>OY039076.1:607500-10607500 GCA_955850985.1 Elophila nymphaeata
CAAATGGTTCGGTCATGTACAAAGGATGTGTAAATTTAGATTGACGATAAGGATATATGAATCGGAAGTGAACGAAGAAGTGAGACGAGGAAGACCTAGGCTAACGTTCATCGATCAAATGGAAGACGTCTTGAAAGAGGGCCAGGTCACAAGTCTCGAGCCTACCGAGCATGTATCAGGACTGTGATGAAAGTAGATGAAGTAAAAGAAATATGTAAGGATCGTAGCAAGCTGAAACAAGTGATCTCTGCCTACCCCTGTGGGAAAGATGCGGGACCTTATTTATCTAGAGTTAGAATTTAGAATCAAACAAAACCGTGGTAGTAGCAAGTACATTAGCACATAACACGTTCATACCAGTACAACTAGAACATTTGGGCAATTGCAATGTGCAATACAGCATGTATTATCAGCCGTGTGATGCCGGTAGAGTAGAATAGCATCACCCCATATCCTCCAATAGGTGTCGTAGAAGGCGATTAATGAAGAGAATAATAAGCAAAGGGATATAGATCACCTTATACTCGGTCCACCAATCCGCATTGGGCAAGCGTGGTGGACTACTGCCTAAGCCTCTGATGACAAGGAGAGGCCTCGTGACTCATTTTTTGTAGGAGGTCTGTGAGTAAAGTTCTACAATCTCGTTTCTGATCAGTAATATTCGTCCCTTAACAACAATTTAATATTTTATCTATACTAACATTATAAAGTTGAAGAGTTTCTTTGTTTAGTTGAACGCGCTAACACAGAAACTAGGTACTGATTCAAATTAAAAATTCTTTTTGTGTTGGATAGTCCATTTATCAAGGAAGGCTATAGGCTATTTATCAACCAACATTAACGTGATCGAAGCCGCGGGCGACCACTAGTAGCAGATAAAACATATTGCGTATAAGCTATTGTTTTTAAATCTAAAACTAATATCACATAAAGTGCGGTAAACCAATCCTCCAAGGTAATGTAACGCGCCCGTGGAGTTAGCGTCAATAAAGTAGGAAATATTTTTATCCCGGCTTACAACTTTATTGACCGGCTCTCGGCGCGGACCAACCGTGACGTGTCCCGGAACGACCGGATAAATGGTTACGACGTCTATTCCACGGTTTAGTGTAAAGCGTAAAGTTCTTGTTGGCTATGTTACAGTGTCTCGGGGGATGTTTTATTATCTAGGTCTTGTTTGCTTTTATTTCTTTGTGGCATTTGCTTACATTACTTAAAGGTCAAACAGTTTCTTGTATTTGAAAGATTAAATAAATTATTTTGTTTTTACAACCCGTCCGTGGTCTGACTGGCCCACCAGAATTAGATTCAGGTCCAGCGTTCGATTCCCAGAGGGTACTTTTTTAGCTTGGTTTGGTTGGTGGCTGGTCTTATTTTAAGTCCACCTAACCAGGCGAATTAAATAAGATGGAGGAAGTAAGTCAACTACCAACACCTTATTTAAATCTCTCGTATTGTGCAGGGAATATGCATATGCATATTTTTAGGTTTTAAAATTAATTCTACACAGTTACAATTTATAAAACTGAAAATTATTTAGAAAATTGTTGATGAATACCTGAGTTACAAACACATATCGTAGCATATTAGATAGGAGATCCACTATGAACTTTGACGTTACAACACGCCCGCCATACATTTTTCAGTTCATAAAAAGTTGTTAAAAATAAACAAAAATACTTCAATTTCTAATTCAAATATCTCGGGTATTTTTTGGCTAAAATCAATTCTATTTTCACTGCTAGCTGTATAATTTTACCTTTTTTTATTAATATAATAAATTTATAATTTTTTTCGTGGGCATTCCCTATTAGTGATAGATAAGACTATCTAGGTTTTAAAGAACATTTATTTCTCATAGAGACAATATCACAGTCCACTTACAATGAGACACAGAGTATTAATTAAGCTTAAATAATAGGGGTTAAAGTATGAAATTACCGATTTTTTTCACATTCTTCATTAGCGTATAATTCCTTTAATACACAATAGCTATGTCCATTATTCTTTTTTTATTTTAAACTTCATTACAAGGACTTATACTTATGTATAAAATTTTATTCTCATTTTATTTTTTCACTAGAAATAAATCTTCAAAAACAGCTCGTCATAAGAGGTGTCCGTCTCCGTTATAAAAATATGAATATTTTTTTACAGGTATCAATTCTCAATTCTTTTCTCTAAGTATCCTATAGCTTAATGTTGTCTCAATATATCCACAAAATTTAGATTTGTGGTTTCTTAAAAAAATCGCAAATATATTTATATGGAAAAATGAATTTTCGTTAAATTCTCCATACAAAACGGCAATTTCATACTTAAACCCCTAATATTAAACATGTGTCACTCGAATATCATTTGAAGAGGTGTTTGCGTACTCTTTTAGTTTTTTTTTAAATATCCTTTAATGAGCTAGGTAATTTGTTGTACAGCTGTACTCCCTCAAACAGAATCTATCTTATCACTAAACCCCTCAGTGATTGAGGGTTCCGGGTGAAACTCGCTTCCACCTGGAGTTTTATCATCACTAACCATTAGGTGAGAGGTTAAAGCCTTGACTCTCACATCACTCTCAATGTCTTAAGATTTTCCGCAAAGAATAACAAAAATATGAAGGTAAGGTTCACAGCACTGCGAAGTTAAGGTTATTTACCAGTGGCCTTGTGTAAGGTTAAGGGCACAACCCCATATTTTTTAAAGAATAAAATTAATGTGCTGCTAACACATTAATATTAATCCTGTTAGCCCCTCCAACTAACCTAATGGGCTTGTGCTAGGAGTGGGTTCACGTCGGTAGTCAAACGGCTGGGGGTTCAATCTCCGTTCAGAGAAACTGAGTCCACCTGCCTGCACGCTCGGCTTCCGACACTTAAATAACTGGTTTTCAAAAATTCTACTTTCCCAGTTTGTATGTTCAAATATCCGTCCACTAACGACACTAACTTCCGTAACTGAAAACAAATTTGTACCACCTGGGATCTCCTCTGATACCGGTGGGCGTATTACATGTTTGACATTGTTGTAATATATACTCGTAAAAATTTATAAGACATGATAAGTTTTTGTACGCCTACTTACACGTGGCATTTCTGAAGAGCTTTTGAAGGAAGATGTTCAGCCTTCAACCTCGTTTCCTTGCTTCTTTACGTATAAATCATGCATAGACAATCTACAGGCTCATGTTTACATTACGCCCGGAGAATTTCTTATAAATATAAATGGAGATACACATCAGTGAGCAAAGATACCTTTAATTTATTATCCCAGTGTTGTTTTACACACTGGCTCATTATTTACAGCAAACTACACATTCTCGAAACACGATCCTTATTACTACATCTCGTTTTGCAAGTCTGTACCTTTTTGCTTTCAGCGAAGACCCTATCCCTCGTCAATTAAGTTCAAAATCCCGCGTTGTGATTGTACAAGCTTCCACAATGGTTTTCCAACCAAGGGTCTTAGTTAATAAAGTTGAAATTCGGGTGAATGAGCCGACGGGAATAGTTGCAATATTTGTGAAGGTCGGGATGGCTTCATTTTCTCCCCTCGTGTCTTGCGTGGAGCAATTACGGCGGTTGTGTTGCGGACCGTACCAATTTAATAGGTCTGCAGGTAGGGTCGGCGTCCGTCTTGTTTTGTAGACTGTTATGAGATGAATCGGTCTTACTTTAAAGTCAAAATAATGTGAACTTAAAGAGATTCTCGAACGTGTCATTAAAACTGCGAGATACGCTTAAATAAAACTGTAAAGAAATATTAATTTAATGTCACTAGCAACTTTCTATTCTACGCTACTGAATTTCGACGTATATTTCAATGTTCTTTAGTTCGGAAGTATACAAGTACGATGTAATGTAAAAAGTATGAAATTTCGATACACTGTCATAATTACATATTTGCAAGTGCGATATTCGTCAATTCGAAAGTACATGGTAGCGCGGTCCCAAATCAATCAAGTTACGTCTAAGCCGAATATACGGGACCTTTCTGTCGTTTAATTTCCGCGTTTATTCGTCAAATCAGCCGATTACATCGGAACATCGGAACTTAACCGAGTAACTTCGGTCGCGTATCTTGGGCATAGTGTTCTAACCGTTTATATATACCATAGGGTTTATTTATTACTCTGTGGTTTTTATTAGGAGTGATTACTACTTTTCTAGGCGTGCAGTTGGTAGTCCGATTCTACCAAGATTCTCAACACACGGAAATAAGTACAAAAAATTGAAATACTGTTTGGATATTTGGATTCCGTTTGCAACTTTGAATTTGGATACTGTTTGCGCATAGACCAGTTCTCTCTTTGGCTAATACATAAAACATGACTACAAACGTTGTGTAGTCGCAGGGCCGTAAGCCCTGGGGTATTCTGAATGCAGGGCGCGAGCTCGCGCGGGATTAGTTCAAGGGTCCTATTCGTTAACCTGTCTTGACGTGAGGTCAAAAGTGAAGGTCGTGATATGAGTTTTTTAGGAAAGGTATTATTTTCCTACATAGGAATAATAATCAACTGTTACTAAATATTATGTCACATGTTTAGAAAAACATGGCGCAGTCTTTACCGCTCTAAACCAATTTCCTAGCCTAGCTATAATAAGTATCATTTTTTTAATACTTTTTTTTATACTACAAGATGGCAAACAAGCTTGCGGCCCACCTGGTGTTCAGTGGTTACCGTCGCCTATAGACACTTGCAATATTATGTGTAAATCACTTAACACCGCAAGTGCGTTTGCCATCCTGGGGACTAAGATGATATGCCCTCCATGCCCAGTAATTACACTGGCTACCTTTCCCTTCAATTCGAAATACAGCGAACTGTCAACATCAAAATCTCTAAAAAAATCACCTGTTTCATACATTTCGGTTGCGTAGGTGTTGCACTTTTTTATGGAACAAATGATTTTTTTCCACGATTTCGATGATGGTCATATAGCAAGAGTTGTTTGTATTGACTGGCACTTTCACACCTTTAAGTATTTAAGACGGTTAAAAAGCACGGTGTATATATGTTTTTTTTTTATGTCTTACTTTTTTATGTCGAGTGGTTGGCAGACAAGCAAACGACCTGCCTGGTGGAAAGCGGCCACCATAGCTTTTAGACGCTTCTCTACTCCGTGGCGCTCTGTCGACCTTACTCACCAACAGAAACACAATACCACAAAAATGTAGTGTTATTTGACTATGACTATTCTTCACCTTGCCCTACCTCGACTAAACTTTATCAACTTTATTAACTTTATCAAATGGATAGATTTGATAATTAGAACAAATGCATTGAAAAAAATCTACATGTCCCAGGCGGGAATCGAACCCAGCATCTTCCGCAATCCGGGCGGCCGCGTTAACCACTACGCCACCAGGGCACTGCTTTTGCTTTCGAAATTTTGTCAGTGCATTATTTTCTAGTTTTAAAACTATTTACGCATTTGTAAACGCAAAATTTATTCCATAAGATTTGTTAATTTATAATCTATAGGTATCTACATTCCATTGTGTTAGTATACAATTTAAATACAATATACATACTAGTAGATTTGATATCAACTACATAACATAAATTTAGCCTTCAACATTTTAATTTGGAAAAACCTCTTTGAATCCTCTTCCTATTTGATTTTCGCACGGTTAAATGTTACTAGCCGCCGCTTTCAAATACTAAATAAACAGCAAAAACAAATAGCTAAGTTAAACACAATTCCACCGGTACAGACTTTAGAAATCCCTTTTTTCTATAGCAAATATTCTGGCCCCAAATTCGTTCGTCACACTAACCCAAAACCCGAACGAGATTACCCTCGAGTTATGTCAACTTTCCCGCGCCGCCCCACTCCGGGACAAAGCCCAGCTCCCCAGGGACGACTCCGATATAATCCAGTTTTGCCCGTTCTCCCCCTTAATGGAAGCCTAGGAAAAACCAATATTCACAGCTCGCGAGCGACTTTCAATCCTCCGTACTTAACTTTTAGTGTACATTTCCTTTAAATTAGTATTCCCTTTAGACGGCACAGCTCTTTTGGAATAAATAAAATGGTATTCCGTTTCGCTGAGTTGTGGAATTATATTTATTTTGTTTGTTTGTGCGATGCTCTTACGCTAAGCTTCGGATGTTAATTTAAACTTTGCAGCACCCGTTTGAAGTGTGATAAGGCTTCTCTAAAACCGAACATCAATTTCTCTTAGAAATTAATCTGTCGGAAATTGATTACTCCATTCAATGGCAAAGAAAATGTTTTGATGCTTCTAATTTAAACCACAGTTCACGGTCATTGCTCTGGGACTAAGGATAATGTCTTTTGAAAATATTTTCGATTTCATGTATTCATCTGAATTGACCTGAAATATTGCAAAACTAATAATTGACAGTCTAATATATTTTTTTCTATATTTATTACGTACCAAACGTATCCTATCCATCGTGTTTTTGCAAATTGGCAGAAAAGTTTTTCGAATACCTAGTACAAGTTATCTAAAAGATGGGGAGAAACAGATGCATCCTGTCCTCCGAAATGTAGAAAACCTCGGGAGCAATAAATCAATAAAAATTTAGGTTCAAAGTTTTTAATATTTCAAATGACCTAAATAAAGTAATTTAAAATTAGCCGTTAATTTCCGTCTAATATAGCTTTTCATTATTATTTCAATTTCGCAACACTCTAACGTTGGGTTAAGTTTAGTTAAATAAGGCTTTTAAAAAATAAACATTACGCGAGTATTACATAAAAGCAGTATCATTATATTGCTCGCTCAAATACAAGAAAATGTTATTGTAGAATAGAATAGAATAGAATAGAATATTCTTTATTGTACACCAGAAAAGAAAATTGTAACAAATAAAACAATAAAACATAAAATGTACAAAGGGCGGTCTTATCGCTAAAAGAGCGATCTCTTCCAGACAACCTTTGGATGGACAGGAAAGACTATAACTAATTAGGGAAGTTGTAGGTGTACTATAAATGCATAATAATATTAATATTATGATATCACTTAATTTACAATAAATAAGTCGACGGCAAAAAATAATAATAAAAAAAAAAACAAAACAGTACTTCAATTCAACATGACTAGCTATTGTCCACGTACGTACACCATCCCAGCATCAGATACTTGGAGTACACTCGGGCCCCCCACCATTGTGCCGCGGGGGGCGGCGGCGATAGGGCACGAGCCACTGCATGCCCCTTGTAACCTTTGTCTCCCTCAAGTGGTTCTCGCAGTTCCAATTGATGGTGATGCAGTTACTTCCTTTGTAGAGTCAGGCATTTTAGATCATTCGTTGAGTTGTGGAGGTCATCAGCTATGTTTGTTGTGTTATATTTATATATAAAACCATATATCAAATTAACCCATAAGAATAATATTTTATGCCACACCTGACCAGAAAGTGGCAAGTGACCGCACGCTACGCGTACGTAGAATCCCACTTCCTGGTCAGGGGGTGACATAGAATTTAGTATTTACTCGAGCGATAAAAAGAAAGCCTCAGATGATTGGTATTTGAAACTCGAGCTGAAGGCGAGGGCGATAAATATGCGATCTGAGAAGTTTCTGTTATCAATATTGTCTCTAAATAATAATTATAAAATTGGTACACTAATTTTTGATCGTTAACTGTAGTCTAGGTAAACCTAATAAATTAAAAATCAATTGCCCGTAATAAGGGGAGAGCAATCAATAAAAAAACGACGTCGCCTTGAGACGTCTTAAATATTATAAGTTTCATTATTAGTCTTTATTTTATTATATTATCATGATTAATCATTATTATGACTTCAACATGTCAATTATGACTCTTTCCAAATCAAAACTATAAAAACTGTAAAGGGAGGATAAAACTTGTTGAGTTTCTTGACGGTTCTTCTAAGAATAAGGCCTCGTGGTAGACTCTTGAACCGAGGGCATTAAAATTGACTTGCATAAGTGTACAAGTTTGAATCTAAATGAATAAAGAAATTTTGACTGTGACTTTGAATATTAGACTAGCTGTAAAAGTTTTAATAGGCGGCAAGCTGGTAATCTATTACTATTTTGGGCACTGCATGGCCCATACTGCTCTTCTCAATCGTTTTGCATTTGTGAGCGTGATAGTGTGTATGTATGTATGAGATTTGTATTCGTTATACTAAACGACATTATTCGACGGTGGCTAAAAAAAGTGAGAAGACTATAGCATTAATGTAGTTCAAAAATTAGATCGTTATAGTCATATTTTTAGAGTTCCAGGCTGGTACAATTAAGAATCCGATAAAATATTAATTGCTCTCCCCTTTAGGAATTTGTAAAGGTAGCTAACAAATTCAGTAAACATTTTAAATGAATTTCGTTTGGTAAGCAATCAACTGGCTGGAGGTGAACAGCAGGGGCACCTCTTATCCCCACCTGTCAAGAGGGGCTGTCATTGACAGGTGACATTAAAAGCTCTGAGATTGAACATTAAACAAGCTTTATCGGGCTTCTTGGCGCAATCACGTTTTATAAAAAAACCCTATTTAAAGTTATAAATAAAAACAGGATAAAAGTGTGAGTTACTGGTTACTTTAGAATTATTTCGCCGGAATACAAAATTAAGTATTTATTTGACAAAATAAAATAGAAGTGCTGTTCACAATCATTTTCAGAAAGTGACCTTTTCACATATTACCTTGAAATCTATTTATTCGGATGACATAAATATAATATGTAATTAAATAACAGGTAATGGGATTTGAAAATATTATCTTTATCTTTATTCTATAAAAATCTTGGATAACGGTATTTATGGTCGCACTCCTCCGAAACGGCTCAGCTGATTTCAATGATTTTTGTTGTGTATATTTGGTAAGTTTTAAAAAGTTAAGAAAATACGTCGTAAAGCATATTTTGTACCGCTAATAAGAAAAAAAATACATGACAGAACAACGTTTGCGGGGTCAGTTAGCATAGTATAGTTCTTCTGTTCGTGTATCATTGACATCCTCCTAAACAGATTTTGATGTAATTTTACAACTCGATCCGATATTACAATGTTTGAACAGAACAAAGTCTGTCAGGTCAGGTAGCATTAAAGAACAATTTAATAAATGTTAAATAATAGTTATTTATTATACAAGAGTGGAAAGTTCCTTTTTAACCGCGTGCTCGATTTGGATGACCGAGCAAGCGAAGGATTCTAAAGTTGAATCACGAGCGCAGCGAGTGATTCTAAATTAGAATCCTGAGCGTCAGCGAGGGAAACAAACGAGCACAAGGTGAAAAATCTTTCCACTCGAGTGCAATACGTAACTTTTCATCCCACCTCAGCGAGGAAATGACAAAATAATCTTCATTCTAATCATAAATTTGGCACCATAGAGGTTACATTAAATAGGTTTAATGACGTTTTGAATTTACAATTATATTGAGTACTCATTATATGTGATGTTCTAAATTCAAATCTACTTTGCCGCTCAAGCGAATAAAATAGAATTTTCCAGCCAGATTTCGAAGCGCAAAATTACACTTTCCGAGGTGGTGGGATGAAAAGAATATTTATTTGCAAACTAAATTTTAATTATAGTCGTAGAACATAACTTTTGTATGCAATAAATCCACCAATGGTTTGTTCTAATTTATATCGCCTGGTGTCAAGTTATGTTAAGATTGAAGATGAAACTGGCAATATAATTAAAAAATCATGAAACTAAACACGATGATGAATTACTATCAAATATCGAGTAGCTCAAATGGAGATCCTTGGGAGAGGGCTTTGTCTAACAGTGGGCGTCTGTGGCTGATACGATTACGATGATGATCGAATAGCTTTGTGATTCGAAATATATCGACAGCAGTAGGCATTTAGATCAATATTTATTTAAAAATTGATAGCAAAAAGAGTAAAGTCTGCAGATATGTAAGTCTGTAGTGTGGTGTCCAGTCAAAGCCTGCAGGGTGCCGGCACCCCGCTGGCTCGCTTTGATCTCGTCATGATTGTTCTACTTAATTACTTGTGGCTCTCACTGAGATACTGCTATTGATTTATCTACATTGTTACACTTTGATAGCCTGTCACTTGCATTGCGTAAATTCATTGTTATTTGCACCTGCTTATTATAAGAAATGTAAACGCCGTCGTGGTGGAGTGGTCAGTATAGCCTACGCATCAAGCGGTCCGGGTTCGAATCGTGGTAGCGGCAAATGTTTGTGTGACGAACACACAAACATTTGTCATGGTTGTTTATATATTTATTTAAGTTTATTTATAAACATATCTAAAATTATTACGTATATTAAAAAAAATGACCGTTATCTCAAGTTCTTAATGATATTTATTTTGGGATAGATAATTGGTGTGACCGTGGAAGTCTATTGTTATAAATTAAATTAATTATAGAAGTAAAACAACTTTTACGGATTTAACTCGCGTGTAATTAGATTTTAAAAAAGTAAAAAGTTTTAAAGTTGTTTTATTTATAATGTGTAGTGCTCGCGCAAATCTAAGAGAACATAATTATAGAAGGTTTGTAAAACGTCCAGTGGGCTGTATATTTTTATTAATTTTTCCGCAGTTAAATTATAATAATTTATTTTACTAACACGTTTCATGCGTCATGAACAGTGTAGAGCTATCCTTGACTTAACCACAGTGCGACGGAGAAAACGTGTTTCTCACTGGGGTGCGGCGGGGACTTTCATAAGTTATATTGGGAGTAAAAAAGAGACAAATAGACATTTGTTTACGTGTGTTTAAATATAACAAAACATTATTAAAAATTGGCATGAGAAAATAATGTCCATGATACACGCAAGTTAATTTACCATTACGTGCGGTATAGCAACTATATGGCCATGCCCCTGCACCTCATGCCCCACATAATGCATACGCGCCGTGCTGGCCAGTTGCACAGTGCTGCTCAGTGTCCGCGTTTCTTTAATTTTCCCCGACCAAAATCATGTTTTTTATAAAAATAGGAAGATCAAGAATGCTTGGTGAAGATAAAAAACATAGTGGTGCTATTAGAGATTATCGAAACTTCATAACTCGTAAAAAACAGTACAGTAAATTTGAACCCATTTTATCAAATACAAAAAGTTCTCACAACATAAACAAAAGAAATTCGTAACTATTGGATAACTTTACAATTATTTTTTTATTTAAAGCACAGAAATTAGTTGGATGACAAATGAGGGCTTTGTCAAACTTATGTCAAAAATATAGTAAAAACCATTGCAATATTTTTGACGCCGTCGTGGTGGAGTGGTCAGTATAGCTGCCTACACATCAAGCGGTCCGAGTTCGAATCCTGGTAGCGGCAAATATTTGTGTGATGAACACGAACATTTGTTTGCGAGTCATGGTTGTTTATATATTTATTTAAGTTTATTTATAAAAATATCTAAAAAAATATTATGTAATATGTATATAAAAAAAAATGTCCGTTATCTAGTATCCGTAACACAAGTTCTTAATGATACTTACTTCGGGCTAGATAATTGGTGTGACCGTGAAAATATATTTATTTATTTATTTACAAAAATACTAATATTAAATATTTATTATTGAAAAAAAAACAATATTATAAACACAAAATACAATATAATTAATAAATAAAATAGTTTTCATAAGCTATGAGAACACTTTAAGATCCTTAATTTTGCAACTAATAACAACACCTAATCTAATCACCTAATCAACACAGCAGGTGTTGATTAGGTGATTAGATTAGGTGTTGACCTTACTGTAACTTCTTATCACCAACCTACTATATGCTTATTTGCCAATTTTATTAAAAAAAATACAAAAACACTTAATTGAGTACTAAAAATAAGTTATTACCATAACCATACGATCATTAGTGAGCATAGTGCAATTGGCTTACGGCGCACTTAACCTTTGCATGTTGAAACACAAATTATAGGATTAGGCGCTTTAAAAGTATATAAACATAAGCGCTAAAACGCGAAACACTTTCTCTCAGACAAAGCATTCGCAAAAAGCTTTTTGAGGCTCGTAAAAAATTCAGCTTTGCGTGTCGTACGTGGCGTCTGTCTGTGATCCTAATCACACGATTCCGAGTCTTAAGTCAAGTGGAATAGAGCTTAGAATGTTCCGTTTGTGCAGCCAGGTCAGTCCCCCCTTCCCCTGAGGGTACACCCTCAGTAAAATTAACTCGCCCTCGCTCACCTGCCCTTTGAAGACGGCTGTACACCCGCACGGTATAATGGACTAATGGTTTTATGTCTGGACGGTAGTGAAAATTGCTACTTGCTTGAATGTCCTCCTATGATACAGTGAAGACACTCATATTATGATTGATCGCCGACTTTGTGGCTAGGGCAAATAATAATTCAGTAAAACACCAAAATGAAGTAAAAAAGTTAAACATTGTCGCGTGAACATTGTTTCTAAATATGACTTTTATTTTATCATTGGTACTAATGAATCAGAATGAAAAGAAAATTAAAACGGCTCAATGATATTAAAAATTTGAATAAACCATCTATCACAAATTTTTTTTCTTTTATAAAACAATTCGTTATGAAGAAGATAGAAAAGTATTTCTATTAAATTAAAATATGTGCAGCCAAAAATCGAATAACTCTTTCTTTCGCTTCTACAAACTTACACAATAATTCTTCATTATTTTCTTAATTACATCAATGTCTAATTCCACCAGCGTGTGTACATTGCGACGTGGCTCCTATAGAAATTTCATTTCGTTTTAATACGTGTGTTTACCTCGGGCCGAGAGGGGGTGGACCATGGAGCCGTGTTCATCTTTTATCTTTTGAGGGGAAACACAGCTCATTCGTCATTCTAAGAAATGAAAATAAATTATTAATATTTTAACAGCGGCAGGTTAATATTTTTGACTCAAAGCCTGAGCATGAGCTTAAGCTATTGTTGTGGCGCCTTGACATTATTAAATATAAAGTCAAATATATTTATTTACATTCAGATACAGAAGTCAACTTTAATATGTGAAGATACACAAAAACACAAATTATTTGACATAAATTACAATATTATATTAATTAGTAGAAGGAAATACTTAAACGTCATTAATGTTTTAAGTTTATTCCCGCAGTAGTAATGGCTACGCCGTAACGACTTATCTACGGTCGTAGCAGTTCGTAGCACGTAGCATACATTATATAACTTGAAAGTGTAAGAAGGGCAACTATAATGAATGAAATTGAAGACATTGTGATAGTACTAAGTAGTATAAAATTTAAGTACTAAACATTAAATTAAGTATATGTATATCTTCAAGAATTTGTACACAGTCAAGGTAAGTACGTAGTACAATAGAAGATCGCAGTGGATTAACCTTTCGAATTTGGAACGCTCACAGTGGTGAAGAACCTGAGAAGAGTGATGCTATTCTACTCTGTCGGTGTGGTTATTGGTCGGTAATTATTGTTTGCAATTTATGCTGTATATAAATGACTATGATATTATTTTCTTATTCACTGTATCTGACTAGCCACAAATAATATTAAGGAGTAAGGACGTTATATTAATAATACCTAACATTGACATATTATTTCATTTATTGACATATTGTATAATTTAAATGACATATTCAATTTGTTTTACATTTAGTATAAACTTTATAATTTTGACAAGATTTAATTTAATTTAATTTAGTACATTGAATTTAATAAATATTAGGCATGGTTATTGTAAACCCATATTTGTATGCTGAATATTCTCAGCGAAACATGTCTGCGACCTATAAACAGCTATATAACATCCGCCTTGTATGTACCATGTTTCTTACAAATAAAATAATTTTCATTTCATTTTATGACTAAGGATATTCTCTACAAAGAAAACTGACTTTTATAATATTATTACTAATACCCAATCCAAAAAGAGTCTGCAAGGTATTATGGCGAAGATGGAAAGTTGAAGTTTGTTTGTTTGAACAAGAGGTATAAAAGGCAATCGCATCGCCATAACCACGTTCCGCAGCAGTCTCTGCAGTTTGTTACATAACAGTTGGTATCGACCGTGTTTTGGTTCTGCAGACGGAGTCAACTCTGACCTTAGCACAAATACAATACTAAATGGTATGTCTTCGTGTCACCGCATTTATCTTGATTGTGCTACTTTCAGTTTACATAAAATTTGCATTTAATTCGCTGACGTAACCTGGTTAAGTTTTAAGTTAGGCTTCTTCAAGGTTTTTAGTTTGCGAGCGGTCTCTTAAATCCAGAATACTCTACATTGGGTTGTATTAAACTTATTTAGGGTCGAAAAACCTTCTAGTCGCCGAAAATGGGTCAAAGTGGATAAAAATTAAAAAAATTAAGCCCTCCATAACGCTGAATTGATAGTAGCACGGATAAAAATTAACGTGAAAAAAAATTAGCAAATATTCTAGTGTCAGAGAGCTTAGTTTACTTTCAATAACGCTTTGTTTGTTTGATTTAATGATACGTTAACTGATACTGAAGTTTTTTATATGCCAATTATTATACGAAAATAATTTATGGAAGAAAATAATTTTTATTTAATGATTAATTAGGTCTATTTTCAACAGTGGATACTATTTTCAACAGTGGACGTTGGGAATTGGGCTAGTGGGCATTAATAGGTTGCAACAGACTAAAATTATATTTAAATCAAATCTGAATAGCTTGAAGTGAAATTAGCACGTAACTTAATATAGTAGCAATCTTTTTCTAACCACGTAATAAGACACGGTTATAGCCGCAATACCCATAAATTTTACCAAAAACATAATGGTTCGAACAGTAATTACAAACACAATCACTGGAGTCCGCTTGAACTGCTTAATGCTCAATTTACTGCCCGATTGTTTGAAGTGGGCTTGGGAACCTTCGGTCGTAGTACAAGTGTTTTGACACCCAAGTGGGGTTTCACTATACCTAATCCCGTGTTTTGTGCGCTTTGTTTACCGATTATGAATTTATGTTGGTAAATATCTTATTGTACATTCAACCTTCATTTCAATTCCTTTTCCTTTTTCTATATAAAACTAAATACTTCACAAATTTAAGGAAAATTAATTGGAATGAGGGTTTCAACATTATACACGGTATTATAAAATACTGAATTTCAAATCAAATATGTCAGCTTAATTAATTTCCACTTGATTATAACTTTGATTTCGACTTCAGAAGATTTTATAATCTTCTGAGGTCGAAATAGATCTTGATATTTTTTCTCTCTTCAACACTCTGTGTACGAATGATTTTTTGCTCGATATACCTACTATCCATATTATTACTAGATTCTATTTAAACTTATTCAAACTTATTTTATCCTTGGTAATGGAATAAATAAATAAATAATTAAGTATTATATTATAGCACTTCTTTCTAATTAGCAATTTTTTAATGATAAAATACACTCTTTTATCACCTAAGTTAGACAGTTAACTGATTTAAGAAGAAAATCATGAGTTCATACCGAATAAATGAAATTCATCATTTTTTTAAACCAAACAAAGTTACATAAAAACAGGACAACAAAGGTTCGTCAAGAACCGCTCTACATTAAAAGCAGAGCAGTTAATCAATAATACGTTAGAAGGTTGCGTGCTCACTTGTCAATTCCATGGTATAATAACTTAAGCCCGGACCAATATTAATGGCTGCTGACTGTGAACTTTAAATGTACTTAACCCACATCGTAATTACGAACATTGAAAAACCGAAAACAAAATTTTTATAGCATTTAAAACTAGTCACGCGACGACAACGACTAATTTAAATACCCTTTAATATTATTTTCATTTTGTTTAAAGTTTCTGCCTACTTTGGTCTTTACCAGAAATGTATGCAAATATATAATAATCTCACACATCATGTAATTGAACTTCCGTTACGTAAATTAAAGCTTCACATTAACACGTTCATGAACAGTATGTCACACTAGTTGGACACTATTAATATATTTCTATGCTCACACCAATTATCTAGCGCAAATCTTTAGGAACTTGTGTTATGGATACTAGATAACGGACAAAAATACTTAATAATCTAGTTATTTTTATAAATAAACTTAAATAAATATATAAACAACCATGACTCATGAACAAAAGATCGTGTTCATCACACTAACATTTGCCACTACCAGGACTCGAACCCGGACCGCCCGATGTGTTATGGCAGCGTTACTGACCACTCCACCACGGCGGCGTCTGAATTTTTATTCTGAAATATTTCTGAAATATAAAAAATATAATTCTAAAATATTTTTTTGTATGAAAAATTTTTAACTGTTATAATATTTCTGTCTATTTGATTCCATTAATAATACATGTATTTGACAGTGAATGCTTGAGCAGTCGACTGCTATAGCGGTTCCGTTATAATCCTGATCTGATATTAGTGATCAATTATCGTAGTATCATTTTTTCATCTTCTGCCGGGTCGTAATCAACATCAGAACCGTATTCTCCTTCATTAAACGAGTCATGAATCAAGGCATCTGAACCACGTTCGCACCTGTCACAACCAAAGGCCGAATCATGAATACCTTCGTGTTCGTCAGACTATCTTTCCGATTATTCCGAATTTTCAGAGCAAGGACTCATATATATGTTCTCTGATGAGTCTCTGGTCACCTCCTCAAAGAGTTTCATTAGTTTTTCTGTCTGATGGACGTTGACTGCTTTAGCGCGACGGATTCGAAACATTTAAAATAGACATAGGCTTGTTTTTGGTTTTATACCCACATAGTTACACTTAACTCATTTTACAAACGTTATTCACTACAAATATCACTCCATAACATCAGAAATAACAAAATTATATTATTTACGATGATCGCAAACGCGTATTCAAACAATGACGGCGGGAAAAAATTACAAATTTTGATTTTGAGTTTGACTATACGGTAACTTTATTTTTGATACACTTTTCGCATTTCCTTCCTAATTCCGCCAATAACATAAGATGCCTAAACTGGACTTCTAAACCTGCAATAACGCTATTTTTCTATTATTGGGGTAATGTTAATGCCTAGTTCTTTCTTCGCAGCGCTTCGTCTATACGTTTTATTTGGTCTGTAATTGTGCTATAAATAAATAAATAATCAATAATTATTATGACAAGGTACTAAAATACCTTTCTACCACCGTTCGGATTGCTCCAAATTCGAGCGGCTAGTTCACTGTGCCCTACCTCGAGTTTTGGTATTGTTTTAGACCCAACCGTCCTTGTGAATGCTGTTGTTTTGTGGTTGGTTTACTCGCAATGCGCGAGTGACTTTTGATGACATTCAGAAACTCCTTCAGTTGGTGTTCACGACACTTGCGAGGTCCCACTTGTCTTATTTATGACTGGGAACCACACTGGGAGGACCAAGAGTGTAACGTAAAAGTACAATATAAGCGTAATATTTATGTATCTTCAATGCCCTACTGACCTATAACTTAGGGGGTATTTATGTACCCTAAACCTAAACTTAATATCTAGTGCCCTACTGACCTATAACTTAGGTAGAAACTGCAACTGCGGTTCTAGGAATCTTCATTACGACAGTGCAACGACTTCTGTGAAGCGCTATTGATTAATGTTTAATATTTATAGTCGGTAGTCATTAGGAGCTGTTGTTGAATCGATCGACAATGTAAATGTTCTTAAGGATGGTTGTTGCTTAACTACGAGCAAGCCGTTAAAAGAATTCGAATAAAACTATATGCACATATAACAATATAGATACCAATTATACTATTACTAGCGATCTGCCCCGGCTTCGTATAGAATTTATCGACTTTTCTCTACTATAATATGCAATTATGCATGTATTCCTCTTGAAGCACTTTGTTTATTGCGGAAAACTACATTGAAATCCGTTGCGCAGTTAAAAAGTTCTTTTTATGTTGCATGGGCTAGGTGGCCTTAATCACGCCTGATGCAAAGCGAAGATGAGGCCTAAGATGGTACACGCTCGCCTAGAAGATGCTTGTTCAATCTAGCCTTGAAGATGTCCAGATTATACTGATCCGGGAAAACAGACCTCGGGAAAGAATTCCACTCCTTAGCTGTTCGCATAATGAAAGAGGAAGCTCAAAAACATAAGGGTGAAAACGCTCGCCGCACCTGGTCGTCCTGTGGTGGAAAGGGGCAGGGGGAATCAAATTATGTAAAACCTCCGAAATGTAACCAATAAAAGACCGAGAGGCTAGCCACATGTTTGCGATGGTCAAGGTTCTGGCCTCAACTAGTGCGTCATTACTGATGAGACTTTTCGCACAGCGATCCACCGAGTCCAATGCATCTTACTAATATCGAGCAGGTCCGTCCCAAAGGTTCTGCGCACATACAGAAAATCGACTTCATTTTATACTAAGTATAGATAACAATATTCGCAAACATTCCAATTGGGATGAGCTTGTCGTGGAAATTATTATAACTTGTAATTACAGTCGATTATTTACTTGAAAAATGTTTGATTCAATAAACAATTCTTTAAACAGATTAGTTAGAACAACATTCGCCATAGAAGAGGAGGTTTCGGGTTCCTGCCATTTGAGGGCAAGGAATATTCAAGTTGTTCTTATTAACTTTCTAATACGTAAAGTACAATAATCATCAAAGTTCCGTGGGCATATTTCCAACACCATCATTAGCTTGTGACCTGGAGCGCGGCACGACCTTGCCCCGACCTCAGCAAAACCATTAGTAACTTTTTTTAAACTATTCTCACACGTTAGTCACAGTACCACTAAAATAACATTTTGTTTTATGTAGGAGGTTTATAGCGAGCTTTTTTTGTAATGACCGTGTAAGTTAAGAAATTATGTGCACGTTTAGTACCTATTCGAAATATTTTGTTTTATTTTTCCGTGCCACTGTTCGAAAACAGTGACGGAAATTAAAATAAGTATTACCTATTTACACAACCTGACCCTGTAAACAAGTGTTGGACTAGCGAAAATCGATTATTCGAACCTGGACCCGCTGTAGGTGTGAGGTAGCGTTATTAATCAATCAACAATGAAGGAATAGCACACATATCAGGCCGGAACCGAATCTACCTTCTTCGTTAACTTTTTTCTTTTGATTTGTAAATAATCCGTCTCGCTCTGGCTTACACTGACTAGCTAAATGGGCAAGAGAAATGTGCAATTAATTTAACCGATTTTTTTAATGGATTTCATTATTGTTAAACGGTGAACTACTAATTAATTATGCCCAAATGTTGTTTATGTGATATGATTTTATTTTTTTATTTCTACTTTTGGTACTAGTGGTGTTGTTGTAATTGGTGTACAGTGAGGATTTTTTTTATTACTATTTTTTTTCTCATCTACATATTTGGCACACCGGACAAAATATCTCTGTGATTTTTGTTGTGCTAATAATTTTCTAATTTTATTTTCTTTCAATATCGCTTCTTTTACTATGAAAAAGCGGCGATGCGCTATGGTACGTAGCTGTCATAAGTGTGCTATGAATGAACTTAGGCGTCATGTAAATGATGTAACTTGACATAACAGAACAGAGCACATTTGTTTTAGGCTTATACCTGGTTTAAGGTTTACACACAAGACTACTTGACATAAGGCCTTCGATAATAATGTATACTTACACCCTGCTTTTTGCGTCCAGTTAATAAGCTCGAGGTCAAACCGAAAGGCTTTTCTCGTAGACGCAAAAAAATAATGATGTTCAAATGCTCGGATGAAGTTTACTAACGAGCAAAAAGCAGCTAACAATTTCCCCTTAAATTTTCCACTTTATTTCACTTGAAAAAGTGTAACAAAATTCCCCTGCATAGAGCTAGTTCATTCGAATTCAGCTCAGGACAAGCTCTTTTTAGAAGATTTTCCGCTCCGTTCCCGCCAGAATGCTCCTGATTTTATTAGAAATATTGGAAGGCTTCAAAAGATTAGTTCGGAAAGAGATTAAGGATTGCTCTCAGAAATATTGTCACTGCATGACTCACGTTAGAAGTTATTGGATTCTTTAATCTACTTTGAGAGATAAGTTTACAACATACTTCTCGTAGTATAGTGTTATATTATCTGTGATAATAGCATGTAGTGGAATCGTTTTTGGCAAAATCATTTAGCAGAATCCTTAAAAAAGGGTTTTGTTTTTTTTATTCATGGATTTTATATTTAAAATCCAGTTATAAGGGAAAAGGATGCATTATAATTTTTTGGATTTTGTGATACCAAATAGTTACAATATTTTGTAAACTACAGTACTGGTCAAAAGTGAGGCAATTTTCTATTCTAAATCTGTGATTGTTGCTGGTCAAATTATCATTAAAAGTCAAGTGATTACATAATGGTAGGATAAATAAGAATATCGATAGTATGCAGTGCTGCCAAAACTATCTTGACGTTACAATAGTGATCTCTATAGTATATTTCGTGCTAACATCACAAAATTAAAATAGCACACATACACAGACACACACACACACATAAACACCTCACACGCACACGGAATCTCAAATCACTTCAAAATAATCAGTACGCGAGATCTGCGCGTTGCAGATAATTATTTAGTGAAGTCAATGTTGCTTTCAGACGATTGGGGTAACGGCGATTCAGTTTTGGCCAAGCAGATAATAAGTTACATAGGTACTCTATAGTGGACACCATTAAGATCAAAATGGCTTGCACACTCGTAGCAAATGAAATGAATGAATGAAATGAATGAATGAAATGAAAATGAAATGAAAAATGAATGAAAAAGCTCTTTATTTAAATGGACTTTGCTAAGTACTTTTAAATCGTCAAAAGCCCTACCACCATTTCGACGAAATAATTATTTTACTTAAATAATTATTATTATGCTGAGACGGAGAAGAAATGGCGAAAGAAACTCCGCAGCTTACAATTTCGTAATGATTTCAAAACATCATTACATGTCTATAGATATATCAATATGAATAAATTACAATTTTAAATGCGTAAATTTGGGCAGATTTTACTCCCACGCATTTGGATCATTTAAATAATCATTTAACTTGTAATAAGCTTTTTTATATAATTTAGATTTTACAGTTTTTTTAAATTTATTAATAGGCAAGTCTCTAATATTCTTCGGAAGCTTATTGTAAAAACGTATACATTGGCCCATAAAGGAATTGCTTATTCTGTGGAGACGAGTTTTATATACAACCAAATCGTGTTTCTTCCTAGTATTTACATTGTGCGTATGACATTTCTCGGAAAAATTCATAATATTTTTCTTTACATATAGTAAGTTTTCCAGTATATATTGTGATGACACAGTTAGAATATTTATCTCCTTGAACCTTTCTCTGAGGGAGTCACGCGGACCTAGTTGATAGATTGCTCTAACAGCCCGTTTTTGCAGAACAAAGATGGTATTAATATCTGCAGCACTCCCCCAGAGAAGAATTCCATAAGACATTATGCTGTGAAAATAACTGAAATAAACCATTCTAGCAGTATCTATATCAGTTAGCCGCCTAATAGTTTTAACTGCATATGCCGCAGAACTTAGTTTACCCGAAAGTTTTACAATATGTGGACCCCATTGCAATTTAGAGTCTAACATTACTCCTAAGAAAGTTGTTGTTTCTACAGGTTTCAATTCTACTCCATTTATTTGTACATTAGTTTCTACACATCTCACATTCGGTGTAGTAAACTTAACTAATTTGGTTTTTTTTTTCATTCAGCAACAAGTTATTAATATCAAACCAATAAACTACTTTCGCAAGTGCATTGTTCACTTCGTTCTAATTATCTAATTTTCTATTTATTTTGAAAATCAAAGAAGTGTCATCCGCAAACAACACAATGTCATGATTGTCCCTTATGTAGTAAGGCAAGTCATTTATGTACACTAGAAAGAGAAATGGACCAAGAATTGAGCCCTGCGGAACACCTATTGTGACTAGAGAACCTGGAGATCTTTTACCATTTATATCAACTTTCTGTATTCTATTGCTCAGGTATGAAGTCATGAGGTTGAAAGCCTTGTTCCTAATGCCGTAATGGTGTAATTTCCTGACCAGAGTATCATGATTAACACAGTCGAAAGCTTTAGATAAATCACAAAAAACCCCAAGGGCGTCGCGTGATTCTTCCCAAGCAGCAAATACCTCCTTTAACAACTCAACTCCCGCATCAATGGTGGAGCGACCCCGAGTGAACCCGAATTGCTTTTGATGAAATATGTTGTATTTATTGAAATGCTTTAATAGTTGATTGAGCATTAGTCTTTCAAAGATCTTACTTAAAGTCGGTAGAATAGAAACAGGCCGAAAATTGGTGGGATCTGAGGTTTCGCCAGATTTAAATAACGGTATAATTTTACTATGTTTCATCAAGTCAGGAAATACACCAGAGTCAATACAATTGTTAAATACGACTACTAAATAAGGAGCTATTATAGTTATAATGGATGAGATTGTCCTGACTGACAGTCCCCAAAGATCCATAGATTTTTTCAGGTCTAGAGTTTTAAACGTATTTATAATATCTTTATAATTAACAGCTGTAAATTCAAAGTTACTATCACATGATGATACATTTTGTTTAAGCAGCTGTTCAGCTGAAAATCTAATAAAATACTGTAGTTAAAATCAGTTTACGCGTCAAAGAAAACTTGTTTTGAATTGCTTAAGCACGGAAGCCCGCCACCTTACATAGAATAGAAAAGAATAGAAGTCATATATTTCGACACAAGGTCAAACATTATCCAACATTATTAAAATACCTATATCAAAATTATATTACATTGTCATTGAAACAGAAAGACAGATCATCTAATCTAGAAGACTACATTGTCAACAATACAATAGGCATTACTAAGACTAGGACGATATTATTGCAAATATAATATCTTAGTAATCAGTAACAATTTTCTTACAAAAGAGATCCCCTCTTTCATCATTAGCAATGAGAGATTGCTAAAAACAACGCGCGTCACAAACGACAGGATAAGATCGAATTACCCATTGGATGAAACGTGTTCTGATGTTAAGAAAAAAAGACCCTCGTAATGGCTTCGTTTCTTCGAGACAAATTGGATTTCGTCTAAACAAGCCGTTAAAATTACTTTTTCGCCGTAGTGTTTTAACACTCCCTCTTTAATGTAGATAAAAAAAGGACTATTTTCTTTGCTGTATATTTTGACAACTATTTCTATAAGCAATCATTGCAAATTGAACAGAATATGAACTTATATAAACGTTTGAAATATATTTATTAATCTGACCTAGTGAATGAAACGCTATTCAAGTATAAAACAAATGATAATTAATTAACATTTGAAACATGAATTACAATTTATGGCGAAATTAAATGATGAACGTTTTAATCAAGATGTTTTAATATTAAAAAACTTATATTTCTATTATACAACAAAAAACTCTAAAACACTCATAAAACATAACTTAAGAATAAATTTATTTAAAAAACGGTACTGTTTCCTAGTTTCATTTTTATTATTACTCAAAAATTGATTTTACTAAATATTTGATTTCCTTGTGTTTTGTTCAAAAGGACTCTGAATCATCTTTGGATAACGAAGATTTGGTTAGAATCGCGCGGGACTGAGGAACCATGCCAACTAACAGAAACAAAGATCGACTCAAAATCCTTTTGAAACATCACTCTCCCTGCCCACTCGCTCGATTTCGCGATACAAGTTACAAGGAAATGATACTAATGATCATTTCTGTTTGTTGTCAGGTTCCGAAGTCCCGTGTTGCACCGTGGGACACCGCTTAGCAAATGAACAGTGAGCGAGGTACCGCTCGCAGCAACGACAGACTCGAGGTGACACTACCCAAGAACATGAACACAGGCCCCCACATAAAATAGGTATTTCTAATTACGCGATAAAGACAAACAATTAAGATGGCAGAAGAACCGCAATCGATATGGCAAAAGATCGACCACACCGTCATCCCGGTCGTGAACCTCGAGGTCCGGGAGGTCCGCGAGGTATTATGGGAGAAGATCCAAGAGCCCACAGCCCAGAGAAAAATCATCCTAGTTATTGTATGCATAGCATTGCTTCTGGACAACATGTTGTACATGGTCATCGTACCTATCATCCCGGATTACTTAAGATATATTGGCGCGTGGGGTGAAGCTGGATATGACCACGTCGTTACCTTACCGCCAATCAGAGAAGGTAATAAAACTATAATACCAACTAAAATAATTCCAGCCTCACATGAAGGTCAGGACTCTGCTACAGGGGTCCTGTTTGCATCAAAAGCTATTGTGCAGCTTATGATCAACCCGTTTTCTGGTGCCTTAATTGATCGAATCGGTTACGATATACCCATGATGATCGGACTCGTCATAATGTTTCTCTCAACATCTGTATTCGCTTGTGGACGCAGCTACAGTATGCTATTCTTTGCGAGAAGTTTGCAAGGTGTTGGATCAGCTTTCGCTGACACTGCAGGATTGGCAATGATAGCTGACAGGTTTACCGAGGAGTCGGAGAGATCAAAAGCCCTCGGCATCGCCCTGGCATTCATCAGCTTCGGTTGTTTGGTCGCACCACCTTTTGGAGGAGCTCTTTATCAGTTCGCTGGTAAAGAAATGCCGTTCCTGATTTTAGCTTTTATATCTTTAATGGACGGTTTTATGTTACTGCTCGTAATGAAACCATTGAAAACACAAATAAAAGAAGCCAATCAACCAAAACCAGCTGGTACTCCGATATGGAAGCTGTTGATGGATCCCTACATCGCGGTATGTGCTGGAGCACTAATGATGTCCAACGTAGCTTTGGCATTTCTTGAACCGACTATATCGTTATGGATGGAAGACAATTTAACTAAAGATAACTGGAAAATTGGCATGATTTGGCTCCCTGCCTTCTTCCCTCATGTACTTGGCGTAATAATTACAGTGAAAATGGCAAAAAAATACCCGCAGCATCAATGGTTGATGGCCGCAGGTGGATTGGCCCTGGAAGGTCTATGTTGTTTTATTATTCCATTTGCAAACTCATACAAGATGCTTATGATACCAATTTGCGGAATTTGTTTCGGAATTGCTCTCATAGACACCGCTTTGTTGCCGACGCTCGGTTACTTGGTTGACGTACGATACGTTTCTGTATATGGAAGTATTTACGCTATTGCTGACATCTCTTATTCCTTCGCCTATGCTGTCGGACCCATAATTGCGGGAGAAGTAGTAGAAGCCATCGGCTTCACAGCTCTAAATCTATTCATTGCATTTAGCAACCTTCTTTACGCCCCTGTTCTAATGTATTTAAGGCATATTTACGACTTTAAGCCATTCGAAAACGAAGCCAACATTTTAATGGCAGACCCACCCGAGAAGGAATATCAGACGTACACTTTGCAAGATCAGAGACCTGTGAATGGGGAATACAAAAATCATTTGGAATATTCGAACGTTTCTGGTCAAGTAGGGACGGGGACCGAGGAGTCTAATGTGGACGCTGGCTATGCCTATGATCAATCATATCAGGGCGGCTATCAGAACTACGGGCAAGGGTACGACCAACAACAGCAGCAGCAACAAGGCTTTCAGCAGGACTACCAGCAGCAGAGCCAGGGGTACAGTCAGCCCCGCCAACTGCCTGCTCAACCTCAGCCCACTGCGAGCAACCCGTTCAGGGCGGCGGCGGCCCCCGCGCAGCCCGCCCCCGCGCCAGCCCCCGCCCCCGCAGCACCCGGACCCACCATCAAGAACCCCTTCCGGCAAGGCTTCTAAAGCACTCCTATTTCAGTGTTATTGTCTATATTTTTGAATTTACTTGTTGTGTAATTATAAATATCTTATATTTGAATACTACTTCGATCACTGAGCTGCATCACATCGGCGGCGGGTTACTTAGTGTCTGATAGATGTCTACTAACTAGCTGTGCTTGTAATTATATAATATTGTAGAATACCTCGATGAACACTTCTAGGATGGCATCTCAGATGCTATGTGTATTTTGAAATATTTTAAAAACATATACGAAAGTGTATCTGGCAATGCCATTCTAGGGGTTGTCATTCTGTTTTCCTTGTTGATATTGTATTGTTCAGATGTAACTAATTACTACTGTTGATTATGCCTTCTGATAGTGTATAGGACTAATCCAAACTAATTACGCAGTCGCATGACCAAAAGTTTATCGGAGAGGATTAGGTTAAAATGTTCAATTATACTGCGTAAAATTTGTCTCGTGAAACACGTTTAATTTACTGAAATTACTACACTATTTTATAAGTATTTAAAATTAAAGTGTATGTTGAAGAATCAAACAGAGGTATTGATGGCAAATTTTGCCAGTGTAAGTTGAACTCAGTGTAGTATAAAGTTAAGATTGTTTTTATGGAAGGATATAATATATCGCATTTAACGTGCACTTCTGTAGGTGTTTACGACAAATGCTATTAAAGCACGATACACTAACGTAAGGGCCTAAGACTAATTATTTATTTGTAAAATCTTTTGGCACTTACTAATTGTATATTAATTGAGTTTAAACTGAATTAATCAAAAGGCGTTAGAATTGTAAATTCACGAAATGATGTTTGTTTTTCATGTGAAGTTACTTTATATTTTTGTACATAATCATAATTGATTCTAATTTTATAGCCTTTAATATAACTTGATAAATGTTGTGTCTAATTAAAACTGTGAATATATAAAACACATATGTACTGTATGTTCTACATATATAAGTATCACAGCGAGGATCTCGATTCCCTTTTATATTTTTAGAGATTATTAACTTTGAATAGGATAAATTTCCTTCCTATGCTATATCAGCAATATTAGATTAAGTCATATATTTATACATGTCGCTTCGATATCAATATTCGACATTAATTATATCAATTAAAATATCAATTAGAGTTAAGGTTAGGTAATCAACTTGTGATAAAGTTGCAACCAAGGTAACGAAACATATCAGAATCTTTTGATTCACGTAGGCTAAGATATACGTACTATATGTCATAGTGGATCAGCTGTATAGTGTCTAGATGTAGTGAAATCTTAACTAAGTAGGAACTATATTGGTTAGCGGATATGGAACATCAGATTTGGAAATTCGGAGGCCGTCGGTAACAATTCAGCTTTTTATTGCTACGAGTATCTCCAATATTATTTTTGTTCTTATGATGATCTTGAGATACCAAATTAGATTATAATTATCCAACACATCAGAATGAAATGTACATATTTTAACAACATATCATCTCTACTAATACAGAACAAAAATTGTAAAGAGACGTACATATTAGTATGTGATAAAATGATCTATTTCAAAATTACGTATGAAATACAACAGTGATGGAAGATTAATAATCTCGGAAAATTTCGAACTTCAAAACATTACGTTTTGACGTGTTTATAAAATACAAGAAATCTAAAAAATAGTTTTACATGAGTACTTACATATTTTTTTAGTTTCAATCAAAACGGCCTCCGTTCTCTTATCACTTTGTTTTGCAAATGACAAATTTACAGTAATCAAAATTTAAAAAAAATATATCTAAATTAATTGTACAAGAAATTGTGACGAGCCCGATATGTCAATTGAAGAGTGTATAAAGTAAAAGTGATTATTATGAATAATGTTCGTAAAGCTAAATTGTAATTACGGAAAGTGCTATGATACAGTTGAGTTGCCGTGTGTCCTCAGAATTAAGGTCAATCGAAATTATACCCTATGGCAGGCTGTCATTAGAGCCTATATTCATATGTTGGACTCCGCTGACTAAAATTTTAGTAAGAGGTTAAACAAATATGAGAAATAATTGAACATATATGAGAAATAATTGAACTTAAACTTAAGTTACGAGTATAGAATGAAATAAAAGAGGAGTTGGGGACTAACCTGGTTCGCCGGTGCTCCCTTGTGCTGGATGTTGAGGACGCTGGTTCACCACTTAATTATCCAAATTGATAAATGATTGTTTAAACGTAATAACGCACTATACAAGTTCGATTCGTTCGCGGCTGATTTTACACGTGGTCGTCGACGATATACAATTTTAATTGAGATTGGTGCGGCGTCGTACTCGACCAAAGCGACGTAGGTATCGGAAGAGAGAAATTCTCATAGTACCCCCAAGTAGGTGTGATAACTGGTGTCAGTTAACGAAACATTCAAGACAATGAAATTTTGCATTAAAACACGTTCGAAATCTACCAAGTATAAATACAGAAGATAAAACATAGTTTGAAATCAATTCAAATTAAATTGAAATAAGGTTCTAAAACAAGTGACATAGAGTATCATTTCGATAACGACTATTATACTACTAAACTTAAAAAATCGCGTGTTACTGATTCATTTCAAAGAAACTAACATACGTACCTAGCCTGCAAAGTACAATAGAATCAGTAGCAACCCTCCATTGCACAAATTATTATTTCAAGCACAAAAAAAACTTAGTAAGGTACTCGCAGAGAGGTTATTGATTCCTACGTGGTGTTATCAATCAACATTTACTATATTGTTATCAAGCAATCTCTCTTTAATATAATTGTAAGTTTAGAGTCAATTTTCGTGTCAAATTCTCCCGAAATTCAATTAATTAGTAGTCAGCACAGAGTTATATATAATTATTATGATATATTAAAATTATCTTTAAGTAGTCACTGGTTCGTGTATTTTGGATGATGACTGTAAAAACACTATTTTGCCAAAAATAAATTTTGAAAATGGTCGCTTGATTTCTATCCTTTCAGTCAGATTTGTAACAAAATCACTAATCAATAAATCAATTAATGTATGTTAAAACAACAAACGAACGAAACGAAATTATTATACTTAAAATTAATAGTTTTATTACATTTACAAAAATATATTCGCCATAGCAACAATACGGTTTTTATTAAGATGATCATGATTTAATTATTTGAAATTCAAATAATTTAATGAACAATTTGTACCATGTGCTTTGGCTGGATTGGCATTTGGCAGACAAAATACACGAAAGTTATAGTAATTATGTTGTGAATTATGAAACTTATTCAATTCGATGTGCGTGCGATTATTCTATACTTAATATTATTAAACTTGTTGTATGATATTGTATATCAGCAATAAAGCGACCGATATCACAGACATATCATTAGGATTAAGGTAGTTATACATTTTTGGGATATATTTATATTGAAATCGTGAATCTTGCGCGATGGTGTGATAGAACATTTATTTGTCTTATATATAAAAATTACTAAAATTAATTGGTATTTTTATTAATATTAATTTAATAAATGTTCTCATTTAGTTCGCACAAATACTGTAGGTATTCCATGGATATTAATATTTTTAAATCTCAATTAAGCAATGAATTGATTGAATGTATGCAAACAAAATGGCGGACTGAAATATCGAAGTACATATCAATTTTGGAGAAGGTTTACTAAATATTCTCTTGATTTATGTATTTCATTACTAATTATACAAATAATATTTAAATGTTATTATGTGAATCCTAGGGTGAATGTTGAGTCAATTTCACAAAGTCTAGCTGCAAACATTTTATTTAATATGTTTTATCTACTTAAATTAAAGCACAACATAGCACATTTAATGCAATTATGCATTTTAATTATCGTCGTGCCGGCAGTGAATAATTGAGTGATAATTTACAGTAAATAATATGTATGTAATGTAACAGTCAATTTAATTTTAGCTATTAGATGATTGTGTAGATTAGTGTACCTACATGATATGTAGATGTGTGTATACATATAGTGTTGCGATGCGCGTTTGTATGCGTATGTGTGTGTGTGTGCGCATGCGTGTGTGTGTGTGTGTGTGTGTGCGCACATGTGAGTGTGTAAGCGTGTGCGTGTTTGTAATTTACGTGAGTGAGAGTGTGCGTGTGAGTTTGTATAAGTGTGTGAACATTATCGCGCGGCGTGTGCGTGTCTTTTGTATGAATCAGTAATAGTGGGTATTTGTTACAGCGGATGTATGTATTAGTTTGTTTATGTAAGTCTTTGGCGCTTATCGCTATTTATGTACCAGAGGTTGCAGTTAGATACTCCTATAGATCAACACCCGTCCGGTAGTCTACGTCTGTCTATCAGTTAGTCTAAAATTTCCGTGTGATTAGGTACCTATAATTTATATCATGCTAGGCTTTTTATGTACTTATTTCTAGGTTTCTGTCTTTTGCAACATATTATGATAAATCTTAGTGTAAAACATCATTTATCTTAATAGAATATATAACTTAACTGCAATGATGTAAATAACAAATTATAATTTTTGAGTTAATTAATTAATTGTATATTAATGACAGTTATTGTATATTGTTTCTATTTGATATATTTTATTAAAATTAGAGATTATTACATGTCTGGTTTATTATTTTGATATGTAAATAAATATCATTATATAAGAACAGTTTAATACATTTATTATCACTATAGTATATTATGATATATAACTGATTTAGTAAAACGCATACATAAATATTTGTAATTATAAACATTATTGTTTTATTTTCAATATGATTTACCAAGTATGTGACAATCTTTCATTTACTTACAGTTTTTTGCAACATTAGTATTCGTTATTTTATCACAAATGTAATTAAATTCTAAGATATAAGTATATATATTAAATTCATATTCAGCTTATAAAGTAAAAAATAAGAATTCATTGTAACTTTAAATACTTAAGAAATTTAATATCGTAACATTTCGTAGATAAAATCATTGTGTAGTGATTTTTATCGTATAAACTTAGGTATTACATTAAAATAACTAAATACCTCGTTAAATCATTAATTAAGTAGCAATCGTATTGAGATCTGCTTCGTGTCTTAAATTTAACTTAAAAATAACGTAGGTAAATTAATTAGATAAAGTATAACTGTGATCTTTCACCAAGCTATTGATAAGAGATGAAGTTTATCCCTTATTCTGCATTACTGATACAAAAAAGTGTTTTTTAGGGTTCCGTACCTCAAAAGGAAAAAACGGAACCCTTATAGGATCACTTTGTTGTCCGTCTGTCTGTCTGTCTGTCTGTCTGTCAAGACCCTTTATCTCAAGAACGCATCAAGGACGTATCAAGCTGGAATTCACATGAAATACTCATGTCTATTGTCCCTTTAAGCTGTGAAAATATCAAACGTCTAAGCCAAGCCAATCAAAAGATACAGCCGATTATGTCGATATTTTCAACAAATTTCCGACACTCGCAAAGGAATTTAAACCTACAGGATACTTCCCGTAAACTCAGAATCTTGAAATTTGGCATGAAGCATTGTCATATAATGCAAATATAGAAAAAATTGCGAAAGTCACATTTTTTAGTTATATAATATAATAAAAATATTTTAATAAAATGAAACTTACTACCTTATTTCTCACGAACGAATAAAGGTATCAAATTGAAATTTATACCAAATACCAAGGTCTATTGTCTCTTTGAGCAGTGAAAAAATCAAACTTCTAAGTTAACGCGATCAAAAGATACAGCAGTTTATACCGAGGAACCCTCGGTGTGCGAGTCCGACTCGCACTTGGCCGGTTTTTTTTCAATAAGGTTTATAAATTTTAAGTTCAATACCTCTCTATTATAGTAGTGGTCATTGTAGTATAGTGACCGTCATGTGATCAACAAATATTAATTTCTGCAAAAAATACTTAGTTTATAAAGGAGATACGCACTCAGTTTCTCGAAGATTTGTAATGAGTTTATAGCCTTATAAAAATAGAGACAGCAAAATTCTTAAACGAAACATATTACTGGCAATAGTAGACTTGTATAAATATTGCCGGTTTCAATAACATAACAACCGATGGTTTCTCTTAGTAACTGTAGAATTTTGACATATTTTGTATAGGTGTCGAAATCTTATCGCTCGTAAGCAGAAGTGCAGATAGATAGGTTATTGAAACCGGCCATTACTCTTTGTAAGCTTGGTGAGATCACTTGTAAAACAGATTAATCGTTATTCAAATCATTCATAAAGTAACCTCACTATATATACTCATACATTACAACTTTAGATTGTGTATTTAGATAGTTTTCTAGTTCGTTCTAGTGAATTTAGGAATTTCGCTTATTAGACAATCGTCTAATGCCATTTTAAAATTATTGAGTGATGTCGCCATTTTCCTAAAAGGAAAAGTATATTGCGACGTCGAGAGTACTTCACGTGGTAACAAGACAAATTTCTGTGAATTATATGTGATGATAATTGTTGGTTTGATGATGTTTTGAGTTACTTGAACTTATGTTGAAATGTATGTTATTGCTTCTTATTAGCTAAGTATGTAAAAATGATTAGATTTTAGGTATTGGAAAAATATCTCGGAGAAGAATAAAATTTTAAATATAACATTTACTAATAAAATCTTAAATTAAATTTGACTGGTACCAATCTCTCTTTCTAAGCTACGGTATATAAAGAGATATGACGCTATCCAAGATATTTTATCCATGTTTATCATGTAATACTAGTGAAGAAGTAACGAATCAATTTATTGTATCTTATAACCAAATATACTCTATCTAGTTGTACGTAAAGTGGTCAAAACTAATCAGTGATCGAATAAAATTGTTACACCAAAATGTATCTGTTTTATTTATTGGAGCTTATTATACAAAAACCCCCAACCCTTGTATTTAACATGAATAGTTCTACCCTTTCCTAATATTATGGCAGTATCATTGACGTATAGGTTTATTATACAAGAGTGAAAAAATATGTTAGTCGGATGGAAACTACACTTAGGTAATATTAAATATAGAATAAGTAATTACTGGGCATGGAGGGCATATCATCTTAGTCCCCATGATGGCAAACGCACTTGCGGTGTTAAGTGATTTACACTTAATGTTGCAAGTGTCTATAGTGTAATACTCGATTTCAACTGGTTGTATTTTCCTTTCCTAAATGGGTATATATGAAGTGAAACAACAATTTGATGGTTTGGCAGTACAATGTTTATTTAGGGTGGACAATATTCTGTTTGTTGCACTAGAAAAGTTATTTACTTACAATTTACATATTCCAAATAATACACCTTTGTGAGAATTCTCTTCCTTGAAAATACCTAGTTTACACAAGTTAGATTTTACACAATTTAGACCTTCTAACTTATATATCTAATAGTAAAATACAACCATAAAAATAATGAAAGGTAGGGTCCTGGAGTCTGCTCTGATCGTTAACGAGTGGAATTTGGGTATTACTATGTATAAATTATTAGTAAACGCGTTATGAGACAACCTTCTGCAGAGTATTTGTAGAACTCTTCGACAGTCAGCCGCTACCGTTTGGTTAGTGTAGTGTACCTGGATCAGTGCGTTGTGTCTTGGCTCTGATAGATCAGCCACTAGTTAGCTCTCTCTATATATTGTAGTTCACCGGTCACTTTTCCAAATTGATCTCACACCTCCAAACTCTGGTTTTGCGCAGGTCTCTCTACCAGGCGACTATATTTGTAATGGAAATTTGGGTCTCTAAACCCGTACCGACGACCCTGAAGATGTGTCATAATAAAACAACATCAATAAATGTTACACTACTCATTATAAAACCCCAAGAGGGAGTTGGAACCACAACTTGTCCAAAAACTAATATAAAACAACGGCAAATCTTTGAGCAATTACGAAACCCGACCAACAGTACTTAGAATATGATCTCTCGAGATGTGAATTATTCATAATTTAAACAAATAGATCATTCATTGCCTAAAATTTCGAACCTGACAAAATATAATTACCTTAGTAGGTAGTCAGGCAATTTTTACAAGATGAGGCGGTTTTTTACAACCGAATTTACTAATTTACTGTAACACAAAATCAAGGCAATCACAGAATTTACTTTTAACTTTCAGAATAATTGAAAAACGATAAGAGTTTTATAGTTACCTTTCGGGTGAATTATTAACTCCTTAACGGTTATTTATCCGTTCCAGGATATTATGAAAATACGGAATTATCTTCCTTCCAAATTAGAAAATAGTTCTCCTTCGTTAATATAATCCTCGCATATGTTATTATCACGAAGATGTTTAACGTTCCTCAAAAATAAATTCAGCCTTGAATTTGAAATTCGAAATGCGAATGAATAATCTGACAAGCAAAAACAAACGTCCCTGATTGGTCGGCCTACCTATGGTTTTTTTTTTAACGTCTGAGGCAAAGGAAAGTGAGTCCATACATCCGAATGAACGAAAAATTCTTGTCAATACGAATCTTTGCGAATAACTACTTTGAATGAATTTTGAACAACTAATATGATCCCCGTAAGCCTAACGTCACCTAAATAATGACGAGACTATAGAAAACGCTCTAACGCGCCCCAATTCAAAAACAAAGTGTAAAAATTCCATAAAGACGACCACAATCTCTAATACCGAACTGAAACATGATACCACTTACCAAGACAAGAAACTTTCGTCTGAACTATTTCTTTTTTTTTTTTTTTTTTTTTTTTATAAGTCGCTGGGTATAGAATTTATCACTTTGCCTAAATGTCAAACCTAATGCGAAACGGAACGTAATGTCACTTGTCAGATGACGATGTTGACTTTGAAAAATTGATAAATAAACAATGCTACAATAGGCGGCGGTGACCACTTAACATCAGGAGGGTCGCAAGCTTGTTTGCGATCTCTTAACATAAAAAAATACAAATCAGAGAAAACTCATAAATTATATTATTTTCAAAAATATATTCAAATTATATATTACAACATATCTGAACCGGAAAACAAACTGGTTAAGAAAACAAAATATTGATTTAAACAATTGGTGTTAACTTGAACTACAATTTTCGTACCTACATGTGATATGTGCGGTAATGCAATATACAAAATTCCACAAACCTGAAGCTGTATAAAAGAAACTGAAACAAGCAAAAAATTTTAAAAAACTGTAAAATGAGTACGGAAAAAAGGACGGAAATCTGTTAAAATCGACTCCTCCTATTGTTAAAGTCGGTTAAATTGTAGCGTATTTTACCCGGATCATAATAACGTGTAGATAACACCATATTCATCAAAATTGGATGAATAATCCAGGCGCTACGGAGGAACATACGTAAATACAAACATACATACATTATTATTATTATGACTGTTTTGTGATTGACTGATTTGTGACTGGACAAATGCGAGTCGGACTCGCCCACAGAGGGTTCCGTAGAAATTTGTAGTTACAACATAATTAAAATAGTTTAGGAATTGAGTCTCGCAGTGTTTTCCAAGCTTTTCCCATGATTCAGTTTCTAAAACCTTATTGTGTTTTATAATTGTGGTTATACTAACAGTTCATACCTAAATTAGTCAGGTAACATAATTATTGTCGTTTTTTAGGGTTCCGTACCTCAAAAGGAAAAAAACGGAACCCTTATAGGATCACTTTGTTGTCCGTCTGTCTGTCTGTCTGTCTGTCAAGACCCTTTATCTCAAGAACGCGTAGACGTATCAAGCTGAAATTCACATGAAATACTCAGGTCTATTGTCCCTTTAAGCTGTGAAAATATCAAACTTCTAAGCCAAGCCAATCAAAAGATACAGCCGATTATGTCGATATTTTCAACCAATTTCAGACACTCGCAAAGGAATCAAAACCTACAGGATACTTCCCGTAAACTCAGAATCTTGAAATTTGGCATGAAGCATTGTCATATAATGCAAATATAGGAAAAATTGCGAAAATTACATTTTTTTAGTTATATAATATAATAAAAATATTTTAATAAAATGAAACTTACTACCTTATTTCTCACGAACGAATAAAGGTATCAAATTGAAATTTATACCAAATACCTAGGTCTATTGTCTCTTTAAGCAGTGAAAAAATCAAACTTATCAAAAGATACAGCAGTTTATAAATTGTAAACCGCTACGTTTGTACGGCGGAACCCTCAGTGTGCGAGTCCGACTCGCACTTGGCCGGTTTTTACTGAAATCTCAAATAAATCCCAATTTGTAAGTGGTGACTGCAAAAAGAATAAATAGTATCACATTGTACATCAAAGTGCCATGTAGAATTATCGTGTTCGGTTCAGCGACGTTGCAAACCTAATACCTTGAGAGTGTCGAAATATAAGTTTTTCGTTTTTTTTTTTGCGTTAACTTTGAAGTATGATTTTTTCACAGCTTCAAGGGACCGTAGATATGAGTATATAGTTTTAATTTCGACTCGATACCCCCGCTCCTTCCCGAGATAAAGGGTCTTGACAGACAGACGGACAACAAAGTGATCCTATAAGGGTTTCGTTTTTTCCTTTTGAGGTACGGAACCCTAAAAATGATAAGATATTCCTAGTTTGGATTGTTTTGATATTGTCTGGGTCAAGAATTTGTCTTCACAAATGCCGGCTTCTTTTGTGAATGAGACATTCACAAGAGCACCGGAGATGCATTGGTTTCACGATCCTGTTCACAGAATCTGCAAGCATCAGTATCTTTTAGTCTCATATTGTAGAGATGTCTGTTCAGCTTGCAGTGACCAGTCAGAGCCCTAATCAACACGCTCAGGTAGCCCCTGTTAAGCTTCAGTAGCTCGTCAGTGCGTTTACGAGAGTATGCGATTTATCGATTAGTGCTTTTGAGTGTTTTAATCCAGGTTTTCTTTGCCAGTCCGCTTTTGCCTCTTGCAGGAGGTAGGTTTTTAAGTATTGCATGGCCTGGTTCTTTGAGATACCACAGAAAAGTTCTGGGGCAAACTGTAGACCTTGAGCCCCAGCCCTTGCTAGCTCATCGGCCTTTCCGTTACCGATGATTCCATAATGACCCGGTACCTATTTGAGGGTGATCTTGTTTTGTTACCTTAGGTCATTTAGTTTTTGCAAGCAGCCTTTTGCTAGCTTTGAATTACATACAATTACTTACGTACATTGATAAAACCATAATCATTTGGCTTCGCCGTTGTCGGGGCAATATAGAAATGTCAACATGACTGTCCCTCGAGCCACTATCGTGAATTCAGGACCTCTAATTTTTTAAGTTAAGTGCCTTTATATTAATTTACCCAGGAGTAGGAAACATCTTAATATTCAGGACATGTAGCTTACGATTGTCGTTGGAATGCAAATTAGTACTCTAAATATTAATTAATATGCATACGCCATATTAAATCTTAATGTTAGCAAATCCTAATCTGCTTAATTCATAAACCCACTGCGACATTATTCAAAGCATAATTAACTTTATGAGAATACACTCAATGAATGATTTCGCATGCATCTCAAAATATATTTAGCTGTTACAGAGTAAACGTTTCTGTAAGTGAATGGAGTTATGGTTTAAATTAGAATGTAGAGTATTTAAAGGGGGATAGTGAGTTATACAGGGTGTGGTGAAGTTGTTTACAATGGTAATTAGTCAAATTAGTAGGGTGAACGTATTTGTCATTGGAAGGTGAATACCGTTGTAACAGACTTATAGATACTTACATAAAGACATTTTTATATTCAACTTCTACGAATTGAAAGAATGAATGGTATGTATTTATCAGTTCGTTATAGTGATTTAAGCAGTGGTCATCATTATCAGCCAGCACTGCAGAGTTGAGAGATATTGTTAAAATTTTTATGGAATTAGTTTCTGTTTTGATTTAGTTTTTACTTTTAGTAGAAGATCCGAACCTATATCGACCTTCACCGAGCTGATAATAGAATGAAACATATTTTATTATTAATTTAGTATATTAGAAAATATATTAAAAATGGGTTGTCTAAAAAAATCCTGGACAGACTATTTTTAATTATTTTTTGAAAAATGATTTAAAAAAAAAAATGAATAAAATATTGCAACATCAAGATAATAAGAAAATTTTGTCCTGACTGATAGTAGAAACCGTATAGAATGTGCAGGCATTGGGTTATCTATTATTTACCTGCGCGAACTACTGGGTTGTCAGGTATGAACAGGTATGTCGATATCAGTTACTTTCACTCGATTGGATAATAGAAAAAAATTTATATCATCATAAGCGCGCGACAAAATTTTCTTATTATCTTAATGTTGCAATATTTTATTAAAAATCATTTTTCAAAAAATAATTAAAAATAGTCTGTCCAGGATTTTTTTAGTCAACCCATTTTTAATATATTTTCTAATATACTAAATAAATAATAAAATATGTTTCATTCTATTATCAGCTCGGTGAAGGTCGATTTAGGTTCGGATCTTAGACTATTTCTCGTATACGTAGTATAGAGGAAGTATTGTAATCGTAAAATTTGACCTCGAGATTTTGATGGATTTACACGTTTTGGACCTCCCTGAGTCAAACCCAAAAAAAATCGTTTTTGGAATTATGTCTGTGTGTGTGTCTGTGTGTCCGTATGTCTGTGTGTGAGTTAGCACGATAACTCGAGTATGCAACCAAAGAGTATGCAACTTATTGCAACCAAATTTAACATGTATATACGACATCAAAATGTAAGGTATCAACGGTAATGTAAGTGTATCAACTTTTGAGTCGTCGATCACGAAAGTTAAGCAACCAAGTGCGCGGTCGGTACTCGTATGGGTGACCAGTTTACCATGCATGTATGACATCAAAATATAAGGTTTCTATCAACTTTTGAGTCATTTGCGGCATACGAGAAAGTCAAGGGGAGACCACTCCCGATGTTTTGGTTTTGTGAACACTATAGGTACACTTATAAATACTTATGTGTAGATATGGAAGAGGAGTGCCTCTTGACACAACATTTTTTTTTCTCGTATCCTGCTCCCAATTTATTTGAAGTCTGTGCAGTATAACGACGATACTGCTAAAAAATTTGGCATAAAGCTGGAAACTGACTAGGGGTAACGTAAAGCGTTGCAACCCGAGAATTCAGTAGTCAGTGACAGCATACTTTGCATATGTAGAGTCTGTTTTGCGATATGGCCTTATAATCTGGGGTAATAGCACAGACGTAAAAAGGGCGTTCATCGCACAAAAAAATGTATAAGAGCAATTTGCGGAATTGCTCCTGAGGTTTAATGCAAACCATTCTACAAAACATTAAACATATTGCTCCTTCCCTGCCTATACATGTTCGAAGTCACCAAATTTGTAAAATCAAATAGGTATATGTTTTTTTAAAACCGCTCATGAATTATTTCCGAGAAATACCAGACATTGTGATATATTGGTTAATGATGCTCTTCCGAAAAGTGCTCGATTTAAAAAAAAATGTTTTACCAGTTTTACACCCAGGATTATACCCAAATCTAAATATATATAACTCAAACGTGACCGACTGACATAGTGATCTATCAACGCACAGCCCATACCACTGGACGGATCGGGCTGAAATTTGGCATGCAGGTAGATGTTATGACGTAACGTAGGCATCCGCTAAGAAAGGATTCTTTAAAATTCCACCCCTAAAATGTCTAAAATGTCCACGAGGACCAAGTCGCGGGCGGAACCTAGTATATAATAAGATACCCAAGGCGATAAAAGACATGCCTTTAAATAGATTTAAAATGCACTGCATAAATGGCTCATTGATCGCACTCTGTCCAGGAATTCTTAACCTACAAAACTGATAACACATAGACATGATAAAATATATACTCTCACATTGCAATATTTGCTCTAATGTTTGCATGCTTTGCTAAACTATTATTCTGAATTGTATCCCCAGTGTACCCTATTCAAACGCAAAAAAACGATTCTGATTCTCATTCAGTGCGCAGCGAGCCAACAACTGAGTTTGGTGTAGGTACCGGCATTGCGAATAGATTCATGATACATTACAAGTAAACGGTACAAATCGTTGTGCGGCCTGACTCCAACCCTCCTTGGGGACGACTGCTATCTTTTCACAGCACCTGGGACCATCAGATTAACGTGCCGACGAAGCACGGAGGAAAATCGAGTTGAAAATTTGTCGGTCACCCATCCGAGTATCGACCGTGCCCTTGGTAGCTTAGTTTTCGTGATCATAACTAGGAACGCATGACCGCGGCGCCATCGACCTCCTCTATCTTGATCGCTGTAATGACTGTTACAGAAATTAATCAACATCATAATAAGATTAAATGTAATTCTATATGAAAGATATCCTCATAGTCTTCTTCGGACAAATCTTTCTGCCCGCCTAGTATGACCACCGAAACACGATATGATATAGCCATTTATCGCTTTGAACTATCTAAAATCATTGGATATAAAGCTGCCAACTTGAAATTTTGTTGAAACTGCGAACTTGTATGTATGTGGAATAAACATGTTCGTAGTTTCGATAAAATTTCAAGATGGTGGTTAGATCCAATGATTTTTGACAGTTTAAAGCGATGAATGGCTATATCATATCGTGTTACGGTGGTCATGCTAGGCGTTTTAGATTATTTGTGTAAAAGTGGTTGATGTATAATAAAGTTGTATGGTACTCTATGAGTAATATGAATAATGTTATGATTTTTCTAAAACTCTTGCATGCTAATGAACATGTTCGCAACCTCTAAAACAATACCGTAGATCAAGTGCATGGCAGTAGGGTGGTATCAATTTGTAGACCCTCTTACCTCGTTGAGGGCTCTCTACTGAGGAAGGGCCTCTCCTTGTTTACATTAGAGTATTGAGATCAATGTTTTTGTTTTGTCCCCGAGTAATATCAATACGTTAAAAAGATGAGTTAATAATGTAGTAATGATAGCATGTATTTACTTATTATACAAACAATAAAAAACAAAAAAAACTTTGATTTAACAAACTAATTTAGAAAAAAACGGAAAAAAACATTTTGTTTATAAAAATCTAAATGCTTTTTTTGGGCGGTACCAAATACAAAAGACAACGTTTATTCCAAATATTGAGGTTGGTACCTACCGCCCCAAAAAACATTTAGATTTTTATAAACAAAATTTTTATTTCTCCGTTTTTAGTTTTAAAGGCGGCTTTTTTTATTATTTAAAAATAATATTTTTTTTGCTTTTTAGTGTTGAAATTCGAGATAGTTTCCTGAAATCTGACCAAAGAGTATAACCAGACCCTGTGCATGGCGTTTGTGGACTATGAGAAAGCCTTTGACTCCGTCGAGACGTGGTCTGTTCTTGAGGCCTTGCAGAGGTGCCAAGTTGATTGGCGATATATCGAGGTGCTGAGATGTCTGTATGACGCCGCTAATATTTCCGTCGTACTCCAGAATGGCCAGACCGAGCCTGTCCTGCTGCGCCGTGGTGTGAGGCAAGGGGATGTAATATCCCCGAAACTCTTCTCCGCTGCACTGCAGGACATGTCCGGAACTCTCAACTGGAAAAGACGTGGAATAAATATTAATGGCGAGTACATCTCACACCTTCGATTCGCAGACGACATCGTCATCCTGGCTGAAACCCTGCAAGACCTACAGGAGATGGTGAGCAGCCCGGCTGAATCTTCTAAGCGCATTGGTCTCCGGATAAATTTGGATAAAACCAAGGTCATGTTCAACGAGCTCGTTGATCCGGGACCGGTCGCTGTTAATGGAGTACCTCTCGTAGTTGTTCAGGAATATGTCTATCTAGGAGAAACGCTCCGATTAGGCAGAAACAACTTCGAGAGAGAAGCCAATAGAAGAATTCAGTTAGGCTGGGCAGCATTTAGCAAAACGTGGACACTCACGGCTGGACTAGTCCACCAGTTTAAAGTCGCTCAGAGAGCTATGGAAAGGGCTATGCTCGGAGTATATCTGAAGGACCGCATCAGAAATGATGTAATCCAAGAGAGAACTAGAGTCACCGACATATTAGCCCACCGAATTAGCAAACTGAAGTGGCAGTGGGCTGGTCACATTAGCCGCAGAACTGACGGCCGTTGGAGCCGTAAAGTTCTTGAGTGGAGACCGCGACTCGGTAAACGTAGTGTAGGACGACATGCGACAAGATGGGATGATGATATGCGTAGGCTGGCTGGAGTGAGCTGGATGAGAGTGGCCGAAAATCGGGAGCAGTGGCGTGCATTAGGGGAGACCTATGTACAGCAGTGGACGAACACGGGTTGATGATGATGAATCGCAAAAATACCCGTTCCTTGGATGGGCGTTTCTTCACTGACCGGCTCCGGCCCAGCAATGACACCGATAACGCCATCGGTGGACGCATAATGTATTGTTCACCATATACTCTGTCCACCAATCCGCATTGGCAAGCGTGGTGGACTACTGCCTAAACGTCCTTTTTGACAAGGAGAGGCCTTGTATCCCAGCAGTGGGTCTAGCTATAAAGGCTGTTATGATGATTAAGTCACTTTAATAAAAGCCTTTGTAATAAAAACAAAATGCAATATTTTCCACTAACCGAAATCTACGGAGTAAAACGTACGAAAATGATTCCATTTGCACTGTATCAAACCAGCAGCAGTCATAAACGTTCAGAAATATTATTAATGACAAGAAGAGCGAACACTTTATTAAATTACAATATTTTAACAGTATTATTGCGGTCCGCTCGTTACGGCCCCTGCAGGGCGGGGGCGCAGGCCGAGGGGCGCAGTCCGAGGGGCGCACGTGAAAGGCTTACTGCCGGTACGCCTAACCTTGAGCGAGGGCAATTTTACTGTTTATCTTTTAAATTATGATATTTCATTTCAAATGCTAGCGTGACTGGGTTTATAAACAAGATAAAATCTGTACGTAATGAGAGTATCTCATATACACAGAGAAAAACTTAATTTCGACATTTGTATTGTTTCATTTTTGTAAATATTTAAAAAGACAGTAAAATTTGTAGAACACCCAGTATCGGTTTTCTATTGAATACACCTCAGAGAGTGTTCAACGGAACTGCACGAATTAATTCATATTCAGCAACGGCAGGGTAATAAATAGACACCGACTTCATCGTTTAAAAGTCACCAATGCAAAACTCTTGGCAAAACTGATAAAGGTACAGTGCCACAAACTCATCTGTCCCGATCTCGTCCCGGTGGTAATGTCGATAGTGGTGAACAAATGTAAATTCTAATTTTTGCCACCGGCTCAGATAAGTTTGCAGCAGTGTACTTCCAGATACAATCACATAAAAAAGTAAAATAAAGTAAATCAAGAGATAAATAAATAGATTTCAACGTCAATATTATTTGACAAAAAAATATGAATTATTAAATTTTCTGTTAAATTCAAGCTTGGTAGTAAAAATTAGATTTACAAACGTTATTTATTTTATAGATATTCCATTTTATAATTAAAGCATATTGCTTTCTTGTATCATAAACATAATTTACATTATAACACAAAATTTAATTTATCATTCAATAATTCAACATTACCTGACCTGACAAGAGAAATATACGTCACTCCATATTAACAAAGTCTGGTCCAAAATCCTTCGCATTCGTATTTCTGCATTAATCCCATTCATTGGTAATGTGTATAGCCTGGCTCACTCTCACATCTACATGACGGGGGTTGGAGCCAGGCACCCATGAAAATTTAACACATCCCCCTCCCGAACCACTTTGATCACCTGTCTGGATTAGAACGTTATTCGATATGAAAACATTAAGGAAAGAAGCTTATTATAACATTAAGTAATTGATAAAACGGGGAAACTGTTAGCGAGTAATTTGGCGGGGAAATGGTTTTCTTCATAATTGGTTTATTGCAAAATAATACGAAGCTATTGGGACGGGGCTGTGTAACCTATGGGACCAATTAAACCCACTGCAAAAAAAAAGATTTTATGGAATAATTTTTGCGTGTACAAACGCGTAAGTAAATATTTTTTCTAGTATTAAAATAAATATTTATTACAAAAGAATGATATGAATTATTATTTGTTACCTACTCAAGAGCAGTAACATTTTACTGGTTTATATCAAATGATTGTCACGAGGAATGTTAAAAGCAGAGCTTTTGGTATCATTTAATTACACATAAAGCCAGATCTTCCAGCCTGTCGCCTACCTATAAAAAGGATTTTAAACTCAAAAAGGAACTTTTCCCCCTTATCATAAAACAAGGACCAAAGTTCATGGTTGAAACCTCATGTTGCTGAATGAAAGACAGAGTTAGCATCAGTTTTAAGCCACGACTAAGTTTAGTTGTACTTTAGTTCAAAATATTGTAATAAGGAAGTTAGAGACTCTAGAACAAAATCCAACAACCAAACAGATGTTACACTCAGCATTCCGGGTACATTATGTAAATTGTAATTTTTACATTAATCGACAATAATATTTTTTTTTACATTCTATTCTATTCTTAATTAATGACGTCGCGTTACATTAAACGTACGCATTTTGCCAATGTCAAGTGAAAATGTAACTAAAGTAACAAAAATTGCACAGTTGATAGGAGTTAAAAATGGAGTCTCTCAACACGTGTTTTTACAACAAGAACTAGGGTGAAACTCCATTATTTTACATTACCGGTTTCCTTATTTGCCAACTAATATTATTCAAAGTTAAACTATATTATAACTTTCATGGCCTGTATCATCACGACTGGAATAATTAACGAATTACCTTGTAAACTTGTTCACGCTACAGTAGGTACTTCAAGTATTCATTATTAATTTTCCCCATGACTTGATAGTAAATATTCTATGTAGGTATTAAACATATATACTTAAACAGCAGCTTGAATATAATATTGCATAGATAAATAATAATACTAACTGGTACATCCCGCGAAAGGTTGGATGAGCCAATTACATAAAAATCTCATAAGTTATTATCATTTTAGTCGCTCGAATAATCTCTAAATCAATCTTATTTCATTATGTATATCAAACCCTCGTAAGAAACAGACCTCCACCTTATAGAAACCACAGTTAAATAGCACTACATTTTTGTGTTGTGCTTTTGTTATTGAGTAAGGTTGCCAGAGCTCCATGGAGTACGGTAGGGAACTAGGGTTTTACAGCAAGTCAGTGTTTCAAATGTCTATAGGCTACGGTACTGCTTACCAGCAGTCAGACTATATGCTTGTCTGCAACCAAAAAAAAATTTTAAATAAAAAAAAACCGCCTTCATAAAACGGGAGAAATAAAAATTTTGTTTATAAAAATCTAAATGTTTTTTGAGGTCGGTCCCAAATACAAGTGAGAGCGTTTATTACAAATATTGAGGTTGGGACCGACCTCAAAAAACATTTAGATTTTTATAAACAAAATTTTTATTTCTCCCGTTTTTTGAAGGCGGTTTTTTTTTATTTAAATTTTTTTTTTCTGCTTTTTAGTGTTCTAAGTATAGAAATTTTCAGGAAACTACCTCAAGATCTTTTAGACACACAAGTGATAAAATTACGATATCGTCAATGTCAATTAAATAGGCATTATTAGGGATAACTCAAAAACTACTTGTCCGATGTCGATAAAATTTAAATGGGACCCCATGACAAGCACTAGCTTCCAAAGGTCAACAGAATCTTAAAAATCGGTCCACCCAGTAACGAGTTATGAGGTAACAAACATTAAAAAAAAAAAAAAAACATACAGTCGAATTGATTACCTCCTCCTTTTTTGAAGTCGGTTAAAAATGATAACCATTTTTTGCAAATCTTTTATAAAAAAATGTTCTGGCGCTCGATGGTAGGTCACCAGCTTTTCTTTTCAAAGCTCAAAGTATAACGGAGACATCGTTAAGAGGCACGAACGCTCGTGTCAAGTGGCTCGTGAAAATTTAACAATCCTCACCCCCGACTGCACTCGTGTTTGCTCGTTTGTCTGGAAACAGGGTCAATTATTAATGTGCAATTAACATACGAGGGTATTGTGGTATTTGGTTCTTCTCTCCCCTTCCCTATTAAGGAAGAAAATTTGTTCAAGTGTTGTTAGGCCAGACTTCTTGAAACTCCTGTTATTTAAAGAAAGGAATTTAAAATCATGGCATATAGACTCTAATCGCTGGCATTTTGGATTTAAAATGCTTCATCCGAGTTCTGTTATAATAATAATTCTACATGTTAACATGGTTAAAATAAATATTTGCTGTTATATTATGAGAAGTTGAAAGTTGAAACACAGCTCCGCCCTCCGATTATCTACGTCGAATAAGAAAATGTTCAAGACATGTAGCATATAAAAGTATTGACTAGCGGTCGCCCGCGGCTTGCGCGTTAATGTCGGCTATCACCCCAAAAAGTCTCCTATGTCCTTCCCAAGATCTCAAAATATCTCCACACCAAATATCATCTAAATCAGTCCAGTAGCTTCGGAGCCTATTTAATACAAAGAAACAATCAACTCATTCCACTCATATAATATTAGTATAGATAAACTTCCATCCACGTTATTGAATAAATTAACATCAGTTCGCTCTTTTATCGTAAATAAACAAAAAAAGAAAATTATTTTAGTTAGACTAGGATCTGTGCAAGTTTCATCAAAATTGGTTCAGTAGTTTTTAAGATAGAGAGTTAAGTGTGTATCAGTCACAAAAGAAGAAGTCACTATAAAAAAAGCTTTAAAGTAAATAATTACATGAGTAACTAATGTACATTTACAGTGGGTATGAAAATGAAAAGAAACCTTAAATACTATGACGCTGGCACCGACCTAAAAAATAGTTGGCATATTGACTTTTTGATCGTACATAAAACTTTTATTTCTCCCTGTTCAGCTCTCGAAGAGGTGAACCAATTAAGAACCTTCTTGTTTTCAGTTTTTAAGTCGGTTTAATTTTTATTTATTTTTTATTCACGCAGATAATATAATACTATAATATAAAGATATCTAGAGGTCTACTACTACATAAAACCTGTGTGAACATGTATTATTATAATATAAATATCATCATACAAGGTTGTTCGTAGACTACAACAATAAATAAATAGAGACCAATTTTACTATTATTAGATTATTTTAAAAAGCTACACACATAGAATAAAACAACAACGATCCTTCCAATTTATCTGTTGAACTGGAGCAAATGAAATTTGCTACGAATCGGCAGTTAAACCTCGTAGCCGACCGTAGCGGCGTAGTAATCTCGTTACGCCGTAGCAAAACGGCTGGCGATATAATGTGTGATTTATTATTTATTGTTGTATGACATACATGTAATTGATATACAAAAACGATTATAAAGAATTGACTCTATAATATTACCATGTAGTTTATACTACCTATTCTGTGGAATGACAACTACTACGAGACACATTATTGTTGTATGTGTATTAAATAAATGAATACATAAACATGGGACCTATTCATACATATTGAACTATTACGACCGGTGAACTGACAGTTTATTGCTTAAATTGCATCATAAGATAAAGAGCATTATACGTACAATTATCAAACACGTCTAGGTAACAAAGAAAAAACAACAAAATCAATTAATTATCAAAACTATTTTGACATATACATATATTTAAAATGGCCCCTAAGCACAAACTTTGTGCTACGAATAATGTTTGGCTCACACCTGCATATCGATCGACACACCTGGTCGTCATAGCAACGCCGCCCGCCCTCGCTCGCCGCCCTACTCAGATTTGTGAAGGCTGCGAGATCAATTTGTTGATAATTTTAATGACAAACGAACTTAACGAGTGTTTTATTAATGACTGTTCTTATCGTAAGTACTTCTATTAATCTATGGTTCTTATTGGGCGTTATCATGAAGATAGAATTAAGAATGGAGTCATTACTCAAATGAAAAAAGTGAGGGCAAAAATTTTGACAACCCTTGACATTTCTTGACATTTCTTGACATTTTCTAGAGAGGCTCTGTCTCTTTCTATTAGGGTGCCTATAGCACAAATTAATCACGGACAATCTTGGACTTCGTTAAGTTAATAAAATTAATTAGTACTCAAAGTTTAAAATAATTTTGAGTTTACCATGACAAAGAATTAACATTCATAATAATCACTTTAAACTTTTTTTCCTGGGTGCCCTTTAGCACGGTAATGTTATCTATTTTAGGCTCCCAGGAAAAAAATCAGCAGCCGAATTTCGGGGATTTATCGCTTCTGTGACTCTAGGTTTTAAGAGGCATTTTTATAGTTTAGTATACTGTAGCTTATCTCATGTTATGTCAACTGATAAATATTATTTTATTCTTTTTTTTCAGCCGAGGTCTTGTTGTAAAAACACGTGTTGAGAGACTCCAATTTTAACTCAATCTTTCGTACAACTGTCTGTTACTATAAGTAAATTTACACTTAACATTGGCGAAATATGAAAATGAAAAAGCTCTTTATTTAAATGGACTTTGCTAAGTACTTTTAAATCGTCAAAAGCCCTACCACCATTTCGGGACGAAATAATAATTATTATGCTGAGATGGAGCAGAGAAAGACTCCGGCGAAGAACTCCACAGCTTACAATTTTGTAATGATTTCAAAACATCAATTCAAACTGGAAACATAACAAAATTAATTGAAATCATTTGAACAATGTAAGAGTAAATTTAGCACGTATACCAACTTCAAAATATGTTTACCGAATCTCTCGGTATTCTTATTACATATACATATTTTAGTTAGATACATACAATATAAAAGATTATTCCTTATACCAAATATTTTTCATACTAATATGAATACGAAAGATTGTATGTACTTCGGGAAATTTGTCCAAACGCCCAAAAACAGCAGAACGAGTTTAGATGAATGAAACCTGAATTTAAATAGACGAATTTTAATTCCTTTCTGTTGCAATTTTGAAGGAAACGAGGATAAAGTTGCGGGCTGAGGCTAGTGAAATATATTATCAGGCAAAAATTTTACTAACCATTTCAGGAATGTCCGTGGTTTTGAAAAAAGGGCATGCAGTTTGACGTAAGCAGTTGCCTATGTAATTAGTGCCTTGAAAGTGCAGGCTACATATTTTTGAACTTTCATAAAATATTGTTTTTAAAGGCACATTAGACAACCACATTTGCCGTCGCCTAGAGTATTTCGGAAATCTAAAAAGAAAAGAAAATTTTATGTATACAGGCACTTTTAACTTGTAATTAGCATATTAAAAACTATCATTTGATAGCCTTGAATAGCACAGTCACAATTTTATTAATGCTGTGTCAAATTTACTAACCCAAATTCGAGTGAAGTTTGAGGTCACTGTGCATATTGCACTCTGCGTTACATGTTAGTAGATGCAAATGTGAAAGATAAAATACACTATTACACTGGTAAAGTACAATCAATCATTTTGAATATGTTTCTCAATTAAAATAATGTACATTGCACAAATTACATGTTTTGTTTGTAAATAAACGTTCCTAACCAAAAATGGGTAGAACTAATAATCTATAAACTATATAAATAATCTATATATATCTATATAACAGCTATTTCAAAGACTTATATATATATATATATATATTTATATATATATATACATCGGTCGGAAAATGGTTATTATTTTATAAAAATCCTAGTCACCCTAGTCAATTTGTTTACACATATTTGAATAAGTAATTTATGTATGAAAATTAATTAAATTCAGATAGTATTAAAGCCGAGTATCAGAAATTACTTTCCCCTATGGAGTTTCGCCCAATAACGATAATCATATGGAATTACATGTGAAAAACCAATTTTACTTAGGTGAACAATAATATGCAATTATAACACTTACAAGTGAAATTTCACACTGCATCCTGGATACCACTCACTTCTGCAACCACGAACTATACAGCGATGCACCATTTTGCACTATTTATAGTTATTAAAATGTAAAAAGCCGTACCAAAATCGCGAGTCGATATTTATGAATACTTCAATTACGACAATTTATGTCATGTTGAGATTTCGGGACATTGACACATGAAAAGAGTGCTGCCATTACATAAATCCTTTCATTTCCCATAAGTTATAGAAAGAATCACAATGATGATTTTCAAAATAAAATACAAACCTAAACATTAAAAGTAAATATATTATATTTATTTCTTTTATTGATAATAAATACTGATAATTGAATACAATATGTTAAGTTTTTAGCTACTTTTCTACTTTTGTTTTAGAAAGATGGCGAAATACTGGGGAAATCTTGTTTCTATGTAGTCGTGTTTAGAAAGAGATGACAACAATTTCTAGAAAGAGAAATGTGTAATTTGAAATGTCAAGTATTGTCAAAATTTTTGCCCTCACTTTGTTATTTTGACTAATGACTCCATTCTTAGTATAAGCTCCTTGGGCGTTATATTAGTAGATATAATGCTTCATTAGTTTTTTTTAAATATAAGTACTCTCATTTGCATTTTACATTCAAAACATTTTATATAGAATTATTATTATTTAACAAATTAAAATATACATTGTTAAAGTGTTGACTAGAATTCATTTATTACAAAACAATTTACAATATTCAGAAACATCGTTAATTCAGACGATTTCTACAGATTGATATTTTATACTGTTAAATTGGTAAAAATAAATAAATTGTACTTTACAGTTTCTGCTCAATAAAGAGGGCCTTTAAATTAGCGGATGCCGTGAAGATTATCACGTCACAATATTTTTTTTTCTGGAGCAGCCATTTATTAAAACTACATATTTAATTACGTTTATAATCCCTAAAGGCCTTCTAGGAATATTATATTAATTAAAATAAGGAAATCAAACCATATTTATATGTAAAAGGAATTTGTTGTTAAATGTAGGTGTATGTCGTAGTTTGTTGTTAGTTGTAGTTATTTTTTGGGTTTCGTCAACTAATATACAAAAGCTAACATCCAGGACAGATGACATATCAGCATTCCTGGTAATTTATATAACTACAATGTAACAAGAAATAAGTTTAAAACACTATTACCCGACTAGGGAAATAAGAAAGAAATGAAATCAGTTAAAATCGGAGTTTACAAGATAAAATTGACTCCTCCTAAAGTTACCCGGACCATAATTTGAAAAACTCGTTTTATAGTGTTGACGAATTTATGAAGTATGACAAATAAAATATAGAACATGGACTGATCAATTATTATATGTATTTTTGTTTTTACTTACTTGACATTGTATATCTAATTAATCTTACTATTTTTATATTGAATATTATTGTTTCTATGTAGCATGTTTGAATAATAATTAATTGAATGTAATGACTTAAAAATGAATTGACCAATGAATTAATGTACAAATAAATTAATTTTTATCAAAAAGTAATAATTATGTAAATTTGCATGCTATTATTAATAATGGCTAAATAGGCTTAAGTCACACTGCTAATTGTTAACATCTTACACCATACCCTATTTAACGCAAATAAAGAATTTGATTTGATTTGATTTGATTTGAATGACGAATACATTTAAATCTTATTCAACAAAATCGGCTGCAGGAATATTTTATTTATTTTTATTTATACTACGAGTTGGCAAACATAGCTTGCGGCCCACATGGTGTTAAGTGGTTACCGTCGCCTATAGACACTTGCTATATTAAGGGTAAATCACTCAACATTGCAAGTGCGTTGCCATCCTAGGGACTAAGATGATATGCCTTCCATTCCCAGTAATTACACTGGCTACCTATCCCTTCAATCCGAAACACAGCTAACTGGTTCACGGCAGAAATAAGAAAGGCGGTGGTACCTACCCAGATGACCTCTACATATGGGTCTGCCATCTAGTAAACATACATAAATATAAACTTACATACATAAATAGATTGCTAAAATCGTAACTTTTTGCACAGATTTCAACTATATAACACAGTAAACTTATGAAGATAAGCCAGTAAAAACGGGTAGCAAGAATTGCTATCCGGTTAAAGGTATACTCATATCATAATACACAAAGGTTATATATGCCGGAAGTAACATTCTTTGCCTTATTCTTTGGTCAGGTAAGCAGCGAAAACTTTCAAACAAAATAGCTTTTCTAAATTTTGTATCGTCATAAATATCTTCGAATCTTAACACTGTTGCGATAAAGTTTAAACTCCTAAATCAAAAAGCATGGTAAGGTATCCCCAGTGAGCCTCGTGAGAGAGAACAGCTGTTTGAGATAGATATTAATTATTAGAGTTCAAAGGTACAGCGAACACCGCGGAAAAGGGGAACATCCAATAATATATTGTCAGAGCGAATTTTGTAATGTGGACAGATCGGGTAGGTAATGTGTCCTGAAAGGTAGTATAATGTTCAATAGAATAACCTTTGGACTTCATAAAAAAAAACATAGCTTATTTGTATCTTTTCGTTTCAATTCAATATTGCTTTGCCTTGTTCTCATTAAAAAAATCCTCACAGACATGTTTCATTAATTATGCAATGAATAAACGTGGAAATAGCATACGTCTGCTGTACAACTAAGTTACAAAGTTACTCGATTTAATTTTGAGTGCAAATGTAATTGTAACTTACAGGCAACATTGTACCCAAGTGCGGAATAATTTAAGTTCCATTTCAGGATACTTCAAATGGAGTGAGCGAGTGGACAGGGCTGCATTGTGCCATAGTAGATTTGATAAAGTACATGGTAATAGCATTTTCGTCTACATTTTAAGAGTCTGAAGAAAAAGTCTTATTTGAAAGAAAAACTACTTGCTTTAAAAGGATTATTATGATGGGTGACATTTTTAAGGGAATATTTGGTATTTAGGAGATCTAAAAATATATTTTCAATAGAAAAGAACAGTGCTGATTGAATGCTGAATCTTATATGGGAAGTACCTACCCTTGACTTTACAGAAAGCCGTGTCGAAAAACTTTGTGGTATTTAATGCCGTCATTAGCGCTACGTACTATATTATATGTGGCGCTACCTACACATCAAGCGGCTTGGATTCGGCTCCGGAATTTTTGTATGATGAGCGCGAAATCATTGTACTGCATAATTTATTTTTTGGAAATATTCATTTCGAAATGTCTTCTATCCGAATACGCGTGGGTATTATGCGGATTTGAGAGAGGAAAATTAAAGTATTGTGGTATTTTGTTAGGACTTTTAAAGTAGCTCGTTATTAATAGTTCTTGTAACTTAAACATAGGCTACATTTTAACCGACTTTAAAAATGGGAGGAATCGATTTTCCTTTGTAAACCTGTTTTTAACCGATTTCATTCGATTTCATCCGTAGTCGGGTTTTAGTGTTTTAAACTTTTTGCTTCTTTAGTTATCTGAGATTGATCCCATCAAAATGATTTGTAACAAAGCCGCTATGAAATAAGCCGGCCTCAACCCCTGCCGCAGTTTCAATAATGTAAGCCTCATTAATCCTGTGCATTTGTTAAATCAGTATCTCCGCCCGCCCATCGATCACTGTCCGGCGACTTTGCGGGGAATATCATAGTAAATATTTATGTCAGTAGACAAATTTAAAACAGGTTGCTTTTTTATATATTTATTTAAATTTTTATTAGGTAGGTACTGGGTAGGTAGGTATATATTTTTAATATAGTAGGAAGTAAACGTAGATGCGGTACGGGGAAGCCCTAGACAAACGTTTATCCAAATCGAAAACGTCTTGAATAAGGGCCAGACTTGAAATCCGGTGATTTCAATGCTCAGTAGCATGCGTGAGGACAGTGATGAGAGGAGAGTATAATAAGTGAAATAAATATGTAAGGATCGTAGCAAATGGAAAGAAGTGATCTCAGCCTACCACTATGGGATGAAGGCGGGACTTAATGTATTTTTACTATAGTACTTTATAAGTGAATCAACTATTTTATAATTTCCGTCACAATAGTATTAAACGTTAAAAGCTCAGAAACCATTATCTTGAACAACATCTTTTTTGATGGAAATTCACTAGACTATCTATCACACTATTCACCTATTAAAAGTAGTAGTAGTGAAATTTTAGAAATCTTGTTTATTTTTATAAGTTTTCAATATATTTAGAAAAAAAATAAGCAAAAAATATTTTTCAGAGGTCCTTTATACCGTCAGGCAAAGATTGTTTTAAATGAGCTTAATCGGTTATGGGAAAAAACAACGATTTTTTTCAATACTGTCGTTTCTTGGTATTTCACTTTAATTATTTAATTAATATTGAAGGATTGTTAGCTGTAGTTTTGAAGGCGGTTTTTTTTTTATAAAATATCACTACGCTGACGAAGTGGGAGGCGGAGCGCTAGTAAATAATTATTACGTACTGTCTCCAATCGTACACTATGTCACCTTGACCAATAACGCGGTCCGGTGGGACCCACCGTGCTCCTGAGCACTGTAGTTAATTAGCGACCTCACAGATAGTGGCAAAAACATGGCGTACACAGATGTAGTGTAATAAATACATCTTCTGTCTACTGAAATAAGACGTAAGGTTGCGAGCCTACGAAATAAAGAATAATTTACGATTATGCGCTTATTACAATTCAAATAATAAATTATTTTTACATTAATATGAAGTTTAAATATTCCGGCAATAATATCTCCTTGTTTGTTCACCGCGTTTGTCCCGAGAACTACTGATCGTATATTTAAACGGTTTTGTAAATAGTGTAAAGCTAATAACATCTACAGAATAATTTGTTTTCAGTATATATCATTTACAACTCGAAAAAATATGTACCCTTTATTCGAGTTGTAAATCATTTACATTTAAGCTAGAAAAAGTACAACTAGAGAGAAAGATTTGGAAGATATTTTAGAACGAAATGAAGAGAATATAAATTGAAAAAACTTTATTCGTTTATCATAATTAAATCGGGTAATATTTAATTTTATTATACAAGACCTGTGAAAGCTACGGACTACTTTTTCAGACTTAGGTCTTAGGTACACAATTTAATTAATTCTGAACAAAGTTATTACCAGTCTGCGCAATTAAGTTGTTTGACTAAGTTAAATCAAGTTAATTAACGCAGACTCGGTTACGCTCACCTGCTTGTAACGCTAATTAGGTAACTATATCAGTTAGATATTGCTTTGTTAATATTAACTGGAGACCTTGCGACAATTATGCAACGTGCGACGGTATTAACGTTTAGTTATCACACTAGAGGGAAGGATTAGAATATTATAATAATATATTGAATTTCAGACAAAAGTTCACAACACATTCATTCATAAAATTCAAATTAAATTAAATTTAAATTCAGCTTAGCTAACAGTTTGATTAAATGAAGTCATTTGGTATTCTTTTTGCATTTTCATGTTTTAAATTCAGATTTTACATTTAAAATGCCACAAACATAAACCCTGCAAGGGCACTGCAATCTATAAAATTAGACTAAAATTACAAAACAATAAAGTCACCGCGATTGTTCATTCTTCGTAATGATTACTAGTATAGTATTATATTATCTGTGGTAATGGTGGAGGATGTTAGGCAGCAAAGTTCGTGGTTGGTTTTCTGATAGGTGACCAAACAATGTTTAACTTTTTCTTAACGAAAGTGTCGTGACCACTGGCCCAAGTAAACAACAACAGACAACAACTGCTTCTATCTGTCAATAAGCCAGCATGGTGGTTGACTCAAAACATTTCTTTGTGTTCTCCTCATATTAATTTGATATGTTATTCGTAACATGTATGGATGTATGTAAGAGTAATAATGAACTTTTCATGCTAGAATGTTCTAGATGGCTTCAATTGACCCTATATTTTGTAAATCGTGATTTAAATTATGCCCCACGAATAATTATAATAATTATTATTATTAATTGTTCAAAGATTACAGAGATCCATTATTGTTAGTTCAAATACTTAAAACTAGATGTTAGTAATAAAAATACAATAGGTTCAATGATAATTTGATAAATTATTTACTAGATACCAACTCTAAATAATTAATTAACTAATTAAATGTGTGTATTAATAAAATTGAATGTCAAAGATATATCAATTAAATTGAATGTCGAAAATAAATTGAATGTCAAAACTACCTAAATAAATTAAATGTCAAAAATAAAATAAATAATATATCAAGTTAATTATGAAAAATGGAGCAATAGCAGAAGAATCAATACAATAAAAACAACGTGTGTAAATAACAAATAAAGTTCAATATAATATATCTGTTGAGGTCAGTCATTATTTAAAGCGATGAATTTTTTTCATTTGTTTGTCAACAAACATACAGATTAGTAATATAAAGAACCAGACTAACCTTTGTTTAAAAATAAAAATAAACTATTGCAAATCATGAACACCTATTTCAACTACAGTTACAGAGCAAAATAACAAATATTAATTAGAGTTTGTGACAAATTTTGACGTTTGTAGAACTACCCAGGACTTCTTGTTAAATTAACAACTACCATAACGGTGATAATCAAGAATGTTCGAGAATTTCTTCCAGGTACCTAAATCGAAAAACGTATTTATTTTCCCCCTGCGTCTTAATTTATCCCCATCATTCGGAACTGGAGCACTAGTGGCGCTCGTAATAGGATATTGCCACTACATCCCCTTGCAACCGGTTATTCCAACCCTTGCGGAAGTAAACATATCGTGACATATTTGAATGACTTCGAGATTGACGAAGTTCAAGTATAAAGTAAGTATGTCCTGTGAACTAGACGAAATTCACATCTAAGAATAAAAATTCGCGCTCGACCGAAAAAACAAATTGGTATGTTCGTTTGGTAGTAAAAAATATTAACTACCTACTATTTAATATATCTATTGTATATAGAAAGATGAATACAAAGAAAATTAAATATGTATGTTAATTTAAAAAAAGCACATGCAGCCGTACTTACCTTATACAGCAGTGAAAAGTGGGGGGGGGGGGGGAGGGGGTCAAGTGCTGTAAGGTTTACTAAATACAAAACGTAGGTATACGTACATCATCCCTGTCCTTCTAGGAGTGTGCAGTGACAGGTATATGGTAATAACTAATTTTATTTGTATGTACGTAATTTTGATTTTTGTCTTCTTCTTTATCGCAAGGGTGGCCACTAAACATACGTGCGGCTACTTTATCATTTTATTATTTTTATTCCAGTAGGAAAGCATTATTTTCATCGTTATGTTATTAAAAGCAGTTTTTATTGTTTCAGCGGAGTCCCTGTTGTCGATACCCAAACGATGGCTCAGTACACAGGGCTACGGCGCCGAGGCCGACGAGTTCCAGGTTCGTATACTGTCACATTTAATTTTTTTTATGGTGGTATTCACAATATAGATTCTGCATTGCGTGTTTAAATAAACGAGTATTTATAGAAACATATCGGTAATTTAGTAGGCAGTTTTTATATTAACGGTATTGTATAGGTAGGTTATACGGGTGAAAACTTTTACCGGTGCAGTAAAGGGAAGTACCTTAACCGTAGCACGTAAATAATCTTATGACATTAAGTATCTATATTTTTTGTGAAATTTTGCCAACTCATTTTTTTTTTCTGTGAATGGGGTCGCAGATTAAAAAAAAATGGGAAAAATATTTTTTTTTATGCTAATCGCTCCGGTTTCTAATACATATCTAAAACTGCAATGGGACCAGTCCAGGTTGGAGTAGTAATAAATTAAAAAAAAGTCCCATGTATTTCTTAGGAAAAATTTACACAATTTTGTTTTTGCCAATCGATCTTGTTTCTTGTACAGATCAAAAACTTCTACGGATGATAAAGATTGGAGTACTAAAAACGTCAGAAATTGCAAAAATCTGTTCCCATGTACCGTCGGTACAGAAAGGAAGATATTATTGATATGTGTAAACTTACATACCATTTACATCATTCGTATTTAATTTAATTTTTTCTCAAATGATTTCTTAAGACCAGCAATTATTATTTCCTACGAAATGCATGGGATTTTTTTTTTTGCAATTTTTGAATTTTTTGTACTTAAACCTACCCAGCTGATAGAAGAGTTTTTCATAGGCATTAGAAACAAGATCAATTGGCATTAAAAAATGTGTAAATTTTTTCTTCAAAATTCAGGGGAGAAGCTTTTTTAGTAGTTACTGGATTCGTCCCATATAAGTTTTACATCTGTATTTAGAAACAGGATCGATTGGCATAAATTTATATTATGTGTAAAAAAGGGGATCAAAATTTCACGAAAAAATGAAAGATAATCTCTTTTCGTGGTATTTCTCTTACTGTCCTGCTGAAAGTTTCCACCTAGTTTAGTTGTTTGCATTCTTGTAATGTAAGAAATTGCCACGATAAAGGCTCTCTTTTCTTGATGAGTAACGTAAGTAAGAATAGAGTTTCACTCGGAACCCTCTACAACTGTGTGGCAGTTTATCTAAAGTGGCTATTTATAAAAGATGAAAGCGTTATAATATTACTGGAATTCTGCCCTACTCCCAAACTAATATTATTTAATGATTGTCCCAGAACATCCAACTGGCCAAGTTGCCAGTCCCAGACCTCCAGACAACAATGGACAGCTACCTGGAGTTCGCAGCAGTGGTAGCGAGCCCGCCGCAGCTGGAGCAAGCGCGGGTGCTGGTGCGGGGATTCATGGAGGAGCTGGGCCCGCGGCTGCAGGAGGCGCTCTTGGATAGGCAGAAAGAGATGGACAACTGGGTAAGGGTCAGGATCATATAGTAAAGAACCATATTTACACTTTTTTATTATTTACCAGGGGCATGTTGCCATTACGGTCTCGGTGTAGTTTCGCTCACGTGCGCAGATCTCGAGCCGTCCCGTAATAGCGCACTGAAGGTCAGGCTGGAGAGGATGTTGCCATTAGGTAAGTCCAGCTTCGAGAAAAGGGTCAATCTGCAAATCCAACTTGGCTGGACAGCGTTCGGGAAGCTACGTTAAATCTTCTCGTCTAATTTGCCGCAGTGTCTCAAAACGAAAGTTGTTGACCAGTGTGTATTGTCAGTGACTGCACTGAGCACTGAGACGTGGTCACTTACAATGGACCTCATAAGAAAGCTCATGGTCACCCAAAGGGCAATGGAGAGGGCTAAGCTCGATATTTCTTTGCGAGATCGAATCAGGAATGAAGAGATCCGCAAAGGAACCACAGTGTGCGATATAGCTTCTAAGAATTGCTAAATAAAGTGGCAATGATGACCGTTGGGGCCGAAGAGTTCTTAAGTGGTGACAGCACACCGGATAACGCAGTGTGATCTGACTAATGTTGCTGGTCAGCCTGGGTGCGAGCAGCACAAGACTGGTCGTTGTCTCCTTTAGGCCTATGTTGAGAAGTGGACGTCATGTGGCTGAAATGATGATTATAATAATTATTATTATTTAGACACTTTCTAATCCCCTGAGTTTGAGCCCGCGCCAAGCCAGTATAATGGTCTATCACACACATCAGGGCCGTGCCCAGGTCGTGACCGGGCCGTGTTGGGCGGACGTTCGGACTATAAAGGCCCGAACACGGACGGGTTTTTAATGAGTTCATATAAAAAGTACGCAATGATATTTTTGACAACCACTGTAGGAACACGTCCCGTCCACGTCCCGAGCACGGTACGTACGTGTGTGAATCCAGCTTAAGTTTCTTATCTTTTAATATTAATCATTTTTAAGGTTTTTGTCTCACCCGGTGTTAATTTTGATGAGAATGAAGCTGAAAGCGAACTATTTTATCTCTGATAAAACCTAATGCTATATTATACACTTTATTTGTATGATTGTCAACTGAAAAATGTTTTCAGATAATCGAATGTATTTTTAGAATAAAAAAAATAGTATTGTACGCTTGAATCATAAGTACTTATTCTGAAACATAAATTGAAAATTAAAAATATAACATTATTGTTAATATTTTTAAATGAAAATGTTATTTTATATATTAAATCGTTTCTTGCATTTATTACTATAAAATAATATCATCACTAGTATACCAGGTAATAAATTCACGAAATTCCATGTAAAAAAAAGTAGACCCTACACTTCAATATCACAGGAAGGGAACACTAATATGAAATGAACGTAAAGTACTTCGACATCTTGTTTCCTTATCAGCTCCTAGCGTCACACGTTTGCATATTCTGACTCAAAACCCAAACAATGGCTGAAACAGTATTGTTCCAACGCCTAATGTGAACACCATTCCAAACATGGATTTCAAAAAAATAAACTCAATTTAGTCGCAATGAACAGTAAAAAGTACGTGTTGTTATTTTATTTAATATATAGTGCAAATTGTTCAGCGGTACAAGATGTGGACCATTCGTTAGCAAAAAGTGTTAGTGATAATAGAATTCTAAAGAAAATTTTACAATCAGTGGACGAAGCTACAAATGATCAGCACTTGTTTGATGTGACGCTGAAATTGCTAAGAAGCCTATGTGTGTGCATGCGTGAAACGTTAAATCGTAATGAACAAACCAATAATTATGTATTCAACGGAGATACCAATAATCTGGAAGAAATTGACGCTAAGACTCTTAATAAAGATGGACTCAATTTGTATAAACGTATATATAATAACACCTGTTTTGATTTACGGCAAGATTTGCTCAAAAAAATTACTAAAATACACGAATTGATAATGGATAGTGATGAAGAATTGATAAAAAATTCAACATGTAGAAGTAAAATTGAAATAACAACTGAAAATGTTATTCAAGTGAGTGCTCACATGGAACCTGTAATACACCACATTATAAAGTCTAAGCTTAATGATATTTTATTCAAAGCTCTTTTAGAAACAAAGCGATTTCATACGTATTCTATTAGGAAAAATTATTTATTTCAAAGTATACATAACAAACCATCAGACAGTATACGAAGTGTTATTGTTATATTGACTTTGTACCCTAAACATATTACTGAGAAAGATGAAAGTTCTGCAATAGTTTCCGCGAAACAATTGAATGAAACTCTTCATACATACTCACCTATAAATATTGATATCTTAGACACTAATTATAACACGAAAACAACACAAAATGAAACGAGGAATAATGTGTCCTCGAATTGTGCTTTAAAGTCTATATATAACTTTCTCACAGTGAGTGAAAGCAATAATCTGACGAAGGTGTTTAAATTATTAAAGAAAAAGGGAACAATAAAAATATATGTGGAAGTAATTACAAATGAAAATTTTACTGAATTTGACAAAATCTGTTGTGATGGAGAAAAAGAAGTGGTATGCAGAAAATTGCTAATGCCTAATGACGTAAAACCTGTAAATATAAGCAACAAATACGTCCAAGATAACAAAAATAAACATTTACTTCGTACTGTGTCCAAAATAAAAAGTTATGTAAAAATGTACGAATCCAGCAAGGAACCACCGACAAAACATATTTTAAGATATTTTTATTCCATTTTACACGATAACGAACTTGCTTCATTAACGACGAACCCAAGTATAGTAAAATCTGGAAATTTAAAATCGGACACAATTAGTCTTAATAATAAAAATAGCACAGCAAAAGTTAATAAAGAATTGACTGGATATTTAAATGATAATAATGGTGAATCAATTACATTATTGGGACCTTTTATGAATAGCAGTATTAACAACACTCATGATCAAACTGCAATGGATACAGATACTACAAATATCTCAAAACAAAGTTATAAATCGATAAATATTAATAAAACTTCAATTGGCATCATTTCAAAAGTCTTTCAGAATGAACCAATAATGGAAAATGAAAGCACCAAGAAATTAAATTCAACCCATAACTACACAGTTGCAGTAACACGCACAGGAAATACGAATATTAATAATGGGGCAATTATCACTATATCAACTCATTATCTCACTTCGCCTGAAGTCCATAAAACTAAGAAAATTTTGGATTATCATGATAAAATATATGGAAACATAAAGTTATCAATTACTTCAAATAAACCTATGTCAACTATTGAAATTGGTACAGATGAATTTACTACTATTGGTTATAATCTCAAAAGGAACAATGACGTGATAACAAGTAGAACTCTATCACAAAAATTTATTAAAAACAGTAAAAGCAAAACCTCAGAAAATATTGAAAATATTTCGGAGACTTCAAAGGATATAGAAATAAAATTAATAACAAAAATTTACAATCACATTGACTTCAAGTACCAAAAAGAAGCAAAACAGCAAATAAACAAAGCAATTTCAGAAAATAATTTTGATAAGCATCGAGAAAAACTAGCAACTGTAGAACACACTAAATCTAATAAATTAATCCAAGGAAAATATGCTATGAAACAAATAAAATTTAATGTTTCGAACCAAACCGACATAAAGCCGTATGGTTTTAAGACGAATAGCTTATTACATCATGATGAACAGAAATCAGGTACAAATGAAAATTACATAGAAGAAACGTTACCAAACATTTTAAAAGATCAAACAGTTCTCGATAAAACTCATACATTAATAAACAGACACATTAGTGAAAATGATATACAGCTTTTCATGACAAGTCCTATTTCTGTGGAAACAGATGATGTTACTGTGACTTTACCTTCAAAGTATTTTAACGCACATTTAAATTTAAAAAACAATACTGAAAATATATTCAATAATATTGAAATGAATATAAATGCTTTATATACCAGTAACTTTTACCCCGTTAAGCAGAAAACTAAGCGTTTAGTTGATAATAAAAGTGCTGAAAGTAAAAAAGTCAGTTATACTTCCGAAGATAATTCAAAAAATAGTCTTACTAAACAAGACTTCCAAACAACATATACTTCCAGCATCATTACAAATTTGGAACGGGCCACTTCACGAAATAATGAATTATATTTAGATTATAGTACCACCGAAATGATGAAACCAAATGAAAAAACAGACCGTATAACAACAGCATCACCACTTCGTTTCGAAACAAATAACTATCACTATCATTTTCATAGAAGGAATACTACAAGTACATTGACAGTTTCTCCTGGTATGTTCAATTCCAACATTAATTACAGGGATACTGATTTTCATAGTACCTTATTACCGACGAATGACACTCAGTCTAATTTCAGAGAAGAAGATTTGCATAAAAATAAATCATTGTCAACTAAAAATGAAAAACTATCCAATCTTTCAGTTAATAGTATTGAGTACTCCTCAGAACCAAATTTATATTCAATTCCGATATTATCTACAATTACGCAGCAAGCACCCGATTTGAATACAAATGATTTTGTACCTAAAAGGAATAATTTGAACTCTGGTGTATTTTTAACGTCACATTTATTTGATACTTTAGCTGTGATTAATACAACCACACCAAACACTTTTCATGAACCCAAAACACTCAAGGAACAATACACATTAAGCCAACATAGCGATACTGATAATACAATTCAATTACTGCTTGACAATACAACGTTTGAAAGCAATTTTAAAACTGACACAATTTCCTTCGGTGGCCAAGTCAATGGAAGTAAACGAGATATTAGTAATAGTGATCCCACTTTAAAAGTGTTGGATTATAACAATAATATAAATACAAATCATAAAGACCTTCAACAAAACAATATTTTTTACACAAAGATGATGTCGAAATTTTCGACGATAAATAATCAAACAACAAAGACGCAAAAAGGAAACAGACCAGTAAACTTAAGCAATACTACAATGACTTCTCTACTGAACAGAAATATATCCCGAGAAAAAATCCTAAAGAAATTTATGGGAGCAACAACTAGAAAATCTGTATTTAATACTAATATTCTCAAGCCATCCAATCAAACGACCTTAGCACTTCATAGTAGCTCATTAGATGCTTATTTACTTAAACATCATACAAAAAATGAAGATAAAAACGTAGACTCAGTTAGGAGTGAAAGAATAAAAGTAGCTTTGCAAAACATTCAACCAGTGAATAATAGTGATACATCAGAAAAACAGAACGACATAGAGTATAAAAATATCACAATTGTTGGCCACCCGAGTTTAGAAACTACAGAAAATTATGACCTCAAAATGTCAGAAACTGGAATGGAAATACCACAATACAATTACAATTATATGAATATAGAACCAACTGTTGATAAAGTTACTTTTCCGATAGATACTATTCAAACAATAATCCCAATAAAGAATACATACTATTCCATAATAAATTTTTATCAAGTAACATCTCTCACCGTCACTAATAAAACAAAATCAAATACAGTAAATGATACGAAGAATTCAAAAATATTCAAAAAGGATAATGGTGATTATAGCACTCAAAACATGTTCACATATCAAACTGAGCGAATGGAGACCTTACCAGATCAGAACAAAGAACCCAGAAAAATGACTTTAATTGGGCCTTCACCATATACTACTATTATAAATAAAAAACATACTACAATAAAAGCAACCAATATCTTCGAATATATAAGAGTAACTACAGAAGCTTCTATATTGAAGCCCCTTGAAAAAATAAATAAACATATAACCATGTCAATTAATACCATTATAAAAAATGAACCACACCATGAAGATAACATAAGTAATTCGACTAATTTCTTAACACAAATAATAAGTACAACATCCAAAAGCCTTTCGGCTGACTCGAGCTTAAGAGATTTAGAACCGCCAATAAGTACTGCAAATTTGAACTCTTCCAATATAAAGAAAATAAAAATTGAAGTAGACAATAATATGAACGAGGATAACGAAGTATCAAGTATCTGGACTACATTTAATGTAATCAAAGCAAAGAATGTAACAAGCAGCAGTAAAAACATAAATATCGATAATAGTTCTGAAAATCAAATCACAGTTCTAGTCACATCTCACAATTCTAAAAACTTAATGACTCCTTCATCTTCTTCAATCAGTGTATCGTATTATAATCGAAAGAACCCTGGTGCAACTACAATACAATATAAAACAACAAATAATGATTATCTTGAAACAGATTTAAATTTTTTCCTTCCTAAAGAAGGTTTGATTTCTACTCGCAAGGATAAAATCCGCTTTGAAGAAAAAATGTATCATAACAGTACTAAAATCAATACAAATACTGAAAAAAGTCATAAAGACGTGACTGTTCTTAAGCCTATGCTAATAAATAAATCAACAAAGGAAGCAATATTTACCGAACCAAATAATATTTCACAAAATACAGATGCTACGAACTACACTAAACCTAAAAAAGATAATACAAAGAAAACTCAAAACGAAATATGTGAAACAACTGGTGGTGAAAACGATGGTGTTTTGACAACAAAAAAATATACTATGAAGTCTGCTTACAAGAAAGTTAGTATATCATCCAAATTAACAGAAAAGCCAGTGAGCAGTTCTAAAAAACAATTACGCGTACATCAAAAACAAGAAAGTAATGCTAATTGTCCTAAAAACATCACAGCGGGATCAACACAGCAGTATCAAAAGACAAAAACAATAAATAATTCTACAAATAAACGTGACATTGACATATTTCTTACGAAGTCAGCCTCCTCAAGTGTTAAAACCTTATCGGAAGTGTATGTCTCACCAGTAAAATTGAAAAATAATTCTTTAGATAAAACCAAAATTAACAATACGTTACATAAAAAAAGTGACGAGCTTTATTCAGATTTTGCAATTTTATCAAATCAAGATAAAAGTAGTAAAATTCAATCTACTGCCAGTGCTTTCAAAGTGGCCACAACATCTGACATAAAAATGTATCCTTGCATTACATCTGGATGTAGAAACAAGAGCTCAAAAAAAGATAAATTACCTTATACTTCAGTGCTAATTAATCAATCAAGAACTAAAAGAATTGATGACAATTACATTAATAATCCACTTTCAGAAACATTTAAAAAATACATAAGTAACCCTACAACAGATAATGTTCTGATTTCTCCATTTTCAAGTAACAGTGAAACTGTGGGTGACCCTAAACTTGTCAACTATACATCTATTAAGGATTATCATAATAATATAAAATATCTATCAACGATTAAATATTTCAGCGAAAAACCTAGTTCCAGTAGTGACTCTAACACAGCTAGTATTTTTTCTCAGTATCTACTTACTCCTGAAATGAAAAATGAAAATTTAGTTTATTCTCAAAATAAAGAAATTACCCCAATAGCAAATTCATCTCCATTTAAATTTAATCAATCTGTTAATACTAAAAGACCATTGAATCGACTAACAATAAACCAATTAACGAAGAAGATTCCGAAAACAAACTTAACTCAAACTCAAATTTCATTTTTCGTTATATCTTCGAAGGACAGCGTAGTTAAAGAAAATAATTCCATAGCAGATCTAAAAAATGCATTTATGTTCGCTACTGAGACAAATATTCAACAAGAAGCTTCCGAGGCGAACCATGTGGTAAACGTTCAAAAAAGTTGGAACGTTTCAAATCGCCCAAGAAGAATTGGAGAAGAGAGACTTGCATCTACTTTTAAAATTACTATCAATAAGCTGAATATAAATGCTAACAATAGTAGTTTAAAGTCTACTCTGATACGTAGTATTACAAATTCAGAAAAACCAACAAGGACCGAATCAACGCAAATGATGTTGTCATCTATTTTGAATACAAAGGCTGCTTCGTTTCTAAATTCCTCTCCAAACGAAGAATTTGAGTCTGGCAAGAATATAACGACAAATAAACCAAAAAATTTTACCACATCAAATAGTAGTTTAGAGACTACTTGGAGACGTAGTATTACAAATTCAGAAAAACCAACAAGGGCCGTATCAACGCCAACGATATTTTCATCTATTTTGAATACAAAGACTGCCTCGTTACTAAATTCCTCTCCAAATGAAGAATTTGAGTATGGCAAAAATATAACGACAAATAAACCAAAAAAATTTACCACATTAAATAGTAGTTTAGAGACTACTTGGAGACATAGTATTACAAATTCAGAAAAACCAACAAGGACTGTTTCAATGCCAGCGATGTTCTCATCTACTTTTAATTCAAAAACTGATTCGGTATTAAATTCATTTGCAAATGAAGAGATTGAGTATGGCAAGAATATAACGACAAATAAACCAAAAATGTTTACTATTTTACAAAACTATAGCACACTTATCTATCGAAAGATATATAATCCGCTTATTAATAATTTTCGTGCTGTCCAAAGCAAGCTGTCCGGGCTAGACACAAACTCCATTAAAAAATTCATATTTTCAAAATCTGGAACATATCCAAAGCTTAATAGCCTAACTACTGTAAGAAATAGACAAAGGTTGCGTACAAAAATCCATAAGAAAGATACTCTACAACATATTACGACTAATCAGTGGCTTAAATATGTAACTAAAGATCTAGTCACATTACCAAGTAATGTGGGTTTTGATACATTTAATACACAAGTTTTGAAACCAGAGTCACCTATACCACATATGATTACCAGCTTAAGTAAAGATTCATTGCATGTTGCCAAGAAAAAGAACAGAGTTGCATCCAATGTATTAACAGAAACAACATACTACAGTAAGTTAAAAAAGGATAGTCAACAAAATCTAGTACCAATAAACCACAACTTAAAATTGAACAGTAAAACCAACATAAATACAGCTTATACTACCGAATATTCAGATACAGAACATATTCAAAAACTAAATCATACCTCATATCTTAATTTACGTATGCACATAAATCCAACAACGCCAGGTCATAAAGATACCAAAAACTGTTTAATGAGTGATGAAGATGGCACTACAAAATTTTATAGTCGAACATCTGCAAACAGACAGACTGTATCTACGAAATCTGTCAGTGATATCAAAGATCAAAATACAAATGGATTACTTGAAACTAGAAAGATATTTCAATCCGAAAATCTCAATTCGATTGATAGCTATAAAAATAAATATATAAATATTGTTCAGAATTATGTAACGCAAAGTTACTTAACGCTAAAAAAAAGTAACCAAACATATACAGAACAGCCTAAGAAAAGTGATAAGCCCACTTTGGTTCCAACTAATCAAGACATTTTCAAGAAAACGTCAAAAAGCTTTACATTCGAAAGTAAAGGTTTGTATATTAAACATCTAAATAATACTTTGGATACTAGTACAGTTGTAAATAATAACAGTAAACTTAGAGAAGAAACGAAAAATCGTAATGGAGAAGATAATAAAGCCAAAAATGAAACTTTTATCTATTCAACATCCAATTACGAAACTGACACCTTTAACGATTCAAGCAAAATAGAACAAAGTGAAATACAAATATTTGATAATATAAATAAAACAAATATTACTAAACGCACCACAACAGAATTAACAACAGATATTTACAAATCAGTAATTATAAAAGAAACGTTGCCAAGATTTGAAAATATAAAAGTTAATATTGCCCCAGGCTTACAAAAAGTTAATTATATTTCGAGATCATATAAAGATATTGATATTACAAGCAAGTCACCAATTGAGTCAACAGTTGAATATAATACTTTAACACCTACTGAAAATATCGAATATCAAAGGACATTTATTATTGATAAATTGAATATCTTAGACCACCCTCTACAACAGCAGCAACAAAAACGGATAAAACAGAAAGAAGCCACAAAGAAGAAAAATGTGCTTGAGTATTCTAAATATAGATCAGCAACTAACCCAACTATAAAACAGCAAACTGATTGCATGACAATATCAAAAATTATACCAGCCTACGAAAACAATGCAATTCTATTAAGAAGTAAGACTACCAATGACCAAAATAAAGATGAGACAAAATCATTAGAAGAGGCTTTTGATATTTTAGTAGACCTAAATATAACAAATGAAACTGATAAACTAAAGAAAACTTTGTTAAACACAAGTATTTCAGTATCTAAACATATTGTTTCTTCTTTTGAAGGGACCTATAAAGACGATGTATTTCATCCAAAAAGTTATGGAGTAAATAATTTGAATGAAAACATTAGAAAAAGTTTTCAGGCCATCACCAATCTAAGCGTTGTATCAAAAACTTGTAACAGTTCAAGTGAGACCGAAGAAAATGGCAATATAAAATATTTTAATGATGTTAAAAATATTCATGTGGACGATAAGTTGGGCAGTTCATTTGACGAAAAAATATTGTCATCAGAAGTTAAAAATAATGTGAACAAAAAGATCATAACCAATAATGGAGAAAATAGTATTACACAAAAAAGTGCAACAAATTTTCATATATTTAAGAAATTCGTAAATAATAGAACGTTGAAATTTAAATATGAAGATGCCCATAAAGATTCAAATTTGACGATTAAAAGTTTTGATGCAGTTATTGATAAATTCCACAGAACAGTTACGGATATTCCATACAACATTGAAAATACTAAATTAAATTCTGATCCTAAACACAGTAGTAACAAGGCAGAATATTTATCTTCGCTACATAAAAGCAAGCATCAAAATACTTTAAGACAATTAAAAACGTCGACAGTCAAAACATGGATCACTACACCTGTAAAAAATAATAAAATAACACCAAAATTGAACCATGTTCCAAAAAAAATATTGAAAACTTCAGTAGTCGAAAACAAACCAGAATATAATAATACATACGGAACCCAAACTGTAAAAGATTCAGGAGTTCCGAGAGATTTAGTGTCAAGAATTATGTCGTTTCAAAAAGATTTTTTAGAGAAAAAAGACAGAATCTATAAAGACTCCATAAAAATGAAAAATACAACAGCATGTGGGTTGTTAAAGAACATGAGTCTTCATATAGATCAAACCTTAAAGACGTTTATGGAATTAGTTAGAAAATCTAATTGCTCCGACGACACAACAAGCTCGAACGTTAATTTTCGCGGTATAAGTCGCAAAACCAATGTGGTAACAAAAAATAATATGAAATTGAAATCTAATACTAAATCAGAGTTTTCATTGTTAGATCCTTTCAGTAAGACTAACTTGTATCCCATTAAAATTAACTTGCCGAAGAACCAGAAAACACTTTTTAGACGGATACAAATAAGTGGCAAGAACAAACCTATGATCACAATGAATACAGCAGATTTTTTTGCTCAGCGGCGCTTTGTGACGCAGAGAAGTCCACCTAATCTAGGATTCAGGATGCGACCTCAGCCACTGCTCATACACAAACCAAAAAGTAATTCCAGACATATTATAATAAGGCCAAAATTTGACAAAATTGATAAAGCGAAATTTAAACCGAAAACTATAACATTGGAAAATAACGAAAATTTTTACAGAGAAGACTTTCAATTTCGTCACCGCCCCAGTGGTTTGTCGTGGAAAGAAAAGGTCAATTTTATGCAAAGTGTTTTTGATAAGCCCTCTACTACTAGTAGACCTTTAAGCGTAGACAATGTGTTATTCAGACCACCGCCTGCTTCAGAGCCGAGATTATTAAGAGACCGGGTAGACTCTATTAGAAGTTATTTGGTAAATACTAATATAAGACCTTCAACAAGTGACTATTTTGATCACTTCGATTCCATCCAGTCGAAAGAGTTCAAAAAATCTAATAGATTGGTATCTTTGAAAAGAAGAAGCAATGGGATGGAGGAGAAGATTAAAACAATCTCTGTCACTAACGAACGAACAACGACGACTAAGAAGAAAAAGAGAAGAACCAGGCCACGGCGAACGATCTTCTTTTTAAGTCCTACAGTACCTTATAATCGATATTTTTGAAATCAAGTAACAGATGTATAATATAATTTTTGTTATCTATTGAAGTTTCTTTGAATTAAATAATCCCCTGTATTTTAATCTAAAAAAGAGCAACTGGATTTACATAAAAGCTTTTTTTAACAATGAGATTATGTTGCCACGTTATATTACAAAGTTTTGCTTGCATTGCACCACCTGCCAAAGCCTCTATAGTCAAGCTTCATAGTCAGTCATCGTTCCTGGGACATGCGCTAAGAAACTCTCATCATAACAGCCTTTATAATTCGACCCCCTGATGGGACACAAGGCCTCTCCTTGTCATCAAAGGAGGTTGAGGCAGTAGTCCACCACGCTTGCCCAAAGCGAATTGGTGGAGGGAGTATAAGTTTATCAATACCCCTTTACTCATCCATTAGTGGCCTTCTACGACACCCATTGAAGGATATGGCTTGATGTTATTATATCTCTACTCTGCCAGCATCACATGACTATACCGGATGGCATTTTGTAATGCCACCTGAAGGGAAAGTATTCTTAATACTGTAGACAGAAAATTTTACTCAAAGGAAACATTCCTTTATTTTTGAAAAGAAAGAAAACGGCATTCAAAATTTTCTTGCTAAAAAAAATTAGACTATGTACTTTTATTGCATCGATCGTTAGGGTCATTTATAAAGACGAAATCTTTCCAACAAACTTAATAATTGAAATGAAAGGAAAGCCATGAAAAAGGACTTATAAATTCAATGGGTCAAGTTAAAGCACTTTTACTCAAAGATCCATCTGCTATCCATGTTAGTACCTAGTTAATAATTATCATTGATGTCATTTATAAGTACATTAAAATTAATGAATTTGTTAGAAGAATAAATTTTGTGTATTCAAGAGAATGGAGCCCATTTCGAGCAACTAATTAGTTAGTTTACCATTTTATGTAAATAAGTAAAATAATTAAGGGTTTCATGGCTTTCCTTTCCTTTCATTTAATTTATTAAGTTTTATACAGAGATTTCGTCCTAATAATTGACCCTAACGATCGATGCAATAAAAGTACAGGATGTAATTTTTACAGATTTTAGTTGGTTCGACTCCGGGGTGTGGCAAGCGAATTTTCGAAAACCTTTGAAAGCAGTTTTCTTTCTTTTCAAAAAGGAATGTTTCTTTTGAATAAAATTTTCTATCTACAGTATTAAGAGTACTTTCTCTTCAGGTGGCATTACGAAATTCCACCCTGTATATGTAACTCTCAGATTTTATAAAATAACGAAGGTCTGGCGGCTACGGACAATAATGTTTCTTATCGAGTTTTGCCATATGACGAGCCTTCAAGTTCTTCTTAGAAACGTTTTAGCGTAAGTTTCTTTTTGAATGGTATTAAATGCAATAAAATTTACAGGCAGCACGAGCACGCCATTTATCAATTTTAGTCCTTTATCAGTTTTGTTCCGTTTACCTTAGCTTACACTACACTTACACTACACGTACCTATGTACTTTAGAATTTCGTTTTTGCGTCTTTATTCATGCTCATTTTTCCGTTTTTACTCTCCTCCTAAAATCATATGAAGCAATAAATGAATGAAAATGAAAATGAAATGTTTGAGTTTGATACTACTACAGATTTTATTCCTCTAGTATATAGGATTATTTGTAAAAAAATAACAAGCTTCAGTGATTTGAATGTTTTTCTCCGGGAACATCTTTTACTCCGGAAGCAACTCTGAAATCTTTGGCTGTTCCATACAAATTTACAAACAAACGTCTGAAATGTATGGTAGATTTGTTTTTTCGCGATTTCCATTCGAAAAAGTTGTTTGTATGGTTGTTGATGGTTTACAAATAACCCAGTATATCGACGCTGGAAAGCAATTTTGTCATATCTCTAAAAATGAATTTGCAAAAAAGGCGTAGAATGGTGTAGATCACGTTCTCATATGATGTTTTTATTTTGATGATTATACATATAAGAGGTTATTTTTTATAATTTTTCACAATTTATAGATGAAAATGTAGTAAATATATAAAATTTCAGCATTAATTTTATTTTATTAGATACATCAAAATTACTTTCTATATATTAGGTATATTAAACTGGAGATAATTTTATTCTGATGTAATGAGATATAGCAATATTGACAACCAAAAATTTAATGCCCTCGAGAATAAAAACAATTTCGCCGCTCAGCTACTTTACACAATATTTAATTTTTAATTAGAAAAACAGTTTTTGCTTAACTTTTGTAAGAATAACAGTTTTTTTTTATTCATTTTTTATATATTAAGAAGAGATTTTGTATTTTTGGGAGAACTTCTTCTTGTTATTAGTTTTTCATTAATTTTTTGTAAGAGGAATAGGTAGTGTAACCAAAGTTCTTGTTATCGCATCATGAGACTTCATTGACTTGCGACATTTTCTTGAGGTATTTAAAGTAATTCAAACACCATACGAAAAGGTCATATTGACAGGTTTAATTATTTTTTCTCGTAATAAGTCGATTAACTAAATCAACCGTGCAATTTATAGTTATAGTTAAATATTACTTTCACTTGATATTGGCTAAATGCGTAATTAATTCGAAGCCGTTAATTAAAAAGTAAGAGAAAGATGTTTTTGTTCTTTTTTTATTGTTGGTAAAGGAAAATCTATTAGCTTTCAGCTATTTAAATAATTCTAATTTAAACTAATGTAAAATCTCCCGATATTTATTTAAATCTTAACATGTTACAACAATAGATAATTTATACCATATTTGGCACAGTAGAGATACAGCAAGATCATTGCAGCAAAATTTGAGGCTTTCTGGCAATTTCCTTGTTATCGCTCCTTAGGTACTACATAATTGCTACATGAGATTGAAAAACCTTATCTAGTATAAAATCAATGTTAGACTAACTTTAGGATAGTAATTATCACCTATCTCGTCTTATGACCATTGTTTCTGAACCTAATTTGCACCAACTTAAGTTTCTATCTTCTCTGGTTAAAGAGTAAGATTTTATTTATATTGTTTTGGGCTCTACTATTTTTGAGGTAGGTACGACAAGACTGCTTTCTAGCGTCGATATGAAATATTATTATTTTTTAATTTACTTACCAGGTGACAGAATGGTGGCTTGACGACATGTACCTGAAGGTCCGGGTACCGTTACCGATCAACTCCAACCCCGGGATGGTGTTCCCGCGACGTCACTTCGCAAAGATGGACGAGGTTGCAGACCTCGGAGCGCTGTTCATTGATGACCTGTTGGACTACAAAGAGATGCTTGACAGGTAACAAATCATAAGTGGAATAGAAGTAGAGGTATAAAGGGATTAAATACTAGCAATAGTAATTCAGGCCTTGTGCGGTTACCTTACCGGACCCACAGTGCAGCAAAGGGAGAAAACAGATTAGTGCTTAAGACTACTTGAGATTGTTTGTTTTATTTCTGTTTGTATCCCTTTCACTGCACTCTTCTCGTAGAAACTCTGGTTTTAAGAAAATATAAAAATTCCGTTCTGCTCTCCATACTCAAGTTTTGATGAGATGATGCTAACTATACATTGTAGTGACATTAATTCAAGCAATCTGTAAGTCTATATAAAAATAATCTGTATTGATACAATTAGGTATAATTTGAAGAAATGGGTGTCCTACGCAATAGCTAAAGACGATAGCTCTAATGACAACAGCGCGAAGACGATATTGCGAAAGTACCATCGTTCGAAAGTGTAAATTGCGCGAAAACTTAATTGAGCGACACACAAAAGCGCAAACGTTCATTTGCGCGAAAATTACACCAGCGAACATGTTTTCTGGGGGATTAGCAGTAGACATCATTTCACTCTTTACATAAATCAAATAAACAGTAATGTTTAATGATTTTATTTTAATATTTTATATTCAATATTTTTATTAATAGAAATCATGAAATTTTTGAACGTCTAAAATTCATAACAAAAATGAATAAAAAATTCTACATTCACTCAACAATTTAACATCTGAATTTATTAATTACGATTATTAATTTTTCACCATTTCTTTCATGGTGAAAGAGAAAAGATATAATATAATCAGTAGTACATGAGAAATCTCGAGCATCAATTGAAAGAACACCACCCAGAAAAAATGGAAAGCGTAATAAAAACGCATTAAATGATATTATCAGACGAAGCAATAATATAAGCACTATTGATTTTATCGTGGAATTTCCATGAATTTAAGGTTGTAAAATTAATAATCATAATTAATAAATTCAGATGTTGAATTGTTGAGTAAAAGTAGTATCATGAATAGGTCCTCGTATTAGAATATAACTCTAAGTACCCTCTTCGGCGTGTAAACTTCATTTTACGAAGTTGCAAACTAAAATTATGCCAAGAAAATTTCCTTTCTCTCGTGATAACACTTTGAGAGATTTTCAAGTCGATTCCGCCTCGGTGATTGCTTTAGCATTGTTTGAAGGGTTGAGCAAAGGAGTATTAAAAGGAAGTTAGAGAATGAGTTACAATGTAAGTAAGTATGTAACACAGGAATATTAGCGTTATTGTAGTACGCTGGCCAAGTGCGGGTTGGTCGACTTCACACACAACTTTAGAATTTCTTCATAGGCGTGTGCAGGTTTCCTCACGATGTTTTCCTTAACCGTAAAAGCGTCGATTAAACGTACATATCAATTCAAAATTTGAAAACACATTGGTACTTTATGTTTATATTTATAAGTAAATAAGTTTGCATACCTTATGAAAAAGTAGTCTCACCGAACTGTGAAGTATGTAATCACATAGAAGACGTACAACATCTTTTGATGGAATGTGTTCAATACAGCCAAAATAGACAAGATCTCTTAATAAAACTTGAATCAGTATGATGTCGGCCTATTCCATCGGATTCTGGCGGAACCGACGTCCGAATCCGCGAAGGTTCTACTGGAATTTGCTATAAATAGTATTAAGTTGAGGTCTAGTGTATAAGAAATTATGTAATGTTATTTAAGTGTTTTAACATTATTCATTATAGGACTGGCATGTACATACGTATGAAAGTCCCTAAAAAAAGAGAAAAAAATCTATTAAAATATTATACCTAACATGTTCACCATCTAGGAACGCCCACTATGAAGTTTATGGTGGATTCTATTTTTGTCAAAAGACAAAATCTCTCTGAATCTTTTTTTTTCTAGTATTAAAAATATTTACGCGTTTGTAAACGCAAAAATAAAATTATTCCATAATGTAAGGTAGTTTCATCTTAACTGTGCGTCAAATATTTGCAAAAATATTTCGTTCGGGTCTTAGAAGTGCAAATTTCAAAGATTTGATGAAACAATGTTTACCATAAAAACATAATCACCAAGCACTGACAAATTTCGATAGCTCAAAGCAGTGTCTCGGTAGCATAATGGTCAACGCAACCGCCCGGAATGCGGAAGATGCGGGTTCGATTCCCGCCTGAGGCAAGTCGATTTTTTTGAGTGCAAAATTTTTACGCGTTTGTAAACGCATAAATAAAATTATTCAATAGAGAAAATCTCCTCATTTTAGGGGAGAACTTCCTTTGGAACGCGCCACCAGCAGAGAGAAAGGGCAGCCGCTCTGCATGGAACAGTTCTACCGGCTGCTGGGCGTGTGCCGGGTCCCAGAGGTGGGCAAGGACCGCCTAGAGCTACCGCTAGTCAAGAACGACGCCTCAGAATACGAAGAGCTGGTGGTGGTCGCCTGCAGGAACTATGTGAGTCCCTATTTTATATCTAGTTAGCTATAAGTGGTAAGTCTACTTTTTATGATCGATATGACACAGTAGATAAGCCGCTCCATATTGGAGCTCCCGTCATGAAGAACCTCCTCTACCTCATAGAAAACTGCAGTCAATAATAGTACCTTTTAGTTGTGTCTGTTTCTGAGAGTTAGTAAGATTTTCAGAGTTTAAAGGGGAAGGGAGGGACATGGTCGTTGGTAGCTGTTGGTTCGTCGTTATAACATACTATTCTATACCTGGAACATGAGACACACTCTAGTATTATTAATGTGGAAGTGAGTTTGTTTGTTTTTTTGCTCCGCTTTCACACCTAAGCCACACTGAACTGAGACGCTTTCACACCATAACTATTTGGCGCGATATCCGCTATTGACGCGAAGGAAGTCGCCTTCGACCGTTAATAACTACATTATTATTATTTAGAAAATTCGGGGCTTTTTGCGTCACTACTACCTATAAAGATCTATTGTGACTAGCCTCCAAGTAAGTCCTATTGAGGCCTTACATGTACTCCTTTAGCTGGGCACTTTCTAAAAATGATAAGATATTCCCAGCTCGGATTGTCTTGATATCGTCTGGGTCGAGAATGTGTCTTCCCAAATGTCGGCTTCTTTTGTGAATGAGACATTCACAGGAGCAAAGGAGGTGTACTGGTGTTTCACGCTCCTGTTTACAGAATCTGCAAGCATCAGTATCTTTTAGTCTCATATTGTAGATATGTCTGTTTAGCTTGCAGTGGCCAGTCAAAGTCCTAATCAACACGCTCAGGTTGCCCCTGTTAAGCTTCAGTAGCTCGTCAGTGCGCTTGCGAGAGTATGTTCGATTAGTAACTACATAATGTATGCAATTAAGTTCACAATCCTAAAATGGATTGAGCGGAGCCCTATGCAACATTTGGTTACACATAAAGCCATGCCTGGCAGTATGAGCTATAGAGTGCCTCTAAAGAACGATAGTTGGCTGTCAACAGCCAGTTGCCAGACAATTTCATTTTGTTTTGTACTGTTGAGGTCAATATCAGAAGGATTACCTATTCGTTGATCTCTTCAATGTCAACGTAAAAATCTAAAATATAATCCAAAATGCAGTGTAAGGTTTGTGCCACCCCAAGTTAGACAAAGTAAATTATTTTCCCAGTCTCCCGTAACTAAGTTATCTCGAGGGTCTGCGGCGTGCTTAATCACTTAACTTGGCGTCAAGAGACGAGGCTCTCTTCACCGCGAAATATGTTTTTGGTAACTTTAGCTGTCAATAACGAAACATAATTTTTTCTTACCTAATATTAAAATCAACTTTGTTTATTTTTGTTTGATGAAGAGATCTTATCTTTATAACCTTTTTTGCTTTAATTTAAAGCCTAATACACTTAACTATTGTACAAGAGATATACTCAACTATAATCCAATTATGAAACATGATTTTTAACCAACTGGCGAGAAGGGTAATGTTTTAACGTGTAGACATGAGACAAGGTTGGTTACATAATTACTTTTATTTTATTATCTAAGTATTTATTTTGGTTTCAGTTGCATATTTTTAAACTGAGAATAAATGCTTAAAAAAATTATTCAAAGCAACTTCAGCAATGAAAATTGAATTTTGATTTTGCCAATTGAACTAAAAATTGTTTTGATGAGTGTTTTTTTGTTTTACTGTTTAATTATTTGTTTGGTCCAGTTCTACCCCATACCGGTGAAGGCAGCAGACCGGGGCCGACTGACCCCTGGCGAGATCCAAGCCCAGCTGCTGCACTGCATGGTGGACGCGGCAGGCGCTCCGCCCGCGCCCAGGGTCGGCCTGCTCACTTCCATGAACAGGGACCAATGGGCAAGGGCCAGGGAACATCTCCTCAAAGGTATTGGGATATTCTATGCAACCTGTGGACTTGTCGCTTGTGTATTCGATTTTTAAGTTTCATGACGAAGTTTCAGAAGACCTTTTCGCGAAAAGAGAAATCTACATTAAGATTTTGCAGTGACGTCCATTGGTACAGTGAACATCAAAATTATTTAAACACATTATTAGATATAAAATACATTTACGCACCTAATATAAAAATGTGGGAAATCTGTTTTGTCATATACTTCTGCTGACTTAATACAAAATATTCTACTTTTATGTTTGTGCCAACTTCTCTTTAAGTTACTTGTTCCATCCTAAGGTTGCCTGGAAGAGATCGCATTCAGCGATAAGGCCACTCATTATACGTCGTGCGTCGATAGTGGTGTCTGTGTGAACGGACATCGATCCCCGGCTGCCGCATAGGCTACCAACTTGAACCCACTCCTAGCACAAGCGCATTAGAATAGTCAGAGGGGTTAACAGAATTAATGTCAATGTGTTAACGTCACATTATTATCTATTATTTAGTTAACTAATAAAACCTATAATAATTCCGCGTCCGCGTAGACGAAAACAACCGCACCAACCTCGAGCTGATCTCCCGCGCGCTGTGCATCCTGTGCCTGGACGAGAGCGGCGGGGACCGGCGCGAGCTGGACCCTGACACCAACGCCATGCTGCGGGCCATGCACGGCGCCGGCACCCGCTGGCACTCCCCCAACCGCTGGTTCGACAAGACCGTCCAGGTTGGTTTAAAAAGAATTTGGGGTAAGAAGACTAGTCTATTGTTTTTAAGAAATGGAGTAGGTACCGCAAATTTTGACTGCGTTGCTATTGGTCTACTTAATCAACATGAATTCCGTTTCACACAAACGCCACAAAAGACCGGCTTGTATGATAAATGTGCCATGAACAAATATTGTTAGAGCAGTCTATTATTCACGTGTCAGCAAAGAGTTCATCAGAAGGAAGTAACGATGATACTTTTGAAGATTACAAGAATTATATAAAAAGGTAAGAATTATTTGATTTAGAAGTTCTACCTGCCTTTAACCTGACCCATCTCACTCTGTCAATATCAGAAATATGCGAGAGACGTACTCAATACTCGTTTGTTGAAAAAAAAAAGCAAACTACAGAATAAAATATTAGTGTTATTTTGTTGAACTTTTTCTTTTTATCATAATTTATGGACATCACAGTACAAAATAACAAAATTCCTCAACATGCCCCAACTTTAAGCAACCTATCATACATGCTAAGAAAAGGTGTGTGTAGGGTGTTTGAAAAAAAAAACATTATTGGCAATTATTTTCGACGTCGTTAGGCAAAGTACGTTAAAAAACGATAGATTAGAGAAAATTAATTAGAATAACACTTTAGTACCATGTCATAGGAACGGTAACATTTGTGTAGTCATTTTTCCTATCTACCACTTTGTATAAATGATTATGAATGACCATCTACTTTGATAATTATCTAATTTATTAATGATACTGACCGTATGTAGGTACAACGAAACGCATTTAAGGATCCCATTTCAGAACAAGATATTCATTTTCTTTTTCGCTGTTACCTTTTCGTTCAAGTTGTTATAATTAGGTACCTACAGAAAAGGTGATTTCGTGTCTTTCAAAACATTGTCGTCTTCCCGCAGCTAATAATCTCATCAGATGGCACTACCGGCATGTGCTATGAGCACAGCGCAGCGGAAGGTGTGGCGGTAGTGCGCTTAGCTGAGCGCGCCTTAGCTAGGGCTGAGGTGGCGGCCCGGCCAGCGCCCCCGCCAGCATTGCTGCCCGCGCCGCAAGCTATGAAGTGGACACTCACCACTGACCTGCTCAAGACCGTCGACCAAGCCGCCAGGGATCTTGACCGGTGACTCATTTTGTACCTTTACATACTAATCGCACGTTCTGAAAGCCACAAGTAGATTTGGTACTAAGAGGCAAGGAGGCAACCTCACCTCCCCATCTAAACCTTCATAGTTTTGCTTGAATGGTGGCGCAGTTACCTATACCATGAGTAAAAACGAGAACTAACACATTTAGATTACCTACCTTTTAAAGTGACTGACTTTTCAGTCGGGTTTCGCCGACCGTGGACACAGTCGGACTGGAGAACATCGATGTCTTCACTCTGTATGTGACGTAGATTCATATCCGTCTAACCACAGGATGTTTCTTCTACTACCTTCAGATCCATCATCCTCTCCTAGTAGGTATAATAAAGTTAGGTACTGAAGGAAAATTTGGTTTCAGTGCAATAGCCGACCTCGACCACAAGGTATACACGTACCGCGGCTACGGGCGCGAGTTCATGAAGGCGTGCCGCACCAGCCCCGACGTCTACATACAGCTCGCGCTCCAGTACGCCTATTACAAGTACGTGATTTTGTTTTAAACGCAGTTAATATCTCCACGTCACGATATTAAGCAAAAGAGGTAGAGCAGGGCCTAAAATAACATGATTAATTGTTATAAGTAAATAAAGTCACATCAATCAGGATGGGCCATGCCTCAAAATAGTGACAGGTTGACAAGCCAGCTTGTTGTTGTTTTTTTTTTTTTTTTTTTTTTTATGTTAAATAGGCTGGGCGTTTGACCACAATCTCGCCTGATGGAAAGCGATGATGTGGCCTATGGTGGTACACGCTCGCCTAGAAGATGCTTGTTCACTCTGGCCTTAAAGATGTCCAGATTATACTGATCCGGGAAAACAGACCTCGGCAAGGAGTTCCACTCCTTAGCAGTTCGCATAATGAAAGCTGAAGCAAATCGCTTCGTGCGAAAAAACTACTACTTGTCTACTTAAGAGGCATCAAACTCTAAAAGTAACTAAATTTTAGAGGAACAAAACCAATAACCAGGACTTATGTGTCAGCAGTCTGGGTATAATTACATATTTCTTCTGTAGTGCCACAAACTTATATGACTCGGTCAGGGCGTTGCTGTTGTTCGATTAAGTATTGCCGCTTAGTAGAATTTCCGTAGCTTTTAGGGTAAAATTTTGAGCAAGTGTAGGTACATGTATAATTTTCTGTATTTGTCATTATAATAATAATACCTACATAAATATCACTAACAATAGGGTACTACCTATACCATTTTTGGAAAACAGTTTTAAATCGATCCTGAGGTCGTAATTAACCAGTCGATTTTTAATTTAAATTTTATAAAACCAAAAATGCCTTAAAAGCTTACTTTTATTTTCGATTTTGTATTTTCGCGCGGAAACGCTAGCCGCCTTGTTTTTCGGCCCGTGACGTCATTCCGTTAGTAAATAAAATAAAATTGCAATTTCAAAATCAACACAAAGTACGATACAAATCTACTTTGTTTACTAACGGAGTGACGTCACGTCGCATTCCAAAGATTTTAGGGACAGGAAAAAAAAAGTGGATATTTAAAATTAAATTATAAAATTTAAATTGCATATTTATGAATACATATCGATGTGTCTCGTTTATTTTTTGCAATATCTAAGTATCATAAAAATGCAATTTTATATTTTTTCTTTCATAGTGTAAAATATATACAATATACAATACCCTATTGAGTCACTTAGTTCCAGTTTCGGCTACCACGTCAGATAAGTTTGTAGCACATAAATACTGGGTGTAAAAGACATGAACAGTCAAACGAAAACCATGTATTCTATACATCAAAATAAGACATATTTCAAAAAACATATTGCTGGGAAATGATTTTTATTTATTGGTGATAAAAAAAAATTGCAAATTGTACCGCGCAATGTAAAGGGCTCAATTCGCACGCAACTCGCAAAACCGCGATAATTTTGTCAGACGGCGGCCCCGTTCGTTAGTGTCCTTGCGCATTGAGTGAGCTACATTGAACGCTAACGTTTTGAAGCCATTTTTTGTTATGAAATACTAAAAAAAATGATAATGTTTCTTTGGACAATAATTAAGAAATAACGTATAGAATACGTTTTCATAAAAAAAATTAAAAAAAAATTATGACTTTGACCTTCAATAAAATTGTAACTATCAATTTCCCAGGTATAGTCTCAAGGAAGAAAAATTTTATGATGGTGAGCAGAATACATGGTTCTCGTTTGACTGTTCATGTCTTTTACATCCTGTATGCCGTGTTACCCAGGATGTACGGGTACCTGGTGACGACGTACGAGTCTGCGTCGCTGCGGCGGTTCCGCCAGGGCCGCGTCGACAACATCCGGTCGGCGCACGCGGCCGCGCGCGCCTGGGCCGCCGCCATGTGCTCCGCCGAGACGCCGCCCAGCGACGCCGCCGACGACGGACAGAAGAAGGTCTCCTTCAACTTGTACGGGGTGAGCACGACAATCTTGTTAAGGGCGTGCCACATTTATCAGATCGTCACCGATACGCCTCTTTTTACTATGAAGAAGAGGCGATGCGGTCCGTAGTCGTTTAAAAAAAAAACGAAAGAAATAAAAATTTTGTTTATAAAAATCTAAATGTTTTTTGAGGTCAGTCCCAAATACAAGTGACAACGTTTATTACAAATATTGAGGTTGACACCGACCTCAAAAAACATTTAGATTTTTATAAACAAAATTTTTATTTCTCCCGTTTTTAGTTTTGTAGGCGGTTTTTTTTTATTTAATTTTTTTTTGCTTTTTATTGTTTTAAGTATAGAAATTTTCAGGAAAATACCTCAAAATCTTTTAGACACACAAGTGATAAAATTACGATATCATCAATGTCAATTAAAGAGGCATTATTAGGGATAACTCAAAAACTACTTGTCAGATGTCGATAAAATTTAAATGGGACCCCATGACAAGCACTAGCTTCCAAAAGTCAAAAGAATCTTAAAAATCGGTCTACTCAGTAACGAGTTATGAGGTAACAAACATTAAAAAAAAACATACAGTCTAATTGATAACCTCCTCCTTTTTTGGAGGCGGTTAAAAAAAAGAATAGAAAGCATTTATTCACGCCACTTAAATTCAGAAGTACAGGTTTGATTTAATAAAAAATTTAAAAGCGGTTGTGAAATGGTATTCGCTCTTATCAATATCGGAACAACCGTTTAATAGCCGCCGTTCAGTAGCATTCATAGTAAAGAAAAAAGAGGCGGTCCCTTTCCGAAGTGATAAGTGTGCGACGACCTCATACGCTACGTCATAACAATAGCAGGAGTTTACAAAGTGCGCAGTTGGTAGATATTCGGATGGGTGACCAACAAGGTTTCAACTAGATTTTTCTCCCCGCTTCAGAAGGCACGTTAGGTGATGGTCTGATGGTCCTGGCTGCTGTTGAAAAATAGATGTCACGTCAGGGGCCAAAAATGGCGAAAAAAACTGACATCAAGTTGACACTGTACCATGTTTACCACACGATAAGAAGACCTGATGGTAAGTGATGATGAAGCCGAATAAAAGACCCGTCACTGAGAGACTGGTTATCTTAATTTTATCATAACTTTCTGATTCTATTGAACATCTATGGTAATCTTTCGCTACAATTAACATTTAAGGGTGTAAACTTGAACAGCAAGGATATCATAATAATGTTTAATTAAATAGTTAAATTATGTTATTAGTCATGCACGTCCCAAGTTCCTAAGACTTTTTTAACACCAAAACATAAAAATCGTTTCCCAGCAACAAGTAAGGTCTTTTTATAAACTGTATAATAAAAAATAAATAAATAATAGGAACAGAAGAAGCTGGAGTTGTTCGAGGAAGCGGCGCGCAAGCAGACGGCCATCATGGAAGACAACATCCTGGGCCGCGGCATCGACAACCACCTGCTGGGGCTGCGGGAGACGGCGCGCGAGCTGCTCGGTGACCCGCCGCCGGTCTTCAGCGACGACGTCTACAAAAACATGACCCAGTACAAGCTCAGCACCAGCCAGGTCAGTCGCGGTCACATGCTGCAGCCGACACTCTACAGGCACATAGTACAAGCTCAGCACCAGCTAGGAAAAAAATAGAAAACTTAAAGAAAATATATTTTTTTAAAGTTTGAAGAAATTTAGAGAATGTAAAAAGTTTATAGGTAATTAGAAAACTTGAAAAAAAATTTGGTCACGTAAAAAATAGGCCTAACAATTTACAAAAACTAGAAAAAAATATTTAAAAACGTTTGAAAATATACAACATGTAAACTAAATAACCAACACCCTGAATACAGGTGGTTTGGGATCGGCTTCTGAGATGATTTCAATAATATTTAAAACAAAAAAAATTTAAAAAAAAAAAAACAAAAAGTACCCTGAAAACATTTTCTGGGTACTTTTTGTTTTTTTTTTAAATCGTTATTTTCAAAAAAACTTATTGAAATAAACTCGGTAGCCGATCCCAAACCACCTGTATTCAGGGTGTTGGTTATTTAGTTTACATGTTGTATAGATAGGTACATACATATAACAACGCTTACAATCCCAAAAGGGGTCGAACAGAGCTTCAGGTAATATTCGGTTACACACAATGTCACGACTGGCAGTATGGACCATACAGTACCTACCCCAAAATAGTGACAGCTTTCCAGCCTGTCGCCTACATAAAAGGGGCACCAAACCCAGAAATTAACAATGAGGATCAGTCACATAACGGGAGAATCCAATTCTGACTATTACATTGCATGCGTTATGATTTTCTAAGAACACTACTTTTTGATTTTTTTAAATCCATCCATAAATGGCAAAGTTATTTAATATTTTATCGAGCCTTATTAAAAAACGCGCGCCTCTCGGCCGTGGATACTGATGACGTCATTCGACACAGTCCGCGCGCGATCGCATACGTCCAGTACGCAGATTCGTGGTTATTGTGAACACTATCGGTTTTTTGAAGTTTTGTGCATTGTCGGTTTATTGTTTCTGTGTTCTGTATTAATGAGCAACAAACTGGAAGATGGATTTGAAAAAGTACAGTCACATAATCTACCTAAAGTGGATTCTTTCATGTTTTTTTGAATATTTAAATAATCATGTGACGTATATTGTCACGGTCTGACGGTAATGTAACATTACCGTGATATTGTATAGTTTTAAGATTTAAGATTGTGGAGAAAAATAAGAAAATTTATTTTTATACCAGCGCTGAAATCCGCGATTGGAAGCTTCAAAGGTAAGTATGTAGGTACCTAATGTAATGTCTTAGTTAGTTCAAGCATAGGTACTTCTTTACATGGCAGGTGCGGTAGATAATCCTACTTCCTACTATATTATAAATGGGAAAGTTTGTATGTTTGTTACTCAATCACGCCTAAATCGCTGAACCGATTTTGATGAAATTTGGTAGGGAGATAGTTTGAACCCTGAGAATGGACATAGGCTATATTTTATCCCACTGCTGGGCATCGGTGCGATATAACGTGTAGTCCACGCGGGCGATATAACGTGTAGTCCACTACTTATATTCCTACTTTGATGATTGTTAATTATTAATCCACACGTTTATTTTAGGGCTGAGACAATATGACATAAAAGGATTAAGTTTCAGGTCTTTCTTCTATCCATCAATAAAATAGATAAAATTTCATAATACGAGGATAAGACGCCGTCGTGGTGGAGTGGTCAGTAACGCTGCCCACACAACGGGCGGTCCAGGTTCGAGTTCTGGTAGTGGCAAATGTTAGTGTGATGAACACGATTATTTGTTCACGAGTCATGGTTGTTTAGATATTTATTTAATTTTATTTATGAAATATCTAGATTAATATGTATATTTGTCCGTTATCTAGTATCCATAGCACAAGTTCTTAATGATACTTAATTTGGGCTAGATAATTGGTGTGAGCGTGCAAATATATTATATTATTATACTAGCGACCCGCCCCGGCTTCGCACGGGTGCAATGCTTATGTAAATATGCATGTATTATACATATAAACCTTCCTTAAGAATCACTCTATCTATTAAAAAACCGCATCAAAATCCGTTGCGTAGTTTTAAAGATCTAAGCATACATAGGGACAGACAAACGGCGGAAGCGACTTTGTTTTATACTATGTAGTGATTATACCTAAGTATAAAACTTACGTCGAAATGATCTTCGCAACAGTAATGAGTACTTTTGCTTGATAACAGTACACCACTTTTTTCTAGCTTTTAGGTCCGTTGGAACACGAAAAAATAGTTTTTCCGGCGTACCTATTACTAGTTGTACTCAATGCATTTTGGCACGATACAATATTGATAAGACATTTTTGTAGGCTACTGATGTCACATTACACAACAATAAATTTAGAACAAATCGACCGGGACAAAAACAGCTCAAAAACTACGCGGGATACGGACTACAAAACTGTAGTGTAGAGCGCGCGTGGCGGGCGGCGCGAAGCGCCCCGGGTTTGTGTCGGATGACGTCACGCGCTCGCGGCTCGTACTCTCGGCCGTTTTTTGAACTGCTGCAGTAAAATCGCTGTATCTTCGTCATTTCTTATCCGATTTGGATATTTTTTTCACAGTATGCCATGGTTTTCTTACTGTTATTAAACTACATACTTAATAAAAAACGTGACTGATCCTCATTCTTCAGTAAACAAAGCAACTAACGACCAGTACAGATGTTACACTCAAAATCATCTCAGCAGTGCGGGTATCTATAAAAAAGAGTAGGTACCTACGTCCGGGTAAAAATAAAGAATAAAACTTTTCCTTGTATTCAAAATGAAAGGTAAAAGAAAACAATTCCTATTCGGACTGTAGCCGCCTCAGCAAGAAACACAGCACCACAAAAATGTAGTGTTATTTGCCTGTGGTCTTCTGTAAGGTGTAAGGCTACTCCACTCTGCCCTACCTCGACAAAAAATTTAATTTGGTAGCCGGTTCTGGTTGCAAATATCATGACATTAGCCGACGAGAAAATCATTCAGTGAATTTATTTGGTCTAGGTATACCAAAAAATCTGGATTATCATAACACAAGCTTATGAAGCTTTTATCAACATTGAATGTTATTAGGTAATTGATACCAAAATGTCAGGCTAAATTATTATGAATATAGCTTAGGTATTTTTACCACTGCAGGTGGCTACCACCACGGAAGGGACTTTCATGGGGTACGGAGCCGTGGTCCCTGACGGGTACGGCTGCAGCTACAACCCCAAGAAGGACTGCGTCATCTTCTGTATCTCATCGTTCACCTCCTCGAGCGTCACCAACACCGAAGCCTTCAGGCAGTCCTTAGAAGAAGCTCTGGATTCCATGAAGCTTATGTTCCAGCACAAGAAACCAGATAAATAAGCGTCAAGTATTAAGAACTCTGCTAAAGGAAGTCCAAGAAAAATATTACATTATACGTCCCCAAATAGGAGACACAAATATTGGGGATAAACTAGGACAAAGTACACAAAGAAAGCCTAGCCTTTATACATAATTAATTCTTGCTATTTCTTGAAACAAATCATATATTTTAACTGTTGCATTATCGAAGAAATTTAAACTCATAGTGATAAAATGTGTCCCTATTGCTAAGAATATTATTTAACATATAAGTGGAATCAAGGAACGGGATACAAAACTTGATAAATTAGTAAAAAATTCGTTTAAATTTTATTAAGAAACGGACAAAATTTATAAAAATATTATCTATATTATATTGATGTTATATTTGTATACGCACATTTTGCTAGTTTTAAGGGAATCAATACATATCATGAATTGACTTAGTATAGTCTAATTTATAATTATACTTTACTAAAAAAATAGATGCATAGGTAGTGGTTTTGTGATTAATATTGAAAAAGCTTAGCTAATTAGGTAATCCATAATACTCAGAAAAATTACATTTAAATATACATTTATTTGTTATGTTTTGTCAAATTTTACATAAAAAATTAATATTCATATATAGTGCTAGATTAAACGATGTAATCGTGGCATAAATTTGTTATTTTTATTGGATAGTAAAGATTATTATTATGAGATATATCTCCAAAATTTTTATTAGTCTATAATAATATTATTATTGTTTACATAAAAAGTAAGGGCATTCATTAATTGGGAAACTCAAGAAAATTACTTCTTATACACAATCTATAACATCCTTCATGGTATCCTTTGTGTTTTTTTTGTGGTATGTAATCCTTTGTGTATGATAAACTTATTTGAATATAATTAAGTATACTTGTAAGTATGTAAACAAAATGAGAGGTTTCATTAATTACATTAAGCGCTTACTGAATGCCAATAGGTAATTAATCAAATTATGTTGTTAAAGCTTTAAGTAGACAAGCCTTTAACTATTTCCCAATAAATTATAAAAAAAATGTCTATGTTTCAAAACGAAGGGGAATGTTTCTGAAATTACTATGAGTAACTTGATGACTAAAACCTTGAATTATCTAAGTAGCCAATTACAAGCTTTAGAAAATGCCGTGTCCTTTTTATATATTTAAATGAAAATTATAATTATACATTTGTTGGTATTTTTAAATCGTATTAATTATATTTGGAGACTCTCTAAAATGAATATTACCAAATACCTAAGTATTTATGTAGATCTAAAATCTGAGAATGATAATAAATCTCATTTTAAAATTTACACAAGTATAATAAGTAGGTGTCTACTTGCACCTACGATTGCAACTATATTTTTAGGTGTACAACAAAGTTACAAGTGCATTTTTATTATGTGAAAGGTTTAAATTTTAATGGAAATGATGAAAAAGATGGGTTCGATTATAGTTACCCATCTACAGAGTTTATTGGGTTATTATTTTGTCTTTTTGTTATTTTTAGATATTTGAAAACAATGCTAATGTTGGAAATACCAAATTATTACAACGTGTGCTATTATCTCCAGAGCGGGTAGTTAAAAACGAATAGTCAATTTATCTTTCTATTATTGTAGATAACGTACAATTGTGTATGTACCTACTTACAATATGCTTAAATGATGTTAAAATTAAATACGCTTCGTCTAACCATATCCCTTCCCTTTGCACATATTAAATATGTTGCTTTGTTTTACATTTAATGTTAGCTTAATAATATTAATTAATCAAGCTTATTATGTTTAGTATTTATGTTTGATAATACTTAACAAAACTATCTAGGAATGTCTAGTTGATGTAGATAGTTAAGTATAAATTATTTTATTATATTAACCACGCAACAATTTGAAACAGTAAGACATAGAAAACATGGTATTATCAGTTTTACAAAAACTAACGACAATTATACAAAATATCCTCAGAACTTATTGTGGCGTGGTCACTATAATTTATTATGTGCCAGTTCTTGCTGAGAAATTATTATTTTGTTTTATATGTCTAGTAAGTGCTGTTGTGATATAATAATTGTAGCTAAACGCACACGTCCTATGCTTTTATACGCGTAGTATGGACGTTTAACCAAATTATTATGTAATTATGTACCTACTTAGCCTTTAAAATGTATAAGGCATTTGTGTTCAATTTTAATTTATCAAAATAATATACAATTTTATATAAAATATTATAGTTATATATGTGAAAGTAAGACGTAGGTCAAGGAGCACTTATGTGCTCGATGATGTAGGTACACGTTAATCTATATCATAAATTTACGCAGTACCTATCTTAACTTATTACTTAGTAAGATAACTTTATACATATCAAATTGCGATTGATCGTGCAATGGCATGGCCAAGAATATCGAAAACATATCAAAGATTTTAGAATTAGAGACACAAGTCAATTGTTGTATATTTAATGTATAACATAAATTTGTTCAAATTGTTCATAAATAACTTAGTGGTAATTGGTATCAGTAAAAGTATCCAATGCACAAGTTAAATATTTATAAAATTACAACTAGTTCATAAAATTATATATATATTCTATTAAGTTGTTGTACTTCAAAGAAATATTTTATATTTTATTGCTACCTATTAGGTACGATGAAGACAAATGAATAAAATAATTATATTTTTTTGAGATTACAAATGCAGCATAGGTATTATAAAAGACAAGAAATATGGTTATTATTACATGATATTCTATTCTTTTGAATGTGCGTAAAAGTATATTTTGCTAAAGTAAACTTTACGGGCCGGTACTTAAAGTGTGTTATGAACTTTTTCATAATTATCTCCTTTTTACTTATTTTTAAAACGAGTCAATAATTTAAGACTAATATTAAAAATATTGCCTGCCTTGTTGGTTTTCATTTTTACCTAATGTGATGGTCAGACATATCAGACATTCAATGTCAATTATACCCAATGATCTATTTACGCCAAAATTAAAATTTACACTGTTTACTGTAAGATTTATTATTTTAGTGTGTAGGAACTAATTAAAATATAAGATTATTGCCTGTTTTACTATTGACGTGAGTGTGGAGGGCCGAAATATCTATGTTTTCTTAACGTCTTGCTCATAGCTGGATCAACAATAAATAATTATAAAACTTTTTTTTCTAATATGACACAAATTCATGGTGTTTTTATCCTTATCCCTGGTGTTTTATAAAATTTATTTCATATAGGTACTATTAATGCGTTATTTGTTTATGTCTACATAACAATTTTATTAACGCTCTATGGCTGGTTTTACTCTCACGATGATCGTCGGCGCGTAGATACGTACTTACATCCGTATACGGCCCGGCGCCGAGCAATTAGCGTCATTCAGCAACACTATTAATCTGTCAGTGCTGACAATCAGCGTGTCTGTAAAAGCAGTGTAACGTTCATGGGTTCTAATAAATATCTTTTATAGGTACTTTAAGTTTTAATGTTTATATAAATTTAATGTAGGTGCTTATTATGTATGTAAGTACCTACTTTTGCCTAAAAAATATGATCATCCTTAAACTAAGAATGTTTGAAAAGTAATAAAGTAAGTCAAGTTAATGGAACTATATCTCACCATAAGGTACATTCTAGAATAAAAACGTGTTCCAGCCTTAAATTGGTGACATAGTTACATTTTCAAATAAGTCATAACAATTACCTATTAGCTTAAATTAAGAAGGTAAGTATACCTATAATATGATGTGTGAGGGATATTAGAGAGCATATAGCTTGCTGCGAATGTAATTATACTCGTGGTTCACAACGTAGAAACCGATTAGGTATTTTTAACACAGAAAATTTCAGACTATAATTTAAAAAAAATCTATGTACAAAAAGTTCAAGTAATAAACAATTGCTGTACAAGTATTGTTAGTAAGTATCTAAGAACTAAGTTTAGATGCAATACAATAACTTTTCAATCCTAAAGTTCACCTAAAAGCGCATTCCATCTTGAGAGTGGAAAAAGCAAGTACCTGGTTCATTGGATAATTTCTATACCTAGAATATCTATCACGTTCTCTCACTTGTCTTAAGATTGAGATTCGCTTATCAATTCAGAAATTATTGAGAATATTTGACACCTTGTGTGGTATCGTGACGCACGTCTTTACTATAATAACAGTAAAAAATAATTATAAGAAATATTAAGTAGGTATATCAGTTAAAAAGTAGGTACTAGAGCAAACTTCATGGACGCGTGAAAAATATTAGATTAGTATTATTATATCATTGTAACACATAATCTACCTACATAGTATTGTTGATATAGCGACTTTGCCAAAGTATAAATATATAATATCTATTTTGTTATTAAAATAATAAATTAACGATTTTTAAAACCCCTCAATAAAATAGTAAATTTTTTCGTTAATTTTTATTATTTAATAATATATAAATTTAACTTTTCAAATATTCAACCATGATCTAGTCGATTAATTTGCGTGGACATAGTATTATTACTATTGTTGGTAAGGTTTAAAGTAAGGCTATTAAATGTCTAGTCGTTAAACTTAAGGAACAGTTCAGTAGGTTAAGAAATTATAAAAAGAAATACCAAAAAAATTGTTTTGTTTAACCATAAATAAAGCAAAGTAAATATGAAGTAGGTATTTAAATTCCAACAAGATTCTACCCATTTGTATTTTATCTATACAAATATAGAGAAATAAGCAACCTACTGCTTATTTATTTCACGTACATAACAATAGATATATATTTATTAAATAAGTACCTATTTCAATGATTTAGGAATCTCATGGTCACCCTATTCTTTAGGTGTTATTGAAAAATGTACGTTTGAGATTGTTTGAGCATTTTGAGATGAACATGCACGCAGACAATTTAATTATAGGTTTGTTGTCGCCGTTTACTGTAATGTTATCGACATTACTATACCTACCTAAATGTAAAAACTAAACCTACACTCCAGACTAGGTACGAGCATTTGTTAATTTCTTCAATTGATTTTGAACTTTATGTTTATGACATAAAGTTGACGAAAACATACAAACGATCATCCCATGAGGCATCGAGCAGAGCCTTAGGTAACATTTTGCTAAACATAAAGCCACATCTAGCAGTATAGGCCATGCAGTGGCTCCAAATAGTGATAGGTTGCCAAGTCACCTATATAATCGGGGTACCAAACCCAAAAAATTACAGCACACCCAAAATAATTCTGGATATAGGTACCCGAGATTTTGCTATAGGCCGTGATTGTTCTAAAGTAGCAAACATTATTTGCTGGACTTATATTCATACGAAAAAATATACATGTGTGTACTTAGCTAGTTAAAAAAATGAGTGTATTGTTGGAACATAGGTACAAGTAGCTCAATACTATTTGTTCTGTCAAGATGTTCATTAATTAGGTAATATATGAGTATTTCTAATGATTATGGATCTCCTGTAGCCCATTATGAATTAACATTTGAATGATAAATAGTACAGTCAACAGCACACCACGTTACCACATTCTGTTAAATTTTCTCAATTTCTTTATATAACTACCTACACTTGTATAATGTTGGAAATTAATTCGAGAAATTTTACAGTTTTGGGTAATCTGATCTGGCTGTCGTCTGTACCCAACTATACATTGACCAGAAAAATCCAAGTAGGTAATTGATTGAAAAAAGTACCTAATAATCTGAAGTTATAATTTGATTAAGGCCTGCCAGGTATACAAACAAAACAAGTATTTATTCATTGCAAAAATCGTTAATAGATTTTAAACTTTATTACTACAAGTTAAGGTTGAAGTTTTATTGAAGACATTTTCAATGTTGGATGGCACTTCTGACTGTTTGTGGTCTATTGTTTGTACCAAAATTTAAGACTTCATAGTAGGTACCTACATGGGCGTTTAGTAATGGACTGTAGATACTGTGTCGTACTAGTAATGCAAACCGTTATAAAGGGAAATCCCGTAAAGCGTATTAAGTAGACGTGTATTTAGAATATCGATGTCAATTCAATGTTGCTCTCAATAAAAATTGTGGGAAATGTGTCGAGTTTTATTTCACGTGTTGCACACTTGTACACCACTGCGGCGCACTATTTCTACGCGCACGTAATTTGATTTAGTAGTGACATAGTCAAACCACGAGGGCTGTCAAGCGAATTGTCTGCAGCTAAACGTGGGCGTGGAAATCATGCACAGCGTGCGCTGCAATGGGGCGGCGGCATTATTATTGATAGAAATATCAATGCTCATATTAGACTATTGGAAAATTGCCTGCTCATTATGCTTCAAAGGGAAATCACCGCGTCAATAGATACAACTTTTTTTTTCGGTTCACCTATTACCTAAGTATGGGTGGAAACCAAGTGACCAAATTTGGATGAAGTTTGGTGCACATCCAGTCTTTTATTTAATACTAAAATAAAACTTAGATATTACACGTACAGTCAACAGCACATCAGGTTACAAATTGATAAATTTTGCCAATCGATTTTGCACTTTATAATAGACTAGTTTTTGCCCGCGACTACGTCCCCGTGGAATAGTTACTTCATGAAGATAGAATTAAGAATGGAGTCATTAGTCAAATGAAAAAAGTGAGGGCAAAAATTTTGACAACCCTTGACATTTCATGACATTTCTTGACATTGCTAGAGAGGCCCTGTCTCTTTCTAGTAGGGTGCCTGTAGCATAAATTAATCACGGACAGTCTTGTGCCACGGGTAAGGTCTCACGTGCTCCCACGGTCCTAAGATATAGGGAGTTAAATGAGACACGAGAGATCCGTGCAGAACAATTTATTAAATGGTGGTATAATGCCCAATAGCGTGTACTCCCCTGGTGGTAGCCGGAGATGGTCTCGGTGAGGGTCGCTCGGTGGGACGAGTTAGGGCGGCTTGTACTGCTGCTCACTGTAAGTCCAGCCCTGGGCGGAAGTGAAATAGCTGAGGCGACAGCGGCTACCTTAGCCTAATCTTGGACCCCAATTAGGGGTTAAACACATTAAATAAATAACTATTATTGCACACGATTATCAAATTAGTTAATTAGTATTAGGTAGGTCTTGTCGGTGCTCAATTTACTTAGCGAACCACGCAAGCGCAAAACCGAATCACCAAGCCTTTGTTTGCGATTCCTGACTCGATCGAGACTGCCCGGCGACGCAGGCGCAATCTATCGGAGATTGCCCGCAACAGTCGTACGGTCACTAAAATGTAGCTTATCAACGTTAATATGGAGCGCTAAAACCTATTGATAAATTTAGGAGGCGAACTTTAAAGAAATATTTCAATTAGATGAGCTTCCTTTATATCTTAATTTATGTAATATTTATAAATAGTGTAATCTGATTTAATTAAAAAAAAATTATGTATGTAGGTCGGTAAAATATGTATGTGTAACGTTACACTTGAACTTCGTTACGTTAATAAAACCACAAGTTGAAAATAATTTGAGTTTTGAGTTTTCCATGACAAAGAATCAAAATTCATAATAATTACTTTAAACTTTTTTTCCTGAGTGCCTTTTAGCACGGTAATGTTATCTATTTTCGGCTCCCAGGAAAAAAATCAGCAACCGAAATACGAGGATTTATCGCTTCTGTGACTCTTGATTTTAAGAGGCACGTTACAGTTTATTATATAGCTTATCTCATGTCACGTCAACTCATAGACATTAAATTATTCTTGTTTTTTAGGTGCTAAGCATACATTTAAGGTTTTCCGGTTAGCAATGCTATAAAAATACATTGTGTGGTATACCGATCTAGCCGTTCTTGAGTAATGATAATAGGGCCGTAATGATGCGCAACTTACCAACTTACTACCAGACTTTCTTTATATTGATAGATATTACGGCTGAAAGCCGAAGTGCGGTTTTTTATACAACAGAAGAAATTGTTAGCTCTAGTAACTTTCCGTGAATTAGTTACATAAGTAACAGCTACTGGCTACAAAAAAGTAAGTTTAGTAGCACTTGGTTTTTAGTATAATACAGGCTGTAACATGAAGGGTACTTAAACATGGTACCCTACATGTTACAGCCTGCATTATATGTAATATTTGGGGTGTTTTAGGCCATCAATATAAACAACTTTTTGACGCCGTCATGGTGGAGTGGTCAGTATAGCTACCTACACATGAAGCCTTTCGGGTTTGAATCCTGGTGCCGGCAAATATTTGTGCGGCGAACACGAATATTTGTTTGCGAGTCACGGTTATTATATATTTATTTAAGTTTATTTATAAAAATATCTAAAGCTATTAATTTATATTGAAAAAATGACCGTTACTTACGTGCAATAAAATCGACCCAACTCGTCGGTTTCGATTTGACATTTATCGGTATATAAAAAGAAGATTAGGCAAACAAAACTTGTAAATATAATTCAAATCAAATCAAATAATTTAATGCATTCATGAATGTAAATAACAGATGTTCACAAACAACACCAGCACATCATGGTGCCCATTTGGGCATAGCATAATCAAGATAAAAGTGTAACGGACTAGATTAGAAATTATTCATACTATATTAACTTAATTCGAATGTATATTTCTTACGCTTTATTTAACCTACTCTAAACATCGATAAATGAAGTGTTGGTGACAATAGACTAATTACTTCGGAAATCCTGGTTTCTCATTTTTGCGTCATACGGCATTTTGGTGACTATACAGAATGTTAAAATTCAATTGAGTCATTGTATATTCAATAATTGATGATGCCTGATGCCCTTAAAATTATTTCCCCAAACATTTTAGCTCTCTGTATTAACTGTACCTATATTATCAAGAAAATTTGTACTAACCAATTCAAGGGTTGCCTTTGAAAAGTGATTGAGTAGTGGTTTTATTGAAAAAAGGGCTTGAAGTTTGACATAAGCAGTTGCCTTGAAAGTGTCGGTGTCTTGAAAGTGGAAGCTACATATTTTCAAATTCATTAAAATTTTGTTTTTAAAGACACAATAGACAACCATATGGTCCGTCGCTTCGGAAATCTAAAAAGAAAAGAAAATTTTATGTATACAAGTTAAAAGTGTATATAAATATTTATGTACACTTTTAACTTGTAATCAAATAGCATATTAAAAACTATCATTTGATAGATTTTAATATGCTATTTGATTACAAGTGCAGAAGAGCGCAGCCACAATTTTATTAATACTGTCTGTCTGTGTGCAATGTATCTGCGTTGCATGTTAGTACATGCAAATGTGAATGATAAACATTATTACACTAGTACAATCCAATCAATACTCTCATTATCTTTTTCTCAAATAAAATAATTTACATTACACAAATTACATATTTTATTTGTAAATAAACATTTCGAACTAAAAATGGGTAAAACTATTTATGTATTTTATCTATGTAATAGTTATTTCAAAGAATTAAATAAAATAATCTATCAATTTTGATTACCATTTATAAAAGGAATGGATAGAAAGGGATATTATTTCCTTATAATTCCGGAAATCCTAGTCACCCTAGTCATTTGTTTACAAATATTTGAATAAGTAAATTATGTACAAAAATTCATTAAATTCTAAGATAGGATTAAATACGAGTATCAGAAATTTCTCCCTCTTATGGAGTTTTGCAAAATAACGCTAATAATCTGGAATTACGGGTGAAAAATGAAATTTATAGATTGAACAATATTATATGCAATTATGACACTTACAAGTGAAATTCACACTGCATCCTCAATACTACTCACTTCTACCAGCACGAAATAACTATATATGTATAATTTTGCACTATTTATCCTTATTTTAAACTAAAAAGCCGTACCAAAATCGCGAGTCGATATTTATGAATACGTCAATTTCGACAATTTATGTCATGTTGAGATTTCGGGACATTGACACATGAAGAAAGTGCTGCCATTACATAAATCCTTTCATTTCCCATAAGTTATAGAAAGAATCACAGTGATGATTTGGGTCGATCAACTTTTAGTTGTCCCTCTAACTATCTACCTTGTCCCCATAAATAAAATAAAGAAAACTCGAAAATTAAAATCTTTTAAGTAACAAAAACTAGCAAGGCTTATACTTAATACTTTAAGTCGCACTTATGTGCCAAAAAGAAATAATTAATTTATGTTTTTTAATAATATTTAAATGGTTGTCCAATCGACGTCCAAGTCTTTTCATAGTAATGAAGGTTGTCCCCCAGCAAAAGTCTTTTTGTAAATTGTAAGTTACGAAAAAACTTTATATGGTGATGATCATTAATAATACATACATAAACAGTATTATACATCTAGTTTTAGAAAAACGCAGTGAAATATTTTTTGTTTAAATATTTTCAATTATTTTTGCTTGTTAAAGTTGTCCCCATAAAATGCGATAAGTTAAAGTCACTTGGACAACCGCTCAGAATTTCGAATTATATACATAGATGACGCTACAAGTTAATAGACAATCAAGCTGATGGCCTTTCCCGCCAAACCCAACAAATCGACATTTTATTTTAACGATATTCACGCCGTCAGTCGTCCGAGATCCCGCCGTGAGAGTGGGTGGCTTTATTGTGTGTCCGCTGAACGACCGCAGCTAAATGTAAGTAAATTGTTATTTAATTAAAAATTATATTTGATAAGAATGCTTTTGATCTTGGTTTTAGTTTATATATTCGCTAATGTGAAATAAGGGCAGTCTTTTTAACAAAAGAGCTCAAAAGTCATTAAATGTCTTTGGGACAACCAGTCACTTGGACAACTAAAATGGTTGTCTAAGAGACAATATTGGTTGCCCAATGGACAGTTAAATAAAACCAGGCTAATAAAGTTGTTAAGGCCACTATTTTTCTTTCTTTGTTGTTTTTACCGATATAATTATGTATGAGAAAAAATTTTATAGCGTGTGTCAGTTAATGCCATTATTTTATCTCGCTCACAGATACTTTGATATTGATTTTATTTTTTTGTTTTAGAGAATGGGAATGGCATCGATAGAATTTAACTTAAACACTAAGGCACACGTACGGTCGCCAACGTGTAGCGCAGTTCATTAGGCAGTCGTCCTCGAAAATGTCAAAAGACGACTCCTTCTGGCCAGAACTCCTCTTTCATGAAAGTCTGCAATGATGGGTTGGCACTCTCACCACAAAAGAAGAAAAGTACTTTGTGGCGAGAGTCCAATCGCTCGACTCTCAGCTTCCAGGTGGTCTTCTTTCTGGCATAGTCTACGACCTCCTCCGCCTTCGTAGACCAGTGCTAACGGGACAATTACAGCTGCGTCGTTTTTGGGTACAGGCTGCACATAAGCCTCTCGCCAAGCCTCCGGCTAAGGTATAGGCGCGTAAGTACGGGAGACCACTCCGCTGCACTTTTTTTAAGAACAACCCCCGGGATGTCATCAGGACCACTAGCTTTCCGGACTTCGAGTGATTGCAGTTCCGCACGAACTTCACGCTGCCTAATTTTAATGTCAGGTCATCTTGGAGCCACAATGAGGTAGTGATGGTGGTTGTGCGTTGCAATCATCGACTAGGGTATTAGCCGCAAAGAGTCTTGCCAGAAAATCGGCTTTCTTCTGCGGCTTGTGAGCAAGTGACGCATCTGAAGATCTCAGGGGTGGCAACGATGGCTGGCAGAAATTACTTTGCACAGCTTTGGCCAGCCGCCAGTAACTACGGGGGCCCGTGGGATGCATCACCAATTCATGGCCAATGCGTGCGAGGCGCTGGGCATCTGCTCTTATGTAAGCCTTCTTACAGTACTTGGAAGCCTTATTATAGGCTGCTTTCAGTGACTCAATATCAGGAGCTTTAAGAGCCCGACCTCTGATCCAAGTGCGATACGCCGCCTGTTTATTTGAGACAGTATCGGCACAATCGCGGTTAAACCAAAGGTCACGTCTGCCCTTGCTGATGAGATTTGGATGTGGAATGTAGTATTCCATACCCAATACAATATCCTCCGTACTGGCAGCGGCGCAGGCCGATGTATCGTTCTCACTGAAGCACCGTTGCTTCTAAGGAATAGACGCGAAGTAGTCTCGCATGCCATCCCAATCTGCTGACCCATACATAACGCCAGAGTATTATCGGGTCTGAGACTTGGGTGACTACCAAAGTGATTCTCTAGAGGCTCATGGTCACTCAAAGAGCGATGGAACGTAGGCTAGTAGGAGTAACTTTAAAAGACCGCAGGACTAACAAGTGGCTGAGAAAACAGAGCAAAGTTTCAGATATTGTGAAGCGACTAGCCAAACTGAAGTGGCAATGGGAAGGTCATATAGCCCGTAAAACAGATTCGATTTTGGGTTATAAAAAATTATCACTACACTATAATATACGTGTTTTCAATAAATACGGTCTTTTCCTTATTTAATCATTAGTAATGAGCCTTAAAACCTGACTAAAAATTAGAAGTTGAAGGTGTGTCGTGTCTTTTGGACAACCAAATTGTCTGTTGGACAACTGCATTGTCCCCTATTTTAAAAACTTTAGATCGGTGTTTCGTCAAGGAATAATCGAATAATATTATTTTATTCAAATAGTCAACTATTATCACGTAAGTGTATTCAAATCCAAGTGATTTTTTACAGATAGTAACCTGAACTTGCGGTTTTAATTTACTTTTCCCTAAGTTTTAGGACAATGGTTGTCCAAGGGACACTTATAATAGAAATAACTGCTGAAATATTACATAAAGTAGTAATTTATAAAAAACCAAATGTAGTTTTTGATATGTTCACTGATGTGAAGTGAGCTAGTTCGATTTTCATCAATATTTACTCCATCAAAAAAAATTCGAAAGTGGTTGTCCAAGGGACGCTTTTTTCTTGCCGGTTTGGACATTTTCGATCAAAACTGTAAATAGAATATGAAAAAGTGCGCTGCTCGATATCGGAATAAAAAATTTAATTAATAATCTACAATCTTACATAAAATTCTGAGTGAAATTTAAATATTAATAAAAAAGTACAAAATATCACAAACGGGACACTTAAAAGTTGATTGACCCATTTTCAAAATAAAATACAAACCTAAACATTAAAAGTAAATATGTCGACGCTGTAGCTAACGCCATCTACACGACGCCTGCGGAAACAACGTTGAAAGAAGCCGATGAAAGAAGCCTGAGGGAAGAAGCGCGAATTCTATTCGATTCGATACGGAGACTAGACGTTAGCTTCACAATTTATTGCATCTATTCTAATTTACTGTAATTTATACGAATAAACACAATTGAAACGAGTAAATAAACGATTCATTGGATAGGAGAGAACCTGCCCCTATACATTTTGGCCTTCGAGACGGATTGCGAGATTTCGAGCTGATCAGCGTCAAGGAATCACCATCTATCACATCATCTCCAGTAACGGTCAGGTCTTTTTTCCTATCTTACCAATCCCTATTCGCATTGTGTTAAAATAGTGTTTAACGTTTCAGTGCTTATCGAAAGTCCGGGAACATATCGCAGCCGCGAACCACAAGCTGATATTTGCACGTAAGTACCTTTACTTTCCCAATTAATAGACCGCCAAAATGACTGATAGTGCTAGTGTGAAATTATCTGTTCCTCCACATTCGCCTACCAAGAGGAAATCATTATGGCCCCTCTTCACATTCGGCCAAGACGGCCGAAGACAGGCAAGCACGATAGTGTGGACGGCGTATTTGTCTATGAGTCACCATATTCGCCTGTACTCGTGAGTAATCCGCCGCTTGTCGGTACATCAAAGGAAATCGTGCCGATGTTCGTGCTCGCGTCCACACCATCGCCCGTCATTCAGTCGCTCGGAAGAGGTCGAGGATGATACATGTGTGTGGAACAAAGTGTTGTGTGACTTATATGGCGGTACTTGTGTTACTTTTTCGTGTGCTTAATTATGTTCTTTTATATTCTATTGTTTACGTTGCGATGAACGCAAAAAAATGGCCCGGTGGATGCACAGAAACTTTTAAGCTCTATCAAAATGAGGCATGCAATTTTGAACCCAAAAAATAAAAATCACAAAGATTTTCCTCCATCTATTATTTTAACCCCCGATGCAAAAAGAGAGGTGTTATAAGTTTGACGTGCCTGTGAGTCTGTGTGTCTTTCTGTGGCACCGTAGCTCCTAAATGAATGGTCCGATTTTGATGCGATTTTTTTATTCGAAAGGTGACGTGATCGAGATGGTTCTTAGCTACAGTTCATGAAAATCTGTTCAGGTGTCTCAAAGTTATCAGCTCTTTATTGAACAATACTCAAGAAAATTTAATTTAGGTACCTAGCTATCTATCGGAATTAGGGTCCACAAGTAATTTAAAAAGATGGAAATAAAAATAAGAAAATTAAGGAATTTCCGACACATAAAAAATTGGTTTGATGTTAAAAGGCCGAGAGAAAAAAAAAATATATAAGTATATATATATTTTATTTTTCCACGCTCACGCCAATTATCTAGCCCGAAGAAGGTATCATTAAGAACTTGTGTTACGGATACCAGATAAAGGACAATTTATTTTTAATATACATAATAATTCTAGATATTTTTATAAATAAGTATATAAACAACCATGACTCGCAAAAAAACATTCGTGTTCGTCACACAAACATTTGCCGCTACCAGGATTCGAACCCGGACTGCTTGATGTGTAGCCAGCTATACTGACCACTCCACCACGACGGCGTCAAGTATTTTTTTTGTGTCGGGGTTAAGTACTTAATTAAATTTTTTAATTTTACATTTTTACAACTATTTTTTTATGCATATTCTTATAATGATTAAATATACTGAGCAAATAGATAGCAGCAGCCGCTACGACTTCGACGTCCATCTTGAACGGACGACAGTGACGGGAATGAACACTCACGATTGTGTGGAGAGTAAGCCAAGATCGGGGCGAATATGCCCGAACATTTATTGGCCCGTCCTGGCCGAATGTGAAGAGGGGCCTTTAGACGAAACAATTTCTAATCTCAAGAAACAGAGGTCAAATATGAAGGGTAGATTAACTCAATTTAAAAAATACGTTGACTCTTTAGTAGGCGCTAATTTGACCAAAATTCAATTAGCAGAAATTAAATTAAGAGTACAGGGGCTTTAGACAACATGCATTTCGACAATCGCTCTCGCTATCGCTAAATCAAAAAATGTATGGGATTGACATAAGCAATCGAAAAGTGACGTCATCAAAATAATCGAGTCGAAAATTGCTAGCCAAATGTCATTTTTCGTTTCTATTGAACCGAAACGCAAGCAATAGAAGGCGTCGCTCGCTAACTTCCCATACAATGCGTAGCCAACATGCAGCTTTGAGACTCGAAACCGACAAACTAGCGATTCGACCGATCGCTTGGCTTTCGATCGCCGAGACCCTGTAGAAAACGCTTGTATAATTGATATTGTGTAAAATATCAGCAAAAAAAATAGTTTTTATTATTTCATACGCTACGTAGGCGTAATATAGTGTTATTAAAGTTTGTAGAGGTGCATTCTGGGATATACTTATAAGGAAGGAAGGACAGAAAGTCAAAGCAATAGCCCTTAACACAGCTGGAGGATACAGTGGAAAAGATAAAGAAATTAAAGTGGAAATGTACGGAGCCCATACTTAGAAATAACATACAGAAGTGGACAAGAGATGTTACTGAATGGGGGACCCATTCAGGTATCAAAAGAGGAAAATGGGCAGACAGAAGAGGAGATGGTCAGATGACATTAAGAGGGTAGCAGAGCCTTTGTGGTTACGGTTGGCCAAGAACAGATTAGATTAGTACCTATGGAAAAGGCTGGATGAGGCCTGTGTCAGGAGGACACACCGAAAAATAAAAACAATAATCAAAATATTGTTAATACTGTAATAAATTTTTATAATGTAAAACATTTTCGGTAATAAATGTGTTTGAAATTAAATAGTTGTATTTTTTAGTAAGTATACATTATTTGTACACAGTGATTGCATATTAAAGTTTATATGTAATAGTTATTCTCATGACCGTGTCATGCTGGGAGACTAGAATAGCACCACCAACCCTATATCTTTCAATAGGCGTCGTAGAAGGAAGCTAATGGATCAGATAAGGGGTATTGATCACCTTATATCCTGTCCACCAATCTACATTGGGCAAGTGTGGTGGACTACTGCCTAAACCTTCTCAGATAACAAGGAGAGGCCTGTGTCCAGTGAGTGTAATTAAAAAGGCTGTTATGATGATGAATTGTTTGCTTAGGTTATCATTTAAAAATACATTATCTTTATTTGTTGTGGGCTGCCCGTAACAATGAGCGTATTTCATGCACCAAAAACATATTTGAGACTAAAAACTATAGACTCTCTAATCTGTGAAACTAATAGAAAACTTTAATAAAATGCCGGATTGATTTATTGTTTGGAGATAGATTTAGATATTCCACATTTTGAACACTGGTGACAAAAGAAATGCCTATGGAACTTAACAACAATTTCACATTATTTTACAATCAAAACTATTCATGTGCTTGTGAAAGTTTTCATGTTAGGGATTTATTTGTATGAAGCAGGAGATCATTCACCCCCTAAAAGAACAGACCTAAGGTATTTGTATGTATGTACATACAACTATTTGTTCATGTTTTTGTATGAACATTGTGAATGCATGGTGTATAGCGTGAATCTATGGCTTCCATATGTAGATTTTTTGATTCGATAGTAAAAATTGTTTCAGAATGGATTTTGTGCAGTGAAACTGGTGTTATATTGATGCACAAACATCCATGATGACGAGCTGTTAAGAAGAATCATTAAATAAAAGTTTTATAATGTTAATTTATTTAATTTTATGTAACTTTTAATTTTGAGCAACAGGAAACATTAATTAGATTTTCTGTTCCTCATTATTCAAAGTTTTATTCCTCCAGGATTGAAGATTCCTAGTTTTGATAAAATAAAACAATTACATTAATCTTTATTTATTTTTTACATAAAGCTAACATGGTCAGCAAAGTTACTCGATTTTTCATTTAAGTCTACAAATCCAACAATGTCATCCTTGCTTGTTGTATATGTCAGTTTCCAGGGCCATTTCAAAGAATAATACTGCTTACATATTTTTTTCCTGACCCAGTATTTCACCTGATGCAACTGTAGGTGTTACAGTAACTGATAGGTAATTTGTCAATTGGTTTGCTGATGATCATCTGAAAAATAAAATAAGCATTTTAACTTTAGGTTTAACCTAATATTACAGGATTTATTTTCCTCATAATTTATATACTAATTCTACACTAATTCACAGAAAATTGATTAAACCTTTTTATCTAGAGAGAAAGAAAGATAATCACTCAGAAATTCTGTATAACTAGACATTAATATAATGCTGTCGTGGTGGAGTGGTTAATTTAGATTGCTTAGATTAATTAGGTAATGGCTTAGAATATTGGGTAACTTGATAAACCTGATAGAAAGTGCTGTGTGGGGCTTTCTGATTCAAGATGTAGGTACATACTGATTTTAAACTGCGATCAAGACCACATACAGAATGAAATAATCATAATTATTTCCTGTCTTTTGAGAAATCTCATAAAATATTAAAAACACATAATACAAATACCAGAAACTTCTAGACAGGCTATCTTATGTGGTTTTCGCTCATAAGGTGCATAAGAATGATCATGACGCTTTCTCAAATAACTCTTATCACAGAATTGATCTGAAAATGAAATAAAAATATATCATTAAGAGAAGTAGTCATCAAAGTCATCTTGGCTTACTTTTGCAATGTACAAATTTAATTAAATTTGTAACTACACATGCAAAATAATGGTTAATAAGAATATATGTATTATTAGATAGATAAATGTTAATAAAATATTACCTATTTCTGTGGGAACAGTTGATGGTATTCCTCAGTATTCAACAGTTCATGGTAAAATATCTCGAGTTTCAAAAATAGAGATGGACAAGCACCAATATTCAATTTATCTCCATGACAATTTTTTTCTAAAAATGTTTATATAGGGCACACGTAGGTAGATGCATGTTTTATGGTTTTTTCACTAGGAACTATAACCTAGGTATGTCTTTTCATAGAAAATAGAAATGATTCTATGAAATTGATGAAACTTATAGGTCCTGTTGTAAATTACTTCATTCGGTCGGTACGCAACACTTGCGATACATTATCGAAAACCACCGATGGCACTGTAGAATCAAAGTGGCAGAAATTAATTGACGATTGACGAAAACTCTTCGTGAAATAAATTAAATTAGGTTATGTAATTTTGTCATTTTAAATTTTTGACATTTCTTCTCTCGCTAACTATAGACAAAAGTTTTGAGTTATCGATACGACGCCTCGACTAAGCGATCGCTACGTTACTGTCACTTTGGCTACCAAACGATAATCGCTATCGCTGAAGCGTTAGCGATTAGACAAACCGACTCGCTTGTAAGCGTGAGCATGTTGTCTAAAGGCTCAGGCCGCTAGTGACATATTCCAGAGGTTTAATTCGGTTGAGAATGATTTAGAACTTTATTTATCTGATACTGAGATTGACGCTAATATTCAGTACGTTGAGACCCTAGAATCAATGTATTTTAGTTCTATGGCTAATGCGAACTGCTTAATAGATTCATATAAGGGCGTTGACGAGACGAGCGCATCTCAATTACCATCCAGTTGTTCAGTATTTTCGAACGTTAAGCTACCTGAGATTAAATTACCTACATTCGACGGGTCATATGATCACTGGTTAGAATTCAAAAATTCATACGTCACAATGATTCACGAGCGATCTGAACTCAATAATATCCAAAAATTCCATTACTTAAGATCATCTTTAAGCGGTAACGCACAGCAAGTTATCAGTGCATTGGAATTTACTGCGGACAACTACATTCATGCATGGGAGCTCTTAGAGAATAGGTACCATAACCCTAGGCTTTTGATAAGTAATCACGTAAAATCGTTGTTTAATATCGTGCCTATAAAGCAGGAGTCGCCTTCGCTCATTAGGAAACTGATAGACACAATATTACGTAATTTACGCGCTCTCAAAACATTAGATGAACCCACAGAATCGTGGGATACTTTAATTATTTATTTAATCGTAAATAAACTAGATTCATCCACTGAACGCGAGTGGGAAACTTATAAAGGCACTTTATCTTTAAATAACGCACACTATAGATTTAAATTGGAAGATCTTCTATCGTTTCTTAAAAACAGAGCGGATATGTTAGAAATGATTAACAATTCACACCTTAAAACGAAAGAAATATCACAACTTCACCATAATAAGGTCAGTCAATTTAATAAAAATTCTACCGCCGTTCATAGTTACGCGTCGATGAATAGCAGTAACTACACGAAAAACAAATCTTCCAATTTAAACAAAGGTGTCCGTACTTGCAGTCTATGTAATCACAATCACGCACTATACACTTGTTTTCGTTTCCTTAATTTATCCGTCAACGATAGATTAAAATTCGTAGCCGATAGGAAGCTCTGTCATAACTGTTTACGATCGGGGCACCAGTCTAACGAGTGTCTATTTGGTGCGTGCAAGCAATGCTCACAAAAACATAACAGTTTACTCCATTCGGACGTGAAGAGTTATGACAAAGCTAATACGCAGGTTCAGCCCTCAGCAGGGTCGAGCGTGACACATCCTGCGTCCTCCGTCGCATTACACTCATTGTCGGCCGCCGCCGCCGGGTCTGATTCACCGGGGCTCCAACTCGAGAGCGAGACGCACGGTCGGTCGTCGCAGGCGCAGGCAGTGTTATTGTGTACCGCGTTAGTTGAGGTGGCAGATAGTAAAAATCGATTACATACTGTGCGTGCATTGCTTGATTGTGGTAGCCAGCATTGTTTTGTTACGGAAAGGCTATGTAAACGTCTAAATACATCTCTTATACAGTCCACTATTCAAATTTCGGGCGTAGGTCGTTCAGTTACCCGCTCAAATCACACAACTAATATTTTTATACGTTCGAAATTTAGCAATTTCAATACTATGCTTCAATGTTTGGTTTTGCCGCGCATAACAAACAGTTTGCCGTCAACGAATATTGATACCACTTTAATACGTATTCCAGACAACATACAACTAGCCGATCCTGACTTTTGCATACCGTCAGAGATTGACTTGTTGATAGGTGTAGACAAATTCTGGGAACTTCTACATACGAATAAAACTATACGATTACCAAGCGGTCCATACTTACAGCATTCTAAATTAGGCTGGCTAATATCTGGACCTATTTACACAAAGAACTTGCGCATTAATAATCAAGTTCAGTGTAACTTTGTTCAGAGTGTTGATTCGCAGCTTAGAATGTTTTGGGAGCTAGAAAATATTCCTCAATCATCTCAAGGCATTCTTACAAAGGATGAGCGTACATGTGAGGAATTGTTTATAGATACGACTGTTCGAGCTACCGGTCGAACAAGTCTGAAGTAGAAGTCTGAAGTAGATGGTAGATTCTCTGTTCGTATTCCCCTCAAAGAGTCGGCGAGTGTACTCGGGGAATCTTATACGTTGGCAAGGAACAGGTTTTTATCACTTGAGCGAAAATTAGAGCGCTCAACGGAATATAAACGTAGATATTGTGATTTTATTCGAGAATATGCGGATTTGGGGCACATGACAAAAATTGATGCACCCGGTCCAATTCATTATTATTTACCTCATCACGGGGTCTTAAAAGAAACTAGTAGCACTACAAAATTACGTGTAGTGTTTGATGCTAGTGCAGTCACTAGTACGAATAAGTCGCTTAACGACATTCAACACTTAGGTCCAGCGTTACAAAACGATATATTCTCCATCTTATTACGTTTTCGTCAATATAAATACGTTGCTTGTGCTGATGTGGAGAAAATGTTTCGCCAAGTTCTTGTACAGGCAGATCAACGAGTCTTACAGCTCATATTATGGCGGGAAAATCCTACTGATCCCTTAGACACATATCAACTAAATACCGTCACCTACGGAACCGCGTCCGCTCCATATTTAAGTATGCGATGTATACGTCAACTATCAGAACAATGCAGTGATGACGTAACATCACGTGTGATAAGAGAAGATTTCTTTGTTGACGATTTAATGACGGGCCATGACGATTTTCAGAAATTGACGAAAATATGCGAGAAAACTTCACAGGTTTTATTAAGTGGTGGTTTCCCATTACGTAAGTGGACCTTTAATTCAAATATTTCTGATGAATCAAGCAAGCATTTTGCGGGTGAACACACTCAGAACAAAACTTTAGGCTTAGGTTGGTTGAACAACGACGACCAGTGGTATTATACAACCAGGGTTGAACAATGTAATAATTCGAAACTAACTAAGCGTCATATGCTTTCCATTATTTCTCAAATTTATGATCCGTTAGGACTTATTTCACCTGCGGTTGTCATGTCTAAATTATTATTACAGAGATTATGGTTAAGCAAAATAGATTGGGATACTCCTGTATCTCATGATGTTGCCAGTGATTGGTCTACGTTTATACACTCGTTACAAGCACTAAACACATTACGCATTCCGCGGCGAGTAACGAGTGATCATAATAACCATACGGAACTTCACATATTTTCTGACGCATCCCTAAAGGCGTACGGAGCCTGTGCCTACGTTCGTACTTACAATACCGATTCGGAAATATCTATTCGTTTGCTTTGTGCCAAAAGTAAGGTCGCACCTGTTAAGCCTGTGAGTATTCCACGTTTAGAGTTGTGTGGGGCGTTAATAGGTGCACGGTTATACAGAGGAATAGTCCAATCACTTAGATTGCAATTTTCTAAAGTTTTTTTTTGGACGGACTCCACCATTGTCATTGGTTGGATGCGAATGTCACCTCATGCCCTTAAAACGTTTGTACAAAATCGAGTGGTAGAAATAAACGAAATTACTGGTGACTCAATATGGTTGCATATAAAAGGCGAAGATAATCCAGCAGACATATTGTCTCGAGGGATGTATCTCGATTCATTAATTGACAATGAGTTGTGGTGGCACGGGCCGTCGTATTTACAAGATAGAACCTCATTTGACTGTAACGTGGTGACCCCAGATTTAAATAAATTACCTGAATTAAAATCGATTGAAATAATAAATTTAATTACGCATAGCAATAATAATCATTATCTAATACAATTCAATAATTATTCCTCATACACTAAGTTATTAAATATAGGCGCATACGTCTTACGTTTTATTCATAATTCTCGCCGCGCGCACAGACATAAACGAATAACCGGTTTGTTATCGGCGACAGAACTGGCCGCGTCGAAGCGTTTGTTGGTTAGGTGTGCGCAATTAGAATCATTTTCCGACGTTTATGATTGCTTAACAAATAATCGTCGTTTGAAGAGTACTAATAATCGTATTTCAGGGCTTCATATATTTTTAGACGATGATAAAATTATAAGAGTTGGCGGAAGACTAGGTAATTCGAGCAATTTTTCATACGATAAACGGCATCCCATACTATTATGTGGCAAACACTTTTTTACTACCTTGTTATATAGGCATGAGCATAAGCGCTTGCTACACGCAGGCCCTCAACTTGTCTTGGCTTCCCTGCGTGAATGTTGGTGGCCGTTGAACGGTAGGAATTTGTCGAGAAGGATTGTTCGTGAGTGTGTAACGTGTACAAGACTTAAGGGTAAGACATTGAGCCCTATAATGGGCAGTTTACCCAGTGATCGTATAGATCCTGCCTTTCCGTTCATAAAAACCGGCGTTGATTACGCTGGACCGGTGTATATTTTAAATAGAAAGGGGAGAGGTGCTCATCTTGTTAAGGCCTATATATGCGTATTTATATGTTTTACAACGCGAGCTATGCATCTGGAACTAGTCACTAGCCTGTCCTCTAAAGATTATATTTTAACATTAAGGCGATTTATTAGTAGAAGAGTTAAACCAGAAATAATATATTCAGACAATGGTAAAAATTTCATAGGTGCTGAAAAGGAATTTCCATTGTTTTTAAAAAATATTTCAAAGGATATTTCAGACTACACAGTCAATGATAATATTACGTTTAAATTTATACCACCATATTCTCCACATTTTGGCGGTCTCTGGGAAAGTGGGGTGAGATCATGCAAGTATCACTTAAGACGTATTGTAGGGAACGCGAGATTGACTTATGAGGAGTTTAGCACTATTTTGACACAGATCGAAGCAGTCCTGAACTCCCGTCCAATGTCACCTCTGTCCTCAGACCCATCCGACCTTAACCCGCTCACTCCTGCCCATTTCCTCATTGGCCGACCGTTAACTGCGCCTGCTGAACCGGACCTGACGGCTGCATCTACGACCACGTTGACGCGTTACAACAGACTGGAGCAACTCCGACAACACTTCTGGCAACGCTGGTCTAAGGAGTACATCGGGGAGCTTCAGACAAGATCCAAATGGAAGGCGGAAGGAAACGACATAGCCCTCAACAGCTTAGTTCTTATCAAGGAGGACTGTCTACCACCCCTCAAGTGGAGATTGGGACGTGTAATCCAGGTGTTCCCAGGAAAGGATGGTGTAAATCGAGTGGCTGACATGGTACGCACTTCGACGGGAGTTGTAAGACGAGCTTTCTCGAAGATCTGCCCGCTGCTGCAGTAACAAATAGCTGTGACTTGGCTGTTGGAAGTTGGATCTTCCAAGGCCGGGCCCATGTCGACGCTGTAGCTAACGCCATCTACACGACGCCTGCGGAAACAACGTTGAAAGAAGCCGATGAAAGAAGCCTGAGGGAAGAAGCGCGAATTCTATTCGATTCGATACGGAGACTAGACGTTAGCTTCACAATTTATTGCATCTATTCTAATTTACTGTAATTTATACGAATAAACACAATTGAAACGAGTAAATAAACGATTCATTGGATAGGAGAGAACCTGCCCCTATACAAATATATTATATTTATTTCTTTCATTGATAATAAATACTGATAATTGAATACAATATGTTAAGTTTTTAGCTACTTTTCTACTTTTGTTTTAGAAAGATGGCGAAATACTGGGGAAATCTTGTTTCTATGTAGTCGTGTTTAGAATGAGATGACGACAATTTCTAGAAAGAGAGATGTGTAATTTGAAATGTCAAGTATTGTCAAAATGTTTGCCCTCACTTTGTTATTTTGACTAATGACTCCATTCTTAGTATAAGCTCCTTGAGTTACTTTGGTTCACTTTTTATTTTTTTAGGGTAAGGTGAATGTGGCAAAGTGCGCCTAGCGGGCAAGTGCACCTTCCACAAATATCTCGAAAACTACCGATTGTATACTAAAGCAGCGTCCCCACTAGAGCCGCGCGGCTTTTTGTGGTCGCGCGGCCCGGCCTCGCGAGGCTTATTTGTCATACTGTTTTAGGCCTCGCTCACGTACACACTCACGAGGCTTGGCCGCGCGGCTGGGCCTCACGGAGCCGCGCGGCCCTAGTGGGGACGCTGCTTTATAGTGACACCTTTTGTCGATGCTACAAACTAAATCATAGTTCTTGGTAATAGTCACAGATGGCTCTAGACATACGAGTTGGAGACACGTGACATTTTATTTTCACTGATATTTAAAGTGGTGAAGCGAGTTGACTATGGGGCGATCATCGTCGTAAATCTCAAGAATTCGAGTTTTTACAGATAAAAGAGTGAGGTAAGTGCACAATTTAAATAATTTGCTTTAAGATTCTGACTTTATATCATTCCTATCTAGTAAAATTTATATATTTTTTGCAAGTTAAATATTCCTACCTCAAATTTGTATAGTTGGGGAAGTGCGCCATACTGACTTTTATATGGCGCACTTCGCCGAAATCCAGAGGTTACAAACCTTTTAAAATATGTCTTTTTTACATGCTTTTTATTTAACTTGCAATGTATGTTTGCTTGTTTGTATGGTCAGGTCAAATCTTGCAAATGAATTGTAAAGTAGGTCATCTTCAACCAATTTAGATATAATTTGCATATAAGTTTATTAGTGAAATATATCTACACAATTTTCATATCGCGATTTTGATAGGTAGGTACTTTTTTTATTACATTGGTGGTTTTGATTTGATATAAAGTTTATTCTTTTTTAAAGCAAATGCTTAGTGAGATACATTTTTAAAAACAAATAAAAGTTTGTTTTTGAAAATGTATCTCACTAAGCATTTATTTATTTTTTGTACGTGACTAGTTCGTGTATGTATTTTTGTTTCTATAATCCACTGTAATTTTTCAATTCTTGAAAGAAGTGTTTGATATTGTTGGAATTACTTCGTATCTTAATGTCATCCGAGTGTCATAGAAACCTTAACTGCCAAAATATTAGTACTTAATTGTGTTATGAGGCTGCCCTACATACATACACACTCAACACACAAACACAATAGACCAGTAAAAGTCATAATTATTTAATTGGTTATGATTTTTGTTTAAGATGGGGCGCTATGAAAGAAAAACTGAAGGTCCTTCCTGGTCCAGAGAGTTCAGTGGAAGCTGTTCAATCGGGTAGGATATCTGGGTATGCAGCCGCATCAACATTTGCTATAAGTACCAAAAAGACTATTATGGACCACGTCACAGGTCGAAGGGGCCCAAAGTCATCAAGTCTAGGCAGACCACCAGTATTTAAATAAGAGAGAACAAAGGATGGCAAAATGGTTGTATATAATGGAAAAAAATGGTTTCTGTAGTATGTACCTATACTTAATAAATAACTAATTTCAATGACTAACTTTTTATTTCTTATATTATTGATATCAAATAAGTAGTCTTATACCATGATGGTATTCCCATCGTAAGTAAAAGAAAAATTCAACTTTAAACTCTATTATCTATATTTAGAAAAAAGGTTCACAGCCTCTGACTTGAGGCTATGGCGCATTTAGCCGAAATTTGGTTTTCATTAAAAAGATTCTTCTAGAATGTGGCTATGAAAAAAATTTAAATATCATGAGTTTTGTTGCTTGTTTTTTTATAATAATATGAGGCCGTTTTTATTCTAATGCTTTATTATTGCGTTTTATTAATATAAGGCGCACTTCCCCGATTTGTCGGCAAAGTGCGCCTGGTAAACACAAATTCAAATTTTATGCTAAAATTCATTAATTTATTGTCAGATTCTCATGACACGACATTGATTGTTGTTGCAAAACATCACAGATACTTAGGGAACCACGACTAGTGTCATTCGTGAATTTAAACACAAGTAATATAGCACCAAAGTCAACTATGCAAAAAATATGGCGCACTTTGCCCCCCTCACCTTACTTTATTTTGAATTTTTTTACTACTTATCACGTGCTTTAAATACAAATTTTCATGGTCTTATCTTCGATAATGAGGAATCCCATACCAACTTTCATAACTTACTTCAACCCCTTAATGCCCGTTTTATAACATTTTGCTAATATTCTATCTCAACGTCTATTTTTTACTTTCGCATTTAAATTATTAGTGGGATAATTTAAAAAAAAAAGTTGAATGTCTATTAAAGAAATTTTACACTTTGTGGTAACCTGGCCGCTAATGTTGTCTGTACAGTCGAAGACACTGTTAAATGCCCATTAAAGGCGAATCTTACATAATGACACTGTGTGAAAGGAAGGCAAATAAGCTTGGACTTAGGCTTTTAGAGAATAGTAACGTACCTATGCATATACCCACGAAGATAGTTATATGAGCTTCTTGCATATCCCTTTCGCAGTGACATATGTTAGCTTCGTCTTGAAACCCATCCAAGAGTTAATATTATAGCAAATTGCCTAATACATCACAATAATGTGTCAACTTTTTATTTTTGGCATTGTATCCGATGCTAATTAAAAAGTAACTTGTGTCTGGTCTAAGCTTGTGTCTTATAGATCCAGAATCCAGCAACGGCGCTAATAATATCAAGGACATAAAGAAAATATTATAGAATTAAAATAATAAGCAATGTTTATAAAACAAAACTATTTATTCATTTACCACAATCACAACTGGGTGTAAAATATGTCTCCGTATTCACTATAAAAATAAAGTCAACATTACAAATACACATACAATTTGCTAACATTTCTACAACTGACATAGGAATTCTTAATAGAGGTTCATTATAGACTTAACAATGTTAAACGAGAACTGCCCGTTGAGACCTGACCCTGATTTAACATTTTTAATAAAGAAACATGTTAATCAATTCTGGATAAATTCTTAAAAAGTCTTAAATATTATTTATGCCCTGTCGATTAATCCTGTTTTATTCAACAACATTATGGCTACAAAAATAGTTTGATTTTGTAAACATTTTTTTAGGGTAACATTAACACATTGCTTTTCTTTAAAAAAATATGTATTTTTATCCTAGAGGCTTCTGATTTGACTACATCTCTCTCACAATATACATGCACACAATTTCATGACTAACTACAGCTACAGTTAAAACTGAAGTAATTTGTTCACATTTCATTTGCCGTTAGTTTACAAAATAGCATTTATTAAGTATCATTCAATTAAATAGATTTATAAAACACGTATAGTATAAAACAACTGAATCATTTATCAATAATAGTAGTAATGACAATAATAATTATAAATAGATTTCTCAAACCAAGTTGTTAATTCATAAAAACTTTTGCACAAATATCTTACAGGTACGTTCCCTTTGCCCTGCTCCAAAAACACAACGTATATACGGTACGTGTGATAATAAAATCTTACTCTACGTAATTATAAAACCATTTTATAAAACTGTCAATAAAATAATATACACTCATTTATAAATGCTAAATTATTATGACTTTATAGAATTATTTTTTATATTACAATTTTTGTTAGAAGATGAAGGTAATGAGGTATTCAAGAGTAATCTGTCTAAAATTGAGACAGATATGAGAGAAGTCAGTGAATTTTAAGTCTATTTCCTTATGAAGTAGGGTCACCAACAGTTCTGTTTTCCTAGGACATGTAATGTTTTTGAGGTGCCCTAGATAATTTTAGATATTATGAAAAGAAAAAGATTTACCAAACATTAAAATAAAATACACGCCATAAATTTTCCCATGAATATCTGTAGTCCGTAAAAACAATAAGTTTAAATAAACATAACACAGCCACACAGTGACTCATACTCAAGACTTGTTCATATTATTGTATGAGATTGCCTCAGCTGCCTGAAGTTGAGAGTTTAACACAAATAATCATATATTTTAAATTTGATCGATTTTAATGATTATTGCTTTATATACCATACAATATAAATATGATTACATAATGTATTGTTTTAAACGAACGTGGTCATTATCAATTAAATGTAAAAAAAACGGAAAACGGAAAACGTTCATCCGTGACCATGGAGCATGAAACTGCGCCAAAATATCGCATAATTCACAAAACAGAGGTACGTGGTATAAATACAGTTTTCTCACATTTAAATGATGACGTAATGTTATGACGGAGGGATCATTATACAATGCATCTACTGTGCAGGATTTAAAACATGTTTTTGCATGTGAAGCGTCTTATATATTAATAGCTGACATGGCAAACATTGCTCTGCCATATATATTTCTTTTTAGCGGTATGAAATATTCTTTAAGACCTATTCTCGTACCTACCAAATATACACAAAAAACATGAAAACCGCTCGAGCCATTTCAGAGCAGTTCGACCCTAAAGACCGTGACCAGGGATTTTCGTATATCAGATAGAAAGGTCTATCCAATCGATATTAAAATATGTCTAATATCTCTAGAAACATTTAGTCACTACGCATAACAATTTGTATAGATTTTCAGTTTCAAAGATTTCTTGAACATTTCCTGCAATATTGAAAAATATTTACTAGACATACATTTTTGTTACAAACTAAATTGACTGGCCTAGGAATTTCAAAAAATGCCGTAAATTTAGTTTTAAAATGCCCATTCTTAATCAATATAAAAATTAAATACAGAACTAAAGCTGTACAAATGAAAAAAATATAAAATATATAAATGATATTTCATAACTTTAGATACAGTTGAAGTCCATTTCGTTAAGGCCGTGTTTACATTATTCACGTATACTTCAATACAGGTCATTAAATATTTTACCAAGACACAAACATTACAACTTTTGTAAATTTTCAACATTATTTGACAAAAAAATTCATTGGAACTAATGAACAATATACATTTTGCTATACATATATATTTGACTATTATACCCATAGCGGGTGGTACGTCTTACTACAAATATAAAAATGGAGTACACGTAACTTCATTATATTTTGTCTACTAACTTGTTTTGCTTATGTAGTAAGCTGTAATGTTTCAGGTCATCAGGAAGCCCGGTTCACATTTGCAGTCATCATCAGATTTCACCTAAAATGGAACAAGACGTTAATTATCTGTTAAAGGAAGGGCTTAATGCTTAAGGGCCGGTTTCACAGACTATCGTTAAAAGATATCTGGCTGTTAAATTGTCAGGTTTATATGGACTATTTGTCAAATAAAGGCTAAAGGGAAATTACTTGGAACAGGCTCAATTCAAGTAATATACTTGAGATTACAATATGTCCTGTAACTTAAGAGTTACGATCATTTAAGTTATTTTTATCGGAATTAATCAGAATATAATAGTGTGTTATAATAGGGGTTTAAAAGGACTTTACATACTTATCATTATCAATAATCTAGGTAATTATACTATTTGTGTATAGAAGGTTGCGTTTTTCAAATATTTACATATTAGAGATAAGCTCACCTTTGTACACGACCTCTCTTGTTAATGTTATGATTATTTTTGTGCGTACAATAAAAAATATAAATATATTTTTGGACTTCACAATTATTACTATATACAGTCATCAATGTTCCCGGTATTCCAAATAGTAAACAGTCTCCTGCGGCTGTCCTGCACCGAGCCCCGCCCATTTTTTACTCCAGCCGATAGAATATTAACGTAATATTGCGCTTGCGCAGGTCACCTCCCCTCCGCGCAGTCGCTCTAGCGTGGCCGGCGACATAGTCTGCTCTTATTGGTTCAAACCGGTATAGGCGTCGGGTAGTCTGTCAATTAGACGCGTCTGTGCCACGATTATCGCCTATAAGTGGTAAACCGGGCACATTGTCAATGGTAAATAATTATTGATAGCAGTAATTATTTACCATTGCAGTGCAAGCAAGTGTTGAGGTCATGCTGCAGACTCGGGAGGTCGGGTCACGTACCAGGTACACACTAGCGAGGGGGTGGGGGAAGGGGTCACGTACCAAGAACACACTAGAGAGGGGGAGGGGGAGGGGGTCACGTCCAAGGTACACACTAGCGAGGGGGAGGGGGAGGGGGGTCACGTACTAGCAGGAAGTGGTGCAGCGCCAGCTCGTCGGCGCGCGCTCTGGTATCGGGGATGGGCAGGGGGGTGACGTACCAGGTACACACTAGCGAGGGGGTGGGGGAAGGGGTCACGTACCAAGAACACACTAGAGAGGGGGAGGGGGAGGGGGTCACGTACCAGGTACACACTAGCGAGGGGGTGGGGGAAGGGGTCACGTACCAAGAACACACTAGAGAGGGGGAGGGGGAGGGGGTCACGTACCAGGTACACACTAGCGAGGGGTAGGGGGAGGGGGGTCACGTACTAGCAGGAAGTGGTGCAGCGCCAGCTCGTCGGCGCGCGCTCTGGTATCGGGGATGGGCAGGGGGGTGACGTACCAGGTACACACTAGCGAGGGGGTGGGGGAAGGGGTCACGTACCAAGAACACACTAGAGAGGGGGAGGGGGAGGGGGTCACGTACCAGGTACACACTAGCGAGGGGTAGGGGGAGGGGGGTCACGTACTAGCAGGAAGTGGTGCAGCGCCAGCTCGTCGACGCGCGCTCTGGTAACGGGGAGGGGCAGGGGGGTCACGTACCAGGTACACACAAGCGAGGGGGAGGGGGAGGGGGGTCACGTACTAGCAGGAAGTGGTGCAGCGCCAGCTCGTCGGCGCGCGCTCTGGTATCGGGGAGGGGCAGGGGGGTCACGTACCAGGTACACACAAGCGAGGGGGAGGGGGAGGGGATCACGTACTAGCAGGAAGTGGTGCAGCGCCAGCTCGTCGGCGCGCGCTCTGGTATCGGGGAGGGGCAGGGGGGTCACGTACCAGGTACACACAAGCGAGGGGGAGGGGGAGGGGATCACGTACTAGCAGGAAGTGGTGCAGCGCCAGCTCGTCGGCGCGCGCTCTGGTATCGGGGAGGGGCAGGGGGTCACGTACCAGGTACACACAAGCGAGGGGGAGGGGGAGGGGATCACGTACTAGCAGGAAGTGGTGCAGCGCCAGCTCGTCGGCGCGCGCTCTGGTATCGGGGAGGGGCAGGGGGGTCACGTACCAGGTACACACAAGCGAGGGGGAGGGGGAGGGGATCACGTACTAGCAGGAAGTGGTGCAGCGCCAGCTCGTTGGCGCGCGCTCTGGTATCGGGGAGGGGCAGGGGGGTCACGTACCAGGTACACACAAGCGAGGGGGAGGGGGAGGGGATCACGTACTAGCAGGAAGTGGTGCAGCGCCAGCTCGTCGGCGCGCGCTCTGGTATCGGGGAGGGGCAGGGGGGTCACGTACCAGGTACACACAAGCGAGGGGGAGGGGGAGGGGATCACGTACTAGCAGGAAGTGGTGCAGCGCCAGCTCGTCGGCGCGCGCTCTGGTATCGGGGAGGGGCAGGGGGGTCACGTACCAGGTACACACTAGCGGAGGGAGGGGGAGGGGGTCACGTACCAGTAGGAAGTGGTGCAGCGCGAGCTCGTCTGCGCGCGCCCTGGTGTCGGGGTCGTGCTGCAGACAGCGCGCACAGAAGTCGTGTCCCTCGGGCGAGAGCGCGGGCGGGGGCTCGGGCCGCCCGCCCATGCCGACCACGAACATTATCTGGTAGTTGCTGTCGAACTCGGAGAACGGACGCTGCGGACAATGCACACCACTTACAATGACACCTACTCACATTTTACATACATACGTACCACAGTATATCATGAACAGTAGTTCATCTGTGGGCTGTCGGCGAGTTATTAGCCTACTCTTGCGTTGACGCTAGGGCTATCGTAAATGTGCCGGGCGGGAAAAAGCGGCGAGCGAATGTGCAATGATATAAAAACGCGCGATCACACCGAGACCACCTTATGCCCCCATATTTTTATGTCAATGTGTGCGTCACAGTGCGTGCGTACACGGCGCCGAGTACGCACGCGTACATTCTAATGGATAGCGGCCAGTTTGTATGAGATGTATTACTGTTCTTGATATACTGTGTACGTACACAGACAACGCTGGTAGCGCACCTCCGCTTCGAAATCATAGCAGCGAAATCGCAGTAATTTCGCCATGACTTTTCTGTTTTAAGACAAGCGAAACAGAAGCGAAACTGCTTCTAACGCGTACATTTAACTATGATACTATCTTTCTCTCGTGATTTCGCCGATCATCCTCGGAAGCCGTCTATATATCCGCATTATTTCCGCCATTTTGTAACAGAAACGCATGTGTTTCTCAGTGTAAACTTCCTGTGCATTTCGCTTCTGAAATGTAGAGTTGTTAGCAAAACTCTTGTAGCGGTTTCGTTGCTTTTATTCCGCCGCGGTGTGCTACCGGCGATATAGTCGGCGTCCAAGTAGGATCAGCGAAATCACGAGAGAAAAGTTTAGAATCATAGTCTAATATATGATAAAGATATAGTATATAGGTATTTATGCGTTAGAAGAGACAGTTTCGCTTCTGTTTCAGTTGGCTTATAACTAACAAGTCATGGCGAAGGTTCCCCTTCGGTTGGTCAACAGTTATTAAACAAATTTACAGATGACAAGCAACGAAATTCAAAGTGATCATTTCGCAAACCAACGTTCGATTTATTTATGTTTCACAAACTTTACATCTCACCAAGTAATTGTTTCATATATTGTCATTTTGCAAAAGAACTTTAGTCAATTTTTCCTAACACAAATACGTTAAACGACAAAGATCTATTGACCATTTTTTCTTTAATAATATGGTTACTTGGTCTAAAGACATTAGGCAATTTATGGTATGGCACCGTATCATTTCTTAACTTTTCACACTAAAAACATAACGATTGACCAATTTTTCTTTAATAAAATGGTAACTTAGTCTAAAGACGTTAGGCAATTTATGGTATGGCACCGTATCATTTCTTTTACTTAGGAACTTTTCATACTAAAAACATAAGAATTATAAAAACACAAAGAAATTGTTCAATAATAGTTTATGGGTGCCATTCGGTTCGCCTAAAAATTTTGCGATTGCTTCTTGTATTCTTGCTTGCTACATGGATGCTTGCATTGCATGATGTATGCATGCTTGCATTGCATGATGTATGCATGCTTGCATTGCATGATGTATGCATGCTTGCATTGCATGATGTATGCATGCTTGCATGCATTGCATAGTGCATGCATGCTTGCATTGCATGCTGTATGAATAATTGGATTGCATGCTGTATGCCTGCCTGCGAGATGCTTGCCGGGGGGTGCAGGGGGGCTGGCCCCCCTGCTCGGGGGGGTCGGGGGGCCTGAGGCCCCCCGCTATAAAGAAAAACCATAAGTACGAAAATAAACCTAGGTTAGGTTAGGTTAGACTTGTGACCACGCATAGCGGAGCGAGCGAAGCGAGCGGAGCATTGTATTGCTTGCTGCATGCTTGCTTGCATGCTGCATGCTTGCTTGCATGCTGCATGCTTGCTTGCATGCTTGCTTGTATGCTGCGTGCTTGCTTGCATATCGTTTTCTGGGTTAGGTTGACATGAAAACAGCGCACAAGCCGAGCAAGCGAAGCGAGCGTTCCGCGGCAGCGGCCGGCGAGTGCCTGAAGCGATTTGAGGGCGATTTCACTGTATTTGAAAAATAGCAAATTGAAATTTTAGTAAACAACAAGATTTTTTATTTTAAAATAAATATATTTTTTTTATTTTAGTAAACATAACGTTTGTAATTGAAATTTAGTCAAACAAACTATTTGTAAAATAACATTTTTGGTTTTTGTAACTTGTCAATTTGAAAATTATCAAATTGAAATTTTAGTAAACAAAAAGTTTGGAATTGAAATTTAGTCAAACAAATCATGTGTAAAATAACAATTTTGGTTTTTGTAACTTGTTGATATGTCAGTTTGTCTTTTAAAAATTTTATTAACAATGCATTTTTGAAATGACTGCTTATCATATGGATGTTTGCGTTTTGATGTCATTGTTAAAGCATTAGTTTGCGTAATGAAACATTGACAAATGTTGCTTGCGAAATGGTAATTTGCCAATGAATTGTGTGCGAAACATTAGAGAACCCATGGCGAAGCTATTGCAGCTTCGTTTCTGTAGTTTCGCGGCGGAGGTGTACTACCGGCGTAAAGTCACGTCTTTCTGTCAAAGCGGCCAATTATATCTAGGTATATTGGGGTTCAAGGGTTAATATCACAAGTGCGGCCCCACCTTTAGTTTATTTTGCCATCTTGTGGCCTTTGCTTGCCAAAAGGTTGCCGACCGCTATAGTCCGGCAGCAGAACCCTGATTTTTCCTTGAAGTGCCAATTGTGGGATTAAGTTTTTTTTTTGACGGATTCTTGTAGATCCATATGTCTAGTTTCCATATCCGGCTGATGACAAGCTGTCATCCTTGGGGAAATCCAGATATACAGGTTGTTCCAAAATATAAGACGTAAAAATATATTAGGTAGTTTTTTAGACTAAGGTAAAGATTTTATATTGCGCTGATTAATTTATTGGTAGTAGAGGTACTATACGATTAAATAGCATAACAATAATTAGTATCTACAATATACAGGATGTTTTAAAATATATATAAAACCTATAAATGTTCCTATTCATGTTTATCTTATTTTTAAAATTTTCTAACTTAAATTATATTTAAGAATTGGTTTTGATAATTTTACAGCTTCAGTGGGATTCGAACCCACTACCTTTGGATTACCGATGGTTGTGTGTTCCATTTTTAATGAATTTTTAATAATTTAAAGTCAAGTAGAAAATGTTTTGTTTGTCATTTTTGTTGAGGCTCCATTAACTTAGCTTTATTACTCATATATATTGTGTAAATGTAGGTCTTATAGCTGTTATCTTTAGATGGACAATCGTATGACACATGCAATGAATAGGATATTTTTGCTGTCGTGTATAATATTGTGTAAATAACTGCAATGCATTATTGGATTTTTTTTTGTATACTACACATTGTATACTTATAACATTGTCAACCGTAACATCATAAATGTATACTTAGCACATAAATTGAAAGGAATGTCTGTACCTATATAACAATAACATAAAATGGTGGTGAGTATCAAAAGTTAAATTACTTAGTTCTTTAATGTAATTAATTCTCAGACACGCTCAAAATCAGTATATGCTCTGCCTCAACTTCTGGTTCGGTATCGTAATGGTTGGTTGTTTATATAAATTGTTATTTAATTATTATTTAATATATCAAATGTTATCTTTCATAAAATAATCTAATTGTTTCGTTACTTTTGTTTTTTTTTATAGTTTAGTTTAGTTTTGTTTAGTTTAAGATTCTTATTCATCATATTTTGCCACATTATTTTAATTAACTCAGACACGCGCGTTATGATATATTAGTAAATCACGCTATGTACATTTATATTGGATTATTGTCTAGCGAAGATTGTTAATTTGCCTATATTTAATACTTTAGTGACTTTAGTCTGTTAATGTACTTATTATAAATAAATAAATAAATAAATTGAATTTTATTAGAAAAGCTTTTCACAAGATAAAATGATCCAAATGCGTGGGAGTAATAACCACCCACAATTTTCGCATGAAAAACTGTAACTTAAATTATATTGATAATTATTTATTGACCTCTATTGATGTTTTGAAAATGTAATCTTTGGAGTTTCTTTCGCCATTTCTTCTCCATCTCAGTATAATAATAATTGTTTAAGTGAAATAATTATCTCGTCCCGAAATGGTAGTAGGGCTTTTGACGATATAAAAGTACTTAGCAAAGTCCATTTAAATAAAGGTCTTTTTCATTCATTTAATAATACATAATTTTCTCACATTAGAGTACGCAAATATTACGCTTGTTCCCAAAGAGTCACACTGTAACCTGTAACACTGACTCGTTGGGACAACTTTGTAAAATAATTCCCAACCAGGCACACTGTAACACGTTGGGACATCTTTTTTAATGAAGTACCACGCTACCATGACTATGCAGGAGATGTTTAGCATACTATTTAATCATAATCATAATACATAATTGGGTTAAATAATCTTTTATAATAATAAGTAACCTCTTATATGAATTGTCCCAACGTGTTACAGTGTGACTGGTTGGTAATTATTTACCTGATCCTGACCTTTATGTACATGATCGTACCATTTCAGTATCCCTGTCTACAATTTCTAATTAGTTCAAATTATAAAACAGAAAAATCTCAAGCCCTACTGTTATCGACACGTAAGGAAAGAAGGTACATTTAATATTTTATGCTATGGCAGAGGTCACAAATGCCCCTTTTACGCTCGCTTCCGCCAACAAACGATGCATTCATTAAAAAAGTAAAACGGGCCCACTTACAGAGTTTTATATGGCAAAATGCTTTGAAACCAAATCCTCCAAACCTACAACCAACGCACTATGGATATTTAAAAGATGCCAACGGTAAGCGTTTGTTACCAGTCTCCTTACCAGAAAAGGTAGAGGTGGCACCTTCTGATATTTTACAGCTGATTCGATGCTCCTGTTCAAGTACCAATCCGTGTAGCACAAAAAAATGTGGCTGTAGAAGTGCTAGATTGCCTTGCACAATGTTTTGCATGTGCCACGGGAACGAACATTGTTGCAACGAACTCACATCCATCACACCTCATCATCAGTAGCCGCTACAGCAGAGGTAGCGGCTAGTGATGATGAGGATCAAAATGAAGCAGTTGCCGATAAAGAAGCTGATTCTGAATTTAATAACGACTAGAAAGGTTTACCCTTTATATCCCACGTTTAAAATTGTATTTTTTTTCTACGGAAGTAATGTGTTTGTTGAAACACCCTGTATAATAAAGGATAATAAAGAATGATTGTATAACAAACGAAGTTTTTGTAATGTTACATGCATACTTGTTTATTTGGCATTACTTTAAATTTAGGTGAAAATATATAAGTTTTTTGAAACATCCTGTATACAAGACGTGCAGTTATCATTTACTTATGAGAAAACCTATATTATTAATAAAATCAAACCCAAATAGCTCATATTTTTACGTTAAAAACACCCATAATTTAAAAATAATTATAATTTCACATAATCGATAATGAATCACTCTGTATCTTAAATTCCCCAAAGATGCCACTTTGTCATCACTCGGATATCAAAAGTAGGAGATCTCTAGATGACAAATCCGTTGAAAAAAAAAGTTAATCCCAAATTTTTGGGTTCACCCCAGTGACGGCCGGACTACTAGTCTAAATAAATAAATAGAGAATGTAGTGTTACCTTCCCCGAGGCCATCTCTGTGACGACGCAGCCCAGCGACCACACGTCGGCGGCGCGCCCGTGACCTGAAGACTTCATGAACACCTCGGGCGCCATGTACGCTACAAAACCAACCAATACTATCTTACATCATCATTCAACTTATTTATATATAGATTCACCAGCACAAGTGAGTCCATGGAATGCTAAGATCGTCGTTAAGGAATATAAATCGTATTGCACTCATAATCGAATCGCGAGTGCTCTGCGAAACATTTTCCCCTAATCACATCGTATACCTTCCTTTTAAGGACTATGCGTTCTGGCATGAATTGCCACCGACCCACCACTTTTTACTCTGAAACTCATACAAAATGTTTTCGATGTTGGCGGGGATGGGTGATAAGGAAAGCGGAAGCACAAAAGATCCCATAGGGTCGAAGTGCTCTGAGATACGACCTCAGCCCCTTATTTAAGAATAAGAAGTGTATCGTTTCTGAAGGAGCATACTTTGAAGGTGATAATATAAATTTGGATGAATAACTAACATTTGGTGTATTATTGATGTTTCCCCGGTAGTATGTTGACAGTAGTATGTTACCTTGCGTGCCCACAAAGCCCTGCAGCTGGCCGGGCCCGGTGGTCTTGTACTATTGATGTTTCGCCGGTAGTATGTTGACAGTAGTATGTTACCTTGCGTGCCCACAAAGCCCTGCAGCTGGCCGGGCCCGGTGGTCTTGTACTATTGATGTTTCGCCGGTAGTATGTTACCTTGCGTGCCCACAAAGCCCTGCAGCTCGCCGGGCGCGGTGGTCTTGTATTATTGATTTGACAGTAGTATGTTACCTTGCGTGCCCACGAAGCCCTGCAGCTCGCCGGGCGCGGTGGTCTTGTATTATTGATTTGACAGTAGTATGTTACCTTGCGTGCCCACGAAGCCCTGCAGCTGGCCGGGCGCGGTGGTCTTGTATTATTGATGTTTCCCCGGTAGTATGTTGACAGTAGTATGTTACCTTGCGTGCCCACAAAGCCCTGCAGCTCGCCGGGCGCGGTGGTCTTGTATTATTGATTTGACAGTAGTATGTTACCTTGCGTGCCCACGAAGCCCTGCAGCTGGCCGGGCGCGGTGGTCTTGTATTATTGATGTTTCCCCGGTAGTATGTTGACAGTAGTATGTTACCTTGCGTGCCCACAAAGCCCTGCAGCTCGCCGGGCGCGGTGGTCTTGTATTATTGATGTTTCCCCGGTAGTATGTTGACAGTAGTATGTTACCTTGCGTGCCCACAAAGCCCTGCAGCTCGCCGGGCGCGGTGGTCTTGTATTATTGATGTTTCCCCGGTAGTATGTTGACAGTAGTATGTTACCTTGCGTGCCCACAAAGCCCTGCAGCTCGCCGGGCGCGGTGGTCTTGTATTATTGATTTGACAGTAGTATGTTACCTTGCGTGCCCACGAAGCCCTGCAGCTCGCCGGGCGCGGTGGTCTTGTATTATTGATTTGACAGTAGTATGTTACCTTGCGTGCCCACGAAGCCCTGCAGCTGGCCGGGCGCGGTGGTCTTGTATTATTGATGTTTCCCCGGTAGTATGTTGACAGTAGTATGTTACCTTGCGTGCCCATAAAGCCCTGCAGCTCGCCGGGCGCGGTGGTCTTGTATTATTGATGTTTCCCCGGTAGTATGTTGACAGTAGTATGTTACCTTGCGTGCCCACAAAGCCCTGCAGCTCGCCGGGCGCGGTGGTCTTGTATTATTGATGTTTCCCCGGTAGTATGTTGACAGTAGTATGTTACCTTGCGTGCCCACAAAGCCCTGCAGCTCGCCGGGCGCGGTGGTCTTGTATTATTGATGTTTCCCCGGTAGTATGTTGACAGTAGTATGTTACCTTGCGTGCCCACAAAGCCCTGCAGCTGGCCGGGCCCGGTGGTCTTGTACTATTGATGTTTCGCCGGTAGTATGTTGACAGTAGTATGTTACCTTGCGTGCCCACAAAGCCCTGCAGCTGGCCGGGCCCGGTGGTCTTGTACTATTGATGTTTCGCCGGTAGTATGTTACCTTGCGTGCCCACAAAGCCCTGCAGCTCGCCGGGCGCGGTGGTCTTGTATTATTGATTTGACAGTAGTATGTTACCTTGCGTGCCCACGAAGCCCTGCAGCTCGCCGGGCGCGGTGGTCTTGTATTATTGATTTGACAGTAGTATGTTACCTTGCGTGCCCACGAAGCCCTGCAGCTGGCCGGGCGCGGTGGTCTTGTATTATTGATGTTTCCCCGGTAGTATGTTGACAGTAGTATGTTACCTTGCGTGCCCACGAAGCCCTGCAGCTCGCCGGGCGCGGTGGTCTTGTATTATTGATTTGACAGTAGCATGTTACCTTGCGTGCCCACGAAGCCCTGCAGCTGGCCGGGCGCGGTGGTCTTGTATTATTGATGTTTCCCCGGTAGTATGTTGACAGTAGTATGTTACCTTGCGTGCCCACAAAGCCCTGCAGCTCGCCGGGCGCGGTGGTCTTGTATTATTGATGTTTCCCCGGTAGTATGTTGACAGTAGTATGTTACCTTGCGTGCCCACAAAGCCCTGCAGCTCGCCGGGCGCGGTGGTCTTGTATTATTGATGTTTCCCCGGTAGTATGTTGACAGTAGTATGTTACCTTGCGTGCCCACAAAGCCCTGCAGCTCGCCGGGCGCGGTGGTCTTGTATTATTGATGTTTCCCCGGTAGTATGTTGACAGTAGTATGTTACCTTGCGTGCCCACAAAGCCCTGCAGCTGGCCGGGCCCGGTGGTCTTGTACTATTGATGTTTCGCCGGTAGTATGTTGACAGTAGTATGTTACCTTGCGTGCCTACAAAGCCCTGCAGCTGGCCGGGCCCGGTGGTCTTGTACTATTGATGTTTCGCCGGTAGTATGTTACCTTGCGTGCCCACAAAGCCCTGCAGCTCGCCGGGCGCGGTGGTCTTGTATTATTGATTTGACAGTAGTATGTTACCTTGCGTGCCCACGAAGCCCTGCAGCTCGCCGGGCGCGGTGGTCTTGTATTATTGATTTGACAGTAGTATGTTACCTTGCGTGCCCACGAAGCCCTGCAGCTGGCCGGGCGCGGTGGTCTTGTATTATTGATGTTTCCCCGGTAGTATGTTGACAGTAGTATGTTACCTTGCGTGCCCACAAAGCCCTGCAGCTCGCCGGGCGCGGTGGTCTTGTATTATTGATGTTTCCCCGGTAGTATGTTGACAGTAGTATGTTACCTTGCGTGCCCACAAAGCCCTGCAGCTCGCCGGGCGCGGTGGTCTTGTATTATTGATGTTTCCCCGGTAGTATGTTGACAGTAGTATGTTACCTTGCGTGCCCACAAAGCCCTGCAGCTCGCCGGGCGCGGTGGTCTTGTATTATTGATGTTTCCCCGGTAGTATGTTGACAGTAGTATGTTACCTTGCGTGCCCACGAAGCCCTGCAGCTGGCCGGGCGCGGTGGTCTTGTATTATTGATGTTTCCCCGGTAGTATGTTGACAGTAGTATGTTACCTTGCGTGCCCACAAAGCCCTGCAGCTGGCCGGGCCCGGTGGTCTTGTATTATTGATGTTTCCCCGGTAGTATGTTGACAGTAGTATGTTACCTTGCGTGCCCACAAAGCCCTGCAGCTGGCCGGGCCCGGTGGTCTTGTATTATTGATGTTTCCCCGGTAGTATGTTGACAGTAGTATGTTACCTTGCGTGCCCACAAAGCCCTGCAGCTCGCCGGGCGCGGTGGTCTTGTATTATTGATGTTTCCCCGGTAGTATGTTGACAGTAGTATGTTACCTTGCGTGCCCACAAAGCCCTGCAGCTGGCCGGGCCCGGTGGTCTTGTACTATTGATGTTTCGCCGGTAGTATGTTGACAGTAGTATGTTACCTTGCGTGCCTACAAAGCCCTGCAGCTGGCCGGGCCCGGTGGTCTTGTACTATTGATGTTTCGCCGGTAGTATGTTACCTTGCGTGCCCACAAAGCCCTGCAGCTCGCCGGGCGCGGTGGTCTTGTATTATTGATTTGACAGTAGTATGTTACCTTGCGTGCCCACGAAGCCCTGCAGCTCGCCGGGCGCGGTGGTCTTGTATTATTGATTTGACAGTAGTATGTTACCTTGCGTGCCCACGAAGCCCTGCAGCTGGCCGGGCGCGGTGGTCTTGTATTATTGATGTTTCCCCGGTAGTATGTTGACAGTAGTATGTTACCTTGCGTGCCCACAAAGCCCTGCAGCTCGCCGGGCGCGGTGGTCTTGTATTATTGATGTTTCCCCGGTAGTATGTTGACAGTAGTATGTTACCTTGCGTGCCCACAAAGCCCTGCAGCTCGCCGGGCGCGGTGGTCTTGTATTATTGATGTTTCCCCGGTAGTATGTTGACAGTAGTATGTTACCTTGCGTGCCCACAAAGCCCTGCAGCTCGCCGGGCGCGGTGGTCTTGTATTATTGATGTTTCCCCGGTAGTATGTTGACAGTAGTATGTTACCTTGCGTGCCCACGAAGCCCTGCAGCTGGCCGGGCGCGGTGGTCTTGTATTATTGATGTTTCCCCGGTAGTATGTTGACAGTAGTATGTTACCTTGCGTGCCCACAAAGCCCTGCAGCTGGCCGGGCCCGGTGGTCTTGTATTATTGATGTTTCCCCGGTAGTATGTTGACAGTAGTATGTTACCTTGCGTGCCCACAAAGCCCTGCAGCTGGCCGGGCCCGGTGGTCTTGTATTATTGATGTTTCCCCGGTAGTATGTTGACAGTAGTATGTTACCTTGCGTGCCCACAAAGCCCTGCAGCTGGCCGGGCCCGGTGGTCTTGTATTATTGATGTTTCCCCGGTAGTATGTTGACAGTAGTATGTTACCTTGCGTGCCCACAAAGCCCTGCAGCTGGCCGGGCCCGGTGGTCTTGTATTATTGATGTTTCCCCGGTAGTATGTTGACAGTAGTATGTTACCTTGCGTGCCCACAAAGCCCTGCAGCTGGCCGGGCCCGGTGGTCTTGTATTATTGATGTTTCCCCGGTAGTATGTTGACAGTAGTATGTTACCTTGCGTGCCCACAAAGCCCTGCAGCTCGCCGGGCGCGGTGGTCTTGTATTATTGATGTTTCCCCGGTAGTATGTTGACAGTAGTATGTTACCTTGCGTGCCCACAAAGCCCTGCAGCTCGCCGGGCGCGGTGGTCTTGTATTATTGATGTTTCCCCGGTAGTATGTTGACAGTAGTATGTTACCTTGCGTGCCCACAAAGCCCTGCAGCTCGCCGGGCGCGGTGGTCTTGTATTATTGATGTTTCCCCGGTAGTATGTTGACAGTAGTATGTTACCTTGCGTGCCCACAAAGCCCTGCAGCTGGCCGGGCCCGGTGGTCTTGTACTATTGATGTTTCGCCGGTAGTATGTTGACAGTAGTATGTTACCTTGCGTGCCTACAAAGCCCTGCAGCTGGCCGGGCCCGGTGGTCTTGTACTATTGATGTTTCGCCGGTAGTATGTTACCTTGCGTGCCCACAAAGCCCTGCAGCTCGCCGGGCGCGGTGGTCTTGTATTATTGATTTGACAGTAGTATGTTACCTTGCGTGCCCACGAAGCCCTGCAGCTCGCCGGGCGCGGTGGTCTTGTATTATTGATTTGACAGTAGTATGTTACCTTGCGTGCCCACGAAGCCCTGCAGCTGGCCGGGCGCGGTGGTCTTGTATTATTGATGTTTCCCCGGTAGTATGTTGACAGTAGTATGTTACCTTGCGTGCCCACAAAGCCCTGCAGCTCGCCGGGCGCGGTGGTCTTGTATTATTGATGTTTCCCCGGTAGTATGTTGACAGTAGTATGTTACCTTGCGTGCCCACAAAGCCCTGCAGCTCGCCGGGCGCGGTGGTCTTGTATTATTGATGTTTCCCCGGTAGTATGTTGACAGTAGTATGTTACCTTGCGTGCCCACAAAGCCCTGCAGCTCGCCGGGCGCGGTGGTCTTGTATTATTGATGTTTCCCCGGTAGTATGTTGACAGTAGTATGTTACCTTGCGTGCCCACGAAGCCCTGCAGCTGGCCGGGCGCGGTGGTCTTGTATTATTGATGTTTCCCCGGTAGTATGTTGACAGTAGTATGTTACCTTGCGTGCCCACAAAGCCCTGCAGCTGGCCGGGCCCGGTGGTCTTGTATTATTGATGTTTCCCCGGTAGTATGTTGACAGTAGTATGTTACCTTGCGTGCCCACAAAGCCCTGCAGCTCGCCGGGCGCGGTGGTCTTGTATTATTGATGTTTCCCCGGTAGTATGTTGACAGTAGTATGTTACCTTGCGTGCCCACAAAGCCCTGCAGCTCGCCGGGCGCGGTGGTCTTGTATTATTGATGTTTCCCCGGTAGTATGTTGACAGTAGTATGTTACCTTGCGTGCCCACAAAGCCCTGCAGCTCGCCGGGCGCGGTGGTCTTGTATTATTGATGTTTCCCCGGTAGTATGTTGACAGTAGTATGTTACCTTGCGTGCCCACAAAGCCCTGCAGCTGGCCGGGCCCGGTGGTCTTGTACTATTGATGTTTCGCCGGTAGTATGTTGACAGTAGTATGTTACCTTGCGTGCCTACAAAGCCCTGCAGCTGGCCGGGCCCGGTGGTCTTGTACTATTGATGTTTCGCCGGTAGTATGTTACCTTGCGTGCCCACAAAGCCCTGCAGCTCGCCGGGCGCGGTGGTCTTGTATTATTGATTTGACAGTAGTATGTTACCTTGCGTGCCCACGAAGCCCTGCAGCTCGCCGGGCGCGGTGGTCTTGTATTATTGATTTGACAGTAGTATGTTACCTTGCGTGCCCACGAAGCCCTGCAGCTGGCCGGGCGCGGTGGTCTTGTATTATTGATGTTTCCCCGGTAGTATGTTGACAGTAGTATGTTACCTTGCGTGCCCACAAAGCCCTGCAGCTCGCCGGGCGCGGTGGTCTTGTATTATTGATGTTTCCCCGGTAGTATGTTGACAGTAGTATGTTACCTTGCGTGCCCACAAAGCCCTGCAGCTCGCCGGGCGCGGTGGTCTTGTATTATTGATGTTTCCCCGGTAGTATGTTGACAGTAGTATGTTACCTTGCGTGCCCACAAAGCCCTGCAGCTCGCCGGGCGCGGTGGTCTTGTATTATTGATGTTTCCCCGGTAGTATGTTGACAGTAGTATGTTACCTTGCGTGCCCACGAAGCCCTGCAGCTGGCCGGGCGCGGTGGTCTTGTATTATTGATGTTTCCCCGGTAGTATGTTGACAGTAGTATGTTACCTTGCGTGCCCACAAAGCCCTGCAGCTGGCCGGGCCCGGTGGTCTTGTATTATTGATGTTTCCCCGGTAGTATGTTGACAGTAGTATGTTACCTTGCGTGCCCACAAAGCCCTGCAGCTCGCCGGGCGCGGTGGTCTTGTATTATTGATGTTTCCCCGGTAGTATGTTGACAGTAGTATGTTACCTTGCGTGCCCACAAAGCCCTGCAGCTCGCCGGGCGCGGTGGTCTTGTATTATTGATGTTTCCCCGGTAGTATGTTGACAGTAGTATGTTACCTTGCGTGCCCACAAAGCCCTGCAGCTCGCCGGGCGCGGTGGTCTTGTATTATTGATGTTTCCCCGGTAGTATGTTGACAGTAGTATGTTACCTTGCGTGCCCACAAAGCCCTGCAGCTGGCCGGGCCCGGTGGTCTTGTACTATTGATGTTTCGCCGGTAGTATGTTGACAGTAGTATGTTACCTTGCGTGCCTACAAAGCCCTGCAGCTGGCCGGGCCCGGTGGTCTTGTACTATTGATGTTTCGCCGGTAGTATGTTACCTTGCGTGCCCACAAAGCCCTGCAGCTCGCCGGGCGCGGTGGTCTTGTATTATTGATTTGACAGTAGTATGTTACCTTGCGTGCCCACGAAGCCCTGCAGCTCGCCGGGCGCGGTGGTCTTGTATTATTGATTTGACAGTAGTATGTTACCTTGCGTGCCCACGAAGCCCTGCAGCTGGCCGGGCGCGGTGGTCTTGTATTATTGATGTTTCCCCGGTAGTATGTTGACAGTAGTATGTTACCTTGCGTGCCCACAAAGCCCTGCAGCTCGCCGGGCGCGGTGGTCTTGTATTATTGATGTTTCCCCGGTAGTATGTTGACAGTAGTATGTTACCTTGCGTGCCCACAAAGCCCTGCAGCTCGCCGGGCGCGGTGGTCTTGTATTATTGATGTTTCCCCGGTAGTATGTTGACAGTAGTATGTTACCTTGCGTGCCCACAAAGCCCTGCAGCTCGCCGGGCGCGGTGGTCTTGTATTATTGATGTTTCCCCGGTAGTATGTTGACAGTAGTATGTTACCTTGCGTGCCCACGAAGCCCTGCAGCTGGCCGGGCGCGGTGGTCTTGTATTATTGATGTTTCCCCGGTAGTATGTTGACAGTAGTATGTTACCTTGCGTGCCCACAAAGCCCTGCAGCTGGCCGGGCCCGGTGGTCTTGTATTATTGATGTTTCCCCGGTAGTATGTTGACAGTAGTATGTTACCTTGCGTGCCCACAAAGCCCTGCAGCTGGCCGGGCCCGGTGGTCTTGTATTATTGATGTTTCCCCGGTAGTATGTTGACAGTAGTATGTTACCTTGCGTGCCCACAAAGCCCTGCAGCTGGCCGGGCCCGGTGGTCTTGTATTATTGATGTTTCCCCGGTAGTATGTTGACAGTAGTATGTTACCTTGCGTGCCCACAAAGCCCTGCAGCTGGCCGGGCCCGGTGGTCTTGTATTATTGATGTTTCCCCGGTAGTATGTTGACAGTAGTATGTTACCTTGCGTGCCCACAAAGCCCTGCAGCTGGCCGGGCCCGGTGGTCTTGTATTATTGATGTTTCCCCGGTAGTATGTTGACAGTAGTATGTTACCTTGCGTGCCCACAAAGCCCTGCAGCTCGCCGGGCGCGGTGGTGTTGGCCCTGATCTTGACGGCGCACCCGAAGTCGCCCAGCTTCAGGCAATGACCTTCGTTCGTCAGGAATATGTTGCCGCCTGCAACAACAATATCACACACGATCGTATTCGTTCAATTAAGATATATTTTTAAAAACAAATCATCATCATCATTTGCCTGCCCTGCTCCCAATTTTATTTGTAGTCGGTGTAATGTTTTTCTCCTCCATACATCCCTGTCAGCCGTCATCTCAGCATTAACTCCTCTCTTTTCCATATCACCCCTCACACAATGTATCCATCTTTTCTTCAGTCTTTGTTGTTGGGGATTTGGTAACGAAAGGAAACAAAGAACCCCAGTCAACAAAATATATTATAAATTTAGGAGGTAGGTCGTGGGCGGAAGGCCCGTCTAAATTTCCATCCATCCATTTGAATCCACATGGATTTTTTTTTCAGGAGACAATAAATCGTTACGCCTAATACGTTACGATTAATTAATAATACGTATTTTACAAATTACCTTCATACCCTTCATAGTCTTTTTTTTTCTTTCAAAGTACATCCTAAAGTTGGGGAGGCTGTACAGGTCTTACATTGTAGAAACACACATTTAGGAATGACACCATATCAAATTACTCCTGTGCGTTGGAAATTACTTAAGATATTGGCTAGTAATATGATATGAACTTTAATGTGACGTAATAGGAAAAGGACAAAGTGAGCGATGTTGTTTCGCGAAACATAATTATGTAATCTTAAATGGAACTGCAATGGTCGGATCATGAGAATGAATAAAAGAAAAAAAAATGGCCGAAAGATGTAATGGAGTGGTATCCTAGAAATGGAAAAAGACAGAGAGGATGCCTAATCAAAAGATGGAAGACGATGTACCAATATGATGGAGAAGGTCAGCACGAGACAGAGCTGAAATGAGAAACCTTGATGTCGAAAGATACCCTGAGCAACAAAAGAAGAACATTTATACATATTATTGTAAAATTAAGTTTAAAGGTTACATTAACCTACTAAATAATATTGAACTGTAAGGTTAGTGAATAAGGCTTTTAATGTATAATAATTATTAATGTGACGTAATACTAACTTTTGATGTCTCTGTGAGCGATATTCCTGGAGTGCAGCTCCATCACAGCGCTGACTAGTTGCTTGGCGTATCTCCGTACAGTTTGTTCTGCTAACGCTCCAGAGGTCGCTACTAGCGCCTCCAAAGAACCCTCCACGCATAACTCCATGAAGATCAACATCTCCTCCTGTAGATAACATCATACATACTATCACATATATAATCCCTAAAAGGCTAAGCAGGCTTTAGCTAACATTTGGTTAAATATTAAGCCAAAACTGACAGTGGGTGCCATGCAGTTCCTCAAGACAGTGACAGGTTGATAGCCTGTCGGATTCATAAAAAGGTTATGAAACACAAAAGGTAACTTAACCTTTAGCGAGACAAGAAGTACTAATGCCGATAACTAGGACAGATATTACACTCGTAATTTAATATTACTGATCGAATATTTTCAAGAACTAATGTTATTGAGCACCCCACACTTTTCTCTAAATAATAATCTTACTTTTCGTTCATCATTTAGGTTATACTAAAAAGTTATCTTTCACTTTTTAGTCTGATTTAATATGTATAAAAGCGTGTTTTTTTAGGATGATTAAATTTATGTCGTCAAGGCAACAATATTGGCAATTAAATGTACTTATAAAAAAATAAGAGAAAACGCATGTTGTACTCAAACTATACTAATATAAATACCAATAATTTAAAAGAATGCAAGCTACCAATTCAAACGACGCATTGTTATAGCGGAAGTTTTCAGTCTATCAGTTCTCGGTATATACCGGACGGTAAAAGATCTAAGACAAAGCCGAAGTCTCCTCATTCTATACATCATAACAAGAAACATGTACAAAAAAATATTGCTGGGAAACGATTTTTATTTTTTGGTGTTAAAAAAGTTTAGAAAATACCGCGCAACGCATATACAGCGCGCAAGTCACGCGGCGCTTAGCAACTTCTGAGACGTGCGCGACGTTCGGTCGGCTGAGTTGAATGGACCCGATATCGAGTGGTTACATTGAGCGCTCACGTTTTAAAGACATTTGTTTGGTATGAAATACTTAGAATTTTGATATTGTCTTTCAACAAAAATGAAGAAATAATGTTTACAATCTGTTGTCATAAAAACCTTTAATAACTTCATAACTATTAATTTCCCAGGTATAGTCTAGAAGAAAAAAATGGTCCTAATGACGAGCGGAATACGTAGTTCACGGCTTTGCCACAGGTCTTTTTACACCCGTATGAGTAGTATGAGTTAGTTAGTTATCGAGCTCGATCAGACGTATCGTCTCTTCATACATTGCCCACTAGCGCCTCTAGCGTAAACTATCAGAAACAGGGCAATGTATGAAAAGAGACGATACGTTTGATCGAGCTCGAAAACTTTCAAAACTCATAGTAAGGGTACCGTTATGTAGTACGCACCCGGTGCAGCTCGCAGCCGTAGTAGCGCACGAGATGCGGGTGCACCACGCCCTCGAGCACGCGCAGCTCGTTGGCGGCGCGCTGCAGGGCGCGGCGGTCGCCCGCGCCGATGCTCAGCTCCTTCATGGCCAGCAGCTGACCGCTCTCGGTGTTCACCACCGTGTACACCTAGCGGATACACTCGTCAGTCTGACGGCTTTCTTATCTCCTCCTTCCTTCTCTTACCCTCATCAACAGCTCATATAATGTCCCCACCGAGGGGCTCGAGCCTACCCCACATTAGGGGCGATTAGGCCTTAGTCAACCACGCTGGCCAAGTGCGGGTTGGTCGACTTCACACACAATCTGAGAATTTCTTCATAGGTGTGTGCAGGTTTCCCCACGATGTTTTCCTTCACCGTAAAAGCGTCGATAAACGTACATATGAATTCAAAATTTGAAAACACATTGGTACGTGGCGGGAATCGAACCAGTGCCTCCCGGTTGGGAGACGACGCTCTTACGCACTACGCCAACTTAACCAATCATCTGAACCAATTAAACTATAGTGTTACTATCGAAAGAAAGTATATCGTGGCAGGTATATAAATCGATAAAGCAGTCTGGCCTCTTCCGACACTGGTTGGGCCAGAATGCTGTGAAACACACCAATATCTGACATACTTATTAATTTTACATTTTCTCACAAACGCCCGTCTCTCTTCCTAGTGCCGGACACAATCCATCAACAAGTATTGGAGATCCACTACACCACATACTTCACAGTTGGGAGACTCAGTTTTCTTCATAAGATATCCAAACTTGTTGCATGAATAATGTCCAGAACGAAGTCTACTTAATGTAAAATTAATGAACCACGGTATTCGTAGAGGCTGGACACTGTATGGTTTTATACCATATTCCTTTTTCTTTTGACCTTTAATCGAAATATTCTTTCCAGTTAAGATAACAATTATTTATTTATTCAGCCAATACTTCGGGATAAAAGGGTTTCACTGATATATTTTCACCTTCAGTACATGCCATTTTTACTAAGCGTTGAGCCTCTTCGTTGCCGCTAGTAACAATTTGTGAAGGGACCCATTACAATCTAATAAATTTGCAGTATGTCTTGATATCGACAATACAGGTTGGGCCAGAATGCTGTGAAACACTATAGCTTTTGACATTACGATTTTTACAGCCGCGTGCCTGACACCAACCCTCCTTGAGAACGACTGCTATCTTTCCTCAGCAGCCAAGACCACCAGCTTAACGTGCCGACGAAGCACGGAGGAAAATCGAATTGAAATTTTTTCGGTCGCCCATCCGAGTACTTGGTAGCGAAACTTTCGTGATTTTCACTAAGAACGCACGACCAGGGCGCCGTAGACCTCCTCACGGCTCTTGAGGGCTTACTTATCTATGCATAAATATAAAACAAAGTCTCTCTTGAAATGTTTGACGGGAAACCATGGCATCTGGATATATATTATCGTTTCGATAATTCAAAATGTTTCGGAGCAGACTTTGTGCAGTGAAAGTGGTGTTATTTTGATGCACCAGCATCATGTTATGGGGAATCATTGAAATTAAGGTTTTGTGGTGAGTATGACGTTGAGAATTTTACTGTTGCCATGAATTCCTCGCCAAGCACTCCTTAGATGCATTGAAATGTGTGCCAACCGTAATTTAATGCAAACATCAAGAATGAAGAAATTATCAAATGAAGATATGGCTCAAAGGTCTAAGATACAAAGCCCTTAATAAAAATGTAGCTCTTTTTGTCTGTACGCTTAAAACTTTTAAACTACGCAAAGGATTTCAATGCGATTTTCATCAATAGATAGAGTGATTCAAGAGAAATTATAATTCTGTAAAGGTTCACTATTCAGAAATAACTAATTAACTCCGTTGTCTAGTGGTTCGTCCAATTGACAGTATAATTTGCGTTAGAAATATAGACATATATACATATAAAATCTTTAGCAACAGAATTTTAAATGACAAAAATTACGTAACTCTTCTTGGTATACGTTAAAAATTTTCTACGTATTGCATCATTACATGCCTATTATGCAAACCTCTCTTTCCATGTAAATAGCAATCTACACAGCTAACTTTTTTTCTTATGTCTCCGATTGAGTTCTCCTTCGCAGCTTACCTTGCCGAATGTGCCAGCGCCGATCTTCAGTCCCCTCTGCCACTTGAAGGTGACTTGTTTAAGTTTGGGCTCGTAGCTGGGCAGAACCTCCACTACTCGCCCCACAGTCTTCAGCTCTCGTAGTTTCTCATCGCGATTTTCTTCCAGTGTATGTATCGCACTGCATACGCGGTCTATATGTGCTGTGATGAGAAGTAAATGTAAGTAATTTTGCTCCTTCCCTTTTTAGTCGGATACATGTGTTCTTGTGGTAATGAGGATTTGAGTTAGAGGCACAGAAAAGGATAATAGGGTACCTTTCATCCAGATCAAAAAGAAGTTCCAAGACTTACCGACGTGATCATGCGCCTGGAAACTAAGTAGAGGGTCAGGTTCACTGGGTGGCGTGGGAGGGGCTAGCTCTCCTCCGCTACTGCACCCGCCTCCGCTTCCGCCTCCGCCTCCGCCCCCGCTGCCAGGACTAGTAGGAGATGGGCTCTGAAAAATGAAAGATAACATGCTTACCTTCTACAATACCTTGTTGCATGACCCATACCTTGTTGCGTGAAAGAGTAACATGCAAGAAGCATGTTACTCTTTCACGCCAAACTACCAAATAGATTATAATGAAACTTTCCAATAATATAGCTCATACATAGGAATAACCACCGGTGTACACCGGTTACTGTAGTTTGATTGCCTAGCAATCATTGCTAAATCATTATCAGGCGGTTTCTGTGTAACTAAATTATTTTATTTATTGCAACAAAATGTTTAAGAAGAGAACTGCTGCCGACAAAATGCATGCGTAGTTTGGCAGACTTCTTTAAATTGTAAATTTATGTTTTTGTTGAAATATAACCAAAAAATAACAAAAAAATATATAGGCTATAATTTATAGTGATAGGGCGCAGACGAAGTGGCGGGTAGAAGCTAGTAAATAAATAAAGGTAAGTGACCTGCAGCCGCGGCCTCGGCCTCTGTGTGGTACCGGCGTCGACGGGCCGCGAGCCCACCACGTGCGAGATACACCCGTCCATCAGCTGCTTCAGCTCCTGACCACACACACCTTTCATGTATATTATATCTGAAGAAGCCATATAATTAAGAATTTCGAGTATCCAAGCATTCGAAACGTATGAAGCGATTATCAGAAAATGAAACTATGACACGATTAACTATTGCAACCCAGACGGCGTACGTACGCCGTCGCGTATGAAGTAAACAATTTTTACCGAGCCTGCAAGCATTAATGTTTCATGTACGTTACAAAATTATTGTGCTCACATACGTGTGAACGCATTCATTCCTTGGTTAGTGGTCAGAAAAAGACGGTTATATGGGCTTAACTCAAAGATTTGAATTGAGGTGGTCAGCGCAAAAGTGGCCTAACCCTCAATCAAAGGTGGCCTAACGCTCAATTTTTCATATTGTGATTCATCTTCTAAAATTAAATAAAAATGAGTTAAAATTTAATTCAAAATCGGCCTATCTCTTGTTTCACCCAGCGTCAATAGATGGCGTTGCAAAAGTTTTTTTCCATTGATTTTTCACTCTCAAAAGTGGCCTAAGTCACTTAGGCCATAAATTGAGGGTTAGGTCACTTTTGCACTGACAGCCTCAATTATGAGTTAGTTCGTAGACCTAAGACAAAGCCGAAGTCTCCGCATTCTATACATCAAAACAAGAAACATAAAAAAAATATTGCTGGGAAACGATTTTTATTTTTTTGTGTTTAAAAAAACTAAAAAAAAAACCGCGCAATGTATACCTACAGTGCGCAAGTCACGCGGCGCTTAGCAACTTGGAGACGTGCGCGACGTTCGGTCGGCTAATTGAACGGCCCCGATATCGAGGGGTTACATTAGGCCCTGATGTTTTCGCTTTGGTGAAAAGGTGCACGTAAAGTGCGCCGATCCCAAAGCACCCCCATAAGGGCTTAGGAGGGTACTGGTGGGGTTTAGTGGGTAGTACCGACGCTTTGTCGGTGAATCCCACACACGCCGTGCGCCTAGCCAGCGTGCGGTAGGTCCTTAAAAGGATTCCCCATCGACAACAAAAAAAAAAAAAAAAAAAAGGCCCTGATGTTTTAAAGACATTTTTGGAATGAAATACTTAAAATTTTGACAATGTTTCTTTGGACAAAAATTAAGGAATGATGTTTACAATTGTTTTCATAAAAATCTTGAAAAAAAAATTTTATTTTGACCTTATACAACTTCATAACTATTAATTTTCCAGGTATAGTCTAGCTTGAGTCTAGAAGAAAAGATGATCCTAATGATGAGCGGAAAACACAGTTCTCGGCTTTGTCATAGGTTATATCTACATTTTGAACGGAAAATTGCACTTTAAATGTTTCTAGTCAGTAGATCACTAATCAGTGCTTAGGTACTAAAGCTATTAGGAACAGTGCTTACGCATCTGCGTTTTGACTTGGTCCAGAATGACTTCGTATAGTGAACGAAAAACTATAATGTTGTAGTTATAGATAACAGAAAAGCTCCAACGCTAAATGAATTTAGCATTTCTAAAATATTACGAAGATAATATACGAAAAGAAAGACAAAGAGTATTTTATTAAGGTATACGTTTTATTACTTTTAAAATTCGAGAAACGATAAAATATGTTCGAATTTATTGTAAACAGATATGTAACCATGTTCAGCAAAGAAATGATATATTATTTTTATTACCTCAAACTCTTCCTCGCTGAGATGTTTTGTATTACAAGGGTCACAAGCAAGCATTAGAAATTCTAACCCTTGACTCGCCCATCTGAAACATAATTATATCAAATCAAGTTCCTTTTGCGTTTCAACTACTGTATTTGTGCTTCACATTTTGTGGATTGGTATACACTTAGTCTTATTAAATCGAGGGCTTAGAGGTAAAACTCACTTAGTGACATTTTGACCAATTTTCACTTTTTTTGATTATTCGTTAAGTACATTTTTTTTTGAGGAATAATTTTATTTTTGCGTTTACATTTTTTTATTTTACATAGAAACTACAAAGGAAAAACAACTATTGGAAATGCAGAATTAGAGAATATTGATTTCTTTAACTGTGTCTAAAAAATCACGCTAGTCAGTACAAAACTAGATTTTTAATGCCAAAAAAATTTGCTAATTAGCTGAATGTCACTTAGTGAGTTTTACCTTTAAACCGACGATATATGTGTTTGTGTTTACGTATACGAGCGTATACGTGTGTTGTGTGTGTGTGTACCTGGGCCGCAGCCCCCGGCCGCGGTCGCAGCGCTCGACCACGAAGCGCATCCAGCACACGGCGAACTCTATTACGGCGCGCGCTACAAGCGCTGCACAGCGCTGCTCCCGCTGGCTCTCGTGCGCTGCACTGCCGCTGCGCAGCTGCACCGGCTCCGGAGCCGCCTCCTCCCCAGATAGCAGGCGCACTATGCCTTCGTTCTGGAATAGACAGTCTAAGTATTTGGCCGCTACCATCATCGAGTACGAGTAAAACAAGTTTAATATTAAAGCCTCATTTACACAGGGTAAGCAACTGCCTCGCAAATTAGACGCAAGTTAATGTTGATTCGGTACTGACGTCAATATTCCCGCTAAGTGACTGTATGTAAACGGTGTGGCCAGTTCTCGGCACCAGCACTGACGCCTGTTACTGACTCTTTACTTACTCTATGGAAATCAGGCTTCAAATTATAGATAACCTAGAGAAGCGCTGTGCTGGACCCATCACTGAAATATAGAAGTGAAAGTTGGGTTAGGAGAATACGTGAAGGCAGAATAAATACAGTAGAAATGAGAGTTTTGAGAAGCATGGCTGTGGTAAAATTGTATAGCAGGTTACACATACAATGACGTCATAAGAGAATACAGTGACCAGAATTGAGAAAGGGATGCTTAAATGAGCTATGCTTGAAATAAATAATTTATATTTTATTTTAAAATAGTACAGAAAGGGTGAGTGGAAAGAAATTGACGGGAAGGATATATGAATCGGAAGTGGGTAGAGATGCCGGACGTGGAAGACACGTTTGTCAAGCAAATCGAAAACATTCTAAAGAAGGTTCAGGGCAAAAATTCACGTAATCACCGAACATGTATGAGAACTGTAATGAGACTAGATGAAGCGAAAGAAATGAAAGACAATAGTTACAGTGAAAAGACTCTATTTATTTTAAATAGTAAGTTACAAGTTTTTTTACTTACTGATTCTTGGCTTTAATATTTATCAAATTGTCTAGAGCAAGAGGTTCATGCTAACTCCATAACATGTTGTCATGAGATGGCGATATCCGTAAAACTACAAGTACAATAATTACTCCCTTTTAAATCACACTCCCAATTTTTAACGTAATGATAAAAGAATAAACCTGATATAGCTGTGCCTATTCCATTTCGAAAGGGAAGGGGATTATATTATGTCAATTTTAAAACGTAAGAACTATCAACTGTAATTCTGAAGTATATGGTCCACAAACAATACTTACATAGTTAACACTATTAAGATTCTCAAAGAGTTTATCATCGAACACGCTGTCTTCCCCGATGCTTTCCGACCTCGCGAACTTCGGCCGTAAAACCTTAGGCGGAGAGTTGACTATAGAACGGCGCGGTTGTGAGAACATTCGTCCCGGCACATCCGTCACCACGCGATGTAGCTCTTTATGTATCTGGAAATAAGTTTCGTTTTCCAATGCCTGCCTGATGAACGCACCCATCGAAGCCAATGAAAACATCCATTGAATCGGTGGAGGTTTAATAATGGTATGTGATTAATGGCTAAGAGAATCAACCGTTTCATTATGACAGGAAATCTAGAAAATATTTTGGTCTGAAGATTTAAACATCTTCGACGAGTCTTAGGCAAATAATATAGTACAGTTGAAAGATTAGAATTGCACGATATTCGCCCGCCGGAGGGTTCCAAACTCGCCTCGGGGCAAAGCCTTTTTTTGTGTCTATTGTCAAATAATATAGTTTCTAATGAACCTGCAATATTTATATAATGTCAAAGATACAATAGCATATCAAGAATAATTTAAACCATTATTTTTACTTACAACTTTAGTATTATTAGAATTTCCTTTTATATGTATCTACTATTCGCTTACGTACTTTGACAAATATGGTTAAATGACTCTTATCAACCAACACAAGTTATAACACATAAAAATGATCAGAAACTAGTTATTATTAACAACAACGGCACAATATAGTAAAACCACACAACATCAACGCAACTATAGTTACATCACCCGCCTACATAGTATGTCCCACTACTCGGCATAAGTCTTTCGACACGAAAGAAAGAACAAAAGTTTAGCACTCTATCACCACCACGCTGGTCCAATGCGGTTTGGTGGGTAGTCATAGTTAACGCAATTAACAAAATAGTTAACAAAATCAACAAATGTAAATGAATTTAAGTGTCACTTATAATTAGAAAGCTCTATAAGCATAAACAGTAAAATAAAAAAAATGTTTTGCAGCAATTGAACCACTTTCTCGCTATCATAGGTCAAAAAACAGTCATTTACAGATTTTTTATGAAGACTTTTAGTTTCATTATTTGCATGTAATGTAATATTTAAAGAATAATTAAAAAATGTTATTGTAAACAAAATATGTTCAAAGTTTAGCAGTGACAATTCAAGATCACACGCAGGCTAATATAAAGAAAACTGAACATGTGAGGTAAATATCATGGATTACTTTTTCTATTACATTATGCTACTTCATCGCATGTTTAAACTAAAATAGTTTTCACCAATACTCTTGAGAAAGTGATTCAGTTGTCTCGTTAGTTAAAACATGTTTACAACACAAATTTTATAACGAAAAACAAACACAAACTAACTTCTAAAACTTCATCCCAAAACTGCTGACGAAGCAAACACAACACCCCAATCCCAACCAAATCTGAAAGCGCGGACAACAAATCTTAGTCCGGAAGCGGTGGAAGAGTCCAAGGGTGGCGTCCTGCGTACCAAAGGGTTAATAGATTCGTTGACTATGATAGTGTCGGGTCGTTTCCTGGAGGTGTAGCCGAACTCGTGGTCGCGTGTCCTCGGCGGCTGCAGCGAGGCGGGCCGCACGCGCCGGTCCTCGGCCTTGCGCGGCGGGTACACCACCTTGTACATCTCTTTGTGCAGCTGCAACGGGCAACGGGCCTTAGCGCCTACTACACTCACAAGGCGCAATTACATCTTGACCGCTCATACTTTGGAATTCAGAATTTCCGAACTAGTTTTGAATTTGTAGATATACATGCAAAATGTTTAACTATTAGTCTATAATGTTATTATGACTGATTATTAATCTATTTGAACTTGTGAATTTATATTCTTTCCGAATCAATACTATGAAGAAAATTGAGCAAACTTGCTGAGTTTCTTGATGATTCTCCTCAGAACCGGTCCTCCTGGTAGACTCGTGAACGGATGGTATCAAACTTGACTTTCATAAGTTAGTTTAAGTTTCTCTTGGGACCGACCGGCACTGATGCACACCGAGCACACCGAGACAGTATGCTTGCATACTAATACAAATAGATATGGCTGATCCACGTTCTTTAAATAAAAAAATACAAAGAATTTATTTGTAATAATTCAAACCCATCGTAATACTTAAAAACAAAATTAGACTTAATAATTTAATAAATCAATTTACTTAAAATAATTTAATAAATTAATTAATGTTGTGAAAATCAAAATTGTCATGGCCTGAGACGCGAACTGTCTCGCTTAATGTTAGCGTGGACAGTTTGTAACAATTAATTTCTTGTTTAGTATTTTAGAGCCAAATTATTATATGGTTTAGAAAACACAAAATATGGAATCTAAACGTTGGGCTGTAATTTTTGACGAGCCTGTGGGTTTTGTAATGGTAAAGAAAATATTCCATGTTTATACTTAAATGACTATAGTTATTACTTTCATTCGAAAACTGACCCTTTTACAGAACGATATGCAATTGCGCCTTCAATAACAGAAAATAGTGCAGTCATACCAAACATTTAAATATACAGTGAAAATAGATAGCTATAGGAGACTTTAGTGGTCATTCTCTTGCGTAATAAGACTACAATTAGCGTGCTGTCAGTGAACAAAAAGCTATAAACTGCGCACATTTTTGTATCATAATTATGTTATCTATCAAGTATCTAGTGTTAGTAATAAAATAAAGTAGTTTTAAATATTATATACAGGTGCTAAATCGAAGTTGTAGATTTTATTTTTTTACCATCCGGGTATAACATACAGAATTTGGCGCTAGAATTCATTCGTTAATTTCTACAACTTCTAGCAACTTTAGACCTATGGTCTCCTTACAATTTTTGGTTTGTATAGTGATATACAATAAATTAAAAAAAATAATCCGATATCACCAAATCTATTAAGATTTTAATATTTTTTAAATACCATTTTTATTTTATCTAAAATTAAGATCACGGTTCTTAAGAGAGTTTTTCTCTATCTCTTATAGTTTAGAATTTCCCCATACTGACCCGAAAAAAAAACTCACTCTGTATACTAGAGCTTAAAGAGCCTGTAATTTTCGAGGTTTTGTACCCAAACCTCACTCTCTACTCTCAAGAGATTTAGAGTTATGGGATCGCAGTCACAAATGTTTCATTGACTCCCAGGTCACCTCCACCACCACATGCTCAGTAGGGCGTTAATAGCTACATCTAATAGAGCATCTGGTTAGTGTCAAAATGACCTGTAAGTCCGCCCTTGACGACACTTACCTGTTGGTTTTTACCTTTAAAATAATCTCATTGGTCTTCGTAACAATAAAGAGACGCAGTACCAGAAATTCTAAAACTAAGAAATAGATATATGTCCCAAGAAATAGATTTTGAAAATAAAATTTCTTCTTGTCCTGGGGCCTTGCCACCATCTTTATAAAAGCGTTTCAAATTCCACACGGTTGAGTTTAGGTTCCTACACTGAATCGTATTATCTACTGATGTCGAAGTGCATTCAAAACTTGTGCATAATTTATTACCGGTTATAATCGTATTAGAAAGTCAATTAAACATTTATAAACATTTCTCATTGCGTGGGTACTTAACTATTATATAGTTGTTGTGTCAAATATAAATATCTAATTTAACTCAAAATAAAACAATATTCACTTCGAAAGGCACGTGGAAGACTTTTAGGTTAATAGCTTGTAACTTCTAATGAAACGCTTAATATGATAGGTGAGCGTGTCAGTTTAAATTGCTTAAGAAGGTTACGGTATGCATTCTTCATACGAATTGAACGATTGATATCGCGTTCGCGATTTAACTCTGAACTGAATGGATGTCGACAGAAGCGCCAAAATTGAGTCGCGTAGGCAGCGTCATAGTACAAATTAAACGATTCTATTCAGTTTAGGTCTTAAATTGGATCGCGATAAAAGACGGTGGTAAGGCCCCAGGTCCCCCAAAATTGTGAAAAGTTGCCAGTTTGTCACCTATGTGTATGAATATTGAAATACATTAAATCCTTGAATCTTCTTTCTTGTTCCACGTTGATGATGTTGCAAAGGGCAAAAACCTGCAAATACCTTTTGGATAACAAGTATAAGACTGACCTCGAAACCTAGCTTGAACATCTGCAACAGCAGTTCCCGCACCCGCGTCAACAGTCCCTCCGTCAGCTCCAACTCCTCATCGGGCACTCTGGTCCTCTCGAGTACCATTTTGGTGTGTGACATCGTGAACTCGCGCATAGACATTAGTTTTTTCTGGATAATAAATATGACATGAATGACTGAAAGAATCAATTAAATACACGCGTGCACAATGAGTAAGACAAGTGTGAAAATTTCAAATTTGTTAAAAAGTCCTTATTACTTTCATGTGCTCAATTGATCTCTCGGATCGCAAAACCAAGAGAAAGTAGATAAATATGTTCACAAAGTTCCTCTCCCTTCCTTCTCTTCAGGGCGCTACAGAGCAGTATCACTTTGATCGGTATGGAGATTCGTAGCGTCTTGAATCCGAAGGATTACTTCGAAAGCATGATAAAAACAGCTTCACGGAACCTCGAAGTTCTGAACAAGGTGCTGATCAACTGTGCTTGCTATACAAGACGCAAGTACGGTCTTGCGTGGAATATTGCTCGCACTTGCGGGATGGCTCCGCCAAATATTTACTCGATTCGCTGCAACCAGCGGCGCGCGACCCGCATCATTGGCGACGAAGAGGTGACTAAACAACTCGAACATCTCCAATTGCATGCGATGTTGCCTCTCTGAGCGCATTCTACCGTCTGTACTACAAAGAGTGCCCTGAGGAGATTTTTTCCTAAATCCCACCATCTTCCTTCCTTTTAACGACTACGTGAGCTGGTCTACGTTGCCGTTGACAAACTGTGAAGAAATTCGACAACTCGTTTCTTTGTCTCACAATCAAGAAACCGAATTCACAGCCAGCTCCTTCCTACAATCCTGGGTCACTTAAAAGAGGCGTCAAGAAGCACCTTGCAGGTGGGCAAGGCGAGGGTGGCTAGCGCGGCGGTTTATCTCTCGCACCAGCTATCTTCACATTTAGACTCCACTTCTGCTAACCATCAGGTGGAATGGAGTCATTTGCTTGATCTTTTTATATAAAAATCGGGAGTGGTCTCCCCTTGACTTTCTCGTATACCGGAAATGACTCAAAAGTTGATAGAAACCTTATATTTTGATGTCATACATGCATGTTAAATTTGGTTGCAATAAGTTAAAGCATACTCGAGTTATCGTGCTAACGCACAGAGACACACACACAGACATAATTCCGGTATTTTTGGACTCAGGGAGGTCCAAGAACGTGTAAATCCGTCAAAATCTCAAGGTCAAATTTTTTGAAGATTACAAGACTTCCTCTATACTACGTATACGAGAAAATAAAAAGGTGTACGCACACAGAGCTGGTCCCGCTGCGGGCCGAAGGCGGGTTTGGGTGCGCGGGCCAGCTTGGCGGCCAGCAGGCGCGCCCACTGCGCCGCGTGCAGCAGCGGCTCGCGCCAGCGCGCGTAGATGTCCTGCACGGCGCGGCACATGCTGTACGCTGTGTCCCTGCACCACTTATAATGATCAACTCTCTCTCTAATGCTACGGCCGCACACATCGCGATAACATTCGTGCGATAATCTTCGCCTTCGGCCTACCGCGAATGTGCATAGCCACACATTGCGCGCTGTAAAGTCTGTCGCGATGTTACGCAAAAAACCGCCGCTGTCGGCCTATATTTTAGGGCAATTATTTTTTATTCTGTCAGCAATTATTGTTTAAGAAAAAAGCAAGGACAAACAATATTGACTCACACTCCTAAATGCTAGTAAGTACTAAAATCCTGTCGTTATTCCAATTCATTGTAGAAAACTAATTTAAACCAATACGTCCGATGCGCACGAGGTCTGTGCGCCGACTGAAGACCACGAGGCACGAAGTGTGGCCACGCAAGCGAAGGACATCGCGATAAAAACGCTTTGATGTGCGCCAGTTTACCGACCTTGCGACTTCGCACGAAGTGCCAAAGTATACGCGAATACTTGGCTAGACACATCGCGATAACGCGAATATTCGCGACATCGCGATGTGTGCGGCCGCAGCATAATGGTAATGGCCTGCGCAGACAGGACAATTATCACCGCGAGCAACTAAAGTCCCCTAACAACCAAAAAATGTTAACGCGAACTAGATGCGTGAAAGGAATACCTTGTGACATCGGAAGTTTGATAGGAAAGTGCTATGGAAACAAATATTCTAATATTACGATGTGCTGTGATTTAGTTGAAGTCTGTCGATGTCTGCGGTGTACCTCTTATGCGTTATGCCAAGCAATTCTAAGCGATCTATTTTGATGAACAAAAGAGTCCGCGGACAAAACTATCTCATATGTGCGGGCCTTAAAGTGCACCATTTAGCGTTCCCATACAAGAACGACACCTTACTAACGGCAGAGACAAGAAATAACCCTTTTTAGACATAGCTCGCAGAGCGATAGGTCCACTAGCTGGGAGGGCCCGGAGTGTATGTTCTAAAAACAACCGCGAGCTCGGATTTAGACCATTGTCCAACAGTGGGCGTCTTTCGGCTGAAAAGATGATGAGAGTAAAGTTGTTTAATCCACGTATTGGGTAAAAACCCCGCGCTGAGTACCTACTAGCGACGGACGGTAAAATTTCAACCAAGCTATATCACCAAACTCGTTTATGCAGTATAATATAAACCTAGTGAATCTAATTAAGTTTGATGTCAATGATAGTGACGCAACATAAATCGATGAAAACAAAAGTTGCTTTATTCATTCATACGTACCTATTAGGTGGGTGTTCAAAGCTATTATCCATCTGCACCAAGAGGTCAAACTTCTTTTTGAAGTCCGCCAGCAATGTAGTTATTTGGTTACACGAAATATCACTGGAAATTCAAAACACCTATAATTACTTTTTGTTTTAGAAAATAGGAGTGATAAAAGATTTTTTATCAGGTGGTGTTTGTGTGCGTGTGTATGTGTGTGTATGTGTGTGTGTGTGTGTATGCGTGTGGGTTTGCGTGTGTGTGTGTGTTTGTATGGACGTGTGTATGTGTTTGTATGTGCGTGCGTGTGCGTTTGTGCATGTGTGTGCGTGTGCTTGTGTTGATTTTGCATGCGTGCGTGCGCGTGCGTGTATGTGTGTGTGTACGTACGTGAAGGTGATGGGCGCCAAGAGCGCGGCACACTTGACCCGGCGGGCGAGGCGCGCGGTGAAGGCCCACTCGGCCTGCAGCCAGGCGCGGCTCATGTGCTCCGTCTCCGACATGGTGCGTAGGTACGACAGGTATTGCTGCGGGGGCGACCAACACATTTAGGCCTTTCTCCCACATAGCTAATCACAAGCGACGCGACTGAGATGCAACCCATTGGTCGCCTACAGGTATGTACTCTATCAATGCGGTTTCCGCACACGACCCCACCCAAATTTGACTGATTCATGCTACTTTATAATTATTTCTTGGACCGTCACGTCGCACTCGATGTTCTTTCTGTACCGAGTCACTCGATACACCTGTCTCATCACTCCCGCCCAATACCGTTGCCCCCGCTGCTCGCGATAAAATGAACCAATCCCGTACCGAAACAGAGACTATCAAGAAGTGATTCTCGATAAAGAATCTGTACAAATTCGGTACAAAACGAAATTGCGCCACTACGATTAGAAAGGTGCCTTACTCTTCGAAAATTATATTGCAATTGCAACGAATGTATTTCTTATCGTTACTTTTTAATACACAATATTCTCTTAAAGTGTAAGTAAATATTCCTAGACATGACAAAAGATCTAAATTTTAATTTAAGAATATTATATAAATTGTTCTATTATTTAAAAACTTTTAAATAGGCTATATTACATAGGTAAGACTAACCTTCAGAACGGATTCAACGGTGGTGTCATAGGTTCTTAAGACGAGCAGCAAGTCCGTGCGGGCCTCCGCGGAGACGGACACGCCCTCGAGCGCGACCTCCACGTTGCGGACGAAGTCGTGCCGCATCTCCGTCGAGATGTCCAGCCCCTCCTTCAGCTCGTGGATAAGCTGCACACACCAACAATTATTTATGTCATATAATTATTTAAAAGTACTTAGCAAAGTCCATTTAAATAAAGATCATTCATTCATTCATTTTCATTCGTTCATTCAAAGTCACTTTTAGACTGAGAAATTAAATGTAGTAAGAGTTTAAAGTGATTTTGGCCAGGCCCATTTAGACAGGTCCCGTCTAATGCTGTAACTTTGCCTAAATTTTTATAAAATCCATTATACATATTCTTTTTTTTCTATGGCAACTTTTTGAAGTAAAACTTGGGAATAAGCTAGTGAATGCGTTAAGAAAAAGAGAAAGAAAAGAGGGAGATATTAAGTTAGTGAAGATAGAAAGACAGAGAGTAAGTTTTTTTATATTACTGTAGGGGAAGAAAGAGGTGCGAGCACACACTTTCTTTCTCTCTTTCTCTCATAGCCAGTTTTACTTCAATTGTCTGGTCTAAAGCACACTCGTTTTTTTCATTTTTTTTCACTTCATTTTAAGACCTGTGTCTGTTGATGGCGAGGCAGGAAGGCCACTAGTACGTACCTGCTTGACGGTGAGGCAGGAGGGTCGCTCTGGCCGTGCCTCTATCCTGAGCGTGAGGTAGTCATGAACGGCCTCCATACAGACGGCGGTCAGTAGTAGAAAATGACTTCGATACGATGGTAGCCGCATCGCTACGCTCTCCTCTGACCAGCACCCGAACCTGACACCACACCAAATTGTGACAAAGGGACATACATCATTAGGATACCATAGTGGTGCAACCAGTCACTGGCCACCAAGAAAATGTTTAGAGGTATATTATATTATAGAGGACACCTCACCTGGTGTCTCTTGCGAATTCAGCCATTGTGGAATAGCAATAAAGCATTGAATTGAATTCTGTATTAAAGTTTAAAAAGATCTTAAATTTTAGCGTGAACAAACTATGTTTATGTGAATGCTCTATCTAAAATGAGATCGCAGTCTTAAATGTAGATCCACCTTTTAACTACCTCTTAAGCTCGTAGGTCTTTTCCAGTTCATCATCTCGAAGTGGTTCAGTCTTCTCCTCGTCATCTTTGGTATCGTCAAACACTTGTACGGTTGTTTCCTCCTGGTACACTTCAGACGGAGGACTCTGCAAATAACAAACACTAATAAACGCGTGCAATATCTGAATTTTTCGCATTTTTTTTTCGAATAAGAAACAATACTTGAATCAATTTACGGCATCCGATACTTTTTTATCACTCCTGATGATTTAAAGGATGCTTCCTACATTACATACAAACAACTGTTGCTATGCCACCATCATTGAAATCGCGAAAAAGAACCGGCTGTTCCATACAAAAGAACACTTACGCAACTGAAATATTTACTTATTTATTTTTTCTCTAATCATTTATTTGTTAGTGAACTGAAGCCTAAAGAGTTTATTCGGCTTCGCACGAAGAGCCGATGTGTTCACGATTACGTGACTACATAGATCGTGAATATCACCTTATCGCAATGAGTGTGATCCAGGCATTGAAACCAGTCATAACTAGTGATGTTCCGGATATCCGTATAAGCGGATATCCGAGGTAGAAGAAATATACGTATCCGTTAAGTTTTTCGTGGAACTTTTACCTTATTAATTTTCAATTGATAGGATGAAATATTATAGGTGATTCGTTAGTATTAAAAAACTATTAAATTAGATACAGAGTATTTTTTATTTTTTAAAATCTGTGTCACGGGGTGACTTCAACTATAGTTTCAAGGACTTCCGCGCCGACACCGATTGAATAAGACAATAAAGATGACATTTGACATCAAATATCCGTATTCGGGTTCGTATCCGCGGATATACATTATTAACGATCCGGCACATTACTAGTCATAACTAATGTGTGCAGTACTCACATGCTTCTCGAGCGTGACGTGCACCTTGTGCAGCACATGTTCCCGCATCTTGTTGATGAACATGAGGCAGCGGCGCACGCCCTGCGTCTTCAGCATCTCCTGGTGGTACTCTCTGGCAACAACAAATGATACCTCTTAGGTACATCCGCCCACCAACCCATGGCCTGGCGCAACATACCGGTGACACAGGCCGAAATCGGGGGAGAGTGCACTGCTTCTGGCCGGGGGCTCTTTTTACGTGTTACAGTCGACAAAGTTCGCGGTATTCCATTTATCAAACAGAATCATTTAAACGGCTTCCCAACACCAAGCCCCACCTACTTTTTAATCCGTCCAATTGAATATTAACGTCATATGCTACAGCCAATAAGGCGCAGCGACTTCCTTCCTCCCACTTCCGTGGCCAACGACATAATCTGCTAAAATAATATTGTTGTTTATGACGCCATTTAAATTTTTGGCAATGTAGTGAAATGAATTGTACAGATATAAGTGCGGTAAGTTGAAAAAGCGCACGTGTGTTATACCACGTTTTACAACATATTTGAGAGGAAACAATTAATAAATTAATCACTACTTGACGACATTTTTAAATAAAAAAGAATACAGCGAAAAGAGAAAGCGCCCGGAATAATTTTTACTTGTTCACAAATTAGCGATGCGCGCGCATCAGCGCTTTATTAGGCAACAGCACGAAAAACAGCCAGTATTACTAATAAAGTAAATTAATATTTTTGTGTTTTTGTTACAGATAAATGGTTGTAATTTATTGTCAAAATTATATAAATTAAAATTAAATATTTATTTCTTACATTTTATCTCTCAAAGTTAATTTTATTCATAAAATGTTGACCACTTTTCCGACATAAAAACTCTTTGCTAAGATTTAAAAAAAAGTACCGTTCATTTTTAGACCAAGCTTCTAGATAAATTGTGCGTTTTACTTTACAAGTGCGTAATGAGATACAATACGATATTGAAATTGGTGAAATAAGAGACCCTTTACGAGCAAATGTGTTATAAATAAAATAATAGAAGTGTACATGTGTGTTGCTACAGCATTCGGAACATATTTCTTAATGTTTTGTGAGCGTATAACGTATCTACTATAATATATCATTGGTCTGCTCTTATTGGGCCGGTATTGGGGGGCGGGTCGCACGTCAATCAGACATGTCGGTGCAATTATCACCTACAAGCGGTAAAACGGATAATTTGTCGATTGTACATGGTGATTTCATTATAGTAGAACCTTATTAGTAGAGCCCCATTAACTTGCTAAAATAAATATACGAGCGTATTATTTTATTCGAAAAATCTCTGTAATAAGAGATATTTTACTAGATGGCGCTCTGAGACGGCACACACACATCTCCGAGTTCGACTTTGAAATCACCTTGTAATATACGCTCATAATCACAAAATATCTTCGTATTTGGACTCCCTTTCTGTTTACCATCAAGTGGAATGGAGTCACCTAAAACATTCTCACACCAAAAAAATTAAAAAAGAAAAAGAAAACTTTTATTTTTATTTCATTCTTTTTAAATTACTCGCAGTCCTTAATTCCGATAGATAACTACTTAAATTAGATTTTCTTAAATATTATATAAGAGTTAGCGGATGACCTCGAAGCGCCGGAATACCTAAGATCGCAGCAACTTTCAAACAAAAAAAACGCATCATAATCGGTCCATTCGCTACGATGCCAGACAGATCTAAACGTCAAACTTATATGATGTGCCCCTTTTTGCATCGGGGGTTAAAAATATAATTCTGATTAAGTTACCTGTACGGGGACTCCTTACAGCGGCCCAGTAGCCTCAGATGCAGCAGATCGGAGATGTCCCCCAGCTGACACAGTCCGCTCTCAGCCTCGTCGGCAGTAGAATTTGAAGACGTGTATCCGCTCTCGGAGGAGACGCTCGTGTCCGCGGTGCCGTACTTACTGTCCGAGATTATGATCTCCGGCGTTGGGGGACCGGGACGGTCTGAAAGTTTGCTTCTGATAACACATTTATATCGGGACGGTCCAAAACCAGTATGTCGTCCAATTTAACATAAGTGCATAAATAGGCACTTGAATTTGAAAAGATCCTGAGGTCCTACTCTGTTAATCGATTCTCGTATGTTAGGCTATATCTATCCCTCTTACTCACTCTGAAATTAAGATATGATTGAAAGAGACGGATAGATCTGAAAATACGAATGTGGTCTTACAGAGTAGGGCCTCTGGTCCTGTAGCCTAGGGAGGTCAGAACTGCAAATCAGGCACTGCATACTGCACCAACTCCTAACTTGATATATAAGAGCTAAAACACGGCTGGCCGTGAGGTAGGGTGCCTCATGCGTCAGGCCACAGTATATACGGTAGGCCGCAACGCCACGTCGCATTCCGGCTAACCGTATCATCTCAATGTACTTGCGATCCGCCGCATGTTCTTTAGATACACTAGGATGTCAGTAAAATAGTAGGAAGTAATATAATCAAAACGCTTGTGAATAGCACATTATACCAAGAACAGTAGTTTATCTGCGGGCTGTCGGCGAGTTATTAACCTACTCTTGCGTTGACGTAGGGCTATCGTAAATGTGCCGGGCAGGAACGAGCGGCGAGCGAATGTGCAATGACATAAATCGCGCGATCACACCGAGACGGCGAGACCACCTTATGCCCCATATTTTTATGTCAATGTGTGCGTCACAGTGCGTGCGTACACGGCGCCGAGTACGCACGCACACATTCTAATGGATAGCGGCCAGTTTGTATGAAGACGTGTTACTATTCTTGGTATACTGTGTGAACAGCGTTGTGGGAGAAGGGTCTATTAATAATTAAAGTGGGACCTGCCGCACGCGGCTCGTCGCATCACGGCCAACCGCTAGAGCGTTTTTGGCCTAAGACCTGTTTCGGTATACCACATTCTTGCGAAATATATTTTATACCTATTCTTAATAAAAATAACGATGAAATTATGCTGTGATACTTAGGTGATATTCCTATTTTCGTCTTACCTACAGTAGTACTAGGCGAAGTGTCATCCACTTCATCGTCCGGCTTCTCATCATCAGACTTATGGCCGTTGATCTTGGAGTCAGAGGGCCACTTCTCTTCCTTGCTGCTGGTGTCAGAATTGCAGGAACCACTGTTGCTGGAGTCGCTCGCTTTATCACACACGTTGAAGCGGACTTGGCAGGCCTTCGGTGTCTCTGCTGTTGAGGATTGCCTGAAATAAAGTGTACCCTATATAACAGAATTAGCGCAAACTCTGAAAGTTCATACATACATAAATATCGTACTATTTTTGGAAAGTAAACTTTATTACCATTACATATAACTCAATTTTAGTTGTCAAATTATTTAAGATTAGTTGATATTCATTTACATTTTAATTAAATTAGGGTAAAATTTGTCGAAATTACATAATTTTTCATTTTAACAATTCAGAAGTCAATTCCAAGAAAATACTTAAATGGTTTTGCGTTATTTCTGTTATATGTTGTAAAACTAAAATAAATGTTACTTGCAATGAAATAATAAAGAAGATATAACCACACGCTACATATTTATATGCAATAAATCATCAGAACAGCCTTTATAATTATTCGACCCGCTTCTCGGGATTCGGTGGTGTTGAAATGATAATGATGATGATGTAGGGAAGTTTCGTTACATATGTGTGCGTGTAACTGCGTATATCGGCGATGGGCAAGGATTGATTTTATTTTATCAGCCTCAGTGCATTCTTCGCAGAGTTCAGTCTGCACTTTTTTATTAGAGCTGAGGGTACAATCGGTGTTTAGAATTTCGCTTTTTGTGGTGGTACTTGCTTTTTGTGGTGGTACCTGCTGGAGGTGGAGATGTACCTGCTGGAGGTGGAGATGTACCTGCTGGAGGTGGAGATGTACCTGCTGGAGGTGGAGATGTACCTGCTGGAGGTGGAGATGTACCTGCTGGAGGTGGAGATGTACCTGCTGGAGGTGGAGATGTACCTGCTGGAGGTGGAGAGTCGCGCGCGTCGCTTGCGCGTGAGCGAGCGCACCATGCGGCGCACCGACAGCATCTTGAGCCGCATGTGCAGCGCCGTGTTGTACCACAGGCACATCGCCTGCCGGAACAATACGCTTAAGGTCGTAGCACACTTATCAGATCGGCACTGTCGCCTCTTTTTACTATGAATAAGAGGCGATGCGCTACGGTCCGTAGCTATTTCATAGCCGCCACCATTCTGTCTCGTTTATATTAAGAAAAGTGGCGTTCACTTTCCGAGCTCATAAGTGTGCTGCGACATGCGATCACAGCCTATTTGTTATTTTATTGTTATTTGTTGATTGATTTATTGTAATGTCTCACGTGTGCTAATAGTTAAGTTGCACGTCGTTTGTTATGGAAATAAAAATCTTTCTATTCTATTCTATTCTACATTTCCGGGTCGTCATAATTGGCATCGATTGTACGATAACATGATAGGTTTTCATCGTGCGATGAAATAAATTTATGTGCTCGCGCAATGATTGGATGGATGGACAATTGTATGACACATGCAATAATAATATGTAATAATTTATTTTTTATGTATACCACACATTGTATTGTTAACCGAAGGATCTTAAATGTATGCTTACCACTTATATTGAAAGGAATATCTGTAAGTACCTAACTAACAATAACATAAAATGGTGGTGGGTATCAAAATTTAAATTGCTTAGTTCAATAATATGATTAATTAAATTATGTATATAGAAAAGCTTTTCACAATATAAATAATCCAAATGCGTGGCAGTAATAACTACCCAAACTTTACGCATGTTAAAATGTAACTTAAATTATATTGATAATTATTTATTGACTTGTATTGATGTTTTGAAATCATTACGAAATTGTAAGCTGTGGAGTTTCTTTCGCCATTTCTTCTCCATCTCAGCATATTAATAATTATTCGTCCCGAAATGGTGGTAGGGTTTTGACGATTTAAAAGTACTTAGCAAAGTCCATTTAAATAAAGAGCTTTTTCATTTTCATTTTTTCATTTTTCATTTGCGAACAGTTTCAGTTTCAGTTTTTGAGTAACAGAGCACGATGAATTCAACATAAACGTTGAATTCATCGTGCGATCATTTGCCAATTAGGACACCGCCATATACTCTCGTCATTTAGATGTTTGAAATAGTAAACCTTTCAAAAACAGGTTATTTCATAGGATAAGTCTTGTTGTCCGTGTTCTGCTCTAAATCGCCAATCGCCTAAATTAACAAAACACCTAATTTGACAGAGATTGAAAACCTTTTTAAGCGAATAGCTGAACCGAGTATAGATCCTCCCTTCATCAATTCATTTGGTTAAATGCTACAGACTGCCTAGAAAAGTGACCAATTTCTTCAGTCTAATTTTTTACGAATAGTTTTATTTAGTTTAGTTGGTATTTACCGAACTGAGGTAGTACTTCTACCTTACAGAAGACCACAGTCAAATAACATTACATTCTTGTGGTGTTTCTGTTGGTGAGTAAGGCCGCCAGAGCTCGTCGGAGTTAGACATAGATATAGGTAACTGTAGATCGACAATGTGAAAGAGAAAGAGCGAGATAGATAGACGAGACCATTTCACGTACACGCAGGTGGCCTAAGTCGGCCTGTCAGTCACATAGAAAATACAGCAAATGTCAGACTTCAGTACTACGCGCACACATGCGCATTACTCACACGTTGGTACATTTTTTTGGTCTCATCCTAGTCGTTCATTGCCAATCTATAACGTCAGTAATACATCTATGGGATTAGAAGTCTGCCTCACCGGGACGCCATAGCGACGTCGCCAGCGTGGTTGTCACGACTACGTGTTATGTGGCTTGAGAGTAATAACTGACAAATATATAGTTTTTTTTATTTCTATTATTATTATTTATCGAATTGAAATGATGTTTTGAAATCATTACAAAGTTGTAAGCTGTGAAGTTTCTTTCACCATTAAAATTTTTTCACCATCACAGCATAGTAACACTTATTTAAGTTAAATAATTATTTCGTCCCGAAATGGTGGTAGGGGGCTTTTGACGATTTAAAAGTACTTAATAAAGAGCATTTTCATTTATACCTTTGACGTCTTTAGGTCACCAAATAGAGTAGCCATGGCGTCCCGATGAGGCAGACCTCTTAAGGTTGGCTCGAGTGTCAAGTCAGTTTGAAAGAGCCTATAGGCTTATATTATTTATTTGCAGCGCATGTGGATATGACCGAGAATCCATGGAACACCTGCTGTGTGACTGCGATTCCATAGCCAGGATTAGAATGAAGATATAGGGAATGCTTTATTCATGGCCAGAGCACTACATCTCTTCAAGTCCATGAATATATACACACCGGCATAGTTAGAGGAAATAACATTTTTCTTTTGTAATAAAGGAGATGTTCCAAACTGGCCCATGTCTTGTACACTATCTCAAAAAATGGAGAAAACATAAATGATTCTGGGAAATTTACAACTAAATATAAATAATGTATAGTTTTTTGGCTTAAAACAATTGAACTTCTTAGTTCACTTTGAATATGGCAACTATAGATAGCTTACCTATCTATTACACTAAAAAAAAAACTGGAGCGTTCCGTTCCGAATTGCTGTTTTAACGCGTACAAAGTCAGCACTACGCATCATTGACTACGCATGCATTACCCCGTTAACATATTAAGATGGAACAAATTATGAAATAATCATTCGCATTTAAATGAAATATCCCAAACGTTAAAATTACACGGTTATTTTGATGTTTCGTCAAGAACGAATAATATCTGAAGATTATTTTCCTAAGATTATTACGTTAAGGCTTATTTTCTTTGCCTTCGCTAGTATATCGTTGTTTGTCACCAAGGAGCTTCGTGTTTGTCACACAATGTCACGTAGTATCTCTAACTAGTCTGTGGTCATAAAGTGACATCTTCCGCCATGATGGTGGTCTGTTGTGTTGCAATAATTGCATTATTTAAACAACTTAAGCCAAAAAACAGAGCTTGTAAATAGGAATTTAACACTTGAGAACTGTTTTATAAATTATTGCCTACATTTTGAATAACTGTACAACTACATGGGCCAGACTCCATACATTCTGGAACATCTCCTTTATTTCTTATTGCTTTTTGTTACTTTTTTTAGCACAACAAATGGTAGTCTAACAAAAAAAGAAACAAAAAAAAAATACATGCATTACTTACAAAAATCAACCTTTTTTATGTTCCCCTAATTTTGCCGGTGTGTGTATAGTTATCTTATGACACTTCAACCCAATGGGATTTTTGTCAGGAGCTAACAAATTATTGAAATCAACTCAGAAGATTTAATTTACATGTTGTATATTCAAGGAGCTACAAGAATAAAAGAAAAATGTCTCCCTTTTTCTTTTATTCTTGTAGCTCCTGACAAAAATCCCATTGGGTGGAAGTGTCATAAGATAAGATAAAGTCTATATTGCTACTGCTTGCCACCAGGCAGGAGGTATGCCTTTTACCCAAGTGAGATTACTTTCCATTTCTGTCCATTCAATAGAATGCTGTGGGACGTACCTTGAGTCTGTTTTTGAAGAGCTGCGTGGCAATGAGCGGGTGTTCCACCGTCATGGCTTTCGTGGAAGGGTAGAGCGCGACGGCGTTATAGAAGGAGTCCAGCAAGGTGCCGATCTCCTTCATCGCCTTGCCGATAGCGTCGGTACACTCGCGGCAGTTGAAAGACACGCAGCCTTGGGAATCTGACAGAATTGACAACATTTCAAAAAAAAACAAGTTATGGTAATTACGAAATCATTTGGAGCTTTGGTCAATCTAGCTAGAACACTGTATATTTTTTCAGAATTTATTACTTGTTTGCTAAATTATGAGATATTTAAAAAAAAATTAAATGTACCTAAAAATGGACAACGTAGGATTACTAACACAAAATATCTTTTTGTCCATCTTTTTTTAATTTATGGCCCAATCTTTAAAGATTTGACAGAATTGTGTCATCTTTTCATTTTATTACTTTTGTAGAGCCCAATCCACAAAAAATAGTTTTCAAAATTTTAAATTAAAATAATTAGAATGAAAATTAGAGAAAATTAAAACATACGTGTCGAGACTTTTCGTGTCTATTTTCCATTATACAATAAAAAAAATGTAATGTTGTCAATTCCTCTTTATTATTTAAGGCCTCTGACCGACTTAGCGAATTTTCGTTTCTCTACAGATTTTTTTTACCAAGAATCCACTATGCATAAATAAGCGGCGGGTTATCGGGGCGAGACGGTAAAAACAGGACAGGGGAATGAAGAGGCTCCGTAGTACTTGGCACAAAGGCGTGTGTATGTAATCTGTTCCGAAAATACACGAGCTCCCATTTAATTACATGCACTCGGTGAATAATAATTACAAATTCGATACAGAAACTAAAACATAACAAAAACGCACTGAGCAGGTCAGGGAGGGGCCTAACACTCTCCTTATAATACTCATATATCTAGCCAAATTCTAAAGAATAAATCGGGACATTTTAAATAGCTAATGATAAAAAGAATATTTATACACACTCCTGCGGATAAGCATTAACTTAATAAAACGCTTCTACAGTTTTTAAGCATATCACAAAATAAGAGATAAGTTATACAACATGTAAATTAAATAACCAACACCCTACATACAGGTGGTTTGGGATCGGCTTCTGAGTTGATTTCAATATTTTTTTTTATAAGAAAACGATTTTTTTTTGAAAAAAAAACAAAAAAAAGTACCCGGAAAATATTGTACAACATTTTCTAAGTACTTTTTTTTGTTTTTTTTTAAAAAAAATTTATTGAAATCAACTCAGAAGCCTATCCCAAACCACCTGTATTCAGGGTGTTGGTTATTTAGTTTACATGTTGTATATAAATCTAAGTTTTAAGTTATTAGTAATTTAATAAAGTCAGAAATAACTTAAAACTAAGATGAACGAAATATCATTCAATTTAATTCGGTTGTTTAGTGTATTTATCTGTGCCATGCTGTCATTGAGTGCAATCAAAACACTGTAATGAAAAATACATATAAAGAAATTTACATTCAAGTTAGTGTCAAAATGAAAAATTAGAAAATTTCATAAATGCATCCATATGAAAAATTACTGACTAAACTAAGACTGTTAAATTAGTCTGAATAAGAGGCCAAAGTGAAACAAACCCCAGGAACACAGTGTGTATTGAAATAATAATAAGTGATAACATACGTAAGACTAGATTATAGATATTAAAATAAACTTTTACGTAACAGACTCACTGTCTTCATTGTCCCTCACAGACTCCTCTTTGCTCTCGTAGTCAGTCGACAGGTCTTCTCGAGAACCTTCTACCGCACTGAGCCGTTTGGGTTGGTACCTACAGGGGTTGGGGTTCACGAACCTGCAAGAGTAATGTTATCACTACATTAAGAATATGACAGGGGTGCCAAAGAGACGGCCGGACGAAAAACTGTAGTGCCAAAATCTATCACAGTATCGTAGATGACGCAGGCGGATCATATAACACACCGTATTGTAAAACAGCGCAACGAATTGTTGTGTGTGTGAATTGTTAACCAAATAAAACCGTTTGTTGATGAATCTGTAGTAGATTCTATTAATAAGTATTAGTCTGTGTAATCGAACGGAGATCGCTTATTATTGGTAGGTTTAGGTTATTTATTTATTTATTTAAAAACTTTATTGCACAAAAGAAAGTACAAATGGCGGACTTAATGCTAGACAGCATTCTCTACCAGTCAACCAGTAAGGTGCGTGAGAAAGAGTGTTGAAGGCAGGATATTTAATAAAGATGTGAATAAATATTTAGATAAATAAATATACGATTATACAATTCATACATAAATACCTTTTCCATATACATATATATATACATACAAATAGATACCTACATATACCTAATATAATATACACACATAATATATACTACCTACATATATAATATATTTATTAATGTTAAAACAAATATTCTTTGTTGTCAGATATATATTTTATGTCAATTTTAGATAGTGATGTCGTACTAACCTCTTAAAGGAGACCTTATTAAGAGCACTTTGTACGGACGGTGGTAGTGCATTCCAAAGGCGAATAGCGGTAAGGGTGAAAGACTTGGAGGCAAAAGTAGTGTGGTGTACCGGTGTATGAAGCCTAAGGGTATTACTGGAGCGAAGATTGAGGTTATGAGATGACCCCAGATATTGAAACCTGGATTTCAAATAATCAGGGGCCCGTGGATCGAACAATATGTTGAACAGGAAACAAACAACTCTTAGATTTCTTCGCTCACGAATAGGAAGCCATTTGAGTTGATTGCGATAACTAGAAATAGGTTATATTTTTTTATGACCAAGCGGAGTGGAAATATTGTCACTCATCACTCTCAAACTACAACCCGCCACGCCGTAATACGGTCAGTTATAAGATCCGCCAGCGACATAGAGATATCAAGATACTATCCAAACTACAAATAAAACTCAGCATCTAAAAACACGACCCATCATGGATCCGGGTAAAGAATAAGGATTTCGGATGTGCTTTTACCCGACTTCCTGCATATTGATGAGGATCTGTCAGTGGTCAAGTCTCTCACCCACCACCAGTATCATTTAACATAATTATCTGCTCATAGTACCTTCTGATACTAATCGCAGATTAACCATGGTGAGACAGAAAAAATATTTGATTATCTCAAACTAAATCCCCCGTCGTTACATCAAGTTGATTCTCACTAACCTGTAGTCAATAACGTTCTGCACTATGGTGGGTACAATTTTCCTCTGCGCGCACAGGAAGGCGTCCTGCTGCGCCAGGCTGCGGCCGGCTATCTTCGCCTGCAGCTCCAACCAGATCAGGTCCTTCAGCTCGTTCTGCCACACCTGCTCCTCGCGACTTATCTAATAAAAGGGTAAAGGGAACAATTAACGAGAAACTAACAATAAACCGTACACCGTGATTTTGTAACCATGACAAATATTTTGTGAAAAGTCAATACAAAATATATTTTTTTTATACTCACAAATACAGGATAAAAGATAATTCTACTCCAAGTCCTGGTTTAAATGAATCCATAGAGAGATTGAATGTAAGCGTTTGTATACCATATTAACAGCTTTTACAAAAGGTCATGGGCAGATAATCTCCGCTTAATCTGGCTATAGATAACGCTAATGTCAAGTGGACGGAACGAGTACTTGAAGATTATGTTAATATTGTGGATTGTAATTATGTTATGTTGTTATTTTATAATTACAATATTATGTTTAGTAAATAAAAGAACTTTTACGGATTTAACTTGGGTTTCACATTTTGTTATTATTGCCCGACGTTTCGTAACACTTTGCAGCGTTCGTGATCACGGGAGGACTAAATATGTAGGTTGTCTTAATCGATGAAATATTTAAATCTACCGCCAATTATTATTTTTTTGTTGCGATTTACACAAACTGAGCCTACTGTGTCATTTGGTTTTGCTGTGTGGTGGTGTGCTTGAGTTTTAATTATTTTAATTACTGGATCTTTACAGATGGTATGTTCCAACCACACATTCTCTATTGAAATTAGGATGTTTCTTTATAGCAATAGCCTCGCGCAACATCCATGGCATAAATCAACGTTCCTTGGAGAGAGTGTGTAATTTATCGAACCTTATGTAATTGTAGAACCCTTCTAGTATATGTTCACACACTACAGACTTTAGTCTTCCCGCGACCACGAACGCTGCAAAGTTTTACGAAAGGTCGGGCAATAACAACAAATTGTGAAACCTAATTACACGCGAGTTAAACCCGTAAAAGTTGTTTTATTGACTATATGTAGTGCTTGCGCAAATCTAAGCGAACATAATTATGATATTATGTAAAAGAAAATAGGAAAAAAGGCTCTTCTGATTATATTATACTAGCTAGCCCGCAACTTCGTACGCGTGGAATAATTACTTTGGGTAGCATTTTAATTTTTAGGGTACTTACTTAATTTTTTCACTTATATGTTTATTTTATTTATTTCTTATCAAGTGCCTAAATTCAAAGTTTCATAGCTTTATCCTTGATAATGATGAAAAAATAAAATAGTCTAACCAATCTTGTTTCCCCATACAAATTTTCTTCCCGTATTTTACCCCCTAAATTATAAAAGAAACTTCTTTGCAAAATGTCAGTTATCTAGGTCCAAAGGTGTGGGCTGGGCGTTGATCAGTTCTCCTCTTGATCAGAATTTCTCGGCTTTTCTCTACTATAATATGCATGTATATTAACCTTCCTCTTGAATCACTCTAGCTTTTGCCAAAAACCCTATTGAAATCTGTTGCGTAGTTTAAGATGAACGTCGCTGCGTTGGGGGGACCGCTAAGTAAATAAAATGAAACCCAAATTAAAATAAAAAGAATATTGATATGATAATGCTAAAGTATAGATTAGCGGTCCCCGACGCGGCGACGTTCATCTTAAAAACATTAATAGGTTCTTTTAATAAAGTTAAAATGCCGAGAGTTTTTTTTTATTAGTTTTTTTTTATGGTACGAGATGGCTAACAAGCTTGCGGTCCACCTGATGTTAAGTGGTCACTGCCGCCTATAGACACTTGCAATATTAAGTGTAAATCACTTAACACCGCAAGTGCGTTTGCCATCCTGGGGACCTAAGATGATATGCCCTCCATGCCCAGTAATTACACTGGCTACCTTTCCCTTCAATCCAAAACACAGCGAACTGCTTCACGGCAGAAATAAGAAAGGCGGTGGTACCTACCCAGAAAACCCTACATATGGGTCTACCACCTAGTAAACTTGTCGGGGGTTACTTAAAATTTTTAATTTTATTATGTACAATGTATAGATAGAAGGTTACTGACCGTGCGCCTGCAGCCCTTCTCCATGTTCCCCATATTGATGAGCATGCTGAAGGTCTTGTGGAAGGTGACGCGGCTGGCGGGCAGCTCCTCCTCCGGCGTGCACCAGCGCTCCTGCTCCGCGTCCGGCTTCTCCGCCTCGTTGCTCTCGCGGCTCTTGAGGCGAGACGTGAGACACATGAAGCGGTTGCAAGACTCCACCTGCGGTACAAGTTAACAAAGCTTGTAGTTTACAATTAATATTTCAATCATGACTGAACAAAACAATTGCATGCTGACTAGTTAGAAAATTGGTTTACCCTTGTTTGGTATAATAACGTTTAGTCGAAAATCGTTTCGACTAATTTTAGTTACAATAAAGTCATTTCGCATAATTATTTATTTGATCGAATATTTAATTGGTAGAATTTTATTTAGCATATTTATTTCTTTGACATAATGTCATTTCACTGAATTTTCAAATGCACTAATTTTATTTAACCTAATGTTTAACTAGACTAATAATGATTTAGTCGAAAGATCATATCGAATATTCAGTTCAAATAGCGCAAATGTTGTTATCGCAAATAAACATTCGATGAAATGAAAATAATGTTAATCGATATTATACAAAGTGATTATTTTCTTAAACGTTGTTCGAAGGAGTGATTTTCGACTAAACGTTGTTATACCAAACAAGGGTGAACCTAGAAAATTGCCTAAAGATTATTTCGAGTAGTAGATATGTAACAAATCGACGGAGTTTTAACGAGCACTTTTCTGAGATTATATCATATCTGAGACTAACGTCTAAAAAGTTTTCAAAATAAAGTTTGGGATACATAAAAACCAATTATAATTACGAGCCCTTACGTGCTATTGTATCTCGCCTAACGGGCTTGACACCTACTTTTCCATTCATAAGGCGAATTTAACAATAAAGTGGGTTATTGTGCTCATCAAAGGCATGTATAGGTTGATGATGTTAAGCACGTAATACTTACTTGAAAAACCTTATTGCTATGAAATAGAGTTTATATGAGAAAGGTAGTTGCAATAATAGGTAAATCTTCGTAGAATTATTGACGATTTAAGAGAACTACTAATAAAATAAGAATACCTGGCCTACTTTATGCATAAACAAGTTTTTGCTCTCGACTTCGTCCGCGTGGTTCACACAAACTTTGGACATCCATTTTATCCCCTTAGGAGGTGAATTTTCGAAAATCCTTTATAAAGTTGTCATAATAACTGTCTGCGTTCCAAATTTTCACGCAATCCGTTCAGTGGATTGAGCTGTGTGTTGATATATCAGATAGTAATGGTCGAAAGTGTAAAAAAACGAGTTACAACTTAGAAATAAAGTCCCAAGTCTATTAAAAAGTCGACAGTACCTAGTATGTACCATTTAAAATATGAGATGTTTCCAGCTCAATATATTCCTTACCAGCGTGGGCACAGCGGGCACCGCTCCCGGCCCCATGATGCTGGCAGGCAGGGAGTCCGCACGGTGATCTCGCTGGCTCTGGTCCTGCTTCCAGTCCCTCTCGCGGGACCTGTACAGCTTCTGGGACGCCCGCTTCTTCAGACGGTCTACAACTGACAATTTTTACATTATTAAGTTCTTTCGATCAAAATTATTTTACAAAAAATAGGGAATTAAGGCACGAAATTAGAGGAGCCCTGGATGCAACCTTCCAGAAGATTGCAGTCTAATTACACTATCCCTCATAGTGTTATGTTGACACAGGGTAATGTAAATAAGTTACTTAAATATTTTTTATCTTGTAATGCACTTTCCTCATCGTGTCTCCCACGTACTGACTTAGTATCTCATTGATGTTTTTGGTTGGCTGGATGAGATCTCTTATAGAGATAAGTTCGCCCTTGCAGAATGTATTACTTTTTAGATTTGTGATTCTAAATGCAATAAAGAGGTACCTAATAATTGTAGGTAAATCCTATTATCGGCTACTATAATAATCAGTCTTGTTGGCCAATGGCTAGCCTTAAATAAAGATAAATCACTGTGGCCCCCAGGCATAGATTACCCCAGGTAAACATTGCACAGGAAAATGTTACACAGCCACATGACGTTCATTCAGTCCTTAAACGCTACGAAGTACCATTATTAGTAGAAAAACCAACGTCATAGAAACAGTTTGACTGAACACGCAATGAATATTAAACATATCAGATTGTCCTCCGGAATATTAATTAAGATGACTATTTCCTAACGTGGATTAGTTCAAAGTTAGTGAGGATAATTGTAAATTAATCTAACTTGTTTTATAAAATAGGGTGACAAAGTTATAAAAGGGGTAGAAAAGCGGTCCCTATGAATGCTCGTAATACCAGGCTATCACTCACACTCTGCCAAAGAAGTATTTCTCAAGTGGAGCGAGTAATCCGCTATATATAAGTATCGCAGTCTAAAATAATGAACCAACTTTGATGAATTTTGGTAAAGAGATAGGACATACGTTATTTTTTATCGAGAAAATCAGAAGTGATACCTATCAACTTGAGTTTTGTGGTGCACAATATAACCGAATTCCACGTGAACTAAGTCGGGGGCAGGGGCTAGCGCTCAGAAAAAAAAAGATATAAATAATAACCATAAACTTTCGTGTTCTGGAAGGGTTCAAATATAGGTATGTGCAAACCTATATTTGAACCCTTCCAGAACACGAACCCGAACCTCTAAAGCAGGTTACTGTACCAATACCAAGACTAAAAAAATACTATTGACTGAAACACCACACGAAACCACAAATAATTAAAGTCATCAATTCATCATCATCATAACGATATGTGAATAGTAAGCCGTGGAAATATTAGTGGCGCAGTGACAAGCCTATATCGACCAAAATTACAAATACATAACTCGATCGACGTTAAGTCGATAGCTGTCAAACCGTAGAAAGTTGAAAATAAGTTTTAAGGCTGCAAGTTATTTACTGGGGGAGTATTATTTTCATAATAACTATCACTAATATTATCTATTACTTACTATCTATTTCTCCAAGTTCCTTTGAATAAGTAATAATTTAAGTAAATTTTATTTCAAAGCTACCTACCTACATCCTACATTGGAAAGATTGTATAAGTTGATTATATTTAAAATGATAAATGTCTTGATTTTACTAATTGTTGTAACAAGTAATTAATACGGTGCTTCAAGGAACATAAAAGATATATTAGGAATAGATAATATTTGTCTTGTAAAGATAATTTTTCAATTTACTATTAAATTCACATCCAGAACACTCCACAGAACTCACAGCTACTGTTAGTGAGTAACGTCAATTCACATACATTTGGGTTCATGTAATCTCTCTTTACTTGACAAATAGTGGAAGTAAAGTTGACGGTGACTGTTGTAACCTGCAGACACACACTTACTGACACTTCACATTTAAAGTATTAAGTGTTGACAACAAGTAGATTACCTACTGCAAATTTAATTTTGTTTCTTCTTTTATTTTATTCTGACACAACTTTTTATACTTTTCAGAGTATTATTGGTTACTGTATTCCAAACATCCACAATGATGACCCGTAAGGCCACTGCTAAGGACACAGAGATGAAACTAAAACAAGTAGTGGTCGACCTTCGGGCATCTCGGGAACTGTGTGATCGTTTAATACAGGAACGGGAAGACAGTGAATCTGAAATTCTTAGCATATTGGAAAAAAACAAACAATTAAAATGTGAACTGTCGGAGCTGCATATTAAGTATGAGGACATTGTTGAGCAATGCAACCATATGCAGGACATCATAAAATCCTTTACAGAGTGCAGTAATACACATGAACAGGCGCTTAGTAAAATTAATGAGTTGGAGGTTAGCTTATGCCTCGCAAATAAAAATGTAAAACATTTGGAAATGCAAAATAAAGAATTGTCTACAGAGAAACATTCTCAAAGCTTGTTCGATGAGTTAACCATTTGTAGTCCCGGCTTCATCGAGGAACAGTCATATGTAGAAAATAGCCCCAAAATTAATTCAGAAAGATATTTTAGTAGTGTTAAGAAACTAAAGAAATATATACGTGTTAATAAGTTTATAAATAAGACAAAAAGAACCATAAAACAATATAATTCTTTTAAGAAACAAAAATTGCAAAATTTGAAATTGATAGAAAAATTAAATATTATTAAGAGTAATGCAGTTGCAACAACTACTGATTACACAATATATAGTAAACAATTAGAGACAAAAATTGACAGTTTGGAAGAGTCTTTAAAAAGTATGTTAAAAAACATACAGACTATTTCCCAAAAACAATTAAATTATCAAATACTTGCTTCAAATGACATGGTAGATATGTGTAATTACAATGCAGAGCGTTTTGAATCTTTAAATAAAAAACGAAAATGTTCATGTCTCGTTACAGATATACAAAAAAATGAAGGGTGCATTTCAAGTATATTGTATGATCAACAACACGAAATTGTTTCACTCGTAGATAACCAAACTTGTTCCCACAATAATCTTGATGAAGGTGGGACTCAAGTGAACATAAATAAAGAACAAAACAATGTTATTATGTTTAGTGATGAGTTAGGCAAAAATATGGGTCAAACAATGTGTCACTATATGGCACGGCCTGTAACTAATTATTGTATTCCAGGTGCTAATTATACCCAAATATTGCAGAAGGTGATCTGTGGTACTTACAGCCCTAATAGTACCATAATTATTTTCATTGGTAGACGAGGCAATGCTAATTCCCATGTCATGGAAAAATATTTTAAATGCCTGTCTAAATTAAATGTAGAGAAAATAATTTTATTTACTTTTCCTTACAGTGAGTCATTGAGTCATGCAGAAAATGACTATAGATTTAAGTGTAATAGGAAATTGCATTTAATGACAAATTATAATAAAAAATTTGACATTATTGATTTTAATGGATTCATTAAAAATTTTTTTTTGACAAAAGATAAATATTTTCTTTGTAGTATTTACAAAAAACAAATAGCAAAATCGCTATGTTATTTTATTTTTAAACAAGCCAATTCATTGGCTATAACTTCTGCCTCTATTGGGCAGTCAAATTGGACGCTGGGCAATGACAATTTGGAATTTGCCTCAAATTCTTTAAATTAAATTTCGAGACAAAAGAGACTAACTCTGGCACTAGTAACTATAATGAAAAATTAGATTCTAATTATAAGGTTTTAGATATATTATCCTCCTCAATTGCAATGAATAAAAATTGTAAAAATAATTTTGTTAACCTAGTCCACCAAAATATTCAAGGGATGTCAGGCAAAGATTTAGAATTGGAGCTATTCATGAATTGTAATAATATTGATATACTGTGTGTTACAGAACACTGGCTAAAAAGCCATCAGCTCATGTTCAATTTTAGTAATCACCATGTTGTCAGCTCGTTCAGCAGAAAAAACATATTACATGGTGGTTCATTAATAATTACTAAAAGGAATATTATATGTAAGGAAAGAAATGACCTAGTAAGTATGTCTGTTGAGCGAGTTACTGAAATAGCTTGTATAGAGTTTGAACAATTCATTGTTATTAGTGTATACAAACCTCCATGTGCCCCTTTTGAACAATTTTTAAAAATTATGGAGGATGTCCTATTTAAAATCAGTAAATGTCCTAAAACAATTGTTATCTGTGGAGACTTTAATATTAACATACTAGATACAAATTCAATAACTTGTAATTTTTTAAATTTATTTAAGTCGTATGATTTGGACTACGTTTTTTATGAACCCACAAGAATTACTGAAACAAGTGCAACTTGCATTGACAATATTTTTACCAACCGAACACCTAGCCAAAAGTCAATTATTAATATGTTGCACTCTGATCATTGTGGTCAATTAGCATCGTTTCCTAGGAAAAAAGTTGAAGTGCGAAGAACGAAAATAAGCTTTATTCCTATAAATGCAAGCCGAATTGAAAAGTTTAAATCGAATTTAAGTGTGAAGCTGCCATGGTTGCCTTATGATGATTGTCCAGATAAGCTATACAGTTCTTTATTTAATCTAATAAATGTTGAATTTACCAACACTTTTGTGCCAAAAACAAAGACGATCTGTGATCGTCTAACTTTTAGTGAATGGGCAACGCCTGGTATCTACAATAGCAGGAATAAGTTGTACGATTTGTATAGTAAAAAATCATATAATTTTGATCCAGTATTTGTTAACTATGTAAAAAACTACTCTAAAGTTTTCAAAAGAGCCTGTTCCACTGCCAAGTCAGTTTACTTAAAAAATAAAATTAATAATTCTACTAATAAAATTAAAGAAACTTGGAATATTATTAACAGTGAAACTGGCAGGAGTCAAACACGCTGCCGCAATATTAACTTAAAGATTAATAATGTAAATGTTAAAGCTGATTTGGAAGTAGCTATGGAATTTGAAAAGTTTTTCTCAGATGTTCCCATACTGGCTACTAAATCACTTCAGTCGTCTTCCACCTCAGCTGAACAGCTTCTTAAACAAAATGTACCATCCTGTGACAGTAACTTCGAATTTACAGCTGTTAATTATAAAGATATTATAAATACCTTTAAGTCTATTGACCTGAAGAAATCTATGGATCTTTGGGGACTATCAGTCAAAACAATCTCATCCATTATAACTATAATAGCTCCTTATTTAGTTGTCGTATTTAACAGTTGTATTGGTTCCGGTGTGTTTCCTGACCTGATGAAACACAGTAAAATAATACCGTTATTTAAATCTGGCGAAACCTCAGATCCCACTAATTTTCGGCCTGTTTCTATTCTGCCAACTTTAAGTAAGATCTTTGAGAGATTAATGCTCAATCAACTATTAAAGCATTTCAATAAATATAATATATTTCATCAGAAACAATTCGGGTTCACTCGGGGTCGCTCCACCATTGATGCGGGAGTTGAGTTGTTAAAGGAGGTATTTGCTGCTTGGGAAGTATCACGTGACGCTCTTGGTGTTTTCTGTGATTTATCTAAAGCTTTCGACTGTGTTAATCATGATACTCTGGTCAGAAAATTACACCATTACGGCATTAGGAACAAGGCTCTCAACCTTATGACTTCATACCTGAGCAATAGAATACAGAAAGTTTATATAAATGGTAAAAGATCTCCTGGTTCTCTAGTCACAATAGGTGTTCCGCAGGGCTCAATTCTTGGTCCATTTCTTTTTCTAGTGTACATAAATGACTTGCCTTACTACATAAGGGACAATCATGATATTGTATTGTTTGCGGATGACACATCTTTGATTTTCAAAATAAATAGAAAATTAGATAATTATGACGAAGTTAACAATGCACTTGCAAAAGTAGTTTATTGGTTTAATGTTAATAACTTGTTGCTTAATGAAAAAAAAACCAAAGTAGTTAAGTTTACTACGCCAAATGTGAGACGTGTAGAAACTAATGTACAAATAAATGGAGTTGAATTGAAACCTGTGGAAACAACAACTTTCTTAGGAGTAATGTTAGACTCCAAACTACAATGGGGTCCACATATTGTAAAACTTTCGGGTAAACTAAGTTCTGCGGCATACGCAGTTAAAACTATTAGGCGGCTTACCGATGTAGATACCGCTAGAATAGTTTATTTTAGTTATTTTCACAGCATAATGTCATATGGAATTCTTCTCTGGGGGAGTGCTGCAGATATTAATACCATCTTTGTGCTGCAAAAACGGGCTGTTAGAGCAATTTATCAACTGGGTCCGCGTGACTCCCTCAGAGAAAAGTTCAAGGAGATAAATATTCTGACTGTGTCATCACAATATATACTGGAAAACTTACTATATGTAAAGAAAAATATTATGAATTTTTCCGAGAAATGTCATACGCACAATGTAAATACTAGGAAGAAACACGATTTGGTTGTATATAAAACTCGTCTCCACAGAATAAGCAATTCCTTTATGGGCCAATGTATACGTTTTTACAATAAGCTTCCGAAGAATATTAGAGACTTGCCTATTAATAAATTTAAAAAAACTGTAAAATCTAAATTATATAAAAAAGCTTATTACAAGTTAAATGATTATTTAAATGATCCAAATGCGTGGGAGTAAAATCTGCCCAAATTTACGCATTTAAAATTGTAATTTATTCATTCATATTGATATATCTATGGACATGTAATGATGTTTTGAAATCATTACGAAATTGTAAGCTGCGGAGTTTCTTTCGCCATTTCTTCTCCGTCTCAGCATACTAATAATTATTTAAGAAAAATAATTATTTCGTCGAAATGGTGGTAGGGCTTTTGACGATTTAAAAGTACTTAGCAAAGTCCATTTAAATAAAGAGCTTTTTCATTTCATTTCATTTCATTTCATTTCATTTCATTTCATTTCATTTCATTTCATTTCATTTCATTACAGCCTTTATAATTCGACCCACTGATGAGACACAAGGACTCTCCTTCTCATCGAATGAGGTTTAAGCAGTAGTCCACAATGTGGATTGGTAGACGAAGTATAAGGTGATCAAATACCCCTTTGCTGATCCACTAGTCGCCTTCTACGACACCCATTGGAGGAGATGGGGTAATGCTATTCTACTCTGCCAGCATCACATGGCTACGTTTCACTAAAAAAATACATACACCACTAATAAATAAAAAAGTGAAATAAAATAATAGTAAATATTATAATAAATAAATAGTAATACATAATATAAAAGGATAATATATTTTTTTTTAAACTGAAAAAACACGCTTTTGTATTAAATCCGACTTAAAAGTGAAAAATAACCTTTTAGTATACAAACTAAATGATGAACGAAAAGTATAATTATTATTTAGAGAAAAGCGTAGAGTGCTAAGGGTAGGAGAAAAGCGATAAATGGCCATATCATATCGTGTTTTGGTGGTCACGCTAGGCGGGCAGGAATAATAAATCAAACGTTTGGAATGTTAGTTCAGTTATACATCACTAGATGGCGTTGTCATTGTTAAGTTGGCGGTGTTAAGAATTTTTTTAATATAAGTACTTTCACGTAATTACGTACGTAAGTACGAATTATAACCGCCGAGGTTATAATTCGTACTAAAAAGTGGATGATAAAATAATAGTTAAAAAAAACCTAAAAAAACACGCTTTTATATTAAATCGGAATAAAATAAAAAGTGAAAAATAACTTTTTAGTATAGAAACTAAATTAATAATGAACGAAAACTTTAATTATTATCTGGAGAAAAGCGTGGGGTGCTCAATTTAATTGTACCGATCGAATATTTTCAAGAACTAATGTTATTCAACACCCCACGCTCTTCTCTAAATAATAATTATGCGTTTCGTTCATCATTTAGTTTCTATTACACCGCCAACTTAACAATGACAACGCCATCTAGTGACGTATAACTGAACTAACATTCCAAATGTTTAATTTATTAGTCCTAGCGATTCTAATCAGGATAATGGAATATTCTTATCGAACTTGTGATGTAAAGTCTATAGAGTTTTAATGAAATCTGACCGTTTAAAGTGAGTCAAAATCGAGCCCAAATGAGTCAGTTACACACAAACATACAGGAGTTACAAACATACAGGTGAAACTAATATGAGCTTGTTAAAATAGAAACCAATACTTACAAAAAAACATGGTACTTAACTAATTATTTAGTTAATTTTAGTTGTAATATCACTAATGCCAAAAAAAACATTATTTCGTACGGTAAGCTCACAAACACTAAACTGTGTGACAGATATTGTACTACATACTTATCTTATCCGCTGTATTTTGTAAAGAAATATTGGACTTTATCTATAACTGTTTACTGCTTATTATTACTCAGTCATTTTACAAATCAAAAAGTGGTTATCTACAGATAGGTAGTTTGTTTTGCTTTGCGAATTATATTTATCTCTGAAATGTCACTAGACGTGAATAGGTTACCTTAACTACACTCACCGGCATGGAATCTTGGTCAAGCACTTATTTCGCGGCGCTAAAAATTTTAAGTGTTTGGTATCAAATTATGCTTATAGAGGTAGGCCAAAAAAAATGTTTAGTTTTATTTAAAGAGGATAATTTATAATTTTTGACATTGTCATATGGTCAGTGTTTTTAAGTTTCAATCGCACCGGGACATTCGAGCAAACAATTTCAAGTTTTGAAGTCGGTACTGTATAAGTGTAGCTCAGTGGTACTTAACTTTTGTGATTTATTTTCCCTTCATTGAAACCAAAAATATGGCTTTACCACCAGTCCAAGTAGCTTTAATCAATCAAGGAGAAACGTGAGGTGATTATTGTACTCAATATTCTGCGCTCATTAATGCAATATGCCTGCCTTGAAAAGATACTAGGAGACAGGCAGCTACACCTGCCGTCCATGCAGTGGAGTGTAAGGTGCACATCAGAAATGATCACTTTATGTTCTTAGAAATTTTAAGAAACCGCTACCTCACCGCTGTTGAAATCCGCCAGTGGCTCCAAAACACGAGAGGTGTGAATGTCAGCGAGCGTACAATAAGAAGAAGAATAGAGGAGGTAAATTTAATGGCACGCAAGACAGCTTGCGGTCCAGAATTGCTTAGACAGCACCGAGTAGCTAGACTTCATATGGGAACACATCAATTGGACTCACGAGCAATTTTCTAGAGTTTTCACTGACGTGTGTAGAATTGCTTGACGTGCACCAGATGGTCGAGAACGTGTGTGGAGAGCAAGGTAACAGCGGTTCCTGCCCATCGCCACAACAGAAACCATAAGTCTTCATGGTCATGGAGGCTCCATATTGTTGTGGGAAAATATAAGTTCCGATGCTCGTACAGAATCAGTTGCCATTGACAGACGATGAACAGCGAGTAGGTACATCGGGGAGATCCTTCAGAAACATGTGCCATAAATGGCATTTATTGGGTGCGACCAATTTCTTTTAATGCACGACAATGCTGGTCCACACGTAACATGCGATGCGTGGACGATTTATAATACCTTCATGACGTTTGGAATCCAAAATGTGCAGTGGGCTGCTCCAAGCCCAGATTTAAACCCCATCGAGCACATCTGCGACATGCTAAAAAGGAGTATGATGAAAACGAGGGTCATTTGCCATAAAATCCACAAAAATATGAACATGTTAAGAGGTCGAGTCTGCGGTCCGAATGAACCGTCCTGAACATCTATATATCTAAAAATGAATACTGAATGACTGACTGACATATCAACGCACAGCCCAAACAGCTGGGACTAGAGATTCCAAATTTGGTACGTAGGTTCCTTATGAGGTCCAGGGGTGCACTAAGAAAGGATTTTTGGAAATTCACCCTCTAAGGGGGTGAAAAGGGAATGAAAAGTTAGTATGGAAATCCGTCATTTTTAAAGTATGATCCATAAAAATTGGTATATGGCCTTTCAGTTACAAATTAAAAATACGTATTTTAAGATTTTTGGAAATTCAATCCCTAAGGAGGTAAAATAGGGGATGAAAGTTTGTATGGAAATCCTTCATTTTTTAAGTAAAATCTATAAACATTTGTAGGTATTGTGCGCTTAGGTTAGAAGAAATTAAAAGAAAATTTTAATGCTGCCCGATGTAACTATTCTACGTGGACGAAGTCGCGGGCAAAATCTAGTCTATCCATAAAATTTGAATTCCAGACGCATTTTAACCAACCTCTACCACCAGTAATCCAACGGAGCAAATTAGTACCCATCAGGAACCAACGGAGACCTATAAACCTAATATACCATTGGGTCAAATAACCGCAGAAGCGGTTAAAAAGTTTCGAACTGACATAAAGGTGAATATTTACCAGTGTTTATTTTTCCACAAGAGCCTTTAATGTCACTCCAGTAAAACCATGAGGTATATCTTACACATTCACGGAGAATTGGAGACAGACAGACCATATATTCCTATGTGTTGATACTTCAGCTAAAGTTTGAAAGATCGTATCGCGCCATCTATTAGTGTCATAACAATAAACTTTACGGACAATGATTAGCAACTTTGTCAGTCAATGGCAAGTAAGACCCATGTTTTCATCACATGCCCAATTAGCCACAAATTAGCGTGTAATGAATGTACCATTTTTGAGCGTAGGCTCTGTCTGTTGTTAGTTCCTTTTTAATGAAGGTCGCGTGTCTAAATATTTAAGGCATTTAACCGATTGTGCGGTGTAGTTATTCGGCCACCGTTTCATTCAGAAGTTCGGGATCAATCTCCTGACAAAACCAAACATGTGCTCCGTATAGTGGATGTAGGACTTGTTTAAGTCTGCTAGGATAACTACTATCTCTTATCGAGACGTGGCGCCATAAAAATAGTATTAACAGCATTGTTGTGTTTCGACAATTAAAGATAAGATAACTTAGTAGTTATGCGTTTCGGGTGAAGCTTGCCGTTGAGTGAGATGAAGGCCACGAGCTATTCGAGTATGTTTAAATGCGTTTTGTTGGTGAGCGGCAACAAAACATCTGCCGCGGCGCGATATTATTATCAACAAGATAATCTGCTTTTGATAACTTTCCTGACATATCCTAGTCATTCATTAGTTGTTTTGAACGAGAGGCTTTTAGATTAATATCATCATGTATAATAATTACAAACATTACAACCACATATCAAATGTATAACGGTAAAACTCGCGGGAATCCGCTGGATGCGGGCAGCGCAGAACCAATCGGGTTGGATATCTTTGGGGAAGACTATGTCCAACAGTGGATGTCTCTGACGGTAAGAGAATCTTTGCAAATAGGTTTTAAACAACTCAGTTCCATTGTCACGTTAAAGGAAAGATGATGCAAGCCATTTATAACTTAGAGCCGCCGTATCGCGTTATTTATTAATGTAGAAACCATAACCAAATCGTTAAGATATGTTTTGACTAGTCTTAATACTCATTTTTATTCATTTCTTCAGCTGTTGTCAGTGGTCTCCCCTTGACTTTCTCGTATACCGGAAACGACTCAAAAGTTGATAGAAAACTTAATATGATGTCATGCATGCATGTTAAATTTGGTTGTTAGAGCATACTCGAGTTGTCGTGCTAACGCACAGACACACACACAGACATAATTCCGAAAACGGTATTTTTGGACTCAGGGAGGTCCAAAACGTGATCCGTCAAAATCTCGAGGTCGAATTTTTTGACGATTACAAGACTTTCTTTATACTACGTATACGAGAAAGTAAAAAGGGGTCACGTGCATAAAAATGAAATGGTATTGGATCTACCGCGTACGCGATAACAAGCGCGATAATAAGGACCCATTTGACCTTAAGATACCAACCAGGACTCGAAGTGTCGACCTTGGGGGTGTAATCGCTCACCCTGCGACCGCGCACAGCCCTTTGCAGGAACCGCTCAGTATCGATGTTATTTCTGTTGAGAAACGAATAAGAGATTAGAAATAGGTATGGCAAGTGTTTGTCAGATTACTTAACAAGACATAAAAATTTGCTATTTCTGATTATCAACGTACGTTGAGATACTGATGCACACAGAATATTAGATTCTGTGCCTATAGGTATTATCCGTGTACGAATATAGGCAAAGAATTTAACAGTCTGTGCAATAGGTATTAAATTTTAAAAAATCTATAGTAAGTAGGTACAATTTTTGGGGAGAACTTTTGTGAACACATTGGGAGTATTAGAGGAAGAGATGGCATGTGGACATCATGTGGATTACTATTTATTTATTTATTTATTTATTTATTTAATAGGACAACCAACAAAACTTAAACTAGACACACTCAAAAAAAATAAGTACATGGGAACTAGGACTTAATCTAAGTTCAGTTTTACTTACAGGTCGCCACGGCATGCATAGTGGACATGAGATATAAATGAATCCGAACAATTAAATGAATTTAGAAGACAAAAAAAAAAAAACAAAAAATAAACAAACAATGGAATTAATTTAAGAAACAAAGGTTTATAATATGATTAATAACTAATTAGTTTTAAATTCTACATTTAAGATTTTAACTTCAACTTTAATATTATTCTTAACTTAAATTATGCAGAACCGACCGTGAAAGAAGACAAGATTCTTTTTCTAAATAGAGCGGGCGTGTCCTTAAAAATATCAGTTTCAAATGCGACTTCTTTGTGCAAAATATTGTACTGCCTCTGCAATCTGTTCATAGGAGCATGATGACCGAGGTTTGTTCTACTGCGCTTGATTGAGAATGGAACGTACCTACACAATCGGGGAAGGTTGTACGGGGTGTTAAAGTTGATCAAACCTAATAGATATGGGCAATCAATTATCCCATTTATGACCTTGTATAGAAGCATGTGATCCAGTAGCATCCTCCGCTCCTTCAACGTAACCAAATTAAAAAAATTGAGACGGTCCGCGTAAGAGGGCAACTGTTTTGCCTTCTGCATCTGAAAGGAAAGATGCCATAGGAAACGTTTTTGGACACGTTCGATTCGCCCAATATGAACATCATATTGTGGCGTCCAAACCTGACTACAATACTCAAGCCTAGATCGTACCAATGATGTGTATAATAGGATTTTGGTGGAGTGATTCTTAAAATCCTTGGCATTGCGTATAACAAACCCTAACATTTGAAAGCACTTCGTAACGATTTGGTCTATGTGTTTATGAAATAAAACTTTTTTATCCATTACTACGCCTAAATCGCGGACCGAATCAACCTCTTCCAAGGAATGTCCGTTTATGAAATATTCTGGTGAAGTGTCATCCATGCGCCTTGAGAAACGGATATGCTTACATTTGTCAATGTTTAAGGAGAGTTTGTTGGACTCACACCAAAGAGCAAGTCTGTCCAAGTCCTCCTGAAGCAAGAGAGAGTCTTGGCTACGAGAAATTGGCAAGCAAAGCTTCATGTCATCAGCATAGAGAAAGCAAGTCGCATGTTTGAATGTAGACACAATGTCATTTACGAAAACATTAAACAAGATTGGACCCAGATGCGAACCCTGAGGAACACCAGACGTAGAGAAGAAAGGTTCGGACGAGTAGCCACTTAGCACAACTCTGGAATTGCGATTACCAAGATAAGAGGAGAACCATTCCAGAAGTTTACCTGTGATACCAAGGGTAGAAAGTTTGTGTAGCAAGATTTTGTGGTCCACAGTATCAAAAGCCTTGCTAATATCTGTATAAATTGTATCCACAGATAGCCGAGAATCAAGGGCTTCCGTGACAAGCGTTGAGAAGGATACCAAGTTGGAAGCAGTTGATCGAGATGAAACAAAACCAGATTGTTGGGGTGAAATTAAATGTTTTAAGTGCCAGTTCATAATGGGACAAAGAAGAGATTCAAACACTTTGGAAAATATAGAAAGTATAGAGATTGGGCGATAGTTTTTAACGAGGGAGATGTCGCCAGACTTATGTATGGGAACAATTCGAGCCTCTCTCCAAAGCCCCGGGAAAACTCCAGTCTTTAAAGAATAATTGTAAATAAAGGTGAGTGGCAGAGACAGTGATTTGCTGCATGTGACAGCAAAGAAAGCCGGGATTCCATCAGGACCCGCCCCCTTGTTTTGGTCCAGACCTTTAAGGGCCTTAAGAACCTCTTTTTAAGAAAACTGGACTGAACCAATAAAGTTAGAGCTTAGAAGAGATTCTTCTATGGTGTTCGGCAATGATAAAGAGTTGGAAGATGTCTTATAAACTGAAGCGAAAAACTTTGCAAAAAGATTACATATAGCATTACCTCCCTTCGCCTCAGATTCATCGCACATCATAGTTGATGGATATGCGCTACTGTTACGTCTCTTGTTTTTTATATGTGTCCAGAATAACTTTGGGTTCCCAACCAGTGCCTCTTCAATACTTTTAATATATTTAGTATAGCAAGATTCGATCAAACTGGCGCACCTTTTCTTAATTGTGCTCAGAGCGAGTTCATCCATTGGGTTTTTATATTTGATGCATCTCTGCCTGAGCTTGAACTTTTCTTTCAGTAGGCGAACCAGGTCATTGCTGTACCAGACCGGATACTTTCCCGATGCTGGTCTGCTTTTAGGGACATGCTTAGCTATGCAGTTCCGTATCAACCCATAGAATACATCCACCATACTATCAACTGAGTCAGCAGCCGTTAGTTGTTCTTCCCAGGGTATTGAATTAAGTTCATTAATAATTTTACACTACTATGTAGTGTAACGGACAAGCCTCTAATATTAGTTGTAGATATAAGCAAATTAATCAATTAGACAATACTGTATGCATATAAAAATCATAATATTAAGTAAATTAACAAGTATAAGGAAAATAATATTTTAAATTCATTTCGATAGTGTAGTAGGCTACAGAATAATATCTGGAAGATTCCACAAAAAAAAACGGACAATAGATAGCAGTTTATGGCTCTGTTCCCATGGAATTCAGTCTCAGGCCAGATTAAATAGAAATGAACCTTAAATTGTTGAACGTAAGGAACGAATGTGCAATAGTTAATATTTTTTTGGGAAAAACCCCGCGTGGTAATTTTTTTGTGTGTTTGTTTGAGGTAAGTAGGAATGTGATTAGCAAATTTCTCTCGTTTTAACAAGCATTAAGATTTATAATTGTAGATGATAATGTATGCATACGCCTATAAGTTAGGGAAATAGGGCGTTGGTTCGAGACGACGTAGAAACAAAAACTTGCGAACAGAGGCAGTCTTGAATTTTTAAGTAAAGTGGTCAGGTGGCAAGGCGGGCACTGCGAGGAGTCTGGAGGAGATTTTCAAGTGGAGTGGATTAGTGATTTGGCGGCCGGCGTGGATTCAAGGAAATGTTCCGAATGATCCAGATAGATCTGGGGTCTCCATGCTTATGGGTTATTAGGTAGTTAAATTGGGGGTGTATTTTATAGCTATTTTCTTCCAGAAATAGCTGGAGACCCAAGATCGAGAAGACTACGTAGGTTTGTGCTTTTTGTTTAGACTAGCTTGGTTTGAAATATTGCAGTCCTATTATTTCATAATTGTATTGACAATTTTGTTTGTCATTTGAAAATATACATAAATATAAAATATATAACGGGTGTAAAAGACATGAGCAGTCAAACGAAAACCATGTATTCTACTCACTATTATTACTCTCGTAAATTATTTCATAATAATATTTCATCATATTTAATAATATATGTAGTTAAGTTATATGTTGGTACATAAGTAAGTAGATAGCCTAGTCTAGGAAACTACCTACCTACGTATTATGTAGTTTTGTTTTTAACGCGAGCGTAGGTAGTTTACTCGTTTGTGTCTTTTTTCATCCTATCCACTTATTTATACTTATATTATTCCAGATTTTGCCCGATGGAAAAATCGAAATACCTAAATATTAAAAACAAATTACGTACTAGTAGTTAGGTACATAAAAAATATTGCTCTTTGCCATTTTGAATTATGTAGGTATCTACTTAATTCAATCAAATATTTACAATACAAATCGCATGTTTATGCAGTTAAACAATTCACACCGTTCGGTCGTCGCTGCGGCGCATTCGCGACTGGATGCCCACCGGGTGCCCCGCGAACTCGAGGCGCGTAGCATGACGCGCTTTCGGACCGTTTGTATGAAGATAGAATACTGTATAGATAATATTACCGTGACGCGGGCGACTAACATTTATTACCCTTTAACAGTTGATTATGAGGAGAATGAGATCGATAGCGCCGCAGTCGTGCATTATTAGTAATAATCACGAAAGTTAAGCTACCAAGTGCGCGGTCGGCACTCGGATGGGTGACCGAAAATTTATAAATTTGGAGCAGGGTAGGCAAAATAATAATCAGCTGATGAGTTAATGATTAAATTACCTAATCAACGTGTTAAATCTTAATTTATTTCAGTATTGGACCCGCAGTCAGCTGACTAATAAATTATTAGATCTACCTAGGTACCTACTAGGTACCTGGTTGAACAAAGTAATAAACGATCAACCATCCAATAACCTGCCGTCAAGCTCAGACCGCCAAGTAGTAAGCATCTACATTACCTGCTTATTAAGTCTTTTATCACTGATAAAGAATTACGTACCTACTTTGTTGATTTACCATACAAGTAACAGATAGGTATTGAATAACTACCTACATAAAACGGTGATTTCAATTTCATACTCATAAAAAAAGTTACTTCTCATTCTTTTACATTTTTAAAATCACAGTGCCTGTAAAAAAATGAGTTTTCTTTTACGTTCAATTTGATATAAACTTATGACTTTAAGGATAGCGAGAAAACATATCCAGATAGGATAGGACCCACAATTCCAAATTTATTCCATAATAATGTAAGAATTTACGATTTGACTTTAGTTCCTACGTAGATGTGTAGGTATGTTAGTAAGCGCGGCAGGCGCTTTGGCCGGCGGCCGGCGCGGGCGGCGCGAGCTCAAAAGAATTACCTACGTACTGCGCTTGCATACAATGTTGCCAACTTAGTGTTTGCTCTAAACCTAGTAAAAATTTTTTTTTGTTCATTGTGTTGTTTGCGATAATTTAATTCAATGTTTACTGTTTAACGTCATAACCGAGCACCAAAGCAGTAATTACGTTGCATGAATAAACGGTAATGTTAAAACAGGAATTAACACGATTTGTTAATCAATAATTATTAAATCAGTAATTACTGGTGAGATATGGCAAGTGTACTACACACACCATCACTGGTAAATTGGCACTCTGATAGCGATTGATTTATTTGGTTAAATATTTTTTTTTACATACCTAAGTTGAGTTATTTATTGTATCTGCGCCAAATCTGAAACGATTACGACAATTATTTTTTGTTATAAAGGTCGTAATAGCAGATTGGTTTCTTTTACATTAAAAACTGCCAAAGTACATGAATAAACGTTCATGTCAGTTTATAAAAAATAGTTCGCCGCGACGACCGACCGCCATATTGAATTCGTATCTGTCGCTAAGCGGGCCTCGTAAAAATTATTGGTTGCGGAGTGTTTTCTTGTAAACGACCACCAGAAACATTAAAGTTATCCTAAAACGGAGTTGCTTATCATACGAAAGTAATTTTCTATTCACATCAACTACTGTTTCACTCACTCCGATCCGTTCGAGTAACTCCCAGTTAAACACTACACACTCAAGCACTAGACACACTTTTGCCATACACCGCACTCGTCGAACAAGGGTGCGAAGACCCGCTCTACATATGTAGAGCGGGTCTTTGCACGGGGCGCTTTTCCCCGCCTCCACCACGACACGATGTGCCCGAGCCGAGGTCCGAGCCTTTAGAGGCACCCTCGGGCATGTCGCTCCCTACCGACACGGACGCCCTAGGGACGCTAGGCGGTCGAGAGACTCCCCACGGGGGAGATGCTCGGTCGCCCAGTAATCCCCTAGGAACGTCCGACCTACAGGCTTGAGGACCCACCAAGGTCTTCGCCTTCTTAAAACCCGGTGACGCAGAAAATGTCATCAGAGACAATCTGCAATAGTATTCAAAAAAAAAAACTACTGTTTCACATAACAATACAATTTGTCATCTACAAATTTTGCGACAGAAACAACGATATAACAACGTTAGGCGATATGGTGGTACGCCGAGTGTGAGCTCGTAATAGCGATTATAATTTTTGCAACAGTGTGCACTAGTGAGTAAATGTGTGCTATGCGTGTTTGCCTCACCCCCCGCAAAAAACGGCAGAATGTTTTCTGTACTAAAAATGCGCTATGCCACGTCTCGTGTTAAATGGTCTAAGGTCACCGTCATGACGATGGGATTAGTAGATTTTTAACGACAATTAGCTCATACATTGTGGTTAAAGTATTGGAAAGTTTTTCAAGATTGTCTACCACAAGTGTGTTTATTTTAGTTCCTTTTTTTGGTTGGTACTATTTTATTTTCAGATAAATTCAGATAATTAAAATGTATTGTAGTACTAAAAATAAGTATGTTTGGTTGCGGAATTTTTATATCAGTAGCTGGCAACACTCCGCGTGATTTATTTGGAAGTTCTCTACCTACTTCGCTACCGCTAGTCGCTAGCGTATCGCCACGGTACTAGGGTGCTTATGAGCGAATGCTTTCGAACTCGTGTAAATGAGGTTGCGTAATCAAACCGGTTTTATGGTATAATATCGTGCTGTTCGAGTAATAAGCGGTTCTAAGGCTTCAGCGCAATTTTCAGTGCAGTTTGTGTTGTGATCGTGGTGATTTAGTGAGTGTTAGAAACAAGATCCCGGGCATGTTTATAACGCCCGCGAATATGTGAACATGGTTTACTGTTATACTTGGTCCCGTTTTCTTGCCGCAAAGAATGGATGGGCGAGCTTACCTGGATCTGTTAAACGGGTACATTTCAGACGCTCTGTACAACATGCCACTAACTCAGCTGCGAGTACCAGCACGACATTGTGAGACCCGTTCGGAAGCGGCTGACGGAGCTGTTCGGTGACCAAGGGATTGGGCGGTATGGGCCTATGCACGATCGCCAGATAACCCCTCTAGATTTTTTTTGTAAGGGGTTCGTTAGGGACAGAGTTTTTGACCGCCCTTGCGAAACGGCTGTCGAGATGCGTCAAAAAATCATTGACGTATTCGACGAACATAAGCATCGGTCACTACGAGAGGGAATCCTGGCGAGATCACGAATTAAGATACGCTGTAGGTATCGAGCGCGCATGTGTCTACATTCCTAATTCGTTGGTGTCTACACGTCGAAGGTCGCCAGTTTGAACCACACCTCACCCTTTCGGAAGGCCTATCGTAGATGAAAATTAATGAACAGTAGGTAAGTACCTAAGTAGCTAGATTACATTTATGTCAACCTACATTGTGAACTTCGTGGCCGTCTGGCAAAATTATCGCGATTTTACGATGCGTACGAGTTGAGCGCTTTACATTGCGCGGTACAATTTGCAATTTTTTTTAACACCAAAAAATAAAAATCATTTCCCAGCAATTATTTTTTGAAATGTTACTTATTTTGATGTATAGAATACATGGTTCTCGTTTGACTGTTCATGTCTTTTACACCTTGTATATTCGGAACCAAGCAAGTCAGGTCATTTAAAAATTGAGTGATTTAGTGTTTTGATATAATTTAGGACATAGTAAATAATGTAATTACTCAATTTAAAATGACAAGGTGGTGGTTGTTATGGGTGTGACTTTTTTTTCTTTTCAATTTCATTACTTTGTTTTGTGTTTTGTTTTGTTTTGATATACTATGTATTTCTTGTTATGTTATTACGGATTATTCGATAAATTTCGTGACAAGTGACGTTTTGTAGTTTTATGGGCGTATGTGTACCGATGTAATAAACCAACAAAGGGTATTCGGTCCAGTTGGTTCACGTTTTGAGTTTATTTCATACGGAACTTTAATATTAATATTTGATTTGGATTAGGGTGTAGGTAGGTAATATTCGTTATGTATAAAGGGACACGCCGTCGTGGTGGAGTGGTCGGTGTGGCTGGCTGCGCGTCGGGCGGTCCGGGTTCGAGTCCTGGTGGCGGCGAGTGTTTGTGTGACGAACGCGAGTGTTTGTTTGTGAGCCGTGGTTGTTTGTATGTTTGTTTGGGTTTGTTTGTAAAGATGTCTGCAATTATTATGTATATTAAAAAATAAAGAATGTCCGTTATCTGGTGTCCGTGGTACAGGTTCTTGATGATGCTTGCCTCCAGCTGGATGATTGGTGTGAGCGTGAAAATATATTATTATTATTACAATATGGTTAGGGTAAATCTAAACGACATAAAAATATAATAAGATATTAATTGTGATTACATTAACCCTGTAACAAAATAAAGTAGAACTTATTAACTTGAATTTCTTTACCAAAACTTTTATTGAATCTATACTATTATAATATTGAAATAATCTAAACTATATTTTAAAAACTATACTTCAACCTTTATATCTCAATTTACCTACTGTGAATTCCAGAATATTTTAAAAACTATACTTAGGCCTTTATAACCCAATTTACGTACTAAGAATTTCAGATCATTCGAGAATTTGTTTTATGATTGTGCTTCATGATATTTAGTTATAAATTCTTTACTATTCTTATGAAGAACAACATTTAAATAAACTCACATTACAAGAAATTATAACTATATTTAAACTTTGTAATTTTATATTTTCTTTAATAACATTGTAAGTATGGGGACAGTTTGGAGACATTTCGTTATGGATATACACCTGGTTTTAGTTTGGGCATAGGTTAAATAAGTCAGTTTAAATGAACGACTTTGCGTACCAAAATAAAACCAATACTCTACACGCAGCTGAGACTATGACTAAATACACTCCACATGCTCCAAAATTAAGCGAGTGATTATTTTGTGCGAGTTCTCTGAACGATACATTACGGTGATCGCGACACGATCAGAATGGATCTAATTCAAAAAAAAAAATGGAACTATTTAGATTAAGGAAGGGATGTATTGCAACACAAACAATACATTGCGAATAGCGCTGACTGAATTCACAACTCAGTTCCTTTTCAGAATTTAAATATTCTTGGTTGGAATAATTTTCATTCAAACTTAGGATGTCAGAAGTTTGGTGAACTCAATCTTAATCAATTGCAACCTTACATTTTGGTTTAAAATCACCCCACATTCACAATCCATGGCAAAGTGTTGGCAAGCGTTTCTATATTTATAATTTAGGTTTTCTTAATGAGGAACTTCCTGTGGTTTTGGAAGGGGGGAGTAGATTGACATTGGCCTTGTCACTCACCGATTGAAGCGAGGATGGAGCTTCAACTTCCTTATTTATTTTTTTATGCAATTACTAAAGAACGTTATTAAATTTCGACGTTATAAGTTCTCTTATGCTGTCCATATTTCATTCTCTATATTCTAAAAGAATTTTGGTTACTACTTCACAACATGGGTACTAGACGATATTGGCCTTAGGAAATTCTTAATTCCTGAAAACAAATTACTTATATTCTGTCTTGCATAATTTATATGAGTATTCATATATTCATATAGTAAAATATTATTTTACATTAAGGGGGGTTCAGTTACAGTAGGTAGGTACTTATATGTCGGCGCATTACCTGTATACATAGATTAGACGTATCAACGGATGGACAACAATTAATTTAACTAATTAAACATTTGACAGATAAAGCCTGACTGGCCGCGCAGCATATCTCTCTTTTCATTCAGAAAGCTTATCAGTGTAAATGGGCTGTTCAGATAAAATATATCTAATAACATCGTCGGTAGAGCTAAACCTAAACATTGTCATATTTCACATTGGTTTCACAAAGACATTAAATAGATATACTTACATATATTTAAAAAAAATAATTTAAAATTTATGAATAATGTAATAAAAAATATCCCGTCTAAGCATAGATTTCTAATTACTGACGTTTATAGATTGGCAATGAATCGACTAGGGCGAGACCAAAAAAACGCACCATGTGTGAGTAATGCGAATGTGTAATGATACATAGTCTAACAGTTCTGTCTTTACTATGTGACTGACAGGCCGACATAGGCCGCCTGCTTGTACGTGAAATGGTCTCATCTACAGTTGTCTATATCTACAATCATTCGCCTGCCCTGCTACCAATTTTATTTGTGGTCGGCGTAATATGTTTTCTTCTTTCACTATCCTCGATCAGCCGTCATCTCATCACTAACACTAACATTCTTCTTCGCCATATCATCATTCACACAATTTCCTATATCTATACGTCTAAGCCAGTGGTTCTTAACCGGTGATCCGCAGACCACTAGTGGTCCTTGGAAGCTTTTCAAGTGGTCCGCGAGCCATGCCAATAAATAAGTGATAAGAGTCTACCCAACATAACGCGAGCGCGTAACACGCCCCACTGCGACTCGGGTGGACTCGAGGCGAGTGAATTTACTGAATATTACCTCTAAATCAATATACCAACTGGGTGGTCCACGGCATAACGAAAAATTTGTCAAATTATCCCCCAGGACTATGTAAAAGGTTAAGAACCACTGGTCTAATCAATAGATCACGAAACAAAATTTCTTTGCGTTTCTTTAAGTTCGTGAATTTTTCAAACACGTCTAGTTTGTCTTTCAGTTAGATCAAGGACAATATGGATGTAAATTTCAAAACTCAATAAGTGTTAATTTGATGAATGACAACTGATCTACACAGGGGACTTACACAAGTGGCAATAACGATAACATTATATCAAAATTCGTCATCATCGGCCATGCTTTGTTATCTACAGCGTCTTAGCTTTCGCTACCAACCAACGAATTAGGAATGATACTAACTTACTTAGAGCTACTATTGGCCACGTGATTTAACGACGGCTTAAGTGAATACATTTTGTTCATCGAACTTAGTTACCGTTACTATTCGTCACTTTGTCTAGGGGCCCAGGCCTGCGAGAAAACGACGAATTTATTCAAGTAATAATAAACTGCCAATTGAAATTAGAATGGAACCTAAAATAAAAACTTTCCCAAATTAAAAGGAATGTTTTTAATACTAGAAAAAATCGAACCCAGCATCTTCCGCAATCCGGGCGGCTGCGTTAACCACTACGCCACCGAGGCCCTCGGTGGCGTAGTGGTTAACGCAGCCGCCCGCCTGAGGCAGGTCGATTTTTTCAGTGTATTTTTTCTAGTATTAAAAATATTTACGCGTTTGTAAACGTAAAAAATATTCCTTTAAAGCAATGTTTATTAAAAAAAATCATTTAAAAGGAATATTATTTCAACGATGAATACAAATAAAATATATACACTTTTTAAATCAGTAATAAATATTTAATGATAGGAAAATAAAAACATAATTGAATATCATGCACAATAAAATAAAGTTAATATAGGTACTTAGTATGAATATAATTTCTAATCAATACATAGTCCGTGACACTTTAATCTTGATTATGCTATGCCCGAATGAGTAACATGATAATTATTCCTTCTGGTATTATTTCTGAACATCTATTGTTTACATTCATGAATGCAATAAATTATTTGGTTTGATTTGATTTGAAAAAGTGCGAGACCTCATCTCAGCACTTATCATAACAGCATTTTTGAATATTTTTTGCGTTTACAAACACTGAACCCCCTTCCCGCCTGAGGCAGGTCATTTTTTTCGCTGTATTTTTTATAGTATAACAGCATTTTATCGTTTTCTATTTAATTTGGTATGAATTAAAAACGTAAAAACCTACTTACCTATTGATTCTCATAAGGGGAAAATATGATATCGCTCTGAGCAGGTTACGTGGTCGGAGTCGAAATGATATAACATAAAATGCCGTTAGCTATGAATAAACTATAAAACTTAATCAATAAGGATAAGATATTGGCGTCTTACTGGCGATTTCAACATTCTACTACTGCTAGTAAAAGTAAACTTACCGAAGTTTGGTTGCCTAGCAATAATTGTTAATTTACTAAAAATACCAGCGGTCGCCTAGCAACCAAACCCAGATAGGTCGATCTGTAACTGTGAATTGAATATTGAAACCGGCCATTAATGACAATAACAGAAGATACTGATTAATATCTCTATATTTAAACATTTACATATAGTTAAACCTTTTTCTTTGCATTTCGTCATTGAAACGTACAAGAAAATAGTGACAATATCGTCAACTGTTGAATTGATTTGGGGTCAATTCTATTTCTTTCTTTCAATTGTATCAAGTTTTAGATTATTTTAAAGATTTAGGGATATTGTCAGATACCTGTTGTGGATACTTCTTACAACGCTGCTGGTATGAGAGTCGTGAATTGGACACAAAATGGGTGACAAAATAAGCGAAAATGCAGCCTAAATTGCCAAATAAGAAATATTAAGAACAAAACAGTTTTTGTATGTAAAGGAATTCTAACAAGGCGCGAGCAAAAAATCGTTAATTATCATTACACAAATAAAAATCACATAAAGTTATAGTAATAAATGAAACTACACAGAAAAATATAGTTTTATTACAGAGTTAGAATTAGAATAATATTTCAAGCTAATAAAACGTCACAGTTTAAAAAATATATGAAATTTTTAAAGCATATATGGCTTTAAAAATTTCATATATTTTTTAATTAGATACATGTATCTAAACATTACAACATACAACAACATAGGGTATAATTAAGAATATAAATAAATAGTTTATTATTCCTTTTACACAAAATAAGTGCCTTCAACGTTTCTAAAATTAGTGGTATTTAGTTATTAACATAAAGAAAACAATACAACACAATATAGTGAGAATATTACATAACAAATAAATATCTACATGCATTTAGGAGTGCCACAGAGTACTAAACCGTGCAGATAGAATACAATTTGAATGGAAAGGAACAAGAAAAGGTGAACCGTTGTCAGTTATACAAAAAAAATAGACATTTGAAATAGTAATTTAGGGATAGTGTACGGTGTAATAGGTACATCGCACATTGTCAATTCTGCACTTTTACGCCAGTGCATAGAAATCGGAGCGCCACGTCAGTCCAAAACCAACTCGCGACTCGCATTCACGCATTCATTCACTTCATTATAATATTAAGTATTTCGTGTGACAATAAAACAGTGTTTTAAGTAAAAGATATTTTAATCACTTCGGTGTAGCAACAACCCCTACAGATAGCATTTGGTTATGTGGAGTCCCACAACCAAGATTACCCACAAATAAATTTTCTCGCAGAGTGTAGTATAGTAGGCAAAATTCTCTCTATTTCATTTAGCCAACAGCATCCCTTAAACGGTCCCAAGCCCCGCCGCCAATAAGGCACAGCGTCTCTACTCCGCTTGAGCAGGTCGCCTTCCCACCCCACATTCGATCTAGCGTGGAGGATGCGATAGTCTGCTCTTTCTTACACAGCGGAAATAAATACTCTTATTAGCTCATACCGGATGCCAGGCGAGACACGTCAGTGCTACGCCGTCCCCCACAAGTGGTACACCGCGAACTTTGTCGATGACGTCCAGTGACGTGTAGGCTAACTGCAAGTATCCAGTCGCCAAGATTTAATACAAAGAAACTGACAGTGTAATTTACTTATTCTAACAAAGGTCCTTCTTTAATGTTCCGAATTAGGTACAATGTTAGTCAAACAGTCACAATGTGCTACCGTCCCAGATGTGAACCTACTTGCGTATCTCCTTGTTCCTGATCCTGGACCGCGGTGGAGTGGTGCCCAGAAGGTCAGCCTCCGCGCCGTCGCCTCCATCGGCGAGGAGGAACCGGGAGGACTGTCGCGGGTGCCTGACCACCACGTCGGAGTCATCGCTGGAACAACACCATCACAATGGGAAACTGCTACTTTTTTGATTTTTTAAATCATCTCATTTCACTATCTCTTCGGAAATATTTTTATTACAATTTTGTGTAAAAAAATTGTCAACACTACAATAATCCCATTCACTTACATAGAAGCAAATACACCGTGGCAATTCCTCTAAGTTGGCGAGATGCTCGTGCCAAGACAGACGTGCGCGGCCACTCGAGACTTTTCATCGGCGCCAGTAAAATTACTAAACCTATTAAAAATATCTTTAATAATATCGATACAGGAGGTCGATGGGGCGCCGCGGTCGTGCGTTCTTCGTACTCGGATGGGTGACCGAAAACTTCTCAACTAGATTTTCCTGCGTGCTTGTCGATATCAAGACATACTGCACCGACCTTCAATAAATTGGGAGCAGGGTACGAGAGTACGATTACAAAGACCGCTTAACTGCGGCTCCATCGACCTCTTCAGGAAAATACATATTTTCAAAGGGGAGAAATATAGTTGATCTTGGCTATGACCTTAAAAACATTTCACCATAAGTTGACAATGTCTGTGACAACGCTAATAACTTAAGAAAACATTACTGAACAATACAACTAGGTACTACCTGGTTGTTTGTCTGTCGCGGTAGCAACAGAGTTTAACAAACACGCGAAGGTCAGTACTACGCGAACCTAGACATTCAACTTGTTTACTTTGCAATGCCACCTCGTTTAGCTGGTTTCAAATCGGCGAAGATGGCGTATTAAGTACATAAATCAAATGAAAATTTCGTGATGATTAAAAGGATTTAATATTAAACTAGCTTCCGCCCGCGAATTCGTCCGGGTGGACATTTTACCCCCTTAGGGGTGGAATTTCCAAAAATCCTTTCTTAGTGGATGCCTACACTGTATAAAGGTATCTATGTGCAAAATTTAAAGTCTCTAGGCTCAGCGGTATGGCCTGTGCGTTGATATCTCAGTTGATTAGTCAGGACTTTGAATTTTACCATTATAAACTTTGGACCTCTTCATCATATTAAAAACGAACCAACAAAATTTTACTGGAAATTGGACAGCGGACTAGCTGCGCGAATTTGAATCAAATGAAATCAAATTAAAAAGTTCTTTATTTAAATATTTTTTGAATAAAAACTTTAAATAAAATTGACAAGTTCTTTCATCGTCGTAATGGGGAGGGAATATGCATGAAATAAAAATCTTTTTTAAAAGAAGGTAAAGTAATAAACCACAGTCATCAAATAACACCACATTTTTACTTTCTAGTAACGTCGTATAGAGGAAGCCAAACTGTTACACAGTTTGGCAGACTGTAGAATTGTAAGCTCAGTGTATTATTTTGTGATAATAAATAAAATAAAATAAAAAATATCAACTTTTGAGTCGTCGATCACGAAAGTTAAGCAACCAAGTGCGCGGTCAGTACTCGGATTGGGTGGTCCAACTTTAACATGCATGTATGACATCAAAATATAAGGTTTCTATCAACTTTTGACTCGTTTCCGTTATACGAGAACGTCAAGGGGCGAACACACCCGATTTTTGGTGTCGAAATTAACAGAATTTCGACACCAAAAATCGGGAGTGGTAAGGTTGCCAGCGTCTATAGGCTACGGTGACCACCAGGCAGCCGGTTGCTTGTCTGCCAACCAAATAACATAAGATAAAAATTTGGATGCAGCATCGAAGCGTTTTCTTTTAACAATTAAATGCCAACAGATGTAATTAAATGTGAACATGATAATCAACCAGATGCTAAGAAGTGGCACTTCAAGAGGATAACGATGATTTTTTAGCAAAACAATAAGTAAATAACAATTTATCTCAATAGACACGTAGTGGGTTTTTAATAGATCTTTGCAGCGTCACCGATGAGGAGCTATGCCTCTTCTGATCTTCAAGGCGAATTAGCTACAGTGAGATTTTTAATCGGCAGGTAACTCCCATCCCACCCAAGGGTAATCCCGCTGTCCATTTGATTTAGTAAGGCTCTATTAAGTGCACAAGCAAGAACGAGACAATGCCTTCTATGAAGGCAGAGGCAGACTACAAATATTTCGGTGCGACAAAGGAAGCATCACTTGGTTTTAAGGTATTTAACAACTCGGTCAGTTGGGGTTACCATTTTTTTGATTACGATGTAAAATCCATTTACGGACCGTACCTAACCGCAATGTTAACTAGACGCAGCGGCGGCGTGTGGGACTCCCCGAACGCTTTTGAGATTGCCGCCGCCGCCTGCCGGTCCTAAATAAAATATAGTTAAAAAAAAAACTAAAAAACACGCTTTTATACATATTAAATCGGACTAAAAAGTGAAAAATAACTTTTTAGTAAGTATAGAACCTAAATGATGAACGAAAAGTTTAATCAAATCAAATCATTTATTAACCTTATAACAGGGTAGGGGACGGGGGGGCAAAACGGGGTCGCGAGGCACGACGGGGCCATCCTCCTATACGAGTAACTACACGTACTAGAAGTGTGTTGTTTGTGCTAATAAGTGGCCATTTGACATCGCTCTTTAGCGCCAAAGTGACCGGGGACTAGATGGCGCGTGTTCGTTTTTTACGACAAAAAATTAATTTCAATATTGTTTCATCTAATTTTTAGTAACACGAAAACACATGAAATAAAGTAATTGTTTAGATTACTATTATTGTTTTTCTGTTGAGCTTTTCTAACGATATTACTTATTGATATGCTATAAGCTAATGCACTCTAACTATCGATTATTGTTTTTTGTTGATCATTTAAAATATTAATTTACATGGGGGCATAACGGGGACATGACTACGGGGCACGATGGGGTACCCCTTTATGCTAATTAATGCATTCAAAAAATGTGGTAAGTAGGTTTATGACCAATTAATAAAAACAACTTTGCCGATTCAGATTTCTTACCTGCATCTACAACGGAAATCAAACATCAAGCGGCTCCTTCCCTTGAAGAGAACCCACCTGAACCATTTTTGCCTGTAACTACCTGCAAGTACGCACCCTTTACAGAAAACTCCTTTCTCAGAGCCTCAACCTCGACGATCTACAGAACGAAGACAGCCAAATCCAATTTCCAATTAAAAAGTAGGTCGTAATTTAACTACGGCTTTACAATAATATGAGCAGTACTCCCCCGAATTGATACCCCATTCTGCCCCTACCCTGGGGCATGATGGGGTTTTCATAAAGGTTTCGTAAAATTAAAATTAAAATGTTGTTTAATTAGTTACTTCACCAAATTTAGTGCCAAATGATAATTTATTATATAGCCAAAACGTTCTGATTAGATTTAATTAATAAATATATTCTGTTCATTTTTTTATTGATTATTTTCCTTAACGTATTATTCCTTAACGTAAATATATAAAGAAATTACAGTCATGATTTTGTTACTTTTGAAGTGATTTCTTGCCGATTCTCGTCTTTGTAACCCCGATAAAATTCTAATGGCTCTTTTTTGTGCTACAAATAATTAATATTTAGAGAAAATAACTTTAGTTCTTAAAAATATTCGATCGGTACAATTAACTTGAGCACCCCACGACGCCAATGAAAGTTCTTAAATTATTTTAAAAAATCTTAACACCGCCAACTTAACAATGGCAACGTTATCTAGTGAAGTATAACTGAACTAACATTCCAAACGTTTAATTTATCTAATCAGGATAATGAGATATACTTATTGAATTGAATTATTTATTGCTTATCGACGCTGCCGTGGTGGAGTGGTCAGTAACACTGCCTACACATCGGGCGGTCCGGGTTCGAACCCTGGTAGTGGCAAATGTTAGTGTGATGAACACGATCATTTGTTCATGAGTCATGGTTGTTTATATATTTATTTAAGTTCATTTATAAAACTAAGTATCTAGATTATTAAGTATATTTGTCCGTTATCTAGTATCCATAACACAAATTCTTAAAGACTTAATTTGGGCTAGATAATTGGTGTGAGCGTAGAAATATATTATTATTATTATTATTGCATCTGGCATAGATGAACCGCCTAAATGAACTGACTGAATTACTTTAAAAAAAAAAATTGTAATGTCATCGGTCTTTGATAAATCTATAAAGTTTGAATGAAATCTGACCGTTTATAGTGGGTCAAAATCGATCCCAAAGAGTCAGTTACAAACATCAGGTGAAACTGTGAAAACGTGAAAGCGTGTTAATACTCAGGATAATGGGATATTCTTATCGAATTATTGTAATGTCATCGGTCTTTGATAAGTCTATAAAGTTTGAATGAAATCTGACCGTTTATAGTGGGTTAAATTCTCCATACAAAACGGCAATTTCATACTTAAACAGTCTAAAACAGTCTTAAAGAAGCATTTCCTTATCATATCTACCGTAGGTACTTGAAGATATAGTTTCGGAAAATGTTACACTTAGTAATCAGTCAATAGATGAGTCATTGAAAGCATTGATTTCATTGATTCAGTAAGGTTGAAGACGGTTTGTCCACCGACAGTTAAGACAGGCCTCAGGTACATTGTGACATGCACGTGCTGTGAACCACGTTAACCTGTCGTCACTGATATAACGTAGCACGTAGCCTACTTTTTTGTACTACGAGATGGCAAACAAGCTTGCGGCCCACCCGGTGTTAAGTGTTACCGTCGCCTACAGACACTTACAATATTAAGGGTGTAACGAACTGGTGTAAAAGTGGACTGTATGAAATAAGGGAGAGGAGCTCAAAGTAAAATAATATATTAATAAAACAACACTTACAATAATATGTATAAAAATACGAGAAAACATAGGACCGCGACCAACAGCGATAAAAACCAGACAATGACAACCAGATGTCATAAACATCAATCTATGAAAAGTTATAAAACCTCACCGGCCTGATGGCCAGTTCGTAACAAAGGGTAAATCACTTAACAATGCAAGTACGTTGCTATCCTGGAGACTAAGGTGATATGCCTTCATGCCCAGTAATTACACTGGCTACCTTTCCCTTCAATCCGAAACACAGCGAACTGCTTCACGGCAGAAATAAGAAAGGCGGTGGTACCTAACCAGACGACCCTACATATGGGTCTACCCCCTAGTCTTAAATCTGTGTTTTTTGTCCATATTACATTCATTAGGTAATACTAGGTAATGTTTGCTTCATCGAATTTCACCAATTATGAATTTGCTTCGTGAAAGACAGAGTGGAAGCGTCAATGTAATGATTTTTTTCAATCTACTAGATGACAAACAAGCTGACGGTCCACCTGGTGGTAAGTGGGTACCGTGGCCTATAAACACCAGCAATAACAAGGAAAAAATCACTTGGTATTGCAGGTGCGTCGTCATCCTGAGACCTAAGATGAAAATCTACTCCATGCCCGGTAATTACATGTTTTTCAAAGCATATTAACATTTATCTCCACAGCATACAAAGAATGCGCGCGAATGCGTTTTGTGTCAATAGAAATGTAGTTAGGTAGGTACTTACACTTACGTATTGGAGATGGGCTAATTTTTTATGTAAGGGTGTTGCGATTTGTAAATCGCCAATTCAAGATGTCTCAAATGTTTTTTTTTTTTTAATGTTGAGAAACTATACACTATGCTCAGAAGCTCTCGTCCAACCCGGCGATAGTTGCAATATTTACGCCTTTAGACTGCCGAGATGACTTTGAGTGTAACATCTCTCATGGTTGTTGGCTTTTGCGTTAAATTGTTTACTGAAGGATTGACACTTTTTGGGATTTTGGTCACTTTTATGTAGGCAACAGGCTGACAATCTGCACTATTTAGAGGCACTGCATGCGGTCATCAACATCAACCTCAACTTCTCATAGGATAACGAGCGTGATCGTGTGTTGTATGTATACATGCATACGACATTATTAACTTTGTGCCATTCCTTATAAGACGCTTTTTCCCTTTTTCTTTCTTATTTCTTTATTGCAAAAAAAAGGGACAAGTTTGACATACCTAATATGTGTCTGTCTGTAGCATCATAGCTCCTAAATAAACGAATGACTGGAATGGACCGATTATGATGCGATTTTTTGTTAGAAAGCCAACGTGATCGAGATGGTTTTTAGTACGATTCATGAAATTATATTTGCATTTCAATTTTCTCTTTTATCACTACATAGTATAAAACAAAGTCGCTATCCGCCGTCTGTCTGTCCTTATGTATGCTTAGATCTTTAAAACTACGCAACGGATTTTGATGCGGTTTTTTTTATGAAGAAATTCTTAAGGAAGGTTTATATGTATAATACATGCATATTTACATAAGCATTGCACCCGTGCGAAGCCGGGACGGGTCGCTTGTATTTAATAAAAATGAAAATTTTATCAGAATTAGGGCACGCGAGTAATTTCAAAAGAAAGAAATAAGTACTTAATAGAGTAGAGGATTTCCATGTAATATAACGTTCTTAAGAATGCTCGACGCTTGTTCCACGTAATGCTCATGGCTAATGAGCATTTGAAATGAAATGAAAAAGCTATTTAAATGGATTTTGTTAAGTATGTACTTTAAATCGTCAAACTTAATTTAATGGGCAACGCCTGGTATATACAATAGCAGAAATAAGTTGTACGATTTGTATAGTCAAAAATCATATAATTTTGACCCAGTATTTGTTAATTATGTAAGGGACTATTCTAAAGTTTTCAAAAGAGCCTGTTCCACTGCCAAGTCGGTTTACTTAAAAAACAAAATTAAGAATTCTACAAATAAGATTAAAGAAACTTGGAATATTATTAACAGTGAAACTGGTAGGAGTCAAACACGTTTCCGTAATATTAACTTAAAGATTAATAATGTAAATGTTAAAGCTGATTTGGATGTAGCCATGGAATTCGAAAGGTTTTTCTCAGATGTTCCCATACAGACAACTAAATCACTTCAGTCATCTTCCACCTCTGCTGAACAGCTGCTTAAACAAAATGTATCATCATGTGACAGTAACTTTGAATTTACAGCTGTTAATTATAAAGATATTATAAATACGTTTAAAACTCTAGACCTGAAGAAATCTATGGATCTTTGGGGACTGTCAGTCAGAACTATCTCATCCATTATAAGTATAATAGCTCCTTATTTAGTAGTCGTATTTAACAGCTGTATTGACTCTGGTGTATTTCCTGACTTGATGAAACATAGTAAAATTATACCGTTATTTAAATCTGGCGAAACCTCAGATCCCACCAATTTTCGGCCTGTTTCTATTTTACCAACTTTAAGTAAAATCTTTGAAAGACTAATGCTCAATCAAATATTAAAGCATTTCAATAAATTTAACATATTTCATCAAAAGCAATTCGGGTTCACTCGGGGTCGCTCCACCATTGACGCGGGAGTTGAGTTGTTAAAGGAGGTATTTGCTGCTTGGGAAGAATCACGTGACGCTCTTGGGGTTTTCTGTGATTTATCTAAAGCTTTCGACTGTGTTAATCATGATACTCTGGTCAGGAAATTACACCATTACGGCATTAGGAACAAGGCTCTCAACCTAATGACCTCATACCTGAGCAATAGAATACAGAAAGTTGATATAAATGGTAAAAGATCTCCAGGTTCTCTAGTCACAATAGGTGTTCCGCAGGGCTCAATTCTTGGTCCATTTCTCTTTCTAGTGTACATAAATGACTTGCCTTACTACATAAGAGACAATCATGATATTGTGTTGTTTGCTGATGACACTTCTTTGATTTTCAAAATAAATAGAAAATTAGATAATTATGACGAAGTTAACAATGCACTCGCAAAAGTAGTTTATTGGTTTAATATTAATAATTTGTTGCTTAATGAAAAAAAAACCAAATTAGTTAAGTTTACTACACCGAATGTGCGACGTGTAGAAACGAATGTACAAATAAATGGGGTTGAATTGAAACCTGTGGAAACAACAACTTTCTTAGGAGTAATGTTAGACTCCAAATTGCAATGGGGTCCACATATTGTAAAACTTTCGGGTAAACTAAGTTCTGCGGCATATGCAGTTAAAACTATTAGGCGGCTAACTGATGTCGATACCGCTAGAATGGTTTATTTCAGTTATTTTCACAGCATAATGTCGTATGGGATTCTTCTCTGGGGGAGTGCTGCAGATATAAATACCATCTTTGTTTTGCAAAAACGGGCTGTTAGAGCAATCTACCAACTAGGTCCGCGTGACTCCCTCAGAGAAAAGTTTAAGGAGATAAATATTCTAACTGTGTCTTCACAATATATACTGGAAAACTTACTATATGTAAAGAAAAACATTATGCATTTTTCTGAGAAATGCCATACGCATAATGTAAATACTAGGAAGAAACACGATCTGGTTGTATATAAAACTCGTCTCCACAGAATAAACAATTCTTTTGCGGGCCAATGTATACGTTTTTACAATAAGCTTCCGATGAATATTAGAGATTTGCCTGTTAACAAATTTAAAAAAACTGTAAAAACTAAACTATATAAAAAAGCTTATTACAAGATAAATGATTATTTAAATGATACAAATGCGTGGGAGTGAAATTGCCCAAAAATGCATTCAAATTGTAATTTATTTGTATTGATATATCTATTGACCTGTAATGATGTTTTGAAATCATTACGAAATTGTAAGCTGTGGAGTTTCTTTCGCCATTTCTTCTCCATTTCAGCATATAAATATTCGTCCCGAAATGGTGGTAGGGCTTTTGACGATTTAAAAGTACTTAGCAAAGTCCATTTAAATAAAGATATTTTTCATTTCATTTCATTTCATTTCATTTCATTTCATTTTCATTTCATTTCATTTCATTTCATTTCACTGAAACTTTTTTTTCTACCTTACGTACACTTTGATCTATTATTCTATATAAAATATTACACCAAAACGCTCATTTATGTTTCAAAGTTGTAACAAAACATCGAGCGTCAAGGTGGAAGTGTGGTTCGAGTAAATTTAAAAACAGCGTATGCTCGAATGCTCCGTGTTCTGTTACAAGTAAATGCTCTAGTCTATATCCACCTTTAAAATATTAATACATAGATTCTTTTAATAAAGTTAAAAGGCCGAGTTGCCATGTGATCCCGGCAGAGTAGAATAGTATCACCATCACTCCATATCCTCCAATGGGTGTCGTAGAAGGCGACTAATGGATCAGAAAAGGGGTTTTGATCACCGTAAATGCTCTATCCACCAATCTGCATTGGACACTACTGCCTAAGCCTCATCGATGACAAGGAGAGGCCTTATGTCCCAGCAGTGGGTCGAATTATAAAGGCCGTTATGATAGAAAGGCCGAAAGAATATTTTTTTCCTTTGAGTTAAACTTACTGAACAGAAATAATTTTATCTCTAGCAATTATTAAACTCTGCTCAGTAGGCTCGGAAGCCTTACGTACACCTTTGAAGCAATTATGTTGAGAGCGCGCGTCAGCTGCCTATGTTTACCACTCAGAATACAGTCTGAGGTTTACCACGATCGAACTGAAAGTAAACACGCGCTTGTTTATTATCAAATATCTACATGGACTAAAAGCCGCGTGTATTTTCGGCATATTTACTCCATACGCGGGAAATATTTAAATTCTAAACACTGTCTTTACCATGCACCACCTACCTACTAAATTATAATATGATCACTTTAGGCCCTGAACGTTTTATGTACATCGAATCTGTATGTAAATATAATTTTTTTACCAAGTGCGAATACTAGGTACCAACAAATCTGTGGTACCAACCAACCAAGCCGCTCGATTAGCCCGTACCGTCACTCCCGCCGCATACCGCTATCCCCGTCACTCGCGGTATAATCGAAGCAATACCACACCAAAACGGAGCCAGTCAAGAATTGACTCTCGGTAAATAATGTGTACCTCAGATTCTGCACAGAAACATAAGCGCTGTAACCTTTATGGATCACAGGTAGGTTAGATAGTAGTATAATGAGAAGAAATAAAAATGAAGTTTCAATTAATTGAATTTCCAATAGAGGGTAGAACCGGGACGTGGGTGGTCAGCTTTGATATTGAGTCGCTTTCTTTGATTAAACCATAAATCACTCCCCTGAGCTGTTGTCGAATCAGCACAACGGCTTGTCGGTGAGTCAGCAACAGATGGTATTGAGCATAAGATCTTATGGTGTCCTTGAACTACCTAGTAGTTACAGGTTCGGTTGCAGTGTAGAAATTCAGGTGTGACTTCTGGCAGTAGTATGTATCCAGTAAGGTGGACCCCAATATGGGGTGAAAACTATTTCTATAAAAAAATTAATTAATTAAATATAATATTAGTATTAGAATTTAGTTTATAATAAAATATTTTATAATTCACGAGAAAGACTTCTACAACATTCTGTAGTACTGGCGTTAATCTTTAAGAATTTACTTACAAGAACTTAGAACTACAATTAAACCACTTACCTATTCTCCTTGTAGGTACAAATTACATGTACTTACATAAATAGTAATTATTGTATATAGTAGATTTATGATTTGAGCTAGTTTTTAGAATAATTAAATAGTTTTCAAATACAAGTAAAACTGAGATAAATACAAAAACGCACAAAAGAACATTGCTGTGAAAAACACGTAAGGTGTTACAGCACGCGAAGCCAGTCAGGAGAGGACCTTGTTGCGTCTTTTCCGTAAGATAGAGGTTTCTATTTCTTTTGCTAAACATTAAATATTTGATTTCATATATTTGTCAAGAAAGAAAATTATAGTAAAGTGATCTTCGACTGAATTATGACTCTTTCCAAATCAATACTATGAAAACTATAAAGGGAGGATAAAACTTGTTGAGTTTCTTGCCGGTTCTTCTCAGAACAAGGCCTCCTGGTATACTCTTGAACCGATAGCATCAAAATTGACTTTCATAAGTGTACAAATTGTACCTAAATGAATAAAGAAATTTTGACTTTGTTTTTGACTTTGCTTTACCTACCCCTATGGGAAAAAGGAGTGACTTTATGTATGTAGGTATGTAAATTATATCCAGTATCAAGAACGAAAATTATATTTGTCAGAAACAAAAGTCTGTATAGCTTGAAACAAAAGACTGTATACGGCAGAGTCGCTGTCTGGGTGACTGCCCAAAAGGAAAAAGGAAGGCTGCGGGTTTGAGTAGGGACAAAGAAAAACCATGGAAAACATCTGCTAGTGGTGTTTTTTCTTTCTATAAAATTAAGTACAATGTTCAAACATTCTTTAATTCCTATCATCATAAAAAAGATTACCTACAACTACATATATGTCTGTCTAACTTAAATGATTGATGGTATTGGTAGAAATTTTGGATGTTACTGATGTGAAATAGGTCATCTTCACACTGGGTGTTTGAGAGGGAAGGTCAAATTGTAGACAGTGAGAATGTAAAAAAAATACATATATTTTCCTAATAATTAACAAGGAACACAATGTTTAAATTGTCTGTAAACAGTAAGCAACTTATGAAACTAAAGTCCTTAAAGTTTTATAAAAAAAAATTACTGTTTCACAAATTAGTAAATTGATAAGTAAACCTCAATATTCAGTGTAGTCAGTCACAAAGACCCTTTACTTTTCATGGTGTTAAACAAGCAAACTCAGAGAGTTTCTGAACCTTATGCAAAGCAATGCACCAAGGGATCACTTTCACTCAGTTGCGAGTAAACCATAGGCATAAAACTATGCCAAAACCTATAGTGTGTGGTGCTGCCATTATTTTTCTGAAATTATGAAATAACATTTATAATTTTAGAAAATAAGAGTAACTACAAAGGTATTTATTCTACTTTGTTGGCTGGCTACTGCCTTTATTCCCGTTGTCCCCGTATGCCATATCCCCGTCACGGGGACAGCGAGACGTGATTAAATTTAGTTCCCGTTGTCCCCATAACGTACATTCGGCTAACGGGGACAACAGGAAGTAAAGTTTTCACGAGTCGTTGTCCTCTTAAATCTGCATTCTGTTTTAAGCTTAGTTTTTAACATGGGAAAAAGAAAAGGGGAATAAAATAAAATATATTTGTTTGTAATCGAACTTTAATTTGTTGTAAATAAAAACAAATAATTATTAAATTTACACATTAACACAACTTGAGCTTTATTAATATAGTAGTAGTAGTATAAAATCAACAAAAATAATACAATCACTTGCCTAAAAATAATAATCATAGTAAATAGCTACATTAGATAATAAGAAAACATGTCACAATCACTTGCCTAAAAATAATGATCATCGTAAATATACATATAATCACAAAAAATATCACAATCATTTGCCTTAAAATAATCAACATGGTAAGTAGCTACATACATCTAACTAAATAAAAATCATAATCACTTGCCTAAAAAATAATCAACACAGTAAATAGCTTCATACCTCCAAAATATGTTACAATAATTTACTTATACATATAATCAACATGGTACTATTAAACAAATAATTAAAAAAAATCTTAGCGCATTTTTTCAAGAAAATGTCCTACAGTAATTTCGCCGTTAATTAATTTCATTTGGCACTCCATAATAAAATCGTCGATCTCAATCGAATTTTGGGTGCGGCGTTTTGGAGGCTGGTCAGCTTTAACGCTGAATAAATTGGCATCTCGATGTAAAACTGTAAGGATATGGTTGGGTTTTTTCTGCCCACTGCGCTATTTAATTTATGGTGCCAACCTTCTGCGAAGTTATTAGTTCGGTGACGTTTGCCATATCTGCACCATACTTTAATAAACTTCGGTCGAAGCCATTGTGATAGCAGTATTTCCTAATTTGAGCACTTTTACTGTCATCAGGACTTTGTTCGGCAATATAAAACCACCCTTCAATTATTTTGTTCTCGGGCAGTACTGCGGAACGGAAGTACTGCGCTAAGTGCGACTTGACGGCGCAGGATTTTAGATTTAGTAAGGCCTAAATCACGCCCCTTCCTCCATACAGCTTTATTAAAATGGTAATAACAACCATGGAGATCTACTTCTGGAAAAACTTCCATTATTGCAGACATGGTTGCTTCTTCAAAATCGCAAGTGAAAGAAGATGGATTCCAGTCGGGAATTTGAGACTTAATTAAACTGTAAAGATTTTCATAGCTCTCTTTTTTTCTGTCTGTCATTAAGGCGTACACTAAGGGAGTTAGTGCAGTGCTGTTACTATTACTTCCTAAATCGGCATGGATTGTAAAAATCTGATTAAATAAATTTGGACAACTTTTGAAGGTTCCATCACCAATATAATCCTTAAGTACTGTCATTTTATTTCTTGCCTCTTCGGAACAAAATAGGATGATTCGTCTATTACCCTCACAATAGTCCGCCAGCACATCCATGCGCATCCTTTTCAATGTCGCTCCGTTTATCAAAGTTACTAGAAAAGTTAACTTGGAATGTACGATGCATTTAAAACGATAAACATGATAATTAAATTAGTTTAAGATTGTGTACTTACCTATTTTTTAGGCAAAATTGAGGACATTATCATTCACAATAATCTACTATTTCGATCAAATTCATTAAACAATGAAATCCTACTTGAAAACAAGGTCTAAATCCTTTATTAATCTACCGGGTACCAAGACTAATCTACCAATATTCCATACACTTTGTTTGTTGGGTAAAATATAATACTGACTCACACATAATACTACAGAAAAAAGAAAAAACGGGGACTGTGGGCAATAATTTTAACTTATTTTATTTAACTATATTAACGGGGACAGTGTACGGGGACAGCGGGAAGTATTTTAAAATGTTTAATAGAAGTACCGCTGTCCCCGCAGGACGGGGACAGTGTATGGGGACAACGGGAATTATTTTTAAATATTTAATTGAAGTACCGCTGTCCCCGCAGGACGGGGACACGGTGTACGGGGACAACGGTAATAAAGGGGCTACTGATGATGGCATATTCAACCAACCCCAAATAAATTGGATGTATTTAGGAATGTACCTTTATTTCTTAACTTAGTAAGAAAAAGAAACTACCAAAATATTGCAAAAAAAAATAGCAATTGATAAAGGTGTCACAATAACAATCAGTTTGGGAATCCCTGCTCAACACAATCACTTATGGCTAAATTTATTTTAACAGGTTGATATGTGAGGGAATGATGCCTAAAATAGGTTGCATTTGAAACATGTAGGTATATGCTACAAAGCTAGGTAAATAATATAGTAAGTAATAGTTTCAGAGGGCAATTTTCATTTGAAAATAATATTTTTACAATATCTAATAACTGTAACAATCACACTTTAACTGGCAGAAAGCATAACACAATTACAGTTTTTATCTAAACCTGTTGAGTGTGCAACATAACTAACAGATAACTGTGATTAGAACGGCTCACAATTTATCTATATTAGTAGGTACTTATGACAATTTTATGGTACTCTCGAAGCCGCTAATGATGTTTGTGGAAGTTTACCACATAATTTGGATACTCTTTTATATTTTACCATTGACTATATGAAAAATATATTTAAAAAAATGCTTTTTTTTCTCTTAACTCTGTTTTATCAGCCCTCTATGCAAACTGTAAGTAATGTTATAATCTAAGTATATCTAAATATTACAATGTAAACATGTAACAAGTTATTAAATAGTTTACTATAGAATTTAGAGTAAGAAAATGTGATGTGTGAACCTTAAAATACCTCATGTACCAAACTAATCAAAAACAAATTATATTAGTCCTCCAGTTTATTTACTTTTCTTTATTCAGGTAATGTCCTTGGTTACTGATGAAATTAGTTGTAATACTAATAATACTATTTATGAAAATATTTGGAATGGACGACATCCGGTTGTTCGTAACACGCTCCGATATTTAATATCGGTACATTAACCTTAGATCTTATACTGTAAAGGCGCAGTTACTAAATTGTAAGTAGAAAAAAGTAGTTAGTACACTCACAAATCATCATCATAGTTCGGCGCCGATGCGAAATCTTGTTGGGTGCCAACGTTTACTGATTTCTCGTCATTAATTAACTCCATTATCGTGGTTCAGGCTCAGTTCAGGATATCACATGACATTCAAAAATGTTTACGCACCCACTGATAGTACACAACACCTCAAAAAATATATAGACAGCGTCAACATTTCACACAAGTTTAAAAATTTACCGGTTATAAGAAATAGTCGATTTACACAACAAACTCCCACATGAATTCCAATCCAAATAAAATTATCCTGGAGGAAATCAGCAACAAACACCCGGCCGAGAACACAGATGCCGAGAAACTTGCACGGACAGACTGACACTGACATTGACTTTACAATGACAGACAACACATGACAATTGACATTACATTGTTTTTAAATTATCTTTTTTTTTTGTTACATTTTCCCTGTTACGGGACGGCAAAGGGATCTAGCCCATACAGCCAAGTCTTCAGTTTCATCTTCTTTCTTGATTTTTGCATTAAAATGTGGATGCCACACTTTTTAATGCATCTAGGGAGTGCTTAGCGAGAAATGGATGGTACAGACCTCATGATGGTGACTGATGAGAATTGTATAGTGGGATTTCCAATCACTATACAATTCTCAACGCCACATACACAAAACCATTATTTCAATGATTCCTCATAACTGTTCGTCAACACAGATGCTTATGCAACAAAACGACACCACTTTCACTGCACAAAATCCACTCCGAAGCAATTTTAAATTATCTTTAGAGGGAAAGCAAAGGGATCTAGCACATACTTCTACGCCTTGAGTAATTATTTTATTTCTTGAGCATATAAATATGGGTGACACACATGAAAATGTATAGCATCACACTTTGTGATGGCAACTGATATATAATTTTTCACACGTCAGAACCGAAAAACTTAGATTTATATTTAAAAAAACAATATTTAAACAAATAGTCCAACTTTTTTCATAAAAACATAATCGTTTAAAATTATGCGTTAGGTACTATCTTACAAATTGTATTACATTGCGGCTGTGCTTAACTTTCATTGCTTTGCAGTCCTTATTACGCGCGCAATCAATAGTATACACTACAGCATGCTCAACTAGAACCATTTTAAGTACCTACGGCCGCTGATCGCTTCACTCGGACTTCTATGACTCAGCGATTTGACCTTTGCGACTGTTCTTAAGACGCGCGCAATGAATAGTGTATATATTACGGCATGTTCAACTAGAACCATATTATGTGGTACGGCCGCTGATCGCGTCACTAGGTCTTCCTATAAACTCAGCGATTTGACCCATCTCCTTAGATTGATATATCTGTGTAATAAAGCATGGATATCTATTGCTCCTGGGGGAAATACCTACTTAAGGAGCAATAAATGGACTAACCGCAAAAAATCATGTGTAATAAAAAAAAAACCTTAAGTATATAAAGTGGTTAATTTATAATACAAAATTTAATGTTTGAATATTGCCGATGACTTCATAAATACCTAGGTAGGTACCTAATGTATTTATAATTTAGCCGCTAAAGAATAATGGAGTTATAGAATTTGGCTTGTCCATACGGTAACCCGCTGCCCATGGCCAGTAATTTTTTGGCTGAGTCATTAAATTATAGTTTGCTGCAATATTGTTGTTTAAATAGTGCTTGCGGCCAGCATTACAGTGTTCTACTAAAACAGCGACATATAAAAAAAGGATTAAGTATACAATGATACTCGCCATCTGAAAATGAAGAAGTATTTTATTGAGTAATAAATCTTATCAAAGCGAAAATAGTCGAAATATCAATAACGATAGCAGGACTGGAGGAGGATGGCGCCACGGTCGTGCGTTCTTTGTACCGATCACGAAAGCTAAGCTACCAAGTTCGTGGTCGGTATTCAGATGGGTAACCGATTTTTTACTCGATTTCCCTCCCTGCTTCGTCGGCACGTTAAGCTGGTGGCCCAGCTGCTGTGGAAAGAAAGCAGTCGTACCCAAGGAGGGTTGGTGTCGGGCAGGCGGCCGGCTGTAAAAATCTAATTCCAAATCCTACAGTAATTGTCAACATCTACATACTGCACCCACCCCAAAAAATGAGAGCAGGCAAGACAATAATATAATGCCATCAACACTTTATTTATCGGTAAAAGCAAGAAATTTATAGGTAAAACTGGAATTTAAAGGAATAAAAATAATGAAGTCAAAAAAAATCTCCTTGAAACAGCTTACTTCCTATTTGTCCCTTTTTAACCTCTAGAGTAGGTACGTATTATGTGTGCTGTATAGGGTAAAAGCTTAAATCTTTGTATATTGGTAAAAGTTGGTCTGAGGGTAAAAGCGATATTTTTTGGCAATAGATACTCCTTTTACAAATTATGTTGAGGCCTATTTACGGAATTGCAAGCAGGAAACTTGCAGGCACTTCCAGCATAATAATGTAAAAGCATTATATTTCTCTCAGTGAAAATAAAATACAGCATTCTACTTGTGAAAGAATTTTAACGTGACTTCGTTTGCGTGGAGGCGTGGAGTATTTTTAATCAAATATATCTAATCTATGTCACTCAGCAACAATGTAGCATTCTACTATTAAAAGATTTTTTGAAATCGGTACAGTAGTTTCTTAGTTTAATCGTTACAAACAAACAAATCTTTCCTCTTTATAATATTAGTAAATACAGGTGTTAGTAACTAAATCATAAATGTGATTTAGGTACCTACTAGTTCACTACTGAATTTTTAACATCTGTACCTACCTACCTAGCTTTTTACGTGTTTCTGTAGACGCGAGTTCAGTTTTTTCAGTTCTGTGACTTTATACGAGTGGCTGATTGTTCAACTGGTTAGCAATTGCGTTAAAAGTCAACGTTTTATAAATGACTATTGAAAACACCGTGTCACTCGGTTAAAAAAAAGAAACAGAGAAAACTACAAAAACCTTTTACTAAAATACAAAACAGTTTGAAACATTCAATCGTAATCTCTCTTCTTCTTTAAAAACTTTGAAGTTATCTTCTTTTTCAAATCCTTTATCGGCTTTTGCTTTTTCCGTTTATCAGTCCCTTCTGAGCTCTCATGATGAAGTCCAGACTTTCTTCCTATTTGTAACCAATCTCTTGCTTTGTCCCTTTTGATTTTCTTCTGGTAGACTACATATCCATCCTTTGTTACGTAAGAAACTACTGGAGTGAGTACTTGCCGCCTCTTCTTAATTTTCGACGACTTCGATCGTTGAGCGCGGAAGTCAAGATCTGATGAGGAAGAACTATCCGAGGAAACGTCAGAGTCACTTAGAGAAGAATCTCTGTAGAATTTCTTTATTCTCTTTCTCCTCCTGTATTTTCTATGTAGTGCTTTATTGTTCTTGGAGTAAAATGGCATGACGACCACTGGTAGTTTGGGTTGTTGTACTGCTATAGGCATTGGAGCCGGCATATGCATCGCTGATGATGGCAGCATCCCAGGCATCGGTACAGGAAATGGCATTGATGCAGCTGGAAACCTGATTGGTGGTGCTCCTGGGTACGACATTGGGCCCAACATTTGTGATGAAGCGTGATGGAAGAGGCTCACTATTGCTATTGATAGGGTGTTTGTCGTCATCTAAAATATTTAACAATTATTTTTATTATGAACCTGTATTATTTTTATTACAATATAAACTGATAGAAAATCCTATCCAAAACGTAAGTTTAAATGAGGATAATAAAGAAAGATTCTGGTACTATTATTTACCCAAAAATTAGAACGAGGCTGATCGACAATTTTATTTACAACGATTTCATCCAGCTGGCATTTGGACACAATAGTCCTTTACAGCGTTGCTCAAGATTTTTAAGGCGGGGATCATGGTTGGTAGGCTTTCAAGCCTTTAGGACGAACTTACCGCATAGGATTTATATTTGTTGAGCAACCTGAATGCGTAATGAAATGTAGAGATGGGAGAGAGAGAGCTAGGTGTGCAAATCTTACACCCTAAAACTTTGAAGAGTGTAGTCTAGGGAGTTTTTATGGAACATATTTACTTCACTCTTTCTAACAAGGTAGGCTGTAGGCTACCAATAACTACCACCTACCCTAATAAATATAAAATAATAAGCTCTAACTTACCTTAAAACTTAGAATCGATACTAATTATAAAATACTTGCTGGGAAACACTGAACCTATTGAACAGTAAAACTTTTTGTGACTTATAAATAGGTTTTGGAACAATAGATTTTCAAAAATATTTGTTACGTAGTTTTCATTGTGAGGTAAGAAGGTTATTTCTTACGTGATTTTTTAGAATTTAGATATTAAATATGACGCAAATTTGTTTCTAAAAGAAAAGCTTTGTAGAAATGCACAACTTGTATGAATATTGATCATATTGTCGCTTTTACATCGGAAATATTTTTCGATAATGTTTATGAAAAACGCACCAGTATTTGTTTTGTGTAGCTGTTACATAAAGATTAGCATTGTACAGTACTCTATTGTTTGTAGCTGCACGTGGTGACGAGTCTTAAAAGGCTTACAAAAACGGAGGCCTGAACAAATTTAAACACATTTACAGCTTAGAAGGGTATTCCTAAGCACCGATTGAAAATATTTTTGGTTCAGTAATTACCTTGAAAAACTAGTGTTCCTTACCCAATGGAGTATTTTCACAAAACACCAGGTATCATTGCGTGAATGAACTGATTACACATTATGAAGATATTTAACAAAATAGTCGTATTTGTTCTAACTTTCACGTTAACAAGATGTAATGAACCTGAGCTGCCACCATGTCCAACAAACATCCAGTTTTTACCACAAAACTTGCCAATGCATTGTCGAATGCCAAGAGAAGTGAAGTTCCCTGGACCGCTAGGAGCACAGATGTTACAGCTTCCGCCATTCTTTCAAACCGCTCCTCCTGCTGACAAATTGCCTAACAATCCTCCGATGCCATTTCCACCGGGCTTACCAGCGCCAGTACCAATGCCTTTACCCATGATGCCGATACCAGCACCGCCCAGTCCAGCGTCAAAATTGCCTGTCATAGTCATGCCTTTCTATTCCCCCGAAACATCTCACAAAAATACTCCCCATGATCATGACAGACCAAGAATATTGGATATTTACAGAAGACCTAGACCATTACCTCACCGTTTCGATACTGATATAAGTAGTGACACCGATACATCATCAGATACAGATAGTGGTTCTTCATCAGATGGCCGCGGTTGGTGGAAGTCGACTAGAGGTTTTAAAAGGAGTGGCAGAAGATTTAATAGAAGACACAAAGTCAGAAGGAAGAAGCACAGCAGGAGAGATTTGCTGACTCCTGTGTTGCAGTACGTAACTAAAGATGGGTACGTGATATATGAGAAGAGAATATCGAAAAACGAGGCAAAAGATTGGTTGGGTGCTAAGAAAGGTGTTGTAGATGAGAACGAAGATGAAATTGAAGAAGATCCCAATAACGAGGTTGAGCTTCAAGAACCAGTGGAGGAATTTTCAGAAGCTGAAACTGTGACAAAGAGTAGGGGTAAAAGCAGAGAAGAGCTTCTAGAGATAATAACTCAAAAACCAGCGATGCACAAACATCGTCCATTTAGAATGAAAGCCAAAAAGCACCGTCGAGCAGAATCTACGAAGGAGGACGACCAAAAACTCATGTAGAATATTACGGAGATTGTATTTATTGTTATGGAGGTTAAGAAATACTTTGCTTATTTGTAATAAATTTTTACTCATTTTTACGATATAATATGTAGTTTTAATATATTTTTCTTTCTCGTATTACGTATGTAAAGAAAGTCTCGTAATCTAATCGTCAAAAAATTCGACCTCGAGATCTTGACGGATTTACGCGTTTTGGGATCTCCCTGAGTACAAAAATACCGTTTTTGGAATGATGTCTCTGTGTGTGTGTGTGTGTGTGTGTGTGTGTGTGTGTGTGTGTGTGTGTGTGTGTGTGTGTGTGTGTGTGTGTGTGTGTGTGTGTGTGTGTGTGTGTCTGTGCGTTAGCACGATAACTCGAGTATGCTTTAATTTATTGCAACCTAACATCTAACATGCATGTATGACATCAAAACATAAGGTTTCTATTAACTTTTCAGTCGTATACGAGAAAGTCAAGGGGAGACCACTCCCGATTTTTTATTCCATACATTGTTAATAAGGACTCTTCTTCTTACCCTGGTCCCAATTCTTTTGGGGTTGGGTATAATTTTATGACTAACCTCCTATCTAATACCAATCCTGCTTTAAAATGCTGCTTTCCTTAAGTTTACTTTTACGACACCTATGTGATAAGAAAATATTATAATATATTCGGAACATTGTTATTCATCTTCATATCGCCACGATTAAAATTTCCTTTCTTTACCCTTTTGCGTACTTACGCTCTAACTACTGGTTTGGTAGGTAGTAGAATACTCTTCTCGAAAGAGTTAGGTAGGTGTGCTATTGGGTGTTAATACTTTGGAGTTATAAAAGTTTAATTTGAACTTCTTATTTAGATATGTACCTTTTGTCCATATCAAATGTTTATCTTTAAGCTCCTTTATTGTAATGTAGCTATGAAGTAGTACACATAATATATTATTTTGATGGGGTAGCGGTGGAGTGTTCAGTAGCGTTGCCAGACAAAACAGTTGTGATGAATAAAAATATCCTTATCATATACAACATGTAAACTAAATAACCAACACTCTGTTGAATAAAACGATTATTTTTTTGGAAAGAAATAAAAAAAATTCGTTTTTTTCAAAAAAAAAATTGAAATCAACTCGGAAGCCGATCCCAAACAACCTGTATTCAGGGTGTTGGTTATTTAGTTTACATGTTGTATATTGTATGTAAGACGTTATCTAGAAACCATAAGCCAAGTTCTTAATGATCGTAAGTACTTCTATTTTTAAGTTTTTCTATTGTTTGTTCTTTCTCTCAAGGCTACCTGGAAGAGATTACATACTTATAAATAATAAGGTCGCCTATACATCTGTACTTATCGGTTTCTTGTTTTGTTCTACCCGTTGTGTTCATTATAACTAAGAATATAAGAATATACAGGGTGTTTGGTATATGGCGTATCAAGCAGGCACTTACCCTTGGTAAACTTACATAATATCATTATTATTTTATGGATATTACCTATGCGGAAACTAGGTGCAACGAAATATTTGAAAAATATGCTAAATCATAATTGATTAATCGTACATACCTACATACGATCACACTCATAGTCCTAAAAGCAGTTGAGCAGAGCCTTATGTAACAGTTGGTTACACATAAAGCCACATCTGGTAATATGATCATGCAATGTCTCAAAATAGTGGAGAGGTATCAAACCCAAAAAAGTAACAAACCATCAGTGAACTAACAAACCAACAAGTATAAAAGTCAATAACCAACTTGCTTAGACGAGTGGCAATCGTTTCATAACGTTAACATATCGAAATTGGTCATCATCGGCCATATTACGTTGTTATCTGCCTACATGGACTACAGCGTCTTAGCTTTTGCTAGAACTCACGCCAAACTTCTAGTTCGCTCTGAACACGAGCCGATTAGCTCAGCAGTACGAAATTGAACCTTGTTGGTAGGTGATACGGCTATGGGGTCCACGTCCGGAAGCCTCCTCGTGGCGGACTGGTAACGTGGTGGGGAAACTTTCTCGGCGGGTGTGTGGCTTTTGATGTCAAGTGTGTCCCCTTGGCATTCGAAGTCACGTGCCATTGTCGAGTTGTTTTTGTTTTCCCACCACCGCTAGTTCCGGACGGCCCTTTTCAGGGCCACGACCGCGCCCGATGTTCCCCGGGTGCGGCCCATGGCTGCTCTCGGTGTCCTTGTCAGGAGGACGCGCCAAGTCGAGCATCCGTCGGTGGAGGAGTGGCTGCTAGCCACTAATTGGTGCAAGAAGTGCCTAGACGGGCTGCATTGGGACGGTCTCGGTGTAGTTGCCGCTCACGTACGCAGATCCCGAGCCGTCCCGTAATAGCGCACTGAACTAGAAGTTTGGCGCGATTTGTAGAGATCGTCTAAACTAAACCTGAACGCGCCTCCATTGTCTTACTCTTACATGCACAATCAGTGTACAGATGCAGCTCACTAAAATTACCTATAGTCATTTGTCATTCAATTTTTTCAGTCCGTCAGGTAATAACGTGGCAGCTAGCTTCGATAACTCATAAAAGTGCCGTCAGCATAAAGTTTACAGTTCAGTTTTAGATTTGATGTTCGCTCTACCAACTTATTTGGGTCTGCGAATGGTCACGTGATTTAACGAACGCATAAGTCAATCCCATACATTTTGTTCTTATCGAACTTCGTTAGCGTTTCTATCAGTTGTTTTGTATACGGGCCAGGATAGATATTACCATTATACAGACGTTACTCTACATCTACTCAGTAGTTCGAATATTCCAAATAAATGATATTTGTTTGGCATTTTTTATTTGCCATGATTTGAAATAATTTTTTGACTCAATAATTTCAAAACATGGTAAATTAAACGACAAAAAACTATAGACAATCTTGTGTAGTTCTGTTGGGAGGGCTGTCGCGAAAGGTTAGTTAGATCCTCATCTCGGTTTTCATTCTACTTTCATTTTATAAATATTCATTTGATACCTTATTAATATTTCAAATAAATTAAATTTTATTAAAATCAGAAAAAAAGTCTAGAAAAAATAGGTAAGTAACAAATACAACGGCACTATTATTTTTTTCATATTTCTCTATATTATTTACGCAATATTACGTATAATAATATCTAGTATATTAGTAGGTATTAGTTATTTGTCGAACAGTGGACGTCTCTCGGCTGATATGATATTGGTACTAAAATCGTTTGTAACAATTTGTATGTTAAAAACATTGCAGTATTGAAAAAATATTTGAATGAAACCCAATCCAAAAAGGTCCTATTTACAGGCTTTATGGCATATAGAGCTTACGTGTTATATAAACGCCTAGTCATAATGTTCATATAACTAGTTTCGTTGATTCAAACACACACACAATGCACAATCGTTACGAAACATACAACTGCTGTATAAAACTGAATAACAAATTGCCTTTCCGAACAAATTCGATTGATAGCCACTATTCATTATGTTTGAGGTAATCCTGATTTAATTTTGTTATTATTATTTTTATTGCATAAATTCTTATACGGATGAGGAGATCGATGGCGCTGTGACCTTGCGTCCTTCATAACGATTGCATAAGTCAAGCAACCGCCAAAGTAAACCAGATAAAGTAACCGCCTCCATGGCCTAGTGTAGAGGTTCGTTCACCAATTAGATCCAGAGGTCCAGAGTTCGATCCTCAGGGGAGTGCAAATTTGTGTTCGGATTAGTTGGGGGTAGGATTTTTCGAGTCTGCCTGGCTAGCTACCCCATCTTATCAAAGTCTGTCGCTATAATAATAATGTGTTCGGTGTGTTCCGACAGTTGCTTCAAGATAGACAGACCCTCTGTGGTTGATGGTTCCAGGTGAAGCTTGATTGCATCTTCGACCTTATCGTCACTTAGCATCAGGTCAGATAAAGCTCAAGAGCTTCCCTGTCTAGATTAAAAAAAACTAACTGACACTAAAATCTGTGACCGGTCTGTTTTTAAAATTCTCTTTCCTTCCGTGTTGTTAGGGCACGTTTTTATCTGAGTTTGGCTGTTGACTGTAAATGGCTTTTACAGTATCACCAGTGTTTACAAGATGGCGAGACCTTGATGTTTCCAGAGCTACACGGGATAGAGATTGGCCGCGCGCGATGGTCCCGTCAGTGCTGCAAGCGTTTATAGGCTACAGTGCCAGACAGGCCGTATGCTTGTCTGCCAACAAACAACATAAAAAAACCTTTCATGAGGAGCCCCCTACCTATTAGAGTCTTTAAGGAATTCGTACCGGAAGACTTTTTAAGGCAAGCTGTGAAATGCCTATAACAATTAAATTTTTTCTATGATTCCAGATGACAAGATCATCGATGTTCGTGGCGATAGTTTTCATTTCAATGCAGCAATCAGATTGCCAAATAGTATTACCGGCATTGCCATCACCACTTCTTAGCTTACCAGAATTAGCTCCATTCAAACTATTGCTATCAGAAAACGAAGAAGCATTATTCAAAACATCAACAGAAACAATACCGTTAGCTGTACCTATTCCAGTGCCTATGGCAGTCCAAATAGCAGTACCAGCGGCTCCTGGTCCGCAATTTTGTAAAGGAAAACCTTGTCCTGCTTGTCCTCCCTGCCTCTGTGCTCCTGCTTGTACTCCAGCGTTCTATTCTTACTGTTCTAGCTGTCACCAGAAATGTAGATGCCGTAGTATTAATGATGTGCCTGAACCTCTGCCTCTAACGCCTCCGCTGCCGTTGAATAGTCCAGTATTTTCCCTGCCAGTGTCCATACCTCTTCCTAATCCAGAAAAAATACTTCTTAACCCTTTTCAATGGTATAATAGTTTTTTCGGTCAAGTGATAGAGCAAATTTAGCCTTAAAATAGAAAGAAGAATATGCCTTAAGGAGAAATTTTCCTATTTTTATAACTTTATAATTATGATTTAATATAAAATCTTGGAGTAGAAGATGTTTGTTTTATTCTTTTAGATAATTATGTAAAGGAAGTTATTACTTCATTTTACACTGTGTACAGCTTCAGTGGATACAACGACAAAGTATCGGAGTAAAGTCATGGTAAAGTTGGAGTTAATTACTTACGCAGAAATCTAGGATAAAAACCCTGTTAGGTCACCAATGTCAACTCACTTTTAGGACCAGTTCACTGTAGCTTTATGTGTAGAGTGTGGTGAAGGACCGGAACTATATTGGTTTTAACAAATAGCTTTTCAATATGAAACATATTATTAACTCTATAGTTAATAATATGTTACTTATTATTAATTAGTAACATATTATTAACTAAAATAAATTAATAATATATTACCACTAGTTATTTTAAACAGGTTTACTACTATTAGTAAACCTGTTTAAAATAACTAGTGGTTCCATCAAGGTTCCATATGGTTCTGTACTATGAACTATGTAGAGAGGAATAAAAATTAAGTAGATTTTAATCAAATGGAGTTCATTATGAAATTACAGTATTTGAAAAGCAGTTCTACGATGACACATTTTTCGTGGTCTAGTTAAGAGTTGATCAATTTTTAACCGACTTCCCAACAGGAGGAGGTTCTGTTTTCGTCTGTATGTATTTTTTTTTTATGTATGTTCACCGATATCTCCGTCATTTCTTTACCGATTTTCAAAATTCTTTTTCTATTCGATAGTGTTTACTCCTGAGGTGGTCCCATTGTCACCAAGTCAGGATCTGATGATGGGAAGCCAAGGAAATCGAGGGCAACCCTCAAATTTTATAGACATGTACAACGTTTTTCATACTTTTTCTAAAGCCATACTAGCATTTGCGTCTGGTAGTCACCATCTCATGTTGATGAGCTAATGATGGTAGGTAAATATATGTTCACCGATATCTCTGTCATTTGTGGACCGATTTTCAAAATTCTTTTTTTATTAGATAGTGTATACTCCTGAAGTGGTTCCAGTGCCACCAAGTCAGGATCTGATGATGCAAAGCTAGGAAAATCGAGGGCAACCCTCGAAAAACAACGAAAAGGGAGGGTTATTCATATTTTTTATGAAGCAATTCTAGTTTGATTGCGTGTGGCAGTCATCTCATGTTGATGAGCTGATGATGGATGGTAAAACTCCTTAATTGTTAGGAGTTCGTTGTTATTGATTATTTAAATATTAAAGGCACTTAAAGACCGATGGTTGTGTTTTTTTAGGTGATTTAGGTGAGCTGATGATGAAACAAAAAACTCCTCAATGGTTAGGAGTTGGATGATGATTATTTAAATATATAAGGTACCTAAAGAACGATAGTTGTATTCTTTCACGTTATTTAGGTGAGCTGATGATAGAAGGTAAAACTCCTTAATGGTTAGGAGTAGGACGATAATTCTTTAAATATTAAAGGTACCTGAAGAGCGATAGTTGTATTCTTTCAGGCTGTTCAGGTGAGCTGATGATGGAAGGAGAAACTCCATAACGATTAAGAGTTGGATGATAATTCTTTAAATATTAAAGGGTACCTAAAGACCGAAAGTTGTATTCTTTCAACTTGTTAGGTGAGCTGATGATGGAAGGCAAAGCACCGTATTAGTTAGTATTTGGATGTTAAACTTGTACAAAACTGTAACATTTTCTCACACATAAAATCATCTGTGGTAGTATGGACCATGCAGTGCCTCCAATAGTGATGGGTTATGGAATAATTTTATTTTTGCGTTTACAAACGCGTAAATATAATACTAGAAAAATGCACTGAAAAAAATCGACTTGCCTCAGGCGGGACTCGAACCCGGATTGTGGAAGGTGCGGGTTCGAGTCCCGCCTGAGGCAAGTCGATTTTTTCAGTGCATTTTTCTAGTGATAGGTTGCCAGCCTGTCGTCTACATAAATGGGGCACAAAACCCAAAAATCACTTCTAATGTTAAGTGATTTATGGTGATTTATATTAATATTGCAAGTGTCTTTAAGCGATGGAACCACTTAACATCGAGTGGGCCGCATATTGTTGGCTATCTCGTAATATTATATATAAAAAAAAACAACAATTATTCCACATAAAACACTAAAAATAGAAAAATAAACAACTTTTTACAAAAAAAGTCCAACCGACTTCAAAAAGTATAAAAATAACATATTATCAAAATGTGTGCTAGGTACCTGCTGTACTGTTTGAAGTCGGTGCCAAGTCAACTAGGTAATCTATAGGTCCGCCTGCCACATCACATTCATTGATCACACCATCTCGCGATTGCGACCGACCGAACGCGCCAACGTAGGTGATTATAGGGGCTCGTGGTGCTGAACGATTGGCATGGCTTGGCACCGGGTTCAAACAGTACAGCAGGTACCTAGCACACATTGTGATAATATGTTATTTTTATACTTTTTGAAGTCGGTTGGACTTTTTTTGTAAAAAGTTGTTTATATATAATTACGGTTATGACTCCGTCATCATGACGTTATCGCACTACTATGTATGATGTTATAAATATCGGAATATATTTCAAATAGGTACCTTTTTAGAAATAAAAAATATTTAAAATTTTATCAGCTTTCAATTCTAAATTTGATATCAAGCAATACGAGACCACGTCGTAAAGTTACGAAATGTTCGGTATAAAATTTGTTTTGCCTTTTGCGCCATCGACAATAGGTACATGGCTGTTATGCAACGAATACGACAGTGTATAAAACCGATTTTCAAACATGAAAACTAGGATATTTACAAGGAAATATTATTGATACGCTATGGTTTTTGTAAGTACCTATTCGTGTTTTGTAATATTATCTATCTAAAGCAATAGGTACAATACAATATATGTGACTGCAATATTTAATGCAATTGAATATTTCACACATTATTATTACTTAAACACACAAATTAAACATCTTGAAATCAATATTTCACCACTTTTGGAAAAACGACATATTTCAAGAAGTTTTATAAAAATATTTGAGTAACACTCAAATCACTATTTAAAAATTAAGGTCAAAATACGCTTTAAGATTTAGGTATCAATAAAAAGCGATATCATTTATTAAGTGTATTGGTTTCATTACAGATGCAGACAGCAAGCAGAATATGGACAACGATAATTATCCTTTGGCATGTTTTAGAACAAGTCAATCTACAAATACCTGTGTATCCGCCTTCTATGTACGCAGTACCCGCACCCATGCAAATCGCCGTTGCATTACCAATTCCAATTGAACTTAGAGAGAAATCAACGCCCACAACGACCACAACGACAACAACAGAAAAAACTATAGCTTTTGCTGTACCTGTACCTATGCCAATGGCTGTACCTGTTGCTATGGCACCACCCCGTGCACCACAATGCAATCCCAGACCAGATAGAGCCTCATGTCAACCAATACAAGTTCCTGGACCTGCATACGGTGTCCCAGTGCCTGTACCGGCACCTCAACCAGTAGTTATTGTTCCTTTCCCCCCTATGCGGCCACGAATACCAAGACCAAGGACTCGAAAGCCCTATTACATTCCTAGACTTCCAAATTCTGAATCGTGTGACAGCAGTAGCAGCAGTAGTGACACTTTGTCTGATTGGTCCTACCGCAGATTACAAAATAAACGAAAAAAATACTTTAGGAGAGGGAGAGGTGGGAAAAAGAAGAATGTTTTCCTTAGAGATAACGGAAGACGACACTTTAAACTTAATAACCGGGTTGTTAGAGATAATGGTTTCATCAAGCCGATGCTTTCATATATTTCAAAAGATGGAGAAATAAAGATACAAAGACCATTAAGTCATTCAGACGCACAAGATTTGCTTGAAGAAGATACAACTAATGAGGAAAAGGCTAGCCAACGGGTTCAAATAGTATCAAGAAGATATCCTGGAGAGAAATCAAAAACTCTGGTGATATCAAGTGACGGACGTGACGAAGATACTTCAGATTCAAATCAGAGGCATGTTGTTTTAAGAAAAAGTGCATCAAGTCGTGTTTTGGGTGTAGGCAAAAAGGAACTTGTTTTCAAGCCTCCTGCTAACAAGAAAATAACAAATTTATCAGTTTCATTTCAAGTTATATGATAACCTTTGTTTGTCTTTATGAAAAAAATGTTACATAAGTGATAGGTACGTATATTTTAACAATGAAGCATTCATAAGCGTGATTTGTTACGGAACAATTACCTTTCGACCAAAAGCCAGAACTGTAGTCAGTTTGTACATTTGCTAACCACAGAACGGTCATGCAATTATCTGAAATTTTAAGTTTTTATTGTATTTTAAGCTTATGCGTAGGTACTGAATCTTTGGATGGCAATTCATCCTTCCTTCAGAAAATTCCGCCAATGGCTAATGTCATTCAGTCTGCATTGTTAGAATTATTCAAATCAGGCAAAGAGACTAAGCAAGAAACCCAAACATGTTGTGCGACAGGGACGTGTGTGTGTCCGTATCCAGCAGTACCTATCGCAGTTCCATCCCCTGTCATGATACCAGCTCCGATTCAGACTCCAATAGTAGTGCCAGCCAGAACGGTCTACGAACCAGTGATTCACGATCATCCACCGCTTCACGAGATCCAAGAATTAATAAGGAGACATAAAAGAAAAAATAATCAAGGTTATGAAAGTGACTACAGTGATAGTGCAGAAGAAAGTATTGTCGATTATTACGGTGATTTATTATAAGGTCGAAAATAATTTAAAGACAACAATGTGAACATATTTAACTATATTTAATCACAACCCTTGTAAAACCAAGTCTTATTTTTGTACTTAAAAAATACAATTCACCTCTTAAATTAATTTCATAATTATCTTACTGACTTTACTTTTTCATAGCACATAATCAGTTTAAGTTAATTTTTTTATTATTGGAACATACACACTATCAACCCGGAATTCGGAGTATTGTAATGTATTAGGAATACCTTGACATTACTTTTAAAAAGATCATATAACAAGTAAGTGTATGGTGAATAACGAAGTTTAAAGTAAAATGGTAAGTTTTATCACAGTCGCTTCTTAGAACAAAACATAATATGGCTGAGACTAACTTAGGTCTGTAATTAAGACTTGTTGTTCAATATTACATAATTTGAGATTATTCTTTAAATCGTAGGCTCGTATTAAAGAATGAGTCTTAAGAATCAACGCCGTACTGAGTGTCATACATCTCTATCTATTTGTGCTCAAAAGAAAGTGACAAACGATTTTCAAGACGTGGTTGATTTCTGAGTGTCATTCTGTAATACGGGCCTTAGTGTTAAATGCACCTTTAAACATAAAACCAGATCTTCTAAATTTCCCATTTTAAATAAATTATGATATTTTCTAGTCCACCACGAATTACCTATTTAAATACTTTGTGGCACATTTAGTTCCTCGAGAAATCTTATGTAGGTTTGTCTTTTTGTCAAATTAGCATTAATTTTATAAATTATGAATACACGACAAATTTACTTTAATTAAACTGTTATCAATAATGGATATTTGTTTATTCCGAGATCTTACCGTCTCATGATTGAAGTCATCGGTGACGTGACTTCTCATATTTTTCAATTCATCTAGGTATGATACACAAAATAATCATCTTATTTTTGAGTTATTGTTAAAGGTAATATCACAGTTGAGAACATTGAACAATATTTGTGCGTTGCATTAATGGCACAATGACATTTGAGTCGCACAACATTTATGATGAAAAAAATCTGAATTAGCATCAATGTTGCTCTATAACACATTTGTCCATGAAATCAAAAAAATAATATAAAGCTTAAGATTATACTATGATATCCCAAGCAATGGTAAAGAAGATTTGATGCCAGATTTATCTCCCTCGGGCATTTGGAACACAATGGCATCTCTTGAGTAAATCCAGTTTGTGAGGAACATTCGTATACAGTACACCAGGGTCAGGAAACCAGACAACAATAGGAAGGCAATAATTGACCAGAAAGCGTATGGTGCGACCACATACACCAAGTACAAGCTGTACTTATTCTGTTCCAGGAGTTCTGGTTGTACCTGAAATAGAGAAGAAAGTACTTCAATGATTGCCACTTTTTTATAAAATCATCATTTGCCTGCTGTTTCTAATTTTAATTGTGTTCGGCGTAATATGTTTTTTTCTTCCACTTTTCTCTATCAGACGTCATTTCAACAATGACACTCTTGTTTTTCATATCACATATTACAAAGTCCCATCCCGTTCCAAATATCCAATGTTTCTTCGGTGTTCCTCCGACTATATCTAAACACGTTCATTCTTTTTCTTTCAACTTCTCATTACACGCTATACCACAGTCTATATATATAACTTCTTACAGTCCGCCAACGATCATGCCTAGTTAGACAGGACAATCGTGATAGGACGCGGGACGACAGGATTGCGATGGCGCTACCGAACTGCCATACACACTGATAGACGCTGGTCCACCTGTATGTCTACTGCACGGTGTCTCGACAAAAGCGACATTTCCCTCAACTTCAAAGTCTTCGAACCACTGTATGTATTTTCAGTGTGGCCACACCACATGCCAATCAATTACATTATACCTTTCAATTTTATACACTTGTGTTACTTTCAAACTTCCTCTAATGTAGATACTCATTCCTCACTTTGTCATTGTCTACACACTTGTTTTATAAAATATCTTTAATAAAATAGATATAAAAAATTACCTTACCATTTTAAAATATACTACAGGGACTACCATATCTGAGAATCGTCCTGCTTGATCGTTAAAGTCTACCTTCTTCACAACCACATTTACTTGGACAGAGAAATGAGTCTTCAGCACCATACCAAGTTTCTGAAAACAATAACACAGTCATAAAATACGGTGATATGGAAATCATGACGTGTATGAATCACAAAGTCAGTCTTATCCTGACTAAAAATTTAAATATTTATAAAGTTAGCTCCTGACACTTACTGGTTCAATGAGGAATTCATTTCCGTGCTTCGTTTCATTGGGATTCAAGCCTTCAATTCGCTCAAATAACGAAGGATCTGCGTTCAGGAAGTGTGCGTTAGACAAGGCTAGAGGTAGTTCTGAAACAACGATTAGAAAATTTCAGTGACTTATCAAATATTGGAAGGGAACTACCTAGCTTGAAATAGAATTTTAAGGAGACTGGATTATATGTATATGTATTATATGTAGAAAATTTTATTATATATATATGGGCCCTTTGTTTATTTTAAGATCTATGTAAGCATTGTATTGCCTGAAATAAATGAATTATTATTATTATTATATAAAATGTTGCAATTATGACTTTTTAAAGAATATGTTGTCCCAATTAAATAATATTCTTGATTTGAAAAGCAAATAAGATTAAGCCTCAACACAATTAGTGAACGTAAGACTACTGCCCTATAAGATAACAACTAAGGTAGTGTATAATAATAATGTACCTACTATAAAAGCAAGGAGAGAGATCAGAAATGCCATTGATACAGGTGCCTCTAGAACAGTGGCATTGAGTTTCATTGTTGATATTGAACGCATCCTTGCTGATTTTGTAGGTGAGAGCTGGAATGGTGTCATTTAGATACTGAGTGCCTCGGAATTCAAGCGGCAAGAATCGGCATAAGACGTTTCTGAAGATCCTAACAGGAGCTCCTGTAGGGAAGTCGATGGGGTAGGCAATGCCTTCATAAGCATCAGTAAAAGTGTTGCATTTTGTTCTGGAATGATGAGGTATTATTTTAGTTTTACATTTACTGCATAAGATATATTTGCTTTTAAACATCACAGCAATTGGATGGATCTAAAGTTATTTTGATTTCCAATTTACATGTAGTCACGTTATGATAACAATACATATTGTATATTTATTTAGGAATAAATAAATATATGTATCTCATGTTTAATATCACATGCAAATGAAAGCTTGATTTTGGAAGCTACATAATGTCACCTACCGCTTCTCTCTGTCTTCGTACTCCCAGGAGTTGAGGCCACGGAATCCATTCATAGTTTTAACAAGAAACCGGTCTTCTTGGTTTATTCCAACTTCTAAGCGGTATTCAACAGTATTGTCGTAGAGCTGTAAATAATCAAATAAAATCTGCATGTACTCGTAACATCTATTTGGTACTATTTTCTAATAATCAGGGCTGGGTCATCTATTAAGTGTCGAGACTAACTACAGAACAATTCTATCAATCTGATTCTGTGTCATAGGTTTTTATTTCGTTCATACCTATATCTGTTAATTATGAACTTAAATTTGCGAGTTTATTAATACATAAAAAACTTTAAACTCACTAGTATTTATCATTATCGAATATCTGTTACTGTTTTGTTCATGTATATAAAGTTATATATTTATTTGCCATTTATGAAATATTCTGTGTTCAAAATGATTTAAGAAACACCGCCACCATCAGATTTAGTAAGGTGCTGTTTCAGTGGCCATCTAAATATATTGGATTTGCAACACTTATGAGATATAAATGTAACACGGCACTTATAGGAATTCCATATCTCAAGCAGTGCAGTGAAGGAAGCAGTGGAGGCATACGTTGATGTCCATTGAAAGGGGAGCTCATATAAAATCTACATCTCGCGGTTACAAATCCCAGACAGTGGTCGAAGCATGACGGCAGCCAAGACGATGGTTTCCAAGAGCCCTTAATTAAATGCACGAGTAATAGTCTTATGGATAAAATGGCTTACCCGATCCAAAATTCCCAGAGTGTTGAAACTAATCCAACCCGGCAAGAACGTGTTGCCTATCTTGATGAGAGGCTCGTCGTATCCCCAGAGGAACTCCTGTGCCGTTTGCGGCACAATGGCTTTTGTTTTCAAGCTACCTAGTAGCAAATTAAACCCAACACGCGTCAAATACGGATGGCTAGTGATCATGGATGTCATTGTCTGAAACATGTAAAGTATAAACATTAGGTATAAAATTTTGGTGGTGTGTGGAGTAGACACGATTTTGTTTTCCTCTCTAATAATCTCTAAACAGTTATATGATACTTTGATTAATTTATAATTTTTACTTACCAACATGGCCACGTTGGGCATGGTAACATTGATATCATTGGGGTCAGCAATCGACAACTCTGGCAGGAACTTAGCCGTGGTTCTCGGGTTGTACCTCACTACTCCGGCTTCCTCGTCGATCTCCATATCCAGATTGGTTCGTTGCTCCCTAAATGATAATATCAGATGTTTTTTTATGACGCAATAATCCGGACAGACCTGTCTAGCATATTGCATTTATGACTCGATAACCGAAATATCGAAAAGTATGACCGTTCGGTTACTACACATTAAGGATAGATCAGATAAGTCATAATAACCTTTCTTTTTGGCCTAGACACTAGACGGTTAGTGTTGAGTTCGAATATATATTTAGGTAATAAGACAGTCAAACAATCATCAGGCTCATCTGATATAAATAGATCAGCACATCTTATCTGCAATTAAATTTCAAATTGTAAGTTAGGTAAATTGTTGAATTTGACATTAAAGACTGCATTCTGCTTTTCTAGTATTCATAGCTCCAATTTTGCAAGTTCCTACACCAAATCGAATGGAAAATTTTCGAGAACCATCCATTAGATGTGGGATCTTGTTCATTATTCGTGCAGTAGTATAGGCCAAGAGTTTTCCTGTTAGGACAAACATTTTGATTTTGCTACATTGTATTTCATTTTCTTTCCATGCATTTAATATTCACAATAACCAGTGATAATATTGAGCGTTTATCTACAAACAAGTTCCTTTAAACAAGTTTTGTTTATTTCGATGAGGTCGATATCACACCACTTCTGATGTCAGTTAGCTATTGCATAAATTAACAAAAAATTAAGTAAAAATACAAAAGATTTCTATGGTCACTACGTTATTAATTGGTTATGCAAATATAAAGTTAATAAATCAGTTGGACTATTGTATTGACAGATATGAATTATGTACATTCATTTGGGATTCTTGTTAAGTAGTTTTTGTTTTGTATTCTGCATAATTCTGCTCTTTGTTACTAATCTCAATCGGACATCACACTGGGATGCAGCTTAGAGTGAAGATCCAATCGAACGCAGAATAGGTTACCTACGATGCGTTTTAGTATCCTTTGAAGTAATTATAAATCTATAGTAGGTAGTAATGACTAGACTATGATCTGAGGCCTTAGTACGAGTTTGTTAGTTTTCGAGCTCGATCAAACGTATCGTCTCTTTTCATACATTGCCCACTAGCGCCCCTAGCGTAAACTATCAGAAACAGTGGCCAATGTATGAAGAAAGACGATACGTTTGATCGAGCTCGAAAACCATCAAAACTCATACTAAGGCCTCTGGGGAGTTTCTTTCGCCATTTCTTCTCAGTCTCAGCATAATAAAAATAATTATTTCGTCGAAATGCTTTTGACGATTTAAAAGTACTTAGCAAAGACAATTAAATAAAGAGCTTTTTCATTTTCATCACTAAACGCATATTGTTATATTCAATTTACAAAGCAACCCTCCGTGATAAGAAAATAGTGGTGTTAATGCTGTATTTAAGCATTTAAGTGAGCAACAATAGATTTTTTGTCCTGAGACAAGATTTGATTCCGTAACCGAATTAGTTAGTCAACTTTTTTTCTGTCAGGTGGTTGGCAAAACCATCAACCATACGGCCTCCCTGGTGGTATGCAGTCACCATATCCTAGGGACGCTGGCAACTCTGTTGTGACACTCGGGCGTCCCTTCTAAATTCCCTTTCCTACCCTATAGAGCTTTGGCAAGCTTAAACTGAGCTAAATAAAGGTTGAGGCTCGAGAGGACCAAATGTTTTTGTAGAGACGATAGACAAGTTTATTGTTTTAAGTTTTTTATAGTTTTATACTTACAGGTACGTAAAGGGCCCGACCTCCTGAACTTTCAACTTGTGGTCCTTGCCGGAGAGAAACCTCTCAGCGTTGGTAACGTTGAAAAGGTATGCTGACACGTGGATCCCCGGAGTATCTTTTTCTGAGAGCAATTTCCATATTTCCGAACCCTTTCTTAGTCTCGTCCTCTGAAAACAAAGATAATCTATTCATGTATTGTTTACATTGCAAAACTATACGTGCAATTTGATAAAAATTCGTCGAGCTAATTAGCGATACCAAGTACCAAACATGTAAGAAACTATTTTTTTTTCAATGACTATTGATGCTGGCCGCAGATGGACTATGCAGCATCGCCGGAGATTTTAAGAAAGCGAAGCCCCTGTTTTCTACTTCTAGTCGATAGTCGTCTCCTGCGAGCCCACGAGGGACTCGCTGTCATAATAGTACCTGCAGGGTTCGGATCGAAAGAGAGCGACAGAACCTACGATGCCCTTAAAGGCTCGTATCTCGGTACAGGTGTGCCGTGAGGACCGCAAAACTTGAATTACCTTACCTTAATTATTAGAGAAAAAACTATAAAAACAAAGCTTGCCCTGGACTAGGAAAACTATCTCTTACTTCCAGGGTGAAGTATCATTTTGACTAAGCCTTGAAAGGACGACGAAAGACTTAGCCTAAGGTCTTGAAACTAATAAGTTTTTTCAAGTATTAGTAAGTTAGAAAAACTTTTTTTCGAAAATACATTTGAGGAGTGACAGAACAAAACACGATAATTCCATGATGTCAAAAAACCGGCATCTACTTTGCCTTGGTATAATTTTAAAAAATATGGGTTCTAATGAATAATATGTCTAAAAACCTATTAGTGCACGTTTTTTATTGTGTTTTTTTTATTTCATAGAAATTTGACAGTTTTGTATAGCCGGACGTGCTGTTGACTGTAGGTACTATTCTTAATTAAAAAAATAATCCAATCTGATGAAAATATCATGATCCGTACCAAACTTTTTGGAAATATCATTTGATGTTCTGGATTTGTAATTCATTTAATGTATAAAATATGACATAAATACACAATTAATTAATATAAATTAAATTCTTATGTCTTCTACGTTCACCTCAGTACAAATAAACGCTGGCAAGCGTGTATTTCTATCAACTTTTGAGTCGTTTCCGGTATACGAGAAAGTCAAGGGGAGACCACTCCCGATTTTGAAGCATATTGCGCACAGAGGAGTGTTAGATTTGACATAGGTACCTAATTAAACTTCATATAAAAAAGTGCAGAATAATTAAATTTATATAAGATACTAGACTAGCTGACCACGCAAAAGTTGTTCTTCCTCTTCGATATACTTACTTAATTTTTTTTTCGCTTAAGCGGTATAAAATATACCTTACGACCTATTCTCATACTTACTAAATAACAAAAAAAAAAACAAAAAAATCAGTCGAGCCGTTTCGTAGGAGTACGGACACAAACACCGTGACATGAGATTTTTATATATTATATGTTTTATATTAATATGTTTGACTAAAATAGTCGGCATTTTTTGCCGACTAATCAAGAACTAGACATTATTAATTTACTAATAAAAATATAGAAAAAACTTACATATCTTATAATAATGTTGACAGGATCGGCGATTACCAAGATGATAGATAGCAGCATAAGTGACAGGCTGACTGTTATTAAAGTGAGCACTTTTCCTGTAAATCACCCGAGAATTTTGTTAATAAATGCTCTGAAGGTAAGAAGGCGAAGGTCACGTGAACAACGCACGTAAGAAAATGTTAGGTAATGAATATCAAGAAAATGATCTTAAAAAAATAGTTTTTGTCTTTCATGCGTTATTCATGTGATAACTACGGTTACTACTTTTTTTTTATTCAATGACGAATGTAGTGCGTGACGTGCGTCTAGAATATTTTTTTCCCTATACTTAGGTTCTAAGTAATATTTGTAAGTAATATATAATATTATTTTTTACAAAAAGATACACAATCATTACAGATAAATACCTAATACAAGGGTGTAGTTACATACTGTTACTAGAAGCGAATCTAGTGAGCTCACCCATTGAACAATAAAATAAATCAGTTTTCTCTGCCATAGCGTTGAGAAACCATAGCGCGTGATCGTCATTTAGCGCCTTGAATAATACACTAAACTTTTTACGTCTGAATAGCGCCAAAGTTTCACAAAAAGTTTTCCTGAGTGTTGATGTTAAGACCGAAAGCTGGAAGACTGGTACTAACTACGTGTTTGTAAACGCAAAAATAAAATTATTCCATAATGGAAGACTGGTTTTCGTCCGTCATTAACTGTCGGAATCTGAATATTTTAATGCTTTGTAATGTCGATAACTATTGTTATGTCGATAGATTTTTTTATGTTAAGGGGTTGGCAGACAACCACACGGCCTGCCTGGTGGTACCCTGTGAAGCTCACAATAACATAAACACAACACCACAAACGTAGTGTTATATGACTGTGGTCTTCTGTAACGTGGTGGTACTAGTCCAGTTCAGGCTGATCCAGATTCGAGCGGCTAGTCCACCTTGCCCTAACTCTACCTCAACTTTTAGGTATACATAGTGGTAGCTAGCGATTAAGACAAGACGGATTAAGACAAGCTCTAGCATCAACTAAACATCGCACTTTGTACCCCTGGGTTCCTAGACCCCGGGAACTGATACTGGTGAAGGTATGTGCAGAGAAGCGGCATTTTTTTTTAAATTAACATAAATTAGGTGGGTTTTAAATAACATGTTCTATGACTTACTTTTGTTATCATTCGATGAAATTCTTTCATTTTTTATCTTCATTCTTGTGTACCTGTAAACAAAATGGAATCAGTGAGCGGTGTCATTTTAAGTAAAATATTCTTAAAGTGTGACAGTGAAGGAAGACGTTCAGGCTTGCGAATACATATACACAGTTCAGGCGTATTAAGACGTATTAATACCACAAATACACACACTTTAGAATTTAGATATAGTACCTAGTTGTCCCTTATGTATTAAATGGCTTTGAACTTTACCAAATTCCTATAATTATTGTACCAATTTTGTGAAGAAAGCGGTCAGCCAGTGGCAATTCCTAGTGTGTAGTCTTGGGTTGGCTCCAGGCTAAAGTTACCTACGTATTTTTTTTTATAAAAAAGTAATTTATGGCAGTTGCGAGTGGCCACATTGGTTTGGGGGTGCCAACCTTGAAAACTTAAGAGGAATAGCCACTGCGGTCAGCACAGTCGCTGGATAAGGTTAATCACGCTGCGAGCATGCGTTTCTCGTAGCGCGATTGATACTCGGATAGGTGGCCAAAATATTTCTAAGGTTAAGATTGTAGCACATTTATCAGATCGAAATGGGAACGTAGCCGTAACGCCTTTTGCCTCGCCGTCCACCCAGCCCGTCTACCATGACCACCGAAACACGATATGATGTGATATGATATAGCCATGTAGCGCGTTGAACTGGCAAAAATTTATACATTTTCGCAGTTTCGATAATTTTTTAAGATTGCGGTTATATCCATTAATTTTTGACAGTTCAACGCGATAAATAAAATGGCTATATCATATCATATCGAGTTTCGGTGGTCATGCTAGGCGGGCAGGCGTCAACTGTCTGTAAGGACTTCACTAAATCAGATCAGCACCGACTCAGCTATGTCACGGTAATGTTATATAACGCTAAAAACTAATGAAGGTTTTTAGCGTTTTAGAAAAGACACACTCACTATTTTGACACAAAGATCAATTTGGAATGCCATGGAAATCGCGACGGGCTTAGCTTAATAGTTTTGATATCGAACTAAAGGCTAACTCAGCCGATGGCGTCTCTGCATACTGGAGTTGAAGGACATCCAGGCGTGTGCTCCAGGGATTTTGAGCTTAAAGCATTGTACATTTTAGGCTTGGAATGCATTGAGAGTGTATAGCGCCGTAATTTTAAGCACGTGGATTGCGTGGTTGCCTGGAAAATTCCGACTTTGAGAGCGAGGTAAGTAAGTCTATTATCCTTTGATATGTTTCAGAACAAAAGAAAAACTAAAACCAGATCCCTAGTTTTTAGTGGCACTTTTTTGTTTTTTTATTTATTTAAGCTAGACGCTTGCATCACTGACGTGACACTTGTATACCCCGCGGAGCTCTAGTAACTTTACTCACGAATAGATAAAACACCACAAAAATGTATGATACTACCCATAGATTTATTATTACTGACAGTTCCTATTATCTATGGTAGGTATTACTCCACTTCGGATGATGCAATGCAAATTCGAGCAGTTAGTTTGCTGTGCCCAATGTTGCCTACCTCGAATAACACACATACCTACCTATTATTATCATACTACATACATACTATGATGTTCATTATCCCAAGACGGGACAGACCTTTAGATGACAATTGTTTACACATAAAGCCATTGTCGTCAAGATTTTTCATGGGTTAGGATTTTCTTTCCATGATTGTAGTAATTGCCATTGATACGAAGTGCATGCATTATTCTAAAGAGGAAGATATTTGTTATTGAATAAAATGTAAATAGGATCATCTTTTCATTTAAAGTTATGTAAATTATTGAGCCTAAAAATAGGAAAATAACTTAATGTGTTTATTATGTTTTTTATTATTAAAGTTTATTTTTATGGTCCTATTTAAAGAATGAGGTTGATGGCCAATATTAACATTTTTATGCTGATATTATTAAGATAAAATTTACGCAGTTTGTCTTTTTGTCCTTTGCGTTGATTGAGAACGGTATTTGAGTCATACTAACTTTTTGTTTAGTTTGTTATGTTTTCACGACGTACTACTCTACGTATATTCAGGAAACCTGTCTACACGTATTGCGTATAGGTACGTATTACTTACAATCGTGGGTCATTCAAAAGAGGCGTGAAAATGCACCTTGCAGCTCTACAAAGCGCAGTTAGAGGGAAAATCATTAACAAGATAACTTTATTTTCCTATCCTCGCGTAACGCAACTATTTGTAGACATTTTCCTATTTTATTTACGTAATGATAAAATTTAATTTAGAGATATTATAGACATAGTAAAGGTCATAGTTAATTTTTTCTTTAGTTTACGACACCAACGCAGTTTAATCTCATTTTCTCTCATCATAGTTTTTGTTTCCTCGTCCTCGCACCTGTCACCAGTACCCGTAGTGGAAGTTTTTGGTATAAAAAACGCGACTACTTTAGTTGCGTTAAGAGCTGAATTTGTATAGGAAACGTGAACAGCGCCCCTAGCGGAAATAAACTTAAATCATGTTTCCCATACAAATGGAGCTCTTAACGCAACTACAATCGTTGCGTTTTGTATACTAAAAAACTTACACTATGGGTACTGGGCAGTGTTTTGCCTTCTTTTGGCAAATACATCACTGAGCTTTAGCCGGTTTGCATCGCTGCGACACACAATTTATGTAAATATGTTTTTATTTGAAATTGTATTGTAGGTCTGTATTTGATTTTTATAGTTCATTTGTTAATTAAAGTTTTGATGTGTGTGTATGATGATGCAAATAAATTGTCTATCTATCCACAGTATCTTTCTATCTATCATTTGATGTTAAGTTATGTTAAGGATAATGGTTGAAGCGGACTACACCTGGTAGCTACGACAAACTGAGTAACTGGCGTCTTGGGGACTTCGTACACGGCTCGTCATAGCATACTCATATACTATTTGGCATAAGGACCTCTTACAGTAGGTACCTACTACCTAATCGATGGCGCTTGGTCGTGCGTTCTTCACAAAGACACTAGATGCAGCGGTTGGTGACCAAAACTGTTTCAATTCTATTTTCCTCCGTGCTTCGGAAGGGCTGCTGACGAATGATAAAAACAAGTCAAACATAGTCACGTTAGATGCCAGAAATGGCGGTTTGTAAAACTCTTACATCACGTATTACCTACAAACTACGTTTATTGACGACTGACTTCTATAGACGGCTCGTCACCATCCTAACTAATCTAAATCGTCCATGTTTCGTACGGCATTTCGGTGAATGCCTTAAGGCGCTTTGTAGACGCAGGGCAGTCTTTTTGACCGCGAAGCAATAAAGACCGCGTCTGCCAGCTGCCCGCAGCCACAGGTATGCAGCGCTACGGCGCGGTTTTTTTGTCCTCTATGTACGTTGGTACTATAGGATTCCCTTCGAGCTATTGTTTGCTGGGAAATTGATCGGTCCGGCCGCCCCGCCGTCTGCAAAGCGCCTTAACGTTCGTTTTAATCACATTAATTAGATAGAGACTCTACCAGCCCCCCATTAAAATTCGACATACATAATTGACAAAAATCTATTAATTTGACAGATATTCTTAAAGAGGGAAACGGTGAGATGCGTTATTCGATTGATATTAGGTTAATATCAATTGATACTTCATGCTTGCATGTCGAATCGAAAGTATTGTTATTTGAGTCCTCGATGTTTTGACATAATTGTATGCGCCTGTATGCGCTATAAACATAGGGAAACTGTGTGTGGTGATATAACATTGGTGACCTTGAGAGTAAAAGCCGGTCAAGTGCGTGCCGGACATAAATAAAAGATTACGTAGTCTCGAAGACAACAAGACTTAATAGCTGTTAAATTCGGTTCCTATTGGTTTGTTATCGTATTAGGTATTGTAAGTACCTATAATTAATAGTTATAAGATATTGATCAGTTTAGTAGACATCAACTGCGTGTATATACTGAACGTATATCAGCCTGAGACTTTAGACTTAGAAGCACCCTAGCATATCCACCCATCTGGCTCAAACGCCCCAGAGACTATTAACGGTAGTGACTCCCCGCGGGAGATGCTTGCCGCTCCAACACCAACGTTGTACTCGTATAATAGAATATTTTAAATAATGTCATTGACCGCAAATTTAATAACATTATATTTAAATTTATAAATGGATATGACGAAATTACCAGACTTAGTGCTGCAACTTACTTTGCTAGTGTAAGGATTCCTAATAAGAGATCGTAAGTACCTTTAAACGAAAGCGTGACCCAACCATATTCATTGGTATTCTGCCGGTATTTTGGTTGTAAGCCAGTGCATACCATGTTCTTAGCCAATGTGACCAAAGAACAATGACCAATTTATAGTTTAGACGAGGTAGAGCACAGCGAACTAGCCGCTAGAATTTGGACCACCCGAGCTGGTGTAGTACCTCCAGCATACAGAAGACCACAGTCAAATAACATTGCATTTTTGTGGTGATGTGTTTCTGTTGGTGAGTAAGCGCGCAAGTTTCATGGCAGGCCGAATGCTTCTCTGACAACCAAATAACATTAAAACAAATAATATGTTACCTTCAAACTATTTGAGTATCTCATCAACACAAACAACTTTTACTATGAAAGTAACTCTGAAATCGCGAAAAAAAAAACACATTTCGGTTGCGTATTGCACTTTTGTATGGAACAGCTGATTTTTTTTCGCAATTTCGAACTTGCTTCCGTAGTAAAAGTTGTTTGTGTTGATGAGATCTTCAAATGGTTTGAAGGTTTTTCGTGTTTTTAAAATAACCTTGTATATTGTCCTATTATAGAAAGATTGTCCTCTTTGCGGGCTTTTGATTGATGTTTTTTTTTTAATTTAGTTACTGGGTTTGATGACTTTTTAGCCGACGGTTTTTCTGTTGTGATGAAATATTGAAACAGAAATGAAATCTGCGACCTTTCGTGATCAGGGCATCCCTTCTGATTCGAACGCGCTAGAGACTAATAGGCGTAGAGACTCTGCCGGGCTGGTCCTGTCCAACAGTGAGCCGGGTGACGCGCCGGTGACGTCTTGCGCCAGAGTGCTAGGCACAGAACATAGATATAGAGAGGTGTGCTAGGTAATCCCCAAACAAGAGGGCCGGTGTAATGGGTAGGCCACACCTTGGCATTATCTATTCCTAGGGTACCTATAAGCTATTGACATTGACACCCGACAAGATTTTCAACTTTTGGTTGATAAGCATCGGTCCCGCCGTTTTTCGCCCGGCGTTTCTTCATTCTCCGGCCCAGCCCGGCACAAACACCCAACTTCCGACATCGGTGGACCCATAGTTTTATAAAGTCCTACGGTACAATGTCTCTCAATGCTATAAAATTCTATGGTATGCTGCCTCATTTGCCGGCCTGACGCCGTCATGTCCGCGACAGCAAGTCTCCCGGCTGACCGTCATCGCTTTATTGCGTGTGGGAACTCTCTTTGAAATTACAACGAGGTGCGTGTCGTAGCGGTCCAATGAAGAAAATAGCTGTGGGTGTTGTGTAGGAATCGCCTGTATCGGTGTACCGACATCGATGACGGGTCGTGTCGGCAAAGGAAGAGATGCCCTTTGTCAGCAGTGTGTTGCAGATTTCTTCTTCTTTAAATAATGGCGCGTTATTTATCGCATTTCGCCAATGTCAAGTAAAAATGTACAGTCAACAGCACGTGAAATACGAAACTGTCAAATTTCTCCAAACGATTTTCAACCTAAGACTATTAAATATAAAGTGCATAATCGATTGGGAAATTTTGACAATTTGTGGTAACACAACGTGCTGTTGTCTGTACTTTTAAAGTAACAGACAATTACGGTAGATTGAGGTTAAAAATGGAGTCTCTCAACACGTGTCCTCACAACAAGAGCTCGGGAGAAACTCTTGCAGCTTTAATTCCGGTTATTATCTGTCAGCCACTGTCATAACAACCGTCGTAAAGTGAAGAAGTCCTCGTAAACAGCTGACCTGCAGTTACGCTGTTAATCTATTAATTACTTAACGAGTGTTTTGAAATTAATACTATAGTAGTGTTTACTATGTTAATACTCGTTCGCAACTTGTACCTACACCTTTTGAGGTCAGATGCCGCTAATTACCTTGCCGTGGTAATTAATTATATTCTTTCTTGTAAAGTGGGAAGGCTTTGTAAGACTAACAATTGAGACTTAATAAGTAGGTACAGTAACTTCAACGGACGAAATTACCGAATGCCGATTTATTGTGATATTTTATTTGATTTGATTTAAAGAAAAAACAAAAATGATAAAAACAGCTGCCTGGGTGTTGTATATTAAATAAATGTAAAAAATATTTTTAAATAAAAAATACCGGAGTAACTATTGTCAATTGTATTTGGCCAGACCTAAAAAAAAATCGATTTTTTAGAAACAGAATTTTTATTTCTCTGTTTTTAGCTTTGAAGGCGGTCTTTTTATTTTTAAAAATGATTTTATTTATTACATAGGGCAACCAACAAAACTTAAACTAGACACACACAAAAGTAAATAAGTATATGGGAACTTAGGACTTAATCTAAGTTCAGCTTTACTTACAGGTCGCCACGGCATGCATAGTGGACATAAGTTATAAATGAATCCGAACAGTTAAATGAATTTAGAACAAAAAACAAACAAACAATGGAATTAATCTAAGAAACAAAGGTTTACAATATGATTAATAACTAATTAGTTTTAAATTCTACATTTAAGATTTTAACTTCAACTATAATTTTAATCTTAACTTAAATTCTGCAGAACCGACCGTGAAAGAAGACAAGATTCTTTTTCTAAAAAGATTTAGTGTTTTAACTTGAAGACGACTTGTAGCTGAAACTAACCAATGAGCAACCAGAATTGAGGAAAGAAAAATGTGCACATTTAGATGATAATAAACGCTAAAAACCCGATTTAATTTTTTTTTATTTATCATTTGTGAAATAAGGGGTACGCGAATTTTATGTTGCTCTTGAAGCGGTACGCAGGAAATGGTAATTGGGAACCACTGTTGTAGATAGTTTCATTTTATTATTCATTTAAATATTCATAAACCGTGTAATAGATACTGTCCGGTAATAAACGCGAGAGGTGTTTTTTAAATAAGTGCACAGGAAGCTGCTTCAAGGAGTACGTTAATTTATTGTATGCTTTTATAGCCATTGCAAGAACACTCTTTTGGCATTACGCCGTATGTGATGGTGGGAAGTATAGTTAATAATCCTAAACTAGGATTATTTCTAAAGATTCTTTAATGAAATTTGTTGATGTGTAACCCTCGCTCCCATCCTACCCCGTGGAGCTACGGCAAACTTTCCCACCGGCCGACATTAGAATCAAATCAGTAATTCAGAGAGCTAAAAATCTCAAAGTCGCGGCGGGTCTCTCTTTTCGACATTTCACCCGTGACTTATACAGAAGTTGGAATTTGCTCACCATCAAACAGTTATACAACGTACTATTCTCAGGCACCAATAATTGCTGCATTACGATCCTGATTTGATAAAAGACAGAAGAAGTAAAGACAACGTTTGCATTATGCTCAAATTTAACACCCCCACTGCATATTTTTTTAGGGTGGCTAATTGGCTATATAACACACTTAATATAATCTTAAACATATAGGTACCCGCTTCCCAATGACGTAAAAATATCTTAACTGCTATCTCAGTTAACATGCTAAGTGACCGTCTTATCCTCCCTAAAAACCTTTAATCCACAGAGAATTTAATAAAAAGTCCCCTCTAACTTTGCACTATGCACCAAACTACGTTTGGTTTGACCATTGAAAGCTCTCTTTGGTGTAAGTAGTTACTTTCACCAAGTTTATTTATTTGTTTGTAAGCAAACTTTACAGCATATTATTTTACCTTACAATAAGATTTACAAATCTTAAACAGCTAATTATAAAGTTTGACAATTTAAATTACAAATTATGTTGACGTAGATATTGCAGCAAAAATACATGTAGAAGAGTTTCTCCCGAGTTCTTGTTTGAAAAACACGAGAGACTTCATTTTAACCTCAATCTACCGTACAATTATCGGTTACTTTAATAAAATTTTCACTTGATATTGGCGTAATGCGTAATCTCTGTGTCGCGATCGCCATTCGCTTAAAAGGAGAAGAAGAAGATACATGCAGAATTTCAGTTAGCCAATTGAATACAATTCTATAAGAAGTTAGCAAAAAGTATAAAACATTGTAAACAGGCTACAGAAAAAAATAAAGGAATGAAATCAAAATCGGGGTTTACCTACACGGGAAAATTTACTTCCTCTATTGTTAAAGTCCATTAAAAAATTGCGGATGAAGTGAAATGAAAAAAACATTGGCTACATTTTAACAGACTTTAACAAGATGGTTAGGGAAATTTTCCTTGTAACCTCGATTTTAACCGATTTGATTAAATTCCTTTGAAGTTTGTACACAAACTTTTGTTGTGGTTGCGAAGCACTGTGGGATGGTCAAAATTGGAACTACGACTGTCATGTCAAAATGACGATATCTATACATCTATACATATAAATAAAATTGGAGTGTCTGTTTGTAATATTGAATTAACCGTTTTTTACTACATGCATATGAATATATTATATAAGGTACATACACCAAAATAACATTTTTTACAATTTTTGTCTGTCTGTCTGTTTGTTCCGGCTAATCTCTGAACTGGCTGGACTATTTGGCAGGTAGCTGGTGTAATAAGGAGTAACTTAGGCTACTTTTTTCTTTCTTTTGGTATATTCTACGCGGACGAAGTCGCGGGCACAGCTAGTTTAATATTTTTCATATTTATCCATAATTAATCATATTACTAAGTGATAAAGAGTGGCTCCCGATGTATTATTCTTAATAATAAATAGTTTTTTTTAAACAAGAAGTTCATCAACAAGTCTCATTAGATTTATCCCATTAATTTAGTTAACAAACGATTTTTCCCGCATAAGGTGAGTGTGGCTCTCATAGTTAGAGGAAACCTTAATTTTAAATCTGAGGTAGCCCTTGTATCTAGGCAAAAAGCTTATATTTTACCTATAGAACTATCTTCGTGTATCTAGGTAGTGTTTTTACCATTCACCCAACCCTATAATAATTTATTATTTTTATCATAAATCATGTTCCTAACAATAAATTATGTTTAAACGAAGACGATTTTTCCGTAGTCGGGTGACAGTGTTTTATACTTTTTGCTTATATAGGTAAATAGTTTTGGTAAGGAAATTTAAATACATTAAAATATTGTTTTAAGTTTTAACAATATTTAGAAAATTTATTCAAAATAAATTTAAAGGCATCATGCAGTAAACATTAATTTTATAAATTAGATACAAATTTTGAAACCTTTTTATTACTGTAACAACACAACTAAGTAACTAAAATTAAAAACAAACAACTTACCTATCACGAACTAGGTGATATCCAAAATCAAATAATAAAAAAACACAAACTGTCCTGAATAATACTGAAACCGCACAACACTTCTGCAAGTCAAATTAGAGAAAGTACCTCGTTACTAACAATGGTAGACGGTGTCGAGGCGTCATAACTAATTAGACAATCGAGCACAAGTGACCACCTCACCACGAACACAGACATAATGGCACAGACAACAGCCCGCAGTGGGATCAGCTGGCCTTGACCACGAGCACGACCGAAGACGTACATGTCTATTGCTAAAATTGTTAAGAATTAAACACGTAATAGAATTACGATTTTTTTTAAATGACACGCAAACGTTTATTAAGCTTATTAAACCGTTTATTAAGCCTACGGAAAAAATAAGAAAAGATTGAAATTATTTAAAATCGGGGCTTACAAGTTAAAATGATCTTATTAATAAAATTTAAAGTCGGTTAATATAATAATATATTTCCACGCTCACACCAATTATCTAGCCCAAAGTAAATATCATTAAGAAGACGAAGAATCAGACTACACCATTTCAACTGCACTTCGACTGCCAAATTACAGATTGAATGCAGTTAGCACTATATGTTAAGTCCGCCTCGCTGGCTACCACCATAAGTCCGCCATTTTATCAAAATCTGTCGCCATAATTTTCCTACTCTGCTCCCAATTTTATTTGTGGTCGGTGCAGTATGCCTTGATGTCAACAATACTGCTTAAGGATTTGGCATTACATATTTACGGCCGCCTGTCTGACACCAACCCTCCTTGGGAACGACTGCTATCTTTCGACAGCACCCGGGACCACCAGCTTAATGTGCCTTTCGAAGCACGGAAGAAAATCGATTTGAAAAAATTTCGGTCACCCATCCGATTACCGACCGCGCACTTAGTTGCTTAACTTTCGTGATCGTTACTAAGAACGCACAACCGCGGTGCCATGGACCTCCTCGCCACAATAGGTTAAAAAGCTTTTTTTATTGTCTACTGCAGATTGTTTCCGACAACATTTTCTGCGTCAGCGGGTTTTTAAGAAGGCGAAGACCTTGGAGGGTACTCAAGCCTGTAAGTCGAACGTTCCTAGGGGATTACTGGGTGACCGAGCATCTCCCCCGTGGGGAGTCTCTCGGCCGCCTAGCGTCCCTATTCGATGAGGTCCACGTCCGGAAGCCTCCTCGCGGCGGACCCTGGTAACGCGGTGAGGAAACTTTCTCGGCGGGTTTGTGGCTTTTGATGTCAAGTGTGTCCCCTTGGCATTCGAAGTCACATACCATCGTAGAGTTGTTTTTGTTTTCCCATCACGGCTAGTTCCGGACGGCCCTTTTCAGGTCCCCTGGGTGCGGTTCGATGGCTGCTCCCGGTGTCTTCGTCAGGAGAACGCGGCAGGTCGTACAGCCATCGGTGGAGGAGTGGCTGCTGACCACTAATTGGTGCAAGAAGTGCCTAGACTGGCAGCGTTGGGACGGTCTCGGTGTAGTTGCGTCCCGTAATAGCGCACTGAAGGTTAGGCCGGGGAGGATGTTTAGTATGGATGGAGGGAACGCCTTTACCTCGAGTCCCACATATCCTCTGCGGTTGGCACCCACGCAGGGACGATGCGTAAATGCATTTGACCTCCCCGTCAACAAAAAAAGGCCGTCCTTGTCGGAAGGGAGAATAAAAAGCATTATTGTGTGATAGCCAGTCCCTCTGTGGTTAAGGATAGCGGGTGAAGCTCGCTGCCACCAGGTCTTATGATAACTTAACACGAGGTGGGATGAAGGCCATCAAATCAATACAATGTGTGAAGAAAATACGTCAACTGTAGCTGTAGAAGCTGATCCGATAGCAAACAAAATTGTTTAATGTCGTACGTGGGCTAGGAATACCTTTTTTTGAATGAGTAAATATTTTTATGTATACCTGATCAAAGCTTTACCTTTATAAGTTAAATATACATAGCATCAATAATGTTAACTTAGAACAACAAAATACATACTATCTTCAAACACAGAATTTTGAAACACAAAACAAAGCGTGATTTTTTGTTTTTGATGAGTTCTTCAATAACCACTGAATGAATTTCCATAACATTCATATAGGAATATTACTGAAATGACACACCCAAAAAAAAAGAATGATAAAATCATAAAAAGATCTTAGTTGGCGGAGTAATCATGTAACAACAACATAAGTATTTATAAAAAAAATAAAAATCTGCAGTCGAATTGAGAAACCTCTTCTTTTTTTGAAGGCCGTTAAAAAAATACTCTTTAATAATGACTGAGATCATCTTCAAATTGATAAAATTAATTTATAAATATTAGTCGGCTCACAGTTCTTGTCATTTCATCAATATTTGGCTCCAATAAAGAACCTGCATACTCTCTTGACGTCAATGGTGATGAGTTTGTCAGTCGGATGCAAATATACTGTTTATTAATTTATTATGCAAATATTTTTCTATATTATTTTTATTTTTAGATTTTTGTTGTTACATATTTGATAAGTGATAATAAGACAATATTATGTTTAAAGCGAGCTTCACCCGGCACCCTCAATCCCTAAGGGATTAGCGGCCGCTTTATCACGCGTTCTTAGGAGAATACAGGATTTCACGCGGGAAAGCCTGCACTCTCAATCGTACGCGATTATCTTTTTACCGGTATGTGTTTGAGTTAAACAGTCTTTCGCGCGCGGTTCACCGTTATTGATTATTCTCACTGACGAGACGCCCACTGTTGATTATCGGCCTCCCCCAAGTATCTACAAACTGATCGGTTCTGCGCGCGGGCGGTATTCGTGTTCATTTTTGAGCACGGAAAGAGTGGCTGTGTAAAGCGATAGACCCCGCGAACCTGAAGCGTGTTGGAGTGTTTGCATTTCACACAGTTTTCTGAAGTAACGTAGGTATTAGCGGTGTGCGAAAATGTGCATGAAAGAATTTCTTGTGTAAAGAAAGCCTTTGAAGACGTGATTGCGCACACGACGGATTAGCGCAGCGCGTGGTCTTGCCTTTTCCTTCCAAAATACTTTGCATGCGCGATCTTTCACGTATGATTTGTAAAAGTAGAACTGTTGGAAATAACATCACCACAGATTTTGACAAGATGGTGATGGCAAGCCAAGCATTTAGAATACGCTATTTTGAAGGAGCGCTTGCTCAAGTTATCGTACACTCAGCAGATCAAAACAATAATGTTAGTAGAATTGTTGTGTTCCGATAGTTAGTAAGCCGATATTAGTCTCTCAGTGGTTGAAGTTCCAAGCGAGGTTTAAGGGATTGTGGGATCAACCATCACGTGAGTTGGTATAATGTAAAAATTCTAGGAACACCTACTAGACCAAGCTCTAGCGCCTTATTATGAGTATTTGAGATAAGTTCCATTCACTACTTAATTTTAACATAAAGATTCGGTAAATATATTAGGAGCTCTACAGATGCCGATATTCGGTTTTCCTCCGTGCTTCGTCGTCACGTTAGGCTGGTGGTCCCTGGTGCTCTCGAAAGATAGCAGTCGTTCTCAAGGAGGGTTGGTGTCAGACACACGGCCTTAACAATCTACTGCCAATACCATAACCATGTCGATAGCAAGACATACCGACCTCAAATAATTGAGAGCAGTGTTACAGAAAGATTAGAAGTTCTACCAATTTAAATTCATGTACATTTAGGAAAAATCCTTTACGATTAATTTTGCGTATTCGCGACTTTAATTAAAAATGAAACAAGAAAGTACAGCGGATGCACTTGAAGTTATGAGGGCCGTGAAGGACCGCAGTCTAATAGCCATTTTTTTCGTGTGTTTTTTCTGCAGGTGAGTAGGTAAGGTTTCCAGAATTCCATGGGGTACCTAACAAACAAGCGCAGGTGCCGAGGCCTATCAATATAAATCGTTGCCAAAAGAAAATAGTGGTCTTTCTCTTTTTTAAAAATAGATAGTTAAAAAAATATTTACTTTAAACGTATACTAAAGTATTAATTTTCTATTTGTTGAATACTGAATTATGTTTTGAAATAACTGTGCCATGTGAGTAAAGCAAAAATGTTCTTTTCAAGAAGATTTCTTCTTCAGTTTAAGAGCCGTAATGCGTGTATGGTAGAATCTTGGACCGATCGCATCAAAATTGACTTTCTTAGGTGTACAAATTGTACCTAAATGAATAAAGAAGTTGTGACTTTGACTTTGTATGTAATTATTTATTATATAACGTCCAACTACACACACAATCTTGAATGCGTAAACAGTTTTTAAAAAATTTACTCAAATACTTATTTCATACAGTTTTTCAAAAATTTACGGAAATACTTCATAGTGTCTACACGGTAGTGACTTGCATGCACACCTTGCAGGTCGGTAAGCCGGAATCGTTAACAGATAGAGGAATAGCCAACCTCAGCTTTGAGTGCTGGAAGTCAACAATTTTAAATAAAATTTATGGGATTTTTGATAATTAATTTGAATGATTTTTTTTATAGTAGCTTGCTAACTGATTTGTTAAATTAATACCAGAAGAGTAAGTAAGTGCTTATGTGCACACGTAGACACATAAAATGTATTTTGGTAACGTAGGGTAATAGGGTAACGTCTATTGACGTCACAATTCTTTGATATGACATGTAAAAGCATTGTAAAAGACACTAAATTTAACTCGTATTTTTTTTGCATGATGCCTCGTATGCTAGGTGTCAGCTGGTGTCAGGTTAGGACCTGTCAATATAATTTTACACGCATGACAGTCACATATATTCTTATTCTTAATTTCAATCAGACATTTTAATAATTTTCATATAATATCACTAAAGAAGACTAAGAAGCGTCGGTGGCGTAGTGCGTGAGAGCGTCGTCTTCCACCCAGGAGCACCGGTTCGAACCCCGCCACGTACTAATGTCTTTTCAAATTTTGAATTCATATGTACGTTTAATCGACGCTTTTACGATAAAGGCAAACATGCACACACCTATGAAGAAATTCTTAGGTTGTGTGTGAAGTCGACCAACCCGTACTTGGCCAGCGCGGTTCCACGGTAAGACCTAATCGCCCTTAATATGGGGTAGGCTCGAGCTCTCGGTGGGGACATTATATGAGCTGTTGATGATGATGATGATGAATATCACTTCACTAATTCTTACTGTGTTAGAAGATCCCTATGTAGGGTCGTCTGGGTAGGTACCACTGCCTTTCTTATTTCTGCCGTGAAGCAGTTCACTGTTTCGGATTGAAGGGAAAGGTAGCCAGTGCAATTACTGGGCATGGAAGGCATATCACCTTAGGCCCCAGGATGATAAAGCACTTGCAGTGTTAAGTGATTTACCCTTAATATAGGCGAGGGTAACCAACTTAACACCAGGTTAACCGCAAGCTTGTTTGACATCTCGTCATATATATTTTTTTATTATTAATATTGACATAAATAAATACCCTTCCACCCCAACGGCCGTTAGTCCTCCTCACAATGTGCCCTGACTACTGCCACATAATCCGATATCTGTGGGGATCATCATCAAGTCTTAAGGCGTATACCTACATAAAGAAAGCTCGTTACCGGCGCCGTTCTGACAACCATATAATGGGAGCTGTAGGTAGGCAATGTTAAAAAGAAATAGCATAGATACTAACGCGTATGTTAGAGAGAGAGAGAGAGAGAGATAGACGAGACCATCCACGTAAACGCAGGAGACTATCTATTCAAAAGACAGCTGTAAACTAAATAACATTATTGCTTATTTTTGTAAAAACTAAGTTTACTTGTCAGGAAATAGTTATCTATCGAACGCAATTCAATTGCGATTCAATTGATAGTTCTCCGGATTTAAAATATTATAGGTAATTGGCAAAATTGATTTTAAATTAAAGTTTGCGTAATATAATACTTTTGCCTCAAAATATTTCACATTATTTACATTCATCTAAGGCGGGATAAGGACGATTCGCTGTGTAGATAACCGACCCTGTTTCGACGTAATTTTGACCTTGTTATGCCTTTTAAATTTCAGAATTTCCTTAACTTTGACAGATTTTACAACTTTGCAAATGTCTTTTATTGAGAGTAATATTACCAATGACGTAGGAATTCAATATTACAATACAATATTGTGTTGTGACGTGACCCCAAGAGAATTTTCGTTTGAGGTCACGTAACATACATAATAAAAAGATGTTTTTCTACCACATTGGTGTCAAACAAGCATACGGTCTGCCTGACGCTATGGATACTTGCAATACTAGACAGAGCACGATCTAGCCATTTTGCCGCTCTGGGCAAAATAATATGCGCAGCCTCACTTATTGCCTAGGATGCTCCCATGCCGCTCCTTACTGTTACCTAGTGCCATCTAGTTTATTAAAAACCCTCATTCAATCAAATCGTCTAATTAACTATGATCGTAGGAAGCTGCTAGATACGGGCAGTGCAGGACTAATTGGGTTGAATGGAGATCTTTGGGCGAGACCTATGTCCAACAGGTTGTACAATCTCTACAAATATTCAAAAAAGACAACTGTAGATTTTATTATTGTATGTATATTTAATCTATTATAAAGTAATTTTCACAATGCATAGTGTTATGTTATGGCGTATAAAGATCCCCTGTAGGTAATATTGAAGCAGCAATGGCTCCACCTGAAAATGAAATAGGTAAATAAAAACATCAGAAGGGTAACACAAGTCTGAGCGTGATAATTTTGCAACGTGAATTCTTGTAGCCCCAGAGTTAATAGACATATTTCAGGTGCTTGGGGTAAGCTGAAAACCTGTCGTATAACTCTTCTATTACACAGAGCTAACACTTAGTAGGTGTTGCAGAAAACAGCTTTGCAAGGATCTTGCAATGTCAAAGAACCGCCTAAGTGAACTGTCTTATTTATCTTTTTACTCTTTTAATATTCTATTTCAAGCTGTAGAGTAGACTCAGAGCTTTCCAGACAAATCATTTTCTTCCTTCCAAATAATAAATAAAGTTGATGGTGCGGCGGTGGGTGGTGGCCGTTCTTCGAAGGAAAGCTGAGCTACCAAAACCTCGGTAGGTGATCAAAAAGTTTCAAGTCGATTTTCCTCCATCCTTTGGAAGACACGTTAAGCTGGTGGTCCAGGGTGCTGTCGGAAGATAGGAGTCGTTCCCAAGGAGGGTTGGTGTCAGGGACACGGCCTTAAAAATCGAATGCCAAAACCTAGAGCAGTATTTGTCGATATTAAGACATGGGTAAGTACTGCACCGACGTAGGAGAAAGGAGATGAAGTATTTAAATACGTACTGAGGACCAGTCCAGCGGCGCCGTAGAGTGCCCCTGAGCAATGAGTGGTGATAGCTCTGCCTACCACGTTGGTGCCGGCGAATGCACTTAGACGCGCCACCATCATACCCAGGCAGGCCACCATGCCCCTGGAACAACGGCAACGTGTTGAAACTTACAAGAACATGACCAGCGTCACCGACAGGAACGTCATAGGAAGTGCAGACAATTGATAATTCCTCCTATAAGTACCACTATCCTAAGGTACGTAATCTAAAAATTATTCAATGACGCCATTTTCTCCTGATCTCCTGCTATACTTTTGTAGCCCATGGAAATTTAATTTAATTTTATCAAACACTTTAGGCGCTTCTGTAAACAAACATTGCATATTTTTATGATTTTTTTTATGGAAATTAAATATTTTTTAGATACACATTTGTATCTACTATGCTGGCTAAAAGTCTACTTTTTTATGTATTTTATAGAAAAACATTACTTCTCATCCATTTAAGAATAGACTATGACTTTATTGTACAGCCCGGTCAGCATCAAAAGTAGAATACCAGTTTAGGACCTTATCGTAATAATTATTAAAAATTAATTGTGGCAATCTCTTGAACAAGTGTGTTATGACATGGTACTAAAGAGAAACCTAATCTACTTCTAATGCCGACCATACATTAGTGAAAAACACTCGAAAATATTGAACAAATCTATGTGTTTAGATTATTATACAGTTAGCATCAGAAATAGATTAACACTTTTGGAGAGGATTTCACCGTCATTTTTTAGATTTTGGTCCCGCCCTATTCGATTCAATGCCAATCTATATAAATAAATCTATGAAACTACCTAACTAATGAAATAAGCCACCGAGTGACGTAATAATCAGCTAATGATAACGGCAAACAAAAATATTTAAGCACTTGACTTATTGCCTATTTGCCAAATACGCAGTGACAAAAACATGACTAGTGTATGAGGTCATGAACTCTCCGTGATCAACGTTTCCGTAAGCCAATTGTGCTGCCAAGCCTATTAGACCACTAGTATCTTATCTTACAGTGCAAAGGGTTATAAATAGTCATAATTATGACGACACGAACGTCTGTGTGTATGTGTCGCAGACAAATCGTATAACACGCGTATTACAAAACGGCGCGGGGAATTGTAGTGAACAGTTTGTCCATAAAACCGTAGTATATTCTATCATATATCAGGAAGCGTCGGTGGCGTAGTGCGTAAGAGCGTCGTCTCCTACCCGGGAGGCACTGGTTCGATCCCCGCCACGTACCAATGTGTTTTCAAATTTTGAATTCATATGTACGTTTAATCGACGCTTTTACGGTGAAGGAAAACATCGTGAGGATACCTGCACACACGTAGGAAGAAATTTTTAGGTTGTGTGTGAAGTCCACCAACCAGCACTTGGTCAGCGTGGTTGACTAAAGCCTAATCGCCCCTAATGTGGGGTAGGCTCGAGCCCCTCGGTGGGGACATATATGAGCTGTTGATGATGATGAACGAATTGGTACACGCTATGCTAAAATATGCGGTTTGTGTGTAACATTTAATTGTGATGGCGCGGGCACCAGCTAGCTTATTATAAAATCAACCATCGTCCTGATTTTGAAAGTAGGTATTAAAATATAAAAATGTAGAGCATTTATACGAAGCTCTGTCTCTGTAATCTTATGTTTAATTAATGTTCTCTTTTCTTACTCCTATTATTCTATGACCACCAACCTGTAAGAGGTAGGATACAAGTCGACGAAGTACGAGGATACCACTCCGAAGACCATGGCCGTGGTGAGGAAAACGTAGAACAACACCAGCCCCGAGATGGGCTCCCCGGTGTTGTCGATGCCGACTGCCGCCGCTGCAGCCACCACCAGGATTACTATCGTAAGGGTCTGGAGACATAACCAAAGTTTTAAAACAACTTGTCTAATGATAAAGATTATTTTATTAAAAAGTCGATTAGAACAGAATGGGATAGCATTTTTTTCTGACCGGTTAATGAAAATAATATTTTATTAACTTTTAGCGATTTTTTCTGAAGCCTAAACTTAACCTCAGAAATATGAATGTACCTTAATAGTATTTATTTTTAAATCAAATAACTGTGGTAATATAAGTTAGAAACTTAAACTTCGTACAAGGTTCAGGCATTATCTTTTGAAAAATTAAATGAAATATCGAGGAAGTGAATGATATGGTCAGACATACGATCGGACTTCAAAATATACAATTAGTTACCTTTCTCTTCCCAGCACATTGTGAAATTAAAGCATTGAGTATGAAGAATGAGAACCCGTGTGCACATCCAGCCCAGATAGTGTTGTCATTTATAGTATTTCTGCATTCTGATGTCACGATTTCAGTCTGAAAATTCATTACAGTTTTATCTACACTTTCATGGGGAAGACGAAGATATTTTTCATCTATACTCTCCCTCTTTAAAATATTTTCAATTTTATCGACAAACGTTTGCATAAATATTTCCTGTTTAGCATCTATAATATATCTTCTTAGCAACGAATTCTTCTTAGTCAATTTTCATTCACTCATCAGTCTAATAAGCGTTTAGGTTCAACTAACAAACCAGAGACTTATAACCGTTAATTCCAGTTTTAATTATTGAAACATCGTTAGCATTTTAATTACTTATCTCACCTATTGTGGTTTTAAATATGAATTTTTAATAATCTTAAACGAACTTGTTATATGCCTGATTCTAAATACTTTACTTGTTGCATTTTATTATATGCAATTAAAATTTATTTAATTACCTGGTTGACATTAGTTTCCGAGACAGCGAAAAGATCGCAGAAACCGGCGTCAGCTGCGCTGTTAGCGTAAGACGTAAAGAAGACGTTGAATATCGTCGGCAAGATGATGGCGAAGCTGTTGTTACTGTAACATCATACACATAAATTAGTTATATTGCAAAACCTCTTGCTCTAAGAGTTGGTAATTTTGTTTTGCATGAGAGAGCAAAGCGACATTATGGATTATGAGTAAGTATAAGAGAGTATACTTTTATTCTTCTTAACTTAATCACCAATATTATGTTAAGAAGATAAGAAACAAGTCAGATTTTCACAAGCTCTGCTATGACTTATTATTTAAGTACTACTTCCATTTTTAACAACAGCTTGGATGAACTACTCATATTGCCTTCCGAAGCACGGAGGACTTTCTAATTGAAAATTATTGGTAAGGCATCAGAGTATCTACCGCTCACTTTATCATTAACTATGTATAATTCACCTACGCTATATAAATGACGAAGGTCAAATAGTAGAGCAGTAAGGTCCTCCATAGCAGAGGAGGTTTGAACAAGGGAGCAATCTGGGTCCACAGTGACTTGAGCGAAAACTTCCCCACGTCCTCCTTACTGCCTTCTTCTAAATAGATATCTTTTACCTGGAACAACATTGTACTAATATAGCCGAGGGTAATAATTTACTGTAAAACTAAACTTTAACATGACTGCTTAAATCATCTTAGCAATGTTTCGTTACTTCGTATTTTTGCTTTGTTGAAAATTGTTAACTCGTAAAAATATTCGTAATTCCCGATTCTCAAATCGCGAAGACTAGAAAGTTGTATTCCAAAATTAAGACATAACTAGATTTATATGGCGAAAATAATGAACAACGAATTAAAAAGACTATAACTGCTCAAGAATGTATGTTATGCGTTGCTAATATGATATCAAGCAGTTAAGTACCAGAAAGTAGCTCAACAATATTGACAAATTTAATAGCTCAATAAAAACAGTCGCTGCTTAATTAACTATTTGTACTTACAGGGTATTCATCTGCTACCCCTCCATTTTTAACGTACATCCTCCTCAATATTTCCAAAGCTTCATCGTTGCGGCCAACGTTGACTAGAAACTTAGGGCTTTCGGCGAAGAAGTGGAGCATCAGAGCGCCTAGCCCCAAGGGAAGAGCCATCACTAGCGTGAGCAGCCGCCATGGACGGTATATGATGCCCAAGAATGGCACGGAGAAGTTGAGCTTCATTATGAGGTAGCCCCAGACTGGAATCAAATTTAAAATCATCTTTATTTTATTTTTGTGCGTCAGTGCTTTGGTGCTTTAGTGTCGGGAAATGAAATTCACCTCACAGCAAAACGTTGTTAAATAACGCCACTATTTCGTAGTGTTGTGTGCCTGTCTGAGTAAAGATAAGACATCTCCAAAGGTGTGTTAACTCAGATCAGAGTTCATTGTGAGTTGGAGGCAATTTGTAGTTACAAACGTTACGGGTTCTTCTGGCAGGGTCAAGTAAATCTTAGTCACTCTTCCAGAATAAACAAAATAATTAGCATCATATCATAAACATTATTAGCCCATTGTAACTCACAGACTGTAATATTTTGAGTACAGCCATCAAAAACTTCTGCTTGCGAACACAAGTACCTATTGTTGGACTTATTGGCAAAGTTGTACAATAAAGTCGAAATAATGTACTTTGCTGGCGGCGTAGAGAGTATCATACTACTTAATTTTGTGCAATTTCAAATTGCACCGAAATGACATTCGAGTTCAAAGTATTCAATATGTCCCAAAGATACAATCGCTCTACGTTCAGGGTCGGATTATTCTATCTCTCGCAAAGAAGCACTTACTGTAGTAAAGCGTGGGTGTGAGCATGAGTGCGCTGGTCATGAGCAGCATGTACCGCGCCCGGACCCTGGCGCAGCAGCACTCGCCCAACAGAGCGTACGTCGCTGACTCCGCTGCACTTGACCTGGAAGACATACGGGACACTATTTAGCTGTATGGACGGTATGTAATTTCAGTATCATATGAAAAATTTTCGCATCAAACTGCTCAGAAGATTTATAGTGTAAATTTACTGTCCTTATCCATAAATATGAAAAAACTTAATTCCGAAAGTCATAATAAAGATTTTAAAAATAACGAATTTTGTAATTTAGAATGCTGAAAAATTTATCTGACTGAAGATCAAACTTCCGTTGCAACATACATTAATCCTAGGTATTTTTAAGAAACCCTAAATTACAAAACGCTGAACTTTTATAATAATTATGAAACTCCTATTTCCGAACATCAACATCAAAATAGCAAAATAAATAAACACACAAGTAGCATGTGTAAGAATACTTAACAATATAAAGAACAAAGATTTGTGAGTTTATAATGCATAAACTCAAAATGACGGCAGATTTTTAAAAAATCTTCGTCAGTTTGGTCGTAAATATATTGATATGTTGTTATTAAGGAATATTTGGCTGAAAGTTTGAATGCAAGGAAAGTGAATGTCAATAGATACAGAGGGAGAGTAAGACTGATGAAATGATGGATAGACTCTTTGAATGATTATATGACAAAGAAGGGTGTTAACGTTGAGAGGACGACTAATTGAGAAGGGTGAAAGAAGAAAGCATATTAGGCTGAACATTTGTGTACAGCCTAAATTCAGCAGGTCAATGATTTATGTGATTTAATATTGCATGTATTGCCAAAAATACGATAAAATTTGAGATTACTAGTTTCCACATATAGCAAAACTCCTACAGATAAAGGAGGTACAATATTGTCTTGTATATTTTGTAGGTCAAGAAAATTCATCTTTATGTATAGATATTTAAATGATTAGATAAATCTAGTATTGTCTTTAACTATAATCTGGAGGTTAGAAATCTTTTGTAGTGTCTAGATAAATACATCTAATGTGATAAGGTTAAGACAACTGGGGCAAATGAATTGGAACATAGATTATCTTTGCGAGGGATTGTGGTAATGTGCGTAGGCGCAGCAAATCTAGTGATACTCTTTAGATTTGGCACGGTAATGACATAACAGTTCTAATGTACTTCTATGGACTTTCATACTATCTACGCCATACATATATATAAGTTACATACAATCACACTCATAATCTCACAAGGGGTCGAGCAGAGTTTTTATAATATCTTTGAAATGGAAACAGGACTATTGGTACCTATGTATAGGTAGTGTTATGGCCCAAGGCTGAATATAAGGAAAAATAGAGGAATATTATTGACTCAAAATTAACTAAAAAATGTTCTTGAGGTTAAAAAAAAATTAAACACGTTACATGACAAATAATCGCGGCCTCTTCTAAAGTTCATTACCTATATCAGCACTGTTTATTTAGTTTTTAAAAGATAATGATTATTCCCTGTAAACAAAGGAGCAGTTAGATTATTTTAAAACTATCGTTTGTTTAAAAGGTGGAGTCAACTGCGCTAAAGATTATTCTTTAAATTATTTACTGAAGGATCGTGAGGTCGATTCTAACCTTTTTGCGAGAAAAAATCTAGTTATTTCTCGTTATTTAAAAAGTATTTCAGCCTGGACTCCTAAGATGATGTAGAGTGTGTATCGGTCCTGGTTGTTGGCGTTTGTTTGTTGGTTCCCTGAAGGTATGTTGCTTTTTTGTGTTAGATGCCCCAAGACTAGGTGGTTGGCCTGTACTATATACATACATTTATGGTCGTCTGGGTAGGTACCATCACCTTTCCTATTTCAGCCGTGTTTCGTTCAACAGTTTGCTGTGTGTCATATTGACGGGAAAGTTAGGCAGTGTACCTAATTACTGGGCATGGAAGGCATTTCATCTCAGATCTCTACATCACAACGCACAAATACCCAGTGATTTTTTCCTTGTTATTACAAGTGTTTATAGGCGACGGTATCAACTGACCACCAGGGGCCCCGTCAGCTTGTTTGTCATCTGGTAGTATAAAAAACTCTACTGTGCGTATCCACACGCTCAATCGAGCTACGTCTTAACTCGGAGTTACTATGTGTTCTCGATTAGTAAACACTTTTGCGACTTATGCGATACTTCCTGTGTTGCCCAAATCTTGTATATGGATGGATATTGAAGCTAAGGATACACTAGAGGACAAGTATCCCTCGACACGTGGTGCCAGCGACGTCGTAGGAAGTGGGGTGACGTTGCCGGACATTTTTTTATTTTTTATTTTTACTTTATTGGTTCACCAACAACTTATACACTAGTACAGTCTTGATACTAAACTATTTAAAACTAAAACTAAGTGCACAGTCACTTAAAGGCAAACACCACATGCATGAAAAAGAGTGTCGAGACATTGAAATTAAATATATTGAAATAAGTGAGTATGTAATTAATGACTATCGTAATTGAGTAGGTATAAATGTATAGCAAAAAAAATCGTTAAAATTTAGAGTGGCCTTATAAATGTGTACCTAAGTCATAATATTTCATAAATGATTTTACGAAATTTAGGTAAGGATAAATAATTGATGTCGATGAGGTCACTAACCTTATTCATCAGCTTTGTCATTCTGCATATAGGAGAATAGGATCCCATTATAGTGCGACGTAGAGGAGGACAGAGTGGTGTGATAGGCTTTCGTGGGGGCCTAGTCGGAACCCTGAACTTAATCTTTCCCAATAAATCTAAACTATCAACTCTATTGCGTAGTAATTCAAATAGAAATACCATGTCCAAAATTTCTCTTCGTTTGGACAGCTTTATCATGTTAAATCGCTGCAGACGTGTCTCATAGTCCATACGCCTGCTGCTCACCCCAACAGAGTATGCCAAGTGTCGAAGAAATCGTTTCTGTAACCGTTCTATTCTTAACAAATGTGTAGCATAATGCGGCCGCCAGATAACACTACCATACTCTAACACACCGCTCGATATATCTGACAACATCACGCCAGCAACTGCAGGTGTAGTGGCGTGACGATGCCAGACATGTGTCGCCGGACATTTTTCCCAATTTGTAATTTATCCGTAGCTTGACTTCTATTAAAGAGGCTTTGGCTCCAAATCCAATAAAACTCTGCTGCCTTAGACTGTGTAATTTTTGAAATATGATTATTATAAAGTAGAGTTAATACATATCTGTTCCAGTGTGACATGTGAAATAATAACTCAACGTGTTAGATGTACTCGTATCATACACTTTACTTCCAGGATCCAGGAAGACAATACCTACTTATCATTTCGTATGGGTACAACAAACTACTTACAAAGCCGAGCCAATGAACCGTAGCGCTGCTAATATCTGCCAAGTGGGCGCTAGGCTGCTAAGCACCGCGCAGACGAAGCTTCCACACATTGCCCACATGAGCACCAGCTTTCGACCACGCGTGTCCGAAAGGTAACCCCAAGGATATGACATTACTATGATACCTGGAATGTTACGATGAAGTTGTGTTGTATTTATTAGGTTAGAAAGATAAAAAGAAGAAAAGTAACCCTAATATGCTGACATTACCTTAAATTTACGTAACTGTTCTCCCTTACCAGCTAGATATCAATTTGCAACCCTACGCATTAGGAATCATCAAACAACCTTTATAATTGGACCCACTGCTGGGACACAGGCCTCTTCTTGTTATCGAAGGAGGTTTAGGTAGTAGTCCACCACGCTTGCCCAATGCGGATTGGTGGACGGAGTATAGGGTGATCAATACCCCTTTGCTAAACCATTAGTCGCCTTCTACGACAACCATTGGAGGATATTTATTTATTGGGGTATTGCTATTCTGCTCTGCATCACATGACCACTAGTGATTAGGACCATGGCATTAGGGATACCATTTCATAATTGGTTAATTTCCTCTACTATTTGATTAGAACCCGGACTACTGATATTATTATGAGTTCCTGCCAGAATGGCTACTGCCAGATGTGGCTTTATGAGTAACTGTTACGTAAGCTTTTGCTCAACCCCTCATGGGATTACGAAAGTGATTGTATGTATGTTTGATTAGTGGATAAAAATTGCTTACCGATACCATTGGTTCTAAGTAAATTATTTTATGCCACACCTGACCAGAAAGTGGCATTTTACGCGTACAGAAAATCCTACTTCTTGGTCAGAGGTGACATAAAATGTTGTACTTACCGTGGGCGGTAAAAAAGAAAGCTTCAGTACCCGTAGTGTAAGTTTTTCGTATAAAAAACGTAACTATTGTAGTTGCGTTAAGAGCTCAATTTGTATGGGAAACATGATGCGAGACTTTCCGCTAGGGGGGCTGTTCACGTTTCCTATACAAATTGAGCTGTTATCGCAACTAAAGTAGTTGCGTTTTTATACTAAAAACTTACACTACGGGTACCGATCGAATATTGTTAATCAAATACCTGCAATCTGAGATATTTTTTGTTTTAACGCCCAAGTTAAGAAATGCAAATAAAATTCTGTTGTATTATTAACAATGAATGAAGTATAAATCTTAAGACACGTAAAACCTTAGTAATATAAAAGAGTTACCGGCGAAAGGCATTGAGGACAGCACGCCTATCTGGTCGAGGGTCAAGCCAAGGTCGCAGGTGGCGGCGGTGACGATGATGCCCAGCCCGAAGATGTCGATGCCCATCGCCGTGATGACCATGAAGCAGGCCAGCAACAGACCCACGTTGTATCTCCCATGGCCTGTCGAAATATAAGTTTATTGATGCATATGATAAAAATATGATAGGGATATCCTTTATTGTCATACAAATAAATTGGTCATAAAATATCTGTACGTTACGTACAAAGATGAGCTTAGGTATTTATAACAGAGATCTCTTCCAGTCCACCCTAGCTGTAGTGAGTCCATTATAAGTGGAAGTAATGTGTTGTACTAATACTAACAGATATAGATATAAAGAAAAATTTACAATTATTTACTACTAGTACATACATGCAAATATATATTTATAATAATATCTAATATATCTACATATTCACAACATATATAACTACTAAATCTACATATACACTCACACTATTTTGAGATGAAGTGCTTTTTCAACAGATGTTTGAAAGAAATGGCCGATCAACTCACTCTTATCTCCACTGTTCATTCCACAACTGTGTAGCAATCAAAGTAAACGATCAAACAAAAATTTGGATTTGGAAGCAGGTCGAACTAAAGTTTGATAGACACAAGTACGCTTGGGACAGGAACTGGATGGAAGGAAGTTAAAACGGAAACGCAAGTAGGTAATCTGGATGTTGAAGATTGTGAAGGATCTTGTTAAGTAGGGTGAGGATGTGCACATTTCTGGGAAGTCGGATAGGAAGCCACTTTGCAAGAAATTCATAAACACGGGTCTATTTCCGCAAACCGAAAATTATTTACTTCATTTAAAGGAATATATTCTTATGAGCCCCTGAAAGATATTTATAAAGTTGTCTCAACGTAATGACTAGGATTATTATGGGATAAGATCCATCAGATTCATTTAAGTGATGTGAAAGGAAACTCGAGAAGTTATGCAGATCAAATTTGAGAAGTCAAATATAAATTATAGTATTGTTCTGTTTTCCATAAAATTATTTGCATTATTTTCATTTGCCATATTATTGATCCTCTGTCATAATCACAGAACACAGTGTTCTGTGGTCATAATATTCATTTATCCTAACAACGCATGACGTGGCATAACTTAACAATTTAACACAGTAAGTTGTTTTTTTTTCTGCATTTTCTTTGTCATTTATTGGGAGACTTAGTATTCCATGCGTTAGATACCATTGTATTACTTAAGATAATCTACATAATAATGTTAACATAAATATGTAACACTAACTTTGGCGGCTTTTTAAAAATCGCATGGAACAGACAAAATAAGGAAAAATCCTTTCAGATAGTCTGTTACCTTCTGATGTTATTGTTATAGAACTAAAGCTTCACCTCCATGAGTGAGTCAATGCAACGAGTGTCTTCACACGACGTTTATTACTAAGCATAGTTCAAGTACCTAGTTTAAAACATGCATCGCAGTGCAGGATATGTTAAAGTTAATTACCGACGAATAATTGATTCTGTAGAGTCTCCCAACAAGTGGGTCTTAAAATGAACATGGATAAGACAAAAATTATGTCTAACTCAAAGGGCAATGGAGAGGGCTATGCTCGGAGTTTCTCTGCATGATCATATCGAGAATGATGAGATCTGCAAGAGAACCAAAGTCACTGACATAGGCCAAAGAATTGCGAACCTTAAGTGGCAGTGGGCAGGGCACATTGCTAGGAGAACTGACGGCCGTTGGGGCGGAAAGGTTCTTGAATGGCAGCCGCGTACCGTCAGACGTAGCGTTGGTAGGCTCCCCACAAGGTGACCCGACGATCTGGTAAAGGTCGCGGGAAGCCGCTGGATGCGGGCAGCGCAGGACCGTCTGGGTTGGAGATCCTTGGGGGAGGTTTATGTCCAGCAGTGGATGTTTCTCGGCTGATATGACGATGATGATGATGATGATTACTTGTTACAGTTAACACTATAATTTTTGAAAAGCACCATTCGATGAGTGATATAATAATATCACTTTTTCGTCCTACGATTCACATTGTTTCAACTAGTGGATTAATGGATTTTGCATTTAGGGACCGAAACCTGTTTAAAGATTTAAGACAGGTATTATTATGCAATTAGTACTTATTTATTTATAAATATTCTTGTTATAAACATAAGTCAATAAAAAGAAGTTTGCGCCCAAAATAAAGTTCATACTTAAATATAACTTACTTACTAAGATTTTCTTTTGTAATGTTCGTGAATGAGTGAAATCCTCATTTTTCTAGTATCCTCATAAAGCTTAATTCCTATACATATCTCTTCTCAGCATCCGCTTGTCTTATCCCGGTTTATACTTTAGATGTGTCAACCTAAATGTATTCCTTTTCCATACTTCTTCATCTCATCATTAACTTCATTTCTTTGCATTATTATCTCTCGCAGGTTTATTTCAAAAATCCTCATCAGACTTTTAGTTATTTTGTCATGAGCAGAATCCTCAGGTTCATGGTTATAATCTAGGTACTTGAAATATATATATGTCCGCTTAGTCATAAGAAAACAACTATGAACTTACTAATGCTATTCATGAAAAGAGAAGACTCTTTAAAGAAAGAGAATAATTGAAATTTTGAAGGGATTTACTAGTAGGAATATTTGAAGAAAACCCTCTTGCACGCTGTATGTCTATAAATCTAGCCATTTGCAATCTAGCCTCCCATTCACATGCATTTCATTACTTTGTCTAGCATCTGCTTCTAACCCTATTGTGACAAATTAGCGACGATATCATTACACATAGTTCTCAAATTTCAAAGAACATATAGACCATAATTAAGCACGACGCTTTGTCTAAGCCTTCTGGTTATTTACATCTTGCGTAGTGTCGAGTCATTACACTTCCTAAAACATGGTTGACCAAAGCGATAACTTATTCTCGCATCATAGCCTGTGACCTCGTACCTTTAGCGTAAATTTTAAGCGTAAAAACGTACCTAACTGTTTCAATTGCGTTATGAGCTCCACTTGTAGAATGCGTGATTTGTGCTAATATAATAGAATTGCAAACAAAAAAATTACGTTTTGCACATTTAATAACTTACACTAACAATACAGATGCCACCAACGAGTCATGTTCTACATCACAACGTGATCACAACAAATGTTCGTGTTCGTCACTCAAACATTTACCGCTACCAGGATTCGAACCCGGACCACCTGATGTGTAGGCAGCGATACTGACCACTCCACTAAGAGACGGAGTCTTAAAACATGGTCCTTCGAGCCGATTGTTGTATTCGGTGACAAAATACAATTTAGTTGCCGAATATACCTAATTGAACTTAGTGCTAATTTAACTTTATTCATAAGAATGGTAACAGTAAAATAGCTTTGAATATCAAATAATTAGGTAACAAACGTGAAATATTAGTGCAGATCAAAACCGGAATACTAATACACACCACACTCCCGTTAAAAGTTTTGCATTTACAGAAAACAACAATTTACCTACTTGACGAGATAAAAATATCATTGACCTAAACTTAAACATCGTCGCAATTATCACCAGTTTGAAAATATTGTTTAGACTTACTCGTATATGGGTAGCGCACATAAGAACAGAAATTAATTGCATAGGTACGTACCTGACATGTCTAAGGCATCTTCGTAGCCATAAGAATTGGTATTACGTTTATTTTTTATATAAATGTCCATTGTGTTCAACTCCACATCTCCTTCTTCAGGTAAATAACTTTTGTTAATCATTGCTTCTTTGAGTTTAAAGTTTATCTTATATTGTTGTAAAAAAAACTACGATAAATTGCTTTACTTAATTGCAACACAGTTCCATTATTGTTTTAATTATCTATTACATCTGTTTCACTGTTTCAAGTCTTAACATTGAAATTGTTTTGAGCAACTATGCTTATAAAATCTTCAGTCTTCAAAACCTTAACTTTAAGTGATTTTTCTATTGGTTTCTTTTTAAATATCTTCTAAGTTTATCGGCATGATTGTTTCAAAGTCGTATTATTCGTCTGAACACTGATAGATCACGGTGAGCACTGACCCGCATTTTAACGAAGGCCGCCTTATCGGGTACGCTTATAGTTAGTGAATCGTGATATTAGACGTAAGGTTTTGATTAGGTCGTCTGTCAGCCTATTGAAGATTAGTCTCTGATTTTCATGAAATTAGACTATCTCTGTTTTGTAGAGTTGTACTATGACTTTCGAAGCTGGTTCTTAGGAGAATTTTTAGTCATTCGTATCTAAAGGAATACTTCATAATGCTTATGTGTAATATCTTTAATGGAATAGACCTCAGTGAACTTTTCAGCTGAACCTGGAACTTACCTATCTACACTTTTGCTTACTAGGCATAAGATTTTGACAGATATCCTATAAAAAAAACAATGTCAAAATTATACGGTTACAAAGGGAAACTGTCGGTAGTTACGTTATTTAAACCCAAATCCAAATATTTCCTGTGCGTCGAGACTTGTGCACAGGAAAGAGTAAAGTAGTGTCCTTGTAATAACAATATCTACTTACTCGTTAACAATATCTACTTACTCGTATTATCCCTCCATAGCAAAGCTCCATAGCTTATGAAAGATGACAAACGAAATTGTCCCAAGTCTCTTGGTCTGAGTCCCAATGTCCCAAGTGATGAAAAAAAAAGTCGGAAGTTACATTAGAAGTCCTTTTCATTGGGAATTATTTTCAAGCAGTGGTAAAGGGTGCATTAGCAATAGATATATGCAAAATAACCGCCTTTAAAATGTTAGTGAAATAGGCAATTATTGTGCCAAAATACTACCGTTTTTTGTACGACAAATAAATAGGTCGAATACACCAACAAACACACCGGCAAGCTATGCGCAAATATATGAGTTGTGCGATAACGCATGCATTACCAAACTTTCTAATTTCCACCGACATTAGTCGGATTGGTTAGGGATTTTTTGGTGCAGCAATTAACTCCATCTCACTGGATGATAAGCGGAGGTTGAGTCCAAATGCAAATGGCTACTACTAGAGGAAATATACACACCACAAAAGTCACTCTTCGCCTTGTCGTACTGCAATGTACTTTCTCATGTCTCTTTTGAAGCACCCAAGGTTGTAAGAAGGAGAGAAAACAAGTCTGCTAGCAGCGAATTTCATTTCTTGATTGTGTGACATGAAAATGAGCTGCCAAATATTTCTTCTTGTTAGAATGGTAATCACAGGTTGTTTAAGACTACGCGAGCTAGCATGCTGGTTGCTAACGAGGATCGAGAAAGCTGTCATTAGGGGAAGAAGCTTTTTATAACACTCTACGGGGTATAGACGATAGGGAGGTGTCTCTATCAAAAGCACCGACTACTCTCGAAGTCACCGTCCCGTAACAGCACGTTAAATAACGTGTCGAAGATTGTCTAACGAATAACAAAATGGCAGCGCACGTCAAATAATGACTACATTCTTAAAACTAGAAAAATACATTGAAAAAAATCGACGTGCCCCAGGCGGGAATCGAACCCAGCATCTTCCGCGGATTGTATTTTCCTAGTTTTAAAAATATTTACGAGTTTATAAACGCATTTTTTTCCATAATGACTACATTACTGTAATTTTCGTAGGAATATCCAATTAAAAATAAATAAATACAGCCATCGTTACTATAAATTCTTTAATGTACAGTCAACAGCACGTCGGGCTATACAAAACTGTCAAATTTCTCCAAACGATTTTCAACCTAAGACTATTCAATATAGGGGAAGGGGGGGCATAACGGGGACGTTAAGGAAAATAATCAATAAAAAAATGAACAGAGTATATTTATTAATGAAATCTAATCAGAACTCTTTGGTTATATAATAAATTATCAATTGGCACTAAATTTGGCGAAGTAACTATTTAAACATCATTTTAATTTTAATTCTACGAAACCGGTATGAAAACCCCATCGTGCCCCAGGGTAGGGGCAGAATGGGGTCTCAATTCGGGGGAGGTGTACTCATATTATTGTGAAGCAGTTATTAAACTACGACCTACTTTTCTAATTAGAAATTGGATTTGGCTGTCTTCGTTGTGTAGATCGTCCAGGTTGAGGCTCTGAGAAAGGAGTTTTCTATAAAGGGAGCATAGTTGCAAGCAAAAATGGTTCAGGTGGGTTCTCTTCAAGAGAAGGAGCCACCTGATGTTCGATTTCCGTTGTAGATGCAGGTAAGATCTGAATCGGCAAAGTTGTTTTCATTAATTGGTCATATACCTACTTACCACATTTTTTTTATGCATTGTTTAGCATAAAGTGGTACCCCATCATGCCCCGTAGTCATGTCCCCGTTATGCCCCCATGTATATTAATATTTTAACTGATGATCAAAAAAAATAATCGATAGTTAGAGTGCGTTAGCTTAAAACATATCAATTAGTAATATCGTTAGAAAAGCACAACAGAAAAACAATAATAGTAATCTAAACAATTACTTTAATACATATGTTTTCGTGTTTACTAAAAATTAGATGAAACAGTATTGAAAATAATTTTCGGTCGTAAAAAACGAACGCGCGCCGTTTAGTCTCCCGTCACTTTGGCACTAAAGAGCGATGTCAAATGGCCGCTTATTACTACAAACAACATACTTCTAGTACGTATAGTTACTTGTATATGAGGATGGCCCCGTCGTGCCTCGCGACCCCGTTTTGCCCCCCCGTCCCCTAAAGTGCGTAATAGATTGTGAAAATTTGACAGTTTGTGGTAACTTAACGTGCTGTTGTCTGTACACATAAAAATTTACAAAACATAAACAAGAAAGGGCATGTACAAAGATGAGCTTATCTCTAGCAGATATCTCTTCCAGCCAACCCTAGCGATAGTTCAATATTTATATGCGGGGATATACCTACCTAGTCACCACTACTCACTCACTCACTACCGTCACTTATTGTACAGACAACAGCACGTTGTGTTACCACAAACTGTCAAATTTTCCCAATCGATTATGCACTTTATATTGAATAGCCTTAGGTTGAAAATCGTTTGGAGAAATTTGACAGTTTTGTATAGCCTGACGTGCTGTTGACTGTACTTCCAAGATAGCTCAAGTTACACCAATCTACGTAGAATATGAATTGCATAGTACACGAAAACATGTTTAGCATGCAATTTTGTGAGGTGACATCAATTCGATCTAGGTAACTATTGAGCGTGTAGCTTGTTTGGACCAAAATGTAAAAGAATTGAGTGATCAATATTCATATCTAGTTGCCGTGAAAATTGAACCATAAAGACAGTGTCACGCTCATTCTGTCAGTGATGTACTCGAGATTACGGCCTTGTTTTTGCAGTTTTTCCTCAGATATTGTTGTTTTTATAGGCTTATTGAACATCTAATAGATATCATATCTGCTCTAGTTTAAATACTGTGAAAAGTAATACAAAGATTTGGTTATTGAGCAAAAGTAGAATAGGTTCACATTTTTATTTTTACACGATTTACCGAATCCTAGTTGCGTTATAATTTATATGGGACTCATCAGCCAAGATGGTGTTGGCCGAGATTACCAGCTAAAATATTGCTCCTTGCCTCCTGATATGACCAGGCTAAGGAACGGTTTCCCTCATCCTAGTTTCTGTCAAGCCTTCATTCTTGTTCATTGGAATCATTGACAAGATGTTAAAGTAAAACCCAATGCTTACATCTATAGGGAACGTGCAGGAACTATAGATGGCAGCACTGAACTAAATAAGTATTGGGTACATACAAAAGTTTCGGCACCAATCGGCAGTATCTTCGATGTGCACGTTCTCTTCAGGAGCTATAGATGGCAGCACTAAACTAAGTATTGATCATAGATTTATTATTACTAACGTTTATAGATTGGCAATGAATCGACTAGGCTGAGACCAAAAAAATACACAGATGTGTGCGTAATGCGCATGTGTGCACGAAAAATAGTACTGCAGTCAAGTTGCTGTCTTCTCTACGTGACTGACAGGCTGACTTAGGCCCCCTGCGTGTATGTGAAATGATCTCGTCTATCTATCTCACTCTAATATACGCGTTAGTATGCTCTTTCTCTTTTACATTGCCGATCTACAGTTTCCTATATCTATGGTATCGATAAGGTAAAAGATTGGGATTGGTGCCACTAGTTGGCAGCACCTTCGTCATACACGTTATTTAAATACATATAGTAGAGCAGTAGATTAGGTATCTAGAGATCGAAACATACTGTACGGCCTATTTCTTCTAGTTAAACTAAAAATATCTTCTAGTCAATTTGTAAATAGGCACTTTAGGAACAGATTTTTAGAACTTACAGGATTATGAGCAAATCGACTCTAGTATGTAATTGCTATTTAATTCTTACTGTAAAAAATAAAATAAAAAACGCCTTCAACACTAAAAAGGGAAAAATAAAACCTGAGTATATGGTTTTAATTTCAACTCGATAACTCCACTCGTTACCGAGATAAAGGGCCTTGATAGTCAGGTGGACAACAAATTGAGCCTATAAGGCTCCATTTTCTTGCTTTTGAGGTACGGAACCCTGAAAATGAAGTAAAGTTCAACTGCCATGAATTGTTTTACACTTAAATGTGAGAATTTGTGTTCCGATATTTTGGTGCAGTTGCATGTGCCGTTGTCACGGTTGATTAGTTGGTACCTAAATCCGTGACCATGGCGCATGCAACTGCGCCGAAATATCGGATTACTTCATTACAAAACGTGGGTGCGTAAACCTAAATTCCGTTTATCACATTTTTAAAAAATGTTTTGATTATTAGATACATGACAATGTATTGAATCAAAAGAAATCACAGACAAAATAAGAGTGTGGAGTGGACACATCACCAGTGCGGTGCCGTCACTGTGCAACGGCACGGCGGCGTCGTACCGCGGCAAAGTGCTGTGTACAGCTGCTGTATAGTGTTGCTCTGCAGCATATTTCGCACATGTGCATAAAAAAGCTACTTGCTGTTAATATCGATTTTCTTTTGCAAAAATAACAGGAGAAAAATACACTGTCAAGAGGCTGCACCTTACACGGCACCGTTTCGCGGTGTAACATCGCCAAGGCGTTCCAGGCGTGACGGCGCCATTGTATAGTTTCATAGTTGCAAGGGTAAAACAAACACAAATAATTTTTCTATACAATATAATTATTTTAATTAATATAATTATTATAAAAATACAAGTGTACTAACAGGTCACTGCGGCCGTTCGGGCCGCGTGCTCTTCGGGAGTATTATGCACAGCAGCCCGCTCGCTGGAACAAATACACAGACAGACATTAAATCATCGAGTTACCTACTGTAAATTGTATCCTCACAGGAAGAGAATAGAACAATGGATGAAGTTCTTGAAACTTAAAAAAATCTTTGAGCATCTAGCTTAAAGGAATTGTTAAGTTTCAAGAGCTTCAGGTAGGTGACGATAAGTTTAGGGTAGATACTATAAATCCTCCGAAATGAGCACTCCAGCTACCAAACGACACAGAGATCCAATATGTCCCCCGATTGAAATCTTCGTAAATGATAATTCGTATAACATGTTTCCGTAATAGTACCAGTCTGGCTTCTTTCATCACTGGTTGATGAAACGCACTAAATAATGTCTGACATGTGACTTTTACAAACGCCCGTAGCCCTAAGATTAATGGATTCACCAAAGTTTTGTTCTATTGATATAACCCATAAAATGACCTTTATAATATGCCCAGCAGCAATAGTTAGTCAAAAATAGGCAGACAAATATTTTATGTAATAGGTTGTTAATAGGTTGTGCGTTTGAAGACAATCACGCCTGCCTAATGGAAAGCGATGATGAGGCCTAAGATGGTACACGCCCACCTAGAAGATGCTTGTTCACTCTGGCCTTGAAGATGTCCAGATTATACTGGTCCGGGAAAAAAGACCTCGGCAAAGTGTGCCACTCCTTAGCTGTTCACATAGTGAAAGCGGAATAAAAACATAAGCACCAAGCAGTGACAAATTTCGACAGCGAAAAGCAGTGTCTCGGTGGCGTACCTGGTCAACGCAGCCGCCCGGATTGCGGTTCGAGTCCCGCCTGAGGCAAGTCGATTTTTTCAGTGCATTTTTCTAGTATTAATATTTACGCGTTTGTTAACGCAAAAATAAATTTATTCCAAGATGCTTACTTATTAGGAAGGTTCCGAACATGTATATGGGCACCACACAGTAGTGGTCCACAAGCGCTCCGAAGATCACGTTCCCCACGATGGCGCCGATCCGTCCGCACATCACGGTCACCGCCATGGCCGTTGCTCTATACAACAGTTATTGGAATTGTCAATTATTGAAAAAATATGGGACACAAGTTACCTTATTATGGTAAGACAAAGCTAATTATCATACATGCTGAGATGGAAAAGAAACGGCGCAAGAAACTCCATAGCTTACAATTTCGTAATGATTTCAAAACATCATTACAAGTTAATAGTCATATCAATGTATTATTGGATTTATTATTGGTATTCCACACATTGTAATCTTATATTTGTTAACCAGAGGATCATAATTAACTGCTTAGCAATTAAACTGAAAGGAATTTATCTGACTGACATTAACACAAAATGGTGCTGGGTATCAAAAGTTAAATTACTTAGTTCAATAATGTCATTAATTGAATTATATAGAAAAGCTTTTACAAGATCAATTATTATATAAATGATCCAAATGCGTGGGAGTAATAACTGCCCAAAATTTACGCAATTTTAATTATATCGTTAAAACTGTAATTTTAATTATATCGTCATTATCTATTGACCTGTAATGATGTTTTGAAATCATTACCAAATTGTAAGCTGTGGAGTTTCTTTCGCCATTTCTTCTCCATCTCAGCATAGTAATAATAATAATTTAAGTAAAATACTTATTTCGTCCCAAAATATAAGGACCCGGTATAAGCACTTTTGACGATTTAATAGTACTTAGTAAAGTTCATTTAAATAAAGAGCTTTTTCACTAAATTTAATTTCATGTAAAGGCTCTTAAATATAAGAATATTACAAACTTAAAGAAACATTTGCAAGAAATATTGACTGTATATTTTACATTGCCGCTTGTTACTTACGCCACTTTAGTGGGGAAGATTTCGCAAATAACGCAGAAGAGCACAGCCTCGGTGCAGCTCACGATTGCTTCAAACACACACGACAAGATCAAGTTTTGAAGAGAAGAGGTCACTAGGTTCAGCCCGAGCGCTGCCAGACCAGAACTGATCAACATCATAACTGAAACGAAAAAAAAAATATTATGTTTTTTAATAATAATAATAATATATAATAATATATTTCCACGCTCACACCTATTATCTAGCCCGAAGTAAGTATCATTAAGAACTTGTGTTACGGATACTAGATAACGGACTTTTTTTTTTTTTTTTAATATACATAATAATTTTAGATATTTTTATAAATAAACGTAAATAAATATATAAACAACCATGACTCGCAAACAAACATTCGTGTTCGTCACACAAACATTTGCCGCTACCAGGATTCGAACCCGGACCGCTTGATGTGTAGCCAGCTGTACTGACCACTCCACCACGACGGCGAATGCTTTAAGGGAAGCTCCTGGCCTTCATCTCACTTTGTGGTAGGGAGCTTTACTTGGAATCCTCAACCACAGAGATGGGATACCTTATGATTAACTGTCGGAACTGTCACTGCTGGATCATCAACAGCTCATATAATGTCCCCACCTCGGGCTCGAGCCTACCCCACATTAGGGGCGATTAGGCCTTAGTCAACCACGCTGGCCAAGTGCGGGTTGGTCGACTTCACACACAACCTAAGAATTTTTTCATAGGTGTGTGCAGGTTTCCTCACGATGTTTTCCTTCACCGTAAAAGCGTCAAATAAACGTACATATGAATTCAAAGTTTGAAAACACTTTGGTACGTGGCGGGGTTCGTACCGGTGCCTTCCGGGTGGGAGACAACGCCATTACGCACTACGCCACCGACGCTTCTCAACTGCTGAATACTGTTAGTTAATACTCTTGGTATGGCGACAGGCTTTGTTAAGGTGGTAGTAGCTACCCAGGCGGACTTAATACAAGCCCTACAACTGACTGAATAGAGCACTAATTTGTATTCCCACGGGGATAAAACCTGGGACCTCTTTGCGGATCTATTTCAGTGGAGCACATCCACAATTTCATTAATATTTTTATTTCAGTTTTTATTTTTATCACCACAAGTACAATTTTACTCTGGCTTTATCTTAAGTCTTCTTTCTCCTACTCTGCTCCGAATTTGACGAGGAGGGTTGGTGTCAGGCGACGGTCGTGTGCCTGACACCAACCGTCCTTGGAGACGACTGCTATCTTTGACAGCACCCGGGACCACCTTAACGTGCCGAAAAAGCACGGAGGAAAATCGAGGTGCAAAATTTCCGGTGACCCATCCGAGGAAGTGCCTCTTCACACTGGCGTTTGTCCAGCGTCGGCGTTCGATGAACGTTGGCGCGGCGTTACTTCTCCAGTGATTGAACACTAGCACAGCGCAGACGTCACAGCGTTCAATTTTCACAAACAACGACGCACTGCCCACGATGCGTTGACGCCGATGCTCTGAAGGGGCTCTGACGACCACGTACTTGGCTAACTATTGTGATTCTTAGAACTGACGAATAACGCGTCGTCGTCGACTTCCTCGGCTTATCAAAAGTACCCTATGAAATCCTCACCGAGCATTAGCTTCTTGCCGACCATGTTGATTGTAATACCGACGGCGAGAGACGTGGGCAGACAACTGAGAGCCACCACCAGAGTTTTGGTGTACACATTATCGTCCATCACTTGCTGCTTAATCTGAAAGAAATAAGAAGCACATTTATTTATTTTAAATTGAAAACTGACTCATTAATAATAATAGAAAATGTCAATGACGATTGATTGTACTGAACATTTATGAGTAAGAAATCTAATGTCACATTCTGGAATATAAATTTCTATTACCGGTATAATATGTTCCACGGTTTCGTTGGCGACTTTGAGAGACACCTCGCACACCCCAGCTGCCATGCCAGGGTAAAGAGTGGTAAACTGACTGAATCTTTCAAAAAGATCCGGAAACCACATCATCAGGGTGTAGTAACTGGAATAGTAAAATTAGCATTGTAAGATATCTCTTCTAACAATGTTCTTCTAAGAATTCTAAATCTGTTCTTCAATTTTCAATAACTAACTTAAAGCAACTATACTGTAATCAACAGAAATATATTAAGGACTTAGTTCTTGCGTTGAACTCAAATTTCAATTGAAAATTATCACGATTGTTTTTACTTTGTAAATAATTAACAATAATTTTATGTATTGCATTTATTTTTAAGGTTTCTGTCCTCCTAATGGTCTTTTAAAAAAAGGTGCCAATAAAAAACTTCAAGAGATTATATTATATGGCCTGCAAAAACCACAATCGTCTTGTCGACCTGAAAAATGGTTCTTTCCGCCTCTTTGGAATAATCCAGGATTGAAAGAAGGAGCGGACTCATTCTGACAGGCAATTTCATTTCTTGACTATGCGATATAGAATGCGTGAGTGAATTCTTCGTCCGCGTTGAAAGGTAGCAATAGTTTGTCAGTGAGAAGAATTGTGGTTTGTTAGAAGACGTCGGATGGGTCACTCGTTTCGTAGGTAATTAAATATTACAATTCAGCTTACCTGAACATAAGACCGAAGTCAACGAAGCAGCAGAGAGCCAACAAGCCAATGTAAGGAGGCGTCACCAACATCTTCTTGCGCACCCAGAAAGCCTCCCACCGCTGGTTCCACGTCAGCGGTGCCTTGGTCTCGTTTCCATTGTTATCTGCTGACACTATTTCTTCCTCCTCTCCATCACCACCACTCATCATTGACTCTACCTGCAATATTGAAAATTTAAAGTTAAACTATATCTCTTCTTTTTTGTCACATAATGAAAAATATATGTTTTAAGGATGTCCCATTCCCATTTTACCCATAATAGTAGGTATTCTAAAAATATATACTACTCTAATAATAATACTCTTTATTGCACATAAAATACGTAATATTTTTTTTTAAATACATAGTTTACAAGGGCGAACTTATCTCTAGAAGAGATCTCTTCCAGTCAATCATTCAAAGTCCTATTAGTTGTATGTAAAACTATACTTCTACCGTTTCTATAATATGATGCCATCATAATTAATGTGGGTACTAAGGCTGTCTTAAACGGGTCCCCTATGTGTCTTCGAAACACTAAGCTGCGAAAATTTTATTCCGAATTCCGAATACTGATTGTGGTAGCCCGATAATTTTATACTGTTGTGTTATTTCTACGACAGACCGTAAGCTATGGTGCCAAATATATTTTTGTAATTAAATGCAGTACGTTAGTCATTTTCCTCCCAGCAGTGTAATAACTTATTACTAAAAATATAGGTACGATTCCAATTGAAAGAATACTTTATTTTTACTACATGGTAGGCCTGTACAAGTCATCTATGTAGGTGACACCGCCTCTCCTATTTTAACCGTGAAACAGTTTGCTGTGTTTCGGGTTGAAGGGAAAGGTAGCCAGTGTAATTACCGGGCATGGAAGACATTTCACCTAACCCTCAGATTAACAACACACCTGCAATATCAAGTGATTTTTTCCTTGTTATTGCAGGTATTTATAGGCATCGGTGTCAACTTAACTACCACCAGGTGGGCCGTCAGATTGCTTGTCATCTCTAGATTAGTTTAGTAATCAAATATTTTTTATATCTATATAAAAAATATTATTTGATTACTAAACTTTAAATAAATATGTCTTTTTTTGTTTACTCCAATTCCAGTATTTGATGTTAACGCGTCGCAAAAAAATTAAATTAACTATTTTCGAAGCATATAGTATCTTAGATTAAATGAAACAATGTTTACCATAAAAACATAAGCACCAAGCACTGACAAATTTGGACAGCGAAAGCAGTGCCTCGGTGGCGTAGTGGTTAACGCAGTCGCCCGGATTGCGGAGGATACTGGGTTCGATTCACGCCTGGGGCAGGTCGATTTATTACAGAGTAATTTTTCTAGGTTTAAAAATTTCTAAGCGCTAAAATTATTCTACATAGAGTATATTTTTATATGTTTCTTAAAACATTACATCTGAAAAAGAAATGTCGAATAAACAAAGTTTCGATATTATAAAATATAAAGTCATCAACATTTAGTAGCAGCGAAAAAAAGTAGATACGTTGCAGAAACAAAAACTCGCACTATTAAGTCGTTGGTTTATAGCACAGAGTACCACGATGTAATAAGATTTTAGCGGATTAGTGTTTCGAAGATACGTAGGGGACCGGTTTTAAAACTAGAATAATCTTGTTTCTGAAGATCTGTAAGGATCCTTCCATTTATATTCCTTCAATTTTGGGCTTATGAGTAGTCACAAGTCAAATTAGCTCAAACCAATACTCACAGGAAAATCTTTCTCAGCTAGCTTAGTATTGAATACAAAAATTCTCTGCAATACTTGCAGCGCCTTCTCTCCCTTGTTTGCGTACAACAAGTACCGGGGACTCTCTGGGAACGGCATCAGGAGTAACACCACTAGAAGGCTGGGAACTCCGCAGGCGGCCACGAACACCCGCCAAGAGTTGTACTGGAAGGCTGCGTCATCAGCAGTCAGGTTGAATCGATCGCCACGGATAATGCCGTATGCAATACCTGCAAGAATGTAGAAACATAGATTAAGAACCTTGGTTTGGAGTCTAACATTTATCCTCTTTATTACTGAGTATGCAATCAGAAAAAAAATACATTTAAAAAATATTGCATACACTTTTACTTTTTGATGCTGATGATCTTATTACATATATACACATAATCACGCTCATAATCTCATAGAGGATGAGCAGAGCCTTAGGTAACATCTGGGTACACATAAAACCACACCTGGAAGTATGGGCCATACAGTATTCCAAAATCAGTAAACCAACAAACAAAAGCCAACTACCAGGTTACACTCTAAATTACTCAGCAGTCCAGGTAACCTTAGGTATTGTTTCTTATTATTTGGCAATAGATGGGGCATGTACTTCTACGTTAAGAGTGTAATGGTGCATACCTTTCTGGCTGTAGAATAGCAAATGTAATAATTAACATCTTTTAGTAGTTTAAAACTTTTAACCTGGTAACAATATCGTGCCAATAGTCCAGAACACCTCGAGTCTACACAGCATAACATCTCTGTGCCGCAGCGAGAGAAAATCTCCAAAGTAGGGAAAGATGAGCCCCGTGGCCCCGATGATCCCGAATCCGGAGAAGAACCTGGAAGAAGTTTAATTCTACAACGAATAGTTACGTCGTGATAATCACAAACTGGATTAGCGACATTTTATTGCAGTACTTTAGAAAATCGGAAAATCTCATTTTCTAATTATACAGTCACGTGCAAAATATATATTGTACATACACATTTGACAGCTGACAGTCTTTATTCCTTTCTATTTAAGAGTCATTAGCTGTCAAAATGTATACATATTTTTGGACGTGACTGTACAGTGCACTCCAAATTTATTATCATTTCTTATTTCTCTGAATATATGAGTCCAGTGTAAGATACCAAATTGCCGTTCTCTCTAAAATATAGAAACTAATAATTTAGTTATAACTAATTAGCCTAGGTATATAAACAAAATAAATAAATAAAAATATTTACTAATCAGCCAGATCTTCATATATAAGAAGGAGAGGAGGTGGAGGACCTCTCCCCCCTAGATAAAAGAGAAAATCTATAAGGCCATCATAAGACCTGTCGTCTTTGATAGATCGGAGAGCTGGGTGGTAAAACGAATAGACGAAAGTCAGTTACACGTGAGGAACGAGTGCATTAGAGGAATTATTAAACCGAAAGATTGAGAAGTGAGAGACTATCGTGGTATGGACATGAAATAAGCAGGAATAATAAGAATGTCTATCTCAATGAAAGAGGATAACTGTAGAAAGGATGGAAAGACTATGTGATAGAAGTTAAGGTTAAGAAAAGTTTTAGTGTTGAGATGACAGCTGATCTAGAAGTAGGGACGTAGATTAAACTTCTAGTTAATTCTAATCACATTACCCTAAGCAATATGATTGCCTAGAAATGGATACATAGGGGTCGTTAAACTTTGTAGATACATAGAGTTGTTTCTTAAACCTATACTTACACCAGAACTACAAAACAGACTAAGTAACTACCTGCAGGCCAGGAAAGCCGGGAATGACTGCACAAGACTTGATAGGAAAGCAGCTAGCGCATCCAAGAGTAACGCCCCAATGATTGCCTTCTTTCTACCTCTTCCATCTGCTAGATTGCCCCAGAAGTAGGAGCCGACGCACATACCTGGAATGAACATAGGAGTCAAGAATTAAGAAGAGTATTATGGGATGTTTCGTTATGCAGTTCGTGCATGATCTCTCGTTGAATATAGTAAAATAAAAGGTAACATTAATCACGAGGACCAGGAAATTGATTGGGCATAGGGCGTTGGCGGCCCGATGTAACATGCATGCTCGCAGGTTTGTGTAGTGTTCCAAAGAAGTGAAATCTATCCTCTTTAGGGTTTATTGCCAGTCCTTGTATTCATGCAGCCTCTGAGTTAGGTATACGCAGAAGGCCTACAACGCACTGCGCATTCAGTATAATATTGCTTTAGGTTAATGTTGGGTCTGCCTCGGTTTTGTAGCGCATCAGGCATGTTGGAAGAGGCAAGACTGAATGATTTTTATTCTATGATGCAAAAACGGTCTGCATCGATGCTGAAGCTGAAGATTCTGGGGTAGCACCAACAGTCTCCTTGTCACATTGGCAGATAAAATAGAGGAGCCATTTATAGGCCACTGGGGAAACAGGTTGGTGCGCAATGGCGTATATGTACCTAATTAAAATTTTAAGATATAAAGTTAAGAATTAAAATGAATTTACTAACAATAGGTTAAGATTTTATTTATTAATAATTTACTTATATAGATTAATGTGGTCTGAAATATATTATTATTAATGACATATAGGCTGCATATAGGTTACTTCTTCAACTATGCTTTTGCAGGTTAGTTTAGCAGCACCAAAATACAGATAATTTCTACTTCATCTAGATTGTCTACTCCTGAAAATACCAGGATTACCACAGGGTGTGGCCTATAATTCTGATCTTTAGCCTCTAGGGTATTGGAAAAGAATATAAAGTTTTCAACCAAAGGAAGTGATAATGCTATATAAAAATGTTTAGCACCATCTAGCAATAAAACGCGACAAACTCAGAGCATAGTCGCTTCAATATAATACTGCCTGCTTTAAACGTATATTGTGAAGATTTTAGCTCATATCTTACCAATCAGCGGCGTCGCAGTAAGCCTGCCTTTATCGCTGGAGGAGAGGTTGAAGTCTTTCTCGGCGGCCGGCAGCACGAAGCTCAGCGTGGTGGTGCTGATAGCGCATACGGCGTACACCGCCCCGCATGACATCAACAGCATCCATTGGAAACCACCGTACCCTGCAATGGAATGAAAACATTATGGTATCGTTCGAGAATGACACTTTCAGTTTTGTTATTTAATCCTATCATTATCTTCATTGTGCCACAATTCTTGATCCTTGTTTTTTCGCATCTAGATATTGCTGGTAATTTTATTTTATTACCTTTTTTCCCTTATCTCTCTCAGTTTCTCTCCCTTTCTTTCCCCATTGGGAGGAGCGAAAAAGAAGCCATTAGACGAGAGAATTAAGCAGACATTCCGGACCCCGAGGAAAGGAAGAGGTGTAATCCTCAGGGATACCTGAAGGGCTGTTCTCAGGTTATGTCAGACTCTTACCGACTAAGCACCCCCTTGCTTAGTGCCAGAGTGACTATAAAGACTATCGGAAGCTGCCGCTCCCTAAGGAGAGGGAGAGGTGAAATTGTATATCCTTAGGACCTTTTAACTACGACACAAATAATTATATTAAATTTGCTAGCACCTTATTTGTTTTTTTTTTCAATGTCCCACTTTTGGGCAGTGGGACGGGCTTCAAACAAGCCCTACCACCAACTGAACCAAGCGTATTCCCTAGGAATCGAAGCCATTACCCCTTGATCTAAATCCGGTGAGCTTCTGAACCACGGAGGCGTTTCCATTGCTGAGTGAACTCAAACTCCGGTAACAGATAGCTATTAGTTGCTACACTCCGGCAGACACCAGCGTCTACCGGTGTATACCGGCATAACAACTGACAATATGACACAGTGGAAATCTACTGCAAAACAGTCGTCTTTGGAACGAGTACACGTCTACTGAAATATAAACCTTATTCTGATTAGTGTTGAATTAAAACTGGAATATTTAAGAATACTCCGCTTGGGGACTTGCGATGATTCTTTTACGCAAACAATCGAAACTATCATAGAAACTTGTATTTGTAACTTTATTAGTTAAAAAAGTGAAGTGAAACGGGTATTCTGTGGTTATACTCGCAGGGTTATACGCAATGAATATATTTTTCATCGTCATTATCATTTTGATAACCAACTAAAGTTTAGTTACTAAACCTTCCGAGAGCTACAAAACGAAAGCCAATAACCAGCACATGTGTTCCCCTCATCATCTATTCAATCCGGATATAAACAATTATCTATATTATAATATTTTTTCAACACTCTCACAAAATGCTACAAAAACTCAAAAACCCGCCTGCATAAAAAGACAATTAGTTAACTGAAAAGAAGAAAAGAAGATCAAATATTAAAGGCAAATTTAAAACATACTGATGGTATTTTTAGAACCTTTGTTAAACATAATGAATGACATTACGAATGATTTGACTTATTATTAAATTCTATGCTTCTGACTGCATGGTAACTGATAGTATGCTTAACAAAAGTTATAAAAAACTTTCCTTTTCCTTTCCTTGCAGTCGGGTAAGAAACAACGGACGCTTTTGTGTCATTTTGTGTCAATAAAATTCCTTATTTCCTTTCCATTCTTTCTGATTCAAAAGTAAAATTGGTCTACCATCATATTTTTATCACGTTTTTAATTAAAACAGTTAAAGTTACTGGTACTGCCCAATTAGTAATAAAAAAATTCGTAGAAGTAAAATAGTGGGCTTCAATTACACCCTGTTTGCGAAATTGAAAAGAAAATTACTTTTCTTCCAATGGCAAAGTTGTTGTTCATTAAGTTCTGCACGAACCGAACCGTGCACACTGCGTGCATCGAGCGGCTATTGAACGCGTCAAATTCAGCGCGCGCATCATCAGCTTCTCGCGAGATTTTCGCGTGTAAGGCCCGGACTCCACCATCCACGAAAGCCACCGCTAGCGGCTCACTACACACCCCTTACATCTCTTCTCGTCTCCGCTGCGTTCAGTCGGCCGGCGCTAGCTTGCGAGGCTCAGCTCATATCTCCGCTAGCTCGATCGCGCCATACAAATATGATTCAACTCCGCTCGGTGGTATCCACTGAAGCTGAGCGAAGACGAGATGCGTGAAAAACGAATTTTTATTGGTTGTTTTAAACACAGCTCCTGCCTTCTCGTCTCTGTTGTATTCATAAATAACACACTTGATTATTAATATTCAGTACTTTAATTTCACTTGAGTAACCTAAAAACAAACTTAGCGAGCACATGCAGATATATTTTTTACACACATGACAGATGTCATTATTAAAAGCGGGAAACGTAACATCGTTCGGAAACATGATACATAACATTCGTCCCCCTTTTAAATAGGCATATGTAATAATAACAATTACATCTTTAATATAAAATGAATGATTATAACAACAGTTTTTTATAAGTTTAATCTATCTGGTGCTTTCCTAATCCGCTGAGATCTCCTAACCTCTATTTCTCCGGCTTTTCCTACATTTTCATTTGATACAACCTCTTGTTCCCCTTCATTTAAATCTAGTGTAGAATCTACAGGATCAACAGAAGTCGAGACATCATTACATAATGGTGGAACTGGTAAATCCTGGACTGGTTCGCTTCTGGGAATTGGAAAATTTAATTCTTGGGGCAGTTCTGGCGCATTTTTACAGGTATACCGGGGCCGTAGGGCTGACACATGTACATATTTCAAAACATCATTAATCTCCAACTGAACTATGTATCTTACTGAACTTAAACATTTAGTAACTATTCCTTTTAACCATACACTGTTTAAATTTTTATTACTTAAATTTTTACACCACACTTTGTCTCCAATGTTATACATAATGCATTTTTTTATTTTATTAGACACTGTTCTTTTTGTTACTACATTAAAGGGTTTAATCAATTCAAATCGCGTTCGAGGTTTATGCTTAAACAATATTTCACTAGGTGATAACCCAGTCGCATTTGGAGTATTCCTATATGTAAATAAGAAATTTTGCAGTAATATTTCCTTGGAAATTTTGCAATTTTGTTGCTCTAATCTACTTAAACCTTTTTTTATGGTCTGTACACTTCTTTCTGCAATTCCATTTGATTCTGGATGATATGGGGGACTTTTGAGTGGTTCACATCCATTTGCCCTTAAAAATTTAGTTAACTCTATTGAATTAAAGGGTGGGCCATTATCTGTAACAAATTGAGCAGGTATACCAATAATTGCAAAGGTCTTACATAATTTTTCTATTACTTGTTCTACTGTTGTATTATTCATTAAATGAACATCAAGCCATTTGGATGCAGAATCGACAATAAGGAGGTAGGTACTAGATTTATAGTGAAAGAAGTCGGCATGTACCCTTTCGAAAGATTTTTCACTTTTTTTCCAAGGAAATAACACTGATGAATTAACAAAATTACGACTGGCTTGACAAATTTCACAACTAGCCACAAGTTTCTCAATATCTTCTCCTATATTTGGCCACCAACAATATTCTCTGAGTAACATTTTAGTTTGAACCATACCTTGATGTGATTCATGAAATAAGTTCAAAAGTTTTTCTTTTAATTTACATGGAATAATAATCCTGCTACCCCACATTAAACATTTTTGTTCTATAGTTATTTCTGAGCGTTTACAAAAGTAAGGTCTTAACCTTTCATCTCTTAAATAATTTGGCCAACCAGTATTTACCAATTCATAAACTTTACTAAGAATAGGGTCTCTCCTTGTCATTTTCGCAATCTCTGTAAAATCAATAGGTATTTCATCCTTAAAGTTAAAATAGTTGATGCTTTCTTCCACATGAACTTCCTCTGGCAATGGAAGCCTAGATAATGCGTCAGCATTTCCAAGAAGAGATCCTTTTCTATATAGAATATCATATGTATATCCGGATAACAATAAGGCCCATCTTTGTATTCGAGCATTGGCAGTGACAGGTATTCTTTTCTTTGAGTCAAAAATATATTTTAAGGGCTGATGATCTGTTACAATATAAAACTTACGACCATACAAAAACTTATGAAATTTTTTTACTGCGAAGATGATTGCCAAAGCTTCCTTTTCTACTTGTGAATAATTTTTTTGAGCGCTATTTAATGTAGCCGATGCAAAGGTAATTGGCTCACCATCTATCTTATGACTTAATACTACCCCTACTCCATATTCACTTGCATCAGTGGTGACAAACAGTTCTTTTTTACAATCATAGTGTACTAATAAATTATTATTAGTAAGTAACTTTTTACTGGTAGTAAAGGCAGTTTCACACTTTTTTGACCACACAAAAGGCACTCTACTTTTTAAAAGTTCATGAAGAGGTGCAAGACAATCTGACAAATTAGGTAAGAACTTCCCATAGTAGTTTAATAGACCAAGATAGGCTTGTAACTGTGAAACTGATTTGGGCGAAGGTGCTGATACTATAGCTTCTACTTTTTCAGGTAAAGGTTTAATCCCTTCCTTACATATCAAATGGCCCAAAAATTTTATCTCATTACTAAAAAATTGACATTTATCTAAATTTACTTTAACATTATATTGCTGTAACCTACTTAAAACTTGAGATAAATTTGCGAAACAATTAGTTATATCAGTTCCCTTAATTACCACATCGTCGATGAAACATTTTACATTTCCTAAGCCTTGTAGAATTTGGTCCATCACCGATTGAAATATCGAAGGCCCACTGGATACACCAAACTGTAATCGTGTCGGTCTAAACAGTCCCAAATGAGTATTGATAGTCATATACTCACGCGATGACTCCTCCAGTAACAGTTGTTGGTACGCTCCAGTTAAATCAAGAACACAAAATATAGAACCTCCAGATAACTCAGCAAAAATATCCTCTGGAACAGGTAACGGGTAATGTTCAAAATCTAACACTTTATTCAATGTCACCTTATAATCTACACAAAGTCTCAGTTTTCCATTAGATCGCTGTGCCAACACAATAGGACTAGCCCATTTACTATATTTTACTTGTTCAATAATACCTGCCTTTCTTAAACTATTTAACTCGATTTCTACATCTTTCTTTTTTGAATATGGAATTGAATATGCCTTGTGAAATATAGGATCAACCCCTTCTTTTAATTTTAAACTTGCCCTGTAGTGTGATATACAAGATGACCTGTCCTTTTCAAATACTTTGCTATGTTTTTGTTTTAATATTTTAATTAGGCTACATTTGTCAACAATTTTTGACTCTATTTGGTTAATTTTAAAATTATTCTGCCATTTAGGAAACAAACATCTCAACCAGTTTCTACCTATTAATGGTTCAAAATACTGTACACAATCAATCACAATTAAATAAAGAGATATTCTTAAATTTTTCACAAAAACCTTGAGAGCCCCCATCACCTGTAACTTTTCACCCGACACTGATTTTAATTGTTGTGCACAATATTTTAACTTATACTTATAAAACAATCTTTCATAATCTTTCTTATGAATTACTGACTTACAGGCTCCAGTATCAACTTGCATGCGTAACAATGCCCCACTGCCTAGTCACAAGGATATAAAAGCACCAGTTTGATCTTGCCCAGATGTCTGAGGTGTCACCTTATCTATACTCATTATACTGCCCAGTATCACCTCCTCTTCATTGGCTTCCAGTTCTCCATACTTTTGATCTGTCAGACTCTTAACCTTTCTCTCACTTTTCTTCCTTGAGTTACACTTTGATGCTATATGTCCTTGTTTCTGACATACATAACATGTCCAACTTTTTTTTAGACACCTTTCCTGATGGTGCTGTCCACCGCATCGACTACATTCCAAGTTATTTTGCCGTGGCTCCACTTTTCGTTTATTTATATTAAAAACATTCAAATCATTCTGTATACTTCTAGTCTCTTTTTCAGCACTTTCAAATGCTGAGGCCATTTTAACTGCCTCATTAAATGTGAGATTATCACCCTCGGTTAAAAGTTTCTTTATTAAGCTTTGGTTAGACAATCCACAAACTATTCTGTCCCTTAAGGCTTCATTTAAAAATGGACCAAAATTACATTGAGCCGCTTTTCCCTTAATTTCTACGATGAAGTCATTTATTGTTTGATTTTCTTTTTGCTTACAATTATAGAAGTCATATCGACCCGCAATAAAGGATTTCTTTACTGTATAGTGCTCAGATAATGTGGACACTAATTTCTGGTATGTTAATTTCGAAGGCATCTCTGGAGATACTAAATTTTTTAGAACATTATAAGAATCTGGTCCAATTAAAGTAATTAACATTGGTACCTTTTTATCCTCCGCTATGGAGTTTACAATGAGGAATTGCTCCATTCTATCCATGTATGCCGTGAAATCCGTTTGAGGATTGTATGGTTCGATATTTCCGATCATACTCGTCGCCAATGTTGTATTCATAAATAACACACTTGATTATTAATATTCAGTACTTTAATTTCACTTGAGTAACCTAAAAACAAACTTAGCGAGCACATGCAGATATATTTTTTACACACATGACAGATGTCATATTTAAAAGCGGGAAACGTAACATCGTTCGGAAACATGATACATAACAGTCTCGTCTCCGCTTTGGTGGAGTCCGGGCCTTAGGAAGGATCACAGGAGCGGCAAACTGGCTCTTGTACACGGCTTTTGCAAGTCAAAGGCAATAGAAAACTGTCAAATTCTCCAATTGATTTTCAACTTTAACATAATCGTAGTATGTACCGCATATGCAATATGATAGTATGAGGACATAGGTACCGCATATGCAAACATAAATGTTATAGAATCTATACTAATATTATGAAGCTGATGAGTTTTTGTGTTTGTTTAGTTGAACGCGCTAATCTCAGCAACTACTGGATCAAATTGAAAAATTATTTCTGTGTTGGATAGTCCATCTATCTAGGTAGGTAGGCTATATAATAACTGACATCAACGCGAGCGAAACCGCGTGCGACCACTAGTACTTTATAACCGAAAGATTGTTCATTCTTACATGAATTGTTTTTGAATTTTTTTCCCGTTTTTAATTTTGACAAATATTATATTTGCTACATACGTATTGTAACCAGATTTTAAATGTTACAATTTACAATACTCAGACCAATTATTGGTCTAAGTATTGTAAATTGGAACATATCAACTGCTGTCAAAAGATAACAGTCTTTTCCAAAGAGTGTTGATGTCATGGCTGTAATAATCTAATGCCAAATCCTATCGCAGAATATCGATAGCAAGACATACCTGCACCGACCCTAAATAAAATTGGTAGTAGGACAGAAAAAGAAGAAAATATTGTAACGTTTCTTTTTTCTTTCCATACTCTTTAAGGTACACTTGATATAGACTCTTAAATAAATCTCTGTTTACAGAATGCACTTCAATCTATTCAGCAAATTATTTCTGTCAAGTGTTCTCAATGTAGATCCAATTCCGCATTAATCAATACGATCGATAGAATCGCAATAAATAACTTGCGCGACAGCCGCAGCGAGAAATAGATCATTTTAGTGCTGACATTGAACTTTGAATAAATAACCGGCGTGTTGGTAACATGTACGTCAGGGACTATAGTGACGAAAGGGGTTTACCCTTGTTTCGTATAACAACGTTTGCTCGAATATCGTTTCGTCTAATTTTAGTTGCAATAAAGTCATTTTGCATAATTATTCATTTGACCGAATATTTAATTGGTAGAATTTTATTAAGCATAATTATTTATTTGACATAATGTCATTTCACCGAATTTTCATTTGCACTAATTTTATTTAACCTAATGTTTGATTGGTAGAATTTTATTTAGCATAATTATTTATTTGACATAATTTCATATCACCGAATTTTCAAATGCACTAATTTTATTTAACCTAATGTTTAACTAGACTAATAATAATTTGGTCGAAAGATAGTATTGAATATTCAGTTCAGTAATAATTCAGTGAAAACGCCCTAAAGTCGCTTTGTTCATGTCAACCTAACTCGCTCGTCGCTTCGCTCCTCGCTAACCTATTGTTCGATTGAACATTCGATGAAATGAAAATTATACCACCTGAATAATACATCAAATGAACATTATACTTTTTGATCAATAGCGCAAATGTTGTTATCGCAAATGAACATTCGATGAAATGAAAATTATACCACCTGAACAATATATCAAATGAACATTATACTTTTTGATCAATAGCGCAAACGTTGTTATCGCAAATGAACATTCGATGAAATGAAAATTATGTCAATCGATATTATACAAAGTGATTATTTTCTTAAACGTTGTTCGAAGAAATGATTTTCGACTAAACGTTGTTATACCAAACAAGAGTGAACCGACGAAAGGGACTTCGCAGCTTAGAATTTAGTAATGATTTTAAGACATATTACAGGTAATTCATTAGAATATCAGATGAATTAGATGTTTGTTGTAAGCTTGTTGTAAGCAATTACCAATCCTCCAGAGAATAAGACAAGAAAAAGTTTCAAACATTATTATACATTATTTTCGTTGGATCCCACCTTTGAATCCCAGTTTAACATTTTTGGCGTTGGATCCCACAAAACATTCTTGTGTATTTCCGAGACTCTCACATTTAAAAAATTCAAGAGTACGTTTTACTGTTTTTGAATCCCAAAAACTATTTCCGTTGGATGGACCCCAAAAGCTTATAAAAATTTGAATACTTTTAACAACAATTTTTTTTATAATAAAATGAGGGTATTTTTTATATTGACTGAAGACTTATGATATTGCTGTCCTCTTTGTGTGTGAAAATGGTATATTATTATTATTGAAACAGATTTTTGGTATTTAACAATATTCTATTAATCTTCCCCTACCTTCATGTGATGATCATCATCATTTCAGGCGAGAGACGCTCTCTGTTGGACCCAAGGATCTCCAACCCGATTGGTCCTGTGCTGCCCGCATCCAGCGGCTTCCCGCGACCTTTACCAGATTGTCGATCCACCTTGTGAAGGAATATCAAAATGCATACCATGGTACGCATACACCACTCAAGGACATTTAGTCGGCACGATACGACACGGCCGTCTGTCCTCCTCATAATATGCCCTGCCCAGTGCCACTTAATGATCACTATTCTTTGGGTTATGTCAGTGACCTTAGTTCTCCTGGGGATATCATCATTTTTGATATGATCACGCAGAGAAAATCCAAGCATAGTCCATATGCTGTCTATTGCCCTTTCAGTAACCTTAACCTTCTCATGAGGTCCATTGTAAGAAAAAGCTTAAAGTTAACGTTTAATTTCGTTTCTATTTTTTTTGGCATGATTTAAATTAACTATGTGAGCTATGTGCCGGCAGAGTAGAATAGCATCACCCCATATCCTCCAATGGGTGTCGTAGATGGCGACTAATGGATCAGCAAAGGGGTATTGATCACCTTATACTCCGTCCACCAATCCGTATCGGGCAACCGTGGCGGACTACTGCCTTTGTGAAAAATAGTTAAATTTAACTTATCACGAGAGAAAAAAATAGGTAGGCAAATTTTCCAGACGATTTTTACTGACCGACAAAAAAAAAACAAAATTATTTTACATATAAACGTCACTTATAAATTCACTATGAAAAAAGTATAAAAAAGAGGTTGGTAGTCCCCGACATCCTCCCCGCCTTGCGTTACGCAACACAAAAACCAAACAAATAATACACCGCTAAACATAACACACTTCTATAAAACATAATTACAAAACTAAAGACTACGCTCTTATCTACGGAACGAACGATTCTGTAGTGTTATGAATTGAGCTGTTATGGGCCGGGGGAGAACCGGCAGTTGTGGTACATTGCTCCTGGGGAACCTCTAGGGGAAAAAGCCGTTGAAACGGTCTAAGCAACACTCCTATTTGAGTTTTGACGCGTGCTACTCGACTTTCGTTGTCCGATCCGGAAATAATCTCTAAAATGACCCTAAGCGGCCAGTTAACTCTCTTTTTATCGTCTGAGCCGACAATGACGACGTCACCTACCTTCAACTGATATTGAGTTCTTTTGACAGACGATTTTTGAGCTAGTAAAGATAGATACTCGCTTCGGAATCTCTGCTTTAGGTCGTCGTGTAATTTTATTAGATAACGCCACCGAGCTGTCAGAACAGCGCCATTCAATTGACCAAACAAATCTGTATCGAAACTATTAGTCGACCCTACGTTCAAAAACATCGCAGGTGTAAGTGGGACCACATTCTCACTGCTCACAGCAATGTATGTTAAGGGTCGGGAGTTTATCAAAGATTCAACTTCGCAGAGTACTGTACACAATTCTTCGAGCTGCAGGGCTGCTTTGCCAAGTACTTTTCTCAGCGTTTCTTTGACAACCTTAATAAGTCGCTCCCAGAATCCTCCCCACCATGGCGCTGCTGGAGGTATATGGCGCCATAAAATTCTCTGCAATGACATCTGATTCGACACTTCTTCCCAGTTGACGAATTTCAAGAGGTTGCTAGCACCTCTCAAATTAGTGCCGTTGTCACTATATATTATCCTGACATTATTTCTCCTCGCTATAAATCTTCGCAACGCTAATAAAAAATCTTCGGTGCTCAATGAAGTACAGATTTCAAGGTGCACCGCGCGATACGTTGCACACGTAAATAGTATAATCCAGCATTTAGACCCTGACTTCAATATCAATGGACCCGCTAAATCTATGCCAGTTACTTCAAAAGCAGAGCCGCAGTGTATTCTGTCCGCTGGCAGTGGAGGGTTGGGCGCTGAACAGGCTTTAGCGCTATGTCATCTACAAACTACGCACTGCCGTACAGCCCGTTTCGCCAATCTTCTAACACCTATCACCCAATAATCTTCACGTAATATACCCATTAAGGTTTGTGATCCGGCGTGAAGATTATGCACATGCTTTTGAAAAATTAGTCGCTCAGTGATGACACTCTGACCCGGTACTAATATCGGATATTTGAAATTGTATGTGTCTTCACCTAATGTAAGCCGCGTTTTAACTCTAATTAAACCATGACTATCTTTAAAAGTTTCTAATCCAAATTGTGTAAATAAATTCTCAAAATTAAGGAAAAATTCTAATTGTAATAATTTTAATATACAACCTTCACTTTGTGCATAGTCTTCTGCATCTAATTCACCTCCTTTCCTTTCATTTTTATTCTGTCGACTATTATTCGCAAACCGCAATATCCAACCGACTGTCCTAACAATCTTCGTGTACTTACTGAAATAACAAAGACGACCAGAAAACTTATCATGTTGAACTATTAAGCAACTCTTTTTGACTTCCTTTTCTACCTCTTCTAGGTTTGGCGTGATATCTGAAACTGGCCATTCCTCAGGTGATGCCTTCAGCCAATCGGGGCCTTCCCACCATCTACTTTCAAGAAGATGCTCTGCAGAGCACCCTCTTGAAGGCAGGTCTGCTGGGTTCCGTTCGCCTGGGACGTGTCGCCAATCGTTGACATCCGTACTGTTTACGATTTCACTTACACGGTTATGTACAAAGGTGTTTAAACCGACTTTCCTTTTAATCCATGCTAACACGATGCTGGAGTCGGTCCAAAAATATTCTTTGCACTGTAAGTCAAGTCCTTTCTTCGCTTCTGCATACAATCTTACAGCCGTTAGAGCAGCTATGAGTTCTAAGCGAGGAATAGTAATCGCTTTCGTCGGCGCTACTCTTGATTTAGCCATGACCAATCGAACACTCACTCTGCCTTTATATTCGGAACGAAGAAATATGCAAGCGGCGTATGCGACTTGACTCGCATCACTAAATATATGAATAGAATTATTACTACTGTCTAAGTCGAAACAACTAAGTGTCCTAGGTATGTGACAGAAATTTAGACAGTCTAGTCGTCGAAGCCAATCTATTATAATCTTTTGAAGGTCTTCGGGCATATCTTGATCCCAGTCGATGTTAAGAATCCAACACTTTTGTATGACTAATTTTGGAATGATAGTAGTTGGACATACGAGGCCGATTGGATCAAAAACGCTTTGTGCTGCTGAAAGTATGGATCGTTTCGTCACCTTCTCCTCGGTCTTTATAATAGCAAAAAGTGTCTTACAGAAGATTTCGTCACACTGAGGGTCCCACATTAGTCCGAGAACCGAAATAGGAGACGACTCACCTTCTGTAATTAGAGGACCTGTTACCCAACAGCGAAGTTCGAACTGGCCTTTGATCATCAACTCCTTCGCTTCCGTTATAAAACGCTGCATTTCTTCTTCGTTTTTTACGCTAAGTACGCAGTTATCTACGTAAAACGAAGTTCTCAACTTAGCCGCCGTATCGCTGTCGAACTGCTCCAGATGATGTAAAATTGTAGCCGACAGTAAAAACGGACTAGTTGTGACACCGAATACAACACGCCGATGTCTAAAAACCTTAATTACCTTGTCAACCGTGTTAATATCGCGCCACCACAGAAACTTTAAATAATCGCGATCGCGGGGGTTGACCGATATTTGAAGGAAAGCTTTTTTAATATCGGCCGTCACGCCTATAGCATTCCTTCTAAATTGCAATAATAATTTAGGTATCAATTCGATCAAATTAATACCTTTCTCTAGACACGCGTTGAGAGATAACCCATTGCGATCCTTCGCCGACGCGTCAAATACGGGCCGAATTTTGGTAGTGAGACTCGACTCCTTGACCACAGCGTGGTGAGGCATGTAATGACCACTAAGTGAGTTATCATCGTGTACTTCTTCTATTATATTGCTCTCATACCATTCTTCAAAAACTTGGTTATACTCTTTTAATATGTCTAACTTAATGAGTTTTGTTGTTGTAGACTTGAGTCGTTTTAACGCTAAGCTATAGTTCGTGTCGAGAAGAGTCGCAATGGGTTTCCATGGTAGGTTAACCTCGTATCGTTCTTCATTGTTGACACGCACCGTATTTTTAAATGACTTCAAAATATCTGAATGTACCTTTTGTTCGTTCACTACCTCTACCTGGTCCCTAATACCTAGCGTCTCTAGCTTCCAAAAATCGTCAATGTCAAAAGAACATGTATTGTTAACTGCGAGTGTGTCTACGTTACCGAAGGAGCAATGTACACCAACTGCTGGACCTTGCAGCGTCCATCCCAATTTTGTCTCGACGGCCAGAAGGTCTTCTTGTATCTGAATCGATCGTCCCGCAGATATGCCACCTAAAACATCAGAACCGATTAAGAGACTAATTTCTGTTACGTCGTCAACACAATCAGATAAAGAAATATTTATGTTATTTAACAAAGTTAATATACTGCCCTTCTTTAACTTAGGTAGGTCCCCGCAGATTGCTTCTTGTTCTATGACGGTGAACTTCCTTCCGTATCTGCCATCTAGGCTTTGTACATACAGTTCATAAACATTTTGTTTACGTTTTTTAGTGACGCTTCCTCCAAAGAGTGAGTGGCTTAGTTCTCGACATCCAATTTTCTTCAATTGTAGTTTCTCAGCAACGTCACTTTTAATAAACGAACGCTGGGCTCCTGAGTCTAACAGCGCGCGCACGACAAGCTCTCTATCGCCGTTTATCAGCTTTACTTTAAGCGTCTGTAATAATACGGTCTCAGGTTCAGAGGAAACAGCTTGATTTAACGTGCTCTGGTCAGCGTTCGCAGCGGAAGTCATGAGCTCGCTCCTACTTTTGTCCTTGGCTAGGTTTTCACACATTATTGTGAAATTTACTGCATACAAGGCATTTTGGATACTTCCTGCATTTCTTCCAAAGATGGCCTTTCATGAGGCAAATAGAACAAGCGTTCTTGCTTTTGATGAACTCTTTGCGCTCTTCTATCGTTTTATTCATGGCCATTTTACATTCAGAACTTGAATGTGTTGTTCGCTCGCACCACAAGCACTCTCTCGCTTTCACCTGCTCTGGCTGTGAATAATTCTTATATTTCTCATTTGTCTTACTCGTGCTTGCACTACTAGTAAAAAAGGTGGCGGTTGGTGAGGCAGGTGAGAATGTATCGCTATATCCTGACCGCGACAACCGGATCCGCTCTTCTGCTTCCACCTCCTTCTTGACAAAGGAAAGAAGACGAGACAAAGCTGTACCTTTCTCCTCAGTTACCTGCATGTGAGAGCGACTCCAGGCCCTTAGTGTCTCTTCTGACAGTGCTGACTCCACTAAAGGGTGTAAGAAAGCAGCGTACTTATCTTGGGCGAGACCGAGAGATTCCAAGGCTAGTATTTGGGTCATCAACCGATCGTATAGAGACCGCAAGGACTGTTTCAGTGTGCCTTTGGTCTGCGCCACTACAAGTTGCATGATTTCACGAACATAGTGCTCAATAATCATCTCATCACGTGCAAAACGGTCTTTCAGCTGCTGTATGACGATCTCGTAATTGCCACCCGTGGGTGGAAAACTCTCTACTAATTCACGGGCGCTCGAACCTTGCTCCATACACTGAAGTAGATAGTGAAATTTTTCATCATTGTCTAGATGCTCGTCTGTGTGAATCTTTTTAAATTGTGTCCAGAATGAGAGCCATTTACTTATTTTAGCATCAAACTTCGGTAATTCTAATTTCGGTAACCGAAGGTGTGGACTATTACTTTTATTCGATACAACTGATGCACACATACCTTTATTCTGGTCTTGCCTTGATGACAAATTCATGATCTCCATGTACTCGTTTACCTTTTGTTTGAGCACGAACCATTTGTCGACATATTCTTCTGAAGAGTTCAGGTCAGCGTCAAATTCGTCCTCGTCTCTTTCGGGGTCATCTAACCACAGCGATAACATATTGTTTTGTATATTTACCAGGCTATTATAACGTTCCGAAAGTTTGGCAAACTCTGCCGCGATAGAACTTTTGTCGCCGCTCTTCAAAAGCTCGGTCAATTTTGTCGTGGACATTGTAAATAACCGTCTAGTTACGGATCTCTCCTGTTTTGCCTTTTCCATTTTGTCAAATAATCACGGTCGCCACTATGTGAAAAATAGTTAAATTTAACTTATCACGAGAGAAAAAAATAGGTAGGCAAATTTTCCAGACGATTTTTATTGACCGACAAAAAAAAACAAAATTATTTTACATATAAACGTCACTTACAAATTCACTATGAAAAAAGTATAAAAAAGAGGTTGGTAGTCCCCGACAGCCTTAAACTCCTTCGATGACAAGGAGAGGCCTTGTGTCTCAGCAGTGGGGCAAATTATAAAAGCTGTTATGATGATGATGAGTTAAATCACGTCCCACGTCAATGTATGGAAGTCCCAGTGTTTTCTATTTAATTTGGTACAAGTTTCAAACAGCTTTAAGTTAAATAACACAAATTATTTTAAAGACACCACTAGTGTATTACGAAGAAGTTATTTGACGAGAACATTATACCGTAGCCCTCACGATTAATTGGATAAAACTGTTTTATAACTGAATCCAATTAGCGCTGGGTTCAGTGTTAGGTATTTTGATTTCCATCGCCCGTTACTACTGTAGGGTAGAACAACAATCGCGTTGAGGGTCACAGATTAGAACTAAATCAAAGGCGGCTACGGCGATAATCTAATGATTTATTGCAAAGAATGTCCAGTCAGGGTTTTTCTAGGTCACCGTAAACATATCAAATCAGTAAGGGATCGTAATCCTATCGCCTCTTTTCCCGAGGCGAGGCGATATCGTTACGCTGCTGATTAGTGTGCGTTACAGTTTCATACAAAGAATACTAGAAGACTCGAGTTGAGGCGATGATGATCCGTTTCCCAGCTCATGTGTGTGCTATGACCTTTTTAGTATGTAATACTAACGCAATTGCCGAATTTGTGTGCATGGATATTTTTTTTAAAAATGCGAGAATTCTACTGCTCAATTTTTATTAAGAACAAGTATAAGTTGTAGTTTTTGAGCCTATCCATTACAGACGTGCAATCAACTTGAGGGGTCGACCGAGATCTCGGTTTCGGTCTCGGCATTGTCGGCTCCAAATTCTACCGAGAACTCTGTCTCGGTTCTCGGCGAACAATCGTCGAGATTCTGGGCCTTAACCGAGACCGTTCTAAGTAGTAAGGTATAGGATTAAAATCTACCGCGCATCCACAAAGCAGAAATGTGCTACAACATCATGTTGTTCAATTTTGATTATGAAAACTATTTAAAAACAAATTATTATTCCATTCTTAAATATACTACTAATATACTACCTATATTATGCAAAAAAAGCGCATTCTAATTTTTTTCTCAATTTATCTATTCTCGGTCTCGTCATAACAGCCTTTTTAACTCGATCCACTGCTGGGACACAAAGCCTCTCCTTGCCATCGAAGGAGGTTTAGCAAGTCCACAACCGGGAATCCATGGAACACCTACTATGTGACTGTGATTCCAAATCCAGGATTAGATTAAATATCCTGGGATTGGCTTACCCAAAGCCAGAAGAATACAGGCTCTTCAAACCCATGGATATAGCTAGACTGCATATTCAAGGAGCAACAAGAGTGAAAGAGACGGGGAGACACAATAGATCCTATTGGGTCGAAGTGCACCGTGGGGAAACCCTACACAAGATAAGATAAGATAAAGATAAGTCCACCACGCTTGCCCAATGCGGATTGGTGGACGGAGTATAAGATGATCAATACCCATACCCCTTTTTCTGGTCCATTAGTCGCCTTCTATGACCACGGCGAATATGGGGTGATGCTATTCTACTCTGCCGGCATCACACGGTTAATACTATTTATCCACATACGTCGTAATCAGCAGTTGCAAGTGTCGTCCAAGTATTATAAATAACACTACGTCCGATGTATTTGACAGTTCACAGTCCAAAGTCTGACAATGAGACAACAATGCCACGTGGCGTGTTAAAATAGCGGTAGTTACGCAAGCAGCAATTAGCCAGGCTGCGTAGTGCTGGCGATGTTGATATTCGGACGACTTAGCGGGTGTTGGATGGGTATGATTTTTTTTAAATTCTTGACTAGGAAGTTTTTTTTATCTTTTATTTTTAGAGGCTTTTGTCTTAAAAGATATGTCAGCCCCATCGAACCCTAATTCAATTTCCTATCTACCTTAAAGTACTTGTACAGTATTATATTATCTGTCCTTAAAGTTACAGCACGGGACAAGAGAATCGCTTAACTAAAATATATATTTATTAACTGCTTAGCTGCTTCAGATGTTGGGTCTGACAAAATAGTTAAAAATATTCCTATATCTTCTTCTTCTTCCGTGCCTATGTCCCATATCTTTTGGGGTCGGCCCTACTAATCATGTGACGCCATTCCGATCGTGTTTGCGTCATATCAGGGTGCAGTCCCATCGTCCTCATATCTGTTTGTATTGTTCTAAACCAGGTAGTCGGAGGTCTACCACGTCCACGTTTCGGCTCTTTTATGTCCATTAATGTTCTAGTCATGTGTTCTTTATCGCGTCGCATGACATGACCATACCAGCGGAGACGGTTCTCAGATAATTTATCGGCAATTTTTGCAACTTTAAATGATCCTCTGATGTGCACATTCCTGACTCTATCCTTTAAAGTTACTCCTCCGGACTAAAAATATTCCTATATAATATGTATTAACATTAAATAATTGTCTAAACGTTTCTCTCCGCCCGTGAACTTCTCACATTCTGCGAAAACATGGAAGTTACTGACCTTCATCTCAGCTGATGGTAAGTGACGATAAGGTCGAAGATGGCATCTATCTTCACCTGGAACCCTCAACCACAGAGGGTCTGGCTACCTTATCATTATGGAATATTTTCTTCATTTACAAACGCGTAAATATTTTTAATACTTGAAAAAATACACTGATAAAAATCGACTTGTCTCAGGCGGGAATCGAACCCAGCATCTTCTGCAATCCGGGCGGCTGCGTTAGCCACTACGCCACCGAGGATCTGCTTTCGCTGTCGAAATTTGTCAGTGCTTGGTGCTTATGTTTTTATGGTAAACATTGATCATGACAAGATCCGAACGAAATTAACTGTGCGTCAAATATTTGCAAAAATATTTCGTTCGGATCTTAGAAGTGCAAATTTCAAAGATTTGATGAAACAATGTTACCATAAAAACATAAGCACCAAGCACTGACAAATTTCGACAGCGAAAGCAGATCCTCGGTGACGTAGTGGTTAACGCAGCGGCTGGGATTGCGGAAGGTGCTGGGTTCGATTCCCGCCTGAGGCAGGTCGATTTTTTTTCAGTGTATTTTTTCTAGTAATAAAAATATCTTTTCATTGATTGTCTGAACACAATAATGCTGTTAACATTATTATTATGGTAGGGCAAATTTGTCTTGGGGATTGAACCTGGGACCTCGGCATTACTGACCACTCCATTATGACGGTCAGTGATTGCAAAATATAGACGTACAATGCTATCTAAAAGAAGGCGAACGCCGACCGACCATTTTTGGAACGTTCAAAATATCACACTTTGAAAATAACTCTCAGTAACTGTTAGCTTTTGTCACAAATAATAATAAACTCAACATCGAACCATTAAAGGAACGTTCGAAACATAGTTCCATTGTAGGTGCTTGTAAACCATGTTGTAAAGAAAAAGTACATTTTTCTGTGCATATGAGTTTGTTACACTTTCACGCCTAAACCACTGAACCGATTTTGATTTGGTAAAAAGATAGCTTAAGGTCCTGGGAAGGACATTTTTGGCGCGATAACCAACATTAGCTAAGCGGAGCCGCCGGCGACCGATATGTTAAAATAAATATATCTACTTAAATAGCTATTTGTTTAATAAGTGAGCAAAGTTATTTATTGTTTAAATCAATAACAAAAACAATGTACAGTGAGCGGTCTTATCGCTATACAAGCGATCTCTTCCAGTTATCATTTGGATGGTCAGGGTACCTAAAAGTAAAATCTTAGTATGAGGCGAGATGTTGGTGTACCAGTATGTATATTATTTATATTATTTTGACACAATATTTCTTCAATTGCACACGCTAATAAATTATATGTACATAATATCACTTCGATACTGTTTTATTATAAATAGTAGCAAAATAATTATAATTTACGATATCGTTATAACTTACGATGTCAGGTCAATGGTCTGTTTCGTAAATAAAATATAAGATGCTGTACAGATATAGCGACATTTCATTTGTTGGATTATGATTTTTACTGTACACGGCATAAATATTCAAATATTTTCAATACATCTTTAACCTTATCTTAGAGTTGAAAACATGTGATTGACGTGTATACTTAGATTAAAGCAAAAGGGAAGAGACAGCATCCTCCTTATCGCATCTTACAAAAAGCAGGCCTCGTCAACTACATATACAAACTATGCTGAACGTGTCGCTCTCGCACGACTCTGCATTTTTTATCTCGCTCACCTAACAATGCAGCTGACACGTAGTAGGGCCATTGGTCTCACTTTTGAAGGCACACGCGCGTTACTCGGGTAACGTATTTTCCCTTTTTGCTTTAATCTAAGCATGTATACCTATCTAAATGTTATGTTCTCCTAAGTTTGGGCACTATACTAAAATAAAAGTACTATTACAAATTACAGACATGACATCTTGGTATTTGAGTTTCACAGTATGCTATTTTTACCCGACTAAAGTAAAGCTAAAAGGAAAGGTTATGAATTTAGCAGTCTATGTATTTATATAATTATGTTACCTCCAGGATTCTTTGTCTAAGGTTACCTCCGTAGCGCCTTAACTATCCATCAGATTTTGATGGATAAGGTGTCAATCAATTTGTTATTAGGTATACTCCTGGTAACATAGGCTACATTTTAACCAACTTCAACTATCGTCAAATTTACCTTGTAGACTCCGATTTTTTTTTTTTTTTCCGTAGTCAGGTTACATTATATAAAGTTTTTGCGTGTTTAACTCGACGTTTTGTGACACTTTTCAGCGTTCGTGGCCATGGAAAGACTAAAGATTTTTCTCAGTGACCGAAATGGCTGAAATTGTTATGCTACATCAGTCTATATAATAACATAAGTTTAGTAATAAAAACACGCGAGTTAAATCGAGAAAAGTAAGTTTATTCTGTGCCTAAATGTAATTGAGTTTAATTTTTGACTTACGGTCTCGGCGTGAATGGCCAAATAATAGAAATACTTTGTTAAATTATTGCACACTCTCCGCATAATAATAAACGTCACGTCAAACAAATCGCGCGTTGCCGATCTCTTCAACTTTAGTTGCAACGTGTGCGCAGAGCTTACAGTGTCCGGCTAGAAATAGCACTATTGATGTTTATTTAAAGCGGGTTTCCTCACGATTAAAAATCAACTTCGCCTATTTTCATATTGACCTAATTACTAGTGATAAATAGCAATTGTAGGAAAGTTCGAATGAAATTTTGAAGCTTAGTTTCCTGAAACTTTGTTTTTGTTTTGATGGTTGTTTTCGATATTTGTGTATGTTTTCTTCTTCTCTCTTCTTTCTCAGTCTAATTTTACGCATTGCTGGACATAGGTCTTCTCATTTGCACACCAATCTATCGTTATCTAGTATCCATAACACAAGTTCTTAATGATACTTACTTTGGGCTAGTTAATTGGTGTGAGCGTGGAAATATATTATTATTATTTCCTTTATTTCATTTAAAATACATAGAAAATTTAATATTTCTAAATATAAAATTTTTTCATTGTAAAGGAGGTAATGTTTGTGAGTTTGTTTTTAGGAAGTGATTTTTGGAATTACTGAACCAATTTTGACAATAATTCTTTCAGCAATTATTTAGAATAGACTTTCAGAATGGACATAGGATAATTTTTATCTTGGTGTACCAACGCGAACGGGATACACGCGAGTGAAACCGCGTGAGGATCGCTAGTAATGTAAGAGAAAATATTACTACGTCTGTAACTTATTCAAAGTTCATAAACTACTTGACTGATTTTAAACCATCTTTAACTGGTATAAAGCTAAATTTTCACGAAATAAAATAGGCTATATTTTTTTTAAACATCCACGTAGATGACGTCATGGGCAGAGCGCTTGTCAATTTTTAAAACAACACGTACAATAACCAAAATGTTAGTATTTTGCAAAATCAGTCGTAAGCTGACAAACAAATGTTTGTCATAAAACAACGTTCTGAAAGAAAAGTTGCTATTGATAATTCATCATTGTAATAAAATTTACCAGAAAACGGCCATAAAAATATGTTTGTTGACTTATATCACGTATAAAGTGCTCAAAATAGAAAAGCTTGCTTTTTTATTACTGTCTTCGGTGCATTTTCATGATTTTAAAAGCATTCACTATGTTTTAGTGGTGTGTGAAGACACAAACGGTTTTTTGTCATGTTTACTTAATAAAATTAATAGAGTAGGTGCACCAATTTATTCGTATTCTATATATAAATGTAATAGCTAATTTTCTGATCAACATTAGAAAAGAACTTAACTGATGACAGGATATTGTAGTTCTTTTGTCTTTTTTTAATGTAATGCAGTTTTAAATCAATAACGAATTTTCAGTAATCGAACAGCCAACTTTCCTCCTTTCAGTATGCAAATCAATACAACAAAATTAAAAAATCAAAATTGAATATTAAAATAATAAGAATAAAAGTCTTATAAACAAAGAATCCTGTCTATAGGTGGCGGTGAAACATTTTAAATAAAATTTTGTTTCCAATAGAGACTCATTTTTTCAACCCTGATTCCTTCAAAAGAGGCACGCAGAAGCACCTTGCAGGTCGTAAAGTTAGCGAATATTGCGGCACACTACTCTCGCTTAAAGTTTTTCATATTCGGACTCAATTTGCGCTTGCCATCAGATAGGATGGAATAATGTTTTTATGTTATGTGGTTGGAACACAAGCATATGGCCTGCCTGGTGGTAAGCCGTCACCGTAGCCTATAGACGCTTGCAATACTGACGTCACACTCGCGAGCTGCTAACCCTAGTCCCCTTTTCTATCCCGTGGAGTTCTGGTGACCGTAGGGACTAACTTAATCAGCTCGATTCAGCTTTTGTCCATAGAAAACAACTTTTTTGTAAGGAGATGCGTACGAATCCGTTCAGCTGCGGAAAGCTAAACAGATGCGTCCTAACATACTGACTTTAAAAGAATATTTTTGTGGTACACGGCACGGCTGCCTAATATGTAAAGAAAATTGTCGCGTATGGTCGCGCGGAATCGTACCGGCAGATATTAATAGATGCACCAAAACAACAGAATCCAGCTGATGGGTCGATTAAAAATAGCGGGAAATTTACCGCTTGAGTATTTAGAGCAAATGTCTTGTATGTCGTATGATCGCGCGACTTCAATAAGTTTTTATCGAATAAATGAATTGTTTACTTTTTAATGTGTAAATGAAATGAAATGAAAATGAAATGAAATGAAAATGAAAAAGCTCTTTATTTAAATGGACTTTGCTAAGTACTTTTAAATCGTCAAAACCCTACCACCATTTCGGGACGAATAATTATTATTATGCTGATATGGAGAAGAAATGGCGAAAGAAACTCCACAGCTTACAATTTCGTAATGATTTCAAAACATCAATACAAGTCAATAAATAATTATCAATATAATTTAAGTTACATTTTAACATGCGTAAAGTTTGGGTAGTCATTACTCCCACGCATTTGGATTATTATCTTGTGAAAAGCTTTTCTATATAATTTAATTAATCATAATTATTATTGAACTAAGCAATTTAAATTTTGATACCCACCACCATTTTATGTTATTGTTAGTTAGGTACTTACAGATATTCCTTTCAATATAAGTGGTAAGCATACATTTAAGACCCGGTTAACAATGTTATAAGAATACAATGTCCACACATTGTACAAAAAAAAAACAATTATTACATATTATTATTGCATGTGTCATACAATTGTCCATCTAAAGATAACAACTAATTATAAGACCTACGTTTACATCAATCAAGAAAACATGAGATGACCAGGCCCCGCTGGCGGCACCTGTTCACAGGCATGACGCAAGAATCAGCCATCGCTTCGCTCAACCATATTTTAGGGAACGGAACGACCCGACGCAAGACGACACCGCCACAAGACCTTTTTAGTGAGAATGACATACACATGCTTCTTGATTATTAACTAAAATAAATTTAAACTAAAGTTATGCTTCCGAGTCAACTATAAGACACATTATAGATTATATGCATAATTAATAAACATATTTAAAATGCATGGACCTCGAGCAAATTCACCCCCATGCGTTAGAATCATTTATGTAATCAGACACCTTATAGTATGCTTTAGTATACAGTTTATTTTTAATAGCAGTTTTGAATTTATTAATAGGTAGGCTTCGAATATTATTTGGGAGTTTGTTATAGAAGCGTATACATTGTCCCATAAAAGAACTGCTTATTCTGTGGAGACGAGTAGCATGTACCACAAGATTATGTTTGTTCCTCGTATTAACATTATGAATGTCACACTTTTCAGAAAAATTTGTTATGTTTTTTCGTACGTACATTAAATTTTCAAATATATATTGTGATGCCACTGTTAGAATATTTATTTCTTTGAACTTTTCCCTAAGTGAAACCCGAGGACCTAATTGGTAAATAGCTCGTACTGCTCGTTTTTGCAAAACAAATATGGTGTTAATATCCGCAGCATTACCCCAGAGAAGAATTCCATAAGACATAATACTATGGAAATAACTAAAGTACACAATTCTGGCTGTGTCTACATCGGTAAGTCGTCTGATAGTTTTAACTGCATATGCAGCTGAACTTAACTTACCAGATATTCTCTCAATGTGTGGACCCCATTGCAATTTAGCATCCAACACTATGCCCAAGAAAATAGTAGATTCAACAGGTTCCAATCCAATCCCATTTATTTGTACCATTGTTTCAACCCGTTTGACATTGGGTGTGCAAAACTTAATTAGTTTGGTTTTATTTTCATTTAATAGCAAATTATTAATGTTAAACCAATCTACTACTTTAGATAGTGCATTGTTTACTTCGTCATAATTAGTCATTTGTCTATTTATTTTAAAAATCAGAGATGTATCATCTGCAAACAACACTATGTCATGACTGTCCTTTATACAGTAAGGTAGATCATTAATATATATTAAAAATAGAAAAGGACCAAGGATTGAACCCTGCGGAACCCCTATTGTGACCGCAGCTCCAGAAGATCTTTGACCATGTATATCAACCTTTTGTATTCTATTAGTCAAGTAAGAAGTCAAAAGGTTGAGAGCTTTATTCCTAACGCCATAGTGATGTAATTTCCTGACAAGAGTATCATGATTTACACAGTCGAAAGCCTTGGATAAATCACAAAATACTCCCAAAGCATCTCGTGAATTCTCCCAGGCTGAATATATATTTTTTAGTAATTCAACTCCTGCATCTGTGGTTGAACGGCCCTTCGTAAAACCGAATTGGTTTTTATGTAATAAACTATATTTTTGAAAGTGAACGAGGAGTTGATTAAGCATTACCTTTTCAAAGATTTTACTTAGCGTTGGTAATATAGATATCGGTCGAAAATTCGTGGGGTCAGAAGTATCTCCAGACTTAAATAAAGGTATTACTTTGCTATGTTTCATCAAGTCAGGAAACACACCCGAAGCTATACAGCTATTAAACACGATGGCCAAGTAAGGGGCAATTACGTGTATTATAGATGAAATAGTATTTACAGAAAGTCCCCAGAGGTCCATAGTTTTTTTAACATCAATAGTTTTAAATGTATTTACGATATCTCTGGAGTTAACCGTTGAGAATTCAAAACTAACATCGCATTCAGAAACACTTTCCTTAAGAATCATTTCAGCTGATATCGAAGATGAATCAAGCGTTTTAGTTGTAAAGAAGTAGAAATTAAATTAATTGCATAATTAAATAGCTCAGAAGGATGTGGTGTCAACCAAATTAGATGCCGGCAGAGTAGAATAGCATCACCCATGGATCAGCAAAGGGGTATTGATGACCTTATCCTCCGTCCACCAATCTGCATTGGGCAAGCGTGGCGGACTAATGCCTAAACTTCCTTCGATGACAAGGGTAGGCCTTGAATCTCTGCAGTGGGTAGAATTATAAAGGCTGATGATGATGAAGTTTAACTTAGTATCATATTTTAATTCCGTCTTCCCAGCTACCACGAATTTGTCAAAGTCTGTCAATATAACAATAGTATATACTATAATTATTCCAACAGTTATAATTAGGGACCGGATTATATGCAATTGCATATTTGCATATGCATTGGCATATTAAAGCCATTCTCAGCAGTAATAGCATATCTTAACTAATATCTTGTGATGATGCATATTATCGCTTTATTTACAATACTTTTCCGTCTCATCCTGCGTCACAAAATGCGCTAAAAGTGATAATATCTTGAATGCGACCAAAGTACTAGTCACAAAAAATAAAGGCTGTTGAATAATAATAAATAAAAAATATTAGTGACTTTGGTCGGATTCGCGATATCATTACTGTTACTGCATTCCGGAACGCAAGTAGCCGCGCGCATCTTTTGTTTTGACAGTTAATACTAAAATGAAACAGAAGTGCGTCTCGCTCGCCTACTGCAAAATCTTCCTACTTAAGTATTACATTATATTTGCATTTAAATTATTACTTGTTCATACTGAAATTCTGCCCAGTTACTTCAGTAGATGTGGAGTGAAGCTTTTCCACTTACAAAAATATTCTAAATTATCGAAGAAACATTCTTACCACTGAACATCTGGAACAATACTTAATTGTTTATGTTTAGAAAAATACTTAGTAAATAATTTTAAGGTCACGTAATGTTACCTTTTATCGCCTATTCAAGGATAATTTACTAATTGTATGAGGATTTTAAAATAAAAAAATACTTTTCTCTTTTTTGGGTTCCTAAATTTATTATTTAATTTTGCATATTCGGCCAATTTTCATGCATATTTCAATCATTTTTTATGCATATTTGCATGCATATAACAAGCTTTTTATGTTGCATATAATCCGGTCTCTAGTTATAATAATAGTGATAGTGAGATATTGCTATAACAATTTTTTATTTTTATTATTTATTTATGGAGTCACTGATTGGATGAGGGTTGCTGGAAAAGCTTGCCTTCACTTTTTTCATACTTCTCGTCAAGCAGAAAAAAGGAATTGGCTTTTAGTGTTCGTCTAAAAAGATCTGGTATCGTCGGAACGGTAATCCGTGACTTTCGGTTTTGTAATCAGGCAATGAGTAGTCCAAGTGGCAGTCACAACATGTTTGTTTAACAACGACTATCAACACAGTGCATTAGTGTCTCCGCTGATTGGCAGGACCAATCCAACTTCAATTGTTTAGTCTAGGTCTAGACGTTTCCTCTCCAAGCATTTCCTATTTTCATTTAACAGTATTACTCAATATATCGAGATATCAGAGTCTAATTGAACTGGCATTTGTTTTGTCCCTGACAGAGAAGGTTGAGCTTCATCTCAACAAGATGTTAAGTGATGATAAGGGATGGAAGCGAAAGTGAGCTTCATGCAGAACCCTCGACAACCGAGAGACTGGCTTTCTTATCATAAACTTATGGAACACAATCATGGTCTTTACTGTCTTGTTATGGTGATGTAAATTTATATGATGGTAGTAGCTAGCCAAGCGAACATTAAACAAGTTTTTGATGATTTGGTACATTTTTTTCTTTTAAAACTAAACTAAACTTTCGCATTGATTGAATAACATGATTAAAAACGGGAATTAACTGGATTTTTTAAATGCCTGACGTTTCAGCTAGGTTATACTGACCGTGGTCACAGGCGGACTGGACAACAGCGATGTCTTCACTCTGCATGTGAGGTAGATTCATACTCGTCCACCCACTGGATGTTTCTTCTGCTACACACTACACTTCCGTATTCTGGCGAACGTATTCTGGCGACTGCTCGTCTGCAGTCAAACGTCAGACACTTAAACGACACGCATTTTTTTAATTTTGTTCAAGGGCCTTGTTCTGAGAAGAACCGGCAAGAAACTCAGCAAGTTTCATATATTTTAGATCTTATTCCAGTTGGCGAACCACCAGATTACGGATGTTTAGTTTGGGGCTCATGGCGATGTTTCTCTACTTTTTCTTCTTCTTCTTTCTTCTACCCTGCTCCCAATTTATTAGGGATCGGTTCAGTATGTGTTGATATCGACAAAACTGCTATAAGTTTAGTATTAAATTTTTACGGCAGGCCACCTGCCTGACGCCAACCCTCCTTGGGAACGACTGCTATAGGTATTTCGACAGCAGCTAGTAAGACTATAGTAGAGATTCTATTTTGGTACGAGCTTAATGTATCTTTCGAAGCACGAAGGAAAATCGAGTTGAAAAATTTTGGTGCCAATCCATCCTACTAACAACCGCGAACTTCGATCATTCTGAACGTGTTCTGAACAACACATGATAACGCTGCTCGCTGTTGACCTTCTCACGGTGGCGATATTATGCTAAAGACTAATTCGTATCTTGTAATAATATCAGAGTATTTTCAGGATTTAAACGGCAAGCTATCATCAAAAATGCAACTTTAACGATGCGAATTTTTAAACGATTTTGCGGCGTGAATGTTAGTGCCTGAGACAGAACAGATAGTGCTATAAAACTGCGCTTGTTCGCGTGTCTGTCCATAACGAGCTGTCGTAAATTCCACTGGAAGCTAAGATATATGATTTGATTATACCTTAAATTCTATTTTGGTATAGGCAATCTGTGATTGAAAAAAAGACTATCAATTTAAAAATCAGTTAATCACATCCAGTCAAAAAGGAGTGTTTATTCGTAAGAATCGCGAGATGTTTTTCAAAAATTTAAAACTCAACATATACTCATGTTTTATTAAACTTTAAGTGACTTTAGTAACATTCGCAAGACCAAAGTTATAATAAAGTCATGTGATTTAAAAAAATACTTGAAATGTTTGGTCTATTAAATCTTGTCGAAAATTCGGAAAGAAACATTAAAAGTCATTATTTCGCAAACGAATTTGAGTCATAATACTAGAACTTGATCTCCAAAATTGTGATATTAGGTATACAATACCATATTGTAAATATTGAATGTTTAGAAAAAAATAATCATTATACATACATATTTTTTACCACTTTGAAGTAATCAATGATGAAGCTATAGGATTCATTCATTAAGTTTACAACTGACCAGTTTTTTTGCTTTCCCAGTACATCTAGGTACTCAATTTGTTTGGAAATGCCAAGGACGTTATTTTGTATTAATAATAAATTACTTCTTTTTTACCATCGCGATCTCTTTCACTATTATGTGCAGATATAAATAACCCATAAAATTCTTCGACAGTTTCAAGTGGCGCCATAGGCGGTCGATTGCAGGAGGGGGTTTCCCCGACAACTGTGTAGCTTAGGAAAACCCTGCATAGGTCAATGCCCCAACAAAATGGCTAAGTTACATGACGTAGGTATATTGTACATGAAAAGTCTGAAATTGACAAAGCGTGTATATCTGTGGAGAAACAAAATTTATTTTTCAACAAGTAATTATTACCTACTTGGACTGCAAAATTGAAAGGAGAAACTCTAAAATTATCATCAAAATCAAAATCTCACAAAGAAACTCAGGAAATTTCCTATAAAAAATTATAGGTCAGTTTGCGACAAATTTCTGATATGGAATAAAAACATAATAATACAACAGCTATATAAAACCAAATGAGATTTTATTATAGAAGCAATTAAAGCACAGGTGGTTCAGTGTACGGCCTTACATTTTCTAATAAAATATGCAGCAAATGTTTGTTTTAAAGTTCTAGTATATGCTAGGGACCATTTCTGTGCATCTTACTATTATACAACATATAAAACATTATATATTTTTGATATATTTCTTATGTACTGGTATGTGCTATAATGTAAACATTTCTTCGTAGATTCAAACAAAATTTCCTTAGAAACTTCTATTGACTTGAAGTACTAATTCCGTCTGATTACTGTTCTATAAAAAGACTAGCCGATGCCATTAAGCTAATCCCCCGGGGGCTTTTAGCTAACGAGGGTGGGGCCAGGGTCGGCCAAGGTCGGTACCATCACCGTGGCCTGTTAGTGGAAACAAGAGTAACCTAGAAACAACACGATTGGAGCTATACACGCTTGTTCAACATAATGTGATTATAATATACAAAAAGAACTCTTCTTGCCCGATCGACCACCGGGCAAGGGATTCCTTCACAGTAAATTCCATAATGAGCATTAACTTTTCGACAATATTTTAGGCTTCGATTTAAATATCAACAACAAGTACCAAAAGGTGTTGAGAGAGCTTCAAGCAACATTTGGTTGGTCACTAATAAAACCACATCTGACAATGCAAAAACAAAGAACCATGCAGTGACTTAAAATAGTGACCAGTCGCCTACGTAAAAGCGTCCAGAAAGGAACCTTAACCTTCAGTGAATCAACAATCGAAAGCCAATGAACCAGGACAGTTGTTACATCTTAAAACAACTTAGCAATCCTGATATGCCTAAAATATTTTAGCTAGAGTTTAAGTATTGTAAAAAGAAAATTATAGACAAAAGCAGAGCAAATTACGGTATTTTCTAGTTTCATTTTATATAAAATCTATCGGTCACCCGCGGTTTCGCTCGCTTTAATGTTGGTTGTGGCGCCAAAAAGTATATCATGTCGTTCTGAGGACTTCAAACTATCTCCGTACCAGGAGACGGTTCATCGTGGGCCAAAATGTAACAACATGAAATATACTTTATTTAAACTCTTATTGCATAGTAGTTATATGTTAAAAAAATCAGCCTTATCCGCAATCTGAGAAAAGAGAAAATTAGGTTTAAAGTTAATGATAACGAATGAATTGAATAACATGCAGTACCTAATCGATTACATTTTTTTTCGTGATAATAGTTTTACGTCAGGTAAACTATAAATAATATTTTTCTCTCTCTCACTCTCACGCACATTAAACATCAATAATTATAATATATCTTGTCCCAAACACTTTCATAACCCCACTTTTTATAATCTTTAATTTCTCAGATCTCAGATTGCCAATTTTGGTCAAATTTTCAGAAACCGTTTAGTGTCCTACTACCTTTTAAATAATACCACTTTCACTGTGTTACACCCCAGGCCCAAGGTTCTATGGCGGGTGATCCGTCTCCTTTCATCAAAATCGGTTTAGTGGTTTAGGCGTGAAAGCGTAACAAATAAAAAAACACACTTTCGCATTTATAATATTAGTAAGTATGATTTAATATCATTCGATAAATTAACTTCATTCTGACGCTTTATTGCATGAGTAGGAACTCTAACCCCAAACCTTTTCGTGGTTCGGCGGCGACTGACCATATGGATCTTAACTAAATAGGTATGTCGCGTGGGAACACCGAGTCAAAATGGACAACATATCTAAGCAAATATATCAAATTTCATATTACAAAACGTGGAAGATAATTGACAACGATGGACGGCAAAGCTTTCAGAAAATTACCTTTCTGACGATGCCATAATGTAACGATATCAAAATGGAGTCGTGACACAAAATGGCCGCCGTTAACGTTGAGCGCATTTCCCGCCAAAACAAACCTTGGTCTAACCTTGAAACTTTCAAAGACAGTTTTATTTATCGCTTCTTTTGAAGCGAATTTTAGTAACGGAATCTTTATTTTTCATTTGAAATGAAGTTAAACGGTGATTCCTGTTTACGACAGACAGATTGAGATATTTTAACATCTTTATGTAGGTACATTTATGTATGTCAGTTGTTCAGTGGTTTACGCCGGTATCGGAAAATGGCAAAGTCGTAAAACAAGTCACAGGCCTGGCGACTGGCAAAACTAACACTATCTGAACCACGTGATAATTTGCTTATAAACAACTTTGATAGAACCGCTGACGTGCGAGGGAGATTCCGAACCCCGCGCAGGACATCACACAAGGGGTGAGTAAAGGTCCGAGCTCGTCGTATTGCCATATCACTGTAACGCCTTTTTTACTATGGAATAAAGGCGATGCGCTACAATCTGCAGCCGTTTCGTTGCCGCTGTTCCGTAGCGTTCACAGTAAAAAAAGAGGCGTCGCTTTCCAGGCTGATACGTGTGCTATGACCTTTAACAACACACAATACCATTCAAGGAGAGTTGGCATCAGACCGGTGATAAAATTAGGCCAAAGCCTATAGTAGTATGGTGACATATTGCACGGACCCTGTTAAGGCCAGGTTAAGAAGGAGCAGAGGCAGTAGAGCCGTTACCGAAATAAGAAGAAAGGTACTCGGAAAAAAATATTTCTCGATTTGCCTGCTTATAAAATTCATTTTACTTTGTTAGCTGGCTACTAACGAGAAATATGTGCTTGCTTTTCTGAGCATAGCTTCTCAAAACGAGGCTCAACTTAGGAAATCGTTACTATTATCTCTTTCTCTAAAGACTCGTTCGCATCACACAGGCAGCCAATCTATGTGGCGTATGTAAATGGCCTCACTACGCCTCTGAGATAATGCCGCGACGCACAGTTTGGGAAACCCCTGAGTTAAAATTATAGTGAACACTCGTCGTTTCATTAAGTTACTCCCAGGCCCCACAATGCATGGCGATTCTGCCAGGATGCCATATTATACTACTTATACTAAATCAAAAAGAATAACTTGGTGGATATTTTTTAGCTATTGCCTAAATGATTTTGTACGTTATGTGGGCACAAGAAGCCCTATAGTCATGTAGCTGAGGCCTCAACCAATCGAACTGTGACGTCACCACGATCCTTGGGATGTGCGTGACGTCATTGGTGATCTTTAATGGGTGGAGGGTGTATGTAAAGTTACGAGTGGAATATGTACCGACATAATGAGGACAATGTTTTAATTTGAAAAATATTTAATGCTCAATCTATCATATTTATTTGTGATTCGTTACTTCTATAAAGGTTGGAATTGAAATAAAGTTTAGTATTTTTTTTGCATTAAGTATTAAGCCAATATCGAGCAAAAACAGTTATTCTACACTAAAATGGAGTCTCTCAACACGTGTTTTTACAACAAGAACTTGGGAGAAACTCAATACATTTTATAAATATGTCTTCTATAATAATAATAATAATAATAAACGCTTTTAATGCACACAAAAAGAAAAATAGGAAAAAAAGAACAATACAAGTAAACACAAATGTATGTACAAGGTAGGCGGCCTTATTGCTAATAAGCAATTTCTTCCAGGCAACCTTGTGTTGCAGGAAAACAAATAGAAAAGAATATAATATAGGGTGCAGGCAAAAACAAATTACTTTAAAACAAAATAAAGCTAATTAAAAAAGCAAATAATAGAAAATCACTTAAGCTAAGTATATAGGCATTGTATAAAAATAAAAAAATAAATAAAAAATAAAATAAAAATAAACGAACAGCATATAATAAGGTGATGGTAACACAGCTAAGGACGGGTGGAAAGAAAATGACTCCAAACTTGACTTTTAAAGGAGTCCAACGTGCGAGCACTTCTAATACTCATAGGCAGAGCATTCCACAATCGGACTGCATGAACAGAAAAGGAATAGGACAGGAAGTCAGAAGTATGAGGTGGTATAACAAGGGTAAGATCAAAGTTAGAACGTAAAGTGCGACTTGAAAAAGAAGGACGAAAGATAAAGTAGGAGCGAAGATATGGTGGCGCAGAGGGTAGAAAAAGGACAGAATAAAGGAGAGAGAGAACGTGTAAGTCTCGCCGCCGACGAATTGGTAGCCAGTTTAATTGGGCACGATAAGAAGAAACATGGTCAAATTTACGTAGGTTAAAGACAAACCTGATGCAAAGATTTTGCAGACGCTCTAATTTGTCAAGAAGCTCCTCCGAAAGGTCCGCATAGGAAACGTCAGCGTAATCAATAATAGAGAGCAACAGCGACTGTGCCAAAACGACTTTCGTACTGGTCGGAAGGAAATTCCGGAATCTATTTAACGAACCATACGCAGCAAAAACTCTTCTCCGAACCGTCTCCACTTGTGGCCTCCACGCTAAACACTGGTCAAAAACTACACCAAGGTTCCTTACATTTTGAGCAAAAGGAATCATTGTGCCAGTAAAATTTACTAACGGTAATGTAGAATAATCAATCCTTGAAACAAAGTAAGGGCTACCAATTATAATTGTCTGTGTTTTCAGAGGATTAATGACTAGACCATAAGAGTTACTCCAACTGTTGATAGTGATAAGGTCATTGTTGGTTAAAGCTACAGCACTAGAAAGTTCACACAGTGGTGCTTGTGTGTAAATCTGCAAATCATCTGCATACAAGTGATAAGAACATGAGAGAGACTGCGTAATAGAATTAATAAATATTGAGAAAAGAAGTGGAGATAAAAATATCATACACAACGAAAATTTTATACAAATCTGAAGATTCAAATTCAAATTCAATTCAAATTTCTTTATTGTATCATGGGTTTACATTTGATGTTGGGTTTTGTAAAAGTTTCACCATGAACCCTGTTAGGGCACTACAATGAGAGTATTAGGCTTATATATTACTCGTAGTAACAAACAGTACCTAATACTAATTTTCATAAAGTAACACACTGGCCTAGTATTATAGTACTTAACAATAATAACTTATTTTGTCAAACATGAGTGTACAGGTGTCTGGGTTCATAATTGTCCGTACATGTTAGGCCTGGTAGGGCATACAAAATTACAAATTCAACCAATATTCAAATAAAAAAAAAATCATAGTAATCAATAATAATCAATAATCTTACAAGTTACAATTTTTGTTGTTGTTGTTTGGGACGTGATAGAGAGCGAGTCTATATCAAGTCCCTAATTATTATTTATAATTAACGATAGTATTCTTTTATTTTATTTGGTCTTAATGGCCGGTTTCAATATTCATTTCTATGTTAGAGATCGCCCTAGCAGAGTTTAGTTGCTAATATTTTTTTTATAGGTATTTAAGTAGATATATTTTTTATATTTATATTTCCACGCTCACACCAATTATCTACCCCAAATTAAGTATCATTAAAAACTTGTATTATAGATACTACATAATGGACAAATTTAATAAACATAATAGTTCTAATATTTTAATAAATAAACTTAAATAAATACATAAACAACCATGACTCGTGAACAAATGTTCGTGTTCATCACACAAACATTTGCTCCTACCAGGACTCGAACCCGGACCGCTTGATGTGTAGGCAGCGTTACTGACCACTCCACCACGACGGCATCAAGTGCTTAGTGACCGCTGTTATTTTTAGTAATTTAACAATATTGTTAAGCAACCAAACTTCAGTAAGCTTACTTTTACTAGCTAATAGAATATTAAAACTATAAGCTAGTCTAAGCAATGATAATTATGTGTAAATAATAAAGTTCGATAGTTACCTAGTGAATCGGATTTCATTCTCTAATAGAGCAAATCAGACGTAGCTCGTACAACATCATTAACAATTCGGAATTACACGCGAGTTACATCCGTAAAAGTTGTTTTATTCCCAATTTGGCAATATTCGAAGCTTCCAATTTTTACAGAACACTGTCAGGATAAAAAATATAGAATTGTGTAATTATTAAAAGACATATTTATTTTCCTGGCAACGAAACGAAAAGTGATTTGTTTTCGCGCCATTATTCTTTGATGATTCAGAACTTGGCCAATGTTAGAATATGTACAATAACAGACTGTAAAAAATGTAAACAAATGCACGGACAGGTTTCGAACCGCTATAATGATTGAAAACAGACGTGAATTATAGACGTGTTGAAATATTACAGTAATTCATTGTTTCTTTGTTATTAAAAACATGGAGTTTAGGGATATTGATACGCCATTCATAAATAATTACATGCGTAAAAGAGGATATTAAGCCAGAAAGTTTCCTTTTTATTCAAATTATCTCTAGAATTTCATTTTCAGAGTGTGACATTTAATAATCAGTCAGTTGCATGAAGATAGAATTAAGTATAAGCTCCTTGGTCAGTTGGCTTTAAATGAACTTATAACGTTTCGAGTTCATGCCATACAAAATGTAAGGAAGAGTAAGGGAGATATTAGATGTAAAAATGTATGGCGATTGGGCGCGCGTCCGCAACGCAAGGTTTATTTCATTTATTGGACACCATACATTTTATCTTCACTGCGACCTATAACATCTCCTATCTATCCTTTGACAGCTAATAAATAATATCTGAACTGGCTTTACAAGTAACTTTTCTTTGCCGCACAATCAAGAAATGGAATTGAATTTCACTATCAGCACACGTGTTTCCTCCTTCTTAAAATCCTGGGTCATTCAAAAGAGGTATGAAGGCTGGTCTCTACTTCTGTTTACCATCAGGTGGAAAGGGGTAAGTTAGGGTAAGTTAAAGGGTAAGTTATAAATCGATAACGTTAATCCTTGAAAATGAATATTTTATAGTGCTCAATTTAATTGTACCGATCGAATGATCGGTACAATTAAATTGAGCACCCCACGCTTTTCTCTAAATAATAATTATACTTTTCGTTCATCATTTAGTTTCTATACTATAAAGTAATTTTTAACTTTTTAGTCCGCATAATAAAAGTGTGTTTTTTTAACTATTATTTTTGATTTTGAAGTCGTTTAAAAAAGCTTGTAAAAAACGGTTCGATAAAATCAAAAATCTACAAGGACATCACACGAAGACCTATTATAAAATAAAAATGAGTGAAATTGATTAAGTTTTAATCTAATATATTTCCACGCTCACACCAATTATCTATTTCAAAGTAAGTATCATTAAGAATTTGTGTAATGGATACTAGATGATGATAATTATTAGACTTGGATATTAGTAACAAAACACTCTCAGGGTTTGTGTTATTTCTATTACACTGTCTACTAGTTACCTTGATTTTATACCAATGCTCAATGACATACAAGCTATATCGGAGAATGGCGTGGGGTAAGCCGCACCCTCCTCGGGTCAGGGGTTCGATTAATGCGAAAATACTGTTAAGGTCAGGTGACGTCAGACGCCGTCGCGTGGAAGATCACATTAGCGGCTCCCCAATTAATTTTCATTTTCATATTGTGATAATCTCGGCAAGTTGGCCTGATTTTTATGAAGCAATCAGTGTTGTTCGTTTGATGAGCTCAATAGATAATTTATCCATAGAGTTTTTTGAGATTAATTATAGTTACTATCTAATTAATCTATATATATAAAATTCAAAGTCCCGACTGAGATATCCAACAGCAACGCATAGCCCGAACCGCTGTACGTAGAGTCTTGAAATTTTGCACATAGATACCTTATACAGTGAAGCCATCACTAAGAAAAGATTTTCGGAAATTCCACACCTTAGTGGGTAAAATGTCCACGCGGACAAATTCGCGGGTGGAAGCTAGTCTCAATGTATAAAAAGAAAAGTCCTAATTCTCTAAGTGACTGATCAACGCCCAGCCCTTGGACATAGATATTTGAAATTTTGCTCGGAGGTTCCTTTTATGATGTAAATAAGGGATAAGGCTGGATTTTTCAAAATTGAACCTCGGGGGTGACATAGAGGATTTATGTTTGTATGGGGAAACAAGATAAGTTTGACTATTTAATTGGAAACTTCACAGGCGTACTCCTATCGATAAATAAGTAAAAACATGTTTCAGGTTTTTTCAAAATTCAACCCCTTAAAGGGGGAAATGGGGTGACAGAAAATCAACATGGGATTTTTTTTGTCATTATCGAAGTTAAAACCATGAAACTTTTGAATTTGGGCACTTGATAAGAAAAATTCTCTCGCTTCAACTGCATTTACTCTGCTTTCATGCCTTTTCGTCTATACCTACCCAACTTTTACTTCCACTTTCCACTTTCATTCCTTTCTCAAACAGAGCTGACGACGCAAGTATCACTTGGTCATCAGCGTATAGAAGTCATTTCACAAGCAACTCATCCATTTGTAATCCGCAGTCAGTCTCTTTCAGTCTTGTCAGACATTTCTCCATGAATAGGTTGAACATGAACAGTCATGGAGAAGCTACACCTGTCTCATACCTTTTCCAATGTGAAATATTTCAGCATTTATCACAGCGTTTCTCATTCAATTACCGTGGCGCAAGAAAAATGACCACTACACTATTGCGATGGCGTCGTTTAGAATTCTGCAGATAGCCACAGCAAATTACTCTATAGAAGACACTGCACATCGATCAAATTAACGAGCAGTAAACTGTGTTCTCTTTATTATCTAATCACGAAAAAATCGGTCCAATAAATTCCACCGATTTAAGACCTTGCTGTATTTGGTAAAACACAATATGTTACTCACCGGCGTGGTGCAGAGCTGTCTCGAAGGGCGCCCGTTGCAGTCTCTCCTTCGTCTCTGCCAACAAGACACGATATAATTAGATCAGCGGACAGAGAGATTGCCAACACCCGACGACTTCGAGATAAACACGCCTTTTGAGAAACAAATTAATACATACATACGTACATGCTCACAAATCCTAAAAGGGGTTGAGCAGAGCCCTAGGTAACACTTTGGATAAACACAACGCCACATCTGGCTGTATAGGCCATACAGTACTACAAAACAGTGATAGGTTGGTAACTAAACCAGTGAACCAACCAACAAAAGTCAACGACCAGGGCAGATGTTACACTCTTAATTACTCAGCAGTCTGGGAAGGAAGAAAATAATATAGTCAACCTCAATATTTGGAATAAACGCTGTTTCTTGTCTTTGGCATCGACTTCAAAAAATATAGTTAGCTCATTTTTTTAAACATACAATTTTTATTACTCCATTTTTAGTTTTGAAGGCGGTTATTATTTTATTTAAAAAATATTTATTTTTACACTCTCATACCATACCAAGTAGTATAGAGGAATTCTTGTAATCGTCAAAAAATTTAAATTCGAGATTTTGACGGATTTATACGTTTGGACCTCCCTGAGTCCAAAAATACCGTTTTTGAAATTTTGTCTGTGTGTGTGTGTCTGTGCGTTAGCACCAAAACTCAAGCATGCTTTAACTTACTGCAACCAAATTTAACATACGTGTACGACATCAAAATATAAGGTTTCTATCAAATTTTGAGTCGTCGATCACGAAAGTTCAACCAAGTGCGCGGTCGATACTCGGATGAGTGACCAAAATTTAACATGCATGTATGACATCCAAATATAAGGTTTCCATCAACCTTTGAGTCATTTCCGGTATACGAGAAAGTCAAGGAGAGACCACTCCCGATTTCTTGATTTTTGGTGGTGTAAGTATAGCTCTATAGTTTTTAACACCGTAAAATTATCAGGAAACTACATCGAGACTTTGAGCTTTAAGACAAAAGAAGAATCATAGAAATTGGTTTGTTGACCACTTTTTCAAAGATAGCGACGCATAAAGATGGAAAAGTTGGGAAATTCATATTGCGACTGTGTATTTTCGTGGATCTAAAAGAAATACTAAATTTATTCATGTAAAATTTCCATGGGACCATTTGGAAAGTATACTCTTTTATACAAAAAAATAATTATTCAAATCGGTCCAGGTCTCTTCGAGTTATTGGGGAACATAATTATATAAAAAAAGTTCGTCTTTTTTTACGAAATGAAAAGGTTAAAAATAAACAATAAAAAGAGGATTAGGGAATACGGTCAAGAGCACGTGGGGAAAAATAATGAAATAAATATTGAAAATAAAAAGTGAAAGAATAATAATAATAAATCCTTAACAAATCTGCTACTAGGCACAGCCCGTAACAGGTTTTTGAACCACCAGCGTAAAGCTGAGATAAAAATTAGTAAGTATAATAATAATATATTTTGACGCTCACACCAATTATCTAGCCTAAATTAAGTATCATTAAGAACTTGTGTTTTTTTTTTCTAAGTTGGACCCACAAGATTAGAAATAAGCTGTGGAGTTTCTTTCGCCATTTCTTCTTCATCTCAGCATAATAATTATTATTTCGTTTGGGTTTTGACAATTTAAAAGTACCTACTTAGCAAAGTCCATTTAAATAAAGAGCTTTTTCATTTTCAAATCAAATCGTGCTTCAGCGGGTACATATGTCCGGAGATATGATGCGAATCATCAAAAAACGCAAAGTCGACTTGCGTTTTTTCGGACATGACGGATAATAGTTTGCTTCGGTTGATAACGATGGGCTGGGTGGTGGGAAAGACGCGATGGGACACGACGAAAATTGTGGCTGCGAAATATTAGGGAGTGGAACGGCATTGCCTCTGTTGAACAACTGTTTTGGCTTGCGACTGACAGAAATAGCCGACGGCCAATTTTCAGGATTGAAGAGGCACTAGAAGAAAAAGAAGACTTTCTATTTTTTTATTTATTTGATGCTCTTATTTATTTATTTTTAATTAAATCATTAAAATAACAATTAAATTAATTAACACAATTACAAGAAAAATAAAAAAAAACAAAAACATTCATACAATCTCGCAGTACTTCAAACATTCTGACAATATCTTTTCCCATCCATCATCAAACACATCACATTCAGGATTAGAGTCCAGAAGAGCATTAAGCGATGTGAGCGAACGTGGTATGGGAGAATTTGAGTGTGCAACAGTTCTACACGAAGGCACACAGAATAATTTGTGCTTTCTGCTCCTGTGGTAATTATTTGGGCAGTACAGCTGCACTAACTCCTCATGCAGATTAGGAGCACCTATTTTGCCTCGAATGATCTTACATATAGTGATCATTTTATCTTTCATACGCCTCACTTCTAAAGAGTTGTAGCACAAAATTCCTAGAAAAAGTGAATTATGAGTCTTTCAAAATCAATACTATGAAAACTGTACAGGGAGGATAAAACTTGCTGAGTTTCTTGCCGGTTCTTCTCATAACAAGGCCTTCTGGCAGACTCATAAACCGATGGCATCAAATTTGACTTTCATAAGGGTACAAATTGTAGCTAAATAAATAAAGACATTTGAGTTTGGGTTTTGAGTTTGATGGTAAGTGACAATAAGCCCGAAGATATAAAATATCATAAACATCAGCTAAAAAATAGGGGTCCTAAAAGGTTTTCTTTTTAGCTCTAGAATAGCATCACCTCATATCATCCAATAGGTGTCGTAGAAGGCGACTAATAGATCAGCAATGGGGTATTGATTTGGCCTTATACTACGTCTACCAATCCGCATTGGGCAAGCGTGGTGGACTACTGCTCGAACCTCCTTCAATGACAAGGAGAGGTCTTGTGTCCTAGCAGTTGGTCGAATGGTGAAGGCTGTTATGGGGATTATCTTAAATAATGCAATTCTTGTTGTTGTTATAACAATACACTGAGATAAGATGGTAGCTAGCCAGGTGAACGTGAAACAAGCCATCACCAACAAACCAAGGATAAATTTCTCTGGGTATCGAACACGGTACCACTGGATCTAAAGCTGGTGAACGGTCTAATGAGACCACGGAAACGGTAGGTCGTAACATACTGGGACCGTCTCTTTTTTACCCAACTACGGGCAAGTGAAAAGGAAGGGTAATGATTTTAGCAGTCTGTATGCAATGATATAGCGCTGTCGCGTGAGCGCTGACTTATATTCCAGCTTCTGACTGCATGTAAACTGCGTGGTCAGTTCTCGGCGCCAGCACTAACGCCTGTTACTGAATCTTTACTTACCCTGTGGAAATCAGCCTGTACTTTATTATTAGTATTTTTACATTCTATAGTATAGAGGAAGTCTTGTAATCGTCAAAAAATTCGACCTCGAGATTTCGGAGGATTTACACGTTTTGAATCTCTCTGAGTCCAAAAATACCGTTTTTGGAATTATGTATGTGTGAGTGTGTGTATGTGTCTGTGCGTTAGCACGATAACTCGAGTATGTTTTTTTTTGTCGGGGAGGTCAAATGCATTTACGCATCTTCCCTGCAGGGTGGTGCCAACCGCAGGGGATATGTGGGACTCGAGGTAAAGGTGTTCCCTCCATACCCGCTAAATATCCTTCCTGGCCTGACCTCCAGTGCGCTATTGCGGGACGACTCGGGATCTGCGCACGTGAGCGCAACTACACCGAGACCGTCCCAACGCTGCCCGTCAAGGCACTCCTTGTACACCAATTGGTGACCAGCAGCCCACAGGGGCTACCGACTGACGCCAGCCCCTGTGGGTCGCTGGCCGACGCCGGCCTTATAGGCCGCCTCCTCAGCGACGGCTGCTCGACCTGGCGCGTCCTCCCGACGAGGACACCGGGAACAGCCATCCCACCGCATCCGGCGGGCTTCGGATGCGGTCGTGGCCCTCGACGATGGAATGTGACTTCGAATGCCAAGGGACACTTGACATCAAAAGCCACACACCCGCCGAGAAAGTTTCCGCACCACGTTACCAAGGTCCGCCACGAGGAGGCTTCCGGACGTGGACCCCCTTTACTCTACCCTACTCATACCACTACCTCACCCTTACCCCAACGATGGCAAGTTTATGTAGTCATATTTTAATGATTAAATGATATTGTACGAGTTATACATTTTGAGGTTTCACTTTATTTTTAATCACACTAAGTTATAAAATTCGATGTCACTGACAGTATTTTTTTGGTGCCAATTTGCAGATTTTTTGGATGCTATTGCTTGAATATTATGTCATAAATTCAGATGCTGAATAATTAATATCGTACTAAGCTATATTTAAAGAAGCTTAAATCTATGATATTTGCAGCTAATATAGCAATTTTAAGAATTGCATGAAATGAAATGAAATGAAAAGCTATGAAATGAAATGAAAAGCTCTTTATTTAAATGGACTTTGCTAAGTACTTTTGAATCGTCAAAACCCTACCACCATTTCGGGACGAATAATTATTATTATGCTGAGATGAAGAAGAAATGGCGAAAGAAACTCCACAGCTTACAACTTCGTAATGATTTCAAAACATCAATACAAGTCAATAAATAATTATCAATATAATTTAAGTTACATTTTAACATGCGTAAATTTTGGGTAGTTATTACTCCCACGCATTTGGATTATTTATCTTGTGAAAAGCTTTTCTATATAATTTAATTAATCATATTATTGAAATAAGCAATTTAAATTTTGATACCCACCACCATTTTATGTTATTGTTAGATAAGTACCTACTTACAGATATTCCTTTCAATTTAAGTGGTAAGCATACATTTAAGATGATTGAACGAATTGTGAATTGTGGCTAACTATTTAATTTAGAAGACAGGTCCGATTTTAGAGGACGACATTGAGTCCGATTAATTACATGCAATTTTTTATTATGTACTTTCACGTGCAATCGAGAGTATTCAAAGAAGTGACAGTATAATAAAAATCATGCCACTAAAGACCTGTAAAACCCTGAAAATAAATAATTTCCTGATTAAAATCTTTGGCAGCGGAAGTTCAGTGGCCCCGCGGTGATCTTGTAGATTGTCAAAGGCGGGCAGCGCGCGCCGAAATAGAAGGCCTACAAACCAAGGTGACGGTCAGCCCAGCCGGCCAGTTAGAATAGATACAGTTTATTGCTGTAGGTTAAAGATATTATGAATGGGAGACAATATATTTTCACGGTTACATCATATATTTAGTCCAAATTAAATATCATATCTTTTATGTATGTCACCGGAAAATAACAAGAACCGCAAAATTAAAAAAAATCTAGGAAATTTTAAAACTTTCGTAGGATTCTAAACCAGATATAAATTGTATTATTTTACGCCCACATTTTCGCAAATTGATAAACTCACCGAACTTACGCGTAAAATAATAATTAAGCAATAACCAAACGTCATGTGCGCTCTGATTGGTTGAATAAGTCACTTGTTCCTTCTCCTTCCTCTCCACCGCCACTGTTCGACACGGAACATAAACAAACCGGTTGCTCGTGTGTTTTTGTAAAGTTTTTAATGTTGTAACTGTGTTAATAGTTTTAAAACAGTTACAACAAACTGTGAAAATAGTTTTTTTTGCAAATCTGATTGTACCTTAGGATTGTACCCACAGAACATATCTATGTTCTGTGATTGTACCTAAGTCTCTGGACACAAGCACTGTCACTGTCAACATTGACCAATCAGAGAGCAGTGTGTTATTTGCCGTATTTTAAAAAAGCGTAAAATTTAATGCTCTTCTGTGATTGGTCGAAGCGTTTAGAATCTTACGAATGGATATCCGTTAGTTTATAAATTTACCACGAGACGTCGCAAATTGATAAATTTGCGAAAATGGGGCGTAAAATAATAAAATTTATTATATTTAACTAAACGAGAGCGTTTAGAATCTTACGGAAGTTTATAAATTTCCTAGGAATTTTTTATAAACTTGCGGATCTTGTTATCTTCCGGTGATATATATAATCTACATCTATAAAAAAACATACATTTTTAGTAACTGAAATTTTAATTTCTCCGTTTTTAGTTTTGAAAGCGGTTTTTTTCCTACAAGATGCTACTTTTTCGCATATAAGTATGTAAATAATCAAATTATCTACAAGATAAATAAAGTTTTATGAAAATAGCTCCAGTAATGTCCGAGTTGTGTCACTTTTTTATTTGATCAAGACAAGACCTACTTTCAAAATTATTTTTAAAGCACTAAAATGTACTAATTTTGAAATGTTCTCAACTAATGCTTAGTGTAAGTAGTCCAGTTTGATCAGCATATCTTTACAAAATTAACGGTCTTATTGTTAACGCGTGATGATTCCAAAATTGCATAAAAAATCGGGAATGGTGTCTCCTCGACTTTCTCTTATACCGGAAACGACTCAAAGGTTGATAGAAACCTTATATTTTGATGTTATACATGCATGTTAAATTTTGGTCACCCATCCGAGTACCGACCGCGCACTTGGTTGCTTAACTTTCGTGACCGATGGCTCAAAAGTTGATAGGAACCTTATATTTTGATGGTATACACGAATGTTAAATTTGGTTGCAATAAGTTAAAGCATGCTCGAGTTATCGTGCCTTTAACACACACACAGACATAATTTGAAAAAAAATATTTTTAGACTCAGGGAGGTCCAAAACGTGTAAGTCCGTCAAAATCTCGAGGTCGAATTTTTTGACGATTACAAGACTTCCTCTATACTACGTACGAGAAAGTAATAAACATGGATCTTAATGACGTTTAAATGTACTGCTAAAATAGATTTATTGACTGTTACAACCCAAATTGATTGACTCGTCTATATTTGCGATCTATATCTCACTCAATAAAAATTTCGTTTACAAGAATTTTACAAACAGCTGTCTGTTAATGGGATAGTTCAATGACCTTTCCTTTGTGTACTTTGAAAGTCAAAAATAAACAGATATATTGTGTTACTTTTATACAGAAAACATTCTGTACATACTCAGTTACCATAAATTATTTCAATATATTTTAAAGGGTAGGATTTAACTGCAAATCCAAAAATCTTCCTTTTTTATATCAAAAATAAGTATGTACTGATTGCACAGCAAACTAAATAACCCTAACCTAACCATCACAGCCATGTAGGTAGGTACAACAGACATTGGACTATCCAAAACAGTGCACTACGCTTGGTCATAAAAAATAACCATAACCTACATGTGAAATATGGTAGGTTATGAAATATATACATATATATTTTTTGGAATTATGTCTATGCGTTAGCACGATAACTCGAGTATGCTTTAACTTATTGCAACCAAATTAAACATGCATGTATGACATCAATATATAAGGTTTCTATCAACCTTCGAGGCGTTTCCGGTATATGAGAAAGTCAAGTGGAGACCACTTCCGATTTTTTTACAATAATCCCAAGATAGTTTCATGAAAATTTCTATACACTTCTTAGGGTTCATAGTAAGATTATAATCTCTTAGTTTCTGAAATACGACTTGCAGGTCTTCTAAATGGCCACTAAAAGAAACACTAAAAAGCAAAAAATAAATTATGTTTAATTTAAAAAAACGCCTTTAAAACTAAAAACAGACAGATTAAAAACTTTGTTTATAAAAATTTAAATGTTTTTTGAAGTCGGCGCCAACCTCAATATATTATAATATTGAAATAACCGTTTTTTACTACATGCATATGAATAAATATAAGGTACATACACCAAAATATTTTTTTTTACAATTTTTGTCTCTCTGTCTGTTTGTTCCGGTTAATCTCTGAAACGGGTGGACCGATGTTGACGGGATTTTTTTTGTCAAGTAGCTGGTGTAATAAGGAGTAACTTAGGCTATTTTTTTTTCTTTTGGTAAATTCTACGCGGACGAAGTCGCGGCCACAGCTAGTTTGGAATAAACTTGTCACTTATATTTGGAACCCATATCAAAAGTTCCGTGGGTTTGTTACCCAGACGGTACTATATGTTCCATTTTGGTAAGTAGTAGGGCATTTAAGTCCCTTGCTATTTTATTTTACTTATCGATGCAGTCTATGTTCAAGATAAATTTTCTCTAAGAAACACAGGGTCTTAGAAAAAAAACATGAAATCTAATGTAACGATTTCAATCGATCTTCGTTTTCCATTAAAAAAAAATCTACATTCTAATAAATGTTTTAATCTTAATAAACTAAGTTATCTTAAATTAAAAAATTTAATGATACCTAATCCTTACTTTGAATATTTATAATAATACTAAAATTAAAACTTAAACTAAATTGAAAATATTATATCTAAGAAGTGAAAAGGAATGCGATCGTGCGCAACAGATTCCGTACTACATACAAGTGGGGCAAGTGTCAAACCTCAGACGAGACATCATTTTATGCGTACAGACCGAAAGAATCTACTTGTGATCGTCTTGCTAATACTATCGTAATTTCTATACGTAAAAACTGTTTAAGCTGAGTTTTTATACTTGTGAAGTATTGTGTTTTCCCCGAATTGGGTAAGTGCTGCAAATATTATAAGCTTTTAGCCTTTTAATTAAGTAGATATTGATTCGGTGAAGGTATCTTAAAATTGTCGAGTCTAGTAAGTTTTGTACTTGAAAATTACTATAAAGTTTTTAAGGTTTTTATATATAATAAAAAGTATATTTACATCAGATTACAATATTCTTTACCACTATTTTAAATATTAATGCTTTGTAATAGACTCGACACAGTTTTACATGTAGGTAGACGTAAACGTTTTTCTAGAAAACTTAATTAAATAAGATCTTTAATTAATTCTTTAAAATTCTGTAAATAGTAGTTGGGTATATAGTTAATGTGATATGTTATTATATTCTGTTAATATTGATGTCACGATAGCTATATACGAGTAGTTTAGACATAGTAGTTTTATTGATAATTTTTGTTATGTAGTTTACAATGCTATTATGTATTTTAGTAAATGAAATTGATTGTGTTTGACTGCCTCATCATTGATCACTATTTTATGTCGATCGTGAAGAATTGTCCGCTTTGCATCGCTTTGGTAGCTGGTCATGAAATGTTGCAGTCAAACTCTAAAATCGGAATAGTTGTAAAATGTCCAGTTTTACACTATTTCAGGGATCTTCGCCTAGGCTACGAGTCAGAGCGATAGCTGTCTACGTGTTTATTTTTGGCTCCCTGGACTACCCTACGCTGCCTCACGCGCTAACTACCCTACCTTGCGCATTCTACCTTGCTGCCGATTGGAGCTACGCCTGGGTCTGGCTGACCCCTATCAGGACAGTGGAGTTTATTTAATCGTACTGGACTTTTGCGTAATCGGAAGTGATTATTAGGACTCACACCCACTTACTAGTTTTCTTTGTAATTTTTCATGTTTTCTTTTATTAGACTTGTAATAATCTAAAGTTTATACTTAGTTTTATTAACTACCTACTAAGAAGGTTACACTAACATTTATTTTTCCCTCGAATCAAATCAAAACAGGACAACAATTTTATGGCTATAGACTTTGATAAGATGGCGGTATCTATCCAGAGGGACTTAAAAGCCCTACTGCTTACCAAAATGGAACATGAACACTCACCTCAACAACCCTTTTTCTTCTCCGTCATTGTGTTTCAAATAAAGGGAAAGGAAACAGGGTAGTGGCTATAGTCTTTTTCAAACCCACTCTGGGTTAGGAGAAGCAAATACTCATCTATTAATAGCATGTAGGCAAAAACAATAGTTTAGAAACTATCAAATAGTTAATTGTCAATTTGCAAACAAAAGGATATGTTCACAATATGTCAACAGTTTGCAATATGCCTAGTTTAATTATAAACTAACTATGTTTGTAGCTCACAGGTGACATAAACATCTGATTGATTGTTACATTTGAAATGTGTTATAGGGATAAACATTCCTTTTTTGAAGTCGGTTAAAGTAGGCATAGTGTAAATCCGCAACAAAATCATTGAACGTAGTTCACGCTCCCAAATGAAAGCGTTTGGGAATGTGAATCTCCTTTTTGAAATCGGCTGAAACGAAGCTAAGCAGTGTAAGCAAAACAAAAATGAAAAGTACAGAAGAAAAAAAGGCAGTCAAGTCAGACCATTGCCACAATGAGTGTCAGTCGTAAGAGTAGGGGAACACATATGCTGGCAAAATTTTCCCTTTCCACGTCAGTGATAATAGGACAGAACGCGTGACCTATTTAGAGAATTATTTTTATTTGGAAATAATTTATGTAATTGTCAGTTGAAAATAAGTAACAAATTTTATTGTCAATTATTCTCGTGATAAGTAAATTCAAAGGACCTGTTTCAGTTTCTAACTCTTACGGGTCATTCACACCGAATACGTCATTGACGATTTGTAAAAAGACAAGAAACGTAATGACGGATGACATTGCATACGGAATCGTATAACTCACATTGTCAAATTGTCCAATAACTAGTCTTATCGTAAAAAAAAAACTTAAAGCATTGTCAAATTAACAAGCTGAGTTAGTGCAGCAGCTACACACGAACACCAATCAATATTAATTGTCACATACCCCGACCATTGGCGGTCACGAAAACTGGTTTTCCTAGCTCCACTTGCTTCTCATTCCCAATGATACCTTGAAAAAAAATATTAATGTCTGAAATTGCAAGATGAAAAATAAATTTATTTTTTATTGTAACTTGTATCAACTAATTTATTAGTTCCTACAGACACTGTCTCTTATTATTACCATATTACGGTATTTTCACATCGAAATTTATTGTTATATAAACTTTAAACAAATATAAGGTTAATCATGATACTCTGGTCAGGAAATCACACCATTACGGCATTAGGAACAAGGCTCTCAACCTAATGACCTCATACCTGAGCAAATACAATACATAAAGTTGATATAAATGGTAAAAGATCTCCAGGTTCTCTAGTCACAATAGGTGTTCCGCAGGGCTCAATTCTTGGTCCATTTCTCTTTCTAGAGTAAATAAAATGACTTGCCTTACTACATAAGGGACAATCATGAAATTGTGTTGTTTGCGGATGACACTTCTTTGATTTTCAAAATAAATAGAAAATTAGATAATTATGACGAAGTTAACAATCGACTTGCAAAAGTTCTTTATTGGTTTAATATTAATAACTTGTTGCTTAATGAAAAAAAAACAAATTAGTTAAGTTTACTACACCGAATGTGAGATGTGTAGAAACTAATGTACAAATAAATGGAGTTGAATTGAAACCTGTGGAAGCAACAACTTTCTTAGGAGTAATGTTAGAGTCCAAATTGGAATGGGGTCCACATATTGTAAAACTTTCGGGTAAACGAAGTTCTGCGGCATATGCAGTTAAAACTATTAGGCGGCTATCTGATGTCGATACCGCTAGAATGGTTTATTTCAGTTATTTTCACAGCATAATATCGTATAGGATTCTTCTCTGGGGGAGTGCTGCAGATATAAATACCACCTTTGTTCTGCAAAAACGGGATGTTATAGGAATCTATCAACTAGGTCCGCTTGAGTCCCTGATAGAAAAGTTCAAAGAGATAAATATTCTAACTGTGTCATCACAATATATACTGGAAAACTGAATGTAAATAAAAACATTATGCATTTTTCTGCGAAATGCCATACGCACGCATAAAACTGATATAAAACCTGTCTCCACAGAATAAACAATTCCTTTGTGGGCTAATGTATACGTTTTTACAATAAGCTTCCGAAGAATATTAGAGATATGCCTGTTAACAAATTTAAAAAAAAACTCGAAACTAAATTGTATAAAAAAGCTTATACAAAATAAATAATTATTTAAATGATCCAAATGCGTGGGTGTAAAATCTGCCCAAAATTTACGCATTCAAAATTTTAATTTATTCATATTGATATATCTATTGACCTGTAATGATGTTTTGAAATCATTACGAAATTGTAAGTTCTGGAGTTTCTTTCGCCATTTCTTCTCCATCTCAGCATAATAATAATTATTTAAATAAGATTATTGTTTTGTCCCGAAATGGTGGAAGGGCTTTTGATGATTTAAGAGTACTTAGCAAAGTCTATTTAAATAAAGAGCTTTTTCATTTCATTTTAGATAATGTAATTTTGATTTTTGCTTCTCATTTTCTTAAATATATTTTGTTATAAAGTTTTTTAGCAATGAAGTATTTTATAGTATAACGCACGCAAATATGAAACCATTTTTGATTGTGTATATGTAATTTACACAATTTATATGTTATAAAATATTAAATATAAGTAGATATAAAAGTTTTAACACACAATTTTATTATAATTTGATGTTAATTAATGAAAACCTTTTACCTAAACCAACAAAATTGAATGATTTTGATTCCTTTTCTTTAAAATCAAAATCAAAAAGTTCTATTAAATGGACTTTGCTAAGTACCTACTTTGAAATCGTCAAAAACACTACCACTACCGATTCGGAACAAAAATAATTATTTTACTTCAATAATTACTATATGCTGTGCTAATTGTTTATTTTGACTTTCAGAAGTGTATATAATGTATTTATTAATTTATCATTTCATGTACACACAAAGACAATTACAAAAGAAGACATTACATAACACAGAAAATTGTACAAAGATACTGCTTATTTCTAAAAGAAATCTCTTCCAGCAGACCCATATATAGGAGAAAGATTTTGATAGGTAGACGTGTGTGTACCCGTTTAATATAATATTATATAATACATGTACTTCTGTAAACATTAATACATTATAAAGAAAGAATATAATAACAAGAAAAAAATACGATAATAAAATAATAAATATAATATATATATTTAACAAGAATTTAAAGAAAAATAATGCGCTCTTATTCGCGTCTTAAACTACGCTATTGTTTGAAAGTCGCGGATCGAGGATCGATATATTACTTTGACTTTAAATAAATTATTGACTACGTTTTATTATAGTACACATAACACCTTTCTTCAACAGAAACATAATCGAGCCATATTTTATTTGAAAGCGGTACTTTAGTTCGAAGTTTTATAAAATTTTACTATCAGCATTCCAAGCTTTCGCGGAAGCTAATTAAAGTACGTAGGCTATAAATACATAGACAACAAGGTTAATGCCATGAGAGCCTTATCGCGGCTCCAGGGCGTTATCATAGTAATAACGCTCAGACCGATCTCATATCTGATAGTGACTTTGATCAAATGACGTGCTTGAAACTTTTGAGTAATAGTTTGAGACGTTTTGTCTGGCATAGCAGCTTAGCACCGCATAAAGAGGGTAGGTTGCTATGACATGGTGCTAAAGTGTTAGGCTGCTTGTGCACGTTTAGAAAAGTCGCCGGGCATATGCAGGAATTCATGTTTCTACACACGAACTGTGACACTATTTCGGCGCTGACCAAGAAAAAAAACTTGTGTCCGCTAAGACACGAATACCTTAGACACGATAAGTTAGATCCAACAAACTTCTTGTAGTGTGTAGAAATAACACTAATTCAAGACGCTGTCTTGGTGGAGTGGTCAGTATACCTGCCTACACATCAAGCGGTCCGGGTTCGAATCCTGGTAGAGGCAAATGTTTGTGTGATGAATACGAATATTTGTTGACAAGTCATGGTTGTTTTGTATATTTTTTTTATAAAAATTATTATGTATATAAAAAAATGTGCGTTATCTAGTAGGTATCCATAACACAAGTTCTTAATAATATTAAATTTGGGCTAGATAATTGGTGTGAGCGTAGAAATATATAATATACTAGCTGTCCCGGCCGCGCTGTAGTAATTTCATACTACTGACCTATAACATTGTATCTGCAGTAAAAAAATATGACTACTTATCAAGATAAAAACTATCCTATCTCTCAAGTTGGATCAAACTGCACACGGTGTTCAAATTTGATTAAAATCGGTTAAGTAGTTTAGGAGTCCATCGCAGACAAACAACGTGATACGTAATTTATATATATTAAGGTTATATCAATCTGTGTACAATTTAAACTCCAAATTGACAATATCTATAATAGGGAAATATATATAATAGGAAAGACGTCATAAACCACAATATAAAAAATATGTTTATTATTAGTCCGCGCAATATAATAGGCCCGTTTTGACAGATAGATACGTCAGTAGAATGTAACTGGAACGCAATCAAAACAGATGCAAGCAAAAAATAAAAATATATTATTGCATTTTTCAGTAATACAAATACAATCATATTTTAGCTAAATAATTAAAATGTCATGAAAATAAAAATATTCTTTCTCGCATAATATTTAAAGTTAAATGTAATTTTCTAATGTTCTGAAACTTCATAAAAACTGTTACATTCTTAATCTTTTTTTTCTTTAGTGATAGTGCAGTGACTTAAATTGATCGTTAATTTCACGAATATATTCGGTGCAGTATACGAATATATTGTATCGAAATTGGAAAATAAGGTTTCTAGGTTTCTAAATTAAATTAGAGTTAAATTATAAGTTTAAATTTTTCAAAAATAGCAAATTGCATGTTTTTATTGCAAGTATCTTTAATGAAAACAGGGAATTGATCTATGAATATTTATTATTAAAAGCAGGATTAATTACGATTACAAAGCATATAATTGTGACTCGATTTCTTATGTTAATCGTGTAAGTAAATAATCGATTATTTTGGTCACATCACCACTTACGATATTTTGACATGTGTCAAATCGGGCCTATTATATTGCGCGGACTATAAAGACTTGAACATGTGAATAAAAAATAAAGATAACAAACTGTATCACTGTTTATTTGTTATTGTTTTAATGTGTTTAAATGCAATAAAGATTTAATATACTCTTCCCAAATCAATACTATGAAAAATGTAAAGGGAGGATAAAACTTGCTCCCCCTATTATAAAACATGCACTAAAGTTAGTCACGATTTAAAATTGATGCTGTCACTTTCCTTTGCTGAATGGAAGACAGAGTTAGTATCAGTTTTAAACCACGACTAACTTTAGTCCATGTTTTATAATAAGGGGGATTGAGTTCCGTTTCTTCCCAGAACAAGGCCTCCTGGTAGACTCTTGAACCATGGCATCAAAATTTACTTAAGTGACTTTTACTTACATAATGATTGCACGCGGTCATTACATGGGCTAAATTCGCATACAAACTGATTTTATTTGCGCTTCGTGGGCCAGTTCTTGACCTTCTCTCAATTGATAGTAAGTGACAATAAGGCAGAAGGTGGAAGCGAGTAACACCTGGATCCAGAGATTGGCTACTTGATGTTCTCTTAGATTTGCGCGAGCACTACAAATTGTAAATAAAACAACTTTTACGGATTTAACTCGCGTGTAATTAGATTTTACATTATGTTATTATTGTCCGACGTTTCGTAACACTTTTCAGCGTTCGTGGTCACGGGATGACTAAAGATGTAGGTTGTCATATTTTATGAAATAGTTAAATCTACCGTCACTTTAATTATTTATTTGGAGTGTTCCGTTTTACGCAAACGGAGCTCACGGTGTCATTAGGTCTTGCTATGTGGTGGTTTGCTTGAGTTTTAATAATTTTAATTACTGGATCCCAAGCAGGTAGTACGGCCCAACCATCTTCTCTATTGAAATTTGGGTGTTTCTCTATTTCAAAAGCCTCGCGCAACATCCTTGGGATGTTGGTTACTTGATCAAGTTGACTAACCACCAGATCAAAGAGGCGGTTTAATGTACGTTCTAACATCTTGGTATTGCAAGCGTGCCCGTGTGCAAAGGTCCTCGAAAGGCAGCCGCGTACCGGGAAACGCAGCTTTGTAGGCCCTCCACAAGGTGAAACGACGATCTTTTAAAGACCGCAGAAAGCCGCTGGGTTGTATCCTTGGGGAGACCTATGTCCAGTGGACGTCTCTCGGCTGATATGATTAAAGGCAATGGTGACTATTAACCCTCAGGCAGGTCGTGAGGTTGCTTGTATAGGTTATTACATAACATAGGTAACTAATCTATCAAAGTTCAATAACACATTCCTTTGTAATAACAAGACATACATTACGGAGAAAGAATGATCTTTTATAATGTCAACAAATGACGCACCGATTAGGGACAAAGTTTGTGACATTACGTGTCTTAGATAAAGACCGTTTACTGACCACTGTCAATGTAAATAATTGGATAGATTACGTTTTAAATTATTAAATAATTCTGAAGGACATTTGATGCAGATAAGTGTCAACAAAGTCTAAAAATTTTTTTATTAATTGTACCTACTTAATCAAAAGTGTCATATTAGCAGCTCTGTGGGAAATACTCATGCCAAACGACCACGCCATCAAGATAAATAAATTCGAGTTTGTCCCGAGTTCTTGTCGTAAAAACACATGTTGAGAGACTCCATTTTTAACCTCAATCAACCGTACAATTTTTGTTACCTACTTTACTTACAATTTCACTTGACATTGGCAAAATGCGTACGCATTAATTAAGAATAGAATAGAATAAATAAATTCTACGATCTTCAATGAACTAACTGAAAACGATTACCTAAATCTCGCTACACAATTAGGTCGAGATGTTGCGTCATTAAGCGCCTTCTACCGTCTATAGCTAGTGTTCTGAAGAGCTTTTTTCCCTAGCCACATCTTCTCCCTTCCTTCTTAACACTACGCGTACAGGCTTGAGTTGTCACCGACAAACTGGCTACTATTTCAACGCTAAGAAATATATTTGGCAACTCAGATCTTCAACCTATTTTAAAGGATTTAATTACTCAAAATTACATCCTTGTAAACTACCCCTGCACCTTAAAGTCTAGGTATTTGTGACCTGTTCACCTATGGCACAGAAACCATAACCCACTCCAGGAAATCCGCAGAAAATCTCAGGTCGACACGTGAATTATTAATAAATACACGTGAATTAGAAATACGTATACTGGCTAGTTTTATAATCTAAATATTTATTTAAAATTACATAGTTCTAAGTCAGTTCATGACAGCTTGTTACTTGGTTACCGAATATATGTTTGTACACACGCATTGTACTTTACTTTATTAAATTTCTACTTTCATTATAAAAACATGACAAAGAAAAGTACATGATGTGTATTTGTAATACATTCATGGCACATACTCTCGCTGAGACTAGATAACACGTTTTTAAAGTTTTTCCAACAAACAATTATAAACTATCGTGTTTGCTCTTTTTACAACATAATTTCGTGTTTACTTAGATAAACAATAACCTCGTAAAAGAATAATCGAGATAATACGTTAATTTGTTTAATTTAACAATATGGGGTTTTATATTAACTTAATTTCGGATTTGATATTAACTTAATTTTTCGGAAAAAAATCATTATTGTCCAAAGAGTAGACAAGGTAAGCTTCGTGCACTTTGAGTCGTAGCTATTTCGTAGCATAGTAAATAAAATATTAGTTTAAAAAAAAACTAAAAACACTCTTTTATGTTAAATGGGACTGAAAAGTGAAAACAACTTTTTAGTATAGAAACTAAATGATGAACAAAAAGTGTAATTTTATTTAGAGGAAAGCGTGGGGTACTCAATAACATTAGTTCTTGAAAATATTCGATTGGTACAATTAAATTGAGCACCCCACGTTTTTCTCGTGAGGTGCTCAATTTAATTTTACGTACATATAAAAACGTGTTCTTTTAAATTTTTTCAAACTATCATTTTATTTTCCATTTTTAGGGCGGATTATAACCGTCGATGAAAGTACTTAAATTATTAAAAGAACTGTTATTAATGACAACGCCATCTAGCGACGTATAACTGAACTAACATTCCAACCGTTTAATTTATTAGTCCTGGCGATTCTAATCAGGATAATGGGATATTCTTATCGAATTGTAATGTCATCGGTTTTTGCTAAGTCTATAAAGTTTTAATGAAATCTGACCGCTTAAAGTGGGTCAAAATTGCTTACAAAGGAGTCGGTTCCATAAACATACAGGTGAAGTTTATTTAAGCGTGTTAAAAATAGCCGTTCCCTTTACGAGCTGATAAGTTACGACCTTTATTCCGAATTAGGGTACTTTTGACTAAGGTACAGTTAATCTTTCTCAGTGGCACACTGCGTTGCCCATAATGCCAGATGTGGATTTATGTGTAACCAGATGTTACGCCAAAAGATACCCAGACCTGGGTAATTTAGAGTGTAACATCGGCCCTGGTTATTGGCTTTAGTTTGTTGGTTTACTGAAGGTTTAGTTGGTTTTGGGCTAGGTGCCCCGTTTGTGTAGGCGACAGGTGGCAACCTCTTTTGGGGTAATTTGTGACCCATACTTTTTTTTATGTTACGAGATGGCAAACAAGCTTGCGGCCCACCTGATGTTAAGTGGTCACCACCGCCTATAGACACTTGTAATATTAAGTGTAAATCACTTAACATCGCAAGTGCGTTTTGCAATCCTGGGGACTAAGATGATATGCCCTCCATGCCCAGTAATTACACTGGCTACCTTTCCCTTCAATCCGAAACACAGCGAACTGCTTCACGGCAGAAATAAGAAAGGCGGTGGTACCTACGTACCTACCTAGACGACCCTACATATGGGTCTACCACCTACTACCAGATGTGGCTTTATGTGTTACCAAATGTTACCTAAATAAAGCTCTGCTCAACCCCTTTTGGGATTTTGAGCGTGATTATACATATGTATGTGTATGTAAAATACGTTTCTAAGAAAATTTTGGTCCACATACGCTTCGGTTGTGGAATGAACCCTGTTAAGGTTTTCTCAAAGAAAGAAAGAAAGATGACGACTATAGATACTGCAAGTGTCCACAGACTTGCACGCTTACAACCAGGCAGATCGTTTACCATCACTGTAATGTAAAAAACGCATTATTAACACTAATGAAAGCACAAGAAAAAGCTAATTGCTGAAGATAATAAAAAGAGTATCAATTTTATAAACCTTTATTATCTAAATTTAAACAATATGCAATATCCGTAGATCACTTGCTACAGTTAACGATAATAGACTACGAAGCTCGTAGACGCTACGAGACTACGCCGTAGACGAGCGTGACGTCACCGCACATTTAGGACCACAGCCCCGCCCCGTCTAAGCCACAGTGTATTATAATACGGTATCTGATTAATGAAAAATTATTAAAAGGAAACTCAAATGTGCTTACGGGATTTCACTTTCTTGCCCGTGTCAAAATATTTTTATTATTGCTACGTGGTTTTTATTACTGGAGTTTTTTTAAAAAACATATTATTGGCTGGCTTTTAGCCTTCCTCGGTAAATGGACTATCCACCACAAAAGAAATTCTCCACTTTGAAGCAGTATTGTTCCTGAGATTAGCGCGTTCAACCAAACAAACGAAAACAAACTCTTCAGCTTTACAATATTAGTATAGAAAGGTAACTAAACAAATGTTAAATTCCGACAGTAACTCGGCCGAAGTACTCTCGTATTATAGAATAAGTTTCAAGAATGAACGCCGACTTGAGCGTCCTACGTCTCTATCACTTTGTGCGTGATAGAAAGTGACAGACGATTCTCAAGACATGTTTGACTTCTGAGTGTCATTCTGCAATACGGGCCTAAGGGAGCCGCGACGTAAGCTGGATTATTTCAGTTTATGGCTGGAGTTCACCAACACATAAACATCCGATTATTATTTATTTGTCGGTTTTAAATATTTTTACTTTCTAGTACGTAGTATAGAGGAAGTTTTGTAATCGTCAAAAAATTCGACCTCGAGATTTTGGACCTCCCTGAGTCCAAAAATATTTTTTTTGGAATTATGTCTGTGTGTGTATGTGCGTTGGCACGATAACTCGAGCATGCTTTAACTTATTGCAATCAAATTTAACATGACATCAAAATATAAGGTTTCTATCAACTTTTGAGTCGTCAATCACGTTAAGCAACCAAGTGCGCGGTCGGTACTCGGATGGGTGACCAAAATTTAACATGCATGTATGACATCAAAATATAAGTTTTCTATCAACCTTTGAGTCGTTTCCGGTATACGAGAAAGTCAAGGGGAGACCACTCCTGATTTTTTGTATAGAATAGATGACAAAAACTGATGGTTAAGTTTGAATCTCTTGTTTTACGTGTTGGTGAACTTAAGCCTTAATAACAAAGTACCTACTTTGTTGATATCATGTGTCATATCTCGAGTACATAACAAGCTATTAGTTTGTAATTAGATTTACTGTCGTGATAACAAAAAAGTGTCGATTTTAATCGTAACGTCACCGGTACAAAGTTAATACCACTAGAAACGGTTGAACTTTTCATGAATGAATAAAGTCTAAGCGACCATCAATATAATGGCTACCCGGATAAAAAAAAACACTGTTCTTCATAAATAAGAATGAATTTATACCTATTTTATTAATAAGAATAACATTTTCGTACTAAACTTAAACTTATTTAATATTATTTAGAACTAGATTTTTTCGTATTTGAAACTTTGTCATAGTATAACCTATCAAAAGGTTGCCAGAAAGACATCGCTTTAAGCGAGAAGGCTGCCTATTGTACAATTCAATGTAAACGTGTTTGTATAGATCGACTAAGTTAAAACGTTAAAACGATGTTTAATGTTTTTATAGAATTGTCTATTCCAAGATATGTATTTTCAGGAATTTATACAATAATACTTGCTGACCCGGCGAACGTTATTTTGCCTTAAAAATAATTAAATTACTAAAATGGCTATAAAAAATAGGGGTTGGTGATAAAAAAGTAAAAATTTAGGATTGTATGTATTTTTAATGCCACATAATAAAAAAATAAAAACAATAGATTTCGTCCAAAAATAAAAAATAAAAATTAAGCGTGAACAACCCTTATCACTTAGGGGTATGGAAAATAGATAGTAGCCGATTCGCAGACCCACTGAATACGCATACAAAGTTTCATGAAAATCGGTCAAGCCGTTTCGGAGGAGTACGGTAACTAACATTGTGACATGGAAATTTTATATATAAGATTTGTTGAGAGCTCCGTCCAATAATTGTGTAAAATGTAGTAAGTTTATTCTACTGAAATTGAAATTACACTGTAAGTGTTAAGACGTGTATCAACTACCGGGAAAACGTGTCACGACACATGACATATAAAAACGACACGACACATGAAAGTATCAGCATCCAGAAAAAAAGAAATACACTCTAATTTATTTATATATTTAACAATTTATGTACACACAAAACAATTACAAAAGAAACAATATAGATTTAAAATATTACGCATATAAATATTGAGAAAAAATAAATGTGCTATCTGATCGAATTGTGAATCTAAACCATTCTCGGATCTTCTTGAACACACAAAACATTTCACCAAAATCGATTCAACCCTTTCGGTGTTAAGTGACAAACACACGAACAGAAGAATTTTATATAATATAAAGATAATGTGATATGTTTCCACCCTCACTCCAATTCTCTAGCAAAAATTAAGTATAATTTAGAACTAATAGAAAACGAAGAAATATAATTTTCACCTCTACAGCACCAAAAGCCCTCTTTTGCTTCGTAAAATCTCGAAGCAAAAACTGTTTTTGCTGCGAGCTCCGAACAAGTCTGTAACGTACAATCCAAGTATTTGTAGTAATGTTACTTAGAATTAATTTAAAGACATTAAACATGTATAAAAGTTTTATCTTGTTTTTTTCACCTAAAACATTTTTTTCACTGGACAGGTGAAAAGTTGTATGTTTCACACGAGAGCAATTTTTTTTGTCTCATCCCTTTAAATCACTCACTGCGCTCAGTAGTCGTTTTATGAATCACTCGCTATGCTCGTGAGTTCTAGACTACTTCGCTGGTTCGCAATTTAATATCGGCAGTCGCAGCAAAAAATAACTTGGCTCACTTGTTGAATAAATAAGTTTTATATATTTTTTAAACTTAAATAAATATATTATATAACATAATCAACCGTGACTCGTGAACAAATGTTTGTATTCATGACACAATCATTTTGCCCCTACCGGTATTGGAACTAAGACCGCTTGATGTTTCGCCAGCGTTACTGACCACACCACCACAAGGGCGAAAAAACTTTAAAAAATCTTTTTTAATATACCAGAACATGTAAATTACAATTGTTGTTATCAAGTCATACCCAGGTAAAACGGTGGTAAAGAGCATGTTTTTTAAAGTATTTGGTTGGCATAAAATATGGCCTACTCGAGCGATGCAACCCTAGTTTCAAATTCTATTGGCTAGTCCGCTGTGCCCTCGACTGAACTTTCTGCTGAACTTAAAGCAAGCCCTAGCACTAACCAAACAGAAAAAATGTGTATGTCCTGATGATCGTACTCGAGACCTAACCACCATTGATGTGGTTAAAATTTTCATTAATAACTATCATTATTAAACACTGTTTTTGAAGAACAATCTAGCTCTGAAATATTATTGTGTTTCTCTCATATTTTATAATGATGTTGGATATAATTATGTATGTATAAGGACACGACATACAATAGTATCGCGTCACAGTTCTTCGTCAGTGAGCACGTGGCTTAACCATAAAAATATTAAACGGAATTCCTTATAGTAAACGCAACAAGTGTAATCATCACTTATCACAGTAATTTATTGCTCCCTTGTGATCCATTTTTCGCATTATAGATTCTTTTTAATTTAATTAAAAGAAACATCACGTGCATGCTATCATTGCTCGTAACAAATGTTACTATTTTTCTTAATTTATTAATATGAGGCAGTGAATTATGACGCAATCAGTAACGAGTAATCGATTGATTTCCAAATATTCAATTGCAAAATTGGTATCAGTATGTAACAAGTTTATAAGACTAAAATAAAACCAGATATAAATACACAAATTTCCCGAAAATTCTGTGCACAAATATTAACTAAAAAATACTACAAACTTTTTTGTTAATATTGTGAGAAAATAAAAATGTACTTAAAATTATGTTGTTGTACGTAATTATAGTTAGTAATCGTTACATATACAAAGTTGGCATTGTTTTAATATAGACCGTATATAAATAAAATCGGAAGAAAGAATAATATATGTCCAAAGTTATAAACTAGTATCTTTAATTTTTTATGCCAATATAAACAGTAAAAGTAAAATTGTATCGGCAAATGTAATTACTTGGGATCAGTTATTTGGAAATCGTAAACTTCAATGTATAAAAAATGTAGAAAACCAAAAGAACTATTAAATAAAAAATATATTACCTCCGTTCTCCTCCATCCTCGTGCACATATAACAACACAAAAAAATCACCAAACACTACTTAATTCTAGTTAACGGCGACTTAGTCTAACTTAGAACTATTATCACACAAAAATTTCAATAGAGAATTATGTCTTTATCTTTTAAGAAATCACTGTAATTTGTTTAGTCTTTCAATGGCTTTTATCCCATTTGTGTTAGTTTGTCTGTCCGTTTGCGTAGCGTTTATTTTAATTTTACACGCGTGCGGAATCTCGGCTGCATTTGTGGACGCGTGCGTTGTTAGCCAGGGCCATCTGTGTACTGACGAGTGGTCTTGTTTATAAATTGCGATAGGTATGGCGATTTGATCGTGACAGGCTTAGGTCTTGGTAACGATCGACGTGCCCGGTGTCCCGTCGACCACGTGGGAGGCAGGCTTGTCCCCGTCGCTGGGTGGCAACAGGGGAGCAGTTGGGAATTTACACAACCATGGTAATTATGAGCGGTATTTCAGTTTAGTGTTGGGTAAGGTCTAACTATTCAAGAAAGTTGGGGCCAGTGGACTTCCTTTGCTTTCAATACTGTCAATTACTATTATTTTAATAATTTGAGTAAAGCTTTCCATTGTTCGAGCTGGGGTCTTGTTTCTTGTATAAAATAGGAAGTATCTTTATCAACTTGTGTGTGTTCGATGTGTGTTAAAGAAAATAAAAAATTATAGTAGAAAACACAAACAACCATAACTCGAACCAAATACCTGTAATAGGCAACATTTAAACTATTTAATTTGAAAAGAAAAACCATGCATTGTCAACGAGACCACGAAACCGCACCACTGTGGTGTCGTTTAAATTTTTTTAGGTAACTACACCACGGTAATGAAGTTCTAATACAAAACTTATGTAATACGGTAGCTACTTACCACCAGCCAGACCATATGCTTGTCTGCTAAACAAATAACATTTAAAAAAAACGAATATGGAATCAGAGATTGTAGTAGCTAGCCAGGCAGATCAAGCTATAGGTATCTACCACTAAACAATTCGAGCACTATTGATCACCCTTGAGATTGATTCCAGGACCTTTTGATTTGATATCGATAGGAAAACTACTAGACATTTATTACTAAACGTATATTATGAGTCTACTGCGAGGACTGACGGCCGACGGCGTCTCTCAGCTGGTATTATGATGGTGACGCTTTTATGTAATATTATCGCTGATGACGATCAAATTACGGCAAATCTGCTTCTTTTAAAAATTGCGCGTAAACAAGTAGTCAATTAATAAAGACGTTACATAAATCGACAAAAACAATCCTATTTTTGCCTATGCCCGATTTTGTTTCATAATATTATGCTTACAGATTTCGCAGGAATAACAACGGAAGAACACTAATTCTAATTTTGTGTAAAATAAATAGTTTAGTAAGAAATATTTACACGGACATGATTTAATAGATGATCCACAGCCTTGCGCGGTGGTGATTGAAAATGAGAGCATAGTTTCAGTAAATTACGATAGGTACAGATTATTTCTGAAAAAAAAACCAACTGCCAAAAAAGGCGAGTAGACAATGAAGAGTTATGTCACTGAACTTGTTGTAACAACAGCCTGAAAGCAATTGCAGCTAGGTTTGACTGCCCACCCAAAAATGACTGACACATCATATGTATACCTACTAATTCTGTGTTTTTGGATATGGCTATGATAGGCACGGCAAAGTAACTCATCATCATCAACAGCTTATATAATGTCCCCACCGAGGGGCTCGAGCCTACTCCACATTAGGGGCGATTAGGCCTTAGTCAACCACTGGCCAACTGCGGGTTGGTCGACTTCACACACAACCTAAGAATTTATTCATAGGTGTGTGCAGGTTTCCTTACGATGTTTTCCTTTACCGTAAAAGCGTAGATTAAACGTACATATGAATTCAAAATTTGAAAACACATTGGTACGTGGTGGGGTTCGAACCAGCGCCTCCCTGGCCGAAGACGACGTTCTTACGCACTACGCCATCGACGCTTAAGCAAAGTAACTATAAAAAACTTATATTTAAGCTAGACAGTAATGCGTAACGTAAAGCGTGAACGTTATCTTAAGCGGCTCTCGCGGTATCTTCCCAAATAATTATGTCTGGGTGGAGAGAGCAGGGTTGGAGCAGTTGGAGGACAGTGGCGATGCATTATAAAGACGGCTACTACCAACATCAGGGTCACAAGTTCTAATCATTGCTCTTGTCTGCCCTTTCTACACTATGGATGGGCCCATACCAGCACAAAGACACTATAGCGCGCCTCTACGGCTACCAGTAGCCGCGCCGAAGGTACCACGAATTTGGGTGGCAACCGACAGCAACAAGAGAGAAGGGTAGTAGGGTTGTCACCCATGAACCTACCCCTACTGCACAGTCGCATCATTGTTGCGACGAGGAGTTCATCACCGTGGAGAGGAAGTTGTGTGGTGTTGCACTGACCGGACCGAACCATCTGCTGTGTTCAGCTGTACCGACGACGCTGCTGTACGTGTTCCAGCTTCATCACTCTATGACGCCAGAGGAGATCGTAGAATACATGAAAGTAAAGACCAAGTTCCACTTGAGGGTAGAACGGTTGAATTCTTGCCATAGTGTGAATTTTGAACTCATTTGTGGTGAGACTACCAACCGACCACCTGTTGACTTTTGAAGGAAGAATTCTGACTGATAAGTGTAAGGTTTCCGAGGCCTCCTTGACACCACAAAGCGTTACACGTCGCAGTCAAATCGTGTTAATTAAGTGTCAATTTACTAACATAATTTAAGTAGGTATTGTTTACGCCTTGCTGTGGTAATTTCATACTACTGTCCTATAACATTGAATTTGCAGTAAAAAAACTGAGGATTACTTATCAAGATAAAGACTATCCATTTCTCAATTTGCAACAAAACACAATTTAAAAAAAGGAAGTTTAATTTCGGAGCTCATCCCGTACAAGTATCGTGATGTATAGAGAGTATGTTAGTTTATAAGGTATTTGTTGTATAGGCCTTTGTAGCCTGAAATAAAGTTTATTATTAAAACCATAGTATACAGTCACCGTAGCCTGTTATAGGGTATAAACGAACGTCTTGAATAGAAGATTGCGACACTGAAATGTCACTCCCGCTGCCTACCCTCATGTGACTCTGAAATATTTAAGATAGTTCTCAATAGAATCCCGAGCATTGTATAAAATATTGTTTCATTTGCTCCGGTGTACTGTCTATGTAAAATAAGCCATTTCATCTTTCTCCTGTTGTTTCATATGGTTCTTATTATTTTTTATGATATCGCCTGGGATAGAAGGACCCATTCTAACCAATTGCTTTTTCAAATCTTCCGAAAAATATGTTATATGTACTGGTGTTTGCCTAGGTAATACTGTACCCTTTATAGCTGGCAATCTCCAACATACGATGTTGATATTTGGATACTTGTTTCCCTTTCTCAATTTGACGAAAAATTTGATTTTTAGGGGTCCGTATCTAAAAAGGAAAAACGGAAACCCTGTAGGATCACTTTGTTGTCCTTCTGACTGTCAAGACCCTTTATCTCGGGAACGAGCCTAGGTATCGAGTTGAAATTAAAACCAAGATCTACGGTCCCTTGAAGCGAAAAGTTCATACTTCTTAGTTGACGCAAAAAAAAACGTATATTTCGACACTCTCAAGGGAATCAAAATTCATAGGGTACTTCCCGTTGACCTAGAACTATGAAATTTGGAAAGTAATATTGGCATATACTACAAATACAGGGAAAACTCTGAAAACTATTAATTTGTAATTAAATCATATAAAATATAGTCTTTATTTAAAGTACGTAATATCATTGAGTTATGCGCTTATCTCGGTAAGGAGTTGAGGTATCGAGTTGAAATTAAAACCATATACTCAGGTCTACAGTTTCTTGAAGCTGTGAAAAACTCTAACTTCTAAGTTAACGCCAAAAAAAGATACGAAAAACTTATATTTCGACACTCTCAAGGTGTTAGGTTCGTAAAGTTGATCAGACATGGCGCTGAACCGAACACGACAATTCTATGTGGCACTTTAATGTGCAATGTGATACTATTCATTCTTTTTGCAGTCACCACTTACAAATCGGGATTAAATTTGAGATTCAAGTAAAAAGCAACATTTATTATTAACCACAATTATAAAACACAATAAGGTTCTAGAAACTGAATCTTGGGAAAAGCTTGGAAAACACTGCGAGACTCGATTCCTGAACTATTTTTAATATGTTGTAACTACAAATTTCTACGAAACCCTCGGTGGGCGAGTCCGACTCGCACTTGTCCGGGTTTTTTTGCCATTTCAATTGGTCCGAGAGTTTCAGCTGGCAGAATCATAGCACGATAATACAAGTTCCTTAAGCAATATTTAAAAGATGTCTTAAATTCTTAAATAGGTATGTTTTACATTATATATTTTGGTAGATTTTGTACAGAACTTGTAATTTTCTCATGAAAATTTTAATTTAATAAAGATGCATCTTTTTGTAGTGCAGTTTAGAACTATCATATTTGCATAATCTCCTTGTTCTTTCTTGTAGTCTGTTTTATCTGAGGTTTTATGTCTTATAAATAATAAGTAAAATAAAACAAAATACGAAAAACAAGCGAAAAGTTAAAAAAAACTGTCACTCGACCACGGAAAAAGGAAAGGAATGTAATCGGTTATAACAGGGTTAAGATGGTAAAATTGCCTTCTCCTATTATTAAGGTCGGTTAAAATGTAGCCTATGGAGCATAATATCGAAGCGATTGACAATCTATTCATAAAAATTAGATGAATAGTATAGGCGCTATACGGAGGGACATAGGTACGTAAATACAAACATACATAGACTGTTAAATCATAACTCTTCCTTTTGGTTTCGCGTAGTCTGGTAAAAAGCTGTAACCCGACAATGGAAAACAAAGAAAGGACTGAAATCGGTAAAAATCAGGGTTTACGAGATATAATCAATACCTCCTACTTGTTAAAGTCGTTTAAGTAACCTATGTTACCCGAACCATAATAATGAACCGATTGACACCGTATTCAACACAAATAAGATGAATAGTTTGGGCGCTATGAAGGTACGTAAATACAAACATACATGCATACAATGATATTACTTATATATAAATGGTCTCCCCTTGACTTTCTCGTATACCGGAAACGACTCAAAAGTTGATAGAAACCTTATAATTTGATGTCATACATGCATGTTAAATTTTGGTCACCCTTCCGAGTACCGACCGCGCACATGGTTGTTTAACTTTCGTGATCGACGACTCAAAAGTTGATAGAAACCTTATATTTTGATGGCATACATAGGTACATGTTAAATTTTGTTGCAATAAGTTAAAGCATACTCGAGTTATCGTGCTAACGCACAGACACACAAACAGACAATTCCAAAAACGGTATTTTTGTAAATCCTTCAAAATCTCGAGGTCGAATTTTTTGACGATTACAAGACTTCCTCTACACTTATAAATACGAGAAAGTAAAAATAGTGCATACATACATACGTACATAGACTGCTAAAACCATAATCCTTCCTTTTGTCTTCGCCGTGGTCGGGTAACAACTGTAAGGCTACAATGTCATACAAGTTTCATTCTTCAAAAGATTTCTGTTTGTTTACTACCGTCTATTCTTGTTCGCACCGCGTGCGAAATGTCAGTGGCACTGGGCCGAGACGCTATAAGGTGCATTCAAACATTCCTCATTAAATTGTTTTGTTTTGATGTTTAGTTTTTTTTTTCACGATAATTTCTTAGCTGTAAATCTTTTTTCGGCATTTGATGCTGGCAGAGTAGAATAGCATCACCCCATATCTTACAACGGGTGTCGTAGAAGGCGACTAATGGAGCAAAGTGGTAATGATCACCTTGTACTCCATCCACCAATCCGCATTGGGCAAGTGTGGTGGACTACTGTCTAAACGTTCTTCGATGACAAGAAGAGGCCATGTGTCCCAGGAGTGGGTCGAATTATAAAGGTTGTTTTTTTTATAAAACCATATAAATTATTTTCTACGCTCGCAATTATGTATCCCAAATTAAGTTAAGAACTTTTGTTATGGATACTAGATAACAGACAAATTTAATATGCATAATAGTAAGTATAGATATTTTATAATAAACTTAAATAAATACATAAACAACTCGTGAACAAATATTCGTATATATTCATCATACAAACATTTGCTCCTACCAGGACTCGAACCCGCACAGCTTGATGTAGTAAGCGTTACTGACCACTCCACCACGACGGCGTCAATGAAATATGTTGTATATAATATATAATAAGCTGTAAATGAAATCTAAGAAAAAAAATTGTGTGTGTCAGCTCCGACGCACGACTGGAGTTTACTCCGAGACAGGTGAGATGGCGCACCTGCTGTCATCCGCGTTTTGACAATTAGAAAGTTGCGCGACATAGGATGCGCACCAATTATGACTTTGACCTTCAAAAACGTAACGAGGTCATTCATCGATAGATTTTACTCCTCACATTTTTCTCATACCGGGCCCCTTATATATGCAAATCGATTCTTAAGGAGTAAACTCCAAAAACAGACAATAAAAATACATTAATAAACTCCACATAAACGGTTGTCACTCATTTTGTTTATACTCATATTATATGCTTTTTATATGTTATTTTTTTGACAGACAAGCATAGGGCTTGCCTAGAGTAGACGCTTGCAACACTGACGTCACACTCGCGCGCTGCCAACCCTAGTCCCCTTCCCTACCCCGTGGAGCTCTGTCGACCTTACTCACCAACAGAAACACAACACCACAAAAATGTAGTGTTATTTGACTGTGGTCTTCTGTAAGGAACTACCCCAGTTCAAGTGCTCCAAGTTCGAGCGGTTAGTCCGCTGTGCCTTACCTCGACTTTAGTGTTTTACAACGGATCAATACATTGTAACGCAGTTTTCAGCCGATGGCTTCGTTCTAACAATAAAACGTCATCTGTGAACAGTGTGGACTCACCCCAAGGTCTGAGGGCGGACAAATAGCTCGTGTATACTCATCATTACACGCCCCCCACACCGCCCCACCTTTGTTTACTCACCACGGACACAAAATAATTACAGTACAGAGGCTTACCTAAGGATTACCTTCATACTTCATACTCAAGCAACGCACACTTCTGATAAAAACTTTTAAGATTGAGTAAGAAATAAGTTGAGTGAGAAATAGGAAGAATTCTTTTGTATGTAGAAATGAAAAAAAAAACTAAAAAAACCCGCCTCAATAATTGCAGTTTTTAGAACTTTTGTTCAACATAGTAACATGCAGTCGCGGCACAGAATTTAATACTAAATCAAATCATTCATAATGTCATGCCTCCGACTGCATGTTACTGTGTTGAAGAAAAGTTCTGAAATCTGCCATCAATATGTTTTAGGTTTGCCTTTAATGTTTGATATTGTTTCCATCTTTTTATTTGATTAATTGCTTCTGGCAGGTTTTATAGCTTTTAGATTTATTAACTTATTTATTTTTATATTTATCTTTTTAGTTTTTTATTTACCTACTACGGTCATAATATATCTTTTTAAAGCCTTTATGATAAGTCCTTTAATTTGATACACATATTGATGAATTCTAAAGATATACATATTTTTTCACTTTTATAAATAACGCCTTACAGCCGATATATTGAAATGAAATGAAATGAAATGAAATGAAATGAAATGAAATGAAATGAAAATGAAATGAAATGAAAAAGCTCTTTATTTAAATGGACTTTGCTAAGTACTTTTAAATCGTCAAAAGCCCTACCACCATTTCGACGAAATAATTATTTTACTTAAATAATTATTATTATGCTGAGACGGAGAAGAAATGGCGAAAGAAACTCCGCAGCTTACAATTTCGTAATGATTTCAAAACATCATTACATGTCTATAGATATATCAATATGAATAAATTACAATTTTAAATGCGTAAATTTGGGCAGATTTTACTCCCACGCATTTGGATCATTTAAATAATCATTTAACTTGTAATAAGCTTTTTTATATAATTTAGATTTTACAGTTTTTTTAAATTTATTAATAGGCAAGTCTCTAATATTCTTCGGAAGCTTATTGTAAAAACGTATACATTGGCCCATAAAGGAATTGCTTATTCTGTGGAGACGAGTTTTATATACAACCAAATCGTGTTTCTTCCTAGTATTTACATTGTGCGTATGACATTTCTCGGAAAAATTCATAATATTTTTCTTTACATATAGTAAGTTTTCCAGTATATATTGTGATGACACAGTTAGAATATTTATCTCCTTGAACCTTTCTCTGAGGGAGTCACGCGGACCTAGTTGATAGATTGCTCTAACAGCCCGTTTTTGCAGAACAAAGATGGTATTAATATCTGCAGCACTCCCCCAGAGAAGAATTCCATAAGACATTATGCTGTGAAAATAACTGAAATAAACCATTCTAGCAGTATCTATATCAGTTAGCCGCCTAATAGTTTTAACTGCATATGCCGCAGAACTTAGTTTACCCGAAAGTTTTACAATATGTGGACCCCATTGCAATTTAGAGTCTAACATTACTCCTAAGAAAGTTGTTGTTTCTACAGGTTTCAATTCTACTCCATTTATTTGTACATTAGTTTCTACACATCTCACATTCGGTGTAGTAAACTTAACTAATTTGGTTTTTTTTTCATTCAGCAACAAGTTATTAATATCAAACCAATAAACTACTTTCGCAAGTGCATTGTTCACTTCGTCATAATTATCTAATTTTCTATTTATTTTGAAAATCAAAGAAGTGTCATCCGCAAACAACACAATGTCATGATTGTCCCTTATGTAGTAAGGCAAGTCATTTATGTACACTAGAAAGAGAAATGGACCAAGAATTGAGCCCTGCGGAACACCTATTGTGACTAGAGAACCTGGAGATCTTTTACCATTTATATCAACTTTCTGTATTCTATTGCTCAGGTATGAAGTCATGAGGTTGAGAGCCTTGTTCCTAACGCCGTAATGGTGTAATTTCCTGACCAGAGTATCATGATTAACACAGTCGAAAGCTTTAGATAAATCACAAAAAACCCCAAGGGCGTCGCGTGATTCTTCCCAAGCAGCAAATACCTCCTTTAACAACTCAACTCCCGCATCAATGGTGGAGCGACCCCGAGTGAACCCGAATTGCTTTTGATGAAATATGTTGTATTTATTGAAATGCTTTAATAGTTGATTGAGCATTAGTCTTTCAAAGATCTTACTTAAAGTCGGTAGAATAGAAACAGGCCGAAAATTGGTGGGATCTGAGGTTTCGCCAGATTTAAATAACGGTATAATTTTACTATGTTTCATCAAGTCAGGAAATACACCAGAGTCAATACAATTGTTAAATACGACTACTAAATAAGGAGCTATTATAGTTATAATGGATGAGATTGTCCTGACTGACAGTCCCCAAAGATCCATAGATTTTTTCAGGTCTAGAGTTTTAAACGTATTTATAATATCTTTATAATTAACAGCTGTAAATTCAAAGTTACTATCACATGATGATACATTTTGTTTAAGCAGCTGTTCAGCTGAGGTGGAAGACGACTGAAGTGATTTAGTAGTCTGTATGGGAACATCTGAGAAAAACCTTTCAAATTCCATCGCTACTTCCAAATCAGCTTTAACATTTACATTATTTGTTTTTTTAACATCACTTATCTCAGAAAACTTGATCTGTCAAGACAAATCTAACGATACCTTAATTATAGAAATCCGTTCAGCCGTTTGAAAGATACGAGTTAATAAAGAATATTACTAATAAACATACATACAAGATACTCTCGAAAATCATAACCCTTTTCTTGCAGTCGGTAATAATGTCTGTCTCAAACCTCACTCAAGTCATTGGGATCAATACCGATGAAAAGAAGGACTAACAACCTCGGTATCGAGTCATTACGGAATGGAATCCTTACCAACACAGCCCATACAATCCCGGGTCCTTCAAAAGAGGCTTGAAGAATCACTTTTCAGGTCGATAAGCTAAATGTGGCTAGTGCTAGTAATTTGGACTATTCCTTCCTACCAGATGGGATGTACGTATTTGTTGGACTTTTGTAATAAAAAAATATAAACGTCCTATAGACTGTTGCTTTATGTAAGAAGTTATAAATGTTTTCGCAGCGCTCAAACTTTTGACAACCTTATTGTTAGGAATGAACGTTCACAATGACTTGGTAGGCGTATAATTTTAGATAGCTAAAGCATAAGACAAGCAAGATAACTAGACACTCCAAAAACAAAGTAGTATAAAAAATAGCAAATGATGTTATGAAAAACTAGTCAATTCTCAACACCTGGTATCTATTCAGGCTGAGCGTGAGGTATTAAAAGCGACATACAAGAGTTAACCTTCTGGATTCATTTTACTTTGTGACGCTGTCAAGTTTTGGAACGTGGAAGTAATTAGAGGTATTAGATGATGATGTACTGATAATGCTATTATCCAACGCGTTTTGTTGGGCTTGTGTGTTTCGTAATAATCCCTATAGACACTGATCCATGTTTGAAATTTATAGCAAATTAAATGAAAAACGAAAAAAAAAACTTATTTTCTTTTTCCACAAAAATGATTTGAAATCTAGAAATTAAATTAGAAACAAAAGTTTTGATCTTTGTTATAAACTACGTAAATGCGGAGCACAGGAGCGCGAATAACGTTAGTGCGACAAAAGAACGATACCACGAGAGTGCGTTATTTATTTATTTTGTCTTAGGAAGACCAACAGTTTATCAACTAAATAGACACATAACTAGCAACTGAGGCCAATTAGAGATCCCCACTAGTAGCACTAAAATTACTTACATTATACACAACTTAAAATACAATAGGTAGCTAGGTTGAAACGGTACGATAATACGTTAATACATTATCGTAAATATAATAATAGTAGAGTGAATACATTATGATATAATAATTATTTTCTATCTCTACCAAAGAAATGCCCGCTTAGTGCATTTCTCGCATATAAAAAAACTAGCTGACCCGGCAAACGTTTTTTTAAAGCAGGAGAACGCGCGCGCGCGTTTCTCCGTTATTTTAAATAATTAAATTACTAAAATGGCTATAAAAAAATAGGGAATGGTGACAAAAAAGTAAAACTTTAGGGTTGTATGTATTTTTTAATTTCACATAATATAAAAATAAAATAAAATAATAATTCGTCCAAAATTAAAAAAAAATTAAGGGTGAACAACCCTTATCACTTAGGGGTATGGAAAATAGATAGTAGCCGATTCGCAGAGCTACTGAATAATACAAAGTTTCATGAAAATCGGTCAAGCCGTTTCGGAGGAGTACGGTAACTAACATTGTGTCATGGAAATTTTATATATAAGAGATAACGCTGAATCTACCCATCACTCAGCCATGAAGGTAATTATAATAACACACTAGAATCTCCCAAAAACAGTACACTCTGCTTGGTCATAAAAAAACCCTCGCTCTGAACCTACCTATCACTCAGCCAACTCAGGTTTCGCATTAGCGTGCTTTCGTATTGTTATTTGCACTTGCGTGCTTCGCGCTTAACTAGCAGACTTCTATGAAACATACAGACTATATAAAAAACTGTCTCCCTTATTATTAACTGTCGGTTAATATGGCGACTGGGTTTGATAAAAAAAGAATCATTGAAATTGCTTAACAACTTTCGACGCATAAAGTTGCAACAGTTGGAAAAAAAATCATGTTGTGACGGCGTCTTTTCACGATTCTAAAAAAACTACTAAATCGTTCATGAAAAAAAATTATGGGACCAAACGGCAACTATTCCGCGTCGAACATAAAAAGGAATCACTTAAATCGGATCAGAAATCTCGGCGTAATCGGTGTTCATACATAAAAAAACATACCAACCGAATTGAGAACCTACTCCTTTCGGTTAAAAATGGCGTTAGCTAGCTAGGCGGACTTAAAACAAGTTCTAGTTCAACAAAACTGGACAAGAATTTGTAATCTCCTGGAGATCAAACCCAGAACCTTTACATCCTGGAACGCCTTTACCTCCAAGTCACACTTACCCCTACCAGTACATCGTTTTGCAGGGATGGATGATACGATGCGTTTTTACCTAATTGTAATAAAAATCGAGAAATTCCACACCCTACTGGTGCACTGAGGAGGTCTAAGCCACAGCCGTGCCATGGCCGTGCGTTCTTCGTAACGATCACAAAAACTAAGCTACCAACTGCGCGGTCGATACTCGGATGGGTGACCGAAAAGTTTTCTTTTTGATTTCACTTTAAGCTCCCTAGATGCTGTCGAAAGGTATCAGTGTTGAAACAAATCACGTCAAAAGCCAGAAATGGTGAAATCTGACAGCAGACTGTAAAATCTAATGCTCAAGTCTATAGCAGTATTGTCGTTATCAAGACATACTACACCGACCCCATAATACTGGGTAGCAGGGTAGGAGAAAGAGAAAGACTCAAAAGGTGCACTATACCAGAGACATAGTTAAAGTTAAATCTATTTACTGTTATGATAAAACGAATTTAGGTGCTCTAAAATATCCTTGTATGTGATGACGGATCCGCCCCGCTGTGGCTTCCATTACGAAGTTAACATGAAAATTAAATAAAGAATTCCTTTTATTGCCGACGTTCGATAGCTAAATATGGCGCTGTCGTGTTTATTAGGCTCATTGAATTATACCTTTTACTTGTTCCGTGAAAAAGTATCAGGATCAGTCTTTATTTCACCAATAAATTCATACAGTCTTATTCATAAATACTCAATAATTCTATTTTACACTCTCGGGCTAAGAAGACAAGATCGTCATTAAGATACTAGCCGAGTGATTGTAGGACATAGACCATAAGGATGCCCAACCCGATCGGTCCTGAAAATCCCGCATTCAGCGGCTTCCTGCGCGAAAAGACAAGATAAAAAAGAGTATTTTTTAATATAAAAATCATCATCATAACAGCTTTTATAATTCAACCCACTGCTGGGACACAAGGCCTCTTGTCATCGAAGGAGGTTTACGCAGTAGACCAGCACACTTGCCCAATGCGGATTGATTGACGGAGTATAAGGTGATCATTACCCCTTTGCTCCATTAGTCGCCTTCTTCGACACCCATTGGAGGATATGGGGTGCTGCTATTCTACTCTGCCGGCATCACATTGCTAATATATCCGCAATCAGTTTTTACTTTAAGCGGATTTGTTGGACGATAGGCAGGACAAGTTAAGTGTGTCTTCCAGTGAAGACATCTACTTCCCGGGAATATCAATTTGCATGTAATTGTAGTATGTCTTTTCGTTTTAATCGTTTGACATAACTCTGCTGGGTCAGTTCAGCTGCAAGGGTATATGGATGGTTTTTCAGCCGACTTTGGTATTTTCTTGAAGTTGCTTGGATTTCCTCCTTTACAGTAGGTTTTCATGGATCTCATTGTTGGTGATTAGCCATGGTACTGTGGATATTGTTCTGAGAATCATATTCTGCATCCTCTGCAGTATCATGATGTTGGAATTACTGGTGCTTCCCCAGAGCTGGATTCCATACATCCATACAGGTTTAAGGACTGACTTGTATATTAAGAGTTTATTGTTAATAGAGAGCTTGCTGTTCCGTCCAATTAACCAGTGTAACTCTCTATATCGGATGTTGAGTTCCTAATATATAAATAGAGACACTAAATGTTATACTAATCACTTATCTAAATGTACAGGTTGGAATTTCGTAATGCCACCTGAAGGGAATGTACTACTCTTAATACTATAGATGTAAAATTTTACTCAAAGGAAACATTCCTTTATTTTTGAAAAAAAAGAAAACTGCTTTCATAGGTTTTCGCTTGCCACACCCGGGAGTCGAACTGGAGCGGAATGGAGCCCATTTCGAGCAACTAATTAGTTAGTTTACCATTTTATGTAAATAAATAAAATAATTAAGGGTTTCATGGCTTTCCTTTCATTTAATTTATCAAGTTTTATACAGAGTTTTTAAATGACCCTAACGATCGATGCAATAAAAGTACATAGTGTAATTTTTACAGATTTTAGTTGGTTCGTTTCCCGGGTATGGTAAGCGAACTTTCTAAAATTTTTGATTGCTTTTTTCTTTCTTTTCAAAAATAAAGGAATGTTTCCTTTGAGTAAAATTTTCTGTCTACAGTATTAAAAATACTTTCCCTTCAGGTGGCATTACAAAATTCCATCCTGTATATAACTCAAAGGAGTCTGACTGACATAGTGATCTATCAACGCACAGCCCAAACCACTGGACAGATCGGGCTGAAATTTGGCATGCAGGTAGATGTTATGACGTAGGCATCCGCTAAGAAACGATTTTTGGAAATTGCACCCCTAATAACGGGACAAAACGGGATAAAATTTCCACGCGGACGAAGTCGCGGGCGGAAGCTAGTTATACATATAATCCTTTTATACTATATATATTATCTATACTTAATATAATATTATAAAGCTGAAGAGTTTGTTTGTTTGTTTGAACGCGCTAATCTCAGGAACTACATGTGGCTCAGGCTGTCTGGACAAATCTTCAAAATAGCTTACATTTAAGTAGGTGAATAGGGCATTTTATGTGACGGCTAACCACCCTTACTTCAGAAGAGGTGACGCTACAGAATCTTAGATAATCGATCGAAACTGTGTCCAGCCAGCTTGAAAAACCACTTTTCGCTGGTCTCTCAATCTCGGTAACGGAAGTGATTTTGACGACTTTTTGCATGTCAACGGGCGTCACATAAATTTGTGACGGGCATCGAGCTAAAAGTTTCGTGATACGTACAGCGGTTTATTAGAAAAATGCAAAAATCTGTGTCCAGCCAGCTTGAATTTACGTATAAAACTTCTGGCTGGCACTTCTGAATCTCAATAACGGGAGGCGTTTTCGAATATGGTTCCTCTACTAACTAAATGTGACGCAAGTTGTGACGGTAATAACGTTTGATTTATAGCGTCACGTGTAATGGTTTACGAAAAATCAATTAAAAACTGGTGTCCAGCCAGCTTGAAGTTCAAGCTGGCTGGACACACATATCTCCGCTGCCTTATGGTCTACGGCCTTCGAAATATGTTCAAGTTTTTGTGACGGGGACGATAATGATAATCTGATGTTGTGACGGAGAAAGTTTACGTAGTTTCAAAGATATTGATCATTAAATTATTTTCATACAAACACTGCAGTAGGGTTACCAATATTGTAGGTTTTATGTAGAAACAAGTATATTATTTTAAGGCTTTAATGAACAAAAATACGCGTATTGGTGATATTAATACCTACCTACTAACCTACATTTACAGTACCTAGATATTTTAATTGATAGAAGACAAAAGCGTAGAGGTGTTGAAAGGGGGTAATTTTTTGCGTAATTGATTATTTACGTGCAGATAACTACTCTTTTTAGTGGGTAAGTATTGGTGTTTTTCATGGTAAGCATAAATAATTAATGCTATTGCATAAATAATGCTATAGCAACACAGGATACAATGGTTTCTTTTTTCTTCTAAAAATTCTATTAAAAGTAAATACTTTCCGGCAAAGAGAGTCAAAAATATTTTAAGTATATTTAGTTATATTTTACTGTAAAAATATTTTTTAGGAAATATCTTGGTCACGAAAAGATACTGAACAATTTCTGAACGTGCTCATACGCTGCCGCAGACCGACTTGGGTTCAATAGGTAGGTAGTTGATGTTGGTGTCGCCATCTGTTGCTTAAAGTTGGTACTACTAGGACAACTGTTCGAATCATAATTATGTTCTCTTCCTCTGAATCAGACTCTTTCATCACCCGCATGCTATACCGATTATGGCGCGCCCTACGACTAGGTACTTACTCTGGGTTTTCTCAAAAAAATGATAGTTAATATTTTCTCATTGAGGTGGGAAAAAAGAAAACAAATTAACGACGGTAAAGCATTTATTTTAATTAGGTACCTTATTTATTCTTTATTGCACAAAAAATAGTAGATGTGGGTACAAATCTTCATCCTAGCGAATATTCCAGTTGCATTTCGAAAGCTTTCACTTGGAAGCCTGGCCCCTAATCGGAGAGTAAGTAGATAGGGTCGGACTTCGAAACGAGTCGCCTGAATCTGAGGAAACTGAATGTGTAGGGGGCTCAAGGAAGCTCCGTAAGATCACCCTAAAACAATTTCGGCTGCGTAGTTGCCTTTAAATATTTTAATTTTTTTTTAAATTCGTATTTATTGTATTGTGATTGCGTGAAACAAAACTTAATTTCTATACTTTTTTAGGTTATGATAAGATTTTAAAACTTTTGAAGTTAGTTTGAAGTACTAAAACGCGTGAAACGAAACGCCAATCCACTATTTTGATAATAGTTTTGACATTTCTGACAGCGTTAAATTGCGTCATTCCGTTGGTTGCTTTCGAGTTTTCGTGTCTAGTGTTTTATGCACCTACATGGCTGGGTGATAGGTAGGTTAGGGTTTATTCATATATTTTGAGGTAAATTTTTTATAAAAAAAAGTAAGCATTTCCGACATTCGAAATTTACGGGGGGCGACTTCCACCCCCTCCCTTCCTTCCCCCCACCCTCCTCTACCTCCAAAAAAGGAGACTTATTTCGAAATTCTTACCAGTAGATATACTAATGGTGGACTTAATTAGGAAAGAAAACTATTCTGACAATCTGACTATTCAACTCGTAAAAACTAATGATGGGCAAAAAGTAACACAAAATAATAAGTGGGGGCTCTTTTTAGGCAGCGCTGGTAGTCAATTATTATTTTGAATTAACATTTATTTACGCTTTTTTAACCGAATTCAAAAAAGGAGGAGGTTATTAATTCGACTGTATGTTTTTTTAGTGTTTCTTACCTCATAACTCGTTACTGAGTGGACCGATTTTGAAGATTCTTTTGACCTTTGGAAGCTAGTGCTTGTCATGGGGTCCCATTTAAATTTTATCGACATCTGACAAATAGTTTTTGAGTTATCCCTAATAATGCCTATTTAATTGACATTGATGATATCATAATTTTATCACTTGTGTGTCTTGAGGTAGTTCGTAGGTAGTAGGTAAGATCTTGAAGTAGTTTCCTGAAAATTTCTATACTTAAAACACAAAATGGAGGAAAAAACCGCCTTCAAAACTAAAAACGGGAAAAATAAAAATTTTGTTTATAAAAATAAAATTTTTTTTGAGGTCGGTGCCAACCTCAATATTTGTAATAAACGTTGTCACTTGTATTCGGGACCGACCTCTAAAAACATTTAGATTTTTATAAACAAAACTTTTATTTCTCCCGTTTTTAGTTTTGAAGGCGGTTTTTTTTATTTAATTTTTTTTTACTGCGAGAAAACCTATTCTCACGGAAAAAATCAAATACAATGCAGGTGTGAAAAAAGAAATCCTTTATTTGTGTAAAATTATGGTCACCTAACATTATTAATAGATGTTTGTATGGAAAAAATTAAATGATCAATATCTTTAAAACTACGTAAACTTTCTCCGTCACAACATCAGATTATCATTATCGTCCCCGTCACAAAAACTTTAACATATTACGAAGGCCGTAGACCATCAGGCAGCGGAGATATGTGTGTCCAGCCAGCTTGAACTTCAAGCTGGCTGGACACCAGTTTTTAATTGATTTCTCGTAAACCATTACACGTGACGCCATAAATCAAACGTTATTACCGTCACAACTTGCGTCACATTTAGTTAGTAGAGGAACCATATTCGAAAACGCTCCCGTTATCGAGATTCAGAAGTGCCAGCCAGAAGTTTTATACGTAAATTCAAGCTGGCTGGACACAGATTTTTGCATTTTTCTAAAAAACCGCTGTACGTATCACGAAACTTTTAGCTCGATGCCCGTCACAAATTTATGTGACGCCCGTTGATATGCAAAAAGTCTTCAAAATCACTTCCGTTACCGAGATTGAGAGATCAGCGAAAAGTGGTTTTTCAAGCTGGCTGGACACAGTTTGGATCGATTATCTAAGATTCTGTAGCGTCACCTCTTCTGAAGTAAGGGTGGTTAGCCGTCACATAAAATGCCCTATTGACCTACTTAAATGTAAGCTATTTTGAAGATTTGTCCAGACAGCCTGAGCCACATGGAACTACTGATCTAAATTGGAAAAATATTTTTTTGTTGTATAGTCCATTTCTCGAGGAAGGCTTTAGGTTAAAAAAAATCCGACGTTAACGCGAGTGAAACCGCAGGCGTCCACTAGTATATTATATAATATATATTGTACATATTCTTCATAGAGTACAATGTATATTTGAAATTTACTATAAAAAAATAATGTATTGCATTCGATTCCCATTGCATTGCGTGAGTTTTTGTATACAAGAAAAAATAATTTTGAAAACACACTGTTGACAGATATCGGTGAACATACATAAAAAATACATGTGTACAGTGGAACATAGAACCTGCTCATTTTTGAAGTCTGTTAAAAAAGTCAAGGATGTGGTCTGTCTGACTAATGTCGCTTCATGTTGCGGAGTCAATGATGCTAATCGGTCAGCCTATATACGCTAGAATATATTACCATGTCACACGCCCTGGAGGTCTGGAATGTTAGTGATAAAAACACATTAAACCCCATTTTAAAACTAATATAAATTGAACAATGAAAGGTAGTGAAATGTCATTCAGTAAAATTAACACGCGGTTAAAGAAATCGTTGCCGTTTTAGATTTTTCAGAAGTGATCTATGTATTATTATAGAAGTAATAAATTAATCGATTGCAGCAATAATTGACGCTTGTCAGCTCCTCAATTGGTAATTTATTTTAAAATCACGCGAAAAAGGAAATAAGTAGTAGCCCACGAGGCGGCCACGTGTACACGACGTGATGTTCCGACACAATCAACGCTTGTCCGGCTTCGGTTCAGCTTTCTTCATAACGACTCTAGGGCTGTCACACTGATAAAAGTATTTTTAAAAAATCTTCGAACGAGCTTAGAATGATGTTCATACGTGACCATGGCGCATGAAACTGCGCCGAAATATCAGAGAATTCAAAAAACAGAGGTACGTGGTATAAATCCCGATTTCTCACATTTAAGAGCTTAGAATGGTTTTTGGTGTGATAGATAACGTATTTTTAATCGATGAACGGCGACTGCACACATGAAAAAGCATGACGCTTTGTCACGTTCCCCCTGAGCCGACCGTGCAAGCGAGAGCGCGGAACAAGCGATAGAGAGGCACGAACGCTTAGGCCGCTTAGTTTGTGTATGACGTTATCATGTAAAATAATCGTCCGTAATCAGAGATTACAGACAACCAATATTAAAACTAGAAAAATGCACTGAAAAAAATCGACTTGCCTCAGGCGGGCTGCCCCGCAAGTCGATTTTTTTTCAGTGCATTTTTCTAGTATTAGTATTTACGCGTTTGTAAACACAAAAATAAAATTATTCCACAACCAATATTTTTCTATATTACGAGATGGCAAACAAGCTTGCATCCCATATGGTGTTAAGTGGTTACCGTCGCCTGTAGAAACTTGCAATATTAAGGGTGATTGACTTATCACTGCATGTGCGTTGCCTTGCAAGCTTAACTATATTCCGTAAGGAGCTGCTATCACTTTTAATAAGTAAGGCCTATTATTCTTGGACTGAGTTTTTATCTGACAAATTTTAATTTAATTTTAATTTTGTGACATTATATATATTTTTAATTTTATATCTAATTTTATTGTGATTTGACATTTCTTTTTTAATTTGTAATAATATGAAAATTTCAACTCATAATTAATCAATGATATTCTGAAATTTATCAATGGTATAAAACTAAGATAGTTCTTACTTCCACCATTATGAGAAATTTGTATGCCTACTCATGGCCGAATATAGTGATACTAGAATTTTATTATATTGCACTATCATCTGTATATCTGTACACTGTGTTCACAAATAAATGATTTGATTGATTGATTGCCATCCTGGGTTTCTAAGATTATTATCTTATATCTGCCTTCTATGCCCAGTAATTACACTAGGATACCTTTCCCTTCAATCCGAAGCACAGCGAACTGCTTCACGGCAGAAATAAGAAACGCGGTGGTACCCAGACTAGATGGGTCTACCACCTAGTTTGCCGAGTTGAGTTTGCCGAATAACCGTTTGAGTAGACCCAGGATTACAACAACAGTCCAATAACACTACATTTTTGTGGTGTTGTGTTTTTGTTGGTGAGTAAGGTTACTAGAGATCACCACGGGGTAGGGAAGGGGACTAGGGTCGACAGCTCACGAGTGTCACGTCAGTGTTGCAAGCATCTTAGGCTACGGTGTCTGCTTATGAACAGAGAGACCGTATGCTTGTCTGTCAACCGTATAACATGAAAAACATAACATTTAAAAAAATATAATATAATATATATCTCGAGAATTTTTCACTTGCGACCCTTTGTAAGTCTTGGCGACTACTCTTCCAACTGAGCTACATATGACTTTTAGAACAAGATCAATTTTATATAGCTTATCTATATATTAATACGTGAATCAAAAACTTTGCACCCCTTTTAACGAAATATGCGCGGACGGAGGATTATAAAATTTCGCACACTTATACTTTATATAGAGAAAGACTGCAGAATGCTAATATTATTTTAAATTTTTTAATAAAATATAGGTACACATTAAATCAATAAAAAAAAACATTACATATACTACCATGTATTTGACACACACACATTTAAACTCTTTTGTATATTGTTAAAGTCTGTGGTCAATTAAGAATAGATTAATATTGTTTGTCTTTAATATTATTTGTCCATGGTTATTATTTGAATAAAAAAAATTAAAAAGGTATTTTTCAATTTACTTTTTTATTTAAAATTTATATAACTTGTTTGAAATAAATAGGCATACAAAAAAACAATATATAAATATTATTTTATTCTTTTACAATAGAACCTTAACAATGTTCACACTAAATTACACATTAAAAATTAAATAAGGTCACATTACAACCACTGGGCGACCACTAGTAGTATGTATTAACTTTATTGTTTCTTACTAAATATTTTCTGCGGTTGACAGCCCTACAGCAGTGAACTTTGTACCCAAGTAAGTGATCAGGAGATCAAAGTCCAAGGTTCTGTACTTTATGATAAATATAGATTGGACAAGGATGGAGCGGTTCGCCCACCTGATTTAGATCCAGCGGTCCCTGGTTCAATCCCCGTGGGAGTACAAATTTGTAATCGGCTTTGTTCGTGGTAGGGCTTGTTTGAAGCCTGCCTGGGTAGATAACACCATTTTATCAAAATCTGCCGACAATATTATTAACAGCATTATTCTTTCCAGGAGTTAATTATAAGTTACCCAGTCCATCAGTGGTTAAGAGTTCAGCGTGAAGATTTTTTTTGGTTAAATAGGCTGGCGTTTGACACACAATCACGCATGATGGAAAGCGATGATGAGGCCTAAGGTGGTACATGCTCACCTAGAAGGTGCTTGTTCACTCTGGACTTAAAGATGTCCATATACTGATCCAGGAAAACAGACCTCGGCAAAGAGCTCCACTCCCTTAGCTGTTCGCATAATTATCCTCCTATAATCGTATGCTCGGTAATAGGCACCGGTCCACTGCGATCGGCCCACTCTGGTGTACGTCCGTTAATTGTTGGTGCTAATACCCTAAGGTTACACATAGGCTCCTCCCCCACTTTCAGGATGTCTTCTCAGATTAACTTCACTGCCCTTCTGGCAACCCAAGTGTCCGCCACGGCTTAAGGGTATACATGTAGGATTCACCTCCTCCTTCCCTCGCATGTCCGGAAGGTTCTTCTAACTTTTTCTCGCTGCTTTGTCTTTCACTCCTCTCTGTGGGAGAGGGAAGGGGAAAGCGGCGGGAGTGAGTTAGGGGAAAAAAAAAAGAAAGCGGAAGCAAATCGCTTAGTACGAGTTGGAGGAATGTCAACAACATAAGGATGAAAGCCATCGCCGCGACTGATCGTCCTGGTGGTAGAAAGGGACAAGGGTGACAAATTATGTGAAACCTCCACACACTCTCCGAAATGTAATCGATAAAAGACCGAGAGGCTAGCCACATGTCTTCGATGGTCAAGACTCTAGAGATTAGCCTCAACGAGTGCGTCGTTACCGATAAATATCTTCGCACGGTGCTCCACCGCTTGCTTCCATGAGCTTCCATGTCAAGTATAAAAAACCATCTGAAAAAATTTAGTTCTTTTAAGGTCGTAGCACACTTATCAGCTCGTAAAGGGAACGTAACTGTGCGCTGTGTCGCCTCTTTTTATCGACTTCCAAAAAGCAGACCTACGACCATTATCCTTTATTGCACATAATTTATTATTAGTGGTTACATTAAATTTTTACCGATTTTGATCATCACGCATTAACAATAAGAGCGTAAATATCGAAAATATATATTTATGAAACGACATAGATATTTTGAAACGTTTCAAAATTTGTACATTTTAGCGTAAAACACTACTTATATTATTCAAGTACTCATAGGAGAAAAAGTAACATCTCTTGTAAAGAAAAATCTTTAGTTTTCATGTTTACTGTGAGTCATGCAGGGACGCAGAAGCAAGGTCGCCGAAACTCATCATTGCCTTAAGAATGACACGTACAAAGGTGATATTTTCTCTAACAGAAAACTCTTTCTAACAACCTTAGATTTAGTGAGACTTCTTAGGTAGAAGTGAATTCTTTCTTCTAAATTATTCTTCTTCGAAGCGTCGGTGGCGTGAGTAAGGGCGTTGTCTCCCACCCGGGAGGCCCGGGAGGCACCGGTTCGAACCCCGACACGTACCAATAAAGGCAAACATCGTGAGGAAACCTGCACACACCTATGAAGAAATTCTTAGGTTGTCTGTGCAGCCGACCAACCCGCACTTGACCAGCGTGGTGAGTAAGGCCTAATAAGGGCATTATATGAGCTGCTGATGATGATATTGAAATTATTCTTCTTCTATTGGGGAACTCACGGACCCACCATTTCCAATAGTCGGCGCGATGTGGATGTCATCCGAAAATTTATCAAACATACGAATGCTCCAATTGCTTCACTCCAATTTACTTTTATTCCACGCAGCGAGGTCTGACACGCCACGAAATGGACGTGGGATCGTCAACACACGAGCGCGCGGATTCGGAGTGATGTAGTGATGGATTTGGATATCCAAAATTTTTCGTCACTCCAATCAAGCTTGTGAAAGAACGTGAGATTCCGAAAACACGGAACGGTTTTGTCTCATTTTGGAGTTGGTTGACGGCTTGGCGTGATGTGGCTCGTAGCAATCATGCGTTGCCTACTTAATTTATGTTAGCGACATCGGATTTTGAAATTAAAATTATATTTATAAACGGAATAATAATTCATTAGTATTGGAAACAGGGCGCTGTCATCGCTCATACGTAACTGTTATGCTCTTAACAAAGGGGAACAAATTTAGTGCCCACCAATAAAATAGTACAGTGCTCACCAAAATGGTAATTTTTGCAACCAAAAACAACTTTTGGTGAAAATTTACACTTTTTTTGGTGAGCATTTATCCTTTTCAACCGACTTCAAAAAGGAGGAGGTTATCAATTCGACTGTATGTTTTTTTTTTTAAATTTTGTTACCTCATAACTCTTTACTGGGTGTACCGATTTTGAAGATTTTTTCGACCTTTGGAAGCAGGTGCTTGTCATTTGGTCCCATTGAAATTTAATCGACATCTGACGAGTAGTTTTGAAATTATCCCTAATAATGCCTATTTAATTGACATCGATGATATCGTAATCTTATCACTTGTGTCTAAAAGATCTCGGGATCGTTTCCTGAAAATTTACATACTTAAAACACTAAAAAGAATAACATTTTGACTAACTTGCTGGCGCTTTGGAAATATCTGTAAGCTAGCAAGTACTCTGTGATAAATAAAATAAAAAAAAATATATATTTTTAAATAAAAAAAAACCGCCTTCAAAACTAAAAACGAAGAAATAAAAACTCTGTTTATAAAAATCTAAATGATTTTTTGAGGTCGGTGCCAACCTCAATATTTGGATTAAACGTTGTTACTTGTATTTGGGACTGACCTCAAAAAAACATTTAGATTTTTATAAACAGAGTTTTTATTTCTTCGTTTTTAGTTTTGAAGGCGGTTTTTTTTTATTTAAAAATATTTTTTTTGTAGGTTAGTTTAGGTTAGTATTGGTGTTGTGCGTGGGTCTCACATCGGAACTGGACGCGGCTACGGCCGCAACCGGCCAGGGGTGAGGCCTGGAGTCCCACCCTAGGGCTGACTTCGGTCGGCTCTAGGGTCAAGCTGCCCGGAGGTGGCTCGGTGAAATGCTTCGGCAAACCCCGGGTTGTTTCCAGTAGGGGCAAGGGGGAAACCGGAGTGGTTTAGCAAGTATTCCCAGTGCCGTAGTGATCAGGTGCTGGGCGACTACTGCACAGGCCCACGTCTAGCCAACGGTCCTATAGTCCACTAGCCAGCGGTTTAGGGTATCGTCCGTAAGCGGATTACACTCCGATAAAAAAAAAGATTAGTATGGTGTTAATTTAAATACAAGCCTTTACAAAGTATCTGAAAGTAATACTTTATTTATATTCAGTTTTACTAAACTACAATCACTAGCAATAATATTATAGTACTTAGCCACTATCAACAGATCAATTTACTCCTACCCTGCTCCCAATTTATTCAGGATCGGTTTAGAATGTCTTGATATCGATATACTGCTATAGAATTTCATTTGGGTATTTACAGATTGTCGTATTTATTACCTACACCGCACCGCTGAAAAGACCCCCTGTAGGCGGCTGGATGCGGGCAGTGCAGGACTGTTCGAGTTGGAGTCTTTGGGGGAGGCCACGCCCAACAGTGGGCGTCTGAGGCTGACATGATGATGGTGATGATAACGTATGTAATAAAAGTTACAAGCTGTCAAATGTAGTTACATATTATTGCTGGGACTGTACACGATATTTGTAGAAACAACGCTCCTGCGCCCCACAAGGTCATATCGCCGTCTCAGGTTCACTGCCCCGTTATCTTAGTTGTACTTGCATAAGTTTAACTGTAATTTAATCATTAAGCATAATGAGTAGATGAGCTGAACATTAAATCTTTGTATTATATCCTCATTTCTCTCTGCAATTTGTTTTTTGTTCATACTTCTTTATGTTAAGCTCTTCAACTATTTCGGGGTTTGCCCCGAGAGGACTCAAATGCGGAGGGAATATGCCATGCATTGGCAACGACACCACGAAACCGCACCACTGTGGTGTCGGGGGGATTATGCCATGCATTGTCAACGACACCACGAAACCGCACCACTGTGGTGTCGGAGGGATTATGCCATGCATTGTCAACGACACCACGAAACCGCACCACTGTGGTGTCGGAGGGATTATGCCATGCATTGGCAACGACACCACGAAACCGCACCACTGTGGTGTCGGAGGGATTATGCATTGCATTGGCAACGAAACCACGAAACCGCACCACTGTGGTGTCGTTTACAATTTTTTAAGTAACTACACCACACTAATGAAGTTCTAAAACAAAACGTATGTACGCATTTATCGATATTAATTATTTATCATTCGCACCATTCGTAAGATCACGACATGTCATAGATGATCTCGGTGAAAATAATGAATAGATGTTGTGTGAGATTGGGTACCTATAGTTATTTTATTTTGCTTTGTTATGAAGTTACGTTATTATTAATTTTGTTTTGTTGTAAAGAACACAATTATTATTTATTACGAATCTTTGCTTAATAATAATTAAAAATTAAAACAACGATTGGTTTTTATACACGTTAGACATTACTAGTTAGCAGTGGTGTGGTTACCTATAAAAATTGTAAACGACACCACAGTGGTGCGGTTTCGTGGTGTCGTTGACAATGCATGGATTATGCTCAGCGCAGACCGAGAGCAGCGCAGCGGAGAGGATATTTTTTATGAAACTCGAAGAAACGTCAGTAATTTTAAATCTATGAATATAAACTTGAACTATGAATATAAGCTGAAAGTAGAAACAAGCTTCAAGTGGAAACCTAAGCCACTGGCCTGTTTTGAGAGACTGGCTATCCTATCATTAACTATAACGTTATTAACACTGTTATGACTGACAGCCTTTATAATTCGACACACTGCTGGGACACAACACCTCTCTTTGTCATCGAAGGAGGTTCGACACCCATTGGAGGATATGGAGTGATGCTATTCCATTCTGCCGGTATCACATCACAACGCAAAACCATACCTGCTGTCACTAACCATACCAAGCACAAATTGTTACCTTAGTGCAGTAAAAAAAAGAAATACCAAATGTACAGACAACAGCACGTTGGGTTACCACAAACTGTCAAATTTTCCCAATCGATTATGCACTTTATATTTAATTGCCCTAGGTTGAAAATCGTTTAGAGAAATTTGACAGTTTTGTATAGCCCGACGTGCTGTTGACTGTACATACTATATATTCATACCTGATGAAGTTTAAAGAATGTAGTGTTAACTAAATTCATTGTTTCAGGAATAATTAATCATTAATTTAATATAAATAAGGTTTATACTAATTTATAGCTCTGTGTAAATCTGATTCAATTTAAAGTTACATAATTTGGTTAGCAGTTTATAGATAATTGTTAATTATAGAAACACCTTAATCTCAAAAGCGGATAACTCATTAACCTATGCTACTATGACTGCTGATATATTTGAATAGTAATAATTACAGCACTAGGTGCTATGTCAATAATCAAATAAATATTACACAAGAATACGAAACATTACATTGTTGCTCGATAAACTATTTAACCACGACACTCGATAGTACTTTGACCTATTTAACTTTTATACACATTTGTGCTCATCATGATGCATTTCTGCTCACCTGCCTGCTCCCATTTTTTTAAGGTCAGCGGAATAAGTTTTTTCTTCTCACATCTTCTTCTTTTATTCAATGACAATTAGTCATTTTATTAGAGGTACGACATTTCTACCAATCTCAAGTTAGGAAAAACACTACATTTTGATATTTTCCCGCTCAAGTTCTTGATGTTTGCATTAAAATATGAGCGTCACACATTTTAATGGATCTAGGGAGTGCTTGGAAAGAAATGCAAGGCAACAGACCCCAAAACCTTTATTTCAATGATTCCTCGTAACTGATCGTCAACACGGATGCTTATGCAACGACACCACTTGTGCATGTGCACTCCGAAACAATTTTGAATTATCGAAACAAAGATCGATATCCAGACGCCATGGTTTCCCTCCAAACACTTTTCTGATTGTTTTCTTCTCACATCCTATTCTATTATATTCTCAATGGCTTCGCGACACATACGATTACGCATTTTGCCAATGTCAGGTGAAATGTGTCTAAAGTAACATTAATAGTCTAAGAGGTCACGGGATTTTTCATAACGATCATGGAAACGGTTAGATTTACTTTTATAGTTTGTAGAGTAGTCCCCTAATTTGAATTATGTCGGTCTGGCTGCTCTCAGTGGTTGCAACTTCGAGTTATATAGCTTACAAGAGGCTTCATCGTTGCGAAAAAAAAACGATAACAGAAATGGTCAGTTTTAGTGCCTATTCGAAGAATAACGTCTCCGCAGATGAAAAACGTTGGTCTGGCGGCTCTCAGTGGTTGCGTTTCAGAGTTATGATGCGCGAAAGTCAGTGCATTGTTGCGAAAAAAAAACGATAACAGAAATGGTCAGTTTTAGTACCTATTCGAAGAATGGGGTCTCCACAGGTTGGTCTGGCTGTTCTCAGTGGTTGCTTTTCAGAGAAAAAAAATAACAGTAATCAGCAAAATAAACAATTAAATCGAACAAATCCAAATTTTATTAATTAAACTTTTATAATTTTATCATCTTTGGGTAAATGCTAAGGCCTGAAGAGTTAAATATTTACTTATTTCCAATATTCTTTTAATTTTTTTTTGAGCTTTTTCATTAGTCACATTAAAATCTATACTAAACCACAAAATAAAGTTTTGAATTCAGTTTTTTTTATAAATATTTAGCTTTCAATTTAATATAATAAAGTGCATAAAGTATCAAAAATGATACTTGTTTTATTTTCATTTAAGAATTCATACTAATTGACTGATTCAATAAAACTCACATACATAAAATTCCTTTACCTTTTAGCTGTCTAAAAAAATGCAAATTACTCTCGAAATTGTACTTTTTATCCGGTCATGTAATCTAAATCTATTGATAAATATAATTAGAAAATTGAAAATGACGAAGGTGTGTGTATATAATTGCTGATAATGCAATATTTTTTATTGATATTTGTATTGGTTGTAACATTTTTATCATGCTCTTGCTGGTGTCAAAAATGATACTCCATGCAGTTAGGCTATCTTGGTTATTGAGATTATTCTTTACGATATTTTCTATGAATTTGTAAGCTTTTGCTTCAAATTTTCAACATAATAACTACAAAAATAATATATAGAAACGATATACCTAGACGATTTGGTTACGCAGTCAGAAGGCAGCAATTACTCGGAAGATGATGCGGTATCAGATGACGTATATTAACTTTAGTTATGAGAAAATTAGTGTACCTACTATCTTACTCGTCAACAATTGCAAGCTGTACTCGAAGATGATTAGATACAGTACACTTTGGAAAATCATGACTATTCATGACCATGATTTGGATCCCCCTGATACTCATTTAGTAAATAAAGGTGAAAATGTTTCAGACAGTGGCACAAATTGTGTTATTTTTCAAATCATTATATGCTCAAAACTTAGGTGGAAAAAGCAGTCAATGTTGTTTTCTGAAGACCAGATTCTATTCAAAGGTTCTACCACTTTTCCGGATGACATTAGAGCTTTAACAACTCCTTATCAGTTATTTTCATGTTTTTCTCCCCGGATTTACTGTATAGACTGGACTAGAACTTCATATCTGTAGGATCCGTGACAGGTATGAAAAAGCTGAGAAATGGAAGAGGGCCATTCCATGCCCAAAAGTCGTAAGGGAATTATCGCCCACGGGTGGAGTTTACTTTATAGACTTGTGAAGATACAGGAATCCTATGAAGTCCAAAAATAGTATGGCCATTTTCTTCCACCATGTAGATTTGTCAGTCATCAATGCATGGGTTTTGTATAGGTCACTATGTACCAGGAAACAAGTAAACCCCAAGCAGATCCTAAATTGGCAAACTTTAGATCGAACTTGTGCAAATACTCATACCCCTTCGATCAGAGGGCGACCTAGCCAAAGTCACTCAATGGAACAGCCGCTTTTTAAAAAAAGTAATGTCTAGTGATAAGATAACTGTAAGGTTTGATAAAAAAAATATGAATATGATGATATGAAAATTATTATACATATGTTTATATAAAAAACATATGGACACGAACTCTTGAGATTTATGATTTAGATACGTAAAATGCCATTAATAAGAAACAAATACATGCAAACTTTGCGTTTCCTAACGATTTTTATCTATAAACCCGTAAATGGTATAAGACTTACCGCTGACATCACCAGAAATATTGTCATTTTCTGACTCCGTCACAGTAACATCAGATACTTTATCAGGTAGTCGGTTCCCTGCATAGCAGAGAAGAACATATTGGCCGTCTTCTTCTTTCTGTCCATGTTAAATTGGCAATGGATAGCTTGGAGGATTTTTAGTTAAATTTATCTAGATATTTGATACATATTTGAGCTAAGTTGCGATGCTCTGTTGACAAATGAAACCAAATGCAAAATTGAACAATTCTATCAAACTTTACAGTTATATTATTACATTATAGACTCCTCATCTACGTGCCTAAGTAGCGAAGAAGATTTCGAAGATTAAGAGATCTAAGTTAAATCTATCTAAGTTAATAAATAAATCTCAGTTAAAGTTATGATGAATCTGTGATTTTACCTAATAATTAATTGATTATATTACAAGCCAATGCAAGCTAATACATAATTTTCGTATCATCATTACGCACTGTGCCACAGAAGCGTTGATGGCGTAGTGCGTAAGGGCGTTGTCTCCCACCCAGGAGGCACTGGTTCGAACCGCCACGTACCAATGTATTTTCAAATTTTGAATTCATAATTATGTACGTTTAATCGACGCTTTTACGGTGAAGGAAAACATCGTGAGCAAACCTGCACACACCTATGAAGAAATTCTTAGATTGTATGTGAAGTCGACCAACATTCACTTAGCCAGCGTGGTTGACTAAGGCCTAATGTTTACACCCCACATTAGGGGCAGTAGGTAGTCTCCTCAAATAAAAAGAAGGATGCAGAGAGGACAATAAATAAAAAAAAATGTGGGGTAAGTTCGAGCCCGTCGGTAGGGACATTATATGAGCTGTTGTAATGATTGCAAGCTAAGTATTTATAAAAAACATGATCATGATTTTCCAAAGTGCACTGTATCTGATCATCTTCGAGTACAGCTTGCAATTGTTGACAAGTAAGATAGTAGGTACACTAATTTTCTCATAACTAAAGTTAATATACGTCATCTGATACCGCATCATCTTCCGAGTAATTGCTGCCTTCTGACTACGTAACCAAATCGTCTATATCGATTCCATATATTATTTTTGTAGTTATTATGTTGAAAAATTGAAGCAAAAGCTTACAAATTCATAGAAAATATGGTAAAGAATAATCTCAATAACCAAGATAGCCTAACTGCATGGAGTATCATTTTTGACACCAGCAAGAGCATGATAAAAATGTTACAACCAATACAAATATTAATAAAAAATATTGCATTATCAGCAATTATATACACATACCTTCGTCATTTTCAATTTTCTAAGTATATTTATCAATAGATTTAGATTACATGACCGGATAAAAAGTACAATTTCGAGAGTAATTTGCATTTTTTTTAGACAGCTAAAAGGTAAAGGAATTTTATGTATGTGAGTTTTATTGAATCAGTCAATTAGTATGAATTCTTAAATGAAAATAAAACAAGTATCATTTTTGATACTTTATGCACTTTATTATATTAAATTGAATGCTAAATATTTATAAAAAAAACTGAATTCAAAACTTTATTTTGTGGTTTAGTATAGATTTTAATGTGACTAATGAAAAAGCTCAAAAAAAAATTAAAAGAATATTGGAAATAAGTAAATATTTAACTCTTCAGGCCTTAGCAATATTCTACAAAATGATTAAAGTCTGATTTTACCCAAAGATGATAAAATTATAAAAGTTTAATTAATAAAATTGGATTTGTTCGATTTAATTGTTTATTTTGCTGATTACTGTTATTTTTTTTTCTCTGAAAAGCAACCACTGAGAACAGCCAGACCAACTTTTTTCACCTGTGGAGACCCCATTCTTCGAATAGGTACTAAAACTGACCATTTCTGTTATCGTTTTTTTTTCGCAACAATGCACTGACTTTCGCGCATCATAACTCTGAAACGCAACCACTGAGAGCCGCCAGACCAACGTTTTACATCTGCGGAGACGTTATTCTTCGAATAGGTACTAAAACTGACCATTTCTGTTATCGTTTTTTTTTCGCAACGATGAAGCCTCTTGTAAGCTATATAACTCGAAGTTGCAACCACTGAGAGCAGCCAGACCGACATAATTCAAATTAGGGGACTACTCTACAAACTATAAAAGTAAATCTAACCGTTTCCATGATCGTTATGAAAAATCCTGCCACCTCTCAGTCTATAAATTGTACGGTAGATTGAGTTAAAAATGAGAGTCCAACACGTGCTATTACAACAAGAACTGGGATGATACGCCTTCTGGTCACTTACTACACTAGTTTTGACTGAAAGTTATGCCGGTCGCCTACTAGACGTCAGCTATCCTTGAGCATCGTATTGTTAGTGGGTACCCACAATAACATGCCCGAGGATAAACATATACTCTAATCTAATAAACAGCTAACTTTTCCATAATATAAGACTCATATCACTTACGATAGTTGCCTTTAAAGTATTGTCTAATACGAAAATATTTTTTTTCAACACACTTCCTCATAAAGTGGCTCTAATCCCATGGCAATTAGGCACATAATGACACCTATAATCAAACTGTGACTTTTTCATTACTATTACTCTCACTCGTGAGTAAACGCACGCGCCCGCGCCCCCGCGCCGCCCCTTCTGAGACGCATCCTACTAGCGAAATACCAAGTACATCCAATGATTGGATTTCACCTACCTACACCAATAATGAACCATCACAAATAACAATAGAACATTTTTTATTTATTTATTTATTTATTTTCCTCAAAGCTTACATCTAACATTACAGGTACTTAACCTAATGCGACAGAAGAGCATCTTATCGACAATAACATAGTACATGCAAAGTTATTTTTGTGAATTCACTCAGTGAACAATGAAAGAGGTAAATTTTCTCAGCTCCTTTATTGAGAGTGTGTAGTGCGAGCAACAGCGGAGACTTCTTTAAAATTTGTGTCCTTCCACTCGGCACTGCCAGCAGGCGCGGCCTATGATGACGCTGCACGTATTTATCGGGAACATACAGCCCTATTTGTTCCAGTATACACCCATTACAAATTTTAGCCCTAAATACTTTAAATAAATACAGTGCCAAAGCAAAATTTCGTCGCACCTCTAACTCATTGTATCCCACCATACCCAATATAAACAAGTTAGGGTACATCAATGGATAAAAGGGATAAACCCCGTACTGTCTCTTATATAAATATCTTATGAATTTATTTTGAATGCGCTCCAACATGAGGCTGTATTCTTTTTGATATGAAGCCCAGACCACAGCGTTACATTCCAGATGACTTCTTACTAGAGTGTTATACAGTGTAACAATGGCTGTAATATTAGTAAAGTCGTGAACCCTGCGAAGTACAAGTCCCAGATTCATGTAGGCTTTCTTACAGCTATTCAGTATGTGTTCCCGGAAACTTAAATTGGTAGTAAACCAAACACCTAAGTCCTTCACTCCTGTTACTTTTTTCATGGAATTTCCGTCTACTTTATAGGTATAGTCTATGGGATTACGGGCTCTTGTAAAGGAAATTGTAACACACTTGGAAACATTAAATTGAAGCTTGTTATTTTTACTCCACTTTAATATTTCGTTTATGTCATTTTGCAATCTTTCACAGTCACCCACTCCCTTAACACTTCTAAATAATTTTAGATCGTCCGCGAACAACAAGCAGCCCGATGACTTTACAATGTCTGGTAAATCATTAATCATGATAACAAATTGAAGAGGCCCTAAGTTACTTCCTTGACTTACCCCTGATCTTACAAAATATGGTTGAGACCGGTAACCAGCGTACTCTACGTACTGTTGACGGTTTCTCAGATAACTAGCCAAAAATTTCAGTAATTTAGGCGTGCAACCGACGCTAGCTAATTTTCTAAGTAGAATATCATTATCCACGACATCAAATGCTTTTTGGAAGTCAAAATACGCAGCGTCTACCTGCCCCTTACTACTATCCACTATAGGGAAAATTTCAGATACATAGTTGAGAAGGTTACTTGTTGTACTACAACCTGGGCGGAAGCCATGTTGTACTTCTGACAGCTGTGCACTGACTTGTTTCAGCATATTCATTTGTATTGCTGATTCGAATACCTTTGCTGGTGTAGATAATATTGCCACCGGTCTATACCCCTTTATTTCTGAACATGAGCCACTTTTTGGAACTGGAACTACACGTGTGGTTTTCCAAATATCTGGAAAATAGTCCTCCTCCAAGCACCTGTTATAAATAAATAGCAACGGCTCGGCCAGCACACACCGACAGTCTCTGAAAATATAAGGCGGTATCCCATCGGGACCCGCGGATCTCTTTGGCTTAAGTTTCGCAAGTGAGTGGGACACTTCAGATAAGCTTAGTTTGTTAATGTGTATTCTGGCGGAACCATTAGCTGCTTCCGCCACTGCTTTTTGTACATTTAGCTCCGGGCTATCCATGTTATATACTGAGTAAAAATAGTTAGCAAATTCATTAGCGCATTGTTCACCTGATAGTACCACCCCATCTTTCAAAATATTTCCCGAGTTTTTATACCCTTTTTTGGACATGAAAGTATTTCAGTAAATAATCTATCTGATGAGACCGCTATATCATCAAAAATAGTTAATTATAATTTTACTAACTGCACATTTACTAATTGTTTCTCTAAATAAACTTTTTATCTACTATGTAAAATGGTTTTTTATTTAAGTATTATTTTATTCAGAAGTGTGTTGAAAAACGTTGTATGATACACGTGTGTATTGATGATTACCGTCCTCGGCTCCTCAATGCGCCTCAGCGGTAATCACCAACATTACACACTTGTAACTATTATACTACACCTGATCGGCACAGTAGCTGTTGATCTTTTCTTCGGCTTAAATATGCGGGAGGAAAAGTTGTATGAAATTCCATTTCTAACGCGGCGACCGCCGCAGCGCTCGGAGGCGGCAGTGCCGGGGCAGGGACGCGCGCTGCACCAACGACAGGCCATTGGTTGGCCGGGGTTTCGCAGAACATCTGCTCTAGTGTTGAATTATCATCATCTCTTTATAATTTATTAAAGGTACTGCTTATTTCAATTTAACAAGTCTTTGAATGTTCCTCACAGGTGTAGTATAAAGCACTATGTAACACTTGGGAGAAAGTTCGATTCCCAACTCGGGAGTATTGTAATCTGTCACTTTCGTTGCGCGGTGAACAATGTAGTATTTCCACTCTCGCACCAATCACCAGAGCCAAATTAAGCAGTAATAAAAATACATAATAAAATATAAAACTGTTTAAAGTAGGTAATGAACATGTATGACCATTAGTTCAATATATGACACAGCAGGTTAGAGCTGATTATTTTTACCACTTTAACAAGATTACCCTTCAGTCGCTCTCTACTGAGATATGAAGGAAAACCCCTTATTCATATCACCATTCTTTGTTTTCTCCTACTCTGTAATTTATTTGGTTTCATTGCAGCGCTGCAGTGGCTTAGCAGGCTACGGGTTCATGGTCCCGTAACCTATTTTTCTAAAAATGGCAGTGGTGAGGTCGACTACGTGACTGTTCGGTAGTTTGAGGGTTATTCTTATAATTAAGTGGGGTGAATTTTTGATGAGTTATTAGACCAGTGGTCGAGACTTTTATGATCCAGCAGCAACCTATGTCGTTGCAGTAAGTATATCTTTTTCATATCACCTTTAAAGTTTGAAAAATACATAGAGATAATAGAAATTATCAAAACATCTGACATAAGTTTATTTATGTAAACACAAATGAACACCAGTCAATCAGACTCAAGACTATCTCTCAAACCCACAAATAATATTTGCATTTTAACAAGAAGTTTACCGCGATTTGCCTTCACTACATAGTATAAAACAAAGTCGCTATCCGCCGTCTGTCTGTCCCTATGTATGCTTAGATCTTTCAAACTACGCAACGGATTTTGATTCGGTTTTTTGTAGATAGTGATTTTTAAGGAAGGTTTATATGTATAATATATGCATATTTACATAAGCATTGCACCCGTGCGAAGCTGGGGCGGGTCGCTAGTTCATAATAATTTTACATCAAATTGACCAGACTGGGTCCATCCACAGCTGAACGTAGATCACTTATTTATGACTCACTATGACTGTTTCAAAAATCCCTACTAAGAAATCGCCACCTCACCGCAGCTTTGTAGTTGTATCTAGGCACTTGACATATTCAACTCTTCGTTTGGTCATAAAAAACCTACTGATGCTACTACTGAAAATAGTAACTAAAAGTCCAGTATGAATTTCTTAGTGGTCGAGTAAATAAATCATGAATATGTCATTTATTCCAAGAAGTGTCGAAAGTACAGCCAAGAAGTGTCGAAAGTATAGCATCCATAAATCTTTCATTATAATACTAAAGTTAAATCAGTTCATAAAAATATAATTTTGCTTTTTTCATTCTTCTTTTTTTGATTGCACACCTTTGTTTACTTGTTCAAAATATTTAAAAAAAACACCTTTTTTGTTTTCTTGTATGCCATGCACGAGTGAAATATTAGTAAAAATTCTAGTAATATATTGCAAGAAACTAGTCTGATTTCAGTCGTAAGCTAACCAAAGTAGAGGCTTAAGAAAATTAAACCTTAAAAAGTCTATTGTAAGAATTTATATAATTTAAAATTTTATAATAGGCTTTTAGGGTCTATTATTCTCCAACCTCTACTAAACATTAAAGAACATTATGATTACGTCTAAAAAAATTGGGAATCGGACTGGTAGACGAACTAAAACAAACAAAAAGACAATATATTTAAGCTTTTATATATTGAAACGCATTTAGAATCGTGCACATTTATTGACAAAGTAGTTTAAATCGAGCGTGTTTGCTAATACTACTGTGCCTGGAGAAATACTGAGCATTGTATGCTCAACGAAGCCCCATGATCCCTGAGCAAACACCGAAGATACGCCTTCCTGCAGTCAAGTATAAAACAAAGATATCAACTACTATGAACTCATTAGTAAGTAGTAATTAGTGAGAATGAAAATAGGTAGTAAATTTATTTTGAATAGTAATAAGCAAATGGGCAGACGGTGTAGTATTAAAATTTGTAGTTGTGATAGTTTTAAAGATTAAAGAGATATTAATGTCAATAGTGATAATAATATAGCCGGTGAAGAAGCAAACATGGTCATAACAAGAACAGATGCGGAAGCGGCAGAGGTTAAAGATGAAATTCCTCACGACCATCTTTTTAAAGTGACTGGACTGTCATCTAGCAATTTAGAGAAGTTGGGTCAAGGTACGCTTTTTAAATCATAATGGAAAAAAAGGTTAAATATGAAGTTGTTATTTTTTTTTGTTTCGTAATAACACTGCAGGTTGAAATTGTTTATATTTTTAAATTTGCATGCTTTTAAATGTTTGCATGAATTGAATGAAATGAATTGAATCATGACACGAAACAAATCGTGTCATGATCAAAATGTTGCCTGTAATTTCAAAAATTTTTGAAAAAATAATTTGCGAAAAATTATACATTTTCTTTGAGAAATTTAATATTTTTAATAAACACCAACACGGGTTCCGAAAACATCGTTCCACAACCTCAGCCGTATTTGAATGCAATTTGGATATACTAAATGCACTAAATAAAAATCAATGTGTTATAGCAGTATTTATGGATATGTCCAAAGCATACGACCGGGTTGTACACAGAATATTATTAGATACATTACATTTACTAGGTATACGTGGTAATGTGCATAAGTGGCTTTCTTCTTACATAACTAACAGAAAACAATATGTTCAAATAGACTACTTAGATGAAAAAACCCATAAAATAAAGAAAGTAAACTCGCACACTGAAGGAAATTCAGGATCGATCCCGCAGGGTAGTGTTTTGGGATGCTTATTGTTCCTAGCCTATATTAATGAGCTCCCGTCAGTAGTGTCACAAAGAATTATATTATTTGCTGACGATGCAACCCTTTTGGTTACAGGTGATCCAAAAAACATTGACGGGTTACATAGTGAAATTACAAATTGTTTAAACAAAATAGTAACTTACTTAAATAGTTTAAATCTTACGTTAAACTTTGAAAAAACAAAACTAATGCAATTTCGGCCGTATCAAAGGATGGGCTTACCTATTCAGTTGTCGTACCAAGGAAAAAGTATAGAAGTAGTGGACACGTTTTCGTTACTAGGCATTACATTAGACACAACTCTTTCATGGAAACAACACGTGGAAGTTGTTGGGAACAGACTGAGTAGCTTCTCGTATGCACTGCGCGAGCTCCGCAAATCCACAAACAAGGAGTGTGCCCTCGCTGCGTATCACAGCCACGCAGCGGCTTGGATTAGATATGGTATTATTTTTTGGGGCAACTCGACTGATGTAAGTGTAGTTTCAGTTTTGCAGAAAAGATGTCTGAGGATAATAACATTGACGGCACCCAGAGAATCGTGTAGGACACTTTTCACGGAGTACAAAATACTTACCGTAACTTGCGTCTACATTTATGAGGTATGTCGCTTTGTGCGCAAAAATATGAAATATTTTGAGCGTATTGGTGACAAATCAAGGCGCTTTCTTTCACGTCGCGATAATGATTTAGTTCTGCCTAGCCCAAATTTGGAAATTTATAAAAATGGTCCATATTATATGGCAATAAAAATTTATAACCACTTGCCAAACACATTTAAGGCCCTCCAGAACAGTCGATTTGAAAATGAGTTAAAGAAACTACTTATATTAAAATCTTATTATTGTGTGAAAGAGTATTTTAATGACAAATTTTAATTTTATAATAACCTATATTAAAAACTGACATTAAATTTCTAATTGTATGTGATTGTTATTATTGACTATTTGATATCTGACTTATTAGAATTTGTTAATTTGTATGTAATTTATATTTCCAAGATTGACATTTTGAAATTATAATTGTAATTATTGAAAATATTGTTTAATGAGATATTTGTAAATTGGACTTTGTTTAATTGTGTTAGAGTTCATAAAAAATAATTTAAATAATTTTAACGTTTAACAAAAGTATTTGACATAGTTCATTTGTTTATTTTCTATTACTTAGGGAAACATTCACAATGCCTTGAAAAGGCAAATTTGTACAAATTAATATAAGACCTTACCTACTTTGTATTGTACCATATTGTGCAAATTTTAGTGAATAAATGAATATGAATATGAATATGAATATGAAAATACCCCGTCATAGCACTTTATCGTAACTATTATTCGTCGTCTGGGTAGGTACCACCGCCTTTCTTATTTCTGCCGTGAAGCAGTTCGCTGTGTTTCGGATTGAAGGGAAAGGTAGCCAGTATAATTACTGGGCATGGAGGGCATATCATCTTAGTCCCCAGGATGGTAAACGCACTTGCGGTGTTAAGTGATTTCCACTTAATATTGCAAGTGTCTTTAGGCAGCGGTGACCACTTAACATCAGGTGGGCCGCAGGCTTGTTTGCCATCTCGTAACATAAAAAAAAATCGTGATGTTTTCTTGTTTCTATTAAATTTGGTATATTTTTCAAAAATCCATAAACTCATTTCAGATTTTTTTAACTTCTATAAAATAGCGCATCAATTGAGTTTGATTATTTCAAGATAATGTATTTCACTTGCCGTGTGATGCCGGCAGAGTAGAAAAGCATCACCCCATACCCTCCAATGGGTATCGTAGAAGGCGAGTAATGGACCAGCAAAGGGGTATGATCCCCACCACCAATCCGCCAATCCGCATTGGGCAAGCGTGGTGGACCTACTGCCTAAACCTTCTCCGGTGACGAGGAGTGGCCTTGTGTCCCAGCAGTGGGTCGAATTATAGAGGCTGTTATGAAGAAGACCGTGTTTTTGTGAAATACATTACTTTATAAACATCGCAGTCTTCTTTCGAATGTTAGAATTGTTTTCAAAATTGCCGTTCAGTTACTATAACTGAACAGTAAAGTAACTTTTCTTTTACTTACTCCAAATTAAAGATTTTACAAAGTTCGCGTGTTGCGTGTGTTTAGCCTACAAAATAAATAATATAGAAAAACATAATATAGACAAACAGAATCAATTTCAGCATATATTCAGCACTACCTAGTTATTTCTCCAAATTCTCGTTACAAGGCGACCAAATGTGCCAATAAATGAGTTCAAAACAACTCCCGCAAGAGACCGAATTCTGGACTGCAGCCAAATATTAAAATCTCAGTGGCGTGGATTTACTAGTGTCACTCCTGCGCACTTTATTGGCAATCGTTATTACTTTATTTGTTGCATCGGCTTGTTTGTCTACCGCATGCTGTTTTAGGCAAATCTTACTTCTGTCATCTTTAAATATACAATCAAACATTTTAGAAAATACTTTGTTAGGAGATCCTAACAAAGTATTCTCTAAAATATTTGATTTATGACAGTATTTGGAGGCAAATACATAATTATGCAAAACCGCAAAATCATCTATTGAATACTCATTAAATTCACTCCAAATTGGAGGAATGGCCGAATTTTTATACCATCTACTAACACTGAAGGTACAGAGCACGGAAAACGTTATAACCTTATCATTGATATGTCAGGGTCGGTCATGGCTGGTACCAAAATGTTAATTGCGATTTTTTTTATATTTATTTACTTTCAAAAATTAAATATTTGATCTGCTTGTTATAAAAAACTTTGATTGAAACGTAGTCGTAATTGGTAACAAAATCCTTACTAAGTTCATACACCCATAACAGCATTGCTTTTAACACGAATTCTAGTGGATTCCTGTAATCCTCAATGATTGTACTGCATTGAGTCGGGAGTATAAGATTCACATAATACTTCACGTGTTTAGGCATCAAGTTGCGTTTTAAAGTATGTTCCGCTTCCGCTAAATTTCATTCATTCTTCAATCAATATTTTATTAACTAACAACCCCCACGGGGTCTCACCCGTGTGTATCCCGTTTCCGTTGGTATATCAGTAAAATAGGTATCCTAGTCCACCATCAAAATCCATTCTAATATTGCTTCAAGAATTTTTTAAGTCAGTTTAGTAGTTCTAGAGATCACAAACAAACACTTGACGTCTTTGTGATATTAGTGTAGATATTGAATGGTACCTTAAACAAATGCATTATTTTGCCTCCTTTATAGTAGAAGTATATATTAAACTTTCAAAAACCAAGAGCGTTTTTGGGTAGCCAAGTAAGTATGTTGGACGTGTTAAGCTTTTACAACATTATACTGATAGCTAATAAAAAACAAATGAAAGACGTAGAGTGAAAAGCGAACGATGATTGAGTACTGAAAGACAAAATGTAGATATAATTCCGAGGACCTAATGAGCGTCACATTAAACCACTTCGGCATTTCTTGGGTAGGATTAGTATTGTAGCACTGTTGGTATGACTGGTGGATATTTTTTGCTCAAATACTAATGACGCAACCATCTAAAATAAATAAAATATGGCTATTTAATTTCAAACTCTTCCATTGATGTGTTTTATATTGACTCATTAGACAGCGCACCAGGTGAACAATAACGTTGTGAGCTCAGTGAAAGCTTGGCAACGATGCAGCCATAAATTATATATTTTATCACCCATGTGGCTTTAACGGCTTAAATATAAAACTATTTATAAAAATCGAGACGTCAAACAATACAATTGGAGGACGCGAAAATAAAAGAAACACTAGCTGTGGTAAACTGAAAACATGGTGGAGAACTCTGATGAACTTCAGTCATGCAATCCACATTCCTCATTCTCCTGATAACTTATCAGTGATTTATAGATAAATCAAAATTTTATAGTAGTAAATTGGTAATGATAAGAAGAGCATGGTCAATTAGAAACTTGAATTTGGACCGGAGTTCGATGAATATCGCAATTGATCTCATAAAAAAGTGTCCTATATACCTATTTGCAATTCCTTCCTATCACATTTTGGCCATTTAAACACAAATGTGTGTATAGTCAAAGTCAAAATGTCTTTATTCCTTTAGGTACAATACACCTGCAAAACTTTTATCATGCAAGCGAGACTCCACTTTGTTTTGAAGCTTTCGGCATTTTATTAGTACCTACTTTTTGTTTATCCTTACGTTTAATTCAAATAGTTTGTATTTAAGCAAACAATTTGGCTTAAAACTTTTATTAATTTCAAATTGAAACTTTTCCATCACCATTTTCTATGTTTATTATAAAAAAGTATATAAAACAATTAGTTAAATTGGTTTTTTTTCCAATGTGACCACAACTTTACAATTCTATTTTGTTATCTTTTTTGTTACGGCACTTATTACTCTTTATTGTTTCATTTTCGTTACGATACATTTTTTTAAACTGACCTTTCTGTTCGATAAAACTGACGCTTTTTTGCCTCTTTTTACGGCAATGTTGCTTATATTTTCCTTTTAGCAATTTTTATCACAAATAAAACCAATGAATCAACAAACAACAACAAAAAGTTATCGCGTAAATGTAATTGTACCTATGGCTTCGGTGATTTATGTCCTAGGTGCTCGAAGAATACTATTAATATAATAATATATAATATAATATATTTTCACGCTCACACCAATTATCTAGCCCGAAGTAAGTATCATTAAGAACTTGTGTTACGGATACTAGATAACGGACATTTTTTTTTTAATATACATAATAATTTTAGATATTTTTATAAATAAACTTAAATAAATATAGAAACAACCATGACTCGCAAACAAACATTCGTGTTCGTCACACAAACATTTGCCGCTACCAGGATTCGAACCCGGACCGCTTGATGTGTAGCCAGCTATACTGACCACTCCACCACGGCGGCGTCACTATTGTTTCAACTGTGTTGTTATTATCATCATTTATCAGACGTTTTACATTAAATGAAGACTTTTTAAATCAAAATGTATAAAGATATGTGGCAGTTATCTTTTTTTTATATTACGAGATGGCAAACAAGCTTGCGGCCCACCTGATGTTAAGTGATCACCGCCGCCTATAGACACTTGCAATATTAAGTGTAAATCACTTAACAGCGCAAGTTTGTTTGCCATCCTGAGGACTAAGATGATATGCCCTCCATGCCCAGTAATTACACTGGCTACCTTTCCCTTCAATCCGAAACACAGCGAATTGCTTGACGGCAGAAATAAGAAAGGCGGTAGTACCTACCCAGACGATTCTACATATGGGTCTACCACCTAGTAAACTATACCACCTAGTATCTTCTTCTACGTCAAAGTTTGTTTAGGGTAAAAAAAATACATCTACATTATTTCAGCAAAATAAAAACAAAACCAAACATAGAAAGCATATTTCTCTATAAATGGACTAAATCATAATGTAGATACTTAATTATACTTTTGATTAACGTCAGCAGTACGTAAGATATTGTTGTCAATTGTTTTGGCACTCGCTCAGGTGGACTTTAGAACAAGTACAAGTAATTAGCCATAATTGTAACCGACTCACTGAACAGTGGCGTGATATTTCTATATCACCAGTAGGAAATAAAATATATTAATATATTCAGTTTGCTGTTGATTATTGTCATTAAAATTATCATCTTTGTCTTCAATTATTACTCTAACTTGTCTGTACAAGGATGATTGGTGAAAGGACTTGGCTAAAGTCTGGTTAGCTACCACTATCACTGTCTGCCGTCATAAAAACTACATATTGTTTTGTTCCGTCATCCAAAAATGAGACAATAATTTCCCCAGCCTAATGAGAATTCCGGGATGGAAATAGAATTAGCATATTAACCAGTTTCTGGTGCAGTTGGAAGAGGATAATCGAGAGAAGCCTTAAATACTACTACTAGTAAAATAAAATGCTTACACATAACACAACACAAAAAGGAAAGGTTAACACAGAGGAAAATCAAAAACACGCAAGTATTAAAATTAGCATTATTAACATTATTATTTTATTAACATTAATAACAGTCGGTACCCGTAGTGTAAGTTTTTTCGTTTGAAATACGTAACTATTGTTACGATAAGAGCTCAATTTGTATGGGAAACATAATTTCCGCTTCTTTCCGCTAGGGGCGCTATTAACGTTTCCTTTACAAATCGAGCTCTCAACGCAACTACAATAGTTACGTATTTTAAACGAAAAACTTAAACTACAGGCACTGAGCCGCAAATAACTTCTTTGAAATAATTACGCGTCAAAGTGTGCTCTGAGGGGCCACCTATAAAGTATTGTATCTTATTTAATATCTACACTACCGAGTTCAGATTTTGTGTAGTAGTTATTCTCAAATCCTACAAAATCATACATAGTGTTGATAAACATTGATCCATAATGTTCGTAGTTCTGAGGTGGCACCTCAATTCAATCGTTTAGAATGAGGTGCCTCTTTTATATACATATAACTTTTGATATGTTTCACTACAAAATCCAAGCTCGGTCATACTAAACTTTCTTAACTACTACTAAATAACTCAATATATTTAATTACGATAGAAAACGTGGCACCTCAATGTGAACACACATGTGTAGCAAAAACCTTAATCGCTTCCAAAATATTGGAACGGACTTTATGAAACAAAGACTGCATTATAGAGTAAATTCCTTTACTTATTTCTACATTTTTAACAAAATTAACTTTAATTTAGGTTTTATTTTAAAAAAAGTTATCCTTTTTCTTAGAACTGTCCCGCTTTCTTTGCACCCAGTGTACAATCATCATCATTATCATAACAACCTATATAATTCTACTTACTGCTGGGACACAAGGCCTCTCCTTGTCATCGAAGGAGGTTTAGACTAGTCCACCACGCTTGCCCAATGCGTATTGTTGGACGGATGATCAATAAACCTTTGCTGATCAAAAGTCGCCTTCTAGGACACCCATTGGAGGATATATATTGGAGGAAAATTTATAGTGGATATAGTGTCGCATCATTAACTCTCATATAAAAAATTAGGTTAAGTTGTATGTGTACATAGATTAAGATTCGATGGGGCTGACATGTCACTTCGTGACAAAAGCACCTAAATAAACTAGATTAAAAAAAAAGGATATGGGGTGATGCTATTCTACTCTGCCAACATCACATGACTATCATATGATATGAATATACCTACATTACATAAAGTCACGCCTTTTCCCCACAGGAGTAGGCAGAAATTACTTCTTTCCACTTCCTACGATCCTTACATATTTCTTTCGCTTCATCTACTTTCGTCGCTATCCTCATAAATGCTCGGCGGTTGCAAATACTTCTGACGTTGCCCTTTTTCAAGACGTCTTCGATTTGATCAATAATAATTTGCCTAAATCTTTTCCGCCCCCCATCTCCGTTCACTTCCGATTGATACTTTTCCTTAATCTATTACAATCGTAAATAATGTAATCAAGTAAAAAATAATCTCTTTCAGTTCAAGAAGCTGCGGAATTCGAGACGGCCATCGCGGCGACCGGCTTTGGGCGGTTCAACGTGCTCCTGATGGTGTGCAGCCTGCCTGCCTTCTGGAGCGCCGTGTCCGTCACCAGCTCCGTGTCCTACATCTTCACGAGGGCGCACTGCGATATGCAGCTCAGTTTGCTGGACATGGGGACTATTAACGCTATCACTTATGGAGGTAAGGTCCATCTCTTATTAAGTTATCTGCCCACTACAACGTATTTGATACGTTGACCCATAACTGTAATAGAAACTTGTTCTGCACAGAAGGTAACACGATATAAAGTAAGTAAGTCTTTATTTTGCAAACTAAGTGATTTGCAGCAGGTCTTATGCTAGGATATATGTACTTAATAACCTTTTCAACACCATTGCTCGTAATTGGTATGTAACTACACCAATTTTAGTTTCACAATGTATCATATTACCAACTTATAATATCTTTCGAATTTCAAATTCGATTACCGCACAGTTTGGTAATCAAAAGTTAGAAGTTTCGTAAAGAAAAGTCACGCTTTTATTTATAAGAAAAAAAAAATAGGAATCAAAGAGAATTTATATGCAAAATGCTGAAACATTTTTGTAAATTAAATAAGTTTGGCGTTTAGAAACACTCTGTTTAAAGATATACAATTATAAAAACCTTATTTAAAATTACAACTATTAAATAGAAGTCATACATAAATATTAAAAGAATATATTTATTTTGTAAAAAATATATAATTTGCTGTTTTAGCTGTATAAGCGTCGGTACCTTAGTCTTTCACGCACAAAGCCATCAATGAAAAAGTAAAAGGGAGTGTTTGGCGGGAAATCATGGCGTCTGGATGTCGATCTTTATTTCGATAATTCAAAATTGCTTCGGAGTGGATTTTGTGCAGTGAAAGTGGTGTCGTTTTGTTGCATAAGCATCCGTGTTGACGAACAGTTATGAGGAATCATTGAAATAAAGGTTTGTGTATGTGGCGTTGAGAATTGTATAGTGGTTGGAAATCCCACTATACAATTCTCATCAGTCCCCATCATGAGGTCTGTACCATGCATTTCTCGCCAAGCACTCCCTAGATGCATTGAAAAGTGTGGCACCCACATTTTAATGCAAAAATCAAGAAAGAAGATGAAACTAAAGACTTGGCTGTATGGGCTAGATCCCTTTGCCGTCCCGTAACAGGGAAAATTGAACCAAAAAAAAAAAAAAAGTAAAAGGAGTGTTTGGCGGGTAATCATGGCGTCTGGATGTCGATCTTTATTTCGATAATTCAAAATTTCTTCGGAGTGGATTTTGTGCAGTGAAAGTGGTGTAGTTTTGTTGCATAAGCATCCGTGTTGACGAACAGTTATGAGGAATCATTGAAATAAAGGTTTTGTGTATGTGGCGTTGAGAATTGTATAGTGGTTGGAAATCCCACAATACAATTCTCATCGGTCACCATCATGAGGTCTGTACTATGCATTTCTCGCCAAGCACTCCCTAGATGCATTAAAAAGTGTGGCACCCACAATTTAATGCAAAAATCAAGAAAGAAAATGAAACTAAAGACTTGGCTGTATGGGCTAGATCCCTTTGCCGTCCCGTAACAGGGAAAAATTAACCAAAAAAAAAAAAGTAAAAGCGAGTGTTTGGCGGGAAATCATAGCGTCTGGATGTCGATCTTTATTTCGATAATTAAAAATTGCTTCGGAGTGGATTTTGTGCAGTGAAAGTGGTGTCGTTTCGTTGCATAAGCATCCGTGTTGACGAACAGTTATGAGGAATCATTGAAATAAAGGTTTTGTGTATATGACGTTGAGAACTGTATAGTGGTTGGAAATCCCACTATATAATTCTCATCAGTCACAGTCATGAGGTTTGTTGCCATGCATTTCTTTCCAAACACTCCCTAGATGCATTAAAATGTGCGACGTCCATATTTTAATGCAAACATCAAGAAAGAAGACAAATACAGACAGGGCTGGACTTGACATCCTTTGCCCGTCCCGTCAGGGACAAAATAAACAAACAAAAAAAAAGTAAAAGCGCGCCATTTTTCAATTTTCAGTACTATTTTGCAAATTTTGCATTATGTATTAATTACTCGCAATGGTGTTGAAAAACGTCGTATAACACTCGTGAGCAGTTAAAAATTACATTCTCGGCTGAATATTAAGCACTCGCTGCGCTCGTGCTCAATGTCAGCCTCGAACGTAATTTTCAACATTACTCACTTGTATTATAATGTACTATTTACATTCAGGTATTGCAAAATTTCAGTACAATGTCTGGTAGAAGGTGAAACGCCCAATGGACCGTTCCGTCACCGACTAAGCACGAACACGATTCGTATCGGCAATAGCAAAATATTACAGCCGACTATTGGCGCTCCGATGATAACATGCTCCGAGCATGGTCGGTGACTGAACGATCTAGTGGACTTGGCCGGCCGATAGGCTGGTGGGCTGCCTTGAGCGGAATTGGTTGGTCGGTCGCTCCTGACACGCCTTTGCTTTCAGAGGTGGTGAATGAGTGCGACCTCTGGTTTGATTTTCCGTGGTGGTTTCACGGAGGGCAGCGCCGCCTTATCGGAGCTATCGCCTGGTGCCTACACGCCTCATTCGGGCTCATTGAGCATTTCCCTCAATGAGGACCAGCAGCGTTCCATATGGTTGCGACCTTAAGTAGGGGGACAGACGGCTTAGATATATGGCTTAGACTGCTCAGAGTTCCATCCAATCCACCCTTGACACCACTGTGGGGATCTGGGAATCGGCCCTTTACAGTGCCAACGGAGCTTTGCGCTCTGTGGTGGCTGGTCTCCAAGAGTGGCGGTGTATGGTATTAACTTTGCTGGACATCGGACGCAAACGATGCATCGGTTGGGCCCGAAAGGGTGAACAGGACACAGGTGACCCGGTGAAAGCCGGGTCGCTGTCGTAGTGGCCCTTGGCAGGATACCCGGAAATAATGCATAGTGGGTAGTGGCGGACCGCCTTTACCTCTGAGTCCCACATACCCTGCAGTTACATCGTACTAGGGCTTTCAATACCGGTATTCCGGGATCCCGTAATACCGTAATCACGTTTTTTTCTTGGTATTCTTCAATACCGGTATTGATCAGCCGATACCGTGATTTTACGGTATTACAAATCAACAATTCTTTATTAGAGTTATATGAATATAAGACGAAATGTTAGGCATGAACCTTACCTCAAAGTACAACTACAACTAGAGGCACTGATTTTGAATCAATAATAAGAGTAAAGATGTGTGTCTTCGAAACCGGTAGGGGTGGTCAGGAAATATTTTTATCTGCAGCTTACAAATATGTACGGTACCTACAAGTGTAGAAGCTGAGCGAGCTTTTTCTTTGTTGCATAAATAGCTGACTGAACTATTTATGCAACAAATTGAGAAGTTTGACAACACTATCTGATAAGTCATTAAACGCTCTGTCCTTTTTAAGATCACACTTTCAGTTACAAAAAAATCCAAAATCTTAAGGTTTTATTGATTATGTTTATCGTTTTACTTTCGTTTCTTTTGAATTTTGTTATTTAGGATTGTTTGATTAGTAATTATATGAATGTTAATAGTGATTGCCATGCAAAGTTTAATTAATGGGAGGTTATTTTTTTATTTTAATATTTATTTATTTATTTTACAAACTTAAATCTACCATTATAGGGTTTATATTTTGTTTATTAAAAAAAATTGGGTCTTTAATTTTTAGTTCCGCCGAATTATTAATAAAAGATTAGGGAAGGGTAGATGTTAGTAGATAACAATGTATGTTTAATATTTTGTTAGCCGGTTTTTCATGTCTTAATTAGGTACCTATGTAACAGAAATAAAGACTGATTAGAAATAAAACGGGCATTTTATATGAGTTCATATTTAATACCGTGATCCCGTGATCACGGTATTGAACATGCTAATACCGGTATTGATACCGGTATCGAAAATATCCGGTATTTGAAAGCCCTACATCGTACTGCAGGAATGATGTGTAAATGCATTAGACCACTCTGTAAAAAATCTCTATCTCTACAATAGATCTCTTCCAGCCAGCCCAGATTGTTTTAAATAATTATGTAATATTTCAAACTAATTGTTTATATAAAAAGGCGAAGGCATAAATGCGCATTACTTACATAAAAGTGTAATAATAGCGAGCAATTCCCTCATGAATATGTCATCATTACAAGACTGTGACGTCACATCGTCAATAATGAGAGATACAGATATGAAACAAAGACAACAATATTTTCCGAGAGTTGGACGAGTTGGGAGAGCTTATGAATGTTTGCGCAGGCGCACCGCCCTAGCAGTGAGCAAATTTACATTTCCATATTATTGAAATGTACACCAAGTTGTTTGATTAATTTAGATTGTTGGTTTGTTTCCGTTTTTCGCGTTGATCAGATTGTTTTATGAGACATTTATTTTTCTAGATTTGTTTATTTTTAGCCACTTTTACTCTGGCTTTTTGGTGAATTTAACTTTTTATACGGAACTATACGATTTCAATTGTTTTCTGACCTTGATCATCTTGAGTAATTTCAAATGTAATAACAATAAGATAATTACTCCCTAAGGGGATGATTTCATAGTGGTCCTAAACTAAACATTTGATTTGCAATAATAATATTAATCGAGAAAACAACTATTATTACTGTAAAAAGCAAAACACATTTAGAACATTCCATTAAAATCAACTGACTATATTTTAGTGGTGTTGAAGATTGGTGTGGACCACCATCGTCATACGAGATTTTTATATATAAAGATACAATATTAAAGAGGTAGTAATTATACACAATAAAAATAAAATTTCGTTTTACAGAATATAAAGTTGATGGAGCCAATAAAACATACAATTTAGAATTAAAAAGGTAGTCATTGCTGGAATCGCCTGCAAGATCTTTCGCCTTTGTTTGCTCGGAGATGTACACACTGGCAGCTATGGGTTCATGCGTTTAATGTTATTTAGTGGACTGTACAGCAAAACAACATAACTCTTCCCCAATAAGCAATGAAAGTGTAAACTCATCGGCCACGTAATCGGATGCTGGACTTCGTCAAACAGCATGAAGTATTTGCACGCTTTTGGTGAGAAAACCTATGCTCCTACCAAAGAGTTTGTTATCTTTGTCAATAGTAAAAAAATCTAGAGAGATAAACAGCATCTGGCCGTAGCAGTAGCTTAGTTTAGAAGTACCTGTCTACAGATCAACACCTTAGTACCTTGTCATACTAATCATTCAATGGTGACAGCCCTGGTGGCAACTATCTGCACAAGCGCTGTCGTTGATATGACATACTACTAAAGTGTTAATACTTCTGATGCTGTATCTTCTATCATAGTCTGTCCAGTCTGTATGTTCTGTCGCCATTAAAATAGTGTTAACAGCAGTATGGTAGTGTGGTTGAGCCAGGGTTTATGGTAAAGTTCCTTCACCTTCTTCTTTTAAAGGAATGACGATCGCGACACATAAAGATTACGCATTGCACCAATATCAAGTGAAAATGTACTTAAAGTAACCAACAATTGTACGGTAGATTAATAATAATAATAATAATAATAATAACACTTATGCAATCCCAGTACTTACATACTCATTCGGCGTCATCAAATGGAGTTTAACTGATATAAATCAAATAGAACGGAAAACACGTAGCATTTTAACTAAACATAATCATCACCATCCAAAGTCAGCGATAGAAAGACTTACCATAAAAAGACAGAATGGCGGTAGAGGGCTTATAAATTTTAATTTACTTTGGCAGAAACAAGTACACAATCTACAAAATTTCTTCCATAAAAAAGCTGACAAGAGTAACCTACACAGAGTGATAGTACAAAACGACAACAATTACACACCTTTAAATTTAAAACACTTTACAGATACACCAGGCTTAAACAATAAAGAACACGAGCATAATATAGAAAATCAGTGGAAACGAAAAACACTGCATGGAAGACACCCCCACGACTTAGAACATATCTCGATAGACAAAGAAGCATCCAACAAATGGCTAAAAGTAGGCACATTATTCCCAGAAACGGAAGGTTTTATGTTAGCAATTCAAGACCAAGTCATAAACACTAAAAACTATAGAAAATTTATTATTAAGGACCCAACAGTCACAAATGACAAATGTCGAAAATGCCACATACATTCAGAGACCATTCAGCATATAACAGGAGCATGCCCACACCTGACAACCACTGACTATACACACAGACACAATCAAATAGCCAATATTATCCATCAAAATCTTGCACTTACCCATAAATTAATTGAAGAATCACACACACCTTACTATAAATATAAGCCCAATACTATACTAGAAAACTCAACTCATAAACTATATTACGATCGTGCTATACTAACTGACAGAACCGTTCACTATAATAGACCAGACATAACCCTACAAGATAAAAAAAAAAAAATAACTTATATAATAGATATAGCTGTACCTAACACGCATAACATGACCAAAACCATCGCAGAAAAAGTACATAAATATACAGACTTAAGAGAAGAAGTAACAAGGATTTGGAGACAAGAGAAAGTGTACATAGTCCCAATAGTACTGTCAACTACTGGCGTCATCCCTATGCATCTCCACAATAGTCTTAAATTATTAAACATTGAAGATCACATTTATATTAAGTTACAGAAGGCAGCAATACTTAATACCTGCAGAACCGTCAGGAAGTTTATGCAAATAGACGATAATGAAATAGCACCTCATAATGTATGTTCGGTAATATCACACAATACACAACACTAACCAATATAAAAAACAGAATATTCCATAAAATTACAATGTTACTTACTTGGCACCCGCCCGTAAATAACATTTCAACCGGCTAAAAAGCTGAGATTTTAAAAAACATATACTTAAATAATAATAATAATAATTGAATTGAATGAATAATGATTGAATTTAAAATGGAGTCTCTCTACACGTGTTTTTGCAACAAGAACTCTGGAGAAACTCCTCCTTCACCTTAAGCCTTATCATCACTTTCTATCAAGATGAAAGCAAATACCGTTACAACAATACTGTAATCCAGACCTTACTTCTCAATGTACGAATTTTTTTTTGTGCTTTAAGCGGATGCTTTTAGCCTTCATCGCACCTGATGATAAGTGACGACGAGGCCGAAGATGGAATCGAACTTCACCTGGAACCATCAACCACAGAGTGACTGGCTGTCGTATCATTAATTGCTGGAACACAATAACGCTGAGCCGACATTACACAGTTCAATCTCATTGAAGCAATGCCATCTATATGCATTGAACATTGAACGAGGTTTGCAATTTACACGCAGGTATATCATATAAATGGCTTTCAATGTTCACTTAACGCAATGCGATGTCACGCCAACTCGTGCTCGCGAAAACATCGCTGCCGTGCACGGAATGGGATATCGTTCAATCTTCATGTTTCAATCGCATTGAATAATGACGTCAATGAGCAATATTGAAGCAATTCCATTGAATGCGAGCGGGAAATTTAAGCTTTCAATGAGATTAGGCAATGGCATTGAAATTTATTTACACGTCTCAATGACATTGAAGCAATGTAATTCAAAGCAATATTGAACCATGTAATTTCGGCTTCTATTGTAATGATTTGCCAAGCGGACAGTCCGTGGTACTACTATCAAGCAAACCGAGCACAAAGTACTCCCCTGATCAAGTCTGGGACCTCAGTATTTAAGTCTGGTGGGCGAGCTCCTAGACCATGGAGGCGATTACAAAATTAATGCATTTGGAACTTCTTGAAGCATTGAATCATCATATCAGCCGATAGACACCCACTGTTGGACTTCAGGCCTCCCCCAAGGATCTCCAAATCGGTCGGCCCTGCGCTGCCCGCATCCAGCGGCTTCCCGCGACCTTTACCAGAGCGTCAGTCCACCTTGTGGGGGCCTACCAACGCTGCGTTCAAGGATCTTGCCATCCCAATGGGCGTCAGTCCTCCTCGCAATGTGCCCTGCCCACTGCCACTGTGACCTTGGATCTCATGCAGATTTCGTCATTTTGGATATGATCACGCAGAGAAACTCCGAGCATAGCCCTTTCTAATGCCCTTTGGGTGACCTTGAGCCTTCTTATGACTTCCATTGTAAGCGGCCACGTTTCGGTTCCGGTTGAATATATTATTGATTTTTGATACTTCTAGGTATGATCTCTTCGGCGTTGCTGTGGGGTTTCCTTTCGGACACGCTTGGCCGCCGCAACATCATGGCAGCTGGCTTCTTCTGCTCGGGTCTCGTGGAGATGGCGGCTGCTATGAGCCAGAACTTTCTCATGCTACTTCTTACTAGATTCGCCAGCGGCTTTCTGTATGTACCTATGTTATTGATGTACGTACAATCAACAGCTCATCAGGTTGCTACAAACAGTCAACTTTTCTCAATCAATTTCGCGCATTATGCCACTTGTTTAGGGTTCAAAATTATTTGAGAATTTCGACAGTTTTCGGTAGTCTGATCTGCTGTTGTCCTTAACTGCAATGTGGAAGAGAGGCATACATGCAAATAGCTATACAGCTAGCTTTCTCTTGCACTAGATATCCTCGCATTTGACTCCACATTCACGGACCATTAAATGCGTTGCACTCATTACCTACACTTTTTTTGGTATAATCGTTGCAAAAGACTAGCAAAACGCCCTGAATAATGCCACTTTCACATCTTTAGTACCTAGACTTAACCTACGGATCAACATATAGCCTCTAACCGCCAGCACCCTACGCTGTAGAAGTGTCTGCTAGCACACGTGTTCCCTCCTTCTACAACCTTGATTTCTTCAAAAGACGCGCGAAGAAGCACCTTGGGGGTCGGCATGGCGAGGGTAGCTAGCGCGACGCCTATACACTCTCTTCTAACCTTTGCAGTGTTACTCCACTTCCCCGCTATCATCATGTTTGATGGAGTTATTTGATTTTCCTACACGTTTTTCTACAAAAAAAATATAAAGTTAAAATGCTATTACTTTTCCAGCTTCAACGGTCCATTCGCGGTCCTATTATCATATTTAGCAGAGCTACACCGGACTGAGTTACGCGCGCGCGTCATTCTTCTCACCAGCCTGTTCTACACCGTCGCCCACATCACGCTGCCGCTCCTGGCCTGGGCTATCCTCACCAAGGAGTGGCACTTCTACATCTATGGCCAAGAGTTTGGTAAGAGTCAACCGCTATGCAGTATTGTCAATATCAAGACATACTTTCAGCAACCGCAAATATATTGGGGTAAAGAGAAAGAATATTTCATTTTTAAAAGATTTGTATCATCATATCAGCCGAGAGACTCCACTGTTGGGCATAAGCCTTGTAAGATAAGATGATTCATCATAAAGGCCTTTACAATTCGACGCACTGCTGGGACACTGGCTTCGAAGGAGGTTTGGGCAGTAGTCTACTACGCTTGCTCAATGCGGATTGGTGGACGGAGTATAAGGTGAGTCCACGACACCCATTGGATGATATAGGGTGATGCTATTCTACTCTGCCGGCATCACATGGCCAACGAATGCCATGGTAACGAATAAACTACTGGACCGATTGTGATCAAATTTGGTACAAATATTTATTAGGTGTTGGGTAAGGAGATGGGCTACTTTTTATCATGGAAAAAAGGCTTGAAGTAGTTGAAAAAAGGGATCAAATAATGTATGGAAGTTCGAAATTTGTGAAGATAAAACCATGAAACTTAGAATTTAGACCGTTGATGAAATAAATACATATTTGTTCAAGAATTTTTGAAATTTTAACATGGATGATGTAGGAAGGGATGAATTCTGTGTGGCGAGAAAGATAGCCTTTATGGCTTCTCAATATTTAATCTGTATTTGTACCAAATTTCATCGAAATTGGTCGGGTAGTTTTTGATCTTATTCGTTACAAATACATACACAAATCTTTCTTCCTCATATTGTTATTAGTATAGAAGTATAGATTAATGTATGAAAATATTTATTTTTGCCAACAGTACTACACAGCTGGAACCTGTTTCTCTTTGCGACTGCCCTAGTGCCTCTACTCTCTGGTATAGCCTTCCTCTGCCTTCCTGAAAGCCCCAAGTTTCTGATGTCCAGAGGCAGGAACGCAGAAGCGATGTTCATCTTCAGGAAGATCTACAGCATGAACATGAGAAAACCCGCTGAAGATTATCCGGTAAGTGCTAATCACAACACACAAAATGATGTCAGGAAGATTGCCTCGAAGACTAAATGTTATTCCACTGGTCTTTCAGATCACTCTGCTAGTAGAAGAGAAGACTGAAGAGCAGGGCCGTGGGGTAGCAGCCCTTAGAGGAGGAATGGCGCAGTTGACACCTCTCTTCAAACCTCCTTACTTGAAATGGCTGGTGTTAATTTGCATCATTCACATGGGCTGTATGTTCGGGTAAAATTTTGACAAAATTTGGTTATGCATTTCTGATTTATACTTGAGAAGATTGATAAAACTTTCAACATATAATTATGTTGAAATTTATGGAAAATATTAAGAAGGAACATAATTATTATCTTCATAATTATGTCAAATTTAAATCAAAATATAAATATTTAAGGAGTTGTCTCATACATCGATGCAATGCAAGCAATATCGAGCGGTCTTGTATCAGAAGTCCTGTTTACTCTGAGATCAGAAAACATTAACGATACAATTTTCTTAAGACGCGTAGTTCTACGATATTTTGCCGATTTCGGCAATAGATGCAATTTTGTATAATAATAATAATAATCATTTACTCATAACCCAACATTACACATTAAAAGGTAAGTACATTACAGTGGTTAGATCTAGGGTTTTATATAATGTGTCACATTGACAAAGTCGCTTAGCTTCAAAGTTAAATTATTAATAGCAGTTACTTTTTAAGATTTTTCTCAAATTGTTTTGGTAGCTTAGCATCATCGTCATCAACATTTTGGCGAAACGACGTCCACTGTTGAACTTAGAACTTAACTTGCTTCTCCAAAAACAACACAGTGATAGACCCTGTGATTTTAGTTTATACAATTACCAATGTAATACTTTTCTCCTAGAACCAACACAATCCGGCTCTGGTACCCTCAACTGGCGGCGATGATAGGCTCCAGTAACGACAGCCTATGTGCGTCCATCGCACCTGCTGCACAGCCTGCACCAGATGAAGACTGCAGGCCAATACCCACCGACATGCTTACCTACCTCCAGAGTTCTGTCGCTGGCGCAGGTTCGGTGCTCACGTATAGCATCGGAGGAGCTATGATTAACAGGTTTCTATAACGTCTCTGCAATTACCTCATTAACTTTAATGAGGTCTCTGCAATGACCTCATTAAAATTTAATGACTTCATTGCAGAGATTCTACCATCTCAAGAAGGTGAACCGTTCCCAAATAAATTGAAGCAGGTTAGCAGAAAAAAGTTTATGTGATTTAACCTAAAGGTTTTGACGCGGTTATGAGTGGTAGACCCATATGTAGGGTCGTCTGGGTAGGTACCACCGCCTTTCTTATATTTGCCGTGAAGCAGTTCGCTGTGTTTCGGATTGAAGGGAAAGGTAGCTCGTAACAAAAAAAAAGTGGTCAGTAACGCCGTCTACATATCGGGCGGTCCGGGTTCAATCCTGGTAATGGAAAGCAATTTTCTTACAAATAGGTTACATTAAAACATTTATTTGGCGGCACCGTTAGACACTAAAACATAAATTTTATTTTAGTGTTTCACCAAAGGACTCTCTAGGCTCTACCTTGCAGAATGCTGTTCGGGCTGCCTACAAACAATTGATGCGAAGTCATCAACTCGTTCTTCTGTAAACATCCCCGAAGCACCACAGAAACACGGCAGCCCTAGCAGCATCCTGATTATATTTTTATATATACTGTACGCAGACGACACTGAATGCCCTTTGAGTATAACATGGAGAATTGGGGAAGGGTGGTGGACTACTGCCTAAACCTCCTTCGATGATAACGAGAGGCCTTGTGTCCCAGCGGAGGTCGAGTTGTAAAGGCTGTTATGGTCTCTTTGTTCTGATTAGATGTGGCAAGAGGCTAGTGGTGGGGATGTGTGGCGTGTGCGGCGCTCTCATGGTGGTGGTGCTGCCGCTGCTGGGCCGCGACGCCACGTGGGTGACGGCGCTGGTGACGGCTGCGCTGGCACTCACCTCTCTGTTCGGGGCAGCGCTCTCCAGCGTCACCGTGGACTTGTTTCCTACGTCGCTGAGGTACTTTTTAATCCGCCTGCAAGGAAAGTGTTATATATTGTATGCGTATATTTACTTAGGTAGGTATGTTCCTCCGTAGCGCCTAAAATATTATTCATCCGATTTGTCATGAATAAGCTGTCAATCAATTCGTTATTACGATCGTAGTAACATATGCTACATTTAAACCAACTTTAACAATAGGAGGAGTTGATTCTCCCTTGTAGACTTTCACCGATTTCATTCCTGTCTTTTATTCCATAGTCAGGTATTACCACAGATAATATCAATCTAAGGTTATCGGGCGAATCGCCGAGTTTATAGGAAGACCGAGTGTCGCGATCACCGGCCGTACTACATAACATGGTTCTAGTTGAGCATGCCGTAATATACACTATTCATTGCGCGCGTCATAAGGACTGCGAAGCAATGAAAGTTACGCACAGCCGCAAAGGAGTTCGGTCAAATCGCTGAGTTCATAGGAAGTCCGAGTCACTTGTCACAAGTTAAACGTCGGCTTGGCCTATCTCCTTGTATTATTAAATCTGTGAGTATCTTTTTGCTTATTTCTGCTCTCTGTCACAGAGTGATGGCGATGGCTACGTTCCTGATGTGTGGGAGATTGGGCACCATTATTGGGACGGTGATTTTTCCTGCTCTCATCAACTATGGTTGTCTTCCACCGTTCATCACTATAGCGGCTGTTTTGGCAGGTAAACATTTATTATAAGCCCGCGTTGACACGATCAGAGTCTATTCGGACAAGTGGGCTCGGATACGAACTCCAAATTCAATGCAACTTGAATTGTCGAAACCCATCTTGTACAAGAAGTAGCTATTGCTATTGATCCATGATTTACAAAAGGAATGATGACTAATAAAAATATAATAATTCTATTATGTCCGTGAGATAGATTAAAAAAACATTTGACCTGCATTTTTTAACTTAATCAAATCAGTAAAGTTTAAAAAGATAAAAAGCCTCTGCAGGAATGGAGACTTGTGACGTCACTCTTCAGTAAAAGCTGTACCTAGGTGACATTTGTTTACGTGATAAAAGAAAAATACTGCAATCTAGTGAGTAGGTCGAGGAGAAGTTGGTAATGTGCCTCAAAACACACTTTGCTTTTGAGGCTTTATGTAAAAACTAAAGGACTCTGAAACCTGAAAGATACCTTATATAGTTCCTTATTCATTTGGATGTACGGACAACAGCACATCGGGCTATGACAAACTGTAAAATTTTCCCAATCAACTTTGTACTTTATATCAAACACTGCAAGGTTAAAAATCGATTGGAGAAAGGGGTTTGGGTAATGTTGGCGTCGTTTTGAAGTTGAGCGGCCAGTAATGAAATTTGGATTTTTTCAAATAACAGATAATAACGATAAAAAAAATATATGGACTAATTTCTCTAAATCGTATCGGAACGGAAATATTTGTCTTAGTTTTAACCATTAAAATCGAAGAAATTATTGTAATCTACTGCACTCTTTAACTTTAAGGATAACGTAGGTATTTCCTAACCGAATGCCCGATATCTGTTGACTATGGGCCGATGGAGTGGTACGCATGGCGATGCAATTGAATACATGAATGCTCAAGTTCCTGGACTGGATGACTTTCCTATTTTAAGTGCCGATGATTTGATTATCTTGGAATACTTGATACTTGGAACGTATCAAGTACAACAAACTCGCATCTACTACGGGGAACATGTAAAAAATGATGGCTCGTATGTGATTGAAGTATGCAGAGAACCTAATATTAATGATTTTTCGCCGGAAACCTTAAATTGGAATGATCCGTGGCTTCTTAGAGACAGAATCCAATCCAGGCATTCATCTAGACGAATATATTATGTATACAACATGTAAACTAAATAACTAACACCCTGAATACAGGTGGTTTGGGATCGGCTTCGGAGTTGATTTCAATATTTTAAAACAAAAAAACAAAAAAAAAGTACCCAGAAAATATTGTACAACATTTTCTGGATACTTTTTGTTTTTTTTTTTTTTTTTAAATCGTTTTTATTTAAAAAAAATATTGAAATCAACTCAGAAGCCGAACCCAAACCACCCGTATTCAGGGTGTTGGTTATTTAGTTTACATGTTGTATATACCAGTAGAAAGATCTACACAAGGGCTAGATGCTATTTTGGGCCACTATTGCTCGTGTATTATTGGAAAACGGACCTTAGGTTGCTGTTCGCACGTAATGTCCATTATATGGTACATGGGATGGGGGAGATATCAAAATAATTTGACTCCCCCAGCACAGTTTTAAGATACAATTATCCGACATGACATTGAGAACGAAATGGACGAACAGTAACTCTCTTCGTCCATTTAATTTTCAATGTCTTGTAAAAATGTGTTTTTATATTTAATAAAACGCAATAATGTTTATTATTTTGTTTTTATTTATTTCCTAAGACCATCCAACTAACGTCACAGTGACAGATGGTCGGAAAACAGTAAAACCACTCTCTAATCAATCTTATAAAAACATAAGTAAGATTTCTTTATGCCGGACAGTACCTAACTGAAATATTTGTAAGCGTATATTGACGACATCTTATGTCCATATATAAAATCTTAAAATGCGAATATCTCAGGTTCGATATCACTTGGGACGAAAATAATTAAGCATATATGTGTACTTAACAGGCGATAATAATAAGACATGAAAAATATTGGTGGCCGCTGAAAAAAAAAATCACGCCACTAGTCCATACAAAGTTACTCAAACCCCTTTGACAGTTTTGTATAGTCTGATGTGCTGTTGACTGTACATACATATCTTAACACAGAGCTAACTTCGCTCGCGTTTATGTCGGTTATCGTGCCAAAAAGTTTGCTATGTCCTTCCCAGGCTCTGAAAATATAAATACTAAACTTCATCAAAATCAGTCCAGTAGTTTCGGAACCTATTCAGTGCAAGTCAAAGTCAAAATTTCTTTATTCATTTAGGTACAAAGTACACTTATGAAAGTCAATTTTGATGCCATCGGTTCAATAGTCTACCAGGAGGTCTTATTCTGCAAAAAAAAGCAAACAAACAAACAATCAAATCTTTCCTTTTTCTAATATCTTACTACAGAATAAATAAAATTTGCACAAGGAAATCAAAAATAATATTTATTCTTAGATAGTCTTTGGCATCGCGAGATGAAATGATGGTTATGTATTCCGGAGCTGATAGAAATTTTTAGATAGGTGTTTGAGGCAAGCTAAATCTGCATCAGCAGCAGACCTGACTGGGAAGTTAGTTTACATCAACCCTTATTGGCGGGTTTCAATAACATAACTAACTAATAACTACCGATAGTTTCCACGACAACGATAGAATTCTGACATATTTAGTATAGTATATCTGTCAAAATCTTATCCCTAGTAAGCAAAATGGTCATCATCGTCATCATCATCAACAGCTCATAATAATGTCCCCACCGAGGGGCTCGAGCCTACCCCACATTAGGGGCGATTAGGCCTTAGTCAACCACGCTGGCCAAGTGCGGGTTGTTCGACTTCACACACGACGTAGGAATTTCTTCAAAGTTAAGGCAGGGTTCCTCGCGATGTTTTCCTTCACCGTAAAAGCGTCGATTAAACGTACATATGAATTCAAAATTTTAAAACACTTTGGTACGTGGCGGGGATCGATCCGGTGCCTCCCGGGTGGGAGACAACGCTCTTACGCACTACGTCACCGACGATAGTTAAGCAAAATGGTAGGTGATAGGTTATTGAAACCAGCCATGTCTCCAAAATTGCAATTTTTTTCTTGCAAAACATGTTCTTGAGGCTATCTGAAATTTATATTAATGTGCATATTGAATGAATACTCCGCATGGAATGCTGCAAGATAGCTACATTGTTGTAGCATTTATAGTAGGTGTCGTAACAAACAGTTTTGCAATTATCTGGTAAAGTTAAAGACCCGCTTAAATAAACTGGCTTGTTTATGTTTTTGCTCTTTATATATTCAATTTAAAAACATTTACATAGACTACCAAGTACATGATCGGTACGCTGGACGCTTTTTGTAAAAATAATTGCAACTTTGGAGGTACCTTTAAGGGTTGATGTAGTCCCAGTACTTCACAACCAGGTCTGCAGCTTCGTGTTAGATTATTATAGGATAGATCTAAGGCAGGTTTATAGCTTGCCTCAAATACCTACCATAAAAAATCGGGAGTGGTCTCCCCTTGACTTTCTCGTATACCGGAAACGACTCAAAATAAAGGCCTTATATTTTGATGTCATACATGCATGTTAAACTTTGGTCACCCATCCGAGTACCGATCATGTACTTGGTTGCTGAACTTTCGTAATCGACGACTCAAAAGTTGATAGAAACCTTAATATTTTGATTTCATTCATGTACCTATGTTAAATTTGGTTGCAATAGGTTAAAGCATACTCGAGTTATCGTGTTAACGCACAGACACACACACTGACATAATTCCAAAAACGGTATTTTTGGACCCAGGGTGGTGGACCAGGTCCAAAACGTGTAAATCCGTCAAAATCTAGAGGTCGAATTTTTTGACGCATACTACGTATGCGAGAAAGTAAAAATACAGTTGGATTGAGAACCTCTTCTTTTTACACAATACTACACAGCACAGAGCCACGTGTTTTATTGGCTATCAACAAAACATTAATAAAAGCGCCATCTTTTAGTAGCAAGTAGAACAAATTGGTAACAAATGAGGTTGCTGTTCAACTGTTTCATATAGAAATATAAGAAATATTTACTAGATGGCGCTGAAAACACTAATTGAGAACAAAAATATATAAGTACTTCCAAAAACCAACTAGCATTTACTCGTGATTTTGCTGACGTTAAATGTAGATTTTATCGAAAAGTTATTTTAGTATTTTTTCTATCCCTCGGGAACCGTCCTTTTTTCTTGATGGTTCTTTTCTGTACCTTGACAATGTGTGGTGTGCATGCACAAAAATTCCTGATGAATGGTTGAATAGACTAAGACCGGGTTGTATATTCTATCCGCAGATTAAAGTAAGCTTACCGACGTTTTGTTGCCTAGCAAATAGGTACTGTTTACTAAAAATAACAGCGGCAACAAATCTCTGGTAGAGTGATATCTATCTGTGGAGACCTACTAAAGCTTCACTCTACTGAGATCCACATGCACATTTAAAATATTACTAAATTGTAATATACATTCAGAATGATTAACAAAAACAACTTAAATTATATCTAGAACTACATTTTGAAGGAAAAACACTAACTAGATAGTTAAGAACGGATTTTTTACAAAGATTCTTCATTCTAGGTATAGTATTATATTATCTGTGATTCTAGTAAAAATTATATCTATTCATACCACTTTTACTTTCTCGTATACGTAGTATATAGGAAGTCTTGTAATCGTAAAAAAATCGGACCTCGAGATTTTGACGGTTTTACACGTTTTGGACCTCCCTGAGTCCAAAAATATTTTTTTTGGAATTATGTCTGTGTGTCTGTGCGTTAGCACTATAACTCGAGTATGCTTAAATTATTACCACCAAATTTAACATGCATGTATAACATCAAAATTTAAGGTTTCTATCTAATTTTGAGTCGTCGATCACGAAAGTTAAGCAACCAAGTGCGCGGTCGGTACTCGGATGGGTGACCAAAATTTAACATGCATGTATGACATCAAAATATAAGGTTTCTATCAACTTTTGAGTCGTTTCCGCTACGAGAAAGTCAAGGGGAGACCACTCCCGATTTTTTATAATGGTATATGGTTGGCCTGGTAATAAGCAGCCACCCGTAGCCCGGTGCTTGCAACTCTGACGTGACACGCACGCTGCCAACCCTAGTGCAATATCCGTGGAATTTCAAATTTTAATACTTTACAACTTTTTTTTAATTAGTTCATAATTCATTTTCAGTGTGCGGGTTGGCGTCCGGTTTACTTCCGAATACTACTCTCAAGAAATTGGAATAAGTTATAAAGTAGATACTCGCAAATGTAAAACTGAAGACCAATATTAAATATCTTTAATTTTTTTTATAAGTTCCAAAGTGAATCTACCAAGCCATTTGTAAATAATCTAGGTACCTAAGTAATTGTTATTTTGTACTTAATTTTTCATGGTGTATTGTGTAAATATTTTGAGTAAGTTTTTTTATTATTCATTATTTACAAAGTTTCTTCTTAAGAGAGTAAGATGGTAAATAAAAGGCAGTCGTTTTAAAAATATTCTCTTTCTTTATTTATAATTTATCATAACCTAATCTCATCCATCGTCTATGTTACATCTAAACAAGTAACAGGCGAATCAGGGAGGCCTAAATATATTATATACCTGTGAACACACTTTAACCATGTGTATTATAAAACTATTTTTACACTGCGGGCCCAAAATACTAGTCTTGTCTAACAAAACTAGGCTTAATTTTTATTATATAATTACACATTGTTAAAATTGTTCTTTTTATATATTCGTTAAGGCGCTACATCAGTCTAATGCGATGACTAAACGGCATGTCGTTGAAAAATCCAGAAAAGGGTTTATTTCCATAAATTGTTGGTGCTGGCTTGCATTTTGTGACTAAAACATATTGAATGCAGTATTTTAAGGCCAGAATGCATGTTCAAATTACTGCCACAGGAACAATTTGGATTAGTTCTTCTTGTTATGATGATTATTAAACAATTACTGACACTTTAATGTCATGCAAAAATATATAATATTTCCTTCTAGCCGTCTTCTTTTCAATTACATTCTCTAATCTCAAAGACACAGATTAGATTTTAAAGTGGCAGTGCTTCGTATGTCTTAGATTAAGCGTGTGCAAGCCCAAGTTATACTTCGGAGTTGACTATTGCATCAAACGCCAAACATTTCTTTCTTAAGAAACTGGCCTTTACAGTACGTTCATATTACAGTATACTTATGTATTACGACAAAGCAAGATTTTAATAAAGACTAGAATGAAATCTTATTGTCAAGTCAACTCACTTTGTCACTAAGCAGTACCCATAAATTCGAGCTTCATATAACGTATTTGTATATAATTACATAGACTTAAATATAGGCCAGTGAAATTGACTGTATTACCCTATATATTATGTATAAATTTTGGATTATTACTTTAATATATATTATATAATCTGAATACAACGCAAGGCACAATGTTGAAAATCTGTTTTGGACAAATTCACCTATCTATTTATTTCTCTTCAAAATCAACGATTGCACTATTTTTAATACATTTTAATTAAACATTGGCAGATCTTTTTCGATTATAAAAACTAAAAGATCAAATCGTTGTGTGATTAGTCTAACGATACTATATGCCCGGATCTGCTCCCGTACACACCAACTGAGATACATTTCGTCAGAACCTCCTCGAGGAGTGTTAGAAATGCTTTACACACAGCCTTCTTCACATAACTATTACACCTCGCAATACAAAATTGTGTCAAATAATATTTTTGTACAAAAGAAATATAACTATACACTAACATCTTAAATAATTTACAAACTAAAGTAAGGCATATTTCATAATTATAAATAGTTAATTACAAATATTATAGTACATAACGTTTATATATACAGTCTCGCGTTGTCTTAAAGCCGAGTTCTATACAATATTATACAACTTAAGAAAATTGTATATAGTTGACTATATGATACATGCTATATGGTAAGGCCTCATAATTTCCATGGTAAATCAATGGGAAACAGCTTGGGCAGGGGCCTCCGCACCAAAATTGGATGGTCCAATTTGAGAGAGTAGCCAACAAATGAGGAAGAAGATAAAGATTGCGAAAATTAATGACTTAACTATTAAAAATAATTCAAAATTATTGACTTGTGAATAATATAAAATTATTATATTTAGAATATTTAGAAAAAACTATCGCGAGGGTAGCCAAGCTGTTTAATCTAAATATAAAAGATATAATTCCCATATTAAATTTAACGATGATAAAGTAACGACGATTTTATCGTCAGTTATAGATAACAATGTGAAGAAAACAGACAGGAAAAAGATGCATTATATAACATACGCCCACTGTCTTCTCAGAGCAAATCATTAATTGCTATTGTATTTTATCCAAACACAATATTAAATTTCTTAATACCAATTCATTGACTTATAAGGCCTCTTCAGTACACGCGATTGGTTCAAATACCTATGCCTATTTACATCTGTGGTTAATAAAATATTTGTTGCGCTCATTAATTTAAAACATCCTGCAATTGTTCCCAATACTGGGCATATGCCCAAGGCTGGCACGCCAGATGACGCAACAAAACTGAAATCCTTAACACAATTGAAAACATTAATAATTGCCTACATATTAATTAAAATTAAAAATATAATATAAAAAACCATTGCTATAAAAATGAATAATGTAACCAATTGTTAATGTCTCCAAGTGTATTATAATAAAAATAATGAAGTCCAATAATATAGAAACCATTTTCACTTCGTGTTCATTTCAAAAAGTTTTTGCACTGCACTATTTGTCTCTGCACGACCACTATTGAAGAGTTGTTCTGAGATGAAGGATCCATTGAAACTGTATTCATTTCGGCTAATGGACAATTGGACATAGATGGTTCAATCCGTATAAAGTAAGGAATACAGGATCCAACGGCATCCTCTGCTCGAAGCAAGGCTCCTCGCTCCCGTTCTACTTCTTGCGTCAGCTCGGAGGGGCAAGCAGGACCTCCAACCAACAGGGGCAAGCCGTCACGTCCCGTCTCGAATACTTCGGACCCCAACCTTTGGCAAAGGAGATCCGCACAGACCTCGGGTCGACGGGGCCTATGTGTGGGAGCGAGACGGCAGGAGGCGGGCACTGAGGGTCGAAGATACACAGACAGTGGCCCGGTGCCACTCTCCAGACTAGCAAAGCTTTAGCTGCCGCCGCGTCCAGGGCAGGAGAACTGACGAACACTGGTTCCTGGCTTCTGTTGTACAGCCAGACGCCATCGGACTCTAGTGACAGGGTGACGCCTAGGCCGATTTTCGATCTTGTCTTACGCACCTGTAATAGAAAGGGAAACATTATTGTAGAAAATTAAATCATTGATCTTCGGTGGACAGAATTCTTACATTAAAAGATTTTGAGTATGTATAAAATGGTCAGGACAAACCTAAACTAATCAATAAAAATACGTCAGGACTAAAAACATTAAATAAGCGAGTCGCTCATTTGGTAAGTAGCCATCAAAACCCTTTTTTATGGTGATAGAAAATCCATTGATGGGCCATACCGCACGCTGGATAGGCGTACCGGTTGAACAACGCTGGACCTGCGCACTAAAATTCACCGCTACTCCTAAGCCTATCTCGAGGCGTTTTGAGATCTGCGGGAACCATTAAAAACCCCACCACGTACTAAATTGCCCGCTACATCAAAACCAGGCGTATACAAAGTCCTCGGTTTGGTTGATGGTAGGACGTTTCAAGCCTGGCTGGCCATCGACAGATTTTGATAAGGTGGTTTCCTCTTCATCGAATTTCTATCGCCATTATAGTATTAACAGTATTATTGCGTGCCGACAGTTTATGATAGATATCCTCTCCCTCAGTGATTGAAGCTGGCTTCTGTCTTTGGCTTAATCATCAAACACCTTCAAGTGACGTGATTGCTTGTTAAAGATGAAAAAGATCACTGCCCAGTGCCCATAGTGGCAATTCAAGCAAGTTTAACATCTGTATTGTGTTGGGCTCTTTTGATCACGATTCAACATGTCTGAGTCTACTGACACCCCATAAGATTTATTTCCAAATATCTGTCTCGCAGCTTTCTTGCAATCTTCAAAAGTTACATCGTGTCCTACATTTCTTCGCTCATTCATGGACTTTGTATCTGTCAGTCACTCATATTTTATTCTAAATATTTAGTTAGAGAAATAGAAAATCAGTATTTACTGAATACTCTAATATTTTATAAGACGGCTAAAGCGAGTTACAGTTTGCGTTGAACATAGTTTCGACCGGGGTTATCTATCGCGACCTTACGCTTGCTAAATCAATATTATCGACTAATGCAAAAAGGTTAATGTTGAGACAATTAAAATTAACCACAAGTCATGCTAAACTCTACATTCTGTATGCTGGACGGCAATTTTTTAAAAGCTGACATAAAAGTTCACAATCGAGTAAATTGTTGACTTATAATTATAACATAATGGTGCTACAATCAAATACAAAGCACCAAATAATAACTGACTACACAATTTTAATTTGTTTGAATACCACGATATCTGGCGAATAAAAAATATCTAGGGATTGAAAAATCAGCCTTTAACCAGCCAACCCTGGACTTATCCTATCCCCGCAATGCTCTGGTACTCCTACATGCCAACAGCAACCAAAGGCAGTTGTTATTTGTCTACGGTCTTCTGTAAGGTGGAGGTAACATCATAGACCGCGTGCTCCAACTTCTAACGGCTAGTCCGCTGTGACGAAAGCTCATAGCATTCCATGGATTCATCGTCGCTGGCGTACAAGCGTCGGTGTCGTACGAGCGTTGGTGGCGTCGTGCGTAAGAGCGTCGTCTCCTACCCGGGAGGCGCTGGTTCGATCCCCGCCACGTACTAATGTGTTTTCAAATTTTGAATTCATATGTACGTTTAATCGACGCTTTTACGGTGAAGGAAAACATCGTGAGGAAACCTGCACACACCTATGAAGAAATTCTTAGGTTGTGTGTGAAGTCCACCAACCCGCACTTGGCCAGCGTGGTTGACTAAGGCCTAATCGCCCCTAATATGGGGTAGGCTCGACCCCTCGGTGGGGACATTATATGAGCTGTTGATGATGATGATGATGTGCCGGGTCTATCACGTTGCAGACAGGGTAGCCGGGAGTAGTGCCTGGGACTTGTGATGATCCATCGGCACTCACCTTCACTACTAACTTCAGATACGCGTTCCAATACAGAACTTATGAAAGTCCTAGGCAAACCGAGGTCTAAGAACGTATTCAGGGATTTAGCTGGTATACTCGCGCCTGCCTCCATCGCATACAAACCAACGATATATCCATTTTTGTTAATTGGTTTGTTGAATCAAGTTACATATTGGTTTTTATATTGTGGTCTTTGAGGATGTTCATTTTTCAAGGTACAGTCAGGGCCAAGAGTACGCGCTTGATGTACTGTTGGTTGAGCTGACTCATTGGCCATAATACATAAAATTTCACGTATAACAAAGCTTAGAAAAAAATTATAACTTAACTGATTTTAATGAACACGTAAATACACTCGTACAATCACGCTCATAATCCCATTAAAGGTTAGGCAAATGAATCATCCAGCCGGATGGATTATGCAAATCATGCAATACCTCCAAATAGTGACGGGTTGCAGCCAATCCTCCGCATGAAAAGGACACGAAACCCAAAAAATACCGAGCCGTTAGTGAGTCAACCAGGATAGATGTTACTATAAGGATTCGGAGTCTTCTAATTAATCTTAGCGGTTTGGGTGTACACAAAAAACATTATACTACAAATATACTATATTATCATAACATGGTATTCACCTGTTCAGCTTGCGGTGAGTCTTTGTGATCTAAGGCGTCCAGACAGAATCCGTTCCGGCCACTGGCGCAGGCGCCACCTCTAAACACGTCGACAGCTCGGACCCTGACTCCGAACTGCCTCCCCACGCGCTGCGTCAGCTCCCAATAGGCTAGCCTGCACCATTCGGTTTCCCACGTCTGTTTCTCTGGAAAGAAAGAAAACTTTCATAAGCATTGTGATTTTTGAGGTTGGTTCCAAAGTTCTGCACAAAAACATTAGATTTTATTTTAATAAAAATTTTATTTTTCCGTTTTTAGTTCTGAAGCCACTTTTTTATTTAAAAATAATTTATTTTTAGCTTAATAATATGTATTTTTTTAAAACAAGAACTAAATCCTGAGCCTTCTCCTTCCATTAATACGTTTTCTAGCTGATAAGTTTATAATCCTTATGATTTTAAACAGTAACCAATTCTAATAACATTTTTTTATTAAATTAACACACATACAATGAACATTTTGGAAGAAGGTATTGTAGTTAAGATTATTGTGCAAGAATATTCCAGAACAAATGACCGACGATAATGACAATGATTTTGCCAACAGAGCTAAATTCGAAGTTGACACCGGCCACGCACGTGCCACTGAAAAGAAAGGACCTGACGTAATTTTAACCAGATTAGTTTTAACTATGACATTTGGACAACTATAATACGAAGAACAGATAGTGTTGACGTGTTGCGTATAAAAAAATGATCCAAAATTACTGACGAAATTTCTTGTACCAAGATTGGTTGGAAGGTTGTTCAATTGTGATTATGTTATAGGAGAAGCTTTAAAACTAGCGAATCAAATAAACGTTTATGCGATCATTCGCCGGCTTTTCTTGGAAGCATACAGCGTTGTTGCGGATGAGGTAAACAAAATTTAATAGCATCATAGTACCAAATTTTAGTAACTGAAATCAGACTGAATTCTAGAGCGAAAATTTGTATATAGGAAAATCGGATATAAATCCGAATGAAATCGGAAATAAATCCTAATGACTGAACAAGCTCTAACCAAATGTATATAAAGGCAACATCACGGGTATATTTTCACGAACAACTCGAAAAACTAAGCAACTACTTTGAAGTTACTAGGCTTAGTCTTTTCTAATTTAAATGGATATAGTTTTGATCTTTAGTTGTCTACTGATTAATATTTATGCCATATTCATGTAATTCCTGTGCTGATTCTCGCTGTTTTTATAACATTGTTGGTTACATAAATAATAACAGTTTTGTTGGATTGTTAAAAACTTAAGCATTATTAATTAAGTATTTTTTTGTGTCAATAAAGAGCAAAAAAACTTTGATGAAAATTCCGTCCTATGTCTAATAAGACCCGATGAAACGCGAAAGTTGCAAATCGTATGGTGACCAAGTCAATTTAAGTTCGCACATGTGCGGGTGCTACAACACGAGAACTAGTTAAATTGATATTTTAGCTGGTTACATCATCCAATGATGCGGCGTCTCCAGAGTTGGCGTGGCGTGAACGTGATGCGTTGACGTTCCGTCAAACAACGGGCAAGTTCATGAATTATTTTAACAATTTCTCTGTCTGTAACGCGATATGTGAGTAGTTACAATTCTTTTTATAGTTGCTGTCGTTACCCTGGAGGAGTTAGTTGATGAAGACTCTGCAAGCCCGTTTCCTTAACGAAGGGCAATTTGGCTTAATGTCCATATAACGATAATACCTCCAATCTTTATTGTAACAATAATTAGTACATATTTCTATAATAATTGTCTCAAGTAACTTCTTTCAATCCTTGGTCACTCAAAAGAGGCGTGGAAACCTTGCAGATCGGTACGCCGAGGTTCGCTAATAGCGTGGCCCTTACATAAGTTTTGCACTGGCTATTTTCGGATTTCGACTCCACTTCTGCTTTCCATCAAGTGGAATGAAGTCATTTGCTAGACCTTCTAAAAATGTTCAACAGCTACAACATTTTCATTTATAAGGAACTTGAGATCCCTTTGAAATTCGTCTTTAATTCATCTTAACGTAAAAGTAAGATAGGACTTACTTAAATACCAAAGACTTATCACTACCCAAGTTTGCCAATACCAATTCTCTTGTGCATGCCTAAATGTGTCAGAGCGTACTTTCAGATATTCTGATTACATCAATGACCAATCCCACCAGTGTGGTAATACCAAGTCCCACAAAATCCCATGAAAAATAGTAGTCTGCGGTGGGGCGGCGCCGGCTGGGCGCGATCGATCGCCAAGGTTACCGCGCCGTAGCGAGCTGGTGGGATAGTGGTACAGCTTTATGGTGCCAGTAGGATTCCAAGTCTTCAAACAACTTTAGTTCATTACGTAACTTCAAACTTTCTTTAAAATAGAATGTTCTCCAGGACATTTCGGATCAGAATTCAATATCAATGTTGGTTATGCTTATATGGGGCTATAAAACCCGTTAAGACGAACAAAGGCATTATAAAATGGACCATATCTATTGGATATTTAAAGTTTTAGTATAATAGTGCAAACTTAAATATTTTCAATCAAAATTAAAGGATGTTACCTAGTTTTGCTTGCTGTGTTGGCAATAAACGTTTGACTGAATTTCCACAATAACAATAAGCAGCTACAATGCTATTTGAAATCAATATAAGATGCTATGTAGCTTTTTAAAATTAAATCAGGTCACTCCTACAAGTCTATCCCTATCCTTCCACCCTTGGCTTCGGTCACGACTTACTCCAATAGGGGAAAACAAAAATCACTTCTTTCTCTAAGGTGATCCTGTTTACAGTTCTTTCATTACGTCCTCCCTCATACAAACTTGGCGATTTCGAAGATATTTTACTCCGACTTTTTTCAAATAGTTTCGATCTGGCCGTCTAACGTTCGTCTACATCTTCGCCATACCGATATCCAATAAAATGATACACACATAAACTCAAAAGCGTTTTAGAATTTCAAAGTAGCTAAGACATTTGTCTTGAATGGAGATCAGAAAAGTTTATTAGTCACGTACTAAGACATTTACCTACTCGAAGTCTGAAACCTTCAAAGGGTTATAGCCCACTTATCAGCTAGGAACAGTATCGCCTCGTTTTACTATGAAAAGAGGCGATGCGCTACACCTTTAACACAACCTTACGAAGCAGTAGTGTTATTTAACGGCCAATTGTACACTAATAGCCACAAATAAGACGTTCTAATGTAGAGCGGCTAGTTCTATGTTCTACCTCATATGATTGTGACTCACATTAAAACAATTGACCGCAATACAACCGAGTTATAAATTAAAACGCTATTTAAGTACTGAAAACGACACCTGTAACCGTAGGTCAGTGAAGGTCATTGACCTAACAAAGAAATAGTGCCGGTAGTAAAGTGACATTTCTCAATAAAATTACTAATGTTAATTTTATGACAGACCTGCCGATAGTTAAGTGTGATATTAAAGAACTCTTAAATTTGATACCTACATCGAATTCTTGTTAAACTATGGGAAACATATCGACACTCGAATCGAACAAAGTTGTATACATCAGTTCAGTTCTTCAGAATAAACCAAAAAGTAATTTTTGTATTTGAATCTTTTATGTATACATATTGTAGCTGCGAATTGTAGTATTTCATGTGTACTTGATGATATACTTAATGATATTCTCCACATGATGATGATGAATCAACCCTAACGATTGGTACCTTACCATATAACTACGGGTGTATTTTCTTTCGAAGAGTGATGTAAGAAAAATCGTTGAACGCAGTTTAACAAATTTTTGAAAATAAAAAAGTGTTAGGTACCTTTTAGTAAAGCTATAATCAATGCTGTGCTACAAAACTACCGATTTACTTCAACGTTATAAAGATAGTTTTTTTATTTTGAATACGTGTGTGTTAAATAGTATTTGTGTTGTAATTTAACGGTGCTACAAAGGGCTGTTTCTGGAACAATTTCTTACCGATCAATCTGTTATATTCTATTCTTAATTAATGGGTGACAATTAAATATATTGCATATTTAGCCAATGTCAAGTGAAAATATTATTAAGTAGCGGTCGCCTGCGGCTTCGCTCGCGTTAAAGCGTTAATGTCAGTTATCGCGCCTAAAAGTATCCTTTGTGCTTTCCAGGGACTTAAAAGATCTCCATATCAAATTTCATCAAAATCAGTCCAGTACTTTCGGAGCCTATTCAGTACAAACAATCAATCAAATCTTTCCTCTTTATAGTCAACATCATCAAAACAGTAGTCTTTATAGTTCTCCAGGGACACAAGGCCTCTCCTTGTAGTCGAAGGAGGTTTATGCAGTATTCCACCACGCTTGCCTAATGCGGATTGATGGACGGAGTTTAAAGTGATCAATACCCCTTTGCTGATTCAATAGTCACCTTCTACGACATCCATTGGAGGATATGGAGTGATGATCTGACTCTGTCGGCATTGCATGGCACTCTTTATAATATTAGCATAGAAATGTAATAAAATGTACGGTAGATTGGGTTAAAAATAGAGTCACACTAAGATTAAAACATTTGTTTTAATCTAAGGTCTCCTAATACGTACTACAACAAAAACTAAAGGGAAACTCTACCGATCAATCTAACCTCGCAGCATCTTTTCGTTCACTTGACATTGGCAGAAATGGTGGTTCCGTTCGGTCCTAAAGACGACCGACTGTCAAAATTACATTAAAGTTGAATAGATATCTTACCTTCGCCATCAGTGGCGAGGGAGCCGCTGAAAAGCCGCTCATGGTCCGTCCTCCTCGCATCCTCCGTGCTCTCACCGTGTTCTGAAACCAAACATAGTATTGTAAGTGACAAATTCTATTTTATACTATAAAGTATCAGTGGCAGACCAATAATTACTGCAACGGGTAACAGAAATAACGCAGTCCTTAGAAATTTGTTTGTTACAAATATGCAAATAAATCAATTTCAGCCATCCTTGTAGATTTAGAGCCGTCTTTGTAGGTTTTTTTTTAACGCACTGTTTTTGTAAAGTAAACATTATTACCAGTTTTGAGTGCAAAATATTTTAAGTTTATTTGGGTAAATTTTTTGCTTGAAATGTTATTATTTTTTCATTGTAACGATTCAGAAGCCGATTCCAAGCAAACTACTTTCAGCGTGTGCGCTATTTCTGTTACACGTTGAGTATCTATGTTAGATATAAAATTATATGTGTTTCTGTGATTTTTTAAAAGGTAGAACATACTAGACACAATATTGAGTTTCATACTTAGTACGTAATTGCATCTTATAGAATAGTTTTTTCTTTCTACATTCGCGTCAGGTACGCATCTAGTACCAGTAGATACAACACAGTATGTCTTCGGTATTTCGACAATTGACTTGTTTTATTTTTTTCCCGTCATTATTTTCTTCATAATATCGAAACTTTTAGTGATAAGTGATTCAATCTTAATATTACAAGTGTCTAAAGGCGACGGTAACAACTTAAAACCAGGTCGTAAGCTTGTTTGCCAGATCGTATTATTAAAAAAAACTATTCATTACCAGCACTTAGACACAAAAATCTATTTAAATAATAAGTGAGTAGATTCAATAAGTAAGCTTTCATTGCTATTAATATCGACAATAAACACGAACACATCGCAAAAATTGATACACGACTTATGTTGTGAGCATAATTTAGGGTGAATACTGTTATCGAATTACCGCTACGTCATACATTTCTATGAAATGAGCTTGATAACTGGGTGTTACTAATAAACTGAGACCCTGTAACCTCGATAGATACCATCGTACCTATGTAGATATTATTTGAATTATAAAATACCTCCATGAAAAATATGACTAACTTCCTATGAGCACTGAGCAATGTAAATAGAGGTTTTGATGACACGTCATAAAATTATGTGCTCACAAAACTGCTTTATTTTTTATGTTATTTGTTTAGTAGACAACAATACGGCCTGACTGGTAGTAAGCAGTACTGTGGTGTGGGCAGCCATACTCGTATGTGATGCTTATATAATGACTTCTATTATATATAATGTCTTTCCTGGCCGTCCAAAGGCTGTCTGGAAGAGTTCCCACATATAGAACGATATTGATGGAGTACAATAAATAATAATCTATACGTATATCTAAAGTGCGTGTGAAGCGTCGGTAGCGCAGTGCGTAAGAGCGTCGTCTCCCACCCGGGAGGCACTGGTTCGATCCCCGCCACGTACCAATGTGTTTTCAAATTTTGAATTCATATATACTACGTTTAATCGACGCTTTTACGGTGAAGGAAAACATCGTGAGGAAACCTGCACACACCTATGAAGAAATTCTTAGGTTGTGTGTGAAGTCGACCAACCCGCACTTGGCCAGCGTGGTTGACTAAGGCCTAATCGCCTCTAATCTGAGGTAGGCTCGAGCCCCTCGGTGGGGACATTATATGAGCTGTTGACGATGATGATGATGACGTATATCTAATGTGCACTCTTTGGTGCATATTCTAAGATCACTTTACCTTAAATGAAGGTTTTTTTAAATTAATTTACAGTACAAACTTTTTTTTTTTTCAATTTGTCAGTAACATTAACTGCTAATGTTACGTAACTTGCTTGTAAAACAGTAATAAAATATTGTATAACTACAGCATCCAACATTTAGAAAAAATAGTAGATCAGCCAATACGAATAGTTAAAAAAAGTCGGGAGTGGTCTCCCCTTGACTTTCTCGTATACCGGAAACGACTCAAAAGTTGATAGAAACCTTATATTTTGATGTCATACATGCATGTTAAATTTTGATCACCCATCCGAGTACCAACCGCGCACTTGGTAGCTTAACTTTCGTGATCGACGACTCAAAAGTTGATAGAAACCTTATATTTTGATGTCATATATGCATGTAAAATTTGGTTGATGCAAAGTTAAAGCATACTCGAGTTATCGTGCTAACGCACAGACACACACACACTGACATAATTCCAAAAACGGTATTTTTGGACCCAGGATGGTGGACCAGGTCCAAAACGTGTAAATCCGTCAAAATCTAGAGGTCGAATTGTTTGACGATTACAAGACTTCCTCTCTTCTATACCTACTTTCTCGTATACGTAGAAAGTAAAAATAAACTGTATGGAGACCGTAGACAAATAACGCTATCATTTTTAATTGTTACATTATCAGTAACGATCATTTACGACTACACCGAGAACGTGGAAAGTTTACAGAACCCCAAAGGTTTAGGGCTAGCATAAACAGTAAAATATCCTAATATCCCTATCCCTTAAACGTGTCCTACTCCTGTAAAGTACCTAGTAGATATTAGCTACCACCAGATAACCGTGATTGTTGTTTTTTGTAGAGTTTGCTACGATTAAACAAAAAGTGAAAAATTCGAGATTGTACTCATTGAAAACCAATAATTCATTTTCCTGTAGCTTCACTACAAGTCCGTCGTATGTCGTCCAAAATCGACTTACAGACAAAAAACAAGCCGAATAGGAGGGACGCGATAGACAAGTCCCAATACGTGTACACGCAACAACACACTCGGAGTGTCATGAAGAAAATTAGCCGCTAATGTATGTGTGATAGAGATTAATTTGCCTGACTCAGTCACCGCGAGTTTCTTGTCCACTTTACATCAAGTTTTTGCATGACATCATGTCTGTGACCACCTGCGTCCATACACACACCTAACATATGCTAATATAAATTTGATTTGTAATTTATTGAGGGAACAAAAAAATAATATATCTAAAAGAATCCATGAATGGAACTGAATCAAATTCGACGCCTAATTCGTTTCATTCAACGCAGAATTCAGACGAAAATCTAATGAAATTAATTTCGTATGTTGTGACAAACGTGGGCATTTAGTGCTTGGAACGAATTATAAACTATTTTTCATGTCAGTTATTGTAACGCTATCTCATGCTAAAATTATTCTAGGATTGGCCGGCGTATTTTTTTATCGTAACTTTAGACATTTGACATTTTGTTAATAACAGTTTATATACCCATTAAAACACTCCTTAACACACACTACTAAAATACCCGTTTGCGTTGTTTTGTATTACGATACCAAAATTTCCTACACGTCAAAAACAGCAGACAATTTTATTGAACGCTACAAATAAAACAATATTATTAATAACACGATTATCAACTAGAAAATCTTTGAAATGACCTCCGAATTAAAATAACTATTTAAAATCGTTTTCCGAGAAATGTTTTAAATTAAAATACGAATGATTGCGAATAAAAAGAAGACATAAAAGCGTTATTTATATACAAGCATCAAGTCAATACAATTATTGTATGAATAGAAGGCGCTACGTGTGGTGCCATTCTAATACATATTTAGTGTAGTTTATATACCATATATTAACATAATATGATCAAAGCAAGGTCTATAAAAACAAACAGCGGCTTGAAAGGACGCGTTTTGTCGACATTCAAGACTTTTTGTAGTAGGTGAACGGTGTTATTGTCGTGTATAATATTTCTAAACATACATATAATATAATATTATCTTTTAATTATTAGTAAACTTAGCAATAATTATTATTTACGTAAAATGTGAATTAGTCACTGAAGATTGTTCATAAACTTTTCAATGAATTATTTGATCCGAGATTAGGAATACCATGGCATCTCTAATTCCATGAGACAATGATAGAACTCCCGTGGAGTTCTGGCGACCTTACATAGTTTCTGAGCTACGCCACTTTTTATTACAAGCTTTTATTTAGATGGACTGTTCAAATGTAAGTTGTCCGTCAAAATTTGTAAACCATTTTTGGACCATTTGTTAGTACTTATCCGATTAAGCTGACATTTTAAAATGAAATGAAAATAAAATAAACTTTAAATTCAAACGCCATGAAATGCCATGAAAACAAACAATGAAAAAGCTCTTTGGATGGACTTCGCTAAGTACTTTTAAATCGTCAAAAACCCAACCACCATTTCGGGACGAAATAATTATTTTACTTAAATTATTATTATTATGCTGAGATGGAGAAGAAATGGCGAAGCAAACTCCACAGCTTACAATTTCGTAATGATTTCAAAACTTCATTACAGTTAATGGATAGATCAATATGAATAAATTACAATTTTAAATACGTAAATTTTGGGCAGATTTTACTCCCACGCATTCGGATCATTTAAATAATTATTTATCTTGTAATTAGCTTTTTTATATAATTTCGTTTTTACAGTTTTTATATTTATTTATAAGCAAACTAGCTTCGTCAAAGTAGACATTTTAGGCGTGGAATTTCTAAAAATCCTTTCGTTGATATCTCAGTCATTAGTCAGAATTTTGAATTTTAGACATATAGCTCTCAAATATTCTTGGGAAGCTTATTGTAAAAACGTATACATTGGCCCACAAACAAACGAATTGTTTATTCTGTGGAGACGAGTTTTATATACCTACAACCAGATCGCGTTTCTTCCTAACATTGACATAATGCGTATGACATTTCTCGGAAAAATGCATATTTTTCTTTACATACAGTAAGGTTTCCAGCACAGTCAGAATATTTGACTCCTTGAACTTTTCTCTTATAAAAGTTTGTCGCGAGATTTACTTGTGTAAATGGTGATAGAATCGGCTAAGAGTTAACTAGTAAATTAAAGATGATTGAAGGAAATCTCGCTTTTATAACATTTGAATTTAAAGTTTATTTTAGTTTTAACTTTTTGTGGACCTATTTCATTGGTTCTTTAAAGGTTTAGTTATACTTCGGGCTTAAAGCTTAAATGCCCCTTTTATGCGAAAGCCTGGCAATCTGTCACTATTTTGAGGCACCGAATGGCCCATACTGCCAAGTGTGGCTTTATGTGTAACCAAATATTACCTTAAGCTCTACTCAACACTTTAGGTTTATCAGCATGATACGATTAGTACCTATGGTGTATAATATTAGTGTAGGTTTAGTATTTACGAATGTTCCTAAGTGCTTTGGCAAAATGTTTCGAAATTCCTCATATTGTTTTCGTAAGTTTTAGTTCCGACGATGATGTGATGTTGTGAGACTGATCCACGTGTAACACTAGTTTACATAAATCCAGTGTTCTGGGGAATAACAATATCTTGGTGTAACAATAAGTGGCTTCTAACAATATTATTGCTGGCCATTGCAGCGGGAGCATGAGATATTAATAATAATACAACCTCCCAACCACTACATTGTTTTTGTTGAATTCAGAGGTTCTTGAAAATAAATGAAAAATTATTACACACCATTAATAAATTAGGAATAATAGAAAAAGATTATAATGCATAGATTTAGGAAACTGTAGATCGGCAATGTAAAAGAGAAAGAGAATACTAACACGTATATTAGAGCGAGATAGATAGACGAGACCATTTCACGTACACGCAGGCGGCCTAACTAGGCCTGTCAGTCACGTAGTAAATACAGCAACAGTTAGACTGCAGTAAGTACTATTTTTCACGCACACATGCGCATTACTTATACATTGAGTTACTTGCCAAAAGTGTCATGTCTGTATTGCGTGCCACACCCTCACTCTCAAACATTAGTTTCTGGGTTCAAAATCTTAGGTACCTACATACGCGTGAATACTTTACTTGGTGGTAGACCCATATGTAGGGTCATTTAAATAGGTACCACCGCCCAGGGAAAGGTAGCCAGTGTTATTACTGGGCATGGAAGGCATATCATCTCAGTCCACAGGATGGCAACGCACTTGCAGAGTTAAATGATTTACTCTTAACATTGCAAGTGTCTATAGGCGACGGTAACCACTTATCACCAAGTGGGCCGCAAGCTTATTTGCCATCTTGTAATATAAAAAAGAATAAATAACAAACATTAAAACAATCTACTTTCTTTTAAGATTAGATTTTTTAAGCAAGAATACTAGTTAGTAAAATTTGAAACATCATCACGTAGAAAAGAAAGGTTAATAGTGCCATAAATGCGTTCACTGGTTGCCATTCAATAATATCAAAGACATGTTAATCCTAAATATGCTTCAAATTTACTGAAGTGCATTCAATTTCAATTCATTGCATCACCGCTAATTAATCACCAATCACAAATCTCACGCAGATAAAAATTTACACAAACGTACCAGTTCTATAAAATTAATTACCAAAATCAGTTAACGATTCCTGATCATAATAAAGTATCAGTTTTCTCTCAAACTAAACGTAGTGTTTGATAAAATTTGATGACCGAAAGCTCCGAGGCCCTCCGATAACCCATGAGAGGTAACTCGAGGAGGACCGAAGGCTCGGCGCGTTCACACGAGCCGCGCCGAATAGTTGGAAGCTCAATGACACCGCTATGTCAGCCTTTATAACGGACGACGCGACAGTGTTACGATCTACCGATAATCGTACAAGTACGTTGTATAAAATAATGCAATTGTAATAGGAAGGCTTCATTCTTTAGGGCATCGTCTCGCTCTAATTATTGTAAATGAATTATTTTATTGTGACTTGTAAAATCATTGCTCGTAAATGCCGAAAAAGAAATAACTACAAACCGACGTCATACGAAAGTTTTATAGAAACTACTCAATTAATTTAAAACACAAAATAATCTAAAATGCGGTGTTGTGCAAAGATTCTTAGGCAAAAGAATACCCTACTAATATTATAAACACGAAAGTTTGTATGGAAGTCTGAAGGTATGTTTGTTACTCTTTCACGCAAAAACGGCTGAATAAATTTTAATGAAACTTTACAATAATATAACATCAGAATATTATACCAATCCTGCGTAGAAAACAAATCTTCTCAGAAGCTAGTTTTAATAATCATGATTTGCCTGCCCTGCACCCAATTTTATTTGGGGTCGGTGTAATACGTCGTATATGCCTATCAGCCGTCATCTCAGCATTAACTCCTTTCTTTTCAATATCATCTCTCACAGAATCTGTCCATCTTTTCTTCGATCTTCCTCTCCTTCGATAACCGTCCATATCATGTTCATCACCTTCTTTATCACATGATTATCATCCCTTCTCATTACACGCCCATCCATGCTAGTCGTTTACCTCTCAATTTTTCTGCCACTGAGTGCTACTTTCAGCCTGCTTCTAATATGCTCATTCTTCACCTTGTCCATTCTTGTTACTCCACACATACATCTTAGCATACGCATTTCAGTCACGTGCAACCGACTCTCATCCGTCCGCTTTACCCCCCAACTTTCTGATCCATACAAGACAATAGGTCCGTGTGATGACAGCAGAGCAGAATAGCATCACCCCATGTCCTCCAATGGGTGTTGTAGAAGGCGACTAATGGATCAGCAAAGGGGTTTTGATCACCTTATACTCCGTCCACCAATCCGCATTGGGCAAGCGTGGTGGACTACTGCCTATACCTCCTTCGTTGAAAAGGAGAGGCCTTGTGTCCCAGCAGTGGGTCGAATGATGAAGGCTGTGATGATGGTGTGATGATTCAGAATCAAGTGTATTAAGCCATACCTAAAAGCGTTAAATGTTTAAGAAAGTCTTTATCGTACTATTATTTATCCTTAGTAACAGTTTCTTGATTAAAATATATACTATTTATTCAACAATCAACAAGTTAAGTTGCTATCGCATGAGATGTTAATCAAGTAAACACATTTGCAATCTAATACACGGCGTACAGAATGATAAAATAATAATAATTTTTATTAGCATATTATTTGTCATAACATTTAAAAGTATTATTTAATAAGGCATTTCAAATATATCTCCAGTTGTAAAGAGCTCCCTCAACTAGTTGACATACTAACTTTAACACCGAGCGTTGTTATACACACGACTCTATGCTCAAACTCTACAAACAAAACGTAAAGTGCAATCGTGACTGAAATAACACAATAAACTGTCTTAGAGCTCACAAGATCACATTCTTTAGGCGAATAGTAATTCTACGAATAGAACTGGAAGATCTAAATAAAATGACCGCGAAAGTTTCACGCTGATACTAGAGTACTCGCGAATATCGCACAATAAAACTGAACCAGCATAAATCAAGCTCTGCCAACCAAATGGAGAGTTAGATAATGCCAACTATGCCTTTTAGTTTTAGGACACTTTAAAGACTTTGATAAACCTTTTCAACATTTATGTCGCGTACGAAGTTTAAGTACCTGCTTCAACCAATAGGCAACTATACCTATAAGATCGATGTGAACTGAGGTAAAACAAGCCCCAAATATACGTTTAATGCTAACAATACAATAAAAACCACTCTGCGTTGATGGCCAACTGCAAGCTTACATGGATGACATATTTATCACAATTTCAAAGTTGATAATAATTATGATTGATAAAGAGTAGCCCCGAATTTTATAATAGGCAGTTTAGGGTGATAGGTAATGTATTTTTTCAACTGGAATAACTCACACTTTAGTTGACTGGTGCAATAAAGTTTTAAATTAAATAAATACTTTTTATTAGCCTTGAATGAATATTTGTTTGACTGGCTTGTTTCAAAATAGTCGACAATACTTTCGTATAAGGAAGGCTTAGAGTGGACAACTAACGAGAGCGGACAAAGGCAAACACTGGCCAGTTATATTTGTGTCAGCGAGCGGCGCCGGCGCCACGATAACGTGACGATAACGTTAATGGAGACCGCAGTTATCGCCGCTTCGGCCGATACTCGAGAGAAGGGACCGAAACGATTAGCACCACAGACTAAAAGCGAACACCACTTCCTAACAATCACGAATTAGGGTCCAAATTCGGTAATAAAGAACACATTTACCTGAATGTGGAACTTTGTTCGGTAAATGGAATGAATGGGTTCGAGGAAGCACGTGAGAAAGAGCGTAATGGAGCCGATCGGAATGTCAATGTCAACCATATCAGAAAAAAGGAGGACCCAAATTGTGTCCATCCATTCACTAATGTACCGAAACAGGATGTGGTCCAGATTACGGATCGCTTTGAAACAAACGTTATTTATAGATGACATTATCATTTTTGATGCCAATACTCGCAAGAGTTGATTTTATATAATTGGTTCTTATCAGACACATGACGATTTTCGCGGTTGACTGAAGTTTCAAATCAATTTTGTAAGAAACAAAAGCATAACTATAAATCTTAACGTAATGTGTATACTAAACATGTTACTCAAACTTGTAACTCCAGCAAAACTTCTTGGACCATGTCCAATCAAGGAATTAAGCATTTCTACAAGCTTAAAGAGGTGAGAAGGGTTGATGGAATAATACATGGCGGGTAATATATCACGCTAAATCGCAGACAGGCGCCGGGCAACCGTAACGATGGGGTGGTCTCGTCAGGAGTCGCGGGAAACCCTGCCATGAGGGTTGGAGGGAATCCCGCAATAAAACGGAGCCTTCGGGAGCATTGATTGTGACTACGGGATTTCCTGTGACGTGTATGAAACTTTGTATTTTTAAAACAGAACACACTTCAAAACTAGCGCATAAACTTGACTTGAAGATGGCAACTCAATTTACGTTTTAGTTCAAAATCATGTTAACAATAGCTTTAGAATATTCGACTGCATTCTTTATTACAGAGTTTGGATGACTAAGCCCTTGCCAATAAATGGTCACATCAAACTTGTCGAAACCAATAGACATCTCCCTAATACCGAAATTTCACCGCGTGGGTCTTTATTAAAAACAAATATATCCTGGCACAGCGTGGTGCTCGAAAAAAGTTGACTTGTTTGCTGTGCCGCAAGCATTAATAATGTAGTTTAAACTTTTAAAGATGGCGGCTGCGTCGGAATGCGCTCGCAAGGACCAGCCTCGCTAGGGCTGCGCGGGAGTCGCTCCACAACGATCGTTTGTCTTACATTCGCTACTGGTGACTTTGTTTTCTTTCCTATTTTGCAAGGCGACGATAAATTGTGTGGATGTCTTATTTTGTTTACTGGTGAAAGGTTTAATGGTCAACTTGTTGTTTTGTATAAATTTGATGTTAGTCTCAAACACTGTGATTATTATAGCTGTTTGCAAACTTTCCTTTTTACGTCAATGTTTTTATATGTTACTTCCAGGAATAAAAGAGTAGATTCCGATTTCCATTGTAATCTACAAGGTAACAAACATTTAACCGTTCTCCAAGAGCCATATCTAATAAGATCTTATCCCCTGAATATAAATATATATCCCCTGAATATATATTAATTATTAATGAATGAATATGAGAGATGAATCTGTGCGCTGCCAGGTCACCGTGTCGCCGAGGTAGGCGCAGTATCGTCAACGTCAACACTATTATCGTATCTGCGCAGGCGCCGGTGCTTATCACAATTATCTGTTTGTCCTGCTCGCTCCGTGTAAACATATGAATTGTACCCGAGTGTATTGTCAATGATATTCTCAGAGATTATTTTTTGCACGTACGTTTTAGAATTTTGTCCGTTATGATATTATTTAGAGAAGAAATGAGAAATTATTTACATTATAGTAATGATATGATCTTAGCTCACATACATTTTAAGATCCTATTAATATTTATTCAACTTATTATTTCAATCTCCACAATCACAGGAAACCTCTGGTTCCTGATTTTAAGATATTGACACGAGTAGTGTCCGTGTTTATAAATAAAGAGTTAATAAATAACTGACGTTGAATATGCATTCTTAGAAGAAAACATGAATTATTCACATAATATACACACCATATTGTCAATGTCAATCAGATTATTATTGATTAGAGATGAAGATAACAACGAATGCAGGAAGAATATAAATGCAACAGGTACTTCAATAAGCGCATCATAAAAATTATAATTCGATGCATTGAAGTATTTTAGATTTATTGTATAGTATCCCGCTTGTAAGATCATACAGATACCTCCCTTAATTGTCTAGATTTATGCTAACCTTCAGAATGCAATAACTTCACCTGCCCAAATTTTAATATTTGTTTGTAGAAAATCTTGTAACCATGCATTTATTAACATGCCCGAGTCTTCTTACATAAGTTAAAGTTACTTACACTAATATAATTTTAATATAAGTAAGTTTAACTAAAAGATTCACAATATCGTCGTAATGAGGTGAAAAATATTAATACTATAAATATACAGGATAACTGGTAATTAGCGACGGACCCGTTACGGGAGATAGAAGAGGACAGTACTAGTCGATTTCACTATGGGATGTACTATCCGAAAGCGAACCGTTTCTGAGATATTAATTATTTTATAATTTTATAAATAATTATGAGTCACACGAAACCTGCACTGAAAAGAGCATTCATGATAGTTTAAATTTTTATAAGGTTATCTGTCATTTTCGTAATATGTGTAAGTTCCAAAAGTATAGATACTCTAACATTGTTATCAATGTTTAAAGTAACTACTTCTTCGTTCATCCAATCTTTATTGTAATTGCAACAAACCTAAATATTTTATTTCAATTACTTAACACCAAAACATGTTGCAAATTGTATATTTTAACCTACTAAATAACTTTGTCTTGAATGTCACATCTAAATGAAACAATTCAAAAAAATTTACTCCAATTATCATGTCTATAAGCTTCTGATATTTGATAACGACGCTATGATAACCCTCGTTATTTTATATTATTGTAGATATAAAACATTTAAGTTGAAAGATTAAAGTATGACTAATCAGTACAATTTTATTTTATTGATATAGATAGAGTAATGAAGAGCTGCATAGTGTAAAAAAATATAACTAGTTAAATTATAATATTACAAAATGTTTTAATTTATATGTAGTTTTTACAATTAAGACCATTGAAATTTTGATACCAAATTTAAAAATATTAAATTATATAAATTTTGATACAAATAAAATAACCTTTACCTTAGCTCGTCTGATTCGTAATCGCTACCTTCTTTATATAATATGATGAAATGAAATGAAAAATCTCTTTATTTAAATGGACTTTACTAAGTACTTTTAAATTGTCAAAAGCCCTACCACCATTTCGGGACGAATATTTATATGCTGAGATGGAGAAGAAATAGCGAAAGAAACTCCACAGCTTACAATTTCGTAATGATTTCAAAACATCATGACAGGTCAATAAATATATCAATATAAAAAAATTACAATTTTGAATGCGTTTTAGGGCAGATTTTACTCACACGCATTTGTAATAAGCTTTTTAATATAATTTAGTTTTACAGTTTTTTTAAATTTGTTAACAGGCAAATCTCGAAATACAATAAATATGATAAACTTAGAACTTAATTTAAATGTTTAAGTATACAAAGTTCATGTGAATATAGCTTGAGAAAGTATATGCTATTTGTTTGTTAGTTCTCACTCATCATCATCATCATTTCAGCCGAGAGACGCCCACTGTTGGACATAGGCCTCCCCCAAGGATCTCCAAACCGGTCGGTCCTGCGCTGCCCGCATCCAGCGGCTTCCCGCGACCTTAACTAGATCGTCAGTCCACCTTGTGGGGGGCCTACCAACGCTGCGTTTCCCGGTACGTGGTCGCCACTCGAGGACCTTTCCGCCCCAACGGCCGTCAGTCCTTCTCGCAATGTGCCCTGCCCACTGCCACTTGAGGTTCGCAATTCTTTGGCCTATGTCGGTGACCTTGGTTCTCCTGCGGATCTCATCATTTCTGATATGATCACGCAGAGAAACTCCGAGCATAGCCCTCTCCATTGCCCTTTGGGTGACCTTGAGCCTTCTTATGAGGCCCATTGTAAGCGGCCACGTTTCGGTTCCGTAAGTCATCACTGGCAACACACACGAATTAAAGACTTTCGTCTTGAGACACTGCGGTAGATGGGCCGAGAATATGCCGCGTAGCTTCCCGAACGCTGCCCAGCCGAGTTGGATTCGTCGATTGACCTCTTTCTGGAAGTTGGACTTACCCAGTTGGACTGTTTGTCCCAGGTAAACATAATCGTCGACAACTTCCAGTGTAGAGCTTCCAACCTTTACAGGAGTGGGTGCAACATGGATATTAGACATGATTTTCGTCTTATCCATGTTCATTTTAAGACCCACTTGTTGGGAGACTCTACAGAGATCGTCGAGCATTGCGCCCAGGTCTTCCAAGGTCTCAGCCATAACCACGATATCATCTGCAAAGCGAAGGTGAGTCATGTACTCGCCATTTATGTTGATGCCAAGCCCTCTCCAGCCCAGAAGCTTAAACGCGTCCTCCAACGCAGCTGTGAACAGTTTCGGCGATATAACATCACCCTGTCTCACGCCTCGCTGGAGCTGTATGGGTTTTGAATTCTGGTCCTGAAGGCGAACTGACATAGTGGCGTTTTCGTACAGTGACCGCAACACTTGGATGTATCGGTAGTCTATGTGGCACCTCTGGAGTGACTGGAGCACTGCCCAGGTCTCGACAGAATCGAAGGCTTTCTCATAGTCTACGAACGCTAAGCATAATGGCAGGTTATACTCTTCGGTCTTCTGTATAACCTGCCGCAGCGTATGTATGTGATCTATGGTACTGAAGCCTTTTCGGAATCCGGCTTGTTCGGGAGGCTGGAAGTCGTCAAACCTGCGCGCGAGACGATTCGTTATAACTCTTGAAAACAGCTTGTAAACATGACTCAGCAGCGTGATGGGTCTATAGTTCTTCAATTGGGCCCTGTCGCCCTTTTTGAAGAAGAGTCTCACCACGCCGCCATGCCATGCCTCTGGCGTTTTGCCCTCGAGTATAACGGAGTTAAATAGCCACTGAAGAGCTTTCAGGACCGGTCGTCCACCTGCTTTCAGAAGCTCCGCTGTCACTCCGTCATCACCCGGCGCCTTGTTGTTCTTAAGCTGTTTAAGAGCTACACTAATCTCGTACAGGCTGACGTCCGGGTTATCTTCGGTATAGTGTCGGGTTAATTTGGCTCTTGGATCGGTGGCCTGAATGACAGGTGGGTGTGATGTCGCGTAAAGCTGTCCATAAAAGTTTTCAATCTCGGCCAAAAGCTCAGGTCGTGATGTGATGGTTCTGCCGTCCTCTGTCTTCAGCTTCGTCAGCAAGCTCTCTCCAAGCGACAAATCTCTAGCGAACACTTTGGAGCCTTTGTTCCGCTCGATGGCCTCTTTAATACATTCTGTATTAAATTGGCGTATGTCGCGAGTTAAGCACTTGGAGATATGTTTGTTGAGCTGCCGACGCCTACGAGCATCTTCAGAAGACTGCAGAACCATCCCTCGTCTTTCCTCCATCAGCTTTAATGTGGGCTCTGAGATTTTCTTCGCTTTTTTTGTACGGCTGGGTTTGAAAAGTTTTGAACCCACCGTAAGAACAGCTTCCACGAACCTGTCATTGTAAGTGTCCACATCTATGCAGTCCTCCAGGCATTCGAAGCGATTTTGCAGTTCGAGTTGAAAGCGCTCGGGGTTTTGGATCTGGATGGCTTCAGGGCGGAGCGTAGACTTCATCAGTCGATACCGTTCGGATTTGACGTTGAGATTCAATGTGCCTCTTACCATTCGGTGATCGCTTCCCGTGTTAAACGAATTGATCACAGAGACATCATTGAATATCCGAGTCTTAGTCGACATGATGAAGTCAATCTCATTTTTTGTTGTACCATCCGGACTTTCCCAGGTCCATTTCCGATGCAGCCGTTTCTTGAAGAAAGAGTTCATCATATAGAGTCCCTCTCTCTCCATATATTCGGCTAGCATTTGTCCACGGTAGTTCCGGATTCCAGTTCCAAATTGCCCCACTTTCAACTCATCATCGCCACGTTTGCCTAGCCTTGCGTTGAAGTCTCCCATTACAACAGTGTAGTGGGTCCTGGAAGCATGTATTGCCCGAGAAATGTCCTCATACATTACTTCCACTTCCTCGTCGGGGTGTGTCGAGGTCGGGGCGTATACCTGTATGACCTTCAACGAATACCGTTTGGTGATTCTGAGTATAAGGTACGCCACCCTATTCGACACACTTTCGATCTGTACAATGTTGTTCACGAGAGACTTGTGGACAATAAACCCGACACCACCTTGGGACAGATCTTCGCCCTCCCGGAAATAAAGTAGGTTGCCGGATTTAAGAATCACCGTGTCCTCGCCCTGTCTTCGGTCTTCGGTCGGGTTCAGTTCTCACTAAAATCTATAAATAAACAAGTCGATACGCTGTAGTCACAACACTAGTCATCCCTAATTTCCAGGAAGCGGCGCGGGCGCCGGCCTGCGGTCGTATTCCTCTATCTCCCGCCTTTTCGAAAACGAACCGACCCTATCCGATCTATTCTGTGATCTATATTGAGTCACTAAGCTGAGTTGAAGAACTTGATGAAACGATTTTTAAAAGGAATTGGAGTTAATTCTGTAAACTTGTTGAAAACCTTTTGGTTAGTGGCAATTTTGAGTAATTGCACCTTAAGATCAACATTTAGGATTGCAACAAACCTAAAGAATAATACAATCCTTTCTTTGTATGTTACATACATAATATATATTATAAAAATTTGTTTATAAGTCTATTAAAATTATGGTCGTAATTTTGACACCGAAAATCGAAAACCCAAGAAGAAAAGCTTTCGTTTATAGATTTCGTTACAAAATTTGTAGTTTGTCATTTGGCATGCAATGTCGGTGTGATCTTCTGCACATTTTTAACGCAAATAAATACATATTCTATTCTATTCTACATATTTCGACGATGATAATTTTAGCTATGGAACATTATAATACGGTTTAGGTTAGGATAGAATATAATAGTGAAAAACATTGCAACAACAAAGAACAAAATCGCAAAGCAGCTTATGCCTCGAAATTACAGACAAAATATTTCTATGTTAAATATTATTGGTACTTCGATGAATACACGCTCTTAAAAAATCAGTTGATCCACACATTTTGGTTGCAAAGGTGTGTCACTTTTGTATAGATCAACAGGTTTTTAGGTAAATTTTTAGCACTATGAATCTATGGGTGTTATTTTAGAAAGATTCCAATCTCTTCCCAGCCAACCTGTATTTTTTTTTATTTATTTTTTATGTTAGGAGATGGCAAACAAGCTTGCGGCCCACCTGATGTTAAGTGGTCACCGCCGCCTATAGACACTTGCAATATTAAGTGTAAATCACTTAACACCGCAAGTGCGTCTGCCATCCTGGGGACCTAAGATGATATGCCCTCCATGCCCAGTAATTACACTGGCTACCTTTCCCTTCAATCCGAAACACAGCGAACTGATTCACAGCAGAAATAAGAAAGGCGGTGGTACCTACCCAGACGACCCTACATATGGGTCTACCACCTAGTAAAGTAATATATATAAATAATAATAATAATAATGTTTATTTCTCCTCACAAATATATAGCAGGTACAAAATAAAAAGGTAGCAAAATACAATGATTTTAGTGAGGAGCTGGTGTATATATATATGTATAGTTAATGTGTGATTTTATTTATTAAATTTCTTACCTTTAGGTTTTATTTGGTCCATTGCGATCCGACTGTATGGGGGAGGAGGTGTTTCTGTAACAAAGCAAAACATTCAATTAGAGAAGTAGGTGCTTAGTTCTCTTGTATAAATATGTCTTCCGAGCCCGTTTATAACAACAAAACAAGCTGAACATGTTTTAAAATTCCTCCGAACTAATCGGCGTCCGCGTTACCCAAAACAAAAGCAAAAGGTTTAAACAAACAAGATGAACAGGTAAAACAATCTCGAGGCAATTATGTCGGGAATCGAACCTTGATCGGCGGCCCAGGTAATAAAGCTAACCTATATTTTGATCTTGTATAACGACGATTTTACGAGACGTCAGACAACGCCGCCGTCTGTCATTTGGATCAAACGTGTAATTGGGGACAATCTTGCGTAATTTAAACCTAATTTGGATTTATAATTTCGACTGTACACGTAAAGCTGTCACTTAAAAAGGAAAGCAAAACGAAAAACGCGACACCAAAAAAACTAAATTCATTTCTATGGTCGTTTGAATTTGTAACGGCGCCTATTCTGTTTACGACTGGCACGCTCGATTAGTAATTTTGAATTTCCAATAGGTAAGTACCTACCATTAGTATTTTCGAATTCCGAATTGTGCAATGGTCATTTGCAATTCGGCGCCAGCCGCGGCGGGACGTGTCAACTGGTGTTTTTTAGTATCGCGCCGTTGACAATTCGAATACAAATTATTCGTCAATTACATTTTTGAATTCAATAAGACTTTATGACGGGCATGCATCGTTCCCAGAAGCGGTTAACAGCTTTTGCGTAAGAAATTTCAAAACAATCGATGCATGCACCTGCATATTGAGTGACGATTTTAAATCCCACATTCGGCCTATAAATCTGTTCTTAGATGTTTACGATTGCGATCTGAATCATTTATAATGCTTTATCACAACAAAACTTTGATTTACTTGAATAAAGAAGCCTTGTGTTGCCATCACGAGACATTCCTGAGACACTGTTATCGTAAAGAAAGTGACATTCCACCCGTGTATCCAAAAAAGAGTGCGACTTGAAAGTAAATGACCCTAAACGCCTAACATAGCATCTAGCAGATATAAATAATATCAGTTGTTGACTTTAATCTCTCAATGTGCGTGCATACGTGCCACAGTGCCGTGAGAACCTAATTTCAACTTTAAAACAAAATCATAAAACACATTATCGGCTCTCCATCACGAACGATATCTTCTTTTCTGCGACGACAAAGTCATCCATATAAACATATCTAGAGTGGCGTGACTGAAATTTCTTCCGAACGTATTACGTCATATGAACCCTCGTGTCACGCAGGAAACAAGACTCTGTCCAGATCGTTATAAAGCGTATTTTCCAAACTGCTTTAATTAGAAATCATTAGTTGATTTGCTCGAAGCTTAAACTTGCAAGGAGCGCGAATTAAAATGTATCGAATGATTACAACGAGAGGGTTTAAATTTCAACACGGGGATGTGCAATATCGCGTTTCAATTATTGAAGCGATTTGTCAATGGAGAATGAGTTCTGTATATATTTAGCTAGAGTTGGAATTGGTGGGGCGTATTGTGGAATGCCAATTGATGAGGTAGATAAGTACGTTGGTAGGCAAGTACGAGTCTAGAGGCCCGGCATGTGTAATTAATCTGAACATTCAATCTATAGCAATAAATACTGTACGTTGTCAGTCAGTTTGTCCTTCGGGGACTATGTAACTAGTGAACCGGTCAATCTGGCTAGCTCCCTTGGCTTATTAATCGCTCTATCGACGGAAACATTGCATATAGCCAGTTACGACACGATACGAATGCAGAAAAACACACAAGTAACTTCAGACACAACGAATCAGAACAAATACTAATTATAAAGTCTCCTTATCTAGGAAAGACTGTTTTTGAAGAAAAATACAACTCAGAAAGATAAATTTCAAATACCTTCCACGGGTTAACTTGCGATATCATAACGTAAATATTAAATGCACAGAAATTTTTAAGAAGCTATCCCTCAAATATAATTATCAAACTTTCATCGGCACATTAATAAAGCTATTGCAACAAGAATCTGAAGAATGCCACGACACAGGATGATAAACGCCATCGGCGTACAGTTCTCGAGTCATAAATAATCTCACTACTTAGAAAACGTATAGGCATTAGGTTCGTTAATAGAAGTTTTGAGATAGGCAACGTGTCGTAGATTCTGTTATTAAATCCAAAGTTTATAGAGGAACTGGAGTGTAGAGGTAAAAAGATTTATGAGACAAGCGCGCGCGCCTCTCGCTCGGATGCCGGTCGAATGTATGCCAAAGAACAGCGGCGCCCGTGCCGGCGTCAGTTAAAACAAAGTGGTAAATATGCGCATGATTCATCGGTATGTTTTGAAAATTATTGACTTTGGTGCAGCTAGAAATTTTGAGGCAATCTCATTGTTAATTATACAGGACAATTTATAGAGTACTTCACTTGATGCAGCTTTAGAACAATGACATTTTAGTAAGCCTGCTTTCTGTGAGACTAAAAAACAAATTGATGAAAAAAATGTTTACATTACTAATGAATAAAACTCATTATCAATAGTCTCACAGATTCGTCAGAAAACTTGTATCGATTTTGTTGAACTACGGAGTACGGATATTGTCTCAAGGACACACCATGCAGGCTTGTTTTAATAATGAGTATTAATACGCGGATATCGAGGAACTCAGGAGTTGCAACATGTCACAGCAAGATACTAATGAAGATACTTTTCATTGTATAAGTAGAAAAATAGCAGACAAATTCCCTTCAGCAATTCAATGTCGTCCTACGGAAGCTGTGATAAGTGTAGACCTATAAAATTGAAGCGTAGCGCTGTAATGTAATCTACATGCCAATCACACCCCACCCGTAACGGCGTACAAACAAACAGATCCTAAATTTTAAAAAACGTTATACGCACGGAACGCCGTGCACGAGTGTGAATAGCCAGAAATAACCAGCCCGAATTATAACATGTAGAGTGGCGCCAGCGCCGGCGCCGGCTCGCCGCTTGCGCACCCACGCCGCGCTACCGGCGCTCTGCAAACGTTCGCCGAGCACAGAACCCTCTCACAACCTCATTAGCACATCCCTGCGTGTCCCCACCAGCCTCGCTGTACTGTAAAGATCTCACATCGATTTCACCTATCAACTTTTAGTGAAAATCCCTAGTTTTGAAACGAAGTTATGCCAATGTATTGATAACGACATTAGATCTTAATTAGAAAACCATATTGATTAAAAATATTCCGTTATTGAGAAATATGCGTTCGCCTTTGACAGCTAAAATCGAAGCGAGGTGGGTGCGAAATGAAAAGTAAATTCTTCATTCGAATTCTTTTCTCTCGTCGCACCTGTTAGGTAAACGTAAATGGAATTTCTACAAAAACGAAAATCAATTTTAAGAGTTAGGATCTTCTCGAAGGCCTGATATAAATCGGAAGTGAGACAGCTGAAATTTAAAAATTGTGAAGTGTTTTCTGTTTACGTTAGGGAAAATTTTCGACAAGACGAACAAGTCTTAAATCTATAAAAACCTACAAAGAAATTTTGCAAATTTACCTCGTATCTAAAGGTAATTTGGCAATTGGACATATTAAGTTTTCGTTTTCTAAATAGATAATCCAATTTAGCTATTTTAAAACACGTTTGATGATATTAAATTAAATTACTTAAAAAATCCTTAAATTTGTGTTCCATGTTAGACCATGTTACACGTCAATCGCTCCCCATGGATGACTCAAACTGCCAATGTTTACAAAAAATCCGATTCTAAGGAAGTCTAATCATACACGAGAATAGAAAGTAGTTTGGTCTTCATTGACATATCGCATTCCAACATCTTACCTATGTTCGGGTTTTTATGTACACTAAGCTTATGTAAGTTACGGCAAACAAATTTGCTTAGTGTTCGTACGTGCCTGCTATATCAGTAATAGAATAAGTAGAAAACAAAGAATTTCTAAATAAATTAAAACGTATTTAATATAATACAACATTTAGTGTACAGTAAATAATATTCTAACATGAACAAACAGTTACGGGAGTGTTTGTCGTGAGATATGTTGGAGTTGCGCTCGCGCATGGACCTTGCCTGTCAACGCGCGCTCTAGGCCGATCTACCGGAAGATTCGCGTGACGCACTCGCTTAGAACAATTCAAATGATGCAAATGCTTATTCGTAATTCAACGTGTCGAGTGATCTATATAATGATTGACACAAGAGCTATATGACCACGCCAACGTTATATGATTTAATTATCAGTGAAACTGACTAAACCCTGATTAATTTCAATTAACCGACCTTAGTAAATTGTTTTACATATTCATAGGGAACTCAAGTTTCCCTCGTTGCAGGACTTCATGCGGTGAGGGCTCGTCTCTAAGCATAATTATACCCAATTATAGTCATTGAACCTCATCGGGGCGACCAACATCTGCTTTGGTAGGTACTTTATATTATAATACCCAAGTTTGAAGAATTAATTAATACTCATTAGTAAACTATCATATAAGATTAAATGTCAATATATTAAAAAGACCGCAGAGGCGACTGTGGATCGGGTGGTACACGGAATACGTGACCAACAAGTTTCTAAAGAAGTAAAAATATATTTGTATTTTGTCAATAATGTAATATTAATTTTGATTGGTAACGGTCTCAGCCCCTGCGAGGCCCCTCACATGATAACCTGACTAGACAGACCGACTAAATTCTTGTATCATTACGAAAACATAAAATTGTGTGACTCAAAGGATTATCACACACATCTCTTTCGGATCATTTATCTTATATTAATAACGGCGGCGATGATATTATTGATTAATTTATTAATCGTTGCACAGTGTATCCTAATGACATCGGCAATCAACAGTAGTATTATAATACATAGCCAATCACCACTTACACAGAAAGTAAATAAACTTTTTGCGTTTTATTACACCAGAAAATAATATATTTCTTAACAAGAATATTAAAAATTAATGATCATACTGTTCAGAGTCTAGCTAAAGATTCGAGTTTTCGAAAGATAAAAACCATCAAGGTGGAAAACTATCTCATAAGGGACAGAGATGGGATGAGCAATGAGACATAGCATAGTCTAAGTAATTAAAGATATATTTTCCAGTTACACTAGATGCACAGCCAGGAGCAACCGGTTCCGGCACAGGTGCCGCTGATCAATAGCTTGTAGCTTGCTTGTTCGCTCAGACAAACATCCATTACAAGTTACGAAAATTCATGAAGCATTTGCTTGAACCTCAAAAACCAAACCTAACTCGTGTAACAAGCCTAATCAATATAAAAAACACGGAGTTATGGTCTGTAAACAAATTTCCAATGCGAGCGTATTGTCCAGCGCATACAATACGGGCGCCATTCACAAATTCAACAAAGCAACCCAAAAACATGACCAGACTACAATAAAACGGAAAAAAAAACCGATCACGAAAATCGAGTTGAAGTTACGCAGTGTGGCGGGCGTACCTGCGTCGGCGCAGATACCGCGCCCCCCGCGCCCGCGCGGCGCGACACGGCGCCGGCGCCAGCCAGCCGACAAGCAATTATGGCTAAATAAATATCGGCCATGCCGCCGCCTCCGACGCGCCGCCGTTCGGTAACATCAACAGATGGATTCTTATACTGGTATATCTAGACGACATCATTAAATTTCGGATCCCACTCGTAATGGCCCGGTGAAATGGCGTGTGGGCACCGAAATTACTTGTAAATGGTAGTTGCTCGTCGTCGATAATGTTTAACCGCTTTTAGATCGTCACGCGCTCGAGTTTCGGCGTTGGTGAGTGGGGTTTGATTAAAGTTAATGAACCGACGTTGGTACAATCTTTGGTCCTGAGCGTGTGGCGTCGCGTTGACGCCTGCGCTCGATAAGATAAGGATCCCCTCCTCCCACCCGCGGTTGAAAAGCGCCGCTCTCATAAAAACATTCACAAATAGAGGCCGAGTGGCGCGTCGTGATTTGCCCGATCTGCGAATGCCCAAGGCGCACTGTACTCAACAGATTTATGTAGATTCTACTCTCGTACCTATTTGCAGCTAAAATTCCTCTGAACCAAGTAATCATAAATAATTCAGACCCCAATTGAAACGACGCAAGAATTAGTTCATAGCTAAGCGAAGTAGTATATCTTGGATACAATTACAAAGAGATACATGAAATATTTAGATCTGATAGAGACTTGATTGATCGCCGCAATCAAACAGTTGCAATGTGGACAACTACGTGCAAATAGTACAGCAATAAATGCAAATGAATTTATGATAATGTCAGTCAAGCTGCTCACAAATCAAATGCCGCCGAATGAGCGGCGTCAGCGCAAGCTATATTTAGTCTGTCTGCTGTGGGAACCGCCGCGAAAGTCGACAAAAACACCGGCGACGCGGCAGCGACGACGCGCCGCCAAAAAAACTGCACAGGTGAGGTCTGGCCAGCGCCATATGAGCCACTTCCTACCGCCAGGTGTAATATTCGATTTCCTAAATACATCTCAGGCAATTAAGCAACCGAACCTTTGATTACACCAGTTCAGCTCGGACATTCAATGTTAATTAACTTCAAATTATCGATTAAGTGAAGACTAGTTCACTTCTCGCCTACTGCAAAAAATACAAGTTGAGCCGTAGTGGTGCGCATAACAGATTTTTCCAATTTAATTGCCATTTGTGGACACTCAATCTAAGCAAAAGTGAAGACTGAAGGACCAGATAAGTACTTACTTACCTAAACAGCATAAAACGTGTCAAAAAGTAGAAATGTTATGTGTAACATTATCTAGCATATGCTAGGCCATCGCACGTAATCGAAAGTGTAAAAGTGGCCATTTTGATTGCACCCAAGGTTTTAAATACTGATAATGAACATTAAACCAGTTCAGGGAATATAATAAAATAATGATGCAATCCATCTGCACAACAATTTTGGTTATATTTAGTGTGTAATTAATGAAACGTGTTTTTCTTGCGTCTTTACGAATCCACATTTCATTATCGACCACTTTTCATCTTATGTCGTGTTTTCTTGATTATCTATCTGGTTTCTTACCAATACTGTATGATTATGTATCGAGACTAGATATTGAATATTCAGTATTATAATATACCATTCAATTTACGTCATCAACTGTATCTGTTAATAATTTGTCGTTAATTGAATTATTTAGTCGATGGAGATTTGCATCAAAATTGTCGCCTTATCTTAAAACTAAGAGGAAATTTACAAAGTTGAGCCCTTGTCCAACCACAAAGATAAATGGGAAATGTCTACAATTCTACATGATGACTCAAAGTCGCGGCGGAAACAAGAATGTCTTTTGAGTCTAATTTCATTGTCGCCACACCTTCCAAAGAAAGAAAGCATATTTTAGCGCAGGACGCGGAATTTTGAACACTAAAATGCCAAGGTTTCTGGGAAATACATCGTTAAATTATATTTTAATATTGTCATGTCTTTTCACAATTCATAATCCATTGGGATGACCTTGTATTGTACTTCTTATTAGTACATCCAAGCTAATGCAGTCTTTGTCTTCAATATTTCAATATATTCGACAAAAATCGTCGGAAGAGTTCACAGTCATTAATATTTATATTTCCCTGCCTTTCTTTTTAATTAATATGCTAAAAGGCATTGTCAACACACCTACGTACCGGCTCCCAAGTAACATACTACGGGTGTGGGCGGAAGTTTGTAGGCGATATGAACTGCGCGTGAGTCGGTGTCATGGTCACTCATTAGTTTGGAAACATAGACTCTTAAAAATTGTTTGAAATTCCTTTTCCATTAATGGTAGTTGCTTCTTCATTTAGATTCTCTTGTAATCAGCAACAGCGCCTAATCTATTCTTTTTCCAATATTGCCACTATATCGATATTGCATCGAAACTGTACAATTTTTAAATTATTAAGGTTATCTTCATTTCATAAATACTTCCGTGTAAAGTTTTCTATACTTACCTATACGTAGTTAGATCTGTTGATCTAGATACAGTCGATAAGAAACATTCATAGGGCCTGTGCAATCCAACTATACAACTGCGGAAGATGAATAGCCTTCGTGAATATAAAAAGGAAAAAGAACGCACGTATTTATCCGACAAAGGCTGCCGGCATGGTAGCGCCATTGCTTGGCGAATTAAAAAGTTAACGGGCGTGTGGCGCGGCTAGCCGGCGCCGGCGCCGTGACCTTGTCTCATTATCGCGGACGAGTGACCCTCACCGCGGTACATTAGGTGATAGCCGCTTTACTTTTCCAACGCCTCGTCGTTATTCAACGACACAACTCCCCTACCAACATCACGCAACCCTTCAAAAAACAAACTTATCGAAGTAGGTACACTCCTATCTCTCCAGATAGAAATGTTTACGAAGCAATATCAAAACTTAATGTGACCTTTAAAATTACAATAAAATAAAACTAAGAAGCAACGAAACTGATGTCAACTCTAAAAATAGATTAACGAACGGAAATGTTTACACTTACGTCGATCTACTGCGGGAATAGAAAACACTGGTTTTCAAAAGACTCAACGCTGGTTGTGAAACATGAGGGCCATGAAGGGGCTTATGTGACAGCTAACACTAGTGACGTCATAGCCAACGTAACGACAGATACAGAAACAAACAGTAGCGATAAATACACTGATAACGATTGGCACTGATAACTGGATGCAAACGCACGTAGGTGGCAATGGGCGAATGAAAATAACACCGCACCGGTGAAAACACGAAAGTGGTCGAATGGGACCGTTCGTCGGCCGGAGGCAGACGTGCATCCAAGGGTTAGACGAGGTTAGATCACGCATCAAGAGGTTAGGTCGAGGCGGCGGGCAGATAAGAAACGGTCACATGTCAGAGAACATCAAGAACATTCCCGGGTCAGAATCACGAACAACAAGATCGATCCACCGGCAGCGGAGCGACACTGAACACAAAATCGGTTTCAATGAAGCGCACAGTCTATTTTCAAAATACACTCCAACAGTCGGCCGACAAGTTCGGTGTTTACTCGCACTTGTTGCGCGGGTCATCGGCCGGCGCGTCACGTACCGGGCTTGCAGAGGCGGCTCCAGTGGTAAGGGTTGCAACACTGCTGGTCGGTGCAGTAGGGCGAGCGCCGGAGCTCAGCCAGGTCTCGAAGCTCGGGGAACCTGTAGGCGCGCGTGACGGCCAGGCGCAGCGGCGCGGCGGCCGGCACGCACTCGCCGAGCGCGCCCGCGTCCAGCGCGCGCGCCAGCCGCCGCACCAGCTCCTCGGCCACCGCCGGCGCCCCGGCCGCCGCCAGCCGCCGCCGCAGCGCGCGCCGCCGGAACATCACATGCCGCGTCACGAGCCGCGCGGCCGCCCGCGCCACGACACACTACAGCACTGCGCGCACGTCATCGCGAGCCGCGTGCTCGCCAGCCACTGACTGACAGCGGCCCGCCGCCACCGCTGCACTGACGCGCCGCCGGCGAGACACCTGCTGCACTCGATTACCCCGACACTGATTACCCCACAATCGAATCATCACTCTAGAAACAGTAACAACATTTACACCGTAGTGATTGGGAAAAATCGGCCATTATTTTTTTAAATTCACAACCTGATAATGCTGAACATGATAATTTTCAAAATGACGTTTTGCCGAAATTAGAACCGTGTGATAATAGTAAATTTTACCTACAACCTAAAGAAACCGAAGTTATCCAAATTGATCATGAATGAAAAACAGTAGCTACTGCCAGAGTAGAGGAAAATATTATAGTCAAAATGTCACTTTGTAATATGTTGCCTATAATGAATTCTCACTTCTTTTCTAAAATAACTTGCAATTATTGAATCTTTAAATTCTTACAAATATTATTCTATATTCCAACATCACATCACAACAAACACTCAACCGAAACAAAAGAATTGAAATACAAATCATAGTACCTTATTATCTAATTCTTGGCAGATTTCCCTATAAGTAGGCAGGCGGTATTAGCTGGGCACCCAGTGGGGGGGTGGCGGGGCGCGGGGCCGGCTGGCGCCACGGCCGGCGTCAGGTGTGCGCGCGTGTGTGCGTGCGGCGCCACCCGCCGGCGGTCATGCACTCGCGTAGACGCGACCTGCCGACGCTAGTTTATGGCATTGAGGAGCCAGCCTTCTTAGAGAACGTGACGTGGTTATCACATGAAGGAATTAAAACTCGATCGTTCAAAGCAAAGATAAAAAAAAACATCCGATGTCTAGCATAGAAGATCTTACACATTAAGCGCTTAAAATTTTACTCCCTTTAAATTTTGTAGCAGAATAATTATAGTAACAATGCAACGATAAAAAAGACACCGAAAATCCAACCAGCTAAATAATGTTTATCTTATCAAGAGATAATGACATAGATTCAGATGATGGCATAATAATGCTTCAGTAAGTTCGCCAATACAATTGGATAAAAATGTTTAAAGACCTAACCACACAAGATAAAGATCAAATCAATTGAGCAATAGCAACAAAATCTACTAACAATGACGTATTATTCAGTAATACCATTGAACCAATATAGAACACTATATGAAGTTTTTGTGGAATGATGTGACGTCACAATAAAATGAATGACCATGCCCACCACTGGTGACGTCACTAAACATGCGACTTGATAGTTTATGATAAAAATTGGACACGTTGATATTTCAATATTTTATTATTTAGGTCAATGTTTAATGCGTTGAGTAATATTTAACAAATTACTTTGTCAATGTTCCCGGTTTTGTGTTTTAGTTTAATGGAAACTAGATTTTAATAAAAATAACGAACATTCTAATTACATTAGAAAGTAAGTCTTCAAAATTTGGTATCAGACCTGGGTTCGATCTTCAGAGGGATACAAATTATTTCGTTCGGTGTGGATTATGGAATATGGTATGACTCGTATTAGGTCTCTCTGTCTACCTATCACCATTCCAAATATATAGTTCTAACACCATAACAACATGGTTATTACTGTGTTCCTGCAAATAGAGGGTTATTGAGATAAGATAGTCCGTCAGTTAATTCTGCAATCTTGATGAAGTTCTTTCCAGTTGTTGGCTTTATCTTAATTAGATAGCAGATGAGATGAAGATATTTATTTACAGATTTCCTTGTCATTGAATTTAAAAAATCGTAAAATATATTTATATCTACAAGTTTAGTTATTGCAAACAGTAAAACTTTTTTTAATTTCGCATTTATATTGAAAATATGCATATATTTGCCGTGACAAACACACGCCATTAGTTCAAATTCACGCCATGTTCTTGATGTTATCATATTGAAATTAAAGGTTAAATTTCAGATAAAGTTTTCTGTTGAAGACCTTCATGGTCATGGATATTTCGTAGGTTTGTCCATATAGTGTGAAATCTACGAATTTGCATGTTCCCTGTTTTTGTCGCTTACTATACTTTAGTATTTACTGTTTTTTACAATTTCTACTTCTTTCTTCTATATGAAAACAAGATAATTAGTAGTTATGCTTACAATGCATTAATATTTATCTTTATAAACGCATTCCAGACCTTTAATAGAAATGATGGAATTAATATTAATGTTATCGTCAAGTATCAAAACACCGACTCTCATAAATTTTGCTAGTAATTTCTTATGTCCTCATCAAAGTTTTAATTTGATAGCGTCTTAGCTAACCAAAGAGTTTACGAGGAGACCAACTTAAAAATTTATTAGCAGGTTCATGATAAAAAAAACTGCCAATAAATGTTTGTTCAAATATCTAAAAAGTGCATCCAATCTGGGCCCGCCATAATCTATGGCTATCCATCGTTCGGAATGCGTGCTCTGAGGCACATGAGGTTAATAAATAAAGCCGCTCCCGCTAGATAATGCGTCCGAATCTTAAACATTGCACCAGAAGGGACAAACTTTGCGAATATTTGATGACCAGGGGACAAATGCCGATGTAATGCCAAAGTTTGAGGTGCGCAAACTTTAAGGGAGTTTGAGAGTTTCGGGGTTTTGAGTAGTTGTACTTTTATCAGAAAGTTAACTTTTGAACAGTGGTAAGTCCGTGTGACTTTCACATATATATTAATTTATGAAATTTATTGCTATGCTCTTGACATTTGCTACTAATCTCTGCTACAATACATTGTTTTTACAATATTTAGACTAGCCAGTGTCAATAGACAATTTTTTTTTAAATATATGTGAATAATACCTATACCCACTCCGTGTGTTTAATATCTTAAGTACTCAATTAAGTCCTTTAATTTACGGAAATTCATTCAAAATTCATTCTTATAAACAAGAACTTTCGAAAACACATTATTTTGATTACGAAAATGCGTAGATATAATTAGTATTATGTTTGATTAAAAAACTTATGTTTTTAGTCGACCAAGGTTCGAATAGATATTCGACAGGTGATGGGTCTCACTGTCTTATGGAGTCTCCGCAGGGTTTGCGCCTCAGTCCACGCACAATGTGGCGAGGCTTTAGGGTAAAACAAACACCATAAAGTTTGGAATAGAATAGAACATACTTTATTTTACAACAATATTTTGGAATTGTAACAAATTCCATTATTATGTCTTATAGCTCGTTCGACAGATGCATGTAATAATTACGTAGATATATATTAGTACCTACGTACATGCAGCAGTCGAATGAATACCTAATAATGTAGGTATACCTAATAAACGAATTCGTTAGTGTCGCTAAAACTCGAGAACGGCTGGACCGATTTGGTTAATTTTGGTTTTGAAATATTTGTGGATGTCCAGAGAAAGTTTAAATGGTGAGAAAATTTAGAAAAAATGCGAGAAAAATAGTAAACACAGCAGTCTTATTTTCCCATATAAACAGCCCCTATCCTACTTGTCAAACATTTGATGTTCGTAGATAATACATAAAATATACGAAAACGAACACGGAAATTATCCAAAAGTAAGTACCTAAGGAAAGTTCTCATGCACTAAATTTGTGACCAAATAATGATAGGTGAACGAATTTTGTTTGACTGGCAGGAACAGTTTAAATATGGGAAAATAAAAATGTTATTTTAGCTATTTTCCTCGCAATTTTTCCATATTTTCTCATCATTTAAACTTTCCATGGACTTCCGCAAATATTTTAAAACCAAAATTAGTCAATCCGATCCAGCCATTTTCGAGTTTTAGCGAGACTTACGAACAGCAATTAATTTTTTTTTTAAATCTAGATAAACAGATTATGTTAAATATGCTTACAATAGATGGTCTTTGCTGTCATTACTTTATTATTATTTTAAAATTTAACGTCAGCTGGAAGTTATTACTATCTTACTTATAATGCTAAAACAACTTACGCAGCTGATTGCAACAGGTTGCTTCAAACATTAATAAAAGACTCACAATATGATGCAAAACACACTTAGGGCTAGGAATTTTTTTTTTACTTTCTCGCATACGTAGTATAGAGGCAGTCTTGTAATCGTAAAAAAAAATCGACCTCGAGATTTTGACGGATTTACACGTTTTTGACCTCCTATGTCCAAAAACATAATTTTTGGATTTAAATGTCTATGTGTGTGTCTGTGCGTTAGCACGATAACTCGAGTATGCTTTAACTTATTGCAACCAAATTTAACATGCATGTATAACATCAAAATATAAGGTTTCTATCAACTTTTGAGTCGTCGATCACGAAAGATAAGCAACCAAGTGCGCTGTCGGTACTCGGATGGGTGGCCAAAATTTAACATGCATGTATAACATCAAAATATAAGATTTCTTTCAACTTTTGAGTCGTTTCCGGTATACGAGAAAGTCAAGGGGAGACCACTCCCGATTTTTTTCTAATGCTTTTGTCAAAATGTGGTTTTTGTTATGCGGTGGCCAAGAATTTTCCAGAATTAGCGGGCTGTTTAAGGTGTTAATTATTTATTTAATAATTTATGCGTCTTGTCTCGTTTTCCGGTAGGTAGTGTATTATTATTTTTATGAATCTAATTGTGATGACATTTCATTGGCTTTCTGTTGTTTATAATAAGCTTCAATGTCATAGGATGACGAAGAGTTTTCTCCCGAGTTCTTATTGCAAAAACACGTGTTGAGAGATTCCATCTCAATCTACCGTACAATAATAATTGTCGGTTACTGAAGTATATTTTTCACTTGATATTGGCGCAATGCGTAGTCTTTATGTGTCACGATCGCTATCCATTTAAAAGAAGAAGAAATAATAATAATAAGCTCCCACCAATTATCTAGCCCAAAGTAAGTATCGTTAAGAACTTGTGTTATGGATACTAGATAATGGACATTTTTTTAATATAAATAATAATTATAGATATTTTTATAAATGAACTTAAATAAATATATAAATAACCATGACCCGCAAACAAATATTCGTGTTCGTCACACATATATTCGCCGCCACCAGGATACGAACCCGGACCGCTTGACGTGTAGGCAGCTATACTGACCACTGCACCACAACGGCGTCAAGTAAGATGACCAACAACCAACAGCTATACAGCTGTTGGTTTTCCTATGAAATAAAAAATGTATGTGTGTGCAGAAACATATTTAGAGAGAAAGAGTTACCAATGCACCTTTCTAGCCATGTATCATGCCAAGAAAGCTTAAGGAATGACAATTAATGTTGAACATGTGGTTGGCGGCGTCGGTACAGTCGTAAAAACAATATTCATACGATAATAAACAATAGACCTCGTAATGCAGTTGCCACTAGTAAATAATAAATTAATAGTGCAAAAAGCTCAATCAATTATAGTTTTCAGTGTTTTAAATACGTCGATACTAATCATTCATTATTTATTGTTATCATTACACATTAATTAACACAGTAAACCTAACTTTTGCTTCCTTAAAATAAACATTACGTTATATATTTTTTAATATATACACGGAGAGTTTTTTTCTCGGGTCAGTATGGGGAAATTCTAAACTATAAGAGATAGAGAAAAAGTCACTTAGGAACCGTGATCTTAATTTTAGATAAAATGAAAATGATATTTTAAAAAAAATCAAATGTCAATAGATGAAGATATCTCCAAATCTATTAAAGATTTTTTTTTAAATACCATGAATATTTTATGTAAAATAAAGATCACACTCGCTAAGAGAGATTTTCTCTATCTCTTATACTATAGAATTTCCCCTAAAAACTCATTCTGTATATTAGGAGATGAAAAACAAGCTTGCGGCTCACCTGGTGTTAAGTGGTTACCGTCAGACACTTGCAATATTAAGTGTAAATCACTTAACACTGCAAGTGCGTTGCTATCCTGGGGACTAAGATGATATGCCTTACACGCTCAGTAATTATATTACACGTGTATTTTCATTATCAATAGATATTATTCATTTTATATCTTAAACTATCTGTAGCAAAGACCAGGTCACCAGTTACTTGATCCAAAAATGCATTTAAAAATGTCAGCAGACGTACCTTATAACGATATAGGCCGGTCTGAAATAAATATATTTTATTTTTTAAAATATTAAGTTAAAGAAGTTAAAGCATAGTTTTTAGTTTACATTATTTTTATAATCACCAATAATTTATCATGCCGCGATATCACGCCGCAATTTCGGCCTAGTGTCTACTGGCTACTGTTATAGAGCTAATAGCTACTGGACCATAAAAATTTCGACCATTGGCCGAGTAACTTATTTTCTAATAACGGTATAGGCAGTAGTCAGGAGTGGTTACTCCTTTTTCCTCCGGTTCCTCCAGTAGGTGCAGGGTTTTTTAAGACCAAGCATGGTAGAGTGTTTGAGGGAGAATCTACCTCTTTAGTACCCATATAAATAGTAAAAACCATCCAAGTGCGAGTCGGAATTACGCACGAAGGGTTCCCTACGTTATCTATAAAAAATGGCAAAAAAAAATATGTCTGTTGTATATGTAGTCCCACTTAAATGTTAATTTTATTTCAATTTAATAATATATTACAAAGTTATTATATAAAACTAAATATTCTGTGAATATTTCAAGCATCTATTGTCGTTATCAATATCGAGCAGAAACAAAAAAACAAAAAATCACGTTTGTTGTATGGGAGCTCCCTTATATATTTATTTTATTCTGCTTATTAGTATTTATCGTTAAAGCGGCAACAGCAATACATCATCTGTGAAAATTTAAACTGTCTAATACGAATGTCTGACGAGCGTGGGCGGACGGACAGCAGAGTCTTAGTAATAGGGTCCCGTTTTACCGTTTGGGTACGGAACACTAAAAATTAGACCAACTCTATATCCAATAGTTATTTAAGTTTTGTTTATAAAAATATGTAAAATTATTATGCATATTAAAAATGTTATCAAGTATCCATAACACAAGTTCTTAATGTTACATGATACTTTGGGATAGATAATTGGTGTGAGCGTGTAAAAATAATGTATGTTTTTGGACACCCATCCTAGACTGTTGTAAATAAAATAGCTTTTTAAACTCCACACTAGAGCATCTTATTCTTCTAACTCTCAAATTCATTGACAATGTTTCTTTTTTCGCTAAAGTTATAAAAAAAACATACTTCAGTGTGATCTCGCTACGGCTGCTACGGCGTAGTCATAATGACCGTAGCGTAATACAAAATATAAAAAATCATTTATTTTTAGGCACATTAGCCCATAGATGGTTAGTTACATTATAATCTTAAAAACCATGTTAGTATATACCCAGATACGATAAAAGAAATACAATAAATAGAAAAACAGCTCACTGGCTGACACATTTAATGTGTAAGTCGTGAACCGCTTAAAAACAGCAGCGTCCATCCTATCATATTAAGGATCCTATTGGAGATTCCCCACAACCGCCCCACTATCGAGGCACTCTTTTTGTGCATGATAGCGAAGTAATCATCTCTCCCAACATCCGCTAATATACCCGATGCGCTGCAGTAGCGAGGTAGCCTCAATAGGGCCCGATTAAGTTTATGGTTTTCTTTTTAATTTGAATTATTCGACTACCTGAAAGCTGAAAGTCTGTGAAAAATATCCACCTGTACAAAATTTACATTATGCCTTTATCCCTAAGATTTGTAGATAGTAGATAAAGCGTAATACAAACTGATTAGTGTATTTAATATAACCCACCTATTACCAAAACGCCTTAACAATTATATCAATGAAACTAATACGTAAAATGTTTTAAATAAGTTATTTTTTTTTGTTGTTGCAATTATTTCACTTTTAGAACTTTATAGTTCTATGAAATGTTAGCGTTTATAACTATGATATGCTTAAAATAAATTGCATGTTTTAACTCTATTACAACGTTTTGTATCAACTGCTAAAGTGTAGCACTTTTTTCTGTAATAGTTGATTAGAAATGTTTAGGACTGAGTTTTTCATGCATGTAATTTTTACGATTGAGCGAGCTGAAACAATGTAAAAAAACTTTAAGTAATAAAAAATCAGGTGAAGAGCCCTCTTAATTAAGAAATTTAACAATTAACGTAACAAATTTTATAAAAAGTGACTGATTTTTCTCAAAAAACTCTTCATTTTTTGAAACAAAGAAAATTTTTTCTTCAATAACCATTTTATGAGGTCATTCAATTACTTCTTATGAAATTAAGTTTGTTTTACCAAGATGGTTCATTTACTTTTAGAGTTATTTCGTTTTGTTTAGAAGGTGGTCACAGTAATGAAAACAATTTTTTAAAATGCTATACTTAGTAACAAAAAGTTATCAAGATTTTCTTTATATTTCTTCATCGTTATGCACATTAGAGTCTCGCTGTATTTTTACCAATTTTTTAAAAAAAGTTGGATACTAAAAAATATTTTTTACGTAACATTATTTTATTTCTATTTGTTTTTTTTGTATTCATAATGTTTTTAAATTTTTATTGAAAAGTTTGAAATATTTCATATTTTAAGGGTCGTATAAAGTTATAACGTAATAGATACCTTAGTGTAAAAATGCGTTCTCTACTACGTGTTCATTAATTATTATTTTGCCTTGCATAAGATATTGTTTCCAGGAACTTCTACTTTCAGTTAAATAATAATAAAAACCATCGTTTAGATATGCTAACAATGGGATGATAAAAAAACACCAACGAATAACGAAATAAATAAAAAACAAAAATAAGCATATTAAATAATAATTTTATTTCACAACAAACTAAATAGATATTAAAAATTTAATTAAATTACCTGTTCAACTCTTTCCTACATCCCAAAGCATCATAACCACTTAAAACAAGTCTTTTCATTTCACATATTGTACCATTAATAAAAGTTTTATTGTTAATATTATACCGTGTTACAACGTCAACTTTTTAAAAAGTTCCGAACAATTTTAGTTTCGCGTGGTCGCAGATATTGCGTCCCGGCGCTGTCATGGCCGCCGCGGGCTGGGAGGGAATGGCGCGAAAAACCGGGAACAGGCATATTTATGCGCGCGCCTTCAAGACTACTCAATGGGAAGGAGGATTCTGTAATAATCTCAATGAAGTTTGTACCAAAAGTAGGGGAACTTGAATTGCATTTCAATGCTCTACAAAGTGATTATCCAAACTTTACTTTTGCAAATATGAAGCGAATAAGAAAAATGTTTCTGTTATATTGTTAGTCAAACAAAGTTCAAAAACACTGTTTTTCTGTTTCAATTATCAATCAAATCAATCAAAGATCAATTATCTTATAGACTCTGCTACAGAAGGTACAACAATAGATATTCTTAAGGATGATAACTTTTAATTGTTAAATCTTAAATTTTTTAATTGTTAATTGTTAAATCACGTAAAATGGTCAACTATAAATATCGATTGATAAAATCACATTTAAAGCAACTAACCCCAATGTGTAATTAGATTGGAAAACTTTGGTTATAAAAAATCAAAAGTATTGTTAACAAAATAACCAAGTATACCGTGAAAACTATTTGTTATAAAAATCTTATATTATGGAGAAAATTTCCATGTAAACTTTTAAACGTCTTGAGATGACGACATTCGAGCGAGCAATCCCAAATATTTGGAAGAAGATCGTGATCGAATCAATCAAATGTATATTGTTCATTATCAAAATTAGCCGGTTGTTTTGCTACAAGTCTGTTTGTACCGAACAATGGGAGGTCGCCCGAGGATTGGCAGCGCGAGGTGACCGGGCGTCGTCGGCGCCCGCCGGCGCGCCGCGCCGTCCTTACGACGCCGCACACGTAACCGGTACGTTCGGAAACTTCATACTCAATTGTTCAGTCAGCTATAAATTATTTACTAAACAAGATACAAATACTCTATAGTTGAGCTAAAATAGTAGTTTATTTTGGTAGCCGTTTATTTTAGTGGGAGTTTAAAAAACGGGAGTTGGCGAGTTTTTAATAGTTTCCACGAGCGTTTTAATACCAAGCTATGTGCCGTTACATATACTACTTTATCTACACCCTTGCATAAATTCAAATAAAACAAAAAAGGCTAATATTACGGTTTTCTAAACAAGTGCACTTTTGGCAATTTTCCATTGGAATATGCTTGTTTGCGTATTACCAACACATATGCGAGCATTTTTACCAATAACCAGAACGTGATAAGACGCTGACCAATCGGAAGCGCCTCGCCCGCCGTGACGCGTTATGTTATGTAGCCAACCAATAAGAAGCGCGCCGGATTTCTTAACGCGACCTCTATAGAATAATTACACACCAAAAACAATAGAAAGAGCGGGCTCGCCAATTTTCCTTTTAATTAATTTGAAATCATAATTATTCTTTGTTTGTTTGTTCCTCTTTATTTAAAATTATTGCAATGCCTTTTTTATTTTTCTGGTAAAAAAACTATTTGTTATCTTAGTGACTTTTTGCAAATTATCGGGCGGAGTCAAATTTTCTTTGTGGGTAAGATCCATGCCTTTCCGTTTTGCTGTAAGTTTGTTATTTTTTTAAAGAATAATAACTGTATCATAATGTGTCAAACCGGCGGCGTTATAATGGTTACAGGTTGTTTTTATGATTTTGATTATCTGTATTAAAAAGTATGTCATTTTATATTCACCTTTAAGATCGTCATTGGAATATTATGATATGAGTGTAGATAATAGTTATTTATGTAACTATTAATAATAATAATATATTTCCACGCTCACACCAATTATCTAGCCCGAAGTAAGTATCATTAAGAACTTGTGTTACGGATACTAGATAACGGACATTTTTTTTTTTAATATACATAATAATTGAGGGGTATTAAAACACGAGTGTGATAATAGTATCAAATGTGTGTTTCAATACCTAATTATAAACAGTTCCATGCAAGACTCTATCTACACTCATGATATGAATCTTCTATAAAAGGTTTACAAACCATGGGGCGTTCTAAGAAACTTGGTACGCCTTTTCATACTGTTTTTTGTTTTTTTCGATAGTTATTGGTTAGAAATATCCTTTGCTGCATTAGAAATATCTAGTGGTGTGTAATCAAAATTTGAATCGCTCGTTTTAACTAACATTTTAATTAACAAAACAACCAAATAATAAAATCTTGCTAAACTTTGTTACGGCTTTGTGGCAGTGAAACGCGCGTGAATGACAATGTTTCTTTTGAACTCATACAGATACAATGCATGGAGCAGTAAGAATTTGGCTGGAGTTTCTCCCTAGTTCTTATTGCAAAAACTCGTGTTGAGAGACTCCATTTTCCTAACCTCAATCTACCGTACAATTGTCGGTTACTTTAATAAAATTTTCACTTGATATTGGCGAAGGGATCGAAAAAGTGAAGGAATGACATTATGAAATTTAGTACATACACAACGAATTCCTAATTTGTTGAATATACACCTATAATAAATAATTACCTTACTGATGTTATATCATGATAATATTCGGATAAACAATAATCAACGTTAATCCTGAGACACCGTTTGGAGACACATGAGCTGACTTTCATCCTGGCTGGACTCTACATAGAACGGAAGTAAAGAACTTATAATTTCCCGCTATAGGCGAGACTTCTGACTCTCATCTTGTTTTGTTTTTAGTTTTCATTGTTAAGGCTCAGTTGCACCAGGTAACTAAAACAATAACAAATGCCAAAGGTGCCGTCAAATCTCTGGTTAAGTGAAATACAGGATGCATCATTTTAACAATGGTTAAAATGATGTAATAAATAACGATAACCATAACCGCTCAACTTCGGACGGTTAGCGTTAAAGTTACAGTTTGTGTGTGTCAACTGTCATGCAATCAATTTCAATTTCAATGACGTAAGGTGGTTTGTGTTTGAAGTATTGTCACTATCAAAAATTTACCCCTGTGATTTTTTGGGAAGGAAAACATTTTACATAACGGTGCAACAAAAGATAGTGGACTTTGATGGTTATTGTTAAAGTTTCAGTTAAAATTAACTTTAACAGTGACAATAACGTAGTACTCGGTGCAACGCACTCTTAGTGTTTTCTTTCTAATCAAACCTGTCATAATTGAAAAAATAAGTTTTATGGGTCTTACTTCTTTACTTCAAGATTCCCATTCCCCGGTGTAAGAATCCGAACGCACCCCAGATTGCATCCGCCGCGCCGGTGCCGCACGCATGAAAAATTATCATCCCATCACTAGCTGCCTTGGTAGTAGTAAACAAGCGATTCGGACCGTCCCTAGCTTATTAGGCGTCTTAATGTCGCATCTGATGGCCCCTTATTCATATGAACATAGAAAAAATCGGAAAACATACATTTGGACATGACTGCCTAAAGTTTGCCGGCTACTGTTTGGTTTATTTATGTTATATGTATTGTGTAATAAAACTATGTTCTATATTCTTAGTAAACTTCAATAATGAAAAAGAAACTAAAGCTTAAGTCACCATTAAACTTAAATATTGAATACTCTACTATCAATTGCGTAATAAGTTTTTGGTTTCTAACCGCTCGCATTAGTATTAGCCAAAGATCCTGGTTTCGTTTTCCTATGGGTTTTTTAAGCAATTTAGCAAATAACTCCATACCATCAAGAGTTAACGTAAGAGCCACAGTAACCACCCTCGTCTTGCCGACCTGCAAGGTGCTTCTTCGTGCCTCTTTTGTATGACCCAGGATTTTAAGGAGGGAAAAATTGTGCGATTTTTTGCTAGGTTTGGTTAACGATGGGGTTTTATTCAATCCAACTGGCTAGTTACTCATTTATAATATAGGATAAGTATAAATATTCTGACTATGTCATCACCATTTATATAATGGAAGGCTTACTGCATGTAAAGAAAAATATTGTGCATTTTTTTGAGAATAATGTAATACGCCAATACTTGGAAAATATGTCAATACTAGGAAGAAACACGATCTGTGATATAAAATCTTATGATGAATATATCACAGATATATAAAATGATCTTGTATATAAAACTCGTCGCCACAGAATAAACAATTTGTGGGGCCAACCCACACCCAATACCCTTATGTTCATTCCGACGTGTAATAATATTTTAACACCTTTATGTAATACTATGATTAGCCAATGACATATTGTAATCACGCTCACAATCTCAAAAGGGATCGACTACAGCTTCAGGTAACATTCGGTTACACACACAGCCACATCTGGCAGTATGGATAAAATAGTGACAAGTTGCCAGCCTGATGCCTAGCATTATAATGAACTACAAGTAATACCTACATTTTTGAAAATAATAATTACTTTTATTATAAATTATTTAGAACGAATCAAAACAGAAGTATATATATATATATACGAGTACCAAACGCAGTTTGCATCCGATGTGGCCATTAAAAATATTGTGTTACAATTCGTTTACACTTTTAATTAGGTATTTTTTATAAGTTTGTTTTTCTGTTAATAATATAATTTTCGGAATACTTAAATTTTTCTCTACATTATCTATTACCTCAGGTACATAAAATGGGCTGAAATGTATTAATTTAGTCGCGTAGCTTAGAACGAACTGCCCATAACGGTTCCAAAAGCAGATCCCGCTGAGTGTACCCACATGCTCAGTCCATGTCAACATCGAATGTTCCAACATAGCTCTCTGAAGATCCCCTCACCTTGGCGCCAAACGCCCGCATAAGGGAGGCGTCGTCCAGTCGCCAGTCGTTGCCAAGATCGCAGAGTTCTTATCGCATGATTGGTGTGATAAAACCATTGCCAATAATTATAAGACAGGTATAGAACATTAAAATATTTGTTTTTTTCCCCAAAGGTGAAACCTGACGCCATCAGTAATGTCAGTTACGCTTTCTATACAACCAGCGGCACGGAATTAGGGCCTAGCCAAGTGACCAGTCGATTGCGTTGAACGTCTAACGAAAATAATAATAATGTATGAAGCTGACGTTTAAGTGAGAAAGCTCTATGGCGACCGTGGTCAAAAATTAGCCTCCCATCCACTAGCGCTTATTTCGTATGACTTGTCCTCATAGAGGAACTGTAGAGAAACATCGTAGGGATAAATAAAACCGTTGAGGCCGCTAACTAAATGACTTCTCTACATGTTTTCCTGCGACTTTATCATTCCTCGCCAGTCTGAGAGGAAAAACAATCCTTATGTCACCTTACACACGAACTGATACTAGTGTATGGGGGGCTATTATCATTTCGTTCGATAGAAACGTTGTATCGTATGCCAGTTGTCTAGGCCTCACTGGTAGGGACAAACGTTTCAGTAACGAACATGAACTTTTGTTTATACATGTTAGAGGTTGGTGTCAGAGATACTGGCCACATATAATGTCATCATCATCATCATCATCAACAGCTCATATGATGTCCCCACCGAGGGCTCGAGCCTACCCCACATTAGGGGCGATTAGTTCTTAGTCAACCACGCTGGTCAAGTGATATAGGGGGGTTGGAAATAGGGAATGAAAGTTTGTATGGAATCTTTCATTTTAAAAGGATTGCTCAAATATAAATAAAACAAAATGAAATGAAAAAGCTCTTTATTTAAATGGACTTTGCTAAGTAAAGCCCTACCACCATTTCGGGACGAATAATTATTATTATGCTGAGATGGGGAAGAAATGGCGAAAGAAACTCCACAGCTTACAATTTCGTAATGATTTCAAAACATCGATACAAGTCAATAAATGATCAATATAATTTTAGTTACAGTTTTAAATGTGTAATATTTGGGTAGTTATTACTCCCACGCGTTTGGATCATTTATCTTGTAAAAAAGCTTTTCTATATAATTCAATTAATCACATTATTAAACTAATGTATTATTTTAAACTTACAATTGTGAGAAAACGGGATTCATATCACGTACCTCTCTTTTCTGAATTATCCAACCCGATGCGATGCACCATAGTCACGGATGAACACTTCATCCGTGACTACGCCAAAATATCGGATAATTCAGAAAACAGATGTACGTGGTATAAGTCCCGTTTTCTCACAATTAATTAATGAACTAAGTAATTTAACTTTTGATACCCACCACCATTTTATGTTATTGTTAGATAGCTAGAGACATTCCTTTCAATTTGTAAGCTAAACATTTAATATCCTCGGTTAACAATGTCATAAAAAAACAATGTGCTGTACAAAAAAAATCCAATAATGCATTATCTTTTTGCAAAATATTACACAAGAAAACAAAAATATCCTATTAATTGCATGTATCATACAATTGTCCATCCAAAGATAACAACTTTAAGAGCTACATTTACATCAAACAAGAAAACATGAGATGACCACTTAGAGACACTTATATACATTTTTTTTCTGAAAATGTTTTTTTCTGCCGGCACACGGGAGAACTTGTAAGGGAACTTACGCCCGTATCACAAACCATACTTGTCATAGTAAAAAACAATGCTATGCAAAATAAGGCATTTCTCAGTGCGTGCCATATGGCAAGGATTTTGAGGTCTCATAGTGCGCGTGGATGCACAGGGTCGTAAAATCCTATTCATAGACAATACTTAAGTGGGGGTCGGCACAATGCATACATTAAAATGAACGCACAGTTTAGGTAGTCAGCTAGCTATATTACACACCATCTACCTGAAGTCCTTAATTGCAAATTAAAATTAACCGTAGATACTCATAAATCTTGGTTATATTTCTGATTAGTCATCACGAATCCATCACTAATCACGCAACACCGAAACGTTTATAGAACATGGATATATTCAAATGAATGATTGATTTACGAGTTGTCCATGATTGAACTGAGATGTAAGGTGGTACGAATGCGACTCAAAGCCTTAATCGCGCTATTTATCGTGCATTAACCAAATCCAAAACTCAATTCAATTCAATTCAATTCAATATGTTTATTGCAAGTCACACGTTACGAAGATGTTATTACATTAAATTAAATTAGACCGATATGTGACACCCTGTCAGGGCATCGCAACATTAGTAGAGCGCTACAGCTATTGCAAGTTATTTTAATTACTGACTACATTACAAACTCGCAGATTACAAATCATTCATATTTTAAAATAATATAACTAATGTAAATTCAAATTAAATATAAATTTAAATTTAAGTTAAACATAAAATATAAGAGTTGACAATGAAATTAAATAACAAAAATTAATTACATTATTATTTCTTAGGTATGTACATTGGCATATTCAAATTTATCGTTGAAGAATTCTTCAATACTGTAATAACTGCTTACGTTTCCATTTTGATAATCTTCTTCTCCTTCTTCTTAGTTATGGCTTCAGCATTTGGCCCATGCCGAGTGAAAATGTATATGGAGTAACAATAAATTGTACGGTATACCGAGTTAAAAATGGATTCTCTCACCACATGTTATTACAACAAGAACTCTGGAGAAACTCCATTTTGTTAATAACTGACATAATATGTCAAATTATATGAGATAGTTATCGATTTTGTTATGGTTTCTACGATCGTTATATAAAGCTAATACGCGATAAGGCCCGGTAGCACTAAAGTGTCACTAAGATATCAAAACAAGTGAAATTATTGAAAACAAATGAAATTATTTGAAAACTTCTATGCTTTGTTTCCTTCGTATACAAAATAAAGAAAACATCAGTGTCATAAATAATTAAACTCACAAAATATAATAAAATTCGTAACTTTCCTAACTTTATCTCTTCGTAAGACACTACCTTCGCCATGATTGTGATGCCGGCACAAAATCTTCTTAGAAATACATGTAAAATAAGTTATGAACGTTCAAAAAGAAAAATCTAAATTAGTTTTCAGACTATTTTTTGTGTTATTTAGTTGGCAGACAAGTATACGACCTGCCTGGTGGTAACCAGTCACCGTGGCCTGTAGACCTCAGAAAGATGTACACCCTATTAAGGTCTAGACCTCAGTAAGATCTGGACCTCAGTAAGCTCTAATCCTCAGACAGCTCTAGACCTCAAAAAGCTCTAGAACTCAGAAAGCTGTAGACCTCAGAAAGCTCTAGACCTCATTAAGCTCTAAAACTCAGAAAGCTGTAGTTTTCTATATTGTGGCTGTAGACCTCAGAAAGCTCTGGACCTCAGAAAGCTCTAGACCTCAGAAAGCTCTAGACCTCAGAAAGCTCTAGACCTCAGAAAGCTCTAGACCTCAGAAAGCTCTAGACCTCAGAAAGCTCTAGACCTCAGAAAGCTCTAGACCTCAGAAAGCTCTAGACCTCGGTAAATTCTAGACCTCAGTAAGTTTTAGACCTCAGAAAGCTCTAGACCTCAGTAAGTTTTAGACCTCAGAAAGCTCTAGACCTCAGGAAGCTCTAGACTAGACGCTCGTAACACAAACATGACACTAGCACCCCCTACGCTCTGGCAACCTTACCAAAAGAAACACAATACCAAAACATGTAGTGTTATTTGACTGTGGTCTTCTGTAAGGTGGAGATACTACGTTAGTTCGGGCTCTCCAAACTCAAGTGGCTTTATAGTCCGCTGTGCCCAATCTCGAATATACAGGGTGTAAAAGACATGAGCAGTCAAACGAGAACCATGTATTCTCCTCACCGTCATAACATTTTTCTTCCTTTAGACTATACCTGGGAAATTGATAGTTACGATTTTATTGAAGGTCAAAGTCATAATTTTTTTTTTCATTTTTTTATGAAAACGTAATCTATACGTTATTTCTTAATTATTGTCCAAAGAAACATTATCATTTTTTTTAGTATTTCATAACAAAAAATGGCTTCAAAACGTTAGCGTGCAATGTAGCTCACTCGATGCGCACGGACACTAAAGAACGGGGCCGCCGTCAAGCAAAATTATCGCGGTTTTGCGAGTTGCGTGCGAGTTGAGCCCTTTACATTGCGCAGTACAATTTGCAATTTTTTTTAACACCAAAAAATAAAAATCATTTCCCAGCAAATTTTTTTTTGAAATATGTCTTATTTTGATGTATAGAATACGTGGTTTTCGTTTGACTGCTCATGTCTTTTACACCCAATATATATACTATGTTTAATTTTACTAATAATAGTTATTTGCTCAACAAGTGAGCAAAGTTAGTTTTTGCTGCGAGTGCCGATATTAAATCACGAACCAGCGAAGTAGTCTAGAATTGAATTCGCGAGCATAGATATGAGTGATTCATAAAATAGACTACTGAGCGCAGTGAGTGATTTAAAGGCACGAGACAAAAAAAAATTTGCTCTCGTGTGAAACATAATATACAACTTTTCACCTCCAGCGAGAAAATTGTTTTAAGTGAAATAAACAAGACAATACGAAATTTTACGAAGCAAAAGAGATCTTTTGGTGCTGGAGAAGTGAAAATATTATTCTTGTGATAATACAGTGTGTAAAAGACATGAACAGTCAAACGAGAACCATGTATTCTATACATCAAAATAAGACATATTTCAAAAAATATTACTGCTGGGAAATGATTTTTATTTTATGGTGTTAAAAAATATTGCAAATTGTACTGCGCAATGTAAAGGGCTCAACTCGCAAAACCGCGATAATTTTGCCAGACGGCAGCCCCGTTCGTTAGTGTCCGTGCGCATCGGGTGAGCTACATTGAACGCTAACGTTTTGAAGCCATTTTTTGTTAAGAAATCCTAAAAAACATGCTAATGTTTTTTGGACAATAATTAAGAAATAACGTATAGAATACGTTTTCATAAAAAAATGAAAAAAAAATTATGACTTTGACCTTCAATAAAATCGTAACTATCAATATCCCAGGTATAGTGTAAAGGAAAAAAAATGTTATGATGGTGAGCAGAATACGTAGTTCTCGTTTGACTGTTCATGTCTTTTACATGAAATTGGCCATCAGTCTACCTCAATAATCAATTGTATTTACCTCTTAGTAAAGCATAGATAAAAGGCCGTGTAATGTTTATTGTCGTGAGAAAATAAATGTTGTTATTGTTATTAGTGTCTGTATGAATATAATATTTACACTTCTAAAGTGAAACGTAAAAGTTTGCGCAGTATGTCCGCGACACGTGATGTAGCTGAACCCCGTGTGCTCTCCCCGACTTGCTAATGAGGAGAGTCCGCCATCCGTCACGTCCGGAGCTCCTTCGCACCTCCTAAATCATTTACGCATCGATTACGTAAACAAATTATTGATCACCTATCTGTTATTCATTTATTATAATGTTTCATCTTTTTCTTTTCCCAATTCTATTTGGGATTATTTGAGCATACCTACTAAAAACAAATTCAAAAATATAAATAATCCCCGACACAAAAAAAAATACTCCAAAAATTAAAAACAGAGATTTTGAGGTGAAACTTTTTAGCACCGTTGTGATTTGAAAATTCAATGGAATGAAAAAAGTTCAAAAACTTTTTGGGCATAGAGGTTTTTGTTCAACATTTTGACAATCAATATTAAACATCTGTTGCTTCTGAAATACACCTATCCTTCTTATACTTAGCTGTCAAAACTCATGCCAAGTCTACAGGATTCTTTGTCTAAGGAAATTCTGAAATTACTCAAAAATTACTTACCTCAGGAAATTACTTTTATGAAGTGTCATTGCTACATTTTTTGTTTAATATTATTAAAGAGAGAGCTAATGACCTTCAAACACCTGAACAGATTTTCATGAATTGTAGCTAAAAACCATCTCGATCGTGTCAGTTTTCAAACAAAAAAAAACGCATCATAATTGGTCTATTCGTTTAGGAGTAGGAGCTACGATGTCACAGACACATATAGAGACACGTCAAACTCTAAGCGTCAAACTTATAATTCCCCACTTTTTGCGTCGGGGGTTAAATAGGGCTGGACTGAGAAGTTTCACAATTTGTGACCAAAGACAGAATTTCGTCAGGTTTACCACAGACACCCATCATATGAGTAGTTTTGGGTTACCTAAGTTTATTACTTACCCCAAAACTACAAACTTAAAACTCACCTTTTCCAAATTTCAATTAAAGAGTCAAAGTACTTTATTGTTCTCTATATTGTGAGTAATATCCCATTACTAATTATATATGTCGTGGCCCAATCGTATAATTGGCCAGATCATGAAATGCTTGGGAATATCGTCTACCTACCGATCACACAGATACGTAGATTAGACTCCCACAAACAGTCCACTCCGGTTGGTCATAAAAAAAAATAACCTTGACCCACTGATCACTCCTGACCACTACCATTTTTAGATAATGGCTACTCGACCAGTGGTCGAGATTTTTATGGTCCAGTAGCTCATGATATGCCGCACATTTCTTGCTCTAGGCCAATTATACGATCGAGTTACAACCTATACAGGGTGTAAAAGACATGAACAGTCAAACGAGAACCATGTATTCGGCTCACCATCATTACATTTTTCTTCCTTCAGACTATACCTGGGAAATTGATAGTTACGATTTTATTGAAGGTCAAAGTCATAATTTTTTTTCTAATTTTTTTATGAAAACGTATTCTATACGCTATTTCTTAATTATTGTCCAAAGAAACATTATCATTTTTTTTAGTATTTCATAACAAAAAATGGCTTCAAAACGTTAGCGTTCAATGTAGCTCACTCGATGCACACGGACACTAACGAACGGGGCCGCCTTCTGGCAAAACTATCGCGGTTTTGCGAGTTGCGTGCGAGTTGAGCCCTTTACATTGCGCGGTACAATTTGCAATTTTTTTTAACACCAAAAAATAAAAATCATTTCCCAGCAATATTTTTTTTAAAATATGTCTTATTTTGATGTATAGAATACGTGGTTTTCGTTTGACTGTTCATGTCTTTTACACCCAGTATATGTATAAACAATGAATTTCAATCATCTTACTTTTTAATGATTTTCAAGTAAATGAATAAAGAATAGAAATAAATAAAACAACCTTTATGGATTTAACTCGCGTGTAATTAGATTTTTACATGATGTTATTATTGCCCGACGTTTCGTAACACTTTTCAGCGTTCGTGGTCACGGGATGACTTACATTACAAGAATAGAAATATTGTATTTATACTAGCAGTCGACCGCGACTTCGTTCGCGTTAATGTCGGTTATCACGCTAAAATGTATCCTATGTCCTTCTCAGGATCTTAAACTATCTCCGTAGCAAATTTCATCAGAATCGGGTCAGTGGCCTAGGCGTGAAAGCGTAACAAACGAACTCACTTTTGCATTTATAATATTAGTTTGGATAGTTAGGATAATTATGTATACCTAAGTTTATCCTTGGGATAGACTGGGCAGAGTTAAAAATCAAAACTATTTTTTATGGACTTTGCCAAGTAGGGAATTCTATATCACCAAACCCCTAATACTGTTTCGAACGAAATGATATAATTATTATACTTGAATAATTACGTATAATCCTGGTGGAGTGAAAATGGCACAGCAAACTCTAAAAACTTTATTGAGCTACTCTTATCTATATCTATATACTAATAATAAAGCTGAAGAGTTTGTTTGTTTGTTTGTTTGTTTGTTTGTTTGTTTGGTTGAACCCTAAGATCTCAGTAACTACTGATTCAAATTGAAAAATTCTTTTTGTGTTGGAAAGTCCATTTATCTAGGAAGGCTATAGGCTATAAAACATCATGGTACGTCTAATAGAAGCTGAGCATCAATGAAGAATGTTGCAAAAACGGGAGAAAAATATTTCTTTTCAAAGCTTTCACTGCGTGCGCTGCGTAAACGGTTAAAGTTACGGAAAAATAATGTTTCACGGAATTGTTCTCCATTAAAATTCCTAAAGAAAAGTCCGCGACAGCATATGTCTATCTTTTAAGGTTAGCTCGCTATAGCCTTTCTTTTTGGTAATCAAATTTGTTTTAAAATAATGCATTATCTGCGATGGTGTTTTTGTATGCATGATATTATTCCTTATCAAAATAAATACATTAGTTATCACAAGTATTTAATTTTGAATAAAATTGTTCATGACTTCATTTGATTTCAATGAATATCTTAAGAGATATCATAGTTTGAAATAAACGGGAAATAATATTTTTTTATTTTCGGAGCTTTCGTTGCGTGCGCTGCGTAAACGGTTAAAGTTACGCAAAAATTATGTATGACGGAATTATTTTCCTTTAAAAGTTCTTGACAGCATTTATCTATCTTTTAAGGTTGACTCACTATAACTTATATTTGGTAATAAAATTTGTTCTAAAAAAAATGCATTATATGCGAAGGTATTTTCGTAAACATAATATTATTCCTTATCAAAATTAATACATTATTATTCACAAGTATTTAATTTTGTACAAAATTGTCATAGACATCATTAGATTTCAATGAATATCTTCAGAGATATCATAATTTTAAAAGAACTCCGCAGCAAAATAATGATCAAATACTACGCACGCAAATCTATACTTAATATTTTAAAGATGAGTTGTTTTTTTGTTTGGTTGACCGAATCTCAGGAACTACTGATTACGGTAGATTCGGACGCCTTAGAGACTCTAATAGGTTCAGAGACTCCTCCGAGGGAGATGCTCACCGGTAAATAAATAAAAACTGCCAATTGCGAGTCGGACGCGCGCACGAAGGGTTCCGTACGTGCCATAAAATTTATCAAAACAGTCCGAAAATTATTTGAATTTTAAATAAATATTATGTTAATATTTCAAGTTTCTACCTGTTATCGCTATTAAGACCGAGAAAAAAATCACGTTTGTTCTAGGTACGGGGGTACCTTAATGATTTTTATTTTAATGTAATTATTTATTTTTAAAGTGAATAATATAAGTCAATATTCTGTGACTCTTTCAAGCATCTACCTTTTACTGTTATCAATATAGAGCAAAATTTTGATTTTTTTTTAATTCAATCAATTTAAATTTTTCAAAGTAAATATATAACTAAATATTCTGTGAATATTTCAAGCGTCTATCTGTTGCCGTTATCAATAACGAGCAAAAAAATCACGTTTGTTCTATGGAAGCCCCTTCAATATTTATTTTATTTTATTTATTAGTATTTGTTGTTCTAGCGGCACTAGAAATACGTCATCTGAGAAAATTTCAACTGTCTAACTATCATGGTTCATGAGATACAGCCTGGTGACAGACGGAAGGACAGCGGAGTTTAGGATCCCGTTTTACCCTTTGGGTACAGAACTATGAAAAGGGGAACTACTGATTCAAATTGAAAAATTCTTTTATAGTCCATTTATCGAGAACGACTATAGGCCAGGGCTTCCCAAACTTATTTTCATAGTGACGCCCTTAGGTACCTACAAAATAAAACATAGCTTTTTTTGGAATTATATTGGCGTTAACGAATCCGCAAATATTTTAAAATTAGAAAGTAGACTGAAAATAATGTTACCATAAAAACATAAGTACCAAGCACCGATAAATTTCGATGGCGAAAGCTATGTTCCGGTAGCGTAGTGGTTGACGCAGCCGCCCAGATTGCGGAAGATGGTGTGTTCGATTCCCTCGACTGGACAGTCGATTTTATTCAGTGTATTTTCTTATTTTGAAAACATAACTTCTCAAAACCGGGCTCAAGTTTTGAAATAGCGACTTTCTTTCTCTGCATTCAGCTCCCATTGCTAGCTAGACAGCCATTCTATGTTGATCGTCTCACGACGCCTCCGGGATAGAGCCGCGACACCCCAGGGCATCGCGACGCACAGTTTGGGATACCCTGATATAGGCCATAACATCACGACTAATAGGAGTTGAGCATCAATAAACAATGTTGCAAAAACGGAAAATCCACGCGGACGAAGTCGCGGGCACAGCTAGTTATATATATTAAGAAGAAAGATAAAGCTGAAGAGTTTGTTTGTTCGTTTGAACACGCTAACCTCAGGATCTATTAATTCAATTTGAAAAAATCTTTTTGTGTTGGATAGTCTATTTATCGAGGAAGGCTATAGGGTATACAGGGTGCATTTTTCAAGTGGGCTTTCAGGGTCAAGTAACACTTACTAACATACTAACATTTCATATTATAGCCTTAGGCATTTTTGCGGCCGTGTTCCTGACACCAACCCTCATTGTGAACGAGTGCTATCTTCGACAGCCCCCGGGACCACCAGCTTAACGTTCCTTCTGAAGCACGTAGGAATACTCGAGTTGTAAAATTTTCGGTCACCCATCATCACCCATCGGCCTTCTCAGAAGGATGAGAAGTTTTTTACTCATCTAAATTATTTCCTTGTGTTTCTACAAAATCTACACAACAGTTTTAAAAATACAAATACTAATAACCTTTCCATAATTTTCTTGAATAAAGCAGGAAAAGTTGTCGAAATAACAGGCTTCCTACTTTATGGACAAACAAATTTAACGTATTCCGCGTTATTTCCAAAAATTAGCTTTTTATTATCTACTTCTGGAAAAAAACTATAAACGATTATTATTACATTTAAATACATAAAAAACAACGATTGTAAAACGATGTTTTAATTTCCTTTAAAAAACTTGTTTCATTATTTATTAATTAAAGCAGCGTAGAAAATACTAATTGATATGTGATTGACTTAGTTTTTTATATAATTTTAATTATTTTTTAATTAAATATTGTTTTCGTAAGTTTGAGCATTAGATTACAATTTAATTAGTTTTTAATTTACGGTTCTTAAAACCGGAATGCTATTTGTCTTAACTCTAATACTTAGAGCACTTAACCAACGTATATCTATACCAACATCAGAAACTATTAGTACACGTTTTGCTAGTAATAAATTCTTATAATCATCCGAGCGTTAATCCCGGTTGCGTTTAGTGACACCCCGGGTTAGCTTTCCTACAAATTTTCATCCACTTCGCACGATATTCGGCATCTTCGCGTGAGACCCATAGAACAGAGTCAGTTTACATAGGAAACAGGTTAACAACCTGTCCCAAATTAGTGTTCTGTGGTGAGACCATTGGCACGCATCTTCCGACGTCAAGCTAGCACCTCTTGAATCTTCCTCTCTGTACCGGGGCCCGGCAGAGTCGGCATGGCCAGACGTTAATTTGTTCCCCACGTAACCAAGCGGTTGCCTCCCGGTTGATCTCCGTGACACGCACCTCTTGCTTGTGTCGCTCTAATAACGGCCATGCTTCACTGCCATGTAAAATGCGGTCCTGCGGTCACCGCGCCGCGACGCACCGCGTGCGATGTGTGGAGCTCCTTAATGATAAATATCCAGCCCTCGTTCTTTGACGGTTACGGGTGAACCTCGCTTCAATCGTCGCCAATCATTACGTATCATCAAATGATATGGAGACTAGGAGCCCCATACATCGCACGTGGCGCGGCACGGTCGGTAGTACCAGTAGTACTAACGTCGACACAAAGTGTTAGCAGCAAGATATGCCAATAAACCGCGCCGCACCGCGATCGATGTGCGGACACGCTTTAACTGTAGAAAAATAAGAATAATTTATTATTAATTTTTCGGGGCTATTTGCGTCCCTGCGACGTATCTATTGTGACAAGCCTCCAAGTAAGTCCTATTGAGGCCTTATACTTCTACTCCTTTAGCTGGACACTGTCTAAAATTTATAAGATATTCACAGCTTGGATTGTTTTAATATCATTTGGGTCGACTATGTGTCTCCCCCAAAATCTCAGTTCCTTTTGTGAATGAGAGGTTTACAAAAGCACAGGAGATGCATTGGTGTTTCAGAATCTGCAAGCATCAGTCTCTTTTTGTCTCTGTTGTAGAGATGTATGTTCAGCTTGTAGTGGCCAGACAGAGCCCTAATCATCACGTTTAGGTTGCCCCTGTTGAGCTTCAGTTCAGGTTGCCCCTGTTGAGCTTCAGTAGCTCGTCAGTGCGCTTAAGAGTATGGTTTGATTAAATGCTTTTGATTGTGTTAACCCAGGCGTTTTAGCCTCTTTGAGGAGGTGGGTTTTTAAGTATTGCATACCCTGGTTATTTGAGATACCACAGAGAGGCTAAAAGTTTGGCTAGGCCAAACTGTAGTCCTTGAGCCAAAGCCCTTGCTAGGTCATCGACCTTTCTCCCTAAAACTTAACAGTAACAACTTTAGGAAACTAACCCGACTACGGAAATAAAGAAAGGAATTAAATCAGTTGAAATCAGGGTTTACAAGGTAAAATTAACTTCTTCTATTGTTAAAGTCGGTCAAAATGTAGCATATGTTACCCGGACTATAATAACGAAGCAATTGACACCTTAGAGTCACTTATCAACTCTGAAAGGGAACGCCTTTTTTACTACGAACGCTTCGGAACAGCGGCTTCGAAACTGCTACGAAGCGTAGCGCATCGCCTCTTTTTTCATAGCAAAAAGAGGTGATACAAACTGTTATATGTGCACGACCTTCATTCATCAAAATCGGACAAAGAGTTTAGGCGCTACGAAGGAACACACGCACATACAAACATACATTCGTAGTCGGATAAAAATAATAATCCTGTCAATAGAGTTTGATAAGATGGTGTGAGTAGTGTTTTTTTCAAGTCCTGCGCCTGTCTCTAGCTACCTTAGACAGGCGGACTTGAAAAAAGCTCTACTACAATACCAACAAAAATTGTATAACACAAGTTTGTATAACAACAACTTTGATGAATATTGGTTATCACGAACAAATGCTATTTTTGTACAAACTACACATTATCTCTTTCGGAAATAATTGTAGCAGCATGTTTATCTATCTAATGTTAGATACAAGTACAGAATTTCTCGTCAATTAAGTTTTCGTTGTATCCTATCAATCAAATTGTAGCAGAAATAGGGGGTAAGTGTTGTTTACGCGCCGGCGCGGCGAGCGACAGCGCCCGACGCCCGTCCGACGCGACCGATGTCTTGCAGCCGATTTTGACATAGTACAGAGGATGGAAGTACGGTCACTTCGAAAAGGGTAAAAAAAAGTGGCATATTCCTGTTGTGTCAGAAACAGAAGAATTAAAAAGTAGAATTAAGTGTAAATTATAATCACGCGTAGGTCTCGTCACTATTTTGCTTTACACAAGTTGCTTGTTTGGCGTTTGGAAGTTGGAATAAATCCATCTAGTACCAGACGCCATTACAACAAAATGGACCAAGATGTGGGGGAATCAGAAACTAATTGTATTTCCGTTTCCCATTCAATTTAATATTAACGAGATTAGATTGTCGTAAAATATATCAGCTCGATTCACTTTAAACAAAATTCAGTCCAATTAATTGCCATAAGTATGATCAGCTAGAAATATTGGTTCTTTGAGCCAGATTTGAGCCAGTAAACACGTACATCAATTAGACACTTTTATTGCTTATTGTTTGTAACTTTCAATATCTTTGTAATTTATCAAATCATTTAACATATATGAAAAACATAGATTATTATATTTTTTTTTTTTTTTTATGTTACGAGATGGCAAACAAGCTTGCGGCCAACCTGGTGTTATGTGGTCACCGCCGCGTATAGACACTTGCAATATTAAGTGTAAATCACTTAAGACCGCAAGTACCTTTGCCATCCTGGGGACTAAGATGATATGCCCTCCATGCCCAGTAATTACACTGGCTACCTTTCCCTTCAATCCGAAACACAGCGAACTGCTTCACGGCAGAAATAAGCAAGGCCATGGTACCTACCCACACGACCCACATATGGGTTTATAGAATAAGAAGTGAGTGAGTGTTTTTTTTCCTGCACTATGTTGTATTTATATTTGTGTGTACAATAAAGAATTTTATATATGCTTAGATAAGTATTTTTTTGCATGAGATAGATATTTTTATCATGTTCAAAATATCATCAAGACTAGCATTCTCAACATTTATTCTGCTAAATTATAATATTCTGCAAAATGTTGTTATTTCACTCTTACATCATAAAAAAGATAAATTTATGATCTTAAACCGAGCCAATGAAAAATTCACTGTTATTTTTACGATGTAAATAAGTATGTACTATTTAATAATTTAACTAGTATCCGCAACACAAGTTCTTAATGATACTTAATGTGGGCTAGATAATTAGTAAAAGTGCGAAAATATATAAAAATATTATTATATTTCTTTTGTAAGTTCCACGATTTGTAAGGTACGTTCTACATTCCCTTGTTGTCCCCACTAATGGACATTGGGAAATTTTCTCATATGATATTCTACGGGAATGTATCTTTTGAAAGGGGTAGGTAGGTAGTAAATTCCATAAACACAGTCATATTGGGTTAGCAATATACCGTGTATTTTCCACTGTGGTTTTGGCGCCAAACTTGAGGCGCCTTCTTTTCGCGTCCGCATGAGTCTTGACAATAAAAATTATTTGGATGTGTACGTAATATTGCAGATTAATTCATTGTTAGACGGTTAGGTTTTATTAACGTGTGTTAAAGTTGAAATTGGCAGTAATTGGACACATTACCTTATTGAATGGTCGGAATAAAAAAGATCTTTGACAAATTAGGCACCTATACAACTGGTTTTATTAGAAATTATTTACTTTGTCTGCTAATGGAGAAGCGTAGGTATTCAAATAGGTATGTGTTTATGTTAATAATTTGTTCATTTAGAAATAAAATTTTATATTTTATATGTTACTTAATGAAATCCATTTTGTTGCAGTAGTTACAACAGTGGATTTATTTTTAACTAGCTGTGCCCGCGACTTCGTCCGCGTGGATTTTCCGTTTTTGCAACATTGTTTATTGATGCTCAACTCCTATTAGTCGTGATGTTATGGCCTATATCAGGGTATCCCAAACTGTGCGTCGCGATGCCCTGGGGTGTCGCGGCTCTATCCCGGAGGCGTCGTGAGACGATCAACATAGAATGGCTGTCTAGCTAGCAATGGGAGCTGAATGCAGAGAAAGAAAGTCGCTATTTCAAAACTTGAGCCCGGTTTTGAGAAGTTATGTTTTCAAAATAAGAAAATACACTGAATAAAATCGACTGTCCAGTCGAGGGAATCGAACACACCATCTTCCGCAATCTGGGCGGCTGCGTCAACCACTACGCTACCGGAACATAGCTTTCGCCATCGAAATTTATCGGTGCTTGGTACTTATGTTTTTATGGTAACATTATTTTCAGTCTACTTTCTAATTTTAAAATATTTGCGGATTCGTTAACGCCAATATAATTCCAAAAAAAGCTATGTTTTATTTTGTAGGTACCTAAGGGCGTCACTATGAAAATAAGTTTGGGAAGCCCTGGCCTATAGTCGTTCTCGATAAATGGACTATAAAAGAATTTTTCAATTTGAATCAGTAGTTCCCCTTTTCATAGTTCTGTACCCAAAGGGTAAAACGGGATCCTAAACTCCGCTGTCCTTCCGTCTGTCACCAGGCTGTATCTCATGAACCATGATAGTTAGACAGTTGAAATTTTCTCAGATGACGTATTTCTAGTGCCGCTAGAACAACAAATACTAATAAATAAAATAAAATAAATATTGAAGGGGCTTCCATAGAACAAACGTGATTTTTTTGCTCGTTATTGATAACGGCAACAGATAGACGCTTGAAATATTCACAGAATATTTAGTTATATATTTACTTTGAAAAATTTAAATTGATTGAATTAAAAAAAAATCAAAATTTTGCTCTATATTGATAACAGTAAAAGGTAGATGCTTGAAAGAGTCACAGAATATTGACTTATATTATTCACTTTAAAAATAAATAATTACATTAAAATAAAAATCATTAAGGTACCCCCGTACCTAGAACAAACGTGATTTTTTTCTCGGTCTTAATAGCGATAACAGGTAGAAACTTGAAATATTAACATAATATTTATTTAAAATTCAAATAATTTTCGGACTGTTTTGATAAATTTTATGGCACGTACGGAACCCTTCGTGCGCGCGTCCGACTCGCAATTGGCAGTTTTTATTTATTTACCGGTGAGCATCTCCCTCGGAGGAGTCTCTGAACCTATTAGAGTCTCTAAGGCGTCCGAATCTACCGTAATCAGTAGTTCCTGAGATTCGGTCAACCAAACAAAAAAACAACTCATCTTTAAAATATTAAGTATAGATTTGCGTGCGTAGTATTTGATCATTATTTTGCTGCGGAGTTCTTTTAAAATTATGATATCTCTGAAGATATTCATTGAAATCTAATGATGTCTATGACAATTTTGTACAAAATTAAATACTTGTGAATAATAATGTATTAATTTTGATAAGGAATAATATTATGTTTACGAAAATACCTTCGCATATAATGCATTTTTTTTAGAACAAATTTTATTACCAAATATAAGTTATAGTGAGTCAACCTTAAAAGATAGATAAATGCTGTCAAGAACTTTTAAAGGAAAATAATTCCGTCATACATAATTTTTGCGTAACTTTAACCGTTTACGCAGCGCACGCAACGAAAGCTCCGAAAATAAAAAAATATTATTTCCCGTTTATTTCAAACTATGATATCTCTTAAGATATTCATTGAAATCAAATGAAGTCATGAACAATTTTATTCAAAATTAAATACTTGTGATAACTAATGTATTTATTTTGATAAGGAATAATATCATGCATACAAAAACACCATCGCAGATAATGCATTATTTTAAAACAAATTTGATTACCAAAAAGAAAGGCTATAGCGAGCTAACCTTAAAAGATAGACATATGCTGTCGCGGACTTTTCTTTAGGAATTTTAATGGAGAACAATTCCGTGAAACATTATTTTTCCGTAACTTTAACCGTTTACGCAGCGCACGCAGTGAAAGCTTTGAAAAGAAATATTTTTCTCCCGTTTTTGCAACATTCTTCATTGATGCTCAGCTTCTATTAGACGTACCATGATGTTTTATAGCCTATAGCCTTCCTAGATAAATGGACTTTCCAACACAAAAAGAATTTTTCAATTTGAATCAGTAGTTACTGAGATCTTAGGGTTCAACCAAACAAACAAACAAACAAACAAACAAACAAACAAACAAACAAACAAACAAACAAACAAACAAACAAACAAACAAACAAACAAACAAACAAACAAACAAACTCTTCAGCTTTATTATTAGTATAGATTCTTCTGTGAGTGTGTATGTCACTGAACTTCTCTTAAACGACTGGACCGATTTTGATGAAATTTTTTGTGTGTGTTCAAGGGGATCTGAGAATGGTTTAGATTCACAAAAACTACTGGACCGATTTTGATGAAATTTTTTGTGTGTGTTCAAGGGGATCTGAGAATGGTTTAGATTCACAATTTTGTCCGCTGGACAGGACAACGTATGTCGGGTCCACTAGTAATTTATAAATATCAAGAATTTAAGTCACTTTGAGGTCGGTGCAGGGAGCAGGGTAGAATAAAGAGAGCTGTATATAAGGAAGTGAAAAATCTTAAAAATCTAAAACTACTTTTTTGATTTTAACTCGCTTATTTCAGTTTCAGTTTCTTGCCGTGTGATGCCGGGGGGCCTCCTCCTCCAAGGGGTTTCGTAGAAGGCGATTAATGGACCAGAAAAAGGGGTATTGATCACCTTATACTCCGTCCGCCAATCCGCATTGGGCGAGCGTGGTGGACTACTGCCTAAACCTCTTTCGATGACCAGGAGAGGCCTTGTGTCCCAGCAGTGGGTCGAATTATAATGTTATGTTATGATGATGATGATGATTTGAGTTACGCATTTTGTAATTTTTGCCCGACGTTTCGTAACACTTCAGCGTTCATGGCACGAGAAAGCTCTCCGTCTTCTATCTATACTAATAATAAAGCTGAAGAGTTTGTTTGTTTGTTTGTTTGTTTGTTTGTTTGTTTGTTTGTTTGTTTGTTTGGTTGAACCCTAAGATCTCAGCAACTACTGACTCAAATTGAAAAATTCTTTTTCCGTTGGATTGTCCATTTATCTAGGAAGGCTATAGGCTATATAACATCACGGTACGTCCAATAGGAGCTGAGCATTAATGAAGAATGTTGCAAAAACGGGAGAAAAATATTTCATTTCAAAGCTTTCCCTGCGTGCGCTGCGTAAACGGTTAAAGTTACGGAAAAATTATGTATGACAGAATTATTTTCCATTAAATTTTCTAAAAAAAAGTCCGCGGTAGCATATGTTTATCTTTTATGGTTGGCTCACGATAACCTTTCTTTTTGGTAATCAAATTTTTTTTTAATCAAAAGTTTATCTGCGATGGTGCTTTTGTATGCATGATATTATTCCTTATCAAAATAAATACATTATTTATCACAAGCATTTAATTTTGAACAAAATTGTTAATGACCTCATTTGATTTCAATGAATATCTTAAGAGATATCATAGTTTGAAATAAACGGAAAATAATAAATTTTGATTTTCAGAGCTTTTGTTGCGTGCGCTGGGTAAACGGTTAAAGTTACGCAAAAATCATGTATCACGGAATTATTTTCCTTTAAAAGTTCTAAAAAAAATTCCAGACAGCATTTATCTATCTCTTAAGGTTCACTCGCTATAACCTATTTTAGTTAATAAAATTTGTTCTAAAATAATGCATTAGATGCGAAGGTATTTTTGTAAAAATCATATTATTCCTTATCAAAATTTATACTTTATTCATCACAAGTATTTAATTTTGTACAAAATTGTTCTTTACATCATTAGATTTCAATGAATATCTTCAGAGATATTACAGTTTTAACATAACTCCGCAGCTAAATAATGATCAAGTACTTACTACGCACGCATCTATACTGTGTTGTTTTTTGTTTAGTTGAACGCGCTTATCTTAGGAACTACTGATCCCGTCAGATTCCGGACGCCTTAGAGACTAATAGGTTCAGAGACTCCTCCGAGGGAGATGCTCACCGGTCAGGAATCCTCTTTGGAGTGATTCGACCTTAAAGCTTGAGGACCCATCGAGGTCCTCTTCTTTACTAAAAGCCCCGGTGACTTCAAGAAGGTCATCAGAGATAGCCTGCAAAAAAAAACCACCTAGAAGGAGTCGAACGCGCGAACGAAGGGTTCCGTGCCATAGATTTTATCAAAAATCTCCAAAAAATTATTTGTTATTTAAATTAAATATTTTGTTAATATTTCAAGTTTCTACCTGTTATTATCGTTAATAAGACCGAGAAATAAAACACGATTGTTGTTGTATTTTAAAAGTGAATAATATAACTAAATATTCTGTGAATACTTCAAGCGTCTATCTGTTGCCGTTATCAAAATCGACCAAAAAAAGTCACGCTTATTTTATGGGAACCCCTTCAATATTTATTTTATTCTATTTATTAGTATTTATTTAATTCTATTTATGAGTCTTAGTAATAGGATCCCGTTTTATCCTTTGGGTACAGAATCCTACAAAGGGGAACTACTGATCTGAAAAATTCTATGATTGTCTATTTATCGAGGAACACTATAGGCCAGAGCTTCCCAAACTTATTTTCATAGTGACGCCCTTAGGAATTTTCTAATTTTTACGAGCCCTCCCCCCGTTATAGTAACAGCCAAGTTAAGTACATACCTACAAAAACATAGCTTTTTTGAATTATTTAGGCGTTAACGAATGCGCAAATATTTTAAAATTAGAAAGACTGAAAAAAAATTACCATAAAAACAAAGTAGCACAGACAAATTTCGACGGCGAAAGCAATGTCCCGGTAGCGTAAAGATGCTTATTCGATTTTTTCGCCCGCGCTGGACGGTCGATTTTTTTCAGTGTATTTTCTTATTTTAAAAACAGAGCATCTCAAAACCGGGTTAAGTTTAGAAATCGCGACTTACATTTCTTTGTCTACATTTATTTTCGTTCGACTGGCTCGCTAAGCTAGCTAGACAGCCATTCTATGTGGATCGTCTCACGACGCCCGCCCCAAGGATAGAACCGCGACACCCCAGGGCGTCGCGACGCACAGTTTAGGAAACCGTGATATAGGCTTATATACCTCCATAACATCACTCTACGACTAATAGGAGTTGAGCATCAATGAAAAATGTTGCAAAAACGGGAAATCCACGCGGACGAAGTCGCGCGGGCACAGCTAGTAATAATATATAATTACTGGCGTTTATATCTATGCTCAAAAACAAACGCTGGGCAAAATATTTTATGGGAAAACCAAATGACGCGAGTTAAATCCGTAAAAGTAGGTTTTATTCCTTAGTAGGAACCTTTTTCTCGAGAGAAAACCCACGAAAATCCACGGGCTAAAAGCGCTCTGTGGGCTAGACAGTGCGGTGTATGTGGGGCTCTCCAGGGGGTTCCCAAGAGTACCCACTAAAAACCATCGGTACGCTCACAGCCCTTTATGGGGACGTTTCGGGAACAGCGCACAGTGTACGCCACGTCTCTGAAAAGTCATAGTAGGAACCTAGTTCTTTCTTTACACACCTCTAGGAGAACAAAATCTGTCTATCAAAGTCTGTAGTACGTACCAATGTGTTTTCAAATTTTGAATTCATATGAACGTTTAATCGACGCTTTTACGGTGAAGGAAAACATCGTGAGGAAACCTGCACATACGTAGGAAGAAATTCTTAGGTTGTCGACCAACCCGCACTTGGCCAGCGTGATTGACTAAGGCCTAATCGCCTCTAACACACCTATGAAGATATTCTTAGGTCGTGTGTGAAGTCGACCAACCTGCACTTGGCCAGCGTGGTTGACTAAGGCTTAATCGCCCCTAATGTGGGGTAGGCTCGAGCCCAGTGGGGACATTATATGAGCTGTTGATAATGATGAAGGCATTAGAGCTTCCCTATTAAGACTAAAAATTAAACATTATAGTATTTGAAGAATCGTGTGGCACTATTCTGTCTGCTGCTACTAATAAAATCAATATGAATGTCAATAATAAAATCTACACTCAATGTAAATAAATAAGTAGGTATAACTATATATGTGGTATTTGGTGATTACTATTCAGTCGGTAGACTGCGGGCCACCCTCAGCATTATGTCAAGGAATCAATAAATCCATGTCCTCCCCTAATTTATATAACAGTGTCACAATGCTATGCAATGCAAACACTCAAAAATTGTTGGACACCATCTTTGTGGCCATGAAATAGGATTTCAGTGCTGCAACAAAATAAATGAATAAAATATTTTTATACTAGCTTTTGCCCGCGACTTCGTCCGCGTGGAATAGTTACTTTAGGCAGCATTTTTTTGTGTAGGTACTTATTATGCAAAAAACACACATAGCACTACGGTAAATGGCATTTTTACAATCTACCATTTTAAGTTTTTCCATCCTTTGCTACTTACACGCAACCTTTCACCCCCACATGGGTCAATATTTTTTGGGTGGGTCATCATGGGTCACTTTTTCACAAAAAGGTAGCTTTTATTCCATTTCGAGGCTTAGTCTATTTTTGTTCCAAATTTCAATAAATTCGGTTCAGGGCGTCGATTACGAAACATGACTTCATACGCAACTGCTTATTCCGAAGTCGGAACGCGAGTCGTCTGAAGTTGGACAGTCAAACCGCTGTCGGTGACCATAAACAATTTCAGACCGATATCGTGAATGGAAGAGTGAATGGAAGTGTGCTATAAGGTCTATTTTGCAAAGTAAAATTCGAGACACGCAATTGCGTACGCTATCGTTTGGTTTAATTCCTATTTTGAAATTCCGGTTTCGGAATGAAATATAACCGATTTAAGTGACGGATGTTAATTGCTATTACGAAACGCCGTTTGACAGCAACGATATCGTTATTTGCTATCGTAAATACGATACAACTCCTGTCAAATCCACGGCACCTTTTTCAACTTCGTTGACTTTCGTTTGCTTTCGTTTTAGGGATATAAAGTCAAATAGATATGTGATAGGGTGATTAGATATGGAGTTAGTGAAACCTGGTCATTATTTTACTTGTGAATAACGGCATGGGCTTTTGTAACTACATCTTATTTTTTCCTGTACCTGAGTAATAGATACTAAATATACAAGGATCTTCAACGAAATGCGCAAAAAGAAAAAAATGTTGGAGAAAAAAAATGGGCATTTAAGTGAGAACTTAGATAGACCTAAATTATAGTAGGGCATATAGGTAAGTAGATATTATCTATATGCCCTACTATAATTTAGGTACATATTACTTACCTTTACTATCTGTAGGTATGCATGCTAACTTGGCAGGTAAGTAATATGCATCTAGTATATCTGGTCATACTTATAATAAAGGCCTGCTGAAGTTTAAGACATCACCATATAAGCATGTGCCTATGTATTGTATTATAGATATAAATAAATGCTTATGGTAATAGACCTATCTACTTACCTATATAAATAACATATTATAAGTAATATGTATTACCTTAATAGTATTCTAATGGTGAAAGAATTTTTGCAATATGTCTAGTAGCTTTTGAGTTTATTATTTACAAACACAAATCCTGCCTTTTTATAGGTAGTATAGAAAACAAACTGTGATAATACATTGCTTGCATAATTTACTTTGCAAACTTGAAGATTTACCTGGTCACACCACATTAAAACAAAGCGAACAGAAGCAAATCTAAAGCTTAAAACTTTTATTCGGCTATTCGATACAAACCTACCGATATCAATAAACAATAAACTCTTGGTTTATGAATAGAATAGAATAGCCTTTATTCAGACAATTTACATTAGATTTCATATAAGTACAATAATAATATAATGATGCAAATAATAATATTATGATGCAATCAAAGGCTAGTGAGTTATAGTAATCAGCAGGCAAGGAAATTTCTTATTGCTCAAACATTTTATCTTAGGAAGACCAACAGCTCATAAACTAAAAAGACATATTAGTAACAACTGAAGCCAATTAGAGGTCCCCACTAGTAGACAATTACTTAACTTGATACCAGAAGCTAATTTTAGTATGTAGTAATAATTAATTGTGGTACTCTTGCTGGAGAGTGAGCATTCAAAACATCTAATTATGGCTTGGGAGCCGTTTCAAAATTTAATTTTTTTGTACAAGGTTTGCTGGTTAGGGTCTGTGGGGCCCCTCTGAGCTTGGGAGCCCCGTTTCACTGCACCAGTTTGCCCCTGTGTAGGTCTGCCACTGCTACCTATAGTATCTGTTAATACTTCCATTTACTTAATCATAAATTGTCAGTATCTAAAGATTTCTCAACTTTACATAGCTCCAGAAACTAAAAGTATGTAGGCATTTATGGCAAATAATAAAATAAATTACATTTTATATATACTTCCATGCTCACACCAATTAAGTATATAGTAGCTCAAATTAAGTACCAAGACCATTTTAATATACATAATAATTTTTAGATATTTATATAAATAAACTTAAATAAATGTATCTATATACCTATATACAATTATGACTTGCCAACAAATATTTGTGTTTGTCACACAAATATTTGCAGTTACCAGGACTAAAAACCCGGACCGCCTGATGTGTAGGTATGTATATTGACCACTCCACCAATACGGCATCTGAACAAATATAAACTTATAGGCTATACAAACAATTATTTCTATACCACACGGACGTCTCATGTTTGTTTACTAAAGGGTTCTTAATTTTTGGGTGTTTGGTTTGGTGACCCTTTTATGCAGGCGACAGGCTGGCAATCTATCACTATGTGGAGGCACTGCATGGTTATACTGCCAGATGTGGCTTTGTGTTACGAAATGTTGCCTAAGGCTCTGCTCAACCACTCTTGGGATTATTGAGCGTGATCGTATGTATGCATATCTATATACCTATAAACTGTTTTGACTCCATTGTCGTTGAGTGGTAATGAATGTTGGATACATGTCAAGAGGTACAGCTTTGATTTCCGGCAGAGGCAATTGTTTGCATGATCAAAACAATGATTTGCTTTTGAATTACGATTGTTCATACATTTACAATAGAGTTCTTAATGATACATCATTTCGTGTAGATAATTGGTGTGTGTGTGTGTCAAAATACATATTATTATTATTCACACAATATATGTATATTGTAATCAAACTTGATAGCATATATTGAGTGCTGTAGTAGGTAAATAATAAGAAAAGATGGCCATTAAAGTAATTTTATTCACATTTATATATTAAACTTACTAAAATGTACAATGTACAAAAAACACCCATTTATAGATAAATTAATGACATATTAGATTATAGCAATAAATAAAATAAGTTTTAATTGTAAACTATTTCTATCTGTAACTGGATAACATTACAATTTTATTCATCGCTTATATGATAAATGAATTCCACATTCTTATTCAAGTTTGAGAAAAACTTAATGTGAACTTTACATAGAAATTTGATGTATAATTTGCTTGACATTATAACTCAATTTTAACGACTGAAAATAATAAATACCTCGGCATTTGAGTGGTGAGAAGTGAGATTTCTATTTATTGACAATACACTAGACAGTTTAATTGCACTCGATTGATTTTATGTTTCTTTACTATTGCAAACTTTCATTACAATTTTTTATGAAAACGAATCTCATAATCCACCAACTGATATAATTTAAAGCAAATTTTGCTTTGATAGTAAACAGCCTTATATATTATTTTTGCAAGACATGTAGATGTTTAAACTTTATTGAACTTTAATAAATCTTCTGTGTATACCTACCTCTATCTTCAATGGTTTATTTTGGACAGAATGTAGTTTAATTGCATTGTTATGAGCTGTCAGTGATGATATATGAACTTACAAACCCTTTTTTTGCTTTATTCTATATGACGATGACGATAATCCCAACGGACAATTCAGATATAATTAATCATATAATAAGTTGATGCACCACACTATTTAGTTTAGTTCTTTTACACTTGATTAACAGATGTTAGATGCCCAACATATTACACGAAGTTATCAGCGCCATCGTCTTTAAACGGATACTTGTAATCTGTAAAAAAAATAAAGTTTATTACAATGATATTGGTTTATTGTAATTTGTTGACAAACATAACCTATATTTATTGATGAAATATAAAGTTAACCCATCTCCCAGTTAATTTAAGATTAGTTTCGTAACTTCCGCAGATTAGTTACCTGTTTTTAAGTTTATTATATTTGTATATCTCCTTGTTTTTACTATTTGACTTTAAATTGCAGTTAAAGCACAAATTAATTTTTTTTTTTCTTAAATTTCCATGTACGGCAAAGAGATCTAGCCCATACAACCAAGTCTTCAGTTTCATATTTTCTTTCTTGATTTCTTGCAATAACATGTGGGTGCCACACATATTAATGCATCTAGGGAGTGCTTGGCGAGAAATGCATGGTACAGACCTAATAATGATGACTGATGAGAATTGTATATTGGGATTTACAACGACAATACAATTCTCAACGTCATATACACAAAACCTTTTTTTCAATGACTCCTCATAACTGTTCGTCAACACTGGATGCATAAGCAACGAAACGACACCACTTTCACTGCACAAAATCCACTCCGAAGCAATTTAGAATTATCGAAATAAAGATCGACATCAGTGTTGCCAATGCAAATTTTTAGGCGGCTGTGTATGTATGTACAGTAAAAAAGCCGTGTTTATATGAAAATGGATCAATGGTGGGCCGTTTTACTGCTAAAAGCAAACAATTTTTAAAATAAGCCAAATGCAAAAACTTTATAGGGAAAACTGGAAGCCACACTACCAATAAAAAGTGAAGACAAAAAATGTGTCCTTAAAACTTTTTGTCTCTTTCTAACCACTACCAGTACACGTATTAGTTAGACGGTCACGTGTCAGTCTAATACGTCATACATAGTCGTACGTAAGCATTGGTATTACTTGTGTGGAGAGTTAGAAAGTGCAGGTAGGAAACGGAAACATTCAAAGGTTACTTGGAGTCAAAAAAGTTATCTTCACTTCTTTATCGATAGTGTGGCTTCTTTTACCTATAAATTTCTTAGCCAAATAGAACTGTTGTAATGTTTTTAGCATTAATTAAATGTTTGCAAATTTTGCTTATTTTTTGGAATAAATAATAATAATATATTTTCACGCTCACACCAATTATCTAGCCCGAGGTAAGTATCATTAAGAACTTGTGTTACGGATACTAGATAACGGACATTTTTTTTAATATACTTTAATTTAAGATATTTTTATAAATAAACTTAAATAAATATATAAACAACCATGACTCGCAAACAAACATTCGTGTTCGTCACACAAACATTTGCCGCTACCAGGATTCGAACCCGGACCGCTTGATGTGTAGCCAGCTATAGGTACTGACCACTCCACCACGACGGCTTCAATAAAAACAATAATTTTTAATACTATTGGAAGAAGTGAGGGTGTAGTTGATCCCTTGCGCTATTTTTATAGCTTCCTCTGGCGAAAGGTTCGGAATCGGATACATACTCAAACCATGTACTTAAAAGTATCAGTCAAACATTCTAAAAGTAAATTTGATAAAAAAGAATAAATTAATTACCTCAGAATTTGTGAAAAGCCATAGAATTTGCTACGGCCACAGGGTTGCAGCCGTAGGCCGTGGATCTTGAGTTTTTTTGCGCTGAAAGCCGTAAATCACGATAATTGCCGTAGCATTGGCAGCACTGATCGACGTCGGGCCTACTCTATTCTATTCTTAATTAATGGCATTCGCAAATCTAAAAGATTATGCATTTTGCCAATGTCAAGTGAAAACTTAAGTATGTATAGTTTTAAAAAATTGTACGGTAGATTTTGGTTAAAACTGGAGTCTCTCAACACGTGTTTTTGCAACACGAACTCGGGAGAAACTCCAACGTCGGGCCTGTTTAATAAACGCGACAATGACAGGCGACAGGTGACAATTTGACAATTTGTTGTTTAATAAAGATTATTACTGACAAATGTGTCACAGTGGAAAATCTACAAATATGTCGACTTGTCGTGACATATTTGTAAATTTCTGTTTAATAAACAATTTCGCTTGACAGGCGACAGGTGACAATTTGTCAGGAAAAACTTGTAAAATTTGTTTTATTAAACACTAAATTGTCATGACAGGTGGACATATTTGTCGAATTGTCAGAAATTTGCGACAGGCACCCATACCCAATGTCAAGGAAATTCGACAGTGACCTAATAATTTGAAAAAATGGTTTTAACATCATCGACGGATAGTAGTAGTAGTGATGTTACATATTTGATGCAAACAACATACATTTAAACTAAGAATTAACTTTTCTTTAGATGTAATGATAGCATATTTCTAGAACGGTTTCGAGTATTTAAAACTCCCGTTAAATACTTAATAAACAAAATTGGACAGCACACACAAAAGCAAGATTATTATATTTATAAAATTACCCTGATATTCATCATACGCATAATTCGAAATCATGATATGACAAATATGTCAAAAGTGACAATCTTGTCAATTGCCGCGACAATTATGTCAAAGAATATGACATTTGTTCGTTTAATAAAACTGACAATTATGTCAAAATGCGACTGGTGAAATCTGCCAATTGTCGTCTTTATTAAACAGGATTTAGTCTTACAAATATGTCAACTTTTACATGTCACATTTGGACATATTTGTCAGTTTTTATTAAACGACAATGAGTCACACCAACGTTTTTTGTGATCAGCATATCTAAAAAGTAGATAACTTGAGAAAATAGAATCTGTTTTTATTTTTTTCCTATCTTCAAAACTGACTGAGATATTAAACGTTAACGTACGGCTTCCGCGGGAAACTCCGACTAAGCGTCCGCTCCAGCGCATGACGTCACGGCGTCATGTAAAAAAATATAATTTTTCTTGGTCTTTCTTTACTTTAAGATACTATGTTGTTTTAAAGAAATTGATCCTTATGAATGACTCTTTCGGTTGGTATCATAAAATACAGGATGTTTTGTTTTTTTTCTCACATTTCACCGGTGAGATTCCCGGCTCCAGCAGGTGATTTTTCAAAAATCTTTAAATGCAGTTTTAATTATATTTGAAAATAACGGCCACTCACTCGGCGGCTATCAAAAGAGCTGTCAAGAACAATCGGCAGGCGATGACGTCATCACCTGCCGAGGGGTAGCATGTTGGCTTTTTTGCTTTGTGTAACTTCCTTTGTTTATAAATACCACGCTTGTGGTATATCTTTAGATTCCTAGATAAACTAACTAAAATCTAAGACTACTTTGAATAAAGAACATTGTATAATGATTAATTTACAAACATTTGAAACCAGGCATAAGGGTATTTCTGACTTTAATATGTCCTAAATTTATTAAATAACAGCCAATACATCACAAACTACACTTTAAATTTAACAAATTAACGAAACATACCTAGAATCTGATAAATATAGCACATTGACAAATTAAATTTGATTAAATAGCGTTTGATTTGACATAAACGGCATTAAAATCGAGTTGCAAACTCGAAGTCGGGCAGTGTGTCATATTATGACACGAGATGACACGTCACATTTTTAATTTTTCTTAAATGGAGTTATATTTTATTGAGGCAAAGGTAACTTAAAGTCCCATCCTAATTGTAAAATCACACGGTACAAACATCAATCGTAGAGTTAAGACTTAACAAATTATCGAAAAAATGGTTTTCAATATGTATGACAGCATGCCATATTATGGCTAGCTGCCCGATTAGCGCATGACAATCGGATCCTTATTAGGGCAGCCGCCGCGTCAGGGATAAAGGAATGTTTCCTTTCAGTAAAATCTGCCATCATAAATATTAAGGGTACTTTTCCTCCAACCAAGGTTTTTTTTTCCACCCAGAGGCTTTAGACAACATGCATTTCGACAATCGCTCTCGCTATCGCTAATTAAAAAAATGTATGGGATTGACATAAGCAATCGATCACTTTTCGATTGCTTATGTCAATCCCATACATTTTTTACTTAGCGATAGCGAGAGCGATTGTCGAAATGCATGTTGTCTAAAGCCTCTGTATATAAAAATTTAATAACAATAATATTTAAAGTAACTGCTAACACAAACACTTAAAATAATAAGTGCAAACCACTTTACAAATCAAATTAAAAGAGTGTAAACCTCGTGTAAACACTCTGCATCACCCACAATCGGACATGGCTGTCGCACCGTGACGTCATCTTACGAGCGCGCGAAGGAAGGCAATTTTAATAAACCGGTGAAACTTTACAACCCTTAATTTTGGAAATCCTGAGGCTTTAGACAACATGCATTTTGACAATCGCTCTCGCTATCGCTAAGTAAAAAAATGTATGGGATTGACATAAGCAATCGATCACTATTCGATTGCTTAAGTCAATCCCATACATTTTTTTACTTAGCGATAGCGAGAGCGATTGTCGAAATGCATGTTGTCTAAAGCCTCTGGCCCGATTTCGATGAAACAAAAACTATTATTATTGCCACGAGTACGCGCATTAAATGCAGTAATATTTATAGTAAAGTTTTGATGTGTCGGTACACAAAACGGTGTATGCAGCGCCTTATAATGAGACGGTCCAAAGCAAAAGGCTTGCTGAAGTTTTTTGACATCACCATAATCATTTGCCTATATTTATATGTATTGTATTATAGATATAAATAAATGCTTATGGGTGATATCAAAAAACTTCATCATCATCGTAGGTATCAGCCGTGAGACGTCCTCTGTTGGACATTGGTCTCCCCAAGGATCTCCTGCGCTGCCCGCTGGATAGAAAACAAAATAAAACCCTGTCATGATAAATTGCTGAGACGGGACATAATTTTTTTTTAATTTTACAATTTTAAGGGGATAGCAGGCTTGTATGGAGGTTTGGCACACTTACTCCAATAATTTTATAGGTAAAAACTGGGAGATTGAAAAATATGTCCTTAAAACCACTTAATTCCTATTTGTCCCTTTCTAACTTCTTTCTAACTACTCTACGTATAACGTATTAGACAGTCACGTGACCGTCTAATACGTGTGCTGAGGTAGGTTAGAAAGGAAAGTAAGCGGTTTCAAGGACCAATTTTTGAACTTCACTTTTTTATTTGAGTGTGGATTCCAGTTTTACCTATAAATTTCTTGACTTACCCCTTTTTTCGTGTTTGGTCACGAAATGAAATACTAATACGCAAATATTGAAATACTATTACGCATTATGACCCTTATTATTTTCTTATTTGTTATGGTACCTACATATACCTACAAACACCTTTTTGGGTGTTGTTATTGATGTGTTTTTACACTGAGGCACTGCACACCAGAATTTAATAAATTTAAAAAGTGACCTAGAAAAACACACGATATATATACTCACGCGAACTTCTCACTTGCATTCTCGACCGATGCGAAATGGATGACTTTGACAGTGCAGCGGCTTTGGTATGGTACAGTGAACGAGAATGTGATACGGTTCTCTTTTCTCGCCCGAGAAACCTTTGAAGCGGGCCAAAAAACCGACACCGAGCCGAGAACATGCGAGCCCGAGAACGAGAACGCGAGAAACTAATCACACTCACGCTTCTCTGATGTCTCGGGGGTTCTCGGCGTGAGTCTGGAGGGCGCATTACTGCGCATTATGTTTGTAGACACAACTTGACCTTTACCTAGGCGTACGTCACGCCCGTCAAACCCGACGCCATTACACTGTGAGCTGTTTTCGCGCATTATTGAAAAAATATTGGAAAATGTCTTTCAAACTAAGTTAAACATTAGTTTAGTACCGAAATAAATATTTTTTCGTATATAGTAAATGTATACGTACACTACGAAAGAGAATTTCAAAATCTTTCGTCATGGCTATTGTCAAATGAAAACATGGCTCAAAGGTCTTTAGGCCAAGCTAATTCCGTTCACTCTTCCATTCACTTTAATCGGTCCGATGCTGTCTGATGTTGTTTATGGTCAACGAAGTTGGGAAGCTTGTTTTGGGAATAGGTTGCTAAAACGTTAATCGTCCGAAAGCCGGCCGCAATTGCGGGTATCGTTTTTTACGTTTGGTAATAGACGCCCAGGTGTTAGGCGTGAAAGCGATTAAGCTAAAAAGTCACGTCCACCATCTTGGATCTCAAAATGGATGCTGTATTCTGAATCCTGACTCCGAATACAGCATCCATTTTGAGACCTCCGAAAACTACAAAACTGATACCCATATCAATTTTAAAATTCGCGTCCGCCATCTTGGATCTCAAAATGGAGCCCTGTAAACCACGAAAATGATACCCATATTAATAATAAATTAAGTAGCGTCCACCATCTTGGATCTAGAAATTGATGACGTACTTGGAATCGCGACCCCCGAAAACTACGAAACTGATACCCAAATCGCTTTTATGTTAAAAAGTCCCATCTGCCATCTTGGATCTCGACGTAGATGATAAAAAGTCCCATCTGCCATCTTGGATCCCGACGTAGATGATGTATTCAGAGTCAGAACCCCCAAAAATCTCGAAAATGATACCCATATTGACATTATGTTAAAAATTCGCGACCGCCATCTTGGATCTCAAAATGGATGGTGTATTAGCAATCGGGACCTCAGAAAACCACAAAAATGACACCCATATCGATTTTATATTAAAAAGTCGCGACCGCCATCTTGTATCTCGAAATAGATGTCGTATTCGGAATCGGGACCCTCAAAAACCACGAAAATGATACCCATATTGACATTTTGTCAAAAAGTCGCGTCCGCCATCTTGGATCTCGAAATAGATATTTTATTCGTAATCCGGACCCCCAAAAACCACGAAAACGACACCCATATTGACATTATGTTAAAAATTCGCGTCCGCCATCTTGGATCTCAGAATGGATGTTGTATTAGCAATCGGGACCTCAGAAAACCACAAAAATGACACCCATATCGATTTTATATTAAAAAGTCGCGACCGCCATCTTGGATCTCGAAATAGATGTCGTATTCGGAATCGGGACCCTCAAAAACCACGAAAATGATACCCATATTGACATTTTGTCAAAAAGTCGCGTCCGCCATCTTGGATCTCAAAATGGATGGTGTATTAGGAATCGGGACCATCGAAAACCACGAAAATGATACCCATAACGATATTATATTAAAAAGTCACAACCGCCATCTTGGATTGGATGTTTATTTCTTATCAAGTGTCTAAATTCAAAGTTTCATGGTTTTATCTTTAACCATGACGAACTTCCATACAAATTTTCATCCCCAATTTCATCCCCACATGGGCCTAAATTTCAAAAATCCTAGAACTAATATTTCTTTCTTTCTTATTAAGTCCCTAATTTCAAAGTATCATGGTTTTATCTTTAATAATGACGAAGTCCCATACAAACTTTCATCCACTATTTCACCCCCATACAGGTCAAAATTCCAAAAATCTTAGAACAAATATTTCTTTCTGTCTTATTAAGTGCCTAAATTCAAAGTTTCATGGTTCTATCTTCAAAAATGACGAACTTCCATACAAACTTTCATCCCCTATTTCAACCCATACAACCTTTTTTTCGCGATAAAAAGTAGCCTATGTCCTTCCCCGAGATCTAATCTATAGTTGTACCAATTTTCATCAAAATCGGTTCAGTGGTTTAGACGTGAAAGCTTAACAGACAGACAGACAGACAGACAGACAGACAGACAGACAGACAGACAGACAGACAGAGTTACTTTCGCATTTATAATATTAGTAAGGATAGTAAGGATTATCAATAGCTTATAATATTAGTAAGGATTATCAATAGCTTGAAAGTTATCAGTGGCTGCAGTGCCATACTCGTATTTTGGATTATCAAGGAATATTGATATTTAATTCCTCTTGTTACGTAGTTTGCAAACAAAATTGATTTGTTCTCAAGTTGCCACAAAAAAGGAGACTCTTTTTTGGGCGACTTTTCTAAGTGTACTTCAGAACGAAAAGTTTTCATACTGATTTGTAGCATAAGTAGTCTAATTTCACACTAAATTTTTTCAACATTCTTTTTCCTTTCAACAACAAAAGCTCTTATTGTTAACGCATGATTATCTTTCAAAAATCGATAAAATTGTATGTTACCATTTAAGGTGGTAGCACACTTATCAGCTCAAAAAGAAAACCAAAGAAAACCCTCTTTTTACTTCGAACGGTACGGAACGGCGGCTACGAGCGTAGCGCATCGTCTCTGTTTAGGTTTCCGTACCTCAAAAGGAAAAAACGGTACCATTATAGGATCACTTTGTTGTCCGTATGTCTGTCAAGACCCTTTATCTCTGGAACGAGTGGAGGTATCGAGTTGAAAATAAAACTATATACTCAGGTCTACGGTCCCTTGAAACCCTGGAAAAAAATCAAACTTCTTAGTTAACGCAAAAAACGTATATTTCGACACTCTGAAGAGAATCAAAATTCGGTACTTCCCGTTGAAATTTGGCAAGAAATATTGTCTTATACCACAGATACAGGATAAACTCTGAAAACTAAACATTTGTAATTAAATCGTAAAAAAATATAGTCTTTATTTAAAGTACGTTATCAATCATCGAGGTTTGCCTTTATCCCGGGAACGCGTGGAGGTATAGTGTTCAAATTAAAACCATATACTCAAGTCTTAGAGTCCCTTGAAGCTGTGAAAAAATCAAACTTCTAAGTTGACGCAAAAAAAAATACGAATTTGTACGAAACCCTCGGTTGGCGAGACCGACTCGCACTTGTCCGGTTTTTTTACTATGAACGCTACGGAATAAGACTACGAGACTGCTACGGACCGTGAAGTGTGCTACTACTGATATCGTCCCCTTATGGGCCTGCCACACTATGCTCCTCACGCTGCTCATCGCACTGCTCCTCGCGCTGCCACGATGTTTACCCTATCTGCCCACACACTGCTCTACTCGCGCAATTAATCGCGTCGCTCCTCACTTGTCATTTGCCTTTGGCTACAATGGACGAAGAAATTGTGGCAGCGTGTGCACTATGCATTTTTAGAATAGCTAATTATATCAATGTCATACAAAGAAATATATATCGTCGTCGTCGTCGTCGTCCTCGCCAACGAAGATGGTGAATGACATGTATTCATCGCAAAAGAACGTTGTAAGTACAAGTAATAATGTTGTGTGAGCGCTCGATGCAGACTGCGAACGCGCGATAGTGTGGCCAGACACTCGCGCTCGTATTGCCGGTCCTTTGACTCGCGCACAATAAACCGACAAAATAGGGAGCGATGGGCAGGACGAGGAGCATGACGAGTAACGTGGCCACACTACATCTCTGCCTCCTTTCCTCGCTACTTCCCACGCCACTCGTCGAGTGTGTGGCAGGCCCATTAAGAATATGAAGTAATTTAACTAAACGTTGTCTATTCTGTAGTACGGTAGCAGGCCGGCCGCCCGCTGGCTGTGTAGCCCGCCAGGCGGTAGTCGCCGCCGGCGCCGGCCGCGGGCGCCGACGCGCCGCACGCACGGAGCGTCTTCCACACCGGCTATTCTGTATATATTTTGTCTCTTCGATATGGAATTCCTTGTTATTTTTATTGTAAAATGAATTTGTGGAATGCTAACTCTAGTTAAGCGTGAGAGACAATAGAATTCTCGTTTCATATTTTCAATCTTTTGAAGTTTAAGGGTCGGTAGCCGAACGAGCAGGCAGGTGGCCTCGGTTTCTGTATGAACAGAGATCGATCGATAGACTATCGAGGTGAACCAATTAATTGAAGGGGTTAACAGGTTTAATATTAATACCAGCAGCACATTATTAGGTACTATTATTTTTTTTTTAAATCATTAAGATAAATACATAGTTTCAATGCAAATTAGGTAGTCATTACATACTTCGGCATTACAGGAGACTGCTTTTTATGTACAATGGGCTGGGAGTTTGGCAATCACTCCTGATGGAAAGCGATAATGAGGTCTTAGATGTTTAAATACATAAGTGGATACTGCTTTCTAGTGCACCGGAGGTGATGAACACAGAAGTGATGAAGGTATCTAAAGCTCATGGCCTTCGAAGGGGCTCTTGATTTTCCCGGGGTTAAAGAATGATGGATCGTCTCTAGGCTACGGTTACTCCACCAACTGACAGCTACAATCTATTCTAAACCGTAAGCTTGTATTAACAGGCATCACTATTAGTTGAAATAGCAACCAAGTGCGCGGTCGGTACTCGGATGGCTGACCAAAATTTACCATGCATGTATGACATCAAAATATAAGGTTTCTATCAACATTGAGTCGTTTCCGGTATACGAGAAAGTCAGGGGAAGACCACCCACAACCGATTTTTTCTAAAATATAGGTACATATTATTTCTATTTGCTTGCGTAGCAGTTGGAGCGGGCGCACAACTAGGGCAGCACCTCCGCCTTACCATTCATACATAAAGTCACGCCGACTCCTATAGTGATAGGCAGAGAACTTGTTTCCACTTGCTACGATCCATACATATTTCTTTGGCTTCATTTACTTTCATTACGTGCCTCGTACATGCTCGGCGGTTTCTAGTACTCGTCACCTGGCGCTCTTTCAAGACATCTTCCATTTGATCGATAAAGTTCGCCTAGGTCTTCCTCGTCTCACATCTCCGTTAACTTCCGATTCATATCCTTATCATTAGCCTACTTTTACACATCTGTTCTACATGGCCGAGCCTTCACACAGGTATAGTGACAAGAATTGAGAAACAGATGCTATATAGTGGAAACTTTATTGTAACTTGAATTAACTACTGTAAATTCTTTATAAGAGAACAAATTATGTATGTTTCCCTTGAAAAAAAGTATCTGCACTATACCCAGTGGCGTAGCGTAGGGGGGGCAGGGGGGGCGGTCCGCCCCGGGCGGCACATTTGAAGGGGCGGCAAAATTTCACAATAATTAAAAAAAAATTAAACCATTTCATATTTTTATTGCAACTACAAATTCGGACCAATTGAAAAGAGTATGGAATTTTTCATTAGTTATTCCCTTTCTTTGAATGATATTTTGTAGCTACTGCTGGCAACACTGTCTATTCTGACTTGCGGCGATTCCCCATAGTTTATTTTGTGTTCACGAGGAATATTTTGTGCTTATTTTGTGCTTAAATTGTTTATGACTAATAATCAGCGATAATGACTTTGACTATTCAAAGAAAGTTTTATGCATAGATCACTTAATGATTAGGCAAACCCTTTATTAGAAAGAGATAAATTTATATACCCCATGAGTTACGTGTTGATTGTTGCTTAGCGCTCATTGGCGAGAGCGCGCACCGATACCGCAACAGAGGATATATCTACATACGCGAACTTTTTGTCAATGATAGTCAAATTGAATAACAAAATTAAATTTAAATTGTTTTTAGACAAGAAAAAATACACTGAAAAAATCGACCTGTCCCAGGCGGGAAACGAACCCAGCATCCTCCGCAATCCGGGCGGCTGCGTTAACCACTGTGCGCTACCAGCGTTGCAATGAAGTGCAGTCGACGAGTCGAAATGTGAGAGCGTTCCCGATTCTTTTTCATTAGTTCCAAATTGAATGTAAATCCGGCAATTGCCCGACTTTTTCGTTGCCATTTTCGAGCGAGTGCAACGCATCTATACTTTTTAAACTTCTTAGTGTGTAATGCATAGTATACATTAAATTGAAATACCTAAATAAGAGGGCGGCAAAATTATCTTCCGCCCCGAACGGCCGATACCCACGCTACGCCACTGACTATACCTTCTTTCGGATAGAGTATGGAGGACACAACCAAAAAGTAGTATCTATTGTTGGGTTCAGTAAAGATGATTAGTGTATAATTTAAATATTTCAGTCGTAATTATTTTATTATTATTGTAAGCTTTTAAGATTTTTCGTATTTTGTTTTTATTTATAAGACTTTCTAACTACTAAAATCTTTGCGACGTCCTAACAGGACGTCACATCATCTGTATATCATGTGAAAAGGGATAAAGAAATTTAAATTTGAATTTATATCTTCTTTCAAACCACATCTCTCTTATCACGGTTATTGCAATAACACTCAATTTTGCACCAGCCATGCACTTCAAGGCTCTCATTTCAACCGATTTTATTCTACTTTCATACGTTTTCTCCCGTAACCCTTTCCTATTCCCTTTGCCTTGCTTATTTCTGCCGTGAAGCAGTTCGCTGTATTTCGGATCGAAGGGAAAGGTAGCCAGTGTAATTACTGGGCATGGAGGGCATATCATCTTAGTCCCCAGGATGGCAAACGCACTTGCGGTGTTAAGTGATTTACACTTAATATTGCAAGTGTCTATAGGCGGCGGTGACCATTTAACACTAGGTGGGCCGCAAAATTGTTTGCTATCTCGTAACATTAAAAAAACAACTTTCGCTTCCGTACATCAATGTTGGTACCAGCACACCATCATGCACAGCCAGTAGTACCTTTTTAGACACCTTCTGAACGTTCTCTAAAAATCACTAACTAAGAAAGCCCCACCACACTTTTCGTTCCTCATTTCATAAATAGCATTAGTAGCCTTGTGTTTAAATCTAGGCACTTGATATAATATTGATCTCCCTGCTTAGTCTTAAGAAATAACCATGAAGAGTCCGGTGGAGATTTCTTATAGGGGATTCTGGAATAGACTTAGCTTATGTTATAGGACCGCAGTCAAATAACTCTACATTTTCGTAGAGTTGTTTTTCTGTCGGTGATTTGCCAGAGCTCCACGTGGTAGAAGATTAAGGATAAAGGGGTTAAGATTGGCCGAGAAGGAGTGTCACATCAGTGTCACAAAGGTCTACGGTAATTACCACCAATAGCAAGGCCGTTTGCTTGTTTGTCAGCCTCTTATTAATTGTAAATATATAATATTATGAAATCTGCCGTTTAAGCAAGCCAATAAATAATTTTTCGAAATAAATCAATACTAACGTACTTCAACTATAATTCGGCTACTTGTTTTGACATTATATCTCATCTCTTGAACAACAAAACATCTGTTATCGATAAGCAAAGTTGGTTCACCTTGATTCGAGCGCGCGGCGACCGGCCGGCGGGCGCGCCGGGCGACAACATATTACAATATTTATATAATACAATACAACATTGACTTAGTACTTTGCTACTGGTTAGAGACGATAAACATAACACCCTTATCAGTAGCTTTGATAATTATGGTTTTGATATTACCAAAATAATTCTAAACGTAACTGTTGTTGGTAATTAAAAATAATATTAACGCCGTCGTTGTGGAGTGGTCGTAATACTGCCTACACGAGGATTCGAACCTAAAACACGGTTTGGGTTCGAATCCATTGTTTATTTGACGAACACGAACATGATATGTTCACGAGTCATGGTTGTTTGCATTTATTTATAAAATTAACTTATTTATCATGTATTTGTACACTATGCAGGACACAGACTTTATGGAATTACTTAATTTGGGGTAAATAATTAACGTGAGCGTTGGAATCTATTATTATTACTATGTTTATTAACTCGCATGTTCAATCCCCGTCCATTACCTTCACAGACCCGTAGTTTAGTGTTATAACAATTGTGATGTTCCGGTACAATAGGGTTCAGGTTGGGCCCGAAGCAGTGTTGCCAGCTGGGTGTTGACAAAAGTAACCTTAAATATATAAAAAAGAAACCTTTTAGTGTAAAAATAACCTTTTATTTATTTTTCAGTGGTATGGTCAGGGTTACACAGAAAAATACCAAACAGCGAGCAAAAAAAAAAAAAAAAAAAAAAAAAGGTCCTCACTTGTGCCGTATCGCCGATCCTTTGAGTCGCGCACAAAACACCGACCAAATAGGGTTTATATAAAAAAATTGCTTTATGTCGAATCTCCGAAATTCCGAAAAATCACCTAAAAGTAACCTTTTGAGTAGTGTAACCTGAAAGTAACCTTTCGGAGTTAAAAATCACCTAAAAGGTTACAAAAGTAACCTTCTGGCAACGCTGGCCCGAAGTTTATAGACGCATGCACTGACACCATAAACTACCCAGTAGAACTTTGAAGAACACAGCTCTACAAAGACATAGAGAATGTTAATTGACAGCGGTTGGCTGTATGGTACCTAGGTAGGTAGATATTGATTTTTGTTTAAAGATTCAGAATGAATTTGACTGTACCCATTTGATCAATAATTCTTCCGTGTCCCTAGCATCTCACCGTATAAGAGATACTCGAGAGCAATTTATTATGTAAATCTAATACAAGTGAGCACGCGCCTTTACATCGTGCTGTGAAAAATAAACAAAATTTTTGAAATTTAGATCTATTTAAGCTTTCTCCTGTTCAGCTTTTTACGCCTAAAACAGACACAAACGGACACTAATACATATGTAATTATTTAATAATTGAATTAACCATTTAATGTGTATTTAAGAGACAGTGAAAATCTTTGTAAACTAATAGGGTTAAGCCAACTTTGTTAATTCTGCACTCACAAAATTATTTCGTGCATAACGTGTTTGGTTACAAAATTATTAAATTTCTGTGTATTTAGTTACTTAAACCAAGTTTAGTAATTGTTCATTATTCTGAATAATAAAAAAAATATATAACAACCCTGGCCTGAAAATACAGACCCACGCGCCACCGCCTACACAAGTCTATCGTTTACATAAAAGAACGTCAAACCCAAAAAGTAACAAACGTTCTGTGAATCAACAAACAATAGCCAACAACCATAGGATCTGTCCTATTTTTAACCAACCTCAAAAAAATGAGGAGGGTCTTAATTTGACTGTATGTTTTTTTTCATGTGTGTTACCTCATAACTTTTTACTGGGTGTACCGATTTTGATGATTATTTTTACATTATGAAAGCTAGGGCTTGTCATGTGGTCCCATCTGACGAGTAGTTTTTGAGTTATCCTAATAATGACTATTTAATTGACATCGTTCTCATTTTTTTATTTGTTTGTGTAAAATATCTCGAGATGGTTTTCTGAAAATTTGTATGCTTACAACACTTTTAAGCAAAATAGTTTAAATTATATTTAAATTAAAAAAACCGCCTTCAAAACTAAAAACGGAGAAATAAAAATACTTAACAAGACTCATTTGGCATAAACGTAGTTACTTGTCTTTGTGACCGACCTCAGAAAAACGTTTTTAAACAAAATATTTTTTGTTTACATAGGTATTGTTTGTTGGGCCCGTTGTACTCTGAGGCTCGTATCTCAGTAATAAATCTAGTTTTAAAGATAGTTTTAATACTACATCTAATTATAGAGCTTGTCTTGAAACGAGATACATTGATCGAAAATCAATGAGCTTAATAAAGAACCACATTCATATTACACAAGCATCTCAGCAGCTTGTGGCTTTGTAGTTCTAATTTAAAAAGAACAGTAATAAGTAATAACTCTTATTCATTTGTTATCCTTCAATATTTCTGTACCTGTTTATTATTTACAAAAACCCTGTCAATCTTTGTGTTGTGACACCAATGGCTCTCCGAATAAAGGCTGTACTCGGTGACGTCACCCCGTCGGCGCCTGCAAAAGATTTAAACGGGTTAAGCCTGTTTTGGCGTTGTGCTTAAAATACATCAGAATTGGAGATTAGTAATTGATTTTAGGAATCAACCGCTCAATAATTAAGTTTTGTTTTTATTTATAATAATGCTTTAATACACCATCAAATGATTGCAAAATGGAAATTAATATATCTCTAAAAACATATTTTATTTTAAAAAAAAGTCGAGCAAAAAGTCAACAGTTTTTTATGTTTTATCTTTTTATGTTTTTATTTACTATTGTGCGCACGTCGTGTGAGATTTGGTATAATTAAAGCTCATTAGAGAAGAAGTGCAGAAAAATAAAATTTTATACATAAAATTTTATAGTTTATTGGTAATAAAATTATATTTATTGTTTATAAATTTACGTATTTAAATTTTCTATATATATTCATATGGATATATCTATTGACGTGCAATGATGTTTAGAAATCATAACGAAATTGTAAGCTGTGGAGTTTCTTTCGCCATTACTTCTCCATCATATTAATAATTATTTAAGTAAAATAATTATTTTGTCACAAAATGGTAGTAGGGCGATTTAAAAGCACTTAGCAAAGTTCCATTTAAATAAAGAGCTTTTTCATTTCATTTAATTTTTTATGTTACAATAAATATATTTGAATAAAAGAGTTCTATTTGCCGAAAAATCGGCGAACCACCGAGGGACTGAATTTTTATTATGGCAACAGACTGACAAAACGGTGGTAGCAACTCCTGCCACCACTGTGATTTGTTCTCCTCTGGAGATCAAACTCGAAACCTCTGGATTCAGTTCAAGAAGAAAGATCGGAGGCGTTGGAAAAACCTTATTGCAGAAGTTCGTGGTGAATCTTTCAATTGATGAACGTGCAAATATCTCCACCTGGTAGCCTTCAGACCCAAACGCTCTAGCTAGAGACTCAAATAATCACCGACTAAAAATCCTCTAGTGACGATCGCATTCCAGTCTAGAGGACTCACCAAGCTCCTCATCTTCTCTAAAACAACTCTGTGAAGTTACGAAGATCATCCAGCATTAGGTAGCCATTCATTAAAAAAGAAAAAAAATCACGATGGAGTATAAGTTTGGATATGCGCGAGCGACCACCTTATGTGGAAAGCACCAGAGACTATTAAGAAACCATCCCACGTGTGATTCGTTTGAAAACATCGACGAGGTACCTACCTATATTATTCGTTAATACCTAGCTTTAGCAGTGATGTTCTACATGAGGGGACATAGACGTAACACCTATGGATCGTAAGACAATATTGAGTTAGTGGCGCCTACTTATTTGTGATCGCGGCGGTGGCGGGCGCCGCGCCGGCCCGCCGCCCGCCGCCAGCCGGCGCCCCGCGGTCCAACTCTGGGAATCGGGTGGGTTATTGTACAAGCAGATAGCGTTTTTACTACGTGCGGCTTGATTGGATCCCGCGTCACAATCGCCACAATAGTTATGGATATAATACTTATGCCGGTAGGTAACCAATGATGCTACCGTCTGATATAAAAATCTCGTGAAATGGCTCGACAGATTTTATGAAAAATTTGGTGTATATTTGGTAGGTATGAGAATAGGTGGCAGTGTATAATTAAATATATATGATAGAACGACGTTTGCGGATCCTCAATGCTGAGGGTCGTGGGAGTTATAATACTGACGTATAAATCATTCATACTACTTAAAACGATTTCAGCACACGATGCAACAGCAGTAAATGCGTAATGTCCCTACTGGTTTGAACACCATTTTTTTTCTGAAAGATTTTATATCTATCTTGTGTAATCCACAGCAAGATTATGTTGGATATGCTAGTGCAAGGTTTCCCAACCTTTGTTTCACCGACCATCCCCGAACCAAAAAAAATATTTTCATGCCCCCCTTAAATAAGTTTAAAAAAAAATAAAAAAAACACATTTTTATATTAACTAAATTATTTATTTGAATTTCAAATAGGTACAATACATATATAATTTTAATTATTATGGATTTTTAATAGAAGAGTATGTACACTTTTAATAAATAATTACTTTTACATTTACATTTCTTAGGTTTCTTTTAATTGTACAATGTGTACATATTATTCTATTATTATTTTTATTTATTTAAATTATATTTTTATAATTAGATAATGTCTATCAACTTTCAAAATAATTTTAGAACAAATAAATAAAAGCTTTTAAGGAACTAACTAACTATCTTTCCCTTCTTTGTCGCACTACAAAAAGGTTGTAGCGCTTTCGCTTTTAAAATAAAGCGTACTTAATCAAGATAAATTAGCTTGAGAAGAGTGTGAGGAAAAATCTCTCGATATGGACTGCTTTTAGTTATGATATCGTCAGTAAATATCTTTTATTCCACATCTGTGTGTGTGAGCGTAGAAATATATTATTAAGTATATTATTAAGTATATTATTATTATCTCACTACCAGGTCAGACGGTGGCATAAAATTTTGACTCGGGCGTCAAATACCCCGATGTTGTGTAATAGCGCCCTAATTAATAAATGTACTATTCTACTTGACGTTTTATACTATACCAATACAGACGGACTATAATTATTATTTATTCAAATTGTAAAATTAAAATATGTGGCGTACTACATTTTACTGTTTTATTATTGGAATTCATATTATACAGGTTCATAATTTTCGTCGTAAATTTTACAATACACATTCATCGAGTTTTTACTCTCCGTCCTCATCTGAATGCTTGCTAAACCCTTGATTTCCTCTGTCTCTCTTTTTCTTTTTTTCTTTTCAGTGTGAGATTAAATACTAAATTTTTCTTTATAATAACTTATATTATAAAGCTATTAAAATTGTTTATTAGTTTCCGTCTGGTAAGAAAACTTTCTGTAAAGATTTTTTAATTTTAGGTTTAAATGCTTGATGTGGGGTATGCAAAAAATCTAAACCTCTTTATTTTTTACATCAGTTTCTATAATTTTTAACACATCATGAACTTCAATAATTTTTAACCCGTCTTCCGCTCGTATCTTGTACCACGCCCCTTGTGGCTCACTAATGATTCCTCATGATTTATCTGAGGGCTTATTTTTATTGCTGGTTGATTCCCACAGGGGCGACTGATGGAGGTGTCCCACAGAACTATGTTTGTTCAGTGTCATTTACCCCCTGTTTGTTAAGCGATAACAAGTACCTACCTATTTCAACACGTCATTCATCCTGGCTCCTCCGTGACGTATTGTCATCAAAAAGAGATATGAAGTTATCAAATTGATTTGTGAGGCACAAATAGAATATAAAAACCCTTTTCAGTTGTTTGACCAATCAGATGGTACCTATCTACTAACAGATTTTGAAGTAAAATTTTAAAGGAATTCTATTTATCTTGAAAAGGAAGACTCTACATTGATTAAGCTTGTATTAAATAACAATTATAATATTGTTACAAAATACAAGCTTATTTTTCTTTTTAAATAACTAACTAAATAATATTTTTAATGTAGGTACTAACCTATCTTTTAAATTCTCATAAGCTCATGGTCTCCGAAGCCTATGGACGCACACATGCATTCCTAACCCTGGCCCTGTCCCATATCACGTGGATTCCTCCACGAATAAGCCATTTACGAGAACAAAGAAATTTGCGAATCATTTTTATGTCATTCAACCAAGAAACGAAATACTCTGCCAGCATCCGAGTTCTTACAACGCACCCAGTGTTAAAAAAAAGCATGAAGGTGCACCTTGCAGTCGGCAAGGTGCGAGTGGCTGATGCGGCGGTTAGACATGCCTACTCTCAGAAGACAGAACTTAGATAGGTACCATTACGTGGGATGGAGGCATTTGCTAAATCTTATTATAAAAATAGAGATTTGAGAACCTTACTTGCCAACCTATAGTTACGACACGTTTATGTTCGTATGTCATTGCGATATTCTATGGTATTTTCTACTGGCCTCTTTTAAAATAATATTTTAATTTTTTCCGCACGAAACCCCGAAGTTTCCTAGAAATCATTATATATTTATTATTTACATTACATTGAAAGTCTACTGGTCCTCAAAGAACATAGTAATCAGAGAATTTTAACAGTCATATACACGATACCAAAATTTCTAAAAGAAAGTAGGTATCTAATAAATTTTGTTATTATCCGAAGCAACAATAGCCTACCTAGCCAGCTAAGCACCCTTTAATTTTCATTCTATTAATTACATAAAATTACATACCTTTATAATTTAATTTACTAATTGAGTTGTCCATCCACTTTTGATTATAAAACCGGTTTTATTGACTGATAAAATCTATTTTAATAGTTTTCTTAATTAATAGCACTATCTAAACTATTATCTGGCACTAGCCCGCCTACATTGACCACCGAAACACGATATGATATAGTCGTTTATCGCGTTGAACTGTCAAAAATTATTGGATGGGTATAACCTTGAACTTAAAATTTTATCGAATTTTCAAGATTGCGGTAATATCCAATAATTTTTGACAGTTCAACGCGATAAATGACTATCATATCGTATTTCGGTAGTCATGCTAGGCGGGCAGATAGACTTTAAACTTCTATGACTGACATTCAGTCTGACGGTCACCCCGCCACTGTGCTGACATTCAGTCTGACACTCACCCCCCTACTCTACTGACATTTGTCTGACACTGTGTCTGTCACTCTGTTGACACTCATCCCGCTACTCTCCTGACACTGGATCTGACACTCGACCCGCCACTGTGCTGCTTTTCAGTCTGACACTCACCCAGCCACTCTGCTGATATTCAGTCTGACGGTCACCCAGCCACTGTGCTGACATTCAGTCGGACACTCACCCCGCCACTCTACTGACACTTACTCCGCCACTCTGCTGACATTCAGTCTCACACTCATCGCGCCACTCTACTGACACTCACCCCGCCATTCTGCTGACATTCAGTCTGACACTCACCCCGCAACTCTGCTGACATTCAGGCTTACACTCACCCCGCCACTTTACCGACACTCACCCCGCCATTCTGCTGACATTCAGTCTGACACTCACCCCCTTACTCTACTGACATTCCGTCTGACACTGTGTCTGACACTCTGTTGACAGTCACCCCGCCACTCTACTGACACTGGATCTGCTGCTCACTGTGCTGCTTTTCAGTCTGATACTCACCCCGCCACTCTGCTGACACTCACCCCGCCACTCTACTGACATTCCGTCTGACACTCACCCCGCCACTCTGCTGACATTCAGTCTGACGGTCACCTTGCCACTGTGCTGACATTCAGTCGGACACTCACCCCGCCACTCTACTGACACTTACTCCGCCACTCTGCTGACATTCAGTCTCACACTCATCGCGCCACTCTACTGACACTCACCCCGCCATTCTGCTGACATTCAGTCTGACACTCACCCCGCGACTCTACTGACACTGTGTCTGACACTCTGTTGACACTCACCCGGCCACTCTCCTGACACTGGAGCTGACACTCAACTGACACTCACCCCGCCACTCTACTGACACTCACCCCGCCACTCTACTGACGCTCACCCCGCTACTCTGCTGACATTCAGTCTGACACTCATCCAGCCACTCTGCTGACACTCACCCCGCCACGCTACTGACACTCAACTCGCCACTCTGCTGACACTCACCCCGCCACTCTGCTGACATTCAGTGTGACACTCACCCCGCCATTCTGCTGACATTCAGGCTGACACTCACCCCGCCACTCTACTGACACTCACCCCGCCACTCTGCTGACATTCAGGCTGACACTCACCCCGCCACTCGACTGACACTGTGTCTGACACTCTGTTGACACTCACCCGGCCACTCCCCTGACACTGGAGCTGACACTCAACTGACACTCACCCCGCCACTCTACTGACACTCACCCCGCCACTCTACTGACACTCACCCCGCTACTCTGCTGACATTCAGTCTGACACTCATCCAGCCACTCTGCTGACACTCACCCCGCCACGCTACTGACACTCAACTCGCCACTCTGCTGACACTCACCCCGCCACTCTGCTGACATTCAGTGTGACACTCACCCCGCCATTCTGCTGACATTCAGGCTGACACTCACCCCGCCACTCTACTGACACTCACCCCGCCACTCTGCTGACATTCAGGCTGACACTCACCCCGCCACTCTACTGACACTGTGTCTGACACTCTGTTGACACTCACCCGGCCACACTCCTGACACTGGATCTGACACTCAACTGACACTCACCCCGCCATTCTGCTGATATTCAGTCTGACGGTCACCCCGCCACTGTGCTGACATTCAGTCTGACACTCACCTCGCAACTCTGCTGACATTCAGGCTGACACTCACCCCGCCATTCTGCTGACATTCAGTCTGACACTCACCCCCCTACTCTACTGACATTCCGTCTGACACTGTGTCTGACACTCTGTTGACACTCACCCCGCCACTCTCCTGACACTGGATCTGCTGCTCACTGTGCTGCTTTTCAGTCTGACTCACCCCGCCACTCTGCTGACACTCACCCCGCCACTCTGCTGACATTCATTCGGACACTCACCCCGCCACTCTGCTGACATTTAGGCTGACACTCACCCCGCCACTTTACCGACACTCACCCCGCCATTCTGCTGACACTTACCACGCCACTCTGATGACATTCATTCTGACGTTCACCCCGCCACTGTGCTGCCTTTCAGTCTGACACTCACCCCGCCATTCTGCTGACATTCAGTCTGACACTCACCCCGCCACTCTACTGACACTCACCCCGCCACTCTGCTGACACTCACCCCGCCACTCTAGTGACATTCCGTCTGACACTCACCCCGCCACTTTGCTGACACTCATCCCGCCACACACCTGATACCGCCACTGTGCTGCCTTTCAGTCTGACACTCACCCCGCCACTCTGCTGACATTCAGTCTGACACTCACCCCGCCATTCCGCTGACATTCAGTCTGACACTCACCCTGCCACTCTGCTGACATTCAGTCTGACACTCACCCCGCCACTCTGCTGTCATTCAGTCAGACGGTCACCCCGCCACTGTGCTGACATTCAGTCGGACACTCACCCCGCCACTCTATTGACACTCACTCCGCCACTCTGCTGACATTCTGTCTGACACTAATCCCGCCACTCTATTGACACTCACTCCGCCACTCTGCTGACATTCTGTCTGACACTAATCCCGCCACTCTACTGACATTCAGTCGGACACTCATCCCGCCACTCTACTGACACTCACCCCGCCACTCTACTGACACTCACCCCGCCACTCTGCTGACATTCAGGCTGACATTCACCCCGCCACTCTGCTGACATTCAGTGTGACACTCACCCCGCCATTCTGCTGACATTCAGGCTGACACTTACCCCGCCACTCTACTGACACTCACCCCGCCACTCTGCTGACACTCATCCCGCCACACACCTGATACCGCCACTGTGCTGCCTTTCAGTCTGACACTCACCCCGCCATTCTGCTGACACTTACCCCGCCATTCTGCTGACATTCAGTCTGACACTCACCCCGCCACTCTACTGACACTCACCCCGCCACTCTGCTGACACTCACCCCGCCACTCTAGTGACATTCCGTCTGACACTCACCCCGCCACTCTGCTGACACTCATCCCGCCACACACCTGATACCGCCACTGTGCTGCCTTTCAGTCTGACACTCACCCCGCCACTCTGCTGACATTCAGTCTGACACTCACCCCGCCATTCCGCTGACATTCAGTCTGACACTCACCCTGCCACTCTGCTGACATTCAGTCTGACACTCACCCCGCCACTCTGCTGTCATTCAGTCAGACGGTCACCCCGCCACTGTGCTGACATTCAGTCGGACACTCACCCCGCCACTCTATTGACACTCACTCCGCCACTCTGCTGACATTCTGTCTGACACTAATCCCGCCACTCTACTGACATTCAGGCTGACACTCACCCCGCCACTTTACCGACACTCACCCCGCCACTCTACTGACACTCACCCCGCCACTCTGCTGACATTCAGTCTGACACTCACCCCGCCACTCTACTGACATTCAGTCGGACACTCATCCCGCCACTCTACTGACACTCACCCCGCCACTCTGCTGACATTCAGGCTGACATTCACCCCGCCACTCTGCTGACATTCAGTCCACACGCCGTCGTGGTGGAGTGGTCAGTATAGCTGCCTACACATCAAGCGGTCCGGGTTCGAGTCCTGGTAGCGGCAAATATTTGTGTGATGAACACGAGTATTTGTTGACGAGTCATGGTTGTTTATATATTCATTTAAGTTTATTTATAAAAATATCTAATATATTATGTATATTTTTAAAAAAAGTCCGTTATCTAGTATCCATAACACAAGTTCTTAATGATACTTACTTTGGGCTAGATAATTGGTGTGAGCGTGGAAATATATAAATATATTCAGTGTGACACTCACCCCGCCATTCTGCTGACATTCAGGCTGACACTTACCCCGCCACTCTACTGACACTCACCCCGCCACTCTGCTGACACTCATCCCGCCACACACCTGATACCGCCACTGTGCTGCCTTTCAGTCTGACACTCACCCCGCAACTCTGCTGACATTCAGTCTGACACTCACCCCGCCATTCCGCTGACTTTCAGTCTGACACTCACCCTGCCACTCTGCTGACATTCAGTCTGACACTCACCCCGCCACTCTGCTGACATTCAGTCAGACGGTCACCCCGCCACTGTGCTGACATTCAGTCGGACACTCACCCCGCCACTCTATTGACACTCACGCCGCCACTCTGCTGACATTCAGTCGGACACTCACCCCGCCACTCTACTGACATTCAGTCGGACACTCATCCCGCCACTCTACTGACACTCACGCCGCCACTCTGCTGACATTCAGTCGGACACTCACCCCGCCACTCAGCTGACATTCAGGCTGACACTCACCCCGCCACTTTACCGACACTCACCCCGCCACTCTACTGACACTCACCCCGCCACTCTGCTGACATTCAGTCGGACACTCATCCCGCCACTCTACTGACACACACCCCGCCACTCTGCTGACATTCAGGCTGACATTCACCCCGCCACTCTGCTGACATTCAGTGTGACACTCACCCCGCCATTCTGATGACATTCAGGCTGACACTTACCCCGCCACTCTACTGACACTCACCCCGCCACTCTGCTGACATTCAGTCTGACACTCACCCCGCCATTCCGCTGACATTCAGTCTGACACTCACCCTGCCACTCTGCTGACACTCACCCCGCCACTCTGCTGACATTCAGTGTGACACTCACCCCGCCACTCTGCTGACATTCAGTCTGACACTCACCCCGCCACTCTACTGACATTCAGTCGGACACTCATCCCGCCACTCTACTGACACTCACCCCGCCACTCTGCTGACATTCAGGCTGACATTCACCCCGCCACTCTGCTGACATTCAGTGTGACACTCACCCCGCCACTCTGCTGACATTCAGTCTGACACTCACCCCGTCAAAAATGTATGATTAATGATATTATGAATTTCAATGATTATGTTTTATGAAGTTATGAAGAATGATTTGTTATGAAGAATGATTATTATGTTTTTAAATGGTATGAGAAATATTTTCGGACCTCCAATGATAGGAATTGAAAAGTTATGTTAGAAAATGCGCACCCCACACACACAGACATAATTTCAAAAACGGTATTTTTGGACTCAGGGTGGTCCAAAACTGATATTGGTCCTATTAGCACATTATACGTACAATATACTATCAGCCAGACAAAAATCATCCTCCCACATAAATATATACACAAGTGTTGTTGATAAACCACATTGCTAGTCCAATTCGTGCAGGAGTTACGTGTATCAATGTTTTTTTGTCAAATGGCGTCAGTTTTATTTGCTCGGCCACGACGAAGAATAAGAAATAATAAGACTTAGTAGGTTTTTGAAAAAACAAATGTGAAATCTAACTTCCAAAATTATAAATAAAACAACTTTTACGGATTTAACTCGCGTGTAATTAGATTTTACATGATGTTATTATTGCCCGACGTTTCGTAACACTTTTCGGCGTTCGTGGTCACGGGATGTGATCCCGTGACCACGACCAATGTGTAGTGCTCGCGCAAATCTAAGAGAACATTAACTTTCAAAAGTTAAATCTGGTAGATCTGGGATCTTAGAAAGAAAGAAAGACAGTTTATGGAGTAGCCACTCTGTAGCACAGAAACACAGTAGAAAAAAACTACGCAACAAGACCGTGTTGTTTTCGTGACAAAATAAAGCCCTGTGCGAAGCCAAGAGGTCCTGACTCCAACATGTGATGATGAGATGTGCTTCGGAGATATGACATGTCATAACAGTGCACTATGTTGCCGCGGGAGCACTATTATTGCTATAGGATAAGGCCCGGACTCCACCAAAGCGGAGACAAGACGAGAAGAGAGGAGCTGTGTGTTAAACAACCAATAGAAATTCGTTATTCACACATCTATAGGCCTATTCCCTAACTTTTTTTGACAGTTGAAAGTGATGATCACTGAGTGAATTACACATCCATTGCTGTTTTACACGACACGCTATTATGGCACTTGTCGCGTAAAACAGCAATGAATACGTAATTCGCCCAGTGATCATCACTTTCAACTGTCAAAAAAAGATAGCGAATAGCCCCCCTGGTCTCCGCTCAGCTTCAGTAGATACCACCGAGAGGAGATGAATCATATTTGTACGGCGCGATCGAGCAGAGATGAGAGCTGTGCCTCACAAGCTAGCGCCGGCCGACTGAACGCAGCGGAGACGAGATGCGAGTGACATGTATCTAGTGAGCGGCGCCTTTCGTGTCAGATCGAACTAAACTGCAATCTTGACAAACACCGCACACATCTCCGCTACAGTCTAGTCAGCACGAATTTCCGCTCAGCGTTGGTGGATACACCTTTGTTGAAAAACATCTCTTCTCGTCTCCGCACATCTTCGCTTTGGTGGAGTACGGGCCTAAGTAAGTCGTAAGACGACCAGGCGCGGCGAGGGCTTTCACCCTTATGTTGTCGACATTCCTCCAATTCGCACGAAGCGATTTGCTTCAGCTTTCATTATGCGAACTGCTAAGGAGTGGAACTCCTTGCCGAGGTCTGTTTTCCCGGATCAGTATAATCTGGACATCTTTAAGGCCAGAGTGAACAAGCATCTTCTAGGCGAGCGTGTACCACCATAGGCCTCATCATCGCTTTCCATCAGGCGAGATTGTGGTCAAACGCCCAGCCTATTTAACATAAAAAAAAAAGTAGGTAAGAGATAGCCGTTTTAGCGTAGCTATACTATTTTACTCTACTCTGAATGTTACGGCCTTGGACACAAAGGTAAAAAGCCACTTGAAATAAAACATGTTCATTATTATATAGTAGATACTTTATTAAAGTAAAAATGTGCATACACTTAACTACTTCAGTACGCCGCAAATACACAACCTATGCTCATACAAAAATGAAAAGTTTGTAAAAATACCTTACTTCGGTAACAATAATTCACTAAACACGAACTTGTTTGTTGAGCAGCTATGCCGCTACATTTATCTAGCTTGGGAATAATTACTAGTAGGTAGGTATATTTAGTTTATAATATAAATATTCGTATGAAATAATGCATTGGTGGTTTTATATTCGGAATATATGGTAATAGGAAAAATTTTAGTCTATCGATACGACCACCTTACAATGAAATATAATAATATCCATTGTTAAATAAGTCAACTTTACCTGCGCCACTGTGAAAGAACGACAATGAACATGGTTTGATTATTTATGATTAAATAAGTACTTTGTTTTCGAAACATTCTTGTTATGAACTGAAGTCCGCTTCTAAGAGCTACAATTTGCATGGGATTCTATGGAAGACTATAGCTATAAAAATTAGGTATCTACTGCATTTATTAAATATCATTTGTATGATACTCCATTCAAATAGATATTTATGGCTCAGATGAAATTGCTCAATGTTTGGGAAAACAGGTGGCGCCACTTAGACGGGAGGTTTTGATGACAAACAAAACACACATGAAATTCCCGGAAAAATTCCCACTCCACAAACATCAAAAATTTCCAGTCGGGTCTGACTGGCCCACAAAGTACTATAAATATCCTTGTAAGGGCCGATACAAACCAGGATGGCAGCAGTCGGCAGCTCGAGACTCAGCGCCGTGGTCAGTAAAAGTTTACAAGTGATTACGGTCTTTTAAAAATTTTAACTGCCTATGCAGATAAAGTCTACAGTTATTTCACATTGAAAGTGCTCGCCCCGTTCGCTGCCATTACCTTATGGGTAGATGTGGTTTAAAAGCCTAATGTCTCTTATTGTAAAAGCCACAATAAAATTTTAATTTAATCGATACAATAAGTAATAGCAAAAAATCTGTTTGTAAATGTGTACAAAAATAATATTGGACCCAGGAGCTTCGTTTCACAACAATTGCGAGATGATTGCGAGTCATATACTGATTATTGCTATTTAAAAAAATAGAAGGAAAAAGGATTTGCCATATTACGTCAATATTCATAAAAATAGCAGATAATTATTATTTGTTACGCCATGCAGTTAATGCACGTTGTGAATATAGTCGTCAAAGAATGTAGAAAATCCGTAATGTGGTACAAGAGACATAAATAGAAGCAGTATTCAGACCTGAGATTCAGACTGATCTATTGGTCAAATTGAATCAATATTTTTTTATCTTTACGAAAAATTCATAAAATCATAAGCTTCTCAAGATAGTTGACAGTTAAACCTGATAGGTCTATTGTTGCTATAATGCCTTAGTATAATGGCAATAATACAAATAACACATTGTTTTGCTTCTTTATTTGATAAAATTTGACGTAGCAAAAATATTGGATTAATGCGGCCTAAATATTCTAATCTAAAATATAGGTAGATACGGCATTTTAGAATGTTTGATTATCATAAATTGTTAACAACATAATTGTAATTGTAATATTTATGACAAAACGGTCATTTCATTCGACAACTTGGTCATGTGAAAGGAGTGTGAATGACAAAATAGTCATAATACCTACACGTCATGTTGTCATAATCACTTATTATTATAATTCATGTTTGCTTTTTAATTAACTTGGTAGCATGCTGCTCAATCATGTACTCCTGTGTTAACAGAAAAATGGACAAGATTTTTCTAAGCAGTCTTCGAGCTTCACACAATCGTAAAGTTATGAAAATTAAAAATAATTGGATTATAAGCCTTATAATATAAGATAACATAAATACTAACAGTCATGTCAATCTAAATTATTGACTATAATAAAATACTATGGATGACAGTGTTAAAAACGAAAAAAATAACACTTGTGAGTATTGTATTTGCTTGCATTATATTTTTTTTATAGTCGCATTAACTAAAAAACATAATTAACAGCAATACAAAGTTTACTGATTAATTAATTATTTAGATCTGACAATATTAATAGGCTCAGAATATACCGTCTCATTTAAGAATTTATTATGATTAATTTAATGGTGAACTAATTTATAATGGAGAAAATAAACAATTGAAACAAAAAATAAAGAATAAAATAAATTTTTATTTAAGTAACTAAAATTAACACCCGCCGCCTCGGAGAACTAAAACAGATTCACGTTACACGGTATGAGTAATATAAATCATCAGATTAGCCATTTTTAAACAAACACAGATACCTGGTAAACTTATAAAAATACTTGAAAAAATACGTAAGTATCGCGATAATTAAGGCGAAACTGTCCCTTAAATAAATGCAAATACAAAAGAAAATAAAAAAAAATCGCCGGAAAATACAAACGGTACAGTGGACGACACATCGATTCTTACACATTGTACTTCAAACGTACCTTATTTAATTGGATTAGGTATCATTTTTGCAGATCAAACGTGAAGCAATTCCGACTGTCATTAGATCAATTCAAAAAAATCGTATTTTGCATTACACAATAAAAAATAATCAGGGATCTCATTCCGTTAACTAATTTATATATTCATTATTCTAAGTAACTTACTTAGCAAGTACGTAATGTATGTACGGATACATACAACTATTAAATAAGTACACAATACAATATGTGATAAAAAAAAATAACCAAGTTATTTCATTATGAGGCTCTTTTGGGATATAAAATATATACTATGATACAACCTTTTTATTATAAGAGGACTTGTGAGTCGTCATAATGTTTCCATAAAGGAACATTTCATTCTTAAAAATAAATTGTAAGATTGAAAATACCTAAGTCTTCTTAAAATATCAGACAGTACCTATATAAATGTCACGTATATCTTATAGTCAAATAATACGACCACAGTACCATGTCATATTATGACCACAATGTCATATCATGCCCTCATGCTGTTATACGACCATTGCGTCATATTATTCAACCATACAGTTATTAAAACGACCACGTTGACATGCAATATTGTCATCTAACATAAAAATTGACATTGTGATAAAATAAGAATTGAAGACCCCCTGAATATACTTCATTATATAAACATGCTCGGATTAACTATATATTAAAAACTGCAAACGAAAATCATTAAAATAACAATACAAACTATAAATAAGGACTAGAATTTACACACTGAATACATATTATTTACTGTACACACAAAACATAGTTACGACATAGAATAAGAAAAAAACATGTATAAAGGTGAGCTTATCCCTAAAAGAGAATAATTCCACCATTTATGCGTTTATATGCGGGAGCATTGGAGGATCTGTGGGTAGGCTGAACGTAAGAAAGATTTTGAAACTATTTTGTATTGTTTACTTACCTGGTTACTAACATTGAAATGTTAGAAAACGGGATTTATACCACATACAATCGACCAAAGATCGGTGTATCACTTGTAGGTGCTCAATTCTCGATTGTAATCTAGTGAGATATCAATATGTGTACAATTTCAAATTTCTAATTGACAATACTGTAAGGGAAGACGTCTTAAATCACATTTTTTATATTTTTTTTTTTTGTTGTAAATTTAATTATTACTCTTTATATTATCATGATTAATTATTGAAGACTTGACAATGTGATTTATGACTCTTTCCAAATCAAAAAAAAGGATACTGTTTTACTAAATGGAACACCGGTACCTCAAAAATATCGTTATAGTAACAAAACCGAGGTACGTGGCATAAATCCTGTTTTCTAGTAGTAGGAAGTGCGCAGTGGCGGATTTACAAATTTGCCGCCGGTAGGCTAATCAATTTTTACCGCCCCTACTTCAGAAATTCAATACTCTAGTTCCATCGAGCATATGGCTGGTTCACAATTGTATTAATTACATTTGCAACTTCATTGTGCTCTTTCTTCCTAACAACAACAGCTTTTTTCCCTTTATTAAAAAAAAATTTTCGAAGCTCCTTTCTCAAGTTAGCCGCCGACTAAAATCTGCCGCCCTAGGCTCCAGCCTACTCAGCCTACTGGTAAATCCGCCACTGGAAGTGCGACACTCCATTGCATCGGAGAAACAAACTATCACTGAACATACTAGCAAATATTAATTTTGAACTTCGCCTTAGGAGGATGAAGCTGCCGTAGGGAAATTGAGCTACGACTCTAATACAAACTTCATAACGCTGATTTTCGATTGAACAGAAAATCTCCGCATAAAAGTAGTGTCACAAAGCTATTGCAGAATTTAATTAGTATTACTCTGAAAGATTTTAGGGTAGAAAATATTGAAACCGGCAGCAAACCTCTACCGCGAAACCATAGCAGCGAAACCGCAGTAGTTTCGCCATGACTTACCCGTTGTAAGACAAGCGGAACTGCCTGTTCTAACACATACATTTGACTCTTTCTCTCGTGATTTCGCCGATCCTACTCGGACGCCGACAATATCTCCGCTTTCGTACCGCCATTTTGTAGCGAATCCGCGGGTGTTTTGCTGAAGGTGGAACTTCTAAAGGAATGTGCACAACGAAGGCAAATAGATATTAGCGAAACTCTAGTGGCGGTTTCGCTGCTATGATTCCGCGGCGGAGGTGTTATCGGCGTAAATATAATCTGTATTGTAATGTGGTTAGTATATTCAAAGGGTCTTCATATAAATCTAGTGCGTAATTTAATAGTTGCGGAAGTTCCTGTTAGGTTTGAAGGCCCCGCCGCCGCCGGCCGACGAATTGAGGAATAACTCGATGTAGCGATGGTCCATGTTATTCTTATCACGACGCATTGCCTAAGGAAAGGAATCTTATTTTAATGGAATTACGGTTCGTTTTGGTAAAGCCTTAAAATGTGCGTGCTATATTGAGAGTAGAAAGAGAAAGATAGATTGTGCCGAGAAAATAATATTTGGCTCACTCCCACGTTTTGATATAGCGAACGATTTGAGTGACGCTTATTAATATGGGCTTAAGGGTCGGCACAAAACACGCTTTGCTTTCACGCATATGGACATGAGACCATGTGCGCTGTTTATTACCTATTTGCTACTATTTACTACCTATGATGAAATATTTAGTACCTATGTGTTAAGAAATATATCAAAGAAATAAGGTGGTCAGCCATTCTGACATTGTCATGGCTTTAGCGTTGTATAAAATTGTACTATATTGTTAATGTACCTAACTATTTGTTGCCTACCTATTTTGCTACCTTAACATGTATTTTTAAGCTCCTATAAAAAGTTATTAATAAAAAAAAAATTGTGTGCGTGTAACCTTTACGCGCGATTGAAGTAAAACTTCTTTGACGTAGATCACTGAAATGATTAAATTTTAACTGAAAAAAAAAATATATGACAGATACTTACGACCAACCGAAATTACTATTTTTAAATAGCGGAAACTACACAGACTATAGAATACTGAGCGTTACTTCCGTTAGAAAAATCTGAGTTACCCCCTAGTCGCGCCTAAAGAAGTTTTACTTCAATATGAAAACGCCTAAATTATTTACGCCACATTTTTCCTTTTCAGGATAATTGCTAATAATGTTTCTGTAGACGCTTAGTGGTTTGTGGACGTCTTTATTAAATTTGGAAGAAACAGAAAATTAGTCAACTACGTGGATTGTTTTGATGTGATGATCCTTTCTATCTTTAATTTGCAACGTAATTAATAAGTCAATAAAACACTAACCCGCATAGCGTCTTCGTGACATTCGAACTCAACATCCGCTTCCCCGGAGGGCCGTCCGCTGTTGTCGAATAAGATGTTTATGTTCACTGGCCGGATAGGTTTGAAAAACTGAAAACAAAATAAATGCCTGCTTCAGTAAACAGTGTATATTTCTATACTAAAATTGTTGATATAGTCAAATCTAAAAATATTTTAGCCCAGCGACGTTTCGTTGACAAGGCGTACGAAAGTATGTCGATCCTGAAACGCCACCACAAAGGGTTTAGGATACCGGTGGACCCTAATTCCGACAGGTAACTACTTAAATTCCATTTTTATTAAGTATTTATAATAATCGTAATTAAGATTTTTTTTGCGTTTACAAACGCTTTTTGAAATTAGAAATTAACTAGAAAATTTCTAGTTTTAAAAATATTTACGCGTTCGTAAACTTTAATTATAATTCCTTAATATAAGGTAGTTTCTGGACGTCAAATATTTGCAACAATCTTTCGTTCGGATCTTAGAAGTGCAAGTTTCAGAGATTTGATGAAACAATGTTTACCATAAAAATATAAGTACCATAAACTGACAAATTTCGACGGCGAAAGCAGTGTCCCGGTAGCGTAGTGGTTAACGGAGCCGCCCGGATTGCGGAAGATGCCGGGTTCGATTCCCGCCTGGGGCAGGTCAATTTTTTCAGTGTATTTTTTATTGTACTTAAGAACCCTCTCGAAAAATGTCAGCTTTTTAACCAAAAAGACCGCATAATCGGGTCCATAGGTTGTGGAAGTGCGATGCTATAGACAGATACACAGACAAGTCAAACTTATAACTCTTTTTGCATGGGGTGTTAAAAATTGCTTTAAAAAAAACCGCCTTTAAAACTAAAAACGGAGATTTTTTTATATAAAAATCTAAAGGTTTTTGTGGTCGGTCCTAAATACAAGTGACAACGTTTATTCCAAATATTAAGGTTGGCACCGACCTCAAAAACATTTAGATTTTTATATTAAAAAAATATTTCTCCGTTTTTAGTTTTGAAGAGGGTTTTTATTATAAAAACAATTTATTTTTTGCTTTTTAGTGTTTTAAATATAGATATCTCTAGATCTTATAGACACACAAGTGATAAGATTACGATATTTTCGATGTCAATTTAATAGGCATTATTAGGGATAACTCAAAAAATACTCGTTAGATGTCGATTAAATTTAAATGGGTCCACATGACAAGCACCAGCTTCCAAAGGTCGAAAACAATCTTCAAAATCAGTACACCCAGTAAAGAGTTATGAGGTAACAAACATAAAAAAACACAGTCGAATTGAGAACCTCCTCCTTTTTGAAGTCGGTTAAAAAGTAATAAAGCAGTGTATACTAACATAGGCGATGTCCTCGGGCGACGCTTTAAAGGGTAGTCCCCGCATGTGGACGCAGTGCCCCCCGCCGCGTCGCGGGCCGCCCCCGCGATTGTTGAACCCTCCGCCTGACAACAGGACCCCTTTGTAATACCTTTATTATCATTGACCCGGGGATGACCCAGAGTTTGTCGTTAGTCGAACAGAAATAGTCGCTGCCGGGTAAAATTTACCACATTATTTATAGGTGCCTTTTGAATTAAATTGTTGTTTAAAAGTCGCTACAAGGTAGTTAGCACCCATACTCACTTGAAGCGTCCATAGGGGCCAAGCGTGTGGTGCCAACGAGGGTGGGAACGGTTTTTTTTTAATTCCAAATATAGACATTTCTACTTAAACTATGACATTTAATTTTTTCTGTGGCACTTAAAATGGTTTCACAATATTTTTTTAAAGATTGATAAAAATATCCAAGCGCTATTTTTTCTTTAAAGCTGTATGCGCCTGCCGTGACTTCATAATAATTATGGATATTTTTTATAAATAAAAACTTAAATAAATAAGTATTTTTAAAATGAGCGTCGCCGCGTCGTGGGAACGCTAATAAATGAAATAAAACCAGGATATAAATAAAAATATAAAGTATGGATTAAGTATAAATGTTGTGCGGACGAGAGCGGGCGGCAGGCGCTGTAGAGTCCACTGACGTCACACGGCCATTAGCCCCGCGCCAGCGACTGGAAGCGGCGTATAGTTTTATACCAAACTTATACCTTTGTAAATACGTATCGCATAGAAGTGAAAGAAAAATTGTTGATTAAATTGTTCATTCAGGGCTATAAAAAATTTAATTTTTCCCAAGCCCATTCAGGGTTACAGAGCGACGTCAGGCTAGCGCGCTAAGTAAGGCGAACCTTTTATTCCAGATGGATTATCGGAACCTGTGCATCGTTATCGTAACAGAACAGTTGACTCACCTCTGCCAAAGGATCCGCGGCCTCGTCCTCCAAAGCGGCCTCCGAAGCGATCGTTCCGGTCGTAGGGCGTCGGCCTGCTACGGTTCAGGCGCGAATTGCCATCCAAACGGGAGCTGTACATGCGCACCTCCTCCGCGTTACTGAGGAACACCTCTATGTATCTGTGGAGGAGTGTACTAATGAATTCCACGTAGATATTTCGTTGCGAGTGATGTTCCATTAACATTGACAAGTCTTTTGGCTTGCTTGAATTGATTTATAAGCAGTGATGTACAAGAATCGATTCATTGAGTCAGAAATCTAAAAAGTCCGGACAAGAAATTTATAGGTAAACCTAGAAGCGACACTACCTATAAAAAAGGGAGGACAACTTTTTTGAATCCTTTTGATTTCATCAACAGCTCATATTATATAATGTCCCCACCGAGGGGCTCAAGCCTACCCCACATTAGGGGCGATTAGGCCTTAGTCAACCACGCTGGCCTAGTGCAGGTTGGTCAACTTCTCATACAACCTAAGAATTCTTTCATTCTTCATTAAACGTGCATATGAATTCAAAATTTTAAAACACATTGGTACGTGGCGAGGTTCGAACCGGTGCCTCCCGGGTGGAAGACAACGCTCTTACGCACTAGGCCACCGACGCTTCTTTTGATTTAACCTTTGAATATTTCCGTTCCTACCTGCCTCTTTCTAGCGCTCTAGCTGTAGCAGTTAGAAAGAGACAATTAGGAAATAAGAAATTTTAAGGTCAAATGTTTTGACTTCAATTTTTTTAAGTTTTACCTATAAATTGCTTGACCCTGGAGTACAGACTATATAGTTGAGTGCAAGCTCTCTGAGCAAAGGAGTCTCCAATAAAAGTCACAGTCTAAAAATTTTACGTTCAACGAGGACCCGTCAGCAAAGGCGAACTAATACATGAATACTTTTTCAATCCAAGGTACGCAAACATTCTTTTATGTAATTGTAAGCAACTCATTATTATATCAGAACGCAGAGAAAGACTGACGCAAAAACAAAAAAGAGCGTTAAAAACGACTCGAGCTCTAAAGGTCGTTTTTTACTATGAACGCTACGGAACGTACTACTCAATCACGCCCACAATCAGTAGTAAATTTGCTTACAAACCATTATGAACCTTACATATAAGAGAGCGTTGAGTAACACTCACCGCAAGTCACGCTCACACTTACACAACGTCGCCCTTCATTGATCGCGTCGGCATTATGGCTGTGCTGTGCAAGTATAAGGCAACTTATCATGTCCGTCCGTATCGTGTCCGTACCATGAATTTTTTTTTGTACGAGAGAGAAGGAATATCGAAAATCACAATGTATTGCTGCATACACTTTAATACGCTCTGCGTTTTTAAAGGCATGTGCTGCAATGGACATGATGTTTTATGTTAATAACGTATAAACCAATATTTCATAATGAAACATTTTCTCAACGTGTATTTTGATAAAAACAGCATTATTACATTAAAATAATACATAACAATGAAATGTGATCCAATTATTAGTGTATTTACACACTTTGGATGAGTTTCCAGAATAACCAATGCTGCAAAACACCATTTTAAGGCATTTCTATCACACCGAGACGGTTCGAGCAACACTTAGCCACTAGTCGCGCGCTTGTGTACTACGAGACACAAGTGCGGCACCAAGGTCACGCGACTAAGGCAATTCTATCCTCTTTATTATTATTTCTGTGAGTGATACTGTTACGAGGTGATCAAAGTGCTACGTCCTTAATGTAACTCTTTGAGTCATCTATTAAAAGACTCTCCGAAGAATGAACGTGCTCGCAGTCATTTACACGGTTCCCCTTATAAACGACTCCAAATGCTGAGTCTTGTACATCACTATTTATAACCTTTTTATAGCACACAACCCATTCCACCTGATGGCAAGCGGATGTGGATTCTAATTGCAGACAGCTAGTCCACTATGACGATTTAAAAGCACTTAGTCTTAAGTCAATTTAAATAAAGAACTTTTTGATTTTGATTTTTGATTTTGACTAGCCACCCTCGCCTTGCCGACCTGCAAGGTGGTTCTTCACGCCTCTTCCACTTAAACTTCAATTATTAAAGACCTCAGGACTTTGCAAATTAAAGGGAAGATTTAATATAATTATGACAAACAATGTACTTCATCTATTAAAAAAACTGTTGTACAGATTTGAAAAACATATTTCTCGTGATAATGCCTCGCATAGCCCTAAAATATTAGAATCCATTTCTTTTCTTGACCTATAATTGCTATATATGGAGATCAGACAAAGCAAATCTCACTAAAAATATTTTAAAGGTCAAGTATTTTATATTTTTAGAGATAAAGTAAGATATAAAATCTGGTCTCAATCCTAGTTTACAGTGTTTATGAACTAAAACAGTATAGTACGTACCTATTACTATTACAGAATGTGCTCGACATTTGCCTTACTTTTCATTAGAAATCTTACCATTTACAGAAACAAACAATAAAATTGATGATAGAATAATATACTTTTGTATTTCTCATTGTATTTTTTGTATGCAGTTTTGTATTGCCTATAACCATAAACAAAACTGTCTATGATGTTGAAAATACCACAGATAACAATTAAAATCTCCCGTTCGTCGTAGTCTTCCCCTCTTCTCGTTGCCTCCCGTCCCGCGCCCCGCTCCCCAGCCCGCGCAACTAGAGACACTCAACATCCAATTACCACTGCACTTTTAAATCTACCCTCATTTTTGTATATATTTTGGGTTATTAGAAATAATGCGAAGGGGCAATGAAACTGTGTGGGGATTGAGACACATTCCGTCAGAAACGATTTGTACATTACTTCCTATAACCCAAAATTTATTGAAACAAAAACAGAAGTAGATGAAAGTGCTATTTTGAACCAATTTAGTTTTAAGATTACTATCCCAAAATTTAACTATGTGCCAACCATGTTGTTGCTGGGTAATGATTTACAGAAATTTATTCTTCTCTCTGTGTAGCATAAATACCCGATGGAAAAGACTAAAAAAATGTTTGCTCCTTTTCAGAAATCAAACCCATTATAAAATAAGGTATAGTAATAAATAATAAAGTATACATAAAAATTACAGTGAAATGTGTAAATATCCTATGACAGATGTTGATTAAATCTAGACTAGAGCATTCTCCCATTTCTTGGGTTCAATTCCCAGCTAAGAACAAGAATTTTTCTGGTCTTTTTTTGACCTAAACCCACTTTAATTTTACACCATCTCTATTTTAAGACTGAAGTTAGACATTTTTCCGTAGATCATAGAGTCACCAGCAACAAATGAGGTCCCTTACTTAACCCTCTACACCAAATATTATGGGACACAATTTGGCTTTAACACTATAGTGGAGATATTTGTCAATAATTTATGATTTCTCTAAATTAAATAGACTAAAAAATCAACTAAAACTCAAATAATAAACTAACATCAACAAAAGGCGTGTTCACAAAAAATAATAATAATATAACACTATGAACATGCTAAAAATCCTACAAAATAATATTCACTTCACATCAATGAGAAAAAATTAAAAAAACTCTTTAATCTGTACAAATGGTGATGTCTTGTGTAAGTGATTGCCAAAGATACCCACTAAAGCATTACCAAAATCGGTCCCACTTTAAACATTATCCCCCCACCTGTGTCCTATTTTCTCCCTGTCCCTGTTGAGTGCTTCCTGTGCGTGCCCCTTCTCATTGAAGTGTACGAACGCCTCGCCTGAGGCCCGCCCCGTGTGGTCCGAGAGCAAGTGCACACCCTCAGGCCCGACGCTCAATCCTGACACCCAAGGAAGTTAATGCTGTGTGTGGTTATGCAGGCAGCCGTGGTGATACACCACGCAACTAACAGTCTAATGATGAATTTTATATAAGATCTAATTTAGTGATGCACAAAACTGTAACACTAACTTGGAACTTATATCTAGCTAACCTAATTTCAACTAATAGTGTAACGATAATCACTCTAATTCCTTTTATAATTTAATAATTCAAATTTTGGAATTTTCTAAATATTTTCCATATCTTTGTGAAGCCAATCTTAATTGGATGCATGCCATCCAGTGCAAAATTGCAGTCACAGTTACCAAATTCGGTTTCTTTAAATTATTTATAAATTAATAATTATAATGTAATAAATTACATATAATAGAATATTGTAAGTAACATACCCAATGTTCTTCCTTTTATAGAAGATAATAACTTACTAGAATTAGCAGTAGTGTGCAAAACAGAAAAGAATATACAGTAATAAACTTAAACAATAAAACATGTCAATGCTGAATAAAATGCCACAACATGCAACATTTAGATAATCAGCACATTTTGAAAAGATAGAATGCTTGATGAAATATTTATCTTGCAGAGATGTTGTTTTAGCAATATACTACAGGACTTTCTAAGGGGCTATAATCTTTTTATTATTGGTCTGCAACACCACAGCATACCTGCATAAAAAACCTAAACATTCCCCATAATGGATGAAACATAGACAGTTTTGACACAGTATTTCATCAAAGATTACATACCATCAAAGAACTGCACAATTTCTTCTTTAGAGCATCCGAAAGGCAGACCTCGTAGTTTAACAAGACCCATATTATCAGTGACATTAGGAAGGCTATCAAAGTCGTTCTCAGTTTGACGCATGGCATTCAATGCCCATTCCATGTCTTGACGGTCAGTGGAGAAAACTGTAACAGTATAAAAGCCTCTTCAGAATTACAAAACTCAATAATTTTATGTGACTCAATAGACTACATTGTAAAAAAAATATTTTCAATGTTACACAGTAAGGTTTGTTAGATTAAAGCTATAAATTTTGTCACTATCTTTTCATACAAGTAGTTGAAAATACCCATTTTTAAGGCCTGCACAGATGAGTGACTTGTCCATAGAGAACTACAATCCCTGCCCGCCTAGCATGACCACCGAAACACGATATGATATCGTCACCTCCACGGCAAACTTACGAATCTGCAGTTTTTGTAAATTTGACATATCTAAAAAAAATTGCACCTTATGTTGTACTACATAGGTGTGATCCATTCACTGTATTTAAAAACAGCAGGATTTTGAAAATCAAATGTATCTAAGAATTTATTACATCTGCATCATAACAAAAGTTATTATCAATTTAATGTTTCAAAACGCTCTCCTGTAAAATTTGATTTTTGCAGTTTCGTAAGTTTACCATAAAGGTGACATATTATAGCTATATTATAGCCATTTATCGCATTGAACTGTCAAAAATTATTGGATATAACCGCAATCTTGAAAATTTGAAAAATGTATAAGGCTTATAAGTTTCGTTCGCAGTTTCGATAAATTTTCAAGATTGCGGTTATATCTAATAATTTTTGACAGTTCAACGCGATAAATGGCTATATCATATCGTGTTTCGGTGGTCATGCTAGGCGGGCTGAACTATTAGAAGAATGTTCGCCAAGACTTGTCTTGGTCTTGATGTGGATTAAACACACTCCATGTGCGAATATTTACTTGCCTGAAGTTTAGTGCAGTATTTTACAGCTAGAAGAAAATAAATGTTCTAAAATTATGTTGTATAGTAATTTACTTGAGGTCCGACAATGTCCTCGGTAGTTTGGGGCATTTTTTGTGTGCGGTACTTACAGGCCCTCTAATGCATTGTGCCATGCAATTCTAAGTGTTGTATTTAGAAAATAGTCTACGGACCTAAGTCCCTCAACTGTTCAGGTCTTTAAGATTACATTGAATTTCAATGTACATTCAGACGAGAATTGTTTAAATAAAACTCTGCTAAGCAATGTGCAACTCAGATGTCATTTTATGTAGGTAATAATTTAATTGCTATTTTAAAGTAAACAAAATTATACCTTCAATATATCTCTTGCCCATATTTTCCTTGTCTTTCTTCATTGCCTCATCAATATCTTCCTGGCTTTCGACCTCTACAAAGCATTCTCCAGATGGTCTTCCTGGACGTACCTCAGTTAAATGAACACCTGCAATATAAATGTGTTTTTAGATTCTCACTACTATCCATAACTCTAAAGATTAAATACTCAATTACGATTTATAATATGAATGACGCTAGCCTTATATTGATGAAAAAAAATTCAATATTCTAACATTGAAAACTCTACGATATACTTAAAAGTCATCACGTAAACTCAGAGTAGATAGGTAGTAGGTATGTAATTTCTAAGATACATGACTATCATTCCCTTTATATTGAACTGTGATTAATAGTAAAAATATTATTAGTAAATTATTTTCTGAGAAAATCAACCAAATGTCACGCCCCCACATTTTTTACGCTCGGCGATGCAATGCAACAATACTTATTGTTTGATAAAAGTACACAAAATAAACTTATTGGGTAGGTACCTGCTTTTCCATTCAAGACGTTTACGTCGGACAAGAAATCAAGGACATCTTCCACGGTGGTAGAGAAAGGCAGGCCGCGTAATTTTACAATGTGGCTACTGTCGCCGGCGCCGGAGCCCAACATTTTGGATTAAAACTAAAATTTTTATTACTAAAGTAACAACAATACTAAACAGTAACCAATACGTCCGTGTGTTTCTCTTGTAATAATTATTTATTTCGGTCGGTTACGTTACGCGATAACAACGGAGTACCTACGCGTCGTCATCAGACAGCCATGATGAATCCACAGATTATAAAGAATAAAGAAAGAAAGAAAGAATAATCGAGCGACTGAAGTGACACAAATAGGGACAGGACAGGTAATAAAATTATGTATCGATAAGAAAATATTGAGACTTAAGTACCCTTACTGCATGGATTTTTTAAATAAAATGAAAAAAAAATATGATGTGGATAGGGTGTCTTTTTAACCCATATAAAATGGAAAAAAAGAAATCTAAAATTTTGGAATTATTTATCAAAATCTGTCGATGCCAGATTTGTAATCATAATCGTATGCAGTTGGTGGTCAAAAATCTTATTTTGAAAGTATGCCATAGCATGCGCAAACAGATATAATACAAGAGATAAGCGAGTTATTTCAGATAGGTAAATAAGTCTACTAAAGCATACTATAAGGTGTCTGATTACATAAATGATTCTAACGCATGGGGGTGAATTTGCTCGAGGTCCATGCATTTTAAATATGTTTATTAATTATGCATATAATCTATAATGTGTCTTATAGTTGACTCGGAAGCATAACTTTAGTTTAAATTTGTTTTAGTTAATAATCAAGAAGCATGTGTATGTCATTCTCACTAAAAAGGTCTTGTGGCGGTGTCGTCTTGCGTCGGGTCGTTACGTTCCCTAAAATATGGTTGAGCGAAGCGATGGCTGATTCTTGCGTCATGCCTGTGAACAGGTGCCGCCAGCGGGGCCTGGTCATCTCATGTTTTCTTGATTGATGTAAACGTAGGTCTTATAATTAGTTGTTATCTTTAGATGGACAATTGTATGACACATGCAATAATAATATATAATAATTGTTTTTTTTTTTGTACAATGTGTGGACATTGTATTCTTATAACATTGTTAACCGAAGGATCTTAAATGTATGCTTACCACTTATATTGAAAGGAATATCTGTAAGTACCTAACTAACAATAACATAAAATGGTGGTGGGTATCAAAATTTAAATTGCTTAGTTCAATAATATGATTAATTAAATTATATAGAAAAGCTTTTCACAAGATAAATAATCCAAATGCGTGGGAGTAATAACTACCCAAACTTTACGCATGTTAAAATGTAACTTAAATTATATTGATAATTATTTATTGACTTGTATTGATGTTTTGAAATCATTACGAAATTGTAAGCTGTGGAGTTTCTTTCGCCATTTCTTCTCCATCTCAGCATAATAATAATTATTCGTCCCGAAATGGTGGTAGGGTTTTGACGATTTAAAAGTACTTAGCAAAGTCCATTTAAATAAAGAGCTTTTTCATTTCATTTTCATTTCATTTCAGTCATAAATCTGAAAAGCTTTCGATTTGATTTCATTGATAGTTGGGAATGTAAAATAAATTGAGTATATTTACCTAAGAAGTATGTAGACATAGATATTTTTTAACCCTCTACTGCATGGTATAAGAAATATTTGAAATAAAAAATATTAGTTGATATGTTAGGTAGGAAGAACAGTATTGTGAAAACAGAAAGTTAAAAAGTATCATAATTTAGTGTGCTCTTAGATTTGGGCAATGATAACAAAATGTAAAATCTAATTACACGCGAGTTAAATCCGTAAAAGTTGTTTTATTTACAATGATAATTTAAGTTTTTTTTTTGGAAAATATATTTTATGTTTATTTATTTATTTATTAACTTAAATCTACTATTACAGGGTAACCTAATGCGGCAGACAAATTATTTTATAATACTTATTAACTAATATGTGCCTATTATTTTTCTATAAGTTTCTATATTTATAGAATTTGGATATACATTGCGTCGTTTTTAAACAGATTATTGATGATGATTAAATTAACTATATTACAAATAAAAAAGAAAAACTTAACTTAATTCGTAACTTATCACTATATAAGCAATTACAGCAAAGTCATTCAGTGAACACGTAAATAAATTCAGTTTGTTGGCTATCTATATTAAGCGTGAGCAAGGCGCGCGTCAGTGGTGCTCGCTGTAGTAGGTTGGTGCGCGCTCGCGGCACCTCCAGTAACTGCGGTCTACGTCGTCGCCCCACGTACTCGTCCGGTACATACAAACGAATTTCAGTTAAGATATCCGGACTACATATTTTACCCCACAATACTTTAAACAGATATCCAATAGAGGAGGAATGTCACCTATTTTGTTCTAAAATAATTCCGCCAAACAAATGAAACTACGCGTCATACTAGAGATGGGGATACACAGGCATGCATAATTATGTTTTTATCGCTATCGTTACCTAGCTATGAAAATAAATACTTAATAAAACAAAAATACTAAATTAAAACAAACTTATTTATTTTCTTTATAAATTTTACAGTAAATCTAAATTCATTAAAATCTTTTCAGAAAAAAGTACCAGAAGGCGACCTTGACAAAAAATACAAAGTAAAGAATTGATGACAAACAAAGTTTTACATTGTCAGTCAAATAAGTAAACATAAAATTAGAAAATCGTAGCTAGTTAAAGTATAAAATAATACAGAAAGTAAGACATATAAAATCAGTGAAAAGTGGTAAAGTATCAGTGGTAACGAAAAAATAAATTTATTTCCAAGGAATAGCGTGCTATTGAACTATAAATATAGATACAAGTTTAGATTAATGTTATTGCAGCATGTTGCAATACTAATAATATACTGTTTTAAGTGAGATTAACAGTTTGACGTTAGCGCAAAAGCACTTACCTGTTTCGGAGACGGAGGGCGCGTATTACCACTTTATTGGTTATGTGCTCGATGCCCCGGGTACACCTTAAATGATTTTAAAAAGAGAAATCTAAGAAACTTATTTTGAATCCTTTCTATCATAAATTTATGTTATGCCTCACTTGGTCCCCTCCCATACTACTGCAATGTATTCAAGGTGACTTCTTACTAGAGCTTCATAAAGAGCCTTCAGAGCCTTAATGTTATTAAATTCACTTGCTTGCCGTAACACAAATCCAAAATTCATGTAAGCCCCGCCACACACTTTTGCTACATATTTCCTGAAATTTAAATCAGCAGAGAAACAAATTCCAAGATCTTTCACTTCCTCGACTCTTTTCAACGGTTCTCCCTCTATTTCATACAAATGATGTCTAGGGTTGCGGACACGAGTGAAAGACATAACTGAACACTTGGTAACATTGAAATAAAGTTTATTATCATGGCTCCATTAGGTTACTTTGTCTATATCGCCCTGGAGCACTTCATGATCAGACTCGTCCCCCACTACGTGAAATAATTTCAGATCATCAGCAAAGAGCAGGCAAGATGATTCCTGATTTACTACTGATATGTCATCTATCATCAGTATGAAGAGAAGAAGTCCCAGATTGCTGCCCTGACTCACACCCGACCTCGTATAGTACGGTTCAGAAAGTTGTCGTCCACAGTCGACAAACTGACGTCTATCCCGCAAGTAACTGGCAAAGAACCTTAATGTATGAGGTGTGCAACCCTTACCAGTTAATTTCAAGAGCAGAACATCGTTGTCGGCCGTGTCGAACGCCCTCTTGAAGTCGAAGTAGGCCACGTCTACCTGCAGTCCACCATCTACCGCCGGTATCTTTTCCTATGCATCAATGCTAAAAATCGTAATGCCATATATGGTTCCGTATACATATAATACAAATAATAGTATAACACATGCATACGAACTTATAATATATACTACTTATATAATAACGCTCATAATCCCAGTATCACCAAATCAAAAAGTAAACAAATAAATAACAGCCAACGAGACAGATGTTACACTTAAAATCATCTCAGCTGCAGTCCGGTAGGCCTATTCGCTAACTTATTTTGACAGTTGAAAATGATGATCACTGAGTGAATTACATATCCATTGCTGTTTTTACACGACAAGTGCCATAATAGCGTGTCGTGTGAAACAGCAATGGATATGTAATTCACTCAGTGATCATCACTTTCAACTGTCAAAAAAAGTTAGCGAATAGGCCTACGGGTCGTGTAACGAAAGTGCAAAAATCTTATAGGAATAAGCAGAACCTTTGTATGTACATACAAATTTCACAACACAACACGTCAGACAAATATAAATCCGGCTTATTGCAGCATGTTGCAATACTAATAATATACTGTTTTAAGTGAGATTAACAGTTTGACGTTAGCGCAAAAGCACTTACCTGTTTCGGAGACGGAGGGCGCGTATTACCACTTTATTGGTTATGTGCTCGATGCCCCGGGTACACCTTAAATGATTTTAAAAAGAGAAATCTAAGAAACTTATTTTGAATCCTTTCTATCATAAATTTATGTTATGCCTCACTTGGTCCCCTCCCATACTACTGCAATGTATTCAAGGTGACTTCTTACTAGAGCTTCATAAAGAGCCTTCAGAGCCTTAATGTTATTAAATTCACTTGCTTGCCGTAACACAAATCCAAAATTCATGTAAGCCCCGCCACACACTTTTGCTACATATTTCCTGAAATTTAAATCAGCAGAGAAACAAATTCCAAGATCTTTCACTTCCTCGACTCTTTTCAACGGTTCTCCCTCTATTTCATACAAATGATGTCTAGGGTTGCGGACACGAGTGAAAGACATAACTGAACACTTGGTAACATTGAAATAAAGTTTATTATCATGGCTCCATTAGGTTACTTTGTCTATATCGCCCTGGAGCACTTCATGATCAGACTCGTCCCCCACTACGTGAAATAATACTTAAAGTTGGCTTGCTGTGGCGGAAGGGGAGTCCGATGCTATTTCAGAATATTATTAGATTAGAAAAATACGTTACACTCACAAGAATATTTATTGTATAAGACATCTATCAAAACATAAACAAACAACTCATAGCTTCGTTGCCTAGCTACCTATTTTTTCTTAATATCTCCTCTCAACAAATGCCTATGAGTTGAATCAGTTTCCTTAACCTTGGTCTTGGCAGAGCCTTGGTAAATATGTCAGCTAACTGGTCTTCACTTGTCACTTTACAAACTCTAAGTTCATTACTTTGGACCAGCTCTCTCACAAAGAAATGACGAACCCGAATATGTTTCGTCCTTCGGTGAAACTCTGGGTTCTCAGCTAACCGTATGGCTGCTTCATTGTCGACATTCAATTGTGGAATGCTTTTCAACGGAGTTAAGTCGCTCATAAGACGTGTTAACCAGACTAATTCTCTTGTAGCTTCACTTGCCGCTACTACCTCAGCCTCCGTAGTTGATATTGCGACACTTGTCTGTCTTTGACTTAGCCAAGAGATCGCTCCTCCAGCGTACATGCAAAGTACTCCACTGGTAGATCTTCCTGTACTAATACACCCTGCGTGGTCAGCATCGCTATAGCATTCCAAAATGCCCTTTTTATAATCTTTCTTATAAACGATACCTAGATCTGATGTATACTTGAGATATCTGAGTATTCTTTTCAATTTCATACAGTCTGTTTCACTGGGGTTTTCTAAGCTTCTTGATACAATACTCATGGCATATGCTATATCCGGCCTCGTGCAGACCATCAAATATGTCAAGGCTCCAACTATTTGCCTGTAGTTAGTTAACATATACGTCATGTCCACTTTTTCGCTTATTACGCTATCTTTAGCTATTGGGGTCGATACAGGTTTACAGGTATCCATACCGAACCTTTTCAAAATCTTTTCCACATACGCAGTTTGGAATATTTTGATTCCGTCTCCTCTGCTTTGTACCTCTATTCCTAGAAAATAGGATGCAAGTTTCGTAGTGACTTTGAACCGACTCTTTAGCTCCTTGATAAATTCATCTATTAGTTCCTGATTTGAACCTGCTACTAGGCCGTCATCTACATACAGAGCCACTATAACTTTTCCACTCTCCTTTTTCCGATATAAGAGACAGGGGTCTGCTTCAGATATCTTGAAGCCAATTTCCTTAAAGAAATCTAGTATACACCGGTTCCAACACCGGGGTGCTTGCTTTAAGCCGTATAGACTCTTTCGCAAAAGACAAACTCTACCGGAGCCGTCGTCATAGCCCTCTGGTTGCTTCATGAAAATTTCCTCCTCAAGGGATCCATATAAAAAGGCCGTTGTAACGTCAAACTGGAGTAGCGTCATACCCTCACTGGCAGCTATGCTTAATACAGAACGAATTGTTCCCATTCTCGTGACTGGACTGAATGTCTGCTCATAGTCCATGCCTCTTTTTTGATGAAAACCTTTAATCACCAACCGAGCTTTATATTTTTCAACTGAGCCATCTGGGTTCAATTTGACTTTGAATAGCCATTTGCATGGTATAGCCTTTCGTCCTTTAGGTAGGCTTCTGAGCTCCCAAGTCTGGTTCTCCTCTAATGATTTCATTTCGCAATCCATAGCATCTATCCATCGGTCTTTCTCTGGACACCGAATCACGTCCTTGAATGAGGATGGTTCCTGATACCTCAGTTCAGTGTTCATAATATAATCCCTGAACCTTTCCGGAGGATGCAGACTAGCACGATCTCTAAGCAACATTCTCTCAATGTGCTGATCATCATATTGATCCTCATGCTGATCATCATCTTGATTCTCACAATCATGCTCTTCCCCCTCATCTTCAATAGACAAATTGGATACACAGCTTTGTGCATCGTCATAGTATTCTTCTTCAACAACAGGATTTTGATCTTCTTCATTGCCAATATTTAAATTTTCTATGACTTCTACAGGTTGATTATCATTGACAACAGGAGATTCTGTAATACATCCTTCATTGTTAATAGGAGGTTTATTATTGAAACAAATTTCTAACTCATTTACGTTTTCGTCCATTATCTCAGAATGCGAATAGTTCATGGCAGTTTCAATAACATTTTCATTAAAGATGACATCTCGTGACCTCATTAAAACATTTTTATTTCTTTCCCAAAGTCTATATCCGTCATCATTATCATATCCAATAAGAATACATTCTGTAGCTTTTTTGTGCATTTTTTTCCTTTTCTGCTTCGGTACATGCGCATAACAAGAAGAACCTATTATTCTCAAATGCTTTATTTGAGGTTTCTTCTTCAACCAAAGTTCATATGGCGACTTGTTTTCTACTTTTGTTGGCCCTGTTCGATTCAATATATACACAGCAGTATTCACCAACTCAGCCCATAACTTTTGAGGTAGTTCCTCGTGCGCATACATCATAGCTCTAGCAGATTCGACTATTGTGCGATTATCTCTCTCGCTACAACCATTTTGTTCTGGTGTGTACGGCATTACTAGTCTTTGTTTGACACCATTTTCTGCAAGTAAATCTCGAACTTTCATATTGTCGTACTCTCCACCATTATCACTGAGAAGCTCCTTCACAATGTGTCCAGCGTTCTTTGCTTCAGATAACATGTGCTTCAGTTTCTCAAGTACTTCAAATTTGTTCCTAATGAAGTATACATATCTGTAACTTGTATATTCGTCTTTGAATAACACAAAATACTTATAACCGGCATTACTTTTGACGAAGGGACCACAAATATCAGAGTGAATGCGCTCACCAGGCGTTGTTGCCTTTTCTCGAGTACCAAAGGATTGCCTGTGCGCTTTTCCAAAAATGCAACCTTCGCATAAATCACCACTCTTGACTGTTTTGATACCAAATTCCTTCTCTATCAATCTTTTGATATGATTTTTATCTTGGTGCCCCATACGCTCGTGATATAACTGGAGCATGTCTGTGTTATCAACAAGGTTTATACTAACAGATGGTTGTACAGCTTTGCAGTGCAGTTTATACAATCCTCCATATCTTTGTCTATTTCCTGTTAAAACCACCTTTTCATTGACATAAACACAACATCGGGTTACTCTCGATTCAAACAAGCTATTAGGATTTCTGTCCTGTGTGCTTAATACAGAAAAAAGATTTTTACTGATTTCTGGGACATACCAAACATCTCTCAGAAAAAGGTCCTCTGTCTTGCCCTTAACATCAGCTTTCACATGAATAGTACCTTTACCAATAGCCTTAATCATGTTTCCATTAGCCGTAGTTACAGTGTGAGCTTCACCAAAGTGTTCAAAATCTTGAAATAGATCTCCACGACTTGTGACATGATGTGTGGCCCCGTTGTCCACGTACCAATCATCACAGTCAGTGTCTGAATCCTTTGAGTTCACAGTCAGTAACATCATGTTTGTACTCGACATCTTCTTTAAATTAGCATTAACGGAAGATTTCAAATTCTTAGGACAGTCCTTTTTCAAATGGCCAACCTCTTTACATACGAAGCATTTCAGTAACTTCTGAGGTCTATCAGAATCATTTGGTATTTTCCTGTAATTCCCTCTAGTAAACCTTTTTTCACTTTTTAAGGTCAATGCAGTCCCACTACACCCTGCATCAGCAATCTTAGCGTTCAGCTCTTTCTCGTGTGCACATAATTGACTCGTAATACTTTCAACTGTTTTATCCTTCCTTGACATTAACAGCCAACTAGATTTAAATGAAAAATAATTTTCTGGCAGCGTATCAAGGATCTTGCAGATTAAAAGGACTTCAGGTAATGTAGTATTTCCATCTTTTGTTAATTCTTCTCCAAGGTTATGCCATAAATTTTTCAATTTCGATATATGAGTTGACATGTCATCTGACGGATCTCTTCTAAGTTTGAAAAATTCCAAACACAGCTCATACAGGCGATTTTCATTAGGACCCTCATAAAGCCTATGGAGTTCTTCCCAAACTTCCTTTGAAGTAGCCAGTCGTATCACTTTGCCAAGCGTTTCGTCTGTTACGTTATTCGTTATTAACAGCAACGCAGTACTTTCGAGCTTCAAAAATTCTTGTAATTCTCTATTATAAACGTCTAAAGCACCATCACCATCACCTACACCGGCTGGGGGTCTTATTGGCTTTTGTATTTTTCCTTCTACGATATCCATGAGTCCATATCCACGAAGCAAGGCTAGCATGCGATACCGCCATGGTACCCAATTTTGATCGTCTAATTTACTAATAGCAATTTTCGTCAACTCCATTATGAATTTATATTATCAACTTCCGAGTCTGGGCCCATAACCACTTAAAGTTGGCTTGCTGTGGCGGAAGGGGAGTCCGATGCTATTTCAGAATATTATTAGATTAGAAAAATACGTTACACTCACAAGAATATTTATTGTATAAGACATCTATCAAAACATAAACAAACAACTCATAGCTTCGTTGCCTAGCTACCTATTTTTTCTTAATAATAATTTCAGATCATCAGCAAAGAGCAGGCAAGATGATTCCTGATTTACTACTGATATGTCATCTATCATCAGTATGAAGAGAAGAAGTCCCAGATTGCTGCCCTGACTCACACCCGACCTCGTATAGTACGGTTCAGAAAGTTGTCGTCCACAGTCGACAAACTGACGTCTATCCCGCAAGTAACTGGCAAAGAACCTTAATGTATGAGGTGTGCAACCCTTACCAGTTAATTTCAAGAGCAGAACATCGTTGTCGGCCGTGTCGAACGCCCTCTTGAAGTCGAAGTAGGCCACGTCTACCTGCAGTCCACCATCTACCGCCGGTATCTTTTCCTATGCATCAATGCTAAAAATCGTAATGCCATATATGGTTCCGTATACATATAATACAAATAATAGTATAACACATGCATACGAACTTATAATATATACTACTTATATAATAACGCTCATAATCCCAGTATCACCAAATCAAAAAGTAAACAAATAAATAACAGCCAACGAGACAGATGTTACACTTAAAATCATCTCAGCTGCAGTCCGGTAGGCCTATTCGCTAACTTATTTTGACAGTTGAAAATGATGATCACTGAGTGAATTACATATCCATTGCTGTTTTTACACGACAAGTGCCATAATAGCGTGTCGTGTGAAACAGCAATGGATATGTAATTCACTCAGTGATCATCACTTTCAACTGTCAAAAAAAGTTAGCGAATAGGCCTACGGGTCGTGTAACGAAAGTGCAAAAATCTTATAGGAATAAGCAGAACCTTTGTATGTACATACAAATTTCACAACACAACACGTCAGACAAATATAAATCCGGCTTAAAGGTGTGATGATGATGGCACAATATCATGTGCTGCTGCAAGTAATTTATTTAGTCGTCTTCGGTCGAGACCCGAAGTATAACTATGCTTCTTCTGTTAACAGCTCTTAATAAATCATATAATAATAAACAATGAAAACATATACCTATATATGTACCTGATACCTATTAATTGGCGTTGCGAAGTCAAAAGTCGCGCCGAGCGTGACCAAAGGAGGCAAGAAATTTATAATTTTACTTTTAAATTTCTTGGAAGGAAGTTACTGACAATCATTTTCGTTTATTTTATCATTTTTATCGATATATCACTTTCTACTACACTATTGGGCTTTCCTGTTCGTGTTCCATTGAGGAAATGCCACATACACATAATGTTGACATTTCATCGAGAGATTATTGAAATTAAAAGCACGTTTTACAAAAGTGTAAAACTGACTTAAAAATGGCATAATGGAATATGACCGATGTCTATTCGAGGTTTCTCTGTCTACGATTCGGGGCTAGGGCTGTCTTTCCTTTCTTTCTAGTCTTTAGACATAAACTCTCTAATCTGTGTTCTAGTCTCTGGTTTGCCTCTTCCAAAGAGCATGCCTCTTCTTGCCTTGCCTTTGCTCTGCAATCTGTAAAACACGCAAAACAAGATCTATTGCTATACTAAAGGTGAAAAATACTTAAATCTCTGAATTTTCTGTACCTGCATCCATAATTCATTAAAGAGCAACAGATATCCTTACTTAGTTGCAAAAATGACTGTTGACGGAGACGAAAAACCGCCTCGCGACAGGGTGTTTATGGACATTTCGATAGGGGGTTTGCCATCCGGTCGTTTAGTTTTCGAACTATTCAATGATATCGCACCGAAGACGGCTGAAAATTTCCGTGCATTATGTGCTGGAGACATGGGAGTCGGCAAGGCGACTGGGAAACCTTTGACTTACAAGGTAAGTGGCATAAAGTATGAAATAATTCTATCAACTCCTATTGTCAATCATAACTAGGTAAAAAGGAACTAATAAACATGAGTACATTTATAATGTTGAGTTGCAAAGATTCTACAAACATTTGTATTCTACTGGTAGTCTTAGTTGATGTCACAAGCAGCCAGAGCCAGCTAAAGTATTAATTGTTTTTAATAATTTCAGGGTATGGTATTTCATCGAGTGGTTAAGGATTTTATGATCCAAGGTGGTGATTTTACTAATGCAAATGGAACTGGTGGAGAGTCCATTTATGGAGGTACTTTTGAAGGTTGGTATCTTATAATTGTATAATTCTTTTATGCCCCGACTGCTGAGATGATTTTGAGTGTAAACTCAGTCCAGTACCATTTGCTAACTTTTTTAGACAGTTAAAAGTGATGATCGCCAAGTGAATTACATATCCATAGCTGTTTTTACACGACAAGTGCCATAATAGCCGTTTGTGTAAATCAGCAATGGATATGTACATATTCACTTGGTGATCATCACTTTCAACTGTCAAAAAAAGTTAGCAAATAGGTCAACTGGTTGTTGGCTTTAGTTGGTGTTATACTGAAGGATTGTTAATTTTTGGGTTTGGTGGCCCTTTTGTGAGAAAAATGAAATGACTTAATAATACATTCGGAATTGCCTTGTATTGGCATTTATCACTTGGACTATTTGGAAGCACTGCATGGCCCATACTGCCAGAAGTGGCTTTATGTGTATCAAAATGCTGCCTAAGGTTCTGCTCAACCCGTATTATTATTTTATACATTTGAATAAATTATCAAAATTTTTTTGTTTCCAGATGAAACATTTGACTTGCAACATGACAGACCTTACTTATTGTCTATGGCTAATCGTGGAAAGGACACAAATGGTTCTCAATTCTTTATGTAAGTTATACAAGGAGATGGGTAAGAGAGAAGTACACTCAGCACCGTAATGTTTTTCTTCAGATTGTTGTCATTTGTTTTTAATATGCATAAAAAGGTCAAGTAAATGACTCCATTCCACTTGATGGTAAACAAAAGTGGAGTCCAAATCTGATGATAGCTAATATAAAGTTTTTAGTAGAGTTCTTGTAATTATTCATATTGTGAGACATTTTTAACTAAATTTATTGTTGATATATTCTGTTCATTAGGTGCCATACATTCTATCTTCACACAACCCTGGCTGCTTTTCTATATCGTGTTCTTTAGATTAATATTGGCTAAATGCGTAATCTTTATTTGTCGCGAAGTCATTAATTACACCATGATTTGCTATATATGGGATATGTATCAAAATACAAAAATCTTTATTTCAAAACTAGGGATTTTAACAAAATATATTTGGAGACCTTTTAGAGACATAATATCTGTGCCAGAAGACCTCGCTCTTCCATAGCTATTCCATTATAATTTTCTAGTTAAGGTTAGGTTTTACATTAACGTAGCTAAGTTAGGTTATACTAAAAATAACTTAATTAACAATAGTATTGTTACAAGAATAAAATTAAATGATACAGCAATAGTCAGAGATTGTATCAAAAATTTTCTTTTTCTATAATGTTAATTAAGTTTGTTATCATGTGGCAAGTACTAAATAAATAAATAAATTAAGAATAGAAAAGTAGGAGGAATCAATTAGGATATAGAAAAAAAGATTAGGTAATAGAATTTGATGTGTTTTGAATGGTAAACTTACCGAAGGCTGCACTAATCCTCTTTGCGCTGTTGTTTTTTACTTGACTATGCGAATCCAAAAGGAAGGGTAATTTAGCAGTTTATGTACTGTACATATATATTTTTGAATTTACAGGTTCCTACGTAGCACCTAAACTATCCGATTTTAATGAATAAGGTGTCCATCAATTTGTTATTATGGTCCGGGTAACATAGGCTACATTTTAACCAACTTGTAACAATAGGAGGACTCGATTTTACTTTGTAAACACCAATTTTAACTGATTTTATTCCTTTCTTTTTTTTCTGTAGTCGGGTTACAGTGTTTTACTTTGAGCAAGGTTTCTAAAGCTCTGGATATGATGAATATCCTAGTTGTTACAATCTACATGCTATGGTGGTCACCTATCATCAGTACACACCTGTATGCTTGCTTGCCATCCTTGTAGTATATTTTTTTTATATAAGATGTCAGATGAAATCACAATTTTATTCTTATGTTGGTGACAACAGAAATAATTGACTAGATACTATCATAATATAGCTGGAAAATGTAATGGACACTACAACTTGTACCAACATGTAGTATAAACATAGTTAAATTTATTGCCTCAAGTGTAGCTAAAATTTATTTAGCTTGCTAGATAAGTTGTTCTGCTTTATGCATTGCTATCAATGCAGGACCTTGTCTTGAATTTTGGCAAAATCTTAAATTACAATTGTGATTGAAATTGGTGAAACAAGTGTTTTCACTTTTTTTTAGTTACAAGGTTTTTGGACAAACATGGGGTTCATGAATATTTAAGTAGAAATACATTATAGTAACTTCTGTGATATACAAGGAGACTGCAGTGAAATATTACTATGAAGGATAGTGTATGCTTGTAAGTGTTGTTGGCATGACACTCATACAGGATCAATACAAATGCAACAGTGCAAAATGTTCAGTATTTCGTCGACAGCTACTTTCCTTCTCTACCCCTGCTTTTTAATCGATACAAACTTTCGTGTGCATCGCTACCCTCCGCGGCTGAATCGATGAAAACCCGATGCATTGCTATAAACGCGAGTTTACGTCGATACAAACGCGAGTATGTATCAATACAAATACTTGTTGCTCGCTGGTGTCGCGCTGCATTCGCGCGGTTGTCTAATATTTGTATCGTTGCAAAAGCTCGCAATGTGTAAGGATCCTTACCGGCTACAACTGAAAACTAGTGTCACAGCTAAGCCTGTGACATAAAGCCGAGTCGACGCCAGTATATATTTTTGTGTGTGTGTGTGTGTTAATTTATAGTATTTGTAGCCATATAAACATTTCTTTATATATGTAAAAATTCTTCTGTCAAGATTTATTATTGGTTAAACGAAGTATTTGAAGATGATGGCGAGCGTAATGGCACGTTAGTTGAGCCGTGTGTTTGTGTGTGTAGAGGGCGCTGCGGCGGCGGCGGCTGCAGCCCGCCCGCTATCATTCTTGTTCTGTTCTGTGTGTTGTAGAACAACTCAGCCGGCACCGCATCTCGACAAGTGAGTATTGCATTAATTTCTCATCATACCTTAATTATTATGACTCATCATAAAGAGGGTTACTGTATGAATTCGCCGCTAGAGGCGCTAGTATAGCGAGGTCTTCGAAATGTCAAATATTTCTGTTTGTGGGTAGACCACGCGGGTTTATTTCTTATTAGAATATTGTTGGAGTTTCTCCCGAGTTCTTGTTGTAAAAACACGTGTTGAGAGACTCCATTTTTAACTCAAATCTACCGTACAATTTTTAGTTACTTAATTACTTTTTCACTTGACATTGGCAAAATGCGTAACGTCAATGTATCGCGACGCCATTAATTAAGAATAGAATAGAATATTGTTGCAATAATTTTCAATACCTGAGATTCATTATAACTAAATATCAGTGCATTAAAAGCTAAGAAAAATATGTAATAATATTAAACTTATAGCTGTAGGTAATGTAAGTTTTCATGCCCGTATTGAAAAACTTTTAAAGCTGTAGGTATTTCTGGACCTTACGCGACAGTGGCGCCAACTTTTGAGGACAAATACGGTAGCCCTCATTACAGTATTATATTGTAAAACTCATCATTATAGTTATTTAAGAGCCTGTTTCACAATGTCCAAGTAAGTTTCCATTAGCATTTACTTGAAGTCCATACAAAACTGCCAGGTATCTCGTTATCAGAACCTGTGAAACCGGCCCTTACTAAGTGCTCAATCACACGGGAACTATTCGTATTTTTTTGACGAAAGCACGAATCGTGAATTTTTTGGGTTTTCATGTTCGATAGTTCATCCAAGTTTGGACTCAGAATCACGAAACGATTGTCAACAACAATTCCCATGTTTTGACGATGCAGACGTTCAACCGTCATGACTTGAATCATCAATAACGTATCCCGTGTGAATGAGCCAACTAGGGCCACCACATTTAATTTTATAATTCCTAAATCAGATCATTTTGTATAATCTGAATCGGCCCCGGTCTTCTTAAATATACTAATGCTAATACAATTTTACATCGTACTGATAAGATTAGAGATCTTGGAATACATCTGGATAGCCAGCTTATATATGACAATCATCTCGATGAAATAGTCAAGAAGGCATCTTCAGCCCTCGCTTTTAATATTCGTAATAGCAGTTCTCTTTCACTACCATGATACCGCTCAAGGTTCTCGCGCATTTGTCAGGAGTCACCTTGAATATGCAAGTCTAGTGTGGAGTCTGAATTATGCAATTCATTCTCTCAGATTAGAAAGAATTTAAAATAAGTTCACTAGATTCTTGGATTACAAATTTAAAATTCCGTATATGTAATACAAAGATCGCTGTAGACAATTACATCTTCTTCCACTTGAAGTTCGTAGAAGTATGAATAAAATAAATTCCGTTTAGTTTTAAAATGCATTTTTGCGATAAATGGCCACTTTCGACATAAACCCATTTTATAACTTAATGGAAGAATGTAAACGAGTGTACAGAAGTTCAATAAATATTACAGTACTATGTGATTGTGGCCGTTTTACATTTTTATCTGGTTTGGAAGTTATAAAATCAAATGTACCTAATGGTGGCACTAGTTGGCTCGAGTCAGCCCCTTAATTGTCGTAATAGAGTATGATCCCAGAGCTGCAAGACTTATTTACTTTCTCAGAGATCAAATGGGTAACAGAGTCGTGTTTCTGTGTGATTTAACACGTATATTTGCTAAGTTAGTCAGACAGCCAGTTGACAGATATCAAGTGCTAAAGGTGAGTAAAAATCGGACTCACTTCACATAAACACACTTCTGAAGACTGATTTTTAACCTCCGACGCAACAAGAGGGGTGCTATAAGTTTGACCAATCTGTGTATCTGCTAAACAAATGGACAAATTTTGATACAGTTTTTGAAGTAAAACTTCTTTAGGCGCGACTAGGGGGTAACTCAGATTTTTCTAACGGAAGTAACGCTCAGTATTCTATAGTCTGTGTAGTTTCCGCTATTTAAAAATAGTAATTTCGATTGGTCGTAAGTATCTGTCATATTTTATTTTTTTTTCAGTTAAAATTTAATCATTTCAGTGATCTACGTCAAAGAAGTTTTACTTCAATCGCGCGTAAAGGTTACACGCACACAATTTTTTTTTGTGTGAAAGCTGACGCTCGAGGTGGTTCTTAGCTCTAAATTTATGTCGGGGGTTAAATATTCAACTTTGTAGTTTTTATATTTGAGGTACCTACACATATTTCATCTTTGAGAAAATAAGTAACGTCTGGCAGCTCTGGGATCTTGGACTATAATAACAGCGGTGTAGTAACCATAATGTTTCGTCAGTGTGCACGTAGTGTTCGGGCAAGTGGTGAGTGGCGCGGCGCTGGTGCGGCAGCTGGAGGCGCTGCCCGTGGACCGGAACGCGCGCCCGCTACAAGACGTCCTCGTCGCCAACTGCGGCCAGCTCGTGCGGCTTAAGCCCGGTACACTAGCAATACACTGTATACCAATTAGAATAGTGTCCTAAAGATAATTTTATTTATACAGGGTTATTGGTAATTAGTGACGGACCCGTTAAGGGGAGATAGAAGAGGACAATACTAGTCGATTTCACAATGGGATGTGCTATCCGAAAGCGAACCGTTTCTGAGATATTCATTATATTAGAATTTTATATAAAAAACCGAAAAACACATCCGAACGCGATAAATCGCAGGAGTGGACTGATGGGGGTTTGCCACATCACTCAGAGAAACACCAAACGTAGCCCCCTACATTGCCCTTTGAGTGACCTTGGCCTTGTTATGAGGCTCATTGTAAGCAGCCACGTTTTAGTTCCATAGGTCATCCATCACTGGCAACACACAATTAAATACACTTTTCTCTCTCAAGAGTTTCGTCTATTGCTACTGAATCAGATCAAATTTCAAGAATATTGAGTGATTATGTTGGAGGTTGTATTAGGCCAGTTAAATAATACAGGCTGGTATTAGTAATCTGATTACGACGCATGTCACTTTTAATTGTAGAAAGTGTAAAAACCTGTTTATGTGATTGTCAATAAAAATGTCTTCTGACTAAGACGTTGTTTTGGGTGTTCCACTGCTATTCAATATCTAAATGGTTATTCCCATTAGGTTATGGGCCTCTACGATTGAATATTACCCATTGTAATATTGTTGCTGTAAATAAATAATAAAGCTGTGGTGATCTGATTTTTCTAAGATGACAGAAGAGTCATTAACGGGTGTGTGCGGAATCAAAAAGCTCCGCGGCACTGAAGATTTTGCGGACTGGAAATTCCAGGTACAGAATTACTTAGAAAATAAAGATTGGTGGAAGGTGATCGAGGCGGACAAGATAGATGAGAGTCTTGTTGATGTAGATCGTAAAGCCAGAACCACGATATGTTTGTTATTGGAACCGTCCTGTTTTACGCATGTGTATAAAGCTAAGACTGCTAAGAGTGCGTGGAATTGCCTGTGCAATGCATACGAGGATAAGGGATGGGGGCGACGTATAATGTTACAACGTCAACTTTGGCAATGTAAACTTGAAAATTTCGAGTCTATGGAGACATATATATCTCGAGTAATTTTCCTGTCGCAACAGCTCGCTAATATTGGTGCAGAAATAGTAGACGAGTGGGTTATCTCGATATTGCTGAGTGGCCTGACAGAGGAATATAGCCCGCTGATTATGGCTGTAGACAATTGTGGAAAAGAGATAAGTCTAGAACAAATAAAGACAAAGTTACTGCAGGAAGGAATTAGACAGAAAGAAGGACATTCAAGTGAGATACAGGCTTTTGCAGCAAAGAAAGCTGAATTTGTGGGATCTTGTAACAAAAACAAAGATCGGAAACAAACATTTATTATGAAATGTTTTAAATGCCATAAGACGGGACACAAAGCGTCTGAATGTACTGAAAAGAAAAAGAATGTACGTAAGACCTCAGCATATACAAGTTTGAACGTAACCGATAAGACCAATGGTGATGAAAGCAATAGTTGGTATCTTGATAGCGGCTGTTCAAACCACATGACCTCAGAGAGAAGCAAGTTTTTGGATAAAACATACAGGAATTGTAATTCTAAGATAACTATTGCAAATGGTCAGGAAATAAAAGTCGTTGGCAAAGGAAATGCTGAATTAAAACTCGACGGAAATGTAAAATTAAAGTTGGATAATGTTTTACATGCAAAATATTCTGACATCACTCTTAATCTAATATGGCGGACTTTTAAAGATAAAGATTTTTATGCTTTCTTATAGTATGTGTATTAAATGAAAGGGTTCGCTGAGAATAAAAAGGCAGGTTAAAAAAAGATGATGATTATAAGCTCTGTTGCTCTAATCCATCTGAAATTTGATGTAGAAACCTCAATTATTCTTGAGGTAGCAATTTATTTAAATGCTCTAAAAAGAAGAAAATAAAATTTTCCGTTAAAATTTTAGCTATGAACTTATAACCTTATAATAGGTTACAGTGTCAGATAGTACTCCTTTACCAGCCTCCCGAAAACATTGAGTGAATGTACCTGTCTGATTACCAGTGGCAAAGCATTCCACAATCGCACACCTTTAGCAGAAAACGAATTCTTGTAAATTTTTCGTGAAATGTACTGGCGTTGCTAAGCTTAGATTTTCCGAAGACCTTAGTACACGTGAATGGGTGTCATGATGTTGGGTGGAAAATAATGGCATATAGGAGGGAAAGAATGTGAGCATCCCGGCGAAGACGAATTGGCAACCACTTGCGTTTTAAGCGAAATTCGAAGACATGATCAAATTTACGTAAACCAAACATGAATCTAATACAGACGTTTCGGAGGCGCTCAAGTTTAGTTAGTTGCTCTTCAGTAAGGTCAGGATAGCAGGAATCGGCATAATCAACGATAGGAAGAAGGGACTGTGCTAGCGCAATTTTGGTAGCAGTGCGGAGGAAGTTTCGAATTCTTCGTTGAGTCAGCAGGAAACTTTTTCCTGCTGACTTCTTGTAATTGAGGACCCCAAGATAAGTGTGTATGAAACAGTACACCAAGGTTTTTAACGGTCTGGCTGTATGGTATGCAAGTTCCATCGAATATAATCTGTGGCACCTCTGGCCATTTAATTTTCGACATCACCCTTTCTCATATTGATATTATATTAAAAAGTCACTTCCGCCATGTTGGATCTTCAACATAGATGTTGCATTCGGAATTGGAACCCCCAAAACCCACGATAATGATACCCATATTGATATTATATTTAGAAGTCGCGTCCACCGTATGGGGTCTCGAAATAGATGTTGTATTCGCAACCGGGACCCCCGAAAACTACGAAAATGAAACCCATATTGATATTATATTAAGATGTTGCGTCCGTAAGATTGAACTTCGAAATATCCGGAATTGGGATCACAGAAAATGATATCCATAGTATTAATAAATCACGTCCGCCATATTAGATCTCCAAAATAGATGTTGTATTCCGCCAAAACCGCGAAAATGATACCCATATTGATATAATATTTAGAAGTCGCGTCCATCATATTGGATCTCGAAATAGATGTTGTATTCGGAACCGGAACCCCCGAAAACCATGAAAATGATACCCATATCGATATTATATTTAGAAGTCGAGTCCGCCATCTTGGATCTCCAAAATAGACGTTGTATTCGAAATTGGAACACCCAAAAACAGCGAAAATAATATCCATATTGATATTATATTTAGAAGTCGCGTCCACCACATTGGATCTCGAAATAGATGTTGTATTCGGAACCGGGACCCACAAAAACCACGACAAATATACCCATATTGATATTATATTAAGCAGTCGCGTCCGCCATATTGGATGTCGAAATAAATGTTGTATTTGGAACGGGGACCCCCGAAAACCACGAAAATGATACCCATATTGATATTATTTTATATTAAGAAGTCGCGTCCACCATATTGGATGTCGAAATAGATGTTGTATTTGGAATAGGGACCCCGAAAATCATACCCATATTGATATTATCCACAAACCGGACGATCCAACGCGCTCCGATCGCGCGCAGCACAAACGCGATCTCGCGCTTTTGGCGCGAATGCGTGGACGTGCTGCGCGCGATCCAAGGACACACATTCTATTGTAGTATGTTAACGATTAAGAGTGCGTTCCAAAACCAGTGAAGCCAAGTAAACAGCGTAAGAAAGCTTTCTAATTGGTATAAATTAACTATATTTTAATAAAAACTAACCAATGGTGAAAGCGCTTCTTAATAACGACCAATAGTAAGCTACAATTTACTCTACCCCGAGTAAATTGAGATCGTTGTGGAACGCACCCCTAGTTCCATGACCCTGGATCGCGGAATCGCCGATCGTCCGGTGTGGACCCAGCTATTCAGAATTGGAACCCCCCAAAAACCATGAAAATGATACCTATATTGATATTATATTTAAAATTCACGTTCGTCATAATAAATCTCAAAATAGATGTTGTATTCGTAATACCCCCGAAAAGCACGAAAAAGATAGGTGTACCTACAATAGAATAAATATAATTTTTTTGTTGATATTATATTAGAAAGTCGCGGCCATCTTGAATCTCGAAATAGGTGTTGTATTTGGAATCTTGACCCTCGAAAAATACGAAGATGATAGATATACCCGTATTGGTTATATCGAAAAGTCACGTCTCGCGTCCGCCATTATTGGATCTCGAAAATATCATGATGTTTTATAATTTTATTAATAAAATATTACTTGATATACAAAATTAGTTATATTTATAGTATTCGGACTCAATTGCTAAAAATCATAAAAATTATAATTTGATAAAAAAGTTAAGTATCTCTGAACTTTGAAGCAGGACGCCTATGGGCGCCGGCGGCATGTTAACTAAGAATGCGTATTTTGTTATTTCTAAGATATCCAGAGGCCAAATGAGGGAATTGTATACTAATGATTGAAAGAATTTTTTGGTAGTATTATTTCATTTTACAAATCACATTTGACTGAAAAAGTCGACCGAAAAAGTAGGGCGCCGATGGGCGTCTTCGGCATGTGCGTATACTCGCAAAGAGCGCCCATGGGCGTCCGCGGCACTGAATGGGTTAAGCAAAAAGTATTGGGTGGCGGCAGTAGATATTGTAGTATATTTGAAAAACAGAAGCCCCACGAAAGCTGTACTGAATGCCGTTCCAGAAGAATTATGGACGAAAAAGAAAATTGACATAAGTCATTTGAGAGTTTTTGGTTGCTTAGCTTACACCTTGAAACCTAAGCAAAAGAGAAAAAAGCTCGATGTGAAGACTGAGTCGCTTATATTTATTGGTTATAGTACGAGTTCGAAGGGATATAAACTTATAGATCCGAAGACACGCGATATAACCATAGCAAGAGATGTCAAATTTTTAGAAGATGTTTTTCCTGGAGATAATGTTACAGATAAGAGCACAGTTGTTCCTATCAGACTGGAACAGGAACATACAGAACCAGTGCTAAGTACGAGTGAACCACGGAATACTATCTGTAACAATATTGAACCTGACTTACCAGGACAAAGTATTGAGCCTGATATACAAGCAGAAAGTACCGAACCAAGGGCAGGTGACACTGTTGAACAAAGTTCTGTTGATATTAATAGGAGGTATAATCTTCGAGAACGAAAGCCAATAGACTACTCAGTTTATAGTGCTTTAGCAGCGATAGATGGTGATCCGTTGACGATTGAAGAGGCCTTATCCAGGCCTGATCGTGAGTTGTGGCAAAGAGCAATAGACGATGAGCTAAAATCGCTAAAAGAGAACGGAACATGGTCGCTGGTGGAGTTACCACCTAATAAAAAACCTATACAGAACAAATGGGTATTCAAAATAAAAAGAGACAGTGATGGCAAGATAAGTAAATATAAAGCCAGACTTGTCGCCAAAGGTTTTACGCAGGTACGTGGTATAGACTACAATGAGACTTATTCTCCAGTTGTTAGAGGTTCAACGCTACGACTCCTCTTCGCATTAGCTGTCGAACATGATTGGTTCATCGAGCAGTGGGATGTTACTACAGCATTCCTGTATGGTAAGCTCAAAGAAGAGATATATATGTTGCAGCCAAAAGGAGGTGTAACACCTGGAGAAGACACTAAGGTGTGTAAGTTGCAAAAATCATTGTATGGATTAAAGCAAGCTTCGAATGCTTGGTTCAATGAATTAGACAATAAACTGTTACAATTAGGTTTTATACAATCAAAAATAGAGTCTTGTTTATATCATAAATTTAATTTAGATAGTATTTTGATAGTAGTTATTTATGTTGATGATATTTTTGTATTTGGTAATAGTGTTAACCCATTCAGTGCCGCGGACGCCCATGGGCGCTCTTTGCGAGTATACGCACATGCCGAAGACGCCCATCGGCGCCCTACTTTTTCGGTCGACTTTTTCAGTCAAATGTGATTTGTAAAATGAAATAATACTACCAAAAAATCCTTTCAATCATTAGTATACAATTCCCTCATTTGGCCTCTGGATATCTTAGAAATAACAAAATACGCATTCTTAGTTCACATGCCGCCGGCGCCCATAGGCGTCCTGCTTCAAAGTTCAGAGATACTTAACTTTTTTTATCAAATTATGATTTTTAGGATTTTTAGCAATTGAGTCCGAATACTATAAATATAACTAATTTTGTATATTAATATTTTATTAATAATAAAATTATAAAACATCATGATATTTTCGAGATCCAATAATGGCGGACGCAAGACGTGACTTTTCAATATATAATATAATATAATAATATAATATATTTTCACGCTCACACCAATTATCTAGCCCGAAGTAAGTATCATTAAGAACTTGTGTTACGGATACTAGATAACGGACATTTTTTTTTTTTATATACATAATAATTTAATATATTTTTATAAATAAACTTAAATAAATATATAAACAACCATGACTCGCAAACAAACATTCGTGTTCGTCACACAAACATTTGCCGCTACCAGGATTCGAACCCGGACCGCTTGATGTGAAGCCAGCTATACTGACCACTCCACCACGACGGCGTCAAAACGTGGGTATATCTATCATCGTAATATGGGTATATCTATCATCTTCGTATTTTTCGAGGGTCAAGATTCCAAATACATCACCTATTTCGAGATTCAAGATGGCCGCGACTTTCTAATATAATATCAACAAATAAATAATATTTATTCCATTGTAGGTAGGTACACCTATCTTTTTCGTGCTTTTCGGGGGTATTACGAATACAACATATATTTCGAGATTTATTATGACGAACGTGAATTTTAAATATAATATCAATATAGGTATCATTTTCATGGTTTTTAGGGGGTTCCAATTCCAAATAGCTGGGTTCACACCGGACGATTGGCGATCCCGCGATCCAGGGTCAACTGGATCGTTAACATACTACAATAGAAATGTGCTGCGCGCGATCGGAGCGCGTTGGATCGTCTGGTGTGTGGATAATATCAATATGGGTATGATTTTCGGGGTCCCTATTCCAAATTCAACATCTATTTCGACATCCAATATGGCGGACGCGACTTCTTAATATAAAATAATATCAATATGGGTATCATTTTCGTGGTTTTCGGGGGGCCCCGTTCCAAATACAACATTTATTTCGACATCCAATATGGCGGACGCGACTGCTTAATATAATATCAATATGGGTATAATTTTCGTGGTTTTTGGGGGTCCCGGTTCCGAATACAACATCTATTTCGAGATCCAATGTGGTGGACGCGAATTCTAAATACTTATAATATCAATATGGATATCATTTTCGCTGTTTTTGGGTGTTCCAATTCCGAATACAACGTCTATTTTGGAGATCCAAGATGGCGGACTCGACTTCTAAATATAATATCGATATGGGTATCGTTTTCATGGTTTTCGGGGGTCCCGGTTCCGAATACAACATCTATTTCAAGATCCAATATGATGGACGCGACTTCTAAATATAATGTCAATAGGGGTATCATTTTCGTGGTTTTTGGCGGTTCCTATTCCGAATACAATATCTATTTTGGAGATCCAATATGGCGGAAGTGATTTTTTAATATTATGGATATCATTTTCTGTGATCTCAATTCCGGATATAACGCCTATTTCAAAGTTCAATCTTACGGACGCAACTTACGGATTTAGAATGACATCACATTATTTTTCGAGTTACTCTCAACAAGCCTTTTCATTTGATACCCATATTGCAGAAATGCATTAAAAATAACTATTCCGCCATTTTGGATGGTCCGCCATATTGGATTTAGAATGACGTCGCACACAGCTTATCGTATATTGTCATCCAAACTAAACGTGTACACAATATTTCAGCTCAATCGGTTGAAGGTATCTGCTTCAAAATCGAGTAGCAAGATTCCACCCGAACAAACATACACTGCAAATTAAATAAAAGCTTTTAATGAGTCAGTTTCTCCCTCCAATTGGTGTTCTCCGGAACAACTATCATACTTGTTATGTATAGAAATTGATTTACAGAATTTACAAAAAAAAAATATTTTTATGAAAGTGTAACAAACAATATTTTTTTTTATTATTTGGAAAAAGGTTGAGGACTTCTGGGTTTCACATAACGCTTAATAATTTACAATTAAACTTTTGTTTTATCGTGTTTTATCTTTCTTTTAGTTAAAAATTACTAAATAATGTTCCATGACAATCTAAATCGCAAAAAAAAATTAGTAACGCACCTTTATTCTTCATCGTTGTTTTGAAATGTAATACCCGTTAAAATCGCAGTATTTAACTATAATAACACAATTACACATTAAAGCAGTTTTATAACCCACTAACAAACAGCAATAAGAGAAAAAAACTGATTGACGTGGTGGTGTTCTAAGGCCTCATGCCGAAAGCGCCGATGGGCGGCAATAAATCCGTAACTAAGATGCCGTGGCCGCCGATGGGCGCTCGTTGACAAATGTATGGCGGCACCTAGGTTAAGACACAATTTTAGAGGTGGCTATGAATGGGTTAAGGAAAAGCAGAGTTTAAAATCTGGTCTGCTGAATAAATTTAAACTTAAAGATTTAGGCCCTGCTCGACATGTATTAGGAATGCGTCTGAGGAAGACAAATGGTTTAATTTATCTTGATCAGGAACAATACATTCAGAATATTCTAAAAGAGTATGACATGAATGACTGCAAACCAGCAGTCACGCCTATGGAGGTTGGTCTAAAATTAGAGAAAATCTCTGATTCCGCGTGCACACTACCGTATCAAAGCTTAATAGGTTGCTTGAATTACCTGGCAGTTAATACGAGGCCGGACATAGCGCATGCAGTTAGTGTATTGTCGCAATTTAACTCTTGCTATGGTGAGGTACATTACAACTGTGCCAAACGCGTCCTTAGGTATTTAAAGGGTTCTTCAAACCTTTGTCTAACTTTTAAAAAGTCAAACAAGCTTGACTTGCGTGGATATGTAGATGCGGATTGGGGTGGATCATACGATAGGAAATCATTCACGGGGTATATTTTTAAGTTGGGTGAAAACCTGATATCTTGGGAAAGCAAGAAACAGCAGTGTGTATCTCTGTCTTCAACGGAAGCAGAGTACGTAGCATTGTGTCATGCTTCAAAAGAAGCGATCTACTTAAATAACTTAATGAAGGAAATAAGTACATGTGTTGATACTGTTTCAGATGTTGTGGTCATCTATAATGACAACCAATCAGCGCAAAGAATTGCGTGTAATAAAATGAACCACAATCGAACAAAACATATTGATATAAAATATCATTTCATTCGTGACGCTATACTGAATAATAGGATAGAACTTAGGTACATGCCGACTGAAATAATGGTGGCGGATATTATGACGAAATGTTTGCATGGTCCGCGAATAAAATTGTTTATTTCAGATCTATGTTTAAAAATAAGTTCTAGCATATAAATTAGTAAATATCAGAAAATATTTAATTAAGGGGGCACGGTTTCAGGGTGCGAGTGCATACAGTGCAGGTTATAAAATGTAAGGGTGCGTGCACAATGTATACATTATTATAATTAAACATTTTCTGAATTTGTTTTTTGATACGAGGTATAGTGATATTTTATAGGATGTTTTTGTTAAATATGTTTTGTTGTATTTCGTAACAGATTAAGGGTGCGTGTTGGAGGTTGTATTAGGCCAGTTAAATAATACAGGCTGGTATTAGTAATCTGATTACGACGCATGTCACTTTTAATTGTAGAAAGTGTAAAAACCTGTTTATGTGATTGTCAATAAAAATGTCTTCTGACTAAGACGTTGTTTTGGGTGTTCCACTGCTATTCAATATCTAAATGGTTATTCCCATTAGATTATAGGTCCTCTACGAAAATACCTATTAAACTGTTGGCTTCAAATGACAGCGTCATTTGGTTTAGGGGCGAGCCTCAGTGGATTCTTAAGGCTGAATGGCCAATTTTCCATACACTCTATATCTATCTTTCGCGAAGTTATTGTTGCCTAGAGTTTCTATAGAGTTTGAGTCAAAAGGGAATGGTAGACCTGAAGGTATTAAGGGCCTGCACCTGGATTTAAGTATGCCACAGCGAAGCTCTCTAGAGGATTTTTTGTCAACAAATCACCCTACTGCAGTATACCTGTAGGCCTATTCGCTAACTTTTTTTGACAGTTGAAAGTGATCATCACTGAGTGAATTACATATTCATTGCTGTTTTAACGTCACGCTATTATGGCTCTTGTCGTGTAAAAACAGCAGTGGATGTGTAATTAACTCAGTGATGATCACTTTAAACCAGGGATGTTACGGAGCTTCGACTCCGGTTCCGTTAAGTCGGAACTTCCGATTATTATTACACCTTCGGTTCCGACTTCGGCTCCGACACTTTTAAATCGGAGGTTTTAATCGGAGGTCGAAGCATAACATAGCGGCGACGGCGGCCTGTGTCGACTGTTATGAAAGGTTTTTTTTCATTGTTTGTGTTTTATTTTATAATTTAAAAAAAATTGATTTAAGAATGTTTTATTTGTCTGTAAATAAAAATTCTTTCTCATGCCACCACTTCTGACCCTGCCTCCGACTCCGATTCCGACTCCGATTCCGATTCCGATAAATCAGATTTAAAAACTCCGACTCCGACTTCGGTTCCGATAAAACTACCTCCGTTACATCCCTGCTTTAAACTGTCAAAAAAAGTTAGCGAATAGGCCTACAGGAGTGCAGAAATGCTTTAAAGTGGAATATATGTTCTACTTGTTGATATTTGTATGTTGGATTACTGAGAGATTGCTACTTTTTGGGGTAGGTGTCCCATTTGTGTAGGCGACAGCCCGGCAACCGATCACTATTGGAGGCATGGCCATCCCATACTGCCAGAATGTTCCCTAAAGCTGCTCAACTATTCTCCAAGATATCAAGCCCAAAGACGCTGGGAGACTGGCTATTTGATTACTAACTTTTGAACTCTGCAATTTTAACACTAATTTTTATGACATTGTGACAGACGTGGTGGTTGTGACGTCTGGGGTTTTAAGAAGAAGAAACACCCAGTGTTCACAGTAAAAAGAAGTAGGTCGTGGGAAAAATACGCCCGCTTCATTTGAATCTCCTTGAAAGGCACTTCCCTTGCGTTCGCCTGGTGTTCGGCAAACTGCAGCCAGCGGTGTTCTGCCGGAACCTGTAGTGGCTCGTGTTTGGGATGAGTTGGAAGTTAAATCGGAGGAGATTTCACGCGTCATGGCTCTCAGTCACGTCAGCGGTGTGATGCTGCGTAGCCCTTTTTTATTTAAATCATGTAACTTACTACGTTACATGGTAGGTAGGCATACTTTAATAACCTTGTCCATTTTTGTTTAAAGGGAAAAAACGCAAGCAAGATAAGGAGAAAGAGGAAAGTGATGCGGATTCAGAGAAGTCCCCCAAGAAGGATAGGAAGAAGAAGAAAGACAAGAAGGACAAGAAGAAGAAAAGGTCTGAGATTTATTTTTAGGATTCTATCTATCCTCTATAAAATTCAGAGAGTCGTACAGGCCATAAAAACTTTCTTTCATTGATTCTACGTATCTAATTGTTCGTCAACACGAATGCTAGTACATCATATTAACACCAATTTCACTGTACAAAATTGACGCGGAAGTAAATATTTAAATAGTTGTAATTAAAATCTGACTGGCGCCAAGCGAGCCAAACACGCCAGAACTGTCTTAAATCACCGCGGTAATATAACTGTCAGGTTGTCCATTAAATTTTTTCTCTTATAATTTATGTCATCTATATCCAGACACCACTCGGGGCCCTCAGAGGAGGAGGAGGAAGGCGAGATACCGTCCCATCCCCTCGTGACCACTTCCAAGATAGACCCCAAGGAAATACCAGAGGTGCCCACTAATAGGTTCCTGATGAGAGGTGGCCGAGACCAGGATAGGGATAGGAATGACCCTAGGAGGGACAGAGAGAGGTATGTGATAGTTATTTTTGTATTAAAAGTTCTAGCAAGCTGAAGGTAAGCAGAAATGGAGTCCAAATGGCAAATAATGTGTAGGAAGTCCAAAGGAAAGTACTTCCGCCGGGCAAGGTGTTGTATGCCCCGGGACCGCGGTCCAACTGAGTGTAGTTGGAACTTCTATACAGGCTGTAAAAGACATGAACAGTCAAACAAACCATGTATTCTATACATCAAAATAAGATATATTTCAAAAAATAATTGCTGGGAAATGATTTTTATTTTTTGGTGTAAAAAAAATTGCAAATTGTACCGCGCAATGTAAAGCGCTCAACTTGCACGCAAGTCGAAAACTGCGATAATTTTGCCAGACGGCGGCCACGTTAGTTCGTGTCCGTGCGCATTGAGTGAGCTACATTGAACGCTAACGTTTTAAAGCCATTTTTGTTATGAAATACTAAAAAAAATGATAATGTTTCTTTGGACAATAATTAAGAAATAATGTTTAGAATACGTTTTCATAAAAAAATTAAGAAAAAAAATTATGACTTTGACCTTCAATAAAATCGTAACTATCAATTTCCCAGGTATAGTCTAAAAGGAAAAAAATGTTATGGTGGTGAGCAGAATACATGGTTCTCGTTTGACTGTTCATGTCTTTTACACCCTGTATACTGGGTGTAAAAGACATGAACAGTCAAACGAAAACCACGTATTCTATACATCAAAATAAGACATATTTCAAAAAAAATATTGCTGGGAAATGATTTTTATTTTTTGGTGTAACAAAAAATTGCAAATTGTACCGCGCAATGTAAAGGGCTCAACTCGCACGCAACTCGCAAAACCGCGATAATTTTGCTTGACGGGGGCCCCGTTCGTTAGTGTCCGTGCGCATCGAGTGAGCTACATTGAACGCTAAGGTTTTGAAGCCATTTTTTGTTATGAAATACTAAAAAAAATGATAATGTTTCTTTGGACAATAATTAAGAAATAACGTAAGTATAGAATACATTTTCATAAAAAAATGAAAAAAAAAAATATGACTTTGACCTTCAATAAAATCGTAACTATCAATTTCCCAGGTATAGTCTAAAGGAAGAAAAATGTTATGATGGTGAGCAGAATACATGGTCCTCGTTTGACTGCTCATGTCTTTTACACCCTGTATAGCGAGCACCTTTAGAAACTTTGTTTGCGCGATTCAGGTTTCCATACTAATTGTCGCGCTTGTATGAGTACTGTTGTACAGCGCCATCTAGGTTGTCTATGAGGAGGCGGCATTGGCCGTCACAAATGTAATGCCTCATTTGAAATACTCTTACATTGAACAGTGACTATGTGATCAGGTAATTTGAAGAGTATCCCAGCATCGATGTATATCAATTGCAAGCAATTGCTGGTATAATGTAAATGCTGCTTAAGTGCCTCAGTAGCCACCCTTGCCTTTCTGACCTGCAAGCTGGCTGGTAGTGTTTTTTTTGACTCCCGACGCAAAAAGAGAGGTGTTATAAGTTTGACCTGTCTGTGTATCTGTATGTCTGTGGCATCGTAGCACCTAAACGAATGGACCAATTTTGATGCCGTTTTTTTTGTTTGAAAGCTGATGTCATCTAGATGGTTCTTAGCTATGAATTTATGTCGAGGGTCACATAAAATTTTCAAATTTGTAGTTTTTCATAAAAATTGTCTAGCAAATGACTATTCTGCCTGATGGTAAACAGAATGAAACGTAATGCAAAGATTGCTTATGTGAAAGGTTAAATTTGGTAATCATTTTTTTATTCAAATAGATGAAACAAACTGACGACCCACCTGGTGGTAAGAGGATACCGTCGTCTATAAACAACTGCAATAACAAGGAAAAAATAACTTGGTTATTGCAGGTGCGTGGTCATCCTGAGGCCTAAGATGAAATATCTTCCATGCCTAGTAATTACTGGCTACCTTTCCCTACAATCCGAAACGCAGCAAACTGTTTCACGGCTGAAATAGGAAAGACGATGGTACCTACCCAGACGATCCTACATACAGGCCTATCATCTAGTAAAAAGTCTACTCTCGCCTAAATAACAAATAATCTAAATTTACTTCCTCAAAGAGTTCTAGAAGCAGTCGAACGACACTGGTGAGCTCTGCTCAATACACACTGCCGTGTTGCATAGTATCTTAGCTCACTTTTAATCTTATTGTACACTAATCTACAATTCACTCTTATTGTTGTGTTGTTTTGCAGTTTCTCGCAGTTTTTGATGTAAGTCATCAGAGTTATGTGTTTAATTAATTATATTTGGTATCTATTATATTACAAATACATTTATATTGAGAAGGTCCAGATATACCTCGCGATTATTAAATATTTTTAATGTGATTTTAATCCTATTACAAGTAGTAGCATTTTTATGACAGATAAAATGACCTATGTTATAGTAAGTTCAAGTGCTCGTTTATAATTTTATCGAAAATTTGCTATCTATAAATTAAGTTTATAAACTAACGATACCAGTACCTAACATACTTGTTCTTATTCATATAATTAGCCATACAACCAGAATACAGAATACTTCCGTACCTAACGTGCCTTCACGTTAGGCACGCGGATGAGTGAAGATTTATTAACAAGATTTCCCTCTGTGCTTCGGAAGGCTCTTTGGTTGGTGTCGGGTGGCTGACCGTAAAAATCTTATGTCAATTCCTATAGTCTTGTCGATAACAAGACATCCTACATCACCCCCAAATAAGGCAGCAGGGTAGGTGAAAGAGAAAAGATTTCCCTGCTACCAATTTTATTTGTGATCGGTGTTTTATGTTTTGCCTTCCATACATCTCGGCATAGTGTTATATTTAAATATTGCATGTTATATTGGCGTGCAATGGCCATTGCCAGTGCTATTATTTTGTTGCAAATCTTCAATTATTGCAGGATGAGATATCGCGAGAGAGAACGCCACTCGTTTACGAGGAGTGGACGGATCATCAAGGGGAGGGGTGTCTTTGTAAGTATCTTTTAGTTATTTTCTCGCTTCTAAATTGTACTTTGTATAATTAGTGCCAATCTCTCCTAACTTATGATTGATGTTCATAAAATCATATAGTCTGATCTATATGAAAATCGTCTCGGGCTACAATGACTCATTTTATGCTTATCATATTATGCGACGATGTCCTTGAGTGCAAGCAAGAGCGAGCGAGTAGGAATAATGATTTGTGCTCGCTCAGTGTGTGTTAGAAAAAGACAAACATATTCAATCAAGTATTTAGGATAGGTGACGGACGACACCGAACTTTTTAAGCGTCGTAAAATTTAGATTTCTTTGAATGATTCATACGAGAGCAGATTCAAACCTTTTGTTTGTTGAATCTTAAACTAAGCGCTAAGCGCTATAATGAAATTCATTTGAAATGAAATTTCTAGTACCTACGATACATATTGTGCTGTGAGTGTGACGTCTAATTATACGTACGTACTTTGAATCCCTCACTTTACTCACGATTCAAAAGACGACGCTCTCGCCTTCAAAATAGTTCTTTGCTACCGTTGAATCTACTATTTACTGTCGCAGCGATACCGTACACCTTCTCGATCGCGCTCGCGCTCGCGGTCAGTGACCCCGCCTCATTGGAGGCAGGCTCAACGAAGGATTGTGAAGCTCTCGGACATAGAGGTAAGTTTTTATTTTTGTATAAAATAGGTGAGGATATGGTAAAAAAAATAATATCATGATCGATAACGTCACCTCCGTCACATCCCTAATAATAATAAATGTATTTATTAAAGCTTCCATTGGCTCATTTTTGTTAGTGATAATAATTCTAATATTCAGGGTGAATTTAGCAAGTGGGCCTTCAGGGCCAAATCCTAAACTATAAGGAATATCGAAAAATACTCCAAAGGAATCGCGAGCCCGTTTTTAATGAAAACTAAAACTGTATCATTGGATTTTTGAAAAATCAATAAGGTCATGCGGCGCTATTCCGTCAGCGGGGTTATTCCGTCGTTTGGCTGTAACTTTTATAATAAAATTGTTTGGCAATAGCTGCATCTATGAGCGGATAGTGAAAATAGTTTTTTTTAGAACGACATTTAGATGACACTGCTGTCGTGTCGTCTTAATCCTAACCAGGGATTGAATCCAATGATTTTGAAAAAAAAAACAGGCTGTATTATTACACCATTCGATAGTGTTGTTAATAAGGATCGATTTCTGGGAAGTAATGATATACGGGAAACTAATGGAAAATGTTTAATTTCAATAAAATATTTCTTGTTGTTGTAATTTTTTAACATAGCGAGCCGAGCAAGAGCGTTCAGAGAAGGAACATGAGGATCAGCTCAGGAATCGTCGCTCTGAAAGACAGCAGCGTAAGTTATTTATGATTTAGTAAATATATTCTGGCTTGCTCTTAACACGGAATTGTTTTTTTTAAATAATGATATTTATGTGTTGCTAATACATTAATATTAATCCGTCTAACTAAGCTAATGCGCTTGGGCTAGGAGTGGGTTCATGTCTTCACATTATTTTCTGTTCAGAAACATAGTCCACCTGCCCGAGAGTTCGGCTACTGACGCTTCAAATTGTATTAATCAATAACCGTATAAGCTTAAGTAAGCCCTGGTTCGAAACTTGGAGAGACAAATATATTTTGTGCAATGAACACAATGGTCACGAGTCTTAGTGGTCCTTATACGTACCGTGACTACGAGATCTGACTGATCTCGACAGCTCGACCGACCTTAGTAAATCCACGCAGATGTAATCGGACATTATCGGCTATCGTCGCAAACATTCGGGAGTGTATATGTTTTATGTCGCCGCGCGAATTGATAAGAGAGCCCGCAACGTAGACAGAGTAATGAATGTCCTGTTAATTCTGACTTTTGTTTCTATTATTTCTGTAAATAACGATTCCAACTACTAATGCATCTCCTTTGTTTGTCAAAATATTGAATTTACTATAGTTAGTTTTGCTTAAATTTTCACTAAATAACTCAGAATTTTGGCTACAAATGGTTTGAGCGTAGTAATTTACGATTATTAAAAAAACACGCACAATAAGAGTATTGAGGCGAAATCATTGCCACTTTATTTATTAATGTTTATTATTATAAAATAATTATAAAATAATCAACATTAATAAATAAAGTGGCAATGATCTCGCCTCAATAGTCTTATTGTGCGTGCAATTGGTGTAATTTATGGACTTGAATAAAATTGTTTTATTAAATATTGATTTAGGAGCACAAATTATTCTGGGCGAAGAGGGTGGTACTCCGGAACATCCTCGGGAGAAAGAGGAAGGCGAGTGCGATTCTACATTAGGTAAGTGCAAGTTTTTATTCAAACCTAAATAGAGTCACTCTTTTCACTCCCATATTGGTAGGAAGAAATCACATCTCCGGCATCAACCTTCTGTTTATTGAAGTGAAACCGTTGCGATTTGAAAATTCGATATAACGAAAAAGCGACACCAAAGAGTTTTCGACGCATAAAAGTTTGTAATATATCGCTTCTGAAATCACTTTTGCTGCTGTTCTGAAGTTTTGACACTTTTTTTGTTTTTAATTCTGCCAATCCAAAGGTTGCGCTGTTAATGTTGATAGTGTAGTATTCCAAAACGTGTAAATCCGTCAAAATCTCGAGGTCAAATTTTTTGACGATTACAAGACTTCCTCTATAATACGTATACGAGAAAGTAAAAATACTTATTAATACTTATCACTGTTTAACAAATCGATAATGTGGAATTAATATAAAATACCTTTACAGACAAATCGGCTCATGAGAAGATAGACTATAATGCACTGGACTTTGAAGAGGACGTTGAACACGACGGTTAGTATTCGTCAGCGATTAAAAGCCAATTTTGATGTTCGTTTTTCTTAATTTTTGTTAAACCATGTTGAAAAGTAAATTGGAAGTTCCTTGTCCCCAAATTTAATATTTATGACAACTTCATCCGATCACTGGATATAGATCCAGAGATCTTAGACCGGTGGATTTACAATTTTTTAAGTTTCTATACAGCCATCTGCACCTTTACCGATGAACATCTACCAATATAAGAATGGCTATGCTTAGCAATGGATATTTAAGACTCGTGTTTTTTTTTACTCTTGGCGGGGTAACTGTTGCTTGGCCTTTATCAACAGTGGAATCGAGCTTCACCTGTTGTTTTGCTATCTTTAAAATTATCTATTAAAATCAAACTGACGTAAAAAAAACACCATGGAGGCCTATTCAGTCAAATGTTAGAGTTAGCGTTTTTACTCGCAGAAACGGTTTGGAGCGCTTACCACTTGTCTAAGCGTATTGGATTTTATGTTATTTGGTTGTTTGACAAGGATATGGTCTGCCTGGTGGTAAGTGCTAAGCAGTCACCGCATCCATAGATATACGAAATTGTATATGGGTAATATGAAAGAGAAAAGGCATACTAACACACATATTAGAACGAGATAGATAGACGCGACCATTTCACGTACACGCAGGCGGCGTAGGTCGGCCTAGCAGTCACGTAGAAAAGACAGCAACTGTCAGACTGCGGGACTATTTTTCACACACACATGCGCAATACACAAACATTGGTGCATTTTTTTGGTCTCTCCCTAGAGTCTAGGGCCTAGACGATTCATTGCCAATCTATCATCATCGTCATCAACAGCTCATATAATGTCCCCACCAAGGGGCTCGATCCTACCCCACATTAGCGATTAGGCCTTAGTCAACCACGCTGGCCAAGTGCGGGTTGGTCGACTTCACACACAACCTAATAATATCTTTATAGGTGTGTGCAGGTTTCCCCGCGATGTTTTCCTTCACCGTAAAAGCGTCGATTAAACTTACATATGAATTCAAAATTTGAAAACACATTGGTACGTGGCGGGGATCGAACCGGTGCCTCTCTGGTGGGAGACAACGCTCTTACGCACTACGCCATCGACCTTTTTTGCCAATCTATAAACTTCAGTAATTATAAATCCATGCTTGCATCACTGACGTGAGAATCGCGCAATTGCGAACCCCAGTCCACTTCCTTAACCCGTGGAGCTCTGTGGCATCCTTATGTTCAATAGAAACACAGCACCACAATAATGTAGTGTTATTTTGCTGTGGTCTTCTGTAAGGTGGAGCTACTACCCCAAGTCTGCCCCTTTTTTTTATGCTACGAGATGGCAAACAAGCTTGCGGCCCACCTGATGTTAAGTGGTCACCGCCGCCTATAGACACTGGCAATAAATCACTAACACCAGAAGTGCGTTTGCCATCCTGGGGACTAAGATGATATGCCCTCCATGCCCAGTAATTACACTGGCTACCTTTGCCGTCTATCCGAAACACAGCGAACTGCTTCACGGCAGTAATAAGAAAGGTGGTGGTACCTGCCCAGACGACCCTACATATGGTTCTACCACCTAGTAATGCACCTACCCTCCAAATTCTCTGACTATGATTGGCTTCTTAAATCTTGCTGATTGTCTTACATCCGTATTCACAAACATTACTATGAGATCTCTCGTCTCTTGGATAAGAAACGAACCAATGACAGACCTCTATTCAACGCAATGGCATTGGAATACGGGTGTTAAATACATCTGACTAAGATTGGCTTCTTAAATCTTGCTGATTCTCCCAAACAGAAGATCCGGATTCATCTCACAAGCGAAGACACGATAAAGGGGACTTTCGACGACGGGAACCCAGGGATGTGGGTCCGAGGGCCGGTGGAAGCAGGGCCGATATGTTGGCTTTGGCTCTGGGGGTCAACCCTAAACACGACCAAAGGTAAGGTTTCAGGATAGTACTGGAAGAACCATTGTCCATTTAGGTCCCAGTCGCGGACTCGGCCACTTAGCTTATTCGTGCTTCTCATGCTCGCAAAGTTCGTCTTTATGTCTGCATAAAATCGATTTTTATGTTCTAGTCTAGAGCATAAAGTAAAATTTTCTTTTAGACAAAGATTCTTAGGCAACAACAACAACGCTCAATAAAACTACACAGAATAACTTGCGATAGTTTATTTATTTGCTTTAATTTATTTGTCTTGTGTTTTCGACCTCAAAAGTCATGAAACCAGATAGAAATAGTAACATTATTTTTATTACTGGGCAGAATGAAATATGTACCCACCTAAGTTAAATATGGCCATGTAAAATTTTTAAAAATAGTTTACTGGTGGGAATTTCCTATTATTTAAGTTCTTTAATTTTTCAAAGTTACATATTTGAATTAGGTGAATAAAATAATAATTTTCGCTTACATTTTGAAGTAATCGTTTAATTTTAACGCAATCGAAGTGAAAACCAGAGTGTAAAATACATACATAAACAAGCCATTTTATACCCTATTTGTACAATCTACTATTACTTGAGACATATTTGGTTGTTTTGTTCTTCGATGTTTGTTCCAACAATAAAATCATCGACAGAGATTCCCGCGAGCCGCGAGACGTCCGTCGCCGCGAGATGCCGTCGACAGTGCAGGCGGCGCCCAAGCTGTACTCGATGGTCGCTCACGTGTCCGAGGGGCTCGGCTCGAAGGTCACCGAAGAACGCGCCAAGAACAAAGACGAATACGACCCGTTTAGCTTGCTGAGGAGTACTTTCAACCGGAATAAGAAGGAGAAGCCTAAAGAAACGTAAGTTCATGAGTTTTGTATTTATATTGGAATTAAGAGCGTTAAGGCCACAGAGTTTTGATATTTACGAACCCAGCAATTATTGGAACAGTAATACGTCTTCATACAAACTGGCCGCTATCCATTAGAATGTGTGCGTGCGTACTCGGCGCCGTGTACGCACGCACTGTGACGCACACATTGACATAAAATGTGGGGGCATAAGGTGGTCTCGCCGTCTCGGTGTGATCGCGCGTGTTTATGTCATTGCACATTCGCTCGCCGCTCGTTCCCGCCCGGCACATTTACGATAGCCCTAGCGGCAACGCAGAGTAGGCTAATAACTCGCCGACAGCCCACAGATAAACCACTGTTCTTGGTATACTGTGGCAGAACTATACACACTAGCAAAATTAGGCGAATATAAAGAAGGTGGATTTTTGTAATAAATTTATTTCTTATTGCTTTTTTGTTACTCGATTATCTGTTATGCTACTTTAATCTTTATTTTAGTCTCTTTTTAGCACAACAAATGGTGGAGTCTAACAAAAAAAAACAATAAAAATACATGTATTACAAAAATCAACCTTTTTAAGTTTTCCATTCCTTAATTTTACCGGTGTGTGTATTTGAAAGAATTTGCGCGGTCTGTTTTATGCTGATTTTTTGGTTAAAAATATATTTTTAGCATAATGAAACAAAATTTTTAGTTTGAAAATTAGAGACCATATTCTTCTCTTACTATGCATTATTGGTTTTTTCTAATAGAAGTTGGTAAGAAGTTCAACTCAATGAAAAATATTGAATTCAGGCAACTGGAAACTAAAAGTTGTCAGTACACAAAATTAACAAATTTCAATATTAACTATTAGTTAGAGAGCCCACGACCAAAATTTTTGTCTCATAGCAATACGGCCAAAACCGCATCAAATCGATAGATACGATTATCCTGAACTCGAAAATACCAATATCAGACATTTTCCGCGTAGCGTTTGATCTGACCGAATTTTCAAAATTGTCAAAGAATTTTACCGAACTGCATCATAGCAATATGTCTGATTTGCAGACTGTAGTTGAATGATAGTTCTGAGATACCGGAAACATATTTTTCAGACGTTAGTGGTGTAGCGCAAACCCGTAAAATCACTTAAAAAAATTAAAAATGAGACAAAAAAAATGTCTCATAGCAATACGTCTGAAAATCTTTTTTATTAGTAAATTTTGGTTATTTGATGCGAACAAAACAATTTTCAGACGGAAATGTGAACGCATTAAATTTTGAGACCGTTTTGAAAATGTTAACAAATTTTACCGATCGGTATCATAGCAATATGTCTGAAAATTGTTGGACATGATAAAATAAGTTGTCCACATGTGCAAAAAATTTATATCAGACAAATTAAGTGTAGCACCTTCTCTATCAGACAACTTTTCGATACTCAGATATCATTTAAAAATCGTATTGAGGCATCTTGAATTTTCTGTTACAAACCAATGAATACGTTGCGACCCTGAATTTATTAGATGATAATTAACAAAGAATTTACCCGAAACCGTAACATTGAAGTTGAAGGACTGAAATAAATCTCACAAAATGAAACTGGGATGAAGTTGAAAAAAAAAACGGTTTATTCAAAGTTACAAAATATTCTCGTATTCAATCGCTGTCGGATTCGGAATCGTCGTCTTCGAAATCACTCTCGACGTCGCTCGGGAGATCTTCAACGTCCTCTTCTGTAAAATAAACATCGTTAGTGAAAATCACGAACTTATTTATGAAATTAACAGCAAAAGCCATGTAAACTGTACCTGTTGTGGATGATGATTTGTCGTCCAAAATAACGTTGCTCAACTCAGGTAGTTGGTTGCCAGAGAACCACGAAAACTGAAATCGTCCCTTGTCTTCATACCATCCGCAATCTGCAGGGTTCAGTTCGGTTGGCGTTTTGGTATGAGCGTTGCTCCAGACTTGTGCAATATATTTTGTTCGTAATAAATGTTTCTCCAATTCCGTTTTGCATGGTGGCAGATTGCAGGCGTCGTAATTGGATAACTGGAGATTCAGAGTTGTCGAAGCCTCGTCGTTTTTAATTTTATGTCTTCGAAAAAATGTTGAGTCGAGCTAAATCGACGTTATTAATTTTCGTTTTTGGGAGTATATGCTACACTTAAAGTGTCTGAAAACAGGTTTTTGGTAATCATGGCAGCAATACGAAAAGTTGAAAAAAAAAATTATCCGTATTGCTATGATACAGGTCGGCTAAATTTGTTGACATTTTCAAAAATGCGCTCAGGCTATATGCTACGCGCAAAATGTCTGAAAACAAACTTTTTCGTAATACAATTATAAAATCTATGTACATTTTCACTATCAGACGTATTGCTATAATACCGACTGTCTTTTTTTTTTGACACAGCAGAAATGGCCTCCCACGCAGTTGCTACACTTTCGACCGTTACTACACACCTAGTCGGGTTCAGAATCATACAATCTAACGATTTTATAGGGTTTTTGCCGTATTGCTATGAGACATGGTTTTGGTCGTGGGCTCTCGTACTATATAGCATGTAATAGAGAATTTTTAACGTGTTTTTTAAACAAGTAGCTACCATATAGAAGCCCATAGCTAAAACATGGAAAGTCAGCTTCAGGATGTTTGTATTCGTATTTCTCGAAAAGCAAATAAAATTGACAGACTTAAAATCTTTGGACAACATTGCATTTTAACAAAAGAGAGTTTCTAAATACTATTGATTCCGAAGTTTACATGAATACGCGTATATCTATTAATTTTGAATAAGTCAAGCAATAATGACTGAGTCAATAAAGGCTTTTAAATTAAACTCATGCTTGATCCACTATTGGGCAAAGGCTTTCCTACACTAGTTTTTTAATGAAATATATTAAATATTTATGTTCCAGTTTTGTAAAGAAAGACGAACGCCCTGACCTTCGACGCGAACTAGACAAACACAGAGAAGAGAGAAAAGAGCGGCAGAGAATCGAGAGAGATGATAGAGAACGAAAATTGTCAGAGAGGATGGATGAGCAAAAGAGACCGGACAGGAGCGACAGGGAAGTTAAGAAATATCCCGAGAGAAGTGACAAAGATGACAGAAAGCATCCGGAAAAGAGTGACAAGGACGACAGGAGACATCCTGAAAAATCTGACAGAGATGATAGGAAATTCCCTGAGAGAAGTGGAAGGGATGAAAAGAAACACTCTGAAAAGAGCGAGAGAGAAGATAGGGAACGTAGATTGACCAAGAATGAAAGAGAACGCAAATATTCTGAAAAGAGTGACAAAGACGACAGGAGGAGTGAGAGGGTAGATAAAGATAGGAAGTATTCGGAGAAGAATGATAAAGATGTGTTTAATGATTTTAAATTAGATACGAGGGATGATAGGCGTGATAGGTCGAGGGAAAGGGACCGAACTAGAGATAGGAGTGAGAAGCGTAGAGACGATGAAAGAGAGAAAGACCGCAGGAAGAGGCGCTCCAGAACTCCAAGTCGTGACAGGTACGTGATAAAGCTATTTCTGCAATACACAGTCACATTAAAATTACAATTCTTTGCATGCCGTCAAATTACGGAACGCATATACTGCCGTCAGTACATAACAAGAGTAAAATGAAGGAGAGCCTTTTCTCCTAAGTATTTTGTTATTCTAATATCAAATCTGCCATATCATGTAATAGTACCTATGCCCGGATTTTGAGTGTAACATCTGTCCTGGTCTTTGGCTTTAGTTGATTTGTTTACTGAAGGATTGTATTAGGTTTCGTGTTCCTTTAGTTGGCTGGCTGACAACCTGTCACTATTGGGGTACTGTATAGTATGGCATATACTGCCAGATGTGGCTTTAGGCGTAACCAAATGTTACTTGAAGCTCTGCTTGACTCCACTTGAGATTATGAGCGTGATTACATGCTATATTAAGTAATCTATTATTTGTTTGGGTCCAAGTATTATTGAATTAATTTTTATTAACATGTATTTGTGCAACATTTACGTTTCTGTGGCTCCTATCACAGTTTGATTAGAAGAGATTCCATTTAGATTTTGTACAGAAGGCTGAAGTTCAGGTTATCTAAAAGTATAAATTCATACAGAGCATTTTCAACCTTATTCCATGATAATAGAGTTCAAAGTCTATTTAGGTAATTTGTTAACGTCGTAGCCTGATGTGCAGTCGTATGTACAATAAAAAAATAACACAAGACTAAATACTTTATTTGTCTTAATAACAGGTCGAGGACTCCTAAAATGGACCGTAAACGTTCATTGTCGACCACTCGGGATAAGAGCAGAGACAAATCTCCGCATATAGACGACAAAAAGAAGGTAATATTATTATTTTTATCTTATTGTTAAATTTTTTTCATATAGAGATATTTGACTATAGTCTCTTTCAATCCAAATTGGTAAAAGCGGTAAACCGAAACCCCCCAATATCGATATTTAATCAAAACAATTTACGAAATAACATACCTATATAGAGCTTTTTTGTTAATGACGTCATATTTACTGAAGCTGAAAAACTTATCGTTTATTTTTTATCTTTATTCGACTGTAAACAGATACGTTTTCGTTTAAAATATTTTTTGGGAAATATGTAAATACAATTGAGTGGTTTTCAAACTTACACACGACTGAGAAAGAGAGAGAGAGAGAGATGTGAGCTATTTGGTAATATTTAGTGGTTTCAAAAAGAAAAAAAAAAGAATGCTTAAATCCCTAGAAATAGGTAATCTTTTTATAGGCAAATATACATTGCATAACTGTTTGCTTGTTCTTAACTTTAATACATCAAATGTATTTAATTCTGGTGCTTAACTTCACTTTACAGTGAAGAAATAAAATATTAACAGATCTTTCAACCAGACAGGGCTACGGCCCTTGCAAAAGTATTCACTAGTGTTTGACCCAAGACTTTTGAGTTTTATCCAAAATTTAAATCTTAAGTTTTCATTTTTGTTTATATATTTAGAGCAGTGAGCTACGACTTAAGAAACTAAAGGTAATTTTTATCTTTTATACTAGCAATTGGTGATTTCGTTTGTAGTAAATAAATAACTTTACAGTTAGAGGTTGTAGTAGTGTACTCGTATTTAGAATCTCCGTGGTCTATACTAGAACCAAATTGGATAAAAAATAAATGTAAACGCACCTAATGTAATTTTGTATAAGTTTGTCAATTTCACTCGCTACCTATCTGGCTCATCACTCAAACGATAAAAAATAATAAAAAAGTCGGTTTACTGACGATAGTTGAACGTGACAACGTCTTAAGAAAATACTGATGGAATGGTAGCATTTTTCAAAAGAAAAATTTAATTTAATTTGTACTGTATATGTCACTGTAACCTCTTTATAAAAAATAATATAGTTTGGTATTGTCATTGGATTGTCAAGTAAATAAACAATATTTATAAATATGATGAGTGTATTTTAATTAAGAAATACTAAACTGGCGACGAGAAAATGACTTCGGAATTAGCAAAACTGAAGAGAACAAGAACATCTATTCGTGCACAATTTACAAGGATAGAAAAACAACTGGGAACACTTACGTACGTAGACGAATTTGATTATGACACGCGTATCAAGAACATTGAATCTTACGAAAATAATTTCAATCGCACACAATCGGACATTGAGAACTTGATTTCTGAGAATGATTTGGAAAATGAAATAGAAGAACGTAACACAACAGAAGAAATTATTTTACGCCTAAAACTGCATCTAAATTCCTTGCGTACTCGACCTACTACCTCTAACAGGAACAATAATTGCACAACTAATTCGAACATTCCATGTCCAAAAGTAAGTTTTCAACCCTTTCATGAAAAAGAATCTTTTAAAAATTTCGTGAAACGCCTCGAAATGTTCCTTAAATTAAATAATTGCCTTGACAACGAGACTCGAATATACACATTACTCACTGCCTTATCTCCGGAATTATACCAGAAAGCCCACGATCTCTGTGCTCCTCAAGTGCCATGTGACTTAAATTTCGAAGACTTAGTTAAAATCTTGAGTGAATACATTGACCCTAAGCCAAGTATCTGGGCAAGACAACATAGATTTATTTCTAGAATTCAACACGATGGTGAATCTATTATAAATTATTCATACGAATTAAAACATTTAGCGCTAGAATGTGACTTCATGTGCACTCATTGCAATAAGACAATTGCAGATAATTTTCTGAGTCTACAATTTATTAGAGGCATACGCGATAGAGATATTCGTACGCAAATTTTACAAAATCAAAATACAATAAAATATTCGGAACTAGTACAGTCGGCATCATTAATGGAAATTGCGAAGAACGATAATAATACTATAGATTTGAAATACTCTTCAGATATTAATACGGTACGATACAAACAACAAAATAAAAAAGTATTTCCTGAAAACAGAATATCATTTGATGATTTAAAAGGTAAATGTTTCCGCTGCGGTGGAACTTCACATAGAGCTAATACATGCAAATTTTTAAATGAAACTTGCTCTAAATGCAAAAAACGGGGACATATAGCAAGAGTATGTTTACAAACTTCTTCTATTAAACCCAACAAACAAATTGCAGAAGATTATACAGTACATGAAGAAGATATATGTGACATGAATATTATTCGTTCAAACGTAACGGACAAATTTTTGATGACTATTTATATAGAAAATAAGAAGACTTTTATGGAACTCGATACAGGTGCAGCATTGTCATCTATGTCTTATGAAGATTTTAAAGAATTAAATTTAAACAAAAAAATCTTTAAAACGGACATCAAGCTCAAAACCTATACAGGAGAAATTATTGTACCTTTTGGAGTTACATATGTGACGTACACTTACGATAATCAAACGGCTAATGGTAAATTATACATTATCAAACAACGAGTTGAGCCTATATTCGGAAGATCTTGGATACGTAATATGAATATTAACTTATCAGATATTAAAAAGGTTAGTATCGATAATGACTGCAAATTTGATGACTTGCTTACTGAATATGCATGTATTTTTGAAACTAATTTAGGATGTATTCCAAATTTTAAAGGTCACTTCAGCTTAAAAGATTATTCGAAACCAATATTCATCAAACCAAGAAGAATTCCATTTGCATTAAAAGAAAAAGTCGAAGAGGAAATTGAAAGGTTATGTAAAGAAGGGGTAATTACTAAAGTTGATAATGCGGAATGGGGAACACCAATTGTCCCAATTGTTAAACCCAATGGCTCAATAAGACTGTGCGCTGACTACAAGGTTACGTTGAACAAAGTTATCATGGATGAAAAATACCCTATACCTGTAATTGAAGATATTTTTAGCGAAATGAACGGCGGCAAATATTTTTGTACTCTTGATATACGTCAAGCTTATCTAAATATGCAAATGACTGATGAGAGTTCTATGATGCAAACTATAAGCACACACAAAGGGACATATAAGGTAAACCGCCTAATGTTTGGCGTTAAAGTGGCACCTAATCTATGGCAAAAATTCATGGACCGTATCTTACAAGGTCTTTCTGGAACAAAATGCTTTTTCGATGACATTATTATTCAAGGATCAACACGGGAAGAATTATTAAAACGATTACAGCAGGTTTTTCAAAGGATAAAAGATAATAATCTTAAAATCAATAAGGAGAAATGTCAATTCTTCCAAACTAGTATTAAATATTTAGGACACATTATTGATGAGCATGGCTTACATAAAAATAAAGAAAAAGTAAGTGCCATATTGAAAACTGACAGACCAAAAAATGTAAACGAACTTCGAACTTTTTTAGGCATGGCCAATTATTACAATAAATTTATTTCAAACCTTTCAAGTATTGCATCACCTCTTAACAATTTATTAAAACGAAACAGTATTTTTTCTTGGACCAATGATTGTGAAAAAAGTTTTAAAATGATAAAAAAAGAGATTGCTAACGACAATGTGTTAATACATTTTGATCCTAAGAAAACATTGGTGTTAGCCACTGACGCTTCACCGACAGGGCTGGGAGCTGTACTATCTCATCGACTGCCTAATGGTGATGACAGATCAATTGCTTTTGCTTCACTCACTTAATAATAGCGAGAAAAAGTACAGTCAGATTGATAAGGAAGCGATGGCAATATATTGGGGTCTAAAAATTTTTACCACTATTGTTACGGCAGAAAGTTTATTTTAGTGACTGATCACAAACCCTTAACAACAATTTTTCATCCAGAAAAGACGTTACCCTCAATGAGCACAATGCGCTTATTCCATTACGCACATTTCTTATCAGGTTTTGATTATAACATCGAATATAGATCTACTAAAGAAAACGGGAATGCAGATTATTTATCACGTTTTCCTGTTGACAAACCTAACCATCAGTTTGATCAACATTATGTATATCAACTACAGCAAATGTATATAATATCAATAAATCATAACAAATTAACTGACGAAGCAAAAAAAGATGATGAATATCAAGCATTAATTGAAGCTTTACAAACTGGTACAGATTTAAAAAGATTGGGCTATAACAATAACGAACTTACCCTACATGATGATCTTATATTCAAAGGAACAAGACTTATGATCCCCATCACTGGCCAGAAGTTACGTTTATTGGAAAAATATTGATGACGATATTGAAAAGATGGTGAACAGCTGTCGAGAATGTAGGATTAAACAGAATGAACCGGCTAAAGCTCCACTACATCACTGGGAACAGCCGACAGGTCCTTGGCAACGAATCCATATTGATTTTGCCGGCCCTATTCATAATCATTATTTACTCATAATCGTTGACGCTTACACAAAATGGATTGAAGTCATTCCGACTAAAACTATAACTACTTCATGGTGCATAAAAACTCTCCAAGAAATTTTCTCTACATTTGGCTTACCCAACATTCTAGTTTCTGATAACGGAAGACAGTTCACTTCAACAGAATTTGAGAATTACTTACAAAGGTATAATATTAAACATAAAAAATCGGCGCCGTATCATCCTGCCACCAATGGCCAAGCTGAGAGGTACGTGCAAACAGTAAAAAATTCATTAAAGGCCATGACGAATGAGGGAGGCGATATACATAGTAAGTTACTAATTATTAAATCACAGTTAAGGCGTACACCGCACCGAAGCTCGGAAATGAGCCCGTATGAGCTAATGTTTGGTAGGAGTATTAGAACCCCTCTACAAGCTTGGTTTGGAAAGAACGACTACAGAGCGAACCCGATAGTCAGGGATGACGGCCAATTGAGGTCTGAGAGTTCAAGCCAGGAACTACGTCCTGGGGGGGAGCAAATGGGTGTTCGCTACCGTCCGCAGGAGGCTGGGTAGTCTCCATTATGAGATTGAGACTGATCGGGGAGAAATATGGAAGAGACACCTAGATCAGCTGCTAGCTTCTCAAATTTGAGGGGGAGGACTACTGTATATGTCACTGTAACCTCTTTATAAAAAATAATATAGTTTGGTATTGTCATTGGATTGTCAAGTAAATAAACAATATTTATAAATATGATGAGTGTATTTTAATTAAGAAATACTAAAATTTGTTTAATAGATTTCGCATTATAGTATGAATAAACTTGTAATAAAATCTCTTTGGCTATACTATTTGTATCGTGGTTTTGGTATCATTGAAAGTTTAAATTTTAAAGAACATAATTCCAAATTCAAATTAGAGAATTAGATTCAGAGCGAGGTAACGCCGCATGACGTCATGTTTTTTCGTGCATGCAGCCGGCTCTATCGAATTATAAGACGTTGTCACGTCAAAATTAAACCGACTTCAAAACTGAAAAGGGCACGAATAAGAAAGGCGGTGGTACGTACCCAGACGACCCTACATACGGGTCTACTACCTAGTCCTTGACATTCTTCTTGTTCTGCCTAGTGTTTCCCGGCCTCCTGTCAGCTATCAGCTTCTCTGTCATCGATGAAAAATATAATTAATGTCTCGCAATGCCTTTCTAAACCTATAGACTCCTACAAAGAAGTTAATCGCTTTCATAGTCGAACCAAGAGGAGTTAATGCCTCTCACGCCCTGATATTGTATTAACTACCTCTGTTTCCTTAGTACATAACGCTGGAGATGTTTATAAAGACAACGAGCTTTTATTTAAATCATTCAGTCTATAAGAGGCCTAGTATCGATTGAATAATGTTACCTAATTATTTCATTAAATATGTAGATTACTTGGACGTAGTGAGAATGTGGACATGAAAGTGTGTTCACGTAAGTCGGTGTTCTTAATAAGGTGCGCCACTTAACTTAACATAGTATGGCCTGTTTTTTTTCAATGGAGGTAAATTTGTTATTTGTCCAGGAGGAAGAAAGAAACGAAGCACGGAAAGAGCTGATGGAAATAGTGCGTCTCATCAAATCTAGACAACGTGACAGGGAGAACAAAGCTGCAGGTATTGTGTTTATATATATAACTTGATTATCGTATTATAATAGAACTAAAATATCATAGGAATTGCATATCTGATCACAAAATAATTATACAACAATAAGAAATATGCATTAAGAATTATGATTAGAAAAACTATGGTTAGTATTAAATAAACTGATTTTATTTATATTTAAACCGTTTTAGCCCAAAAGCTACGCATCAAGGTATGTCTTAAAACACTTTGCTTTTGAAGTTTTATTAATTACGAGCATTAAAAACGAATCGAACCCAGAAGGATTAAATAAACATTTTCTAAGAATGCTTTCGGCCTTCTTTATCAAATTGGTTAACCCGTTATAAGACAGAAATTCTTTGGGTTTCAATCTTATATTGAAACCCCTATGTTTCAACTTAACTATCGTGAATCCCTTTATAATTAATTAATATGTATCAGAAATTGACCTAAGTAACTTTTAAGTAATTTTCCGTTCGCTTAACCTTACAGCGTTCAGTTGACTAAATACTTAGAACCTGACTCACGTTCGCGTAAATATTTATTTCCCATTTTCAAAAGATACCAAGAAGAAGCGGACGTCATCAGATAGTTCCTCGGATTCCGAAGAAGACCGAAGACAGAGACGGCGCCGCTCCTCGGACAGGAAAAGGAGCGTCACGCCCAGGTATAATTAAATAGCTGTTATTGAAATTTTGACCTTTAATTACTAATCTTACACCCGTATTCACAAACATTACTCTGAGGTCTCACAGTGCGCACGGACGCGCAGGGTCTTAAAAACATTAACGTATAGAAAATACTTGAGTGAGGATCGGTACTATGCGTACTTGAAAATGAACTCACAGCTATGGTAGCTATATTAAGCAACGCACAGGTCGAGTTGTCAAAGGCATCATCCAGATGTCAAAAGTTCAAAGTTTGAAGTATTAAAACGTCAGTCAATTCAACGAAATGAACTACGCAGCAGAAACGAACTAATCACAGAGCTCAATTCAACGCAATGCGTTTACTTATCCAAAAATTGTTTGAGTGTTGTTTATGAATTGAAAGGCTTGCCATATGGCACGCACTGGGAATTGCTTTATTTCGAATAGCGTTGTTTTTTGCATATACAAGTATTGTATGTGAATATGGGCGTTAGATACGATTTTATAATACCATCTTTTCAAGAGTACTTGTTGCAATGTATGTGATATCGTTGTTGGTTGATATGCTCTCAATAGTATGGTGGTTTAAATGCAGAGTAGTCAATATTGGACCGGCTGATATACTGTACCAGAATAGAATAGTATATTTCATTACGAGTGCGGAAAGCCTGTCATTGCAAAGAGTTCTGACAAATATCTACCCGAGCCGAGCCGCAGCCGAAGGTGAGGGTTGACAGTCTGAACAAGTGATTGGACCGCTGATTCATATATTTTTGCACTATTCTAAGAAAATGTCCTTCAACGACAAAGCTTCTCGGTAAATTTTTGGAAAATGGCGCCAACCGTAAAATAATACAAACAGAGATTTTATTTTTATTTTCTTCACCCATTCTGGGTAGGCAAACTATACTCATACAGCCAAATCTTCAGTAGAATTTTTTTATTGATAGATATGACATAAAAATGAAATTTAATGAGATGAAATTAAATGAAACCTAATCTAACTCATTGAATGAAATTATTAAATCTGATATTGAAACAAATAACTTCTTTTGAGAAATATTTGCACGAATCATAAAAAGTTCTATGATTTTTTTTAGTAAAAACATCGTGGTTGGTTTTTTCTTTTTATTAGACATTATTTTGACAGTTGGGAAAGAGAACGCACGAGTTCGGAATAAGGTAAAGAAAACGCTCGAGTATGTAATAGCCCACATCCCGAACACTATACGTCCCTGCAATACGCAACTGTATTAAAATACAACTTTACACTGTACAATCGACAAAGTTCGCGGTGTTCCACTTGTAGGAATTGCGTGGCAATGAAGTGTCTGATTGAAAGTGAACTGGTATTCTGCAGGGGTCGTCGCGGCAGCTCGGAGCGAGACCGCCGCAAGCGAGGGCGCTCATCATCGGACCGCTAACCGCACATCGGCCACTCGTAAATGCAGACACCGTAGACACAAGTAGACTAACAGTCGTACGACATATCGACTGTAAAACAATTAAATGGGATATTTACGTTGAGCCATTTATATTCAGGTTATTATGTGAATCAGGAATCTGACTCACAACCCTTATCTTATTCTTAATTAATGGCTTCGCTTACGCATTTAGCCAATGTCAAGTGAAAATGTATTTAAAAGTACCAATAAATTGTACGGCAGATTAAGTTAAAAATAGACTCCCACAACACGTTTTTACAACAAGAACTCGGGTGACAGTCCCACAAGGCTTATGGCGTGATAACCAAATCTTTTTAATTGCCCAAATAATCCGAATTCCCTGTGTGATGTTCTTCCATCATACATACCTAGACCCATCAACATGAAGTCCCTTTTATAAGTGTTTAATGTGATTACATTACTAATAATAATATTAGACTATAAGTTATGAGATCGATTTAAATATCGAAGCGGTATTTCAAGTCTGCTCATCGCCTATTACTATACAACATGTAAATTAAATAACCACAAATCCATCTCCATAGTCTTGATGCTTGGCTATACACAACCGTGCGTTTTTCGCGCAATTTCCTACCGCGGACTACAAGACTGTGTAACCAACTTTCGCCAGCGGTGTTCCCGAACCGATACGACCTGGACATCTTCAAAAAAGAGCGTATTCCTTAAAGGCCAGCAACGCATTTGCGATTCCTCTTGTGTTCCAAATGGACGGCGGTGATCACTTACCATCAGGTGAACCGTCTGCTCGTTTGTCCCCTTTTCCATAAAAAAAAGTTGTCCGTCCTATCTAACATCCTAAGCTAATGTTGTGTCTATTTCAGATAATTCAGTGGTTAATGTCGTAAATACTTTGACTTAGTAATACTGTTGAAAACATGCAACTTGTGCTTTCATGATGTAAACTTAGCGAGTCAAAAATAAGCAGTCAAAGAAAAGGCCCTAAGGTATTGTATCTCAGCGGAACACTTGATACTGGCGAAATCCGAAAGGGCAACGCCATAAAGAAAAAAAAGGAAGATTTAGTTCTTATTGTAATAACATGTGTTGTGAAACTCCATTTTTAACTCAATCTACTGTACAATTTATTGTTTAACTTAAAATACTTTCACTTGACATCGGCTGAATGCGCAATTTAATCTAGCGTAGCTATTAATTAGAGGAAAATAGATAAAGATTTTTTTCCTACAGTCGCGATAAGGCCACTGGTCAGTACCCGTAGAGTAAGTTTTTAGTGTATAACTATTTTAGTTTAAGTTAAGAGATGAATTTATATGGGAAAAGTGATTTGCGCTTCTTTGTGCTATTCACATTTCCTGTAAAAATTAAGCCCTTAACGCAAAATTTATATCTTTACCGTTTTTTTCAACTTAAAATTAACCTGTACTACATATGAATTTTTCAAAAAAATTATAAATTCAAATAATTATTGATTTTTCAAAAATCCAATTATGCATTTCATCAAAATCGGGCCCGAGACTCCTTTGAGTACTTTTCGCTATGCCTCATAGCTTCCTTCGGATTGGGCCATCCACGCTTACTTGAAAAATTCACTTTGTATATATCAATTCTTTTTGCGTCAATTTTTGAAGCTGACTCCAAGCAAACTACTTTCAGAGTGAGCGTTTTTATGTTACATTGTATAAGTACGTCTATATATTTCTAACTTTTTAAAATGTGGACATTATATGTATAAAATAACAAAATGCATATTTTTTTTTATATCGTAATATATTTCTTTAAATTATACGTAGACAGAATGCCTGTCATACGCAAGTTTGCTTTTTAATGTCTCCGATGTAAGGCTTGCATTTGAATGCTGTCAGTCGATATGGTGTGCCGACAGGAGCAGATTTGTTTTAAATACATAAAGGACAGTGGCATTCAAATCTCAACGTAATCTCATATGAATTTGTTCAATTTGCAAAGTCAAACTAATCATAAAATATTATGACAAAATAATTTTCTTGACGAAGTGACAAGCATGTTTGTCATTGTATAAAAACGTGTCCTACAATGTAGGACTTAAGGTTTATATTTGAATGATCAGTTGTAACGGTGTCGTGTTAAATAACATATTTGCCGTTTTCAAAAATGTGTAAGGTGTGTATAATAAAATAATTTAAAATGTTTGTAAATTGTCTCAAATAATACAGAAGTTATGAAATAAATCTTGTGATGGTCAAGTGTTGAACGGCACATGATAGGAATTATCCATTTTATGTGCCACAATTGTCAAAAACTTAGAAAACAAGAATAACATTACAAACAAATTCAAAGTCAGTTGTGGGATCATCAACATGTTTTATAACTTATGTTCTATAATGTAAAAAAGGCTGTACACATTAATATAACATTGCAATATACCAATAAGTCTACAAGCCAGAACTATGCCGCGTCGGTACACGCCTCGCGCGCATAAGTCATAAAACATTGTTGCAATAATATATTTAATATATCTTTTTAAAAATCAATCTTAGTATATTTGGTCACAGAAACCATGATCAGATTGTGTCGACATTATGGTACCCAAAAAGTTATATAATTTTTTATCTAAATATTTATATATAAAAACGTATATAATTTGTCTTCTACGTAGCATCGCAATGTATGCCGGGTGCAGCTAGTGGTAAAACAAAAGTTGTTTATATTCTGGACTCACCTTAATACATTGACGTAACAAATATACAAGTAATGAAAATGTTAGTTCATGAATTTAAACTTGAAGTATGGCTTATGTATATATGAATTGTATTTTTTTTGTAATACATATAATAATGATATTACCTTAAATCACAGTTGTTTTGTGAGTGAAAGTATTAAAAATATGTTAAATCATAAAATAAACAAATTGTCCATCAGATACTTCGGTACAACAAAAATTATGCGAAATTTCCAAGTTAATGTTGCAATTTTGATTTTTTTAAAAACATCATGCTATTATTGACCACGTAAACATGGGTAGGTGCTCGCTTGTAATACTATGTATATACGAGACCACACCAGAATACCCAAAACTGTCAAATTACTCTCAATTGAATTTCAACCTTAAACATATAAAGCACAAAATCGATTGAGAAATGTCGACAGTTTGTGGTATGGTAACTTGATGTGCTGGACTGTACCATACATTCTGTACACAGAGTCGCCCAAGTAGTGAAGTCCACATTATTTATTTGGCTATGTAAAATGCTTAATGAACTTTTTACAACCGACTAACAGATTTAAGTTAGAACTCTTCCTCATATTTTCAGAATATGTACCTATTTCACTTTATACTAAAATCGCGGAATACTTATCACGGATTATTTATCACGGATTATTTTTAAAGGGACGTCACCGGATCCAACAATGATGCGTAAATCGCACCCGTTTTCATTCACTTTGACAACAGCTTGTCAGCTGTCAGGTGTTTAAATATCTCTTAGATTATCGCCGCCATTTTGTGACGTTTCGCGCATGAGACAGTTAACGGAAATATCTATAAAATGTTGTAATAAAACTATATATAAGAGTTTATGTCCCTGAAATAGTTATAAAATAAGCTAAAATAATATAAATATAATTCTTATACTTATATAATAAAATCATCATCGTTTTCATTATCGGTTATATTTTCCAGTTTTTTATACAAAGTTATGTATAAAAACTAAAACCATTTTCCTTTCCTTGCTTAAACTATCCCACGGTAAAATATTTACAAAAAATGCGGCACTGGATTGCAATCCCTGGTTGTGAGAGATTGTTTTGATTGAGTATTGCTTAACACACCTATGTTCGTATTATAGAATAAGTTTCAAGAATGAACGCCGACTTGAGCGTCCTACGTCTCTCATCACTTTGTGCGTGATAGAAAGTGACAGACGATTCTCAAGACTTCCTGTAATACGGGCCTTACACTTAAAATTATTATTTTAGCCCATATGAACGTGCGCTATAGACAATATTTTTGAGTCTTAATCAGATTCTCCATTTTTTAGTGATGTGTATATGGTATATGTTCCCTCTGTGTGTCAATATAATTAGTTAGACCGTAAATTAGTGACTTCATTTTCAATATAATATAAAATGCTCTTGCTTTTTTTCTATTTTAATATTTTGTTGCTAATTTTTGTAGGTTAATATTGTTTAGGCCATCTTTTCATGTAGGTAATAAAGTTAAGTATATGTTTGTTTGCTTGGTCATTACGACCTGGATCTAAGTTAGATAATGTCGTTGTTTGAAATATTTGCATTTAAGGATATCTACCTTTACGCAATTAAACCTTTTTGTTGGTTAATAAAATGTGAAATAGTACGTAAATGCAGTTTTATTTTTCTAACCACTTTTTAGACAGTATTCCCGTCGTCGATGTGAATGAATGTTTTTCATTAATGACTTTCACTATGATTTAGCCAATGTCTTTTATTAGCTGGTAAATCATATTATCTGTATTAAATTTTGTATGACAATAACAACTCGTGACGTCATTAGTTCCCTACCTTTTTAGACACGATGATGACGTCATCAAAGTATACAAATGTTCCAATTCCGCTCCACAAAAGCAACAGAAGATCTACTAATCTTTGTTGTTTAGCGGGTGCACTAGTTAAACCAAATGGCATAGACTCTGATAAGTGTACTGCGGGAAGGAATGTAAAAAAGCAGTTTTACGTCTATCCTCTTAACATATTAAAAATTGCCAAAAAACTTCGATAAGGCGATACTGATCCCAGATAATCTTAGCGATGCTAAGTATAGCATCTAAGATTAGCTAGGATACTATAGTGCTACCCTTGACAGCGGTTTGTAGCCTGGGGATTATTGCCCTGGTGCTGCTGCCTCTGTAATAGAGAGCAGTATCGTCAGCGTAAAGAGCTAATTGGACTCCCTTAAGGGGAATGGGGATATCATTTGTATATGTAGAATACAAAAGGGGAGAAGTGGAGAGAGGACGGACCCATGCGGCACACCGGCTAGCAACTTGTGGGGTGTTGAGAAAGTGCCTTCATGTTTGAAACGAAAGGAAATATCGCGCAGATCGCTTCTATTATGCGCACTAACAAGTCGGGCATATCTAACTGGTAGAGTTTGTAAATTAGACCGTCGTGCCAGACCTTGTCAAAAACCTTGGCGACGTCAAAGAAGACTGCGACGATTTTGTAATTTGCGAGGAACTGCTGAGTGGACGATGGTCTTGCTGAGGGCAAGAGTGTTAAAAAAATCTATCACCGTCCAGAGGGAGAGAGGCCCTACGACGGACCTTTTCCTCAACGGTTTTTGACATGAGTGGGGTGGGGTCTGAGGATTGGGTGCTGGGTGCGCATTGTAATTCGATGCTCTCAGCGAAGCATTCCGCTTTCTAATCGTCCTCGAAGGCGACAGTGCCGTCGGGGCGGGGTATGAGTGATAGCGTCGCTACGAAATCTACGTGCGACTTGGTATTACGCTGTGTGAGAGGGAGAGATGTCAGAGTTTGGAGAGGTGTCTATCATGTTGTCTCATTGGGCACTCCTATACTCGGCATGTTTGGCTTTGACTTCTAGCTGAAGGCGGTTAGCGGTGGCCCTATTGTCGGCGGTCGGGTAGAGGGCGGCTCTCCGGATAGCCCTATTTCTAGACGTGGTTAGGTTCCGAATAGCCCGCGGAAGTTTACGCCTAGGTAGGGTAATCTCCCGCGCGCTATTCTCGGCCGTCGTCTGTATAAGATGGGTGAGGGAGGACACCGCTGCATCTGTTTTCTCCGTACTATCTAGATAGTCCGAGTCAACAATATACGGCGAGTCTGGTACGTCTAAGGCACTGACTAGGGAAGTCCTGGAGCCTTTACCGTTAGTCATGCGCTTTTTTGGGGGTTGTAGAGGGTCCTGTGGACCTAGAAGTAACGAAACTGGTCGGTGGTCCGATCCTAGGTCAGCTAGCTCCTCAATACTTCTATGTTTTTGTAGGGCAATAACTAGTACGTCCGGAAGGAAATTTAGATTGTCGGGGTAGTAAGTGGGCGCGTATGGTGCTAGGACGTCTAGGCCTAATGCGGTTGTAATATTAAGAAGGATGGTTACCATTGGTGTTCGTTTGCCTACACGTCCAATCGGTGTGTTTAGAATTGAAATCATCAAATAGTATAATCGAATCGCCTAAAGAGAGGAGAGCTTCGAAATCGCTCTGAAGAGGGCGGTGACCACTAGTTAGGTAGACTGAAACGATTTTCAGGGATTGATGACCTGTCATCGCCAGCCTACACGCAGTGGCCTTTGAGTTGGTACAAGGAGGTATGGGTATAGGGGAACAGTGAAGCTGATTCCTATAGTAGATCCTAGGTATAGTAGATACCTAAAGTAGTCGTCGTCGAGTAGTCTATCGTTGCGAACTAAATTATATCGGGGGATAGATAGCCCCTTCCTGGTGCCTGGCTTGAACCAGGTTTCCTGGAGAAATAAAAGGTGTTCCTATCTTCGACAAATTCTCTAATATCGGGTAGATAAGATCGAAGGGAACGGCTGTTAAAGGAGACAAGCGTGATCCCTTCAGGTTTTGTACGTCCGGTGGTGGACTGTGGAGTTATTGAATTAACGTTAACGTTACTCATAATTTAAGAAATAATTTAATACTAATAAGTACTTTACTCGAGTGATGTGAGCCAGATAGTAATCTTGACGCGAGTGCTCAGTGAACACTACAAAGCGTTCCATCGGGGTGGAGCATTTTTTGTATTTTTGAATTAGAGCGGAGAGCTCTTTGAGATTGAGATCCGGCAAAAAGAGGCCGCCGAGGGCGTTTTTTTTGTCGCGACCGGTGCGGCGGGAGATGGCGCCGCCGGGGAGGGCGACAGCGGGAGGCCCACTGAAGGGAACCCAGCAGGGATGCGAAGGCATCGAGATGCTCCGCGGTGACTATGAAGCTGAGAGAAGATAGGTAGGAATTGAATGGGATTTTATCGACTCCATGACGGGGTCGGAAGAGTGACAATGAGATAGTGGAAGGCCTAGGTGGCGAGCACGCGGGCCCACAACACTATATCCACAGACGTGTAAATGAGACCTCCCTGCCGAGGCAGGGGGGAGAGAAACAAGAGGACAACCCACCCTGTCGGACGACAGGGAGGTATGTATAGGTACCTATTATAGTGTGTAATGTAAACTCCGTCTCCCTTGGGCTAATCCTTAATAATTCCTTGGGTTACAAGAAACTAGAAAAATGCACTGAAAAAAATCGTCTTGCCTAGTTAACGTCTCGGTAGCGTAATTGGTCAACGCATCCGCCCGGATTGTGGAAGATGCGGGTTCGAGTCCCGCCTGAGGCAAGTCGATTTTTTTCAGTGCATTTTTCTAGTATTAATATTTACGCGTTTGTAAACGCAAAAATAAAATTGTTCCTTAAGAGAAACTTTCAACGGCAGAAAGTAATCGAAACGCTGCGTGTTCGGCGAAGGTCGTACCGAGTGCGAAATGGGGCACTTACAGTGCGAGCGGTGAGCTGCGTTCATCGATGTCAATTGAATAGGACATGACCAGTTTTCAAATGTCGACAGAATCTTCAAAATCGGTACTCAGAGTAAAGAGTTATGTATGCGGTAACAAACATAAAAAAACAGAGTCGAATTGAGAACCTCCTTGTCGGTTAAAAATGAACATGGATAAGGCTAAAATCATGCCGAATTTCCATATCGCACATACAGGTTGGAAGCTCATTTCTTCACTAGAATTTGTCAACGATTTCGTTTACTTCGAACAAACAGATCCACTTGGTAAGTCCAACTTTTAGAAAGAGGTCAAAGTAGACTTATTAAATATGTAATATTGCAGTTGCATAGTTCTTATACTTACTTTAGATTTAATTATAATTATCTAATCTGTAATTATAATTTAGATTTAATTATAATAATCTTATTAGCTGTCTGGGTAGCTATGTGATGCCGGCAGAATTGAATAGCATCATCCCATATCCTCCAATGTGTGTCGTAGAGGGCGACTCATGGATTGATCACCTTTATACTACGTCCACCAATCCGCATTGAGCAAGCGTGGTGGACTGACTACTGCTTAAACCTTCTTCGATGACAAGGAGAGGCTTTATGTCCCAGGAGTGGGTCGAATTATAAAGGTGGTTATGATGGTACTGGTGGATAATTATCTAAAAAAAACCGGTTTTGTTATTTACTGACTGATGATCATCAAAATTCTTAGGGTAGGTAGGTACTTCCTGAATTCCTAGAAAGCTGAACTTTGGTGTGTAAGCTAGTATTAGTACACAAACAGCAACAAAAATGATGGAAAAAAATTTGCGTTTACAAACGGGGAAATATTTTTAATACTAGAAAAAATACACTGAAAAAAGTCGACCTGCCTCAGGCGGGAATCGAACCCTCTTCGGAATCTTAACTGAATGTCAAATATTTGTAAAAATATTTCGTTCGGATCTTAGAAGTGCAAATTTCAAAAGATTTGATGAAACAATGTTTACCATAAAAACATAAGCACCAAGCACTGACAAATTTCGTCAGCGACCTTTTTCTGGAAGTTGAACTTACCCAGTTGGACCTGTTTGTCTCTGGTAAGCATAAATCGTCGACAACTTTCAGTGTAGAGCTTCCAACCTTTACAGGAGTGGGTGCAACATGGGCATTCGACATGATTGTTGACCCACTTCTTAGGAGACTACAGAGATCGTCGAGCATTGCGCTCAAGTCTTCCAAGATCTCAGCCATGACTGCAATATCATCTGTGAAGCAAAGGTGAGTCATATAGGTATTCGCCATTTATGTTGATGCTAAGCCCTTCCTCCCTAGTTCTGAAGCTTAAACGCGTCCTGCAACGCTGTGAACAGTTTTGGCGATATAACTGCAAATTTCAAAGATTTGATGAAACAATGTTTACCATAAAAACACAAGCACCAAACACTGACAAATTTCGACAGCGAAAGCAGTGCCCCGGTGGCGTAGTGATTAACGCAGCCGCCCGGATTGCGGAAGATGCAGGGTTCGATTGCCGCCTTCTCAGATTTTTTTCAGTGTATTTTTTCATGGATTTATTGCTACGATCCCAAAACAAAGCAGCAATCGAGCTTATGGGCCTTTCAAAATGAGCCGAAAGCAACCAAAGCGGCGCGCGTGAAAAAGTGCATCTAAGCGGATTATTTGCTCTTTTTTTAATAAAACTGGACACGTGGCCACTGTTGCTTTAGACAATCGCCGTACCGTGAATAGTGACTGGTACACGACCATTTGTTTGCCGGTAATTATTGACGAACTCGGTAAAAATATAACCGTAAGCGCCGTATCATCTTGCACCACGCAAGGGCGGATCCAGCTTTGGCGCCAGGGGGGGGTCACATAGTCATAGTCCAGTGGCGTAACTATAGGGTGTCTTGGGTGGCAAAATGCCACGGGCCCCGCGAGGATTAGGGGCCCCGACATTTTTTATCACTAGTGTCACTGACATTTTTAATAAAGAACGAAAAATTTCAAAACTAGGGGGGGGGGGTGTATATGAATTTGCCACGGGCCCCACATGGTATAGTTACGCCACTGGTCAAGTCACAAGAAGTTATAATTTAATTTTGATAATAATAGATACCTACAGGTAAAAAGTACGATTCAAAAACCGGATGATTCTGGAAAACCGGTTTTTCCGATTTTCATTTAAAAAAACCGGCTATATCGGTTTTTTCAGGTTTGAGGTAAAAGTCAATAAAAATTGAAAGAAATAGGACTATTTTTTTCTTTTATATTAAATTCTAGATTTGCATGATAAACACTTTTTGATGTAAAGAAATAAGTGATTTACTTCAAAAAGTGTTTGAACGTCCACGCTCTCGCAATGACATCAGATGTCTTGCTTCCAGAGTTTAACTTCCACAAGAAGTACCATGGAACTGATTAAAAGGGTGGACTGGGCACAACACCGTTATAGTAATTCGGTAACCATAAGAGTCAGACCAATAAAAATAATTTTTGGTCTGAGCCGTAAGAGTGGGTCATCGGTAGCGAAAAGGTCAATAAGCTAGCAAGGCCTGGGACTCAAGGACTACAATTTGGCCAAGAGCCTTTCTGTTGTATGCCAAAGAACCAGGCTATAAAATACTTAAAAACCCACCTCCTCTGAGAGGCAAAAGCGGATTGGCAAAGGACGCCTGGGTTAACACATTCAAAATCGAACCATACTCTCGTAAGCGCCCCGAAACACTGAAATAATAAAAGTGGCGCCAGGTCATGAAATTGTCCATGACCTGGCGCCACTTTTATCAGTAGAACCAAAATGTTCTGAGCCGGTTCTCTCGACGGAGTGCTTGTATCAGTCTGCTCTGAATTCCGATACCTGGGCTATACATACAGCACAACGGTATATAGACCAAGATGTCAATCATCGAGTAAGCTCAGGATGGATGAAATGGCGGCAGGTTACGGGGATGTGGGACTCCCATTGAGGCCCCTCAATGGGAGTATGTAAGCGGCCTCAATGGGCCGCTTACAATGAGCCTCATAAGAAGGCTTAAGGTCACGAAAAGGGCAATGGAGAGGGCTATGCTTGGAGTTCCTCTGCGTGATCATATCAGAAATGATGAGGTCCGCAGGAGAATCAAGGTCACCGACATAGCCCGATTGACGGCCGTTGGGCAGGAAAGGTCCTCGAGTGGCGACCACGTACCGGAAAACGCAGCATTGGTAGGCTCCCCACAAGGTGGACCGACGATCTAGTAAAAGTCGTGGGAAGCCGATGGATACGAGCAGCGCAGGACCAACCGGTTTGGAGATCCTTGGGGGAGGCCTATGTCCAACAGTGGGCGTCTCTGGGCTGAAATGATGATGTCACTCCCCTTGATTACCTCAAAATCTATAAAAGCATCTTGAGATCTGTCGTCCTGCATGGATCAGAAACTTTGGCATTAAAGCGAATGGATGAAAATAGATAACACGTGCATTTGTGGCAACAATTTTTAAGAACACTATTACAGATTGAAATTTTAAAATGTTTTAACTTAGTACTTTATTACTAAAGTTTAGTCGTACCGGTTGAAGTTAGGTCTAGCTAGACGTTAGTCAAAACCTTGTCGAAAAATGGCAAAAAACCCTCAGGAAAAACCTCAGATCAAGAAAAATACGAAGGTGCATGGCGGCCATGGCGCGGTAAATTCAAATTTTCCCGAATAATGCGTTTGTCGTCAAAGTATTATATTAAATTATTTAAATATTGAAAGTACTTAATTAATAAATATATATATATATATATATATATATATAAAAACATTATTTTAATTAGTGGTCCACCTAGGTCCTGGACCCAGCCCAGGGGGGGGGTCATGACCCCCATGACCCCCCCCCTGGATCCGCCCTTGGCACCACGACAATAATGCTAGTTCCCACACGGCCAGACAGACAAACGAATTTTTGAAGTTGAAAAACGTAGAATTTATGAGTCATCCTGCATACAGTCCCGACTTGACACCTTGTGACTTTTTTCTGTTCCCAAAAATTAAGAACCAATTACGCGAGAAGAGACTGTCGAAGAGTATAAAAAACACGTTTCTGAGGTCACCACGGAAGAGCGACACAAAAGTTTTCAAAATTGGTTAATTCGAATGAAAAAGTGCATTTACGCAAAGGGAGAATATTTTCAGATTTTCAGAAACAATAAATTAATTTTGACCCATAGGTAGTAGGTATTTTTTTCTATTCATTCCGGAAACATTTAGGGCGCCCCACGTATATTAGTTCGTTATAGTATCCATAGATAACACAAGTTCTTAATGATACTTAATATGTAGAGTTTGTAAAGTTAGGGCTTTTAGAGTTAAAAGCCTAATTGGCTCTACATCAGATCTGATAACTTTTTGACAGTGCGAGCCATTTGTTCTCGTCATAGCAACATTTTACATGAAAATGGTTTTTGGTGGGATGATCTTTACGTACTTTATACAAGTAAGTTATTCCAACAATTGATACCTACTGTATTGATTGTGATTGATTAGGTCCGAACCTTTTTACTTTCTCGTATACGTAGCAAGCGTAGCATAGAGGTCTCGTAGTCGTCAAAAATTCGACTTCGAGATTTTGACGGATTTATTTACACTTAGGCCTAATCGCCCCCTAATGTGGAGTAGGCTCGAGCCCCTCGGTGGGGACACTATAATGAGCTGTTGATGATGGTGTGTGTGTGTGCCTGTGTGTCTGTGCGTTAGCACGATAACTGGAGTACCTATACTGAAACTTATTGCAACCAAATTTTACATGCATGTATGACATCAAAATATAAGGTTTCTATCAACTTTTGAGTCGTCGATCACGAAAGTTAAGCAACCAAGTGCGCGGTCGGTACTCGGATGGGTGATCAAAATTTAATATGCATGTATGACAAAAAAAATATAAGGTTTCTATTGACTTTTGAGTCGTTTCCCGTGTACGAGAAAGTCAAGGGGAGACCACTCCCGATTTTTCATTAATGAATTATGACACAATTTTACTGCGGAATTTCAAAAAAATGTCTTAAACACACTAAAAAATTTAATTAAAATTTAAAGTATTTATACAGTATGAGGCCTAAGTATGTTGCAGCCGCTACATTAAGAAATTAAATAATAGCCAATAGCCGCCAGCACTTTATTTAATTTTTACATGGCGATATTTAACTTAGGTAAATATTTTTCTGCCAAGTAATAAAAAGAATTCGATGCGTTTTAATAATAACCGGTTACTATTTTTATCTGGTTTCATGGCTTTTGAGGTAGAAAACACAAAACAAATAAATTAAAGCAATTAAATAAACTCTCGCAAGTTATTCTGTGAAGTTTTATTGAGCCTTGTTGGTCTACGCTTGTTGGATTTTGGGCCTTAGAATTTTCGTCTCAAATAAATTTTTACTCTATGCTCTCGAACATAAAAAAAACCATTATGCAGCCTATAAACGACATAAAGATGATATTTTGATGTCATACACGCATGTTAATTTTGGTTGCAATAAGTTAAAGCATACTCGAGTTATCGTGCTAACGCACAGATACACAGACATACAGACACACAGACACACCCAGAGATAATTCCAAAAACGGTTTTTTGGACTCGGGGAGGTCCAAAACGTGTAAATCCGTCAAAATTTCGAGGTCGAATATGTTGACGATTACAGACTTCCTCTATACTACGTATACGAGAAAGTAAAAATTTTAATAAACTAAAGTACTATGAAAATATACGTGCAAATGTAGCATTTTAAAGTTAAAATTGTTCTGCTGCACAATTGTGTATACTGTGACGATAGCGTGGTCGGCTGTCTCTACGCTCTACACTAACGTAGAGTTTCTGGCGCCACCTCGCGCGCCACCCAATTTTGCTATTTGTTTTTTATTATTATTATTATTTGCCATAATAATTTACAATATTGCACCTAGTGTCTCATGTCTGTGTTAAAATAAAAATTTTATTTCTTCTTCTTTCTTTCTATTTTATAAGGCTGGCCTGTCCTTAAATAATTACAAGAAAAAAATTGAAATCCATTGAAAACTGACCTCAGGCCTTCCGACTGTAATAAGTAAGCCGTTTTAATGGATTCGTCTGTTTTTATACAAACCGTAAAAAAAACATTTTCATTAAAAACACCGCCTTTTAGACTAAAATGGGAGAAATATTAGTAATATGTGAAAAAAAAAACTGAAAATAAAGTTGGTGGTTTATTCAAAATATTCAGTTTGCCATCGAACTCAATAAAACATAGTTCGCATTATTAACTTTAAGATTTTTTAAACATAAAACTTTTATTTGTCCATTTTCAGTTTTAAAGCGGTTTTTTATTTAAAAAAAAATATTTTTAGTGATGTAAGTAAAATCAAATCAAATCATCTTTATTGCAGAATATGGTAATTAATGGTGTTACAAAAATACAATTATTGAGTCCTAAACATATTCTAACCTAATCTGGGCCCCGATCGCGGTAAATCATTTCAAGATGAAGCGCAAATGGAACAAAGCATGCAACTTTACGATGGTTTCGTATCGCGACGTTGATTTGACAGATGCTGCAAACGCATGTCGAACGCAGATGAAACACAAACGCTGTCAAAGTTACGTTTCTGTTACATTACAAAGGACGCTACTTTTTCTCAAACGTTACACGAATGTTAGAGGATTTTTGGTGCTTTACTTAAATTTTTACATATTTTAAAAATGAGTCATCATAATCATCATAAAAGCCTTTATAATTCGACCCACTGCTGGGACACAAGGCCTCTCCTTGTCATCGAAGGAGGCTTAGGCAGTAGTCCACCACGCTTGCCCAATGCGGATTGGTGGACGGAGTATAAGGTGATCAATACCCCTTTGCTGATCCATTAGTCGCCTTCTACGACACCCATTGGAGGATATGGGGTGATGCTATTCTACTCTGCCGGCATCACACGGCTGAGTGAATGTTCATTATAAGATATATGCTATCGAAGGACTTGGCTCATGAGTTAATAGTGGAATTTTGTATATTTGTATTTTGGTGGGTTTTTACTGCATTATTTATTAATAATCAAGCACAAGCTAATCGAGTCGTCGATCACGAAAGTTAAGCAACCAAGTGCGCGGTCGGTACTCGGATGGGTGACCGAAAATTTAATATGCATGTATGACATCAAAATATAAGGTTCTATCAACATTTGAGTCGTCGATCACGAAAGTTAAGCAACTAAGTGGGCGGTTGGTACTCGGATGAGTGACCGAAAATTTAACATGCATGTTTGACATCAAAATATAAGGTTCTCTCAACATTTGAGTCGTCGATCACGAAAGTTAAGTAACCAAGTGCGCGGTCGGTACTCGGATGGGTGACCGAAAATTTAACATGCATGTATGACATCAAAATATAAGGTTTCTATCAACTTTTGATTCGTTGATCACGAAAGTTAAGCAACCAAGTACGCGGTCGGTCCTTATATTTTGATGTCATACATGCATATTAAATTTTCGGTCACCCATCCGAGTACCGACCGCGCACTTGTTTGCTTAACTTTCGTGATCGATGCATACGAAAATTTACTTAGTTTTTCACAAGTAGGTACCTATAAAAAGACTGTACAGTGTACATTGTATAATTACAACCGTCCTGTTTACTCTGAGTTACAACCCAAATTTATCAATGATTAAAGTTCAGACAGGATATTGCCTGTTATTTTTCAGAATAATAAAAGGGAACAAATTTAGTGCCTACCAAAAAAATAGTTACATTGCTCACCAATTAACAACTTTTGGTAAAACTTTACGCTTTTCAACCGACTTCAAAAAAGGAGGAGGTTCTCTATTCGACTGTATGTTTTTTTTTTTTTTTTTTTTTTTGTATGTATGTTCCGCGATTACTCCGTCAATTATGAATCGATTTTGAAGATTCTTTTTTCGTTAGGAAGGACATGCTCCAAAGGTGGTCCCGTATAAATTATACCGAAATTGGTTCAGTACTTTTTTGTTAAAATGATAATTTCATTGGGGATGAAATAATAATATCGTCCACGAACACAAAAATAATGTCAATTTTTTTTTTGAACTTGCCATTACCTAATATGCAATAGTGAAATTTTGGTTAGTAGGTCCAATAGTCAACACATAAACTATGACAAATTATTTTATGAACTTAAGTTAAATAACTAGGTTCATAGTTCATTAACTTACCATTCATTTTGAATGAATGACAGGCATTTGTAATGAGATATAGGTCTGAGACGTGATATTATTTGTTAACCGACTTAAAAAAAAGAGGAAGTTCTCTATCCGACTGTTTTTTTGTGTTTGTTACCTGATTACTTCGTCAATTATGAGTATTACGACTCGATTTTAATGATTCTTTTTTAGGTACGTCAAGATCAGAGATGGCCCGTATTAATTTTATCTATATAAATTCGACCCTTTTTGAACAAATCACTAATAGCAAAAAAAAACGTTTTATTTAAAGTTTCCATTAAGTTTTAATGAGCGCCTAGTAGGCCTATCCGTTTTCAATAAAATATACTTTATTTCCACTAAAAATAATAAAATAAAATATTTTTAGCAAAAAAAATAGGACAACCGACTTCAATGCGTACAAATTTAAACTAAAAAGTAAGAAATAAATAATATTTTTATGAATTAGTTGAAAAGAGCGTCATAGGAAACCAAGGAAAGTATTGATACACATTTATAATTCCTTATTTATAATTCATACTCCGATATATTTGGAGTCGGTGCCAGCCTAAGCAAAATAAACTTACCTAATAGATACGAACTTGATTAATCCATTAACTATACATAATAATGAATGACGAAGATAAGAAAAAATCCGCCACTCCGTGAAGTTCGAAAATTATAAAACACTATGCTCCTTGGCTAGCTGGCACCGGCTCCAAATATATCGGAGTATGAATTATAAATAAGGAATTATAAATGTGTATCAATACTTTCCTTGGTTTCCTATGACGCTCTTTTCAACTAATTCATAAAAATATTATTTATTTCTTACTTTTTAGTTTAAATTTGTACGCATTGAAGTCGGTTGTCCTATTTTTTTTGCTAAAAATATTTTTTGGTGAGCATTTATCCCTTTTTGTAGGTTAGGTTTGTATGGTGTTCATTTAAATATAAGCCATAATAAAGTACTAAAGTTCTTTACACCGTAAATTTTCCAGGAAATTGTTTCGAGATTTTGATATAAAAAAAATCATCGTACCTAATTGCTTAACAACTTTCAAAGATTATAGACGCATAAACTTAGAAAAGTTGTTAAAATCCATATTGCGACTGCGCATCATTACGTTTATAAAAAAACTACTGGAGCGACTCACGTAAATTTTTCATGTACAGTCAACAGCACGTCGGGCTATACAAAACTGTCAAATTTCTCCAAATGATTTTCAACCTAAGGTTATTGAGTATAAAGTGCATAATCGATTGGGAAAATTTGAAAGTTTGTGGTAACCCAACGTGCTGTTGTCTGTACCTAACCATTCGTGAAGTAAGTATATAATTTTCCGTATTTTCCTAATCGGACCAGACGTCTTCCAGTATTCGGGGAATATACATAAGAAAATAAATACGGATTGAGAACCTCCTCCTTTTTTAAAGTCGGTTAAGAGCATTTTTGCACGGATATTTAGTCAAAAGTACAATACTTTATATGTTGTTTTTACTATTTTACTAGCAATTTTTCCTTCTTCTCTCACTATTTAAACGTTCCCTGGACTTTCACAAATATTTCAAAACGAAAATTACCCAAGTCGGTCCAGTCGTTCTCGAGTTTTAGCGAGGTAACGAACCAGCAACATTTTTATATGCAACGTGTACCAAAATTCACCGATAAATGGTCACCAGGGGGTGAACCTGCTTATAAAGTTATATACCTGACTACTCGAGAAATAACAAAAACAAAATAAAACTCCACTGGACTCCACTTTATTTAATCAGAAGAAAAAAAATCGGGGGTGGTCTCCCCTTCACTCTTTCGTATACCGGAAACGACTCAAAAGTTGATAGAAGCCTTATATCTTATATTTTAATGTCATACATGCATGTTAAATTTTGGTCACCCATCTGAGTACCGACCGCACACGTAGTTGCTTAACTTTTGTAATGAACGACTCAAAAGTTATAAATTTGATTTCATACATAATTCCAAAACACTATATTTTTGGACTCAGGGAGGTCCAAAACGTGTAAATCCGTAAAAATCTCGAGGTCGATTTTTTTTACAATTACAAGACTTCCTCTAGGTATACTACGTATGCGAGAAATAAATCTTTCGAATATTGACAGCAGACTGTAATAAGTAAGCCGTTTTAATAGATTCGTCTCTTTTTATTCAAACCGTGAAAAATTTAAATCGTATATTCATAAAAAAACTGCCTTCAAAAGTAAAAAACGAGAAATGTTAGTATTAATAAAAAAATCTAAAAAAAAAATGCCAGCTATGTTTTTTGAGGTTGGTAGTTTATTCCAAATATTGAAGTATTTTTAAACATTAAACTTTTATTCCTCTATTTTAGGTTCATGAGCGGTTTTTTATTATAAATAATTAATTTTTTGTGATGTGACTAGTATAAAATAGTCCATGGAGACTCATATAGTCATCTGGTTGGGTACCACAGCTTTTCTTATTTCTGCCGTGAAGCAGTTCGCTGTGTTTCGGATGGAAGGGAAAGGTAGCCAGTGTAATTACTGGGCATGGAAGGCATATCATCTTAGTCCCCAGGATGGCAACGCACTTGCAGTGCAAAGTAATTTACCCTTAATATTGCAAGTGTGTATAGGCAACGGTAACCACTTAAAATCAGATGGGCCACAAGTTTGTTTGCCATCTCGTATTATAAAAAAATCGTACGTTGCATAGTTATAAAAATCAACTTACAACTGAAAGTAATCGATGATTAAAGTTAAGACAGGATTTTGACTAATACGAGTGAAAACGGGAATTAACGCGATAAAATTACCTTCGTCGTTTCATTTAAAAGGTAATTTGATCGCGTTAATTCCCGTTTTTACTCGTATTAATCATGCAACGCGAAAGTTTAAAAGTAATTAGGATTTTGGCTGTTATTTTACAGTACTTATAATAAAATACTACAATTCTTAACACTATAATTTTTTTAATTCTTGACACTATAAAACTATCTAAAGACAAAGTCTTTAGATAGTTTTCAGTAAAATTTTAAGTCAGAAAAAAATTCAAGTAACTGGGTCAACTTTCAAAGCTATCGACGCATAAAGTTAGAAAAGTTGGAAAAATCCATATTGCGACTGCAAATTTTCAAGATTCTAAAAAAGTACTGAACCGATTCATGTAATTTTTTCATGTTACCATTAGGAATGTACTTATATACTCTTTCAAACAAAAAAGACGACTTTCCAAATCGGGCCAGACGTCTTTGAGTAATAGGGGAACATACGTAAAAAAAATATGAATTGAGAATCTCCTCCTTTTTTAAATAAGTTAAAAACTGCATTTTTATACTTTTCCTGTATTGATTCATTTACAAATATATAATACATAATGTTTAAAGAAGTTAAGTAACTTACCTATTTTTTTTATTTACTAGAAGAAGGAACCTAGGATACCACCTTGTAGCACTCCGTCCAAGTATATATTTTTTACTTTACAAAATCATGTTAATTACTAAATATAACATCAATACTTTATCGATTACCTTTTACGTTACTTAAACTTGCAGTTTAAATAATACAAACCACGTTAAAAATGTGTTGGACAGACTCAAAAGCTTTTGCGTATTCAGAAAACTGGGTCATTAACATAATGTTATGCGAAATGAATGCATCATTCATGTAAAATAAACATTGATAATTATATTTCTAGTATACAACAGCTTAGTTGTACGATGAAGCGATTAATTGCAAAATAAACAAAACCTTGGAGTTAGTATGCATCTAGAATCTAAACAAATCCTTTGTAAACAAGTTGAGAATAAGTTTGTCGTTTTGTCGTAAAACATTATAACGTTAGGCATATTAAAAAGTTTGAAGTAAACAGCGTGTCCGGTTTAGCCGCATCTCGCGTAGAAGCCTTCACCCCGCACTCACGTACCCGTGACATAGTTCGGGTGCAACGCCTCTGCCGGAAGTACAATGCGATTATCGATTTGCTTATGACAGAAAATGCGTTGAATGGACAAGGGTCGGGGGGCGCGGGGAGGAGCAGGCCGCTCGGCGCGTCAGTGCGCGCGAGAGAGCGGGCTGCGCTGTCGCCTTTACGCAGCCCGCTAATCGGAAATTTCGAGTGTTGTGCAAATGCTTGTGTTTTTATGGCGTTCATATTGCTACGACTGTTGGTGTTGGGTGTGATCGCGGCGGCGGCCGACGGTGGGTTTTAGTTCCGTGTTATTGTAGTGGCCACGTGCACGGTGCCCGGGAACGAGCGGTGTTTACGGCGCTGGGCGCATGCGCTCGGCTTGTTTGCCTCGACCGCGGGTCAACCGCCTAACCTACGAAGCCTACACACATAAGTATCAGTTCGTCAAGTAAGTCTAGAATATATACCAGGAGATGATGCTGTTGGTGAGTGAATCGATACGGTCACAGTTGTTTAGGCAAGATCCCTCCTTCACCTATTTCCTCCGGACCAAAACAAACAGGTTTCGCGTTTCGCCCTCTCAAATGTTTCCTCCGCCTCTACGTTTGGTCCATGACGATCCTCTTGTTTACGTACCGATCTACGAATCTGTTTACCTGTGTAGGTAGGTATATATTCACGGACTCGCGGCGTCGCTTGGACGTTTCTTATTGAATCACACAAATCAACTCCGAATTTCTAATATTCTTGTAGATCTTATTTGATTCCCCTTCCAAAGTGTAATGGAGTTTGCTAAGCAATTTCCGTAGCGTAACTGCGTCTTACTGTATTTTAATGAATAAAATATTCCAAAATACTTAATTTCTGTTTTGATTTAAGGTTCCGTCAGACACTTCTCTAATATGAATTTTGAAACTTTTTTATTAAACTTTAGTTAAACAGTAACGATAGTTTTATTTACGAGTACTTTACAAAGATAACCAAACACAATGTACCCAATAGTGTACCAAAATTATTTGCTACTAAGACAGTTTCGTAACAATTTTTCAAATAAGATAAACTGGCCTGCGGACCATAGGTACTATTAAAATATTTTATCGCTACCGACTGGTTGTTGTTATTACTCTTAAATAAAAATGTTATACTATTCGGTACCGTAGGCCTACATAGGCGTGGGCAGTTTCATTGATATCATTCAAAATATACAAAAAATGTTATCGCGATGTTTACGCACGCAAAAGAAGTAAAAGAGTGTACAATTGTTATTATCTATCAATTTAAACTACCTTCTACAAATTTAACTTAAGTACCAATATTCCTTAATTTACCTTTCCTTTGTTATTTCAAAACAGGACAAAAGTATCCTACACCTACTGTTCTTATTTATCAGCATGCAAACGGGTCGGAATGAATGAGTATAACTTTATACTTCAGACTAAGCAAATGTCGCAAACTTATTTGTCAAGGTTACCTTGCTTTACCAGATGTAACATAATGTTTGCATTGTCCTAATGTAACTGCTACTTTCCAGAAAGAGGAAGTGTTTTATTGTAGGTAGGTACTGTAGGTAGGTATATCAGTAGCAGACAAAGTCAAAGCTAATTTCAATAACACTAATCTACAAGTTAAAGAAAAAATATGAACTGAAATAAGACCTAAAAAAGTCAATTATATATTTATTGGAGGTACGCAAGATGTAGGTGTTGACTTAAAGGGCACTAGGGAAATAAGTGCGTTGAAAATGTACGCTGAATAAAATACCTATACTGCGAGAATCATTGAAATAAGATCGTTATTTTAGCTTTGAATAATATTACCCTTAAAGCTTATTCTAAAATAAATATTACATGTTATAAAATTTTAATACCTACTCCAAGTAATGATACCAATACCTACAAAGTGTTAGTTTATTATTGATACACAACACGCATACACATATAACTTTGATGATTTAATTATTTTTAGGTGTAATGAAAACAAGGAAACGGATTATAAAGTAATTTCATGGGTCATTTAATGAATTATTCCTATTACAATTGCGTAATAAACAATGATCACAAAACGATCTGGAACGAAATGCTCACAATTAATCGGATCAATCAATAAACATTTTTGTTTTTGTACATAAGTAAAAATAATCTTCAACGTTCAAAGTCGCTGAAAGTTTTGGAAGTTCTTGAAGATTGAAAGTTATTTACAGAATTAGCTAATGGTGACCAGTAAAATCAACCCAACTTTGGTGAAGATTTGTTACTAAGTTTATTATGATTAATCGTATTTGCGTTACTGGATAAAATCGAAGTTTGGAAGATGTTGTTTAATAACAGGAAATATTTCCATATCTGTGCATATATATCGAAAGTATCAGTGACCGAATGGTGTGTATTCTTTAGTACAAGAATCCTAGGTCAAAATCTCTTCTATAGTAACGATGTCCACGCGAAGATACTTGGACCAGCGTATCGTTACAATCAATAATCAAATCAACATCGTTACATAATTACAACTTGTTTTAAAAATTGTGTTCCGTGCAAATGCTTCGTAGAACACAGGGAACAACTTATTACTAATTGTAAAACGATAGGTACTTTCATATCGTTGCTGAGGGCACACTACTGAACAGGATAAGAAAAAAATACTAACAACATTAGACCTATTTAATATTTAAGACCGGAAAAGTTTAAATTACCAAAAAAATACAAGAAAAATAATCAAAATTAAAACTTTAATACATAGTAAACATTCTAGATAGTGTATCTAAATAAAATACCAATATATTAAATAAATGACTGAGGGATTTGTAATGTATCGTAATTCTGAGAATTTCTCAAAGATTACTAGTAAGCTGTAGTTATTAACCATTTGCCATTTAAAAGTATGGGTGCGTTTGATCTGAAGGAATAAGAATAGACATAGTATCTATATCGTAGGAACTGATAAATTACTAACTGTGCAACCAAATCATGTACATTAAAAAATATAGTTTTGACTTTCATAAGTACACATCTTTTAATTTATATCAGGACCTACTCACACTAAACATTTTATTATATACTATGATTATAATAGCTCTGATTTGAATTCAATTTCTATAGACAAAATCTTATAAAGTATCGTAAATTCCTTTTTCTGTTTTATTTTGTCTTTACAAGTATTTCACTCAGTAATTATTGCAGTATTAGTAACAAGGAGCTTTAATTGGTAAATGTACTTCAAATTAATCAGACAGTGAATCACTTTGTAATACAATAACTAAGTGTATAGGTTTAAATCCACTATATTTGATATAATTATAACAGTACGTTCTGCTTGTTATGTAGGTATTACTAAGATTTAAATTTTCCTTTCAATTATTATTATAATGTTTGGCAGTTAAACTTGAAGAAGGTACAAAAGATATCAAACAAGATTGTAAAAGTAAACGAAAGAATGGCACATTTAATGAACATATTATTGAAGTCGATAAATAAGAAAAAAATATTGATAAAACATTCAACGTTCACGATCACGAGCCAGTGATCATATTCATTGAATTATTTCCAGGATAAATTCCATTAATATTTATTGGACTTAAGTAGGAGCAAACGTTGTCTTAATATTATATTTCCCCTTTTATGATTGTCCATACTTATGTCTATAATAAACCCAATCTTTGTATCGTTCCACAACAATTTTATGATTGGATGTGTTACGATTTTGGTAAACATTTGTATTACCTACAGGTAATAAATTTAGATCCTCTTATGCTCACATAAAATATAAACTAGGTTACGCAAGGTCGGAATAATAACTTAAAGCTGTATCTGTTTATTGGGAAAACAAGAGCAATTTGTTAGTCTAGTCGACAAAAAAATGTATGTGGAGAGGTCAGTGGCGACAAATGTAGGGAATCTTGAAATATTAGTAATCTTATAGGTAAAGAGAATATAAAGACCCATTTTATAATATGAAGGCGTGTAATATTCAATTGTAAAATCAAAGGAATTATTTAAGATATTCAATTAAACGTCAAAAGCAGTCAATGTTAATAAAAGTATCATCTTCTAGTCTAAAATTTTGAACGAAATGTAGATCAAATTTGTGTTGTGAGTATTTTGACAGTTGTTCAAAATTAGTACAAATATTATGAAATGTAACAATCTTGAACAATTACAAGAAACCTGAAACTTAACTAGATATATATGTAACTGATTTGAACAGAAATGTTGGTGTCGAAGATGAAATAGAAGATAACATCGCACGAGATATTTAAGTGGGTATCCGTAAACGGATCGTTTATATACGCCGTACCGTCCTTTGAAGTATTATAAATACACGAAATGAGACAAAGAAAACCAACACGGCTCGCTCCATTGAGAAACACCATTTACGCACATAATATTAAAGCCTCTCTGACATTGTGCAATCAATCGAAAACCTGTCTAAACGCTCACTTATCAACGTTTCCCATTCTGAATGCCCAAAAGGGGCCCTTGCTTAATTTTTATGTCTACCGTTTCGTTAAAAAAAGACAGTTGCGTGGTAGTTCAAAGCATAATGAAGGTCGAACGTCTTACCAAATAAATTGTTCGGATTCGGGTACACTTGTATGGTCTCGGTACCGTCCAAGTACCGTCCCAGTCCGTTCGCTGTTTGATGGCCCCATTTCCGAGGTGGGACATCATCATATTTTCCGATTGTGTCTAATTAAGTCCATTAACGATTCGCTGTGAATATTGCTCTCAGTGATTTTTCGATATCAAAACGCCCTTGAAGTTCCATTTGTTAGCGGTTAGGTACTGCTCGGTTTGTTGTCTTGCCACTGATATTTTTTTAGCAATAATTATTTTTTCGTTATTAGTTAGCCATGATAGATGATTTGGTTGTTTAACGCTGACAGTGGAAGCCCTAATGAAGTTTTAAAAGATGGCGTACTAAGTTGAAAGACTTTCTATGCCTAAAATGGAAAAACCTTCCTGTGTTACAGAATTGGCTTATGGCCAATATCTTAGTATTTAGGGAAAGCAGGGCCTCAACTGTAGGATATTCCAATCTCACGAGATAAATATTATATATGGATAGAGGATGACGACATCTCATTTGGTTAATATACAAGCCGAGTGGTGCCCCGCAAATATTCCGGTCCTTGGCGGCTTTACACTTACATTGTGTTATTTAGATTAGTTTATCAAGTGTTCGCTGCTAATTAAAACTGAAAACAAGTTTAACAGTCAGAAGAAAGGTCAACCTTATGGATAAAGGAAAAAAAATCATTCTTATTTCCCACTCAATTCGATGCAAAGCTTACATAATACAGGATGTTTTTGAAGCGTAAAATGTTATATTTTTGTTAACATCATTAGCGCTTACTTGTTCTGAGAATTCAAATAGAAAGTGAATCCTGATTTGGAAAGATTAATCTGAGTGTGACACACGACGTATGTTCATGCCTATAAAAAGGAAACATCCTTCAATACTCAAACAACTGTCATCGATTCAGATGAGTTGTACACAATACTTAATTGCGTCGTAATATTCATATAACGCTATAGGTAGGTACGGCCTAATATTTTCAATAACTAAAGACTCATTTCGATCAACGTATAGGCCTAAGCACGATGTAGCATTACGTGGAAATGTGTTACGGCATTGGATGTCTTTGTTTAACTAGCTGTATTATGATTTTGAAGCGTCAATGTTCTACAACGTGATGGTGTTTAAAGATATTAGCAACACCTTGCCGAGACTTAGATTAAAGAAGTTTGTGGAAATCAAAGTGGCATGTTAGCGAGTGGGGGCCGCGGCCGGTGGGGCGTGGGGCGCCGCGCTAACAAGGTCAGAGGCCCGGTGCGGCACTGCGCGGCCAGCCTCGCCGCGCCGTGCGCCTGCGCAGCCGAGTCACTTGAAACTGGCGCGAGTACTCATTGTGATAGCGTTTACCGCTCACTCGTACCATAATCTAATACTATTTTTTACTATCTTAAATGGACACGCAATAAGCACTGTAAAATCGCTGTTTTTTTCTTCTGTAGTAACTCTAACTACTATGTTTAGACAAATGTTTTAGCTTTAGTAGCTAAGAATTCTGGAGATTAGATAGGAGGTACTTGTTTGCGCATGACATCAAATTTTGTCAATTTTTGTACAATAACATGGGTGGGTTCAATAAAATTATTTACGCATTATTTTACAACTGAACGTTACAAATCAGCCAGTAACACCTGCTGATCTTGATCGCCAAAGATCACACGAACACGTGACAACTGATCCATTCTGAGACGTTGGTTGTAAAAAATCGATTCCGACTCGTCTAGATCGACGGTTGGCACAAAAACCTTAGAAAAAAAGCAGATGACGAAACACACGGGCAGCGTGTGAACTTTTTTAAATCGATATTTGCAAACACGTCTACTGAGTAAGTTGTTTGGACACCGTTTGATGAGGTACTGAGATGTTTCATACGTCTGTGACCTGGCAGAGTTTTATTTGGACAATCTTAATCGAACGAAGAGACCGCTGAGGTCCTGACTGGATAACGTGTCTTCCACATTTCAAGGCATCTTTAATACCTAGAGCTTCCAAAGTTACCATTAATATTGCCGGTGGTTAATGCATTACCATTACGGCCAGGTGGAATATAATCTCCTTTTCATTTTTCATTAAGAAATCGTGAAATCTCTCTGTGTAACTATTTCATTATGCTACACCATTTTAGGGTACTTAAATATCGATTATGTTTAAGTTAAACCGTTAAAGTGGATAGGCAGAAATTTTCTCAGGATCGCGAAGAGTTGGCAAAGCATAATTAAACCTCATATATTTTGTCTCTTAAGTCTAAGCACAATCATTAGTTATTAATTCGATGTGAGCTTTGCTTTAATCTGTTTTGTATTTCTTCATTTCTTTTATTTCAATTAATGACAACTGTTGTTGTTTATTGAGGACCCAAGTATTAATCTGTATACAAATTTGTATGTATTTCAAACGCCATGTTACCTAAGGCTCTGCTCGGCCTCTCTTGGAGCTAGAGTATGTATGTATTAAACTTGATTTGGTTATCTTTACAATTTGTTATTGAGGGAAAATGTTTGTGTAAAGGAAATTCAAAAATATTTCCTGATTCCAATAAACAGTCGTTATACAATACAAAGGTTTGTTTACGAAGTATCACAATTTATTCACTCATTCAACACTAACTTTTAGTAGGTACTACATTATCAATATCCTCCTTTGTATGATTGTGTTGTAGTAAACTTTGATAGTACAATATTTGCAGTGTAAAGCGAGTGACCTATATCTGATAAGGATTTTATGAATGAATGCAAGCGCATAATATTTATCACTATGTGTGTAACCTGCCCCCTGCGCGCTATATACGCGCTATTTACAAACGTAAAATTCAAAAATCAAATCTTTGTCGTTTTCATAATGTTTTGACCTCAGGTTTCGAAATCTGGTAGCTGTTGTCAAAATTTATGAACGGAAACGTTTTGGATTTGTTAATACGTTGTAAATAGCGCAATCAGTGGGCCTTGCTTGATTGACTGTGTTATTACTGATTTAGCTTAGGATTCCGCACATTGGTACGCGTCTTGAGAAATAATTATTGCTGTCAATACTACTTATTTTATATTGGGATACCTTGTATAGATGTAAGTCTGTTGGCCAGCACACATTCATTTACATCCACAGAATACCAGCGTTGCAGGTGTTGTGCATGCTGCAACATAATTATGCTGAGTGGCGGCATTTTTGGTTTCACTGTATCTTGAATTCTTGATGTATGTTGTATCTTGTGTCTTTTTGTAATGAAACTGAATTAAAAGAAGACTGAAAAAAACTTAATCTTTTTATTACTAAAAATATTCATAAAAAAGCATTTCTAGTAAGACGAAGATCTGTCAAGTACCCATTAAAATAATATTCATAGTATACATACTATAGTATATCACAAAATCAGAGTAAAGTTAAACATCTTGGCACTGCACGAAGTTGTAAATTTGTTATCAAAAAAAGAAACTTTAGACAATTCTGTTAAAATATGACGTATAATCAGACGATCATTAGGGGATGAGGATATGCAATTGTTTGATGACAAAAAATATGTACGAATAGAAAATTTATAACCTAATAGAATCATTTAAAAAGGGTGAAAAGAAATAGGACGCAAAATGAGTTTTCTGTCGTACATGTTTCAGCAAATATAAAGGTATTCAAATATCTAAATACTTTTCTTATTTTCTTGAACGGTGTAATCCTATTTAGAGCTGAAATCTGTCGAAAAGCTTCAATCGGCGTTTTATCCAATCCATAAAAGCGATTCATAATTACTTTTTTATATCTCTTTGTCTTCTATAGTCTCATAAACAAATATTCTTATAAGACTCCGCCATGGTTGCTTGCGACGTCAAATCCATCCCCACAGTCTTGATGCCAGGTTTTCCACAAACGTGCTGTTTTCGTGCATATTTCTACTGCGAACTACAAGGAATGAAATGAAATGAAAAAGTTATTTATTTAAATGGACTTTGCTAGCTACTGTTAAATCGTCAAAAGCCCTACCACCATTTCGGGACGAATTAATTATTTTACTTAAATAACAATTATTATGCTGAAATGGAGACGAAATGGCGAAATAAAATCCACAGCTTACAATTTCGTGATGATTTCAAAACATAACAGGTCAATAGATAATAACAATAAAATAAAAATCATAGTTTTACATGCGTGAATTTTGGATAGTTATTACTTCCACTCATTTGGATCATTTATATAATAATTTATCTTGTAAAAAACTTTTCTATATGATTCAATTAATCACATTAATGAACTAAGTAATTTAACTTTAGATACCCACCACTATTTTGTGTTAATTTCAGAAAGATTCCTTACAATTTGGGTGCTAAGCATACATTTATGATCCTCCCGTTAACAACTATTAAGCATACAACATGACTGTGGTATAAAAAAAATGCAATTAGGCTGTGAAACCAATTATCGCCAGCGGTGTTCCTGAGCCTTTACGACCTGGACATCTGCAAAAAGAGAGCGTATCCTTAAAGGTCGGCAACGTATTTGCGATTCCTCTGGTGTAGCAAATGTCTATGGGCAACGGTGATTACGTCTGCTCGTTGGTCGCCTTTTCGTTAAAAAAGATAATCAAATTCTTAATACAGCTTCTTAATTTAATACTTCTTCTATTGTTTAATAAATGGAAGGATGGATGGAAAAGGATATATAAATTTTAAGCTGGGCTTGTTAGACTGAAATACGAGCGATTATTTTACAGATTTGTTTGTAAGCGTCGCAGTATACGTCAATTTCAATCAAGATCCAACCCAGGTCAATTAATGTAATGAACAGAAGGAACATTTGTTGGAAATCAAAAATGAAACGATTGAAACGTTATGTATCAAATAATATTTATAAGAGATTTATTGGATCGCTTGGAAGAATTATTTCTATTAACAGATTAGCTATTAATCGGCTGATATTGAGGTTCATTCACACGGCACTGAAACATTAATACTCCTCATCCTAAACTAATCAAGTATCGATTACTCTAACTGTTTAACCGTATAGGGTTAATCAATGTGATGGTGCTACTGACGATGATACTGACGATGATACTGATGATGATGATGTTAATAATAATGAAAGACTAATCGAAACCATTCAGCTGGAAAAGCTAGAAGAAAAGTGTTGTGATAAACTTTATGCACCGAAAGTGAAAATGCGGACTACCTATGTTGCGCGGTTGGTACTAACAATTTTACTAACACACAGTTCTTTACTTTGGAACGCTTGTTGCTTCCGGTTGCAAGCAAAAAATAGTATTGAATAAGCGGCAACCTATGACAACATGACAAACGAGTAAAAGGACAGGGGAAAACCGGTACCAACTTAGCGTCAATTGCGAGACTACTAGCAAGTTCCATGAGAGCTTTAAGTATTGCGTTCATTGATGACCATTTCAAGAATTTTATTTCATTTGTTGGAAGTTAGTTGTGTGGCAAATAAATAATATTTTAGAACTTTTATAGTTACCCTCGGTGGTAGGGTAGAAGCTGACAACGCTGAGTGGCACTGGTGTTCCTAACAATAAGATGCTACGACTTTGATTATTTGAGATTGGGCAGTAAATAATTTGTTTATTATTCAATATTTCAACGGGTAATATTGTCAGCATGGTAAAAAATTTCGTAACTAAGTAGGCGGAGAGCTTTTATGTCACATTTATTGTATAAAAAGTATGTTTTGTTCTACGAGCTCTGGCGGCAGATATGTAAGTAGAATTACGGCTACTTGAACAGATAAATTCTGAGATTCTTCCGTTCCAATCTTCTTGAGACAATGTTATTTTAAGTACCTAGGTATCGCCGTCTTATCTTGCAGTTACCAGGTCTCGGTATTCATTACAGGAATCGCTGTTACTAGGTGCATAATTTTTCTGTTATTGTAACCTCGATGAATCACACGACTTATTCTTAACTTGAGACCATACTGACTCCACCATTGTGCCGGCTCCTATTCAAACGCAAAAAAGCATGCTATAAACCTGTGCTTAATTCATTCATATTTAAACGGCATCTCCACAGCGTCTGTTGTTGTTGCATTATGTATTTTTTTCTTTTATTTCATGACTTAAATATAAATTATAGCATTGGAATGTTTTGTTATTGATTGCGTAAAGTATTAATATTATTATGCAGTTAGATTATTTTTATTGAGAAAATATTTGATATGTATTTCAATATTTGTTTTAAGGATATAGGTATTCTTTATATTGTTTTGTGCTTGCGGTGATTCCACAGCTCATAGAAGAACCGTTGTGTTGTAAGCACGGAACTTACAGATACTATCAACATAACGATTCTTCTCGATAATAAAAGTTTTTTTTATGGTATTTACCTACGCTAATTGTTTACATTTTAACCTGGTATATCAGGCTAGGTAGGTACCTAAGAAGGGTTGGTGTCAGGCGGCGGCCGGCCGTAAAAATCTAATGCCAAATCCTTTAGCAGTATTGTTGATATTAAGACATACTTACTGAACCGACCCGAAACATAGTGGGGGCAGGGAGATAGAAGAAGCTGGTACCTAATAGGCAGCTTGTATGTCGCCTCTTAAATGATGTTTTTAAACGCCGACACAAAAAGAGGGGTGTTATAAGTTATGTGTCTTTGTATCTGTGTTTGTCTGTGGCATTGTAGCTCCTAAACGAATGAATCGATTTTGATGCCGTTTTCTTTTTTTGAAAGCTGACGTGACCGAGATGGATATTAGCTATAAATTTATTACACAAAAATTTCAATTTTGTTGTTTTTAACCCCCGACGCAAATAGAGGAGTGTTATCAGTGACCTGTCTGTGTGTCTGTATGTCTGTGTATCTGTCTGTGGCATCTTAGCTCATAAACGAATAGACCGATTTTGATGCGGTTTTTTTTGTTTAAAAGCTGACGTGATCGAGATGGTTGTTAGCTATAAATTTATGTCGAAGTTACACAATACTTTCAATTTTGTAGTTTTTTTATGTATTCATATACTAGTAATATCTAAGATAAATATTTGAACAGAAAATTGTGTAAGTGCTGCTTCCTGTGACCACGCTGAAAAGTGTTACGAAATGTTCGGGCTAATATCACAAAATGTGAAACCCAAATAAGTACTTACTAAAAAACGGTAAAAGTAGTTTTATTTATTTAAATGACTTTTATGATAGAATAGGTACATAAAAAAGCATTGTCTTTTGTTAAGAAGCATAATAATCACGATTTGTCATATTAGTAGTTAGTCTATCTAAAGGATGGGAAGCACAAAGCCCGTATACTTGTGTTCAGCGAATCCTGTAATAGCTGGGAGGATGCGCTTGACCGAAGGGGGATATTCCTATATCCCCCAATCGCAATCGCAAGCGCATCCTCGATAAGAGCTAGTCGAGAACTGCACAATGGCCTTATATCCTTATAAGGCCATTGTGCAGTTCTCGAGTAGCTCTTGTTACAGGAATACAACACTTACTTTACTAGTGTCCTACCATGCTTGCTTAGTAAAGCATTTTTTTACTGACTAAAGGTCGTAGCAGACTTATCAGCACGGAAAAGTAACGCCTCTTTTTTACTATGAACGCTACGGAAACGCGGTTACGAAACGGCAAAATAATCGTGAGCAGTGTGCAGATGGCCCCCCATAGTCACGCGTTTTTTTAAGAAGACGAGGATCTTGGTTCTAACATAACTCAAACCTAGTAAGCCTGTGATGCATCAGTCATGTGATGCCGGCAGAGTAGAATAGCATCACCCCATATCCTCCAATGGGTGTCATAGATGGCGACTAATGCACCAGCAAAGGGGTATTGATAACCTTATACTCCATCCACCAATCCGCATTGGGCAAGCGTGGTGGACTACTGCCTAAACCTCTTTTGATGACAAGGCTTTTATGATGAGTAAGCCTGTAATTAAAACCTTTTTATCGGTTACGTTTCGGAGAGTGTGCGGAAGTTTTACATAATTGGATCTTCCTGCCCCTTTCCACAACCGGATGACCAGGCACAGCGAGGGTTTTCGCCCTTATGTTGTTGATGTTCCTCCCATTCACATGAAACGATTTGCTTCCGCTTTCATTATACTAACTGGCAAGGAGTGGACTCTTTGCCGAAGTATGTTTTCCCGGATTAATATAATCTGGACATCTTCAAGCCAGAGTGAACAAGCCTCTTTTAGGCGGACGTGTATCATCTTAATCCTGATCATCACTTTTCTTCAGGGATGATTGTGGGCAAACGCCCAGCCTACAGAACATAAAAAATACCCCTTTAGAGAGGAGTTTTAACCGGTGAGCATCTACCGCGATACCGTCTCTACACCGATAGAGTCTGTAGGGCATTTGAATCGGAAGGGTATATTTCCCGAATGATGGTGACCAGTTACCACTGTTTTTTTTTTCCTTTTCTTGAAGCGCTGCGAGAGTTCGCGCACTCCTGGCACACCATTCGACGAACTTTCGAGTAGGACAAAGGTAAAGAGACTGAGAGACGCCCGACGCGAAGTCACGGTCTGTATCGTTTCCAGCCCCAGAAGGGGGAGAGTTGGTATGTAGGGACAAAGGACGAAGAGTAAAAAATAACTTGTAGGGAGTCAAGACAGTGCGGAGGGGAAAGAGCCCAATGCAAGTACCGCCGCACTCTCCCGACGATTCGGTCCGTACGCCGTGGAGCAGGAAGGACCATGGGTTGGTGGTGGATTTGTTTTTTTTTTCTATTTTCGCTACACGCTACGCTCACTAAATAAAAATAGATTTTTTTTTACTACTGTCTATCTCGCTCGGTGCATCCAAATCGGTGTCAAAATCTCCAGTGTTTTCGTAATCGCTTTTCTATTCATAATATTAGTGGGATATAATTTTATTTACCTACTTTTTTGCACTGTTAATACTATCGAAATTGTAGTCTTCGCGCTGCTCGCCAATTTGTTTCTAGATTTTAGAGCTCCTGATGTTTTTCATGTATCGCATGACTTTTCCTCTCCAATACAAAATTCAATAATCTCTTCAAACTTTCTTTATTCATTTAGGTACAATTTGTACTTAAAAAACTTTGATGCCATCGTTCACGAGTCTACCAGGAGGCAATGTTCTGAAAAGAACTGGCAAGAAACTCAGCAGGTTTGTTGTACAATCACGAGCAATAGTATGTATTCACTTTTGTCATTTCAGCACCTTGATTTCCTACGCAATAAGAGTCAAATGTGGATACTTGTTAGTGCTCGTGATTGTACATTCTATAATAACAATACGGAAAGAATCATAATTGACAAGTTCAACTGTTACGAGACTAAAATAAACAATAAAATTACAATTTTGTGAATCACATCGCTTCAAATTTTAAAACAATAACTTACCAAAAATCGTTCATACTTTTACTTGGTTCTATAATATTATTTTCCTGCGTAGTATAAATTGATTTTATATTTCAGTAATTAATCATTGTTGATTTAGCGTGACAAATATTATTTTCGTTTAAATTACCGGCCAATTAACTAAATCCTAGATTATTTGTGATAAGAGTAATTTATTTTTACTTTGTTGGAAACCATTGTGTTCTTTTATTTTGCCGATAACTTTGAATATATTTTTCGTGTATTCAAGAGTTTTCTCTTCTCATTCCAATAGTTAATAGTTTCATTGCTTTAGGCTTCGCTGTTCAATAAAAACCTCAATCCAATACGCAAATAAGAATGTATTGATACAATTTACCTCAAAATCGCCTCAATAACTTCGGAATAAAATTGAAAATCATATTTCATGCGAAATTGAAGGTAACACTGTTGTTATCGGAAAAGGTTTCCCGAAATATAGTTACGATTGTGAATTTGTTTATTTGTCATGTCCACTGAGTATGTTAGATTTCTTATTGTGTTATAATGTAAAACTATCTGTGTTAAGAAATCGAACGTAGGCTTACGAACTCTTTTTGATGGAAAAGACAGTCCTTCAGTGGTTTACGGTGCCGGGTGGAGTGGTCCATCCTCATTATTATCATTACTTAGCATCAGGTGAGATAAAGGCGAAGACCTTGCCCTTCAAAAAATTTGGCCATCAATATTAACGCCGAATACAAACTTTGTAATATGTAGTTTATTTTCCAGAGCTAACAAGCCTTAATATAGGAACCCTCCATCTAATAACAAATAACCATTTCAACTCCAATATTATCCTGTTCTCAGAAAGAAACACATTCGCAGTTTACTTCTATAATTTAGGTAATTTCAAAGGGAAAATTATACGTAATTTTTTTACATTCATATCAACCTCCTACGCAATGCAAATAAGTTATTTTTAGATACAGTGAGAAGTCGTAAAACATTTGTAGGCCTAAAAGCATTTCGGGCTTGAAATAAAGTTTTTTTATGTTAAATTATTTAAAGTCATTTTAGAGACGAGCGTGCAGTAAAAAATGAAATTTACTGACTGTATGAATAAGGCATAGGATTAATTTTTTTACTGCTACGCTCTAGGTAGAAATGTGCCCATTTCTTCATAAAAAGCATTTTTATTTATTTATTCTCACATACATTGCATAGTGTCTTAAATTTTAATAAATACTATAAGTGGTCTGTACTAAGGGCTTTGTATAACAGATTACCAACCTCTCCACTTCCGAATAATGTGGAATTATTTTTACGCTGTAAGCTGTATGAGCTGTATGCGTGAGTTGGTGGGTGTATTTATTTTAGACGGTTGTATGATGATATTAGTTTTTTTCTTTTTAGAATAGAATAGAATAGAAATACATTTATTTCCATAAAACAGACGACGCGGTTACACAACAAAATATACTTACAAACAAATTAAAACAAAGAAAGAACTAAATAAACTAAAAAAACTAAATTTTTCTTGTTGTAAACAAAATGAATAAGGAGATTTCTTGTTTTAAGTTCTCATTATGGTAGCTACATAATATTCTGTAGGTAAAAAATCAATGCAATTATTTGAATTACTTTTGATGCTTTTGGACCATTAAAAATATAAGTTTTAAGTATAAACAGTTTATCAAATTCTAGGTAGGGTATATGTAGGTAGTGGTAGGTATTCGAATTTGGAGCGTCTTCTGTAGTGAAATGAACTCCTTACATAAAACCACAGTAACAAAACGCTTCTTTCGTAGTGTCGTGTTTTTGATGGTGCCTGATGTTTCCAGAAACTCGCATGAGAGTGCCTTCTTTGCCTGGCCTTTTCCCACTACATTTGGCGTCGGCCTTTGTATCATGCGTCTCCTGGCAGCTCGGTCCTGGGACGTCTCTTTGTTGATTGGGCTTCTATAAGGTTCTTATTTACTACAGACGTGATTCGGAGTCTTCCTCGTCCTCGAAACTAAACACAGTTTCGATATCTAGCACTCTTCTGGTCATTTGGTCGGATGGTCGCCTCATAACGTGTCCGTACCACCGCAGATCGCTCTCCTGTTTTTCTGGGATAGGTCTCACTTTGAAGATGCCTCTTATGTGTGTGTTTCTGACATGACCCAGCCTAGTCACACCACCAGCCCACCTGAGCATTGTAGTTGATTTTCGTGCTGCTTTTTGAGTAGCCAGCATTGGGCTCCGCATGTCATGGCCGGTCGGACGGCTGCTCTCTATACTCGTCCCTTTATACCCTTTATATCGGCAGTCGCATTCGGACCTACAGCAACACGCATGTCGCACCTTCAGAAACACGCATGAGAGTGTATTTTTTGTAAAAGAAAGTCTAGCAAATGGGACCAACTTGTCTAATGGTAAGCGCTAGTGGAGTTTAAATATAAACACACAAGACAGCTAGTGCAAAAGAGAGTACACACACCGCACTAGCGACTCTCGCCTCTAATAACCTCTTGTAAGGAGTAGCCTTACAATCCTGGGTTATTCAAAAGAGGCGTGAAGAAGCACCTTGCAGGTCGTTTATCTCTCGCATCAGCTATCTTCTCATTTGGACTCCACTTCTGCTTACCATCAGGTGGAATGGAGTCATTTGCTCGACCGTAAGTTAGCGAGTGTAAAGATACTGTTCGTGCATAGCGCGTTATCTATCATATTATTTATAAGAGTCATAATTCATAACTGATTTCTAATATGGTATGCGATTAGTTCCTCTACTGAGAATTAATTACTGAGTAATTTTACTGTCAATTATTATCTGCTATCATTATTATGTGGCATAGACATATTGAGTGAATGTTAATTAATATTCTCATTTATACGAACAGGCGTCCATACTATCTATGAAGTAAAATGCTAAACTACTATCATCATCATAACAGCCTTTATAATTCGACCCACTGCTGGGACACAAGGACTCTCTTTGTCATCGAAGGAGGTTAGGCAGTAGTCCACCACGCTTGCCCAATGCGGAGTATAAGGTGATCAATACCCCTTTGCTGATCCATTAGTCGCCTTCTACGACACCCATTGGAAAATATGGGGTGCTGCTATTCTACTCTGCTATAATACATATTTATATCTCAAGAACACGGGGATTATTCTAAGTTATTCTGTTCTGTACGCGCAGTATACGGTTTTTCTTATAAGTACAAATATACGCGTCGCGTCGTGGGCGCGCCATTCATTTTCATGGCGCACGCTCTGGCCGCGCGCCCGGTACGCTTTCTATAATAACAGCCTTAGCTCAACTAAAATACCTAGTTACGTTTTTATGATAAAAACTTACAAAACTAATGGTCAGAGTGTTCATGAAAATACTGTAATAATTACAACGAAAAAAAGTATAAGGAAGGTCTTAGTATTCTGAAAGATTTTTCGGGCTTAGATTAAATAGATGTTTTTGTAAAAGACAAATGGGTACGTAATTAAAAATAATCACATAAGTATAACATATTTTTCCGTGTAAGTACTTGTTTCACGAACAAATCCAGTCCTTGTTTTTCTTAATGAAACAAAAAATAAGAACAAGAAGAAAATATTTTCCGAGGCGGAATAAGACGTTTTCTGTTCTTGTATTTCGTTTTATAATTAAAAAACCGAAAGAATTTTATTTATGTAATGTCAAGCAGGATTTAGTAAAATAGGTTGGTAGCTTAGCATATACTTAGTTCAACGTATTTGAAATTAAAAAGTCATAATGTGAACTGTAGCTTTTATTAAAAATTTATACTTTCAATGTAGGTATGTATTGTTTAGCCGAACTGCTGATGTTTTTTTATATTCATCATCAACATCTCATATAATGACCCCACCGAAGGGCTCGAGCCTACCCCACATTAGAGGCGATTAGGCCTTAGTCAACCACGCTGGCCAAGTGCGGGTTGGTCGACTTCACACACAACCTAAGAATTTCTTCATAGGTGTGTGCAGGTTTCTTCACGATGTTTTCCTTCACCGTAAAAGCGTCGATTAAACGTAAATATGAATTCAAAACTTGAAAACACATTGGTACGTGGCGGGGTTCGAACCGGCGGCGGTGGCTACGGGGTGGAAGACAACGCTCTTACGCACTACGCCACCGACGCTTCCTATATCCGCTTTTTTATATTACGAGATGACAAACAAGCTTGCGGCCCACCTGGTGTTATGTGGTTACCGTCGCCTATAGACACTTGCAATATTAACGGTATCACTTAACACTGAAATTGCGTTGCCATCCTGGGGACTAAGATGATATGTCTTCCATGCCCAGTAATTACACTGGCTACCTTTCCCTTCAATCCGAACATAGCTAACTGCTTCACGGCAGAAATAACAGTATAAATAAGAGTATAATATCTGTCCTGGTGCTTATGTTTGTTGGTTTACTGAAAGTATGTTACTTTCTTGGAGTTGATGCCTCTCTTATGTTGGAACGGACTGCTACTATTTTGAAGCACTGCGGGGCCCATACTGCCAGATGTGGCATTATGTGTATCCAAAAATTACACAAGGCTCTTAGGGATTATGAGCGTGATGGTATCTAAGTAGTGTTATGGATGAGTACTTCAATTTTATTTAAGTAAATGTCCATTTAAAGGTCATGCTGTCTCCATCATCCGCTACTGTGTATGAACAAGATGGCATGATCTTAACTAAGAAGCACTTGACTTGCTTACCGTTAAAAGATTTTTATGCCACACCCACGCCATACCTGGCCATAAATGACACTTTCTGTCATTTTCCGCATGCTACGCGTAGGGAAAATCCCACTTGCTGGTCAGGTGACATAAAATTTTGAACTTACCTCGGGCAGTAAAAAAGTAAGCCTCAGGTCGCATATTAATAGTCAAATACCTGTGATCAGAGATATTCTTTGTTTACCGCCCTAGTTAGTAAATGTACTATTCCTTAAATAGTACCGACACACCCAGTTTAAAATCATCCATACTTACACAAAACTTTATAATCCTTCATCATAACTCAAAAGAGCACTCGATAAATCAACTTCCATCGCTTCTTTCCTACTCAGTCTTATCCCTACAGGGTAAGGAAGGTCATGGCAATTGTGAGGCACCCTGCACTCAATGGGATCTGGTTTACACAATACCATGGAAACGTATTTAAAGGTCTCGTCGGAATAAAATAAAAAGTGCGCGAGGCGAGGAGAGTTCATCATATAAATAAATTATTTTGAATAGGTACCGCCGAGAGCTGTTGCTTAGTCGACACTACGTAAAGGAAGATCGATTTTATGGGAGGCAGTCTTTTGGCTTTCGTTTGTACAGCTACGACCACATCCTAACTAATATTAGAAATGTGAGAGTGATTTTGTTTGTTTGTTACACCTTCACGCCTAAATCACTGAACCGATTTTAAAAATTCTTTTACCTACAGAAACCTAAATTATCAGGGAGTAAAATAGGCTATATTTATTAGTTTTTAATTAGATATCCCTACTAAAATTACAATAATTTAGTCTTTGTTTGACGTGCGCGCTGCCATTTTGTTATTTGTTACACCATTTAGGTTACTATGGAGATCCCGTTGACACTTTATTCCATGTGGGCTGCTTAGTGTTCTGCAATTTTGTTATTTCCTTGTTATGGACATTCCTTTGACATTCAATAATGTTTTATGTAAAAAATTAAGGCGAAACTTTCGAAACTAGTGTGAAACGAAATAGTGTGAAGTTTATTGGACTGTTATTTTTAAGGTAAAAAATTAACATAGGTGGGTAATTTTAAGGCCGACTTTACACTGTTGTCATTATATTTTTACTTTACTACTGCTCTGGTATGTCTTGCTGTGATGTTTCATCTATACTTAATATAATAAAGTTGAAGTGTTTGTTTGTTTGGTTGAACGCGCTGATCCCAGGAACGACTGAGTCAAATTGAAATATTATTTTTGTGTCGGATAGTCCAGCTGTAGGCTATTTTCCGACATCCACGCGAATGAAGTCGCGGGCACAGCTACTAAAACTACAAAGCTATAAATTACGAACCATTAAAAATTAAGGATATTAGATACTCATACTTGACTTAGGTATTTATATCGAAGTTTTATGTATAATAAGGGCAAGCCATTTGCTTGACATAAAATAAACATAAAAGCATAAGTAGAGAAAATTGCTGTCACACAAATAATACCTCTACCAGGAATCGAAAGAAGCGTTATTTAGATCCTTAATTTAGACTAGAACTAATTACTACGCGTTCCTATGCCCCAAGATGCTCCTAGGTCGACGTTTGGTCGTTAGTATCTAATCTCTCAGATTATTGGTCTGGGAGATTTCTCCGAAACAGCAGTACCTACCATAACTTGTCTAATAAGTTAATTGGAGTGAAAAATATCATAATATTCCACTTAATTTAAAGCGTCTGAGTTGAAAAGTAATTCTACAGACATTCGCAGCCATTAGTAATGTTTCGAGTAAAGTCGATAGAGATCACAAGAAAGAGAACATAAGCGTCTTTGGCTCCCAAATTCTGCAAACGTTTTATCTTGATTTTTAGTGACATGTGAATGTTCGACTTTTGTTTTACAATCGTCGAAAATTTCTTACCATCAGGCAGTTTATGTACTATCTATATAAAAGGATTAAAATAAAATATTTTGGATATTTTATTTAATATTCCGCTCCAACAGTGAATTGTTCTTTAGTGTAAAATTTAAAAGCAGCCAATTACACGGTGAAAATGTAACATTCTATTGGTGAAAGTATTTTTAATTGGTCTAGTAGCTATTTATTACAAAGCCACAAATCTTTTATTTTTCTCTATTATTAGTGTAGATTTCTTAATAAATTTTATTAATAAGACGAGTACACGCACGTCTACCCATCAAAATCTTCTTTTAGAAATAAACAGTTCCTTTGTACACGAATTGTTAAATAATAATAATAAATTTGGTTATTCACGCATATGTTTGTCTTCGGATAACCTTGTCTTTAATATCTAATGATTATCTCATCTGTCCTTATTTGAATTATTTTTTTATCTATCTATCTATATATATAAAAATGAATACTGACTGACTGACTTACATATCAACGCACAGCCCAAACCGCTGGGTCTAGAGATTCCAAATTTGGTACGTAGGTTCCTTAAGAGGTCCAGGGGTGCACTAAAAGAAAGGATTTTTGGAAATTCACCCTCTAAGATGGTGAAAAAGAGTTGCAACGTTTGTATGGAAATCCGTAATTTTTAAAGTAAAATCCATAAAAATTGGTGTATGGCATTTCAGTTAGAAATTAAGTAAGACGTATTTAGGATTTTTGAAAATTCAATCTTTAAGAGGGTAAAATAAGGGATGGATGAAAATTTGTATATGGCGCTTGGGTTAGAAGAAATAAAAAGACAATTTAAATGCTGCCTGAAATAACTATTCTAAGTGGACGAAGTCGCGGGCAAAAGCTTATCTATAATATAAAAATGAATCGCTGAATGTGTTGGTAAGCGCAAATCTCGAGAGCAGCTGAACCGATTTCTCTAATTCTTTTTTTATAATATTCCTTGAAGTATGAGGATGGTTTTTACGTAGAGAAAAATTTAAAAAAAATATATAAAATTATAAAATGTAATTGTTGACTTATTAACTTTATTTTTTCTGCTACTCGGGACACCGGGGTCTAGAACAGCAGAAAAGTGTAAAAAAATTAAAGAATCGACTGTTAGGCGGTACGAAGTTCGCCGGGTTAGCTAGTATTCAATAAATATAGCCTACTCGAAGTCCCATTACATTGTTATTGTTTGGGGCGAGTTTAAAAGACAGTAGATACAGCCGGCCTCTCAGTTGAGTCTGCGAAACAAACATTGAACACTTACATATCTAATGCGTGATAAATATTAGTATAGTACAGAAGAAGTGTGTAGCGTATTGACTGCTGGATTTTGGAGCTTCCAACCTTACAGGAAACCGGAGTCAAGGAGTGTAGTCTTTTCGTAGTCTTGTAATTCTGTCGTTAAGTGTTTCAAATGTATATGGGCTACGATAGCCGCTTTACTTAAAATGCTTATTTGTAATTGTAACCCTACTTTTAAAAAAGCTACTTCCAGTAGTTCCAGTCCACTTCCTATTACTGTTGAAGATAACAGCGGATTTTTTATCTACATTCGTAAACATCACTTTTATTTATTGATAAGTATTAAAGGAATGTTGTCGTCAAACGAAAATGTGTAAACATCTAATAAAACGTTAAATAAATATCTGACTACTCAAAGTACCATTACATTATTATTGCTTGGGGCGAGTTTAAAAGAAAGTATCTGTCGGCCTCTCAGTGGGGTCTGCGACACAAACAATGAACACTTACATATCTAATGCGTAATAAATATTATTATAGTAGGTCGAAGGACACCGTGGCACACTTCCATTAACAATATTACGATCTCAACTGCGATGTTAGATTAGGGTGGGGACGGCTTGTATATCGATAGCGATAAAGTTTGAAATATGGTAAAGCCTTCATTGGTGTGATTAGCTGATTTGTAGTTTTTGGTTTAAATCTAAATTTTCTCTTAAATCCATATTTATTAGTATCTATCGGTTAGTAAAAAATACACCTAATGTTCTATACTAGTATTATTAGGTAGATACATAATTTATAATTGAAACTTTTAATATTTACTTTAATAATTGCAACTTTTCTTAACAAATAGATTTATTTGATACCAATGGGTATTTCATAAGTGTCGGTGGCGTAGTGCGTAAGAGCGTCGTCTCCCACCCGGGAGGCATTGGTTCGATCCCCGCCACGTACCAAATGTGTTTTCAAAGTTTGAATCGACGGTTTTACGGTGAAGGAAAACATCGTGAGGAAACCTGCATACACCTATGAAGAAAGTCTTAGGTTGTGTGTGAAGTCGACCAACCCGCATTTGGCCAGCGTGGTTGACTAAGGCCTAATCGCCCCTAATGTGGGATAGGCCCGAGCCCCTCGGTGGGAACATTATATGAGTTGATGATGAATGACTATTTCAACCCAACCGTCTTCAGGACGCTGTCAGACGCTGCTGCTACGCAAGCGCTGCAACAAAGACGCGTCTTCCTTTCCCATAATTGCTTCAAGCAATTCTTTCCACTTGCTACAATCCTTACATAGGTACCTTTTTCGCATCATCTACTCTCATTCTTGTTGACTTCGAATACTTTGAAATGTTTTCGATTTGGACGACTAACGGTCGCCGAGGGCTTCACTCACTACCTCGTAAAGTTGTTTATAAATACTGGCGTATATTATCAGTGACATTAAATTGACATTTAATTTTTATTCATCATGGCTATAAGTTCCATAAATTACAAAAAAATACAGCAGTGTCAAAACTATTCTGGTCATAAAGATCAATTTTATAGGTCGTTTTGTACAGCTATTTTAATTGGTTGCCCTTTCAATTGGGTTAACTTTCACTTTTCTCATCAATTGCAATTATCCTGTCCAAAGAAAGTACGTAGCAACTACGTCAATTATTAAAAAGAATAATGTAAAAGGGTTTAGGTAAACAGTTGCTAAATGTTACATAGGGTAATGTCTGTCTTAATTAAGTTTAAATTAAAAAACTTTTTGTTTATGTTAAGATAAGGAAGGTTGGATTTATAAATCAGTTATGATTTGCCTAAAATTTTCTACTTAATTTTAGTTGGAAGATTACATAGCAAAGATTGAAAAGTTAATTTTTGGGACGGAATGATTCACATTATTGGAATTTCAGAACTTCATAAAATCAGCAAATATTTAAAATTATAGATACACTGAAACCTGTAGTTTTTATCATCACACACAGTAAAATTTTTAATGGATTACTTTTTATTTTTTCTCTAATATTTTTATTGGTTCAGACCAAAGCTTTATCATTATTATATTCGAAACATGACTTACGTATGTTAGTTTACTATCAACAAATGTTATTACTGTATTATTTCTAGGCATGAGTTGATTGATGGGCAAATTATGTGCTCAAATTTAACTTTTACGAAATTGAACTTCGTAAAAATGTCGCGAGCCCATCAACACATTGAGTGATACCAGTGACGAAATTAGATGCTCAATTTGAAATTCAGTTCGAATTCATTCGTCAAATGTGAACGGAGATAACAAATTTTGACAAGTCAACTCAAGTCAAATTATGCTGTAGGTATATAGTATAATTTACGGTTATGCTGCAAATATAATAATGTATCTACTTACCTGTGTAATATTTTCGTTTGTTCGAATTTTCATCTATGATACCTAATAATGTTTGAAATACGTATCAGGCAAATAGTGTAGTTTTCAATAAATTATTATTTACATTATTATCACATTTACGCCACAACTATTTTGTTTAAAGGGCCTTAGAAATTAAAATAACATTAGATATACTGCTAACACCAATTATCTAACCATACTAACGTATTATTATGAGCTTGCATTATGATATTTTAATGTATAGCGTATAGCATAATAATTTAAATCAAACCGGTCGTAAAAATCTAATGACAAATCCTAAAGCAGTCGCCAGATAAATTAGGAGCAGGATAGGAAAGGAAAGGAATTTTTGTTGAGATGAAATGAAAAATTACTAAAAAATAGGACCAAGTACTATATCAACTTTAATTTTTAATTATATATTTATTGCAAATAAACCTAATGATCATATACAACGAAAACTTGTAACTAAGGTCGGGACTTCATCGCTCAATTAAACATCTATCCTTAATATAATCCCAAGTTCAATGTTTCAAAACCGGCATCTCGTAGAGGGCAGGTTTCCGACCACCAGTAGAATTTAAGGAATGCAAGTGTAACATCTCACGTAATGTAACTTAACAAGAAGACTGCATTTGACACCTACATGGCCACAGGCCCATTAAGTGTAATGAAATTGTCGTTAACATACCACGATAAGCAGTGAGAATAACAGGAAAAACTGAGAGTTAAGAATCTACGATTCTATTTGAAATTGACTCATCTCTGATGATACTTTAGTACGCGATGCATTCTTACTGAAGTCACTTTTTGTGACATAACATCGTTCGATGTAAGAATAAAACAAATTAAGACTGTTGCCTGGATGTAATGAAATTAATACATCGATAAAGAGTGCCGGTTAGGCACAGCAGACTAGCTCCTGAGCTCCCGAAATGGAGCAATATGAAAATAAAACTACATACTGTTGGTGAGTAAGATTGCCAGAGCTCCAAGGGTTAGGGAAGGGGACTAGGTTGGCAGCGAGTGTCACGTTATTAGCCCCCCATTCACTAGAGTATTCCCTATGACTTGTCCTCATAGATTAACTGTAGATAATCATCGTAGCGATAAATAAAACCGTTGAGACCACTAACTAATGTCATCTCTCCGTGCTTTCCTGTGACTTTCTATAGAACTAAGTCAAGGTTGTCGCATCATGCAGGCGCTACCGAAGGGACAAAAAGATTTTAACACCGTCGTTCTTTCATCCACAAGAGTTTATTCTGTATAGTTTGGATATTCCGGCAGGAATAAAAGCTAGTGGATAGGGGTTATTGTTGCAAGTGTCTATAGGCTACGATACTTGTCTGCCAACCAAACAACATAAAAAGAGTCTCCAAAATCAGCGCCGTGATTTTGGAGTGGATTCTATTTAGCAATGATGATACAGCAACATATGGTTACAAAGAAAGACTTATCTGAAAAATTGTCGATATACATACTGCACCGACCTGAAAGAGAATAGTTTACGTACGAGCTGGACGCCTCTGGATGCTGGATTCCACATGGTCATCAAAAATAACCATGCCCCTACCAATGATAACATTATCGCTATTCCATTATTCAAATTAATATTTTCTATGGAGTTTACGGCAGAAGCACAGCGGAAGGAAAGTCGGTAAACAATTGGCCACTGACAAATGGACATCGGATTCATTTGTTTTTAAGGTGAAGGTTGCTATTGATCGATTAACGATTAACATACCCTAAAAAACAGAGAACTGTTTTTGAAGTCTAACTTTAGCATCGTTGTGATTTAAAAATTCGATGAGACGAAAATCGAACCCAAAACGTTTTTGACGCATCTAGAAGTTTTTTGCTCAACATTTTATTTAATATAAATATCTGTTGCTTCTAAATCACTTTTGTTAGTTTTCTGAAGGTTGACTTCTGCCATGTGAGTGAATCGCATACACACACACACTTTTGAAATTATATTTTCATTTTAAAGAGGAAAATAAAAATATTTGTAGATAGTCTCTACCACGTCTCTACATAGTATAATAAAGTTGCTCCGTATGTCTGTACGCTTAGCAATTTTATACTACATAGATGAAGTGATACAAGGGAGTAAGTTTTAGATGTTTTATCTTTATCGTATCTACCTTATCCCATGCGAAGCTGAGGTAGTATGAAATAAAAATCAAATTATCACAGCTAGTCGATATTTGTCGTCTAATCCCATCCCTAATCGCCAGACACCCGACTGGTCTCCTTACAACGTTTGGGGCCGGGATTGTTCCCTGGATCAGGTTGAACTGGTCTCGAGAGCGACACTGCATGTTCTATTGATCGTGTGAGTTAGGAAAATAGCCGTGTGAAGCTGCTTTAACATCCAAAGAAGTTGAGTTGGTATTATTTTTAGGTATAATTTACTTAAGAGCTGCTTTAGAGTGTAATAAAGGTTTGAAGGTGTTTTGGGTAAATAAATGGGCGGAAAAACATTACTCTAATGAAAACGAGTAGTTTCCTCGTACATAAAGACTACCTACTGAGTGGTTCAGGCCATAAATGTATTGTTTTCTACCATCTTCAGTACCTATCTACTGATAAATATAGGTAGGTACTAACCGTATATTTATGATAAAAGTTACACCCCGAAACTTTCGAACAACGTATATCGAGTTAATTCCTAAGCATTGTTAGTAAGTTTCAAGCTATGATCGTTAAAAGAAGTAGAACATTATCACTTAGGGGAGAGTAGCCAAACAGAAACAGTTCCTAAATGATACCAGAACGGAGAGCTGGTAGAGGGGTGGTGGAATCTCCTAATGAAATGAAAGAGTCAATTTGAGATGTGAATTATCTTATTTAATTACCATATTACAATAAACGAATTAGGAATTCCTAATTCGTTGATTACAATACAACGCAGAAAAGTCAAGCAAACGTCAGTTGAGTGCTAGTATTAATCAATTGCCAATTTCAGATGAACTAATAAAGTAATACAACTATTTTTTTTTAAATTGACTACTGCGGGTTGTTGCTGATGACATTTCCTGGTTAACGCGTCCACCCGGATTGTGGAAGGTGCGGGTTCGAGTCCCGCCTGAGGCAAGTCGATTTTTTTCAGTGCATTTTTCTAGTATTATATTTACGCGTTTGTAAACGCAAAAATAAAATTATTCCATAATGTAAGGTAGTTTCATCTTAGCTGGGCGTCAAATATTTGCAAAAATATTTCGTTCGGGTCTTGGAAATGCAAATTTCAAAGATTTGATGAAACGATGTTTACCATAAAAACATAAGCACCAAGCACTGACAAATTTCGACAGCGAAAAGCAGTGCCTCGGTGGCGAAATTGGTTAACGCTTCCACCCGGATTGTGGAAGGTGCGGGTTCGAGTCCCGCCTGAGGCAAGTCGATTTTTTTCAGTGCATTTTTCTAGTATTATATTTACGCGTTTGTAAACGCAAAAATAAAATTATTCCATGACATTTCCTGTGTCACCGGTTATTTTTAAGAAGGCGAAGACCTTGAAGGGTCCTCAAGCCTGTAAGACGAACGTTTCTAAGGGATTGGGCATCCGAGTCGGGAGCGAGCGACATGCATGCAGGAGGCTTTTAGCGTCACCAGTTATTTTTAGGAAGACTAGAATCTTGGTTGGTCCTTTAGCCTATAGGGCGAACTTCCTGCAGACGGTTTCTAGACGACAGGTATTCAAATCCCCAGTCCCGGACCAGGTGTTAGAACAATACAGGCCATAACTTTGGCCAATTGGTGGAATTACACCTTGTTGCTTTTGATAATTTCGTTGGAGAGATAGTTACGGCACAGCGGATTAGCTCAAATACAACACAATGGAGGACTTATTGTTATGATATGAGACTGTGGTCTTTAAACTGAGATACTTTGAACAGGAAAATAGATACTTTGAGCTTATTAACCCAATAAAGTTAAAAAAATGGTAGGTGGTAATTAATCTTACGATTTTGACTTGTCAACTACGAAACATTCCCACGGCTCTTCCATAAGTTATTATGTCTATGGGCGTGCCTTTATATTTATAATATAGTGTAGTCAATCTTCAGATAAGTAGACAGTTTATTCGCTGAATCATTGCTCGCAAAACGACGAATCATGATAGATGAACTAATTAATAATACTCGTGGCTAGTAAATACGCAAAACTGCGTAGTTTCGAGATGTACAAATTGATGACAAATTGTCATGATTTGAGAGAGGTTTTTTAATAAGGACCTTAAATAATGACAAAATGCCAAATTTCATTTTATCATTATTGAAGGTCCTTATTAATTTATTAATAAACCTCTCTCAAATCATGATAATGTGTGAGTGAGACAGATTTTATTTTATTTGGACGGCTTAGAGCTTACATAGGGAAATATGTAAGTAAGTTACATTTTACAGTAGACATCAAAGAGCAAACGACAGGTCTCCGCAAGTAAAAATGATGTACTTAATATTGAATTTCTTACACTACTATATAAAAAAGATAGCATTGAGAAACCTTAATAAATTCTTACACTATTTTACAAAAAATATAGCCTTGAGAAACCTAACAAAATACACTAGAGCAAGTAATCCCCTGCCAGGATTTTATTAGAAGTTAAATACTACTACCAGTATAGTAATATTAACTGTGGTACTACAAAATAAGTCTATGGCCTACAAACATCATTAAATTTTTTCTTGACTCGAATTAAATAGGAGTTACCATGATGTGTACGTGATGATGTACGTGAAAATGGAACGTGAAGTAGATTTCTAGAATTGCAATGACAAGGTGGAGCATTTATATTATTTTCAAAACCTACCGAAACAGTATCTGTCTTGCTCTATCTACGAGGTGGCGGACACACTTAAGGGAGCTTTATTATCTTCTTCTTCCTATCATAATCCCATTTTTTTTCGGAGTTGGTGCAACATGCTACCCTGCTATAAGATCTTGCCATAGTTTATTGGCCGGTCGCCTGCCTCATACCAACTCCACTTGGGAATGTTGTTGTGGATGGTTTTTCTGACACCGCGTTAGTGATTCTCGGTGTGATATCTGCACGAGGTTCTGAAACGCTCACAGACGGTTTTCACAGCCACGAGATGAGAAGGGGTAGTCGTTTTTGTGATCGGGATTATGATGAATACGGGTGTTATTCATTTTAACAGCCTTAATAATTGGAGCCACTGCTGGCACAAGGCCTATCGGGTTTAGGCAGTAGTCCCCCACGCTTGCCCAATGCGGATTGGTGGACGGAGTATAAGGAGATCAATACTCCTTTGCTGATCCATTAGTCGCCTTCTACGACACCCATTGGAGGATATGGGATGATGCTATTCTATTCTGCCTTCCCACATGGCTTACATCCGTATTAGGCGAGCTTTATTATATACGAAATTAAGTGTTCATTTTTTGTGCTCAGTTTGGTTGTGGTGGTAGGATATTTTTGAAGTACGCCCAGGTAGCTTGATAGCTAGTATATTTTGATAAAACGGTGGTCCGTCTTATCAAAATCTGTCGCCATAGTAATAATGTTAACAGTATTATATTGTGTTCCGACAATCAATGATAAAAAAGGCAGTCTGTGGTTGAGGGTTCCAGGTGGAGCTCGATTGTATCTTCGGCCTTATCGTCATCGTCAGGTAAGATAAAGAAAGGCCAAGTGCTTCCCTGTCAATAATAAAAAAAACATCCTCTAAAAAGTTTTATTTGGTTCGTTGAAAAGCATAATTATTTTAATTATTGCTATTGATAAAAATAATAGACCGCTTTATACTTTTTTAATACCTAATAATAATATATTATAACTTTATATAATATCTTTATTAGTCCTCTCAAGATGTCACAAGGTACATTTTTCTAAGAAGGATTCAAAATTAAAAATCTTGGTGAGGATCTTGCGTCTATACTAGGCTATTGCCTGTGCTTTGACACTTAATCACGTATTATAGAATGAGTCTCAAGAATCAACGCCGACTTGAGCGTCGTACATCTCTATCACTTTGTGCTTTATAGAAAGCGACAAACGATTCTCAAGACATGATTGATCTCTGAGTGTCATTCTGTAATACGTGCCAGAGTCGAAACTTATGCTATTAACATTATTGTTATTTCAATAGATGTTGATTGGTGACCAGCCTGAACGATTTAAAACAAGCAGGGAGAGTGGCTAGTGCTGCGTTTATCTCAGTTTCTCTCTCGCTAGCTATTTCGACTCCACATCTGATGACCATCAGGTCATGTCCTAGACCTTTTCATGTAAAAATGCCCTGCCACTAATCAACCGAGAACAGATTCGTATCTGAGGACCGATCATCGACGATTAATGGATCTGAAATCGACTGCTGAAAAAAATCACATAAGTGGTTTATTATATTATACAAAAAAAATATGTTTAATAAGTTTGAAGTTGTAATTTGTTGCTACGAATTACAAAGCTTGTCTTGCACCAACAAAGGCTCAATTGGCTATTAATTGCATACTGGTCTAACTAATAAGAAAGGTTCTGCAGTTCGGTACCCAAGTGAGCCCCGGCCGATGAACTGGTCAAAGATTATAGAATAAACATACCCGTAGACAGCAACTGAAAATTTGAACGTTGGTTTTGAGCCTACGTACGATATTTTAATTATAAAAAAAACTTGCTCCTTAATTGCACCAAGATTTATGATCTGTCTCCCGTGCATTGTGTGACTCTATGGCGAAGGCCATTTCATGATATGAAATATTTTTTTCAAAATGCCACTATACTAAAAATTGAAAGTCAGCCCTCCTTCAAATACATACAAATTGTATATTTTACACATAGAATCATTTTCATTTGCAATTGTTGTTTTGTGTTGGGTAATACATATGCAATTACTATACGTAATTATAAGTAAAAAAGTGCGCCAACCAACCCCGTGCGAGCGATAATGCCCTATTCGTATAGGGTTGTTGTCATAAATATGCCGGGTCAGTTTCGATAGACACAAAGCCAAGTGTCCTTGAATTGACAGGTAAGCAGCAGGAATCCATAATGTTGTATCATTTTTATTGGGGATAGACCGAGTACACATAAAGATTACGCATTTCGCCAATGTCAAGTGAAAATGGACTTACCTATAGTAACAGACAATTGCACGGTAGATTGATTTAAAAATGGAGTCTCTCTACAGGTGTTTCTACAACAAGAACTCGGGAGAAACTCAAAAAAAGTTTAAGCTGACATAAAAATATCTTCGATTTCCTTGATTTTGAAATTGTCCTCATTAATTGTGTATATGCGCATACACACAATTAATGAAGACAATTTACTTGTTTACTTATACTATTAGTGATAGTGTGATTTTGTATGCTTCTTGCTTCTATTTTCCCCAACGCAGAAGACTGTATTAAATTTATCTATTATTCTTACGTAGTTTTTGTCTCTGCTTCACAAAGAATCACAGCTAAATTAACTGTTAACAGAGTATACTTACATTTATTTGTTTCTAAACGTGAACAACGATTATTTGTAGGAAAACTAATGCAATAATAAAGCAGCAGTATTACAGCGCGCACTACCGCTAAAAATTTCTAAATTTAAGTACATGCATCACAGACTCTCCTTGCAGAAGTACTACAAAAAGTTCTCAAGCAAAACCGCGGTTACTCCAAATACTCTACATTCAATGTAGAGTACTTGGACACAAACTAAAGCAGCAAAAAGAACGCCGTGTCTGCGTGCGGCGTAATCTTTGGGCGCACGTCACCGCAGCGATCGTTAATGAAGAATTTTTTCTGATGTCTTACGCACGAGCGTGTTAGCCCCCGTGACCTTGTGTGGGGCCAGCCTAGACGAATTTAGAAGTTGAAAAACAATTCTAAACATTACGTAGCTGGCGTATTTTTGACACGGCCGTGGTAATGGGGCTCGGGGTTAACTTGCGTGTAGCGTACGTTAACTATCCCAGCTTTATTGTTGTAATAAAGTAATGTACTGTGGCAGTTATGTATTACTACGTACATTATTGATTGTGTTTACCCATAACCAAGTTGTTCGAAATATTGTCACGATCTTTACCTACTTCTAGTCGGCACCACGCTACTTCAACTATATTAAAATACGTAACTGCTTCTACAATAACTATTAATTCGTCGTCATTAACCTTGGCTTGAGGTTGTTTGTGGGGCCCATAATGTTGAGCAAAATTCTTTAAATGGCAACGTTTGAACTTATTATGTATTATCCTTCTTAGTATTTGGTAAATAAACATTGGTTGGTACCTATATTGAGTTACTACAACGTTAATATTGTTTGAATTTGTTCGTGTTATTTGTTATATATCATTTCAAAGTGTACTTAAGTCTTTTATATGTGTAATGTTACTTAGGTTACAAGATAAACAAATGATTTTGATCTCTCTGGTCTCTGATCAAGTCAGAAGGCTGTACGTGGCTGTACCCTCTACCTAACGAGAGGGAGGTAATATAATGTCTATTGTGATTTAAAGATTGATAAGTATTTAGGAGAATGTTTTCATTTTCGCTTGTTCTTTTTGTAAATAAAAACATTAGTAACGTTACAAAACATGAAACCCGAAAACCTGAACGTTCTGTTGAAATTCTATAAGAGTTAAGATCTATGTTTTCAATTATAATATAAGTGTCACTCCTTTCAATGCTTTTCTTCTTTTCTTCATGATGGCGACTGATATAGCGGTGAACCACTATAAAATTCCAGGTTTGATTTCTCATAAAATAGTTCATCAACTCGGATGCTTATGCATGAAACGCCATGTTCTCTGCATAAAACCTATTCCAACAATTATTATAGAATTATTGTAATAAAAACTCGACCAACTCTATAAAAGTGCGTCATTTTTTTATAATGGCAAGCCTCGTCACAGTTAAACGCAGATGAAAATTGATACACAGCCAATATAGTAATACATTTTTTGTTATACATTATGAAATACGTATCTTGTTCACGTAGCGGAAGTTAGTTCTACAATATGGTGAATTCTCGCTATCAGCACAATAGCAATAGGCAACTATTAAATATATTATTTCATAGAACTCCACAAAGCTTCGGTTCACATCTCGCTAACTCGAAACTGTTTCGTATTACACTTGTACCTATAGCTAGCCTTAGTCAGTATCTATATAATAAAAAAACAGTAGGTTTTTTATACTACGAGATGGCTTGTGGCCCACTTGGTGTTGAGTGGTTACTGTCGCCGTAGAATAATAAGGGTAAATCCCTTAACAGTGCAAGTGCGTTGTCATCCTGCGGACTAAGTAATCACCTACACTGGCTACCTTTACCTTCAATCCGAAGCACAGGGAACCGCTTCGCGGCAAAAAAAAGAAATGCGGTGGTACTTCCCTACCCAGACGACCCTACATATGGGTCTACCAACTAGTAATACGTATTATAATTGAGATCAATGTTTAGAATTTTTTGAGTTATTTGACTCAAGGTGGACCGGCGATCTGGTAAAGGTCGCGGGAAGCCACTGGATGCGGACAGCACAGCACTAATCGGATTGGAGGTCTTTGGGGGAGGTCTATGTCCAACAGTGGGCATCCCTTGCCTGAGATGATGATGATGAAGTTAATTGACTTAATAAGTTAATAAGATTCGTTAATCTCCTTCGCCCTACTGTGATCCTAATTTATTTAGGATCAGTTCCGGATGTTTTGAACCATGTATGTCGTGGCCCGATCTCATAATTGACCAGATCATGAAATATGCGGCATATCATGAAATGTTACTGGACCAAATCTCGACCACTGGTCAAGTAGCCCATTATCTAAAAATGGTAGTGGTCAGGAATGATAGGGTCAAGGTTATTTTTTATGACCAATTGCAGTGGACTGTTTGTGGGAGAGTCTAATCTACGTACCTGTGTGATCAGTAGATAGATATGCCCAAGCATTTCATGATCTGGCCAATTATAAGATATATCACATATCCACGGACACACGACATATATCACATATCTCAATGTCCCTATAAAATTGCCACGTTTTACCAAATATGTCCCCTTTGCGGTAAAAGGCAGCAAGACCAACCTCGGGCACCACGCCACCATGAATAAACTCCAACGTCAATACAATGCTCTAGTTAAAACGACTAAGATAGATATTTTTGCTGACAAGACGACAAGGTTTAGACGAGTGATTATAAATTGTCTCACGCTCGGGTCCTTCAAGCTCTGATTGTGTTCTTATTACTTTATTTAATATTTTTAGCTTCCTAAAGTTTTGTAACATCGAGTCCAGATATGCATGCCGTGGCAACCTATAATTAAGTCTGCACTTAGAAGGATTTTTAAGCACTTAGTTTTCAGCTGTTATAGTGTAAGATTTGTTGGTTGTCCTAAAATAAATAAATATACCTACTATAGTTTTGGCGTTGGATATTTGGTTTTAATGGCCAGTCGCCTGCCTGATACCACCCCTCCTTGTGTATGCTATTAAGTGGTTAAAGGTCATAGCACAGTTATCAGCTCAAGAGAGGCGATACGCTACCGTTCGTAGCAGTTTCGTAGCCGCCTTCCGTAGCGTTCATAGTAAAAAAAAATACTAAAACACGCTTCACTACATAGTATAAAACAAAGTCGCTATCCGCCGTCTGTCTGTCCCTATGTATGCTTAGATCTTTTAAACTACGCAACGGATTTTGATGCGGTTTTTTTTAATAGATAGAGTGATTCTTAAAGAAAGTTTATATGTATAATACATGTATATTTACATAAGCATTGCACCCGTGCGAAGCCGGGGCGGGTCGCTAGTAATTGATAAAGCGGACTAAATAGTGAAAAATATTTTTTTAGTATAAGTACATATAAACAAAATAATTTACCTTCTCTATATTACCCCTTGACATTCTCGTATACCGGAAACGACTTAAAAGTTGATAGAAACCTTATATTTGTCACCCATCCGAGTACCGACCGCGCACTTGATTGCTTAACTTTCGTGATTGACGACTCAAAAGTTGATAGAAACCTTTTATTTTGACGTCATACATGCATGTTAAATTTGGTTGCAATAAGTTAAAGCATACCTACTCGAATTATCGTGCTAACGCACAGACACAGAGACATAATTCCAAAAACGCCAGTTTTGGACTCGGAGAGGTCCAAAACGTGTAAATCCATCAAAATCTCGAGGTCTAATTTTTTGACGATTACAAGACTTCCTCTATACTACGTATACGAGAAAGTAAAAATGCGGCTTCAGTTGTTTTTGATTAGTCATCAAGTTTATTGCTAATCAAGTCATAATAGTGGCTTTAATACAGATTACGGACATGAATTATGACTTTTTCCATTAAAATACCTAACATAATCTTATTAGTAATTAAGTATCTAATAGCACAATATAAATCGCAGGCTTATAGGTAAATTAAGCAGATTATCATAAAAAATATTGATCATTATTCGTTTTATTAATTAAAATATTGATCATTAATTTCTGTTATTAATTATAATATCTACTATAATATAATGATGGTGGTTCAATGTTAGGCATTCATTTTTAAGCTGCTGATTTTCGAAAGCAAAGAAATAATGACTTATTATTATAATAACTTAAAGTTGTGATTAAAGAACGGAAATTTTAATATTATTTGGTATAAAACAACTTTCAAAACACAAGCACACCCGAAAAGTAGTTCTTATTTTGTGTCTGTCAAGACACAATTTCACCAAACCAATCAATGTATATTATTTTGGGCTATGGCTATGTGGCTATAGCCAAAAAATGAAACAGGTGTTGCCATAAAGAGGACTGTTGAGAGTGTGAGAAACGGGCTCGTAGACAAAGTAACAAAAAATAAATTTAAAAAGTAAACAAAAAATATATCAAGGAGGATTGATACTAACACCAGTCGGTGACATCCTTCTAATAATAGCACCTCACAGCAGCTATATTGTTTTTTTAACATCACTTACCTTAGAACTCTTGGGCTGTCAAGACAATTCTTTTATTATAGAAATCCGTTCAGCCGTTTGAAAGTTATGACGTAATAAAGAATATTACATAAACAAACATACAAGATACGCGCGAAAAACATAACCCTTTCCTTGCAGTCGGGTAATTAAAACGATAACGAAGTTCGATAAGCACAAAATGTATGTGATTGACTTATGCCGTCGTTAATGACGTGGCCAATCGACATCTCTGCGTAAATTGGTAGTGCAAACTATAACGCTGTAGATAACCAAGCAATATGGTGATGTTGACGAATTTCGGTATGTTATCTATTACTATCATGAGGCTCACTATTATGAGGCATTTCCAGGTGGCTTTTGGTTACGCAAAGCTTTACTCAACCTCTTTAGGGATTATCAGCAAGATATTAAAATTGATCGATGCGTTGCACAGCGGGACCGCAACCTTAGGCGCCTCAAAATATCGCTGGCACGTTTGTTATCGCTCAAATTAGCTGTGTAGTTATCGTGGCGAGGCTAATTCTCGTCCCTGCGAGTGCGTCACCGTGAGGGCCCTGAGGCCCGCGTTCAAGGTTCCGGCCGATACGGTCACCACCATAGTGTAAGTAAGTCAGTAATCTGTCTTCATAGAAACACAACGAGAGTGGTTTGAGTATTGCTTGCCATTAAATTCAAGGGCAAGGCTCTAGATTAAATTTAAACGACGGCTAAAGGGATTTTTTTTAAACAAAATTATACATAATATGATTAGTCAAATTGTAATTGACAATAAGCCTAATTAGATAGAAGCCGAATAAGAAGTCACGCGTTTTCCGGCAAATTCTGGAGTATTCCCGTAACTATTGTCGCCGACATCTGTAGAATCGAAGTCGAAGGTTTTATCGCTTGGTAACAAAGAAGCACGCACGCCGGTATTGTATGACGTCACGGGATGTTTGGTTGTTTATAGTCGTTAAATCGAAGTCCTTACAATCCTGGGTTATTCAAAAGAGGCATGAAGAAGCACCTTGCAGGTGATGGTGGCTAGTGAGGGTCTTCATCTCTCGCACTAGCTGTCTTTGCATTAGGGCTCCACTTCTGCTTACCGTCAGGTCGAATGGAGACATTTGTTTCACCTTTTCATATATGTAAAAAAAGTAACGCGCAGTGTGGCGTCAAGGGTGTACAAAACATATTTTACATGTATAGCGAGCGCGATTCTCGTGTGACGAGGAGAAATCGACTGTTCGCTTCTGTTCCATTCTCTCTCATTGTAAATTGAACCTAATTTCATGTACCTGCACGAGTCAACCCTGCACGAGTAGGCTATAGCTCGGACTCCAAGTTGACCTACTTGTTTACTTATACTATGGTCAGTACTCTACGCTACGTGTGAATGCGACGTCATTGCCTCATGCGAACAAATATTGGCGCGTTGTTTTTAATTTGTAGTATTAAGATGATGAATTGCTTTGCTTTCTGGAATTAGACGGCGTGTAAAAAAAGTGTGTAACTCTTTCTTGTGTTGAACACATTTTTAACTCGCTATTGTAACTATTGTATTGTCCTTACTTATATAATTATGTTCATTTTTGTACTATTAGGAAAAATGTATTTGTATTGTGTTGTAGTTTTTGGGCAGGCATAAAAATAGAAATTATTTGCTATTCTAGCGACAATATTTCACAAAGCTAACGATATATTTTTTATGATTGCTAGTAACTACACCTTATAGTTGCTGGCAACACCAAACTACCTATCACTCTAGCATTGTTGAATGTATTCCGTCGGTCAGATTTTTTATTACCGCAATTCTAAAATCCACCCAGGATTTTACCCAGTAGTGCTATTGTGAGATCAAAATAAAAAAGTAATTTACTCAAATGGACTTTGTAAATTAGATACTTTTAAATAGTCAGAATCCCTACAGCCGATTTATGACAAATATTAGATTAACAACAGCCTCCAATTTCTAGTGGCTCGCTCACCGGGATTAAGATTTAGTGGTCCCGGGTTCGATCCCAGGGGAGTGCAAATTTGTACTCGATTTGGTAGGTGGTATGACATTTTTCTAGTACAAACCCTAGCCAGGTTTGTACTAGAAAAATTGTAAATAACATTAACTTACCTTTTCCTAGAACAAGGTACGGGTCCCAAAATCTTATGTATGAAGGCGTAAAATAATACAACAAATTACCTAAAATATTAAGAAGAGTGAATGTACTAATAGCTTCAAAAATAAACTTAAACTATATCTAGTAGAACATTAATTATTGCAAAACGTATTTGTAAATTTGATTTATTGAGTTTTCATTTCATATCTATAATTACATTTTGTGTTATCTTTAAGTTTGCATGCTCACTGTTTTGTGAATAGTTTGTTTAGGTTATTTTAAGCTAAATATTGTCCTGTAAGTGAATGTAAATTTCTTGAGACAATAAATAATCTTTAAAACGAAAAAAGTACTACCACAATTTTATTAAAATCTGTCGCCATAGTAATAATGTTAACAGCAATATTGTGTTTCGACAATTTATAATAACATAGCCAGTCTGTGGTTGAGGGTTCAGGTGAAGCTTGATTCCATCTTCGGCTTCGTCACTTAAAAAGAAGAAAGAAAGATATACATTTATTGGCCAGCACAAAGACAAGTAATAATAACAATAGCGTTACAATGGTAAAAAAAGAAAAATAATACACAAAACAAAATTATACAAAAAAAGGGGAATGTAGCCAGTGTAATAAGGTAGCCAGAGTAATTGCTGGGCATGGAGGGCATATCATCTTAGTCCCCAGGATGGCAAACGCACTTGCGGTGTTAAGTGATTTACACTTAATATTGGAAGTGACTATAGGCGGCGGTGACCAATTAACACCAGGTGGGCCGCAAGCTTGTTTGCCATCTCGTAACATAAAAAAAAATACAAAAAGAAAACAAACAAAAAATGTCCTGTGAATGGCCAAAAGGTACTGCCTCAGCATTTGCTTCTGTGACATAATGTCACAGAAACGCTGTTCTTATGGCAGGCCTTTTTCCCTGTAGAATTCCCTATTAGAATTTAGTTTCGAAGTTGTAGTACCTAGTAGTAGAGTACAATTTTACGATGTCGTGTTATCAACCAATCGATTGGGTTACATGAGTTTTAATGGCACCTATTCTAAGCCGAGGTCAGGAAATGTATTAACTATAAGAAATTTGAACGGCTTGATGGGTCAGGTAAAATAATAGCTAGAATTAAAACAAAGTGCGTGTCGGTTAGTGAACATACATTTCTGAACATTGAATAATCAGTAAGGTATTAGTAATACAAACACACGTATAAGGGGTCGAGCAAAGCCTCAGGTAACATTCGGTTACACAAAAATCTGGCAGTATAGGTCGTACATTACCCAAAATAAGTGACAGGTTACTAGCCTGTCGCCTATACACAAAAAGAGTCTGGAAACCTAAAACTTAACAATACTTCAGTAAACAAAAAAACTTATGCCAACGACCAACAGACGCATTTTTGAATCATTAGAATTCCAAATCGTGTATAAAATCGCAAAATTCGTATGCAAATCCCTAAAATCGCTATTTTTGAATATTCATACTCGTGAATTTTGCAACGAGTGGACGTGGAGTCCGACCCACTCGTTTCCGATATCCTACCAGTAGAAAATCAAATGACGGACAGTGACATTAAAACTTAACATACGGTCCGTTCCCCCGTAACTCATTACCGTTTTTAAAATCAACGAGTTATGGCTTTCCGGTTTTTATTTTTTCTGCGTGGAATGAAAAATGTTATAAGATTCGAGTTTTAGGGCAACACTCATATCTAATGTTTCAAAAATACATAAAATTGGGAGCAATTTAAACTAATTTCGTATACGTTTTGCTTTCGTGCACGAATTTAAGAATCAAAAAATTTTAAATAAAAAAAACCGCCTTCAAAAAAGGGGAGGTATAAAATTTTTGTTTATAAAAATCTAAATGTTTTTTGAGGTCGGTCCCAAATACAAGTGACAACGTTTATTACAAATATTGAAGTTGGGACCGACCTCAAAAAACATTAAATTTTTATAAACAAAAATTTTATTCCTCCCCTTTTTTGAAGGCGGTTTTATTATTTAAAATTTTTTTTTCTGCTTTTTAGTGTTTTAAGTATAGAAATTTTCAGGAAACTACCTCAAGATCTCTTAGACACACAAGTGATAAAATAACGATATCATCAATGTCAATTGAATAGGCATTATTAGGGATAACTCAAAAACTGCTTGTCAGATGTCGATAAAATTTAAATGGGACCCCAACAGCTTCCAAAGGTCAAAAGAATCTTAAAAATCGGTCCACCCAGTAACGAGTTAAGAGGTAACAAACATTAAAAAAAAAACATACAGTCGAATTGATAACCTCCTCCTTTTTTGAAGTCGGTTAAAAATGGGTCTCCAGGACACAGATGTTACACTCAAAATCATCTCAGCAGTTTAGGTAAACCTCTCATAAAAAATAGAAATATTTGCAGAAAAGTGATATTCCAGTAAAGCTTTAATAAAAAGCTCAGTATAGTAACGTACTCGTAGTAAAAAAAAATCATAAATCGTATTAGTGATTTGGTTTCCGCTCACGTTTTTATTTATGTCTCTCTTGCATTGCGAACCAATCCTGGCTTTGATCCCGCTGGAAAGCCGGCATTATTACATAATATATCTATTTTTATTGTGAGGGATAAGTGATTGAATAGAGAATGGACTCAGTTATAGCTCATAAGTTGTCTTAGATATTTATTTTACCTAACCTTTTTAGAGGTTTAGTAAATGCTACTTTTTTATTGTTTTTTTTTTTATATTTTCACGCTCACACCAATTATCTAGCCCGAAGTAAGTATCATTAAGAACTTGTGTTACGGATACTAGATAACGGATATTTTTTTTTATATACATAACAGTTTTTTATTTTTAGATATTTTTATAAATAAAGTTAAATAAATATATAAACAACCATGACTCGCAAACAAATATTCGTATTCGTCACACAAATATTTGCCGCTACCAGGATTCGAACCCGGACCGCTTGATGTGTAGGCAGCTATACTGACCACTCCACCACGACGACGTCATTACTTACTTCCGTCTTATCTGGTACAGATTTGGCTAATATGAAAGTATTGAATTTATTTCTATTTTTTATTTGACATGTTTTGAAAATGATCGAAATTCACTCTAAATTAAAAAGAAAATAAATAAAAAAACCGCCTTCAAAACTAAAAGCAGTTTTTACGTTTAAAAAATCATTTTTTTTTAGTTCGGTCCCAAACTGAAGTTGGAATTGACCAAAAATTTTTTTAAAACATAATTTTTTTATGGATAAATTTTATGTTTGCGTTTACAAACGCGTAAATATTAATACTAGAAAATGCACTGAAAAAAAATCGACTTGTCGATTTTTTCAGTGCATTTTTCTAGCATAAATTTTTTATTGCTCCTTTTGTAGTTCTGAATACGGTTTTTTCATACTAATGCTATATGATGAATAATTATTCTATACAATTAAAAACTATAATGAAAAATAGTAACGGATGATTAAAGTGACAAATAATTACCCTCTACTTGGTACTTATGTTTTACTTAAAAACCAAAATATTACGTCGTAAATTCTTTGTCAAATCACATGAATCTCAAAGTGTTGCGTGTTTTACATACGATATCAGGGCCCAGCCCAAGCAAGACGCCGCATTGTAACACGAACCTCGTGCTACGTACGAACATATTCACGCTAATCTTGCTTACGACAATTTGTCAAACCCGCCTTTTATATTACAGCTGACAGAACAACATGTACAATTTCCCCTTTTCCTGAATTAATAATAGATTAGATTCTATCTAGGAATGTGAGTAATTTGAAGAAATTACTGAACTGCTAGCGAAATTTGATATCTACTGTCAAATTCTATGAAAGATCCTTGGTTTTATGGCGGGTTTCAATAACATAACTACAGATAGTTTCCCTTGGTAACGGTAGAATTTTGTAAAGGATCTTCTATAATAATCTTTTGTCTACTGCCTAGTAAGCTAAAATGTAGACAGATAATTTAGTACAATATGTTCGTTTTTGTTTGTTTACTGAAGCATTACTGGCTGGCTTTCTGTTACTATTTGGACGCCTTGCATGTCCCATACTGCCCATATGGCTTTATGTGTAACGCAATGTTACCTAAGGCTCTGTTCAATCCCTGTTGGCACTACGAGCGACGAGCGTGATCTTATGTCTGTATAATTCATTGAAACCGAGCATTAGTCAGTTAAAATTAAAAAGTATAGATGACAGATTAAAATATTTTAAGACGAGGGACGAAGTGAGATATTTTTTTACTTTATATTAGCTGATGTAACGTTTTTGGTGCTAAGAAAAAAACATATTGCCTATAATATAATCATCTTAGGGCCACTTGCGCGTTCCAGGGTTAATTTATTTACCTCTGTGTTAACTAGGGTTGAATATTTTTACTATAGTATAGAGGAAGTCTTAATTGTAATCTTCAAAAAATTCGACCTCTAGATTTTGATGGCTTTACACGTTTTGGACCTCCCTGAGTCCAAAAAAAAATCCACCGATTTGACAGATAAATTATAGGACGCCATTCAACATAAACGACTAAAACACAATGACGTAGGAATTCAATGGACGTGCCCTAACAACAAAAAAACCGTGCCGGTTGAGCGCACAAAATGGCGGACTGACAGCTGTTATAGTGCTGTTCGGTAGTATCTTGCTATATCGATAAAATTATTTTGTGAAATAAATTATTTTGTGAAATAATTTTATTGTGTCATAAAGTTAGCTTATCAATATGAAATGAATGCATAGATATAGGAAACTGTAGATGGGCAAAGTAAAAGAGAAAGAGTATACTAACACGTATATTAGAATGAGAAAGACAGACGAGACCATTTCACGTATTCGCAGGCGGCCTAGGAAGGCCTGTCAGTCACGTAGAAAAAACAGCAACTTTCAGACTGCAGTACTATTTTTCACGGACACGTGCGCATTTCTCACACATTGGTGCATTTTTGGTCTCGCCTTTAATACCAAACACGATTTCTTGGCAAGCTATAAACATCAGTAATTATAAAGCTATCATTACACTCGGCTTTGGAAAGAGCTTTTTCCACTCCTACTGCTTCCAACCACATTTTTTTCCTATATTCACTTCTTGGTAACCTAAAAAAAAAAAACCTATGGGATGGGATAGGCAATTTTATTTTCATTTATATTTATGTTCTTTAGCTGTATGAATCCATTACAATTGATAAGGTTAAAAGAAGACATAAATAATAATAAAAAATTAAACACTTTCCAAGTTGTAAGAGTAACCAACCTTATGGACACTAGTATTTTTTTATAAATCCTCTTTTTTAAATCGTATAAGAATAATGATTCGATATTATATAGATGCTATTTTGAAGGCATATGTACTCCATCTGCCCCTAAGGCCTCTCCAATATAATATTGTCATGATCATGTATTATCGTCAATTACTTTCGATAATTTGAGAACAACACTAGTTGTCAAATTCAACATTTTCTTAGCTTGAAAATATTCAAAATAAAGCCTAATCTTTAATTGAAATCCACATGAATGGAATCACATGGTAGAATAAAAAATTTAAAACATTCAGAGTACCCATAAATGCTAAAACTATTTACTATTTACTTGTAAATTTTAAGACTTACCGGTGCAACGTTAATCTTTGTTGATTTTCGTCTTTCCTTGACCCACACCCTATTACACTACACTTAGGCATTATGACGGTGTGATCTTTCACAACTTCGCGTAATTTCAATGAAGAAATCTCCAGAAAAAGAAAGATAAATATTAATTTTGATAATGTTTACAAATCGTTGACACATGAAGTACCAAACAGTAACTGACAGTTATGTCACACAATATGGCTGCCTGGCCGCAAAATATATATAAAAATAACTATAGCTACAGACAATAGGCCGGGTCCATAGAATTCCTATGTCATTGCTAAAACACGACGTCATTTCAAATCTGACATTACGAAAGAGACATAATCTGAGGACATCTTGAGGACATAATGCAAGATACTGTAGTGTGAAATAAAGAAGAATACTTAAGTCACTCATTATTCGCTCTTTTGTATTAAGCAGAGGAAACGAATTTGAATTTGATAGAAGATACACTCAGAGTTACAAAAATGTTATATTAACTTTAAGTTACTAATCTCAGAGTTATTTTGTTATCTCAAGATTTCCGTGCAAGCGGCCATTAGTATTTTTTTTTTGAAATAATTTTTTAAATCTGATTACTTTTATATGTGATGGACGATGAATAAATATTTCTTTGACTGCATTATGTTTCTATTCTAATAAATAAATAAAATAAAAAATAAAATAGCCTTTATTGCGGTTATCCTTCTTACAATTACTAAATTGATGAATGCCTACTTAAACTGTTTACTTATAACTACGAATATTTTTATGTATGCTAAGGTAAATACTTAATTAGTACCTATTGGCAACTAGATGTTTGTCTGTAACAGCTTATCTGTCGACAAAAGGCCTCCTCTAAAGATTTCCACGTGTTCCTGTGTCTTGCTAAACGGGTCCACACCGGACAAGCTATTTTCTTTAAATCATCTTCCCATTATGCAATAATTTTATTTTTGCGTTTACAAACGCGTAAATATAACACTAGAAAAATGCACTGAAAAAAATCGACTTGCCCGGATTGTGGAAGGTGCGGGTTCGGGTCCCGCCTGAGGCAAGTCGATTTTTTTCAGTGCATTTTTCTAGTATCATCTTCCCATCTTTTGGTTTGTCTACCTCTCCTTTTACCATCTCTTGGATACCATTCTCTTACTAACCTTGTCAATTTCTTTTTGCTCTCTCTTATTATATGCTCTGTCCATCGCCATTTAACTGTCTATAAACAATGGGTGCATTTTTGAATTTTGTTTTCTTTTGAATTTCTTGTAATTTCACCGTCCTTTTTTTCCTAATACACTCCTTTCTATTCCATTTTGGCAGACTTTTAGTTTATTTTCCAGTCGTTCTGTAAGTGCCTATGTCTGGCACCCGTATAATAAGCATGGCATAATACATATTTCGTATATTTGCTTTTTTCCGTATATCGGCATATATGTCTTTATCTTTCATTATTTCGCTTAGAGACCAAAACCGTTTCCAAGTATTCGTTATTCTTCTTTCTATTTCCTTATTCATACAATCTTATGTGGATGTAAGTTGGCCTAAATATTTATATTCTTTTATACATTCTACTTCTTTGTTATTTACTATTATAGTTTCTGTATTTTGGGAATTCGTCATAGTTTTGGATTTAGTTAGATTCGTTGTATGGCCGGCTTTACCGCTTTCATCAGATAATTGTTGTAACATTAGGCTCAGGGTTCCTGCGCCCTCTGAGAATAAAATCAGATCATGAGCGAAGCGTAGATGACTAATATTTCCACTATTTATATTGAGGTAGTTTTTGGTCCAGTTTAGGTTCCTAAAGATCATTTCTAGCACTGCTTAAAATAATTTAGGTGATATCGTATCTCCTTGGCGTACACCTCTTCTGTCAGGAAATTCGTTACCCTTAGATTCAAGTTTAACTTGTGCTATGCTCCTATTCGAATAGTGACCTAAAATTAATTAATCAGGTTTACCTATGTGCTTAGGGAGCCCGAGGTACGGTTTACGGAGTTTAAAAAACTATTTATATTACCAAAAAGTTTGATTGAAGTTTATATTAGTAGTGTTTTGTACGAGCAATAATGGTATATAAAAGTATACTCTCGCTCACAGTGCGGTCTGTTTTTAAAGGTGCATGAATTTAAATGTTTATAGCCCAGTTAATTACAGTTTATAAAGTGTTAGTCATATTGTGAAGATTAAACTTACTTTAGACATTACACGCGTTATGAATTTCTGTTTCTGACTTGTAAGCTTGAATAATTGTCGGCAACTCGTTAGCCGACAAGTTTGACCCTTAAGTCTTGTGGCGGAGGATTTATTGTCAAATGGTTTGATGTTTATGTAATGTTGATGGTATCTTCCATATTTTAAGTACTACGTAAATGAATTTATTTTGCCTTTTTACGGATTAAAAACAATTATTTATAATCCCGTATAGATCAGCATAAGCTGTACATATTTGTAAAGCATACACATACAACCTTCAAACCATTTGAAAGACTCATCAATACAAGCTTTTTCTATGGGAGCAAAACTGGAATCGTGAAGAAAAAATCTAGTCTCATACATTTCAGAAGAGTTCGTTTGTCAATTTAAGCATATGAAACAGCTTAAATATATTTCGCAATTTAAAAGTTATTTCCATAGTAAAGTTTAATAAGATCTTCAAATAGTTTGTAAGTTGTTGGTACTTTGCGTAGGCACAAGAAACAATACAGTGACCTTTGTTCCTATGAATTTACTTGAGAAAAAAGAAAATCGGCTGGTTAATGTTCACAGAGAACACTACAAATGAACAACACGCTTTGAAACGAATAAATGTATGAAAACAATGTCACTTATTTGCGTTATTTTCTTCTCCCGCCAATCGAAATACTTCCACTGAAAAAGCTATTTATCTTGAAGTTACAATTAGCTTCCGAGCAGCGAAAGAAGGAGCAAAGGGGAATTGGCACTGACCGCAAATTTGATCTTGCACAAAGGTAATAATGTTGTTTTCGTTTCGTCAGATAAGTATAGTAAGATATCCTCAAACAGTGCCTGTCTGTCAGACACCTAAATATGGCGTCTGTTTTCCAAAATTGTCGTTCAACAATAAAAAAATAAAAATAAGTTCCGTTGTTCGCTAGTTTTTATTAGTTTTTCCAGAGTTCTTGTTGTATAACACATGATGTGAGGCTCCTTCTAGAACCATGCGATAAATAGGATAAAAAAAGCAACAACACTAGGTGGTAGACCCATACGTAGGGTCGTCTGGGTAGGTACCACCGCCTTTCTTATTTCTGCCGTGAACCAGTTCGCTGTGTTTCGGATTGAAGGGAAAGGTAGCCAGTGTAATTACTGGGCATGGAGGGCATATCATCTTAGTCCCCAGGATGGCAAACGCACTTGCGGTGTTAAGTGATTTACACTTAATATTGCAAGTGTCTATCGGCGGCGGTGACCACTTAACATCAGGTGGACCGCAAGCTTGTTTGCCATCTCGGAACATAAAAAAACAGCTAAGTAAAACGATTTTCGTTTTAGATTTTTGTTATCGTTAACATTATCTACCATCTCCACCTCAATGTATTCATGGAAGTTACCATTTAATTAAAGCGTTGTAAGGGTTGTAAGTAAACACGCCGTCGGCGGAGGGTCGTGTTCAAAATATTTGAATACTAATACTGTATAAGGATGTTTTCTTGCAGAATTCCCGTAGGAAGTTATCACGAAGCTACTCTATAATAAAATAATATGATAGAAGAGAAACTTGGTTGGTTTCGCTCATCAAAACAAAAGGTTAAAATGATAATAACTTCCATGTAATATTTCTCTTCTCAGATATTTTTCTTACAAGATATTTTAGATCTTATTACCTTTCCTACAAAGTAATAATGAGGACAGAGGGATAAAAATACAACACTAAAATGATTGTAAAATGTACTAAATGAAATATAAATAACAGAAACAATTCCGCTGTAATCATAATGTCGTAAGCTCAGCAACGTACGCGTACCTATTGCAAGTGTCCATAGACTGCGATGGGTGACCGATTATCGCCAGGCGGATTGAATGGTTGATTGCCACTAAATTATAAAGCTGAAGAGTTTGTTTGTTTAAACGCGCTAATCTCAGGAACTACTTATTCAAATTGAAAAATTATTTTTGTATTAGATAGTCCATTTATCAAGGAAGGCTATGGGCTATATAATATCTGATATTAACGCGAGCGAAGCCGCGGGCGACCACTAGTGTGGTATAAAAAAAGTGTGCAGATAAAACCCAAGAGCTTTTGCGATCAGGACAACTGCTCGCTGAGCTAAAGGTCTTGGGTACACAAGAATTCTTCTGATAATAAAATTAATTTGTGCTAGTGTATATTAAACTATGTATACATATTTAGAAAAATATACTTGAATGTAAATTTTTATAAATCGAATCGGGCAGAGCTTCAGGTAACATTCGGCTACACACAAAGCCACACCAGACAGTATGGTCCCTTTATATAAATAAATTTATGTAAACAACCATGACTTATGAACATAATGTTCGATTTAATCGCACATACATTTGTATACCAGGATTCCAACCCGGACTGTGTAGGAATTATTTCTGACCACTCCACCACGACGGCGTCTAGAATAGAATTCGCTATTCGATAATCCACATGGATGGACAAAAGATGACAAAAGACAAAAGACTGATTTCTGAGTGTCATTCTGTAATACGAGCCAAAGTTATATTATTCATGAGTAGCAGAAAGATTCATATGGTTATTTTTTTATGACTAAGAGACAAATTTGGTGCTTAGATTTCACCGCAAACCTACTGATGCTACGAAGAAACTAAGTCTGTCTTTTATAATTTTTGCCCTTCATCTTGCTGATGGTAAGTGACGATTAAGTTGAAGATGGACTCGAGTTTCACCTGGAACCATTAACCGCAGAGTGACTAGCTTTTTTATCATTAACTGACGGAACACAATATTGCTGTTAACATTACTATTATGGCGACAGATTATGATAATTGGTGGTAGCGGACTTGAAAAAACTTCTACCACAAACACTGAGAAAACGAAAGGCTAAAAGTAAATAAAATAATGTAGAAAATAGCCCGCATGTCTGTTAATATAGCACCTGCAAAGTTTGTAACTAAAACGAACATAGTGATAATAGATAGAGGGAGAGTTACGTTTCGTATACTGTAGGGGCAAGAGAGAGAGGTGCGACCACACTTTTTCTTTCTCTCATAGACAGTTTTTTATTTATTATTATTATTATATAAAAAAAACTGTATAGGTGAGTAATAACAAATTATTTATGGCAGGAAGTGACACAGACTCTGAATATTTTACAGATCTTTCATACACTGTGGAATGGCAATAAATGTATACAACATGTAAACTAAATAACCAACACCCTGAATACAGGTGGTTTGGGATCGGCTTCCGAGTTGATTACAATAATTTTTTTAAAAAAAAAAACGATTTTTTATTTTTATTTATTGAAATCAACTCAGAAGCCGATCCCAAACCACCTGTATTCAGGGTGTTGGTTATTTAATTTACATGTTGTATACATATATCTACATGTACAGATTATACAATTATAAACATATAAAGCTATAGAAGTTTTACTTCAGTCGTGTGGTCTAAAGCATACTCGTTTTTGAGTTTTCTTTACTGTCTTTTTAATTCTCACTAATACCTTACTATATCTAGACACATTATGGGCACGGTTGACTTGCTGTTATCAATTTGACATTAAAATACCAGTTCCAGAGAACACTAGACTATTCAGTTGGGTCTAGAAATCTAGACGGACTACAGTGAAAGTGGTTGTCGATAAGGGTCGTTGACCGGGCGAGTATCGCAGTTATGGGCTATTAATTAACTACAGGGTATTTGCGAGGATATCTGTAACAATAAATAGTAAAAAATAACATTAAACTGAGATCTTAAAGTACACAATGAACTTATTGCGGGATTGTATTGTATCTATACTAATATTTAAAGAGGAAAGATTTGATTGTTTGTTTGCATTGAATAGGCTCCGAAATTATTGGATGGATTTTCATGAAATTTGCTACGGAGATATTTTAAGACCTTAATTGGGAAGGACTTATGATACTCTTTGGCGTGACAACTGATATAAACCCGAGCGAAGCCGCGGGCGAACGTTGGTACTAATTATGAAGCTGAAGAGTTTATTTGGTTGAACGCGCTGATCTCAGTCAATCAATAAAATAAATAAATAAAGTTAAATGTTACTAGGATTTTCGGGAAAATATAATTTATGAAAGAATTCTGCGATATATTATGTCTCATGTCTCAATAGAAATTGATATGGTATTGATTTACGGGCACCGCAAACATCTCCATCTATTAGCAGCAGTAAATAAATACTTGAACATAACAAAGTACCTAGATATCGAAATACTATATACCTACTACCTATAAAAGGCTACCATTACTGACTGATGTCAATTCAAAATTCTGAAATTTGGCACGCTGATAATTTATTGTGACGTCATCTGCTAAGAAAGGACTTTCCAAAATTCACCTCTCAAGGGGATGAAACGGGCCAAAATTTAACGCGAGTAAAGACCCCGGGAAAAGCTACTTTGGTATCATTTTCAAACATTGTATAATATAGTCTCTAGAAAATCTATTCCAGGCTTATTTAGGATGTGTGTAAATAACAATCTTTACATCAATTAATACAACTGGCGGCGGTTAATTAATGTAATTACCTACCTATTATTATACCATATTTAGATAATAGGTAGGTAATTACATATTATGTAAATTATAGCCTATATGTTGTTTTGATGTATAAGCTATATTATTGTAAATCCGTTAGTTTTTGCGTGAAAGAGTAACAAACACAAATCCGAGACATACATCCATACATCTGTACATCCATACAAACTTTCGCGTTTATAATATTAGTAGGATTATAAGACGATTCGATTAATTGACTCTCAGGTTGGTTATAAAAATAACCATGAACCAACATAATTTATTTTGTATTTTTTTTCTGGTGTAGGAGTACCTACGATAAAGAGTATAGCTAACAAAGTTTTGTTTTAATTTAAGTATGCTCTGAATTACTGAGACCCGGCTTATTAGTTTCCGCTAATTAAACTTAAGTTAAGTGTTGATATCATAATAAAAATACTTTAAATTGTTAAACTAATCTAATTAGTACTAATGTGCGTTTTTAGCAATGGATTCAATTAAAACAATTTATTATTTGTTACCGCTGTATTAAAATTCTGACATTATGAATGTAATAATTTAAAATTTATTTGTAATTACGTATTATATTCAGGGGCAATTATACTTGTTACCTATTACAGGTGCGGGCGTAGACTATCAATGTTTAAAAATGTTACGGATCGAGTGTAAATGAAAAGGCACTCACACAAAATCCAAGATTTATATTTTATATTATAATTTGTTTACATTACATCATCATCATCATCAACAGCTCATATAATGTCCCCACCGAGGGGCTCGAACCTACCCCACATTAGGGGATTAGGCCTTAGTCAACCACGCTGGCCAAGTGCGGGTTGGTCGACTTCACACACAACCTATGAATTTCTTCATAGGTGCGTGCAGGTTTCCTCACGATGTTTTCCTTCACCGTAAAAGCGTCGATTAAACGTACATATGAATTCAAAATTTTAAAACACATTGTTACGTGGCGGGGATCGAACCAGTGCCTCCCGGGTGGGAGACGACGCTTTTACGCACTACGCCACCGACGCTTCGTTTTCGTTTACATTGCAAGTTCAGTAAATATATCTACTACGATAAAAGAAAAAAGCAAGCATAGCATAGAACAGGAAAGAATAGACCATTAGTCTTCGTCAAAAGTCTTCTTTTTAACTATGTAGCAGTTGACTCTGCTAGTAAGTTAGCATGCTAGTTGCAAGCATTTTTCATATACATCATTTTAGTGCCTCACCAGCAGGGTAACTAGGTGGTAGACCCATATGTAGGGTCGTCTGGGTAGGTACCACCGCCTTTCTTTCTTATTTCTGCCGTGAAGCAGTTCGCTGTGTTTCGGATTGAAGGGAAAGGTAGCCAGTGTAATTACGGGGCATAGAGGGCATATCATCTTAGTCCCCAGGATGGCAAACGCACTTGCGGTGTTTAGTGATTTACACTTAATGCTGCAAGTGTCCATAGGCGGCGGTGACCATTTAACATCAGGTGGGCCGCAAGCTTGTTTGCCATCTCATATCATAAAAAAAAAAAAAACAAATTGTACAGACAACAGCACGTTGGGCTACCACAAAATGTCAAATTTTCCCAATCGATTATGCACTTTATATTGAATACCCTTAGGTTGAAAATCGTTTGGAGAAATTTTACAGTTTTGTATAGCCCGACGTGCTGTTGACTGTACTTTTAACACCTATAAAATAATATCTGATTTTTTGCTTTCTGTTTGTTGTAATCAAACTAGACTATCAAAGTGATCTACATACAGTAGGACCTCGATAGTCAAAAACCCAAAAAATATACCCTGTTCGGATGTACGCAGTGTTCGGATTATGGTATGTACAAATTTTTATAGACATTTTTGGTAATAAAACGAAACTATTTATAATAAAAACAATGTTTTAATCATGTAAAACTATTACAAAACAAAAGGCTGAACTGAAACTGAAACTTTTTTTTTTCAAAAAAAGGTAATTTTTCCGTAATAGAAATGTCGACTTCGTCTGCCCATTCCAAGCAGATATAATGCACAGCTTTATGCTGGCTTTAGTATTTGAAAGAAAGAAAGAAAAAACATTTATTGGCCACGACAGAACAACAGAAAAATAACATAACAAAGTACACATTAAAATAAATACCTACACAATGTCCTGTGCGAGGCCAAAAGGTACCTGCCTCAGCATGTGCTCCTACGACAAAGTGCCGTAGGAACGCTGTTTTTCTGGCAGGGCCTTCTTTGCTGTGACATACGGGTATCATGCTGTCCACAAAAATAAATAACTAAAAGTAAAATAAAATAATACGAATTTATATAAGGATAAATATAAAATACTTAAGTAAACATTTGAATTATTAAAGACTCGTTATAGCTACTTTATTTACTACAATAATTATCTTTTAATTTGGAATCCTTGAACCTGGTTCTGATGCTTCTAATTCGAGTTCACTTTCTCTGCCTTGTTCATTTATTACTTCTCTCACTATGTCTTCATCAGTTCAGGGCTCCTGGCAATGAATATCATCATTGCTAACCAATAAGTAGTGAAATGACTGGAATGCAACCGCGTGGCGCTGCGGGACGGATAAACTACGGTCGTTCGGATTATAGAGGCGTTCGGATTAGCTAGAGTTGGACTATCGAGGCCCTACTGTATTTAAAGAAATGTAATATTTATGATGGCTTCTGATTACCCCTTATTAAAATTTAAAGAATTTTAAACAGTGAATGGGTAAAACATTTTCTCCAACCGAACCCTTATCATTATTAGCATCACCCCATATCCTCCAATGGATGTCGTAGGTGACTGATGGATCAACAAAGGGGTATTGATCACCTTATACTCCGTCCGCCAATCTGCAATCTGCACCGGGCAAGCGTGTGGGACCACTGCCTAAACCTCATTCGATGACAAGGAGAGGCATTGATTCCCAGCTGTGGGTCGAATTATACATATAGGCCGTTGTGATGTACCATCATCAGAATTGTCTTGGCTATTGTCTTTTGTTTCTTGGTTCAGTGAAAGCTCTTTCTCTTCTCATTTTCACTAGTTTGAGGCACTGCATAATATAATATAAACCTTAATGTCACGAGTTGCTTTAGGTTTAACCAAATTTTACTTAAAGCTCTGCTAGTACATGAGCTGAAAGGAGTTTAACTTCATAATCTAATTAAATTTAAAATATGTCCCTCAAGCATAGTAGTCTGTGTCCTCACGCCCATATTGCTGTCATTTCATTGGAACATCGACAGAATCTAAAACGTAGATTATGCGCCAAGTAATTTAGATTACGTTTTGGTGATGTCTAAACACCTGTGAAAATACCCTTGAGCGGTACCTCTTTTATAATTTCCACAAACACAATTTTCGTGTCCTCCTCCAAAGGATAACAGAGGCTCTAAAATCATTAATATTAATGAAAAATCTGAAGGGATGAACAGTTTTTTGCTTGATGGTTGCGTGGAAGATAAGTACGCTGGTTTATACGATAAGCTTGAGTCCTGGCCAATGTAAATGTTTATAATTAGAAATGTCAGTAAAGTAATCTAACAATTTTGGTGGCTTGATCATGGTAAAGTTAGCTGATATGTAAAAACCTTTAAATAATGGTTTCTCAAAAGCTCGGTGACGCTTAGAACGTCACCTGAGACCACCAGCATTGGTCATAAAATTGAAAATGGGAGCATTTCTTGTGGTTGGCAGGAGGAAGAATTATAATTTTGATTTGGAGGCTAACATCTCAATTTCACATGTACAATATTAAATCTTCAGTTTAGATTTAGATAACGACGATCAGCGCGTTGCGTTTGTAATACCAGTAATACCATCTGAATGATGCGCCAACATTTACTGCACTTGTAATTATGGAGGTACAAACGTCATATCAAGCACATTTATACCAAAAACAGACTCTATCACCAATAAATAAGATTCACGAAATGTTGCAAGTAATGCAAGGTTCTAGACTGTGTCATATTTTTGCCGCACTGGGGACGCACTCCGGGCCTCCATTGTAGGGTTGTGCCAACGAATTAGTACGTCAATTAATTATGTTAACGAGTATACTGGGCTTGGTAGGGTCCGAGCATTGAATGTAAATTGGATATACTTTATCGAACTGGATTGTACCTAACAAACACAACCGAGTAGCATATATCTCAAATGTAAATACCAGTACGGTGAATTATTAAGAAAAAATAATAAATTAATAATAAAATAATTCCTCTTGATGACAAAATACGTTTTCTTTTTCTATAAATTTCACAGCAGCTTGTTTCTTTTGCAAGCTTTTTTCATTTATAATTGTTAAAATTGACGCCATCTTGGTGGAGTGGTCAGTTTAGCTGCCTACACATCAAGCGGTCCGGGTTCGAGTCCTGGTAGCGGCAAATGTTTGTGTGACGAATACGAATATTTGTTGACGAGTCATGGTTGTTTATATATTCATGTATGTTTATTTACAAAAATATGTAAAAATTATTATGTATATAAAAAAATTACCGATATCTAGTATCCATAATACAAGTTCTTAATGATACTTAATTTGGGCTAGATAATTGGTGTGGGTGTAGAAATATATTAATATTATTCTTAAAAAAATTATATAATTCTCGAAACCGAATATGACTATGTTAGCATGGGTAGGTGCCGGCTTCATACCCTATGTACCAAACACCTTGTATAATAGTAGTGGGAATTGTTAATTTAGAGCATTTAGTTGCGCACACCATGTTCAGTGAGAGTGTAAAGAGCAATATATACTGTTTCGGTAGGTATAGATACCTGATTTTTAAGTATTTCTACTGCATGATCTACCTATAGTGCCATATATATACATAGTATAAAATGAAGTCTCTCTTTCTGTATCTGCGCTTAGAACTTTTAAACCAAGCAACGGATTTCAAAACGGTTTTCAGTAATAGATAGCGTGCTTCAAGAGGAAGGTTAATAATAATATTATTAACCTTCCTCTGGAATTTCTCGGTTTTTCTTTACTATAATATGCATGTATTATATATTATATAATACATGCATATTATAGTAAAGAAAAACCGAGAAATTCCGTGCGAAGCCGGGGCGGGTCACTAGTGTTACCTAAAGCTCTATTTAACCTTTTTGGTATTATGAGCGTGGTACTATGTATATATGTATGGATCATTGAACAAGCATGATTATAAGTACTATTCTTATTGTTAATAGTTCAAGTGGTCGAATTCCAGAAAATACTAAGTATTTACATACCTACAGTAATTATTTAAAAAATCGTTACGCGTGTATGTTAATCAGAATTTACTATTGAATGCATGCTTCGCACATGTGGTTGTAACGATTTTATCGATATTAAAAATGGTCGTAGTTTTTTCAAAAAATAAATTATGTTAGTGCCAGCTGACAGCCCTGGTGCATGTCGTTGGGGGGCGATGACCTCGGCATGCGCCACCCAGGTGCAACTGAAAGCTTCATATTACAGGCTTAGAGTACTGTGTGCGGCATATTAAATGCAACAATTGTAACTGAATTCGCGTCCTACACTGTCCGAAGAGGTTTATTTTTAGAAGTAAAGACTTGAAACTCTTTTTCACGCCTTATTTATTATGGTACTGTGGCGGAGTCGATACTCCTTCGCCACTGGCACGTTGTTTGCCGATTTATAATGAATAAATCGCAGATATTTGATTTGCGAACGCGATCCGTGGGGTGACGTCAGAGAATAGGAGTTGACAGATTCACATTAGATGCACGACCGCCGCGCTGTACCATTGTATTTATTTGAGATTCACTATAAAAGAATATAAGTCTAAAAGTATCGAAGTATTTCATTTGTTGAGCTACGCCCTAGACGATCCCGGCGGTCGTCACATGGTGGAGGCGCCGTTGGCTCATAATGGAGGGTGCCTATGCGGATTTTTCTGAGGAAAATTGATTAAGAAGATTCGCGAAAAGAAAAATGGAGCGCTACTCTGGACTATCTGGTGATGTTTTTGAATTTTTTCGACAATTTGAGATAATCTCCGCCGTCAATAGGTATGACGACGATGCTAAAAAGGTTGTATTGGGGGCATACCTAGAGGGTCCGGCCCTAGCATTTTATAAGTGTGTTTTTGTGGGCGCGCATACGTTTGCCGATCTGCAAATAAAGATGGAAGAGGAATTTGCGCCCACTATAAGTCCGATAGCTGCATTTTTCGAGCGCAAGCAGAGTTTCAAGGAGGATCCCTTGACGTTTTTTTATTCTTTGGAAGAATTGGCTACGAAAGCGGGGCCGATCATAGATGAGAAATGTTTCGTCATGCATTATTTGAAAAATTGTAATTATTTTTTGAAAGATAAATTGGCATGTCAAGTCTACGTAAGCAGAAAACAATTGAAGGAGGCTGTCAAGCAAATCAAGGAATTGTTTGGCGACGAGAAAAATTGTGAAGCAATGAATCTTCCCGTGATGGTGAAAAGCGTTATGCCCGTGTCTCCATCTGCGAGGAAGGCTGAAGCAGGGGATCACCGTTGCCAAGCACCACAGCAGCAGCACATCGTTCCTACCGATCATCCTATTCATAAACCTATTTCTCTTACGAATTACTCCCAGTGCCCTTATGATTTTAGAATGAGAAGCAATCAAGCAAAAGCACCTCAAGAGCGTCAACACCGGACGCAAATGCTAGCAGCGAACGAGCGTCAGCTGCAGTGTCCGCCAGCGCCGGCCGTGGGCGATCTGAATGCCATCATGCCGTCACCACAAAAGGACATAAAAAAAGGTGTGTCCGTTCCTGTTATCGATGTAATGTGTCGCAATAATCGTTTTTTTGCCCTTATAGATACAGGTGCTGCAGTCTCAGTAATTTCGAAGTCATTAGCTAATAAATTCGTGCAACAGTTCGATTCGTGCAGTATGCAGTTGAACGCAATCAATGGCACGGGTCTGAATGTTTTAGGAAGAGTTAATTTGAATATTTTAATTGAAAATGTTGTTTTTGTATATGATTTTTGCATTCTAGATAGTATTAAGTACGACATGATATTAGGTCAGGATTTTCTTGTTTCTAAGGGCGTAAGAATAGATTTTGTTAATAGTCAAATACGCGCGAAAAATATGTTTTGCGATTTTATTTCGAATTCAGACATTTTGACTACGATTAGTTCCATCGATGTCGTACAGTCGGCAACAAAATATTCATCGAAAGATATAGACTTACGTTTTCGTGACCGAATGATTGATAATAGAAAATATGCATCAGATGTGGGGGGCAATAATGTGGTGAAATTTTTTAAGGATTTGTCAATAAAATCGCAAGGCGCTTATGATAAGGATAGTGTCGGTAAATGTGATCTTTTAGTTCACAGGTGTTTGATGTTCCGACGACGAAGTAAACTCGGTAAGGAAAAAGTTGTAAAAAAGCATAAAACTTATTATGAGGGTTTGAAATATGCCTCAAAGAATGTTGTTCCTTTTCTTAATTTTACTAGTAATTATTTGTGTAGGACTAATTCAAAGCAAAAGCGATTGTGTTATAGGAAAGTAAGGTCTAGGCGATTAGGTTATGTTCGGGGCCGAGTTAGTTAGTTGCTAGGTTTCACGAGTATGACGAGAGTGTAAAAAGAACGTACTCGAGCTCATGTAAATAAATTAGGATTATATATAGGTTAGATGAGATATTTCTTTATTTAGAATTTTTCGTAGCATTTATAATCGTTGATAAGTTTTTTTTTACCCTATTGAACTTAAATGCACGTGATGATTAATATGATTATAGGAAATAGAAGTAAGTTGTATAGTTGTTAATTTGTATGGTTCATTGATGCTTTGTAAATTGTTACATGATTCCTGAGTTGCGGTTTGTGAGCTGTCATGATGTTGCTGTGAGATGACCAGACCTGCCTACCACTTTCTTGGAGACAACCAGATATACTGGGGGGGGATTGGGGGTAGGCCATAGCATGGGAAAGACAAGTTTTGTTTTGCTCTGAATCATTTTATTTATTTTAAATACAACTAATTGGTTATAACTCTCAAACTTACATTATTTGCTATGTATTAAGGTTCACAAATACCTGCAGATCTTTTCCTCCATCATTATTTTCGTGGATTTGAGAAATAATTTTTTTAACACATTGTGACGACTACTCAAGTTCATTCAGAAATGGAAGATTTAAAGAACACTCTTGAAACACTTTCACAAACGTTCACAATGAGGATGGCAGCTTTTGAACACGAATTAAGTAAGTCTCAGTCACCAAAATTACAAACAATTGCATCACTTTCAGAAGAATTTGAAAATTTCCGTAGTTTCATCATAGCCACTTTTAAGACGTTAGAGAAGCAAGTGACTGTGATCGCTAATGAGTGTGACAACATGGAAATGCGGAGTCGTCGCAATATGTTGTTGCTGCATGGTGTGCCGGAGGCTAAGGATGAAGATTCTAAGAAGATATTCGTGGACTTGGCAGGAAAACACCTCAGTCTGCCACATATTAGCACTGAAGTCTTAAGCAGGTCTGTCCGTCTGGGGCGTCCACGACAGGATAAGCCACGACCTTTGTTGGTGCAGTTCCAGTCAGATGCAGTGCGTAACAGCGTCTGGTATGCAAAAACTGGATTTAAGGGCACGGGCGTAACTGTCTCTGAATTTTTAACGAAGATTCGTCATAGTATTTTCTTGGCTGCTAGGGAGAAGTTAGGAGTCTCTAAATGCTGGACCCGCGAAGGTCGTATTATTGCCCTTGACAGTGATGGGAAGCGGCATCTGATTTCATCCATTGGCGACATCGATAAAGTTTGTCTCAAATCTGCTACAAGCACAGACAAGCAGTGTGTGGTTGCTGATGCTACAAAGGTGTTGACAGTGTCCTCCGGAGTCGGTGTCAGAAGTAAGAGGGCTATACCTTCAGCCAAAAGAGGAAAATAGGTACTTATTCTTCTATTCTTAAAAGATTTTCTTTTTGTTTGTAGCACTAAAACATTTATGTATTTTTTTTTTCTTTTCTTTTTATCGTGTTATCTTAATTTTTAATTAGGTACCTACTTTACTTTTGTCATTTGTTTTGTTGACCATAATTGTGGTCATTATATCCAATAGGTACCTTACTTTATAGTTAGCCTAGACACTGATTATCACCAATAATAATAAAATTTTATGATAACCTTAGATTTCAATACTTTTAGTAATATGTCATGTAGATTTATCTTACCGTTCCGTCATGTGTGTGTATGTTTATTTTGACGTTTAATGGTTATTATTTGTTGTAGTTTTTAATTCATCTGGAATGCAAAGGAATCTAATGTATTCAACCGTGTTCCAATAAGCATTTAAGGTTTATATTTATATTTTAGGCTAATTAATAACTAAGGTTTAGGATATTTTGTAAATTAAGGTTTTTTAATATTTGTTTGTCTAATTTTTACTTGTTTTTTCTCATTTTTCTTCCATTTAAGTTTTTATGTTACCATCTGTGCGTATTTGTGAAAATTATTTAATTTAGTATTAGTTTATTGTTTTGTTGTTATTATTATTGAAGTAGACTTAAACTTGTAATAACTTAATTAGTAGCTTTTTTATAATATATATTTACATATTTTTATTTATTTATTATAATTATGTCCGATGATGAATACGTTTCCCTTCATTCTGAGAGCTCTTACTATTCACTTAGCGATTCTTCTTTAGATCTTCATTCTTCCTTGGGTTCCTTGCTTGATAAGGAACTTCATAATGCTAAACATTGCTTCAATGTATGTCATATTAATGCACAAAGTATTCCACAGCACCATATGGAACTTGTGGATACTTTTGCAGGTAGGAACTTACATGCTATTATGGTATCAGAGACTTGGTTGAATCCTTTATTGGTATCTTCGCATTATGCGCTGCCTAGTTATGTCCTACTTCGGAATGACCGTCTCGGAAGACGAGGTGGTGGTGTTGCCATGTATGTCCGTAGTGACATTCAATCAAAAATTTTAGTAGCATCTCCCGCCCAATATTCGGCCACAGCTGAATATCTTTTCGTGGAGGTCACCGTAAAGGGTGTAAAGACAGTTCTAGGTGTTATTTATTGTCCTCCAACAACTGACTACTTTGCTGTGCTGGAATCAGTTCTTGAACCGCTAGTGCTAGAGTATGAACACATTATTCTGATGGGAGATTTCAACACTGACCAGCTTAGAGACAGTTCCCGACGTCAGAAACTTATCACTATCATGAACTCAGTTGATTTATCGCTGCTACCACTTAGTGCGACACACCTCAATAAAGACACTGATGATACTTGGTTGGATCTCATCTATGTGGCATGTCCTGATCTAGTCTTGAACCACGGTCAGTATTCGGCACCAGGTTTTTCCAAGCATGATTTAATCTTTACAAGTTATAAGATTAAGCCACCGAAAATTAAACCAGCAGAAGTTTTTCTGCGTAGCTTTGTGCGGATTAATGCTGACACTCTATTGAAAGATGCTGTCGAAATTGACTGGAACAACTTATTAGATGCACCAACTGTAGATGATAAATTGCAAATATTAAATACCAAAGTGTTAGAGATTTATAATAAACATGCTCCGTTGCACAAAGTTCGCTTAAAACGACCCCCTGCACCTTGGATGACAGAAGGCGTTCGCATGGCTATGGCATGTCGTGATAAAGCTTTTAGAAAGTTTAAAAGAGTCAGATCTGATGACAACTGGACCTATTACAAAATGAAGAGGAACACTTGTAACCGTATGGTGAGAGCTGCCAAGCGTCAATATATTCACTCGAACCTGACCGACTCCTCTCCTGCTAATATCTGGAAGTTCCTGAAGTCCTTAGGTCTCGGAAAATCACAGTCTCACGCCATTCCATTCCCTTTCTCACCAAATGACATAAATAGCCATTTTGTTGGTGGTGCTGCTCTCAATGTTTCTATCAAATCCAGTACTTTATCAGAAATTTCATCACTTCCACATCGAAGTGATATCCTTTTCCAATTTTCACCAACAACAGATGAGGAAGTCAAAAGTATTATTAAAAAAATTAGATCTAATGCTATGGGGCATGACGGCATAAATAGAGTGATGATTTTTCTCTTACTTGAACCTGTTTCACCTATTATCACTCATATCATCAACGATTCACTCGCATCTGGAAGATTTCCTTCCTTGTGGTGTAACGCTCACGTGCTTCCATTACCAAAAGTTTCTGCCCCAAGTAGTCTCAAAGATTTCAGGCCAATATCAATTCTGCCATTTCTCTCTAAAGTGATTGAAGCTGTAGTGCATAAACAACTTACTAACTACATAAACCACAACAATCTTTTAACCCCATATCAATCAGGGTTCCGCGCTGGACACAGTACTACTACTGCTTTGTTAAAGGTCACTGAAGACGTTCGGGAAGGTATGGAAAATTCACGTGTAACATTTCTAGTTTTGATAGATTTCTCGAACGCATTCAATACTGTAGACCATCAACTTCTGATAGCTTTATTAACCCATTTGGGTCTTTCCTCATCTGTAACAAACTGGTTTAATTCCTATCTTCATGGCCGTAAGCAGGCGGTCAAAATTGATAAGACCCTTTCTGATTGGTGTGATATCATTACAGGTGTACCACAGGGTGGTATTTTATCACCCTTGTTATTTTCTATATTTATAAATTTTATTACCCAAGATCTCGATTGCTCTTACCATCTGTACGCAGACGATCTGCAATTGTATACACAAGCGGAAACAGACTCGGCGGAAGCGGCGATAAATTTATTAAATAGAAATCTCGCTAAGATTTCTGATTGGTCTCGACGCTATGGCGTGTCCGTTAATCCCAGTAAATGTCAAGCAATAGTACTTGGTGGTCAACGTCGTCTGCGTAATGTTTCGCCTTTGGAATTACCACCAGTTCTGTTGGAGGGCAATATCATACCGTACTGTGAACATGTTAAGGATCTGGGGCTTACTATTGACAATTCTCTGAGCTGGAATACATATGTTTCCGATATCAGCCGCAAAGTAACAAACACCTTGAGAGTTCTTTACCGACATAAAAATTTCCTTCCCATTCCCACCAAGATCCTTTTAGTACAGACACTCATCCTACCCCTCCTTGACTACGCGGATGTGTGTTGCTCTGAGATGCGCGAAGACCTACTTAATAAACTGGAACGTCTCCTGAATAACGGTATACGTTTTATTTTTGGAATACGAAAATACGATCACATATCACCTTATCGTTCGCGTCTCAGATGGCTTCCAATTAGGCACCGAAGGAATCTCAGAACACTATGCACCCTGTTTTCCGTCCTGTTTGATCCCCACTCTCCTGACTATTTAAAATCCAGATTTAAATTTAATGAGGATATTAGCAGTCGCAATCTCCGTTCGTCTAGGTTCCGCACTCTCTGCATACCCTCACATCGCACAGGCTTTATGTCAGACTCCTACACTATTCAAGCAATTAAGCTCTGGAACTCTCTACCGGTAGATATTAGGTCTGCCACCACTAAAAGTAGTTTTAAGGTGAAGGTTCGTGAACATTTCTTTCGTACCATCGAGCAAACTGTTTCTAATTAAATTTTATCACATCATCAACATTATTTATTCGATTTATAGTATTTATTTGTATAGTAGGTAGTAATTGTAGATATGTATTTTATATATATTTATGTTTATTATATATATGTATATTTTTTTATTATAAAAGTACATATTTTATTAAATTATTTATGTAATTATATTGTATGTATGTATCTATGATAAATAATTTATTTATTTTAATGAACGTAATGTCGCTACTTGAATGTCTCTGTGTAGCCCAATGGTTGACTGTTAGAGAACGACTTTAGTTGTTAAGTCCGCCAAATGTACATTTTTTTTGGACATTAAAGTTTAAATAAATAAAAATAAATAAATATACGTCCACAAGAGAGAAAAACGATTAGCTAGGTCAACAAATTGTCGGGGAGATAGGAGCTAGGCCGTCATCGTGCCGTGGGCTAGTAACGTATGCTAAAATCCGTTAGTTCCTATGGGAAACGATGGATGTCGGATTGGGTTGTCTGACTGGTATACTTACGAGTCTATTTCGGTCTCTTTATGAATGAGTGATTGTTTTTTTTCGTCTTACTAGTTTTTTTTACTTGCGCAACACGGTTGTTGTCCTATATTTCATTGAATGAGATTGACTATTTAATATTTCGCAGGGCTCACTCATTCATGTTCTCCCTGCAAATTAATAAGAAATTATTTTATTACGATCCAATTACATATTCGAACATAATAATTTATTATTGTGGACGTGTATCGGATTTGGAATGTTTTGAAATGGTTCTTGTAATTGTACGGTGAAAGAGATTTTCTTATGTCTCCATTCCTAAGGTCTGTCACCTCACGTGTCGGGAAGGGAGAGTCACTGTTTGACAACTCGTATTTTGGGGACTAGTGTAAATTTTTCTTTTGGGGTTAAGTTGTTTACATTTGTACGAGTATGGAAGTCGTTTTTGGGGATTTGTTTTAAAGATCGTGGAGTTATAAACTGACAGTGACCTCTTGTACCGATCATAGATTTGGTCTTATTTGTGGAACATAATGTATTAATATTTTATTTTCAAAATTTACTTTTTTGAATATTGTTACTTCTCGGTTAGAGTCTTGCATGGCGTTCGCAAGCTTTTTCGGAGGTTTTTGCTTGCATGGGGTTTTTCCCACCATTATCCCATGATGGATGGATGAGGTGGTAGGAGCCAGTCTATCTTAAAGACCGTCATGAATTGTAAACGGTGCCCTTCGTCAGGTAGGGTAGTTTTAAGTAGTAGAATGTGTAGAAGGTCGTGTCGTTAGTTAGGTAGGAAAATTTATTCATTCGACTTGTCGAATAAATAAATTTTAGTTGTACGGGGGGAATGTGGCGGAGTCGATACTCCTTCGCCACTGGCACGTTGTTTGCCGATTTATAATGAATAAATCGCAGATATTTGATTTGCGAACGCGATCCGTGGGGTGACGTCAGAGAATAGGAGTTGACAGATTCACATTAGATGCACGACCGCCGCGCTGTACCATTGTATTTATTTGAGATTCACTATAAAAGAATATAAGTCTAAAAGTATCGAAGTATTTCATTTGTTGAGCTACGCCCTAGACGATCCCGGCGGTCGTCACAGTACGCTGTCACCGCGTTTACGCACTATGTCGATGAAAGAAAATACCTCTAACTTACAGAAAAACGTAATCACACTCGATCTACTGCAAGCTGGAGGTATTTTCCCAAGATTTTTGCTTTGTTTATCAGTTGGTCACTATCTTTATCTATAACAATGAATTGTTGTTCGCTAGTCTCGATAAAACTCGAGAAGGGCTGGACCGATTTGGCTAATTTTGGCTTAACATATTTGTGGAAGTCCAGGGAAAGTTTAAATGTGAAAGTTATTCGGTAGATATCAGATTTTTTGGCAATAATTAAACAAAAAAAACTCTGGCGGTCCCAAACGACTATCACATCTAAGATGATGTCTTAATAAAAAATCTTTTTTTAGCCTGGAAGAGATGGCTCATATAGATAAGGCCGTCTATTTTGTGCTCTGTTTGTTGTTCCATTCATTGTAGATATTTATTTATTATCAAAAAAGTTTATTATCGTTTTCCTTTGCAAGGTATTATCGCGCTTTGCAAAATATTTTCGTAACTATTTATTTACAACCAATTTACTACTATCATTACAGGATATAACTAATGCAATAGTGTAATTACTACTGGACTAAATAATACTTACCTTAAGATAAGGCTCTGAAAACGTTATAATAATAATAATAACGTTTTCAGGGGTTGTTACAGAACTCAAATACACATTTTCCTTTATTAATTAACGCGTGACATTAATTGAAATTTCATATAGAACAATAACTTGGGAAACCCTATTTCGCGTGTTAAATAAATACGTGTTATTTAATATCAAAGGAGTGTCGTCGATTACGACTGTAGCTAAATGATAGGATCTCTGACTGGTATGGAGGACGGCCCAGCCACTCCGATGTGACAATCTCTCATCACAAGGAACCACTGTTAGCCTTGCTTGACGTAAACGAAAACTGAAGACTATATAACATTAACTTACAATAATTAAAACAATATAATAATGAGCATCCTACACTCTACAAAATAATCTTTTCATAAGCTGTTAGTGGTGTTTTGTTGATTTTGAAGTTCTAATTAGAAGGGGAACATATTCAAGCTCCAAATGTTATAGTAATAACATTTTCATTCACACAGTAATGAGTCAGATAATAACACGCAATTAACAGGACTACCTCTTTTGAGAATGGTGAATAAAGTTGCTCGCATACCTTGAGACAAAGTCGCGCGATCGATGCGACGTTGTGTTTTCATAATTGGGCTTGGAATCTGAAGAGCTTAGTAAAATACCTATGTAGGTATAGTATTAAGAAATGTTTTATTTCCCTCTTTCTTCTTTTTGTACTTTGTTTATAATCTATGTTTCATTTTAACAATAATTTAAGATTCTTTGGCAGTTTGTAACTTTTTATATTTAAAGAGAGATTTCGCAAATTTTACAATTAAGTCACCTTGCACTAATACCTACATTGAATTTGTTAGCAATTTAATTGGTTTCAAATGTTTGAAAATAGTATCAAATTAAATAGAAAACGAAAAATACAAAAAAATGAGAAAGAAAGAGACTTTTCTTTCTTTTCTGTTTACTTATCATGGCGGATGTTTTTTTTATTTATTTGTGTATTGTATTTAATTTCGTATAATTTTCAAATGAATGGAAATATATAAAATTATAAAGAGTTCCTTGTCAAATTAACTACAGATTTTACAATGATAAATTACTTAAAATCAAAAGTTCAAATCTTTCGATTATAAATAAAATACTAGATATCTCTACTAGCAACACTTAACAAATTAGTAGCGGCACTAGTTATTTGCAACTTGCAATGCTGGTTTTAAAAAATGCTTGACGGTGCATAAAAATCAGTCATCGTTTATAACAAAATTTCATGATGTATAATAAATATTTGATAATGTATTATTGAATAATTTTGATTTTTTTTGGTAATGTAATTTTGTAAAATAATTTAATTTGATTAGTTTGATTACTTAGTTACTAACCCTTAAGTACATTGTTATTAACATATAGACATGGTCTGAAATAAATTATAATAATAAGAACAGGTGACTTAAAATATAACACTCGACTTCAGCGACTATTTAGAAATCGTAATGTGTGCAGGCCCTTCACCGAGTATGAACTGTGTCTTAAGAGACTTATCTTTTACTTAATCTTTCGCATACAAAAAAACCTAAGTCGTAACACAGTTGACTCGAGGAGTATGTAATTGTAATTGATATGGCGATTAACTTTAATTACCGAGTGGTTGGTTGGTTTCCAAAATAAATTAATTTTAGACAATCGGATGTTGATGACGTATGTTGATTCTGAATAAGATGTTGCTTATAAGGGGAACAAAAAATATGAAATAAAATTTAATGAGACCGACGAAGATAAGAAGAGATGGTAGACTCCAAACCGAGCATTATATATATAAAAATGTTTATTTATTAATACATCCTACATACTAAGTACACAACACAATTATTGTTGTTGAACTATCAATAACCCATTGCAATGCAGACAGGTTTTTTATTTGTATCCACTGAACATTGGTACATTAGTAGGTCGAATAGAGGTTTAATATTTACATACATACATATACATCCCAAAAGGGTTCGAGCAAGGAATGTTACCTACATTCGGTTACTCATGAGCCATATCTGACAGTATGGGTCAGACTAACGCAAAATTCGGTACTGTCTGACCCATACTGAGCCATTGTCTGAACCGGAGGACAATCATTACCCGTCCTCGGCTATAGATGCATTCGTCGTTCATAGGGATGCTTGGTTGAGGCAGGCGCCCCGTATCGTACACCGGTTTCACCCTACGAATTATGAACTCATTAGGCTAATATTAAATGGGAACAATATTTATGTAGTACAGATGTTGATAACGCATTAAAAAAAATAGCGACAGGTTCCGAGCCTGTCGCCTACACTAAAGGGGCACCAAACCAAAAAAAAACACTCTTCATCTCCGAAGTCCTGTATATGAATAATAGTGTCAGTTCTTATGCGAATAATATATAATGTAATGTGCTTTTTTTGTAAAGACCTATTATTCGCTTTTTTCCATTAGATTGGGGTATAATTTTTTATCAGCTGTCAGTCTTTCTGTGGTTTTTTTTTGTGGTTGATTGATGCCTCTTTTACACAAGCGACACTGTATGACTCATACTGCCAGATGGCAGTGGCTCTATATGTATCCTAATGTTACTTAAAGCTCTGCTCAACCGTTTTGGGATTGCAAACAAAATGGTATGTATGTAATTACTTTTATGGACTCTTAAAAATTAATGTAAGACAAAGTGATAAAAATATTTTAAGTTGGAGTAGTCGTTATGGTTATCGAATCATAATGTTAACAACATTAAATTTAACATTATAATAACGAGTGTCAAGGTAAGTATCTGGTTAACTTTTAACTGTGATTCGAGAGGGCCTCGAGCCTTATGACTTGTAAGTATAGCTTTAGGGGTAACTTTGAGGCTTCGAAATGAATGCAATGTAATAAGGACATTATTTAAGGAGGTACGTTCTTCTTTAAGACTTTCTAGTATGGAAACATCTTTGTGCTCGAGCTCGGGTATCAGGCATATCATCATTTATCATTTTCCTGACAAATTTTATTCGAGGTCGACGTCCCTATTATTTTATCCTCTTCTATACATTTCGATAAGACGCCATCTAAACATAGACGCTTTTTTTTGCCATGGCGTCTCTCACAAACTCTGTCGATCTTTTCTAAGGCCTGTATACATATAAATGTAGATAAGTATACAACGAGAGGAACCCTCTATTACTGATCTAAATATAAAATAACAATTATCAATATTAAAAATTACACACAGGTACGGCTTGTATTAAACTTACGTGATTGAACAAGTAATTTATCAATTACTAACATTTTTAATAATTCGTGAAATGCATATAAAAGAACTGTTTCCATAGCATGAATTAGTATTAGGAACTACATTATTTATTAATCCAATAAAATTTTGGCTTATGAAATACTCATTGTTAACCAAACATTTGTAATATTGATGCTGTATGTTTCTTAAAGTATAAATAAAAATAAAAAAAATGTAATTCCCGTGTCACAATGTTTGTCTGGGATGAACTCAGAAACTAACAATCCGATTTTAACTCTTTTATTTAAATGTGTGTTTTGTTTAACTTAGACATAGGATAGTTTTTATCTTGTTAAGTAGTCCTAATTTTTTTTTACTGCAAATTCAATGTAGTATGAAATTACCACAGCAAGTCAATTTGTATGTTTATTTTAAATATGTAAATGTACAGATATCTATATATTTACACATAGCCCTATTAAGAATATTATGTGGATGCATACATCCATACAAACTTTCGCGTTTATAATATTAGTAGGATGAACAAATAAAATAGATATTTATTTTGGTCTTTCGATCGCAACAACTATTACTAAACTAGTTGCTAATTCAGAGTATCAGGAAAAGCATCTAAACATAAGTTTTTTGAGTGTATTAAAGTGGCGTGGCGAGCGGGAACACACCAAAAGTTATGACTCAATGATCTCTCATTTACGTGCGCGTACGGCATGACGCCTGTGAACGAACTGCGGAAAACAAAAATAATGAATGAAAAATAAAGAGTTAAATATTTTATGATCGTGTTATCGTAATTATTCATCGTCCATGTTTGTAATAAACGTAATTAAAGCTAATACTGCACTGTGATAGTGTAGTTAGGGCGTGTTACATCATTATCGTAGACCCCCTTCATTGAGAGACAAAACTCCGTTAGTAAGGCGAGGAGGACACTTTGAAATCAATCATGTCTTGAGAATCGTTTGTCACTTTCTATCAAGCACAAATAGACAGAGACGTACGAGGCTCGGTACGGTGTTGATTCTTGAGACTCATTCCATAATACCAACATAAGTTTTTTTTTTACACTACGAGATATCAAACAAGCTTGCGGCCCACCTGGTGTTAAGTGGTTACCGTCGCCTTTAGACACTTCCAATCCAATGTTAAGGGTAAATCATTTATCACTGCAAGTGCGTTGCCATCCTGGGGACTAAGATGATACGCCTTCTATGCCGAGTAATTACACTGGCTACCTTTCCCTTCAATCCGAAACACAGCGAACTGCCTCACGGCAGAAATAAGAAAGGCGGTGGTACATACCCAGACGACCCTACATATGGGTCTACCACCTACCGACTTGACTCCTATTAGATAACCTTGTTTCCTCTATATCAACTGGTTGTGTGCTTGCTTGCCAACCATGTTGTAAAAAAATAATAGCAGCTTAATTAACAACGAAATTCAATTTATGTGTTTATTGGAATTAATGTGAATGCCATTGAAAATTTAAGTGGCTCCGTAATTTATTATTATGGTTTATTTTATTATTAAAATACTTAATTAAAAGTTTAATCGTGAGCTATAAAATGGCGGCATTATGGTCTTTCTTTATCACAGGAATTTCAATCAAATTAATGTCGTGTATGAGCGTTGAATATTTCAATGATTTAAAATTACCTTTAGTATTAATATTTGACATTGAATAAAGACGCTACAAACTTGTTACCGGCATTATTACCTATTGCATGAATATTTTTTTGACCTAATTAAAAGAAACTTCCGTTTTAATTTTTCATACATTTTGACAACAGTATGATAGCCGTCAGATGTCAAAACACATGGGATCGTTATCGATTTGGTTTCTACGATTGTAAATAATGCGATCCCGGTCCTAGATAAAGTAATAAATTAAAACGATAACAAAATTATATAAAATGTATGGAATTGACATAACCCCTCGTTATAATCACGTGGTCAATAGCTCTAAGTAAGTTGGTAGCGAAAGATTAAGCGCTGTAGATAAACAAAGGTGAAAGGGCTCTTGCCGATTTAAAAGTACTTAGCAAAGTCCCTTTTAATAAAGAGCTTTTTCATTTTATTTTAAACCAATGTGACCGAAGATGACGAATTTCGATATGTTATCATTATGAAACGATTGCTACACGTCTAAGCCCGCAGGACAGTTATTACCCCCCAAAAACATCGGAGCAGTCCGGCTATATCTGGTTTCTTCACTAAGTATTTATCAGATTTCAATGTTTGTGTTACCATCGTAATACATAACTTGTGAGACTAGATACACAAAACTTAGCACTGACACATTTACCCTTGGACACACATCCGAGAATGTTTTGGTCAAATAAATTAGCGGGCCCATATTACTCGCCAAATAGCTATTTGGACGGAAAAAATTGGCATGCATTAGTTTTCTTAGAAATAAGTTTTCAGGTACTCGAATAGTTGGGGTCTAACCGCGGCCGCCGGAGCCTTAACTCGGCGAGTGCGTTCACCCTGACACAGTGCATGTAAATTCAGTACCCTTAGTGTAAGTTTTTTCGTATAAAATACGGAACTATTGTAGTTGCGTAATGAGCTTGATTTGTATAGGAAACGTGAATAGCGCCCCTAGCGGAAAGAAACCTAAATCGTGTTTCTTATACAAATTGAGCTCTTAACGCAACGACAACAGTTGCGTATTTTATACTAAAAAAACTTACACTATGGGTACAGAAGGATTTGCGTCCAAATGAAAATGAAAAAGCTCTATAATTAAATGGACTTTGCTAAATACTTTTAAATCGTCAAAAACATGAATTGACAGTAAACTTTTGTTGAGTACCATGATGGTAAACATAGTTATATTATTTATGGCCCATTTGGCCCCGTCTGTACTAAATTGCGTCCAGTGAAAATTTTCTAAAAACTTTTCTTCGAAAGAATAACCGTATTTCACTGTGGCGGTGACCATATATCTTAAACATAATTGAATGTCAAAATACTTCATTTAAAAATCAGCCTATAGGTGTGTAGACTTAATTGTCATACTGTGTGTAACTTCACAGCGCGCCTAGGCTTTGCATCGGCTGCGCAGGCGCAGGCATTTCCGTAGCGGAGTGGGGAGAGGGGCGGGCCGTGAGACCGCGTTTAGGAATGTCGGCTGGGGGCCGTAACGGCGTTGCGGCCTTGCTTAGCATAGCTCCGACCATTATGCTTACGACAACTAAGGTATTAGCTGACTTCGAATTACAGGAAAGGCATATTGGATATGTGTAATTTAAGTTTGTTTCTTTTTAGAAAAGGCTCGGATTTACGAACTTGATTTTTTTGGTATGATTTTTAAACTTTGGAAAAGTTATCAAAATGTCACCTCGTGGACCAAGAAACGGTATACTAGGAATAGTCATTTGTAGAGCAGTGGAAAGAGAAGTCACCTAGATAGCGAAAGCTTGCGGGTTTCAGTACCTACCTTAGTATTATTACTTGAACCATGACGGGACTTTTATTTTGTTTTTCTTTTATTATTTCCTTTAATAAATTTAAAATTTCTTTAACAGATTAGTACATACATTTTTTTATTGGGAGTCCGACTTTTCATAACTATTCGGCGTTTATAGTCATAGCATGACTCGGAAAATAGTTTTATTTTAATGTAAATAATTCAAGTGGGAATCTAAGAATACATAATATATAAATCTTGAAAATAAAATAAAGTCAAATCTTGATTACGGAACGAAGGCCTAAGGCAAGATTACAGAATAATTATGTTTTAGCTATTTCGAAAGAATCACAAATGGTTGTTAGGTGACCTATTTTCACGTTCTGTGTTTTTTAATTGTATCTTCTAGTCTAGCCAATGAAAATTATTTTGGAAGATGCGGGTTCGAGTCCCGCCTAAGGCAAGTCGATTTTTTTCAGTGCATTTTTCTAATATTTATAAGGATTTAAGAATCATTCCAGAATAGAACAATAAGAAAGACGGCAAATTCATAATATTCTTTTCTTTGTTCCTCGTGTAAAGAATGAAGTTACTGTTTTATAATACTCTTTTTTATGTTATTTGGCTCCATAGATTACGTAATCTATGTTTGGCTCGCAGACAAGTATACGGCATAAGCAGTAACCGTAGCCTATAGACACGGGCTCCCTACCTCCCGTTCTGGCGACCTTACTCGCCAACAGAAACATCAGAAAAAAATACGTTAGCTAAATGGTTTAGCTAATACTTCTGTGGCTAAGCTTTAGTAATTAATATCCAAAGTTTAACAACATCAGCTAAATAGGTTTAGCTGTGGACGCAAAGCAAATTTAGCAACATTTTATTTAGCAACCCGTACATAAATATTTAGCTAAACCGCTAGACTTTAATTGAGGAGTTAAGTTTGTCATTGCTAATCTTTAAATTTAGTTAAGCTATTTTCAACCAAATATTTGGTTGTGAATTACCAAACTAGTTTAGCTATTTTTAACCGTTACTCAACATTTAACTATAGTAGCTAAATAAAATCAACTGAAATAGTTTAGCAACAGTAGCTACAGAGTTTAGTAGTCACCAAAGTTACTAAAGTGTTTAGTAACTAGGTACTTAAAATTTTGTTACTAATTGCCAATAAATTTTCTCAGATAGGCGTACATACTACAAAAATTTTGTATTATTACCTCTGTTACCCCTCCAGTTGCACTGTACTGCAGGGATGATGAGTAAAATGTGCATTTGATCTATTCGTCTTAGTACTTTGAGGAAAATCAAGTATGTTTTAAAAAACTTTTTTTTCATGCGACCGCTCTAATGATTACCTACAAAGTAAAATTGTATTAACATCTGTTGTAGGTACATGACTATTCTATTGCTGACGATTCGTAATAATAGTTTAGGTTTACGACGCAAATATTTAATTAATATTCTTGTTCTATGTTATTGTCTCTTTTAATACGTCCCCACGGCCAGTTATTTCTCTAGTTATTATTTCGAAACTGTTAAAACCCCAATAAAGTGAGCGGTAATATTTTTTTTTATTAATTCACTTTTTGTTCTTGTACCTTTATATAGACATAATTTTTTTATGTCCATTATTCACACGATACATAATATGAAAGTGTTTTTTTTTATTGCAATAACTAGGTATGTTGTACTAGTACTAGGATGTATAATTGGAGATGTGTATAATTTTTGGTATTAAAGTAGCTCTAAAGTTACTGTAATTAGAATTGTAATATTGAGGTCCTGTTCGGTTTTGAGAAATAGTTTCGGCATTTATAAAAAACAAAAAAAAAACGGGATAGGTCTCCCCTTGACTTTCTCGTATACCGGAAACGACTCAAAAGTTGAAAGAAACCTTATAATTTGATGTCATACATGCATGTTAAATTTGGTTGCAAATATGTTAAAGCTTACTCGAGTTTTCGTGCTAACGCACAGACTCACACACAGACACACATAATTCCAAAAACAGTATTTTTTATAGAGTTTTAGAGAGTTTTTGTTGTTATTTATTACACGTGTTGTGAGATTCAATTTTAACTCCATCTACCGTACAATTTATTGTTACTTTATAATAATAATAATATATTTCTACAGTCACACCAATTAACTAGCACAAATTAAGTATCATTACGTACTTGTGTTATGGATACTAGATAACGGACAATTTTTATATACATAATAATTTTTAGATATTGTTATAAATAAACATAAATAAATATATAAACAACCATGACTCACCAACAAATATTCGTGTTCGTCATACAAACATTTGCCGCTACCAGGACTCGAACCCGGACCGCTTGATGTGTAGGCAGCTATACTGACCACTCCACTAAGACGGCGCGGCGTCCTATATACTAGATACATTTTTACTAGACACTTTTCAACTCGATATTGCTCCGTCCTTCGGAAGGCACGTTAATAATAATAAATCATTTAATTCAGATATTAAATCCATAGCTTTAGTTAGTATGTTAGTTAAGCTGATGGTCACGAATGCTGAGGAAAGATAGCAGTCGTCCCCAAGAAGGGTTGGTGTTAGACACACGGTCGTAAAAATATAATGCCAACTCCTTAAGCACTTAAGTAGTATTGTCGATATCAAGACATACAGACAGACAGACCTCAAATAAATTGGGGAGCATGGTAGGAAATGATGACGTGCCACAAAAAAAAAACTTTTCCGAGAGCACAGCATTATAACAAACTTCCAGCTGATGTGAGGGATGCAGGTTCGCTTGGTGGAAAAAAATATTAGTGCACATTAGAAGACCGAACTTCTTTAACTTGGACCACCACCCATAGTGTACATAACAAACCTCTATTCGCATTGTCGCACTCTGATAAAAAAAAATTAACCTACCCTACAATATTGTGTGTAATTGTGAGTTAAAATATTTTTGTTATGTTTGTGTGTGGAATGTATGTTTGTAGTATTTGTATGATTTCATTTTTTTACTGTGTTTTATTAATGTACTCATGTAAGTGGCATTGTCTTAATGAGTAAATAAAGTTCTATAAACCGAAATAAAAAGAGTAGTATGTATTTAAGTCCAACAGTTATTAATTTCCGCCGGTAAATACTTTTTAAATTATATAGGTACAATACAATATTGTTGATAATTGAGCTGGAGGCCTTTTTCTAAACAAAAGTTTTCCGTCAAAACTCGCCAATTTTCACGTCAATTAACAATTTAATATCTTTCCGTGGGCATCGCCGAATTCAGCCATATTTTCAAAGTTTTATTTTGTAAAATCTTTGATGTCTCGGTGTTCAGCGGCCAGTGTAATTGGACTCGACTGGCTGGAAATAGTTGACTTGTTCATTAAGGTTGATTCTTGTGTGCACAGAAGGTGACATTATGTCACCTAAAATTACGCAATTATGAAAGTAAATTTTGATGCCATCGGTTCAAGAGTCTTGTTCTGAGAAGAACCGGCAAGAAACTCAGCAAGCTTCATCCTCCCTCTCCAGTTTTCATAAAACATAATATTACTAGATGATCAAACAAACCAAAGACTTAGGTACTTGATGTAAAAGGGTTGCCTCTAACTGTGTTATACCACTCAAGCGTTGACAGGAAATAGAAGTCGTTTATTTTCCAAAACCGAGCTCAAGAACGATCTACCCCCATTATTAACATCAGTAACGGTCGCTGATTAGCAGTCGCAGTTAAATTTAACTGCATAATTACAGTTAAATCGAGTGGCAGATGGCTCGACACCTGTCTTAGCGGATTTATGCTGATGGACGCGATGGATGATAACCTAGATGTAATGTTAGATTTTAGCTTTCATTAGCTGTAGAATTAAGAGAACTAACAGATAAAAAAATGGCAAAACAATAACAGCATTTAAATATTTTGGCCGAACGCGTGTACTTATGTATTGATAAGGAATGCAATAAACTATTGGATGAAATACGGTGAGGTGTGGCGAGCGTGTAACACTTTCAACCTTTTGTGTTGAGATCACTCGTGGTTCAGTTGCGCACGCGCACCCGTTCGCGACGGTTGCGTGCTTACCTCGAAAACGTTGATTGGTGACAATGTCGAACGTAATAAAATGTGATAAATGTAACATTGTGATAGATGAGATGTTAGCCTACATCCAGAATAAAGTGTCAGTCATCGACGAAATGACATTAGTTCGAATCTGTTTATCGTCGTTTAACAGTGAAGAAATTAAGAAATCCAAATCACTTTTATTTGACTCGCTTTCCACAAAACTTCGTAAAATAGTGCGTAAAAATAAAGGAAAGGAGGAACGGGATCTCGCCGATGTTATAAATCTCTTTAAATCAGCGGATCCAGATGAAATACCAGTGTTTGTGGCTCGACAATTGGAAAAACTACCGCCTATCACCTTCGACCACCTAGACTGTACGAAGCTTTTAAAGGATATCCTAAAACTGCAATCGGATATAAGTGATATTAAAGCGACATATGCTACGCTTGAATCTGTAAAAGATCTAAAAGCGGAAGTATTGCAAATCAAGTACGACACATTGCCCCCTACAAGTGCGTTTAAAGTTAATTCCAAAAGAGGTGCGTGGTTATCAGATAGCGGACCTGTGGGGCTTTCACATTTGAACGATTCTTTGGATAACGAATATAGCACCGAATACAGAGACACAATGGAGGTAGTCAGCAAAAAAGCAGAGAGTGAATCGCGGTCAATCCCAGCGAGTAACGTATGCGCAACTACACTGACAGCTGTGTGTGTAGACGCGACGACCAAAACAGTGAGTCAGGCTGTGACGTCGGAGCGACCGGCGCCCGCCTTGCCGACAGCATGTCAGCTGATTAGCAATACTGTTAGCTCGGAGCAGTGTAAGAATAAGGTTACCACCAAATGCGATAATGAACCTTCGCGCGTTGATAATAACGACCTAGGTGCGTGGAAAAAAGTGTCATATCGTAAAAACAAAACAAAATACCGATACCAAGGTAAATCGGGCCTAGCGAAAGATGCAGAGTGTAACTTCAAGGCGGCTGATAGAAGGATCCCGATATTTATAACAAATATTCATTGCGACACAACTGAGGACGATATTATGAAGTATATTCGAGCTAAAACGCAGGACTCCGTATGCCTCGAAAAGATAACTATGAAGAAAGAAAAAGATCACAAAGCCTTCAAATTTTTGGTACCGGAATCTAAATTATCATTATACCTGGATGAGAACCTATGGCCTCGAGGTATCATGTTTAGGCGTTTTATACATTTTAAATATCGAAATGCGAACAGACCTACATCTGTTGACGGCCTAAATCATAACAATAATTATGAATAGAAGTCCTTACCGGTTCGCTAGCTTCAATTGTAAAAGCGTGAAACGATCGGTGGACAGTGTCCGAGAACTATGTCGTAGCTGTGACCTGATAGCACTACAAGAAACATGGTTACTACCGGAGGAAATTCCTTATCTGGGCACCATCGACGACGGTTTCGGCTACACTGGTGCTTCAGCAATGGACACGTCCATCGGCGTACTGCGTGGGCGACCGTTCGGCGGAGTCGCCCTGTTATGGAAGTGTAGTGTGTTCCAACAAGTTTCTCTGTTGCCGTGTGATAGTGCTAGAATATGTGCCATCAAGTTATTAACAAAAGATCGCCCAGTGGTAGTGATGAGTGTGTACATGCCCACGGACTCGCGAGAAAATTTACCTGACTTTACGGATTGCCTTAGTAAGGTAAGCGCTATTGTAGATGAGTACGGCATTGAATCAGTTTTCATATTGGGCGATTTTAACGCCGATATTTCTACATTATTTTATAACGAGCTTCAACAGTTTTGTAATGAACACTATATGTCGTGTATTGATGTTGATCTATTAGGATTGAACTCGGGTACGTACACATTTATCAGCGATGCACACGGGTCATGCAGCTGGTTGGATCATTGTGTAGTGACTCAATCGGCCAAACAAATAATTGATAATATTAGTGTAAAATATGACACTCTGTGGTCTGACCATTTTCCCCTAATTATTGAATGTAATTTGGACTTGTTAACACAAAAAGTTTCGCAAACAAATGTATCATGTGCAAATGGGGGAATTGTGTGGGGGCACAGAGATGACGAGCAGGTTAAGACATATACTGTCGAGTGTCATAACCGTTTGAAATGTATTGACTTTCCTGTGACATTTAAATACTGTGCTGATACCTATTGTCATAACCATGAGCACAGGCATACTCTTGACAGACTATACTCTGACATTGTGACTGCCTTACGGGCCGCGGCCGTTGTGGGGCGAGGACGCTCGCGTACTGGTCGAGGTGGTTTACGGGTAGTGGGTTGGAACAAACATGTCGGCGAGGCTCACAGGAAGGCCAGGGTGGCTTTCAGGGAATGGGTATCATGTGGTAAGCCTAAATCAGGACTCATGTACACCCAAATGTGTGATAGTAGACGAATATTTAAATCTCGACTTAAGTGGTGTCAAGATCACCAGGATCAGATAGAGATGGACGCACTTGCCACTAAACATGCCGAGGGGGATTTTCGTGGTTTCTGGAAGGGTACGGACCGGGCTAATGCGAAGCCTGGGCTACCTGTGAGTGTCAATGGTGAGAGTGACCATAAGGGCATTGCTGATATCTTTAGAGATCAGTTTACTGTGAAGTCTGCTTTAGCCAAATCAAGGGTAAACAGTGTTGTGAAATTAGAGGGTGAGGCGAAGGTCAGATTCGGAGCAAAAGACGTTGCTAACGTTGTTAAGAACATGACTAAAGGCAAGTCTCCGGGTCACGACGGCCTTAGTGTGGAACACTTGCGTTACGCTGGTCCACATGCTGCCCGTGTACTGGCAATGTTCTACTCACTATGTGTGAGTCACTCCTACCTGCCGACGGATCTCATGAGGACGGTTGTGGTTCCCGTTACCAAAAATAAAACTGGTGACATTGCTAATAGGGAAAACTATAGGCCTATCTCTTTAGCCACGATCGTGGCGAAAGTGTTTGACGGATTGCTTAATGTACAGTTGGATAAATACACAAACTTGCATGACAACCAATTTGGTTTTAGATCTAAATTGTCTACTGATAGTGCAATACTGTGCCTTAAGCACACCGTCAGATACTATACGACTCGAAAAACACCGGTTTACGCGTGCTTCCTCGACCTTTCCAAGGCATTTGATCTGGTTGCGTACGACATCTTGTGGGAGAAACTAAGGGGCATCAATTTGCCAAGTGAAATAATCAACATATTCCAGTATTGGTATGCGCACCAGGTCAACAACGTAAGATGGGCTGGAGCAATGTCAGAGCCTTATCGGATGGAATGCGGTGTGAGGCAGGGAGGTTTGACCTCGCCCACGTTGTTCAACCTGTATCTCGATGCGCTGGTCGTCGCGCTCAGTAGCCTACATGTAGGCTGTCATGTTGACGATGTATGTGTCAATAACCTAAGCTACGCTGACGATATGGTGCTGCTGAGTGCGTCGATATGTGGATTGAATAAGCTGATGAGAGTTTGTGAAGAGTATGCAGAGAGGCACGGACTCAAATATAATGTGTTAAAGAGTCAGTTCATGGTGTTTGAGGCCTCTGATGCTAAGTGCCCAGCTAATTTGCCCTCTGTCCGGCTGAATGGTGTCTCCTTAGAGAGAGTGACACTATTTAAATATTTAGGTCATATAGTGACTACTGACCTCAGAGACCATGCTGACATCGAAAGGGAGCGAAGGGCGTTGTCGCGTAGGGCGAATATGCTGGCGCGCAGATTTTCGCGGTGTTCGGAAAGGGTAAAAATTACCCTATTTCGAGCATACTGTACCGCGCTATACACGTGTGCCCTATGGGCCGACTACACACAGAGAGCTTACAATGCCCTTCGTGTCCAGTTTAACAACGCTTTCAGGGCGGTGCTGGGGCTGCCCCGCTATTGCAGCGCCTCTGGAATGTTCGCGGCGGCGCGTGTTGACTGTTTCCATGCGACAATGCGTAAGAGGCGCGCGTCGTTAATACGCAGGGTTTGGGCCAGCCCCAATGCCGTCCTGAGTATGATCGCGAACAGAGTCGATTGCTTCTATATCCGTAGCTGCTGTAAAGCACATGTTGCTACGGCTGCGCAATGAGAGGCAATAATTATACTGTTTTTTCCCCCTTTGTTTATTTTTATTTTACAATTTAATGTAATTATTTTGACTAATTTGATTTGATTTAAATTTGTACCTACTGTTATTGAATTATTAGATATTTTTTTTTAATGTGATTATAGTATTTAAATTTTGACTGTGACATTATTGATGGTAGTTTTGTAATATGTTCTATTTAATTTTAATGACTAAGTGACATATATACATTTTTTTTTGTTTATTATTTTCTTATTTCTCTTCTATTTTAACTTTATTTAATAGTATTAATGTTTTCAATGAAATGTAATAATTTGATTTGATTTGAATAATTTAATGTCTAATTTAATCTGAAATTTAATTTTTTATTTATTTTTATTTTAATTATAATTCTAACAATATTTTAAGTGTCTTCTTCCTAAATATTATGTACTATGGGTTTATGTGGCCTGATAATAAATGATTTTTATTTATTTATTTATTTAATACCGGCGGCGAGAAATGCAGTAAGCATGCACTTTTCTGGTCGAGATTGTAATTAATTCTTATATTGTAATGTGGAATACATTACAGTATAATAATTAATTACAACCTTAACTCATAATATTATGCATTAAATACACATCGAAATACGCCGATGTAATATTAATAACTTCTTATTGTAGCGTTTCTACATACTTATCTATTGAATTTTAAGTTGTAATTTAACTTAAGGTAGTTTTTTTAGTAAGGAACTTTATTTGGCCTCAATTTCGAGTATTATATCTTTTTAATTTAAAAGACATTTTCCCAAGATAAAAAACATACGCCACGTCACGCTCGCAACCCCATAAGGGGTAAAGCAGAGCTTCAGGTAACATTCGATTACAATTAGATAAAGAAAATACATTCGCATGAAAAAACAATCGGTAAAAATATTATTATTACGCTTGGTAACTAAAAGAATCGTAAACTATTTAACCAAACGAGGTGTAACAGTAACTCAACAAAATAGTAATTTTAGTAAGAATTCCACATTATTGGCGCCAGACGTGTTTGTCAATTGTTACTACAAAGTAAATATTATGTCAAGTGCGTGCTTAGGTATTCACTGGCCTTTGTACAGAATACTTAATATCGTAATTGCAAGCGCAGTGCGAAAATAGCCGTAGCAGCCGCGTGATAGAGTTGAAAATGACTTTTAACATGTTTAGAGATTGTATTAGAATTAACGTAACAAATGAAATTGTCTGCTACATTTGACCAATGTTATTAACTTATCTGACACTTTGAAGCGATTTAAGCAACGAATGACTTGCATGACTCAGCTTCGGCATGCAACGGAAAAGGCATTCAAATCTGGACTTGAAAGCTTATGCATAAGACACTTGCCGCTACAGTGTATAATGCAAGTGTTATGTTATAATAGATTACAATTAAAATAATCAACAGCTCATATAGTTGTCCCCACCGAGGGGCTCGAGCCTACCCCACATTAGGGGCGATTTGGCCTTAGTCAACCACGCTAGCCAAGTGCGGGTTGGTCGACTTCACACACAACCTAAGAATTTTTTCATAGGTGTGTGCAGGTTTCCTCACCAAGTTTTCCTTCACCGTAAAGCGTCGATTAAACGTACATATGAATTCAAAATTTGAAAACACATTGGTACGTGGCGGAGATCGAACCAGTGCCTCCTGGGTGGGAGACGACGCTCTTACGCACTACGCCACCGACGCTTATACTACGCCACCGACGCTTATAAAAAATGGTTATTGCATATGAACAAAAGAACGCCTTCAAAACGGGAAACAGAGCACTAAAAATTGTTTAAAAAATCTAAATATTTTTTTTTATTTAAAAATAATAAATTTTTGCTTTTTAGTGTTATAATGACAGAAATTTTCATGAAACTATCTCAAAATCTTTTCGATAAACAAGAAATAAAATATGAACGATATCATATATAATCGATCTCAATAATATCTATCTTCTGCAGCAGCAGATAAGAAGAAAACGTATTCTTCTTCTTTCAAGGGATGAAGAGGGAGTACAGTACAGTAGAAGTAGATGACAAAAAATTAAACATCTAAATCATAGGCCCGGATTACAGAATTACACCCATAAATCAATCATGTCTTGAGAATCGTTTGTCACTCTCTATCAAGCACAAAGTGATAGAGATGTTCTACGCTTAATTCGGCGTTGATTCTTATGACGCATTCTATAATACGTGCCACAGTTTCTCAATTTTGTTTAGCGCATCGCCCACTTACAAAATTTGTTTTTTTCTAAAGCGCCTAGCTTAATTTTGCTTACCATTTGTCGCCAATTTAAAACGGCTATTACCACGATTATATGCTATTTCAATGCCCCTTATTTTTCCCTGCGTCTTCTAATGCCCCTCTGAAAGTTCTGATAAGATTACAACATAAAATAAGTACAGAAATGTAAAATTCCTACAAGTATATAGCTATTGATATAGTGGGGATTAGATAATACATCATTTAAATTTTTTATATCCAAACTTTCATTAAGTAAACTTAGTTTTGTTTTTGATCATCTATTTCTGTTGTTCACTATACTATCCTAGACAATCTATAATCCTTATATCATCTGGCATTTGGTCGCACGTTATTAATTTTGGACATAATAAATGAGTTATTGGATTACATGATCAATTACCTGTTAATTAACGATCTACTTACATGACTAATTATCTAACATTTCGATACAACAGTAACATTTTCTTTTATAAGAAAATTATTGATGGTTGTGAAGATAAACATTATCTTCTTTGTTATTTAGGAAACTTGATGCGCATGCGAAATTACCCATATTGGAAAATAAGATTTCTATTTTTACCCGGACCGCTGAGATGATTTAAATTACACTAAAGGTCGCAATACACTTATCAAAAAAACCGACTTCAAAACTAAAAACGGAGAAATAAAAGTTTTGTTTATAAAAATCTAAATGTTTTTTGAGGTCGGTGAGAACCTCAATATTTGGAATAAACTTTGTCAATTGTATTTGGGATCGACCTCAAAAAACATTTGGATTTTTATTTATTAAAGTAAAAAATAAAATCTCCGTTTTTAGTTTAGAAGTCGTTTTTTTATTAAAATTTAATTTTGTCTATGGAAAAGGTGACCTAACAATTACGGAACGTAAGCGGTACCCCTTTCCGTGTTGAGCCACCTTAGAGTGTAACATCCATTTATACATGTTCTAGCTGTAAGGTTTTGTTTGTTGGTACCTCAGACCAATAAAAAAGTATACCGTACTAACATTAAACAAAGACTATTCATACTGGGTGTAAAAGACATGAGCAGTCAAAGGAAAACCACGTATTCTATACATCAAAATAAGACATATTTCAAAAAAAATATTGCCGGGAAATGATTTTTATTTTTTGGTGATACAAAAAATTGCAAATTGTACCGCGCAATTTAAAGGGCTCAACTCACTAAAGGGCAAAACCGCGATAATTTTGCTTGACGGCGGCCCCGTTGGTTAGTGTCCGTGCGCATCGAGTGAGCTACATTGAACGCTAACGTTTTGAAGCCATTTTTTGTGATGAAATACTAAAAAAAATGATAATGTTTCTTTGGACAATAATTAAGAAATAACGTATAGAATACGTTTTCATAAAAAAATTAAAAAAAAAACTTTGACTTTGACCTTCAATAAAATCGTAACTATCAATTTCCCAGGTATAGTCTAAAGGAAGAAAAATGTTATGACGGTGAGCAGAATACATGGTTCTCGTTTGACTGCTCATGTCTTTTACACTCTGTATACATAGATAGCAAAAAGTGAATCACTACATAGTCCTTTCCGCGACATTTTCAACTACGATATCGTAGGTCCACCTCTCGATAAACTGGATTATATAAGACTTATTTCCCAACTGCTAATAAAGTACAAGTAAATCGAAATATTAGGTACAAGTGGTGTAAAACGCGCCATTTCTGATGAAAACAAATTTATCGTATAAGTAAACACCGCCTACGCCGGCACAGCCTATTTTAACATGTCTACTCAAATACGGACATAGTACGTAACAACTGGACAGTATCTCAACTGTAATTTTACGTTTTTTAGTTGAATGGGTTTTGTTTTATTTATTTGATTGGAGTCCTGTGCGAGACGAATGCAAACGGGACAGATTGCAAACGCGGACGAACTGCGCATAATCCTTTTATTTTATTATTCATCATCAACAGCTCATATAATATCCCCACCGAAGGGCTCGATTCTACCCCACATTAGGGGCGATTAGGCCGGTTATTCCACTAATCCCCATCGGCTTCCACACATCCCCATTCAGTGCTAATCAGTCTATGTGATTGGTAGGTTCAGGGTTATTTTTTTTATGACCAAGCGTAACCAACCTTAGGGAGGAAAGTCTAATGTGTCTAACCTCAGTTCATAGGCGTGTGCAGGTTTCCTCACGATGTTTTCCTTCACCGTAAAACCGTTGATTAAACGTACATATGAATTCAAAATTTGAAAACACATTTGTACGCAGGTTTCGAACCGGTACCTCCCGGGTGGCAGACAACACCCTTACGCACTACGCCACCGATGGCATATAAATTAATTGAGGTTGAATGAAAACAAGTTAAAGTTTAGATTGTCACTATAATATAATTATCAGTTGGTTTGGTTGGTACCTATTTTTGGAAGTATCTTTTTATTGTATTAAATGTATAGTGTATGATGATACTTTGATTTCATGGAAGATATCTCTTTCGTCGATAAAGTCGTGTACACAACTTTTAAGTGTTTTGTTTACTAGTTTTTGAAGATGTTGACAGTATTGTAATTACGAGCGTCGATGAGCACTGACTCACATACACACAGACAATTTGCATGTATAGGTACTTCTACATAAGATAAGTATACATTTTATATATCACGAGATGGCAAACAAGCTTGCAACCAACCTGGGTGTTAAGTGACTACCGTCACCTGACACTTGCAATATTAAAAGGTAAATCACTTAACACTGCAAGTGCGTTGCCATCCTGGGGACTAAGAAGATCGCCTTTCATGGCCAGTAATTACACTGGATTCCTTTCCCTTCAATCCGAAACAGAGCGAACTGCTTCACGGCATAAATAAGAAAGGCAGTGGTACCTACCCAGACGGTCTTACAAATGGTAATGTCTTTCCAAATCAATACTATGAAAACTGTAAAGGGAGGATAAAACTTGTTGATTTTCGTTTGTTGAGTTGCCGGTTCTTCTCAGAACAAGGCCTCCTGGTAGACTCTTGAACCGATGGCATCAAAATTGACTGTCATAAGTGTACAAATTGTACCTAAATGAATAAAGAAATTTTGACTTTGACTTTTGGTCTACCACTTAGTAAAGGATAAATACATGCAAATTGACTTTGTGTATGTCAATGCTTGCACTGTATATATCTACACACAGTTAAAATACTGTATAACGAACTTAAAATACTGTATTACGTTGTAATCTAACTGTGGTACCTACTGCTCTCCTCATGTACAGCGACACGAGGAAATATCAAAGGGAAAGTTTTAAGCGAACAAAAAACATGCCGACGGGGCGTGGCCTAACATTATTACGAAGTTTTCTTTCAGATGAAATCGTAGAACTCTTATTTGTAATGTTAAAGACGTTTTCAAGAAAATGTAGTCTACACATGAGTACTTTGCTGTTTTATTATTTTTGTTATATCAAAATCCAGAGAGAATTAATGTTGACGTTTTGCAAATGTTGAAGAATGAAGTTTTCTCAGGAAACGTCTAAGAGCAAATAGACCAAGAAACGTTCTTCGGAAGCCGGGAACAGTCTACCAATGAAATCGCTTGCTTAAAATAGAGCAATGCTATTGGTAAGATTTTCGCGCTCGAAGCTCGAATCGATATCGTGTAGAAATCATAATGATAATGATGGCATGCGTAGTGTTTATTTACTTAGTTTTAAAAACAAAAATTAAACATACCTACGTTAATTCTAATAAGAAACACATGTTTGACTTAGGTATACAGAAGTGCTGTTTTACTTAATTTGGGTTTTAATCTTAATATCCATAAATTACGTGTCACGTTGTTTGTCCGCGATGGACTCCTAAACTACTTAACCGATTTTAATCAAAGTACACCGTGTGCAGTTTGACCCAACTTGCGAGATAGGATAGTTTTTATCTTGATAAGTAGTCATATTTTTTTTACTGCAGATACAATGTTATAGGTCAGTAGTATCACAGATAATATAATACTATACTAGTAAGTATGAAATTACCACAGCAACGCGTGGCCAGGACAGCTAGTAACTTATATATCTATATTTTTGCTTACTAGGTATAACAATTTACAGATGTCCTATTCCTATACAAAATATTATGTCAAAATTCTGCCAAGGGAAACTGTCTGTAGTTATGGTATTGAAAGTCATCATTAAAGGTTACCAGCTACAACCACGCTTTGTCATTTAAACTAAACATAATTATTATGGACATGGTCTGTAAAAAACTATTGTTAAGTTTATTAATTGCAGTAATTTTTTAGTATTTATATTAACAATAATTGCTTGTCAACCAAACTTTAGTAAGCTTACTTTTACAAGTGATAGAATATTGAAACCGTCCGTATATTTTGAACCTACCTCGACGCATTTTAGATGTCTATGTTAACCTACTTCGCAATTTTTTTCGTAGAAAATACAGTAATTTCTAAAGATTGTTTTGTTTCTGAAATTAACGTGACTTTCCTTTGCCTTTGTTATTTCAGCGGTAAAAGGCAGACTTGTTTGGTTGACAGGTGGATTTAAACCACCGCCCTTCATCGGTTCACGGTTATATTTTACCTTTTGTCTCGAACAGAAATTTATGAATTATTTCGCTTAATAATCCGATTGAACCAGCATGACGGAGTGATCTAGATTTCTATATTCCTACTGTTGTTAGACCATTCCTTTCAGAAATGTAGGCTGTTGGCGATTATTTAACACAAATAACTAAGGAATAATCTTACTTTCTACGAGTACGGAATGCAACATAAATTTAAGAGATAATACACAAAACGTGACCGTTAACGCAGCACGCTATCAGTGCATCCGAGACTCGCTTGAAAGCTCTGTAGAGACTTTTTCAACTTTAGCAGGTTGTAACATACCAATACCAATACCAATACGCCATGTAGCTTACATAATATTTTATGACTGTAATTTTCTACACCTTTATCTACTTTTAACCGATTTCAAAAAAGGAGGAGGTTATCAATTCGTCTGTATGTTTTTTTTTAATGTTTGTTACCTCATAACTCGTTACTGGGTGGACCGATTTTAAAGATTCTTTTGACCTTTGGAAAAAAATTATACTTAAAACACTAAAAAGCAGAAAAAAAAATTAAATAAAAAAAAACCGAAACTCAATATTTGTTATAAACGTTGTCACTTGTATTTGGCACCGACCTCAAAAAACATTTAGATTTTTATAAAAAAAAACTTTTATTTCTCCCGTTTTCAATTTTGAAGGCGGTTTTTTTTATTCATGCATTTTTAATCATCCTTTCTTCACGACGACCAAACCACTATCTGGAATATCTGTCTTGCATTTGTCTCTACATTGTATCTTACTACTTGGATTAAGTGACTTTTTGATTGTTTTGTAGGTAAATAAGGCTTACATGTATTAAGCAAAAGGTCATTGTAAGTAGCAGAGCACCATTAAAGCTTATCCCATTAATTCTACACGCTCAACTGATCGCTTGCTGCAGCCTGCACTACGTGTGGGCTAATTAAATAAAGGCGGGTAGACGGCATTTTCAGTTTTTATGTTGAATTCCGATGTGTCTTATCTTACACGGTGATTATGAGAACTTATATTTCGTACCATCATCATAGTTTCGTACAAATTAATTTTCAGTTGAAGAATCCACACTTAGGTGGGCATAATTTTAAATTATCACAAGTGTTGGCAAACAAAAACGCTTCTATGCACAAATGACAGAGACACCGGTGAACATACATTATTTACCTTCCATCATCAACATGAAATGATGACAACCAGACGCAAATGCTAGAATAACTTTACAAAAAATAAGAAAAACGTTATAATGCCTATAAAATTTGAAGGTTGCCCTCGATGGCTTCCCATCATCAGATCCTTACTTGGTGACAAAGAAATCGGGACTATACACTATCGAATAACAAAAGAATTTTGATAATCGGTCCACAAATGACAGAGATATCGGTGTACACACATAAAAAATACACACAGACGAATATAAAACCTCCTCCTTTTTGGAAGTAGGTTAAAAACCACTTCGTCGATTAAAATGCGTGCCGAAGAGTTTAGAGCCTATAGTACATATTAGTTTCTATGATGGAAAATAAGTACTTTATCGCGTAGTGGACAGTAACGCCGGTATTTGCATAACCGCCTATAGGATCTTCAGCGTATTGATGTCAGTAAATAGTTCTTCAGTAAACAGTATGGCACTCGATAATAGGTTGGTAGGTAGACGAAACAGACCCAAATAACTTGTACGAATCATCGGTCCTTATGTACCTACTTTCAAGTTACGTTCAACTGGATGTTACCGCCAAACTATTATCTACGTCAGGAGATAGAAATTTGAACCGGACAACTTTAAAACGCAAATGTCAACCCTATTACAATTTAAAAGAACACGCTCGTTTTGCACATCAAAGCGGAATAACTTCGGTGTACGTTGAGCTCCAAACTGCCGCTTAGCTATTGACATTTTGTTTGAGGCGGTCGCGTGACTGCCTGTAATATCGCTGTAGAGCAAGGGCTGGCACGCAGGGAAATGAAAAAACTGAACGTGAGCCGGCCGGTGTTTAACTTCGATGATATTTTAAAGTTATTCTCGTGGTACTAAAAATTCATTATTAGCATTATTTTTCTGTTAATATTTTCTCCTCGGTCTGAATAATGGAAATATTTAAATACTACATAAAAAAAAAACTTTAACGTTAAATCTTAGAGATATAGCTTCTACGACATTGTTCAGCATATCTACATTCGCTTGTGATGAAATGAAAAATTATAAATCAAACATATTAGTTGTAGAAGGTTGAGGGTCTTCGATTTTCTTATTTTCTGTTCCAAAATATTTTGTAAATATTTTTAATTTAAAAAATAGCCCCAACTACTTTTCCGTACACACATGACTATATTCAAGATTTCAAACCAGGTGTATGATTCATCATCATAACAGCCTTTATATTTCGACCCACTGCTGGGACACAAGGCCTCTCCTTGTCATCGAAGGAGGTTTAGGCAGTAGTCCACCACGCTTGCCCAATGCGGATTGGCGGACGGAGTATAAGGTGATCAATACCCCTTTGCTGATCCATTAGTCGCCTTCTACGACACCCATTGGAGGATATGGGGTGATGCTATTCTAATCTACCGGCATCACATGGCTATGCATGTATGATACATATATGTCAATAACTGAATAGTTGGAATTTGATCGCGTTCTCATCATCACAGTCCGCATATTCTGAATGATTTTAATATTATTTTCTATACGGTAGAAACTTCATATTTTTTAGATACAAATTTTGTATCTAATAATTTGAAGTTTCTAACATTTGATTAAGAGGAACATTACGCAGGCGAAAACATCTACGCAAAAAGGTTACTAATTTATGATAGACACAAATCCGAGCCACTGACTAATGTAAATATAAATTTAAGGCAATATGAAGATGTCTAATCTAATTGAAATATTTGTCATTTTTACGTTTAGATTGCTCGAAGAGATTTCATTTGAATGTACGGATATTCGGTTGCCGAAACGGTTTTTTCTCAGATATATACGAATATGATGAGGTCAAATTCCGCAATGTCTTTATTTTGTGGTAAAAGTATCACGTGATTTTTCTATACCCAAAACGGGAAAATATCTCGGGATATTTTCCTTGAATCTATCAAATGGGTATTTATTTGGGAATTTATATTTTTGAACCTAGAAAAAATATCTACACTAAAAAAAAATCGTTCATGAGTAAATTTGTTCATGAGTCATGGTTGTTTAAGTATTTATAATTATAAATTCATCTATAAAATTATGTAAATCATTACTATCTAGGTAAATATCCATAACACAAATTTTTAATAATAGAGACTTTTATTATATAATAATAAAAAAACCATTTAGAACTGACTCGATTGTAACGAAAAAAATCTTATGTTAACTAGTACAGAGTGCTTCAAAGGTTAAGGGGTACATCTTAACTTGCTACCTACTGTACTCCACTCATAAAATATTCAGACCGGAAGCTCGACGTTCTGGAGGGGGGCAAAGGGGTAAAGAGGGGGCACTTCCGGTGTTGTTCGCACGGAATCGTGTTCCCGCCGTAAACTTATATAATAACATTTTTTTTCTCTCAGAGTTTTTTTATGGCAGTTGTCGTAGGGACGGGACGTTTTATCGTGATTTTTATTTTATTGGCGTCGTTTTGTAGTCCTGTTTTATGGAGCTGGATGGCGTAGTGATGGTATTTCGGCGCTTCCTTTATAATATTAGGACTGAATAATTTTTATTTGTCATTATTAGAACTGGACTACAATACCCATACTGCTGAGATGGTTAATGTTGGGTTTCATTCAATAACTTATCTATCAACACTTTTACTTAAGATTTCAACAGATATCCTATACAAAGGTAATATAATTCTTTAACAAATAATTCTGAAGTAAAGAGGTTACTAAAACTCTATACAAAATACTTATAAATTACTTAATTTAAAAAAAAAAACCTTAGAAAGTTCGTACTAAAATTATTAATACGACAAAACCTACAGAAAACAATGTGAAAAAGATTAAAAATATTCAATAGCCTAATTATTTTATAACAATAACATGAGACCGGACAATAAACACGAAATGTAAAGGTACAGTCGACAGCAAAGATAGACAGACGACGAATCAGATTGCGCGTGTCGGGCATCAGTGTGTTTATAAGATAACATAGACTTGTGATAACATAGACCACTTTGTTCGCAAGCCCGTCTTCTGCGAACACGATTTAGCTACATTGGTAACGTAAATAAAGTGAAAAAGAAACGTAAATTAATAAGTCTCTATCTATCATAGATCTCTAATTACTGACGATTATAGATTGGCAATGAATCGACTAGAGGGAGACCAAAAAATGCACCAATGTATGAGTAATGCTCATGTGTGCGTTAAAAATAGTACTGCAGTCTGGCAGTTGCTGACTTTTCTACGTGACTGACAGGCCGACATAGGCCGCCTGCGTGTACTTGAAATGGTCTCGTCTATCTATCTCTCTTTCTCTTTCACATTGCCCATCTATAGTTTCCTATATCTATGCTATCTAGTGTTTTCGCGGGATCATGTTGAGACGTGGAGCAGCCATTACGCCAATCCTAATCTTCCACTGAGCTTTGAAAACGTTACTCAACGACACTACACAAAAGAAAGAAATATTAGAAAAAATACACTTAAAAATCGACCTGCCCCAGGCGGGAATCAAACCCAGAATCTTCCGCAATCTGGGCGGCTGCGTTAACCACTAAGCCACCAGGGCACTGCTTTGGCTGTCGAAATTTGTCAGTGCTTGGTGCTTATGTTTTTATGGTAAATATTATTTCATCAAATCTTTGAAATTTGCACTTCTAAGATCCGAACGAAATATTTTTGCAAATATTTGACGCCCAGTTAAGGAGGACTGGTGTCAGGCAAGCATACCACAAAATACTAATAACAAAACCTATTAGTAGTATTGTGATGCCGGCAGAGTAAAATAGCATCATCCTATATCCTCCAATGCGTGTCGTAAAGACGACTAATGGATCAGCAAAGGGGTATTGATTAATACTCTGGCCACCAATCCGCATTGGGCAAGCGTGGTAGACTGCCTAAACCTCCTTCAATGACAAGGCGAGGTCTTGTATCCTAGCAGTGGGTTCAATTATATAGGCTGTTATGATGATGTTGATAGTAGATAGTATTGTCGGTATCAAGATATACTGCCCCAACCCTAATGGCAGGGTAGGAGACAGAAGGAGAAGGGAGTGATGTTATCCCCAGGCAATTTAATTTCGAGCGGCTTATCAGCTGTACCGCCTCTTTTTTCGTGCTGACTGTACTAGGAGATATCATAGTAATAAATTTGGTAATTTATTTCGTCTTTGTTTACATGTGTGAATTAATTATGGAAGTAATTATGTTACATGTCACGTGGTCTGGTGTGTTTATGTACTTCGTAATCTATACTAATAATAAAGCTGAAGAGTTTGTTTGTTTGTTTGTTTGTTTGTTTGTTTGTTTGTTTGTTTGGTTGAACCCTAAGATCTCAGCAACTACTGGCTCAAATTGAAAAATTCTTTTTTCGTTGGATAGTCCATTTATCTAGGAAGGCTATAGGTTATATAACATCACGATACGTCCTAAAGGAGCTGAGCATCAATGAAAAATGTTGCAAAAACGGGAGAAAAATATTTCTTTTCAAAGCTTTCACTGCGTGCGCTGCGTAAACGGTTAAAGTTACGTAAAAATCATGTATGACGGAATTGTTTTCCATTAAATTTTCTAAAAAAAAGTCCGCGACAGCATATATCTATCTTTTATGGTTGGCTCACTATAACCTTTCTTTTTGGTAATCAAATTTGTTTTAAAATAATGCATTATCTGCGATGGTGTTTTTGTATGCATGATATTATTCCTTATCAAAATAAATACATTATTTAACACAAGTATTAAATTTTGCACAAAATTGTTCATGACTTCAATTTGATTTCAATGAATATCTTAAGAAATATCATAGTTTGAAATAAACGGAAAATAAATAATTTTGATTTTCGGAGATTTTTTTGCGCGCGCTGCGTAAACGGTTAAAGTTACACAAAAATTATGTGTGACGGAATTATTCTCCTTTAAAAGTTCTAAAAACAAGTTACATACAGCATTTATCTATCTCTTAAGGTTGACTCGCTATAACCTATTTTTGTTAATAAATTTTGTTCTAAAATAATGCTTAAGATGCGAAGGTATTTTTGTAAACATGATATTATTCCTTATCAAAATGAATACATTATTCATCACAAGTATTTAATTTTGTACAAAATTGTTCTTTACATCATTAGATTTCAATGAATATCTTCAGAGATATCATAGTTTTAACATAACTCCGCAGCTAAATAATGATCAAGTACTACGCACGCATCTATACTGAGTTGTTTTTTTTGGTTGATCGCGCTTATCTTAGGAACTACTGATCCCGTCAGATTCAGACGCCTTAGCTCACCGGTCAGGAATCCTCTCTGGAGTGATTCGACCTTAAAGCTTGAGGACCCACCGAGGTCCTCTCCTTTACTAAAACCCCTGGTGACTCAAAGAAGGTCATCAGAGACATCCTGTAAAAATAGTAAAAAAAAACCGCCTAGAAGGAGTCGGATGCGTGAACGAAGGGTTCCGTGCCATAGACTTTATGAAAACTGTCCGAAAATTATTTGAATTTTAAATTAAATATTTTGTTAATATTTCAAGTTTCTACCTGTTATCGTTATTGAGACCGAGAAATAAATCACGTTTGTTGTTGAGCCCCCTTAAATATAAATTTTATTTTTATTTAATTATTTATTTTTAAAGTGAATAATATAACTAAATATTCTGTGAATATTTCAAGCGTCTATCTGTTGCCGTTATCAAAATCAACCAAAAAAAGTCACGTTTATTTTATGGGAGCCCCTTCAATATTTATTTTATTCTATTTATTAGTATTTGTTGTTATAGCGGCACCAGAACTACGTCATCTGAAAAAATTTCAACTGTCTAATTATAATGGTTAATGATATACAGCCTGGTGACAGATGGACAGGCGGACGGCGGAGTCTTAGTAATAGGATCCCGTTTTACCCTTTGGGTACAGAACCCTAAAAAGGGGAACTACTGATTCAAATTGAAAAATTCTTTGATTGTCTATTTATCGAGGAAGACTATAGGCAAGGACTTCCCAAACTTATTTTCATAGTGACGCCCTTAGGAATTTTCCTATTTTTACGAGCCCTCCCTCCGTTATAATAACAGCAAAGTTAAGTACATACCTACAAAAACAAAAAAAACGGACGCAGCCGCCCGGATTGCGAAAGATGCTGTGTTCGATTTTTCGCCCGCCCTAGACAGTCAATCCGGGCTCAAGTTTTGAAATTGCGACTTTCATTTCTTTCTCTACATTTATTTTCGTTCTACTAGCTCGCATAGCAGCTAGACAGCCATTCTATGTGGATCGTCTCACTACGCCCGCCCCCGGGATAGAACCGCGAACCCTGGGATGCCAGGGCATCGCGACGCGCAGTATGGGAAACCCTGATATAGGCCTATATACCTCCATAGCATCACTCTACGACTAATAGGAATTGAGCATCAATGAAAAATGTTGCAAAAATGGGAAATCCACGCGGACGAAGTCGCGGGCACAGCTAGTAATAAATAAACGAATATTTTGCGACGTGCTATTTATATGTTTTATATACGTAGGCAGGTAAGAGGAGAGGTTTACTAACTCAGATTTTCAGATACATTTCTATGGCCTTTACGTTAATTGAATGTTGACAGTTTGCTTATTAAAATTAAAGAAGCAATCATTATTTAAATAATCACCTTGTGAAAACATTGATACTCTTGACTTTCCGAAAAATCTGCGCAGATACATTTTCATTTAAGTGAAGTTGTAGATTTTTTTTTATTACACATACTATGACGCTGGTAAACCCAGAAAGGTTGAGCAAAGATGTAACTTTTTTGGTTAACATTTATAGCCACATCTGGAAGTGTCGACCATGAAGTACCTCAAAGTAGTGACAGGTTGCCGGCATGTTGCCCTACATAAAGGAGGCATCAAAGTCAAAACTAAATAAATCTTCAGCAAAACAACTTAAAAAAACCGACATTCATTTTCATTTTCATTTTCATTTCATTTCATTAGGTATTTATGAAGAAGCTAGCGCGGCGGTATAGATCTCTCGCGCTCACTATCTTTGTATTTGGACTTCACTTCTACTTACCATAAGGTGGAATGGAGTCATTTGCTTGACTTTTTATATTAAAAAAAAAAACAAAATGTAGACCTTCTATTTTGAATTTCCGTGGTCCCGTCCATTATCTGCGTGTATTATGGCGACTGGGCAAGAAATGAAAATAAATGAAATAAAATGTACCGACATCGTTATTTTCGACTCCATATCTAATGTTAACCTGTGTGAAATATCCAAGGAACTTCATAGAGAATATTCCACGCATTCCCGCTAACCTTGAATTACTAAACTGGCACCATTGATTTTTACCATTGCAACTCTAATATAAATTCAACAATACGATGAAGGACCACCTCGGTAATCTAAATAATTTTAAAAAGGCCTATAAGCCTCTTAGCAATAATACGTCATCCAAATTCGACGGGAACTAAAAAATCTCCCCACCAATCGGTAGAAACCTTTAACATTATTGCTCGTAAAGCTAGTCGTAAACTATTCTATAATATTTCGCGTCGCGTGCACCTCGAGACCCTCGTAAATGCAAATGAGACGACCTTTAACTTCCTATCATTGGAACATAGAACTTATAAGCAGAGATACAAAGTGCAAGTCCGATACACGCATATCCCGTAGAGTGAAGGGTTATTTTACTGCCGAGGTACAGGCTCCGTGTTCGATTCTCGTTAGGAACTGTACGACTCTTTCATGCATGTGTTACGCTACATTGAGATTTAAATAAAATATTTGTTTTCCTCACTATATCTATCCATATTATGGCCCTTCAGTGTCACCGAGTTTACCCGATAAAGTTTCTTTGAATCCTTGGAAGACATGGGAGATCTTTTGGTAATATTTATATTTAAGACGTTTTAGGGCAAAAGTAATGAAGAATTAGTGTGTATTGATAATATTGAAATAACATTAAACTGTTCAACGCTATACACATTTTGTCATTAGTATCCCTAGAAACCCATTGCATCAACTTTAATATCATTATTGTTTCCTTGGTTGCTCCGTTTATTTTTTAACAAAAAAAATTACATCTCGATTATTTTAGCTAATTTAATTTCTAATATCCACATAGATAACACATTTTCAATATGGTCAAACAGCGTTTAGAAATGTGTTCGGTGCTCAAAATCAAATATTTTGAATTGGCATTCAATGGATTACTACAGAAGACTATTCCTCTTACCTATACACAAAGACTACAGAAAAATATTTTTTTTTATTTTTTTACTGTGCAGACTGTACATACAGAATGTTCTACCTGCTAATGATTTGACTAATCGTTAGCAGGCTTTAGCAATTTAGATAATCTTGTTACGATATGGACAGAATTCAATCAATTCAATTCAATTCTTTATTGCATGTCACAGTACAGTAAAAGATGTAATAATATAAAATGAGGCACAATTGTGACGCCCTGCAAGGGCGTTGCAAACAGTCAAGAGGGCTTAAATTAATTATACATTATCCTATTCTAATTCACGATTATCTGTACAGTATTGAAATTATTTGTGGCTAACAATAAATATTTTAACAATAATTTTTAGGTACAAAACTAATGCTACTAACTAATAATAAACTAATAATATAAGTAACTTTATTATCCAAACTATACAATATTAACAAATATATACATATATATATACATATATATATATAATATAGAATTCATACCGTCAGTCACTTCTCGAATTAAAACTAAATTTATTATATAAATAAAATAATTCATTGTCAAGATTATGATTAAATAAATAATTAAATTAAATAAAGAGGTCAAAATGTTCCATTGCATGCTAATAACTAACTTATTTATCATCGAAAAATTCTTTTAAATTATAATAACATTTCTGTGTTAGAAATTTTTTTAATTGATTATTAAATGACTTCGAATTCTCTATGTTTTTTATGTGGTTTGGTATATGGTTGAATATTTTTATCATCATAGTAGGGGGGCTGGAAGTAACTAATTTTAATTTAGATAAGGGTACCTTGAGTTTGTTTAAATTTCTATTATTTCGTTTGATACTAGTAATTGGAGAATAAAGCTGGGGATAATTATTGACAAATTTACAAGACTCTAATATATACATACACGAAACCGTTAGTATCTGGTGTTTTTTAAAGTGGGGTCTGCAAGATTTCATTTGGTCTATATTTGTTAATATTCTCAGACACTTTTTTTGCAATACGAACACTCTGTCCACATCACTAGAGTTACCCCACAGGATTATGCCATATGAAAGCAACGAGTGTGCGTAAGCATAGTAAGCCGTAAGGGCTGATTTAAAATCTGTTACCCGCTTAAGGTGTTGGAGTGCGTAAACAAAAGAGGACATTTTATTTATTATTTTTTGAATATGATGTTTCCAATTGAGGTGTGTGTCTAACTCTATTCCCAGCAAGGTAGCTGTGTTAACTGTTTTTAATTTTATACCTTTATAATTGTAGGATAATTGTAACGGTGATTTTTGGTAAGGTTTAAATTGAATAATTTTAGTTTTATCAATATTAAGCTGCAAGTTATGTGACTGTAGCCATTCTAAAATTTTGTCGAAAAGTAGGTTTAGTTTTGTTTCCAGTTCACTTGTATTTAAGCAAGATACCAAAATAGAAATGTCATCAGCAAATAGGATACATAAGTCATCCAGAATTCCTGCATTCATACCCCATTCCAGAACAAAAAAGACAAAGCAATCGCTATAAAAACAAATCGTACTCATTAGTACTTAGTAAAATGTAAATTGTTAAAGGTTCGGACCCTATTTCAGATTCCTATCACGCACTTCGCTATTGTTTCCACAGAGGAAGTAAAGTATTCTTTAAAGAAACGCTTAGTATGCTAGACATATCTTTTAGTCTGGTCTAGGTCTACTTCTGCGAATGATATTGCATTTCCTGCGGTTCTTTGCACCCAGTCATCTAAGTGATAGTGAAGCCAGTGAGGATGTCGCAGACTCCACATTGAATACAAAAATAAATGTTTTTATAAGTGAATCATTCTTTTGCACGGAAATACATATTAAGCAACATGAAGAAGGGATATCATTTTAAATAAAAAATAATGTCTTATAATCATTTACGCATATCAGAGGAAAAGAACTGTAACAATAATTATAAGTAACAACTTTTCTGGAAAAAGCAAGGATGGAACAATTGTAATTTAGCTTAAAATAGAAATGTTGGAAACTGATGGCGCTACAAAATGGTTAATAAATACAAGGCTGACACTTTGACAAATTGATTATTGGAAATCGTTCGTGATGTTTCAGTGTATTACGAAATATTCGAAGTCATAAATCAAAAGAAGAAAATAGTGGACGAAGGAATGTCAGTCGATATTTTTGGGATAAAATCATTTGTCTCGGAAAAGTCATGATTCCTAGCAGAATTTTAGTGATGAAAGCTCTGATTATTAGGACGGGGCATCCGATGGAGAATTCAATCAATGAAGCTGCCGATGTAGCTTAATAAATGTTGAGGATTGAATTTTCTGATTTGCTAGATAAAATTTGATGAACGCAATCTAAATATTTAGGAAATCGTCTAAGCTAAATACAATTTGATATAAACTACATCACTCTTATTTTACTGGATCTATTAGAAATAGGAAATATTTGTACGAGAACGTGGGCAGCAAAGAGTCTCTGTTTTGTTATAAATAAAGACTGAAATTTTATTCGGGAGATAAACATTCTTAGGTTTACGCTTTCCTTTAGTGTACTTTGAAGAATTGCCTATAGTCTATAATAAGGATTGTTTGATCGCTCTTAGAAAATTTGTATCTTATTTTTCGTAACGACCAAATTTAAGACGACATAAATTGAAAGGTGTACAAAAAATAGTAGTCGTTATTTTTAGGCCATCAATTTATATTCAGAGTCTAAAAAACTTTGTATTTATTGAGGTACATACTTTTAGCTTAGCAAAGAATCTTTCGGAATACCTAGCGCCTACAACAATATTTTGCGTCACGCGCAAGTAACTCTCGTGTACCTCAATGTCTGGAAGGGTTTATATTGAAGGTTATTGAGGAAAATTGTCTCAAAATGTAATTTCAAGTTCAAGTGAATTCTTCGAAACAATCAACTCATATTATGATCAGTTATTATAATTACACTAACACTAATTAACCAACGTTATTAGCTTGTGTTGTGAATACTAGACAACGCATATAACGATATCATACATGAAATTACTTAAACATGAAAATACACAAGGGCATTATGTTCGCCGCACAAATTTCTGTTCCTATACAACTCTGAATCTCAGTACATCTGTCTCAGCAGCCGGAATTATTCTCGTTGTCGGTATAGAACTGTCAATATTATTCTTTTCATTTTCTTATTTATAATCGTCCGATAAATCTTTTTTACTACAGATACTATTAAAACACGTTTCTCCTTCTTCATTTTTAAACCCCGACGTAAAATTTGGGGTGTTATAAGTTTGACCTGTCTGTGTATCTGTATGTTTGTGTGTCTGTCTGTGGCATAGTAACTCCTAAACGAAAAGACCAATTTTGATGCGGCTTTTTTTGTTTGAAAGTTGACGTGATCGAGATGGTTCTTAGCTATAAATTTGTCGGGAATTACATTTTTTTTTAAATTTGTAGTTTTTTTATTATCAGTGACTGGTCCAAATAAAAATTTAATACATCTAATGATTGTGCTAATTTTTATAAATAAGAGTATTTATATTTACCCTTCACAAAGAGCAAGCTATTTCTTAATAATCGCTTAATGATTTTATCTCTAAAAACCTTTCCTTCATTTTGCAGTCGAAAATTGCCTTGGTTTCTTTGTAATTTCTTACACGTGGAAGTGCTAAGGGAGGAAAGCCGCCCAGTCCCGTCGCTTGTTATTTTGAGATTTATTGAATTCTTGAACGACCTTAAACAAAGTGCGATATTAGATAGTCATTATTGAACTCCAGTCATGTATAAGGACAAGATAAAATAAAATTCATTGATAGCGGTATAATAGTTTAAAATGGTATCATCAAAATCAAGATTTTTTTTTGTTTAATTGGATTTTGTTTTATAAATCGTCAAAAAATCTACCACCGCTGTGGAAAATAAATTTTTATTTGATTTCAATACTTAATTCTTGTTTTAACCATTGTTCATGTATTGATTAGAATCAACGAAAAACAGCCACAGCTTACAGTTTGGTATTGGTAATGATTTAACAGGTCAATTGATATTGATAGGTATACGGAGGCGCCGAAGCTCACTATATTTAGTGACCTACTCTAAACTGCCCAAGATTAAAAGACCTATGTTTTTGAAATTAAACCCTACTTCTCGCTGTAACATACATAAATAGGTGTTTTAATGCTAATGCACCAAAAAACGATGAGCAGATTTTATGTAACATTTGGTTATATATAAAGTTACATTTGGCTGTATAGAACATGCAGCACGTGCCTACATAAAAGAGGTATTGACCTCAGTAACTAAACCTACAGTAAGTAAACCAAAAAACAAAAACCAGGACAGCCAATAACCAGGACAGATGTTACACTCAAACTAAGATATCTCAACAATCCCGAGTACGTAAAGTCCAACAAATTATTCCTTTAGATTGCTAATATATCAAACCTTCATCGAATGCTTATCAAAGTCTGCGCTGAACATTATCTGTTCATAAGTGCAGTTTTGATATTGCCAAGTTATGACTTGTGTGCATGGTGCATCGACTTCAATTGATAAGTATTGTAAGTCATGTCTGTAGCACCTGGACAGTAAATGCTATTAACATCTATGTTAATTATATCAAAAAATCATCCATGGTCATTCATTACAGAGCTGGCAACTAAGATATATCGATAATTAAAACGAAATTATTCCAAAGTTACCCATATAATTCGTACGACGGAAAACGAGTCATCTTGTCTGCCATTCCGCGCGAGATATACTTCTAAAAAATAAGCCGATGCCAGTTTGGGATGGCAGTCTGGAGTAAACAAGAAGGAGTAATCTCAGCCAAATCTGGCTCGTATTGACTTGCATGACGTACAGACAGCCTTGGACGAGGCCGTTCACGTCACTAATAGATGCGTCTGCGCCGGTTTGTTGTTTGTGCGACACTTCCAACGGTTACGCAACTGGGTACGCTCGTGATCCTACGGCATATATGTGATGAGCACCTGTTGGTGTCTATCGTAGTTTTGTCTGCGTTCAAAGAGAATTTTATCACGTTTGTTTGGACCAGGCTTTGTCTTTGATGCCCCTGTTACAGTTCATGTTATAATTTTATATTCCTTACAAAACGCGTTACTAATACCCACAGATATATCAATCTTAGGAGATCGGTCGAATCGCCGAGTTCATAGGAAGACCGAGTGTCGCGATCAGCGACCGTACTACATAACATGGTTCTAGTTGAGCATGCCGTAATATACACTATTCATTGCGCGCGTCTTAAGGACTGCGAAGCGATGAAAGTTAAGCACAGCCGCAAAGGAGATCGGTCGAATCGCTGAGTTACGTATTCACTTGACTCTATCGGAAGGCGAAGTGGCGGAAATGTATGCCCACAGGGCATACACTTGTCACAAGTTAATCGCCGGCTTGGCCTATCTCCTTGTATTATTAAATCTGTGCTAATACCCTTTACGTCAAAAGCGGCTAGTTTTGACTTATTTGTAAATTTATTAACTGAAAGAACAACATTTCTATACTGAAAAACAAGAAGGAAATCTTACTGGCTAGCAATGTCGTTTGGAAATTTATATATTTAAATCAATTCAAGGAAATTTCTAACCGTTATTCAGTTAATCTATGTTGTCTTTTGTGGTCGCTTTTTCGTTCATCCTTTTGATACCTGCTTACCATTTCTGTGTCCAATTTCGTTATTTGTTTTAATTGTTTTTGTTCACTGTTTAAATTAAGAAAATTTTGAATGTGGCGGTGTAACTTTTCATCATCATCATCATCAACAGCTCATATAGTGTAACTTTTGGCAACAAATATATTAGCAATAGATTACCATAAGCATGAAAAGACGTGCTGGGGGTTAGTGTAGACATTTCTCGTGCTAAGGTTATGAGTCCTTCAATATTGTTACCTTAACGGGCTGCGGAATTAACTACCTTACTGCTGAATCACGGAAAAAAAACAACTAGACTTAGTAATCTCATTAGGTAGGATAGTGATAACCAGGATAACTTAATCAAGCCTTCCATCATCATTAGCTTACCTGCTGCCAATTTAAATTCTCGATCCTTCTTTACCATATAATCTTGTCTATTTTAAATTTTCTTTTAGTCCGCCGCTCCCTCTATACTAAATTATAAAATAAAGTAAGCTCCACCATGGCATGCTAAAAAGTTCCAAGATTTGCCGGCGATTGTTCGTCGTCCGGAGTTTATATACTTACGTATACCTTCGTAAACTGAACTCAACAGAGTTTGTCACTTACGTTAAAGTGTATATGTGATATTGTCTCATACATAATTCAGAGGCAGTGATCTCCGCGACAGGCGGGCGGTACACAATATGGTTTTTAGTGAGATGGGATTTATAGGGTGAATAATAAGCGAATAAAATGGATACTAAACGTAATTGTTCTCTGGTTTATAGTCAGTTTGTTGTTATTTAGAGATTATTTATAGTGGCGCTTATAAGAGATTGGTTATTTCGACGCTTACGTTAACATTTTCAAAAAGTTGAATGTTGATTACTGTAATGTATGTACAGTCAACAGCACGTCGGGCTAAACAAAACTGTCAAATTATTCCAAACGATTTTCAACCTAAAGCTATTCAATATAAAGTGCATAATCAATTAATTATTTATCAACATTCACTAAGATAATATGGTCGTATGTCTTCCTCATGGATATCATTAACGTTCATTAAGATAATATGTTTGTGTGTCTTTCTCATTGTTATCCTAGTTTGTACTGTTTCTTTTTGTCCATTTGTATTGTGTATTTTTCTATTTTGTGTGCAATAAAAGTGTTTATCATTATTAAGTTGTAAAGTTAAATATTGTCTGGAAACAAAATAACATCAATGTATACAGTCTGTTATAATGTTAGTATTTTTGCTTTCATAACATCTGTGGCATTTGTTTCTCAATTTCGTAACACTAAAATTATATTAAAGCTACAAGTGGTTAACCCTTTTAAGCGGGACTAATCACTTGAATAAAATTTATGTTACGTCGAAACCTTAAACATAATATTGAAAGTAATTTTCATGTAGGGGGACTCTCATAAATGAGCGATATCTTTCAGGAAAATGTAAGTACTAGTAATAGTTAGTGATGTATACCCAGTCCTTGGTGATTGAGGTTTCCTGGTGAAACTCGTTTTCACTTTCAGACTCATCATAACTAGCGCTCTCTTATCACCAGCACTCGAAACATAATAATGCTGTTTACACAATTATGGTGTCGAATTTCAATAAGATGGTGATTACACAGATAGATTTGTAGATAGGTATTACCAACTAAATCGAAAGAAAAAAATTGTATACTCTTGGTGATAGAACTCGGGTCCTCTGTACTGTACTGCAATCTTTTGTGTCAATGTGCAATAAAGTTTAATTCCATTCTATTCAATCCTCTGGTTCTAATACCGATACGCGAACCACGCATTTTTCAAACATGTGATGGTTTCTATAGACTATATAAATTCTTGGACTAGGACATTCAGTTCCACAATATTTGGTTAGCAGACTACACAATTATTTATAGAAACAACAAGAGAGGCGCGAGAGTAATCGATAAATAATTCATTAGTGCGATGACGTCACATCCCCGCCAGGGGTCGTGTGACGTCACACATGAATATGATATCCTGCGCGCCTTCCTGTAGTCAACAAAGTACACAAAGTTCTTAATGTGAATTTCGTTTCATAATACTATAAATTACCGGCATCCTTTTCTGGCTCTTCATATTAGAGAGAGATGACATTATTTTACAAATTTCTAGGCGCACTTATTTTGACTTTAATTATTATAGGTACGACACTCTTCGCCTGGAAAAGATATGGTTTTACTAAATTCCTGTTATCGTGTGGTTAACTTGTAATTTAAACCAGTATTATTCCTTTATTTTACGAGGGTAATTTATAGAGGGAATTACACTAGCTGAATTGTTCTAAATAAATGAGGAACATGGAGGTGAAATTATTGGTCGGTATTGACGTTTTTTTTATGTAACAATCACATTAAAATACAAGTACCAATTCCAACTTGGTAAGACACTTGGAGTGAACTCTAGATTTAACACAGGATAATTAATTGTGCAGACGTCTGCTCGTGAGGCTACCACAAACTGTCAAACTGCTTTGAATTTTGAACATTAATGTTATATTCCTGTATCTAGATTGATATATTGCTAGCTTTTGGCAGTTTTGGAGAGTTTGACCTGTATCACCCATGTCAATCTGTATAATATAGTTCACGTACGCTCAGAGAGCACACTCTTGTCATATCCCGTGACGCTGTCCAGGCCATCTGTAGCAAATCTTATCGGCTTTACACAATAAAAAAAGCACATGTGCAACATTATTTAGAAAACATATTGAGAGTGCAATTATCAAAAGTTTAATCACACTTATTCTTATTTACGTGTAAGCTTAAAAATTGGATCCCTAAAAACAAATATAAAATGTACACATTGAATATTCATAAAACAAGTAAGCAAAACATTGCAAAAAATCCGATGCATTAGTTAGGATCAATGCACTGAATTACGTCACCGTTGCAACGGACTCGCGCTGCGCGGGCTCAGTTTTGACGCGTTCTAATTGGCTGCAGGGTTAGACCGTGAAAGATTTCCGGTGAATTTAAACACGTTAGTGGAATTTTAAGTAACTGTTTTTAATATGCTGTTTTTTGCTGATATTTAACGTCAGATGATCATAAAATATAGAGCTGCTTTTAATAAAATAATAAAGAAGTAGGTAGGTAATGAAGTTGTATAACGAAATTTACTTAGCGTAAGTAGCCCTCTAAAAAATCATAATATTGTTCTTCATAATATTAATATTTATGGGTGTTTCTTATACCTATTATAAATGCCACCCTAAAATCGTGAAGCTCTTAGCAACATGGTGACCTTCTTTCTACATTTATCTCTTCTAGTAACGGGTTCAAATTCCTGATCTTTTCTTCTTTTACCGCTCTGTACAGCTTCTTCTTTTAAACCGCTTCTCCTAAGCCATTTCGGTCTTCTTTGTCTTATTATAGCGTCATCATTGCAAACAGTCCTAAGCATCCTACAGTTGAGTATTCAAATTTTACATCAAGAAAGTGGTTGATTCTAATTCATTAGAGGCGTTCTCATTTAATCTATTTTCATCCCTTCGCTTTCTATCACTGTATTCTTGTCGCTCATGTTCTACATAATCAGTTGCTAATTGTATTCTAATGTAATGAATTAACTTGTGGAAATCTACCAGCCTATATGTTACTTAAACTTTACTATGAATGTATTCAAGACTCCAGTGAATAATAAGCTTTCTAAATAGAGTAAATTGTGTTATTTTAATGGACTCATTCCAAGTACTCTTGAATCATAATTTTCACTTTACGTCACGATGTACGTCTCCAAATTTATCCAAAATCGTTAATATATTTCTGGAATCGTGGGATGTTAAGTTGACGCGTATGCTTCAAGTGTGGTATAAATAAACTCTTCGCCCACAACGTAATACTTATTTTTGCTTTGTAGACAACAATTGGGACCCAAGGCTGTTAAAACAAAGTGGTAGTAAAACTCATTAGAAAGATAGAACCTTCAGGGACTTCTTGAAGGTGTGGACGTGACGAGAAATGTTAGTGGCGCAACCCGACTAAAGTAAAAAAGGATTTTGAATAGTATGTATTTACAAAACAGACTGACAAGAATTGAGAAAGAGATGCTCAAATGGTTTGGTCATGTAGATAGTATGAGTGAAAGTAGATTTACGAAAGGGAGATATGAATTGGAAGTAAGTGGAGATGCGGGATTGAGAAAACCTAGGCGAACATTTGTCGATCAAATTGCAAACATGGTAAAATCTATGTCAGAAGTACTCTAGACCGCCGAGCATGTATGAGGACCGTGATGAAAGTAAATGAAGCGAAAGAAATATGTCAGGATCGTAGCAAGTGGAAACAACTGGTCTCTGACTACCACTATGGGAGTCGGTGTGACTTTATGTATGTAAGTATTTTAAAATTTATCGGGCCTAGTGTAACTAAGTTCCTTCCAGAAGCAATCCTAATCGCGCGTGCTGTTTCACTTTATTACAGCTCGTTCAGGATGTGTGAAAAATGTGGATGGAATTGTTTGTAGGGGCTTAAACGACGCAATCTTTTTGTGGCTGTTGACTTTTATTAGGTGTTGTTCTATAAAATTTATTACAGCTTTTTATACGTGTGAAATGTATTTGAATACTCGACACGGATCTATGAGGTCACAGTTGTGAAGAGTGTTAGGTAATATACTATGTCACGGTTTTTAAGACTCGATTTTATTAGTCTCTTAATAGCGATCAGATTAGTCTCTTCAAATTTAATAACGCCCGCATTACAGAATGATACTTATAAATCAATCATGTCTTGAGAATCGTTTGTCACTTTCTATCAAGCACAAAGGGATTGAGACGTACAACACTCAAGTCTTAGGTGATTCTTGAGACTCTCTATAATACGTGCCTAGAGTATGAGAACTGTCAAATTTGTTAAGATATTTATCCCAAACTTTGGAAAAGAACAAGTCGTGTACTGACCGTAAGAAAGAAATTCCGTCCGCGTTACCTTCCTTGTGAGCTTAGGTTGCAATATAAGTTTCTCTAAAGAAATAAAGCGTCACATCGATTTAAAAAAATCCTATAGCGTTAGCGAAGTTCATGTGATTATGATATCTTAAAAAAATAAAAGATTATGAAACGAAAAGATATGTATGTTTTGTAAGCATCCATAGTCTGTTGCCAGTGGTAACGATTGGATAATTATGATGCTTGATTTCTAAAGATGTGGTTGTTAGCGACGGCGAGGGAGATCAGGGAAAATAGTAGAATATGTTATAAGCGAGTTTACTGGTAAAATTTATAAAGTAAAAGTTAATTGACAAAAAGCAGAACAAAAGATACAAATCAGAATGACATTGAAATCAAGTAATAAAACAAACATAAACAATATTAAAAACTATACAAAAAGAGGTTCGGTTTCCCACAGTGGTGTAAAGAATAGTTAAAGTGATTAAAACAAACCAAACTAGTTTCATTGATAACGCCGATGCACTCAGATATTTTTAATACTTTAATGAAAAATGGTCTAAATTCGAGCTCACGGGCATTTTTCGATCGTACCTACACGTCTTCCCAGCTAGTGGGCTTATCCCTCTTCGAGCAATGGGTCACATAGATAATAGACAATAGACAATAGAGAACAATACAGCGAAAAAAATATTATTGGTACTTCGATGAATGCACGCTCTTAAATGTATTATTAAAGTAACGTGTCCTACGGTAAATATATGCTTGCTCACGCGAAGTGTGTCCTGTTCATCATACTTAGTAGTCAAACTATTTGTGTTTGTAAGTTTAATTGTAATTGCAGATATTCCGATTTCCTATATTCATTAAGGCTGCGAATCTTTGTTTGTACTTTCTTTAATTGGTTACAGTGACATCGCAATAGACGAGGGATTTATTGCGATTAATTTGCCCATAGTTTTTGATTATTATCAAAACATCCAATTTCGGTTTAAATCATCATTTATGCCTCTTTATTGTTAACTCCACTATTTTGGGGTACCTAGCGTATTACGGAGCTTAGTACGGAGTCCTTTCATCATTAAGTATGGACCCATACTTAATAATGAAAGGACTCGAGTTTTTTGAACATTTTTAATCAAAACTCGCCGCAATTTTTAGGACTCGCTTCAAAAAATACGACTTGACGATTTTTACTAATGTAAGATGACTTCAGTCATTAAAGTTCAACTCTAAAATAAAAACGACTTGAGTCTTTTAATAATAGTTATAACTGTTGTAATTTGTGTCATTTAAATTTATACTCTTTACCGCTATTTCTTTATATAGTTACTCCCAGCGCCATCTCTTGACACTTGTCAGAGTTGTATGACGTTGACATCAAAAATTAATATTACCTCTGGTCGATGTATCTCTCTCTGCCTTTGCTTACGTTACGGTGTGTGCCATTAATTTTGTTAAGTTAATTATGTAGTTGTTTGAAGTTAATTAATAAAAAGTGATTAAGTAATAATGAGTTTCTCTACAAAAAGGTCCTTCATTCTAACATGGTAGCAGAGCGTGGTTAGGTAATTAGCAAGAAATACGAAAATAGTCGAAAGCGAAAAAAGACCACGTGTTGAGATTGAGCAGTTCACGTCTTGTACGAGTTATATTTGAGAAGAAAAGACATTTTCAACATCACAATGGCTAAACAAGCGAGGATAGAAGATATTATGATGCCCATCTTTGACGGCGTAAATTATTCAAGTTGGAAACTGAGGTTAGTCACTTTACTAGAATACAAAGAATGTAAAGAACCTGCCATTTGTACGATGCCTACAAAATATCAAGAGGCGGATTGGAGGAAAATGGATTTAAAAGCAAGGACGATAATAATGAGCACAATTTCGGATAAACAGTTAGAATATATTGCTGAATGCACCACAGCTTATGAAATGATCAAAAAGTTTGATAAAATGTATTTGACGCAGTCTACTGCCATGCAAATTATATGCAGGGGAAAAATGGAGGAAATTAAGTTAAATAATTACGAAACTATTGAAGATTTTTTTGTGGACTTCGAAAAAACATCAAATGATTTTAAAGCGGCAGGTGGAAAGTTAGACGAACCAGAGAAGATGAGATATTTGCTGAGAGCCCTACCCATGAGTTATAGTTATATTGGAGACTTCATTGATGTTATTCCAGAAGAACAAAGAACAGTAGACTATGTAAAGTCTAAAATAAAAGAGAAAAGTATGAATACTAGTGACACCGAGAACAAGAAAAGTAACATGAGTATGTTCACAATAGAAACAAAAGCAAAATGTTTTATCTGTGGAAAGACTGGCCATCTTAAGAAGGACTGTTGGCACCGTCAGAGAAATTACCAAGGACATCAAAGCTATCAAGGAAGACACCCAATGAGCCAACGCCAGCCTGGAATGCAAAGAGGTTACAACAGAGGTGGATTTCATCGTGGTCGTGGTCGTGGCCGAGGTACAGGTCATCGGAGAGGTGAGTCCTCAAGCACCCAGCAAGATGGCTCTGTAGCAGAGTCATGGACAGCCCAGGTATGTAATCCTGAAGTTAATCAGTTAACGGGGTGTAGCAATGGTGAATATGATAATAATTGTGAAATTAACTGGTTGCTAGACAGTGGATGTACAGATCATATTATAAAGAGTGATACATATTTTCATAATTATGTAGATTTAAAAAATCCCATTGACGTAAAACTGCCAGATGGTAAAATGCTAAAAGCTACTAAAATTGGTAACATAAAAATGTATTTCAAAAATTACTATAATAAGAAATGTGTTGATCTTAAAAATGTTTATTTTGTTAAGGATATTAAGCAAAATTTGTTAAGTTTTTCAAAAATAACTAAAAATTGCACAATAGTAGCTAGAAATGAAAATGCAAAAATTTATAATCTATCAGGAGAATTAATAGTAGTTGCTAACAAAATTGATAATTTGTACTGTTTAAAAAGTTTTGTTTCAAAAGGTAATACCAATGAAATGTATATTAATACAATAAAATTAACCGATAAAGAGAAATGGCACAGGGCTCTTGGTCATGTAAATTTTCAATATTTAAATAAGTTGATAAATAATAAATTAGTAGAAGGTTTGCCAGATAAAGTTGAAAGCACACAAATGAAATGTTCAAATTGTATTGAAAGTAAAATGGCTAATGTACCTTTCGAAAATAATAGAACTAAGAGTACTGAAATACTAGAACTGATACACACTGATTTAAACGGTCCACATAGCACAACTGGTTATGGTGGAGAAAAATATTTTTTATCGTTCATTGATGATTACAGTAAATGTACAAGAATCTTTTGCATTAAAAGTAAAGCAGAAACTGCAAGTTGTTTTATGGAATTTGTTAATTTAGTAGAAAATAAGTTTAATAAAAGAGTAAAGAAAGTACAGTGTGACAACGGTAAAGAATATTTGAATCGAGATATTTATAATTTCATTAGACAAAAGGGTATAGAGTTATTAACATGTCCACCCTACGTCCATGAATTAAATGGAGTAGCGGAGAGATATAATAGGTCCATTATGGACATAGGCAGATGCCTAATGAGAGAAGCTAAAATTAATAGAAAGTATTGGCCTGAAGTTATAAAAACAGCAGCATACTTAAAAAATAGAACAATTGCTAATACAGTAGAGAATAAAACACCTTATGAAATATTTTTTGGTAACAAACCAAATGTAGAACATTTAAAGATTTATGGTAGTAGAGTCTATGTCAGGATTCCAGAAGTATTAAGAAAAAGTAAATGGGATGATAAAGCCCAACTAGGAGTGTTAGTAGGTTATAATGAAAATGGTTATAGAGTCTTATTAAATAATAGAGTAATTAATGCTAGACATGTACATGTAGTTGAAGAGAACACTCAATTTATTTGTTTAGAAAAGGTTAATGATCAAAATGATAAGGATTTGGAAACAAACAAAACTTTAAATGTAAAAGATGAAGAATTTAAAACTGAAATTGATGAAAACTGTGTAGATGATAATGATTCTAGTTCTGATAATAATGTGAATGATCTTGTAAATAATGACAAACTTGTAATAAAAGAAAGAGTCAAAAGAAAGATAAAACCCGTTACTAAGTATGGAAATCCAGTATCACATTATATTTATGTAAATTTTGTTGATGCTAACGTACCAAATACATTCGAGGAGGCGATGAACTCTCATGATTATAAACAATGGCAAATAGCAATGGATTCAGAAATAAATAGTTTAAGCAAAAACAACACATGGAAAATAGTTGATAGGCCAAAAGATAAAAAAGTTATTGATGTAAAGTGGGTATATAAAAAGAAAAGTGATGATGTTTATAAAGCTAGGTTAGTTGTACGAGGATTTCAGCAGAAGGAATACCTCGAAAATGTTTATTCACCAGTAGGAAAAATGCAAACATTGAAAATTTTATTGTCATATAGTTGTAAAAATAATTTATTTATAGAACAAATGGATGTTGAAACGGCATTTCTAAATGGCCATATAAAGTCAGAAGTGTTTGTAAATCAACCGGAAGGGTATGAAACGGAAGGTAATAAAGTTTACAAATTGCAAAAGGCACTCTATGGTCTTAGAGAGAGTCCTAGAGTATGGTACGATTGTTTCAACAAATGTATTGAAAAATTAAATTTTGTTAGAAGTAATTATGATTACTGTCTGTATGTAAATTGTAAAGACAAAGATCCAATATATATATTAATATTCGTTGATGACCTCTTAATTTGTTGCAAAGATCAAGATAAAATAAAACAGGTAAAAACAAGTTTAATGGAAAATTTTGAAATGAAAGATTTAGGAAAAATTAAAAGTTATATAGGTATAAACATTGACTATAGTGATGACAGAAAAATAATGACCTTAAGTCAAACAAAATATATTGAATCTCTGGCTGTTAAATATAATCTAAAAAATTGTAAGTTGTACGACACTCCAATGGAAACAAACTTGAAATTAGAACAAGCTAAAGAAATAGATGAAAGCATAAAGTATAGAAATATAATAGGTGAATTATTGTATATTAGTACAGGCACTAGACCAGATATAGCGTACAGCGTTAATTACTTAAGCCGATATCAAAGTTGTTATGACCAAACACATTTCAAATATGCTATGAGAATCTTAAAATATTTGTATAAGACTAAAGATTTAAAGTTAACTTACTATGATAATGTAAATACTGAAATATTGGATTGTATGGTCGACTCTGACTACGCAGGAGACAATGTAGATAGAAAATCTACAACAGGTTTTGTAATCAGATTATTTGAAAATTTAATTTTTTGGAAAACTCATAAACAAACAACAGTAACTAAGTGTTCAACTTTTGCTGAATACATTGCTATGTCAGAAGCAGTGAGTGAAGTACTTTTCATTAGAAATTTGTTAAGTGAGTCATTCAATATAAAATTTGATAAGCCTATAAACTTGTATGAAGATAATTCAGGAGCAGTTTCGATCGCTAAATATGGTAATTTTACCAAGAATTCAAAGCACATTGAAGTGCAATATCATTATATAAATGAAAATTATGAAAAGGGTATAATTGATATTGTAAAAATTGATTCAAAATATAACTTAGCGGATATGTTAACTAAAAGTTTAGATAAGACTAAATTTTTAAGAAATAGGTTAGGGTTTAAGTTGATTTAGTGTAAGAAGTTTGATTTAGAATAAGAGGTATAAACAGTCTGCACCTTTTTGCCTTTTTTTAAATATAACGAGTATAAATTTAAGGAGGTGTGTTGTAATTTGTGTCATTTAAATTTATACTCTTTACCGCTATTTCTTTATATAGTTACTCCCAGCGCCATCTCTTGACACTTGTCAGAGTTGTATGACGTTGACATCAAAAATTAATATTACCTCTGGTCGATGTATCTCTCTCTGCCTTTGCTTACGTTACGGTGTGTGCCATTAATTTTGTTAAGTTAATTATGTAGTTGTTTGAAGTTAATTAATAAAAAGTGATTAAGTAATAATGAGTTTCTCTACAAAAAGGTCCTTCATTCTAACAATAACGACTTAACCGCAAGCTTTTTAGTAAAGATCTCGAGTCGTTTAACATAAGATGAGCTGTTTAACATGAGATTATAATAAAATAATAAACATAAGTACGTGGTCATTGCATTATTATTGAGTATCCTAATTTTGCATCACTTGATATTTTTAACATTAAAGATAATTATCGTAATTCTAAATAATTACAAAATAATTTTTCAACAGAAATTCAAAAGTTAAAACGCCGACCGGTTTTTCAATTTATTCAAGATTATAACATAGTATAATTGCAATAAAATTGCTACCTATAATTTATTCCTATTTTTTAAAGTTATAGTATACGAGTATGAGCATGCCTCACGACTTAAGACTGCCGCGAACCGAGTCGTATTAAAAGGGTTCGTACCTTTTCGTTGAGACTGCGTCGCTTAAAATTCGGAGTCATTTCAAAATCACTCAGTTTTAAAATAGGCTTCGAGTCCTAGACTTGGACTCGAATAAGGTTTATTGTTCAGGGCTTAAAGATTCATTGAGTTTTTAACCGTATGAGTTGAGTCGAGTTCCTTATAAAGAGCTTAAAAACCTCGAGTCCTTTCATCACTACGCATACTGCCAGATTTGGCTTTATTTTTTAGTCGAGGTAGGATATAATTTTAAGTTCATTTTCTATTTACTTACCTACTCTGCCGCTGTACGAGTAATGTTTTAGAACCAAACAACAACTAGGAGACATACTGTTTCTAGTTGTCCGCTAGAATCATCCGTTGAAAGCTTAGATACTTTTTGGATTAAATGCTCTTTTATGCAAGCAGGCATCCAGTGGCGATTCCTTTAAGCATGCGAGGTGGCGCCGCCAAACCAAACATGAACAAAATAATTAAATAACTTTATCTAGAGATATTAAATAAAGTTAACACGTTAAACAAACAAACATACCAATACAGTAATGTAATTGGAATCGAAATTAACTTGTGCATTAGCGGCGACAACCACTTCTGTTGAGCGTTCTTTTTCTGCGTTAAAACATATCTTAGAGTACGCAAGAGCAGGAGAGATTTTAGAATTGAATAGAATATCTTTATTTGCCTAATACTGTGTTTCATAGTGATGGTAAAATATGTTACAATTTGTTCATCAGTATTATACCTTAACTAGCGACCCGCCCCGGCTTCGCACGAGTGCAATGTAAATATGCATGTATTATACATATAAACCTTCCTTAAGAATCACTCTATCTATTAAAAAAACCGCATCAAAATCCGTTGCGTAGTTTTAAAGATCTAAGCATACATAAGGACAGACAGACGGCGGAAGCAACTTTGTTTTATACTATGTAGTGATTTTAGTAGGCAAGTAAATATTTTCAGGATTAACACTTATTTAATTTCATAAATTTTCGTTTTATTTAAATTAACACAACTAGAATTAAATTTCACAAACATAAAAATCATTAATTAATAAAAAAATCATTAGCTCTTTTATCAATTGAAAAGGCGATGTTAGTAGAATTTCAAAACAGTGATGATTTCCATGACCGAGTAATTGAAAATTTTTTATCCATCAATCGACGAATAGACTGTGTCAATATATAATACCTATAAATTGTACAGTTTAAACTTGTTGATTCATATTTCAAATTAATAGTTAATAGAAGTTCAATTTTAGTTTTTAATTGATGAAAAAGTAGGCCGAAAAGTAGAATCCCCACTGGTATTTTCAGATTTTCCGGTATTGTATGGTCCATACTGCAACATGCTACCTAAAGGTCTGTTTAACCCCTTTTCAGATTACGAGCGTGATAGTACAGTCTATATAAATTCTTATAGTCAGCCAACGAGCATATCTAGAGAAGGCAATCGTGAGGGGGACGCGGGACGAGAGGGGCGCGGTGGGGCCACCAAACTGCCATACACTCGTTCGGTAGACGCTGGTCCACTGTATGTCTACTGTACACCGTCTAGACAAAAGCGGCGTTTTCCATAACTCTTTGAAGTTAAAGCCAGACCACTATATTATTATGCAAGTATTAGTATTTTACGCTGTGGTGATAGTACCTATGTATTTTTTATTTTTACATGTTGATAGTCGCCTATTGTGCGAAACTTTCTTGTATCAGATTTGCGGATCAAGTTAACACTAAGGTGTTGATCACTAACCAATTACATTTGTTTGCTACCTCCTTACATAGGAAAACTTTGTGATTGCCAATTCAAGTGGGTGTTTTCAGAAGAGGCAAGCCAAAGCTTTCAGAATAAATCATTGCTTATCTTTTCACGTTATTCTCGAACCATATTCTCGTTTGTGCTTCGAGATGCAATCACGCCGGGCTAAACAAATCTACCGATCAAATAAAAACAGTAAATAGCAACTTATTCGATGGGATTTCGTCGTAAATTGCGTTATGTTGCTCAATATTCTGTGCCATTTCTCATTTTTCGGCGCTGGAAATGATTAGGTTGTGATTGCAATAAGGTTTTGAGGGTCACTTATCTTATATCAATTCAAATTTAAACTTGAAAATTTATTTAGTGTCAAAAAAGATGACAGTAGAAAATTTTTATCGTCATAAATTGCTCATTGAAAATTTTTTAACTCAGGTGTTAACACTAAAAAAAATACACTGAAAAAATCGACCTGCCTCAGTCGGGAATCGAACCCAGCATCCTCCGCAATCTGGGCGGCTGCGTTAACCACTACGCCACCGAGGCTCTGCTTTCGCTGTCGAAATTTGTCAGTGCTTGGTGCTTATGTTTTTATGGTAAACATTGTTTCATCAAATCTTTGAAATTTGCTCTTCCAAGATCCGAACGAAATATTTTTGCAAATATTTGGCGCTAACTCGAGATGAAACTACCTTACCTACATTATGGAATAATTATTACGTTTACAAACGCATAAATATTTTTATACTAAAAAAATACACTGAAAAAAAAATCGACCTGCCTCAGGCGGGAATCGAACCAGATTTTTCTGTGTATTTTTTCTAGTATCAAAAATATTTACGCTTTAGTAAACGCAAAAATTATTCTATCAGGTGTTAACTTTAATTTTCTTTAATGATAAAAGTATACCAATACATAGACAAACATAGATAGATGAAATACAAATCACACAAAAAAAAATGTTCCATGAATAACCGGAATAAACTCTTGTCGTTGTACTGACTATTATTTTCTATGGCATAAACGATATCCAACTCTGAGTTATTGCGGATGCGGGGAAAACTTTTTGGAAGACATTAATGGCACCGGCTGTTATCGCAATAAAGCAGTTGGTGAAACAAGGCCCGTCGAAGTCCTAAACGAGGACTTCAAAAGTTTGACACAGGCATTAGGCACTCAGATATATATAATAGATAAGGATATTCTTTATTGAGATCAGGCAACGCTTGGCGCTGCGCTAGACACTTCTTTGCCGATACACTACATCATCATCAAATAATCTTAAAATAAAGAAAAAGCAAATAAATAATATTGTAACCTGATGGCTAAATTCTACTATGGCTTATTTTTCTGATGACTAAGCAGTCGCATTTTTTTTTGTTGACGGGGATGTCAAATGCATTTACGCATCGTCTCTGCGGGGTGGTGCCAATCGCAGGGGATATGTGGGACTCGAGGTAAAGGTTCCAGACCCACTAAACATCCTCCCCGGCCTGACCTTCAGTGCGCTATTACGGGACGGCTCGGGATCTGCGCACGTGAGCGCAACTACACCGATATCGTCCTAGCGCTGCCCGTCTAGGCGCTCCTTGCACCAATTGGTGCCCAGCAGCCACTCCTTCGACGGCTGCTCGACCTGGCGCGTTCTCCTGACACCAGTAGCAGCCATCGAACCGCACCCGACCTTCCTAGATACCCATTCACATGTATGTGAGGTGATGTTACATGAATATAGAAATAAAGGGAATACTAATAAAGCAGTAAAAGTAAAAATAGCAGTGAACTTAATATTGAAAAAAAAGGTTCCAGAATGAATCAACAGGAGGTAAATAGAATTCAACGTTTGTTTCATCGCAGCGGTGGAAATTTTGTTTATTTTATGAACACTTGGGACGTTATTGAAAAATAATTACTCACTACGATGTATTTTACATACGAGTATCTATAACATTTTTCTGTGATTGATCTGTCTTTTGAAACCAAATATTTGTTGGAGTAAATTAATGACGATATTGAATGTAATGTTCCTTTGTATAGGTATTTCAATCCATTTTGTTGATATTGGGACTTTTGAATTCTTAATGATTTACTATATTATATGTATAAACCTATACTGATATAAATTCCAGGCATCGGTTGGGTTTATTTATTAATTATGGTATGGGTCTTCTTTCTAATAGATACACGTAGTAACTTAAGTAAATCAGATAGCGTTAAAGTCAATGAAGATTTAGTGCCCAATTTTAAAACAAAAGATAGACTTGAGTTGGTAACCTTTATAATGATCTCGTAATTTCCCTCCGAAGAGGTAAGGTTGGTTATCAAAAGAGATAAAATTGTAATCATTCTGATGAACAACATTAATAAGAAATATTAGGGGTTTAAGTATGAAATTGCCGTTTTGTATAGAGAATTTAACTAAAATTAATTTTTCCATACAAACATATTTGCCATTTTTAAGGACCCACAAATCTAAATGTTATGTAATTTTGTGGATATGTTTAGACAATATTAAGCTATAGGATACTTAGAGAAAATAATTGAGAATTTATACCTGTAAAAAATATTCATATTTTTATAACGGAGACGGACACCTCTTAGGACGAGCTGTTTTTGAAGATGTATTACTAGTGAAAAAAATAAAAATAAGAATAAAATTTTATACATAAATATATGTCCATGTAATGAAGTTTAAAATAGAAAAGGAATAATGGACATAGCTATTGTATTAAAGGAATTATTCACTAATGAATAATGAGGAAAAAATCGGCAATTTCATACTTTAACCCCTATTATTACCTACCAGACGAAAAAATATTTCGTTCGGTGGTAGGGCTTTTGACGATTTAAAAGTACTTAGCAAAGTCCATTTAAATAAATAGCTTTTTCATTTCATTTCATTTCAAAAGTTACTGTACTTATTTTAAAATGCTCTATCTGTATAAATAATAAGAATCTCGACAGTTCAGTTTTTTATAACCTATTTTGTCTTATGTATGATTTTACAAATTCAATATTTTAGGCATTCAAAGCCTTCCTAAACATTTGATTTGAAGTGAAGGTAGGTTCTGCATAGATAGACGATATTTGTGACGTAGGTATATGATGTTCTGAGAAAAAAATCGTCATCGTCAATTCAATTAATAATTATAAATTGTAAAAAGAGGATGCAAGAGGACTTCAAAGGTTTGATAAAACAATGTTTACCATAAAAACATAAGCACCAAGCACTGAAAAATTTCGACAGCGAATGCAGTGCCTTGGTACCGTAGTGGTTTAGGCAGCCGCCCGGATTGCGGAGGATGCAGGGTACCATTCCCTCCTGGGGCAGGTTGCTATTTTACAGTGTACTTTTTAAAAATATTTACGCGTTTATAAACGCAGGAATTATTCCATATAAAACAGTATTTATTAAAGCATTTAATTTTATCCTATTAACTCTTGAAAAATGTGATCTTACGGTGTTCACCTTTCACATTTATTGACAACTATAAAATTGCTAGCAATCCGCATAAAAATAATAATCATAAACTAGCTCAATTGTTGGAAGGAATTTACACTGAATATTTATAAGAGATTACGCAATAGCAATTGCAGTCCCGACCTCAACTGATGTTTAATACGAATATCCTCTAAATTGGACGCGACAAACTAATAACTGCCACAGAAATAAACAATTGCACCATTTCCAGCTTTATATTAACCGCAAATAGAGTCGCAGATCGTTAGTGCAGCTTTAACTTGACCGTAGAATATGCCGAGCGATAAATAAAACTATTCGTACATTCCAACTCACACAGCGAATGCAACATTCTTCCGTCCCGCAAAATCTCCACTTATTGATGTAGGTCAGTACTGCCACACTGCTCATTCCTATGCGGGTTTGTACCGCTATCCCTTTCCCACTGGGACCGGCTTCAGGAATTTATTGACCACGTTCGTCCGTTGTGCAGTGTGCGGCAGATACGTTTATTGCGTTGCTTGTTTGTTGGGTCCCTATACATAGATACTTGCAGGTGAACTTAAAGTTTAAAAGAATTGATATTGGGGAAGGAATATTAGGGCAGAGCTATCAATGGTCATGAGACCACAGAGAATGCAGAACTGGTATATTATGTGTAAGGAAATAATTATCAGACCTTTAACGTATATAAGAGGCATTGAATAAGAATGTAAAGAAAAGGAGCAAAGGACAACACAAAGAGTCATATATAAATTAATTGAGGTTAAAATGAAAAAAGTTAACATTTGGATTATTCTGCTTAGACGAGTGCAATATTATTAACTCTAACTGCGCAAAGTATAACTGTATCTGGTATACAATTAAACGCTATGCAATAAAATCTTTATTTCTTTATTGTCAATTTCATTGCGGTATTTTTACTATTTCAGTTCCTACTACCTATCAATTTATTAATTTAACAACAGCATTTTGTAATGTGAATTGAACGGTAATATTTATATTTCTATCTTAAACTTTAGATCTTATAAATATGTTTTCCATTAACTTGACTGGATGCATTGAACTAATATTACTAACATATAACTCAATGACTGGATACAGTTATTTCCTCATGGGCTAACACGAGAAATATTTCACGTTTATTGTGATTATAAATAAAGACGAAACGAATATAGAAAAAATAAAATACGGCACGTGTTTCTATTAACAGTTTAGGTATCTCGAAGGTGCGTCAATCCTCCGTCAAATTCAGAGACGAATCCGCCTATTATTTCCTTTTCCCCTCCGAATTACGCTCGGTTGGAGAGAAAACTGACCAGATTAAGCTACAGGGCTCGCTCTCAGAACGGGTTGAATCGTTTTTAAAAACTATCTGTCGTGGGGTATTCTTAGCTTTATAACGCTGGGAGCAAGCTAAGCATATTGCGAATGATAATTGTTATTGACTCTCTGTAACACGTTTTTATCTTAGCCAGTGATCTATATAGTCCTGCAAACATTAGAGGATTGCACAGGGTTGTATTATGAGACCTAGTGTGGATTTATTATTGAATACATTTTGGTTCCTTAACATTATTTAAATTACAACAATATGAACATGATATAATTTAGTCTAATTTTACTCTAATAACATTTGATTCTGGTTTAATATCAATTAGTATGTTAAACGAGTATAATATAGTAAGACTCTCAAAGGGTTCTCGTTTATGTTCTCCCTGTTTACAGTGTGAAGTTGCTGAATTCAAGATTTCGAAAGATAAAACAAGTATTACTCATTAAAACACACGGCCAGTCAGCTACAGCTCCAGTCACGTTTTCTTTATGACTCTTGTTATATTACAATGTTGCGGATTGCCAGGGAAATAAATCTGCCGAAGTAGGTTGCTCTTTTAGTCCGAATTGAATCTTAATCGGTACTCCATTCAGGATTCGGTCACTTTCAAAATTTTCTCTTACCTCCCGACTGCCCTTGGGAATGCGTTCGACATCTATTTTGTGATTTATTTTCACCTGAACGGAATTCCAAGAAGATTTCAATGTCGTATTTCAAGTGAATGTTTTGAAATTCAAGGAAGCAAATGATGTATTTCGTGTCGCTTTAATTTTAAACAATATCTGCTTTTGCACGCACGAGGTCGTTGGTACTCGACGGTATCTAAACACCATCCGATTTAGGTCAATACTTTGAAGCACATATACATAGCAAATCTATGCTCTGCTAGAACTTGTAAGCTGTAGATTTTATATGCCTTACACTTATGTAAATTATGTGTATTTTATAAGCTTGGCTGATTAATTTATAATAAAGAAGATGATTTGCGAAAACGATTGTTCGTTTTATGTAACAATCACAAAAATTAAACCAAGTAATACATGGCTCTGGAGATTATGCTAAATCTGAAAACTCTAGGGAGCTCTCAAAAAATGGCAGTCCTAAAAACAAGTAAAGCCCAAAATTGCGATTAAAATTCTGACACCAACCTCTAATAGCGCCGAAAATTTAACTTTATAGGGATAAATTTATAGTAACAATATATTCCGTGCTTAATTACTGATAAATTTTAGAGGCATTATGTCTCTAAAATTTGGTTATTGAATAAGCTTCTATCAGATAAAAAAGAGATAATAATCTAAAAACTCCACGTCATTGCAATAAAATTTGTTGCAAATTGTAAAATGTCTTATCTTCAATGATATTATTACTCGAATCTTCTATTCATGCTAAACAATTGCTTACCCACATAGTTTTGTTTCTCTAAAGTGATGTAAAAAAAACAGGCTAAACTGGCAACATTTTACTTATAGTTTATAGGCATGGCAATACAGACGAATTGCACGTACACCGACTTTGACGTAAACTTTTTCACAGATGTTAGGGGCTACACACGAGTAGTGTAGTCAAAAATGGTGTTTGTCGATATCCCTGAATTTTATGTATTTTTTGTATCGATAATTGGGTCTACATTAAATTCCAATTTAGATTAAATAATATAGGTAACATAGAACCTAAATATATATTCAATATCAACTTCGAACAAAATAAAAAACAGCAATAAAATAAAAAAAAAATAAACTGAAAAAAAAAGCTTTAAAACTATTGTAAACGCAAAAAATATTCTAGCTATAAAATTGTTCTCTTTGGAGGTAATTACGTCAGCACCAGTTTTTTGTTAAAACTTTTGTCAAATAACGTGGATTAGTACTTTCTAATTAAGTTCGTAAATTCAAGGTACGTAACCAATAAAGTTAATTTACTAACATTCTGTTTTGATCACCAAAGTCACTGTACTTACAAACTCATCATTTGCCGTGCCAAGCTCCCAATTATATTTGAAATCGGGGTAGTATAATTTTTGTCTTCCACTCTTCTTCTAAGTCACATTATGCTGACATGACGGCAACATTAACCCAATAATAGCAGTCACAAAAACTCTCTGTGCCTAACCTACTACTAATATTTTAAAATATCGATATCGATAGCTCCGCAATGTGTCTCTACATTCTTCTGTTAAATAGAAAGCACGTCCCTTCTTATACAGGCTGCTACAACGTCGAGGGCCGCGTGAGGGGAATAATTTTTGAGCATGTTCAACTAAGATACTTAATAGTAACTAGCGACATTTTGCAAATATCTACCGTATCGTACAAGGGAAAAAATATTTTAATAACAATTATACTAGAATGGTTATCAATCGCCTCTGTAATTTAGTGGTTTGCCCAACAGAACTGGATCCAAAAGTCCCAGATTTGACTCGCAGGAGTATACAAGAACAGTAGTCAGTTTAATACGTTGTAAGGCCTGTTTTATGTCCAATTCGGCAGACATAGCCACCTACCCCACCACGTCCACCATCTTATCAAAGTATTTCGCAATAACAATAATGGTAACAGCAACAGCATTGGTGTGATCCAACAATAGTCATTAGATAGCCAGTTCTTTAATGATTGAGGGTACTGGATGAAATTCGCTTTCTCTCTGCTTCTTCGAGCTTATCATCATTTGCCACCAGTATGATAAAAGCCAAGCGCGTTCCTTTAAGTTCAAAAGAAGAAATATCGTTACCATGACGGATTACTGATGGATTGCTACATCTTTTGGGTTAGGTGTCCTATTTGTGTAGGCAACAGGCTAACAACCTGCAACTGGCAAACAAATTGGAGGCACTGCATGGCCCATACTACCAAATCTGACTTTATGTGTAAATAAAAATCACCTAAAGCTCTTCTCAACTCCTTTTGGAATTACGAGCGTGATTATATGTTAGTATGTATGTACTTGTACGGGCTTTGTCTTCAGACCACTCCAGGCTGCATGCGCTCGATTCCTTTGCCGTCCCGTAATAGGGAGAGTTAAAAAAACACACTACATGCCTCATCACATTTTATAGGTGGATTTTGTGCAGTAATGTTGAATACTGATTTATAAGATTGAGATATTTCTCTATCATAATCATCAGGTTTGTAACTAATCATTGATGTTGATTGATATCGCTTGATTGTTGCATACGAGAGCATGAATACGAGGTATTTAGTATTTCTATTTCCGATGACAGTGTAAGGGACCCTTATAATGCCACTTCCTTACTAAGGGACAATTGCGGCCAAAAGCAATAGTCGATATTACTCGTATCCTATTTATGACAAAATAATAGCTTCTTATACAATATGTTGATGTCACCTTAGGAATAGTTACCGAAACCTTTTGAGACAAATAAACATATTAAAGCGATGTCTGAATGAAATATAATAGAGGTCAACTGTTAGCTACGTTGATTGCTGGTCGTTAACTTTCATGGACACTATTATCCTGAACAACACAAAGATAGAGGGCCTATTTCTTACTTCATAATAAAGAGAACTTGACTGAGTTATAACTTTTGCACATAAAATATGAATATCAGTAGGCTGAGATGGTTTGATCATGTTTTAAGATTGAATGAAAGGAAGTTTGTAGAAAAGGGTTAATTCTTATAGAATGGTAAGTGAAGGATACAGGACGGAAAAGACCTGGGTGTACATACGTTGATCGACCTAATCTAATCAAATTGAATGATCTCATGTTATGTGTAATGGTGATGATTGCAGAATATTATAACATATACTATTATTATAAGTATGACAGATTATAATAATCGTATATAATGTAATATTATATACGATGTAGATGTACGTATGTGGCAAATGTCATGGGAATAAAGATTCAACTGAATCTAATATATTTTAAAGAACGGTCATGTTAAACGTACCTTCTTGAATACGCTGAACTTGTATAAGGGCTGTAAGGAGAGCTGATGAAGCAAAGGAATTATGCAAGGGTCGTAGCAAGTGCATAGAGGTGGCACTATTGGAAAAAAGACGTGACTTTATGTATTATATTCTTAATTAATAGCATTCGCGACACTTTAATGATCACGCATTTTGCCAATGTCAAGTGAAAATGTAATTATAGTTACAAAAATTGTACGGTAGATTTTAGTTAAAAATGGAGTCTTTCAACACGTGTTCTTACTACAAGAACTTGGGAGAAAGTCCGACTTTATGCATATAATAAAATTATGTATCAGTACGGTGTCAGTGGAACTAGATATTTTTGCAAATACCATTTGTGTCGATATCGCAACCCGTTTTATAGAAGTCGCTTTTTTTTGCGTTCAAACACAGTTTAAGTGTTTCCAAAGTTGCCTAACTATTGTAAATTAAATCAACCCTTCAGTCAAGAACCTCTTCTGAGTCTCATAAATCAAAAATAGGCTTTCATAATAAAACAAACACTTTACAACGTAAATTTTCGATCAAAAAGGAAATTATAATCTAAGCCCTGGTTTCTGCAAATCAGATTAATTATATTCTTACAGGCGCCCAGTTTCGGTAATCTCAAATATTATCTTGTAAATTATCAGCTTTTCGAGGCGAAAAAATGAATCGCTTTTCCGAACGAGAAGAATGGGTGATATGGGTGGTTCCTGGGGCGCTTAATTTTTCGTGTCACAGGCCAATATAATCTATATTATTTAGATTATTATATTTAAATAATTGTCAAAACCTAGAAGAACTACTACTCTCTTGAGGCATCATAAATAAATCTACATAATTTTTGTTTTAATAAAATAAAATCACATTTGAAACCTGAAAACGGGGACATTTTACCGATTTTCGACGTGTCACACGCGTCTCGCTCGCAGTATTATCGTTAATATTATTTTAACTATACGTGATATTACCATAATTTATATATCATTAAAAAATACAGAAATGCCTCTACTCTTATATATTAATTTTGTTTAAAAACCTATCAATATAAAGAAGTTGAGCCGTTGTAAACATTTGTCACGCGGCGGGCTTAAATTGCACCCCACGACAAGATGGGAGTATTTCAGTGGTGTAAATATGAAATAAACCTTCAGTCAATGGTTGTCGAGGGTCTCTAGATGTGTCCTGAACTTTTGATAGAAGAGTTGTGTCATTCGAGTACAAGCATAACTTTCCAGGTCAGTTCTTATTTAAACTTTAATTTTGGTACACCTGGGTAGGTAAGATCTGTGGGTCGATTAAAAAATAGAAATGTGAAACTAGGGTTGAAACTGTTTATAGAATATGATGTCCTTGCCATCTGAGTTTACTCTGAGGTAAAAATATCTCCGATATTATTGCAAGTTTTTGAGTAGTTAATCAAAAACAAAATTGTCACGATCAGATCCATGGTCCAAAACAGATCCATGGTCTCAAATCTATGGATATTTTCCCATTGATCTGATGTTGCGTCATCGCCACCAGTCCACAAGGCATTCCAATAGTTGTTTTTTTATTATGTGTATTACCCCACAGGAATGGGACAAGAGTATAAGGTGATATTGTTCCATAAAAAAAGAGACAACGCTTCTTAAGAGCTTGGAAATGCTGAAAAGCCTTAATAATGCCACTCGACGTGTTGCGAGGAATTTGGATAAGACGAAAGTCATGTTCAATGCACAAGTTAGTTATCCTAGAGCCTCTGTTAGTCGGAAATTTGGTCCTCAAAGTTGTTTAGGAATATATCTACCTGGGACAGATAGTCCAGTTGGGTAGAAGCCAGTAGGACGATCCAGTTCTGCTGCACCAGCATTTGGAAAGCTTAGACATATCTTTACTCTCCCTGCTACAATGCCTGAAGACGTGGTCACTTACCAGAGGATTACTCCACTAATTTATAGTCGCTCACCGCGCTATGTAGAAGATAGGCTCAGTATCTAAAAGACAGTTCGTTATCGTTATCGACATAGCCCTTAAAATTAGTACGCTGAAGTGGCAATAGGCTGCACATGTCTGCCGGAGAACCGACAACCGTTAGAGCTGATCAATGCTGGAGTGGGGACAAGCATAGTATTAGACGCCTTAAAACAACCCGTTCTTGGTCCGATGAGCTTAGGAGGACTGCTGGCAGCAACACAGGTTGTTTTGACTTAATATGTTGACAAATCACGCTAACACAGTTCAAGTTTTAATAAAAAGAGGACTTTTAACCCACTTAAAATCGATGGTCCCTCTACGTATAAATAATCCCATAAAAGCTGTTTTCGAGACAAAGAGTACTCCGTGTTTCGAGATATATAATAGACCGTCTCGCATACATGGTTGACAACTTCCAGCCTACTGAACAAATCGGATTCCTTAAAGGTAGTAGTACCATAGTCCACATGCATACGCTGCGGCAAGTTATACAGAATACCAAAGAATACAATCTGCCATTATGCCGACCGTTTGAGGACTATGAGAAAAACTTCAAATGTGTTGAGATATGGGCCGTGCTCTAGTCACTCCAGAGGTGCCAAATAGACTATCGGTACATCCAAGTGAACGCCAAATGCATGGCACGGCGGCGTGGTGTGACTCTTTTTCCAAAAGGGTGATAGTACCCAATTGAAGAACTATAGTCCCATCACGCTCCTGAGTCATGTTTATAAGCTGTTTTTGAGGGTTTTATATAACGAATCGTTTTGAGCGCAGGTTTGACGACTTTCAGTCTCCCGAACAAGCCAGAGTTCGAAAAGACTTCAGTACCTTTGATCACATACATACGCTGAGGCAGGTAATACATAAGATCTAAGAATATAATCTGCCACTATGCTTAGCATTTGTGGACTATGAGAAAAACCTTCGATTCTGTCGAGACCTGGGCCGTGCTCCAGTCATTCCAGAGGTGCCACATAGACTATCGATACATCCAAGTGTTGCGGTCACTATAAGAAAACGCCACTATGTCAGTCCGCCTTCAGGACCAGAACTCAAAAACGATATAGCTCCAGCGAGGCGTGAGACTGGGTGATATTACATCGCCGAAACTGTACGCGTTTAAGCTTTTGGACTGGAGAGCACTTGGCATCATAAATGACGAGTACATGATTCACGTTCGCTTTGCCGATGATATCGTAGTTATGGCTGAGACCTTGGAAGACCTGGGCACAATGTTCGACGATCTCTGTAGGGTCTCCCAACAAGGGGGTCTTAAAATGAATACGGATTTAAGACGAAAATTATGCCTTATTAACATGTCGCACCCACTCCTGTAAAGGTTGAAAGCTCTGCACTGGAAGTTGTCGACCATTATGTTTAGTCCAACTGAGTATGTCCTACTTCCAGAAAGAGGTCAAGCGACGAACCTAACTCGGCTAGGCAGCGTTCGGGAAGCTACGCGGCATATTCTCGGCTCATCTACAGCAGTGTCTCAAGACGAAATTCTTTAATTTGTGTGTGTTGCCAGGGATGACCTATGGAACCGAAACGTGGCCGCTTACAATGGGTCTCACAAAAAGGCTCATGGTCACCCAAAAGGCAATGGAGAGGGCTATGCTCGGAGTTTCTCTGCGTGATAACATAAGTAATGATGAGATCCACAGGAGAACCAAGGTCACCGACATAGCCCAAAGAATTGCGAACCTTAAGTGGCAGTGGGCAGGACACATTGCGAGGAGGACTAGCGGCAGCAAGGGGCGGAAAAGTCCTCGAGTGGCGGCCACATACCGGGAAACGCAGCGTTGGTAAGCCCCCCAGAAGGTGGACCCACAAGGTCGATCTGGTAAATGACGCGGGAATCCGCTAGATGCGGGCAGCGCAGGACCGACCGGTATGGAGATCCTTGGAGAGGCCTATGACCAACAGCGGGCGTCTCTCGGCTGAAATAATGATGAGGATGACATCAAAGTGTTGCGGGCACTGTAATAAAACGCCACTATGCCAGTCCACTTCCATGACCAGGACTCGAAGCCAATACGGCTCCAGCGAGGTGTAAGGTAGGGCGATGCTATCCAAAACTATTCAGAGTTAATTTGGAGGACGTGTTTAAGCTTCTTGCCTGGAGATGACTTCCCATCAACATAAATGGCAAGTAAATGCAATCCTTCACTTTGCAGAAATTATCGTAGTCATGGGGTGAGACCGTGAGAGACTCTGATCTCTGTAGTCTCTTCCAACAAGTGAGTCTTAAAATGAACATTGATAAGACAAAAATCATATCGTACTTAGGCACTCCTGTAAAGGTTAGAAGCTCTACAATTAAGTTGTTGACTATTAGGTTTACCGGGGGCTTGACAATGGCCTACGGAACTGAAGCGTGGTTAGTTACAATAGGCCTCATAAGAACGGTCAAGATGACTCAAAGACCCTCTAGTGGCGGTGGCATACCAGGAGACGAAGGTCGCGAGAAGCAGCTGGACATATTTTCCTTGTTTCTGATTATAAAACTACAACATATTTAAGAAGTGAACTTCAACATAAGATAAGTGAGAGAACGAGAAGGGTTGTAGTTAAGAGAGATCATAAAACTTAAGAATGTATAAGCTAAGGATAGACAGAGAGAGAGACACGTCACAGACTGAAAAATAATTCCAATTAATGTTAAAATAAAGAGACTATAAACCTTTTACATATATTATTTTTCCTTTATTCCATCCATTTTAGTACTGTATAAACTTCAATCAAATCCGTGGATTCTTTAATCAGATCCATGGGTCCAAAAATTTCATTATTTTTTTCAAGACGATCTATAAACTTTGAATGTGTGCCTCATTGATAGATATGTTACTTTTTTGACTGTTTATTCAGTTGTAATTTTAGTTAGCACCTGTGATGAGAACAAAAAATTGCCACGGATTTGACGATCAGAACACTTTTCTCAGGAATCAACCATATAACAAAGAAATTTTAGACATTTTCATTTAATCGCTGGGTAATGGTAATTAGAATAATTTTTCAACGTTCCTCAGATGTAATACGAAAATATTAATCAGAAATTGTCAGTGGCTCAGTTTATTTTTTTGAAGTCTTGTCTAATGATTCTACTATGATTGCCAACTTTCCTTGTACATTCTCTTACTAAAACTGGCTTGTATTCAGTATCTCCAGTAGTTTTACGAAATTTTCGTCTAATTTGACCGTAAGTTATCACACTATTTCTTCGCTCTAATCATGTATAAAATATACATTATAACATTCTTTACCGGGAGACGCAGCCTTAGTAGGCCCCCCACAAGGTGGACTGACAATCTGGTAAAGGTCGCGGGAAGCCGCTGGATGCGGGCAGCGCAGGATCGTTGGGGTTGGAGATTTTTGGGGGAAGGCCAATGTTCAAGAGTCGACGTCTTTCGCTTGAAATTGTTGTGATGATCATCATAATCTTATGAGCCTTTATAATTCCATCTACTGCTGGGACACAGGGCTTCTCCTTATCATCTAAGGAGGTTTAGGCAGTAGTCCACCACGCTTGCCCAATGCGGTTCGGTGGACTGAGAATAAGGTGATCAAATAACTAGTTGACTGATGAATTAAGAAGTTGTGACAATAAAAAATAATTTAAAAGGAAGCTTAGACAGATTGTGTGTAATCATAAATACCCTGAAAACTTGATAAAGAAGCCGGCGCGGCGCCCTAGAAACCGAAAGACTTTATTTTTGTGAAATTTGTAAGTCTCATTATAAATGAACTTAGTGTTTTTATGAAAAATAAAATTCTTTAAACATAGATAGCCCTTTGCTGATCCATTACTTGCCTTCTACCACGGTAATATTATCTATCAGTATTCTATCTTCATACAAACGGTCGGAAAGCGCGTCATGCTACGCGCCTCGAGTTCGCGGGGCACCCAGTGGGCATCCAGTCGCGAATGCGCCGCAGCGACTACCGAACGGTGTGAATTGTTTTTTAAGCAGTTAGCCGTGCATAAACGTGCGATTTGTATTGTGAATATTTGATTGAATTAAGTAGATACCTACATAATTCAAAATGGCAAAGAGCAATATTTTTTATGTACCTATCTACTAGTACGTAATTTGTTTTTAATATTTAGGTATTTCAATTTTTCCATCGGGCAAAATCTGGAATAATATATAAATAAGTGGATAGGGTGAAAAAAGACACAAACAAGTAACCTACCTACGCTTGCGTTAAAAACAAAACTACATAATACGTAGGTAGGTAGTTTCCTAGACTAGGCCACGGTAATAATAGATAATATTACCGTGACTAGGCTATCTACTTACTTATGTACCAACATATAACTTAACTACATATATGATTAAATATGATGAAATATCATTATGAAATAATTTACGAGAGTAATAAATGGTAGGTATTGTAGTGATCGGATTTTTTTGGTGTATACTGGCAGGTTGTTAGGTAATTTGGAAAAGAGACGGATTGTTGACAGGAATTGATAGATGGAAAATTATAAAATAGGGATATTTGTGCGGAGTTTAAAAAACAATATTTTGTTTGTTGATAATAATATGTAATTTCTTGAAAATAAAAGTGTTTCAGTGACAATATAGTAGGTACCTACGTCTCAGTCAAGGCGTAAATATTTTTGTCTCAAATCTATAATTTTTTTTTATTAAATATTACCTAAAAAAACATGTATTTTATTGAACACTTCCTATTTCATTCACAACATATTTTTTTTAATAAGTAAAATAAAATATTTACAATCATAGAACAAGAAATGTAGAAATTAAATATAAAGTAAATAGTAGGTAGGTAGGTATATAATGTGTGTATGTTAGTTTTAGTTAACGTTTCTTTTCTTTATGTAGGTATGTGTTGTTATAGTTTATTAATAATTAATTAGTAATATCGTGCTCTGTGAAGGCCAATAAATTTATTTTATTTTTCTCAAATTAAAATACTGTAGGCGGGCAGCCCTTCCGCGTGTTTACGCCCCGCTCGGCCGTAGCCAGTTATTTCAAGGACAGGGCCGAGTCAAAATACTGCATAGATAATATTACCGTGCTTCTACGCACCCATTGGAGGATACGGGGTGATGCTATTCTACTCTGCCGGCATCACACGGCCTAAAATGATGATGATCATTATTTTATAGATATTTACTAACTAATATATATCATAGAATGTGACAAAAAGCTTGCAAGAACAAAATTTGTATGTATCAAGTAATGAACTCGCAGTACTTCCACCAACTTTACCAATTTTTACCCTTTTGGGGAATCTGGAGATCGAACTCGTGACATCTTGAAGTAAGTATGATGAGAGACCTCCTTGATTTACCCAAGTTTTTTTTTAGTAGTTACTAATGTTATGTTAGATAATTAAATTAGTTTTTCCGGACTATGTATTTATCTATATGGCTTGTATTTAAATGAACACCATACTAACCTAACCTAACCTACAAAAAAGGATAGATGCTCGCCAAAAAAGTGTAAACTCTCACCAAAAGTTGTTTTTGGTGTGAGTTTACACTATATTATGTACTTTTTTTTGGTGGGCACTAAATTTGTTCCCTTTATCTAAAACCGTTTAAGTCCTTATTACCTACGATAATTTAACAATTACCTAAACACTAAAAGCGTCGGTGGCGTAGTGCGTAAGAGCGTCGTCTCCCAACCGGGAGGCACTGGTTCGATCCCCGCCACGTAAGTACCAATGTGTTTTCAAATTTTGAATTGATATTTACGTTTAATCGACGCTTTTACGGTGAAGGAAAACATCGTCAGGAATTCTGCACACACCTATGAAGAAATTCTTAGGTTGTGTGTGAAGTCGACCAACCCGCACTTGGCCAGCGTGGTTGACTAAGGCCTAATCGCTCCTAATGTGGGGTAGGCTCGAGCGGTGGGGACATTATATGAGCTGTTGGTCATGACCTAAACACTCAGTTCACATTTATCCAAAGGGTTATCAAACTTTTTGTCAATATACGCAAATACTTACGCAATATTTTTAAAATACTTTGGTTGGAAAACAATAAAAAAAATCTAATCTATACAATACAGGTCAGAGTTATCGTCCCCTATAAAACACAATAATGATTGTTAATTTCGTATATAATCACGTAAGAAGTGATACAGTGTTGAATTTACAGAAGGATTAGATACACGGATGTTTGTGCCACGTGGCCGCGTGGGAAAGAGATATTGACACTTATTGGGTAGTGCGAGCGAGACAGCTGATTGTAACCTTGACCTGCGCAGTAGATGTGTACAACACAGCAGTCCGCAGCGTGGCCATGTTTGGAATTGGAACTAGAAAATTAATAATTAAAGATGGCGCGTAAATTATTGTAAGCCTTTTGAAGGAGCCCTACCGAGTTATTTTGATTGTAAAAACGGTCACGGTGTAATCGTATAGTCATGTAGCTTGAACTACATATCGATATTAAGTACCTACCAAGTGATTTTAATATTAGGAGCTATTTAACTAAAAGTTACTCACAGACATTTTCATTAAAATTAGTATTAGTGACTGTGACCTTATACCTATTTATATAGGTACGCCGTTATATTTATATTTCGACGCCATCGTGGTGGAGTGGTCATTATTACTGCCTACACATCAAGCGGACCGGGTTCGAATCCTGGTAGCGGCAAATATTTATGTGACGAACACGAATAAGTATTTATTTTAGTTTATTCACAAAAATATCTTAAATTATTATGTGTATTGCAAATTTCCGTCATCTAGTATCCATAACACAAGATCTTAATGATACTTAATTTGGGATAAATAATTGGTGTGAACGTGGAAATATATTACCTACTTATATTATATTATTTATCGTTTTCGTCAATCTCCTTTCATACAATATTACTATTATGACCAAACTATCTTAGTAGGTATTTTTTTTCTAAAATTATTTATTATGTAAGTATGTATATTAAATTTTGTCCGTTATCTATAACACAAGTTCTGATACTTAATTTGGGCTAGATAATTGGTGTGAGCGTGGAAATATATTATATTATTATTGTTGTTTATTTGGTAGACATATTTATTAAACATGTTTATTTAGTAATACATGTTTCGTTTCACCAAACAAGGTATGATAAGAATAGTAAAATGAGGAATGTACATGACATTAGACTTTATTTAGATTATAGTTAGATGCTTATATTTACTAGATTATAGATTAGTGAAATGAGTATATATCACAACACATGTTTAGTGATATAAAATATTAGTGGAAGCTCAAGAAGGAAAAGAAGTCCAGGGAAAGCTTAAGTGGTTAGAAAAAATGGAAAAATTGCGAGGAAAATAGTGAAAACAACATTTAATTTTCCCTAATAAATTTTTCCTACCTGTCAAACATTGGATGTTCCTCCCGTCGGCGTGGTTCAAAAATATTTTGTTCATTCTGTCATTATTGAGTCACAAATGTGCGTGAGAACTTTGTTTACTTGGGTTAATTTGAGATCATAGATATAGGAAACTGTAGATCGGCAATGTGAAAGAGAAAGAGCATACTAACGCGTATATTAGAGCGAGATAGAGAGACGAGATCACACGCAGGCGACCTAGGTCGGCCTGTCTGTCGTGTAGAAAAGACTGCAACTGTCAGACTGCAGTAATACGCACACATGCGCATTACTCACACATTATTACCACAGTATACCAAGAACAGTAGTTTATCTGCGGGCTGTCGGCGAGTTATTAACCTACTCTTGCGTTGACGCAAGGGTTCGTAAATGTGGCGGGTGGGAGCGAGCGGCGAGCGAATGTGCAATGACATAAAAACGCGAGATCACACCGAGACGGCGAGACCACCTTATGCCCCCACATTTTTATGTCAATGTGTGCGTCACAGTGCTTACGTACACGGCGCCGAGTACGCACGCACACATTCTAATGGATAGCGGCCAGTTTCTATGAAGACGTATTACTGTTCTTGGTATACTTTGTTATTCTTATTACTCACGCAGTTTTTTGGTTGCGCCCCAGCTAAAATAATACTATGTATTATAAATCTATGTTGGGGTGCGCATTTTCTGACATAACTTTTCAATTCTTATCATTGGAGGTCCTAAAATATTTCTCATAGGTACCATTTAAAACCATAATGATCATTCTTCATAAAAAAATTAAAAACTACATAGGTATTTAAAACATAATCATTGAAATTCATAATATCATTAATCATACACTTAGTTTTTTTACTAATATTTGTTTTCATATATTTTCTTTTATGACCAGGCGGAGTGTATTGTTTTTGGGCGAGTCTAGTGTTTTACGCACCTACATGGCTGGGTGATGGGTAGATTAGGGTTATTTTATTTATGACCAGGCGGAGTGCACTGTTTTTGGGTGTGTATATGTATTTAAAATGGTTCTTGGTAGTAACAGTATTAATAAAATTATTATCACTAGCTCCGTTGGTAGTAATAAAAATGTATGAATAAAAAAAGTATGAAAAATAAAATTATGAAGAGTGATTATTATGAACACAAATCGGTAATAAGACAAAGAATAGGATTTAGAATATTATGTGAGCCAATATGTTTGAGATAGTTTTTGTCTTGATAAATTCATCTCAAAATTGTTTTGCAAATTAACTACAACAACGTGCAAGTAGGTGAGCTAGCTCCAGAAATAAAATATACAATATTACCCGTTGTAATAATTCTAAAGTAACCTATTTCATTTAACTTATAACAACAGAGTGATATGAATCGGATTGCATTTGTTTCAGTGCGTAAAGATAACAGACAGACAGCTAATCTTTCCATCTATTTAACTATTAGAACGGAGGTCGGTAGCCGGGTCGTGTGTTATTAACGATCGTAAAACTGAAACTACTTTCTATACGGTTGAGACTCGGACGGGTGACCAATATTTTATCACGATTTTGCGCAATAAGGGCGTGTTCACACAGCGTACCGTTTTACGTTTTTACTCGCCGATGGCGTATACAGTTGTACGAGCGTGTTCCCACACACGTGGTCCAAGTACAGTAACAAATATCGATCCAAAATTATAACCAGTGAAAGTCGCTAGGTGTGATATTTTAAGCCGGTCCTGTAAATGCAGTGTGAACATTACCTTCAGTTTCTACGTATCCAAAACGATCTAATACGGACTTTCAGTGTGAACGCGCTGAGGTGTTGCAGGTTAGGTAGGTCGACGTGGTGAAGAAAAACTCATGCAAACCACATTACAAGTAACTGTTTCGTTTCGCAACATTATGATATACAATCAAAATGGTCGTCACTCAGCTTATCTTAATATCTTTCGATAGCACCCGGGACCACCACCATAACGAATCGAAGCACACCTTCCGAAGGTCACCTATCAAAGTACCGACCGCGCACTTGGTTGCTTAACTTTCGTGTCCGTTACTAAGAACGCACGACGCTTGCTTTCTGTCGTCTCTTTATTTTGTGTTAGTGCTTTCGCTGTCGCTCCCAAAAGCATTAGTAATTTAGTCACATTTTTGTTAATACTCAATAAATAATTTTGGAAAACGCCCTCCTCGTACTTACACACTAATGATCTGAGTTGGAGAGCATTGATTGAATCCTTCATTAATTTGTTAGGAAAACAGATTATGAAAGCTGTCTAATTACTGTTTCATTGTTAATAAATGAAACTTTTGCATACGCTGTTACATTTGTAGTTTTGTTGGAAGCTTACCAACACAAAGAACAAAATACTATAGAGCCAACGAGCAGCTACGATGCGACTGACCCACATATTTAATAATACAAGGAGATAGGCCAAGCCGGCGTTTAACTTGCGACAAGTGTATGCCCTGTAGGCATACTTCCGCCACTTCGCCTTCCGATAAAGTCAAGTGAATACGTAACTCAGCGATTTGACCGATCTCCTTTGCTGCTGTGCTTAACTTTCATCGCTTCGCAGTCCTTAAGACGCGCGCAATGAATAGTGTATATTACGGCATGCTCCACTAGAACATGTTATGTAGTACGGCCGCTGATTGCGACACTCGGTTTTCCTAAGAGCTCGGCGATTCGACCGATCTCCTTAGATTGATATATCTGTGGACTGACCACTGTCTGCCGAAATGTTGGCCCACAGTACCACAGCGCCACCAGTCGCATCAACTAAATACGCGGTGTTAGTCCCTGATTCATAACAGCCTTTATAATTCGACCCACTGCTGGGACACAAGGCCTCTCCTTGTCATCGAAGGAGGTTTAGGCAGTAGTCTACCACGCTTGCAAAATGCGGATTGGTGGACGAAGTATAAGGTGATCAATACCCCTTTGCTGATCCATCAGTCGCCTTCTACGACACCCATTGGAGGATATGGGGTGATGCTATTCTACTCTGCCGGCATCACATGGCAACCTGCCCCTCATTATGTTGTGTTTATTATCAAAATGCGAACTTGTGCCATTTGTCACATGAAAAATCGCAGTGAAACAATTTAATTTCGAAAACCATAAGATCACTTTTCAATGGCAAATACTAAAATTCTAATAAAACAACAATATTCAGACTCTACTCATAAATTACACATTCGTAATAGTAGATATTCAATTTGTTTACATTGCTGGTTACTTAAATTACTTATCTTATTCGCACAGCTTAATGACGTAATGAATAGTGTAGACCACAAATACGCTCGTAATATCGCTTAGCACATTGTAGAGCTGAGGTAGAGCCGCTGGCCGCTACTAATAAAGCGACAAACACAAGTAAATTATTTACGTGTGTTACTGAATAGGAGCACAGGGATTGGATGTGTCACTTAGGGTGGTACTATTCATACTAAAAACAATCGACATTAGTTTCATTATGAAAATAGAATTAATGCTTAAATCAGTAGATATGCCCTGAACTTCTTTCCGATATATATTTTTAAAATGATTTAAAAAATTCTCGTACAGAAATTCCGTTTAAATCAACGTGTAAACTTAACAAATTTTACGTATGGGTGACAAAATTGATCACATATCAAGTTTGTCACCCATACGTAAAATTTCAGTTTTCACTTTCCATTTTCAGTCTAAGATTCAAAAAGCAATTTGGGTCACCACGCCAACATGAATAGACTACACAGGCAATACAATAAAATGGTAAAAAATGTGACATAGACATCTCCTTTGATAAACCACGTACTTTCAAAAACAAGGTTTTCTCGATGTTGATTTAATTTTAGTCCTGTTGCATGCTCAGTCCACATACATACAGTGGCAGGGGAGCCTATAAGTGAGAATATTTAGTAATGAGATGAGAGATATGCTGCAACATCACCTCTTCAGTTTCTCACATCTTTTCACTAAATTGCATGAGATGTATCGAGTTTGGATTCAATTGGTCGATGAGTGGTTTATAGATAGAGAGGAACAGGAGAGAGTATTGAGGCTAAAGTGAGACATTTTAATTAAATAGTCAGCGGTTTATTAAATTTTAATATTAGGTAATAGGTTTGTTAATTCCGGAGTATATAACCTTAAATAAGGTTGTATATCACCATCTAGTAACAGCTTAAGAATCTCGTTTCAAGATAATAATGTCGGAACATTATTAAAATATTTTTTCCGTTAGAGTAACAAAGAAGCAAAATATTTAATATCCAAAATACAAGCACGTTTATAACGAAGAGAGAATTTTCAGGAAATCACTTAGAGTACTGGAAAATTACAAAGGAAATTGTACACACGAATTATGAAGATATCAAAGGGTGGAATTTATTTTCAATGATTTTAGAGTATAGAAGTGTTTCCAGAGAATTGCGACGTATTTATTTTAATTTACCTAATTTCCTTTTGTCTCCTCAATGGAAACTCAATTTATTCAGCAACATTTTGTTTTAATTAAAGCTGTTATTACTAAAGATACAAGACAGACGATAATACTAACAAGGATCCCTCGACAATGATAACACGACATTAAAATTCGACATCGACTGAAGGTGTCAGTTTAACGATTATCGATAAATGCGATGCGATTAAGCTTACCAGTTGATAAATAATATACCCTGCTGTCTCGACAAAGTGGACCTAGTTGTTCCATAAATTACGTTCTAAAGAAGAATATCAATTAAATTACTATTTTTAAACAGATATTAAAGAATTAAATAAGAAAGCTGTGATGAGAATGGCACAAAGTGTTGAGTGTGGATAGATATAGAAGGAGAGGAATATTGAAGATAAGATATGCATGAAAGATGATATGGCAAAGGAAAGGGGTAATGATGAGATGACGGCTGATCGAGTAGTAAAACGCGAAACCAAAAAAAAATTAGGCACCGGTCATGTAAATTATAGCGTTCAGAGGATTGTATAGTGACACGGTCTTATATGAATAATCGATTTTCTTCTAAAAGAGACTATAAAATAAATTCACTATGTAGGTAGTGATTACATACAATTGAGGCTTGAGAGGTTACACGTTTACAGAAATTTTAGCTCAAAGTTTTAACACAATCTTGGTACGCTTCTCCAATAATCACTTACTTATTAAGTTTCATTATGTGTTTCTAGATATTTGATTACTACTACACTTAGGTAAACATTTGTTATATCCACTAAAAAGTGGAGTATGTCAACACCTATCGAGGAACACTCGTGCGTAAAGAATTCGTATCAAGTAACATAAAACAAAAGGAGATTGAGAAATATTAGGTGTGCTTTTATTAGAAAAAACATTTAAATAACTTTAGATAACCAGTTTTAGTTACAATATCAGCCAATAACATCATGGACTAACATTGGGTTTCATCCCAAGTAACATTTAATTGTGCTCGCATTTTCGCTCGTGTTCTATGTAGATTTTGCCAAAAAGGTTACCATTCTATCCCTCGGGAACACTCTTAATTTCTAGATATAAGTTCCTTATGTCCTTCTCTGTACATCTAAAAATGTGTGTTTTAATGATGGTCTGTTGAGAAGTTTAGTCTTAACGAACAAACACATTTTTTTTTATACTACGACATGGCAAACACGCTTGCGACCCACCTGGTTTTAAGTGGTTACCGTCGCCTATAGACACTTGCAATATTAAAGGTAAATTACTTAACACTGCAAGTGCGTTGCCATCTTAGGGACTAAGATGATATGCCTTCCATGCCCGGTAATTACACTGGCTACCTTTCCCTTCAATCCGAAACACAGCGAACTGCTTCACGGCATAAATAAGAAAAGCGGTGGTACCTACCTACCCAGACGACCCTACATATGGGTCTATACCACCACAATAGAAAAAGATCCTTACTTCTTTAGAACCCCTCCCAAATACCTCCTTGCCTGACCTACTGTTATCGATAGAAGTGACAGGTAAGAAGTAATACCTGATACATTCTCCAAGCTCCTCGAAGCTGCTGCTGATTTCAACTTGCTGATCAAGTAAGTCATCTTAACAGTACATACATCCTGGACAGGGCTGCTGGCGAAAGGTAAGTTGTAAACGTACAAGGTAAGGAAGCGAGACGGTATATCGAAGGTGAAATTTGAACGCAACGTGCGATTACTCAAGAGGAGCGAAAGGGAAAAAAGGAACACAGATACAGAAGTATAGGAACAGAGAGCATTTCAGTTTACCCCATAAAGGTGACAAACTCCAATCGATTTTCAATATAAACATATCTGGTATAAAGTGCAAAATAATACAAAATTTAACTTGATGTGCTGTTGCCTGTAGTACTACAACTCACAATCCTAGCAGTGCGGGCTTAGCAGAGCTTTAGGTAACGTTTGCATATACATAAAGCCTTAGTAAAAGTAGTGATAACAAATGTATTCGATTTGTTATGATCGATTTGTATAAACTGAAATTAGTCTTTCGTAATAATGAAAGACTAACTTCAGTTTTTTGTTTAATCGTCATCGCTCGAAGTGGAATATTGATAAATATTCCGTCGAGCGATGTCAATTAACTTGCGTATCGGTAATCAATTATGTGGTTATGGCCTCACAAATAGAGCAAATTTGTATCCGCCCTAAAGTACATTCAGCAATATAAGCACTTGACATTTATGAATATTTCAAGTTTTATTATTCATAGAAAATTGGAGAACATTTAGGATTTATAATTAAAAAAAATGATGAGAGTTGTATATGAAAGCATGTACTTTTTTTAAATCATAAATGTGTAAACATTAAGAACACAGATTCCCAATTCTAATCGATTTTGATTTCAATGTCTAAGTAATCTTCTTTTGATGCGTCCAATACATTTTCAATTTCCTTAGGCACATAACTTTTTATCTTTATCGGAATTATTTGTAAGTTACATAAGTTTCTACTAGATGGCGATAAGCCAACTAGATCCAGATGAACTAGTAAATAATAGACTTAATCTTAAATCATGGAAACGAAATTGCAGTGCTGGCGCTGCTCTCGTTTATGTTAACATTGTAGAATAAGAGCTTCCGTAAGTAACTTATTTTGATGATTTCGCCTTTTAGATTTGTTTGTCTGATTGTATATAGTTTTGAAATAGCTACCTACCTGAATAATATAAAAACCAGCCTTCAGATTTTAAGTCAAGTTACTCTGATTTCTACTTACCTTAGCACCATTGTTAGCACCTGATACATGTCGATTGGATTTTTTACCAACTATGCAAATATGCGTGCGTTCTAGAATCACTGCTGTATTCCACACATTTCATCTATAGAAAAAACTTCTTGCAGCTTTGTATATTTTCGAATTGCCTACTGCAAGTTGTTGCTGTTGACAGTTTCTGTGGCACCGGGATTTTCGGTAAAGGCGAGTAGCTTCGTGGGTCCTCTAGCCTGTAGTTCGAATCTCTAACCGGGTAGCATCTCCCGTGAGGGAGTCTACACCAGATAGTCTCTAGGCGCTCGAGTCGGATGGGAGCAGATCGCCTGAGGGTGTCTTTTAAGGCTCGATCCTCGGCTCAGTAGCGCCGTCTCGTGGATAAATATTTGGCAGCTCTTTGACTAGAGGGAATGTAAATCACAATTTGTCTATAAAATTAGTAGATAAAAGTCTTTTGTTCTTTGTACATTAAATCCCGTTCTCATGCTACGCGCTGAAAAATGCAACGTGATAGCATCTAATTACTCGTGCTGACTGTACTCAAAATTATGGGCATTGGATTCGTGACTCAACAAAATAGTAAGTGCCAATTTTCCTGTAACTGTAAACGGTTTTGAGAATTTTCAATATCGGAAGTCCGGGCTGTTAGTCGCGCATAGATAAGTACTTTATTGAGAGTGCTTACGATTTCAATTGCATTGCTGGGTTATCGGTTTTTTGTTCCTAATTTGGTCGATTCGTATCTGCTATGTGATATTTCATTATTCCAATCCTTTGTGCTCTTCTACGAACTTCGATACCATTAACGGTCAATCAATTTGGATGAAAAACACACATTATGGTTCGGTTTTGCCAATTATCATTTTTGTTGTGTACGATATTAGAATACTTAAGACTCTTATAATCCGGACCACTGAAGTGGTTATTTGGTTCACTTATGGTTTAGTTACTTTTTGAGTTTGATACCCCTTTATTGTAGGCAACAAGCTAGTAACCTGTCACTTATTTGAGACACTTCATGGCCTATACTTCCAAATGTGGCTTTATTACACTTCTAAGGTATTTTTGTCTTGAATGTCACATTAAAATAAATATATTTATTAAGTAATTCAAAAAAACTCAGTAACTAAATAAAATAATTTAATAAGAAGACAAGAAAATTAACATTAAGACTAATTCATATTAATTTGAATCGTTTTGGTCTTTTTTGAAAAGTTTGAGTATTTTGTACCAAGTTTTTGTAAAATTGATTTGATACTTTTCGATCGTTTGAAACGTTGTTGTACCTACGTACTTGTTTCAAACAAGCACACAATTTGGCGAGTAAAGTGCCCCATTTGTCTGAATAAGGTTTGCAACAATTTAATTATTTCAGTATATAAGGTCAACAAATTCAAACCAGACCGTCTAATTTAAACAGCACGTGTAGTACTGTCCCTAATATAAATTTTTAAGTGCCTATTACGTCATTCTATTACATCGTCATTGTGTACTTGTTTATTAATTCAGTTTTAGGTCAAGTGTTCTAAAGCTACTTGGGGTAGAATGGGGATTTGATTTCGTGGAAACACCCATCACACCCCTCACGGGGTGATAAAGGTCCTATTTGTAACATGAAGTACACCGGGAATAACGTAATCAATTTATTACTGAAAAATAAATTCTAATGCAAGTAAATTTCTAATAATTATTTTCATTTGTAATGTAGGTATTACTGATGTGTGTTTCGATCATGTTGATTCCCCATAGTCACTCGTATTTATTTTAATAAAATATATCAAAAATATGAATAGATAAATCATAAATCCATTATTTAAAGCGTATTTCTAGTATACGTAAATAAGTATTACCGCACTAGCCAGGTGAGGGTTCACCTCGTCCAATATAAATCACGTAATACTAGCACAAAATGTCTGCACTATAATTATGTCTTACCGACTTATTAATGTTGATGCCAAAAACTTTGTGGGTTTGTGTCAACAGATCAATCCTCGGCTTGTTTACTATATCATTCAAACGTTTGCCAACTAAAGAAGTAATTTGGTGTTCTGTCAAAACAACGATTCTATGAATATCAACAAAGGAACTTTTTGTTTAGGTAATCAGCTCGTTGTAATTTAGTATCTTCTAGCCATGTCATGTTGGCAGAGTAGGATATTATAGGATCACCCCAATTATCCTCCAATTGGGTGTCGTAGAAGGCGACTAATGGATTAGCAAAGGGGTATTGATCTCCTTATACTCCGTCCACCAATCCGCATTGGGAAAGCTTGGTGGACTACCGATTAAACCTCCTTCGATGACAAGGAGATGCCTTGTGTCACATCAGTGGGTCTAATTATAAAAGCTGTTATGATGATGCAATATTCAGTGCACTTTGTGATTTGGGAAGTTGTGTACATTGGTACATGGATTTAACCAGGAGTAGGGCAATTTTGCCAACTCGACTAATTTCATCTCTTCTCTTTTCATTACATACCCTGCTGAGATGATTTTGAGTGTAACCTCTGTCCTGGTCGTTGACTTTAATTGGTTTGTTTACTGAATGATATGATAGTTAATTTTTGGGTTAAGTGCCCTTTTTCTGTTGTAGGTGACCTGTCAACCTGTCAGTATTTTGGAGAGGTACTGTATGGTCTGTACTGTCAGATGTGGCTTTGTGTAACCGTAACCTAAAGCTCTGCTCGACCCCTTTTGTGATTGCGTGATTATAATATATATGTATGTCTTTTCATCATTTCCTTTAGGTTCTAACTAATGTATGGGACTTCTGAGACGATTAGAGTGTCATATACATTTTGTCCTTAGTATTGATTTTTGTGTCAGGTTTTTGTTGGGCTTTTATATGAGTGACAGGCTGGCAATTTATCACTATCTAGAGGCAAAACATAGCCCATATTGCCAGATGTGTTTTTATGTGTAAGAAAATATTACTTAAGGCTCTGCTCATTTGGGTTTATGCGCGTGATTGTATGTTTGTATGAGTATGTATGTATGTTCTAATAGCAATGTTTTTATCCAACAGATGTACAAATAACGTGGGTGTCGCAATCCCGCGGCGTGGTGCCGTGCGTGGTCCCGGAGGCGGGCAGGGTGCACCGGCGGCCGCCGCCGCCTCTCGACGCGGACGACCTGCCGCGTGAGAAGCCCTACCGCCGCCGGGGAGACGATGACGCTACCAAGAGGTTTGTCACTAGGTCGTCCCTAAATACTATACAGGGTGTAAAAGACATTAGCAGTCAAACGAGAACCATGTAATCTGCTCACCACCATAACATTTTTTTTCCTTCAGACTATACCTGGGAAATTGATAGTAACGATTTTATTGAAGGTCAAAGTCATATTTTTTTTTTCATTTTTTTATGAAAACGTATTCTATACGTTATTTCTAAATAATTGTCCAAAGAAACATTATAATTTTTTTTAGTATTTCATAACAAAAAATCATCGCGGTTTTGCGAGTTGCGTGCGAGTTGAGCCCTTTACATTGCGCGGTACAATTTGCAATTTTTTTTTAAGACCAAAAATTAAAAAATAATTTCCCAGCAATATTTTTTTTGAAATATGTCTTATTTTGATGTATAGAATACATGGTTCTCGTTTGACTGTTCATGTCTTTTACACCCAGTATAAGCTCGTTGCATACTTGTCAGCACGAAAAGGAATGTTTCTTAAATGTGAATGCTATGGAAAGACCTTATTCATACTAAAAAAAAACTAAAAAATCTGGAGTGGTGCCCTTTACTTTCTCGTATACCGGAAACGACTCAAAAGTTGATAGAAACCTTATATTTTGGTGTCATACATGCATGTTAAATTTGGTTGCAATAAGATAAAGCATACTTGAGTTATCGTGCTAACGCACAGACACACACACATATATAATTCCAAAACCGGTATTTTTGGACTCGGGGTGATCCAAAACGTGTAAATTCGTCAAAATCTCGAGGTCGAATTTTTTTAACATAAATCGGACTAAACAGTGAAAATTAACTTTATAGTAAGTATAGAAACTTAAATGATGAACGAAAAGTATAATTATGGTCTGAGTTGCAAAGGTTACATTTTAACCGACTTTAACAATAGGAGGCGTCGATTTTATTTTGTAAACCCCGATTTTAAACGCATTAATTCCTTTCTTTTCTCCGTAATCGTGTGAAAGTGTTTTAAATTTCCTTCTTGTTTCTACAATGTTCTTTCATTATTGTTCGTTTGCAGGCTGGGCGCCGATGCCAGCGCCGAGGTGGTCCGCAAGTGGAACGGCACCGAGGGCGTGTACCAGTGCGTGGTGCAGCACCAAGCCGGGAAGGTGCTGGGGCTGCCCGCCCACTGGAAGTTTGCCTGTGAGTAATTCAGATAATAGCCATTTGGTGACATGAACTAGATCCAATAGTGCAACTAGAGTACGAAAGATTATTGGCTACATATTTCTTAAGGTAAGTTGAGGAAGTCGCGGCCCGGTTGTGCGATCTTTATAACGATCACAAAATCTACTAAGTGCGCGTTCGGTGCTCGGATGGGTGACCGATTTTTTGAGTCTATAATTTTTTGTTAGAGTTAAAATAAAACTCTTGATTGAATGAAATAATAGAGTTGCAATATTCATAGAAATAATGGAAGATAATAACTTGAATAGAGTACTAAAAAATATGGACAATTTAATAGGCAAGCACCTAATAATAATAATAATAATATAGCTATTAAAATGAGTGGCACAATGAGTTCATGCAGGGTCACTAAATATGCTTTCCACTCTCCCCGATCTTCAAGACATTGTTATTAAATAATAACTACACGTCTTGTTGGCGTAACTTGATTACCCGAGTTAATCGCAACTAAACATCATTATACCATTGTAAACGGGTTATCTGTTCGACAATGATACTTGCAATACTGTTTTAGGGCTGTCAACTGTGAATTTTTTAATAATGATAACCAAGGAAACGAAAGTCGCTGTTGTTTTTTATAATGTATGTAGTGCAAGTGGCCTCTCTATTGGGCCCCCAAATATGTTTAAAAAAATTAGAAATTGTTTGGTAACAATAATGAATTTTGAAAATGTTTAATTTCTCCATGATTTAAAAGATACATACGGTGAATACAATATTATTATAACTTTAATGCGCCATTTCGTTAAAACCAAATTTTCAGTCTGTAAGGTGGAGTAGCTGCTCCAGTTCCAGTGCAATATTAAAGGAACCGGAAAGAGAAACAATAAGTTTTACTGACATTTGGCAACCCTAATCCAAGGCGTAACTAAACACTTGGAAACTCTGTACGGACAGGTGTCTAACTTTGATACAAGTTTAATTTTGGAGCAGTCACCTGTCAAGTAGAGTCGTTTGATTTACCATCAGACGGAGACAGCGTAAAGAGGCTTTGGGATTAAGTATAATCAGCATATATTTCATACATTTCAATCGTTACGTAAGCCTTCCAATTGTGTATTCAATCATATTTTATGTTTGTATCTTTGTTTTTCAAAAAAGGTGCACTATAAAATCACATAGCCAGTATAAACGTGACATGGCCTCCCCCAAGGTTCTCCAATCCGATCGGTCTTTGAATTTTCACATTAGTCATAATTTCAATAAAATTACGTTTATTCTTACGTTTTGTTGTTAATTTTGATAATTTATCTGCTTACTTTGAAATTATAAGAAATATATCATTGAAATGCATCTAAAATACTTTTTGCAATATTTTAATTGCTTAAATTAAAATCGAGACCAATAGACCGTATATTAATGACAAACTTCTGTAATTGAAAACTTGTTCTAAATAAATAAATATCTTTCCGTTCCAGTTTTAGAAGAATATCCATTAAATATAATATATTAAAAAATATAATAAAATATATTCTGTTATAAATCAATTCTGCAAAATATAATATACTATTTCAAAGGATATCATGTCGTTGACCGATATGCTCAAGTCCAATTTGGCTATTGTTCTTTATCAACATCCTTTATGAATAGTTGAATTTGTTTCCTATTAACTAGATAGCAACGTTATCCCGTCGAGCAGTCCTATTACTGGCACCAAGACGCTGAAACAAATTTAAGTTTTAAATAGTGCTTTTTGGAAATTCGTAGGCTTCCAGAGTTTATTGTTTCATTGCTCCTTTGATAGCTACCAGTAATTCGGTGTGGCCTAAAAATTAACAGACACCTTTGTATAAAACTCTGTCTGGTTGATTATTTTGTTGTGGTTAATTCACGTGAAATAGCAAGGATTATGCTCGACACGGCCGACTGACGAAGTTTAATTGTTAGGGACGGAGTGAGATAAGTTTTATCTGTGGGTGGTCTAGACTTGGGAGCGCGTGTTGACGATTCCGATTTGAAGTCGACTTTGAAAACAAACATGGTATTGTTTCAGCGACGGTAGGTAATACACGTATACAGTCTAAAAGAATAAATTGAAATATCAATTAAGTAGACACATTTCATAATTTGGACCACAACTTTATGTTGTTTGCAACATTGTGGACACGTAATAAATATGGATTGGTGATTGACCGGTTCAAGTATCCTTTTGTCAAATTTATTTCCGGATTTACAAAAGGAGCAAATCAGTAAACCATGTATGTATATTATCTGAAATTCGGTGAAATTCGGGTATAACTACAAGTAAAACTCTAAAATGAATCCTACTGCTATTGGTAAAAAAGTAGTTATTTTATGTTTACTGCCGTGGTCGATTGCTAGAGCAAGTGCCAAAATTATATCTTGAAGTTAGTAACACGATAAAAACTAATTTTACTTTAGTATTGTGGACACTTCGTGGCTTTATGTTTTGCATACTATGCAAACAACTTTAGCGGTGCTCTGTTCAAGATTCGTCACCGAATACTTTACAATTTTGAGATCATCGATGCTTGTCATTCGACGGCTCATTAAGGCGTTGGTCTCAGTTTCCCTTTTCTCCGTGCTGATTTTTATTGTGTTTGTTTAAACTACTACTACTACGTCATCAACTTTTCATGTTAGCTCTTTGTAATGACTTTCCTTTCGTTTCAATTCTCGCTGCTTTGCTGCTCGTATTTTAATTCTTCACACTATGCCTTTCTTTCATCCATCCCTCCGTCTATCATCCGGGCTGGCGTGATGGGTTTATTTTTCTAAATTTCTTACGTGCTTCAGCAGGAAGGCCTACGTCCAACATCGGATATACCTATTGATGATAAAAACGATTAATTTTGACTACGAATAAATTAAACACTTTATCGTAATGGCTTGTGAAAGGAAGTTTGGCTAGTATAAGAAACAAATATAATTTCTCCGGTCAGCAACAAGAGCATGATGCTTCTGGTTATTTACATACTATGAATCTATGACAGCCGATATGCATTATAATATGACAATAATAATATTACATTACATTCAGTTCTCGTATTTCTGCATAACCTGGGAAACGTGCCAAAGGTGCTTACCTAACTAGACATTAAAACAAAAACGCATAGTAACTGAACACGTTTCAAAATTATCGGCTATTGCCGTGCAATCTGATAATTCCTTCGATATAATAAAATAATTTAACTTTAGTAGCAAGGTCGTGAGAAACTTCACAGTATTCCAAGCACTAGTGGAAAGTAATGTAAGCAAATTTATGTCAAATAGCACTCGAAGATGTGTTCCCTTCCCACTTGCACAATGTCACCAAAATACCTACTTACTTACTATTCGGACCTCGTATTTCACTCGTAATAAGAAATGAACTTACAACGCTCGAAGCCCATTCATCAAAGGCGGTTGTACTTTATTAAGGTTGTCACTTTCAAGACTATATTGTTCTTCGAAAATCTTTCCTGTTTTTCCATGTCGAGGCGACGGTTACGTAAGGAACAAACAAAGTTCCACACTTTCCGATTTTTCCCAGTTTGTGTTTACAATGGATGGTTATTTATAAAGTATGAAGTTTTGAATGGTTTTCTCTAAAGTGACTTTAGCCCTGTAACTTTGATTCGCACGCGGATTAAGTCCGGACCGTAATTTTAGCCCGCATGTTTCTACGAAGCATGAAATATGTAATGCGGGACGCGTCACTGGGTTTATTAAATGTTAGCGGGTGAACGATGAAGCATATTATTTTTGACCCAGAGTGGATTTTAATAAAAGCTTAAAAAGTAATGGGCGATATGAGTATTTTAATCTTCTGATTAATCATCTAGCGTAAGGGTATCCCGCTGAATTAATTTACTTGTTTCGCGATGAACGTGGATTTTCAGTAAATAATTGTGCAAGGGTCAAACGAAGGATACGTATTTTATCCCAGTTTAATTTTCAAGATTTATAGCGTACACGTGTTAGAATGTCATACATGTTTAATTATACATGGCAATAGCACTTGTATTTTAAGTATAGACGTAAAAAGAAAACCAAATCCATAACTTTCTCATGGAATGTGAGCAGACAGAACTTAATACACATCATTCCTTTCAACTATTGAATGGCTCGCTTGGAGTAGTAATATAGGCCTAGAACTTTATTAAGATCAGATTATGAGACATGGTAACTCATTTCTGTATCGCAATATTAAGAAATGGAATTCAAACATAAAAAAAAACTTCCGCTTACAGCAAGGAGGGATAATTTTCCAGATCTTTTTATAAAAAAGTATCTATTAAAATAGAACAAGTAAGTACAGCCCTAAGGTTCCTCAGTAAACATCAAAATCAATACAAAGTCTTAGCAAGAACATAAATTTCCAAGTTCTATAGTTACAGTTCCTCAATAAGCTATACATCACTGGGTAATATTATCTGCCAAACAGTGATTGATAGTCCGTATGTGGAGCTGATGAGGCTGCTTGCAATTTGGTAGTTCTAACAAGTCTTGATTGGCACTTTTTCTTCTGGGATACGTTAGGTCAAGCAGTTTTCTTACATCCCTTTTGGGATAAAACTTGTCTTGGGATGTCTTTTAATGTTTAATTGATGAAAAACCAACATTTCAAGTTTACCACTGAGACAGAGCGGAGTGTTTCACAGCAATAAACATCATTGTTATCTTCTCAGAGGAAGGACTAAAGCATCCTTCCTCTGAGGTTATCTTACAGTTTTTTATTGAAAGAAAATGACAGTAACCATAGATTTATTATTACTTAGGTACGTTTATAGATTGGCAATGAATCGACTAAGGTGAGACCAAAAAAATACATCGATGCGTGAGTAATGCGCATGTGTGCCTGAAAAATTGTACTGCAGTCTGACAGTTGCTATCTTTTCTACGTGACTGACAGGCCTCCTAAGGCCCCCTGCGTGTACGTGAAATGGTCCCGTCTATCTATCTCACTCTAATATACGCGATAGTATGCCCTTTCTCTTTTACATTGCCGATCTACAGTTCCCTATATCTATGACAGTTACATAAGCACTGACAATAGGAAAAAGAGTCCCAGAAAAACACTCCACTGCACCCTACAACCAGTAGTGCATAACCGTTAATCACAAGATGACAATAAAAATGTTAGTCTTGCGACTTGCGTAGCAATGAAAAATACCACATTTTATGTTCAAAGAACATTTATGTTATGTAAGCCTTCTGGTTTGTTTTTAATTATGAACATAAAGACTTTGAATTCGGTTATTTGTGATCTAAATTGTATAATAAGAAAACGTTACGTACTTTGCAATAATACCCGTTTTAGTTCAAAAACCCTCTTAGAGAAGCCTTACCCTTTTTATGCCTGACATGTTTAGCCATAAGGCTTTAGATTCTCCGGATAATGTTGTATAGTGAAACAATTGAGCGTGTGTAGATCAAAATACCCTAGTTTGGGACTTGGTTTCTTCCTTTCCTATTTTTTATGTGTCGGAGGAAAAGGTTTTATTTAGATGCTGTTTGGTAAATGACTAATTTCTAAATAGTCTTTTAGCACCTGTGCTCGGTAGTACTGTTTTCAAAGTGGGGTAGTTCAAACTGGGGTAGTATATAATACTACATTTCACTAGATGGTATACACATGTCGTGGAAGTTTCCGCAAGGGTACCCATGGCCTCGTCCGGCAATGACACATCCGCGGCCGATGCGTTCTCCTCGTCGAATGATGGGGAGGAAGTGGCGGCCGTTGATGTTTTCGCGCCAAGGTGCATGTGAGGGACATCGTTGGGTTTTAGTGGCTAGGCCCTGGTTCCCTAGGGAGAGCCCCACATAACGCTCACGCCTCCCCAGGCGTGACGTATGCGTAACGCATTTCCCAACTTTAAAAAAAAAGGTGGTAGCCCCATATGTAGGGTCGTCTGGGTAGGTACCACTGCCTTTCTTATTTCTGCTGTGAAACTTCGTTCGCTGTGTTTCGGATTGAAGGGAAAGGTAGCCAGTGTAATTACTGGGCATAGAGGGCATATCATCTTAGTCCCCAGGATGGCAAACGCATTTGCGGTGTTAAGTGATTTACCACTTAATATTGCAAGTGTCTATAGGCGGCGGTGACCACTTAGCATCAGGTGGGCCGCAAGCTTGTTTGTCATCTCGTAACATAAAAAAAAAAAAACATTTTTGTGGTGTTATGTTTATGTTGGTGAATAAGGTCGCCAGAGCACGACGGGGTAGGGAAGGCGGTTAGGGTTGACAGCGCACGTGTGTCACATCAGTGCTGCAAGCCTCTATAGGCTACAGTGGCTTCTTACCACCAGGCAGGCCATATGCTTGTCTGCCAACCATTTAAGATAAAAAAATATTTCTCATCATCTGCTCCCACATGATTCAAGTTTTCTATCTGGCTACAGGTTATCTTTTCTGACTTAAATTTTCAAGACCAAAGCTACTTTTTCGTGGTTGGTCCAAGTCCAAAATTCTTCATAAAACTCTTTTTAAACTTGATCATGTAAGCAACCATTGTATCATGATCAAATGTTCATCTATCAGACAAACGTTTATTCCTGCCTGAGCTTGTATCCGAACCTTGTAAGTGCTGCGTTACTGAATAAGTCGGAGTTAAACTTAGTATGTCGTGGCTGATCTTACCTCAACCTCGTGAAAATTTTTAATTATTTATTTTAACAATGCATGACCAAGCGAAAAAAGAGAAGTCATAGGTAACAGAGAAGAGAATAGCATCACCCCATTTCCTCCAATAGGTGTTGTAGAAGGCGACTAATGGATCAGCAAAGGGGTATTGATCACCTTATACTCCGGCCACCAATCTGCATTGGGCAAACGTGGTGGCCTACTGCCTATACCTCCTTAACAAGGAGAGGATTTGTTTCCCAGCAGTGGGTCAAATTATAAAGGTTTTTATGATGATGACCAACCGGTTCGGAGATCCATGCAAGTATATGTCCAGCAAAGTGCGAAAGTATTATAGTCCCTCAGCGTTTGAGGGTTCCGAGGGAATCTCGCTTCCACCTTCAGCCTTATGATTACTATCGTTATCGTTGGGTGAGATGAAGGTCATGCATTTCCCAATCCTAAGAAGGTCTTTGCCCCCACCGGACTTAGTACTTATTTTAGTTCGCAGTAAAATAAATGTGTTGTTTTGTTACCAAAGTTTCAGTTCGCTCTTTATTTTGATTGTCACAAAGTTTAATAGCTGGCTGGCTTATATTTTTTTTTTGCGGTATCAAGAAAATTGTGATTGTCCCGCCCAGTTATAGCGTCGTCAATTGGATCTAGTTTGGCATCGAGCTTATCTAATTTATTTGTAAGGTCATGAAATTTAGCTAAATAATGTTTAAGTATAGTTTTATTTATGGTTCTATAAAAATTTGGAATAATTTTATATTATGGCTATGGTAGGTTGTTGCTTACCTGGCTAGCTCCCATAATCTTATCAAAGTTTGTCACCATAAAAATAGTGTGATTGGTTCATTGTGTTCTGGGATTTTGAGCATCTTAATATAAAATGAGATGAAAACTTCCATGTCAAAGATAAAAATGATTAAATTACACTTTAGAAAGAAAACTTAAGAAAGAAAACTTAAGAAAGAAGGGAAATACGTCGTATCAGGAAATAGTGCGATATGGAAATAAACAAAAGTCGCAATTCATCCACGAGGAATAATCATATTAAACTTTCATTGCGAAGTTAGTGATACAGAAAAATCGCAATCATCTTGAAATATTCTGAAAAGGATAGTCTTAAGTATTTCATATTTCTACACAACAGAAGACTTATCTGGGAAACTAATATAATAATTTTAATATAATAATTTATTTACCATAAAAAGTTTTACATTTTATGCACAGTGATTGAAGTCACCTTTTAAGCAAATAATGCCTGTGCCAGGTGACCTCGCTCTTCCATAGCCACTAGTAGTAAATATTAATGTACTTAAGTTATAGGTAATAGTAAATTACATTTTTACATAATATTTTTACATTGTTAACTTTTATATCACTTTGACAATAAGTACTAACGTATTCCTGTACTACATGAAAAGGGTTACATAATGATTTCATGGTGATTAAGTAAGTGTATGTGTGTGTGTGTGTGTGTGTGTGCGTGTGTGTATATGTGTGTTCTATGCGTATGAATGTTTGTATTTCATTTTTTATGTATTATAATAGACTCCGTTTCATCATAATCTAGCGGCATTAGAAAATTTGTAACAAGACACTTGCATTCATATACAGTTTTATCATAAATATCTATTACTTTATTAATATCATTATACAAAGAGGCTGAGCGAATAAAGAATTGTTTGCGTGCGAAAAAAGTTTTAGTTCGGGCAAGGGAAATTACATTTTTTCTCCTAGCACGTATTGTTGTAGGAGAGTAGGGAGTGTTTTTATGTCTTTTTAAAATTGCGGAGAGAATGTACAACTTTCGCACTGATAGGACGTTGATGAGCATGTATAGAGCAGCTGTTGGGAATCTCCTACGTTTAAAATACATTATTTTTAACAAAGCTCGCTGTGCACGTTCCACCTCAATCATTTTGGTTTTACTGGCTCCACCCCACACAGGAATGCAATAGGTTAAAATTGATTGCGCCAAGGCCATATAAATTTCCTTAAGAATATTTCTCGAGGAGTCATGATCACAAGACTTCCCCCCAGGCAACACATGCCTTAAGTTCTTGAATATCCATATTAGTTTTCGTACTCTAGCAGAGACTAGTTCAATATGTGAATGCCATGAGAGCCGCTGATCAACCATGACTCCCAAGTATTTTAATTTCTCAATTTTATTCATAACAGGGCAGTCACAGTCGTCAGACTGTATATGGAAATTGCAACAGTGGATTCGGAGTTCAAAGTCCGTATTAGGTTGTGAATTATTTTGAATACTATGGCAGATGTAGTTCGTTTTAGCGGTGTTTAATGTTAGTAAATTACTTTTTAACCAGTTTGTTATTACATACATGCCACGCTCTGCATTTTTCTTTGTAGTAGCCCAACTCTTTCCAGCGAAGACAACAGCAGTGTCATCGGCGTACGAAAATATTTGCGCATTGTCAATTTTTAGGTTACACAGTTCATTTATGTATATCAGAAAAAGTGTAGGTCCTAATACACTTCCTTGAGGTACACCATAAGACACACTGACGTCCTCGCTAGTGTACTGACCCAGTCTCACCCTCTGCGTCCTTTCAGAAAGATAATTTTCAAAAAGGGAGAGTGCAGAACCCCTTATTCCGTATAACTCCAATTTTTTAACAAGAATAGGGACAGACACGGTGTCGAATGCTTTTTTGAGGTCAAGGAATACCGATAAACACTTAAATCCCTTATCAAGTTTTTCAGTCACAAGCTGACTAAGAGCAACTACTGCGTCTTCAGTTGATTTGCCCTGTCTAAAACCGAACTGTGACTGGGATAGTATTTGATATTTATTCAGGTAATTTATTAATCTAGAGTTTAGGAGCCTCTCAAGTATCTTTGAAATGGAGGGAAGAACAGAAATTGGCCTATAATTACCGACCTCGTCTCTGTCTCCACTCTTGTACACTGGTGTAACGATAGACTTTTTTAGCGGTACTGGAAATACTCCTTGTTCAAAACAGAGGTTGGCGAGGTGAGCAATCACGGGAACAACCACACTCCTCGCAAGTTTCAAAAAAGTAACGGGAATGTAATCCCAGCCCGGGGCGCTATCAGACCTTAGGCTCATGAGAGTAGTTTCGACTTCCTCTGTATCAGTATCCAATAGAACGAAAGAATTGGCGTGAGCAAATATATGATTAGTTGTCTGATTGGAGACAGCGCCTTGATGTATACTTTTAGCTAGATGTTCTCCTATATTCGAGAAGTAGCTATTAATAAAATTCGCGGATTCCGTAGGATTCTCCTTAAGGTTGATTAATGCTTTATTATCATCATGTGCCTTATTACTATAAGTGAGGCTTTTTATATTTTTCCACAATAGCTTGTTATTGTTTAGTGAATTAGTAATTAACTCCCTTTCGTATTTCCGTTTTAATTTTTTAATTAGATTATTACAGTAATTTCTGTATCTATTATAAGTTATTTTTAAGATATCATTTTGACCATCTTTACGTAGTTCTTTTTGCAATTTGTTTCGATGTTTAATACATCGCAAAATTCCGGGGGTTATCCATGGTTTGAGGGTGCGTTGGCTTTTAGGAATTTTTATGTTCACAGTATTAAATTTAATGGATTCAGTAATTTCATCTATTAGACGGTAAGCTATAAAATTAGGGTCACTGCTAAACAGTAGTTCATTAAGATTTTTTTGCTGCAGATGTTCAAGAGCCTTGGTATAATCAATTTTATTTTTTGATATAGTGAATGGCCTTTTGTATTTAGTTTTAGTTAATGAAAGGAAAGTTGTAAAATGGTCAGTGATGGTAGTATGAAGCACTGCTATAAAAGCAGAACATTTATTTTTGTTGACCTTTAACATAAAATGGTCCAAACAGTTTTTATCTCTAGTAGGTAGAGTATGACCCGCAAGAATACCATATCCAGAAAGTGTGTTTAAATAGTTTATTCTATTGTTATATTCGTAAGTAGATTCTATTGGCTTGGGTAAGATATTAATGTTGATATCTCCTGTGATTATGACATTATTTTGTTTAGTTAAAGTATCTAAATGTGAACACAGTGAATCTATGAAACCATCAGCGTTTGTGTTAGATGGGGAGCGGTATATACCAAGTATTGTGTTGCCAAGTATATCGAGCTGTAAAGAAGAGGCATTAGTGAGAGTAATTTCCCTAACTTTATGCGCCAAGGATTCCTTAATATAGACAACCACTCCGTCATTTTGGTTCAGTTGGCATGTAGTGGAATATAAACTATAATTATCAATCTGTGGTATAGGTTTGTTTGGATTTAGTCTACATTCAGTTAGTACCAGGACATCGGGTTCAAATGAGAGACTGGACAACAACACCAAGAAATCGTCAAAATTTTTATATATACTGCGTATGTTTTGGGATATTATAGTGAGGTCATTTTTTTGGATTGTCTTATAAGAAGAAAAATCGGAGCAGTCGCACTCTACCGCATGCGCAATTTCAGAACCGTCTATCATGTTCAAGTTGTAAAGTGTATCAGCCATATAGAGTAGATAACGGTATGCACGTGATAACATGTTTAGTGCTCAATATAAACATTCTATTAAAATGTCGCTTCAGCTCCGCATTACAATTAATTCCGAAGGTAAGTTTAATGTAATAATTAATAAGTAAATTTAGTGTAAACATTCGTAGAAATTTAGGAAACAATATATAAGATAGAAACTGTTCTGTGAATCTATGTGGTTTTGTTTGTGGTTGTGATAGATACGTATAGATGTGTGCGTGTGTCTGTTTTAAATAGTTAGTGGATTTTACAATGCTACAAGTAGTTATAAAAAAGAAAATAATTCGAGACATCGAGAAAATATATAAGATATTCAGTATTAGGTAAAACAAAATAAGTAAACAATTAAATAGAAAATTAAACTTCATGAAAGAACCATTCCAGATGGCATCCGCTAGTCAGATCACTTGAGCTTCCACACGGTGCTGGCCAACTAAAAGCTGTTGTATTTGATTTTCGTTTCTTATCAAAATTATCGCAGAATGTTCGTTTTCTCTTACATAAACCCTTCCGTATGCGGTCCAGGCAAATTTATAGCGGTTTGACCTAGCCAGGTCACGTGCTAAAAAGTACAAGCGCGCCCCTTTAGGGGTTAAGTGTTCGGACAAGTATATGGGAGTATCCTCCTGGGTTTTGAAACCTAAATTTTTGGCACACAGTTTACTTTTGTGCTTGACATTAAATGCTTTCGCTGCTTTTAGGATATTATTCTTCAGTAACGTTGACTTAGTTTCAACAACAATCGGTGAATTTTTGGCGCCGGGTGTTTTAGGTCTCACTCTGTAAATGTCTTTGACGTCTGCCATAGAAATATTACAGTCAATCGACTTTGAGAGGTTAACAACCATCTCAATTAGGTCCTCTTTGTTTTCCGTGGGTTTTTTAGGGACATTTTTAATTTCAAAGCTGGATTTCCTACTTTCCATATGCAATTCCTCGATTTTATTCTCAAGCAGAGTAATTTGGTTGCGATCTTGCTGGGATTGAGCTTCCAACAAGTCGATTTTCTGCCTAAGCTCCTCGTTTTGCATAGTAAGGTTAGTTATTGAATTTTCGATGTTATAATTCGTCTGTTGTATATCTTTGAGGATGGTATTAACGTGTTTTAGCTCAGTACTTTGTGAATCGAAAAAGGATGTCATTATCTTTCGCATTTCCTCTTTAAAATCCACCATCTGATCCACAATCGTGTCTTCCATCTGTGTTCTGCATCTTTTATTACGTCGAAGGACAAAATTTGGCGGAGTAAAACGGGACAAGTCTGATTCCGAAGCAGATTTGTTCAAAGTAACCAACGAATTAGGAATGATATAGAAGCATAACTCCCTAACGAAGCCCGCTAAAACATGGTCCCAAACTCATACAATTAAACTGATAATACTAACGCGATACGCACACTGACAAAACAAAATACCTTGCTAAATTTATTTTCTACTCATCAATTCGTCAACCCATTCATTTGGTGCGCATCTTTACTTAGTAGGATAATATTAAGAGTGAAACGGAAATATCAAACCCCAGCGAGTTCGTGTGAAACGGATTATTAAGCGGTACACGCCCAAAGTATGTTACCTACTCTACTAACAGCGGCGAGGATGGTATAATACAATAGGTGTCAAGTCATATTAAATATGAGTCGGTATCTATGACACGCGACTGATAAAAAAATATACGAGTATACAATGTGTTTGTGTTCCGACCCGACAAACTTTAAGGGCATTTTCTACAGATAATTTAATCGTAGAAAAACCCCCATATGTGGGGTCGAAACTCAGTTCCCTTCGAGTGACAGCCATTTTAATTATTAATCATCATTTAGGGGGTGCCTTTAGTAAAAGTAGAATATCTCGTTAAGTTTAAGTCACACGGACTTTTAAAAAATACTGCCGTGTAGCTAAAAAGTGTGGCAATCTTATAAGTGTCACTAAAGCACAATAAACTCATATTACGTTGTTAAAAAGTAATAATAATCTTGTTTTTCTCCAAAAAATTACATTTCTCTGATTTATACTAGAAATATTCCTATTATTACATATTTTTTATGATTTTATTTACAACTGTTTGAGTTTTGATAAAAAACGGTATCAAAATTATAGCCCAATGTTCTCCTCTGCGACACAAAAATTTGGTATTCGCGCCAGTGCTTGTCTTTAAAACCGAAGAGGTAATTTTGAACAATTACTCTCTTATGTAAAATGTTTAAAGTTTGTTAATAAACTGATTGTTTTTCTAGACTGCATAGTTATTTTTACCCTAATTTAAAGATAATTTTAAATTTAACTAAAATGTTCAATATCATGATTATTAAAGATTGAGGAAAAAAATGTCCGTCTTTAAAAATACCAATAACTTTAAAAAAAAACAAGTGTTGGGTTATAATTTTGATACCGTGTTTTAGCAAAACTCAAATAGTTGTAAATAAAATCATGACAAATGTGTGATAATAGAAAGATTTCTAGTATAAATCGGAGAAATGTAATTTTTTTGTGTATTTTTTTTGGAGAAAAATAAGATTATTTTAATTTTTTAACAACGTAATATGAGTTTTTTGTGTTTTAGTGACGCTTATTAGATTGCCACACTTTTTAGCTACCCGGCAGTATTTTTTTTTAGGTCCGTGTGACTTAAACTTAACGAGATATTCTACTTTTACTAAAGGCACGCCCTAAACGATGATTAATAATTAAAAAGGCTGCCACTCCGAGGGAACTGAATTTCGACCCCATATATGGGGGTTTTTCTATGATGAAATTATCTGTAGAAAATGCCTTTAAAGTTTGTCGGGTCGGGCAACTAACACATTGTATGGTTCTAGACTTTTGGAAACTAAAATGTTATTTTATTTCTAGCTGTACTTATCAAATACTTATTTTAAAATGCAGAGAAAAATCTTATTTTCTGCATATTATACAACATGTAACAAAAATAAGGCACAACCTCAAAGTATCTTACTATTACACAAATTAACCGATTGCAGTAATTAATTACAATTAACAGTAAGTAATTTTCAAATAGGTCATTGTTGGATGTCCTTGTAGATTTTTGCTTATGCCGTACAATTTTTGTAAAGTAAGTAATCTATTTTGATTGTAAAATTATTCAAAGTAGGAAATTTGTAACTATTTTGGTGCCAATTTCTTAAACAAATTGTTTTTTTTTTATTGTAACGATTCAGAAACCGATTTCAAACAAACAACTTTGAGGTCGTCCTTTATTTCTTTTGCACCTTGCATAATACAGGATCTATCGAATTTCGGTTAGTTTTTCAAAAGTAAGTAGCATATACAATTCCCATGATATTTAATAGTTTTTTATTGGTAATCTTATGATTGAAGGTCATTGTTCATAGTAAAATTTAAGCATCGTTATAGGTGTTTATTGGTAAACTCCTTTAAGAAGAGTGCTAGGCTTTTAAACTAGTTATAGCTAGACTAACAATCTTGATATTGTAACTGATATTGAGATATATTATTAATATATCTAATATATCTATATTATGCACAAAAAAATATGAAACTATATATATTATCGAGCCCTAATGCTGTGCTTACCTGTTAATTCAAGGACACTTGGCTTAGTTATAAGCTAAAAGTATCAAAATAGATCCAGCATTTTTTTTTTGACAACCCTCTACCATCCTATACGAGTAGGCAATTATCGCTCGCACGGGGTCTCAGTCGGCGTACTTGTTTACTTATATGTACTATGGTATTATGGATAGAATGATCTTCTAAATATTGGCTGCCAATTTTTTGTCAGCTGTAATTTCGCGCCATAATTTGCGTTTTGTATTCACTGGGCAAGTAGGTGAACAAAACCCGTTATACGTTCCACGGAAAATCATTATTATATTTTTTTAGTTTATAACGATTTGAATCCAATATCTATGGATTATTATGTCTTCATGTATATGAATATACCTATGTCTTCATTCTCAAAACGTATAGAGCACACTTTACTGGCATTAGTTGGTAACGAGTCATCATCTCTTCTTTCTAATCGGAAAGCTGCAATGCACTGACCGTCGAATATCTTTTTTGGTGAAACTCAAATAAATATGTTATTAATAAGAAACAGCAGGAAATCCAATTTTTAAAAACTCTATACTTAATACTAAATGTTTAGTTTAATAGTAACATATTAAAAACTGGTTGGCTACTGATTGCATAACACAGACAACTCAAGTCGAACAAACCATGAAATTACTTTACTTACATGAGATAAATTATCCCGGTTTGGTTTTTACTTCCTTCTTTCCGTCTTTTACACCACTTTACCGCACAGGAGGTCATTTTTGTCCTTGAGAAATGAGCTGTTTATTGTATTTTTCGCTAAACTAAATGACACGGACGCTTGTCGCGGCAGACTGATGGACGCGTTGATAGTACTTTTTCGGCCCCGCCCACTTGGGGATAGTTTGCGTGGAACGATTTTTTGACGGAGTTCGTGTTCTATATCATTCCTAATTCGTTGAAAGTAACATCCATTTCCACTAAGGTGCCGGAAGTATTAGTAAGTACATTATCCACTGCAGGCAACTGACTATTTGGTTGCGGCGGGGTCCTCTTAAGTGGCATCGTGTACCAGGAGATTAGAGTGTATAAAGAGCTCTAGTCAACAAGATAGCTTTACAATGACGGGGGTCAACGTATGCTGGTCGCAATCGACGTTTTGGTACAAATAACCTTTCCGTCTGGTATAACTAGACCTCCACTCCTTAGCAAATAGTAGTAAGTTCAAAGTAAGTTCGCTTACGGTTCTGGTTGATGTGCTCCTCCCAGAAAGTGGTTTAATTGGCTGATCCCCGTAACGCCTTCACAACCAGCAGCAGAAAGGTAGAGGGCGTTGATCTCCTCAGCGGGTGACGCACCACGAGAGACAGGGATGGCGCAGTCGGATAGATCTTCTTATGTTTATGCACTCCTATTATTTGAGCTCGATTTATTTAGCAAATTAATGTTGATTTTTAATTAATAAATAACAGCAATCAACATTTAAAACGTCTGAATTCCTCAGAGATCCGGGGGGAAGAGTAACTAATACCTAGAAAAAAAGAACGATCTCCCCTCATAAAGATTTAAAAAAGGTGTTGTTGGTCAAAAATAATTCGGTTTAGGGGATTATAATCGTACGAAATATGGTGGGGTAGAGATAGAAGCCATAAGGTAGTGCATCATAAAGGAACACTTAAACCTTCACTTTGCTCACATTTCCCGTATTTTGCCTCTGGTTCTTCTCTCTCTGCAACACGATGAACTCGACACTCGCACGGGGACTCCATGGGATACTAGAATTTCCATCTCCATTCGTTTGGAATGTTTTGTTTGATGTATCTGCAAGTCCAGTAAGATGGATACAATTTGACGCAAACTTGTTCGGAAAAGTGTCTTGGAAGGTTTAACTTTTGGCAAAACAATAAATTACTTTAAAATAAGTATTACGTCACACATATAAATCAAGATTAGTGTTTATCAAATAACTATGTAGCCCAAATTAAGTATCATTAAGAACTTGTGGATACTAGATAACTGCTATCCTTAGATAGCAGCTGGGACCACTAGCTTAATGTGCCTTCCGAAGCACGGAGGAAAATCAAGTTGAATATTTTTTCGGTCACCCATCCGAGTACCGGTCGCGCACTTGGTAGCTTAGCTTTCGTGATCGTAACGAAGAACACACGGCCGTGGCGTGATCGAACTCCTCAGCAAGAGTCAATTATAATTATTAAGGAGGAATGTTAAATGACCACCACTCTTTGTGTCTCTTGTTACAGCCATGGGGAAGCAGTTCTTTAAACAGCCGGAGAACAGCACAGCAAGAGCAGGACAACCATATGTTCTGTCCTGCGACATTCCCTCAGCTCCTGTAGCCAACGTGTCCTGGCTCAGGAATGACGAGCTCTTACCGAGGAATGATAGGTGAGAAAAAAATACCCATATAGAAGATAATACTTTCTGAACTAAATCAGTTAATCAGCCATCTATTTCTATTATGACCTTCGTAGATACGCCCTTCGGAATCAGACCTAGAAAACCCAGAAATCGACTTTTCTGGCTGTGTGGTTATTAACAAAAGAATGTGGCCCGTGTTAACCAGTCATCGTAGCCTATAGACGATAATAAACCCTGTGGGGATAGATATCTCCTATCCCGTGAATCTCTGGCAACTGAATGAATTTTTATTATAATGTTAGACTCTAAGGATAGCGTTCGGGAGAATGCCATCTTTTGTAATTCAATTTTATGTCTCTTGTGAGATGCTTCTCTTAGCTGTAGTTCTACGTGGATTAATTTTGTATGGACCGAGAGACTTCTTCTTTAGGGTCGTTATCAACTTTGAGGATTAATCTCTTTTAGTTTCCTTTCATATTCTTTCTTAAAACCCTTTTCTTATTATTATAATTCTTTTCCAGATACATATTCCTGGACACGCAACTGCTATTTACAGAAATAAGAAAAGAAGATTCCGGCATTTATAAGTAAGTAATTTTCTATTTTATGGAATAATTTTATTTTTGCGTTTACAAACGCGTAAATATAATACTAGAAAAATGCACTGAAAAAAATCGACTTGCCTCAGGCGGGACTCGAACCCGCACCTTCCACAATCCGGGTGGACGCGTTGACCAATTTCGCCACCGAGGCACTGCTTTTCGCTGTCGAAATTTGTCAGTGCTTGGTGCTTATGTTTTTATGGTAAACATCGTTTCATCAAATCTTTGAAATTTGCACTTCCAAGACCCGAACGAAATATTTTTGCAAATATTTGACGCCCAGCTAAGATGAAACTACCTTACATTATGGAATAATTTTATTTTTGCGTTTACAAACGCGTAAATATAATACTAGAAAAATGCACTGAAAAAAATCGACTTGCCTCAGGCGGGACTCGAACCCGCACCTTCCACAATCCGGGTGGACGCGTTGACCAATTTCGCCACCGAGGCACTGCTTTTCGCTGTCGAAATTTGTCAGTGCTTGGTGCTTATGTTTTTATGGTAAACATCGTTTCATCAAATCTTTGAAATTTGCACTTCCAAGACCCGAACGAAATATTTTTGCAAATATTTGACGCCCAGCTAAGATGAAACTACCTTACATTATGGAATAATTTTATTTTTGCGTTTACAAACGCGTAAATATAATACTAGAAAAATGCACTGAAAAAAAGGGACTCGAACCCGTTCCACAATCCGGATTGTGGAAGGTCCCGCCTGAGGAAAGTCGATTTTTTTCAGTGCATTTTTCTAGTATTATATTTACGCGTTTGTAAACGCAAAAATAAAATTATTCCATAATGTAAGGTAGTTTCATCTTAGCTGGGCGTCAAATATTTGCAAAAATATTTCGTTCGGGTCTTGGAAGTGCAAATTTCAAAGATTTGATGAAACGATGTTTACCATAAAAACATAAAGCACCAAGCACTGACAAATTTCGACAGCGAAAAGCAGTGCCTCGGTGGCGAAATTGGTCAACGCGTCCACCCGGATTGTGGAAGGTGCGGGTTCGAGTCCCGCCTGAGGCAAGTCGATTTTTTTCAGTGCATTTTTCTAGAATTTTCTATTTTTAAACATATTAGACTTTCTATTTTTAAACATATTATATATTATATTAGCTTCAACTATAGGTTAGTTGAAGAAAAAATACATTTTTCTCACATGGTGGGAAAACGTTATACAATTTCACTTCACTTGCAATCGCAAAGAATAGACGATTTTTAGGAAGAACCTCTCAAGAATCTCTTTCTCATATATGAGGCTGCTGGAAGAGAACATATAATATCCCCACCGAGTGGTTTGAGCCTACCCCACGTTAGGCCTTAGTCAACCACGCTGGCCAAATGCGGGTTGATCGACTTCACACACAACCTAAGAATTTCTTCATAGGTGTGTGCAGGTTTCCTCACGATGTTTTCCTTCAACGTAAAAGCGTCGATTAAACGTACATAATAATATGAATTCAATATTCGAAAACACATTGGTACGTGGCGGGGTTCGAACCGGTGCCTCCCGGGTGGGAGACAACGCCTTTACGCACTACGCCACTGATGCTTTTTACTTACCGACTCTGTTATGTCTTTTGCTAAATTAATTAATTAATAAGAACTGTAATCGTCTCTCAAATTATTGGGTTCGGTACTATTTGTTATCTGCACTGCTTTAGGTTTAAGCATAGTTAAAGAACCTGTTCGGGTTGGTGAGCCTTGACCTTGAGGGAGGCCTCAAGTCCAACAGAGGGGTCTCACGACTCGAACAAACTGAAATATGTTTTAGGTCCAAGCCCCTCGAACCGCGAGGCCGTGGGTGGTGGCCCACGTCGCCCACACCTTGTTAAGCGTCCTTTTTTATCGTAGAGGTCAAATACGTTAATCATCCCTGCAGTACGATGCAACTGCAGGGGTACGTGGGACTCGACTTTGGGTATACTTCCAAGGCACACTACGATAGCCCTCCGGGATCGCGACAATTCGCAAATTTAGGAAAATCCAAATTTCATTCCTTTCTTTTTTTCGTAGTCGGATTACAGTTTTTGAAACTTTATGCTTGTTGAATTTCATATTCTCACAGTTAACTCACTAAACACTAAACGAAGTTGACTAAAGATGTGTATTTAATTTATATTTCTTGTGGCAATGTTATGATTGTACTCCAGCGATACTCTAATAAATATGTATTACATTTTTTTCTTTGATGCTAGTTTCAACGAATCATGTACGTTATTAGATACTTTTAAGGCTGTGGCTACTCTTTAGGCGGAGCGAAAGCGCGAGAGCGGTGTCTGTGTGTAACGGTTATTATTATATCATACGTAGTAGATGTTAAGTCATTTGCGTAATTAATAATAATAATAATAATATATTTCCACGCTCACACCAATTATCTAGCCCGAAGTAAGTATCATTAAGAACTTGTGTTACGGATACTAGATAACGGACATTTTTTTTTTTTTTCAATATACATAATAATTTTAGATATTTTTATAAATAAACTTAAATAAATGTATAAACAACCATGACTCGCAAACAAACATTCGTGTTCGTCACACAAACATTTGCCGCTACCAGGATTCGAACCCGGACCGCTTGATGTGAAGCCAGCTATACTGACCACTCCACCACGACGGCGTCAATTCCTCTTTCTTAGAAAATTTCCCTGGCAAATTATTCCGATGTCTTTTTTTCTAAACATGAACAAATTCTACAGCGTTTTTTAAGTAGATTAGTGATATGGCCTCGCATTTTGCCAACCATGCCACCCCATAGTTACGCCACTGACACGGTAGGCGTGTGTGTTACTAGCCCAGCCTCTAATCATGGCCTCTCTCAAATCATCATACAGAGAACCCACACTACTTTTTTTGGACTGACTACTCCTGGTGGCCGCATGGCATTCTCAACGTTCATCAACAGCTCATATAATGCCCCCACCAGGAGATTGATAGCGCCGTGGTGATGCGTTCGTGCATTCTGCTTGATGACTCGATCAGATTCTTCTTGACGATATGAGCGACTTTAGTACTTGGATGGGTGTGATAATGTTTTACCTCGATTTTGCTAACCATCCACCAATCAATTAATGAATGAATAAAAGTAGCTAAAGTAAAATAATTTTGATTTATTAAAATACTAATGTCTCAAGACGAAAGTCTTTAATACGCCAGTGAAGACTTACGGAACCGGAACTATGCTATGTCCAACAGTGGGGGTCTCTTGGCTGATTGATATGATAATGATGAAAGTACTAATGGTCACCCGCGGCTTCGTTATTTTCTTCTGAGGAGAGACCAACGGTCTCAACTCTCGACCTATCTCTATACCAAATTTCGTCAGAATCGGTTCAGAGGTTTAATTTGGGATTAGGATTATTTCTGCTAAAACATTTATTTGGTACGTTTCCTGATATTTTTAAGCTGTATAAAAATAATGTTCTAAACTTTAGAAATGCGAAGTCATCACTGCAATATATTTAATTCCCTGGATTTGTACTGTAATTGTGTACTGTAAACTACAGAAATACTGTATCTTGTCTTTGAAGTCGTGGCAGTTACCAGTTCTTATATTATCTTCATGTTTTTAATATATTCTTTCAAGAGTCATGATCGTTAGTTATATCTTTAAGTTTGTTTATAAAACGAATATAAAATAATAAGCATGCCTGTGAGTGGGTTTTACGACGTTTACTGCTTTTTATTACAAAACTAGCTGAGCTGACCCGGCGAACTTCGTACCGCCTGTCATGTGTTTTAGCTAAACTCAGTTTATGATTATAATGAACAAAATAAAATGATTACAAAAGATATTAAGTTCAATAGGTCATTATGATAATACAAAAGAAAATAAAAATCAATAAAAGAATAACTCTAGTAGCGTAGTGGTTGACGAAGCCGCCCGGATTGCGGAAGTTGCTGGGTTTGTTGCCCGTACTGGACACTCGATTTTTCAGTATATTTTCTAATTTTGAAAATATTTGCGCGTTCGTTAAAGCAAGAATAATTTCAAAATAGAATGAGGTAGTTTCATCTTAACTGGACGTAAAGTATTTGTAAAATTATTTTATTCGGATCTTAGAAGTGCAAACTTCAAAGATTTGATGAAACAATGTTACCATAAAAACACAAATATAAAAAGTACCAAGCAATGGCGGGAAAGAAAAGTCCCGGTAACGTAGTGGTTGACGTGGATTGTGGAAGATGCTGGGTTCGATTCCTGCCCTGGACAGTCGATTTTTTCAGTGTATTTTCTAATTTTAAAAGTATAACTCAGTTATTTCCATGGCATGCGTGTCGACAAGACATACTTTGATGAAACCATGTATTTTTCTGCTTGGGTTACACTTGGGTTGATTATCTTCAGTGAAGCGCATACACGACATTATTCGTTTTGTTATCAGGCTCAAGAACAAATAAATCGGATGGTTTACCGACACGTAAACATATTATCACGTACAATTGACTATGAGTAAAACATGATTTTCAGACCACAAACACTCAAGGATTGGCCTTGTGATTTGTTTATCGTCATGGTGAATGCAAGGCAAATCGGAAATTAAATTCGTTTAATCTCAAAGGGCATATCGGTTGGGATCATAGGCAACTTGGTGGGGATCATGGGCATCTTTGGAAGAAGAACTTCCTCACCTTTGTATTTTCCTTTTAGAATTGTCGCGTGTTTCATATTGATCATCAGTTTTCTTATCACCAAACGCGTTCCATTGCATAGTTTTGGTTGGTTTAGATTTCGAAGCATGATAACTGCGGAGCCAACCTTTAGTTGTAAATTGTGCGGTGGTAAGCCAGGCACGTCCAAGGAGTTGAAAAATTCTATATATATATATATATATAGGATAGTTAGTGGCTTCATCTTCGTTTGTTACACAGTCAATTTATTTGTATAAATGCAGAGTACCAACGATTTGATGTTAATCACAAAGTTTAAGTCATCCACGTCTTTATTCTTAGCCACTAAAACTGTTCGCTCGGTCAACCATTCATTCGCTCGGGAATACTTTGTTGATGAGCTCGTCTTTCGATAAGACAAAATTGCAAAAATTCGGAAGAAATGAAGTCAATCCGCTCGAATCGTCGACAGGAACGCGGCCATTACCGATAGTCAGCAATTACTTGGAGATATCTTGAACAGGTGGATCGTTCAGCAATGCAATGCTGCTGCCAGCTGAAGTTTTTTTACATCTTGAGCAGATGAATCGTTCAGCAATGCAACTCTGCTGCCAGGTGAAGTTTCTTTACATCTTGAGCAGATGGAACATTCAGCAATGCAACTCTGCTGCCAGCTGAAGTTTCTTTACATCTTGAGCAGATGGATCGTTCAGCAATGCAACTCTGCTACCAGCTGAAGTTTCTTTGCATAGCGCCACAGATTTGATGATTTGAGGCAAGCGATTATTTCATCGGCAGCAGTCGATCTTGGAGTAACTGACAGTGTTTGGTGTAAATCGCCAGACAGTAAAATACAAATATATTTATTCATAATCCAGTCAACCTATTAACAGATTGTGTGAGTCTCATCCTTTTAACAAACCTGTGTTAGGATGAGACTGCTCTTCTAGATGACAACACGAGTATACGACGACTTAAAAATTATGAAAATTTACCAAAAATAAGTTGAGAAAAATGTGAAGGACCACGTCAACTTTACCTAAAACGAAATAAAAAAAAAGTTTATATAATATATTAACATTTATACATATACAGGGTGTAAAAGACATGAGCAGTCAAACGAGAACCATGTATTCTGCTCACCGTCATAACATTTTTCTTCCTTTAGACTATACCTGGGAAATTGATAGTTACGATTTTATTGAAGGTCAAAGTCATAATTTTTTTTTTTCATTTTTTTATGAAAACGTATTCTATACGTTATTTTTTAATTATTGTCCAAAGAAACATTATCATTTTTTTTAGTATTTCATAACAAAAAATGGCTTCAAAACGTTAGCGTTCAATGTAGCTCACTCGATGCGCACGGACACTAACGAACGGGGCCGCCGTCAAGCAAAATTATCGCGGTTTTGCGAGTTGCGTGCGAGTTGAGCCCTTTACATTGCGCGGTACAATTTGCAATTTTTTGTAACACCAAAAAATAAAAATCATTTCCCAGCAATATTTTTTTTTAAATATTTCTTATTTTGATGTATAGAATACGTGGTTTTCGTTTGACTGCTCATGTCTTTTACACCCAGTATATACATATACATAATTCATCTATTTGTGCCTATACAGTTAAAGTATAAGGTACTATTAAATAAGATTAAAAAGAGATTCAGTGCCATCATAGTCAAGTTGTTTCAGCCATGAGATAATGTGTCTTTTGCACTCAAAGTAGGGCGTAGTATAGAAATTGAGTTTTCTGTTTAGTTTATTATACAAGTTAATCGATTGAATATTAAATTTCATGTTAGCAAATTTAGTTTTTGCTGAAGGGCGGGTAGTTACAGAGTAAGGATTACGTTTGCCAATTATTTAAAACAAATCGAGTTATTGCGCAGATCTTTCAATGTTCTTTCAAGTGCTTCTAATGCGCATTTGTGCGCCATTGTGCATAAGACCCAAATGACGATTTTAGACGCTACTAAAACTTTGGCTGTTGCAGAGTGTTTCGCAATGTTACATGTCGGTTGTTGAAAAGTTTAAAGGTTTAACGGCAATTTTAACGCTGTATGAGCCGTACACGAGGAATATCTTTCCATTTCACCGGGGGCATTCAAAAAAATAAGCCACCGTTTCATCATCAATTGCCTTCATTAATGTATCATAGACTTCCTTCTGTTGGGGGTTCAACAGCGGTACATTCGTTTGAATTGATTAATCTAATGGAATGTTCCGAGAATTTCTCATACATTCTGTCTTGTTGAATCTTGTGGTACGGATGTACGGATAACTGATTGACCCAAGATTGACCGAATGATCTGGAGTGATTTCTTACCTTCTTTAAGTCTAGGTACTATCTCATAAGTCTAACCATTTTAACAACAATTGTTATTTGTTGTGCTCCAACTGTCAGAATGAAAATAGCCGATGCCTTAGTTTCTTGATTATTCTGTAGGTTAAGATTTAATATTAATAATTTATTGTACCTACATTGGATACAGTAATACTGGGTGTAAAAGACATGAGCAGTCAAACGAAAACCACGTATTCTATACATCAAAATAAGAAATATTTAAAAAAAAATATTGCTGGGAAATGATTTTTATTTTTTGGTGTTACAAAAAATTGCAAATTGTACCGCGCAATGTAAAGGGCTCAACTCGCACGCAACTCGCAAAACCGCGATAATTTTGCTTGACGGCGGCCCCGTTCGTTAGTGTCCGTGCGCATCGAGTGAGCTACATTGAACGCTAACGTTTTGAAGCCATTTTTTTGTTATGAAATACTAAAAAAAATCATAATGTTTCTTTGGACAATAATTAAGAAATAACGTATAGAATACGTTTTTATAAAAAAATGAAATAAAATATTTTGACTTTGACCTTCAATAAAATCGTAACTATCAATTTCCCAGGTATAGTCTATAGGAAGAAAAATGTTATGACGGTGAGCAGAATACATGGTTCTCGTTTGACTGCTCATGTCTTTTACACCCTGTATACATTAAGAAAGGCATGTACATAGGCGAGCTTATGTACATAAAGATCTCTTCTATAATTGGTCAGATCATGAAATCCTTGGGCATATCGTCTACCTACCGATCACACAGATACGTAGATTAGACTCTCCCACAAAGAGTCCACTTCGCTTGGTCATAAAAAAAATAACCTTGAACCTACTGATCACTCCTGACTACTATTTTTAGATTATGGACTACTCGACCAGTTGTCGAGATTTTTACTGTTCAGCATTTCATGATATGCCGCACATTTCATGATCTGGGCAATCATTCGATACTTCATGTAATAAATTACAAAATAAACAGTATTTTAATTATTTTGCTTTAAAACCAGGTCAAATGAAAGCCAGAATTTAAAGAAGTTACCTTCCCACCGCTTCCGCTTATCACTGACAAGTCAAAAACGCACCTTTTGTACGTATAATATATGTATTATATATTTCCCAGGTTTCCTGATAATATTAAATAAATAATAAAATAAAAATAAAAATAAAAATCTTTTATTTTCAAGCTACAAAGGCTCATAGTGTGTTAGTACAATTGCTTAAGAACTATGTTAGTATTAATAACAAAATATGAAGATAGGCACAATAAATTCAATTAAATTAAAATAATAATAAATATAGTTAGTATTACAATTACTTAAAAACTATGTTAGTATACATAATAAAATAAAATAACAATAAGATAGACACAGCCACCATAGGGAGGTTCATCAAGTTGCACCTATAACATGCAACTTGATAAATCTACCCATGGTCGGCCCATCCAGCCTCTCAGCAAATACCTTGAGGATGCTGTTGGTGCTCTCCCCCACTCTTCGTATTATTGATGCTACCTTCTTGCGCATTATCGCGAAGTAATCATCAGTGTGTGCATCTGCGAACATGCCTGATGCACTACAATAACTCGGAAGCCTCAACAGCACCCTGAAGGCATTATTGTATTGTATCCGCAGAGTGTTGTATGCTTTTTGCGTATGACTAGCCCAAAGGCTGCTGGTGTAAAATGTTTGGCAGAAAGCCTTGAAAAGTGTAATTTTAACAGGTACTGAACAACCAGCAAACCTTCGAGCCACCATATTACTCCTCACAGCCAACGCTCTGCGTTCTCTTTCCATATCCAAGTCGTCTTTTAAATCTTCTGTAACAATGTGTCCCAGATATTTAAATTGAGTTACTCTCTGCAAAAGTGTACCACTAAGTTGAATGGGAGGTACATGTGTTGGACTTTTATTTTTCCCTCTAAACACTAACAACTCACTTTTATTAGGGTTATATTTTAGACCATGCTGCTCAGCATATACTTCACATATTGAAAGTAATTTTCTAATTCCACATATTGAAGGACTCAGCAGCACCATGTCATCTGCATAGCTTAAATTGTTTACACATACTTCATCAATATGGCATCCAACATGAGTGCTACTGAGCTCCACAAGTAATTTATTTATGTAAACATTAAAAAGCCTCGGAGAGGTTAGACCTCCCTGCCTGACCCCGCACTCAAGTTTATAAGGATCAGACAATGCATTTGACCACTTTACAAAGTTTCTCTGCTTGCCATACCAGACAGACAAAGTAGATATTAGCGACGCAGGAACGCCCTCCTCCCGAAGCTTTTCCCACAAGACATTATAGGAAACCAGGTCGAAGGCTTTTGATAGGTCCAGGAAACAAGCGTACACTGGTGTTTTCCTATCAGTATAATACTTGACAGTGTGCTTCAGTGCAAAAATGGCACTCTCAGTAGATAGCCCAGCACGAAAACCAAACTGTGAATCATGTAACTTTATGTATCTACTGAGGTGAGAGTCGAGCACACTGTCAAATATTTTGGCTATCACATTTGCCAGTGAAATAGGCCGGTAGTTACCCCTGTCTGCTATGTCTCCTGTCCTATTTTTTAAAATAGGTACAACTATTGTATCTACCATCTCCTGTGGTAAGTGAGAATGACCTATACATAGATTAAAGAACATCGTCAACACTCTCGGCAGATGTATACCAGCATTTTGAAGATGTTCTATGCTAAGCCAGTCTTGACCAGGAGATTTACCTCTCTTCATACATTTAATTGCATCTTTAATTTCTTTACATGTAAAGTGCACGGGGGTCTCTGATTGACATAACTCAGCATCGGTCACCATTGGCCGAGACTGAAGAGGTGAACTCACTTTGAAATTTTCTTTGAAAATATTCGCTATCCGAGCATAGTCACTCTCACCCTCCACACTAATTGGAAGACTTGGTTTATGATTTAGTTTTCTAGTCCCTTTCCAAAATGATGAAAAACTTTTTTTGGAATGTAGTGATGCTAAAATGTCCATTTCTATTTTCTCTTGATTCTTAATGCACCATTTCAATTTTGATTTAAATATCTTACGACTTAATCTCATTTCTTCAAATATATGCCCACTGCTGGGTTGTCCATACCACATCCATATTTTAAACTTAAATCTAGCTTGTGTGTGAAATTCTTTTACATGTTTGTTCCACCCCTTTATACCCTTATTCTTTACTATAATGCCCCTCGGGTTTCTACTGTTACACGCAGCATCACTTAATATACTAACAATTTTTTTATACAATTCATCCAACAAAATTTTATGGTTTATGTTATTGCAGAATTTGCCCGCACAGCGTTCAAATTGCTTAGGAAAATCTAAATTTTTCAGTTTATCATTACACAATTGTGAGTACATTTTAATGTCATCTGTATTTCTTTCTCCCCAACTAATCCCGTTATGTGTAGAGTTGATTGTACAGGTTTTTAATCTAATGACAGCAATGTCACACTCTAATTTCAAAGGAAAATGATCTGACCAAAATGGTTCACAAATAACCTCAATGTTTACAACAGTTTTTGACGCAGACTGTGTCACAAGACAGTGGTCTAGCCAACGCTTACACCCATGTGAGTCACTAATAAATGTATATGTTTGCGATAACACACCTAAATAATTAATATCGGCACACAATAATTCTTGTTCAGTACAAAAACTAAGAAGCTCATTACAAAATGACTCACCGGGGTGCGCATTGAAATCCCCTAATACATACACTGATTCAATATTATTATTTTGTATTATAGAATATATTTCACTGAGACATTCCGTAAAACACGGAAGGTTTTCACTACAATCCGTCGGCATATATGTATTTATAACCATAAAACATCTGTCTTTTATGACTACTTTTATTGCACAGATCCGATTATTATCACTTTGCACTACCGTCACACAATTAACTACACTCTTTCGCCACAGTATTGCAAGACCGCCGTATGGTCTACCTTTACAGATACCAGCTGACGTGTCCACTGAAGACTTCGCAGTATAACTGAAGTCTTGGTCTATATTTTCAAGATAACATAAATCATGTGGATATAACCATGTTTCTTGTAACAATACAATATCAGCTGTTCTGCACAGTGATCGCACACAGTTCACTGATCTCTTCACGTTTTTACAATTAAATGTGATTATGTTCATTTTTGATGTACTATCCATACTTGGAATTTATTATTTCACTCTGTGAAAGGTTTTTTCCTTCCTCTTTTCTGTACTTAAAATGTATAAAACGCCGGAATGTGATACCGTCAGGCCAGATCTGGTCATCCAAAAACATTTCCAGTTTGTTTTTGTTTATAAATATTTTATATGCATTGTACGGCCTTTCCTTTTTCATTTTAATTTTCTCGAGTGTAACAACTTCTGAAGTTTTATTTTTAATGTATTGACAGATATCCTCTTCTGCAGTCTCTTTGTTTACATTTGAGATAAACATAGGAATTTTAATTTCAGCCGCTTTGAATTTCTCAGAGAGATTCGTAGTCGCTTTTCCTGTTCTTCCGGCAAAACGATTTCTAGTCCTTCTTTTTTGAACTGTTATCCACTCCTCCGTTCGTACATTATTTGTTTTCCATTCGCCTTTTTTCGCAATATTCGCCATAGTTGGTGTTTTTGTATTATCAATATGACAGGCCGCTGTCTCAGTCAACTCCGTGCATATTTCATCTGTCATGTCTTTGTCGATCTGAGCGCAAGCGAGAGAGCGATACTTTGGTGACTCACAGCGCTCAGAGCTTGTCGTTGTGTTGTTGATACCAGCCGGCGATAAACCGACAGGTCCACTATCAAGCAAATACCCTCCTCTTTTTCTCGTATTGATATTGCCGGATAAAAACGATGCTGGGGGACGAATTGCTTCGAAATTCATTTTCAGCTCTTCTAGTTGATTTACAGTTACGTAGCTGTCTTTTATTTCACTTATCTGAGTACGCATAACCAGCAGATCCTTCAGTAATTTAGTGACATCGACATGGTCGAAGGTAACAGGAGGTAATTTTTGCAAGTCACGCGCCACAAAAATTGGTATTACGTCCGGTTCTGTAACTTTGAAAACACATATTATATCTTCCAAATCTCGCTGCTTCTTGCCTTCTTTGCGTCTGGATACTTTCTTCAGATTACTTTTAGCAGAACTAAACAGTAAATCTTTGGCACATTCTACCTCCTCTTCAGAAAAAGCAGACGCACAGATCCTTATCAAACTCTCATTGTCTATCACTGAGATCTTGTTCTGGATAAATGACAATAGTTCACTAATTACAATATTACAGTTTACACATTTTAGCGTATTCACAGTTTTCACAGACATCGTCGCGGAATTAGCCATAATCGATCCGCTCTCGAGCGCGTACGCCGGACGACTGATAAATATTGAAAGTATATTACAGTTAATATAGCCAATGTAAATAAAATCTTAGAATAACAACGTTTATTCGGGAGACAAGTAAATAAGTTATGATCGTTTAAGATATTGTAACGAAATAGCTTCAGATCTTTATAAGGTTTTTAGATGAATTGATTTCTTTTTCTGAGTAGAGAGTGTGCAAAAAATTACTTGGAATAAGGGTAAAGTTACTTATTTCGAACTGCTGACTTACAGCGCTACTCTCCCAAATCGAACGGATACTACCTCCCCTACCCTACTACCCTAAGGATACTACCTCGAGGGAGATACTGACTTACAGCGCTCCTCTCCCAAATCGAACGGATACTACCTCCCCTACCCTACTACCCTAAGGATACTTCCTCGAGGGAGATACTTGATGGTTTAGTAACCCCCCTGAGAGGTTTGCCTTGCAGGCTTGTGGACCAAGGGTCTACGCCTTCTTAAAAACCCCGGTGACACTGGGAAGGGCAACTGCCACCAACAGTGGTAGGTACTCAGTCAAAAAAAGACAGCTGTTCACAGAGCTGTTAAAAGACTGATTTAGGCACACTGTCCACTGCGGCGTCATTTGACGAATCCATGGAAGCTACAAAATAAATGACAGCAGACGTATTTTGAATATCTACTTATTTGATATGTCTACGTAATCGTCAACCACGGTACGAATCGTTTCGGTTTTGTACAACAAACTAGTTTGTTTTAATATATTACGAGATGGCAAACAAGCTTGCAACCCTGGTTTAAGTGGTTACCGTCGCAGATCTATAGACACTTGCAATATTTAGGGTAAATCACTTACACTGTAAGTGCGTTGCCATCCTGGGGACTAGGATTATCTCTTCCATACCAAGCAATTACACTGGCTACCTTTCTCATCAATCCGAAGCAGAGCGAACTGCTTCACGGCAAAAATAAGAAAAGCGGTGGTACTACACAGACGACTTTACATATGGGTCTACCTAGCACACACCGTGCACAGTTTATAAAAGTTCTTAAAGGCGTCCGACGATCACGTCTATGCAGAGCAATCGTGACGTAGGACGAGAGGGAAGCGCTGGCGAGCCCGAGCTGCATACACTCGCTCGGGACACGCACTCTGTCTATACAAAGGCGGCATTTTCCTCAACTTCAAAGGCGTCGAACCACTGTAAGTTTTTACACTCTAGTCTTACATTAAAAACTGGCTATTTCTTTCCAACAGATGCATCGCTACTAATACGTACCTGCACAAGACTCGCATGAGCCAAGGTGGCTGGCTGAAGGTGGAAGATCCCGTGGACGCTGACCCGGCGATGCTGCCAATCGCTGATGTAACGAACGTCACAGCGCCGAGTTTCACCAGGGTGCAGCTTTTGTGTCCAGTGCTGGGGTGGCCGAGACCCAGGGTAAGATAGCTTTAACCCTTATACTATAGCTGAGTCGTATAAGTAGTTTTAAATACTTTAATTGGTTTTCAATCTTTAATCAATGTCGGTGTGTGTCTGTGCGTTAGCACGATAACTCGAGTATGCTTTAACTTTACCAAACTTAACATGCATGTATGACATCAAAATATAAAGTTTCTATCAACTTTTGAGTCGTTTCCGGTATACGAGAAAGTCAATGGGAGACCACTCCCGATTTTTTTTATGATAACATATTCTAAACATTATTTGTTAATTTTTGTCCAAAGAAACATTATAATTTTTTTTAATATTTTATAGCAAAAAATGGCTTCAAAACGTTAGCGTTCAATGTAGCTCACTCGATGCGCACAGGCACAAACGAACGGTGCCGCCTTCCGTCCGCCGCCCGCCGTCTGGCAAAATTATCGCGGTATTGCGAGTTGAGCACTTTACATTGCGTGCCACAATTTGCATTTTTTTTAACACCAAAAAATATAAATTTCCCAGGAAATTATTTTTCGAAATATTTCTTTTTTTTGATGTATAGAATACATGGTTCTCGTTTGACTGTTCATGTCTGTTACAGCCTGTAGACTGTAATATAAGTTAACAGTATTATGGAGTTCTGACAGTAAATGATTGATATCCAGTCCTTCAGTGGTTGAAGGTTCTAAATAAGGTTCTGTTCCATTTTGTTGTCATCACTTATCATCAGGTGAAATAAAGGCCAAGACCTTCCCATTTAAAATAAAAAAGTCTCTGCTATCTTAGATAACTCGTCTTGTTCAAATTTGTGACAATGAAAATATTTTTCAGATAACCTGGGAGGTAACGCCTCCTGGCAGCAGGACGGCCATCTTAGAAACCACAGAGGAAGTCCTGGACATCCGAGAACTAAACCAAGGCCTGGAAGGCGTTTACAAATGTTCTATAGACGATTATACTCACTTGTCAAAGGTAGGAAATATTCAAGGTTTCTATTACATTATGAAATGGCAAACAAGCTTGCGGTCCACCAGATGTTAAGTGGTTACCGTCGCCTATAGACACTTGCAGTATTAAGGGTAAATTACTTAACACGGCAAGTGGGTTGCAATCCTGGGGACTAAGATGATATGTCTACCATGCCCAGTAATTACACTGGCTACCTTTGCCTTCAATCCGAAACACAGCGAACTGCTTCACGGCATAAGTAAGAGAGGCGGTGGTACCTACCTAGACGACCCTACATATCGTATATAGTTTGCCTTTAATATTTGATTTAGAAAAAGTCTTAATTCACATCTTCAAGTCATTAATAATTATTCATGTTAATGAAATAAAATAGAAGACATTTAATTAAAAATTTTAAATAGAAATAAAAGTTTGGTATTTATGACGTCTTCCCTTACAATATCGTCAATTTGAAATTTGCCGAGAATTTTTGAGGTTCCGGATGAAACTCGCTTCCACCTTTGGCGTTATCTTTTTGTCACTTACGATAAACCAAGTTCTTGTTCGAGAAGAGATAAAAAACACCATATTTATTTCCATTGTTCTTTGAGCATCTCGATTAATCTTTCAAATCATTCTAGGTTTTCGACGTAAGAGTGTCAGAACCAGTGAACATAACTCTGCCGCCCATCTCCAAGGAAGCGATCCGAGCAAGCACTGTACGTTTCAACTGTACGGCAACAGGGAGGCCAGCGCCGAACATCACCTGGTACAAGGATGGACAACTTCTGCAACTGGGTGGACGGGTAAGACTTTTTGAAAACGAAGACCACCTCGCTGCAATATGCTCGATTTTTATTAGCTTGAAGAGAGGTTCACTCAAACCATACACACTTTTTTATGCTCAATAACCCTAACCAGGACAACTTTGTTGAGGTTCTTAACTTAAGCAGACCTTCATTTCCTCTCATCTTTGGTTGTTTTTAAGACGGAAATAAGCCACTGAGATAACAAATAGTTTGTTGCCAGAAACATCAAAACAAAGCATATAAAAAATGTTATGACGATTTCATGGAATTGAAACTTAGCAAACTGGATTATTCTAACAATTAGTTCATAAACATAAAGCATACATAATAGTGCTTGCAAAAAAGCATCATAATATAGTGCTAGCTGCTGACTAGTCGTTTGTTATACTTATGACCAAGAAAAGTTGTAGTTTTTAATCACTCTCTTGGGCATTATTAGTTAGTTCTTGGTAGGCCTAAACCTCTTGTTAATTAAATGGACCTATCATCATATTGTAATCGTTACCCGATATTCTATTTAGTTATAAGACCGGTCTAGAATTAGATTAGGTGCGCCCACGATCAAAAAATTATATCTACAAATCAGAGCCAATTTAACACAGCCGTTTAAATTAAAGCGTAAAGTAATTTTGATAATCTATTGGACTATTAACGAGTTTGTATAGGAAAATATAGTTCGACCTAATCCGAAAATCTTGAGGGATCCAGTGGTCTCTCAGATGATACGCACTCCCAGAATCTTGTGATGCTCAAATTGAATGAAGTTTGAACGTTCTAATGGTTCGTAACACTATATCATCTATGGGTGTTCGGTGAACCTAAATTAACATTTTGATGTTATTTGTCATCACAGATCAATTTGCGGTCTTCCACATCCGGCAACCGTTACGAGCTGGTGGTCGGTGGCCTCATCTCTGGAGATGCAGGTAAATTGCTATTTCAACGTAATACAATGTAAAAAAATAATAATCTGTGAATCAAATGTTAGAATATTCCACTACTTTCCAATAGACAACATTATTATTTTATTATTATGGTCAACCTACCCCGGCTACGGGGCAAATCGATATTTTGGATCTGGGCCTGGAGCAGTAGATTTAGGCACATAACAAACTAGTTATTGTAGGATATAAAATTAAAAAAGTTAATTTAAACAAGTCAACGTCAATATTGGTGTATAGCATAGCACATTACTCCTTAATAGTTTTTTTTTTTTTTTCTTTTTATTTGGAACAAACAGTTACATATATTTATTAAGTATTTACGAATTATAGTATATTTTTAAACCTATAGTTCCCAATATATGTATATATTCTATTTTTATACAGCACTCTTAATCAAACATATAGCTACCTATTATAATATCAAATGAAAAAAGAAAAAGTTAATACCAAATAATATAAAATTACCTAGGTACTTTCAATCATTATAAGTGCGTAATCTGTGGAGAACGTTGCTGGTTGTATAATTATTAATAAATTATATAAATGTATATGTAACACAAATTGTACAAGTTTGTTGACCCTTCTAAAATAAAATAATTAATAAAAAAAAACTTGAGAACATGAATGCAGAAACAGCTGGAACAGCCCTAAAGGCCTATTCACATTCACATTACAGCGGTATTCGCTACCACCTTGGGTAGCGGTGGTTAGCGTATTTTCTTTAATCTTTCGCGCTGGCTGCGAAACTTCATACAAATTCTGGGCGGTATATCGTTTGATGTTTTTCTCTACCCACGGCGGTAGCGGATACCGTTGTAATCTGAATAGGCCTTAACATGTTTATCATAATTTTTGACGCCGTCGTGGTGCAATAACGCTGCCTACACATCGGGCGGTCCGGGTTCGAGTCCTGGTAGTGGCAAATGTTAGTGTGATGAACACTAACATTTGCCACTGCCCATAATACGGTATAAGTTCTGTCACAGCACTCTTTCAACACAACCGCTTCTTCGCCACATGGTCACGTCTTTGTCGTCAGGCATCTACCAGTGCTTCGCAAGCAACGGAATATCGACGGCGTCGTCATGGGCCGTCCTGAGTGTGACTGGCGCGAGTGCCGCTGCGCCGGCGGCGGTGCGCTGCTGGCCGCTCACCGCGCGGACCGTGCTCGTGCGCTGGGACAGCCCGAGCACCACGGTTATGGCATACACGGTCCAGACTACTGTACCAGGTATCATTGCCGTAATAATTATTTTTACTTTCTTGCATACGTAGTGTAGAGGAAGTCTTGTTATCGTCAAAAAATTCGACCTCGAGATTTAGACGGATTTACACGTTTTGGACCTCCCTGAGTCCAAAAATATTATTTTGGAATTATGTCTCTGTGTGTGTGTCTACGTATGTGTCTGTGCTTTAGCACGATAACTCGAGCATGCTTTAACTTATTGCAACCAAATTTAACATACGTTTCAAAATATAAGGTTTCTATCAAATTTTGAGTCGATTCCGGTATACGAGAAAGTCAAGGGGAGACCACTCCCGATTTTTTAATAATAAGGTCGAACAAAAGACTTCATTTCACCTGATGGTAAGCAGAAGTTGAGTCCAAATGCGAAGATAGCTGCTGCGAGAGATAAACCGCATAATCTATGATATGAAAATCACGTGTCGCAGTGTTTGAACTCTATGAACTCCGAAGTTACTCAACAGATTTTGATGCTTTATTTTTATATTTTTCTGGATTTGTATAAAGGATAGGTTTAATAATTATTAACCAAAAAAAAAAATATAGTTAAGACAACATTTCTATTTGCCCTTAAAAACTGTTCCTACCTGTCAAATGGTATCGTATCCGTCTGGTATCGTTCCCGTCGGGTCCCGTCGGGTATCGTATCACTATTTAGGCAACAATGACATGTGGCGGGTCAACTAGTTAAATAACTGTAAAGTAGGGTCCAGATATGATCATTTGCCCGATTCGATCAGCGTATCCGTATCATGTATCAAGCCCCGTATCAAGTTGTGGACGCCTCGTTATGCTTCGTATGACAATGTTATGAAACCAACTTGAAATAGGACGGGCCGTATCATAACGGCGTATCAAGATCGCGTATCATGATACGCGTATCATCACCCGTCCACATATGCGATCATGATACGCGTCGGCGATACGGATACGCTGATCGGATCGGGCAAATGATACATATAAGCAAATGGCTTAAGGGCTAATTCCTATAGCACATTCGACACGATAATCTGAAAGTTAATATTGAAATTTCACCCTTATTTCAAAAACGTAATGTTCATATTTCTTCTGAGAGAAAAAATAAGAAATCGCGAATTCGCCCGTCTGCGCGCAAAAATCAACGCGTCGTCCGTAAGTGGGGATGTGAAGACAAGTTTTAAGTAAGAGGGTCAACTGGCAATTACTTAATATAGCCAATCATTACTTAAAATAAAATTGTGCAAATGCACGCGAGTTTACGAGAATACGCACGAATTCGTGCTACCTCGCCTTAGTTGGGAAGAATTTGATGCTTCGATGCGCTTTGACGCTGCGCTAGTATGAATTGACCCTAATATTTGACACGACGGTCGCCTTCGTAAAGGGTTAGATGGGATATATTGGTCACTTGTCTGGGTACTTCGAGAATGCAATCACACAGAAGACTGCAGTAAAAGAGTTAGTAATTTTTTAATTAGAAAACTACGAAAATTAAGATTCAATTATTTACAACTTTCTAGCAAAAGCCTACTCCGCTTGGTCATAAAAATAGCCATGGACCTACCTTACATTTTGTTATCTCATACGCTTCTAGCCAATTTCAGAAATTCCGAACTTGTGTAATGTTGTACATTGTAAGAAAAACATTTTAATAATTTATAACTCGTTTTATATATTGAACGTAGGTTTACGAAATTGAACCAAGAAAGAGAATTCTTGCCATTACAAAAAAATATAATATGACACCCAAAATCTGATTTCACACACTTCCTGTAATGTATACCTAGTTTACAATGACTGTCGTGTGCAAATTTTATATTAATAATATACAATAGGTAATTATATTAGCACCTTTTGCCAATTTTGTTAGTTTGCTCTTTGATAAAACATTTTTGGATGGTAGGTAGGTTTACACAAGTTCTTTACTGGCAAAACGTTTAACGTAGGTAGATATTGGCTACATTTTAAAATCTATCTTTGTAATTTTTACAAACATTACTATTTCGTTTAAGTTCAGGTCCCCGACATCAGAGACTTAACAAATCCTAAGCAAGTCACTTAAGATTCTTGTCATACAAGACATGTCAAAAGAGAGCTTTTGAGATGATTGACAAATGTACTAAAGCAATAAGTATGCTGTTATGACTAAGTATTAAGACGATATTTATTGTATAAAAGTATTACATAAACGAGGTCGCTCATCCGAAGCAATGAATTAATGATACAATATCATAAGATACACCAATAACAGATTTTATTATAGTCCAGTCAGGGAAAATATGATTTTACTGTCTTATGCGGCGCCGGCCTTAGGGACTGTGAAAAATTGATCAAACAAAACCGTTCTAAAACTTGTAAAGATGAAGGATCACATTACTTGCTCTAAATCTCCTAGGGAAAGTCCACACAATAGACTTGAAGATAGAATTGTTTACGCCTAATAATGGTCTAAACAGCGTAGGTAGCGCCAGTACCGGATTAAGTCAGCGCGGGCCCTGTAGCAAATTATATCAAGGCGCCCTTAGACTGTTTAAGGTTAGGTAGGTACTTATCTTTATGGTATTGAATAAAACAAAACTTACAAACAAACTTTTCTTGATTTAATTTAACCAAATTTATAAATAATGATGTTGATATCGACTTCTCGGAGTAAATCATGTTCAATATTAATTAAAGTGAGGTGATTAAGACGTTGTTGGCTCATCGTGTTCCTCAATTCATTTTAACATGTTTTAATGTTAACAAAGATCGTTCACCACTACAGTTGGTGATCATGAGAGACAAATAAAGGCGCAAAGTTATTATTTCTGTGGCGCAAAACAATTTCAACGTTCAGGAAACAAGATTGCAAAGAATTATTATCAGTATCACGCAGATAATTTGGAGGACAGTCCTCCAAATCATCTGCGTAAGCAATTACTATGTATACAGACTTTTTCAAAATTTCTTCTGGTAGAAGTGATTTTAGCTCTCAAAATATACGTACCGAAAATGCCAGCAATTTTATAATAACTGTTCATCGCTATATTATGTAAGAAAACAATTCTCAACATAATAACGAAACCACATTTCTCAAGAATGGTTCATATCGAAAGTACTATTATTATCATCCAAACGCAATTATATCGTTCATTCCTTAAAGATTGGTAGTCAATTAAAACCCTTTTCAAATCGGTCGGGTTATTACGACTAGCACGGAGGAAATATTAGGGAATTCCCTGTTTCGTTTAGCAGTATTGACAACTTGCTTGTAGGTAGTGCGATGCGAAACATGATTTTGCTATGACCAGCAGATAGAAAAATAAAATTATAGTTGATCATTTTGATGCAAACATTTTGTTCTTAGTAATTGTGAGCTGTGACTAAATCTAATAAATAAATAATACTTTTTTATGGTTAGAAAACGTTGGTGCGCGGCGCCCGCAGCATTTGCTACTCTTGCTTCCTGGCTAATCCGGCACTGGGTAGCGCCCGAATTGGGATACATGTCTCCCATGCGATGAACCGATCAAAATAAATCTGATGTGGGCGATCCCTTCCTGAGTGTACTAGGAATACGACTTGCAGAGAAAGATGGCGGGACATTGTGAGGCCAGAAATATCAACTCCCAAACTACCAAACCCCATGACCACTTTGGCAATAGATATTTCATCATCATCATAACAGCCTTTACAATTCGACCCACTGCTGGGACACAAGGTCTCTCCTTGTCATCTAAGGAGGTTTAGGCAGTAGTCCACCACGCTTGCCCAATGCGGATTGGCGGACGGAACATAAGGGATCAATACCCCCTTGCTAGTCCATTAGTCGCCTTCTACGACACCCACTGGAGGATATGGGCTATTCTATTCTGTCGGCATCACACGGCTAGATATATAGACAGCTATAGACAGCTATACATAGATAGCTATAGACATTTACCTATTCCTATATAAACTAAACATGCAATGATTTTTTTCTGGAAGACTTCGCTCCCTGAATCCATTTATTTGGGATCGGAGCAATGATGTCATCAAACTGCTACATGCTTTGGCATAGCTTTATGGCGTGCCGACCTGACACCAACCCTCCTTAAGAATATAGTTGTGGGTTTACTTCGCGAGTGACCCTTTGGTTAGGTAGGTTGTCTGCATGGGGACGGGGCCCTACCTCAATCACCTTGTACAACCCTATAGGATGATAAGGGGTATTCCTAACCGTAACAGGGAGTTACATTGGCGCAATTATCAATTATAACTAAAAGTGAAGATCCGCTTATAAAATATAGCGACCCGCCCTGCCTTCGCACGTATAGTACTTACTTTAATATTTACGAATTATACTTTTAAACGATTGAAATCCGTTGCGTAGTTTATACAGAAAGAGCGACTTTGTTTTATACTACCAGTACGAGAAAACTCATAGAACCAGCGTAGTTTACTTTATTGGCGGAATCAGGTCAAAAATAATGCAATAATTCAATTATTGTGTCAGTCTAATAAGCATGCGAGGTTAATTGTTTTTGTTATAATTAATATTTTAAGTGTTCAATAAACTTTACGACAGGAACATCTACTTTATCATTTTGACGCCATCCATTACCCGTGAACACTGATCGACAGCCTAAAGTGTGGGCTTCAATCCCCATATATTTACACTACCTATAGATTCATTGTTAGAAAATAGCATAGTGCCCTTGAGTAAAATAGGCTATAATTTACATCGGCGTAGCGTTCCTTAAGGATCTTCACGTAGACGAAGCCCCAGGTGGAATCCAGTTACTAATTAAGATCGTATCCGTAAAATGTGCTTGGCATCGCAAATTGGTCGTGAATTAATTGAGGAAATTAACTGAATTTAATTTCATATAAAAATTATTAAACTTCTAGTAACAGAAGACAAATTACAAACTTACTGAATTTAATTACAATAAAAATGATTTTCATTTCTTACCAAGCAATACATTCTACCAAGGAGCTTATACTAAAGAATGGAGTCATTAGACAAAGTAACAAAGTGAAGGCAAAAATTTTGACAATACTTGACATTTCAAATTTCACATTTCTCTTTCTAGAAATTGTCGCCCTCTCTTTCTAAACACGACTACATAGAAACAAGATTTCCCCAGTATTTCGCCATCTTTCTAAAACAAAAGTAGAAAAGTAGCTAAAAACATAACATATTGTATTCAATTATCAGTATTTATTATCAATGAAAGAAATAAATATAATATATTTACTTTTAATGTTTAGGTTTGTATTTTATTTTGAAAATCATCATTGTGATTCTTTCTATAACTTATGGGAAATGAAAGGATTTATGTAATGGCAGCACTCTTTTCATGTGTCAATGTCCCGAAATCTCAACATGACATAAATTGTCGTAATTGAAGTATTCATAAATATCGACTCGCGATTTTGGTACGGCTTTTTACATTTTAATAACTATAAATAGTGCAAAATGGTGCATCGCTGTATAGTTCGTGGTTGCAGAAGTGAGTGGTATCCAGGATGCAGTGTGAAATTTCACTTGTAAGTGTTATAATTGCATATTATTGTTCACCTAAGTAAAATTGGTTTTTCACATGTAATTCCATATGATTATCGTTATTGGGCGAAACTCCATAGGGGAAAGTAATTTCTGATACTCGGCTTTAATACTATCTGAATTTAATTAATTTTCATACATAAATTACTTATTCAAATATGTGTAAACAAATTGACTAGGGTGACTAGGATTTCCAGAATTATTATGAAATAATAACCTTTTTCCTTTCAGAAATGGCAAATAAAATTGATATATATATTTTTTTAAGTCTTTGAAATAGCTGTTATATAGATATATATAGATTATATATATAGTTTATAGATTATGTATATATATAATACATAAATCGTTCTACCCATTTTTGGTTGGGAACGTTTATTTACAAACAAAACATGTAATTTGTGCAATGTACATTATTTTAATTGAGAAACATATTCAAAATGATTGATTGGATTTTACCAGTGTAATAGTGTATTTTATCTTTCACATTTGCATCTACTAACATGTAACGCAGAGTGCAATATGCACAGTGACCTCAAACTTCACTCGAATTTGGGTTCGTAAAATTGACACAGCATTAATAAAATTGTGACTGTGCTATTCAAGCCTATCAAATGATAGTTTTTAATATGCTAATTACAAGTTAAAAGTGCCTGTATACATAAAATTTTCTTTTCTTTTTAGATTTCCGAAAGACCCTAGGCGGAAATTACACTATTACGGCTTTAGGAACAAGACTCTTATCCTTCTGACTTCGTAACTGAGTAACAGGTACAGAAGGTTGATATATATATACGTAGGGCGTTCAATTTAAGTTTTATGCATATTTTTTTAATACTGGTTAACACAAATGACAAAGTTATATACCTTGTCATACGTTAACCAGTATTAATCGAGTTACGAGTACAAATGATTCTTTTACATTTTTTACCGGTATTCATATTTTTAATTGTTGGTCTCATGATAGAATAAAGTCACATCTGCATAATTCTTTCTTTATAGCAGAGCGATTTTAAGTTTGTCTTATACAAAATTAGCTGTAACTTTTTTCTTAGTTGTTTTACAGAATCGATTATTTTGCCAATCATTATAAAGTATTATGAAACATCGATTGATATGAAAGTAATATATTTTAGGTCAATATTTTGTAATTTAGAAGTATCTATGTGAATATGTAACTATATTCTGCGGATATCACTGTATCATATAATGATAAAGGATTTTGTTATTTTAAGTATCAATATTATGTGTATATATAACTTTGTTTTACATAAATTCTTGAGTCACATATGTAATATATGAATGTTTAGATTGTTATTTATGTTTAGATTTAAAATAGAACAGTTCTTGTGATGAAGTTTTTATTAAGGAATAAACTTAGTGTGTTACAGAATTTATAAAACTACCACTACTACTACTTTATTTATTTTTAATAACTACCCAAAATATACGCATGTAAAACTGTAACTTAAATTAAATTGATAATTATTTATTGACTTGTATTGATGTTTTGAAATCATTACAAAATTGTAAGCTGTGGAGTTCTTCGCCGGAGTCTTTCGCCATTTCTGCTCCATCTCAGCATAATAATTATTATTTCGTCCCGAAATGGTGGTAGGGCTTTTGACGATTTAAAAATACTTAGCAAAGTCCATTTATTAAAGAGCTTTTTCATTTTTATATTTCGCCAATGTTAAGTGTAAATTTACTTATAGTAACAGACAGTTGTACGGAAGATTAAAACTAATTATTATGAATGTTAATTCTTTGTCATGGTAAACTCAAAAATATTTTAAACTTTGAGTCCTAATTAATTTTATTAACTTAACGAAGTCCAAGATTGTCCGTAATTATTTTTTCTGCTATAGGCACCCTACTAGAAAGAGACAGAGCCTCTCTAGAAATGTCAAGAAATGTCAAGGGTTGTCAAAATTTTTGCCCTCACTTTTTTCATTTGACTAATGACTCCATTCTATAGGTAATATAAGCTCCTTGCATTCTACCCTACCCAATGTCAGAACCACAGATTACGAAAGGTACAGCTAAGTATTTGACTGCAGTCTTCTGTATGATTCCCTTTATAGGAAGGGTGTCTTGAAAAAGCTTTTGGTAATTTCATAACACTATGAAATGTAGAACTAGCGTAAATGTTATTCATAGAGAGCGAAGAGCTAAAAATGTATTAACTAGCTATACCAGTTTACGATTTCAATGTTCCGAAATGTCGTCAGCGAATGAGATTTCAGATCTCTGCGTTAGTGAACAAACCAAAGTTGTTAGCCTTCCATATTTGGACTTTAAGGTAGTGATTTAAAAAATTATCTTCTATAGTTTAAGTATTATTACGTGGAGAAAAAAGCTTTGTACCTCTTTTTAAGCATATAGCGCTCACGGAGAGGTAAGAGATTTGGCATACCTAATTAACGTTCATATCGAGAAGAAGTGCAGAAAAATAAAATTTATGTATGTGTTACAAAAAAACATGATTTAAAAAGAGATGGATCTTTTTAATCGGTGACTAGTAGTTCATTATATAACATTGCAAATTTCATGCTTAGGAGCTAAACTGAAAAATACCGGTTTGCGACCCACTGTTTGTATGTACGTTAACATAATATTTTATCTTCTATTTTATGCGACACATCACGTCTTTTTATTATATTTTTTACGTTGTATACACATTGGGCTTGTTTGTACATTAAATACGCCTTCGATCAGCGATTTTCATTCATCCCGAAATATGTAGTTAGTTTTTATTTTGTGATGTGGCTAATAATTATATGTTCTTTGTTCTATCATTCAGCTTGGTACGGACAACCACATCAAAGGACAGAAGAAACCATTACCGTCAGTGAGCCTTTGACTACATACGGATTCCAGGTAATTATTTTTCCTACCCTTATATTGGGGTTTCCCAATTACTTCGGAAATATTTATTGTTCATTGTCCTCACTGTATCTGTGATTATAAAGGTTATTGTTTCACAGGTTCGTGCTTACATCAGAGGAACGGGCATGAACGTTGCAAGTGACATGTCTGAGGCAGTGTTTTGTCAAGGTCAAGGAGGTAATTATCACTCTATTCAGGATCTTTGTAGTATACTAACCATTATTTTTTGACTGTAGGTACAATGAGTAGTATACGATATTCTCCCTAATGATATTTATAAGTCAGAATTCAGAATGTGTAATCTGCAGATCTGAAGCGTCGGTGGCGTAGTGCGTAAGAGCGTCGTCTCCTACCCGGGAGGCACTGGTTCGATCCCCGCCACGTACCAATGTGTTTTCAAATTTTGAATGCATATGTACGTTTAATCGACGCTTTTACGGTGAAGGAAAACATCGTGAGTAGGGCTTTCAATACCGGTATTCCGGGATCCCGTAATACCGTAATCACGTTTTTTTCTTGGTATTCTTCAATACCGGTATTGATCAGTCGATACCGTGATTTTACGGTATTACAAATTAACAATTCTTTATTAGAGTTATATGAATATAAGACGAAATGTTAGGCATGAACCTTAACTCAAAGTACAACTACAACTAGAGGCACTGTTTTTGAATCAATAATAAGAGTAGAGATGTGTGTCTTCGAAACCGGTGGGGGTGGTCAGGAAATATTTTTATCTGCAGCTTACAAATATGTACTATCTGTAGTACCTACAAGTGTAGAAGCTGAGCGAGCTTTTTCTTCAGTCAGCTATTTATGCAATAATTTGAGAAGTTCTATCTGATAAGTCATTAAACGCTCTGTCCTTTTTAAGATCACACTTTCAGTTACAAAAAAATCCAAAATCTTAAGGTTTTATTGATTATGTTTATCGTTTTATTTTCGTTTCTTTTGAATATTGTTATTTAGGAATGTTTGATTAGTAATTATATGAATGTTACAAGGTTAAAGAATAGATGATTGTTAAGTAATCTATCTATAATATTTTTTTTTAATAGTGATTGCCATGCAAAGTTAATAGGAGGGTATTTTTGTTGTATTTTTTTGTTTTAATATTTATTTATTTATTTAACAAACTTAAACCTACCATTTCAGGGTTTAAATTTTTGTTTGATAAAAATTTTTGGGTCTTTAATTTTTAGTTCCGCCGAACTATTAATAAAAGATTACCCAGGAAGGGTAGAAACAATATGTTAGTAGATAACATGTATGTTCAATATTTTTCATCCCACCACCTCGGAAAGTGTAATTTTGCGCTTCGAAATCTGGCTGGAAAATTCTATTTTATTCGCTTGAGTGGCAAAGTAGATTTGAATTTAGAACATCACATATAATGAGTACTCAATATAATTGTAAATTCAAAACGTCATTAAACCTATTTAATGTAACCTCTATGGTGCCAAATTTATGATTAGAACTTTTTAAATTGTGAAAAAATTCTTTTTCATTTTGTCATTTCCTCGCTGAGGTGGGATGAAAAGTTACGTATTGCACTCGAGTGGAAAGATTTTTCACCTTGTGCTCGTTTGTTTCCTTCGCTTGCTCGGTCATCCAAATCGAGCACGCGGTTAAAAAGGAACTTTCCACTCTTGTATAATAAATAACTATTGTTAGCCTGTTTTTCATGTCTTTATTAGGTACTAATGTAACAGAAATAAAGACTGATTAGAAATAAAACGGGCATTTTGTTTGAGTTCATATTTAATACCGTGATCCCGTGATCACGGTATTGAACATGCTAATACCGGTATTGATACCGGTATCGAAAAAATCCGGTATTTGAAAGCCCTAATCGTGAGGAAACCTGCACTGTCACCTATGAAGAAATTCTTAGGTTGTGTGTGAAGTCGACCAACCCGCACTTGGCCAGCGTGGTTGACTAAGGCCTAATCGCCCCAATGTGGGGTAGGCTTGAGCCCCTCGGTGGGGACATTATATGAGCTGTTGAAGAATCTGCAGATCATCTGAAGTGAAAATTATTATGATTTTTTTTTATAAAATATTGGAGGTAGAACCCAGTGGACTAGTCGCTGAACTGGGGCAGTGAATGTACTGCTAGGTGAAGGTATCTTATAGAAGACCGCAGTAAAATATCACTACATTATTGTGGTGTTGTGTTTCTGTTGGTGAATAAATTCACTAGAGCTCCAAGGGGTAGGGAACGACTAGGGTTAGCAGCGCATCAATATTGAAAGCGCCTGTAGGCTACGGCCGTGCTTACCACCAGAAAGGCCTTATAATTGTCTGCTAAAAATAACAGAGTAAAAGTTCATCCACCCATTAGCGTATCTTACCATCGATCTGTTAAATTTTAATGTACTGGAAAATCCTAAATGCAAGCATTTCCGCATTTAGAATCTTCCAGTGATTTAAGCAGGTTTTTTTTATTGATTTCGTGTTAATTTTTGAACGCAAAATTTAACTTTACACTAATTATTGCATTTTCTTCCATGTGTACATAAGCTTTCAGTCTTCATAGAAAATTTTAAAGTTTTTTTTATTATTATTGCAATTCGACACATCGAACACCATAATAGAGCCAAAAAAGACGAGATCAAAGTACTTATTAGAAAAGATTTTTTGATTTCGATTGTTTTTTACCTATTGCCTACAAACTCACCAGTGCCATTGCGGATATCAAAGAAAAGCGAAGATACAGTGCAAGTGTCATGGAAGGAGTTTGCGCTGGAAACACCTGGAGTCGTCCAGTGGATTCTGCAGTATAGGCCAGAAAATACAACTGACGAGAAGAACGTGACTCTCCCCGGGGAAACGCAGAGTTATATGTTGAATGGTATGTATTTAATTTATTTATTATCAAATCTAGACCGTTTTAGGATAAGAAATGGAGTACAAGGAATTAACGTAGAATTAATTACATCTCTCATATAGCTTATATAGAGATGTAATTAATTCTACGTTAATTCCTCGTACTCCATTCCTTATTGGCGCTTGCCAATAAGTATAAGCAAATTATTAATGCATTGAAATTAAAATAAATATGTGTATTTTCCAGCATCCCCCGATAAGCCTATGCAAGTTCGAGTCCTGGGCTCCAAAACTGAGGAGTGGTTGCCGCAGAACCTGACATACCTCGCCTGGACTTCAACTAACGCACCCGACGACGCCGGGTGAGGTTCTGTTGGTCTCCAATCGACCGAAAACAACATACAATAAATTTTATAACGAATGTCTTTAATATTCAATAATTGTTGACTTTTGCTTGAAAGCTAAACAGGATACCTTCTTCTGAGAATTACGAGCAAATTAATTAACCATATTTTTCTTTGGAATATAATTCAGTTTTTGCCCAGTAATTAATTGAAAAGCTTTTATAGTGTTGAGTGGCTTTTAGGCTTTCTTTCTTTGAATCGCTATTTCAACTCACACAATAATTTTATTTATAGTTAGTAAGATATGGTTGGATGGAGCGGATTAGTCTCTGAATTTATTGTATTGTCTCTAGGGAAATACTATACCAGAAGATTAGATATAGTGAAAAAGTGACAAGCGAAACCCTATGCTCGCCTACTTCCCTTACTATTATTAAATGAAATAGGATGCGCCAGTGTTAGGTTATTGTTTATCTAAAAGTAGACTAACATGAAAATTATTATTGTTTTTTTTTCTTTTTTTCCACGCTCATGCCAATTATTTAACCCAAATTAAGTATTCTGATGTTATGATACTAGATGACGGAGAAATATGCATAGTAATTTTGATATTTCTTAAATTACATAACTTAAATGTAAGCAGCCATGACTCGAGAACAAATGTTTGTGCTCATCACACAAACATTTGCCTCTTCCAGGTATCAAAACCGGACCTCGTGATGTAGACAGCATTAGCATTACTGAATATTCCACCACAGCGGCATCATTATAGTCATAGATAAGTGATTAATTACAAAAAAAAACATTAACACAACAAAAGCATTCCCATAATAATACAATTGCCATGATGATCTATATAATGTTCGTGTTTATAAATTACATTTGCAGTGATATGACTGTGATCCCCGAAGACTTACGCGTGATACAAGTATGGTCTCATGAATTCACTGTCGAGTGGCGCTGTGAGGGCGGCGCGACTTACGCTTTTATGGTCTGCGTACGGAAACCAGATGGCACCAGCAAATGCTTAGAAAGGTATATAGATGATATTATAATTTATTCTTCACATAATATTAAATACTAATAGCACTACCAATCTACCATTTATTAGCGACTTTGCGCATGTTTACGTTGATTCTGGCAATAATTTATTTTTATATCCCTTAGGACCAGTGCCCTTTTCTGGTCCCCCTTAAAAAGAGTTTTACAATAATCGGTTGAGCTCTTTAATTGTGAAACCTAATAGTTTTTTTTTCTTGCAATTGCAAGAAGATAATTTCATTTGTTACTCTTGATTCAGAATTTAAAAAAATGATAATTCATCTGGAGACGGAAAAATTTAGTTTCTTTATAGGCAAAGAAAAAAATCTCCTCGTATAGGTATCAAAGCTGTACCAATTTAAATTTAGTTAGCAATGTTTAACATCGATACCGGAGATTTTTAAGAGGGCGAAATAATAGGGTGGGGTAATTTCAACTACCTCATAAAGATCAATATGTTTTGATACAATGAAAGTGTGATTTAAGTATGCATAAACTTGATATAATTATGTGTTTTCCAGCTACAACAACTCTGCGACTATCGGCGAGCTGGAACCGGACACAGAGTACGAGGTGGAGGTGCGTGCCCGGCGTCCGGGATATCCAGCCGGGCCACCATCCACACCACTGATTGTGACTACACTTACAGACGGTAATACACCTTTTGTTTAGTTGTGCAAGGCAGTTTCTTGTGTACCACCCGGAAGCTGATATCGAAGAAGAAATCCAGAAGGCAAGCGCCATAGCTATGTATCTGCCTCTTTACACCAGAAATTATACTGACTACCTCTATCTTTGTCCTGAAAAGTAGAAAACTGCTTCATGGCTCAATTAGAATAGTAGTGTTATTTTTATTCTGTTTTCTTGACTCGCTTAATTTGCAATTGGACAGTCTTATAGATCATGAACCGATGTCATTGGTGCAGGTCCAGAACGCTTCAAAGAAATGACCCTGAAGTTCGTAAATGCGTCAACGGTGCGGGTGTCTTGGAACGCGCCTCCCGGCAAGTTCAGAGTTCTTCACAGCAACGAGCTCAACGTAGCCATCGACCTCTGGGATGCCGTTGACACTATAGGAAATACTGCCTTGGTAAGTTGAAGGTGGTAGTCTACCACGATAAGTAATCTACGTCATTGACCAACGTTAGCCCACAAAAAAAAAATGTGCATGAATTAATAAGTGAGTTTATTTACCTTGAACAATTACCTCGTTCATTTCAGTCTGTTTATTATTGTATGTAAAACTTCAAAATCAGACATCGTCGGAAAAAGTAGGTTTTTTTCTTGTAAATTATAGATCAAAGTAGAGTTCAAATTACTCGAAGAATCATTAAATAATATCAATTTGTGTCTACCCTTTGCTCAGATTCCAGTGGACCCCACCAAGGATACGTACGTGATGGTGACCGGCTTTGATCCTATAGTGTACAGTCCTGTAAAGACTATCCTGGCGCAAGTGCCGGGTGAGTATAAAACTTTTTTGATTTCTTTGGTAAAGTTTGAGAAGAATAAATCATGTTTAATCTTGTGTTCTGTATCACCTATATCATGGACCTAAATAATAATTAAATATTGAGTCTTCATCTTTATATACATATACATTTCAAAGTCCTGACTGAGATATCTCAGAACCGCTGAACCTAGTGATTTGAAATTTTGCACATAGGTACCTTATATAGTGTAGGCATCCACTAGGACAGGATTTTTGGAAATTCCACCCCTAAGGGGGGTAAAATGTCCACGCGGACGAAGTCGCGGGTGGAAGCTAGTTAACTATGAAATTGCAAAGAAAGTAGGTAATGAGAAACAAAGAATGTGATAAGAATAAAAATGTAGTTGAATATAGAGGGAGAAGAAGACCGAAGAAGGGTAGACTGTTTGAAAGATGATATGCCAAGGAAAGTTGAGATGACGGCTGATCGAGGAGAGTGGACAGAAAAAGTATGTTACGCCTTTTTGTATGAAGATTTTTAGAAGTTTCATATTCCAGCACCCCCATTTGTTTATTTAATAGAACATAATTGTAAATTATTCTTGGCTAACTGTAGCATCAGGGATTTAGAAAAAAAGTATGTCTAATGGCACTTCTAACTAAAGGGAATGATTCGGTTAGCAAAAGAACTCGTAAAACTAATTTCTTGGTTGATGAATTTCAGCAATAATTTAGTCAATATCAGTTTTAAAGCTATGGTGTTTTTATCTGAACGACTCTGCGTACTATGGCGTAACAAAAGGCACCTGTCATAATGTTCTATATTTCCAAAAGGTATATTTATTCGACACCTCATCACTGAGGGACGTGATCACCGCAGCCACTCCTCACTAGTTCTTTCCAGAGGCCCTAGACAAGTGGCAAACGATACAAATCTTTTCTACTAGTAACAACGTCAACTCTAACATTTGACATGATGGTCGCCATGGTTTTTTCTCAGTATTATGTCATTGTCATACATAATATCCTTTTCGTTAAGCGTTCAACGCAATCGATTGGCCAATTGTCTAGGCCCTCTGGTGGTTATAATTTTGTGCTCTCATTAGGCAGGTTTGAACGTATATTTTGTATAGTCTCGACGAGGTCTATCCACCTAAAATGTGTTCTAACCTTACTTCTCTTTACTTCCAAATGCCCTAGCATCATAAGTTAAATAACCTACTAAATATTTCTTCCGTAGTCCACTCAGAGCCAGGCAAGGAAAGATTTAAGAACCTAACTTGGCATTTCCTGAACGCGTCAACTTTAAGAGTGTCGTGGAACGCCCCGCCGGCCAAATACAAGGTCTTGTATAGCACCAAGCTGAACGAGCCGATTGAACAGTGGGACTCCGTTGATACTCTCGACAATATTGCTTTGGTGAGTACCTACAAGGGTTTTTTAAATAAAAGGATATAGAAAATTTCTCCATCCTAAAGTGGACTCAATCTAATGAGAATTAACCTAAGGGTTGAGAATTATATTTATTTTTCAGATTTCTAACGTGGATCCAAAGAAAGACCTTTACCTGATGGTTTCCAGCCGAGATCCTTTGTTCTACAGCTCCATAAAGACCATACCGGCTCAGACACCAGGTGAGTGCTGGAAATATTTAGTTTCATATTCTGAGAGATATGAAGAACCCAGAGAGTTTGTTGTATTCAAGTTGAAAAAGAAAACTTTTAATGTTTCTCGACTCCATTTACTTATAAGTAATACTAGTGATAACGTTGAGGTGATAACTGATCCACAGAATAAATAAAATAGATGTTTTTTTTTTACTAATAATAGTATATGGGTCGTGAGCTAATAATGAATAAATAAATAAACTCAAGTTACGTAGTTAGCAGTTACAGCGTTACTGACCAATCCACCAAGACAGTCACATTATCAAAAAAAAAAAAACATAGCCAACTATTTCACAATCAGTGATGATGAAGCTGATGATGGAACAATCCTAATACGCCATTCGCTAATAAATTACTAGGTATCAAATTGTTAAAAGAGTAGAGCATGACATGTTATACCAGAAAATCTCATGTTATACCAGAAAAAAATAGTGCGTAAGAGCGTCGTCTCCCACCCGGGAGGCACTGGTTCGATCCCCGCCACGTACCAATGTGTTTTCAAATATTGAATTCATATGTACGTTTAATCGACGCTTGGTGAAGGAAAACATCGTGAGGAAACCTGCACACACCTATGAAGAAATTCTTAGGTTGTGTGTGAAGTCGACCAACCCGCACTTGGCCAGCGTGGTTGACTAAGGCCTAATCGCCCCTAATGTGGGGTAGGCTCGAGCCCCTCGGTGGGAACATTATATGAGCTGTTGATGATGATGATGATATTAGAAGTGTGTGTTGTTGTGTCCAGACGTGCAGTGGTGGTGGACGAGTGTCGGCGTGGGTGTCCGCTGGGCGAGCGGCGGCCGCCTGCTGCGCTACTCTCAGAACGTGACCACGTCGCCCGACCTCTGGCCCGCGCTCAACGTCAGCGGGACCAGCGTCGAGGTCAGTGCTGGCTTTAAAACCCTAATTACACACAGTAAAATGTCACTCAGCCGAGATAGTGGTGTGCCCGTGTGCGTGTAGTTGACGACATCGGCGACGAAGAGGTGACTAAACATCTTGAGCCTCTCCAATTGCGTAGCAATGTTGCGTCATTAGGCGCTTTCTACCGTCTGTACCACGGCGAGTGCTCTGAGGAACTTTTTTCCCTAATCCCACCATCTCCCTTCCTTTTACGGACTATGCGTGCTGGTCTACGTTGTCACCGACAAACTGTGGCTACCATTCCAACGCGAACTAAGAAATTTGGCAACTCGTTTCTTTGTCGCACAATCAAGAAATGGAATTCACTGCCAGCACACGTGTTCCCTCCTTCCTACAATCCTGGGTCATTCAAAAGAGGCGTGAAGAAGCACCTTGCAAGGTGGACAAGGCGAGGGTGGCTAGCGCGGCAGTTTATCTCTCGCACCAGCTATTTTCGCATTTGGACTCTACTTCTGCTTACCATCAGGTGGAATGGAGTCATTTGCTTGACCTTTTTATAAAAAAGTCGCGACAACACTATGTGAGGAAGTGGGCTGCGCGGGGATAGGGGCCGATGCGTCGGCGCAGTAGATTTAGTTGACGAATAAGTCCAATTTATACAAAAATGACAGAAGTTTGTTTAGATTTTAAAGGGGGAAGACTTTAGCCATTATAAAAGTTCCTGTTTAAACGTAACAATAAAATGAATGTGGTGTTTGTGATGCCAGCTGACCGGTCTGGACCCGAAGCTGCGCACGTACGTGATGGTGGTGGCGCCCGGGCTGGGCCAGCAGGACCACTTCGAGCAGAAGGTCTTCAAGATACCCGTGAGGCCAGCGGACAGCTCTTCGTTCTATCTTGGTGAGTGCTCCAACAACTAGAACTGTTTGGCGGGAACCTTCTCGGTGCTCCAATAACGACACGACATCCGGAGGTCGAATTTTGTAATTCAAATTGGAAGAATTAGTTTTAAAGAAATTTAAATAACCAAAACTTATTATGTTCAGGTGTTTGTATCGGCGGGGCTATATTCGCTATCCTGGGACTGGCCGTGGTAATGTTCTGCGTGTGGCGACGGAGGAAGCGGGCGGGCTCGCCGCTCAGGTTGGTTCTTATTGATTGACATTATTTATTTGTCTGACCTTTTCTCGTAATCTGAAACGCCGGCAGTATACATATACTGTTGAACCGATGGCAACAATTTGACTTTCATAATGAATAAAGAAATTTGAGTTTGATATATGGCTGCATTATATGGTTCCATTTAATACGCGATAAGCACATACCACACACGAAAGGGAACGCCACTTTTTACTATGAACGCTACGGAACGGCGACTATGAAACATATTCTTCATAGTATAAAGTGGCGATACAAGTGACAAGTGTGCTACGACCTTTAGGCAACTTTTTGTATCATAAAAGCATCCAGCCTTTACGCGTAAGACCTATCGCAGCACGTGAAAGAGGAAATTGCGCGCTAAGGACGCAACAGTTTGTCGGTGACTTCTAAGGACTACAGTACGGCAGACGCGGACTTTATTGCTTCGCGGTCAAAAAGACTGCCCCGCCCCGCCATCTGCAAAGCGCCTTAATGGACTTTCATACAAAAAGTATGAAAGCGTCGCGACGCAAAGCATACAGAAGAGACAGGACGCGGACAAAATGAAAAGATGTCTGTGTCCTTTATTTTTTTTTTTTTTCTGGTTATCTGCAATCAGTTTCCTACTATAAGCAGATGGTTTGTGATCTAATTTTTCGGGTCAAGTGCATCCTCCAGCGAGGACATCTACTCTTTATACTATTATGCAGTCTTGCTACAGTATATCTTTTCTTTTGAGACGTTTTTGATAGCTACGAGTCATTAGACTCGATGCAAGTTCGTTCGGATGTTTTTGCAGCCGCTTCGGATATTTTTCAATGGAAGTCTGAATTTCCTCCTTTACTGTGGTCATATTCAAGTGAGAATGGATTCGTAATTAGTAATGAACCACGGAACATGGGCTATTGTTCTTAATATTGCATTCTGCATTCTTTGCAATATTGCGATGTTCGAATTGCTTGCACTGCCCCAGAGCTGAATGCCATATGTCTATGTTGTCCAAGTTGTGTCCTTTATTAAAACACACAAGAGAGGCGAGTGCGAGGACGCGAGCGGGTTGCCATGCATACCTAGTATTGTTCCGAGACCTGTGACGAGAATGCTTCGCGTCACCGTCGTGTTTCTTCTATATTAATTTCTAAAGTCGCGTCCGTCCCCGACTCACGTCTTTTCTGTCTGATCTGCGGCTAAGCCAGCACGCGTAGTCCCCAGAAGGGAGAATGTGGCAATAGACACACTCCACAGGACACTCGCCGTGGTACAGACGGTAAAACGCGCTCAGTGATACAACGCGAAAGTGCTTTATTCAGAAATTCTGAACAAACTGTCAAATAGTCATGTTCATATTCCCGTATCAAGACAGCTCCAGTAATATGTTTTCAATGAATTAATTAGATGGCTTTATCATTTGTAGGCCTCGCCGCAGACATGCGTCTCTGACAGAAGAAGATGAAGGTGCCGAGATGAAGGTAATTTAAAAACTTTCTTGTTATATAACATAGATCTATCTTATAAGTCATCTCTTTAGCATTATTTGAATTCATTTACAACCGACTTTATATTTGACTTGTACTTGAAAACCAAAATAATTGTAATGCACTATTTTTTTGAACTGTAGAGCTAAGAATGCTTAGAAGTGTCTGATCTGAGTAATCATAGTTAAATATTTTTACTTTTGCCAATTTCCTTTTTGTATTTGAGAAAATATTTCTAAGCATTATTAATGACGCCGATAGAGAAATTTGTATTGGTACTGATATTATTTTGGAATTGGAATTGCCTAGACTGGTGTAGCGTCTAGGCATTTTTACATGCAGCCTAATTTACAGAATGTTGGTGGTCGCCTTGCCAACGGTGGAGGTACGAAAGACGCCGGGGAACCGCTGCTGAATGGACACGTTCACATCACTGAGAACCCTGTAAGTGTCTTTTTATTTTGACTTTGTTTTTAAGGTACAAGTAGAAGTAGAAGTAGGTAGAAGAAAAAGATTAGTACCACATTCAGTTCCCGATTGGCTATAATACAGATTCAGTTTACATTTCTAGGAAATACAAAGTTTATATTGTTACTTTTTTAAAGATTTTAATATTTAAAAAAATAACAATAATAGAGTTATGTCTTACTACTGAGTTATAGTCAGCTAGTATTAGGGCCAAATGATTTGAAAAAACGTACCTAGTGATTCTTGTTTTGAATATTAGCTTATTAGTCGTAAATTAATAGTAAACATAGGTTCCACGGAAGAAATAGCTCTCGGTGATATGTGTGTATGTAACACTGTGCAGTTTCCAGTAAACATTCGATTCTTTAATTTAGGTACTATTTTAAGATGATTTCTTGAGTGTAATCATGTTTAAAGACATGTACAGACGACAACAGATCAGACAACCCAAAACTGTCAAAATTCTTCAATTGTTTTTCAACATTAAACGTGTGTGTTATAAAGCGTGAAATCGATTGACAAATTTTGACCTGGTGTGGTATTGAGTGTACACATCTTTTTAAAAGTGATTGTATAATAGATATAATTTCAATACAGCAATGAAAATTTTTGACAGCAATCCAAAGCTCCGAACGGTAAGATGAAGAAAAGCATGCTTCCTTTCGACCTGTCCCGCCACGAGGACCCTGACTCCACGCTGGAGACGGTCCTGGACGAGTCAGCCGCCTACGAACTACTGGATACGTCCCGGCCCCATCACCCAACGGACATCTACCCCAAACTTCCCGATGACAACATGAACTCTGAACTCAATAGGAGTGCCCATTTCCGACTAGACAACAGCAAAATTCAGCCCACCCTCCAACCGAACGGTTGAGACCGACCCCCCCACCAACGACTAGAACTACAATAGGGGTAGGCGGCCCCTCTCCTCCGGGCGTCGATTCCGATTAGGTAAGCGAAGCTTGAGATTTGTACAGTTAACCAATAGTTGTTACGGAGTCGACCGGGCGCGACTCGCCTCGCGCGAGGATAACTTGTCGTTTCGTTCCTAATAGACTTTATTTATCGTAAGGCTGATTTTTTTCGTAATAGAACGACTACGGGTTTATTTAAGACGAATTCAGAAAACACTTTCTAAGCATGTTGAGTTATTCTCGCTCGGACTCGCGACAGCGTCGGGACTCGTTACTCTAATTATTGTATATAGCGATTATACGACCTGTTTTGGGTGTACACTTTGTATATAAGCGTTGTTTGACATCGGCCTGACTACTAATAGCGTCGAGACAATAAAGTAGTGCGCGTAGCTTCGCGACACAGTGCCTCCGAATAGTTCACCTTACACAGTGCAACATGATCGTACAAATATAAATATAGACCAAAATGAGATCCAAACACCGATAAACTACAAATTCACATTATAACATAACACGAAAGTATTTATTCATGTTGAGAGTAATATGGAAATATATTTATTTTTAATTTGTTTTACTTCACTGAGTTCTTAGAAGCCTCAGACGCTACAAGTGTTACCTTCACAATTAACATTCCACTATCTATACTATGCATCACAATAATCTATGTACCTATCTTTTTTAATTGAACGCACAGTTTTTTTTATGATATTAATAATATATATCCCTGTTATAATTTTATTAGCAGTTATTTTTTACACATTTAAACACAAAGTTGATTTTTAGATACTTAAAACCTAAGAAAAAGTAGATAGTATAAAATATGTAATGTAAAAATAATAAAAATATTATAAAAAAAATAATTTATTACAACGAACTACTGATATTTTAAGAAACGTAAAATAGATTTAAAAAGGGTGTTATCGTTATTAAAGTGTTACTGATCGTTGTTTCAAAATACGAATTTTCCACCTTTTAAGGAGTAAAATTTATTTCTGTTTCTTTTGAGAAAAAGATATCTCAAATGAAGTTCGTTGCTTATTATTCCATATCACAATTTGTACCTACCTCATGATACGTTGTAAGATTCTTTTAGATGTAAAAAAAGTTGATGAAATTAAGTTTTCTTTAATTTTCACCCATCGACCTACGGTTTTAGGGTATTACAGGCACTTACTGGTTAGTTAGTGATATTTTTATTTTATTTATTTTCTATTAGGGCCTTAGGCTACAGGTATTTTATATATTTACATTATTCACAGAAAGTTAAGTTTTTGTAGTACGGATATCAGAACAAAGCCTTAATAGTTCATCATAGTGAGTCGGAAAAACATTTTTATGGAAACCCATGAATACCGAAATTGAATCCTATTCTCGTATTATTATAATTTAAAATTGTTACCATAAATACGTTTTAGTAGATTCTCTTGGATCTGATATTGATACTACAAACAATGGGATTTATAAGTACAACAGTTATACTTTAGTTACAATTACAAATTGTGTTCGACACACAAATCCGCTGCATCTCTAAATAGGAGGCAGTAATTTTCTTACAATACTATTTTTGGTTACATTAAACGTATGTACGTATAAACTATTGCACCTAGGTACAATTTATATAATTAAGTTTAAATCTGGCTCGGTGTTTTAAAAACTCGAAAATTCATAAAAATTACACTTAAATTCCAAAACTTGTGTATAAAAAACACCAAATCGACTTTTTAAAACCTCCAAGCCTTGTAAATATAAAAAATAAACTCCGTTAAAATTTAAAAAGGAAATGAAAAGAACGCCGACTTTGTACCTGAAACTTCAATTACACTAAGTTAGTTAGACTTAGGTGTAGTGTTAGGACTTAAAAATCTAGAATTTTAACTTTGATGCTAGGTTTTTACAGGGTGTCACAGTTTGATTCTGACAATAGTGGCTCCACGGGTATTCTGGTGTTTTCCTACTTATTACTTTGCATATTTTCAATTCAGTATTTTTTTACCGGATCGAATTTCGCTGTTGTCATTATACTTCAATTTACCAATTAAAACACGTTGGTTTAAGATTATTTCTGCCAAATATATATTACCTTTTTAGTATTGAAAATCGTATCTGTTTCATTGTTGGCGAGTGAGCGAGAGAGAAAGGGATAGGTATAATATTTTCTTTAAAGTTGTTGAAAATTGGAAAATTATATATTGAATTAATTAAACGCTGACTGTCACTAATGAAATAGAAATATACAAACTTAATGTTCAAATACCGTAGCTTATTAGTTTTGTAACCATAGATAATAGTAGTTGACTTTTACATACATTATAAGATAATTACCTTACAAACCTATGTATATTTGTGGTGTCATTTTTGTGATATTTTTCTGGACTTAAAATTATTTTGTCAATTGCATACTCTCCTTTCTTATTATATAAGAATAAGAAACAGGTAGTATGGATTGAGCGTAATTTTAGAGTTTAGAGAGATTTCTCACGATTTCACATAAAGTATGCAACGACACACGTTCACTCGAGGTTGTGTTAAAATATTATCTTTTTTATCACCTTTTAAATTACATAAAGTAATTGCTATAGGTTTATAATGCCGTCTTGTTTTTTTTATTATGTTTTTTCCTTTTTATTTTGTAACAGTGAAACCAAAATGTTGATAATTGTCGCAATAAAATGATACCTGAATTATGTACAATTATTGTAATTTATTACCACGAGTATTTATTCTATAGAATTTATACAATATCTACAATACAATGTTGATCGCCTTTGGTTTATGTTTTTTCAGTACCATTCTGTACATTAAGTAACTCTATGGAAAGTGTTTTGACTAAAATATAAGTTTAATAAAAATTTGGCGTAGAATACCTTATGTAAGTATACTTACACATATTTTATTGTATAAGTTAAGTATTCAGGAGTTTTATACAATTTGGTTTTTATATTTAGATATCTACAGAATCATTTTTCATGTGTACACTTTACATTGGCTTTTCCGTCCTTGGAGTGAAAACTAAGTTAAAAATTAATGAAGCCTGATATTGTGCCTCACTTTATTATTTGATATTACATTGCGCAATATTATTATTACGTAAATGACTAAAGATTCAAACAAAGTATTTGCTTTAAGGCGAATTTTGATTACGACTCACTGTCGATAGATGGCGTTAATTGATAATTTTCAAAAGATCAATGCGGTATGTTGATTTATCGCTGAAACGTGATTGAAACTAAGGCTTTTTCTGATCTAGAGATCATTTTAAACATAAACTTTAAGAAAGGGTTAACAATGAGTGTACTTTTATCCAAAATATGATGAATATTTTCAAAATTTCAGCCTATGTTTTACCGTAGATACTGTGATTTAAAAGTGATCTAGTTTTACTTCACAAGTATCTCATCATAGAACAATATGTGGGATTATTAAAATTCATGATTTCATTATGAGAGTGAGAATATTAATGTTTAAGTACGCACCTATTAGTCACCTGCTTGTTCTTGGTCTGTTAATCAGCAAAATTTAGCATGTCATTTTCAGTATTGCTTTTGAATAAAATCTGTTATCAGAATAAAAAAAATGTTTGTATCTGGCTATTTATATAAATAATTATGTTTCCACGGTCTTCCGTTCACCCATCGACTATCAAGATCGAAATCTTCAGTTGTACAATTTTATTACGTTTGATTTTTTTTAGTAAATCTAACAATAGTTTTTACTAATGTCTCCTATTCGCTAATTATATATTAACGGTCTAAATTTAATCTAAAATTAATATAAAACGATTTACATTTTAATATCCGTCGGCTTACATGCCCGTTTATTTGGGACGGCAAACTCTTTTCGATATCAATTAAAATAATAACTCAGACAAAATAATTCAAGACAGGTGATAGTGTTAGGTAATCTTTCTGTTTCAATCATACAAAAAGCATTATTATTCCTGTAAAGTCACAATGATGACAATAAAAAAGGACTTTTTCTTAAATCTATCAACCGTCAAATAGAAACCAGCGTGTTGGGCGGATTGGGACACTCAGAGTTTTTTAATACTTTCACAATAATGCCTTAACAAAAATAACTTGACTTGTCAGTCACAAACTGCCACGGGTAAATCATTCCACAACAACTACTTATCTACACATTCCACCATTGGCTGCAATAATTTTTTTCTCTTACAAATCCGATTTTTTGTTGTTGTAAATGTTATTGTTAATTTATTTTCTATTTTATTCTACATAACATTATTATGATCCTACAACCGTAAAGCAATAGTATAGAGATTTTTTTTGTAGTAATTATATTTGTAACTTGTTTAAAACTATAAGTATTATCAAAGGCAAGCTTTTTTTTTACAGTCGACGGTATATATATATCAGTTTAACGTCTTCGTAATTTTAACTCTAAGTACCATAGAATACGTTCGGTTTTAAGTTGGTGTTTTGTGGACTATTACATAAAGTTTCATGTTGATCAACACATTGTTAATTATTTTCTATCAATAACAATATTGGTCGCGGTTTTTCTATTCTGCTCTTTGGTGGATTTCTAGTAAAAGACAAGAATTATTTTTCATTTCAATAATGTTTTGTTCATTGGGTATAAGACTTTACATACCTTACCGGACGATGTTAAAGTTTACATTGGTACAATAGACAGACTTGCGACCTCGCACAACGATTTTAGATAAGCAATAATGTAGAAAATTAAAACCTATTTAAAACCCGAACTTAGTACAATTACATTAGAAACCAATGTAAACAAAATAGTTGCAATATAAATTCAGTTTTGTTTTACGAAGAGTTTCAATATTGTGTGATGGCGATTTAGCGAGTACTTAGCAATGAATAATGAATAGTTCTTGTACCATTTATACCATCAAAATGTAAGTAGGAACCAAAATATTTTCTTCTGCAGGAATTACTTACGTTGTTTTTCAAGTTGACCAGATGAAGTTGTCGGTACTTTGTGATGAGTTTGTGAACTAATTGTATTTTTTTGATGATATAATTTGCAATTAATAGTACTAGTAGTTTTTTTTATTTTGATATTTTTTTTATTTCGAATGAAGTTTAACGTATGAATATTCTTATATTTTTGTTCCACTCTCTATTACCTCTTCTAGTAAAATTGTAGCAGAAAAACTAAATAGTATATAAGAAAATAACCAGGGGACCAAAGACAGCCTCTGTAATTATTATTTTCCATTAACATTTACTTAGTAACCGGTACGTCACAAGATGGCGGTATTTGTGAACTGTCACTATTACCCAATAGCTGTGCTGGATAGTTTAAAGCTGTTAGCGCCATCTCGTGAGCAATTTGGGAACTGCCAAGTCATTGCAAAGTACCAACAGCAAGGTATAAATAAGATTGTTGTATAAATTAATATAAAAATTATTAACGACCATTGTGGTGGCTCAACTTTCTATAAGATACCTATATATTAGCCACAAGCCCTGATAAAATGAAAATATTAGTATATTAAAAGTTGATGATAAGGGACTGGCATATTTTAAAAAGTGGAATGAATCAGTTGATTTTTCTGAAAGTTATTAAATTAAACTTTTTAATGATTTCTTTAAACATTTACTTGTTTTGTACACCGTTTCAGCAGCTGCTATATGAATTACTTAAAATTAAAATGTTGGATTCAATTTTAATTGTCCAAGAAACTCATTGATCATTTTAAATATTTTGAGACTACTTAATTATAAATATTTTTATTTCGTACCTATACGGTTTCAATATTTAGATCAATAAATAAACTGTTTTGATTTATAATAAAATACTCTAAACATCCTCGCATAAACTTAAATGTTCCATGTAGAAATATCCCAGTTTCTTAGAATTTATTATAAGAATTGGTAATGAAATGGGGATATGCTAATTCGAAACAGACATGCTAATGTGAACTTAAGAATTTCTTCCTTCGGCATCTTTATTCCGTTGTAATATGAATTATATTTGCACACCGTTCTGTTAAAGCAGTTGATTTATAAAACTTTTTGGGAATGTGCAGTCTGTTACTTGCTCTATATACTTAATAAGCATTAATTAAAAGTATAATTGGCATGTCCCCATGCAAACGTTAGTTATATAATTATAATTGAACTACCTCAACCAAATTACCCATTAATGTTGTTTGTAAGTGTTTTTTTGAGTCTTATTATAACTAATAATTACTGAAATGTAGTGTTTTTGATAATAAAGTTATAATTAGTTCCAGCGCCCCCTTTTGATATGGTAATTATTGTTACCAAACGTATTGAATGTGGTCGAATTGTCAACGTGGTATTGTCATGTCATGATCGGATGATATTAAATTTGAAAAGCATAAAATTGTTTTATTGTTTACTGTGCTTTGTCCTTTAATCTATTTATACAACCTCACGGCAAGAAAATCTTTAAATAAGGGTCATGTAATCTATTTGTGCGGAGACTGGGTCTTTCGGAGATGAAATTATGTTTTTATGCAAGTACATAATAAACTTTTACTTATTACGTTAGTCAATCAAGTGTCTGTTACTATACTTGAATATTAAAAATAATATTACTAGTCTGATATAAAATTGCATCTGCTATTTAACGATGGCGCGTTAATGTTTTCAATATAATAAATTAGTACTTTATCAACATAGAGCGAAAATGCCGGAATCCAAAATGATTGGAAGGAAAATGTTTTGTTTTTATAAATGCATTAAAACATTTTTTAAGTGATAATTTTCATTACTTAATATTTTAGAATGGATCTTTTACAATATTGTGCTCTGTAATATTGTGAAAATATAAAGTTACATTAAAGTATAACTGAAATTAAAATATTTTTTTAATAAGAACGCGGCTTCGAATATTTGTTAAATTTTGGCTATCAGAAAAACCACGTTAGTAGTTCGAAAATTGAGCCCATAAAATTACATGTCTTTTATTAAAGAAAGTTTTCTAGTTATTTTTAAGAATTTCCTGCGGGTAAAACTACTCTGTGCTGTGAAAATTATCGTCAATAATTTCTCAACCTTGTATCATATTAAGCAATTTATGGGTTGGAACATAAGACATGGGTTAGTAGATTCATATAAGTATTTACGTAAGTGTGTTATTGACGAAGGAGGCTTCTGGTTGCTGATATCCCATGGAATGTAATGTGATCTTCTATAGTCTGGTAAAGATCTGACAAAAGCAGCACTAATTACCACAAGCCGGTCGTTGAAAATGGACAAAAAGTCATTTCCATTTTGCTAAAATCCTTCGCCGTACTATCATTATCGTACGCACGTAAGGCAATGACAGCCAGAGGTAGGGCAGAGCGGGTTAGCCGCTAAAATTTGGAACACCCGAATTAGAGTAGTAGCAGTAGGAGTACCTCCTCCTTACAGACCAACCTTAAGCGCGAAGCACACCGATCTGGCGTCGGGCAAGGACGCGCCGCGGACATCATTCAATTACCGTACTAAACACACGGCGATAAGGTCATTAATTGAAGAAATTTGTCGGCACATCGGACGCGCTATAGCACGACACTTCGGCGTTGAATTTATAACCTTATTGCCGTGTTTTTGGTACGATATTTGAATGAAACAGAACCGTGTCCTTGTCAGACGCCAGATTGGTGTGCTTCGCGCCTTTCAGACCAACCTTATACACCAAAGTCGTCGGACTTATTTGTCCGCGAGTAAGTCAGTGACTTCACATCTCGTTCAAGTAGGAAAACTTTGTCGGCAACACGGAATCATCAATTTCGAGTTCGAGTGCCGGCGGGCAAGTGAGTTTTCGCAGACATGCCGCCGACATGTCGCAATAAGTACCCGACATGGTTCTTGAAATAAACCTGACAATACCAAGCCGCCGCCGGGCTGTGCCGGCGGGTTTTGGTGTGTAGACTACATACATTTGTGTAATGTTGTAGTTCCGTCGGTGAGTAACATTGCCAGAGCTCCTCGGGATCGTGGGGCAGCGCCCCCTGGATCTTGAGCCATTCACTCTACCCTGGACAATGAGTCTCTCCATAACGTTACCATTTTCGCGTATAACGTGGCTCAAGATCCGAGAGTTAATGATAGCCGAAAGTATTTGCCCGACCTTGAGCTCTTGGAGAATAGAAATGTTATTGTGATGGGATAGCAGCGTGGAAATGGCACCTTAGTATTTCTATCGTTTATATGCTACGGATATTAGGTACTTTCCATCAGGCAGGTCGTATGGTTAACTTAAAAGACATTTTTTAAAGTAATAATACTGTTAACCCCCCCAACCAAGCTAATATGCTTATGCTAGGAGTGGGTTCACGTCGGCAGTGAAACGGCAGCCGAGGATCGATCTCCGTTCACACAGAAACTGAGTCCACTGACCTGCGCATTCGGCTACCGATGCTTACTTGAATAAAGGTTATGAAATGGCGATATAGGAAAATCTCAACAGTCGAATGATAAATATTTATTAATGCTTGTTCCTAAGCTGAACGAGTAAACTTTGACGGCAGAGGCTGGACACCGCACCTTCGTCCTTGCGGCGGAGTTTTGCCGCCAACCGAGCTAGGCTGAACCTCGCCCTTGGCCGCGCTGATCGGCTACCAGCTGACAATAAGACAACAAAATATAAATAAGGCACAAAATATATAATCAGTCGATGTGCGCTGTGAGCAAACTCATAGCTCTTAAATGATATGGTTTGGGATTTCAGTTCCTCATGTCTAAAGAAATGCAATGCTCAATGCTCACTAGTCCTACATATCATTAAAGAATAAGGTGATAGAACTAGTGATACGTGAACATTTAACATTTAACAATTTGGATTTAATGTAAAGCAAAGCAAAATCCTACATAGTTATGTTAGCTTGGTATTTTTTATAGGAAAATTATTATTAACTTACTGTAAAAACCCGCACATAGGTAAGTTCAGGGTTATTTTTTTATGACCATGCGGAGTGTACTGTTTTTGGGAGAGTCAAATGTGCTAAGTATTACGGACACAAGTATTAACTTTTATAACTGTCACTTGATTATTCGAGAATTTAGGCAAAAACGAAGTAACACTAGAAAAATAATTGTTTTGCTGGTTTCGCTAATTAAATTGTATCTTATGTATTTCGAAAACGAAGTACCAGGCTACCATAACTATGTAGGAATTTGCTTTCAAATGTAGGACTATCGAGTAGTTCACGTATCACTAGGTCTACTACCTTATGCTTTAATAATAAGTGGAAGGACTAGTGAGGAAAGAGAGTTTCCTTAGTTCCACCGTAGTACTGATGAGTAGAACTAGTGGGAACAAACCAACTAAAGCTCTGCGCAGCCCCATTTGGGTTTATAAGGGTGACTGACGTTCATAGATTGGCAATGAATCTACGAGACCAAAAAATGCACCACTGTGTGAGTAATGCGCGTGTGTGCGTGAAAAATAGTACTACAGTCTGACAGTTGCTGTCTTTTCTACGTGACTGAGAGGCTGACATAGGCCGCCTGCGGGGACGTGAAATGGTTTCGTCTATCTATCTCATTCTAATTATACGCGTTAATATTCTCTTTCTCTTTTACACTGCCGATCTACAGTTCCATATCTATGACTGTTCTATGCATTTTGGTTACATAGGTGTTGCATTTGAGTATGGAACAGATGATTTGATTTGCCTCATATTTGATCTACGAACAGCTGCGTTGGAGGACGCGTTTAAGCTTCTGAACTGGAGAGGACTTGGCATTAACATAAATGGTGAGTACATGAATCACCTTCGCTTTGCAGATGATATCGTATTTATGTCTAAGACCCTGGAAGACCTGGGCACAATGCTCAGCGATCTCTGTAAAGTCTCCCAACAAGTCGGTCTTAAAATAAACATAAGACTAAAATCAAGTCAAATTTCGCACCCACTTCTGTAAAGGTTGGAAGCTCTACACTGGAAGTTGTCGACGATTATGTTCACCTGTGGACAAACAGTCCAACGGGCAGCGTTCGGGAAGCTACGTGGCATATTCTCGGCCCATCTCGGATGATATCTCGGATTATAGATGGGCCGAGAATATGCCACTTAGCTTCTCCGCTGTGTCTCAAGACGAAAGTCTTTAATTCGTGTGTATTGCCAGTGATGACCTATGGAACCGAAACGTGGCCGCTTACAATGGGCCTCATAAGAATGCTAAAGGTCACCCAAAAGGCAATGGAGAGGGTTATGCTCGGAGTTTCTCTGCGTGATCATATTAGAAATGATGAAATCCGCAGGAGTACCAAGGTCACCGAAATAGCCCAAATAATTGCGAACCTTAAGTGGCAGTGGGCAGGGCACATTGTGAGGCGGACTGACGGCCGTGGGGTGGAAAGGTTCGCGAATAGCGACCGCAGCGCAGTGTTGATAGCCCCCTATAAGGTGGATTGACGATCTGGTAAAAGTCGTGGTAAGCCGCTGGATGCGGGAAGCGCAGGACCGACCGGTTTGGAGTTCCTTAGGGAAGCCTATGTCCAACAGTGGGCGTCTCTCAGCATGAAATGATGATAATAATAATAATAATAATAATAATAACCCCCCTAGGGGACCACCTTGTCGTGGTGGGGGGGCTTACAGGGAGGCTTGATCTTAAGTACAAAGAAGTCAGAATAACTAGACTAATACCTTTAAAGTTACATCAATACCTGTCATTAACACCTAAGCAGACACCCTTCCCAAACTAACGGTCCCAAAACCCTTTTAAATGGAGAATTTTAATGAGAGATATAATTTACGGTCGCTACCCGGGGGTCGCCGGGGCACATCTGGAGCCGTTGCTGGATGTGACAGCATACGAACCATCTGCGATGAGGAGCTGAGCAGGTGGGCTCCTATCGACAAATCGACTACAGCCGAAAAATATCAAGATACACTTAGTTTGCAATCTTCTGGTCGACTGACCAGAAGATTGATTCATCATTCAATACAGATGATGTTATCAATACTTGTTCCTCTGAAATTAGTCAACAAGCTATGGCTGTTGTACAGGAGGTCATTTGCACCAATCAACCTGTACCCACCATAAACACAGCTTGTAAGCGTAAAAAATGGACTACTGATATGAACCAATTTATTTTACGCACATATCTTCAAATAACAGCATTAGAAACTATAAACACAAAAAGTTATTTAGAACAACTACACAATAAATTCATTCAAAAATATCCAGACATGCAAGTAAGTAGGCAACGTATAGGAGATCAAAGACGTGCCATATTAAGAAGAAATCTCCTATCTGACAAGATCATACAAGATATTCACAATCAAGTTCAAAATGATCTAAACAATACCACCAACAATAACGAATACATAACTCAAAATACAACTACCACTACACTATCACACAGTCAGACTAATCAAAGAATGCGATGGACCAGCGTTCATAATGAAACAATAATCAGAGCCTATTTAAAAGCTACAAACTTAGAAACAGATAAAACAGCCTATAGAAAGAAAATACACGAAGACTTTATTGCTGCGTTCCCTAATCTAGCACATTTAACAGAACAGAGAATAGCTGATCAGAGAAGGTTGATAATAAGCAACAGATGGATAAGCGAGGCGAAGCTAAATGATATTAAAGCTCAAATCAAGCAAGAATTGCTTACTGCAGAAAACAATAGTAAAATGAATGAAGATGAAGATGACTATAGTTTAAGTAAAAGAAATTTAACGATTACAAACACACAAAATAGTATTAAATACACGGCAACAGAAACTGACACATTAGATACAACCACACATAACCCAGATGAACTCACTACAATTATTTCAGAGGAAAATATTACTCCAAACAAAACACTAGAACACGTCCCAAATTTGGTAGAAAAAGTCAATCAAGAATTTAATAATGCTTACAGCTTATTTATAACCACGGAACCTACAAATAGACCCTATCTTCCAAAGCTTAAAATATCCAAGAAATTACGTTTTATTGTAGAATACTTAAATAAAAAATTACTTCCTGAATTCTTAAACACTGAACAAGATTTCTGCACTTTGCAAACAATCATTTATTGTGCAGCTTATACTGCTGTCATATGCTGTGGTGCTAAAGTAGGTAACTGTAACAAAATTGAACAGAACAGAAATAACAACAAACCTGCATGGCGGATTAGGTTAAAAAATAAAGTCAGCAAATTACGAAGTGATATAGGTCGCCTAACCCAATACATACGTGGAAATAGAAACCCTAATGTAATATCAACCGTTAATTTAATCAAAGAAAACTATAAATTACACACCCACCATGAAAGTTTAAATACCGACTTAACACTATTTCTCGATACCTTAAAACAGAAGCTAAATGCAGCCGCCAGTAGATTAAAACGCTACATTACTTGTACAGACCGAAAGAAACAGAATACTCAATTTCAAACCAACGAAAAAAACTTTTACCGTAACCTGGAACACTCACATACGTTACCTATTAATGATACACCTACTCCACAAGCTTTACATCAATTCTGGTCAGATATTTGGGAGAAACCTGTAACACATAACAGAGACGCTGATTGGTTAAGCAGGCTTAATAATGATATCCCTAATATGGAGTTCGACCTTATACCAGCAGATATATTTATAAAAATAATATCACGATTGCATAATTGGAAAGCACCTGGAACAGACCACATACACAACTACTGGTACAAACAATTTACATGTACACATCCATATATACATTGTCACATAAATAAATTTATAAATGCACCGAATACTATACCAACATTTCTCACACAAGGTATCACATACATGTTGCCAAAAAACTCGGACACAAAAAACCCATCAAAATATAGACCCATTACTTGCCTACAGACCATGTACAAAATAATTACAGCATGCATCAGTGACTCTATTTATACACACTTAGATAAATACAACATTTTAGCAGAAGAACAAAAAGGGTGTAAGAAAAACACACAAGGTTGCAAAGAACAATTACTAATAGACACGGTTGCAATGAAACAGGCCTACAAAAAGAAAAGAAATATATACACTATGTTTGTAGATTATCAAAAAGCTTTCGACTCTGTACCTCATAGCTGGCTTATTTATGTATTAAAATTATATAAAATACACCCAAAAGTAATAGAATTTTTAAACAGTATAATGACAAGATGGGAAACCACTCTACATATTAGAAGTGCTTCAATCACCACTCAACCCATAAGAATTCAGCGAGGTATATTCCAAGGGGATTCTTTGAGTCCACTTTGGTTTTGCCTCGCACTTAATCCACTTTCACAATTATTAAACGAAACAAAATCAGGATTTAATCTCATTCACAATAATACATCGTTCATTCTCTCTCACCTTTTATATATGGACGACATCAAACTTTTTAGCTCCACCAAAACTGAGCTATACGAACTCGCAGACCTCACCGAAGTATTCTCTCATGATATTAAAATGAAATTTGGAGTAGACAAATGTAAAATCTTTTCATTAAGCCGTGGAACTATTCAGAATCACACGTACACACTACAAAATGGGGAAGAAATAATGGCAATAACTGAAAACAATACATACAAATATTTAGGTTTTGAACAGTCTACGCAAATTCATCAAAAAGACACCAAATCACACTTGATTCGTAAGTTTCAACACAGATTAGATTTAATTTTAAAAACACAATTAGACTCAAAATCTACTACCAAAGCCCTTAATGCCTATGCAATACCCATACTAACATACTCATTTGGAGTGATACATTGGACACAAACAGATCTTAAAAAAATACAGCGCATTATAAATACCAAACTAACCAAGCACAGAAAACATCATCCAAAGTCGTGTTCCGAACGACTTACTCTGCCTCGTAAAGAGGGTGGTAGGGGCATTATAGACCTTAAAAATTTACACAACAAACAAATAGCTTCATTAAGACAGTTCTTCTATAACCGCGCTGAATATTCGAAATTACATAAATACATAGTAGATATAGACTACAAATATACACCACTTAACTTAAGTAACAAGAATACACAACCTAACGAGGAAATAACAAACAACAAAGTAAAAATAGCTAACTGGGAACAAAAAGTATTGCATGGTAGGCATAAAGCAGATTTGAACCAGCCCCATATAGACATAGAAGCTTCCAATCATTGGCTACAAAATGGTCAACTCTTCCCTGAAACAGAGGCGTTTATGCTTGCCATTCAAGACCAAGTAGTCCCTACACGAAATTACAAGAAATATATAATAAAGGATCCGAACCTGTTATCAGACATGTGTAGACAATGCCATAGTAATAGTGAAACTATACAACACATAACTGGTGCATGCAAGTCCTTAGTAAATACAGATTACAAACATCGCCACGACCAGGTTGCCTCAATCATACATCAACACTTAGCACACAGATACAACTTCATAAAAGAAAAGATACCTTATTATAAATACACCCCCAACCCAGTTTTCGACAATAAAATAGCAAAAATTTACTGGGACCGCACAATCATAACAGACAGAACAACACACTATAATAGGCCAGATATTACACTCTATGACAAACAGACACGCAGAGTATATCTAATTGACATAGCAGTACCAAATACCCATAACGTTCAAAATACAATAAAAGAAAAACTTACCAAATACACAGATTTAGCCATACATATAAAAAAGCAATGGAAAGTGGAAAAGGTTCAAATTGTACCTATAGTCATGTCTTCTACTGGAGTTATACCAAAATCTCTAAAATTGAGTCTCGACTCATTAAATATACCTACTTCAACATCATATTTATTACAAAAAGCCGTTATTTTAAATACTTGTCGAATCACACGAAAATTTCTATCAACTTCACATATAACATAAAGAGCAATCATTTACAGACACCCAACACAGACACAATCAAATAATAGTAAATATTTCGCGCTTGGTACCAACCCGCGTAGAAATTAATTTAACCTCAGTAATGAGAGAAGCAATAAATAAGAAATAATAATAATAATAATAATAATTTATTTCCAATAAAGATGAGCACAATACATACAAATAGAATACAAATGTAACTACAAAGGTAAAATTTATGATCTAGGAGCCTGAACTAGGATAATCCTGTGTTTCAGGCGATTACGTCTAAAATAAGTGTAAAATATATAAATAATCTTCAGAAATTTCACTATATTTACACTATATTTACAAATTACAATCTAATTATAAAATAACATAATGTGTGCCGATAAAATAAAACAAATTAGTGATTGAAATAAGTTAAAACTATTTAAATACAGTTAATAAGTTCTCTGTATCTTCATAGGACATGTTTTGAAAGCCATCTTGAAGGGCTTTCTTACAGTTTTTGTAATTCATGGGATAAATCTTGAATATAGAATTTAGTCTATTATAAAGAAGAGGACCTAAAAATGTATAAAATTTGGCCGAAAAAGCGTGTTTCGCTAGTATTTGGGTGCAAACAATATCTTTCCGTCTTTTGTTCATTATATCGGTGCTGTAGGGAAGGGTTGCGTGCTGTTTTAGTGCTATGTGAAGAATGAAGAGTTGTCGGACTGTTAATACTTTACAATTTTTATAGAGAAGGCTGGTGGGGAAAAGAAAAGGCCGGAAAGTAGATACTTTGAGAATCGCTCTCTGAGCTCGCTCGATTGTAAGTAGCAATGTTTTGCCCGCTCCACCCCAAGTTGTAATACAATAGGTTAGTATGGACTGACATAAAGCGAAATATATTTGTTTTATTAATGTCCAGTCAGCGACGTTACGTAATTTTTTGAAGACATATATCATCTTCCGCATTCTATTATTTAATGCTTGTATATGTTGTTTAAATGACAAAGTGTCATCTAATATAATACCCAAGTATTTTATTGAATTAGTGACTTTTATGTCTGGGCATTGGCATCGTTCGTTGCTGGAAAGATTACAGTAGTGAGCATGCAAATGTAGGTTAGTTTGATATACTTTTTTCCGAATAGAAAACCTAATGTATTTCGTTTTTTCTGCGTTTAATGTTAATAGATTGTGCTGAAGCCAATTATTCACAATGTTAAATCCTTTTTGCGCATACCTGTATACGTCTTCCTCTGTGTCCGCCGCAAAAAGAAGAGCAGTGTCGTCAGCGTAAGATATGATTGTACCATGATCTAGATTTAGATTACAGAGATCGTTTATATAAATCAGGAACAGAGTAGGTCCTAAAATACTTCCTTGGGGAACGCCAAAGGTAGTATTTTTTGACTCAGAACTGAGAATACTGTCCATCCTTACACATTGGGTACGTTCTTCTAAATAGCTCGAGAAAAGTTTCAGCTGAACTCCTCTTATACCTAACGTTTCAAGCTTGCGCAAAAGGACAGGGATTGAAATTGTGTCGAAGGCTTTGGCGAGGTCCAAGAAGATTCCAATTGTGTGCTTACCTGTATCAAGATTTTGTACTAAGTGATCAGTTAATTTATGGACAGCATCAGCAGTTGAAACTTTTGCTCTAAAACCAAACTGTGTCTTAGACAAAATCCTTTTACTCTCTAAATATGATACTAGCCTCTTGTTTATGAGTTTTTCTAATATTTTGGATATACTCGGTAGTAAAGAAATAGGCCTGTAATTTGAGACTAGATTTTTATCTCCAGACTTATATACGGGAATGACAATGGCTTTTTTGAGACACTTTGGAAAATGACCTGTGGTTAAACACTTTCGAAAAATATGTGTAAGTGGAGGCACCAAAATATGTTTGAATTGCTTTAAAATTTTATTTGATATGCCATCCCATCCAACCGCGCAATCATCTTTTAAAGCAATTATTGTTCTCTGCACCTCGTCTTCGTCGGTGTCAAGTAACGCGAAAGAGGTCAGGCTAGTGCTGAAATTAAATGTGGAATTTGTTGTGTGATTTGGCTGTATTTGGTGTTTTTCTGCCAGATTTTTACCAATATTAATAAAGAAATTATTTACTAGGTTAGCTGTTGTTAAATGAGAATAATGTGCTTGAAATAAACCTGAACATGACTCACTCGATGTGGAACTATAAGTAATCTTTTTTACGTGTTGCCATATATTTCTATTATTTGTTCCTGCCATTTGCAACATGGCTTTATCGTAATTATTTTTAACTTTTTTCAGCAGATCATTACAAAAATTGCGATAACGTTTGTATGATAATTGCAATATTAAATTACTTGGGTTAGACTTCGCTTTAATATGCAATTTATCCCTATGACGCATACTCCTTACGAGACCTGGCGTAATCCACGGTTTGATATTATTATATTTATTACATAATTGAATAGTAGTTGTATTGTTCTGAATTGCAAGTTGAACGTTCTCTATTAGGTACAACATGCAATATTGCGGATCAGCAGAAATATACACTGGGTCGAAGTTTATGCCGCGTAAGTCATTTTCGAGTTTATTTATGTTTAATCTAGATGTTGTGCGGTTATTGTCTACCTTAGGCATCTTACAGTCAAGGGTTAGTAGGGCAGCACTATGATCTGTAATTGAGGAGTTAGTAACAAGCGTCAGAGATGGGTAATTTGTTTTTAGCATGATATGGTCCAAGCATGAGCCACTCTGGTGCGTGGGAAGAGTATGTGCGGGAAGCAACCCATGAAAAGAACACAAATTGAGGTAGTCATGGGCACATGTATCTAAACTATCCGAGATAATATTGATATTTAAATCCCCAACTAAAATTATGTTTCTAAATGAAGATATGTCACTAAGGCAATCGTTTAGAGATTCCGTAAAATTATTTATGTTTCTAAAAGAGGGAGATCTGTATAAAGCTAGTATTGCATATTCTGTTCCTATTTTTATTAACAATCTATTGCAGTCATGAATAATTGGTTCTTCAAAGTTTACATTATATTTATTTTTTACATATACTATTACGCCGTCATTTTTGTTATAACTGGTTTTACTTCTGAATGCGTTATAACCCGACAGTGTAGGAATATTATAATCTTTAGAAGTCCAGCACTCAGTTAGAACGAGTACGTCACAACTAATGTTTAACCTGCCTTGAAAAATGCAGAATTCATCAAAATTCTTAAAAATACTACGTATATTTTGCGTTAATATTGTTAGTGGGTTGCGGTAAGATGAAAAATATTGCTTGCAGTTTTCGACGTCACAAAGTTTAGACTCGGATACAGAGAAGTTATCTAAATCATTAATTAAATTATTAATCATTAAAACTATCAAGATAATAAAAAGTGAAAGAGATATAAAAATTAAAACTAAAGTAGTATTTAAATAAATAAATAGAATAAAAGGTCGTAAATACCCTATAAATACGGCGCTCTTAGGCGCCCCCAAAATCAATAGAGTTAATATACCTCTTCTCGGCCATTAATTTCGCAGGACAATCAGCAGCACCTGTACTATGGTTACTAGGTTTCTTAAAGTGCAAGCACGTAGCACATTTCCCATTTTCGGCTGTTTTTGTACACTCTTTTATTGAGTGGCCTTGAATACCGCAGTGTCCGCAGGGGTATGATGAGTCCCTACACGACTTAGCCGCATGACCGTACTGCTGGCATTTGTAGCACCGAGTGACCAGAGTAAAATCTCTTACTGGACAAGATGACCAATTTAGGAATACTCTTTCTTTTGATATAAGGGCTTTTCGTACAATTGCAGAAACCTCTATTATAAAATTGCAAGTCTCAGCGTCCTTCTTGCCGGACTTATGACTTAATTTTATGCTAGATAAAAATGTGTCAAGGGTGGAGTTCTGAAGTACGTCGGCTACGTTTTGGTGGTATAAACATGTGAAAACTTCTTTTTCGTGCATGGATGAGGGCACACCGATAATAACTACTCTTGGCTTTCTTTTATAAGGCTCGTCGAGAGTTAGGCCTGAGTTCTTTATTTTCTCTGAGCATTTTAATTTTTCTATGTCGTCCTTGGATTCTGTACTAATTATAACTCCGCCATTCCTGGTTTTGCGTAGCCCTCTCACGTGTAGCTGTCTGTTCAGGGCATATAATTTTTTGCACAAGGCTTTTTGTGTCCTCGCTTGACTGAAGCTTGTTAGATGGGTAAAGGGCCACTGAGCTGATATTTAGCGGCTGTAGATAATTGTTCGTGCCTTTCTTCACCATATCGGAAAAGGAAGTTCCAAGGACTGGTTTTGTGGATTCGGCAATATTTAATTTGAGGTCCTGTAGTTGTTTAGCTAAGTCATGTTGGTCTTCCAGAGTTTGTATAGTCGAATGGGCTTGTACAGTTTTTAACTTGATAGACTGATACTGAACTGCCATTTGCGAAGTCCCGTGACTTACTTTTCTACACAGATTGCTGATGCGTAGTTTTTGGTCAGAGTTAAGCTTGCCCTCTGTGGCAATATGGCATACTTCATTCAAACACTGTTCAATTGAAATCATCCAATTTTGGATTTCAGGAGTAGGGATAACTTCGAGCTCATTTTCTTGTATCGGAGGTCTTGAACGAGGGACGGGTGCGGGCACAGGCGTGGGCACGGGCGGAGGCGTAGGGGGAGGAGTACGCGTAGTCCTGGCACTCCGATTAAAAGGACTGCCTTCCATAATTAAATATAATTATTTATAGTTTAATAGAAAACTTTCACTTCTTCATTTTTCAATTAATCACTATACACATATTACACTAACATTTGACATAGATTGTTTTACTACCGGCTATTGTTATAAACGAGGTCACTATTTAGCAATTTCGATTATTTAATTTTTTCTGTAAATTAAGACACGTCTGACTTAAGCGATGAGTCAAATATTTTATCAATGATATTTGGTGTGAGCACTATGAATGACGGGTAGAGTCTTGAATAGGGTGCCAATGTCGTCACAGTCACCCTGCATATTGTCGTCCACATCAAAAAGCACAAAGCATTGCGAATTTATTTTCTAACGATATTATTCCATTCCCTGTTGCCATCCTTATTTTGATTGCACATAAAAGTAAAATAACTGAGACTTTTAATTACCTTCAGCGACTCTTTGCCAAGCCTCCCTGTCCACATTGACCATGCCAGTGGAGGCGCTCCTGCCTAGCCCTGACTCTGGAGTGCCAGAGCTTTGCGACTCTGTAACATCGCTGTCGCAGCTGATTCTACTTGACCTGGAGACGATAATATAATTTATAGAAAGTTTAAGTGGGAGTAATAATGTGGATTCGAAATTTCAAAGTTTTTTCAAAGTCATGAATCGAAAAACGGTGTCGAATGTCGGATTCACGATCACGCTGTTGCGAAAATCACAACAGACTAACAGGTAGTAAGTATCTCAAGTGGTCTAACCAACTATCTCAGTGTAAATTGTATCCTAGTTAGCGTGGATAGTTTTTAGTAATCTACGGGGTCGTGATTGCGCAATAAATTTGAATAGGTAGGTACTCTAATTACAACAATGGATTTCGACACCGTGAACCCCTATCGATCTACCTTACCCAAGAAGCTTATAACCTTCTTGACTGTACCATAAAAAAGTTTGTTCGTGAATGATTTTTTGAAACAGTGCACTAGGTATTACTTAGGGTTGGACAGCGAGGCGGGTTACTCGCACCAGCTATCTTCGTATTTGGACTCCACTTCTGCTTACCATTAGGTGGAACGGAGTCATTTGCTTGACCTTTTGATAAAAAGTTTCCAGAGTTCTACGGTGAAGGAGAAAGTCAGGTTGTGGCATGAGTCTATCGCTGACTGTTTTATCATCTGACGCGGCGATATTTATTCTATCCTAAAAAAAACTAACACTTGCTTAAATAGCGCAATGTTAAATCGGTAGTGCTAGCACGTTAGGAACATTATATATGAGCATCCGTTTAACCTAGTTCAAGAAAATAACAATATATAATAATAATATTGTCACTTTATATATTTTTCTATATTACCTACTTATTTTCGTATAAATGCAGGACTGTAACAATGAATAAACATTTTTTTTAACATGATTCTTACCTATCTCCAGGCCTCAAATCACTGGTGGAACTAGTACCATCTTTTCTCATTGGCACCGTCGATGACAGAAACCTGTCTCTAGCTTCTCTTATCCTAGCAGCTCGTTCTGATAGCCTTGCAACCACAGCATGTGCCTCAACTGAAGGTATTTCATCTGTTGTGGAAATTGATCTGTCAAAAATTCTTGGATTTTCTGCTATTATCTTCGAAATACTTGGCACTATTACGTCCGAAAGCTGTCTAAAAACTGGAAAGGGCTGGGGATTTGTATCGCTTTGGTAATCGGGCAGGTTTTTAGTCAAATCTGGAACAATTGTATCGGTACTCGCAGTATTGTACCGAACAGTGTCAAGACTTTCATCTGTTTTCATTTGGGGCATGTTTGTAGGAGATTCAGCTCTTGGTTGTTCTGGGTGTAGAGCATTTGCACTGTGAGATTTTAAAACTCCGTCCGCTGTACTCGGCGTAGGTTCAAGACGTTTTTCAACTGAAGTTTGATCGCGTCTGGATAATTGGCAAGCACTCGCTGACTTTTGTACTTCTCTCTCCAGAAATGGGTTATTTCTGAAAAAAAAAAATATCTTATAGGTATTTTGCGAGAAGATTTTTGTCAGGTAAGTATATATATTTTACAAAGGAATATCTCACCTTATGTTTACACCTACAGGCATGTCAGGAGGTCGTCGTCTTTCTGCAGTAGGAGAACGCCACGCTGGTGATGATGCACCGCTACTAGCCCCGGATGTATGTCCTAATAACAATATTAGAAAGTTGATAGAGTATTACAAGAATTTAAATTTCAGACATTATTTTTCTAACTCAAATTCTGTGCAGTCACCTTCTTCATTAATCTTCATGTTATACCGCTGTATCATGATTCGTATTGAGGGTGCCGTTTCTTTTGACTGAGGTTTCCGTTGTGATGATGGAGAGGATGGTAGCGGCGGCCTCGTTCTTGGCCTTTGTTCATCTATTTCTTGAAGATCACCAGATCCTTTGCTGCGTGTATCCGCATCTTTTTTTAGCTTTTCTGTATGTGTTTCTGCTTTTTTGAACCCAGTATTATGATGAGACGAATGATCCATGGATGGTGCTACTTCCGCCAAATCTTCTACGTCTAAAGGTATAACTGCTCTAGGAACCGTCTCGCCACTCCGCACTACGGGAGAAAATATTTTTCGAGTAGTTTTCACTATAACTTCGGGGGAACCATCACGAGATTCTGGCGCTTTTAATTTCAGAACAAATACCTGGAAATTAGTATTAGGTATTTCTATTAGATTATCATGAAAAAATAAAACAATACAAATAGGACTAACCCAATTATCAAAAAGGCTTGTAAGTATTATTAATTCAATTAACATACCTCTCCTTCAGAATCCGAAGGGTAATGAGCCAAAGGTGGTGTCTTCGGCCTTTCAGACGGCTTACGCGGTCGTTTTCTTCTTCTTGGAATCTCTACAGTGACAGTATCAACATCTTGTTCAGTATCACTCTCTGAAGGCTTTGATTGTTGCCGTTCCAATCTTGCTCTAGATTTACTTTTTTTCTTACCATTTCCTTTTTCGGCTTCTTTCCGTTTGTTTTCATCTTGAGTATCTTCGTTGCATTCTTCTTTTTCTTTGACAATATTGATTTGCTTATAAATTGTTTGACCGTAGCCTTTACTTGTAGATGGCATTTCTTTATCACTCTTATAAACTTGAAATGAAGAATTATCAACATATTCCGTAGGTTCTTTGAAACGTGATGAACTGCCTCTTTCTACCTCTTCGATCGTTTTTCTAATAAACATTGCATCTTCTTCTATGCTTGGTTGCCGGAGAACTTTTTTTCTTATGTTCTTTTCAGAATCTTTACTCTGGAATATAATTAAGACTCAGGTAACTTTAACACCACATGTTTGTATTTAATAATATAGTCAAAATCGAAACATACTTGCTCTCGCGAAGTCTTCGACTTAGTTTCTATTTTGTCCTTAGGCTTTATTCTGCGGGAATCTGAAAACATAACTAATAGAATGCTAAAGTAAAGTTACTGTCGGTTGGAACATGAAAATATAAATTACAAAAGTTTTAATCGAAAGTTTTTAAAAATTTCCTAAATGCTTAAGTACAAGGAAGATAAATCAACGAATTAAATGAATTCAAATTCCTAGATAATGAAATCCTTCAATTTATAATGAGAGTAAACTTCGTTAATATTTAAGGAAAGCTAATGCAGGTAGAATTACCACTAGAATTAGGTTGCAGCACCGCTGTCCCGGTTACGGTGGCGTTAGTTTCACAGAGCAATCTAGCTTCTGCTTGACCATAAGTATACACTGGCTTTTGGGGAGTATGTCGAGGAGACACGGCTACTAAGGGAGCCGCTGTGCAAACTTCTTCAGCTTCAACTTCAACTAAGACTGCACCACGCACGCCGTCGCAATCATCATCTCCCTCGGGCTATGATAGAAAATGATGCAATATAGAGTCTGTCGGATCAAGCCAATCTGTTTATTTGAGACTGTTTTAAATCATACTAATATTATTTGTAATATGAATTTAGATGTTTCGATGTTAGTCCGTTAATAACACAACAATGAAATTTTGTATGTAGATCATAGCCTAGATTTGCAATTTAGGACATCTAGTAGATAATATACAATATTTCATCTTCACTTTTTGTAACCTATAGCACATGGCGTAAGATATCAGGTTCGTACCCCATTTATTAACGAGAACATTCTTTTTGAATAAGCTTGCCTTTGATTATTATGAACAATAGAAATTAAGCACTAAATGCTATAACATCAAAATATCATTGTACAACATACTATAAAGTTTCTAAAAACTCCGATTAGGTAGGATCCTCAGATCATATTATATGATCTGAGATAGGTACTCAATGACAGGAACGATCACAGAACACAAAAAAGAGGCAGGGTTCTGTGGGATTGATAATAACTTTTACGGCGTATTTAATATCTAGCCAAGAAATGATGATATAGACCCTAAATATCTGTCTCGAGACAGAGTAACTTACAGAATTATCTCTTTCATACTCCGAGTTAAAATCATCAGCGTCGTTAACGCTGAGACTGGAGGCGTGCAGTCGTCCCGAGCCAGCAGTGGACGGGGCTACACTGCCGTCCGACTGGGCGCGCGTGAGTGGAGCCGCGGGAGGTTTGTTGCGTTCACGCGCTGCTCGCAGCAGAGCTGATGTAGAAGCTTCAGGAGCAATACCACGGGATTTCTCCCATTCGTGTAGCTTACGAGTGAAGGAGCGTGATATTCCTGCAAATTGGGTAGAATTCTCAATTCCCTCTTTCTTTTCACAGACTAACGATGATCATTTTATAGAGGTACTGACTGACGGAAACAAATTTGGCTTTTTCTAGGGTTTATTGTTGAAGTTCTTCAGAGATTAGATTAGTGTAGCAAAAAAAATGTTCTTACCTTGAAACTTAAAGAGTCCAGTCGACGTTTGAACCAATACTTCATCTGGTTTTGCTTCTTCCTCCCACGCTGGTACGGTATTAGTATCTTTCATACGTTTCCACTCATCTGACCAAAGAATGAGCGATTTATAATGCATAATAACTAAATTCAAATCATTGAAATCAACAAGTTCAATAAAAAACTGAATATTTTCGAAATAGCATTTTAAAGGCACCGAGATAATTATACATATTATTATAGGTACAAAACCTAATTCAAAACGAAATTAATGTGTGAGAACTTTAGGTAATAATACTATATGATTAAACTTAATGCATTTATTATTTTTCCTAATCCTTAGCAGAAAAATTAACAAGAAAGGTAAACTAGAACAAATTCTCAAAACTGAGAAATTGAGAGAGAGAGAGGTTCCGAAAACTTCCAGGTTCTTCATTAGAACAATTTTTCTCCCTGTTATCTTTTTATAAGTAAATTGTAGGGTCTTACCCCATTTCTTCAGAAAGTCTTCGCTCAAATCCTGTCTAGCTGGCACAGGGGGCGGTTGTCGAACCCCTTTCATCCTCTGCCACTCCGCTAATTTCTTGCGAAAATCTGCAGACAGCTGTTCCTCTGTTGCGACGGGCCGGGACGCTGAAAATAATGGACATAAATTATAACATAATTTAATTACGGGAACTGTATACCTCGGCCAATAGACTCAGTCTCGATTAAATTAGATTTGGAGAGTTATTTCCACCAATTTGCTAATATTCGCGGTTAGTGATAATCTTGTTACTAGGTTGGCGCATCATAGAAACCGACATCTTGAGAGTTTTCGCATGTTATTGACTAATCCTAAATCATTTGATGCAATGGTATAATAATGTGGTAAAAAGTGGGCGATAATTGACGTCGTGGTAGATCGGCCAGTGACGCTGCTTATAAGAAGTGGTCTGGGTTCAAACCTAGTAGGGGCAAATGCTTTTGTTACGAACATAACCATATTCGTTTATGTAGTTAATTTAGTTTACATGACCTGAACCGGACTACTGAGATGATTTTGAATGTAACATCTGTCCTGGGTGTTGGCTTTTGCTTGTTTGTTTATTAAAGGATTGTTACTCTTTGGGTTTGGTGCCCTTTTTATGTAGGCGAAAGGCAATCTGTCACTATTTTGAGGCACTGCATGGTCAATACTGTCAGATTTAGCTTAATGTGTAACGAAATGTTACCTAATTGGGACCATGAGCATGATCGTATGTATGTATCAAAAGTATCACATATTTCCTTTCTCTAATTAAGATGAAGAAATTCATGTAAATCTTTGTACTTTGAAGTGAAACCTTAAGTAAAAATTGACAGTATAATATTTTACCGGCGTATAGTTTCCCACGCCTGTCTGAGAACTCCCGGCCCAATCTGGTCTGCAGCGCTGCATAGTCCCGTGCTATCTCCTCTCTGACGCCGCTGGCTTCACAACCGCTACTGAGGCCTTCGGTTTCTGGAACACGAGTCAAAAAGCATGTTACTGTTTGGTTGTAGGACTGTTTGGTTGAAATCAGGGAGATCCAAAACTCAGACCAATGATTCTATAGTCTGAGGTCCAAAGCGTGTAAATCCGTCAAAATCTCGAGGTCGAATTTTCTGACGATTAGGTACAAAGGTACAAGACTTTCTCTGTAGCCTTTAGTATAGAGGCTTGCAACACTGACGTCACACTCACGCACAGCCATCCCTAATCCCCTTACTAACCACGTGGAGCTCTGGCGACCTTAATCACCAATAGAAACGCAACACCGCAAACATGTAGTGCTAATTTGGTATGTTTTATTTCTTAATTCTATTTGTGCTTGTTTTCTAATCGCAAAATAATTATACCAGGTATTATTGCAAATCGCGTTATAAAAGTTCAAAATGATTTAAAATTAGGTTACTAATATAATATCACTCCTTAATTAGATCAAGTAAGTTTACTGTGCCATAGCCTCATAGTTATTTAAAAAATGAAACTGAACAATTTATTGACAGATTTTGTCAAATGCAATCCTCAATCAATATCTAAGTTCCTCAATCCTATACAAACAAAAATCCAACATCTTTTAAGACCAACATGTACTCTTTGAAATCAACAAACAAACCTGGTTTATAAAAGCAAACAAAAATACGAAAATAATAATGTTACGTTCATGATTTGTAACGGAAGCATATCTATAATCTCGACCTATGTGCAATCACAAATAAAAGTTGAAAACAATGTGAGTTATATTTAGAAGAATCATTAGAAAACATCTATTATTTTTTTTAAAAACTACGAGTCTATCCTAGTTCAGTTCAATGTTAAATATTTATCATATTTGCATATATAGAAGTAACATTATTACTAATTATGATATTTGTTTCAGGAGGTTAAAGACTTTCACAAATGATTGGCAACTATATATTTGCATTCATTATAGCTTTATTGTTTTTATATTCCTATGTGAGTTTACCTATTTTTTAATTTAAAGCTTTTTGAATATCTTCTATATGAAGCTAAGTTTGAACTGTTGTTTTACAAGAATTTACAGCTATTCAAGTTTCAATAAACTTTCATAATATGGCATGCATTTATAAAAAAAAATATATTGTATCTATATTTCTCCGTTATTTAGTATCCTCAATAGCATAAAATGTCAATAAGCTATCTATATCACCAGATAACAACTGAAAATCAATTTGCTGCGACGGCCTCAGCTATACGTCAGATCTGGTCTGGTGGTTGCCGTCTTCCGTGTCGCCAGAGCGAGTATAGTGGATTCAGTGGCCTTAGCAGCCTTCAGTCAGGTCCAGAGTCAAGACATCCTATGGACTCACAAAACACTGAAGCTGGACAAAGCCACAGATGTACTTGCGAGTCTTGTCCTTGTGCTCTCATTGAAAATTTCCTTAGGTATGTTCAGTTAAAATGTATTGGTCTCAAACTGTTTACTCTACCTTTGTTGATTTTGGTTTACTTTCGTGAAATACATTACATGGTTAAGCAGGTTTTCGACTATTTCTTCATTGGATTTCAATTAGTTCATTTAACAAAATGCTTCTTTCAGATCATGTAGACCAGCATCAACCATCTCCGCACAACTTTTCCAATGTACTGCGAATTGCATTTACTACTTCATACAAATGGTATACGTATCATATTGTGTAACTCCATCGTATTTAAAAATATTTTATTTGATCATTAATAGCTAACTTTATTTGTATTTTTCTAGTTTGTAGACGCGTATGAATATTGTACGAGGGTTTTAGATTGTAATGGTTCATGTCAACAGCAAGCTCAGGTAATTATAGTTCCCATAATATAGAATATTACATATAAGCGCATGCATAATACAAGAGTTGATGATAAATAACTTTGCTAAAAACGAGATAATTTTCGCTTATTCCGCGATAAAAGGACAGTACACTAATTTCTGTTTAACAGGTTCCCGCCATGAACCAGTGTGGCTCTAATACAAACTTCAGTTTTAGTAAGGAAGATAAAGAAAAGCTAGCAGAAAAACTTTTGAATATTTCTGATCGTGAAAAAAATGTCAGCAAGTCCGATATGACAGGGAGTAAGGGAAAAGTGAGCGGGATAAATATAAATTTGAATAAATACGATGAAGGTCCTAGCAAAAAGGCAAGTAGAGAAATAGAAAACACTACAAGAGTGACTGAAAATTTTGGAGAACGAAGAGATAAAAAAGGAACTAGTAAAGACAGTAATTTAGAAGCAAGCAGTGTACACACTGCCGTATGTAAAATTGATTCAGGTAATATAATACTAACTGAAGCGGAAACTAAAAAGATAGATAAAACTGAAAAATCTACAGAGCAAAAAGGATATTGCTCAAAGTGCGCTGAAAAGAGTAGGACGTGCGTAAAGGAGTGTCCAAAGGCCAAAGGCAAGAAATCTACATAATACGCTATTTTTCATATTTACGAATGGCCCAATATAGAAAATATGATATTCTCCTCTGTTGTGTGAAATATGTAAATATTGTTTATGAATAAAATAACTAATGACTTGCAGAATGCGCAAATTATTTTCGAGTGATGTAATTTAGGATGAAGTTCTCTAAAAGTCGACTTAACCACTGTTTGGCATTTATATAATGTCGCAGCCATATCGTATAACAAACAGTATTACAAAAAGGTGCGCTGGATTGTAGTGTGTGTGACTGGCTAACCCTCGGTTAACCGAATATAACCGTTCATCATTATCAATATTAGTCTTTAAAATCTTATGGAGATCGCTTATTATTGGTAGATTCAGGTTGTGGAAATATTGTCACACAGTACTTTCATACACTACAATATAGGGCACGACGTCTGTAATACGGCGTACAGTCAGCTTCATAATGATATGAGATGCCAAGGTAGTCAAAAACATGTTAGGAGCAAAGTTTCAATAATATCTTTGCATTTAAAGTTATCAAAATATTGTACACAAACAACCAGTCTTATATATCTTCATACCATAAATCTCCAATTACATAATATACACGATTAAAATGATCTTTTATATGTACGCATCGTAATTGTTCATTGGTATCTAAGCGTTCAGAGTACTCATAAATATCTTCACTTACATAGATTATTAAGTAGCATGCAGAAGGTGGTCTCTAGATCGAACGCCATAAGTTCATATTAAGTGGGAACCACAATAATATTTGAAATACCTAGATTATAAGATTTGGATACCTGTCAGTCACGATTGTGGGACCACCTTCAACCGATTATAAATTTTGAGTGTCTTCTTTTACAAATGAAAGGTTGAATTTACAATTGTTTGAGAACTTTTACTATAGGCTGAAGCATTATAAAGCTTAAATTTCCAATGTGGTCCCTCAACGGGAACGCAAACGACCAACCAGCACTTGGCCAGCGTAGCTGACTAAGGCTAATCGCCCCTAATTTAGGGTAGGCTCGAGACCCTCGGTGGAGACATTATATGAGCTGTTGATGATGATTTATTCATGTCCCATGACACACTAAATTCGATTAAATATGCAGCCTTTTATCCAAAAACATATCTAAGTTGCAATAGAAAATTGCATTTAAATCTGTAAATATTTTCTTTTCATTGATTGATATTTTAATCAGCATTTAATTTCAGCATTTTAGCAAATAATTTATATTAATAAATATATTTATTTGTAGAATTCGGTAAAATTAATATCTTAGCTTTAGAGCCCCTGCATTTGTCATATGACATATGCATATGACAGCTCTGGTTAGTTTACAGGAAGGTAGTATATGGACCGTAGTACCCCGGATTAGCGTTTACTTTTCTTTACTACCAAGATATTTTTGATAACTTTGAGTGCTTAGATACCATTGAATAGTTATTCGCGAATATATTATTGGTCATCTTAACACATTACATAATATTGGAATTGTGTTGTTAAGATAATATTGAGAACTCTGGCTGGTTACAACAATAAGATACTCTAACACCGCATACAATATTGAATTTTTGTCTGTTAGATAATTTTGATCAGTCTTGACACTCAGATATTTATGAAGCTGACTGTACCTATGATATGGCTGAACATGAACACAATAACCATTTGCTATATAACCTAATTTTTTATAAACTGTTGTTGTGTATATTCTCTTTGGTAATATGAGTGACATGTTTTGACAGACGTTCGTCAAATAATGTTGTGAATTGTGATTCAAGATTCAAAAGATGCTGAAGTAAATTATGTAAAAATATTATACTCTTGTAGCAAAATATGTGATATCGTAATGGCAATAAATATATTCTAATTAATAGAAAAGGAAGGGTTTGTATAAAAATGAAAACTTGATGAGAAATTTTCTTTACTAGATTTACTACTTACTAGATTTACTCAATCATGCCACTAGGTTAAATTATGATCTTATTTTACTTAGTAGTAGAGCGTCATATATTTTGGATATCTTAAAATCAAACTAAATATGAAAATATTCTTCTTAGGTGGTTCTATTAACAATGTTGCATTTTAGGTGAAATTGATTGCCCAATACTATGTATCACTAAAGTATGTCTATATGTTATCACAACAATGTTTATGTTGGTAAGCATTATCATTTATACGGCCTTTAGGAATTTTAATTACATAATTGTTATTTCTATATATAAATTTACAGTATTTGCCTCTGGGCGACTCACAAATGATATTTGATTCTAAAAATGATCAGTCTAACGAGAAAGGTCTTATGTGTCTGCTGTGTGGTATATATGATCTCATGACAAAGTTAGTAAGCCTCGCTATTTTATTAAAATTATTCTTTAATTTTTTTAATGATCTTGTGATTTAATATGTAAATTTAGATTATTCCCGTTAATAATGTAAAATTATCAGAAGCTCTTCAATAAAAAATATACGCTACGACATTAAAGTGAACATAATCAGAAAAGTAAAAGTTTTGCTATTGAAGCCTTGTCCGTCTTCTTTATCCAAGTCACATCACTTGAAGTTTTTATACTTATCCAGTCAGGTATTTTACGGGTTATAAATTTTCTTATTAGCCAGTAGGGTTTTGATTAGGTAATTTTTTTCTGTCATAATTTTTTTCCCTAAATTAAAAAGACATGAGCAGTCAAACGAAAACCATGTATTCTGCTCACCGTCATAACATTTTTCTTCCTTCAGACTATACCTGGGAAATTGATAGTTACGATTTTATTGAAGGTCAAAGTCATAATTTTTTTTTTCATTTTTTTAAGAAAACGTATTCTATACGTTATTTCTTAATTATTGTCCAATGAAACATTATCATTTTTTTTAGTATTTCATAACAAAAAATGGCTTCAAAACGTTAGCGTTCAATGTACCTCACTCGATGCGCACGGACACTAACGAACGGGGCCGCCGTCAAGCAAAATTATCGCGGTTTTGCGAGTTGCGTGCGAGTTGAGCCCTTTACATAGCGCGGTACAATTTGCAATTTTTTGTAACACCAAAAAATAAAAATCATTTCCCAGCAATATTTTTTTTGAAATATGTCTTATTTTGATGTATAGAATACGTGGTTTTCGTTTGACTGTCTTTTACACCCAGTATTTATAGTATAAATTGCCTTTAAAAACTTTTTCCCTACTTTTGTTTCTAGAATAGTAGACAAGGCGGTACAAACCAAAGACACATTATCTTGCATTGCTGTGGATGCATTACATGAAGGAAAATTAAAGGTACTTTGTTTTGTTGCAAGTAAAATAATGGTACTCGGACTGCAGAGATGCTTTAGAGTATAACATCTGTCCAGGGCCCGTAGACAAAGTAACAAAAAGAAACGATAATCAGATGAGAAAAACATGTATGTTGCCGGTTGTGTAGGTGACAGGCTGGCAACCTGGCAGTCACTATTGGAGGCACTGCATGGCCAAATATAGTTTACTAGGTGGTAGACCCATGGGACCACGTCTGGAAGCCTCCTCGTGGCAGACCCTGGTAACGTGGTGGGGAAACTTTCTCGGCGGGTGTGTGGCTTTTGATATCAAGTGTGTCCGCTTGGCATTCGAAGTCACATGCCATCGTCGAGTTGTTTTTGTTTTTCCATCACGGCTAGTTCCGGACGGCCCTTTTCAGGGCAACGACCGCGCCCGAAGTCCGGGTGCGGTCCAATGGCTGCTCCCGATGTCCTCGTCAAGGACGCACCAGGTGGACCGTCGGTGGACGAGTGGCTTCTGGCCACCAATTGGTGCAAGGAGTGCCTAGACGAGTAGCGTAGGAACGGTCTCGGTGTAGTTGTACGCACGAGCGTAGATCCCGAACCGTCCCGCAATAGCGCACTGTCAGTCAGGTCGGGGAGGATGTTTAGTGGGTATGGAGGGACCGCCTTTACCTCGAGTCCCACATATCCCCTGCGGTTGGCACCACCCCGCAGGGACGATGCGTAAATGCATTTGGTCTCCCCGTCAACAAAAAAAGGGTCGTCTGGGTAGATACCACCGCCTTTCTTATTTCTGTCGTGAAGCACTTATTTCAATTCGGAAAGGGATGCCTCTTTTTTACACTGAAGGCTACGGAGCGGAGGCTACGAATAGTAGTGGAAATAATAGTGTTTTCAAGCTGATAAATGTGCTACCATCTTTAACCACCCACAGCAGCATTCCCAAAGACTTGTTGTTGGTGTCAGGTAGTTGGCCATAAAATTTTGCCGAAACCTATTATAGCACTGTGATAAAATATTGTATCAACCAAAAATAAATTGGGACCAGGGCCCTGTTTCATAAAACATTGTAACTTGTACTATAAGTGGAACTCTCTTTTCAATTCCTATTATTGGAAAGAGACTTCCGCTTGTAATACAAGTTATTGAGACAGACGTTACGCTGGAAGACCTCAAACAATTCCACCACAGACATCACCACACTCAAAAAAAAAAACATAATTTGATGCTGAATAAGGGGCGTATACATATAGAAAGTTGGTTGCCTGCGTTGATCCCCAAGAGCTTATCGGTACAGATGACTGCTGCAGCAAACAAGCCTATATAGGCGACGGCTGCCTATTTATAGTAGCCAGAAAAAGGGACGCTGATCGGATCAAGTTGACACTTTCCAGTGACATTTGGAACTTATTGGCGCGTTCTCCACAAAAGTATAAAATATCTGCGCCGAGACCAGAGCGCCGGACCAGTACCAAAAAGCGTTGAAAGCTGTTAGCAATCGCACTTCAATAAATTCTATTTTTTATACTACGAGATGGCAAACAAGCTTGTGACCCACCTGGTGTTATGTGGTTACCCTCGCCTATAGACACTTGCAATATTTAGGGTAAATCACTTAACACTGCAAGTGCGTTGCTATCCTGGGGACTAAGATGATATGCCGTCCATGCCCAGTAATTATTCTGGCTACCTTTTCCTTCAATCTAGTTGTGATAGATTTTGTTTCTTTCACAGGTCTATTCAGTTTTATCAAATTACGACCGAGAAGATTATTGTAAAGTTGGGCGTTGTTGTGATGGAGTAAGTTAATTTCCACATTTTTTAATTTTTTGTAAGTATATAAAATGTTACTTTCAATCATGAATTCATTCAATCAAAGATTTATGACTAACTGAGAGCTGACAGGAATCTTTTAATGGCATGTAATATAAAAAATACACTAGATTTCTAAAAGTATAATAATATTTGAATAATAGTTTGTGTTAAGTATTAGCTATTCCTATGAACCAAAATAAATATTATTTTTTTTATAAAAGACCAAGGTAATCAATGCACTTGATGGTAACCATTAATGGAATCCAATTTCGAAGATAGCTAGTTCAAGAGAGAGTAAAAGGCGACGCACTAGGAACTCTCTCCTTACCGACCTCAAAGGTGTTTCTTGATGCCTTTTTTAGTCAGTTCTTCAGTTCGTAAGTAGAATATAGTTGATATTTCATGAAAGTATATTTCCAGAACGAAGGAGATGCGAGTACTGGTGATGCTACGGCAAGGAGATCGAGATGTAGATGTAGAAGAAAATGTTGTCGGAAAAGATAAAACTGGCTTCAAAAACAGATCTTCTTATTTATTAATTTTTATTTTAATTGTTCCTAAATTAATGCACCGTTTAATTTATAATTCATTGTTATTCAGAATTTTCCAAAACACCAGTACGAAATTATTTGCATAATAATTTGCAAAACAGCAAATGATTATCGTAGAACATTGGTGATAAATAAATGGCGAAACTTCAAGGAGACGCGATACAAATGCTCAATGCATCAGACATGTTAGTGGTTCCGATGATTGAATGTATTTAGTCGATGCCAAAGTTTTCATTTGTGGCGCTAAGACGAAATTAAACATTTATGATGATATAAATTGTTCTGCATGTTATGCAACAGTGGGTCTAATACTATGAAATATACAGATATTTGCCTTGAATCATTAAAGAAATTTCGTAATTAAATCTGATAGTAACATTTCTACTTTCAAAGCATTATAACCAACCGAAGAAAAGGATTTAAAACTAGAGGACTAAAGAACTGAAGTATAATTTTAATCCATTACTGTGTTTTGAGTAGCAGTCCACCCTTCAAGCAGTTCTATTATACACTGAGATAAATTTATAACATCTCTCTGCTCAGGATGATGAACGGATCTAGAATATACTTGCCTTTATGCAAAAAATATAGCCTCTTCAATAGCAGTAAAATTTACTTTACTGCATTCGCGATCGTAAACTCGGCATTCGAATATCGCAACAGTTATTTTCGTAACTATAAGTTATTTTTAATATTCCCTTTGCTAGCGAATTATGGGAGATGTTGGGCGGTTATTTTATGCGCTCGTCTTTGTGTTGACGGTGAGTAAATGCTGTTTCATTAAAATTTTGTTAGCGATATAAACTAGGTTATAAAACTTTTAAAATGCAATGCCTGACGTTGTTCGAAACTGCTTCTGGTTTTGCTGAAGAATTGTTTCTAATTTTATTTTAGTAACTATTAATAAATTAGTTTAACATAATTTTCATCACTCACTACGGCCATTTTTAAAGTAAATAGTGCAAAAAGATGAAACATCTTTGTAGATTTTCATTTCACGTTTCGTGAAATAATAAATATTCATTACATTGTAAACAATGCATTCGTATTTATGAGCATGAATATATTTTTGAAAATTCCTCTTTGCACTTTTCAATTTGAACCTATTGTAACCTGTTTGTAAAGTGCAATGAACTAAAACTATAAATAAGATAAATATATGATTGAAAACAGATTGTCTGCAAACGTAGTATCACTGACCTATGAACATATCGTCAATGTTTCAAAGTATTTTTAGGAGCACTATAAAATTTTACTGGCGGTACAGTTTTGGAACATAAAAAACTAAGTGGGCTGCAATTTTCATAGCTTTTAAATTTAAAACTAGTTTACTTTGTATTACATTTAGATTCAACGTTACAACTAAATCTGATAAACTAAACGAAGATAGAACGTAATGAGACGGAATTAAAGAGCCTTAAAGAGCTCCGAAAATATAGAAGGTCACTAATTAATTTTCTTCTGTACGCACTTAATATAGACCGTAGATATTGACTCTCACAAATCTTAGGTAATCTATTGCCAAGACTTGGCAAAAGAAGATGTTGATAAGGTGATTGAAGAAGAACTCACTCAGAAGCTATGTGACGATCTGCTACAGAGCATCGAAAGAAAGTTTCAAGTAGACTTAGAGAGGTAACATTCTTATTTTGATAAGTATTTTTATAAAAGTATTGAAATAAGCATTGTATACACTTGTTTTACTAACTATTCCACCAGTCTAAGCCTAAGTCTAGTCTAAGTCCTAAGCCATTCATTTCATTCGCACTTGAGACTATAAAACCGTTCAATTCAAAACAGATGAAATTCTCACCGAAAATTATAGGATCGGTGTTTTCATTAGCTCCACCACACACGACGCAAAATAATAAAATAGAGGTATTTTTTAAAACAGTAATTATTTGTAAGTAAGTATTTAAACTTTGTAATTTCTGACATTTTTGAAATGTTTGGAAAATGTATCTAATGTTTTTTTTCTAAATTAGGAAACTAAAAGTGCAGAAAAAACCTTTTCTATTGAAACCGTGATCCGTGAACAGCTCTACTGAAAGAGCTGCACGGAATTCTTACAACTCGACAAAATTATGCTATACAGTACACTCTCTTTTGTTTAACCACCACTTTATTTAGAAGGTTTTTACTTTAAAAAACATTAAGTATTGTACCTACTTTTTGTTTACGTAGAAGCAAATTTTTTACACCTCTCCAGCACCCAAAGACCTCTTTTGCTTCGTAAAATCTCGAAGGAAAAACGCGTTTTGCTGCGAGCTCCAAACAAGATTGTACACAATGGCAATAATTTAACATTTATTTTTAATACTAAATTTTCTTTCTTTCTTTCTTCTTTCTTTAAATTTTAGCGTAATAAACATGTATTTACATATTATCTTTGTTTTTTCATCTATAATTAATATTTTTCACGCCGGAGAGGTGAAAAGTTGTATGTTCTTTGTCTCGTGCCTTTAAATCACTCACTGCGCTCAGTAGTCTACCTATATATGAATCACTCGCTATGCTCGTGATTCAATTCTAGATTACTTCGCTTCTTCGTCATTTAATATCGGCACTCGCAGCAAAAAATAACTTTGCTCACTTGTAAAGCAAATAACAATTTTTGAACATTCGAAACCCCTTAAGGTCCCGTCTTGTATGTAGCTGTGTGCCATAGTCTATTAAGTTGTATAACATTTTACATAGTACGCAAAAGCTTAAATACTGTGCAGAGTATATTTTTGATAGAAACTGTAAGTAGGCATATAACAGACCGACAAACGACGACCTCTAGTACAGTTGTCGACCTCTAGTATAGTAATCTAGTATAGAAATTGAGCTCATTGTTCGTTGAATTTGAATTCCAAAATGGAATTTTAGTGGAAGTCAATTACAATTATTATTAAATATTATATTGATATAATATTCATCAATACCAGGTCTGTAGATATGGTGTTAGTGAAGATAAAACTGCTTCTGCAGAATGGTACTATGCACATCCAGGATAAGCTTGTGGAACTGCAAGTTCAATTGGATAGCATGAGGAATAATTCAGAAAAACAGGTATATCAGTTTAATTTTATTATTTTTGTTCATGTTTTGTGTTTGATTGTATAATATTGGAAATGGTTGAACGACAACTTGCTGACTTTTGCGTTTTCATGAATTTTTATTCATTTGTCTCTCAAACTTTTCCTCCTCACGTCACGGCACACCTGAACCGAATTCGGGTCTTTAGAAGAGGCACCCTCAAGTTTGGCGCTCTCTTTTGATTTGAACCCTGCAGAGACTCTAGACGACAATGAGACTCGCTCATGAGAGATACCCATTGACCAGAAATCTTCTACGCGGGCAACAGAAGTAGTCAATAATTTTGCTATTTTACGCAACTGACACTGAATGTTCGTAATATTTTTTATATTTGTAGTATTCTTAATTATGTAGCTAGTATGCAATTATTATACCGGTCGTTGTGGCGTATGTGGAGGAGGCCTGTGCTCAGCAGTGGAGCATGATGGTGATGCGATTATTGATAGTCTGATGTAATTTATACATACTATGCTCAACATAGGTAATCGCAAAAGTGTTGAGTAGAGATTTTGGTAATACATAAAACCCCATGCAGTGCCAAAAAACCGCTGGCATGACAGTATTATTTTGTGAAGTCTTGCAAACGAAATGGATTTTCGTCAATATATCCCTTTAGTTCTGGGCAAGCAACCAATTAACCAATAACTTGTTATTTTAATGTTATCTTATCATCAGGTGGAGGCGTGTCTAAATGAACGCCAGAACGAAACATCGGCCTTGGCAGAGAAGGCACTGCACCAGATGGTGGTGTGTGGGTACGCGCTGATAGGCCACGACCCATCACAGGCCGTTAGGAAAGTCATTACTTTGAAGTCTATGATTAACACAGGATTGAAACCAGTAAGAGCATTTTTAAGAGTTGAAGAATATAATAAAATAGATATAAACTTTATTGAACATCGACACAAATAGAGAAAACATTTTCGATGTATTGCAAAAGGCCCTAAGATGGATATGAATTTAACACAAAATGTATAGGGAAGTAGGCGATGTAGCAACTTATAGGTAATAAATAATCCGTCAGTGTTATAAGAATAATTACTATAAAGTATAAACAAAGCTCACTTATTTTCCATCTTGAGAGTCAAAGAGTAAGAAAGATGCTGATTTTTTTGCCATATAAAATAATATCTGTGTCACTCCTACAACATAGTCTTGAGATTGCGAATGATATGTGAGGGTGAGGGCTTATTAATAAGGGCCTTTAACAATCTCAAATATTGAAACACAAATTATATTCTATCAATAAGTAAATGGACTACAAGTAGATTTTAAAAAGTTTTTAAAGTGCTATGTGTAAAGCCATTGAAACGTGTGAAACCATTTGAATTACAGCTGCACGATCAAAAGAAAGAGGTGTTGGGTTTGTTGAAAGTGTGCGGTCATGACCACGACTCGCTGAAGAAGGTCATCAAGTGCGTCATTTCAAAGGTTGGAAACACACGGTCGATTTAATTTTAACCATTAAATGAGGTGATCAAAAAATACATCGGGATGTCAGGGAGACAGCTTTGGAAAAGATTTCTAAATGGCTTGTATTTTGAAAAAGCGACTAAATTTTTCATGTTTTATCCAACAGGAACATTTTGTAACATTATTTTTTTCTAAATATCTTTTAAGGGTTAGAAAATCTTGATTAGATGTTTATAGTTGGTACTTATCATAATTTTTATATACAAAAGTTTTTTTTTATTCTTACGACTCTCACTACAAATGTCATTATGAAACATGCTACCACAGTGGTCACATCTTTAGATGGGATTGGGTTCTGTAATATCTTCTTGGGTAAACCTACAGTCTTTTAGAACAAAATGTTATATCCACAGTCTTGGGTAATTATATTACGTTACGACGGGTTCTAATTTATAAACTGTTCGATTAAATTAGGTTGAAGCTTCAAAACATTCAAATACGATGTATCCGATATCTGAACACGGTTTTTCTTAAATTGTTCAGCTTATGAAATCATTCGCGTATTCTAAATTTACACAAATTTCACTCAAAGCTGCCGCGCCGGAAACCGTAATTTTGAACAGCAAAACGTTCAATTTAGGTCAAAAATAATCGTAGTATTCGGAGAATGTATTTAAATTTAATACAGTAGTTATAGATGTGGATAGCATCTCTTCGAAAATATAACAAGTATTTTATCATTTCAGTCTCCCGTTATTAAAACCTCTATGATGGATATTACTGGGAAGTTGATAGATGGAGTAGTCAGTTTAACAAAATTAATGGCACACGGCGCGATGCACGAGGCTTGTTTGATAGAAGTCATTAAAACCACTGAAGATGAGGCATTTAAGCTTGTCAAGAAAGTAAAAAATTGCGTTTACAGCAATGATACCGAAGTACAGGAAGAAGTTGACAGTTATATTGCCAGCAATAATGCTACTGTTTTAGATATTGACTTGAGAAGTGAAGGGAAAGGAAAAAATATGGATGACATTGAGAGTATAAAAGAGGGCAAAGATATGAGAGAAATGCTTCGGAGAATGTTAAAGGAAGACAGTGTAGATGAAAAGTTAAAAAGGAAATTGGTAAAACTACACGAACAGTTAGGGACAGATAAGAATGATAATAAACTAAATGATATATAAACGCAAATTGATTCTTTTTTATATAAAGTTACGCTTTTCTCCCAGGCAGAAATCACTTGTTTCCACTTGTTACGTTCCTTACACATTTCTTTCGCTTCATTTAATCTCGGTAAGGTAAGTTCAGGTAATAATATGCTCGGCATTTCGAGTACTCAAAGTTCCTCAGTTGGATACATCAAGTTAGAGGTCTAGCTCCCACCCTCACCAAAATACAAGAACTTAATTTTTTTTCCTAATTTTGCCCATTTCCTTCAAAAATAAGTGTCAATTTTGCACCTTGACACGGTTAAGTAACAATATCGGTATCGTTCGATAGCTAACAAGATTAATTATCAGAAGAAGTGGCAAACATACACACTACACAGGTCTCATAAATTTTGTAAAATAAAAATAAAAATATTTTGAATGTTTTTGAGAGTGAACTATTTTTATGGGGATTTTTTTTTACAATTTCAAAGTTTTGATATCACCGTAGTATTTATGGGACTACTAGCTGTCCCGGTCACGCGTTACTGTGGTAATTTCATACAAAAATATGACTACTTATCAAGATAAAAACTATCTCTCAAGTTGGGTCAAACTGCACACGGTGTACAAAATTTGATTAAAATCGGTTAAGTAGTTTAGGAGTCCATCGCGGACAAATATATATATATAAGATATTAGCATGGGTAGGTGCCCATTTAATATCCCATGTACCAAAAACGCTGTATATACATTTTCTTCGACTTCTTTTTCTGATTGAACATAATAAATAAAGTTAATGACTAAGAGCTTTCTTCCTTTCCTTTTTTCCGAAAAATACGCACTATGCTATCGAGTTTTTTCAAATCCTATGAGGTATATCCACTTTTTAAAAGTATTCAGTTGCTAATAGTATTAATCACTATAACACATAGTTGTACAATGTACATGTGGCAACAGGCAAGACGTGAGCTATTTTTGTTAACTAGGGAAATAGAAGGGAAACAGGACGCACGTGCCATTCATTTGAGTGGTGTTAAGTGCTCGCAGATTTCTGATTCAAGAGATATCTTTGGAATTTTAATCTTGGCCAGAGAACAGCACTCAGACATCCGGAATTGGATGGGACGTGTTAGAGTTTTTTTGTTATTTCTATCACAATTATATACTTTCTGCTTCATCTCTGTAACTTACGGTAGTTGTCAATTGTATTAAAAGGAGTTTCCCCATTATCACACATAATAATAAAACTGTAGTTCACATTAATATATCTATTTCTGAATGATATATCTGCAAGTAGACTATATTATTCAAAAATGTGTTAGAAATTTCATCAACGGCTTTTTAAAACTGTAACTGAAAATAACTTACGTTGGAATTGCATACATTGAAAATTTTAATATTTTCAAAGTCATAACCGGATATCCTTCACTAGAAGCGGATGATGTGTACATATAATCTGCAAGGTGAACGTCCTCGTCTATGTCCACGTCTAATTATTCATTTTTTCTTCATTTGGCTCCTGGCCAAGTTTTAATGGACATACTCGCGATTACGAACGACGGACTCGTGTCAGTAGTACATCTCTTATATTCGTGTTTGGGTTTGTAAAGTGGGTTGTTGCTAATGTTCCATTGTGAGCACTTACCATTGGTTTACAGCGATGAAATGCTTGTTTTTACGTCGTGATTTAGAAATTTGGGAAATCTTTGATATTTTGTACCCATTTTAAAAATTAAATAAATGAATTTTATTTTTTTACATCTACAGTAACGAGTAAAGTTGAGAAAACGTATCTTAGTAACTTTCACCTGTTTAATTAATGAAGTTATAGACGCTGCCGCCAGAAAAACAATTTCAAAATTCCTGACTTAGTTTCATTAATTTTTATGACAAATAAGTTTCTCTTAGCTATCTATTGGCAATGCAGAAATGGTAAACGAAGTTATTTCAGTTATAATCTTCATCTTTATCATCCCTGTCTTTAGATTCCATTTGAAGGAATTGCATTGTCTATTTTAACTTTAATAAGATTTTTATTTTTTTAAAGAAGTAATTTACTTGTGCTAGTGCTCAGATTTTGTAACACCAAGAAATCAAGAGTATGAAATTCAACCGAGTGTTAAATTGTATGTTGCTTTAGCAGAATCAGAGTTGGAACAAGGATCTGTAATATCGTTTTGAAGGAAATCTTGAATTTCGAGGAAGTCTTATTGTAAACAATTTGTTGGGTAAATCACAACACATGTTACTTGTATTGTTTTGTTTTGAATATTTACGCTCGTGTTGGGAGTCGTTGCCATATTATACTTCTTATAGACTTCTTATATCCTCTTGGATCTTATTCTTGTTTTGAAAAGTAATTGAATTCTTTGATATTCTGTAAGCAGATGACGCATGTGAAACAGTTTTCGGACCTGAAACCAATCCCTGTAAGTGAATCTTTATTGAAAGATTTAATTTAGTTAATTAGACAGATGAACCTGACCAAATTTACGAGGACCTTAATACACGTTGTAATATAAAGAGTATTGTTAATCTATAACTTACTGTTGCTACTTCCAGATATCATGTATCACAAAGTAGTTTACATTACTATTCGCATCAAAAGTGTTTCACTCATCAGTCACAGCAATCGACTATTATTAACAGTTCTTTTTTAAAACTGAGACCGATCGTCGCAAACTTTTGTTTGTCTCGAGAACTATTATGTTATTCAGTCAAAGACAAAACTTTCCTATGAACATATGAACTATATATATGATCGTACCTTAAAAGTACTTAGCAAAGTCCATTTAAATAAAGAGCTTTTTCATTTTCATTTACCGCAGATGTTGAGTTTTTCTCTACTTAGTGAGTTTCAGTTTTTGTATACACGAGTACATTTATATTTCTCTTGCCAAGTTCGAGAACAGCGATCACATTCGTAATACCTATGTGGAAGGAATGTTTCGTGTATGTATGCTTTATGTCTGTTTTTTAAGAAATAACATAGCTCTAATAGAATCTCATTTTTTCAACAAGAATATCGGAGAGAGTACATTTTGTTGTGCTATTGCCAGAGAAAAAACCCTGAGATATTATTAATTTATTGTTGTTTTTGTGTATAATCATTTTTTTAATGCATCGTCGTCATTCCCTTTATGACTATAGTTCCTGCTATAAAATCTATCGCCAGTTCACATTAAATATTTATCGATTTCATTTTAAAATAGTGTAATAAGAAATTTATAACCGACTTTAAATTTGAATATTCTTCTTAGAAGCCAATCATGTTCTAATAATTTCGAAACGACGATTATATGGATTACATGATACAATAAGTATAAAAATATCTCAACATGTCCAATAATAAGCGAGCAGGCGTAATAGACCGTCATTTAGAATGCTTCTTCATTTGTCTACTCTATTGTCTTGACATCAATCAAAAGTTTCGTTAAAGAAATAAAATTGTTATTGCCCACCGCAATTGAGTATTGATTATTGTTAGGAATTTTACAAAGTTTCAGTACATTTTTGGTCGAGGTATTCGTTCGTATCTATGTAATTGTACGTGTAGTGCCGTGATTGGTCAAAACTTTGCGATTGTATCACAGTAAAACCGTTTCTTGAGCAAGCTTGGCAGATGACATTCTATGTCCATGAGTTGTTGCATTTTGGTAAGAAACCCCCTGTATATAACGGACACGTGCTTGTTAGTAACTTCATTACTATAGCTGTATGCCAACTTGGTTTTTTAAACTCTTCTAAAAGCAATAAATAGCTGAAAATCCATATGTCAACCCAAAAACATGGTTCATAATATGTCTCGACTGAATAATCTTGATCGATGTCCAGTATCGATTGAATATCGATGAAGTAAATCTTTGATAGCCACTAATAGCTCCCAAGGCTCCCAATGACGTTGCCTCTCCGGCTAAACCGTTACTGAGTAATGTTACCAAAATACTCCAATACTACAATAACATGTAAATCTGTGTGAATTGTAAAGCGATAAACTCTTTGTATCTATAATTACGAAAACATATATAATTTAGAGAGTGTGTTAACCGTTACTCTCCCCCTAAATAGTAAGTAAAGTAAAAATAAAAGAATTAAGTGGAGAATAAATGAACTGGATACCTAGGAAATTATTTCTAATACTAGAAAAATGCACTGAAAAAAATCGAGGCAAGTCGTTTTTTTCAGTGCATTATTCTAGTATTAAAAATATTTAGGCGTTTGTAAACGCAAAAATAAAATAATTCCAATATTATTTCTATTTATACAGGAAAATTTTTTCAAGTAGGCCTTCAGGGCCAAATCCTAAACTATTAGGAATGTCGAAAAATGCTCAAAGGAGTTGAGAGCCCGATTTTGATGAAAAACTGCATCATTGGATTTTTGAAAAATCTATAATCTCAGACAGGAACCCAGTGATTTTGAAAAAATAAACACAGCCTGTATTATTACACCTTTCGATAGGGTTGTTAATAAGGATCGATTTTTGGGAAGTAATGATATACGGGAAACTAATGGAAAATGTTAAATTTTAATAACATAATTCTTGTTCCACCTTGGTTGCAGCTTTAGTCAAAGCGATGATCATTATTTTATCAATCAATCTAATGATCCTTTGAGTATTTTTCGATATTCCTTACAGTTTAGGATTTGGCCCTGAACGCCCACTTGAAAAATTCTTCCTGTATAAATGTCACAGTTAAAACCCGATTTTAGTTGAAACGCGTTTTCACTAATTGCGTTTGTTACAACTACAATTAGATGCTCTTCAAAAACGAATATCACTGAAAACTAGTTGTAACTACACAAAATCCGTTTTCTCGAACGTTTCAGTAAAAACTGTTTCTACTGATTTCAAAGTTCGTGCTTTAGACTTTAATATTAACATTGGAATAACAAACATTGTATAATGGGCTTCCATACGAGTAAAGTAATTTGATTACCTAACTATTTGTTTCTGTGAATAGTAGGTTAGAGTATGTGCGTGTGGTATGAGGGCTCATTTTTTTAAACTAATCATATTTTTACGAAATCAAGGAAGAATTTGTTTGGAAATAATTGTGTTATCTTCATGGTGAAGATGAAAAAATTGTGAAATATATAGTGAGAAAGTTCTGGTCAATTAACTGGACCATAAGAGAATTGAGTGTTCTAAATAAACGTTTACCAAATCCTAATAAACCTTTTAAATCTTTTGAATATTTGTGAATAGGTTTCAGAAATTCAACACAATTTTTCCACATGCAAATGTTAAACATACATCTAGTATATTTTGAGATCTGAGTTACAGTATTTTCTCTGGTTGGCAGATTGAGTGTTCCAGTTAATTGACCAGAACTTTCTCACTATATATTTCACAATTTTATTATCTTCACCATGAAGACTACACAATTATTTCCTAAATTCTTCCTTGATTTCATAAAAATATGATTAGTTACAAAAAATGAGCCCTCATACCACACGCACATGGTTAGAGTTATTTTTTTGGGACCAAACGGAGTGCACTACTGTTTTTGGGAGTCAATACCAGATAGAAAACTTGTTTTAATAAATATTTTTTGTACCCATATTTCGCAAATAAAGTGATTTGATTTGATTTAACTAGGGAAAACACGTTTTAACTAAAAACGGGTTTTAACGGTAACATATATATCAATTTATGCAAAACGCTACGAATTATTTATGACGAAAACAGACCTCATTATTTAAAACTATGACATTTGAAATTTAGGATGTTTGATAATATAAACACCTACATTATAAAACATCCTCAATTTCAAATGTCACAAGAAAATTATTAATACTAGAAAAATGCACTGAAAAAAATCGACTTGCCTCAGGCGGGACTCGAACCCGCATCTTCCACAATCCGGGCGGACGCGTTGACCATTTTCTAGTATTGATATTTACGCGTTTGTAAATGCATAAATAAAATTATTCCATAATGTAAGGTAGTTTCATCTTAACTGAGCGTCAAATATTTGCAAAAATATTTCGTTCGGGTCTTAGAAGTGCAAATTTCAAAGATTTGATGAAACAATGTTTACCATATAAACAACTTTTAAAAAAAAAGTCCAACCGACTTCAAAAAGCATAAAAATAACATATTATTAAAATGTGTGCTAGGTACCTGCAGTACTGTTTGAACCCGGTGCCAAGCCATGCCAATCGTTCAGCGCCACGAGCCCCTCATCACCTAAGCTGGCGCGTTCGGTCGGTCGCAATAGCGGGATGGTGTGATCAATGAGTCTGATGTGGCAGGCGGACCTATAGAGTACCTAGTTGGCTTGGCACCGACTTCACACAGTACTGCAGGTACCTAGCACACATTTTAATAATATGTTATTTTTATGCTTTTTGAAGTCGGTTGGACTTTTTTTTTAAAAGTTGTTTATTTTTCTATTTTTAGTGTTTTATGTAGAATAATTGTTGCTTTTTATGTATATTACGAGATGGCCAACAAACTTTCGGCCCACTCGGCGTTAAGTGGTTCCGTCGCCTATAAACACCTACAATATTAAAGATAAATTACTTAACATTAGAGGTGCGTTGCCATTCGGGGGATTACTTTTTAGGTTTGGCGCCCCTTTTATGTAGGCGAGAGGCTGGCAACCTGTCACTGTTTGGAGGCACTGCATGGTCCATACTGCCAGAGGTGGTTTTATGTGTGACAAAATGTTACAGTTTTGTACAAGTTTAACATTTAAATACTAAGTATTACGGTGCTTTGCCTTCAATTATCAGCTCACCTAACAAGCTGAAATAATACAACTATCGGTCTTTAGGTATTAAAGGTAGGCCTTTAATATTTAAAGAATTATCTTCCAATCCTTATCGTTATGGAGTTTATCCTTCCATCATCAGCTCACCTGAATAGCCTGAAAGAATACAACTATCGCTCTTTAGGTACCTTTAATATTTTAAGAATTATCGTTCAACTTCTAACCATTAAGGAGTTTTACCTTCTATCATCAGCTCACCTGATTAACTTGAAAAAATACAACTAGCGGTCTTTACGTGCCTATAATATTTAAAGAATTATCATCCAACTCCTAACCGTTAAGGAGTTTTTCCTTCCATGATCAGCTCACCTGAATAACTTGAAAGAATACAACTATCGCTCTTTGGGTACCTTTAATATTTAAAGAATTATCATCCAACTCCTAACCATTAAGGAGTTTTTATTTCATCATCAGCTCACCTAAATCACCTGAAAGAACACAACTACCGGTCTTTAGGTACCTTTAATATTTAAATAATCAAAAACCAACTCCTAACAATTAAGGAGTTTTACCATCCATCATCAGCTCATCAACATGAGATGACTACCAGACGCAATCATACTAGAATAGCTTTATAAAAAATATGAATAACCCTCCCATTCCGTTGTTTTTCGAGGGTTGCCCTCGATTTTCCTAGCTTTGCATCATCAGATCCTGACTTGGTGACAATGGGACCACCTCAGGAGTATACACTATCGAATTAAAAAAGAATTTTGAAAATCGGTCTACAAATGACAGAGATATCGGTGAACATACATTTACCTTCCATCATCAGCTCATCAACATGAGATGGTGACTACCAGACGCAAATGCTAGTATAGTTTTAGAAAAAATATGAAAAACGTTGTACATGCCTATAAAATTTGTAGGTTGCCCTCGGTTTCCCTGGCTTCCCATCATCAGATCCTGACTTGGTGACAATGGGACCACCTCGGGAGCATACACTATCGAATAGAAAAAGAATTTTGAAAATCGGTCCAGAAATGACGGAGATATCGGTGTACATACATAAAAAAAAAAAATACATACAGACGAATACAGAACCTCCTCCTGTTGGGAAGTCGGTTAAAAAGCATAAGCACCAAGCACTGACAAATTTCGACAGCGAAAAGCAGTGTCTCGGTGGCGTAATGGTCAACGCGTCCGCCCGGATTGTGGAAGATGCGGGTTCGAGTCCCGCCTGAGGCAAGTCGATTTTTTTCAGTGCTTTTTTCTAGTATTAATATTTACGCGTTTGTAAACGCAAAAATAAAATTATTCAAATGTCACAGTTTGAAATTTAGGATGTTTCAGGGGAATTCCGCTACTCTTAACAAAACGCAGCGGAAATCCCGTTGAATGGTATCGATCAACCGCATGTTTTTTATCTTGAAAAGTTTAAGCAGCCTAATTATGATAACATTAAGGTTGTAAATTTTATAAATGTGTTATATTGAAGAGAGGACACTGATGGAACTAATAGAGGTGATTTGCTCATAAATGAGACGTTGAATAGGAGATGAAAGAAAAAATGGTGGTTGCAACACCTGTTCTTTCCGTCTTACATCAAAGTAAAGATGTTACATATAAGATGAATGAAGTATCAACAAACAATTTGTTTTGATAATTAAGTTTGCGACATATGAAGATCTGAAATTAGTTTGGAAGTTTGCCCAAGAGCAAACGGTTTAATAAGATTACTGGTGTGAGCTATATTATTTAATCATTAGTGTTATTTAATAGGTCAATGCACAATATTCTATAGAAAGAAGAAATTTAGAAGGTTTATTTTCGTAAACAAAGCAAGTTTTGCATCGTTCTGTCCACGATGGTTCACTAACAAATATGTAACTTCACAAATTCTTGGTCATTATTACTTATACGATAGCAAGTAAGTACTTGCTTCACTTTGGCACGCTCAATCACTTAAGAAAGTGATTAAGGGTTCCAACTGAAGCCTTGTTTCCACTTTCGGCCCTATCTACACTCACTCACTCACCGTGAGGTGAAATCATCAGGAAAGTTAGTAAGTAAAGTTTTGCAGTGGACACGAGGCTTCATTTACAAATATATATAAACGCAAAAAGACTTTTTGTTTCTTTGAGTTGTTTTCTATTTATGGCATAGCAGGCAATAACAGCACCGGAATTCTTAAAACACAATAAAACTACGCGTCTAGGTGATTTGGCAAAGTCTTGAATTCCGCTGAAGTGTGGAGTGGTGCTGTAAAATTAGTTCTGCATTATTGTATGCTTGCGCTGCGTTTATTAGGTTGAGGACTGTTGTGTGTGATGACACAAAGAATATTCTGGAAAAGGTTGAGGTCTTGGATATTCATATGTTTTCGTAAATATATTAGGGGTAGTCAAAATAGGAAATTTCTACAATGATCCCAATATACCCGAACTGTTCAGAAGATGTAGAGGGTAACATCTGTTCTGGTCGATGGCTTTTGTTTGTTGGTTAACTGAAGGTTAAAGGAAACCTTTCTTGGTTTGATGCTCCTTTTATGTTCGCGACAGACTGGTAACTTTAACTATTTTGAGATAGTCTATGGTCCATATTGCTAATGTGATTTATGGGTAACACCAAATGTTATCTAAGGCTTTGCTGCTGCATGAACCCATTGAGTTCTGTAATTATCTCAATAGGTTCATGTGCATGTTAGGGGTAACACAGAATGCACTCGATTAATGCTCCAAATATTAAGCTTCGCGTACGCAGATTATATTCTTTTTATATCGACAAACTGAGCTGAAAGGAAGATAAGCGACATGCATGTAGGGCTCACATTGTACACCGTAGACACGCTTTTGTGATTCTTTTAATTTCAGCAATAAAAGTTGTAGTTTTAAAATGTGTTTGGAAATAACAACCGGAATAGGAATTAATAATGTTACAATCTCTCTGCAAAATTTTAAAATTTCGCGCATGCCGCTGTACGTAACATAACGAAAGTTTTGGTAAGAAGCCAATATTCGTTTTGAATAAAAGAGCTTTCATCTGAGTCATGTCAAATATTCCATTCCATGAACAGTTACTGTAACGCGACCACGAAATGGTTAGTGTCGCTCGTAATTGTGAGGGGCACATTACTGTAATATGTTAGAAGTTCTTTTGTTTTTTTAGGAGAAAAAAGATTCACCATAAAAACTGCATGCACATTTTAACCTCCTAGGTACGTGGTGTAATGGCTCCAGTGGCGGATTTACAATTTCGCCGCCAGTAGGCTAAATTGGCTAGTATATATTGATTACAAATAAAAAATATTTCTCTCAAATAATTTATTCATGGACACTCTTCAAAAAGTAGCTAGGCAATTATGAATAATTGAATATCTTGTGAATTATATATATTTTATAGGAAAGGACTGCACGTACATTTAGTAGAGTTTTCTACAAAAAATATTTATTTTCTGTTTTAAATGTCGTATTCAATTTAAGAAAATACAGGCAAAAATATTTTCCGAAGCATTTAGACTGAGGTGACAGTTAAAATGTGCCATATCTCCAAATTCACTCATTTCAATTACTGAATTATTAGCCTACGTTTCAAACAAAAATGATACAAAATGATAAAGAATTTGCGCATTGAAAAAACTGTTTCTTCTTTGAAATAATCACGCGTCAAAGTGTGCTCTGAGGGGCCACCTATAAAGTATTGTATCTTTTTTAATATCTACACTACGGAGTTCAGATTTTGTTTAGTAGTTATTCTCAAATCCTATAAAAACATACATAGTGTTGATAAACATTGATCCATAATGTTCGTAGTTCTGACGTGGCACCTCAATTCAAACGTTTAGATTAAGGTGCCACTTTTATATACATATAACTTTTGATGTATTCCACTACATAATCCAAGCTCGGTCGTACAAAAATTTCTTAGCTACTACTAAATAACTCAATATATTTAATTACGATAGAAAAAGTGGCACCTCAATCTAAACATACATAATATTTTTTTTCCGCCCCTGCTTCCGAAATTCAATACCCTAGTTCCATCGGGCATATGCCTAGTTCACATTCATATATTTACATTTGCAACTTTATTGTTCTCTATCATCTATCATTTATCTATCATCTATTCTCTATCGGGGCTCTTTTTCTCTGTGTAGTTATGTACACACATAATAAAAAAAATTGGGCCAAATTTGCCGTTCCCTAAAATCTGCCGCCCTAGGCTTCAGCCTACTCGGGCTACTGGTAAATCCGCCACTGAATGGCTCGCCCTCTGGAATTAAATCCCTAGGTTCCTGGTTCAATTCCCAGGAGAGTGCAAATTTGTACTCCATTTGGTTTGTGATAGGACTTGTTTTGAGAGTCCGCCTGACTGCCACCATCTCTTATCAAAGGCTGTCGCAATAACAATAGGGTCAACGCCATAAATGTCTTCCGACAGTTAAGAGCCGGTCCCTGAGTGGTTGAGGTGTCCTAGAAAACTCGCTACTATATTCAGCTTTATCATCACTTACCATCAGGTGAAGAGATTTACTTCCACCTGTGAATCCTCACGACTTCCCCTATCTAAGGACTATGCGTGCTGGCTTACGGTATCACCGACAAACTGTTGCTACCATTCCAACGCGAACTAAGAAATTTGGCAACTCGTTTCTTTGTCGCACAATCAAGAAATGGAGTTCACTGCCAGAATACGTTTTCCCTCCTTACAATCCTGGGTCATTCAATGAAGAAGCACATTGCAGTTCGGTAAGGTGGCGGTAGCTAGCGCCGCGGTTTATCTCTCGCACCTGCTATCTTCGCATTTGGACTCCACTCCTGCTTACCATCACGAGGAATGGAGCTATTTATTTCGACCTTCTTATAAAAAAACAAAGGAAAGACCTGTGAAATAGCAATTCTTACCAGCATCAGTGAAGAAAGCAGAATGCCTGTTGGGGCTGGAGGGTACTGAGGCTGACGCAGATGTGAGGAAAGCTCGCTTGACTTTGGTCCACTTGGATGCTCTCGGGGTCCGATGCTGGGGAGGTCGAGCTCCAAGCTCTAGGGAGCGTTGCTTGCGGAGCAGAGGATGAGATGGTTCTGATTCTGACATAAACGATACTTATAAGTATTAGAGAAGAAAAGACACTAAGAAATTTGGCAACTGATTTATTTGTCGTATAATTCAGAAATTTATATCTCTGCCTACATGGTCCCTTCCTTTTTAGAAATTTCAGTTCTTCAATAGAGAAGTGAAGAAGTGCAAACCTATCTTTGCAAATCTCGTGGCACTCTTCTTCTCCACTCAATCATTCGCAGGTCGTTTGTATGAAACGCAAAAGCAGCGGTCCTAGTAGCAAACCATGCGGCACCCCTATAAGAATGGACCCTATTCCTAAATACTTTGCTTTATCTTCTGACTCGAGTCTGGCTATCTTCTCGTTTGGACTCCACATCGAACGCGATATAACTACTAGGTAATTTGCTATCATTGCCAATTTTATTTTAAAAAAATGTCTTAACTTGATGACTGTTATGGTCCTTGGCTGATCTTCCTCCTTGACTCAACATTACTTCTGATAATTCAACACCTTTTTTTATCGGAGAGGTCAAATACGTTTACGCATCATCCCAGCAGTACGATGCAACTGCAGGGGTATGTGGGACTCGAGGTACAGGCATTCCCCCCTACTCACTAAACGTCCTCTCCGGGTATCCTGCCAAGGCACACTACGACAGCACCCCGGGATCGCAACAATTCGCTTATCACCGGAAAACCATCTGTGCCCGCCCTTTCGGGCCCGACCGGTGCACCGTTCATCTGATAATTCAACACCTAGTTCAGTATTTGTTTCACTTACCTAATTCTTCAGAAGAAGGAATAGTCAAAGTGAGGGCAGGTGGAGCATCACTGTCTCCACCATCACTGAGTGACCTCCTCCTCGTTGCCACCACGTCAGGAGAACTTTTGGAGCCCCTCGTCTTCTTCTTCACTGACTCCCTGTGTGTTTGAATCATATCCCTCATCTTACCCCACGGACTCTTGTGCATCTTGTTTGGTGATGGTGACGTGGAACTGTCATCCTGGAGAATTTTGACTCTTATACAAAAAGGTAATAGGCTAAACACTTTTAAGTCGACCCAACGCCACGGTGCGGCATCCTAAGCTTGTACAACGTTGAGCACACGTTGAGCAACGGGTGTATTGACACCCGTTGCTCAACGTGTGCTGATGTGTCTGACCGTGCTCATAGATGATGTTCCAATTTACAAAGTAACAAACATCCATACAAACTATAGTAGTTGATTGAATGTGCCACTATGTATTTAAGTCTTTAGCAAGCATGTGACAAGAAATATACTATAGCCTTTATGACACAAGTAAAGTTCCTACAAACATCAAAGCAGAATAAATAAATATTTTGGATAATAAATATTCTATTTTCTTAGAAAATGTTTATTTCTTAACCTAAAACAATTTGAAGATCCATTAAAATTGATATTTCAGCGAACTATGTGATGGGAATATAAACAGCGATCATAATAATAAATATTTATATCTTCGCCGAAAAGACATTAAATCATAAAAAAGAGCGGTGTTAGTCAAATTCTGGACAATATTCCGAAATGTAGCCAATAATATCATTCAACACATAAAATTTTTACTTTCAAGTTGTCTGTTACATAAATCAACTACGCTCAAATCACCATGAATTTAAGAAAAGGCTGATTAAAATTGTTGGCGCCGTATATTGAGTGAGTTTAGTTTGGTTTGTTTCCGTGCAATCCTTCCCTCATTCCTTTCCCATTTCGCTCTGCATCTTTCACTCGCTCGCCGTTGGCTCGGTGACCCAGTTTTCCGCCCGAAAGCCGACCTATATGCACATCCGCACGTCCTTACCTGACGTCTTGCCCGTGCCGGCGACATATTTCTAAAACTAAACAAAGACGCGCGCGCGCATTATATCGAACTGTTTTATTGTGTATTTTTAAGTGAAGATCAAAGTGTGGCAGCTACCAGCAAACCTGTGAGTCCTTTTCCTTTACATGGTTACATTTCAGGCGACTCATTCGATATTGCCGGCCCGCCATTTTAATTACCCTTGAAACAATTTTACAAGTAAATTCTTCTTTACTCTTCATATTTTGGCGCTCGAACATAAACCTTATATATATTTAACTAACTTATTACATACATTACATTATTATTACTATACAATTATTACACGTTACATACAAAACTAAGATATTTCAATTCCGTTTAACACGCGCGCAGGTACTTACCCACTTATGCGTACGTATAACGTTCCTATGTTGCTAACATAAGTTATTGTCCACTTGAGGGTTTAAATCGTTGCACTTGACATTAAAGATTACGATATTTTAAGCCGTATATTTGAGGACTTTGTTGGGAACAACATAACCTAATATCTGTGTTAAAATTTGTATTTAAATTGTAGGTAAATACCTAAAACGCGTTCTCCTTTATTCCTGTATGGGTAGGTAGTTGTTATACGTAGATACCATCCAGTTACTTAATTTAATACGTTAATTTTATTAAAACTTGTTAATTATCTTAGTCTTGCCTGGGCATCGTGTGTGCTAAGGTCCGACGGATACCTATTTTACGATTTTATTTTCTGGCTACTTAAATACTCTTGCCTGTTTTTATCCTTTAAACAGGTCGAGTATATAGGTGCTTATTTACTATTTACATATTAGTTAACTTAGGTACCTAGATACTTATTACTTACTACTTTATATTCTTGCCTGTGTTTTACCTAGTCAGGTCGAATATAAGGGTAGGTACTTAATTCACTACTCATTGTGTTTATTCAAAACAAACTAGTATACCTAGTTACTTTCTTCCAATTTCATTCATTTTACGAGGTTTTACTATAGTAAAATATAAATTTAAAATAGTTACCTACTTTTCTTATAACAGATATACGTTGTCAAACGTAGATTTCTAATACCTATAGTTTATTACTATTTAAAAATGACGGACATAAAGGGAGTTAGTTCTACTAATTATCAAATTCCATTGCTCGAAGCTAGGATTAATTCCTATTTCACTCGTATGCAAGTACTTTATGATTCGTCAAAGGATTTGACTAACGCAGAGACTCGTCAAAAGTTTTTAGCTTTATCTTCGACTATCGGTGGCCTCCGTGAAGAGTTTCTACAATGTGTCGAAAAATTAAATGTTGCTAAAATGCAGGAGGACCCAAAGTTCGTACCGTCCTTTAAAACCTGGGAATCGTTTGAGGAACTTTACTGTTACGTAGTGAGTGCCCGGGGCGCGTGCACAGCCGCCGAGAGTACAGCGGCAGCGGCCGCGACCGTGTCTCGCGCTCACGACACTAGTCTGCGGCTTCCTCCCGTACAGTTACCTAAGTTCGACGGTGATCGTAAGCGTTGGCCAGCATTTTTTGAATGTTATAATAATTTAGTACATAACAATACATCGCTCACCGATTCCGATAAAGTGTTTTACCTCTATGGGCAACTCACGGGTACGGCGTTAGCTTCTATTGCTGGCATCGCGCCTAGTGGAGATAATTATAAGCTAATTTACAGTACTATAAAAGATAAATACCAAGATGTACGCTCTCTTGGTACGGCTTACTTAGATGAAATATTTAACTTTAAACAATTACAATCTTCGTCTTCTAAGGGCTTGCATAATTTCTTAGATAGCTTTGTTACTTCTGTAGCGGCATTCAATAAGCTTATAATTCAGGATAAGACAGATTTTATACTGTTATATTTAGCGTTAAAAAAGGTTGATTCGGATACGGCACGTACTTTTGAAAATTTATGTCGGTCGAGTTCTTTACCTAGTTACGACGATTTTGTTAATTTTCTTAAAGAGCAGACAAAAATATTAGAACGGACTAGTTTTAATAATAATAGTGCGAGTTATTCGTCACCTCACGCTAAAGTACCTAAACACGATTCGTTTAAGAAAACTCAATCTTTCGTTGCGGCGGAAGTATCAAATACCGGTAAGTGTGAGTTATGTAAAAACCGTCACGAATTTTATTACTCATGCGATCAATTCAAAAAATTGTCGCCTTATGATCGTTACAAACTTATAAAAAAAGCAAATAATTGTGTGAAATGTTTAAGTTTATCGCATAAGTCGGTGGCATGTGTTAGTGGAAGGTCTTGTTCGATTTGCGGTTCGACTAATCATCATTCGATGTTACATTTTGTATCAAAGACAGTCGCGATAATAGAGAGTACGAACGTCCCTTCGCCGCCGCTGTCAGCCGCCGGCACCGCGTCGTTACCGGTCAGCGTAAAGCCTACGTCCGAAGTCGTACCGACCGCTCCGCTGGCTTCCACCTCGCTCCAGGCGCAGGTGTACGCTCCTACGACTACCGTGCTTCTCGGCACGGCTCGAGTGCGCGTTTACGATACTCACGGGACACCTCATCTCGTGCGTTGCTTAATAGACAGTGGTTCTCAAAACCACTTTGTAACCGTTTCTTGTTGCAAGCGGTTATCTTTAAAAATTAATAACAATTCCTCTCCTGTATTGGTGAACGGTTTTGGTGGATCCTCTAAAGAGACCAAGGGGGTAACGCGTATTATTTTACACTCGCGTTTTGATGACGCTGCCTTTTATGAGATTGAACCTTTAGTGGTTGATCACGTGACGTCGTATTTGCCCACGGCTCCGGTAGACATTTCTTGTCTGTCTTATTTAACTAGTGTCCCGCTCGCTGATGATACCTTTAATAATCCCGGTAGTATAGATGCCGTGTTGGGTGCTCAGTTGTTTACTAAATTATTGCAATCAGGTCGCATCTACGGGCCGCCTGGTTCTCCTGACGCTGTACAAACTACCCTAGGATTTTTACTTTTAGGAGAAGCACCACGACTTAGTGCAACAGCTTGTCCTCAGTCAGTTTCGCTATGCTCTTTCGAACCAGAATCGCTAGAAGATGTCGTAAAGCAGTTTTTCGACATGGAAAATGTTCCTGATTCTGTCGCAGCATGTCGTAGTAGGGATGAAAGACAATGCGAGGACTACTATAAGGCTACTACTAATAGAGATAGCTCTGGTCAGTATTCCGTGGCCTTACCGTTCAAAGAAAGTCCTACGGTGCTAGGCAATTCATTTTACATTGCTCAAAAGCGTTTTCAAATGTTAGAACGTAAACTTGAAGCTAATTCTTTACTCCGAACGGCATATAACGAAGTTGTTCGCGAATATTTAAACAAAGAATACCTTTTTCCCGTAAGTGGTAGCGAAACTGAGTCTGGATACATTATTCCTCATCATGGAGTTATAAGACAGGATAAAGTGTCTACTAAGTTGCGGTTAGTATTGGATGCAAGTACTAAGACTGACAATGGCATCTCATTAAATGACATCTTGCATCCAGGTCCGAATTTACAGTCGGATCTGTTTATAGTTTTGTTAAACTTTCGTTTATTCCCGGTCGCTTTGTGTGCCGATGTGAAGCAGATGTACTTGAGAATTAAGGTACATCCCGAATTCCGTAAATACCAGCGTATCTTTTATCGTTTCGATAAAGGGGATCCGTTGCAATTATTCGAATTCGGGTGCGTATGTTTTGGCTTATCAGCCAGTCCTTTTCTCAGTCTTCGCACCGTCAGGCAGCTTGCGGAGGACGAAGGTAATGATTATTCTCTCGCTGCGGAAATTATACACCGTGGAGATTTTTATATGGATGACATTTGTTGTAGTGTACCAACCGTAGATGCTGCCCTTCTACTCGCTAATCAGTTAATTAAACTGTTTGCTGCTGGATCTTTCGAACTAACGAAATGGTCAAGCAATTGTTCTGACCTTCTGTCTTCACTTCCGTTAGGTTTATTGCATCCTCAGTCTCTTTATTTTGACGACCACTGTAGTCAGAAGGTTTTGGGAGTGAAATGGGAACCCATGGCCGATGTTTTTTCATTCGATGTCAAGTCAGTTCCTTATAAATGTACCAAGCGAGCTATTTTATCTCTTGTTGCTCGTCTCTGGGATGTGTTGGGGTTAGCGGCACCGGTTATATTGTTTGCTAAATTATTAATCAAACAACTATGGTTACTTCGTATTGACTGGGACGAAGTTCCTCCCAGTAGTATTTGTAATATTTGGCGTGATTTTCATGAAGAATTACCCCTTCTTGTTAATGTGCGTTTGCCTCGCTATGTTGGGGTTACTCTCGATTGTCAAGTTAGGCTAGTGGCGTTTTGTGATGCTAGCGAAAAGGCGTATGGTGCCGTATTATATCTCCATGTTACTACTGGCAATAATATCGCGATTAATTTACTATGCGCCAAGTCTAAGGTAGCACCGGTTAAAAGCGTCACCTTAGCCCGCTTAGAATTGTGTGCTGCTCATTTGTTAACGAAATTGGTGTCCAAAGTTGTTAATAACTATAATTCTCGTATACGAATTGAGGAAATATGTGCCTTTTCTGATTCCACTGTCACTTTACACTGGATACACTCTAGCCCACATAAATTAAAAACATTTGTTGCGAATAGAGTCAGCAAAATACAAGACAAATTGTCGTCAGACAACTTTTATCATATTCCTAGTAAAGATAACCCAAGTGATTGTCTTTCAAGGGGCCTTACCCCTTCACAATTAATATCTCACCCTTTGTGGTTTAAGGGTCCATTATGGTTGCGTGAAGTTCGTTCTAGCTGGCCTATCCATTCGTTTCGACCCGATGAACAGTATTCTCTACCAGACTTAAAGCCGGTAGTGCTCGTTGCAACTGGCGTGGTGGAAACTGATACCCACCCATTCATTTACACCTTTTCTAAAAGATTTTCATCATGGCGTTCCCTTCTTTATACCATTGTGTATATCATGCGATTCGTTCGTAAACTAAAATCACGTGGTCCAATACGGGTAGAAGATCTCGATTTTGCAGAGCGTGTGGTTATTAAAGCTGTTCAATCCGTATATTTTCCGGACGTTATCGAAAGCTGTGGAACTAATGGCGTTTGCAAGTCTAGTGCAATCCAAAGGTTACAGCCTATACTTGTAGACGGTATTATACGTGTAGGTGGCAGGTTGAGTCATTCCTCGCTATCGTTTGATCATAAGCATCCCATGCTTCTACCAAGGTCGGATCATATTGTAAATTTAATCATAGATTACCATCATATTACATATTGCCATGCAGGGCCACATTTATTACTTTCTGTACTGAGAAAGCGTTACTGGATTATCTCGGGTCGTAGATTGGTTCGTACTCGGTTCAATGCTTGTAATGTGTGTTTTCGAGCACGGCCTAAGCCCTTCTCGCCTCCCATTATGGCGGATTTACCAGAGTGTCGCTTGCAAGTTTCAAAACCGTTCGCACATACAGGAGTCGACTACTGCGGACCTTTTAATATAACATTAGTCCGAAGACGTGGTGTCAGGACGCAAAAGGCTTACGTGTGTGTTTTTATATGTCTTACCACACGCGCTGTTCACGTCGAAATTGCACCTGACTTAACAACGGACTCGTTTTTAAACGCTCTAAAACGCTTCTTAGCTCGTCGAGGACCTGTTCAGATCATGTATTCCGATAATGGAACAAATTTTATTGGTGCTCGTGCTCATCTGGATGAGCTGTACAAGCTACTTTTATCGCAAGCACATGTTGATAAGTTTCGTAATGAACTTTTGACACATCGCATTAATTGGCATCTAATCCCACCAAACGCACCGCATTTTGGCGGTAGCTGGGAAGCATGCGTTAAATCCTTTAAAACTCACTTGCTTAGAGTTGTAGGTGCTCAAATTTTGACTTACGAAGAGCTTCTGACAGTTCTTTGTCAAATCGAAGCCATATTAAACTCAAGGCCCTTAAGTGTATTAAGTACGGATGCTGCTGAGCCATTACCACTCACGCCTGCTCACTTTTTAAATACCTTACCTCTGCGAGCCTTACCAGCCTCCGAGGTTACGGAGGAAAGGCTTCATCTTTCATCCCGGTATCAGCTGCTAAACAAGCTGGTGCAATCGTACTGGAGACGTTGGAGCTTAGAGTACTTACATACTTTACAGGCACGGCAAAAATGGAATTCTAAGACTGTCCCTGTTGTTGTGGGCACGGTGGTTTTAATAATTAATGATAATGCCCCACCATTACATTGGCGAATGGGAGTAATAACAGCAACCTACCCGGGAAGGGATGGGTTTATACGTGTAGCTTCAGTTAAGACTAAAGATGGCTTGTTAAAACGCCCAATAATTAAGTTATGTCCCCTTCCAACACAATAATTACAATACAATACATATATAATCTATTATATACATATATATTTACATAATTACATGCATTCCCATTACCATATCTATTATTATCTATCTATATACTTTATCTATTTCTTTATTATTATTTTTTTTTTGAAAGGGAACCTTTCAAGGGTGGCGGGATGTTGGCGCCGTATATTGAGTGAGTTTAGTTTGGTTTGTTTCCGTGCAATCCTTCCCTCATTCCTTTCCCATTTCGCTCTGCATCTTTCACTCGCTCGCCGTTGGCTCGGTGACCCAGTTTTCCGCCCGAAAGCCGACCTATATGCACATCCGCACGTCCTTACCTGACGTCTTGCCCGTGCCGGCGACATATTTCTAAAACTAAACAAAGACGCGCGCGCGCATTATATCGAACTGTTTTATTGTGTATTTTTAAGTGAAGATCAAAGTGTGGCAGCTACCAGCAAACCTGTGAGTCCTTTTCCTTTACATGGTTACATTTCAGGCGACTCATTCGATATTGCCGGCCCGCCATTTTAATTACCCTTGAAACAATTTTACAAGTAAATTCTTCTTTACTCTTCAAAAATATTGTAGGTAAGTATTAATTGTCTGATCGCATTGGGTGCGAAACATAATGGTAGACCAGGCTAACACAAACGATCAAGTATCAATAGACTTCGAACTCTGGCAAAGAAATTTGAAAACTTATAGAAGAAATTTAACAGTTTTGGGTAACCATGCTATCGTCTGTACTTACGTAACTAGTGTTAGTGGATTTTACCTGCATAGGTGCTTGAAGAAACGCGCTTTCCATATCCAGGGTGACGCTTTTGCGGTTCAGCCCTGAAACAAATTTTATTATGAAGGTAGTGACTGGATTTGTAGTGAAAATTTCAATTTAAAATCTGCTGACTCTGGTGGTCAGTAAAAATATAGATAAACCAAATAGGCTTTATGCAAAATATTAGGATTTACCGTAGCTCAACCTTAACGTAAATATTGGTTGAAATGGTCCCAATACCTAGATAATATTCAAATGTTCATTTTCCGGAGGTTATATTAACCAATCAACCGTTAACAAAAATGATGCAAGACAAACACAAAAAAGCAAATAACTGAGAACAATGCAAATATGTAGTTTTTGTGCGCCGCACGTTTCCTTGATAAAATCACTGTCCAAAATATATAAACGATCGCCATCATGTAACTGCGTTAGTTCTTTGATCATCACAATAACGTAAACGATTTTGAGAAGCCGCTGAATGCTACAGGCAAATGTGCTAATGTTAGCATAAACCGGACATATTTCGAAATTTACTAACGCTGTGTCTGGTTTTATAAGTGCTTTCGATTGGCGTAGATACATCTGTTTGTCTGTCGTATAGTTCTAAATGTAACGACGGATACGCCAAGTTTCTTAGTTAAATGGGCGCTTAAAGTTCATGCCTTCACGCTGTATACGCTGAAACATTATAAAACCTTCAAATAGGAAATTTAGTTTTCATCCCTTCTATTCGAAAAGTGTCGCTTTGTTCCTCTATAAGTGGGAACAAAATAGCTCTTTTCCGATAAGAACTTTTTAGCGGGCGTAAAAGAGATTTGAATTTAGAACATATATCATTCATAGAAATCGAACGCAAATTGTATGAATTACTGGCTGGTACGTGTTGGCTGCACGACTGCACGTCACGGGGGTCCCCGTGACGTGCAGCTAAAAAAAAAAGCGCGCGAATTACTTTTCTGTTCTTGTTACCTCAGTAAATATTTTATTGTATTTTTCAAAAATAATGAGTTCTACTAACTCGAGTTATGAAAGTAATAATGCATAAACTCCTGAAACAATACCTATAGAAGCTAACAACGTCATACAAATATTAAAAATGTAAATGAATCGACAACAATATCGATCCCAAATAAAACAGTGACAATAACTTTTAATAATTGCGCTAGCGTATCCAATATAAATTAGTAATTAGTTTTACTTCATTTCACATGTCTTCTTTTAATTAAATATATTCATTAATTACACAACAGCGTCTCTTATTTATTTTCTCATAGAAAGGGGATGAAAAGTAGAGTATATAACTCGCGAGCAAATTATTTTTCCCTCGGGCGATGTACTTTGAATCCTGAGCGCCGCTCGTGCTTCAAAAAGCGCCCTCGCCATAAAAATACGATTTTACTCCCTTGTTATACAATCTACTATTTGTAATTTAGAATTATATAAAAATAAATATTTTTTTATGCTACACCTGATCGGAACAGTAGCTATTATTCCCTCAAATTGAAAAGAGAAAGTTGATCTTTTCTTCGGCCTAAATATGCGGGAGGAAAAGTTGTATGAAATTCCATTTCTAATGTAACAAGTCTTTGAATGTTCCTCACAGGTGTAGTATAAATTGAGTATAAAGCACTATGTAACACTTGGGAGAAAGTTCGATTTCCAACTCGGGAGTATTGTGGCAAACTGCTCCCTCGTTGGTAATCTGTCACTTTCGTCCCGTGGTGAACAATGTATAGTACATTTTACTTTTGTTCATTAGCATGATTTTAAATGATTACGAACTTTAAATTTAGAAAAGTCGTTTGGACTTTAGTTTCTAGTTTTCTCATTATTTAACCAATAAAATGTACATCTGTAATTTTCCAAACACATGAAATGGTCTAAAATAATATTTGTGATCCTAATGAAAAGAGCAATAAGGATGGTTTTTCAGAAAATTAGTAGGATACATATCTTTTTATATTTTTGCCTAGGCTGGCCTGTCTGTCGCGTTGGCTTTTGCGGTCTTATTTACCGCAACTATCAGGCTGTGCAATAGTCGATTCATTGCCAATCTACAAACGTCGGTAATTATAAATATGTTTTATTGTATTACGTATACGTTTGTAAATAATTAATATTTATGGAGCCCGCAGCACCCTGAATGAAAATTATAGACACGTCTACGGCCCGAAAGTGTTTTTAATAACTTTCACAAAAATATTTCTGAACGATACAAATATCAACACATATTATTTTTGTATTTTTATAGCACGTTGGCAAGATACCTGGCTGTCTTTTAATTCATAAATACCACTCACTCGTATTTTATTAATATTATAGTTTTATATTTGTATATCCGTTCATCGCGTCAATTTTTTTTACTTGACAGCGAAGCTCTCGGTTTTCTTTCTATCTGATGATAAGTAAGGTCATAGAATACATACTGGGTGTAAAAGCCATGAACAGTCCAACGAGAACCATGTATTCTATACATCAAAATAAGACATATTTCAAAAAAAATATTGCTGGGAAATGATTTTTATTTTTTGGTGTTAAAAAAAATTGCAAATTGTACTGCGCAATGTAAAGGGCTCAACTCGCACGCAACTCGCAAAACCGCGATAATTTTGGCAGACGGCGGCCCCGTTCGTTAGTGTCCGTGCGCATCGAGTGAGCTACATTGAACGCTAACGTTTTGAAACCATTTTTTGTTATGAAATACTAAAAAAAAATATAATGTTTCTTTGGACAATAATTAAGAAATAACGTATAGAATACGTTTTCATAAAATAATGAAAAAAAAAAATATGACTTTGACCTTCAATAAAATCGTAACTATCAATTTCCAAGGTATAGTCTAAAGGAAAAAAAATGTTATGATGGTGAGCAGAATACATGGTTCTCGTTTGACTGTTCATGTCTTTTACACCCTGTATAAGCTATGACCCTTACTTGTAAAATAGCAAACATAACCTGTACTGACTATACAACATATAAATTTACTAGCTGCCCCGGCCACGCGTTGCTGTGGCCACTTTTGCACTGACCGCCTCAATTTGCAGCAAAAAAATGAGGACTACTTTTTAAGATAAACACTATCCTATCTCTCAAGTTGGAACAAAACACATTGAAAAAGTTTAAATCGGATTGTTAGTTTCGGAGTTTATCCCGGACAAACATCGTGACACGGGAATTATATGTAATAGATTATCACCTGTCAGAATTATTATAGTAGTAGAATCTTTTTTAATTCTCGACAGGGAAGCTCTTGATCTTCATCTGACCTGATGGTAAGTGACGTTAAGGCCGAAGATGGAATCGATCTTCACCTGGAACCATCAACCACAGAGGGACTGGATATCTTATCAGTAATTGTTGGAACACAATAATGCTGTTAACATTATTATTATCACGACAGATCTTGATAAGATGGTGGTAGCTACCAGGGACTTGAAAAAAGTCCAACCACCAACCGAACCGACTACTCCCATGGGGATCAAACCAGGGACCTCTGGGTCTGATTATGGTGGATGAACCTCTAGACTACCGAGACGGTTATTGTTGACAGTTTTACTATATTCAGTAGCTGATAAGCGGACATGTGATGCCAGCAGAGTAGAATAGCATCAACCATATCTTCCAATACGTGTCGTAGAAAGCGACTAATGGACCAGCAAAGGGGTATTGATCACCTTATACTTCGTCCACCAATCCGCATTGGGCAAGCGTGGTGGACTACTACTTAAGCCTCCTTCGATGACAAGGAGAGGCTTTGTGTCCCAGCAGTGGGTCCAATTATAAAGGCTGTCATGATGAAGCGGTCGTAAAAATACTATTACCCCAACACTACTTTGGACCTGTTGCCACCCTTTGTCGTAATAGGTCACCCTATAGGTATTTTCTTATTGGTCGTCCTGGCATTCTTCCCGGATGTGGTGGCTCGTCTCAAGGCGACTTGGGTCGAGCCAGACTATGAAAGCTCACAGCTGCTGACAGGTCTCGGTTGCTTCAGGGGTAGATTCACTGATGTGAGCTCATGCTACTGTGGGGGTAGCGATGTAGAGGACGTACCACGCACTGTGGGAATGTGAACTCTACGGGGAAGCGCTTAAGATTCTTCTAGACAAGGTAAAGACGCTTGAGGTGGGCCCGGTCTATAACCCGGACCTCGTGGAGACGGAGGCGAACTTCAGGCAGCTACGGAAGTTTACGCGACGATAGCACAAGATTAGGAGTGGGCTATAGAGAAAGAGGTGAAGAAAGAAGACGCCGCAGAAGAGGCAGAAAACTGGGTAGTGGGAGCTAGCGGTACCGCTTCGGCTCAGACGACCTGGAAGGCTTCGAAGGCGTACAAGTGTTGTGCGCCCCACAAAGGGGAAAAGGACCATAGGCACAAGGAGAAAGATAAAGAATAACTTGTAGGAGAGATTAAAGGTGCGCCGTGAAGGTGGTGGGTTTGGTCATCTTGGCACCGACATGCCGGCGCCAGTATTTCATATACCTACTTATCTGTCCACTGATATCGGTGCCGGGCAGGCCAATAAAACTAGAAGTTGTAGGGTATCTCCAAAAAATTACCATGACCAAGGAGGGTTGACGTCTTGTAGGGACCGGTCGTAAGCCTTCCAGTCAAATCTTATCATGTCCATCCAAGCAATTTATTACGGCGGCTTCAAATCTAATTCGGAGCAGTTCATGTAAATGATGATAAGCTGGAGGTGACCTTAAAGCAAGTACCTACTACCAACGACCAAATCGCTTATGTATGTTTACAAATTCATGAACTCTTGTTAAACCCTACTAGTAAGCTAAGATTTTATATCGGTAGTGTAACGATATTTCGCTAAGGTTCTGCTTGAGCTTTGCTTGTCTTTGTGTTAATGAATTGACTTTTGTGATTCCTTAACGTATCTAGCAGTCAGCAGTACTCGCTCTTACAAGGCGAAGATGAATGATATGATGATGACAATTAAAACAAACCTGAACCATCCATCCTTAATTCCTCGCACGAGGAATTAGGAGTCAAAGACAGTGTGCTTCCAGGAGTGAGGCTGGCGGAGTCCCGCGGCTCAGGGTGCGGTATGGTGGCTGATGATGGCGCCGACCCAGCTAGAGCTACGGCACCCACCATGGCACCCGCGGCGACGGCGCCAGCTGCACCGCCCATCGTTGTTGGGTGCCACTGGGCTTTCTCCCACCTAAAACAAATTAAACCATAGATATAGGAAACTGTAGATAGGCAATGTGAAAGAGAAAGAGCATACTAGCACGTATATTAGAACGAGATAGATAGACGAGACTATTTCACGTACACGCAGGCGGCCTAAGTCGGCCTGTCAGTCACTTAGAAAAAGACAGCAACTGTCAGACTGCAGTAATATTTTTCACGCACTTAAGTGCATTACATTTTTAGGATTCGGTACCTCAAAAGGAGAAACGGAACCTTTATAGGATCACTTTCTTGTTCGTCTGTCTGTCAATACCCTTTATCTCAGGAACGCGTGGTGGTGGAGGTATCGTGTTCAAATTAAAACCATATACTCAAATTTACAGTACCATGAAGCTGTGAAAAAATCAAACTTCTGAAGATACGGCCGTTTATGCCGCAAAAAATAAAAATACAAAAAATAATACTTACAGATACAAAAGTATCTTAATCTATTGTTTAGACAATCTAAGGTAGGCGAATAAGTGTTGTTATTAATTTAATTTCAATAAATTCTAAGTTAAATTTAATCATGATTGAAAAAAAGATTTAATTGAAATCAATAAAGGCAATTCCTAGAAAACTACTTTTTGGTTGAGCATTATTTCTGTTATACACGCTGTACTGTATATTGGTGATTGGAACATTATTTTTTAATGGAGTGATGATAAGACAATAATAACTAGTGATGGATAATTTGTATATAATAACAAATAATATAATTTTGACATTATAAATTTTATTTGACGATTACTAGATCATGACATTAATTGTATTACATACACACCTACATAATGATTAATTGTTATTGTTTGCTATTTTATTTTAATTTTAATATATTATGTTCATATGCCTATATGGCGAATCATGGCTGTACTGTTATTTTCTAATATTTAAAACCATTGTAATACCAATGCTTATGAATGAATAAATAAATTATGAATTATTATGAATTAATTATGATTTTCTATTTTTTCACGGGGAACTTTTGGCTTTCATCACACCTGATGATAATCGATGACAAAATTGTAGGTACTTATAATGGCGTTTCACCTGAAATCCTCAGCCGCTAAAGCTCCTTATCTGGCTTTTTAACCGAAAAGGAGGTTATTAATCCAGGTCGGATCGTGTGTACGTAATATTCTCAGAATTGCACAGTTTTTATATGTTAGACGTCAGTCTATACCAGCTTCTAAACATGGGTCATGTATGTCTGCATGTTTGTATGTTTGTCCACGCATATCTCAATAACTATACGTTGGATTTAAAAAATCTTTTTTGTTAGGCTTAGTCCAGCTTAGAGATCTGTGCAAGTAATCACACAGTAATAAATATACGTGGCGTAATTCTAAAAAAACAGTGATTATGGTATGTTGTTTTAATTACTACTGTAACAAAACACAAATAAGAAATAAAAAAGTTATTTTAAAAAATTAAACTGACTTCAAAACTGAAAAGGCATAAAAGTTTTATGTCTGAAACTTAGACAACCCTTTGTCTAAGGTTTTAAACGATAAAAAAGTCAAATACCAACTATTCTTTTAGGTCGGTGCCAGAGCCTTAGTTAAAAAAAAATAATTACATGAGTAACTACTTTATGATAAGGAATAATTTTTGCGTTTATAATACAAACGCGTAAATATTTTTAAAACTAGAAAACACACTGACGAAAATCGACCTAACTCAGGCGGGATTCAAACCCAGCATCCTCCGCAATCCGGACGGCTGCGTTAACCACTACGCTACTAGGGCACTGCTTTCGCTGTCGAAATTTGTTAGTGCTTGGTGCTTATGTTTTTATCCTAAACATTGTTTCATTAAATCTTTGAAATTTGCACTTCTGAGATCCGAACAAAAGTTTTTTTTATTAGAAATGCTCGGTGCTTGGTCCTATCCACGTCCGAAGTCCCCCGGGTGCGGTCCGATGGCTGCTCCCGGTGTCCTCGTCAGGTGGACGCGCCAGGTCGAGCAGCCGTCGGTGAGGAGGCAGCCTGCGGTCCACAGGGGCTGGCGTTAGTCGGTAGCCCCTGTGGGCTGCTGGCCACCAATTGGTGCACAAGGAGTGTCTAGACGGGCAACGTTGGGACGGTCTCGGTGTAGTTGCGTTCACGTGCGCAGATCCCGAGCCGTCCCGTAATAACGCACTGGAGGTCAGGCCGGGAGGATGTTTAGTGGGTATGGAGGGAACGCCTTTACCTCGAGTCCCACATATCCCCTGCGGTTGGCACCGCCCCGCAGGGACGATGCGTAAATGCATTTGACCTCCCCGATAGCAAAAAAATGGTGCTTGGTTCTAGAAGCACTGTGCTTATAAGCACCAAGCACTGACAAATTTCAACGGCGAAAGCAGTGCCCAGCAGTTTTAAAACTACTGTTTATATCTATGTAAATAATGTAAATAAATAAATGTAGATATGAAAATAATTAATAATTATTATTGCCAACCACCTCGTTTAAAATAAAAAACTTTTATTTCCCCCTTTTCAGTTTTGAAGTCGGTTTAATTTTTAAAAAATATTTTTATTTATAACTGCGTAAGTGTCCATTATATAATTAAAACAAATCCTATATCAGACTTCTGACGTGACTTCTTTGTTACGGTTACCATCACCAGCGTCGGTGCACCGTTAATCCATACTTTATCATTACCAATATTGTTTTTATTTGTACTCTGGGTTTAATTTTATTTACTTAGCGGTCCCTTAACATGGCCACGCTCATCTTAGATATTTTTATAAATAAACTTAAATAGATAAATAAACAGCCATGACATTAAAGAAATATTCGATTTCGTCACACAAATATTTGCCACTACCAGGATTCGAACCCGTACCGCTTGATGTGTAGGCAGCAATACTGACCACTTCACCACGACATTGTCGACGGCACGACATTTTGAAATAAGAAAATAGTACATTATGATATAAGTGCGGTAAGTTGAAAATTACAGCTGAGGCGTTATTGCTAGCCTGAGCCGCGGGCGAGGGCTATAAGAAAGCAGAGGCTGTAATTATCAAAGCGCACGTATGTCATACGACGTTTTATAATATATTTGCGAGGAAATAATTAATAAATTCATCACTACTTGACGACATTTTCAAATAAAAACAATACAGCGAAAAGAAAAATCGGGAGTTGTCTCCCCTAGACTTTCTAGTATACCAGAAACGACTCAAAAGTTGATAGAAACCTTATATTTTGATGTCATACATGCATGTAAAATTTTGGTCACCCATCCGAGTACCGACCGCGCACTTGGTTGCTTAACTTTCGTGATAGACGACACAAAAGTTACCCTAAAAAAAAAAACCTTATATTTTGATGTCATACATGCAGGTTAAATTTAGTTGCAATAAGTTAAAGCATACTCGAGTTATCGTGCTAACGCACAGACACATACACATACACACAGATATATACACACAGACACACACACATAGATCCAAAAACGGTGTTTTTGGACTCAGGGAGGTCCAAAATGTGTAAATTGACGATTACAAGACTTCCTCTTTACGTACTACCCACAGATTTATAATATTTACTAGTATAGTATTATCCCCTATTGTGTCGCCGCCATTTTGGAAAATTTCGCGCATGTGTCAGTTACTTCCGGACTTTCCGTCGCGAATTTTCCGGGTGTAAAAAAATAATAATAAAAATTTGGTAATAAAACTATAAATATGATATGAGTTTTTGTCACTAAAATTGTTATAAAATAAGCTAACAGAATTTAATATAATTAGTACAGTTATATTTTGAAATAATAATAATAATAATCATCATTTTCATCATCGTAAAACTGTGGAGGGGGGGATCGACCTCCAGCCCCCCTAGCACGGGACGTGGACAAAATCTCTCTCCACCACTTGACACTATTTCTTCTCAGGATTTAGTGAGAGTTAGAGCGAGAGGAAAATATTTTGTTTTCCCCGAGGAGAATTTGTCCACGGCCCGTGCTAGGGGGGCAGGGGGCCGGCCGACACACAGGCGTTTTTGACAGCGACCTCCAAGAGGTCGCGCGACACACAAAGGGTTATATTATCTGTGATAATACTTAGATTGATATATATCTGTGATACCCGTCATTGGTGATATCTTTGCTCTTAGGTGATACGATACCACATTCTACGTACGAGAAAGTAAAAAGCGCGCGGAATAATTTTTTCTCAAACATGCATGGAAATACTGAGGCCTTAGTATGAGTTTTGATAGTTTTCGAGCTCGATCAAACGTATCGTCTTTCTTCATACATTGGCCACTGTTTCTGATAGTTTACGCTAGGGGCGCTAGTAGGCAATGTATGAAAAGAGACGATACGTTTGATCGAGCTCGAAAACTAACAAACTCGTACTAAGGCCTCTGTCATTATTTTCGAAAAAAGAACTTGCGAAGTATCGAATTTACGGACAAAGAAAACCAAATCCATTGCTGGAGCATTTTTTGAATTTGGTACATTACAACGCGCCAGCAATGTTGTATGAAACGGCGCGGCGTGCTGGAGTTATTAAATACTCTTTGAATGGATCTCTTTTATCAATCTTGGCATACCAAAGTGACTTTGCTTAGTACAAATTGCGTTCACGTGGCTGTATAGCCTTACATGCGTTTGTATTTCGGTACAGGTGATAAATAAAAAATTGGCGGCAAAGCTGAAAATTTGTCTTGATTTGTTTACATACACAATATATTTATAAACTAAATAATTAAAATGAGTTCCGATGGTTCAGAGAGTGAAATGGAGATTGATTTTACTTCACCAGATTTAAACGACAATCGACCGGATTTAAAGGCAAAAACATAAAGCAATTTTTAATTAAAGCCCCAGATGATATATATTTAGCGACAAAGGTAAAGTATGTTTTATTTCCCTGCATTCTTTTGAGAAAAGCACTATATATGCCTCGGCGGAAATGGCAATTCCTGTCTCGTATTAGTGAAGTCCTCGCCTGCGGCTCGGCCTTCAAACTCATACTCGACCTGCAATTGCCTATTTCGCGGCCATTGCAATAATGTTACTATTACTTGTTCACAAATTAGCGATGCGCGCGCATCAACTTTTTTTTAGACAAAGGCACAAAAAACAGCAAGTATTACTAAAAAAGTAAATTAATATTTTTGTGTTTTTGTTACAGATAAATGGTTGTAATTTATTGTCAAAATTAATTAAATTAAAATTAAATGTTTATTTATTATATTTTATCTCCCAAAGTTAATTTTATTCATAAAATGTTGACTACTTTTCCGACATAAAAACTCTTTGCTAAGATTTTAAAAATTACCATTCGTTTTTAGACGGAGCTTCTTGATAAACCGAGCGTTTTACTTAACATTATCGCACAAGTGCGTAATGAGATACAAAACGATATTGAAATTGGTGAAATAAGAGACCCTTTACGAGCAAATGTGTTATAAAAGCTTTTTACTATGTTAGAAATATTCCGCTTGTTCCTCGTTGTTAACCAAGTTTGCTAACTACAAACAGGTTATATGCAAATAAGTAGGTTTTATACAAGGAAACCAATTCTTCCTAGCTAACCCGGTGTTTAAATGGGATTATAAGATCGCAAGAAAATGGGGAAGTAAAGGTACAACCTTGTTAGTAGAAAGAGGCGTCCCCGTTCCGAGCTGATAAACAGTACCCGTAGTGTTAGTTTTTTAGTATACAAAACGCACCGATTGTAGTTGCGTTAAGAGCTCAATTTGTATGGGAAACATGATTTGCGCTTCTCTCCGCTAGGGGCGCTGTTCGTGTTTCCTATACAAATTGAGCTCTTAACGCTACTAAAGTAGTTGCGTTTTTTATACTAAAAAACTTACACTACGGGTACTGTGCTCGTTTTCGTTGTTTGTATGCAGATGGCGCCCATTGGTACGTACGACCGTACTAAAGAAGATGTCTATTGAACGGATTTTCTCGAAAAAAAAGAGGAAAGAGAGTTTTAATAATAATAATAAGTTTGTATGGGAAGTCCGTCATTTTAGTAGTAAAATTCATAACAATGGGAAATTGGTCTTTCGGTTAAAAATTAAGAAAGAGATATTATAGGATTTCTCAAAATTCAACCCCTTAGCGGATAAAATAGGGGATGAAAGTTTGCATGGGAAATCTGTCATCTTAGTAGTAACACCCATAACAGTTAGTATTTGGCATTTCGGTTAAAAATTAAGAAAGAGGTATTTAAGGATTTCTTGAAATTCTACCCTAAAGGGTAAATAGGGAATAAAAGTTGTCATTGGTTTTAAGTTCACATATTGTTTTAATACATCATCGTACGGCAATTAATCGAACACGGAAGAGAACCGAACGCGCCACTGTCCGGACAGTAACAATGAGAGAAGTTTGGCTTGATAGCACCATTAGTACAAGCGCCGCGATCATTTGCGATACATAAAGAAAAGTCCTGACCCAGTGACTGACTTATCAACCCTTATCATCATATAACATCTATACCCTTGAACCTAGATAGCTAAAATTTTACATAAAGGTTCCTTTTAAGATTTTGACAAGGGGTAAGGCCGGATTTAACAATATTCAACCCCAAAGGGGGTAAAATACCGGATGAAAGTTTATATGAGGAAATATTTATAATAATAAACTCTTTATTGCAAACACGATTAGAAAAATATACAGTAAAATACAGTAAAATACAACAACAACAAACAAGAAAACAAAACTTCTAAGTTCTCCTGTCGATAAATGAGTCAATACGTGTTTTATGTTATTTTCAGAATTCAACCCAAAACTTTCAAGAAAAGAGGTGACGATGTCTGTAAATCAACGTGGGTTATCTTTGTATGGTTTATCGGGTCACTGGCTACGAACACAACATCGATTTTAAAATCCAACGTTTCCTGCGTGAAATATTATAATTTCTTAATGAAATACCATCATCCTCTATAAGAGTTCCAGCAAGAAGAAGAAACTGACTGAATAATTGACTGACATAATATCAACGCACGGCCCAAGCCGCTGGATCTAGAGATTCCAAATTTGACACGTTGATTCCTTACGAGGTCTAAAGGGTGCATAAAGAAAAGATTTTTCATAAATCACTCCATGAGGTGGTAAAACGGGATCAAGAGTAGTTAGACTATTTTATTTGAAACCTCACAGAAGTACCTACTGCTACTGATAAATAAGTACCTAAAAAAGTATTTAAGGTTTTTTTCAGAATTCAACCCCTAAATGGAGGAAATAAGGTGACAAAGTCCAAAAATTAACATAAGTATTTCTCGTCATTATTGAAGATAAGACCATGAAACTTTGAATTTAGGCACTCGATAAGAAATAAATAAGTATATGATCTAGCATTTTTGAAATTTCGACCCACATGGGGATAAAAATATAGGACACAAAAGTTCGTATGGAAGTCCGGACAAATCTGTCTATGTTAAGTATACATATATTTTTACTATAGTAAAAAAATGAGTAGGTACTCAACTAAAACTTAAATGCTGCCCAATGTAACTATTCCACGAGGACGAAGTTGCGGGCAAAACCTAGTTTGGTATTAGCAAAGTCGATTTCATCGAGGGGGTGTTTACCTGGGACAAACAGTCCAACTGGGTAAGTCCAACTTCCAGAAAGAGGTCAATCGACGAATCCAACTCGGCTGGGCAGCGTTCGGGAAGCTACGCGGCATATTCTCGGCCCATCTACCGCAGTGTCTCAAGACGAAAGTCTTTAATTCGTGTGTGTTGCCAGTGATGACTTACGGAACCGAAACGTGGCCGCTTACAATGGGCCTCATAAGAAGGCTCAAGGTCACCCAAAGGGCAATGGAGAGGGCTATGCTCGGAGTTTCTCTGCGTGATCATATCAGAAATGATGAGATCCGCAGGAGAACCAAGGTCACCGACATAGGCCAAAGAATTGCGAACCTCAAGTGGCAGTGGGCAGGGCACATTGCGAGAAGGACTGACGGCCGTTGGGGCGGAAAGGTCCTCGAGTGGCGACCACGTACCGGGAAACGCAGCGTTGGTAGGCCCCCCACAAGGTGGACTGACGATCTAGTTAAGGTCGCGGGAAGCCGCTGGATGCGGGCAGCGCAGGACCGACCGGTTTGGAGATCCTTGGGGGAGGCCTATGTCCAACAGTGGGCGTCTCTCGGCTGAAATGATGATGATGATGAAAGTCGATTTAAATAAAGAACATTTTGATTCTAACATATTCGGCCACTTTAAAATTGACGTTTAAGATATCACGAGATAAATTTGGGATATACAGGTAAAATATAAGCTCCTTGGGTATATACAATCTCATGTGCATTAAACTACGAATAGCCACAATTTGCCACAGCTAGTTAAAACGGTCGTTGTTATTTGTCACAACGAGCGCCCACAGTCGGATGAATGAATTCCTATCCCGGTCTCACCCTCGCACCTACTTGGCGCAGTACAGCGGTAGCGGTCAGACTTTAGATGACGAATATGGAAACAAACACAACATATTTTATTTACACAGACACATGACAAGGCTGACAAGTTTATTTTTGATTGATAGAGACCATTTGTGTTTTTCATACATTAGAAGCCAAAATCTGCCGTAGATAGCCGTGGATGTGTGTTACGTAGGCGGGTATTAAATTCAATATTTAACTTAATGTTCTAACGGTAGTTGGGTGACGAATTTTTTTAAGGAATTCAGTATTACATGCATCATTCATACAGTCACCGCCGGTCTTTCTCACTAAAGAGGGCAGAGATCACTTATTTCCCCTTGCCGCATCATCTATTCGCATCGCAATCCTCTTCCACGGTTGACGAAAACGAGTCTTTAAAATGTTTAATTACTGACACTTTTTATTTAACTTGTATTGTATATCATCGCGAGGGGGTATCGACAAATATTACGTGAATATTGGAACTAAAATCCGATTAATAAAAATAATGAGCCTAATCAAATGGATAAATCCAATCGATTTACCCTTTGAATACAAATATTGAAAAATCTCTGAGATAGAGGGCGGAATCTCACATAATAATGAACGCCAAATGAAAAAAAAATCAATCGATGTTCTTACTATATTCAGTTTACGAATAGGTACTATATCGTTATTCCAATGATATTATAAACTTTTTTTTAAACATAATATGATTGCGTCATACAAAAAAACTGTAAGACAAACGACTGAGGGTCAAACATCACCTCTTAACCTGGTAATTTCGTATGTATCTACTATGAAATTGAAAGGTAAGATTATAGTAATCATGCTGCAGGCGATCAATAAATCTGTGCAAACAATGCCTGATTCATTTATTACGAATATACTAATTACATGCATAGGTCACTCCTTTATCCCATTAGATATCCCATACATTCTTGGTGGATTCGAATACTTTTCACCTGGCCCTTATTTAAGATTTTTTTAATACTTGGAATGGGTAATTGAAATTGCTTGAGGTTGGCAACACACTGTGCTGGAGAGTTAAGAGGAAGCCGAAGACGGAGCGAGTTCACCCAGAACTAGATTATGTAATCTAAGACCCAGAAGATGCTTATTCACTCTAACCTTAAATAGAGCAGGGTTATAACGATTCTAGATTTTTTCGGTTTGACAGATAAACGTTCGCCTAGATCTTCCCCGTTCTAGATCTGCATGATCTATTTATGTTCACTCTCTTCTATATGACCAAAACACACCTCTCTCTTATCACGTCATTGTCACCTGTCACCAGTGAACGCATCCTGTCACCAGTGAACGCATCCTGTCTCTCAATTTTAGCCCATACATGCTCCTCCATTTCTACTTTTGCTTACATGCCTCTTCTACCATACTTAACTTTCACTTTTATACATCAGGGTTGGGATCAGCACATCGTCATGATGCACAACCAGTCGTACCTCTTAAAAACATCTTTTCACTGTTCACTGTTCATAAAAGCGTGCCTCATTGACAATGTTCTCATGTTTATTAATTTATTTCTGACCTGACAGTAGCTTCATTAGTCATTAATATTTTTTGAATATGGATTTCCCTAATCTTACTAAATTATATGAAATTAGTAACATGGCATACAATAATGATAAGATTTCCTTCAGAGAAAAAGTTGACGAAAGTTAAATCCTATTCTTTATCGACATTTGAACAATGACGAAAAAATCGATTACCTGTAATTGTTGAAGTTACAAATCCTAATACACAAATATTCGGAAGTAATAGAGCTAGTATTTAAAACGCCGGGCGCCGGACATAGTTATTAAAGCGCATTGAATTATTGGGCCATTAAAACATTCCATAATATATTTGTGTAACATAAATCTTACGCTGAATATTATGATAAATATTTTAACACATAATTATCATAATCATAATAATCATAATAATCACTTACCTAAAAGCAGCTTTGACTCTCGTCCACTTTGAAACTTTTGACTTTTCCACCTCCTTGGAGAACAGTCCTTCGGATCTTCTTCTCAAAGGAGTGCCGGGACAGATGTCACTTTCATCCCCACCAGCTGACCTTGACCTTTGCTTCTTTAGAAGTGTTCCTCCGAATTTCGAATGACCTTTCCATTTGGATCCTGTTCTCTTCATACTCCTTCCGCTCATAATCATTGTATCGAAAATAGCTTGCCCATATTCTGATTCAAGCTCAGAATCTATGATGTCGTTGAAATCATCCAAATCCTTAGTTTCATTTTTAAGTCTTTCATTCTCTATATTTATTCTCTTGTGGGCCTCATGCAACTTTCTTAAGTGGTTTACGTCTCTCAGCCTTTTTAGCAAGCGGGAGTGCTGTTCTTTCAATGTTAGGAATTGGTCTAACAGCTCCAAAAGCTTTTCCAGTTGATCTAGCGCTTCAACTGTATCTTTGGTTTTTTTAGCTACCTCTTTACCCCGAATAGACGGTGGGTCATCGCGATCTTTGAGCCGTTGCAGCATACTATCACATAACGCTTCCGCATCAGGAGTTTCACCTTCCATAAAGAGGCGAACATCGTCTGGAGTGAAACCGGCAGTACATGGAGATGAACCTTCAGGATCCGAAGATGTTTGTGGAGCTCTCACTGACAAAGAAGCCGGAGCTTCTCCTCTCCTTCTCTTGTGCAGAGACGTCCCAATAGGAGGTAGTTCTGCTAGCTCCCTCGGAGTCTCCTTATTCTTTTCTTCTTCTGCTAGAGTTACGACGACGTCACGGCTTTCTTTCGGTGACGTCATTTTGAGACTTGAGAGCGGTTTGTGTCTGGACTATTTATAAATGAAAATAAACGCACGTGCACTGCTTGGTAGCGGCGCGACGATCGGACTACATCTACAGGAATGCATTCTTTTCGTTTTATTAATAATCTTCTCGGTATTTTCTGATGAGGATTTCTTACACCTTTTAATAAATTAACCAGGAAAAATAATTAGAATATTTCCGCATTCACGCTCATTGCAATTTGGAAGATTAAAACGCCCTTACACCTCCGATCATTTTCTTCATGTTTACTTACACAAATAACTAAACATTTCACATTCACAATAGCACTTAGAATAATATATACATTTAAAGCTTTTTGGAGTAATACACTTAGTTTCACTATTATAATTATTTATGCTTTTAAATTAAAATAAAAGCAAGAAAGTAAAAGAAGAAATTTTAAGAAAGATTAAATGTCCGCCCTAGATTGCGTACACGCATGTTAAGGCGGGCGGGCGGCGGCACACTGCCGGCGTTTACCGGAGAAAGCCGAATAATTCCGAAGTTATATTTTTAACCTCTTGGCATTTCGAGACATAGTTCAAATGCAGACTCTACTGTTTTGGCAATAACGTCTATATTAGATGCGAGATACGCTTTGACGAATAAACTTTTTTTTATGTTAAGACATTTCTTCGGAACTGGAAGCCGATTAACCTATTTTGTTGCAAAGGGAGTGTATGTATAAGTAATGTTCCGTCTGTCTTGTCTACAAGTCGTTCGGAACGGCCGCCTTCCAATTTGTTATCTTTATTTTTCAACCAAAACTATTTTCTACTATTATGAAGGATTTTAAAAAATCAAATAGTGTTTCTCGCTTTTTAACCGACTTCAAAAAAAGGAGGAGGTTCTCTATTAGACTGTATGATTTTTTTTTGTATGTATGTTTCGCAATTACTCCGTCAATTGTGAATAATAAATACATAATCTCTTTATATTTTTAACAAACTCACACTTACTTATAGAATAGAATAAATTTCTAATTTATTGTACATCAACCAGTTATAAAAAATACAGTAGATAACACTAAAACAAAAATTTTGTACAAAGGGCGACCTTATCGCTAAAATCTCTTCCAGGTAACCTTAGGATGGACAGGATTCAAAAATACAGGGAAGTTGGCGACGTATCAATACACATTTATATAATACACTAGCTTCTGCCCGCAACTTTGTCTGCGCACTATAAGTATAAATTATAGCCTAATATCATAGGTAATATTTTATTGTTATGTATGAGCTTTATTATTGTAAAGTGTCATTAGAATTCATTCAGTAGATTTTGCGTGAAAGAGTAACAAATATCCACACATACATCCATACAAACTTTCGCGTTTTTTATATAATATCAGTAGAAAGTAAAGTTTTGTTTAGGTATAATGTTCTCTTAGATGTTAGATGTTTTATTTATAATTTTGTTTTGGTAGATTAAAATCTTCTTTATCTTGTTATTAATGAAACCTTATTTTTCTTTTTAGCAAACTGGCATGTTTACTTCTATATTCTTTTTTAAAATAATGTGACAGCTATTGAAAAATAAAAGAACAAACTTTCATCAGTTATATAATTTTTTGTGATCCTGCTAGTTATGTTTTTGTAGTGCTTTTTTTTCGTTTGTAAAAATTTTCTGGAAACGGCGGGCGGCTAAATGGTTAGTATTATTGTGTATTTAACTTACTTGTTTTTAATTCTTGCTAACTATTTATATTTTCATAGGTATATTATGGGCCCCCAACGTGTCTTCGAAACACTGATCAGCGAAAATCATTACATTGATAAAAAACAAAACCTTGCACTATCAAGTCTTCGATTTATAGTTATCGATGTAAAGATTTTCGCAGACTAGTGTGTCGAAAACACTTTTTTGTTTGTTCGTACATATAGGTTAGTATTTCATTTCTTATTAAAGTCCTAATTCTTAGATGTAGCTAGCTTATCAAAATTTAGATTTTATAAATGGAAAATTTGCGAAAAACGGTACTTAGCTCAATTAGCCGCTCGAATTTTGAGCGCTTGAGCTGATGCAGTAGGGTCAGCACCAGAAGTTCCTTGGCATCCACCTAGGAGGCACCGGTTCGAACCCCGCCACTTACCAATGTTTTCAAATTTTGAAGGTCCTCTCCCTTTCCGTTATTTTCCGAGGGTTGCCCTCGATTCCCTTAGCTTCCCATCATCAGATCCTGACTTGGTGACAATGGGACCACCTGAGGAGTATACACTATCGAATAAAAAAAGAATTTTGAAAATCGGTCCACAAATACTGGAGATATCGGTGTACATACAGACGAATAAAGAACCTCTTCCTTGTTGGAAGTCGGTTAAAAAAGAATATAATCTTTGCTATCAACAAAGGCTATTAGGTAGTAGGTAAGAGATATTTATTAGCGTATTTATAGGAATACTTCTTTTATGGAATAATTTTTATGTTTGCGTTTACAAACGCGTAAATATTAATACTAGAAAAATGCACTGAAAAAAATCGACTTGCCTCGCCTTGACTTGCCTTGCCTCTTAACTGGGCGTCAAATATTTGCAAAAATATTTCGTTCGGGTCTTAGAAGTGCAAATTTCAAAGATTTGATGAAACAATGTTTACCATAAAAACATAAGCACCAAGCACTGACAAATTTCGACAGCGAAAAGCAATGTGGCGTAATGGTCAACGCAGCCGCCCGGATTGCGGAAGATGCGGGTTCGTGTCCCGCCTGAGGCAAGTAGATTTATTCAGTGCATTTTTCTAATACTTCTTTAATATTAATTGGTAATCTGTCGTATAGTTATGGTAGCCTTGTTTTGAATGTCCATTACTTTTTACCCGAGTCAGTGGTACGGTGGGTCCGCCGTGGAAAATATCTGATCGTCTGGTTATGAATATGGTTTATCTACTTGTGGCAGGTTTTTTTATAGTTTTCTCACATGGTATTTTTCCAAGGTGTGAGGTGCAGCGCGGCGTGATGGAATCCGAAGAGGAGAAGAAGAAGAAGTTGAACGAGGACGTGGTGGTGTACCTGCGCAAGCGCAGCGAGACCAACACTCCGCGGTATGCCGCGCGCCTGCACGCTGTTGTCGACCTGCAGAGGAAGTGAGTCTGCAACATTGATATTATATTTAAAAAGACGTAGGTTACTTGCTTGCAAAAAGTGGCACCCTAAAAGTAAGCTGATTAGCACACCCGAGCATATATCTTTCTCGTTTACTCTATTGCTAGATATCATGTTACTTACAATACGACCATGTTAACTCGCCACATACGACAACATGAAATCGTAGACTTTACGTGCCGAGTTAATTTGACCGTGCAACATGATGACATTTTGGACTATTTTTGACTTGAATTACTTAGTATGAAGGTATCTACCTCTTTTTAAATATAATATAATTGGTCTGCAAAGTTTTTTAAAGAAGAATAGCGTAGACTGGCATACTTTATAAAGCTATCATTTATAATTTTTTTTATAAAATGTGTAGAATTTTTCCAAGCCTATTTCACTGACGCATCAGTGGAGTAGTACGTAAGGGCGTTGTCTCCCACCCGGGAGGCACCGGTTTGAAACCCGCCACGTAATAATGTTTTAAAATTTTGTATTCATATGTACGTTTATTCGACGCTTTTGCGGTGAAGGAAAACATCGTGAGGAAACCAGCACACACCTATGAAGAAATTATTAGGTTGTGTGTGAAGTCGACCAACCCTCACTTGTCCAGCGTAGTTGACTAAGGCCTAATCGGCCCTAATGTGGGGTAGGCTTGAGCTGTTGTTGATGATGATGATTTCACTGAAGTGGAGTCCAAATGTAGAGAGTTTGTCTGAGTAAAACTTAGCTTAGTGAATAAAAATTCTGCAATAGTTCATTATCTAATCAAGTCCATTATTCTCATCGGAACAAAACCTACCATCGATATGTTTAAGTTAGCCTTTAATATTTGATCTTGTTTCCATCTTTTCAGTTGACTTATAATTATTATCGTTTTGTGCAGGCGGGTTTGTTTTGCAAAAAATAATACAAATTTCTCGTAGTAAAAAAACGTCCTAAGTTTTTTTTCTTTTTATTAGAATAACAAACAATTACATAATAATGCTTAAGTTTTTAACAAATATTGAAAATCATTACTAATTATGTATCTAACCAATAACGTTATTCACAGAATAATACAAAAACAGCGAGAATCAGCACAGGAATTACATTGAATATGTTATAAATAGACTAAAGATCAAAAATTATATCCATTAATATGTTTACAAAGGGAGAAGACTAAGTCATGTAGTAACCTCAAAATTAGTTGCTCATTTAGTTTTAATTTTTTCAATTAAATTCGATCTGAGCTAAGTTATTATAACGAGAGCAAGTCTTTGGTCAAATTGCAACGTCGCTATTTAAAACGTACAGGCGCAGTAGAGCCGCCGCAGCAAGGAGACGGTCGGAGCATGGCTACGAAAGAAAGATATCGGCCAACAAGAAGAATAAATATGTTGAGCAGAAGGAGAAGAATGCTGAAAACAAGTAAGTCGAAGTATCTCTATAGTTTGCGGTGTGAACCGAAGTATGAAAACATACTCATTCGGTTCCCTCGCTCAGTCACTCGCTAGCGATGTGGTCTGCGCTTAATTATTACCTCAGTGACGCTGAATTGGTTTAAGTGTCCCCCACTTTACGGTGCATCTGAACCGAGGTTGGAGCCTTTACAGGTTAGGCCTGCCGTTCTCGTTCGATCCGAACCCTGCAGAGGCTCTAAACGACACAAAGTCCCTATCGACTAGAGACCCTCTACAAGAAGCTTGGCCTATTGAAGACTCGCCAAGTTACTTTCGCCTTGTAAAACTCCGGTGGCGTAAAGGCCAATAGGTAGTCGTGTAAAATCTATCAGCTGGAAGTTGATTCCGCATTCACTAAATTTGTAACGTTTCCGGGTATAATACGTAATCTCGATGCACACAACATCGATGAAGGCTATATGCGATGTTACAATAAAGCGATACACATTACCGCAAAAGATATCCCTACTAGCTCAAAAAAGGAGTATTTTTAGATCTATTCTCGCCTAATGATTACTATCGATTTTTTATTTTTTAGGGGCGATATGCTAAACGCTGCGTTCAGGTCCTACTGCGGATTATCGTGGTCAGTATGTCTAGATTAATCTAACAACGCGATGAAGCATGCGATTAAATGTGATAATTTGTGTTGATGAAAGTTTTATAAAATTGGGCCCTTATTGGATCATATAATATTCTAAATCCTATTCTCTGTCTTACTACCGATTTGTGTTCATAATAATCACTCTTCATAATTTTATTTTTCATACTTTTTTTTAGTCATACATTTTAATTACTACCAACGGAGCTCATAACAGTTAGTGGTCATAATTTTTTTATTAATACTGTTACTACCTCGTTGCTTACAAAAACAGTGCACTCAGTCTGGTCATAAAAAAATAACCCTAACCTACCCATCACCCAGTCATGTAGGTGCATAAAACACTAGACTCGCCCAAAAATGTATGATTAAATGATATTATGAATTTCAATGATTGTTTTATGAAGTTATGAAGAATGTTTTTTTTATGAAGAATGATCATTATGGTTTTAAATGGTATGAGAAATATTTTCGGACCTCCAATGATAGGAATTGAAAAGTTATGTAAGAAAATGCGCAGCCTATAAAATTGTATTGATTTCAGCGACCATCACGGTGGCGATGAAGACCGGATGAGTAGAAAGTACGTACCTAGGTTAATTTAATTTAGGCGTAGGCCTTAAGCCTTCGTTCAGTGGAGTAGTCTGAAAAGAGCAAAGATTTAGGCCTTATTATTGACAGCACGCTGTCATGGTCTTCGCACATAAATGAAGTCAGTCGTCGTATGCACTTCACATATCACTCTCTCAGGCGTCTTCAGTATTTCTTGCCATTTAAAACTAAAGTTATGCTAGCTCAATCTCTTTTACTCCCCATTCTCGACTATGCTGATGTCTGTTATTTAGATGCAACTGAAGAGCTGCTTAACAAACTGGAACGCCTTCAAAACCTGGCAATTCGCTTCATTTTCGGCTTACGGAAGTTTGACCACATTTCAGAATTTCGATCAAAGTTAAAGTGGCTCCCTATTCGTCTTCGCAGAAATGTACATATCCTTTCCTTATTGTATAAAATCCTTCATAACCCTCAACATCCTTATTATTTGCGCTCCCGTTTTAATTTCCTTCCCTCTGACTCCCGTCCTAAGCGTTCTTGTATAACTAAAACCCTTGTCCGACCTACCGCCAAGACAAAATTTTTTGGTAAATCTTTTACTGTGCATGCTGCACAACTTTGGAACAAATTGTCGACTGAAATTCGTGAGAGTGATTCTGTGACTACATTCAAACGAAAATTGAAAGAGCACTATCTCTCCAACTTACCTTAAATGTATGTATTTATATTTATGTAGATGTGTATGCTTATATGTAGAGGTATATATTTGTATAGTATATGAATAATATATAAATATATATGTAAATTATGTATTTATAAATATAATTTATTTATCTTAGTTTAGTATTATAATTTTAGATAGGCACCTACTATTATTTATATTGTTTATATGCCGTGTACACAATACTCCCGCATTTAAACGCTTAAACTAAGGCTAGGGTTGGCTGGAAGAGATCTCTTTTAGAGATAAGCTCACCTTTGTACATGTTTTTTTCCTGCACTATGTTGTATTTATATTTGTGTGTACAATAAAGAATTTAATAAGTAGTCCCATGATTGGACTACTGATATTTTTTTCCCAGAGGTTACACTGACTGGACTATTGGGATTTCAATTTCCCAGTAGTTCCGTGTGACACTCAGGCGCATACAACGCATATGTTATATGTATATAGTTATTTAGAATATAATTTCTGTCATATATATTCTCTTTGCCTAGGTTGACGTTGCTAGGTAACGGTTATTATTAGAATGTCAATTAATTATATAATATACGAAATGTGCTAGTTTCACTAATAGTATTTTATTTAAAAGTGGCGACGAGGATGTCTACTGAAAATGTTAGAAAAATAAAAAAAGCACGCGCCTCTTTACGAGGTGTCCTTACAAAAATAGAAAATTACATACAAGTACAACAAAATATCTCGGAAGAAGAAATAGATACACGACTCCATTACATTGAAGATACGATTACAAAATTCAGAAATCTACAACAAAACATTGAAGAACACACAGATGACGAACAATTAGAGGACGAAATAAATTACAGGTTTGACTTTGAAAACTTATATACAAAGGTAAAAACTACATTACTTTTACTTTTGAAAACTATGCGTATGACTAACAACCCGCAAGATATACAGACAACTCCAGCGAATGACCCTAATTTACACAAAAGTACTCCAAAAATAAACTTTCCTCCGTTACAAGAAAAGGAATCTTTCCAAAATTTTATCAAAAGGTTAAATGTATACTTCCTCCTTAACAACATTACCGATTCGAAACTTAAGGTGTATGTTTTGATTTCTACGCTATCTCCGGAACTACATGACAAAATTTGCGATCTGTGTTCTCCAGATGACCCAGTTGACAAGCAGTTCGAAGAAATAACACAATTGTTAGATGAATATTTGGACCCTAAACCTAGTATTTGGACTTTACAACATAAATTTATTTCTCGCTTACAACAACAAGAAGAAACCGTAACTAATTACGCCTCAGAACTCAAAAAACTTTCTTCTAATTGTGACTTCAGATGTCTTAATTGTAGCAAATCAATTGCTGAAAATTTTTTATGTTTACAACTAATTCGAGGACTTAAAGATGGTGATGTACGCACAAAATTACTACAAGATAGAAATACAGTATCGTTTTCGAAATTAATTCAAACTGCATCAGCAATGGAACTAGGAAAAACTGAAAACAGTGACATGTCCAGAGATATACGAATTAATTCAGATAACATTAATAATATTTCAACATTTCATCGGAAACCGATTCGAAACTACCCTTCAAAGCAGACAGTATCTTTCCCAATTACTATAAGGGAATTGAGAGGAAAATGTTATCGGTGCGGTGACATACAACACCGAGCTAATGATTGTAAAATGATTGATTCCATTTGCTCAAAATGTAAAAAGAAAGGTCACATTTCAAAAGTCTGTTTACAACGCAACATAAATACTCACCAAGTTCATGAATCATCAAGTTCCATAAATGATGAGAATTTGGCAGAAATACATAAATTAAATAGTGAAATTTCTGCAAAATATATGATAACCATTTATATCAATTCCAAGAAACTACAAATGGAATTTGATACGGGAGCTACACTGTCGTCAATTTCACTTTCAGATTACAAAAACTTACAACTACATAATAAAATTTTTGAAACCGATATGAAATTGAAAACGTATACTGGGGAAGTAATAAAGCCATATGGGTTTACATATATCAAAGGGCAATACAAAAAACAAACTTTTCATTGGGAAACTCTACATAATTGACAGAAACGTGGACCCGATATTTGGAAGAAGTTGGATGAAGGAGTTAAACATTGAGTTAGCGGATATTAGAACACTACAAAGTTCTGAAGATTACCCTAAACTTGACCAACTACTAGAAGAATACTCATCATCAGTATTTCAATCTAATTTAGGGAAAATCCCAAACTTTCGAGGACATCTTAATTTGAAAGAAAACGTACAACCTATTTTTATTAAGCCCCGACGTATACCCTATGCTCTGAAATCAAAAGTAGATGACGAAATTGAACGCCTTTGTACAGAAGGAGTAATAACCAAAGTAGACTACGCAGAATGGGGAACTCCAATAGTACCAATAGTGAAGCCAAACGGAACAATTAGACTTTGCGCTGATTACAAAGTAACTCTTAATAAAGTTCTTAAAGATGAAAAATACCCTATACCGATTATAGAAGAGATATTTTCTGAGATGAATGGCGGTCAATTATTTACTACATTAGATATTAATCAAGCCTATTTAAATATGGTGATGGACGAGGAAAGTTCCCATCTACAAACAATTAGTACTCACAAAGGCACTTACAAAGTAAATAGATTAATGTTTGGTGTCAAGGTAGCCCCCAGCTTGTGGCAGAAATTCATGGATCGGCTACTACAAGGAATACAAGGAGTGAAATGTTTCTTTGATGACATAATAATCCAAGGAACATCAGAAAATCAAATGTTACTAAGATTAAAACAAGTACTTGAAAAATTAAAAGAAAATAACCTACGAGTAAATAAAAATAAATGCAATTTCTTCAAAAAAAGTATTAATTATCTTGGCCACACTATAGACTCCAACGGTTTACATAAAAACAAAGAGAAAACAAATGCTATTGCTGCAACTGAAAGACCAACTAATGTAAATGATCTAAGAACATTTCTCGGAATGGCAAACTACTACAATAAGTTTATTCCAAACTTAGCATCTATTACGAACCCACTTAACCGCTTGCTTAAGAAAGATTCAAAGTTTGATTGGACAGCAGATTGCGAAAACAGTTTTATTACAATTAAAAAAGAAATATTGAGTGACAGAATACTCACACACTTTGATCGAACAAAAACACTGCTCTTAGCTACTGATGCCTCACCTATGGGACTGGGAGCAGTCTTGTCTCACAGATTTGCAGATGGCTCTGAAAGGCCCATAGCCTTTGCATCAAGAACACTATCTAGTAGCGAACGTAAATACAGTCAAATAGACAAAGAAGCCACGGCTATTTATTGGGGACTTAAAAAATTCTTCTACTATTGTTATGGACGTAAATTTACATTAATTACAGATCACAAGCCACTAACGTCCATTTTTCATCCACATCAAACATTGCCCACTCTAAGCACAATGAGATTATTTCATTACGCTCATTACCTATCAGGATTTGACTATGAAATAGAGTATAGAACATCTTCAAAGCATTCGAACGCAGATTACTTATCAAGATTTCCAACTGAAACTTCCAAAGAAAGCAGAACAGATCAACATAGTCATTTCCAATTACAACAAATTCATACCTTAGACATTTGTCCAGAAAGAATTTCACAAGAAACATTAAATGATCCTGAAATGAAGTTGATATTAGAAGCACTACAACAAGGAAATTCAGTTCGAAGATACGGGTATCAAGATAATGAACTTACCTTACAAAATGATTGCATACTAAAAGGCAGCCGTGTAATGATTCCACCAAAGTTACGTGTGCCTATATTAAATGAACTCCACGCTGGTCATACTGGGATGCTGAAGATGAAACTGCTGGCACGTAGCTATGTCTACTGGAAGAACATCGACCGAGACATCGAGAACAAAGTTAAGTCCTGTAGAGCTTGTCGATTACAACAGAACGAACCAGCAAAGGCACCATTACACCATTGGGAAGACCCCACTGAAGTTTGGCAAAGAGTTCATGTCGACTTCGCAGGTCCAATTGGTGGCTACTACTTATTTATACTGGTGGACGCTTACTCTAAATGGACTGAAATCATACCTACTAAGACGACCACGAGTAATTGGTGCATTAAAAAGTTGTCGGAAATCTTTTCTACATTTGGATCTCCGTACATATTAGTATCTGATAACGGCCGGCAATTTGTGTCTCAGGAATTCCAAAGATATTTAAAGGACAATGGGATTACACAAAAAACAATTGCACCGTATCACCCTGCTACCAATGGGCAAGCAGAACGTTATGTACAAATTATAAAGAAAGCTTTGCGAGCAATGGCGGGGGAGAGAGGCGATATTTACGATAAGATGATCACCCTCAAGGCTCGTTTGAGACGCACGCCTAATCCAAACGGTCAGTCAGCTTATCAACTTATGTTCGGACGTGAGGTAAGAACAAAATTACATGTTATGTTACAGCAACCCCACACTGAAGGCAGCTCTCGTGACACTAGACCTTACGCAGAGCTAAGGAGACAATTTAAACAGGGTGACCGTGTCCAGGCTCGAAATTACAATAGCAGCCACCGATGGGAGTTCGGTACAGTGACACGACGATTGGGGCGTCTCCATTATGAAGTTGCGACGGATGGTGGCCCGGTATGGAGACGTCACTTGGACCAGCTGCTCGCTGCTCCTCTGGTTCGGTAGCCAGGAATGGGCGCGGAGGCGTGTCATATATATTCTCTTTGCCTAGGTTGACGTTGCTAGGTAACGGTTATTATTAGAATGTCAATTAATTATATAATATACGAAATGTGCTAGTTTCACTAATAGTATTTTATTTAAAAATTTCATTAATAAAAACTTCATGGAAGCATGTCGCCCTAGCAAAGTAACTCACTCAACAAAACATTAAATAATTGATAACAGTCAACAGAACATGAAACATCAAAAATTGTGTTGTAATAATATTTGTGTTGTAATTATTAGTATGTAGGTACCTGTGCGTTTCATTTCATAGTCCGTAAGTAGATATAAATATTTTTTTTTCTTCAAAAAACAAACAAAATCGGGGCGGCAAAAATTGTTCCTGAACCTCTGCCATGCTTGGTGTGTGAGCTGCACTGTCCACGCATTGCGTGCGTCCACTTTACTTACATTTATTTAATATTTTCACTTGACATTCTATACTTACTATTTTCTTAATTGGACATAGTTATACAAAAAGGAGCCAATAAACATATACCTATTTAAGAAATATCTGGTTCTTATAAAATCATAACGAAACCTAAGAGTATTTTTTGGAACTTAAAAAATGACACTAAGTCAGTAAATAATAATATAATATCTATTTAAAAATGTTACAGTTGTAAAAATACAAATTTAACTCTGATTTCGCATTGAATCCCTTTTGCTTAACCACGTCCAATTCAAATTAAAAAGATAATCGTAAATAATAGCATACCTAATTATCGATTTCGTCAGAACTCCTACTCATTTTTGAGAGGCCAAATAAATCCAACTTCTAACCACATAGCATTAGATGAAATGACTGCTAAGAGCCTTGTTTTATAACATAGCAAAAGTATACCTCTTCTCAAATGACTCCGTTGATCAGCGTTTGTATGAGGAATATTCTGATAAATCATTCACGCTCATGTGCCTAAGGGGTTGAGCAGTGCCTTAGATCGGCTACACTTAAAAGGGTTTGTTCTCATAATATTACATTCTGAAATTGTTATATTCTCAAATAATTATAATCGCAAGTTATTATATTCTCAAAATATTATTCATTCATTCCAAGTACAATCACACAATGAAAAACAAAATTTAATTTACTTTAATTAAAATTATTATTTTACTCACTGAGGGTAGGTAGGTACCCATGTTGATATTTATGGATTGATTATATTCTCAAAATATTATTCATTATTACAAGTACAATCAAACACAATGAAAAACAAAATTTAATTTAAGTACTTCAATTAAAATTACTTATTATTTTACTCACTGAGGGTAGGTAGGTACCCATGTTGATATTTATAGATTGATTATATTCTTTATCGTAAGTACTAGAAGAGATCTTCGTTCACCAGGATCGCCTGATCTAATCGCTTAGAGGATCCTCGTGAACATCAGTCATTATAATCCCCAAGCCAACGTTAAGCTGCATTCACAGTTAAAAGACAAAAAGTCTATTTCACATGACAATATTTTATTTCCTCTTATTTAACTATGTCTCGGAACTGTCCCAACTAAAAATTAACCGACAATAAATTATTCAGTCTGTTGATTCAGTTATACCTATAAATTTCCAACCTGAAGTACCAGGCTACCATATCTATGTAGGAGATTTTTAGCATCTACAAAAGCTATAATAATTCAAATCCAAAACTATTTTGTCTATGATTATCCATTGTGGAATATTTTGAGAATGTAATATTTTGAGAATGTAATATTTTGAGAATGTAATATTTTGAGAATATAATATTCTGTGAATATAATATGTTGCTTATATAATATCACGAGAACAAAGCCTTAAAAGGGGACCCGGGAAGTAAAGTTAATTAGTTTTAATCGCCCCTGTCCCCTTTAACGGGTATATGGCCTACGGGGACAGCGCGAATAAGCCAGTATGGGGCAAGCAGTGCTGCAAAATATTGACGGATTGCCAGCCTGCCTACATTAAAAAAAACATTAAAACTAGAAAAAATACATTGAACCCAGCATCCTCCGTAATCCGGGCAGCTGCGTTAACCACTACGCTCTACCAGGGCACTGCTTTCGCCGTCATTAAACGCAAAAAGTAACAAATATTGAGCGAGCCAACAACTAGGATACTAAATCATCTCGGCAGCTTCGGGTACCTACTAATATTCTATACTATAATTTTATTTCCCAGACGAGGAGATAAGGGTGGACTTGGCAACCGATCACTGGTGAGGTCGCGTTCCGAGGAGCCCGCCGACAAATGCTGCCGGCGCCGCAAGAGACGCCGCCGCTCTTGCAGTGTAAGACCTTGAGAATATAATAAGCAATCTTGGTGATTTATTTGTATGGTTTTATCTAGAAACTGTTTTCGGAGGTATATAAATACACTTACGTGCAACAAAATCGACTAGACTCGTAGGTGTCGATTCTTAATATATCGGTATATAAAAATAAGAATAGATAAACAAAACCTGTAAATATAATTTGAATGTATATTTCATAAGCTTTATTTAATCTACTCTAAACATCGATAAACGAAGTATTGGTGACAATAGAATCATTTCTTCGAAAACCCTGGTTTCTTATTTTTACGTCATACGCCATTTCTGTGACTATGCAGAGTGTTCAGAGTTAATTGAATCATTGTTTATTGAATAATTGATTAATTTTACAGGTTTATTGACTATTAAAATTCAGCTGATTTCCCCAAAAATTTTAGCTATTTTAACTGCATTTGGTTTTCAATTTGTAAAATCAATAAACCAAATTCTATCACAGGAAAAACTGGTCTAATGTAAGTTTAGGTTCTTGTTTAACACACGGGGTTAAAAATTATTAATTACTAATTGTAGATTTTGATTAGGGAGTTCTGACAAGTTATCATTATTTTCTTCATCACGTACTACCTACGGCTAAGCCGCGTGATAATAAAGTGTAGAAAAACCACGAAAGGAAAGAAGTGATAAAAATAATACTATACGTGTAATACATAACGATGGTGAACTTGTTCTGCACGTATTCTTTTAAATTACCTAGGGCTCTGCTAAAAAACATTATTTTCTTGCTGAATTTATAATATAACTAATTTCAAATTTACATAATAGGACACTGTTATGTAAATTCGAAAACGTCGGTGGGGTAGTGCGTAAGAGCGTCGTCTCCCACCCGGGAGGCACTGGTTCGATCTCCGCCACGTACCAATGTGTTTTCAAATTTTGAATTCATATGTACGTTTAATCGACGCTTTTACGGTGAAGGAAAACCTCGTGAGGAAACCTGCTATGGAGAAATTCTTAGGTTGTGTGTGAAGTCGACCAACCCGCACTTGGTCAACGTGGTTGACTAAGGTCAACCACGTTGACCACGTTGACCAAATCTCCCTAATGTGGGGTAGGTTCGAGCTCCTCGGTGGGGACATTATATGAGCTGTTGATGATAATAGGACACTACCGGTAGTTTGACGCAGTTGTGCCATGGCATGGATAAGGCACGGCAAACTTATAAATAGTGTAACATTTGTGATATCCCCAGCGTCGTCCCCGTCGCCGCCGCCGCCGTTGCAGCCGTCGCCGCCGCCGCCGCCGAAGTTGCCGCCGCCGCCGTCGCCGCCGCAGTTGCCGGCGCCGCCGCCGCCGCAGCGCCAGCCGTCGGCGCAGACGACGCAGCTGCCGCCGCAGGAGGCGACGCCGTCGTTAACTACCGAGGAAATTTTTCGTGATGCTGTTTTTTGAGATTGTTTTGCTGTTCGTTTGGAATAAAGTTTATTTTTTGACATGGATTTTTTCTTTCGCTGGTTTAGTTTGATAAGTTATTTAATATCTGCTATAAGCGCCTTGTAGGTAATTGTTAATCTTCGGGTGCTATTTTCTGAAACCTCCCCGCGGTGAACCTTGAGCAACTCTGGTACCCCAACAGACGAGTGTGTGTGAGGATTGAGGGCCACTTTGTCATATTCTCTTAAAAATGTACCTATGATTTAGTGTGCGCTCTAAAAGAAATGTGAAAGCCTGAAACGACTTTGTGAAACCTTTGAAAGGCGAGTTATAGGCTGAAAGGTTGGGCCCTCAATCCTCTATGTGAGGATTGAGGGCCCACCTGTAACTAGTAAACTAAACACTCTACAGAAAAACTTTTTATATCAAAATCTAACGCTACGTTAAAAAAAACTGTGAAGTTAAAGATATCAGCGCATAACGCTATAGTATTTGGTATACTGCAATTCAAAGTGGGCCCTCAATCCTCACGCTTGCAAAAATTTGTTACCAAATATAAACAAAATTGGTTTACTTTCAGACATTGTCTGCTTATCCAATGCGTTAGTTAAAAAATGTGAAATTTTGTGGAACCGAGAGCTTGCTCTAACTCCTCCTGGTTTTATAGAAATGACCTTGATAATGTTTGGGCCCTCAATCCTCCATCTGTTTCTTGTTTTTCTTTATTATGTATTGTGTAGGCATAATTTGACAAAGCTAATGTATTCTGTTTTTGTGAAAAAAAATGTGAAATAAATTGACATTAAGAGTAATTTGAAAGATTCATTTACTATTGCAGAAAACAATATTTTAATTTTTATTGTATAAATAATTTTTCACTAAGTAATATTTGACAGCAGGGTGGCCACAAATTCTAATTATGTCAAAAACGACCGTTGTTGGCACAGACTAGTTAGGATTTTCGAATAAACATTTTTAAATTTTCCCTATTACGGGACGGCAAAGGCATCTAGCCCATACATCCATGGCTTAAGTTTTCTGTCTTCTTTTTGTTGATTTTCACATTAAAATGTGGGTGTCACATATCGTAATACATCTAGGAAGTGTTTGGCGAGAAATGCATGGCAACAGACCGCATCAGCTGGAAATGCAGTCACACCACAAAACCCTTACGATTCAATGACAGCACACTAATTTACCACCAACTGTCTTTCCCCAATGGATAATAAACTCTAATGATAGGGCATTATATTGAAAATCGATTGAAGAAATATGACAGTTTAGGATACTATTTTGTACTGTTGACTCTAAATAGAGTCACAATCACCTGTAGAAAATTCTATTTTCTCTTGTTTGGTAAGCGCGCTAACAAACTAAAATGCTGAAACGTACTCATGTTAAAATGTCTATACCTACAATAACGTGTGCAAAACTCAACGATAAGCGGGCACCAAAAGCAAAAAATATAACTCCACTTTCATTTTAATAAAAAAAACATTGACATAGGATTCGAAAACTGCCACACCTTGGGATTTTATCTGCTACTACACTTTTTCTAACATTTATGATTTTTTTATTTGAATATGCTAATCAACAAAACATCACTAAAACCATTAAAATCCCAGAATATCTGTCGTTTTTAAACAAAACTCAATAAAGATTATAAATTTTCCCTAAAATTTTTAAAGATTTTTACTTTGTCTTCACTTTCACGCATCGTGGTGTAAAAAAACTTGGCGCCACTAAGTTTGAGAACTTGTATACCTACTACTTACTCTAGGAAAATTATCTACAAAAAATTCATAAATTATAATTTTTGATGCCATTAATTTTTGTCATGGGCTCAAAATAGGTTTTTATCATTGAAAAATACTGAATGAAACAAAAAAAAAATGTAGAAACAATTCTATTCTCTTTATTGCATTATTAATATTACAGTAAATGTTCGAATTGTTTGCCAATGGCATACAGGGACAACATCGCATTAAAAAATATCCTTTTATTCTACGTGCTTTTTTGACGTGATTTTTGACGAAGCTCGAAGCTCATCTAATGTTGCCATGGTTTTTATTAGATGCAGTTGAAACAAACCCAATAGAAAAAGTCCAGTCTAGATGAGTGAACGTGGTGGCCTTAAGTTAGCACCAAGTTGCCCGATTCGCCAGATCCAAGGCGCGTGGCGTGTGGCGCTCGGTGTCCGTAAGACCACTGCGGCAGGGTGCACACCCTGCATCATAGGTAAAGTCGCCTCTGGACCAGCAGTCGTTGACACTTCTTAACGCGCGGAATGGCGTGATTATAAATAAAATATATTTACCTTTTTGCACGAAAATTGTAATTTGTTTATTAGGTTATCGCGATTTTATAAAGAAATGATAACTTCAAGGAGCAAAGACGAATAAAATAGTGTTTACATCACTGGACATCCTAAAAGAGGCCAATCTTGCTAATAAAAGTCTACTCTCGCCAAAATAAAAATAAATTAAATTTACCGTCCTCTCAGTATTTTGAAAACACTATAATAATCATGAGCTCTGCTCAATACACAGTCAGCTGAGTTATCGCACTGATGTAGCGTCAGGTTCGGGTGTTGTTGTGGAAAATATGTGACAGTTACATTTGAATGTAAACTTCAAGAATAAAGTACTGAAAACAAGGCTGTATGGGCTAGATCCTTTTTCCTTCCCAAGGCAAAATTTAATTTAAAAAACATATTTTAAAAAAACTGTAGCATAAAATATATTACTATTATACTACGACTTATTCAGTTGTGTTGAGTAGGAAACCACGGCGTCTGGATGTCGATCTTTGTTTTGATAATTCAAAATTGCTTCGGTGTGGATTTTGTGCAGTGAAATTGGTGTTGTTTCGATGCATAAGCTTGACGATCAGGTCTTGACTTAAGGAATCATTGATATAAGGGTTTTATGGTGTGACTGGTGTGTATGACGTTGAGTATTTTATAGTGGGATTTCCAGCTCATGAGTCGTCATCATGAGGTCTGTTGCCATGCATTTCTCGCCAAGCACTCCCTAGATGATGGTGATGAGATGCATTAAGATGTGTGACACCCACATTTTAATGTGAAAATCAACAAAAAGAAGACAGAAAACTTAAGCCATGGATGTATGGGCTAGATGCCTTTGCCGTCCCGTAATAGGAAAACTTAAAAATTTTTATTCGAAAATCCTAATTAGTCTGTGCCAACAACGGTAGTTTTTGACATAATTAGAATTTGTGGCCACCCTGCTGTCAAATCTTACTTAGTGAAAAATTATTTATACAATAAAAATTAAAATATTGTTTTCTGCAATAATAAATGAGTCTTTCAAATTACTCTTAGTGTCAATTTATTTCACATTTTTTTTCACAAAAACAGAATACCTTAGCTTTGTCAAATTATGCCTACACAATACATAATAAAGAAAAACAAGAAACAGATGGAGGATTGAGGGCCCAAACCTTATTAAGGTCATTTCTATAAAACCAGGAGGAGTTGGAGCAAGCTCTCGGTTCCACAAAATTTCACATTTTTTAACTAACGCATTGGATAAGTGGACAATATCTGAAAATAAACCAATTTTGTTTATTTTTGGTAACAAGGTGGGCCCTCAATCCTCACATAGAGGATTGAGGGCCCAACCTTTCAGCCTATAACTCGCCTTTCAAAGGTTTCACAAAGTCGTTTCAGGCTTTCACATTTCTTTTAGAACGCACACTAAATCATAGGTACATTTTTAAGAGAATATGACAAAGTGGCCCTCAATCCTCACACACACACAGACGAAGACGATTGAAGTCTAAACATAGTGGTAGGGGAGCCCAGAGTGCTAAATTTGTAGTGTCTCCAGCGGTTAGAAGATCTATTGGATTGCAAAGATTAGATGCTAAATAATAAAAAAGCTCCTATGAAGTTAACCATTTTAGTGGTGGGGAGAGCGTGTATGAATTTTCAAAAATGTAAAAAAAAGTGATGAAACAAAAATGTTCGAGCGCGTCAGATTTTGGAAGTGTAGATAGCCCACAAACTTGTGTCCACGGAGAAATATTAATCTGCCGGATCGCTCGTAACGAATAGCGATATAAGCAAAAAAAAAATAAAAAAAAAATGTATTTTCTCCAGCGTGTCAGTAATTATAGGGACTTATTATTTAAGCCGTCACAAGTGTCCTCTTACTTAATCTGACGATTTGGACGTGACTAAAAGTCCCTAATAAATTTTTGCAAATGCAAAAAAAAATTGTGATATTGCAATACTCGCGCGTGTCAGATTTTGCATACAGATGGTTCAACTCGACAAACTAGTGGTACCCAGCCTTAATCTGACTATTTTGTGAAGGGATTTGTTAAATCTGACAATTTGAAAGAATTAAAAAAAAGTTCATAGCACAGGCCATTGCTGTAATTTTCTGCAAATTCCGAACGCTCTAAATTTTGCTTATTACACTATTATTGAGCTTTTTTAAGCTCAAGCTTAAGCTTAAGCTTTTTTAAGTTCTTATAGTAACTGTAGAATCTTCTTTAAGTTGACATGTGAAAAATACAATTTTTGTATCCGCTTCTTCGTGGTCTTGACAAGTCAAATCGTAATTAACTGTTCGCGTCACTTCATTACGAGTATTAGTAGCAGTATACACATATGCTTTGCTTCAATTTGCTTAGAAAAACTGCGTAAGAAACCCAGATTTCATAGGTAAGATTTTTATTATTTAAAGATAGGTAGTTATTTTTATTTATTTACAAATAACTATGAAACTATTACACATTCTTCGAATTGACCCATCCTGGGTTGGCCATTCACAAAAAGAACAACCTGAAATATAATGTTGTAAGTACTTAATAGTTTTGTAGATTTTATTTTCTACTAGCGGCCGCCCGCGAGTTCGTCCGCGTGGACTTTAGAATTTTTATCATCCTGTAATAACTATGCATGGAACTATACATGTAAACCTTCCTATTAAATCACTCTATCTATTAATTATTGAAAATTACATTAACATCTGTTGCGTAGAAAAGATATAAGCGTAGGTAGGTACAGGGGTGCGACTTTATTTTATACTAGTTAAGTAAAGATTTCCGCGTAGCGTTTCAGCTTGAGTTTTAGAGACTTCGATCTAAATGCCTACCTAATGTATAAATTAATGCACGCCACTGATCTTAGGAACTACTGATCAAAAAAGAGAAAGACAATAAAAAAGAGTGAGAAAGAATGAGAGTCGTAGAGCGGGAAATACATGATGCATAGACAACACTTTATTTATTATTTTCGATGTTTCGGCTTGTAGAAATCGTCAGATTATAATATTTTTATAATTTTTAAGTAATTTCCTTTGAAGAAAAAAAAAAGAACCGCGCTCGAACATTTCAAGGTTACGATTTTTTTTTGCAACTTTGAAATTCTCTCGATCACTTCCGTCACGGTCAAATCGTCAGATTTTTATAATAATATCATTTTCTGTATATTATAAATCTAAATTGTTTTAATCTGACGCGCTCGAGCAGTTCTGAGGTTCGATTTTTTTTTACTAATCTGATCAATGGCTCAGAACATACGACACTATATTGAGGGCTCATACCTGCTGAAAGTACCTAACAAGGTACAAGGAGTCTCCCTTACTATTAAACTGCCACGCTTGAACCAATCCCAAAATCCCCTCTTGGGCCCCCCTACTACAGAAGCGCCTTTTGAAGATCAGCGGACCTTTGGCTCATGGGTTGGCTGGCGATTTGGTTGGTCGCCTGAACTGAGGGCCTAGACAAGTGGCCAATCGATTGCGTTGAACCCTTAACGAAAAGGATTTTATGTATGACACTGACATAATACTGAGAAAAATCCATGGCGTCATGTCAAATGTTAGAGCTGATGTTGTTACTCGTAGAAACGATTGGAATCTTGGAATCGTTTGCCACTTGTCTAGGCCCTCTGGAAGGTCCATCGGCGCTCCCATATAGAAAACCTGGAAACTGTAGATGGGCATACTAACACCATAGATTTATTATTACTGACGTTTATTAGAACGAGATAGACGAGACCATTTCACGTACACGTAGGCGGCTTATGTCGACCTGTCAGACACGTAGAAAAGTGCCACTGTCAGACGTCAGACTGCAGTACTATTTTCACGCACACATACGTATTATTATAGCTATAGGAAACTGTGGACTGTAAAAGAGACAGAGCATACTAACGCGTATATTAGAGTGAGATAGATAGACGAGACCATTTCACGTACACGCAGGAGGCCTAAGGAGACCTGTCAGTCACGTAGAAAAGACAGCAACTATCAGACTGCAGTACTATTTTTTATGCACACATGCGCATTACACACACATCGCTGTATTTTTTTTGGTCGCTCCCTAGTCAATTCATTGCCAATCTATAAACGTCAGTAATAATAAATCTATGCGTATTACTCACCCCTTGGTACAATTTTTTGGTCTCACCCTAGTCGATATTCATTGCCAATCTATAAACGTCAGTAATTCTAAATCTATGGGCGTTCCTGACACGCCTCTGCTTAAACGTGGCCGATAAATACGACCTCTGGTTTGGTTTTCCGCGGCGGTGTCATGGGAGGCAGCGCCGCCCCGTCCAAGCCAGTGCCTGGTCATTACACGACACAGCCGCGGATCCGGACCGGTATGACGGGTGACTGCGGCTTCAGACCCGGTATCCACCAAAGCGGAGAGGAGAGGATACGAGAGATGTTTTTTGAATAATCAATCAGATTTCGTTATTTCCACATTATTTAGAGGACTAAAGTTATTCGCGTCCGTGGGCTTCAGCTCTAGATACCCACGCCCACACGTGCCACCTGTGTAGCGCCAAATGCTAAGCACTACCGGTGGTAGGTTTTGTTGCCAAATGACTCCCGCCGTGTTCTGACTTGAGGCTTTGTGTTGCCGTTCTAGGAGGGAAGTCCAAGCACTGTAAAGTGCCTGGTTTCGGCACTGCGTGATTGCTGCGCTGGGCGACTAGTCGCGGGGGATAGCGAAATCCTTGGCGCGGTTTTTCCGCAGGCTTACCGCAGGTAAAAGGGGCAGGGCAGGTAATACCGCAGCTAATAATCTTAATTATTAGATTACCCACCTATGAAAGGCTGCCCCGCCAACTTGCGAGAAAAATCCCAGGGCGTACCATCGTGCTGGTTGGCAACCGGATGCGAGGGCCCGATGGACACCTTTGGAGAAGAAACAACGGATGCACTCCCTCGCACTAAGGCTTCGCGCAAATGGGCCACAAGTAGTGTACACGTTTTTTCATAAATTTTGTATAGAAGGCTCCGCGAGGGTCTGCACAAGTGGTGACCACAAAAGTGAAGCCCAAAAGTGCACCTCGCTTACATCCGAGGTTCGCGCTCAAATATCAATAGTGTCCATCACCACTTTGAGGCTGACAATCTGCTGTTCCTCATTGAGACCCAAATCCTGTCTGTTAAGCAATCGGCTCATCAATTTTGGGCAGATCCTCGAACCCGCAAGTCGCAGAATGTCTGGAGACTGAAAAAGGCCTACAAACAGTGCTGCCAAGTCCTGCAAAAAGGTGTTCTCCGCAAGACTCACTTTGACCACATTGGCCGTATTGGTGCCAGATTAGCCTCCTTTCCATCCGGGAGCAAAGCCTTTTGGTCCCTAGCCAGGTTAGGCAAGGTCAATTTTTGCCGGTCGTCGCTGCCGCCATTCATTAAACCTGACGGATCACTAACTGACATCGCTAAAGAGAAAGCAAATTTGTTTGCTTCCATCTTCGCGAACAACTTGCAATTAGATACTGCTGGCTGGCTATACCCACCTAAGCTACCTCTGTGTTCTTCTGAAATGTCGGAAGTTCACACCCGTCAGAAAGAGGTACTCAAAACTCTTAGCGCATAGATGTGAATAAAGCTAGTGGATTCCAGCTATTGTTCTGCGGAATTGTGCACCTGAGTTGCCTCCAATTCTGACTCGCCTGTACCGCCTATCCCTTATATCTATCGTAAAGAAGAACAATGAATAAAATGCAATACAATACGAATTAATCTTATAAGATAAAACTTTTATTTTCGGTTAAAAAATATAAAATTATCACAATTTATTCGAATAGAGCCTTAGTTAGAACTTAATCATAATATCCTCCAAATTTTTCCTAGCGATATCAGGTACTGTAGCTTCTTCGTGAGGTCTACCGACTGGGAGTAGGAGTTCCAGCCTCTCGTTCGAAGGCCTGGAGAGCAAATCGCGAAGACGTGCATTGCAGTTCAGCGGAGTAGACGTGAGGGCCACCAGACCACAGAACTGGAAAGATACAACAGTAAAATAAATACACAAATTTAATATCATTTAAGCTTTTAAAATTTGTCATGGACAACGCTGAATTTTTTTTCGGATCTTTCGGAGGAGATCTTTATATTTTGGGAATTCCTCACCTTCGCCTAAAACAAGTATCTTCAAAAGTCAGAAAAGGTGCGTTGTAACATTTACACTATGCTAACCTGTACCAGATTATCCGCAAGCTAAGGAAAAGGCCAATAAAATTGTGAAATAATACATACATGAATAGCAGTCAACAGAATCCCAGCTGCAATCGCGACGCTGATCTCGCTGTAGTAATGCATCCTCTTCTTTCCATCTGGTCTCCAAGAATGCGTTTGCCGGAAGACCAGAAGCAACGCTGGTGCATCAGTCAGGTACGGCTTGACTGACTTAGTTGCAAACGGTTTTAAGTCCGTTACCCATTGCCGGGACATACGTTTTTCATAGTTGAGTTCCTCCTCTTCTTCTACTATAGTTCTAATAGCCTCTTTTGTTTCTGGATTTTGCACCACCACAAATGTCCAGGGTTCAGTATGAGCTCCGGAAGGAGATGTACCTGTAATGCAGAAGACAGTTGTTTTATTTTTATACATTATAATCTAATGTCTTTATTATCTACGGGTATCATCGTACGTTAATTCCGTTATATTGCTTTTAAAATGGTTTGTTCTGTCTTAAAATAAACAGAACGGTAGGTAGTCGGAGACAGTTAATACCTCCATGAACACAGGTAAGTTCGGCCGGTAGGTCCCATTTGTTTTTAGTAGATTACCAAAGTTGGTGTTATGGAATAATTTTATTTTTGCGTTTACAAACGCGTATATTAATACTAGAAAAATGCACTGAAAAAAAGCCTGAGGCAAGTCAATTTTTTTCAGTGCATTTTTCTAAAGTTGGTGTTGTTTCCTTACTTAAGAGTCTTTCTTACTGGGCAATTTAAGGTATGAATGAAATAGAATCAGATACGATGTGTAAACAAACTGACGAGTTATTTCCACCCCCTCATCGTACTCAATCATCCTTGTTCCATAGAACAATTTGAGAAATAAAAGTATTAGGTACATGTTCTTTAGTAAAAAATGAGAAAAAGGTCGTATTTTGTCCTGTGGCGTCATGTTCCGTAGTACAAATGGGAACTACCGAGTTATGCAACATGCTTTTTCACTGGTATTATTTTAATTATGGCTGCGCTTTAGCATTAAGCCAAAGAAAAAAAAAAGAAAATAGTTATTCTACACTAAAATTGTACGGTAGATTGAATAACAATGGAGTCTCTCAAGACATGTTTTTACAATAAGAACTCGGGAAAAACTCCGAGGGTGTCGTAGATCGGCACTGTGAAAGAGGAAGAGAATACTAACGCGTATATTAGTGCGAGATAGACAGATGAGACCATTACACGTACGCGCAGACGGCCTAAGTCGGCCTGTCAGTCGCGTAGAAAAGACAGTAACTGTCAGACTCCAGTACTATTCTTCACGCACACATGCACAATACTCAGACATTGCTACATTTTTTTGGTCACGCCCTCGCCGATTCATTGCCAATCTATAAACGTCGGTAATTATAAATCTATCGTCTCGCCCAAGTCGTTCATTGCAACACGAAGTTAGATAAAATCTTAGACAAAGAATCCTTTGTGTTTAGGACTCAGGATTATTTTGGAAATAAAAGTAACTTATTTGTGGCTGAATGCGAGAAAACGCCCAGATTTATTCACACGTAAGATAAGTTTTTTTTTTTTTATCTAAGCGGAAGTACCTCCAATAATAAGGCAGAGACCACACTCTTATAGATCCCAACATGCCCCCGGCCGTTGAAAGCTTGCCTTTCAACTGGAATTTTCATTTAACAGAGGGCAGATCTTCGAAAAGGCACGTCGTAGAACACCACTGGTAGTCTTTATATCAGCTACTCTGCTGATTCCGTCGCTGCCTGGGTACACAGCAACGACACGACCCAATCTCCACTTTAACGGTGGAAGATTGTCTTCCTTGACAACCACCAGGCTATTTATGTCTAGAGAATCTTTGTTGATTTTCCATTTTACCCGCTGTTGGAGTTCAGAGATGTATTCTTTACTCCATCTCGTCCAAAAGTGTTGACGGATTTGCTCAATCCTTTGGTGACGAGTCAAGTTGTTAAAGGAACAGTCTCGAAGATCCTTGACCGGTAGGGAAGTAAGTGGTCTTCCAATTAAAAAATGTCCCGGAGTGATTGGCGTGAGATCTTCAGGATCGGATGATATCGGCGTCAGCGGACGAGAATTCAAAATGGCTTCTATTCTTATTAAGGTAGTGTTAAGCTCCTCGTACGTTAAATGACAATTTCCCAACACTCTGTTTAGGTGATATTTGGTGGATCGAACACCTGCCTCCCAAAGGCCACCGAAATGCGGAGCATAAGCAGGTATAAAATGAAAGGAAATACCATCATTGGCCACCTTTTCGGAAAAAGAGTTGGAATTGTCTTCAAGGAACTTGGATATCTCTTTACTTGCCCCCACGAATGATGTTCCGTTGTCGGAAAAAATATTTAATGGTTTTCCTCTACGGGAAATAAACCTATGCAGAGCCTGCAAATAATTACTGCTAGTTAAATCGCCTACCAATTCTAGATGTATTGCCTTGGTGGTAAAACAAACAAAAAGTGCAATATACACCTTAACAACCCTTGACCCACGACCCTGACGACTCAAAGATGATATTGGACCGGCATAGTCGACGCCTACATTTTGAAAGGGAAATGCTGCAGGTGTGAAACGGTCTACGGGTAGGTTGCCCATTTGTGGCGACATGGTTTCTCCCTTCATACGCTTACAGAGAACACAACGCCGATAACACGCTTTAGCCAAATTTCGACCACCAATTGGCCAATACGACTCACGAATCGTTGAAAGTAACAATTGTGGACCTGCGTGCATTAGTTTTTTATGTTCACTGGCAAATAAAAGTTTAGCAAATTGGTGAGTGGACTGTATGATTATAGGGTGCTTTTTTTCAAAAGAATATAATGAATTTGCCAAACGACCACCAACACGTAATATTTTATCATCATCTAGGAACGGACTTAATTTTAAAAGCGAACTTTTACAAGGCAAGGACTTATTATTTAAAAGTAAATTATATTCATTGAAACATTCCTTCTGCGACTGAATAATAATCAAATTCAATGATTTCCTCAGCTCTTCTGTTGTTATATAGGAAGTAAGATTAGGAACTCCTTTGCAAATATTAATAAAACGAAACATGTAAGCTACAGCACGTTGCAGTCGTGAAAGGTTGGAAAATCGATTAAAATCAATAAGTGTATTGTGACTGGTGACAATTGAGGTATGCAATGATACTTCTGGTTTTAATTCAGGAAGTTTGGTTGTGTTACTCGGGTTTGGAGGCCATGTAGTAGAATCCTGATTTAAGAATTGGGGGCCACACCACCATAAATCTAAGGACTGCATAGTATCGCAGTCGGTGCCCCGCGATAATAGGTCGGCAGGATTATAAGGTGACGGTACATGTCTCCACGTAAAAGAACCACAATTTTCTAAAATGTCTGCGACACGGTTACGCACGAAGGTGGTTAATTTAATTGGTAACATTTTTAACCAGCCCAAAACGATCATTGAATCAGTCCAAAATGTAACGCAATCTATCTGAAATCTAACCGACGAACTGATTTTTCTATACAGGCGAGCTGCTGCTACAGCAGCACAAAGTTCTAGTCGAGGAATAGTCAAAGGCTTAATAGGCGCGACGCGACTTTTAGCCATTAATAATCGTACTAAAATGCTGCCTTGCTCATTAACTGTGCGAACATAAGCACAAGCCCCGTAAGCCTTCTCCGATGCATCTGCAAAGATGTGGAGCTCCAAAGAAGTATATGCATCACAAACGATACGACGAGGTATTTTAAGATTATTTAGACTCGGTAGTTTATTAATTAAATTAATCCAAATATTGTAAATTTCAATAGGCAGTTGTTCATCCCAAGACAGTTTCTCCAACCAAAGCTTTTGCAACAGCATTTTCATTTTTGTAATACAAGGTGACAAAAGCCCCAAAGGGTCAAATATGCGAGATATGATTGCAAGTATATCACGCTTTGTGTTACCAAGTTTAGACGGAATTGAAATGGGAAAACATAAAATGTCTGTTTGCGTGTGCCAATTTAGACCTAAAGTTTTGTTCAATTCATCACTACCGATATTTAAATCGAAATGTGATCGAATAAACTCACATGATATCAAGGCTGGCTCATTGGACTTCCATTTCCTCAGTGGCATGCAAGCGGAAGCAAGAGCTTTGGTAACCTTATCCCGCAACAAACAAGCTTGTCTGTAGTCATCAACCCCTGTCAATAAATCGTCAACAAAGAAATCGTGAACGATGACATCGGAAACTAGTTGATCACTACATTCAAGACCGATCTGTTTAAGACAACGGGTTGCCAGGAACGGTGCGCTAGCCGTACCGTAGCTAACGGTGTTTAATTGGTATGCCTTGATTTCTGTCGCCGCATCATCACGCCAGACAATCTGTTGCAAATGTCTGTCTGAGTGATGTACAGACACTTGCCTGTACATCTTCTCGATGTCTGCTGAGAGAACGTACTTATGAAACCTATATCTAATTAAAATGGATAATAAATCATCTTGGACAGTAGGCCCTATCATTTGTATATTATTGAAAGAAAAACCTGAAGTGGTAGGGGCGCTGGCATTGAAGACAACACGCAGTTTTGTGGTTGTACTATTTTCACGCAAAATACCGTGATGAGGGATGAAATAACCTTTATTAATGTCTTCAATCTTACTTTCAGACATATGACCCAACGAAATGTACTCGGACATGAAGTCTTTATACATTTTTGAAAAAATAGGCATATTTTGATTTCTGCGCTCCAATGACAGAAGACAGCGTTTAGCACGCTGTAATGAATCGCCTAACACATTAGGGGAGTCCTTTAAAGGTATTCGTACATTGAAACGGCCGTCAGCTAATCGAGTAGTGTGATTAACAAAATGAACTTCACATAAATTTTCCTCTTGTGAATAAGTGGATGACTGATGGTCAATCTCTTCCAATTGCCAAAAACGCGTAAGTTGGTTTTGTATGTCATCATAATCACTACAAGGGATAGAAAGTTGCTTACCAACCTTTGTGAAATTACATTTGATAGGGATGGATAAATTCGACACATAGCCGCAATTAATAGGGCCACAAACTAACCAGCCGAGTTTGGTTGAACAAAGTGTCGGTTTTCCATCGCCTAATATAATTTTATCTGAATTTAACAGATTCCAAAAAATATCGGCTCCGATTATAATGTCGATCTCAGCAGGTGAATGAAAATTAGGATCGGCTAAAACTATATCTGAGGGAATACTCAAATTTTGTAAATTTATTTGTTTACTGGGAATATTATCCGTAATTACAGGCAAAACAAAACACTGAAGAGCAGTTGTGTAGGCTTCGTTTAAAGATTTCATAAATACATTGCACATCTTACCAATCGGAGTCAAAGAATTATTAATACCTTGTATCGTTTTATTAACATTTATGTAAGGAAGACTCAATGCATTAAATAATCTTTCGGTCATTAAGCACGATGAACTGCCTGAATCTAGCAACGCACGGACTAAATGCATATTGTTGTGCGAATCGCTAATTTTTACCAAAGCAGTTGACAGGAGCACATCAGACGAGGCAGACGTATGCGCGTGCGCAGCAAAATTCGCAGACAAAGTAACGTGTGCGTTATCGTTGCCAGGCACGGGAGGCTCGCAGCTAGCCGGGCGCTCGGTTGACCTACTTTCGCTATTTTTTGTATAGGAGTTTCTGTGAATGAGCGTATGGTGTTTACGTTTGCAGATTTTGCAGCCGGTTTTCTTGCAATGATTAGAATAATGACCGCTGCGAAAACAATTATAGCATACTTTAAAATTAGGAAGTGAAGATAATCTTTCATCTATGCTTAGTGCCAAAAACTGTGGACATGTATTTAAATAGTGTTCACCAGTACATTTAGGACACGGACTTAAAGAAGTATTGCTACTCTGAAGTGTTACCAATGTTTTTATTTTAGTGTTATTTTTGGAAGCCATATTTGTATGAGATGAGACTAGATTATTGTTGCGTGATAACTCTAATGTTTCCAGTAAATCAGCACGGTTTCGTATGAACTCGATAAATTGATCAAAGGTAATCGTCTGACTTTTGTCGAAACGACCTTTGTTCTCTTCCCACTCCCTATAGGTTTTGGGGTCTAATTTTTGGCTAATAATGTGTATCAACAGTGTATCCCATGAAGTGACAGGCTCGCCTAACGAACTTAGTGCACGAAGATTTTTATTAACTTGATCTATTATTCGTTTTAACGATATTGAGGATTCTTTTGTGATCGATTCGAGGTTAAAAAGTGCTGAAACGTGATTCTGTATTAAAAGACGTTTATTATCGAATCGCTCACATAAAACCTGCCATGCTACGCTATAATTTCGGGCAGAAAATTCAAAGGACTTAATCACAAGAGCAGCAGAACCTTCCAAAGATGATCTTAAATAATGAAATTTATTAATTTCGTCTATGTCGTCGTTGTTGTGAATAAGGCTCGAAAAGGTGTCATGAAACTCAAGCCAAGTATTGTAGGATCCACCAAACTTAGGCAGCTGAATAGTAGGCAATTTAACTGGCTGACGATAAGAACTACGAACGGATTTGCATTCACCATCATCTTCCGTGTGAGTCAATAATTGCTTAGCTTCTGTGACTAAGGAGTAGTACTTTGATTCTACAGATTCACGCTCACTAATCTCAGACTGAGCATCATCAGAAATACATTCTATCTCCAATTGCACGGCATCAAATTCCTTGAGAACAAATTCCAACTTAGTGATACGTAATTGCAATTCCATTACCTGACGTTTACTTAGCTTTGAATCCTCTAAAGTAGATAAATAATTTTCAAACAATGTTAGTTGACCTTTATAACTGCTTCGCTTCTTTTTTAGCCTTTTTAACTGTTCGTTATCCATTTTGGGAAGCAAATGTGTCGACCTGGAATTTATATTACAATATGATTAGATAATGAATACAATGTTGTGCGTTCCTATGGAGGTTTTGATAACACTAATTACTATTTAACTTTTATAATAAATACACTACTTTGCACAAATAAACTATGTGTTTAACGTTGATGTATGTACCAAATGATTAATTTACTGTAACTGTATATAAAAAAAAGTAAGACTAAGTTCTTAGCTTAGGAAATTACACATAAACAGTAAGATAGTTAATTAATGTAACAAATCGGATGTTACTGTACTGAAATTAGCACAAATTAACGAAAATACAATGTAAATTAATTACCATATAATAAATGTTACAAGTAAACGGTACTAACCTTGGGCGTGATCAATTATATAACACAATAAATACCTGACTTTGAGTGTTGGGTAAATGAAATAAATAAATAATGTGGATGCTTAACAACACATGGTGAACTGAATTATTCGTTTGCTTCAATGAATCCAGAAATAATTAGTCTTCTTCACAACCAAGGTGCCACATGGCAATCTTGCTTCGGGCAGATAATTTACCGATGAATTCACGCAATCACTCCAAATTATATATCCAATTGCTAGTTTTGATAATTTGGCTCGATGTAGACCATGTTTAGGACTCAGGATTATTTTGGAAATAAAAGTAACTTATTTGTGGCTGAATGCGAGAAAACGCCCAGATTTATTCACACGTAAGATAAGTTTTTTTTTTTTTTATCTAAGCGGAAGTACCTCCAATAATAAGGCAGAGACCACACTCTTATAGATCCCAACACTTTGTCTAAGGATAAAATACAGCTTCTTGATTGCCAATCTATAAACGTCAGTAATTATGTAATTATCCTTAACGCCATTCACAAAGAAGAAGAACAAGAAGATGTCAAAATTATAATTATCATTTTGTGCTTATAAATCCTGTGCCTATCTATGCTTATTTGATGCTTATGCATAGTATAACAATGCCAATGTCATCGTATCAATAACGTAGTAGGAATTCTATAGAGTCAAAAATACATAATTATTAAAAATAATTTTCGTGGATGTAATAAGACTGATGCGTATCTCTAGAACGCGGATTACTTTAATTGCTGTTTGTGTAAGTTTCGCTGTAATTTATACAAGTCTCTTTTTCATTTTATTTCATATTTAAATATTAAAAAATCGCACGTAGCCATGAAAATGGATATAACAACTAGCACGGAAATTATCCCAAAATATGAAGCACAACCTAATAATAATAGGAGCGCATTTTACATGACAAACGTTACTCTTAATTCCCTCTCGTCTCGAGCTCGACTGAATTATCTAGATGAATGATTACTTGAAAGGTCACATAAATAGACGCGTAATTGATGTTGATTATTCTAGTAATTTTAGATAAAATATGTCGGTTCAAAAATGTAGACCGTATACCTATGTTTGGAATAAAAGATTTAACATCATTTTCTCTTTTACTAATTTACAGTATTAGTTTTTGCTAGTTAGCTAATTGTTAACTAGCTAAAATAGAAAAATAAAAATATGATATTATAAGTCCTGTTCCCAATTTTCCTATCAAATATAACGTAATCTATGGAATTATAGGTTGACTAGCTTCCGCCCGCGATTTCGTCCGCGTGGACATTTTACCCCCTTAGGGGTGGAATTTACAAAAATCCTTTCTTAGCGGATGTCTACGTCATAACATCTACCTGCATGCCAAATTTCAGCCCGATCCGTCCAGTGGTTTGGGCTGTGCGTTGATAGATCACTATGTCAGTCAGTCAGTCAGTCACCTTTGAGTTTTATATATAACCTTTTAGAAAATGGTATACCTATAAAACGTAACATGTACTAAGTAACAAAAATGTGTGAAGTAAACGAATCTCTGCCTTACTTCTCCCTACCTGCTGTCTTTATAATATTTTCCAAAACTCCTTCAGGAATCGGCTCAGGGCTGAACGCTCTAACAGTTCTTCTGTTGGCCATCAGCTCGTAGTACTCTCTAGATTTTTCTAGAACTTCCTCGTCTGTCCTCTGAGGAGGTTTGTAGGGTATGTGGGGGGTGTCTTCTGGAATCGCAGACACCAAATTTTCCGATGTATCACCGTCGTCATCTCGGTAATCGCGTTCTGTAATAAAATAAAAAGAGAAAGTGAGAATTGCTTATTTAATATCAGTATTTCACCCGTCAAATTTTTGGGAAATCCCTGGTTTTGACCGGCCAATTGAGAATAAAGTCAGCCAAAGTTAGAGGATTCGATCCGTTCGATTTATCTACTTTCGGGATTATCTACAGTTAATCCCGGGATCCCGGGATAGTCCCGGGATTGTATTGGTAATAGAAAGTAGTAAAAGAAAATAACAAAAAGCCAGTAAAACATATCAAAATCAACTTTTTATTTTAAATCTTTAAAAAACTAAACAAAATTATACTTTCTTCTGATAAAATAAACAAACTCAGCACTTCTATAAATAATTTATGAAATAATTTCATAAATTATTTACAGAAATGCCTATTGTTGGTTTATTTTATTTCACATAGTATTCTGCAACAGAATAGGATCTAATTCGAATAGTCATATAATTGAACAACATAGATTTATTACTACTGACGTTTATAGATTGGCATTGAATCGACCAGGGTGAGACCAAAAAAATACACCGATGTGTGTGTAATGCGCACATGTGCATGAAAATAGTACTGCAGTCTAACAGTTGCTGTCATTTCTACGTGACTGACAGGCTCCTTAGGTCCCCTGCGTTTACGTGAAATGGGCTGCGGTCCGTTGAACGAATAAAAGCGCTATGACCACTCACAGCGCTCACAGCCGGGCGTTAACAGTTCTACGGACCACGTTTGTGAGCGCTAAAATCGCTTTTATCGTTCAACGGACCGCAGCCATGGTCTCGTCTATCTATCTCACTCTAATATACACGATAGTATGCTCTTTCTCTTTTACATTGCCGATCTACAGTTTCCTATATCTATGTTTAAAAATGATTTTTTGTGAAATATTCGTTAGCGTTTCGAATATAATACCTGTATATTATATTCGAACTGAGCATCGAAGTTAGAGAGTACTTTGTACTTACAATTTAATATATAAAGAATATAAAGAACTCTCTAACTTCTCAAATGAGTGAAATCACAGATGAAGAAGTGAAGAAATCTATGATTTAACTCTATATTTCTAATCAGAAATTTCAGTAAGCCGTGTAAGTATTTTGCTGAATATTCGGTAACTATTCGGTATTTCGAAAGTATGCTAAAAGTTCAGTGTTCATGTAAGAATTGTCTGATTGCATTTAAAATATAATACTGGGCCAACACTTATTCAGATAATATTAATATACTTAACCAACCATTTACGAATTTTTTGTCTAATCGTGCGTCGACGAACGATGATGCGGTTACGTAACCATTCAGCATTCGGTTGTCCAGCTTGTCTGCCTTATGATAAAGCAAATAATAATAGTTCTATTAACTCCACAAACTACATTCAGATCACGTCTAAAAGTTAACGGGGCTATGAATCTTGGATTTCTGCCCCGTATTCAACTAATGTGGATGGGAGGCAGACCACCAAAGTAAGTTCCTACTTTGTATGTTAATTCATTCAATGGCGTTCTTTGTAGCCTAGATCCGTGATATGCATGTGTGTTGTAATTCCATTTTGCTATGTCCTTTATTTCTCCTGTCCAGATGTAAGTACTTATTTAATTTTTATTAACGAAAAACGCAAACTAGTTACAATCTACAGCCATTTTTCCCTGATGATTAATTTATTGTCAATTCACTACATGAATATTACAGATATACAACGAGGCAAAGGTAAATGAAATGAAAAATGAAAATGAAATGAAAAAGCTCTTTATTTAAATGGACTTTGCTAAGTACTTTTAAATCGTAAAAACATCATACATACATATAATCACGCCCATATTCCCAAATGGGATTGAGCAGAGCTATAGATAACATTTTACACATTCGTTACGTAGTACCTATAGAGGTACACGTTTTGGACCTAAGTCAAAAAATACAGTTTTTGGAATTATGTCTGTGTGTGTGTCACTGTGTCTGTGCGTTAGCACGATAACTCGAGCATGCTTTAACTTATTGCAACCATACGTGTATGACATCAAAATATAAGGTTTCTATCACCTTTGAGTCGTTTCCGGTATACCAAAAGGTCAAAGGGAGACCACTCCCGATTTTTTTTAAAAATAGTTTTAAATGCTCATCTGAATATTTTTTCAGCACACTAGGTTACTCCACTAATTAACTGAATGCATACCTGATAAATGACTGCTCTGCAAAAAAAAACAAGTACTAGAAAAATCACTGAAAAAATCGACTTGCCTCAGGCGGGACAAGTCGATTTTTTTCAGTGCATTTTTCTAGTATAATAGTTACGCGTTTGTAAACGCAAAAATAAATTTATTCCATAACAATTAAGTAACTAATGTTTAGTTACTTAATTGTTATGGAATAAATAAAAAAAGTCACATAAAAATAATAAGATGATTTTTATCGAATTCACACCAAAAATGTGGTTGGTACATCGGATATATGATTTATAAAACACAAAAATACTAACTTGCAATCTAAATTTAGGTGTTTTATGCACTTACATGGCTGAGTGATGGATAGGTTAGGGTTTAGTTTTTTGCAAGAGTCTCACTTATAAAGATGACTGATTAAATTGTGTTTTATTTAGAATAAACGATATTCCTAAAAGTAAATTAGGTGATGGTTTTCCTTAATTTGATTAATTTAGTGTGCAATTCAGTATTTTTGGTGGAACTTTAAAATATTTTGTTCGTAAAAGGGAAGAAGTATACAGATATCGATTTAAAAACATGCCACTTTTTTATTTAATTTTGAATTAAGTTGTTTAATACCTATACACAACATGATTCATTTTGTAGTAGACGTGTCTGCTTAATAGAACCACAGAACATTGCCCTGACTTGACGAACTGGATAATTTAAGATCATCGGTTCAAACTCAAAATTTGTAGCCTACTACTTCAAACTTTATTCGTAAGATAATTATCAATATTAAATATTTACTTACAAAATATTTGAAGAATAAGTGTTTTACATGGCACTACCTTATCTAGTTCCAAATAAATATTCCGCGTTAATGACTAAGACTACGTAAAATTGATTATTTAATTATATCCACTCTTAACTTTAATGTGTCAAGGTCGATTTCAGTTTGAATCGATTAGTTATTCATAATGGAGCATTGTTGCTCGTCAGTGTAATCAATTAAGCATACTAAACACAGTAATCGCATATGTTGAGTTCAATGATCTTAGACATTACTTGATTTCAAAATTGAATAAGAAAGTTTATATCGTAGCTTGACGGGACTCTTTGCCCGTATATCAAATTATGGGGGTTCCATCCGTTTCAAACCGGGTTTCACCCGAAACTTCCACCACCGTGAGACTGACTAGGAATACAATAATTCTGTTAAATAAAATTATTACGTAAGTAGGTTCTTTTTGACTTTTACTGTTGGCCGCAGAAGACCTATGCCTGGCGCACTCATAAACTCTGAACGGGACGTAACCGTATCCTCTGTTTTTCCTATGAAAAGTACGATACGGTTACGTACGGTCACGGAACGTAAGGTAACATTTTACAAGCTTTTATTCAACTTGCACTGTTATGTACAAGTCGACCAAGTTAAGTTTGCACCTCGCGTCGATTGTACTACACACAGAAAGCGTCAGTTTATGCAAAAAAGGATTCGCTATGACTTTAAAAAAAATCGGGAGTGGTCTCCCCTTGATTTTCTCGTTAGAGGAGTGAATTGCCAATGGCAAATGGCTACACTAGCCTAAATGCCATTAAGAAGAAGAAGAAGAAGACTTTCTCGTATACCGGAAACGACTCAAAGGTTGATAGAAACCTTATATTTTGATGTTAAATTTTGTTCACCAATCCGAGTAACGACCGCGCATTTGGTTACTTAATTTTCGTGATCGACGGCTCAAAATTTGATAGAAACTTTATATTTTGATGTCATACACGTATGTTAAATTTGGTTGCAATAAGTTGAAGTATGCTCGAGTTATCGGGCTAACGCACAGACACACACACACAGACATAATTCCCAAAAAATATTTTTGGACTCAGGGAGGTCCAAAACATGTAAATCCGTCAAAATCTCGAGATCAAATTTTTTGACGATTACAAGACTTCCTCTGTACTATGTACCTATACGAGAAAGTAATAAACAAGTGCTTGTTAGATTTAGTTTGCATTTATTGTTTTTAACATTTTATACATAGGTACATTAAAATATACACAAAAAATTGGGATAACTATAATTCCAGCGAGGTGCAAACTTAACTTGGTGACTCAATGACTTCGAATTCAAAATTTGCCTGGTACATACTCAGACCAATAAAAAAAGTCTGTTAGTCTGAGGGTACTTAGTAGAACAAGCGGCCAGGTCTACTAGTTAAATTATATTTTAAAGAATTCATCCTTTTTTTTCTCTTTCTGGTCTCCTCTAAGAGCCTTTTGATATCCTTTGTTTTGTTTTTCTTTAACTCTAAAGTTTACGTACCTTCTTAGGTGTTCATAATGGAGCATTGTTGCTTACTTGCTGGTAGGTAATCTACTTATATTTATTAGGGGTTTAAGTATGAAATTGCCATTTTATATGGAGAATTTAACGAAAAATCATTTATCCCATAAATGCGATTAATAATTTTGCGATTTTTTAAGTTGTGTAATTTTGTAGATATATTTAGACAACTATAGGATGCTTAGAGCAAAAATTTGAAAATTGATACCTGTAAAAAAATATTCAAATTTTTATAACGGAGACGGACACTTCTTAGGACGAGTAGTTTTTGAAGATGTATTTCTAGTGAAAAAAATAAAAATAAGAATAAAATTTTATACATAAATGTAAGTAATTGTAAGGAAGTTTAAAATTTAAAAAGAATAATGGACATAGCTACTGTATGAAAGGATTATACACTAATAAATAATGAGACCACTTATGTAAAACTTAAAGTGTATATTCTCATTCTAAGTGAACTATGTTTTTTTATGAGAAATAAATTCTTTAAACCTAAACCTAAAAAAATCGGCAGTTTCATACTTTAACCCCTATTATTAGATATTTGCTATTTACATTTATTTATTATGTTCTTTTACAGTTTGTGCTACTATTGATATTATACCACGTTAGACATGTCTTTATTTCTTTTTGCAATGTTTCAATCTTGTTTTTCATAACTATTTGTATCACCTACAATTGAGGAAGGTATTTTTATTTTATGCTGATATTGCTTGTCACTAATTACATTAGCTTCTATGATTAACATAATTATTATAGTTGTGAATTATTCGTATCACAATTTTCCTTTTTTACCTGTTTTGCTTTATAAATAGCTTATACAGAACAATGAGGCGACGTGACTTCCTGGTCAGGCAAAAACTTTCTCGTGCTTCAAGGACCTCAACGATGCCTCAACTCAACGTATATCGTATATGTTATGTATTTGGTGGTAAAAATGTACTAATGTAGATAGTGGATGGAATATATTTTGTAGGAATATATTTAAGTACTTCATGGTCCTGGATGTACCGTTATATGTAACCAAATGAAACGTAACGCTGACAACAACAACCAAAAAATTCACAACTTTTGGGTTTACAAAAGTTGTTCGCAAAGAAAACTTCTATAAAACTCTCTACCAATTAGTAAACATTAGTAAGTAAGGTAAGGTACCTATATCAATAACAAAATTTCTAAAACACCTTTGTTGACTTTATTGTCAATTGAGAGCCACAAGGTAATCAAAGCTTGACCGCTAGCATTAAAACCTGAGAGCTTGTCCTATTTAAGTCTTAATTGCGTTTGGAATAAAATTCATATTACAGCACAGATGCTGAGCTAGCTCGATTGCATAGACGACTGTCTTGGAATGCAGCTGCCGATACCAGTCTGTGGTTATTACAAAAAACTGGATATCATTGCTGGAATAAAAGGGCCTATAAAAGTCTGGACTGCCGAGAAGATATGAGAGTGTAACATCTGCCATTGTCGGATTTTATTTGTTGGTTAACCTTGGTTAACCTTCTTTAATCGACGCTTTTACGGTGAAGAAAAACATCGCGAGGAAACCTGCAGACACCTAAGAAATTCTTAGGTTGACTGTGTGTGAAGTCGACCAACCCGCACTTGGCCAGCATGGTTGACTAAGGCCTAATCGCCCCTAATGTGGGGTAAGCTCGAGCCCCTCGGTGGTTACAATGTATGAGCTGTTGATGAACCTGAAGGTTTAGGTAGTTTTTTGGTTTCTTGTTCCTTTGTGTAGTTAGGTGACCGGCAACCTGTCGCTATTTAGTGCACTGCTTAGCCCATACTGCCAGTTGTGGCTTTATGTAAAAGTGACCATTACTTACAGACTTGCTCTAGCCTTTTGAGGTTATAAGTGTGATACCTAGTATGATTTTTATGTTTTTTTTTTTTATGTTACGAGATGGCAAACAAGCTTGCGGCCCATCTGATGTTTGGTCACCGCCACCTATAGACACTTGCAATATGAAGTGTAAATCACTTAACATCGCAAGTGCGTTTGCCATCCTGGGGACTAAGATGATATGTCCTCCATGCCCAGTAATTACACAGGCTACCTTTCCCTTCAATCCGAAACACAGCGAACTTCTTCACGGCAGAAATAAGAAAGGCGGTGGTACCTACCCAGACGACCCTACATATGGGTCTACCACCTAGTGAATTGCTTAGCAGACTAGCATACGGCCTGCCTGGTGTTTAGCAGTCACCAATAGACGCTTGCAACACGATGTGGCACTCACGCGCTGACAACCCTAGTCCCTTTTCCTACCCCTGGCGACCTTACTCACCAACATAAACACAACACCACAAAAATGTATTGTTATTTGACTGTGGTCTTCTGTAAGGTGGAGGTACTACTCCAAATTCGGACGGCTAGTCCACTGGGCCCTATCTCGATAAAAGTGTAGTACCTATTAAGGTAAAAAAGTGGCGAAATACCTACTAGTTCTAACCTCTAGTTCCGCGTGTGAAGGCGCGAATGTGGTGCTCCTTGGCCTCAATACTTTTGGAGGTACTCTGATGACTAGTTAACAGATTTAAACTCGTATTGATTATAGCATGCTGATACGATTAAGTTTTGTCGACATGAGATGATTATTGATCCAATTTCGGGTTCATCGTCACCATCACAATTGGCAAACTATCGTACGATGATGCGTTCTCATCGTACGTTGAGTTCACATAAAAGATTTATTTAGTGTTCTGTAAGGTTAGTATGAGTTTTGATAGTTATTGAGCTCGATCAAAACGTATCGTCTCTTTTCATACATACCCTCTGTTTCTGATAGAGTAGAGTAGAGAGATAGAGAGAAACTATCAAACCTCATACAGGGTACTGATCGAGCTCGCAATCTTTGCGCGATCAAAGAAAAATTACTTTCATTGGGCGATGAAAAGGCCGATGCGTGTGATCATACTATCGATGCCAAATTAGGACGGTAAATTAGATCTGTGAGTTTAGTTTTATATATTTCCACGTTCACTCCAATTATCTAGCTCGTTGAGCCTAAAGTAAGTATCATTAAGAACTTGTGTTATGGATACTAGATAACGGAGATTTGAAATATACTTTTATAATTTTAGATATTTTTATAAATACACTTAAATAAATATAAAAACAACCATGACATAAAAAAGATATTCGTGTTCGTCCCACAAATATTTGCCGCTGCCAGGATTCGAACCTGGACCGCTTACACGTTTGTAAGTTTGTTTGGGTATATTGCATTGTAAAACATTATTGCAAAGTTAGAGTATTGCTCATTTGTATCATGGACTGTATAGACCCCAGTGGTATTTGCCGATGTCACCGCTTTGACCAAATCGATAGCTCGTAGCCACAGGACATCTGTGGTCGCAGCACACAGAGGTATCAGCTCGGATATTTATTATGAAAAAAAAACCGCCTTCAAAACTAGAAACAAGAATTTTCTGTATAAAAATCTAAATGTTATTTTGAGGTCGGTCCCAAATACAAGTGACAACGCAAGTGACAATTCCAAATATTGAGGTTGGCACCGACCTCAAAAAACATTTAGATTTTTATAAACAGAATTTTTATTTCTATGTTTTTAGTCTTGAAGGCGGTTTTTTTATTTAAAAATTATTATTTTTTTTGCTTTTTATTGTTTTAAGTACCTATTAAATTTTCACAATTTTACAAATTTCACACAAGCGACAATATTACGATATCAGATGTCAATTAAATAGGCATTATTAGGGATAACAGAGAATTCCCTACGTCATTGGGGATAACTCAAAACTACTCGTCAGATCTCGATTAAATTTAAATAGTACTAAATGTCAAGCACTAGCTTCCAAAGATCGAAAGAATCTTCAAAATTGGTGCCCCCAGTACAGAGTTATGAGGTAACAAACATAAAAAACATACAGTCGAATTTATAACCTCCTCCTTTTTGAAGACGGTTGAAAAATGGTAATAAGTAATTCACGTTACATTCAAGTGCTTAGCTGACAGAGTTAATGACCTTATGTCAAAAGGTCAGAGCTTTTTGATAATTTTAATCAAGCTTAATTCAGCTGGCCTGAGTTATAATTGGTATCTTGCTTATTACACAGTTAGTAAAACGTACTTACCCAATGCTGTTTTAGTTAGAGTGTAACTTCTGTCTGTCCATTGATTCTTAGTTAGGCATACCTTAATAAATGTTTATTTGCATAATGGTGATACGTGTATGTCCCTATAGTCCCAATTAATTTGCTTAAATGGTGACATTTGTCACCATTTATGCAAATAATAAGTAGGGTACAATAATAAGTAGGGTAGTAAATAACTCAATATATTTAATTACGATAGAAAAAATGGCACCTCAATCTAAACATACATTTGATTTCTTAGGTAGGCCTATTACCCTACTTATTATTGTACCCTACTTATTATTTGCTTAAATGGTGATAAATGTCACCATTTAAGCAAATTAATAGGGACTATAGGGACATACACGTATCACCATTATGCAAATAAATGTGCTATGGTTTAAATAAAGTAATGTGACAACCCTGATGTTTAAACCAAAGGGGCATTTTCCGAAACTTCAAAGGCGTTGAACCACTTTAAATATTTAAGTTGTGGTATTAATATTGTATGGTTGTATTTCGTATCGCAAGAAACATTTAAAAAGCGAACCTGTAAGTTATATTGTGTTGGGTATCTACAGTATTGTAGAAAATTAGAAATATATTAAGAAGTAAATACTAATAAAGATTTATTTATCAACACAACTGGTATTTTCTTTTTCAAATATAAATGTCTATTTAATTTTGAAATAGGTATAAGAATAAGGTAAGTAACCATTGTTTAATATTTTAGACTGTTTTCAGATGGTCAAAATTTTATAAGATTTTTTTATGTCAAATAGTTGGCAGATAAGCATACAGTCTTCCTGGTGGTAAGCAGCCACCGTAGCCTATAGACGCTTGCAACACTGACGTCACACTCGCGCGCTGACAACCCTAATCTCCTTCCCTACCGCGTTGAGCTCTGGCGACCTTACTCACCAACAGAAACACAACACTACAAAATTTATTTGAATTTGAATGATAAGATGAACAAAATTTTCTCTACTTAAGCACCAGCTACTAAAATTAACTAAGAACTATAAAATTAATTACCTTTCCCGCCTGAATAATTTCTTGGGGTTTTTTCTTGTTTAACACTGTTTCTCGTATATCTCTCTGCCAAAGTTCTTTTATGTAATAAAGTAAATATCGAGAAACAAACTATCAATGCCGTGTACACCACAAAACAATTATGTTCTAAAGTCCAAACTATTAGTGAAATCAAATTCATTATTACGCGATTTGTTAACTTAAAAATAACGCGAGCGTGTATCCGCGTTCCAATGAAAAAACTGACTGATTGTTGAGAACGCACATGCGCCGCACACCACAGAGTCTGATAATTATATTTACATTCCTGCTTTGAAGTTAATCGCTTGTAATGTAAACTTTATTTCCTTTGTCTAAGATTCACAGCAAAGTTTATCATCAGCATTTTTATTTTGGCTGGCAACAGCACGGATCTTTGGGCAGCGAGTGTATTGTATGTTATGAAAATAATTGTAACAAAAATGCTGTTAATCTTAACATAAACTACAAAACTTGGCCTAAATAATTCGGCCTTATCTCTTTGTGTTTAGGCACATAATTTTAGGCGTTATGTTTGCAGTATGGTGATAAGATGTAAAATTATTGCTTTAAGTAAGTAGATATATGATTTTATTTTTATATTTTTCTTTATTGGTTTACCAACAACTTATGTAATAATGCATACAAAAAAAATTGGTTGTCTGTAAAGTCGGTTTACTGACGATAGTTGAACGTGACAACGTCTTAAGAAAATACTGATGGAATGGTAGCATTTTTCAAAAGAAAAATTTAATTTCATTTGTTTAATAGATTTCGCATTATAGTATGAATAAACTTGTAATAAAATCTCTTTGGCTATACTATTTGTATCTGGCTGGTTTTGGTATCATTGAAAGTTTAAATTTTAAAGAACATAATTCCAAATTCAAATTAGAGAATTAGATTCAGAGCGAGGTAACGCCGCATGACGTCATGTTTTTTCGTGCGTGCAGCCGGCTCTATCGAATTATAAGACGTTGTCACGTCAAAAGTTTTAAAACAGTAAATAGACTGTTAATTATAGGTAAACACTGCATGCTTCTAGAACAATACAAAGGTAAACCAGGTAGGTAATTAGAAGAAGAAAACTAAACAAAGAAAAATTTGCAAAGAAGCTAAAAACATTTATACAACGCTTCCGGAATATTCCTGAGAAATGTTCGAAGGGAGACATGGTTGACATCGGTTACATTACTAATCTGATTTTAAAGTTTGGACATTCTGCAAAGAGGCGATTGTGATCCCACACTGAAGGCCTAGACAACAGGCATTTCTACACTCGCTCTCGCTATCGCTAAATAAAAACATGTATGGGATTGACATTAAGCAGTCGAACTGACTTTTCGATTGCTTATGTCAATCCCATACATTTTATGACTTAGCGATAGCGAGAGCGAGTGTCGAAATGCATGTTGTTTAGGGCCCTAGAGCAGCGTAACGGAGGACAGAGGAATGTAATAGGTTTTCGTCACAGAAATATATTATTATTTCTGTGGTTATCGTAGTAGACGTGCAGGAACTTTAAAATTAACTGTCTGCAACAATGCGGTACAGTCTACAGCACCACGCAGCAACTTAAACAGAAATAGAAGGTCCGACATATCTCTTCGTTATTTTTTAATAGAGTCAACGGAGGCAGATGGTAGGAGGCATGCTGTTGAACTCAAAGAAATTTCAGCGCCGAAATCGAATCACAAATTGAGCTATTAGGCTCCAGACTGGACTCTTCTAATGGACACGTATGAGAAGCATTACAAAATATCAACTGACGAAGCGGTTTTTATATCAAGACCAGATATAATATAACTTTATCACGGAGACTCAAGCATGCACTGCTGTTCAAATTGACTGTACCTACCTACCATAGGTAATGAACAAATTCCCAAAGACATAGATAGATATAAAAGACGCCACCGTGTGGTGGTGTGGTCAGTAACGCTGCTACACATCGGACGGTCCGGGTTCGAGTCCCATGTGGCAAATGTTAGTGTGATGAACACGATCATTTGTTCATGAGTCATGGTTGTTTATATATTTATTTGAGTTTATTTATAAAAATATCTAGATTATTAAGTATATTTGTCCATTATCTAGTATCCATAACACAAGTTCTTAAAGAAACTTAATTTGGGCTAGATAATTGGTGTGAGCGTAGAAATATAGATGTTAATATTATTATTAAAGACAAAACTTTGATTTAACAAACCAAATAACAAGTAATAGCTACATCGTTGGTCTGTAGGTACATATGCAGCTTAGGAAGACGCGAGGGCGAGGGGCGTAACAGAGAGAGAGAGAGAGAGAGAATTTAAACCAGGATAACATAGGGGAATGTTTCATAAGCACAGATATCGTTCTGTTCTCTGTAATCATAAGGGGTCCTCTTAAAGGTCGATCGCACTTATCATCTCGGAACCGAATCGTTTTCTTTTCACTACTTATGAAAAAGAGGCGATGCGCTTCGATCCGTAGCCGTTTCGTAGCCGCCGTTCCGTAGCGTTCATAGTAAATAAAGGCGCTCCCTTTATGACTTCTTATTGAACGTGATGATTGTTCGAAAATTTTATGTTCCCTTACACTTGGGTCACAATTGTCACAAACTCCAGGCATTGCTTCTTGTTCACAGCTAGGAGCATTCACTTTGGACTTGGATTACATAATGTAGGAGAGAGGGGTTTCCCAAGAAGCTTATAGGAAGCTTCTTGGGGTTTCTGCAGCACTATGGACCTGGCAAGCAAGGTGATCCGTACAATGCTTCATTTAGAAGCGTCGGTACCAAACGCGCAGGTAGGTGGACTCGGTGTCTGCGTGAAAGGAGATCGATCCCCAGCCACCGTTCACTATCAACGTGAACCCACTCTTGGCCCAAGCGCATTAGCTTCGTTGGAAGGATTAATATGATTAATATTAGTGTGTTACCAGCACATTAATAATAATCTTTAAAAAAAACAAAAAATGGTAACAATTTTTGACTCTTCGTCTTCGGAAAAAATGTTGAACTCCTTAACAATAATTGATATCGTCTGAAATATTGCATACGTAGAGAATTTTGCTAAAAGATTTGCAACAGGCGCTTATTTTGCAATTTACTTATGATTTTATTTTTAACTTAACGGCGAATAGCTCTTGGCTTTTATCAAAATGGACTTTACCATCAGATAAGTCGAATAATAAAACAGAAGGTGGAAGCACGTTTCCCTAGGATCTCGAGTTCTCGTTCGGTAATGGACATACTTAATATCATAATTATCTGGGGGGCTAATACTAGCGTGTCGTGTAAAACGGCAACGACACAGTGTTTAAGCTATCCTTATGGCGCCATTTTTGAGATGGTATTAGTTAAGGCCCGGTGGCCAAATGCTAATTAGGTAAATCCAAGCTGAGCACTTTGAGCGCCTGGGGATCGAAGCTGGGACCTCTAAGCCAGTACGCAAGCCCTAGACCACAAAACCTGTTGAATTGAACAACAGATGATAGTAAACATTACAAGAACTACAATATATATATTTACATTAAAACTCCGCAATATGCAAAAAAAAAAAAAAAAAAACATACAGTCGAATAGAGAACCTCCTCCTTTTTTGAAGTCGGTTGAAAAAGGGCTGAAATGGCAAGGGGACGATGGTCACTTCTCTCGGAAAACCGACAAACGTTAGAGCAGATTAAGGGAGACCGTGTTTTGCAATCTCGCAACTTTTGCAAGAACGACTAGTGAACTCTGTACCGTTGGAGAATTGCTGTCTGGGACTGTATGCGGAGAGCCCAGGATCGAGAATTATGGTAATACATGAGGTATACGTTCAACAGTGAACAATCACAGCTGTTGACCCGTTTGTAAGTCAGTTGTGTTGAGACTATCTCGTTCTTACCATGATGAATAATTGATAAAAAACAAAAATAAAAACTTTATTTCCAGAAAACATAAAAGCTCGATACATTTCTGAGATCCACACTAGGTAAGCCTGTATCCCGGACATTAATATAAATTGGTCATTATTAAAAATAACCGATTCGCATGTCTGTAATACACAACTTTCTTTCTACTTTCTAGTAAGTCACTTGTGTTGGCTATCTGGCTCTTACAATCTTCTTCTTCTTAGCGTGTTATCTCCGAGCGGAGATCGGCTATCTTTAAGGGTATTAAAACTTTGGACACAGCCGCGCGGAATAGGGATCTCGTGCACAGATTGGACCAAGTCCGTAGATTTTTGAGCCACTAGGTGCGTTACCTTTCGAGTGGTTGTTTGCCCTGGATTTTCTCTTGCATTTTAATTGCAGTAAATGGTATTTATCATTTCGCATTAGATTGTCCAAGATTGTAACTTTCGCTTTTTACCTGTCAATAAGACTTCCATTGATCTATAAACCATCTAATCCATAAACGTATCCACCCTGGTAGATATTTATGAGAGCGGTTGCAAAGGAGGTGACTTAATTTGAAAAATGCGTTATGTACCTGTTCTATTCGGCATTTGATTTAATTTCTTGGCAAGTTATTGGTACGAATGAACTTTTTGAACTTTCAGATTTCCAAAGACTTTAGATTTCTTACAACTATATCGTCTGATGTATTATTTATATGATTTGCTGACTATCATGATTTTTGTCTTTTTGAGATTTATGTTTATGCCTTAGTTACTTAGCGCTTATCAAACGTTTCAGCAAACTTTGCACGTCGGTAAAGTTAGACGACAGTAATATTTTATCTTCAGCATATTGCAGAATAATTAGTTCATGGCCATTTTCTAATCCCGTCTTTAATATTCTCTATAGCCTCAGTCAAGATTACTTTTGCATAATTATGTTAAGTAACAGCGGAGTGAGTAGATATACAACTTTGCCGTACTACTCTCATGATATCAATATTATCTTCTTTCAGTTTTTGATCCACTCGTAAAAGGGCCTTCTGTTTCCAATAATATTAAGAGGTAGAGCAATATTTGATCTTTTAGAGCCCACAACTTCTTTTACTTGCTTAAACATGTTAAACTAGTCATCTTTGGCTTGTATTTTCACTATATTTCCACATTCATCATAATCTACTTTTCCTTGCCTTCTGTATAATAACTTTGTCCAATTCATCTATGTCATGCGCTTACCATGATAATTAGATTTTAAAGGATCATTGTTAAAAATGACTGATTTGCATATTGGTGACACACTACTTTCAGGGTGTGCCATACTTATATATTCACACTATTTTAGGTTTAACAGTTATTTCATAATAGTAATTTTTACGGTAATTGTAAGTAAACAATAGAATCAGATAGCCGGATTCAAATAGTTGTTATAAAAAATAAATTTTACGTCATTCCTATTGTTGTCTATTGTCATGTCATTTTATTAGTTTAGCACTTTTTAAAGAAGACAAAAGGTCGGAAGAAACACATATTGTCTTATTTTTTATCATACGAAGTAGCGGCTTGGCAAATTGATTTCTCAGATCAACGCTAAAACCTTGTCTTAATCAAACTGACTTCTATTGACTTGACAAATGCAGCAAATATATCATTTCCTTTACTGCGATAAGGTTCTGCCGTGAGATATGAATCAATTTGTTCGATAGTATAATAAAACTGGTCAACTAGCTTTTTATGTAATGTCTGGGCGAGACAAAAGTCTACGGAGGACAAAAGACTCACAAGCGTGGGAAGCATCGCAGATTTTATTTTGCTGAAATATCTTGCTTTTTGGACATTGTTTATAAAAAACTCTATAAACTTCAACATAATAACAATCAGAATAATGATTTGAAATAAAATTCAAAAGAAAATATCAATAATAATAAATAGTTTCTTTATTCAAAAGTCAACAAGTGGACCAATTATAAATGGCAAAATTCATACAAAAATAATCTGTGTAAAATTTGCATATTAAAATGTGGCCGCAATTTCCGACTATAGAATGACTCCAATTTTACCCAGGTAAAAAGTTATTTACCCCTAAAAAAACCCAATCAAATGAAAAGTTTAAATTTGGAAATTTACAAAATGGCCGCCATCACCGCCGCCATCTTGTTTTTGGGAACGGGAGCATCAATGGCGGATAGCCGATCGAACGGCGAGTGCAACACAGTTTTCACTATCCCCGTAGCTCCCACCGGAGAGCGCCACGAGACCAAACACCGGAAAACCTGAAAGCATCCACAACTTGCAGTGTTGCCACATTTCGGCCTTGAAAATGGTCAAATGTCATTTGGTAGGGCCCGATCAATAGGAAATAGCAGCCGGATGAATCGAAATGTCATTATTTCTATTTACGAAGATTTCGGGAAAAATCTCGTAAATTACCCCATAAATGGGGAAATTTTTAAACTCGGCTATACATCCCATGACCTCCCACAACCGACCTATACATATCGACTGCATCGAAAACCATCTAGCACCTTAAATTTCCAAAAAAAGAAATGGAATTCTTCAAAAAATCACAAAATGGCCGCCAGCGGCGCCGCCATCTTGAATCTCGAAACGTCCAAATTTTTCCCATATTCTAGACTATATATGGGATAGAATGGCGTTTTTACCTATCCTCTCGCACCCACCCAGTCTCCTCAACTAACTTTGGCGCAACACTATGTCGAAAAAAAAGTTTTTCCCCTGGGTGGCGGTGTTGCCAGCGGACTGAAATAAAATTACCCTCGGCCACTTGCGGACCGGCCTGCGCTCCAAACTGCATACTCGGTTTGAGAGAAACGTGAAAAATTTTTTACGGCACATTTTGCCCAATCTGTCAAACATTAGGTAAAATGTCATAAAAGTTTTTACACCTGGCCACACCTCTCGTAGAGGTCTCTCCCCGGTCTCATACTACAGTTCCGCTCAGATGTCGCCGTCTCCCCGAAAAGTGACTCTGAAAATGGTGCATTTTTTCGCAATCACAAAATGGCCGCTAGCCTCGGCGCCATCTTGGATTTTGCAATTTCGCCCCTCACCCAAGAGAAAGGACCGTACTCTGAGAGATACGACGATGAAAAATCGCCAGCGGCGCGTCTCATCTCTGTGTGGTGTCGTTCCGAATTGCCCCCTGCGAGGCCGACTTCGAGTCGAAATGGCGGCGCGGCCATTTTGAATTTTTCTAAAAAAAATCATATTCCAAACTGTCAAATGTACCGACAACCGAAAAGGAAAAAATTCAGGACTAAATGATAAAGTTGGTCCTTCGACCCGAGGCGCCATCTTAAATTTCACTCGCACTAAAGTGAAAAAGCTGCGTCGAAAAAAATCTAGTTAAAGTCGGTCATACACTCGAACGCGATCCAGTCTCTAAATATCCGAAAAAATGGCCCAATCAGTGAGTCAGTCAGTGAGTGAGTGGTATTGCAGCTTTATATTTTAACCCTTTTGGGACGGATGTATTGTGCCTTTGATGGAAAATTGGGATCGTTCGTGCCATCGTAGTTTCGCAAGGCGTTGTCGTGCGCGAATTTTAAGTCGCCTGCACATAGGAAGTATGTATCAGTTCCTCTTTAGATACAATCACCTTATCAAAATGATTATTCATGATACGAAAGAAATGAAGTGTTTTGTTTTGTGTTTTGGCAAGATTACTGCCAAACAGTATGATTAGCTACGGTATATTTATGCGGTTTCAATATTCTATCTTCTAGAAAAAGTAGGCCAAACATTGAGGCTAAATAACGAAGTTGGGTTTCATAACAATTATTGTCAAATTACTAAAAATAACAGTATTCACGTTATAAAAAAAGTGCCTATCACGCCTTTAGCGCACCTTAAATATAATTTTACAAAGCTGAGGAGTTTGTTTGTTTTAACACGCTAAGCACAGAAACTACTGATTCAAATTGAAAAATATTTTTTTGTGTTAGATAGTCCATTTATCGAGGAAGGCTACTTAAAAGTTATATTTTGTTTAAAAAAAAACCTTCACTGGCACCCTGCGGGTGAAGCGTTAGTGGGATTTATATAATTAAAAAAAAATTGGTTGGTCTGTAAAGTCGGTTTACTGACGATAGTTGAACGTGACAACGTCTTAAGTAAATACTGATGGAATGGTAGCATTTTTCAAAAGAAAAATTTAATTTCATTTGTTTTGCCGGCCTTACATGGAACGCCTCAGAGCGAGGTAACGCCGCATGCGTCATGTTTTTTCGCGCGTGCAGCCGGCTCTATCGAATTATAAGACGTTGTCACGTCAAAAAACGCTCGTCCCACAATTAAATATTTGTATTTTTAGTAAGATACCCCTTGGGACCAGATTTTTATTTATCTTACCGGATAGTATTGCAATGCTTATTTGCATGTACGTATGCAACGTCTAGCCTTCTTTACGCTTAGGAATACGGAAAGAAAGGATTTTCATGTGATATATAAATTGGAAAATGAATACATAAATTTTTAAACAACTCAACGTTGCCCACTACGCGCTGCCATTCGAGTTACGTGCCTTAATGTCCGTATTCCACAAAAGTACGCATAAAAACGCGGTTGAAAGATCTTATCTTAATGTTTTAGATTCACGTTAATGCGTATTCTCATTAGCATTGGGCTGATCCGATTGATGACTTCGTATTGAATGTACGCATTGCATTTCTTGGCTTTTCTTCTAGTTAACTTGACAATGCAGTTCCTGGAGCTATTGCATCTATGATAATTGGAAAGTTTAGAGAGACAAAAGACAATTAGAAAGAAATATTTATTGGTACCTATAAAGAAAACATCAAAAAAGGGTAAAGAAAATACAATTTCAAAACAATTCACATACTGGAGTTCAATGCGAGACCAAACGAACCCTCTTGACGATTAATGATAGATAAGATATCCAGTAACTCTGTCGTTAAGGGCTCCAGATGGAGCACGATTCTATCTTCGGCTTCTATTCTATTCTATTCTCAATTAATGGCGTCGCGACGCATTAAACGTACGCATTTTGCCAATGTCAAGTGAATACGTAACTAAAGTAACAAAAATTGTACGGTTGATTTGGGTTTAAAAATGGAGTCTCTCAAGACGTGTTTTTAAAACAAGAACTCCCGGATGGGTACTGATGTTGGCAGCGGACGGAAACGAGCTTCACCAGGAACCCTTAATCATGATTTGTTATGCTGTCAACACTATTTAAGGGCAGTACCTGGATCAAAACTTGTAACTCTCAATTTTATGTAATAGGGTATTGTATTTTACTCTATGAAAGAAAAAAATATAAAATTGCATTTTTGTAGATATTGCAGAAAGTAAACAAGCAATATCGATATTTGTTCATAAATATGCAATTTAAATATAATTCCATTTTAAAAATCGACATTTTTAATCTGTCCCTAAAATCTTTAAAATGACGTCCGCCATTTGAAATGCGACTGCGACTACAAATGGAATTGCAATATATTGTAGCCTTCACAATATATTGTTGCCTATGCAATCAATGTCATCAATGTTCCGAATGAATTATAGTTAAAATTGAAATTAAAAATGTAGAATTTAAAAACTAAATTAAGTTAAAAATCATATTGTAAACTTTTGTTTCTTAGATAAATTCCAATGTTTGTTTGTTTTGTCTTCAAAATTCATTTATTTGTATTGATTTATATCTAATATTGTACTCTATGCATGCCGTGGCGACCAGTAAGTAGAACTGAACTTAGATTCCTAGTTCCCATGTACCTATTCACTTTTGAGTGTGTCTAGTTTAAATTTTGTTTTTTGCCCTATTAAAAATAAATTAAAATATTCATCCCATGCGTCATCATTGACAAATCGGAGATCGGTGGAGTAATCAGTATAGCTGCCTACACATCAAGAGGTCCGGGTTCGAGTCTGAATGTTTGTGTGACGACCACGAATATTTGTCATGTTTATATATCTAATATATAAAATTCTCGTGTCGCGGTGTTTGTGGTTAAACTCCTCCGAAACGGCTTTCCCGATTCTCATGAAATTTTGTGTGCATATTGGGTAGGTCTGAGAATCAGACAACATTTATTTTTTATCTCCCTAAATGTTAAGGGTAATCCACCCCTAAATATTTTTTTTAATATTTGGACGAAATTTTTTGTTTTTATTATGTGGCATTAAAAAATACATACAACCCTAAATTTTTACTTTTTTATCACCAACCCCTATTTTTTTATAGCCATTTTAGTAATTTAATCATTTTTGTAAGGCAAAATAACGTTTGCCCGGTCAGCTAGTTTATTTATAAAAATATCTCAAAATTATTATGTATATAAAAAAAATGTTTCGTTATCTAGTATCCCTAACACTAGTTCTTAATTTGGGCTAGATAATTGGTGTGAGCGTAGAAATATATTATAATATTATTATATATCCTGTAGTATTTTTTACGTCACTAACCTTTACCTATTGTGGTTTAATTAACAAATAAGTTTCCACTTTCATTTGTTACAGATTAAACTACTTATTTATTCTGTGAATACCAGTAGCAATACCACACAATTACGCTTAGATATTCTTAGTTTATAGTCATAAGCGTCATGTTTTTCTGAGAAGGTTATTAAGGTTTTTCGTTTACTACGTTCTTCAAATATAAGTGGGTAATGTCACAGTATACGAAGAACATTAATACGTCTTCATACAAACTGGCCGATATCCATTGGACTGTGCGTGCGTACTCGGCGCCGTGTACGCACGCACTGTAACATAAAAATATGGGGGCATAAGGTGGTCTCGCCGTCTCGGTGTGATCGCGCGTTTTTATGTCATTGCACATTCGCTCGCTGTTCGTTCCCGCCCGGCACATTTACGATAGCCTTTTTTTTGTCGGGGAGGTCAAATGCATTTACGCATCGTCCCTGCGGGGTGGTGCCAACCGCAGGGGATATGTGGGGCTCGAGGTAAAGGCGCTCCCTCCATACCCACTAAACATCCTGCCCGGCCTGACCTCCAGTGCGCTATTACGGGACGGCTCGGGATCTGCGCACGTGGGCGCAATTACACCGAGACCGTCACAACGCTGCCAGTCTAGGCACTCCTTGTGCACCAATTGGTGGCCAGCAGCTGCTGGCCGACGCCGGCCTCATAGGCCGCCTCCTCACCGACGGCTGCTCGACCTGGCGCATCGTCCTGATGAGGACACCGGGAGTAGCCATCGGACAGCACCCGGGGGACTTCGGGCGCAGTCGTGGCCCTGAAAACAGGGCTGTGAAAACAAGCCGTGGTGGGAAAACAAAAACAACTCGACGATGGCACGTGACTTCGAATGCCTTGACATCAAAAGCCACACACCAGCCGAGAAAGTTTCCCCACCACGTTACCAGGGTCCGCCACGAGGAGGCTTCCGGACGTGGACCCCACATTTACGATAGCCCTAGCGTCAACGCAGAGTAGGCTAATAACTCGCCGACAGCCCGCAGATAACTGTTCTTGGTATACTGTGGTATTGTGATGCTACTGTTAAAAGTATCTCGTTCAACTTTTGTATGGGAAACACGGGGTCCAAATTGGAAAATACGCTTCGAAACGGCGGTTACGAAACGACAACGCTCCGTAGCACGTCGCCTCTTGTCATTGAGCACATAACCAATAGAGGAGAAATGTCACTTATTTTGTCATAAAAATAATTCCGAAACTACGCGTCATACTAGAGATGGGGATCCACAGGCATGCAAATGTTTTTAATCGATATCGTTACCTAGTTATGAAAACAAATACTGAATAAAACAAAAATAATAAATAAAAATAAGCTTATTTATTTTCTTTAAAAAATTTATAGTAAATCTTAATTCATCAAATTCTAATCAGAAAAAAGTACCTGCGACATTGACAAAAAAATCAAAATAAAGAATTAATGAGAAAAAGAAAGTTTGACATTGGCAGTCAAATAAGTAAACATAAAATTAGGAAATCATAGGGAGTTAAACCATAAAATAGTTCAGAAAGTAACACCTTAAAAATCAGTGAAAAGTGGGAAAATATCAGAGCAAGTGCAAAAAGTGAATTAGTTACATAAAACGCGAATAAAGCTTCAAACAGTTTTTATAATATTTTGACAAAGAAATGTATTAGGAACAAATAAAATAAAGCTATTTCGAAGGAATAGTGTGTTATTGTACTGCAAATATCGATACACGTTTAGATTTATTATAATGCAACACTAATAATAGTGCGATTGACAGTTTGACGTTAGCGCAAAAACGCTAACCTGTTTCGGAGACGGAGGGCGCGTATTACCACTCTATTGGTTATGTGCTCGATGCTTCTTGTACTCAGAGTAAACAGGACTGGAGTAGCCTTTGCCTAACATTACCCCTCTGCCAAACGCACAAGCATCGGATGCCTGTGCGTTATATAAAACTAGTTGAGCCGCCATTTTAAAACCACAATAATCAGAACGTCTTACCGTGCAGAGCTCCCACGAAAATGCCTGCCTGTGCTGTTTTTTTACTGTAAAAAAAGTCTAAAACATCTAGTATGCAAAAAGATGGCGTCACCTTTCATTTATAAGTATAATTTTTAAGATTTGATGATTATTTACTTCATATTTTAGCAGATTACAATTTCAAATTTCGCGCTATTGTCTCGTGGGGAGTGCGGCCGTGACGTTGTCAAACGAACTTCGGGCGCACTCCCCACGAGACTACCTAGGGTTGACCATTATCGCATTTCAATTAATAAGACAAAAATTAGAAACAGTTTGTTGGTAATAAATAACTGTAATTTTGTATTAATTAATTACCAATCATAATTTCGTTTTAACAATGTACGTTGCGTGTTTATCTTTAGTTTAGTATTAAGTACATACCTATACTTTTGAGGCTGCTTGAAGCCTATTGTTTGCCACACAGCATGGAAATATAAAATAATAAATAAAATAAAATAAAAATTAAACTATTTTGCATTTTTATTCATGCTGGGCGGAGCTCATAAACATTAAGAATAACTATCCTGTAGGTATATACTTCCAGCGTCCCTGACTTCATAAAATAAGCACGGGTAAAAGGGTAGGTACCATCGCCTAACCAGCACTGCCGATCATTTCTAAGAAACCTAAATTTTTTTTCGAGCCATTGGACAAATTGTTTTTTTTTTGTAATCAGCAACCCTAATTGATTTGCACATTTTTGCACAATAATTGATTTGCACAATAGTGATGTCAACTTCATCGATATTGTGATTTTACGAGTGAGTAATGAATGAATGAATGAAAGTAACATACATAAATTGACAATATGTATTATGGTTTAAATTTGTATGTCGCAAGGAAATTGTATAATTCCGCAGTTTACATCGTCATCAGTTTAAAAAACACATACCCTATTCTTAGTTCTTCTTCTTATACTTGTCGGTAATAAAACATAGCTTAGACAAATTACAGTTTGTTTCAGCAACCAGGTAATAATGATGATGTCAAAATAAGAATAAGGTATGTGCTTTTAAACTGAATGCATGGGGAAACTTGCCACGGTCTTCCAAACGGAGATCTATGCAATAATCCTCTGTGCAATGAGGATTATAGAACGTGTTAAAAAAAACAAGGTTGTCTATATCCTAAGCGACAGTCAAGCAGCGCTCAAAGCCCTCTCAAACCCTCGTATTGACTCGGATCTAATACTCAATGCCGTCAAGAGACTAAATAGGGTCGGCCAGCACAATAAAGTAGAGCTGATCTGGGTCCCAGGTCACGAGGGGATTAAAGGCAATGAGAAAGCTGACGAACTGGCAAGGAAAGGATCAAAAAACCCATTCATAGGTCCTGAACCTTTTATCCCAATTTCCAAAAGCTACATCTGCAGAGCCAGCAAAGAATATGTCCATAAAAGACATCATATGGAATGGAAACTGTCGCCTGATATGAAACACTCTACATCCTTCACAGGAGACTGTCCTATAGGATGGAGTAAATTCATATACGGGGATGGCAGACAACAGGCCCGCCGGATTTTAGGTGGGCTTACAGGGTACTACGCCACAAACCACATGCTCCAAATGAATATTTCGACAACATCGAATTGCAGAGCATGTGGACACGACCGGGAATCCATGGAACACTTGCTATGTGACTGTAATTCCATAGCCAGGATTAGAATGAATATCCTGGGAATAGCTTACCCAAGGTCAGAGGACTACAGACTCTTCAAGCCCATGGACATAGTAAGGCTGATGGCCTACATATTCAAGGAGCGACAAGAGTAAAAAGACACGGCAAATGTAGCGGCAAATGTTTGTGTGACGAATACGAATGTTTGTTTGCGAGTCATGGTTGTTTATATATTAATTTAAGTTTATTTATAAAAATATCTAAAATTATTATGTATATAAAAAAAAATGTCCGTTATCTAGTATCCGTAACACAAGTTCTTAATGATACTTACTTCAGGCTAGATAATTGGTGTGAGCGTGGAAATATATTATTATTATATTATATTATTGGCTGTTATTTCATTAATTTAGGACATATTAAAGTCGGAAATACCCTTATGCTTGGTTTCAAATGCTTGTAAATTAATTAACCGACTTCAAAAAAGGAGGAGGTTATCAATTCGACTATATGTTTTTTTTTTTTTTTTAATGTTTGTTACCTCATAGCTCGTTACTGGGTGGACCGATTTTTAAAATTCTTTTGACTTTTGGAAGCTACTGCTTGTCATGGGGTCCCATTTAAATTTTATCGACATCTGACAAGTAGTTTTTGAGTTATTCCTAATAATGCCTATTAATTGACATTGATGATATCGGAATTTTGTCACTTGTGTGTCTAAAAGATCTTGAGGTAGTTTCCTGTAAATATCTATAAGTACTTAAAACACTAAAATGCTGAAAAAAAAATTTTAAATTAAAAAAAAAAACCGCCTTCAAAAACGGGAGAAATAAAAATTTTGTTTAAAAAAATCTAAATGTTTTTTGAGGTCGGTCCCAACCTCAATATTTGTCGTTTACTACAAATATTGAGTTGAGGTCGGTCCCAACCTCAATATTTGTCTTTTACTATATTGAGGTTGGGACCGACCTCAAAAAACATTTAGATTTTTTTAAACAAAATTTTTATTTCTCCCGTTTTTGAAGGCGGTTTTTTTTTCATTATACAATGTTCTTTATTCAAAGTAGTCTTAGATTTTAGTTAGTTTATCTAGGAATCTAAAGATATACCACATGCGTGGTAATTATTTATAAACAAAGGAAGTTACACAAAGCAAAAACCCGACCTGCTACCCCTCCTACTCTGCTCGGCGGGGTGGGTGACGTCATCGCCTGGTTAATGTATAAGACAGCTCTTTTGACAGCCGCCAAGCGATGGGTTAACTTTAAGCACTGTGTAATTACGTATGTGAGCATATCTTGAAATAATGATAAACGTCGCAGAACAGCCATCGTGGTTGTCTAAAAGGTCATTTAGCATCCATATACCCACATACGAGAGGAATGGAAATGAAGGCTAAAAACTCCCAAAAGTATTGCCGTTTCATGAAAGAGAACAGTTTTATATGTTACGGAATGGATCCAAGATAAAGAGTGGTATAGGGGCAGGAATTTATGCCAAAAGGTACAAATATTACCAAAGCTTGGGCAGGTATGCAAAAGTTTTCCAAATGGAAAGATAATGCAATTATTGCCTACAGAAGAACATATGTAGGATTTGGATGTTTTGCGTATGATTATTGTAAATTACATTTTCAAATTCTATTAATATTGATTATGAACTATTTAATAAATATATGTGTGTAATACATGTTGTACATTGGATATGTTGATGTGTTCTAAAATAATAAATTTGCTTACCTGTTAAGTTTCACACATTTGATTTCTGATTCCGTAAAAAAATCCAGTTTACATACTTCCCAGTATCATACGAGAAAACTAACTATATTCGCTATCGCTTTGTTAAAAATAATGTTTAAGTGTTCCTCCTTTCCATTATGGTTATAAGCGAAAGGGTCCACAGTGAATTCTATATATATGTCGCAGGGAAATGATGAAAATAGGGATTTGATCAAATCCCTAAGGAATATGTTCAAATCCCTGCACATGTTAAAATGACTATTAGATTTTATCATTTCTCTTATGAAATTAAGTGATTTGATCAAATGCCTGAACTGCTTTAGTGAAATGACAAAAATAAAAAACTAACGCAGTTAAAAGATTTTTATTAAGTAAATCAGACATTGCAAGACTTATAAATGTACAAAAATGGTTATAGAAGGTAATATCTAAGACAAGTAATTATTATAAACGAAAAGTACTTAAAATAATTCATGGGTTTTTTATTTATTTTTGTTGAAACAAGTCATGGATTTGTGGCACAAGCCAATAATGCCGACTGAAGTACCAATTTCATATAAATCGTTTTTTATATCTAATACCGTTCCTATAATATTATTTCCATCTAGTGTACCCCTATCTACCTTTGGAACATTAATTAAAATAGTGGAACCCACTAACACCTCCTTAAAAGTCTTCAGGGAAGAATCTTTCATATTTTCTTCTGATATTTTCAGGTATTTTGCAGCATGGAACCTTTGATCTTTTATTTTTACTTCTTTTTGACATAAGTAGCATAGAATTTTCGATCCATATCCTTCTTCTCCTACCGTGAGTATGCTGGACGCATTTTTGCAATTATGAAATAAATGGACCCTAGTAGATTCGATGCCACAAACAACACAATGTGCTATTTTCTGGTTGTCAACTGCTTCACGTTCTGGTGTAGTGGCAAAACGTTTGTATTATATTTTTGAACAGGCGCAATAGGTGTTATAGACTCAGAAATTGGTATAAGTTTACTGTTTGACGATTCAGGTGCCAGCGGATCCTCTGAATTTGAAGTCACCTTCTGGTTTATCTTCCAAAACTGTGTTCTCATTGTTGCTTGGTAACTCAGGTGCTAATACAATCTCAGAAGTTGAAGTTTCATTGTATTGCTGTTTTAGGAGCTGTTCCAAGTCCTCTTCAGTAACAAGGTTTTCAAGCAATTCTTTTGAAATGTGATTAGATTGGAATCCGGATTTTGGATCAGCTCCAAATAGTGTTGCTATGTTTTGTTGCAAATGAGGAAAAGGGGGAGGCAATAATTAGCGAAAACAGTGGTCTTCAAGTCCTGACTTGTCTTTTTTTGTCTTTTCACTAAATCAGTTCAGGAATTTGATCAAATGACTAAATTTAATAAGGGAAATATTGAAATCTAATAGTTATATTAACATCTGCAGGGATTTGATCAAATTCCTTAGGGATTTGATCAAATCTCTATTTTCATCATTTCCCTGCGACATATATATAATAATACCTCTTGTAAATACCTTTTAAGTGCAATAAACTATTACGTATAAATTTGTGTTTCATAGATATAGCCTTCGAAATCTGTCAAAGTTTTATATAGACCTCATATATATTATATTATTTATATTAGTCTTTGCAATAAATATCGAAAACTGACTGTTGTAGCGTGTAATATCATCATTTGATTTTTAATAATGTAGGTATACTAACGTAGTAATACATTCATTCATTGAACGAAACTGATTTATCGATATCGATATTCTCATGCTATGTCATGTTACTTCTCACACAATGACATTCGTGTATTAGAATAGAACGTTAACACACTATTTTAAGCACATGTGCGTGAAATTTAAATATGTGTGTCGTATTATGCATGTGTGCGTTTGTAAATACGCAAAAAGTTTTTGTTTCTGTGTGCTGGTATTGAGTGTAGTAGTAACCTCACCCCCCGCAAAAAATGGCAGAAAAACATGTAAGAGAAATTGACAAATGGCTACTCCAGTCCTGTTTACTCTGAGTTCTTGTAGTAGGGTCATCTGTCTATCAGTTAACCACTAGTACACAATTAAACAGGCTTATATTTCGTAAATATGACGACGATGCCTCCCATATATGACTTAGATGTCAAGACAACCCCGCTCCCCTATCCCCAATTGGACTGCGTTATGTAAGAACGAATTAAGCGACAAAATTGAAAAAAAATAAGTTTTGAATGCAGATCGATTCCAGGCATGATAAACTATGTATTCACCTATTTTTGTATTCAAAAGTGACTTCTAGTGCCTTATAATAAGGGGTGTATCAAGCGACGTGTTAAAATTTGTATGAACTTGTGCACACATTAGTTACGTAATAAAGAATTGGCAAGGACCTTGCGCAAACGTCGCCGGAGTGGGATTGAATTTTGTATTTTAATGGGAAAACTTCACTTCTTGTATAATATTATGAAAATCATTTGTGTACACTGTGCGATTTTCCTTTGCATTAAGTATCGAATGAGTAGTGACCTCATTTAAATATTAAGTTAGCATAGTTCGTGAGGGTTTTTTTTTATGTTACAAAATGGCAAACAAGCTTGCGGCCCTCCTGATGTTAAGTGGTAACCGCCACCTATAGACACTGGCAATATTAAGTGTAAATCATTTAATACCGCAAGTGCGTTTGCCATCCTGGGGACTAAGATGATATGCCCTTCATGCCCAGTAATTACACTGGCTACCTTTCCCTTCCATCCGAAACACAGCGAACGGCTTCACAGCAGAAATGAGAAAGGCGGTGGTACCTACCCAGACGACCCTACATATGGGTCTACCACCTAGTAAAAGTGGGTAGTGTTCTACATTAATCAAAATTATATGTGCAACAGTTAACCTTTGTTATAATTGTTCACGTCGTATTAACATTGTAGAAAACATCTGTCTATTAGGTAGTTTGCCTAAATCTGCAAAAAATGAGGATGTATCGGATTATTTTTAGTTTTTAAAACTGAAAAATACGCATTCATAGGACTACATCTACATTGAAGTCATTATATATAAAACGATTAATGTAAAGCATTAATCGTTTTTAAAGCGAAGCAATGTTAAATAGCGATAAGTCTGATTTTTGATTTTCTAAAACATGTCACATTGTTAATAAATCATAATAATAAAATAATATTTTTGTTAATTTTGACAAGAATGTCTAATAAAACAACAATGATTGTTTTTGCAAACATTATTTATCTGTCGCTTAATTACCACAGCTCGCTATACCTACTTCCTTTAACATTAAGTCGATCAACCCCAAAGTCTTTATCGCGTCGTGAACTAGACAGGGTCACCGTCTGCCCATATAACAGTCTACCGCCAGTAATGTTCTGAGTACGGTCGAGTGTGCGCGAGCGCAGCAGTGATTGTGCACATTGTAAGCGTTATACTTCGGTGAAATTTTTATTATCTACTCTGTGAATCACGGTAAGTAGTAATTTAATGTTATCGATAATTTTAATAGATACATTATGAGTTAATGGTGCACGCATTAAATTGTTTGATAAATGATTTGATGTTATCTAAATCCGCGAGGTTTTCGTTATTGATAATCACGTTTGTTTATATTTGATAACGCTTTTGTTTTTCATGTATTATTTATTATAGTAACTGTAATTTTTATTGGTTTGCTATGAATTTAGTGCGTTTTTTCCGGCAATATTTACGTAAAACTAAAACAGTGTAAAATGTATAACTGTGAAAGTAACTTATCTACTTAAGTACTTATTAATTTGAAACCGCGGAAATTATTTTAGTTAAATTTTAGAATTAGTTTTTATCGTAACATTTTTAACCTTTATTCGCATAAGGACAAATTCTCAAAAAGACAAAAAATAAAATTTAAAATAATATTTTTATCACAACAGTATAAAAAGTCATTCATTACTTTAATTTTTTTGTCATAATATTAATTTACTTGAACTTAAATACGTAATGTAATAAACAACCATAACAAAAGTTCGTAAACATCACACTAACATTTGGCCCTACCAGGAATCGAACCCATGCAATACTTCTGGGTGTGTACATAAACTTATCGATAGTCTGTACTCCGAACAACTTTACTAGTTTTTTAGCATAATTATATAAAACTAGCTTTTGCTCGCGACTTCGTCCCCGTGGATTTTTTTTGCTATTATTTTTTTACTTATCATACACATATGTATTTCCAATATACGATGGTAAACATAGATTTGTCGGAGTTTCATTCCGAATCATCCCCTATTTTAAAACTCAAGCAAGTGTAGGATTTCGAGAATTTTAAAATATCTATACAAACTTTCATCTCCTATTTCACCCTTTGATATTAATTTTAATTTTGTTACTATGTTAACTATTTATTTGTTTTTTTTTTGTTTCATAAATGTGTTTAATTAATGTTTACACCATCGACCCCAGTTTTTGTCTTTTTATTTCTTTCCATCCAAATGTTGCCTGGAAGAAATCGCTTTTTAGTGATAAGGCCGCCCATTGTACAATGACTTAGTAATAGGTGTATTTTCTGTATTATTTTTCTTGGTGTACAATAAAGCTGATTCATTCATTCATTTATCCGCTTAGGGGTTGAATGCCGAGAAATTTCGAAAAACCTCTTTCTCAATTTTTAATCCAATATATGTACCAATTTTATGGATGATACTTTAAAAACCGCTGTGCAAAATGTCAGCTATTTAGGTCCAAGGGTATGGGCTGAGCGTTGATCAGTCAGACAGTGAGCCAGGACTTTGCTTTTTATATAATCTGGGGGCACGGTAGTGCCCCCTCCAAGTCGAGCGCAAAGCAAACACTGCCGTACCATACTTTACTGGAACCATTTCGCCGCATTTTCAGGTCCCTATTTGAGAACCTCTGGATAAGACCAAAACGCAGAAATTTTCGTCATCCAGTAAGCTATAATCACATACTTAAAATCCAAAATTTCAAGTCTGTAGGTCATTTAGTTCCGAAGTTAAGCGAAAGCAAAGTTTCGCATTTATGACACTCACTCACTCATGATCATCAAAATAGAACTAGTACTTCCCATAAACTCAGAGACCTGAAATTTGGTACAGAGTTAGGGTTTAATGGCCACATAAAGGGAAAATATAAAAACTAGGATAATCGAAGATTTTGTAATAATAAAAAAACTACTCCTAAAAAGAAAAATACTGTGTCAAATAAGAAAATCTAATAAAATAAATCAATGTGCCCACGTTTCTACAAAAAGAAGTGAAATCCCACCAAAAACATTCTGTAAAAAACTAGCCAAGTCTCGATGGAGCTGCTTGTTTATCTCTAAAAAGTAATGAAATCTAGACAAATTCGTGCCAAGTCTATGTTTCCTTACTGCGATTTCTTTATTATTATAGTTAATGTTGTGTGACTTGGCCGTTGAAGGGTACACAACTCAACATTAGGTGTAAACAAAATTGAATTGTACCCACTAACGTATAAAGAATGTTCAACGGCCAAGTCACACAACATTAACTATAATAATAAAGAAATCGCAGTAAGGAACCTTAGACTTGGCACGACTTTGTCTAGATTTCATTACTTTTTAGAGATAAACAAGCAGCTCCATCGAGACTTGGCTAGTTTTTTACAGAATGTTTTTGGTGGGATAGATAGATTACGCGAATTACTTAAATTATTAGTAGTACGCAGATTTTTCCACGCCCATTTTTTTCTAAATGTTGTTTGCTATAAATAGTCAACTATTTATATATTAGAGATTGGGTTATCTGGGAAATTGAAACAAACGTTAGTATCTAATCTGTAACCTGTCACTATTTGGAGTCACCATATGATTAAAATCTAAATATACATAATTGTACCTAAAATGTTGTACAGTCAACAGCACGTCAGGCTATACAAAACTGTCAAATTTCTCCAAACGATTTTCAACCTAAAACTATTCAATATAAAGTGCATAATCGATTGGGAAAATTTGACAGTTTGTGGTAACCCAACGTGCTGTTGTCTGTACATAATTTGTTGGGGAATTATCTCTAAGTTTTTATAAACTTGTACTGAGAGGATTCCGCTTTTCAAAATGCTACCACATGACCCATAGTGCCAGATGTGGCTTAATGTGTAACGAAACGTTACCAAAGGCTCTGCTCAACCCCTCTTGGACCTACGAGCGTGATCGTATGTATGTATGTATGTTAGTATCTAAAATTGCTTTTTTAATAACATATTTTTTCATAGACACGTCTTACTAAAGAGAAAAGTGGAAAACATGTTACCCGACTACGGGAAAAGAAAGGTATGAAATCGGTAAAATCGACTCCTATATTGTAAAAGTCGGTAAAACGGGCCATAATATAACGAATCAAATGACACTTTATTTATTCATTAAAATCGGATGCATAGTTTAGGCGCTACCGACAGGGCCGGATTTAGGGGAGGACAAGCGGGGCTACAGCCCAGGGCCTCCATAAAAGAGGGGCCCCTACAATAGAGACTTGAGAAAAAAAATTTCAAATTCAGACTAGTCACCAGTAAACAACTTTTCCTTTCATATTTTATTTCGCGTTTTACCTTTACCTACCTACGGTACTTTGTACAAACATGATTACATGAATAATAATAATAATATCTTTCTATTTTGTTCGTTGATTAAAGGTCGTAAAGAAGTATGCCTATTTTTTAACCAAAAACTCGATTGAAAAAATTTTTTCATTTTATTTGGAAAATAATTTGGGGCTAAGGGGCCTCCACTCCTTTGTTGCCCCGAGGCCTCCAGACCTTTAAATCCAGCCCTGGCTACCGAGGAACATACGAAGTACAAATACTTAATCATCATCATCATCACCATCAACAACAGCTCATATGACGTCCCCACCGAGGGGCTCGAGCCTACCCCACATTAGGGGCGATTAGGCCTTAGTCAACCATGCTGGCCAAGTGCGGGATGGTCGACTTCACACACAACCAAAGAATTTCTTCATATAGGTGTGTGCAGGTTTCCTCACGATGTTTTCCTTCAGCGTAAAAGCGTCGATCAAACGTACATATGAATTCAAAATTTGAAAACACATTGGTACGTGGCGGGGATCGAACCAGTGCCTCCCGGGCGGGAGACGACGCACGCTCTAACGCACTACGCCACCGACGCTTCCAAATACTATAAAGATTTCTAAAATCATAACCTTTCCTTTCGGTTTCGCGTAGTGGGGTTAATTGGGTTAAAAGAAAGAAAAAAATCTTATTTATAACTAGCAGTCGCCCACGACTTCGTAACTTGTTAACTTGTATACAAAATATGATATACAAAATAAAACAATTAATTAATTAATATTTACTCATGTAACATAAATGTAACATGAGTAAATGTTCATCTTCAACACACAAAAAATTGTCCCTATCAGACTTCAAATCTGACTCGCGTGATATGTAGAAAGAATAAAAATATTTTTGTAAAGAAAGAAAACATATTTATTAGAAGCATTAAGAAAGCATAACACACACATAGAAACACACGTAAAATCTATATGGTCATAATGCAACTAAATGGTCACCACTCAGCTTTATGCCGCGACATTAAGATGCCTCGGCGCTGATTTTCAGTGGGAGAAAGAACGCTACGGATGCTACCTACAGACACAGATAAATAGAAAATAATAGAATAAATATGTAATATTAATACGATATGAAATAAAAATATATAAAAATAAATATACATACAAACTTCACTTTCAACATGGACCTACAATATCAATTACTAAACTACATAATAACAAAAAAAAAACATTAAATTAAAATTCAATTCAAAATGATTTTGGATATTTAGATTTGTAAATCAAAAATATATTTTCTCAATTGATTTTTGAACGAAATAATGTTATTACAATTCCGAATAGGCGGAGGTAAATTGTTCCAACACTTTGAAGCAGCGTATCGAAAGCTGCCACTAAACGTAGTGTATTATATACTCTTTAGCTGCCACGAAAGGCTGTTATGTGGTAGGCACAGTAGCCGTGATGCGATCCTTATTGTTCGCTGCGAAAACTTTGATTTGTCGTACAAATATTTTGGTTCTTTTTTATTTATAACACCAAAAAGAAGAGTCGCAAAATGTAAAGAATACCGTAACGCCACGTTTAAAAGATTGTTGTGTTTTAATACTGGCGAAATATGGGAATATCGAGGAACAGAAAAACAATAACGAGCACAAGCGTTTTGTACCCGCTGTAACACCCTCTTAGTGCGAGCCGGCAGACATTCTCCATAGACGGTGTCCGCGTAATTTAGTTGAGAGAGAACTAGTGTTTCGCACAATTTGATCCTCATATCGACTTTGAGATGTTCTCTTATGCGATACAGAACTTCGAGCCTGTAGAAACAATTACGTATGATTTCTAAAACATAATCCTCAAACTGAAGTCTACCGTCCATCAAGATGGCCAAATTGCGCACTTTTGGCACATATTCTAAACAAACTAACTAATATAATATATACTGTAATATCTAAAAGAGCAAGGTTATCATGCGTTACCGATACCGACCACGCCACCACGACATGATCTCCGTCGCTACCATTATACGCCTAGCAAGTTACCATAGCAACGAGATCGTTTCTTGGCGTAAGAAGTACAAAAAATATTAGTCATAACATAAGGGCAAAGACTCCAACGGTATTTTATTATTATGGCCCACATTCCAAAAAAGAGAAATTAATATTTTCAATTAAGACTTTGAGAAAAGTCTATACAACATGTAAATTAAATAACCAACACCCTGAATACAGGTGGTTTGGAATCGGCTTCCGTGTTGATTTCAATAATTTTTTTTTGAAAAAAAAAACAAAAAGTACCCAGAAAATTTTGTACAATATTTTCTGGGTACTTTTTGTTTTTTTTTTCAAAAAAATCATTTTTTTCAAGAAAAAAAAAATTGAAATCAACTCGGAAGCCGATCCCAAACCACCTGTATTCAGGGTGTTGGTTATTTAGTTTACATGTTGTATAAATAAATTTAGATAAAATTATCTTTTAAATAACAAAGGTTAACCTTCAAAACAGTCATCATTGTCATCATCATTTCAGCCGAGAGACGCCCACTGTTGGACATAGGCCTCCCCAAAGGATCTCCAAACCAGTCGGTCCTGCGCTGCCCGCATCCAGCGGCTTCCCGCGACCCTTACCAGATCGTTAATCCACCTTGTGGGGGGCTTACCAACGCTGCGTGTCCCGGTACGTGGTCGCCACTACTTTATGTAATGACAATTTGGAATATGCATCATATTCTTTAAATTAAATTTTGAGACAAAAGAGACTAACTCTGGCAGTACTAAATATAATGAAATATTAGACTCAAATTTTGAGGTTTTAGATAAATTATCCTCCCCACTTGTAATGAATAAAAATTCTAAAAAAAAATTTATCAACCTTGTCCACCAAAATATTCAAGGGATGTCAGGCAAAAACTTAGAATTGGAGCTATTTATGAATTATAATAATATTGATATATTGTGTGTTACAGAACACTGGCTAAAAAGCCATCAGCTCATGTTTAATTTTAGTAATCACCATGTTGTCAGCTCGTACAGCAGAAAAAACATATTACATGGTGGTTCACTAATAATTACTAAAAAGAATATTATATGTAAGGAAAGAAATGACCTCGTCAGTATGTCTGTTGAGCGAGTTACTGAAATAGCTTGTATAGAGTTTGAACAATTCATTGTTATTAGTGTATACAAACCACCATGTGCCCCTTTTGAACAATTTTTAAAAATTATGGAAGATGTCCTATTTAAAATCAGTAAATGTCGTAAAATAATTGTTATCTGTGGAGACTTTAATATTAACATATTAGAGACAAACTCAATCACTTGTAATTTTTTAAATTTATTTAAGTCGTATGATTTGGACTACGTTTTTTATGAACCCACAAGAATTACTGAAACAAGTGCAACTTGCATTGACAATATTTTTACTAACCGAAAACCTAGCCAAAAGTCAATTATTAATATGTTGCACTCTGATCATTGTGGTCAATTAGCATCGTTTCCTAGAAAAAAAGTTGAAGTGCAAAGAACGAAAATAAGTTTTATCCCTATAAATGCAAGCCGAATTGAAAAATTTAAATCGAAATTAATTGTGAAGCTACCATGTTTGCCTTATAATGATTGTCCGGATAAGCTATACAGTTCTTTATTTAATTTAATAAATTATGAATTTACCAACACTTTTGTGCCAAAAGTAAAGACGATCTGTGATCATCTAACCTTTAGTGAATGGGCAACGCCTGGTATCTACAATAGCAGGAATAAGTTGTACGATTTGTATGGTCAAAAATCATTTAATTTTGATCCAGTATTTGTTAATTATGTAAGAGACTACTCTAAAGTTTTCAAAAGAGCCTGTTCCACTGCCAAGTCAGTTTACTTAAAAAACAAAATTAAGAATTCTACAAATAAGATTAAAGAAACCTGGAATATTATTAACAGTGAAACTGGTAGGAGTCAAACACGCTTCCGTAATATTAACTTAAAGATTAATAATGTAAATGTTAAAGCTGATTTGGAAGTAGCGATGGAATTTGAAAGGTTTTTCTCAGATGTTCCCATACAGACTACTAAATCACTTCAGTCGTCTTCCACCTCAGCTGAACAGCTGCTTAAACAAAATGTATCATCATGTGATAGTAACTTTGAATTTACAGCTGTTAATTATAAAGATATTATAAATACGTTTAAAACTCTAGACCTGAAAAAATCTATGGATCTTTGGGGACTGTCAGTCAGGACAATCTCATCCATTATAACTATAATAGCTCCTTATTTAGTAGTCGTATTTAACAATTGTATTGACTCTGGTGTATTTCCTGACTTGATGAAACATAGTAAAATTATACCGTTATTTAAATCTGGCGAAACCTCAGATCCCACCAATTTTCGGCCTGTTTCTATTCTACCGACTTTAAGTAAGATCTTTGAAAGACTAATGCTCAATCAACTATTAAAGCATTTCAATAAATACAACATATTTCATCAAAAGCAATTCGGGTTCACTCGGGGTCGCTCCACCATTGATGCGGGAGTTGAGTTGTTAAAGGAGGTATTTGCTGCTTGGGAAGAATCACGCGACGCCCTTGGGGTTTTTTGTGATTTATCTAAAGCTTTCGACTGTGTTAATCATGATACTCTGGTCAGGAAATTACACCATTACGGCGTTAGGAACAAGGCTCTCAACCTCATGACTTCATACCTGAGCAATAGAATACAGAAAGTTGATATAAATGGTAAAAGATCTCCAGGTTCTCTAGTCACAATAGGTGTTCCGCAGGGCTCAATTCTTGGTCCATTTCTCTTTCTAGTGTACATAAATGACTTGCCTTACTACATAAGGGACAATCATGACATTGTGTTGTTTGCGGATGACACTTCTTTGATTTTCAAAATAAATAGAAAATTAGATAATTATGACGAAGTGAACAATGCACTTGCGAAAGTAGTTTATTGGTTTGATATTAATAACTTGTTGCTGAATGAAAAAAAAACCAAATTAGTTAAGTTTACTACACCGAATGTGAGATGTGTAGAAACTAATGTACAAATAAATGGAGTAGAATTGAAACCTGTTGAAACAACAACTTTCTTAGGAGTAATGTTAGACTCTAAATTGCAATGGGGTCCACATATTGTAAAACTTTCGGGCAAACTAAGTTCTGCGGCATATGCAGTTAAAACTATTAGGCGGCTAACTGATATAGATACTGCTAGAATGGTTTATTTCAGTTATTTTCACAGCATAATGTCTTATGGAATTCTTCTCTGGGGGAGTGCTGCAGATATTAATACCATCTTTGTTCTGCAAAAACGGGCTGTTAGAGCAATCTATCAACTAGGTCCGCGTGACTCCCTCAGAGAAAGGTTCAAGGAGATAAATATTCTAACTGTGTCATCACAATATATACTGGAAAACTTACTATATGTAAAGAAAAATATTATGAATTTTTCCGAGAAATGTCATACGCACAATGTAAATACTAGGAAGAAACACGATTTGGTTGTATATAAAACTCGTCTCCACAGAATAAGCAATTCCTTTATGGGCCAATGTATACGTTTTTACAATAAGCTTCCGAAGAATATTAGAGACTTACCTATTAATAAATTTAAAAAAACTGTAAAATCTAAATTATATAAAAAAGCTTATTACAAGTTAAATGATTATTTAAATGATCCAAATGCGTGGGAGTAAAATCTGCCCAAATTTACGCATTTCAAATTGTAATTTATTCATATTGATATATCTATGGACATGTAATGATGTTTTGAAATCATTACGAAATTGTAAGCTGCGGAGTTTCTTTCGCCATTTCTTCTCCGTCTCAGCATAATAATAATTATTTAAGTAAAATAATTATTTCGTCGAAATGGTGGTAGGGCTTTTGACGATTTAAAAGTACTTAGCAAAGTCCATTTAAATAAAGAGCTTTTTCATTTCATTTCATTTCATTTTCATTTCATTTCATTTCATTTCATTTCACTCGAGGACCTTTCCGCCCCAGCGGCCGTCAGTCCTCGCAATATGCCCTGCCCACTGCCACTTAAGGTTCGCAATTCTTTGGGCTATATCGGTGACCTTGGTTCTCCTGCGGATCTCATCATTTCTGATGAGATTCAAAACAGCATGGAAAGAATATCGTTATACGGCAAATGTATTTGAAAGTTACCAAGAGTTCTTTTCTTCTTTTACACTATTGTCCTGTTTTAAAAATAATTCCAATGATGTCATTACAACTATTGCTTCCTCCTTAGACGATTGATCTACCATTTACCGTTTTCTATTATTTTCAAGTAAATCCACAGACAATAATATCTGCGAGTAAATCGTATGTTGCCGGCTTGGTTGCCGGCAGAGCCGAGTGATGCTCGATAATAGACAATATTTATAAATAAAATTGTATGTCAATATCGTGTTGCGATGAAGATGAGTTTTGATGTGGCAATTATACAAAGAAATAAGAAGATAAGACGTTAGTTACTCTTAAAATAAAGGTTTAAAATTTTAAAGTTAGATTGCAATTTATCCGCTCAGTAGCCAGTAGCCTAGTGATTCTACCACTGGAATCAAATACCCCAGGGGAGCATCTCCAGGGGAGCACAATTTTGTGCTCAGTTTGATTGCTAAAAGGACTTTGTTTTAAGTCCGCCTGATTATTTATTTATTTATTTATTACAGTGTAGGTACTTGCTGACTTACAGATATTTCCAAAGCGCCAGCAAGTTCGTCAATACATTTTTAATACACCGTATTTTTAAAAATAAACAGTATTTTTATACAATGTCAAACATTACCAGGTTCAAAAATTTTATTATAATACAATAAATAGTAAACACATATAAACAGATAAATATTAAGCCTCTGAGGAAGCAGTCACTAATAGCTTAGTCAAAAAAAAACTGGACTACAAACACACTATAACCCTGCGGGGTGATGCCAACCGCAGGGGATATGTGAGACTCGAGGTAAAAGCGTTCCCTCCATACCCACTAAACATCCTCCCCGGCCTGACCTCCAATCCGCTATTGCGGGACGGCTCGGGATCTGTGCACGTGAGCGCAACTACACCGAGACCGTCCCAACGCCGCCCGTTTTGGCACTCCTTGTGCACCAATTGGTGGCCAGCCGCCCACAGGGGCTACCAACTAACGCCAGCCCCTGTGGGCCGCTGGCCGACGCCGGCCTTATAGGCCGCCTCCTCACCGACGGCTGCTCGACCTGGCGCGTCCTCCTGACGAGGACACCGGGAGCAGCCATCGGACCGCACGCGGGGGACTTCGGGCGCGATCGTGGCCCTGAAAAGGACCGTCCGGAACTAGCCATGGTGGGAAAACAAAAACAACTCGACGATGGCACGTGACTTCGAACGCGCGGACACAGTTGACATCAAAAGCCACACACCCGCCGAGAAAGTTTCCCCACCACGTTACCAGGGTCCGCCACGAGGAGGTTTCCGGACGTGGACCCCATAACCACAGTATACCAAGCTATAACAGTCAGTAATAATGAAGTATAAAAAAGTCAATTCCCATTTCTCTATATTAAAATGTCATGTAATATTAAATTAATCTAATTGACTATATAACCTAAATTGTCAGCAAATAAATCGAGATCATCTTGTCGTGTAGCTGATACTGGCTTGTACAGTTGATGATAAGATAAAAAATATTGCGAATTTGTGATTTGTCTGGTATTTTTTTACGCTTGCTTTCATTCCACCTGGCTGGATAGAAAATACTTTTTATCATACAAAATAAATACAAAAACAAGCAAAGTGTTATGATCGACATTAATGTCGCTAAGAGCTTTTTTTTTTTTTTTAATGCAATGTGAGGGTATCCTCTAATCCATTCAAGTCTTAACATACTCTGAACCGTCTATCAGTATGTTTTAACTTACCTAATTAACAAAGACATGTTAATTAAGTTCATTCGTTAATAATAACATTTGTATAGTCCAGATTATCATTAATCGTTATTTTTATAGCAATATTTGATTTATTGTGTAACTTATTATAATATTCCGAACTTATCAAAATGGGGCAGGTCAAGTGATAGATAACTTTAATAAATGCAAAAAAGAGGTTTATGTGTCTGTTAAGAAATTTGACATTATTGTGTAAGAATAGATATTGTTTTTACTAAGCGGCCGTAGATTTCTATTGCAAACCTGATAATATTCCAGGTGAAATAATTAAATAGATAGATAGGAAGGCCGCAGAAACAAAATATTATTATTCAAACTTTTCGGGTGTTTGGAATTATATGCAAAGTTTTTCATGAAACGGAACATTCAAAAATGCACCATGAATAATGATTATTATTGTTAATATACTGATATCAAAACACCACTAAGAGGAAAGTTCAAACGGTATAAACGGATTTTTTACACTATTTCTTATTCGATCTCCACCAATCCGCATTTGGCAAGCGTGGTGAACAACTGCCTAAACCTTCTTCGATGACAAAGAGAGTCCTTGTGTCTCGGCAGAGGATCATATTAATAATACGGTTTTTTATTTTGAAGTCTGTTAATAACATTATAAAGAGAGTAAGTTAAAATTTATTTGCGATGCATTGTTTGACATGTGCGTCATTATGCTCAAAAACTAATTTTTCAAAGAGTTAATATTTACTAATTTTTCAAACGAGTTAAATTAACAAAAGAAATGTCACTTGCAAAATACAAGTCACGAAATGACGCCAGGCAGTGTAATTTTACATACTACGATCATATTCCGAAGAGGGTTTGAGCATTAGGTAACATTTCGTTACACATAAAAGCACATCTGTCAGTATGAGCCATGCAGTGCCTTTAAACAACAACAGGTTGCCATTTGACGTAATTTAAGTTAGTCGCAATAGCATGATATCTGACGAATAAATATTTTATATAAGAAGGGATTGATAAACCTTTAGGTCCAGAAGGTCCAAATTACAAAATGTGCAGTGGTTGCAAAAAGCCCAGGTTGCAAATTGTCCAGCTCGCAGAATGTCTAGAGTTTGCAGAATGCCCAAGTCGCAAAATGTCCAGGTTGCAAATTATCCAGGTCGCAAAATGTCCATGTTGCAACACACTGCTATAGGTTTTTACTTTTATCTGTGGCTTTTACAAAGCTTTTACCTGACACCAACCCTTCTTAGAATACTGTTGTAGGAGGTTTACGGACACCGCGCGAGTGACATCTTGGTATGATAGTTTGAACGGGGCTTATAAACTTCCTGAGTTGGCTTTTATGACACTCTCGGGATGTGATGATGAGAGGTGGTCAATTAGTGAAAGGGAAATCAATATAAGATCAATAAGATCTAATTAATAAAGTTCATTTCTGTATTTAAATTATATCAGCATTTTAGTTTGATGAAGTTTATTAGAATTGTAGAAAATCGCTTTGGAAGTAATTTACGTTAATAAATTATTTGACGCCGTCGTGGTGGAGTGGTCAGTATAGCTGCCTACACTTCAAGCGGTCCGGGTTCGAATCCTGGTAGCGGCAAATATTTGTGACGAACACTAATATTTGTTTGCGAGTCATTGTTGTTTATATATTTATACAAGTTTATTTATAAAAAATCCGAAATTGTGATGTACATTAAAATGTTCGTTATCTAGTATCCATAACAGAAATTCTTAATGATACGTACTTTGGGCTTGATAAGTATGGAATTAGTGGAAATATATCGTGTTATATATTTTAAATTACCTATGAATGATAAAATTTAGAAACTACTTATTAATGATCTGTTTATAGTGGAAAAATCTGCTCTCGGCACAATCGGCTAGAACAAAATATTTGAAAATAACCAATAAACCTATGTTTGTTTATAAATCCTCATCGTCCTTATGGTCATGACTTCCTGGACATATCTTATCCCTTAGGATCGAAGCGGCGTGCCCTCATTGTCTAGATAAGATAAGATTAGATAAGATGAAGTTTATTGTCATTCTGTTTTTTACCGTTTATCAGATACTAGATTTCACATTTTTCAACATTTGTCATTGATGCTTATCTCGTATTGGTCGTAGCGTGATGTTTTATAGCTTATAAGCCTTCCTCGATAAATGGGCTATTTAAAAAAATATTTTTTCGAATTTGAATCAGTAGTTCCTGATATTAGCGCGTTCAACCAAACTCTTTTATAATATTAGTATATATTAGAAAAAGTGGAAAATCTATTCGAGATCTAATACTAGAAAAATGCACTGAAAAAAATCGACTTGCCTCAGGCGGGACTCGAACCCGCACCTTCCACAATCCGGGTGGACGCGTTGACCAATTTCGCCACCGAGGCACTGCTTTTCGCTGTCGAAATTTGTCAGTGCTTGGTGCTTATGTTTTTATGGTAAACATCGTTTCATCAAATCTTTGAAATTTGCACTTCCAAGACCCGAACGAAATATTTTTGCAAATATTTGACGCCCAGCTAAGATGAAACTACCTTACACTATGGAATAATTTTATTTTTGCGTTTACAAACGCGTAAATATAATACTAGAAAAATGCACTGAAAAAAATCGACTTGCCTCAGGCGGGACTCGAACCCGCACCTTCCACAATCCGGGTGGACGCGTTGACCAATTTCGCCACCGAGGCACTGCTTTTCGCTGTCGAAATTTGTCAGTGCTTGGTGCTTATGTTTTTATGGTAAACATCGTTTCATCAAATCTTTGAAATTTGCACTTCCAAGACCCGAACGAAATATTTTTGCAAATATTTGACGCCCAGCTAAGATGAAACTACCTTACACTATGGAATAATTTTATTTTTGCGTTTACAAACGCGTAAATATAATACTAGAAAAATGCACTGAAAAAAATCGACTTGCCTCAGGCGGGACTCGAACCCGCACCTTCCACAATCCGGGTGGACGCGTTGACCAATTTCGCCACCGAGGCACTGCTTTTCGCGAAATTGGTCAACGCGTCCACCCGGATTGTGGAAGGTGCGGGTTCGAGTCCCGCCTGAGGCAAGTCGATTTTTTTCAGTGCATTTTTCTAGTATTATATTTACGCGTTTGTAAACGCAAAAATAAAATTATTCCATAGTGTAAGGTAGTTTCATCTTAGCTGGGCGTCAAATATTTGCAAAAATATTTCGTTCGGGTCTTGGAAGTGCAAATTTCAAAGATTTGATGAAACGATGTTTACCATAAAAACATAAGCACCAAGCACTGACAAATTTCGACAGCGAAAAGCAGTGCCTCGGTGGCGAAATTGGTCAACGCGTCCACCCGGATTGTGGAAGGTGCGGGTTCGAGTCCCGCCTGAGGCAAGTCGATTTTTTTTCAGTGCATTTTTCTAGTATTATATTTACGCGTTTGTAAACGCAAAAATAAAATTATTCCATAGTGTAAGGTAGTTTCATCTTAGCTGGGCGTCAAATATTTGCAAAAATATTTCGTTCGGGTCTTGGAAGTGCAAATTTCAAAGATTTGATGAAACGATGTTTACCATAAAAACATAAGCACCAAGCACTGACAAATTTCGACAGCGAAAAGCAGTGCCTCGGTGGCGAAATTGGTCAACGCGTCCACCCGGATTGTGGAAGGTGCGGGTTCGAGTCCCGCCTGAGGCAAGTCGATTTTTTTCAGTGCATTTTTCTAGTATTATATTTACGCGTTTGTAAACGCAAAAATAAAATTATTCCATATTCGAGATCTCTTTGAGAAACGATGCGTTGGTCCAATGTGGTGTCCGCTGTCCAGGGAATCCGCAGCATTTTTTTCAGTCCCATTTTCGAAGGCTTCAATGTTGGTGCATAAATATAGGTGCGCAAAAGTAGCATAATGTAATTTATTAGTCACGTAGCTACGTAAATAAAGAGAAATACAAATAAGCTGGTAATTTAACTATTTCAGAATATAGTCTCTTTATTCCCACCTTCCAAATCAATACTATGAGAACTGTAAAGGGAGGATAAAACTTGTAGAGTTTCTTGCCCCTTCTTCTCAGAACAAGGCCTCCTGGTAGACTCTTGAACCGATGGCATCAAAATTGACTTTCATAAGTGTACAAATTAACTACCTAAATAAAAAAAATTTATGACTTTTTGACTTTAACAATACTTATTGACTTAATATTTTAAAATTTCAAAGTTTTCTACTTGAAAAAAGGTACCAACAGGTTGTTTACACACAAATTTACTAATATTTCTTTGGCTAATCACTTAACTTCAAATAAATTCATGTCACAGTTCAAAAGGTTTTCTTTATAATAATGGATTTAAATGAAACTAACAAAAACAATGTTATTATTTAATAAACAACAATAATTGCAAATCACAAGACTATGCTATGGTCATAAGACATAGATACAACTATAATTTGAGTTTTTGTCAAGAAATAATTATTATCATTATGTTGTTTATAAATACGATATTACTATTCTAATAATAACTGGGAGTCAGTTACTTAACGGAATGTCAAACTCATTTTATATGTAAAAAGTTGTTAATTGTTCTGTCGCTTAACAAATAAACACAATTTATTTGATATTGTTTTTAATAATCTATCGGTACTTTAGTTAATTGAAGAATGTATCGGACGCTGATCGGCCGTCAATATAATTGACCATAGCGATTGAGATGAAGAACAAAAAAATATATAGGTAAACTTAGAAAACAGAACAAAGAATTACTTCACTTCTTCTGACGTCAAACTCGATAGAGATTAAAAAAACAAATAAAAAGACATGCCAAAATATACGACACGCCAAAATATAAGTAAACATTATATCCTTAGAGATGAAAGCAGTTTTCTGCTAACGAGATTTTTAACATTACGTAGTTATTTAATGGCCTTTCTCGTCTGTTTCAGATAAACTAGAGCAGTCGCCATGGTAGTCAAACAGGTGCCCAAGGAGAGAGCCTCCATGTTAATGTTGCAGAAACTGACCATTAGAAAAAGACGTAAGTTTCGTACCACCAGTTTTAAGAAGTGTCGAAACACAAAAATATTGTTAATCCCAACTGGGGTAGTACCTCCACCTTACAGAAGACCACAGTCAAACAACACTACATTTTTGTGGTGTTGTGTTTCTGTTGGTGAGTAAGGTTGCTAGAGCTCCACGAGGTAGGAAAGGGAACTTTTTTTTGCTGACGGGGAAGTCAAATGCATTTACGCATCGTCCCTGCGGGGTGGTGCCAACCGCAGGGAATATGTGGGACTCGAGGTAAAGGCGTTCCATCCATACCCACTAAACATCCCCCGGCATGAACTTCTTCGCGCTTTTACGGAACGCACAAATAGCACCGAGACAGGGAAGGGAGCTAGGCAGGTTGGCAGCGAACGAGTGCCACTTCCGTGTTGCAAGCGGCTGCGGTAGCTGCTTACCTGGTGGTAGGCCGTAAGCTTGTCTGACAATCACTCAACATAAAAAAACACTACTGTTATGGTGACCGACTTTGATAAATCAAATCAAAATCAATAAAATATTTTTATGTAAGTTAATGAACTATGAACCTAGTTACTTATTATATATGTGTTGACTATTGGACCTACTAACCAAAATTTCACTATTGCATATTAGGTCATGGCAAATTCAAAAAAAAATTGTCATTATTTTTGTGTTCGTGGACGATATCATTATTTCATCCCCAATGAAATTATCATTTCAACAAAAAAATACTGAACCAATTTCGGTATAATTTATACGGGACCACCTTTGAAGTATGACCTTCCTAACGAAAAAAGAATCATCAAAATCGATTCATAATTGACAGAGTAATCGCGGAACATACATACAAAAAAAAAACATACAGTCGAATAGAGAACCTCCTCCTTTTTTGAAGTCGGTTGAAAAGAAGGATTTTAGACTGCTGGCCTTTGCGTTAGATTGTGTACCCACTTCTTCTTCTTTTACGCTAATGGCAATCGCGACACATAAAGATTACGAGTTGCGCCAATATCAAGTGAAAATGTACTAAAAGTAACCGACAATTGTACGGTAGATTGAGTTTAAAATGGAGTCTCTTAACACGCGTTTTTGGAACAAGAACTCGGGAGAAACTCCATTGCGTTCCTACTTTTTGGGATTGGTGCACCTGTTGCAGCAGACAGGCTGGCAACCTGTCACCATATGGTGGCACTGCATGGTCCATACTGCTAGATGTCCCTTCTTGTGTAACAAAATGTTACCTGAGGCTCTGCTCAATCCCTTATGGGGTTAAGAGCGTGATCGTATGTAAAATCAAAAAGTTTTTCATTTTGGACCAAATAATAGTTGTTCTATTTGAATAATTACTACGCTTCATAGTGGTGCTGATGATAATATCAAGCCATGTGGAAATAAAACAAACCCTACGTCCAATGAAACAGAGCACAAATGTGCATTATAGGGGCTTAGACAAGTGGTAATCGTTTCATAACGATAAGATATCGAAATTCGTCATCCTAGGCCATATTGATTGGTTATCTTCAGCATCTTAGCTTGCGCTACCAACTTAAGTAGAGGTGACGATTGGCCACGTGATTTAACGACATATCAAGTCAATTCCATCCATTTTATTATTATCGGACTTCGTTGTCGTTTTAATTTGTAACTTTGTCTTCAGGCTTTGGTGATGGGACCTCTGGATTTTTATTCCGATGGGTGAAACACAGGCGCTTATCTGATATAATTAAGTAAAACTATTTCAAATCTTCACTGTCCTCAGCTTGTACGTTTAACGTTTTTTTTATGACGGTCATATTCCGAAACCCGGCATCATGAATGTGACTTTTAAATGACACATCAAGGCATAAAATTTTTATCCATCAAGCCTCGTACGTACTTAATTTAACTCGTTTACTGCCAACATTTTTCCTGTGATATTTCTGAAAGTATACTATTAATTGACAGCCTTGATACTTTTAAAATGCCCTTAATTCTGAGAGCCACTTTCAAAGTCTACAGTTGTTTGATTACCGGTATCAGCTTTTCGTCCCCGAGTAAAAGCAACGAACTCAGCTGGTAAACAAAATTCGACATAAGGACAAAATAATCTATAAATATGACAAATATTATAAAAGGTAGATACTTATGTCGGACGATTTTTAAGTCAATCGACAGTTTCATTGTGCATGCTTGCATACTGGTTTGATCCCAAGGTTATAAAGTCCTCGTTTTGGTTCGCGGTACAGCTTGTTTCAAACCTGTGATAGTTACCGCCATTTTAGCCCTTCTTTAAGTCTGACGCAATAGTGACAATAATATCTTCTTGTCCAAATTAGTCCAGTGTCTCAAAACACCTTTTTTGACCAGTGTGTGTTGCCAGTGATGACTTATGGCACTGAAACGTGGTCATTAGCAGTAGATGTGGCTGAAATAATGATGATGATGTGGCAATAGCATGTACAAGATACTTGTGTTACAACGGTTGATGATAAGAAGCCAGTACCTCAATAGTTGAGGGTTTCGGGAGAAACTAGTTTCCATATTCAGCGTTCATGTATGATGGTACATGAACTCCAAGAAGTGAAATGACAGCCAAGAGCTTGCAAAAACCGGGCATCAAATAGTTCGCTAATTTAATTCGTGAATAAAATATCACTCGGCTTGATGCATGAAATATATTGGGACATTGTCCAGCAATAAAGCAACGTATTTGCGAGCTCAGGATGGTTATGAATGGATTTATATCTATGGTTCATTCTCGAGTCTATCAAGATAACCGGCTTACCTGATTAACTTGAAAAAATACAACTATCGATCTTTAAGTACCATATTTACGTATTATATTTAAGGAATTATCACCCAACTCCTAATCGTTAAGGAGTTTTTATTTCCATCATCAGTTCACCTGAATAACCTGAAAGAATACAACTATCGCCCTTTAAAGCCTTTCTCGCATAGAGTAGATCCTTACATATTTCTTTCGCTTGATCTACTCTCATCATGGTCTGCATAAATGCCGGCAAGTTCAGTACTTTTTTGACCTGGTTGTTCTTTAGAATGTTTTACAGTTGATCAAAAAACGTTCCTTAGGTCTTCCTTGTCCTGCATCTTCAGTTACTTCTGATTCGTATATTATCCTTTTCGTCAAGCTACCTTCACTCCACCTTTCTACATGAAAATACCATTTGCTCAAATTCCTTTCTCTATTCTTGTCATTGTCTTCTATCAAACCATGCAGTCAAGAGTTTAGTATAAAATATCTATGGAGTGTCTTTCTATGTCTGTGAAGTGAAGGCATTCTGTCCAGAGTCTTGCATTCTCTCTACTGCTAGTAATGGGGGTTCATGATTGCTTCTTTGGTTCTGAACTCCTGCAGACAGACTTATCCTGTCTGATAGTAAGGGTCCAAATGTAGATTACTAATCCAGGAGAGAAGATACGTACGGCACTAGCCTTTTTTTTCCTTTTGCCCAACTACTAGGTGCTTCTTCACACCTCTTTTGAAGGACCCGCGCTATAAGAAGCAAGACTCGTAAGTTTTGACATTGAATCGCATTTCTCATTGTGCGACAGATATATTAATAGATTCTAAAAATAATATGATAATGATATATTAATAGATTTTTTTCTCTTTCTAGAACCATGTATCAGGATTGTCTACGGCTCCATGATCGTGGCTATTGGGTTAACTCTGATCCTCATCGACCCTTTGCAGTTGATCACTAATTGGGTAAGTCTATGTGGAAATAATATTGTTCGCAAAAAACTTAAAAAACTTCGAAAATACTGGAACTAGCTTAAGAAATAAGTAGATAATTTGCCATACTTCTTTTTAATTTTTTAAATGTAATAAACTTTAATCCGTCGAAGCGTCGGTGGCCTAGTGCGTAAGGACGTTGAATCCCACCCGGGAAGCACCGGTTCGAACCCTTCCACGTACCAATGTGTTTTCAAATTTTGAATTCATATGTACGTTTAATCGACGCTTTTACGGTGAAGGAAAACATCGTGAGGAAAACTGCACAAACCTATGAAGAAATTCTTAGGTTGTGTGTAAAGTCCACCAACCCGCACGTGGCCAGCGTGGTTGACTAAGGCCTATTCGCCCCTTTGTGGGGTAGGCTGTGGCCTCTCGGTGGGGAAATTTTATGAGCTGTTGATGAGAAATTTTAATTTATTTTTTGAAGGATTGCTCAAATATTTTAAAAGCAGCTTTTTTAACTTATCCGCTTTTGAGGCCCAGCCCTATATAATCTGTCAATAATAATAGATTCAGTGCTTGAGTGTGAACGTATCCCCCATCGGCTTTTACACTACTTATCATCAGGAGAGAGCTGCCGAGCTGCCTCATCAAGGTCAATTATAAGAAAATATCATGACTGATCTTAAGATTGATTCTATTGCAACTTTATTTTGACGCGAAACATATTTTTTTTCATCAATGAATGAGCTTAATTGTAGGTAATCTAAGATAGTATTATTTATTTAATAATATAAATTTATCTAATATAGTATAAAAATCTCGTGTGTCTTTAGACGCCGCCGCCGTGGTGGAGTGGTCAGTATAACTCACCAAGCGGTCCGGGTTCGAATCCTGGTAGCGGCACATATTTGTGTGGTGAACACGAATATTTGTTGACGAGTCATGGCTGTTTAATGTTTATACATATATTTATTTAAGTTAATTTATAAAAAATATCTAAAATTATTAATTATGTATATTAAAAATGTCAGTTATCTAGTATTCATAACACAAGTTCTTAATGATACTTACTTTGAGCTAGATAATTGGTGTGAGTATGGAAATGTATTATTATTTATTATTCTTATTACTAGTAATATATTATTATTATATTATAGTTACCATACTCCTCCAAAACGGCTTGACTGATTTTTATGAAATTTTATAAGTATATTCAGTAGGTCTGAGAATCAGCTACTATTTATTTTTTATATTCCTAAGTGATGAGGATTGTCCACCCCTAACATTATTATTTACTTTTTGGACAAAAATTTTTTTTTTATAATGTGGTATTAAAAATACATACAACCCAAAATTTTCACCCTCCTACCACCAACCCCTACTTTTTAATAGTCATTCTAGTAATTTAATCATTTTTCACCCCGCTCGATAACTCATCAATTATCTTTGGTCAGTTATTCCCGCCAGGCTAAGCCGCCAGGCCTCTACCGGTGTCACTTCTGACCCAATCCATAGCACGGCGTAGGATCCTTTTTCTCACTCTCTGTCCAAGGACAACTAATGTGGCATGTTCTCGCGTGGGAAAACCATCCAGTTTGTATTGACTAAAAGACTGACCAAAAATATTGTACACTCCATTGCGCTGAGAGATTAATCTTTGTTTATTTTTTAATTGCGATAGCTATCAAGAATTGACAACATTTCGAAAAACAAGTTATGATAAATACAAAAGCATTTGGAGCTTCGGTCATCTAGAACATTAATATAAATTTTCAAAATTTATTACTTGCTAAATTAAGAGATATTGAAAAAAAAACTGAATGTCTAACAAAAATGGATTGCTTAGGATTATTAACACAAATTGTCTTTGCCATCCGTATTTTTTTTTATTTATGTCCAACATAACAACATAACAAAACTTAGCCTCAAAGATTTGACAGTTGTGATGTAATTTTTTTGAATTTTTTGAGGAACCCATGACATGAAACCATAAAAATCCTACAGTTGCACTTATACGTCGTTTTAATATAACTAAGTTTGAAATTTTAAATTAAAATGATTAGAATCAAAATTAAAGAAAATTAAAAAATACGTCTTGAAACTTTTAATGTCTGTTTTACATCCATTTAATAAAAAAATACTGTTAAAAAAATTATGTTGTCAATTGTAATTAAATATAATGTATGTATGGCAAAACAACGTTTGCCGGGGCAGCTAGTCTGAATGTAAAATCTATAGCTATGAATATTATTTTCAGCTATATGTTATATTCAGTTATACAGGGTGTAAAAGACATGAACGCTCAAACGAGAACCATGTATTCTGCTCACCATCATAACATTTTTTTTCCTTTAGACTAAGTATACCTGGGAAATTGATAGTTACGATTTTATTGAATTTTTTATTTAATTAACACGTTATTGCTTAATTATTGTCCCAAGAAACATTATCATTTTATTTAGTATTTCATAACAAAAAATGGCTTCAAAACGTTAGCGTTCAATGTAGCTCACTCGATGCGCACGGACACTAACGAACGGGGCCGCCGTCTGGCAAAATTATCGCGGTTTTGCGAGTTGCGTGCGAGTTGAGCCTTTTACATTTCGCGGTACAATTTGCAATTTTTTTTTACACCAAAAAATAAAAATCATTTCCTAGCAATATTTTTTTTGAAATATGTCTTATTTTGATGTATAGAATACATGGTTCTCGTTTGACTGTTCATGTCTTTTACACACAGTATAACTAGATGTATAAATTGAGTAGTATTGCGTTTGTGTTAATTGTGGTTTTAATATGTTATAACGAAAATTAAATCGACATGTTGCCAACTTCCCTCGAATTCAATATTAATGAAAGTCCTGAGGCTTTTCATAATAAGGTCGTCCTTTGTTTCTAGTGTTCGCGACTGCATTTTTATAATGATGTAGTTAGTCAATTCTAGTTTTCTTCAATATTATTTCTATGTTTAGATGTATAATTATCTGGAGCTTTATTTATTGTATTAGTATTCTGTTCAGAATACATTTTAAAATATAAACAGCTCATTGACATCACGTGAATCTTTTACAATCCTTTACCTTGCAATAGGATTAGTTTTTTCCTTATACTTTTGGCGATAAGGACGACACTGCATTCAGATCTGACCTGATTATAAATATACTAATTGTACTTACCTTTCAAATAGAACAGAATAGAAAACATTTATTCACACCACTTAAATCTAGCATTACAGGTTGTATTCAACAACATTAAAAGTTAAAACTATAAGACTGGGAAAGTATAATCTCACTAAAGGCAGACCAATCAAGGTTAAGTTCGATAATGTTAATACTCCAAAATTATTACTACGGAGCAAAGATAAACTACCCGAGAACATCGAAATGTACTCCGATCAAACACCGACACAAATAAAATATTTTAAAGCAGTAAAAGAGGAGTTACGTAAGCGCAAGGAACAAGGGGAAGATAACCTCATTATCAAATACTTAAAGGGTGTACCAACCATAACCTTGAATACAATCAACCAAAAAAACTTGTAATTGTTCCTTTACAAAATGAAGAGGGTGAACAAAATTTAAGTAAAATTAACCATTACTTAGTAAAAAAATATGAAGATATACCTCTGCGCTCATCATCTCTAAGATTCTTTTACGCTAATCTACGTAGTATTCGCAAAGATGGTAAGTTTGACGAAATAAAGTGCATATTAAGAGCCGTGCCAAAGATGATTCATGTATTAATTTTTACTGAGACATGGATAACCTCGGACAACGATGCAAAATTACACAACTTACCACACTATAACCATATTTACAATTATAGGAAAAATAGCCGAGGTGGTGGTGTTTCCATCTATTTGCACGACAACATAAATTATGAGGTGAATGAAGATATTTGTGATGAGGGAAACCATTATCTATGGGTATCCATAGATAAATTGTCCTTGAACATTGGCGTGGTGTACAAACCCGGAGACACAAATATCAAAAGCTTCCTGGAGAAATACTCTGTACAGCTAGAACGTCGAAAGAGGTCAATTGTATTTGGCGACTTTAACATGGATTTAATGACTAGGGACAGCAGTGCCACTCAATACTTATGCGAAGTGCAGGAAGCTGGATATGAAATCTTGAACAAAATCGACAAAAAATATTGCACTAGGGTAACTAGCACCACAGGAACGATATTAGATCACGTATGCACAAATATAAACAACCATTCATTTGGCATGTCGATAATTGACTCATCCATGTCAGACCACAAACAGTTGTTCCTTGATATCAGCACTCTAGCAACACCCAAAAACAAAAAAGTACACTATAAAGCACTAGATTATGAAAACTTATATCAAAATTCTTTGAAAGCCAAATACTCCAACGAAACAAGCGATTACGAACTTTTACAAAATTTTATTTTAGAACAAATAGATAAGAATAAGGTGGACAAAGTTAAAGTACTAAACCCCATAAAGCAAGACTGGATAAACAAAGACATATTGAATTTGATTGATCTACGAAACAATTTATGGCAGCAGACGAAAGAGTCTCCAAATGATTATCACCTGTTTCAGAAGTTTAAAGAGGCGAGAGATAGTGTAAAATCTATGATCAAATCCCGAAAAACTAATTATTACTATAAATTATTTAATGATAACATTGACGATCCAAAGAAAATGTGGGAACTTATTAATAACCTAACGCAAAACAAAATAAATACCAGCATCGCTCCTCCAAAATTAGTTTTGAATGCAGAAGTTGTCAAGGATGGAAACCAAATCTGTGAGTTGTTTAACACTTTTTTCTCGTGTGTTGGAGAAGAATTAGCAAGCAAAATACTCAGTTCATACCACAGTAATACTAAAAATGTCTTTATGTACGAAATTAGCTATAAACATGATATAATCTTAGATAAACTTACTCCCTGTAGTGTAGATGAAATATCTAACCTCATTGACAACTTAAACAACAATACTGCTTCTGGTTTGGATGGTATAACGACTAAAGCCATAAAATGTATCAAAAACATAGTCAAAGTCAAAGTCAAAGTCAAAGTGAAAGCTTGACCCACTGCATAAATGCATGTCTATCCAGTGGCGTTTTTCCAGACCAGCTAAAACTAGCCAAAGTTAGTCCTATACACAAATCCGGAACCAAAACAGATCCAAATAACTACAGACCCATATCAGTTCTTCCCATTGTTTCTAAAATTTTTGAACGTGTAATTTACGATAGACTAAATTCCTATCTCATTAAAAAAAACTTTTTGATTGACCAGCAATACGGATTTCGCCCAAAATCAAGTACACTTATAGCCGCCACAGATTTGGTCACTAAAATAAAAACTAACATAGATGACAAAAATATAGCTTTAGGGATTTTTATAGACCTAAAAAAAGCTTTCGACACCGTTAGTCACCAAAAGCTCATACAGAAGCTAAGCAATATAGGAATCACAGACACAGCTCTAAAATTATTCACATCATATTTACAGAATAGGCAACAAGTTGTTACGATAGATAAATTCACCAGTACTGCCCAAAGGATAACGCATGGAATCCCACAAGGCTCTATCGTTGGTCCGTTGCTATTTTTGATTTATATTAATAATATAAATAACATAGGACTTGCTGGACACTTAACCTTATATGCTGATGATACTTGCATATTCTACTTTGGCAATTCCATCCATAGCCTAATTAAGGAAGCTCAAAGCGATCTAACTTTATTTAATGAATGGTTACAGTGTAATCTACTTACTATTAACACGTCAAAAACATCGTTTATGATCTTTAAAGCTAAAAACAAACTTATACCTGATTTTGAACCACTTAGAATTAACAATGATTTCATAAAGCAATCACATACAGAGAAATACTTGGGCCTTTGGATAGACGATAAATTAACCTGGAAAAACCACATTGAACACGTTAGAACAAAATTATTACAATTACTTGGTGCTATACGTAAATCTGTACATTGTATTCCGTATAATGTCCGCAAAACAATATATAATTCTTTGGTAAAATCACATCTAGAATATCTGATAGAAATATGGGGCTCGGCCGCCCAAACAAACCTAAATGCATTACAAAGAACACAAAATAAAATTATCAAGGTACTATTTCAATATCACTATCTGACACCTACAATAGAATTATATAAAAAAACCAAACTTTTTGATCTAAAACAACTTTATAATTATTCCACTTGCATTTTAATTAAAAACATCATTACGGGTTCCATAAAATCTAGTATCAGTCTAAATTTAAAAGTGAATACACATAATTTAAGAAACAACTTAAAAATTAAACTTCCTAAAGTCCGAACTAATTACGGAAAGAAAACTATATTATTTGAAGGAGTCCAGCTGTTCAACAAGTTGCCAAATGATATAAAAGCGTGTACTAATAAAAAACAATTTAAAACAAAGTTATATAAATTTATAGATTTGCACACCATTAGAATTTAATAGTTTAAGTGAAAAGAAAATGTGTTTATTATGTTGATGTTGTAATTTTAGGTAGTCTTACCTAAGTTTCATAGTTCATAGTTCTTGATTTGTTATTTAAGAAAACCACCGTTACTGCTTTGTTTCTAATTTTATTTTAAGTATCTATGTATCTCATTTTAAGCAAACTGTATGTTTTTATGAGAATAAATATTCTTTAACCCGAAAAGCAATTGTGAAATGGTATTCACTCAGCACAATATCGGTACCACCGTAAACCGCCTCGACGTTGATCTTCCGTGAACACCAGAAAAAAAAAGTAAAATAAGTAAGAGAGGACACCGTGCGCCAGCTCAAATCCATTCAATTATTGTGCATGGGATAAACTATATTCTAAATATATGAACAAAATGACACAAAGATAATACATTTCTAAAACATTTTAAGTGTTTTGTGCAATGGGAGGCCTTATCCCTAAAAGCCATCTTCCAGGCAATCATAGGAGATAATAATTTTACATAAAATAAAAAGTTGACATCGGGGTTTACGAGGTAAAATAAACTCATCCTATAGTTAAAGTCGTTTAAAATATAACCTTTGTTACCTGCATCATAATACCGATTCGATTGACACCTTACTCATCAAAATCGGGTGAATAGTTTAGGCGCTACGGAGTATCATATATAAAGACAAACATAGACTGCTAAATCATAACTCTTCCCTTTGGCTTCGCTATAGTTGGGTAAAAAAGAAATCTCCAACACCCTCGCTACAAGCGCGGCTTAAGGATATCAGTCGAGCGTGTCAGAGTAGGTAGTAGGTAACTAAACTTTGATTGTCGACGATGTAACTTTATTTTACACTATTGTAGTCTTAAACATTACAATCACTGTCTTAAATGAAGTTATTTAATAACAAGTTCCGAAGTACAACACTGCAAACGTCCTTGTTTTTAAATTAGGTCACTCACTTGTTTCCGCACTGTTTAAATATTATTGAAGATTATGATATTCTTTTCGAGTATTCTCGCTACTTTTAACTTTATATTTATTCGAATATCATCATATCAGCTGAGAGTTAGTATTCTATTGACCTATACGAAATTGTAAGCTGTGGAGTTTCTTTAGCATAGTCCATTTAAATACGTTAAGGGCTGTGTATTTTACCGGTTGTTCGATCAGTGTATTTTACCGGTACTAACTGGTGGGGATTACAGCGAGACCGCAAGACTAACACCTGGCTTAAGAGAGCATAAAGTAGGGTCACCGATGCCATTAAACAAAAGGCAAGTTTGCAATGGCATGGCAGCGGGACACATAGCCGGCAAACATGGCTCGTGGGGCAAAGTGGTCTTGGAATAGAGACCTTGGGATGAGAAACGACCTAGAGGAATACCGCAGACGCGATGGACAGACGACGTCAAGAAAACGTCAGGGACGAATTGGATGGAAGTAGCGCAAGATCGAGTTAGATGGCGTAATCTTAAGGAGGCATTTGCTGGCCATACCGCACGCTGGCAAGGCGTGCGACGTGTGGGGGGGGGGGGGGGGGATCACCGGCGCGGAACAGCGCCAGTACTACCCACTAAAAACCACCGGTACCCTCCTAAGCCCTTGAGGGCGCTTTGGGATCGGCGCACTGAACGTGCGCCAGTTCACCAAAGCGTCCCCGGGCTGGCCCGGTCCAACAGTGGACCGGGCGACGTGCCTGTGGGGGATTACGCTAGGGTACTAGGTAATTCCCAGACGGGGTGGCCTATGCCAACTGGCACAAAGGACGCGCGGCTTGCCAACCGCGCCCAGACCACCTTAGGGCCGACGAAGACCGGCGGTCACAGCCGCCTGCCTTCTCCGGCCCTGCCGTCTACGCCGGAGGGGAGCGGCTAGAGCATCCTCCTCCCGCTCCCTCTCTGCTGCCTTCTTCTGCCCCATCATAGACTCGCAGAAGGAGGCGGTAGCCTTCCAAGCCCTCTCATTACCAAGCATGGCTCTAACCATGCTTGGCAATGAGAGCGCTCCTCCGCCGAGCGCCGCCACCAACGTGCGACGCTAATCTTAAGGAGGCCTACACACAAAATGGTCGAGAACGGCTGAGAAGAAGAAGAGCATAGTCCATTTAAATAAAGAAGTTTTTGATTTTGCTATTTGACGGAGGAAAATCAAATTGAAAATTTTACACTCACCCATCCGAGTACCGGCCATATCGGAATCCGATCCGATATCGGCGCATGCAAAATGTATAAAATTTAACAGTCCGACATCCGATATCGTTTCGTACAGAGAGAAAGGCAAATGCCTACATATTTCATACATTTTCATTGCCCCGATATCTTAACGACTTCCGGTACAGATATCGGATTAGATAATGACTCTTAATTTACTTAAGTGGAATTTTTATCTAATTGTATTAGTCATTACTTAATTAGTAAGTGCATGTTATACCACGCCTTTTCATAAATTTATAGGCCTTTAAATTACCTTGTACAATAGTACAATGTCAAAAAAGACAAGTGATTAGATTTATAACCAAGTTTACCTCGTTTCTTCAAAATACTTTTGACGTTGTATCATCAGATAGGTCTTAATTAATCACGTGAATGACGCTTTTATTCGCGAATAAGGCAGAAGGCAGCACGCTGTTTATAATATTAATTGATTTGTTCGGCCATTCACTGACGTCACTGAGTGATTCAGTAACGATATGCACAGTTCTGGTTTAAGGGTTATAATAATAGCTATGTATATTAATATCAGCACGCGTTAACAATAAGAGCCTTAATTTTGAAACATATACTTCAGAAACTAGACTACTTATAGAGAACATTTACTTACTCTTTTTTACATTTAGTGTATTTCGATAAAAGGTTTTACCAAAATAAAAAACGACATAGCTCGTAAACTAATGGAGCTATTTTCATAAAACTATTTAATTTGTAGATAATTTCATTATTTAAATATTCGTATGAGAAAAAGTTTCATCTTGTTAGAAAATCAACAGCTTTTTAGTTATCTGTGTGGTTTCTGAGTGTGCTATGCAGGAGCTGGGGATGCTCCATCTACTTATGGACAAGGCCAACCCTTATCGTCCCTTGACTAAAATAATTATTTTCGTTTCGTGGTTTAGGTGGTTTTGATCATTAAAAAAAACTACAAAATATTATGTAACCTCCAACTAAGAACCATCTCACTCACTTCAGCTTTCAAACTAACAAATTCACATCAAAATCTGTCCATTCTTTTAGGAACTACAATGCCACAGACAACCCCTCTTTTTTGGGGGTTAAAAAAGTACTTAGCAAAGTCCATTTAAATAATGAACTTACAGATTTCGAATTCTAAGATTTTGATTAAAAATCTTATAAAGAAAATATTTGCACACTCACACCAATTCATCTAGGTCAAATAAAGTATCATTAAGACGCCGTCGTGGTGGAGTGATCAGTAACGCTGCCTACACATCAGGCGGTCCGGGTTCGAGTCCTGGTAATGGCAAGCGTTAGTGTGATGAACACGAATATTTGTTCACGAGTCATGGTTAGTTATATATTTATTTAAGTTTATTTATGAAATATCTAGATTATTATGTATATTAAAGTCGGAAATACCCTTATGCCTGGTTTCAAATGCTTGTAAATTAATCATTATACAATGTTCTTTATTAAAAGTAGTCTTATATTTTAGTTAGTTTATCTAGGAATCTAAAGATATACCACATGCGTGGTATTTATAAACAAAGGAAGTTACACAAAGCAAAAAAAAGCCAACATGCTACCCCTCGGCGGGGTGATGACGTCATCGCCTAACGATTGTTCTTGACAGCTCTTTTGACAGCGGCCGAGCGAGGGGTTATCTGTATCCATAGCACAAGTTCTTAATGATACTTAATTTGGGCTAGATAATTGGCATGAGCGTGGAAATATATTATTATTATGTTATATTATTAAGAAATTGTGTTATGGATACTAGATGATAGACCACTGGATGGAATGAACTTAAATAAATATATAAACAACCATGACTCGCGGACAAACGTTTTGTTTTATCACAGATTTTTAAAAGCTATTTTGAACATTCAAATAAGTACACGCCGGCTAAGCTATTTGGTGTGCATGTTTAAAAAATACTACTCCTAAAATTTCCTGTTTATTTAGACTTGGCAAAGATTTTAAACAAACATTGTCTACAAACAACAATGTAATAGTGTAAGCCAGTAACATTTTTTTTATACCACGTTGGTGACAAACATGAATACCTACAGTCCACCTGGTGCTAAGCGGTCACCGCAGCCTATAGACACTTGCAATATCAGGAATATCACAGGTGCGTTGCCGACCTAAGACAAGAAGATAGCTGTGCATTTATAGTTAGGTGTTCAACATGGTACAGAGCATAGATTAGGAAACTGTAGATCGGAAATGTGAAAGAGAAAGGGCATACTAACAGGTATATTAGAACGAGATAGATAGACGAGACCATTTCACGTACACGCAGGGGGCCTAAGGAGGCCTGTCAATCACGTAGAAAAGACAGCAACTGTCAGACTGCAGTACTATTTTTCACGCGCACATGCACATGGTCTCGCCCTAGTCGATTCATTGCCTTCAATCTATAAACATCAGTAAATATTTCTGTTCATAATGGTACAGAATGCGTAGACACGAAACTGACAAATTACTGAGAGAACATTTTTTTTATTGACTACTGCAGATTGTGTCTGATGACATTTTCTGGGTCAGCGTGTTTTAAAGAATACGAAGACCTTGGAGGGTCCTCAAGCCTGTAGGTCGAACGTTCATCTTTTTGACGGGGTGGTCATATGCCTTTACGCTTCGTCCCTGCGGGGTGGTGCCAACCGCAGGGGATATATGGGACTCGAGGTAAAGGCGTTCCCTCCATACCCACTAAACGGCCGGCCTGACCTCCAGTGCGCTATTGCGGGACGGCTCGGGATCTGCGCACGTGAGCGCTACTACCGAGACCGTCCCAACACTGCCCGTCTAGGCACTCCTTGTGCACCAATTGGTGGCCAGCAGCCCACAGGGACTGCCGACTAACGCCAGCCCCTGTGGGCCGCTGACCGACGCTGGCCGTATAGGCCGCCTCCTCACCGACGGCTGCTCGACCTGGCGCGTCCTCCCGACGAGGACACTGGGAGTTGCCATCGGACTGCACCCGGGGGACATCAGGCGCGGTCGTGGCCCTGAAAAGGGCCGTCCGGAACTAGCCGTGGTGGGAAAACAAAAACAACTCGACGAATGTCAAGGGGACTTGACATCAAAAGCCACACACCCGCCGAGAAAGTTTCCCCACCACGTCACCAGGGTCCGCCGCGAGGAGACTTCCAGACGTGGACCCCAGGTCGAAAGTTCCTAGGGGATTACTGAGCGACCGAGCATCTCCCCCGTGGGGAGTCTCTCGACCGCCTAGCGTCCCTAGGGCGTCCGTGTCGGAAGGGGGTCCGAGTCCCTAGGGCGTCCGTATCGACATGCCCGAGGGTATCTCTAAAGGCTCGGCCCTCGGCTCGGGCACATGTGACGTGGCGGAGGCGGGGAGAAGCGCCCCGGTACATATCTGTAGCGGGTATAGCGCGTCGTGTGTAGAGGGGATCTTCGCACCCTTGTTCGACGAGTGCGGTGTATAACAAAACTGTGTCTAATGCCTGAGTGTGTAGTGTTAATCTGAGTACTACTCGATGGGGTCGGAGTGATCGGAGCGTTTGCGCTCGAAATTGGATCGTATTGAGAAAACACCATAGCGACCGTTGTCTTGTCAAATGTTAGAGTTATTTACACAGTAGGGTAAGAGTTTTTAATTCGCCATTTCTGACCTCTTACGTGGCTTGTATTTACCGAATACTGAATATGGATAGCCTCGACCACCAACTTAACGTGTCTTCCGAAGCAAGGAGGAAAATCGAGTCGAAACATTTTTGATCACCCATCCGAGTACCTATTATATACTATAGTATTTACTAAGTAGCTTAACTTACCCGATCGTTAAAAAGAACGCGGTGATCGCGGCGCCAGTGACCTTCTTCATTGCTGTAAATTTTTATTAAAAGTGTGGCAATTCGCAAAGAGTTGAAAGTTGAAAAAAAAACTGTTGTGGTATTAACCAGATTAGTTTTGGGAAAATTAACCTAAATACGCTCACAACTATTCTACAGAAAAATATAACTCTTTCAACCACAAAAAATACTAATCTTGGGAGTAAATAGCTTTTAATCGAAATCAACACAAGAAATCACCCCAATAATTTGTAAAAAACCTAAATGAAAATCAAATTAAATAGAAGACGAAAAAAAAGGAAAAATCCAAAATTTCTAATCAACACACAACAAGTATTATGACCCGCTCAATGTTTGTTTACATTAGTTATTCTGTTGACCTTATTTTAGATTAAGTACCTAGTAACTAACATCATTTCATTGATCTGTCAAAAATAAATTCATTGATAAATATATACTGCGTAGTACACGCACAGATGACCTCAGACAAATGATTAGTCTGAGCAGATGACTGGCACAATCTTTTTATGTTTTAAAAATTCATATTTATAAAGCGATTGTTATATGAAATGAGATTTTAATTATGAGCGTGAAGTGAATAGATCTTTATTTGGTACAAATTAAAAAGAAACAAACACAACACTTAACATAAAACACATTGTACCAAAAGGGTCTCCGCTCGGCATAAGCCGTGGCAAGGTGTACCACGACACTGGTTTTTGCGGAAGCCATTTTGTGACAGACACGCGGCGGCTTGCAAACAAACAATAGGTACACTAGGCAAATTATAAACAAAAACTTACATTATTTAACATAACAAAGAACATAAATGAGTAATTTATTTTTATATAAGTAATACTTTAAATAAATAAACACATATCCCCTGCAGACACATAAAAAAATGATTGCAAATGTCTGTCAATAGACTGTCGCAGCCGAATAGTTTATCGCGCCGCATTGGAAACAGCGGCGGATTGTAGTGTGTGAGAATTATTAACCAAATAAAACCGTTTGTTGATAATTCCGCAGTAGGTTCTATCAATATTAGTTTGTATAATCGAAAGGAGATCGCTTATTATTGGTAGGTTCAGGTTATTGTTTGATAAAGCGGAGTGGAGTTATTCATATCGCTCTCACACTACAATCCGCCGCATCGTTTAGACCATTAGATAGATTGGCTGTCGAATTTTCAAGGTCAATCTTGTATTTTAAAATTCTAAATCAAATAAATGGAGGTTGAAAATTCACTGGATTAATTTTGAAAGTTTTTATTAGACCACCCTAATCTGTTACTTACACTATATTTAATGTAAATTTTGGGCACTCGTTGTCTCTATCGTTTTTGTTATAATTAATTTAGTATATTAGTAGTGTAATGATAGTTTCGTGCCAAAATAAAGAGAAAAACAAAGATTAGATAGACCATTTCACGTACACGCAGGCGGCCTAGGTCGGCCTATAGTCACGTTGAAAAGACAACAGTCTGCAGTACTATTTTTCACGCACACATGCACATTAGTCACACATTAGTTGGTGCATTTTTCTTGGCCTCGCCTTTTCGATTTATTGCAAATCAATAAACACCAGTAATTATAAATCTGAAGCGTCGGTGGCGTAGTGCGTAAAGAGCGTCGTCTCCCACCCGGGAGGCACTGGTTCGATCCCCGCCACGAACCAATGTATTTTCAAATTTTGAATTCATATGTACGTTTAATCGACGCTTTTACGGTGAAGGAAAACATCGTGAGGAAACCTGCACACACCTATGAAGAAATTTTTAGGTTGTGTGTGAAGTCGACCAACCCGCACTTGGCCAGCGTGGTTGACTAAGGCCTAATCGCCCCTAATGTGGGGTAGGCTCGAGCCCCTCGGTAGGGACATTATATGAGCTGTTGATGATGATGATAAATCTGCCGTGAAGCAGTTTGCTGTTTCGGATTGAAGGGAAAGGTAGCCAGTGTAATTACTGGTCATGGAAAGCATATCATTTTAGTCCTCAGGATGGCAACGCACTGGCAGTGTTTTATGATTTAAGTGCCCTTAATAATGCAAGCGTCTATAGACGACGGTAACCGCTTGTTTGCCATCTCGTAATATAATAAAAAGAATCTATGCAATATATACATTGTTCTTTTCAGGCACTCGACGTGAAGGAAGGGTCCATAGTGTACGACATGTGGCAGAACCCTACCTACGAGCTGTTTGCTGAGGTGTGGGTGTTCAACTACACAAACGCTGAGGAGTACCTGGACGGCAGGGACCAGGTCCTCAAGCTGCAGGAGATTGGTCCATTCTTGTATCAGTAAGTTTTTTAAAAATTATAAAATCGTTTATTTTACACGAGAATTATTAAAGTAGGAAAACATCATATACTGTATGTGTTTGCATTAAATTGGGTTAGGATACAATGGTGTTACAATATTTGAAGATAAGTGTGTATTGACATTTTTTACAAGTGTTTTGACATTTCTTCATTTACTAGTCTTAGGTATTGATGCTCACGCGCAACCGTCGACAATCGACATGCGGAGAGAATGGATCCGAAAGTTTTTAGTGGGTATGCCAGCCGTTAGAGCTGGTCATCATCATCATCATCAACAGCTCAATTATAATGTCCCCACCGAGAGGCTCGAGCCTACCTCACATTAGTGGCGATTAGGCCTTAGTCAACCACGCTGGCCAAGTGCGGGTTGGTCGACTTCACACACAACCTAAGAATTTCTTCATAGGTTGTGTGCAGGTTTCCACACGATGTTTTCCTTCACCGTAAAAGCGTCGATTAAACGTACATATGAATTCAAATTTTGAAAACACATTGGTACGTGGCGGGGATCGAACCAGTGCCTCCCGGGTGCTAGTGACTCCCACATAACCCTGGCGTGGCCCTATTCTCGCCAAAGGTACGTTAAATAAAAAACGATTTTTGTCGAAATAAAAAAATGTCTTGTTATTTACAGTAAGAGCAGTAAATTCAGAAATGTCAACCACGTGATGTCATTTTAGGTGTAACCAAAAATGTTAATATTTTATGCATTTCATAAATAGTAGGAATTTCACCCAAGTTCTTGTTGTATTAACACGTGTTGTTTGACGCCATTTCAAATAGATTTTTGTTGTTTCTTAGATATGCTTGTTTTATTATTTTACACGCATTTTAAATTGCGTGCGTAGAGTAATAAACTAAAATATAAGGTTATTGTCAAACATCAAGGGCACAAGAGAATACTTAAACGTCATTGAAATATGATTAATTAGTTTTTAAAACCTTCAATTAATTTAGGAAAATAATTTTTATTGCCATTTGTGTGGCGCTCATTCATATTATTTTGAACGCGCTTATATTAGTTTAACATGTACGTTTGTTTGTTTGTTTGTATGTATGTATGTAACTGACTCGTTTCTACTCGATTTTTTCCCTGACAGCCCTGTGATTATTAGTGTAAAATTTTCTTATGTCAAGATTTCACGTGTTTTGGTAGCTTTGTTTCTATTTGTGGTAGAAAAAAATCCGTGACTCCTAAAAATATTAGCTTTTAGGCGCTGTTCATACAGAAGAGACATGGCGCGGACGTGTGGTGGTGGCGGATGGTCAAAGAAACACATTATAAACCTAAATAAATAATCGGTACACTCGACAAAGTTTACGGTGTTGCACTTATAGGCGATAATCCCGTGGCATTGACGTATCTAATTGACAGTTACCCGCCCCCTTTTATGGCGTCTGGCAACTGAATTGAACCAATAAGAGCAGAAAATGTCGTCGGCAACGCTGGAGCGACTGCGCGGAGGGGAGGTGACCTGCGGAAGCGGAGTGAAGACGCTGCGCCTTATTGGCTGCGCTATATTACGTTGATATTTTATTGGCCGGAGTAAAAAGTGGGCGGGGCTTCGTTCAGGGGAGCCGTTTAAAAGATTCTATTTGCTTAATGGAATACCGGAAAGTGAATCGACTGTACGTTGTATAGATTCGTTTTTGTTGTAAAAAGAATTACAAGCGCCGCGCCTCCAGGAGACGCGTCACACTAGACGGCACGGCCGTTCCGCCATTAGCGCGATTTCCGTCTGTCATGCTTTCGTCTGCGAAATCCAACTATACAGGTATAATGCCGTCGCATCCGTCGCACAACTTTAGTATAACTTAGGACGCGACGTGACAAATATCCGCGCCATGTCACACGCCACTATTGTCTGTATAAACCGCGCCATAGAGGTCAAACTGTTGTAAATATTTACGTAATTTAGGTTACATTATCACGCCACTGAATACCTACCCAACAAAAAATAAACGTATTTTCTTGTTAAGTCATTACCCGTCTTGTGTCATAGCAATGTCTTTAAAAAAATTAACAATGGTTTTAATTGCGGCATTTGGGCAAGCCTTCTTTTTTTGTTAAATCATAGAATAATAAATCATGAGAAGCGTCGGTGGCGTAGTGCGTAAGAACTTCGTCTCCCACCCGGGAGGATTGGTTCGATCCCCGCCACGTACCAATGTGTTTTCAAATTTTGAATTCATACGTTTAATCAACGCTTTTTCGGCGTAGGAAAACATCGTGAGGAAACGTGGCACACACATATGAAGAAATTCTTAGGTTGTGTGTGAAGTCGACCAACCCGCACTTGGCCAGCGTGATTGACTAAGGCCTAATCACCCCTAATGTGGTCGTCACAGGGTCGATCTTGGGATCGCAATGGTCGAACCACTTGACTAATGAGAGGGTCAGATGATACAAAAGAGCGTGTATTCACACCATGATCTGAGTGAGAGCCAACACCCCACATACATACGTACTCAAAGTCGTGCATTTCTCCCCTTGCGGTAGGCATAACTGTTTCCACTTAATACGATCCTTTTTTTTGACGGGGAGGTCAAATGCATTTATGCTTCGTCCCTGTGGGGTGGTGCCAACCGCAGTGGATATGTGGGACTCGAGGTAAAGGCGTTCCCTCCATACCCACTAAACATCCTTCCCGGCCTGACCTTTAGTTCGCTATTACGGGACGGCTCGGGATCTGCGCACGTGAGCGCAACTACACCGAGACCGTCCCAACGCTGCCCGTCTAGGCACTCCTTGCCCCAATAGGTGGCCAGCAGCCACTCCTCCACCGACGGCTGCTCTACCTGGCGGGGGACACCGGGAGCAGCCATCGGACCGCACCCGGGGGACTTCGGGCGCGGTCCTGGCCCTGAAAAGGGCCGTCCAAAACTAGCCATGGTGGGAAAACAACAACAACTCGACGATGGCATGTGACTTTGAATGCCAAGGGGACACACTTGACATCAAAAGCCACACAACCGCTGAGAAAGTTTCCCCGTCACGTTACCAGGGTCCGCCACGAGGAGGCTTCCGAACGTGGACCCCACTTGATACGATCCTTACAAATTTATTTTGCTTCATCTACTCTTATCAGTCCCCATACATCAGAGACTTCTAAAACTTCTGACCTAGCCCTTCTTTTCAATGTTTTCGATTTGGTCTTAAAACGGTTGCCTAGGTCTCAAAGCGTGAGTTATCCCAGAATTTTACCATGCATTGTTTTTAGTAAACGAAAATTTCCTGTCGCTTGTTTTGATAAGTATTGTACGTAATTGACCTTACAGATAATTTTATTTGTGTTATCATTATTATGGCTAAATCCTCGCCTTTTAATAATATCAATCGGTATCGGTCCACTAACGACAGCGTAATGTAATACCAATTAAAAATATATCTATATTGTCAATACAGGACACAGTCTACGTGATATTTCTTTAACATTTTTTATATCACGTCGTCAGTGTAACAACCAGTAAAGGGAAATTCCACATGCCATTAGAAGAGAAACAAATAACAAAAAATTTGCAAATGCACTAAAATAATAACATTAATCATAAATTACGTTTCAATATGGGTTTTTACACATTCCTTTTTTCAAATTTTGTAACCGACCGTGCAACAAAGCGCTCTTTGATCCAAGATGCCGCCGATTGAGAGTATCGACAGCATCTTGGATCAAAGAGCATCAAAAAATAGCTATTGCTATGGCACTTTCTACGGTGGGATCAAGAGAGAGAGATCTGAACAAAGAATTGGTTGATGCCCCATGCAATAATCTGAAATAATCTTTACTTTTTTATCGTACATACTGTAGTGTACACGTCTCGTGCTTAATCTGTGGTGGGGCTTTTTGCCGCTGATGGCATTCACTGCTCCACCGGATTTTTTGAGAAGGCGAAAACCTTGGAGGGTCCTCAAGCCTGTAGGGCGGACGTTCCTAGGGGATTACTGGGCGACCGAGCATCTCCCCCATGGGGAGTCTCTCGACCGCCTAGCGTCCCTAGGTCGCCCGGATCGGAAGGGAGCGACACGCCCGAGGGTGCCTCTAAAGGCTCGGACCTCGGCTCGGGTGCATCGGGTTGTGGGGGACACGGCGAGAAGCGCCCCGGCACATATCTGTACCGGGTATAGCGCGTCGTGTGTAGACCGGGTCGACGCACCCTTGTTCGACGAGTGCGGTGATTAAAAGGTGTGACACTAGTGCGTGAGTGTGAAGTGTTGTTGTGAGGCGGTAACGAGGCATTTGCGCTCGTGATTGAATCGTCGGCGTCCAGTAGGACGTTTTTTGGACGGCGCGAGGCGCGCGCGGCATCTCTATTAGCACAGTAACTAGAGGATTTGACTACGAGTGGGTTTGGATGGTGTGGAGCTTTGTCGAAGTAGCGCCTAGACGCTTCCTTCATGAAAGAGGATATGGTTGGGAGATCGAAATCTCTATGGAGATCGACATTGCGTATGTACCAGGGGCAGCCTGATGCCATGCGCAGAAAGCGGTTCTGAATGACCTGCAGTTTTTTGATATTTGAGGGAGCCGCGTGTGCAAAGACAACGCTAGCATATGTCATGATAGGTCGTACACAAGCTTTGTAAAGCGTCCTCTTATTTCTAAGAGACATTCTACTCCGCTTGCCTATAAGGTGGTATAGGCGACCTAGGACGAAGTAGGCCCTATCTCGGACTTCCTTGATATGGGGTGCAAACGTTAGTTGTCGATTAAGGGTGACCCCCAAGTATTTGGTCTTTTTGACTAGGGGTACCGGTCGGTCGAAGACGGATATGGTGGGCAGTGTGTGGCCTAGGAATGAACCCCTACTAAAGTACATGGCAGCACTTTTGTCCGGGTTCACTTCTATGCGCCACTTGCGAAACCACTCTGATAGGGAGTTGGCCGCGGCTTGCAGCATGCGTGCTACATGCGGGCGGTTCCTATGCGAGTAATAGATGGCCGTGTCGTCTGCGAAGAGCGCGAGCTCGGTACCTTCGGTTTTTGGGATGTCGTTCACATAAAGTGAGAAAAGTAGCGGCGAGAGCACGGATCCCTGTGGAACTCCGGCTCGTATCGGTCGGGGAGTGGAGCGCGCTCCCTCGACGCGGTAACAGAAGGAACGGTTCGACAAGTAGTCTCGTAAGATGAGTACGAGTCTGTCCGGCACATTGAGTTTGTATAGCTTGTAAATTAAGCCATTGTGCCAGACCTTGTCGAACGCCTTCGCCACGTCGAAGAAGAGCGCTCCAGTACCTATCGGACGTCGGGCGCTGAGGCCCTCGAGGACGTGCTCCGTTAGGCGGTGCACTTGATTGATACATGAGTGTCGAGCTCGGAACCCGAACTGCTCGTCAATAAGGGTGCTAGTTGCAGAAGTGAACTCTATTAGTCTGGTGGGATCAAGAGAGAGAGATCTGAACAAAGAATTGGTTGATGCCCCATGCAATAATCTGAAATAGTCTTTACTTTTTTATCGTACATACTGTAGTGTACACGTCTCGTGCTTAATCTGTGGTGGGGCGCTGAGTCAGTACCGCTAGAGCCGTGGCCGAGAGCGGACGTCTACTTGCGCATAGAATGTAGTGTCGAGCCAGTTTTGCGAGTGGTAACGAGAACACTATACATACTATAATACAACTCCTTATCAATGACTTTTGACTTCCCACTCCTTCTTTTTCATGATGTCCCCGCTGCACTCGCAGACACTCTGCGGTGAAACCGGCCACAATTTCGCTACACACGATGCACCAATACTCCCTAGACGATAATTTCCCCTAAATTTAGGGTCCGCCTGTTTCCATTGCAGAGTTATGAGGAATAAGGTCACTTAAATTGTCTAGGCACTCTGATAGGCTAATGATTTAAAATTTTCCTATTGTATTAGGTAACAATATATTGGTATATTAATATTCTTCTACTTAAGATATCGAGCCTTAGACTAATGACGTGGCAATCGGGTGTATGGGATCGTATGAGATCTTTGCTACTACCATAAAAACTTTTATTCAAGAGCAAGACCATAATATAATAATGATGTCGGCTATGTGGCACACACAGAAGGACCTATGTTCCTTCTGGGTGAATTTCCCGGGACCAAAAATTGCGCGGCATCGATGATATCAGTATTAAAAAACAAAGTTATAACGTTCTTATTTTTTTTCTAGATACATGAAATAGTTATCTATGTGGGGCACTAAATATTTTAATAATAGGAATAATAGGTACTTCAAAAAAAATTATTAAACCTCGAAATCTTTCATTGCCGTGTTTGTCACCTTGATGTATATTATACCTCATTGCTAAAAATCTATTGATTTTTTATATTGAAAATAAGTTTTATTTGATGCGTGAATAGTTAAGAGCGTTTACGCCGTACGGCAGACTCCAAGTTTAGGTATTTACACGCTGTGCGGTCATTCCCTCTCGCATTACTCGCGCTGCCGTACAGGTACAGAGCACAAAAACAAATTCGATACTTTTTCACAAAATGAAATTAAATATACAATACAAGTTATTTAAATTGAATATTATGGAAAATTAATGGTTACACATTTAACATGAATTAAATTTTGAATATATATGTAAGTAATAATAACATCTGGTGGCCACCGGCCACCCTTGTCGCACCTATCATATAGTACATGGGTATAGTAGTTCATGTTACTGTCACGTAATAGGGTTTATTAAAACACGAGCGGGGTTTTAAAAAACGAGCCTTGGCGAGTTTTTTAATAATATCCCGCAAGTGTTTTAATACCTAATTATGTGCAGTACATAAACTAGCGTCCCTTTGGCTCCCTTTGCCGTCCCGTTTTGCTCTAAGTTTTTGATTTTTGAGAAAAATAACTGTAACGTATTGAGCCGAACATGTTGCATAATGTTCATTAATTATGCAACAGGTAATGACCTTTAATTTTCATTTTGATTATCTTTGTTAAAAAGAATGTCATTTGAGGTTTTTCATCGAGATAATAATTTTAATAATATGTCATGAGTGTAGATATTTTTTTGTGTTTGCTATTCCATTTATCGAGGAAGGCTCTAGGCTATTTTATAACCGACATTAACGCGAGCGAAGCCGCTGGAGGCCACTAGTATGATATAAATACTTGTCGCGAGATTTACTTGTGTATATCAGCGATTGAATAAATAAAGAGATATGAATAATAGAAGCAAATCTTGCCACAAGCATATATATCATATACCTACCGCTCACCCCGTGGCTTCTTTCGCGTATTGTTGGTTATTATATACATAGTTAGCCTTTCTAGATGCATGGTCTACCTCACACAAAAACAATTTTCAAAATTGGTTCAGTAGATCCAGCATTTTTTATTTATTTATTTATTTAGGATAATAAACAGTTACACATTACACTATCGTGCAAAGAATATTGTAAATGTGTGACCAATACCATTATCCACAAATTACTTCACGTTATATTAGTACCTACCTGAATGGCAACTAAATTTATGAATAATAATGGTTACACTTTATGTAATTCGAAATTCTGGTTCGAACTGTAACCTAGAAGGCTTGCGTTCGAACCACAGCCCCGAAGTTCCTGAAAACGTATCTATTAAGTACATCGAAATTTTTTCACCACACCACTTTTTAAAACAAATTGATACAACCTACCTGCATGTTACTACACAAACACTTCTATATTTTACAATTACCTCCTACAACGTCACAAAAAAACAATTCACAAACTTTTATCATCACAGCCTTTATAATTCATTTCACTACTGGAAGACAAGACCTCTCCTTTTCAATGAAGGAGGTATAGGCATTAGTCCACCACACTTGCATAATGTGGATTGGTAGTCAATACCCCTTTGCTGGCCTATTAGTCGCCGTCTACGACACCCATTGGAGCATATGGGGTGATGCTATTCTACTCTGCCGGTATCACGTATGGCTATTCACAAACTTACATAAACTATTTACAAACTTTAACTCTTTATCATATTAGTACATACTTACCTATAATTTTTTTTTAAATGCAATTTAAGTTTACTTTCTTGTTTTTAGAGCAATTAAGTAAAATCTTTGTTTTTAAAGTTTTTTATCAGTAATTTATTGTATAGTTATTTTGACACGGTTCATTCGCATTTTCTCTACAGAGCCTTTCATTTGATACCCATATTATGGTAGTGCTAAAAGTAACAAATCTTGGGTAGTTGACAAATCTGCATTTAAAGTAATTTTATTTATTATAAAAGTATTTAGCAAAAACCATTGACTTTGCTAAGTAAAAAATACATAGATTGGAACATAGAACCTCCTTTTGAAGTTAAATAATACATAAGGACAAACAAACATTGGGACAAGAACGAACAGTACAACAAAATTGTACAGACCACGGACCACGGGTTTATCGTTCTGTACATACCTATGATATTTTAAAGAATTATTCTCCATTTCTTAACCGTTACCGAATATTACTAATATATGTGGACCATAATATTAAAAGAATAATCCTCAAACTCCTAACTTTTGCAGTTTTACACTCCATCATCAGCTCACCTGAAAAACCTGATAGAATAGAAATAGAAAGAAAAAAACTTAATTCAACTGTCGATCTATATGAAGGTACACATAATATTTAAGGAATTATCATCCAACTCCTAACTATTAGCAGTTTTTTTTTTCATCGTCAGCTCACCTGAATAACATAAAATGATACAACTATCGGTTTATAAATACATATATTAATTCAAGAATTATCATTCAACTCCTAATCATGTAGGAGTTTTACCTGCCATCACCAGCTCATTAACATGATATGATGACTACCAGACGCAAATACTTCAATAGCTTCAGGAAATAAAATATGAAGCATATAATACCTGCATATAAAATTTGAGAGTTGCTCTCGATTTCCTCGGAATCTCATCATCAGATCCTGACTTGGTGACAATAGCACCATATCAGAAGTATTTAGAAAATAGGTCCACAATCAACAGAGATATCCGTGAACATTCATAAAATAATACAGTGCAATATAGAACTTTATATGAAGTCGGTTATCAATACTAAAAGTATCAACACCATCGTTCGTTCTGTAGTAGCATTACGAATATTTACGCGTGATCACGGAGCTAGCACCGAGCGACGTGACCTCTCTCCGACAAGCCTCATGGGCGACTGATTTGAAAGCGATTACGCGGACTGTTTTATACTGATTTTTAAATAATTGTTATAAATATATTATAGTTTGTTCAGATATCATTTTTATACCAAAATTTAGAGTATATATTCTTCTTTTAAATTACATCATTTGTTTCTTCAAATAAGGGATATTAATTGTTAGAAATAGCAATTTTCCAAATCGTATTTTCGTAATACTTGCAGTGTGATTTGATTTTTCTTTAATTAGTAATTCTATGAAATTTAATTTTTTTTCTTTACAACTATTTCGTTCGGGATATTGTCAGTTACACTGTATTTTTTATTTCATTGTAATATTAGCCTTTTCGGATATTAAGGGCTTCGAAATTGCATCTAAACGTAAAATTTTAAAAATGCTGTTAAGATATTTTGTTATAATTTATGAATAAAGAATTAAATGAAATATTTTCCTTTACAACTTTTTGCGAAAGAATATTATCTAGTAGTTTTTATAACATTTATATTGGTAGAATAAGAATTCATGGAAATTAAGAAGCTCAAAAAGTGCCGATTTTCGCAAAATACGCGTAAACGCTCTTAAAGTATTGTTACGGAATACATTTATTCAAATTATTAAACAATACAACGAATGGTTATCCTAAATGCATTTTCATTCATTTCTATTTTGTCAAAAAGTCGCGTCCGCCATCTTAGATCTCGAAATAGATATTTTATTCGTAAACCGGACCCACAGAAACTACGAAAACGATACCTATATTGACAATGTTAAGTATGTGGTGTGTTAGACGTAAATGTGTGACTTTGTTTGGATTTTCTTACGAACTTTCATCCCCTATTTCATCCGCACATGGGTAAATATATCAAAAACGCTAGAACAAATATTTATTTATTTCTTATCAAGTGCCTACATGCAAAGTTTCATGGTTTCGTCTTTAACAATGACGAATTCCATACAAACTATCATCCCCCATTTCACCCCCAAACAGGTCAAAATATGATAAATTTTTGATCAAATATTATTAATTTTCATAAGAAGTGCCTAAATTCAAAGTTTTATGGTTCTATCTTCAAAAATGACGAACTGCATTACAAACTTTCATCCCTGTTTCAACCCCTTCAAGCCTTTTTTTGCAAAAAAAAGTAGCCCATGTCCTTCCCCGAGCTCTCGTCTATATGTGTAACAAATTTCATCAAAATCAGTTCAGTGGTTTAGATGCAAAAGCTTATCAGACAGACAGACAGAGTTACTTTCGCATTTATAATATTAGTAGGGATTTTATGTTGAATATAGATTTTTGTATCCGTGGATACGTTCATTCCCGTGGCACAGTTCTTTCATTGCCGTGGACGCTTGTTTCATTGCCGTGGACGCTTGTTTCATTGCCGAGCACGCATGTTTCATCGCCGTGGCACGAAATTTTTAATCTTGTGTATCTCGTTTGTTTTTTATGTTATCTGCTAGATATTAAGCAAAAATACATACATTATCAAAAATTTTATAACCCGCTATTTAGTTTTTAAAAAAACTTTAAGATAAAAAAGTCCACGGAAATGAGAATTTTTTTGGACCTGTTGAAATTCACCCTTCTGCGTTCCTACCATTTAGGTAATCTTCGTTTTTCCAATTTTAGAGAATTCCGAACCAACCGCAACATTACGGTAGACAAAGAACGCGGTGTCATGAAGATGACTCCTCACATTGACCTGAAGTTCCTAAAAGACCAGTCCATCGCCGACATCAAGGATATCACCGTTATTATGCCTAATATGGCTTTGCTGGTAAGTTATCATTGTTATTGCTTAGCCCTTTTCACTGTAGCTATCATAATTACTAACAAAGATAACAGAGTATACTTATGCCATACAGATCTACAGATAGACCTACCGCCTAGTGGATAAAGCTACATACTAAAATAGGAAAGGCGGTGGTACCTACCCAGGTATCACCGCCTATTTCAGCCATAAAACAGTTTTCTGTGTTTTGGATTGAAGGTATATCATAGGTAGCCAGTGTAATTACCGGGCATATATGGCATTTCATCTTAGGCCACAGGATGACAACGCACCTGCAATACCAAGTGATATTTTCCTTGTTATTTCAGCTGTTTATAAGCGACGTTATCCACTTAGCATCAGGAAGGCCGTCAGCTTGTTTGTCATCTAGTTGTAAAAAAAATGAGTCTTGCAGTGCCTCAAAATATTCGTACCTGCATAAAAGAAAACTTTAAAAAATTCAAGAACAGGACACAGATGTTACATTCTAAATAATCTTAGCAGTCCGGGTAGATAAGTAAATCCGGGTAATAAATATTATAGTTACTATAATCTCAATTATGTAACTTTTCCAGTCAATCAGCACACTCCTGGCGGATAAACTGGGATACTTAGGTAATGTTGGCGCCTACTACTCGATCAACAGCCTCGGTTCTAAGCTCTTCAGGAACCTGACCGTCCACGAGGTGCTCTGGGGCTACGAAGACCCCACCGTTACAATCGCCAACACCCTTCTACCTGGCTGGATTGACTTCAACAAGATTGGTATTCTGGACAGGGTGAGGAACTATTTGACTAAAATTGTAGGTATATAGGTATCTAACAAGTTAATAGGTATTTGACTCAATTTTTACCTGAATGTAAGACCATATTACATCATGTATACAAACTTATAAATCATTACAACCACAAACATGTAGAAATGTAGATATAATAAAATTCAAATACTTTAATAACTAATTATTAATTGTTGCAGTTCTATGCGCAAAGGAAGGAGACAGTAGAAGTTGACATAAAGGACACTAAGGATAAGTTCTCCATTGTTAACTGGGACGATTCGCCCGGCATCGTAGAACAGGGGTTCACGGATCTCAATACTAGGTAAACTTTTCACTTCTAAAATACAATTCTGGATCTTACCCCAGTGGCAAAACCAACTAGACCATGGAGGCGGTAAAAATTGGATCCATCACGAAAATTTTTTGCTATTTTATGTTTTTATTTATGGTTTTCAACTTTAAATCCATCATATCAGACGTATAGTTTTAGACGTGTCTTAAGACGAAAGTCTTTAATTCGTGTGTGTTGCCAGTGATGACCTAAGGAACTGAAAAGTGGCCGCTTACAATGGGCCTCATGGTCACTCAAAGGGCAATGGAGAGGGCTATGCTCGGAGTTTCTGTGCGTGACCATATCATAAATGATGAGATCCGCAGGAGAACCAAGGTCACCGACGTAGCTCAAAGAATTGCGAACCTTAAGTGGCAATGGGCAGGGCACATTGTTAGGAGACCTGACCGCCGTTAGGGCGTAAAGATTCTTGAATGGCGACCGTGTACCAGGAGGTTGGTAGGCCCCCCACAAGATGGGCTGAAGATCTGGTAAAGGTCGCGGGAAGCCGCTGGATGCGGGCAGCGCAGGACCGTTCGGGTCGAAGATCCTTGGGGAGGCTTATGTCCAACAGTAGACGTCTCTCGGCTGATACGATGAGACGTCCTAAATAAATTTCCACTTGATCACCTGAAAAACGACAGTAGGATGTATAGTATCTCGTACCATAACATTGTTATTATGATTATTACCAGTATTCCCTGCAACCGTGCAAGAGGCAGCTATGAAGGCCTGATGGTAGCTCCAGGACTATCGAAGGACAGAGTCATTCCTATCTTCAGGCGGCAGGCCTGCAGGATCTACCCGTTCACCTTTAAGGCTGAGTTGAATGATTTTTACAGCTTAAATTACTACAGGTAAACATTTCCTTCTTCTTTTGAAATATATGACGTAGAGATTTGAAAGTTACTATATCGTTTGCGATAGCAATATTTTTATTGATTCGAAATGTGGACATTTTTTTTAAATCTAGCATAGCAATTATGCTTTGTTCAATTATGTGTGTTTACAAGGCATTAAAATCGTCTTTTTCCGTTTCTACCGACAAAATTACGGGATAGCGAACGTAAAAGTTTGGCCCTAAGCTCGAGAACAGGTGCAAAAGTGTGCAAGCATCAGTCTGCGTGTCCTACCCTACGGCATGGGTCGAAGATGTACGAAAACGTGAGGAGTTCAGGATCGTAAGACTATTAATTTTACTCTATATATTTCCAGGTTCACTATGGAACAATCAGCATTCAACACAACTTCACCTTACGCGTGTCCATGCAGCACCCATTGCCTACCTGACGGTTTCGTGGATGTCGCCAACTGCTATTATGGTAAGTAAGCTCTTTTATTTTGCCTCATAAATTCGGTGATCTGCTAGTCATCTAACAAGAACTCCCGGTTTCGATACCCAGGCAGGCACGAATTGTGCTAGTTTTAGTTCTGTTTATCATCTTATTATTCCTAGTGGCATTAGACCAACTCTAATTTTGATATTCCAACATTTGATGAGCTATCTTCATTAGTTTTGTTTGATATACGACTCACACTTATGTATTTTCCGTATAGGTTTCCCTATTGCTCTGTCGAAGCCACACTTTCTGTACGCAGATCCTCAAGAAATGAGGCATTACGAAGGCTTGAAACCGGATGCTGAGAAGCACGAATCAGTTCTCAACTTGGAACCAGTAAGTGTACTCCAATAATTTACTAAGTAGTTACTATTAATTTTTTTTAAATTTATTTGCTTATAATGTGGTATTTCAAAATCTTATCTTTCTTACAGACTATGGGAATACCATTATCTTTAGCTTCTAAGATTCAAGTGAATTTAGCTGTGAGGGTTTCAGCTGGGAATCCCATCACGAAACCTTTCAAAAACAAGATGGTTCCACTACTTTGGATTTCACTTGTAAGTAAAAGTCAACAACATTCAATTGTCTTAATCCAAATCAGAGTTTTAATATAAATAAAAAAACATTAAGCGATATCTCATTACAAATTGGTTGTCTGTAAAGTCGGTTTACTGACGATAGTTGAACGTGACAACGTCTTAAGAAAATACTGATGGAATGGTAGCATTTCATTTGTTTAATAGATTTTTGCTTGCACTTCAAGCCTTACATGGAACGCCTCAGAGCGAGGTAACGCCGCATGCGTCATGTTTTTTCGTGCGTGCAGCCGGATCTCTCGAATTATAAGACGTTGTCACGTCAAAAGGTGTAGCAAATAACTTAATAGCACTTGATAATAAGCAGACGTCTTTAGTTTTTTGGTTTTGCGAATTGGTTCGGTCCGAGTGTGAATTCACTTCGGCCGAAATAATACTAGCATAGTATATATTATGCAATACTTATTGGGTCACATAGTAAGCCAGACTCTTCCTGTCTAAAATGAAAGCACATACGTAAGTGATTTCTTTTCCAGTAATCCAGATCCAGAGGTTCGATCCCGCGGGACTGAAAATTTGTACTGGTTTGTTTAGTGGTAGCGCTTCTTCGAAGCCTGCCTGGCTAGCTACAATCATCTTGTTAAAGTCTGCATTAGTAAAAATAGCGTTTACAACGTTATTGTATCCCGCCCGACAGCTAATGATAAAGTAGCCAGTCCCTCTGTGTTTGTGGTTCCTGGTGAAACTCGCTTCCATCTGCACCCTTATCGTCACCATCAGATAAGGTGAAGGAAAAGACCTTAGGTAAAAATCTTGTGTAGTTAAGGCCATACGGTCTGATTAGGAGATAACTGGCAGATAATTTGAGTGGTCGCTAATAGGAACTTCTGAACAAGACCCTTTACCCCCTTTTATAAAATATGGTCTAAAGTTAGTTGTGGTTGAAAACTGATGTTATCTCTGTCTTTCATTCAGCAAATATAAGTGGCATCATCAGTTTTACACTATGATTAACTTTAGTACATGTTTTATTGGGGGTAAAGTTTAACCCTCTTGATGATGATGGTATAATCTCATTATTCAACATCTTCATCTTCAATATAATAATTAAGTTATTTATCCAACAGCACTGCAAGAGACCACCTCCCTTAGTCGTGAACATTCTGTGGTTCCGACTGGTCATCGCTCCAGTACTTATGATCATCATCGAAGTTCTCCTTATCATCATCGGTTTCATCATCATCGTCAACGGCTTCTACCGTTGTATAAGACCGAAGTATTCAATTATTGAGAGTAATGATGAGAAATAGGTATCCATTGCGTAGTGCAATAGGTACTTAGCTAATGAATTCAATTAGCAACATGTCTTCGAATTCGGTATACTGTTGCCGGATCACGCATTCACATAGCAATTTATTCCGCTTATGGGAGTATTGGATTTGAGAAATGTCTGTGTTCATGGTGTATTATGTAATCACACACGTCGCGGTGAAATTAAAAGAATAGATTATAGGTAGGTAGTTCCCCAATTTTATCTTCAATAACAACAGCCAATACCCAGTGAAGGTATCGAATCGAATCGAACCAACGACGCAACAAAACTGCGGTCTCCAGTAAGATGGATTTAATTTAAATACTTTTAAATTTTAGTTTAAAATAGTACTTACTAAAAGGTAATAAGGTACAAGCTTTAATATTATCCTTTCATCGCTTTCCATTATCCATTTTTTTAAGATTGTACGTCACAATATTAATCCACATCTATTTCCAATAAATAAGTAGTCTTATTAAAGAAATTAATATTTAATTTCTAAATTCTAATTATGTTGCATTTATTATAAATAAACGCAATTATTAAATTATTTTGCTACTAAGTGCTACTTAGATATATGTTAATCAAATGTGTTTTTACCTCAATGGGAATTATAGTGTAATATCTTAATATTAATTTAAATTTTATAACTCATTTTAAGCTATGGTGGTGTTAATTTTACTATTTAATATAAAAGTAAGTATACATACATTTGAGTCGAATCTTGTCGTGAAGAGAATATTAAAAAGAAAAATAGTGAATTCATGTGCAGAATCGTATATTTCAATGTAATAATCCGTTTATAGAGACGACAGCAGATCAGACCACCATAAAATGTCAAAATACTTTAAACTCTATGATCACGGAATAAGATGGCTTTGAAAATTTTGGTTCGTTTGATTCTTAATTATGAATCTATTTAATGATAATAGACAATAATTATTCTTTAAACTTAATGCTGTAAATATAAGTATGTACAATAAAATTGTGATATTAGATTAAATAGTGTAATTAACGTTAAGAATAATTTTAATATTGTTATTGAAATTGTCAATGTATAATGAAATTAAAACTTGGCGGAATTAAAATTTATTTTGTAAAAAGTATCGTTTTATTTATGCATACTTATGTAATATGATATGTCCCGTATATTACAATAGTGTTAGTCCCTCAATGATACCTGTGGGAGCTGGCTTTCAACTTAGTCCTTATCGTCCAAGCCACCTTTGGCACTATTGTGGAGAGCCGAGAAATGGCCCTTATTGGTCTCGGTGTGGGCCAGTCGTAGCGGGGACTAGGAGAGACCACATTTACCTCTCTCGAGTCCCACATACCCGTGCAGTTGCATCGTACTGCAAAGATGACGCGTAAATGACCTCTCAAAGGCTTAGCACGCAGGGTATTCAGTCCTTGTTTGCATGCTACGGGCTGCCCACCTTATACCTAAGCAGCACACGTTGCTAATCTTGTGCATTATTCCCTACTCCGTTGAGTTCTGGAAACATTACTCACAGAAAGGAACCTTGATTAAAAAGGTTTATTGAACTGCGACATTCTGTATTGCCAACTACAGATTCCTGTTGATACGGACTTTGGTCTGTGATTTACCTTCAAATTAACTATATATTCCTTTCCCATTGTTGTCATAAGACAACAGATTTTCCCTAGGATTTCCCGATAAACTTAGCTAGAAACTTTTAAAAAGGTAATATTATAATTTATCTACTTTTTGTGCAAGCCAGCTGGAATCGATTATACTCCTTCATAAGGATAAATTCTGAATACATCTTAAGATACCGCAATTTAAGAAATATGAAAATAAAAATACTTACGCCTAATCTATAATTGCAATACAAATATACCTGCAACTGTATCGCACTAGAAACTTGGACCAAACCAAAGTTTGAACGACGTTTTGCGTCGAAGCGTTTGTATCTACAGAGCAATGAAGCTAGAAAGATCCTTTGCTATGATACCAATTTAAAATCGGCGTGCAAAGAAAAAATCTACCAATGGGAAAACTTCAGTCAGCAAGGCAAGGTCTTGGCTCTCCAGAGCTCTGGTAGAATACCTCCCTTATTTTGATACCGTTAAGGTATGGTCTAGAAGGGTTTAGTTTACTTTTGATATAAATACCCACTCTGATGATATAACTAGAGATTTTATTTACGGCAATGAAAACAAGATTTTTTTTACAAATGTTGAAGACTAGACAAATTGCTACTTCCCATGAGGTCAGCAGATGTTGATACCAAATGTAATGAAATAAATTTGTTTATGCACCTTGCCTGTCTGCAAGTTTCTTACAAACTCTTTAAGACGTGTGCTGGTAGGAAATTACGTTTCTGCTCTTGGGTAGGTTGGTAAATTTATTTTTTCGCATTGTTATCTTGGTATTATAGCCTAATTTGGTAGTCGGTGGCAACGTAGTCTAGCATCCACGGGCCTAGAATGGAAATGAGAAAAATTATATTCCCACTATCCTTGTTTATCCTACACATTGTTACGGTAACAGCTTTTAAAACATACTGTGGTCCGCTCGCCAATAGGCCGACTTTATTACAAAAGTAGTCCGCTGGCCAATTTACGGACTTTATTGCAAAATTAGACAACTTGCCAATTTACGGTCTTTATTTAAATTTAAATATACAAACGATTAATAAAATAATATTTTACAAGAAGCACACTTAAATAAGTAATTTCAATCACAGATCTTTGAGTGGTTAAAAATTTCAATATAACTAAAAGAACGCAGACAATTATTCTAGCTACCTTAAATAAAGACACTATTAAATAAATAACATTTTCAATTGTTTTGAAACATATTTGAAACTCGAACTAACCATTCTGAATATTTATAATCTAAGTAACCATTTGATATGAAACGTAACAATTTGTTACAAAAATGACATGAATATATTGATTCTGGCACACACAGAATTATTGTGTATGCCAGAATTATTGTAGCTGTATAATCATCTAATTATAGGACTTATTTTTATATTTATTGCTTAATAATTTATTTAAAAAATAAATATAAAATCAACGTCAGTACCGATTGCGACAAAATGCATTCACTTATCGTTTACTCTTGGACGAAGATTATAGACATTTAAATAAAGTAAATACTAGTATCATTAATTTATAATTTGATGACAATTAATGTAACTTTACAATACTTAGTATAGTTCATACATTAGAATAACTATAAATGCTATAGTTTACACTGATACTGTGCAGAAGTTAAAGTAAGTAATAAACTAATTGTTCAGAAAAATAAAATGCAGATTAACAAGTTTTTCATTAACAATGCAAAAATCTTAAAAACAATAACATAATTGGAAAGACTAGAAATTATATTTACATATCAGTATAATTTAATAACAATGCCCTAATATGAACTGAGTAGTCTATAGACATATCATAACTGGCATTAAGCTTATTATTATATTATTGCTGTTATTATGTCCAAACAAATAAATAATTGTACTTAGTTGGTACTATTATTAGGAATATAGAAAAGCAACCTTATTGGCAGCATTTAAGGTTACAATTGAAAAACATATTCAAACTATATTTAGGTCTAAATTACTATATTATTGCAAGAAATGATCTTTCTTTAAACCTTAATGTTAACAATATTTAAACAAAATTGGGGCCTCACAAAAATCGCACTATTTATCGCGTAGCCACCTCAGACTCCATAAAACGTGACCAAATAAAATCGTCTGTATATTCTTATTTAGTCTGAGTAGCCACCAACTCCAAAAATCTTCAGTTTTCATACATTTTTACTGCTATCATAATTCAAGGGAACGTCAATGATTTGGTTTTGGTTTATACGTTTGTCAATATCGCGATTAAGCCCCTGACGATGAACAAAGGTCAAATAACTTTTGGCAAGCAATACTAGACTTAAACATTAATAAATAAATTAACATAAATAATTATCTATTTTACAACTAATATACAATTGGTAACTGGGTATTTGTTTCAAATTTATCATATTAACTTAAAACTAACTTATTTACAATACTTATTAATCTACGTAGTCAACAGTCTTACTTGGAAATATAATAATTTAAAAGTTTCATATATCAAAGAGAGAAATCAGTATTTCACAAAGCTTAAGAAACATATTGCATTAATGGTAACCTTTTGTTGTACAGAATGGTTTGATATTGTATTATAATAACAATTTACGTACTTAAATAATTTATTCAAATACTTTGTACACACGCCTTCACCACACTGCACGTATATCAAATATTATCAATACATTTTGAATTGTATACATAATAGTATTCGATTCAGATTTGATAGAAAAAATCTTAATCTAACCGGAGCGATGCAAAACGTACTAATAGGATAGCTTCGCTAGATGAGGTAAAAAAAGCAATCTTGGGTTTATGTCTTCGCACGGCTGTGGTAGAAAAGTGACCTTAAAGTGTACAAATTCGATATCACGATAATGAAATCACGCACTGCCGTGCTATTCTGTAAAGATCTCACTTCTCACCTCAAATCTCATTTAGACTTTGACTGTCAAATTTTATGGAAAATTCTTTGTTTTGCTAGGTAAACTAAAACCGAAGCAACCCATGGTAGTGTATAATATTAAGAAATAATCCGTTTGTTGTGAAATATTTGTTGGCGCTTGACAGCTAAGTTCGAAATGAGATATGAGATCCTTACAGAATCGCACGGCAGTACCTACCTAAACATCGTAAAAGTACCTTATTAAAAACTACAGAAGGTAGCTATTTAAATAGCACTTCTATTGCCTTTGTTTTGATAATAATAAGTTGAAACATAATTTACGACTTTATTAAAAGTAATTTGAACAGCGACATGATGCTATTGCTATGTGGCGTAAACGTGAGCGTATATCCAAGAGACGTAATGGGCAATGTTTGTGTACACATCGGGAACTCCTCTCCTGGCGCATCCCGATCCGAACGAAGTCAGTCCTCGAAGCTCCCAGCGGCCCCCAGACCGACACTGAAGAGGTCCACCACTGTCCCCCTGAAATGTCATAACGCTGTTTACAGAGCTTTACTTGGTATTGGACTAGTGGTAGGCTCGCTCAGCGGAATTAATTTACTAGGTGGTAGACCCATATGTAGGGTCGTCTGGGTAGGTACCACCGCCTTTCTTATTTCTGCCATGAAGCAGTTCGCTGTGTTTCGGATTGAAGGGAAAGGTAGCCAGTGTAATTACTGCTCATGGAAGGCAAATCATCTTAGTCCCCAGGATGCCCCTTAATCCTGGGGACTAAGATGATATGCCTTCCATGCCCAGTAATTACACTGGCTACCTTTCCCTTCAATCCGAAACACAGCGAACTGCGTCCCCAACGCACTTGCAGTGTTAAGTGATTTACCCTTAATATTGCAAGTGTCTATAGGCGACGGTAACCAAACCACTTAAAACCAGGTGAGCCACAAGCTTGTTTGCCATCTCGTAGTATAATAGAAAATTAGATTCCAAGGCCCCGTTTACGATTCTTAGGAAGTAGTGGGGCTTTGTTCTCTGGCTAGCTACAGTATTCCGACAGTTAATGATAAAATAGCTAGTTTTTCAGTGCTTGAGGTTTCAGAGTTCATCCACCTTTAGCCTTATCGACACTTACCACTTAGTTGAGGTCAATGCCAAGAAAACCTTCGTCATATCAAAAACATAGGATAGCATAGAAGCAAAGGATTGAATCATTTAATTTTATAATATTCTTAACAGCTCAAATCGCTTTCCTATAAAAATAATTAAAATAGTTCAAGGCAGATATGGTCGCCATTTATAATTGACTTGTTGAGTTTCGATTCAATATCCGATCATATTTGATTCCTTCAATCTTTTGATAGTTAGATCACAGATAAAATGTTCGTCCAATCTATAGAGACTTATGATTGCATTGTTATTATCCACATTTTGAGATGTAAAGCTTTCGCTTTCATATTTATTACAGTCTGACAATGCTATTAGCAGTACACTCGATTCGGACACAAATGATTTACTTCATGTGATAATAGTTACACAAGTTCTAATTGTAAACGTGACAACTGTATAAGGCATGGCGATCGTTGCTTTATTTAACCTGGCGAAGGAATAGTGAAGAAGGACATTCATTCTGGAATTATTAAGTAACTTTCCGAAATTAGAAGCCAGATAATATTTTTTTTCAAAATCAATAAAGGAGAAATAGAGCATATTTTATTGTACGTGTGAGATGCAACTCATCACAATATTTATAATGATATCTTTATCATTAATCTACTCATATCAAGCAGAGATCGTTTTTTAATACGCTAACCTTAACGGACGACGAGCTATTAAATTATTTGGTAACAATTTCATGATATAATTACTTTCGTACAAATTATCCTTTTCTGATACGCTTATAATACTTACCACACAAGCTCCAGTGCTGCCATCAGTACTTCCAGCACACAAATGCCCGTCATTCAAAGGCAATGATAACGAATATCTATCTCTACAAATCTTTAATGGTAAAATTGGAACTTCAGCTTCTAACAAAACATCTGTAAGTGTCCCATTTGTCTGCTCTCTCCCCCAGCCAGTTGCGTAACACTCATCTTTGAAGTCTATACCGTTGTTGTCGTCTATGAACGGATCTATTTCCTCACCAAACATTAATTTCTTATCACTCCTATCATTACCATTTACTCTTACATCTTTAGCTAATTGATTTCTAATTAGTTTTATTACACTATCTAACGTGGCACTATCGTACACTAAATCACTTCTCCTTCTATCATCATTTGTGCTGTGCAATTCTTCAATAGGTTTTCTTTCAGTTTGCTTGTCCGAATCATTGGCAACTCTCACATTGTACCTCATGTTCTTGTGTTTCTTGCTCGCGAATCCGGAAAAAATGGTTTTCGTTAAATTATTTAGTTTCTCGAGATATTTCACAGCTGTGTCGGGATTAGGCTTTGGTGGTTTGGTGGTTTTTCTTCTTATTGGCTCAATGTTTGCTGGCCGAGAGAAGAATGAAGTGCCCTTCTCATGGTAGCCAGCAACTGGATCAAAGGGTGGTAGACATATGGTTCGTATTTTACTTCCAGCGCTGACATCGGCCGGTCGTGTCATCTTCATTAAAGCTGAAAATATTAATTTAGTTATTATAGCACATCCGTTAATAACTCTTACACTGGAACGGAAAACAACAAATGTAAATAAAAATTGAGGATTGACATAAGCATTATCAAATACGCATGAAATGAATCCATTCCACTAACTACCACATAAGTTAACATGACATGCAGTTTATATGATGAGATTTTAGTTTGAGTTACGTAACAAAAAATGTATGTATTCGATTGCATTTTTGGTTTGGTGAAAATGATATAAAGTGCTAGAGCTTACGTAACTTCATTCTAATAATACAAAACATTAAAAGAAATTTATTTGTGTTAAAAACTAATCAGAAAATCCGTTCAGCCGGAGGTCAGAAGGTAAGTAATACAATACTTGTTACACAGAATTTAAATTTACCTCATTATATCAAAAGTTGTGGATGTAGTGGTTTTAAAAATCTAATTAAATCTATTTCAAATCAAATCTTTGTCTACAAACCTATGTCATGCTGATAGTTGTGGAATCTGTGATGGAGGACAATTCTCTCAATAGGAACATAAGCTCCTTTTTGTTCTGCCCGGTCCCACTCGCCTAATACTGCAGTCCACAGGGCTGGTACAGGTAAGTTGAACAGCTCACTGGAAATTACAGGCAAAGGATTTTGTCACACCACAATTAAACAAAGCAAAGAAGGATGCTAATGTTGAGATAACGGCTGATAGCGTAGAGTGGAAGAAGAAAAACGCCTAGTGCATTATGCTACTCAGATCTCTCCTCCAAATAAAACACAAGCATTCAAGATATTTCGATTGTAGGCTGACTTGGAGATGGTTTCAGCTGTTTGTATAGACTAAAACAGAAGCTTTAAAGAAGGTGTTTGTATGTTTAACGCGACTGTAGCAGTTATCTAGCTATTCATTGTCATCATCATTTCAGCCAACAGACGCCCACTGTTGGACATAAGCCTCCCCCAAGGATCTCTAACTCTGCGGTCCTGTGCTGCCGCATCCAGTGGCTTCAGCCGACCTTTACCAGATCATCGGTCCAATTTGTGTGGGCCTACCAATGCTGCGTCTCCCGCTACACAGCCGCCACTCGAAGACCTTACAAACGGCCATCAGCCCTCCTCGTAATATGCCCTGCCCATCGCCACTTAAGGGCGTATACATAAAGAAACCTGGTTACGGGCTGTATTCTAGCAACGCTTTACGGTACTTGTATTCTTTATATTTTGTTGGGGATAGCACCGATAAATTCCGAATGTCGCTAAAAAGTTCGAATCAGCATCGTTAAGCACTGTTTTTATAGGCCACTTCATACAACCAATCCCATGCCTTTATCAGCTTGCTTGATACCAATAAGTACGCTAGCAATCTGCTTTCTACATTTATATTTAGGCTATATGGGCCACCTTAGTTCTCCTGCGGATTTAATCTCTAATCCTATCGTGAGATCGTTAGCCGTGTGATGCCGGCAGAGTAGAATAGCATCACCCCATATCCTCCAAAGGATGTCGTAGATGGCGACTAATGGACTAGCAAAAGGGGTATTGATCACCTTATACTCCGTCCACCAATCCGCATTGGACAAGCGTGGTGAGCTACTGCCTACACCTCCTTCGATGACAAGGAGAGACCTTGTGTCCCAGCAGTGGGTCGAATTATAAAGGCTGTTATGATGAATCCTATCGTGCCTATCTCTATAACACAGTCTCTTAATAAGGAAAAATCAAGAGTAAATACTTATGTATGCAGTGAGCTGTGGTAACCAGCCACAGTGGATGGACCAGCACCCCACCGCACCAGTGACCGATCAGGCCGTAGTTTGGATGCAGGAGTTGAAGTGACACCTGGAATAACAGAAGAATAAATGAATAACTGAAGGATGAACAGCAAATAACTAAATTGAAAGCTCTGCTTAACAATTTTGTCTGCTTTCTCCTACAGTGCTCCCAATTTTCGGGGTCAGTACAGTATGTCTTGATGTCGACAATACTGTTAATAGGTATTCACACGCACATGATTTTGATAGTCGGCCACCTCCCTGCCACTAACACTCCTTGGGAACAACAGCTATCTTGGAGATCCTCCGGAGTGCTTTTTGTAAAAGCACGTGTTGAGAGACTTCATTTTAAAAGCTTTTATTTAACTTGCAATGTATGTTTGTTCGGGTGGAATCTTGCAACTCGATTTTGAAGCAGATTTCTTCATCCGATTCAGCTGAAATTTTGTATACACGTTTAGTTTGGATGACAATACACAATAAGCTGTGTGACGTCATTCTAAATCCAATATGGCGGACCTTCCAAGATGGCAGAATAGTTATTTTTAATGCATTTCCACAATATGGGTATCAAATGAAAGGGTTTACTGAGAAGAATGCGAATATTGACTAAAAAGTAAAAAATAAATTAACTAGAAAAAAAAGATTTCTAAAAAGCCTTTATTTAACGCACTAAAATGATGGAAATAGACTTTAAATAGCAATAAAATCTTGTCGCGAGATTTACTTCGATCTATCGTTATCTTAATCACAAGTAAATCTCACGACAAGCTTTTATTTGCTAATTAAAGTTTATTTTTATCATTTTAGTGCATTTAATTTAAAATAAAAGCTTTTTTTAGAAATATTTTTGTCCAGTTAATTTTTTATCTCAAATCTACCGTACAATTTTTTGTTACTATGATTAAGTTCAAACTTCATAATTAATATCAATATCAAGGCTGTATAATATAATATATTTCCACGCTCACACCAATTATCTAGCCCGAAGTAAGTATCATTAAGAACTTGTGTTACGGATACTAGATAACGGACATTTTTTTTTTAATATACATAATAATTTTAGATATTTTTATAAATAAACTTAAATAAATGTATAAACAACCATGACTCGCAAACAAACATTCGTGTTCGTCACACAAACATTTGCCGCTACCAGGATTCGAACCCGGACCGCTTGATGTGAAGCCAGCTATACTGACCACTCCACCACGACAGCGTCAAAATAGTCGCGTCAAAATAGTTCTCACTTGACATTGGCAAAATCTTGGCAAAATGGTGCCGCGAAGGCCATTAATTAAAAATAGAATAAAACAGCTATCTTTCAACAGCAGTCGTCACCACCAGCATAGTAGTTCTTTCCGAAAAACGGAGGAAAATCGAGTTGAAAAAATCTTGGTCACCCATTCGAGTAGCAACCGCGCATTTCGTAGCTTCGATTTCGTGATGTTTAGAAATAAGAAGGCACCAAGTAATTGTAAAAGCATGTTTTCTACAATATTAGCCAAATATTCTGCAAAAGTATTGCGCAAGACACAGGTACAGCACGTCATCTATAATTTACTCATAAAATGGGGAAAGGAGCTTATTGGCATTTGAAATATTGAAAGACTATTATAGGTACTGAGAGCTATTGTTTTCAAATTGTAATTCACGTTTTGATTAAGTATAGACTTTCGTAAATTTTAAATTACATTTAGAAAGAATAGAGATGCGACATTTAGGTAAGTGTTATATAAGCTGCATTAGATGGTAATAGTTATAGCAATATAAAAATATCTATAAGAGCTTGAGCAAAGCCTTAGGTAATAGTTGGTTACACATAAAGCCACATATGGCAATATGGACCATCTAGTATCTCTAAACCATAAAAGTGTTGCCAGGACAGGTAATTGTACTGTTAAATCGTCAAAAACTCGGGAAGAAATTATTATTTCACTTAAATAATTAGGTATTATTATGCTGAGACAATTATTGGTCGTGTGATGCCGGCAGAGTAGAATAGTATCACCCCATATCCTTCAATAGGTGTCGTAGAAGGCGACTAATGGATCAGCAAAGGGGTATTGATCACCTTATACTCCGTCCAAAAATCCGCATTGGGCAAGCGTGGTGGACTACTGCCTAAACCTCCTTCGATAACGAGGAGGGGTCTTGTGTCTCAGCAGTGGGTCAAATTAATAAGGCTGAAAATGTGATTATGCTGAGATGGAGAAGAAATGGCGAAAGAAACTTCACAGCTTACAATTTCGTAATGATTTCAAAACATCAACAAGTCATAAATAATTATCAATATAATTTAAGTTAGAGTTTTATATGGGTAAATTTTGGGCAGTTATTACTCAAACGCATTTGCTTCATATCTTGTAAAAAGCTTTTCTATATAACTTAATTAATTACAATAATGAACTAAGTAATTTAACTTCTGATACCCACCACCATTTTGAGTTATTGTTAGAATTAGGTACATACGTTCCTTTCAATTTAGGTGCTAAGCATACATTTATGATCCTCCAGTTAGCAATGCTATAAGAATAGGTAAAATGGTGTGGTATACAAAAAAATACATCCAATAATGAATTAGTTATTAACACAATCGAACGAAAAATATATCCTATTAATTGCATGTGACATACAATTGTCCATCTAAAACACATTTAATTAAAAAAAACGCCTTCATAACTAAAAACGGGAACTGAAAATTTTGTTTGATAAAAATCGAAATGGTTTTTGAGATCGCTCCCAAAGACAAGTAGGAACGTTTATTCTTTTTATTTGTTTTAAAAAAATATTAGTTTTTAGTTTAAAATGCGGTTTTTTTATTTAAAATTAATTTATTATTTGCCTTTAAGTGCTTTCAGGAACCCTATCTCGAGATAAAACTATTACGATATCATCGATGCCAATTAAATAGGCATTATTAAAGATAACTCAAAAACTACTCGTCAGATGTCGATCAAATTTAAATGGGACCACACAAGGAGCTTATATTTTACCTCTAGAATATAACTTCGTGGGACCACATGACAAGCACCAGCTTCCAAACGTTAAAAGAATTTTCAAAATCCGTACACCCAGTAAAGAGTTATGAGGTAACAAACATTAAAAAAAATACAGTCGAATTGAGAACCTCTTCATTTCTTGAAGTCAGTTAAAAAGATCTTAAAGTTATAGACGACCAAAGCTTAAAAACGAGGAACCGAGTTGTCTGTTCTATAAAATAATAATTACCTGCCAAGGCCATGCTCCTCGTTTGGACTCCCGACCCTTGATGATGCGGAGCTGGCCAGCAGACCGCTCACGCGGCTGCCGTGTATGTCGGCGAAGGGGGACACCGCACTCTGAAATAAAGAAAATTTTACATTATTATATTATTTTAATATTCTTATCTATAACGTGGCGTTTACAATTGACCTCATATAAGGCTCAAGGTCACTGAAAGGGCAATGGAGAGGACTATGCTCAGAGTTTCTGCGTGATCATAATTAGAAATGACGAGATTGCCAAAAGAAGAAAAAGTCACCGACATATATGGCAGTGGGCAAGGCACATTACGAAGAGGACTTCCATTGGGGCGGAAAGTACTTGAATGGAGCCGTTTGCCAGGCGACGTAGCGTTGATAGGCTCCCCACAAGGAGGACCGACGATCTGGTTAAGGTCACGGTAAGCTGCTGGATTCGGGCAGCGTAGGACCAATCGGGTTGTGATCCTTGGGGGAGGCCTGTGTCCAACAGTGGGCGTCTCTCCGCTAAAATTTTTAATATATCATCATTTCAGCGGAGAGACATCGATGTTGTCGTGGTCGTGCATTCTTTGTAACGATTAGAAAAGCTAATCTATCAACTGCGCGGTTGATATTCGAATGGGTGACCGAAATTTTTCCAAATCGATTTTTCTCCAAGCTTTGCCGGCACGTTAAGCTGGTGGTCCCAAGTGCTGTTCAAAGATAGCAGTCGTTCCCAAGGAGGGTTGGTGTCAGGCACACGACCGTAAAAATCTAATGCCAAAATCAATTTATTTTCGGGTACTTGTGCATACATTTATTATTTTTCTGTAAGTGAAGCATTCAGAACAGGTGAGAAATATTATGAATTTAGGAATCACTGTAGGATTTTTAGTGATTTCAAAAGTTTTGCTTTTGATCATCTAATTATGTTGCTGACTATAGGTATTGACACAATTTAAAATACAGTGGGAGAATGGTCTTTTCGAGGTTTTTCCATATAATATTTGAATGAAAACTATAATAATGATAATCTCATTCTTCATTTAGATATTGAAGTAAAAGGAGTTAGATAAGTACTTATTACAAATTTCACTATAAGTTACCAGCGGTAATGATTAAGTCAATATTTAATGAAGTGTGAAGATGCGCCCACGCAGCCAACGCAACGTGTTCGTTATGTTATAATTCAGTTACGATACACTTTCCATCCCGGATATTAGAGTTTGATGCTGCAGAAACTAGTGCCTTTACTGTAATTACTTAAGAACCCATGTAAAATTTATGGTATGCAATAAAACATTTGAATTTGAAAACTTTGTACAAGTATTTATTTGCTTGACCAAGACAAATCAAAATATTAACTTAACATATTTTATTATAGTACCTATAACCGCCTAAAATATTTGTAGAAGCACACGCCAAAAGTGCTGTAAAATTATGGTATATAAAGGGCTTGTTGTTGGACACGGTACATATTTCTACTTAAATTTTTGATTTGAATTATTTATTGACTTTGACCTTGCTTTTGTGAACACACTTCACATCAAAAGGTTCGATCTCAAATACTGGTAAGGACAAATGTTTATTGGAAGGAACACATTTTTATATTTATTTCTGTTTATTTATAAACATAACTAATTCAGTACGTATGATTCACGCTATCCAGTAACCATAGCAGAAGTTCTTATATGATAAATAAATGTATAATAAATCAATAGAGATAATTAATGTGTTTTGCACCAAAGGATTGATTTGAGTGCAGTGTGAGTGTGATTATTATATCATATTGTTGACAATAATAGATGCTCAAATAGATTTTTGACAGACAAATTTGACTTTGCTTTAGGTAGTCATGAAAAATACAAAATGGTACGTAAAATAATTAAGGTAAATTTATCAAATGCTTTTTTTTAAAAAATATCAAAATCTCTTCCACAATGTTTACTAATTTATATATTCGAATCGCTAGTTCCTATCGTAGCTTAAACTAACTACTAATTTCTTCCCAGAAGTGATAGCAACAACTCACATGGCATTGCCATCCCTGAGTGACGGAAACATGAATATTAATATTCGCACATCGCTGTCAATTCGCAAATGTCGCTGTATCGTCGCAACAATTACATAACTTCCTAGCTACCTTATTGATGGATGGAACCTAATGATGTAAATCATTTAGTTTCTACTCATTTGCTTTTTATGTGCCAGGATATCAAATCAAATCAAATCAAATCAAATCAAATACGTTTATTCAGATTTGGTACAATGTGTACACTTATGAACGTCAATTTATATAAAGAAAAAAATATCAAAAATACTAACTTAAACTAACAAAATAGTAAGAATAAATAAAATAATGAAAGTACAATTTATACTCACTTAAAAATGTTAAAGTAAGTCTTTTAACATATTACTACAATATACTGTAAATTTTTGAATAAAAACACTCTAATATAATAAAAAAAACACTAAGTGCATCACAACATTACATAATGAAACAGACACTAAAATAAATAACAATATTCTAGGTTAAAATCTTAAAGCCAAGCGTTTTTGTCATCCAAATAATCTTTGATTGTATAGTAACCTTTAGACATTAGAACATTTTTTATATAAATTTTAAATTTATTAAAAGGCAGTTCTGTAATATTATTAGGAATTTTGTTAAAATATATTATGCTTTGTCATTGTTAAGTATGTTCATTATCATACCCACTGTCATTATCAAAGGAATCCATTTAAAATCGATCGATAAATCGGTTGAAACGAACACTCTTAGTATTCCGTGGATTCATCGTGGGTTTGTAGTGCCATTTGTGACCCAGGTATAGGTTTTAGGTGACGATAACGACTGGTGACCTTGGCCATACTGAGTATCCATCGCCTGCACAAAACACCCAGAAAGCACATAGAAAACGAAAAAACTATTAATATTTCTACTACTTTTGCTAGATGCAACTTTTTCTTATAATATTTAAATAATTAAACTATCTTCCACGTGAATAAAGTTTTATGAAAACAGCCCGAGTAGTTACCGAACTATGCCACTTTTTTATTTTGGTAAAACCTATTTTCAAGATTTTTTAAATACTAAAACGTACAAATTTTTAAATGTTCTCAATACTAATTTTTTGTGTAAGTAGTCTATGAGTGAATGAAACCGTAATTTTTTCAAAATTACGGTTTCATTGTTGACGCGTGTTAATCTTTGGATAATGGCGTGTTACGCCTTATTAAGCATTTATTGATGAATAAACCCCATAGGTCGTTTATAGCACTTCGACACTCACTTCCACTACCCCTGGTTTCCCTCTCTCATCATAACAGCCTTTATAATTCGGCGCACTGCTGGGACACAAGGACTCTCCTTGTCATCGAAGGAGGTTTAGGCAGTAGTCTTCCACGCTTGCCCAATGCGGATTGGTAGACGTAGTATAAGGCGATGAATATCCTTTTGCTGATTCATTAGTCGCCTTCTACGGCACCCATTGGATGATATGGAGTGATGCTATTCTACTCTACCGGCATTACACGGCTAATTTCTCTCTCTCTCTGTCCAGGCTTATTTGGTAACATTCTGTGTGTCATATTTGGTAAAATCCTGCGCGAGCCACTTTCTATACGCATTCCAATACTTATTAGTTTTTATAGCGTGGTCTTTGGGGATGTTTATTTACCATGGAAAATTCAGTTCAATCAGCAGTACATGCCGAAGTATTCATCTTTACACATTATTTAATTGGTAATGTCTTCATATGCTACGTAACATTACGATGCGTTTATATTACAATGTTACTTTTTTGTTATTATAACTTCCCTAAAGAAAATGTTTACATGAGCTCTTTTAAGCGAACATTCTTCAGAAATAATATTAAGAATGGCTATTTAATGACACGTCGTGACATGATAAACTATAGTGTGTTTGCAGCGATGTGTAAAAAAATAAATTAATATGTCTTAGGTATTCTACTGCATAAAAAATACGAAGTCATCAATAATTTACACATCAAACGCAACTTATAAAGATTTTGTATTACCTAAGCGCCAATCAACAGGGGCCAACAATTTCGCCCGAATAGCATTCAAAAAACCATTACATTATTATTGAGCATCAACTTCCAATACAATAGCATTAAATAATTCTTACACTGTAACCCATTAAAATTCTTTTAAAATATCATTTCGTAACTCTATGCAGTCCATAAGTGCGGTATGTGATGTAATGTTGTAGTGAAAGTAAGGTATTAGCTTGTGGCGCCTTGATGGGGTCGGGGGAACCACGGTATGTCGATCGCCGTGTGATTTGTAGCTGGTGTTTATGACACGTTCATGCTAATCAACTTTGAGTGACATGCGGTTGTGGCGTTCGATGATCTTGTGGTTGATACAACAATGATAATTTTATATCTGCTAATGAATGTTGCATCTGTGTTTGCTCATGTGAAAAGCCGGCGCCAAACATGGCAATCAGCAAAGTATGATCACATATTTGAATTTCTGCACATTTGAAATATTTGTTTGTCTTTTTGACTTGAGTTGACAAACTATACTTACATATATTATTTAAACCACAAAGGTGTTAATATTATCCAAATTGGATATTTCCATACAATTGAATACATAATTTATATACTAATCTCATATAAGTAGATTAGTATATAAATTATGTATTTAATAGTCTTCCTTCAAGGACACATATTATTATGTTTATCTAATATTATACATTATTTGCGTTTTTAGCAAAATATGTTTTTTTAGGATGCCATGAAAACATAATACTTTAAACCGGCTCCTAAATTATACCAGTGCTGTAGAAGTACATTTTCAAGTTTTATTATATTTGCTTAGTTTTAAATTTTGATTTCCAAAATTCACAATTTTCTTCATTGGATACGAGTCAATAACAAAGCTACCAAAGCTCTGTCATTTTCTTTTTACCAAATTAATGTTTAATTTTTATTCGATAACTGAGAAAAAATAGAAGTTAATATAAATAGAAAATAGGTCCAATAATGCTTGCTGTCGTATACTTATATATCGCCGGTTTAATGCAAATACCAACTAACCCATGGAATTGTAGTTTTGAGTTATTGCGATTTTAAAGTTTGGGAATCTTAAACTTCTGCTAGATAGAAGATTTTGTAATTTTTGTAATGATCATCTGCATTCTCATATATTTATGTTTTTAATTATGTAGAATAAAGGCAGATAAATTCATCGTAAATCCGAAAAATAACAGTGACAGTTAGTTGGTTTTTGCACTAACCCGGCGATATTGAACAATAATTATTTTTTGTAAATGCTATAATATCTACTATTTGAACCAAAGGAATCTTTAGGAAGGTATTTAATACACTTATTTCAACTTGAAAGATCGTCCCAAATTGTTTCGTTACCGGCAAATATTTTATCTCAACATCTAAAGTAATTAGTCGGAACGGCGCGGCTTCTGTCTATCTGATAACATCTTGGTTATTTGTCGACCTGGATACCGAATCTTTTCGATTGGATGAGAAAAAGCTAGTAAATGTGATGAGTAATTGATAGACAGATAAGGTCAAAGTGTATTAGTACGTTGATTTTAGAAATGGTACATCGTCACAATATATGTAGTTTTCTTAAATTTTACCGTTGCTTGTGCCAATAAATAAGATTATAAAGCGTCACTGGTTTAGTTCCCGGTCACAAATAAAACTACACCTTCTCAATCTATTTCTGTATTGTTTTAAACTTACGTGCTCACTAGCTTTAAATTGTGAGAAAACGGGATTTGTAACACGTACCTTGGATTTGTTATGATTTCGATATTTCGGCGCAGTTTCATGCACCATGGTCACGGATGAACTAAAGTCTTGCAGGTTGATATTTTTTGGCAGACAAATCTGTGTACCATTTTTCTAAGTCTTTTACTGCGCTTGAACCCGGTACCACTGTTCGTACTCTCACTATTCGCTCAAACCAGATGTCTACACACAACACTTACAGTATCTGGATGCCGCACGGCATAACTTTTATTTACCCCGGTTCTACGCTCATGCAGGAAGTTGGCAACCCAGGCACAGAGTTAAACAGGCAGACCATACGCCGGAAGCTTAGGGAGAAGACTTTTGTGCTGTCAAGGCTCACAGCTAGTGACTCACCACACTTGTCCATAGCTTCACCCCATACCAGTATTATGTAAGTACGCTAGAAGGTCAACGCAGTCGATCGTTTCGACCTAAAACCGTACTGTTCGACCTTTGATCAGAGAGTGACCCTCTCGGTAACGGATCAGGTGGTTGTTCAGGATCCTTTCAATAACTTCGCATAGTACTGAGGTGACTGCTATTAGCCGATAGTTAGCCGGGTCTGAGCGGTTCTCTTTTATGGGTAGAGGCTGCACAATAGCCTCTCTCCATGCTTCCGGCACATATCCTGAAGAGTATGAGAGCTGGTATAGGCGTGTTAGTACGGAAGACAACTCCGCTGTACATTTTTAAGTACAACCCCCGGAATATCTATCATCAGGTTCACTAGCTTTCCGGACGTCGAGTGATTACAGTTCCGCACGAACTTCACGCTGCCTAATTTTTATATTAGACATCGTAGATGATCCACAATGAGGTAGTGAAGGAGATCTTTATTTCAATTGCTACCATAAGAAATCTTGGTATAGTGGTATTCAGTAGTAGGGATTCGAGAGTTCTGCCTAGACAGGCAGAACTCTCGAATCGCTCCCTCCGATCACGGCCCTATCCGATCAAAGGTCCTAAAAAAAAAAAAAAAAAAAAAAAAAAAAAAAAAAAAAAAAAAAAAAAAAAAAAAAAAAAAAAAAATGGAAAGCCCCCCATTTGAATCGATTGCGCTGGGTCCCAGAGCGATATCTCAACTCGTTTCCGAGATACGGATTTACTAAATTCAATCCTAGATCGTTAACTAATTAATTAATGACACCTTGACGCTAATGACACCTATGATGCGCTCGACAATACAATCCTAGATCGTTAACTAATGCGTTACTGTTAATGACACCTCGCGCTAATGACACCTCGAGGCTAATGATGCGCTCGACTTCATGTCGTATTATTACTAATTACTATGTCCTAATCACCTTATTAACCTTATTTTTGTTTCCCGAATCTTAATAAGTTTGTTAATTATTTTATCATTTATTTGTATAACAAGTTTTATTTACTTGTATTACTCGTAAATCTTAATGAGTTTGTTCATTATTTTATCATTTATTTGCATAACAAGTTTTATTTACTTGTAGTACTCGTAAATCTTAATAAGTTTGTTCATTATTTTATCATTTATTTGCGTAACAAGTTTTATTTACTTGTATTACTCGTATATCTACATTTGTCAATGATTGACAAATACATCTAATGACCTGAACAACTAGTATAAAAACGATCACATCTTAGCATTTCCTAACAAAGTGCTATCCACTACAATTGAAGGACTACTGCTCAAGTCAACTCAAGACAACCAATATGGCTGTAAGTATTATATTTAGCATACCTACTTTCTTTATACTTGTTTTTGATTTTGTGACTTCTTTGTTACTATCAATCTTCCGTGTATTCCATAATGTGCATTTATATAATCATTGTTGTACTTACTATTCTTTGTATTCATTGTTATAGCTCACATCTTGCTTTGGTGACAATACCACCGTTGACTACGAGGAAAACACATACAAACATTATTACTTTCCGACATCTGATGATGACGAGGCTGCTTCGTCGACTCCATACCTTATCCAGAAGAGAAACAGATCAGACTGTGAATCTCTGAACGAGTTTTTCGACGAGTCTCCAAAGAAGAAAAAATCGGAACTACAATCATCTACTGTGGGGCGAGCAACAAATGATGGAATGTCTTACATATCTACAAATACAGATGATGGATCAACAGCAACTCATCTGATAAAAATCGACATATATGATCTCAAAAAATTGTCAAACGTCCCACCATCAGATCATTGGAAACATGCGGAAGTAAGAGTGAAGTACTACAACAAACCAAAGTCTAGCCACCACCAACGAACTCGACAGTTAATTTATAATATAACAAAAGAAATTTCATCATCATCTGACTGCAAGAAATATACATTTAAACATTAAGATTGAATCAAATTAATGTCATTTTAAAATGTAAAATATAGGTTAAGATGTAACAATGAATAAATGAATATTTTTTAACATGTTTCATTAGTTTCTTTTTTTAATCAAATAAAAGACTAAAATTTATTTCAACATATATTTATTACACAAAAGATAGAATAGTTGTACACAATTTAAATTATAGTACATAATGTATTAAACTAATATAAAAGACTTAAACATATTTTTAATCAACTCATCATTTTTCAATGTGTCTTCATTAAACATTGCAATAAAATCACTTAGAGACATACCTCTTAACTTAAGATACAAATACACAAGACAATATTCACCACAAAGAGACGAAAACACATTTTGAATAACATTATTGTTATGAACCCACCTACTTGTGTTCCGTTTTAAAAAAGTTAAATGATAAGTATTAGGCTTTCGACCGAAAGAATCAAAATATTCTCCAACACCATCTGTACTTATGTAAATTGCTACCCAATGTGTCCCTGGTTTTGTATCAGAATCTAAATTACTAACCAAGTAAATGGGTTTTGTCATATGAATCGGTAATCGATTAGCAGCAAAAACATTATTGAGTAAAGAAGGATGTATTATTCGCAAATATTTATTTATTTCCAGGGTATTCATAGTAGTAACATATGTCTATTACATTCGAAAGTGCACACTAATTTAAAATAAGTACTGGAAAATACCAATCTTATATAACAACAGTTTATTTAGCTACTAAAATCTACGGTCACATTTCTATTTTTATCTATTTCTATTAAATTATCAAATTCAGCATATACAATGCAATTAATTGTCTGGTTGAGAGCGTTTTCAAACCTAACTTCCAACCTCACACTTCCATGTTTGATTAAATTCCAATGTGAAGATGAATTTGCAGATAAATCTGGTGTAAGGTCAAAGGCCATCAAACAGTATCCTTTTGGATATCTATCTCTATTTATGCCATTACCCTCATTTAAGAAATGGATACCTGTCCCTGAGAACAGTGTATGATACGTTACAGTATGAATTCCATTACTAAATTCGGGTTGCAGGGCTTTTGAAGGTATTTGCATACCATCAATGTATAAACTAAATGAGTTCATACCAAAGTTATCAAAGTCGTATGGGTTTTTATTAAAACTCCCATTGAAAGCACTATTATTAACAAATCCAATAATACACCGTTTTGGTATCTGTCCGAGGAAAACATTATCAAGCGTTTTACCTTGCACACCAGATGGTATCGTTAAAACCTTAACTTCAGCTCTAGTGATTGGATACTTTGCTGTTGTAGATGCTAAAACTTTTTGGTGAGCAAGCAGAACACTTGGATTAATTCTAGCCTTACGAACTAAAAGAGTAGCATCAGTGATGGATACTTTCACTTTTGTATCATTTGTTGAAGCCATTAAGTTAAAAGAATCTCTTGAACGAACTAGTTTTACACACATTTCTACTCCATTAATCATAAACTTTTCTTGATTAAAAATATCACCATGTAAATGTCCAATCATTTCCACATCTTTACTTTCCTTTACATATTTTTGACGCTCTGTGAAGCCTTTGTTCGATTCATCAGCATTATTCATTTTTCCAGCAGTATCTTCATACCACATTCCACAAGTTAAATGCGATTGTTTTGCGTGTGGTGCGTAATTAAGAAGTGTTTCTATATATGCACGGTATCCATAAGTATTATTTGGTGGAGAAATGAGTTTTTGATTTAGATAGACATCTAATTGACTAAAAAGGGAATGAAGCCAATAATTAACTGGTGCTACAGAAGTTGTATCAGCGAGATTTGTAAGGTCTTGATTTAATATTTTAGCTCTTATGTGAATTAATGTATGTGATAAATCAATATAGTCATCACCAGATCGAGGAATCAAAAATTCTAATGGTCCATCATCGCTGAGTGATGAAATAGGCTTATAATGAATCCATTGTCCATTTTCAATACTTGTCTGTGTTGATGGTAAAGCAAACAAATCCAGTTCTGATTTAACACATTCACAAGAATGATTATGTAAGAACGACATTTTATTTGTTTTATTATTAAGAAAAGATATCGTCGTTATTAATATTCCTTTTAACTTTTTTAACTGTTCTCCCTTTCCGATTCACTGATGGAATGAGGCCTAAACTTGGTCTTTTCCTTTTATAACCCGATCCTGACATAACTCTTTCTATTTTGCCATCAGCTTTTCTTTTCAAATTTGAGGTTGCCTCCTTAAAACGATCTTTAACGGATTCTTGTAAAGGTTTTGCTTGTACCATATCTGATAAAAGTCCTACACCAGCGTTTAATGCTTCTTTACCAATTACTCTAGCACCACTTGAAAAGAGAGGTAGCACTGATCGAAACAATCCTCCTAAAAAACTTCCAATACCATGTCCACGTTGGTGTGATACACCCTTATATATTACTCCAATTCCAGATCCACCTTGATGAGTATAGTAGTGTTGATATGGACAGATATTGTTATCATGTTTTGTGTACATTGTTTATTTTAAAGTTAATTACGTTTGAAATGCAACTTAACGTAGCTCGTTCCAAACTCAAATGGTATATTTTCTCCAGTGTTAGATCTTATATCTATTTCAATAGTATCAAACTCCCTACGCAATACCGGAATATAGTGCGGTGGGGAAAAAACATGCATTTTATTTGATCCATATACATATTTAATGGGATCTAACGATACAATTCTTAACAATGGACACATGACATCACCAACTATTTGTGGTTGTATAATATCGCAATAAATATATAACTGTGATGGTAATCCTAAATAAAGGTTTGCTGGAAATTTACCAGTATGTCTAATCGCAACATCAGTGTCTGGATCAAATCCAAGTTGAAGACTTAATTTTGATGAAAATTTTAAAGAAATTAGATTATCAATATTTCCAGTTAGACTTACATACTTGGAAATTTTATCATGTCGCAATTTAAACGTTTCTCTTGAATTCAATGCTGATAAAACATCATCTATATTTTCATAACTGGATGCTGGTATATGGTTTTTATACGTAACAACAGATAAATCTGTTTCGTTGGAGACATTAATTCTTTTCTTTATGTACATGATATTATTATTATTTTGTACTGTAAACATAGTACAAGGATATTGAAATTCCACAACCCCCACTGACCATTCTCCTTCCAATTTGATGGATTTTGGTAGCTTCGTTGAAAAATTTGTTGTCTTATTGTCAGGAAAGTATGTGAAAGAACTATTACTTGGTAAAGTTAAATAAAAGTTTTCGATATTCATGACTCTAAGCTCGATGCTAATATCCAACTATTAAACTTATTCGGATAACCTTTCCACTTCACGAGCAATTCCTTTCTGGCACCCGAATACCGAGTACGAATAATTTTATCTATTTTATATTTTGAAGTAGGGTCATAAATAACTTTTTGCAGTTCTTTTTCATAGAATGTTCCTATGATAGGTTCATTTTTAAGATCTTTTAAAGTATACACCAACCACGGTGACCTTTTTATGATTGACGTTATCACAAATATCTCATCACTCCAGTTCGTTTCATAACCTTTTTGAAAAATATGTTTATATTTTGTTATTCTCACATGATCACCAATGTTTAATTTAGGAGTATTTAAACCGCTACACTGAATATTTGATTTCCCATATAAGTTACGCCAAACTGTCATGATATTATTATCATTAACATCACAAGGACGCATCTTAATACTTCTATGAAAGCTATGGTTATATGAATAAAGTAAATCTTGCAAAATATCGACATACCTATAAGTATTGCGGTGAGTGAAATATCGCCACATTTTCATTTTTAGAGTTCTTTGGAATCTCTCAACAATACTAGCTTTAATGTCAGGATTATTAGTTGTATAATAATTAATATTATGACTTTTTAAAAACTGTTGAACATCTTTCGATATAAATTCAGTACCTTTATCTGATTGTAAATGTCTAGGAGTAGTTTTAGCTTCACTAATTATGCTCTCAAAACATTGTTTTACAGTTTCAGAATTCTTTTTTTTGATAGCTCTAGCAAAAGCATATTTACTAAAAACATCAATTACACACAATATATATTTATTTCCATCATTATGTTCACTATAAGTTCGCATATCACTTAAATCAACTTGCCAAAGCTCGTTAATATTTGATAGAATATATTTATTCCTTGGAAATCGACGTTGTGCCGGTTTGTGCAGAGTATATGTTTCCTGTGATACCAACCATTTCTTTGTTTCTTCTTTAGTCATTTTGCTATTCATCGCTTCGGATAATTTACTGAAACTGCTATATCCAGCAGGATTTGAGACATCATAATAAATATTATTTATTGCTGATAAGGGGTCCATCTCTCCCAATCAAGTTTTCTTTTCACTTTTCCTTGTTTTACATTTATATTTGATTGAGGAGTAGTGTCAGTTTCGTTTGGAGATTCTGTTAAACTTTCAACTTTTTTCTCAGAATCTGATTTTTTTGATATCACATTTATAAAAGTTGCTCTTTTTGGGTTACCTATATAGGTCATCGGTACTTTTAAATCGTTTAAAACATTTGCAAACTCTGTCCAACCTTCTGGAGAACTATTTTTAAGTGGTCTTACAACATCGTTAATTAAGTCTACAATATTACTCTTATGAACCTCCCTGTTGTCTATAAAAACAGTACCTTTGTCATTCCAATGAATCTTATCTTTATTTTTTAACAGCACATCAATTAAAAGCTCACCTTTTATTTTATATGTCTTCGGTATGAGTTGAAGTAGTTGAGATTTAACATAAAAGTTATTATATTTTTCCTGTTTGTCTTCACGTCTAACTATGTCGTGTGTTTCAATTGGATCTTTTTTCATGTCTAAATGTTTTTCAGGTTTAACTTTTTCTTTTATATTGACCACTGATTCATCAAAATTTACAATAGGTATTTCTATTGGTTTTCGATCTTTACCAATGAAATATAAATATCTTTGAAGAGTTTGTAAATAAAGTGACCATTTTTCTCTATCTTCTAATTTAGTTTTCAAAACTTTATTCATTTCTTCATCAAGCTGTGACAATGCTGTATTAGTGTAACTATTAACATTTTTAAGTTTTTCTATTACTGCAGGTTCAATCAATATCATTTTCTTTGCATTATCCATTTCAATTACTTAATAAGTGAGTTCACCAGTGCACTCAAAACTGAACTAATTATAATTGGTAGGAAAGCTCCACCTTTTTGGACTATAATATTTTTTCTTAATTTGTTTTTACCTTTTGAGATGAGTTTTCTCAATATATTTTTATATTTATGTAATTTATTTCTGTTTTCTTCCTCTAATGGAACTTTTCCTTTTAAAACGTTGTAGATACATTCGCAGATAAAATTTATTTCTTCCTTATCACAAGCTTTTAATAATACTTTTCTAAATTTCGGTTTTAAAACATTAAAAGCTCTTAAGAACTCTTCATGCGTCTTGACTCGATGTTTCATTGTTCAAAAATGAAAGGTTTTTGTTTGGAGCTATTATATTTATATCCATTCTTAGGAATGTAACAAATAGTGTAATCATTTAAAAATATATTTGTTTTCAAGCGATGAATGTCATCTGTATTTTGTTTTAAATCAATTAATAAGTATCCATGTGGTTTATTAGTAGCATCTCTATATGCATCCTCAACATATTTAGGATTCTCGGGTACTAGTTGACGAGCAAGATAACGTATTTGTGTCTTGTCACGAGGATTTTTAAAGTAAACAATATAACTAGAATTTAATGACATATCACGCTGTCCCTTCCCTTGATGAAATAAATTTTGTGTTATGTAGAATATACTTAAATTTCTGTGATGGCTCCCTTTAGTGAAAATATCAACCACCCGTCCATCAGATTCCCTCATCAAATCATCAATTATTATTAATTGAGGTTCCTCACCATCAAACATGCTTAAATTGGGAATGCCTTGATAATAATTAACGCCGGTTAAATTGTACAAGGGTTGCATTTCATCATAACACCACAATATGTTTTTAAATTGTATATTACATATTTGTTTCATATTTTTAATAAAATCACATACAAAATTAGATTTACCACAACCACTTGGGCCGGCGACAATTGTAGTAAATGGATGATGAAAATGAATCATATTATACGTGTGCTCTATCTTAAGGTAGGTAACAAAATAAACAACATGTTTTTATGTATGCTTTTTTTAAATCAGTAAATAAAAAATTAAGTATATGGAATAATTTAAATAATACAAATCAGTACACAAATCAATTAAAATATACAAAAAAAACTTACGTCTAACTTATATAATACAGATTGGTTTTAAAATTAGTTTACTTATATAATATACATAATGTTTAAAGACAACTGTTAGATAAAATAGTTAACTTGAAAACTTATAATTAGTAAATTAACGTAACTTGTAATGACCCCAAGCTAAGGTATCGGTGGAATTGGGTATAATGGATCGTTTGGTATCATTGTAAGACAAACAAATTTTATTTATCTTTTGAGTAAAGATTACATGCTTTATCGATCGAAAACGATACATTTCAGCAAGTTCAATTTTGTTAGTAAACAAAGAAGTTTTATAATCATTTAATTTTAACTTTCTAGTTACACATTTATTTACACCTTTGGCTTTAGTAGTAGTTTTGTTATTTACATGCATAGCATACATTTTTGAACGTAAACCAACAAACTCAGAAAAAATTTGACCATTGTGTTCATCTTTAAAATAACCTATTTTTTTCTTATTTATTAAAGGAAATCCATAAGTGTTATTTCTTTCATAATCAGAAGTGTCAAAATAATTACTTAAATCTGGTCGAATTTCTTCATAAAAATCTGTACAGTAAATTTGATAAACTAAACTGTCAGTGTCTGTGTACAATAATTTTATTTTTTCAAATTTACACTTCATATATTTATAGTGAAAATCATACATCAAAGTTTTAGATATATCTAATATACTAAAACCTAAGAAGATGGGTTTATTATACAAAAGTTTAGTCTTTTTTAATTGAATGGCTACTAAACTCTCCGAAAAAACAGAAAGACTATGGAATTCGGGTTTGGCAATCAGATCTGACGCACCCTTTATTTTACCTTGATTTTCCCAGTGTGTTAAAAGCTTAACGTTTACTCTTTTTTCAATATTTTCCATAGTCTTACCAAAAATTGAGTTATTCATTAACTTATAGAAATCTTTTTCAAAGTCAGATGTTGCTAATGTACGTAATTGTGTGTTTAAATCTATGTATTTTTTTAACCATGGACTTTGCTTAAATTTTAAAACTCTGTGCACTTTCGTAACTTTTAAACCCAACTCAATACTTTGTAATAGATTTCTATAATGTAAAACATATTTATTCTTATTAAATAAAGTTGGCACAAGTTTTGGCTCCTTGGAACCGCCAATACAAATATTTTCAGGGCATAATGGTAAATCTGAATGAACGTCATGAAGGTCATCAGGATATTCCAAATCTACTTCTAAAATATAGCCAAATTCTGAAGTGATGGAAATATTAAAATTAACATCAATATCCACCCATTCAAATTGAGAAATAGGCAGATATTGAGACATAGCCCACCCATACAAATTATTAGCATCTAAATATGTTAGATAAGAAATAGGTTCATTACTTTGATAATTATCCATGTAAGGATTATTTGCTTTGGCATAGCGATTACTACACTGAGATATACCACCTCTTATACCAGATTTTATAAAAGCAATTTTATCAAAGTCTGTTAATAAATCGATTTCAACTTCGGTAAACTTTAACATAGCATCCCAACTTAAACCAGGAGCAGTGTAATAATGAGCTGGGTCTAAATCATACGTTTTTAAACATACACTTCTAAAGTTTTCAAATATATCACTTAAAAGCAAAACATCAGTTTTTAAATAAAGATTAGAATAATCAGACATATTACTACATTTAAAGTGAGACCACACTCGTTGGGCGTGAGCATAGTCTTCGTTAGAAATTGTTGATCCAGTAAGTGAACTAAAAAAATCATCAATTTCCGGCAATGATGAAGATTTTAAGGAATCGAAAGATTTTATAAACTCATAAGGAAAAACACCTTTTCTTTTTAACAATTCAAAATCATTTTCATTGGGAAATTCATTTTTCAGTTCTACAAACTGGCTATCACTAAGGTTTAAAGCTAATGAATCTAAACTACTAGATAAAAATTTTAAAGAATCAATGAATCTTAAACTTATACGCTGACCGTTTATATTAAGAATTTTAGAAAAAGAAATATATTTTTCTTTATTTTGCGGAATTATTTGTATTTCACCGTCATCAAAATTTAATGCATGTACAATAAAGTGAGCGTCGTAATTGCTTAGATTATGTAATACTATAGGAACAAAATTTATTTTATGGAACTTTTTGCTACATGTTTCGTGTGAAACACCCAGAAAGACTCCTGTATACCAGTCATAATCAATAAAAGGAGCCAATAAATCTTTTTTACATATATAACATACTTTAGTTTCTTCTATATGTTTTTTATTTTCAACTGTAAGAGGCAGAGGAGTAGTTTGAAAACTATTTTTCCTACATATCATTTTTATATCTTCTTTGAGCTTTGTCATAAATATATAAGAACAGTTTTCACCGCTGTATGTAACATATTTAGAGAGATTACTATCATATGAACACTTTATGTAATAACCGAAACTGTACACGTCGTGTCTCTGAACATTAGTGGTTGACGATTTATTAGGATCATTGGAACAAGAGGTGATAGGTATTAAAAACGCTTCGGTATCAGCGTAAATTACAAAAGGAACCCTTTTTTTCTTTTCAAAATTATCAAAATATAACCTATCGTTAGAAACATTTTCATTAAACCAATTCTTTCTAAGTGTACTTGAACTTGGTAATAATGTATAAACATGTGCACAATCATGCATTTGATGAGTTTCAAGTGCAATTCTTGTAGGAAAATAAAGCAAACAACCATCACAAATATGAATAGCACCATTTCGTGAAGTGATCTGCTTACTCACTAACCGCGACAAATTTTTTATATAACAATAATGTCCATTAGTACCATTAGTAATGTACAGTAAATTTATATGAGTTGACTTGCGAGTCTTTGTAAAATATATGGGACCAATGACTTGATGGGTTTTAGTATTAGTATTATATTCTAAACTAAAAACGTTAATACTTATATCGTTTAAACGTTCAACTTTGTGTATATCAACTAACTTTACTGGAAACGAAACCCCATTAAAATTTAGCTTGTTTTCGTATCTCATATAAACGGTTACACAGTTAGAACAGTTTTTTGGTTGAGGATACAAAGCTGAGAGTAGAGCCCATTTAAAACACTGTACATCTGTATTTTTAACATTAATTACAGCTTTTTTAGCCTTAATATCATATGGTAATTCAATAAATGATGATCCCCGCAGTGGATTGAATCTATTAATATTCATATCTAAACTAATTATATCTTTAAGACTCCATCCACTATCTTTTTTCTCAAATTCACAAACTTTGTGCGATAAAGTTTCTTTTAAGGAATCAAAAAATGCATCAAGTTCATCTGATTCGTTGAGAATATAGTTTTCTGATTGGAAGTCGAAAACGTTGTGTAAATTTTTATTTTGGTGCACGAAGTTAGCACATAGTATAAAGTTTACTTTAAAAGTTTTTAAATATATATCATTATAGATTAAAGTCTTGAGATCATCTTTTATTGACTTAATAAATGTTTCAACGGTTTCTAAATCTTTAGACTCCGCAAGAGAAGTGATTCTATATGTTTGAATTCTCTTACCAAAGGCAGTTTCAATTATGGTAACATTTGATAAGTTACAATGAGAGCGAAACGCATTATTTTTGTGAGTATTACTTCTATTGTGATTAGATAAATACCTCTTCTTAACGGAAATGTTGCAAATTGAACATATTATCATCTCATCCTTATCGGCAGTGGAAACATCTTCTCTGTCTCTAGAAGTAGATGGTTCATCAATACGCAGTCTCTTCTCATTGCTATCAATGTTATTCTCAGCTCGCCGCTTTAATCCTCCGCCATATTGTATGTCATCACTGTTGATTAAAATAAAATATAAGAACAGAAAAATATTAAAAAGTATGAAAAAAAATATATATAAAATTAAACTTACGTTTTTTCGATTTCTTCACATAGTTCTGTTAGCAATGTATCGTAATAAGGGTCAAAAATTTCATTACATTCTACTTTTTCACAGAGTTCATTTAACAGTGTATCGTAATAAGGATCAACATTTTCATTACTTTCCACTTTTTCACATAACTCATTTAAAATTTTATCAGACATTGTTACTAATATTAACACTCACTCAAGCAACACACAGGTTCAGTTAGATGTTTTCAACTCAGAGAAATTATATCTAATAACTTAAAACATTTTAACTGTCTTTTATATGAATACTTTTCCACATTAAGAATTATTAGGCTGGTATCATTTGCACTACTTAAAATAATTATATTTTAATTATACATATTTAGTTGCTAATGAGATTGTTTTTGTCACGGAAAACTACTGCTCAAGTCAATCAAGTACCATTCTGGTTCTACACATATAAATTTGTGAAAAGAAATATTTTGATTCAATCTTAATGTTTAAATGTATATTTCTTGCAGTCAGATGATGATGAAATTTCTTTTGTTATATTATAAATTAACTGTCGAGTTCGTTGGTGGTGGCTAGACTTTGGTTTGTTGTAGTACTTCACTCTTACTTCCGCATGTTTCCAATGATCTGATGGTGGGACGTTTGACAATTTTTTGAGATCATATATGTCGATTTTTATCAGATGAGTTGCTGTTGATCCATCATCTGTATTTGTAGATATGTAAGACATTCCATCATTTGTTGCTCGCCCCACAGTAGATGATTGTAGTTCCGATTTTTTCTTCTTTGGAGACTCGTCGAAAAACTCGTTCAGAGATTCACAGTCTGATCTGTTTCTCTTCTGGATAAGGTATGGAGTCGACGAAGCAGCCTCGTCATCATCAGATGTCGGAAAGTAATAATGTTTGTATGTGTTTTCCTCGTAGTCAACGGTGGTATTGTCACCAAAGCAAGATGTGAGCTATAACAATGAATACAAAGAATAGTAAGTACAACAATGATTATATAAATGCACATTATGGAATACACGGAAGATTGATAGTAACAAAGAAGTCACAAAATCAAAAACAAGTATAAAGAAAGTAGGTATGCTAAATATAATACTTACAGCCATATTGGTTGTCTTGAGTTGACTTGAGCAGTAGTCCTTCAATTGTAGTGGATAGCACTTTGTTAGGAAATGCTAAGATGTAATCGTTTTTATACTAGTTGTTCAGGTCATTAGATGTATTTGTCAATCATTGACAAATGTAGATATACGAGTAATACAAGTAAATAAAACTTGTTACGCAAATAAATGATAAAATAATGAACAAACTTATTAAGATTTACGAGTACTACAAGTAAATAAAACTTGTTATGCAAATAAATGATAAAATAATGAACAAACTCATTAAGATTTACGAGTAATACAAGTAAATAAAACTTGTTATACAAATAAATGATAAAATAATTAACAAACTTATTAAGATTCGGGAAACAAAAATAAGGTTAATAAGGTGATTAGGACATAGTAATTAGTAATAATACGACATGAAGTCGAGCGCATCATTAGCCTCGAGGTGTCATTAGCGCGAGGTGTCATTAACAGTGACGCATTAGTTAACGATCTAGGATTGTATTGTCGAGCGCATCATAGGTGTCATTAGCGTCAAGGTGTCATTAACAGCGACGCATTAGTTAACGATCTAGGATTGAATTTAGTAAATCCGTATCTCGGAAACGAGTTGAGATATCGCTCTGGGACCCAGCGCAATCGATTCAAATGGGGGGCTTTCCATTTTTTTTTTTTTTTTTTTTTTTTTTTTTTTTTTTTTTTTTTTTTTTTTTTTTTAGGACCTTTGATCGGATAGGGCCGTGATCGGAGGGAGCGATTCGAGAGTTCTGCCTGTCTAGGCAGAACTCTCGAATCCCTACTACTGTATTCTGTCGAGGTGACCTGAGGGTTGTGCAACTCGATCCATCCCTTCTTATTAGGTCTCGTAAAACCCGATAGAGATTCTGAACCCTGAAAACCACCGCACTAAGGGGTTATTCGAACAGTGGCGAGTAAACCTCAAGCAACAGCAATTTTTAAGGGGGTTATTGTCAGGCAGGTAGGTATTCCTAGACCTCTATCAGTATGGTGGCATATTGCATCGACGCCAAATAAATTGTGATCAGGGTAGGAAGAAGAGATTAACTCAGCTCCAAGGAAACGAGAATTTTAGCTGACCTTGACCTCTATAATAGTTTTTCTTAACATGAATCATCGAACAAAAAGAAGATTTGTGTCAATAATTTTCATTTTTTTAATTATTTTTTAAATTCCGAGGGGGTTCGATTTAGGGAACTTCAAGAAATGAGTCTATTCCATTTCTGAAAGGCAGTTATCGTTATCGCAAATGATACAGTGTTGTCGTCATGGGCGATGTTGATCACTTTTTTAACATAAGGTGACTCATATGCCGCGGCATATAATATTAATGTTATTAAATACGCATGGTCGATTAGACTGGAGATCCTTGGGGGAGGCTATTCCCAACAATAGGCGTCCTACCGAGAGGAAAGATGATGATAATCTATATAAATAATTATGGATGGACATTATGGATATATTTACTCATTACCTGCCAATTTGAACAACAAGAAGGAAACCTTGTGATTAAAAGTTTGTAATATAACTACTTTGAAATTAAATCTGAGAACTCATTTGCCAGCTGTATGTCCCACTAAGATGATACATCACGTAGCTTAGGCTAACAGGAGCTAATATACGAAGAAGCTGTTACCAAACGAGGCAAATAACACCGGACATTACAGGCAGCAGTTTTCCGAACAGAAGAAGCGCCTCGAGGTAAATCTGAAGATAAAATCAATTTCAATATAATTTAACTAAGCGCGATCCATCACGCGTATCGCAGGTCATCTCAGATGATCCCGGTCGGGCTTTCACTCCCGATCTCTGTTTACTGGGTTTATTAGGTAACTATTGTTTGTGTTATGATTATGTTGTTTGAGAACAAACTGAACTTTTTACTGCAAATAAATCCTATCTGGATCAGTGCATACATAGGTGTGGGTACATACAATCGTGCTCATATTCCCAAAAGGGGTTGAACAGAGCCTTTGGTAACAGATACACATAAATTATGGGCAATGTAGAACCACAAAATAGTGACAAGTTACATAAAAGGGATATCAAACTCAACGAGTAACAAAGCCTCCTGTGAACCAACCAACTAAAGCCAGCAACCAGGGGGCTTAGACAAGTGACAATCGTTTCATTACGAGAAGATATCGAAATTCCTTATCTTAGGTCATATTGCTTGGTTAACTACAGCGGCTTAGCTTTCGCTACCAATTGACTTAGAGCTACTATTGGCCACGTGATTTAACTGCGGCGTAAGTTAATTCCAAAATTTTGTTCTTATGGAACATTGAACATCGTTCTATATGTTACTTTGTCTACGGACCCAGAATGGATCACTCACACACACTAGGACACTCTAAATCATGATAACAGTCCAGGTGTAACAGGAAGACAGTCGTAAAATACTTGCAAACACTCGCATCAAATACTAATAGGTACTACTCACAGACGGATGAAGATGGAGGTGATCTTGCCCCGAATGACTATAAACTGAGGAATAGTCTAGTCTTACAAGTCTAATATTGCTTATGCCCGCTGGTTGAATTCCCGCTCTAGTTTAAGTTTCAATAACATTATTAAGTCTATTGCTTTGATTACGAACAGTCAAAATACTGGCTTAAATACTATCCGTAGTAAACAGAATACAATTTTGGAAGTCAAAGTCAAATTAAGTAATCAGCCCATCACATGTATCATCTTACACAAACAAGTAGAGTTCAAAATAATACTTAGCGGATGCCACTAAGTTAATCATTTATTACTGGAAAAAGATTTATTGCCATTCAGTGAGACGAACTCACTGAATGGAAATAAATCTGTTGCTTCATCGAGCGTAAAAACTAAAGCTTGTTTCATTGCAGTTTACACTCTTACTTAATACAAGCCGCAAGCCAAAGTCATTAAGTGCAAATCTAATATACCTTGAAAAACAAATAACCGTAATAACAAAGTGTGTTACTCAAGCGGACATAGATCACGTAACGTAACACCTTAATTACACTTACATAATAGCCGAAGCCACATTTGAATTACGCTGGTTAAATATTGTTCTAACTACGTTTGTAAAGCGAGGAGAGCACTGGTAGTTTAAACTTAGCTAATTTTGAATTATGAAGTCTTTAGTATTAAATTGGCAGCAAGTTAGGAGAAAGAGAAGAACGTGTTTAGCATTTTAGCATAAGTTAATCTGGTTGAATGTTACCAAAATTTATGATAAGAGTAATCTTGTTTCAGGTCAACTTTTTAGGTTTACTTGAAGCATTTGAGTGATCTTAAATAATCTTAAAATAAGAAAATTGGAATATCTTATAACATAGAATGTAATTTAATTTTAATATCGCTTTATTTTTATAATTTTACGGAGCGCAAACAAGTTCACTGACAGAAATTCAGGATTCCTGACTTACAGGTGGTAGACCCATATGTATAACCCATATGGTCATCTGCACTTGGAGTGTTAAGTTACATACCCTTAATGTTGCAAGTGTCTATAGGCGACGGTAACCAATTAACACCTGGTGGGACGAAAGCTTGTTTGCCATCTCGTAATATATAAAAAAAACTATACTACTTTATAAAAAAAATATTTTTTTTGAAGTGGTTGTTCTAAACTGGCTATATTCAAGAAACCAAACTGACAGGTAGAACTACATAAGTATGTTCTAATTTTTGCCAATGACCGAGTTCACAGTAACAGTGGTCGCAATCTAAACACTGAGATTTATTTTGTCAATACAACACCAAAATGTAATAGTGTTTTTGTCATAAAGAAAGCAAGTTACGACACTGACTGACTCGTAATCTACATAATCACTTTTACAAAATAAAAGGAGTCAACCTATTTTCTAGGTCCGTTGTGAAAAAAAAGATTTAAACTTTTTGTCATTGGTTTCACTGTCTATTGAGAATTAAGGTCTGTTGTGTTTGGCTTTTGCATTTGTTTTTGTAGCCTGCTTTTGAACATTTGAATAGGTATCCTAATGAGTGTTATTAAGTGATTCTTTAGTGGCAAATTCGCAGTTTATCTTCTTTTGCGCTTTTAAACAATAGACACGAATAGACAGAGTCCATTGAGGTATTCTTAGATGTAAAGTGATGTGCTATTGTCATTGGATGAATTTGATTATCACAAATTACACCAAACTTGATATGTAGTTTTAGCAGTCTCTCAACATGCTTAATAAGGATGAAGTCATAATCGACATTTCAGGAAAAGGAGTTCTAGGTCTATTTTGAGTAAGGATAAGAGTCTTTTAAACAACTAAAATAATTTTTTTTTTCATTATAGAAATATCTTTTTTATTTTTAGATTAAACAACGATATTATTGGCAAGATATTGTGTTCCAATAACACAAATTTTAATGCAAAAATATTGTTAATAATTACATACATATAGACTAAAGTCTAAAGCAAAATAAAATTAATCCTATCCACAATTTTTGGTGTTCTATTGGGCGTGCTAGGAACTTATTTCCCAAATAGCCTACTTTTTGTCACATCATTGTTTTATTGCAAATCCTGTTTTATCTTTTCTCCTCATTCGATCATCTTAACAACATTTTCGTTCTTCTCTTAAGCTACCACTGATCTTCTCTTTTTACTATCTGTCCTGAATTCGATCTCTAAAATTGTCTTCGTTCCTCATCCTATTCAATGTTATTCGTTATTTATTTGCTGTACTCTATAGTGTCTCAACGTTACTTTACACACTTTGAGAATATGTTTTACTCTAGAGTCTTAATTTTACTTATGATCTGTGGAAAATTTAAATCGGCTATTGCTACGCTTATTATTACTTGCTTACAAGCCATATCAATTCTTCCTAATTTTTTCTAGCTCTTCTACTACCCCGCGAAACACACAAACGCCCGCAAGGTTATTGACTACGTTGAGTACCTTATGCTTTACACTGATACATTCGTTGAGACATTCCATCACTATTTTTGTCGCTATCAAGTCACGATATCGAGCATAGAGACATCATTCACACCAAGGATGTCATTCACTCATGTACGGTCTCGGGTTAACCTCACAATTAACTCCTAGAAAGTGAATCTTCTATAGAGCGAGTGTTGTCACTTTTACTCGCTCCTTTGCGTAGTAGATCATTAAAAATGCATTTGCTGTTAATACTTTCTAATTGGAGTCCAGAAGGCCATTGTGGGCTTGTGTGGGATTGGGTCATGAATATAAAGGAATAGTTTTGTGTTTTTTTTACAAAATTTTTGTGTCAACGCTAAGTGAAACATGTTACGTAGGTCTTATTGCAAAGTTAAAGCGCTCTAAATACTAAGCAGAAGTATTTCAAATAGAAATTATTAAAGATGTGGGGCATAGTGCTAGCTCTCCGGTCATTTAATATGATCAGATGGAATATATAATAATCTCGACTTTGTAGGAACTAAAAATGCAAATTTTCCCAGTTTTCTCGAGTTTTGAAATCATTATCAGAAGCATAAACCGGATTAGCATTGTGAGTGCATTTTAAACATTGTTATAAGCATCAGCGAGATATTAAATAAAATTTATTGCGACTAGAACGGGCTATTCTTTCATGAATTAGTGTCTTATTAGTGCTGTTAAAACTATTAGTAAAGGAAAAAACTTATATAAGATTGTGGCAGCTAGCTAGACAGATTTAAGTTGAAGAACTTGAAGCATCGGTAGGCGAGCGTGCAGGCAGGTGGACTCGGTTTCTATGTGAAGGGAGATCGATCCCGGCTGCCGATAGAATACCGACGTGAATTCACTCCTTGCAACTAGCTAGGAGCGCACAAGCGCACTAGCTTAGCTGGAGGGGATTTATATCCCCTAACTAGTGCGCGTGTTAGCAGAACATTAACATTATTCTGTAAAAAAAATAGTCCTACCACAAACCAAATCAATCACAAAGCCAGCTTGTCACCAACATAAAAGAGCAACTAGCCAAACATTAGCTAAACCTTCAGTGAACCAATCAAACAAAAGCTAACAGCATTTCTCATTAGTAGCCAACCAAAAAAAAAGAGAAAAAAAATATATGGCATAATTGTTAATAAGTTTGAAAACTTGATTTAGACTATATTATCATATCATATCAGACATCAGACATCAGACGCCCACTGTTGGACATAGGCCTCCCCCAAGGATCACCCACCCGATCAGTACTTCGCTGCCCGCATCCACGGCTTCCCGCGACCCACAGCCACTTAAGGTTTGCAATTTTTGGGCTAGATACTTTGGCTAGATTTCTTTCTTCTTTAGACTATATCCTACTAATATTATAAGCGTGACAGTTTGTATGGATGTAGGTAAGGATGTGTGTTTGTTACTCTTTCACTCAATAACTACTAAACATATTATAATGAATAGGTCATACATCAGAATAACATACTTACCTATAGGCGTGGGCGACTACTAATAAAGACTAGTATAAATTTCAATCGCAATAAGATATTATGATTATATCACTTGATATAATTCTGGTGATTATGAGTTTCGATTGTTAGTATTAAATATTTTTATGAAAAATGATCATTATGATGTAAAATAAGTAGTAAGAGAAACATTTTCGGGCTCCCGTTAACCCCTTAATCATTATAATAATAATAATTCAGGCAACAAAGTATAAAACATTAGGCCCATATAATGAATACCTTAAAGTTAGTCTTTATATATATATATATATATATATATATATATACATAAGTAATAATATAAATAAAATACACTTAATTAACCACTAGGCACTATCGTCTGCGTCTGTTGTCGTATATGCGCAGTGTCCGGTAGCCGTCCTCGAAAACGCCGAAATACAACGCCTTTCAGCCGGCCCAAAATCTTCTAATAAAAAATAATAATAAATAAAAGTCGTTTATTTCAGAAAAAATCCATAATAGTAGAAATGTCAACTTTTCATTAGAACATTCATTGAAATTAAAATATATAAATTAAAATACAGACTTGAATTAAAAAATATACTTATATAAATTACTAATTAAATTGTCAAAACTTATTTTACTATCATAAATTATTCAATTAAATTATTAAATTAAATTATTATTATTATTAAATAAGATTATTACATAAAATCATTAAATGTCATATAATGAATGTTAAGTTCTAATCCAGGCACAATTGTTTTTAATTGTCTCGCGGTAGATAGCTACCGAGCAGGACAATTATATTTTTATATTTTATAATCATTTAATTATTATACAGTTAACGTTTGTATTGTTTGCCACTCCTGGAAGCATTCGTATAACATAACCTTAATTTCAATTAAGTATAATGATATCTACAGTTCCTCGGAAAATCTCAAGCATTAAGACGTCGAGATAATTAATTACACGCAACACATTACAACCGTATCACTTACAACACTCAATCGGTTTGTAATGACTTATGTTACGATATTACTTTACCTACTCAGTTCATCGACTTGTTCGCGGAAACACTGCACTTCCTGCGCAGGCATCGAACCTGCTACCTTTTACTTTCAACTAGCAATTTCACTTGCACTGCTTATGAACGGAAGTGTTTCATTGAAAATTCATTACTTGATCACCTGGAAATTGATTATCATGTAAACATCCTGCGATAAACTGTGCTATTAAATTTAATAATAATTCATCAGCAACGGTAATAATAGTAGTTTATGCAACTGTCATATAATGAAGGGTATTAAAACACGAGTGTGAGTTTATGAAACGAGCGCAGCGAGTTTCATAATAGTAACGAGTGTTTTAATACCCGTGTTATATGCAGTTGCATACACTACTTTATCTACACTCATACATAAATTCAAATAAAACAACAGAAAAGACAAATATAATTTTTTGTATGGGTTAGATCCCTTTGCCTTCCCGAGTATTTAAGAAAAATAACTGTAATAAATGAGTCGAACCGGTGTTATAATGGTCATTATGTTACAGGTTGTTTTTTTTAATTTTAATTTTGATTATCTGTATTAAAAAGTATGTCATTTTATGTTCACCTTTGATATCGTCATTCGAATATTATGACATGAGTGTAGATAAAGTATATTACAGCGTTTATTAGAGTAATAACATTGATTTATTACCTTTCGTAGGCTGTAAAAGATTCTTTGCTTGAGAATCGTCTACATAAAATAGTTTAAAGTCACTTAAATATAATATATTAGTAACGTTAAAAATTATATTACTAAGAAATAAAAAAAATCGGGAGTTGTCTCCCCTTGACTTTCTCGTATACCGGAAACGACTCAAAAGTTGATAGTAACCTTATATTTTGATGTCATACATGCATGTTAAATGGTCACCCATCCGAATACCGACCGCGCACTTGGTTGCTTAACTTTCGTGATCGACGGCTCAAAATTTGATAGAAACCTTGATGTCATATAAGCACATGCTGAGGCAGAGTCCTATTGTTCTCGCACAGGACTCCATTAATTGTTTGTAGTATTTTGTAATTTCTCTGTTATATGTTCTGTGTGTACCAATAAATAATTTCTTTCTTTCTTTCTTTATATACGTATGTTAAATTTGGTTGTAATAAGTTATAGCATGCTCGAGTCATCGTGCTAACGCACAGACACACAGACAGACATAATTCCAAAAACCGTATTTTTGGACTCGAAGAGGTCCAAAACGTGTCAATCCGTCAAAATCTCGAGGTCGAATTTTTTGACGATTACAAGACTTCCTCAATACTACGTATACGAGAAAGTAAAAAATATAGCACTTATCACTTAACTAATCTGAACATCATGAATCCAAGTGTTATTCTATCTCATACAAATATTTAGGGACATGTTCCAGAAAGCACCCCAGGCGCACGGCCAGGGCTCTGTGAAGATATAATATATTGTGCCCACAGATATATCAATCTAAGGAGATCGGTCGAATCGCCGAGTTCATAGGAAGACCGAGTAATAAATTAATACTTGGCGTCGTGCAGTGCGCCTGCAACGCTTCCCCCACGCTGTTTTTGTATAAGCTCCAAAACGCGCGACTAGGACGAATCAGCAGCGTCCGTATATCATGACTCTTAATTTAATTTAAACAATTACCAGCTTTTAACCGCGGCTTCGCCCACGTTGATGTATTTAAATAAAGCTGTCAGTTATAGAAAGTAAATAAAAAAGTATGATATTTTTTTTTGCTTAACAGGACCATTCAATTGAAATTTTAAAATGAAGCTTAGTTTAAAAATGTTTAGGTACTTTATTATAATAACAACAAAAATTCAATAACTAAATTATTACTATTTATTTTAAAAATTTTAAACCTCTTTGAAAGAGCTCAAAACAGAATAAGATTCTAGGATGCTACTGAAAGTAGCGTAGTAAGACTTTATGCGGTCCAGGGTAACATAGGCTACATTTTAATTGACTTAAAAACTACAAAATTGGAAATTTTATTAAACCCCCGGCTTAAATTTATTGCTAAGCACCATTTCGATCATACCAGCTCTCAAACAAAAAATACCGCATTAAAATCGGTATTTTCGTTTAGGAGCTACGATAACTCAGACAGACACACAGATACAAGACACGTTAAACTTATAACACCACTCTTTTTGTCTCGGGCGTTAAAAATAGGTCGATAAATAAATAAATAAGAGATAACAGAGTCGATATTACCTTTTCAACCCCGATTTTAACTCATTTTAATGGATAATCGAGTAAAGACTGTTGACTTAAGGTCCTTTATGGAATAATTTTATTTTTGCGTTTACAAACGCGTAAATATAATACTAGAAAAATGCACTGAAAAAAATCGACTTGCCTCAGGCGGGACTCGAACCCGCACCTTCCACAATCCGGGTGGACGCGTTAACCAATTTCGCCACCGAGGCACTGCTTTTCGCTGTCGAAATTTGTCAGTGCTTGGTGCTTATGTTTTTATGGTAAACATCGTTTCATCAAATCTTTGAAATTTGCATTTCCAAGACCCGAACGAAATATTTTTGCAAATATTTGACGCCCAGCTAAGATGAAACTACCTTACATTATGGAATAATTTTATTTTTGCGTTTACAAACGCGTAAATATAATACTAGAAAAATGCACTGAAAAAAATCGACTTGCCTCAGGCGGGACTCGAACCCGCACCTTCCAAAAATATTTGCAAAAATATTTCGTTCGGGTCTTGGAAATGCAAATTTCAAAGATTTGATGAAACGATGTTTACCATAAAAACATAAGCACCAAGCACTGACAAATTTCGACAGCGAAAAGCAGTGCCTCGGTGGCGAAATTGGTTAACGCGTCCACCCGGATTGTGGAAGGTGCGGGTTCGAGTCCCGCCTGAGGCAAGTCGATTTTTTTCAGTGCATTTTTCTAGTATTAAGGTCCTTTTTTAATTTAAAAATATTTTAACTTCATTAAGAATATTTTTTTAAACTTGTAACTGTCACTAGTCCATAATGCATGCCGTGGCAGCCTTTAAGTGAGACTGCATTTAGTTCTAAGACAATATTATAACAGTGCCCTATAGAATGTATTAGACAATTGTACTTTAAAATTTTGTAATATATTTCACAAATGCAATAAACAGTATAGTATATATATCAAAACCCTGCCGCTATCAAGAAACTGTCGGTAATTACATTATTGAAACCCACCATTAGCCGATAATCGTGTGTCACGTTCCGCGATTATTCGTACAACAGCGGATTTCAAATCGCTAACATCCAAGCCGAAGTTAATACCAAAAATAGGAAATGAATTACCGAGATATACTTAAGCGCAAGAAATTGCGTGGCTCATAAATTTAGCCTACCGGCACATTGTGCCCGCAACATGGTGCAAACGAGGAAGTAGGATTTCCTGGTCTACCACTTTCAGTGGCGTTATCGAAACAATTAAATGTCGTGAATGGATGAAACATTGGAATAAGTGTGTCGGTTTGTCACATGCATTTATACCCGGAACGCAGAGATGCTTAAGATTGGAATATCTGCCCTGGTTGTTGGTGTTTTGTTTGATAGATTACAGAAGGATTGCCATTTTTTAGTTGACCCATTTGTGTATGCGAGAGTCTGGCAACCTGTTACTATTGGAGGCACTGCATGCATGACCCATGCTGCCAAATGCTAAAACTCTGCTCAATAATAAATTTAATTATTTTTTTAATTTTACAAAAAAAAAAGAAAAAAAATAATACATTTAAACAATACAACTGAACATAGACATGTACTAAATAGGCGGCCTTATTGCTTACAAGCAATTTCTTCCAGGCGACCTTGTGTTGAAGGAAAAGAAAGAGAAGGAAGAGTACAATAGGGTGCAGGAAAAAGAAATCACATAAGAATCAATATTGAGCTTAGGTGTAACTAATAATTTAAGCAATCTATACACAATAACTTATGCTATAAGTTAATAAAATCGAATAACAGAGAATATTCGTAGCATAATTAAGGACGGATGGAAAGAAAAGTCTGTTAGAATTAAGGGACATAACAATAATCTTTTTTTATATATTATATATTACGAGATGGTAAAGAAGCTTGCGGCCCACCTGGTGTTAAGTGGTTACCGTCGCCTATAGACACTTGCAATATTAAGGGTATATAACCCAACTTTGAAGTTACCCTTGATATACCACCTCATAATTCTGACTTCCTGTGCTATTCCTTTTCTGTACATGAAGTCCGATTGTGGAATGCTCTGCCTGACAGTATTAGATGTGCTCGCAAGTTGGAGTCCTTCAAAAGTAAAGTTTCGAGTCTATTAAAATAATATAGTATAAATATAAATTAAAATATTGCGCCTTCCTACGTAGATTACTAGGCGGTAGACCCATATGCTGGGTCATCTGGGTAGGTACCACCGCCTTTCTTATTTCTGCCGTGAAGCAGTTCGCTGTGTTTCGGATTGAAGGGAAAGGTAGCCAGTGTAATTACTGGGCATGGAGTGCATATCATCTTAGGCTTGTTAAAGATGATTGTATAAGAATTTATTGACGATTGTTCAAATAATAATAATATACATAATTCCATGCCCACGCCAATTATCTAGCCCAAATTCGTGAACAAATGTTCGTGTTCATCACACAAACATTTGCTCCTACATTGCTGAGGACTTGAATCCGGACCGCTTGATGAGGCAGGCAGCCTTACTGATCACTCCACCACGGCGACGGTGTATTATATGTAAAACAGCTTATTTATTTCTTCATACCAAAGTTAACGAGCATTGGTTAAGTAAATCAATCCAGATAACAGAATCGAACCAATTAATAAAATACATTTCCTTGGCGATTATTAATAAAAAGTCAATTCCTTCGAAGTGCAGTTATTAAGGGCATGGTAGATAATTATTCTGTAATACTTTTATTATGATATAGCGACGGTGGCGTAGTGCGTAAGAGCGTCGTCTCCCACCCGGGAGGCACTGGTTCGATCCCCGCCACGTACCAATGTGTTTTCAATTTTTGAATGCATATGTACGTTTAATCGATTCTTTTACGGTGAAGGAAAACATCGTGAGGAAACCTGCACACACATATGAAGAAGTTCTTAGTTTGTGTGTGAAGTCGACCAACCCGCACTTGGCCAGCGTGGTTGACTAAGGCCTAATCGCCCCTAATGTAGGGTAGGCTCGAGCCCATCGGAGGGGACATTATATGAGCTGTTGATGATGAATACTTTTTTATGTTATTGGTTTGTCCGACAAGTATAAGGCCTGCCTGGTGGTAAACAGCCACCATATCCTATAGGCGCTCGCAGTACTGACGTGACATCCCGTCCCCTGGAGCTCTGGCGACCTTACTCATCTACAGAAACACAACACCACATAATGTAGTATTATTTGAGTGTGGTGTTCTGTTTCTGAACCACTGATCCCCAGTTTTTTCGAATTCTATAAAATAGTTATCATCAATGTTATTAATAGTAGTCTGACAAACCGCAACACAATTTTACGCTTCGACAGGTCTCGAGTAAACCGCAAACGGTTGTCTTAAGAGAGTATTAAGTAAGACCAGTATTATCGTCCTATAATTTTCGGAAGTGCTTAATGGATTTAGGCCTACGTCAATATATTATATAAGTAAATAACATTTACTAAAATTATTTACAATAATTCATAATTCATCATTACAGTCTTTATAATTCGACCCTATCTAATCCATTAGTCGCCTTCTTGGACACCCATTGGAGGATATGGGGTGATGCTATTCTACTCTGCTGTCATCACATGACTGCAGTCCGAGTAATTGTAAATAAATCGTGGTAAAGTACATGAAATGCGATGTATTGACGCCATCGTGGTGGATTTGTCAGTTAGCTTCCAACACATCAAACGGCCCGGGTACGAATCCTGGTAGCGGCAAATAATTCTGTGACGAACGCTAATATTCGTTGACGAGTCATGGAAGTTTGTATATTTATTTTAGTTTATTTATAAAATTACCTAAAATTATTATGTATCTTATTTTAAAAACGACCGTTATTTAGTACCTATCCATAACACAAGTTCTTAATAATACTTACTTTGGGCTAGATAATTATTAGTTTGAGCGTGGAAAATTATTATTATAATATTATTACTAACAATGCAGTTTTCATTAATTATATCGGTTTGAATGTACAAATTTAAAGTACTTAATAAAATAAAATTATAAGACAGTTAAATGGACATTGAAGTCAACATAATAGCGTAATAAGGGCAACGAGTATTACATGGTACTTGCTGTAGATAATAAATTTATACTGTCAGTTTACTTATGACAATACAATTATTATTATTATACTGTAACAAAAGTGATATTATTCAAATAGTTGTGTAATTTTGTGACTAATATTAGAAAAAAAACATTTAGTTTAGTAGTGAAAAAACTTATTTTGTTAAAAAACTCAGCATAGTTAATTTTATCTATATCTAATAATACTACGTAATATCAAAGAGTAGATTATTTACTTTGTGATAATAATTTAGTATTTGCGGTGAATGACTGACAAAGATAGCGTTGATGTCTTTTACATGAACGTATATTAAATATTAAAGAGATTTAACATTGTATGTGCTTATTTTGAAAATATAGCCACTTCAAATTTAAGTTAGGGATTACAAATGAAAATTATTGTCAATTCCTGACTTCGTGAGGATATTATACTAAAACGACATTTGTAATCTTTACTAATATTATAAAGCTGAAGAGTTTGTTTGTTTGAATAATCTCATAATCTCAGGAACTACTGGTTCGAATTGAAAAATTCTTTGTGTGTTTGATAGTCCATTCATCGAGGAAGGCTATAAGCTATATTTGTTAAAAAAAAACTCCACACTGATGAAGTCGCAGGCAGAGCGCTGGTTTTGTTAATAAAATTGCGACCTTAAACTATTACTATCTACTCTAATTATAGGATATTTATAAGCAGTCTTCAGATTTGCTATGATCATTATATAATTATTTGAAAAATACAGATGTCATTATATTGTATAATATTTTTCATGGTTATTCAATCTCACCCAGGGCCTAGAGGCCCAGTTAGATCTCCAAGTGATAACAATTTTGTGACTCGGTTTGACTTGTATTAATCCCTTATTTAAAGTCTACCTGGTGAACTGCAGGTGCCAGTCGGATTTAATAGCAATTTATAAATATGTTCATAGTCTGCGGGTATAATAACTCCTCAGTGTGTTGAGGACTTCGGATGAAGCCAAATTGTGGAATAAATAATTCTTTGGTCAGCAGACCAAAGTATATAAGTTAGCATCGCATTTACTTGTAAGAATAAAATCTCCAGCATATCAATATATCTAATAACCCTATTAGGTACCCACCTACACTCTTATTTTAGTAGTTTTATAAGTTACAAGTAAGATGACAATAAATTGCAGCATCTCATAATAACTTAAATTATAATCGTTTGGTCACCTTTAACTAGATAATATTTTCATGCAAATTAAATGCAGGAAATTCTGAAAATAAGCAAGTTTCATCTAAATGAGTATCTATCACAGGAAAATAACGGGATCAATTTTAAGTTCTTTGTGAGAATTGAAACTAAGCATCTTTTAATGAATATGGAGCCCATATAATATGCTTCTATGTAAAAAGGCAAAAATAAATATACACCATTCATTTACTTGCCAGTTCCCATTTTTATTTAAATTTCGGCGCAGGGTCAGCGTAATTTTTCCTTTTCCATACATCTTCGTCCATACAACTTCTTTCAGAAAAAAGCATTGTCAGAAACATGTTTTTCCGATGTACATTTTCTACATCTTGATAAATGCCCGTCAAAGTACAAAGTACAACAAGTACAAACAAACTGTTTATGAAAAATAATAAAAGAATATCTATTTGTATGCCGACGATAAACTTTACAACAGTAACAATGCAGTCCATTGTTGTCTAAGTATGCAATTAAACTATCAAAAGGGCTAGCGCGCACAGAAACTACATGCCATCGCGCAAGTTAATATTCTGTGGCGTAACCACCATGGCTCGCTGTTCGGTTACGTAACTCAGCTGGTAACTGGGGACTTATGTCTGGTGCTTTATCCATGCACGTACTACTGAGGAAATTGCTTATTTAGTTCTAAGTAATGGGAATGGAAATTGTGTTGTTACTAAATTTTTTTTTTATTAGTTAGGTTGGCGGTTAGATATATATTTTTATTTATCACTGTTTTACTAAGTTGGATATGGACACCACAATTACAGTTCTAATCGTTATTGATCTTTCTTACATGGATGGCAGGGTTCAAATTCTATAAAACTGCGGTGCCCCGCCTCTCTAGCCAGCCAATTATCAATAATTTTAAATAAATAAAGTAATGAACTAGAACGGTGTGACATGTGTGGCACTCGCCCGGTTCAATATTGGAAATACCCAGTAAACTCCGACCGTTTCAGGGACTTTTGGGAATTTTCTCCAAAAATGACTTAAATTTACCCTGTCACTAAGGCACTTCAAGGAGTTAACTAGATATGCTGATCGGATGATTTCAACAACAACCCATACACCACTTACTTAAATAGTGTTCCTTGTAAAAAAAGGAAGCATTATCTACACAGTTCAAATATTACATACTAGTTTATGCGCGCAGGATAACTATAAATTAAGTATAGCCTATTTTGATGTATGAGCTATATTATTGTAGTTTCATTAAAGTCCATTCAGTAGTTTCTGCGTGAAAGAGTTGTGTTACAATTGTGTTACAATTTACTTAATAGATATTCTTTATATGATATATAATATAATAAGAAAATCATATTTTTTCACGCTAGTATCATTAAGAACTTGTGCTATGGATACTAGATAACGAACAAATATACATAATAATCTAGATATTTCATTAATAAATTTAAATAAATATATAAACAACCATGACACATGAAAAATGCTCGTGTTCATCACACTAACATTTACCACTACCAGGACTCGAACCCGGACCGCCCGATGTGTAGGCAGCGTTACTAACCACTCCACCACGACGGCGTCAGTAACAAGAGTAAACGTCAAGAGTAATAAACACACATCCATCCATACAAACTTTCGCATTTTTATTAATATTAGTAGGATTATAACAATACTAATAAGTGCAAGTGCAATCTCCATTCTAGTCGTCATGTTTTGTGGTTTGTATATGTCACCGGAAAATAACTAGAACCGCAAAATTATAAATTTCCTAGGAAACTTATAAACTTTCGTAGGATTCTAAACGAGAGAAAAATTGTATTATTTTACGCTCACATTTTCGCAAATTGATAAACTTACCGAACTCACGCGTAAAACAATAAGTAAGCAATAACCAATCGTCATGTGCGCTGATTGGTTGAATAAGTCAATTGTTCCTTCTTCTTCCTCTCCACCGCCATTGTTCACCACGGAACATAAACAAACCGGTTGCTCGTGTGTTTTTGTAAAGTTTTTAGTGTTGTGACTGGGTTAATGGTTTTAACACAAAACAAATTTATAATTTTGACGCCGTCGTGGTGGAGTGGTCAGTATAGCTGGCTTCACATCAAGCGGTCCGGGTTCGAATCCTGGTAGCGGCAAATGTTTGTGTGACGAACACGAATGTTTGTTTGCGAGTCATGGTTGTTTATATATTTATTTAAGTTTATTTTATAAAAATATCTAAAATTATTATATATATTTAAAAAAAAAATTGGTTGTCTGTAAAGTCGGTTTACTGACGATAGTTGAACGTGACAACGTCTTTTCAAAAGAAAAATTTAATTTCATTTGTTTAATAGATTTTTGCTTGCACTTCAAGCCTTACATGGAACGCCTCAGAGCGAGGTAACGCCGCATGCGTCATGTTTTTTCGTGCGTGCAGCCGGCTCTATCGAATTATAAGACGTTGTCACGTCAAAATGTCCGTTATCTAGTATCCGTAACACAAGTTCTTAATGATACTTACTTCGGGCTAGATAAGTAATTGGTGTGTGCGTGAAAAAAAAAAATTGCGTTTCTTGTTATTTTCCGGTGACATATACATTCGTTACTCGTTTTATAATTTTACGTTTCAGTGAGTCATACCGGTTCGTTTGGTACAATCTGAGTGCGTGCACACGTGCGGCTGTTGTTTAAGCAACTTTAAATTTGACGTAACTTCACATCAGCATGCAAAATAAGTTAGTACTCCAAACATACGACATATTTAAATACAGTTGAAATGTCAAGCATGACGAGGATCTTACTTTCTGCATTTTTAATTTTTAAAAGTTCATCATGAATGGATATTTTTATTAAAAATCTTTTGAAGTATTTTCTTATGTATAGTGCCTTAAAACAATGAAAACCCGTGTTACGTATTCAAATAGCTAAAGTTAATAAATTATAAAAACTAAAAAATATTCCTGTGTCGTGATCAAGTAAGTAGTTTGCAATCGAATACGAAGACTTTGTAGTAATTCATCGTTTCTTATTAGGTCAAAAACATTTATCTAGTTATTTTTTGTTTCAGAACTCTTATACATTTTCAAACATTTTAGGGCATTACAAAAATGTTTATTAAATAATGTTATGTTTTATTAAATTCATACTCAAAATTTCTTTTTTGATTTTATATGATATAGGTACTAGCTGTCCCAGCCACGCGTTGCTGAGGTAATTTCATACTACTGAACTATAACATTGTATCTGCAGAAAAAAATACATGACTACTTATCAAGATAAGTTTTTATCTTGATAAGTATAATAATCCTATCTCTCAAGTTGGATCAAACTGCATACGGTGTACAAATTTGATTAAAATCGGTTAAGTAGTTTAGGAGTCCATCACGGACAAACAACGTGACACGTAATTTATATACAACATGTAAATTAAAAAACCAGCACCCTGCATACAGGTGGTTTGGGATCGGCTTTTGAGTAAATTTCAATATTTTTTTTAATAAAATGACGATTTAAAAAAAAAAACAAAAAAATAGTACCTAGAAAATATTGTACAACATTTTCTGGGTACTTTTGTTTTTTTTTTGTTTTCTTTTTTTAAAAAAATAATTGAAATCTACTCAGAAGCCGATCCCAAACCACCTGTATTCAGAGTGTTGGTTATTTAATTTACATGTTGTATATATACATATTAAGATAAAGTATTTAATTGGTACCTCAGATTTATAAACTTCAAATTAGATGCCATGTTCACAAGTCTACCAGGAGGCTAAGTTCTAAGAAAGCTACTTCTGAAAAAGTTCTTTCCTTTACAATTTTCATAGTATTGATTGTTCGTTGCAACGCGCTTTATAGTTTTATGTAAGAAATATATAAGGTTGGTACTACAAACAATAATGCGCCATGAACTAATAAGCAAATAGTCAAAGCCGTCCCGATCGAGTCATCTCGGGGCAAGCATCGATCTCGTGACCTCCCGAGTGAAAGTCGAGAAAATGCCATCTAGAATTACTACGGTTGCGTTACATCGATATTATTTCATTTTCCGCGTCACAATACTGCTGATGTTCAACACGTCATCTTACAACAATATCTTTTATTAACAACTGACATTTTAATTTTTTTGATGCGTTATTCATGTGTAGTTATGTATACCTGATGATCAGCATTTGTTTTTTTTTATACCACCTATCGATACATCTCTCTCCTTAGTCGACACCTCATTACTGACGGACGTGATCACCACAGACACTAGTTCTGCCTAAGATCCTGTGCTCTCCTCAGTCAGGTTTGGACGTCCATTTTTGATTGTGGCTTAACAAGATCTATCCACCTAAAATATGCTCTACATCTACCTCTTTTTCCTTCCACGTAACCTAGCATTATAAGGTTTCCAAACACTTATTTCGCTTGGCCATGTCCGAAACATTGAAGGATGAGCTGGATGCAAATTTTGGAGAGACGAGTCCGCACTTTCAATTGGTCCAAGATCGACTCGTTAGTACGGCGTTCTGTCCACTTGACACCAAGCATTTTATGCCAACACCATATCTCAAATGAGTCTATTCTCGCTACAACTCTTGCCGTCAGACTCCATAAGCATGTGAAAAATGGAGAAAATGAGAGTACGCATCAAATTCATTTTAGTCTCGCGGTTTATCCCACCGTTTTCCATACGTTCTCCAGTATATCGATATAATATACTATTTTAAAAACTATAATCTCTAAATATTATGTAAGTATGGAAAGCGAAGGCAAGGTCGAAGCTGCCTCCAACCCTCAACTATTTAGAGACTGGTTACCTTACAATTTCCTGCCTAGGGTCCACAGTTTACCGGTGACAACAAAAGCCAGCACGTGCAGTCCTTAGGAGGAAGATACATGGCGGGATTAGGGATAACCTCCTCAGGTCAATCGCCGTGGTATGGACGGTAGCGCTCAATGACGCAACATCGCGACGTAATTCTAAAGACTCAATATAATTACAACCTATCAACCTATCCAAAGCATCGAGTAACTTGGCGGAACCATCCCAGAGGTGCGAGCAATAGTCTCCGCGGGACCATACTTACCTATATCTATTTTAGCAAAAGTTTGAAAAAGAATAAATTGCTCATTGGCACAAATATAAAATTACAATACAAACATTTACTTTTTGAATACACAATTGAACATGATGCTGATGTGTTAAAGTACAGATTTATATAAAAGGTAAAAGTAAACAATCCCGAAGACACACTCAATAATCGATCACAGTAGTAATTTCGATTAATCAGTATTGAAAGTGCATAAAAATCGAAACAATGCGAATCAATACTCGTCACGACGTTGACAAAAACTGTTCCGGTGTACCAGTGAGACAAAGAGAGTAATTTTCCTTGTTTTCTTGTGTTGAGCATGGAAATACACATGTGCCTATGTTGACTGTGAAATTGTATGAGAAAACTATCAGCAGCGAAATCCTAATGCTATTGTTATTGATGAATGCGTAAGGGAAGGTGGTCGTAGATTTTGAAGTTTACTGTGATGAAATGAGGAGAAACCCAATATTTGTCTCTTGGCCTTTATTACCTTTCCTGATGGAATCGAGATTCATCTGAAACTCAAACAGAGAGGAACTGGCTACCTTATTACTAATTTTCGGATCACAATAATGCTGTTACTATTATTGTTAGGACTGTTTGTTATTAGTCTATTTGTTGTGTAGGTGTAACTGGCCTTTAACTCTATAAAAAAATCAATGGTATTTTTCGTCACTATCAGAATTGCGAGGATCCAAAATTCTTTAAAATGTGATGTTGAATAAAAACTTTTACTAACTCTATCACATCCTTTACAAAATTACTTGACACAAATACCGGGTGTAAAAGACATGAACAGTCAAACGAGAACCATGTATTCTATACATCAAAATAAGACACATTTCAAAAAATAATTACTGGGAAATGATTTTTATTTTTTGGTAAAATATTGCAAATTGTACTGCGCAACGTAAAGCGCTCAACTCGCACGCAACTCGCAAAACCGTGATATTTTTGCCTGACGGCGCGGCGGCCCTGTTCGTTTGTGTCCGTGCGCATCGAGTGAGCTACATTGAATGCTAACGTTTTGAAGCCATTTTTTGTTATGAAGTACTAAAATAAATGATAATGTTTCTTTGGACAATAATTAAGAAATAATGTTTAGAATATGTTTTCATAAAAATATGAGAAAAAAAATTATGACTTTGACCTTCAATAAAATCGTAACTATCAATTCCCCAGGTATAGTCTAAAGGCAGAAAAATGTTATGATGGTCTCACCATCATAACATTTTTCATCATCATATCATCCAAAGTATGTTATTAGCGCTAGCAGAATACATGGTTTTCGTTTGACTGTTCATGTCTTTTACACCCGTTATACATGAGCCAAATATACGTTAATTCGTTGGCGGGACTTGTTAAACCCAGAGTGACGTCACTGGTCACGTCCAGCACGTTCGCTAAAAGATATCATAATTATCATCATAACCATAACAGCCTTTATAATTTGACCCACTACTGGGACACGAGGCCTCTCCTTATCATCGAAGGAGATTTAGGCAGTAGTCCACCACGCTTGCCCAATGCGGATTGGTGGACGGGATATAAGGTGATCAATACCGCCTTTTTTGATCTATTAGTCGCCTTTTTCGACACCCATTGGAGGATATAGGGTGATGCTATTCTACTCTAAAAGGTAAAAGATAAATATGATTCTTTAAAAGCTTTTCAAACAGATCTTTATAATGCTTAACACCACTAAAACAAAGTTCTATAGCTCAGCGTGTAGTTTACACTATAGAACTTAATAGCCATATAAATCTCAGCCAGCTCATTATGGGCGGTCTTGGAAGCAGATATCAATTATACCCGTGGTAAAACACGATAAAATTGCATAGAAAAGTAAAAGTAACGACACTAGAATATCTAGGGCCTTATAAGAATATTGACTATGTGAAAAGTGAATGATTTTACTAGCGTAATATAAAACAAATGACTATAATTAATGTGTTTGTAAATGATCTTGTTTGTATTGATTGTAAGTAAGTAAATTCCCTAGACTATTAGGGGAATGGATCCGATTATCGGATCCTCATTTTCCTACCCTTGGTGTCGGTGCAGTATGCCTTATATCGACAATAATGCTTAAGGATTGGGCATTATAATTTTTACGGCCGTGTGCCTGACACCAACCCTCCTTGGGGACGACTGCTATCTCTCGACAGCACCAGGGACCACCAGCTTAACGTATCGACGAAGCACGGAGAAAAATCGATTAGAAAAATTTTCGGTCACCCATCCGAGTACCCTAAGAAAACAGGTACCATCTAAGTGGGCTCCTAATTCCGGATTTGCCCCAATATCAGATATCCGATATTCGGTACCATTTTTTTTGAAGTAAAGTAGACAAAACTTAAATCAAAATTATGGCTTTTTCATTGCATACGTTTTTCTTTGCCTATAGGAATCCATGCCAATACAGTAATTAATAATTTAAATTGTACCTACTTTAATCAAAATAAAATACGTCCCCTAAATCAGATATCCGGTGTTGAGCAACACCACGAATCCTATATTAGGAATTCATACAAGTGAGTTAAAAAAATAACTTAAAGTTTTGTCATTAGTCATTTTACACAAAACGGTTTATCTCTCGCACTAGCTATCTTCGAATTTAGACACCTCTTTTGTTTAACATCAGGTGGAATGTAGTCATTTGATTGGCCTTTTTTTTAATAAAACGATATTTTTAAAGGAGCCGAGAAGTAGTTGTTTAAATTCAATTAAAATATATCTCATAATTAAGCACTTCTTTCTCAAAATTTTGTCTGCTAAACTGCTGTAGGTAAACATTTTTGGCTAGTCAGGCGGACTTGGAAAAAGCCCTGCCACCAACCAAACCGAATACAATTTTGTATTCTCTGAGATCAAACCCAGGACATTTAATTCCTCTAGCTGAGCCACTAGACCACGGAGACTAAAAGCGGGTTGTGCTCAGGGTTGCCAGGTCTTTCCCAAATACAAACCGAACAATGAGCAAAAAAAGTTCCCGCTTATAGCAATGTCTTTTTTACTTATAACTGCCGCATGCATTTCGCGACATGACAGACTGAAATTCTTTCCACATCCGCAATGGCGCGAAAACAGTGAGCGCGTGCATGAAGCGGTAATATCGCACAAGCTAAGTGGGGTAAGTGGGGTAGGGGTGCACGTAATATCGATTGCCGATTGCGTCAAATCTGACATTTGAATCGTTTATTAAGGAGAAAAATTAATCAGAAAAAAAACGAACCGTACAACTTCGGTATTTTTGTCATATCGAACACCCAACACGGTGCTAAATTACCGAACGACTCAATAGTTTACCGAACACCGTACAACACTGACCACAGCGGTCATAAAGATACTACTACCTACCCCGATACTACTCAGGGATATCGTGATGGCGACTAGACAATTTTCAGCCAAATCTATAGAAAAGAGTACACTGTGTGAAATTTGATACAGCCAAGATCAAGAGGACTGGTAGTCCAAAGTATAATATGTTGTTAGCGCTATTTAGAGTAATTAGTTATTCTTTCAAAAGACGCTAAACGCAACATTATTAAAATCTCACATGTTCAAAAATCTTGCGTTGCGTACAAAATTTTCTCTTGCACGTAAAAGAAATTAATATTACCTCCTCAATGTTCCATCCTAAAATTTATTGCTCTCCGTAACAAGTTCAAAACACTATTATCTTACGTGAAAGTGAATCAAATTCGATACCTATTACAATCTTAGAAACACTATAAAACGTCCAAACTTTATAGCTGCAACGAATTTTGGCAACGCGCCACTGTGACTTTATTGTGGAATAATTCATCAATTTTACTAACCGCAAATTTACAGGAACTTATCTAATAATAGTCTATTGGTAGTGATGTAATCAAAACAATTGCTTAGAATTTGTGGTATTAAATAATGTTAATATTATTTTATTATCTAATAATATTTTTTTGTAAACTAATCGAAATACTATGTAGTTACCGGTCTTGAATACGACTACCTAGGGCCGCACTTGGGAGACCATGGGGTACCATATAGTTAAAAAGACAATTTTGCTCACCTTACTAATTTTTAGTACATTATTTTACATATATTACGAGATGGCAAACAAGCTTGCGGCCCACCTTGTGTTACGTGGTTACCGTCGCGTCGCCTATAGACACTTGCAATATAGAGGGTAAATTACTCAACACTGCAAGTACGTTGCCATCCTGGATACTAAGATGATATGCCTTCCATGCCCAGTGCTGGCTACCTTTCCTTTCAATCCGGAAATAAGAAAGACCTTACCTACCCTACACCTGGTATTAATACATGTTACCACACTACATAATATTACCACCTATTATTTATACATAATATACTTATTATAAATAGTTCAGGAATCGAGTCTCGCAATTTAAAAAAAAATCCAAGCTTTTCCCAAATTAAACTATATTTTTTTATGATTAAATTACAAATGTAATATAAGACAGTATATTACTTGTAATAAAAGACAGTATTACTTGCCAAATTTCATAGTTCTAGTTCAACGGAAAATACCCTATAAATCAGGGCTTCCCAAACTTATTTTTATTCTGAAGCCCTTTTAGGAATTTGCTATTTTTACTACCCCTTTCACCTATAAAAACAAAATATAACAATAATTATGAGAGTTACGTATTTTACTTTGTTGGCTGGCTACTAATGAGAAATATGTGCTTGCTTTTCTGAGCATATTTTCACAAAACGGAGCTCAAGTTTGGAAATCGCTAACTACCACTCAACTTTTAAGACATATAACTCAAAACTTTTTTGATACAAGATTATTTTTATTTCTAATCTCGTGTTGATCATGTAATAAAAAATCATTTTGCTACCGTCACCTAATCGATGACTTTCGGCCATTATTTTGGAAAATGACTTGGCGTTTGCGGTTTATTATTTCTTAACGCCTGTTTATTTGTAGTTAGAAGTAACGATTATTTAATTAAAATATTTCGTCGACTGGCAAAAAGAAGTGGAATTTGATCAAACCACAAATACGCGCTATATTTTTTATTGGAAACGTTTACTGCTGCAATCACTGTAACTCGTAGTTAGAGCTGCTTAAAATCGTTGTAAGAAATCGCAGGCATATCTATATCTCTTTCTGGATCTTCGTCGCAGGGTTATTAAAATTTGAAGTCGTATTTTCGCGAAACTGCTCGGAAAATTTACTTTTTTAAATTTATTTTAGGGTTTTTGACATAATTGTTTTAGTGCATAATTATAAAGAAAGAAAATTTGCAAAGGGATTCTCAATTGATCTCCCCTCCATCCAGAGTAAAGCTCTGCACTGAACTCCCAGCTGAATCAGATCAGCTTGAATAACACTGATTTCCTACAGGTTAGAATTTAGTTTCAGAACTTACGTATTTTATTTGCTTGTACAGTAAAGAAATTTGGCATTGCCTTTTTACTTTCTCGTAAACGTAGTATAGAGGAAGTCTTGTAATCGTCAAAAAATTAGACCTCGAGATTTTGACGGATTTACACGTTTGAGACCTCCCTGAGTCCAAAAATATTTTTTTTGGAATTATGTCTGTGTGTCTGTGCGTTAGCACGATAACTCAGCATGCTTTTACTTATTGCAACCGAATTTAACATACGTGTATGACATCAAAATATAAGGGTTCTATAAAATTTTGAGCCGTCGATTACGAAAGTTAAGCAACCAAAGAAAGTCAAGGAGTGACCACTCCCGATTTTTACTGGTTGCCGTTGAACAGACTCACTGGGGGTTTTAAGAGTGCGACGATGTTGATGCGTCCTCTAATTTTTTGATAAAGGGAACCCTCCTAGAACCTCGGACATCGAGCCGCAAGGATTTCGTTTTGCTATAATTTAAACGGGTATCATTTGCCGTCAAACCTGGACAGCGTATTAATTTAACTAATTCGGTTTTATTTATTGACAATGAGATTAAGACAATTGAAATCATTTTAGTTCTTAAAAAATCAAGGCGTTTCTAATGTTTCTGCCGAACGATGCCTTTTTATAGCTAAATATTTTTTTGTTTATAAAATACGATAAAAAGACACAATAGACAGTGCGAGAAACCAGTCAATTAATAGCATTGCTCGAAATCGATTGAAGCGTATAAAACCAAAATTTATTTGTTCACTTTCTTCGCAAAAAGTTCGCGACTCCGTAACAAATGCAAGTGTTTAGTAACCGCCGTAAGTTTATCGGATTGAGTCGTCAGTTTTATTCGTAGTATTGCGATGTTCAGTGTTTCTGTACTGGACGGCACAAACAGTGATTACCTTTTTTAAGTTCTATAAAAAATAAAAATAAAATAAAAATGTTTTATTACAGACCACCAGATGCAATAGGCTGGTCATTTGACTACAATCACGCCTGACGTAAAGTTATGATTAGGCATAAGATAACCCTGAAGTTTCTTCTTCATCTTCTCTATAGACTTTGCAGTTGAAGTGGAGACGAGAACAATTTTTGTGTCTCCGAAGAGGAAGTCGAGAAGACATACCGTGCTACAGTCGCACATGTACAATAGATATTGTGGGTCGCGCAACAGCACTAGATGCCAGAGGTTCAAGATTCGATGCCCAGAGAAATATAAATTGGTTTAGAGAGACAGGCTCTTGTGTCTCATATAGTCAAACGACATAATAACTAATAAAGTAAAAAGTAATGTCTGAAAATAAAATCTAGCACACAGCGTTCATTCAGAGAAGTAGATAAATTACTTAAATAAATTAGTATTAAATATATAATTGGCTATTCACGTTGGTACTAATAAGTTTGTATTTATAGATTTAAGAATGCTGTAAAGTTTGCAATAAATCTTTAAATAAATAAATATAATAAACCGTACCTATAGGATACGTAATTGAAAAGAATAATAAGATAAGATTTGTAGCCATTGTAGTAGCATTGTCAGTAACGCTGTCTAAAGCCGAAACTCAGCCGCGCAGATAAAGCCAAAAACACACTTTACTGTACTTGAAATATAGTACGAAAGGTAATCTTAGAGACATTTATATCTATACGCAAGACTCCCTCCTACGCAAGATTTAACAAATAAAACTTTACAATTTTAACTTGAGTCATAATGATAATTTACTGAGATGTTACTCTAAAGAGCTGATGTTCTGAAGAATAAAAGCATTTCTCTATGAGCCATTTATTTAGATTAACCTGGCATTGCCTTCAACTTCTTGACTTTATTTATTTATTTCAAAGAATAAATAACAGGTAACAGTTATGAATATGAATATGTATAATAGATATTATATTTATCTTGCGTAAAACTTAAAAACTAAACTATTACCTAAGGGTAAGGTTGACTAAATATTAATAAAATATAATTTATACATTAACTAGCGACCCGCCCCGGCTTCGCACGGGTGCAATGCTTATATAAATATGCATGTGTTATACATATAAACCTTCCTTAAGAATCACTACATCTATTTAAAAAACACCGCATCCAAATCCGTTGCGTAGTTTTAAAGATCTAAGCATACATAGGGACAGACAGACGGCGGAAGCGACTTGTTTTATACTATGTAGTGATAGTGATAAAAGAAACAAATCAAAGACAAAATTTCAAAAATCAAATAAAAAATATGTATATGTTATTGGAGTAAGTTTCTAAGGAGACGCTTGAAGACATTTAGACTTACATTGAAAATATCAATTTCCTGATTGCTTTTAGCCAGGTCATGTATTGGCGACACATACGGACTAAGGGATTGCAATACGATGTATTATTGCGGTTTATCTGAAGCGATGTTGTCAACGTAATCTATAGAAATCATACAACACGTGCTCCTTATTCTATCGTTCATCCGACGTCAGACACGTAAACAGCGGAAAAATGGTCAGATTACAATCTGACACAGTAATGGGTGCCAAGCGGCCTGTCGTGACTATCTGCCGTAATGGTAATCAACACGTTCCGAGGTGTATACTTTTAATAACAATCACGACAAAGCTGCGATAATTGTATCTTAGGGTTGGCTGCACGGGAAGAAAATTGTTTTTCTAACAACTGCATATAAAAAATAACAAGTGGAAATCATTGCATAAAAAAGACGCAAAATTTAAGTGACTCCTGACATAAATTAGCGAAGAACCACCTCGATCACGTGAGCTTTTAAACCAAAAAAAAATGCATCTAAATCCGTCCATTCGTTTAAGACCTACAATGTCACAAGCAGACACGTATATCAACCCTGTTTTGCGTCTAGTGTTAAATAGTGACGACTGCAAGTTTATTTTCTTTCCCTCTCTCCATTTGGCATGATTTATATGGAAATCTATCAAATCCCTAAACAGAGAAAGCATATAAACAAAAATAATTGTTATCTGAGCGTCTATTTCATCCTGTAATGACTAATGGTAAGTCGTCATTGGATGAGTAGAATCAATACTATGAAAAACTGTGAAGAGATAAATAAACTTGGTGAGTTTCTTGTTGGTTCTTCTCAGAACCCTCCTGGTAGTTTCGTGAGAATGAATAATGAAATTTCGAGTTCTATGTTTTTTAAGCTTAATCATCATCATCTTATCAGCCGAAAGACGTCCACTGTTGAACATAGGCCTCCCCCAAGGATCTCCAACCCGAACGGTCATGCGCTGCCCGCATCCAGCGGCTTCCCGCTACTTCTACCAGATCGTCGGTCCACCTTGTGGCTTACTAACGCTACATCTCCCGGTACGCGACCGTCATTCAAGAACCTTTCCGCCCCAACGGCCTTCAGTTCTCCTCGCAACGTGCCCTGCCCACTGCCACTTAAGGTTCACAATTCTTTGGGCTATGTCAGTGACCTTGGTTCACCTGCGGATCTCATTATTTCTGATATGATCACACAGAGAAACTCTGAGCATAGCCCTTTTCATTTGCCTTTGAGTGACCTTGAGCCTTCTTGTGACGCCCATTGTAAACGGCCACGGTTCGGTTCTATGGGTCATTACTGGCAAGACACACGTATCAAAGCCTCTCGTCTTGAGACAACGTCTCGTCTTTTTAAGCTTGATGGTGAAGAAGGCGCCAAAAGTTGAAGTGAGCTTCAACCGATACCTCCACCACTGAATGAAGATTTTACTTTACAGATTTTACTTGGTCAGTCCAGCACATAGGCGACTTGCCAAGCGATCTGGTTCCTTCCACCTTTCCTTGTATTACCAACCGTTCTATTGAGTCGTTATCCCGCGTAGAGACGTATCCAAAGTACACTGCAGTATGCGCAACTTTACAGACGCCGCATAACTGGCTATGCTATCACTATCGGAAAATAACAATATCTACAGTTATTTTAGCGCCATTCATTAATTAGGTAGTGGTAGCTATTTAGTAAACCTACTTAAATCAAACCCTACAGCTAAACAACCTAAGTACATGTTTGAACACCTCTGGGAACCAAACCCGAGACTCCCGGGTCAGATCCCGGTGGATGGGCCAATAGATAACAGAGGCAGTTAAGCCAGCAAAACTTTTCCTAACACTTCTCACATTTTAAAGCTCAAACTTTTAGTAACTTATGTCAGCCCTAACAAAAGCGAGATGCACTTTGTGAAAACGTCTTATTTCGTTGGAAACTCGATGCCATTACAGATTCTGGCGAATTATTGTTATCCGATAAAAGTGAAACCGGCAGCTATGTCTATGGGTTTTGAGCGGCTGTTCTAACGCCACATCTTGGAGCTTCACGGCTACTTAATAAGATCTATTTTTCGATAGTACTAAATTAAAGTTAATGGGAATATTATTACATCGAAGACAAGGACGGTCACGGCAGCATAAAGTAGTGATTTAAAGAACTCAATTACATAAAGTAATATTTGCTTCTGTTCGTGTTTACAATTGTTTATTATACAAATATAGCATCGACTCGAGTACATCTGTTTAGGAATACCATTAGCAAACACATCAAGGAGCTTACATTTATCTTCGTGAAACACATTGATAACGAAAGCTCATATAAAACGTCAATATTTACTGTTGCAGTCGGGCGCAGATGACCATCACAATGTAACCGGGGTCTTTAGAAGACAAGGATCTTGGTGGATCCTCTATCTTGTTAGGCAAACCATCCTAGGGTTTGTTTTCTAGCTGGCTAGCATCTATCGCGGCGGGTAGATTGGGAGATGTTTGGCGGCGTCCTAATTGAGTGGGCACGATGAATTAAACGAGGATTTCTTCAGAGTGTCCCGATTGAGATTGCAAATCATCGCGCGAGCACAGAAACATTACTTTCATAGTGCGATGAAAACGCATCGTGTCATCGTCCGACCGATATCAAGGATAACGCCTTAGAGCTATGGGGTCGAATTTTGCATGATTACTCATAATATTAAGACCTAGTAGGTTGAGAACTATTATAAATAAGGACAAGTTTCTCCTGCTTAAAACTGACAACTTTTATAGATGTTGAATGTTAAATTATCTTGTCTCTAAGTACATTAACGATCTTCCAGATGAACTTCAAAACCTGTATACGGAGGCAAGTAAAAGAATAATATAAAAAAGATATTCTAAAATAATAATGAGCTAAGCAAATATTTATATTGTTAAGAGTGACTCTCTGTGCTCAGTTAAGACCTAGAAGATCGAGAGTAACAGCTTTGTTGTAATTATAAACCTTCTATGCATTGAACACTAATAAAAAAAACAGTATACGCAAATATGCCTACAAGAGGCAATATTTCTTTAAACAACTTCGGTTAAGAGCATAATCCACGCTTCCAGGGATCCCGAAGCAATCGGAAAACATTTGGTACCTACACTAATAATAAACGGCTTTGCATGCGTTTGTTTCATAGAGCAATCCTAACTTGACTACACTAGCTTGGTCAAAAGCACAGGCATACGTTTTGATATTCCATTAAGTTTTTTTACCCTTATTTTTTGTCTGATCTTTATGATGTATTAGAATCTTTTGAATAAAAAGAAAAACCAATGTCATTACTTTTTCCTTTTTTCAAAGTTCGACATATTTAAAGATGTAAAAGGTTAAACGCACCTACAGACAAGTTCCTATTTTAGTATGTTAAAAACATTCTAAAATGTCATAAAGAATTAGGTGTAGGAAAACTTTTTCTCCATTCGTATTATTTTGTATGAAGATTGTGTTTGCCGTACTATAATGTTAGACACCAATTAAAGCTCACTAACTGTTGTAGATTATCTATTATATATTATATAAAAATGAATACTGACTGACTGACTGACATATCAACGTACAGCCCAAACCACTGGGTCTAGAGATTCCAAATTTGGCACGTAGGTTCCTTATGAGGTCTAAGGGTGCACTAAGAAAGGGTTTTTGGAAATTCACTCCCTAAAGGGGTGAAAAGGGGGTGAAAAGTTAGTGTGAAAATTCGTCATTTTTAAAGTAAATTTCATAAAAATTGTAGGTATATGGCGCTTGGTTAGAAGAAATAATAAGAAAATTTAAATGCTGCCCGAAGTAACTATTCTACGCGGACGAAGTCGCGGGCAAAAGCTAGTGTGGCTATAACCGGCAATCAATGGAGCACTTGCTATGTGACTGCGAGTCTATAGCCAGGATTAGAATGAGTATCCTGGGTGTGGCTTATCCAAGGCCAGAACACTCATGCCTCACGCATTCCAAGTCCCTGGATATAGAGGCTGGTGGCTTATGGGAATATTCACTCAGCGGCAGGAGTACTTAATAAGAAAAGGGGAGTTTTAAAATATCCCAACGGCTCAAAGTGCTCCGTGCGCCTTATTAAATAACACTGCTTGATTTCTAGAGTCATGGAACTCTCATGGAAGGAGCTTACGATAGTTATGCAACAATGCTGAATTTCCTGTTAGCTGTTTCAATTGCTTTTATTTGTATGTCGCATAGCTAAAAGAACTATTTATGATTCGTACTAAGGTTGAAAAAACATTATCATTTTATTCGATAATTTATCAAATTTATAGTTATTATAATACAATTGAAAAACGATTTATTATTCAACATAGTGCTTATAAGTCAGCTCTAACACAAATGCAATGAAGCTTTAAACTGTTTATTAAGATTTTGCTTTACTGTTAACTGGTTTAAGTTTTGCCTGCGATAGTATGTTTATGATGAGTAACAATTTTGTTGATTGAGACAAAATTCCTTGATATCAGAAGTAAGATAGAGTTGCTGGTCAATGTTTGCTCACTGACAACACAACTAATTAGGAAACTAAAAAACTTTTGCAAATTACTGATTTTTTTAAAAAGTTGTGTTTTGTTTAAATTGAGTTCATTTTATACTTAAACCTTTAAAAGCCTCTACTTTCTCGGTAGTGTGTTAATTATATTTTGTCATTGCTACGAAAATTTTTTACAGTTCAGCTGACAAAAAAATAATTGTTAAATTTTCCTATTATTAAACATACAACCTACTTAGTTTGCATATTGTATGGATTCATTTTCTACATAGGTCTTTGCAAATTTTGACCAAAACTTCCCAGTTTTGTTATTTATAATTTCCGGTATTTTTAAAAGATTTTAATATTAAATAGCTAAACATATAAATAAATATACATATACATAAAATTCCATTGTTTTTCTTTGTTTTGTATTTTCATTTCATGAAGTGTATTTAATTATGTTATATACATGTTATTTTAATTATTTGAATATTATTTAATCTTTCGTTATTTAATAGCATTACATACAATGAGTACATCGAGCACATTTATCAAATTATAGTAGACTCTTTTTGATCGCGACAGACTGGCAACCTGCCACTACTGGAGGCACTGCATGGCCTATACTGCTAAATGTGGATTTATGTGTAACTAAATGTTTCCTAAAGCTCTGCTAAGCCCCTTTTGGGATAACGAGCGTGATTATAATGTGTGTAGATATGTACATATTTTGATAAAATAATTTAGTTATTAATTTAAGCTACTAATATCTAGAGCTTATAAGTAAGTTATTTTCGGTAGTAAGTTTGTAATAGTATTAATACATAAACTTTATATTTTTAATGATTTTAATACCATAGTTAAGTGATTTATATTTTAAATTTCCACGTGAATTTTTGTCCTTGAAATTGTTTAGGTTTGGTAAACTAATTAGTTTTTTCTAAGAACATGATTAAATAGTCAATTTATTGTAGAGTTAATCAAGTTTGAAAATTTCTTATTCTACTCACCCCTCGGACTATAAGCTGCGACCTCCAGAAGCACGAAAAGCACTAAGAGGGCGTAAACGAGTAGCTTACTAAGCGCCATTGTCACAAAGTTAACTTCAGTACTTCACCCTATACAACACATTACACCACGATATTCACAGTCAAAAGCAATTACTTAAGTAAAAGTTTCCGATCAATTTTTTTATTGTTATTAAATTTTTCGATCGTGCAAGACGTCCGATAGAGTCGGTGTCCAAATTAGAAATGGTAGGAAAAAAGCGGTGTTGCGCGCGCGCTGTTATTATTGACTAACTATAATGTTTTTACTTTTTTCCGTGCGCCGGCGCAGGCGCTTGATATCCCCACTGGGAAAATGCTGCGGTTGCACTTGTGGGGTCGGCAACATTTTGTTATGGTTATAACAGGTGTAAAGAAATTAAATTTTATCGGATGGATAATTTTAAAAATGTTTTTCTTCTAACCACGTTGGTAATATTGCCACGTGTGGGTACACTCACAGACTAGATAACTTTTCTATCAGAACAAAAATTGACCAAACATTATATTAACGTAGGTATTTTCAAAATCGTCCAGCGCAGCTTTCCTTTTGATATTTTTTTCTTCTTCCATCAGCTATCACTCATATATCTAGTGGAAACATATTCTTTGAAGTCACCCTTTAAAAATTACCTAAACAATATGTTTTAAAAAATATCGTTGTATTATTGAAAATGATATAAGCAAATGAAACCGAATGAATAAAGAAATTAAGAATTAAAATTGTGAGAGTTACTTGCGTTATGTACGAGTACTTGTAATAATTTGTATAATTAAATGCAATTAAATATATATGTATAAATAAATAAAAATACTTTCTGGTCATGACTGAAAACTGGTTAGATTAACCGGTTATTTCAATTATCTTGTTTTAAGGGGAAACTCGCTTTTGAAGCAGCCTTAAGTGTAATGGAGCTCACTTGGAATCCTCAAGTTGTATAAAAAACTCATAAACATTAAAAGCAATATTACGTACCTAATTTACATAGGCCTCTTACATTTACATAAATTACATTATTATTATTATTAAAATTAATTTTTTTTCGTACATTTAAAATAGTTTTAAAGCTAACACAAAATGTTATTAACACCTGTCCGTAGAGAGTGAAATGAAATGTCAGCGACGCGTGCGCAACGAAACAGCGGTCGCACAGCAGTCGCCTGTCGACCGCGTGCACGTGCACACGTGCATCTTGCATGATTAAAATGGAAAACCGCATGTTAGTGATATAACACCCGCTTGCAGAGAAAAAATGATCTCTGCACGATTCAGGCTAAAATTTATGGTACTTAACTAAGTATACTTTAATATTACCCAAAGCCCACCTAAATGTAACAGATTTTTTTTCTTCCGAATTGTGCTTGGATTCACTCTAATTATTCTGAGAACTCACAAAGTCAAAGTATTTATTCACTTTCATGAATCTAATAAATAGATACAATAATTGAAAAGACAAGTACATCAATCATGTTACCCTCTAGAGCATAGCCATTAAATAGGCCATTATGAACGTGTAATGGATTTTAAATAGAAGAAAATTCCTATCAATTGTAGAATTCTATTCTAATTTTATTTGTGGCTTCTGTCTTATATTTGACAATTCTGCCAATGTAGAGTTTGGAATTGTAGATCCAGTCACTAATTACTTGCATGTAACAATTATGTCATTAAATAGTCACCACATTTAATTGATAATAATAATTAATATTACATAATTATCAATTATGATTTTTAATTTATAATTATGTTATTTAATGAGAGCATATTAAATGTCTGTTAAAAAAAGAAAATTACTTATGACTAAACTTAAAAATAATAATTATGACTTTTCGGCTATTTGGTAATTTTAATTTATTTATAAATCATTGGCCCTGGCTGTGTACATAGTTGTGGGCATTTTGCACTGTTAAATTTTCGGGGTTACTTTTAATAAACTTACAAATTTTGAAAAATATAAGTATAGCGTTGGTAGCGCAGTTTGTTGATGGTAGAGTTAAAAATTGTAATTTTATTCAGTGTGGTTTACAATGTGCTTGTGTCATCTATTATTCACTATTCCTACGCTTTATATGTTGTATGAACAGGCTATTCGCATCTGTACTATTTACCCCAAAGGACCACGATATAGCTCAGTCAGGATTGGGCATAGGCATCGTAAGCCCCAGTGGCAGTCTTTGCTCAGTGTTTTTTCGAACGAAAAATATAATTACTATTTAGAGAAAAGCGTGGGGTACTCTTTTCTCTAAATAGTAATTATACTTTTCGTTCTTCATTTAGTTTCTATACTAAAATAGTACATATAGAAAACAAATATTCCGCAATACGATCTTTATATGAAATGACGCCGAGGAAATGTGTTTCTGTGAATAGTGTTTCGATATGGAGTAGGAAATCCATTTCATTACAGGTGCGGAAAGCCTGTCAGCCGAAGGTGAGGGTTGACAGTCGGAACAAGTTACAATGACGGTTCCGCACGTGTGTAACAACTATTTTTAATACAGTTGCGAAAAAATGAAACAATTTAATAAAATATTAAAATCGCAATAAACTCAACTAACTAATCATTTATTTCTTATAAAAGTTCGTATCTCCTCGACCATAACATAGAAGGTTTTAATTTTGCTGAGAGTTCGGAAAAGTATGCCAACATAACATTTTCTGAAAAACTATTTGCTTTTTTCTCTTCTCTCCACGCAATAAATTCGTCGTATGTAGTTGAAAGGAAAAGTTGACTAAGCGCCATTTTGAGCCAAATTGAGTTATATATACAGTTTGAATCGCCTAATTTTTCTGCGTCGTTTGGTCTAACTCACGCCTTCCTACGACGACTTTTAATGTCGCTTCTGTATTTTGGACTTTACGAAATATCACTTTTTTTGAATGAAAAATGAATCTTTAAGTCGTCCTCCTGAACAATTAACTCCATGTCGCTTAGTCAATTTTGCCTTTCAAGCGTCGATATGTACCTAACAACTTTTAGACTTTTCCGGTAAAATCTTCTTCGAAGCATTTTGTGCAATTATACTGAGTTCCTGAGTGAAAAATTTCTATGATTTTTTTTTGTAAAAACTTCGGGGTTGTTTTTTTTTAATAGACATTATTTTGACAGTTGGGAAAGAAAACGCACGAGTTCGGAAAAGGTCAAGAAAAAGCTCGAGTATGTAATAGCCCACATCCTGAACGCTATACGTCTCTGCAATACGACACTTTTTGAGCAATTGTATTAAAAAGTTATTTTTACATTTTAGTCCGATTTAACATAAAAGCGTGTTTTTTAAACTATTTTTCATTGGATTGGTTGGGATTAGGGGTGCAACGTTATATCGAATATTCGATAATATCGCGGTGACAGTAACTTAGCTCCAGGGCAGGAGCGACTGTCGCCGCGAGCAGGAATCCGTTACTTACTACTCTTTTATAGGTTCTGTTGATAAGTGTGTTTGGGTAATGTAAGAATTTTGATGTTTTGAATTTTGAAAAGTGAGTTTTGTCATTAATTTTCTCATAACCACAGAAGCTACGATTGTGTACCCATAGTTAATAAATTGTGCTATAGAATACCAACCAGAACACACTGCCGTGCTCCTTGTCAGTTGTTTGTTGGTTGTTTGCAACTTCTCGTAACAGAATTAATGCTGGACAACGCTCACCGCTCTACCGATTAGTACAAACATACAACAAGAGGTTTAATGCAATTGATATGGCACCAACGAAACCAGGTGCATACAAAAAAATGACAATGTCCGCTTTACGTGATTGAATTCATTACCTATTTTATATTTTTTTAGATTGTATTTAGACTAACTACACTTACTATCTCGCAACATAAGAGTAGATAATACTATTGTACAAATACGTGGTAAACGGTGTTGGTGCCAAAGTATTCATATTATGTGATGTGTTACTTTTATAAAATGTCTTTGTCACTGTTTGTTTACCTAATTAAAGAGAGAGAAAAAAATAGAAGCTGTTTATGACCTTCGTTAGTACCTACCTATTGGGTAAGTAGTAACAACCACATCCAACAAGCTCGTAGATTACCTACAATTTCATTAGAAAATGGAACTTTGGCTTAAGTCTCGCAGGTCAGTCATACATAATAGTGTCGCTATCGCTAGTAAGCTACAGTGCCTGATAAGGCTCTATAGTAGTAGGTAAGGACCTAACTTTTATAGATTTAAAGCTTTTTGTAAAACATTATGTGATGCAAAAAATTAATAGGAATACATACTTTTTACTGAACTGTCTATCTTCTCATTTAGACTTTAATTCTACTTACCTACAAGTAAAGCTAGACCCATTTTATGAAAAAAAAATGCTTAGTGGCCATTTTTAGAACTGTTCCAAGAATGGTCACCAAACATTATTTAACAAAATTAAAATTGACACCTAACAGTGTTACCAAATAATCAATTACTTAATTTTACTATTAAAGTAGCTATACCTAACAATAAATACCTACCAAAGTAGTAAAGTTAGGTATTCAGCGCCATCTACATTTTCCTTTAAACACTAAAATATAAATATAAAGTGGCGACCAAAGCGTACTCTGCCGTCTGCTTTAGGAAATTACGACTTCGATACTGATCTATTAGTTCGTAATAACTCCGCTTCAAACGCTCACCACAGCTGCAGAAATTGCATTCACGGAACATATTGTGTATCTCTTTCACTCTTACGTCTAATTATAGCGCGAGAAAAAGACAAGTCTCTTCGTGTCAATGTAACATAACGTAAACATGTAAATTGTCAGTTGTGAACTAAATTCCACGGTGGCGGGTTATGTTAGACATACTTCTGTATTGCAGTTTGTAATAAAACGATAATAGTTATTCGATATATATAATAACAATCATGTAGTGATCAGTTTTTTGTGGAACTTTTATGTGTGCCTAAAGTTTTGTGATCAAAAGTTTTCTTGTGTGATGTTGCAAAGTTGTGTGGTTAACGGGATTGAGTTAGGTAGTGGTTCATGAACTTTAGTTTGTCTTGTCGAATTTGTAGTTCTACCTATCTGAATGGAAGCTTGTTCTTGAATAGGAACAGGATGCGTCACGTGTGATTTTAATCCTAAAGAATTGTGATGTGAGTATTTCGGAAACGTGGTTGAATAACTAACTTCATTAACATTTTAGGCGGTCATAAACTGTTATGTGAATCACGCTGGAATTTCTTAATAAAATCTGAATTAATTGCACTTTGTCTTAATTAACCTAGTTTGCTTTTAGCCATTAACTTGCCCTTTCCTGCTTATTTCCAACAAAATATGTCACCGTCTCTCTCTTTGTAGATTTCAAAATGCCTAGTCTTAGCAAAACGACCTTGATCTATAGGTCCGTTTTGCCATTCGCCTCTTGTCACGATTATTGTGCTTATAATATCTTAATGAATCACTTTTAAGGTAATATAGGAAAAAAGTATTCATACTGTGGTCATCCAAAACCGGTTGGAATGTGTTGCAACGAACCATTCCTTTCAACCATTCTAAGCCGTGTAAAGCTGAATACTGTAACACTTTGTACTATTCAAATGGCATTGTGATTGGTTTGAATAGGACAAGTGTTTTGTACTGACTTTCTCCTAACTGTGACTGCTGAAAAACTAAGAAACGTGAGACGGAGTCATCCACAACAACCGAAACATAACTGAAACTGGTCACTGACTCATCAACGCATTGCCGACTTAATAACTTTGCTAATAGTTTGGCTTAGGATATTATAATATGCTTGCATAATATTTGACCAATTATCCTTGAAATTGTTAAGTATGTATAAACTTGATGAGAGCATCAGTGCACTGCCATTAGCAATGTAAAACATATTTTTAAACAGGTCTCTACACTAACAGGTTCCTATAACTTAAGAAAACCTAATCTCTTTTGACTTTAATGAACTTTTTGTTTTCCTTTCAAGACCCCTTTAAAGATTCCTCACTCCTAACATCAAAGATTATTTGAGTCAGAAAGATGTACCTAAGTGTAATTGTTTCTTTTTGTAAGTTTGCTTGCATTATATTAACTACGCACCATGGCAACAAAAACGGTTAGAGTAGGTAGGTACCTCACGCTCACCAAACGTGATTTGAGAGCCTTACCCACGAGCGGTAAATACCTATTTTAGTAATAATAATAATAATACATTTCTACGCTCACTCCAATTATCTAGCCCAAATTAAGTATCTTTAAGAACTTGTGTTATGGATACTAGATAATGGACAAATATACTTAATAATCTAGATATTTTTATAAATAAACTTAAATAAATATATAAACAACCATGACTCATGAACAAATGCTCGTGTTCATCACACTAACATTTGCCACTACCAGGACTCGAACCCGGACCGCCCGATGTGTAGGCAGCGTTACTGACCACTCCACCAAGGCGGCGTCAAGGCGGAGTAATGACCATTAATATCCATTACTAATCATTGGTATTTTTACTATATTCGAGCATTATTAAAAATATGATCCCAAAAGCTTGTACGTAATTAGCTCATAGTAAACCATTATTTGTATTTACATTGTGAATAATGCTGTAAGCTTTCCAAATAAAATTAAATAATAAGATTTAATTCCTTCCAGTAATTGACAACATTTCAAAAAAACAAGCTACGATAATTACTATACCATGTAGACCTTTGGTCATCTAAAATACTTACTATACTTACCTATATTATTTTCAGAACTTATTTCTTGCTAAATTTACAGATTTAAAAGTTGATTTTTACATTTAAGTAGTTGATTTTAACTACTTAAATGTACTCAAAAATGGACGACGTAGGATTCCTAACAGAAAACTTCAAAGATTCGACGGTTATGTCATCTTTTTTATTTGATTTGTAGAGCCATGTAGAGCCCAAGACAATAATCCTAAAGTTGCACTTCGTCGTTTTAGAACATTTTTAGAATGAGTAAGTTTTGTAATATTAAATTGAAATACTTAGAGTCAAAATGAAAGAAAATAAAAATATACGTGTTGAGTATTTTAATGTCTATTTTCTACCCATATAATAAAAAAAAGCTATTTACAAAAAATGTATAATGTTGTCAATTTCCCATATAAACGTATTATATTGGGCGCTATATTCTTGAATCAATAAATAAATTTATTTCCGCTTTCTGGTTGCTTAGTTACTGTTGTTTTAGGAACTATTTCAAATTATCCTCTTTTTTAAGATAAGACTTTATTATTTAACTATTGACATTGTTAAGTAATTCCGTGCAAATTCAGCTCACAGAGAAAATGTTAATAGTAATCAAATGCACAAATAAATAAATAATAAATAAATAAATATATTTTCACGCTCTAGCCCGAAGTAAGTATCATTAAGAACTTGTGTTAGGGATACTAGATAACGGACATTTTTTTTATATATACATAATATATTTTTTATTACATATTTTTATAAATAAACTTAAATAAATATATATAAACAACCATACTCGCAAACAAATATTCGTGTTCATCACACAAAAATTTGCCGCTACCAGGATTCGAACCCGGAACGCTTGATGTGTAGGCAGCTATACTCACCACTCCACCACGACAATAACAAAAAACTAACACCAGGCTAATCTGTACCAGGTTAACCATAACCATTCGAAGAAGTAGAAGACTATCTTATCAAATTCTGTCTCCATAACAATGGTGACTATTGGTGGTTGAGGGTTCTATAAGTGAACCCCACTTCTACCGCCGCTTTATCATCACTTACTATCAGGTATGATGAAGAGCTGATGAGATGAGGATCTTTCCCGTCAAAGTTAAAAATAATATATCGCCGTAGATACCACAGCAGAAATAGGCATATTCAAGACACCGTTTCTTCGAAATTGACTCGTTAAGAGACTCAACATAGCAAAGAACATTCTGAATTTTTCATTTGTATTTTTGGTAATGTTTATACATCACGCTTAAATTTACTCGTTAAGAGACTCAACATAGCAAAGAACATTCAGAATTTTTCATTTGTATTTTTAGTAATGTTTATGCATCACGCTTGATTTCAAAATGCAGTGACCTCAACCGTTAATACCAATGACAAATGTGCGTGAAGTAATACTAACCCATTTCTAGCAATAAAAGATACTGACATTACTAAATTTTTTATTACCTAAAAACTCTTTAATACCTACTTGTACAAACTAGAAATCTTGAATCCATCGTGTATACTGATATTATTGACGACGTGCTGGTATTGGTATTTTTCGTACATTTATAATAAAAGTTTGTTTTGTTTTAATAAAAACCAGATAAAGATTAAATGTAGATATTAAAATAAATTTATTTACTCATAAAACAATTGATACATCTAATAATATTAAAAAAATAAGATATACTCTTTGATAAATTCTTCTTCTTCTTTAAATAAATGGCGTTCGCGTTATTTATCGCATTTCGCCAATGTCAAGTAAAAATGTACTTTTAAAGTAACAGACAATTGTACGGTAGATTGAGGTTAAAAATGGAGTCTCACAACACGTGTTTTTACAACAAGAACTCGGGAGAAACTCCCTTTGTTATATTATGAGGCAAAAAGATCCTAGTTATGAATTAAAAGTAATTACAGATACTCTACTTTCACAATATATTTCGGTCCTCCATACTGTGGCATTAACTCCTTACTTAGCCATTTTCATGGAATAGGTATAACCATCTTTTTTTTGACCTTTCTTCCTTACCCTTTATTTCTATCCACATTCATATCACCAATTTGTCACATGTTTATCACTTCTTCTCGTAGTTCGTAACACGTCATTGGGTAACCGCTCATTCTTTTCTAAAAGTAACATACATCTGACAAAAGTTAATATCAGTGGGAATGTTTTGAATTGAAGCAAGAATTTAATGTAACAAAGAACTTTATTTCTAGCAATTATTTACATAAAATGAACAAAGTAATCCTACTCTTAGACTTAGCTCATGGCCGCCGCCGTTCTCAAGACAGCCAAAATTTTCGGCAAATGTCAAGAAAATTAATCAGGATTACTACTACCGGAAGCTTTATCCATCCTTTGACCTAAAATTAATAAAATATTAATACGTGTTAGTTATAATATCACAAGAAGAAAAGTATACTCATTGCCAATGATGAGATTATTTATCAAATTGTAGATCGTAATACACACAACTAAACTAACCTACATAAGGGAAATTACATGCTAACACAAGATTCTTTCGACAAGACTCTTGCAAAACGGGTTTGAAATAAAACTTGCTTTTGACTGATTCGTTCACTCCAACGGCTAAAGTTTGGACAAATCTACAGTTATTTCCCAAACTGAATTACTCAGAGTAGCAATTATTTGAAAGACATTGTGAATTCTTGTGCCTTTGTTTACAATAACTGTTTATTATTCTTATGCAAAGAAACTTTATTTAAGAAACAAATCTTTTTTTATTTTATTTCATAATTAATACTCACTCTTCAAAGTGTCATTAGCATTATTGAAAGAGATTGAAATAAGGTTTAATGTGTCAGTAACTAAACATCGAAAGAGGCGGGCAAAAATCTTGTCTTGATTAGAGTTTAATATTCTACAAACATGGTTTTGATCGTTCGCTTCTTGTGCAAATCGCGAAATATTACAACCAAAAAATATATTTTTTTCGTCTACAAGGTTACAGAAGCCAGCATTTTCCCAACAATTCAATCCAGACAAATTTTCAACAACGTAGTTCTTCTCGATCTTAATTTGTATTTTATAAGGTTTAATTTAATATGTATTAATTACTCATCATCATCAGTATTGCTACTGACGAAACTGCTCCCAACAGCTAATACAAAATTGACGTGTAACGGTTCTACGTAAACGGCTTTCTTGCGTTTACATTAACTTTCAACTGTTACTCAATAACTCCATAGAGAGGTAACCAAGGGCTACTGTGCCTCCGGGTTACTGCGTAATGAAATCTATGTAAGACTAGCAAATGATTAGTGCTGGACCTGTGTGGGCGTTATGCCTAAAGAAAATTACAAGATCGAATTTAAAATTTCTTGTTTTGACGCTCCTACTGTTTGTCGTTCATAAGATTTAGTTATTGCTAATACTGAATATGAGCAAGAAGTGTAAGAGGTGAACGGAAAAATATTCAGTAGTCAAGTCTAGTTTGTTATTTAGACCTACTATCCATTGTTGTCGTTAGCATAATCATCATAACAGCCTTTATAAGTATTTCGACCTGCTGGGACACAAGACATCTCCTTGTCATCCAAGGAGGTGTAGCCAGTAGTCCACCACGCTTGCCCAATGTGGATTGGGGGACGTAGTATAAAAAGGGTATTAATCACCTTACGGTGTGATCCCTTTGCTGATCCCTTGGTCGCCTTCTACGACACCTATTGGAGGATATGGGGTGATGCTATTCTTCTCTGCCCGCATCACAAGGCTACGCTGGCATCACATTGGCTATGGCATAATATCGATCGATAAAGGCATCTGTCTCTTTCTCTGTTTAATTTTTATCTGTAATATAAATTGATTATGGCAAACTGCAGGCTCTATACAATGTGATGCAACATGAGGCAGGTTTACATTCAGCGTGGAAAGATTCTTGATTAAGAAAACTTTTCCTAATCCACTAGATTAATTCTAAAAGTGTTGAGAGGCAGTATCAATAATCGAAGTAAATGCTAGTCAGCTGCTATTAGCCAGCTACTACCAACACAAATTATAGATATTGGGATCGGAAGCGATCACATCATTGGAGCGAAGATTAAAAAATATATATTTCATAGCTTTAAGTAGACTTGCCCTAGAAACATAAAGATGACACATCCAAATTTCTTAAACCTAGATACACTGGGTGGTAGACCCATATGTCGGCGTTGTAGGTAGGTCGTCTGGGTAGGTACCACCGCGTTTCTTGTTTCTGCTGTAAAGCATTTCGTTGTGTGTCGGATTGACGGGAAGGATAGCCAGTGTAATTACTGGACATGGAAGGCATATCATCTTAATCCCCAGAATGGCAACGCACTTGGAGTGTTATGTGATTTACTCTTAATATTGCAAGTGTCTATAGGCGACGGTTGTTTGTCATCTCGTAATGTAAAAAGACTTATTAATGTAAAAAGTAATTGTTTCCCAGTACCAAATAAAATAGGAAACCAAATTGATATTTTTTCGTGGTTATTAAAATTAACATTTATCCATTCTTTCAAAACGGATACTTGTGTTTAAATTATCACAAAAACGTAAAGATACATTGTTGCTTTATATTATTTTATCTTACCATCAATGTTTGCTTTGCTACAATCGCATTATGTTAGAGTTTAGTTTGCTTCCTGCATGTTTCAGCTACTATTATACACCCGCTGTCTGTGCTTCTGCATACATTTCCTTCATTATAGTAGTTAATATGTATCTATATATTATCTATCTATCTACTGGTTATGAGCAAAGAATAGTTCATATTGCTTCTAAATTTATCACTGTTGTTTATTACTAGCATGAGATGAGCTTAACATTTCAACATGGCTATTAACGTACCTATATTATTTTATTTATATTGCTCCACAATAATTTAATTACATTATACAAAAGTATTATCACGCTGATTCCTATGTTGTCACTTACGTATGCCTAATAAATTGTGATTATAAAAGAGATTAAAGAAAAAAAACAATGAATGTATTCTCATTAACTATGACGCCATTCTCTTGTAGTGTCCAGATGTGCGCTTTATTATTGACAAAGTTCTTGCCACACGTTACTCTGGTATTATTTATGTATATTCAGCAATTAATGCAATAATACCTACGATTAACAATCGCAATATATGATAGATTTAACATGAAAAATTTTAAAAAAAAAATACTTTTTTCTTGCCTAGTAACCATTCCTAGACACTGACTAGAACATTATTAATGTACAAAAAAAGGAACCCACAAACTATAAATACACGTTATATTTCCGTTAATAATATTAGTTTTTCAGAACGGAATAAAGATTTAACAGCTTTTGAAAAATTCAATACATTAATTAGTCTTAAAAGTGACGATTTATGCATTATACATTTATACAAATGCAGCTTAGTTAGATGATAGTATACAGAAAGGATCAACAATCTGCTTGATACTATTCTGAGCTTAGGGTACCTAATCAATCTAAAAGATTGAAAGCTTTGCAAATAAATAAACAATTTATATTTATGGTTCATTCCAGTTTATGGCTAATTTTGCAGTGCCTATCTTGTTACTCATGTGTCTTGCGAGACTGAAGAGATTAATTAAAAAGGTTAATTATTGTGTAATGATGCTTGTGTTTGAGATCATTGAAGATGTTTCTTCATAATCGTCAAGAATTTGGTTTCAGAAAAATAAAAACCAACCTATTATATTACATAACAATGTAAGAACCATTGTAGTTATTGATCGACGTTGTGAACAAAACGAGGCTTTCTTTTTGTGCGTTTTCAAACATTTTGGACGAACAATACACGGCTGACGGTCCGTGACACAACGAAACGTTTGTGTAACGAGTCGTGAATGGGAGGTGCAGTTCTTCAATACTTTTACTCCCACGTCGATCTAAAACATCCAGTTTTGCAAGAATGCTTCTAAAGATAATACCAGTAGGTACATAATACGGACCACGGTGTCGATGTTTGCTATTGTTAACAACGCCCGCATTTACCCACAGTCAAAATTGAAGACTTTTATGTAATTATTTAAGAATTATGAACAGCGACCTGTTCATAAAACTTCAATTAATGCAGCTGATACTTTACAAGTCTAAAAATAATTAAAAAAAAACAAATTGTTTTCATGATAATAACTGTATACTGATTACTGAAACCTATAGAGATACATCGAAATGTTTCCATTTCCACTAGGTGGTAGACCCATATGTATTATGTAGGGTAGTAGACCCATATGTAGGTTAGGTACCACCGTCTTTCTTATTTCTGCCGTGAAGCAGTTTGATGTGTTTCGGATTAGAAAGGAAAGGTAGCCAGTGTAATTACTGGGCATGGAAGGCATACCATCTTAGTCCCCAGGATAGCAACGCACTTGCAGTGTTAAGTGATTTATCATTAATATTGCAAGTGTCTATAGGCGATGGTAGCCACTTAACACCAGGTGGGCCGCAAGCTTGTTTGCCATCTTGTAGTATATAATAAAAAAAATCCGGTATGTACAATTCATGTTTACAACAAATAAACTTGACAATTATTCGTTTTGTCACTATATTATAATAAGATAAAATAGGTTGAAACCAATTGAAACTGAATCTTCAACAACTTTGCTTACTTCTAAACCTCTTTCACGCGGGTAACCACATAGGAGAGAGTTTTGTCGATAGTTATTTTCTTCAATATACAATTACTATAGAGAATTGATCCAGATTTTGTATGTACGTCCCTTATTCCCTATATTGGACACAGACCTTGTTACATGGTACAGTAAAAGGAGCTTAGTTGGAAACTCTACCATGCGGGCTCAATTTGAATTGATCTCTTTCCGCCGATAGACATAAGGTCAGATCTTATATGTTATGGTCTGAGGAGATAAGTATAGTGGATCAGCTGCCTGAAATACGATCACCGTCCTGCATGGAGGAGAACTTGCACCTTGCAGAAGGCTGCAGTCAAATTACACTATCGTCAGGAAACTGATAAGCTTGCGCTTCGGGTGCTTTTATTTTAATAGAAGTGATCGTTTACTGTCAAGGATTTTCCGGGATTCCTCATGGGAGGATGTGATATTCAGATGTTCAGTAGTACTAGAGTTAGGTACCTACAGGACCAACACTCTTATCTTCCAAAGGTTTACAGACTATACAACTTACTATCCGACCCGTTTGCTTGCTTACTTCCCTTATAAATACGGTGAAAATCATTTTTATAAGCTAGAGCATCTAAGGCGCTAGGATTTGTATTGCGTAGCTCTAGAGACTTCAAAAATATCAAAACTTTAAAAATTTTATATTGCACCTACGTTAGAAGTATCCTGGAGTACGCTTCGCAAATATGGAATCCGCGATATGCCACTTATATAGTACGCATTGAACGTATACAGAAGAAATTCTTGAAACATCTCTGCTATCGTGCTAAGCTCTCATACAATTCTACTCACTACGATGATTTGTGCAGGAAATTTCATTTCTTACCCTTGGAACTGCGACGTAAGGTAGCTGATGTGACTTTTCTAATTAAAATAGCAACCGGAAAAATTAACAGTCCAGACTTACTTAGTAGACTTGATTTTAATGTACCCCGAAGTGGTCGTCGATTGGTACCCTTTCATGTACCTCTGTGTAGCACTAACTACAGACAAAACAGTTTCGTGTACCGAGCGACCAAAGAATTTAACGAGTTTTCAAAGAGGATATATTCAGTTGTAGTGACCGAACGGCGAGGACGCTAATCAGTGACCAATTCTTTGCTGGCGAGTGAGCTAAGCTAAGCTAAGCTTATACCTACCTAAATCTAGCTTTCCTGTGCTTTATAGGGATAGTATGCTTATTATTATTTATTATATCTTTTATACTTATTATTATTTTTAATTGTTTAGTTGTGCTCATGTTATAATTTTTATTCTAATGTTATATGTGTGAATCTGTTATTGGCTTGCAATTATCCATATTGTTTAATATATAAGAATATGTAGCTGTTGATTCACCGAATAAATAAATAAAAAAAAAATAAAAAAAAAATCTTCATTTCCGACTTACATGAAAACCAGAACGTCATCGGCAAAATATAGGTTACTATTGCGTAGACATCGTAAAATAGTATTTGTGATATAACAAAGCAAATTGCAGTATTGCGCGATCCAGTTGAACGTTGTAATTTATTTATCATTAAACAACGAAACCAAGCCACAGTAAAGAACTTTACTTCCTAAAGACCCTTACGTTATTTAATGCCAGGTGCAGGTTCAGCCTTCTGTCTTATTTCTTTTAGAATAATTTCCAAATATAAAAACATACCTACCTACCAAATCATTTATTTTTAATTAATTTTACTATAAATAAAATACCGAGGTTAATTAAACTTTTGGCTTTTAGTAGAAAATTAAGTACAGTGAGTGGCCTTTTAAAAGATATTTAGAAAGAGGAAGTTCCGTGTTTGGTTATCTACAGAAGTGTTTTTTATATTACGGTTCAAGCGTGACAATTTGCATAATCATGTAGTTATTCTAGTATAAGACTATCTATCTATACAATTGAGGTTTTTTTTAGAAGATATTTGAGGAAAGTAACTAAAGGTCTCCATTTTGTTTGGTTACGTTGAGACGTATAGCAGCATTTATCATATTGTCGTTTAGATATAAGTAGGTACTTTTAATAACTAATAAACGCCTAATAAAATAATAAATGATTATTGAGGATGTAACTGTTTATGAGTCATATTAATTACGGATTCTAATTTTAAAGATCTTTTTTTAAATATTGCACTTTTATGTACCTACTTTTATTCAAACGTAACCTTGAAAAATATAACAAATAAGTATAGATTCTATGGAAAACCATTTTGATACTGATAACCCAAAACCATAATTTTTGGAAAATAATTTTCTGAGGTTTACAGAAATCTATAAAAATAAAGATAGAACTTTATCTGTGGTCGAGGTGAATGGTTGGCTTCGTGTGACGGATTCTACTGGCGGCTAGGAATGTTGCCAATGTAGAACCTGTCGCTGGAAATAAGATATCTCATTAAATGTGCCGGTTTCCTTCTGTTACAAGAATTACGTAATAGATGAATAAATAATAGTTTTTAAAAAACTAAAAAAAACACGCTTTTTTATTTTAAATGGGACAAAAAAGTGAAAAATAACTTTTTAGTATAGAAACTAAACGATGAACGAAAAGTATAATTATTATTTAGAGAAAAGCGTGGGTTGGTCAATAACATTAGTTCTTGAAAATATTGGATCGGTACAATTAAATTGAGCACCCCACGCATTACTTATATTAGGAAAAAAATCTTAACACCGCCAACTTAACAATGACAACGCCATCTAGTGACATATAACTGAACTAACATTTTAAAAGTTTAATTTATTAGTCCTGGCGATTCTAATCAGGATAATGGGATATTCTTATCGAATAATGTCATCGGTCTTTGATAAGTCTATAAAGCTTAGATGAAATCTGACCGTTCAAAGTGGGTCAAAATCGAGCCCAAACGAGCCAGTTACAAACATACAGGTGAAACTAATATAAGCATGTTAAAAAGACAGAGGTATTTATTTTAGTTTATTAACTTATCATTTGTCAGGTAAGTTTTCTTCATTGCCTATAGACGCTTGCAACACAAACAGACCCAGAACTCTATGAAAAGTGTAGTGCTATATAATTGTCTACTACAGGGGAGTGTAATAAGACAGTTAAAGGATCGTTCTCATTTCATCGCCTGAATAATATTATTCATTAGCATCCCGGTATAGATAAAAATCCGCTCCAAAACGGTAGAGAGCTTTCTTTACCCATTAAGCTATAAATGCCAGTATCAGACATCAAATGGTCAGTTATTCAAAAGGTAAGTATCTAAACTTAATTGCTTAAATTGATACGTTTATTTTTTAACACTACGAACTGCATACCTTAACCTAAATCTTTGTGCACGCTCTTATGACCAGTCCCTGAGTGCTCCGGTAATATTTTATGCTCCTGTACAGTGGCCAGCTACTGGCTAGTCCCTCAGTCGTTGTGGGTTCTGGGTGAAGCTTAAATCCACCTTCAGCTTAATCATTCATCTTCATCTTCACATCAGCCGAGACACGTCCACTGTTTAGTTGGTCATAGACCTCCCCCAGGATCTCCAACCCGATAATCATCACTTATCACACGTAAAATGAATGCCAAGAGATAAGCAAACGCAACTACAGCGTTATTTTATAAAAATGTATTCAAATTTTTAATTAAATCCACACAAAGAAAAAGGATTTATTGTACAGCTAGATATATTACTACGTAAAAATTCACGACGTTTGTCTTTATACAGACCATAATTAAGATAATAGTCACGTACATACCGGTCTGTAGAATTCCATCCTTAATAGGTTTACCATGAATTAATGGATATTTCTCCAGGATCTGTTTTACATTGTTTTTATAACATTTCAACATTCAAAGACATTTCTGTTAAAAAAAAATTAAGATATCAAAGATTAGTGACAAGATAAAATAATTAACGATTTAAAGTTATTAGAGACCGGCTCATTAGACTAAACTTTTCTATGTATAAAATTAATTTACACAATTTAATTTTTCTTTCATCAAATGATAAGCAAGACATCCCATGATTTACTACTAATTTTACACGATACAACAGTAAGTTGGTTTGGAAGATCGGATATTATATTCAAACAGCATTATTTCTAGTTTGTTGATAATACTTCAAGTTTTCTTGCTATGTGATGACGTTATCGTCCATTATTTTTGATTCCACCTACAACAATTCTTTGTCCATTGTCAATTCTATTCGAACAGTTCAAACATATACAAAAACAATAGTGAGTTCTCCATATCAGTAAAAGACCTCTTCATTAAAGGTTATGTTTCGAAAATATCCCATTGTTTTAATGGAATTCATTAAGGAAACCAGATATCATATTTTAAAAATAAATTCCAAGTACAGAAGTGATTATCATTACTTACTGCATATACTTAATTATAAACCTACGTACCATTACGTCGCAGTCTACGCATTATTACATATACGTAGAGGTGGTAGTTTCTTATATGATTTAGATTTAGAACAAATAACTTTTTGGTGTTGATTATCCAGTTTCTAAGATGTTGAACTCTGAAACTTCGACATAAGATTGAAAGTTGAGTGCACTAGTTTTATGATGAATATCTTAGCAAAGCCCATTAAAAAAAAAATTGTGAGCGTGTAACCTTTACGCGCGATTGAAGTAAAACTTCTTTGACGTAGATCACTGAAATGATTAAATTTTAACTGAAAAAAAAAAATATGACAGATACTTACGACCAATCGAAATTACTATTTTTAAATAGCGGAAACTACACAGACTATAGAATACTGAGCGTTACTTCCGTTAGAAAAATCTGAGTTACCCCCTAGTCGCGCCTAAAGAAGTTTTACTTGAAAAATTTTGTGCGTGTAACCTTTACGCGCGATTGAAGTAAAACTTCTTTGACGTAGATCACTGAAATGATTAAATTTTAACTGAAAAAAAAAATATGACAGATACTTACGACCAATCGAAATTACTATTTTTAAATAGCGGAAACTACACAGACTATAGAATACTGAGCGTTACTTCCGTTAGAAAAATCTGAGTTACCCCCTAGTCGCGCCTAAAGAAGTTTTACTTCAAAAAAAATTGGTGCCACACTGTACGGAAAATCCCACTTTTTGACATTAAATTTTGTACTTGCCTCGGGCGGTAAAAAGAAATCCTTATCACATATTAATCGTGATTGCCTTCAGCTCGGGCGTCAAATAACTGTGATCTGAGACATTCTTTGTTTTACTAAACTTTTTCGATGCTTACTACTGAAAACTGTCCAATATTGTTGATGTTTGTTGTTGTTGATGTTGAACTCAGAAAAAGGTTGGAAATTGAGTGCACTAATTTTTTTGTGCATCAAAATACCACCACTCTCATCCGAAGCATCGTCATAGAAGCGTAGACATCGTCATTGAAATAAAGGTTTTCTGATGTCTTTAGATGACGTTAAGAATTTTATTGTTGTTTTCACCACCGCGCCAGTCACCAACATGAAGTCTGTTGTCTATTTCACGTCAAGCTTTCCCCAGATGCTGCAAACTTCAAGAAAAAAGCAAATTGCTGAAGACTTGTGAAGCGATCGGAAGAACTTCGTCACGCAGCAAAACACAGATTGACTTGAAAACTGATTTTATTTATTCACAATCACTGATTCACCGCACTTCTCAGCAGCGACCGCACTCGACGGGCGCTCGAACTCGAATGGCCGACGGAACGAAACCGATCAATTGAGTGACTAATCATTTTAAATGAACGTACTTTGAAAATATTCTAGTATAAACAGTATTGTATTAATTATAATTAAATTGACAATAATAAATAACGACTGCTGTAAATAGTTAACGTAATATTGATTGTTACAGTCGGCCATCCGTCACATAAACGAGTCCCTTCGTTTAAAACTAACTACAAAAATAATTTCAGCAACAAGAAAAATCATTTATCTTAGTTATAGCTAGACAAAACTGAGGCTACTTCGCATCTTTCCCCAACAGTTTGTCTTGGCTGCGTGTTATATCATATCACTCATGCTTGGCTCAAATCTGCCTTGCTCTGTGCTATGAGAACACCCTCACTGTTTTAGCACTCATGCTCCACTCACGTCTGTTCAAAGCTCTGTGCTATAGAAATATAACTCTGATACATAAAACTCATGCTTGGCTCGACTCTGCTCAAGCTCTGTACTACCAAAATATTCTCTAGCAATTAGTCTCTAGTATTTTCGAATTATAATGCACTTAAAATGTAATTACAAAACATTAAAAATTTATATTATGTTCTTATATTACCACATCTATCAATTTTCTATTATTTATCATCATCATCATCTATCGTTCCAGTTGAAGTTTATCTTCGATTTATTCGTAATTTAACATAACAAACATAACTAGATCGCTGACATGATTCATTTAATGAAATCTGGCAATCAATAGAATCATATAAAGTATATACATATAGAACAGAGAACTGCATAATTAAGAGTGTATATAAAAATAAAATAAATGTTTGATTTGCTACACAGATTCGCTTAATTCATTATCACTACTTTCATCACTAGAAGAATATGTAGGCGCGTTAAAACTCATCCAAGGATGAATCTTATCAATCGAAATAACATTTTCGTAAGGCTTACCTCTTCGTGTAAGCGGGGTATCCACTATCAGAAATCTGTCATTGGGGAGAATCTTTTTGATCCTATAGGGGCCTTGACATTTAGACTCTAATTTTTTTGATTTTCCCGAACCCACTACTATAGCTCTAACAACCCTAACTAAATCTCCCTCTTTATATTTTGTGGGAGTTTTCCGATGTCTGTCAAATCGTTGTTTGTTTTTCTTTTGATTGTCTTTTATGCGATCGCTAGCGTCAGACCTAATTTCTTCGATCGATTTATTGGTTTCACTTTGCGCAACTTCATCAGAAATATTATTTAAAACGCCCTGTGACGGATTGCCTAACTTTCGTCCGAATAGTAGTTCAGTCGGCGTTCTTTTTGTAACGTCGTGTATTGTGGTATTAATACCTAATTGAACTTCTGGTAGGAAGGAGTCCCAAGTATCACTACTTTTCCCGTGGGTCATGCTACCCAAGGAAGCTAAAATTGTCCGGTTGTATCGCTCAACCTGCCCATTAGCCCGTGGAGTCGCGACCGAATTAAGGATGTGTTTAATGCCTACAGAATGCATAAATGTTTTAAACCTTTTACTGGTAAAGCTAGTACCTCTATCGGTAATTAATCGTGATGGGGACCCAAAGAGACTGAAAAATGTCTTAAAAACTTTGATGCTCGCCTTGGACTTCGTACTACGCACTGCAGCTAAATACATATATTTAGTAAAAGAGTCTACAATAACTAAAATATATATGTTACCGTGTTTACTGCGTGGAAATGGTCCAAGATGGTCGGCATGGACCGTATGTAATGGCACATCTACCTTTGGTATTGGATGTAACATTCCTTCTTTGGCTCCAGATGGAACCTTGTGATGCGCACACTCTAAACATGCCAACACATACTTTCGGATGAATTTTCGCATCTTCGGGAACCAGAACTGGGACTTAATCCGCTGTAATGTTTTCTCAAAGCCAAAGTGACCTACATCGTCATGATTGGTTTTCAAAACCTGCCAGCGTACGCCCCTAGGTACAAGCCACCTCAGTGCTCCATCCTGCATTATCCTGAACACGCGTCCATTTTTGACTTGATACTCCTTGTGAATAGCTGCTATTTTTGCAGTCTCTGGATCTTCTATGACATCTTTAATACGCCTAACTTCTTCATCAGAGGACTGCACTGTGGAAATCCAGTCATCCACTTTAACACTTAGAATATCGAGTACATGCGTTGGGTCTTGCTCCTCTATAACGGTCCCTCTACTGAGAGCGTCCACATGTGCCATTTTCTCGCCTGGCCGATATTCAATGTTGCAGTCGTATTCTAAAAATTGGATCCACCATCGCGATATACGGGGGATCAAATCTCGTTTAGTGAATGTTGACCGTAAAGCGTTGCAGTCAGATACTATTGTGAATTTTAAGCCTAGTAAATAAGGGCGGAACTTATTTAGTGCGCTTATAACCGCAAGCGTCTCCAATTCAAATGAGTGGAGTTTTTGTTCATCAGGGGTGGTCTGGCGGCTGAAGTAAGAAACAGGCCGCCACGGGTTGCTTCCGACCCTTTGCATTAAGATGCCTCCCAAGCCAAACTTACTAGCATCTGTATGCAACTGTGTTTCAGCACTGTGATCGTATAGTGCTAACACAGGCCTCTCAACAAGCGCCTGTTTTAAGGTTTTGAAAGCGTTTTGTTGTGCATCTGCCCATTGCCATGTAGTGTCTTTTCTTAGTAGATTTGTCAAGGGTTTCGCCATTAATGAAAAATCTTTGACAAATCTACGGAAAAATCCTGCTAGACCTAGAAATCTCCTAACATCACTTTGATTGTTAGGTACAGGGAATTTTGATACAGCTTGCGTCTTTTGATCTCCGGGGCGTATACCAAATTTATCGATTTCGAAACCTAGGAAAACAATGTTTTCTTGGAAAAAGTTGCATTTCTCCATTTTGAGGGTCAACCCAGCCCCTCGCAATAAACAAAGGACGTCTTCAAGGCGCTGTAACCCTTCATTAAAAGTTCTAGACGGGATTAAAATGTCATCCATGTAGATTATTACAAATGGTACTTTTGACTTACATAAAATTTTATGAATGACTCTCTGGAATACGGCAGGCGCGTTTGCTAATCCGAAAGGCATACGATTGTACTCGTATTGCCCCTCGGGTGTGACAAACGCGGTTTTCTCTTTAGACTCCTCCGAAATGGCGATCTGATGATAACCAGACGCCAAATCAAGAGTAGTGAAAAGCTTCTGACCCGAAAGCTGATCTAAGAGATCCTCTATTCGCGGGAGCGGGTAATGATCGCGTTTTGTGCGTCGATTAAGGGCACGATAATCCACACACAAGCGCTTTTCACCAGACTTTTTCTGTACCAACACGATCGGACTCGCGTACGGGGAACTGGACTCGCGTATTATGCCGTTTTCTAACATTTCCCCAACCATCCCTTGGACGTATTCACGTTCGGAGTGTGACAGCCTATAAGGTCTGTATACAACTGGTGTTGTATCTGTTAAGTGGATTTCCATCTCTGCAATAGAAGTGTAACCTAAGTCATGAAGCCCAGTGGAGAAACAATCCTTATACTTTGATAACAGTGCTAGACATTCTAGTTTTTCGTTTTCAGAAAGGCAATTACCTAAGTTGATTGATTCCTCAATCGCAGTTTTATCAACTAGCTCCATGTTTACACTTAACACATCTATGATGCGTTCCTGGGACATTATAATCCTAGCCCGAGAAATTAGTGTACCCCTTTTAAAGCTTAGTGACTGCAAGCCAAGATTCTGCATCAAAACACGACATATGCCTTTATCCATTTGATACTCACCAGGCAATAGGTAGTATTCCATTCCTGGTTTACCCCTGACTGACCCTCCTACGTAAATGTTACCACTGTAATCATTTTCCGAATTAACTAGAACTACACTTAACTTTCCTATATCTAAATCGATATCATCATTAGCGACAAGTATAAGTTTATCTTCGTCGCTTAGATGTGTCCTCTCAATTTGTAATTCTGTAGCAGTTTTCACTATACGTAAATTAGGCCGTTCAGTAAAACTGTGCCCAAGCAACACCGGAATGTTTAGGAGTGAATCATCAACGATAAGAGCCTCCACCATCTCTTCCTTAACATTCTGCACTTCTATCGTTACTAAAGCTCTACCAATGGGTAAATAAGGAATATTTCCCAACCCTCTCAACATGGGGCCTTCCACCGTATCCCAACTAAGTCCTATTTTATATGCGTCTGTTATACGAATAAGAGTAGCTTGACTACCCAAGTCGAGCTGACAGAGAATGCTTGTTCCATTTATTTTTATAACTAATCTATATTTATCGTTCGTGTCGTTATCAACAGAAACTTCAAGAACATTTTTAGATTTATCCTGTGTGCTATTGTTATTGCTGTTGCTCTTATTAGTATTACTATTGATATTAGAATTATAGCGGTTCTTTTTGGGACAGACGCTTGAGTTATGGCCTAAGAAGTTGCATTCAGTACACTTATTTATCGGTTTACGACATTGATAGCTCATGTGTCCACTTTCGTTGCAATTGAAACAGAGAGCACTCCCCTTATTATGGTTTTTCATATTTTCGCTATTCTTTACAGGTACGGCGGTAGACGAGGCTGAGGGGTTTGGAAAACGCCTGTCCTTGAAATTGCTATCTTTCCTAAACTCATTGCTATCCCTAGGTTGAGTCTTAACAGTTTTGAAAAACTCCAGGGTTTCCTCTGGCCTATCAAACTTCCCTGCTTGTGCGCTTAAGCGGACCCCTTTGTCTTCAATGCCATAAATGAGACAGTCAACTGCCTGTTTGCCGAATATTTTACAGCGATTTAGTAAATTTATCTTTGAGAAATAGTATAACTCTAAGGAATCACCAGGGCGTGCCTTTCTATTAAGCATTTCAGTCAATAACTCTGCATAATTTTCGGTAGATGGGAATGAGGCCCGTAATAAATGTTTCCATTCTTCCCATGAATGCCTAATAGATGGCAGACCCTGGAACCAGGTTTTGGCGTGTCCTGTTAGTTTAGGCAGGGCATAATGAACCGTTTGCTTGTCGTTCCAACTATATATATCCGCGCATTCGTCTACTTTGCTTATCCACATATCTATAGTTTGCTCACGTGAGAGTGGATCAAATTCTGCGAGAACGTTATTTGACGAAGAAAACAATTCACGATCCCTGCCTTTAAAAATATTAACAAATTGTTCGAAAAAATTGTCGGGTTCTTGACCCCTCGGTTTTTCCGGTACAGAGTTCGCAAGTTCTATTCTAGGGGGGCTCGGCAGTTGTTGTTGGCTATCACAAGTTTTACGCAAGACTTCATTGTAATTACGTTGCCTCGATAGTTCATGCTCTAGTAGACGTAACCTTTCGTATAGTTCATCACGGTCGTGAATCCTCTTACGACTGTCGCTGCGACTGCGACGATCGCTTCCCCTATGGCTGTAGCTGCGGCTACGTCTACTGTTCCTTGGTCTACTGCGACTATGGCTACGCTGCTTAGTCATATCACCTAAATTACGTCTACGACTAGGTACAGGTATATTATTATTATCACGACTTCTACGACTATGGCTCCGGCTGTGACGATGACTACGAACCCAATGTCGGCTTCGACTTCTATCACGTCCTCGGCTGCTACGTCTCGTACGGCTCCTACTACGTCGCTCACCACCGTTGTCCCTGGTAGTCCGCTCGAACCCAGTCGTCGGCAGTATGGGACTTCCAGGCGGCACCGGTGTCTCTAGTCTTCGATTCCGCTTCCTCTCGAAATTGTCACCTTCCATTGTCTGAAACTCAAATTAATTCTTTGTAATTGTCGCATAAAACAGTGTTAGTTTTTTTTTTTTTTTTTTTATTTTTTTTTTTTTTTTTATGATTCTCGGGTGTAAAGTTAAATCCATAATCATCGCTTTGAATATTTAACTAATTTGTCATTGAGCATATTTAATGTCGTCATAGATAAGTATAATTATAGAAAAAATGTATATTTTTGGTAAATCATACTTAGAAATTAATTAAAAATAAAGAAAAGATTATTCAAAAATCCTCCTCCTTCGAGCGTAATTTTGTCAATGTATTTAATTATTAACTGGATTATGTTAAAATATTTCCCTTTTTTTGACTTTATTAATACTCGGTCCAAATAAAAAGCATCGAATGCACGTGGAAACAAATATTAATCACTCTTTATCCACGCAATCCATGAAGAAAAAGGCACTTTTAAAAGTTTCGTATCTTAACGGGTTTTAACCAAGATGAAATTGTATTTATTTCTGCTCTAACATTAAAAATACAAAAATATTTCTTTTCTGTTCACATTTGTGGTTTTTGCATCTTCATACCTTATTTCTTAATAAATGGCTTCAATCACGCCGTTAGCCAATGTCAAGTGAAAATATATTCAAGAAAAGAAGAAAGAAAAAAAAAATGTACGGTAGATTAATTCAAAATGGAGTCTCACAAAAACTCGGTTGAAAAACTTCGTAGTTTTAGATAGCTTTCTTCATTCAAATTAACACTAGAGAAGAAAAACAAAAAAAAAAAAATCACCGCTAACACGTACCTTACAGTTGATCCGTAGGCGTTGCAAAAACAATAAGTTTTTGTGGTGATCCCACTTCTGAACTGAAGCGATCGGAAGAACTTCGTCACGCAGCAAAACACAGATTGACTTGAAAACTGATTTTATTTATTCACAATCACTGATTCACCGCACTTCTCAGCAGCGACCGCACTCGACGGGCGCTCGAACTCGAATGGCCGACGGAACGAAACCGATCAATTGAGTGACTAATCATTTTAAATGAACGTACTTTGAAAATATTCTAGTATAAACAGTATTGTATTAATTATAATTAAATTGACAATAATAAATAACGACTGCTGTAAATAGTTAACGTAATATTGATTGTTACACTTGACTGTACGGGTTAGATTTTCCTTCCCTTAGTAAGGAAAGGCAAAGGGATCTAACCTTTTTTAAATTTAATGCAACAAATAGTATCATTTTATTCTTACTCAAGATATTTAAGTCTTTACTTAATGTTTGATAATTGAATTCACACGAGCAACGAAGGCTGCTACAAGCAGGTTACCTTATTCCCATGATTGTTGCGAGTCTCTCCTTGCCTTTATGTTTTATGACGTTGTCGATATCGGATCTTCATCTAAGTTGTGGTTTTGTGGGGTGGCGGATACAGTCATATTGGCGTTGAAATGTGTTAATCTAATAATTTCAGACATACCCAACACAAATTTTCGGTCATCCATCTGAATACCGACCGCGCACTTGGTAGCTTGGATTTCGTGATCGTTACGAAGAACGCACGACAATAAGGTTGAGAATTGTTCTAGAAAAATTAGAGTCTGGATGCCTGGTAGAACAGTGCTTTTTCCGCTCAATTTTCTGCGCTAACCACAAGACTGTGAAACCAACTGTCACCAGCGGTGTACCCGAACGACTTTAAAATCTTCAAAAATCTTTTTTTGTATTCCTTCCCTGGCAAAGGCTGGCAACTAATTTGAGATCCTTCGGATGTTGCAGATGTCCATCCGCGGTGATAATCACTTACCCCATAAAAATTTAGATCAATACAAATTAGTATCTATAGCTGGACAATACAGTTCGATAGCTTCACGGTCTAAAAAATTCATTAACACGACGAAGGCACTCATTACCTCCGCCGACCTCTCACTACCGTTATCAACATTACGTACAGTTACACAGCTACCGGGTCGTAATCCACCCGTTTCCGATCCAGTGAGCAAGCAGAAAGCCTTCATATTTCCTTAGAAATAAAGGTCGGTTTGCTATGGATAATTGAATGTGGATTCGCGATGGTGATTTACAGACAGGTGAAAGAAGATGCGTCATTTTGGTTCTGTATTTGTACAGACAAAGCTACATGCTTTTGTAATCGCAAATCTTACAAGCTTGAAATAACAACTGTTTTCCAATATGCTGCTCTCATGATATTTGTTTGGCAGATAAGTATACGGCCTGCCTGGTGATAAGCAGTCACCATAGCCTATAGACACTTGCAATATTAAGGGTAAATCACTTAACACTGCAAGTCCTTTGCCATCCTGGGGACTAAGATGATATGCCTTCCATGCTCAGTAATTACACTGGCTACCTTACTCTTCAATCCGAAACACAGCGAACTGCTTCGCGGCAGAAATAAGAAAGGCGGTGGTACCTGTACCGACACTCAGATGGGTGACCAGAAATTTTTCAACTTGATTTTCTCTGCCCTGAAGGCACGATATCACGGTTTTAAATTGTTGTCAACTTGTAGATTCAGACACGTCAGTCCGGTAGTTTCATTGGTATTTTCTATAAGATTCTTCTTTCGAGTTGCTAGAAAGCGTCAATGAAAAATTTGTTTATGTTATACCTAGAAGCACATGATACAATAAATATATTGAGTATTGAAGCTTGATTGCTTATTTAATTCTAGAAAAATGCACTGAAAAAAACTTGCCTCAGGCTGGACGTCGGCAAGTCGGATTTTTTTTCAATGCATTTTTCTCATATTAATATTTACGCGTTTGTAAACGCAATAAAATATTTTTAGCAAAAAATAGGACAACCGACTTCAATGCGTAGGTACAAATTTAAACTAAAAAGTAAGAAATAAATAACATTTTTATGAATTAGTTGAAAAGAGCGTCATAGAAAACAAAGGAAAGTATTGATACACATTTATAATTCTTTATTTATAATTCATACTCCGATATATTTGGAGCCGGTGCCAGCTAGCCAAGGAGGATAGTGTTTGCAATTTTCGAACTTCACGGAGCGGCGGATTATTTCTTATCTTCATCATTCATTATTATGTATAGTTAATGGATTAATCAAGTTCGTATCTATTAGGTAAGTTTATTTTGCTTAGGCTGGCACCGACTCCAAATATATCGGAGTATGAATTATAAATAAAGAATTATAAATGTGTATCAATACTTTCCTTTGTTTTCTATGACGCTCTTTTCAACTAATTCATAAAAATGTTATTTGTTTCTTACTTTTTAGTTTAAATTTGTACCTATACATTGAAGTCGGTTGTCCTATTTTTTTACTAAAAATATTTTATATTATTATTTTTAGTGGAAATAAAGTATATTTTATTGAAACGGATAGGCCTACTAGGCGCTCATTAAAACTTAATGGAAACTTTAACTAAAACGTTTTTTTTGTTATTACTGATTTGTTCAAAAAGGGTCGAATTTATATCGATACAATTTATACGGGCCATCTCTGATCTTGACGTACCTAAAAAAGAATCATTAAAATAGAGTCGTAATACTCATAATTGACGGAGTACTCAGGTAACAAACACAAAAAAACAGTCGGATAGAGAACTTCCTCTTTTTTTAAGTCGGTTAACAAATAATATCACGTCTCAGACCTATAGCTCATTACAAATGCCTGTCATTCATTCAAAATTATTGGTAAGTTAATGAACTATGAACCTAGTTATTTAACTTAAGTTCACAAAATAATTTGTCATAGTTTATGTGTTGACTATTGGACCTACTAACCAAAATTTCACTATTGCATATTAAGTAATAGCAAGTCCAAAAAAAAATTGACATTATTTTTGTGTTCGTGGACGATATTATTATTTCATCCCCAATGAAATTATCATTTTAACAAAAAAGTGCTGAACCAATTTCGGTATAATTTAAACGAGACCACCTTTGGAGTAAGTCCTTCCTAACGAAAAAAGAATCTTCAAAATCGATTCATAATTGACGGAGTAATCGCGGAACATACATAAAAAAAAAAAAAAAAATCAAAAAACATACAGTCGAATAGAGAACCTCCTCGTTCTTTGAAGTCGGTTGAAAATTAAATTATTCCATGCTTATTTAATTGTTCACAAATTAGCAAAAACCTTAAAGTTCTTCTCACGAGATTCAACAAGTGTGTCGAGCTCGATATGATGCAACTCTCAATTGTGTAACTATTGTTCCGCCGACTTACTTCTAATTGTTCAGTTTTCTCAGTTCACGTGTTTTACTGACATTGTGTTGTGCGTAGCGTTTATGAGATTAACAATTGCTACATATTGTATGCACCCGTAAGGGATTTTTCTTTTATTGCCTTTTTCCGACAATATTTAAAAGAGTTTATAATATTACATATTATAGGAGATTTAAAATAGGAAAGAAAAAATCCAGTTTTCATATAAAATAAAATATCACAGTTGGCTGTATGACCAATAATCTCTTTGTCTAGATCTAGATCTTTAAAAATTCTGCAGCAAAAAAAACATCAAGAAAACAGACAGAAAACCTTAAGAAAACCAAACAGAATAGTAAAGACATGGCTGTATGCAAGTATGGTCCCTTTGCCGTCCCGTAATAGGGAAAATTAAAAACAAAAAAGGAGGCGGGAATAGTAGATTGTATAACAAGGGAGCAAAATAGTATTTTTATGGCGAGGGCGCTACCTACTTTGAAGCACGAGCGAAGCGAAGGATTCTAGAATAGAATCCTGAGCGTAGCGAGGGATTCTAACGTAGAATCCTGAGCGCAGTGAGGGATTCAAAGTACACCGCCCGAGGGAAAAATAATTTGCTCTCGAGTTATATACTCTACTTTTCATCCCCTTTCTATGAGAAAATAAATAAGAGACGCTGTTATGTAATTAATGAATATATTTAATTAAAAGAAGACATGTGAAATGAAGTAAAAATAATTACAAATTTATATTTATATTGGATACGCTAGCGCAATTATTAAAAGTTATTGTCACTGTTTTATTTGGGATCGATATTGTTGTCGATTCATTTACATTTTGAGTATTTGTAAGCTAACAAGCTTCTACAGTTAATGTTTCGGGAGTTTATGCATTATTACTATCATAACTCGAGGTAGTAGAACTCATTATTTTTGCAAAATACAATAAAATATGTACTGAGGTAACAAGAACAGAAAAGTAATTCGCTCACTTTTGTTTTTTTGACGTGACAACGTCTTATAATTCGGTAGAGCCGGCTGCACGCACGAAAAAACATGACGTCATGCGGCGTTACCTCGCTCTGAATCTAATTCTCTAATTTGAATTTGGAATTATGTTCTTTAAAATTTAAACTTTCAATGATACCAAAACCAGCCAGATACAAATAGTATAGCCAAAGAAATTTTATTACAAGTTTATTCATACTATAATGCGAAATCTATTAAACAAATGAAATTAAATTTTTCTTTTGAAAAATGCTACCATTCCATCAGTATTTTCTTAAGACGTTGTCACGTTCAACTATCGTCTAAGAGCAAATATACCAATAGAGACAACATAAGCGTTCTCGAACCGTACACTTTTTTTAATTAGTGCCGTGCATCCAACACGTACCAGCGAGTAATTCATACAATTTGCGTTCGATTTCTATGAATGATTTATGTTCTAAATTTAAATCTCTTTTACGTCCGCTAAAAAGTTCTTATCGGAAAAGAGCTATTTTGTTCCCACTTAAAGAGGAACAAAGCGACACTTTTCGAATAGAAGAGATGAAAATTAAATTTTTCAGATTTTTCTGTGATCTTTTCTTTTTAAATGAATTGTGACGTTAATTGCGCCAAAATAAATTATGATACTTAATTGAACTAGGTAATTAGATACCGTATCGTCAAAAGGCGTGAACATTTATATAATAAGTACCTATAATTCGTAAGTAAATTGTTGTTTTATGATTTTTACTAGTAACATTTATGATAAAGAAATGGTCCTAATAATAAGGATCTTATGTAACTGGTCAGCAGATTAACGTAACCTAAACTTATGCAAATACCAAGTGTGTGACAGTAAAATCATTAATAGTTGACAAACAAATGTTTAGTCGCCCATTTAGTATTTTTAAGTCGCTCATTCTTGATTTTTTAGAAGCTCGGTTAATTATGTATCTTATAATAAAAATATAGACGTATAATGACGTGATAAGGCCATGCATAATTTAATTTAAAACTCTTCTTTCATATATCATAACAAACTCAAACGTTCTAGAATGGTTTTTGTTAAGTTAAATCATCAAAATCCTACCACCGTAAACGTTTCGTGCATAACCTATTTAATTTTGTGTCTATAGATACCTATTTTTAAATGCTATTACCTATCTACTTATTCGAGTCTTTGTTTTCCTAATTACCTATCAATCCCTTTTTTATGTAAAAATAGTAAAACTTTTTATTTATATAACACTAGCTTATGCCCGCGACTTCGTCCGCGTAGAATAGTTACTTCGGGCAGCATTTAAATTTTCTTATTATTTCTTCTAACGCTACATACCTACAAATTTTCATGGATTTTACTTAAAATATTACGGATTTCCATACAAACTTTCATCTCCTTACTGATTGAATTTCTAAAAATCTTTTATAATACTTATCTCTTAATTTGTACATGTACCAATTTTTGTGGATTTTCCTTTAAAAATGACGGATTTCCATACTAACTTTTCACCCCCTTAGAGGGTGAATTTCCAAAAATCTTTTCTTAGTGCACCCCTGAATCTCATAAAGTAACCTACCTACGTACCAAATTTGGAATATCCAGACTCAGCAGTTCGGGCTGTGCGTTGATATGTCAGTCATTCAGTCAGTCAGTATTCATTTTTATATAGATAGATATAGATTATAAAAAATCGTGTAACGGTGTCACTCCTCCGAAACGACTCAACCGATAATATGAAGTTTCTTGGGTATTACGAGATGGCAAACAAACTTGCGGTCCATTTGGTGTTAAGTGGTTACCGTCGCACATAGACACTAGCACTATTAAGGGTAAATCACTTAACACCGCTAGTGTGTTGCCATCCTGGGTACTAAGATGCCCAGTTATTACACTGGCTACCTTTACCTTCAATCCGAAACACAACGAACTGCTTCACGGCAGAAATAAGTACTTAAGCTAGTTTATTTTTGCATGTTTACTAATGGTTTTAACCATTTGAATTGGTTTTAACAGAGTTGCTATGAGATTCCGAACAGAAAACGTTATTCTTTTTAATGATCTAATTTAGATTATTACCCATAATGTCGTCACTTTTGTTCGTCGTTATACTTGCAACAATAGTATAATTACACGCTTACTTTAGCGAAGTGTTCATTGTTTTCGTTAACCTTTAATCGATTAGACACAAGGTTGATTTTCCGTCAAATTATATTAATATCTATATAATTAACTATGTAATAGAAAAAATATAACTACTTGCTTAGGTACCTTAATTAATTTACTGAACCCTCAACAATTTTTAAACGCATGCGGGGTTATCGCAGACTGGAATTAGTTACTTAGGTCCATCTGGTTACTATTGGGCACTACAAAAACTAAGGGCTCCTAAGGTCCATGTGGTTACTATGTGCACTATAAATACTAAGGGCTCCTCAGGTCCAAGTGGTTACTATGGGCACTATAAATACTAAGGGCTCCTAAGGTCCCTGTGGTTACTATAGGCAATATAAATACTAAGGGCTCCTAAGGTCCATGTGGTTACTATGGGCACTATAAATACTAAGGGTTCCTAAGGTCCATGTGGTTTTTTTTATGTTACGAGATGGCAAACAAGCTTGCGGTCCACCTGGTGTTAAGTGCTTACCGTCGCCTGTAGACACTTGCAATATTAAGGGTAAATCACACACTGCAAGTGCGTTGCCATCCTGGGGACTAAGATGATATGCCTTCCATGAGTTAGATAATTTTTCCTTGTAACTTCGATTCTTTTACTATTAACGCAACAGAACATCGGCTACGAAATAGCTACGGGACTGTAGCGCATCGCCTCTTTTTCATAGTAAATAATAGTTTAAAAAAATACACCCTTTTATGTTAAATCGGACTAAAAAGTGAACTTTTGTATAGAAACTAAATGATGAACGAAAAGTATAGGTAATTATTATTTAGAGAAAAGCGCGGGGTGCTCAATTTAATTGTACCGATTTTCAAGAACTAATGTTAATGAGCACCCCACGCTTTTCTCTAAATAATGATTAAACTTTTCGTTCATCATTTAGTTTCTATACTAAAAAGTTATTTTTCACTTTTTAGTCAGATTTAACATAAAAGCGTGTTTTTTAACTATTATTTTATTTTCCACTTTTTAATGCGAATTATAACGGGCGATGAAAGTACTTATATGCTGCCCGTCTCTCACTCCTTGCACCAATTGGTGGCCAGCAGCCACTCCTCTACCGACGGCTGCTCGAATTGGCGCGTCCTCCTGATGAGGACACCGGAAGCAGCCATTGGACCGCACCCGGGGGACTTCGGGAGCGGTCGCCCTGAAAGGGACCGTCCGGAACTAGCCGTGGTGGGAAAACAAAAACAACTGTACGATGGCATGTGACTTCGAATGCCAAGGGGACACACTTGACATCAAAAGCCACAGACCCGCCGAGAAAGTTCCCCCACCACGTTACCAGGGTCCGCCACGAGGAGGCTTCCGGACGATCCATCCAAGTACCTACCGCGCACTTGGTAGCTTAACTTGGGTAATCGTTACGTAGAGCGCACAATCGAGGCGCCATCGACCTTCTCTTGCCGTTTATATTCAAGCAAAGAATAAAACCAAAATAGATCAAAATGCAATCACGTCGTGTTTATGATCGACACGTTTGACCTCTGCTCAAGGTCAAACACCTAATCTGATAAAAATCACCGCAGTCAACGATTTCTAAGTTAGCATTACGCGTGCGGCCATTACGTGACAAATTAGCAATTGAAAATTAATTAATCATTGCAATTCTCAACTTGTTAATTCACAATCGAATATTCTAACCGGTTTCTTCACGGCACGTTTTAGACTAAGCCGTGAGAGTAGCATTTCATAATGTTGTTAGCTCACGTTTATTGTAATTATGTGATAATTTTTGACACTATTATTTATTAAAACGGCGTCAGTTAAGGGTAATGATAATTTCCCCATGGGAGAGACTTGTCAGCTCCAAATCCTCTAGGGTGGTTTATCTTAGGCCCTAATCAAACTACACTTTGACTGTCAATTTAGCAGCTTCAATACCAGTTGGTAAGACTGCAATGCAACTAAACTGCCGACCGATCGTGTACCCGATTGCAGTCCCCACAGCTTGCAGTCAGAGTGCAGTCGTTGGAACTACAATCTAGCGGGGGACTGGCTCTCTTATCAATATGAATATCTGTCAAAACACTATGATGTTGTTAATACTATGTTATGGCGACATTCTTTGATAAGTCGATCGTTAGCTCCTCCTCCTTGCGTCGTATTCCTCAGTGTTGAGGGTCGTCATCATCATCCCTTCTGCATCACTTTCTCAAGTACGGTCTTTCTGTGTCTGTCTCCGGCGTTGTGGAGAGCGTTGTGAATTGTGGAGTCAAGAGCTGTGCGGAACTGGTCGGACCAACGCATTGGGGTACATCCACGAGGCCTTTTCCCATCTACTTTGCTTTGATGGTTAGCTAGGTGGACCTAAAGCATCAGCAACTTACTCTGCTATCGGTTGGTTCTTAGACTTACAAATTCGGTGTTCTGTTCTGAGTCACACGTCGCAAGGCTAACTGCTTTTATAAGTTTTTTTTCCTTGATCAAACAATAAAGATTTATTGATCTGCTGCTTTTATTTCTGTTCTAAAATGTCATTGCACATAAATACCTTTAACACAATCAATATCTAAGCCTAAGGTAATCATTACAATTGGAACTAAAGACTAATTAGTGGCAATGGCGAACGGATGATAAACAGTTTTACCGGTTTGTTAGGGTCTATTAAAGAGTAAGGTCAGATGTGTTGATCTCTAATTAACCTATAGATATGTCTAGTCACTAGTGAGTGAGGACTTAATCTAGGTTTTAGCTATGTTCTATATAATTATTTCCGTTTAGAATATCACTTTCCTTCAGTGGGAAAAGAAAAACACAGTGCTGGAATGATTGATTAAACTTTTTTTGAAATGACTCCATCCTCCATGACTCTATATTTCATCTTACAAAGATACCCAATGCAAGATATCTGCGGCGCCCTAACCACTCTTGCTTTGCCGACCTGCAAGATGCTTTTACGCCTCTTGAATCACCCAAGATTGTAAGGACAATGGAACACATGGACTGGCATGTGTCTTGGCTTTTCTTTCCTGATGGTAAGAATTGATAACGAAGATAGGAGCAAGCTTCTCCTAGAACCCCCAGTCACTACGGGGCTATGTTATCACTAGCTGTCAGGACAGAGCAATGTGTTTATGGAGACAGTCTTTGTAAATGTAAATTATGGAGACAATCTTTGATAATGTAATGCTAAGATTGATGATGTGTTCGGATCGTGGCGTCTACGATACCTCTGATCTTAGATAATTAACAATATTATTTCATTAAAACGTTATTGCGCTGTAATTCGCAACCTACCCACGCGTAGTCCGTCAACTGCAGAAGTCAATTAAAATAAGGAACAAATTATGCATATAACTAACTCTTGACTTGGAATACGGAGTGTTGCATTAGTTATTATAACTATTCCGGCTCATCACCATATTAGGGATGTAAGCTTACGAGAGACAACTTAGATAATTATTTTCATAATACATAGTATAATCGTGATTCATACATATTATCTTCATTATCATTTCTAATTTGTTATGATTTTAATAGGCTCCAGTTTATTCAATAAGAGTATGGTTTTCGGCTGTTTTCATTCAGTTACCCCCATTTACCTAGTCTAAGGACTCTGTCCTAAACAACTAATAATTATTTAAGTAAAATAATTATTTCCTCGAAATTGTTGGGCTTTTGACGATTTAAAAGTACTTAGCAAAGTCCATTTAAATAAAGAGATTTTTCATTTCAAATTTCTTTTTATTTCATTTTCATTTCATTTCATTCATTTACGTTATTATCTGTTACCGGTTCTCCGAAGTGTTGATAACTATGGTCACGGTACGTGCTATGGTGATACCACATCTAGTAGCTACTTTATACGCTTACAGCAATGTGCATTAATGAGTATTTATTATTATGTATGAATGAATCGTCATCATGACTTTAGTATTATTTTAGGGTTTAATAGGAAAGAATAATAAGGAAACTTGTATAGTCGATAGCACGACGTAGATACTGTACCGACCCCAAAATAAAATAGGAGCAGGGTAAAAGAAAGAAGAAGAAAAAGGAAACTTATATGAGGAGTACCTACTACCTAATAGTGTGAGCTTGGTTAAAAGTTATACATTAAAGTTTGCAAACAAAAGTCTTGTCAATGAGATGTACTCATATCTACATAGTTACTAGGAGTATTTAGTGAGAATAATGCATTCGAAGACTTTATACTTCTAATATCTTTGTACTATCTCACCTTTGTACATGTTTTTTCCTGCACTATGTTGTATTTATATTTGTGTGTACAATAAAGAATTTATATAATAAATTTAGACATATAATCCTGACAATAAGTTCTTGAGTACTAAAACCTATTATGAAAGGCACGATCCTCTTTCAATTGAGTCCCCAATGGAAAATGGCGGTGGGCGATTTCTGACGTGGACCTTGAACTAAATGGGAGCAGGACCTTGCTCCTGCTTTGCTAGTTGGCTAACGAGGGCACAATACTTTTATTGAATTGCATTCACTGATCGTTTGCTGACATTATACTAGCTACGCTACGCTAGTATCAAGACTCTTTTTGGCAGTTTAAGTCATACATAGTCCAAATCATTCAGATGGGCTATCATAAAAATTAAAAGGCAAAATTAAATTATCACCATGTTTTTATACTTTTTATTTTATATCGTTACTCTTTTTAATAGCCGATTTTAAAATTTTGTGAAAATTCTGATGATTACTGAATGTTTTGTTCGAAACCTTGTTTCTGAATTTGATAATTAATTAAAGTTAATTTTGGTTACAGATAAAACAAGATGGAGTTGCGGTGGCGTGTCTACACGATATGGACGGCGCTATTTATACCTTTAGGTAAGTTTGCGAAAAGACCCTTCAATTACTATTAGTAAGCATTGCTCTATTTATTCATTTATTCTTAATGTTCATGAAAGACTATCTTTAAATGATACTTCGCTAACATTATAGCAAATAATATTTTCCTTCAATCAAAAGTCATAATAGCTATAAAAAATAAGGCAGTTCAGTTCAGAGCGGTCTGATTGAATCAAAGAAAAATGTTTCTACCAATTTAAACTTATTTTAATGTTCCCGTTCCCTTAGTGCAGTGGTCTGTAAGACTGTAATCAAGTCTCTCCGAGGGTACCTGTTGTTCGTGTCCGGAGACAAATGTTTGTGTGGGGAATATTTTATTGGTTCATTCGTCATGATTGTTTACATATTTACTGATATTTATTTATAATAAATATATAATCTTATTAATACATAATAAGGTTTTATGTTATTTATATAGGTAGACATACTAAAACTAGATACAAAAAAACTTAGACTACTATATTACAGAAAGACTTCGCCTAGGTCCTCTAGAACAGGAAGTATACCAATAACACTGGCTGCATTACCTCGCTGAATCGCGAGACTAATTTTTTGTGCGACATACAAACCAGCCTTATTGTCACTTACTGTCTCACGTAGCCGCTCTGAAATATCCCGAAAAAGTCGGTGAGCTCTTGGATTCCATGGCCCCAAAGTCTCTACACCAAACGGCTCAAATAAGTAATCTCCTGAAAGACCAGCGTATTTGCGCCGTTTGAGAGATTCAGCGGAAGCTGCAGTCGATCCAGACATTGCTGAGGTAGCTGGAATATGGGACATTGCTAAGGTGTCCGCGCAAGTGGCGTCCCATACCAGACATTTTCCCTTCTTCCATGGAACGAGGGTCATACCGTCAGGCCTCTTACCATCATCGCGTGCTAAACCATTAGGCTCCAAAGTAGCGGGCATTCTGGTAGTCACAAGAGCCCGGCGGATGATGTCATTAACCTCAGCATGTCTCTCCTATAGGTAGACTGATTTTTCCTTATTTTTTAAGTCGTTGTTTACACAATGGGCGTTTGTCTGTCATAATTCCACTTTCTCCCGCAGTAACACGACGCATGCCAATTTCGAAATCCTCCTTCAAAATAATTTGAACTATGTGCTTTGCATAAATTATTAGAGGTCTGTATCCTTGCGTTGTATTAGCGTATGTCTGGTTGTTTAATAAGGTTTATTATCGCTTGCCCTTTACACGTATAGTACAGTCTGTTTTATTTAGCTGCAACAATGGTATCTTTTGATCAGAAACTTTACATCACGTATGGTGTTTCGCGTGTCTGCAATAAAAGTCTAATTTGATTGAATAAAATTAAATTGAATGCTATAAAGTGTGTTGGAAGAGTTCTTATGATGACTGCTAGTCACATTTGTAAATAAAGAGTATGTAACAACTACGGATCGTGATGTTTTTAGTGCTTTATCTACATTTTGAAACATTTAGAGCATAGCTTTGTTAGTATTAAGGCTTGATTTTAGTGCGCCTGGTTAAATTTCTTAACTATCGCCACAACTTATTTTAACATCATTGTTGTGTACTGACTGTTCATAATAAGATAGCCAGTCCAAAGTTGAGGAATCTGGGTGAAGCTCAGTTCAAGCTTTTGCCTTATCACGTGATATAAAAGCCAAGAGCTTCTTTATTAATAATAAAACAAATGTTTTCAATGTTTTATTCCTCCTCCTGACAGATGACCACAGTCAAGTAATAGATATCACCTTTTTTAAAGCATTATGTTATGCATCTGTTACGGCGGCTTTTTATGAGGCTGCTGTTTATGTAAGTATAGAATAGAATAGAATATGAATTCATTGTACATACATCAACCAGTACAAAGGGCGACCTTATCGCTAAGAGCGATCTCTTCCAGGTAACCTTAGGATGGACAGGATTGCAAAGTAAAAAGTAACTATGAGGGAAGATGGCGACGTATGTATGTAAAATGGAATTGCCAGCACACGTATTATCTCCTTCTTACTATCCAGGCTCATTCAATGTGGAATAGGGCTATTTGCTATTAGACCTTTTTATTAATAACTCTTAGTGTATTAAAAATACATGAATCGGTCATCTCCTCAGGTCATCTCAAACATAACCTTCAGTAAAGAAGTTGCGTGTGAAGAAAGTAACTGTACTAACAATTTAGACCATTTAGTAAGTGTAACTCATCTTTATACATGAAGAACAAACCGCTGTAATGAATGTAATAATGATTCACGTAACTGAATACATTCGTTTGTTATTGCGATACCATTCATGGATTACGGTTTATTATACTTTTAACGGCTACAACTAACCGTGTGAGTTTGTAAGCAAGCATTGATACTACAATAGCAATTTAAATTACAGAGTGAAAAGATTTTTGTAAAGAATTTAAATTTATTTTAATATTCTTTTCTTCTTGGTCGAGTGCTCTTATCAAGTCTAAATACACTTAAGTCAAATGTTTTTAAGCTGAATATTTGTTCAATTACCATTTTTCTATTTTTCATCTATCTATAACATAATACTTACTTATTTAAAAACTTTATTGCGCAAAGACAGTACAATGGATGGACGCTATAAGTACAGCATTCTCTACCAGGTGTACAAGGCAGGATCTAGAAAACTGAAATATTTAGAATCAACATATAGGTAATTTATTTAGAATAAATATAAATAAATTTTTCAATCGGGCCTTTAGGTCCACCTAAAGGCCCGATTGAACAATTTACCCGTATATAAAATGTTATACTTAAAATTCATTCATGTCAGAGGAAAAAAAACCAAAGAAGACGTAAATTTTAGATAGTGATACTAACTTCTTAAAGGAGACCTTATTAGGAGCGCTACTTATTAGGAGTACTTATCATCATTCGCCTGCCCTACTCCCAATTTTATTTGTGGTCGGCGTAGTATGTATTCTTCCACTCTCCTCGATCAGCCGTCATCTCAACATTAACACCCTTCTTCGCCCTATCATGTTTCACACAGTTTATCCATCTTATCTTCGATTTTTCTCTCCCTCCATGTAAGATTTTGAAATAGGAAATATACATGGCTATTTAAGTAGTAGTAGAGTATAAATATGTTTTGGTAATTATATTTAAAAACATGGAGATAATTTGCATTAATAACTATGTATAAATATAAAATTTTAATATGACAGTGATAAGATAATATACAGTGGTTGAGGTTTCCGGGTGAAGCACGATTCCAACCTCGCCCCATAATATCACTTATCATCACGTATGATGAAGGCAATAAACTTTCCTGTCAAATAAAAAAAAAACGAGGCTTCAACTTATCCTAAAGCACAAAACGATACAATTAATATTTATATTATTTTAATTAGCAATTTTAGAAGTGTTTTTTTCTGACGTGTGTCTCCGTTTTCATAATTTTCAGTGTCATCAAACATGTTGCCAGTATTCACACAAGATATGAACAACTTGGCGCTGTCAGAGACCACACCAGTCGGGACTGTGGTCTACACGCTGCAGGGAATGGATCCTGAAGGATTACCGGTGAGTTTACCAACTCCGAACTACTTAGAATCTCTTATAAATGTATCCTTAATATCTAGCCTAAACCTGGTTCACAAGTCCCAGGCATTGCTTCTGGCTCTCCACTCTGCAGCGCGTTGGACCCTCCTGCTCCATTATGAGACCCTTATCACTATTTATTTATAATAATTCCTTGAGATTAATCTATAAGCCCAGATATAATACCTCTCCTGACATTTCATGAGGAGTATCACGTAATAATATATATAGTTGGAGATACAGATTCTAGGTGTTGCAGCAGTATGAGCAATGTCATAAGTTACAGTTGTTAAAATTAATTATCAACATCTAAATACGTCGATAATCAAAATCTATATTCGTGACTTTATCGAGTAAAATATACTAAGATTAAACGAGATTATCCCACTGTTTCAGATCAAATACAATCTTGTGGGAACAGATAAGTTTTCTGCGGATCCGGACACCGGAGAAGTTACGTTAAAGCGTCCTTTAGACAGAGAGGTAAGTGTAAGACACCTAGTTTAGATAGCAATTGTAACTTCAAAGGATAATGAAACTGATATGTAGAACAAAGCGCAAATTTCAATGAAAATCGTATCTACTTTTACCTGAGTGTGGAACAGTGTGGCAATATACACTGTCATGTCAGTAAGCTTTAAGGAACTATATCGATATGTAAATAAAGGAAATTAGGATTTAATAGCTAAGATGGATATATTTTAAAATTTTGTATCATATAATACTATATTGTCTAGGTATGGTTCCTACTAAACATCTGGTTCCAGCACTGCAGAAACTCTTTAATATTAATTTCAGACCGAGGACACGATAAAGTTCCTAGTATCGATAGAAGATCAAAATCCGGACCCATCACAAAACTTGGCTCAGCTGCAGCCCGTAACAGTGATTGTGCTCGACGAAAACGATAACCCACCGACTTTTAAAAATGTAAGTACCATGAGCATAAAATACTGGCTTGAATTAATTCGTAGGGGTAGCTAGTAGTGTAGAGCCTCAGGCGCGTTTCCAACTTTTGGGTCGATCAGCCTACATAATAAGGCGTTTCGGTGAACTAGCGTATGCTGTTTCCAGAACGCCCCCAGGGCTCAAAGGGTATGAGTGGAGTTCCGTAAACGGATTCTTTATCGTCAAAAAATGGGTAAGCTTGTAAAGAACCATAAGCTATTATAATTATAACTAAGCGTCGGTTGATTAGTAGGAGAAATACTAGACGCAGTTAAAGAAGGCAAATTCACCCCTACCTTCACAAAGTAAAGACCTGTGTCCTGCGGATTCCTGATTGGCGTACGCTGATTCGTTGTACTTATGTGCTTTACACCATGAAGACAAGCGTAAATTTTCTGTACCAAATTTAAGATTTATGGTTTCTTAAGTACGTGGATTTAGTAATAGCAAAGTATATGGGAGTCAATTAATGAGTTGGTGGAAAAAAATGTGATAAAAGTTGTCATGAAACGTATACAGATGACACCTACGCCTTACGTTCAATTATTAACAATATTTTTTTAATTAATGTATAAAAATTAGGATCAGGTACATTTTTCAAAAAGTAGTCCTTTTATGTAGGTACTTACACTTGACGAGGTTTATACAAAATGTCTCAACTTAATGGTCTGTTGAGTAATGAAAGTATTAAGTTACTAGATATGACTGAACCACACCTATTTTGACCGGTTTAATCATAAAATAATTACTTATGTTATAATTTATTAAAAATTCTAATTCAACAACATTTCAGAGCCCTTATGAAGTAGATGTACCTGAAGACGAAGAAATCGGCAAGACCATTCTGACTAACATCCAAGTTGAAGACATAGATTCTGTGGGCGACAGTCTTGAAGTTGGCTGCTTACGGGAACAGGTACGTTACAATTATATTTTTAGCCACAAACTTATCTGGCCCGGTGGTGATGTCGCTAGCGGTGAACAAATAAGTCATAGAATGTCAAAATGTCTATGAGTAGATTGTAGTTCTAATTTTTGCCGCCTGCTCAGATAAGTTTGTGGCACTGTACCTGGCTATTGTTTTTCTCGTCGTAATATATCTGCATTACTCCTAATATTTTTTGTATTTTTATGGTAGGTATTTGGTTGACAGACAAGCACTAACAGCTATTATATAACATGAGAAAAGTAGCATAGCATTTTATTTTTAATAAAAATCTAAAAAAAAATATATATTTTTGTTTGTTATCCACGTGTTTTACGCACTCTATTTAGTATGGTTAAGGATTGATCTGAGGGTTAAGGTCGATAGCCCATATCGCTCCCTTAATGATACTTGATGGGAATTAAATAGTTGGCGCCACTGTGGCATAATATTGTTATTATCACATTATTTCCTAGTGGGCTGAAGCGTGCGAAACGTTCGAAGTTGTGGCGCTGAACTCAACGGCCAACCATTACACCGGCTCCTTGATCCTGAAGAAGACTCTCAACTACAATGAGAAGCAATTCTACCAGTTTCAACTGTACGCTACTGTAAGTATTACTATTTCAGAAAATGTGTCAGTAATTGTTGTATGAACTTGTATACTTAAAACCCGGCAATCTTTTTCAGGACGGTACTCTAAATTCCACTGCCCATGTGGAGGTCAAGGTGGTAGACGTTCAGAACTCCCCGCCGGTATTCAGTGGAGCCCTAACCGGAGCCCTGGCAGAAGATGCTCCTGTGGGAACCCTAGCTTTAACTGTGAAGGCCAGAGACGCTGACAGAGCTCAACCTAGGGATGTTCTGTTGGAACTTGTCACGAGTTAGTAATAGTTTTAGTTTTGTTTTTTTCAGGTTTCTGTTAGATTTGTATGAGAAATTCTTTTTCATCATCATCATCATCAACAGCTCATATAACCTCTGGCTCGAGCCTACCCCACATTAGGGGCGAATAGACCTTAGTCAACCACTCTGGCCAAGTGCAGGTTGGTCCACTTCACACCCTACCTAAGAATTTCTTCATAGGTGTGTGCAGGTTTTCATGTTCTTTTTATTTATGAGTATTCACACAAATATTAAGTTCACTTTTGGCATTATTATAGAAGAATCAAAGAAATTTGAGCAAGTGTATTTTATTACTTGGAGAATCAAGAATTTCTCAGCGGACACAGTCATGATAATGTCTCAGATAATAGATACTCAAAGCAGCCGAAGAGTTCTCTTCTCGAATGAACGAAATAGCACATTTATTAACTAAGGCGGTAAAACAAATAAAATCTCAGGTCTCAGGTATTTGACGATTAATATGCAATATGTATGAGGCTTTCTGTTTTACCACACGAGGTAAGTACAAAATTTTGCCCTGAATATGGACATTTAATGCTGTACATGATGACTGGGTGTTTACTCACTTTTAATATTTGTTGATAAAATAATTGTAAAGCTATTTTTGTTACGAAACTAACACCCGTATTCACAAACATTACTATGCGATCTCTCGATCCTTAGATAAGAAACGAACCAATCACAGAGCTCTATTCAATGCCATTGCGTTGATTAGAGCTCTATGATTGGTTCGTTTCTTATACAATAGTCGAGAGATCTCATAGTAATGTTTGTAAATACGGGTGTTAGTTTCGTAACAAAAATAGCTTATTTAGTACCTTCAAAATTATCTACCCAACTGTTCCCATTTCCCACTTCTTTGCCAATTTGGGAAATTTCATATTACTTATCTTAGATGCTCTGCAAAATGTCGGATATCGAGACCTTCAATCAACTAATCCTTTTATTTTTAGATCCTTTGGATTTCTTTGTGCTGGACAGCGCTACAGGAGAGCTAAGAACAGCTAAACCCTTAGACAGAGAAGCTTTAGCTGATCCCTCATCGCCGCTTAATCTCACTGTTAGGGTAAGTAAGAACACAGACCATTGTTAAGTTAACGAAATTTTTTTGGTATTTATTTGATTTAGGGCTGTATTCATAGGTTCTAATTTGGAGATATCTGGGAGTTAAATTGTCATGTATGAACTATCTGTCAAATAAACGCTAATTTGAACTTGGAACGTGTGAAACATCCAAAGTATTTAGCCCTAAGCCCTAAGTATTTGATAAGCGAGTCCTTAGTAAACAATATTAATTAGAGTTATATTAACCCTCTGCAACTGACGCTACGTCCAATACCACAAAACTTATTCATTGTTGCCACATCACCTATGTGCATCGTTTTATTCAATATGACTTACTATAATTAACTTGTAGCAATTCATATTGGTATTACAATTATGTCATCTTCCGTTTTTTTTATGAGCAAGCGGGGTGAATTGTTTTATAGGAGAGTCTAATGTCTTATGCACCTACATATCAGTGTGATCGGCGGTTTCAGGCAGATCTCGACCGACTTTATTTTAAGTATGGGTGGAAAATTTTGTTAAGGCATTTTTTGTGAATACCACAATTTCTTAAAGATATAGTCATAAATATTCTTTAGAGTATTTAATCCCTGGACGATTATTAATATCCAGACACAATTGATTTTAATTGTGTTCTCGCGCTCCTGAGCGCGAACGGGGCTATGGAGGTTAATTGAATTCTTACCGTTCAACAGGCAACCGAAATAGTGAACGGAAGTCCACTCTACTCGAACCTAACATCAACTCTGGCGACAGTAACAGTGACAATAAAAGACGTGAACGATGAACCGCCCAGGTTCAACAAGCGCGAGTACAGCGTGGAGATACCTGAGAGTCTACCGGTCGGGACTCCATTGCCGAACTTGGATATGGTGGTCACTGACACTGATTTAGTGAGTAATTGATGCGTTATAAATTAGTAAAATAAAAAAATTAATGGTCCTTCGAGCCGGATAAACTAGTAATAGTTTTGTGGGTTCAGAATAGGACTTATATCATTTTATAGTTTTAAATCACTTTAAGTGTAGTTTTCTGACCATAATAATATAAAGAAGCAACTACTGTCGAAACATACTAATATTCAGTAACTCTAAAATATACGAGGAACGATAAGAGTAAATGAAACAGAGAAGATTCGCAGCCGGTCATAAGATAAGTCGAGACCAGCATTCAAAACTTGCCCTCTGAAGCACGGAGGAAATTAGACTTTTTTTCGGTCATCTATCAGAATACCAACCGCGCACTTAGTAACTTTTACCGATTGTTACGTAGAACGTACTACTATGGCGCCATTTTGGTTCTTGGTTTTTGTTTGATGGATTACCTGAAGGACTTCTACTTCTTGTGTTTCGCGTCCTATTAGTGTAGGTGACAGCCTAGCAAACTATCACCAATGGAGGCACTGCATGCCATGTGGCTTTAAGTGTAATTAAATGTTACCAAAAGCTCTGCTCAAGCTCCTGTGGTATTACGAGCGTGGTTATATACAGAGTGAACAATCCAAGGGTCAGTAGAGAGAAGTCTGAAGCTATCAGACATTTTGACCAGGTTTGACTCCCAGTTTTGTATGAGAGTTAAAAAAAAATTAATGCCATTAAAATTAAATCTAAAATCGACGCCATGGTTTCTAAGACCAGATTTTGCTTTCTCTCATAGTTTCTAACTTCTCCCTACTGCCCACGCTGTATTGTGTGATGTTTGAGAAATGATTCGTAGCTGTAACCTCCAGGGCCTCAACTCAGTATTCAGCCTTCGGCTGTCAGATGAGTTCGGAGCGTTCATAGTGGAGCCCGCCACCGCTACGGGCAGTGCGCCCATCACCTTACGGCTTAACTCCAGCCTCGATTACGAGGACCCTAACCAGAGGAAGTTTATTTTGGAGGTGAGAGAGTGAAATCAGCTTCTATACTCTTTATTGCACATAAAAAAGTTACAATTTTAAATAAAATACAATGTTTGCAAGGGCGGACTTATCTCTAAAAGAGATCTCTTCCAGTCAACCCATGAATGTGTGTGATAAAATTAATTTAGGGGACTATACAGTGCTGCGCAATTAAAAAAAAACACAAAAAAACTTAAAATTTAGATATAGATACCATAAAAAATACATAAAACTTGTACATACATAGATATAATATATTAACTATACATACTATACAATACCTATAATAAAATATATATGTGTAAATAATACATATTATATATACCATTCATATATATTATAAATATAGATAATGCTTACATTGATTAACCATAAATTTTGTGTAATAAATGCTTCTTCAGTCTAGTTTTGAAAGAGGCAACAGAGGGACTATCTTGTATAACAGCAGGAAGACCGTTCCACAGCAAAGCAGCATGAAAAGAAAAGGAGTGCAGATGAAAATTGGTATTGCCCTTAGGGAGCTCAAGCATTTTAATAACGCAGGGCCGCCTAGAGCGAGTAGGAGGTTGAGTGAGCTGGAATCGGGAACGAAGGTAGGAAGGGGCGTTAGGATCAAACAAAATTTTATAGAGATTGGACAGGATATGCACATTACGACGATCGCGAATGGGAAGCCACTTTAACTGAGCACGAAAAGCTGACACATGATCGTACTTTCGCAGGCCATAAATGAATCTGATGGCCAGATTCTGAAGACGTTCGAGCTTATTAAGCAGTTCTTCCGTTACATCCAGATAGCAAATATCAGCGTAGTCGAGAATAGGAAGTAGGAGAGATTGCGCTAGCATAATTTTGGTTTTAAAAGGGAGAAAATATTGAAGTCGCTTGAGAGAGTGAAAGGAGTAATGTATACGCCTACTAACTTCGTTCACTTGAGGTACCCAAGACATGTTACAATCCATACTTAATCCAAGATTTTTTACCCTATCTGTAGGTGCCAGGTTGGTGAGAATTTAAACAACCCATGCACACAACATAGAATTTATTTACTTCCTTGACGATGTAATACCTTTACAATATGTTTTTATATAAAATTTGTGGCTATAGCCCACACCACGTAAATACGCGTTTATTCCCGAAGGCAATCAGTAACAAAGAGAAATAGACAATGGCGCGAGAAGCGCACCAACATAATAATAAAAACTAGAATGGCGCGAAAGGTGCACCAACCTTACATTATTATGTTAAGTTTAGGACTTAACATAGTTGCGGCCTCAACAAAAAACAAAGGTTAAACTTTAATTACTCTAAATTAAATTAAAAAAAACTTATGTACTACATACATCCTTGTTATCTTCTATAGGAAGAACACAAACCTTAGAAACACTAGTTCTTGTTACAAAACCCTTTTGGTTTTTAACATCTAAAGCTCGCACCCTGCCATCCTTCCCCGGATGCACCGCTACAATTCTACCCATAGGCCATGTAAGAGGACCTGTGTTGTCATCCTTGATGATGACTAATGTTCCAACCTGCAGGTTAGGCCTGCAGAGCTGCCACTTTGGCCGACTTTGCAGCTGCACTAAATACTGTTTATGCCACTGTTTCCAAAATGACTGCTGCATTTGCACACATTGTCTCCAAAACTTTAATCTGTTTGTTGGAACATCAGTCACATCTTCTTCTGGAAATGACTGCAAGGGTGCACCCGTGATAAAATGGCCGGGAGTGAGATAGGACATGTCATCAACATCTGACCTAATTAATGGCATTAATGGCCTGGAATTTAAGATTCCTTCTATCTGAACCATCACAGTATACAATTCTTCATATGTAAGACACTTATCAGCTACTACACATTTTATGTGGTACTTGACACTCTTTATACCAGCTTCCCAAATGCCCGCAAAATTCGGTGAATATGCAGGAATAAATTTAAATGAAATTCCTAATGAATTAGTATAGTTATGAACAGCTGCCTGATGTTCACTAGAATTTTGCATTTTATACAGTTCATTTAATTGGTTCCTTGCCCCACGGAAGGTCGAAGCGTTATCTGAATATATTACAGATGGTTTATTTCGTCTGGAGATAAACCTCTTCAATGCAGCCAAATAGCACTCAGTAGTCATATCTGACACGAGTTCAACATGTATAGCCTTAGTTGAAAAACAAATAAATAATACAAGGTATCCCTTTGATATCAGAACCTTTCTAGCACGCGATTGTTTTATTTGGAAGGGACCCCCATAATCGACTCCTACAACTTCAAAAGGTCGCGAAGCTGTTACTCTGCTCTGTGGCAAGGAACCCATCAATTGTGAAGCCTGGTTTGCCTTAAGTTTAAAACATACAATACATCTATGTGTGACATATTTTATTTCTCGTAAACCATTGATCAGCCAATATTTTTGATTTAAATAACTCATTATAAGCCTTGGCCCAGCATGCAGTAACATCAAGTGAGCATTTGTAATAATTAACTTAGTTACATGGGAACTTTTAGGTAAAATAATAGGATGTTTTTGATCAAATGACATGTCTGAGTGTTGCAGTCTACCTCCGACCCGCAGAACACCCTTATCATCCAAAAATGGATTTAATTGCAATAAACTACCCTTTATTGGCTGACCATTGGCTATACATTTAATCTCAGAAGAAAAATGCAATCTTTGTTCACACTTAACTATAACAATCATAGCAAAATTTAATTCACTTACAGTTAGAAAATTATTTGTTTTGTTTTTTGAATCTTTACAATTTTTATAAAATCTAATTATGTAGGCAACAATTCTTTGTAATTTACCCCATGAGGAATATTTACAAAATAAATCCTTTATAAAATCATGTGTTTGTTTTACATTTGTTAAACATGTGTTTTTAATCTCTGGTAACTTATGAATTGCAATTAAATCATTAGAACAATGACAATATTTTTTATCATGCATAACTTGTGGTCCATGCCACCATAATAAACTTTCTTTCAATATATCAGGCTCAAGTCCTCTAGAAATACAATCAGCTGGATTCAGATGTGTATTTATGTAATACCATGAAAACCCTTTTGTGTTTTCATTAATACATTTTACCCTATTGGCAACATATGCAGACAAACGAACAGGTTCTATTTTTAACCAAGATAAAACTATTTGGGAATCTAAGTATAAGTAAACCTGAATTATTTCCTTATTTATTTTTAAACATATAGTGTTATATATTTTATTTACCAATATAGCAAGCAAGAGTGCACTATTGAGCTCAAGTCTAGGTGTAGTCAACTGTTTCCCAATGGGACAGACACGCGATTTGGAGCAAAGTAAGTTCATTGTAACTGTACAATCAGGCCTTATCACCCTTAAATAAAGACAACACCCATAAGCATCATTAGATGCATCTGCGAAACCTACTAACTCTATTTTGTTACTAAAAGATATATCTCATATAGATAGGTCATCGTCGTGTGTCCCTCGAGTGAACAGACGTGTGTCGCACATTTAATAATTTGATTTAGTAGAATTTAAAAAATCAGTTTCCAATTACCACCTTTAAGTACAGTGCCATTGAGTTAAAAGTTGTAGAATTTCGCTAGTGACTTATTACCATTACAACTTGGTGCACCCCCGCGGGACGGGAGCGCTTGCATTTTTCGTCTCTTTCACCATTTGTGGATTACTCATCTACGCTGCGCGTGACCAGTCAGCATGAGCGTCAAGCGATCGCCAACAAAACCACGCACGGGGTCCACTTATACTGGTTCACAAACGGACCTTACTGATGATTATGATTCTACAGCCTCAGATTCGCAAATTATTCATCGTAAGCGAAAACAACCAGACTCGGACCATGTACAAAGGACTGACTTTATTGATTTTAGAAAGGAGATAATGGCCGTTTTACACGAAATTAAGGAATCCAATAACGATTTCATGCGTACCATGAGATCGGAAATATCCGAGATTAAAACACAAGTAAGTTCGGTGACAAAATCATTGGATAATATAACTCAACAACAGAGTCAGTTTAGACAGGAACTAACGGACCTCTCTCAATCACTGGATTTTCATACCAAATCCTTCGACGATCTCCGAACGAAAACACAAGTGATGTCTAAGGACATCACTCAATTAAAAAGTGTGGGTAAGGAGGTCGATACCTACAACCATCGTATCGCCAACTTGGAACGAGACTTCAATATTCAACAACAACGTGAACGATTACACAACATAGAATTGGCTGGCGTTCCGGAGAACAAAAAGGAAGATCTCCCTCAACTGTTACTATCCATTTGCGAAATACTGGGCGTCCAGGCAACGAAAGATAACATCATAAGCATTCATCGTGTTCCAAAGAGAATACCTAACGCTAAATCACCAAAAAATGTTGTGGCGAAAATGAGCAGCCAACTTATTAAAGACAGCATTATATCGGCTATTCGAAGGAAGAAAGGTCTTACTACCGACGAACTAGGGCTTGAATCGTCATGTGATCCGAAGAAAATATATATAAACGAGCACTTAACTCCTTTCTACAAAATGTTACATAAGAAAACCCGTGAAGCTGCTGCAGGAGCTGCATACCAACACGTTTGGATCCGTAATGGAAAAATATTCGTCCGAAAAAACGACACTTCGCCTGCTTTAAATATTACGGATGTAACGGACCTAGGAAAAATAAAGTGATTGTTTGTTCCAGCTTATCATACTATAAATTAAGAATTGTGATACTAAAGGGAAGTACATTAATCTATAAGAAAATTTGCATCTTTAAAATTACACTCTGTCCATCAAACTGCACGTATATTAGTGATTTAATCCATTCATTTGCTATATTATGCACACATATTATATTTGTTGGCACTCTAACGCTATATACTAGTAAACTGATTTACTGCATCAGATACATATTTCTTTATTTAATAGGAAATAAACAAGAATTTAACCTGTATTGTCCATATTGTATTGAAACGGTAACATATAACATTCAAAAATATTTAACTTCAACATATTTGAACTGCATATATTCATTTACATACATTAAACTTTTGTTGATTTATGAATTATTATCGCATGTAACTTTTTCAAAATTAAAAAATAATACCTTACTTAATTGCCTACATAATGAAATTTCGGTTATCATAATTTTTAGACGACGTAGGCGACAGGATGGTGATAACCTGTCACTATTTTGGTGTACCATATGGCTCATGCTGCCGGATGTGGCTTTGTATGTACCCATATGTTACCTAAGGCTCTGCTCAGCTCTTTTTGGGATTGTGAGCGTGATTATACGTATATGTATAACTTGTAGACACATTTCATTACACATGAAGCCTCAACTGTATGCAGGAGAGGAATATACTACAATAATAATGATAATTGAACTAATCATATTCAGGGTAATTCTCAACATAATTCCTACTGAGATTACTACTGAATTTTTCACTATTATATGCCAACATAGTATAACAAAGATTAGGAGTATGACTGATAAAAGGTCATATTACTCTTATTGGTACATCCTATTTGTGGTAGCTAATTTCAAACCAGTTTATATATGTCTTGTCTTGAAAATGTATTTCTGTGCCCTTATCCTAGTTGGCACAGCGGTCAAAGCAGCACCGACAGTGCATAGACCGCTTATAAGCGTTTGTGCGTTTCATCCACAATCATTTGTTTTTTACCTGGCAGGTTACAGTGCCTTTGTTGTCTCTGTCTATATTTCAAGCACAATATTTAGGCTACGTACTATAGAATTCGAACAATATATAATATATGATTTATTATTTAGTGATTATCGATTTTTTCTTCGTTAAAATGGGTAATAATAATAATTTAAATGATAGAAACTTATACCTTTACTACCAGAATGTTCGTGGCCTACGAACTAAATGTTTACAGTTATACAACAACGTACTGGCTAACGATTACGATATATTATTATTTACGGAAACCTGGTTGCAAGACGACATAACTAACTCAGAATTGTGTGACAATAGGTACGAAATATTTCGTAGTGACCGTGATTGTCAGGTGACTAACAAAAAAAGTGGTGGCGGTGTAATGATGTGTGCACGGCGCGAGCTCGCAGCCGAACCGTGCGTCGAGTGGCGGGGTGCTCCTGCTACTGAGTCACTATGTATATCTATACCTGCGCGCGCAATTAACTCTTCCCGCACATTGCGTATCATATTGGTTTATATGCCGCCAGACTTGAGCACTTTCGCAGCTCGTTACGAAGAGCTTGGTAAAAGTATAAAACACCTTTTCGACACATTTCCTTCGGATAACGTAATCCTGTTGGGTGATTTTAACCTACCGTGTTTATCCTGGAATAACCACAATGAATTTATAAATTTAAATACAGGCCCTAAAGTTGTTACTGATTCCGCTAACACATTTGTCAACAACATGTACTTCTTTGGTTTATGTCAGTACAACCTGATTCGCAACTCATCTGGAAGACTCCTGGATTTGTGCTTTTGTAACATTGCATGTTCAATATCACAATGTTTGCAACCGATTATCGGAGAGGATAGCTACCATCCAGCGATAAATATCGATATATTAGATCTCCACATATCGCCTCTATTAGAAAAAAAGGAACCAACTTTTAACTTTAACAAATGTGACTATAATGATGTTAACAATTACTTAAAAAATGTAGATTGGAATGTCTTACTATCTTGCGCTACAGTAAACGAAGCTGTCAATGTTTTTTATAGTAAAATTCAAGCATGTATATCCTTATTAGTACCTCTAACTAAAAATAAAAAATCTTCATATCCATCTTGGTATAGCCCGGCTTTAATTAAGGCTATTAAAGAAAAAAATAAAGTACATAAACGTTGGAAAATGTACGTCAATCCTAGAGACTATGATGAGTTTAAATTATTGAGAGAAAGACAGCACCGCTTACAGCAAGCTTGTTTTAACCACTTTATAAATACATCGGAAAACCTTATTAAGAAATCACCTAAATTCTATTGGAGGTATGTAAAAAATAAAAGGGGATGTGCTAACTATCCTTCCAAGTTCACCTTAAATGGTTGTAACTACACTAAAGGCGAGGATATTTGTAACGCATTTAGTCAGTTTTTTGAAAGTGTTTTTCTGACGTCTACTGGAGAGGATCCCACATCTCTCTTAGTAAATGAATCTCGGTTAAGTATTAGTAATGATTGTTTATCCCAAGTCAGTGTAGACAAATATCATGTACTAAGATTATTACAAAGCCTGGACAAGAGCAAAGGTGCTGGCTGTGACGGTATTCCTCCATTGTTCCTTGCCTCATGTGCTGAGAGTCTTTGCTCTCCGATTACAATTTTATTTCAAAGGTCACTTCAGGAATGTGTTTTCCCTGATATTTGGAAACGGGCACAGATTGTTCCAATCCATAAAAAGGGATCCTCGTCCTTGATTGCAAATTATCGTCCTATTTCGATTCTCAACACTATTGGCAAAATTTTCGAGAAGTTGGTGTACGAATTTATCTACTCGACTATTGCTAAGAGAATCCCACACACACAACATGGTTTTCTGCGTGGTCGGTCCACTACGTCTAACTTAGCTTTGTTTGTTGATTTTGTTCTCGGAGCGATGGAGGGGGGTGGCCAGGTCGACGTGGTTTACACAGATTTTGAAAAAGCCTTTGACCGCGTCGACCATGCCATCCTTCTTCAGAAGCTTCAGAGTCTCGGAATACATGGTGACTTGTTGCGCTGGGTCCGTTCTTACCTTACAAATCGCTCACAGGCGGTTGTTATCGGCGGTTATAGGTCAGATTATGTCTGTATCCCCTCTGGAATTCCCCAGGGATCTCATCTTGGCCCCCTCTTTTACAACGCCTATATTTATGATATGAGCAGTGTTATCGAAAATTCGAAACACCTACTATACGCCGATGACAAAAAAATTTATACGAGAATACGAACTATTAATGACTGTGAACAACTACAACATGATCTCAATAACCTACATAAATATTATATAAATAATAAAATAACAGTCAACATCCAAAAATGCCAGTGCATAAGTTTTACACGTAAAAACAATCCTATTGTCTATGCATACAATTTTGACGGCTTTGTGGTGGAGAGGACGGAGATAGTGCGCGATTTGGGTGTCTATTTCGATAGCAAGATGCTAATGTCTACTCACATGGACATTATTAGAGGTAGGGCGTTTAGGAATCTCGGCTTTGTTATGCGCACCTGTCGACCTTTCAGGGATCCGCTTAGTTTAAAAATAGTGTATTACGCATATGTGCGTAGCATCCTAGAATACGCCGCCCCTGTATGGTCTCCACGTTACGATGTTTACATCAAAAGCATCGAGAACATACAAAAAAAATTTGTTCGGCATCTTAATTATAAATGTAGAAAAATTGAACTGGGTGCTGAGTACGAGAAGATCTGCCGAACCTACAATATATTAACTTTAGCAGAACGGCGATCAGTATTAGATATGGGCTTATTATACGATATCATTCGCAGCCGTCTAGATTGTCCCGAACTTGTCGAACTCATCGCATTGAGCGCCCCCCCGCGTCGCACGAGGCACACTCGCTTGCTACATGTTCCACAACACCGCACCAACTACGGACAGAACTCCGTAATAACTAGGATGCCACGTACTTATAATGATAAGTTTAACCACATTGATATCTTTGTTGGCTCCAAGAAACTGTTTCAAAACACTATCAAAAGACAGTTGTACAGTCTAGAAAAACGCGACTAACAGTTGGGTTTTTGAGTTGTATCTTGTTGGTACAGTTGAAATAGTAAAAATGTTATGTGTACTGGTTATTTGCAATGCAGGTATAATTTGTGTGTATGTGGTGGGTGGGTGTAAATGTGTATGGTATGTGTTCAGTTTGATGGTACATGTTAGTTAGGTAAAGTGAGTATAGTATAATATTATTTATTATTTAACTGTTTCTCCCAGCTTCCCTTGTGTATAGTCTTAATAAAAGAGTAATAATATTAATTGTGTTAAATCACGTGCAGTTTACGTAAAATGTAATATGTGGAATAGTCGTAATTGGCCTACTAGATTGAATTGTGAACATTCTGATACCGATTGATATTGTGCTGTGTACTATTTCCTAAATAAATAAATAAATAAATAAATAAATAAATAAATCTATATTTCTAACTATGGAAATGTTCGACATATTAATTAAGTTATGTGCAAATTTTTTCCATTTATCATTTACCTCAGAAGGTAAAGGAGAATCCCAAGCCAACTTTAATCTCCAGAGTTCTTGCAAAAATAGTTTTGCCTTAACCAAAATAGGACCCACCATACCTAATGGGTCAAAGAACCTACTTACAAAACCTAAAACTCCTCTTTTAGTATAAACATTACCTAATTGTCTTTCAGGACAAGAAACATCAATGCTGTCAGTTTTTATATTATAATGTAATCCTAATGTCTTTACAGAGATATTATGATCATAACCTAAATCAATATTTTCACATTGTTGATTCTCTACAGGGATATCTGCCAATATTTGAGGTTCATTGGAACACCACTTATGTAACTCAAAAGATCCTAAATGTAACAAATCGATCAACTCCTTTTTTAACTGTTTTAACTCTTCTAAATTGTTTGACCCTCCACAAATATCATCTATATAAGTCCTATACCTCAAAGTAGATGCTGCTAAACTGTATTTTTCGCCATACCTATTGGCCAATTCAAGAAGGCAACGTGTAGCTAAGTACGAAGAGCTCTTCAAACCATAGGTGACAGTTTGAAGCTGGAGACACTGAATATTGTCATTCTTGGACTCGCGCCATAAAACATTTTGAAGTTGACAGTATTTATTATCTAATAAAATATTTCTAAACATTTGCTTTATGTCACAAATGAGTATGTATTTGTCTAATCTAAATTGTATTAAAATATTAATCAAATCATTCTGAACAGTAGGGCCATTCAACAAAACGTCATTTAAAGAAATCTTATTTTTTGTTAACATACTGCCATCAAAAACAACTCTTAATTTTGTAGTCTTAGAGGCTTCATTGAATACAGGATGATGCGGCAAAAAATAAACATTACCCTTTTTAAGGTCATACTGTGATATATCAATTACTTTTGCATGTCCCTGCTTCAAATAGTCATCCATGAAGGCCTTATATTTAATAAACAAATTATGATCCCTAGAAAACCTTTTTTCAATATTATAAAATCTCTGTAAAGCATAGGATAATGAATCACCTAAATCTAAAAAGTTAAATGGCATTTTAAGTGGCAAAGATACTTGAAACCTGTTATTATTAATAGTTACATTTTCAGTAAAACATTTCTCCGCTAATTGTTGCTCTGAATTTGATTCATAAAAGGTTTCAGGCACCTTTTCGCACTGCCAAAATTGTTTTAATTGTTTATTAATTGAATCCTCACAAAAAAGGCAAGGTTCCGTTGAAACACTCTTACTAGTTAATAAACATACATTTAAGTTACCATATTTAACACTACTTGGCTCGTCCTTGCCAAGAACAGCACCACCCACAACATACCCTAACTTTGTGTTAATGAGGTAGGGCCCGCTGGGTGTCAGCGGGATCCGCTCACGCAGCAGCACCTGGAAAAACACATCACAAGCTAAAAGCATCTGAACATGCCCTGGTGCGTAAAAACTTGCATCAGCCAACTGCACGTGAGGAGGGATATTTAAATGTGCAATATCTATCAATTGGTGCGGCAAGGTGCATGAAATTTTGTCAACAACAGAACAAGTGACAGGCAAAGTATAGCTTGTTTCAAAGCAAGGGCCTATATTGAATTGTGCAACATGGTTTATATTGTTTGTGCCTTCGCACACTCCCACAACAGTATGTGACTGTGAGGAAATTGTACATTTAATTTTATCAGCCACTTCTTTGGTGATCATGGAAACCTCACTACCAGAATCCAGAATTGCTCTAATATACATATTAGAACCATCATGTTTTACCAATTTTACCATGGCAGTAGGCAGCAGAATATGCTTATTCTTTCTGCAGTTGAAAAGGGACACCTTACATGCTCCCATATCTTCAGGGATACCCCCTGCTGGAATATCATCGCTGTGTTCATCGTTATGCAATAATGTGTTGTGCATTCCTTTGCATTTGGCACAGCGAAAATTAAAATGACATTTCTTAGTATGATTATTTAAGCACAGCTTACAACGCTTTGTTTTTTCAATGAATTTAAATTTATCACTAAATGAACTAATTTTAAACTTTGAACAATTATAAATTTTGTGATTATCCTTATTGCAATACTCACATGTGTTTTTTCCCACGAACAAGCTTACTCGTGGGGCTCCACCACCCCATGAACCTTCCCGAGAAGATACCTTCTTCTCCGGCTGGGCTGTGGCTTCAAACGACATTGCCTTATTTTCTAAAAAGGTTAAAAAATCACACAACTTAAAACAACTATCTTTGAAGTTACATTGCTCCAAATAAAATGACCTAACTGTATATTGGTCCATTTTTCTACACAAAATGGCAATTAAAATAGTGTCCCACTGGGAGACAGGTTGGCCTAAACTCTCTAGTGCACTCAAATTTTGCTTGACTTCAGCAACAATGTTCCTAAGTGCCATTGAGGTGCACTTTACTACAGGTACAATATCTAATATTTTATTAACGTGCTCTGTTACAATCCTGTTTCTATTATCATATCTTTCAGTTAATAAGTTAAGAGCCTTTTTGTAATTGTTATTATCTAAGGTCAAATTTTTAATTAAATCTAGGGGCTCCCCTCTGAGGAAGCTCCTAAGGTAATACAACTTTTGTGTATTATTCAAACTTAAATCAGCATCTATTAAGCTGTTAAATAAATTTATGAATGGGTAATACTCACTTGCTGCACCCGTAAACATTTGTATGTTAATTTTTGGTAAATTTACATTTCTAATTACATCATCTGGAGTACTTGTACTTAATTTTGTAGGCTTATTGCCTTTCATATTTAAACCTCTCTGCAAAATTGTCAAGGCTGTTAGATATTTATCCTCGTATTCCTCGAACTCACTTTGATCTGTCGAGATTTTGTGACAAATTGACTGAAAACTTTCAAACGTTTTTTGTAAGTAATTGAGTTTTACCGTAAGGGCATCTACATTTGCTTCTTCTGCCCACCCCGAAGTCTGTGTTTGATTGAATATTTTGGTGATAGTGGCCTTTAACTGGCCACGGGCCGCTACCATTTCTTCCATGGCTTTGGACATTTTTATCAAGTGTGAGTTAGAGAAATACGTGGAAACAGCAATAGAATTTCTTAAAGTTAACTTCTATTGTATGTACTTGAAAAAAAACCACTAAAAATTGATAATTGAAACGACGCACGCACAACACTTTATAGACGCTAACACTTTATTAGCAAAATGGCCGTTCGCCGTTCGCTCCTTGCTGCGCTGGCTGCTGTGTCGAGTCGACGCCAACGCCACCCAACGCGATAGTGCTGCCAACTCCACGCCGCTCGGCCAATCACAAACCGCGACCTCAATGAGCACTCTGTACTTTCGGCGAATAGCTCGCCTCGTTGATCCGTTCAACCAATGACTGATCTCGATCACGCCGCTTCGTAAAATGCTTGAGAAGATGATGAATTAGCAATTTTTTCAAGAATTATTTTCTTAACTTCTTTTCTTGCAAATCTTCTTTGCCTTTTTTAGCAACTTTTATCCTTCTTTTTCTTTCGTTCGCTCAATGGATATTTATGTAATTCTTTCGCTTCCTTACTCCGTTCTTTATCCTTTAGCGCTCGATGGACCACTTATGTAGGTGCCAGGTTGGTGAGAATTTAAACAACCCATGCACACAACATAGAATTTATTTACTTCCTTGACGATGTAATACCTTTACAATATGTTTTTATATAAAATTTGTGGCTATAGCCCACACCACGTAAATACGCGTTTATTCCCGAAGGCAATCAGTAACAAAGAGAAATAGACAATGGCGCGAGAAGCGCACCAACATAATAATAAAAACTAGAATGGCGCGAAAGGTGCACCAACCTTACATTATTATGTTAAGTTTAGGACTTAACACTATCCATATAAGCAATAGCCGTTCCATTATAAATTAGTGGCGGTAACAAGCTGATGTTAAGTTTGTTTCTCAGTCTGCTACTACCAACAATCATAGCTTGTGACTTAACTGGATTAACAATTAAGCCAAAAGATTTTGCCCAAGCCAGAATTGAGGACAAATCATCATTTACTGCAGCAATAGCATTGTTGATCTCGGTCAACCCCGAATGCCTATAAATCTGTAGATCGTCAGCGTACAGATGAAAGGGCGAAGAGATAACATTAGATAATGCATTTATGAAGACCGAAAATAAAAGAGGCGACAGTACGCCGCCTTGAGGCACACCAGCAGTAAGCCCGCACCAGTCAGACTTAGCGTCGTCCCTTTTTACACATTGCTGGCGGCCAAATAAGTACGATTGAAACCATTTAACGGTTGGAAGCGAGATGTTAGCCGAGCGAAGAATACCAAGAAGTATGTCGAAATCAACCGAGTTGAATGCACTACTGAAATCAAGGAGACATAGTACAGTGAGTTTTGTGTTGTCCATAGCCGATCGGATGTCTTCTGTTACGTTCAGTAAGGCACCAACTGTACTGTGAGACGGTCGAAAACCAGATTGGAAGGGACACATTAAGGAATGGGTTGAGAGAAAGGAATATAATTGGTGATGTACAACGGATTCAAGGACTTTGGATAACAGTGGTAGGATGGAGATAGGGCGATAATCTGAGAAGGATGCTGGATTCGAAGATTTGGGCAACGGAATAATGTTGGCTTTCTTCCAGGATGTTGGGAAAACATTATGCGTCAAAGAAAAATTAATTATGTGGGTTATAACAGTGACGATGTCTTCCAATATTGGGATAACCATATCAAGACTTATTCCGTCACTTCCAATGGCCTTAGTAGTAATACCTTTGATAATCTTCGCTACGACATCCTTTGAAACAGGATTAAAAGAGAAAGAGGTACAGTCTGGTGGGACAAGACTTGACAGAAAAGTGAGTGAAGCCGATTTAGTAGACGTGTCTAGAATTATTGGAGGAGAAGAAAAGTGAATATTCAAAGTGTTAAGATCTACGGCATCTTGACACGACACCGTAGGCTTGCCCACCCCTAACGACCTTAAAAAATTCCATATATTATTGCTATCCATGTTATCAATCTTCTCATGAATGTAGGCCCTCTTAGCATCTCTGCACAATCTGTTGCAACGATTGCGCAATATTTTATAGGCATCTAAGTTGATTTGGTTGGGGTTTTCTTTATTACGCCTTTTTGCTTTGTCTCTCAAGACCATCACCTTTCTGATGTACGGTGTCAACCAGGGTGCCGGCACATGCCTAACACGGACAGGGCGTATGGGTGCATGAATATCGTATATCCTGATCAGTTCCGCAGTAAAATTTTCAACCATGTCATCGATGTTTTCAGACTCGAGTAAAAAAGACCAGTCTATGCGCCTAACATCCTCTCTCAAGCGATTAATATCCATATGCCGAAAATTGCGCTGCAGAAGGACTTTACGTTTAACTTTGGGAGGGCGCACTTTATATGTGAGAAAAATTAGATCGTGGTATGAGAAGGGAGCCGATGTTTGCCCATAGGAATCAACTAGATTGGGGTCGGAAACTATCATTAAATCTAAAAGTGACGGCCTACAATCTGGATAAAAATGAGTCGCAGAAGTTTTTGATAACATGTGTAGATTTAATGACGTAGTTACATTTAATAATTTTGTAGCTCTGGAGTCTTTTCGTAGCAAGCATGTGTTAAAATCACCCATTATAATGATATGGTCATATGAAGGTATGAGTATTTCCAGTACGCCCTCAAGAGTGGCGAAATAGTCGACCTTATCATTAGGGCTGTACAAACATCCCAAAAGAATTTTTTTGTGATGAATGAGGATTTCAATAAATATAAATTCTAGAGAACCAGGACACTGGGATTGTGAGCACTTGATGACATTGGCAGGGATGTGACCTCGGAGATAGATACCCACACCGCCACCCCCCATGCCAATGCGATCGTTGCGAAAAAGTTTGTAGCCTGGCAAAGAAAATCCAGTAGATGGAAGGGAAGGTTTTAACCACGTTTCGGAAATAAGAATACAATCGACTACGCCATTGCTAAAGGATGCAACAAGATCAGTGTAATGCGCAGGGATGCTTTGTGCGTTAATGTGCACAATCGAAAGAAATTTGGAATTGCTGTCAAATATAGACGACAATTTGGTATCTAAAAGTTCACTCTCTGATATGTCACTACTTTGCGCACTTTCAAATTCATCTGAAGAGCAAGAAAAATATTCTTCTGTAAGCATGATAAATAGATATATAAATAATATATTAATATTAAAAAATAATAAATAGTATAAATACCTCTAAAAATTGAATATACAAAAACAAATCTGTATATACCACATGCATAGGTTGACAAAAATAACTTAAATAATTTCACCATTAGAATAAAAGCTTTACAAAAATTAATACAAAATAATGTAACCGACAATAACAAAGAAAAAAGTAACTTAACTGGCTGAATGTATAAGTTGTCTTTGCTTCTTATTTTAAAATTACGCAATAGAAAAACACTCTAAACCTTATGTTATTTACCTGCTCTAAACTGAAGATTTGGCTGTATGGGCTACATCCCTTTGCCGTCCGTTAGCCGAAAAAATATACAAACAAAACAAAAATTCTGACATTAAAGTTAAGAATGACAGAGAGAGAGGCGGGAAAACCTTCAAAGTGAGAGCGCGCAAGTTTTGAATATTTCGTAGCTTTACTAATAATTTATAAGTAAAACCAGCTAAAAGTGTATTTTTGTAGTCAATAAAGTAATTTCTAATGTAAAGCAGTAAAAGGGGCACAATGGGGAAGAGAAAAAAACCCAAAATAGATGGAGATCCTTTTCCAACAGAATCGGACTCCGATGAAAACGAAGACGATAAGTACAAACCTTTTAAAATTGAAAATTACACAAGACAATACCCTGAGGATGGCGGTAATTTTGAATATTTAGTTATATATGAAAGTTTGATTGAGGGGAAACCTATAGGAGATAGAGATTTGATGTCATTAGGCGCTGTCTTGAAACGACATAATAAGGGCATTAAGAGATTTAAGAGGATAAATAGATTTAAGGTTGCAGCTATTTTTGAGCGGCCAGGGTTGGCTAATATGGCCTTGAATAATGTTAAGTCTCAGACTGAATTACAAGTCAAATGTACTATACCAGCTACACTCACGGAGATAACCGGCGTCATTCGTGGCGTCCCCACATATATGTCTAACTATAACATTTACAAAGGAATTTGCAGCTCCAAGGATGTCGTGTCCGTGCGGCGCTTAATGCGTCGTGGGCGCGATGAAGACGACAACCCTGTGTTACTTCCCACCCAGACAGTTGCCATTACATTTTCCTGTCCAACTCTTCCTGACAGTGTCGATATTAACAGCTGGTTCTTCGAGGTAAGCTCGTATGTTCCACCCGTTACACAATGCCTACGTTGCCTTCGCTATGGGCATATTGCCAAATTTTGTAAAAATGCCCAGAAATGCTCTATATGTAGTGATAACCACCATTACAAAGAATGTAGTAAACAAGCCAAAGATGCTGTCTGTGTACATTGCAATGGAAATCACATTTCTATTTCATCAGAATGCCCTAAAAGAAAAGAGGAAATAGAAAAAAATAATGCAAAATACAAAAAAAGATCATATGCTGATGTTTTTAATAATAAAAATTTCCCTGAAATATCAAAAAAACCTGAAAAAATAATACATTACTTATTACAATCTGATACCATGATTAATCTCATTATATCTGCTATACTTAAATTAAACACACAAAAAATATCATCCGACAATCCAACTCCAATAACATCGGAGACAATTAAATCTGTTTTGCTAGAAACATTTAATTCCAGCAAACAAGACTCAAATAGTAAAAATAATGGACCAGGTTAACATAGTACAGTGGAATGCTCAAAGTTTGCTAAGTCATAAGCATGTCTTCACACAATATCTTTATGAAAATAATATACATATTGCCCTTATTTCTGAAACTTGGCTTCAATGCACTAAAACTTTAAACATAAGAGGTTATAATATTGAGAGATTAGACATAGGTTCCAAACATAATGGAGTTGCTATTATAATCAGACATTACCTACAGTATCAAAAGATACAAACATATTATGATAACTCTTTACAAAATATTGCTATTACTTTACAAATCAACAATGAAACAATATGCATAGTCAGCTTTTACAGTCCCACTTCTGCTACTCCATGTAATTTTGAATATATTAGGTTGGGGAAAAAGTCTTTTCGCATTATAGTATGTATAAACTTGTAATAAAATCTCTTTGGCTATACTATTTGTATCTGGCTGGTTTTGGTATCATTGAAAGTTTAAATTTTAAAGAACATAATTCCAAATTCAAATTAGGAAAATGTGTGATTTTCATTTGTTTTTCGTACCGCCGAGATGAGTGAATCTAATGAAGAAATTCGATACATTTTAAAATTTTACTACAAAAAAGGTAAAAATGCAACGCAAGCCGCGAAAAATATTTGCGATGTTTATGGACCTAGTGCAGTGTCTGTGAGAGTAGCACAAATTTGGTTTAAGCGTTTTCAATCCGGAAATTTTGATGTCAAAGATGCACGTCGCTCTGGTCGCCCTATTACAGGTAAAATGGATGCCATTTTTGAAAAAGTGGAGCAAGATCGGCATGTCAGTAGTTACGACGTAGCTGAAGAATTGGGAATTGACCACAAAACAGTTTTGGCGCATTTGAAAAAAACTGGGTACACAAAAAAGCTCGACATTTGGGTACCTCACGAGCTCACTGAAAGAAACCTAATGAACCGTGTACTCATTTGTGATTCTTTATTACGACGTAATGAAACCGAACCATTTTTGAAGAAGCTGATAACTGGTGATGAAAAGTGGATCACGTACGACAAGAACGTGCGAAAAGGGTCGTGGTCAAAGGCCGGTCAGGCTTCACAGACTGTGGCGAAACCCGGGTTAACTCGCAACAAGGTGATGCTGTGTGTGTGGTGGGATTGGAAGGGCATTATTCATTATGAGCTGTTACCACCAGGCAGGACCATCGATTCTGAACTCTACTGCGAACAACTGATGAGATTAAAGCAAGAAGTTGAGACAAAGCGGCCGGAATTAATCAACAGAAGGGGTGTGGTTTTTCATCATGATAACGCTAGACCTCACACATCTTTAGCCACTCAGCAAAAATTAAGAGAGTTTAGCTGGGAGGTGTTAATGCATCCGCCGTATAGTCCTGACCTTGCACCTTCAGATTTCCACCTGTTTCGGTCTCTTCAGAATTCTTTAGGCAGTGTCAGGTTAACATCACGAGAGGACTGCCAAAACCACTTGTCGCGGTATTTTGACCAGAAGTCCCAAAATTTCTATAGCAATGGGATCATGTCCCTACCTACAAGATGGCAAAAAGTTATCGAACAAAATGGTACCTACATACTTTAGTTAAATGTAAATAAACTATATTAAAAAATGTTTTGAATTTTCTTAAAAAATGCGAAGAAACTTTTTCCCCAACCTATTACATATTTAGATAATTTAATAAAATCATTACCCAAACCATTAATACTAGCTGGTGATTTTAATGCACACCACACTATGTGGGGTTGCGCTTCCACTGACACTCGTGGATCAACATTGTTGGATGTCATAAATGATAATAATCTATGTCTTTTAAATGATGGCTCTGTAACAACCGTGGGTTCACATAACTGGCGTTCTAATGCCTTAGATCTTACAATAGTCTCTCCGAGTCTGGCTTTAAGGTGTAACTGGGAGGTACATGATGACTCCTTATGCAGCTACCATTTTCCTGTTTTTACAAGTTTATTATGTAGTTCTGTAAATATTAATACTAGTAGTAATATAAGTGTAAATTATTCTAAACCTAACTATAAGACTGTTGATTGGGAAAAATATAGGGAGTTAACAGATATAAAGTTAAGCAATTTTGATCTTGATATATTTAATCCAGAAATGTCTTATGATTTGGTATTTAAATGTTTATTAGAATGTGTATCTGAAGCAAACTCTTCCACAAAACTACCATTTCAACAGCAATCAAACACTAATCGTAAACTCAGAAAAAAGTTAAAACTTCCTTGGTGGAATGATATATGCAATCAAGCAGTAAACAGTTGTAAAACTGCTTATATAAAATTTAAACAGAATCCTACTGAGCATAATTACATATCATTTAAACAAAAACAAGCACACAAAAAACTAACTATTAATAGGGAAAGGCAGAATGCCTGGGTAAATTTATGTAACACGTTCAATCGTCAGACCCCTTTATCTGTTATATGGACTAATATCAGAAAATTTAATAAAACATATCACAGTGCTCCCAATACTATTAATTCTAACAATTGGATACAGTCATTTTTAGATAAGTACACCTCTAATGTACAGTCTCAACCATTAAGTGACAATTCTAACAGTAGTCCTCAAGCGGAACAGTTTTTCATGAAGCCCTTTACTTTAAATGAATTATTAGCTGCCATTTATTCTCGAAAAGACACTGCTTTTGGTTTAGATAATATATCTTACAAAATGTTTAAGAATCTTAGCTCATTAAGTCATAGAATAATATTGAATATATTTAATTCACTATGGAGTAAACAAATAATTCCAAAATCTTGGAAAGTTGATTGCCTTGTTCCCATTCTTAAACCTGGTAAGGATAAAAACCATCATGATTCATATCGACCAATAGCATTAACATCTTGTGCAGCTAAGGTATTTGAACAGTTGGTGAAACAAAGACTAGAGTACTATATAGAACATTATAGTTTATTGCCTTATAACCAATTTGGTTTTAGGAGAGGTCGTTCAGCAGTTGAAAGTTTGAATCATTTGTACTTAGATATTTATAATGCTTTGCTTAGTGGTAATTTCTTAGTATGTATTTTCTTTGATATAACAGGTGCCTTCAATAATGTTGATCATAATGTTCTTGTTGAAGAGTTGTTTTCTCTAGGGTTCCCTGAAAAATTAAATAAATGGATTTTTAACTTCTTAAATAACAGAGATGTCTACATCAAATTTCAAAACAATTTATTTGGACCACAACCATCTCGTAAAGGCGTTTGTCAAGGTGGGATATTAAGCCCACTGTTATTCATTCTGTACATACATAAATTAAATAGTATAATAGGAAATGATGTCAAAAATTTACAATATGCCGATGACCTCACAGTTTATTGCTCTGGCACAAATATGGTACAGGTTGAACAAAAATTAAACAATGCCATGGTAAAATTGACAACATATTTTGATTATTTAAAATTAGAAGTTAACTTAAATAAAACTAATGTTGTAGTTTTCAGTAAAAGGAAAATATTACTTACTAATATTCTGTATGATGGTAGCTTGCTTCCTATCAGTAATGAGGCAAAATTTCTAGGAGTTATTTTCACTCGTAATCTTTCTTGGGCTAGGCATGTTTGTGGCTTAGCAGATAAAGCATTGCGAGCATTTAATATCTTAAAATCACTTGCTCGGACATATTGGGGAGCTGATCCAAAAATTTTACTGATCTTGTACAAAGCCATTGTTCGTTCTCATTTTGAATATAGTTTCCTCTGTTATGCTTCTGATACAGTACTTGTAAATAAACTGGAAAAGATCCAAAATAAAAATCTCAGACTTATCACAGGGGCAATGAACACTACCCCTATAGTTTCCATGCAAGTAGAATGCAATATTCCATCTTTGTTATTAAGATTTAAGTATTTAAAATTTAAATTCATTCTTAAATTGCATACTTTAAAAAACTGCACTCTTTTAAATGAATTACAAAGTTATAATATTCATATATTACATACCTCTTCTTCAACTTGTAAATGTCCTTATATTCTCCATGATTTGCAAGAGACATCAGCATATATTTTAGAACATAACATAAATATTGATGAACACTTGGCTTGTTATTGTGGTTCTTATGAAAGTAAATTTCCTGAAATAGAAATAGATATCGATCATGATCTTAGAACCAAAGAGGCGGTATATTGTAAGCTATCAAATTGGCCAGATTATCAGATAATTTACACTGACGGATCGAAAAGTGATACTGGAGTCTCAGCGGCGTATTACCACGCGAACCTCAAGTATGGCAAAGGTTACCGATTACCAGCTACGTTCAGTGTATACTCAGCTGAAGCCACTGCAATTATGTTGGCTCTAAATTATATACAATCAGATATCATGTGCTCTGACAAAAGCAAGTTTCTCATAGTTTCTGACAATATGTCTGTACTTAAAGCACTGGGAAAACCAGGCTTTCATAACGCACACTACTTACTTTTTGAGATAAAGGAAACATTGCAAAATATATCGCTTTTGCTTTTGAAGGAAGTAAAGTTTGTTTGGACTCCAGCACATGTCGGTGTGACAGGTAACGAAAATGCTGACTATCTTGCCAGATTAACGAATGCTCTGGGTGGCAACATTAAAAATATTTCAATTCCATGGCAAGATTTGATACCCTGTTATAAGGAGAAAATAACTGCGCAGTGGATGGAGGAGAGATCAATTATAACTCAATCAAAAGGATCCTGGTATGCTGGTATCAATAAGGAAGTTGGCCGAAAACCCTGGTTCGCTGCATCTGAAAATTATCTACAAAGGAAGTTCTACACACAGATAAATAGATTGAGATTCGGACATTGCAGATTTAAAGCTCACCTGCATCGTATGCGCCTAATATCCTCACCAGTATGCACAGAATGCAACTCACAGGAAGATCAGACTCTTGAACATATCTTTTTTACTTGCCCGGCATTCAACATACAGCGATTGTTACTAATAGACCGGCTCATGAATACACAAAAAAATATCCCGCCTTCATTACAGGAAATCTTAGCTTCTCCAGAAAATTTTATACCCATTTACGACTTCATATGCTCCACCCTTGGAGAAATTTGATTTGACAAACTCGGATTATGAAACTAACACTGGAATATACTTTACCGGAGATGACAACATACAGTTAACTCTTATAAAAAAAGAACTGAAGATTTGGCCTTTGGGCCTGAAAAATTAACTTAAGATTTGGCCTTTGGGCCTGAAAAATTACGCACATAAACTCAAGACGGCTTATTTTCCAATTTTATAAAAAAATTCAAGAAGATAAACAAACGCAAGAATTGGCAGTATGGCTTAGACCTTCGCCTGTCCTAAGAAAGGACGAATAATACTACTACTACTAAGAATGACAGATGACATTTTTCAATTCAAACAACAAACAGCAAAAGAAAATTGAATTGTGAGAAGTTAAAAGTACCTACAAAATATTAAATAATACCAATGAAAAAGTTTAAACACTAGATAGTTAATAATAAAAGATGAAGCATACCTTACTTTTGGTTTCTAAACTATCACAGAATCAACAGTAATTAAAAGCCAAGATTGAAAGTCTAATTAGTCACCGGTATTCTTCGAGCGAGATGGATTCTGTGCAATTAACTTTTGCTGGAAGAAGAATAACCACAGATCCCTCCACAGACCAACACTTCCTGACGCCGAAATGATTCCTAGCCGCTACAAAAACCGCTTGCCTAGTCTTTGTCAGAAACTCACTGACTGTGATCTTGGAGCCCTTCAAGGATGTCTTGGCCTTCCACACCTGTGCACGATGTTGCATAGACACGAAGCGGACGAGTACAGGACGCACACCTTCTTTCCTTGCACCCAGTCTGTGACATGCCTCTAATGCATCTATTGTAACGGACGACAATTGCAGCTGCTTGTGGATTACATCCAAGAGCTTCTGATGAACATCCTCATCCTTGTCCTCCTTGATACCATGAAATAGAAGGACTTTTCTCCGAGAATGTGTCTCCAGACGGTCCTGGCCCAATGCTAGGAGCTCAACTTGAGACTTCAAGATGTTGAGTGTCTTCCAAACAAATGTTTTGAAAGAAGCATATTCCGCTGCTAATGTCTTCACTGTTGTATTAGACTCCTTGGTGCTTTGTTGAGGAAATTGTTTCTCAAAATCTGCCATACGGACACTGAAGATGGATGACAAGTCATCAATACTTTTGAGCAGTTGTTCAGCCGAAGATTCCATTATTTTTACAGGTGAAAAGTGTGTGAAAAGTTTAAATGGTTGTCAACCTATGTACTAGTGATGTTTTTATTAAAACATGTAAGTTTATAATATTTTTAAATATTAAAAAACAGGAGCGAAATAATTTGCGTCTTTACACTTCAATGTCTACCCCCCAAAAAAGCTTTGTTTATAACTTACGCTATGTACGTATAACATTTAGTCTTGTAGTTTTAGAGCTTTGATTTTGTTAGTTATTCAATTTTGACACAATGTGGACGATGTATGGGTCGACCAAAAAGAAAAATTTGGTGTGGGATATGTGGAGTTATATTTAAATATATTTCTATGAACTTTCACTAGGTGATAGCAGAAGAACTGCACACATCCCCGCGACTGTCGTCGAAGGCGAGCGTGACAGTATCGCTAACGGATGTTAACGACAACGCACCGATGTTTCCTGACGAGCCGTACTCCGCTACTGTCGCTGAAGCCGCCCCGCCTGGTACCAGGGTCGCTGTTATCAGGGCTACGGATCGGGATACCGGCAGGTTAGAATACTGATCACAACATCGTCTAGATACATTTCATAAACGTGTTAAAACAACGCGCTGACGTTTCCTGATGAGCCGTAATCCGCCTCCGTCGCTGAAGCTACTCCACCCGGCTTCAAGACCACAGTCATCAGGGCTATGGATCGGGATACCGGCAGGTTAGGATACTGCTAACAACATAGTCTAAACACATCTCATAAACGCAAAAAACAACGCGCTGACGTTTCCCGACAAGTTGTACTCCGCCTCCGTCGCTCAAGCCGCTCCATTCGGTACCAGGACCGCAATCATCAGGGCTACGGATCGGGATACCGGCAGGTTGGGATACTGCTAACAACATCATCTAAATAGAATTTAAGAGTGGATACTTCATTAAAGTTTCTCCCATGTGGTTACAGCATTCGCCAAGATTGCTAAGAGTCATGAAATCCATCAGAACTTTTCTCAAATTAATGTTTTCTTTAAACAGGTTCGGCACAGACGGCATAGTGTACCAGTTGTCAGGCAACGGCGCGGAGTTGTTCCGTGTGGACAACCGCACTGGGGTGATCACTGTGGCTCCTTGTCCAACTCCTGGGGAAGCGCCTTGCTTGGACTACGAGACTAGAAAGGATTACTTCTTGCAGTACAAGGTAAGTGCTTAATTGAGACGGATATTAAATGTATGTATTTTTTAAAGCTGGGCCAGGGATCTATCGTTCGTCATACATGTCGCAAGACAATCAGCCTCTCAGTTTTGAAGTATTTATTTCCTTCTCTAAATTTTAATTCAAGGAGTGCAATAATATTTATATTTACAATAAGGAGAAATTCTCTTGGTATAGCGTCACAATTGTGTTGTGTTAGTAATTGTATTAATTTTTAGAAGACATTCGCAAAAATATCAAATTTCTCGAATTTAAATAGCGTAACTAAGATCGCCTTCGGTGTAGCGTCGTTTTCACGTTGAAATTGACTGTAAATTTAAAAAATCTTTATTTTCACATCCGACATCTTCGTGCGATAGAGCGTACGTGTAAAGTAACCCTGAGCGCGTTTGTAACGTATTACTTTTCAAGTTGTTGCCTAGCCTTGCATATTTAATGATTGCGTTGTGCTAGGCGACGGACGACGACGGCTCGGGACAGCTGACAGTGGTGTCGCTGCAGGTGTCGCTGCAAGATTCCAACGACAACGCGCCTGTGTTCGTCACTCCCGTCTACAGAGCCTCCATCGACGAGGACGCGCTCAAATTTGAGCCCGAACTACAAGTAAGTGAAGATTTCCAGTCTTAATGAGCTTGGGAAAAAATTAAAAATAAACTTTTTTTTATTTCATAAATTTAAAAATCTCATTACTAAGTACTCAACAGTTTTTATTTCACTTTGATACGATACGTATTTACATAGTTATGATACATTTAAGTTTGGTATAAAACTAAACACAATACAATATCCTAAATTATTATGTTACTAAAACTATCCGTTATCGATAACACAGTCTCGAATATTAAGATATGACAGGCGCGATACCACCTTTCCGTACGACGCTCGAGCGAGTGAGAATACGAATACGTCACGACAGGCGCATGCAGATTTAAAGGAAAAATTAGCGGGTGCACATTTTTACAAATCTTTAAAAAAATTGTGAAGCCATTTGAAGTGCTACAGAAAAAAATTAAGAGTCAGATTTTAATTTGAAATATCTATATTTGAAAAGAAAATTTTTATTCATCCACCCTCATTAGGTATTTTTTGTTACCCTATTGAGTACATTCACTATTATACCTTAAACATATGAGCCGCGTATGTATGGCCACGCAACATATCGGCATTATATATCTAGACAATTTCCACAAACTGAAATAATAAAAATCGGCAATAAGCTTCGGGTCTCAGTTACTGACCGATATAGTCACGAGGACTTAGATTATGATCAAATTACTCCAAATTCGTAGGTCCAAGCCCGCGATGTAGATGCCTCGTCAGAGATCCGGTACTCCATAATCGACCCCCCAGTACATCCATTCTGGATCGACCCCCTCACCGGCAGGATATCAGTCCGCCCAGAAACTGGCGGAGTCACTCAAAATGGAGAAGACAACAAGATAGTACTTACAATTCTGGTAAGTCTAATATGAAAGAGGTAGGACTTATGCCCAAATGACTAAGGTGTAGATATATTTACGTACGATACTAAACTTGATTGAAATATTAAGTAGTTAAGTAAGTCTCATTTTTGTTTAGATTACTTTAAGATTTTGTGGTTAAAATAGAGAAAAATATCATACTGATTATTTTAAAGTGAAAATGAAGATGCTCATCAAGATGTGAGTTATCACATTTTACTGACTTGTCATTTGGGTGGCTGTTCTGTAATATAGTAGGTAGTCATAATTATTGAGTAAAGAACGAGTCACAACTACACCTAACATTACCTAGAAAAAATAAGTAAGTAATATAGTATAAAAGCGATGAAGACAATTTTGGTCCTACGAGCCGGATAAATTTCTTGAGATACTAACTCAGAGTTTTACCTTCGTACATTATTTTTACTGTGATTATAAGTGCAATGTTTATAACAAAGTTCATATTTATAGGGTACAGATGGCATCCACAATGCTACTTGTAAGGTGGAGATCACTGTGCGGGATGTGAACAACCACGCACCAGTGTTTGACATTGACAAATACGACGCGGCCGTTCCTGAGGATGCTCCTATAGGTATGAATGTGTAAAATTTCAATAACACAGGTTCAAAGAGTAACGTTCAATTTTTTTAGATTAATCACACCTTTGCCCATCCAAAAATACACTATGTATTATTTTCCGCCATTTGTGGGTTCGTATTCGAATTTAAATAAATTAGACCCTCAAAAATTTCGACGGCGAAAGCTATGTCCCGCTAGCGCAGTAGTTGACGCAGCCACCCGGCTTGCGGAAGATGCTGGGTTTGATTCCCACTCTGAACAGTCGATTTTTTTCAGTGTATTTTCTAATATTATATTGGTTGTCAAAATGTTGAACAACAAACTTCTATGCGTCGAAAACTTATTGGTGTCGCTTTTTTGTTTCATCGAATGTTTAAATCATAACGGCGCTAAAGAAGTTTCACTTCTAAGAACTTAACCATCGAGTACTTATTGGTTCACCTCTTCGACTGTTACAAAGATGGAACTGCATAATTTTATATGGATTTTCATCGTTATTATAATTAAATTCACCGCATCCGTGGTTCTCGGTAACAATCCGCAGGGTTGGATGATGGTAAGACTTGTCTTATACTTAAGACAAGTCTTACCATCATACCAGTACCATCTACCATACCATCTACCATCTTACCCGCCTAACTGGCTAGCACCATTTTATTATTGTCTGCAGTCATGTGGTCGTCATTATAATAGTGTTTACAGATTTATTATGTTCCACAGTTAGTGAAAAGATAGCCATTCCCTCAGTGCTTGAAAGATCCAGGATAAAACTCGCTTTAACCTTCGACTTTATCACTCACCCAGGTACCGAAGTAGCAGCAGTACGGGCAACGGACTTAGACAGCGGTATCAACGCAGAGATCAAGTATGGCATACAAAAGGGTGCATTAGACTCCTTCGCTATTAACAATGTTACTGGTGTCGTCTCCGTCTCTTCGAACCTGGACTATGACAAGAGGAACACCTACAGGATACAGATCATCGCTTCTGACCTTGGTAAGTTATATTATGATTATTATGGATAATAACAGCATACATTTTGTAACATAGGAACATTTGAAATTATTTAGGATTACTTATACACAACTGACTTCAGTTGAGATACATTTTACTAGCTGTCAAAAAATATTACGTCGTTAGATTTTTAAGAACTCGACGTTCATAAGTTAATATGCCAATTGACAGTAAATCATATGATACGTTTAAAAATCAAATTTTGGGGAAGATTTGAAATGAAGGACATTTTCTAACATAACAAGCTTTTCTCTTTTACGCATTTAATAACATGTAATCATTTGGCGTCAACATTGCTATTATGGAATTAATAGTTAATATAGGTTACTTAATAAATATCAACATTGTTCAAATATTCCTCAATCTTAGTTCCACGTGGTATACTTTTTCCTTACATTCATCTTTATCAGCTTTTGTCTTATCATAATTTAATAGTTTTAGGTTAAAACATATTGTTTCAGGTATGCCAAGCCTCACAGGTACAACAGAACTAACAGTCCATGTGATAAATGTGAACGACAAGAAACCATATTTCACTCCAGCAATACAAAGAGCAGAAGTATCCGCTGATGCGGAAGTAGGTACTGTGGTACATAACCTGATAGCTGTGGATCCCGATATCACTGATAATGGACTGCTGGTCTACGAGCTGCTGCAAGATAGAGTTATAAAAGCTGTGGATAAGAATGGGAAAGAGGTATGTTTTAGCTTAGATGATAATAAAGACATTACTTATTATATTACATTACAAACCTAAAGTTTGTAATTATCAGAAGGTGAAGATGAAAAATCTTAAAAAAAATAACCCTACCATTACCAGTAAGGGCTAATAAAATGAGAAAAAAAGATATGTTAGTCTTTAAAGTTTCCTCTAAAGAACAAAATAACACGTCATTACGAGGTTTTTTAGATACGCTATTTGGTTAATATTTCCGGGAGTCCGTGACATAAATATTCTAAGGGCCTGTTTAACAACGTCTAATTAAGATCTACTTGGCAGTTAAATTGACAGTTTTGAATGGACTATTTGTTAAGTAAAGGCTAATGGGAACTTTCTTGGAGCTTGTAAAATAGGCTTTCATAATATTACTTAAAAATTCAAAAGTATGTAATAAATTTTGTATTTAAAGATAATATTGAAAAAAAAAAGATTTAGTAAGCTGAATTGACGGTCATCATCAAACGAATTAGTTTTCTGGATGGTTGTTGTTTTAGTTTACCCAGAATGTTTTTTTGGGTTAAAACTAAATTTCATGACATTAGTACTTGTAGTTACAAAGAACATCAAAAAAGTCAATAAGTCCTTACAACAAATCCTTAGTTAAACCCCTAAAATAAAAATCAAATCCTAAGTTTAACCGCTAACATAACATCGTCCATAGAATATACTTTCAACTAGTATTCTCACTTTAGGTATCGGATGAAGGCATCTTTGGCTCGTGGTTCTCAGTGAGCCCAAACGGCACTGTGATGGTAGCGCAGAGGCTGGATCGGAGCCGAGCGGCCGTTATCACACTACCTGTGGCCGTCACTGACGCTTCGGCACCAACCCTTCAACAGACCGAAGGTGACAACGGATTTTAAGGACTAGAATAAATTTATTTAATTTTGAATCAGTTTTGGTAAACATAAAAAGTCAATCTCAAAATTTCGTTCATCATCCATATAGCTTCAATTTGCACGCTTATGGAAGTTAATATGTAAGCCGTCCTTTCGTAGGTCTACATGTAGGATTTGTTCTGAGAGCACGTCAGAAACTCAAAATGTTTGTTTCTCTCCCTTTACACTTTTCATAATAATATTTCAGGAGTTCACGGGTTTGCCAAAACTAAGTAAAATAAAACTTTTGAGAATTATTATGGTTGACAATAATTCTTACACAATATTAATGTAAATGCAATAGAAGTAATGCTTTAGGTAGTATATAATTATCTATTTTATATGTGAGATTAAATTATATTTCTTCTATAGGAGAGCTGATTATCAACATAGTAGACGTGAACCGACACGCCCCAGTGTTCTCACAGCCAGCCTATTGGCATACGTTCGCTGAGGAGCAGCCCGAGGGAACTGTATTGTACACGTACACCGCTACAGACAAAGAGACGCCCATAGCCGCTATTGTGATACAACCGCCGAACCCATACTTCCAGATCGATAACGTTACAGGTAATACCGAGTTGCTGAAGATAACCCTATTTTTATTAAAATCTACCCTCAAACTGCAAAAAAAGATTTTTCGAAAGTATTATTTTGACTAAGAATTCTAGGAAACAGTTTTTGGTAATATGTTTATTTGGCAAAAACTTAAATGGTGCCAAACAAAATTTTATGGCTGGTCTTGGATTTCTAAATAAGAATGTCATCGGTTAATGAAGATATTTTATGGAATAATTTTTATTTTTGCGTGAGGCAAGTAAATTTTTTTCAGTGCATTTTTTTATGTAATATTTTTTCATTGAGGCATAATGTGCCTTTATAACAAACTATTAGAGAGCCTTACAGTGCTGTGCAGCATATTTGGAAGAGCAGTCGCCAGGATTGCGAAAGTCCGTTGGTTCGATCCCGGACTCAGTACCCCTAGTACGAGTTTGTTAGTTTTCGAGCTCGATCAAACGTATCGTCTCTTTTTCATACTTTGCCCACTAGCGCCTCTAGCGTTAACTATCAGAAACAGGGGGCAATTTATGAAAAGAGACGATATGTTTGATTGAGCTCGAAAACTATCAAAACTTATACTAAGGTCTCAGTACTTATGATTACTTTTGTTATTGTTTTTTTCTTTTCAGATTTCATTAAAAGTAATTAATTGCAATTAGGATAGTTTATTATTTTATGATAGTGATTGTTCAAAAAAAACTACTCTTTATCACCCTACCATGTCCTATGAAGGAAACACCATTTTTACTATGTACCTTTCCCCTCCAGGAGTAGTGAAGACCACTCAACGCATAGACTACGAAAAAGTGCACAGTATAAACTTCACACTAGTAGCGTATGACTCAGGAGTTCCTCAGTTGTCTACGTCAGCTTCAGTGGTAGTTGAGATGTTGAATGTAAATGATGAAGAGCCAGTGTTCGCTGCCGAGGCTTATGACGCTGCCGTGGCTGAACATTCCGTCCCAGGAACTAGAGTACTCACCGTTACTGCTGTGGATAAAGATGAAGGTAATAAAAACTAAATATATGGTAGCCATAGCTATAGGTACCACTTTCCACTCGTTGACATGATTTTATAGGATTTTTTCCACCAATGCGCTTTAAGCAGCGCTCATACCAAACACTCCAATGACGCGAGCGTTGTGCACCATTAACCGTATAGCTGAAAGAATCGATGTTTTTTCCTGTTCATTGAACGAATTTACAACGATAACATTGTTATTTTTTTGTTATTTATATTTGAAAAGTAGGCATCTAATGCTTTTTTATCGTATTAGTATTAAACTGTAAGCGTAGAATACTTATGCCATTAAATGATCCGAGTCTGCTCGGACAGAGTGTACCTACTCGTAAGAGTAAGCCTCATACGGGGATACTAGGATAGTTGTTGATATTTACATACTTCACTCGAATCATTTTCATCATTCAAAATTGTTATTCACATAGGTGTTTATCGGAATTGTCAGAGAAAGCCATCCCACAAAGAGACAAGAATTATACAAAGTCTTCTATTTATGCGGGATGGCCTTTTGGTTTTTTGGTTGCTACAATATGAGTTGCATACGAGTTCATATCAGAGTCCACTTGGCAGAAGTCTGATCGTGTCAACCCAGGTTTAAGCACCTGCGGCCTAGCTAAACTAACATTTAGAGGGTCGATTTTTGCCATGCGACGAAAACCTCGCTACTTTAGCCATCAGTGTAAATTCCCATTATATAACTAAGCTTACATCCTATAATTATTAGTCATACAACATTTCTCCCAGGTGAATTCGGCGAAGTTACATACAGCTTGACCGGGAACTTGTCATCGCTGTTCCACATAGACCCGATATCGGGTGCGGTCACAGTGGCAGCGGATATCGACCGCGAGACCACGCCTGATGTGTGGTTGAGAGCGGTCGCAAGTGATCAGGCACCACCACACCTGAGGCGATCTACTAGTGTACCGGTAAGTTGTTTCAACAATTGAACTGATTCTGAAGCTTGGTAATTGGACAAGAATTGAGAGTAATAGTTTCATTATCAACACGGTACACGATCACATGAAACTTGGAAAAAAAAATAGAAATCAGATCATGAAATGCTGTAATTTCGGTTATGGTGGCTACTGGACCATAAAATGTTGACAACTGGTCGAGTAATCCATTTTCTAAAAATGGTAGTGGTCAGAAGTAAACAATAAATTCAGGGCTGTTTTTTATTACATCCCTGCGAACACATATACCCGTGTTCGCAGTTACATCCTGATGTCTTAATGCACCTACACTATCTGTGTGATCGGTAGGTGAGGTATATCTCGATGGGCCCAGTTCAACAATAAAATTGTCCTACGACATCTACAATATACTATTCCAGTCTCCTAACTTCACTCTAACCAAAATCAGCTATGTTTGAAAACTTTTATCGTATTTTCTTTTCCATTTTGCGACGTCATTCCTCATGTGTTATTTCCCAGGTCCACATAAAAGTTCTAGACATCAACGACCACGCGCCCGTGTTCTCACAGCAAGTGTACAAGAGTACAATAGCAGAGAACCTTCGTTTGGATCCCCCACCGGCCATCTTGCAAGTTCTGGCCGAAGACAAGGACGAGGGAATCAATGGGAAAATCGAGTACAAGATTGTGAAGCAAAGTGAACCAGGTAGGTTATAAGTAGACTGATAGTGGCTGCAACTATTGAAGATAAGAAGGTTCGTCTCAGAACAAGGCCCCCTGGTAGACTCCGATGGCATCAAACTTGACTTTCATAACTGTACAAATTGTACCTAAATGAATAAAACAGTTTGAGTTTGATTTGAGGTCTATTTCCGAGGGAAGTAATCACATGACGAGCCTGGGGACGACAAAGTGCCTTTGAAAGTACCATTACGTTGTGATGTCTTGAACTGTTTGAGACATGCCGCACCGCTTGCTTGACGTGCACGTAGACGTAATGCGTACGTACGTTATATGTTGATAAATATCGTTTTGAATTTACTCAAACGAATACCAGGACCGACCGGTTTGGAGATCCTTGAGAGGGGCCAATGTCAAACAGTAGGCGTCTGTCGGCTGAAATGATGATGAATGCCAGAATTTTCCAGGATACTTTTTCTAGCTAAGTTCTTATTCGTTCTTAGCTGACCGCAAATGATGAGACCCTTGAGATAGATGCTAACATCTACAGTAAAAAAATAAGGGATTCCCTTACAAATACATGCGAAAACTGAACGTTTTTAATCAAATAATATTGAATACCCTTACATATTTGGTTTTAATTACGTTTTAGTTACTTTCGATTAGTTCAACATTAAGAAACAATAATTGATTGAATTATTTTCAATAATGGTTAGCATTTTTTTCTTGAAAAACAAGTACTTAATCATAACTTAATCAACATAACAACAATAACAACAATATTATGTTGATTTTGCTTGAAATGCACAAACATATCAACCAAATTATTATACTTTTAACTTTTTTGTTGCTAGTAGGTATTACGGTAGCCGCTTTATGTTTGTTTGCCATTTTGTTCCAAAAAATATCTCCTATTATCAAAGTCATATTAATTTAATTCATCGTTAATCTAAATCGGTTAGGCACTGTCGAATAAATAGAATTCTGACTCATGGTACTGTCAACAATGTTTCAGGTATTCCATTTAGAAAACAGAATCTTTTAAACGGCTGCCCTGGACTAAGCCGCGCCTACTTTTTACTCCGGCCAATAGAATATTAACGTAGTATAGCGCAGCCAATAAGGCGCATTGTCTTCAATCCGCTTCCACAGGTCGCCGCCCCTCCGCGCAGTCGCTCTAGCGTAGCCAATGACGTAGTCCGCTCTTATTGGCTAAAACCGGTATTGAGAGTCGGGTCGCTTATCAATTCAGTCACGTTTGTACCACGTGATTCTCGCTTACAAAGTTTTGTTTTGTTTTTAAAAGTCTTTATTTTCATAAATAAATTACAATGTTACACAATTATTAGCTAGCATGCAACAAGCAAACATGAAGGAAATGCGAATTTTGTCAGGCTTAAGCGCCTTCAAAAATTATTTCAAATAAATAGTTTTTAAGTTGTTATTATGACATGAATTAAATTAAATATAGGTCTAACATAATGTTAACAGCGAAAAGTTTTGTTATAACATTTGCTTTTTGGATCTTGACTACAGGTGGTACACCGGGAACTTTGTCATTGTATACAGGGTGTAAAAGTCATGAAGAGTCAAACGAGAACCATGTATTCGATACATCAAAAAAAGACACATTTCAAAAAATAATTGCGGGGAAATGATTTTTATTTTTTGGTGTTAAAAATATTGCAACTTGTACTGCGCAACGTAAAGCGCTCAACTCGCACGCAACTAGCAAAACCGTGATATTTTTGCCAGAAGGCGGCTCCGTTCGTTTGTGACCGTGCACATCGAGTGAGCTACATTGAACACTAACGTTTTGAAGCCATTTTTTGTTAAGAAATACTAAAAAAATGATAATGTTTCTTTCGACAATAATTAAAAAATAATGTTTAGAATATGTGTTCATAAAAATATGAAGAAAAAAAATTATGACTTTGACCTTCAATAAAATCGTAACTATCAATTTCCCAGGTATAGTCTAAAGGAAGAATAAGGTTATGATGGTGAGCAGAATACATGGTTTTCGTTTGACTGTTCATGTCTTTTACATCCGTTAAATATTGTTATATTATTACTTTTACTATGAAAAGGGTATATTGGCATACTAGAAGATTTCTTCAAAAACGAACCGCAACTAAACCCTACAATCCTCTTCCAGGAGCATTTACAGTTGACCCAAACACGGGTATTATCTACCCAGCGAAGGCAGTAGTAGGCAACACTACATACCAGCTGACTGTGACGGCGACGGATGAGGCCGGTCACGGGGCTAAGTCCGATGAGGCCAGGGTCGATATCACAGTGCTGAGCGTCAATAAACACAGCCCCGTGTTTGTGCAGCCGCCGCCAGAGCAGAGGCAGCTAGAGATACCAGAGGTAGGTGGTTAATTATGGAATAATTTTATTTTTGCGTTTACAAACGCGTAAATATTTTTAATACTAGAAAAAATGCACTGAAAAAAATCGACTTGACTCAGGCGGGAATCGAACCCGCATCTTCCGCAATCCGGGCGGCTGCGTTGGCCATTACGCCACCGAGACACTGCTTTCGCTGTCGAAATTTGTCAGTGCTTGGTGCTTATGTTTTTATGGTAAACATTGTTTCATCAAATCTTTGAAATTTGCACTTCTAAGACCCGAAGGAAATATTTTTGCAAATATTTGACGCCCAGGATGAAAAATTTGCCATAAAAACATGTGCACCAAGACTCCACTGACACATTTCGACAGCGAAAGCAGTGTCTCTGTTCAAGTACGTGATTGTTCCATTTTGTATTACCTAATTATCAAATCGAAATCTTCCCTACCTATTCTTCTTATACTTATTAATCTAGGTTACACAGCTCTTCAATTTTTTTTTACATAGAATGCAGCTCAAGCAGACTTCCTGATAACTACCATAAAGGCCACAGACGAGGATACTGGCGAGAACGGCCGCGTATCGTACTACCTGAAGGTAGACAACCAGAATGTTGGTGAAACACCAGAGTTTAGCCTCGACCCTGACACTGGCGAGCTTCGGACTAAGACCTTCTTGGATCGGGAGCATAAATCGGAATATCAGGTAAAGTTACATAGACCATAGATAGACGTTACAAAATGTCTTGTATTTCTTTTCTTTTCTACCAGCTATAATTTTATCATGTCCGTTATGTCCGTTATTATGTAGCCTATATCCTTCCTCGATAAATGGACTATCCCACACAAAAATATGTTTTCAATTATGAAATGAAATGAAAATGAAAATGAAATGAAAAAGCTCTTTATTTAAATGGACTTTGCTAAGTACTTTTAAATCGTCAAAACCCTACCACCATTTCGGGACGAATAATTATTAATATGCTGAGATGGAGAAGAAATGGCGAAAGAAACTCCACAGCTTACAATTTCGTAATGATTTCAAAACATCAATACAAGTCAATAAATAATTATCAATATAATTTAAGTTACATTTTAACATGCGTAAAGTTTGGGTAGTTATTACTCCCACGCATTTGGATTATTTATCTTGTGAAAAGCTTTTCTATATACATAATTTAATTAATCATATTATTGAACTAAGCAATTTAAATTTTGATACCCACCACCATTTTATGTTATTGTTAGTTAGGTACTTACAGATATTCCTTTCAATATAAGTGGTAAGCATACATTTAAGATCCTCCGGTTAACAATACAATGTGTGGTATACATAAAAAAACAATTATTACATATTATTATTGCATGTGTCATACAATTGTCCATCTAAAGATAACAACTAATTATAAGACCTACGTTTACATCAATCAAGAAAACATGAGATGACCAGGCCCCGCTGGCGGCACCTGTTCACAGGCATGACGCAAGAATCAGCCATCGCTTCGCTCAACCATATTTTAGGGAACGTAACGACCCGACGCAAGATGACACCGCCACAAGACCTTTTTAGTAAGAATGACATACACATGCTTCTTGATTATTAACTAAAACAAATTGAAACTAAAGTTATGCTTCCGAGTCAACTATAAGACACATTACAGATTATATGCATAATTAATAAACATATTTAAAATGCATGGACCTCGAGCAAATTCACCCCCATGCGTTAGAATCATTTATGTAATCAGACACCTTATAGTATGCTTTAGTATACAGTTTATTTTTAATAGCAGTTTTGAATTTATTAATAGGTAGGCTTCGAATATTATTTGGGAGTTTGTTATAGAAGCGTATACATTGTCCCATAAAAGAATTGCTTATTCTGTGGAGACGAGTAGCATGTACCACAAGATTATGTTTGTTCCTCGTATTAACATTATGAATGTCACACTTTTCAGAAAAATTTGTTATGTTTTTTCGTACGTACATTAAATTTTCAAATATATATTGTGATGCCACTGTTAGAATATTTATTTCTTTGAACTTTTCCCTAAGTGAAACCCGAGGACCTAATTGGTAAATAGCTCGTACTGCTCGTTTTTGCAAAACAAATACGGTGTTAATATCCGCAGCATTACCCCAGAGAAGAATTCCATAAGACATAATACTATGGAAATAGCTAAAGTACACAATTCTGGCTGTGTCTACATCTATCATTAGAACCAGTAGTTCCTGAGATTAGCACGTTCAAACAAACAAACTCTTCAGCTTTATAATATTATATCATGTATTTACTCTTTTTAGGGTTCCGTACCTCAAAAGGAAAAAACGGAACCCTTATAGGATCACTTTGTTGTCCGTCTGTCTGTCTGTCTGTCAAGACCCTTTATCTCAAGAACGCGTGGACGTATCAAGCTGAAATTCACATGAAATACTCAGGTCTATTGTCCCTTTAAGCTGTGAAAATATCAAACTTCTAAGCCAAGCCAATCAAAAGATACAGCCGATTATGTCGATATTTTCAACAAATTTCCGACACTCGCAATCCTTTGCGAGTGTCGGAAGTTTGTTTCAAGATTCTGAGTTTACGGGAAGTATCCTGTAGGTTTTGATTCCTATCAAAACCTACAGGATACTTCCCGTAAACTCAGAATCTTGAAATTTGGCATGAAGCATTGTCATATAATGCAAATATAGGAAAAATTGCGAAAATCACATTTTTTTAGTTATATAATATAATAAAAATATTTTAATAAAATGAAACTTACTACCTTATTTCTCACGAACGAATAAAGGTATCAAATTGAAATTTATACCAAATACCTAGATCTATTGTCCCTTTAAGCAGTGAAAAAATCAAACTTCTAAGTTAATGCGATCAAAAGATACAGCAGTTTATACCGAGGAACCCTCGGTGTGCGAGTCCGACTCGCACTTGGCCGGTTTTTTCTTTAATCATCTCTCTCATAATTCGTCCATTTCTAATGCGGGTTACCTACAAAATTAAAATCCATCATTCTCCTAATTCAGAACGTTTTTATACGTTTAATTTCTTCACATAACGTCTCCGGACCAACCTAAACGATTCTATTTAATCCAGTCTACACAATCATATCTATTGCACTTGAGGAGAAACGAAACATTCTTTAATGGCCAATGATGAGAAACAACTATGATATTCATAAAAAAAATTGCAATGATTTCTCATAACTTATTTTGAACACGGCTATTTAATTGTGCATCAAATTAATAAAGTCCACTCTATACTGTTAACATAGCCAGTTATAATTGCAAGAATGTTAAACGGACCCTTGATGATATCAGACGCCTTTGTAAGTCGTTTGATATAATTGCACTTCAAGAAACATGGTTGCTACGGGAGGAGCTGCCTATCCTCAGCAGCATTGATGGCGAGTTCGGGTACACTGGTGTGTCGGCAGTGGATAGCGGCGCGGGCGTATTGCGTGGCCGCCCCTATGGCGGAGTGGCGCTGCTGTGGCGTCGTAGTGTGCTGCCAAATGTTACTGTGGTGCCATGCGATAATCCGCGCGTTTGTGCTATAAAAGTGATCACGAATGAACGATCCGTGCTTGTGTTCAGTGTGTATATGCCTACGGATGAGGCTTGCAATCTATCGGAATTTACTCATTGTCTTGGGGCGGTAAGTGCTATCATAGACAGTTGTAATATTGAAGATCTTTTTGTGATAGGTGATTTTAACGCTCACCCCTACAAACCATTTTATTACGAACTTATGAATTTTTGTGATGACAATGATTGGATATGTATTGACATCAATAAACTAGGACTGACATCAGAAACTTTTACTTTTATAAGTGACGCGCATGGGACTACTCGTTGGTTGGACCATTGCTTAGTAACGAAATCGGCTTATAGCTCGGTGGATAATGTTTATGTTAATTATGACACATGGTACTCTGATCACTTACCATTAATATTAGAGTGTAATATCAATCTTATTAGACCAAAGATATGTACTGACAGTAATATAAGTAGCGTAAGTAAAAATGTTATTTGGGGGAACAGGACTTTGCAGGATATAGAATTGTATACTAAGGAATGCCATAAACGCTTAAGACTGATTGATTTTCCCGAAATATTTACGAATTGCTGTGACAAAATGTGTAATAATTCGACTCATACAAAAATTATTGACGAAATGTATTGTAATATTGTGACAGCCTTGAGCCAGGCAGCGGCATATGGTCGTGGCAATGGGCGTCCAAGGCGTGAATATGTGGTAGGGTGGAATAAACACGTGAGTGAGGCCCACAGGGAAGCCAGGTCTAAGTTTCAAATTTGGTTGCGGTATGGTAAACCAAGGACTGGTACTGTTTATAGTGACATGTACAATAGCAGAAAAGTATTTAAATCCAGGCTGAAGTGGTGTCAGCGTCACGAGGAACAAATCACAATGAATATTCTAGCCGAACATCATAATAAAAAAGACTTTCGTGCGTTTTGGAAAAACACAAACAAAACCAACTGTCGGCCTGGCTTGCCTGTATGTGTTGATGGTGTGAGTGGACGGAAAGAGATTGCAGACTTGTTCAAGCAAACCTTTATTGTCGAGCCCCTTATTACAAAGCCTGCTGAAGGGGTGCTTAATGCTAAGATGTATAGTGAGGCTGAGGACCTGAGAATAAATTTTTTAGCTAAAGATGTTGATAAAGTCATCAAATCTATATCGAGAGGTAAATCGCCAGGTCACGATGGTCTTAGCATTGAGCATCTCCGGTATGCCGGGCCACACCTGCCACGAGTACTGGCAATGTTGTATACTTTCTGTGTGGGGCATTCTTATTTGCCAGCGGAGCTAATGAGAACGGTTGTAGTGCCTATTATTAAAAACAAAACAGGCGATGCTGCTGACAAAAACAATTACAGACCTATCTCGTTGGCTACCGTAGTTGCTAAGGTTTTTGACGGTTTGCTGAATGTGCATATTAATAAAGTTGTTACGCCACACGATAATCAATTTGGTTTTCGACCAAAATTATCGACAGAAAGTGCGATTTTATGCATGAAGCAGGCTGTCAGATACTATACTGACAGGAATACGCCAGTGTATGCCTGCTTTCTAGATTTATCTAAGGCTTTCGACCTGGTTTCCTATGATTTGTTGTGGGACAAACTTAAAAAAGTGAACCTACCCCAGGAACTAATCACCATTTTAAGGTACTGGTATGGAAACCAGGTAAACAACGTACGGTGGGCGGATACCTTGTCCGATTCATACAGGTTGAGATGTGGTGTGAGGCAAGGAGGTTTGTCCTCACCGACATTATTCAATCTATATATAAACGAACTGATCGTCGCGCTCAGCAGTCGCCATGTCGGATGTCATGTGGATGGTGTCTGTTTTAATAATATCAGTTACGCTGACGATATGGTGTTGCTGAGCGCGTCGATTGGAGGACTAAGAGATCTTGTAGGTGTCTGTGAGAGGTATGTACGGAAACACGGTCTGAACTATAACGCCAAGAAGAGCGAGCTTATGGTTTTTAAGGCTGGTACCAGGTTTCCATCAGACGTGCCTCCTGTTAAGGTAAACGATATCGTCTTAAAGCAGGTTTCAAAATGTAATTATCTCGGTCATGTTATAACCGATGAGTTAAGGGACGATGCGGATATTGAACGCGAACGGAGAGCGCTGTCAGTGAGGTCAAATATGATAGCCCGCAGGTTTGCACGTTGTTCAAAACCAGTAAAGGTAACCCTTTTCAGGGCCTACTGTACTTCATTTTACACGTGCAGCTTGTGGGTCAAACACACAAATCGAGCGCTGGACTCCCTTCGCGTTCAATATAATGATGCGTTCAGGATGCTGATGCGACTGCCCCGCTTCTGCAGCGCATCTAAAATGTTTGCCGGCGCCGGTGTTGACGGCTTTCATGCCGTTATGCGCAAAAGAGCGGCTTCGATGGCGCAGCGAACGCGGGCCAGCGGAAACAGCCTCCTGGTCGTTGTCGCAGAACGGATGGACAATCCATTCTTGAGGCATTGGCAGTCACTACATGGGCCAGTGCCTCACTATATAAGACCACCTTAATTATGTACCTACTAACATTAGATTTTTAAGTTAAAATTGTTACTAACACGGTGGGTTTAAAGGACCTGAAATAAATGTTTTATATATACACTTTTCTTAATTGTTAAAATAAAAATCTTTCTGCGTCGCATTAAAACCGCGCCTAATACTCCCGTCTCACGAATAGACATTTTCCAATTCTTTCTAAGCTTGTAAAAAATCCGACCTAAAACCTTAAGTTAAGACAATAAAGTTCAAATTCGGTCCCCAGCTGGTAATAGCCGCGGTAGACAACGGCACGCCCGCACAGTTTGAGAGCCTCCGTTTGCTGAGCGTGGTCTTAGCTGATGACGATGACAACGCCCCTCGCTTCCAGCAGCCTCAGTACCAGTTCAGTATAATGGAGAACCTTCCCGCTGGGGTTATTGTCGGTGAGTTTTTGGTCAATGTACTGCACTATCTGCTTCGGTCATATCAGACGATTCACTCGAATGATTGTTCACTCCAGTGAATGCTTAATTTTTATTTCTTTACTTGTTCACATTCACATCTTTTCTTTCAATATGTAGTCAAAAAAAGTCGTCATCTTAAAATTTTGCCGCGACGTTTTCTTCTACAAGACTCTAAACAAAATGACCGAATCCGAGTAAACGTTCGCTCAGTGTTCAGACTGGTCATTTACCGTTCATTCCGAGTGGGAGTGAACGATGCCGAATGCCAATATCCAACACTGTTGGATCCATGTTGGATCCTTAGGTTGGATCGGTTCATTAATGAATTCATTCAGCACTTGAAGGGGGCAGGGAAAGAAAGATGTCCATTTTTTCGATTTTGAGTTAACAATGTCATCTAGTACTCTAGTACAAAATTCATACAGCTGTTTTATTTATTACTTCTGCCCTATACCGTTCACTTGTGTTACATTCTCTATGTTTGTGATCTTGTTAAGTTATTTACGATATCGAAAAGATTATTATCAAAAGTGCTTGTAAGATTAGATTTTAATCAATTAATACTAAAATTTTTGGATTACCATGACGTCAATAGACGTTAACGTGACACTTGCTCTAGTGGATATAAATTTTAATTTAAAAACACTTAAAAACCAAATGTCTATCTTAACTATTGTAGGGTAATTTTAAAATATCTGTTCTACCTTCCAATAATCTCTTATCAGCTATTAAAACTTGACTTCTATTGCGCAGGCACCGTGAAGGCAACAGACAAAGATTCCGGGGAGCATGGAAAAGTTTACTACCATGTACTGGAAGGCAACCAGGAAGGCGCTTTCACGTTGGACAGGACGCAGGGAATCATCAGAGCTAATATTAGCTTTGACAGGTGGGTTATCTAGGTTTATTCCAAAATCCCCACCAGACATTAAAAAAAGAAGTGTAAATAATAATAATAATAAATTGTTTATTCATAAGTAAAGTACATGATTTTTCTTAAATGTTATCAAATATAAAAATAAGGCGATAGTTATTATTGTTTGCCTGAACTAGGTTAAACCTGTGTTTCAGGCGTGAAAGTGCTTACACGTTATTAAATCTAATTGCACAAATTCTAACACATTTAGTAAATTACAAGTAAAAGTGATTATTACAAACATACCAAAAAAGCTGAATCGAATTAATTCTAGTTATTTATAGATTAACATTAACTCCTCAGTTTGTTCATAAGATAAACTTTGGAGATACTTAAATATAATTTTCTTACAATTATAATAATTTAGCTCATAAATATTTAGTAATCTATTTACTCTATTATACAATAAGGGACCTATAAATGAAAAGATAAGTGTAATATTAATGTGCTGGTAACACATTAATACTAATCTTGTCAACCTCTCTAACTAAGCTAATGGCGCTAGTGCTAGAAGTGGGTTCACGTCGGTAGTGAACGGCGGCCGGGGATCGATCTCCGTTCACACAGACACTGAGTCCACCTGCCTCGCGATCGTTAAGAGCGTGCATTCATCGAAGTACCAATAATATTTTTTATCTACACTCATGTCATAATATTCGAATTACGATATCAAAGGTGAACATAAAATGACATACTTTTTAATACAGATAATCAAAATTAAAATAAAAAAAAAACAACCTGTAACATAATGACCATTATAACACCGGTTCGACTCATTATGATACAGCAACCTGTAACATAATGACCATTATAACACCGGTGCGACTCATTATGATACAGTTATTTTTCTTAAATACTCGACAAGGCAAAGGGATCTAACCCATACAAAAAATTTGACTCCTAATAATTTGCAAAAAGCCACAACAAATAGTTTGTTGCCAGAAAAATCGGACGCCACTACTTTATCTTCACTAATGCAATTAATCAAACAACAAGAGTAAAAGCATTAGTGAAGATAAAGTAGTGTATGCAACTGCATATAACACGGGTATTATATGACAGTTGCATAAACTACTATTATGCTGTTGCTAGATACACATTTCTATGTAACCTCATTAACACATAGACATTGCTCGCAGAGCGATAAGTCCTCTAGCTGTGAAGACCCAGGGTGTACGATCGAAAAATGCCCGCGAGCTCGAGCCGAGAGCTCTGTGATTGGTTTGCTTCTGTTGCGTTGTTCACTTCGTTGAATTGCCTGACGTTTTATTACTTCAAACTTAAACATTTTGACATCTGCACGTTGCTTTTGACATCTCGACCTGTGCGTTGCGTAATAGTGTAAAAGCACCTTAGCTGTGCGTTCATTTTAAAGTACGCATAGTGCCGATCCATACACAAGTATTATCTATGAATAGGTTTTTACGACCCTGTGAGTCCACACGTGAGACCTCATAGTAATGTTTGTGAAGATGGGTGTAACTCACTCTCATTTCAGGGAGAAGCAGTCGGAGTACTCCCTCATAATCTACGCGAGTAACAATCCCATCCTGGAGCGAGCGGCCGCCGTCCTCAATTATGTGGACAACGCAACTGACAGCCAGGACCTGGGCATCACTTCAGTCAAGATCAAGATCCTAGATGAGAACGATAACGAGCCCAAGTTTGAGCAGAACATTTATTATGCTGGTAAGTCGAAATCTGTATTTATTTTCAATCTCTCCTTAGTCGACACCTTATTAATGAGGCACGTGATCACCACAGACACGCCTCACTAGTTCTTTCAAGGTGGTTCTATCATGTGCTCTCCTCAGGCAGGTTTGGGCGTTCAATGAGGTTGGGAACGGTGTCTTTTTTAATTTTTTTTTTCAAATTTAATACATTTCAACTTAAAATATGATATTTAAATTTTTTAAGTAGCACTTCAAATGGTTTCGCAATAAATTTTTCCTTTAATCCTGCATGCGCCTGCCATGACGTCATAGTACTCATACTCGCTCGAGCGTCGTACGGCAAGGACTTGTTGCGCGCGTAACATCTTACTATTCGAGATTTTGCTATAGTTGACGGACAATTTTAATAACATAATAAAATTTTGGATATTTTTTATAACTAACCTTAAAACTGTGAATGAAAATGTGAGTGTTAATGAAGTGCGTTAAACTCAAAATATTTCCGCAGGTATAAAACACACAGCCAGAGTGAACGAGCCAGTCATATCAGTGGTGGCTGAGGATCCAGACTTGGATGAGAATGGGACCCTGATCTACATGGTGGCTGCTTCAAACCTTTACAAGTTTGGAGCCTCGGAATCTAGCGGTAGTGTGGTGCCTTCTCCTTTCAACATTAGTCAGGACGGTAAGACCTCAATTGCTCTCAAAATAACAAAAAAACGAATCGATATCTTTTAGTGTAATTTCTGCGGTCTTATCTTATAGATATCTTTTCGCGGGAAGCGTTCAACCGCAGCCCCTGTGGATTGAATTTTTCCTTTTAATCAAAAATTTTGGATCATTAACTTACCTATTTATGAATAATTTAAAAAAAAAAGTTTTCAAGGCGTCGCTTTCTTGAGTCAGTGGATGCACCCAGCACCTTTTAGGCCAACCTATTTTTAATTCTTCTGTTAAGAGCGTGCTTCTTCAAAGTACCAATTTTTTTTTTGATGTATTGTTGTTAGATACACATGTCTTTGTGACCCCATACATACATAGACATTGCTCGCAGAGCGAAAGGTCCACTAGCGGGGAAGACCCGGGTTGTACGATCGAAAAATGGTGCACTGATATAGACCATTTTTCAAATAATTATTAAAAATATTTGAGTACACCAATATTAAAATATCATTCTTGTGTCTAGAACTATATGCATTTTAATATAATAAGTAGGTATATTAAATGAGTTTAATTTCAAATACGTTGTAAAAAAATCGGGAGTGGTCTCCCCTTGGCTTTCTCCCCTTACCTTATATTTTGATGTCATACATGCATGTTAAATTTGGTTGCAATAAGTTAAAGCATACTCGAGTTATCGTGCTAACGCACAGGCACACACAGACATAACACCAAAAACGGTATTTTTGGCCTCGGGGTTTAAAACGTGTAAACCCGTCAAAATCTCGAGGTCGAATTTTTTTTTCGATTACAAGACTTCCTCTATACTACGAATACGAGAATGTAATAAAATAAAATAGCGGTCTCGCAACCGCTACGGGCGCGGGTAGAAACCGTTCCATGAGTTCTTCGAGAACCTTATCCTTATTATTCATATACAGGCGTGCTGATGACGGCACAGTACATGTCGGAGTACAGCCAGGACCGGTTCGTGCTCGACGTGATCGCGCAGGAGGCCGCGCCGCCGCACCGACAGGCCAAGGCCCAAGTCTTTGTGAGTATCCAACCAGAACAATCGCCCGTCTTCACAAACAATACTTATGTAAGTAAAAAAATGGGTGCGTGTACTTATGTACCGTGTGGAACCAACTTTCTCCAGTGGTGTTCCCGAACCGATACGACCTGGACATCTTCAAAAAAGAGCGTATTCCTTCCTTAAAGACCGGCAACGCATTTGCGATTCCTCTTGTGTTCTAAATATCCATGGACGGCGGTGATCACAACAATAATTTATTCTACTCTACATAACTTTCAGATTTGGATCATAGACCGTTCGTCGCTCATTCGTATGGTAGTATCCCGGAGCTGTTCGGCTCCAGTAGCGGGCGTACAGAAGCGATTAGCGGACGCTGGCAGCGTGTTACTGGTGCCGGGCCGAAGGCTGCCCTTGGTGCAGGCTGACAGGCGCTACGATGACTGGTAACCATATTTGGACTTCAACTGTGAAATTACAGCCCTTAGGCCCATAAGCAACCCAGACGGCGTACTTGTACGCATTACTAATGATCATCATTACTTCATAGGCGAAGGCGTACTTGTATCACAGTATGCCAAGAACAGTAATACGTCTTCATACAAACTGGCCGCTATCCATTAGAATGTGTGCGTGCGTACTCGGCGCCGTGAACGCACGCACTGTGACGCACACGTGACATAAAACATTTTTTTTTTAAATATAAAAGTAGCCATTTCTTATTATTTAATTTTTCCAACTGCTAAATATTATTATTATTGTCATTTTTTGTGTAAATACGGTGCGGCGTAGCGTACAGTCGTTCTCCCACGCATATGGTGTCCACGGAAGACCAGCGTCGTGGCGTTTATGACGCCCGGCATATGCTGAGTTGGACTCCAATTCAGCATTACAATATATTATTTGTATCTTAATTATTAATTCTCATTTTTATAATTTGTGTGCTGAATAAATATTTATTCTATTCTATTCTATTCTATAAACATATGTGGGCATAAGGTGGTCTCGCCGTCTCGGTGTGATCGCGCGTGTTTATGTCATTGCACATTCGCTCGCCGCTCGTTCTCGCCCGGTACATTTACGATAGCCCTAGCGTCAACGCAGAGTAGTAGTAACTTGCCGACAGCCCGCAGATAACCTACTGTTCTTGGTATACTGTGCTTGTATGCCGTCGCCGATGAAGTATGTTACATTGCAGGTGTTTTCCTCAAAAGGAATGCTATTGCTCAGCATTCCTTTTAAGGAAAACGCGTGCTGGTCTACGTTGTGACCGACAAATTGTGGCTACCATTCCAACGCGAATTAAGAAATTTTGCAACTCGTTTCTTTGTCGCACAATTAGAAAAGGAATTCACAGCACACGCGTTCCCTCCTTCCTACAATCCTGGGTCATTCAAAAGAGGCATGAAGAAGCATCTTTATTTCTCGCCCTAGCTATCTTTGTATTGGGACTCAACTCTACTTACCATCAAGTGGAATGGAGTCTTGGCCTTTTTATAAGAAAAATAAAATTAACTCTCCTTGTACCGGGTGTACTAATAAAAGTCACGTCGTTTACTAGGTGGGGTGTGACATACCCTAAAATATAAAAGTAGGTAATGAAAGTGGCAGATTATCTTTTTACAGGAAATTAAGCATTTGGTATCTAATAATAAATACACAGTAATAATTAAGTTTAAGTAAAATTTTGAAATGAAATGAAAATTTAAACATTTTTATTAATAAAAAACAAAGAACCAACGATTTGTTGCGTATGCGTTCATTATTACACATTTCTTCATTTGAGACATTAATCACATAAAATATTTACGGTAATGAGTTTAATGCCATTTAAAATGCTTGACACACATAAATTAGAATAAAAAAAATCATTAAAAATAATTACGAATTTTCAATGAAGCTACCGTTCGAAGTGGGATGTGTGATGCTCACGGACGCTTTAAGGTCCTACTGCTCTCTTGGTAGTGGCCCCAAACTGACTTAGCTACATTGATATTAGCAGCAACACTATAATTCCAGCTACTGAAAAATCCAAGTTGGGCGCTTTCAGAGTTTTAAAATTAGGTATTGCGTTTTTCGTCGGCCTGGGGTATGTCACACCCCATCTGGTACATTGAGGGTTAAAAGAGACAAGTCAAAAACATGGTTGCGTCAGGTGCGAGATCCACTTGCTGGCGGTGGAGCCTGTCACGTACGAGGTGCTGCCGGTGGAGCGCGTGCTGGAGACCATCGACAACCGGTTCGACGACCTCAAGGACGTCTACCACGAGTACGGCGTCGAGACCCTCATCGCGGCCAGCGCCTCCTCCAAAGGTAACACTACTAATTGAGGCGACGACTTAGGCGCCATCCTAATTAACAACATTTGTCGCGGCAATAGATGTTTACAGCGACACGAACAAAAAGACTTGTAATATTAGGTAGATATTATTTACTTGAAAATTGTACATAAAAATAGGGACGATAGATCTTATGCGTGCACACAGAAATTGGTGAGTGTAATTGATTTCTCCCCGCCGTTGATCATACGCGAGCGCGCCCGATCCCCTACGACGGCGGCCGAGCTGGGTCGCGCTGTTGGCGCGAACAACATTTCAAAAAACAACTTATGATAATTACGAAACCATTTGGTTGAAAAAATTATACTTAGGTTTAGTATTTTAGAATCTAGATTTCTAGAACACTATTCAGGGTGAATTTTTTCAAGTGGGCCTTCAGGGTCAAATCCTTAACCTACAAGGAATATCAAAAAATGCTCAAAGGAGTCGCGAGCCCGATTTTGATGAAAACAAAAACTGCATCATTGGATTTTTGTTAAATCAATAATCCTAGCCAGGAATCGAACCCAATGATTTTGAAAAAAAGCACAGGTGTATTAGTGTTGTTAATAAGGATCGATTTCTGGGAAATGATATACGGGAAACTAATGGAAAATGTTAAATTTTAATAAAATATTTCTTGTTCCACCTTGGTTGAAGCGATAATCAAAGCGGTGATCATTATTTTATCAATCAATCCAAAGATGGAGTTTTTGTTTTCATCAAAATCGGGCTCTCGCATATCTGCACGAAAAATAGGACTGCAGTCTGACAGTTGCTGTCTTTTCTACGTGACTGACAGGCCTCCTTAGGCCCCCTGCGTGTACGTGAAATGGTCTCGTCTATCTATCTCGCTCTAATATACGCGTTAGTATGCTCTTTATCTTTTACATTGCCGATCTACAGTTTCCTATATCTATGGTCACATCACACCGGTATTTCCGGTATACGATATATTTGGTACTTTTCTGGTATATGATATATTTAACTTAAACTATAAAATTTCCAGCGCCAGATACCTTCGATCCAGCACTGGCAGCACTAATCGCGCTGCTCATTGTGTTGTTTACTGGTATTGTCACCTTCATCGTCGTCTGCGCGTGCCTTAAGCATTGGTGAGTAGATTGTTTTTTTGCAGAATCTGTTTCAAGTTTGTTTGGTTTATTATCTTTGGCTTTATTGTAAGAGCTTATATTTCAGAATATAGTTTTCAGATTTTTTAAAGCAGATAGTTTCTTTGAAAATAGACGTAACCTAAGGTAAAATTTGACTAACTGTCTTTGAAACTTAATTATGTAACGTATCTACAACGTTCGTGTGAACAGGAACCTATATATATTTTCGATATAACCTTTATTATTTGTATCTAGTGCAAATGTAACATTACAAGATCTTTTTAAAAGCGGTCCATTAGTTTTTGATTCTTTTTGAAATGAATCAAAAGAGTTGACTGTTTTGATATATGCAAGTTCACATATCTAGGAAATCTTTAATTTAATATTGAATAGTTCATAATCAATGCGAAATAATACATTTATTAATAACAAAATGTTTCAGATCGGTAAAAATTTTTAACTTTTGTAGAGGTATTTTCCACTTACAAATGTTGCTTTTTATAAGTTTTTTCATTATCGTATGTGTACCTTCAAAGCAAAAAGTCATTCAAAATTTCATTGTAATCTCCAGGGTTATACCTCCACCGTCAATGCAGTCAAGCAAGGGCGATAGCTTAGCTCGTCGAAGGATACTGGAGGAACTCAGCACGACCGAGAACCCCTTGTGGCTGGAGACCAAGCTCCGGCCGTATGAGGAGCAGGAGCTCACCATGAACGTGTTCGGGGACCAGAACGAGCAAGTCGCGGAACAACCGCAGGTAGGATTACAATTTCTTATGTTATTATAACTCCATGAAATTAAAAAAAGAAAACTAAAATCCTTATTTGAAACTGTAACATATACATCAGTTAAAAATTGTATGCTATGTTTGGATTACTTTTAAAAGCTGTGTTCTTGCTAGCTTAATATACTCATGTATATATATATATATATATATATATATATATTTTTATGTTACGAGATGGCAAACAAGCTTGCGGTCCACCTGATGTTAAGTGGTCGCCGCAGCCTATAGACACTTGCAATATTAAGTGTAAATCACTTAACACCGCAAGTGCGTTTGCCATCCTGGGGACTAATATGATATGCCCTCCATGTCCAGTAATTACTCTGACTACCTTTCCCTTCAATCCGAAACACAGCGAACTTCTTCACGGTAGAAATAAGAAAAGCGGTGGTACCTACCCAGACGACCCTACATATGGGTCTACCACCTAGTAATTAAGTAGAAATGAGTGTAATTTCAATTTATTATTTAATTCTTACTTATTTTAATCTATTTTCATCAGTACACTGTCGTTTACAGTCTTAATAGAGAATAATTTTCTTAGTTATTGATATTAGGTACCTAAGTGAGCAAATTATGATTTTAGACTGACAACACCTACGCAACAATACAAGGCAGTCGCGCTGCAGAACGCTTCGGCGATTATGCGACACTGGGTGGAGACTCTCCCACACCGTTAGAAGCGGCTTTAGGATTTCAGGTAATAACTAACACAATTATTACGAATAAAAGGAATAGCGAAGCCATATCAGAATTAGAAATTGTAGGTTCTTTGTAAAAACTAAGAATCATCTTATTTATTATTTTTTTAATAAACCATACTTAAAAGCTAGCTTAGCTACATAAAACAAGTCTATGTAGCTAACCTTAAATTAAGTAAAAATTCTTAACTATTTTCGTAATTTTCAGGGAAGTACATTTAAACCACCATCGCCGGATACTCCTGAACCACCACCAAGACCTTCAGCTGGATTAGGTCAGCTATGATATTAGTTAAGTATATAATTATTATAATTTGACGATCTGATTTCTCGAGTCATTCCCTTTTACAATACTTAAAATTATAACAAAATATTGCGTTGTGGACTAAAACTGCCACCTTGTGGCATGCTAATTTTAGTTAACTAGTACATTTTTGAACGTAGGTTTATCCTATGTGTGTAGTGTTGCTTTAAATCGACTGAGGTAATTTTTTGAGGACACTAAACTAATTTATATCTAGGGACTTTTAATTACTTATGTATATTTTACATGACCATTAAAGTCAAAAGCTTTAGTGAAATCTCTAATATCAGTGATTTTTTCATACTATCATTCACTGTAAATAATACTATAAGACTTATTTTTAGATCTTTTTATTATAAAAGTGCATGTTGACAATGTATTAAGTAATTTTTTAATCATTTACAAAAGCATTCCGGTCAAGACTGACTAAAATACTATTGTTACCATATTTTAAACGTCCTCTTGTGATACATTGACAACGTCCATAGCTTTAGATATGTATGCTAACTTATTACTCAAAGTAATTCGGATTATTTTTACGAACTGTCTTTTGATATTATTTATTGTTAATAATGTTGTGATCTTAGCCAATTTCTTCTTTAGTATTATATTTTTTATTTAACAAGGAATCTAATAATCTTTTTTAACTATCACAATGAAAATGATTCTGTGTATGATTTCTTGTAAATTGGTTTTATCGAATAACTATCGTTTTCTTTTTACAAACAAATAACTATAGTTTTTTTTTATTTTAATTTTCGTATACCTACTTATACTCATCCATACGAAAACTCGGACTTTTTTAGACAAATATTAATACCTACTTGTTTGTCAATAAAATAGTATTCTAATATCTCTATTGCCATATTTGTAAAGTATACAATTATGCTAGTGTACAAATTGTATTTTATCTCTATTTAAGTGTATATTGAGTATAACAAAATAATGTAACATTTTTTTAAATGTCCGCCACGATGTAATGTCCAAGTTACAAAACATTATGACTTGATGAATTTGTAAGTAAATAGTTGTAATGAATAGTCAGTAAAATAGTACCTTATGTTTTGTAAATATTTCCATGGATTTTATACCTAAAAGTATTATTTAATAACAAAAAATACAGATATTTTCTATATGAATAACTGTTTTGAATTTATTACCCTCCTTTAATTCGTTGCCTCCTTTCCCATAATGAACCACCGTGTAAGCTTAAGTGAAGCATTGTGGGAGACCACTTTAGAGCGAATATCGCCCCCAAAGGTTACCTAATCCCAATTCCTCGGTTGTGTACATACCCGGAAAAAAGACAAAGACAATTTTCAAACCTTTTTATTACCATTATAACATCGGATTAATTTCTCCATCACCGACCTAATCATTTCTAAGTATGTTGAAAAGTTGTTTTTTAAACAATCCTCTAGGTGGGCCATAGAATTGGTCAATTGGAAGTATAGTTCGTTCATAACGTCCAACTTCATCATCATCAGCCTTTGCAGTGTGCTGTTGTAATTATCTCTTTCTATCTGAAACAAATTCGGTTTTATTATTTATTTTAAATTTAAATTAGGTTTATGAAACTCTCGGCACTATAATAATGGCCTTTTTATTTTGAACTCTGATAAGATTAAATTGGAGATGGCACTTCTGGTGATCTTAGTTCTGACTTAAAAAATGGTTGTAGCTAGCGAGGACTTAAAACAAGGCGTACTTACTATCAACAGAAAGTCGAGAAAAAATTTAGAAATCAAACCTTCTGTTTCTTCGTCATGAAATTAATCTTATTAGCAGATTTGGTGAGTGGCAGGTTAAAGAAAACTAAATAACTCATAAATTCATAAATACGTTCAATAATTTAGTCTAGGACACAGCGGACTAGCCGAAATACGGCACTTTAGTAATTTTTGGATGACATCCACATCGAGCTGACTGTTGGAAATGGAGTTATCGTGAGTTCCCCACTCAAAGCATGTAGTTCAATATCATTTCAGATTACCTACCTACTCTAAAGATTTATTATATATGGAAATTTTTCAAATTAATACTGACATACTCAACTAAGCAGGCGTCAGCACCATCTTCATCTTCTGGGTGATTAATGTTGCATAAGTGTAATAAATACTTATAGCTGCGCCGCCATCTTTTTATCTGCAATAAAACCAAATAATGTAAAAAATAGGCAAGTGCGCACACGAAGGGCTCCTTACCATTATCTATAAAAACGGCAAAAAATCATGTCTGTTGTCCCCGTTGTCCCCCTTAAATATTTGTTTTATTTTAATTTGATTATTTATTTTTCTAATATCTAAACATTCTGTGAATATTTCAAGCGTCTAGGTACCTGTTGGCGTTATTAATATCCAGCAAAAAAAAAACACGTTTGTTGTATTGGAGCCCCCTTAAATATTTATTTTATTCTGTTTAGTATTTTTTGTTGTAGGTACCTAGCAGCAACAGAAATACATCATCTATAAAATTTCATTTTTCTAACTATCACGGTTCATGAGATATAGCCTGATGACAGACTGACGGACGGACAGCGGAGTTTTACCCTTTGGGTACGGAAAACTAAAAATGTTGCAAATAAAATAGCAAGTAGAAGTAAGATGCTACGTAAGTTTGAAGCACGAAAGCGCGAATAACAGAAATGCAAAAGCACACGAAACTTCGAAAGCACACAAGGGCGAAACTGGAGTTGGCTGAATGATAGGTATCTACGATACGAATACCTTTTTTGTCGGGGAGGTTAAATGCATTTACGCATCGTCCCTCCGGGGTGGTGCCAACCGCAGGGGATATGTGGGACTCGAGGTAAAGACGTTCCCTCCATACCCAATAAACATCCTCCCCGGCCTGACCTCCAGTGCGCTATTGCGGGACGGCTTGGAAGATGCGCACGTGAGCGCAACTAAACCGAGACCGTCCCGACGCTGCCTGTCTAGGCACTCCTTGCACTAATTGGTGGTAGCAGCTCATCTCAGCAGCAATCCTCCACCGACGGCTGCTCGAACTGGCGCGTCCTTCTGACGAGGACACTGGGAGCAGCCATCGGACCTCACCCGGGGGACTTCGGGCGTGGTCGTGGCCCTCAAAAGGGCCGTCCGGAACTAGCCGTGGTGGGAAAACAAAAACAACTCGACGATGGCATGTGACTTCGAATTCCAAGGGAACACACTTGACATCAAAAGTCACACACCCGCCGAGAACGTTTCCCCACCACGTTACCAGGGTCCGCCACGAGGAGGCTTCCGAACGTGGACCCAGGTACGAGTTCCTACATAGTTTCTGGATTATTTTTATGAGCAAGCGGAGTGTTGGCCGGCAGAGTAGATTAGCATCACCCCATATCCTCCAATGGGTGTCGTAGATGGCGACTAATGGCTCAGCAAAGGAGTGTTGATCACCTTATACTCCTTCCACCAATCTGTATTGGGCAAGCGTAGTGAACCTCCTTCGATAACAAGGAGAGGCCTTGTGTCCCAGCAGCGTGTTGGATTAAAAAGGCTGTTATGATGATATGATGAAGCGGAGTGTAGGTATTGTTTTTGAGGAGTAGGCTACATGGCTGAGTAATAGATAGGTTCAGGGTTATTACATATGTTTATGATCAAGTGCAGTGTCGCACTTCCGTGGAATCGTGATTTCGTTGCAGTTACTTGCTTCGCACTTACTTAGCAGACTCGTACTCCTAGTCGCTGTAAACTGGAGTTTCTGCAAACTGGCTTACAACGTTTCTGCAAATACTTTCACCATAAGAACGAGAGAAAATAGAGTTTGAGAGACTTGTTTGTGTAACTTGTGTTTAGAGATTGCATTTTTAACTTAGTTTGCCGTACAATTTATTGTTACTAAGCAGGACAACTGGTAATTTATTAGTGGCGGTCCCATTAAGGGGAGATAGAACATTATACCAGTCACCTGTATATATTTTCACTGGACATTGTCTAAATGCCGAAGAGAAGTCATAAATAAGACGAAGAAGAAGGGTAAATTTCCAATTAGGAAATCCCAAACTCAAAGGCACGTCCAAGAAAGTTTTTATTCACCTTACCTCTCTTTCCACTTGACTCACAGCATTTCTCTTTTCTTCATCTTCTGTATCCACAGTCTTTAAACAGCTGCTTTCGTTTTCGAAATAGCTTCGTTCGGAAGCGCCTATTTCAGTTGCATAAATATCCATACATTGTAACCACTGAAAGTTATAATTAAACGAAGTTCAAGGTTATTAAACGAACCCACGAGCTGGTAACATTGTAATTGAATAAATATTATGTTTTAATATATAGTTGATAAACAATCAAAACACGTGGGAAGGTATGCGATGACCATAGCTAATAGACGTAGGTAATACACTAACATAATGTAGTACATAGGTACGGTACGGCCGTTCGCAATGAGCTTTTTTTGAATGACTATATGTATTGCTGTTGATCGAAGGATCGAGGAGGTCGATAGCGCCACGAGTAACCTGTGCATTATTCTTTTATATAATTAACAGAGCCCCACGGGGTAGAGAAAGGGATTAGGGTCGGCAGAGAGCGAGTGACACGTCGATGTTGCATGCGTCTAATATAGCACCCTATGGTGTCTGCTTGCTACCAGGCAGACCATTATGCTTGTCTGCCAACTATTTAACATAAAAAAACTTCCCAACACTAACGCGAAGAGTCTAATCTAATGTTTAACAGTAGAGTCGTTAACTCTACCTACGGTTTTTTACCTTTTTATTAGAATTGTTACTTCGAAAACTGTGTTCTTTGTGCCGTGCCATCTGTATTCGGAACTTAGTGGTGATGTTAACTTTATTTAGCTGAAAGTCTCCACTCCATGTATTCATTAGCTCTTTATCATATTTACTCAATCTGATTGAGGAGTTGATGTTCATTGAGTATGTTTGTAATAAGTTCTTGACGGCTTCTTGGGATAACTAAAAAAAATCGATTGAATTCCATTTAGGTACAGTCAACAGCACGTCGGGTTATACAAAACTGTCAAATTTTCAACCTAAGAACATTCAATATAAAGTGCATAATCGATTGGGAAAATTTGACAGTTTGTGGTAACCCAACGTGTCTGTACAATGGGAGTGCGTACTTTTTTTTTAATATATAAATATTTTTACTAATTATTTTTATGTAAGTAATATTTTAGTAATATTTTAATTAATATGGATAATTTAATTAGAAATTAATTGATTTTTTTTAAGTATGATATTTTGAAATTGTTTCTTTTTTATATTGTATTTTGAATTTTTTTTTATATTCAATTGAAATTATAATTTAATATTATTTTAAATCTAACTCACGACTTGAACTGTCACACGTACATAGTGAGAATCTGTAATTGGCATTAAGTCTTAAATGTTAATTGTAAAATACTGACATATAGTGCTGTAGATTCTATGTTCAATCAATAAATAAATAAAATAAAATTATTATAATACAAGTGTTAGTTTGCCAAGTGCATATTTAAAAACAAAAATATAAATTTCAAAATAAGCACATAAATTGATAATCACAGAACAACGCAAAACACAGACCTCTTTCTGTGTTGTGTGTTGATAATCACCTCCCCGGGCAGCTACATAAAGATGTGTGGGAATTTATACCAACGGTTTTTATGGTGACCACTATCAGTTTTTATAGTGCTGAATAACGAAATCTGCCTTTTTCAAAAACACAAAAAGCTTACCTCACAATAAATTTTTCCGATGAAAATAATAAGCACAGACAATATTACACGAATTTCCAAATCCATCGCTAGTAACATATTGCACCAAGATTCACGTGTAGCGTTGGGCTAATGTGATAGTCCACTAATAATTGATTCAAGACCAATATTAAAGGTCTTACAGTCTATATCAGTGGTGATAACCTTTTAGATATTTATTAGCTACGACATGTAATTATTAATTTAATTAGTTTATTTGTCCGGGAAGTCCTAGTGTAAATAAGCGGTGCCGCCCGACAAATGGAATCAATATTTGTAAACATTATTATGAAAATAATTATTCGTGAACTGTAATATAGGCAACTGTAAAGTATGTGTGAAATTCTTAACCTTACTAGACCAAAAGATTAAATTTTATTTTCATAATCGTCATCATCATCATTTCAGCCGAGAGACGTCCACTGTTGGACATAGGCCTCCCCCAAGGATCTTCAAACCGGTCGGTCCTGCGCTGCCCGCATCCAGCGGCTTCCCGCGACCTTTACCAGATCGTCAGTCCACCTAGTGGGGGCCTACAAACGCTGCGTTTCCCGGTACGTGGTCGCCACTCGAGGGCCTTTCCGCCCCAACGGCCGTCAGTCCTCCTCGCAATGTGCCATATTCATAATCGTATTCAATAAAAAATATCTAAAATTGCCATAATCACATAGAGATACCTACATAGGTGATCAAGCTGGTAGTCCCTAGAGAGATAGAACAGCCTTCGTTAACATTTCGTTACACATAAAGCCACATCTGACAGTATGGGCAATGTAGTGCCTCCAAATAGTGACAGGTTGTCAGTCTGTCGCCTACATAAAAGAGGCACCATATTTACAATCTTTTATTAAACAAACAAAGTCAACCACCAGGACAGATGACACACTCAAAATCTTCTCAGCAGTCTGGGTAACTACACATACTTAGGTACCTTACCTAAATAATCATCACGTAGAACACGTCTTTTCATGAGTGACTGCTCGCTGGCTTTCATTCTTTCATTAATTTTTAGAATGGGTTTAAGAACCTGCGCCCACGGGGCGTGTCACTGCACGGCATGGCAAGGATTTTTTTCGTGAACAAATGATTTTCGACCTTATTTATATAAAATTAGCTTTACTGGCGGCATCCCGCGGCGTCCTGCGGCACGTGAGACGCAGTGTTGTTAAAGGTAAGTGAATGCTAAGTAATTAAAATAAGGTTGAATCTCGCTTGCCCCACAGTCTACATAGAGTTTACATTTTACAAGTGACGGCATGGCACGTCAAAGAATTTTTTCGTAGACAAATGATTTTGGACCTTATTTAAGTGAATTTGCCACTAACATTCTTTTATTTTAACACGAATAGGGCGAAGTGTTCCCCGGCGTGCCACGGCATCCTGAAGCACGGTACCTACTGATAGATAACATTACCGTGCCTGCCCGCCTAGCATGACGACCGAAACACGATATGATATAGCCATTTATCGCTTTGAACTGTGAAAATAATTGGATATTACCGCCAACTTGAAATTTTATTGAAACTCCGAACTTTTATAAGGCGTACACATGTTCGATGTATCGATAAAATTTCAAGATTGCAGTTATATCTGATGATTTTTGACATTTTAAAGCGATCTATGGCTATATCATATCGTGTTTCGGTGGTCATGCTAGGCTCGCTGAAGCGTGCAGTGCCGCGCCGTGCCGTGCCGTGCCGCGGCGTAGTTGGCCGCCGTTTTAAATTAAAAATGACCAATCATGGCAAGAAACTTGTAACTCTAGACCATATGAGGGAGATGAACACATACCTGCAATATTTTATAAATGAATATTGCTAATAAGTAAAACAAATTATAAATATGTAGATATAACACTTTATTACAAAAATATATTTAAATAGTTATTTTATAACATTAAAAACAGAATTCGTTACAAATAATTATACAGTAGAAAATGTTACTATTATTAATAACAACAATTGTTTTATGATATAAAAATAATAACTAACTTATCAATAAAAGAAGGAGTGTGGGTACGCTCTCTTTAGGCATTTAGTAATTCTGAAAAGAAAACAATGTTAGTTGTTATGTTAAGAGAATGTTACAAAACAAGTTTAAGCTAAGTTTTCTATCACAGTGAATCTAAGTACTGCGTCTATGTTACTTTTGGTAACGCTTTTCATACATTGAAACTAGAAGCCATCTAAGTTAAAATTGTAGTTAAAGATAATTATGTTTAATTAATACATAAAATAATTAAATTGTAGTCTTTAATTTAAACAAACCGTATTCGAATTTACCTACCTTTCAATCAAAAAGTAATTTCAATTCATTTTCAAAAACTAATTCACTTTTTCTAATATGATTTTTATCGTGCTAAGTGGCGGTAGAGTTTTGACAGTTAGGTAAGTATTAGCAAATTTAATTTAAATAAAGAATGTTTTTATTTTGAGTGCTTCGGCTGCACCTAAATCAATTTTAGCTTGGATGACTTTAAACTAAGTTAACTTACTTCAATAAAATTTTTACTAAATATTAATATAAGTATGTGTGTGTTATTATTATTTAAGTGGTAATAATTATTAGCTATGAATGACACATATTCTCTTGTTATAACCTCACTAGCTAGGTATCGGGTTATATATAACAAAAAACAATAACGGCCAGTTGCACTAAGATAATAAAATTTTCCAAAAAAAGTAACAAAAGTCAACATAATTCCTCAGAATACAGAACAAAATTCATAGGAATAATTGTTCCATTTTTAAATACAGGTACGTTATTTTTTTTACCAAAATTGTAAAAAGTATAACTTGGTGCAACCATTCGTAGATAATACTAAGGCCTTATAAGACAATTATTTGTTGATCTTTATAAAAATAAAGGTATGCATAAAAAATTGTAATAGTAAAATAGGATTCAAAAACGACTCTTTGAACATGAACGTACATTCGAGAAGTTGTCATATAGCATAACCATGTAATTATATATTTATGGTAAAATATTGTTGAAAAAAGTTAAGTTGTAAGTATACTTAAAACTTCGTATCCACTAGAGACACGCAAAACGTGACAATTAACAAGAATAGCAACGGTTCACTTTAAGTTTACGATATCGAAAGTTGCTCGATTCGGTTGCGCTTAAACACTTTTATATCAATTTTATAACATAAAAAACATGATAGTAACATACTTCAGAATTTTAAATATTGAGATCAACTACCTACGGCCAAAACATACACCTATTTAAGAAGAATAAACTCAAAATGAATAAACAGTTATTTAATAAAAGAAATACGAGTAAAATTAATTATAATTAATTTATTAGACGTAAGAAAACTTTGACATGTTAAATTAACAGTGTCAAAATTTGAAATAATAAAATCACGTAAAAAGATAATAGCAGGTGCTTATAAGAATTATCTTTATAATAAACACCCCACACCTCATCCAATTATATTACACATCTCTTCATTTTAGCCTAAACAATATAGGAACAATTTCTTTAATTTAGTTTTTCAATCGTATTGCAAATGGTCACCCAATTCTCACAAAATCCTTTAAGAACCACCTTATTTGGAAGTTCAATGTCTATTGAGGGATTTTGACAGCTTGTGATGGCTTGTGCAGACACCATGTATAGTATACAAACTACATTAATGATACACACTTGAATACAATACAATAGAACTACACTGTTCACTAATTTTTAAAGAGATTTGGTGTCAATGGTTTAGTTTTCCATTTATAAAAGAAAGTTGTATACATTTTTATAATTCTCATTACTAATTAATATTTTTGTCATTTCCCTAAGAACTTAACTAAAATAAAAACTTAATTTTCAATTTTTGGAATTGTACATTCTTCAATAAATTGTTCAAGTATGGCACTTGTAATAATCACTTTCATAATAAAACATAATGAGGCAATGATAATAAGAAACGATGATTGTTAACAATATTAATACCTATTTAATAACGGGTCTAAGCTTAAGCTACAGAAAAGTCAATTCTATAGTTTCAGTAATTTTTTTTGCATCTTTGCATCGCATAGCGATGAACAATGAAGAAAAGTGACGTGCAAAAGCGATGATCAAGTTTTAGAATATCATCCTATTATTACCATGGAAATTTAAAAGTGGAAAATTAGTATTTCCATCAATCGAAATAGGTAGGATACACCCAAAATAGTATATAAAGAAGTGGTATAAAGTTTAACCAATGGAATTTAGTATCATCGCACCTATTACAAATTAAGAACTTCACCATGATGATTTTGAAGAACATACGAATACTTAGATGTTAATATTTGTAAATAAATTAATAGTAAATAAATATTGCTCTACATCTATAATTAATTTCTAAATTGTACTTATGGTTTTGTACGTTATCAACCTATTCGAAAATTTCATATTACAATGATTTCAATCTCGAAAAATTTTCGTTTATGAAAATAAGAGATTTAGTACTCGCTAATATTGTTATAGATATTTATTAAATTTTGTAGTTTTACCTGGAAAGTCTTGCGCCAGTTTACTCTTTTACTCTTTTCAGCCTCATTTTACAATTGAAAAAATTAAATACAAAATTAAACCAGACAAATTCCTATAATTTTTGTTAATTATGCTTCCGATTTGTGAAAATAATAGTTATGGCGTACCAGCGCTTCAAAATGTACCTACTTCAATACAAGTTTCGATCAAAAAACCTCAGATCAACTCCTATTTTAAAACCAAATGACTGTACTACTTATAATTTTGTCTATTATAAAGTTAATCAAGCTAACGGCGACAAGCTAGAAAGTTTTTGGTGATTTCCTCAGCTTTCCTATGCGCGTGCTTCCGTAGCTGGTTGAGGTGCCTGTGTGCGTGCACCAGAATGTCCTTGTACGACATCCTGGTGTGCTGTATGTCGTCCTGCACTCGGTGCAGCTCGTCGGCCGCGTGGCGGCGCCACCGTCGCACTCGCGGCGTCGTCTGCAAATAACTTGGTTGTATTAAAAAATTTAACACGAATCCAACTCGGATGGGCGCGTTCGGGAAGCTACGCAGCATATTCTCGGCCCATCTATCGCAGTGTCTCAAGACAATTAATTCGTGTGTGTTACCAGTGCCTATGGAACCGAAACATGGCCGCTTAGAATAGGCCTCATAAGAAGGCCCAAAGTCACCCAAAGGGCAATGGAGAAGGCTAAGCTCGGAGTTTCTCTGTGTGATCCCAGAAAAAAAAGGTCAGGGCAGAAAAAAATGAGTAAGATTGACAGAAGTCCACGGGTTGAGGGTTAAGAATTGGCAGCTCGTGAATGACACCTCGGTGTTGCAAATGTCAATCTATATGATATATTTACTGATTTCCACTTACCACCAGTCAGACTATATGTTATTTTTTGCCAACCTCATAGTATACAAATTTCCTTTTCGTTATCCGTTTCTTTGTTGCACAATCAAGAAATTCAATTCACTGCCAGCACATGTGTTCTCTCCTTCCTACAATACTGGGTCATTCAAAAGAGCCGTGAAGAAGCACCTTGCAGGTCAGCAAGGCGAGGGTGGTTATCGTGGTGGTTTATCTCTCGCACTAGCTATCTCCGCATTTATGGCGTGAAATGGAAATAAAAAAACCACTTACTTCGCAAGATATCCCGCAAGCAGCTATTACTTTGTCACATTTCCTAATAAATTCTTCACTCTGTAAAGAAAAAATAGTAGTTAGAATAAAAAAACAAACAGTCGTTTGATGCCATTTAACTATTTTTTCTAAAGTAAAATATAGGTGTCATCTAATCTCTTTTCTAATTCAGCGACAATCAGCAATTCAGCGAAAAGTGATTTAAGAACCGCAGATAGAATATTACAACTGAAACTTTGATGCGATGAATTATGATAGCACTACCAAGGGGAACTATCACTAACTGAACCCTTACTAATAGTTACATTTCGTCATTATTCATTACTAAAAGCAAACACTCGCAAAATGTGACATTAGGCCACTGCGAAATAAAATCATTGCCTGTGAAATTTCACATGTGAAATCGTATGAAAAAAAAAATCGGGAGTGGTCTCCCCTTCCAGTCATTCATTTTCATTTTCATTTCACTCGACTTTCTCGTATACCGGAAAAGAAAGGAAAGGACTCAAAAGTTGATAGAAACCTTATATTTTGATGTCATACATGGCATCAAAATTTGTTATGTTAAATTTTGATCACCGGTACTCGGATGGAGTACCGACCGCTCACTTAGTTGCTTAACTTTCGTGATCGACGGCTCAAAAGTTGATAGAAACCTTATATTTTGATGTCATACATGTATGTTAAATTTGGTTGCAATAAGCTAAAGCATTCTCGAGTTATCGTGCTGACACACAGACACACACAGACATAATTCCAAAAACGGTATTTTTGGACTCAGGGAGGTCCAAAACGTGTAAATCCGTCAAAATCTCAAGGTTGAATTTTTTTACGATTACAAGACTTCCTTTATACTACGTATTTACGTTTACGAAAAAGTAAAAAACATAATTTCATTAAATGAAAATGAACGAAAAGTAGCAATCATTTCCATGCCTAATGCTGACCCGTTTCCAAGTTGATAAGATTACCTTTATACTCGTTCAGAGATAATCTCAATAACCTTTTCCTCGGTGGTTGATGGTTGCGGGTGAAACGCGCTTCCTCCTTAGGCCTTATTCATCACTTACCATCTAGGAGCGATGAAGCCAGGACCTACCCGGTCAAACATAAAAAATAGTAAAGCACGTATACCTTATTAAGATGCATCCTCATAACTACCATGGGTCCCAGCATGAACTTGTGGTGGTTCACGCCGCTGAAGCTGGCGGCAAGCTTCGCGTCATTCTCCACTTTAAACAGCTTCTGTTCCAATTCGTTTCGGCAGTGCCGAGGCTATGAAAAGAGATAAACAGTTTCTTAATAACTTTACTGCCCCAAATAGTTTCGTATTCTTAAAGACTTATGTGTTTTCTTGCCATACGTTCTTCGTTATGCCAAGCAATATAGATTCATCCGCAAGGTGGCGTTGTGATCTCTGCCAATATTTACGATTAAAATCTAAACAAATAGCGGGAAATATAGTTATAAAATGTAGTTATAAATTGATTCCAAGTCAAGTACATATTAAGTGTATCTTTTAGTTTCCCGCCCTAGGAGGCAATTCTTGTTTCCTTCGTTATTAATTTCAAATTCTTTCGATCATAAAATCTCTAAAATCGAGAGTAGTTTTTTCGAATGTCCTATTCTCGCCACTAATAGACTTACTTCGAAATGTTTGTGTGAAATATTGCCATTTGAGAACATAATCACGTTACGATGCGTCCAGTTCCTTATCCGATTTTAAAACGGTTGCAACAACATACGTTTAAAAAAAATGTCTGAAAGATTTTAAATCTATTTTACAGGTTTTAAGTTATAAGAAAAATATCATAAAGTGCTTGCATAGTTCCTATTTCAGAAACTGCTTTTGTAAATGAAAAAAGCTTTGTAAATTAATAAAAATCAACAAATAAACTAAAGATTACAATAAAATATCAAAATAACTGTATGAACGGTAGGTTCTGTACTGCATACAGCTTTCTGACGTTTAAGATCATCGATTATAGATAGGTAATAAATATGGTGGTTCGAATTCGAAGTCTACGTCTCGACCGCTCCTAATCATTAGAAGCAATTCGAGTGGCTTCCCTTCGAGAAAGGGCGAACTCGAGATTTTCAGAATAGCTCAACGTCAGGAAAAGTGGAATAAAAATCGAATATAAATTCGATACTGTTTCGATGGCATGAGAATTGCTGCCCTGATTACGAAAGGTCGCGGGTTCGAGTACCGTCTCAGCACTTACCATGACAGGATTCTTTCTGGTCTTTCTCTTTTCATTTAACTTTATAAAACTTTTAAACAATACAAGACTGTCTTGCAGCTTTTCTACCTCTCTACCCTTCCCTGGCAAAGATAAAAGAGTCAACCGTTTAAAACCAAGCGACCCTATAGTTATTGACAGAAAATTCTGCAATAACCGTTCGATATTCTGACGTCGACCACACATCTGTTGACATCATTGTCAAGGTCTGAAGCAATAACTGACGCGTGGAGTTAATTTAAGCGTCAGTACACACGTTGTGGGCTTTATAATACGGTACGTTTCCATTATCAATGTACTGATCATCTTAATCAATTTTGACGGCTCCCTAGTTTATTCCTGACAGGGGTATATCGGGTTATTTACGACCGTATAGAAACACAGAGTAATAAATAAATCCCTTAGATATCGTTAACGTCCTCATATGTTTTTCCAAGTGGCAGCTATCAAGCTGTTGTCAAAAGTATAAAAACGGAAAAATAAGGCCCGAGGAGGAAGTCGATTGCGCCGTGGACGTGCTTTTTTCATAACGAATTCGAAAGTTGCCGATAATACTCAGATAGGCGATTTTCCTACGTGCTTCAGAAGACACGGGTTTCGGGTTTCGGGCAGGCGGCCGACCATTATTACTATCAATGACAAGATATTTTGCACCGACCCCGAAATAAATAAATTGTTCTTTATACAGAATAAATTTGTTGCAAGTGGGCGTGGATGGCCAAATCCGAAAATATGAGGCATAGCGAAATTTCTTCTCGGGCACGATGTTAATGAAAACTAAAACGCCACCATAAAATTTTAGAAAAATCAATAGTCCTAACCATGTAATTAGTTAAGGTATAATGGTGACGTAAGAAAAATAAAAAAGTATTTTGTTAAAAATAACAGTACTTTGTTAAAAATTAGCTCTTTCCTATGTCATTAAGCATGTGTTCCTTATTAGCGACACTATTTCGTAATGAATACAAAACATTATTTCAGGTAATTTACACTTTCAATTTTGCGCAATTAATTGTCACGAAGCTATATTATAGCTATATTGTTATTTTTTAAGTGATTGTTTGACATGTTATCATTTTAATTTGCTTGCATGTATTCTTGGAAAAATATTACAAATATACCTACTTTTGACATTTATGATAATTGTTAATGTTGTAATTCAGTTTAATATTGTGACTTTGAGCATTTGATATTATTTTTGCACATTTTTATTTTTTTTCTCTATAATTAATTAGATAGTTATTTTTATTATTCTATTGACATGTAAAATTTTCATGCCTGTAACTACCTGGCTGAATAACGCACCTAGGGATGTAAGAACACTGGCCCTGTAAATTAACGTATTCATGCAAATAAATGATTTATTATTGTTATTTATTATTATAAATTTCCTTCTGAATGTTTGTTTATACCCCGCATCAAAACATGCTGAACGGTTTAAATTAAAAGCTCAACTGAATATCCTAATAAAACAAACAGGTTTGGCACACCACTTTAAAACTAAGCAATAAGGTGGCAATAATCGTAGCAACGATCTTTGAAGTAGGAACATGTGGACAACGTCCTAGTCATTTTTGTCTTCAAAATGGGGAACAATAAAATTGTTATAAAATGCGGCCTTCTCGTCAATTTTCGTCACAGAAAATCAAACAGGTAACTCCGTAGTTTTAGTACTGCTGGATGTTAAGTAGCGACCTAAATACTCACTAGTTTTCAGAAAACAAACAGAAATCTGTATTTTATTGGTTTTTAAGTACTATTTTATGCGGCAAGACCTAAGTTCTAATCGAATTATTGTAATGTCATCGGTCTTTGATAAATCTATCGTTTGAAGTGGGTTAAAGTTTCTTACAAAGGAGTCGGTTACAACAAGCAAGCAAACTTACAGGCGAAGCTTATATTAGCGTGTAAAATACATTACACACACTTTTTCTTTCTTTCTTCTTTCTGTCTTTGACAATAGAACCTTATTGATGTTCAAACTTATAATTTAAATTAATAACTTTGGTCGAATTTCGACGACTGGGCGATCACTAGTAATTAATTGCTCATATACTCAGAACCCTAATATCACAGAAGAACCTGTAATATTGTATCGCGAAGCGAACATTAGTAGTAATAAATAACATATAAATTAAGCGATAATTGCATCAGTTCCTTGACTACGGAAGTGACCGCACTGACACCATCAAACACGCCGAAGCACACTTCCTACATCATATAGATCTGTTAAGAATGTATGTTAGCGCAGTTAAAGTATTTTTTCGTTAAAAGTGGACAATGCAGCTACAAAAACGCTCAGTTTAGGGGCTATGTAGACATGGCAACTTTAGTTGAAGAAACTATCAACTTAGTTTTTTTATGGCAAGTGGTTGGCAGACATACGCAATTCTCGTTTCCTTCGAAATAATCTCAAATTCGAGAATTTATTCGAGTTTTCGTGACGTTGAAAACGTTTGACGTTTTTATTCTGAAAATCGATAAAAGGATTCGTAGAGTAAACTCGAATTCGAGATTATTTCGAACGAAACGAGAATTAGTCACCGTAGCCTATAGGCGCTTGCATTACTGACGTGACATTGCGCGCTGCCAACCCTAGTCCTCTTCCCTACCTCGTGGAGCTCTGGCAACCTTACTCACCAACAGAAACACAACACAACAAAAGTATAGTGTTATTTGACTGGGGTGTTCTGTGAGATGGAGATACTACCCCATTTCGGGCTGCTCCAGATTCGAGCGGTTAATCCGCTGCTACGTCCTACCTAGATTTTGTCATAGGAGTGGGTTGTTCAATTTCTTAACATTCTTTTACGAAATTGTAAAAAGTATAACTTCATCAACAGCTCATATAATATGTCCCCACCGAAGCGTTCGAGCCTACCCCACATTAGGGGCGATTAGGCCTTAATTAGTCAACCACGCTGACCAAGTGCGGGTTGATCGACTTCATACACAACCTAAAAATTTCTTCATAGGTGTGTGCACGTTTCCTCACGATGTTTTCCTTCACCGTAAAAGCGTCGATTAAACGTACATAATATGAATTCAAAATTTGAAAACACATTGGTACGTGGCGGGGATCGAACCAGTGCCTCCCGGGTGGGAGACAACGTTCTTACGCACTACGCCACCGACGCTTTTGCCATCGACGCTTTTTTATAACTATTTATATATATTATATATTTATTTATTTTTATAATATAGTTGCAGAACAAAAAGGCAAGTTTTATTTGGTTTAGGGTGTCAGGCACCTGTGGCTCAATATACAGCTAATGGAGTAAGCTCAAGACAGGTCTCTAGGAATGCTGGCCAGGAATGCGGTCTACATGCATGGGCCCGCGTAATTTGTGCCTTCTCGGCCACGTTTCCTCTAGCTAGCATTTAGTGTCAAGATTTAGAAGTCAGACACGGTTCATGAGATTCATCGGGAAATGTTAAAGATATCCCTATGTATTTATTGTAAACCCTCTTATGTGCCTATGAATAAATAAATAAAAATCTGTACGAGCCAAATTATATATTTTTAAAAAATCTTATTAAGTACAATATAGATGATTAGTTACCTATTTAAATGATCCAAACATGGTAATCTGCCCGAAATTTACGTAATGCTCTGGACTTAGTCTCGCCGTTTTTCCTTCGTCTCATAAAAATAATTAATTTAGACTGGAGTATGGCTGGAGTTCACCAACATTTAAACAACCGATTATTATTTAACCGACTGTTTTTGAATTGTCGAAAACTGACTTAACCATTAGGTACTTAATCGTTTGTATGACGTGTTGGTGAACTCAAATCTTCGTAAAATATTTATTTTCGTCCCCAAAACGGTGGTAGGGTTTTTGAAGATATAAAAGTACATATTTATAAAGTACACCAAATACTTTTTGATTATTGTGTTGAATAATAGTTGAATAAGTCGCAACATAGGATTTATTGCGTAATCCAAAACGCTTCCGCGTTTCATTTATTTGGACAGCAGTCATAATGTTAAAAGGTATGGAAACGTTAAAAAATTGGTCTACGATCGTAAATGTACATACATCGGTTGTATAAATGGAATTTATTGAGCAACTTGGTAAAATAATTATAAAATATAAATTTTCTACAGACTCTTTTTGTGAATAATTGTGTTTGACGTTCAACTTTAGTTGACTATACAAAATTCAAACACCGAAGCTTAGTTAATTTCTCTGGAATATAGGGAGCCGTGACACGGATGTTTGGAGACATGGATTGGCGTGGGTTACGTCATTACGCAATGTCGCAATGGACGAATTGACGGCGGCCTTGATTGGTCTCAGTCAAGGCTGCTGCATGCATGCATTGAGGCACATCCCGGGAAGGGTGGCCATTGAGCACTTGGGAAATTGAGGATATTTTTTTAACAGTAGATTGTCTGCAGGCTTTGATATTTTCATTTTCTGGAATCGTTAATTATATGTTACCGGCCAAACCCGATTTCAGGATAAACTATTTTTCCTAGGCCAAACCAGTTTACTAACCTACCCATCACTCAGCCATGTAGGTGCATAAAAACGACTCTCCCAAAAAAATTGTGCACTCCGCCTGGTCAAAAACATAACCCTAATCTACCCATCACTCAGCCATGGTAGGTGCTAAATCGCATAAAGCACTAATTGGTTTGGCCTAGGAAAAACTAGTATATCCTAAAATCGGGTTTGGCCGGCAACATAATACATACTACAGTCACGCTTACAGTCATAATCGTAAAAGCGCTTGAGCAGAGCCTTAGCCAACATTCGGTTACACTTATAGCCACATCAGGTAGTATGGCCTATTTTCAGTCTTGACATTAAAGCATATTTTGCGTGTAATCTTGAATTTCGAGATGCATAGAGCGTCCAATCTAAGTGAGACTTACTCGAGTTAAATTTTATTCAAATTTTAACTCTTGGGATCCCGGTCTTATGTTCGATAGATCGAAGGAATTGGAATGGAATGGTTTACGAAATGATAATATAACATTAATGATTTTCTGAATGAATTTCAGTATTGATTTAGTTACGTAGGTACTATTTACATAGCTTAATTCTCCCCGTGCTTACCGCCAATTGAACTAGGATGCTAACAAATATTTATTCATGCGGTATCTATTAGGAGGTAATCTATGATTTAAACATACTAAATGATTATACCATTTCCTTTGGATAATAAACGTAGGTACCTTTAGAAAATATAGGATTTACAACTAAAGAGCTCGAGGGAGGATGCCGATAACATACTGGGTGTAAAAGACATGAACAGTCAAACGAGAACCGTGTATTCTATACATTAAAATAAGACATATTTCAAAAAAAATATTGCTGGGAAATTATTTTTATTTTTCGGTGTTAAAAAAATTTCAAATTGTACCCCGCAATGTAAAGGGCTCAACTCGCACACAACTCGCAAAACTGTGATAATTTTGCCAGACGGCGGCCCCGTTCGTTAGTGTCCGTGCGCATCGAGTGAGCTACATTGAACGCTAACGTTTTGAAGCCATTTTTTGTTAAGAGAAAACTATCAATTTCCCAGGTATAGTTTAAAGGAAAAAAAATGTTATGATAGTGAGCAGAATACATGGTTCTCGTTTGACTGTTCGTGTCTTTTACAACCTGTATATTTTTAAGAATTATCATTAGACGAATAAAGATCTTTTAAAGGCTTTGAATTTTGCTTCTAATTTAATTTGGCATTTTTCAAATTTTGGCAAATTTCACCAAAAGATTAGAAATTTATACCAAATTAAAATATAAAACGAAACACAAGAAAAAATCCAGGGTGTTTTGTCTTTTTTTGTTTACTATTTTAATTTGGTATAAATTTCAAACATTTTAAGAAATATCTTTTGAATTCGGAATTTTGTATTTCATTAAAACTATCCTATTTTTCCAAAAGTGTGGCCACTCTGACCTGACGTATTAGTTCTGGCAGTCGATCAACGTATCCGACGAGTGCCAACCGGCGATATTGTCAGACAATATCTCTAACATCTGTCCCGGCGTCCATAAACCTATCGTAACTGTTTAGTTTGTCCTATGGAACAAGACGCATAACTCGTCTGGTCTAGCATTAATGTCATCATAATTGTAAAAACATTCCAACTTATTTGAAAGTAAAATTTATTGCACGTATATTAAGGTTCAATCATATCTTTTGGCAATACAGCTAATGGGTGGTCTGAACTGGCATGCGTTCTAATCCAGGTTCAAGGTAAATAGATCTCTCTGCAACATAACAATAAGAGACTGATTGCAGGTTAAGAAGACCTTCCGCATTCTCTTGGTAAGGGTGTGGATGAGTTATAATTGATTTAAGTATCCAAAGTCTGAAGTCCTCTGGGAATCATCAGAACTAAGGTTGTACCTATGCCTTGATTCATAAAATCAACTGCAATAGCCATAATTTCACATGACCGAAATACATTGAGGAAACTAAACTCATGCCGATGTATTTCCGATGATATTTAGAGAGTATTATAAAAGTAAACAATAATATTGACTGAATTTTCAGAACACCGACGGTTACATACCAAAACATTGAACGAAATGCCGCAGGCAGGAGGGATCGCATCAAAACACATCCAGACGATAACAACACCCCTACCATTGTATACGGTTTTTGACTTCCTGTTTAAAATGTAATTTTAATATGACGTCATTTAGAGTAAGAACCCAAAGCTTTCCGATGTAATATATTTTGTGAAACATGTGAAATGTGTGAGATTGAGTAGTTATTACAATGTATGTTGAACGCACGCATACTTGTTAAGTTGGTTTAAAGTTAAACGGCCCATCGACAGGCATCGGGTAGTAAAGGTGACTAAAAATTTGACTTGCTTCAATTAAATTATGAACGACTGACTTTTATATAGGCTGCTTACCAGCAGGCAGGCCGTATGCTTGTCTGGCAGCCTTTCAACATAAAAATATATAAGTATACCTATGTTATTCAGGGGCCTATTTGAAACGAGAAAACGCTTGACGCCCCATAGCCCTCCCTACGTCCCGCCCGCCTCATAGCCATTATCTTGAAACATATTGCCTTCGACGAAGATTTAATAGGCCTACTTGCATACATAACATTCATATTATACCACCCATAAAAGGGTTGAGTAGAGCTTTAGGAAACTACAGCCAGATCTAGCAATATGAGCCGTACAGTGACTCAAAATAATGACAGGTTGTGAGATTGTCATAATTTTGCCTGATTACAGTCACATTGTTCTGGCAAGGGGAGGTCCAATCTTGATGCGATACAGATGACGAGGCCACGCTGGTTTTTGGCACAGAACCACAAGGATGAGCAATAAAGCAAAAGCGTACTCAACACTGGCCTGAAAACTCATAAAACTAAATGATGCGTGTCAAAATTAAATAGGTACGAAGTAAAACGGTGCCAAAACTCACTCTCGTAAGCGCACAGAGGTGACAGAGAAGCTACTGGGCCTCACCAACAGGGGCAGCCTAAGCGTGATGATTAGGCCTCTAAGTCACTGCAAGCTAAACAGATATTAGCTTCCGCCCGCGACTTCTTCCGCGTGGACATTTTACCCCCTTAGGGGTGGAATTTCCAAAAATCCTTTCTTAGCGGATGCCTACGTCATAACATCTACCTGCATGCCAAATTTCCAGTGGTTTGGGCTGTGCGTTGATAGATCACTATGTCAGTCAGTCAGTCAGCTTTGAGTTATACATTTAGATAGGTATTGATAATTGAACACCAATGGCACAGGAGGTGCCTGTGCTTTTGTGAACCTCTTATTCACAAAAGAAACCAACATTTGGAAGCACATTCTCGACATCATCATCTCATGATGTTTTTAGACAGTACACAGCTAAAGTCTAACTACACGTATTCGCTAGTCACAATAGATCTTTTTGAGTCACACCTACGCAATCACCCCCAAATTCACTTAAAGTAATAAAATCTGAGCCAATGGTAGGGGCCACGATGCACTGGCACGTTAGTTAAAGTGGTGCACACGTAATGAATATCGAATGCGCCGGCGTTCAACCTACATTCAATGGAGCTTTTGCTATTAGCCATATCTTAAATCTACATACAAATGGGCGGTGTTCGGAATAACCTACATTCGGCTGGATAAATCTGGAGAAAGGCGATCTTGAGCATTAGAATCTATGTTGTAAGATTCACCAAAGAGCTCATTTTGTATTATATTTGTAAGTCTAGATTTTAAGGATTAGAGGAATCTTGGGAATTGTTTCTATTGGGATTAGATTGTTAAAACTGACATAAAATCACTTAAAATGATGAGATATATCCAAGCACCACGCACTTGTCTGCCACCAAAGCAATGGTGGCAAACATAAAAAACCGATACGCAAACAGAGACAAAAAAAATGTTTTGTCCTGCTCTCCCGTATAGTTCAGACATATAAGCTTTCTCATTCTAATAATTATTATTCTTTAGTAGATCATCTATACTCTATTCTCAATCTACACACCAAGTCATACCCACACATACAGCCCACTCTCCATAGTTATCAGCAGACAGAAAATAATCACAGCAAATATACTCCTTCGTATCACTAGATCATTCAATTATTGTTGTTTGATTCATGAAACATGATGATGTTTCATGAATCAAACAACAATGATTGTGAAAAAAAGAATGATGATTCTTCATGAAAGGTATGCAAAACTGAAAATTTAATAAAATATAGTCAAAACCTCTAACTACATTTCAAAGAATTCATAATTGGGTTAACCCCGTGTAATTAAGTTAAATTAAATAAATAAATAAATTGTTGGTATACCAAATAAATAAATGAATGACTGAAAATTGCCACTTTTTCAGCTTCATTATTTTTATGAATTGTTATTCAACTAATTTGAAAATTATAAAATCACCTAGAAAATATTCTCCTTCAAATAGTTTTTTTTTAATTCAGTATTCTTAAATTATAACTAAGTACCTTATTCTTAACAGCATTTTCCACGACTTTTGGTTTAGCGACGGGGCGCTGACAGTGGAGACAAGGGGACGGATTGAGGGGTGGCAGTTTAAAGAAAATAACTTGTTATAAACTTTGTAGGAGATACCAATCTACATAAGTAATACAATTCATGATGTAGGTACTCATCCGCCCCATTAGTTGATGGGCCACTAGCGTTCATTCCGTATACTTGTCCTCATCAAAGTACTTAGCAAAGTCCATTTAAATAAAGATATTTTCATTCATTCATTCATTTTCATGGATAAACTCTAGAGAATCATCATATAAATAAAACCGTTGACGCCACTAACTAATGCATCTCTACATGATTTCCTGCGCCTTTCTATCTAACTAAGTCAAGGTTGTCCCGTCCCGCGACGTAAGGCACAAAAAGATTTTAACATCGTCATTCTTTCGCGTTTTGCCCATCCACTAAAATTCATTCCTTATGGATTGGACATTCCGGCAGGAATATAAACGCTAGTGGATGGGAGGCTATTCCTTTGAGGAAGGTCTGTGGAGGTCTGGGAAAGGAAATTAAGGGGGGACGGTAAAAAAAAACTCTTTCAAATCATTCTGCCGTCAGGCCAATCGGAGAGAGGTTATCCCGCTCGGTGCTCGGTCCATGATCACTCCTAAACGCTCATACTCATTATTATTGGTGACTTCGCTTCGCGTGGTAAATATCTACCTAATTTCGGAAAAAACACTTACAGCATTGCTAAGAATTGCTTCATCTAGAGCGTCTGCAGACCTATTCCCGAATCCAGACATCTCCCTGAGAAACCGCTTCAGTTCTTGTCCAGCTCGGGAGGTGTACTCCGTGTAGAGAAGAAGGGCTTCATCCTGGATGAAAAGAGTTTTTTTTACTACGAAATGGCAAACTAGCTTGCGGCCCACCAGTAGGCTTATTCGCTAACTTTTTTTGACAGTTGAAAGTGATTATCACTGAGTGAATTACATATCCATTGCTGTCTTACACGACACGCTATTATGGCACTTGGCGTCTAAAAACAGCAATGAATATGTAATTCATTCGGTGATCATCACTTTCAACTGGCAAAAAAAGTTAGCGAATAGGCCTACTGATATTAAGTGGTTACCGTCGCCTATAGACACTTGCAATATTAAGGGTAAATCACTTATCACTGCAAGTGCGTTGCCATCCTGGGGACTACGATATGCCTTCTATGCCCAGTAATTTCACTGGCTACCTTTCCCTTCAAACCGAAACACAGCGAACTGCTACACGGCAGTAATAAGAAAGGCGGTGGTACCTACCCAGGCGACCCTCATGGGTCTACCACCTAGTAAGTTTAATATCATATATCCATAGGAGTTTTGCAGAGTAGAAGTTTCGCGATACGCCATGTTTTGAATTTTTATGGTACATGTATAGTTAATATTCATCTTTATTTCCATTCTATTTTAACCGCTTCCGTGGTCTAGTAGGCTTCTATAGGGAATAAAAGACGGGGTTACCACCAGTTTTAAACCACGAGTAACTTTACTCCATGTTTTGTAATAAGCAGGTAAGAGTTTTAAAATATGACGCGTCGCATAATTCGAATTTGCGGCAATTTGAGTTGGACGTAAAAGTTCCAGTTTACGGATAAGTTTTTAGCCTCCCTCTCACGATGATCACACGTGGAATCCTAAAAAAAAATATCTATTTAACTAGGAAAATTAACTGTCCCGAATTGCCATTCAATCACTGCTATACAAGTTTCAGATTTAACCATAGCTCTAGCAAACACTGAACCCAGATTCCAAATGATAGAGAGCATGCAAGCTCAAGTAACTCATTAGTACTTTAAAAGTTTGTATTTATTTGTTCTAAAATTACTTTGAAAGTAGTTAGACATTATCTAAATATAAAAAAATAATTTAAATAAATAAATAATGATAATAGAATAATTATGCATAATTAAAAGAAAACTAAGAAATGTAAAAGTAATAAATGATTAAAACTGTACTCTTCTATTAAAGATCCATAATAATTAAATATGTTGTAACTGTATTGTATGTACGTATTTGAAATTGGAATAATCAATAATTTAGATAAGAAAAAATATGTTCCATATAATGTTGATTAACACTAGAAGGGTCGGGCTTCATACTATACCTTCAAAGACCGCAGCCGTCAATTTGACGGCACTAGAGATTCAGTCCAAATACTCAATAAAATATTGCGTATTTTGCTTTAAAATAAAACAGAAATAATTTGAATTTATTTTTTTATCAATAATAAACAATTTTTGTACTTAAACTGAGTAACATTTGCAATAAATAATGTTTTTTTTTTCAATCTTTTATTAATTTTCCACAAACAACTGTTTTACAGATTGTGGCAGTTTCACATGTTCTTTTTTTACAATTAACTTGGCATTGCCGCTTCTGATTGTTAGTAGCAGATCATTAACTTGTTTCAGAATTACTTTCTTGTCTTTCAGTCACAGTTGGAGTTGATTTATTTTTCACATACTCTGCACGTAGATCGCTCACTAGTTGAAGCATAAAATCATGCCGAAAAATATTTATTCTTGTGACTTTTCGGTAGAGAATCTAGGAATTTATAGCTGCTAAATCTAGTATATTATAAAAAAAATCATGAATGGACCATCCCCGAATTCCACCTCTTACAGTGTACTTGCGTGCCATTTGATCGATGATGTCCACATCAAATTTTGTTTTATTATAAAATTCAACTGTCTCAGGCAGCTTTTTTTTATCAATATATAGATATTGTTGCTCACGTTGTGGTGCAGAGATCTCAAAATAATAATATTTTTCCTGGTTTTCCTTGATAGACAGTAAGAGTTGTATCGGTCTCTGTTTTCATTATAAATGTTTCATATCTTGTAGTAAGAATAGTATTTCTCGTTTTGCTCGCCGCAGTGTTCCAACAATAGTAGGTAGTATTTTTGACTATTAGTTTTTTAGGCAAATTTAGAGACGTGAAAAAGTTGTCAGTGGTAAATTTTCGGCCCTTTTTGAAATAGGGTTGATTTCAAAACCACATAATTGGGTAGTATTTTGAAAACGGGTGGTCCGCAATCTTGCAACCACAAACTATCCAAATCTAGGTACAGGCGCCACGAGCATAAATCAATGTAATGTAAACAAGCTAGACAATAACAGCTTATTTAGAAATAAATATAAATAAAAGATAAGTACCCGTATTACTTCGTAGAAAAATTTGTTTACTTACTATTCTTATCACTGCTTTCATATGCCGTCACATTGACGGTGTGCGGTCTTAGTAGGTAGTTGTAAAAGAATCTCATATACTACACATATGTTATTAGATTTTTTTATAGATTTAAGCTAACAATAACAAATTAGGAAAAGTCATAAAATATGAAAAGAAACAAAAACATAGTTTGTAAAATATTTGAGAATGAAATCTCCGTGCCGTCAAATTGACGGCCTTGGTCTTTCTAGTGTTAAGGTGGACATGAAAATATTTTTTTTTGGTTCGGGGCTCGAGGCTCGGCGAAATAAAAGTTGGGAAACCCTGCATTATACTATACCTACACAAAGAATCGTGGCATACCCGAATTCGTGAGATAAAAATATCATATCAAATGACCTTCTCCCAACACGTATTTTTACAAAGTGAAGTTTACAAAGACTCCACCTTAGTAAGAAGGTCCAGGAGACATAGGCCAAAGAATGTATGCTGAAGTGGCAATGGATGCCTGCCGTCAACAGTTGGAGTACTGGTATGTAGAACACGTTTACGCAAACTGAGTGTAAGACGCCCTGTGAGAACTTGGTCTGATAACCTTAGCAGGAGTGGTGGCTGGATGCCAGCAGCCCGGAATCGAGAATGGTGTATTACTGGGCATGGAAGGCACATCATCTTAGTTCCCAGAATGGCAACACACTTGCTGAGTGATTTACCGTTAATATTGCAAGTGTCTATAGGCGACGGTAACCACTTAACACCAGGTGGGCTGCAAGCTTGTTTGCCATCCCATAATTTAAAAAAAAGTGGACGTATACAGGCTGTTGATTGATAACCAGTATGAATTACCTCGACTCAGACCTTCGTTTTCTATTTCTCTCATGGTCTTATTGGCTTACCTTCGCAGATTGAAGCTCAAACACCAGCTCTGGAGTGTATCGCTTCTCCACTTCTTCCACCTCATCTGAAGTAGTGTCGGTTTCTACCCATGAGGCTGTTTGCTGGAAATATCAGAAACAAACGATATTCATATATTCGTAAGAACATGTATTTACTTAATTTATATATATTACCGGAAGATAACAAGATCCTCAAGTTTATAAATTTCCTATGAAATTTATAAACTTTCGTAGGATTCTAAACGAGAGATAAATTGTATTATTTTACGCCCACATTTTCGCAAATTGATAAAATTACCAAACTCACGCGTAAAATAATAAATAAGTAAACAATAACCAAACGTCATGTGCGCTCTGATTGGTTGAATAAGTCACGTGTTCCTTCTCCTTCCTCTCCACCGCCATTGTTCGCCACGGAACATAAACAAACTGGTTGCTCGTGTGTTTTTGTAAAGTTTTTAATGTTGTTACTGTGTTAATAATTTTAACACACTTACAACAAACTGTGAAAATTGTTTTTTTTGGCAAATCTGGTTGTACCTAAGTCTTTGGACACAAGCTTTGCCACTGTCAACATCGACCAATCAGAGAGCAGTGTGTTATTTGCCGTATTTTAAAAAAGCGTAAAATAAAAGCTCTTCTGTGATTGGTCGAAGCGTTTAGAATCTTACGAATGGATAGCCGTTAGTTTATAAATTTACCACGAGACGTCGCAAATTGATAAATTTTCGAAAATGTGGGCGTAAAATATATTCTAATATATCTCTCGTTTAGAATTCTACAAAAGTTTATAGGAAATTTAAGGCAACTAGGAAATTTATAAACTTGCGGATCTTGTTATCTTGCGGTGACATATAGGTACATAAAAATAAAAATCGCGGTGTTTGTGTTCGAACTCCTCCGAAACGGCTAGAAAGATTTTTATGAAATTGTTTTACGTCATTGGAAGTTGTTGGGGAGGTATGAAAAAAGGTCATAGTGTATATTTCATACCGCTAAAAAGAAAAAAAAATATGGCATAACAACGTTTGCCGGGTTAGCTAAATATAATGTATTTTATTACATTGTATAAATGTTTTGTATTAACCCCAACGAATTAGGAATGAAACGAAAGGAAAAGCTATAAGTATGGGTGAAAAAACACCCGAGTCATTAGGGTTTTTGGCTGCTACACTCTTGAGTTTTTATCATAGTGTTTTGCTCTTTCGTCTACAGTAGACGAGTATTCAGTAGAGTAACTCTCCTATCTTCTAAGTCGGCAGTTGCCCTTCAAGACTTTCGGGAGTGGTCGATAGCACGCGCAGTTTTTGCCAAACGTATACCTTCTGGGTGTAAAAACACCCATAATAATCATAGTAGGGTACTGTTTCACAACGTAAATTTTAACTTTATTATGTTTTACTATTGAATTTTACATAATTTATTATATTTTGACCCTACATTAGAAAAAGACGGTCTTCAATTAAATGTTCTAATAGTAAGTACTAAATAGATAATGTTATACATTATCATAAAATTATTTGTCATAATTGACCAGAATGATGTCTGAATATTTTTGCTTAATTATAAGTGTTAATTTCTTCATGTAAATATTATAAAAGTCAGTTAAAGAAGACTTAGAAGCCAAATTTCTTACAAAATGTTAAGTTTTATATGTCTAAATTCCAATGCAAAAAATATATATATATTTTTTTAAGATAAACTTTACGTAAATAAGCCAAGTTATGTGCTATTTAGTACTTATATACATTGAGAAAAAAAATTAATTGTATTTGCATTATTATTTTTTAAATATTATTTTTCATACACTTTCGCATATAGTGAGTCATTAAAGACATGTTTTCAAAATTTTGAATTAATAAAAAATTTAAAAAAACTAAGCACAAGTAACTACGTAGATTAACTAACAAAGGTCCAAGTTAACATCTAAAAATAAAAAAATACAATTTATTATTATTAATTAGTTATTTCCTCATTTTGGAAAAGCGGGTGATTTTCACCTATAATAGTCTTAGTAGGATTTGTAATTCATTATGCTCTGAAGGGTTGGATTATGGATGTAGGATTTGTAATTCATTATGCACTGAACCTATGATGTATTTAAATTATTTTTATTTATCTGTAGGTAAGTACTCACAACATTTTCCTACGTTTCACAGCACATCTCTTATCGTCGGTGGGTTGGAAGAGATTTCTTTTAGAAAAAAGTAAAAAAATGTAAGCGTTTATTCTGCTGACCAAATAAAAGTTTTCGAGGATTAAACATTATACTTACATGCAAAACCATCAGTAAAGGTAGGCCTTTTTCATAATAAAAATAAAAAACTCAAACAGCTACTGAATCAAGAAAGTTACACAGCTAATAGTGTGTAGGTACAAAAAAATCTGCAATTTGATAGCTAAAGACCTATTATTTTATTGTATTTTACTATTGATTGTAATAACATAAGTCACAGAAGGAGATTTATGTGGGTATCCAACGTGACATCATCAAATATAATATTGCAGCAATAGTTTAATACTATAATATAATTTATGTAGATGCATTTATGATAACAACTTAAACTTGCAAACTAACGTGCTTATCGCTTTTCTGAATCTCTATTGTTATAAAACGGTCTAGGAAATGACTTCATCCCAACTGTATACCTAACAGTAAGTGAGGGAAGGGGAGACCAAATGCGAAGACCGCTGGACTAGACACCCTGGTCTTGCCGACATCCAAAGAGACTCTAAACGCCTTTCAAAGAGGTGCCAGGACACACCATGTAAAAAAGGGGAGGCCACCCGTTACATACACCTACATTATAATATTATTTTCAACCGACTTCAAAAAAGGAGGAGGTTCTCTATTCGACTGTATGTTTTTTTTTTTTTTTTTTTTTTTTTTTTTTTTTTATGTATGTTCCGCGATTACTCCGTCAATTATGAATCGATTTTGAAGATTCTTTTTTCGTTAGGAAGGACATACTCCAAAGGTGGTCCCGTATAAATTATACCGAAATTGGTTCAGTACTTTTTTGTTAAAATGATAATTTCATTGGGGATGACATAATAATATCGTCCACGAACACAAAAATAATGTCAATTTTTTTTTTGAACTTGCCATTACCTAATATGCAATAGTAAAATTTTGGTTAGTAGGTCCAATAGTCAACACATAAACTATGACAAATTATTTTATGAACTTAAGTTAAATAACTAGGTTCATAGTTCATTAACTTACCATTCATTTTGAATGAATGGCAGGCATTTGTAATGAGATATAGGTCTGAGACGTGATATTATTTGTTAACCGACTTAAAAAAAAGAGGAAGTCCTCTATCCGACTGTTTTTTTGTGTTTGTTACCTGATTACTTCGTCAATTATGAGTATTACGACTCGATTTTAATGATTCTTTTTTAGGTACGTCAAGATCAGAGATGACCCGTATAAATTTTATCTATATAAATTCGACCCTTTTTGAACAAATCAGTAATAGCAAAAAAAACGTTTTAGTTAAAGTTTCCATTAAGTTTTAATGAGCGCCTAATAGGCCTATCCGTTTTCAATAAAATATACTTTATTTCCACTAAAAATAATAAAATAAAATATTTTTAGCAAAAAAATAGGACAACCGACTTCAATACGTACAAATTTAAACTAAAAAGTAAGAAATAAATAATATTTTTATGAATTAGTTGAAAAGAGCGTCATAGAAAACCAAGGAAAGTATTGATACACATTTATAATTCATACTCCGATATATTTGGAGTCGGTGCCAGCCTAAGCAAAATAAACTTACCTAATAGATACGAACTTGATTAATCCATTAACTATAAATAATAATGAATGATGAAGAGATGAAGATAAGAAATAATCCGCCGCTCCGTGAAGTTCGAAAATTACAAACACTATCCTCCTTGGCTAGCTGGCACCGGCTCCAAATATATCGGAGTATGAATTATAAATGTGTATCAATACTTTCCTTGGTTTTCTATGACGCTCTTTTCAACTAATTCATAAAAATATTATTTATTTCTTACTTTTTAGTTTAAATTTGTACGTATTGAAGTCGGTTGTCCTATTTTTTTGCTAAAAATATTTTATTAATTAATGATTAGATTACAGTAAAGATTATTATAATTACTTATAGATATTTATTTAATGATGTTCAAAGAAGGTTCGTCGCGGAACTCGATTAAGAATTACGTTTCGCCGAAAAACCCATAGTCGGTTCTATAAATATTAGTGTGCATAAGCGAATGGTGAGATAACTTAACTAATGATCACTATAGAGAGATATTTTAATTTACACTTTGTTGTATACTGGCTAGTTTAGTAATCTAAATCTTTATTTAAATTACATAGTTCTAAGTCAGTTCATGACAGCTTGTTACTTGGTTACCGAATATATGTTTGTACACACGCATTTAAGTTTATTTATTAAATTTATATTTTCAACATTCGTTATCAGCACGAAACTCTAGTAAAAGTGAGTTAATAATGAGTGATCAATTTAGTGGCATTAAATTGTTAACAAATCGTGATGGATATAGCATCTGGAAATTCAAAATACGAGCTCTGCTTATCCACGAGGAGTTGTGGCAGTCTGTTGCTGGCTATGCTCCCGGTGATCTGACCGCTGAGGATGTGAGGATTAGAAAGGATCAGAAGGCCTTGTCTAAGATCTCCCTCACGTTGGATGGTTCGGCCATAACTCACGTCAGGTCTGCTAAATCAGCAAAGGAAGCATGGGATGCATTAGCAACTGCTTATGAAGACAAAGGTATGGGTCGCCGGTTGTCATTAGAACGACGCCTTTATAGGCATGCCTTAAACGATTTTACCACAATTGAATCTTATATAAATGCTGTAATGTGTACGGTGCAAGATTTGGCCGACATTGGAAAAGTCATTGATGACGACTCTGTAGCTGCTATTTTGTTGGGAGGATTGTCAGTCAAATATGAGCCTCTCATAATGGCACTGGAAAACTCCAATGTAAAGGTAACAAGTGATTTGGTGAAAAGTAAATTGCTGAACGAAATGGCTAAAGAAGATGTTACTCAAAATGACACATTAGCATTGAGTTCAAGAAAAATAAATAATAAAAATAAGCCCATAATATGCTACAAGTGTCACGAGCCAGGACATAAAAGTCCTCAATGCCCATATAAGAAAGGCAAGAAGAAAGCGAGTGTTTCTTCGGAGACTAAAGGTTCCTTGTGCGCTCAAGACTCGACACTGATTACTGCATGTGTGGCTGATGATAATGTAAATAAGTGTCAAAAATGGTACATTGATTCTGGAGCAACGAGTCATATGAGTCCTTGTTTGCAATATTTTGATAATTATAAGCCCTTGGTCAATAACGGACGGTCTGTCACCATTGCAAATGGAGACAAATTACCAGCTGTTGGAACAGGTGATATTGCTATTAGTGGTATTCCAGATATATGTAAAATAAAAGATGTTGTTTTTGTACCTAATTTACATTGTAATTTAATTTCCGTTAAAAAGGCTGTTGATAAGGGGTTGACTGTAATTTTTGATAAACATGGTTGTAATTTTTATAATAATATTGATGTGATTTTAACTGGCAATTCTATTTTACAGGGTACTTATAGTGGTGGTTTATATAGCGTAAATTTAAATCCAAGTATACCACTTAAGTTTGCAGCTTTAGATGTGATTGACAATACAGAACGTACGGTGCACTTTGATTTGTCAGAATATCAACTGTGGCATAGGCGTCTGGGTCATCTATGTTGTATCGGGATGGACAAACTTAAAAGAGGCCAAGCAAATGGTATGACATATTCTGCTGTCGATAAAGATCCCTGTATTCCATGTATAGAAGGTAAGCAAGCCAGGAAACCTTTCTTGAAAGTTAAATACAAACGTGCGTGTTGTCCTCTAGAATTGATACATGCCGATGTTTGTGGTCCGTTTTCTACTACATCTTTTAAGGGAAATAGTTACTTCATTTTATTTATTGACGATTTTACACGTATGATGTTTGTTTATTGTTTTTCTTTGAAGTCCGATGTTTTTGAGATTTTTAAAGCTTTTCATTCTCTTGTCGAACGACAATTAAACTTGAAAATGAAATGCTTGCGTACAGATAATGGGACTGAGTTTGTTAATAAACAACTGTCCAATTACCTGAATAACTTCGGCATTAAACATGAGACAACAGTTCCTTATAGCCCGCAACAAAATGGTGTTAGCGAGCGAAGTATAAGGTGTATTGTCGAAAAGACTCGAACTATGTTAGCTCAGAGTAATCTCCCTAAAGCATACTGGCAGGACGCTGTGGAAACTGCCGTATATATTAAAAATAGGTCTCCACACCGTACTTTGGTGTGTGAAACTCCATACCAAAAATGGTATAACGAGAAACCGAATATTTCTCATTTAAAAGTATTCGGATGTAGGGCTCTTGTGCATGTTCCAACATGTCATCGTTCCAAATTGGACGCGAAAGCTGAAGAATATATTTTTGTCGGCTACTCTGACGATCCAAGGAGCTATTTTTTTAGGCATGCACAGTACCCGAGAAGATTGATCAAAGAGAGAGACGTTGTATTTTTTGAAAATATTTTTACTGATTTGAAGGCTGAAAAACCAGGTAGAAATACATTGTCAGAGCCTCTCATATCAGAACCTTGTACTTCTCTTTCAAGTAATAATATTTTATTGGAGTCGTCAGGTGCTGTAGTAACTGATACCAGTGAAAATTCTTTAACAGAAGGCACCAGTCATGAAGATGTTGTTTCTTCAACAGAACCTCATGAGAATAGTGATAACACTATGAGTCGTTACCCGAAAAGAGATCGTAAGCCTCCTGATTTCTTTTCGTATAATACTTTGGTCTCTAATTTAGACGACGAGCCAAAATGTTATACTGATGCAATAAGGAGTGAAGAAAAACTTCATTGGATCTCTGCTATGTGGGACGAGTACAATGCGTTGATAAACAAAGGTACATGGATTTTGGTTGATAAACCTAAAAACAAGCCATGTGTGCAATGCAAGTGGGTGTACAAAGTCAAACAAGACGCTGTCGGAAATATTTTAAAATATAAGGCACGTTTAGTTGCAAAAGGATTTACGCAGATATATGGCGTAGATTACTTTGAAACTTATGCACCAGTTGTACGTAACTCTTCCTTAAGGACTCTGTTAGCATTCGCTGTCCAAGAAGGTTACAAAATCCGTCATATGGATGTGGATACGGCTTTTCTAAATGGAGACTTGGACGAAGAAGTCTACATGGTACAGCCAGAAGGTTTCATTGATGAAACACAGAAAGACAAAGTTTGCTTATTAAAACATTCTCTTTATGGTCTTAAGCAGGCACCGAGGTCTTGGAACATTAAATTGAAGCAAACATTGTCATCTATTGGTTTCATACAGTCACCTTCTGAGGCTTATATTTTCTCAAAGAAAATTAGTGACGATGAAACTCTTTTTTTAGCTGTCTACGTTGATGACCTTGTGTGCATTTTTAAGAAATCTATGACTTTTGACAACTTCAAAAGTGACATACAAAAATGTTTTTCAACAAAAGACTTGGGAGAAATAGAATTTTGTTTGGGAATGAACTTAAAATACGAAAATAATAGTCTTAAAATTTATCAGAAGACTTATATTGAAAAAATCGCAAAACGATTTAACTTGAGTGATGCCAAAAGTGTTTCTGTGCCGCTCTGTAAGAGGTTGGAAAAACCTAAGGGAGAAGGTTCATATGATTGTCCTTACAGAGAGCTGATAGGATGCTTGATGTTTCTTGCAGTAAGCACTAGGCCAGATATTGCGTTCACGGTAAGTTACTTAAGTCAGTTTAACACCAAATACGACGAAAGTCATTGGATATGTGCTAAACAGTGCTTGAAGTACTTAGTTGCAACTAAAGATTTGGGTATCACTTACAGAAAGACAAATGATACGGGGCTTTGCGGCTATTCCGATGCAGACTGGGCAAACTGTACCGAAGATAGACGCTCGTATACAGGATACTATTTTAGTATTGCTGGAGGTCCTGTTACGTGGGAAGCGCGTAAGCAGCCAACTGTTTCTCTTTCGTCTGCTGAGGCTGAATACATGGCCCTTTCCAGCGCTGTCAAGGAGGCCTGTTTTCTCAGACGTCTTTATGCAGAGCTTACAGGTGAACTCCACAAAGTTGTTTTGTTTTCCGACAGTCAAAGTGCACTTGCGTTAGCCTCCAACCCTATCCATCACAATCGAACTAAACACATCGATGTAAGGTTTCATTTTATTCGGGAGAAGGTCAATGATGGAACTGTATTGTTAAAGTATCTATCGACAGATAAATTACCTGCCGATATATTGACCAAACCGTTAGGGCGAATCAAACATAAAAGATGCCTTGAAAGTATGGGCATAACTTAAGTTTTTGTGTTTTTAGTTTTTGTGTATATAGGATAGATTTTAGTTTTACTTTTATTTTTGGAAGCTGTTTACGCTCTCGTTGTTAATTTTATAAATTATTTAGATTAAGGGGGCGTATGTTGTATACTGGCTAGTTTAGTAATCTAAATCTTTATTTAAATTACATAGTTCTAAGTCAGTTCATGACAGCTTGTTACTTGGTTACCGAATATATGTTTGTACACACGCATTTAAGTTTATTTATTAAATTTATATTTTCAACACACTTTTAGTTTTTTAAAGCAAGGCGAATCTTAAAGCGCAGTTTTACGAAAATTTGGAGCTATCTTTCAGATGAAATACCAGCATAACAATATTTTGCGAAAATTGTTTTTCCAATAGAAAATATACTATTCTAAACCACTATAGAGCCAAATTAAGTAAAAAAAAATAGATAACATATTAAAAAGGGTAAATTTTAATAAGTTTTTTGACAATATATTTGAAATTAAACTCATTTAATGTACTTAATAGGTATATTAAAAATACATATTATGCTAGATATAATAATGATATTATAACATTGTGGTGTTGCACTCAGATACTTTTAATAATTTTAGGAAAAATGGATTTTTCGATAGTAGATCGTCACATAGACATGTGTATCTAACAACAATACAGCGAAAAAAATATTATTGCTACATCGATGAATGCACGCTCTTAAGGTAATTTTTTATGACCAAGCGGAAGCGAATTTTTGTAACGGGTATTTGTTAAACCGCCTATGGACTTTTCAGCGAAACGTCCATAGGCGAAACGTAATTCTGGATCGAGTTATCCGGGCAAGAGAGCGTAAAGCCTAATGCTACAACCTATAATAGCAGTACCAATTTTCGATATCAAGACATTCTGGGATGATAAAACTATTAAATTGAAAATTTTATGTAACCCCGACCTCATAAAACATAATAGTTAGATAGTAGTAAATAAAAAAATACTTTCTTTTTAACATCCCGTTGGAGAGCTCAGTATTTTTAGAGTTTATTTACATAACCCTGCCAGATGTGGCTTTTTTTAACCAAATGTTACCTTAAAGCTCTTCTCATCCCTTTTGGGGCTATGCGCCTGATAGTGTTCCTACATTATAGCCGTAAATGAATTGTATTTTCAGTGATAACAATAAATATCGTAAATTGAATGCAACAAGCAGTATAAGAAAATAAGTCTAGACGTGTCAGAACAGAAGTCATAATATCAGGGATCATAAAGAATTTGTTCCCACAAGGCATTAGATAATTAATTAGACCTTTACGACAGCGGGCACAGGAAACGCTACCCTAACAATCTTTAAAAGTGAGTCTTAATTCATATAAACTAATATCTTAACATGAATGAACAATGCGTACCTATGTTCTAACTACGGTCTTCAAATGACAATTCTAAGAAATTCCTTCTTAGGTGTTACATTTACTTGATAATATAGTCAAGTAAGATGAGAATAGTCACAAGCGAGATACCGCTTTGGGAAGCAACTTCGACAGTTTTGAAGCTGCATAATGTATGGAACTATTCCTCTAGTTCTTTTTTATTCTAAGTTTAAATATCATTTGATTTTCAATGTCTCTACTGCATTCGAGTCTTGAGAGAGTTGAACGCCTGAGAGCTCAGACCAATGATTATAATGGTCTGAGCCTGAGAGTGTATCTTCTTCTTCTTCTTAGATTATTGGCGTTGTCCTAATGGATTCCGCCAGTATCGAGTATTCTGCTAAGACAGTTCCAGTTGTCATTGTCAGTTAGCCAATCGAGAGTGTTTCTAATGCTGACACTTCACATGGCCGCATTTGTCAAATATTTGTGTTGCATCCCTTTTATTCTGTATATGTTATGATAGAGGTGCAGCACACACCTCTATCATAATATATATTGCCACATACGGCCATGTGAAGTGCCATAAAGGCTTGGATCTCCCGGAGACGTTTCGGAGACGAGGTGTCTCGAAACGTCCTCACGAAGGGCTGTGTGGGTAACCATGGTTTTTAGTGGGTATTCTGGGGAGCTTTTGGGAGAGTCCCACACACACCGCACAGTCCAGCCCACAATGTGGTATGTTCAGTACAGGATCTTCCATAAAAAGATCTTGGATTTCGGCTCAGGCGCGCGTGGAGGGATAGGTGAAATCAGACGTCCGCCTGCAAGATGGACCGATGATATCACCAAAACAGAGGATGAGAGTGGCGCAGGTTTTTTTAAAATTTTATAGGTACGGCTTGCCTGTTTGATAAGCAGTTACCTTTTCGATAGAACTCGACGGGGCAGGAAAGGGGATCAGAGTTGACAGGGTGCGAGTGTCACGTGTGTGTCTGTGGTCACGTCAGTGTTGTTAGTGACTGCTTCAGATGTGCCGTATGCTTGTCCACCAACCTAATTACATAAAAAAGTAAGAAAGCCCCACCGGACCTTTAGTAATTTTTTTATGATTAGCGTCAGGCGACAGGCGAGAAACGATGGCGGAATGCAGCAGCTGGTATAAGTCCGAACAACTCCTCAGAACATTCCCCGTGATACAGGCGATAAAAGATGCAGAGTGATGCCACATCTCTACGCAATGCCAAAGAGTCAAGCCGATCAGAAAGGGCTGGTTCGTCAACAATTCGAGCTGCTCTCCTTTGTATGCGGTCTAAGGGAAGAAGTTGGTACTGGGGTGCGCCCGCCCACAGATGAGAGCAGTATTCCATGTGCGGCCGAATTTGCGCCTTATATAGTGGTATATATTATATAATGGTGTCTATAATATCCCTTTTTTACCTTTATATTGCATTTCATTGTCCCCTGCATTAATATTCACACACATTCATGGGTTGACTGGAAGAGATCTCTTTTAGAGATAAGTTCGCCTTTGCTAATAATTGTATTTTCAAATTTTGTAACATATTTTACAAATGCAATAAATAGTATATGTCAGTTGGTTCGACGTTCCTCTTCCAGACTAGAATCACTGTAATGTTAATTAAGAATAACAGTTATTTCACAAATTTTGGTTGCATACCACTTTCCATATCAGCTTTTCCATCGCAGCTGAACATTTTTTCGCTTTCGATCTTGTCCAAAGATTATGACCTACCGTCGGAAAATCGGATCGTTCTGTCTGGTCCGATATTCCGTGGGTAGGTCAAACCATGACTGTGGACCTTCCTACTACAATGGCTTTGTCTCGTCAGCCACTAAAGATTCACCGTATACACCTACCAGTATAGTGGCATATTGCACCAACAAAGGTACATATATATGTATTAGTATTTTAATTACTTAATTAAGTATTTATTTAATCATCCCAATACCTATTTCCATACCACATTGTGAGTATAAGTAAATAAACATTAGTTCGTGAGCATGTTCGGTCTAATGATAGTAATTACCTCAAACATCATGCAGGTAATAAAACGAGCACTCATAAGAAATTAATATATACGTATATTTTCATCGATGTGTAATTTAATGACCTATTGTCTCGCCTTGTATACAAGTAATTTACTCATATAAAATAGGTGTACGATAATTCTATTAATAAATAAATCATACATTAAAATCACTGACCTAATAAAACAGTATGACGAGTCAGACGTAAAATAATCGAATAATATTATTTTATTCAAATAGTCAACTATTATCACCTAAGTGTATTCAAATCCAAGTGTTTTTTTACAGACAGTAACCTGAACTCGCGGTTTTAATTTACTTTTCCCTAAGTTTTAGGACAATGGTTGTCCAAGAGACACTTTTAATAAAATTTCTGCTGAAATATTACATAAAGTAGTAATTGATAAAAAACCAAATGTGGTTTTTGATATGTTCAGTGTTCACTGATGTGAAGTGAGCTAGTTCAATTTTAATAAATATTTACGCATTTTTCTTGCCGGTTTGGACATTTTCGATCAGAACTGTACATAGAAACCTGATACTGTATATAATACCTGAAAATCTTTCTCGCTATTAAGGGATTTCAAGACTGTGTCAAACTCCAGCATAATCTCACTTTAGTGGCGGGGTGGTGCTCTGAAAACTTTATGTTTTTAAATAAAGACAAGTGCTCTGTCGTGTCCTTTGGATCATCGAAGCATAAAGTTCATTACGATTACTCTTTGGATTCTTACACACTTCAACGCCAGTCTGTCATCAGGGACTTGGGGGTATACTTTGATGAAGGTCTGTCTTTTCGTTACCACTATGACCATATTATCTCCAAGTCCACACAGCTTCTTGGTTTTATCTCGCGTTCTACGAAAGATTTTAAAAATCAATCAACTTTTATATACTTATTCAATTCTTTGATTAGAAGTATTCTCGAATATGCATGTGTGATATGGTCACCATATTATATTACCCATTCTAATGCAATTGAAAAGCTTCAGAGAAGATTCCTTAATATCCTTTCCTATAGATTGCAGTTAGGTCGTAAATATAAGTCTTATAATGATAGGCTTCAATACTTCAAAATGTTGCCACTTGCGTCTCGGCGTAAAGGTCAGGAACTAATATGCCTCCATAAAATCATTCATTCTGAAATTGACTCGCCCTCACTACTTTCCCTACTTAATTTTAACACGCGATTTCGACCTCGTAATACCACACCTAGAGTATTTCAGCTCCAAATCTATAACAATAATACCTCGTATTATAATCCAATGGTCAGAATGTGTCGATTGTATAACGACAGTCTCCTTGAACACACTTTTTTGGATATTTTTGGCACTAAATTGTGCCAATTTAGAAGACAAGTTTTTAAATTGATTTCTTAATCGAATGTCCTCATATCATATAAACACTTATTGAAATTACATTAATTGCCTTCAATATTACTAATAATAATTATAAGTTTAAATTAATCTAACTAACCCTCTTAACATTCCATTATATTCTACTCATACTGTGCTTACATGTTAAGAGTTATAGTCTGGACTTTACTTTTTGTAAAAAAAATCTACCTGTTTTGTGACTATAATTTGTTTTGTAAGCCTTAAATAAATAAATAAATAAATAAATAAATAGAATATGCTAAAGTACGGAAGAAAAAATTTAATTAATAATCTACAATCTTACATAAAATTCTGAGTGAAATTTAAATATTAACAAAAATGTACAAAATATCACAAACGGGACACTTAAAAGTTGATTGACCCACCTACATACTGTCACGCTCATAATCCAAAAACAGACGAGCAGTATGGCCAGGCAGTGTCTCAAAAATAGTGTCAGGTTGTCTGCCTGTCGCCTACATAAAACAGACATATCCAAAAAGTTACTGAACCTTCAGTACTTTAGCCAAAAAACAAAAGCCAACACCAAGGATAGACGTTACACTAGCTAAATCATCTCAACAGTCCGGGATTAATCAATAATTTAAATTATATAATATTCTATTTCTATAGTGATCATCATCATCATTTGCTTGCCCTACTCCCAATTTTATTTGCAGTCGGCGTAATACGTTTTTGTCTTTCATATATCCCTGTCAGCCGTCATCTCAGCATTAACTCCTTTCTTTCTCATATCATCTCTCACACAATCTGTCCACCTTTTCTTCAGTCTTCCTCTCCCTTTACACCCGTCTACATTCTCGTTCATCACCTTCTATCACATGATTATCATGTCCGCAGCATGCCAGTCATTTACCTCTCAATTTTTCTGTCACTGGTGCTAACTTCATACTGCTTTAATATACTCATTCTTCACCTTAGCCATTCTTGTTACTCCACATATCATCCGTCCGCTTGACCGCTGAACTTTCTGATCCGTACAAGGCAACAGGTCTTATGTCTTATATTTTCCCCTTTAATTTGAGGGGAATTACGGGGTTGCATATGGTTCTCGTAACCTGTTGCCATTTCATCCAACCTGAGCATGCGATTTTATTTCTATTGATACACGTAATAATAGATTACATATTCTAGACTTCTGAGATTAATAGAGTTAACTTTGCTGTTAACAATTAGATACATTTGTTTGATGATTATCTGAACGATCATTACATTTTCGGTTTGATGCCTCTATGTATATCGCCGACAGGCTAGAAGCCTGCCACTCTTTGGAGGCACTACTTGGTCCACACTGACAGATGTATAAAGCCACATCAACAAAATGTTACCTACTTAAGGCTCGACTGCTCAATTGCTTTAGGGATTATGAGAGTATTACTAAGATATTGTGAATAATCGTGGAGAAACCTTGATGATTGATACTGATTCGACCAAACAGTTGAAACCAGAAAAACTTGGCCCATTGAAGTATGCAGAATGCAATAAGAGCTGTCGCCAAATGCCGAGCGTTGACTAAACCCGTCATGTGCCAATGATTTCCTGGTAATTCACTTTTGTCGGCCAGAAATGGGTGACCCTTGAACAAATGGCTAATCATCGACACTTAGTTCTTACAAACATATTTCAAGTTCTTAATGATACTTACTTTGGGCTAGATAATTGGTGTGATCGTGGAAATATATTATTATTATTATTATATTAATCGTTAGACACACCCTTACTATTTTTCCCTGCCGTCGAAGATTGCACTATGGAAATATGTGCGTGTACTACGCCGCATAGATAGCATAGAAAGATTAAAGGGACAGCTTATTCACCCATATCTCTGTCCATTTTCATTTTCTTCGTCAACCCTGTTTCACCTATTGCTGGAGACTAGCCTTTCGAATTCAGAGCGCAGCGCCCGAACTGGGATAATAGTCAAATCTATACTATAATAATATGTAATAATAATTCAAAGTCCTGTCTGAGATATCAACGCACAGCCCAAACCGCCGAACCTAGAGAAAAATTGTACGGTTGATTTGGGTTAAAAATGGAGTCTCTCAACACGTGTTTTTACAACAAGAACTCTCGGGAGAAACTCACACCTTTTCACACCCTTAATTTTGTAGGGCCCGTGACATTAACCCACAAAAATCCTACAGTTGCATTAACATCGTTTTAGAATGAGTAAATTTTGAAATGTTAAATTAAAATACTTAAAATCAAAATTATAGAAAATTAAAAAACATGCGTGTTGAATCTTTAATGTCTATTTTCCATCCATATAATAAAAAAATACTGTTAAAAAAATGTAATGTTGTCAATGAGCGTCTTGTTCTGTCCACTGTGCCTACTTACTGGGGCTGTTAAGGGAATAGATAAAAACATTCTATTCTATTGTAGTCATGAGCAGATACCGAACAGATTTCAGCTTACGGCATGCTATAGTTTATCGTGGGTGTTCTATTACAGGTGCCCTTGTAATGGTTTGCTTACAGCACAACAAGCAAACAACGGTATCACTGTGGACCAACCGCGTGGCTTCACCTACATACTGCCTGTTTATTTTAATTAGGTGAGCGGGAATTATGCCGTGTAATTGGATTTTAGTTTACGTTTAATTTTTTATTGTCACGTGGTTGGAAGATAGGTTGATTCTGAAACTTACGTCCGACAATCGTTTTGCTGCCGAATGATTCGCCGACAGAACGATTCATCCATGGACAAATCGACAACAGAACTTTGCCACTGCGAATAATAATAATATATTTCTACGCTCACGCCAATTATGTAGCCCAAGAACATGTGTTATGGATACTAGATAACGGACAAATATACAGAATAATCTAGATATTTTTATAAATAAACTTAAATAAATATATAAACAACCATGACTCATGAACAAATGATCGTGTTCATCACACTAACATTTGCCACTACCAGGACTCGAACCCGGATCGCCCGATGTGTAGGCACCGTTAACTGACCACTCCACTACGTAGAGTACCAGCTCTAGAGTATATACAGTTTATAACGTAGTATGAACATTTTGAGATACTATTTTCATTGCTAAATAGAAAGAATTTGTCAAAAAATAACTTGGATATAAAGTTACTTAAATGGCTGGGTTAATTTAATTCATACAAAATAATCTATCCTATAATCTTTATTTTTGTGAATCATAGTTGATTAATGATTTGTTTTGGTAGTACCTAATCCTAATGTTATTTATGTAGGTTATGATTATAAAGAAAAGTTATTTACGTTTGCAAATATTTTTACTTCATTTTCATACTATACTATTTCAACTGTAGGTCAAAATAAGCTTCGTTGTCGATTCATTCATGAAAGAATCGGTCGACCAATCGTTCGTAGTGGAAAAGTTCTGTCGAAGATTCGCTAATGGTTGAATCGTTCTGTCGGCCAATCGTTCGATCGTAGTTGATAGGTTCTGTTGTGGAACCACACATATACAACATTCTGTCAGCGGCATTCGGCAACGAATGCATTGTCGGAGATAAGTTTCAGAATCGATAGGCCTGTCTGGTGGTACGCAGCCACCATAGCCTATAGACGCTTGCATCAGTGACGTCACAACCGCGCACTACTGAACCTTGTCCATTCCCTACCCCCGTGGAGCTCTGGCAACCTTACTTACCAACAGAAACACTACACCACAAAAATGTTATTTGACTGTGGTCTTCTGTAAGGTGGAGGTACCAGTTCGCGCTGCTCCAGATTCAAAGGTTAGTCCGCTGTGCCCTACCTCGAGTAATATTAAAGTTTATTTTTTTTTAAACTGCGTGGTCTTATTTCTTGTAAGAACCGCAGGCACTCGAAAAAGTAATTTCACAGTTATTTTGCCTTAGTAGGTACCTATATCTGTGGGTCCACGTCCGGAAGCCTCCTTGTGGCGGACCCTGGTAACGTGGTGGGGAAACTTTCTCGGCGGGTGTGTGGCTTTTGATGTCAAGTGTGTCGCCTTGGCATTTGAAGTCACATGCCATCGTCGAGTTGTTTTTGTTTTCCCACCACGCCCGGTGTCCCCCGGGTGCGGTTCGATGGCTGCTGCCGGTGTCCTCGTCAGGAGGACGCGCCTGGTCGAGCAGCCGTCGGTGAGGAGGCGGCCTATAAGGCCGGCGTCGGCCAGCGGCCCACAGGGGCTGGCGTTAGTCGGTAGCCCCTGTGGGCTGCTGGCCACCAATTGGTGCACAAGGAGTGCCTAGACGGGCAGCGTTGGGACGGTCTCGGCATATCCTAGATCCCTTTGTCATCCTAGAATAGAGAGAATTCAAAACCAAAAGAGAGCCTATATTATAAACATTTTTTGAACACTGAAAACTAAAATATTTCAACACCATAATGACTCATCCTCGGCCACTCAGTAAAATATAGATGTAGCCTGTATTTAGACATGACACATTTACTTAAATACTTCAAACGAACACCTGATACGCTAGCCCATTGTGGAATGTATTTGCATTTTATGTTTATTTTACGAGCGGAATGCATTGAAGTTTCAGTGTCAATGTGCAGCGGTGACGTCACGCTGGCTGACGCAGGAGCCGATCCCGCGACCTTGAGGACGGAGGTAATCAGCTGGACGCAGCGCGGGGTTAGTAGATATACGCGTGGTTAGTAGTTGACGCCGTCGTGGTGGAGTGGTCAGTATAGCTGGCTTCACATCAAGCGGTCCGGGTTCGAATCCTGGTAGCGGCAAATGTTTGTGTGACGAACACGAATGTTTGTTTGCGAGTCGTGGTTGTTTATACATTTATTTAAGTTTATTTATAAAAATATCTAAAATTTTTATGTATATTAAAAAAAAAAAAAAAAATGTCCGTTATCTAGTATCCGTAACACAAGTTCTTAATGATACTTACTTCGGGCTAGATAATTGGTGTGAGCGTGGAAATATATTATATTATATTATTATTATATTATACTTATGTGCTTAAGAGGTAATAATTTAGCAACCTGCTGACCCGACCACACGTTGCCGTGTCATTAAATTAACTCATGGAACTTACAAAAAAAATCCATTTAACCGTCTTATGTTCGTAATAAATAAGGAGTTTCAAGAATGAACGCCGACTTGAGCGACAAACGATACTCAAGACATGTTTGACTTCTGAGTGTCATTCTGTAATATATTAGACCTATGACCGATAAAAAAGTCCTTAGACTTACTAAATTATTTCATTTGACGTTTTTATTAGTCTGAGTTTGGCAATAAAAAAATTGAGAATTACTAATCAAGATAAAAACCTCAGACCAATGATTATTGGTCTGAGATAAAAACAAACTATTCTATGCATAGTGTAGTTTGGCTTTCTGGACTAAAACAGAGACTTAGTGATCAGTAGGTTAGGGTTATTTTTTTTATGACCAGGCGGAGCCTGCATTGTTTTGGGAGATTCTAAGGTTTGAACTACACAAATAGGTTTATCAATGATATCTTAAATGTTTTACATTTCCGATTGCTATTTAGGAAATGTATAAATTTCCTAGGAAATGTGTCCAATATAATTTGGGGGGTGGGGGGGGGGGGGGGGGAGTCAGAGACTCACCTATATCCAATTTAACATGCGTGCGTCAAATAAGTATCTACTTGGATTTGATAAATTTGCTGATCCTGGGGGAAGGGGGAAGGAGGGATCATCCTAAGGAGGTCAGAACTGTAAATCAGGCAATGGCATTACCTAAGTTATCTCCATATATATATCACAAGGTCATACACAATTATGCAATCGAGACAGTTTTAAAATTAAGCGTCACGTAATTTGCTTACGGTAATATCTAATCACATATAAAGTAAACTCCTACTGCGTGTACACAGCCAAGTAATTGTACTATCACAGCGGAGGTATGCGATGAACAAACAAAGAAACAGACTCGGTGACTGTTATAAAAGCAAATAATTAAAGCGAAATGTCCATGAAAGAACCGATGAGTAATCTGTGTGTTTTTTGAATAAGAGTGGCAAGCATGGTCTTAAATTCGTAAGGGTTGCTGTGACACAGCGCTTAAGCTGAGTTAGGTCTCATCCAAGCCGCCCTGCCCGCCTAGCATGACCACCGAAACATGATATATTATGATATAGCCATTTATCGCGTTGAACTGTCAAAAATTATTGGATATAACCATCAACTTGAAATTTTATCGAAACTGCGAACATGTATAAGGCGTGGGCTTAAACATGTTCGCAGTTTCGATAAATTTTCAAGATTGTGATTATATCCAATAATTTTTGACAGTTCAACGCGATAAATGGCTATATCATATTATATCGTGTTTTGGTGGTCATGCTAGGCGGGCTGGGAGACACAGGCTAAAGCCCTTTTCAGGGCAAACTTGTGCCCAGTAGAGGCCGTCCTCCAAGACCAGCGCTCGAAAGGATGGGCACAGATGGGTTCCCGGTGAAAGTGGCGAAAGTTCGCGATCCCAGGTCGCTGTCATAGTGGACGTTGGCAGCAAAGACTGTGCTTGGCAGGATGCCTGGAGAGGATGTTTAGTGGGTTATGGGGGAACGCCTTTACCTCCGAGTCCCACACCCCTACACGACAAGTGCCATAATAGCGTGTGGTGATAAACAGCAAAGGATGTTATTCACTCAGTGATGATCACTTTCATATGTCAAAAAAAGTTAGCGAATAGGCAGATGCTTGAAATATTCACAGCATATTTAGTTAAAGTATATTCACTTTAAAAATAAATAATTAAATTAACATAAAACAAATATTTAAGGGAGACACCCCTACAACAGACATGAATGCATTGCCGTTTTTACTTTCTCGTTATACGTAGTATAGAGGAAGTCTTGTAATCATAAAAAATCGACCTCGAGATTTTGACGGGTTTAGACATATTAGACCTCCCTGAGTCTACAAATATTTTTTTTGTAATTATGTCTGTGTGTGTGTCTGTGAGTTAGCACGATAACTCTAGTATGCTTAAACTTATTGCAACATGCATATATGACATCAAAATATAAAGTTTCTATAAACTTTTGAGACGTCGATCACGAAAGTTAAGCAACCAAGTGCACGGTCGACACTCGAATGGGTGGGGGATCGGTAGAGACATCTCTAGCAAGAGAGGCTCGCCAGCTAAAAATCCTCTTAGAGCTTTTTGCCGCCCGTAATGTGAACACGCGTGTCTACTCGCGCTTAAATCGCTTCATCTGGACAAGCTCTTAGTAGGCACGCCTTATAGGAGAGGATTCAATATCCTCGTCTTCATTAAAAAAATCCAGTGTCATGTAAAGCCCAGTCAAGAAGACTAAAAAGAAGACACAGTAGAAGCTTCCTACGCTGCCCCTTTAGAGCGTTCTATCGGATGACTTTTACCAAATTTGGAAGGCTGACTGCCCTTTCCTAAAAAAAGGATTCTAAGTCGGACGATGCGTAGAATTATCAGTCACGCAACTTCACACTTATTGGCGCAAAAGCGTACAACAAAAGAAGGTATGTTATAGTAGGATATTGCTACATGCTATTGCTACTTTTAGTAGCTTAGACAACGTAGGAGCCATGACAAACATGATACAAGTCTACCTACACTGCGTCACTGCTACTCATAGGCAGGGCCCGATCTAGCCATTTCGCCGCTCTGGACAAAAGCACTATTTTCATAAAACTTTATAAATCTTGTCCGCGGCGGGCTCAATTCTCATTTTTGCCGGGACAAAAGTCCGGCTTGTCCCCCCCCTAGATCGGGCATTGGGATTTCCGGCAAATCGGATAGGATAGGAACGTCTAGCGGCGGCTTTTTATTCCTTACATTAGATCCTAATTTTAAAAAAACTAAAATAAAGAATGCTTTAATGATGAATCGAACTAAAGTTTTTTTTTAGTAAACAAAATGACTAACGAAAAGTATAATTATTATTTAAACAAAAACGTGATAATTAAAAAATTAATATTTTCAAAAACTGATGTTATTGAGTGCAGTGCATGCACCCCACGCCTTTCTCTGAATAATAATTATAGTTAAAATTTATGTTCATGATTTTGTTTGTATTTGTATGTATAATAATAAAACAAATGTTTTCACTTTTAGTCCGATTTATGCCATTTATTACCGCCGATGAAAGTACGTACCTTCATAAATTGCTAAATGAAACTCGCCAACTACAACAAGCCATAACAATGACAACGCCATCTAGTGACGTATAACTGAACTAACATTATAAACATTTAATTTATTAGTCCTGGCAATTCTAATCAGGATAATGGAATATTCTTATCGAATTATTGTAATGTCATCGGTCTTGTTAAGTCCATAAAGTTTAAATAAAAGCTGACCGTTTAAAGTGGGTCAAAATCGCGTACAAAGGAGTAGGTTAGAAACACACAAGCAAGCAAGCAAACATACACGTGAAGCTTATAAAATCGTGTTAACATTCCGGGTCATTCTAATGAGACGTGAACCTTGTACCTAGGTCGGCAAGGCGAGCGTGGTATAGCAACTGTAATCATCTCTTGCACTATAAATCTTTTGCTTTTGGATTTCACTTCTGCTTGTTTTATAGAATCCCATTTCACTTGATGGTGTTCAAGTGAAATGGGTTTTTGTAAAACAAATAGAATACACAGGTCTTTCAGTAATATCTAGTGTAGTTGGGTTTTTACTTACTGCAGTCACCGCTGTATGGTCGTTAAAATATTGTTTTCGATAAAACTCACATTCCACACAATTTTATGTAAATATTATGATAATTTCAATAGATCAAACCTTTTTACGCTCTTGCCTTTTACTGTGTACTTTTAAAAATATTTTAGGTACCGATTTTTTATATTAGGGATCCTTTATTTGTAATTTTTTGCGATACTTTTTAATTACACTAAAATAAGAACAGTTATCAGCAAACTAATGCAAAAAACTTGCATTTTTTGTTATTTATGCTACTTGCAAAAATACGAACGAACTTGTAAAAATACATGTCTAACTCAAATATTTAATTTGTTTAACTCGTATCACTGCGTAAGATAATTTTTAAACTTTAATTTACGAAATCCAATACTGAAAATCTATTTCAATTGAAATTAATTTCAATTTTCTTATACCTACTTAATTTAGTTAAAACTCGTATGCAATATCGTACCTGCGCGTGCGCAACGGCGCTGAGCGCGAGGAGCGCGGTTACAGCGAGAGCGTACATTTTGCACTGACAACGTGCGAATGCAAGTATTCTCTCTATGTTTTGTACAGGCGCACACAGAATGCCTCATAAGATTTTTGCTCTCAATTTAAAAAAAAAATGTGGAAAGTGTTATACCTGTGGCCATTTGCCAGATTTTGAATGAAAATAATGTTTATTGACTTAACTGTAATTTACTACCACAAATATTGTTAGAGTCATATGTTTGGTTTTTAAGTATTATAATATTTAAAATAAATCACTTTGAACATAATATCCACAGGTATAGATCTTGTGATTGTACCCATGGACAGATCTTTTAGGTAAGATAAAAACAAAATAGTTCTATAAAAATAAACTGTATATCTTTATAAAGCAGAATCAATTTATACGTTTCACATTTGGCATTGTAAACGTAGTTTTCATGGTAGAATTATAACTCCAAGTTTTCGCAAAGAACATACCGCTTCTGACTCAGATAATGTTTCTGAACTGAGATCTGAACGCAGCGGCGCGTTTCTCCATCCTTACTAGGAGGCTCTGAAAAAACTAAGCAAGAAATTTTAACTAAAATTTACCGAATTTTTTTACTTTTTAATAGTCCATTTCTAGGTAGATACATCTGTCAGTATTCATTATCTACCTAGAAATACATTACTGGTATGACCAGGGGAGCTTTTCAAGTCGAAACTTAGGTTGTCGCTCGATATTTTTTATTTAATTGCATCAAATGATTCGTCATTGATATGAAAAAAAATCAGCGGCCCAAGAGGTTTTAGCTTTCATTATTTAGGTCAATAATGGGTCCTGATGTAGCCATTCTTATAATACGATTTTTTCTCTGAGAATAAACTGAAATAATTGCAGAACGTTTGGCAAGCGTATTTGACTTCTTTGTCAGGGGATCGATACGGGTTCCGTTCACAACAGGTTTCTCACTGAACACGGCAACAAATTCTATTACTGAAACTATATTATTTATTTTATAATTACATTAGCTCCAAAGTTTCAATGCCTCAATTTCTCTGAATTAATTAAATTAGTTCAGAGCAATGACTATTATATACATAATGACAATTATATGATGACTTTTATGTATAGTCAACAGCACGTCGGGCTATACAAAACTGTCAAATTTCTTCAAACGATTTTCAACCTAAGACATTTCCATATAAAGTGCATAATCGATTGGGAAAATTTGACAGTTTGTGGTAACCCAACATGCTGTTGTGTATAATGACATATACATAAATATTACCTGGTACAGCCAGCATCAGAAATAGTTTAACACTATAAAACCCTGTTGTTATTCTATAAGAATGCGTTTTATTGTACTGTTTTCTAGTGTTTTTATAATTGTTTCTCATGATATAGAATTTTACAACTACATAATTTTAATTTGTAATGCGTGTGTAGCAAAAATTAACATATCCCGTCTATGCTTTTCTTTGCAATAGTACTCGAGCCGTGTTATCTCGAGTTATGCACTTGGCATTATTGTGTAGTGTATAGTGTATCTGACATGTGTGATCACTGCACTCGTAATCTTGCGCACGTTTGATGTGATAACAAATGAGAGGGCTTGAGTGGGTGGGGTATATGAAAAACAAAACGTACATAGGTAACTAGAGGCCACCTGCGGCTCTGTTAACTTTCCTCGATAAATGGACTATCCAACGTCTTAGTCCAACGGCAAAAAAAAACAATCTTTATTGAAAAAAAAAATCTTTATTGAAACTATAACATAAGTACAAATCAGATAAACAGTGTACGATAATGTCTGTATTAGTTTTAAAAACTGTGTCGCAGTCATTAACGCCCACCCCTAGGGCATAGATATCAGCGTTCCAAAACGTTACAAAAAAGGGATAATCATAAAGTTAGAGAAAATAATTATTAATGATGTGTGTGGGTGTGTCTGTGTGTGTGTGAGTGAATTAATGTGAATCAGTAGCTCCTGAGATTAGGGCGTTAAACCAAACAAACAAACTCTTCAGCTTTATAATATTAGTATGGTCACGCCTTTCTCCCACAGGGTTATAGGGTTATATCTCTTCATTCCATTTCCTACGATCGATCGTTACACATTTCTTTCAGTTTAAAGAATTTATTCTCATAAAAGACATACATATCACTTATTAGAGAACGAAGACACAATACATGTTTATAGTTTATGTCGCGCCGCAGACACTGCAAGACAAAACAAGTATACATAAATATAGCAAGTAGCAACAAATCGTAAATAACAATAAAATGAAACATAATGGAGACAATCAAATAAAATTTAGGTAATGTACACTAGATTTACATATAGCTGCCAAACAAAGACCAAAACCATGTACTCATTTGCGCAACAGGCTATGGTCAGATAAAATGTGCCTAAATAATTTTACTTTAAAGGCTCCCAGAGTAGTCGCACTCTTAATGCTCGCTGGCAGCTTATTATAAAGCTGTGCTCCCTCAAAGGTGATATTTTTTTTTTCCAAATTTGGTTCTTACTTTCGGTAGAACTAGATGATAAGGTCTTCGTGTGCTATGCTTTCTTTCAATTCATTTCTCTATCACAGTCCTCATAAATGGTTAGCGATTTCGAGTACTTTTGGTGATTTGAATTAGATTCTCGAAGATTTACAGTTAATTAACTATTATTTTTTACTTTATCAATGATATTATATATAAAAAGAGGAAGATAGATTACCTGTTACCTTCATACCTCAGACCAATGTAGATCATTGGTCTGAGCTTCATACTAATTCAAAGTCAAAAATGGTCCAAAATGTCATTGTCATGTTATAGATACTCTCATGTTACACGATCAAATTAACTCGGCACCTAAAGTCGACCATTTCATGTTGTCGTATGTGGCGAGTTAACATGGCCGTATTGTAAGTTGTGAGTAAGACAAGATAAGACAAGATATCTAGCTCAAATCTAGCTCAATATCTAGCAATAGAGTAAACGAGAAAAATATATGTTGTGCTATATGCTCGGGTGTGCTAATCAGCTTACTTTTAGGGTGCCACTTTTTGCAAGCAAGTAACCTATCCACCTCATTTTAATTATAATATCATTTTATTTTATTATATTTGTTATGGTTAATTATTATTATGACTTCAACTTGTGAATAATGCCTTCTTCCAAATCAATACTTTGAAAACTGTAAAAGGAGGATAAAACTTGCCGAGTTTCTTGCCAGTTCTTCTCATATACCAATACAATATATACCAATCAACTTGGGACAGAGATGCCGAAAATGTTCTCTAAAATTCCAACGGCTATAGATGGTTAAACCCAGGCAGCGCATGTGCGCCCACACTGGAATCTGCGCTCCACGAATAGATATGTGAACTCCGGAAGGGGTTCCTTGACGAGAGCCATGAAACAGTACCGCTTCGGCCTTATAGAGCGCACATTTGAAATCAAGGTCTTCAATGCACCCGATTAACATATCAAGACCGATGGTTGCAAGACATGCTGTTTCTTCATAAGTGGCGGACTTTACCAAGAGGAGTGTTTCATCGGCGTAACAAGTACACTAAGACGTCTTGGCAAGTCAACCCTCAACGCCCAAGCGCAGCCTATGTTCCTCAAGGTAGGCCCTAAAACTGATCCCTGTGGGACACCACATGACATAGTTCTCTTGATTATGCGACTGTTGCGATCCAAACAGCGTATGACTCGTTCGTGCAGATAGGAGGTTAGAAGCGTCTGCAAGTACGCAGGCACCTTGTGTTTCATTTGTTTTTTTTTTGCACAAAAAATAGTATTTTAAGCAGAAAATTTAATATTTTATGTAAAGTCAATTCCTATTTTTTTTTGTCGGAGATTTTATTACTCTCTAAAGGAGAATGCCCAATTTAGTAGGAAAAGCTTTCTGTGAATAACAGCAGGACCTAGTCATTCAAAAATAACAGAACCTTTATCAAGCAGACAAATAAATAAACGAACCGTTTAGGTACATGCTATATAATATGTTACAACATGACACAACAAGCCAATCTATTGTGGAAGAAAACATGTTACTCATTAAGTAGTTAAAATTAACTTTAGGTTCTTTCCTACAATAAATGTTAGTCATCATTATAATTACTTGATGTTAAATATAACTTACAAGTGTCTGATTAAATCGACACAGGTATAAGGAGTTGATTATATCGCTTAGATTCGAACACTTATAATTTCAATAATTGCTAAAGAACCTGGAAGTACGTTTGCCTGGAGGCACTTTTGTATGTCTTTTTATCTACATTAATATGACTTTCATACAAAAACTGTACCCTTTTTAAGCATACCTATTGCGCGTACGGAGGAGTGTGATATTTGGCTTAAATAAAGTTCGTTGAGAGAAAGTTGGGAAGAAGTGGGGTGTAGCGGGTTCCGAACAAAGTCTTACGGAACCCAAGTCAACCTTACCTGCATGCGGTACTCACCTGCTCCTCCCCTACCCGCACTGGGCCAGCGTGGTGAGAGAAGGCCCATATCCCCCCATGAACTATTACCATGATTCAAGGCCACAAGTGCCCCGGCGGTATATATCGAAGGTGACGCAAGTTGCCAGCGGTGACGGACGTTGCCGAGGCGCCAGGACCAGGGGTGCCAAGAATCCCCGGGTGGCGATGACCTCCCATCATACGACTTTGGCCCTGGCAACACGCACACGGACCGAGAATAAGCTGCTGGAACTGGAGGAAGAATTGAGTAGGATTCTCTGGAGTATAGTGGGATTATCCGAAGACAGGGCGAGGACACGGTGATTCTTAAATCCGGCAACCTATTTCCGGGAGGGCGAAGATCTGTCCCATGGTGGTGTCGGATTTATTGTCCACAACTTTCTCGTGAAGAACATTGTACAGTTCCGGTGTGTCGAATAAAGAAGTATAGTTTGAGGACATTTCTCTGCCAATACATTATTCCAGGACCCACTACACTATTGTCATGGGAGACTTTAACGAAAGGCTAGGCAAACGTGGCGATGAGAGTTGGAAGTGGGGCCATTTGGAACTGGAATCCGGAACTACGGTCAAATGCTAGCCGAATATATGGAGAGGGAAGGACTGTATATGATGGATGCACTCCTTCTTCAAGAAACGGCTGCATCAGAAATGGACCTGGAAAAATCCGGATAGTACCTACAATAAAAAATTAGATTGACTTCATCATGACGACCAAGACTCGGATATTCAATGATGTTTCTGTGATTAATTCGTTTAACACGGGGAGCAATCACCGAATGGTAAGAGGCACATTGAATCTCGTCGTCAAATACGAAAGATATAGACCACTGATATATCAATAGACTGATGAAGTCTACGCTCCGCCCTGTAGCCACCCAGATCAAAAACCCCGCGCGCTTTCAACTTGAACACTTTTACCTACATATGATTTCTCAAACAAATATTTATTTACCTATCCTTTTCGCTCTGGCACGTTTAGTTTCAATGAGTTATTGCAAATCGATTTCCCTTTCACAAATAACTTTGATGGGAATATTTTGTTTTGATCGGCATGTGTTGGCGTGAACCATTCCTGAAATATGTGGTAGGAATGCAAATATTATGCTGAGATGCAACAAATTCGGTATATCTGACGTAATAAACTAATCAAAATTCATGTTACCGCCAACTTGAGAAGTCCGGTAATGAATAATGACCGATACCGATAAAGGAGGCAATGTAAATGTTCAAACACAATATGCATAGGTACCACAGACATAGGGTATTCTGTTGCTCTGTGATGCATACATACATCAGATTCATCTCGAAAGGCAGACAGAAAAATGATAACCATGACTCTACCGATGACATAATAAATCATGATCAGAGAAGAGTTTGGACCTTGTAACCTTGTATTTTTTGTATCCCTTTTTAAATGTTATCTCAATTTTTTTACTTATTTGAGCTCTACAGTGGTTTAGATAGTACGATGTTCTATTGGAAGAACATTTTTTGCAAAGTATTGTTTGCAGCATTTTCGTAAAACTGCGCTATAAGATTCGCCTTGCTTTACAAAACTATAAGTGTAAATTAAAATCTCTATAGTGGTTTTAGTCAAGAATTAATCTTCCTACAATATATAATTTCTTTGCAAAGTCTATTCACATCGCTTCAAAATTAGGTCTGAAAAATCCACAAAATGTGACAATTATGATATGACGTAATCGAGTGCACGTAATCATTGGTCTGAGGCACGTCCTTAAGCCGTCACGCGACCAAAAGTAAGTTGGTAGCGAAAGCTTAGACGCTGTACTAGATGATGAAGCAATAAGGTCGATGATGACAAATTTCGATATGTTATCGTCTCAGGTTATCGTTATAAAACGATTGCCACTTGTCTAAGCCCGCAGGTTCGACAAATAATACTAACACTATAAAAAATTAACATATTCAATGTACACATTTTTATTGCTCACCCCTCACCCCAAAATTACGGTACAAAATACATTGATCATGATAATATTCTTTTCAATACGGTATTTTTACCTATAAGCTCCTTGGGTATTTCTTTTCTTCAGTCCTCGGTTTGGCATGGGGCTGTAATAGATGAACCACTAAATTAGTTTTTGAAAGATCTAGTAAAGGTCGCGGGAAGCCGCTGGATGCGGTCAGCGCAGGACCAACCCGTTTGGAGATCCTTGGGAGAGGCTTATATCTCGGCTGAAATGAGATGATGATGATGACGATGACACGTATTATCCTCCTTAACTGGGTCATTCAAAGTGGGTCGTGAAGAAGCGCCGTGCGGGTTGGCAAAACGAGGGTGGCTAGTCGCAGCAAAAACCGTTTTTGCTACAAGATTTTTAAAAAAATGAGGTGAAAATAACATTTACATCGGAGTTAGTAGTTTTTTTTTGTCAGGCACTGGTTCGATCCCCGCCACGTACCAATGTGTTTTCAAATTTTTCGAACTCATATGTACGTTAGGAAAACATCGTGAGGAAACCTGCACACACCTATGAAGAAATTCTTAGGTTGTGTATGAAGTCGTCCAACCCGCACTTGGCCAGCGTGGTTGACTAAGGCCTAATCGCCCCTAATGTGGGGTAGGCTCGAGCCTCTCGGTGGGGACATGATATGAGCTGTTGATGATGATGATACTTTTGAATTCATAATTATATTACTAGTTGACCCGGCAAACGTTGTTCTGCTAATATAGTTTCTTATACGGTATGAAATATACTATACAAGTTATATATTCTCATACTTCTCTTTTCCAGTATTTAAGCGTAAAGTAAAAGAGCACTGTCTCTCCTTAACTTAACTTATGTTGTTCTCCTTCAAACTGTTTTTCTTATACCTATTCTTTATTATTATCATGTTCATGTACTATAGTAGGTATTTATTTGTATAAATACATATCTGGTATTTAAAGTATTTTATTATAATGTGTAAACCTATTTATTTTATTAGTACACGCGACATCCACGTTCCTCAGCATGTCTCCTGTCCTTAGATTGATATATCTGTGCTCCTATCACAGGCTCAGACCAATATTGTTCTGAGATCGCAGGTGTGTTGGAAGATATTTCTTTTAGAAATAAGTTGTTCTATTTACAATTTGTAACTTTTCCTATTTTTGTAATTCTCGTGTACAATAAATTATTAAACTAAAAATTACGTACCAAATTATACCTACACAAAAAATGGTCAATCCGCTTCAGAGGAGTGCGACCATCCCTAGTCATGAGATTTTTATATGGTAGTTATACTTACTGAGATGTATTTGCATAACGTTAATAAGAAATAGATACAATACAAGGGCGTCCTATTATTGAAGCACTATACTATAGATCACATAACGGTGAAGGCAGTTTAATAGAAATATCTGCAACAATGATTGAAGGCAACTATGATCAGTTTGTTGATAAATGCAAGGCACGAGGCAGTAACGTACGTACGTAACGTAAGCAGAGGCTTGGCTTACAAATTTGTTTATTATTTTATACTCAGCTGTTTCTTAAGACTACAATTAAGATTTAACCTTCGCGTTTGCTTTCCTTTACTAATAAGTTACGATCATCAAGTGAAAATGTATTAATTAAAATCATCAATGTATCAGCGCAACTAAATTCACTCCCATCCAAATCACTTGCAAGTAATCTCCAAGTAACCACTGCTGCTGTGTTTTCCTTAAAACCTTATAATGTATAAACTTTAAATCTTTCCCAACGTCATTTCTCAAACCAAACTAAGTGTAGTTCAATATAATCATTGATAATGTACGTCACGAGGCAATAAGTACGTACGGTGTAATAATTACAAGTGCATTAAGTATCTACCTACCTACTATTATTTCGTTGTTTCGGGGCACGGAGTACAAATTCTTTGATTCAGGCCCTTTTGCTTTAATCTAAAGTTACATTTAAACACATAAATAGCTTAAGGTAGCTATTTATGTAACTGCGACCTCTAAAGATCTATTGTGACTATATTGAAGCCTTACATGTAATCCTTTAGCTGGGGCACTGTATAAAAATAATAAGATATTCCCAGCTTGGATTGTTTTGATATCGTCTGAGTCGTTAATGTACCGATCTCCCCAAATGGCAATTTCATTTATGGATGAGAGGTTGAAATACGCACAGGAGGTGCATTGGTGTTTCAAGCTCCGGTTAATTTTGGTAAATAGGTAATGTAGGTACCTACGGTGTACTCAGTGCATATGGATTTTCGTATCTAGGTAAGTAGGTTCGTATCTCAAGTGCGGTATTGGCGACCCTTGTCTTTTTAACCTAGGTAGAATAATTATGTTCCAGCATCGGTCCTTGCTGTTGACTATTGTTTGTTGTTTCACTGAAGATTCAGTTAGTTTTAAGGTTGAAGTTAATAAAGGTTGGTGACCCTGTCACTATTCCGACTCACTCATATCATAATAGCCTTCATAATTCGACCCACTGCTGGGACACAAGACTTCTTCTTGTCATCGCAGGAGGTTTAGGCAGTAGTCCACCACGCCTGCCCAATGCGGATTGGTGGGAGGAGTATACGGTGATCAAATACTCCTTTCCTGATCCATTAGTCGCCTTCTACAACACCCATTGGATGATATGGGTGATGCTATTCTACTGTGCCGGCATCACGTCTTAGTAAGTAGGTACTACTTTTGACGCACTGCTTGGTACATACTGCCAGATATAGCTTTATGCGTAGATAATGAAAATGTTCATCTACATCATCATCATCATCAACAGCTCATATAATGTCCCCACCGAGGGGCTCGAGCCTACCCCACATTAGGGGCAATTAGGCCTTTTAGTCAACCACGCTGGCCAAGTGCGGGTTGATCGACTTCACACACAACCTAAGAATTTCTTCATAGGTGTGCTCACGATCAATGTTTTCCTTCACCCTGAAAGCGTCGATTAAACGCAAGTAATTTGAAAACACATTGCTACGTGGCGGGGATCGAACCAGTGCCTCCCGGGTGGGACACGACGCTCTTACGCACTACGCCACCGACGCTACTTGAATAATTATTGTGAGTGTGTGTGTAGGTATATTGTCTAAATCAACAAAAAAAATAGTTAAGTATCTACTTATTAGGTAATATTGTTTAATTTGTGTCTTTACCTTTGAAACTTGCGTTTCCATTACAATAGCCAACGCCTCCTAACCAATTATGGAAGCCTGGTACAGTGAGAGAATGAGGAAGCCCACAGCGTAGACCGTCAGCACCACATCCATGGCGGTGGAGAACAGGTCCTGGGCGAGGTGGTCTACTGTCAGCCGCCTCAAACGGCTCTTGATGTCCTCGCACACAACTGCGATGTGCGCGTACAGCAGACCAGCGTTGGTTAGTATGGTGCTGTAAATACGTTTATCTACACTCATGTCATAATATTCGAATTACGATATCAAAGGTGAACATAAAATGACATACTTTTTAATACAGATAATCAAAATTAAAATTTAAAAAAACAACCTGTAACATAATGACCATTATAACACCGGTTCGACTCATTATGATACAGTTATTTTTCTTAAATACTCGGGAAGGCAAAGGGATCTAACCCATACATTTGTCTTTTCTGTTGTTTTATTTGAATTTATGTATGAGTGTCTTCGATCATCTACAACCGTGGATAATGCACGGCAATAGCGTCGGTGGCACACTTCAAACTCCGCTAAAACGCAGCCGTAGCGGACTTCGCATTCAGTGATGCATGATTTGTCAAACGGTAAACATGTCAAAATGCTCCGTAAAAGATTGTAAAAATCACTCCTAAATTCTAGTTAAAAAACATGGTGTGACTTACCACCAGTAAGTTAGTATTTTTAATAAAATTTGAGACTGAACTTATGCTAAAACTAGCTTGAAATACGCTTTGGTTATTGAAAATTATAAAATAATTTCATAAAACAACGGTTCTTAGCCATCCCTTTCACACTCATAGCCAAAGTGAGACAAAATACATAATAAAATCGGAACATAGTCAAGTTTTTAGGAATGGAGTTCCTATATAATATATATTCGTATAGCCATTCATATATATTTTTAAATTAGTGTAGTAAATTAAAATGATCTATTTTCAGCTTTCAATCAATTTCATCATGTCTATCATCTGACGAAGGCCATTATCGAAAAATATGTCGATTTAAGACTTCACTATATTTCCAGGCAAGAAAATTTAGAAAAAAAACGTAAATCTAAAAGACAAGTTTGGAACAAGATAAATTTATTTCAAGGCACGTAATCTACAATAAAATAAATAGTGCAGACCCTAGTATTGGGTTATCTTATTTAAATAATAATAAGTCATTTAAAAATCTTACTTGTTTTTTTATCATGATAAAATCACACACTTCACAACACTAAAATTTTGAAAGGAACCGTAACTCCAAAAGGCAAGTTTGAAACAAGATTAATTTATTTCAGGGCAAGTAATTAAGCCTGAAATAAATACCGCAGACCTCAGTAAAAATACTTTATACACACAGCTACTTATTCAACTTAATATTTTTTCAAGTTTTATTTAAACAAATTATCTTTATCAAGTATTCAAAACTATACGTCGTTCACATGACGACTCGGCTTGATTAAAAGTCATCGACTTTTATCTACTAATAATAATGAATTTAATTAGAATGCATAATATCTAAAGAGTAGAAAATAAATACGAAGAAAACTAAATATATTTTTTAGATAAATAAAAAATAACAGCTCGTTGCTACTCCTCTGCACTTTTTGTTCGTTTCAGCTTCAAAAATTACCTTAGGTAGCTTCAAGTGACTGTTTTTTTACATTACTGTGTAATGACTGAAGACATTTTAAAGGACTGAGGTGTCTGCGGCAATGTATGGACAAAGCCAGTAGAAGCATAATATGGTGAATTTTTCACATGTGCCAAGTTTCAGCTTTGTTATTGTATGACGTGCTGTATCCACGGTTGTAGATGATCGAAGATGAGTGTAGATAAAGTAGTGTATGCAACTGCATATAACACGGGTATTAAAACACTCGTTACTATTATGAAACTCGCTGCGCTCGTTTCATAAACTCACACTCGTGTTTTAATACCCTTCATTATATGACAGTTGCATAAACTACTATTATTTAATAGCTAAATTACGATTATTTTCAATATTACAATAAATATTTTAAAGATGGTAAAAGCGCCATCTGTGCAAACTTTATGACACTAATGAAGTAGGACGAAGAAGCATGCTGACAAACGAGCATGCTAAACTTAGCATGCTCACTGAAAGTAATCATAAAAATTACGCAAGATAGCAATACCTACGAATTTATTCTGATGGTAGGCTTTGGCAAGAATTCTGCTATAATATTATGTAAAAATATTTGTAATACATTTATTACCTACCACGCATTTCCAAATATTGTACAGGATTTATTTACAACAGAAAATATGGGCATAATTCAGTCAAAATAAATTTCATTACTAAACACTAGATGGAGCCACTATATCTACTTAACTCCAACGCGTTCGTGAGATTTGGAAAAGGTAAATAAACTAAAGTGCTTAATAAGTACATAATTTTAGAGTAAGCGCAACAAAATCAAAGTATTAATACTTAGGTATGTGTTATTTAAGATTGATATGAAGAGCCGGTACTTTTTGCCGACTAATCGGCGAGCCTAGTTATTGTTCTATGCATTGTCTTCGTTTGAATTGAAGCTCATCCAACACAGAGGTGCCAAACATCTTTAACTTTAAATTAAGATTATAATTAATTTTGTGTTTGTCTTAAGTACCTGGGATTGCATTGCCAACTCGTTGGCTCTGTGTTGACACTGAAGAGTGGCAGCACCATCGCCAGGACGTACCACATGCTTGATATTCCGAGCGAGGCGGTTGTAGCCAGAGTAGACCGTTGAACGAGTTGGACCCTTAAGACAAAACAAACAAGACTTATTTTTGAAACAAGCATCTACTAATTTCGTAGAAAATTGTTCTGTAGAAATTTTCATTGGAGAAAGTCTACCCTAGAAGCGTTTATGGAAAGCGAATACTGCTTACCATTAGACTGTAGGCTTGTCTGTTTGATGATAGTAGCTAGCAAGGCGGTGTGATTCCGGCAGAGTAGAATAGCATCACCTCATATCCTTCAATGGGTGTCGTAGAAGTCGACTAACGGATCGGCAAAAGGGGAATTGATCACCTTATTCTCCGTCCACCAATCCGCATTGGGCAAGCGTGGTGGACTACTGCCTAAAGCTCCTACAATGACAAAGGAGAGGCCTTGTGTCCCAGCAGTGGGTCGAATTATAAAGGCTGTTAGGAAGAAGAGAGAACAAGAAGCTAGCTAGGACTAAGGACAAGTTTTTCCACCAGTCAAACCGAGCATTTAGCACTCTCCTGAGGATCAAAGCCTGAACTTCTGGATCTGTAAGTTCGCCAGAGCTCCATGGGTAGGGAAGGGGATTAAGAATGAAAGAAAGAAATATTGAGACAATACAACAAACAAACAAAAATATCAAATATAATAATTAGGTATGCCTCAAATGGTCCCAGCTCAGCATATTGCTAGCCTGACGACTAGCGCTGGTCTTCTGCTGGAACCAATCTCAACTATATTAGATGTAAAATTTATTTAGGGATGACAGCTCGAGTCTTACTTCAGTGTTGCAAGCGTCAATAGGCTTTAGACCAGGTTAAGCTATAGACGCTTGCTAGGCAGCCGTGTCTATGCTTGTCTGTCAACCAATTGACATAAAAAAAACTAATACTGGTGCCGATAGACCACCGAGGCGACAATATCTAACCCCATTAGTCAAATTCAAAATCAAAATCGTTTATAGCTTGGCACATTACATGATATAAGGTAGGTCTACATGTGATGCCCTGCAAGAGCATTGCAATTTAACAGGAATGACTTAGTTACATTTTAAATTACATTACATTTTTTTTTTCTTAAATTAATAAATTAGATTAATAATTTTGTTATTAAACAAGGTAAAATAAATTGAATTAAAAAAGTTAATAAATAAATTCAAAATTAAATTAATTAAAGTTAAGTCTACAGTGAGCAAAAGTATGTTACTCCAACTATAAACTCTTCAACCCGTCCTAGCTGATTGACGGTAGTGGGACGTATGAACGGTGTCGTGCCAAATGGACCCTACATGTGCTACTCAAATAGTTACCTGCTGTTCTGCACGCCCATGTTCTCCATGGAGTAGCCCCTGATCCAGCGGTCCACATCGCCGCTGATCTGGCTGTGGCTCGACACGATGTATGAAGATGAAGAGGTCACATTCTTGGGAGGCGTTAAACAAGACTCAATGTACAATTATGTTTATTGATAGTTCAGCGCCTCGTTAGCAAATCTGTAAGGTGCTTCCTCACGCTTGTTTTGAATGACACAATATGTCCTAATTGGCCGGGAATTCTGTGTCCGGTAGAGTAGAATAGCATCACCCCACATCCTCCAATGGGTATATGGGGGACATGCTCGTCCATGACTATAGCATTGACCTTTTTGCTGACCACTTCAGATTATTAATAAGGAAAGCCTTTGAATATGTAAATAGTAATCAATAGTTATATGAATTCTTTTGTGAAAAAAATTATTGACATTTATTATATATTATTTGACATAGGTATATGTATCACTTCTCATAATTGTATTATTTCTTTTGACTTATATCCAAAAACTGTAATGTACCTGTTATTATTATTATTCTGACTGTAATAATTTTCTCTGGTCATCTGGCGCGTTGGGAAACTGTAAGTCACCTTGTATGAATAAATAAATAAATAAATGGCTGTCGTAGAAGGCGACTAATGACTGTATCAGTCGTATATTATAGTTAATTTTGACACATCTGCGATGATATAACTTTGAAGATGCGTATAAGTTGTTAAGGTTTTTAGTCCACTAATATGCAATTATTTTTCATATGAAAGCAATTACTAACACCGATTTCCTGGATATGTGTGAGCACTGGTGTCGGATGCCATGATATTATATTTAAAAAGAGGTAGATAGGTTACCTTCATAGTAATTCAAAGTAAAAAATGGTCCAAAATGTCATTGTGTATACCTACTTATAGATAAAGGCACCTAAAGTCTACGATTTCATTTCATGTAGTCGTATGTGGCGAGTTAACTACTATGGCCGTATTGTAAGTTGTGAGTAAGACAACATGATATCTAGCAATAGAGTAAACGAGAAAGATATATGTTGTGCTATGCTCGGGTGTGCTAATTAGCTTACTTTTAGGGTGCCACTTTTTGCAAGCAAGTAACCTATCCACCTCTTTTTAAATATAATATCATTGGTTGCATGGCATACGTCTCTGATGTGTGGACAAACCCTTAATTGTACACAATTATCTTACCTGCTCTTCACTGAAATCTTTCGTGAAGATCTCGGAAGATCTTTTGAGAGTTTGGTGGTTCATGTCTTCGGCTCTCAAGTTATCTTCCACCTGGACACCTTCAGCTTTATCATCTTCCGTAGCCATAATCAGGAAATATAAACTAATATTTACACAACGGACATTGCTGCAAACGAGAAATCAAGTTACTTCAACTACCTTTTACATGGCTGTGTTTACGGGAATTTTTGTAGATGTTTTTGAAGCCATTTGAACTTCATTAAAAGCACTTGTATTGACAGATAAAGTCAGATTGACGTAAAGAATTTTGTGAGAATTTCTATGGAATTTCTGAATTACTTACCTTCGTTTACTATTTTTACTCTATGGTAAGTAATTTCTGATTATTTTCAGTTTTTTTCAGTACCTTATATGAGTATTAGGCCTGGACTCCACCAAAGCGGAGACAAGACGAGAAGAGAGGTGTTTTAAACAACCAATAGAAATTCGTTACTCACACATCTCGTATCCGCTCATTATAAAAATATAAACGATACCGAAGTTCGTAATAACAAAATGTATGGGATTGACTGAAGCCGTCGTTAAATCACGTGGTCAATCGTAGCTCTAAGTAAGTTGGTAGCGCAAGCTAAGACGCTGTAGATAACCAAGCAATGTGGCCTATGACGACGATTTTCGATATGTTATCGTTATGAAACGATTGCCACATGTCTTAGGCCCGTATTACAGAATGACACTCAGAAGTCAAACCTGTCGTGAGAATCGTCTGTCACTTTCTATCACGCACAAAGTGATAGAGACGTAGGGCGCTCAAGTCGGCGTTCATTCTTGAAACTCCTTCTATAATACGAACATAAGTCCCCTGGACAGATTGCGAACTGCTCCTATTACGTGTTTGCCCAGTTATAACACGATATGCCCAAAAGAAAATCGGAAAGATCGACGGGAGTCACCTGTTTTAATATTCACAGTCAAATACTGGGTACTTTGTTTTTTTGTTATGTTTATGTTGAGTTTTGTGTTAGAGTTTTGAATACTAATATTTGTCTGTTATTTTGTTGTCAATGTGTATTGTACTGTTTTTATATAAATTGCAAATGTCTGCCATATTATGTTAATGTCGCCATCTAATCCGCATCACCGCGGCTACCACTGACAACCAGCGTCACACCTTAACCTTTAGCCTGTGACATAAAGCTGAGTGGTAGTCCGTTTCGGCGCTAGATACCTATATGTACTATATTTGTATGTATGTGCTCATCATAGGCCACATTGATTGGTCATTTACAGCGTCTTAGCTTGCGCTACTCTACGATTGACCACGTGATTTAACGATGGCTTCAGTCAATCCCATACATTTTGTTATTACGAAATTCGGTATCGTTTCTATTTTGATAAGCAGAATAAAGATTTCTTTCTTACTTACTTTGTAAAGTAATACATAGATTGCTTTCAAAACAAAGGTGTGAAGAACCACCTTGTAGCATATTTTCTTCACTTGTTACAAAATGAATTTAAGCGTGACACATTCTTAAAAAAATTCTGTCACTCCTAGTCATGAAGATAGAATCTAGTTTACTTATGGAATTGCCGCAGATTCATTTTTAAGATACTTATAAATTTATTTTAGCAGTATAATTTGAAGGCAACAACCCAAAACTTCACACTTATCGATAATTCTAATTAAATTATCGAAAAAAGTCTTCTAATTAATCTATTAATTCGGAAGCCCGTATCAAAACTTGCGTAAGTACAAAAGTTAGCATTTTTTACGTACCTTTCATCTTTAGGTGTCATTTGAGAAAAGGCGCGAACTGCGTGACGCCATTGTTCGAATTCGATTCAAATTCCGAACGTAGACGTCCCGTCGTCACATTATTCGCGGTTGCCAGTGTGAAAAACTTATTTCGGCAATTGATTAGGAAACTGTTTTTTATTGACTTATTTGGGTGTGTTTATTAGGGCGCGGAAAGACATTACTTCGTGTTACTTTATTTAATATGGTATTGTAAATTAAATGCTCATTAGAAGATGGCATGTCATTATTCAAGGCAGAACATTTTCACCACCCACAACTCTACTCACTAGAGCCGGAGCACTTTATTACCTACATGTTTTATGGATTCACAGGATCTCAAAATATCTCCAAAGCAAAGTTCATTAAAATCGTTCGAGTAGTTTCAGAGCCTATTCAATGCAAACAAACAAACAATCAAATCTTTCCTCTTTATAAATTATAGAAGTACCTAATCGTCTTCAGATCCTCGCTTAGTTGGAATCAAACGTCACTATGTAAGTTAGTTTGATTCTTAAGTATTGTTAGTAGGAGTAGATGTATTATCCATTTGAGGGTAATTGTGATTAATGCTCCGGGGTAGCTGCGATATTGAGAGGGTTGATTTATTAACAAGTTAAAATAATATTACTTTCAATTTTATATTATCTTTACTCTACAACAAAATTCTTTCAAAGGACTTTTAAACATATCAAAACATCACTGGTCCCTTCCTTCAAATAAATAAAGAAACATCTTAAAATAACGGTAAGGGTTCAAATTATTATCAAATCAAATACCGTAACACTTAAAACAAGGAAATGTTAAAATCTTACTACTGCAATGCAAACGAGTAGTCATCATGTTAAATGACAGTGAAGCGTCAGTAGCGACACATTTACATGATGACTTAATCAGGACTCAAGAGCACTTCGAACGGAGCTTGTTATAATTTGATGAAAATGAGTTTGTTGTGATAAGTAATTTAAAAGCCGAGCCGCCGTTTTGACGTCAATCATTAGCGGAATATACCAAAATACGCTTGGGATGATTCACCAAAAGTTTGCTTCTGGTTAGATGTTGGAGAAATCTTTATTTGAGTCATTTTTTATTCCGCTTTTGTTTTCTTTTAAAAAAATACAGAAAATACAGAACATACAAAATTCCAAAATTCTTATATGTCTTTTTAAAATTAAGAGAATTTTAATTTAAATAATTGTTTTTACTACGTCTTGTAGGTGTTGAATATACAATGATTCGCAATTATTTAAATCACGTGCCTATTTATTTATTTTTAATAGGGTTCAGGATCCAAACACTTAACACAGTTAACATAAAAAAATCTCTTTTATTTTATAATTCAAATAATAAAAGTGAATAGGTTATTGTACCCTTAAAATGAATTTATAAAAGCTATTTTTAAAATTATGTTTCACTATTTTTAAAATTATGTTTTAAGCCGATCAACTGAAAGTATTATTTTCCACTAGGAAAAACCACTAGCCACTAAATGTAAAATTTCGCCACTAAGGCAGAGGTGGAAACATCGAGCCCATAACCAATAGAGGAGAAAAACGCTTACATTATTTCCTCTGTATGTTTGTTTGTATGTAACCTACAAGCTTCTTGTATGTAACCGACTCCATTGTACGCAATTTAGACCCACTTTAAACGGTCAGATTTCATTTAAACTTTATAGACTTATCAAAGACCGATGACATTACAATAATTCGATAAGAATATCCTATTATCCTGATTAGAATAGCCAGGACTAATAAATTAAACGATTGGAATGTTAGTTCAGCTATACGTCACTAGATGGCGTTGTCATTGTTAGGTTGGTGGTTAAGAATTTTAGTACTTTCATGAGCGGTTATAATTCGCACTAAAAAGTAATTAATGAAATAATAGTTTAAAAAAACTAAAAAAAAAACGCTTTTTATACTTACTAAAAAGTTATTTTTCACTTTTTAGTTCAATTTAATATAAAAGCGTGTTTTTTTATCTTTTTTTTTAAACTATTATTTTTTTGTTCTAACATAATTCCACAAAAAAATTTAAACTACAAGTCATAGTAGAGATGGGGATACACAGGCATGCCAATTTTTTTATCGATATGCTATGAAAATAAATACCTAAGAAAACTAAATAAAAATAAACTTATTTATTTTCTTTGTAAATTTTACAGTAACTAAATTTAAATTCAGCGAAATCTAATCAGAAAAAAGTACCAGAAGGCGATCTTGACAGTCTCAAAATCAAAATAAAGAATTATTGACAAACAAAGTTTGACATTGTCAGTCAAATAAGTAAACATAAAATTAGGAAATCATAGGGAGTTAAAATATAAAATAATACAGAAAGTAACATATATAAAAAATAGTGAAAAGTGGTAAAATATCAGTGGAAGTGTAAAAAAGTGAATAAGTTGCATAAAACGCAAATTAAATTTAAAGCAGTTTTGATAATATTTTTAACAAACAAATGTTATTATGTCGAATAAAATAAAGCTATTTCGAAGGAATAGCGTGTTATTGAACTGCAAATATCGATTCGATACACGTTTAGATTTATGTTACTGCAGCATGTTGCAACACTAGTATTAAGTATACTGTTTTAGGTGAGATTGACAGTTTGACGTTAGCGCAAAAACGCTAACCTGTTTCGGAGACGGAGGGCGCGTATTACCACTCCACCAATTTTAGTAGAAGAAAATCCACCAAGTAAGTTTGCAACACTGGATCGGTTATTAATTATGATGGTGCCTCGTTTTCTACAAAATTGATTCTTAAACATTAACATACATACTCGAAAACATCGATTTTTTACGAATCGATTCGTCAAGTTTCTACGATAATGATTTATATACTACGTTAGGGATATACTACTCTAATATAGAAAACGATTTTCTCGATACGAATGGACAGCCCTCTAAATGGATTTTGGCACAGTTCAAATTAGTGACGTTAAAATAATTAACGTCATTTTAAAAATTAAACACTGAAGGAATTACTTAATAGTTAACTGTTTATTATACTACGTTTATTTGAACTTCAAACAGACAGCGATAGCGAGATTCAGAGGAGTTCAGCGCTATCTATTGGCTAGAATGTGAAACCAAGAGACGAGCATTAATTCACATGAAAAACCCCAAGTTCGGAACCCTGGTACACGTGTATTACTATAAAGTCTTCAAAACTGAACCAAGACTTAAAACCATAAAATATGGAAGTAAGAAATCGTATTTGACTCTCAAAATGGGTCCTTACCAAAGACCACGGACCATAATATAAGGTCCTTACCTATGAAATTGGCGTTTTTTTCTTACACACTTAGCTGTATAACTTCTTTGATTGAGTAGCTGTTTCAGTTTTATATTTTTATTACGAATTAGGACTATACTGTTACGGATTTGCATGTAAAATATAATTAGTTAAATATTTAATTTTAAAAAATACTCAATATAAAGCAGCTCTTTTATTGGGTCAGCAGAATCAACTCTTGGAATCGTTGTAACTTATAGACAGGCTTATTTTTTTGTCTAAATTATTTATGCAATATTTAACTAAGCCTTGCCCAATTATACACTCCTAGAAAATTTAAGAAAAGTTAGTATGGAAAAAACATATATTTTTGACAATCTTCATAAAACTTGGCGTTGTTCCATACAAACTCTATTTTATTTAACTATAAATCCTAATGTTACAAAATTTGGAGGAAATTAGCGAACAACCCTCGGCTAAGTCTAGCATCAATAAATTATGAAAAAATCCAGTCTGTCCATGAGTTAGTAGGCATCAAATAGTCAATTCCGATGAAGAGATTGAAGAGTCATTTTCACTTTCTTTTCAGAATTTAACAATTGAAATATAATTTAATTACGGACAAAAATCTTGCAAAAAGTGTAGTTTCAAAAAATAATAATAATAAGAACCTAAAACAACAATTGAATTAAAGAAATTGCAAGTTTAGGTACAAGATAATAAAACGCCAATTTCAAAGGTAAGGACCTAATAGTAGACAGATTTTTGTATTTATATGTTTCTGCAGATGAGTTACGTTTCCAGTGTGAAAAGATCGTTTGATATTTCTTATAAGATCACAGAGCTGGCAGCATTCGACTGGCACTCTTGTGTGGCAAATCACATGAGCCTATCCATGAAGCTTGAAAAAATATCATAGAAATTGAACAACGTCAGTGTAGAAACAAACTTGCGGGTTTCTTTCAACGCAATAGCCTCCCATACACTAGCGTTCATTCCGTGTGTCTTGTCCTCATGTATAAACTGTAGGGAATCATCGTAGGGATAAATAAAACCATTGAGACCACTAACTGATGTGATCTCTACATGCTTTCCTGCAATTTTCTTTATAACTAAGTCAAGGCCCGACGGAATGACAAAAAGATTTTAATTCCGTCATTCTTTCGCGCTTTGCATTTCGCATCCACTAGAATTCATTCCTTAAAGATTGGAAGAGATTGAACATTCCAGCAGGAACAAGTGCTAGAGGATGGGGGGCCAATATGACCCAAATCAAAATGACCTAAGGTCGAAAATCTCAAAATCAAATTCCATTATATCAGTGTTGACAAAACTTGCTAGATTCTATCATGGCAATGTCACAGACCTAAATCAAAATGATCTAAATCCGAAACTCGCAAAATAAATTTCTATTATATTGGTATAGAAAAAACTCGCGGAACTCTATCAGCGCAATGTCACAGACCCAAATCAAAGTGACCAAAGTCAGAAAATCACAAAATCAATCATGGGCACGGTAGCGTCTCCCGCAGCGCGACCAGCGCCGCCACCGCAGATTGAGAAAAAACTGATTGATTTGCGAAAAAAATGCGTTCTCACTTTCGTTGAGATACGGACACGTCGCGATTTTGCACGCCCACTCAGCGGGCAGACGTGTCAGGAGCGCAGGTTGCTTGAAGAGAAAAAAAAAGACTTTTTCTGACAGATTAATACTGGTGGCCTCAGATTTTGAGCAGGCGAGGACTTTGGGAGCTCCAACGTGTAATGCAAACCTCCCTGGAGGATTTGTAATCCGTGACCATCTCCTGCGTGGGAGTCTCTTCTCTACACCGAAGGGAGAGCATCGCCTGAGTGCCTGTAAGTCTGCCGAGAACAAAAAACCAACAGAAATTTTGAGCTAAATACTTATATCATTAAAATGTTGTACGTAAATGCAATGTAATCAAGTGTAGTATTGGTTGAGTTAGTTGTACTGGTTCCTATCTAGAGCGGCTCTCGTGGAATCTTAATACTAAATAGGTTAGAGAGAGTAGCCAGGTTAGTGGAGTACCTAAGTGAGTGTTGATGTATATTAGAACATGTAAATTAAATAACCAACACCCTGAATACAGGTGGTTTGGGATCGGCTTCTGAATTGATTTCAAAATTTTATTGTTTTTTTTCCAAAAAAATAGTATTTTTTTTAAATGATTGAAATCAACTCAGAAGCCGATCCCAAACCATTTGTATTCAAGGTGTTAGTTATTTAATTTACATGTTGTATATAATAAGGAGGCCCCTTACTTAGATTAAAAGTCCCAGGAACTCCTCCTAGCCCCCTCTCTGCAACACTATTGATCCAGCACCTGCATGGTGACTCCATGGAATGCTAAGATTCTCAGGTCTTACGTCTCAATAGGCTATACCCACCTGATGGTAAGATGTCCCTGTAACATATCACGTTTAAATCTATCCAGATTCTACCAGAGAACCGCATTCAAAGATCAAAGTTTCATACATGTGTGTATGAAACTTTGATGTAATTAGGCCCATTATTCGCCTTCTACGACACCCATTGGAGGATATGGGGTGATGCTATTCTACTCTGCCGGCATCACGCGGCCATTAATTATGTTTGATAAACATAATTATTCTTATTAAATATTTAAGAATTAAAATAACAAAACAATATTCAATGCTATACATGATACCTTAATGATTACTTATAAAAATCACAGACGCAAGTTATTATAGTTATTGGAAATTTTAATAATAATATTTATTATTGTTTTTTTAACTCAAGTTGAATATTATCATTCCAATCCTCGCCGTTCGGATTATTTGTTATCAAAAGCTTCTGGTAATCGATATTTTTCCGACAGGACGCACAAGTGCAGCAACCAAGGTTGTTGATTCAAATCATTAACAATGTAGCCAAATATTTGAGCAAACAAAAAATAAACGTCCATATGTTGGCCCAATAAATTCGGAGTTAACCCTTTATTTACGAACGGGGATCGTTTAGACCCCTATTATAATATTTAATGCTAAACAAACAACGGGCTTTCTGATTAGAATGACTCTATCGAGCCGCTTGTCCGCAGTCGTCACTGATGACCTGACTCTTAAGTTATGGTTTGCGTTTTGATTGGGTTTGATGTTTTTTTTTTGTAACAGATAAAAAAGTTTAAGGAAATATCACTGACACTCAAACTTAAAAAGAACTTTTACTTAAATATGTGAACTCAAGATGTCAAGTAGGTAGGTATGTGTATTAATTTTATTTTCGTGCTTTCATTTTAATTTCCTGCTTTTTTTTCTTTTACAACTTGTATGTTTACTACAAAAATAGTAAAAAAATAACAGCAGTAATTTTAAACGTAGTGATCTGCCTACGTTTGATAAAATTATTGCTGTTGATTTTATTTATTGTGTTTAAATAAAATATAGTAAATTAATTGACTTTCAATGGCTTAACGTGGCAACGTTTTACCGTACGTATTAATTCCTCTAAGTTGTGCTTTAATAATTCTTTTACAATTATTATTATCTTAAAAAATATAAAAATTATAAAAACTAAATTTTAAGTGAGTACCTAGGTATTAAGATACAGGATTGGTTTTGGATATTGCACTATATTGCATACTTTCGGTTCACACAATAACATTACATGACTATTTAATAAGATGTTAAATACTTACTGATAAAAACGATTCTCATTTTATTCTCCCAATATCACACTAATTGTCTTTTTTTTTCTTTTTTTTTTTTTTTTTTTTTATAAATAGGTCAAGCAAATGACTCCATTCCACCTGATGTTAAGCAGAAGTGGAGTCCAAATGCGAAGATAGCTGGTGCGAGAGATACACTGCCGCACTAGCCACCCTTGCCTTGCTGACCTGCAAGGTGCTTCTTCACGCCTCTTTTGAATGACCCAGGATTGTAGGAAGGAGGGAACACGTGTGCTGGCAGTGAATTCCATTTCTTGATTGTGCGACAAAGAAACGAGTTGCCAAATTTCTTAGTTCGCGTTGGAATGGTAGCCACAGTTTGTCGGTGACAACGTAGGCCAGCACGCGTTGTCCTTAGAAGGAAAGGAGATGGTGGGATTAGGGAAAAAATCTCCTCAGAGCACTCGCCGTGGTACAGACGGTAGAAGGCGCTCAATGACGCAACATTGCGACGCAATTGGAGAGGCTCAAGGTGTTTGGTCACCTCTTCGTCGCCGATGATGCGGGCCGCGCGACGCTGCAACCTATCCAAAGCATCGAGTAAGTACTTTGCAGAGCCATCCCACAGGTGCGAGCAATACTCCACGCAGGACCGTACTTGCGTCTTGTATAGCAAGCACAATTGATTTGGCGTGAAAAAACGCCGCACCTTGTTCAGGACTCCGAGTTTCCGTGAAGCTGTTTTTATCACGCTTTCGATGTAGTCCTTCGGATTCAAGTCGCTACGAACCTCCATACCGAGCAAGGTGATACTGCTCTGTAGCGTTAGTGTTGTGCCCTGGAGAGAGGGAAGGGAAATTAAATTAAGTAACATTGTGGCTACTAGATAAAGCAGAAATATACATAATCATTTATAATTAATTTATTAGATACTTAAAAGCATACCACCGCGCTCGTAATCCCATGAAGGGTTGAGTAGAGCCTTAGGTAACATTTTGCTGCACATAAAGCCACGTAATTTATATGTATATTTCTGTAAATAAACTTTAATAAATACATACTAGACTCATGAACAAACGGTTGTATTAAAGTTTGTGCGTGTATTCATCACACAAACATTTGCCCCGACCGGGCAGTCGAACCCGGACCGCTAGATTTGTAGCCAGCATTACTGACCACTTCACGAACGTACCGACTACGTTAAATCATATTGTATTTTTTAAATAACGAGATTATGTTAAAAAGATCTTCTGTCACCCAATAACGCAAACCAAAACTTAACTTAATTCTAAATGACTAGTCAGGTAACAAAGGGTTAAGTGATCGTTCAGTCAGCTATACTTAGTTCGCGCTTCGATTTATGGAAATGAACTATTAACTATGTTTAACTCTACCGGGTCCTTTTGATCTTGATGACGGTTTTTTACTTAACTTTTTTCGCAGTTAAGTAATAGGATAAACGGTTATGTTTAAGCTTGTTTCCTGCATCACGCTTAATGCGTTCTAAATGATTCTGGGAAAAATATTCAGGAGATATCTTTATAACAGACTTTGCTCTTGATCTAACCATAGTAGATTCAAGAATAATAATAAATAAGTAAAGTATCCATATTTGATAGTTTCTGACTGTTGTGTAGATAGTAAAGGCACGGTAATATTATCATATAATATTACCGTGGTAAAGGTCACGAAAGCTGAGCTACCAAGTGTGCGGTCGGTATTCGGATGGGTAACCGAAAATTTTTGGACTCGATTTTTCTCCGTGCTTCGTCGGCTCGTTAAGCTAGTGGTCCCTGGTGCTGTGGAAAGATAGCAGTCGTCCCCAAGGAGGGTTGGTGTCAGGCACACGGCCGTAACAATCTTAATACAAAATCTTAGCAGTATAGTCGATATCAAAAATTACTTCACCGACCCTAAAGATATTGGGGGGGGGGGGGGGGGGGGGGGGGGTATTTGAGAAATAGATATATTTATATTATTGCCCGTGACTGTAATTACTTATCTATACTTAATATTATAAAGCTGAAGAGTTTGTTTGTTTGAACGCGCTAATCTCAGGGACTACTGATTCAAATTGAAAAAATCTTTAAGTGTTGGATAGTCCATTTATCGAGGAAGGCTATAGGCTATATTCCATCATAACACGCGAACGTCGTGGGCACAGCCAGTCTATTATATAAAAAGAAAAGCCCTGACTTACTGACTGATCAATTCCAGACCATACCCTTGGACCTAAATAGTTGAAATTTCGCACAGAAGTGCCTTTTATGTTGTAGGCAAAGCATAAGGCCGGAGTTTTCGAATTTAACCCCTAAGGGGGTAAAATAGGGAAGGATAGGTTGCATGAAAATCCGTCATTTTTAAAGTTAAATCCATAAAAATTGGTATATGACCTTCGATTATAATATTATAAATTAAGAAAGAGGTATTTTAAGATTTCTTAAAATTCAGCCCCTAGGACTGAAATAGGGGATGAAAGTCCGTATAGGAAATCCGTCATTTTAATAGTAAAATGTATGAAAATTGGTAGATGGCTTTTCCGATAAAAATTAAGAATGAAGTGTTTTGGGATTTTTTGAAAGTTTGAATGAAAAATTCGTCATTTTTAAGTAAAATCCATAGAAATTGGTATACAACTTATGGGTTGAAAATTAAGAATGATGTATGTTACGATTTATCGAATTTCAACCCCACGGGGACGAAGTCGCGCGCAAAAGCTAGTTTAATGTAAATCGCTTTTAATAAGTTGTTGACACAGAAATAATAATTATTTATGTGGTTGTTGATCTTTAGCTCACCTGATGATAAGAGCGAAGGCGGAAGTGATCTCAAACACAATCCTTATCCACCGAGGAACTGTACCTTATAGCTAACTGTTGGAACTACTGGAAAAAGTTGATATAAATATCAAACATTTAAATAAAATCAGAAACAAAATTCAACAGTTCATAGTTATAACGTCAATACGTATATCAATAAATATGCATGGCTTTGGTCTTTGTTTGGCAGCTTCATGTAAATCTAGTACATTACCTAAATTTTATTTTTTTATCTCCATTATGTTACATTTTATTGTTGTTTACGATTTATTGCTACTTGCTATAGTTATGTATACTTGTTTTGTGTCGCGGCATAAACTATAAACATGTATCATTTCTTAATTCTCTAATAAGTGACAGTAGGTCTTTTTATCAGAATAAAGTTCTTTAAACTGAAATCAATCACTAGTTTAATTAACAAACATCACCAATTACAATCTTTCCGTTAGTGGAGTCATTAGTTTTTACCGTAACTGTTTTTGACACGAGCGACCAATGGAGATCGATAGAGGAATCGATTGGGGGTGAGTAATTATAGATTATTGGATATTACGCTATCGAAAATTGGTTTTATTTCATTCGACTGCATTTGGAAAGGAATGGATGATTTTATGGAATGCGTGTCGTTGGTAGCATCAACTGTTATTTCGGTTTTCTTTTCTGACAATTAACATTTTTTATACTATAAGGATGGCAGACAGGTAAACAATTATCGTAACCTATTACGATTCCAACTAATCTCGTAACCTACCTAAAAGCTCACCTGATTTAACAAATGGTTAAACTTATTGGAATAGAGGATAGGAAACTTACAACTATATCGGTCTATTGGCGATTTTCCTACAAATAATTTCCTACAGGTACTTAGGTACAGATAATGAACAATTCAACTCAGAATATTCTTCGTTCCAATAAGAGATTGCTTACACTGACTGTACTTTGAATAAGTCTCATGGACCCGTTGGGAAATGTAGGTAAATAATGTTTACAAATCGTCAACTTGTCTTTTATTCACCATCCTAAAGTAAGATAGTGCTGCCGACCGTACTAAATCTATAAGTTTACCTAATAAATTCAAATGGGACGAATCACAGAATGAAAAATGATATATTTTTGTATTCAGTGATTCCAGAATTAGATTCAAAAGAGTTTAGTTTCAGAAGCTCAGTTGGGTTGGTTCAGGGCTAGCTGACACCATAACCATAGGCACAGTATTATTCTGTTCTCTAAGCCAATCTCTAGTGGTTGAGGGTTTTGAGCGAAGCACGCTTCTACTTTTGAGCTTATTCCCAGAGGTCCACAATTCTATTGTTTTTCTTTTCCCATCGGGTCCATAAGAAATAAAAATATAATTTAGGTGTTTCTTAATGCATTTCCCAACGGGTCCATGAGATTTATTTAAAGTACAGTCAGTGTAAACAATCTCTTGTTAGAACGAAGAATATTCTGATGGTGCCGAAATCTTGTGACCCAGGTTTAAAGTGCCGTGCCTCTTTCAATTATCAATAACGCTTACCCTCATTTAACTCCCTGTTTACTCTGTTTAGTCAGATTTACTAAATTTTAATATTTTGTAAACTCTATATTGTGATATTTTTTCCTAATAAGCAACAATCTGTAACCGCCTTACTGAACACACGTAAGTACAATGCAGTGTGTAGTGGCATTATCATTAGTATCACCATGGCCGTAAAATAGAAAGAAATTCCCTTTATTCTTCTACCCCGAAGGATCCTCAAACTTTATAGCAGTCGGTTAGCAACCCAGTATAGTTATGCAAACATTAATAATAGATGTGGTTGGGCCAAATTGCCAATTGGTAATTTTCCTAAGGATAATGTTCTGAGAGATGAATACAAGCGTAGAGATTGCTTTTTGTCAAGCAAATTATCGCAAAATGACCAGCCTTGGCATCCACGTCAACACAATTAATACGACATCTTTGACGTGCATTCATCGTAATGAATCTTCGATCATCTACAACCGTGGATAATGCACGGCAATAGCGTCGGTGGCACACTTCAAACTCCGCTAAAACGCAGCCGTAGCGGACTTTGCATTCAGTGATGCATGATTTGTCAAACGGTAAACATGTCAAAATGCTCCGTAAAAGATTGTAAAAATCACTCCTAAATTCTAGTTAAAAAACATGGTGTGACTTACCACCAGTAAGTTAGTATTTTTAATAAAATTTGAGACTGAACTTATGCTAAAACTAGCTTGAAATACGCTTTGGTTAGTGAAAATTATAAAATAATTTCATAAAACAACGGCCCTTAGCCATCCCTTTCACACTCATAGCCAAAGTGAGACAAAATACATAATAAAATCGGAACATAGTCAAGTTTTTAGGAATGGAGTTCCTATATATTCGTATAGCTATTCATATATATTTTTAAATTAGTGTAGTAAATTAAAATGATCTATTTTCAGCTTTCAATCAATTTCATCATGTCTATCATCTGACGAAAGCCATTATCGAAAAATATGTCGATTTAAGACTTCACTATATTTCCAGGCAAGAAAATTTAGAAAAAAAACGTAAATCTAAAAGACAAGTTTGGAACAAGATAAATTTATTTCAAGGCACGTAATCTACAATAAAATAAATAGTGCAGACCCTAGTATTGGGTTATCTTATTTAAATAATAATAAGTCATTTAAAAATCTTACTTGTTTTTTTATCATGATAAAATCACACACTTCACAACACTAAAATTTTGAAAAGAACCGTAACTCCAAAAGGCAAGTTTGAAACAAGATTAATTTATTTCAAGGCAAGTAATTAAGCCTGAAATAAATACCGCAGACCTCAGTAAAAATACTTTATACACACAGCTACTTATTCAACTTAATATTTTTTCAAGTTTTATTTAAATAAATCTTTATCAAGTATTCAAAACTATACGTCGTTCACATGACGACTCGGCTTGATTAAAAGTCATCGACTTTTATCTACTAATAATAATGAATTTAATTAGAATGCATAATATCTAAAGAGTAGAAAATAAATACGAAGAAAACTAAATATATTTTTTAGATAAATAAAAAATAACAGCTCGTTGCTACTCCTCTGCACTTTTTGTTCGTTTCAGCTTCAAAAATTACCTTAGGTAGCTTCAAGTGACTGTTTTTTTACATTACTGTGTAATGACTGAAGACATTTTAAAGGACTGAGGTGTCTGCGGCAATGTATGGACAAAGCCAGTAGAAGCATAATATGGTGAATTTTTCACATGTGCCAAGTTTCAGCTTTGTTATTGTATGACGTGCTGTATCCACGGTTGTAGATGATCGAAGTAATGAATAGACAAAACTATAAGGCAAATCGCCATTTTGTTACCGGTGGGTAATTTTCAAAACCTCTAGCAACATATGGTGGCGGCAGACGCCATTGGGAGCCAACTGTTGCGTCGTGCATCCCTTTCTAATGTGGTTTTGTTGGGTACATCAGAAAGAGATAGCCCCACGATTCATTAGTCGGTAGTGCTGTGCTATCATTTGAATGTGGAATCGCAAAAAAGCGTGCATTGTCCGCGTGTGCGACGACACGTGCGCGGAAGGGAGGCTTCGGCGCGAATTTGAACATAATTCGAAACTTTCCGAACAGGATATTGAAACGATAATCGGTTGGTTTTTTCGAGGAAACAGCATATGGATTATGAGCTTGAGCTGGGCTAGGGTTGGCCGATAGGGTGGCCGATAAAGTTTTATTTCCTGCATCCTTTCATCTCGAGAGATGGTTCGTTTCCGTTCGATAGTGTTTATATAGCACCTTCTGTGAGGCATTGATTTTAATATTTAATTATTTTTTTAATTTATTTCCTCACCACACTCAAATACAAATGACAATGTTATGCAGTTCACGTACAATTGTCAAAACGGTACATAATTATGTGATTGTTCAGTAGAATGTGGGAGAACTGATGCCCAAGCTAGACTAAAGTCTGTATTTCAGGTCATCAGGTCCCCCTCACAGACATTTGCTTGCAATTTCACAACTGTAGACACTTAAAAAATTGTAGAACTGTTTACAGCGATACATTGACTTCATCTAAACATTTTTTTAAAATATTACTACACATTTAAACTTATTTTATAACATTAATTTATCTATAATTTTATTACTTTTTACGTATGTGTATGAACGTGTGAGTGTATGTGTGTGTATGTGCGCGCGTGTGTTATTACTGGTTCCTTGAGTAGTTGATTATGGAAATTACAAATGGTATATAAAAGATCGAGTAATTCATTATTTCCTCTTATACTCAATTCTATCAAAATGAATAATTAATAGTTTTATTACTTTTATGTTAAAATAAAATATGCTCGAAATTGACGAGCAAACCTACACGAGAACTGTGATGAAGAAGATGAAAGTAAAGAATTATAATGTAAGGATCATAGCAAGTGAAAAAAAATTATCTCTACTACTGTATGGCGTAACTTTATGTATGTAATTGTATGTATAGTCTGCTTTTGGCATAAATCATCTAATTTTACGAAATTTATTTAATTATTTGTCACCGTTAGATTTTTCGTATCCATCGCTATTAATACATACATATTAATCAGCCTGAACTCTCCAATTACTGATAGGTACTTACATATTTATACGAAATGATAGTAGATACATTTCCTATAATTAGATTAGAATATTTAGAACGCACCTTTTCAGATTGCATGTAGTTGCTCCTTTTGTCTAAAATTGCCTATAATGTGGTAGGTAATAACATGTCTCTGTATATATACATATCTAATCTTTAAGAAACAAAATATATCTTAATATACAACATGTCAATTAAATAAACTACACCCTGAATACAGGTGGTTTTGGATCGGCTTCTGAGTTGATTTCAAAATTTAAAAAAAACGATTTATTTTTGAAAAAAAAAAAAAACAAAAGTACCCAGAAAATGTTGTACAATATTTTCTGGGTACTTTTTTTTTTTTTTTTTTTTTTTTAATTATTGAAATCAACTCAGAAGCCGATCCAAAACCACCTGTATTCAGGGTGTTGGTTATTTAATTTACATGTTGTATATAAATTGCGTGTCTCGGTTTGTCCGCGATGGACTCCTAAACTATACTTAACAGATTTTAATCAAATTTGTACACTGTGTGCAGTTTGATCCAACTTGAAAGATAGGACAGTTTTTATCTTGATAAGAGTTCTATTTTTTTTTAAACTGCAATTTCAATGTCATAGGACAGAAGTATGAAATTACAGTGGCCAGGACAGCTAGTAAATTATAAATAATAATTACGAATGAAATTAACGCAGTCAGTTTATCAAGTATAGCTATTGTTTAGTTACTTCTATCAGCTTAAGAGGTCATTACTGATCTATCCAACCCCTATTTCTTTTTTTGGCCATCATTGGTAGCCAAGACCGTGAAAAGCCAAATAAAAACAAACAGGGTCCGCGGCGCGACAAAGGGCGCACGCGCCATATGTCGGGATTAATAGTGAAAGTTATGCCTGTGCTACGACAGAAATAGACATGTTTTTTTCGAAGCTATGAATCCGAACTTGTTATTAATAAAGATTTTTTTTTAAATCAAATACATTTGTTCCAATTTTTTTTGTAAGACGATTGAAAGCCATATTATTTTTGAATTAAAAAATAAATTAAAGAAATCAATACAAGTAATTTTTTTGTTGATAACTACTCGTTTAAGAAGTATAATTGGATATAGTACGGTCACTTCCAATAATACAAAAGTAATTACCTAAGCATAATAAATTTTGATACTTTGTCGCTCTTAATATGTTGACTGAAATCTCAATTGCTTGTGCATGCCAACGTCTTGTTCTTTTGTTTTAAAACTCAAAGTCTCGAGATAGTTCCTGGTACAGTGTTATAAATAGTAGAAATATACTTTCACCACAAAAAGCAAAAAAAAAATATTGTTTTAAAAATAAAACAAAAACCGCCTTCAAAACTTAAAAATGTAAAAATAAAAATTGTTTGTTTAAAAAAAATCTAAATGCCAACTATGTTTTTTGAGGTCGGTACCAACCTCAATAATTGGAAAAAATATCGTCTCTTTGTTTTTTGTTTTATTTTAGGTATAATTACTAGTATAGTATTATATTATCTGTGGTATAATAAAATTGCAATGTGAAAGAAACATATGAAAAAGCTCTTTATTTAAATGAACTTTGCTAAGTACTTTTAAATCGTCAAAATCCTACCACAATTTCGGGACGAAATAATTATTTTACTATAACTATTAATATGCTGGGTAGATATGGAGCGCAAATATAAGATTTTGACAAAACAAAAAAACTGTGAACAGATTAATACCTACCTACCTACTTGACAAATACTTAAATAAAATGTTGCTGCTAGTCAAAAAAGTTTATTTACAATTTAACTGACTCAACAAAGCACAACATCTTTTCAATTTCGCGTAACAAAAAATGCTTCTGAAAAAGTTCCAATTGTTACATCGTACAGTATATCACTTTAACTGGCGCCTGGAGGGGCAGAGCCCTGGTGCTCCGCCCCCGGCTTCGTGCCCTCACTTGTGTGGCCTCGGACCTTGTATTGGGTGCAAACAACGTATACATTTCATTGTTTATAGCTTTGTTATATTTGTGTTACATTTTGCTTCCTTAAAATTATGACCAATATTTATATGTACACGGTAATTTTTTAGTAGCTTTCGAACCGAAGCCATTGTAATAGGTAGGTAAGGTAGGTTGATAACCAGTGTATTTTATCGCCAATTTAAAAGACAACAAAGAACAATGCCCACTCTCCATACATTTGAAAACCTAATAATCAAAATTAATGTATAAGTCTGAAATAAAGTGGAAAAAAAAGTGAAAAAAAAGCTTAGAAAATAATATCCTATAGTCATTTTTACGATTTAAACGCAAGAAAATTCAAAAAATATGAATCTTACTTTATATGTTACATGATAGGTAAACACATCAAATACAGTGTGAAAGTATTTCAAATACGTAAAAAACAGAGTTGATTAGATTTATTCTTGTCAAGTGGCAGTTTCTAAAATCGAACGTAGCAAACAATGGATAGTTAAAGTGCGTTAAGAAACTGTAACTTACAGTTAGCACTAGCTTATTGAAATATTAAAAAATCTTTTTTTTCTGCGTTTCTTATACTACATTGATTATTGTATTATACTTATAATTAAATAAGCTTAATTTTGATGTAAAATTCATCTCTATGCATGATCAGGTAAAAAATGAGCATTGTTCTTTTCAAGTAAAAAGCTTTGATCATTTACACTTGTAGGTAATCTGATCACACCAAAATAAATGGATACATTAATATAACATGAACTACTTGTAATTTACTGATATGTACTTGTTTTACTAAGAAAATTGCAGTTCGTATTTTTTATGTGAAAGTTGTCAATCTTCAGCCTACAAAATAGGCACTACGCGTATCTCCGCGTCTATCTGTGAGCCACTAACTCACTACAACAATTTAGATAGTGTGATAGCGACACATTTTATTGTTTAGGAAACAAATAAATTTCTCGTTTTTTCCCCCACGGCTCCCGACACTAATTTGTTTTAATAACCCATAAAAATTTGGCAAAAAAACACAAGCGGTTCCGCTTTTTTAATGTCGCTAAAACGTTGCCCTTTAGCTGCAGGCAATGAAACGGTTAATTTTATTTTTTGCTGCCTAATTAAATGAGGTTTTTTGAAATACGCTTTTTACGGAACTCATAAAATCGCTAATATATCAATATTTACAACTTAGTACTTAAAATGGCGCCATATTTATTGAATTGTGGCAAGGAAGATAACATTTTTATAGGGAATAATTTTATTTTTGCGTTTACAAACACGTAAATATTAATACTAGAAAAATGCACTGAAAAACAATCGAGTTTCATCTTAACTGGACGTCAAATATTTCGTTCGGGTCTTAGAAGTGCAAAATTCAAAGATTTGATGAAACAATGTTTACCATAAAAACATAAGCACCAAGCACTGACAAATTTCGACAGCGAAAAGCAGTGTCTCGGTGGCGGAATGGTCAACGCAGCTGCCCGGATTGCGGAAAATGCGGGTTCGTGACCCGCCTGAGGCAAGTCGATTTTTTTCAGTTTTACTCCATATTCTCAGACCAATAATTGGTCTGAGTCCATATTCTATAAAAATCTCGTGTTACGGTGTTTGTGATCGCACTCCTCCGAAACGATGGACCGATTTTTACGAATAGGTATTTTTGTGAATATTTGGTAGGCATGACAATAGGGCGTAAAAAAAAAGAAAATATATAGTGCAATCAGCGTTTGGCGGGTCAGCTAGATTTGTTATTTATTTAAAAATGGCTATATCTTGATTTCGCCAGCTAAATCCCTATATAGGTCATTATAGGTACATACATTATTAAAAGACTTCAGTAAGTTTAAAAGTTCCGTTAGTTCTGTAGTGGAAGGCTTATATAACTATCACAAAATCTGTTCACATAAAAGACCTCGGTGTTAATTTGGATCCAGGGCTTACATTCAACCAACATTCTCCTCGTTCGCTAGGGAGTCGTACAGACGGTTAGGTTTTGTGCTCCAAAATTCTAAAGACTTCAGGAGCCCCGAAGTATTAAAAAAAAAGTCACCTGGGTCATTAGATGAAGTACCTACTGCCCCTGGCTCTCTCTGCTACGTCAGCATCCGATCCATAACCCGCGCGGTGAATTTATTCTAATGTTAAGAGTTTTCATGTGTAGAGTGTGGTATGTACCACTGAAAATCATACATCCTTTGACATAAAGCTGAGTGGTGGAACATTTTTCCCTCCGACGCAAAATGAGGGGTGTTAAAAGTTTGATGTGTCTGTCTGTCGCATTGTATCTCGTAAATGGATTTTGATGCAGTTTTTTGTTTGAAAGTTGACCTGATCGATATGGTTTTTAGCTATAAATTTATGTCGACGGTTACTTAAAATTTTCAATTTTTGTAGTTTTGGTTACATATCACAATTATGTTGCTAAACTTTTATACATATGTAGTTGTTTTAATTGGAGGTATGTCATTTATTCTTTTTTCGGAAGTTCTAGTCAAGCCGAGATCTTTTAATAATTTATAGAGGGATTTAGCTGATATACCCTTACCTTCGAATTATTTTTTTTCTCTCGATCTAATTTCGGTAGGCGAACTAACTTAACCAATCCTAAAGTAGTACTTCGCCAATGTCTTGTTTTCATTAACAATAACTTAAAAGCACTTTAATTTGAAAACTATTAAGATATTATCTAGTTTTCACAAGAAAAACATCGGCCTTACAAAGCGAAGACCTGTCGCCAATGAACAACAATAACTTTACACGAAATGTGTTAATTCTTTCTAGATATCGACAGTTTAGTACACAAAAGGGCTTCTAAGGCAACCTCTACAATGTAAAAGCAATTTTAAGTCTAATAACTTTATAGTCTATTTTTGATAACCCTAGTTTAACAAGCACTATCTAAAGCCAGTCGAACGATAATAGATTCTGTTTTGAAGGGAATACGAGTGAAATTTTCTTGTTCGATCCCCAACAAAAGTTTTCACGTTCTTTTGTCACTAGAAGTAGAAGCAGTGACCATTTTGTCGACCACTCATTGACGCGTGGACACAATAAATCCAATTTTATTGCCTCCCTGAATGGAAATAATGACCGTTTGGTCACTCTTTTAAGTGTTTAATTTGACACTGATAAGTTTTTTGAACAGTTGTCGTCTAAGATATGCTTTTGTGAGTTGCTTTTTTATGGCTCTCAAAAGGAATTTAAGGATTTTATGTTTAAATTTGAGATTGAAATGCTTTTTTGTCTTTGGCATAAGCTTTTTATCTTTGGTAAATGAGGATAATGGTAAAGGTGGAAGCCAGCTACACCCTGAACCACAGCCCTGAACCCTCAATCACCGAGGGATGGGCTATCACGTTGACTGTCGAAATACAAAAATACTTGGGACTGGGACTCGGGAAACCGACCAGTTAATAATAATAATAATCATTAATGGCACAACTAGCATATTTATTACAATTGTTTTTGAACAATGAGCTTATTTTATATAAATGTTCAACAACTTGTAGTCTAATAAGATGCACATCGAAAATACGTTAACATCCCAACTAGAGAATAAGAATTCACTATATTTCGGATGTCAATTTGTTTCGAGTATATCGTGTCTTATTTATTTGGCAAGGTAAAAAATAAAAATCATAGCATTTAATAAATTATTTGCATTTCAGTGACAATGACAACCGAGCACAACATTAGATTTAAATATGTTAACTAATTAGAAAATAAGCACGTAAAATATTATAATCATAAGTAGAGTGTTACTTGTTAATCAGAAGCAAACCATAATTTTATGAACACTTGACTCTTTTCAAAAAAATTTAATTCTGATGGAATAGGTACTACCTATATCAAGGCCGTTACATAAAAAGTTATTGGGTAAATGGGCTATTATGGTATACTTACATTGTTTCGTTAAGGGTGTGTGAAAAATATGTTGTATGCGGTTGGTTACATCATAAGCTTTATCTAATATTATTTTCATGTATTTGAGATATGTTTATATTTGAAATTAGTAGGTACAGATGACAGCAGATCAGGCTAAGGCTACCCAAAACTCAAATTTCTTAATTTTGCAACCTTTTTTCTATAGTCATACAGTTTAAAATTTATTGTAAAAATTCGACATTTTTTACTTAGTAATTACTACTATTTTGGTTTTATCCACAGATTTATTAATATCACAGTTTTATCGAATTCTTTTGGAAAAATCATTACAAGAGTTCCAACTTCTTTATCATGCAACTTAATTATAGTAGATTTAATACCTATAATTATACGAAAGCTTATTATTAAACCAGAATTCAAATTGAAATAAATCTTAAGGTCGAGGTTGACCCGCCCTTACGCGCTACCATTTATTAAAACATATTTTACTAAAAAAACAATGCATATTTTGATGTTTTGCAACCAATTAATGGACGGTTGTATGGAAGGCTATAATTAAAATTGTATTTAGTTCAATACAGTTAATCGTGCGTCGGTAATGTGGTTTCTTTTGTGTGTGTGTTTTTTGTATGATCGCTACGAGAGAATGCGTGGGAGACCGCCATTTTTTTGTAATGATTTTCCTGTGTTATGGTTTTGATGATCATAGTTCTGTCAATATTACTAAGAATTTACCTCAAAAGTTACGTAATTTAGTTTTTATTTGTGTAAAATATAGGAAGATTATAAACTGTCGAATACTTTCGTTGTACATTTTTTGCCTCAGGTTATTAAAAATTACCTAAATTTATGCTAGAAAACAGTCCTTACGATTGAAAATTTATAAAGATTGATATGAATTATTTTTACTTGTTTTAGGTTATATAAGAAAATAATAAAATCTACGTAACGCTTGCACTACGACCGCAATATACTCCAAGGGATTTTTTTAAATGAAAATATAACGTAAGCAACTTAGTGAAAATTGATGAAAATGAAGCATTCTATCAGTGAAAGAATTTTTAAAATCGGTCCAGAATTGTTTTGAGTCTTTTAATTACAGACTTACCTACTTATAATATCATTTTTCATGGTAATTTGTATAAATGAATTCGAATGACTCACAGCATTCGTTATTCCTGGGATATTTGTAATTCATAATAATTCATTTATTTCAGGCAACACAATGCTTACAGAGATGTTAAAATAAACAAGGGGCCCATAGATAAATACCTTAAAACTAACATATATATACCTAATAATATAACTTAAACACTAACGTACACGTAGGGTCGGCGACGTGTAGCGCAGTTCGTTAGGGAGTCGTCCTCGAAAACGTCGAAAAACGACTCCTTCCGGCCAGAACTCCTCCTTCATGAAAGTCGGCAGGTGATAATGCAATTCTTACTAAACGTAAGCCCTTATTTGTTAACCCAGTCAAGCCATCGACAAATTCAGTGTCCATTACACGCGTTAACAGTGTATGCACCGCGGTCGGAGTGACCGCGCGATATAGTCATAAATTGACCGCGCCCCGCCCGGGGCTCGGAGCGGTGGGTGTGATTTTTTGCCACTGGTTGCGTTGGTAAATTTATGATTTCATTTGAGCGCGCGTGTGGCAAAAAGTTAATCGATTGGGTCAAGCGGACCCTTTGAATGTGGAGGGTTGACAGGGAAGAGGAGCGAGGAATGTCGCTGCTGTCAAAAAAATTATGATAATGCGAGTCTTGAATCTATATTCCTTATAGCAAATGTTAGAGTGTTTTGTCGGTTATTATTTGGTGTCTTCTAAAAGTATAGTTTATTTGTGTCCGTGTAAATTCATAATTATAGAGCTTGGAATTTCAACGATACAGAGTTTATATTCGCAGTAATTGTCTTTTTTATGAATTTCTAAAGTAATTAATATTTCTCAAACGGTTCGCTTTTGAATAGGACATCCCATAGTGAAATCGACTAATATTGTCCTCTTCTATACTAATTAAAATCATCCTATATACTTAACTTTTTAATCCTCCCTGTTTAAAAGGACAATCGAGGTATTTTATACAGTTGTATAGGTACCATATATAGCCAAAAACCTCGTCACCAACATAAATACTTTTATTTGCCATTTTTTACGAAATTCTTTTTTTATGTTGTCAACTTAAAGACATACCTACATAGCCTCTAACAAGGCGCATAATAGCCAAGCAGCAAACAGGAAGTTCTAATGAATAAAATGCCGTCGTGAAATGTATAATTTGTGCGAAATCACACGAGATTAAATTCTATTAGTGAATTCGGCTTGTTAGGGAAAAAAGTGCAGGGCTGTCATCAAATTGCAATCAGCCTCGGCGACATAAGAAACTGATTTTAAGTAAAACTATTTCATGGTTATTTAAAAAAGAATTGGCGTTAATATTAAGCAATAGCCCGTTTTAATAGATAATAAACACTATAGGTACAGAATAAACCAATGTATACCAATGTATACTATTTTACAATAAGCTTCCGAAGAATATTAGAGATTTGCATGTTTACAAGTTTAAAAAAACTGTAAAAACTAACTTGAAAAATCCTATTACAAGATAATTGATTATTTAAATGATACAAATGCGTGGGAGTAAAATCTGCCCAAAAACTCATTCAAAATTGTAATTTATATTTATTGATATATCTATTGACCTGTAATGATCTTTTGAAATCATTATGAACTTTTAAGCTGTGGAGTTTCTTACGCCATTTCTTCTCCGTCTCAGCAAATTAATAATTATTCGTCCCGAAATGGTGGTAGGGCCTTTGACGATTTAAAAGTACTTAGCAAAGTCCATTTAAATAAAGAGATTTTTCATTTCATTTCAATGATTAGGTATATCATAACAGTCACTTAAATAGATTTTTTAACAGAGTCCATCCTCAGGGGAATATTTGTGGCTTATTCGGTTGATGCTAGGGTTTATTTTAAGCTTGAGAAGTAGCAGATTGGCATTGCATGTTCAGTTCATGTAACGAGAAGAGATGATGAACATGCTACTAAGAAAGTGATGAGAACTAATGTGGATGGATACAGATGGAGAGGAAGACCGAATAAAGGATGTATAGAATGTGAATATGAATATGGTATGGCAATGAAAGATGTTTATGTTGATATGACGACTGATCGAGAAGTGTTAAAGATCATCATCATATCAAAAAAGCCTTTATAATTCGAACCACTGCTAGGACACAAGGTATCTAAGGAGGTTTGGGCACTAGTCCACCACGCTTGCCCAATGCGGATGGTAGACAGAGTATAAGGCGACTAGGGATTGCAATCCGGCATCATTTTCAGTCCGGCGGATCCGTCCGGATTAGTAGGTAACTTTATAAAATCTAATTTAATTAACCTTAAGTAATTTACTGAGATGAGATCATAATTCACAACACAATAATTATTAATGTAAGTATTTGAGAATGCTAACAAACAGGTCTTATATTTATGACAGACACCATCATGATTTGAGGAATCTCTCTAATGAATTATCACAATAATGGGTTTGTATTATAATAACAAGTCTTTAGTTAAATCAACTTATGATAAATAATTATTTTAAGTAGAATTTGCCAAAAATTGCTATCACCGGATCCGTTCGCCGGATTTTTTTTTAACAAAATTTTTATTTCGCAGTTTTTTGTTTGAAAGGTGTTTTTTTTTATTTATAAACAGTTTTTACGTTATTTGGTGTCAGACAAGCATACGCCCTGTCTGGTGCTAAGCAAATAGTTACCGTAGCATAGACGCTGTCAACACTGCCGTGACACTCGCGCGTTGCCAACCCTAGTATTTTCCCTACCCCGTGGTGCTCTGGTAACCTTACCCAACAGAAACATAACACCATAAAAATCTGGTGCTATTTGACTGTGATCTCTTTTAGGGATAAGTCCGCCCTTGCAAACTATGTACAGTCGACCAAATTGAATCATGACCCACCTTAAGATCATTTTCCTACAGTCACTCTATACAAAGTAGGATGAAATTCGCTTGAACGTACATTTCTAAGTAACGAACCTGTTATCAATTTGTTAGACACTGACAGTGTCCAATAAATATGGTTTTTTAAAATTTGTTCAGACTACTAATTGACATTTGACACATAAGCACATAACGTCATTTTATTTTTAAAAATATAATAGTTATTCCATTTTCTCAGTAGTGAAAAAAGTTTAAATTATGAACGACATCTTATTTACAATTCCAATTGAGACTTTAGTGCAGTGATAAGAAAGATTAAAATTGCATAGATCTCTGACCCGTAATGACGCATTTTTATTCATATTTAAAACGTACTGAGTGCAACAGGCATGATAGCGAAGAAAACATAACTAAATTTATGATTCCAAAGGAATGATCGGCCAAGTGGGTCATGATTCAGTTGGTTCGACTGTATTATTTTTAAGTTGTTCAATGTATTTTTCAATTGCAATAGAGAGTACGTTTTTCTGTGATCTTCTGTAAAGTTGAGGTACTACCTTAGTTTGGGCGTTCTATCAGTAATTATAATCTATGGGGCGTTCCGAATTCGAACAGCTAGCCACATAGATGTAGGAAACTTTAGATCGGCAATGTGAAAGAGAAAGAGCATACAAACGCGTATATTAGAGCGAGATAGATAGATGAGACCATTTCTCGTACACGAAGGCGACCTAAGTCGTTCTGTCAGTCACGTAGAAAAGACAGCAACGGTCAAACTGCAGTACTATTTTTCACATCGGTGCATTGTTTTGGTCTTGCTCTAGTCATTCATTGCCAATCTATAAATGTTAGTAATTGTTTCTTATTTCGACTAAATTATTATTCTTATCAAAGTCATAACATAAGATTTTATTTTATTTAACTTCCAGTTACGACTGGCACATAAAGCAACATCACTCGACGCCTAAGTAATCATATTAAAAGTGGAATAATAAAAAATCCAACCCCAGCCATGTGATGCTGGCAGAGTAGAATAGCATCACCCCATATCCTCCAATGGGTGTCGTGGAAGGCGACTAATGGATGAGCCAAGGGGTATTGATCACCTTATACGCCGCATTGGGCAAGCGTGGTGGACTACTGCCTAATCCTCCTTCGATGACAAGGAGAGGCCTCGTGTCCCAGCAGTGGGTTGAATTATAAAGGCTGTTATGATGAATAAAAAATTCTACACAAAACTAAAATGACTCAAATCAGGCATCGACCACAAGCTCTCTAATTCAATTAGTAACAGAGAGAAGTCGAAAAGTTGCAAATTATACGTTGTCTCCGCCATTGTTACGTGTGACCGCTAATTCTGTGATGACTACCCTGGGAAACGAAGCGGACATTTTGTCATTTGTGAATTGGACACTGATGGTGGCTAAGTGATTTTTTCCTCGGTTTCGATTTAGGTTTTTTGTTAGAGAAATCAAAGAAACTGCAACGCATTTTTAAGGTCAATCGAAATCACTAAACACAACCATTTTCGGTTTGAAGAATATTTATTGTACTAGAAAAAATATTTACGCGTTTGTAATCGCAAAAATAATATTATTCCATAATGTAAGGTCTTCTAATTTTAGTTGTAATAAAGTCATTTCGCATAATTATTCATTTGGCCGAATATTTAATTGGTAGAATTTTATTTAGCATAATTATTTATTTGACATAATGTCATTTCACCGAATTTTCATTTGCACTAATTTTACTCGTATTTAACCTAATGTTTAATTGGTAGATTTTTATTTAGCATAATTATTTATTTGACATAATGTCATTTCACCGAATTTTCAAATGCACTAATTTTTTTTAACCTAATGTTTAACTAAACTAATAATGATTTGGTCGAAAGATCGTATCGAATATTCAGTTCAGTAATAATTCAGTGAAAACGCCCTAAAGTCGCTTCTGGTCGCTCGTCGCTTCGCTCCTCGCTAACCTATTGTTCAATTGAACATTCGATGAAATGAAAATTATACCACCTGAATAATACATCAAATGAACATTATACTTTTTGATCAATAGCGCAAATGTTGTTATCGCAAATGAACATTCGATGAAATGAAAATTATGTCAATCGATATTATACAAAGTGATTATTTTCTTAAACGTTGTTCGAAGAAATGATTTTCGACTAAACGTTGTTATACCAAACAAGGGTGAACCAATTTCGACAGCGAAAGCAGTGCCTCGGTGGCGAAATGGTCAACGCAGCCGCCCGATTGCGGAAGATGTGGGTTCGATTCCCGCCTGAGGCAAGTCGGTATTTTTGCAGAGCATTTTTTCTAGTATTAAAAATATTTATACGTTTGTAAACGCAAAAATAAAATTAATCCATAATATAATATTTATTGTCTCAAGAAATTTACATTTAACTTATACGACAATATTTAGCTAAAATAACTTGTACAATCTATTTTTTAACATGCTTATATTAGTTTCACCTGTATACGTATTTGTAACTGAGTCTTTGGGCTCGATTTTGACCCACTTTAAACGGTCAGATTTCATTCAAACTTTATAGATTTATCAAAGACCCATGACGTTACAATAATTCTATAAGAATATCCCATTATCCTGATTAGAATCGCCAGGACTAATAAATTAAACGTTTGGAATGTTAGTTCAGCTATCCGTCACTAGATGGCGTTGTCATTGTTGAGTTGGGGGTGTCGTACTAAAAAGTGGATGATAAAATAATAGTTTAAAAAAAAACAAAAACAAGCTTCTATACATATTAAATCGGACTAAAAAGTGAAAAATAACTTTTAAGTATAGAACCTAACTGATGAACGAAAATTATAATTATAATTTAGAGGAAAGCATGGGGTGCTCGATAACATTAGTTCTTGACAATATTCGATCGGTACAATTAAATTGAGCACCCCACGCTAAATAATAATTAATTATACTTTTCGTTCATCATTTAGGTTCTATACTAAAAAGTTATTTTTCACTTTTTAGTCCGATTTAATATGTATAAAAGCGTGTTTTTTTTTAGTTTTTTAAAAACCATTATTTTTGAAGTTACACTTCTTTAGGCGCGTTATGAAAAAATGATGAGAGTGATATTTCACAAAAGTCACAGGTTGCAGTCAAAGTCTCGAAATAAATATATATGACTTAATTTGTACTAAATATTTTAAGATTCTTAATTTTAAATATTTGTTCTTGGATATTTAATATTAAAAAAGTAAGCAAAAACAAGTAAAATTTATTTGCTTTGTACATAGAATTATAACTTCTCACGCGCGTACATAAGTACACGCACCCATTTTCTTTTTTTATAACCCATTGCTAAAAGTAACAGACAATTGTACGGTAGATTGAGTTTAAAATGGACTCTCAACACGTGTTTTTGCAACAAGTACTCGGGAGAAACTCCCTTCGTAGAGTTAAAAATATGATCTGTCCAACATTAGGCAATCAGATATTTTATAATAAAACGCGTAAACCACATTAGTTCTGCCATTAGAATGGACGATTAGCGTAAATTTCGATCGCACATTAAATACGAATTAACGGAAAACTAAACGAATTTACCGCACACCGTGAAATATTAATAACTCTATCTCTGGATAGCCTCCGGATACGACCTTCGTTGGGTTGTCATTCTGAGCTTAGTTGCATCTCTCAGTTCAGATCCACCTTAAAATAGAAAAAGAACAGAAGCTTCACACATTATTCGCTTATGCGAGTACATATTGTTAAATGTGTCGCATTTGCAATGAGATGCACCCTGTTTGTAAGCACATAGATGTTTTTAACAACAGCTTTTCTAAGTTCAAATGAACAATATCGGTTTTTTTTTTCATATATACAAGATGTTCGAGCTACCAGCTGAACATTGAACTCTGCGGCTGCATCGTCAGCAGCGAGACACAATCACATTCCGCGGGTCAGCAGCTACGTGCACCGTCGGCAAGTTACACCTATGAGAGACATGCATAAACCTTTCCATGTGTATATACCATAAATGTAATATATAAACAGCAACCAAACTACCAATAAATCAGATTACAACCGTCCGCGGTGTATCTCAATACCTCCCCGCTGCTGCCTGCCAGGGCTACTCCCTGGGGCAGGTTCCTAATACCAAACCAAATCCTTGCTGGTCAGCCTTACACCCTGGCTTAGCATCCTCCCCCATATGTACTTGTGGGTACCGGCGCCTTACAACCGCCGCGACCTGCTCGTACACAAGATGGTAAACAAGCTTGTGGCCCACCTGGTGTTAAGTGATTACCGTCGCCTATAAGTAGTCACTTGCAATAATTTCTCAGCCCTTCAGGCAACCCAGGTTTGTAAACAGTCTCCGCACGCACATGCGTTCGGCTCCACTATGGTGTCCGTTCTCGCACCTCGCTCTCTCCTGAGGGGGCGGCTGCTTATAGCCTTATAGCCACTTTGGCAACAGGCAAAAAGTGTTTAGTCAGTAAGAGTCTGACATAACCCTAGGGGCCGGCCCTTAGGGTATCCATGAGGATTCACCCCCTCCTTTCCTCGTTTGGGATAAGAAGTAAATAAGTATTTAGTCTGGCTGAAATATGTCTATGTTACACGTATATAATTGGAAACATGTAATTAATAAAGTATCCAAAAATATTTGCTCAAAGTAACTAGTACACGCAGACGATGTCGCGGGCAAAAGCTAGTCGTTTATAAATGAGTAAACACGTGTTTCAGGTTTTTTCAGAATTCAATTTAAACTTGGCTATTTTTGATAATGGTTTATATCGGGTCGCTGATTACGAAAACAAGAACGAATAACGTTTTTAAAAAAAAAAAACAACGGTGTACGAGAATACTACTGCAAGCAAGTACTAACTAATACTATTAACATTAAAATAAATGAATGAATGAACGATCGATCCTGGAGATCTTTTACCATTTATATCAACTTTCTGTATTGTATTGCTCAGGTATGAAGTCATAAGGTTGAGAGCCTTGTTCCTAACGCCGTAATGGTGTAAATTCCTGACCAGAGTATCATGATTAACACAGTCGAAAGCTTTAGATAAATCACAGAAAACCCCAAGAGCGTCACGTGATTCTTCCCAAGCAGCAAAAACCTCCTTTAACAACTCAACTCCCGCATCAATGGTGGAGCGACCCCGAGTGAACCCGAATTGCTTTTGATGAAATATGTTGTATTTGTTGAAATGCTTTAATAGTTGATTGAGCATTAGTCTCTCAAAGATCTTACTTAAAGTTGGAAGAATAGAAACAGGCCGGAAATGGGTGGGATCTGAGGTTTCGCCAGATTTAAATAACGGTATAATTTTACTATGTTTCATCAAGTCAGGAAATACACCAGAGTGAATACAATTGTTAAATACGACTATTAAATAAGGAGCTATTATAGTTATAATGGATGAGATTGTCCTGACTGACAGTCCCCAAAGATTCATAGATTTCTTGTCTAGAGTTTTAAACGTATTTATAATTAACAGCTGTAAATTCAAAGTTACTATCACATGATGATACATTTTGTTTTAACAGCTGTTCAGCTGAGGTGGAAGACGACTTTAGTGATTTAGTAGGCTGTATGGGAACATCTGAGAAAAACCTTTCAAATTCCATCGCTACTTCCAAATCAGCTTTAACATTTACGTTATTAATCTTTAAGTTAATATTACAGAAGCGTGTTTGACTCCTACCAGTTTCACTGTTAATAATATTCCAAGTTTCTTTAATCTTATTTGTAGAATTCTTAATTTTGTTTTTTAAGTAAATTGACTTGGCAGTGGAACAGGCTCTTTTGAAAACTTTAGAGTAGTCTCTTACATAATTAACAAATACTGGATCAAAATTAAATGTTTTTTGACTATACAAATCGTACAATTTATTCCCTCTATTGTAGATACCAGGCGTTGCCCATTCACTAAAGGTTAGATGATCACAGATCGTCTTTGCTTTTGCCACAAAAGTGTTGGTAAATTCATCATTTATTAAATTAAATAAAGTTGGTTTTTGCAATGACGTACTTGGTACGTCATTGTGTTTTTGGCATTTTTTTTATCTAATATGGATTCATATTCATGAGACAACGACAAATTTAACAACCCTAAAATGTCGTATATTGAGAACATAGCATAGATAGCTAGCATATAACGGGCTTATTGAACGTTTATGAAATGAATATCAATATTTATAAAAGTTTTATTAGTACATATGACGTAATATGAGACTGTTGAAGTCTACAAAAATACCAGATTCATGCCATGAAATGAAGAATACCGAGACCTTCTTCTTTCTTCTTCGTCGTTCAGATTGCAAAGGCAGGCAGGTAGGTACTACCTTAAATCCGTGGGAAAATGATAGCGCAATGTAAAATGATTCACCGCCGTCTATTGGCAACTTTTGGAACTAAGTTTGCTTAGTAAAAGCTCTATTTAATGTAGGTTGAACGCGGAGCATTCGATATTCATAACGTTTAACCTAAGTAATGATAAATTATTGTGTTTATCTGTAGTATGCAGTAGAGTAATGACTACAACGAACTAAGCATTACTACAGTAACTACAACATTTACGGTGTTTATGACTTGTAGTGGTTTATTAATATATTATGCAGTTAGGTACTGTAATATTGATAGTGGCAATTACTACTTCTTATCAAAGGAAATAGAAAACAGAAATAAACGAACTAACAGCCATTTAGAAATCTAAAAGTTGTTACTATTTATTTATGTCGGCACCAAAGACAAGTGTGATCTCAATAATAATAAACGGCATATTTAATGGAATTTTGTAAAACTGTTTTTGTATGTAACCCTTTGTGTTTTGCTTTTTAGTTCCTGGAGGTTTTTAAAAGCGATTTTTTTTACATTTGTATTTTTGAAGGCGGTCTTTTTTAATTAGAAATTATTTTTTTTCCTTTACTGGTTTAAGTATAAAATAGTAGGATTGGATAGTTGTCAAAATTGGTTTTTAACTCATTCGTTATCAATGATTAAAATCAAGATAGATTTTTTTTATGTTATTTTTCAGAGTAATTAAAAATATGGCACAACTATGTCGAGACTTTGATCTTCAAAACATTAAAAACGATCAACGTAATGGGTTACTTATTAAGTTTCTATAGATAGAATATAAGAAGATATATACGCATAAAGTTGGAAAAATTTAAGATTTCACTTTATATTTAACACAATCTAAAATCACAAGTAAACAAGAAACCATAGCAACATACAAAACACAGATATAAACAATAATCTATCTATAAAAATTAATACTAACTGACTGACTGACTGATTGACTGACATATCAACGCACAGCCCAAACCGCTGGGTCTAGAGATTATAGAGGTTCTCTATGAGTTCTAGGAGTGCACTAAGAAAGGATTTTTGGAAATTCACCCTCTAAGGTGGTGAAAAGGGGGTGAAAAGTTTGTATGGAAATCCGTCAGTTTTGAAGCTAAATCGATGAAAATTGGTATTTACCTACTTGGTTAGAAATTAAGAATGACGTATTTCAGGATTTTTGAAAATTCAATCCCTAGGGGGGTAAAATAATGGATGGAAGTTTGTATGGAAATCCGTCATTTTTTAAAGTAAAATCCATAAAAATCGGTATATGGCGCTTGGGTTAGAATAAATAATAAGAAAATTTAAATGCTGCCCGAAGTAACTATTCTACGCGGACGAAGTCGCGGGCAGAAGCTAGTTCTGAGATAACACTACAAGATGTGTCCGTATACTAGATATGCCATTTTAACATTCCCTCTTCTTTTAATTGGGATAGACCAATCGCCTGACACATTCTTGTTAGTAAAACCATCAGCAAGTTGTTTATCAGTAGAGATTTGTTGTACTTTTAAATTTGCCTCAGCCACACATGCCGTACATAAAAAAACCGGCCAAGTGCGAGTCGGACTCGCACACCGAGGGTTCCTCGGTATAAACTGCTGTATCTTTTGATCGCGTTAACTTAGAAGTTTGATTTTTTCACTGCTTAAAGGGATAATAGACCTAGGTATTTGGTATAAATTTTAATTTGATACCTTTATTCGTTCGTGAGAAATAAGGTAGTAAGTTTCATTTTATTAAAATATTTTTATTATATTGTATAACTAAAAAAATGTGATTTTCGTAATTTTTCCTATATTTGCATTATATGACAATGTTTCATGCCAAATTTCAAGATTCTGAGTTAACGGGAAGTATCCTGTAGGTTTTGATTCCTTTGCGAGTGTCGGAAATTTGTTGAAAATATCGACATAATCGTCTGTATCTTTTGATTGGCTTGGCTTAGAAGTTTGATATTTTCACAGCTTAAAGGGACAATAGACTTGAGTATTTCGTGTGAATTTCAGCTTGATACGTCCACGCGTTCTTGAGATAAAGGGTCTTGACAGACAGACAGACAGACGGACAACAAAGTAATCCTATAAGGGTTCCGTTTTTTCCTTTTGAGGTACGGAACCCTAAAAATGCTTAAGCTAGATGTGCTTGATTTTCCGATGTAGTTCATACGGAGGGTTTTCAGAAAGCTTCACTGCAGATTCGTTGTCTATGTATAATATCGGCTTATGTAGGTTTAATCTCAGATTTTGGAATAACCTTTTAAGCCAGACAATTTCTCGACATGCCTCACTAGCAGCGACTATCTCTGCTTCCGTGGACGAGAGCGCAACCATCGTCTGCTTCGTACTTCGCCAAGATAGTGCTGATCCAGCAAACAGGTATAGCATCTCGCTTGTAGAGCGACCGGCTGTGGCGTCACCTCCAAGATCTGCATCACTCTAACATACAAGACGCTTTTCGCTCTTCTTGTACACTAGTCCAACGTCGTTCCCCTCAAATATCTGAATATTCTTTTCTAGCTGCATGCTTGCTGCATGCTAATTACATGCTTGTTGCATGCTAGCTGCATGCTTGCTGTTTGCTAGCTGCATGCTTGCTGCATGCTACCTCCATACTTGGTACATGCTAGATGCATGCTTGCTGCATGCTTGCTGGATGCGTTCTGCATGCATGATGTATGCATGATGTATGCTTGCTTGCATGCTTCTTACATGGAAATAAAAACCACATGTACACAATCAACTGTTTTATGGAATGATAATAAAAGAAAACAATTGTAATAAAAAATCGAATAATATTTAATTACAAAAAAATGTTATTTCAAAGTAGATACATTAGTTATACTTTGTGCTCGTAATTTTTGTACATACATTTAATTTGAATTTAGGACTTATGACTTTTATTGAAAATAGTTTTAAGTCTTTTTTATAATATTGATTGTAATATTTATGACAAACAAATTTAGGGTATATTGTATTTAGGGATTTTTATGTTATGGCAAGTAATAATAAGTGACATGAATTTCGGGCAAGTTATCATTTGGACAAATGATGATTAGGACAAAAAAAATTATGTCACTTTAGATAATGGAAAAAAAAGTTAGGTAACACCACTAACACAATAGAAAACCCATTTGATGATTATCAAAACCCTCACACCAAGTCATGCCCACACATACAGTCCACTCTTCATAGTTATCAGCTGTAACCAGACATTATATTGAGATTCAATAAAATATAGCAAAAGGTTTAACTACTTACGTGTTATTCAAAGAACCCTAGAAGAAAATAATATGACCCTTTGAATTTATGAATTCTTCTTCTATAAAGAAGAAAAAACTAGGTAATACTAATTAGGCATTTTTTTATTATAGTTTTGATATTGGTCCTAGGTTTTTATACATTATTTATGAGATAATCATTAAAAATAATAAAACAAAACGTTTCAATGTTTCGATGATACCCTCGTCAAAGTGAACTTAGTTCAAAAAGTTGCCAATAGATGGCGCTGAGTCATTTTACATCTCGCTATCATATTCCCACGGCTTCAAGCTAGCAGCACCTGCCTCGTAATTTTCTTTGAATTTACATGTTGTAAAAGTTTTGGAGACATTAGATCTTAGAGATATGACTTACATAATACATATAATAAAATTGGCTTTTTAATAATCGATTATTTCTAAATAGAATAAAATTATTTCTAAATAGAATATAATCGATCTAAAATAAAAAAGCTTTAGTGATAATTGATAAAATAATCGGTTTTGTAAAAAATCGATTTTTTTGGATCTTAATAATTTAATAAAAATTACGTCCAAAACGTTGTAGTGTAGGTTTACCAGGGCGACCTGGTACGCCAGCCAACAAATACCAGGTCAGAAAACCAGGTTTCAAAATACTTGCAATTGAAGGTATTTTCTTAGTGCATAGGAAAATAGACCTTAGAGTGTAACAATAAGGAACACAATCGCATGTACAGACCCGACCGAGCTTGTCAGCGAGTAAAATACTTTCAATGTACTTAATATTGAAAAACAGCTCATATAATGTCCCCACCGAGGGGCTCGAGCCTCCCCCACATTAGGGGTGATTAGGCCTTAGTCAACCACGCTGTCCAAGTGCGGGTTGGTCGACTTCACACAAAACCTAAGAATTTCTTCATAGGTGTGTGCAGGTTTCCTCACGATATTATCCTTCACCGTAAAAGCGTCGATTAAACGTACATATGACTTCAAAATTTGAAAACACATTGGTACGTGGCGGGGTTTGAACCAGTGCCTTCCGGGTGGGAGACGACGCTCTTGCGCACTCCGCTGCCGACGCTTCCGAATAATTTGTTGAAAGTTAATTTTCGATTCATTCGATAATTTTTATGGGAACAATCGCCCATCGCTTCTTATGTCATTCATAATAGTGTTCGCTTTTGGTTATTTTATTTTACGTATATGTATTGTATTGTAAGTAAGTTATGTAGGGATGGCGATTCTTACCGAAAAAGATCGATTTAAATCGCTACCTGATGAATCTATTCATAAAAAAATCTAGGTCTAAAAGATCGATTTTTTTCGAGTACCTATGTTTATAAAGTAAAATTAAGAATCAATTTTGTAGAAAACCGGGCACCAAAATAACCGATCTTTTGTCACTAAAAGCAAAGTTTATTTTTATGTGTAAAAGAGAAGTGAAAAAAACTCAGTGTAAAACCATCTCGCGAGTTATTTTAGTAGGTATTTAAGTAAAAAAAAAATCTTTACATGTTTGAGTTACATTCTACTAACTTTGTAAAATTTTATTGTTTTTATCATAACGAAAACTCGAATGTCGATTTTCGATAGTGAAATATCGATTCACTTGATAGATTCAGTAGGAGATATCGATTCAATAAATCGATAACTTTGAATAAAAAAATTGATTCTTCGATTAATCGATCTCAGATCGCCATCCCTATAGTAATGTTTGTTGAGGATCGTGGTATAATCCAGGGAAATCCAAAACCATAGAAGATACAGGGAAACGGCCTAAGGAACCGTTTATTCTTTATTTGTGAAAAAATATTTGACATAGTATTTTTTTGGTCAAGCGTGAATGATAATTGTTGTGAAAACGGGAAACAACATTCCTAAAGATTTCGCTGCTTGCGCTGCATAAAAGGTTAAAGTTACGCAAAAATAATGTATTATGGAATTGTTCTCCTTTAAAAGCTTTAAAAAAAAGTCCGTCACAGCAATGTCTATCTTTTACAGTTGGCTCACTATTATCCTTTTTTTGTAATAAAATTTGTTCTACAATAATGCATCATCTGCGATGGTGTTTTTGTAAATATAATATTATTTCTTCTCATTATAAATACATTATTTATCACAAGTATTTAATTATTAGAGATAGATATACAAGTATTTGAGATAGAATAGAATAGAACATATCTTTATTGTACATACATCAACCAACAAATACAAAGATACTAATACTAATTACAATTGTGTGTCTATGTTCTGTGGTACATACAAAGGGCAACCTTATCGCTAAGAGCGATCTCTTGCAGGTAACCTTAGGATGGACAGGACTAAAAAATAAAGTACTCGAGGGAAGATGGCAACGTATACTTAACTTAAAATAAATAATATAAAATAAACTACATACAAATATTTACATAAACTTAAATAGAAAATTAACTACTCGCTATGTAATAATACATATATCATAAATATCATACTAAAATACCACAGATTTAGCTTGTACTGAGAAAGATTTATTGTAAAATTTGGTGAAATGGGACGTTTCCAGCCTTAAGATATCATATTAGGGCTTTAAGTATGAAATTGCCGTTTTGTATGGGGAATTTAACGAAAATTCAATTTTCCATACAAATATATTTGCGATTTTTAGGAACCACAACTCTAAATTTTGTGTAATGTTGTGGATATATTTAGACAACATTAAGCTATAGGATACATAGAGAGAAAAATTAAGAATTGATACCTGTAAAAAAGTATTCATATTTTTATAACGGATATTTATTATTATATTATAACGGAGATGGGCACCTCTTAGGACGGGCTGTTTTTGAAGATGTATTTCTAGTGAAAAAAATAAAAATAAGAATAAAATTGTATACATAAATATAAGTCATTGTAATGAAGTTTAAAATAAAAAAAGAATAATGGACCTAGCTATTGCATTAAAGGTGTTATACACTAATGAATAATGAGGAAAAAATCGGCAATATCATTCTTTAACCCCTATTATTAAGATATCATAGTTTTAAAAAAAACGAGAAAAAATAAATTTTCATTTTCAGAGCTTTCGTTGCGTACGCTGCGTAAACGGATAAAGTTACGCAAGAATCATGTATGACGGAATTATTTTCCTGCAAAAGTTAGAAAAAGTCCCAGACAGCATGACGCAGAGAAGGTCATCAGAGACACCTGCAGAATAATTTTAAAAAACGGAACTACTGATTCAAATTGAAAAAATCTTTTTGTTTTGGATAGTCTTTGATTCTGTCGAGACTTGGGCCGTGCTCCAGTGACTCCAGAGGTGCCAAGTTATTGATACATCCAAGTGTTGCAGCACTCTACGAAATGTATGTAAGCCCACCTTAAGGACCAGAACTCATAACCAATACAGCCCCAGCGTGGTTTGAGACAGGGTGACGTTATATCGACGAAACTGTTCACAGCTGCGTGGGAGGACGCCTTTAAGCTTCTGGACTGAAGAGGACTTGGCATCAACATCAATGGCGAATACATGACTAACCTTCGCTTTGCAGATGATATCGTAGTCATGGCTGAGACCATGGAAAACCTGAGTCTCCCAACAAGTGGGTCTTAAAATGAACATGGACAAGACGAAAATCATGTCGAATTCCCATGTCGCACCCACTCCTGTAAAGGTTGGAATAAGCTCTACACTGGAAGTTGTTGACAATTATGTTTACCTGCGACAAATAGTCCCAGCTGGGTAAGTAAATCAAGAAAGAGGCCAATCGACGAATCCAACTCGACTGGGCAGCGTTAGGGAAGCTACTCGGGATATTCTCGGCCCATCTACCGCAGTGTCTCAAGACGAAAGTCTTTAATTCGTGTGTGTTGACAGTGATGACCTATGGAACCGAAACGTGGCCGCTGACAATGGGCCTCATAAGAAGGCTGAAGGTCACTTAAAGGGCAATGGGCTATGCTCGGAGTTTCTTTGCGTGATCATATCAGAAATGATGAAATCCGCAGGAGAACCAAGGTCATCGACATAGCCCAAAGAATTGCAAAGCTTAGGTGGCAGTGGGCAGGGCACATTGCGAAAAGGACTGGGACAAACCCACCACCTTCCCATGGCCTGACGCAACCTTACGGTTATACAGGCCGAATCACGGGAGAGTGCGCTGCTAGTTGCCGGAGGCTCTGGTTTCACAGCGCACCTTAATCTCTCCTACAAGTTATTCTTTGTCTGTCTTCCTTGTCCCTATGGTCCTTCTCCCCTTTCTGGGGCGGACATCACTCGTACGCCTTCGGTGCCTTCCAGGTCGTCCGAGCCCACCCGAAGTGGTACCGCTTGCTCCCACTGCCCAGTCTTCTGCCTCTTCTGCGGCGTCTTCGCTCTTCACCTCTCTCTTTCTAGCCCACTCATAATCTTGTGCCATCGCCGCGCGAAGTCCCGTAGCTGTCTGAAGTTCGCCTCCGTCCCCACGAGGTCCGGGTAATAGACCGGGCCCACCTCAAGCGTCTTCACCTTGTCCAGAAGAATCCTACGCGCTTCCCCGTAGAGTTCGCATTCCCACAGAGCGTGGTGTACGTCCTCTACGTCGCTACCCCCGCAGTAGCATGAGCTCACATCGGCGAGTCTCATGCGGAAAAGTCTACCCCTGAAGCAACCGTGGCCTGTCAGCAACTGTGAGGTTTCATAGTCCGGCTCGACCCAAGTCGCCTTGAGACGAGCCACCACATCCGGGAAGAACCGATAAAGCTCCCTCCCCTTGTCCGACGTGTCCCAACGTCCCTGCCATGCGGCCTGGACGGACTCAGTTATTCTGAGTTCGGCACCCTTGAACTCGTCCTTGGCAAGCGCGGACTCGCGCGTCTCGCCTAGTCTGCCCGCCCGGATTACCTCGAGGTCAGCCGGAAGCACACCGGCAAGCACCGGCAGTGCGTCGGTACTCGTCGAACGGTACGCCTTCGTCAGAAGGACTAAGGCTGGTCTCTGGGTGCGCAGGAGCGCACTCCGCACAACGTGAAGGGACGCGCGCTCGAACCAACATGCTGCAGCATCGTTACCGTGGCGATGTAAGTGCCGCGGTACAGCTCCCGTAGGGCTCTGTACCGTATACCCCAAGAGGACGCCGATACTCTCGACATCTTGCCGAAGCAATTTGCCGCCCTCTCCCCTATCGATAACGCATGCCGTGCGAACGAGAGACTCGAGTCGACCACCACTCCGAGCACCGTGGTCGACGTGACGCTTTTGATAGAAGTCCCCCCGAACCTGATGACTGGGGGCCTCTGGAATTTACCCCTGATCGTCATGGTAACCGACTTAGCAGGCGCGAATTCCAGTCGGTTACGGGCACCCCAGTCACCGACGAGCTGTAAAACCGTAGAGGCCGTGGCCTCTATGCTCGCCCGGGATCCGGATTCTATCAAAAGCGTCACATCGTCGGCGTAAGCCACGATACTGACCCCCCCCGGGAGGGGCAGTCGAAGCAAGTCGTCCATCAGCACGTTCCAGAGCGTGGGTCCCAATACCGATCCCTGCGGGCAACCCATCGTTGCTGCCTTCCATAACGCCCGGTCACCCACGAACAAGCCCACCCGGCGATTCACGAAGTACCCCGCCATCATCCTGAAGATGTTGGGGGGGCACCCTCCGCGCTTCACCTTGAGCAATATCATGGGCCACCAGGCGTTATCGAAGGCTCCAGAGATGTCTAAGAAAATGGCTTGTACGTACTTCGACGAGGTACCCCTGGCTGCGCTGAAGATGGTATTTAGCGCAGTCGCCGTCGACCGACCTCGAGTGAATCCGTGCTGGCAGTCCGATAACCCCCTGGTTATTTGCGGTGCGCAGCGTAACATTACGCGTTCTAAAATCTTACCAAAGATAGAGAGCAGGGTGACGGGGCGATATGCTTTTGGGTCGGAAAGCTGCTTGCCGTTCCCTTTCGGGAGGACAATCAGCCTGCCGTCCTTCCACACATCCGGAAAGGTCCCCTCTTGGACACATCGCCTAAACACTTCGCAGAACTCTACCGACGCGGCTGCCCATGTGTGTTTAACTATCCGAGCGGTGATCCCATCGATGCCCGGGGCCGTGTTGGGAAGGTCCCGAACTATCCTCTCGACAGTGCCATCAGTGGGAGGAGGGGCATCCTCTCCTGAAGGCGTGATCGAAGCCACAATCCGCACTTGCCGGTGATACACCGTGTCACGAGACACATCGTCGTCCGGACACAGCGCACACATAAGGCTGTGCATGGCCTCGCTCACGCTCCCAGCATACCCTTCGGCGAATTTCGTGCCATTAATTACGTTACGGGGAGGCCTAGACCTCCCGCTCGCGGCTCGGTAGGCCTGTCCCCAAGGGTCCAGGTTTCCGGAATCTGCGATCTTCCTAAAGTGCAAAAGTTGCGCCTCCTCCATTGCTCGACGATACCTACACCTATGCGCATGAAAACGTTCCCTCGCCTGTGCCTCGGCAGGTCCGCCCCGAACTCGGGTGCGTTGCCAGGCCCTACGCAAGTTGTTGTTTTTGACTCGGACGTCATCGAGGTCTGACGTCCACCACTCTGGTCCCTTATTCGCGTTCCTAGGCTTAACAAACCCCAGTGTCTGCTTCGCGGTGCTCCCTACCATTTCGGTGAACTGAGCACAGACTTCTGAGGCGGAACGATTCCACTTTATACTACCCACCCTCCCATGGATCCGACGCTCGAAGAGGGCCCAATCGACCCCCCGGTCACGCAGTCGCTTTGGCTCGTCCAGCAGCTCTGCGCGAGCAGGAGTGGGCTTGCTTGCCACTTTCATAACAATGAGACGATGGTCGCTCTCGATCTGATTCTCCAGCACTCTCCACCCTGTCACCAGGGCGCCTCTCGATGTCAATGTGAGGTCGATGTTGGACGTTCCGTTCGCGGTCGCGAAGGTCGTTGGCTCTCCCTCTCTATTCTCCAACCGAAGACCTCGGGCCAGGATAAACGCTTCCATGGACTCGCGGCGGTGCGTGACGTCTGGCCCACGTCCGGTATACTGTCGCGGTTCACAGTACCACATCGGAGAGTGCGCATTTGAGTCTACCCCTACTATAACGCGCTTGCCCTTCAAGGCATCCAGCACGGTGCCTAGATGTTGTAGGTGAGTGTCTATGTCGTCGCTGTACTGGAAGTACGCGGACACCATATACGTGCCCTCTTCGTCGTTTAGTACATGACACACTAAGCAATGCGTGGTCGACAGATGGTATAAGACGGCACATGGGAGGTCCGTGCGACGAACAAAGGACTGACGGCCATTGAGGCGGAAAGGTCCTCCAGTAGTCCATCACGTAGCGGAAAATTCAGCGTAGGTAGGCCCACCAAAAGGGGGAATGACGATCTGGTAAAGGTCGCGGGAATACGCTGGATGCGGGCAGCGCAGGACCGGTATGTTGTTCCTTGGAGGAGGCCTATGTCCGGCAGTGAACGTCTCTCGGCTGAAATTATGATGCATAGTCCATTTATCGAGAAATACAATACGCTATACCTCTATAACATACGTATATGAGAACGAAGTCGCGGGCACAGCTAGTGTGAAATAAACGTTATGTGCTAATTTCCTACCTCGGTAAATCGTCTAGCTGTGGTCGACTGGAAAGAAAGGTTCCAGTCGTCAAGTATTCAGTTATGTCTGAGCCTACATTCTTTTTTTATGTAATGATGGTCGTCCTCTGATGACTCTTTAGAAAAAAAAGTCCCATTGCAATTACTATTCCGGCACTTGTCTGAATAATTTTCGATGTATCTCACTCAAGTGACCGTGAATATTTTTTTTTGTTCCAGGAACTCGGTCCAATGGCGCGTGCAAAATTTTTCATCACCAATGGATGTCCGGCGTCGCATGGGATGTGCCCATTTAGAAGGATGGAAATTATTGATACTTTTCAAATTTTTATTGATACTTTTAAAAAGTTGTTTGTATTCCGGATTAATGCATTTTTAATAACGTTAATTTGAATTCATATCAATAAAAAAGGAGCACAACCTCTCCCTTCGCACAGGACTTTTGTACCTATGTAAAGAAGCGTGTTGTGCAGGATATTCTAAAGAAAATGCATCTTTTTTTCATTTCCCAGCAACTGTAATGTTACGAAAGTTTGTATATCTGTAAATAGGTAAGCAACAGACATTTAGAAAAAAAAATAGATATTTATATTATTTTGATTAAAAAATATTAATAAAATGTATAACATTAAAAAACAATCTAGAATTTGATTTTTTACCCTTAAAATATAATCAATTACGTGTTATTTAAAAATCTATTTTTTTTACTAGAAAAATGCACTGAAAAAAATCGACTTGCCTCAGGCGGGGCAAGGCAAGGACAGTAAATTTTTTTTCAGTGCATTTTTCTAGTATTGAAATGAAATGAAATGAAATGAAATGAAATGAAATGAAATGAAATGAAAAAGCTCTTTATTTAAATGGACTTTGCTAAGTACTTTTAAATCGTCAAAAGCCCTACCACCATTTCGACGAAATAATTATTTTACTTAAATAATTATTATTATGCTGAGACGGAGAAGAAATGGCGAAAGAAACTCCGCAGCTTACAATTTCGTAATGATTTCAAAACATCATTACATGTCCATAGATATATCAATATGAATAAATTACAATTTGAAATGCGTAAATTTGGGCAGATTTTACTCCCACGCATTTGGATCATTTAAATAATCATTTAACTTGTAATAAGCTTTTTTATATAATTTAGATTTTACAGTTTTTTTAAATTTATTAATAGGTAAGTCTCTAATATTCTTCGGAAGCTTATTGTAAAAACGTATACATTGGCCCATAAAGGAATTGCTTATTCTGTGGAGACGAGTTTTATATACAACCAAATCGTGTTTCTTCCTAGTATTTACATTGTGCGTATGACATTTCTCGGAAAAATTCATAATATTTTTCTTTACATATAGTAAGTTTTCCAGTATATATTGTGATGACACAGTTAGAATATTTATCTCCTTGAACCTTTCTCTGAGGGAGTCACGCGGACCTAGTTGATAAATTGCTCTAACAGCCCGTTTTTGCAGAACAAAGATGGTATTAATATCTGCAGCACTCCCCCAGAGAAGAATTCCATAAGACATTATGCTGTGAAAATAACTGAAATAAACCATTCTAGCAGTATCTATATCAGTTAGCCGCCTAATAGTTTTAACTGCATATGCCGCAGAACTTAGTTTGCCCGAAAGTTTTACAATATGTGGACCCCATTGCAATTTAGAGTCTAACATTACTCCTAAGAAAGTTGTTGTTTCTACAGGTTTCAATTCTACTCCATTTATTTGTACATTAGTTTCTACACATCTCACATTCGGTGTAGTAAACTTAACTAATTTGGTTTTTTTTTCATTCAGCAACAAGTTATTAATATCAAACCAATAAACTACTTTCGCAAGTGCATTGTTCACTTCGTCATAATTATCTAATTTTCTATTTATTTTGAAAATCAAAGAAGTGTCATCCGCAAACAACACAATGTCATGATTGTCCCTTATGTAGTAAGGCAAGTCATTTATGTACACTAGAAAGAGAAATGGACCAAGAATTGAGCCCTGCGGAACACCTATTGTGACTAGAGAACCTGGAGATCTTTTACCATTTATATCAACTTTCTGTATTCTATTGCTCAGGTATGAAGTCATGAGGTTGAGAGCCTTGTTCCTAACGCCGTAATGGTGTAATTTCCTGACCAGAGTATCATGATTAACACAGTCGAAAGCTTTAGATAAATCACAAAAAACCCCAAGGGCGTCGCGTGATTCTTCCCAAGCAGCAAATACCTCCTTTAACAACTCAACTCCCGCATCAATGGTGGAGCGACCCCGAGTGAACCCGAATTGCTTTTGATGAAATATGTTGTATTTATTGAAATGCTTTAATAGTTGATTGAGCATTAGTCTTTCAAAGATCTTACTTAAAGTCGGTAGAATAGAAACAGGCCGAAAATTGGTGGTATCTGAGGTTTCACCAGATTTAAATAACGGTATAATTTTACTATGTTTCATCAAGTCAGGAAATACACCAGAGTCAATACAATTGTTAAATACGACTACTATTAATATTTGTGCGTTTGTAAACGCAAAAATAAAATTATTCCATAATCTATTTTTTTATAATATGAACATTGGATCTTGGAGGTTATTGACTACCTAAACTATTTGGTATACCTAAAGACCTATTATTTAAATGTTAAAATATCATCATCGTGGAATTTTTCGAGACCAACTACCCTTTGCAAGATAACCACAAAGAAAGAAGTGCGAATAAATATCTCCGAGTATCAAGACTAATAGGCGAGACTAGGTTATAACAATACCGGCTATTTGTCCCGGAAGCGCGATATCTTACAAATTCTGCTAGGTTCCGGGCGTGAAACCCTGTTAGGAAATTATAGGAAGTCCCAATTTGATACGGCCTTCTGTAACGCACACCGGTGCTGCGTCACTGCGTGTTAGCTGTAAACGTGCAAATTGTTAGTTGACGTGGAAAATAGGGAACTGAATTAACAAGTCATACATGTAAATTAAATAACCAACACCCTGAATACAGGTGGCGTGGGATCGGCTTTTGAGTTGATTTCAAAAATTTTTTTATTTAAACCGATTTTTTTTACTCAAAAAAATATTTTTGGACTCAGGGAGGTCCAAAATGTGTAAATCCGTCAAAATCTCGAGGTCAAATTTTGACGATTACAAGAATTTCTCTATACTACGTATACGAGACCAAAGAATTGCGAACCTTAAGTGGCAATGGGCAGGGCACATTGCTAGGAGAACTGAAGGCCGTTAGGGCGGAAAGGTTCTTGAATGGTGGCCGCGTACCGGGAGACGCAGCATTGGTAGGCCCCCCACAAGATGGACCGACGATCTGGTAAAGGTTGCGGGAAGCCGCTGGATGCGGGCAGCGCAGGACCGCTCGGGTTGGAGATCCTTGGGGGAGGCTTATGTCCAACAGTGGACGTCTCTCGGCTGATATGATGATGATGATGACGCATACGAGAAAGTAAAAATACATAGAATAAACTTGCAGAGTGGGGGTAGTATTATTTTTATCCTGGTATTCTACCAGGAACGGCATATACGTGGGTGAAAGCGCATGCGTTTCGCTAGTAGGTATAATTATAAAAGTATAACAATCCTCAAGACGTAGACAGGGGCTGTCCAATTAGGCACTAACCACCTGCCCGGCTGCGCATGCGCGAAGATGGCACGAAGCCACAAAACGGCAGCCATTGCGGTCGATTCGTACCAACTGTCACTTTTCCCGCCTTTTTCTTATTTCGAACAACATGGCCGACTTTTTATGATGTTCTGAAACAGCTGTTTAGTGTTTTTATGCGCAAATCACGGCAGTGATTGCGCACTGAACATGAACTTAGGAGAGTGGGTATGTGCGTGTGAATATAGTGCCAGATGTAGGTCACTATGGTCAAACTCGGGAGATTTATGGCATTTTTCACACGCGGATTTCTGATGTCACATTTTTTTTAGATTGTTGACGGGAAAGCTATTATTGGTCATCATTTGAAGGTCGTAGATGAGAACGAGTTCACCCGAAACCCCTTACCGCTGAGTTTGTAATGTTTGCAGTTGAATCTATTGGTATTTTCATCATAAAGGAGTAACAAACGCATACGGATCGCCTGTAGTTAAATTGTTATTGTAGGCTATAGACGCTTTAAAAAGTTTGTCATATCTTATGCCCCGTAATGCTCTGATATCTTTACATATATGTATAGGGTGTGAGTTTTGCATTTTAATTTTGCAATAAATAAAACACTATTTTATGTATTACTTACTTTTTCAGTGCCTCAGTCGACGCTGGGTTATTAGCTTATCATATAATAACGATCCAGTATTCGCCTGACAAAATTGTCCACAGATACTGTGCTTATTTTTTACCGAATTTCGAAAGTAATTTTCTTGCACTTTCGGTAGAAGATTAAGAAATAAGTTTACTTAGGAGATAAGGTTTGATTATTTTCCAACGTTGTTCTAAATCCGCTTAAACAATGTGTTTGTGGTCCGACCCGACAAACTTTAAGGGCATTTTCTACAGATAATTTCATCGTAGAAAAACCGCCATAATTATGTGGGGTCAATGATTTACACTTAATATTGCAAGTGTCTATAGGCGGCGGTGACCCTTAACATCAGGTGGGCCGCAAGCTTGTTTGCCATCTCGTAACATAAAAAAAACTCATTTGTGGTGAGCGTACCGACAGTACGACTGCAGACGTTCCTAAAGGACGAAAGATGTTGTCTTTCGGCGTTTTAGAGGACGACTACTGGACAATGCGCCGTTGCATCATGCGATGCAGATTGTGCCTAGTGGTAATTAAGTATTTAGGTATAGTAAGTGTTTATTTGTATTACGTATTTAAGGTGTTTAAGGTATATATTATATGGGCCTGTATAAACTGTAGGTTGCCTGAAATAAAGATTTATTATTTATTTATTTATTTATTTATTTATTAGCAACACAAACAGACAGTTATCGTAACATAATATTGTACAGTATGGTAAAATGGTTTTGTTTTAGATACTGTCCTAAAATAGTGTTGACATCATGTTAGTATACAGAGTTAGGACAAACAATTTTTAAGAAATTACAGAACTAATATTAATGAGTAGGTGTACAAAAAAATATACAATAAAGAAAAACCGACAAACAAAACGTTGTGGCACGAACATCACCCGGCCCAACCGAAGTGATAATAAAAAAAATAAAAATAAAAAGAAAAACACTGACACTTAAATATTAACATAATAAAACTTTTTGCAGCTCATTTCTAAACAAACCAAGGCTATTAAAAATGTCCAAATTACGACTTTCATTGCTCAAATCGTTATATGCGCGGCACATGGTTATTATTACTATTATGAAAAACTTTTTAAAAGTTTGTGTCGACGGAATTAAACTTCTTAATCTATCTAACATTAAACGTTACAATATACCTGAGACCACCATTCGAGGTCGAGCAAAAAATAAAGGTGACTGCAAGCTAATGAGGCGCGTAATTCGCGGCGCCGACCGTGTGCGAGAAGCCTTACACCCTCACCTACTAGCCTACTGTCGCGGGCTGTAATGCATAAAAAAGTATGTTAGCGTCTTCATGACCTTATTCAAGTAACTTCTTGATAACCTAACTGGCTAGTAACTGCGACTTCAAACCCAGAAGTCCTGAGGTCAAGACCCACGAGCTGGGTAGAGTAATAGGCCTATTTATTGTATTAGGGGTTTAAGTATGAAATTGCCGTTTTGTATGGAGAAATTAACGAAAATTCATTTTTCCATACAAATATATTTGCGATGTTTTAAGGAACCACGAATGTAAATTTTGTGTTATTTTGTGGATATATTTAGACAATATTAAGCTATAGGATACTTAGAGAAAAAAATGAGAATTGATACATGTAAAAAATATTCATATTTATTAACGGAGACGGGCACCTCTTAGGACGAGCTGTTTTTGAAGATGTATTTCTAGTGAAAAAATTTAGAATAGGAATAAAATTTTATACTTAAGTATAAGTCCTTGTAATGAAATTTAAAATAAAAATAATAATAATGGACATAGCTATTGTATTAAAGGAATTATACACCAATGTATAACGAGGAAAAAATCGGCAATTTCATACTTCAACCCCTATTATATTATGGTGTAAATGTGTTTACACGCTTTAGGTAATTAAAGTCAGTTTTCCGAACCAGTTTTAGCTTTGTATAAATATTATTTAACTTGATTATGTATGACGTCAACAAGTTTTTGTTTCACTGCCCGCAGACGTGTTCCCCCCTTCCTACAAACCTGGGTCATACAAAAAAGGCGTTAGAACATAAGTATAAAAAAGATACAGCTATGTTTGTGAACAAAAGTTTATATTGTGTGTGTGTAGCTAACATTATTTGAAAATATTTAAAACGTCATATTAATAATAATTTAAAAGAAGAAGAAAAAACAAAATTTTATAATTAAATAACAAAAAATAGAGCGTGTACTTATGTACATACGCGCGTGAGAAATACTTATTTACACACAGCAAATTTGAATTGATTTATATTTAAATATTAAATAATCAATAATAAATTTTAGAATTAAGAATCTTATAATATTATTTCGAGACTTAATGAACGGTTTAGCGGGCAGCTTCAATCTGTGACTTTTGTGTTACAGTGATTCGCACGCGTCTTAAAATTTCACTCTCATCACTTTTTTATAACGCGGCTAAAGAAACATAACTTCAATAATAATAATTAGATAGATTTTATTGGAAAATGTTCATACAATAACTTCCAAACACTGTTGTATTGAGATTGTATTCCACTGAATCTCCTTTTACTGAAAGAACATCAGAAATTGATACTAGAAAAATGCACTGAAAAAAATCGACTTGCCTCAGGCGGGACTCGAACCCGCACCTTCCACAATCCGGGTGGACGCGTTAACCAATTTCGCCACCGAGGCGCGGTTAACGCGTCCACCCGGATTGTGGAAGGTGCGGGTTCGAGTCCCGCCTGAGGCAAGTCGATTTTTTTTCAGTGCATTTTTCTAGTATTATATTTACGCGTTTGTAAACGCAAAAATAAAATTATTCCATCAGAAATTGAATCCACCGACCTCGTCATTGGTCACTTATTACGATGCACTTAAATCAATACACGTTACAATATAAAAATCTCTCCCACAGTGGCTGTGGGAACGTTGTTTTTATAGTTTTTTTCTTCGGATTTTTTTCCTTTATCCAAAAAACTGTAGTCATTACCATGCGTGAAAGCAAAGGAAGAGTTCCGTAGCATCCGGCATTGTGAGCCTGTGTTACACTGGGAGAAACAAAATTTTATTGAGTTTCAAAAATTGGAAAGAATTTTTAGCTTTTTTTATTGAAAATGTCAGACTTTTTTATTAAATCTGAGGTCATGACGTAGAGTTTACCGCACTAGTCATTAAGGGAAAATATTTTTAATATTAATTATGTTTTATGTTAGTTGAGTTGAGATTATAAAATAGCTAGTAATACATTTTCCTCCGCAGTGTCAATAACGATGCTTAAGCAATAATTTTCGCAGTTAAAGAGTAATAAAAAAATAAGTATAACACAAATGAAATAATAGCATAACTATAGTATTATATTATCTGTGGCATAACCATAAAACCCAGCCCTTTAAATAGATACGCCATTATAACATTTCGGATAATCTTAAATTTTTACTTATTTCTAATCCGTTACTGTGGGATAATTCTATAACAATAATAAAAAAAAGTAGAGGTGATAAATAAGTGGCATTATCCACTTGAGAGTTTAAAAGTATGACAGATATAGTAGATACCTACATCATCAATTTAAATATATATAACTCAAAGGTGACTGACTGACTGACATAGTGATCTATCAACGCACAGCCCAAACCAATGGACGGATCGGGCTGAAATTTGGCATGCAGCTAGATGTTGTAACGTAGGCATCCTCTATGAAAGGATTTTTGGAAATTCCACCCCTAAGGGAGTAAAATGTCCACGCGACTGAAGTCGATGGGCGGAAGATAGTCAGGTATATTCTTGCTCTGGGTGCACGTCAACCCTAACTCCAACATTACCTGTCTTAACAACGTCCTGTATCCAAATCATCTCAAAGTCTCACCCGTAGTAATTTTTCTAAGAAAACCACGGAGGATACATTTATTTCACATTCAATACGCTTAATTATGTTTCTATAAAATTATATATTATATTTTAAGAAATAAATGGTCTGTTTTTTATGAAAATTTCTCATGAATTTCTTTTTCTAATGATCTAGCTAAAGGCTCGCAGTGCGACCGCGTGTTCGAGCATGCTTTAACTTATTGCAACCAAATTTAACATGCGTGTATGACATCAAAATATAAGGTTTCTATCAACTTTTGAGCCGTCGATCACGAAAGTTAAGCAACCAAGTGCGCGGTCGGTACTCGGATGGGTGGGACTCCCGATTTTTTTTAAATAAAATCCTATGTTATTTAGTGAAAGTGTGTAGTATGGCCCCCTAAAGGTGCTTCGATAATACCTAATTTTGTATAGTGTACCTGGATATGCCTATGTGTGTAAAGATGAGTCATACCTTTGTAAATAACTTATACGACATATTTACCTTGAAAGTACATTTATTTAATCCTTGTAAATAACATTTATTTGTATAAAAATAGCCTTAACACTGTTTAACCCTAAAAACGTTACTAAATTATTGTTTAAACGCCCATTAATCAAATAAATTCGTTCTTCCCTACTTCACTTTTTATTTCAGTCAGGTACAGTTATAATACACTTCACTGTAGTCTCGCGTGCTTCGTAATCTGTCATTATGCGACAGTCTGGCGCCCATTCGTTCTTCCCCACTACTTTTTTCATTTCAGTTTTACACACAGTATTACACTTCGCTGGTCACCGATATAGCCCAAAGAATTGCGAACCTTATGTGGCAGTGGGCAGGGCACATTGCGAGGATGACTGACGGCCGTTGGGGCGGAAGGGTCAACAAGTGGCGACCACGTACCCGGAAACGCAGCGTTGGTAGGTCCCCTCAAGGTCAACTGACGATCTGACGAAGCTGCTGGATGCGGGCAGCGCAGGACGGACCGGTTTGGAGATCCTTGGGGGAGGCCTATGTCCAACAGTGGGCATCTCTCGGCTGAAATGATGATGATGATGATTACACTTCACTGTAGTCTCGTGCTACGTAACCTTTCGTTACGCGACAAATGTATTCAATTCGGTTCAATATTTCCGCCTCATTGGTCTAGTCTAGTTCGTCCACCGGAATTAGATGCTCTGCATCTAATCCCGAGTTCGAACGCGATGGCATTGAATAGAGTTCTGTGATTGGTTCGTTTCTTATCCAAGAGGCGAGAGATCTCATAGTAATGTTTGTAAATACGGGTGTAAGATTCTTTTATCTTTGTACCTATATTGTGTTTTCGTTAACTTACCCCAATAAATAAATTAAAAAGAAAATGGGAGCGAGATACGAGGAAGAACAATAAACATTAGGAAATCTACGTAAAATGCATATTATTGACATACATAGAAAGTACTCATCTTCCTCTATATTGGTACCTGACGGGAATAACTGAAAAAACTCAGCAATGTTGTTAACCACTTGTTAACATTAGTGTTAGGACGACAGAAATTGATTAGACTGTGAACTCTACTCAGGCCAACTTAAAACATGCCACCACCAAACATCCGACAATATTTGTACCCTAATGGAACCAAACCCAGGACCTTTGGGCCTAACGCCAATGCACAAACCAACAGTGGTGTAACATAAGTCATACGTCACATAATCTAATCAAAAACCACTACTTTCCAAACTCTGTCTTGCAATTATCGATTATATATTGAACATTAAAATAGATTTTGAATAAAAAATACCACCTTTGAGTTTGCCAAAAAACGATTATTTCATTAACCTCAATCAAAATAAAAGCCTACTTCTTGTCAAAGAGGTCGTTAAAGTCCTTAAAAAAGTGTGTTCGGAGGCGCAAAATTGACCACCCTTTTGCCACGGCCACTTTAAAAAGTAAAACGTCATCATAAAAATCTAACAGCGTTGTTAATTTACCGAAATTGAGTTATGGTGCCGAATATTTTTTTCTATATTATCCCTTCATCGGGATAATATTAACAAATAAATATGGTTTTTATATTATAGTAGCTGTACCCGGTAAAAAGACATTAACTATCTAGTTTTTAGCCTAGGAACCATTTCGGGCGTCCCTAGAACATCCTACAAAAGTGTGATCATAATCTCATCAATAGTTTCGGAATGCATAGAGGGCAAACATTGAATTTTATAGATGGCAAACTAGGATCACAAACACCTAGGGTGACAAACAAGGATACGCATAAATTCAGTACAAACTATCGCATAATAAAATATTTTTAGCAACAAAATAGGACAACCGACTTCAATGCGTACAAATTTAAACTAAAAAGTAAGAAATAAATAATATTTTTATGAAGTAGTTGAAAAGAGCGTCAAAGAAAACCAAGGAAAGTATTGATACACATTTATAATTATTTATTTATAATTCATACTCCGATATATTTGGAGCCGGTGCCAGCTAGCCAAGGAGAATAGTGTTTGCAATTTTCGAACTTCACGGAGCGGCAGATTATTTCTCATCTTCATCATTCATTATTATGTATAGTTAATGGATTAATCAAGTTCGTATCTATCAGTTAAGTTTATTTTGCTTAGGCTGGCACCGACTCCAAATATATCGGAGTATGAATTATAAATAAATATTTATAAATGTGTATCAATACTTTCCTTGGTTTTCTATGACGCTCTTTTCAACTACTTCATAAAAATATTATTTATTTCTTACTTTTTAGTTTAAATTTGTACGCATTGAAGTCGGTTGTCCTATTTTTTTGCTAAAAATATTTTATTTTATTATTTTTAGTGGAAATTAAGTATATTTCATTGAAAACGGATTGGCCTACTAGGCGCTCATTAAAACTTAATGGAAACTTTAACTAAAACGTTTTTTTTATTATTACTGATTTGTTCAAAAACGGTCGAATTTATATCGAAACAATTTATACGGGCCATCTCTGATCTTGACGTACCAAAAAAAAGAATCATTAAAATCGAGTCGTAATAATCATAATTGACGGAGTAATCAGGTAACAAACACAAAAAAACAGTCCGATAGAGAACTTCCTCTTTTTTTAAAGTCGGTTAAGAAATAATATCACGTCTCAGACCTATAGCTCATTACAAATGCCTGCCATTCATTCAAAATGAATGGTAAGTTAATGTACTATGAACCTAGATAATTAACTTAAGTTCATAAAATAATTTGTCATAGTTTATGTGTTGACTATTGGACCTACTAACCAAAATTTCACTATTGCATATTAGGTAATGGCAAGTTAAAAAAAAATAATTTCATTATTTTTGTGTTGATGAAATTGTCATTTCAACAAAAAAGTACTTAACCAATTTCGGTACAATTTATACGGGACCACCTTTGAATTATGATCTTTCTAACGAGAAAAGAATCAACAAAATCGATTCATAATTGACGGAGTAATCGCGGAACATACATACATACAAAAAAAAAAAAAACATACAGTCGAATAGAGAACCTCCTCCTTTTTGAATTCGGTTGACAATTAAAAACATAGAAATTAGGCTACTCATTTCTATGAGTCTTATTAAAAAAGAAATATTTATTTATTTCTTTCAACTCCCTTCAAAAAAGGATGGTTAGTACGGTCGCCGAGCAGAGATCATTTCGTACAATGACCTTACATTCTACTGGCAGTTGTACTAATGGGTCAACTGTATAAAAATAGTGTAAAAAATAATGTTTTAATTACATTCTGTGTTATTAGCATTATTCACAATGCTATGTGGAGCTCGGACTTATCAACTAGCCATAGCTATACCGATGCAAAGAGGCATTTGGTATAAGTACCTAATTGCTGATAATTAAGACATAAAATACTTACCTACTTTACTTAGTGATTAATTTTAAATTCTCCAAATGAAATTAAGCTCTGATTTATATATTATTGTCTATTCTATATATATAAAAATGAATACTGACTGACTGACATATCAACGCACAGCCCAAACCGCTGGGTCTAGAGATTCCAAATTTGGTACGTAGGTTCCTTATGAGGTCTAGGGGTGCACTAAGAAAGGATTTTTGGAAATTCATCCTCTAAGGGGGTGAAAAGTTAGTATGGAAATCCTTCATATAAAAAATAAAATTTATAAAAATTGGTACATGGCCTTTCAGTAAGTATTTTAAGATTTTTGGAAATTCAATCCTTAAGGGGTAAAATTGGGAATGAAAGTTCGTATGGAAATCCGTTATTTTTAAGTAAAATCCATGAAAAATTTTAAGTATATGGCGCTTGGACTATAAGAAATAATAAGAAAATTTAAATGCTGCCCGAAATAACTATTCTACGCGGACGAAGTCGCGGGCAAAAGCTATTATTATATAATTATTTATAATATTTTATGTTTGTAGTAAGTAGGTACACTGTGATTATGAACTGGTAAAATGCAAAATCAAATGATGCTCTCACCACATCTCGCATTAAAATGAGTAAGTAGTTATTTTTGTAAAAAAAAAACAGAGATTATTAGTAAATAAATTAAATAGAAACCACATATAAAACCCCAAGGAAGTAAACTCCTTTAAAATTCGCCGACGACAGTGACTGGCATGAAATAAAAAAGCGTGGGGATCTTAAAAAAGCAACGTCGTTGAAAAAAGCGATGACTGTGTGAAAGTTCGCGATAAACATAACAAGAAGGTCTCATGACGAATCAATTTGTAGGTGACAAGTTCATTTGGTTCGATGTGAAGACCTCACTCGTTCAATTAATATAGACCTTAATATAAACAGCTTAAGTTATAGAGGGAAGAGGTAATTATGAGTTTTTAAGGCTAGACCGCACTACAACGTAACTGCGCGACACATTTGTTTCTATGTAATTGCCGCGCCCCGCATCGCGCAGTGCCGTTGCCGCGTAGTGCGGTCTATCTCATACAATTACATAGAAACAATATTAGACCGCGCCCGCCCTGTAAAGCGCAATTCCGCTACAGTCAATTAACATAGACCTCAATATAAATAGCTTAAGTTATAGAGGGAAGAGGTAATTATGAGTTTTTAAGGCTAGACCGCACTACAACGTAACTGCGCGACACATTTGATTCTATGTAATTGCCGCGCCGCATCGCTCAGTGTCGTCCGCGTAGTGCGGTCTATCTCATACAATTATATAGAAACAATATTAGACCGCGCCCGCCGTAAAGCGCAATTCCGCTACAGTTCAGTTGTAGTTCAGTTCCGCCTAGTGCAGTCTCAGCTTTATACGTATTAGCTTCAAATGTCATTCTAATGTCACAATTTATAATATTTCAAATTACGTGATATAAATAAGGCGAGTATTTTCGAAATGGTTTATATCACAGATTTAATAATACAAGGAGATAGGCCAAGTCGGCGTTTAACTTGCGACAAGTGTATGCCCTGTGGGCATACATTTCCGCCACTTCGCCTTCCGATAAAGTCAACTGAATACGTAACTCAGCGATTTGACCGATCGCCTTTGCGGCTGTGCTTAACTTGCATCGCTTCGCTTCGCAGTCCTTAAGACGCGCGCAATGAATAGTGTATATTACGGCATGCTCAACTAGAACCATGTTATGTATTATAGTACGGCCGCTGATCGCGACAGTCGGTCTTCCTATGAACTCGGCGATTCGACCGATCTCCTTAGATTGATATATCTGTGGTTTATATCTTTTGATATTTTTTTTTCTATAATATGAAATGTGTTTTAAAGTTTTATTTACTTCCTTTGAACTTTTTTCTATGGAATGAATTAATTCTTATAGTTTTCCTGTCTTTGGCGTTAACTTAGTACTATTCAACTTTCATCATCATCCATGACCATGGTTTCAGTCGAGACACGACGATTGTACGCTGCGCTTCCGGTACGTGGTCGCCATTTTTAATGTCCGCTATTAACTTTAATGTATATAATTTTCAGAAATGTTTACATTATAGATAATAATAAATATTAGGTCCAATTCCAAAATATCTACTTCTAATTTAGGAAACCCTAAAACTAACTATACCTCTATCCAACGCAAAAGATCGTTTCACTTTATCTTAGATACAGTTTTAATTTGTCAAAATAACGCATATCCATGTGATGCCGTCAGAGTAGAATAGCATCACTCCATATCCTCCAATGGGTGTCGTAGAAGTCGCCTAATGGATCAGCAACGGGGTATTAATCACCTTATACTCCGTCCACCGTGGTGGACTACTGCCTAAGCCTCCTTCGATGAGAAGGAGAGCCTTGTGTCCCAGCTGTGGGTCGAATTATAAAGGCTGTTATGACGAACGCATATTTGATAAAACTGTCTATAAATAAGAGCTACCAAATTCCTTCTCCCGTTGTTGTGTTGGTGGCGAAAAAAATCGGTAGCAAATCTAAACACTCGGTCCCACTTCACTCTGTAGTGTTTGCTTAACGAACTTCAAACATCTTGAGACCTCTTAACTTCATCCTAGAGATTTCAAAAAAAAAATGTGTTAGCTAAATATGGTTTTCGATCACACTAGCGTTAAATAGAAATAACATATAGTTTCAAATTTCAAAAAGAAAATCAATGATTAGTGCCTAATTAGATTTGTCTTTCACACAACTTACTTTTTTTAAGGTTCTTTCTATGAAAAGTGAAGTTTGTTGAAATTTACTTAAAACGAGATAAAACAAAATAATATTTTATTTTATGTAAAGTTGCAATACCTCAGCATTATAAAAAAAATGACGATAATCTCCCATAAAAGTTAGGCAAATTAATTAAACAGCTATCTAGTACAATATCTCATATAATAAATTTATATTTCAAACAACACACCTCTTTAATTCGATTAAGATTTGTAAAAACCGTGAAACACGCGGATTTTGATCTAAATCGTTTTCTCTACAAACCACTAATTTATCTAAGAAAAGGATTTCAAAGGAAATAATTATTGCACAATTAGAACCTAACAAAAGGCAGTTTTACCGGTTCACAATACAATTGGCACAATATAAAAATGACAAAAGGATATCATCAAAATTTTAAACAAACTTTGAAGTGTTCGAGAAACATAAATATGTGGAACAATAGACTCTATTTGCTACGTGAAAAAGTTGCGTTCTAAATAGAACCATCCATTTTGTAAGTTTGTAATTTTTATTCCTGCTGTGCAATAGAATAACGGAGTAAGTCAAAAAATGCACTTTTATTGTTTCGAGCCAACCGCTGATAGGTCGCCTTTTTATTCGAGGACTTTGATATATTGTGGTTCACCAATTGAAATTAGGGTGGTATTATGTTCTTCCGGTTCAATAAAAAAATACTTTGGAACAAAAATAGAGTCGCGTAACAAAACAAATACATTTATTTCGAAATAGGCGAAGAAACGCTAGTAGAATCTTAGATATAGAACCTCTATTGATAAAATAGTTGCATTAATATTCAATTGAAGATGTCGCTGTTTTACCTGCGTTGTTATTGCTGTTGACATATTTTATCTTACTAGAAAAATGCACTGAAAAAAATCGACTTGCCTCAGGCGGGACTCGAACCCGCACCTTCCACAATCCGGGTGGACGCGTTGACCAATTTCGCCACCGAGGCACTGCTTTTCGCTGTCGAAATTTGTCAGTGCTTGGTGCTTATGTTTTTATGGTAAACATCGTTTCATCAAATCTTTGAAATTTGCACTTCCAAGACCCGAACGAAATATTTTTGCAAATATTTGACGCCCAGCTAAGATGGAAACTACCTTACATTATGGAATAATTTTATTTTTGCGTTTACAAACGCGTAAATATAATACTAGAAAAATGCACTGAAAAAAATCGACTTGCCTCAGGCGGGACTCGAACCCGCACCTTCCACAATCCGGGTGGACGCGTTGACCAATTTCGCCACCGAGGCACTGCTTTTCGCTGTCGAAATTTGTCAGTGCTTGGTGCTTATGTTTTTATGGTAAACATCGTTTCATCAAATCTTTGAAATTTGCACTTCCAAGACCCGAACGAAATATTTTTGCAAATATTTGACGCCCAGCTAAGATGGAAACTACCTTACATTATGGAATAATTTTATTTTTGCGTTTACAAACGCGTAAATATAATACTAGAAAAATGCACTGAAAAAAATGCACTGAAAAAAATCGACTTGCCTCAGGCGGGACTCGAACCCGCACCTTCCACAATCCGGGTGGACGCGTTGACCAATTTCGCCACCGAGGCACTGCTTTTCGCTGTCGAAATTTGTCAGTGCTTGGTGCTTATGTTTTTATGGTAAACCCGGATTGTGGAAGGTGCGGGTTCGAGTCCCGCCTGAGGCAAGTCGATTTTTTTCAGTGCATTTTTCTAGTATTATATTTACGCGTTTGTAAACGCAAAAATAAAATTATTCCATAATATTTTATCTTATCAAGTAATAACGAGTTTCTGGTAACCGTAGACCTACCGGATCCTTTGTGTATTCTTATTTTAGTCTTTTTGTTCCCTGAATATCCCATGAGCATAACTATATCCATGAGCCTAAGAGCTCTTATTGTTTGGACCTTCTTCTTTTCAGCAGAATCATACCAGAACTGAGTACAAATTTATTTTTTCTAGTAAAAATAAAACTGTGCTGTTTAGTCTGTTTAGCCTTTGGAATAGAATAGAATATATTTATTTCCACTTGACTGAGTACATAGTACTGTTATTGTTTTATAATATAGCTCCTCCCATTCAGCCCACAACAGGTGCATGCAAATTATAATTACATTAACATATTAAAATTTACACAAATTAAAAAGAAAGAAGAAAATTTCATAAAGAAAAAGGTTAATTTACACTTTAATGTCAAAAAAATATCTGTGCGCCGAACTATTTATAATCTGTTACAGTGATACATCTTGGATACAATACATTTCAAAAATGTGGCACATGAAAGAAGTTAAAATTTTATCCATGATTACATAAAATTGATAAAATGTCAAAATATAAATCAATGAATTAAAATTTAATTAAACATTATAAATGTCAAAACACGGATACAGGTCATAAATGCATTCACAGAGACAAAAATCGAATTATGTCAGGAATTAGCAACATTATTGGTCAAAGATAAAAACGCACAAACTAACATTGAAAATACAATAACTTGAAATAAGGAGCAATATTATAACTAGGAATTGATCTTTGTAATAATACAATTTAAAATTCAAATGGGGTCTTTGATTAGTATGAACTCCCTTCAAATATTAACATAAAAATGTATCGCATTCCAAAATATCAAATCACGGCTATTAAAACGGGTTGTCTCAATCAACAATGACAAACTGACGAATTCACAAAAACAAAACACCCAAGTAAAAAGTTCCGAAATGGTACCAATAAAACTTTTTTTGGAAATATTCCTGATTTGTGATAATCGCGAGGAATTAATATAAGATCGTGGAGGCATCAAAGGTTTTAACCCCTGCTGGTTTTATTGTATTGTTGTTTCACCGCACGCAGGCTTTGGAGCTAAAAAAGCGTTTTGACCGCTTGTGAAGGGAGTTTGCATAATTTAATACGAATTTAAAATGCTGCTTCATGGGAAACTGTTTGTGAGGTCTTCATTTTAGCTGATTGAAAGTTATTGACTGACAGCAAAAGTTATAGTCAAAACCAGAATGAGGACATGACTAGCACAATATTATTTGCGTGATATAAATGAATAATGGGAAGCATTAATTATTATAGGATGTGTAAAATATTCAGTTTGATACGCCTTGCTTATTTATTTAATTAAGTTTAATTGTAAAAATGTGTAATCCAGAAATTGATACCTACTTAATTTTGGCTAGATAATTGCATGTATAAGTGATAATGAATTTGTTACATTTTTAGATGGTTGTTCCATATTTTTTCCCATGTTTATACAGATTATTTTCCAATAAGACTATCCATGATTCATTGTGCTTACCCCAAATATGACGCAAACCAAATGACCTTAAATCAGCTGTTCCGTACAAAATACAATACCTATACATGTTACACAAAAAGTTTCCGGAACTATCCACTTATATAAACAATATTTAAAAAGTTATTACAACATTTGAAAATGAAACTCCTTGGCTGTAGAATGCAGTTTGTTTCATCTGACTGTCAATTGTTTTTACATTGTGGTGCCATTTTGAAAATTGCGTGTCTACATTAACATGAATTTATTTTGGGAAAATTTTCGTAGTATGATTTTATAAGATTTTAAGTGTAATTTGACAGCTCAACAGATCATCGCTCGCCTTCATTCTGCTGTTGGCGATGAAGCACCATCCAAGACGACTACTTATTTATAGCTGATTTGCAGAATTCAAGCGCGGCCGTGTCAATCTCAGTGACGAATCTCGCGATGGTCGCCCGTCCACCGCTGTGAACAACAAAAACATCGATGTTGTGCGCCGTATGATTGAAACAGACAGGCATGTGACCTACCATGAGATTCGCGCATCTTTAGACATAGGCATGAGTCAAATACAATCAATTCTATACAAACATTTGGGTGTGAGAAAGCTGTGGTCGCGGTGGATCCCACTCAATTTGACCGAGGCTCAAAAAACGGATAGCGTCATGCTTACCAGATTCAACGAAGGTGCGTCAAATTTGGTGTGGGACATAGTAACAGGAAATGAAACATGAATTTATTGCTACGATCCCAAAACAAAGCAGCAATCGAGCGTATGGGTCATTCAAGTTGAGCCGAAACCAACCAAAGCGGCGCGCGTGAAAAGTGCATCTAAGCGGATGATTGCTTCTTTTTACTTTCTCGTACATTTATTAGAGGAAGTCTTGTAATCGTCAAAAAATTCGACCTCGAGATTTTGACGGATTTACACGTTTTGGATCTCCCTGAGTACAAAAATATTTTTTTGGAATTATGTCTGTGCGTTAACACGATAACTCTAGCATGCTTCAACTTATTGCAACCAAATTTAACATGCATGTATGACATAAAAATATTATAAGGTTTCTATCAACCTTTGAGTCGTTTCCGGTATGCGAGAAAGTCAAGGGGAGACCACTCCCGATTTTTTAATATTGATTTGATTATTTGTACATTTAATATCGGTGGTCTAATTGCTAAAGTAAGATAATAAATACCAAGAGAATCAGCGGATGAAATATTTAAGCTATTTTTTCTTTTATCTAATATTTGACACTGACTTTTGTGAAGAAATTTCCGCCCCACCACTTTTAGGCCCTGTCCGCACAGCGATATTTCATTGCACGTTTTTTTCTCGCAAAATTCTGTGACCCATGGGCTCTTATAGGACTATCCGCACATGCAGTAAAATAATCGCGCGAAAAAAAATCTGTGCGGAATTATTTCCGCGCGAATGTTTTATCGCTGCGCGGGCAGGCCCTTATGTATGTATACATGTGAATCACTGTTCTCTCAAAAATTTATTATGCATTAAGACATTACAGTGAAGCTACAATAATAATATCCCAGATGATACAAATAAAAAGAGTTTCTTACCGGAAACGTAAAATAACAAGGAGCCAATCAAAATAAATTCGAAATTAAACTGTATCCAACAATAGGAGTTAATCAAACCTTACTATAACCTTAATATAATGTTTTTTAAACATCCTCCCGAAAGGGTTAACAATTATATAAATTAATACATCCTTTTCATATAAGCATAGTTGAGATGCGGTTTAAATGATAGCGGTGAGATGTATATGAAAATGGTTAGACAACCAATAAAGTTATTAATTGCTTAAAAACTAAAAACGACAAGTAAACACTTATGACAAGATAAATCGCAATATATTTCTGTCGCTTCACTCCTCACATCACAGTCCGCTGGCTCTTCTATAAAACGTTTTTAGTACAATGGTTATTTCATGTTGCCTTAGATGGGCCACATTGTAGCTTAGATGCTTTGCTCAAAAAAATCCGTAATCATTTAGATTTTCATAAGGTTCAATATATTTTAAAATACCAAAATAATTACCGATCTTTTCTGGAGCCAGCGTTCTTATTATTTCTACCAGTGCACTACTACGGCTAAATAACCTTTAAGTAAGTAGGTAACTTAATTCTGACACTTTCTAAAATGAACATTAATTTTATAAGCACTTTAGAATAAAACAATTACAAGGCAAATTCGATCTCTACATTAGGTTCATAATTTCTGAAGTACTCTATAAATAATATTTATACTTCAATTTGGGTATAGAATGTATGCCTACCACAGATATATCAATCTAAGGAGATCGGTCGACTCGCCGAGTTCATAGGAAGACAGAGTGTCGCAATCAGCGGCCGTACCACATAACATGTTCTAGTGGAGCATACCGTAATATACACTATTCATTGCGCGCGTCTTAAGGACTGCGAAGCGATGAAAGTTAAGCACAGCCGCAAAGGAGATCGGTCAAATCGCTGAGTTATGTATTTACTTTATCGGAAGGCGCAGTGGCGGAAATGTATGCCCACAGGGCATACACTTGTCGCAAGTTAAACGCCGGCTTGGCCTATCTCCTTGTATTATTAAATCTGTGATGCCTACCGAATAAAATTAATAAGAAAATTACGCGTTCAAGTTGCAAAATCGCTTCCGTCTAACTCTCCGCTCAAATCACAGCCGCGACACTACTTTGTTGTTGTACGCGTAAAATCACTTCCTCCTTTTTCCACCATATGACGCCATTTTTTACTCCAAGATGGCCCCCGCATATGTCGCAGCACGTGTTCGGTCTCGTACGCGTCTGTCATTAGTGGTTAGTATGAAAACAACGTGAGGAGGCTGTATTATCATGTATTATTGTTTGTAATTAACACCTTTTTGAGTAACGTAATTATCGGTTCATCATATGAATGCACGAAGTCGCATAGCATGCATTGAATCTTGCGTCTTTGTCGCAACATGATATAAAAGAAAACCTTTCTTGCATATGTCTTTATATAAACTTTTGCAGCTTCAAATGTAAATTATTTTTGAAACTCACAGAATACCGCAATAAAATAACAGTAAGGTTTTTAGAGATCCAAGAGGTGAACGATGGCCAGCTTTAGCCTATTCTATCTAGAACCACAATTGATCCTTTAATATCGTGCCTGTGAACAGGTGCCGCCAAGGGCTTGGTCATGTCATGTTTTCTTGATTTTTTTCTTTTTAATTGAGGTAAATGTTGACACTGTAGTAGTTTATTCTTAGATGGATGTTACGTTATGTATAATATTGTTTAAAAAAAATAATGCATTATTGAATATATTTTTGCTCACGTAACTGCCCAAAATTTACGCATGTAAAACTGTAATTTTAATTATATTGCTACTATCTATTAACTTGTCATGATGTTTTGAAACCATTACAAAATTGTAAGCTGTGGAGTTTCTTTCGCCATTTCTTCTCCATCTCAACATAATAATAATTATTTAAGTAAAATAATTACTTCGCCCTGAAATGGTGGTAGGGCATTTGACGATTTAAAAGTACTCAGCAAATCCATATAAATAAAGAGCTTTTCATTTAATTTCGCTTCAAAGTTAGCCAGAGCTAACTTACAGCAGTCGGTCTTAAGCAATGACGTAGGAATTCTACGTCATTGGTCTCAAGTTCTCAACCTCTTATATCTATGTTCTGTGTTCTCAACAATGCCAATGTCAAACAGTCAGTGAACAAAACATCAGATTCTGAATCATAATATATGAATTTAAATAATAGAAGTTTTTATCTATTGATTTTACCTTTTAAGTAGCGATTTTATTAGTATATCTTGGCTTTAATATAAACGAATCCAAAATTTCCAATTTGAAATTAGGATCACCACAACTATGATAAAAAAATTTGCACACTCACGCCAGCTTCAACTCCGTTGCATCTTTTTTATGTCACATGGTTGTCAGACAAGCATACAGCCTGCCTGGTGGTCACCGGTCAGCAGTCACCGTAGCCTATAGACGCTTACAACACTGACGTCACACTCACGCGCTGCTAACCCTAGTCCCCTTCCTTCCCCCGTGGAGCTCGCCAGAGCTCCACGGGGGCTTTACTCACCAACAGAAACACAACACCACAAAGATGTAGTGTTATTTGACTGTGGTCTTCTGTAAGGTGGAGGTACTACCCCAGTTCGGGTCCTATCACTATGCCCTACGTCGACTAAAAATCTATTTTGCAAACTCCCCTTCCTTGCATGGCAGTCTTTATAACGGCATGTATTTAAATCGATATCTGTATATTCCCTTTTTCGAACAAAACATTTCAAAGTTCTACCAAAATACTGAGTGCTAATTTACTTTTAGGAGATCAGTCATCTTTATGTAAGACTCTCCCAAAAAAATGGCACCCCGCCTGGTCATCAAAAAATAACCCTAACCTACCCATCACTCAGCCATGTAAATGCATGAAACACCTAAATTTATAGTGCAAGTTAGTATGTTTGATAAGCAATTCGTATTTTTGTTTTATAAATCACTAGCTGACCTGGCGAACTTCGTACTGCCTACAGTCGATTCTTTATTTATTTTTAATACTGATTCTGCTATTCTAGACCCGGTGTCCTGAATAGCAGAAAAAAAGTTAACAAGTCAACAGTTACATTTTTTTTTAATATTTAAAATTTTTCTCTCCATAAGAACCATCCTCGTTGCTCTCGAGATTTGCGCTTAGCAACACATTCAGCGATTAATTTTTATATTATAGATAGATATATCCGATGTAGTACCTACCACATTTTTGGTGTGAATTCGATAAAAAAAGTCATCGTGTTTTGTGTGATTTTTTAGTTTTTTTTTGTAGGACATGTTTAGTTACTCAGTTGTTTTTTTGCAAAGCAGTCATTTATCTGGTACCTATGCATTCAGCTAATTAGTAGAGTACCTAGTGCGCTGAAAAATTATTCAGATGTGCATTTAAAAATATTCCCTGTATTACTGTCAAAATATAGCTCTCAGTATTCAGAATTCTTCCTGAATTAGAACACCAAAGAACCACTGGTCTGGCTGCTCATTCCTCAAATAATTGGCCTTACTTAAATTTAGCATTATTAAATAAGTGACAAAATAACTATAATCATTGCACGAAAATCTGGTAGCATTCCGCGGAGGTGTCATAAGATGACCATAAATTCTCTTAAACGTAGTTTTAGGCGAAATTGCTCACTTAATTATTTCATTTAGCAAAGACAAATGAGACGCCGCGGGCAGAGCAGCTTTCCGCACGTGACGGCATGTAGTGATGTACATTAGTGTCAATAAGTGTCGATAAACGGAAGGAAGACTAGCAGTCGACAAACCGAAAAACACATTTTATTTATATATAAAAATATTGGTTCAGATAATAATGATTTGGGACGTTTGGATAGATCACGTTTTTCTAACGAATATTTGAGTAGAAACTGTTGTTGAATCAACTTTAAAATTGACGCTAACCCTCGTTTTTAGATTTATATTTATTTTATCGATAACGCGGAATGTCCCAGCAGGAAATTTAAAAAATTAACCTCACTTGAATTGTCCCGTCCTACTTGGCGTTAAGGGCGATAACAGTTGGTTGTCGCACCGAATAATACTCAGAAAAACCAATTGGCTGAAATAATCTTCGAAAACGCAACTTCAAATGGACGAAGAGTTACTTTAATGTTTCATTTTTGTACCATTGCCATAAACGAGCTCAGAAAATATCCATTAGTGATAAAGTGGCCGCGTGATGCCAGCAGAGTAGAATAGCATCCTCCAATGGGTGTCGTAGAAGGCGACTAATGGACCAGCAAAGGGGTATTGATCACCTTATACTCCGTCCACCAATCCGCATTAGGCAAGCGTGGTGGACTACTGCCTAAACCTCCTTCGATGACAAGGAGAGGCCTTGTGTCCTAGCAGTGGGTCGAATTATAAAGGCTGTCATGATGATGATGATGATGAAAATTAATAAGCAGTCGTAGGTAGTACGGCAAGTATCGTCTAAATACAAACGGTGAAAACGTTTTACTGCCCCTATTTTTAGCCGATGTTTATAATAATTTATATTGTTTTTAACATAGTATAAAGTAGTGTCTGTGCGTTACCCTTTTTTCAAAAATTCTATTTTTTTTAACAACTTTGAATGTTTACTTTGTATTTTTTACCCGAATGTAAGGAAAGGGTTGTATTTTGGTTAAAAATATTCTATTATTATATATCTTACAGATAGCATAAAAAATATGCATGGTAAAATGTTTTATCGTTTTCAGTGGCCACGAGCGTTAAAACGTGTTTTGAGTGAGGTTTATTAATGTGGACCTTAAACTTCCCAAGAATTATGCGTCTCTTAAGTCAAATTTATTTTAATTTTTTCTCACGAGAACCGCAGATGATACGGTCCGTCATGAGTGCCGTGTCATCAGCAGCACTTGTGTCGGCACCCCGTGATGTAGGAGCCGAACCTCGGTCTATACTTAACACGTGCGCACGCGACTTCCTCGTCGGACAATTACACCATTGCCAACTGACTTTACGGTTAAAAATTGTATTTTATAATTTTTCACACTTCTTATAGGTTATTTGATGAGCTCACAACGGGTGTGTTGAGAAAAGTATTTTTATTTAATTTATCGTGTTCTAAATCAAATAAACATTGTTTTTAGACAAAAAATTAGAAGCTCTACCTCAGTGAATGGGAACCACGACTATTTTTTTTCTTACATTTTTCCTGTTACGGGCAACGGCACGGCAAAGGGATCTAGCCCATACAGCCAAGTCTTCAGTTTCATATCTTCTTTCTTGATTTTTGCAATAAAATGTGGGTGCCACACATTTATACCACAGCCACACATTTATACCACCAGCCAGCCTAGCATGACCACCGAAACACGATATGATATAGCCATTTATCGCGTTGAACTGTCAAAAATTATTGGATATAACCGTCAACTTGAAATTATATCGAAACTGCGAACATATAAAAGGCTTATACATGTTCGCAGTTTCGATAAATTTTCAAGATTGTCTATCAACGTAACACAAAGTCCTTTATAGGCCTTATAAATGTTTCCCTTTATGTTTGGGAGAATCCGGAAGTCATCAATTGTCCTAGTGTTGCCATTTCTTTCATCCGATTATTAACTATTAGGACTTTTATTAAACTTCCACCAGTGACAAATCATCGACATAATTTTAAACACATTCGTCGTGGCATGCCACTAGTATTGAGTTTTGTTCTATACGTCTAGACTCTAGACTGCAACATAGGGTACGAAATTCATTGGGTTATATCCACAGATGTAATAATACAAGGAGATAGGCCAAACCGACGTTTAACTTGTGACAAGTCATTTCCGCCACTTCGCCTTCCGATAAAGTCAAGTGAATACGTAACTCAGCGATTCGACCGATATCCTTTGCGGCTGTGCTAAACTTTCATCGCTTCGCAGTCCTTAAGACGCGCGCAATGAATAGTGTATATTACGGCATGCTCAACTAGAACCATGTTATGTAGTACGGCCGCTGATCGCGACACTCTGTCTTCCTATGAACTCGGCGATTCGACCGATCTCCTTAGATTGATATATCTGTCGGTTATGTCGGTGATCTTAGTTCTCCTCTCATCACTTGCTTACATTCAAAATAACTGCATACTAATTCTGACCACTGCGTTTTTTTATACAGCCTGTATCTCTGCATGAAGCACTTGGTTTCGCTAACGTGTTGATTTTATGAGTTGCGAGTTATTACCGCTGTTATTATAACACTTGGACGGTCGAAATTGCCGCAGTTTTGATGCTTGTCGAGCGAAACCTGTCGTTAATACGGGTATTTCGAAAAAATAATGCGCCAAGCAAATGTTGGAATTATTAATTTCGTAATCGTTAAGCAAAAATTGCGTAATTTAGATACAGTTTTAAAGATTTAAAATGATTGTCATTATTGATAGCACTTGTAATTCAATCTGAAATTGTTAATATATTTTATGAAATTGTAGATTTTATTTTAATTGTTATTTATTTTACAAGTCTTAACTCTAAGGGCAATGCGATAATATCTTTTTTTAAATTGGGTTTCTTAAATTGTATTAATGATATGGTCCTGGTCTGAAATAAATGTATTTTATTTTATTGATAATAAGGCCGAGGGTCGAAACTAGCTTCACCCGGAACCTTCACGCCCGCACTATATTGGTAACTGCGAAGCTACATTTGAAATCGCGATACATTAAACCAATGAATAAACGTTTATTGCTACGTATTAATATATATTTCTTTTGTTTAAAAAAAATTTTACTAATTTTATATTTCATAAAAAAAAACTACTAATTTTACATTTTTAGGCGGAATCTTAAAATTAAAGATTATTAGTTAGCCTAACAGGTTCTGGTTTCATGATAAGTCGTTCTCTCTGTATGTGGATTAGGCATAAGAGTTTTAGTATGAAACTGGCGCAAAAATAAAATTGTAGTTCGACAGTGTACGTTGTCAAATGTTCTATTATACACACAGAGCTTTTCCAACCCCAGTAGCGGTCGCGAGATGAGGTAAAAATTTATGCTGTCAGGGCCGCAATATCGCGAACAATGGCCTGTTGGCTCTCCATGACGAGTTTTGACTGTTTGTCCAATATGGCAGGTTTGCGGGTTAAGGGGAAGTTGATATCGCAGCGTTCAGCCAATTTTTAGATCGCTAATTTTCTATTATCCAATTGAGCGGATAAGGAACTATGATATTTTTATTAATATATTAGTTAAAAAAAGTTCACATATTATATATGTCGTCGCCCGATCGTATAGTTGGGCAGATCGTGGTATCCCAGGCACATCGTGATACGCCGCAAAAAATTATGTCGTAGGCCAATAGACTTACCCACAAAAAGTCCACTCCGCTTGGTCATAAAATTATTTTTAAATAAACGAAACCGCCTTCAAAACTAAAAACGAAGAAATAAAAATTATGTTTAAGTATAAAAATATAAATGTTTTTTTGAGCTTCTGGCGACCAATGCCGCCTCCTCATAGAACACATAGATGGCGCTATACAACAGTGCTCATACAAGCGCGACAGTTAATATGGAAACCTGAATCGCGCAAACGAAGTTTCCAAAGGTACTCGCTATATATCGCACTAAAGAACCTCAGTCACGGAGCAACAGCAGCGCAGTCAGCACCCCTCCTCATTCCTTATCACAACCAAGAGCAGTCCACAGCAAGCCAGCATCTCCATCGCAGTATCATGACGACGCTTCCTGGTTCTTCGGCACACTCGACGGCATCATCCCGACCTGGTCATCGCAGCCCACGACCGGTGCATCATTGTCGGGGCCCACTCACTCCGGCGTGGCAGCCTGCACCCAGCAGCTCGTACCAACGTCACCGTTTTTAATACGGTGTGTTATACAATTCACCTGCGACATACAGATATAGATAATGTAACACTTTTTCGACTTTGCAGCAACTTCCCCTTAATTTTGTCTGTTTATATTTTAAGCCTCTCCCGGAACAATGTTTGATGAGCGCACTGTTTACCGCGACCCGCGCTTCGGCAGAGGTTTCCAACATTTTGAACTTCTTTTACGTTTTTGTACATATTCTGTTAGCTTGTCCTTTGCATAATTATAAATTATGTCAAATTACAATCGAATACACATATTCGAACGCTTCGGAAGGCACCCTAAGCTTAAGGCCACAGCTGCACTTGGGAAGTGGTTGTTAAAACAAAATACGTAAGAATTTACTACGGTAAATATAATATACAGCAAACAGGCTAATCTTTTGGTACACTAAAATAATACGAATAATACTGTAGGTAAATGTTTTTAAAATAGAACGTTTATTTATCTCTATTCTAGCTCTACTATAATAGTATTTTGTGTTGTGTGTAAGAAACCACGAACAAAATTTTAGGATTTTATTTTATGTCCATACCTAAAAATTGCTAAATCCCTTAATTACAAATAGTCTGAAAACGGAAGTCCAATGAATAGTTGATATACTGGATAATCTTCGAAAAATTAAGTTTTTAAGTAGCGGAGGTGAACTATATTATATTGAAAAATCTCGAGTTTTTCAGTCTCAAGGTTCGATTCCGAAAACTGAACAATTTTTATCCTATCGTTCCAAGAGTGTTTAACTAAAAATTTAGTAATTCCTTGAATTTTTTTATTAATCTTGTCAGTCTTGGAAATAGATTGGTGTAGAACTGAAAACAGTGTTTTCATATTAAAAGCATTCCACCAAAGTTACTTTAGTTGTTTTTACCGATATTTTTTATTGGGCTTAGTGATGACGTTACAGTCTCTAACTATACCAAACCGAGACCCTTTTATGCAGCAATAGGACATATAGTATTATTATGTCCACTGACTGATTTTCAAAATTAATGCACTTAGCGAATAAAATAATTTTATTGACACCCAAAGTATTACGCCTGGAAAAAGTTGACAACCTCTGTTGGCAGTTGCAATAATTTTGTTTGATTTAGTGCTACTGTTTGGTTATTTGTGCTGCAATAGATAGGTTTTGTAGTTGAAAGCATAGCATTAATTGATACATCACCTAATGAAATGAAAAAGTAGGCGGAAAGTTATTTAGCAATTCTCTAAAATTAAATTATCATTTGCTTTCCCTGCTTCAAATTTTATCTAGTTTCGGTTTATTACGTTTTTCTCTTCCAAACATCTCGGTCAGCCATTATCTCCTTTCATTGCCGTTTTATCATCTCTAACACAATATAATCTATTCTTCCGTCTGTTCTCTCTCTATAATTCTGTTAATGTTTCTGCAACTGGTGCTACCTTTAGACTGCTTTTCTCTTTTATTCTTTGAAATTAATAGGTAGTTCTTATTCTTAATTCTTATTCTTAAATAAGGGGCTGAGGCTGTATCTCAGAGCACTTCGACCCTATGGGATCTTTTGTGCTTCCCCTTTCATTATCACCCATCCCCGCCAACATCGAAAACCACTTTGTATGAGTTTCACGATGTTGGCGGGGATAAGGTCTACAAAGTCCTCTGGTTTAGGGTAAGCTAAACCTAGGACCCTTAGTCGCCTGTTGGCTAGTGCATCGCAGTCACATAGTGTGCTCCATGCTTTCTTCCTCCTCACCACACATTCTACAGATGGGGTCATCAGCTTTGCCTATTGTGCACAGGTGTCTTCTAGTGGCAATGTGGCCAGTGAGAGCACCTATGAGGCAGCGGATTTGGGTTCTGTTGATTCTTCCCATTCTTTTGAGGTAGCCTATGTGTGAGGATCCTAAAAATTTATTTGTGTGTGTCAGTCGGGGAGTGGACAACCATTCCCTGAGGTGCCTCTTTTTACAATACGCCTTTAGTGCCATTTTTATGGTACTTCTAGATAATCCTACAAAAGGATCGGGCCCATTGATGTTTTGCGATCCTTTCCTTGCTAGTTTGTCAGCATTTTCGTTACCTTCAATCCCTACATGTCCCGGTACCCACACTAGTTTCACCAGGTTGTGTTTGCCTAGATTATTTAGTGTGTGTATCGCATTCAAAACTAGTTTCGAAGTGACTTTGTAGGTAGTTAAGGCTTTGAGTGCCGCTTGGCTGTCACTAAGAATGTAATAGGTAGTTACCAAAAAGAGAAAACAAAGGCAAGGAAAAAATCCTGACAGTATTGGTTCGTCTTTTTCGTTTTAATTGGGTATTTTCAAACATTTTAAATCATGGCAAATAACATTAAAATACAGAATTCAACATTCCTTGTTCACATTAGGGGCGATTAGACCTTAGCACACGCTGGCCAAGTGCGGGTTTATCGACTTCACGCACAACCTAAGAATTTCTTCATAGGTGTGTGCAGGTTTCCTCACGATGTTTTCCTTCACCGTAAAAGCGTTGATTAAATGTACATATTAATTCAAAATTTGAAAACACATTGGTACGTGGCGGGGATCGATCGACTGTACATAGTTTGTAATAAATTCTGTACATAATCAATATTAAAAGTACTTACATCAATGCGTTGTGTGATTAGCCACCACATAAGGGCGTGCGCACATTAGTGCTGGCTCATTGGACACGAGGGTTCCATCCCTCGTCGATAATAAATTATCAGCTAATATCGTACCTATTGAATGATGAGTTTGAGTAGAGTGACGAAAGGTAATGATAAAATACTTATGACCCAGGAGGTATATATTGATGCCTCAATAAATAGTAATATTAATAATTTGATTAATGTTATAATAATATATTACCCCGTTTATCTAGTATCCATGACACAACTACAAAGACTTGTGTCATGGATACTAGATAACGGATAAATACCTTTAGATAATAAATTCGATTTTGTTAATATAAATATAATTAAATATATACATAAATTGCCATGACTCGTGAACAAATGATCGTGTTCATCACACAAACATATGCTCCCCATTTGATGAGTAGTCAACGTTACTGAACACTTCACCACGACGCGACGGCGCGTCAAAAATATTATAAGGTACTTTAGAATAATAGTACCTGTTCTTTTGACATTAACTTTATCGTCTAAATAGGTAGGTACGTACTCAAAAACAGATTCAAATTTAAGGAAAAGATGAGAAAAAATTCAAATCTTAGCGCCGGATTAACAGGTTTTCATTAAGAAATATCTGGCAGGTAAATTGACTTTTATTTTTATGGTAGTTCTAGATTAGACAATCCTTTCGCTACCATGTGCTTAGGGGATCTCGCTCCCAATATCAAACATAAATAAATAAATGCTACTCTCCTAATAAGCTCGGATGCGCGTGCGCATATTCCTAATACGGCTTCAGTCACGCGACAGAGGGCCAATAATCAGTCACATCTGTGGGCCCAGCTTTAGGGGAGATGTGTAATAGGGAATCCATATTTTTAATGGTGTTTGGCTTGTAGCATCGCGGGTCGATATAGTGAAAGTTATTATTGCTAATTATCTGTTGATCAGCCTGCCCTATTAAATTTGCTATTATAACTATATCGGACGAGGCAATGTTTACGAAGTTGTAATCCATTCGATAATATTTTATGTTAATATTTCATTTTGCGTGATTCTAAATATTTGAAGTGCCCTTTCAAATATATATTTTTTTTTTTAGAAATTATTAAAAAAAATCGTGGTTGTTTTGTCTAGGAATGTCTAGGAATAATCACGCGAACATCAGAGAGAGAAAAAAATAGGAATAATATACATAGGGAAATTCGTTCGCAATATGTAGAGCATTTATCTTTACTAATATTATAAAGCTAAAGAGTTTGTTTGTTTGTTTGAAAGCGCTAATCTCAGGAACTACTGATCCAAGTTGAAAAGTTCTTTTTTTGTTGAATAGTCCATTTATCAAGGAAGCCTTTAGGCAAAAAAATCCGACTTTAACGCGAGCGAAGCCGCAGGCGTCCTCTAGTACTAAATACAGACGTACAATATTTTATAACGTATTTTTGTAAATGTACAATCTTTAAGCTTCTTGTTTATTTCAATTTTTTTTTAATAATTCTTGACAGGTAAGTTCCTGGCCTTCATCTTCCTGACGGTGATGACGATAAGGTCGAAGATGTAATCTAGCTTCTCCTGGAACCATCAACTACAGAGGGACATACTGTCGTATCATTGATTGTCTTAACACAATAATGCTGTTAGAGATAGTCTAAACCACAGATTTAATAATACAAGGAGATAGGCCAAGCCGGCGTTTAACTTATGACAAGTGTATGCCCAGCGGGCATACATTGCCGCCAGTTCGCCTTCCGATAAAGTCGAGTAAATATACGTACGTACGTAGCGTATGTATGTCAGAAAAAAATATCCGTTTGTCTTTCAAAATGCCGTCCTGTTCAACTATAACATGCAATCATTTGCAGTGAATCAATTATTTATCAAGTAATGGAATAACTTTTCACACGTAAGAATCGCAAAACTTAGATTTATATTTAAAAAACAATATTTAAACAAATAGTCCGACTTTTATTCATAAAAACACAATCGCTTTAAATTATGCGTTAATCTATCTTACAAATTGTATTATATTGCGGCTGTGCTTAACTTTCATTGCATCGCAGTCCTTAATACGCGCGCAATCAATAGTGTATATTACGATATGCTTAACTAGAACCATTTTATGTAGTACGGCCGCTGATCGCGTCACTTGGACGCGGCTCGGATTTCCTATGAACTCAGCGTTTTGACCGATCTCCTTTGCGGCTGTGCTTAACTTTCATTGCTTCGGAGTCCTTAGGACGCGCGCAATGAATAGTGTATATTACGACATGCTCAACTAGAACCATGCTATGTAGTACGGAGGCTGATCGCGACACTCGGTCTTCATACGAACTCGGCGATTCGACCGATCTCCTTATATTGATATATCTATGGACCGCACCGTTTATACGCAGTCAGCAAGCAAGAATATTGAAGTCAGCGCTCACGCGACAACGCTGTACTGACTCCAAATCAATTTACACTAGCTCAGTACCGATCAACACTGAATTTCCTCAAATTTGCAAGTCAGTTACTAACCCTGTGTAAGTCAGCCTTAACTCTAACGGACATGTAAATACAGTTCACACAAATTCAACTGCAACGGAATTCGAACCGCCCTGAATTAGTTCTAAGTAATTAACCTCTTATCGGCGCACGCGCATGTAAAATACGCACCCTCGCCCCAGTACCCTCCATATTCAAATTAACAAAACATTACTGTGTATTCCGAAACAATTATTTTATTCGCGTCCCGAATAAAAAACACCCTAGTTGCTTGCATCTAATTGATTTTGCCAACGTGCTTTGTACCTTAATTCTATTTGAGTAAGGTTGATTTTAAGCTGTGTTAGAAGTACAGTCGGTTTACAACGTAAGTGAAAATAAAGCAAAAAGGTGGCACGCGCCCCGACGTACGCGTATCTTCTTTTACCATCGTGAAGTCGGGGTGGAATAGGGATGCGACTGTGTCGATACTATCGAAGACGACATTATTTGTTTAAGCAATAAGATACAAACTTCTCTAGACTAGACACTAGAATTCTTCTCTGGGGGAGTGCTGCAGATATTAATACCATCTTTGTTCTGCAAAAACGGGCTGTTAGAGCAATCTATGAACTAGGTCCGCGTGACTCCCTCAGAGAAAGGTTCAAGGAGATAAATATTCTAACTGTGTCATCACAATATATACTGCAAAACTTACTGTATGTAAAGAAAAATATTATGCATTTTTCTCAGAAATACCATCCGTATAATGTAAATACTAGGAAGAAACACGATCTGGTTGTATATAAAATTCATCTCCACAGAATAAACAATTCCTTTGTGGGTCAATGTATACGTTTTTACAATAAGCTTCCGAAGAATATTAGAGATTTGCCTGTTAACAAATAAAAAAAATGGTAAATCTAAATTATTAATTATAAAAAAGCTTCTTACATACAAGGCTTCTCCCCTTTTTTAGAAAAAAGAAAAGATAATATTTTCTAAAATAGATTAATAAAAAGATTTAAAGAGTTCTTCACATCGAAATTTAACATAAGAAGGTACTTCGTATTTTATAAATCATGTAGTATACCTACTTGATGTCTGTGCGCCGAATGTATTGTGGCCTCAGAACTGAACACAGAAACCTCTTTCTGTGGTCTTGATTGTGGCCATACAAAAAAGCGCATAACGATAAAATTCTACGATTTAAGAGTGTAACTAAACCAGATACAGACTACTTACTTAACAAGTTAATTACAAATAATAAACCCCATATAAGTCTCCTGACTGACACAGAAAATAAGCCAATAAGACTGATTGCATTACCTCCCTGAGAACGCTACATAGACGCTCTGAAATAACTCGATTTGATCCTGGACCCTATGGTCTCTAATAGCCGACCCGAACATTGCTGAGGTTGTTGGAACATGAGACTTGGTTAGTTCGTTTACTACAACTGATCGAAGTGTATATGACTTTCGAAAATGCTGATGTCTTCGCGAAATCGCAGCTGCGAATATTCGCTTTATTACAATGAGTTCGACCTTAGAACATAATTATATTTACGAGAGGTTACTAGTGCCTAAAGCATAACAACAGTGAAAATACAATTATGTATATATTTTTTTTAAAGTAAACTTATAGTTTACAACAATCTTACTCGCCACTAACATCTATGAGATAGATATCGATATAGTGGCATCCCTACTTGGCTCGTGTCGCCAGCGCGTGCGCAGGTGCCGGTTCCGCTCGAGCTATCGGCGATGCCCACACCTGGGATAGATCCCAGATATCACCTGATTATCGGCGGGGCTCTGTACTTGCTTTATTAAAGGCATTTGTATTACACAGTACTTTTGTTAGAATCAGTTCATTTTTAAAATAACAAAAGCATACTTTAACTATGAAAATAAATGAAAATACAATACGCATTTATTTGTTTGGTTTTTATTATCTGTATCCTTTTCAAATTATAAAAAAAAATATTAATTTTTTAACAGAATTAAAACCTTTTTTTGAAACATTGATTTTATTTCTAAGTCGATGTCTAACTTAACTGATCGATGGTATTTATAAATTATAAAAATATCTCATTGTGTGTTAAAGATGTAAATCTTCTAAATTGTTAGGCATACGTCAGCTTGGTGACGTAATCAGAGACATGGATAAATTCGTCGTGGTTAAACAGTCTTGTGTAACTCAGTTCGCAGAGCAGTCACCCAGATACCGAAAGATTGCGGGTTCAAGTCCCGTCTCAGCACTTATCAATGACAGATTTTTTTCCCATGTTTTTCGTTTTCTGTTTAATCCTTGCTAATATTATAAATGCGAAAGTAACTCAGTCTGTCTGTGTGTTACGCAATCACGCCCAAACTACTGAACCGATTTAAATTACATTTGGTACATACAGAGATTGTCTAAAGTGTGAAAAAGGACATAGACTACTTTTTAAATCCAAAAAATCGGAAGTGGTCTTCCCTTGACTTTCTCGTATACCGAAAACGACTCAAAAGTTGATAGAAACCTTGTAAATTGATGTTATACATGCATGTTAAATTTGGTTGCAATAAGTTAAAGCATACTCGAGTTATCGTGCTAACGCACAGACACACACTCAGACATAATTCCAAAAAAAATATTTTTGTACTCAGGGAGGTCCAAAACGTGTAAATCCGTCGAAATCTCGAAGTCGAATTTTTTTTTCAATAAATTTAAAAGAAAAACCCGCCTGCTTATTCAGACAATTAGTCAACTGAAAAGATGGAAACAGGATCAAATATTAAAGGCAAACTTAAAACATATTGATTGTAGTTCTAAGAACTTTTGTTCAACAAAGTAACATGCAGTCATCTTTTTACTTTTTAGATATAGCGGCTATGACATAGATTTTCAGTTTAAAAGGTATGAGGTAATAAAGAATATTACAAATATGCATGCAAGATAACGCGCGAAAAACATAGGTAACCTTTTACTTGCAGTCGGGTAAAATACTTCTAGTTTTTCAATGCATGAAACTTCTTTCTCTCAAAATTACTCGAAATAATTATAAACACATTCTAATTGCTCCTATTACACTAAATAATGCAGCCAACCGTGTCCAATTCAACTTAACTACTAATAAATCAGTACTCACCGAGACTCACGTCCGGCTTATTGAAAAACCGAATCTCGAAACCGCAGTTTATTTTGTATTAAATTGCAGTTGTGGTTAACTTGATCGAGCATTGCCGAAACACGACTTGCACATTGTTATATTGCTAACTCAGACAACGTCAAGAGGGAATTCTGCGAAAAACGCAGCACTGAGGCCGGTAATACTACGCCTAGGCCGTCACCCTTGTACTTATACTGTTATTAAATTATTAATTTACTTATTATATTTTTGTTGGTGTACAATAAAGCTTATTCATTTATTTATTCAGGATTATAGGACTAACGCATAGTAGCAAGGTACATAGCCCAAAAAATTGCAAACCTTAAGTGGCAGTGGGCAGGCCACTTTGCTAGGAACTGACGGCCGTTAGGGCTGAAAGGTTCTTGAATGGCGACCGCGCACCGTTGGAAGCAACCACAGATTTAATAATACAAGGAGATAGGCTAGTATAGGAGGTAATATGCAATCATTGCAGTGAATCAGTTATTTATCAAGTAATGTAATAACTTTTCACGCGTAAGAACCGCAAAACTTAGATTTATATTTAAAAAACCATATTTAAACAAATAGTCCGACTTTTATTCATAAAAACACAATCGCTTTAAATTATGCGTTAATCTATCTTACAAATTGTATTATATTGCGGCTGTGCTTAACTTTCATTGCTTCGCAGTCCTTAATATACGCGCGCAATCAATCGTGTATATTACGATATGCTTAACTAGAACAATTTTATGTAGTACGGCCGCTGATCACGTCACTTGGACGCGGCTCGGATTTCCTATAAACTCAGCGATTTGACAGATCTTCTTTGCGGCTGTGCTTAACTTTCATTGCTTCGCTGTCCTTAGGACGCGCGCAATGAATAGTGTATATTACGGCATGCTCAACTAGAACCATGCTATGTAGTACGGAGGCTGATCGCGACACTCGGTCTTCATACGAACTCGGCGATTCGACCGATCTCCTTAGATTGATATATCTGTGGTGGCAACCCCCAAAGTTGAACCGATGATCTGGTAAAGGTCTGGAAGCCGATGAATGCGGACAGCGCAGGACCGTTCGGTTACCAGATCCTTATGGAGGAAGCTTATGTCCAACAGCGGGCGTCTCTCGGCTGAAATCATGATGATCATAACTCCTTTCGAGCAACTCAGATATTTTTTTTCTGACAGAAATAACACTCAGTAGTTTATAGTCGTATGCGTAGTTGTTGCTGTGTAAAAACACTCACTTTCTATAGAGTACGAAATATTTTTATTTTTTTAACAAAACATGACTAAGTCGTTGCTGGTTTGTGCCGGCGATGGGTATACCGACTTAGGCTCGTATTACAGAATCACACTCCGAAATCAATCACGTCTTAAGAATCGTTTGTCACTTTCTATCAAGCACAAAGTGATAGAGACGTACGAAGCTCAGTACGGCGTTGATTCTTGAGACTCGTTCTATAATACCAGCCTTAATACCTCTTTACATTATTAAAAGATAACTCGGCTTGAACATAACTTATTTAAGTTTTGTACTGAAATCCATATCCGGGGAAATAGCTAGATAACTATTCTGTTTTATCATAACTTTTAGAAAGTCCAAAGAACCTCACTGACATGTAACATAATAAAATGATGTATTTTTCACCCATACACACGATCACTCTCGCAATCCTATGAGAGGTTGTGCATAGCTTTAGGCAAAACTTTCCCACAAAGCCACATCTGGCAGAATGAACCATGCAGCACCTCCAAATAATAACAGGTTGCCAGCATGTCGCCTACATACGAGTAAAAGGTCACCAAACCCAAAAAAATAACAATCCTTCAGTAAACAATCAAAATCTAAAGCCAACAACCAGGACAGACGTTAGGCACTTAAAATAGCACTAGTGCTCGCCCGCGGCTTCGCTCGCGTTAGTGTCGGTCAAATTACAAACTACATGTTATCCTGATATAATGAGCTATGATTGTAAAGTTTCATTAAAATCTGTTTTGTAGGTTTTGCGTGAAAGAGTAACAAACACACATCCATCCATGCATCCATACAAACACACATCCATCCATGCATCCATACAAACACACATCCATCCATCCATCCGTACAAACACACATCCATCCATCCATCCGTACAAACACACATCCATCCATGCATCCATACAAACACACATCCATCCATGCACCCATACAAACACACATTCGTCCATGCAACTATACAAACACACATCCATCCATGCATCCATACAAACACACATCTATCCATGCATCCATACAAACACACATCCATCCATGCATCCATACAAACACACATCCATCCATGCATCCATACAAACACACATCCATCCATGCATCCATACAAACACACATCCATCCATGCATCCATACAAACACACATCCATCCATGCATCCATACAAACACACATCCATCCATGCATCCATACAAACTTTCACGTTTATCATATTAGTAGGATCACTGTTAATTTACTTTGCATTTATATTGCAAGCAGATCAAATTAAAATATTATTCTCTCTGCGATAATCAAATGATTCTCCGAAAAATTTTGAACTGATTAATAATATTTAATACGAATTGTACAAAAGATACGAAAGGGTTTTATCATCAATGTTGCAAACGACGTAGCGCAGGATGCTCCTTTATTCGGCACATAATGTATCGATTCATATGGAAATCGGCCGCTAATGAGATAATATTATAGGTATTACTGTCACGGAAGAAAGCTGCGGTTAAACTGCCGCGATTCGTGTGGGGCCACGAAGGCAGGCGACATAATCTTCGTGAAAATGTTGCCAACGCCTAAAAGTTTTTGTTTTAGATAATCTTCTTCTGCTTCTCTACTTCTTCAACCCTGTTTGACCCACTGCTGGGTATAGGTCTCCTCATGGTTTTTCCAGAGTGTCCGGTCTTGTGCCACTCTTATCCACTGCCGACCCGCCGTCTTTGTGATGTCGTCGGTCCATCTTGCTGGTGGACGTCCGACGCTTAGATAATCTATTAGAAATAAATTTCAGGCATCGATATTTCTTTTGCACTCAAAATCGTACAGAAATATTTCTCAAAAGCAATAGTTTGCAATGGCGTACTTATCTCTAAAAGAGAATTCACTGGAAGACCCGTCAACGAATTATCGTATTATGACATGGTTGATTTCCCCTCTTTCTCTTAAACTTACGTTTCATTTAATAATAATAATCTTACTATTATTTTTCGTAGAAATGGACGCTAAACACGAAGAGACGAAATAAAAAATATTAATCCTACACTGAGGTAGATTCTCTATTACATTTTTTTTGTCATTCTAAAACATTGTGTTTAGTCAAAATCCTAATCCTATCGTTAATTTGTAACTAACTATATACGTGAGTTGGTACATTATGTTTTTATGTTAATATTATACATATATGTATAAGCAAGGAAATCTAATTACAGATCTGTTTAAATTTAAACAGAATAGATTTAATTTCATTTTAGATATTTATTTAGGTACACCAACTGCTCACATATTAAATTGATAAAAAATGGAAATATATTATAGAGTTAAATTCTGATATATTGGCATATTACAACAGACATACTCAACTTTTTTTAAACAGAATTTTACTAAAATTACTAAGTTAAAGTTAAAGCAAATTTAAATTCGACTTAACACAATGTAAAGTATTTCCTCTGGTTATGATCATAAATAATAATTTTTGAAGGTCATTTAGAAATCGCTTTAAGCCTAACAGCTTTAAGCTCCTCGACGCAAACGCTACTTTCATGGCCAATTTTTTTCAATAAATCTGGAAAGCTCTCTTTACTTTCTTGTTTCTTCTGCTTTCTTCGTAATTACTGATTTATTATAATTATGTTTAGTTTACTAAGAAGATGTTCAGTAATTTTGGGCATCCGTTATGAGACTTTTAACTCAAGTACAATGTTGACCACGTTAACGTGTCTTCATTTCCTCGTCAAAGTACTTTGTGTACTTAATACACAAAGTACTTTGACGAGGAAATGACGAAGAAAAATCCCAAATATCTTCGGCGATAGAAGAAAAGACTTCCAGTTAAATTGAAACACCAACGTAATTGGAAATCCTTAAGTTGTTAACTAGCAATATTATCTTACTACTTACAACTATATTGAAATCGACTTAGAAAAACAAATTAGAATTATTAATTAATTACTATTGAAACATATTACACCAACCTCAGATATTTTTTTATGTTAAGTGGTTGACAGACTAGCATACTGCCTGCCTGGTGGTAAGCGGTCACAGTAGCCTATAGACGCTTGCAGCACTGGTGTGAAACTCGCGCGCTGCCAGCCCTAGTCCCCTTCGCTACCCCGTGGAGCTCTGGCAACCTTACTCATCAACAAAAAGTTTGACTGTGTTCTTCTGTAAGGTGGAGATTACTACCCAGTTCGGGTTGTTCCAAATTCGATCATCTAGTCCACTGTGCTGCGTCGACTAATAATAGATTGATGATGATGAATAATAGATGAATGTTAGAACTAAAAAGTCAAGACTGCTTGGCACTGTCATTCGTGGCGTCTCAGTCAGACTTTATTTCAATTATTTATTCTTTTGATGCATTGACATCTATGTTGACAAACAATGAGAAAAATTACGATAAGAAATCATTCATATAAAGATTTTTTGGTGTGTGGGTTTGGGAATTTTACAGTGTTTTTGATCTTTTCATCAGTCATCAATTTTTCACACAGCATTTTCACAAGCAAAATCCGAGACTATTTTTTTATGGCGTGGATTAGATTCTTTTGCCTTCCATGAGTAAAAAAATCCAATATTAATCTTCTTAAAATATTTAATGTATGAGCAAGCGCGCACTGGTGACTTTTGCCACAGTGACTATTTCGTCACTCGAATCAAGCCCATGGCTATGTATGGAGGTACGCGCACGCTACGATGTGACAAGTAGGTGGACATTTGGTACATCTCCATACATTCTACGACAGTTACAAATTAGTCACCGACATGAAAAATAAAATGCTCAAAAAGTAAACACTTTGTAATATACACCCGTAAAAATATAACAGAACTGTCACAGGTTTAACCCAGATCAATAAATGGTATCACGTGAGCTATCTGAGATGCGTGGTAATCAATCGAGCGGCGCCGCGGGCGGCGTTTATGGCGGCCGGTAGCTTGACGACTGACCACTTAGCAAGCACAGGGTAGGGGCTCATCACAGAGTTCTTTCGTACATTTTTATTTTATTTTATCCATGTTTATGATCTGGTTGCGTGGTACTAACTTGTACCCCAACTATACTCACAAACATCTTCTTCTCTTTTGTGTCACTCTAGACAGAGTGGTCGTGGTCAACATGTAGGTGGTTTGGGGGCTGATGTTGCTCGCCTCACGATGTCCCGCCATCTTTCTCTGTTTGTGGTATTCCTGGTACACTCATGCAAGGGACCGGCCACTGCAGCCTTAATTTGATCGGTCCATCGCATGGGTGACCTTCCTCGAGGTGTAGTGCCCTCTACTCTGCCTTGCACGACGAGGCGCTCAATGGACTTCTTGGTTCTTGGAGTTCTTGGAGTATAGAAATGTTAATACGTAATTCTGTCCAGGTCACTCCAAGCATTCTTCTCCAGCATTAAATTTCTAGAGCATCTATCTTCTTCTTCTCGTGAAATCGAGTCGCAACGTCCACGTCTCGGCAGCGTACAAAAATATGCGGAAAACCAATTTATTAACAAGCCGGATCTTAGTGGCTTTGGTAATCGTTTGGTTTGATTCCTGATCTTAGAAAAATACTAGAAAAATGCACTGAAAAAAATCGACTTGCCTCAGGGCCTTTTTTTTTCAGTGCATTTTTTTTTTTCAGTGCATTTTTCTAGTATTATATTTATGCGTTTGTAAACGCAAAAATAAAATTATTCCATTCCTGATCTTCCTTACTCATAAACGTAGATGATGATGAATCATAATTTCAGCGGAGAGACGTCCACTATTGATCCCTTGTAGGGGGGCTAACAACGCTGCATCTCCCGGTACGCGGCCGCCATTCGAGGACCTTTCCGCCCAACGTCCGTCAGTCCTCTTCGCAATGTGCTCTGCCCACTGCCACTTAAGGTTCGCAATTCTTTGAGCTATATCGGTAACCTTAGTTCTGCTGCGGTCTCATCATTTCTAATGTTATTATGATCACGCAGAGTAAGTCCGAGCACAGCCCTCTCTATTGCCCTTTGAGTGGCCTTGAGTCTTCTTAAGAGGCTCCTGAAGGTCATCATTTTGTTCACTTTTATTGTTCAGACTTCATTTTATACCTAATAGATATAGATTACTATAGAACCGTTAGACATTTCTTCTAGACATGGATGTTGTATAAGCCATTTCCACTTATAGCTGATGTTTTGGACAACTTTCTTTTTAAAAAGGTCACGCAAATGACTCCATTCCACCTGATGGTAAGCAGAAGTGGAGTCCAAATGCGAAGAAGGTGCGAGAGATAAACCGCCGCGATAGCCACCCTCGCCTTGCCGACCTGCACACCTCTTTTAAACCACCCAAGATTGTAAGAAGGAAGATGCTGACAGTGAAGTCGTATTAGTTTATCAGTCTCTATAATCACGCTACTCTGTTCATCGGCAAAACCTGTGAAGGAGAATGATCCAATTTCATCCTCATCGTAGTGTTATACCAGCAAATTGAAACAGACCACACACAAACAGTTTGCTCAAACAACATTAAACTTTCAAATTTGTCCGGAGTGCAGTGGAATTCGTGCAAATTCACGATCTCTGCTACCGATTTTATTATAGAGACCATTTAAATGAACCAAATGTCGGACAAAATGATGGCGTATTTTTCTAAATGGGCAGTTATCGGAGTTTAATATGATTGATTGGAATTAAAATATTCTGTATCGTAAAGATGCGTTTTTTTCTTTCGTTTTGTTTGCGGCAATTTGTTCTTTGCTAATATTTTGCACTTTTATAAAAAGATATTCAAAATGTATAGATCTGCGGTAATTAGTTAGGTACTTTTTGTACAGGGTGTTTTTTGATGACACTTTTATGTAATCAATCTATCACAGTTTTTGAGGTACTGCATGGCTCATGATGCTAGATGTGGCTTTATGTGTATTACTTTATTCATTTAGGTACGGACGTATCACAATTGTACACTTATGAAAATCAAATAGTATGTATTTTTGTAAAATTTTCTTTCAAAAATTTACTACGGAACCATCTATACTTGTTAAGTCCATTTTACCTAAAACAGCAGACACACCCCGCGGAGTTCGGGACTTCTTAAAATTCTAATGGGAAAAAATCTCAAATATTACATTTTAATAGTCCAAAAATATATGAGTATATTAGATAGAGTATTAACATATTTACGTCGTTTATATTAATTTGGTCACGGCTGACAAATTAAGGGTAGTTAAGATGAAATAAAAACGCAACCCTTCTGAAATATTTCAAATTTTCAAATGAAATCTAACGACATTTTTTGGTGTGCTTATTTATAATAGAGATTTGGAGATTGGTGACTTGTCGCAGGCATTTAAAATAAATTAAGTGTATAGATTAATAGTTTAAAAATCTGAATTAAAATTCTGGATTTTTTATGCAAGCTTTAAGTTGTAATCTCAGATTGGATAGTAGTATCAAGGAAGATAAGATTATTGACGCCGTCTTGGTGGAGTGGTCAGTATTTTTGCCTTAATATCAAGCGTTCCGGGTTTGAATTCTGGTAGCTGCAAATATTTGTGTGACAAACACGAATATTTTTTGACGAGTAATGGTAGTTTAGTGATAAAAATATCTAAAATTATTATGTATATTATAAACGTTCATTAAGTATCCATAACACAAGTACTTGAGGTTATTTACTTTGGGCTAGAATTTTTTTTTTGTTTAGAAAACACGGAAAGTTAAATCATTAAATTGACTCTGAACTTGGAGCTATGACATAGAAGAGAAAATGCAGTAAGTCCCAGAGGAACTATTAGTAGTAAGTATAATGCTTATAGTGGGTCTCTAAAGCTCCACGAGGTAGGGAATTGCATATGGACAATACGACAATCTAGACTTCAAATGACTCTGTACCAAAGTTTCTTGCTTTGTAGTGAAACTTCACATTTTACTTACTTTCAGCTCGACCCGCGATAAACAAATCGCAGTGCAAAATAAACCTACACGATGCATAATCGAGTAATAACTCATGTTAGGCCGGACGCAGACGCTCGGAGGCACCGCAGGCTGCCCGCGCCGGATACGTATCGGCGCGTAAGCCCATGACAAATTCAACCTACTTCCGGATGAGGATGACGTGTGGAAGAGTCCTAAAAGTTCTTGGGTAGGCTTTTGTTGACATTTTGTTTCCATATCTTTGTAAATTGATCGATGACAAAAAGATATTTGGTTATCTCATTGAAAACTGGACGCTATCCCTGAAAGGACCTTTTAATACGAAGCTATGTCCTAAGGATTTTACTGTTAATTCGCGCCAATCTATATTTGTCCAATTGCTAGATCTTTGTATGTTACGAGATGGCAAACAAGCTTGCGGCCCACCTGATGTTAAGTGGTCACCGCCTCCTATAGACACTTGCAATATTAAGTGTTAATCACTTAACACCGCAAGTGCGTTTGCCATTCTGGGGACTAAGATGATATGCCCTTCATGCCCAGTAATTACACTGGCTACCTTTCCCTTCGATCCGAAACACAGCGAACTGCTTCACGTCAGAAATAAGAAAGGCGGTGGTACCTACCCAGACGACCCTGCATATGGGTCTACCACCTAGTAGGTCTACCACCTAGTAACAGATACAGAATTGATGGAATTTGTACTGTGAAGTATGGTGTTGTCATCCTAAACATTTTATTGACGCCGTTGTGTTGGAGCTGCCTGTTCATCAAGCGGTCCGGGTTCGAGTCCCGGTAGAAGCAAATGTTTTGTGTGATGAACACGATCATTTGTTCGCGAGTCATGGTTGTCTTTGTATTTATTTATATTTGTTTATAAAAATATCTTCGTCCGTTATCTAGTATCTATAACACAAGTTCTTAAAGATACTTAATTTGGGCTAAATAATTGGTGTGAGCGTGCAAAAATAATCATTATTATTTCTTAAATTTCTACGAAGACTCTATTTAGCAATATTATGTATAAATGGTAAGAAGAAATGCACTAATAATTGATGCAAGGGCTTAATATGCTTCGGAAGATCCAAGGCTTTATTATCTTTATTGGTTGCTCATTGGTCGCTTTAAAAATGTAAAAATATGGTCTCGGTGGCGTAATTGGTCAACGCATCCGCTCGGATTGTGGAAGATGCTGGTTCGAGTCCCGCCTGAGGCAAGTCGATTTTTTTCAGTGCATTTTTCTAGTATTAATATTTTCGCGTTTGTAAACGCAAAAATAAAATTATTCCATAATGTAAGGTAGTTTCATCTTAACTGGGCGTCAAATATTTGCAAAAATATTTCGTTCGGGTCTTAGAAGTGCAAATTTCAAAGATTTGATGAAATAATGTTTACCATAAAAACATAAGCACCAAGCACTGACAAATTTCGACAGCGAAAAGCAGTGTCTCGGTGGCGTAATGGTCAACGCATCCGCCCGGATTGTGGAAGATGCGGGTTCGAGTCCCGCCTGAGGCAAGTAGATTTTTTTCAGTGCATTTTTCTAGTATGGTTCAAGCTGTTCAAAATAATTTATCACACGGAGTTTGGAGAAAATCGCTAAGAAAACAAATGATTTTAGTCAAAATACTTCAGCAATATTGCTATCAACGATAATATCTAAAATTAGTTGAAAATCTTTAGCGGCAAATACGGCTCGAAGGACCGCAACAAATCAATGCGAATATTACCAAAAAAGCGCACTGAGACGGGACAGCTGAAACTAAAAGTGCAAAAGAGATACACATCAACAACTTAGCAATATCTGTTAATAAAAATAAAGGAGATATGTATCAGCTAACGATATTAGATTTAGGAGTCGGTGCCGTGCTGAAGTGTCGGCGGTCCCACGGTAACTCGTCGATGATTTATTAATTAGCTGGAGTAAGCTTTGCAGAGAGGACAGATCTCTGAAAGGTATAATGTATAATTACAAAATATAAAATTTGAAAATATTCATACAAAAACAGAGAGAAGCATTTATCTTGACCTTGTTACAAGAAGGAATAGAATATTGAGGAATTAAACATTTATTTACGTTGGACAATTAGGGACAATATAGACGTTCAAAAGCTTATAATTTAAACATTTTTGCCAGTGTACTTACAGACCACAGCACGTTGGGTTACCACAAACGGTCAAATTTGCCCAATCGATTATGCACTTTATATTGAATAGCCTTATGATGAAAATCGTTTGGAGAAATTTTACAGTTTTGTATAGCCCGACGTGCTGTTGACTGTACCTACACGGTACTTGCCATATAAGTAACAAAACATTTATCTTATTTACTAGATAGTTAGGTATAACTGGGAGGTTGTAGACGGATGCGCAGGAAAAGGTGGGCAACCTGCAAGGATAGTTACCCACTATCTTAAAGGTCCTCCCGTCTTGGGTGATCCCCACGGTACTAGGGTAAGGTACTAGATGAATGCCCTAGTACCTAAGTGTAATTCTTCTCTGGAACATCCCGGTGGCGATTAGGAGACGAAACGTAAGCCATATGCCGGTCCCGAAAAATTGTCCATAAAGGACTTAAGGTACGGTTGTTTTTAGTGAGTATCACAGGCGTCAATGTAGCACGTCGGGAGAGTCCCATACACGCTGCATTCCTTACTCGTAATAAAACCCACAAATAAAATTTCTTTTTGGTTTGTATATTATTTTTATAATAATCGTACCTACATACGAAATGTTTGAATCCAATTTACAGTTTCCGAGGCATTTATTCTATGATCAACTCCCGCGCAGATAGTCACTGCATTATTTTCGAATAAATCAAAAGCCCTTTTTTCCGCCATTACATTGACGACAAATATAAAACTGTCAACCGTCGCCGCTGCATAAAAGATGTCCATATTTAAAAAGTCGTTTGAATCATTTCGAATAAAATATCTTTCGGTTTTCAAATTCGGAATAAATTTTGTGTCACCTGCGTCCGCGCAACCGGAAGAAGTGCGATCGTATATGCGTCCCGCTCGCCTGTATTGCTCTGTCTCATTCTGCTTCGCTTTTTTCGTTTTAGCTGAAGAGAGATCTTTTCTCAGATAAGTCTTGCTCGTTTTATATGCGCAATAAATTTAGTATGCTACTTTTTCATAGATTGTCTCATAGATATCAACTGTGGCAATTTGTAAGTGGCCAGTGCTGACAGGTGAACAAACAAACAATTCCTTTGATATGATATTTGGTTTGTGTTCGGAGATGAGTTAACCTTTTGTGTTTATATGATCTCTTATCTCGTGTCATTTTGGGTTACGGTTTAATTTATTGTGGAAACCTTTTAATATTTATAAAAGTACCTTCAAGAAGGTGTATTTGTTCTGTTTTTATATTTATAATTTCATAATGTGCGGTGTATTAGAATTAGTATGATTTTCAATACATCAAATTTATTGTACCTACCTACTGATTGTTTTAACAAACGAGCATATAGGTACTGCCCCTTATGATAAGCATTTGCTATAGTTAGCCAATTGTAACACTGATGTATCACTGTTCCAGATGCCATCCCTAAGCTCACCCTTACCTCGTGGAGGTCTGGCAAATATCTTACACAACACTACAAAAATCTATTGCTATCTGACTACGGTCTGCTATAAGGTAGATCTACTTCAAATTCACGCGAATAGTTCTCTGTACCCACGGAGTAAATAAAGTCTTTGGCTGTAGCTTATAGCCCCATCCACTATGGTGACGCGATGGTGAGATTTTATATTTCGACCCACTGCTGGGACAGTGGGTAGCCTCGTGTCTGACTGCGCCAGACAGTCTGCCGACAGAGAGAGATGGCGGGAGATCGTGCGGAGAGCTGTGTCAGCCTCTACCACCGACGTGAACGCCTCAACGTGACCACGACCGCTCTGCCAAGAGCAAAACGACAGAGAAGAAGACATAGAAAGTCGCAGTAAAGCATGTAGAGATGACATAAGTTAGTGGCCTCAACAGTTTTATTTATCCTTACGATGACTTTCTGTAGTTTATCCATGAGGACAAGTCGTACGGAACAAAAGCTCGTGGGTTATCTCTCTTTCTCTCTTCTCTCATAATTTTGCTCACTTTAATTTCAATCATGTGTAAGTACTTAATTGTTAGCAAATATGCTATAGAAGTTTTAATAATAAACCGAACGAGTTACCTACCTACAAGAAAAAAAAGATTTCTTAATATAGCCCTCTAATTAAAACTACCTAAGCTCATTTTCATAAAAAAAGATTAAAATAAAAAACTAAACAATTAATACGCGGAAATAAATCCACATCTAATAAAGAGGTTTCAATCATAAGCCGTTTAAGGAACTTCTTTGGTTTTTGCGCGGGCTTTTTCAACTTTTTAATTCTCATTTCTTTTGTTTTTTAATTAAGTTTGTGTATTGATGCTTTTCGCCCCGCCCCTGTTTCCGTTGGTGGATTAATTCTAATAATGTTGTCATATTTCATCTGGCTACCGGAGGGTGTTGCTTTGATGTCATTATTTATTTTTTAATCGGCATTAACGCAAACTTTATAAAACGAGCCATTTTTTCACATAATCCGTAGGGTTCCGTAGTGGTTAGATAAAATCTGGATTTCACTATTTTAAGTAAAATAACTACATAATATACATGATTACAGACAGAAATGTTTAGTTTTTGAACTAAAAGAAGTTTTTTTTAAAATTCATATTCTAAAATAGCTAAAGGTATTTAGAGAGTCCAGGGTGACGTTTTAAATGGTTACCATGGCCTCTTTGAGAGGGATAATTCATTATCCACCACCTCTAAAACTTCCTTATTCTATAGTACCTACAATTTTTCCTGAACTATTAATAGGTCACCTGGTTATTGTGCAAACATTCGTAATAAATATGTATTTGATTGGAAAATCGATAGAATCTTCTTCTTTGGAATAATATTAAAATAAATTCCCGAAAACAATTCTCAAATACGCAGCTGTCTTAAGGCGAAGATACAACGCTACATATACTTCTAACTTAAAATTTCACTTGCACCAACGACAGGGTAATTGCGAACTGTCTGTCTGTACGTCTATAGCCGGTAACCGATGCCTATTAAGATAAATTTCGCTTCGAATAACGAATTGCAATGGTCCGATTAAATCGATCGGATAATTTGAGATTTGCTAATTGTCGGTGTGCGATACTCTCGGTGGAGTCTCGACTTCTCGCTGCAGGTTTAATACGTGTTCGTGGTTGTAATTAGTTTAACTTGGTCTTGGTATTTAAAAAACAATGAAATTGAAGAGAAAATAGTGGAAAACATTGAACTAGATGTCTAAATCTTCGTGAGTTCTTCAAGTAGTAAATATAAAATTAGGTATCTACATATAGGTATTGTCAAGGATACTCCTACTTAACGATTATTCCCTATAACTTCAATAATATTCAAATGCGTAGAGGCAGAATATACCTCCGTTCACGTTCTAATGGAATGACTTAAAAAAATTGAATTATCCCCTTGTGTGTCGCGCGACCTCCTGGAGGTCGCTGTCAAAAACGCCTGTGTCGGCCGACCTCCTGGAGGTCGATCCCCCCCCTCCACTGTTTTCCGATGATGAAAATGATGATTATTATTATTTAAAAATATAACTATAATTAATATAATAAATTCTGTTAGCTTATTTTATTACGATTTTAGTGACAAAAACTCTTATTTATAGTTTTATTACAAAATTTTTGACGTTTTGCATTTTTATTACACGCGGAAAATTCGCGAAGGAAATCCGGAAGTAACTGACACATGCGCGAAATGTTACAAAATGGCGGCGACACAATAGGGGTTATATAGAAAAGTTTTTTGCAAGTAAGAGAAGAAGAGAGCAAAGAGAGAGGTAGGTAATCCAATTTTTTGGGAGTAGATAAGCTGTAGAAAATTTATGCGCATAAGGAGGTGCAATTTTAATAATATAAATATTATCTATTGACCTGTAACGATGTTTTGAAATGATTACAAAATTGTAAGCTGTGGAGTTTCTTTCGCCATTTATTCTCCGTCTCAGCATAATAATTATTTAAGTGAAATAATTTCACCCCGAAACGATGGCACGGTTTAGATTTAAACTATTTAAAAGTACTAGGTACTTACCTACTTAGCAAGTCCATTTAGGTATATGAAGAGCATTTTGATTTTTAATTTTGAATGTGTGTGTCTTAATAATATTATTATTAAAATTAAGAAAATTGTAAAATGACTTGCCTAATGTAACATACCATGTTATAAGGTTAATAAATGATTTGATTTGAAAAATGCATCGCAACGTACTTACTGGGCTCGCTTTCTGAGTCATGCTGGACTCAGTTGTCTTCCGCTTCACCCAGGAGTTGTGAGACTTCTTGGAAGAGTTGGCTAGAATGACCCAGTCCCTCGCCCTCTAATGCAAAAAGACTCAAAGCTGTCTAGTTGTTCGCACAAAAGAAGAAGACTAATCTCGTATTATAGAATGAGTATCAAGAATCAACGCCGTAATGAGCGTCGTAAGTACCTCTCTATCTATTTGTGCTTGATAGAAAGTGACAAACGATTCTCAAGACATGATTGATTTCTGAGTGTCATTCTGTAGACCTAAGAAGAAAGTGCTGAAATTTAAAGTGCCTGCCCAAAGACAGCACGTAACGTAAAACTCATTGTTTACTTATAAAGCAAACTTAGAGGTTATATTTCTTACAAAAGCTTTTTCAATTTAACAGTTTTTTTCTATCAGAGATTTTTAACGCAAGTGCCCACCCCTTTACTATTTGAGATTACTCACGCATGCGCTGAGAGCGGCACCGCCATTGGTGGAGCGGGGGCCAATCGCAAGCTCATAGTGCACGTAGGTCGCAGCGACAATTTGTATTGTGTACAATCACTACTCACGTCAAAGATGAATGAATACACTTCTATTCGGAAATTTGTTTACGTATGCAATGGACTCTATGTATGTAGCAATAACGCGCTCCTTTTTGACGTGATGACGGTGCAAATGGACCAATGATTCCATTATATAATGTAATAGTATTTGTATTGTAAACTAGATGACCCGATGTACTTTCGTATCACCTTTTCACGGAGTACTAAACGTCTTTGCACCTATCCTAACGACATTAAAACTCTCCCTTCGCTAAAATGGCGGAACGTCAAATGTTTGACAGGAAAGTAGGCAGAACAGTTTTATATGGGAAAATGAAAATGTTGTTTTTACTATCTTCCTCGCAATTTCTCCATATTTTCTCACCGTTTAAACCTTCCCTGGACTACGACAAACATTTCAAAACCATAATCAGCTAAATCGGACCAGCCGTTCTCGAGTTTTAGCGAGACTAACGAACCACGATTGATTTTTATATATATAGATATTAAATAAGGATAAAACTCTTGAGGTGATATTACTCGTAGTATTTGCATAAAATAAAAAAAACTGTCATATTATCTACTATTTCATACAGAAAGTTTTGAAAATTACTCTGAGTTTCGGAATAGGTGCTTTTTGAAAACAAAATTCAAAAATGCATACAGTTTACAGACAGCTAAAATGGCAATGGACAGGGCATATGATAAGAGAGAGAAAAAAGAAATGGACAAGGTTAGTAACAGAAATTGTATCCAAGAGATGGCAAAAGGAGAGGAAGACAAACCAAACGATGGGAAGATTTGAAGAAAATAGGTCCGTTGTGGACCCGTTTAGCAAGAGCTAGAAACACGTTGAAATCCAAAGAGGTGCCCTTTGTCGACAGACAAGCTGTTACAGAAATAAGTAAATGTTAATAATTAAGTATTCACCTTAGAATTAACGTAAGTGCATCAAAACATTCGTAGTTTTAAGTAAACAGTTCAGTAGACAGTAGTTATGTAGATATTCATCCATTGAGTAATTGTAAGAATGATAACAGCAATACAGGCTATTTTATTTTTATTTATTTATAGGTACCTACATATATCTTCTTCGTCTTCTTTTTTATGGTATTCTGGACTTCAGCAATGTCAACTGTTCTATTGAGTGTAACAACAACTTTTACCAAACGCAGCAATATTATGGTAATAAGTGTTTCGGAAGTGCCTAATAAGTAGGTAGTTATAACAAAATTTACAAATTTCTTTATAAAATTTTCAATGTAAATAGTAGAGTTTATAATTATGTCGTAGCATGTTAGGTACTATGGAATAATTTTATTTTTGCGTTTACAAACGCGTAAATATAATACTAGAAAAATGCACTGAAAAAAATCGACTTGCCTCAGGCGGGACTCGAACCCGCACCTTCCACAATCCGGATTGTGGAAGGTGCGGGTTCGAGTCCCGCCTGAGGCAAGTCGATTTTTTTCAGTGCATTTTTCTAATGTTAGGTACTGTATGGGAAAATAACACACTCTGCCATAATAAGGAAATGAATTTGTAACTTAACCAACCTTCTCATTTCGTTGCACATTATGGACTTAACTGTTTCCCGTTAAAAAACGAGAGTCATGCAAAAAGATGGCCCCTCCCCTAAAGATGTAAGTGACACCCAAAATAATACCTTATCAAAATCCCAATGAGTTCGCAACGGCGTCCAACCACCTCATCCAAAACAGCCTAAGTACGTAATTTCCACAAACGCTTCCGACGTTCTCGCCCGTCGAAGAATCGCGCATGACTCGTCCGATTTGACGGAACTGTCAAATTTGACAGCTCGCGGCGAAATTAAGACGTCACCTCGCTGAGGAGCCGTCATGTATCTGACAGACCTCTGATTACGTCCGCGCGTATAGTGTTTTAATAATAGACCGGAGGGTAGGACGCAATAATTAGTGATTAAAGCGTTTTTTAATAGTTAGGGGATGAAGTAATATTTTTAATTCTTCACACTTTGATGATTTTTATGGGGAGAAAGAAGTTATTAATCCAAATTTTTTCTCTGCTTCGATGTTACACCATCTTATAACTAAATTATGATAAATACAGACATTATTAGATCCATCAAGTTTTAATGTTACTATAACAATAGAAAATCTAGCTAGTTATCCCTACGGACAGTCATAACTCTCATATTACATACTTTTATTTACCTACTAACATCCAAAGTGTTAAATCATCATCGCTTGAAAAATCTAACTGGTGAAGTTGTGTCGGTTGTATTTGTGTGCATTATTATTGAAGTAAAACTTCTTTAGGCGCGCAACTCAGATTTTTCTAACGGAAGTAACGCTCAGTATTCTATAGTCTGTGTAGTTTCCGCTATTTAAAAATAGTAATTTCGATTGGTCGTAAGTATCTGTCATATTTTTTTTTTTTCAGTTAAAATTTAATCATTTTAGTGATCTACGTCAAAGAAGTTTTACTTCAATCGCGCGTAAAGGTTACACGCACACAATTTTTTTTATTTAGACAATTCGGGGCTTTTTGCGTTATTGCGACCTATAAAGATCTATTGTGACTAGCCTCCAAGTAAGTAATTTGTGTGTTACAGTTAATTTATATATTTTAATTCTTACACTAATTATATAGCATAAATTAGGTAGGTATCATTAAGAACTTGTCTTATTGCTACTAGGTAACATAGAAATAGTCCCACACAACAAATTCAATATTTTTGCAAACATATTGTAAACTTTAATAAATTGATAAATATACGTTTGTGTTCATTACACAAACGTTTGTTCCTACCGGGATACGACACCGAGTCGCTTGATGTATAGGCAGCGTTACTGGTCACTCCATGTCAAACAAATAATAATTGTTACAAACAAAGATTTTGCCTGTATCAACATTCATAATTACTTTGGGCGTTCCTAAATATTCGGAATGCTGAACTCGCACTAATTATTATAAAAAAATAACAAATAAACCTTAAAAATAAGTTATAAAGTAGTTTAAAGTCCTGGTCCTAATTTCCAGTCAATACAATAAAATTAACATTTACATCAGACAACTAGAAACAAAAAAAGCCTATTGGCCTATTTCCGAAACAAAACGTAGGTCTCACCGGACACAGGGTGTTTCTGCAGTAAAGTCGAGGGTCTGTCAAGGTACGTGCAAAATTTTGCTTGCAGCTGCAAAGTTAAAGCTCAGCTCTTATTCCTTCAACACAAGGCAGAAATTCCATTGCAATGTTTTTAAAGAATTTTTGAGTTAACATAGTTTTCGTGTATGCATCTGCTCCATTTGCATAGCTCTGACTGATTGTGCTGCCACGTCGGAAAGCCCGTATTGACGGGAGCTTACGTCTTCAGTTGATACTAAAGATATGGAAGATTGGTAAAACAATATAATAAAAACTTTAAAACAATAGAGCGGCTTTCGTTTTTGAAGACTTTATTTCAATAATAGATTCTTCCCGCGACTTCGTCTACACAGGATTAATATAAATTTTATATAGCCTTTATGCCATTCTCATGTATAGAGCTATAATATTGTAAAATGTCAATAAACTCCATTCGGTAGTTTTTGCGTGAAAGAGTAACAAATATACATCCATCCGTACATACAAACTTTCACGTTTATAATATTTTTATTCGTCCCCGTAGAACAGTTACTATAAAAATTACGGATTTCCCAAACTATCATCTCCTATTTTATCCCCTTAGGGGTTGAACTTCGAGATATTCCTTTCTTCTTCTCTGGGGGAGTGCTGCAGATATAAATACCATCTTTGTTTTGCAAAAACGGGCTGTTAGAGCAATCTACCAACTAGGTCCGCGTGACTCCCTCAGAGAAAAGTTCAAGGAGATAAATATTCTAACTGTGTCTTCACAATATATACTGGAAAACTTACTATATGTAAAGAAAAACATTATGCATTTTTCTGAGAAATGCCATACGCACAATGTAAATACCAGGAAGAAACACGATCTGGTTGTATATAAAACTCGTCTCCACAGACTAAACAATTCTTTTGCGGGCCAATGTATACGTTTTTACAATAAGCTTCCGATGAATATTAGAGATTTGCCTGTTAACAAATTTAAAAAAAACTGTAAAAACTAAACTATATAAAAAAGCTTATTACAAGATAAATGATTATTTAAATGATACAAATGCGTGGGAGTGAAATTGCCCAAAAATGCATTCAAATTGTAATTTATTTGTATTGATATATCTATTGACCTGTAATGATGTTTTGAAATCATTACGAAATTGTAAGCTGTGGAGTTTCTTTCGCCATTTCTTCTCCATTTCAGCATATAAATATTCGTCCCGAAATGGTGGTAGGGCTTTTGACGATTTAAAAGTACTTAGCAAAGTCCATTTAAATAAAGATATTTTTCATTTCATTTCATTTCATTCATTTCATTTCATTTCATTCCAAAATACTAACATTCCACCAGAGCCTACGCTGCTCAGTGAAAAAAGTGCATTCTAACTTTGAAAACATTTTAATATTGGTCCAGTTGTTTTTGAATCCGTGTAGTAGTATATGAACCTACAAATCTTTTCTCTTTATAATATTAGTTTAGAAGTATAATAGGTAAAACAATTTTCAGTGTAGGTCATCTCAACTCATGAATCAAAAAAGACAAAAACTTTATTTCTGGCATAGTTAATAATAAATATGAGAAACGTCACTTTTATGTTGTTTATTGAAAATTAATGTAAAATTTTGTCACAACACATAACATCTAAAATCATATTTTACGCCTTCGTGGTGGAGTGTTCAGAAGCTGCTGCCTGCACATCAAGCGATCCGGGTTCGAGTCCTGGCCAATTGCTGTTTGATGAACACGTTCTGCTTCATTTATTATAATGAGTCTTCAGAATTGTTTATATAATAGGGGTTAAAGAATGAAATTGCCGATTTTTTCTTCATTATTCATTAGTGTACAATTCCTTTAATACAAAAGCTATATCCATTATTCTTTTTTTTATTTTAAACCTTATTACAATGACTTTTATTTATGTATAAAATTTTATTCTTATTTTAATTTTTTTCACTAGAAATACATCTTCAAAAACAACTCGTCTTAAGAGGTACCCGTCTCCGTTATAAAAATATGAATATTTTTTTACAGATATCAATTCACATTTTTCTTCTCTATGTATCCTATAGCTTCATGTTGTCTAAATATATCCACAAAATTACACAAAATTTAGATTAGTGGTTCCTTAAAAAATCGCAAATATATATGTATGGAAAAGTGATTTTTCGTTAAATTCTCCATACAAAACGGCAATTTCATACTTAAACCCCTATTATCTTGTTCATTTTCTAGTACTCATGAGTGGATTTTTAATCGGTGAAGAGACCTTTACGGGAAGTCGAATAACTTTATTCTTTTTTTAGATTAAGAGTTTAACTATAAAAAAACATACAATGCATCTGATTGTAAACAACATCAAATAGGTAGTTTCATAATACATAGTTGAACTATGACAAAAAAGCACACTAGGTCACCGTTGAAATAATCGGTTCTAGTTAGCAAGAAGCGGTTTTTAGTATATTTTTAGTAACAATTATATCGGTCAAATTCACAGTGTACTGGATTGGAAGTCGATCCGAAACAAGGGCAATTTAGTGAAACCGTTTGAGATGGACATGATTGACGCCACCGGGAATTTAAGCCGGGAACGACTGAGTATAAGGATGATAATCACCCGCGTTAAAAGTGCCGATTGATATTATCCAAACCACAATTAGATTACAATGTAATGTGTTGGAATGTTCAGGATTTCGTTAGTCTTAATTTTGGTAAGTCAATTATCTTCTGATGATTATCTGTCTAATTATTTCTTTACGGTCTTTGCAAGTAATCTAGACTGCGATGTAATATGAATTATTGTTCTCTCTTTCAGTTAATGTTTATTTTGAAATTCTATTATATTTTGTCGGCTTTCTTTTAGCGAGTGTTTGCAATGAATGGGGCAGTCTAATTTAATTAAAATATCAAATTCGTAATTAAGTATTTTATAAGTAAGTGTACTTAAGAATTTTAATTATCTTGTTGTAGCTTAGGTAGATATTTCTTTATGATAATTGTCTAGAAAACGATGTAAGTGTTGTACGATTATATTGTATTTCTCTTTAATTTAATATTTTAAAAGTGTAGGTTTTCTTTTAGTGAGTGTTATTGGTAATGAATAATGCAGTTTAGTTTAAATAAAAACAATTTTAAAGCGTTGAAAGAATGAAATCGAAATGAATCATTTAAATTTAAATATTTTAAAGCTCATCATAATATGTTATTGAATTTTAATTACATCATGCATTGAAAATAACAAACACTAAAAGAAAACATGACATTTAAATTATTAAATATGGGTTTAAAAAATAAGCATTTTAGTGTAGTTTAGGGACGAAGAAGAAAAACTACACAAGTTTACAAACATAATTCTTATATTTACAGAAATAAAAACATTGCATATTCATAAATCAGATTTACAATTATTCACAAACAGTCTACTATTGAATAGTATTCTAATAACAATAATTTACACAATACTGGCTCTAAGTCCTCGGTCCTAGTCTAGAGGAATGTTTGGGATAATACTTTGAGTGGTAAGATGGCTCAACTTAACAACTAAAGGCAGGACGGATTACACTGGCAAGAATCGCTTAAAACTAAAAAGACCAAGAATAAAATTAATAAGCGTAAGAATTTTTTAAGTAATACGATACAGCGTAACTCTAAACCGGCGGGCGTAACCATTTTGTTGCGCGAAAAGTACTTAAACTTAATTTACACCTACTTGGTAACACTGAGTATACTCTGGTACTATAAATATCCCTGTACTCTTCTATTTCTAACACCCCCTACAATTGGCAACATAAAATTTACAAACACTGTTTACAACATAGGGAATTAGACTCATCATTTGGCAATTTCGTAGATTCTACACTAGCTTTTGACACTGTTACCTACCTCTATTGCAACAGTTCGTATAACGCGGCGATGTAAGTTTGCGCCATCTGTAACGTTTCGTATTTGGAGAGCTGACGATCTGCTCCCAGCGATGGTAGATGGCCTCGGAGTCTGTCGAAGGCCTTGTTTAAGTTCTGCATCCTCCTTCTTTCCCGAGCATTTGCGGCTAATCGTCTTCTTCTCAACACAGCAGCACTGGTAGCTCGACCTCTTCTCTTCCCAGACGCTTCTAGGACATCGTTATCCTCAGCACTGTCTTCTAAAATGTCTCCAGATAATCCTCGGTAAGCGATGTGAGTCGGCGAATCTTGGTTGATACTGCCATCCATGGAAGGTGTCGGCTCCAAGCTCGAACGCCCAGAATCGGGTGACCTGGGCCACGACAGATAACATTCTTCAGTTGCGTACTCCATCATCACGTCGGTAGCAAACATATCTTTTTCCGAATAAAGCAGTCGGTGTCCGTAAGTCTCGGCTGCCATTTTGATCGCGATTACAACACAGGTGCGTACGGTGTGACGTCCCACAGGGATCTGTTTTAGGACCGTACCTGTTCGACTTATATAAGGGTCCCGGTTCGCAAGAATGGGTGCGGTGTAGTAATGACGGTGCGCTGGAAAGGGATACAAAAGCTTTTGAGAGGGTAATTTAAGGCCAATCATCATTAATTATTTCCTCCCCCTGGCCGTGCGTGTGCCGATATTCGGTATTGTTTGATAGAAGTCGTTTGACTTTTCGTTTGCGGGAGCTTAACATATTTCATGATAGGCTCAATTGATGTATCGTTTTGTAGTTAACCTTGTATATTGGGACAATGGGTCGTAGAATTCAATTAAATGACCCCGAAAAGTCGTTGCTATAATTCATTAACAGTTTGTAATTTATTTTCATAGGCTGACACAATGTTCATTTATTTACATTTAGGATTATTTTAACATATAAGCATATTTTTTAAGTAATTCCCAAAAGATATTGAAAGAAGAAAAACATAAGAGATGTCTTATAAGTTTGGTTTATTATTCTGTGAAGTGCAATGAACATTATGCGTCTACTTTTACTATTTACCGAAATAAGTAGGTAATATTTTTTATTCGTATCAGCAATATAAAACAAAAATTTCACCCAAGTTTTATTTCATTATGATTAGTGCTCTACAAAAGCTGACTCTTATTATTTTAGATCTAAGCACTAAATAGTTTTATTAGCACGGAAATTAGACGACTTTTAACGACGCGACGACGTATATTTCAACAAACTTGTTACTACGAGTATATTTTAGTGACATTTATAATTAAACAACGTTAAACAGAATGCAGAATAAATTATTTAAGTTTTATTAATAATTTTAATATATTTCCACGCTCACACCAATTATCCAATTATCTAACCCGAAGTAAATATCATTAAGAACTTGTGTTATCAATACTAGTAACGGACATATACATAATAATTTTAGATTTTTATAAATAAACTTAAATAAACAATATACAACCATGACTCGCAAACAAATATTCGTGTTCGTCACAAAAATATTTGTGGCTACCAGGATTCGAACCCGGACCGCTTGATATGTAGGCAGCGATACTGACCACTCCACCATGATGGCATCATTATATAATTATCTTTTACCAATTCTAATAAGATAAACTCGTCTAGTTGAAATGGTTGGTAGCATCTGCTTCTATTCTAAATATTCAACAGACAATTTTCTACATAGGTACTTATTGTCTAAGCTCGAGATTTTTTTTTTGTATTGTTAAGTATTATTAACTATAATACTTTTTTTTTAATTTAATTTAATTTATTGCCCTCAAAAAGGGAAATATATCTGCTTGATAGTATATCTGCGTAGATAGACAACTAATTAAAGGGAAATCAGATTACTTATAGAAAAAAATACACCGGAGTAAAAACGAAATTTAAACAAATCCACTCGAACTTCGCAATAAAAAGTAACATTACTCGTACTACCATTCGCGTACCTACCCAATCATTTCAAGTCAATCCATCTACTACTTTCTGATAATTATTTGCGGGTTTAAGCATGAATGCTGAATTTTATGCCGACTTCAAAGAAGGAGGAGGTTCGCAATTCGACTGTATTTTTTATGTTTGTTACCTCCTCTGTTATGTACTGGGTGTACAAATTTAAAAAATTCGTTCTACCTTTGGAAGCTGGTGCTTGTCATGTGGTCCCATTGAAATTTGATCGACATCAGACGAGCAGTTTTCGAGTTGTCCCTAATAATGCCAATTTAATTGACATCGATGATATCGTAATCTACTCGTGTCTAAAAGATCTCGAGATAGTTTCCTTCAGGAAACTATATATAAATAAAACTATATATAAGTATATAAATGTTCACATTTATATACTTAAAACACTAAAAAGCTAAAAATTCATTAATTTCCATTAAAAAAAAACCGTCTTCAAAACTAAAAACGGAGAAATATAAATTTTGGTTACAAAAATCTAAATGTTTTTTTTTAGGTCGGTGCCAACCTCAATACTTGGAATAAACGTTGTCACTTGTGTATGAGACCGACCTCAAAAAAACATTAAGATTTTTATAAAAAAAACAAATTTATTTTTCCGTTTTTAGGTTTGCAGGCGGTTTTCATAGAAATATATTACTGCACAAGGGTCGAAAGAAAGCAATGCCCTTATAACAGTTAAGGACTCCAGACTTTAACAAAGCGGCTACTAATAGTCTGAGTATAAAATTACGCCTTTTACGTAGACTTTTCTAGGAAAACCACTGCTCGGGTTAAAAAAATTACTTTCTAAATACGAAAACTGTAAATGTAATTTTGTAAAGTTTCGTCTCCCATATTGAACGTTACAAGTGCAAATATCCTGTGCAGTATTTTCCCATCGCAAAATGCCTGGGACGCATCTCCAGTTTAACGGGAACCAGTCTCCATACGACACCGGCCGGGAATGGAACCCCGAATGATATGCTTTCCACTGCGTACGAAGGTGGGTGAAACTCAAGACTTGCTGATGTAGGTGGCCCTTTGAACAGAGAGCCGTGAAGATTTGTTGGAGGCGGCATCGGTATTAAGGAAGTTTGTATAAAAGTTAGGTCTCGGTTAGAGAAAAAAAGTTGGTTAGTATAATCGGTCTAGGTATAATGGATACCTGATATTCATTTTGGCTTAGTAATTTTTTGTATATTGATGACTTTCTTAAATAAAAAATAATGTTATGTTTAAACTTCATATAAAAATACAGATACTTACCTATAATTTTGATTTTATTCTATTTTAAGTATTAAAAAAACTCAGAGATATAAATATGTAATATAAATTTTTATTTAATAATTAGAGTTAAAAACAAAATTTCATTGTATAAATGAGTATCTTTAGGCAATAATTCTGAGAAATTTCTCTAAAAACATATAATATTAACAGCGTAATATTAGGTAATGTGATTTTACTTTTAAAATTTCATACTTATTTCCGAATAGAGTTCCGTTCCGTAAATTATGTAATGTTAGTTAGAATTTTTTTTTTCTAAATTCTTGCTATTTCTGGTTTAGTGTCTTGAAAATGTTGTATCGTTAATTTAACTTTGAAAAACTGTACAAAGTCGATGTAATGTACCTAAATAATGTAACATAAAATTTTATTCAACAATGAAATTGGTATTTATACATAATGACTTGGTTTATATAAATTCATTTACACTGGATCACAAAAACTTCCATACGGGACTCTATAATCAGATGATACGTAAGAGTTTTGTGTTGAATCTGACATAATATTGCATAAGCAAACCCTTCGTAGATAATCCATTGAAATTTGACACCGAATTTCAATAACTAACATGTCGGAGATTCAAAGTAACAAATTGAATAATGTTAAAAATAAAAGTTTTAAAAAGACACGTATAGGCAAATCAAGCATTCTTAAAACCTCACTCAGTAAATTACCACATCCAAAATAAGTAGTAAAATTTAATAGCTCGTTGGAGGAGCATCTTCGTACCGCGGTGGTCCAGTCACTTTTCACGTCCCTAATACGCAAAATCACAGCTTCGACCGTAATCACTGAAGAAAGAATAACTTCATTAATACTTAATTAAGCCTGATCCGGTGTTTGTCGAGTTGGTAATTGAGTTAGAAATATTTTTGCTTTTTTTATTTGACACAGTAACAACATACAAATTAATAAGTAAGCATAGATTCTACAAATAAATACCACTTTGAATTTTACTGTTAATTATTTATACTTTTAACTTGCTCTCAGCTATATTAAGGTTTCCTTTGCAAACATATGGTAGGTAAGTATATTATTTTCATTGATGTTTAAAGGGCTATAGAACTTTAAATTTTTAGTAACGATAACAGATAGTTACTTATTCTAATTACTAGCAGTTCTATACATTTAAAGAGGTAAGGACACGTGTATTTAGGCGCTACTTACACGTACAGTAGACCTCAGTCTTGTTGACCTTAGGTTGTGTTTTAGAAATTTTATGTAACATCTATAAAAACCACATAATACAATAAATATATTGAGTATTGACCTCTAGTGTAAGATTTTTATCGGTGAGTAAGTTTCCCAAAGCTCCACGGGTGGGGGATTGGGCAAGTGGCAGCACGCGTGTGCTAACAGTTTCTACCTAATGTCAACAAATGGGCATCATACTTAAAATAAATAAAAATTACTATCCACGATGTTAGCTGTAAAATTTACCTATCAAATAAAACATTAGAAATTTATTATTTCTTACTGTACAGGGCAGGGTTACCCAAACTGTGCGTCGCGATGCCCTGGGGCGTCGCGGCATTATCCCAGTGGCTTGGTGAGACGATCAACATAGAACGACCGATGCGAGCGACTCGAGCGAAAATAAATGTAGAGAAAAAGATGAGAATCGCTGTTTCCAAACTTGGGACCCGTTTTGAGAAGCTACTCAGATAAGCAATGAATAAATACCTCTGTTCATATTTGTATTTGTTTTGCTTTCTGGTGCAAAGTCCAAAAAAATTGGCAAATTCCTAAGGGCGTCACAGTAAAAATAAGTTTGGGTAGCCAGAGGGCCTGGACAAGTGGCAAACGATACACCGTTTCTATCGAACGAAATTATAGTAGCCACCACCACCACTGGCGTTTATTTCTACCGGAATGTCCAATATTTATGGAGTGAATTCGAGTGTAAACGTTTGTAAACGCAAAAAATGTTCCTTAATATAAGGTAGTTTCATATTAACTGGGCGTCAAATATTTGCAAAAATATTTCGTTCCGATCTTAGAAGTGCAAATTTCAAAGATTTGATGAAACAATGTTTACCATAAAAACACAAGCACCAAGCACTGACAAATTTCGATAGCGAAAGCAGTGTCTCGGTGGCGTAGCGCAGCCGCCCGGATTGCGGAAGATGCTGGGTTCAATTTGTAACAGAACAGTTTTAAAGTTACAAAAGAAACAAGATTTTTTTTCTTTTGTAACAGAACAGTTTTAAAGTTACAAAAGAAACAACAAAAAGTGGACTCAGAACAAGGTTCTTATGTCATAAGGAGAGCCCTTTCAAAATTATAACATTAAATCCACCCAACAAAGCGAAGTCCTGTCTATCACAAAACGATGTGTCTAAATATTGAGACCTCACATTTCCTAAGTCGGGTCAAGTAGAATGTTTTTTAACCCTGTTCATGCGTCATTAAACCCTCGCACTGCGTATTGGGTTTCGCAATATAAAAAAGACATGGGATCTACGCCTGTAATTTTGTACTTGGTTTGGCTGTAGAATAGTTACTTTATTAAGTTACTATATAAGAAAACAAAATTACTCGGGACATTTATAAATACATATTTTTCTAACTATATTACTAGGTGGTAGACCAATATATAGGGTCGTCTGGGTAGGTAGTAGGTACCACCGCCTTTCTAATTTCTGCCGTGAAGCAGTTCGCTGTGTTTCGGATTAAAGGGAAAGGTAGCCAGTGAAATTACTGTGCATATCATCTTAGGCCACAGGATGGTGATTTACCCTTAATATTGCAAGTGTATATAGGCGACGGTAACCACTTAACACCAGGTGGACCGCAAGCTTGATGTTTGCCATCTCGTAATATAAAAAATGTCACATAAGAGGCCAGAAAAGGTGACTTAACTCTTGACATCAGACTAATCTGTACTAAAGTCAAACACACGATAAAAAGAAGAATAGTGAATATATGGGTTGACACAAGTTCTGAATGAGATTAAGACTTAATTTGGGCTGCATACCAAATTGTTTTAGGCTTTTAAAAAATTAACATATTCCTGTTAATTTTTTAAAAGCTTTTATTTAACTTGCAATGTATGTTTGTTCGGGTGGAATCTTGCAACTCGATTTTGAAGCAGATTTCTTCAACCGATTCAGCTGAAATTGTGTAGACACGTTTAGTTTGGATTACAATACACAATAAGCTGTGTGACGTCATTCTAAATCCAATATGGCGGAACATCCAAGATGGCGGAATAGTTGTTTTTAATGCATTTCTACAATATGGGTATCAAATGAAAGGGTTTACTTAGAAGAATACAAATACTGACTAAAAAGTAAAAAATAAATTAACTAGAAACAAATATTTCTAAAAACGCTTTTATTTTAAATTCAACATATTAAAAAGATAAAAATAAATTTTAAATAGCAATAAAAGCTTGTTGCGAGGTTTACTTCGATCGATCGTTTATCTTAATCATAATTAAAACTTTCGACAAGCAAGAAAAAAACAAATATTCTAGACCAAAGCTATAGAATATTTTTTTTTTTTTTTTGGTAGTCACAAAATAATAATATACTTTCACGCTCACGGCAATTATCTAGCCCAAATTAAGTATCACTTAGAACTTGGCTATGGATACTAGATAACGGACAAATATACATAATAATCTAGATATTTCATAAATAAGCTTAAATAAATATATAAACAACCATGACTCGTGAACAAAGATTCGTGTTAATCACACTAACATTTGGAGTCGAACCCGGACCGCCCGATATGTAGGCAGCGCTACTGACCACTCCACCACGACGGCGTCTAGTCGTACAATAAAGTGGAAATGTTGGATTCAATACGCTGAAATATAAACTCGACCGACGTAACTTTCTATGTTAAAAAGTTTCTCAATAGTAGCGAGTACCTGTTATTTTTTTTTCATCCAGTTTCCCATAAAGAACGCAACGTCAGCGCAATAGCAAAGTTTGTAACCTCAACAGTAACGGGACACCGCGTCAAGTGGGCCGTGAAAATTGTATATACACAAAAAAGAAAAAGATTCCAGTCCTCAGTAACAGGATACCGCAAGGGTTGAACTTGGACCGTTAGACCCGCGATCCGTTCCGGGTTAACTTCCGATTTTTAAGAAGATTTGTTTCATGATAACTATTTGAAATGCCGTTGTATTCGAAAGATACTTTTACTAATCATTATATAAAAGAATCAATACTGACTGACTGAATGACATATCAACGTACAGCCCAAACCGCCAGATCTAGAGATTCCAAATTTGGTACATAGATTACCTTATGAGGTCCACGGGTGCACAAGAAAGGATTTTTGGAAATTCACCCTCTAAGGTGGTGAAAAGGGGTGAAAAGTTAGTAAGGAAATCCGTAATTTTTAAAGTAAAATCCTTGTGTTCTGTGGTAAAATCCATAAAAATTGGTACATGGCCTTTCAGTTACAAATTAAGAAAGATGTATTGTACTTTAAGATTTTTGGAAATTCAATTCTTATGGGGATAAAATAAGGGATGAAAGTTTGTATGGAAATCCGTCTTTTATAAGTAAAATCCATGAAAATTTGTAGGTATATAGCGCTTGGGTTAGAAGAATTAATAAGAAAATTTAAATGCTGCCCGAAGTAACTATTCTACGCGGACGAAGTCGTGGGCATAAGCTAGTTATACACGCAAAAGCTAGTGAATGGATTTATGATTAAAGTTTATAATAATTTAGCTCATATATCAGAAAAACATGTAGGCTATAATATAATTTGTACTAATACGGTCGCCCGTAGCTTCACTTGCTTTAAAGTTTCCTTTATCCTTTCCAGGGTCTCAAAATATCTCCATACCTCAACAAAATCGGTTTAGTTTCGGAGCCTATTCAATGCAAACAAACAATCAAATCTTTCCTGTTTGTAAAATTCGTATTAGATAATAATGTTTTAAAATTTACACGAAACTAGCTTCTGCCTGCTACTTCGTCTTTCTCAGTACTTCTAATAAACATTATTCCTTTAATCTCGTGCGGCAGAAACAGTTTAATTAATTGCGAATTGGTTTTTAACGTCAGCCCAAGCTTAAGCAAACATGTCTGTTCTTCCAATAATATAATATAATCCATCGCAGTGTGTGGCCAGCAATCGATTGATCATGTTCTAAATGAATTTACATAATTTGGATAATATAATAAAGACGTGAACTCTCTCCGGATTTTGGAGTCATGAATATTTATAACGCTATTGTTAACAAACGGTTTGCAATAAAATTTCGTTGTCGAGGTTGATACAGGCCTATTTTTGAACCATTTGATAGATTATGTGATTAAAATTATTAATTTTAATAACTTAATTCCGACTGATTGAATAATCGACGATCGGTTCAAGAGTTAGAATCGTTTTTAAAATTGTATAGACAATGTTACCTACTAGCTGCCATGCTTACAAAGTTTTATTATAATTTTTGACTCCACAATTTGATATTTGAGGTTAATCATAGTGATAATGGACATAATGAATATTCTTTTTTATATAATCAATAAAAAAACAGAAAACACCTTTACATTTTTCTACAGTATTGATTCGGAAAGAGTCAAAATTCATATGTTCAATCATATTGATAAAAATAAATTTTAAAAAACTGAAGAACCCGCCTGCGTAAAAAGACAATTAATCAACTGAAAATATGTAAACAATATCAAATATTAAAGGGAAACTTAAAACATATTGATTGTAGTTTTTAGAACTTTTGTTCAACAAAATAACATGCAGTCGCAATAACTAATCTAACGATTTATTTTATTTTAGTTATCTTTGGTTTTGCAAAATAAACTGTCGAACTACCACACAAGTTGAAATAGGAAATGATAGACGGAAGCTGAATATCATAGATAAACGTTTGATACAATAATACGAAATGACAGACAAACAGTTTAGCAAAATTACAGAGCGGTCGCGCCGATGGTGTTAAATTTGACGCTTATGGCTGTTTTTAGGGGCTAAAAAACTTCTTGGGAGGTATCAGGTGGCATAGGAAATGGTAGCTTTTTTATGAAATCATTATGGTTTTTATTGGAAAGAATTTTTATAAAAATATATAGGTACCAATGGAACACATTAAGCAAGTCAATTAGCATACATTATATAAGATCGGTGTACATTTAATAATAATAATAATAATTTATTTATTTTAGATAACAAAGATCCATTAAAAACCATGTATAACCACCAATAATGACCATGTACCTATATTTATTACTAGGACTGAAAACAAAAAACTGTTTTTTTTTTGTACATTTTTCGTAAAGATGACACAAAGGTCGCATTCGCAAAATTTGATATTTGGGGGTGTCTATGAACTATGGAAACTCATAAGAATGTTTTAAGATTCTTCAGTTTTAATAATGAAATTATTAAATAAATAAAGTAATAAATAGTAATAAAGTATAATTCACAAATATTAAACATTCTAAAGGAAAGAAAACTGCCAACAAAACAACTGCAAAACTTAATAGTTATTTTCAGCAAAAAAAAAATACGAAAACCGACTTCAAGACTTTCAAATTTAAACTAAAAAGTAAGAAATAAATAATATTTTTATTAAGTACTTAGTTGAAAAGAGCGTCATAGAAAACCAAGGAAAGTATTGATACACATTTATAATTCTTTATTATAATTCATACTCCGATATACTATATGGAGTCGGTGCCAGCCTAAGCAAAATAACCTTACCTAATAGATACGAACTTGATTAATCCATTAACTACACATAATATGAATGCATAATAAAGATGAGAAATAATCCGCCGCTCCGCGAAGTTCGAAAATTTGTTGCAAAGGCTACACTATCCTCCTTGGCTAGCTGGCACCGGCTCCAAACATATCGGAGTATGATTTATAAATAAAGAATTATAAATGTGTATCAATACTTTCCTTGGTTTTATATGACGCTCTTTTCAATTACTTAATAAAAATATGATTTATTTCTTACTTTTTAGTTTAAGTGTACGCCTTGAAGTCGATTGTCGTATTTTTTTGCTAAAATTTTTTTGTTTTGGTTTTTGCCTTCTATTTAATTTGGTAGATATCATTTTCAAACAATTAAGATGAACAAGCGTTCGAACTGAAGTAGTCTAGCAGTACACATCAATCGAACGGTGCGTGGACACGCCACAATACAAATTGAAGCCCTGTTAGTGCAATTTTACAAGAATGCAATGGTCAGTTGCAATTGCTTCCAAACGGAGAAAAATTGAAGTGATTTCTATGAAATTACTCGTAACGTGACGTGTCTCTACTCGGTGTGGTTACAGTTAGTGTATCATGTTTTCTTTATAACATTTCTTTTTTTATAGATGAAGAGGTCGATGCCACCGCGGTCTCGCTTTCTTCGAAATGATCACGAAAGTTAAGCTACCAAGTGCGTGGTTGATACTCAAATGCGTCACCGAAATTTTTTCAACACGATTTTCTCTGCTTCGTCAGCACGTTAAGCTGGTGATCCCAGGTGCTGTGGAAAGATGGCAGTCGTCTACAAGGACTGTTGTTGTCAGACACACGGTCGTAAAAATATAAAGCCATATCCTTTAGCAACATTGTCGATATCAAGACATACTGTACCGACCATCGACTTGCCTCAGGCGGGAATCAAACCCGCATCTTTCGCAATTCGGGCGGCTGCGTTTGGTTTTTTCAGTGCATTTTTTTTAGTATTAAAAATATTTACGCGTTTGTAAACGCAAAAATAAAATTATTCCATAATGTAAAGTAGTTTCATCTTAACTGGGCGTCAAATATTTGCAAAAATATTTCGTTCGGATCTTAGAAGTGCAAATTTCAAAGATTTGATGAAACAATGTTTACCATAAAAACATAAGCACCAAGGCTAACTAATGTTAGCCGCCACCGCAAACATAAGCACCAAGGCTAACTAATGTTAGCCGCCACCGAGACACTGCTTTTCCTAACCTAATGGTTAGGAAAAGCAGTGTCTCGGTGGCGTAATTGGTCAACGCAGCCGCCAGGATTGCGGAAGATGCGGGTTCGAGTCCCGCCTGAGGCAAGTCGACTTTTTTCAGTGCATTTTTCTAGAAAAGTGTAATTACTATTTAGAGGAAAGCGTGGGGTTTAGTTCATCATTTAGTTTATATACTAAAAAGTTAATTTTCACTTTTAAGTTTTTAATTTAACATAAGTTAAAAAAAAGTTTGTTAGTTTTTTTATTCTTTCAAGACAAATATTTGAAATAACTAAAGTCATGTGATATTAGCACCTTGCGTATATTCTTAAATGTATGATTATATTATATTTAAGAATGTTTTTGAACAATCAACGTAACATAATATAATATTAATCGCTCTTAGGTCGACGTGTGTAAGGGGACATTCTATAGGGTAAAATGACATGGGATCCACGTCCGGAAGCCTCCTCGTGGCGGACCCTGGTAACGTGGCGGAGAAACTTTCTCGGCGGGTGTGTGGCTTTTGATATCAAGTGTGTCCCTTTGGCATTTGAAGTTACATGCCATTGTCGAGTTGTTTTTGTTTTCCCACCACGGCTAGTTCCGGACTGCCCCTGAAAAGGGCAGTCCGGAACTAACCGTGGCCACGACCGCGCCCGAAGTCCTGTGGGTGCGATCCGATGGCTGCTCCCGGTATTCTCGTCAGGAGGACGCGCCAGGTCGAGCAGCAGTCGGTGGAGGAGTGGCTGCTGGCCACCAATTGGTGCAAAGAGTGCCTAGACGGGCAGCGTTGGGACGGTCTCGGCGTAGTTGCGCTCACGTGCGCAGATCCCGAGCTGTCCCGTAATAGCGCACAGAAGGCCAGGCCGGGGAGGATGTTTAGTGGGTATGGAGGGAACACCTTTACCTCGTCTCCTCCTCGTTACCTCGTCTCGTCTCTAGGGCGTCCGAATTGGAACGGCTATAGATTGGCAATGAATCGACTAGGGCGAGACCAAAAATGCACCAATTCCAAAGTAAACTTAGATACTTAGTTGTAGTACTTAAAACTAGGTGACCTAGGTGACCAATGTGTGAGTAATACTCATATGTGCGTGAAAATAGTACTGCAGTCTGACAGTTGCTGTCTTTTCCACGTGACTGACAGGCCTACCTACCGCCTGCGTGTACGTGAAATGGTCTCGTCTGTCTATCTCGTTCTAATATAGGTGTTAGTATGTTCTTTCTTTTTCATATTGCTGATCTACAGTTTCCTGGAGGCATAAGTATCAGAGAGGGATCTGGTAGCAAGTGTCTTGTATGCTGGTAGAAAGTAAAACACTTATTCAAGTGTCAGTTGTTATATATTAGTTTGCAAAACTATGTAACTAATCGTAAATTACATATTACAATAATGAAACAGAAAATTTTTATTAAATTTTCCCTACAACTAGAATTTCTCTAACCAACTGAATGGTCAATTTAGGTGCCTAAAACTTGGAAGATCCCATTCTTTTTTTAACCTTATAATTTATGTGTCTATACCACAGATAATATAATACTATACTAGTCTATACATTTATATCAGAATGTATACACCGTTATTTTTATCACTAATGCTATTTTAATTAACGCTTGTTACATTACATACAAACAACTCTTGATATGACACCAACATCGAAATCCCGAAAAAATAATCTGCTGTTACCAAAATGTATGGAACGTGTATTAAAATATATAGCAGCAATAATCTTTGCGAGTATATGTGATGGGAAAATACGAAATGATTATATTTTAAGGTAGCTTTTGCGAATTTCAGTTAGAAATAAAATGTCTTAAGTTCATTTTACGCTGAAAAATGGAACTTGCTATTCAACTTGTTTATTTCTCTTTTTACACATTTCAGCACTTCAAATCAAGAATTCAGACTAAATGTAACACGACGTTTTCACGATACAATTCCCAAAAACTACTAGTAAGTACAATTCGAACGGGAGCGTGACACACTTGCCACTAAATGAACTGGGCCACAAGGACCCAAAACAACGCCAAATAGTGTGGTGTGTACCATAAGCGACAGCGATTATTTGAATTTTATGTCACAGTGTAGTGTTCTCGTTAGCACTCGTAACACTGGCTCGACACTACATTCTGTGCACAAGTACACGTCGGCTCGCGGCCACGGCTCTAGCGGTACTGACTCAGCGCCCTACCACAGAGTAAGCACGAGACGTGTACACTACAGACAGTATGCTACCGATGCTTACGTTAGCTATCCTAGTTGTGAGATGTGTAGTTAACAACAACCCATATAAAATATTCTACAGTTATTATGCCAACACTAAATAAAGTTGGAAGCAAGCAGGCAAATGATGATACATTCTACAGTGGGCAAAAGTCTTCGAGTTATGACTTGGAAAAACAATACACAAATCCTCTTTAATCAACAGCGTGGTAACTTTCCAACCACGCTTGATTAAATGAGGATTTGGAAACCATTTGCAGCAACGACGATTGGGACATACCTCATGATTACGTAATTGTGGAGCACGAAGTTGAATAGAAAGATTTGAAGCTAGCAAAAGCGTCTTTTAGAAACGTTACATGAATAAGTAGCTCGATACCTTTTAATTTTGAAAGTAACACCAGGGCAGAAAATATGCAAAGGTAAACAACTATTACTAGGTGGCAGGCTAGACCCATATGTAGGGTTGTTTGGTAGGTACCACAGCCTTTCTTATTTCTGCCGTGAAGCAGTTCGCTGTATTTCGGATTGAAGGGAAAGGTATTATATAGCCAGTATCATTATTGACACATGTGATGCCGGCAGAGTAGGATAGCATCACCCCATATCCTCCAATGGGTGTCGTAGAAGGCGACTGATGGATCGAGGGGTATTGACTACTTTACACTCCGTCCACCAATCAGCATTGGGCAAGCGTGGTGGACTACTTCCTAAACCTCCTTCGGTGACAAGGAAAGCCCTTGTGTCCCAGCAGTGGGCCGAATAGGAGGTTGTTATGATGATGACAAAGAGACAAAAAATGCGATTGATTTATCTCTGCTTACAACTATAAGAAAGGCGCTACTTCTTAACTGTCGACTAACAGTCACAGTTTGTCGATAACAACATAGTTAAGCCAACTATGTTTTTTTTGAGGTCGGTGCCAACCTCAATATTTGGAATAAACGCCGTACACTTGCCGTTTGTGGCTAATGCGCAAGAAGTTAGCGCGGAGGCCACATTCAAAGTATTATAGGGTATTAAGCCTCTCCGCTGTCACTCGTGCTACAGGTCACACAAGTTTCCCAGTATTAAGAACCATTAAATCCTTCCTTCAAGCGCGTACAATGTCTGAAAGGCTTTACGTCAGCATCGCATTGTTACTGGTTGTTGCCCCAAATTAGTTGTAACCACTCCGCACCATTCAAAGACTCTTTCGACGCAACTCCCTTTATTTTACAGCACAACAGTGTCCGAAGGAAATTAGCGAAATTCATTGTGAGTTCCTCAGGTGTTCCTTTATTCGAAAGGTTGGTCAAGATTTGCGTAATTGTGAAAGGGTTATGTATTTTATTTTGTACTCACTGGAAATTATACGTGTTTATGCAATAGATGTAAAACATTTTCGAAAATTTAAAATAACACATTTTTAGGGTTCCGTACCCAAAGGGTAAATGGGACCCTATTACTAAGACTCCGCTGTCTGTCCGATTTTTTTTGTTGGTTCACTGAAGGTTTATAGTGGAGTGTGCGAGTAATTCGTCATCTGGTCCCACATACCTACGGCCCATTTGGGACGAGTTGAAGAAAACTAAAAATAATAAAAAATCTGTTCTGCAATTCGTCCCAAGCTAATTTCTAGTTAGTGAGTAAGAAAATACCTACATAAAATATATTTTTTAGATTGTTTTCTTTTTTTCCATAGAAAGACTATATTTTTTTAAATTATATAATAGTTTTTTTTTATTTAATTCACATACGAAATTATTGAAATATTTTCAGAAGGTATACTAAAGCATAGATGAATAATTCAACAAATGATTTATCATACAACTTCATTTATTAGTATAAGGGAGTTAGCAATCCATGTTTAGTTATTATTTAGGTACCTATTATTTACCTATGACCAAGATAAAGATTTATGGGTTTCAGTTGACGAAATTAAACAATGGTTATGTCGGTTACTTTTGAAGTAAAAAGGTTATGGAGAAAAGCAAAAAAAAATTGGTTTAAAAAAACTCCTTAACGGTTAGGAGTTGGATGATAATTCTTTAAATATTAAAGGTACCTAAAGAGCGATAGTTGTATATCTTTAGGTTATTAAGGGAAGCTGATGATTGGATGAAAAACTCCTTAACGATTAAGTGTTGGATGATAATTCTTTAAATAATATGGGTGCGTTTAGACCGATAGTTGTATTATTTCAGCTTAAGTATTAGGTGAGCTCATGATGGAAGGCTTAGCACGTAACTGTTAGGATTTGGATTATATCCTTTAAATGTTACAGGTACTTATAGACTGATAGTTGTATTTTTAAGGTTATTCCGGTGAGCTGATGATAGAAGGGAAAATCTCCTTAAGGAGTTGTGATAATTATTTATTTATTATAGGTACTCCTATAGACCGATTTTGAAAAAAAAATCATTAGGTACAGACTTGTAGATACGGTTGACTATAAGCGAATTATCTTTAAAAAATTTGCGATAATATAGATATCTTTAACTGCTTTGCTGCCATCGAATTTTAAGAGTCACTCAGTGTTTAAGTAAAGATCATCAAATAAAAAACAACTCTGAATCAAGCCTTTTTTAGCCTTTAATATCTATCACTCTCAACAATTGTTCAAACTGCAATTTCAAAATTACTAGGTACTTCTTTTCCAGCGATTAAACTGTTTTTCACTAATTTCCTATCGTTGTTTAATTTTTTTTTTCTCAAACATGCATGGGAATATTGTCATTATTTTCGAAAAAAGAACACGCGATGTTTCGAATTTACGGACAAAAGAAAACCAAATCCGCGTTTTTTGAATTTGGAACATTACAACGCTCCAGCAATGTTCTATGAAACAGCGTGCTGGAGTTATTAAATACTCTTTGATTGGATCTCTTTTATCAATCTTGGCATACTAAAGTCTCTTTGCTTATAGTACAAATTGCGTTCACGTGGCTGTATAGCCATAATGCGTTTGTCTTGGTGATAAATAAAAAATTGGCGGCAAAGCTGAAAATTCGTCTTGATTTGTTAATTACATACATAATATATTAAATAATTTAATAATTAAAATGAGTTCCGACGGTTCAGAGAGTGAAATGGAGATTGATTGCATTCCACCAGATTTAAACGACAATTGACCGGATTTAAAAAGCAATTTTTAATGATAGCCCCAGATGATATATATTTAGCGACAAAGGTAGGTAGAGTATGTTTTATTTCCCTGCATTCTTTTGAGAAAAGCACTATATATGCCTCGGCCGAAATGGCAATTGCCTGTCTCGTATTAGTGAAGTCCTCGCCTGCGGCTCTTCCTTCAAACTCATACTCGACCTACAATTGCTTGTTTCGCGGCCTTTGCAATAATGTACTATTTCTCAAATGTATCTATTAAAAACGTCGTTCGATTCGCGTTTGTCGTTTCCAGTCGTCCCTATTGTTGACCCGGTCCTTTTTTGGTTCAACTACCCGGGACTCGTGAAGAAATGACATACCTAATACTTTCCGTACTTGTATCGAAATGTAATGTAACTAAGTAAGCATAGCCGTAAGGATCAAATCTATCGAATTTACAACTGGAAACTAAAGTAGTAAATAATACTAGTTTTAGTGTAGTGTTACAAAATTATGACAGGTATTCAGATTTCTGTAAAATATTAAACTAAATTCACTGATTCCTATAATCGAGGCTTTCATCGCCCGATGACGGGAAAGCACGCATTATCTAAGCTTAAAACAAACCCGGACCGATCTTAAGATCTTTGATCGATTATTTTAATTATCCATAATAATATCAATAACCAATCGAGACTTTGATGAAAACGAAAGTGTTGATTTGATTACTGCGCCCTCGGGGCATAATTCACGCCTTCCGATTACAGACCTCGAGAAGTTTACGTTTAGGGAACATAGTATTTTGTATAAAAACTATTTAAAAACTAAAACAACGAACTTATAGACTATAGATTCGCCTTCTAGAACAGTTGCTCTGAATGATCAATTTGAATTTAAGCAATGATTATTTTGATAGGTCTTATTAGGCTAGTTTTAGACATGTGGATATGATTTGGGTCTACTTAATCCTTTGACGGTTTTGAGAGACTAGTAGTAAAACAAATCTATAACAGACCAATCCTGGGTCATTTAAAAGATGTATGAAGAAGCAGCTTGCAGGTGAACAAGGCGATGGTGACACTAGCTTTGCTGGCATTTGGACTCCCTGTTCATGCCAACATAAATAAATAAACTTTAAAATAATAAATATTAGGTTGGGGAAAAAGTCTTTTCGCATTATAGTATGTATAAACTTGTAATAAAATCTCTTTGGCTATACTATTTGTATCTGGCTGGTTTTGGTATCATTGAAAGTTTAAATTTTAAAGAACATAATTCCAAATTCAAATTAGGAAAATGTGTGATTTTCATTTGTTTTTCGTACCGCCAAGATGAGTGAATATAATGAAGAAATTCGATACATTTTAAAATTTTACTACAAAAAAGGTAAAAATGCAACGCAAGCCGCGAAAAAAATTTGCGATGTTTATGGACCTAGTGCAGTGTTTGTGAGAGTAGCACAAATTTGGTTTAAGCGTTTTCAATCCGGAAATTTTGATGTCAAAGATGCACGTCGCTCTGGTCGCCCTATTACAGATAAAATGGATGCCATTTTTGAAAAAGTGGAGCAAGATCGGCATGTCAGTAGTTACGACGTAGCTGAAGAACTGGGAATTGACCACAAAACAGTTTTGGCGCATTTGAAAAAAACTGGGTACACAAAAAAGCTCGACATTTGGGTACCTCACGAGCTCACTGAAAGAAACCTAATGAACCGTGTACTCATTTGTGATTCTTTATTACGACGTAATGAAACCGAACCATTTTTGAAGAAGCTGATAACTGGTGATGAAAAGTGGATCACGTACGACAAGAACGTGCGAAAAAGGTCGTGGTCAAAAGCCGGTCAGGCTTCACAGACTGTGGCGAAACCCGGGTTAACTCGCAATAAGGTGATGCTGTGTTTGTGGTGGGATTGGAAGGGCATTATTCATTATGAGCTGTTACCACCAGGCAGGACCATCGATTCTGAACTCTACTGCGAACAACTGATGAGATTAAAGCAAGAAGTTGAGAGAAAGCGGCCGGAATTAATCAACAGAAGGGGTGTGGTTTTTCATCATGATAACGCTAGACCTCACACATCTTTAGCCACTCAGCAAAAATTAAGAGAGTTTGGCTGGGAGGTGTTAATGCATCCGCCGTATAGTCCTGACCTTGCACCTTCAGATTTCCACCTGTTTCGGTCTCTTCAGAATTCTTTAGGCAGTGTCAGGTTAACATCACGAGAGGAATGCCAAAACCACTTGTCGCGGTATTTTGACCAGAAGTCCCTAAATTTCTATAGCAATGGGATCATGTCCCTACCTACAAGATGGCAAAAAGTTATCGAACAAAATGGTACCTACATACTTTAGTTAAATGTAAATAAACTATATTAAAAAATGTTTTGAATTTTCTTAAAAAATGCGAAGAAACTTTTTCCCCAACCTATTATATAACTTTATAGATAAATAAATAACTTTATAAATTAATAAATAAATGTCAAATTGTAATATTAAGTTGTTTGTTATTATAGTGTCTAAAATTATTAATTGATGGCGTTGTCAAGGTCTATACAATGGCTAATTGGCGATGTTAAGTTATCCTGTTGATTGTATTGGACATAATTGGAAATTTATTTAGAATATACCAGCTCAGATTAGAATACAGTTGTGTTTTTTTTGTTTCTACCCAACCCTCCTAGTATTCCTCAGATCAATACCTTTCGGTATTGTGCCACAGTCAATACAAACAAGTCTTGCTATTGGACCAACATAGAAATCGCAAAATAAATCAGCTGTTCCATACCACGGTAATGTTATCTCCATATATTTGGTTGCGTACACAGATATATCAATATAAGGTTGCGTTTTTTTTTTATATAAAAAGTCAAGCAAATGACTCCATTCCACCTGATGTTAAGCAGAAGTGGAGTCCACATGCGAAGATAGCTGGTGCGAAAGATAAACCGCCGCGCTAGCCACCTTCGCCTTGCCGACCTGCAAGGTGCTTCTTCACGTCTCGTTTGAATGACCCAGGATTGTAGGAAGGAGGGAACACATGTGCTGGCCGTGAATTCCATTTCTTGATTGTGCGACAAAGAAACGAGTTGCCAAATTTCTTAGTACGCTTTGGAATGGTAGCCACAGTTTGTCGGTGACAACGTAGGCCAGCACGCGTAGTCCTTAGAAGGAAAGGAGCTGGTGGGATTAGGGAAAAAATCTCCTCAGAGCACTCGCCGTGGTACAGACGGTAGAAGGCGCTCAATGACGCAACATTGCGACGCAATTGGAGAGGCTCAAGGTGTTTGGTCACCTCTTCGTCGCCGATGATGCGGGCCGCACGACGCTGCAACCTATCCAAAGCATCGAGTAAGTACTTTGCAGAGCCATCCCACAGGTGCGAGCAATACTCCACGCAGGACCGTACTTGCGTCTTGTAAAGTGGGTATTGCACTTTGTACGGAACACCTGATTTTCGCGATTAGGTAGGATGTTGGTTGGCTCATAATAAGATTGTTTGTATTGACTGGCACTTTCACACCTATTGTGCTAAACAGCAATAGCCAATGAATAATAAGGTTAGGAAGGACTCTTCATCGTCACATAACAACTTCGCCCCAATTTCGCCATCTCCCAAAAGAATTTTAAAGCCGGCACGCTCTTTTTCATTTCAAAAGACGACCTTAACTTGTGAAAAAACTAAAGCACGCGTAAAGAAAAGATGCCCTTGCCGAGTGTAATAATAAAAACAATAATAAATGGAAGCAATTTATTGAATTTCTTTTCAAGGATCGATCACGCAATGCCGGGTTTAAGGCGTTTTTTTTATTCAATAAACCTTTTTTCGTTTCAAGGCTAATTTTAAGTGTCTGCGACGGGGCTACAGTCAGCAGTTTAAGTAGATCAGCTCTTAATTTAGGTACTAAATTAATGGTAGGTTTAATAAAAACAACTACATGTACAAAACGTTTTGTGTTGTACACATCGTTAAAATAAAAGTAATAAATAGATTTGTAACATTTAGTAGGTAGGTTTATACAAGGTGTTTGGTACATGGTGTATGAAGCCGGCACCTGCCCATGCTAACACAGTCATTTATATACTAAGGTGACTATTAAAAATTCAAAATTGAAAAAAAAAAAATTCTATACACTTTGTTTTTTTGATCCAACTATTTGTATGGAGAATTCAATTTTTTTTTACAATTTAAAGTTCTTGATATCACCATAGTATTTATATGACTATGTTAGCATGGGAAGGTGCCGGTTTTCGTACCCCAAGTACCAAACACCTTGTAAAGTACTAACTTTTGCTCGCGACTTCGTCCCCGTGTGGTTGAAATTGGAAAGAGCTACTACGGCCAAGCTTTTGGCTTCGAAAAGGTTATGATTTTTGCAGTCTTCACATGTTTTTTTTATATATGTAAATTTGTATTTACAAATGTTCCTCCGTAGCACCTATACTATGCATCCGATTTTGATCAATAAGGTGTCAATCGATTCGTTATTATAATCCGGGTAACGGTTCATTTTAATCAACTTCAACAATAGGAGTCAATCGGGTTACATTTTGACGTGACAACGTCTTATAATTCGATAGAGCCGGCTGCACGCACGAAAAAACATGACGTCATGCGGCGTTACCTCGCTCTGAATCTAATTCTCTAATTTGAATTTGGAATTATGTTCTTTAAAATTTAAACTTTCAATGATACCAAAACCAGCCAGATACAAATAGTATAGCCAAAGAGATTTTATTACAAGTTTATTCATACTATAATGCGAAATCTATTAAACAAATTAAATTAAATTTTTCTTTTGAAAAATGCTACCATTCCATCAGTATTTTCTTAAGACGTTGTCACGTTTAACTATCGTCAGTAAACTGACTTTACAGACAACCATTTTTTTTTTCTTTATTTGGCTTACTAAACTGGTTACAATCACTTGTTACATTAATATTGTTCTACAATAATATTTTGATAGATTGTTTCCTATTAGATGTAAGCACTACATGCACCAGTATTACTTTGTCGTATATGTAGTATAGAGGAAGTCTTGTAATCGTCAAAAAATTCGACAATCGATCGGATTTAAACGTTTTGGACCTCCGCGAGTCCAAAAATACCGTTTTTGGAATTATGTCTGTGCGTTAGCACGATAACTAGAGCATGCTTTAACTTATTGCAACCAAATTTACATGCATAAAATTTCAAACAAAAAAAAAGCTTTTTGAATTTTTTGCTTGTTATTATAAAAAATGTTGCTGACTGTACAACGGGTCTTTCAGGGAGGCTTTATTTATATTATGATTGTGATGGCACATACTTACGGTATTGTGAGTGTAATTAAGAAGTAACACGTATTCAATGTGTAACATAGGTAGGTGCTAACTGTAAGAATATTTTTATTTATATTTTAAGGGTCGCAAACACAGAGCAATATAAGTGGGACAGTAGATAGGAAGCGGTTGGTACATTTCGGTAGTACGAAATGTTTCTTTTTTCAATTTGAAATTCGAAAATAGAATTGATTTGAATTAGGTAGGTACTAAATAAAATATGAACTAATTTAAATTAGGTAATCTGTGTTATATTTACTTAGTGAAATTAGCCGCGCTAATTAGAGTTCATCCATTATGATTGCGGGTGTTTTAATAATAGAGAATTACGTATATATAAAAAAAATATTCATTATTATGTAGGTATTTATAAAAATATAGGTAAGTACCTAGTCCATTACTAACTACAGATCAAGTGCCGCTTATCGACCTTTTGCCTCCAGCGGATCCTGCAGTACTTCGGTCACGTGGCTAGACGTGAACTAGATAGCTTGGAAAAGCTTATTGTGGTTGGCCACGTGGAAGGAAAAAGGAGTCGTGGAAGATCACCGACCCGGTGGACCGATGCAGTGAAGGAAGCCTGCCAGGGAACTCTACAGACGTCAATCCGGAAGGCGGAAAACCGTGTGGAGTGGAGAGCCTTGGTGCACAAAATGACGACCTCAAGTGGTCCCGACCCTCAGTCATGAGGAAGCGAGGAAGAAGAAGACCTAGTCCATTTTCTATTTTGTCTTGAAATCATTACCAACTTATACCTATAAGCTGTAGAAGTTTGATGTGCCATTTAGATTGATGTGCCAATATTTTTATTTAACTTGCTAATATTTCTTATATATGGACACGGTCTAGATAATTGTCAACAATTTTTTTTCTCATCCAAATTACGTTTGTTTTTATAATAATAACGCACGCAATTATACCGGTACATCATAACCGTAACGCAAAATATCGTCATGGAGACTCAGAAAAAAAAACACAAAGAAAACCGCAAAACAATAGTAATATGACAAGTGGATTCAAACAAAACCGTGATTTTACAAGTCAGTGAGCAAAAGATGGCCACCTCGATTTTGCAAATTGAAAAAAGTAAAAAAAAATTGTCTTTGTCGCTAACCGCAAGTTCTATTACAGGTACAATACTTACCCGAAATTACACCATAAGTTGTAAAGAATAAGGTCAGTTATGCTTTTGTTCCGGAATCGCTGCGAAAGTTGCAATTTTTTTATGCAACTAAGTATTACCGAAGTGTTTTGCAATTTTCAATTCTATGTCACAGTGTTAAGAACTGTATATTTTACAAAGCGGCTTAATTCATTAAACAAACACTGTTTTGTGAACAAAAAAATAATTATGCGGAGTCTTTTACTCTTAGCAAATATTGATTTTAATAACCTGTATTTGAGCTGTCATTTTTGGTTAATTTGGTTGAGCTTTGGGTTTTTTTTTGTGGTCGGCACCATGAGGAACACGGTAGCGGTAGCGGATTGTGTATATTGTATGTACAGAGTTTTTGTCAAGAACGCAAGTGTGTCATGTCCTTTTTATTTTCTCGTATAAGTACGTAGTATAGAGGAAGTCTAGTCGCCCTGACCTCACCGTCGCCTTTGACGACGACGAAAAGGCCGAATGCCTAGCCGACAATCTGGAGGCTCAATGCTCTCTAAGCACTTTCCCTGCAGACCCAGCCCATGTTCAGCACGTAGACGAAGAGGTTGAAAGACTCTCCTCCCTACCGCCTACATCTCCTCCACTCAGTCCGGTTACCCTCGATGAGGTGCAAAAATTAGTTAAAGACCTGCGTCCCGGCGATGTAGCGCGTATATTTATGTATGATGATGCGAAAGTGATGCGAATTCGCCCAAAATGATGAGGCGCGGCGGATGGCGAAAAACGGTAGAAGACCACGAGACTCGTCTTATGCGATCAGAGAATGAATGTGACTGCGCATGTGCGGGACGTGACTCAAGCTCAACCGCGTGACAGGCTACATGCACCAAGGAGGTCCGTGTGGAGCATAGTGCCAGTATCAAAATATGTGCATGTAACCGTTCACTTGAAGCCAAAACACTACGACTATAGAAAAGCTTTAGACGGCCAATCGACAGGAGTACCATGAGCTAAAACTAGGTAAAAATCGGACTCATTTCACAAATTCTGAAAGTATTTTACTTGTGATTTGTAGAATATTATTAGACAAGACTCTTTAGAATATTATTATGACAAGACACAAAAAATATTATTATAAAGACACCTGTGTTTTTAAATTATTTTATCTTGTGTCAAGCTGTATTTTTTAATTACTAATAGCCTTAAATATTGATTTTGTAACGTGTAAAATAAATATTTATTCTTATATTATTACTAGCTGTCCCGGCCACGCGTTGCTGTGGTAATTTCGTACTACTGACCAATAACATTGTATCTGCACTAAAGAAAAATATGACTACTCATCAAGATAAAAACTATCCTATCTCTCAAGTTGGATCAAACTGCACACGGTGTACAAATTTGATTAAAATCGGTTAAGTAGTTTAGGGGTCCATCGCGGACAAACAACGTGTCACGTAATTTAATATTAAGAAGATTACAAAATAATAATCTGACCAGCCAGACTTTATATTTTAACAATTTTATTTATTGTTTTGATTATTCCGACACCCGTTGAGATTTTTTTTCAGTTCATTAAAAACAAACCTTGTTATCTGCTTTTTTCTGCGCCGCAAACAAGGCGATTAAACGTGATTATTGGGTGCGAGGGTGCAGGTTCGATACCCGATTATAGACATTTCCAAATTTTTGGCGGTTCCCAATATTCGCGTCGTAAGTATAATGAATTATAGATCGCGTTTGTTTGTTTTGTTTTTTGGGGTACTTTTTTCAGTATACATTTCGTGAATCGGTCGGTAGCCATATTGAGGGAGTCTATGATTTCGACTTAATCATAGGAAGTTCGGAATAATAATGTAATTACAATTTTTGTGCTTTTTTATCACAGTAAGCTTAATTTTTTTTATTGAAATATCTATCGGTTTTTACGGTGAGGGAAAACATCGTGAGGTAACCTGCTCACACCTATGAAGAAATTCTTAGGTTTTGTGTGAAGTCGACCAACCCGCACTTGGCCAGCGTGGTTGACTAAGGCCTAATCGCCCCTAATGTGGGGTAGGCTCTAGCCCGAGGTGGGGACATTATATGAGCTGTTGCATTTTTCTAGTATTAATATTTACGCGTTTGTATACGCAAAAATAAATTTATTCCATAATGTAAGGTAGTTTCATCTTAACTGGGCGTCAAATATTTGCAAAAATATTTCGTTCGGGTCTTAGAAGTGCAAATTTCAAAGATTTGATGAAACAATGTTTACCATAAAAACATAAGCACCAAGCACTGACAAATTTCGACAGCGAAAAGCAGTGTCTCGGTGGCGTAATGGTCAACGCATTCGCCCTGATTGTGGAAGATGCGGGTTCGAGCCCCGCCTGAGGCAAGTCGATTTTTTTCAGTGCATTTTTCTAGTATTAATATTTACGCGTTTGTAAACGCAAAAATAAAATTATTCCAATAGGTACACATTTATGTAACTTTTAGAAAAATTGTAAGACTAGTTAGGTACAACTGGCCCTTAAGAGCGTTTACGCCGTACGGCAGACTCCAAGTTTAGGTATTTACACGCTGAGCGGTCATTCCCTCTCGCATTACTCGCGCTGCCGTCCAGGTACAGAGCACAAAAAACAAATTGATACTTTTTCACAAAATGAAAATAAATATATAATACAAGTTATTTAAATTGAATACTATGGAAAATTAACGGTTACACATTTAACATGAATTAAATTTTGAATATATATGTAAGTAATAATAACATCTGGTGGCCACCGGCCACCCTTGTCGCACCTATCATATTGTTACACCATAGTACATGGGTATAGTAGTTTATGTTACTGTCACGTAATAGGGTTTATTAAAACATGAGCGAGGTTTTAAAAGACGAGCCTTGGCGAGTTTTTTAATAATATCCCGCAAGTGTTTTAATACCTAATTATGTGCAGTACATAAACTACTTTATCTACACTCATCCACAAATATAAATAAAACAAAAATATCGTGAATTTTAAGTTTTCAAAAACATGTTCTTCTTTGGCGTCCCTTTGGCTCCCTTTGCCGTCCCGTTTTGCTCTAAGTTTTTGATTTTTGAGAAAAATAACTGTAACGTATTGAGCCGAACATGTTGCATAATGGTCATTAATTATGCAACAGGTAAATGACCTTTATTTTCATTTTGATTATCTTTGTTAAAAAGAATGTCATTTGAGGTACATCATTGAGATAATAATTTTAATATTATGTCATGAGTGTAGATATTTTTTTGTGTTGGATATTCCATTTATCGAGGAAGGCTCTAGGCTATTTTATAACCGACATTAACGCGAGCTAAGCCGCTGGCGGCCACTAGTATGATATAAATACTTGTCGCGAGATTTACTTGTGTATATCAGCGATTGAATAAATAAAGAGATATAAATAATAGGAGCAAATCTTGTAACAAGCATATATATCATATAACTAGCGCTCAGCCCGTGGCTTCTTTCGCGTATTGTTGGTTATTATATAGTTAGCCTTTCTAGATGCATGGTCTACCTCACACAAAAACAATTTTCAAAATTGGTTCAGTAGATCCAAGAGCAATTACCTCCTACAACGTCACAAAAAAACAATTCACAAACTTTTATCATCACAGCCTTTATAATTCATTCCACTACTGGAAGACAAGACCTCTCCTTTTCAATGAAGGAGGTATAGGCAGTAGTCCTACCAATCTACATTATGCAAGCGTGGTGCTTGCATAATGTAGATTGGTAGTCAATACCCCTTTGCTGGCCTATTAGTCGCCGTCTACGACACCCATTGGAGCATATGGGGTGATGCTATTCTACTCTGCCGGTATCACGTATGGCTATTCACAAACTTACATAAACTATTTACAAACTTTAACTCTTTATCATGTTAGTACATACTTACCTATAGTTTTTTTTAAAATGCAATTTAAGTTTACTTTCTTGTTTTTAGAGCAATTAAGCAAAATCTTTGTTTTTAAAGTTTTTTATCTGTAATTTTTTGTATAGTTATTTTGACACGGTTCATTTGCATTTTCTCTACAGAGCCTTTCATTTGATACCCATATTATGGTAGTGCTAAAAGTAACAAATCTTGGGTAGTCGACAATTCTGCATTTAAGGTAATTTTATTTATCATAAAAGTATTTAGTAAAAACCATTGACTTTGCTAAGTAAAAAATACATAGATTGGAACATAGAACCTCCTTTTGAAGTCCGTTTATAACCTGAAAGAATACATAAGGACAAACAAACATAGGGACAAGAACGAACAGTACAACAAAATTGTACAGAATCAAGGTGTGGAGGGGAAGCCAAAGCAAGGACCACGGGTTTATCGTTCTGTACATACCTATGATATTTTAAAGAATTATTCTCCATCTCTTAACCGTTACCGAATATTACTATGTGGACCATAATATTAAAAGAATAATACTCATACTCCTAACTTTTGCAGTTTTACCCTCCATCATCAGCTCACCTGAAAAACCTGATAGAATAGAAATAGAAAGAAAAAAACTTAATTCAACTGTCGATCTATACGTGGGTACACATAATATTTAAGGAATTATCATCCAACTCCTAACTATTAGGAGTTTTTTTTTTCATCATCAGCTCACCTGAATAACATAAAATGATACAACTATGGGTTTATAAATACATATATTAATTCAAGAATTGTCATTCAACTCCTAATCATGGAGGAGTTTTACCTGCCATCACCAGCTCATTAACATGATATGATGACTACCAGACGCAAATACTTCAATAGCTTCAGGAAATAAAATATGAAGCATATAATACCTGCATATAAAATTTGAGAGTTGCTCTCGATTTCCTCGGAATCTCATCATGAGATCCTGACTTGGTAACAATAGCACCATATCAGAAGTATTTAGAAAATAGGTCCACAATTAACAGAGATATTCGTGAACATTCATAAAATAATACATAGAGTGCAACATAGAACTTTATATGAAGTCGGTTATCAATACTAAAAGTATCAACACCATCGTTCGTTCTGTAGTAGCATTACGAATATTTACGCGTGATCACGGAGCTAGCACCGAGCGACGTGACCTCTCTCCGACAAGCCTCATGGGCGACTGATTTGAAAGCGATTGCGCGGACTGTTTTATACTGATTTTTAAAAAAATGTTATAAATATATTATAGTTTATTCAGATACCATTTTTATACCAAAATTTAGAGTATATAATCTTCTTTTAAATTACATCATTCGTTTCTTCAAATAAGGGATATTAATTGTTAGAAATAGCAATTTTCCAAATCGTATTTTCGTAATACTTGCAGTGTGATTTGATTTTTTTTTTAAGTAGTAATTCGATAAAATTTATTTTTTTTCCTTTACAACTATTTTGTTCGGGATATTGTCAGTTACACAGTATTTTTTATTTCATTGTAATATTAGCCTTTTCGGATATTAAGGGCTTCGAAACTGCATCTAAACGTAAAATTTTAAAAATGCTGGTAATATATTTTGTTATAATTTATGAATAAAGAATTAAATGAAATATTTTCCTTTACAACTTTTTGGGAAAGAATATTATCTAGTAGTTTTTATAACATTTATATTGGTAGAATAAGAATTCATGGAAATTAAGAAGCTCAAAAAGTGCCGATTTTCGCAAAATACGCGTAAACGCTCTTAATCTATTCTATAACGACAACCACGTTCTTATCCTGATATATTTTACGATCCCTACTGTCCTGGCCATTCTTAGAAAACCTATCATTACGCACACCACCAGAATCACCTATAAACTGACCAATAAACTTTTTGTTTCAGACGCCCCATAAAAAATACCCCTAATTTTTGGCGCCGAAATGATCCATTTTTTCGTAATTCCCGAACTTGTTTGGATTAAGTAATATTGTAAAATCAACAGTGGGCGTGAAATGTTTTGTTTTGTAAAAAGCTCGAGCCGCTATAAATATAACTCGGGTTAAAGGAGGCCTTAATGGATTTTTGGACGACGATTACTAATATATTTTATAATTGCAGATTGCCACTCCTATTGAAAACGAATAATAAAAACCTACAAACTTTCTAATTTAATGCGAGATACTGTGAAAACATCCTACTAATATTATAAACGCGAAAGTCTGTGTGTATGGATGTCTAGATGTGTGTTTATTACTCTTTTACGCAAAAAACTACTATATGGACTTTACAATAATATAGCTCATACACGATTTACATAGAGGCTATAATTTATACTAGATAAGTCGCGGGCAGAAGCTAGTTTTTTAATAAAATAAGTTGAAATGTTGATCATCAAGCCCACATCAGTGGACATCTGGTCATAGCTTTCTTCATGGCTTCATCTTCTGTCCTCCTCCAATCCCTGCCTGCAGACTTACAAATGTCGTTGCAGTTAGCTATTATATTTTCCGATATTTTATAAGTAATTGTTTTTATCAAAGTAACTTCTACTTTAAAAAAATAAATAAAACAAAACTACTTGTCTCCACTCGTAATATAAATTAAGTAAACATTTACAGCAATATCTAAATAACCCAATATTCCTCAGTCGCTGTTACGATTATACTCCTGTTTTAACAACTTTCTAGAAAAAAAAATTAACAGGCAAAGTTCACCGAAATCCCATAGATTGGATGCACCCTGATCCGTCATTACAGGATATAAGCTGATCATAAACAAACAAAAGCAGAATGATGGCGTACAAAGTGGGACGTCAGTATAGCACCGGATCATTTAATTGGTTGGCGAAACGAGGCGCAAGCGCAGCGAGAATAACCTGGCGCAGAGGAGACAAACTATACAGAGTGCTTAAACAAATTACACAGCGTTTCCGCGATCCGGGCGGCTGCGTTGACCGTTAAGCCACCGAGACCTGCTTTTCGCTGTCGAAATTTGTCAGTGCTTGGTGCTTGTGTTTTTATGGTAAACATTGTTTCATCAAATCTTTGAAATTTGCACTTCTAAGACCCAAACGAAATATTTATGCAAATATTTGACGCCCAGTTGACGACGTCGGACGATACAGTAGCAGCCGCCCTGATTGCGGAAGATGCGGGTTCGATTCCCGCCTGAGGCAAGTTGATTTTTTTCAGTGCATTTTTTCTAGTATCAAAAATTTTGTTGTAATTATTAGTAGATCCTATTGTTGTTTCATTTCATGGTCCGTAAGTAGATATAAACATTTTTTTTTAAATTTTCAAAAAACAAACAAAGCCGGGTCGACAATTTAGGTCAAATTGTTCCTGAACCTCTGGGAAAAAAAATATAAGTAGTCCCATGATGGGACTACTCCACTGGGTATACACGCGTTCCTGCGAATTAACGCCAACTCTAACATTTGACACGACGGTCGCTATGGTGTTTTCTCAGTAATCCGTCTGTTTCATGCATTATATTGTCCTCGTTAATCGTTCGATGGAATCGACTTAACACTTGTCAAGGCACCCTGATGCCGCTTAGTTTCATAAACGCCCGAAGGAAGGCAAGGAAAGAAAATCAATGAAATCATGTAGCAGAATGACGCTGGCTTTAAAATTCAAGCGCATAACGCCATGCAAATAAGAACATTAATGCTTTAATGCCGGATTCGTAGCTCATTATCTTTACTTTAAATAAGTTATACTTAAAGTTTATTTATCTAATTAATAAGATTCACCAGCGAAGGTGGATATTAGATACATTGAATGATCCAAATAATATTAATCTCTAGACGTGCAACATGCAAAAAGAAGGACTTATAACTACACATTACCTGAAACTTCATATTTTCGCCTATTATATTTTCGGCCTTAGATTAATAAGGGGAATTCTAGTGGCATCCTATCATTGCATGTTTTTTTTTTAAAAAATAGCCTATTTATAACTACTTAACTGATAGAACAACAGAAGACTGTTACCGACATTGAGACGTTTTAGGTCACAAGCGTGCGTACCTAAGTGATGTGAATATATTATATCAGCAGAATTTCAAAGAAGTATCGAGTCTTCTAAAAGACAATCTTTGACGATCCACCCAATCTTCGATCAATGATTTATGGCGCGAAGGCGGCGTTCGACGGATGTTTGTTTAATCGATTACAGCGGTAGCCTTAATAACACGACGAGGTGCATCGGCGCCTTAAGTGTGCGAGATTGAGACAAGATGCTGGGAACTTTTGAGGAGCGGTTTTATGAAGCCTCTTATATTGGGTATTGTTAGGAGAATATTTTTTTAAATAATACACTAAAATTTTGACTACCTTATTCTCCAAAAGGCGTAGCAAATGCATCTGATACTAAGCGGAAAAGGAGTACCTACAACGATGTAGCTAGAGTTAAAGGAAAGGTCGCGAGAAGCAGCTGGATACGGGCAGCGCAGGACCGATGGGTTGAAGTTCCTTGGGTAAGGCGTATGTCCAACAGTGAACGAACTTCTCTTGGCTGATATGATCATGACAATGAGTTCTAGCTCATATAGAGCACAGAAAAAGTAACGCTTGCTATATTTACGTTGCCTCAGGACCACTCATGCTGGCTTACATTGTCAGAAACATTCCAAAAGTTCCGACGCGAACAAAGATACTTAGCAACCTATAAAATGCAATCATCTAAGTACCATATACGACATGTATGTACCTAATTTAAATAATCAACTTCTGAGCTGATTAAAAAAAAAATTAAAAATAACGTTTTCTTTTTGAAAAAAAAATCGTCCCGTCTCGGCTTTTATATCCATGACAGAATTTTTTTCCATGCTTTTCGTTTTCTATTTAATTTGGTATCAATTTCAATCATAAAAAAACTACAGAAAGTACCCAGAAAATATTGTAATATTTTGTGGCTATCAACTCAGACAGAAGCCGATCCCAACCCACTTGTATTCAGGATGTTGGTTATTTAAATTACATGTTGTATATTACGAAATACAATCTAATGTTAAAAATCAACAAATATATCTTTGAGGCATTAAAAATTTTAGCATCAGCCATTTAGGTAATTATGTAATTTAGTTCGAAACAAATCATGTCCATATCTTATTTTTGTATTTAAGTATTTTCTAGTTAAAGTAAACTGTAAGTTCAGCGTATTCCCATAAACCACCCTTAGTAAGTCACGGTGGGTGACCGTGCCTTATGGGAACCCGTGCTGTAAGAAGGTCGGACAGACGGACAGACAGGTGACGGGGTTCCCACGATCCTGCCAATTACGTGCCTTACCGCTCTTTACTTGCGCTTAATTCTTGCGTTCAGTACAGGGGCACGACATATTGGTCTCTTATTTAAACGTGACATTACTAAAATATTAGGTAAAATACTTAGATATTAATAATGGGAAATAATAAACCGAGCAACTAAAATATCTAGAATGAGCGTCTAAAAATACTCAAGTAATTAGTCGCCCAATCATTTGTTAGATTTTTTGGCAGTATTTGCATAGGCTTAGGATAATTAGGTTACTAGTTAGGTTAATCTGCTGACCAGTTAAATACGACCCCTGAATAAATAAATAAAAATAAATTTGGCCGCGTGATTCTGGCAGAGTAGAATAGCATCACTCCATATGCTCCATTGGGTGTCGTAGAAGGCGACTAATGGATCAGAAAAGGGTTATCGATCACCTTTTACTGCGTCCGCCAATCCGCATTGGACAAGCGTGCTGGACTACTGCCTAAATCTCCTTCGATAGCAAGTAGGGGCCTTGTGTCCCAGGAGTGGGTCCAATTATAAAGGTTGTTGTGATGAAAAATAAATTTGAAGCGTGTTTTACGTACATTTCACTTGATCGTACTGGCTTCCAATATATCGATATTGGATCGGATAATGTGGAAACACTCTAACGATTGTTAAAGTTAAGCACAAAATGTAGGTCTTGTGATTTATGCTACATTTCGAAAATCATGGTAAGATAAAAATACATTATAGGTATCAGCAGGTATCAAAAGTGTTGGATCATTCAAAAAAGGGGGCAATTAGCCTTGGCCTTGCAGGACGGCAAGGCGACGGTAGCTCTCACATAGCTATCTTGACATTTAGACTCCACTTCTGCATACTTGCCATCAGGTAAAGTATTACTTCTGCCTACCATCATGTGTTTAAGATTTAATTTATTGTACAAAAACATTGACGATGACACATATTTCACTCATGCAATGAAAGCATCCAGATCTCAATCGCCAAACGCGTCAGCCCTTTTCTCTCTCTAAGAGTATCTGTCAATTTAACCGACTTAGATATTATGTCTATTCTACTGTAAAATTTTGTTCATCGATAGTTCTGTGCGCGCCCTGCTGGTGCGAGTATGTCGTCCGTGTGTACAGCGGCGTCAGTACGGCACACCGTTTATATGTTAATCGCGCGGTCACAGAGCGTAACCCATTCGTTACGTATTACGTACCTCTTGATATCATCAAGGCAGATGTGTTAGACCAGTGGTCACCATCTGGACTACTGCCTAATATTATCTATAACATTTTTTTTACGTTATTTGGTTATCGCAAGCATACGGCCAGCCTGGTGGTAACCAGTCACTGTAGCCTATAGACGCTTGCAACACTGACGCAACACTCGTGCGCCAACCATAGTCCTTTTCCCTAGCCCGTGGAACCCTGGCAACCTTACTCACCAACAGAAACACAACACCACAATAATGTAGTGTTATTTGACTGTGGTTTCCTGTAAGATGGAGGCAACCAAAGTTCAGGCGCTCCAAATTTGAGAGACTAGTCCAGTGCCCTAGTTTGACGAAATCAAAATGTTTTTGCATCATAAATTCTTATGCCTCGTACGTCCTGGAGTAGACACGCGACCTAGAAATTAATGGGTACTCTAGGGTGCCTTACAGACTCTACTTAGATTCTAGTATTCTTTAAAACACAGTGCTGCTGTGTAGACCATCTGAGGTCAACAGCAGTCTTATTCTTCTGTCGGATCCTAAATTAGTTGAGTTTGGAGTAACATGTCACTACAGTATAGATACTGTAGTGACATATGGCATATTTTGGACTCTTACCCATCATAGGGAATACTACATAATTATGGTAAAGCCGCCGCCGTGGTGGAGTGGTCAGTAACGCTGTCTACACATCTGGCGGTCCGGGTTCGAGTCCTGGTAGTGGCAAATGTTAGTGTGATGAACACGATCATTTGTTCATGAGTCATGGTTGTTTATATATTTATTTAAGTTTATTTAAAAGAATGTCTAGATTATTAAGTATATTTGTCCGTTATCTAGTATCCATAACACAAGTTCTAATTGGTGTGAGCGTAGAAACATATTAATTATTATTATTATTAATATATTATGATTATATGCTTGTCGCGAGGAGTAATTCATCAACTCGTCCCACATACCTACGGCCCATTTGGGACGAGTTGAACAAAATCAATATAAATATTATTTAAAAAAAAAAAAAGCTTGTAGATTGAAAATTTAAAATAAATACCAATATTTAGTTTATGAGTTAATGCTTCATAATTCATTTTTCGTAACAGACCCCCCTGTTCCAGCTTCCAGCTGAGTACTTATAGTTTTCCCTCTGTCGATCAACATCTACGTATAGCCTAGCCAAGTGGCCAATACAAAAACAGTACTGCAGTCTGGCAGTTGCTGTCTATTCTTTTTTTTTGTCAGGTTTCACTAAGGTGGAAAGGAGAAGGAATCCCGCCAGACGAACCCACTGTGGCACTGCGCCGACGGGACCGCAACATCTGCTGCGTCCTGCAACACCTACGACGCAGCTCTACGTCTCCCGCGTCCACTACGGTCCAAAGATGTTGTGGACTACATACGGGTGAAGACAAACCTCATCCTAAGAGTTGAACTTTTGGAATCCCGTCACCGAGTTAATTTTAACTCATTTGTGGTGAACGTGCCGACAGAACGACTGCAGACGTTCCTAAACAACGATTTCTGGCGGAAAGGTGTTGTCTTTCGGCGCTTTAGAGGACGTCTATCGGACACTGCGCCGTTACATCACGCAACGCAGAAGATTGTGCCTAATGGATAATTAAATAACAAGTGTTTATATGCATTATGTATGTTAGTCTTTAAGGTATATATTATATGGGCCTGTATAGGCCTGTATACACGGTACGCGTTGCCTGAAATAAAGATTTATTATTATTATTATTTTCTACGTGACTGACAAGCCGACCTAGGCCGCCTGCGTGTACGTGAAATGGTCCCATCTATCTATCTCGTTACCTATGGGCTGTACTTATGACGACATTGTCGGGCTACCAAAAAGTTTTTAATGTTTACGAGACCTATCTTAGATCTTGTTCAAAATAAGAGTACCTACTAAACACCACTTAGTGAATTATTTTTTTGTAAGTAACCTATAGACGCTTGCCAATCTAAAAACGAAATCTCAAAAATGTTACTACTGAAGTACCAAACTACGAAAACGTAATGTCACTTAAGAACGACGATTAGATGGATGTAGGTATCTCACAAGTGCCTCAAATTCGGTACGGCTAATTGCTAAGCCTTACCTGGTTTAAAATAATAAAAACAACATTAATATCTAATCAACGTTAAACATTGCGAAAGTCAGATACAAAGCCAACATGGAACCCGTGACCAGTGACATATGGTGGGTCCGTTACCACGTGTCACGGCCACCTGAGCGCCGCACACGTGCGGAGACTGGGGTGGATGTTTTTTATTTTAGAGAAAGATAGATGGAACTTTTTCTAAAATCAAAAAGAAAGGTTATTGAGCCTTTTCTTTCAAATTTCGAAATTTATACAATGGAATACATTATCTTGTTACCTGTACAAAACTAATAAATAATGTCTGTTTCCCTATAAGTTTTAACTATCTGTAAGTAAGAAGAAGAATGAGTTTGAGATCAAGAAAACTAAGCTACCAAGTACCCTGTCGGAACTAGGATCGGGGACCGAAAATTTTCACCTCCATTTTCCTCCGTGCTTCGTCTACACATCTGTGGTCTGCACGTTAAGCTGGTGGTCTCAGGTGCTGTCGAAAGATAGCTGTCGTCCCCAAGGAGGGTTGGTGTCAGGACCACGGCCGTATAAAAATATAAAGCCAAAGCTGGCCAAAACTTCTAGCTTCTTCTAGCAGTATTGTTGATATCAAGACATATTGCAAGTAACCCAAATAAATTGGAGGCAGGAATAATTTATGAAATTTAGGAGGAATAGTACATTATTGCAAAGGCAGCGAAATAGGCGATTGCAGGTCGAGTATGAGTTTGAAGGCCGAGCCGCAGGCGAGGACTTCACTAATACGAGGCAGGTATTAGTGAAGTCCTCGCGATCCTCGAGTCCTCGGATCGAAACCGGAACCTCTGAAGTTATTCATCCAATATCGATGAGGGCGAACATTTTTATTTTTCTTATTTACGTAGTTACTTACATGCATTTGTCTCTGTGTGTGTCGACACAATACCCGCGTTCGTGACACTAAATTTAAGTAGGTAAGTATATCAATATTCAATATTAAAAAAAGATTATTTATAAAAAATTGAAATTAAAAACTCGTCTATAGTCCGACAAGTCAGAAGATCAAGGTCGACCATATTGCGCGTCGATGCTATCAGTATTGCAGAGGGTTGATACAGGGTTATTCTTAACTACGTTGAATGCACTGAATGTTTATAATTTTTTTTTCTAGCAAGGTAGGTCTAAGATTTTCCAACAAGATGTTAAGTAGGTCGTACGTCAGAATTCAGTTACTAATAAAAAAAAACTTTTTTAACCGAATTCAAAAAGAAGAATAAGGTTCTCAATTCGACTGAATGTTTTGTTTTTTTATGTCTGTTACCTCATAACTATTTACTGAATATTCGGTATATTCAGTAAATAGTTATGAGGTTTTATAGATTCTTAGAATGTTTGGAAGATGGTGCCTTTCATGTGGTCTCATTAAAATTTGATCGACATATGACGAGTCGTTTTTGAGTTATCCCTATTAATGCCTATGTAATTAACATCGATGATATCGTTACCATTTTATTACTTGTTTGTCTAAAAGATCTCGAGACAGTTTACTGAAAATTTCTATACGTACAACACTAAAAAGCAAACATTAATTATTTTTAAATAATAAAAAAACCGGCTTCAAAACTAGAAACGGAGAATTGGGGCCGATCTCAAAAAACATAAAAAAATTAAACATATTTTTTTAATATCTTATATCTCCGTTTTTAGTTTTGAATAAAAGACTATTCCATATCCCTTTTGAATTCTACAAAATGAGAATTAAAATTACGATAGCCCCAAAAGGGTTTGAGTCTGCTCTCTCAGTTGTTAATGCTTGTTCTCTTGATGTGAAAACTTATAGACGTGAATACATCATTCCGGAAGTTAGGCGCTCCTAAAATATTATTATAATATAACTAGTGGTCGCCCGCGGTTTCGGTTATCGCGCCAAAAATCCTTTGTCCTTCCCAGCGTCTCAAAATATCTCCATACCAAATTTCATTGAAATCGGTCCAGTAGTTTGGAAGCCTATTCAATGCAAACAAATCTTTACTCTTTAAATTAAAATAGAACCAAAACTTCCAACGAAAATTCGTTTATTTATATTACAGTATTTGACAAAAATATTTCTAGAATAACCCAAGTGAGGGGTCAATTCCTGTAACGGTAACGTACAATTACTACCCCTTGTGATGTATGTGGAATTATTTTAATTAGCTCACCCGATGGCGAGGGCTAAGCTATCAACAGAGTGACAGTTAATTTTGTGACTCAACTTGGGCACGTGGAATTAACGTGGAACGTTGCGAAATATTGCAGGTACGTAATAAGGACATAAATAAACGAGAATTTTACGAAACTTTTATTGTCAAATTCTTTAATTGAAACATTTGTCTTTTAGGTATTTATATGCGGTTTATGATAATTGACGATAGAACTTTTTTGAAAGCTTTAGTCGAGGTAAGGCACAGCGAACTAGCCTGAACTGGGGTAGTACCTCCACCTTACAGAAGACCACAGTCAAACAACACTACATTTTCGTAGTGTTGTGTTTCTGTTGATGAGTAAGGTCGCCAGAGCTCCACGGGGCAGGGAAGGGGACTAGGGTTGGCAGCGCACGAGTGTCACGTCAATATAGCAAGCGTCTATAACTTATTCAAGAAATCCCTATATTATGGGATACACTGTGTCACTTGTCGCCAACACGACTAATGAATAGTGTTTTTGTCCAGATATAAATTCGTATACCAAAATATTCAATTAAATAAAAATAATTAGGAAACATAATTCTCATTTAACTTGAACGATGCTCAATAATCTTTCTTATTTTAAACACATTGGTATGTATGTTGGCAAGTTCGTGAGCACCGAAATTACGATTTACTTTTTTTATTTGGTCTGAGTTATTAGTCGTTTCAAGAGTTTGTGTACTAACATTGTCCTTCTCACAATTATTATTGTCAGTTAGAATACAATTTCTTCCCTTTTTTGAACCGTTTGTGAAATTTTAATTGAGCATCGAACGTAGTATCAGCAGTTTTGACTATCTGCAGAAACTTTCACTATCTACAGGAAGAAATTTTTATTTTCAAGTTCATGTTTGGATTGTTTTGACATTTTGTTTATTTGGAAATACAAACAATTGTACATTATAGTTCTAATATTAACAGGTAGTAAATGTACAATCCACAATATATTCCACACATTACTAATTAAAGAGAACGGCATGCATAAACAATAATGGTAGTGCTTGATACAAAAAAAAATCAGGAGTGGTCTCCCCTTGACTTTCTCGTATACCGGAAACGACTCAAAAGTTGATAGAAATTTTTATTTTGATGTGATACATGCATGTTAAATTTTGGTCACCCATCCGAGTACCGACCACGCACTTGGTTGCTTAATTTTCGTGATCGACGACTCAAAAGTTGATAGAAATCTTATATTTTGATGTTATTTATACATGCATGTTAAATTTGGTTGCAATAAGTTAAAGCATACTCGAGTTATCGTGCTAACGCACAGACATAATTCCAAAAAAAAAATTTTTGGACTCAGGGAGGTCCAAAACGTGTAAATCCGTCAAAATCTCGAGGTCGATTTTTTTTACGATTACAAGACTTCCTCTATACCTACTATGTATACGAGAAAGTAAATTTTATATTGTACTTATAGTTATTATCACATAATTATAAGTACAATCGTTCGATACTTGACAACGAAGCTATTGTTTTTTGGAGGTGTATAATTGTATATATTATAGGCTAAACTTAGAACTAGGAATAGTCATTAGCTTTATTTGTTTGAGAGTATAATAGTTCGATATAATATAATTAAATGGTATGTTATCCCAACATTACGGTGGCACGGTTGTTGTTATCTATTATTACCTACCGTGACGCTAACAAATCCACTTTGGTTGGCAACCGCTCTCACATAATCAATTGATGATTGATTGATTCTTTTTGACAATTGACGCCGTCATGGTGGAGTGGTCAGTATAGCCACATGAGTAAATAAACTCCTACACATCAAGCGGTCCGGGTTCGAATCCTGGGTAGCGGCAAATATTTGTGGAATGAACACGAATATTTTTTTTGTGAAGCATGGTTGTTTATATACGTATTAAAGATAATTTTTGAAATTTTCAAAAATGATTACGTAAGTGTATTAAAATGTCCGTTATTTAGTATCTATAACACAAGTTCTTAATGATACTTACTTTGGGCTAGATAATTGGTGTGGGGTGTTCCTTTGAGCTAGGTGTTTGGTGACCAACCACGAATGCGTTCTTTCAGGAATTGCCTTTCAGTTTCCCTGCCACTGGAGCTTCATTCAAATTTCTTCAGAAATAAACATCTCTACTGCATACAATTATGTTCTTATCCGTCTTTTTCATGGCCCAAAATTCCCATCCATACATTACGACGGGTGTACATACATCCATTAGATAGATTACAGCACACCTTGACAAAGTATTCATTGTAAAAGATAGTTCACCAACATTTTTTATAAAGATGCCCAAAAAGGGATCAGCTACAATTTCCAACTCTCGGTTTAGCTTGGCAACTTATAAAAAATCTCGGTCAATCACACGAAGGCCGATCCAGAGAAATATTGTGATAAAATATTTTATGACGAAATAATAGCCGCTAGATATCACCGCAGAAAAAATCACTGGAGCATAAAAACGGGCAGGTAGCCGAAACATTGGAGAGGTTTGGGAAAAAAATTCGTTGGATCAAAGTTCTGATGAGATAAAAACAAGTGGATTTAGTATAGGCGAATTTTTAGTAATAAAAAAGCGTCGGTGGCGTAGTGCGTAAGAACGTCGTCTCCCACCCGGGAGGCACTGGTTCGATCCCCGCCACGTACCAATGTATTTTCAAATTTTGAATTCATATGCACGTTTAATCGATGCTTTTACGGTGAAGGAAAACATCGTGAGGAAACCTGCACATACCTATGAAGAAATTCTTAGGTTGTGTGTGAAGTCGACCAACCCGCACTTGGCCAGCGTGGTTGACTAAGGCCTAATCGCTCCTAATGTGGGGTAGGCTCGAGCCCTTCGTTGGGGACATTAAATGAGCTGTTGATGATGATGATAGTAGCTAACTACTCAAACTTAAAATTCATCATCATTATTCATGAGGGTGGCTGGTGTGGTTGCCAATACATCTAATAATTGCGGATTTAGTTAAGACGAATTTTCAGTTTGAGCAGTAATGGAATAGGTATTTATTTAGCATCAAGATGGATACCAATATAATATTTGCTTAGTACTTATCTGAAAGATATTCCAAATACCTAAATACCTAGGTATATCGATTTATTGGTGCAAAATTAACCAAAGAGCATTATTGATTTTCCTTTTAATGTTGTCAGCGTTTTCACCATCATGCCAGCACCCACTTTGTTAGATAAAGGCCTTGCCCGAGGCTCTTCAACCCGATCTATATCCAGCGGTTTTTTGAGGGACCTACCAGCATAGCGTTTTCCCGCAAACTTTACCAGACCGTCGGTCGACCTTGGCCTACCAAAGCTACGTCTTCCAGTACGCGGCTGCCACTGGAGTACTTTTCCGCCACAACGACCGTCAGAGTCATCGCCGCAATGTGCCCTGCCCTTGGCCCTGCCCACCGCCAATTCTCGGTGATCTTAGTTCTCTTGTGGATCTTAACATTTCTGATATTATGATCGTGCACACTCCGAGCATACATAACCCTCCCCATTGTTTTTTATCCATTGTTAAAGCCCTATTGAATTATGTCACCTTCCTAACTCCTCAGCCAGTTTTTGCCTCGTCCAAACAAGGTGTCAACTAACGGCCGGCAGCCATTACACCATCGGTTCCCGATTATCTTGATCGCCAAATAATGACATGAACATTTGTCACTTCAACCCCTTGTCGAGGAAACTTAATGATATTGTTTTTTGGATATAGAGCAACAGCGTCGTATAGGTGTTAATGACCTAAACAATAGTATAAGAAAAAATACGAAGTAAGGAAAAAATAAGGTAGGTAATCTTTGATTTTAAAATACCTATTTTCACCGTCTCTGTGGTCTTAACGACTTAGGAACTAAATCCAGAGGTTCCGGGTTCGAACGCCAGGGGCGCAAAAAGGGTTTCTTTTGGTTGGTTGTATGCTCACCTGGCAAATTCTGACAATTAAGACAGTAGTGAGAAGTTAGCTACTAGCCATGTGATGCCGACAGAGTAGAATAGCATAGCATCACTTTATCAGTTGCCATCATAGTTCTATTGTTGCATATTTCTCGTCAAGCACTCCTTATATGTAGGTATAAAAATATGAGACACCAATATTTTAATAAAAACAAACGAAAAACCATCTTTTAGTATATTCAGGAATCACTCAAATTATGAATGGCGTACTTTTGGCCAAAACCAAAGGTGTAACTAGCGCCCCCTAGTAACGCTAATTAGAACTAGTTACGGAGTTTGTAAAAGCTCTGCTGAAAGCTCAGGACTGTTTCTATAAGCTTACATTTTAATACCTCATACTTTTACTAGATGGCGTTGCTCGGATAAAATTGTTGATAAAATTAGTGCAATACAAAGGACAATAAAAAACAAATAGGTTTAAAAGAAGAAATTATAGTTTCACAGGTTTTTTTTTTACCAAGGAATCTACTCTTTTTAACAGCAGCATTTAAGTTTTTTTTACAGTACCAACCTAGTAAATAACTATAAGAAAAATGTTTAAAACATTGGTCATAAACATAACATAAAAATACTATGGTGTCGGTAGGTATGTATTTATTAATTTTATTTCAATTTTACAGACCTAATTATACTTACTGCACTTAAAATACATAACAAAGGAAGTTTCATAGTTAGAGCGGACTTATCTCTATAAGAGATTTACTATTAGCCATACCTAGTTATTGTTATCACAATAGATTAGGTAACTTAAATACAACCTTGTATAAATGCTAAAATTTTAATTAGTGGCTCCAAAACAGAAGTGCTCTATGCAGAAACGCAATAATAATTTGAAAAATTAAGTATTTCACTGAAGTGACTTAAAATTTGCCTTTATTTTTGTATTTTTTGTAGGTATCTACATTTTGTCATGTGACTACCAACATGACAATGACTGAATGCATTAATTATGGATGAAAGAGTCTGTAATTCAAATAAACGACTTTATTTGTGACTATTGTGATAGGTAGGTAGTTACGGAATACCTATTTGTTTAATCCAAAAATAGAGTACTTCTATTTAGAAGTTACTAGCCTTTGTATATATAGGTATATAGATACCTATTAAATCAGTCTCTTTTGCCCAGACACATTAATTAAATACAATAAAATTATCACCACTGGTTACCTACATCTGATTTACATTCTGTTCAAAATATATATGTCTTGGGCCGATCATGTAGGTAGTTGGGCAGATCCTGATAAGGCATACCTATCGTGAAATATCTACTGGACCGTAAAAATCTCGACCATGATCGAGTAACCAATTTTCAAAAAATGGTAGTGGCACAGATAATATAATACAATACTCGGTAGTGGTCAGGAGTGACCAGTAGATTCAGGGTTATTTTTTTTATGGTCAAGCGGGGTGGACTGTGTTACTCGACCAGGTGGTTAAGATTTTTACGGTCCAGTAGCGTTTGACGATATATGTATAATTATGCATGTTCGGTGCATTGCATGTCAACGAACACCGCGACAGACGTCACCAAGCACGCAGTCGCCGCACGCCTTCGAAAGGCTAACGTTTTTAGTTGGTACATAAACAATTGTTGCCGCGACCGGGTGCATTCAATTATCATTATCATCTTAGCATAAGTTTAAGTAATAAATATTTTTTATCATTATCAATCAATCAAGCATTTTGTTTTAAGTTCAAAACTCACACTGCCGGCACATCACGGTTTGCCCCACTATACGATCGACCCACGGCATCCGACGATATAATATACATTCATATAAATACTGTAGAAGTACTTCGAATTATGTCCTAACTTTACTTGTAATTATAGTAAGTAGAACAATATGAGAAAAAAAATCTGTAGTTTGAGACTTAAAATTCTTTGTTATGGCGACGATAAATGCTGGCGTTCTTGCTCGTGTGAGCGGAGCTTTCTGCGCAAGCTTAACACAATCAGATTTGGAAGTAAATTGACATTTGATATTATAATTTCAATTTATACTAATTTTAATTAAATTAAAATGCTTATACACCTACCGGTCGTTCTGTTCTACCTAGAAAGGATCATAAAGTATGTATATTTCGTATTGCATTCAAATTATTGAGCAATAAACGAATTTTTATTTTTTATTTATTTTATTTATTCTTGCCTTCCGGTTTTATATTCTTTTTTAGAGAACATATCGGTAGGTGTGCGGCCACGCTTAGAAAACACAGAAAACGAAAAACTATGGAATTTTCTTCATAAGATGCAATTTTTCTCATATGAATATTTAAATACTCAAATTTATGAAAATAGCTTCACTAGCTTAAGAGTTATGACACTTTTTTATTTCGATATAAGTAATATATTTTCAAGATTTTCTTAAAATATTAAAATATACAAATTGTAAAGTCTCATACTGATTTATTGCGCATTACATACTGAGTTAAGGCATGGTGAGTTCAGCCATTTATCGCCGCAATAATTTAATAAAGTCTACACACCAAACCTGCCGACACTCGCCCGGAACCGCCGACACAGCCCGGCGGCGGCATTATTACAAGAATCATGTCGGTGACTTGTGGCAACATGTCGGCATTTCTGTGACCGGTCATTTGCCCCCTGACACTCTAACTACCAAACAAAAAACTAAGTACCTACCAAAAAGTTGCTGATTTCGTTTCGCCGACAAAGTTCTCGACTTGAACAAGGTTCTCGACTTGAACAAGATGTGAACCCACAGACAAAAAAACGACGACTCATGTCGGTGGGTTGGCGACTTTGGTGTGTAGGCTCCATGTGGATAACGATGAAGTTCCTCAATTTATTTTCATTTGTATCGTTTGGTATCTAGTTTATACTTTACACAATCTCCATAAAGTTCATTATGCTATGTAACATAACAATAATTCGCCTCCATTCCACTCCGCCGCAATGTAATTGAGCTGCCATCTTGATTTTAAGATCCCTGCTTCCAAATCCAGAAAAGACTATGTTGCAGGCTCTCGGCTTATCCGGTGTCAGCCTGCTTAAACCGTTATTATATGTCGTAATAATTAATGTTTGTACTGTAATTAGAAGGTAAGTCCGACTTGTTCCAGTTTCTCTCTGACAGCGTGGGGGTTCGGCCAAAGTAACATGAGCAGCGTCGATCCTGAAAATAAACCATTCTAGTTCAAATACGACATATCGAAACATGATTCTGGACCACGGTCAAGAATACAATAAAAGTTTAACTAAGTACATAACGCTAAATAGAAAAAAAATCCGACCAAGTGCGAGTAAGACTCGCGGACGGAGGGTTCCGTTTAATTATCTATAAAAAATTACATTTGTTAGATGGGTGCCCTGTGGGTGCCCCCCTAAAATGTTTGTTTTATTTTTATTTCATTATTTATTTTTAAAGCCAATATTCTGTGAACATTTTAAGAGTCCACCTGTTGCCGTTATCAATATCGAGTAAAAACCAAGAAAAAAAAAATCATGTTTGTGAACCCCCTTAAATATTTATTTTTTTCTATTTATTAGTATTTGTGGTTATAACGGCAACAGAAATACATCATCTGTGAAACTTACAACTGTCTATCACGTATATAAGATACAGCCTGGTGACAGATGGATGGACGGACAGCAGAGTCTTAGTAATAGGGTCCCGTTTTACCCTTTGGGTACGGAACCCTAAAATGCAAATAGATTTTTTTATTTATTTATGGTACGAGATGGCAAACAAGCTTGCGGCCTACCTGATGTTAAGTGGTCACCGCCGCCTATAGACACTTGCAATATTAAGTGTAAATCACTTAACACCGCAAGTGCGTTTGCCATCCTGGAGACTAAGATGATATGCCCTCCATGCCCAGTAATTACACTGGCTACCTTTCCCTTCAATCCGAAACACAGCGAACTTCTTCACGGCAGAAATAAGAAAGGCGGTGGTACCTACCCAGACGACCCTACATATGGGTCTACCACATGCAAATAAAAATGTGTAAAAATGTGCAAATAAAAAAATTAACAAAAAAGAATAAAAAGAAAATACACACCTCTTTTTCATGGTTCTGAGCTAATAAGTACTGCGTTTAAATTTATGAGTACATAAGTAGTAGTTGGTACCTTGCTGAATACAAAATATAAGCGCATGTGTGTGCTCACAATCACACTTTCAAACAAGTTCACCAGCGCACGCACACACACAACACGTACTCACTGTGTAAAACATACATGCAAATGGCTATACCATCACCTTATGCTGTGCTTTGTTATTGTAATCTATCAGGTTATAAAACTAACTCACCCGCAGTAAAAGCGCCAAGCACGCTGAACGTTGCTATACAATGCGTGTTCAATGTGGCGCCGATGAGGTATGACCCCAAGGCAGCCCCTGTCCGCCCGACCATGTACATCACACACATCGCCATGGCTCTGTAACAAAAAGCTGCCCTTGAAATAAACTAGATCACCAATAGTGCTGGACATAATTCTTTAGCCGACCCAATAATTTTCTTCCCTAAATAATGTTTCAGTCAAAACTTATAAATACTATAGAATAATTTTTGCGTTTACAAACGCGTAAATATTTTTAAAACTAGCAAAAATACACAAAAAAAATCAATCTGCCCCAGGCGGCAATCGAACCCAGCATCCTCCCTCCGCAATCCGGGCACTACGCTACCATAGGGCACTGCTTTCGCCGTCGAAATTTGTCAGTGCTTGGTGTTTGTGGTAAACATTGTTTAATCAAATCTTTGAAATTTGCACTTTTAAGATCCTAACGAAATATTTTTGCAAATATTTGACGCATATTTTTGCAAATATTTGACGCATATTTTTGCATTATTTGATCCCCCCTGCCCCTTTCCACCACCGGACGACCAGGCGCGACGATGGCTTTCACCCTTATGTTGTCGACATTCCTCCAATTCGCACGAAGCGATTTGCTTCCGCTTTCATTATGCGAACAGCTAAGGAGTGGAACTCCTTGCTGAAGTCTCTTTTCCCGGATCAGTATAATCTGGACATCGTTAAGGCCAGAGTTAACAAGCATCTTCTAGGCGAGCGTGTACCACCTTAGGCCTCATCATCGCTTTCCATCAGGCGTGATTTTCGTCAAATGCCCAGCTTATTTAACATAAAAAATCACATACCTTAGACAAGTGGGGAATACATCGACAGCAATCGCGGCCAATATAGAGGCTGCACATCCAGAACATAAAGCTAGGATCATCAAAGCAGTGGCCGCGCCGCCCTGAGGTATAAATGCAGCCGCCACCGTAGCTACACCGCACACTATCATAATACCACCTGAAACAAGAAAGAACGTCATTTAGCATCATCAGCTACGTATGTGTGTCGCTCTCAACCTATGCGATGCTCAAACAAATTTTGGATTTACTATATAGACATGTGTTTATTATATCTATTCATTCTAGAAATTCCAAGATTTGAATGAAGGAATGGATGAATAAGCTTTATTGTATACCGAAAGCAGATAATACAGACATATATTTCAATGTATAAATTATACAATTTGCATGGTCTTTACCTTTATCCACATCCTTATACAAGAAAAAATCGTCAATTTTTTAATTACACACATAATCACTGGTGTGAGAACAAGAAGAAGAAAGAAATACGCATAATAATTTATATATTATTTGTAAATAAGCCTCAATAAGTACCTATTTAGAGAACCATGACTCGTGACAAATGTTTGTGTTTATCACATTAGTCCCTACAGGGATTCGAACCCGGGCCGCTAGACGTGTAGCTACTAACCACTCCACCACGGTTGAAGTCAAACTTAACTTCTCCTTATATAAACCAAAAAGGATTTTGAAGTGCAGGGCCAATATTTTTTATTTTCTATTTTTAATTACTTTCTACTTACTATACAAAGTCTTCTTCCCAATCTTGTTGATGAAGAGCCCAATAGCGAAGTAAGTAAGCGCGAACACGGCGCCCATCCCCATTGATATGGGGAACACCCCCACTGACACCTCGACTTCACACGCGTGCCCGGGTGACTGCAACTATACAAACAATTTTTTTTTCTTTGTCAATTTATTAATAAATTAACTTTCATTATATTGCAATTTTATTAATTGTATCCCTTTGTCCGGTCAGAGACTGTCCTTTTTTGTCCAGGGTACGTCTTCGGATGTTTGATGCAAAAACTACATAATCATCCGACTGTAGCGGTTGGTACACCGTTCATCGTCCTTCAGTCCGCCTCCTGCCCACTAGTGACTGGATATGCCTAAATAAAGTCTAATATGGGACTCGAACCCAGCTGGTGGCAAACAGAAGTGGAGTGGAAATTAAACAGTGGGAAAGATAAGATTATGTGCCGCAACAGCCAGTCGTGCAAGGTGATCTCAGGATTGACAGAAGGAGGAACACTTGTGCTGGCAGAGAATTTCATTTCATGATTGCGTTACAGAGAAATTAATTGCCAAATTTCTTGGTTCGCGTTGGACTGATAGTCACAGTCTGTGGGTGACAACGTGGTCCTTAGGATGAAGGGAGAAAATGGGATTAGGGGAAGACATCGGTCATCGTGCTCCTTCTATGCCATTACCGAGTCACACTAATAAGTAGTACTAAGAAACTACGTAGCACTAACCGTCATATTTTTCTGCTTCCTAATTTTTTCTTGTATGATATTGCAGATATTAAGGCTCTCCTCGCTGGTGTTCTTCAATATGTTGTTCAAAATGTCTGGTGCCCACATGTATAAGCCACTAGATCTGAAAGTAGAATGTGTAATTTTAATAATTAGAATAGAATAGAATATCTTTATTTGCTTAATACTGTGTTTCATAGTGATGGTAAAATAGGTTACAATTTGTTCATCAGTATTATACCTTAATTTTAGTAGGCATGCAAATGTTTTCAGAATTATTACTTATTTAATTTTATCAATTTTCGTATTATTTAAATGAACACAACTAGAATTAAATTAAGGATCTGCATTGTCGTTGTAAAAGCCACATCACTGAAGTCTAAGTGGAGAAATCACGGTCCCTCTTTTTTCATCAGTCATCAGCGCCATGTGGATGTCATCCAAAAATTGATCGAACACATGATCGCTCCATTTGCGTTACTCTAATTTACTTTAATTAACACAGAGACTTCTGACACGTCACGAAATGGACGTGGGATCGGCAACACACGCGCGTTTGGAGCAATGGAGTGATAGATTTGGATATCCTAAATTTTTCGTCACGCTATTCAAGCCACGCGAGATTCCGAACACACGGAACAATTTTGGCTTATTTTCGAGTGATGGCTTGGAGCGACAGTTTGTTTCCCACTTAAGGCAGGAATTCCACCTACGCTGGCGTCGATCAAGCAAATAAACTCTCGAGGGAAGAAATCTATGTGCCACCGCACTGAGACACTGAAGTCAGCGACGGCTGAATTGCTACTTATATTTCTATGCTTGACTTACGTCAGCGTAGAAGGAATCCCAGCTTAATAATAATAATAATAATATTAAACGCTTTTAATGCACACAAAAAGAAAAATAGGAAAAAAAGAACAATACAAGTAAACACAAATGTATGTACAAGGTAGGCGGCCTTATTGCTAATAAGCAATTTCTTCCAGGCAACCTTGTGTTGCAGGAAAACAAATAGAAAAGAATATAATATAGGGTGCAGGCAAAAACAAATTACTTTAAAACAAAATTAAACTAATTAAAAAAGCAAATAATAGAAAATCACTTAAGCTAAGTATATAGGCATTGTATAAAAATAAAAAAATAAAAAATAAAAAAATAAAAATAAACGAACAGCATATAATAAGGTGATGGTAACACAGCTAAGGACGGGTGGAAAGAAAATGACTCCAAACTTGACTTTTAAAGGAGTCCAACGTGCGAGCACTTCTAATACTCATAGGCAGAGCATTCCACAATCGGACTGCATGAACAGAAAAGGAATAGGACAGGAAGTCAGAAGTATGAGGTGGTATAACAAGGGTAAGATCAAAGTTAGAACGTAAAGTGCGACTTGAAAAAGAAGGACGAAAGATAAAGTAGGAGCGAAGATATGGTGGCGCAGAGGGTAGAAAAAGGACAGAATAAAGGAGAGAGAGAACGTGTAAGTCTCGCCGCCGACGAATTGGTAGCCAGTTTAATTGGGCACGATAAGAAGAAACATGGTCAAATTTACGTAGGTTAAAGACAAACCTGATGCAAAGATTTTGCAGACGCTCTAATTTGTCAAGAAGCTCCTCCGAAAGGTCCGCATAGGAAACGTCAGCGTAATCAATAATAGAGAGCAACAGCGACTGTGCCAAAACGACTTTCGTACTGGTCGGAAGGAAATTCCGGAATCTATTTAACGAACCATACGCAGCAAAAACTCTTCTCCGAACCGTCTCCACTTGTGGCCTCCACGCTAAACACTGGTCAAAAACTACACCAAGGTTCCTTACATTTTGAGCAAAAGGAATCATTGTGCCACTAAAATTTACTAACGGTAATGTAGAATAATCAATCCTTGAAACAAAGTATGGGCTACCAATTATAATTGTCTGTGTTTTCAGAGGATTAATGACTAGACCATAAGAGTTACTCCAACTGTTGATAGTGATAAGGTCATTGTTGGTTAAAGCTACAGCACTAGAAAGTTCACACAGTGGTGCTTGTGTGTAAATCTGCAAATCATCTGCATACAAGTGATAAGAACATGAGAGAGACTGCGTAATAGAATTAATAAATATTGAGAAAAGAAGTGGAGATAAAACGCCACCCTGAGGAACGCCGGCATTAATATCGCACCACTTAGAGAAGGTATCTTCAATGCGTATGCGCTGCCGACGACCTAGCAGGTAACTTTGAAACCAATCAATAACGGAAGGAGATATGCCAAGAGAACTCAGAATGCTAAGGAGAACATCAAAATCCACGGAATTGAACGCATTGCTAAAGTCTAACAAGGTCAACAACGTGAGATGGCGATTCTCCATACCTCGATGAATGTCTTCAGTGATTTTAGTTAAGGCAGTAGTGGTACTATGACCCGTACGGAAGCCGGATTGTAAGGGATTAAGGAGATTATTTACGTTAAGGAATGCAATGAGTTGACGGTAAATTAATTTCTCAAGGACTTTGGACAAGAAAGGAAGGATTGAAATGGGACGATAATCAGAAAATGACGTTGGACTGGACTTTTTTGGGAGTGGAATAACAAAGGCATCCTTCCAAGCAGAAGGAAAAACAGAAGATGCTATGGAAGTGTTAAGGATATGAGCAACTATAGGAGTAAGGATGTCTAAAATGGGAAGGATCATATTACGACTGATAGAATCACTCCCTTCCGCACCGGAACTTATGGATAAAATGGTTCTCTTGACATCACACTCCGAAAATTGATGAATTTTCACGTCGTCCACTAAGAATGACTTCTCGTTTGATCTGCCCAAAGACCAGCACAGCCGCATTTCGTGGCAGTTTCCGTTATTCTGCCACGAAATGCTGGAATAATATTCCGCCGCCTATAAGAAACCTGCTCTGTGTGGGCGTTTTTAAACATAAATTGAAACAGCATCTTTTGATAACCCAAAATACGAAATAATAAGGTGGGCTAGATTTCTTTGCTTGTTTTGTCTGGTTCATATTGTGAGTATTGTTCCGTTTACATGCGTTAACTCCAAATTCGTCTAACGAACTAACGAGATTGTATTTTTATTTTGCAGTACTTAGCTATTTATATATTCATAAATTATACACCTATTTATAGTTTCGTGGTATTTGTTACTTATTTATATATTTAGAATATAGTTTATCCCATGCACAATAACTGAATCGATTTGAACTGGCGCACGGTAGTGCTCTCTTACTTATTTTACTTTTTTTTTTTCTGGTGTTCACGGAAGATCAGCGTCGAGGCGTTTTACGGTCGTCCCGATATTGTGCTGAGTGAATACCATTTCACAACTGCTTTTAATGATGTTCAATACAACCTGTTATGCTAGATTTAAGTGGTGTCAATAAATGTTTCTATTCTATTCTAATGAAGAAAGAAGGATAGTCAGGTACTGGTATCATAGAAAGATCGTTCAAAGTATCAGTTTTTCGGTCCCCATGAAAAGAGGTCGAGGAAGTGAAATGTGAATTAGACAATCGATGTCTAGACTAGAGGCGTTGCTATTATTTTGAGATTTACTAATACCAAGAGACTTGAGGAATTTCCATACTTTAGATGGATCTTCATTTTCTACTGACTTATGTATGTGGCGTCTTTGAGCGTCCCTTATCACCGTATTGCAGCGATTTCTTGCACGATTATACCTAACTTTATTTTTATCGGTAGGTTCAAGTTTATACCGCGTTTTAGCCTTATCTTTTTTGTTCATTAATTTACGAATCTCGTCTGTCAACCAAGGTGCAGGTATATGTTTCATTTTGACCGGTCGGATAGGAGCATGCACATCGTATAGTCCAATCAGAAGGGTGTTAAAAATTTCCACCTGTTCGTCGACCGAGTCACAGGCAAGGACAGCCGACCAGTCCAAGTTTACTGCGTCGTCTTGGAGCTTCACTAGATTCATTCTTCGCCGATATAGAATACGCGGCTTAACCTTCGGAGGACGAATTCTATAAGATAGATAAACCAGGTCGTGATACGAGAAAGCATCAGCAGCAAATTGACCATGCTTACTCACCATATCTGGAGAGGAAACAATCATTAGATCTAATAGTGACGGAGAGCAATCGGGAAAATGGTGAGTTTCCTTTAAGGGAAGAATATGAAGGTTCGAGGAATTTACTAAAGATAGTAGTTTTTGTGAGCGAAAATCATTTTTGACTAAACAAGTATTAAAATCACCCATAATAATGGTGTGGTTAAAAGCTGGAGTGAGGGTCTCTAAAAGTTGCTCAAATGAGGAGAAGTAGTCTACTCTTAGAGAAGGGCTATAATAAACACCCAGTAAAAGTTTTGTGTGGGAAAGAGAAATATCTAAAAATAGATGTTCGGCGGTATTTGGGGGAGGCGGCTGAGGTGACTGATTGACAATAGAATAAGAAATATTAGAACGAAGATATATAGCCACGCCCCCATGAGAAGAACTTACACGATCATTACGGATTAAATTGAAGCCAGGAATAAAGAAGGAATTAGAAGGAAGACGAGGATTAAGAAAAGTTTCTGAAATAAGAATGGCGTGAATGTTCTTATTATCAAAAGAAGCAAGCATGTCCGGATAATGGGCAGGAACGCTTTGAGCATTGAAATGCACCACGTTGAAGTTTTTAGGCACATCATAAAATGACTCCTCCAAAAGTTCGGATAAGGGTTTGTCAAAGCTACGAAAGCTGGAGTCAGAAACGGAAGAGGAAGAACAAGATAGAAAGAGATCGCTGTTATCTAATAGTAGGTCCATAGCGCTTAAGTGCTTATACAGATTTTATAAACACAAATAAAATACAAATCCTAGTGAATGCATGTAAAATATGTTTTATACGCTAGCAGGATACGATCCTGAACTGCTTGATGCTTACCTACTGCTCTGACCACTCCACCCCGACGGCGTCAATAGATTCATTTGGAGTAATAGATACAATCTAGAATAATTGAATCTATGCTCATTGTTGAACATAGCCCTCCCCCGAGAGAAACTCCATCCCGACCTTCACCAGATCTTTGGTCCATCTTGGCTAACAACGCTGCGTCTCCCGGTACGTGGCCACACTCGAAGACCTTTCCTCCCTAACGGCCGTCCGTCCGCCTCGCACATTGCGCCTTACCTATTGCCACTTAAGATATATTGTTTAATATAAACACGACTTACATCATGAAGACAGCGAACATTGACACGTGAGAGATGAATATGCATCTCAGCAGAGGAGGCTTGAATAAAAGCGTTATATTCTTCAGTGCCCCTGCAAAACCTCCCACTTTCTCTGACTCTACGCTACTAGTTACTATCTTCTTAACCTGCGAAAAATATAAGTAAAGTTTAGTATGAAATTTGACGTGGAATCCCATGGCCGTCGTATCAGCTGACTCCCTCTTTCCCACTGACGGACTGGTTATCTTGTCACTAAGTAACACAACACAACGATGCTCTTAATACTTTGACAAAGTTCATGGTACGCCAGGTCTGCTTGAAACTTTTAAAAACCCTATCCAATTTTATAATCAACTGTATCTATACCGGTGGGCAACCGATTTGATTACAGGAGTAGTTAAGACTAATGTAATCTATCCTCTCATATGCATAGTATCCTGACTTTTTTACTGGATAGGCCGAGATCGTTTTTTTCAATTTGCAGCGATTACATATTTCTTACTCATCATTCACTCTACCCTCAACATTCTTGCCTTTTTCGGGCTCTTTGGACCTGGGCCCATTCTCTAAAATGTTTTCTGGTTGGTCGACAAGTTGAGATTCCTGTATCGCTTCTCCGTTCCGCAACTCCACTCATTTACGTTCTCTCTCAATGGCTTTACCTCAATCTATCTACTTACAGGAAAATTGTGTTGTGAAGCTCTTAAATTCCAGGAGTACATCTGCGCTAGCACAGGCAGGGCAGCATCAGGTCCCTTTGCAGACAGCAGGTAGCGTGGACTCTCTGGCAGGTACAGAAGCAGTAAGGCTGCTAACAATCCTGGAGCACACCAGGACCAGATGAAAGCACGCCAGGGCACAATGGTCACGCTGCCTAGGACGATCGACCACTTCCCCGGTATTATGATCCAGGCCAAACCTTGAAATTGAAAATTGCATATCAAGCATACGGCTCGCCTGGTGGTAAGAAGTCACCATAGACTATAGACGCTTGCAACACTGACGTAAAATTCGCGCGCTGCCAACCCCTACCCTGTGGAGTTCTGGTAATTTTACTCACTGACAGAAACAAAACACCACAAAAATGCGTGGTCTTCTGTAAGGTACCCTATCTCAACTACCTACACTGATCAACACTATCTATAGGTAATCTATGCTATCAACAGACCTATTCAATTTTATTACCACAAAATAATTAACTTTACCACGTATTGAATTCAAATCTCACTCAAATTTTGGGTTAACTGAAGTTACTCTGAAAGTCTGACTGAGATGACTTATCTCTTATAGAGATAACGTCACCCTTGCTACCTACAAACAAAGCTATACTACGTTACTATGTCTGATTTTTGTGTGATGTATTAACATAGAATATAGATGTACCGATATTATTGAATTATTAATGACTTTTGATTAATAGAAATAATAACTGTCGCTAGCTGACTCTATCTGCGAATGAAAATAGTTCAATGTTTCCCAATCATTGATTAGTTTGTAAATAAAAGACTGTCACATAATATTTAAACAAACGTATCATGGAACCGGGTCAATTGATGCATCAATCATCATTAACACAAGCTCTACTTGTCTGTAGCCTCAATTAAGTAAAAGTTAACGGGTCCTAATTCAATATAAATATTTACACTAAGCAGCCACTCGTGAACAAAAGCAGATGTATTCTAGAAGAAGTGATGATGGTATCAAACCTGCAGTGTATACTAGGGACTGTATGTTATGTTCGCCATAATTTAAAACCAAATTAAAATACTTTTAAACCCAAAGACTTTTCTTTAGTCGACCCATTCTTCTTACTGATCATTTGAAATCCACCATCACGGTATTTTATGAGGAATATTTTTGCCCAAACTTTTTGGGAAAACTCTGGCGAGTTCGTGACACAAGTCGATTTGTAATACCGCGGCCACACATTGGATTCAATTTTGCGTGCAAGCTTGGCTCCAATTTGTAAAATAGGTAACTAATATCGAACCCAACTACTGCATTATACAATGGCTTCAACACGAACTTTATTTACCAGCATTATGGTCGTCATGGCTCGCTCCCTTCTCATTCCCCTCGCCTTTGAATTTGTATCAAAAACCGACATGATGTGCATCGGAATTGGAAATTTGACGGTGTTTGGACGCAATGTTCATGTCGCAGGCGGATCGTTTAACACTACATTTACTACTATATAATAATGACTAATATTGATAAAATCTACTACGGATTTATCAATAAACGGTCTCACATACTACAATCCGACGCGCCGTCTTGTAATACGGCGTGTTATACGATCGGCCTGCGAAATTCACATTGGGTGGGACCTAAGACTGATCTATACATTGTGTATTGACTGCATTATGCTACATTGGTGCAAATATGGTCAATGAGTGGCCGCGGCATAATGTAAACACAAATACAAACCTGGTAAAGTGATAAAAGAGAAAGATATGAAGACGGATCCCCAGGCGATAGCTGATGCTCGTCTGGAGTTCATGTGACATTCACCCAAGTATGCGTAGACTGTGGCACTGGACGCTGATACCCTGGAAATTTATGAGAAGATACTTCAAGTTCTTGATAATTGGATACTATTATTATATCAGTGTATTTCCCGGCCACGTATATGGTCTAGTCGTGGCCTCTTATCCCGTGGGTGTCGCAAAAGTTTATTGAGAGAGTTTCTAAACCCCGTGGATCACCCACAACATGCCAGAATTTGCAAGGAGGTTTCAGGCAGGCGTGGATGGTCATAAAACTATACCAATATCAGTAACATTGCAAAGACCCCAAATACCTATAATTCAGAGCAAGGAATGTAGAATTGAGATTTAATTCTCTAAACATGAATGAAAAGAAAATGAACTCTTACCTAATTAATTATTTCAACAAGAAGAGCGCGAAATGAGTCACTTTGAAGACTTACAAACATCCAGTGAATATCCGAAGAACCAGCAGCATCCACACGTTGACAGAGAATGATGAGGCTACAGAGAAGACGGCAGACGCGACCAGGGCAGGAAGCATGACCGCCCGTCGACCAAGCTTGTCCCCTAGGTAGCCCCATAGGAATGATGTGGATATTATACCTGAAGAAGAAACGGATAGAATATAATAGCATATTCTTTATTAGATCAACATTTAAAATTTATAAGTAATGACACTGGGTAATCTGATCAAAGTTGTAGAATACACTCAAAATCACTTGACTACGATGTCTTGGGTGGCGTGGCTTTTGTTTATTGGTTTTGTTATTATATTCTGGACGCACCTTCTTCAGTATGTGGTTTGATTTGGTTAATTCCTTTATTTTCATTTGGTTGAGCCTTCGGGACACACATAAATAGCGCGATAAGGCCCTTGCCATTTAAAAATATCTTTTACACGATTTTATTATTTATAGTTACGGTACTTTTTAAAAATTTAATATTACACATTTCAGTCAAGAATAGTGCCTAAATAATTTTTGTTTGTTTCGTGTGGTTAATTGCCTAGTAATGCATAATTGCAGATCGGATTTAATACCTGTATTACGTGTATGTAATGTAATCTGTAATTCAATACATTTGCATCTTGCACCTCGCCAGAGTCAGTGGAGGGCCTTGCTAAATGCCAATGACCGACCTCTGTCAGGTAACCTAAGTTCACTATAACCACAAAGTAATGAGCGTGAAATGAAAAATGTTATAAGATTCGAGTTTTAGGGCAACGCTTATTTCTAATGTTTCAAAAATACGTAAAATTGGGAGCAATAGAAACTAATTTCGTATACATTTTGCTTTCGAGCATGAATTTAAGATTCAATTCGAATGATTCAAAAATGCGTCTACAGGAATATCGTTGGCGACAGATGTTTATCTCAGCAGTCCAGGGTCATACAATCTATTAAATAAAAACCTCTCACGTAAAAAGCACAAAACTCCTCACCAATGAATGCTGCAGCACTGACGAGTCCTTTCTCCTGATTGGTGAGCTCCAGGTCGCACTCAGCCACAGAGATGACGTAGCTCATCCCCACAGACTCCATTGACACGTTGAGCAGGATCAGCCCGCTCATTAGCAGCACCAGGTAGTTGAAGCGACCATGCCCTGGAAGTCAGATACTTGTGACTCAGCTGTAGTAAAAGGACTTATCAGCACGGAAAGGGAACGCCCCTTTTTCACCCTCGACGCAGGAAGCGGGTTTTTTATTTTATTTTACGTGATGGCAAACAAGGTTGCGGCCCACCAGATGTTAAGTGGTCACCGCACCGCATGTGCGTTTGCCATCCGATTGAGGCGATGTGGTGTATGGGCCACGCTTGCTCTCGCGGACAGAACGATTATTACAAAGGGTGCATAATGCTTGCGTGCGGTTCTGTTTCACAGTACCACCTCGTAGCCATGTTACACCATTTCTTAATGAGCATGGTATTCTGAAAATGAAGTCGCGCAGAAAGCTACATCTGGCATGTCTTCTTTTTGGTGTAATTAATTCTCGAGAGCCACTGTATCTTTACAATAGACTCGTTTGGGTTGGTGATGGCAGTCAGAGAGAGAGGAGGCTGTGTTCGCAACCATTGGCGACGCATCAACACAAATCCGCCTCCTTCAGAGCATCCAAAATATGGAACAATATTCCGCCGCCCATAAGAAGTGCCAGTTCTATTTTTACTTTTAAAGAACGTGTAAAAGAGCATCTTCTATGCGCTCAGCGGAAGCTTGGTAATCTATAATATAAAAATGAATCGCAAAATGTGTTGGTAAGCGCATAACTCAACAACGCCTAGACCAATTTGGCCAATTCTTTTTTTTAAATGTTCGTTGAAGTCAAGGAGCTTATATTTGTGCCTGTCGAAAACCAGCGTCAGGCCTCAGTGGTCTGGCACATGCTGAACAACGCAAACGCCATTTTAATTTTATGAATGTTTCGGATTTTAATGATTTAAGTTAGTGTATAATTGCTTGTGTGTGTTTCATTTTGTGCTAGATTAGTGTTAGAATAAAATATTCGTCATTCATTCATTCATTCATTCATTCATCCTGGGGACTAAGATGATATGCCCTCCATGCCCAGTAATTACACTGGCTACCTTTCCCTTCAATCCGAAACACAGCGAACTGCTTCACGGCAGCAATAAGAAAGGCGGTGGTACCTACCCAGACGACCCTACCACCTAGTAAAATTTGGGTTGTTACAAGTTTGAAGTGTCTGTGTATCTGTGTGTCTGTCTGTGGCATTGTAGCTCCTAAACGAATGAAGCAATTTTGATGCGGTTTTTTTTGTTCTTAAGTTGACGTGATCGTGGTGGAGGGTGGTTCTTAGCTACAATACATTAAAATCTGTTCAGGCGTTTCAAGGTTTCTCTTGCGTAATATTAAGAAACAATGTTATTTAAGTACCTCGGAATTTGGGTCCGCAAGTATTTTAAAACAAATCTAATAAAAATATTTAAATAGGTAACACCAAGCACAAAAAAAAACTAAAAAAGATTTTTGTCTTTCTCAGCCCTACCTATTAACATTTTTAAGATGAACATCGCTGCTTTGGGGGACCGTTAGGTAAGTAAATATAATGAAACCAAAGTACAAATAAAAAGTATATTGATAATGCTAAAATATAGATTAGCCACAGAAATAATAATAAAGAGAATTAGCGGTCCCTGACGCGGCGACGTTCATCTTAAAAACATTATTAGGAAAAGGCCGAGAGAAAAAATTTTTTTTTTAGTTTTTTTACTATGAACGCTACCACAGAACATAGATATAAGAGGTATCTATGTTCTGTGAACGCTACGGATCGGAGCAGCTACGGAACGCCTACGAAACGTAGCGCATCACCCTTTTTTCTTTTCCGAGCTGACAAGTGGGTAACACCTTAAGGCGACGATAAGTGCTGGCGACCTCGACATAGTAAAAAAAACATTCCACACAGAAAACGAGAAAATAGTGGTTGTTTTTTTACAAGATGGCTACTCTTTTCCAGATGAAATTTTCCAAAAGTGAATAAAATTTCATAAAAATTACTGCAGGAGTTTCGGTGCTATGTGCTTTTTTATATTGAAAATATAATTTATTTTGATAACCTAAAATGTATAAATTTTTAAATGTTTTCATACTGATTTGTTATGTTAGTGCTCATAATATAAGATGAACAACAAATCTAATGTAAACGGTCTCCCTATAAAGCAAACAAAACATTTTTCGGCCTTATCGTCGTACACGCACGAACAGGCGAGAATGAGGTCAAGAGGTAATCCGTAAAGTAAAAAAAAGTTATTAGAAAATAAAAGAGATTGTGCTTGTGGAAAATCCACACCTACATCCCTTAAGGGGTTGAGCAGAACAGACATCCCTGGGGTTGAGCAGAGCCTAAGGTAAAATTTGGGGATCTAACCCGGACCTCGGGGGATAAAGGGAGAAGTGAAATGTACGAATTATGTAGGTACCTTCCTTTCACATTGCCTGATCCACTGTCGGATATTGGACCTATACTTCATACATTTCACTAGCCCCGATATGGGGTCGGCTTCCGATACCAATATCGGATCCTCATAGAATAGTGTATAAACGCTCTTAAAGTGGTTTGGTTTAACCGTTTAACACCTTCGTAACAAAATACTTTGGTAATGAAACCGATCATCGGGATTATGTCACAATCATGTCACAGTGCCACATTAAAGGCTGCCCTTAATTCTTCGCTCAACCGAAAATATTGTCTTTAATCCCGTTACAGGTAAATAGGATTAGGCTGTACAAAGCGGATTGCGCGTTGTCAGCATTGATTAACCAAATAACGTGTAGGGTAAACCGTAGTAACACCCTTAGCAGGCGGTCGATGGAAACGTTGACGAAGGTAGCCTTCGGTTGTTAACTGTAGTAGTTTTCTTAAGATTTTGTAAGAGAGGCCTGGTAAAGTGTCTAAGAGATGAAATACTAGGTACTAGTCATTTATTCATACAGGCTGGAAGTAGTTATTCCTACAAAGTGGGCATCGCATCACGACTTCTAACTATTCTTATAAGCTTTAAGTCCTGATGCGATACCCACATCATCATATCAGTCAAGAGACTCCCACTTCTGGACCTATGACGACATAGGCTGATCCTGTTTTTATATTATAATATCATTGGATGCTACCATGTGATGCTGGCAAATAATGGATCAGCAAAGGGGTATTGATCACCTTTTACTCCATCCACCAATCCGCATTGGGCAAGCGTGGTGGACTACTGCCTAAACCTCCTTCGATGACAAGGAGAGGCCTTGTGTCCCAGCAGTGGGTCTAATAAAAAAGGATTGGACGCCTGTGTCAGGGTTGAAGATCCTTAGGGGATCCCAAGTATCTCCAACCCGCGATACCCATTTTGTTGGAATAATGCATTGGTCAATCGGGTTGGACATCCTTAGGGCCCATGTCCAACAGTGTGCTTCTGAAATATGATGTCGATTCCTGTGCGGAAATATGGTTCTCTTTTCCGATCTTACGCTAGTCCATCACCCAACTCCCTAACTCCTCTAGATAAAGGTAATCCGATCAACACCGGACTAGCCCTGGGTTGGTAGATATGGGTACTAGATGGACTCGTTTAATCCGCTGCCAGTGAATATAAGATTGATATAAGTAATTTTTATGCTGAGGAACGATACGATGGACTATACTTGAGGACGATAAGGCCGAAAATGCTTCGCTTGCGATCCTTACCAGTAACTGCTTATTTAAAAAATACCTATAATTAAACGATAAACGAGAAAAGAAAATGCTGCGAGTTATTTATCAAAATCTTGTAGCTCAATGACGTACCTACGACGTAAAAAAGTTATAAGACGCTCCGAAAAACTATATGATGACCACATCTATTAAAATTATATATAGAAAATCCTAATATTTTGGTATTGTAAACCTTCTCAATCTTTATAAAAAATATAAAAAGTAAAACCATAATTAGACGTAAGCTTGAGATATTTAAGTAGATATATTATTTTCATAATAAGGATCTGTGGTTTTTGTAACTCGAAATAAATAAAATTGGTTCGGACATAATACAAATTGCCATGGCAACCTATGGAAAAGTTATCTTAAAGAAACAAGTAATATCTCAATCTCATATGATAACATTTTCAAAATTTAGTGGATCTGATTAAAACATTTCACGCAATTTGTAGTCACGGGTAAATTAAAAAGATCAAGTGCCTCAATCTCTTGAGAAGTCAGGGTAAAGCCGACCGTCAGGCTTAAAAACAGATCAGATAAGCCCTAATCACAGTCTCACCATGAAATAAAGGTTCCAATACCTGCTAAAATGTCATTAGGTTCGCTCGAAACTTTAATGTCTTTTACTATAGATGAATAGATATATAAATAACCGAAATTCTCATTAGCTTCGTTCTCCTTTTCACTTAAAATATTTAACTAAACCATGTCAAAATTTTCCAAATCAATAGTAAAGTAACATTACTACCAATAATTTAAACCTTTATGTCAAATAAATAAATGCTAAACAAATTGTTTGCAAGTTAATTATTTTCGTAAAGCGTTCCGTCTCGTCCTTGACCGATTTTGTATAAACACGTTAAAGCACCACATTCCATAAGCAGAACAAATTAAAACAGTGTTTTCATTTTTCTTTAAACAGATATTTAAATTAAAACTTAATGGTTTAATTGCTACCAACCTGCCAAAACAAAGGCATCTTCAAAAAAAATCTCATCCTTATCACTATTCGTATCAAGATCATCGATTTCTTTCTTCATCTTTTTCAAAATCACTTAAAATCACTCGTAAAAATAGCAACACGAATCACTTTATTTTCCAATGAAGTATAAATTAAAAACCAGGTATTTTTCTTCAAAATGTTATTAAAAACATTAACAAAGAATACATTGTAAACTTTAACCTAAAATACACAAGTAGGTACGAAACTGACGCTTATGTCCACGTTTTACAGGTCATAGTCGTATGTATATGACCCAGTTGATGGGTGTGCGTCTTTAACCGCTTGAGTCACGGAATGTACTAAATATAATGTGGTTCGTCGAACGGACGAGCGACGCGTGCGAGCTCGAGCATAGTGAAACTTAGATAAGTACAGCATCTTTTTGACGTGATTTTTATGACGGTCGTTTTGTTGACCACAGATGGCCTTTGCAGCGTCGCCGGACATTTTTAAGAAGACGAGGACCTTCGCAGGAAGATTCGAGGACTCCCGTAGAGGGTTTGTAGCCGACAAGTATCTCCCGCGAGGAAGTGTTGCTGTTATCTAGATTCTATGCAGGGTTCGAGACGCAAGGGAGCGTACTAAATTCTAAGGGATAAGAATAATCCTCTAAATTCTAAGGGCTCGGAGCTTAGCTTGGGTGTACCGTAACGTGGAGGGATCAAGTATATATCACGAATGCAGATGAACGATGACTGTATCTGTAGGTTGGTTGCGATCGTGAGATAAATAATATAGTGTACGAGTTTAAAAAAAAATCAAAAAAAGAAGATGAAAATAACTGTACATATTCATCATCATCATTTTAGCCGAGAGACAAACACTGTTGGACATAAGCCTCCCACGAGGATTTGAAACCCGATCGGTTCTGCGCTGCCCGCATCCAGCGGCTTCCCGCGACCGTTACCAGATAGTCGGGTCCCCATTGATTTATGTTAGACAATGAAAAACATAAATTTATATCAAAGTTGCTGATTTTTATACTTGATGGGGATTCTCTTGGGTGGTTATAATGGTGAAAGAAATTTTGTAATCGGTCTAGTAGTTTTTGAGTTGCAAACATACAATTATTTCTTCTTATTAATATTAAATAACTAAAGAAGTATTTTATTGTATGTTTAAGATATATCTATACTAATGCACTATGACCTGTTAACCTCTTCCCCTACAAAATTCAAAAACTAAAATAATTGATTATTATACAGAAGAATACATACTTTTAGATTTGAGTAACAAATAAGCTTTATTTGTGTTTATCAAAAATCAAATTTACGTTACTGGTTGTCTGTTTAATTAGTTACACTATAGAAATGGTCTTTAATACGATTGCGTAGGGATTATTTTGTTTTGTTGCACGCTTTACGCGGGATTAAATGGAGAACCGTTACATTCTCTATTGTAGGGAGAAAATAATAGTACCAGTTCTCCCACTGATAACCGGCTCTTTGAAAAAGACTGTTTGTGAAAAAAAGTCAAGTATAGAAAACTTTCAATGTAATTGTGATGACTTACACCCGTATTCACAAACATTACTATGGGGTTCCTCGCCTCTTGGATAAATAAACGCTTTGCATTGAATAGCGCTCTGTGATTGGTTCGATTCTGTTGTCTAGTTCCCATTTTGAATGTACTGACGTTTTATTACTTGAAACTTTTGACATCTGGACGTTGCTTTTGACATCTCGCCCTGTGCGTTGTGTACAAGGCAATGACGTAGGAAAGCTTATATCTATAGGTAAAATATAAACTCCTTGGTTGTGTAATATAGCTAGCTAGCTACCTTAGCTGTGCGTTCATTTTAAAGTACGCATAGTTCCGATACCCACTTAAGTATTGTCTTTGAATAGGTTTTTACGAATCTGTGCGTCCACGCGCACTATGAGACTTCAAAATCCTTGCCATATGGCACGCACTGAGAAATGACTTATTTTGTATATCATTGTTTTTACTATGATAAGTATTGTTTGTGAATACAGGCGGCACCGCCTGGTAGCGATTAAAAAAAGTTTAATAAATAATATTTAGATAGACACATAATTTAACTATTGGCTTGTTAGATTTCAACTATCTAAACTAGTTTTAGCTATGATAAATAAAAAATATTACTAAAATTTTCAATTATATTATGATATAATATATCGAAGCTTGATCTTGCAGTTTTCTCCAACAAAAAGCAAAATTAGAAACAATGCCAAATAATTTATCAAAATTTTACTTTCCCCGTTTGACTGTGACATTTCATTCAGTGTTCGACTGAGCTCGAACCGAACCGATATTGAGTAGATAACACCGACCTACGGAAAAAAAATCTAATTTGTTATGATATGAAGTCACGCACAGCATAGAGAAAAATATTAAAATATTTTATTTATGGACAAACGAACCGAGCCGGTAAGTGATCACCGCGGCCCATGGACATTTTTGCAACACCAGAGGAATCGCAAATGCGTTACCGGCCTTTAAGGAAAAAAGATTTCCAGGAATATTTTCCAGGTGTCAAGTCCCCTTGGCATTCGAAGTCACATGCCATCGTCGAGTTGTTTTTGTTTTCCCACCACGGCTAGTTCCGGACGGCCCTTTTCAGGGCCACGACCGTGCCCGAAGTCCCCCGGGTGCGGGCCGATGGCTGCTCCCGGTGTCCTCGTCAGGAGGACGCGCCAGGTCGAGCAGCCGTCGGTGTGGAGGCGGCTTTGGGCGCCTGTGGGCTGCTGGCCACCAATTGGTTCACAAGGAGTGCCTAGATGGGCAGCGTTGGGACGGTCTCGGTGTAGTTGCGCTCACGTGCGCAGATCCCGAGCCGTCCCGCAATAGCGCACTGGAGGTCAGGCCGGGGAGGATGTTTAGTGGGTAAAGAGGGAACGCCTTTACCTCGAGTCCCACATATCCCCTACGGTAAATGCATTTGACCTCCCCGTAAAAAAAAGTATCTTTTCTAGGTGGAATCCGTACAAGTGAGCATCATAATAATATATTTCCCAATTGACGTAGACCTCCTAAGCCTTTATCGAGTTCTAGTTCGCTCTTGCTTGGAGTAACTGTTGTCATCGTTAGGAGGGATCTGCCCGTTTTCGTTAGATATATAGACTCTGTGGAGCACCGCCTGAAGAGACTCATCGGCACGAAGCGGTTTTATGCGAACAGCTAATGAGTGAAACTCTTTGTCGAGGTCTGTTTTCCCGGAGCAGTATAATCTGGACATCTTTAAGGCCAGAGTGAACAAGCATCGTCTAGGCGAGCGTGTACCACCTTAGGCTTTATCATCGCTTTCCATTAGGCGTGATTGTTTTCTGGTCAAACACCCAGATTATTGAACATGCAAAGCAAAAAGTGTGAAACACTGTAAACCGACTACTGAAAAAAAAATCGACTCCTCTTATTGTTAAAGTCAATTAAAATATAGCCTTTGTTACCTTGGAACATAATGTTTATGTATTTTAATATAATAAATATATCTACTAAATGAGTTTAATTTCAAATACATTTTAAAAATTGTCATTAAAATTTAACAATTTATAAATATTTTTGGTATCCCTTTTTAATACGTTATCTAAATTTTTACTTATTTAGGCTCTATAGTGGTTTATATTAGTATATTTTTTATTAGAAAATCATTATTCGCAAAGCAGTGTTTGCCATTATAATGCTTGTATGTCATCTGAAAGATAGATCGAAACGTATTTTCGTAAAACTGCGCGATAAGATTTTACGCGCTTACAAAACTATTAGTGCAAATGAAGATATCTCTCTAAAGCGGTTTTCATCAAGAATTAATCTTCCTATAGTATATATTTTTTGCAAAGTCTGTTCAAGATCTGAAAAATCCACAAAATGTGACAATTTTGACGTAAATTCAGTGCACACCCTTAAGGTGAATGCACATTTAGCCGTGCCGAACGCGCCGAAGAAATCGTTACACTGTAATTATATGTGAATAGAAATATGCAATAAATAGCGCGATATGGTCGCAGTATAGTATGTCATGTCAGTATATTATGCGGTCATCTCAAACAAAATTGAGAACCGTACAGGAATTTTATTATCTCCTTACTAACAAAATTCTGTTACGTAAAAAATATACTTACATTTTAAAATATGATAAACTCTAACTTTTGTCCGGTTACTTACCCATTATTATAAAAAAAAATGACAAGTTTCATTACTCTATTTAACAAAATGAGATAATTAATCATCTACTAATGAGTCCGTTAACTTACCGAGGTAATAAAAGTGCAATAACTGACACCTTTGTGGCTTTGAGATAATCCTTCGGGAAGCTGGTGTATTTAATTTATTTACAAACAGAGTTTCTCCCGAGTTTTTGTTGTAAAAACACGTGTTGAGAGTCTCCATTTTTTTAACTTAATCTACCGTAAAAATCGTTACTTTATGAATTTTCACTCGACGTTGGCAAAATGCGTAATTTTTATGTGTCGCGAACGCCATTAATTTAAAAGAAGAAGTATTTACTGACTCATGTCTCCTTGTGGGCAAGACTAGTCACCAATTTTGTCTATGTGTTATCGGCTATCCACCTGCAATGATTTTAGTATATTACTAATCCGCAGCAAAAGTAGAAGGTAACAATTAAAACTTACTGTATTTAAATAAAGCTCTGGAGAATAAATACGTAAATGATGTACCACACCAGTGGCAATTACTTGCACCAATAAGATGCAAGTTATCTTTTTGGTCATCTCCTTCTGTTGTTGATAGTAAGTATCTATAGTGTAATAGTTACCTACTCATCTTTTCTTTGTAATTGATGACTGTTAAAAAATCGGGAGTGGTCTCCCCTTGACTTTCTCGTATACCGGAAACGATTTAAAACATGATAGAAACCTTATAAGTATTGATGTCATACATGCATGTTAAGTTATAGAGTTATCGTGCTAACGCACAGCCACACACACACAGACATAATTCCAAAAACGGTATTTTTGGACTCAGAAGAGATCCAAAAGTGCAAATCCGTCAAAATCTCGAGGTCGAATTTTTTGACGATTACAAGACTTGCTCTATACTACGTATACGAATACGAGAAAGTAAAAATTAAGAAAGAAGAAAGAAAGAAAAACATTTATTGACCAGCACAAAGACAACACAGATAACAAAAAAAAAGAAACAATTTACAATAAAAATAATGATGATAGCGTACAATGAAAAAGAAAGTAAAGAAAAAAAATTAAAAGATTCCAATCAAAAACCGGTAACAGATAAGAGACACCTCTTCCCAGCAACCTTTAGATGTAGTACAGATTGAACAGGATTTAATACATTAACATAGATGGCAGATAGCATTGCATTATTCCAAAATCTAACAATACATACTGATAAAACTTAAGTGACTATTCAGAAATACGTGCCTAAAATAGATAACGAAATAAAAGAAGACTTGCATGAAGGTAATCCTTTCTTTGTTAGCATAAAATTGGCACAACTCCTTCACATTAGACTCGTGATAGGAGCTATATTTTATCGCTACTTTATTACCAAGTTAAATGGACTATACGACATAGATTATAATATTTCAGAAAGTTCATTACTGAGCGGTTTGCCATTGTTTACAACTAATTTTTAGTTTCTGGCAAGGATTTCCGACGTTAGCTCTCATCGTATTTTCGGTAACGACACACCACACACCTATTGAGAAAAGTTCGATTTTGAATAACTCGAAATTCGATGTTGTATAGTATAAGTAGGGGAAGGGGGGGCATAACGGGGACGTTAAGGAAAATAATCAATAAAAAAATGAACAGAATATATTTATTAATTAAATCTAATCAGAACGCTTTGGCTATATAATAAATTATCATTTGGCACTAAATTTGGTGAAGTAACTAATTAAACAACGTTTTAATTTTAATTTTACGAAACCTTTATGAAAACCCCATCATGCCCCAGGGTAGGGGCAGAATGGGGTATCAATTCGGGGCAGTACTGCTCATATTATTGTAAAGCCGTAGTTAAATTACGACCTACTTTTTAATTGGAAATTGGATTTGGCTGTCTTCGTTCTGTAGATCGTCGAGGTTGAGTCTCTGAGAAAGGAGTTTTCTGTAAAGGGTGCGTACTTGCAGGTAGTTACAGGCAAAAATGGATTAGGTGGGTTCTCTTCAAGGGAAGGAGCCGCTTGATGTTTGATTTCCGTTGTAGATGCAGGTAAGAAATCTGAATCGGCAAAGTTGTTTTTATTAATTGGTCATATACCTACTTACCACATTTTTTGAATGCATTGATTGGCATAAAGGGGTACCCCATCGTGCCCCGTAGTCATGTCCCCGTTATGCCCCCATGTAAATTAATATTTTAAATGATCAACAAAAAACAATAATCGATAGTTAGAGTGCATTAGCTTACAGGATATCAATAAGTAATATCGTTAGAAAAGCACAACAGAAAAACAATAATAGTAATCTAAACAATTACTTTATTACATGTGTTTTCGTGTGACTAAAAATTAGATAAAACAAGATTGAAATTAATTTTTTGTCGTAAAAAACGAACACGCGCCATCTAGTCCCCGGTCACTTTGGCACTAAAGAGCGATGTCAAATGGCCACTTATTAGCACAAACAACACACTTCTAGTACGTGTAGTTACTTGTATAGGATGATGGCCCCGTCGTGCCTCGCGACCCCGTTTTGCCCCCCCGTCCCCTAAATACAAGTGAACTAAGCTCCTCATTACACATGGAGGCTGTGGGTTGCAGCACGAGCAGTAGGCGATTGTATCTCATTTTTACTTTCTCGTATACGTAGTTTAAAGGAAGTCTTGTAATCGTTAAAAAATTCGACCTCGAGATTTTGACGGATTTACACGTTTTGGACCTTTCTGAGTCCAAAAATACCGATTTTGGAATTATGTCTGTGTTGTGTGTCTGTGCGTTAGCACGATAACTCGAGTATGTTTTAACTTATTGCAACCAAATTTAACATGCATGTATGACACATAAATATAAGCTTTCTATCAACTTTTGAGTCGTTTCTGTCTTTCTGTTTAAAGTCAAGGGGAGGCCACTCCCGATTTTTTATTTATGTAAGTATAGTTTAAGCAATGTTTAATTGAAAAGGGAAATTATTATTTGGTATGTATATTATTTGAGCCCTTTTTAAGTCATGCTATCTTCTTTGAGTGTGTAAACTCATCGTAAAATTTTAAATTTATTTCTTTTTTTTAATACATTCTTTTTAAAAAAAGATATAAATTTAAAATATTATTAGGCTATAAAGAATGTAATATAAAGAGTTTAAACGGAATGTTATGTTTATTTGATGTTTGTCTCAGAGACTCAGAGGAAAATGTCATTGACAATTTAAAATTACAAATACGAAAACGATTTACGGATTTAACTCGCGTGTATATAGATATATTAGAATTTATAGAATAGATTTTACGCCTTCCCGTGACCACGAACGCTGCAAAGTGTTACGAAACGTCGGGCAATAATAACAAAATATAATTTCTAAGCCACCTAAATCGGACTTTCTGCATTATTTATTTTATAGTGGGTTCTCAGTAACAATGATGTAACAGTGTCACATTTATGTTATCAAGCTGTCAGTCATGTTTACTTTATTGGCCAATCTGGCCGCTGCATGTTATCGTCATGATGACGTAAGTTTTTCTACTAAAGATCTCCGGAAATTACATCTAAAACAATACTAATATTAAGCTACCTACAATAGCCGTATACAGTCGATCTGTTTTATATCATGTAAATCTGGTATTCCAGAGGGTTACACTAGGTACATAAATAATTATTGGCTCATATCATACATTAATAATAACAATATTCTTAAGTTTCTAAAATACGCGAATTCCAATCAATGACATTCTCAATTATGTTCAATTAAAATAAAAATTATGTACAGCACAGTTTTTCCGTACATCTGCTTTTTCACGTCTCGTGCGTGAGTATTTAGGATCAATACCCCTTTGCTGCTCCATAAGTCGCCTTCTACGACACCCATTGAAGAATATGGGGTGATGCTATTCTACTCTGCCGTCATCACACGGCTAAGTCGCAGCTCTAAGCAGGTCAAAAACTACTATTCTACATACTCATGAAATAACAGTCTATACTATAGTGATAATAATAAATTATTATTCTTTTAGTCCTAGTAGTAGCTGCCGCGTGGCCAAACATCACATAGTGCAGCATCAAATTTTTGAAATAATATGTACAGTCAACAGCACGTCGGGCTATACAAAACTGTCAAATTTCTCCAAACGATTTTCAACCTCAGTCTGTTCAATATAAAGTGCATAATCGATTGGGAAAATTGACAGTTTGTGGTAACCCAACGTGTTGTAGTCTGTACCTAAAGTCATTTTTGGGACACTGGGTTTTTAATTCTTTGGTAGATACTTATTGAAAGTCGTACAATAGAAAAATTATATACGTAACATTCGGCAAAATGGAGAAAGTCTGAAGAGAAAACGCTGTTTGATTTTAATTCTTTATAAGTATGAAATTCGGTATAGGTATCCAGATTCGGAATAAACTATTTCGGAATATATCACTGGGACACGCAGTATCAAGTCCACAACAATAAAGTTGTAGAATTATCTTTACGAAAAAATCTTTTATTGAATTTTTTCATGCAAGTTGCTACACGCCGAATTGTCTCAAGCATCCACTCCTAATAATAACTTCCTGTCGCTAATGTATCTAACTACGTCGGCCATAATTTGGGATCTTTCAATAAGTCTTACTTTTACGGTCATCCGGAACATGTTAATCATGAACCACTTCCGTGGAACATCGATGCTGTAGGTTGGATAGACGCTGGCTTAGTAATTAATTAGACAAAATGAAACCACTCCAATTACAAAGACGAATAGGTGCTTTTCTGTAAAGTTTTTTTTAATTGACGGAGTAACTCTTGGCGTCTACCTCGAGAGATGGAGAAAGCCGAAGGTCGAAGCAAGTAGCACGAAATCCTCAAACAACCTTTCATAACCAAGACACGGGGATCCAGAAAGAAAGCACCAGTTCCAGGAGATAGAAAAAAAATTTGATAAAACTATCTCGATATCTTTTCGACAAACAAGTAATAAAATGATTACGATATCATCGATGTCAATGAAATAGGCATTATTAGGGACACGAAGATAGACTCTAAAGGTAAAATATAAGCTTCTTGATTAGGGATAACTCAAGAACTACTCATCAGATGTCAATCAAATTTAAATGGGACCACATGACAAGCACCAGCTTCCCAACATTAAAAGAGTCTTCAAATATGTACACCCAGTAGGATTATGAGGTAAGACATAAAAATAATATACAGTCCAATTGAGAACCTCCTCATTTTTTTGAAGTTTAAAAATCTATGTTACGAGAGCTAAGCAGGGGGCAAATATTAGTACCTCAATTAGTACAGAATAAAGTACGATAGTGGCTTGTTATTTGTCTGACTAGCTACCACCTGGAGGTCATCATTATCCTTTGAGAGTCTTTCGCCACGAGTCTAAGGTTACTGATGAGATAACCCAGTCCCTCACCATCACTCAGGTGTGCTGTAGTAGGCCGAAAAATTCCCTTTCGTGTGAAAAGATATTCCAAAGAGAAAAATAAGTAACCTTTGCCTCTTGCCATTCTGTTCAAAGTTTTCCTACCACTCTAGGCATTCCATGATTGGTTTTGTCATTTATGTTATTCTTTCATAAATCAATAAACGTCAAATTAATAACTGTCAAAATTCCATGGTATCTTTCGAAGAAGCTTTTGAGCAAACTGGTAAGAAATTCTGGGATCTACATATCGTCTTAATTATTGAAGTAAACCTCATCCGGCAGGCAGGGGCTCGCGATGCATTTGTTAGAGTTCTAATCGAGGATTGGGCGCAACGCTCTCGCAACACGCACGGAATTATTTATGCGGGAAGCAAGGTTTGGTTAACACCCTGCGACGCAAACAAAGAAATTAGGCTCTCATTAACTCGTTTCTAGGTAACACAATCAAGGAATGCAATTGTTTTCCAGCAAAAATCTTTCAAGCTCCCTTAAAGGAGACAGAAAGGTATGTAAAGGAATGGCTGGTGCGTATACGTCCTCTCTCTTGCTATATTTGTATTTGAATTCCACCTCCTCTTACAATAGAGTGGGATGGAGTCATTTGTTACACCTTTTTATAGAAAAATATAATAATATGAATAGATAATAAGCATGTGACAAAACAGTTGATTAACATGAATCAGGATGGGTTAGTTAAAGAGGGAAGCGGGAAAAAATTAAGAGAGGTGATATTAAATCAAAAGGAGCCAACCAAAATCGAGTTCATTGCTTGAAATCAAATTTTCCAATCCTTACTGTCGTGAACATTATGTTATTACCTATATTTTTTCCATAATTCTTGCAGGTTATGGGATATTCAATCACATAGTTGTTTTAACATGCGGATTGGCACTCCTGTATACGAATGTGGAGTCCCTTGGAGTGGGCTTCATCATCACAGCGGCACAATGCGACTTGTCACTGTCAAGTGTCGAGGAAGGCATGGTCAATGCTTCTGCCTTTATTGGTCAGTCTTAGAATATAATAGGTCCTACTATTAAATCTATTTGTTGCTAATCTACAAGCTCTTGAAGAAGAAACTAGTAATCTCTTGGCCTTTTATATTTTATGGAATATTTTTTGGGTTTAAAAACGCATAAATATTTTTAATACTAGAAAAATACCCTGAAAAAAATCGACCTGCCTCCGGCGGGCTTTTATATTATTGGCCTCTTTTTCTCTTGGCCTTCTTCTTCCCTGATGGCAGTGACGATAAGGCTTAAGATGGAATCCTGCTTCACCTGGACACTCAACCACAGGGGGACTGGCTATTATGGCGAAAGATTTTGATACGAGGCGGACTTGAAATCATAGTACATTGTACACCATGGGACTAAAGTGAAAGATTACCAACGAGGGAGCAGTTTGTGCTGGCTTAAGGAGTTGCTTATGATGTGTCAACTAACCTGGCTGCTGTCAAGCCATATTTGACAAGATTCCGCTAAAACTCTCTTTTAGGCATCGTGGCGACAGCGCTGATCTGGGGCTACCTGAGCGACAAGTTTGGTCGAAGATCTGTCATCCTACCAGCCATCATATTGTCCAGCGCTATCTCCTTAGCGTCTTCTTTCGCTGTCAACTTCTGGAACTTGTTCTTGCTGCGGTTTTTTACGGGATGCTTGTAAGTTAGGTATCTTCTTTAATCCTTAAATCTTAAAACGTAGTCGCAGTATGCACTATGTCGCAGGCGGATCTTATAACAAGCCTTATTACAAAACGGCGCGGCGGATTGTAATGTGTGAGACCAAAACCAAATAAAACCGTTTGTTGATAAATCCGTAGCAGAACCTATCAATATTTAACTGCATGGTCGTAGAACCTATCAATATTACACTGTATGATCGAATGGAGATCGCTTATTGGTGGTACCTAGGTTCGGGTTATTTTTTTTTATAGCCAAGCGGAGAAAAAATTATTGTCATTCACCACTCTCACAGACTACAATCTGCCGCGCCGTTTTATACGATCCTCCTGCGACATTTAAATTCTAATCTAGGTACACTTTTTTAATGAGTAAATATCTTTTAAGGTGCACTATGTAAAAACTACGTAGATTTTTTTCAATTCTTCACACTGATAAGACCGAAGATGGAATCAAACTTCAAGTGGAACCATCAACCAAAGAGGAACTGGATATCTGATCATTAATTGTCGGACCACAATAATGCTGTTAATATTATTGTTATGGCGACAGATTTTGATAAGATGGTGTACCCCGGACCTCCGGGACCTCTGAGTTTAATTCTGGTGAACTAACTACTTGACTATGGAGGCAGCGAAATAATAATGAAAAAAGATTTTTGTCTTCATAAGGTCGAGGCAAGGCTTCTCGCCTGCAGCTTTACACGAGCAAAAGTGCTAATATGGTAATTTGCTATTTCAGAACAAGCCTTGAGGGCTAGAAGTTTTTAGGTAAAATTGGAAGCCATACTACCGATAAATAAGTGAAGTCAAATTTTTTTACCTTGAAACCGCTTACTTCCTATTTGTCTCTTTCTAACTACTGGAGCACGTGTCACGTGACCATCTAATACTTCATACGTACGTTCGTCATCCTATTACTTGTGTTATGAGTTAGAAAGAGGTAGGTAGGAAATAAGCGGTTTTAAGGTCAAATTTTTTGACTTCACTTTTTTATTGGTAGTGTGGCTTACAGTTTTCTTGTTTTAGAGAATATTTTTTGTTGTTGTATTGTTTCTTCAGGCGTCGGTGGCGTGGTGCGTAAGAGTGTCGTCTCCCACCCGGGAGGCACTGGTTCGATCCCCACCACGTACCAAAGTGTTTTCAAATTTTGAATTCATAATATGTACGTTTAATCGACGCTTTTACGGTGAAGGAAAACATCGTGAGGAAACCTGCACACACCTATGAAGAAATTCTTAGGTTGTGTGTGAAATCGATCAACCCGCACTTGGCCAGCGTGGTTGACTAAGGCCTAATCGCCCCTAATGTGGGGTAGGCTCGAGCCCCTCGGTGGGGACATTATATGAGCTGGTGATGATGATGATGCTTGTTTCTTGGGGTTATTATTATATTTAAAAATTATGATTATCTGAATAGTACGTACACTTACGACACCCAGGGGACTATTCTTTCTGTTTTCAGAATGTCAGCCTCAAGTGCGACAGTGTACGCGTACCTCGGCGAGATGCATCCCGACTCCCACCGAGCAGCGGCGGTCGCCTTTGGTTCGGTCTTCATATCATTCACCTTCATATGTCTACCAAGTGAGTGTGCAGATAACTTAGCTTGGTTTGTAGAGCGTGTACTTTTATCTACGAGTACATGCCGCATTACATCATACCATCAGATGAGATAAAGGCTAGAGTCTGTCAAACTTCAAATGATGACTCTTCACTTATGGGTTTCAAACCCGAATCAAACAAATCCAGTTGATGGTTGCGTCTTCTACCATCTAAACCACAGCGAGTGTTCTGGTTCATCTTGTTTCTACCTCTTAAGAACTACGCATATTTCGCACAATCAACAAATATTCACTTCCACCATACGTGTTCCCACCTTCTAACCTTAGGCACCTTGCAGGTTTGCAAGGCAAGTCTCCTGCTCCATCAGGTGGCAATGCAGTCTTTAGCTACGTACAGGGTTTTTGATTATTACATTTTTTTTTTATAAAAATTACTTTGAAATAAAAAACCGCCTTCAAAACTAGAAACGGAGAAATAATAATTCTGTTTATAAAAATCTATAAATGTTTTTTTGAGGTCGGTCCCAAATACAAGCGACAACGTTTATTCCAAATATTGTGGTAGTACCTCAAAGAACATTTAGATTTTTATAACAGAATTTTTATTTCTCTGTTTTTAGGTTTGAATGCGGTTTATTTTATTTCAAAATAATTTATTTTCGTTTTTTAGTGTTTTACGTATAAATAATTTTTCAGAAAACTATCTTGAGTTCTTTTAGACACACAAGCGATAAGAGTACGATATCATCGATGTCAATTAAATAGGCATTATTAGGGATAACTCAAAAGTATTCGTCAGATGACGATTAAATTTAAATGGGACCAAATGACAAGTACCAGCTTCCAAAGGTTTATAGAATCTTTAAAATCGGTGCACCCAGTAAAGAGTTATGAGGTAACAAACATAAAAACATACAGTCGAATTGATAACCTCCTCTTTTTTGAAGTCGGTTGAAAAGGGTTAAGTGTTACCCTAACAGATATTGAACACTACAATCCTAATTCTGCTCGCATCTGCAGTTCTTGCCTGGATCATCATGCCGGGCACTTGGACCTTCAACATGGGTATCGACATGGTCCCCTGGAGGATCTTTATCTGGTCCTGGTGCACGCCTGGGCTGTTCTGTGTGGCTCTGTTGTTTTTCCTGCCAGAAAGCCCTCGGTACCTGTTCGCTATGAAAGGTCAGGAAGCAGCTATAGCAGCTCTTGCTAGGATCTACGCTTGGAACAACAAGAAGAAGCCTTCTGAGTATCCAGTAAGTTTTGTCTTAAATACTTCCGTTGTCTAGTGGTTTATCCAGAGGAATTATATCTTTGGATCGCGGGTTCGATCTTCAGGGATATCTTACGCTCGGAAGTTAGCTACAACATTCGGACGTGTCGGTAACAGGCACCTGACATGCAGCCCGATCGCTGCTGCTAGGCACAATAACTATGTTTTCCTGTGACAGTAGGCCGCGTCATTAACAAACTATTCAAGTTTAATGTGAAAATGATTTGATCAACTGTTTACGTTCATTTTGTATGTAAATTAAGCCCATTCATATTTCTAAAAATTCGGTATTTACTCTTCAACACATTCATAGATTCTTTATCAGAAAGTAATACATAGAAAAAGTATTTACTCCCGTTTACTTGCTTAAATATTACACTATCTACTCTTTCTGAAATAATATTTTAATGCGTTTATGTTATTATGCACTGTTTAATCGTAAGCGTGCAATGATTTTTACAAATCAACTCATGTTTACAATAATTTAATAATTTCCAAGTAATTAATATTGGTATTTACATATTTTGGAATCACTTTGATAAACTCGCATTGGTAATTTATGTAAAATAAGCCTATTTGATTGCCAATCTTTGGTCCAAATACATACTCATAAAAATAAATTTATGGAAGTGCTCATTACAAACAATATAAAGTTCTAGAAAAATGCACTGAAAAAAATCGACTTGCCTCAGGCGGGACTCGAACCCGCACCTTTATATTTACGCGTTTGTAAACGCAAAAATAAAATTTTATTTGTAAGGTAGTTTCATCTTAGCTGGGCGTCAAATATTTGCAAAAATATTTCGTTCGGGTCTTGGAAGTGCAAATTTCAAAGATTTGATGAAACGATGTTTACCATAAAAACATAAGCACCAAGCACTGACAAATTTCGACAGCGAAAAGCAGTGCCACGGTGGCGAAATTGGTTAACGCGTCCACCCGGATTGTGGAAGGTGCGGGTTCGAGTCCCGCCTGAGGCAAGTCAATTTTTTTCAGTGCATTTTTCTAGTATTATTTTTACGCGTTTGTAAACGCAAAAATAAAATTATTCCATAATATAAAGTTCATCATTGCATGTTACATATCAAAAATGTTTCAATTGTTAGGTACAAACAATAACTATTGTGCCGGCGACAATGATGGAGATAGGTCTGATTCAAGCTCTGCGCAACATTGCTCTGCTATGCAAGCCGCCTCTGCTGAGATGTACACTCATAACGCACTTGTCAATGTTCATGGTGTTTTCCATGTAAGTTCCATTCCAGATCCTAAGCTTCAATGTAATTTATTTCAGAAGAAACATTAAAATTTTTCATCACCTTCGTCATCATCATCATATCAAACGAGTGATGTCTCCTGTTGGACATGGGTCTCCTCCAAGGATATCTAAACCGATCGTCGGTCCAAAAGTTTTTGGTTCCTTATACACTGTAGCGATTTTTGCAAATCTGTTCCAGCTACCTGAAACCGCTGCGCTTGATCCATCAATTTTGTCTTCTTTAATCTTTTATCAATATTCTTTCTTGTGTTCCATTGTTTTTACTTCTTCTGTTACTGATCTCTATTTTACATTGACATGTTACAATTTCGACTTAATTTTAATATCTGTACAAAATGACTTTCTTAAAAAATAAAGGACAAAATTCAAAATAACCTTCTACGAGTTAATATTAATTTTAACTTTTTATATTTAGATCGAGTGGCCTATATACCTGGATGCCCATAATTTTAGACGCATTACTGTATAACATCAATCTCTCGGTTAATATGTGTGATGTGATGACGGGAGCAACTAAAAAAACCGACTCGGTAAGTAAGGATTTTTTCCTAAAATATGATTTGTAGATTTTCCACTGGTTCTGACAACTTTATCGTATGAAAAGATGAAAATATGTTAGCTCTTGGCATAATTGAAATTACAAGACTTTATACGGCATGATTTTTCATTACCTCATTCTTGTTCAGACCACCGATTAGGACCCGTTTTTTACGGTCAGGGTTTCTACAGATCTTACAACTTTATGTACTTTAGGTAAATAAATACCATAAATGACATAATTCATGTTTAATTTTAATTATTATTTCTAGCTGGTGTATCGATCAACGACGTGTCGGAAAAAGAAGGCCCATCACCTGTTGTTTCCATTATCGATAATCATGGGGATCATATGCGCGTGTACATTCATCAGTATTGGATTCTCCATGCGCAAATTCAACAAGGTCTACATTTATTGTAAGAACCAAAATCTGTTACAAACGTAAACCGATGACTTGCTATGTTTGTATCCCTGCTTACCTAGTATTGTTTTTGGCAATTCAACAATTTCAAATGTAATTTTGCCAACCGTTGGTAATATTTTTTTTTGTGATTTTATTCCCTAATAATTGTAGGCTTTAGTTCTAATGATCGATAAACATGAAATAAGTAATTTTCACTAGTTTGAAATGCTTAGTTATTTTAAAATATATCTCATCTTTTTCTTGATTAACAAAGATATTAAAATATAAAGGTACTTATATAGTTACAGAGGTAACAAGCATACTCCTCTCTTGATGGTAAGTAGCTACCGTAGCGTATTATATACATTTCAACGACAAGAATTCTTTGGACCTGCAATGCTTTTTAAACCTTTTATCTACGGCGTACTTGTTAATTACCTTGTGTAAATCGGGCTTAACTCGGCCAACTCTGCCACCGCCATGAAAGTCTGATTTACACAAAGTAAGAAACAAGTCGGTAACAGGCGCCAGTGCTGGTACCGAGAACTGTCCACACCGTTATACATGGAATCAGTACGCGGGAATATTGAAGTCAGTATTGTACTGACTTCTTCAAATCAATTTACACTAGGTAAATACCGAGCCAGGACTAGCTTTCCTCGAATTTCATATTTTCGAAGTCAGTTATTTACCCTGTGGAAATCAGCCTTAGGTACATCGCTTACCTATATCCTAGATATCACAAACATATTATTTCTTTTTACAGGCACAGCTCTAGTGACTTGTTCCCTTTGCATCGCAATTTCCAGCGTGATTCCTGTGCTATGGTTGGCGGCCTTACTTTTCATGATTGGTCTGGCCAGTGGCTGCGTGGCAGGAGTTCTTGCAGCTATGACTATTGAAGTCTTTCCTACAAGGCTAAGGTTGTTCCGGTTGACTGTTCATCCTATCTTAAGCTATGATTTTAATTCAAAGAATGCATTTTTTGGTTTTTGATCTTTGCTGGAGATTATAATAATTGAGCCGCCCATTGTATGTTTATTTTTATAAAGATTCACTCCACATTATCATAAATAACTATTTGGGTAGATTTCTGGAACACTGGAACTTTAATTTCATATAAAATTCGGAAATACGTGAATGGGACTCAATGGGTAAATTTCTTAGTTCAAGAAGTTACTAAAGTAATCTGCTGAGTGCCGACGATGATGAAGATATTATTTTAGTCTTCTAGTGTAATACTAGTCTAGCATAAGAAATAGAAGCTATTGTAGACCATGATACTAAACTGTTTCAGAGCTTTGGCGCTTTGCACGATGTACATGGCTGGCCGCTTGGGGGCAGCCTTTGGTGCTAATCTCCTGGGTCTCTGCATTAAGGACTGCTGTTTGTCAGCTTTATTAGGAAACGCTTTAACTGTTACTGGTTAAGTTTCATCTTTTTAACATTTGGTTTCATTAATTTATTCCATCATCATAAAATTAATTTCATTGCTAAGATTGCCTTTCTTATATCACCGCTTATCACCACGTAACTTCAAATATCTTAGCCGCCTCCATAGTTTAGTGGTTCGTCCACAGAATCAGAGACAGAGGCTACGGGTTCAATCCCCAGGGCGATACAAATTTGTACTCGGTTTGGTTGCTGGTAGGAAATTTTAAAACCCGAACGACACCCGGGTGTCACGGATGACGTCATCGCGTCAAGTGCATCGTTTCTCAAAATCCGAAATATTTTCTTATTAGTTATTATTTGTTATATACGGCTATCGGTCGACATTAATAAAATGTTAAATAAATTGTCGTATTTTTTCACATAACGCACTAAAAATGTATCCCCCTCGGCAGCCGGCTGCCGATCCAGGTGTTTGACAGGTGCTTGAAAGGTTAAAACCGCCTTGCTAACTGAGCTGACTTCATCGTTCAGATACGCAAGTATCGAACTTCCTGCTGACATGTAGTGAAAGTTTGTTGCCATAATTATAATGCCAATACCATTATTAAGTTCCGATTGTTGATGATAGCCAGTTTCCTCAGTAGTTGTGTCTGTTCCGGATGAACCTCACTTCCACTTACGTCTCATCCATGATATGAGCAGTCTATCAACTTTCACTGTCTGATTTAATACACCATGATTCACTTTTTCTGCATTTTCTTCGTCATCATAGTACTTATTTATATTTTAATATCAACAGGCTCGACGGCTCTCATGATTTTTTGGCCTGACCCCGAGACTGTGAGAAATAAGATGCAAGAAAAGGGATTCTCCTACTAAACTTTGTCAGTGTGCTTCAAATCTAAATTGATAATAAAAGTTAACTAAAAAATGATTGCTTTATTTCAGAGACGTCAACTTGTGGCATTCATAATTCAATTTGTAAAATCAACTAAGTAGCCATGTGTTGCCGACAGAGGAGAATAGCATCACCCCATATCCTTCAATGGGTGTCGTAGGAGACTAATGGATCAGTAAAGGGGTATTGATCATCTTATACTCCAGCCACCATAGAGAGAAGCCAGGGTAGCGAAGAGTGCTGATGCATAATCTGCTCTGCTCTTGGCTCCACTCTGCAATGCGATGGATCCGGCAAACGCACGGTGACTCCATAGAATGCTAAAAGTTTCTGTCTCTCATACGTTTTCGCTTATAAAACGGTTTTTTTTACTTTCTCGTATACGTAGTATAAAGGAAGTATTGTAATCGTCAAAAAATTCGACCTCGAGATTTTGACGGATTTACGCGTTTTGGATCTCCCTGAGTCCAAAAATACCGTTTTTGGAATTATGTCTGATAAGTCTGTGTGTCTATGCGTTAGCAGGATAACTCCAAGTATGCTTTAACTTATTGCAACCAAATTTAACATGCGTGTACGACATCAAAATATAAGGTTTCTATCACGACGACATTATATGTGTCGGTAGCCGAAGGCGCAGGTAAGTGGACTTGTTATGCTTGAACGGAGATTGAACCAGCTGTTAAACTTACCGACATTAACCCATTCCTATCACATGAGCGTTAGCTTAGTTGGAGGCAAGATATAGGAATTTGTTGATCAGCAATGGTTCACCCTTGTTTGGTATAACAACGTCTAGTCTAAAATCACTTCTTCGAACAACGTTTAAGAAAATAATCACTTTGTATAATATCGATTAACATAATTTTCATTTGCGATAACAACATTTGCGCTATCGATCAAAAAGTATAATGTTCAATTGATGTATTGTTCAGGTGGTGTAATTTTCATTTCATCGAATGTTCAATTGAACAATAGGTTAGCGAGGAGCGAAGCGACGAACGAGTTAGGTTGACATGAACACTGCGGAACACTGCCAGAAGCGACTTTAGGCGTTTTCACTGAATTATTACTGAACTGAATATTCGATACGATCTTTCGACCAAATCATTATTAGTCTAGTTAAACATTAGGTTAAATAAAATTAGTGCATTTGAAAATATGGTGAAATGACATTATGTGAAAGAAATAATTATGCTAAATAAAATTCTACCAATTAAATATTCGGTCAAATGAATAATTATGCGAAATGACTTTATTGTAACTTAAATTAGCTAAAACGATTTTCGACTAAACTTTGTTATACCAATCAAGGGTAAACCATCAGCAATGTATCCTATTTTCGATCTACAGTTTATATCTATGGATATAATATGACTTTGCTACTGACCGAACACGAATGAATTCCATACTAATCAATCTTTGAATGTCTTATCTCTTGCATTGTTCATGGTATACTGGTAGGTACTTCAGGTTCGTTATTCGTCGTATGCTGGCACTTCTTTCATATAGAATCTTTATATAGAATTCTTTTCTATTAGAATTATGAATGGTAATATTAACATTAGGCGTGGACACTTGATTAAATAAAAGTGAAGTAGTTGAGAACACGCTAGCTGAATCATCGATTCGATGTAATTTTGAACAATAAATTAACTTTATTGTTTCCAATTGACATTAGAATAATACCAACAATCAACATAATTGTGGTTTTGTAATTATAAAAATCGGGAGTGGTCTCCCCTTTGACTTTCTCGTATACCGGAAACGACTCAAAGGTTGATAGGAACCTTATATTTTGATATCATACATTCATGTTAAATTTTGGTCACCCATCCGAGTACCGACCGCGCACTTGATTGCTTAACTTTCGTGATCAACGACTCAAAATTTGATAGAAACCTTATATTTTGATGTCGTACACGTATGTTAAATTTGGTTGCAATAAGTTAAAGCATGCTCGAGTTATCGTGCTAACGCACAGACACACACAGTCACACAGACATAATTCCAAAAAAAATATTTTTGGACTCAGGGAGGTCCAAAACGTGTAAATCCGTCAAAATCTCGAGGTCGAATTTATTGACGATTACAAGACTTACGATTACTGCGTATTCCGTGGACGGCCAAAAGAACAAATATATCAATTCTCGACCAACGGAACGTCAAAACCAGATTATCGACAATTTGTTACCAAAGAATACTCAGCTATTTCGGTCACATAGCGCGCAGAGGCCCTGATAACCTGGAAAAGCTAATACTGGTGGGAAAAGTAGAGGGGAAAAGGCCGCGCGGACGATCACCTACCCGCTGGGCAGACCAAGTTAAATCCCTCACAGGCCTCCCTATTACTACTGCCCTGAGACAGGCTGAAGATAGAAGTGCATGGAAGAGCTTAGTAACCAACGTGACGAAGGCATTTCAGGACGGACACGACCTTCAGCAATGAAGAGCACGACAAGAAAGAAGAAGACAAGACTTCCTCTATACTACGTATACGAGAAAGTAAAAATGTGTAATAATAGGAAGATTTCTAGTATTAATCAGAGAAATGTAATTTTTTGTGTATTTTTTTGGAGAAAAACAAGATTATTATTATTTTTCAACATTCTATAAGTTTTTTGTGCTTTAGTAACACTTATTAGATTGCCACACTTTTTAGCTACCCGGCAGACAAACACATTGTATAGCTTGCTCTCCGTACAGCAACGTCTTTTTAAGAAAACTAGCGACCCGCCCCGGCTTCGCACGGGTGCAATGCTTATGTAAATATGCATGTATTATACATATAAACCTTCCTTAAGAATCACTCTATCTATTAAAAAACCGCATCAAAATCCGTTGCGTAGTTTTAAAGATCTAAGCATACATAGGGACACAGACAGACGGCGGATAGCGACTTTGTTTTATACTATGTAGTGATAATACTAACTAAGAACTCGGAACATCAGCCAAGCAGGTATTTGTAAACGGTGACAACTCATTTTTCTCTACTATCACCCATTCGTGTTATACCTATACGAGTTGAATGAACTTAGTTGCCAACAAACAAAAGATGGAAATTAAAAATACACTATTACTTCTGTGCGTATTGTAAACGTGTTTGTGATATTGCAAAAACACCCTTCATGAAACCAGATAAAGTCGATCCAAGTGAAAGCGCTACAAAAAATCCTCAAATGTGCCAAAATCTTCAAAGAAGACTTGGTCATATGCTTGGCTTTTCTTTTATTATTTCATGTAGATATTCATATTTATAATTATATGTACTAACCCTTTAGGGAACCAGTCGTGCGATTCTGTAAGAATGTTGATTCTGTTCTTCTCGCCTCACATCGCATTTCGAATTAATCTGTCAAACGCAACCGAATAATTCACAATAAAGGAATATTTTTAAATAGTGTGATTTCCAAATTACGTTTATTAATGTTGTTGTACACTACCATGCAAGGCTTAGGCACGGTAATATTATCTATATATTATCTAATATTACCGTGGCTTAGGTACATCTTTTTCAGTATACTCAACAAAACAAAGGGTTGGTTTTCCATAAAATTTGACAGCTAAATTCTACTAGAAAAATGCACTGAGCTAAATTCTAAATGAGATGTGAGGTTAGAAGCGAGATCATGACAGGATCGCACGACAGCAACAACATTGTTTTGAACCACATTCTAAAATCTTCTATTTTGGATGTCTCTTGTGAAAAATGTGACGGTCTTTAGTGATTGGTTTATCTATCTGTTGATCATGAGCGCTACCATAAACTTGAATGGTCTCAATATTTAATGCCTGTCCTGATTCTATGTTTAAATACATTTTGTAGCCACGTTAGTGATATAATAACCAAATTTAAGATTAGACGGTATGCCAAAATTCGTAAGCGCTGCTAATACTGGTGCTCAGATAAGAGCGATGGGAAAGTTTTTGTTGTTGGCACAATGTAAAGTATTTGATGAGTAATCCAAGCGAATTTGCTCTACAGGAAAACTACAGATGATTTATCAGTAGCTAGCCCCATCGCGTATTCAAAGAGAGGACCTACAGGCTTACTCTTAGAACCAATCCCGAACAATCGACATTGATATTGGGACGCTACATACTAGTGAGGTTCAACACTAACGCAATATTGGATTCATATTGCGTGAATATTTTATTTTATTTTATTTTATTTTCACAATTTTAGGAAAACTTACAGCTAGGTACATAATTCAAAAGTATACTATAACAATATATAGGAATATATTGGTCTGAGGGCCAATTAAAAGTTTCCACTTATAGATACAATAAGTAAAATTAAAATACAACAGTCGCAGTCCAATTTGTTATTTTCTGAGCAGGTATAATAATTTATATTACTTTGTATTATGTAAATTATAACAGGAAGAAAAAATAAATAAATATAATATACTAATTGCCAGCCACAAAGAAACGATTAGTGAAATGACGCTTTATCGCAGTAACTGATGTATTAAATAAGTCTAAGTCCGGAGTCGCTTTTACCAGTACATTAAATGCGGTACATGCCCTAATAAAAAATGAATTTTGCCTATAGTTAGTTCTAGCGTACGGTAAGTGAAGTAAGCTAGGTGCTCTGAATGCGGCCACGTTAGTGCGCAGTCCTATAAGTTCCAATAACTCTGAGGAGTCTACTGTGCCATTTGCTATGCCTACAAGATAAGATAGATCAGAAATACTCCTTCTTTCATAGAGAGGGAGAAAATGGAATTTCCGACATCGTGTTTCGTAATCAGGAAGATAAATCCTAGCACGGTACTGCAGGTATTTCAGGAATCTCTTTTGAATGTTTTCTAACCTGTTTACATAAACATCATAAACAGGGTTCCAAACTTGCGAGGCATATTCAAGATGACTACGTACATATGCACAATACAGGATCTTCATTGTTTTTATATTAGAGAATTCAGATGACATTCGTAGGACGAAACCTAGTGCACGGGAAGCTTTACTTGTGATATTATCAATATGCTCATCAAATATTAATTTACTGTCGAAGGACACACCTAAGTCTCTAATACTGTTAACTCTAATTAAAGGTATACAGTTAAGGGTGTAAGGGAACTTAATTATAGTTTGTTTACGGGTAAACGAGCAAACATAACACTTTGAAACGTTAAGGTCTAATTTATTAAATGTGCAATAATTTTGAAATCTAATTAGGTCATCTTGCAAGCATTTTGCGTCACTAATTGATTTTACATTACAAATTATTTTCATATCGTCAGCGTATAGTAAGATATTGGATTTTAAAAAGCATGATGATATGTCGTTGATGAATATTATAAACAATAAAGGACCCAGCAAGGATCCTTGCGGCACTCCCGAGGGAATATACATGGATGAGGATGAATAGCCGCTTAAGACTACAGTTTGGCATCTATTCTGGACATACGACGTAAACCATCTAAAGAGATTGCCACTTATACCAGCTAGTTGAAGTTTCCTTAATAAGACCACGTGATCGATACGATCGAAACATTTGCTATAGTCTGTGTAAACTATATCAACTTGCGATGGCTCAGACATAATCCTGGCAAGATACTCCGAACATAAGATAAGATTTGATGTTGTTGACCTACCTCTAAGAAAACCATGCTGTTGTGGTATTATATAATGTCGTAACGCTGAGTATACTTGGGAGTAAACCATTTTTTCCAGCACTTTAGCAAATAGACAGAGTTTTGAAATCGGTCTATAATTATCTACAATGTTCCTTGGTCCTTTTTTGTGGATGGGAGTAATATAGGCCGATTTCCAAATCTTTGGTACAATACCCTCCGTCAATGATCGACGATATATCATGGCCAAAGGTGAAAATAGACTTTTTGCACACTTAACTATAAAAATAGCTGGTATACTATCCGGTCCAGCAGACTTGTTAAGGTCCAAACTCTTAAGAAGCTTGAGCACTTCGTGGTCGTGTACTTCGACTGTATTTATGTGTGCGGTTGACGAATATTGAGAAGAATAGTCCGTACACGTTTGAGCATGATCAGAAGAGTCATTATGGAAAGTAGAATGAAAATATTCGGCAAACATATTACAGATCTCTGTTCCTTGATCAGAAGACCTAGTACCATAATTCAATAAAGATGGGTATGTATTTGAACTATTCTTACTCTTTACATAAGACCAAAAAGCTCGGGGATTATTTTTAATGAGAGTCTCAATACTATTCATGTACTCACTGTACATGTCTTTTTCCATCACCCGTGCCCTTTTCCGCAGAATATAAAACGAGTCACGGTCGTATATGTTGCCATATAATTTGTATCTAATATGGACTTTATACTTTTCTTTAAGTAATTTTATAAGTGGCCGCTTATACCACAAAGGATATTTATGTGTAGGTGTTACAAGTTTAGAGGGAATATACTTATTTCTCAGTGTATAAATAGTTGTGTAAAAAAAGTCCATGGCATCATCTATATTCCTTACGTTAAACTCCGAGGTCCAATCCAAACAGTCCAACTTAGAACAGATCGAGTCATAGTCTCCTTTGTAATACATAAATTTAGTGTACGGTTGTGGTTTAATTGTGTGAAGTTGTAAGAAGTCCAGGGATGTTATAACAGATGGGTGGTGGAGGTCTTCAGGTACTAGGGGATTATCAGAGGCATATACAGTGACGTCATTATTGGAAAATATTAAGTCTAATAGACGGTTATGGCTGGTGTTAACACATGAATTGTATTGAAATAGGTTACACTCATTAATTACGTCAAAAAAGTGAAGTTGATGTGAGCCTATTAAGTTGCTTGGCGATAGAGAGATACCGTCACTACTAGTTGTCCACGACACAAGTGGCATATTAAAGTCACCAAATATAGCAAATTTATCCATTGGATTTTCAAGAATTATATTTGATAGATTGTTAGCAAAATTCATTAATTGTAATTCCAAGTTATTACCTAAATTTTCCCTGCATATATAAACAACGCCTATGTGCATTTTGTAAACAGAGCAGCTATGTTTACGGCTACGATAAGTTATTGTTACCCAAATGTCCTCCGCAGATGATGACCAGTCCATTCGATATTCAGTCGCTAGTTCACGCCGCACCGCTATTAAAACCCCGCCACCCATCACCTGATTCGTTAATTTATAATTCCGATCTCGCCTAAATATTAAGTATCGATCATCAAACAACTCACTATTGTTAATACTTTCATTCAACCACGTTTCCGTGATGCATACAATGTCGTATGTGCTTAGACAAATATTTCTAAAAAAGTTGGTAGTCTTAGTACGTAAACCCCGTACGTTCTGATAATACACTCTAATTGGCATCTCTTTTAAAAACAAAAAAGATATTATTCATCGAACAAACACGATATAAAATGTTTATAAATAAAGGGTAGGGCAATATATGTGAGTGACGGTAGCAAGCAACAGTGAGACTAACCAGTAAGTGAACAATAGGACTGCGCGCAGCAAAAAACGAGTGAGTGAGTAAACCAGCGGTACCCAACTGCGGGCCGCAAATAATAAAATAAATAATAAATATTATACTTATCAAACGTACAACTATATATGTATGATATTTTATATCTTCTTCAGGTCCATATCCGAGCGTATTTGAATTTTTGGAGAATTTTCGTTTTTCCGGAGAAAAATTTTGCATCCTTTCACCCACGTAAATGCAAAACCCCGCTTCTTCGCCAGCTCTTTGTATTTGTTGAGTAGGATTTTGTTATCAACAGTTAGGTGGTCGTTCACATAAATCTTGCCACTCCCAGACATCCCCAAGCTCGCGGCAGTAATTGTGCTCTTCTTTGCAGCAGCTACAAAGTCGTCCTTTATGTATCTACTGTGCACAGAAACAACTATATTCTTATCATCTTTATTATTTCGCATCGGTATTCTAGCAATGTAGTTGATTTGCTCCTTGGGTATATTATACTTAATCTGTTGTCCTATTCTAGATAAGACCTCAAAGAGATTTTCAGATTTGGAGGCAGGGACACCTTTTATTTCTATATTGTTAAGGCGAGATCGCTGTTCAAGCTCCCGATTGTGGGCCTCAAATGTTTCCATACGAAGTTGTAGGTTTTCCACGTCTTGCTTAGTCTTCTTGAGTGTTTGTATATCTTTCTCCATTACCGACAGTCTCTCCGAAAGCTCTCCAATTTTATGGTCAACAAACTCGATGGATGATTTAATATCACTTATTTCAGATTTAATAGTCTTGAGTGAAGTTAATTCTGTATTCAATTTTTTTACAGCAGCATCCAATCCAGGAAGTAAAGCAACTTGTAGTGACAGACGTTTTAGCTCTGCGAGTACATCGGTCATGTCAGCCGGCACTGGAGATCTTGAGGCCGAGGGGCTAACAGGCGGCGGTAAGGGGCTCACCGGTCTGACGTTTTTGCACGAGGAACACTTCCAGATAGATTTCCGGTCACCCAGGCGCCGGTAACCAGTCTCTGTTATACCGGCGCAGCCGAAGTCAAAATGACCCTGACAGACAGAGCACTGGGCACCATCTCTAAATTCTTCCGAGCAGCTAGTACATTTATGCATTATGTCACTCTTAATATTACGGGCCGGGGTTGACAATCCCTGAAAACTGTAGTTGACCGTAAACCGGTTGGACTAGACGTGCGCACTGTCCGTCGTTGACGGACTGACTGATATTGAGTAGAACATTATAATCATTGGTCTGAGATTAGAACATTAATTTTTTCCCCTTCTCCTTTATTTACGACCGATGGCATGAGTCAGATCAGATGCCAGACTCATGCCATCGGTCGTAAATAAAGGAGGAGGTTCTGAAATCGACTGTGTTTTTGTGTTACCTTAAAACTTTTTACTAGGTATACCAATTTTGAAGATTCTTTTTTATATTCAAAAGCTGGTGGGTACTTGCTATGTTTTTGTGTTATCCCTATTAATGCGTATTTAATCGACTTCGACTAGGTTGATTAGAGCTAGGTTCTTGTTTACTACTTGTTTGTGTAAAAGATCTCTAGATAGTTTCCTGAAAATTTATAGGGAAATAATAAACCGAGTAACTAAAAAATCCAGAATGAGCTACTAAAAACAATAAATGGGCGATTAATCGTAATTGTTACCGCAAATCTGTTACTTATGATCTGTGAAGTGCATTAAAGCCTTTAATAATTTATTAGCCCCGCATTAATGTTTTTTTTTGTCGTCCACTTAGTACTTGCATAGGTTTAGGTTAAGTTAATCTGCTGTCCAGTTAAATACGATCCAAATTTATATAAGGGAACTAATAAACCGAGGAACTTAATAATTTGACCCACTGCTGTGACACAAGGCCTCTCCTTGTCATCGAAGGAGGTCAGGCAGTAGTCCACCACGCTTGGCCATTGGTGGACGGAATTTAAGGTGATCAATACCCCTTCTTTGTATAATACTTACAACACTAAAAAGCAAAATAGAAATTTTTAAATAAAAAATGGCTAACTAATTTTTTTTGAGGTCAGTGCCAACCTCAATATTTGGATTTGGAACAAACTTTGACATTATTTTGTCTTTGAGTAAAAAAAAAAATCTAAAAAAAAATGGATTTTTTTTAGATTTTTTTAAAAATGTGGTTTTTAATTCTCCGTTTTTAGTTTTGAAATGAAATGAAATGAAAATGAAGTGAAATGAAAATTAATCTGTACCCATAGTTTATAAAGTAAAAACGATTTACTACTTAGCTGATCCTTCAGTAGTTAAATATTAAAATTAAAAATTACGCTCAGTTAGTAGGCAGGTACGACAATTCCGCGATTTGTCAACTTTCAACAAATTATTTCATATATTTATTTACAATTCAAAATTCGGAATATATTGTGATGATCCATACTGTCAGATGTTACTTTATGTGCACCTACCTAACCAAATGTTACCAGCTCTGTCGAAACCTTTGTGATTACGATCGTGATTGAACATATGTACATATAAAATTTATATGTAAATAAACTTTCTTAGATCGTTATTACACATATATGTATAAAATAGATCTGTTTGCCTTATTGTCGCTGTTGTTCTGACCTTGTGCGCCATTTTGTTCCTATTTGGCGAACAGCCATAGCACAGTGTAAACTAAACAGTATGTGAACTTTTGAATGCAGTTCACGTGCACAAAAGAAGTCAATGACCCGAATGTGAATTTCATGTTAACTAATGTATTTACTTACACTTCGATTAAAATGTATATTTATACCCGTATTAATAGACAGGTAAAAGTATTTACTTGAGTAAAAGTAATTACTCAAAGAAAATTTTATGACTTAGTATGGAAATTACTTAGCCCTGAGTGATTACTTACTTCTTCATAAAAAAGGGTGTTACTGTGGTGCTCTTTTGCAGTCAGTCAAGTAAATGAAGTCCGTTTATTGATTTCAAAATCTCTAACGAAGACTGAACAATCGTATCAAGATCTCTATAGTAAAAATGCGGCGTGTAATCATAAAGATCTGTCGACAATAACATTCATTAAAATAATTACAATTTTATTTATTAATCAAAAGCTTGAAATAATAACGATTTCAATTGATAACCAATAGATAAACAAGTAGTAATTAATCATATTTTAGGTCCATCATGTTTTAGATACGATGTATTCGAATCCCGCACGGTAAATCTATGGAATATTAAGAGTTTTCTCGTCCTAAATTATCTGCCATTTCGTATTTTACTGGAATATATAAAAAAACAATATCAATTCAGCTCTACGTTCAAGTTGTAACACTGACGTTATTTAACTGTGACTACATTTTCATGAGTTGAAATATTTACACCGTTTCATAATATACATTGCTTTTTTTCAATAAAACTTTGATATATTTTTGTTTTCTTAGGAAGCAATGGTAACGCGATATAGATTTCTGTTCGCACTGAAAATGTTTGGAAACAATTTTTGGCATGCATTAGGAACGGCGTTCACTGAGATTTCTAATATTTTTTTTACAACAAGAGTATCTATCTAATTAAATAAAATATTCGAAAATTTGCTTCAAATAATTTAATCAGAAAGGTCCTCGAGTGCGACCACCGGGAAATGCAACGTTGGTAGGCCCTTAAGCCCTTAGGCGTAAACTTTCGTGTTTATAGCATGCAGATCTTATAATGAAAATTTCTCAAATATTGATATATTTCTTTTGTCAGAAGGACAGTTTAAAAAGGAAATCAAAGATTTAGTAATGTAATGTTGTAATCCCATTGTACATGTACATATATATAGTACTTATTTTTAACTAATTAGGGTTCACTTGTTTCTTATGAGCTATATATCTGGGGAAACTTTATTGTAACTTGAATTATCAACTATAAATTATGTATAAGAGAACAAAATATGTATGTTTCTCTTGAAAAATAAAGAAATAGTATTAAGTAGGATGCGAAAGTAACTGTCTGTCTGTTACGCTTTCACGCCTAAAACGCTTTTGATGAAATTCAGTATGGAGATAGATTGAGACCATGGGAAGGACATGAGATACTTTATATGACATGAGACAGATCTTTGGCACGATAATCGACATTGACACCAGCGATGCCGCGGTTGACCATTAGTAGATAAAGAAATGTCTTCAGCACAATGTTAAACTTAAGAGAATGAGGACATGCAAAGTTATTATGATGTGGTTTGTAAGGTTACTCACAAAAAAACAAAAAAAACTGGTACTTACTGCTACAGTTGTGGCACAATTTATTCTCAATTAAAATATTACAAGAAAAGTACTAATAATATTAGGCAAAACTCTTAACACCGCTAACTATGATCAATCACAATAATGACAACGTCATTTAGTGATAGCCACACAAACTAATAAAGTATTAGTGCCCACCAAGTGCCCACACTTAAATTCACAATAACTACGCAAATAAGTAACATGTAAAACAGCAATAAAAAAAAAATGTCCGTTACAACTGAATCTTGCCGTCGACCAACTCATGTTTCAGTGTGCGTCGTTCACAATTCTACTTCAGTTTCACGAGCAAGCTTTATTCAGTGATCATTCGAGCGCGCCGCGACACGACGTACCAGGCACGTCATGACGGTCACCATGGGCGACACCGCGAAGGAACCGGGAACGCCATTCGAGGAAGCATTGGAGAAGACCGGTACGGCTTTGTGCGTTTTGACGGATTTACGCCTGTTTTGACGCAACCCGTAAATGGGATGTTGTTGCGCTTTGTTCGGTGCATTCGTCATGTGCATTTGCAGTTGGTCGGAATTTGGTGAAACGTACTTATTTAATGGAATATTGTGAATAATATCCATGTTCATTGATTTAGAATAGTTACGTATCGGTATACGTGGATAAAAAAAATTTGCTGTCACTTGGAAAAACTTTTATAAATCTTTCCAAACCTATTGTTAGTTTATTTAGTTATTCATATTCGTTTTACTTAAATGGTGTACTTAGGCCATGAATAGGTCTATCACTGCTCATCCCGTGGGTGTTGTAAAAGAAGATAGATCTTACCCGCCTAGCATGACCACAGAAACACGATATGATATAGCCATTTATCGCTTTGAACTGTCAAAAATTATTAGATATAACTGAAATCTTGAAATTTTATCTAATATATATTGCCAACATGTATAAGCCTTATAAAAGTTCGCAGTTTCGATAAAATTTCAAGTTGGCGGTTATATCCATATTTTTTTTAAATTACCGCACCATGAAGTAACTCGTGCAGTGGAGAGTAAGTCAGGCAGGCAGCCGGCTATAACACTATGCCAAGATCTGTATCTGTATGCTGACATATTGCTCGGTACACCAAACCCAAATATATTGGGACCAGGGCAGTGAGAAATAGTACATTGCTTTTACGTTGGTGATTGCATCCTTTGCTAACAATATCTACATGCCTAATTCAAGTAACTTTCAGACCCTAGGGATTAAAACGCTGTTTTAGTCAATGTTAACGTCGAACAAACTAGCCCTTTTCGAATAAATGTTCAAATAACAGGTTTTGAAAAGATTTTTCGGATCGCGAAATGACGATTTGATTCCCGTATTTTGCAAATTTTTTTAAAAATATTAATAAAATATATATTAAATAAAATGACAAAACTATTAAAAAAAACAGATTTTTTTTCTCGTATGATTCTCACACACGGTCTCTGAAACGGGACTGAAAATTTCTAACCATGCGGCATACAAAAAATTACTAAAGGACTAATTATATCTTTGTTTTATTATTATTATTATATTATGTTGTCAAAATAATGTTTTAATGAAATGGTAATTATTATTTGGCAACGTTATTTAAGCTTTCGTGTAACACCTATAATGAAAGTAGCACTTAGCAATGTAATTTGGGTAGGTATTGTAGTAGTGTTAGTCTATATCTGGTTGGTGTTAGTAAATAAATAAATAAATATATGTAACGATATGTTACTCAAAGCTCTTTCCAACCGCTTTTGGGACTACGAGCGTGATCTTAAGATGAATATGATCAAATTGAACTCTACTTTTTGTTAGTATTTATCCGCTTTTGTGGTCTAGTCTGGGTCTAGTGCTTTCCCCATCAGTCTCAAATCCTGAAGTCCCGGATTCAATCCCCAGAGCAGTACAAAGTTCTCAATTTGGTAGAAGCCCACTTGACTAGCTAACGCTAACTGTGTGCCATTCTGTAAGGATCTCACTTCTCACCTCACCTTAAAAACTTTCCTCCTCCAAGAGGCAAAAGCGGACTGGCAAAGAACGCCTGGGTTAACACACTCAAAAGCACTAATCGAACCATACTCTCGTAAGCGCACTGACGAGCTACTACTGAAGCTTTACAGAGGCATCCTGAGCGTGTTGATTAGGGTTCTGACTGGCCACTGCAAGCTAGCAGACATCTCTACAATATGAGACTAAAAGATACTGATGCTTGCAGATTCTGTTGTAACAGTACGTGCCCTATGGCCCAACTCTGGCAGTATGGTCCACTAATCAAACACGTTTCCCGTCACTATTTTATTTTATTGAGTTACTTAAACAGCTTCAAATGGTATATAAAAGGCACTCTGAAAATAATATAAAACACACTGTAGAAACTAAACAATAAAACACTTAAAACTGATACACAAGATTATAAAAAGGTTTTACAAAAGGTACTCACAATTTTAGTGCCTTGATATAATTTTATAAGTAGGTATGAATTAGTAAAGGCCCAAGCCGAGGTCAGAGCGAGACCCTTAGGTACGTTAATAATGTAGCTATGTGTTCTGTGACACGGTCAGTAATGGAATGAATCAAAAATGAACCAAATGTCATGATGAATGATAATTTTGAATTTGATTGATATTTTAAAAATACAGCCAGTAATAAAGATGACGATGGTATAATAACATGGCAATGTTATAGTACCACGTTACAATACCCGGTCCGCCCTGGAAGAAAAAATCCTGAGGGGTGATAAGGCCGCAAGGATTTTTTCTAAAAGAAGCGAATGGAGGAAAAACAAAATAAAAATAGTGACAATTAATATAAAAAAATAAATAAACAATATAAAAATGGATGAGATGAGCTATACTAAATGATAATATACAGTGATATGATAATAAGGAGGCAACGTACACATTCATTCGATACATACACGCTACAATCATTCATCAATCAAACAAAGTGTCATGGTTTGTCAGACAACCCAAACCAGACCCTGGCATTTAGAGTTTTCAACTAATAAACGTTGAATACTCCGAGCGTTGTCCTTATAGTGAAGGCTTGCTTATACAGTCACCACCCGCTGTAGTGTAGGCTTATTTAAACAGTCACCATCCGCTGCTGATGAAGGGTGATTAAATGATACATATAATATTTACAACAATAATAAGGAGTGTTCTTGGAGTTCTTGGAGTTCTTTTAAATACTTTTTGATTTTATAGAAGTTTTGTCTGAGATCTGGATCTTTTTTTATGTAGGTGTTATATGTCCTGTGTTTGTATGAGAACAGAGATGCTTCCATGGTTTCAACATGCGAGTGTGACCGCGGGCGTTGGCTTAAGGAGGATTAATATAATATATCCGTAATATATACGCAAATCGTTATTAATTTTATGTCTGTTATGACGGCAGAATGTCTATTGAAGTTCGGCTTTGTTAGTGCAATCATTTGCGTCAATAATATACGAGTATAAACGTATCTCGTCGTATAGAATGTATGCACAGCAAACGTTCGAGAAAGTTCTCGAGTCAATACGTTTTCGTCCTTAATGATTTGCTTTGTGACAAAGCTCGGCAACACGCCTGTTATGAACTAAATATAACTGATTATTCGCCTGTCATTTTGTGTGTTGGACTCTCTATTGTTAACTGTACACTTGCTAAGTTTTCCCCGAAAGAGTTACTTCCGCGTGTAGGTAGAGTTATGTTTTCATAACATAGGTATTCCATAATATATTGATCTATTTATTCCATATTTGACAATAAATATTTTATTTTTGTCTTTGTTAAAACTACTACAAATACTAGAACTACTACAAATATATAAAAGTTGACACCATTCACAAATCATTACAAAGCGATAAATTCGTAAAATTTAAGCCAGGCAGAAAATCTCCATCGTTTCAATTTGAAACGATGGAGATTTTCTGGCTGACCTCTAGATTAGAAAAATGCACTGAAAAAAATCGACGGTGCAAGTCGATTTTTTTCATTGCATTTTTCTAGTATTATTATTTACGCGTTTGTAAACGCAAAAATACAACTATTCCATACCTACTAGATTTTTTTTCTGAAGTGTCGGTGGTGTAGTGCGTAAGAGCGTCGTCTCCCACCCGGGAGGCACTGGTTCGATCCCCGCCACGTACCAATGTGTTTTCAAATTTTGAATTCATATGTACCTTCGTTTAATCGACGCTTTTGGTGTGAAGGAAAACATCGTGAGGAAACCTGCGCACACCTATGAAGAAATTCTTAGGTTGTGTGTGAAGTCGACCAACCCGCACTTGGCCAGCGTGGTTGACTAAGGCCTAATCGCCCCTAATGTGGGGTAGGCTCGAGCCCCTCGGTGGGGACATTATATGAGCTAATTATGATGAGATTTTTTTAAGCGTATTTTAATTACGTGTAATCGATTCGATCGATTTGCCTCACTATAGGACGTAATGGTGCATTTTGTTTGTGTATTTTCGGCAGCCCATACAGTTTTGGTGGTTTAGTGCAGGTATAGGAATTAAGTAATTAACGTCAAGTTCAATTTTTTCGGAGTTTTTTTAACAAGATCACTGGTTTTCTTTGGTATTTTGTTTGTAGGGGAATTTCTATCAAATGGTCCCCTGGACAAATGAAATTGACGAAAGTTTTGAAAAGTGTATGGGAGCACTCACCGGTGGTCTTTTCTTCGATGTGGCGTCACCGCGGCCCCGGTTCTTGGTGGTGTCGTAAGATGCTTATGGTACTGCTAAAGGCGCTGAAGGAACTTTTGGTAAAAGTGCTAATTTTCGGAAATCTTCTTTAGAGAAACGGCGAGCGAAAACTTTGCTGCGTATCCGACGGTCGCACAAACGGTACTAGGTGGCAGCACTTGACAAGTACTGCGTTTCGTTTTATTGAAATGCGAATTAGGATATTGTGAACCCATACACTCATTAAGTAAGAAATGTTAAGTCTTTGGAATATAAGAAAATTCTGGATTTGTGCTAGTTTTATGACAGTAAATATTTAATTAAAATTAATATGAAAGTACGGAACATTGTTAGTTTGGTCGTTTTTGCCATATTTGTATGTCTTGTCATCCGATAAAAGACTAAACACTTAAATTAACTTAATCATTTGTTATTTTTCTTAGTTCTTGTTTTCTGTTTGATTTACCATGTTGTTTGTAATAATTATATTTGGAAATGAGGGATACTTTAAATCTACATTCTCCGTTCTAATAGATATTTTATAAATAGTAAAACAGCTTTAATTCAGCACATCACATAGTGACACTTGCTTGGCGATTTTTTAAATAGAATAGAAATTCACTTGTTCACACAACATGGTATCCACTGAGCACAATATCGGAACGACCATATATAAGATGCGTCAACGCTGATCTTCCGTGATTTTGGGATACTGTTTTAAATAATCTTCTTATTTCTACCCTGGTACCAATTTATAAAAAAACTTCATCTGTCTATAGTTCAGTGCGTTCACTTATTTCAGCGATAGGAAAGTAGAGTTAGTGCAACAAAGAAAAGTAATATAATGGGAGGTTCGACTGTATTTATCAAATTAAAAGAATTAAAGGCATTTGGGCATGCCATTAATCGAATACACAAATATGGGCTTAACCCACCACCAACCCATGGCCTGGCGCAACCTTCTAGTTATACAGGATGAAATAGCGGGAGAGTGCGCTGCTACTTGACGGAGGCTCTAGTTTCCTTCTTGATTCGCTACAAATTATTTTTACTCTTCGTTCTTGTCCCTATAGTCCCTCACATCTTCTAGGGCGGACATCACTCAGTACGCCTTCGGTGTCTTCTAAGGCGTCCGAGCTTACAAATATGGGCTGTCTCGTAAGGGTTAATCAATTATCTTTTTATTACATATCATCATCACCATCATCATCAACAGCTCATATAATGTCCCCACCGAGGGGCTCGAGCCTACCCCACATTAGGGGCGATTAGGCCTTAGTCAACCACGCGGGCCAAGTGCGGGTTGGTCGACTTCACACACAACCTAAGAGTTTCTTCATAGGTGTGTGCAGGTTTCCTCACGATGTTTTCCTTCACCGCAAAAGCGTGATTAAACGTACATATGATTTCAAAATTTGAAAACACATTGGTACGTGGCGGGGATCGAACCAGTGCCTCCCGGGTGGGAGACGACGCTCTTACGCACTACGCCACCGACGCTTCAATTCAATAATTATTACATATAATGTCATTTATAGTTCAACAAAGTGTCCAAAAATAGCGGGCTATATACTGCTATTACGATAAAACAAAAATAACCAAGATAGCTCAATACGAAATTCGCTTCTGCAAATACGAATCTTCAATTTGAATTCACACGGATTAATTAACAGCTGCAAAGTTATGTACACAATCACGAGTTATTATGGCACACATAATGAACAACGATACTTTACGTGGATTTTTTGTTTAAAAGCAGATATTAATCAATAACCATTGTCTCTTTCCTAAGTAAATGTGAATAAATTAGGGCGCAGATGATTATTCTTCCTTGCCCCCTGACTGCTGATGACGACAACAACATTATGTTTTTAATCTAAGTTTTCGGTACTATACAATATTCAATAACAACATATGTAAAGCTCAAATGTGATCCAGGAAACGGGTTATACAACATCTTACTGGTGGTGACGTGCTCCCTTATCTTGCTCGCCATCGGCGTCGACCTCTTCGGCTTCAGCCTGGTGGTGACCGCTGCCTGTGACCTGGGCCTCACCATATCGCAGAAGGGCATACTGACTTCAGTGCCTTTTATTGGTAAGTTTCCAATCTTGAAACGGAGTACATATTGCCACTATAAGCATGCCAGCGCCGTGGAGTCATCGAAATACTAATGTAAGGGTGTTAATGCTAGACCTATTCGTTACTTGCTCTACCCTGATTTGCAATTCCTTCAGTAGATTTAACATGTTAATGCACTTTACACGGCTAGCTCAAGTTACCAATATTAATTTAGTAGTTTACTTACAAACTTTTTATTAAAAGTGGGTACTGAAAGTACTTAACTTAATTTTTAAAATCCATTCCGAGAACTTGCTGACAACAACCTATGTGAACTGAGAGACAACACGGGGCTTTATTATTTATTACTTTTACAAATGCCCTTGAATCGCTACAACTTAGAATATATTCTAAACTGTCCAATTATTTTAAATAAACTACTGAATCTTGATAAAATATTTCGCAATTCTAAAGTGCGGTCCCTCGATGAACACATATATTATAGTAGGGGGGCCCAAGAGGGGATTTTGGGATTGGTTCAAGCGTGGCAGTTTAATAGTAAGGGAGAATCCTTGTACCTTGTTAGGTACTTTCAGCAGGTATGAGCCCTCAATATAGTGTCGTATGTTCTGAGCCATTGATCAGATTAGTAAAAAAAAATCGAACCTCAGAACTGCTCGAGCGCGTCAGATTAAAACAATTTAGGTTTATAATATACAGAAAATGATATTATTATAAAAATCTGACGATTTGACCGTGACGGAAGTGATCGAGAGAATTTCAAAGTTGCAAAAAAAAATCGTAACCTTGAAATGTTCGAGCGCGGTTCTTTTTTTTTTTTTTTCAAAGGAAATTACTTAAAAATTATAAAAATATTATAATCTGACGATTTCGACAAGCCGAAACATCGAAAATAATAAATAAAGTGTTGTCTATGCATTATGTATTTCCCGCTCTACGACTCTCATTCTTTCTCACTCTTTTTTATTGTCTTTCTCTTTTTTGATCAGTAGTTCCTAAGATAGATAAGCGCGTTCAACCAAACAATAAAACAACTCAGTATAGATGCGTGCGTAGTACTTGATCATTATGTAGCTGCGGCGTTATGTTAAAACTACCTATCTCTGAAGATATTCATTGAAATCTAATGACGTAAAGAACAATTTTGTACAAAATTAAATACTTGTGATGAATAACGTATGTTGAGAACGCAGCTCTATGCGCTCTCGTTGCATAGCAACGTTTGTTATGTCACTTTTCAATTTATTAATATTTTTTGCTTTGTAATTATTTCTCATAGTAAACTTTCTAACTTTTTATCACGAGTTTCATTCTGTCGCCAACAACGTATTAATTTTGATAAGGAATAATATTATGTTTACAAAAAATTCTTCATAGTCTCCTCAATTACCCTGCTAGCCACGTGGCTATTATATTTGACCGACATTTCACCCCCTCAATTAAAGATTATGAGCATACTCTTCGGGGTTATACAGAGGACAAAGATGTTTACATCTCAGGTCCACAACAAAAGAGAACTGCTAATTTTGCAAAAGAGCTCAAAAACATTAAGTTTAATGAAGCTTTTGTAAAATTTCTAATAGAACATTGGACTGACCGTGAGATGGCTACGATTATAGGTAACAAGACAATATATCTCAATCACGATTTATGTTATGTGTATACTGCTACTAATAATGAAGTGACGCGAACAGTTAATTACGATTTGACTTGTCAAGACCACGAAGAAGCGGATACAAAAATTGTATTTTTCACATGTCAACTTAAAGAAGATTCTACAGTTACTATAAGAACTTAAAAAAGCTTAAGCTTAAGCTTGAGCTTAAAAAAACTCAATAATAGTGTAATAAGCAAAATTTAGAGCGTTCGGAATTTGCAGAAAATTACAGCAATGGCCTGTGCTATGAACTTTTTTTTAATTCTTTCAAATTGTCAGATTTAACAAATCCCTTCACAAAATAGTCAGATTAAGGCTGGGTACTACTAGTTTGTCGAGTTGAACCATCTGTATGAAAATCTGACACGCGCGAGTATTGCAAAGTCACAATTTTTTTTGCATTTGCAAAAATTGATTAGGGACTTTTAGTCACGTCCAAATCGTCAGATTAAGTGAGAGGACACTTGTGACGGCTTAAATAATAAGTCCCTATAATTACTGACACGCTGGAGAAAATACATTTTTTTTTAATTTTTTTTTTGCTTATGTCGCTATTCGTTACGAGCGATCCGGCAGATTAATATTTTTCCGTGGACACAAGTTTGTGGGCTATCTACACTTCCATAATCTGACGCGCTCGAACATTTTTTTTTCATCACTTTTTTTTACATTTTTGAAAATTCATACACGCTCTCCCCACCACTAAAATGGTTAACTTCATAGGAGCTTTTTTATTATTTAGCATCTAATCTTTGCAATCCAATAGATCTTCTAACCGCTGGAGACACTACAAATTTAGCACTCTGGGCTCCCCTACTATTAATCTTTTACACTATGCAGGAATATTTTTATTGTAATGCTAAGCGTCCACTAGGCGTGCCGAGTTAAGTCGAATGGAATCGCAGAAAGTCGCTTCCTATACTATGAAACCGCGTCCATTAGCGACGCGCCGAATCGAATCGACCGAGCGCATAGCGATTCGGCACGATTCGACGCGTTTCTGCTAGAGTCGACAATATAATAATTATAAAATAATAATTTAACTATTTACAATATCTATATATTTAATATAATTTTGCATTGTTTATATAACGCATTCGATCATCATTGTATTGATATGTCTCGTAAATTGAAATTAATGACTGAAAACATTTAGCTTACATTGTATCTGCATATTCGCTGAAATTGAATTAAAATTACGTCTTTAGTTGTATCCTCTCCTTCTATCTATAAAATCTAAGTTATTTTTTTCTCCTGTATTTCCAGGTATTCTCCTAGTGTCGTACCTATGGGGCTACATCTCGGATACGAGGGGACGGAAGTTCTCCTTGGTCATCAGCATGCAAGTCAGCTTCGTACTGTCCAGCCTGTGCAGCATCTGCCCTACATGGCAACTCTTGGCCTTTGTTAAATTCGTCAGCGTTTGTTTGTAAGTAATTATAATGTTTTCTTTAATATTAAGACTTAATTATTACCACAAAAAGTCAAGAAATATGATGGTAACGTATTGAAGCAATGAATGTATTTTTAAAATGTTCAACTATGTGCTCGGAACACATATTACATATACTGATTTTTGTTTTTAGAATCGTGATTTGGACATGATTTTTTTTGGAATAAATATCAACGAAGAAGAACGAAGCTAGAGCTCTTGGAATGTTAAATATTAATCTGTTGTCATTAATATCTGTAACGTATTTTTGGTAGGGTATCGCAAAACAACTGGTTTATTCATGCTATGCAGCCTTTTATTGGTACAGCGAAAATATGCAAATGCATTGCTGTATTATTATAAAACTACGAAGGTATATTTTAGAGACGAAAAATACTTATAAATAGCTTAATCTAGGTCCAGAAGAGAAAAATCGCACAGAAAATATTTACATTTTTACATTATCCATATCTATGGAAAGCTACTTCCTAAAATACAACGAATGTTAGAAAATCCGAACCTTCACATCTGCAAGTTCACACTATCTCGCACTATTCTATAATAAATTTTACAGTGCACTTTATAAATACAACTGCAATGTAACACGTGTCTTAACGCAAAATAATTTCAAATGCCAAGTGGCAACTTTATACGCTCGACCACATGTTAATGCGATCACGAATCGCTCGATAAACAAACATATTATATATAACAAATTTCTATTAAGAAAATTACTTATGAAATTTATTATACTGAAAAGAAATGAAATTGTTTTATTCTAATAGCAAAAAATATATTAAAAAAGAGCACAAAATAAAAACCTCAGGTCATATACGTAAAAAAAACACATTTTCAAGAAGTCAATATACACGTTACGAATAAACTGTGTTTTCTTCAAATTTAAATCGAGTGCTTTAAGAGCATCTCCTCAAAATCGTACATAAGTTGTGTATACTAACAATCTATGGACCCCTGTTGTCTGAAAATAAAATTTTATTTACATTAGATCCCAATAGACGTCGAATTGGACGTACAAATTATAGCTAAATATATGGAAAACCACCGTCTTAGAGCCAGATGGTAGTGTCCATAAAAGAACTATTACTCCACCACTACTCAAGTCGTAAACTATGGAAACAATAAACTATTATGATTGTGATTATGATCATACTTTCAGCTAAATCTTTTTCAAAATAGTTTCCTTGGAAATCCGCCATGATAATGACTTGGGACATTAAGTTGTATGTGTAAGCATATTCGAACGATTGTAAAATATTACCCCACTATTGCTAGAATGATTAATGTAATTGAACGCAATGAAAATAATCACGAGATTATCATTGCTATTGTAATTTGAATCATATTACGCAAGTCATATGTTATATGATACGCTGCTATTAATACCAAAGGTATTCTTCGGCTAATTGAAGGGCCTCTGAAATAATGACTCGTGTATTCGCGTGATATTCGTAATTAAAACATACCCGGACATATTTACTCGTAAGCCCGAACTGCTGAGATGATGTTGAACGAACCATAAGTCCTTATTGCCTTTGCGCTTAAAAAAAATATCGCAAGTGCAATATTAAAAATAAAAAGGAAAGCAATAAAATAAACATTTTGTAGAAATTTTGAGAATTAACTGGCTTAGGGCTGTAAGAACTTAATGTGACAATAATTCTTAGATTTTATAAGATAGGTAGATTAGATAGAGAAAATAGACCGTTGGGATGGGACTGAGAAGATATCAATTTGGTAGGAACTCAAGAAACTTATTAATTTAACTGGTGTTCTTATAAGATGTGTTATAAGAGTTCATGATTCTGTATATAGTGGGGCTCGCAGACCAGCATCAGTATTTAAAAGGTTGGGGGCAAAAATATTTGTCACGTAATGTATACCGCAAAAGAACATCTGTACCCGTAGTGTAAGTTTTTTCGTTTAAAATACGTAACTTTCGTAGTTGCGTTAATAGCTCGATTTGTATAGGAAACGTGAATAGCGCCCCTAGCGGAAAGAAGCGTAAATCATGTTTCCCATACAAATTGGGCTCATAACGCAACTACATTAGTTACGTATTTAATACTAAAAACTTACACTACGGGTACTGCTGAAAATCGCACAAAAACCGGGTACCACTGGGTTTGCGAACCACTGGGTATTCTGATTACAGACTATAAAACTTGTTTAAATAAATACGAACTATCACAAGGCCTTTTATATGCAGTAATTAAATATGTATGCCAGATAGAAGTTGTCTGATATCCATATGTAATAATTCCAGCTCGTGTGCCGCTAATTCAGCGACGTACACCCTGGTGGGCGAGTCCTGTATGCAGAGGATGAGGAGCAAGTACATGCTCCTTATGACCTGTCTTATTCTGCTGTCACCGGCTGCTGCAGCAGGTAAGCTACTACGGCCCTTTCGACGAGGGATAACTGAATGTACTATATTATTATCTATTGCTAACTAGTTAGTAGTCGCAGCATGGTATAAAATTCTGTCTATAAAAATTATATTAGTCATGTTAGTATACTAGCAGCTAGCAGCGTGTAGTTCACGTGGAGTACGGCCTTCAAAAATCAAAATGAACACCTTTAATACCTATAATTCTTTTGTCTGTATGTAGGTATGTTACAGATTAGACAGATTTTAATGTTTTTTTTTTTATTCGAGTGTGGTTCAGGTTGGCAATTACACAACAATATGTTCGCATTTAGGCTCCCATACAATATTTTTAGTTTTTTTTTAAACGAACTACTTCTGTCACGTCCGTTAGTCTCTGTATATAAATATACCCTAAATATATTTCGATTTTTTATCATCAGTGTTTTAAAAAGGTCAAGGAAATCACTCCACCGTACTTGATGGTAGAAGTGAAAGTGGAGTCCCAATTGAAAGAGAACTAGAAGAAGCAAGAGGCTATTTGCGCACCGCACTAGCCTCCCTTACCTTGCCCTGCACGATGCTTTTTCACACCACTTTTGAATAGCCCAGGATTGTAAGAAGGACACGTACTGATCATAGTGAATTCCATTAGTTCGCGTTGGCAATATTTATTCCTCCTTGTTCAAAGCTGTTTTCAAGAAAAATACTCGCAGTTCCCGCTCGCGCATTAACTTCAGAATTGCTCTCATATCAATTTCTATATTTCTTTTCAGTGCTCACATACCCCACACTGAAGTTGGACTTTCAAAGCGACATATGGTTTGGAGTATCCTTCACTCCGTGGAGACTGCTGACCATTATCCTAGCTTTGCCCTCCGGGATAGGGGCTGTAGCTATATGTTTCTTCCACGAGTCTCCTAAATTCCTCGCCAATTCGGGAAGAAAAGAAGAAGCCTTGCAAGTGTTAAGGTCCATGTACGCTATGAATCATAGGAGTTCTAAAGAGGAGTATGAGGTGAGAACCTTTGCATCACGATTGTACTATCGTCAATGTAACAGTAGGAGTTTCTCCTGAGTTCTTGTTGTAAAACCTTCTCCCGGGGTCCGCAAGGTTCTTTTAACTCTTTTTTCGCTGCTCTATCTTTCGCTCCTCCCCGTGGAAGAAGGAAAGGGAAAGCAACAGAGGGCAAATCTACCGTGCAATTGTCTGTTACTTTAAGTACATTTTCACTTGACACTGGCGAAATGCGTAGTCTTTAAGTGTCGCGAACGCGATTTATTTAAAAGAAGAAGAATGTAACAGTTACAATGGCAGAATTTGTAAAGTGAGTCCGATTTTTACTTACCTTTAGCACCTGGTACCAACATAGTCTAACCTGTCTAACTAACTTAGTATGTAGGTATGAACGTTGAAAGTACATAGAAACACTACTCTATTCCACATTTTCTCTCTGGGCTCTGGAATCTTGTACACTTTCTCCTAGCCTGCTCCCTATATAATTGGGCTCGGTATCGATAATACTGCTATTAGGTTTTGTCATTACATTTTAATGGCTGGCCGACTGCCTGACTCCAACCCTCCTGAGGAACGACTGCTATCTTTCTACAGCACCAGGGACCACCAGCTTAACGTGCCGACGAAGCACGAAGGAAAATCGAGTTGCAAAATAATTTCGGTGAACCATCCGAATACCGACACCGTGCTGAGTAGCTTAGCTTTCGTGAGCGTGGGCCATCGACCTCCTCCGACTAGTACTGTTACTTATGAAAGTAATAAATTTCCAGGTCAAAGCCCTAACATTGGAAGAACATACTTCACGGAAGGAAATGTCATTCCTGAAAGCGGTATATGAGCAAAGTGCTCCGCTGTTTCGCCCACCTCTTCTCTGGCGCACTCTGCAGCTGTTCTACATTGTAGCGGTGGTGTATATCACGTAAGAACAGACTTTATACTATCTACTTATTATTATATGAGAGCCTTTAGAAGACGTTAATAATCATAAAGAAATAGTTCATATAGTGCATGAGTATCTAATGCCAGTATTTCTCAAATAGACGATTTTAGGACGTTTGGATTTTCATTGTTATAAATCAATAATTCAGAAATTCATTCACAATAAACTTGAACATATTATCTAGTGATAGCAAAAAACAGAAACACGATTAGAAATAAGAAATAATTCACTGAATGATTAAAAAATCAATGTTAGTAGTAAATTAAACTTTAAAGCCATGATTTTTATTGATTAGACGCCGCCTTGGTGGAGTTGTCAGTAACCCTGCCTACACATCGGGCGGTCCGGGTTCGAGTCCTGGCAGTGGCAAATGTTAGTGTGATGAACATGATCATTTGTTTATGAGTCATGGTTGTTTACATATTTATTTAAGTTTATTTATAAAAATATCTAGATTATTAAGCATATTTATCCGTTATCTAGTATCCATAACACAAGTTCTTAAAGATACTTAATGGAGAACACAAAAGGGTCAAAATATTACTATCAAATATACCTAAAATTGCAGCGTAGATCATGTACATTACATTACTTTTTATTTCACTTTAATACATGCAGTATTTCCGAAGTTATAACGACGAGAAGTTTAAGCCCTTTTCTATATTTCCGAGATTACGCTCGCTCATACGGTGACGTCACAACCTAGGACAGCGGCACCGCGCGGCCCTCGGTCCGGTACGTTAACCCTACTAAATTACGCGCGTCTCGTTTTATTATTTTGTTTCGATCGTCTTCGGTTTCCTATGTGCCTGTATTTCAAATAAATAATATAAATTATTCTATATATCCGATTACACTGAAGTGAAACCTCAGATCAGAATGAAACGTGTAGTGTGAACAATGGAAGAAGATTTTCTGTAGGCCTATTCGCTAACTTTTTTTGACAGTTGAAAGTGATCATCACTGAGTGAATTACATATTCATTGCTGTTTTACACGACACAATATTATGGCACTTGTCGTGTAAAACAGCAATGAATATGTAATTCACTCAGTGATGATCTTTTTCAACTGTCAAAAAAAGTTAGCGAATAGGCCTTCTGGTCAGTCGGACAATCTGCTAAGAGTGGATAGTTTGACGGTGGCACAATATTTCATGAAGAATAAAGATTTAACGGCTGCCGTAATTAGTGGAATAAAGATGAAAAGATATGTATGTTCTAAGTACCTAAGCATTACCTAGTCTCGGGTAGGTTCTCGGGTTGTTCAAACTTAAACCTAACTGAAAGTGTCTGTGTTTAATTTAGTAAGTACCTATTATGAGCGGCGATACAAAAATGCTATGTAGGTAGGTACTCGTATTCAAGATCTCGAGGTCTCGATGATTATTTTGTGTGTTTTATTACTATACACTTGAAGAAAATGTCACTATTTACCCATATACAAATGTAGGTAAGTCCTAGTAGGTACGTATTTACGTAATTAACGGTTTCTAAGTAGGCAATACCTACCTATTATTATATTTTTATAATAAACGTGACATTTTTAAATAATTTTGTGTGTGGGTTGGTTTAGTTTGGTTAGGGTTATAAGTATAACCGCTGTGGTTTCGATGCGTTTTTACTTTCTCGTACGTAGTATAGAGGAAGTCTTGTAATCGTCAAAAAATTCGACCTCGAGATTTTGACGAATTCTCACGTTTTGGACCTCCCAGAGTGCAAAAATATTTTTTGTGGAATTATGTCTGTGTGTGTGTCTATGCGTTAGCACGATAACTTGAGCATGCTATAACTTAATGCAACCAAATTTAACATGCGTGTATGACATCAAAATAAAAGGTTTCTTTATCAAATTTTGCGCCGTCGATCATGAAAGTTAAGCAACCAAGTGCGCGGTCGGTACTTGGATGGGTGACCAAAATTTAACATGCATGTATGACATCAAAATATAAGGTTTCTATCAACCATTGAGTCTTTTACGGTATACGAGAAAGTCAACCATTCACGATCTTTTAAAATTGAATTTAACTGGGGTTATAGAAATATTTTATCAAAATCGGTTAAGCCGTTCCAATAGTACTATAAAAACGTAAGTTATGTAGGTCTTTTTAAAATATAAATGGTCTTCACAGCAGTGCGCTTTAGTTTTAGGGCCTATTGAATCTAATGTTTTTACGGTTGTCATCCACTCTTTCCTCATTTTTGGGTATATAAGAACGTAAATAAAGAGTTTATCAGGTGTTTTAACTGTTGAATTGAAGTACCAGGGCACAATACAGTATTTGTTTTCCATTTTACCACAGATAACTTTATAACTTTGATTTTTATTGCCAAATGGCGAGCGAACGAGAGCACGACTATCGAATGACCGAGGTTGTGACGTCATCGGCTAGTTAGCGCCCGTCCGCGTTTTTAACAACCTTCGGCCGGAAATACGCACTTTGATCGTAAATATCTCAGCCATTTTTTAAGATATGAAAAAAGTAAAAACACAGTTTGTCTCGTAATTTTTTGTAGAATTTTTTGGCATGTAAAGTAAAAAACGTTTGTCAGACCCATTGGTAGAAATATATTATATTATTATTTGTTTGTAGTTCATACTCAAAAAGGGTTGAGCAGAACCTTTAGTTACACATTACACTACATCTATCAGTATGAGCCATGAAGTGCCTCAAAATAGTGATAGGTTGCCAGCCTGTCCAACATAAAAGGAGCATCGAAACCAAATGGTTTAAAGGAAATTGGTAAAAACCGTTACAACTACATTTAGTGAATTAATATGCCTTCCGAAGCACGGAACTCGGAAGAGTTGATCATGCTTTTTGTCAATTCATCCTGGAACTACCTACTAAGGTACTACCTACTTCAAAACCGAAACATATTTTGAAATCGAAACAAGAGCGTGCAACGCACTTATATCTCAAATTTTTTACTGATTTACGATAATCACGATGGTACTGAACCCAGATATTGTAAAGACATTGAACAAGCCCGTTAAATTTCTACTTATGTTAGGTATGCTAGTAAAAATAATTATGTACCTATTCTTTTACTTATCAGCACACATTAGGTATTATTAAGATCTTTTTTATGAACCAATTGAATTTCATTCTTGCAGAAATAACACATTCCTTGTGTGGCTGGCGCACATCCTAAATCTTGTGAGACTGGCGCTCGAAGGTTCAGCCACTGGCAATATTTGCGACCTGATCTCTACTAAGAAAGCAGTTATGGCTGACAATTTCACCAACATTACTTCTGAAGTTACTTTTAAAGTAAGTATACGAAGTTCCAAAGACATATTTTTAACAAATCTGTATGTTGGTTTAGTACGCAAATAAAACATAATCCAGTTACATGTACTTGAAATAGGACTACTTGGGGAGGTATATAATAATATGTCGGGGATATCGTCAGGATTTAGCTCGAATCACGATCTCACATATGCAAAGAGCAAAATACAGACCAAAAAAAGAAATATCTTCTTCGAATCTAAAGAAATTCCCTGTTGGTAAATGTTAGATAAATATTACAATCAAACACAGTAAAAGAAAATTTAAAACAACACGTTCATGGGTCAACCTTTCCTCAAAGTTTGAAATATCAAATACGAGTCTACTAGGTACCTAATGAAGAAAAACATTTCTATCCGGAATCTGACGAAAAATGTGAAACGGCAGAATCTTTAATAAAATCTCCTGTAGGTAAAGATGTTCATCCACGCCACGCTGTTCTCCGAAACAAAAGAACCGATTCTAAAGAACTTTGTTAAATAATGTGTTTTGCTTGGTCCAACCTAGAGTTTAGGATATTTTTTATCTGGATGAAATAGTCCCCAGTTTATTTGGAATTATTTGGAAGTTCCATGAGTTTCTAACAGATGATCTCGTAAGGTTAATAAGCCACAGCAACTTGTGGCCGAGTCAGCTATTTACTTTATAAATAAAATAAATTTTGGAAGGTATATTATGATTGACCACTTTTTATTTTCTATTTCAGTCCCCAGAAGTCTGCGTGAGTGCTATAAAAGAGAATGTGATGTTGACGTTGATAGCGTCCCAATCTATCTTCTCCTTTATGAACTTCGTCATATCATATCTGCCCCATCGGCGGAAAATCGTGCTAATAACAATCTTATGCATGTCTTCATTGAGTGGATGTTTGCTCAACTTGATGCCAGAGCCACTGTCCAGTGTATTCTTCTTCGTGATATTTACATGCACGTGCCTTGGCATGGGCATATTAGCATCGTATTTTGTAGATTTATACCCTACTTCTTACAGGTGAGTTGTGTCTACTATATGCCAGACCTTGGTTAGTAGTTTATTACACAATATATATGGTATAGTATAGGTACCTATTTTACAACATATTTAGCAATATTAAGTACTTGCCAATTCACCTTTTCTTGTATTCGCTATGAGATTATATATCTCGCTATATTGGTTTCCTGCTTTAAAAACTTCATTTCTCTGAGAACCATTTCACCAACTCATTATTTTATTTCCTCAGGAGAAGAAGAATCCTTATCAATCAATTGTTCTATATTATACTCTCTTACTATTATTTGATCTTGTCGTTTTATAGAGGCATGGTGGCCTGCCTCAGTATAATGGTGGGTCGTGGCAGCACATTCGTGGGGATCAATATTGTGAGCAACCTTCTCTTCCATCACTGCCAGATCACCTTCTACATGTGGTCACTGCTTGTTTTGAGTGAGTATTATATTGGCTGCTTATTCAGATTTATATTTGATTACGTATATTTTTTAACTGATATTGGCGTAAAGGTGCTCTCATATACATAGAATATAAATGCTAGTACTGGAGTAGTTTTTTATACTGCAAAGGTAACAAGTACCTATGTGTAGTCACTATACGAGGTCTGCTAGTAAAATATATGTCATGGCATATCTTTGCAATCAGTTCCGAGAGTAGCAACGTTTCTACCCGTGCTTTCATTAAAATAAATAAAATAATTCTGTAAAATTAATACACTCAATAATGTCCTTCTTATTTCGGAAATATTCTTTAGTCAGTATATTTGTTGGCTGTTAGTTTTTCAAGCTTTTCATCGATAGGTAAATTATTATGTTTTTTATCATTATTTAAAGTCCACATTTCTCGAAAGTGTACCTTGTATCTAGAATTTAAATTAACTTTTATTTTCTGCACAATTTTCCAGGTAGTGCCATAGCAGCGTACTACCTACCTCCCGACAAGCCGCCAACCAAATCTACTGGGGTGTAGACTTAGCTAGAATAATTGATGAAAAGTCTGTGATTTTAGATAATATGTTGTTACTAGACTGAGATATTGTTACAATGAGGAAAGAATATGAATTCCAAGATCTAAACGAAGTATTGCTTAATTAAAATTGTTACATTATCATTTGTATTTCTCTGACCTAAGAGCATACGAATATTTTTAAATGTTTTTTAAAATCAATGAAACATCCCAAGTAACATTTTAGGTTTTAGAAAGGATTTGAAAAGGTTCTAGAACCTTTGTATGGAAATCGGATGGTAAGTCTTAATAGGCCGAAAAGCGCTATGTTAACCTTATAATAACCTCCTGTGTGCAAAAAGGGCCCACGTTTTAGAACCTTTTTGAGAGCTACAGAAAAACCTATTGCTCAAAGTCAGAACCTTTCAAACTACTTACATAGAACCCAAATATAACTTTCACCACTTTATATTAACGTTAATATAACCTTGCAAGACAGCTTCTAAGTTCTAAAATAGTCTTGGATGTAACTCTATGACAAGTTAAAACCTTTTTGATAGACGTGATTAAATGCTTTTCCAGGACTCTTGGGTTCTAAAATATTTCTGTGTAAGATTTATTTACACAGAAATACCAATCATGGACTTTATTTACTACCAAAATATAATGGCGCCATTGCCTGTCACTATACCAAGATTCAAAATGGCTGGATAACAATGTGCCGTATGAAAAATATAAGCAGGTTGCTAAATTCACGAAATGAAAAAAATAGTGCGATTGGCACTTTGTCGTGAAACTTAAGGATAATTTTTCTATATAATAAACGGGCCTTTCGTAGCTTCAAAATTTAGAAGATATTTTAGTAAATTGAAAATTATAATATTAGGGGGTTGGTGGTAAATCGCATTATTAATAAAAAAATAAATCATAGAAAAATCATTTATTTTAAATCGTATAGAACACGTTATTTAATTTTGCTTCATTTAGTTGAAATATTGTTTTTTATTTCTTTTTTTTTAAATTTCTGTTAAAAAATATGGCGGCCGTTAGGAAATAACCAGAAAACATTAAAATTAACCTTTTCAGGACTGTCTCAGCTAAAAGCTCCTAATTTTTACCTAAATAAGAGCTAAAGGTCTTCTCGCGGAGGTATTTAAAACTAAAAAGTTGTTTCCGCAACTTAAAGGTTATCGCCAGGAGTAATTCAAGACTTGTCAGTCGCGAAACCAACCTATTAGCACAAATAGTTACTTCTAAGTTTTGATTGTTTGATTGGACGTGCGTTCGACACAACTCGATGGTTCGACCAGAGTGCTTAACATCTACAGGCGGCTCTTATTAGTCTAAGTTAGTTCCTATTTCTTTTTTTTTTAATTAAGACAATAATAATAATATATTTATTCCACACACACCTGACCAGAAAGTGTCATATACTTACCTCACACATACATAATCATTTTTAGATACTTTTATAAATAAGCTGAAATAAATATATGAACAACCTTGACTCGTCAACAAATGTTCGTGTTCTGCAGACAAACATTTGCCGCTACCAGGACTTTCATAATTTATCTGTAACTAACTCATCTACTTATTATATAGCCACTTGAACATCCGAGTTACCACAACAGCTCCAAAAAAATTTCCGTCGCCATCAAACGTCAGAGCTGTTAAGGGTAGCAAACCTTAGCAAACACATAATCTCTCTAATCTGTGATGGCAGAGCATCGGACTTGTGCTCTTTATCATGTATAAAAGACAGTGTCAACCTAATTAAAAACATAACCCAAAATCTAGATACAGGATTGAAAACATTGGCTATATATCTAGAAATGAGTAAAGCGTTTGATTTTGTCTCACATGACTTGCTTTTGCATAAATTGGAGAAATATGGCATAAGGGGTACTGCCTTAGGATGGGTAAAAAGTTACTTAAAAGATCGAATGCAATGTGTTGAAATATCCAGGTTACAAGGGAATAATAAAAAGATTTATACCTCCGGATATCAAAAAAATCAATGCGGTGTACCGCAAGGAAGTGTTCTGGGACCTCTTCTATTCCTTCTCTATATTAATATTAACTTTTGTACACTCCCAAGTCACACACTGTGTTGACACGGCTTAACAAACAATTACTTATGCAATAATCAAATCGAAAGGGGTTTTTATTTTTCGTAAATTATATAACCTGACACTTGCCAATGTTGAGGGACATTTCATTGAGGATACACCAATCAGAAACCGCGTCCATATTTTTCTGTAATTCCTCACAGTCGATTGCACTAGAAACACGTTTAAAGATTTTCAAATCGTCAGCAAAGGCAAGACAGTCACATTCGATGACGTTCAAAAGATCGTTCATAAATATTAAAAATAAAAGCGGTCCCAAATTGGATCCCTGCGGCACGCCCGAGCTGGGGATGAATGGCACAGAATCATAACCGCCTACCGCTACCAGCTGAGAACGATTAATGAGGTATGAGGCAAGCCAACGCAATAAGCTTCCGTGGATGCCTATATGATCTGCTTTGAGTAGGAGGATTGAGTGACTAACGCGATCGAAAGCTTTTGCAAAATCCATATAAATAGCATCAACTTGCGTGCGATCATTAAAAGAATCACATAAAAAAGTGGTATAGCACAATAGGTTGGATTCCGTTGACCTACCCTCAACAAAACCATGTTGTTTAGGACTCAGAAGAGGTTTGACGTGGTTGTAAAGGTGTAGATAAATAATCGACTCGAAAACTTTCGCAAACCAGTTCAATTTACTAATTGGTCCGTAGTTCATTACGTCCTTTTTGTCTCCTGATTTGTGTATCGGGGTGATATTAGCAATCTTCCATAGGGACGGAAAAACTCCTCTATGAAAATAACTTTGGGAAGCCCTGGCCTATAGTGTTCCTCGATAAATAGACAATCAAAGAATTTTTCAATTTGAATCATTAGTTCCCCTTTTTAGAATTCTGTACCCAAATGGTAAAACGGGATCCTATTACTAAGACTCCGCTGTCCGTCCGTCCGTCTGTCCATCTGTAACCAGGCTGTATCTCATGAACCATGGTAGTTAGATAGTTGAAATTTTCTCAGATGACGTAGTTCTGGTGCCGCTATAACAACAGATACTAATAAATAGAATAAAAGAAATATTGCAGGGGCTCCCATAAAATAAACGTGACTTTTTTTGGTCGATTTTCATAACGGCAACAGATACTTAGACGCTTGAAATATTCACAGAATATTTAGTTATATTATTCACTTTAAAAAGAAATAATTAAATTATATTTAAGGGGGCTCAACAACAAACGTATTTCTCGGTCTTAATAACGATTGGTGATGCGGATGCGTTACACTTATCTATAGGCAATCAATTTTGGCGACAAATAAACAAGTCACACGCACTTACCTGAAGCTAGCTCTCCACTCCTCGGCAAACAGCGGCGCAGCAGATGATCAGGTGCTAGGCGCGGTGACACGGCGATGTAGCGCGTATATTTATGTATGATGATGCGAATTCGCCCAAAATGATGAGGCGCGGCGGATGGCGAAAAAACGGTAGAAGACCACGAGACTCGTCTTCGTATTGCGATCAGAGAACGAATGCTTTTTTGGCATGTGCCGGAGATGATTTGTCAACCGCGTGACAGGCTACATGCACGCTGCTACCAAGGAGGTTGTGTGGAGCATAGTGCCAGTATCAAAATAAGCGCATGTAACCGTTCACTTGAAGCCAAAACATTACGACTATAGAAAAGCGCGTAAACATCCTCCCCGGCTTGAAATCACTCGGATTTCAAAGAAAAAAAAAAATAGCGTAAATAGATATAATGCGATTATGAATATACATAAAACTACGAGTGCAAACAAATAAGTAAAATTACTAACATATGTGAAACTTCCCAATTATTGTGAAGGAAGAGGGCATAGTTTAACTACTGGACGTTTATAAGTACCGGTATCAGTTCGAACAGAAACAACCCTGATAATACCATCCTTACCCGGAAATACTTGTTCAATAATACCAGTAGGCCAACGCAAAGGCGGAATATCATCTTGATGAATAAGTACAAGTGTGCCAGGTTTAATCTGCACGTCAGGCGTATTCCATTTTTGTTTAAGTTGCAAAGTATGCAGATAATCTACGTGCCATCTTTTCCAGTAGTCTTTAACTAAGTTGTCAAGAAGTTTCTTTCTGCATGAAAGATCTATAGCAGAGTTCAATTCAGTAACTGGAAATGATTTTAAAGGAGTACCCATTAAAAAATGTGCAGGTGTTAAAATAGTATGAGGCTGATCAGCTAACAAACAAAGTGGACGCGAGTTTAACAGACACTCAATTTGCGTTAGCACAGTCAACAGCTCTTCATAAGAGAGTAATTGTTGACCTATAGTGCGATATAAGTGCGTTTTTACGCTCTTAATGTTGGACTCACATAAACCACCCCAATGTGGAGCGCGAGCTGGAATAGTCTTCCATGTAATTTTATGATAATTTAGCTCCGTTTGAAACGCGTTGGCGGTTGTTTTATCCGACAAAAAACTATAAAGGGCGTCTAGTTTCCGTTTGGCGCCAATAAAATTAGTTCCGTTATCGGAATAAATCACAGAAACTGGACCTCGTCGTGAAACGAAACGTTTGAGCGCGTCTAGAAACGTTTCCGTGCTAAGATTCGAAGCAATTTCAATATGAACTGCCTTAGTTGTTAAACAAATAAAAAGGCAGATATAAGCCTTTTGGCTTTTTACACCCCTTCTACGGGTTAACGTTAGGCTAATGGGTCCGGCATAGTCAACTCCGGTGTGCGTAAATGCTTTAGCTTCTAAAACCCTAGCCGGGGGAAGATTTGCCATCATAGGCGAAGGATGGGTAGGCGCAGTCCTAAAGCAAAAGTTACACTTTCTTATGCGTTGACGAATAATGTTGCGAGCGGAAATTATCCAATACCGTTGCCTTAATAAAGACATAAGCATATGAGAACCGGTGTGACAATTAGAGCGGTGCCAATCATCGATGATAAGATCAACAATATGATGGCGGCGCGGTAGTAAGATTGGATGTCTATTTTCAAAAGCAATGTTAGCGTTAGCTAGTCTACCACCAACTCGAAGCAACCCATTATGGTCTACAAACAAGTCCAGCTTACGCAGCGGAGCGGCGAGTAAGCGACCTTTAGCGATGCTTGTAAAAGCATCATGAAAATAAATATTTTGTAATGTGCGTAAAAGAAAAACCTCTGCTGCATCTATATGGGCAACCTGAATTGTAGGAGAGCGGGGTATTTTTTTAATAAATTTTAAAATATAAATAATTATACGCAACAACTTTCTCCAAGAAGAAACCCGGAATGCGAGCTCCATAAGAGGTTGCGGAGGTGTTGCCACGTTAGATATTGTGGTGAACAGTACAGACTTCATCTCAGGAAGATCATCGATATCCGAGCACTTAAATGGAATTATTGGCCATTCTGAGATGTTATCCTGGGCCCATTTAGGACCCTTCCACCATAGGGAGTGGTCAATTAGCTGAGATGGTAAAAGACCTCGTGAAACACAGTCACTCGGGTTTTCAATACCATTTATATGAAAGAAGCGACAAGGTGCTAAATGGTCATGTATTTTACTAACACGGTTGGCCACAAAAGTTTGCCAACGGTGCGGCGAAGAATGAATCCACGATAACGCTATAGTGGAGTCAGAAAAAGCAAAAATATCCTTAATAGGATAGCGAGCATGTAAAGTGTTATAAACTTGCTTTACAAGCATAGAAAGTAAAAGCGCAGCGCACAGCTCGAGCCTAGCGAGCGTTATAGTTTTTAGCGGGGCGACCTTTGATTTGGAGCATACCAAATGTAACGCTATGTTTCCGTTAGGGTAACTAACGTGCAAATAAATGACACAGCCATAAGCCTTCAAACTTGCGTCTCCAAACCCTAGTAGATGAGCAATACAGCCTTGCTCGATACCTAAATGACGCGGTATTTGTAAACACGATAAAAGATTTAGTTCATTTTTAAACTTAAGAAATCGATCAACGATAGTCTGAGGAGGTTCCTCGTCCCATTCAACTTTGGCAAGCCATAACTCTTGCATTAATAATTTAGCGTAAAGAATTACAGGCGCAACCAAACCTAAAACGTCGAATAAACGAGCAATCGTAGAAAGAATTGAACGTTTTGTAGTGGCGTTTGTCGTCGTAGCGCCTGAAGATGTAAAAGTGAATTGATCAACTACAGGTAGCCATTTTAAACCTAAGACTTTCAAGCTATTACTGCTATCTGTAAACTCAATTGAAGCACGATGCGACTCTGGTACATGGGCGAGAAGCTCGGGAGAGTTACTAGCCCATTTGAGTAAACTAAATCCGCCACTTTCAAATAAAGCGATTAAATCATGAGCCAAAGATATTCCCTCCTTCTCAGAAGGAACCGACGTGGTAACATCGTCCATATAAATATCATTGGTCGCAACATCTGCCGCAACAGGAAAGCGCTCCCTCTCAATAGCCGCTAGCTGACGAACTGTCCTCATGGCCAAAAAGGGGCTAGACCGCAAACCGAAGGCGACCGACTTAAATTGAAAGATGCGAAATGGCTCTGACTCATTAAAGCGGTATAATATTTTTTGATATTTGCAATCTTTCTCAGACATTAGTATTCGAAGATACATTTGCTGAATGTCAGCGGTGATGGCTATTTTAAAATAACGAAATTTTAACAAAAGTGTAAATAAATCTGCCTGTAAGTTAGGCCCAATGTGGAGTAGATCGTTAAGAGACACTCCAGTGTCAGTTTTAGCGCTCGCATCTAACACGATACGAATTTTAGTAGTAGCCCTATCAGGACGAATAATGGCGTGATGCGGAATAAAATAACCTTCAGTTAAAGCTAAAGACGAATAAGGTACTTCTGTCAAATATCCTTTTTGTATATACTCCCTAATAATATCACTATAAGCTTGTCGTAGTTCAGGGAATGAAATAAACTTGCGTTCTAATGAAAGTAACCTGCGTTTAGCCATAGTGTGCGAGTTCCCTAACAGTCCAGGGTCATTTTTAAATGGTAAAGATACGATAAACCGTCCGTTAGGGTTTCTAGAAACAGAAGCTTGATATAAACGTTCGCATTCATGATCGTCAGGACTAACGCAAGCTTTAGACGTAGTAGGCACTTCTTCAAGTTCCCAAAATTTAATCATATTATTGTTTAGCGAATCGTCGACTAACGGACCGAAGGACCAGGCTATATTAATATTAGGCTTGACTATAGGAGCCTCTCCTGTAATAACATAACCAAGCGTGGTTTCAAGAGCGTAAGGCGCGAGGTGAAAAGCATCATTCCAATCAAAATGCGCGTTGGGTGGAATCGAAGGCATAATTTTATTCCCTAGTATCAAATGTGGGAACAGCTGAGCGCCCAGTATAGCATCAATTTTACCAGGCTCGTTCCAGCGATCATCCGCCAAAGGCAAGTTTATAAAACTATCAAAAAATTCTGAGCTTATCATGCAAGTAGGCAAGTTATCAGTAATTTTCTCAACAACTAAAAATGGCAAATTATACTGTGCGTCCGAAAAGCGAGACTGAATAGAAAGCGACACCCAACCTATAGTAGGCGTGGATAATAAACCTAAGGTTTTTAAGGAAGAATCCATGAGCGGCTGAATCTTAACTTTCAATTGCTTACAGCAAGCAAGTGTTATTATGTTGCTCTGAGATGCGCTATCTACCAAGCACCTTATAACAAAGCGGTTATTATTAAATGGAACGAACACTTGAGCGGTAGGCAAAATAATCGTAGACTGCAATTTTCGTGACGTATTAGACTTGTCACTACTGCAACGAGAGTAAAACACTACCCGGTCCGAGGTGCTAGCGTTTGAAGAAGAATGCAGGCATACAGACTGCGGCGAAGATTGACCGGGTTCAGCAGGCACTACTGCTGGCGAACGTGTGGCCGTAGGCGGCGACACAGGTGCGTTGTTGTCACGAACTGCATAATTCTTATTATCATGATACGAGTTCTCAAAGTGCAATAGCGTATGGTGCCTTCTCTGACACTTTTTACAAGTATAATGCGAGTTGCACCTATATGTAGAGTGCATTGTGCTAAAACAATTTAAGCATAAATTATGCTGCTTTACCAACCTAAAACGATCACTAACTGACAACTTTTTAAATTCTAAGCACTCGTATAAATGACAGTGCTGCGAAGAGTTACAACAAACACATGCTGATAGAGTTTTATTATTATTACCGGTGATAGCAAATGAATGCGACACCTTAGGCTTAGGTGCCGTGCGTGGACGCATTTGCATGTTACTACTTTGAACTAACGAAGAACTCTGCGTTTTGAAAGAGGTGGTCCGTTCAAGCACTTTGACTTGGTGGCGGACATAATTAATTAGGTCTGAACATGAGGGAATGTCTTTATCACGCGTCGACAACTCAAAACTCTGTAAAGTCTGCGTATCTAATTTCTTTAATGCGACGTGCGTGATAATGAAGTCTGATAAATCAGGAATGTTCAATTGTTTCAGAGCGGAAAAAGAGGAATGAATTTTTTCTATAAAATTATTTAAATGCGTAGGACTATTAGATGGCGACTTAGTGTCTAAAATGTTATTTAAATAGATAGTACCCAATAAACGTTTGTCCTGGTACTTTGTTACCAACGATTCCCAAATCATAGGATAATTTGTTTCATTGGGTATAACGCCCGAGAAAATAGTAAGGGCCTGGCCGCTGAGTTTCCCGACTAAAAACTGAATACGCTGCGAATCGGTCAGCCTCTCATTATTATGGATGTTCGTTTTAAACGACTCGTAAAATAGAGGCCAGTTCTCTGGATTGCCATCAAACGTAGGTAACTCTATCGGCGGCAAACGACAAACATAATCAGATGGCGTTTGTTTATTAATTGCAGAAGTTTTATTTTTACGCGACTCTGTAATAAGCGAACGAGTATGTTGCACGAAAGAAAATAAATCTTCAAATGATTTCCAGTCGTGAAAATCAAACTCACAGTCTGGATTAGTTTCCAGTAATAAACTGTTATACTGGTCACATAGGTCATTGAACTCTGAATATAGTTTGTCAATATTGGAAGAAGAAACTAAAAAGTCTTGCTGACTTCTAGTTTCCACTTCCAATGATACTTTCTTTGCACTCAAAAACAAAGAATTCATACGCGAGAAAATATTATGCTTTTTAGCAGTAATTAATTTCAATTTTGCTTCGGCTGCCATTTTGAAGTCCGTCAATTTGACAAAGAAAATTGAAACCCGTGAAAAATTTGCAAAACAAAAGACGGTGTTTACCTTTTCGGTAAAATGAACAAATATTTCTAAAATGATGCGAAATATTAATGAAAGATGCAAAACAAGTTTAATATTATATGCGAAATATTAGCGAAAATACAAATAAATATGCGATTATACATACGTAAATATGTAAATGCGATAAATAAGTGTAAATAATATAGAAATAAATATAGCGAGGGCTGGTTAGATCCGGCTCGAAGGACCAACAAATATGGTGATGCGGATGCGTTACACTTATCTATAGGCAATCAATTTTGGCGACAAATAAACAAGTCACACGCACTTACCTGAAGCTAGCTCTCCACTCCTCGGCAAACAGCGGCGCAGCAGATGATCAGGTGCTAGGCGCGGTGACACGGCGATGTAGCGCGTATATTTATGTATGATGATGCGAATTCGCCCAAAATGATGAGGCGCGGCGGATGGCGAAAAAACGGTAGAAGACCACGAGACTCGTCTTCGTATTGCGATCAGAGAACGAATGCTTTTTTGGCATGTGCCGGAGATGATTTGTCAACCGCGTGACAGGCTACATGCACGCTGCTACCAAGGAGGTTGTGTGGAGCATAGTGCCAGTATCAAAATAAGCGCATGTAACCGTTCACTTGAAGCCAAAACATTACGACTATAGAAAAGCGCGTAAACAACGATAACAGGTAGAAACTTGAAATATTAACAAAATATTTAATTTAAAATTCAAATAATTTTCGGACAGGTTTGATAAAATCTATGGCACTTTTTTTTACTATTTTTGTAGGATGTCTCTGATGACCTTCTTTGAGTCACCAGGGCTTTTAGTAAAGGAGAGGACCTCGGTGGGTCCTCAAGCTTTAAGGTCCAATCACTCCAGAGAGGATTCCTGACCGGTGAGCATCTCCCTCGGAGGAGTCTCTGAACCTATTAAGTCTCTAAGGCGTCCGAATCTGACGGGATCAGTAGTTCCTAAGATAGATAAGCGCGTTCAACCAAACAAAAAAACAACTCAGTATAGATGCGTGCGTAGTACTTGATCATTATGTAGCTGCGGCGTTATGTTAAAACATAGATTTATGTTAAAACTATGATATCTCTGAAGATATTCATTGAAATCTAATGACGTAAAGAACAATTTTGTACAAAATTAAATACTTGTGATGAATAACGTATTAATTTTGATAAGGAATAATGTTATGTTTACAAAAATACCTTCGCATCTAATGCATTATTTTAGAACAAATTTTATTACCAAAAATAGGTTATAGCGAGTCAACCTTAAGAGATAGATAAATGCTGTCTGTAATTTGTTTTTAGAACTTTTAAAGGAGAATAATTCCGTCATACATGATTTTTGCGTTACTTTAACCGTTTACGCAGTGCATGTATAGAAAGCTCTGCAAATTAAAATTTATTATTTTCCGTTTATTTCTAACTATGATATCTCTTAAGATATTCATTGAAATCAAATGAATTCATGAACAATTCTGTTCAAAATTAAATATTTGTGATAAATAATGTATTTATTTTGATACGGAATAATATCATGCATACAAAAACACCATCGTAGATAATGCATTATTTTATAACAAATTTGATTACCAAAAAGAAAGGTTATAGTTTAAAAGATAGACATATGCTGACACGGACTTTTCTTTAGAAATTTTAATGAAGAACAATTCCGTCATACATGACTTTTCCGTACTTTTCCGTAACTTTAACCGTTTACGCAGCGCACGCAGTGAAAGCTTTGAAAAGAAATCTTTTTCTCCCGTTTTTGCAACATTCTTCATTGATGCTCAGCTCCTATTGGACGTACCGTGATGTTATATACCCTATAGCATTCCTTGATAAATGGACTATCCAACGCAAAAAGAATTTTTCGATGTGAGTCAGTAGTTGCTGAGATCTTAGGTATCAACCAAACAAACAAACTCTTCAGCTTTATTATTAGTATAGATACGTAAAAAAAATTACGAACTTTACGTTTAAAATTTCCACTCCGTTTTTTTAACACCCTTTTTCGGTTCATCATGCAAGACTGTTGTGATACTTTGAAGTCGCTGAGACAACTGACACTTGAGGATGCCTCTAAAGCTTTAAAATATTCTTGTAGGACTTTAATAATGCCATATGGTCATAAATACAACTTATTGGTTTGGGTTTTCACCACACAGTCCTAATTAGTTTGCCAAGATGACTCTAATATAGCATGAAGGTTTTACGTAGGTTTTAGATAATACTTATAAGTTATTTCAATATTCCATAACGTTATGGTTCTACGAAAGTTAAAAATTAAACTTTTAGATCTCACTTTAGCATATTGCTAGCCTTTCCAAAACTAAATCAGGAGTCTACGACAACTATTAGATCCTAGGACTATATGCTCTTTAAGCACAAGTCAAAATAACGTTAATTTAAACTCCTGTCAGCGGTTTCAAGGTTGTAATAATAAACAATAAGTTTTAGGACTTATTAATCATTCTCAAGTACTCAATGTGACAATATAGCAAAGCGTTAACCTTTTTACGACGCTTGTAAAACCTAAAGGCATTTTTTACAACCTAGGCCCGAATAAAATGTTACTTGGGATTAATAAGTAATGAGATTTAATGCATCCCTTCCAATGTAAAATAAGGTGAAATAAAATGTAAGACAATATTTTCAAAATGCGTCCACGATGTGTGATACTGAGTGCCATCCAGCTTTTTCAAAGAATTAAAATTAATATTAAAGCTGCTGCTTGCCGAGTAGCAACATTAACATTCATTCTAAGCAAATGATATTTTTTTGGCCAGGAATTTTATTAAACTATTCGTTTACCTATACCATCAAGCGGACTATATGACTGAAGTGGCTTGAGAAGTTGTGGGGTCGCTGGCACATAACCTGTGCACATGTTTTCTTAAAATATTCAACCCTGTTTGGCAGCAAATATTTTAGTAATAAACGGTCATACACCTGTATTCACACACAATATTATGAGGTCTTACGACTCTTATATAAGTAAACGCATTGCGTTGAATAGTGTTTTGTGATTGGTTCGTTTCTGTTGCGTAGTTGTCGTTAGTCGTTGAATTTACTGATGTTTTATTACTTCAGACTTTTTATTGGTCCGAGTTTATACTTTAAAGTTTTGACATTTGGACGCTGATTTTATTTCTAATTACAAGCTTTTATTCATTTATTTAACTTACACTGTTCCTATGTATGTAAATTTGTAAGTTTTTCGTCAATTTTTACAAACCATTTAAGACCACTTTTTGGTATTCGATTGAGCTGAAATTTTGCATACACGTTTAGTTCGGATGACAATGCATTGCAAGCTAATTAACGTCATTCTAAATCCAATATTGCGGACAGCCCAAGATGGCGGACTAGATTTCTTTGTGCACACGCATGATATGGGTATGAAATGAAAGGGTTTGATGACAAAAATACGAAAATTAAATTGACTTTATATCCCAAAACGGCGGATCGTCCAAGATGGCAGACTACTTATTTTTTAGCACCACCATAATATGGGTATCAAGTGAAAGGGTTTGCTAAAAAGAATACGAATAAACTAACTAAAAAATAAAAAATAAATTTCCTTTAAAAAAAACTTTTTTACAAACACACTCTTTTTAAAATATGCACTAAAAAGAAGAAAATAAAATAAACTTTAAATTTAATATGTTATAAAAGCTTGTCGCGAGATTTATTTGTGTAGATAAACAGCTATAAAATTGGCAAAGAGATACCTCTTTCTGTGTTCTGTGGAGATAGTAAATAAACGATGATCAAAGTAAATCTCGCGCCAAACTTTTATAGCATTTTAAATATAAAGTTTATTTTATTTTTGGGACATTGCATTTGACATCTTGATAGCTATATTACGCAATGCACAGTTGCATTGCGTAATATAGCTATCCAGTTACCTAGCTGTGCGTACATTTTAAAGTTAGTGACGCTCCCCACTAAGCATTGTCTATGAATAGGTTCGACCACCTATGCGTCCACGCGCCCTGTGAGACTGACGTTGGCCAGAAGAGCGAATTCGCTGCGAATCTCGACGCGCGAACACACAACGCGCGTTGGCGAGGTACTGGGGCTCAAAATACATGGCGTCCACAAGCTTCGCGCGAGAGCTTCAGTATGTGTTCGCGCGTAAAGATTCGCGGCAAACTCGCTCTTCTGGACAAGGTCTTAAGGTTTGCACTATGGCACGCGCTGAGAAGTGCCTTATTTTGCATAGTATTGATTTCAAATCTCAGACAAGTATTGTTTGTGAATACGATATAATCTTCGACGGCTGATGTATTTTTTTAAGTTTTGCCTGTGATAGCATACATGCTATCACAGGTAGAGTGTAAAATTGTTAAAAAATTAAATACATTTTAGTTTAAAGATAATGATGGTGGTGCTATACGGGTTGTAGTAAAAAAATATACAAATCTTATATGGCTCAGCTGGCAGAGCTATTTATTGCCTAGAGACCGGAAGTGGTTTCGTAAGATTTTTTCGAGTTTTTTTTTACGTGAAGTGGATGGGCGCTGTACCTTAAGTGTGATAAGGAGTTAGTTAGCGTGACATATAATGTAAAGGTAAAAAAAACTACGAGTATTAAGTAAAGTTAAAAAGTAAGTCTTAAGTCTATTCTAAATAATAATCAGATCAACTATTGATGTTATATCGATCTTTTTTTTAAATAAATTAGGCAAATACTTGTATCTGTCATATTATTACATAGTGCCTGATTAATAACTACATATATTAGTGCATATAGTAGTACAGATGGTAGGTAATGCTGGATAAAAATACTTAAGTATATATTTTTATTTTACATAAATAAAGCTATGTAAAAAAAATGTTTTATTTTACAACCTTTTACCCACACTTTGTAATTAGATTGGTAGCAAATAACAATATTAGGTATCGTACAAATATTTCACTTCAACGACTTGATATAAGAAGAAATTTTTACCTTTCGTAAAATCCAATCGTTTATGCAATTACTTACTATGATTGTGATACATCAACAGCTCATCAACGAGCCTACCCCACATTAGGGGCGATTAGGCCTTAGTCAACCACGCTGGCCAAGTGCGGGTTGGTCGACTTCACACACAACCTAAGAATTTCTTCATAGGTTCGATCATGGAATTCTACTGGTTTATCCACGGGTTTTTTTACCCGTGGTCCGACCAATCGGACTATCGTTAACATCTCAAATGTGTCCTACAAATGTGTCTCAAATGTGTCCTACAACAGCCAATCCTGTGAGTGTTTCTACAACAGCCATCTTGCTACAGCAGTCTTTGCCACAAATTATGGAGAAAAACGAGACATAAACAATCACCCATCTATAATAAATAAAATCTACTTCTAAAACATGAACTTTGTTGATTTAGTTTTGTGAGGCTTGCAAAAATTTACGATGATTGCGGGCTAATTAAAAGAAAACAAAAATTTACATAAAAGCATTCATTTATTTTATACACATAATTGAACTTCATGGCTTGCACCCAACATGTCATATAAAATTTATCTAAAATATAGTTACTTATATACATCTGTCAAAAATATGTTTTTACATCACAGTTCGGATACATTGTTAGAAACTAACGAGCTTTAACAGTACATAAGGTATGTGTAAGATTGTGACTTTTACATACAAGATTTAGGTAAAATGAAAGGCTTACTAGAGAGATTATTACATATGTTGCGTCAAAATCTGCTAGAATCTAATGTATAGTAAAGAAATCAGTTCGTATATGACCAACGTCATCGCTGGACGACAAACCAGACAAGAGGCGAGGTCACAGGGGCTGGCGTTAGTCAGTATCCCGAGCCGTCCCGCAATAGCGCACTGGAGGTCAGGCCGGGGAGGATGTTTAGTGGGTATGGAGGGAACGCCTTTACCTCGAGTCCCACATATCCCCTGCGGTTGGCACCACCCCACAGGGACGATGCATAAATGCATTTGACCTCCTCGTCAAAAAAAAGGCAAGAAGCGAGGTGTATTTATCAACGGATTTTATGGTAACCCCACACCTAGTAGCGTCTACATATACATCAATAATGCTGAATTGCTGAAATTGATAAGTTTTTTTTTAACACTTACATTGTATTAATCAACCAACCCGAACAATCTATACACGCCTTTGCCCACATTTGAATAATACTAATAAAAGTATTAAGATGTGGATATACCTAAGCTCTTCTTTGCATATAAAATAAGTACATTATATAGAATTCTTATTCCATTATATGTTTGCAAAGAGAATAATTACTTTTGTAAGTATCTACTAGTCAAATATTTGTGCTATATTTGCAGACACAAACAGAAATATATAAAAATACATCGCCATTTAATTACAACATATTTAAGTCATAAAAATCACTCTGAGAACAAAGCTGTTTTATGTTTTAATTGACATTTTAAAAATTGCATCTAATTAAATAAAGCTTACGTTCAATTGATTCAAACCAGACTCCACTTCTAATACATAAATAACATTTAAAAAGCACTTATAAATATCATTTTTTTATGTTTTATTCCAACATATCTAAAATGCTGACTGCCCAGACACAGACCTCCAAATTAAGCTTTTCTCGCTAATTTTTATTTCCAAAATAAAAATATCCAATTAAGTACATTCTATAACAATATCCACGTTATCATCTCATAATATTATAAGATGACACACACCCCAAACTTACGACTAATGGTGGACGCACATTTAGCCGAGCCGAACGATTCGAAGTCAAGGAAGCCACGCACACATAACCGCACCGAAAGAATCGAAAGCACCGAAGAAATCGTCGCACTGTAATTTTAAGTGAATACAATGAATGCGAGCGCATCGGCCGAGTCGTCCGCATCACCCGCGCCGTATCTGGAAACGTAACGTTATCCGAATTTCCGGGGTTCTTTCAGATTCGAACGATTCGACGCGGATAGATGTGCGAGATTTCATGGGATTTCATATAAAGAATTTTAAGTTCGTTTCATTCCTCGCGTTTGGTGCATTTGCCTCGACTAAATGTACGTACGTCCACCTTAACAAGGAACGTCTAGGAATGCATTGCATAAAATTACAAACACTCAAGGTAAAGCTCAAGTCCGACCTCGACGTAGCTTAGCTTTTCTGATTGTTATCGACCTCCTCAATAAAAATACTCTCATCATACAATATCTAGCGTAGAAATATTTCATCTTCTTCCAAGCTTCTAAGTGTGACAAAGACAAAAAATATGAGAATAATGATCCCTTGTTACGATACTGAAAGGTGCTCTTAACTAGCGTTATCGTTCAACGATAGTAGGCACTGCAGGATACGTCTTTTCGACTTTCAATGTTAGTCATCAAACTTTTATAGGCACATAGAATCACTTAAGCTTTGATAACAATAGGAAATACGTTCTGAACAGATATATTCCTTTTTTTAATTCGCTAAAGCGATACCTAGTCTATAAATCTGTTTCTTCCTCACTCAATCAAACCACTAGGGTCCAATAATAATTTCTCACAACATTTGCTCGCTTAGTGCTACTAATTATAAATATTGTTCTAACATTTACACATTGTCATGCAGAATTCAGAATCTTAATCCAAACACAAGGATTGTTATTCCAAAACTTTACCAAACCCGTCTTAATATTCTTGAAAGTAAAGTTTAAATTAAATAAAACAGAGCGTGCCTTAGTAAATTAGTTCGCTATTGCCAATCTAACCAGATGTCAGGCATTTTAGTAAATTATGTTTTTGACAAAAATAAAAATTTGCGTCATTTTTCTAAATTGAATCTAGTTTTGCCATAGCCTTCCAAGCTACAATATCAACTACTATTTCGCACAAAATAAATTATAAGTGGTCAATAAATACATTTGGCAAAAAAATATTTTATAATCTGTTCTCTGAAAAATTATAGCCATATATATTACGTTTACACGCAATGTTATTGTAACATTAAAAAAATTAACTTAAATATCTGGAAAAGTGTTTTTGGAAAGGAACGTTCAATTTGGAACAACTGGATTCTATTACAAAAGTGTTATTTTTAAATAATTATCTAACTTGAATAATCTGTTTTTTGACTAACTCTGAATGTCGACCGCCTTTACAATGTTTATTGGTTTTTAAAAAAAGGGGGTAGGTATTCTCTTCCTCGAGAGAGTCTCTTCCAATAAGATTCTCTAGGGTGTTCGGACCCTGAAATATCTCCTTGGCTTTCTTGTTCTTACATATGTACAGTAATACTACATACAGTAAATATAATACATACAGTAAATACCCGAATTAGATAGTTACATGAACATGAGGAGCGATAAAATACACCCTAAGATCATGTTTCACAGGGAATTCAGGGTTAAGATTCCAACTAGGGAGCAGTGGAGGAACCACCCACCGACCCCGAAAAAGGACAGCCTAATTTGGTTTACTGATGGATCCAAAATGGATTCTGGTACTGGAGCAGGTATCTGTTGCAACGATCTCGAAATATATCAAAGCATGGGAAAACTTGCAACGGTCTTCCAATCGGAGATCTATGCAATAATCCTTTGCGCATTAAAGATCATAGAACAACGTGTTAAAAACAAAGTTGTCTATATCTTAAGTGACAGTCAAGCAGCACTCAAGGCCCTCTTGAACCCCCGCGTCGACTCAGGTATAGTACTCAATGCGGTCCAAACCCTAAACAGGGTCGGTAAATGCAATAAGGTAGAAGACTACAGAAGACTACAGGCTCTTCAAGCCCATGGATATAGTTAGACTAATGGCCTGCTTATTCAAGGAGCGACAAGAGTGAACGAGACTGGGGAGACACAAAAGATCCCATTGGGTCGAAGTGCACCGTGGGGAAACTCACGGCCCCTACATAAGATAAGATAAGATTCTTGTTCTTTCTTTGCAGCACATTGCCATGATAGATAACTCATATTATTTTATTTTCAAGCTAATATCAATTAAAATTGTATAAATTGAATAAACAAGTGCATAATTTGAACTTGTAGGTACCTACATTACTCAAAGACACTTGAGTAAGCTGTTTTGATAAATAAAAACCTCTCAAGAACGCCACCAATACAGAGTAAAGTTCTGAAATAGCACCTGGAATATTTCTCAGAAATATTTTATCCAAAGTGGGTGCTTTCGTAATCTTTAACGCTTAAAGCATTTTCACATTCAATATACAAAAAATATCATAGTTTTCTCTTATAGGAACATAATTCAGCTCATTTCTCTATTTACATGTAAGTTGATATGTATCTGTCCAGCCCTGTATTCTTCTCCTGGCTCTCTTCTTCTTCTCTTTCCGTTTCTGTTGGCTTTGGTTCTTCCAGCTTTATCATTATGATGGCTCCTATTGATACTGAAAATCAAAGACGGATTTTATTGCTTTCTCGTATACGTAGTATAGAGGAAGTCTTGTAATCGTTAAAAAATTCGACCTCGAGATTTTGACGGATTTACACGTTTTGTACCTCCCTGAGTCCAAAAATACAGTTTTTTGGAATTATGTCTGTGTGTGTGTCTGTGTGTCTCTGTCTGTGTGTCTGTGCGTTAGCGCGATAACTCGGGTATGCTTTAATTTATTGCAACCAAATTTAACATGCGTGTATGACATCAAAATATAAGGTTTCTATCCAATTTTGAGTGGTTGATTACGAAATTTAAGCAACCAAGTGCACGGTCAGTACTCGGATGGATGACCAAAATTTAGCATGCATGTATGACACCAAAATATAAGGTTTCTATCAACTTTTGAGTCGTTTCTGGTATACGAGAAAATCAAGGGGAGACCACTCCCAATTTTTTGAGGAAGCTGTTTAACTCATTTCTATTGCACTGAAATCAAAAAATTTATTTCTCTGGCAGCTCTTATGGAGGGATCCTTCTTAAAATCCTAGTTCGTGAAGATACACCTTTCACGTCGAGAAGGCGAAGGTGGGGTGTATATCAGATCACCTAATTTTCTGTATTCGTAACTGTAGAAGGCGCACAAACTTTCAGCCTTTTCACATCGCATAACTTTTTATCAAAGGTGCCTAGTTCGGATCATATATTGGGTATCCTTCGCACTAGCTATCTTTAAATTTGGACTTCACTTCAGCTTACCATGAATCAGGAAATAGTTATTTGCTTGACCTTTTCGTAAGAAATTTTCAAACAACGCAACGAAGTCAATTTAATTCCAGAACCAAAAATAACTTTCCTAAATATTAAACATGTTCTCTATCAAGAACGTAGGGCATGTTTGCCTCCAACACACTAATATTTTAGGGTGCAAGGACAGAGTCAACAGTATTCATGGTAGAGGTAATTGATGAGCTGTAAGCAAACTGGGCTATTGAAAGGTGCTGCCTCCAACTGGTACAAGCACTGTCGGATATTAAATATGCTAATACCTCTTTAGCGAAGCTATTTTGGTATACAGAAAAGTTTTCGTCATACGTCATATAAATAAAGCAATGTTGTCGAAATAATTTCATTGAAGTCTTTTGTTACGAAAAGGTTGCGTAGGTCGTAATGAAACCTAACCGATACATATTTGCTGATTATCGTTAACAGGTTGGAACACAAATGAATCGATACATATAATTTCATTTTATTTCTAGTTCGACTGTCAAAAATATAGTATTTCCGAACTAGAAAAAATACACTGAAAGAAATTTAGTTGCCCCAGGCGGGAATCGAACCCAGCATCCTCCGCAATCCAGGCGGCTGCGTTAACCACTACGCTACCAGGGCACTGCTTTTGCTATCGAAATTTGTCAGTGCTTGGTGCTTATGTTTTTATGCTAAACATTGTTTCAGCAGCCACTCGGATTGCGGAGGATGCAGGTTTCGATTCCCGCCTGGGGCAGTCGATTTTTTTAGGTGTATTTTTTTTGTTTTAAAAATATTTACGCGTTTGTAAACGCAAAAATTATTCCATAGTATTTCCTTGCTTTGTAAATTTTAATTTAACGAAATTTGCATTAACGATGATCCAAGTTAAGAAGTACAGAAGAAAGATATGTTAATAAATCTCAAATCTCGATGAAGTGTTCCACTAACTTAACATTAAGAGAACAATCAAGTTCTAAACAAGTTAAATAAGGGCTACTAACTAGACTTGATAACGTGTGAATGAGAGGAAGTATAATATGAGAATAGCAACAGTGGCAGAAAGATTGCGAGTTAACAAACTATTGTTGTACGGACATGTGAAGAAGAGATGTAGGGCATGAATCTGGACGGGATAGGAAGAAATTACGGATTTGCAGAGTGAAACGTGTTACGCCAAATAAAAGTATACATGCTGAGATGACGCCTGAATCGCTGAAGCTTGAAGTAGTAAGAGGAAAACCAATTACTCAGATTTGAAATTAAATTGAGAACAAAATAATGCTAATCTAGAAGTATTACCTGAAAAGAATAATAAAGGAAACTTACTAGTAAGTAATGCAGCAACAGCAATAAATGGAGCCGGACACGAGAAGTCCAATAAGACTCCTACCGCAAGGTTGGAAGCCATGCCTCCCGCTCGACCCCACCATGCACCCCAGCATACACCAAGACCGCTGTAAACAATAACAGAAACTGTTAATCATAGCTGTAAAATTCCTCCTAGTATATAGTGACAAAATTCTGTCGAATTCACAACAGAAAAAATAATGCGCACAGTTGCTATCGATATACAAAAATTGTTATTATTCCCAATTATGTGTAAAATAAATAAATATTCAATAAAAGATCTCTGAGAAGATTTACCAGGATATCATACCTCAACTTTGGTGGCAACGCGTGTAGAAGTAACCTAACTAGGAGCACATTTCCGTTCAGTGAGGCCGCATTTAGAGCTGCAGCTGCCGCTACGGCTATCTGTGAAATATATATAACATCGAATACACATTTTTGAAAGAATACTATATTAAAATAAGGCAATATAGACTACTCTAGAGCATATTTGTTATATAAATTAGAAAAAAATATGAAGCTGTATTACTATACAAGCGCTCCGGCCACGACTTCGTCTGCGTGCAGATTTTTTTAACAAATAATGGTTATAAAAGCCTTCCTCGATAAATGGACTATTTAACATAAAAATAATTTTCAATTTGAATCAGCAGTTCCTGAGATTAGCGCGTTCAACCAAACAAACCAACTCTTCGGCTTTATATTATTATGAGTATATGAGTATATAGATATGCATCACTTCCATGTGTATTACGCTGAACTTTCTCTCAATGAACTTTGTTTTGCTTCTGTCTACTTATTCTGTTGACTGTACAATAATAGGCAGCCTTATTGCCTTTAAGCATTATTGCTAACCTTGACAGAAAATATAAATAAACAGAAAAACGGAACTAGTGAATCATTTTGAAAATGTTATGAAGACTTACCTTGTTAGACGAAGAGCAAGAACACGCACACGCAGCTAGTAACGCGCATGCAGCAGCGCATGCTAACGCGCACGCTGCTGCTGCACGCTGCACGCCCCGTCCTCCACCACGCGCGCATAGCAATGCGCAAGCTGCATTGCAGAGTACGCAACACGCACCTACTATAAGGCCTGATGTGAATACCTGTAGTAAGAATTATCAGAGGATATTAAATAGATATATTCGTAGATCATAAAATATCCTGTCATAAATTTGTCTGTTCTGTTCTCAAATTTATTTGATGTCGGCGTAATATTCAATTAATTAGTTTTCCTGTTCCATACGCCTTGATCAATCTCAACATTAATTGCCTTTTTGCCATATCATTATCTTTTACACGATCTGTAAATTTTTCTTTGGTCTTCCGCTCTGTGTACCCTACACTACACACATCTTCTTCTTCTTCCTTTGTTGCAGCGGTGCGCGCTTGACAGAGCTCAGTCTGGTTCGAGGCGTCGCTGAGTGCGGACGTTTCTATGGTTGTATTAGGAATGCTTGTGGAAACTATGTCCGACGGTTGTGTGATAATAGTTAGAGAGAAGTGAAGGCGAGTGCCGGTGCAATGTAGAATGTGCCCTAGGTAAACCTACACACTGGGTCACAAGTCCCAGGCACTACTCTTGTTCTCCTCTTTGTGATGTGTGTTGATAAATTGACTCGGCATTCGTATGAGAGATCGTGATTCGACCTAAATCCTGACGACATCCCCGACATACTTATAGTAACAGCACAATTGTACGGTAGATTGAGTTAAAAATGGAGTCTCTCAACACGGGTTTTTACAACATGAACTCGGGAGAAACTCCTACACCCACATTTTTGTAGCAAACACAAATGCCCGGAAGAAATGACGGAATTCTTACAATCTCATATTCATTTTATGGTTATACAATTCAGTCAACACATTTTAATTAGCACAATTAAATAAAATTTTATAGAATTTTAGAATTAAATTATCTGATGTGCTCGGTACTCACGTCAACATCCATATGATCATTGCACGTTTCTTCTACTTTCACCATTTCATGAGCAGTTAGTACACTGCTATTAAGACCTATTGATTCAGGAATATCTGTGCTGTTGTATATCTTCACAAGCTCTTTCATAGTCGTACTAGTATCATTAACTAGCTTTGCATGTTCTGGCAAACTGTTCAGTTTTGCTAAGCTGCATTCTTTGCCTTGCATCCGAAGAAGAAGTTCTGGAATCCATAAATTTAGGCCGAAACCACTGAAAACATCGTTTGAAATTATTATACCTACAAAAAAATATAGGAAAATCCCTAGTAATATGCGATAATATGAAAGTAGCTCTGTCTATTGCGCTTTCGCGCCTAAACCAATTTTGATAAAATTTGGTACGGAGATAGTTTGAGACCCTTTGAAGGACAGGATTTTTGGCACTATAACCGACATTGATGCGAGCGAGGACGCGAGTGACCAAAAATTATATAATGTGATCGACATAATATGATAACTGTCCACAAACAGTGGTAATATTTTCGACGATTTAAAATTCGTTAGCATGACTCGAAAAAACTTTTAGTTTGTTTTTATTTGATTTCGTATCACCTTTCTTCCACTTTGTTTGTGAGGCAATAACTTTTGCATTTGTCGATTGATACAGGATCACAAAACTAATTTACAATTTCGAGCTGCTCCTTGCTTCCTTCTTTAACATTACTGGTTGCTACAACTAATTTCCACCACTACCCTAAGTAGGTATCTTTGGCAAGTGGGGAATGTTGAGCCCTCAATATTGTTGAATGGATATTTAAAACTTTGAATTTGAAAATTGGATAATACGTACGCTGCCATATTAGCGAAGAATACGAAGAGAATCAGACTAGATTTTACAGCATACAATTTGGAGACGAACATTTTTAAATCCTTTAAGACTCCAACAAATAAAACCTTCGTTCTGCTTTCGTCACTATTCAATAACTTCTCAACAAAGAGATTATCATTTGTGATCTTTTTTATCTGTAAGAGAATTGGCATTAATTTACTACTCACATTGTTAACTATCAGTTTTAACCTGTACCTTTAGTATGAGTTTAGATAGTTTTCAAGCTCGATCAAATGGTATCGTCTCTTTTCATACATTGCCCACTGTTTCTGATAGTTTACGCTAGAGGCGCTAGTGGGCAATGTATGAAAAGAGACGATACGTTTGATCGAGCTTGAAAACTAACAAACTCATACTAGGGGTACTGGTTAGTTAAGACTCTCTGTCTTACCTTAAATTCAGATCCTTTTCCAAGATTACTTTTATGAATCTTGGCCAGCAGTTTCAACGCCTTATCTCCTCTGTTGGTATCGGAGAGTAATCTCGGGCTCTCGGGCAGTGACAGCATCCATAATCCAGCTACAAATCCTGGCAAACTGCCCAGAGCAAGATACAGACGCCAGGAGTATATTGGCATCAGGGTCTGATAACTAACTGGCCTGAATGGGATCACCAGCCATGCAATTGCTGAAAGAAAATTTACCTTTTTATATTGGACATGCCAAATACTATATAATCACTATGACTTATGAAATAGGGTACAGCTGATTCAGCGCACGAATTTGGAACAATGAACTGGGGCATCAGTACCTACACCACATCCAATCCATACTAGGTAGTTTTTCGTAACAAAATTTGAAGCAAAATTTATGTTTTCCAATATTATATAATATTATAGACATCCTGTAACTACTATTAAAAGTATGCGAAACACATAGATTTATTATTACTGATATCTATGGCTAAACATCTCCTACATAGTTATGGTAGCCTGGTACTTCAGATTGGAAATAATGAAAGATGTATCGTTTATTCGACCAAACGTTCATTGTACCTTCGTTCTTTCGATGGGTGATGAAATGGTCTATAGTAGTTTCGAACACTCGTTACTTAGTAAATCGTTTATTCGGTCAGACGCAAAATAACAAAACGTGTTTTCGATTTCCCGTGAATCGACAAACCATATTTCGGAATTCCGTGGTAAACTCAATATTTAAACATGTGAACTGAATCAACGGACTGAATGATTATTGTCGCATTGTCGGGTATTTGTATAATTATGTAGATACATAGATATTATTATCTTGTATTAGATTAAAGCACTGATATATAATTTTTACCCATTATATAATTGGAGTTTTATATAAATCTTTGGGGTGCGACTCGTTGCGAACAACTATAAAAAGTTTTTTAACGCTGTTACATGTTGGGAAAAAGATCCCAACATGGAACAGTGTGATTCGTTGGGAACTTACGTAGTATGTTTAATTAATAACTGCCAAGCACATTCGAATTTAATTTAAACTGCTACACGGTACGCGCCAATGATCAAGTTGATGGTCGTAATTCAAATTGTACTTAATTATGACTTGAAAAGATTTGGACGGCTTGACATGTTTATGCCCACTTATATTAGCAATTTTGAAACCCATGCATAATAATATTAACACGCTACTGTAATATCTCAGATCCTGATAATGTAGCGGAAAAAATAATAATAGCTAAATTATGTAGAAAAAGTTATTCGTATATGCTACTGAAACAAATTACAACATAATTTAAACAAAACTAAAAGTCATATAACCTTACATGGTGGAATTGCTTTTGGGGAAGCGTGTCATTATAGTTTTCTTTCGTCTACCTACCCTGGCCCCAATTAATTGGGGTCGGTGCAAATATGTCACCGCATACTGCAATATAAGTTATAGGTCTCGACACCTATTTTTTCTCTAATGCATTTATGCATTATCCCTGCAGTACAATGCAACTGCAACTGCAAGGGTATGTGGGACTCACAGGCCACCTCCTCACTACCTTCTAAACATCGTCTCCGGGAATCCAGCCAATGCACACTACTACAGCGACCACTGGGAAGCCATCTGTGCCCGGTACATCGTTCACGTCAAATGTCCGGCATTAAACCAATGGTTGCTTTAATAAATTTATTTATTTATTATTAATACCATGCAGGAACTGCCGGTCTTAGAGACCGGCCCCCACCGAGCACAATGCTCCGCTGGTCCTAACAAGGTCCTTTTCTCGGATCCCGTACAGTGGTGCTAATGGGGGCTTGGATGGAACTCAGCGCAGTTGTGTCTTAGACACATGGCTTAAACTGCGCTGTCTGGCCGTCTGTTCCCTTTCCTAAGGCCGCAGCCATCCGGTACATCGTACATAGGTCCTCATTGCGGGAAAGTCTCAATGGGTCCTGATGTAACGTGTAGGCACCAGGCGCTTGCTTCCACAGGGCGGAGCTGCCTCCTGTGACACCTCCACGACACCCAAACCAGATGTCACATCACCCGCCACCTCCAAACGCAGAGGCGTGTCAGGAATGACTAGTCCCTATCGGCCGACCAAACCACGACGTAAAGTTCAGTGGCTCTAAAAAGCCCTCCCGTTGTCAGCCGTCTGTTTGGCACCAGACGTTGCCCAGGGGCGCGTTACACCACGGGCAGGTCTCGAAAGTTCGAAACATAGCACCCTATGGTTAGGCACCAAGGGATCCGAGTTCGAATCCTGTACCTAGCGAAAAATGTTTGAAAGAACATTTGTTGACGAGCCTTGGTTGTTCACACAAATTCTTTTTTGACATTTTTTTATAAAAATATCTAATTTATTACGTAGGTGTAGAATTCATAACACAAGTTCTTGATGAGAGGTACTTAATTTGGGCTAGATAATTGTTGTGAACGTGGAAACATGAATGAATCACGTAGTCTTAGAAAACACATCTCATTTTGTTTACCACTTTACCAACCACATATTTATATTTGTTGATTTAAACTATTACAAATAAAAATGAGAACAATGTGTAATAACGAAGAGCAAACATCGATATGTTATCGATTTGGTTAAAATAAAATATCTAATGCATTCATTTTATGAACATTTATATAAGTGTTTTTTTTTTATTTACAATCGGGTACAGTCAGGGTACAGCATATAATCATAATCTTCTCAGATGTAAGCTAAAATATGATAAAATATGGTTCAACCTTCGCCATGTGATGCTGGCAGAGTAGAATAGCATCTCCCCATATCCTCCAATGGGTCTCGTAAAAGACGACTATTGGATCAGCAAAAGGGGTATTGATCTCTTTATACTCGTTCCACCAATCCGCATTGGGCAAGCGTGGTGGACTACTGCCGAAACCTCCTTCGATGACAAGGAGAGGCCTTGTGTCCCAGCAGTGGGTCATAATGTATGATAAACCTAGAACAGCTTACGGATACGGTGAGTATCAGAAGTAGATTTAAGTACAATTTTGTAACATGTAAAAGCAACGTCAGCACTTGTGCAGTAATAGTTGCCACTCCCAACCACATATTATGTTTTTATTTTACTGGTTTGCAATAAAGATTATTCTATTCTATTCTCTGTCATCATTTGGCTTCCCTGCTCAATTTTATTTGAGGTCGGCTTAATATGTTTTTCTCTTCCTTATATCCCTGTCAGCCATCATCGCAGCATTAATTCCTTTCTTTGTGATATCATCTCTCTTTATCTATATCTTTTCTTCGGTCTTCCTCCCCTCTATATCTGTTCCTGTTCATCACCTTTTTCATAGCATGATTTATCATCTCTTCTCATTAGATGCGAGAGAAAATCGACTGGGTATGGACGATCGAGAGGGTATGGACCCTGATAGTCGATTTTCTCTCGATTTTTCTGCCTCTGGGTGCTACTTTCAGACTGATTATTTGCATATCATACGCAACGTTACAAGAGTATAATGTGAACGTCTAGGCGCTAGGCGAACGTCTGTTCCCGATAGCTTTTTTAGCACAGAATATTTGTTTTTAATTCTTTAGCTTTTAGCGCGCATGCCATGGGAGCCACGGAAATCATCGACCAAGCTATGGATACCTAATAAATTTATCTCTAATTATTACACAGTCTTCATTTCAGTCAATCAACAAACATAAGCCAACGGACAGACAGATGTTACACTCTAAGGGCCGGTTTCAATAATAATAATAATTTATTGTTTCTCTTTCACATATCTACAAAATATGAGTAACACAATAAACTTATTCTATACAATATTTATTTATTTATTTCATCTTAGCATAATTACATCCTTACAGTTCACACCAATACGATAGAAAAGCACTACATAACTAAATATTAATAACATAAAATTAACAATGTTATCGTTGTAAATTCGTTCAACGAACAGGAAAAAATATCCACTTTCTCAGCTATTCGGTTGAAGGTTCGCAGCGCTCGCGTTATTGGAGCGTTTTGTTGTAGTTGTGTTGTAATATGTGTTGCTATGTGACAGACTGGTATACGTACTAGGAGATCTGTATGACAGATTACCAGCGTCCCAAGACGTTGGACTCACAGAACAGATGAAAGAGGTTAGAAGTCGTATCAAACGATGTTAATACCAGAGCCAGTGTCGCCACATGCGACATAATACTTTTTAAATTTAACAGTTTAATTTAAAGTATAAATTTTAATACTTACTAGTGAAAAGAAATGTCTCGTATAGTATTATATTATGTGTGCTATCAGTAAGATTATGAGCCTTACTTTGCCTTCTGCCTGTTAAAATAGCACAAGACGGTGCTTTCGATTTATTTTTTAAATATTTTCTTTCTTCCGTCTTCTTCTACTTCTCCTTCGACTTCTAACCTCTTTTATTTGTTCTGTGGTTAGACTAGTGCAGTACCAATATGTTAGCTTATGAATGAGAGTGTCAATTTTTAGTTAGAGAATGGCCTGCCGGATTTTGGTTTCTAAGTGACCCTTGGATAAAACTTGTTGAGTTTCTTGCCGGTTCTTCTCAGAACAAGGCTTCCTGGTAGACTCTTGAACCGATGGCATCAAAATTGACTTTCATAAGTGTAAAAATTGTACCTAAATGAATAAAGAAATTTTGACTTTGACTTGTTCTTTCTTCTTCCTACCCTGATCCCAATTTATTTGGTGTCAGTGCAGTATGTGTAGATACTGCTAAAGGATTTGTGGCATTATATTTTTACGGCCTTCCTGACACCATTCCTTCTTGGGGACGACTGCTATCTTTCGACAGCACCTGAGACCAGCAGCTTAACGTGCCAAGCACGGAGGAAAATCGAGTTGAAAAATTTTCGTTCACCCATCCGAGTACCCACCGCGCACTTGGTTGCTTTCGTGATCGTTACTAAGTACGCGCGACCGCATCGTCATCGCTGCCGAGCGCTGTTATTTTTAGTAATTCAACAAGAATTGCTAGGCAACCAAACTTCAGTAAGCTTACTTTTACTAGCCAAATAGAATTTTGAAACTGGCTGTAAATTAATCAGCAGTCTCCCAATATGATGGCAAATCCATTTTGAGGAACCTCACAATACAACAAGATGTGGGTTATTGCATTTGGGACTATAACACACCAACAATAATCAATTGTTGTCAGTCAGTATGATTGGATTAGTTAAGTACTTTAACGTGCTGTAAATACATTTTATTAAATTATAAGTTGACCTTTTTATACAACATTTTATACACACGTGCTGAAAGTAGTTGTAGTAGTTGACAGCTTTATTATCATGATAAATTAGTTTTGGAAGATACATTAGATTAGATTATCAAGATCTAGGTACTAAATATCCAATGATTTAACAAGATCTTTTATAAATTTTTAGGTACCCACCAAAGTTTACTTATTTAATTATTAGCTCATAGATACAAACATTTTCCACTACCAGGATCCGAACCCGGACTGCCCGAAATGTAGGCAGCGTTACTGACCACTCCACGACGGTATTGTCGCGAAAGATCGCGATCAGGGCCTAGACAAGTGGCCAATCGATTGCGTCGAACGCTTAACGAAAAGGATTTTATGTATGACACTGACATAATACTGAGAAAAATCCATGGCGACTGTCATGTCAAGTGTTAGAGCTGACGTTGTTACTTGTAGAAACGATTTGTATCGTTTGCAACTTGTCTAGGCCCTTACCTATGTGAGTGAAACGAAACGTCTTATTGCTATTAAGTTGGTAACACTGTATATTTCCCGGCATTTTGTTGGTTATAAATAAAAAACGTAGGAAAGATTTATGTGAAGGTAGAAGCGAAAAGGTAAAGCACTTAGTAAAAGAGGAGAAATAAAGTCTGGCGCAGGGCAGTAAATCGGTAAGTCCCTTAAAGTAATATTAATCTAGATTAAGGGCCATGAAGAGAGAAAGAGTGAGTAAAGTAAAAGTAATTAATAATATGAAACGGAGGCAAGGGAAACACTGTGAGGGGATGGAGGAGGTCTTCCTGGGGAATTGCCCTTGTACAGACATATAGGTTGAAAATAGTCCCTATACGTAAAATGATGATACTTTGTATTAATAATAAAATTGAGGTATAGAACTCGCCACCCTTTCTCTGTAGGGCCATTGTATTAAACCACTTTGTCGTGGTTAGAAGTAAAACTAGAACCTAAGGCAATTACATTTCACGACAGGTATCAATAAAGTATCACAGTCACTACCTTTCCAATGATATATTGATTTCCAGATTTTCTAAAAGCTCTCCTTTTTCCTGCTTGTAATCCCTAGCCCTAACACTACCAAAATTAAGAAGATAATAAACCATCGTCTTCATACAAATTTTTAACTAACTCTATCTCTTATCCGGTCTTTATGATAGATATTGATTTGATGATATGATAGACTAGCGCTCTGCCCGCGACTTCGTCCGCGTAGAGTATTTTTTTAACAAATATAGCTTATAGCCTTCGTCTATGAATGGACTATCCAACATAAACACAATATTCCAATTCGCACCAGTAGTTCCTGAGATTAGCGCGTTCAAACAAACATACAAAGTCTTCAGCTTTATAATATTAGTATAGATTTAGAATGTTTTTAATAAAGGAAAAAAATATGTCTGTACGTTTTCGTTTTGTCATTATTTTTTTTAAAATAACTTTAATGTAAGTCGAATTTTGAAAAAGGAAAACACAGATTTTTACTTTCTCGTACGTAGTATACCTAGAGGAAGTCTTGTAATCGTAAAAAAATCGACCTCGAGATTTCGACGGATTTACACGTTTTGAACCTCCCTGAGTCCAAAATTTTTTTTTTTTTTAATCATGTCTGTGTGTGTGTCTGTGCGTTAGCACGATAACTCAAGCATGCTTTAACTTATTGCAACCAAATTTAACATACGTGTACAACATCAAAATATAAGGTTTATATCAAATTTTGAGCCGTCGATCACGAAAATTAAGCAACCAAGTGCGCGGTCAGCACTCGGATGGCTGACCAAAATTTAACAAGCATGTATGACATCAAAATATAAGGTTTCTATCAACCTTTGAGTCATTTCCGGTATACGAGAAAGTCAAGGGGAGCCACTCCCGATTTTTCTTTTTGTAAAGAACATTCTAATATAAATAACAATGATCGTATAAGAAATCGGGTAAAAAAAAAATCTCCCTTTGGATGTACTATCCTCCTTACTATCCTCTGAACCACCACACAGAAATATTACCGACATGAAAATAAACAAAACGCCAATTAACTGCTATCCTTTTAAAACAAGTCATGGAATTGCGAGTGTACTGAACAGATAATTGCCAGCTTGCGGAGTGAAAGAGAGAGGCTACGGGAACAAATTACTTAGTGACATTGACCCCGGGAATACGACGGTACGGTCAACGGTAAATCAAAGAACATGGTTCGATTACATTGTATTTTAATAATATTAGATTTATGCCTATGAAAGCCTCGACTCCTGGCGTTATAAAGCCTAAGCACAGGGCGTATTTTAAATGAGCAAACAACGCTTACTAGGTGGTAGACCTATGTGTAGGGTCGTCTGGGTGGGGTCCACGCCCGGAAGCCTCCTCGTGGCGGACCCTGGTAACGTGGTGGGGAAACTTTCTCGGCGGGTGTGTGGCTTTTGATGTCAAGTGTGTCCGCTTGGCATTCGAAATCACATGCCATCGTCGAGTTGTTTTTGTTTTCCCACCACGGCTAGTTCCGGACGGCCCTTTCCAGGGCCACGACCACCTTTACCTCGAGTCCCACATATCCCCTGCGGTTGGCACCACCTCGCAGGGACGATGCATAAATGCATTTGACCTCCCCGTTAGCAAAAAAATGGTCGTCTGGGTAGGTACCACCGAATTTAGTTTTTAAATTTCACCGTACGTTAGTTTTTACAAATAGCAAAAATATAATTTAGTTTACAGCAGTCTTTTGAATTGACAGGCCGCCTTAAGCCTCCTGCGTGGTAGCTCAAGTTAACACGGTGTAGATAACCAAGCAATATGGCCGATGATGACGAATTTCGATATTTTATCGTTATGAAACGATTGCCACTTGTCTTAAGCCCCGTTGGTTTTGTTCGATGTTTCACTGAAGTTTTAGTTACATATTGCGCTTAACGCCTATAGGCGACAGACTAGCAGCTTGTCACTATTTTGTGGAAACCCATACGGTGAGTTATGGCTTTGTTTATAACCAAATATTATCTAAAGCTCTTTAGAACGATATAAAATTCGTCTCCAGAGAATAAACAATTCGTTCGTGGGCCAATGTACCTATATGTTTTTAAAATAAGCTTCTGAAGATTAGAGATTTGCCTATTATTAAATTTAAAAAAACTATTAAAATTAAATCATTTAAGTAAAAGAGCTTATTACAAGATATATGATTATTTAAATGATCCAAATCCAAATGAAAAAAAATTAAAAAATCACGGTGGATAAATATTGTAATACATTTTTATATACGTACCGAATTTTTAAATTTGTTGTTATTAATGTCACTTATTTGTAGATACATTTTTTTTGAAAACTTTCAATCAAAACGGTAACTTCACACCTAAGATTTTGGATCTACAAAATTTATTTGAATTATCTAGCGAAGCGAGAAAAGTTGTATAAAATCTTTACGAAAGCGATCTCCAGGAACTTTCGACCGTCAATGCATGTCCGTATAACATGATTTACACGTTATACATACTGATTAAACTATATTAAACAAAAAAACAACACCTTATTAAAAAGTATAAATGATTTACATACCGTTTTCTTATCAGGTTCAAGTAAAAAAAAAAACAATAAGATAATTAATTAGTAAAATCGTCTACTTCAACAGCTAGATTTTGTAAAATTTTGGTGTTAAAGTTGACACCGAAAATTATAAGGTTATGTAGTAATTAGTGAACCTAAGTCAATTCTTTTTTGTCTCCCATTTATTGAATTACATTGGGTTTTATGTGGTTTGGGGATATTGGAAATTTACTTAGAGTTACTTAACGTCTTAATTCTGATAGCAAAATTATAATTTATTTCCTGCTCGTATGTTATGTCTAGAACTTACCTGGTAGTATAAGCCAAGCTGCAATGAAGCTCATCCCAGTAATATTTAGATAAAACTGCCTTTTCTTTACGCCAACCAAGTCTGACAAGTATGTGAATACCAGAGTTGATGGACCACCTAGAAGAAAATATATTCACGTCAGTAAACAGCCTGAGGCCTATCTATTATTTCCATAACTTTACAGAGATAGACTAGTGTACTGTAATGTTAATAATTATGATAATTTTTAAAAAATACACGCTACGTCAGACCGCATTTAACTACTATTAGGTTCTTATCTACGAAATGCCCATTTGGTAAGAAAACGTAGGTACCTATTCCTCCAAACTTACAGCAGACAATACTGAGGAAAAAAATATCTCCTTAATTTATCTTAATTAAAATTAATCAGTGAATCGAGTTAACAATAAGTTTAAATATTTTAAAAATAAGAATTCAAGTTAAGTTGACAGACTGAGATGTAAGGAATATAATGAAAACATTAAACCTAAAAAGAAGTGGGTACCAAATAAATTTCGAAGTTTTCTATCTGGCGATTAGTAAGGTTTTAAGAGCTTCGTGGGTTAGAAGATGGGGTTAGGTTTGTCAGCTCACTTTCTATGTCACTCTGTTAAGAAATGGAATTCATTGCTAGCACACATGTTCCCTCCTTTTCAGTGCGGGCGCTTACGTTATCTCATACATTAGCTATTTTTTGGACACCGCTCATGCTTCCATAGGTCGAATGAGGTAATTTGCCCGACTTTTTTAAAGAACCAAGGGCTTCTAATGAAATAACTAAGGTACCTATAAGGAATCCATTTATACTCCTCGCGGCTAGCAGCAGCCGGTAGTCACTGACAGCGCTCTGGGCCAGCATTATGAGGGAATCCAGCAGCAGCGTCATGGCGAGGATGTTCCGTCGACCAAACACGTCGCCAACTATGCCCCAGAAGAACGCGCTCGCTACACCTCCTGCAATGTAATTGATATTAGTCTCGCACCGACCATCATCATCGTCCTTGCGCTTTTCTGGTTGTGCCCTAAATGCTTTCGCTCGATGGCCCCAAGCGAACACCTAGCTCGGCGGAAGATCTTCCCTTATCGTTGAAGATGTAGCGAAACCAGACACATCCTATTTTAGTGATCCTGACGTGATATGAACACGCAACCTTCTGATTCTCAAGTAAATTGCCTTTTTTTCTTAGCATACGTATTCAGCCAATATCGAGTGAAAATAGTAATTATATACCAAAATTGTACTATAGATTGAATTTAAAATGGAGTCTCACAACAGGTGTTATGAAAACAAGAACTCTGGTGAAACAAACATCTATAGATAAATTAGTCTATTCCATTCTATAGACTAATTTATGTCAGATATCTAATTGTAAGCCAAAATGTCTGGATAACGAACAGCAGTTTTCACTAATTGTTGTTAAAAATACACCGTGGGTAGTTTGTCGGATCGCGATGGAGACTAATTGAATGTCGTAAACGTTATTGACTCGTCAGTCTAATCTTTCCATAATTGAACACCTAAGGCTCAGCATCCGTTGCCAATGGGAGACGCCAAGGTCGCCAAGGACGCCAAGGTCGCCAAGGACGCCAAGGTCATCAAGGTCGCCAATTAGATTACACTGAGACCTGGTATAGACTCTTTGATCTTGACAATGAAAATCAAGAAAAATCCCATGATGATCGAATGCTGAGACGGAATTAGAATCCGCAACCTTTTTCCAGTCAGGTGAAAGCTCTCTCTCTCTCTCTGTGCTCAGGCGCGTCGGTGGCGTAGTGCGTAAGGGCTTTGTCTCCCAGCCGGGAGGCACCGGTTCGAATCCCAATGTGTGAATGTGTGTCAAATTTTGAATTCATATGTACGTTTATTCGACGCTTTTACTGTGAAGAAAAACATCGTGAGGAAACCTGCACACACCTATCACGAAATTCTTAGGTTGGGTGTGCAGTCGACCGACCCACACTTGGCCAGCGTGGTTGACTAAGGTCTAACTGCCCATAATGTTGGGTAGGCTCGACCCCTCGGTGGTTGTCAGCAGTCCCCCAGTATGAGCTGTTGATGATGATAATAGTACACAATCCAGCTACGTATCCGCTGATAAATATTAATAAAGTTGGTATAAATTTAGAATATTTGAAAAAATACTAATTGAGGACATGACCTCAATACATCAGAGTATAATGAATGTCAAAATCTCACCGCTCATAAACGCCATGTTGATCAAGCCGCTTTGGTATGTGGTGAGATGCAGCTCGCACTTGGCCGCAGGCAGGACGTACGACATCACGCAGTTCTGAACGCCCGTCGTAAAGAAAGCGCATGCGCATGCGCCCAAAGCGCTGCGGCTAAAGCGGCCATAGCCTGTCATTAAAAAAAGGGGCAACAATTAACTATAAGGCTGGCGTCAGCCAGCTGCCCACAGGGGCTGGCGTTAAACGATAGCCACTGTAGGCTGCTGGCCACAAATTGGTACACAAGGAGTGCCTAGACGGGCAGCGTTGGGACGGTCTCGGTGTAGTTGCGCTCACGTGCGCAGATCCCGAGCCGTCCCGTAATAGCGCACTGGAGGTCAGGGTGGGGAGGATGTTTAGTGGGTATGGAGGGAACGCCTTTATCTCGTGTCCCACATATCCCCTGCGGTTGGCACCACCCCGCAGGGACGATGCGTAAATGCATTTGACCTCCCCGTCAACAAAAAAAGGGAAATTAATCTCAGCAGACACGAGTGTGACGTCGGTGTTGTAAGCGTCTACAGGCTATGGTGGCTGCTTAACTCCGTATGCTTTTCAGCCAACCACTAAACGGCTTTAAGTAATGGAATTTAGACTATAATTTGAATACTTAGATTAAAGTAATATTAAATATAATTTTGGTTAAGCGCTGCTTAAATTTCATAGCATCTTACTTGCGAAGGACGATTAGTATCTTTTATCTATTAAGTCGTAATATTTTTAAGTATTTTGAAATAGGCAACTATTACATAACGTATTTCAAAATTCAGGTAATTATTATCACTCCTAGAAGTTACTAATCATCGTTTGCGAGTATATTAGTCTATTTTCTTTAAGTATTATGAAACAGGTGCGTTTATTAAAACAAGATTATAATATACTCTCAAATATGATACAACACTATTGTACCGCGATATGCAATTCTAAATATTATTGCAGTTTACAATAATGAATTGCGTCAAACAAGAACAGACTCTAATAATGTTTGAGCAATATACCAAATTAAATTTTATAAAATTTAAATTTAAAAAAGCGTAAAAATTTTTTTGTATCGCAATAAAAATACTGAGACGGGAATCGAGCCCGCAACGTTTCCTCGATCCAGGTGACTGCTAGACAGGACTGTGACTCCATAAGTTAAAACATTGGTCGAAGCCGGTAATTGTAACATACAATACTTATTGGTACCTTAAATATTAGCCTGCGATACAGATCTCGAGTCTGGTGCAGAGCTACATAGCTTAGCATCAGCATTAGTGGTAACGGTCACATAGTTTCATAACTTAACTTTTACATTCTCGCAGCATAAGATCCGATTTTGATTATAGGTAATACCTAACTTCCACAGGTCTGATCGATTCCAAATCTGGTTTGCTGTAACTTTAATGATATTTCTGATGCTTCAGCACCAGAGGCGGAGAGAGGCGTAGGCGACGTGGCCAATCGCCTAAGACCTCGCGGTTGAGAGGCCTGGCACTGTTGGGCCCTTGCGCCGTAGAACTAGCCCACGTCAAATCTAATAATAATAATAACTCAAATCTAGGTCTTAGTGCCTCGCGCCTACGTCAAATTTATGTCTTACTCCGCCACTGAGCATCTGCAGAATAACCAACTCCTTACCAAATCACAGGGAATCGTGTTTGAGATAATTGGGTGGGTGTCATTTATTGATACACCAGCGACCCGCCCTGGCTTCGCACGGATAGTACTTCATCATCATCATCATATCAGCCCAGAGACGTCCACTGTTGGACATAAGCCTCCCCCAAGGATCTCCAAACGGAAAGGTCCTGCGCTGCCCGCATCCAACGGCTCCCTGCGACCTTTATCAGATCGTCGGTCCACCTTGTGGGGGGCCTACGAACGCTGCGTCTTCCGGTACGAGGCCGCCATTCAAGAACCTTTCTGCCCCAACGGCCGTCAGTTCTCCTAGCAATGTGCCCCACCCACTGCCACTTAAGGTTCGTAATTCTTTGGGCTATGTCGGTGACCTTGTTTCTCTTGCGGATCTCATCATTTCTGATATGATCACGCAGAGAAACTCCGAGCATAGCCCTCTCCATTGCCCTTTGAGTGACCTTGAGACATCTTATGAGGCCCATTGTAAGCGGCCACGTTTCTGTTCCGTAACTCATCACTGGCAACACACACGTATTAAAAACTTTCGTCTTGAGACGAAAAGATATACTTAACCTTAACAAATTACACTTTAGCCTTACTCTTGAATCACTCTATCTATGGATGAAAACCGCATTGAAATGCGTTGCGAACCTAGTTTTAAGCGTACATAAAGAAAGAGTGACTTTGTTTAATACTATGTGTTGATATATAGATCAGTGATCAGAGTAATGGAGCAGCAGAGAGTATTAAGAGCCAGTCAACAACATTGCTGATACTATCTTCTATACCAGGGTTTCCCAAACTGTTCTTCGAGACGACCTGAGGCGTCGTGGCACTATCCCAGGGTTATCGTGAGGCGGTCCACATAAAATAGCTGTCTGTGTGATGCGAGTGATTCGAGCGAAAATAAATGTAAAAAAGAGATGAGTATCGCGATTTCCACACTTGAGCCCCGTTTTGAGAAGCTATGCTTAGAAAAGCAAGTACATATTTAAATAAATGACTACATCTTTCCAAATTTATTGTTATGTTTTGTTTTTATAGGTACTTATTTTCTAATTAAAATTATAAATGTTACTTAGAGTTTTTCTGATACCTTGGGTATCGAGGGTAGTCTCAAATAAATCTCAAATTCCTGAGGGCGTCTCTAAAACATAAGTTTGGCAAGCCCTGGTCTGTACGCTATTAGCACAGTCTATAGCTATATTTTCCACCCTTACTAAAAAGTGTAAAAGTATAAAAAATAAGCTTAACATGTCCGCGGCTCTCGGCGGCGGCTGCTAACGATAAAACAACATCGTTAAAATGCAGTTCTACTTTCTTACACCGCTTTCCTAGCTAATAGCGATAGTCTTGTAGTTATAATATCTTGTACTTACATGTATACGGAACATTATTTTTATAATTATTGCAACTTTATTAAATTTCACTTTCATATAGGTATATAGGGTGAGTTTTCAAATGGGCCTTCAGGGCCAAATCCTAAACTATAAGGAATATCGAAAAATGCTCAAAGGAGTCTCAAGTCCCATTTTGGTGAAAACATAAACTGCATTATTGGATTGATTGATAAAATAATGATCATCGCTTTGATTATCGCTTCAACCAATGTGGAAATTATTCAAAGAAATATTTTATTATAATTTAACATTTTCCATTAGTTTGCCGTAGGTAAATCATTTTACTTCCCAGAAAACGATCCTTATTAACAACACTATCGAATGATGTAATAATACAGGCTGTTTTTTTTCTAAATCATTGGGTTCGATTCCTGGCTGAAATTACTAATTTTTCAAAAATCCAGTGATGCAGTTTTTGTTTTCATCAAAATCGGGCTCGAGACTCCTTTGCACATTTTTTGATATTCCTTATATTTTAGGATTTGGCCCTGAAGGCCAACTTGAAAAATTCATCCTATATACCTAATTCAAATAGTATTTAAGAATATTATAAATAAACCTACTGTTTATTTAATTGATATTGGTAAATCAATATTTAACACTCCCGAAATCAAAATAAATGATAGTTAGTTAATAAATATCTCAACATCAAATAAAATGTTTAATGAATAGGTACATTTGTGTCAATAAAGTTTGTAATTTCATAATACATTTACATGCCTGTATTCATTTTCACGTGTTTTCACCTTTTGTCAATGACTCACTGTATGACAAAACGAAAATGATATTTTTTTATATTTAGTCACGCAGGCATTCAAATTATTGTATCGAATAATTAAATATTAGTGTATACCCTTCTGCCAATAAAAACAATTATTGTAGTGTTAGGACCAGTATCTACAACATGTAAACTAAATAACCAATACCCTGAATACAGGTGGTTTGGGATCGGCTTCCGAGTTGATTTAAATTTTTTTTTTAAACAAAAACAAAAAAAAAGTACCCAGAAAATGTTGTACAATATTTTCTGGGTACTTTTTTTTTGTTTTTGTTTAAAAAAAAAAACCCTTTTTTAAAAAAAATATTATTGAAATTAACTCTGAAGCCGATCCCAAACCACCTGTATTCAGGGTGTTGGTTATTTAGTTTACATGTTGTATATGTTATAACACTTAATTTTATCTAATATTTGTGAACAACTGGCACCGCAATAATAACTTATAACTGAATTTTATTGTTCTTTAAATGGAATCATTCGCAGTTATAACAAAAGCATATTCATTTCATTACGAGTATATCAACGAATTAGGCCTAATACGTTGGAGTATATATATAAATGTAAATGCATAGAATGAGGTTTTAACACCCCACAAAATCTTGTGTAACTGGCGAACTTCATGTGCTTCAACTGTATTGACCTTGCGTGGGTACAAGTTCAAGCTTTAGCGGCTTCTAATTAGAAAAAGAAACCAATGAAACTATCAAATAATCGGGGCTGATAATGAAGCAAAAAAATTGGTGCGTTGTACGCTGAATTTCTCTGATTTGTTTACTAGTTTGATTTAGGAAGGCGATAGTGCTGTGGTTGTTCAATTTGTTCTACGTAACGACCGCTTAAGCAACTACATACGCGTTCGGTACTCGGATGGGTGACAAAGAGCATGTATAAACACAAGCCTCCTTATTACAAAGCGTGGACTAAAGTTATTCTTGGTTTAAAATTGATGCTAACTCTGTCTCTCATTCAACTAATGAAAGTGACAGCATCAGTTTTAAGTCATGACTAACTTTAGTAGATATATTATAATAAGGGGAAGGAGTCAAGACTCACCCGCGATTGTGAGACAAAAACATCATTATCATTTCAGGGTCATAGCCCTTCCATAGATTTATAATTACTAATGTTTATATATTGGCAGTTCACCTCCAGGTCGCGGGAAGCCGCTGGATGCAGGCAGCGCACAACCGATAGATTCGGATATCCTTGGAGGAGGCCTTTTTTTGTTGACGGGGAGGTCAAATGCATTTACGCATCGTCCCTGCGGGGTGGTGCCAACCGCAGGGGATATGTGAGACTCGAGGTAAAGGCGTACCCTGCATACCCACTGAACATCCTCCCTGGCCTGACCTTCAGTACGCTATTACGGGACGGCTCGGAATCTGCGCACGTGAGCGCAACTACACCGAGACCGTCCCAACGCTGCCCGTCGAGGCACCTCGTCCTTGCACCAATTGGTGGCCAGCAGCCACTTCTCCACCGACGGCTGCTCGACCTGGCGCGTCCTTCTGACGAGGACACCGGGAGCAGCCATCGGACCGTACCCGGGGACGCGGTCGTGGCCCTGATAAGGGCCGTCCGGAACTAGCCGTTGTGTGAAAACAAAAACAACTCGACGATGGCATGTGACTTCGAATGCCAACGGGCACACTTGACATCAAAAGCCACACACCCGCCGAGAAAGTTTCCCCGCCACGTTACCAGGGTCCGCCACGAGGAGGGTTCCGGTGTGCGTAATGCGTATGTGTGCGTGAAAAATAGTACTGCAGTCTGACAGTTGCGTGTACGTGAAATGGTCTCGTTTATCTATCTCGTTCTAATGTTCTCGTTCTAATTTCACATTGCCCATATTCAGTTTCCTATATCTATGAGCTCATCCACCATCATCATCTTATTCAAACCTCGACAATCGATGGAATGAAAAGGACGTCCAAACCTGCCAGAGGGGACCACAAGATAGAACCACCTGGAGAGAACTAGTGAGAAATGTCTGTGGTGATCACATCCCCAATAATGAGGTGTCATCTAAGGAGAGATAAATCAATCAAGTACAGACAAGTTAAGAAAGTGATTGGCGTTTTAAGATTTTGACGCACATTGCATATTATCATAAGTTCATTAGTTCCTGACCTTAGATAATTCTGAAGCTATCTTGCGTCTTCCTACTGTCCAGTTGTTTTGGTCTGTTATAGTATGCCTAATTAAAAAAATAATCATTTAGAGAGGCAAGGTCTGGCATTACCCAACTGGATAAGACAGGTATTTTGTCAGAATATATTCTTCATTATCCAACCTTGCTTCCCTTTTATTTGGGTGCAGTTTGTCTTGATATTGACAATGCTGCCTCTAGGTTTTGGCATTATATTTTTACGGCCGTGTGCCTGACACCAGCCCTCCTTGGGAACAACTGCTATCTTTTGACTACAGCCGGGATCACCAGCATCATGGGGGAAGAACTATTTTGGCAGAATTATGTGAAGCGTCGGTGGCGTAGTGCGTAAGATCGTCGTCTCCCACCCGGGAGGCACTGGTTCGTTCCCCGCCATGTACCAATGTGTTTTCAAATTTTGAATTCATATTACGGTTAACTTATGACATTATTATATACTTTTAACTTTAATCGACGCTTTTACGGTGAAAGAAAACACCGTGAGGAAACCTGCACAACACACCTATGAAGAAATCCTTAGGTTGTGTGTGAAGTCGACCAACCCGCACTTGGCCAGCGTGGTTGACTAAGGCTTAATCGCTCCTAATGTGGGGTAGGCTCGAGCCCCTCGGTGGGGACATTATATGACCTATTGAAGATGATGATGTGAAAAGCAATTATAGGACTAGGAGTATCTCCAATCTTTTCATTCCGTGGTTGAAGGAAAAGCCGACTGAGTAAGATTCTGAACCCCGCTGAGACCATCGCAGCAAAGGTCGTGGTCTCAGTAGATCTCTCACAATAGCATTGCCAAGGAGTGTTGGTGTAATGCCGCCTCTACTTATTGGTCAACATTATAGCGGACTAGCTGTGCCCGCGACTTCGTTCGCGTGGATTTCCCGTTTTTGCAACATTTTTCATTGACGCTCAGCTCCTATTGGTCGTAGCGTGATGTTTTAGAGGTATAGCCTATCTATAGTCTTCCTCGATAAATGGACTGTCTAACACAAAAGTATTGTTTTCAATTTGAGTCAGCAGTTCCTTTTTTTTGACTAATTTTGCAGGATGTCTCTGGTAAATACTATGACCACAGATAATATAATACTATATATGACTTAGGTACACATTGAAAGGCCACTCTAAATTTTAACGTTTTTTTTGGCTCATGATGTTGAGCCACCAATTGGTTTTAATAGGTTACCCACATAACGACAAAGAGGGTCCCTACGCCACAACATGTGTATCCGTTAATTTCCAGACGAAAAAAAAGTCCTAAGTTCAACAAAGCACGTCTCTCGACTAACGATGTATTTAAATTATGTTAATCATACCTGCACTGTCTAGAGCTGTTTCATAATCAACTATTTCTTGTACTTCTTGTGTCTCCGAAGTACCCCTTGGTGTAGCTAAAACAAAATAGAGCAATACTAAATCATCATAAACTAACATAAGACAATTATGATCTGATCTTAAGGATAATGTAGTTTATATATATATGTATTATATATTATATATATAAATATACATATATTTTGTTATACGTCGCCATCTTCCCTAGAGCATTTATTTTTAAATCCTATCTAACCTAAGGTTGCCTGGAAGAGATCGCTCTTTAGTGATAAGGTCGCCCTTTGTACAAATCATTGTTTTACTGTGTTTATTTCTGTATTGGTTGATGTATGTGCAATAAAGTTATATTCTATTCTATAATAAATAGAACATACAAAAATGAAACTAGAGGTAGGGTAGAGCGGAGTAGCCACCCGAATTTGGAGCGCTCACCTGGGATAGTACCTCCACCTTACAGAAGACCACAGTCAAATAACACTACATCTTTGTGGTGTTGTGTTTCTGTTGGTGAGCAAGGTTGCCAGAGCTCCACGGGGTAGGGATTAAGGAGACTATGGTTGGCAACGCGCGATGTCAAGTAAGTATTGCAAGCGTCTATAGACCCTTTTTTGTCCATGGTCCCTGTGATAGTCACCTGAAGTACCAGGCTACCATGACTATTTATGTTTTAAATAGTCATGGTAGCCATTATGTTTGAAACTTTGTTTATAAAAATTAATGTTTACGCTTTATTATACCTTTTTAAATTAGTTGGATTATACTAAATTCAGGGAAGACGGGTAAAATAATTCCCGTGGTACCTTCCAGGGACTATCACAGGGACCATGGACAAAAAAGGCTATAGACTACGGTGACTGCTTATAATCGTAAGCTAGTTTGCCAACATAGCATAAAACACTATGGCTTCTTGAAAAACTTGAAGATTGTGTATGTAGGACTTTATTAAACCTAATTTATATTTTACAGGGGCACTCTTAGCGAAGGTGATGGCGAGTTTCATCCGAAACCATTAACCAAGAGACTGGCAATCTTATCATTAACTTTCGGAGTACAATAATGCTGTTAACACTATTTTTATGGCGACAAATTTTGAAAAAATACATTTCTAATACTAGAAAAAATACACTGAAAAAATCAACCTGCCTCAGGCGGGAAACTAGTATTAAAAATATTTACGCTTTTGTAAACGCAAAAATTAGTTCATAATTATTTTTTTTATGTTACGAGATGGCAAACAAGCTTGCGGCCCACCTGATGTTAAGTGGTCACCGCCGCCTATAGACACTTGCAATATTAAGTGTAAATCACTTAACACCGCAAGTGCGTTTGCCATCCTGGGGACTAAGATGATATGCCCTCCATGCCCAGTAATTACACTGGCTACCATTCCCTTCAATACGAAACACAGCGAACTGCTTCACGGCAGAAATAAGAAAGGCGGTGGTACCTACCCAGACGACCCTACATATGGGTCTACCACCTAGTAATGTATGGTATAGTTTCAGCTTAACTGGGCGTCAAATATTTGTAAAAATATTTCGTTCGGGTCTTAGAAGTGCAAATTTCAAAGATTTGATGAAACAATGTTTACCATACAAATATAAGCACCAAGCACTGACAAGTTTCGACAGCGAAAGCAGTGCTTCGGTAGGGTAGTCGTTAACGCAACCGCCCGGATTGCGGAAGATTCTAGGTTCCCGCCTGTGGCAGGTCGATTTTTTCAGTGTATTTTTTCTAGTATTAAAAATATTTACGTTATTCTTTAAGACACTTTTAACTTTCTCATCGGTTTACAGCTTGACTACAGCCAAATTATTACGCAAGTTATTATACAAGCTTTTGACAAATGGAGCCAATGAGAAAAATAAATGAACCAACCCACTTGGCAACAAGGATCTCGTGCTGCGAAACCTGTTGTACAGTTAAGTTATGGATGCTTCCCGCCTTCAAGATTATCGAAGTTATAATCCTTCGTTGAAGAAAGTCCATAAATTAATATCCAGTATTTGATCACGACAGGATGTATTTGTGTTATGTCGGTGGCGCCGCGGTCATGTCGTTCATCATTCGAAATCTGAGTGCAAAAGTGCATTTTATCCGCTAGCATGGAAAGAGTTTTTAAAATTAGAACCTATCGCTACTAATATAACTCTGTCTGTCTGTCTGATAAGCTTTCACGTCTAAGCCACTGAACCGATTGTGATACAATTTGGTACAAATGTAGACTAAAGCTTGGGGAAGGACATAGGCTACTTTTTTATTGCGAAAAAAAGGCTTGAAGAGGTTGAAATAGGGGATGAAAGTTTGTAATTTTTGAAGATAAAACCATGAAACTTGAATTTAGGCACTAAATAAGAAAGAGAAGAATTATTTCATTCAGGAATTTTGAAATTTTGACCTGTTAGGGGGGAATTCGTCATTGTTAAAGATGAAACCATGAAAATTTTAATATAGGCACTTGATAAATAATAAATATATATTTGTTCTAGCGTTTTTGACATTTTGACGCGTGTGAAGATGGAATAGGGGATGAAAGGTCGTAAAAAACTCACACAAATTCATGCTTTTGCACCTAACACTTAAACTGATATTGATGAAATTTGGCACAAAAACAGACTAGTTACCTTTTGTTGTAAAAAGGGCATGAAGGGGTTGAAATAAGGGATGGAAGATTGTATGGGATTCCACATTATCGAAGATAAAACCAAGAAACTTTGTATTTAAGCACGTGATAAGAAAATAAAAAAAATTAGCGTTTTTAAAATTTTGACACCCACGTAGGGGTAATAGGGAACGAAAGTTAGTATGGAAGTTAGCAAAGGATTGGAAAAAAATGTACTTTATAAAAAGGTTTTAAAATATCTACAGCAGTTTAAGAGCATCAAAGTAACTATTCCACGCAGACGAAGTCACGGGCAAAATCTAATTATTATATAAAGCACGCACTTGCTTTTTGCGGCAAACGCTGCAGCCTGGCAAGCGCATTCTTTTTTTCCGTTGTTTTTGCCAACGTAAAAATCAGTCCACGTGAATCGCAATTCGTTTTCCGCATAAAGCAACCGCGTGCTTATTTTTCTATACAGTCCACTGAAAATGCATTATTAATATCTACTAATTTTATGTCAGTGCACCAACCTCACTTATAGATTAATCGTACTGTTGGCATACGGTCAGTTTGGGACTGTCTGTCTAAATCAGATTGCAGGTTTTTCTGAGGCTTTTTTTACAGCCTGAGGTAAATACAAAATATTATTTCATTTCCTGACCAGGACGTGCGGAAAATGTAACTTTCTGGTCAGTGGGTGTGGCATAAATAAAATTTTGGCACCCAGCATTTTCCTCGCCGTAGAGAGGTGAAAAATTTTGTGTTTCGCTCGACAGCAAAGTGATTCTGCGTCTCGTACCTTTAAAACTCTATCTACGCTCAGGAGTAAATATTTCCTAGAATCCTTCTTTTTGAAAACTTTGCAAACTTTCATAACCAATAAATAGTGTTTGGTTAATGGTTGAGGTTGTTTTAAGTCCGCCTGAATAACTAAACCATCATCTTATCGCCGCCATAAACTTTAATTAGGATTTAATTAAAGTAAGTCCACCCTCATCAGTTATTATAGTTCTTAATCTTAACTTGAAGAGATGAAGACCAAAAACATATTTTATTTATTTATTTTATTGTATGTTATTTGGTTGTCAGACAAGCATAAGGCCTGCCTGGTGGTAAGCGGTCACCGTAGCCGTAGTGTGACGTCATTGTTACAAGCGTCTATTACGCTTGCAACAATGACGTCACACACGCGCTGCCAACTATAGTCCCCTTACCCTACCGCGTGGAGGTCTACATTAAAAAACTTTAGTAAAATATTTGTTCTGACACTTGGAGCTTGCTACATCGTAATCGAGGCAGCTGATCTTCCACAATACATAAGGTGAAATCTTCGAATTATTAATCTATCGCATTTTCGTAATATTTATGTATTAAAACTAGAAAAATGCACTGAAAAAAATCGACTTGCCTCAGGCGGGACCCGAACCCGCAACTTCCACAATCCGGGTGGACGCGTTGACCAATTTCGCCACCGAGGCACTGCTTTTCGCTGTCGAAATTTGTCAGTGCTTGGTGCTTATGTTTTTATGGTAAACATCCCCGCCTGAGGCAAGTCGATTTTTTTCAGTGCATTTTTCTAGTATTATATTTACGCGTTTGTAAACGCAAAAATAAAATTATTCCTTTATGTATTAAGTCCTTTAAAATTATCGATTTCTTGGAACACTCTATTAAGTTTATAATTTCCATTATTCTATGAGTATTGTAATTATATCTATCAAATTTAATTACGACTATTATTCTTTTAACTTTGATAAGGACTTTAAATAAAATATTTTTAGCAAAAAAATAGGAAAACCGACTTCAACGCGTACAAATTTAAACTAAAAAGTAAGAAATAAATAATATTTTTATGAAGTAGTTGAAAAGAGCGTCATAGGAAACCAAGGAAAGTATTGATACACATTTATAATTCTTTATTTATAATTCATACTCCGATATATTTGGAGCCGGTGCCAGCTAGCCAAGGAGGATAGTGTTTGCAATTTTCGAACTTCACGGAGCGGCGGATTATTTCTCATCTTCATCATTCATTATTATGTGTAGTTAATGAATTAATCAAGTTCGTATCTATTAGGTAAGTTTATTTTGCTTAGGCTGGCACCGACTCCAAATATATCGGAGTATGAATTATAAATAAAGAATTATAAATGTGTATCAATACTTTCCTTGGTTTCCTATGACGCTCTTTTCAACTACTTCATAAAAATATTATTTATTTCTTACTTTTTAGTTTAAATTTGTACGCGTTGAAGTCGGTTTTCCTATTTTTTTGCTAAAAATATTTTATTTTATTATTTTTAGTGAAAATCACTACATAGTATAAAACAAAGTCGCTATCCGCCGTCTGTCTGTCCCTATGTATGCTTAGATCTTTAAAACTACACATAAGCATTGCACCCGTGCGAAGCCGGGGCGGGTCGCTAGTTAAGTATATTTTATTGAAAATGGATAGGCCTACTGGATAAATGGATAGGCGCTCATTAAAACTTAATGGAAACGTAAACAATTTTTTTTTTGTTATTAATTTTCTGTTCATAAAGGGTCGAATTTATATCGATACAATTTATACGGGCCATCTCTGATTTTGACGTAGCTAAATAAAGAATCACTAAAATCGAGTCGTAATACTCATAATTGACGGAGTATCAGGTAACAAACACAAAAAAAAAGTCGGATAGAGAAGTTCCTCTTTTTTTTTAAGTCGGTTAACAAATAATATCACGTCTCAGACCTATAGCTCATTACAAATGCCTACCATTCATTCAGAATGAATGGTATAGTTTTAATGGTAAGTTAATGAACTATGAAACTTGAAGAGAAACTAGTTATTTTAACTTAAGTTCATAAAATAATTTGTCATAGTTTATGTGTTGACTATTGGACCTACTAACCAAAATTTCACTATTGCATATTAGGTAATAGCAAGTTCAAAAAAAAAATTGTCATTATTTTTGTGTTCGTGGACGATTTTATTGTTTCATCCCCAATGAAATTATCATTTCAACAAAAAAGTACTGAACCAATTTCGGTATAATTTATACGGGACCACCTTTGAAGTATGACCTTCTTAACGAAAGAAGAATCATCAAAATCGATTCATTATTGGCGGAGTAATCGCGGAACATACATACAAAAAAAAAAAAAAAAAAAAAAAAAACATACAGTCGAATAGAGAACCTCCTCCTTTTTTTGTTTGAAGTCGGTTAAAAAGTCATGTCGAGTATAAGTCGTAAATGGGCTATTTTTTTATTAGCCTGAGATAAGATTATTATTTAGATTTACAAATAAGTTTCATTCACTTGGAGTCACTGAAAATTCAACAAAAGAAATGTATCAAACACATTTTCTTTAAAAACTTTTACTTACTAGAAAACAATTCCATAGGATTTAATATTAATTAGGTACTTATACATTCAGTACGTAGTAATATTTTTCTAAATATGTAACTGAGAAGATTTTTAAATACATATACCTAGGCATTTATTATTGTCTATACTATAGCTAGAAAACATTCTCTGGAGATTTTTTGCAATTAGAACTATTTCATTATAAAGAGTATTTTAAATAAGTACTTTTTTTCTAATATATTTTTTGCCAAGTCTTCAGATTTTTATCAAATTTGTATTATAAAATACTATAATATTTTGAAAAGTAATTTCTGAAGTTTTACTTTAAAAATATCTTGTGTAATAAATTAATTACTCCGTGTAAGTTTAATTATATTTTTTATATTAGTATAATTTTAATGATATTTTATGATGTATTTCCATTATAATGATTTATTTCTTCTTTTATTTACGTTAGTAAAATTGGTCCTAACTTATTTCTCTAATTTTAATATTTCATTTAAGTCAATATTAAAATAACAGCATCCACAATAACATTGTTTATCAACACTTACTACTTGTCTTCGGTGCAACCTTACAGACCATTTTCGCTTCTGCCCCTATACAAATATGGCACAGAATTTCACAGCCGAACCGACGACGATGTGACCGCAAGTCCGCGTCCGCCGTAAACGCGCGACGCGACACACGCTCGGAATCGCACTGCAATCGTACTACGGGTACAGAGAGCTACGAACGAGTAGACACGACAATGGTATCCGTACTTTAAATCAAAGGCCCTTTGCTCGAATATTGCATACTCGGAAAAACTTTCCTCGACTAACCATAAAATAATGGCATAAGATCTCTCTCTTTCTTTCTCTTTCAGCGTATTTGAGCGCGTTCTACCGTCTATACCAAGGCGAACGCTCTGGGGAGCTTTTTTCCCTAATCCCACCATCTCCCTTCCTTTTAAGGACTACGCGTGCTGGCTTAGTGTCATCGACAAACTGTGGCTACAATTCCAATGCGAACTACGAAATTTGGCAAATCATTTCTTTGTCGCATAATCAAGAAATAGAATTCACTGCCTTCACACATGTTCTCTCCTTTTTACAATCCTGCGTCATTCAAAAGAGGCGTGAAGAACCACCTTGTAGGTCAGCAAGGCGAGGGTAGCTAGCGCGACGGTTTATCTCTCGCACCAGCTATTTTCGTATTTGGGATCCAAGTCTGCTTACCATTAGGTGGAATGGAGTCAATTGCTCGACCATTTTATAAAAAAGCTCGATGGATTGAATGCATGAAGAATTATTGAAGACCTTATCTCGAATTTAATGTAGGTGGTATATTAATTAATTAAGTACCTACATATTTGTATGATCGGTATGTTTCAAGTAATTTTTTTCACTAGTGGACCTCCGCGGCTTCGCTCAGGTTAACGTCAGATTTTTTAGCCTAAAGCCTTGATAAATGGACTATTCACCAAAAAAAGGATTTTTCAATTTGTATCCGTATTTCCTGAGATCGTTTAAACAAACAAATAAACTTTTCAGCTATATAATATTAGTATAGATAACCAATTATAGAGAATCTTTGATGGAGAATCTAATGTAGGGATATAACTTCTTGACGCATTCGACGCGTTGAGCTTATGTTATTCGAGATTTTGATGTATCGATGTCGTGAACTGTCGAGCTCATGATTTATGGATTTTCTGGTTCTTCGAGCAATGGGCATTTGATTTGAAATAGGAAACCCTATGGCAATACACCGACCTCTTTTCGTCAGATCGTAGAAGTTACGCCCTAAGCAGGGTGGATGCGTGACCAGTAATTAAGTATCGAGATGTTGTATAGCTTACACTGTTATTAGCACTTATAAACTTTCATGTCCACGTAAGTGGAGCTACTTTAAAACTGGCAATAAAAAGTCTGTTTAATAAAATACAATAATTTATGTAAAATAAAATGCAAAAAAATCTTGTGACGCAATTTCGATATAGAGTAATTGATCAAAAACAGAACTCCTAAATTGTGAGAAAAATAAATTTAAGTCACGCGGTTGGCCAAATCAATAATTTGAAATTAATGGTCCATTTCAAATAATGTTGACCAAAATTTATTCGGCAGTTGCACAAACCATGGTCACAGGGATGAACTGAACAATATAGAACTCCTGAATTTTTGAAAAGAAAAACTTTGCAGAGATGTGTAAAAGATTAAAACTACGCTCACCCTTTTCACCTACTGATATTGTGCATTGTAATTATTGTAATTACCATATATTTTCATTCTGTCCTTGTTGTTGGCTTTTATTTGTTGATTCACTGAAGATTTACCGACATACCTTCTGCACAAGTAGAAACAATGGTAATCTCTAAAAATTGTAGATATTTGTACAAAAAGATTAGCTACCCTAGGATTTTACTCTCGAATTTAATAGTAAACGAATGACAGAGTTCTTTGTGATCTCAAATAAAACAACATCAACAAGTTCTATAGTTAAATGGACTTTGCTAAGTACTTATAAATCGTCAAAAAGGTAGGTAGGCAGGTAGGGACCTGCATTTCAGGATGAAAGTAAATATTTTATTTTAATGAATATTTTTATTTGCTAGTTATATCAATGGATATAAACCCTAATAACGAACTAGCTACATCTAACGCTTACCATTTATTAGGCATGATATATTAAGGATATATATTTAGTAGGATAGGTACTTTTATTATTGATATCGCTATTTAACATGCATTTCAACTATCATGGCGCCATCAAAGGATCTTAATCACCATCACTACCGTCATAAATCTTCTTGCACCACCGTCCACTAGATTACATTCCACTTTCACTTCCCTGATACGCAATTGATCATTAGAACTGCATTTCACCGTTAATGCATACTTTTAACTATGAATTATGCGCAGGATGTTCGACATGCATAAATTGAGTCTGACAAATTGATTAAAATAATCCTCGAGCCTTCCCAACATTAGGGGCAATTAGGCCTTAGTCAACCACGCTGGCCAAGTGCGGGTTGGTCGACTTCACACACAACCTAAGAATTTCTTCATGGGTGTGTGCAGGTTTCCTTACCATGTTTTCTTTCACCGTAAAAGCGTCGATTAAACGTACATATGAATTCAAAATTTGAAAACACATTGGTACGTGGCGGTGTTCCTATCACGAAAGCTAAGCTACCAAGTGCACGGTCGTACTCGGATGGGTTAACCGAAAAATATTCAACCCGATTTTCCTCGTCCTTTAGAAGGCACTTTAAGTTGGTGCTGACCGCTGCTATCGAAAGAAACCAGTCGCTCCCAAGGAGAGTTGGTATTAGTCAAATGGCCGGCGTAAAAATCCAATGACAATAGGAAGACTTACTGCACCGATCCTATATTATTGGGAGCCCAGCTCCCAGAAGAAATTTGTTAGAATAAACTAGAAAGTGGGACTTCTTCTGGGATTGATATAGGTACCTTTTTTTACTGCGGCTCACAAGACTGTGGAACCAACTTTCGCCGACAGTATGAACCAATACGACTTATAGGCATCTTCAAATATAGAGCATTATTCTTTCCTTAAAAGCTGTTAACGCATTTGCTCTTCGTCTGGTGTTGCCTTTTCCATAAAAAAAAAACAACTTTAAAGCTCTTATTTTAATTTATTAATATATGTGTTATAGAACCGCCCACTGTTGGACATAGGCCTCCCCAAGGATCTCCAAACCTTCAGTCGTTCCTGCTCTGCCCGCATCCAACGGCTTCCCGCAAACTTTCTACTGGATCGTCAGTCCACCTTGTGGGGAGCCTACCAACGCTGCGTTTTCCGGTACGTGGTCGCCATTCAAGTACCTTTCCTCCCCAACGGCCGTCAGTCCTCCTCGCAATGTGCCCTGCCCACTGCCATTTAAGATTCGCAATTCTTTGGGCTATGTGGGTTAGTTCTTTTGCGGATCTCATCATTTCTGATATATAATCACGCAGTAGCCCTCTCCATTGCTCTTTGGGTGACTTTGAGCCTTCTTATGAGGCCCATTGTAAACGGACACGTTTCGGTTCCATGGGTCATCACTGGCAACATACACTTAAAGACTTTCGTCTTGAGACATTTCCTTGTATATTTCAAGTTTCAATTATTAATATCTGTGTACCTACGTAGTCTAACTGGGAATTTCAGACCACATAAATTAATAATTTACCTATTTATAAATTAGGTCGTGTATATTTAGTTAGAAATAGGTTTATATATTGATAATTAAAAAGAACGTTTTTAGTAAATAAAACAACTTTTACGCATTTAACTCGCGTGTTAGTAGATCCTTATTAAATAACATAATAAAAACCTTGTTATTCGTATTATACGTCCTTAATAATATATTAATTTAGCTACTATTTACATAATTTTCAAAAATTTGAGAAAGTAAATCATAGTTTTATTTATAACCGTAGATTATACAACCTCTCTTATTGCATAAAGCGATCTCTTGGATAGACGTGAAAAAAGAAAAAGGTATGACGATGTACTAAAAATAAATAATTCTTTATCATACAAAATTATTTATGTGACCTGTCTAATACATATTAAGTCTATGTATAAAATAACTAAGCTAAACAAAAAACATACGCAGTCCCAAACAAAATTCGTACGCACGGTAACAATGACAATAGCGTCTCATTATAGAAATGAAAATAACAGGTCGTTAGAATTATTTATAGAATTATAGATAGCGATAAATGCTCCAATGTTTGTCAAAGACGGTTCAAATAATTACAAAATAACACGCTTAAAGAAAAAATGTACCGAGCGCCAAAACGGACTATAGTCACATCGAATGGAGTAACATGCGATTTTCGATCGATCGTCAAGAGTTAACAATAAGAACGTAAATGAAAAATATTATATTGATAAAATATATTCATGAAACTAGACTACTTACACAATAAATAAGTGTGAGATTTATATATAGAGAAAGAGAATATTTTAAAATTTGTACATTTTAGTATTGTATAAAATAAATAAAAACCGGCCAAGTGCAAGTCGAACTCGCGCACGAAGGGTTCCGTACCATTATCTCTAAAAGAACGGCAAAAAAATCACGTTTTTTATATGGGTAAAAATAAATTATTTATTTTTAAAGTGAAAATAGTTTAACTAAATATTCTGTGAATATTTCAAGTGTCTACCTGTCACAAAAAAAAATCATGTTTGTGGTATGGAAGCCCCCTTAAATATTTATTCTATTATGTTTATTAGTATTTGTTTTTATAGCGGCAACAGAAATACATCATCTGTGAAAATTTTAACTGTCTAACTATCACGGTTCATGAGATACAGCCTGGTGACAGACGGACAGCGGAGACTTACTAATAGGGTCCCGTTTTACCCTTTGGGTTCGGAACCCTTTTTTTGTTGACGGGAGGTCAAATGCATTTACGCATCGTCCCTGCGGAGTGGTGCCAACCGCAGGGGAAATGTGGGACTCGAGGTAAAGGCGTTCGCTCCATACCCACTATACATCCTCCCCGGCCTGACCTTCAGTGCGCTGTTACGGGACGGCTCGGGATCTGCGCACGTGAGCACAACTACACCGAGACCGTCCCAACGCTACCCATCTAGTCACTCCTTGCACCAATTGGTGGCCACCCCTCTACCGACGGCTGCTCGACCTGGCGCGTCCTCCTGACGAGGACACCGGGAGCAGCCATCGGACCGCACCATGGTGGCCCTGACGACCCTTTGGTCATCCGGACCTAGCCGTGGTGGAAAACAAAAACAACTCGACGATGGCATGTGACTTCGAATGCCAAGGGGACACACATGACATCAAAAGCCACTCATTGGGTACAGAACCCTAAAAAGTAACATCACTCGGAAACTACTGGAGCTACTTTCTTATAATTATTCATCTACTAGATAATTAGATATCTAAACATTCATATAAGAAAAGTCACATCTTGTTAAGAAAAAACTACACTTCTTAAATATTTTGTGTGTTTTCCTAGTATTTTACGCACGCGCGGGATGCCCTGTTCACTATGGGCAAGGTCACCAGTCCTTATCGTCATTTTAATGGCCGATTTCAATATCTTATCTATCTACACTATTGCTTACAAGCTTACAAGCAAGGAGCTTATCTTTTACCTATAGAACTATCATCAGGATTCCTAAGACTATCATCGTGCTTACAAGGGATAAGATTTTGACAGATATCCCATACAAAATATGTCAAAATTCTACCGTTACCATGGAAACTGTCGGTGGTTTAGTTATGTTATTGAAACCCGCCATATGAAGATAGTACGGAGCATCTCCATACAAACGAAGAAACCGTTTTTCTACCCCTATTTTTTATTCGATCTTTATATTGAATTAGATAGTTTTTAATAAAAAGAAAGAAACTATGCAAGTAGGTATGTTTTTCTTTTTTTCAAAATTCAATATATTAAAAGATTTTTATAAAAAAAATTATAATAAATGCACTAAAATAAAAAGAATAAACTTTAAATAGCAATTTATAATAGCTTTAAATAGCAAGCTTGTCGTGAGAATTATTTGTGATTGAGATAAACGATAGATCGAAGTAAATCTCGCGACAAGCTTTTATTGCTAATTAAAGTTTATTCTTATCTTAGTGCATTTAATTTAAAATAAAAGCTTTTTTCGAAACATTTTTTTCTAGTTAATTTATTTTTTACTTTCTAGTCAATATTTGTATTCCCTTGCATTTGATACCCATATTGTAGAAATGCATTTTGTATGCAAACGGGGCTTGCTGTACTTTCCTCTAGGCTGTGGCATCGCAGGAGTGACACCTTATAGTCGTTTATAAGCTAGTAGCATAACAATATAGCAATAAAAAAAATTAAAAAGTAAATTAAAATCCACACCAACACCCCATCACACTTCACTCGAGTGTAAATAAAAAAGAATAGCGTACGTAATTTCTTAAGAATATGACTGCATTCATAAATTCTGTAGAAACCCCAACCAGTTGCGCAAGCAAACACGCCACCTATAATCTGAGCGACATGCCTCGGAGTTTTACCAGAATTGGCGGGAGAGAGACGGAACTTTCCCGTGAAAAGAGACGGATGATAGAGGCACTGAATTCCATGGAAAGTATAATACGGTGGAAAATTGGCTTCTTGTGTAGGTGTTCTGCTGTTTCTCTTTTTGTTCCTCCGAATTTTTCTTAAAATAAATACCTAAAATTGCTGTTAAACTTATAAAACATTCTTCTAATCAAATTAATTATTATTTTTAAAATATTATTCTAAATTATCAGCGTTGTTATATTCTAAAGTATCAGTTTGGGTCCTTTTTTTTAGAAACAGCTTGTCTTTTGACATACCTAGGCCTCCTCTAAAGATTTCCATTTTTCTCTATCCTTTGCAACTCTGATCGATTCTGGACTAGCCACCTCTTTTAGAACTACTTGCCATCTTTTCGTTAGTCCACCTTTGTTTCTTTTACCGTCTCTTGGATACCACTCTGTTATTATTCTGGTCCATCTCTCTTGCCTTTCTCTCAACAGAATATGTCCAGTCCATTGCCATTTTAGTGTTCGATATAAAAAATGTGCCTGTTTGAATTTAATTGTTATTTTATTTCTGTTAATTTAACTTTATCTCTTCTGTTTACTCAAATGACACTTCTTTCTATGCTATTTTGACAAAGAATAAAAAGAACCTTAGTAAGGTTTTCGCTAGTATCCATGTTTAACTAACATACGTTAAATAGGACGTTTTCTTATTATTCTCTAACTTTAACATATTTCACAAGGTTGGATAGGTGTATGCTCAAGGAGAGTTAGTCAAAGAAACTGGCAGGCGGCCGGCCTTAATATCCAAAGGCAAAACGTACCTATAGCAAAATGTCAATATATAGGCAAGACATACTGTACCGATCCCAAAGACATAGGGAGTAGGGTAAGAAAAAAAGGACTATCGAATTAAAAATAAATGTTTGAATGTTTGCCCTTTATGCGTTCCGAAACTATTGATGAGATTATGAAAAGAACGCGAACTTACAAAACTTACTCTATTCTAATACTGAAGATGTTAAAAGCACTTTAATTACGTTTAAAGCAACGTAATTAACCAACTAAGTGCATGGTTGATAACCAGATGGGTGGCCACAAATTTTTACACGAATTTTCCCGTGCTTTGGTAATCGCTTTGGTTGTCTCCACAAAAGAGCCATGAAACCTAAAATCAACTAAACCTTGTCTATCTACTAACAAACATAAGCCACTGGACAGAATGTTACACTTTAAATTACTCAGCAACCGGGTTTTTTAATTTTCCTAACTAATAATTGCAAATCTCAAAGCCCTTTGACGCCACGCAAAAATGATCCTTGTATCAATGGCCCATCAAACAAGACACAAATACAGTTTAATACCACGATGTCACCCAAAGGCAGGTCACACCGAGGAATGGCAATCAAGACTATTTATAGAAAGCATTTGTCCCTTTAACGAGTGCATTAAACCTTCCGCTAGAAATACTCTTACAGTACTTTGAACACTCGAACAGGTCAATGCCTTGAAATACTTAAAAGACAGCTTTTCTAACTAGAAACAAAAGTAGAGGCAATGTAAAAATAATTTAACGTTGTTTTCATACGTACGATAAAAGGAAAGAAAAAAAATAAAAGAAAATAAAATAAAAGAAAGAAAGGAAAGAAAGGGAAAGAAAAGAAAACAGAAAAGGCAAGAAAATAAAAGAAAAGTGTGGACGTGCCTGTAAGGGCACGGACTTCCTTTATGGTGTGCAGTGACGCGAAGGACCCTACCATCTGCCAAAATCGAGCACTAAATTGTACTCCCGTGAACCCGGGACTTTTGGTCTGTACCTATACAAATAGGCGAACATTCGTTTATTACTTAAATTGAATTAATTAATTAAACTACATCAAATCCATTGCTGAAACCGCAGCCAAAAACTTGGGATTATTTCAAAGATGAAACCATATTTTCCATTTGAGCAGCTCCTAAGCCTTTATCGAGCCCAGGTACGCTCCTGCATGTGCTGTTGTCACATTTGGGACGGATCTGCAGGTTATCAGTTGGATGCTATTCGTATGAGTAATGAATTGGTATGATTATGAGTTTCGATCATCATATCATCATAACAGCCTTTATAATTAGACCCACTGCTGGGAAACATGGGCTTGTCATCGAAGGGGGCTTGTCATTTAGGCAGTAGTCCACCACGCTTGCCCAATGCGGATTGGTGGACAGAGTATAAGGTGATCAATACCCCTTTGCTGATCCATTAGTCGCCTTCTACGACACCCATTGGAGGATGTGGGGTGATGCTTTTCTACTCTGCCGGCATCACACGGCTATTCGATCGAGTTTCGATCGTTAGTATAAAAAATAGTTGAGAACAAATATAAGTATCAACAACGTGTATGAGTAATGAAATTACGATTTGTGATTTCGATCGTTATTACAAAAAAAAACCGGCCAAGTGCGAGTCGGACTCGCACACCGAGGGTTCCGCCGTACAAACGTAGCGGTTTACAATTTATGACGTATTAAATCAAATTCTGAGTTCACGAGAAGTACCTTGTAGGTTTTGATACCCTAGCGTGTGACGGAAATTCGTCTAAGGTGTCGGTATAAACTGCTGTATCTTTTGATCGCGTTAACTTAGAAGTTTGATTTTTTCACTGCTTAAAGGGACAATAGACCTAGGTATTTGGTATAAATTTCAATTTGATACCTTTATTCGTTCGTGAGAAATAAGGTAGTAAGTTTCATTTTATTAAAATATTTTTATTATATTATGTAACTAAAAAAAAGTGATTTTCGGAATTTTTCCTATATTTGCATTATTTGACAATGCTTCATGCCAAATTTCAAGATTCTGAGTTTACGGGAAGTATCCTGTAGGTTTTGATTCCTTTGCGAGTGTCGGAAATTTGTCTAAGGTGTCGGTATAAACTGCTGTATCTTTTAATCGCGTTAACTTAGAAGTTTAATTTTTTCACTGCTTAAAGGAACAATAGACCTAGGTATTTGGTATAAATTTCAATTTGATACCTTTATCCGTTCGTGAGAAATAAGGTAGTAAGTTTCATTTTATTAAAATATTTTTATTATATTATATAACTAAAAAAATGTGATTTTCGCAATTTTTCCTATATTTGCATTATATGACAATGCTTCATGCCAAATTTCAAGATTCTGAGTTTACGGGAAGTATCCTGTAGGTTTTGATTCCTTTGCGAGTGTCGGAAATTTGTCTAAGGTGTCGGTATAAACTGCTGTATCTTTTGATCGCGTTAACTTAGAAGTTTGATTTTTTCACTGCTTAAAGGGATAATAGACCTAGGTATTTGGTATAAATTTCAATTTGATACCTATATTCGTTCGTGAGAAATAAGGTAGTAAGTTTCATTTTATTAAAATATTTTTATTATATTATATAACTAAAAAAATGTGATTTTCGCAATTTTTCCTATATTTGCATTATATGACAATGCTTCATACCAAATTTCAAGATTCTGAGTTTACGGGAAGTATCCTGTAGGTTTTGATTCCTTTGCGAGTGTCGGAAATTTGTTGAAAATATCAACAGAATCGGCTGTATCTTTTGATTGGCTTGGCTTAGAAGTTTGATATTTTCACAGCTTAAAGGGACAATAGACCTGAGTATTTCATGTGAATTTCAGCTTGATACGTCCACGCGTTCTTGAGATAAAGGGTCTTGACAGACAGACAGACAGACAGACGGACGACAAAGTGATCCTATAAGGGTTCCGTTTTTTCCTTTTGCGGTACGGAACCCTAAAAATATGAAGAGTTATCATTATGATAAAAATTGTATGAAAAGTTATGAGAAAAAATCGGGAGTGGTCTCCCCTTGACTTTCTCGTATATCGGAAATAACTAAAAAATTGATAGAAACCGTATATTTGGATGTCAAACATGCATGTTAAATTTGGTTGCAATAAGTTAAAGCATACTCGAGCTATCGTGCTAACGCACAGACACACTCACACAGACATAATTCCAAAAACGGTATTTTTGGACTCAGGGAGGTCCAAAACGTGTAAATCCGTCAAAATCTCGAGGTCGAATTTTTTGATGATTAGAAGACTTCCTCCGTACTACGTATACGAGAAAGTAAGAACGCGCACCCGCTCTGCAGAGACGCGGTGCGGCGCGGTTTATCGGCAATGCTTGCTGACGCTTCGACCACAGTCTTCAGATGGTGCTCCATATACAAAATTCGCCAGCCGCGGTCGCCGCGCCCCACCGCGTGACATGTGCGTGGTTCCTAAGAGCGTCACAAAAAAATCTGGAAAGCCCTGCTCTAAATCATCTCAGCAAATATTCTACGTGGATGGTAGATAACCTATGCGGATAGGTTATCTATTATCCACGTAGAATATTTCTAAGTAAATGTAAGTCATTAGTAGACTCTAGTTACTTAGATCTATGTCACTTTCTAGTTTCATTTTACTTGGAAGGTATCGGACCGTCACGGCAGTCTAGGATGGTAGCCTATCCTTTCTAAGTAAAAACTACATTCCGAACTTGTACTTAGTTCTAACTACGCATACCTAACTTCATTCCCGCCACTAGTGATTCCCGTGGGTTACTTGGTACACGTCAATTTCTGTTTTATTTAATAAAATGAATAAAATAAAATAAAATAGCCTTTATTACAATAATGTTAGTAAGTATGTGTAATAACTCCGTGTGCCTTTTGGCAAAGGCCTCCTCCATTTGACGCCACTGCGCTCTGTCGTTTGTCACTCTAAACCATAGGGGTCTGTATTTACTTAAATTAATTATTATTATATAATTTAGAATGGGATATAGGGGAGGGGGTGGGAATAACTGTTTATTGTCCCGTCCTGAGGTCCCATCGATAGCAGTGGCAGAACGCTGTCCAAAATGCCAAATTTCTTAAGTCAACCCTATCCGAAAGTCGTAAGTTCAAAGTCTATTGAAGTTTAGCTTTTCACATTATCTACTATTGAATATACAGAAAAGATTTGTACAAATGGTGATATCGTTAAATGCGGTCTCTTCTACATAACCTTAGAATGCACAGGTGTTAGAAAAGTCTTCAGCCAGAAGTTTACAAATGAAAAGAATATAAAGGAAATTAATATTAAGAACACGTTATTTGATTAATTAACTATCAAAATCAAACTATCTTATCTTACATATAAGTTCATTGATGTTGCTGAAATAAATTGCCTTATTTTTATCGATATCTTGCATTTCAAGTCAAATAAAATAGGTACCTTAATAACTCAAACAAAATCAGTGTAAAAGTATTTTAATATGAATATACGCTAAAATCTGATTCAATTATACGTTATATAGCTAGATACTATGAACTTATTCAAAAAATATAAAAATAGGACTAGTAGGTATGCAAAATAGCGTAAATAGTCAAAAATAAGTTCATGTAGTATAAACAGACCCTGGCTGCCAAAGTCAATGTTAACTTAAGTATAGTAGCAAACATGTCCTGCTAAATACTTGCTTCTATATGAAACCTTACTGCAACGCGTTAAGTTACATATGAGGGCCAAGTGTACACACATGATGTGTTGCCGACTGTACAACCGTAAGTCCGATACGAGCGACTCTCAAAAGTCGTAAATCAAGCATCGAGCATTACACCGGCACGCCTTGACTTTGAAATCTGTACATTCGAACAGAAAGTTGTTATGTGCTAAATAAAATTTTATTATTTGAAGATAATTACGTTTCTAATTAATTCAATTTTAGGTGTTAGGCATGAGTTTGTTTGATAAACAGTGAGCAAAGCGGGACGATAAGAAAAATCGCAATATCTTTCAAATTATTAAAAGTAGATTTATGAACTATGACTGTATTATAAATAACTAGCTTTTGCCCGCAACTTCGTCCGCGTGGAATAGTTACATTGGGCAGCATTTTTTTTTTCATACTTATTTTTTTACTGATCGTACACATTACATATGTTTCATACAACATGGACTATTTTTTTTGGACTTCTATACGAACTTTCATGTCCTATTTCATCCCCCTGTGAGTGGATATTTGAAAAGTGCTAAAAAATACTTATTAATTTATTATCAAATGCCTAAATTCAAAGTTTCATGGTTTTATCTTCAATAAAGACGAAAAAATAACCATGTTGATTTTTAGATTTTCACATCTCACCCTTTTAGGGGTTGAATTCTGAAAAAAACTAAAATATTTGTTTTGTCATTTGTCGGTAGGAGTACTTCTGTGGAGTTTCGAATAAAATAATCCAACTAATCTTGTTTCCCACTACAAATTTTGGACCCCCGTTTCACCACCTTAGGGAGTGAACTTTGAAAAATCCTTTATTAGTGCACCCCTAGCCATTATAAGGAATTGAAATTTGGAATCTCTTAACACAGCGATTCGGGCTGTGCGTTGTTATGTCAGTCAGTCACTCAGTCAGTTTCTTCTTTTACCGGAATACTTAATGTTGGATTTTAAAAACTTTGTGGAATAATTATTGCGTTTACAAACGTGTAAATATTTTTCATACTAGAAAAAATACACTGGAAAAAATCGACTTAAAAAAAAATAAAAAAAAAAATATTTATTTCAAGCATAGCTCATATAATATTAGTAACAATGGTTTTACTTATAACTATGTTAGTATTAATAGTATCTAGCTTAAATACATTATACATACTGCCTTAGGCAGGTCGATTTTTTTTTCAGTATATTTTTTCTAGTTTAAAAACTTTGTTGATTTTCAGACTTTGTTCCCCTCTCTTAGGGGTTGAAATCTGAAAAAAAATCTAAAACACGTGTTTACTCATTTAATGCCAGGAGTATGCACTCCACTCCTGTGATGTTTTGAATAAAATAGTCTAATCTCGTTACTCCGTATAAGTTGTTCATCCCCTATTTTACCTTTGGGGTAGAACTTCGAAAAATCCGGACTTATCCCTTGTCTAAATCAGAAAAGGAACCTATGTCCAAGGGTATTGGCTGGACGTTGGTCAGTCAGACAGTGAGTCAGGACTTTTCTTGTATCGTAAACGATCGCGAAACGTGCTATCGAGCCCGCCTTCTCTCATTGTTACTGTACAAAATGACGCATGCGGCTCACTTACAAGTTTCGATTAATTGCTGGTGCATGATTGATAAAATCAATATACGCACTTAAAACCAATGACAACTTTCACCTTTAAGGGTAGAATTTCAAGAAATCCTAAAATATCCTTTTATTAATTTTTAACCGGAAAGCCATAAACCAATTTTTATGGATTTACTACAAAAATGACGGATTTCCCATACACTTTTTCATCCCCTTAGAGGTTGAGTTTAGAGAAATCCTAAAATACTTCTCTCTGAATTTTTATTCGAAAGGCCATACATTCCAATTTTTATGGATTTTACTTTAAAAATGACGGATTTCCATACGAACTGTCATCCCATATTTTACCCACTTCGGGGTTAAATTTCTAAAAATCCAGCCCTATCCCTTGCCTACGTCATAAAAGAAATCTCTATGCAAATTTTCAGCTATCTAGGTCCGCAGGTGTGGGCTGGGCGTTGATCACTCATTTTATTTATAGATTATATAAGATTTTACTTGTTGGCAACAAAACAAACTTTAATTAAGTTTTAATTTTAAAAGGATTGCTTCAATATTTAAGAAGTTGAAGTGCATTTTATAACAGACTCTCTTTCTTGGAGTTATATCTATATATATAAAAATGTTATGTTGGTTTGTGTACGCTTCAAAAACTCAAAAAGTTCTGCACCGATTGAGTTGAAATTTTAACATGACATAAAATCCGCATCAAGGATTGTTTTTATCTATTTTTTGCATCAGTCACATATCTGCGACCGCGAGAAAACAGTTTTTTTGACGATCAGCTGTGTACCAGTAACCGCGCCATCTGCCAGAAGCGAGGAAAACACTCGCTGACAACTGCAATAGTAATGAAAAAATAACAACCGTAACTAGGCAACCGCCATCAACGTCAATCAAAAAACTATAGACAATGTGGTGGCCAGTCGCCAACATGTAAAATCCGCATCAAGGATTGTTTTTATCTATTTTTTGCATCAGTCACATATCTGCGACCGCGAGAAAACAGTTTTTTTTTTTAAGTATATCCACAAGTATTGCAAAATTAAACTTATATGAAATGTATTCTTTGTTTTGTTTCTCATTTCTCAACCATTCAATCACAATGTGCCACTGCGAAGCGTGGCAGGGTACAGCTAGTAAATAATATATATTTATATTTCTCACAGTGTGAGACTTCAAAAAGGAAGAGGTTATCAATTCGACTGTATGTTTTTTTTTTCTTATACATGCTGTTTGGTACATGACATAACAAGAATGAATTCTAGTGGATGGGCAGAGCGCGAAAGCATGACGGTGTTAAAGTCTTTTTGTCCCTTCCGTCGCGCCTACACGACGCGACAACCCTGACTTAGTAACATAGAAAGTCTCAGGAAAGCATGTAGAAATGACATTAGTTAGTGGCCTCAATAGCTTTATTTATCACTACGATGATACTCTACAGTTTTTCCATGAGGACAATTCATACGAAATAAACGCGAGTGGATGGGGGGCTATAATCATTTTCCAAGCTTTCACTAACACTAAACTTTAATTCATTTGTCTCGTACCTTTAAAGCACTCACTGCGCTCAGTAATTCTAGACTACTTCGTTGGTTCGTGATTTAATATCGGCACTCGCAGAAAAAATAACTTTGCTTACTGGTTAAACAATTTTTTTTGCCTTCTATGCCCACTTATTAGACTGGCTACCTTTTCCTTCAATCTGAAACACAGCGAACTGCTTCACGGCAGAAATAAGATAGGCGGTGGTACCTACCAGACGACCCATATGGGTCTAATACCTAGTAAAATAAAATAACTATTATCACCAACAAAAATGTTTCTGTAAACACACTTTTGTGCCCAAGTGTATCACCGCTGGATACATTCGCAGAAATGTAAGTACGAGCAAACCAATTTGGTGGTGTTTGCTCCCGCGCCCAAACCACATATGACACTGAACTTGCAGGTCGACACACGCTTGACCACAATTGCTAAGGCAAAAAACTGTTCCATTTCAAAATCTTCTATTTGCGAAATGCTCACATTAAAGATATTGTATTCAATAACATATCTCTATATCCGGCTCGAAGGACCAAATTTTGGGCTGCGACGTAATGCAAAACTACCTAACGGTGATAGTTGAACTATTTACTTATTGAAAACACCATATTGCACTGTTGTTTACCATATTTATTGTGTTTTGGACTTAGGTATAAAAAAGGATCAGTGCTATCCGAAGTTGCTCATTAGTTGATCGACTTTGTTGGGTTTGTTGGTTAAGCATAGAGTCAAGATGCTTCCGTAGAGCTTCACGGATTTGTGATGGTTTAAGATAGCATACGCGTCGTGTGTTTACGTTACGTTACGTTAGTACAATGAACAAATGTCACATAAAACTTTCCTTGTTGGTTGCATGAACCAAAAAGGTTAGGATTATTATTAGCATTCTACGATTAGAGCTTTTTCACCGACGTAATAATGGAGTCTCAGATAATTGATATAGTGTTGGTAAAATAAAATTACTTACCTCCTAAAAAAACATTTCTGTAAACACACTTTTGTGCAATATGTCAATATTATGTGACCCTTAAAAACGCTTCGGAGTTCGGACAAGTTTTTCAAAGGCCTCGTCAGTTTCCTCTCGCATGTACATTTGGGAATAAATTAAATTGCAAAAAAAACACTACTTACCAATACCAGCTATACCTACTGACATATATTTGGTATCCAATTACAACCTCTAAGAGAATTTATATATTATATTTGTTCGTAATCTTGTTTCCTTTATAATTTCTCGTACACGTAGTATAGAGTATTGTAATCGTCAAAAACTTCGTACTCGAGATTTTGACGGATTTACACGTTTTTGATCTCCCTGAGTACAAAAATACCGTTTTTGGAATTATGTCTGGGTATGTGTCTGCGTGTTAGCACAATAACTGAGTATGCTTTAACTTATTGCAACCAAATTTAATATTTAAAAAAAAAAATTGAAATCAACTCAGGAGCCCAAACCACCTGTATTCAGGGTGTTGGTTATTTAATTTACATGTTGTATATACCTTAACAAACATACAAGATACGCGCGAAAAACATAACCCTTTCCTTGCGATTGGGTAAAAAAGATTAATTATAAAAGTCGTTCTGAAGTTATGGCGTGACCAAGGGAGACAGGGATTCATTCTTATATATATATATATATATATATATATAAGTGTTCGAGCCACAAGCTGAACATTGGACTCTGCGGCTGCGTGGTACGAGCAGCGAGGCAACAAACAACTTTCCGCGGATCAGCAACTACGTGCACCGTCGGCTACTTACACCTATGAGAGACATACAAAAACCTATCGATGTGTACAATCAATCAATTTAGTATATAAAGTTAATCATTAGCTACAATAAACAGATCTCAACCGTCCGTGTTGGGTCTCACTACCTCCCCGCTGCTGTCTGCCAGGGCTACTCCCTGGGGCAGTTCCTACCACCGTCACGCTGCCTGCCAGGGCTACTCCCTGGGGCAGCTCCTTCCTATCATCATATCCTTGCTGACCAGCCTTACACCCTGGCTCAGCATCCTCTCCATGTACTTGTGGGAAGCGGTGCCTTACAACCGCCGCGACCTGCTCGTACAATAAGATATATGTGGATGTAAATATACATAAAAATTAAATATGAAAAACAAAAATATATACCTACCAAATTATGTCGATGCAGCAACTCAAAATCGAATAGTACCTAAAATATTTTAATTTAAGAATAAAAAAACATTAAACCAATACAAGTCGAAACATCTTATCGATTGTATAAGTTAACTTTCGTAACTTCAACTTGATACACACGCAATAATTCTCGGAATCTCTCCCAGACGAACGATTAATATGATCCCGACAACGTTACACGCTGTGAGACTTTCGGAGGTGCCATTCTTGGTTTATTTTTGATATTATATTTAGGATAAGTGCACCAAAAATAAACTTGGTACTGTTGCTAAGTGGCGCTCGTGCAAGGGTTAAGTCGCGAACTTTGAGTGACCTGGTTACAATGCAATTTTTAAATGTATGTAGTTATGTGTGTATGTAATGGAGGAAAAAAGGTATGTTTAGTAGAAGGAAGAAGGAGATACACATTATACTGATAATTCTCAAAATACTTCAGTGATCTTAACTGTAAAACCCAACATTCGATGCGTTTAAACAAGATAATAGGTTCGCAATAGTTTAATTTGTCTAGTTTGACCGCTCCTCTCCCCTCGTGTAAGTTTTTTCCAGACGTTCTCAATGTCAACAAGGCGTCAGTTAATTTTCTAAGTGCAATCAAGAACAAACATGCCTGCGCGTGCAATGTCTAGGTGGTAAAATTGTAAAAAAATAATTAATTTAATTACTTTCATCGTGAAGCTTATTTATACCGTCGTCGTTTTTCTTTCAAATATCCCTTAATCTAAATCACCATTTTGACCAACGTTACTGGAATCGTGGGTCAATTTGGCCCCAGAAATATAAAAAATAAAACAGGCTTTTCAAAAATATTTAATCAAAATTTAAAAGTAATAAAAAAAATCTTAAAATGAACATAGTTTTTAATATGAACCCAGCCGTATAAATTGGTAGTTAACTAATAGAAATTAGAAGTAGACAAAATACCACACATTGGTAATTGTTGTAAATGACATTTTAGTCAATACAGCAATTAATATTTTTGCACTGGTTTTTTTAATAAAGGTATTTACAGGTTACTGCTGATATTAAATAACATACAAAAATGAAAATGTATATTTTAACTTATTTATTTAAACGCTTTTGTCACAAGAGTAATTCTCTACCGGAGTTTACATCGCAGTAAACAAAAATTCGTGACAAATATAACAATTCGTGACAAATATAAAAATTCGTGACTATAACATTTTTGTATGTTATTTATATCAGCAGTATCCAGGTGAGATGAAACCAAGAGCTATACTAGTATCCATAAGTATTGTCGATATCAAGGCTTACAGCACCGACCCCAAATAAATTTTGAGCAGGGTAGAAAAATGTTTTAATTGTTATTACATGGTATTAAAATACCAATCTACTTCTATTGCTGACCGTACATGTAGTTTCTCTGGAGGTTTTGAATAGACCGATAACCTACGTTGGGAACAATATAATTGTCTGGACATGCCAGTTAAAGCAATGTCTCTTTCTTGCTGTCCCCAAGGAGGACTTACGTGCCAACGGTCTCTCCACCAACTATGCCGAAGACCGCGTGAAATAGGCTAGTAGGAAAGTGGACCTTGGGCCCTCCAGCGAAAGCGTTCAGGGCACAATAGGGAAAACGCCATGATGGTGATGACCACAGATTTAATAATACAAGGAGATAGGCCAAGCCGGCGTTTAACTTGTGACAAGTGTATGCACTGTGGGCATACATTTCCGCCACTTCGCCTTCCGATAAAGTCAAGTGCGCTTTTCGGCTGTGCTTAACTTTCATCGCTTCTCAGTCCTTAAGACGCGCGCAATGAATAGTGTATATTACGGCATGCTCAACTAGAACCATGTTATGTAGTACGGCCGCTGATCGCGACACTCGGTCTTCCTATGAACTCGGCGATTCGACCGATCTCCTTAGATTGATATATCTGTGGTGATGATGATAGTTTCTCTATCGGACAGTAATTAAAACAATAAACATGCCATGACAATTATTTTATTTAAAAAATCATTGAATATTTATACAAAATCATCCGTTATTTTATAAGTACTTAATACATTATCAAGGAGCTCCTCTTCTATTTACAATGTTACGAAGTGGTCAAAATCATGCACTATTTTTGTCCATTTTGTACCGTTGTAAACATTGATTTCAATTTAATTCTTTTAAAATTCAAATTGTTTATCGATGTTTATTTAATTGTATCAAATCGCTAAAATTGCTTATTTACTAAAATTATATACATACTTAGATAATTAAAAAAATTAAACATACAAACACATGCATATATTACAAGACCATTTTCGAAGGAGATGGTATTGTAATTTCAATATTTTATAACATAATTATTTATCACTACATATTTTATGTGCCATTCTGTATCTACATATACATATAATAAATATTTAAATTATTTATTGCACCATGTCTCTACCATCCAGTGGCGTTGCAATTTTAAAATAGAAATCTGATTTGTGGATTTTTTTCGTAAATACCAGTATTTTTTTATGTTCACCATATTTTGAAATGTGTCTCGAGAAAACAATTTTCTTAATTGCCTTATTTTTAGCGTCACGACTCAACAACGTAAAACCCCTGATTCCTGGACTTTTTATACAGAAAAAATCATTGAACCTGGTACTTTTCTAATCCAATTTTAATTTAAAACTCATTAGTAAGGGAATATATGAAAAATCAGAATACTAGCATGTGCACGATTAATCAATCAGAAATTTCAAATCAACTAATATTTATATAATTTAACGTTCTTAGAACATATATATTTTAACACTGTAGAATTTCCACTGTCGGGCTCCAGTGAAAACTCTAAAGTTGTTCAATTCAGTCAGGAAATATGCTAAAATATTTATGCTCTAACACGCTAGCATTATGATTGAAAATCATACTATTACATCGATTACAAAATTGATTCTATCGTAAAAGGTCAAAAACATGCAAGGTAAAAATCAACTTTTAAAGATTTTCTGCAAAAATCAGCTTTTGATAAACTCTACCAAACATAATCACAAGTTGACACAAATAAAAATGAACAGATCTAAGAAGTTGATTTAACCCTCTCAGAACACAAAGGTACTTACTGTAATGCTTATTTTACTAGATAAGTAACGAAACCTAGCTTAGGTATTCTAGTTTTGTTTTGGTAAGAATATTTTAGCTGCTTTTAATGTGAATTGTATTAATATAAATACATTTGTTTTCAAAAGTTTAAAATCAAATGAAAGGCTATAATGAAATGAAGTACAGCTCTTACAATAGAAGCAAGCAATTGTAATAATTAAACAAAATTAGACGAACAAGGTATTAAAGATTAAGCAGATACGATAGACAAGAATAGAAAAACGTCCTAATGAATTTTATATTAAAGTCCAAAATACAAAATTATCTGTCCCTAAATACAAACCTAAGTAGTGACACTAAAAATAATTTGTGAAATCCCTGCGATACAATATAATGAGGACACTTGGTTCAGTTGCATTATAGAACACTTGTTTTCTTTAGGAGATAAGGCTTAATTTTCTTTAAACCTACTAAGATCAGCTATTGGTATTGAGAAGCTGTCGCACGACACTGGTTCGTTCCTGTAATGTTGAAACATTCGTTATTAAAGACTCACCATCAAAATTATCATTATAATCATCATCTGTAAATCATCTTCATCATCATACCCACCGTTTCTACAACTGTAGACACTATATTACAAGGATGTGATGAGTCCAACCTACAACTTAGCTCTACAGGAGTTTTACCACAGGAACATTAAAAAAGCACCATTGGAATCTTCTTTTTCATGATATATGTCTTAGTTTTAATATTGAGAAGTGCTTTAGTTGCAACTACAAGTTGTTGGATTGGGGGCGCTGACGCTACTCGAAATTAGCGTCGTTAGTACTAATTTTTTCTTTTAGCATTCTGCTTACATATTCACATTTTTACATTTTTTTAGTACTTAGGAGTCTTTCTTAGCTCTTGGTGCTTGGAACCTCGACGGTTTTTAACTTATTGATTCTGAAATTATATAGTTACTAGCTTCCGCCCGCGACTTCATCCGCGTGGACATTTTACCCCCTTAGAGGTGGAATTTCCAAAAATCCTTTCTTAGCGGATGCCTACGTAATAACATCTACCTACATGCCAAATTTCAGCCCGATCCATCCAGTGGTTTGGGCTGTGCGTTGATAGATCTCTATGTCAGTCAGTCAGTCACCTTATTTAGATTTAGATCTACTTATAACTTACCAACCGCACTTGGTCAGCGTGGTTGACTAAGACCTAATCGCCCCTATGGTGGGGTAGGCTCGAGCCACTCGGTGGGGACATTATAAGAGCTGTTGAAGAAGAAGATAACTTACCCCAATATATCAGGTGTAACAAAAGCGTTTGGTGATAGTGTTTTTAGTTCGATACCATCCTTATTGTCACACAAAATCCTTGCCAACGTCACTTTCTTTATCTCGTGCAGTTGACCTGTAAAATTTAAGGCAATGTTCTATAATCAACTTACTTACAATTGTAATCAACCAATTAAAGACTTTAAAAAGTAGTTTCATTTAAAATTTTATTTATTAATACTTTACGATTTTATGTAAAAATTATTTAGATATTTTGACTCTGCTATTTTTACAACAACAAACAAAATATATCAACCTTATAGTATAAATCCAGTACAAACAAGAAGTACACTAACTTGCAAATATAATATAGCCAGTACATAAAACATAGCCTAGTCAAATCTTGAGCTTGAATAACATCCCTAGCGAACACAGAACTTGGCACCCATATTAGATCCAGATTCTTTTGTCAGCGAAGTCGAGAACGCCGCATTATTCAATACTGAACTTGGCTCTCATTTCACATTTGTTTTTTATAGGATATATTTTTGTAAAGGAATTATTAGTATAAGAAAAAATATGTATATTTCCTAACACGTACTAACTATATCTTATTTGTGACCTACCTTACATACGTGACCTTATTTACGTGACCTTATTAACTTGAAAATAATTATCGATAATTTTGAGTTTGCAGATTTTTTCCTAGTGCTAGTAATGAATCCACAGATTACCTCCTAATAATTTTTGTTTTTAATCCATACAAATCCTAATTTATGATTCTCTGCACCAACAAGCAGTCGCGGCGAATTATATCTGGCAAAACTATTTTAAGGATTGCTGGAGTAGATATAGAGGATGGCGACCGAGACCAAGAACCTTGGCATTGTATGCGACAACAAGCTGCCTTCTGAGAATATAGGACTTCTCTCAAAAAAGTCGCAAGTCAAAAATTTCATTACCTGGTGTAAACGCTCCGGGATTAACTTCAGGTCCATTTTCGTAAAAGTAGCGATCCCCTCTCTTTAGCTTGGAAAACTGATCGGCGATGATATGCGCAAACGTGGGTCCTACAATCGCGTCCTCCAGTGGTTCCTCCATCAAACATCCCACCCAAAGGTCTACGTCTTCTGGAGTTTGGTAAACAGATGATAAACGCTGTTCCGCCTAGAAAGGTTAACAATATTTACTATCATAATTTTCTGCTATCATAATGGTTACTGTGAAGTTGAATATTATGTTAATATTATTTGGATACACCTTTAACTAATTATAATGTTAACCTATTTCAAATACAGGTAAAATTCCTATAAGATTTTAGAACTCTTGAAAAATTTGGTTTATTCATAGACTTAAAACAGACAAATAACCTGATAGTCACACATTATATTGAAATGTTATAAAGGGAAATCGATGCTTACATTAGCCGAGAACTGGTTGAAGCTGACCAATGGTTCCAAGCCAATCAGCCGCCTGTAATCGTTGTATGTGCGAATGCCAAAATCGCGTCCTCTCTGAATGTTTAGGGACGCCAAATCCACGCCGAATGGGTTACCGCCGCGGAACATATAACGAGTTAGCTGCAAATAGAAAAGGATGTGGATTAAGTTAATTCTTAACAGGTCAATCTATCAATCGACACTCAGTTCGTTCAATGGACGCACCACTCCATAATTCCTGCATCCAGCCATTTCCTTAAAAGTTTCCCAGATGACAATATATAGTTAACAGGTGGGGTTGGACCTATATCATTGAACAAAGTTTAAAATATTCTATATCAAAATCACCATACCATTGCTTCATCGCGTTTCTGTGAGAATATTGCTATTATTTAATACGAAGATTAAGTAATCATCAGCATCTTTTCAGCGACGCCTACTGTTAGTCATAGGCATCCCCCAAGGTTCTCCGACCCAATTGGTCTTGCGCTGCCCGCATCCAGCGGGTGACCTTTACCAGATCGTCAGTCCTGGTGGGGGGCTTAATTAAGTAATATAATTCATTAATTCTAAGATTATTCGCTTTCGATAAGGGTTCGAACTTTACTTTTTTTTTCAATATACCTAGAAAACCTCTCTCAGCAGACCTTTTGGAATCCGATAATATACTTTCAAGGATGTGCATTCATGGACCTTTTGCTAGAGGAATCATTACCTCTTCTTTTCACTGCCTCGCCATATGACGAAGTTAGTCCCAAATTAATTAATTAAATTACTGGCCATGGAAGGCATATCATCTTAGTCCCCAGGATGGCAACGCACTTCATTGTTAAGTGATTTACCCTTAATATTGCAAGTGTCTAAAGGCGACGGTAACCATTTAACACCAGGTGGGCGGCAAGCTTTTTTGCCATCTCGTAGTTTAAAAAAATATATATGATTGCAATCGATTCCACCCGTCAAACTCTATCGGTCCTGTATGGTCTTAAAGTCTGTACCTTACATGGTATGGGAAGTATGCATATATTCTGACAAAGGCTGACAATGACGGTAAAAATATTTTTTTTTCTCACCTCTATAGTAACGAATGGGTCCACTGACTGCATTGACTGGTACGACAGGCCAGCAATAAGACGGTCCAAGAAAAATCGTAACCGCAATCTACTGGGTTGGAGCATTATTTCTGGGAATGAAATGATCTCGTGAATTTCTCCGGTCCGTAAATTGGGGACGCTGAAATGTATAAATTGTTGTTTAATATATTCCACTAATAATTTAATAATTATAAACGTTTTTATTGCACACAAAAAGAGAAAAATATAAGCAATACAAGTGAACAGACATTTAGAAAGTAGGCGGCCTTACATACGATAACACTCCTATTCCCAAAAGGGGTTGAGCAGAACCTTACGCAACATTTAGTTACACATAAATCCACATCTACCACTATGGGCCATGTAGTGCCTTCAAATAGTAATAGGTTGCCAGCCTGTCGCCTACATAAAAGGGGCACCAAACCCAAAAAGTAACAATCATTCAGTAAACAAAAGCCAACATCCAGGACAGATGTTACACTCAAAATCATCTCATGGTAAACGTTGCATTGAAGGACAATAAAAAGAAAAGAGATATATTTAATACAAATCACAATATGAAAACTATGGAAAAAAAGTGACAAGATTGCCCCCTTACATAAATAAGCTACAATTCCATCAATTTTCATGTTACGTCTATCTAAATAGTTCAGCAAATATCAGTTAAAGCTAAGCAAATGACGAAATATAATTAATTTTCATAAGTTATACAGTTAGATTGGAAGATTTTAATAAAAGCACAATAGAATTATTTTCTTAATAAAACTCTTTAGGGCGAGAGTAGAGCGCTTTTATCAGCTTTCATTGGCACTGAGACCACATCCTCTCTATTGCACTGAATAATATGAATGTGTGTTTATTACCCTTTCACGCAAAAACTGCTACAATAGACTGATGTGACAATAGTGAGGAGACACAATAGTGAGTTCCAAATTAAAAAATATACCATCAAGTTGCCAAGCATATTTTGTAGGTAAGATTGCAACCAAATCCACAGTGTAAATAGTAGTTGACTCCAATGTGCTAAATTAACTTACTTCAAATTTCCCTGGACGGTAGAATGTCCAAATCTGAATGCTGCACCTACAAATTCTGCATTTATCGAGGGATTCACGTTGGGGTCATATGAGGATCCGTAGTTTGGAGCGGAAAGCAAACCGTACATCTGCATTATATGAGGACCTGAAACAATGGTATGATTGGTATGTATATAAACTTGGTGTAAAAAAATCAGGTAACAGAAATATAAGTACAAGATGCAATAAAGGCATTAAACGATTCGGTACTAATTTCAAAACCTTGCGAAATTATCTACTACACGCAAAAAATCGGTTTATATTTATTCTAATAATTAAAAAATTACAAGGTTGTTTTGTACGATAATAGAAACAAACACAATTTTTGCAAATGAACATCGGTGGCCATCTTAGGAAACTAGTCACCTAAGATGGCGATACTAATCATGAAGTTTCAGTCGCTAAAACAAAGTAATATACGTTATTTATGATAATTTTTAAAAAATACTACTCTTTGGCGGTTTTTAAAAATGCACTTTCATCCCTAATTTCAACCACTTCAAACCTTTTTTTTCTTAGAGGTTATTCAATATTTATAAGTACCATTTTTGATCAAAGTCTATTGAGTAGTTTTTAAGTTTATTCGTTACAAACATACAAAACTTTCCAATTATAAAAATGAAAGATTCTCTCTACGCTTATCTCAAAATGTTTAAAAAGTAAAATTGTCCACCCGTACGAAGCCGGGAAGTGCCGCTAGTAGTATACACTATCAGGGTTGACAAGAGTAGTTCCGTCAACGGACTTGATTTAGCGGAAATCGACAATTATCGTGAGCCAAATTATACGATTAGCGTATGCTGATCCTTTTTTTTTTGACGGAGAGGTCAAATGCGTTTACGCATCGTCCCTCCGGGGAGATGCCAACCGCAGGGGATATGTGGGACTCGAGGTAAAGGCGTTCCCTCCATACCCACTAAACATCCTCCCCGGCCTGACCTCCAGTGCGCTATTACGGAACGGCTCGGGATCTGCGCACGTGAGCGCAACTACACCAAGACCGTCTCAATGCTCTCCGTCTAGGCACTCCTTGCACCAATTTGTGGCCCCAACCGACGGCTGCTTGACCTGGCGCGTCCTCCTGACGAGGACACCGGGAGCAGCCATCGAACCGTACCCGGGGCAGTTCGGGCGCGGTCATGGCCCTGAATAGGGCCGTCTGGAACTAGCTGTGGTGGGAAAACAGAAACAACTCGACGATGGCATGTGACTTCGAATGCCAAGGGGACACTTCAAAAGCCACACACCCGCCGAGTTTCCCCACAATGTTACCAGGGTCCGCCAATTCCGGACGTGGACCACAGCGTATGCTGATCCTGCGATTCGAGTGGCAGAATTCTGGGCGGAAAAAATCTAATGGAGATTGTAACAAGAAGCCATCGAAAAGAAAGAAGAAAAAGATCGTGTACCTAATTTTGTACTCTAATTGCGAAAAAAGGCATCCCCAAATGTAATATAATATTATATTAAAAGTTTACCTAAAAGCAATGGCAGCCACTCGTTGTAAATGATATTCTGGAACTCTGCCTGTACTATCCTTCTAGCTTCCAAAAAGATTTTACTGTCGTTCCAGGTTGGATTGAGCCTGCTCAGTGCTCGGGCGACTCTGTTGTGTTCCCTTGTCCATATGGTGTGCATCAACGTTAGGGCTATAGCTTGGTTAGCCTTTCCGTCACCTGAAAAGTTATTGCAAAATAATATGATATTCCCATAGTTTATTGCCTCACTCAGATTTATCATAGGAATGAGATCAATCTTAATTATACCTAGACGATTATGATCAAATCGTACTATGGAACTCGGAATTAGTGTGAAACACAGAACATAAATATAAGAGGTGTGAAAGAACATCAAAATATTTTTGAGTGGTTTTCAAATGACTAAATTTCTAACAGTAAAACTATGTCACGAAAATGGAGTTAGTATAACATTAATAAGCTATATTTAATTAAAAGTCGTTAATCTAGAAAAGTGTCAAAGACTAGACAAAGAAAAAAGGCTTTACAATTAGTTACCTGATTCGAAGCATGGGGCACCTTGTGTCGTAAAAAGGCATTGCTGCTTCTTCGTAAGCGGCGGCAATTCCCGCCCATAATCGTTGAAGGTTGCTAGTAGACCTCCAGGCGCGCTCATCTCCGATATTTTGCTGTCAGTATTCCCGTACAACTGGGACAGATCTATAAAATGGCTAGCCGTGTTCATCTGGAATAAAAATCAGTCTTTCTCATCTGCACTAAGTAAAAATTACAATTGGTTTGATATCCCTTCCAACCCTTCTATATAGGCGACATGGTGTCAACCCTGTTACTATTCTGAGGAAGTGTATAGCCTATACTGCCAGCTGTGGCTTTATGTTAACCAAAATGTTACCTAAAGCTCTCCAAAAGCCTTATTTAGGTTATAAACTTGATATGCAATTGATGCCAATCTCAAAGCTTCAAAAATATTTTTCTATCACGTCTCATCTAATATATATTGACGCTTTTACGCCGATACGAGATTGTTACAAATTTTGAATATAGTGGAATGTTTCACAGTTGATTGCGATATTGTCTACATGAGAGTGCACCTTCGAACTCGGAGACATATCAAGAGCAAAGTTGCTAAAATTAGTAGAATAAGAGAGGGCACAGTATATAATTATGTAAAGCCATTCGTATTAGTACCGCAGACCGGGTTGTAACAGAAGACAGCAGTCAAATACCTTGCCACATCAATGATGGCTAAGTTTGCTTATTATCACTCTCCTCTGATCATCATTTCAGCTGTTGCTTCCACCCGCAATCATTATGTCGTATTCAATAGCAAGAAATCTGTGCGTTCACTGAAGTTACCAATATTGGCGGTATTTCAAGGTCCACCTAATGGGCTACTTACACAGAACACGGAAGCTGCCTACCACAGCCAGATTGCACATATGGACTTTTTATACTACAACTGCACCAGTAACAACTAGGTAGTTCAAGGACACCGCACAATCGTGCTGCGTCGAATTCGGTTCAGGGGAGTGATATAAGTTTTATTAAGAAAAAGTGACTCAATATCGAAGCCGATCACCCACGGCCCAGTTCTACCCTCCATTAGATAATAAATTAATTGTAACTTAACTTTTATTTTATTTTGCTCTGTAGTCTTGCATTACTGCTTCTAACCTACCTGTGACCTATAAAGGTTACAATGGTGTACATAGTATACAGGGTGTAAAAGACATGAGCAGTCAAACGAAAACCATGTATTCTGCTCACCGTCATTACATTTTTCTTCCTTTAGACTATACCTGGGAAATTGATAGTTACGATTTTATTGAAGGTCAGTCATAATTTTTTTTTAATTTTTTTATGAAAACGTATTCTATACGTTGTTTCTTAATTATTGTCCAAAGAAACATTATCATTTTTTTTAGTATTTCATAACAAAAAATGGCTTCAAAACGTTAGTGTTCAATGTAGCTCACTCGATGCGCACGGACACTAACGAACGGGGCCGCCGTCAAGCAAAATTATCGCGGTTTTGCGAGTTGCGTGCGAGTTGAGCCCTTTACATTGCGCGGTACAATTTGCAAGTTTTTGTAACACCAAAAAATAAAAATCATTTCCCAGCAATTTTTTTTTGAAATATGTCTTATTTTGATGTATAGAATACGTGGTTTTCGTTTGACTGCTCATGTCTTTTACACCCAGTAGGTAAGAGTGCCAGACTTGCCAGAGCTTCACGAGATTGGAAACGTGGTTAGAGTTGGTAGCGCGGGAGTGAGACCTCAGTGTTTTACTACCAGTAACGGTGAGGTGACTAGTTACAATCAAGCGAGTTGGTGGTTGTTTGCCAACCACGTGGAATAAAACAAATTCATTGCAGTCTCCCAGAATTAGACCCTAAACAGTATGATACCACAAAATGTCCTAAATAATAATTAGGAATACTTACCAATAATCAACATACTAAAGTTACCAAAGTTAAATGCGCAGTGGGCACTCTGACAGTAACCAAAAATGTTTCAACTCAATTTTCCTCTGTGCTTCGTCGGCACGTTAAGCTGGTGGCCCAGGCTGCTGTTGAAAGATAGCAGTCGCCTCCAAGGAGGGTTGACGTCAGGCACACGGCCGTAAAAATATAATGCCAAATTCTTTAGCAGTATTATGGATATCAAGACTGCACCGACCCCAAATTATTAGGATTAGGGTAGAAGAAAGAGAGACCAACAATCGACCAGAGCATAACTAAGCATGATAAAGCTGTGACTGATCTGATGTGTATTCCCACTGATATTTTCCCTATCACGTAGGTTCATGGTCGTTTTTTTCTATGACCAAGTGGAGAGCTGATAATGTCAATTGCCTAGATTTAACCACTAACCTACTAATGCTGCTCATGAAATAAGTTACTAAGAGTCTGGTGGGGGATAATATCAGTAGGGAATATGGAGTAAGTTCCTCTTTCCTACCGAAGTGTGCCACCCGAACCGCGTGACTGTCTTTTGTCTGATATATCCGTAATGTTACTTGGATACTATCTTCCAAAAAGACAGTGTGGTATCAACAATGCTAGTCCTCTTTTGAATATTAAGTGTCTTTTCAATATAGCCCGGATATATGGAATTTATCGTAATACTTTCTAGAAACTTGAGATTGAGATAGACCTCTCCGAGATGGTTCTAGAAACACTTTTTATATAAAAAGGTGCAGCAAATGACTACATCCCACCCTGAGGGTACGTAGAAAGGGAGTTAAACAAGATAGCTAGTGCGAGAGATATAATTGTGCTGAACTAGCCATATTGAGCTTTTCCACGCCTCTTTCGTATGACCCAGTATTGGAAGGCGACAAAACTTGTGCTGCCATTGTATGCAGCAGGCAGAAATAGCGATTAAACGGAACAAAGATAAATAAAAACTTATACAACCTATATATTTGTATATAGGTCATGCATAAGGGTAGAAAAACAAAAATTAGCAGAATATGAAATGGAAATAGAATAGGTACATAGAACAAATAAAAAATAAAATAAGAACCGCAATCAACCGAGTTATGGCCTGTTGAAGAAAATAATAATAGTAAATAGAAAAGAAAGAATAAAAATTATGATGTAAGTTAGAAGTAGATTAAAAGATATTATGTAACCAGTGTATATTAGCTTATGGAATTTGATTTTGATTTATATAATAAGTAAATGCAATAGAAATAGAAAATAGCAACAACAATGTAGAAGCAATAGTAAGTCAACGAATAGTAAGTAGATAAAATGTTACTGAGAAACAAGAGCTCCAAACACATATTGGAGGAGACAAAGTATATATAAAAAAAAAAAAATAAAAAAAAAAACTTGTGCTGCCAGAGAATTCTATTTGTTGGTTGGGCGATGTAAAAGTAATACATACTTGCGTAGCATATCCCAGTGTGCAGTCTGAGGCTGGTGCCAGTACAATCCTGACAAAATTGTGGCACCGTATTTTGAACCTGCCGAAGAAGGGATCTGAGGGCCCGCTGGCAATGGGCGCGCAGGCCTCGTGAAGCAATTCTTTCGGAAGAAACTCTTGGCCGTTGTTAGCGCAGCAAGATATGGCGCTGCCGTTAACTGTATTAGAAAATGATCATTAAAGAAAGCGTAGGTGTAGGTACAATTAAGCACACATCAGGTAGTATGCGTCAAATCCGGTCGTCTATTTTTTGAAGACTTGTTTATGATGTTGGCCTAATGAATAATCCAAATTTGTGATCTCGAGCGCCGATTGCAACATTGTCAAATATCGAAACGTCCTAAAAAAGTTTTTTCTAAAACAAGTCCTTTAGGGTTATAATCGCCAAAATTTGAAAAAATTACGATTTTCGCGGATTATTTTGCCGGCATCACACGGCATCACCTGCCGTGTAATGGCATCACCCTATATCCTCCAATGGGTGTCGTAGAAGGCGACTAATGGATCACCGAAGGAGTATTGATCACCTTATTCTCCGTCCACCAATCCGCTTAGGGCAAGGTGGACTACTGCCTAAACCTCCTTTGATGACAAGGAGAGGCCTTGTGTCCCTGCAGTGGTCGAATCATAAAGGCTGTTATGATGATAATGACATATTAACCTTCGTCTTGATTCACTCTTTGTATTTATGAAAACCGCATTGAAATCTGTTGCGTAGTTTAAAAGTTCTAAACGTACATACAGTAAGAGCTACTTTTAAAACTAGAAGAAATACAGAAAATAAATCGACTTACCCCAGGAGGGAATGAAACCCAGCAGTTTGTAAACGAAAAAATATTCCATAAGAACTACTTTGTTTTATATTACGTATAGATATACCTTTAATTTATGCAAATACAAACCACCGGTGAAGACCGTTCCCTTGACGATGTCATGGGAGATGAACTGCCCAAATTGCATGAACATCATGTTGAGAATGGGGCTGGGAAAGTTGGAGTCCAAAATCAAGTTGCTGCTGACGAACCTGGCGCCAGGTAACGGGCCTCCCGCTTTTGACGTCCTCATCGCCCAAATACCTGATAAAAGAGGTGTAGATTTATTTGTAATATCATGTCATTTAATTTAATTTAGATTCACAGCACGTCTAGACAGGGCAATCGTGAGAGGGGGATGCTGGCGAGCCCGAGCTACATACACTCGCTCGGGACACGCTGGTTCATTTTATGTCCCCTGCAAGCTGTCTAGACCAGGGTAAGTAGTCAAATAAAAACAGTTTTTTATAGTATTTTTTTGTTATTTTTAGTCACTATTCGTATTCTTCTCAGCAAACGCTTTCATTTGATACCCATAATAAGGGTAGTGCACAAAAAATAACTAGTCCGCCATATTGTATTTACAATGACGTAATCTAGCCATGCATTGTCATCTAAATTAAACGCGTATGCAAAATTTCATCGCAATCGGTTGAGGATAACTACTTTAAAATTCAGTTGCAAGATTTGACCCGTGCATAGTAACATTGCAAATTAAATATAAGCTTTTTAATTAAATAAATTTACCATCACTATAGTCCGGTGGTAGAAGTCTCACGAAGCCAGTGTCGACGGCGCCCCAGTCAGTGTATGTGGCGTGGTTGCATTCACCGCCAGCAGTCCTGTAGGGCTGTGGAGTGCTTGGGCAGGCTGGAGGCGCCGGACAAAATGGTGCTGTCGACAGAAATTAACCATCGTTTATTAATTTCGAGCTTTTAGGAATCCGAATACAATGTACCGTGCCGTGTTGTAGCCGTAAAGAATACATTAAGATTTAAGAAGAATATTATTAATTCGGATTCACAATCAGGGGGATTTTTTGGTGAATTTGTGTCCTAATTTGCTGGACGTAAATTACAGGGTCCCAATTTACGGGTGGAGACCCCGCCCCGCCTTTTTGTCGCGGCCAGGCTGGAGAGTAGAAGAGGAGAGAGTACTGGACTACCTTCACCGACCCTAACTGTTCCTGGCAGACTGCGGTCCCTCCCGATCACCACCATCGATCCATCTCAGGGCAGTACTTAACTGACCTGACTAGTTTAGAAGTAGTGGAGTGTAGTGCAACCGGCGGTAGATCTTATAACTTGCTATGAGTGAAGCAACCAACCCCAGTAGACAAAATTTATTTAAAAGACACGTGTTTCAGGGTCGTAAGGTCTACCGCCGGTTGCACTACACTCCACTACTTCCAAACTAGTCAGGTCAGTTAAGTACTGCCCTGGAATGGTGGTGATTGGGAGGGTCCGCAGCCTGCCAAAGTCCGCAGTCTGCCAGGAACAGCTAGGGCATAAGCATAAGAATATTTATTTGCCATAACCATTAAAAAGTAGTGACGAAAATGTGTCTCATTCCTGGACCATACTAGCAGTATTGGACCCATAGACGACACGACGTTATACAACCCCAACAAAAACTATGCTAACCCGCCTATAGCCAGATAAATAGGCCTTGCATGTAACTCATAAACAGTATCATAGATGACAGCACTGGGCTGTTCCCATTTTTCCGTGTTAGAGGATATATTTCTATTCTATTTCCATTAAAGTGTCTGTGACTCCGAAACTACTCATTGGTGTTGTAAAAGACTGCTTTTGACCTGTCGTAACATCATCTGTCGCCATCGGTCACTATTATGGTGTCCACCAACAAAAGCATGCCCAGGGGTTGGCGTGTAATTGTTGTAATATGTGAAAAGAAAAAAGATATTTATTACGCCGACCAGGCCAGGTAATTGATGATGATCGTGAAACTGTGTAAGCGTTCACAAGACAGTAAAATACTTTTGGCTTCTGCATTGCTTTACAGGTAATAAAAAAATCAATCAATACTTACCATCGGTGTGTTCAGTAAAGCTCAAAGACAGATCCACGTCCGATATAGCCGCTCGAGACTTCAGGAGTCTGAGGGCGAAGATGTTTTCCAGTCCACCCCTGCATAGCTCATGAGATTTTTTGTCTCCGGTTGACATTATCTAAACATACATACAGAAATACACATATTACATAAAGTATTTTTGACAATAAATATGATAGACAAGCTCATCATAACAGCCTTTGTAATTCGACCCACTGCTGGGACACAAAGCCCCTCCTTGTTGACTTTTAGGCAGTAGTCCACCACGGTTGCCCAATGGTGGACGGAGTATAAGGTGATCATGACCATGCTGTTGAGGTTTGAGGTTGCAGGTCAATAACAATAGACAAGCCATCGACCTGTTACCTCAACACCATGTTTCCAGAGCACTACCAATCACATAAAACATTACAATAAAGTGATCGTATTTGTCTGGGCCTTGATGCCGGCAGAGTAGAATAGCATCACCCCATATCCTCCAGTGGGTGCCGTAGAAAGCGACTAATGGATGAGCAAAGGGGTATTGATCACCTTATACTCCGTCCACCAATCCGCATTGGGCAAGCGTGGTGGACTACTGCCTAAATCTCCTTCGATTACAAGGAGAGACCTTGTGTCCCAGCAGTGGGTCAAATTATAAAGGCTGTTATGATATTTATTTATTTATTTATTTTAGGACAACCAACAAATCTTACACTATTACAGCTTAAAACTAAGTGCTTAACAATCCTTCTAAGTGCAGACTTAATTATAGGTTGCCACGGCATGCATATTTGGACTCGATGTTACAGAACTTTAGGAAGTTAAAAATATTAAATAAAACAATAAGAATACAATCATACAATCAGAATACAATCAGAGCTTGAAAGACCCGAGCGTGAGACAATTTTTAATCTCTCGTCTAAATGTTGTCGTCTTGTCAGCAAAAATATCTATCTTCGTAGTTTTGACTAAAGCATTGTATTGACGTTGGAGTCTATTCATGGTGGCGTGGTGTCCGAGGTTGGTCTTGCTGCCTTTTACCGCAAATGGGACATATTTGGTAAAACGTGGCAATTTTATAGGGATATTGAGATGTACCGAGCTCAACAGTGGTGGACAATCTATGGCTCCGTTAACAATCTTATGTAGAAATAAGCAGTCTAACAAAAACCTACGGTCCCGTAAACTGTTAAGCTTAAAATAGGTTAACCGTTGTTCGTAAGAGGGCAACTCTTTAGCCTTATAGGTTTGGTAGGAAAGATGCCACAGAAACCTTTTCTGAATACGTTCGATGCGTTTAATGTGAACATCGTATTGCGGAGACCAGACTTGGCTACAATATTCGAGACCTGAACGAACCAACGCTTGATAAAGAAGAATTTTGGTAGACACTTTTTTAAAATCTCTAGTGTTCCGCAATACAAACCCTAGCATCTTAAAGCCCCTTTTCGCAATTTGGTCAATGTGTGTGTGGTAACGTAATTTCCTGTCTAGAACGACTCCTAGATCGCGAATCGATTCGACTTCATCCAGAATTTGCCCGTCGATGCTATATTGAGGTGACGATACGTGTCTGCTTCTAGAAAATCTAATAAATTTGCATTTGCTGATATTCATGTACAAGTTGTTATCGTTACACCATTGAACAAGACGGTCCAGATCCTCTTGTAGTAACAGAGAATCACTACTGTCTCTAATTTGTAAGCATATCTTCATGTCATCTGCGTAGAGAAAACATTTTGCATGCTTAAAGACAGATACAATGTCGTTAATAAAAATATTAAAGAGGACCGGACCAAGATGGGAGCCTTGAGGAACTCCGGAAGTAGAAAGAAAAGTATCTGAAGCAAAGCCACTCACCACCACCCTCGACCTACGCTGAGCAAGATAAGAATGAAACCACTCAAAAAGCATGCCACATATGCCAGCATTAGAGAGTTTACTTAGTAATATGTTGTGATCCACGCTATCAAAAGCTTTATTAGCATCAGTATAAACAGTGTCAACACTTAACCGCGAGTCAAGAGCATCAGAGACATACTTTGTAAATGTCACAAGATTTGTCGTTGTGGAACGAGATGATAAAAAACCAGACTGCTGATTAGAAATTATTTGCTTAAAATGCCAGTTCAGAATAGTATATAGTATCGATATTGGTCTGTAGTTATTAACAGAGCTGGGATCGCCCGTTTTAAGTATTGGGACGATTCTCGCCTCCTTCCAGACCGACGGAAAGACTCCAGTTTTCAAAGAAGTATTAAAGATAATAGTTAGAGGTAAAGAGATTACGCTGCTGCATCTAACCACAAAAAGTGGTGGGATTCCATCGGGACCAGCCCCCTTATTGGGGTTTAGACTTTTAAGTACCTTCAATACCTCATCCTGAGAAAAAATAATATTACTAAGATAGTTTGAGGTTTGGACCGAAATTTCATTTGATTTTTGTAATGGAGACGGAGCCTTATACACAGAGGCGAAAAAAGAAGCAAAGAGATTGCATATACTGCTGCCACTGTTCGCTGAGCAATCACCAAGAGTCATAGAGGAAGGGTAGGAATTATGACTATCACGTTTCTTATTCTTAAGGAAAGTCCAAAATAATTTAGGGTTATCGGAAAGCGATTGCTCTAATTCTGTTATGTATTTGACATAACAACTTTCAATTAACTCTGCGCTCCTTTTTCTAATTGTATTTAAAGCCAATTCATCTAACGGATTTTTATACTTTTTATACCTAATTCGCAGTTTATATTTTTCACGCAAGAGACGAATTAGATCTCTTGTGTACCAGACTGGATATTTATTTGACTTCGGTTTACATTTCGGCACGTGCTCAGCGATCACGTCTCTCACTATAATGTAAAATTTCTCTACCATTTCATCCAATGTTAGACGCGAAGATATCTCATCGTCCCAGGAAATCGACCTTAGATGAGAGACTATCCTATCATAGTCCGCTTTATAAAAATTATATTTGTTATTTGATGTATTGGGAGTCAAGAGTGGTGATTCAATGCAAGAGATGGAGAATTCAAGTGGAGGATGATAAAAGTCAATAAAAGTCAAAGGGGAAGTACTTCGTGTGATGCTAGAAATATAAAAATTTGAAAGAACAAGATCCAAGATCTTGCCCTTATCATTGAGGATATTATTATACTGGGTAAGGTTATTTAGAGCGATAAAATCTATGAGCGAGCTCTCGAGTGCACTTTTGGCCACATAATCCTCAGTGAGAATATTGTCATGTTTCCACACAATGTTACTTAAATTAAAGTCGCCCAGAATTAAACTCTTTGTATAAGATTCTAAGGCACAGTTTGCATTTTCAATAAAATGATCTAGCATATGTCTTTGTAATGGTGGGGGGAGATAAACGGCGCACAACTGCATGTATTCTATTGTGTTATTTCTCCCGTGTAACCCTAGCTCAATCCATAAATCTTCGCATCCACTCTCCGCACGAGACAGCCGACGAGAAGAAATTCGTGTGGATACAGCAATGAGCACCCCGCCACCAGATTTGCCCTTATGAAACTCGCTTGTCTCTCGGTCGCGTCTGTATACAACGTAACGATCGCTAACAAGCTCCATATCAAAAACAGTGCTGTTTAACCACGTTTCACACAAAACTATGACGTCATAATCACTACACAGTACATTCTTATAAAATTCAGTTATCTTCGTACGAAGACCTCTGACATTTTGGAAATAAACCTTTAAATTATTGAATTTAATAACTAAACAATTATACGCTATGGTAAAAAAGCAATAGAAAAACAATTGTGAACAAACAAATATGATGAATGTGATCGTATTTGTCTGGGCATAAGGTCCCGGAGTAGTTCCCGGTCACGCGGACTATCCGTTCTCGTCCCATGGATGTCGTATAAGCCGACCCCCGACCACCCACAATTCTGAAACTACTATCAAAGCACCATTGTATAGGAAGGTCTTTATAAACCCTATATTGTATTGTGTAAGGTGGTTTTTCTGTAAGTTAGGAGTGCAAAAATGAAGCTATAATTCAAAGTTCGTTCGAGTCGAAAAACTTTGTCAGCGGCACGAAATCAGCAACTTTTTTGCTAGTTAGCTTTTTGTTTAGTAGTTCGAGTGTCTAGTAGTAGTAGTTGTGAGTGAGAAATCGACATAAAGGGATGATTTTTTTTATTGTCATTCTTAGAAATGAATCTTTTATATTCTTTATTAATGTCATTCGCAAATTTTAAAGATTATGCATTTTGCCAATGTCAAGTGAAAATTTAATTATAGTTACAAAAATTTGTACGGTAGATTTTAGTTAAAAATGGAGTCTCTCAACACGTGCTTTTACAACAAGAACTTGGGAGTAACTCCGGAAATAAAAGTAAAATTAACATTTTTCGGGTGTCTTTTTGATCAGTTGTCTTACAAGTCGAAACCTCATCTGAGGTTGGAACCATCGTGAAACTTCTTCTTTAATTAAATATGTAACGCATTTCGTCAATATCAAGTGAAAATGTACTTTTAAGAAACAGACAATTGTACGGTAAATGAGGTTAAAAATGGAGTCTCTCAATACGTCTTTTTACAACAAGAATTCGGGAGAAACTCCGTGAAACCTTACCATGTGGTGTCCGTAGCTTGGCGTGCTGACATTGAGCGTGACAGTTGCCGATAAGGCGTTTGACTTCAACACCCAGTCGTTGAGCTTCTTCTTAGATTGACTATGGACTGTCTTCACATTCTCCGCGCTGATTGTAGTAGAGGATCGCGACTTGTGATCAGACTCGGCTGGAACATGGAAGGTTTATGACACTTTAGCGTAGCGCATTGTCTTTTTTACGTTACATGTTAAATTCTCAATTTCCATGTTACACGCGACACGGGCTACCCTCGACGGGGCCCATAGCGAGTGCCTGCGACGGAACAGATAAATGATAGAACCCATAATTTACCTGCGTGTGCGCAACCAGTGAAACAGCAAACTCCTACTGCACCAGACTTGCCCAAATGACACAGGGGATTGTAGGAGCCAGGTCTTACGTGAGCTGGACACTGGATCTTGGGGACACATTTCGCGTGACGGGGACACACAGCGCAGGGTTGTTCGGACTCGGGCGTATCCTCTGTAACAAATAAATGAGATTAATGTCGCTCACCAAATTGCTTGGCTACTACGGGTTTGGACGATTTAAAAGTACTTAGCAAAGTCCATTACAAAGAATTCTTTGATTTTTTAACTTAACTGTAAGCTAAGCGTATTACGCTTCCACTAGTTGATGAACACAGAACCTGGACTGCTGCGCTAATTTTGATTGTAACCTGTTTCTTAATTCACGAAGCAAAAAGAGGAGTGTTATAAGTTAGACGTGTCTGAGTATCTGTTTGTCTGTAGGTCTGTGCGTTTGTCTGTGGCATCGTAGCTCCTAAACTATCGATTTTGATGCGGTTTTTTGGTTCGAAAGCTGACGTAATCGAGATGGTTCTTAGCTACAATTTATGAAAATCTGTTCAGGAGTTTCAAGGTCATCATCAAAAACTGTAATTCAAAACTATCTATCGGAATTAGGGTCCGCAAGTTATATAAAAATAATGAAATAAATTTAAAAATTTACTTACTTTTACGGAGGTTACTTAACCTTGACTAAAAAAAAACTAAAAATTAAAAAAAAATACATTTCTCGCGGCCTTTTAACTTCAATTTTAAAGATAAACGTCGCTGCGTTGGGGGACCGCACAAGTAAATAAAATGAAACCAAAATGCATGACTCATACCGTCAGATGTGGTTTTATATGTAACAAAAGGCTACCAGAGGCTCTGCTCAACATTATTCATGGGATTACGAGCGTAAACGTATGTATATGTCGGTATGTTATGATGTGGTTATGATGACAGAACTAAATTTCAAAGCTAATAGCAAGACGATGTTTGATTGATAATGTTGGGTTTGTAAGTTAAATTGTAACTAGTCAAGATTAATATCGACAGTCAACTTAGGGCCGCTTGCACGGCAATCTTGAGATAACAAAATAACTCAAGAGTTTACTAACTCAATGTTATAATATCATTTTATACATACATTATACATATAACATTTTACACAAATTTTACAAGTAGTGTATGTTAACTTGTTTTGGATCTTATATTATAATAAAAAAATATTATTGAAAATAAAAAAAAAACAACACAATCCATTATAACCTCACAATTTCACAATTTTGAAGTTTTAAACCTAGAGTTAGCAATTTAACCCTCCAACTTCGGCGGGTTAATAGTTAATTATTCAACTTATGGTTTAATGTTAACTCTTAGCAGTGCAAGAAAAAATAAAAATTTAACCGTAGTATAATATTTAACTCAGCCCGCCTAGCATGACCACCGAAACACGATATGATATGATATGATATAGCTATTTATCGCGTTGAACTGTCAAAAATTAATGGATATAACCACAATCTTGAAAAGTTATCGAAACTGCGAACATGTATAAGCCATAAATATTTTCGAAGTTTCGATAAAATTTCAAGTTGATAGTTAAATCCAATAATTTTTGACAGTTCAACGCGATAAATGGCTATATCATATCGTGTTTCGGTGGTCATGCTAGGCGGGCTGGGGTAAATAAATTAACCCTGGAACGCGCAACTGGCCCTTTTTACTTAACGTCATGATTAACGTTATTTTGGTAAACATAGCTGCTTCTTACATTTTTATAGATAACCCTGTTTGTGACGTTCCATTCATCAACAGTATTTTACATGCATACGCCCGACTTAGATCGCTCTATTCATTATAAAGCAATATTGGGTAATCCGTTTTTGGTTTCGTGATATTCATTCGAATACCTATTCACACTTAATATTGATAGAAACCACTATGGATTTACGAGGAACGGTAAATTCTTTTAACCGGGATCTGAGTGGTTAGTGTAAGTGAATTACTCGTCGAATAAAGTCTAACTGACGATTGAAAAACCCACTTTTTTGCTATCTATCGAATAAACACTATCTGACTGTTTATCTGAGCATTGAAAAATCGGCCCTTAGTGTACAAAACGCACCGATTCTGGTTTCGTTAAGAGCTCAATTTGTATAGGAAACGCGAACAGCGCCCCTAGCGGAGAGAAGCGCAAATCATGTTTCCCATACAAATTGAGCTCTTAACGCAACTAGATCGCAATCTGGAAATGAATACCGGCTCTGTAGTGGTTCACGCAGTATTAGATCGAGAAGAGAAGAAATTACACTACATTATTATTGTGTTGTGTTTCTTTTGGTGAGTAATTTCGACAAAGCGGGTAGGGAAGGAAATTAGGGTTGGAAGTCCGCGAGTGTCACGTGAGTGTTGCAACCGTCTATAGGCTACGGTAACTGCTTACCTCCAGGCAGGCCATATGCTTGTCTGACAAATTAATAACATAAAAAAATGAGTGCGTGTCAATGATATTGTAAAATATAATATCATTGGTGTACTTATGTACGCGCGTCAGAAGTTACACACAGCAAAGAAATTTTAATGTGATTTTTTTTAGTTGTATTATTATTTATATTATTATTACTTTAAATATTAAATAATCAATAGTAAACATTTAAAATTAAGAATCTTATAATATTTAGTACCTACAAATTATGTCATTAGATTTATTTCGATACTTTGACTTAAACCTGTGACTCTTGTATTACAGTGATGTGCGAGCATCTTAAAATTTTACTCACATCATTTTTTCATAACGCGCCTCAAGAAGTATCTACAACTTCATAAAGTTACGGATTCGATCCCCGAAAAAAAACCTGAAAGACTTGCTTACTCATTTATCAATAGGAGTACAGAGTACCCTAGTAATGTGAAGTTTGGAATAAAATAGTCTGAATTTTGAAAAATTCTTTCTTAGCGCACCCCTAGATCCATAAGGAGCCTACGAGCCACGAATATCTCCACCTAATATAAAATTAGAACACAATCAAATTTGCTAAATTTGCTACCGATATTTATTGTGCACAACATTCGAATGAAACAATAAACCTTACGGGCATGCATTCATCGAAGTACCAATAATATTTTTTTCGCTGTATTATTGTTAGATACACATTACACATGTCTTTGTGACCCCATACACACATAGACATTACTCGCAGAGCGATAGGTTCACTAGCTGGGAATACCCGGGGTGTACGATCGAAAAATTATCGCGAGCTCGTATTTAGACCATTTTTTTAATAATTTATTAAAAATATTTGAGTACATTTAACAATGTGATCATAACATTATTATGTCTAGCATTATATGTATTTTAATATAATAAATATATTAAATGACTTTAGTTTTAAATACATTGTAAAAATTGTCATTAAAATTTACCAATTTATAATTTTTTACTTATTTTAGGCTCTAAAGTGGTTTAAAATAGTAGGTATATTTTCTATCAGAAAATATTTTTTGCAAAGTATTTTTTGCCATTATAATGCTTGTATTTCATCTGAAAAGTAGCTCCAAACTGCATTTTCGTAAAACTGCTGCGCTATAAGATTCTCCTCGCTTTACAAAACTATAAATGTAAATTAAAATAGCTCTCTATAGTGGTTTCAATCAAGAATTAATCTTCCTATAATCCTATAGTATATAATTTCTGTTTACATCGCTTCAAAATCAAGTCTGAAAAATCCACAAAATGTGAAAAATTTCACATATTATAAATCGAGTGCACGCCCTTAACAATTTATTTTAAACAATCTTACATACAATCAGAATCCCAAAAAAGGTTGAGCTAATATTTATGTAACATTAGGTTACACACTCAGCCACATTTGGCAGTATGGACCAAGCAAAAGTTACAAACCTTTTAGTAAGCCAGTTAACAAAAAGTTAAAAACCTATAGTAAACCAGTTAACAAAAAGTTACAAACCAATATTCTCTCTCTTTCTCCAACCCTGCTCTCATTTTATTTGGGGTCGGTCCAGTATGTCTTAAGGGCCCTCCAGACTCACGCCGAGAACCCCTGAGAACACCCGAGAAGCGGGAATGTGATTAGTTTCTCTCACTCGCCTGTTCTCCGCTCGGTGTCGGTTTTTACCCGCTTCCAAGGGTTTTTAGGGCGAGAAAAGAGAAGCGTATCACATTCTCATTCGGTTTCAGTGCGACGTGGAGAGTGGTTTGAAATAAGATTCACAAACCTTGTTCTATTTCGATGAATTTGTGTCATCCTCCATCGCCTGGGCTTTCTTTTTTGCTTAATATTATTTTTGATTCTCATATTCACAAGATTGGAGTATGCTAATGCACACAATACCAAAGCTGCTGCGCTGTCAAAGTCATCCATTTCACTTAACAATCGAGAACGCAAGTGAGAAGGTCGCGTGAGTGTAGATACCATCTCGTTTCTCAGGTCAAGTCTCGCCGAGACTTCTCGCGTGAGTCTGTAGGGCCTGTTAATAATCTATAAGATTGGCAACAGATTTTTAAGTCCGGCCCAAGTAAATAAAATTAATGACAACAACCCTCCTTGGGAAAGACTTATTCATTAAAAAAAAATCTTAAAATTAAATTTAACAATTTGAATAAAAGTCTTACCTTCGGCTTCGTCATCAGACCAGTCATCATTACCACGTGTCTCACATGACAAAAGAATTGGACACAAAACTAACACTAAAAGAGAGATATTAACTAAGACTTTAAAGCCGCTCATTATAGATTAATTAATTTGTTAAAATTCTGATTATTCATTAAAAATATATAATATACATTATTCCGTCCACGCGTCCCAAGTTATCCCAACGCTGTTAAAATGAAAGAAATTGCAGTATAATTCTTCTGTCACATATAATTAAAAATTAAAAGCGGGTAGTCGCAAAATTACGCTTCTGTCTATTGACAGTACAGATAACTGAAGTTTTTTTCTTATTTAATGCGGTAAATAATTTCCTATAATTCAGAAACGTCCTTTTAAATAATAAAGACTTTAAACAAGTTATGAAAGAAATAATAAGAACAGCTATAACAAGTCGATTTCCGTGGAAATAAATTTTGGCAATTTAATTTTTCTGTATCTGTATTTAAATAATCGAGCCGCTTTCACAGTCAACAGGAAAATGCGTGTTTAACTTTATGAACCGTAAAATAAAGAGAAATTTGTTTACTAAAAGCAAATAATGTACAACAAAAAAAAATACATATTCGTTGTCTAGTTTAGCGCATTCATTCGATCTTATTGCGACGCATTAAGAAGGCTTTTTCAATGCGACCGCTGCAATTTATGTCGTTTGTAATAATTATAATAGGACCGAAACACCTGGTCATAAAGCAATTATAGATATTTATACAATAATTACTTTTTATAATAAATATGTTATTGAAATTTAATTAGACTCTTGTATTTTCTCAACAGACTTTAAAATCTATTACTATTGAATAAGGTTAAAAATTTATTTGAAAAATTCGAAAGTTTCGGGCCTTAATTTTAATTAATAGCTTCGCGGCCATAATTCATTCAGACAATGTAAAGTAAAAGTAAATTAAAAACACCTTAAAATTGTACAGAAAATTAACATTTGGCTTTATTGTTTACAGAGAAGGTGATGTGCTACGTAGAGGTGACATACACATAGTTATAATATTTATTTAAAAAAGTATGACAATTTAACATAAACTATTTATATTTATTTGGCGTTAATAGCTGTAGTAGTCTTATGTAATAGGATTCAATTTAATAGCGCCCACCTCAAGATATACAAATAGTTAAACAAAAATATTGGATATTAAATTTAATGAGTCTACTATTGCATATTCTACGTATGAAATATTTTAGAACATAAGTATATGTAAATTAAAATTGAAAACAGTTTTTATTGACAAAAAATAGTAACCTGTGTCCCGAGAAACAAAATAAAAGTTATTGATTTTACTTCAATAAAGTAGCCATAATAAACATCTGTTCTTAAAGTTGCGATATGCATTTTGTAGATAATTAGATATAGATATAATACCAGGCCCTCAACGACTAGTAAAAAAGCAAACTATGATGCGCATGCCCAAAAATTATGCGCATAGTCCTTTTTCTGTTTAACTTTTAATCTATCAATTTTATAGCTTTGTTATCGCATAAAAATTATCCTTCATCACACTTCATATATTCTTTTTATAATTTAAAAGCATTAATTTACTACTTACTAACAATGTGTCACATAGTCACATTCTCGAGTAGGACCACTTCTTATCATCCGATGGGTGTCATAAAGGATCTCCTACGTGACTTCGAAACTCATTACATCGATAACTTTAAACCGACGATTTGATAGTGCGAGATCTTGTTTTTGCAACGTTTCCTACATCAAAGCTTTATTTGTTCGATGATATTTCGAAAATTTTATTCCGAGCACTGTTTCTGCGACTGTATTGTACCCGATATTATACTATTGAACACATACCTGTCGGTCAATACGAACCATCATTGTTTAAATAATGATCATCCAACTCCTAACCGTTAAGGAGTTTTCCTTCCATCATCAGTGAGTGCTCCTGAACCTTTTGCAGCTTGAGAACCCCCATCATCGGAGTCACGCACACGGTGTCAATAAAGCACCGACACGTCTCCTAGGAGGGTTGGTGTGAGGCAGGCGGCCTTTCCTAAAACTGTTCCCTTCCCAAACCCTATTGTGTGGTGACCACAGGACAGATAAAGGTGGCATTGCACAGATCTCATATAAATTAGAAAAGAACCACGATAGAGGAAGAAGACCCGCTTCATCCGCAACGAAGACGTGACTAAACATCTTGAACCTCTCCAATTGCGTCGCGATGATGCGTCATTGAACGCATTCTACCGTTTGTATAACGGCCAGTGCTCTGAGGGGCTTTTTTCCCCTAATCCCACCATCTCCTTTCCGGACTACGCGTGCTGGTCTACACTGTCACTGATTAAACTGTGGCTATCATTCCAATGCGAACTAAGAAATTAGGCAACTCGTTTATTTGTCGCACAATCAAGAAATAAAATTCACTGCCAGCTCACGTGTTCCCTCCTTCCTACAATCCTGGGTCATTCACAAGAGGCGTGAAGAAGCACCTTGCAGGTCGACAAGGCAAGGTTGGTTAGTGCGTTTTTTATACTTATAAAAAGGTCAAGCTAATGACTCTATTCCACCTGATGGTAAGCAGAAGTGGAGTCCAAATGCGGAAATAGCTGGTGCGAGAGATACACCGCTGCGCTAGCCACCCTCGCCTTGCTGACCTGCAAGGTCTTTCTTCTCGCGTCTTTTGAAATGAAATGAAAATATTTAAATGGACTTTGCTAAGTACTTTTTAAATCGTCAAAAGCCCTACCACCATTTCGGGACCAATAAAATTATGTTGCATAAATAATTATTATTATGCTGATATGGAGAAGAAATGGCGAAAGAAACTCCACAGCTTACAATTTTGTAATGGTTTCAGAACATCATTACAGGTCAATAGATATATCAATATGAATAAATTACAATTTTGAATGCCTAAATATCATTTATATAATCATTTATCTTGTAATAAGCTTTTTTATACAATTTTGTTATTTATATTTTTTGTTTAATTTGTTAACAGGCAAATCTCTAATATTCTTCGGAAGCTTATTGTAAAAACGTATACATTGGCTCACAAAGGAATTGTTTATTCTGTGGAGAAGAGTTTTATATACAAACAGATCGTGTTTCTTCCTAGTATTACATTGTGCGTATGGCATTTCTCAGAAAAATGCATATGTTTTTCTTTACATATAGTAAGTTTTCCAGTACATATTGTGAAGACACAGAATGAACTTTTCTCCGAGGGAGTCACGCGAACCTAGTTGATAGAGTGCTCTAACAGCCCGATTTTGCAGAACAAATATGTTTTTTTTTTGTTTTTGCGAAGGGGACTAGGGTTGGAAGTATCACTTCAGTGATGCAAACGTCTATAGGCTATGTTGGGCTTACTGCTTACCACCAGGCAGGCAGTATGCTTGTCTGCAAAAAAAGATTATAACAAATAATAATAATAAAATTGCCATATCTGCGCGGCATAATCTGTGGTGTGTTGACAAGATGGCTGCAACATGTGTTGCAAAGCGTGGCGCAAAAATTTTCTTTGTTGTCTTTTGTAGTTTAACATAATACTTCAATTTTTGGGTGTATATTCTCAGTTTTGGGTAGGTAATTGTTTGTATGTCAATATCATCTGACAATAACTTTTAATATTTATTATAATAAAATCTAGAACAGATGTGGGTAAATAAAATACAGAGGTTACATAAAATTTCATCAATCATTCACTACAGCATTCAGACGAAAAAATCCACATCACAGACAGACACGTCACACTTATAGCATCGCTCTTTTTTCGGGGGTTAAAAAGAATAATTGAAAGGAGAGTGATGAAAACGATATATGAATCGGGAATGAATAGACATGTGGCGAACGTTTACTGAAGGAGAAATAAACTAATTGAACGAATAAAAAACAAGATACCACTGAAACTCACGAACTTTATTCTAACAAAATATTTACACTTTCAATCACCTATGATTAGTTATAAAAATCACAGACGCAAGTTATACAAGAATAAAATAACGATCTTAAAAGAATATAGTCTTATAAGTTTATAAAACGGTAACAAAATGCTCACGTGCCTCCTTCTTACAAATCTAGGTCCTTCAAAAGAGGTATGAAGAAGCACCTTGCTGGTCGGCAAGGCGGGGGGCGCTAGTACGGCGCTAATAATATCTCTCGTAACACTTTCTTATATATAAAATTTCCATGTCACAATGTTAGTTACCGTACTCCTCCGAAACGGCTTGACCGATTTTCATGAAACTTTGTATGCGTACCTATTCAGTAGGTCTGCAAATCAGCTACTATCTATTTTCCATACCCCTAAGTGATAAGGGTTGTTCACCCTTAATTTTTTTTTTAATTTTGGACGAAATTTTTATTTTTATTTTTTTATTATGTGGCATTTTAAAATACATACAACCCTAAATTTTTACTTTTTTATCCTCAACCCCTATTTTTTTATGGCCATTTTAGTAATTTAATCATTTTTGTAAGGCAAAATAACGTTTGCCCGGTCAGCAAGTAATTATATATTTTTTAAACTAAGTAGCTACAAATTATCTGAGCCTTATTAGCGGTGTATTCTATGACTCACTTTATGTACAGACAACGGCAGGTCAAGGGCCTTATTTACAACGTTTTTACCAAAACTAAATCGTTATAGTTTGTTTCATACATTTTGACAACAGTTTGACAGCTGTAAGCTGTCAAAACGTATGAAAACGATAACGATTTAGTTTTGGTTGTGAATAGCGCGATCGGGGGGCAGATTGTCACAAAATTTCTCGGAACCATTTTAAGCATAAACGTTGTTCAATTTTACATACATACATACTTTCTTAATTTTAACATATAAAAATGCATACATATAATCACGCTCGTAATTCCAAGAGGGGTTGAGCAAAGTGTTAGGTTATATATGTATAGTTACACATAAAGTATGGACCATACAGTCAGTGGCGTAACTATAGGGTGGCATGGGTGGCAAAATGCCACGGGCCCACCAGAAATAGGGGCCCCGGTAGTGTCACTGACATTTTTAAATTTAAAGAACGAAAAATTTAAAAACTAGGGGGGTGTATATGAATTTGCCACGGGCCCCACATAGTATAGAATTTGCTACGGGCCCCAAATGGTATAGTTACGCCACTGCATACAGTGCCTGCAAATAGTGATTTGCCAGTCCGTCGCTTTAAAAAGGGGCACCAAACCCAATACGTAAGCTTTCAGTAAACAAATAAACAAAAGCCAACCACCAGGACAGATATTACATTCAAATTATCTAACGGTCCTGTCTCTCAACGGCCCGGCCATCTCATTCATTTTAAGTCCTTAAAAAAAGATAAACAAATGAAATTACAGGTTCTTTCATAGGACATTTTTTATCGTCCACTTTTTGTCTAAAATCACCTAATATGTGTCGCAGATTGAAAAATAAGGCGACCAAAGTTAAAAATACCATCAATAGACATTATACTTAGGATATAGAAAATATGTTAATCCAGACAGCCATGTCGTATCTCATTATTGCAAAATTGGCAAAATTGTGAGCAACAGGTAGAAGTAGAATAGGTACTTATTCTAAAAGAAGAGAAAAAAATATGTAGTGTACTGTAGTGTAGTAGTAGATAATCACATTGATGATTTAAAATACATAATAATAAAATAAATGTTAGTCTTCAACATCGACCAGGAATTTCGATAAAGGATTTTCGTAACTAGAAAAAATACACTGAAAAAAATCGACCTGCCCTTTTTAGAAGTGCAAATTTCAAAGATTTGATGAATCAATGTTTACCATAAAAACATAAGCAACAAGCACTGACAAATTTCGACAGCGAAAGCAGTGCCCGGTTAACGCAGCCGCCTGGATTGCGAAGAATGCTGGCTTCGATTCCCACCTGGAGCAGATCGATTTTTTTTTCAGCGTATTTTTTCTAGTATTAAAAACCTTTATAAACGCAAAAATTAATCCATAAAGGATTTTCGACCATGTTTAAATGAACTTAGCTTTATTGAAATAACGTAAGTAAATGTTGTGAAGACCTTTTTAGTATTTTTCAGGTAAGGTATCTATCAGACAGGAAGCGGTCACTTCACGTTCTGCGTTCTGTTTCTATAGGTTGAACGACGCGGTCTGTGTGGGTATGTCTCTCGCCCGTATTCACAATACTTGTCTAAGTAAAAAACAATGCTATGCAAAATAAAGCGTTTCTCAGTGCCTACCAAATGGCAAGGATTTTGAGGTCTCGTAGTGCGCGTGGACGCACAGGGTCGTAAAAACTTATTCATAAACAATTACTTAAGTGGGGATCGGCACTATGCGACCGCGTACTTAAAAATGAACGCACAGCTAAGGTAGCTAGCCTAGCTATATTTACGCAACGGACAGGTCGAGATGTCAAAAGCAACGTCCAGATGTCAAAAATTTAAAGTTTGAACTTAGACAAATTCTTTGTCTAAGAGTTTGAAGTGGTAAAATGTCAATAAATTTAACGATGTGGACAACGCAACAACCCAATCACAGGGCTCTATTCAATGCAATGCGTTTAATTATCCAAGAGTCGAGAGATCTCATAGTAATGTTTGTGAATACGGGTGTTAGTATTGCTATAGGTACAATACAGCGAACGCAAAACTGAATGCTTTAACCCTTGACCGCCTCCTGTATGATTGATCCCTAATTACTTACTAAAATCTGTATTCTTAACATAGTTTGCATCCATAAATAACTCCATTGTTTATCATAATTTTCGATTAGAATTTTCGAACACTTTTAAATTCCGAAAATTAAAATTTTGTGTACAAGTAGTTTATAGGTGCGCGGTTGTCAATAATTTAAAATACCTTATGGCGATAACGTTTTAACATTAAAATCTCACACTTATTTTGTTCACCATAATAAAAAAAACTACTAAAACCAATTTTTCATGAAAAAGCGTGATGTATAGACGAAAATCAAGTTTCAGATAGGTTCGCTGAAGGAGGTTTCGCTTCACTCGGCAGTAAGAAACCCACGATACCTCCAACTGAAACAAATGATAAATGTTTAATAACTGATAAACTGTCGGACGTGAATCGGACTCAAACAGTAAGGGTTTCATACAAGTCTGTATGAAACCCTTACTGTTTGAAGGAGTAAATAAGATAATTGCAAAAAAGAATTGTGATTAAATGACGCCATCATTGTAGTGGTAGTGGGTTCGAGTCCTGGTAGGAGCACATATTTTTGTAGGTAATAAACACGAATATTAATTTTGTTCACGAGTCATGGTCGTTTATATATTAATTTGAGTTTATTTCAAAAAATATCTAATTTATATATTTGACTATTATCCACAATACAAGTCTTAATTAGGGCTTGAAATTGGTTCTAGCGTGGAAATACATTATTATTTTGTATGACATTTTGTCTTTACTGTAATTTATTACTTCATATAATATTTACACAATTCTATTCCGTTTTTTTTAGTTTCTCTTTCTTATTGTTATTATTGTGGCGACTTGTAAGCACACCATATTGTAAAAGATTACCAGATGAAAAAGCTGAAAAATAATTTTATCAGGGTAGAATATCATGTTTTGTTATGCAAGAGGTCTGGTCTAACACTTACCGAGAGCAAGGCTTCCAAAAACATAGAAGCAAGCCTCGCAGTTATTGTCCAGCATAATTTTCATGACATTGACTCCAAGGACTGCACTGCCACGCCCCATCATCAGAGTTAGGCACACTGCCATTGCTCTATAAAACAAATCAGGAATAATTAACTGAGCAATAATATATATCCACAAATTCCACAATACATGGAGAAGATCAGCATCCTATCCATGTAGTTGTTGGAAGTGGCCAGGGACATGTGTGCTTGGATACCAAGAAAATGGTGAAAGGTACTGCCCCAGGGTGTAGCCCTGGCAGAGGTTGTGGGATGGGTCTCACTGTCTCCTGTTAAGTTAGAGTTAGCAATGAATCAACTTCAGCCGTCCGTGTCACAGCACAGTTAATTCATTGTGATTAATACTTTTTAGATTCTTGCATTTAAAATATCAACATCATAAATTGTCTTCGTATTATTTTTAAGTAATTATTATTTTTTATCTTAATTTTATTCTAAAACATATTGTGTAAAGCAGAAAATAGGTTATATATAAATGGGTGTAATTTAAACGGTTAGCATCATAGAATTATTATTACTGACGTTTATAGACTGGCAATGAATCGACTAGGGTGAGACCAAAAAAATACACAGATGAGTGCGTAATGCGCATGTGTGCATGAAAAATAGTACTGCAGTCTGACAGTTGCTGTCTTTTCTACGTGACTGACAGGCCTCCTTGGGCCCCCTGCGTGTACGTGAAATGGTCTCGTCTATCTATCTCGCTCTAATGTACGCGTTAGTATGCTCTTTCTCTTTTATATTGCCGATCTACAGTTTCCTATATCTATGGTTAGCATAGTATTCCTTTTTTTTAGTTGTTTTTTTAGTTAAAAATGTAATTGTTTAGCTAAAACAGCTAATTGGGCAACAAGTTATGGTCAGCAAATATTTCTAAATCAATCTGCAACTTATATCATTCTGAACATCATTATTTTTTTGTACAGCCGTATAATGCCTATAAAGGCTGCAATGAGTGTTCCATATTTAATCAAATTTTGGTTAGCACTCAGAGATTAAGCAAAAATTTAAATTTGTACTGCTAATATAAGGGTAATTAGCAAAAATATAAAATAGAGCACTCCGATTGGTCATAAAAAATAACCCTTACTTACCCATTAGACAACCATGTAGATTCAAATTTTAAATTTGCACACTAATCAAATAAACTGCTTAAAGAAGTGTTTTCTCTGCTGCCCAATGGTATAATCTTGCTGCCCAAATAATTATTTTGCGGCGTGACTGTTTATTTTGCAGATACATCGTAAAGACATGCTGCCTGCTTATGTTTAAATTACTGACCATTATCATGATTGTTTACAGAACAAGAATTGCAGCCTGATTTTTATTCATCATCATCATAACAGCCTTTATGATTCGACCCACTGCTGGGACACAAGGCCTCTCCTTGTCATCGAAGGAGGTTTAGGCAGTAGTCCACCACGCTTGCCCAATGCGGATTGGTGGTCGGAGTATAAGGTGAAATACCCCTTTACTGATCCATTAGTCGCCTTCTACGACACCCATTGGAGGATATGGGGTGATGCTATTCTACTGTGCCGGCATCACACGGCCGTTATTTTTATTATTGCTAACAAAACCTTTGTATGCTAGGCAAATAATTTATAGGCTGTTTTTTTGCTAACCAAGTTTTAAAATTGAATACCAATTAATTACTTCTCAATATAAATAATAGGAAGCGTAGGTGGCGTAGTGCGTAAGAGCATTGTCTTCTACCCGGGAGGCACTGGTTCGATCCCCGCCACGTACGAATGTGTTTTTAAATTTTGAATTCATATGTACGTTTAATTGCCGCTTTTACCAAGGAAAACATATCGTGAGGAAACCTGCACACACCTATGAAGAAATTCTTAGGTTGTGTGTGAAGTCGACCAACCCGCACTTGGCCAGCGTGGTTGACTAAGGCCTAATCGCCCCTAATGTGGGGTAGGCTCTAGCCCCTCGGTGGGGGCATTATATGAGCTGTTGTTGATGATAAATAATAGATATACAACAATAATCCAGGAAACAAACACACAAATTCCTTAAAATTTATCACCATCATCTTCCTAGTTTATGTATGTTATCACGGGGCCGTGAGTTGCGTCACGGTGTACTTCGACCGTCGAATTTTGTTAGAATATAATGATAGACAATCCGACTCACTTGACATAAGTTGGGAAGATATCCACGCTGAAGCTGGACAGCATTCCGAAGTTCAGGACTCCGGAGATCAGGGTGATCATTAAAAATGCAGACAGCTGCCAAATGCTGCTTAAGTTAACACACAACGCTGCACAACCAGCGGTGGCCTGTAAGAAGATAGGTTCATATCAACAAGATAACGGATCAAATACAATAGCAGATGTGGGAGATGATATGAGTCTTAAGCGGTTACATATCATAAGAATTAGCTTAAAGCTTTTTTCATTATTTCGAGTGTTCGACATAGTCCTTTAAGTACTAAACTATTCGTAAACTGCACTTCCTATTTATAAGTTTTAATCATATTAATGATATTTGAGTCTATATAGATGTGAACTCAAAATTAAACTAGCAGTTAGCAATTAATATTTATACTTTATAAGACATCTAAACTCATGAAGTGGTTTTCAATAAGTTATATTTAAAATTTGAATTAATTCAAATGTTAGGAATTGGTGAGTCTTGGTAATCCCAAAAAGCAATCGACCATCAGCATCGATCGAGTACTGTCTAGTCAAAAGTATGACCCTCATCAGATGGAACACGTTGCCGCTGTCACGATGATCACTCAAATACTATCTTCCCTATGTCAAAGAACATTTTATGTTTTGGAATACCTACTTTTTCAGAAGTTACTCCAATTCAATGAAAAATAAAATGTTCCATTACTTCATAAAGTAGTGAGATCTTTAGCACAATATAGAGAACGAACGATACGAACTTTGACTCCATCCAGTATAATATCGGAAACGAGTGGGTCGGACCACTCGTTGCAAAATTCACGAGTATGAATATTTAAAAATAGCGATTTTAGGGACTCGCATACGAATCTTGCAATTTCATGCACGATTTGGAATTCTAATGATTAAATAATGCGTCTCTTGGCCCTCTTTCAAGAGTCTTCCATGCGCTCGATAAACGTTCACCTAGTTCTTCCTCGTGGCGCATCTCCGTTCACTTCCGAATCATATATCCTTTTCGTCCATCTACTTTCACATATCCTTTCTACATCACCCCAGCGTCTGCGCATCCCTTTCTCAATAAATTCTTATCACTATATCTCCTTTTAAACCACATCATTATTATGTACTACCACGCTGATATAATTTTGGCATAGTTTTATGGCAACACGCTTTCCTGACTTGGGACATTTGTTGCACCCACAACAACATTCCCTAGTAAACCATCCGGTTGGCACAGGGTTCACAATCTACCTCAGACAGCATTTTCAACACCCACGTAATAAGAAAAGGTAACCCAATTCGTGACCCGATACCGGTTTTTCTTTGAGAATTTATAATACAAACCTGAATGGCAATGAACAGCCGCTTCCTTCCGAAGATATTAACGATGGACGAGATGATGGTATTGATGATCGCCAGAAGCACCCCAATCCCAAACACCATGGTCAGTGCAAACTCGTTCAATCCACAGGTATCGTCCAACTGTAACATTTTTTTAACACATTTTATGTATAATGGTTCACCGCATAGAAATGTGGGGAATGAGCCAGATTCATTGTTCTTATGGCTGTTTTTTTTTCTGTTCCAAAATATGAATTGAATTATTTCTTGAAGTAACTTTTGATATGTACAGCTGTAATCGGAATACAAATTAACTAATTATTTTTTATGTCGGTTGGTTGGTAGACAAGTCAGCCTGTCAGGTGGTAAGCAATCACCTTAACCTATAGACGAGAGATTCTCCCGAGTTCTTGCAAAAACACGTGTTGAGAGACTCCATTTTAAACCTCAATCAACCGTACAATTTTTGCTACTTTAGTTACATTCTCACTTGACATTGCCAAAATGCGTACGCTTAATGCGACGCCATTAATTCAGAATATTCACACTCGAGTTCTGCCACTACTCTTTACTAATTCATTTAATTTACCTTTCATTCGCGTTTTTAATTCAGATATTTCTCAAAACAAATATCAAATATGTCACTTTTGAAATACTCAGAAGATTCATTATATCTGACGTTAGAAGTCTAGGATGTTAAAATTTTTCATTAGAATTTAATGTACTAACGTACATCTCAATACTGCCAACCCTGATTCCACCCCTTACCCCGTAGAGCTCTGCCAACGTGACTCACCAACAGGAACACAACACCACAAAAATGTTAGTAGACTGAGATCTTTTGTAAGGTCCCGAACTAGTACTTCCAGTTCGGGTGCTCCTAATTCCAGCGGCTAGTAAGCTGTGCCTTACCTTGACTAATTATTGATGTTAATAGTTTTATTTTAGGAACAAAGACATTGTGCTTGTAGCCATAGCTCTCCCACGTTCTTAAGATAAAAATACCGTACTAATATTGACAGAACAGACTATGGCTCTTTCAGCGAACAGTAATTGAGTAAGCCATTCATCGCTGTAAACAAACAACTATGCATATCAATGCTATTATTTATAAAAATCCCTTTAGACTTCAAAACAATGCTATAAATTCAAGACACACATGCTAATCCTTTGCCACCAGACTGTGACATTAACAATGCAAATATCAATGTATACTTTTGCATCAAGTTACAGTCTACATGTTTGTTCAATCTCAACATTTACATCACAAAGGTGAAATTGTGATTTCACAAAACTATTGAGTTTTTCTCATTTGGCCTTTAGAAAGTGTTGCTATTGCTAACGTCTTTCAGAATTTGTTCAACTTGTATGTTGTTGTTTTACAGTCATTTAATAATAACGATAAGCATTCTTTGTTTGATATATTTTACATCATCTTACTCACATTGTAAATGAAATGTACAAAATAAACATAACCATTAATATAATAATTGAAACAATACACAGTATAAATGAAACAAAGTCGCTCTTTCTGTATGATTTCAATGCGGATTTAAGCAACAGATAGAGTTATTCAAGAGGAAAGCTAGAAGTATAATTTACTAAAGTTAAAGTAAGTACTCAAATAAATAGCCATGCGAAGCCGGGGCGGGTTGTTACTAAGTTAATAATTACCTGATCTACTACAGTAACCTGCGATGCTCGCAATCGCTGACAAAATGTCATGTTCTCTTCTCCTCGTTGTACGGAGTTCATGAACCCGTCTGCCATGTACGGTAGCCATACCATCACAGGATGAATGCTGAGACGTGAAAAAACAATAATCAACTAAAATGTACCAGAAGGCAACGTCACGGAGAAATTTTCCTGAGCGTCCGCCACGGCTGCGGGACTGCGGCTTCTATAGAAGTAAGTTAAGGATTGGAATAATGCCGGCGCGTATTATGGCGCGTGCTACATCCGATCCGAATCCGAGAAAATAAGATCCGGCTTGGATCAGGCGTCGCCGTAGAACTATTTGTATGGTAACTTACGTACTAGATCCGATTTTGATGAAGAGAAATCGTATGTTTACCATGTGTTTACCATGTTATACCAATCAGAATTTGTCTAGTTCAGCACTCACGTGAATTTGTGGTGTGCACTGATGAGCAATCATGACTCTGCTTGAAAGATATACTTAACGCGCTTATTTTAAATTATTCTCATACTCTGACAGAGCGGTACTCGCAATGCGCACTTCTACTTACTTCTACTTACAAAAAGTATTCATAGCTAGGACCAATTGTCATTTGTTCCTAGATGCTCAGTATGCAAATAGTATGCCTAAAATGGCATCCCACGTCAATTGTATAAGATATAAGACCCTTGTGAATGTTATGTGATACGCAATAAAGATATTTCGCCCGGATTGTGGAAGATGCGGGTTCGACTCCCAAGTGAGGCAAGTCGATTTGTTTCAGTGCATTTTTCTAGTATTAAAGATATTTGATTTGATTTGATTGTATCATAATGCCCATAGCAGACGGCGGACTTTCTGTGCGATCTAGTCCGCGACATGATCTTTATTACTAAGCTCGTAAAGTTGAACTTGTCCGCTCATAAAAATGACACGACCCTATTCTCTTACATAAAGATCATGTCACGGACTGGGACGGACAAAAAGTCCGTCATCTGCTTTGTGCCTAAATGCTATTGCTGGTGTTTGCGTCTTTGAAAATGATAGGAGCAATGGTCAAACTGTTTGATTTAAATGATCCTAGCTCAGCCTGTTTTACTTACTAGATACTCATCTATTACGTATAGTATGATGAACTACACTACTTAAGACACTGCACGAGACAGACTGCCAGAGAAATTAGCGGGCCATCCATTATTCTGTTCAGTGTGTACTCATTATGGTGACAAAGTACAGTCTTTCCCCTCAGAATGATGTTTCTGTACAGATTATCCATGGGAATAAGTCTCACGGAATCATCGCTAGTGAATGGCCCGCTATTACCCAAAAGCTTTTCAACCTCTTTTGGGAGTAAGAGCCTAATCGTAGCTATGTATTCAATTAGAAACTTAAAATTAAAGGACTATTGTCCGGTTTATTAACCGGATAATATTACTAATCATATTATGAAGGTAGAGTGAAGTAGTACTTACGTAATGTATGTCATCACAAATATTACAGAGATCAGTATTGTATTCCTTAGCAGTGGTGGCTTGAACAGTGGTGTGGTTTGATGCTTCACCGACGCGAAGAAACCTTTTGCAGAATTTGGTGAGTTCATCTCGTCGAAACTCATTGACTTCACCTGTAAGTATTAATTTTTTTATTATGTTACAACAATTTTTAGATTTACACAATAGACATATTAAATAACATTTACTGGTTTTACAGAGATTTCGCGTAAAATTTGCAAAAGCAGCATTACTTAATAGTAAATAGTCACTCGCTACACGCGAGTTCCTTCTTACGACCTCGTGGGCTAGCTTGCATTGTCACCGACAAATATCATCAGTCTTGCTTTCTATGTAATCTAAACGCATCGCCACTGTTTGACATATTATAGCAGCTGCAGTATTTAATTTCTGTTAAACTGAATTTATATTACGAATATACTATCCACATAGCCGCTTTCACTAGGTGGTAGACCTGTATGTAGAGTTGTCTGGGTAGGCCTTTCCTATTTCAGCCGTGAAACAGTTCGCTGTGTTTCGGATTGAAGTGAAAGGTAGCCAGTGTAATTACCGGGCATGTAAGGCATTTCATCTTAGGCCTCAGGATGACAACGCACCTGCAATACCAAGGGATTTTTCCTTGTTATTGCAGGTGTTTCATCAGGTACGTCAGGTTGTTTGTCATCTAGTGGTATAAAAATTAACTTACGGGGTACTCATCACTACTCTTGTTGTTGTTGATCACAAAGATTCCTTTCAACACTTCCAACGCCTTTTCTTCTTCGCCAACGCTGACGAGGTACTTCGGACTCTCGTACGAAAAGTACAGGCCTACAGCACTGAGGGCGCAAGGGAAGCTGTAGATCAGGTCCAGAACCCTCCAGGAGTTGAACTGGATGTTGAGGACGGGCACGTGGTACGAGAACGGTAATGGCAACACCGGAATGGCGATGACTGTGAAGCAAAACGGTACTTATTTTAAATGCCATAGTAATTACTTTTTCATTTCTTATACACGGAAAGTAGTGGTTGTTTGATCTGAGTGGTGGAACATGCTAATTCCCAACACAGGCCCGGAAAAACTGATAGTTATTACTTCCTTCCCTAGAGATAGAATTAATTTTAAAAATAGAACTGAATTTGGTTAGTGTGTATTTTCTCTGATTCGTTGTTCAGCGGCGGTGACGCGGTGTGTTCCAAATTTAAAAATATTCTATAAACATTAGAGATGTTGACACCATTCACTAATAATTACAAGGCGTTAAAGTGTTAAATTGGTATAAGATGGTGTTTTTATGCCAGAAAATCTCTATCGTTTGAAATTATCTTAAGAATTAAATTTTTAAGCGTATCAAAATCATTTAATATACACTTAGTCGCAGTGTGTAAAGGCTCTAAGAATTTACGTTGTCTCAATTGACTTTAACAATTGACAAACATTTCATTATTGGAAATTGATTACTGCTTGCCCATTCTCAGTCAATGTTTTCTCGACCGTTTTTGTATTCTTATGTACCTACATTTAAAAAAATGAAAGGATATAAATGACATATGTTTATTTTAATTTTATCATTTTTTAAATTAAAGTTATAAGCCCACAGTAAATCTAAACGAAATGACAATAACAACGACTTTGCATTCGTTCGCAACTTTAGTAATAAAAATAGAGGTAGTGTACTTACTCGCCATAACTCCATTGCAACATAGAAAGACAGATGAGGTGAGTATTATAAGCGTAGAACGTTTCGCCTCCGGCGTGCACTCGCTAAGCAATGTTAGCGACAAGGCGAATCCACCTGACACCCTGCAACATTAACAATAAATAACCCAAATTCAGTTAAAACTAAAGAAATTCGGAAATACATGTCAATATGCAGACCGTGTATGGCTCCTACAACGACTAAAATTGTGAAATGCTACGAACTCAAGAGTTGGACATTGATACTATCGATCAAATGTTCAGCAGGTCGAAGTTTGGTAGTTCAAAACTCATAGGATCAATAGTTAAGTTAATACAGGATGTAGGATTGAGTTTTTCCACAACGCTTCATTCCTGCTTCTGCTATTTTCCTGTAGCAGACGCAGCGCGAATTGTAATATTGCCTTAAGAATTTAGCTTCGGACGAACAACCATCGGATTATCATTCAAGGTGGCAGGCAGTGTGGCAACAGCAGATGAGTGAAGTCATTTGCGGAGTTTCTTCCAAGTTATTGTTGTAAAAACACGTGTTGAGAAACTCCATTTTTAACCCAAATCAACCCTACCGTGTTACTTTAGTTACATTTTCACTTGACATTGGCAAAATGCTTACGTTAAATGCGACGCGGCGCCATTAATTAAGATTAGAATAGAAGTCATTTTTGCATCAGCGTTTCAAAATGCATTCCAATATGGAAATATTCTATTTGCTCCTCCTACTGTTAATTTTATGCAGATCTCGGGCGCTCTAACAAGACTCAATTTTAGCATCTCCTATAAAGCGGTTATCGTTGAGAAACGGTTTTATTGGACGAAAGGAAAATTATTACATTTGGACCAATCTTAAATTTGATAAGATAGGTCTCCATGATGTTTCCTCTGTAATGTCAGTTTAATACATTACATACAGGGTTATTAGTAAAACACCAACAACCATCAAGCCATTTGAATCATCATCATCAACACAAACGACTTTTACTACGGAATAAACTCTGAAATTGCTAAGAAAAAGTCAACTGTTTCATACATTTTCGTAGTGGTTGCACTTTTATTATGGAATAGCTGATATTTTTTCGGGATTTCAGAGTTACTTCCATAGTAAAAGTTGTTTGTGTTGATGATAACTTAAAATGGTTTGAAAGTTGTTGGTGTTTTACCAATAACCCTGTATATTCATAAAGCGTTTAATGGATTAAGGCTTGAAATTGTTTCAATCGCTATTAGTGTTCCTGTTTATATTCCAAAACCATGCAAAGGAAAATAACTCACGCGCTTGAAGATAGAAACTTGAGGATGCTGAATGTAATCCAGTCTGGAGAAAACGCTGCCAGAGCCCCAGTGACGAAGCTGAGAGTCATGGAGAAACAGAGCACCTTTCTTCTACCTCGCGTGTCAGCTAAGTAGCCCCAGAAGTGGGACGTCGTGATTATACCTGGAAGATTATTTGTATAAATGTCGTGTTTTTGTTTTGATGATATGACATTTTCTTAATCCTGGCGGACTTAAGGAGTTTGAAGAATTTGTTTCATTTCTGTCTTGTACCTAAGCACTGAATATTTTATGGATAATATTAGGTAGTTGTTGCCTTGTTTACCTTACGAAACCCAATTATGTAGTGAAGTTTGTATACTTCCTAAGTGAATACATTATTTCCTAATTGTATTCCCGGTAGACACGTATATCATACCTAAGACATATTTGGGTCTCCAAATCTTGAGTATTTCTTTCTGTAGTGATTTCATTCACAAAATATTTATATATTTTTTTTGCCTTCTGTTCCACTAAAAAAACAATTTTTTACGGCAAATAATCTTTATGCTTTTTTTATTTAGAAGTCAACGGAGCCAGGACCTGACCTAGCGCTAAACCACCGATTTTTTTTCAAGTTTGACCCAAAACTTAGCAGGCCCCTATGAATTTGTTCTTGTCTTTTGCTTCTGGTGACACATTTTTCGATATTCGTTTGGAACTTAGCTTTAAATCTCACTATTTGCTGTAATCTAAGGCGCAAGTCAAACAGAAGAGATGTAAGTACCTACTCAAACATAAAACCAGTCCAGTCGCCTCCTGATTGGTGCGTCCCTGAAAAGCGACCCTGTCTATATATAATTGGCAGACGAAGACGAGTCGCCAGGACCATTCAAAGAAGAGATGGTGATGCTAGAAGTGGGGATATCCACTTACTTTTTCATGTTGCTCTCGCCTAAAATATTCCGTATTATTTTAAACGTTTACAATAAAAAAGGAAATAAGTAAACATCATCAAACAAATAAGATAAAAATTATTTATACGACAACGTCATGTGGTATCGTGTGTCGACTCCACTATCGTTTTACACCGACAGGCAACTTTGTCTTCTTTCACGTTGATTGCATAGTTTATAAGTAGGTACTAACGTAGTTTAATTAATGAATTAAATTAGATACAATTATGCCCAAAATAAAGATAAAACGTAACGTAAATAAAATAAAACTACTTAATAAAAACTAATCAAATCTACGTTATAAAAGGGATACTAAAACTAGATAACTAACTTTATTCTCGAATAATTTAAAAATAAACAACTGATTTTTTTCATGTTATAAGAACCACATTATCGTTATCTTTGATTTCTCTTGTATTTTGTACCAAACATCCACTGATGCACAAAGAACAGACTACAGCAGCAATTCAGACCGCTTCAAACATTTTTCAATAGAAATTACGTTATAAATATTATCGGATTTTTTTAAATCTCAGGCATGAATATTTTGGTTCATCTCACCTGATGCTTAGTGATGATAGTCGATCGAAAGAGGAATAAGGGTTCACCCCTTCAACCACTGAAGGACTGTGCTATCTTCAATAGATGGCATTTAAGATAGGACGTGCCTATCATATATCCAAACCTGTCAGATATCTAACAAATTTGGATATATATTAGGCAGTCGTCTACGTATGCAATATTGTATTTATTAACATGCGTCTGTTTCTTGTAATCTTACCAATAAGAGGTACAGCAGCCATGAGGCCTTGCTGGCTGCTGGTGGTGAGCAACTCGCAGGCGCTGCCTGGCACCAGGTACGCCACGGAAAAGATCTCGAAGGCCATGCCCATGATGATGCTGCCGCATAACGCAAAGATCAGGAAGTTAAACTTGCCGAACCCTAAAGGAAACATGGTTTATTAGTACCTACAGTATTTTAATCTCAAGGTGTCTGTCTAATAGCAAGGTGTCTGTAACTACGTTATATGTAATATTTTTATAAAATAGGTATTCGATACCTAATGAAAAGAATCAGCCAAGTACAGAAAAATATATTATACAATGTTTAGTCTACCTATGAGCGCTTCACACATTTAGAAAACAAACAGAAAATGAGAATACAGTTTCTCATACAAATATAAAATATCTACAAGATGAATAAAAAATGTTCGCATACTTATATAATTAAATTATGTACAAGATGAATAAAAAATGTTCACATAGTGATGAATATTTAAATAATTCAATTAACTACAAGAAGAATAAATTTTTATGAATTGTCATTCTTAGGGTTCCGTAAACCAAACCACGAATTACTAATAGAAAAGTTGTACTACAATGGTATTCGTGGCGATTTACTTCGATAGTTTGCTTCATACATATCAAATAGGCCGCAAAGGGTTGTATTGAATGACACAGAGTCTGAGCTTTGTCGTATATCCTCTGGGGTGCCACAGGGATCTATTCTCGGTCCTCTTTTGTTTTTGATGTATGTTAATTATATTAATGACTGTTTCATACACTCAAAGTTCTTGATGTACGCTGATGATTTAAAAATCTTTAAGGATGTAACTAGCCTTGATGACTATCGATTACTTCAATCTGATCTCGATGGGCTTAATTATTTTTGAAATATAAATAAAATAAGCCTAAGTATAGCAAAATATAATTTCATCTGCTTTTCTAAAAGATTACAATTATAGTCTTAACAATGACAACTTGACCAGAGTTACATCCATCCGTGATCTTGGGATACATTTGGACTCTAAACTACATAAGGATACTCATATTGATACTATTACTAATAAAGCCTACAAAATGTACGGTTTTGTCATGAGATCAGCCACTGACTTTCACCGTCCTTCAACTTTCCTTCACTTATACGGTTCACTTGTCAGGTCTCAGTTGGAGTATGCAGTACAAATTTGGAATCCCTTCTATGCAAAGTACATAAATATTATTGAGCGCGTGCAACGTAAATTTCTACGATCAATGCAATATAAATGTTTTCATTCGTATTTGCCTTACAACCAGATTTGTCAAAAAATAAACTACTTACTCTCGAGTCTAGACGTCAGCTTCATTCTATGATGTTCTTATTTAAACTTCTCAATCATGGCATTGACTGTACTGAACTCTTAAACTAAATAAGTTATACTGTACCAAGGAATAGTAGTAACAGAAGCTCACGCAAAAGCCGTACTTTCTATATTAAAACGCACAGAACGAATGCTGGTGAACGTGCACCTTTATCTAGATTACTGACTATTTTCAATTATGACTTCAATGATCTGGACGTTTTTGCAATGAATCTCAACAAATTTAAAAAGTTAATGTTAGAAATCCTTTGGCGAAAAGATATACCTTAGTAGAACGTAATTAACTAATGTTTTCTTCTTTTTCTTAGTTTCTGTTTTTATATTGTAAGTATTTTTTATTGGAGTTTACTCCTTAAGAATCGATTTGCATATATAAGGGGCCCGGTATGAGAAAAATGTGAGAATGAAATGAAATGTATCGATGAATGACCTCTTTACGTTTTTGATGGTCAAAGTCAAAATTGGAACAAACATGGACTCGCGTGGTGCGCGGTGTTTCTAATTGTCAAAACACGGATGACAGCAGGTGCGCCATCTCACCTGTCTCGGAGTAAACTCCAGTCGTGCGTCGGAGCTTGTCAATTTTGTTTTTTTTTATTATTGTTTTCAACAATCACCGTCAAAAAGCGGTGGAGCCATAAAAAAAAAGAAGAAGAAGAAGAATAAAAACTTGAAAATGTAAATTGTTGGCGCCCTAAAATAAAATAATTTGTATGTAGTAATAAGTGGATAACGGTGTGGGTTACACATTCACACTAGCATTGTACATTGTACATACCTATGAGGATTACTTGTGTAACTGTTTGTTGTTCCAAAAATAAATAAATAAAGGGTAAAACGGGACCCTATTACTAAGACTCCTCTGTCCGTCCGTCCGTCCGACTGTCACCAGGCTGTATCTCATAAACCGTGATAGTTGGTCAGTTGAAATTTTCACAGATGATGTATTTCTGTTGCCGCTACGACAAAAAATAAGTACTAATAAAAAGAATAAAATAAATATTTAAGGGGCTTCCATACAACAAACGTGATCTTTTTTTGCTTGTTTTCACTCGATATTGATAACGGCAACAGGTAGACGCTTCAAATAGGTATTCACAGAATATTTAGTTATGTATTCACTTAAAAAATAAATAATAAATTAGTGCACCCATATAACAGACATGATTTTATGCGGATTTTCTATAAATAATGCTACTGAACCCTTCGTACGCGGTTTCCTTTTTATTCTGGCTAAGCCTATTTTCAAGCTTTTTTTCTAATACACTAAAATGCAAATTGTAGAAATACTGATTTGTTGTGTGAGACATATTCTTTCTAATCTGTGGTGTGTAGTCTAGTTTGTCGCGTGTATTTTTTTTCAAAACGCTCTTATTGTTGTGATCGTTCGAAAACCGATTAAAATCGCATGTTACCACTCATCGTCTCATTAAAAAATTATCCCTAGTAAGTACACCTTGATAAATTTTAATACGAAAAGAAACTATTTCGAAAGTAGCTATTCTTTGTAGCATACGTATAATACTACAAGAATGATAATTATTGTGTTCCTGTTTTTATATTATCTATCTAATATATAAAATTCTCGTGTCACGGTGTTTGTGGTTAAACACCTCCAAAACGGCTTTCCCGATTCTCATGAAATTTTGTGTGCATATTGGGTAGGTCTGAGAATCGGACAACATTTTTTATCCCCCTAAATGTTAAGGGTAATCCACTCCTAAATTTTTTTTTTAATTTTTGGACGGAATTTTTTGTTTTTTAATTTTTTTATTATGTGCCATTAAAAATACATACAACCCTAAATTTTTACTTTTTTTATCACCAACCCCTATTTATTTATAGCCATTTTAGTAATTTAATCATTTTTGTAAGGCAAAATAACGTTTGCCAGGTCAGCTAGTTATTACATAAATTTATATGTAAAACGAACCCAATTTTTGCTTCTATACAACAATAAACAAGACAATTATGTATGTCGACAAATTAATTAAAATATGTATGTGCCTACTCATCAGATCTCATAAAGAGGTAATAGTTAGAATAATATGTATAGACTTTATGTAACAATAGACTTGAAACTAGACTTTGAATTAATAATGCTGTGTAAGCCCTTAAATGGCTAGCGCATATGCACGATTATAATTTGAAATGTTATGTAAATTGTTTGTATGTGTTTGGCTGTAAGCTTACCTAATTAAATAAATCTATATCTATACTAATAATAAAGCTGAAGAGTTTGTTTGTTTGATTGTTTGTTTGTTTGTTTGTTTGTTTGTTTGTTTGGTTGAACCCTAAGATCTCAGCAACTACTAACTCAAATTGAAAAATTCTTTTTCCGTTGGATAGTCCATTTATCTAGGAAGGCTATAGGCTATATAACATCACGGTACGTCCAATAGGAGCTGAGCATTAATGAAGAATGTTGCAAAAACGGGAGAAAAATATTTCATTTCAAAGCTTTCCCTGCGTGCGCTGCATAAACGGTTAAAGTTACGGAAAAATTATGTATGACAGAATTATTCTCCATTAAATTTTGTAAAAAAAAGTCCGTGATAGCATATGTTTATCTTTTATGGTTAACTCACTATAACCTTTCTTTTTGGTAATCAAATTTTTTTTTAATCAAAAGTTTATCTGCGATGGTATTTTTGTATGCATGATATTACCTATTCCTTATCAAAATAAATACATTATTTATCACAAGCATTTAATTTTGAACAAAATTGTTGATGACCTCATTTGATTTCAATGAATATCCTAAGAGATATCATAGTTTGAAATAAACGGAAAATAATACATTTTGATTTTCAGAGCTTTTGTTGCGTGCGCTGGGTAAACGGTTAAAGTTACGCAAAAATTATGTATCACGGAATTATTTTCCTCTAAAAGTTCTAAAAAAAAGTTCCAGACAGCATTTATCTATCTCTTAAGGTTGACTCGCTATAACCTGGGCCCCGATCGCGGTAAATAATTTCAAGTCGAACGCAGATGAAACACAGACGCTGTCAAAGTTACGTTTCTGTTAAGCCCTGTCCGCACAGCAATAAAATATTCGCGCGGAAATAATATCGCGTTCAATTTGAACGCGATATTATTTATCGCTGTGCGGACAGGGCTTAACAGAAACGTAACTTTGACAGCGTTTGTGTTTCATCTGCGTTCGACTTGAAATTATTTACCGCGATCGGGGCCCTGTTTTAGTTACTAAAATTTGTTCTAAAATAATGCATTAGATGCGAAGGTATTTTTGTAAAAATCATATTATTCCTTATCAAAATTTATACTTTATTCATCACAAGTATTTAATTTTGTACAAAATTGTTCTTTACATCATTAGATTTCAATGAATATCTTCAGAGATATTATAGTATTAACATAACTCCGCAGCTAAATAATAATCAAGTACTACGCACGCATCTATACTGAGTTGTTTTTTTGTTTAGATGAACGCGCTTATCTTAGGAACTACTGATCCCGTCAGATTCGGACGCATTAGAGATTAATAGGTTCAGAGACTCCTCCGAGGGAGATGCTCACCGGTCAGGAATCCTCTTTGGAGTGATTCGACCTTAAAGCTTGAGGACCCATCGAGGTCCTCTCCTTTACTAAAAGCCCTGGTGACTTCAAGAAGGTCATCAGAGATAGCCTGCAAAAAAAAAACACCTAGAAGGAGATGAACGCGCGAACGAAGGGTTCCGTGCTATAGATTTTATCAAAAATCTCCAAAAATTATTTGAAATTTAAATTAAATATTTTGTTAATATTTCAAGTTTCTACCTGTTTTTATCGTTAATAAGACCGAGAAATAAAACACGTTTGTTGTTGTATTTTAAAAGTGAATAATATAACTAAATATTCTGTGATTACTTCAAGCGTCTATCTGTCGCCGTTATCAAAATCGACCAAAAAAAGTCACGCTTATTTTATGGGAGCCCCTTCAATATTTATTTTATTCTATTTATTAGGATTTATTTAATTCTATTTATGAGTCTTAGTAATAGGATCCCGTTTTACCCTTTGGGTACAGAATCCTACAAAGGGGAACTACTGATCTGAAAAATTCTATGATTGTCTATTTATCGAGGAACACTATAGGCCAGAGCTTCCCAAACTTATTTTCATAGTGACGCCCTTAGGAATTTTCTAATTTTTACGAGCCCTCCCCCCGTTATAGTAACAGCCAAGTTAAGTACATACCTACAAAAACAAAAACATAGCTTATTTTGAATTATTTAGGCGTTAACGAATGCGCAAATATTTTAAAATTAGAAAGACTGAAAAAAATTTCCATATAAACATAAAGTAGCACAGACAAATTTCGACGGCGAAAGCAATGTCCCGGTAGCGTAAAGATGCTTATTCGATTTTTTCGCCCGCGCTGGACGGTCGATTTTTTTCAGTGTATTTTCGTATTTTAAAAACAGAGCATCTCAAAACCGGGTTCAAGTTTAGAAATCGCGACTTACATTTCTTTGTCTACATTTATTTTCGTTCGACTAGCTCGCTAAGCTAGCTAGACAGCCATTCTATGTGGATCGTCTCACGACGCCCGCCCCCGGGATAGAACTGCGACACCCCAGGGCGTCGCGACGCACAGCTTAGGAAACCGTGATATAGGCTTATATACGTCCATAACATCACTCTACGACTAATAGGAGTTGAGCATCAATAAAAAATGTTGCAAAAACGGGAAATCCACGCGGACGAAGTCGCGCGGGCACAGCTAGTTATTAATATGTAGCTATCATTTAAGTTACTAATTAGTCTATAAATTCATCGGCAATATCAGGAATTAAAAGCTTTAGATTTCCCATTACCTCCCACTTTAAAAGAACAAATATTAACACTAAATGAAGACTTGAAAAAAAAAACAAATTTTAAATGTTTGTTACAATGATTTTGCTTTGCATTATAATATTGATAAAGTATAAAAAAAATTATATAGAATAAATCTACAAACCTGTCATGTTCATAGCCTCCTCGAACGGTAATTTTTCGAATTTCGTCATTTTTATTTATTTTTAAACACTATTGAGCACTTGTCAGTTTCACATTTGAATGAGTATATGTCTTATCTCCAGGCACCGTGACACCGTTCGTCGCCAATTATCTCCTCCGCATAATTAATCATTCATTATATAAAATCTGAGTAAGTTATCAGCAAGTCTAGGGCTGGTTCACATCGGCGTAAGCTCTGCGAACATTTAATAGAATATTGTGCGATTTTTTTAAGCGACTTCAAAAAGGAGGTTCTCAATTCAGTTGGTATGTTTTTTTCATAAATCGGTTCAATAGTTTTTTTAGAATCGTGATACAGTAATGCTGGGGCCGCACTTGCGCCTATCGTCACGAAGCTTCGTGCTAGGACACGATACACGCAGATGTGACCGGCCGTTATCGGCTATCGTCGCGAATATTCGGGTTGCTTGTGCGTTATCGGCCGCGAGGCGGTACGTCAGGGTTTTAGCGCGCTAACCTATCGCGCTGCGTGGTCAGACATGCGTTGTTCATTTCGAAGGTTGTTCTCCATTAGTTCAGATGCGTACGGGTGACTAAGTATACGATACAGCTGAGTTATTTTTTTATAATAAATGCATTACGTAATTATTAGCACACAATTTAGAAGTAAAGAAAGTGAATAAGCACAGTTAAACCACAGATAATATAATACTATACGTTAAACGCAAAGAAGGATAATAATACTACGCAATTTACACGTCTGGAAATGATTTCGGCCATCTTGAATTATTGCACGATAGTTCGTGCAAATAAAGAAATGCCACATGCTTTATCGCGATAACTTTGCTCGGGCCGCACTTGCGTGTATCTTACGAAGTATCGCCACGCATTACTTCGGGACGATAGGCGCAAGTGCGGCCCCAGCATCACAATATGATTGTTTTCCAACTGTTCCAATTTTTTGCGTCGATATCTTCGAAAGTTAATAACCAATTTCAATGACTAATTTTTTGTCTTAAAGATCAAAGTCTCGAAATAGTTTCCTGAAAATGTTATACCGTTAGAACTTGAGGTATTTTTGTTATTCTGAAAGATAACGGCAAAAATCCTGTCTTAACTTAAAATAATGATAACTTTGATTATTTCTCCATTATTAGTTTTTTAATTTCTCGTATACGTAGTATATAGGCAGTCTTGCAATCGTAAAAAAATTCGACCTCGAGATTTTGACGGATTTACACGTTTAGGACCTCCCTGAGTCCAAAAAATTTTTTTTTTTTTGGTATTATGTCTGTGTGTGTATCTGTGTGTCTGTGCGCTAGCACGATAACTCGAGCGTGCTTTAACTTATTACAACCAACATGCGTGTATGACATCAAAATATGAGATTTCTATCAACTTTTGAGCCGTCAATCACGAAAGTTAAGCAACCAAGTGCGCGGTCGGTACTCGGATGGGTGCCCAAATTTAACACGCATGTATGACATCAAAATATAAAGTTTCTATCAACCTTTGAGTCCTTTCCGGTATACGAGAAAGTCAAGGGGAGACCACTCCCAATTTTTTAATGTTATTTCGTTGGCAAACAATCATCGGCGTGCCTGTAAGTAATTGTCACCGTAGCCTATAGACGTTCGCAACACTGATGTGACAATCATGCGCTGCCAACCCTAGTCCCCTTCCCTATCCACCCCGCGGAGCTCTACCAACAGAGATGCGGGGCGCCCCCTTTCTTCATAGGTGTGTGCAGGTTTCCTCACGACGTTTTCCTTCACCGTAAAAGGGTCGATTAAACGTACATAAAAATTCAAATTAATTACTCATATTTTCCGCCCTTAATTCTCAATTTTGCTCTGGACAAAGGTCCGGCTTGTCCCCCCTAGATCCGTCCCTGAGGGTAACCAGTCTTGTATCTATAGAAAAATAATGATATCTATATACAACATGTAAATTAAATAACCAACACCCTGAATACAGGTGGTTTGGGATCGGCTTCTGAGTTGATTTCAATATTTTATTTTAAAAAAACATTTTTTGTTTAAAAACCAAAAAAAAAATATAAAGTAGCCAGAAAATATTGTACAACATTTTCTGGGTACTTTTGTTTGTTTTTTTTTTCAAAAAAAAATCGTTTCGAAATCAACTCAAAAGCCGATCCCAAACCACCTGTATTCAGGGTGTTGGTTATTTAATTTACATGTTGTATATAAAAATTAATATTGGCTGACTGACATATCAACGCACATCCCAAACCGCTGGGTCTAGAGATTCTAATTTTGGTACGTAGGTTCCTTAAGAGGTCAATTCACCTTCTAAGTTGGTGAAAAGGGAGTGAAAATTTGTAATGGAAATCCGTCATGTTTAAAGTAAAATCCATAAAAATTGGTACATGGCCTTTCAGTTAGAAATTAAGAAATATGTATTTTAAGATTTTTGGAAATTCAATCCCTAAGGGGGTAAAATAGGGGATGAAAGTTTGTATGGAAATCCGTCATTTTCTAAAGTAAAATTGATGAACATTGGGTAGGTATATGGCGCTTGGGTTAGAAGAAATAAGAAGATAATTTAAACGCTGCCCTATCTATTCTACGCGGACGAATTCGCGGGCAAAAGCTAATTAAATATAAATCTCAATTTAATTAGTAAGAGCAAAGTCTGAATGTTTTTTAGCTACAACCGCAGAATTACGAATTTAATGATGACTAGTATAATTTTGCGAAACCTTCTTTGATAATGGTGATGTTTGCTCATCTCGTTATCTCTACGGTAGACTTACATAAGATTTGCTATTGTTGTACAATATTTATTTTTGAAGTAACAACGTCTATCTATCATAATTATAATAGACACGATATAGTAAGTATGGCTTCAGTTGCCGGTCTTAAATGTCGAGGTAATAATACTTTTTGTCTCTTCATTTACTTTTTAACCGACTTCAAAAAAGGAGGAGGTTCTCAGTCGACTGTCTTTTTATGTTTGTTACTGTTTAACCTCATAACTACCTCACTTTACATACCATACCTCATAATTCTTTACTGGGTGTACCGATTTTGAAGATGCTTTCGACCTTTGGAAGCTGGTGCTTGCCATTTACATTTTATCGACATCTGACGATAGTTCTATTACTTGTTTGTCTAATCGATGTTAAATTAAAAAAGGCATTATTAGGGATAACTCAAAAACTACTCGTCAGATGTCCATCAAAAAATGGGCCCACATGACAAGCATCAGCTTTCAAAGGCTGAAAGAATCTTCGAAATTTGTACACCTAGTAAGGAGTTATAAAGGGGTAACAAACATAAAAAAATGCAGTGGAATTGAGAACTTCCTCCTTTTTTGAAGTCGATTAAAAAAAGATAGTGTCCTGAAAATTTCTATACCACTAAAAACAAAATATCAATTATTTTTAAATAAAAAAACCGCCTTCAAAACTGAAAACGGAGAAAGAAAAATTTAGTTTAAAAAAACCTAAATGTTTTTTTGAGGTCGGTGTCAATTGTTGTTATAAAAATCTAAATGCTTTTTTTGTATTTTTATAAACAACTAGCGACCCGCCCCGGCTTCGCACGGGTGCAATGCTTATATAAATATGCATGTATTATACATTTAAACCTTCCTTAAGAATCACTCTATCTATTAAAAAAAACCGCATCAAAATCCGTTGCGTAGTTTTAAAGATCTAAGCATACATAGGGACAGACAGACGGCGGATAGCGACTTTGTTTTATACTATGTAGTGAAATTGACACCGACCTCAAAAAATAATTTAGATTTTTATAAACAAAGTGTTTATTTCTCCGTTTTTAGTTTTGAAGGCGGTTTTACTAAACTAAATAAAAAAAACAAAAACTTAGTATTCCATGGATTCACCCTGTGAGTGCCGGGCACATCGCGTTGTCGAGAGAGCCAGGATCAGTGACTGGGACTTGTAACCCTGGTGCAAGCTAAACCTGGAACGCAAGTCCCAGATATCATGCATGCAGCATAGAACGCCCCTTATTTTCAGATAAATAAAACAAATAGTTATTCCGAAAACGTTTAATATGTACAGATATACGAACTGAAATTAGGTAGGTATACAAACTAAAATAGCATAATCGTTTCAAAGTGTAAAACTACATAAATACTTTTTTCACAAGCATAAAAGATTTTTGGATTAGTAGGTACCTATTTATTTACAAAAGCCTAATATACTATACCTAGCTAAAGTTAATTTCATTCAGTTTTGTTAGTTCTGAAATGATTAAGATTTACCTTTACAAATAAATCAAAATCAATTTTGATAAACCAAATGCCAACCTTAACTATTTAGTGATTCTCATATTAACTAAATTAGGAATTTGATAAATGTATAATCTGACGTTGAAGATTTTTATTGAAACAACAATTGAAAAACAAAAAAAAATATTCGACATTGTAAGTTTGATAGCGCAACAGAGCGTTCAAAACAGCGCGTCTAGCAGAATCTGCCTAGAGGGTCACACTCCCGCACCTGGTCAACCTTTCGGTCATCATTAATACTCCCCTAGCAAAGTGGTAGTTGAGGCGATAGCACTGCCCGGGCTTCATCTCGACAAGCATCAGCTCACCGGAAGTGTCTCGTTGCCACGGCCTCATCTACTACAACCCAGGGGGCACAACCTCTGCGCGGTCAGCCCACCGATAGCGGTCCCAAAGTCCCGGTGAGCGCCAGCGAGTAGACTGCCTCTCACTCTTCAGCCAAGAGAACTGGTGAGACAGGGTATATAGAGGGCTATTGATTGCTGCGGATTGTTTATTGGTGGTTTGTTGTGGAGCTAGTGGTGGAGACTTCAGTATCTCGTCTCGTCCCTGGTAGCGATGTGAAGGTAGAGGTGGTGGTAGGTAGATAGTGGTCTCTCTCTCTCATACAGTTTTGCGCTGCGACCCAAGCAGTGCATGCAATCCCTTGGCGCGATCAGTTCACAGGGTGAGTTATCGACAGCCAATGCCCGATGAGTGCCTGTGAGCAATCCGCTTCTTGCCGCTTTCTGCAACCCTGCGCTAGGCGATAGAATGGAGTGTTATAGGCCCTATTGCACTTCATCAGCTCATGACAAGTAAACGGTTGACTAGAAAAAAATCGTTTCGTTCTCCTAAGTTCTGAGATTTCACCAGTCGCAGATTGATATCCCATCTCAGAATGAAAATTAAGTATTTACAAATGTCACATATTATGTAGAATATTATGGTTTAATTCGGTAAAGCAAAGGCAAAATCCAGTATTATTCTCAATGTGCCTTCTCTTCCATCGTCCTTACACCATTTGTGTTAGAACGGCATTTTAATCGCCCATCATTTGCCTCGTCGATCAGCAGGTAAGAAGAAAAAGGCTGCCAAAACACCACCTACAAATAAATAAAAATAGATTAAAACAGATTCAAATGGCTCGTAGAGCTTGTGGAATAAAAAAACGCATTATGATTATGTTTTGATCGTTTTCGGGTCAAAAACGCGCACAGTTAAGTTTAACATAATAATAATAGTATATTAATAGGTGAAAACCCGCGTTATGTTGAAACACCCCCAAAATGGGGAGAAGTAAAAACAGTAAATAATAATAATATTATATATTTAATTTACTTAATTATTTAATAATAATAACACCAATTATCTAGCCCAAATTAAGTATCATTAGGAACTTGTGTTATGGATACTAGATACCGGACAAATTTAGTATACATAATAGTATAGATCTTTTTGTAAATAAACTTAAACAATTACATAAACAACCATGACCCGTGAACAAATGTTCGTGTACATCACACAAACATTTGCTCCTACCAGGACTCGAACCCGGACCGCTTGGTGAGTAGGCAGCGTTACTGACCACTCCACCACGACGGCATCATCATCATCATCATCAACAGCTCATATAATGTCCCCACCGAGGGGCTCAAGCCTACCCCACATTAGGGGCGCTTAGGCCTTAGTCTACCACGCTGGCCAAGTGCGGGTTGGTCGACTTCACACACAACCTAAGAATTTCTTCATAGGTGTGTGCAGGTTTCCTCACGATGTTTCCTTCACCGTAAACGCGTCGATTAAACGTACATATTTATTCAAAATTTAAAAACACATTGGTACGTGGCGGGGTTCGAACCAGTGCCCCTAGGGTGGGAGACAACGCTCTTACACACTACGCCATCGACGGCATCAAACATAAATAATACATAGTTTCATAAGTTTTGCTACTCTAACAAAAACCATGACTTATGACAAAAATGTAAAGCAAAGAATGAATTTGCCGATTTTCTTCTCTGAATTATGTAAAAATACCTAATAAAGTTTGAAAGCGACTTATAGATGCACTGCACTCATAGATTATAATTACTAACGTTTGCTGCACTCAAATCTACATTACACCAGTATGAACTGCCCCTTACTGACCACGTCAGCAATATGTCGTCTATGAGACAGAACTTTTTTATTCTTGTCAGGGAAGCTTTGGCCTTCATCATTTCAGCCGAGAGACGCCCACTGTTGGACATAGGCCTCCCCCAAGGATCTCCAAACCGGTCGGTCCTGCGCTGCCCGCATCCAGCGGTTTCCCGCGACCTTTACCAGATCGTCAGTCCACCTTGTGGGGGGCCTATCAACGCTGCGTTTCCCGGTACGTGGTCGCCACTCAAGGACCTTTCCGCCCCAGCGGCCGTCAGTCCTCCACGTGTGCCCTGCCCACTGCCACTTAAGGTTCGCAATTCTTTGGGCTATATCGGTGACCTTGGTTCTCCTCGAATTTCATCATTTCTGATGTGATCGCGCAGAGAAACTCCGAGCATAGCCCTCTCCATTGCCCTTTGGGTGACTTTGAGCCTTCTTATGAGGCCCATTGTAAGCGGCCACGTTTCGGTTCCATAGGTCATCACTGGCAACACACACGAATCAAAGACTTTCGTCTTAAGACACTGCGGTAGATGGGCCGAGAATATGCCGCGTAGCTTCCCGAACGCTGCCCAGCCGAGTTGGATTCGTCGATTGACCTCTTTCTGGAAGTTGGACTTACCCAGTTGGAATGTTTGTCCCAGGTAAACATAATGGTCGACAACTTCCAGTGTAGAGCTTCCAACCTTTACAGGAGTGGGTGCGACATGGATATTAGACATGATTTTCGTCTTATCCATGTTCATTTTATCCTAACGATCGATGCAATAAAAGTACATAGTGTAATTTTTACAGATTTTAGTTGGTTCGATTCCCGGGTGTGGCAAGCGAATGTTCGAAAAATTTTGAATGCAGTTTTCTTTCTTTTCAAAAATAAAGGAATGTTTCCTTTGAGTAAAATTTTCTGTCTACAGTATTAAGAATACTTTCCCTTCAGGTGGCATTACAAAATTCCAGCCAGTATAACAAAACATGTTATAAAACATAGTTGTATAACATGTTTTATCTACACTCATGTCATAATATTCGAATTACGATATCAAAGGTGAACATAAAATGACATACTTTTTAATACAGATAATCAATATTAAAATTAAAAAAAACAACCTGTAACATAATGACCATTATAACACCGGTTCGACTCATTATGATACAGTTATTTTTCTTAAATACTCGGGTAGGCAAAGGGATCTAACCCATACAAAAAAAAATCTGTTGTTTTATTTGAATTTATGTATGAGTGTAGATAAAGTAGTGTATGCAACTGCATATAACACGGGTATTAAAACACTCGTTACTATTATGAAACTCGCTGCGCTCGTTTCATAAACTCACACTCGTGTTTTAATACCCTTCATTATATGACAGTTGCATAAACTACTATTATTGGTATGGACGTTATTGCTAATGTGTCATGTTTTCTGTTGCAATGTTAAATAATGTGGACATGTTATATAGCATAATAATACAACATGTTTATTTAATCTGCACTCGCCTTCAGGACGAATATGTAATCAAGCTCCATCTGAAACCCTCAACCATAGAATAACTGGCTATCTTAACATTAATTGTTGGAACACAATAACGCAATTAACATTATTACTATGGCTACAGATTTTGATAATATGGTGCTAGCACGTACTCCCCTGTACATGTACTCCCCTGTGGATCGAACCCAGGACTACTGGATTTAATTCCGGTGAATGAACCACTACTTCTTCCTTGTTCCCTCATTGCTGAGGATCGCGACCACGTACAATCATTCTCCACGTGGTTCGGTCGTGCGCGGTGTGAACTGCACGGTGTATGCTGCCGCCCATTGCTGCCTTAGCTGTGTCAGACCACCTTAAAGGCGCTCTTCCTTGGGCACGTCTGCCGTCCCTTTTACCAAGTATTATTTTGCTTCTCCAGACCATGCTTTGGAGACCGCATAATGTGTCGGAAGAAGCCGTGTGGTAATATTAAGCTGGTCCAAAATGAACTCAGAGGCAGTTAAAATAAACTTACTGAATATGAAGGTAGACCAGCAGTAGAAAGTTAGGCGGCAGTGGTCCAAGATGACGGACCCCACCACGTTGACGCCCACTAACGACATCATCCTTGCCACCATCATGCCGAGGCTCATAGACAGACCCCTGGAGGAAAGGGAAAGTAACATGTATAAATGAAAATGAGGTGTCTATATTTTTTCATATAAAAAAATAATAAAAAAAACCGCCTTCAAAACGGTAATATATAAACGGTATAATAATTAAAAATCTAAATGCCAACTATAATTGCGATATACAACGCCCCCACCAGACTTTTAGTTAGTTTATTCATGAATAGCAGCTGCCTGTAAGAAAAAGAAAGACGCCATTTTTGTCGTTTGTCTGATCGGAACATCGGAAAGTTTTTCCCTTATAATATGAATAAAGCTATTTTAACGGCTCTAATGAACCAAGGATTGTCAGTAGGTAAATGGTTATTTTTTATGACCGAGTGCAGAGGTAAATATGTGGAATGCCTGCCACAAACCCATTGTGGTTAAATGTAGGCACTTGACTACATTAGTAGAAAGAGCCACCATCCATTTATGTAGCTTTATCTTCGGAACAATTTTAAGGTTGCCGTCATCATTCTAGTTAAGGATATAAATTCCTTGGTGTTTCCACACTAATAAAAAGGAAAGCTGTATGCTAAGTAACTAACTACAACCCGGAAATGGTTGAGTTTCCAACCAAAAATCATTGTACAGTGTTTTCTTAATTATCTTATCTACGGAAGGCTTATGTACAAAAACAGCTTTACTCATACTTAAGATTTTACGCGACAGATAACATCTACCTACAACATGTTAAATAGCAATGGTTCGTAAGCAAACCATCTTTATTTTATCAGAACCTTAATTGAATTTATTCATATCAGTTGATTTTTCAGTGAACATCAGCAGCAGTTTTGATCGACGTTTAATAGTTGAAATTGTGCAAACTAGTTGAAAAGAATTAAAAATAACTACTAACTGAGCAGATAAGACTATAGTCTCTATAAATATTTACTAGATTTTAATGTGATGGCTGATGGCTATCTATACATTTTTATTAAATATTACCTACTGAAATTATAAAGGAAGTAAAGATACATTTTGATATTAATTGTACGGCTTAGCGAATGGTGGAGATATGCAGTGCAAAGAGTTTTGACGCCGTCGTGGTGGAGTAGTCAGTATAGCTGCCTACACATCAAGCGGTCCCGGTTCGAATCCTGGTAGCAGAAAATATTTATGTGAGGAACACGAATATTTGTTTACGAGTCATGGTCGTATATTAAAACTGTCCGTTATCATAACACAAGTTCTTAAAGATACTTACTTTGGGCTAGATAATTGGCGTGAGCGTGGAAATATATTATTAGATAAAGGGGATTTTGCGAGGCGCCAAAAGTCTCATGGCGCTCTCAGGACCTCTTTTTCCTGTTACGGCACGACTACTGGAGGGCGACAGATCTACGAGGGTTAGAGGCAACCCTTGAATTTTTAAAGTGCTTTATTGGTTTCACAATATAATCACCAAATACACTCTATTGAAAACATAAAATTAAGAAAGAAAACAAACCTGTACGCCGTGGGATACATATCCACAAAGTAAGAAGAGACAGTCCCTATTCCCAGCACCGTCGCTTGCAGCAGAATGAAGAGAAGTATGCTGACCACGGGCTGCGTGATGAAGTTGATGAGGATCCCACTGATGGTCGCCACTGTGAAGACGACCACGAGGACGAAACGCCGCCATGAGGCTATTCTGGACACGGTCAGCGTGAGTAAGCAGTAGAATAATCCGTAGAACATTCCAGAGTAGAGAGTGTTGGGACTAATTGTGTCGTTGCAGGTAATCTAAAACAAAACTGCCTAATCAAAACCTACTTTGATTGTATGAAAATGTAGCTAATCTTCTTAAAAAAACATAACAAAAACCAACCTAATATTTTTTTTACAAGGCTACACCATTAACCATTCTCATTAGCTGTTTCAATCAAATTTAAGAATTTTCGGAATTTCTCTGGTTTTTGATTGGCAGACAAGCAGTCGCCGCTGTGACACTAGCGCGCTGCCAACCCTGGCCCCCATCACTACCCTGTGGAGTTCTGGCCGACAGAAACACAAAACCACATAAATATAATTTATTTGATAGTGGTCTTCTGTAACATGGATATAGGCTACCCAGGTTCGGGTGCTCCAAATTCTAACGGCTAGTCCTATATAATCTAACTAGAACCCACCTCGTCTAAAAGAGAAGATTAGTTTTAAAACTTGCAATCATATTTTTTACTTTCATCGAATTTCTGACGCTATAACAAATTGTGTTCCGGCAGATAATAATAACATAGCCGGTCCCTAAGTGGTGGAGGATTTCGGGTAGAACTAGCTTGTAGCTTCTGCCTGTGTTACCATCTGCTGAAAGAGAAGAAGGCCAAGTCCGTGTCTAAAATGTAGGTACTTAAATAAACGTCATTTATATATTTGATCAAAACAGTATAAAACTTACTTCCACTTCATTCATTGTCGTCAAATTGGATGTTACCCGGTTGCAGAAGGAATCGTTACTGGTGCCTTCCTCCACGGACTTGAAGAAGATGTTCACCATTGTGGCATACCACATCAAAAATACGTTATTGCTGAAAAGTTAAAATAACAAACTTTGCACATGCCGATGTGGTGGAGTGGTCAACGCTGCTCATCAATAATTCGGTTTCGAATCTATCATTTAACAAAAAATTATTACACCGCTGGTACCCCCGTCTGGTACTAACCATTTAGAAAGCAATAGATAATCTTCGTGAAGAGAGGAAAGAAAAAAAACCATCTTCACCTTTTATTCTGGAATTTATTTGTTTGAGCGAAAGAGTTGACGCAAAAAATTAACACAATATCGTTTCCCTGTCTTTCTTCACAGCAGATTAACAGATAACACGACTCAAATTCTCAAATAGACACTCGGGTCGTTTTCTGTCCAATCCGATTCTATCCGCTTCGTTGGAGTGGAAGGAATTGGAATAGAGTACCTGAGTGTTGTACCTAATATTGAAAACGGTGTTTCATCATCATAACAATAAAAAAATGTAACTACTCACGTACTACAGGCTATAGACATGAGATAGAAGAGTAAAATGGTTGTCCACAGTAGAGGCGGCTTGAACAGCGGAACTGTCTGGTTCACCAATGACCTTATGAAACTGACGTCCTCTTTATTATTTGCAGCCATTTTTATGTGTTTCACCTGAAATAGGTTACAAAATATGTAATCTTATTATATTATTTCGTTTTTGTTATTTTGTATAACTTGACTTAGAGTAATCCTACACTTCAAATTACTATTAATCATACGTAGGTACCATTTTTTTCTTTGGTCAGCACTCTTAGAAAAGGTCCTAAGATGTATGGGGGCCTCAATGATTTCCTTTCGCAATTCGCATACATTTTGTTTTACTGATCAAACTATTTGTACGGAGGAATTTTAAATATAGTGTATATTAAATACACTAGGTGGTAGGCCTGTATGTAGGGTCATCTGGGTTTCGGATTGAAAGGAAGGTAGCCAGTATAATTACCAGGCATGGAAGGCATTAAATCTTGGCCCTAAGGATGACAACGCATCTGAAATACCAAGTGATATTTTCCTCGTTATTGCAGATGTTTATAGGCGACGGTTTTCACTTATCACCAGGTTGACCGTCGCGTCGGCTTGTTTGTCATCTAGTTGTATTTTTTTATATTACGAGATGGCAAACAAGCTTGCGGCCCACCTGGTGTAAGTCGTTAGCGTTGCCTATAGATACCTGCAATATTAAGGGTAAACCACTTAACACTGCAAGTGCGTTGCCATCCTGGGGACTGAGATGATATGGCTTCTATGCCCAGTAATTACACTGGCTACCTTTCCCTTCAATCCGAAACACAGCGAACTGCTTCACGGCAGAAATAAGAAAGGCAGTGGTACCTACCAAGACGATATTATATGATTTTTTTCCTCAGCAACTATCTTCGCTCCTGGACTGTATTTACACTTAACATCTGTTGGTTTGGAATAATTTGATAATCATTCCACAGAATAAGATAAAAATGAACTTACGGGATAATCACCCTTACTTCCATTTGTCTCATAGATTTTTCTTAGCACTTCAACAGTTTTGCCATCATATCCTTTATCAGCTAAGAACTTGGGACTCTCTTGCAAAAACAACATCATCACGGCCCCAACGCCCAGGACGGAAGCCATCATGAGAGTAAAGAGGCGCCATGGTCGGAAGGTGATGGACAGCCAGCTTAATGGTATTTTGAAGTCCAGAGGAAGTAAGAAATAGGCTAAAGCTGTAAACAATGCGAGAATGTTAATAGTTAACCGCCTCTCTGGTCTAATGCAACGTCTGTGTATTGTCAATGATTCCACTGGGGTGTCGTATACAATTTGTTTCTGATAACAGTAACCACTGCCGACTAGTGATGTATAACATGTAATAAAACCATTCATCAGCTATCAGCAAAAATGTTGCGCATTGAGACCGCGGAGCATTTGGGAAGCAGGAGCATGGTTATACGCCACCGCTGCACCGTGCGGCTCGCTCGTATTAATCATTAAAAAAAAATCTGTCGCCATTATAATAGTGTAACCAGCACTATTGTGTTCCTGCCGTTAAGAGCGGGCATAAACCAAGAAAAATATCAGAATTCACCCGCGCGTTTCACCCTTCCCCTCTTGCACATCGCAGTTCGCAGCCGCAAGGTGGCACTCGCTTCATGATTTTTCTTTTTTGTGATCGCACATAGTATACGCGAAATAACTAGATAAAATTGGCTAAGCACGAGTCGGACTATCTATCCATTACCTATACTTTGATATGTGGATTTTTAATACTTTTCGCTGATGGTAAATAAAATATTAGGTTGGGGAAAAAGTCTTTTCGCATTACAGTATGTATAAACTTGTAATAAAATCTCTTTGGCTATACTATTTGTATCTGGCTGGTTTTGGTATCATTGAAAGTTTAAATTTTAAAGAAGATAATTCCAAATTTAAATTAGGAAAATGTGTGATTTTCATTTGTTTTTCGTACCGCCAAGATGAGTGAATCTAATGAAGAAATTCGATACATTTTAAAATTTTACTACAAAAAAGGTAAAAATGCAACGCAAGCCGCGAAAAAAATTTGCGATGTTTATGGACCTAGTGCAGTGGTGCCAATTCCGTTGTGCCACTCTCTAAACTAAACTAACCTAAAAAATTTCTAATTTTAATTTAGTTTTAATCATTTGCTATTCTGTTGTCACGTCTAACCTAATCTAATTTTTCTTTTTTGACAGGACTAGCGCGTCTAAGTTGAATTGAACAGTGTTACCCGTTTAGTCGATTGATAAAAATAAAGAACGAATGGAGAATGAATGAAAGGGGTATTTTTAAGAACATTTATAATAATAAACTTGTTAAAATTAATTTGAAAGTAGTTAAAGGTATTAACCAACGTATGTGAGTTTAAAGAAAGCATTGAAACTATTATTCTAATTTTTTATCTAATATATTGGAATTAAAATTTTGGAAGTGTTTAGCGGAAAATACTGACATCAAAATATAGATTTTTGTGCACGTGACTTTGAATATCAAGGGGACACACTTGACATCAAAAGCTACACACCCGCCGAGAAAGTTTCCCCATCACGTTACCAGGGTCCGCCACGAGGAGGCTTCCGGACGTTCCAGGGGGCCTAGACAACATGCATTTCCACATTCGCTCTTGCTAAATCAAAAAATGGATGGGGTTGACATAGGCAATCGAAGTGACTTTTCGATCGCTCATGTCAATCCCATTCATTTTTGATTTAGCGATAGCGGAAGCGAGTGTCGAAATGCATGTTGTCGAGGCCCTCAGTAATGCTTTGCATCGTGTTATCAAATGTTTCTTTCTCGCTTGAAGATATGGCTGTATGGGCTATATCCCTTTTCCATCCCGTGATAGGGAAAACAAAAAAAAACGTGGATAGTTTTTCTACTTATAAAAAAAGCCCGTCTACCTACATATACCTCTCTGCGGAACTTATCAAACCTGCAGGCCTAGCACGGGGCGTGGACAAAATCTCTCTCCACCATTTGACACTATTTCTTCTCAGGATTTAGTGAGAGTTAGAGCGAGAGGAAAATATTTTGTTTCCCCCGAGGAGAATTTGTCCACGTCCCGTGCTAGGGGGGCTGCTGATACAAAATTCTCCATCTTTCATATGGCTACCCTACTACTTATTTTCGAAATCTAATTAATCCCACTAGAGCTGATTCTCTGATTATGCGTGATGAACACAGATCACTAAGTTAATAATAATAATAATATATTTCTACGCTCACACCAATTATCTAGCCCAAATTAAGTATCTTTAAGAACTTAGGCTTTGGACAACATGCATTTCGACAATCGCTCTCGCTATCGCTTAATCAGAAAATGTATGGGATCCCATACATTTTTTTATTTAGCGATAGCGAGAGCGATTGTCGAAATGCATGTTGTCTAAGGCCTCTTGTTGGATACCTACTAGATAACGGACAAATATACTTACTTAATAATCTAGATATTTTTATAAATAAACTTAAATAAATATATAAACAACCATGACTCATGAACAAATGTTCGTGTTTATCACACTAATATTTGCCTCTACAAGGACTCGAACCCGGACCGCCCGATGTGTAGGCAGCGTTACTGACCACCACCACGGCGGCGTCAAAGTTGGTGATGAACTATTCATGTGTTCTCAAAAACTAATTTTAATCGACATCAATTTACACGTAGTCTAAATTTAGCTTGACATTTCTAAATTTAGAGATATTTTGACATAAAACTTAGACAACAGAATAGCGAATAGCTAAATTGAGTAACTAAATCAACTTTAATCCTGTCAGATTAAAATTTAGTTTATTTCTGTCATTTTAGTCCGTTACAGAATAGGAATCGCAATCTGACAGCACTAAACCTAATTTTAGTTAAGTTTAGTCTAGTTTGTGCCAACGGAATCGGCACCAGTGTCTGTGAGAGTAGCACAAATTTGGTTTAAGCGTTTTAAATCCGGAAATTTTGATGTCAAAGATGCACGTCGCTCTGGTCGCCCTATTACAGATAAAATGGATGCCATTTTTGAAAAAGTGGAGCAAGATCGGCATGTCAGTAGTTACGACGTAGCTGAAGAACTGGGAATTGACCACAAAACAGTTTTGGCGCATTTGAAAAAAACTGGGTACACAAAAAAGCTCGACATTTGGGTATCTCACGAGCTCACTGAAAGAAACCTAATGAACCGTGTACTCATTTGTGATTCTTTATTACGACGTAATGAAACCGAACCATTTTTGAAGAAGCTGATAACTGGTGATGAAAAGTGGATCACGTACGACAAGAACGTGCGAAAAAGGTCGTGGTCAAAGGCCGGTCAGGCTTCACAGACTGTGGCGAAACCCGGGTTAACTCGCAACAAGGTGATGCTGTGTGTGTGGTGGGATTGGAAGGGCATTATTCATTATGAGCTGTTACCACCAGGCAGGACCATCGATTCTGAACTCTACTGCGAACAACTGATGAGATTAAAGCAAGAAGTTGAGAGAAAGCGGCCGGAATTAATCAACAGAAGGGGTTTGGTTTTTCATCATGATAACGCTAGACCTCACACATCTTTAGCCACTCAGCAAAAATTAAGAGAGTTTGGCTAGGAGGTGTTAATGCATCCGCCGTATAGTCCTGACCTTGCACCTTCAGATTTCCACCTGTTTCGGTCTCTTCAGAATTCTTTAGGCAGTGTCAGGTTAACATCACGAGAGGACTGCCAAAACCACTTGTCGCGGTATTTTGACCAGAAGTCCTAAAATTTCTATAGCAATGGGATCATGTCCCTACCTACAAGATGGCAAAAAGTTATCGAACAAAATGGTACCTACATACTTTAGTTAAATGTAAATAAACTGTGGGGAGCTTCTGTATGACCGTTAATTGTAACTCCTCACATTGAAATAAGAAGATATTTTAAACTTAAAACATTTAATCTTCTAACAAAAAATATACTTAATACGAAAAGCTAGTCTTACATTTTTCTTGCTATTTTCGTAACCATGACAACAAGTCACAAGATATAAAAAACCTAAAAGGCCGTAGACAATATTTATTTATCCTCAACACACTCCAGACCCGAAAGAAAATGGTAACCAATTAACGCAACTCAACATACTAAGGAAAACCATAAAACCAAATGTAATTTATAAGTACCGAGCCGGCAATTTCACTTTTCGACCGCACCGCGTTGTTTTCGTCACGTTCGCGCCACCTGCAACAGAGGAGTGCAAGTCGGGACAATCTGAACCTGATAACTTGTCATCCTCTACAGTTACTTCAGCTCGTTGCAAGAGGTCAGAATCATTTGAAATCTCAAGCGGATACAATCTCTGACATGGTCTTAAAGTTTCACCCTTTTGAGTTTTGACCCTAGCCAAACGAGTAACACCATCAGCCCCGGTAACTACTTCCATGATTAACCCCAAGGGCCAAAATAGCCTTTTCGCGTCTGTCTCCACTAGAACTATATCTCCTTTCTTCATTTCTATAGTCTTCCCCTTCCATCTAGCTGTAAGTAAAGCCAAATACTCCTTACGAAATCGAACTCTGAAATCTTCTCTCAACTTTTGTAAATATTTGTATCTTATATTTAAATTCACATTATCTACATAATCTAAATCAGAAGTATCATTAGAAGGTAAGCCATGTAGAAATAACATAGGTGTAAGTGGCCGCAAATCGTCGGTACAAGTCGAGACATATGTTAGTGGCCGACTATTAATGACAGCTTCACAATCGCACAAGACTGTGTCCAACTCTACCCAAGTCAATCGCTGACGCCCCAATATTCTTCACAACATCTCCTTTAATACTCTAATGAACCTCTCCCACCAGCCTCCCCACCAAGGAGTTCTAGGTGGAATAAAACGCCACTTTATAGCATGGGCTGCCGTCAAACTTTCAACCTCCTGCCAATTAATATCCTTCAGTAAATTGGCAGTCCCTCGAAAATTTGTTCCGTTGTCCGTGAAAATGACGTCTATGCGACCTCTTCGAGCAATAAATCTACGAAGACTCATAATAAAACTATTTGTGGACAATGAGTCTACCATCTCAAAATGCACAGCCCTAAATGTCGCGCAAGTAAATAAAACCACCCAACATTTCTCTTGATTACGTAAATACAACGGCCCGGCCAGATCTATACCTGTCATTTGAAACGCTGCCGTGCCTTGAATCCGTTCAAGAGGGAGTGGTGCCTCCGGTGTATCATAATGTATGCCCTTTTGCCTACGACAAATAATGCATTTCTTAACTATATCCTTACACAGCCATCTCACACTTGTAATCCAGAATCTGTTTCTCAGCTCTGACATTAAAGTCTGTGATCCAATGTGCTTTAAGTGTATATGTTTCTCTTCAACGAGTCGCCTCACAATAACATTTTTCCCTGGTAATAATAAGGGACTCGAAAAATCTTTATCATAATTTCCTAAACCTAATCTAGTCTTTACTCTCATAACACTATTACTATCTAAATATATGCACAGTTTCTTATTCAATTTAGTTCTATTTACATAATGTTCACCCTGAATAAGTCTTATAAGTATATTCTCAGCTTCTTCGAATTCATCATTACTTATATAAACTGTACTAAACATTCGTCGCCTTCTCCACCGGAATATCCAAGCTAATACACGCACAATCCTTGAATACTTAGAAAAGTATAATAGCTTCTCGCTAAAATGTTCGGTATCTACATTAATATTGACAAGTACCTCCTTCTTTGCTTCAATGGAAACAGCGTTCTCATCTACTGCGGTGTGATTAGACTGAGGCCACAGTTCTTGGTCAGATAATAGCCAAGCAGGGCCATCCCACCAGTGACTGTCCATTAATGTCTTCATATTACAGCCACGTGACAGTAGGTCTGCCGGATTGCAGTGGCCCGGTACGTGCCGCCAATGTTCCTTCTTAGTGTGAGCACAAATTTCACTAACCCTATTGCTCACAAACGGCTTCCAAGAACACTGTCTTTGGATCCAGGCTAACACAACCGTGGAGTCTGTCCAACAATATAACGGGCAGGTGTCGTCTGTAAACAATGCTCTACTTATCTCATTTGCAAGCCGCGATGCAATAAGCGCTCCCATTAGCTCCAATCTAGGTAAAGTTATTGATCTTTTAATTGGCGCTACTCTACTTTTGGCCATAACCAGCCGAATCGTAACTTTACCTTTGCATTCGGTCCGAAGAAAGACACAACCTGCATAAGCATTAATAGATGCGTCACAAAACAAATGTAAACTTTTGTTACAGTTCGTCAACCTCTCTTCTGATAAGCGTCTCGGCAACTTGCAATCATTTATCAGATGAACATGACTTAGCCAACTCTTAAATTCCTTCGATAACTCGTCGCTGATAGCTTGATCCCAACCTGTACTATCTATCCAAGCCTTTTGTACTATTAGTTTAGGCACTAGGGTAACAGGTGCAAGAAATCCAATAGGGTCAAATATCTGCTGAGTTAATGACAAAAGATCTCTCTTCGTGACCCGATCTGGTATAGTGCTACTAAGACGGAAACTACACTGTAATTCGTCCGTAAGAGTATTCCATAGCACTCCTAATACAGATTGAGTCTGGACAGTGTTATCTACTCTTATAGGAGCGGTAACCCAACATCGTAAATCAAAACCCCCCTTCAGCATAACTTCCTTAGCTTCGTCTATAAAAGTAAATAAAGCCTCTTTTGTATCAAAACTAGCTACACAATTATCAACATAAAAGGAGTGTTTCAAAATTTCAACTGTCTGACTGTACATTCCTTCAAAATTGCCTAAGTGATAATTAATCGTAGCTGCCAAGAGAAACGGACTACAAGTCACCCCAAATACTACTCTTTTATGCCTGAAAGTGACTATCTTATCTTTGGTTAATGAATTCTCCCACCACAGAAACTTTAAATACTCTCTATCTTTCTCTGAAACTAAAATTTGCAGAAAGGCTTGTTTTATATCCGACGTGACGCCGTACGTACCTTTCCTAAAGTTCATTAATAATTTAGGGATTAGTTCTATAAGATTGGTACCCGATTCGATGCAGTTATTCAAAGACAGTCCTTGCGCATCTTTGCACGATGCGTCGAATACTGGACGTATCTTCGTTGTAGTCCTAGACATCTTAATGACTGCGTGATGAGGAATAAAATGTCCTTCTGCTATATTGTTTTCAGTGTGTTCTATAATATCTTCGGCTAACCAATTCTGAAAAACATCGTTATAACTTAGCAAATGACCAGTCCTCTCTAACTTCCTAGTCGCCGTTAAAAGTCTTTTATAAGCTACATTGTAATTACTGCCTATTTCGGGGTAACCATCTTTCCACAAAAACCCTACTTGGTAACGATTGTCTTTAAAACTAATATTCTCCTTAAACTGACTCATTACCTCTTCTTTTTTTCTATCTTCGCACATCTGCTCATGTGGCTCTGAAATCCCTAATATCTCTAAATCCCACAAATCTGAAAGTTTACTCTGAGCGTGACAATTGAAAGTCATTGAGCATTGTGCAGCACTATAAAAGTTAGGGCCCTGTAATGTCCATCCTAGCCTCGTCTTAATAGCTATTAGAGGCCCTTCTAATTGTACAATAGTGCCCGTACAAATTACTCCTAAATAATCAGCTCCTATTAACATATTTACATCACTAAGGTCACAGTCACTGTCGTCAATACTTATATTCAGTGACTTTAACTTTGACCTTAGCTTGGGATCGTCTGCTTTGGGAAGATAACCACAAATGTCGTCGAGTTCAAGCGCAATGAATTTTGTAGAGAAAGAAGAATCTAGACTACTTACATTCACTTCGACAAGACTGTGGTTTTCTGCTGGCTTAGTAACACCACTAAATAGTGAATAACCTAAATTCTCTGTACCTACTACCTTAAGGCCTAACTCCTTCACAACGTTTGTCCTAATATAAGACCTTTGCGATCCAGTATCACACAGAGCACGTATTTTCTTCTTCTTACCCTCGTGTGAAACCTCTAAAATCAAAGTCTGTAATAAAATATTTCCGCCTTTCCTAGAGAAAAGTGCTGTCGCTTCTTTGGGTTCCTTTTGTTTATCCCTATGAAGGTCCGGACAAAATATCACTACATGACGTTTACCGCAAGCTATACATTTTAAAAACGTCTTGCAGTGTTTAGCTACGTGACCTTTACGTAAACAAATTAAACAACCCCTCTTATCTTTGACAGCGGCTCTCTTTTCATCTAAAGACATTTTGAGCCCTTTATTACATTGAAGAATCGAATGAGACGTATTATCGCAAAAATAGCAAAAGTCATTACCTGTTTTACTGGAACTTGTCTCCTCTTTCGAAACGATGCAAGCTGCTGTCGGCGGCACATCAACACTGCTGGAAGAACTATAAGTGTTAAAGTTAGCGCGCGTCAATTTAATGTGTTCCTCAGCCTCGGCTTCTCGTTTTAAGAAATCTAAAAGTTGCGTTAATTGACCAACATCGCTTACAATTCTAGTTCGATTCCAAACAATTAAAATACTTTCAGGTAAAGCTGATTCGACTAATGGATACAACATCGCTCCGTACTTTTCCGTTGTTACTTTGAGTGACTCTAACGCGTGCAAATGCGTCATCAACTGGTCGTAAAGCGATCTTATATCCATATGTTGTCCCCTAGCCTGACATAATACGAGACCTAGCAGCTCTCTCACATACGTCTCGATGAGGATACCTTCTCGAGCAAATCGTCCCTTTAGCTGCTCCAGCGCTCTTGGGTAATTCTTGCCAGACGGAGGGTAGCTAGTTACGAGCTCTCTGCTTTTGGACCCCTCCTTCATAGCCTGTATGAGATACTGGAACTTATCTTCTGGTTCAAGCGTCTCGTCCTCGTGTATCTTTTTGAACTGTCCCCAGAAAGATAACCACGTCTTCGGATTGTCATCGAATTTTATGAGCTCGATATTCGGTAGCTTTATGTTCCTCTTCTGATGAGATCCGTCAGTAGCCGCTGAAGATGTATTTGCTCTATCAAATTCCTTACGTAATTTTTCAATCTTAACTTTTACTGCATAATACTTCCTTAAATACGATTCGCATTCGTCACATTCTTCATCAAATTGCTCATCCGTGCAAGAATCGATCGTCATATTTTTTATTTGACTGTCAAAAGATTTTAACTCTTCCAATTTCTCTACAAGATACTGAAATTCGACAGTCATCTGCTCAATATCATTCGACTCCTCTATCTCTCGCACTGACCTGATAAATACTCGACGTGTGTATGCCCTTTTACGCCTCATAGCGTCGAGTTCGGTTTGTCCAGGTCTATCCGCTTTCACGGTCGCCATTATGTGGGGAGCTTCTGTATGACCGTTAATTGTAACTCCTCACATTGAAATAAGAAGATATTTTAAACTTAAAACATTTAATCTTCTAACAAAAAATATACTTAATACGAAAAGCTAGTCTTACATTTTTCTTGCTATTTTCGTAACCATGACAACAAGTCACAAGATATAAAAAACCTAAAAGGCCGTAGACAATATTTATTTATCCTCAACATAAACTATATTAAAAAATGTTTTGAATTTTCTTAAAAAATGCGAAGAAACTTTTTCCCCAACCTATTATAATAAATTCAAATTCAAATAATTTATTCATTGTGTGTGTTTACAAAGATATGAGGTAGGTACTTACAAGTAAAATATAGCTCAACACATGAACCCTGCAAGGTTATAACAAAGTATATAAATAAAGTTTTATTTACATCAATTATATTTTTTTTTTATAAAATCATGCTAATCGCTCAGAATAATTACCAGGTATGCACATTCTTCAAAAAAATAATTATTGGTAATTAAATCATTTATTCATAAAATATAATGTTACTTTCAGTTTTGATTATGTTAATGTCAATCTTATGTGGCATGCTCAAACCAAGTGGCATGCTATATCACATTCTTGTTATTTATGACAAGAGTTGACAAGATACCACTTTGGATTGTCCAAAGCTAAGACAATGTTCGTAAAATTGGCCATTATTCTTTATTACATTTTTCTGTGGATTTTTATCAAAATCAGTGTATTTTAACATATAAGATCTTTGGTTACATAAAAAAATATTTACATTTTATGACAGGTAAATTTTTTTTGTATTATACATGCATGGAAATTTTGCAGTAAAGATCTGGTGGTCAAAGTAAAAAGTTCCTCATTCTGGGCTAAAATACAATATATTGTGGGCATAGTCGCTACACATTCACGAAGTCTCATCAATGATTCCATCATCAGCTCACCTGAAAAACCTAAAAGAATACAACTATCGGTATTTAGGTACCTCTAATACTTAAATTATCATTAACCAACTTCTAATAGTTAAGGAGTTTTACCATACATCATCAGCTCATCAACACGAGATGACAACCAGACGCAAATACTAGTATAGCTTTATAAAAAATATGAATAACCCTCTCTTTCTGTTCTTTTGCGAGGGTTGCCCTCGATTTCTCTACCTTCTCATCATCAGATCCTGGCTTGGTGAGAACGGGACTACCTCAGGAGTATACATACACTATCGAATAAAAAAAGAAATTTGAGAAACGGTCCACAAATGGCAGAGATATCGGTGAACAGATATTTACCTTCCATCATCAGCTCATAAACATGAAATGATGACTACCCGGTGCAAATAATAGAATAGGTTTAGGAAAAATATGAAAAACGTTATATATGCGTATAAAATTTGAGGGTTGCCCTCGATTTCCCTGGCTTCCCATCATCAGATCCTGACTTGGTGACAATGGGACCTCAGGAGTATACACTATCGAATAAAAAAAGAATTTTGAAAATCGGTCCACAAATGACAGAGATATCGGTGTACGGGTCACCATCAAAAGTAGATGAACACTGTAGTACCTTGTCATAATAATATTTCATACATAATTGTAGCAACTATTACTGCACAAACGCTGGCGTTGCTATGACATGGTACTAAAGTGATCATCTACTTCTGAAACTGACTGTACGTGTACATACATAAAAAAATACATACAGACGAATATCTCCTCCTTTTTGGTAGTTGGTTAAAAAATACTTTACACACACCACACAATTGAAACTTTGCACCAATTCATGAGTAGTCAAAAGCATCTATTTTTTTGCGTTTACTGCTACCCGCGCCGCCATTGTTACATTGTGCCGTGAGCTAAAACGTCAAATTGCGATATTTTTTGGTTAGACTACTTATATCTTTATATATATAAAAGAAAGTCGTGTTAGTTACTGCACTTATAACTCAAGAACGGCTGAACCGATTTAGCTGAAAATTGTCAAGGAGGTAGTTTAGAGCCAGGAGAAGGACATAGGATACTTTTTATCCCGTTCGACAGCATTCCCGTGTGACTTGACATGAAACGTCAGTCACTATAAAACGTGGTATAACAAAAAAGAATCAGACTTGGAATAACAAAACGCAAATGACAGTTATGTTAAACCTCAGACCAATGATTATAATAGACTCCGCCTTAGCATTTTGAAGCGTGCCGTTTTCTGTTATTTGACATTTCTCGATTGCGTCATTGCGATCTTCTGAGTTGATTTCAATAATTTTAATTTTAAAAACGATTCTTTTTTTCAAAAGAAAATCGTTTTTTTTTTAATTATTGAAATCAACTCAGAAGCCGATCCCAAACCACCTGTATTCAGGGTGTTGGTTATTTAATTTACATGTTGTATATAATTCCCGTCTCACGATGTTTGTCCGGTATAAACTCCGACACTAGCAACCTGATTTAATCTTTTTTTGTTTTTAACCGACTTCAAACAAAAAAAGGAGGAGGTTCTCTATTCGACTGTATGTTTTTTTTTTGTATGTATGTTCCGCGATTACTCCGTCAAAAATTAATCGATTTTGATGATTCTTTTTTCGTTAGGAAGGTCATACTTCAAAGGTGGTCCCGTATAAATTATACCGAAATTGGTTCGGTACTTTTTTGTTGAAATGATAATTTCATTGGGGATAAAACAATGATCCACTCTCAACTGACTCCAAATATATCGGAGTATGAATTACACGGAGCACTAAACCACTGGAGAAAGGATCGCCACGTTTTTGTTCTAAAACAAAGTCACTCATTTACGGCGGGGGGAGAGGTAACATAGGCCGCTGTAATTGGGTGTCGAAGTGACAAAAAAATTACAACCTTTTTTCTAGGGATTCCAAAAGGACCATTAAAAAAATGTCGATATCGATAATTGTTTAAGTTGTTAGTAGTATATTGACTAGTTTGCGATACAAGAATTCAGAGATTAAAGGTTGAAATAAAAACCGATTTTTAGTTAGTTTTATAATAATTTATTAATTTACATACATCATCATCATTTCAATTCAATACATATGAGAGGATATATGTTAGATAGATGGAAATAATATTCTTTGTTGCACACCAGTAAAAGTCAAATACAAAAAGAAATCAATAATAAATGTGTGCATGTTTTTAGTTGTAATATGTGTTGCCGTACACTTGCTTGCCACCTTAGTTATATGATATAAAAGAAATACTTTTAATACTACCATATAGTGTAGGCACCGATTACCTATAAAGTCGGCGTCTATTATTTTTTAAAGCTTCGAAACAATCTGGTGTGAAATGTCTAGAACATACGACACTATACTTAGTTGGAAAAAAATTGTATCTATGAGTAGCTCTGATCCAAAATTCTTTTTTTTCAATGTCATCGTTGGGAAATCTGTAAAAATATTAATACGTTCATGTTATTAAAATAAAATGTACCACTTAACCACCTTAAATAAATGTGAAGAAAAAAATACTAATTTTAGCTTATACTCTACATCTAGATACATATTTATATTTATAATGTAAGCAGAGCTATACATGTCTTATTATTTTCTTTTAATAGTATAAGTTTCGTAATAGTATTTGTATTGGAAAGTATTCTTTTTTTATACAATAATTATGCGGGAATAACCTGGGCATAAGCTTGTATTAAGATAAAATAATAGAAAATAAAAAATACTAAATAGTTAAGTTGAAAATTATATCTATATAATTATTGCGTCGTCGCTACAAACCGCACTATCAGAGAAAAAGGGACGACTGCCAATGCGCAAATCACTGTACCAGAAAGGGACAGCACGAAAGACATCAACGCGAGTAGCAGAGAATTTAAAAAGTAGATTTTATTTTTCATTTTCAAATTAAATGAATAAATCAAGTAAAAATCTACTTACCTATGAAATGTAATCCCATTTTTTGTGTAGCTTGAAGTAGTTGTACACTTTCCACACCGTTTAATAGCCCAACTAGGCAATATTTCGCTGTTTGTTTACTTTTAAAAGGAGAGGGCGTAACGTCCGTACACAAGTCTACAATTGCTCAAACTGGTCAAAATTTCGTTACGTAAGCTAATATTTAGCGTACGTTTAGTGACCGTGGTACCCCGGCATGCGCTCTCCAGTGGTTTAGTGCTCCGTGATGAATTATAAATAAAAAATTATAAATGTGTATCAATACTTTCCTTGGTTTACTATGACGCTCTTTTCAACTACTTCATAAAAATATTATTTATTTCTTACTTTTTAGTTTAAATTTGTACGCATTGAAGTCGGTTTTCCTATTTTTTTGCTAAAAATATTTTTTTTCAACTGCAAATTCAATGTTATAGGACAGAAATATGAAATTACCACAGCAACGCGTGGCCGGGACAGCTAGTAATATAATAAAAGCAATGTACATACCTCCGACAATTATTCATGAGTTGAATTTTTAAATTTCTAAGCTCTTTCTTAGAGTTTTTTCGCATTTTATTTTTATTTCCCATATTTTTGTCGAAGTATTTTCTCGAGCCGGTGGCGGAACACAGAAACACAGCCCACTCGTCTCAACGGAGCAGTCAAGACTGATTGATGAAACAAAACATGCCCGTTACCACGGGTGAAGCGCGATAGACTGATGCGTTTTGCGCGGAATAAGAACGTAATAAGCGACAAATTGGTTTTATGAAAATAAGTCGTAAAGTATTCATTATTTTTTAAAATCCCTAGTAGGGCTGCTTTGTAATATAGTTTTATATTATGTATTAAAATATTGACGCAGTAATATGCATAGCATTGAAAATAAACTGATTTAAGCTGGAAATTAAAGGTAAGTTCGTGATACTTTTCCATGCTTAAAAATATTTCATTATATGTTTTTTCCCAGACTAAAATCTCTCAAATATAATGTAATATCTATTTTAAAAAAATGGGGTGGTTTGTGACCTATTTTGGGGTGTAAAAATCAAATCAAAGATTGGTAATTTTGCTTTATACCCCCTCTTAATGTCTCTCAGTGATTAACGGTACCACTAGCCTAAGGTGCCCTAAGAACACAGAGAAAAATCGAGTTGAAACATTTTTTGATGACCGATCCGAGTACCAACTGCGCACTCAGTAGCTTAACTTCTGATATCGTTATGGAAACCCACGACCGCGCGCCATTGACATCTTCATAATATAAGAAATTATATTAATACAATAATTCCAGTGAAATAAACCTACAAACTCCTTAACAATATTAAGTTCCTACGGTAGAATGAAGCATTAGTTGCGACAGAGGACGATTGTAGCATTTGCCGATTTTAAATGTAAAGTGGCCAGTTCCAGAATTTTTAGTGCGCTACATGTAGAATAGAATAATGGAACTCTTTGTCTTTCATTTTCTTGTTACGGCTTCATGGATTTAACCAGGATTTAACTCATAAAAACTTTTGTAGTTAATAGATTTACTTCAGCTGATTGTAGCTCACCTTAAAACTGCCTTTGGCGTCGAAGCACCAACTTTTCTGTTTATTGCTGGTTTACAGAATTCAGACACAATCGTCTCAATAAACAGTGTAACATTACTCCCGTTGATTTCATTTCTAAATTCTAAACCCGAAGGCTATTCTGTAAGAAGATCTTTTTAAAGATCCCTAATTATTATTTTTAGTTTCCACTTGGAAAACTGGTAAAACTTGATTCCACGTACCAAAAGAGACAAATTCCGAAGAGAGGTTGACTGCGGTCACCACGAATATGTACCTGTCCCTCAGCTTAGGACACGTGCATTCTCCCAGATACGTCATGGTGAGGGTGAAGGATGCAGTGGAACTGGAAGAGGGCAATTTACATTTATGTAGCAGAAACAAGCACTCGACAAATGAAAAACATCTTTCAAACGATTCTCTTAGTGGACATATGTTGTTGAAATTTCAAACGTCCGCACAAAGAGATTGGTAATTCTTTCATAATGCACTTAAGATCAGGTGAGAGAATGGACAAACACAAAATGTAGACTCCACTTCTGCTTACCATCAGGTGGAATGAAGTCATTTGTTAGACCTTCTTCTAAAAAAATGGTAATTCGTGATTCAACTATATAAGTAGTTTGTTAATTTGAAGACGCATATAGTAGTATCAACACAAACAAATCATTTTTAATATTTAGTTTAACAAAATACGGTAATTTGTTGAATCACATTTTATTAGTGTCCGAATAATTATGGACTTTTTGATAATTCTCGTTGTCGGATTGACAATCCATCATCATTTTTTTATGCTCGACAGGGAAGTTCTTGGGCTTCATCTCACTTGATGGTAATAAGTGACTAAACGAAAAGACCGAAGATGGAATCGACCACAGAAGGGACTAAGAGATCTTAACTATCTTAGTTAACTAACAAGAGTAAAAGCGAGAAAAATCATCGTATTTGAATTGTCTAACGTCTTAATATGTAAGAAGGACACACTTCATCATCATCATTTCAGCCGAATGATGATGATGAAGTGTGTCCGTGATGAAGAAAAAGATGCCCATTGGACAAATGTCTCCCCCAAGGCTCTCCAAACCGGTCGGTCCTGCGCTGCCTGCATCCAGCGGCTTCCCGCGACCTTTACCAGATCGTCAGCCAGTCGAGAACCATTCCGCAACAGCCGTCAGCCCTCCACGCAATATACCCTGCCCACTGCCACTTAGGTTCGCAATTTTGTGGACTATATTGACCTTAGATCTCCTGGTATCTCATAATTTTCTATAGATCACGCAGAGGGACAACAAGAATATGTTCACTTACAAGGCACATCCCACGAACTTTAAGGCCAGCATGACTTGCCAACTAGGGGAGAAACTGCTCATTGCAGCCATGAGGAATCCCACAGAAGACGATATTAAGAGAGCTTGTCTTCTGCCGCGAGTATCAGCGTAGTAGCCCCATGGAAAGGCAGCTGCCACTCCTGAATATGAAAAGAAATGCCGTATTTATAATTAAGGCAGAAATCTACTACTGTGTTCACGACACGACAGAAGCATATTGAATTTTATGATATGAAATATTTGAATGATACCAAATTGTTTAGAAAACGAAATACTTGAAAAAGTCCTGTCATTATAAGTGCTGAGACGACACCCGTCTCAGTGCTCTTTCTTATTTTGCTTTTTTTTTTTCAAACTTGGAACCATTCATTTAGTCAGAGGTTGTCTAAGGGGCCTCGTGGACCTCTAAATATATTTCAGCAGAGAGACTGTTGGTCGGATCTGTTTGAATCGATGTTCTCGCGCCGTGCACCTTACCCACGAGTAAGGGGGTGCTTAAGTCAGTAGAAGTCTGACATAAGCCGAAGTCCGCCCTTCGGGTGCCCATGATGGATTACACTTCCTTCCCTCGGGAGAAGTCGCCGGAAGGTCTTCTTAACTCCTTCGTTCCTCTCTTTCGCTCCTCCCTGTGTGGGAAGGAAAGGAAGAGGAACAGAGGTGGTTAACAGGCTGGCACGAGCCAACTAGCGCCACCGACACATTTAATTTTTTAACTCTTATATTAGATCAATTTTAAAAAATCTGAAGAGGCCATAATCTTCATAAATGCGAACTAAAATTTTATAAGACTTACCGCAATTATTCATTGATTCATATTTAGTTAAATGGGGTTTTGCGAAAATGGCCACTTTTGAACCCATTTTATAACATAACTAGCTTCCGCCCGCGACTTTTTATATTTTACCTCCTTAAGGAAAGGAATTTTTGAAGGAAGTGGAATTTCCAAAAATCCTTTCTCAGTGGATGCCTACACTGTATAAGGTATCTATGTGCAAGATTTCAAGTCTCTATGTTCAGCGGTTTGGGCCATTGGGCTGTGCGTTGATATCTCAGTCAATTAGTCAGGACTTTGAATTTTATATATAAAGAAGATGGAGGAAATGTAAAAGAGTGTATTTATTCATTCAATAGGTAAATATTAGACTTGTACTTTGTGATCGTAACCGTTCTCTTTGTTTTATATTATACGAGATGGCAAACAAGCTTCCGTTAAGTGGTTACCGTCGCCTATAGACACTTTCAATATTATGGTTTAATCACTGGTCACTGCAAGTGCGTTGCCATCCTGGGAACTAAGATGATATATAATATGCCCTCCGTACCCAGTAATTACACTGACTACCTTTCCCTTCAATCCGAAACACAGCGAACTGCTTCACGGCAGTTTTACATTTTTCACTTCGGGAATGATATCACTTCGGGATGATATCACTTCGGGATATCACCTCCTACCCTGCTACCAATTTATTTGTGGTTAGTGCAACGTCTCTACTTTATATTTTAGTACAGTTTTATGTAAGCGTCGATGGCGTAGTGCGTAAGAGCGTTTTCTTCCACCCGGGAGGCACCGGTTCATACCCCGCCACGTACCAATGTTTTCAAATTTTAAAATCTTATGTACGTTTAATCTACGCTTTTACGGTGAAGGAAAACATCGTGGGGAAACCTGCTCACACCTATGAAGAAATTCTTAGGTTGTGTGTGAAGTCGACCAACCCGCACTTGGTCAGCGTGGTTGACTAAGGCCTAATCGCCCCTAATGTGGGGTAGGCTCGAGCCCCTCGGTGGGGACATTATATGAGCTGTCGATGATAGTTTTATGGCCGCCTGACACAAGGACCGTGGGAAGTAATCATGGTTAAGAGGACAGTACGGCCCATACAAACGGAGAAAAAGTTTTCCTAACCCTATTTTGTTAATATTATAACAAAATATTATTATAAATGTAACTAGCGCCATCTATGTTAACTCATGCTCAACTTTATTAATAAATGTCAGTCTGTGCAAAACGTCACTCTGCGTATTATTATCAGGTTATGGGCGAACGCAAATAAAAATCATTTTTATTAAAAAGACTGTGTAGCTTTGTGTGAAAATGACGACAAATTACATCGCTAACATTCCAAAGTTGAAAGGGCGCGAAAACTATGAAGATTGGTGTTTTGCAGTGCAAAATGTGTTGGTGTTAGAAAACATGGCATCCGCCATTACTGAGAGGTTACCGGTTTCACCTACGACAAGCCAAGCAAACGAAGATGCTAAAGCTAAGGCAAAACTAGTGTTAACAATCGACCCATCACTTTATGTACACATAAAGTACGCTGCAACAACCTATGATTTATGGAACAAGTTGAAGAATATGTTTGATGACACTGGCTATACAAGAAAGATTGGCCTGTTGCGTAAACTCATCAACATTCGACTTGAAAATTGTGACTCGATGACTCAGTATGTTACTCAAATTGTTGAAACAAGCCAGAGACTTCAAGGTACAGGCTTCAAAATAACAGATGAGTGGATCGGTGCATTAATGTTGGCAGGATTACCCGAAAAATATGGTCCCATGATAATGGCCATAGAACATTCAGGAATAGATGTTAGTGCTGACGTCATTAAAACAAAGCTGTTGGACATGTGTAGTGAAGTTGGAACTGTTTCGGATTCGGAGAATGCTTTTGTTGCGAAAAGTATGCAACGTATGAAATATGGCCACAACTCTAAAAATTACCATAAACAAGCGACAGGAGAAACATCAAAAGCTGTCAAAATAATAAAATGCTATAAATGTAAGCAAACAGGACACTACAAAAATCAATGTCCAGGTTCCGAAACTAGCAAAAGAAAACAATCCAACGCCTTTAGTGCTATTTTTTTAAGTGGAAAATTTAACTGCGAAGATTGGTATATAGATAGCGGGGCCAGTAAACACATGACAACGAAACAAGAATATGTTTTGAATGCATCATACAACTTTGAAACCAAAGAGATTATTGTTGCGAACAAAACATGCGTCCCGGTGCTGTGTTCTGGTGATGTAAACATCATTACAGTTGCAAATGGTGAAGAATATGACATCACAGTTTCGGATGTATTGTGCATACCAAGTTTAACAACAAACTTGCTTTCAGTAAGTCAGTTGATTAAGAACGGCAATAATGTAGTTTTTAAAGAAAACATTTGCTACATTTATAATCAACAGAAAACTCTAGTTGGAATAGCAGAATTAGTAGAAGGTGTGTACAGATTAAATACTAAGAAAACAGAACAATTATTAGCAGCCACAGTGAAGGCATCAAGTGAAACTTAGCATCGACGATTGGGACATATCAACAGTACTAGTTTAAACAAAATGAAAAATGGAGCTTCGGAAGGTATCTCATACACAGATATAGCAGATATAGACAAATCTAAGTGTACTGTGTGCTGTAAAGGGAAGCAGACTAGACAACCTTTTCAGCTTAGCTCGACAAAGACACAGGAAGTTTTAGAATTGGTACACTCGGATGTGTGCGGTCCAATGGAACATTTGTCGATTGGAGGATCGAGATACTATGTATTATTTGTGGATGACCATAGTAGAATGGCTTTTATATATTTTATGAACACAAAGTCTGAGGTATTTAAGTTTTTTAAACAATTCCAGTCAATGGTAGTAAAACAGAAAGACAGGAAAATCAAAGTTCTAAGGACAGACAATGGCGGTGAGTACTGCAGTCAAGAATTTGAAAATTATCTAAAGCAGCAAGGAATAATACATCAAAAAACTAATGCCTACACACCTCAACAAAACGGTGTATGTGAAAGAATGAATAGATCATTAGTTGAAAAGGCTAGATGTCTAATTTTTGATGCTGATTTACATAAAAAGTTTTGGGCAGAAGCCGTAAATACCTCTGTATATTTAAGAAATCGGTCAGTTGTTACCGGATTAAATAATATGACTCCATATGAAGTCTGGACAGGGAGCAAGCCTAACTTAAGTCACATCCGTATTTTTGGAAGTAAGGTTATGATGCACATTCCAAAAGAAAAACGCTTAAAATGGGATGAGAAGAGTAAAGAACTTATTTTAGTCGGCTATGCTGATAACGTGAAAGGTTATAGGGTTTATGACCCAGAAAGTAACTCTGTCACGACTAGCAGAGATATCATTATTATGGAAACAGCAGAAAATACTGTAGATATTCCAATTGAGTGCACAGCTTCAGCGGAGGCAGAAATTTATGAGAAAGAAGATGGAAACAGAAACACAGATTCTGATGTTGAATGTGAGGATAATGATACCACATATGTTCCAGAAGCTTCTTCAGTAAGTGACTCATATGATAGTTCTTTTGAAACAGCGTCAGAACCAGAAGTGTCATTAGAAAATTTAAATGTTCCACATAAAAGAGTAAGAAAAATACCTGATAGATTTGGCTATAACAATTTATGTATTACAGAACCAGAAGATCAAAATTTAACAGATATTACACTCGATGAAGCTTTAAATGGACCTGAAAATAAATTTTGGAGAGCAAGCATGGATGAGGAACTGGAATCATTCAAGAAAAATGATGCATGGGAGCTAGTTGATCGACCTCGTGATTCAACAGTAGTGCAGTGCAAGTGGGTATTTAAAAAAAAATATGATAGTGCTGGAATTGTGCGTTATCGTGCTAGACTAGTAGCAAAAGGATTTTCACAGAAAGCTGGTGTAGATTATCATGAAACTTTTTCACCTGTGCTCCGTTATACAACTTTAAGATTATTATTTTCTTTAGCAGTGAAACTAAATTTGGACATACAACATCTAGACGTTACTACAGCTTTCTTAAATGGTTTTTTGAATGAATCTGTATATATGCAAAAACCTATAACTTACAAAGAATGTAGTGATAATAACAAAGTGTTAAAGCTTAAACGTGCCATCTATGGACTTAAACAATCATCACGTGCCTGGTATCAGAGAGTTAATGATTACCTTGTGTCTTTAGGATATTTGAAATCTAAATACGAATCTTGTTTATTTACAAAATCTAACGGAAATGTTAAAGTCATAATAGCATTGTTTGTCGATGATTTTTTTGTTTTTTCAAATTGTAAAATGGCAACCAATCAGTTAATACATGAACTAAGTTGTAAATTTCAAATTAAAGATTTAGGCCAAATTAAGCAGTGCTTAGGCTTAAGAGTAAATATGTCAGAAAATGTAATAACTGTTGATCAAGAGCAATATGTAGAAAACTTATTAAAAAGATATAATATGTTACATTGTAAAACTGCTGAAACTCCAATGGAGATTAATTTAAGGTTAGAAAAATCTCAGAACAGTTGTGATAAAAAATTTCCATATAGACAACTCATAGGTAACTTGATGTATTTGGCTGTTCTAACCAGACCAGATATCGCTTATAGTGTCTGTTATCTCAGCCAGTTCAACAATTCATATGATGAAACTCATTGGAAACACTTAAAAAGAATTTTAAAATACTTAAAAGGAACTAAAAATTATGGCCTTGTCTTTACTAAAGATAAATCCTATATAGAGGGATATGTTGATGCAGATTGGGGTTCAGATCTAAATGATAGAAAATCTTTTTCTGGCTTTTGTTTTAAATTGTCAGGAACAGTTATCTCTTTTGAATGCAGAAAACAAAGAAATGTAGCATTGTCTTCAACAAAAGCTGAATATATTTCTATGTCAGAAGCCAGTAAAGAGGCTATTTATTTGAAAAATCTGTATTGTGAAATTTTAGGCAATTCAGAAACAATTACTTTATATAATGATTGTCAAAGTGCACAAAAACTAATTTTGAATCCAATATATCATAGAAGGTCTAAACATATCGACATTAGGTACCATTTTGTGAGAGAAGCAGTTGCAAACAAATTTGTAAAAATTGATTATTTAGAGACTACTGAAATGCCAGCAGATATTTTTACAAAAAGTTTGGGATCTGTAAAGCATAAATATTTCACAAAAAGGCTTGGTATATTACCTGTTACAAAGTATCCATAATTTTGTTAAGCGGAGGTGTTAATATTATAACAAAATATTATTATAAATGTAACTAGCGCCATCTATGTTAACTCATGCTCAACTTTATTAATAAATGTCAGTCTGTGCAAAACGTCACTCTGCGTATTATTATCATATTTCCTATCTGATCTTTGCGTATTAGAATGTTTTAATAAAAAGAAAGACCCTATACCTGAACGTTCTTTTTTTTAATTCGACATACTTTTACAATTAATATGAAAAAAAAGTATAGCGTATAGACATAGTTTTTTAGGGTTTCGTACGCAGAGGGTCAAATGGGACCCTATTACTAAGACTCCGCTGTCCGTTCGTCCGTCTGTCACCAGACTGTATCTCATGAACCGTGATAGTAAGACAGTTGAAATTTTACAGATGAAAAAACTAATAAACAGAATAAAATAAATATTTAAGGGGGCTCCCATACAACAAACGCAATTTTTTTTTTTGCTTGTTTTCACTCGATATTAATAACGGCAACAGATAGACGCTTGAAATATTCACAGAATATTTAATTATACAGGATGGGAAAAAATATGGGCCCTGGAGGTGACCTTGAAGCTTTAAAATAGCTCAATTTACTGAAAGGAAACATTCCTTTATTTTTAAAAAGAAACTTAAGTGCATTCTCAAAATTCTCAAAAAGCTTACCCGACCTGGGAATCAAATCAACTAAAAAATAAAAAAACCCTAGCCATTTAATTTTACAAATCAATGCAGTCATTGTTAACGATATTTTTTTTCTAAGAAACGCACACAACAGCCATTATTTTTGCCGTTTTTTATAGATAATGGTGCGGAATCCTTCGTGTGCGAATCCGACTCTCACTTGGTCGGTTTTTTTAGTGTTAAAAACATTTTAAAATATAATAAATATAGGATAAAAACGGAGAACGTTTTCTCCATTTATTTTGTATGAATAGATGATACGATGCTCGTCGTACTATCTTCTATCTAACCAGCAAAAGGAATCGACGCTAGAGCCCCCGTCTCCGCGATCCCAAGGTTGAGGTCACAGCTAGCCGCGGCCACCACCACGCTGAACCCGAACATGTCCAGGGCTACTCCGTTGCTGATGACGCTGCATGCTGCCAGCACTAGGTGATTATAGCGGCCATGACCTGAAATATGGAATAACTTTTGCTTTTGCAAACGCGTAAATATTTTAAAAACTAGAAAAAATAGACCTGCCCCATCCGTGAATCGAACCAAACACCTTCCGCAATCCAGGCGGCTGCGTTAACGTAGTCGTCCTGGATTTCCCGCTCCTTCCCCGTGGAGCTCTGGTAACCTTACTCACGACACAACACAAAAAAATGAAGTGCTAGGTATTTGACTGTGGTCTGTAAGGTACTACCCCTATTCGTAGTAGTTGAATTGACTTTGAGTGTAATATCTGTCTTGCCGGCCTATTCGCTAACTTTTTTTGACAGTTGAAAGTGATGATCACCGAGTGAATTACATATCCATCCATTGCTGTTTTACATGACGCGCTATTAGGGCACTTCTCGTTTAAAAACAGATTGCTGTTTTTTGGTTAGGTAATTAACTCAGTGATCATCACTTTCTACTGTCAAAAAAAGTTAGTGTATACGCCCCCCTGGTAGTTGGCTTTTGTTTAATTTACTGATTTTTTTTGTTTTTTGGATTTGGTGCCCCAGTGAACAGGTGCCGCCAACGGGGCCTGGTCCCCTCGTGGTTTTCTTTATCTATTTATTTTATGTAATTATAGACGATGTAGTTGTTTATTTTTGAGTGGATAATTGTATGACACATCAAATAGTAGGACAATTTTGTTGGTCTATAATTTTGTGTAAATAACTAATGTTAGATTGGACTTATTTTTGGTATACCACACATTGTATTCTTATACAGGGTGACAGGAAAAGTCGACGTATTCCTTGAAAGGAGTTATAGTACAGGTCATAAGCAACAAAAAAAGCCCAATTACCCAGGGGTCAAAACAGTGAAACACACAAAGGTGCATATTTTCTTTTTGTAATAATGAATATATAACCAAAATCATTACCTGCCAATTCTATCGCTTCATCAAGACTATAGCTTCCTTCTTCTCCGTTACCTCTATCAACAGTTTCAACTTCGTTCAGCAGTTCCATAACTTAGTTCGTTATTCACCAACACTATGTAAGTTAGAACTACAACTAAATTAATTGTAAAATAACTACCGCCCTGTTATCTCTTTGTGTTATCAGTGTTTATTTTCATCACGTCTTAAAATAAATATCGTTGTTAGTTCTATACAATATTGGTAATATGGTTTAAAAATTTACCGAGACCTTGAAGAAAATGTTTTATTCTGAATTTAAGTATTTGTATACCTATTCCTATCAAACTAATAGTCTCTTAACTTAGATTAAAGCAAAAAAGGTAGTCCTACTAATATTTACTCAACTGGCTTCGAGGACCGCGAAACCCGACCTGTGGTAAAATGGCAAAACTTTCATTTCTTTGTGTAAAAACTTATACTGTTTTTAGACAAAGAAATCAATCTCAAATATTGTTAAAATAAAACTATTTGCTGTTTTCTAGTAAACCTTTTCTCATTAAATCGTATAAGTTCAAGCACTAATAAAAGCTATTTATTTATTAAGGTAGAAGTACGTAATGTCGACAGTGTCCCAATACTCGTCAGTTTTCCAAAAAATGCAAATATCACTGATATCCTATCACACAAAGCTCTATTTTTGCTGGCAACACATTCTTAGAAATATTTAGCATAATTATAATGTGAACATTCTTTTGAAAAACATATGGCGACTACAACACACGCGTTCGAAGGTAAGCATTGCCGATTTTTTATTTTTTTTGCTAATTTAGGTACTAGATCTGACGTCTACCAGCTTATGTTTCTTCCTCTGTCGTGCAGTGTTTTTTATTTACAGGGAGAGTGCAAATACTTTTTGTAATAGATAAGTAAATTGTCTAGCAATATAACCTATAAAATTAATCATTTTTAATATTTAGATTATGTTTTTTGTAAGTGACATATTTTGGGTCACAAAAACCGTCACATGAGCCAATAGCCGTCAGTTTACCCATTGATCTGACGGTGATTAGGACACGCTTCAAGTATGAACCTAATTCCGTCGTCACAGGAATTTAGCTCTTATCACAATGGAATAAAAACTAAAGTTAATTGTAATTCTGCCGGTTACCAGGACACGTTTTAAAATTTGATCCTGTTTCCGGCATTAAAGTAATTTAGATTTAATGTGCCGGCAATACGATCTAAAGTTGATTGCAATCTGTCGGTAACAGGGACACATCTGGAAGTTTGAACATAAATCCGTCATTATATCGAATTTAAATCTTTATAACCATGCAATACGGACTAAATAAAATAAAATAATTGTATTAGTCGTACAAAGTGATTCGGGCTTTGGTTTTATGTGCATTAACTTATAATTTCGAGATTAAAAATTTCGTTTCTTTTTTTTTGAAGTTGGAAGATGCCAGTTCTTTAATTTTGAGTAGTTGTAAGTCGTATTGTTGTGCTCCAAGGAATTCCGGTTGGTGCGCTTGCTAAATCTTATATGAGTCATATAGCAACTTTCAGGAGTAAGACAAAATATTATTTTTCTACCGCTTTGCGCATTTTTTTTTTATTAATTTTTAGGCATACTTAGGTAAATCAGATTGCAACATATTTATAATGTGTAGTAACACATTCATTAATGACTCACTAATTCACTAACTTAATTCACTAATTAATTAAAACAGAGCGCATGCGGGAACGGCACTTGTAATTAGAACTAACCTCAAACACTCAATCATGGAACCGTACTCTACATCTCACCTACAGGCCAGTTCAATAAAACTGGAAGACCGTGCTGGTAGCATTATGCTCTCCTCAATATACTACCCGCCAAGACATAGAATAACAACCCAAATGTTTGGTGACTTCTTTCAAACCTTGGGCCCAAGATACGTAGCTGGTGGTGATCGGAATAGCAAATATACCCTTTGGGGCTCTCGCTGTACCAATACCAGAAGTCGAGAACTGAAACGTTGCATTAACATTTTATCTTAAGCCGATCTCGACCGGTGAACCGACATACTGGCCAAGTGATCAACGGAGAGTACCCGATCTTCTCGACTTCTTTATCGGGAAATATTTAAATACAGCTTTTGAGTCTAGTCTAGATGGATCTTCAGACCACACGCCAGTCATTCTGGACTTGGGCACTTGCCTATTTACACGAGAAACTTCGGAGACATTAACAAATCGCAAAACAGATTGGGAAGGTTTTAAAAGCTACATTAACGAAAACATTACTCTGTCAATCCCTCTTAAGGACCAAAATGAGGTGGATGAGGAATGCAGATATATCACCAACCTAATTCAAGTTGCGGCCTGGATTAACACACCGACTCAAAATGTAAAAAGTATGATCTCTAACAATTCACTTGCCATTAAACAAATTATCCTGGAAAAGCATACGTTAAGAAGGGACTGGTCCTCGTCCGGGAGCTTCCTCGTGGTGGACCCTGGTAACGTGGTGGGGAAACTTTCTCAGGGGGTGTGTGGATTTTGATGACAAGTCCCCTTGGCATTCGAAGTCACATGCCATCGTCGAGTTGTTTTGGTTTCCCCAACACAGCTAGTTCCGGACAGCCATTTCAGGGCCACGACCTATCATTTCAAGTGAAACAGGGAGATGCACGACCAAATCTATACAGCATATAGGCAGGAGTTCCGCAGGGTTCAGTTCTTGGTCCAGTTCTGTATAACATCTTCACTTCAGACCTTCCTGCCGTAAGACTAGGCGATGATATACTGCCACACGGAGACTGCGTGGAGTACCTGGGATTTCACCTTGATAGGAAACTGACCTGGAAGCAACATATCAAACAGAAGAGAGACCAAATGAATCACAAGTTCCGAAACTTACACTGGCTCATGGGGAGAAACTCGGTACTATCAGTTGATAATAAGCTTCTAATTTACAACGTCGTATTGAAACCAATTTGGACCTACGGCATCCAAATGTGGAGCCTTGCTAGTAAGACCAATATACTCTGCATTCAGCGTGCGCAGAATGGTATTCTTAGTGGTACCGTTGTGAACCTAATTTAATAATGTTTGTTTGTTAGAGTATAATAATGTTTGGTATCATCATCATCATCTCAGCCGAGAGACGCCCACTGTTGGACATAGGCCTCCCCCAGAGATCTCCAAACCGGTCGGTCCTGCGCTGTCCGCATCCAGCGGCTTCCCGCGACCTTTACCAGATCGTCAGTCCACCTTGTGGGAGGCCTACCAATGCTGCGTTTCCCGGTACGTGGTCGCCACTCAAGGACCTTTCCGCCCCAGCGGCCGTCAGTCCTCCTCGCAATGTGCCCTGCCCACTGCCACTTAAGGTTCGCAATTCTTTGGGCTATATCGGTGACCTTGGTTCTCCTGCGGATCTCATCATTTCTGATGTGATCGCGAAGAGAAACTCCGAGCATAGCCCTCTCCATTGCCCTTTGGGTGACTTTGAGCCTTCTTATGAGGCCCATTGTAAGCGGCCACGTTTCGGTTCCATAGGTCATCACTGGCAACACACACGAATCAAAGACTTTCGTCTTAAGACACTGCGGTAGATGGGCCGAGAATATGCCGCGTAGCTTCCCGAACGCTGCCCAGCCGAGTTGGATTCGTCGATTGACCTCTTTCTGGAAGTTGGACTTCCCAGTTGGACTGTTTGTCCCAGGTAAATATAATGGTCGACAACTTCCAGTGTAGAGCTTCCAACCTTTACAGGAGTAGGTGCGACATGGATATTAGACATGATTTTCGTCTTATCCATGTTCATTTTAAGACCCACTTGTTGAGAGACTCTACAGAGATCGTCGAGCATTGTGCCCAGCTCTTCCAAGGTCTCAGCCATAACTACGATATCATCGGCAAAGCGAAGGTGAGTCATGTACTCGCCATTTATGTTGATGCCAAGTCCTCTCCAGTCCAGAAGCTTAAACGCGTCCTCCAACGCAGCTGTGAACAGTTCCGGCGATATAACATCACCCTGCCTCGCGCCTCGCTGGAGCTGTATGGGTTTTGAGTTCTGGTCCTGAAGGCGGACTGACATAGTGGCGTTTTCGTACAGTGACCGCAACATTTTAATGTATCGATAGTCTATGTGGCACTTCTGGAATGACTGGAGCACGGCCCAGGTCTCGACAGAATCGAAGGCTTTCTCATAGTCCACAAACGCTAAGCATAATGGCAGATTATACTCTTTGGTCTTCTGTATAACCTGCCGCAGCGTATGTATGTGATCTAGGGTACTGAAGCCTTTTCGGAATCCGGCTTGTTCGGGAGGCTGGAAGTCGTCAAACCTGCGTGCGAGACGATTCGTTACAACCCTCGAAAACAGCTTATAAACATGACTCAGGAGCGTGATGGGTCTATAATTCTTCAATTGGGCCTTATGTTTGGTAGATGTATGTTAAATATGAAGAGTATAACTAGAGTTCCGTATTACCCAAGTTCCTGAATTGAGAGACTGGTTAAGTAGGTACTCAGTAGATTACAGAAAATCTTTTTTCTTTTTTATGTAAATTTTTAACGGTAGATATATTTTTGATTGTTTATTAGATGTCCATATAATGAGGTACATATAATATAAAGTCTGAATTAATTAAAACTAGTTGTTTTATGTTCCTCTGACCAAACTGCAGCTAGCACATTCTTTAAAATAATATGTTTCGGTTCAAAGCTGAGAAGTAATTTCTACAGTTTGTGAAACTTATCTGTAAGGGCGTAGAGTTCAATTTGGTATCAAAAAATTGACGAATTCTGGGTCATTTTGACGATTAATGGGACAAACCTGTCGAGTACTGGTACAAATCGTATTTTTTTCATATTGATGGAGTTTTATTATATTTCTTAATTATTTTGACTTAAAATTAATATTTAAATAAAATCTAAGATACATTTTGTACCTAGTCATACAATACACCTTTCATTATCTCATATACTTTAAGCACAGCATCACTGCAAAGTCAGCCAAGTTCAGAAACTGACGGATACTGGGACGTTTACCTTATTGCTTCCACAACTTACGAATTATAAAAATGGAAAGTAATTACATATCCACATTAGATACCACATTATAAATATACCTAATCTTCAATGAATATTATGTATACTTACATTAAATAAGTCTACGACCTTACCTTCATATCTCACATCATAACTATTACCTATCTATAAAGTGCTTTGTTCTAATTAAATTAAAAATAAAACACAACCAATCAACAGAGACGCTCGCGCGATCTTCAAATCTAAGCAAAATGAATTTACTCTATAATTTTCTTTCCAATGAACTTTATTAAGCAATAATGCAGTAACATAAACTTAATGATGAAAAAACTTAGAGGTTATGTATTGTTTCTTAGTAGTTTCTTAAAGTAAATAAAACAAAAATCCGTAAAAGTTGTTTTATTTACAATGTGGTCCTCGCGCAAATCTAAGAGAACATTAAATAAAACAAGATCACTTAATTTTAACAGCCTTTGAGGTCTAGGATGAGGCGACATAAATAAAACCAACCAAATTAATTTAGAACAAAGTAGGTACCCAAATTTGTTTTCCCAGGAATTCTCTAGGCCCTGAGGATGTGCTTTCTTACATCAAAACAAGTAAACTGATAATATTATAAGTGAAACGCTGTCCTTCCCTTCACCTTTGATTTATTGTTTTAATTTATACGTTTCCCGCCACAAATCACGTATCGATATTCTTCCGTATAGGAAAGCTACAGTACCCTTTAAATTATCAATGTTATTTACAGCAACGATCTTATTTAATGAACTAGGCGATCTAAAAATACCTGGACACAATGTGTAATAGGAAATCCTTTGATAACGCGTGAGGTATAATATCAGTGCATGACCTTAGAGAATAAAGCGATTGGTCGACATCCGTGCCTTTAGTCATAGAGTAGTTTAATGGTCACAGACGCGGAATTGGAAACCCAAAACGTACCTGCATAATATTTTCGATGCCTACTTACTATGTTTATTTGTCCAGCCAAACGTTTAAACAATTAAGCTTAGCAATTTGGTATCTGTACCCATAGTGTAATTTTTTTAGTATGAAAAACATAATTATAATAGTAGCTATGTTAAGAGCTCAAACATTTGTATGGAAAACATGATTTGCGGCTCTCTCGGGTAGGGGCGCTATTCGCGTTTCATATACAAATTGAGCTCTTGACGCAACAACAATAGTTACGTGATTTATACGACAAAACTTACACTACGGGTACAGATACCAAATTGCTAAGCTTAATTGTTTAAAACGCTATTTGCTTAAGCTAATCTATTGGTATTTTTAGGATGTCCTTTGAAGAATGCAACGGAATTACACGAATTAATTCCACCCTTTTTATAGGACGAAAGTTAAATTACCACCCATATGCGATCGTGTGTTAGCAGCCTTAAGTATAAAAGGTACCAACTGCATGCCTGACACCAACCCCCCATGGAAACGAATGCTATCTACCTAGGTTAGGACACGGTGCTAGGACCACCAGCACGTGTCTCCGAAGGACGGAGGAAAATCAACTTGAAAAATGTTCGGTCACCCATCTGAATACTGACTCGCACTTGGTAGCTTAGCGTTCATGATTGTTAACTAAGAACGCATGACTGTGGAATCAGGATTGTTTCTTTTATTTATCTGTACGTACACACATCTAATAAATCTCTTCCAAGCCCACCTACGTATGAGACGTGCCGCGAAGCGAGACGTGTTCGCGGCAAATATCCTATTGTAGGTAGATTTGAAAGAGTTTTATTTTAGAAAGGATCGTATGTAACTAGTCAGCTTATTCACCTAACCTCAACCTATGCAAATACTATGTGGGCGACAAAAAAATCGCCATTTAATATTAATAATAATAATATTTTGTATGGGTTTTAAAAGAAATAAAGGGAATAATAATATATTTCTACGCTCACACCAATGATCTAGCCCAAATTAAGTATCTTTAAGAACTTGTGTTATGGATACTAGATAACGGACAAATATACTTAATAATTTAGATATTTTATAAATAAACTTAAATAAATATATAAACAACCAAGACTCATAAACAAATGCTCGTGTTCATCACACTAATATTTGACACTACCAGGACTCGAACCCGGACCGCCAGATGTGTAAACAGCGTTACTGACCACTCCACCACGGCGGCGTCAAACTTTAGTGTCTATAGTCGCTCATTCTTTATTATTTCTCTTTTGAAGTAAGCCACAGCTTAGTACATTTTTTATTCGCGTGTTCTCCATTTTTGTTTCTATATGGACAATAAACTGTTAAATAAAATAAACGAAGCAGCGTGTCTGTAGTAATTTATAAGTCTATGCGATAGGCGCGGTGGCCATTGTAGGAACTAGGCCATCGCCATCGCCAGCGCGTCTAGCCCGCCGTCTACCACGACGTGTATAAACTACAATGTTGAACTGATAATTATTATCGCTTGCAAACTGAATAAATATCGGGACAATACATTGAGTATATGCGCAAATAAGTTTTAAACGGGCGTTTCATATGAGACTAGCTTATGCCCGCGACTTCGTCCGCGTAGTTACATCGGGCAGCATGTAAATTTTCTTATTATTTCTTCTAAACCAAGCGCCATATACCGATTTTCATGGATTTTACTTTAAAAAATGACGGAATTCATCCCTTACTTTACCCCCTTAGGGATTGAATTTTCTAAAATCATGAATTACGTCATTCTTCATTTCTAACTAAGTAGCCAAATACCAATTTTTATCGATTTAGCTTCATAACTGACGGATTTCCATACAAACTTTTCACCACCTTACAGGGTGAATTTCCAAAAATCCTTTCTTAGTGCACCGCTAGACCTCATAAGGAACCTACGTGCCAAATTTGGAATCTCTAGACGCAGCGGTTTGGGCTCTGCGTTGATATGTCAGTCAGTCAGTCAGTATTATTATATAGTTATATTTATATATATATATATATATATTATATATATATATATATATATATATTTATCCCGCAAACAAATGGCCGTCCCCTGAAGGCAAAAGTGCATTTAAACTGGCGTCCACCTGCTTTTGGCGTCCGCATACCGGACGCCACTTTGTTGGCCGGTGGCACTTAGGCCCTATTGATCCTAGCTAGCCGTAGAACAAATATCGACAGAAGTCATAATGTCAAGCAGTTGGCAACAAAAATATTTTGAAAAGTTCCGCGCGCAATCGTCGCAGATGTGTGGCGCTGCTGCACAGCGTATATCTACAGCGTGTATACTTTAAATTTGTTTGTCAAGTGAATCGCGTTTCCGGCGTCCGCATATTGCGACGTTGCCATTATTCTCAAATACTTTGGTTATTAAAAAATCGTAAAACATTCATTATAAGAAACCGTATTCTAGTGCCGCTGGTCCTGTACGCTTTGCGTACTATCTGGCGCCCGGTTTCAGTACCCCGGAGAAAAAGTTTTACTACCCCTAATTCTTGTGTGATCATTATGATATTTTAGAATATATTTAATATACTAAAAACTACTTCTGTACGTTTTCCTTTTTCAAAATTCACTATTTTTAAGTAACTTTAAATGTATGTATGTGTACCTATATTCTTTTTATTAAAAATCTTCTAACACATAAAGATCGTATAAGAAATAGGAAAGACAAAAGTTTTCTCCGTTTGTATGGAGACGAGCTCGCCGCACCTCCTCCTCCTCTTGAGGATTAGCGGTTTTACATAAAAACGCTAATTAAACCTATTTCAGTTAAACCTTTTTTAACTGCATTGAATTGTTGAAAATATTAATTAAAACCGTTTAGTTAAAACAGTCAGAGCAAAGATGCTCTGACTGCTATCTCTAACTAAGTACTAGTTTTAAATTAATTGTAATAAATAAATTTCAATATTATTAAACATGTCAAAGCCAGCCTGTCTTTGTCATGTGATGCCGAGAGAGTAAAATAGCATCATCCCATATCTTCCAATGGGTGTCGTCATAGAAGGCGACTAATACATCAACAAAGGGGTACATTAAAGTATGAAATAAAGTACATTAAAGTGTAATAGTTGCCTATACATATAAAGATATCATCTGCGTGGCAATCGGTTAGGATTGCTGTTCACCTTACAATAATATATAGATATTTTAACAATAAAAAAAAATAAAAGAGCTAGGCAAAGATTAAAGTCTGATTAAACCCAAAGAGTTAATATTTCATTCATTATTTGTTATAACATGATTTAGTAGGTTGATGTTGGTGTTTTGGTATGACTCCCTTTACTGATATTACAATTCGTGTGTTTCAGATCTCATTTGTGATTAGGGTCATGATCATGATCTCATTAGTGTGATTACTATCTCATTTGCGTTATAATTTTATTTATGTTTGCTTGATTTTTCAAGTTTGTGTTAAGAATTAAAGTTAATTTTGATAGTAATGTACGTAGCACCTAATATCACCTTATACTCCGTCCACCAATCCCCATTGGGCAAGCGTGTTGGACTACTGCCTAAACCTCCTTCGATGACAAGGAAGGAGACGCATTGTGTGACAGTAGTGGGTCGATTATAAAGGTTGTTATATAATGATGATGCTCTTAAAAAAAATAATTTCTGTTCTATTCTATTCTTAATTAATGGCGTCGCGTCACATTAAGCGTACGCATTTTGCCAATGTCAAGTGAAAATGTAACTAAAGTAACAAAAATTGTACGGTTGATTGAGGTTAAAAATGGAGTCTCTCAACACGTGTTTTTACAACAAGAACTCGGGAGAAACTTCAAAAAAAACAAAATACTTTTTTAAATTATTATATGCTGTATAAAATTTCTGTTCATTAATATGTTTTAGGAGGTCAGAGTTACAACAAGAGTAGTTACAACAAGAACTCAGGAAAAACTCCAATAAAAAAAAACAAAATACTTTTGTAAATTATTATATTCTCTATAAAATTTCGTTTCAGGAGGTCAGGAAAGAGGATTTTTCCAGTGCATTTTCTAATTTTAATAAAAATATTTGCGCATTTGCTTACGCAAAAATAATTCCAAAATGTTAACATCCTTCTTCGCCATATTAATTTTCACACAGTCTATCCAGCTTTTCTTCGGTCTTCCTCACCCTCTATATCTATCCAATTGATTCTCATTACTTTCTTTGTGACATTATTAAGTCATAATATATTACCTATTAAATTATTATGTCATACATAATCCTACAGAATTTATAGCGAGCGTACTGATCTTGTTAATCCACTTACGACGGTTCACACTTGACCGCTCCCATATGATTAACACGTCGACGATACCTTATGTGGACGCATGCTACTGATGATATAAATAGAGTAACAAGCTAACATATAGGAACGGATGATACAGAAAAAAAATTGTGTGTGTCAGCTCCGACGCATGGCTGGAGTTTACTCCGAGACAGGTGAGATGGCGCACTACTGTCATCCGTGCTTTGACAATTAGAAACACCGCGCACCACGCGAGTCCATGTTTGTTCCAATTATGACTTTGACCTTCAAAAACGTAACGAGGTCATTCATCGATAGATTTTACTCCTCACATTTTTCTCATACCGGGCCTCTTATATATGCAAATCGATTCCTAAGGAGTAAACTCTAAAAATTCCAAGTAAAAAGTCAAAGTTTACACCTGTTTAGCGCCCGCCGTACGTACCTATAGGGAACATTACGCAGAACTTGGCGCATTACTCAGTAAACAAACGCCATTTTTATATCTACTATCTGTCAATCTCAATTTTTTATTAATTTATTGTAAAAATTGGTCTTTTGTGAAAGTATCATATTTTTAATTTACTTGTGTAATTCAGGTAGCTACCGTACTTAAACTAATAAGGCATTATACAAAACCCCTTCAGACCTGATTTAGTGTTAGACTTCAAAAAATATTTCATTCATATTTTTATTTTTGAATAGGATAATTACATCGTTTTTCATGATTTTTTTTTAATTTTTTAACATGTACCTTTAAATTTTTCCTAGCTATTGTTTAGTATAACTTCGTCTTAAGAATAGAATGTCATAAATAGTTTATACTTATTTCAACTCTGGTAAGAGCGCTTCATAATAACAGTATTTTTAAACTATGTCCATTGAGATGGACACCAGGTTCGAAGAGGTTAAACCTCGTCAAAGATCATTGGTCTGAGGGTTAAACAATTTTAATGACGCTTAGGTACGAATTGTCAAAAATATGCCATGTTTACTGTTTACATTATTGCTGCACCCTAGCGGCAGAATATTGCACTAATATTCCCTATAGCTCTATTTGTGTGGAATTCGCTGCCAATAGACGTGATCACTCCTCTATCTTATAATTCTGGATCTCTCGAAAGAGGCGAATCGTGAACGAAAATTTCATACATTATGTTCTCATCCGTAAGAGCGATAGTAATACGGCGAGAACCGTCTTCATACAAAATAACACAAATGTAGAAAAAGTTTTCCGAACCCTAATACTTATCCGATCTTTTTAATATTTTAGAATAATATGGAATAATTTTATTTAGCGTTTACAAACGCGTAAATATTTTTATTACTTACTTACTAGAAAAAATGCACTGAATTTTTTTTTTCTATTTTTAAAATATTTTTAACATACTAATAAAACTATGTCCGTACGTTTTAATTTTTTCAAAATTCATTATATTTTTTCAAAATAACTTTAAATGTTACGACATACACTAAAAAAGTATTTTGAAAACGGGAAAACGTACAGACATCTATTTTTACTTTCTCGCATACGTAGATTTTGACGGATTTACACGTTTTGAACCTCCCTGAGTCCAAAAATATTTTTTTGCAATTATGTCTGTGTGTGTGTCTATGTGTCTGTGCGTTAGCTCGATAACTCGAGTATGCTTAAACTTATTGCAACCAAATTTAACATGCATGTATAACATCAAAATATAAGGTTTCTGTCAACTTTTGAGTCGTTTCCGGTTTACCAGAAAGTCAAGGGGAGACACTCCCGATTTGTTTTTCTATTAAAACATTCCTATACATAATAAAGTTCGGTTAAGTCGTTTGTATGGAGACGTTCGCGTCGTACTATCTTTAAGCGTTCGGTAGAATCGATTGGCTTTTTGTCTAAGCAATCATGGATAGATGTTACACTAATCTCAGCTGACCGGGCCTTGGACTTGAACTCACACCATAACCCTTTAAGCATAGAGGTTAACGCCATCAGTGGCAAATCCGGTTTGGTGTGATCACGGGATCTCCGAACTGTTAAAACCACAGAGCTTAATTATAATTGCTCAACATCTATTAATTATATACCTATCTATAATTATTTTACATGTGATGTTGATTTTTTAACATCATCGTAAATAATTTGATTCATATTCGTTTTTTATACTTAGAATCACATGTTACGAATGAGTCATTTTTATTCCAGTCCGTTATTATTGACATCAACATATTCGTGATAGCACCGGCTTTAGCGGTAAAAGTTACTTCAGTCGTTAGTAGTAGCAGTCACACGCTGTTAATTATTTTGATTTAATCGGATTTGATTGAAGCGTAAACAATACTAAAATGGATAGAATAAAGGAATAACATTTTCTGTAAAAGATTTAAGGTTTCTTTATTTTAACATTAACTGATTCTATTTTTCAGTTTTTCATGTCTTTCTTGATTCTAAGCTTATACTTTCATACGTTTTGTCAGCCCTTCTCGTTTAAGCAGCACTTATTTAGAACTAGCTGTGCCCGCGACTTTGTTCGCGTGTTATGATGTTGTTGTGATTTATATAGCCTTCGTTGATAAATGGACTATCCAAAACAAAAGGAATTTTTCAATTTGAATCAGTAGTTCATGAGATTGGCGCGTTCAAACAAACAGACTCTTCAGCTTTATAATATTAGTATAGATGCCTATAGAGAATAGTGATTCTATAAGGTTTTGACAATTATTTAAATTTAAAAATTTAAATAATGTAGAGTTTTTTGGTGTGTAAGCGCCCCAGGAACCAACCATAGGCGCTTGCTTGCAACATTGTCGTGGCCCAGTTCTCTACTCCGTGGAGTTCTGATATTCATAAAGATAATAGGGATGATAACTAAGATATTATGTTTAATCCGTCAAATAGAGCAAGAAAAAATATTAGACCCGTATTTTTCATTCATCACGCGAACAAAATAATGACGACGATACAGTACAGACAACAACACGTTGGGTTACCACCAACTGTCAAATTTTCCCAATCGATTATGCACTTTATATTGAATAGTCTTAGGTTGAAAATCGTTTGGAGAAATTTGACAGTTTTGTATAGCCCGACGTGCTGTTAACTGTACAATAAAATTTCGTGTGACGTCACGCTTTCGTACAATTTTACGAAAGCCTAAAATAAAAACTATTAGAGAATAATATATTTTTATATAGGCCACGCGTTGCTGTGGTAATTTCATACTTCTGTCCTATAACATTGAAATTGCAGTTTAAAAAAATGAGGACTACTTATCAAGATAAAAACTGTCCTATCTTTCAAGTTGAATCAAAGTGCACACGGTGTACAAATTTGATTAAAATCGGTTGAGTAGTTTAGGAGTCCATCGCTGACAAACAACGTGACACGTAATTTATATATATTAAGATTATAACTAGTGAACATCCCTATTAAAATAATTTGGCTGAAATTCATAAAGATATAAAAGGGCAGACGCGTTTGTCAATCGATATAGTGTCCATCGACAAATTCATGCTTGCACTGCAGGTTATTGATACGATATGACACATGATAGTTCCTGCATTACAAAGAGACGAGAAGTGCCACTCGATACTCGTTATGTCACCGAACACAATATAAGCAACAACCTGACCTGAGCGCCTAACAAATTATTAATAGCAAATACCTGCCGAGATATAGAGTGTAAATCTGTCCTGGTGGTCGGCTTTTGAGGCCTATTCAGATTACAGCGGTATCGTTGTGGGTAGCGAATACTGCTGCGGTATTCTCACTGTTCAAACCTAAGCGGATTTCGCTGTCTCGATGGGTAGAGAAACATTTCGCTTAGACCAGCGAAACTTGACTAATGACTAGAGAGCAGTCACTTTCGTGCCATCGGTGAGTTCACATCAGCCTTAGACAAAGGATTCTATCCATTGTCTAAGACATCAGCGTATCGTGCTAAACAAGTGAAATAAAACATCTTATCATGATGGATAGCGATGAACGCAACCTTTCGCAAATCAAGGGAAACGATACCGCCTAGCAGGGCGACATAATGGCACGGAATCCACTTTCGCGGCAAGCTGCGAAACTTCATACTCGTACAAATTCCCGGAGGATATCGCTTGATATCTTTCGCTACCCGCGGCGATAGCGGATTCCGCGTATATCTGAACAGGCTTGTTACTTTTTCGGTTTGACGCCCCTTTTATGAGGTGACATACTGCAACATGTCGCCTATTTTGAAGCACTGGCTGCCAGATGTGCTACCTAAGCTAACTTCATCATAACATCCTTTATAATTCGACCCATAGCTGGAACACAAGGCCTCTCCTTGTCATCGAAACAGGTTAGGCAGTAGTCCACTACGCTTGCCCAATGCGGATTATTGGACGGTGTATAAGGTGGTCAATACCCCTTTGCTGATCCATTAGTCGCCTTCTACGACACCCATTGGAAGATATGGGGTGACGCTATTCTAATCTGCCGGCATTACACGGCTGCTATTGAGTATGATAGCATGTTTTTTTTATTCTTGACAGGGAAGCTGGCCTTCATCTCCCTTGACGGTGAGTGACGATAAGGCCGGTGATATAATGATGAGTGGATGATGAGAACATAGATGGACGGAGCATGTAAGTAAATCCAAGGCGTATGCACGACAGTGACACTAATTCACGGGAGATAGCTATTGGCTAGAAACTCTCAACGGGAAGATGGGCCTACAGTGTAAGAGGAACCACCAAAGTCCTCGCTTTTTAATAATCTCCCGTAGCGCTGTAAAAAAAAAACAACGAAGAACCATCACTTACCTTCAGGAGAAATGAAGGATATAGTTTTCCCGTAAAGCATAAAAACATTAACAATATAGTTGATATTTTTTCAATCTTTCTTCTTCTTGAGATGCCATCGTAGGGACCTCGTGCTCAGATTAAATCTCGACCGTTTTGTTCCGGGTGGGTTTGTCCTGGATTTTCCGTTGCATTATCAATTGGAGCAATATATGTGCTTTTTTAACCGTCAATGAAATTTCCATCGTCTTTTGCACCATCCTCAAAAATGATTCATTGTTTACTCTATTCGTCCACGATATCTTTAAAATTCTTCTGTATAACCCACACCTCAAAAGCTTCTAAGCTGAGTTCTAAGCGCTTACTCACTGTCTGGGTTAACGTCCAAGATTCAAAGCTGTACAAACGCACAGAACAGACGCAGCACTGCACCAAATGTACTCACCCAGGTAGATATTTTTAAAGAACGGTTGCAAAGGAGGTGACTTATTTTAAAAAAGCATTACATCAATGATTGTTCTGTTAGGCATTTTATTTCAACGCTGTGATCAAATTGATCGTTTACTGCCCACGGTATTTGTACTTATTTAAATAGGGCTAGCGAATTATCTCTTAGTTGACATAGACTACATTTCGTGCATCTCATAAAAGACGTGCAGACAAAGTACGGATCTACGAGGCGCATGCATAACATTAAAATAATTATTTATTGTAATGTTCGCAAAGATAGTCACGTCCAAGATATAGATAGAAGTTTAAGTACGTAGACCACAATGATATTCATTGATGTGTTCACATAACATACTTTTATTACTAGCTTTTGTATGATGCTATCTACAGGGAACCGAGCTGGCCGGCCAAGCATAATTTCGGTAAAGTTTTTCGACTAAATAAAATGTTGGAGGAATAACATCGATTGATACATTTTATACAGTGGTGAAAGCGTAACAGACAGAGTTCTTTCGCATTTATAATATTAGTAGAGATTTATTGAAGTTTATTTATAAAGAAATAACAAAAAAATTGTGCATGTTCGTCACAAGTATTTGGGCTAGATCATTCGTGTGACCGAATAAAATATGGACAGAGATGATTATGGCAAGGAAGGGTGTTAATGTTAAGATGACGGCTGATCAAGGAGAATGGAAGAAGAAAACATATTACAACGATCACTAATCATGAGAGCAGGACAGGCAAATTATTAGTGAGACCGTGGAAAAAAAATATGCAACTGTAAATCGGTGGTGCTGCATTTGCGTACACCTAATCAATATAATGATGTAAGTGCAGCATCCTATCTATAAATAGTCCCCGTATTAAATTCCCTCGTGAGATTTTTATTAGAAAATTAGGTGACCTGCGCACCACGCTACTCAACATAGTTCACAGAGACACACGGACGCAAACGATGGACAACGATCTTTAGGTATACTATAATTTTAACACCGCCACTTCACATAAGTTCTTTTGTTTCTTAGGCGCCCATTTGTATAACAAATTGAATAAAATCCTTAACATATATCCACTCAATAAGTTTAATTGTAAATTAACTGTTTCTGGCTATCTTAAAACTTTAGACTACGCATCTACAGAGGATCTATTATAAAATAATAAGCCTCTCGTTAAACCAGTGCTTTTTGCTGTTTTTAATATATATTTTGTGATCCTGAAGAAAACACACATACACACAACAAACACACACACACACACACACACACACACACACACACACACACACATACACACACACACACACACACACACACACAAATAGTACTGCAATATACTAGTGAAGATGTTTTATTTTATTTCATTATAAATTACTTTGTCGTTATTTTATCCTGTCAGTTTTTTTATTTTTGTTTTTTTTTCGTCCATTTTTTCTAACCGTTTCTCATGTTAGCGTCCTTAAAAGAGTACCAAAATTTAAGAGGGCCCTGGTGACCTAACACAGGTTTCATTGGAAACCTATATCGGGCACCAGTCTCCTCACAATACAGGTTATAAGCACAAGATTACTTATATAGAACTCTGTGTAAAATTAAGTGTACCTATTGTGATGATAAAAATAAATTATATTATTATTATTATTATTATTTTGAAATTTTGATACGCACAATGTTTTCTGAGTTTCACGTAGTAAGCAGCCACGCAAATATCAATTCGGTTACCACAATCCTTATAAATAAATCTACAAATTATCTGATGATAAAATAACGAAAAGTAGAAATTGTATAAAAGGATGTTTGATACCTTAGATTAAAGCAAAAGGGAAACTACGGCATCCTCCTTATCACATCTTACAAAAAGCAGGCCTCGTGAACTACATATACAAACTATGCTGAACGTGTCGCTCTCGAACGACTCTACATTTTTTATCACGCTCACCTAACAATGCAGCTGAGACCAAGGGCGGATCCAGCTTTGGCGCCAGGGGGAGGTCACACAGTGGTGGTCAAGTCCAGCAGTGGCGTAACTATAGGGTGGCATGGGTGGCAAAATGCCCCGCGAGGAATAGGGGCCCCGGTAGTGTCACTGACATTTTTAAATGTAAAGAACGACAAACATTTAATTTTGATAATAATAGATTTGGTTTGAGATAAAAGTCAACAAAAATTAAAAAAAATAGGAATTTTTTTTTTCTTTTATATTAAATTCTAGATTTGCATGATAAACACTTTTTGATGTAAAGAAATAAGTGATTTACTTCAAAAAGTGTGAGAATGTCCACGCTCTCGCAATGACATCAGATGTCTTGCTTCCAGAGTTTAACTTCCATAAGACTCAGACCAATAAGAATAATTTTTGGTCTGAGCCGTAAGAGTGGGTCATCGGTAGCGAAAAGGTCAATAAGTTAGCAAGGCCTGGGACTCAAGGACTTCAATTTGGCCCAGAGCCTTTCTGTCGTATCCCAAAGAACCAGGCTATGAAATACTTAAAAACCCACCTCCTCTGAGAGGCAAAAGCGGACTGGCAAAGAACGCCTGGGTTAACACATTCAAAATCTAACCATACTCCCGTAAGTGATGGAAATCGCCCCGAAACAACGAAATAATAAAAGTGGCGCCAGGTCATGGAATTCTCCATGAACTGGCGCCACTTTTATCAGTAGAACCATAATGTTCTGAGCCGGTTCTCTCGACGGAGTGCTTGTATCAGTCTGCTCTGAATTCCGATACCTGGGCTATACATACAGCACAACGGTAGTATAGACCGAGATGTCAATCATCGAGTAAGCTCAGGATGGATGAAATGGCGGCAGGTTACGGGGATAGTATGTAAGCGGCCTCAACGGGCCGCTTACAATGAGCCTCATAAGAAGGCTTAAGGTCACGAAAAGGGCAATGGAGAGGGCTATGCTTGGAGTTCCTCTGCGTGATCATATCAGAAATGATGAGGTCCGCAGGAGAATCAAGGTCACCGACATAGCCCGATTGACGGCCGTTGGGCCGGAAAGGTCGGACTACGTACCGGAAAACGCAGCATTGGTAGGCTCCCCACAAGGTGGACCGACGATCTGGTAAAGGTCGCGGGAAGCCGCTAGATACGAGCAGCGCAGGACCAACCGGTTTGGAGATCCTTGGGCCCTTGGGGGAGGCCTATGTCCAACAGTGGGCGTCTCTGGGCTGAAATGATGATGTCACTCCCCTTGATTACCTCAAAATCTATAAAAGCATCTTGAGATCTGTCGTCCTGCATGGATCAGAAAGTTTGGCATTAAAGCGAATGGATGAAAATAGATAACACGTGCATTTGTGGCAACAATTTTTAAGAACACTATTACAGATTGAAATTTTAAAATGTTTTAACTTAGTACTTTAGTCGTACCGGTTGAAGTTAGGTCTAGCTAGACGTTAGTCGAAACCTTGTCGAAACATGGCAAAAAACCCTCAGGAAGAACCTCAGATCAAGAAAAACACGAAGGTGCATGGCGGCCATGGCGCAGTAAATTCAAATTTTCCCGAATAATGCGTTTGCCGTCAAAGTATTATATTAAATTATTTAAATATTGAAAGTACTTAATTAATAAAAAAATATATATATATATAAAAACATTATTTTAATTAGTGGTCTACCTAGGTCCTGGACCCAGCCCAGGGGGGGGGTCATGACCCCCATGACCCCCCCCCCTGGATCCGCCCTTGGCTGAGACGTAGTAGGGCCATTGGTCTCACTTTTGAAGGCACACGCGTGTTACTCGGGTAACGTATCTTCCCTTTTTTGGTTTAATCTAAGTTTCATACCTACTATTTAAAAAAAAATAATACATAGCTTTTGCTTAATTCTTTATGAACATTTATTGATTGCAGCTTTTGGCTTTTGTCCAGAGCGGCGAAATGGCTAGATCGTGCCCTGGTACGTACTATATATACGTATACAGGTACTATAGGTACATTTATTAACTAGGCCAGTAAAACAAAGAATATCTCAGATTGTAGTTTAGTTTAAGTTTAGTTCAATTTATTATAGGTATCAATTGTGACATTTGTATGCCGATAGGCTGATCACAGCTTGCACTGTAATCTGTTAATATTATTGACATCTTTATTTTTACCTGTGTATCACAAATAAATGATTATTATTATTATTGTAAGTATTTCATTAATTTACGATCCGAGGCTTTCTTTTTTACAGCCCGAGGCGCAAAGTAATGGGGTTTATTTATTAATATGTGCCCGAGTTAAGTACAAAATTTTATGTCAGATGCCCCTGACCAAGAATAGTGGGATTGTTCGTACGAGTAGTGGGTGGTATATGCCATTTTCTGTTTAGGTGTGGCATAAACTAATTATATTTCAAATCTGGAAAGCAAACTACCATAAGACATAAATTAGGTTTACGGGTAAAAAACTCATTTGCAATTTATCGTTTGAGTATCAAAACTGCACAATTAATGCTATGAAATCAATCAATTAATTAATGGGTAGTGTTTTATGGCCACTATAAAAGCTATTATAAGGTAACTCTAATGTTATGCTAATTAGGGTAAAGAAGTAGATACCAATCAATTAAAATTCAAATCAGTCACAAATCTCGTTTTACAAAAAAATTAAAAATAGTTCGGTCAGTAATAAGATCTTTTTATGTAGTGGTTAACGGTTACCAATCGATTTGTTTTCCCATGTCATCTGGCGTCCCACAGGGCTCCCACTTGGGCCCTTTATTATTTAATATATTTATTAATGACCTTCCGGACTGTTTCTCACACTCATCTTCATACATGTACGCCAACGATTTAAAGCTGTCCAGGGTCATTGATAATGACAATGATGTAGAGTTGCTCCAAAAAGATTTTGATAACCCGAATGAATGGTGTACACGTAATGGACTGAGTGTGAACGCAAAAAATAATTTAAAAAAATCACTAGGAAACTGCATGTTAATCCTACTTCTTATTCTATAGCAGGCTCCATTTTAAAAGAAACTGAGATAGTTCGAGACCTAGGGATACTGTTCGATAGAAAGCTCACATTCATACCACATATGGAACAGATTATTGGAAGGGCATCGAGATTGGTTGGTTTTGTTATACGAAATAGTAAAGAGTTTCGGAAAACTAAAACTAAGAAAATACTTTACAATAGCCTAGTGCGGAATGTGTATGGTAGTGTTATCTGGCGGCCGCATTATGCTACACATATGTCGTCAAGAATAGAACGGTTCCAGGAACGATTTCTTCGACACTTGGCATACTCTGTTGGGGTGAGCAGCAGGCGTATGGACTATGAGACACGTCTGCAGCTCTTTAACATGATACAGCTGTCCAAACGTAGAGAAATTTTGGACTTGGTATTTTTATTTAAATAAGTACGCAATAGAGTTGATAGTTTAGATTTATTGGGAAAGATTAAGTTCAGGGTTCCGACTAGGCCCCCACGAAAGTCTATCACACCACTCTGTCCTCCTCTACGTCGCACTATAATGGGATCCTATTCTCCTATATGCAGAATGACAAAGCTGATGAAAAAGTGACCTCATCGACATCGACATCAATTATTTATCCTTACCAAAATTTCGTAAAATCATTTTTGAAATACTATGACTTAGGTACACATTTGTAAGGCTACTCTAGATTTAAACGATGTTTTTTTCTATACATTTATCCCTACTCAATTACGATAATTACATACTCACCTATGTTAATATATTTTTATTTAAATGTCTCGACACTCTTTTTCATGCATGTGGTGTTTGCCTGTAAGTGACTGTGCACTTAGTTTTAGTTTTAAATAGTTCAGTAATCTAAATTGTACTAGTGTATAAGTTGTTGGTGAACCAATAAAGTAAAAATAAATAAATAAAAAAAGTATGGGAAATTAAAAAAAAACTAGCACGATAACTCGAGTTTGCTTTAACTTATTGCAACCAAATTGAACATGCACGGATGATATCAAAATATAAGGTTTCTATCAACTTTTGAGCCGTCGATCACGAAAGCTAACACGTCACGTCAGTATTTACTCAGCAGTCTTGGCTTTCATTCCTCTCCCAAGTCACCACTTTACACGGTACTCGAAGGGGTGACCTTAATTTAACATGCATGTATATCATCAAAATATAAGGTTTCTATCGACTATTGAGTCATGGAATAATTTTATTTTCGCGTTTACAAACGCGTAAATATTAATACTAGAAATATGCACTGAAAAAAATCGACGTCCCGCCTGAGGCAAATCGATTTTTTTCGGTGCATAAATCTAGGACTTTTGAGTCGTTTCCGGTATACGAGAAAGTCAAGGGAAGACCATTCCTCATTTTTTACTATGATACAAACATTCTTATATATCATAAAGATCGAATAAAATTGGTTGTCTGTAAAGTCGGTTTACTGACGATAGTTGAACGTGACAACGTCTTAAGAAAATACTGATGGAATGGCAAGGAGCTTATATTACCTATAGAATATAAGCTCCTTGTGGAATGGATACTCGATAATTAAGTAGGAGAGAGACGGATGTCGAACGCTGCCGAACGCAAAGGCCGATTGTGCTTCTTTGTCGCTCGTTCCGCGCTCTCGCTTGCACTTCAAGCCTTACATGGAACGCCTCAGAGCGAGGTAACGCCGCATGAGTCATGTTTTTTCGTGCGTGCAGCCGGCTCTATCGAATTATAAGACGTTGTCACGTCAAAAATAGGGGGTATGTAAAACGTGTTCTCCGTTTGTATGGAGACGCGCTTGCCGTACTCTCCTCATGAGCATTGAGCTTTCTTTAGATCCAATGTGGCAGTCGCCATCGACCACCAATGATAGAAATCCCAAAGAGGATTGATTACAAATAGGTAGACATTTACCTAATATTCAAATTATTTTCTGGCTTTATCATTAATAATTAATTAAGGTGTGGAGATCTCAAGAAATTATGTTTTTAAAACGAACCATATTATTTCGCTATTTAAGTGCGCACATAATTTCTGAAAAACGTGGGGAGAATCTACGGCAGCAGGCCAGCATGTGCGTAAAGCAAAACCTTTTTATATCCGAAGGATAACGTGAAACACAATTCTTGAAAGTTATGGTATAGAAAAAACTATGTCCTAATAATTTAGCATTTTATAGGCTGCCTGTTTGAGCACAGCTATATTTTTAACCGACTTCAAAAAAGGAGGAGGTTATCAATTCGACTATGATTTTTTTAAATGTTTGTTACCTCATAACTCGTTACTGGGTGGACCGATTTTTAAGATTCTTTTGACCTTTGGAAGCTAGTGCTTGTCATGGGGTCCCATTTAAATTTTATCGACATCTGACAAGTAGTTTTTGAGTTATCCCTAATAATGCCTATTTAATTGACATTGATGATATCGTAATTTTATCACTTGTGTCTAAAAGATCTTGAGGTAGTTTCCTGAAAATTTCTATACTTGAAACACTAAAAAGCAGAAAAAAAAACCGCCTTCAAAACTAAAAACGGGAGAAATAAAAATTTTGTTTATAAAAATCTAAATTATTTTTGAGGTCGGTGCCAACCTCAATATTTGTAATAAACGTTGTCACTTGTATTTGGGACCGAGCTCAAAAAACATTTAGATTTTTATAAACAAAATTTTTATTTCCCCCGTTTTTAGTTTTGAAGGCGGTTTTTTTTATCTAATTAATGCTACATGATCAGGAACATATAGAACAGTAGCCAAAGAGGGTTGACGACCAGCCGGAATGAAGAAAAATTGTCTTCCAGTTGTCACTAAGTTGCTCCAGTTAAAACCTCCATTGAAAACTAAAAATGGAGCACAATAAAATCTTCCATTTAACAACGTTAGAAATTGGCATAAATATGTTTGCCGTGCTATAAAACCATCGTAACATAAAATGAGAGACCTTGTTTTGTTCGCTATCCTTTCCGTTCCTACGTACCAAACGCGCTTAGTGGTTTATCACTCGTAGGAACACCGCCGGCACAATAAGCCTTAACACCTGCGCCTGTGTTGCGAAATAGAAAAAAGTTTTTTTAAAATAAAAATTCAAAAATATAGTGTTATAAAATGTGCTTCGTGTGCTGAAACGTATCAGTTAGAATTAGAGAGTGCTGTGTATAACAATTGGTTTTTGGATTTTATGTTTATTAATTTATTTTAGTAGCAAAAGAAATGTATACAACTGTGATAATTTTGTTTAGTGTAGCAGGTGAGTTTCCTATTTTACTTCATAGCTTTAACTGTTAATTTATAAAACTTAAAAGAAATTGTAACAACTTAAGTTTTTTTTTTTACCTGAGCCTTTGACTTCGATTCATGTGTGGGTGTTAATGCTTCTAATTATTTTCAGATATTTCATTTCAAACTTTTTACGAAAGTTTTGAAGTATTAACAGTTTGCCACATTGAAAATGTTAATTAATTTCTAAGTATTCTTATTTCAAGACAGTAACTACAATCAATAGCATCGGTATTAGAAAAGTCCTAGATATCTCTTACAACTCATTCAAGTAGTTTTTTTTCGTATGAAAATCATTACTTGAAAACTGAAAATTAATTAATGATAGACTTTCGATGTCTGCTAAGCTGCACCCAAACTTTGATTCGATTTACATATTCGGTGAATAAATAAGTACTTACACTATTAACTTGCCTGTACTTAAAATAAGACAACTTAGGTGTCATCATCAACCTCTGTCTACTTCGTGCCCGCGAAAGTTAAAAGTTTACGAAACGTTTTGCTACGGGAAAAATAACACAAATCTGTAACCGAAATTCCAAAAAAATGTAGCGACCTTATACTCTTTATTGCACTTAAAAAACATCATAAAAGTACATAGTTTTCAAGGGCAGACTTATCTCTAAAAGAGATCACTTCCAGTCAGCCCATGGATGTTCGAGAATAAACCTATCCACCTTTTGTAATCTTAGAATATAACAAAAAACACTTAACATAAAAATAATGCAGATTTAGTAATAAAACAAATGGTTTTTAATCGATTTTGCGTGTTGCGCATGTAACTAATCAATGAAACAATATTTTTAAAATGTGAGGTACGTTTAATTAAAGCCATGAAATGTGTTTTACAAAATGTAATTGACAATATTATATTTTAATTCAAAAAGAGAATAACGTTAAAAATAACATAAAACCACGAGAAAAAATATAGGTTAATGACCCTTGCGAACGTGAAACTCCCGTAGCATTTTCGTAGCGTCGTAGATGGCATTCGAAATAAGATAACATCAACTGGAAATACTAAGAAAATGTTACTGTTTTAAGTTAAGAGCGATTCATCGAAGTACGAATAATATTTTTTCGCTGTAATATTGTTAGATACACACACGTGTAGGTCACATAGACATTGCTCGCAGAGCGATAGGTCCACTACCTGGGATGACCTGTAGGGCTATTCGCTAACTTTTTGTTGTCACTGAGTGATTTACATATCCATTGCCGTTTTATACGACACGCTATTATGGCACTTGTCGTGTATAAACAGCAATGAATATGTAATTCACTCGGTGATCATCATATATATATAATAATCTTTATTTGCATAAAACATGGTACATTTCTAGTTCTTATAATTAAATATTACACATGCATGTTTAATCGATCTATCGATAAGCAAATATTATTTTGTCGTCAAGTTAGCACAATAATAGAAATAAATTAATAAAAATGAATTATAAAATTACATTAAATACACATTACATTAAATTATAGTTAAAAAATACGCGTGTTAACAAATTTCATTAATTAATAGTTGAATGTCAGAAATACATACAAACAGTCAGGGAAAACACATGGCACAGGAATCTTACGTTGTCAATAATAATATTCAATTTCACTATGTCAATAATATAGATAATAATCAATTTCACTATGTCAATAAAAACAATTATTTCAAGTCCGTCAAGTAATTATAATAATTCATTGGATATCACTTTCAACTGTCAAAAAAAGTTAGCGAATCTTCAGATTTAGACCATTTTTCAAATAATTATTTAAAATATCTGAGTGCGTTTAACAATATTACAATATCATTATTATGGTTAGCATTATATGTATTTTAATATAATAAGTACATTTTTACTAGGTGGTAGACCCATATGTAGGGTCGTCTGGGTAGGTACCACCGCCTTTCTTATTTCTGCCGTGAAGCAGTTCGCTGTGTTTCGGATTGAAGGGAAAGGTAGCCAGTGTAATTACTAGACATGGAGGGCATATCATCTTAGTCCCCAGGATGGCAAACGCACTTGCGGTGTTAAGTGATTTACACTTAATATTGCAAGTGTCTATAGGCGGCGGTGACCACTTAACATCAGGTGCCGCAAGCTTGTTTGCCGTCTAGTCACATAAAAAAAAACATTAAATGAGTTTAATTTGAAATACATTGTAAAAATCGTCATTAAAATTTACCATTTTTTTTGTTTTTGATATCTCAATTTTTTTACTTATTTGAGCTCTATAGTGGTTAATAATAGTATATTATTTATTGTAAAAACAAATTTCGCAAAGTATTGTTAGCCTTTATGATGCTTGTAGTTCACTTGAAAGATAGCTTCAAACTACGTACTACGAACTACGAACGTATATTAAAAATGGAACAACAAATTCTTAAGAATAAAGTTGACTTTTCTCTAACTTATTGCAAAAAAATGTAAAGCTTGGTGCAACAGGCCGTTAGTATCCTTGCCGTTATTAATTTAATTTCGATGAGAACTGATTTCGTGAAGGATTTCTTTTACGTGTAGTTCGTTCACTGTTTTTCCTACCCGAGATTAGTTTCATGTCCGTTTCCACAGTAACAATATGAGAGAGTGATTTTTTATCTACATCTGAATGTGCAGGTATTTCCACAAAGTTAAGGGGTTTATTTATTTCATCATCAACAGCTCATGTAATGTCCCCACCGAGGGGCTCGAGCCTACCCCACATTAGGGGTGATTAGGCCTTAGCCAACCACGCTGCCCAAGTGCGGGTTGGTCGACTTCACAACCTAAGAATTTCTTTAAAGGTGTGTGCAGGTTTCCTCACGATGTTTTCCTTCACCGTAAAAACGTCGATTAAACGTACATATGAATTCAAAATTTGAAAACACATTGGTACGTGGCGGGGTTCGAACCGGCTCCTCCCGGGTGGGAGACAACGCCCTTACGCACTACGCCACCGACGCTTTTTTAAGTAGATATATTTCGTAGGTAATTATTATCTTATTTTGTTACAGAGATTTCAGAAGATTTCCTTCTTCTTCTTCTTCAGGTTAAGAAGACTCTGTAGGCTAGAAACTGATTATCGAGATTGGGCCTGAATCAAGCACCTAAAAAGGGCTCGTACACATAAACGCGATAGGATTTAGTGCCTGTATCGTTGCACGAAACGACCTCGTCAAGTCAAGCATCGTTTTACTTTATCTTACAAATATATATATAATAGATATATTTACACATTAAAAATATAATTACCGTGTTGCAAGTAAATTTATCTCAAATTAGTGGCAAAACTGATTATTACTTCGATTTGACAAAACGTGCGTAAGTGTGAACCTACTCTAACTCGATTTTCGAAGATCGTCATAGTCTGCTCTGTATTAGTCTGTATAATCGAATGGAGATCGCTTATTGATAGGTTCATGTTATTTTTATAATACCAATAACAGGTATTTGTAAAAACACGCAGAACTGATAGAGACTCATTAAAGTTTACGGATTCCATGAAAACGATACATACAAGTAGGTATTTATACAATCAGACTTTAAACTATTATTAATTGTAAACCCCCGATGCAAAAAGAGGGGTGTTATAAGTTTGACGTGTCTGTGTATCTGTCTGTGGCGGTTCACCCTTGTTTGGTATAACAACGTTTAGTCGAAAATCACTTCTTCGAACAACGTTTAAGAAAATAATCACTTAGTCGATTAACATAATTTTCATTTCATCGAATGTTCATTTGCGATAACAACATTTGCGCTATTGATCAAAAAGTATAATGTTCATTTGATGTATTATTCAGGTGTTATAATTTTCGCGAGTTAAAAAAGAGCGAAGCGATGAGCGAGTTAGGTTGACATGAACACAGCGCCACATGCCAGAAGCGACTTTAGGGCGTTTTCACTGAATTATTACTGAACTGAATATTCATTATAAATCATTATTAGTCAAGTTAAGCATTAGGTTTAATAAAATTAGTGCATTTGAAAATTCGGTGAAATGACATTATGTCAAAGAAATAATTATGCTAAATAAAATTCTACCAATTAAATATTCGGTCAAATGAATAATTATGCGAAATGACTTTATTGTAACTAAAATTAGCCGAAACGATTTTCAACTACACGTTCTTATACCAAACAAGGGTAAACCGTCTGTGGCATCGTAGCTCCTAAAGGAATGGACCAATTTTGATGCTTTTTTTTGTTTGAAAGCTGACGTAATCGACATGGCTCTTAGCTATAACTTTATGTCGGGGGTTACATAAAATTTTCAATTATGTAGTTTTTTTTTATCAATAGTTTTAAATCAAGTGCAATTTCTTAATAATTATGTTTACAACGATGCGAATTTTTTTTACGTTTAAAAACAACATCCATTATAATAAGTGTGAAAAATTACGAAGCGAAACGGTAGATAAATATTATGATTTCGCTCATACAAAATAACATAATATTCTTTAATTATATTTGGGCGGAAAACCTATAATAGCAATAGCACATGAGTAAATAACAAAAGAAGCATCGTCGTGAGGGTCGATGGCGTAGTGCGTAAGAGCGTTGTCTCCCACCCGGGACGCATCGGTTCGAACCCCGCCACGTACCAATGTGTTTTCAAATTTTGAATTCATATATACGTCTAATCGACGTTTTTACGGTGAAGGAAAACATCGTGAGGAAACCTGCACACACTTATGAAGAAATTCTTACGTTGTGTGTGAAGTCGACCAACCCGCACTTGGCCAGCGTGGTTGACTAAGGTCTAATTTGCCCCTAATGTGGGGTAGGCTCAAACCCCTCGGTGGGGACATTATATGAGCTGTTGATGATGATATCACCTTAAAACTTATTTTTGTTGCAGGTTTAACCACATCGCAAGCTCAATGGTCTCATCATGGTAAGATTTTATTTTGACTAAAACACTTTACACACAAGTTCGTGTGGTAAGTCTAATTTTTTTTTTTAGTTTTTTTAGTTATTTATTTTTTTATTTATTTCAGTACACAAACAGGTTACAGTCATAAAAAACACAATATTAATGAGGAACATATTGTATCTAGAACTAGACCCTAACCCTAACCTAACCTTTAACAATAATTGTTGAACATGCAATGTTACTTCTATTTATGCGTTTGCGGAAAAATATTCTTTTACCACACATACATAGTATGTAATTTGTTTTAAAAAAAAAGTTTTCAACAAGCGACACATTTATTATGGTCTCCGTGGTTTTGTGACTCGAATGACATCCAGAGGTTCTGGGTTCGATTCCCTGGGAAGTACAAATTTGTGCTCGAAATTGTAGGGTTTATACTAAGCTGGCTAGCTACTACCATATTATCAAAATCTGTCGCTATAATAATAATGTTAACAGCATTATTGTGTTCAGACAATTAATGACGAGATAGCCAGACCCTCTGTGGTTGATGGTTCAGGTGGAGCTAGATTCCATCTTCGACCTTGTCGTCACTAATTACCATCAGGTGAAGGCCAAGAACTTGTGTATGTCTCAAGTATAAAAGAAATCTCTCAAACAAGCAACCTCTCCATTTGGATTCCACTTCCACTTCACAGACTGATGCGATGAAGATATTTGCTATACATTTTTATAAATAAAAAATTCTACAAATAAAAACATACAGTCGAATAGAGAACCTCCTCCTTTTTTAAAGTCGGTTGAAAATAAACATTTTTAAAAAGTAGCTTTTATGGAATAATTTAATTTTTGCGTTCCTCGCGGCTGCGTTGACCAATTACCCGGTGGCGTAATTGGTCAACGCAGCCGCCCGGATAGCGGAAGATGCAGGTTTGAGTCCCGCCTGAGACAAGTCGATATTTTTCACTGCATTTTTCAAGTAGCTTTTATTTAAATGCTCTAAAAAACAGAAAATAAAATAAAATTTTATAAAAGCTTGTCGTGAGATTTTCTTCGATCATCGTTATATAGATCTGTGTTGATAAACAGAGATAGATAGTAAATCTATCTCTGTTTATCTACACAAGTAAATCTCGCGAGAAGTTTTTATAACATTTAAATTTAAAGTTTATTTTATTTTATTCTTTTTAGAGCATTTAAATACAAACTTGTTTTTAAAAATGCTTATTTTATAGAAATTTATTTTTTAGTCAGTTTTTCCGTATTCTTCTCAACAAACTCTTTCATTTGAAACCCAATATCATGGGAGTGCCGAAAAGTGACTGCCATCTTGGGCCATCCGCCATATTGGATTTATAATGCTTAGCTAAGCATGCAACGTCATTCTAAATAAAAGTGCATGCAAAATTTCAGCTCAATCGTATACCAACAAATGATCGAACAATTGTTTGCAAATTTTGACGGACAACCTACATTGTATGAACAGCGCAAGCCAAATAAAAGCTGGTAAAAATAATAAATAACTTGAACCAGGTTTACCCAATTTTCTCTCAACGTCACGTCAGCTAAATTTAATATTTTAACCAGCTTAATAGAAATAAGGCAGCCTTGGAACGGACCAGGGGTCCCCTCTCTAACCCGCGCCGACGTCGCCGCGGTGGGCGATGGAGACGCCTGTTCCAAAGTCAGGTGTCACCATAGCCTGGTCCAAGCAGATATCGGGACGGGGGTCCATTAATATCTGATATCTGCATTAATTGGTCCAGCCGATTGACGACCAACCCTTCCTCAGGCGGTCGCCAGTATCCTGCAGGGTTGTAGAAAAGAGAGCCTTTCACACCCGTCTCCAATAGGAGGAGTCTGAAAGGACGACGCCGTTCTTGTTAGGATGCACAGTTTAGTTCCCTAAACGTGATAGGTGGTAGCGGAGTGACCTGTGTTTTAGTCGGTTCAAGTCCGACATAGTCTTGTTATCCCGGCCCGGATAACAGGTATGCGTGAACATTAACCGCAGGTATAAAAAAGCTTAATAGAAAACTACAAGTCTTTTTAATAAAGTTTAGAATAAAATATTTTTAGCAAAAAAAATAGGAAAACCGACTTCAATGCGTACAAATTCAAACTAAAAAGTAAGAAATAAATAATATTTTTATGAAGTAGTTGAAAAGAGCGTCATAGAAAACCAATGAAAGTATTGATACACATTTATAATTCTTTATTTATAATTCATACTCCGATATATTTGGAGCCGGCATCATCAAAATCGATTCATAATTGACGGAGTAATCGCGGAACATATATTACATACAAAAAAAACATACAGTCGAATAGAGAACCTCCTCCTTTTTTGTTTGAAGTCGGTTAAAAATTATATAAATATATTGTTTAAAATTAACACAAAACAAACACAACATGAAAATTATATCTTAGCGTAATATAAAATTATATCTTAGAGTAACCTTTGACTTTAAGTAAACTTGGGTAGACTAACCTTTGACTTTAAGTAAACTTGGGTAGACTCAGTATTTGTTCGTAAGAGCTATGGATGAGCGCAACCTCCTAGCACATCCAAATTTTTTGCCTACTATGAGATCGCCATCACTGTTATCACATTGTAACAATTGGATTCTGAATTAAAATGTTTTTGTTTTTTTTTACCTATATAAGAAAATTATTATATCACTATTTTACAGATGAGAGCACTTGGCCTGGGCAGTGCACAGTAGGCTCACAACAGTCTCCAATAAACATCATGTCGTCAGAGAGCCGGCTGGACCCCAAAGGGCATCACATTCGAGGGCGCCTCGTCTTCCGGGGCTACGACAGAGTCAGTGTCACGGCTAGGAACACGGGTTACACAAGTAAATCGATTTTTATATACAGGTGTCCCAAAGAATAGTGTAAAACTGAAGCCCAGAGATAGAGTAAGACAAATCCGAATAACCTCTATGTATGTTCTACGTCTTTTTGTAGTTTTCGAGTTATGATTGTTTAAAGTTTTTCTTAGTAGTTTCTGACTTTCAAGACATTTTTGTGTTGTATGAGGTTGTAAACATAGATACAGCCTTGATTTTATTTCCTCACATGGCTGAATACAAGACTAGCCAAACAAAGTCATCACCGGTCCTCAGATATGTAAACACAGTGCAACAAGCTCGATGAAAACCAAATTAATTATTCATAAACGCTTTTTTTTGGTTTTGAGGAGTTACTATTTTTTGTTGCACTGTATTGACATCTAAGGAGAAAGGTGATGGCTTTGTTTGACTAGTCATATATTTAGCTATGTGAGAAAAAAAATCAAGACTGCATCTGTTTACCACATCATTATGCACAAACATGTCTTGAAAGTCAGAAACTACTAAAAAACTTTAAAAAATCATAACTCGAAAACTACAAAAAATCGAAGACATTTCGGTTATTCGGGTTTGTCTAGGGCTACTCTATCTCTGGGCTTCAGCTTTACACTATTTTTGGGACAACCTGTATATTACACACATACATAAATTAAGAAACGATTTTTTCACATAGGGGTAGGCAGAGATCACTTGGGCTCCACGTCCGGAAGCCTCCTCGTGGCGGACCCTGGTAACGTGGTGGGGAAACTTTCTCGGTGGGTGTGTGGCTTTTGATGTCAAGTGTGTCCGCTTGACATTCGTAATCACATGCCATCGTAGAGTTGTTTTTGTTTTCCCACTACGGCTAGTTCCGGACGGCCCTTTTCAGGGCCACGACCGCGCCCGAAGTCCCTCAGGTGCGGTCCGATGGCTGCTCCCGGTGTCCTCGTCAGGAGGACGCGCCTGGTCGAGCAGCCGTCGGTGAGAAGGCGGCCTATAAGGCCGGCGTCGGCCAGCGGCCCACAGGGGCTGGCGTTAGTCGGTAGACCCTGTAGGCTGCTGGCCACTAATTAATGCACAAGGAGTGCCTAGACGGGCAGCGTTGGGACGGTCTCGGTGTAGTTGGGCTCGCGTGCGCAGATCCCGAGCCGTCCCGCAATAGCGCACTGGAGGTCAGGCCGGGAAGGATGTTTAGTGGGTATGGAGGGAACGCCTTCACCTCGAGTACCACATATCCCCTGCTGTTGGCACCACCCCGCAGGGACGATGCGTAAATGCATTTGACCTCCCCGACAAAAAAAAAAGGCAGAAATCACTAAACTACTTTCTACTTGCTACGATCCTCACATATTTCAGTTTAAGTATTACATGTTATGGCTAAATCCGAAGTAGAAAAAAAATAGGTTTACCGGCTAAACTTATACTTCAGACTTTTAGCCTTAACATAATAGGTACATAATATTTTAAATAACATCTCAATACTTATAAAGAATGTATGTGTGCCGTGTGTATTTTTAAGTAACTAATGATGGTTTTTGGACAGTACGTTGGGGTCTTATCCCCAACACTCCTGCGCCGGTGCTGTCCGGGGGCCCACTCCGTGGAAACTACACCTTCAACGATGTGCACTTCCACTGGCTGTCAGAACACACCTTCGAAGGATTGAAGTCAGTATGCATTTTTGGATTTAATTTTTGAATGCGACACGAATCGTGGTGGAGTGTTTGGGTACCGAAATCGGAGTTTTTCATGCTATGAAATACAATAAATTTCATAGATAAATCACTCCTTCTAAGTATTTTTTATAAAACTACATATTATAAAATAGCATCCATTTTTAATTTCTTGATTTTGTAGATAGAGGAGGTCCTGTAATCGTCAAAAAATTCGACCTCGAGATTTTGACGGATTTACACGTTTTGGACCTCCCCGAGTTCAAAAACCCCATTTTTACTTTCTCGTATACGTAGTATAGAGGAAGTTTTGTAATCGTCAAAAAATTATACCTCGAGATTTGAGACTCCCTGAGTCCAAAAATATTTTTTTTGGAATTATGTCTGTGTGTATTATTACACACATTTAATATTTATATTGGATTTTATTTTCATTATTTTTTATTATTATTGAAGATATCCCCTGGAGATCCATTTAGTTCACATCAAGACCGGCCTCACGCAAGCAGAAGCCCTGAGGACGCCTGACGGACTCGCCGTTATCGGAATTATAGCTGATGTAAGAATTTTGCCATAACTATACAAGTACTCCTTAAGAAGTAAGGCATGGTATATTAGATTACAATTCAGAGGTCCCATTCTGAAGATATTGCCGGCGAGTCGATGTGATAAGGCGATGCCCACAGAACATAGATATTGGCGATGCCAATTCCGTGCCTAGTTGGTAAGTGTGCGACAACCTTAAGGGCATGCACTCGATTTACCCCATGATTGTCATTATTTTGTCTAATTTTGAAGAGATGTCAACACTCTATGCAGATAACTTATATACTATAGGAAGATTAAATCTTGATTTAAACCGCTATAGAGAAATATTTTAATTTACATTTATAGTTTTGTAAAGCGAGAGGAATCTTCTGGCGCAGTTTTGCATAAATGCAGTTAGGAGCTATCTTTCAGATGAAATACAAGCGTTATAATGGCAAACAATACTGCGCAAAAAGTGTTTTCCAATAGAAAAAAATACTATTATGAACCACTTCAGAGCCCTAATAAGTAATAAATTGTGATAGTATATTAAAAAGGGATACCAAAAAAATATATAAATTGGTAAATTTTAATGAGGATTTTTGCTCTGTGATTTTTACAATGTTTTTGAAATGTTTATTTAATATATTTACTTAATATAATACATATAATGCTAGACATAATATCGACATATATATTGTTAAATGCAATCAGATTTTTTTAATAATTATTGGAAAAATGGTCTAAATCCGAGCTCGCGGCCATTTTTCGATCGCACAGCTAGAGAACCTATCGCTCTGCGAGCAATGTTTATGTGTGCATGGGTTCATATAGACATGTGTATCTAACAACAATACAGCGAAAAAAATATTATTGGTACTTGGATGCTCTTAAGGTTGAAGGTACCCGAGGAACTCTCGCACACTGAGAGACTGTCACCATTAACATTATCGTTATTGCGACAAACTTTGATAAGATTTTAGTCGCCAGCTAAAGTCCTGCCGACAACCACCGAGCAAGTTCTGGAAATCGAATCGGAGGAGTATCTTTTTGTTCACATTAACATAAAAGATACAAATTTTTAACCATTTGGACCACTAGGAATAAAAAATGTCCTTTTCGTCCTACAAACATCCTAAAAATTTACCGCAAAAAGAAAAAAAAACTACTCTAACTGTCATTAGTGCGACTCGTCTCTTTTCCTTGTCGTTGCTAATTACACTCGTGACTTAGTTTAATTTGGTTTTGCTGAAGTAAATTGTATTAAAAGTAATATTTACAATGCTTCCGATCTTTTTTACAATCAAAAATACGGACGCGATAACCTACAGACCTATGCAAATCTGCAAAACAGCATACACAGGCACGTTGCAAACCTTTTGCAAACCCTGTAGAAATATTTACACACTTTTTTGTATAGAGAAAAATTGTCAATAAATCTGTCGACTGTCACATGTCAAATGATGTCGATTATCGCGCCAAAAAGTACGCTATTTCTTTTCCAGTGTCTTTAATTATCTTCATACCACATTTCATCTAAATCGGTTCAGCAGTTTAAGTGTGAAAAGGTAACAGCAGACAGATAGAGTTCTTTCCCGTTCACACCTAATAGTATAGGTGGTTGACCTTTCTTTAAAAGGCGAAGATATGCGTTTGCATGCCCCACGTCCTCTTACGTCGCTGGGCAACGTAGCGATAGATTATCCATTAAAATAATGTCTGCTTCCATCCATTCCATCAATAGGATCCAAAGAATATATACCTATAGGATCTATTAGGTAGACTATAAACTTTAGCAATGCCCAACAATCGACAGAAACTTCTCCTCCGAAACACAAACGCCTTGAAAAAGATTAAAAAAAAAATAATCAGATTATTGTACTATCAGGTTGGTACACCGGGCAGCAGCACAGTCCTCGACGATCTGATGCCAGCAATGCCGTTTATCTTGGAGAGGTCTGGTGATTCACAACCGTTTACTATAAATCTCACGTAAGTATCCATCATTGACATGTACTGGTAGATATAGATTGAATTGGATCTATGCTAATATTATAAAGCTGAAGAGTTTGTTTGAACGCGCTAATCTCAGGAGCTACTGATTCAAATTGAAAAAATATTTTTGTGTTGGATAGTCCATTTATCGAATAAGGCTATGGGCTATATAATATCATAACACGCGAATAAAGTCGTAGGCACAGCTAGTATAAGAATATAGATAGTCTTTTAATTAAGTATGTTTACTTTTTTACAAAAAAAAATGGGAATGATAATAGCAAAAAATCCTGAAATTTTCCAATAACAAAACTGTATCGTATCGGAAGAGATCGCTTTTCGCAATAAGACCGCCCATTGTACAATTTGACTTAAGTACCTACATAATGCCACTAGTTATAAGTTTTATATGTCGATGTACAATAAAGAATATTCTATTCTATTCCATCGTAATACATTATGAAAAGAAATACCTTAGTCGGTACTAATAAACTAATTCGACATGGGTCTACTACAATTTTAAAATATTAGGGGTTTAAGTATGAAATTGCCGTTTTGTATGGAGAATTTAACGAAAATTCATTTTTCCATACTAATATATTCGCGATTTTTTAAAACCACAAATCTAAATTTTGTTTAATTTTGTGGATATATTTAGACAACATTAAGCTGTAGGATACATATAGAAAAAAATTGAGAATTGATATCTGTAAAAAAATATTCATATTTTTATAACGGAGACTGGCCCCTCTTAGGACAAGCTGTTTTTGAAGTGTATTTCTAGTGAAAAAAAATAAAAATAAGAATAAAATTTTATACATAAATATAAGTCATTGTAATGAAGTTTAAAATAAAAAAAGAATAATGGACATATCTATTGTATTAAAGGAATTATACACTAATGAATAATGAGGAAAAAATCGGCAATTTCATCCTTTAACCCCTATTATATCAAGCTCAAAGTTTTGCATAACTTAGGACAGTTTTTATATCATGTTATTTGGTTAGCAGAGACAAGCATATGAGCTGCCTGGTAAGCAGTCACCGTAGCCTATAGACACTCGCAATACTGACGCGACACTTACGGTGCGTGGAGTTCCGGCAACCATAGAGTTCTGGCAACCTAATAAAATACTTCTAAATAATAATAATATACTAATATAAATATAGCAGAGTAGAATAGCATCACCCCATATCCTCCAATGGGTGTCGTAGAAGGCGACTAATGGGTCAGCAAAGGGGTATTGATCACCTTATACTCCGTCCACCAATCCGCATTGGGCAAGCGTGGTGGACTACTACCTAAACCTCCTTCAATGACAAGGAGAGGCCTTGTGTCCCAGCTGTGGGTCGAATTATAAAGGCTGTTATGATGATGATAATTATTTCCACTCTCACACCAATTATCTAGCCCAAAATAATCTATCATATATCAGACAACGGACAAATTTTAATATACATATTTAATATAAATAATGACTGTCCAATATCTGTCACAAATAATGACAACGTGATCTAAATAGTATCTTAAGGGCTATAAACGAAACAAAGGCAAATCTAATGCGACTAGTTTGATTGTCTCAACACAAAGCATAGGAAGGGCTGGTCCTCATTGTGGAACTTCGACAATGACCTCTGGCACACTCACGATACAATGGATAATAAGGGTACTCGACAATTCGGCATTATCCGCAGTTCTAATTCATAGAGGAAATTGACTTGATTAGAATTCAGATAAAAATCTTGTAACATTTGCAAAAAGAACGTTCTGATTCTAAATGACACGAATCTTATCATTCGTCGTCAGCAGCTAAAGACTTTCGCTTGCGCTCATTCGCATTATGAAGCTTACTCGATGTAAGACTTTATTACTCATTGTCTTGTATAAGTGTAAATTTTGTATCATTGTGCAACGAAGATATAGAAATCCAGAAAGCAATTGCTCATATCCTTTCTTGTCTTTGAACCCGAAATCACCAAAGCGAAAATATAGATACATCGCAATAAAGCTGGCTGCACGCAGCGAGCGTTAATAACGTTCAAGAGGGCTGCTTATGATTTATATCAGATGATTTGCTTGTACTCAGGAGCATGTTCAGTCCTCATCCGCAGCAGTACTATACATACCACGGCTCCCTGACCACGCCATCCTGCGACGAGGCGGTCACCTGGATTGTGATGCCCAAGCCTACTCTGGTTTCTCATGAGAACGTAAGTTTGTTTAGATTCAAAGACTTTTTCTTGCCTTATGTCCATTGCTAAAATATGAATATAAATTGCTGGATCCAACAAATTGAATATTTTTTTGTTACTTGGAATATTTGATGTAAGCAGCAAGATATATTTACTTAAAATACCTATAGTCTACCTTTTCTTTTTTTTGACGAGGAGCTCAAATGCATTTACGCATCGTCCCAGCGGGGTGGTGCCAACCGCAGGGGATATGTGGGGCTCGAGGTAAAGGCGTTTCCGCCATACCCACTGAACATCCTCCCCGGCCTGACCTTCAGTGCGCTATTATGGGACGGCTCGGGATCTGAGCACGTGAGCGCAACTACACCGAGACCGTCCCAACGCTGCCCGTCTAGGCACTCCTTGCACCAATTAGTGGTCATCAGCTACTCCTCCACCGACGGCTGCTCGACCTGGCGCGTCCTCCTGACGAGGAAACGGGGGGCAGCCATCGGACCGCACCCGGGGGACTTCGGGCGCGGTCGCGGCTCGAAAAGGGCCGTCCGGAACTAGACGTGGTGGGAAAACCAAAACAACTCGACGATAGCATTTGACTTCGAATGCCAAAGGGACACACTTGACATCAAAAGCCACACACCCGCCGAGAAAGTTTCCCCACCACGTTACCAGGGTCCGCCACGAGGAGGCTTCGGGACGTAGACCCAACCTATAGTATACCTACTGTGTAAATAGTAGTTACTATACTCATTTCCAATATTACAAGCCAGCCTAGGGTATAGTTCCCATGGGTACTATGTTCCGAGACCTCCCCGCGGTGCACCCTGGGCACAACGTCTGGCGCCTCCACAGACGACTAACGTCGGAACACGGAAGGGCCCTTTTCGGGCCAGCGGACCTTTGGGTCGTGGGTTGGCCGGCCGATAAGTTGGTGGGTCGCCTTGAGCGGAACTAGGATAGGAGGTCGGTAGCTCCTGACACGCTTTTTCTCTCAGAGGTGGCGGATGGATGCAACCTCTGGTTTGGTTTTCCGCGGTGGTGTGATGGGCGGCCCTGTCGAAACCAGCGCCTGGTGCCTACACGACTCAGTCGGACCCAATCGAGTCTGCTACCTCGTGCGGGACCGGTATGACACCCGATGACGTAGATATCACCCCAACCACCCAAGCCACACTTGGCACCTCTATGGCGGACGCGGGAAAAGGCCTTTTTCAGGGCCGGTGGAGCCTTGTGCTCGGTGGCGAATGGTCTGCAAAACTGGCGGGCTGTTGTCCCGTCGGATAGTGGACACGATTGAACGGTGCACCGGTCAGGCCTGGGTCAGGCACACAGGGTCAGCACAGATGGCTTCCCAGTGAAAAGCGAACAGTCGCGATCCTGGGGTGCTGTCGTAGAGCGCCTTGGCGGAAGGACGTTTAGTGCGTAACGGGGAAACGCCTGTATCTTGAGTCCCACATACTCCTGCAGTTGCGTTGCACAGGGATGATGTGTAAACGCATTTGATCTCTGCGATAAAAAAGGGTATAGTTCCCAAAGAATGTAAAAATCAAATGCCAAATCCAATATGTCGTCCATAGCAAAACATGCTGCACCGACTGCAATTAAATTGGCACCAGGCTATGCAAAAGAGTAGGTTATAACCTAAATAAAATACATTCCTCATCCACAGTACAAGAACCTCACACAAGCACGATTCAGCGGAATCAACAACGACAGATCAGTACGACCTCTCGGCAAAAGGCTCCTGTACCGGTCCAAGGAATTAGCGTCCTGTTCGAACGCCATCTTCGGATCTTGGGCCGTGCTCCTCGGCTGCATCACCACCAATATGTCTTCTAAGATCTACAAGGGCCTGTGTGGCTTCGGGAACTTCAAACGAAGGTTATTCGGAAAAGAAATCACGCAGTGTGATTAAATACTTTAATTGCTTGGTTACGTTTTTGTGGAGTCAATTTGTCAACAAAAGTCACTATTTCAATAAGTTTGAGTTACCTATCACCTTTTTTAAGTATACACTTCTTAGATTATATTTTTTTCGGAGCATCAAGTCATTCTGGATTCTGAACTTCCTGCTTCTAGACAGCACTAAGGTGCCTAAGCAGCATAATAAGCCTAATGGGTCGCAGTGACCATTTATTATCTGTCTAAATTCAATCTTCACTCGTCTTCTTTAATGCGGGATCAATTTTGGATCTATAGAATTGTTCTACTTACTGGTGAGGAATTATCATCATCGGGCTATTTACATCCCAGTGGTCAGATCATAACTTTCCACGCAGTAGGGACGTAGGAAGCCATGAGGATTCTAGACCAACAACATAAATGTTTCAGGCGTGAAAGTCGTGCCAACTTATTGATGGTAGATAAATAGTATTATTTAGCAACAGATTTCCTTGAACCCACTGTCGCAGATTCTCGGCAGTTTTACCTATTACAAAGTTGCTTGGTCTAAAATGGGTTATGGCATAAATAGATTAATGTATGTAATTTGCTGTTATGAGCTCAATCTAAATGGTACTAAGTAGGTCAAGGAGACAGAGTTTGAACTAAGAAAAAACTCCGTTTATTGTAGTAACTTGTGTAAATACTGCGATCTCGAATCATAGTAGTATGAAATAAATAAATACAATTTTTTTAAATTGGTAATCCTAGTATCCAAATCCTAATATATTATATTTTTTATTAATTTGTTAAGGTATCTAACGACGGACTGCATACAATGCGATTAGCGGTTACAATTTACAATCCATTGGTATACATAACGCATATTAAAATATCACTAAAATGTCTTCCAATCGGATCTCCAATTCATTCCATTATACATATATTTAATTTATAAAATATGTAATTAATATAGTTTTTTTTTAATTTTATGACTATTTTAATAATAAAATGAATGAGATGAGATGCAAAAAGACGCTGCCACAGTTCTTTACCTACTCTGAAAATATATTTGTTGGACTGTTACTCTTGTAACAATCAATATATAACCTAATTAATACTTACAAATAGAATTGATCTGAATTACCACATATATTTATTCATGTAAGTTTATAAAACATTTCTTATATTGTATCTATTGTAATGTAAAAATTTGTTGTTATCTAGTCTACATAGTACAAGCTATAAGATCTGAGTTTAAGTTCACAATCTCAAAACATGATCTGAATTTTACAAATTAGTTGTTCGGGACATCTCAAATTTTGCTTTAGTTGGTTGACTTAATGTGCTCAAACACAAAGATTTTGTTTACGACAAACGATATTCAACAAAACTGCTCTCCGGCAGCAATATATCGTGGTCTGGGTGCATTTAGCCATGTTGGATGTACGTTATGCATGCGGACTGTACGTTAATTACTCTCCGTAGTTGTCTTAAAAATAATTAACGTAATCGTCCTATCACTACATAGTATAAAACAAAGTCGCTTCCGCCGTCTGTCTATCCCTATGTATGCTTAGATCTTTAAAACTATGCAACGGACTTTGATGCGGTTTTTTTTAATAGATAGAGTGATTCTTAAGGAAGGTTTATAAGTATAAAACATGCATTTTTACATAAGCATTGCACCTGTGCGAAGCCGGGGCGGGTCGCTAGTTAAGGATAAAAAGATGCACCATTTAAACAGTTGCTTGAAGTAATCGGTTTTAATACAATCACTATGTGTGACTGCATCCAAATTGGCCACTGTATAAACCGCATCCATCCACCTGTTGAGCTGCATCTCAGAAACAACTGTGCTGCTGAGGTGCAGCTCAGTTTCTTTTTTGATGCCCAAAATCTGATCAAAAGTACGTATATTATTATAATTTATTTGAATTTTTTTACATTTTAATTTGGCATAATTGAAATTTTTGCAAATTATACCAAATTATTAGTTATGCTAGAGACGGGGGCACAGCGTAAAAACATACAAACACCACCCCATTGAAGTTGAGGTAAATGCCGCTTTTGTCTAGACAGCGTGCAATGGACTACCGTCTACCAAACGAGTGTATGTGTGCGATTGCCCTGTCTAGACGTTGTCGTTGGCTGACTGGCACTTATATAGACTGTGGAAGGGAACAGAATCAGCGACCTTCGCAATCGCGGACATTGAAAATGAAATATCTTCGACATTGTTAGAGCCACGGCAGCTTGTGACACTAGACGAGAGACGTGAATTTTGTCGTGATCTCAGTCAGTTGGAAGAGCAGTCGCCGGGATTACGAAAGGCTAAGTTCAAGTCCCAGCTCAGCATTATCATTAATAATAAATAAAAATAGTTTATTTTGTTATCGTTTGCTTACAAAATTACATGTGGCCAAAACCACCCAGGAAGCATGGTGATAAATGCTTGTATTGGGTGTTTCTGCTCTTCCCTAGTCTCTCATGCTCGACATGACAGCATTTTTTCCGTTCTCTATTTAATTTGGCATAATTTTCACGCATATCTACATATGATCACGCTCGTAGTCCCAAGAAGAATTGAGCAGTACCCGTAGTTGTAAGTTTTTTAGTATAATAATATAATGCTTTTTAAAAACAAGCTTTTATTATGTTCTTGTTAAAAAAAAGAACTAAAAATTTATGTGGCCATCCTCAAACTCCATCATCAGATCAGACCCTGGTAACCATCTAAAAAAAAGTACTCTTCAAGACGAATCAATCGAGCTGAAACTCGATGAGCTTGCGTCGTTTCATTACAGATATCCTATGACCTCCTTCCAGCTCCATCGTCAGAACCTGGTTACCATTGAAAGAAAATCTACTCGTCAAGACGATTTAAACGAGCCCAAACTCGACGAGGATTTGTCGTTTCATTGCGAAGTTCCTATGGCCACCGTCCAGCTCCACCAACAGATTGGCACCATGTCATCATAATATGGCATTGTCACGTGATTTACACAACTATGCGAAATTTCAGCTCAACCGCTAACCGGGAAGTGGATCTAATTTAATTTGCAAAATTTGATGACAAACATCGGGACAGGAGAAACTAAATAAAAGCTTGTAAAAAAAAGTAAAAAACGATACTATTATAGTTGCGTTGAGCTCATAACCCAACTACAATAGTAACGTTTTATATAGTACTATCGACCCGCCCCGGCTTCGCACGGGTGCAATGCTTATGTAAATATGCATGTATTACACATATAAACCTTCTTTAAGAATCACTCTATCTATTAAAAAAACTTGATTGATTGATTGATTGAAAACCGCATCAAAATCCGTTACGTAGTTTTAAAGATCTAAGCATACATAGGGACAGACAGACAGCGGATAGCGACTTTGTTTTATACTATGTAGTGATTTAACTAACACTACGGGTACAGGGCCTTAGGTAACATTTGTTACACAAGGCCACATCCGGCAGTATGGGATAAGGAGTGCTTGCAGATAGTGACAGGTTGCCAGCCTGTCACCTACATAAAATGGACAACAAACCCAAAATAAAGTATCAATAATTCAGTAAACAAACAAACAAAAGAATGTCACAGTCTTATAATTTTTTTTTTCTCGTATGTACTAGTCATAAGTATTTATTAGTACCTATTTAGTATTTTAAATAATAAATTGTATTTTTAATGTTCATTGCGATATTCCTTAAATGTTAAGCTTGCAATTGCAATAATAATAAAATACAAAATGACATTCCATTCTTAATGAATTTGCCGTACCGAATAATTACCGATAGCGTCCCGCATATTAGAACAAGGTCCCGTAGCGGTGTCCGTCTTTAAGTTAGGTATTTATTTTTATTGACAATGCGTTTTGCGGTCGTCAAAAGCATTTGGGTACGGTTGAGTGAGACATCTTACAATAAAAATTTACAATAAATGTGTCAAAATATTTATTTTATTAAGAATGTTCCTATTTTTGACAATTTATTAACGAAATTATTGTATTATTTATACGATAAATGTTAAATAGTGATTAGTTTTAAGCAATAATGTCAATTATAGTTAAGTTTTTTGTGTGAAGACAATACCTAATATTACACCGAATGCAAGTTTTATTTGCCAATAAAACGTTATTAAAATTCATGATTGTTTTTTTTTAAATGTTAAGGCTAATCATATTCGCACAAATTCTTGTTTGTACAAACAAACATATGCGCTAAGACGGCAAAAAGGTATACCGCACAAATGGTATGCACAAAACGATATTTTGCAAAAAAAACATTTACACAAGCATGTACGTGAAGACTTGACTTAACTATGCAAATCGATTTTCTATATATATGTATTAATATTAGGGGTTTAAGTATGAAATTGCCGTTTTGTATGGAGAATTTAACGAAAATAAATTTTTCATACAAATATATTTGCGATTTTTTAAGGAACTACAAATCTAAATTTTGTGTAATTTTGTGGATATATTTAGACAACATTAAGCTATAGGATACTTAGAGAAATAATTTGAGAATTGATACCTGTAAAAAAATATTCATATTTTTATAACGGAGATGGACACCTCTTAGGACGAGCTGTTTTTGAAGATGTATTTCTAGTAAAATAAATATAAATGAGAAGATAATTTTATACATAAATATAAGTCCTTGTAATGAAGTTTAAAATAAAAAAAGAATAATGGACATAGCTAGTGTATTAAAGGAATTATACACTAATGAATAATGAGGAAAAAATCGGCAATTTCATACTTTAACCCCTATTACATATGTATAGAAAATCAACGTTTGCATCATCCGGTTTATGCAAATAAGATTGATAACAAATATTTCCCTTATCTACCTCGTGGAGCTCGGCCACCTAACTCACCGTCGGAAACCCAACACCACAAAAATATAGTGTTACTTGACTGTGGTCTTCTGTAAGGTATGTTATAAAAAAAAGGTGGCGGGAACCCCAGCTCGGTCGCTCCGAAATACACCAGCTAGTCAGCTGCGCCCAATATCGGCTGAAATCACGTTACATTACCCTTCCTTTTACAACACCCATAGAATAAATCCTGTTTATTCAAGACCAGAAATTACATGAAACTGCACTTACGCAGTATACATACGATCACGCTAAATTCTAAGAGGGGTTGTGCAGAGCCTTAGGTAACAATTAGTCATCATCATCAACAGCTCATATAATGTCCCCAACGAGGGACTCGAGCCTACCCCACATTAGGGGCGATAAGGCCTTAGGTGACCACGCTGGCTAAGTGGGGGTTTGTCGACTTCACACACAACCTAAGAATTTCTTCATAGGTGTGTGCAGGTTTCCTCACGATGTGTTCCTTCGTAAAAGCGTCGATTAAACGTACATATGAATTCAAAATTTGAAAACACATTGGTACATGGCGGGGATCGACCGAAGAACAATTAGTAATTAGTAGTATAGTTAATTAGCCACATCTGGCAGTATGGGCCATGCAGTACCTTTAAATAGTGACAGGTTGCCAGCCTGTCGCCTTTTTTTTTTTTTTTGATGTCGATGGGGAACCAATTGACTGGCCATACCGCACGCTGGCTAGGCGTGCGACGTGTGCAGGGATCACCGACGCGGAACAGCGCCAGTACTACCTGCTAAACCCCACCGGTACCCTCCTAAGCCCTCATGGGGGCGCTTTGGGATCGACGCACTATACGTGCGCCATTTCACCAAAGCGTCCCCGGGCTGGCCCGGTCCAACAGTGGACCGGGCGACGCGCCTGTGGGGGATTACGCTAGGGTACTAGGTAATCCCCAGACGGGGTGGCCTATGCCGACTGGCACCAGGGGCGCGCGGCTTGCCAAGCCGCGCCCAGACCACCTTAGGGCCGACGAAGACCGGCGGGCATAGCCGCCTGCCTTCTCCGACCCTGCCGTCTACGCCGGAGGGGAGCGGCTAGAGCATCCTCCTCCCGCTCCCTCTCCGCTGTGCCAGCCTGTCGCCTACATAAAAGGGGCACCACACCAAAAAAGAAACAATCCTTAATAAGAACTCCCCCTTATCATTCCCAATCCAATGGGATGGCTGAGAGGACTGCACAAACAATAAAGAAAAGCTTAAGTAGATTAGAAATGGAAAATTCCAAGTTAAACCGAGAAGTGTTATTACACATTTTTTTATTCTCCTATAGAAATTCTCCAAATAGCACGGGCATGTCTCCAAATGAATATTTACAAACAAACAGATTCCACCAACTATGACAAATGTTACACTCAAAATCATATCAGCAGTCAGGGTATACAGGTACGACGCTACACAGTAGGTATGTAACAGAGAATACAACAAATATTTTAAATATCTATCTTGTACAGTGCCGGTAACTGCACTCCATAATCGGTGATCAATTAATTACAAATTAGTAGCGAACGGAACTAGATTACCGGTGCGATTATCAAGGAAATTGCTAAACGGTTTCAATGCTTTTATTTGTTAAACTAGTTTTTGTTCCCGGTTTCCCGCCGTTAATGCCAATATTATCGATGAATTCATTCAAAATTAGCTTAGAACTGTCCTCAATGCATGTTCGCACTCCGTCACCAATTATCAAATGTGTGTGTTTGTATGTGTCATGTTTTTGCTCATGACTCTCTCGGTGGAGAATGTCTTGCATTCAATTAACATGGACTAATTAATGGTTACCAAAAAACCACTTGAAATCAACAATGATACTCATTTAACGCTTATGTCGCTTTCAAAGCGACAAGTGTAAAGCCGCCCAACAATCTAGAAAATCGTAAAAGACGTGAAAAGTTAAAAAAAAGAAAATTAGTGAATTTTTCTAAGAAAAGTTTATGAGGATAATAATTATTAAATTAAATTAAAATCATTTATTACGGTCAGCAGAAATCCATATACCTACTAGTGCTTATACTTAAGATCTTAAAATTGTGTTTTCTTTTGCGAACTTATTGTTGTTCACAAGTTTTAATTGAAAACCTTTATACGAACGTAATATTAGTTACGATAGTACAGTATGTAGTTTTATTCTACAATAAACTCTGTAATAATAACTAGTAAATCCACTTTCAATTAATTGTGTATAGATATAATCAGTAAGTTCCTAGTTATTTTTATTACTTACCAAGAAACTAACGTAACTAATTAAATTAGGTAAATATACTATGAGTACTTCGATACAATTATCCAACTCTGTTGCCTCTCACAAAAGCAACTGAATCATACAAACATACCATATTTTGTCTGGTTTCGAAAGAGAGCAGTCGTTTAGACAGGTGGCCGGTCGTAAAAATCTGGGTGCGCTTTTTCTTACATAACTTTTCAATTCCTATCATTGGAGGTTAGAAAATATTTCTCATACCATTTAAAACCATAATGATCATTCTTCATAAAAAAAAATTAAAAACTACATATTTAAAAACATAATCATTGAAATTCATAATATCATTAATAATACACTTACGTTTTTACTAATATTTGTTTTCATATATTTTTCTATGCTAATGATTGAAACTCATAATCATTTAGGCCCGTATTACAGAATGACACTCAGAAGTCAATCATGTCTTAAGAATCGTTTGTCACTTTCTATCAAGCACATAGTGATAGAGACGTACGACGCTCAAATCGGCGTTCATTCTTGAGACTCCTTCTATAATACGTGCCTTAGTATCGAAAATTATTATTATAAAAGAACAATAGGTTAGCGAGGAGCGAAGCGACGAGCGAGTTAGGTTGACATGAACACAGCGCACGAGCCAAGCGAGCGAAGCAAGCATGCCGCGGAAGCGGCCGGCGAGTGCCAGAAGCGACTTTAGGGCGTTTTTACTGAATTATTACTGAACTGAATATTCGATACGATCTTTAGCCACTCGTCAAATATAAACTTAGAAAAAAGTGCTGAAAAAAAATATAGGTATGTAGACATGTATGTGTTGGCAGTAACAGAATTAATAAAAAAAATTATGATCACTAACTGTTATGAGCTCCGTTGGTAGTAATCCTGGTGGTAACTAATGGTAGTAATAAAAAAGTATGAAAAATAAAATTATGAAGAGTGATTATTATGAACACAAATCGGTAGTAAGACAAAGAATAGGATTTAGAATATTATGTGAGCCAATATGGACCCCAAAATATACTGCACCTACCCCAAATATATTTGTAGCAGGGTACGAGAAACAAAAGAAGAATATCATAATAAAATTTACAATCTGTCTGAGCTCTACCTCACGTCCGACGTTTAGCTATAATGTCTGCAAGAAACAATGTAGGATGAATATAAATTACATTGATTTATATTCATCCTACATTGTTTCTTGCAGCTAGGATCTTGTCATGAAAAAAAATAACCTGACCCTACCAATTATAAGTGATGATTTCCGTTCGCTTATACAGACTATATATTAATTAAAACCGTTTAACGATAAGTCCGTAGTGGATTCTATCAATATTAGTCTGTATATTCGAATGGAGATGGCTTATTATTGGTAGTTTCAGGTATTTTATGACCAAGTGGAGTGGATTGTCACACACAACTAAGGAATGGTAGTCACAGTCTGTGGATGATGGCGGAAGTCAGCATGCGTAGTCCGACGGTGGGAGAAAACATAATCCTGAACCTTGGTAGAAACTGATTTTTATTGCCTTGACTATTATAGCAAATGCATATGTAAGTTTCTTTTACTGTGACAAATCTCTACCATGGGTCAGGATTCGATTCGCTCGATAGATTAGACATAATATAGATATTAATATGGCATACAAAAGAATATCAAATACCAAATGAAGCCGACGATCTTCATTCAGTTCCAACTCCAACAGATGGGTACCGAATAAGAAATGTTGATAGAATGTGTGAAAATTTGCAGAAAATAATGTTCAGTGGACCGTGTCCTGATGAATGGCGCGAACGCGAGATCGCTAAGCAGTGTTGTTTTTGAATATCCTACGCCGTGCGTGTGTTTTCTTATCAAAACTTTATTGTGTTACACCGTGTGTCAACCAAAGACTAAATAGATACTAATCGGACCTGATTTAGCAATAGTGAAAGGAAAGCCGGCTGCTGTGGAGGAAAGGTGAGTCGTACTCAATTTCTTTCGTCGGTTTTCTATCCAAAGCGGGTCGTACCCTTTCTCATCTCCTTGTCCATTAATTTCAGCCCCTTGTAGCAGTGAACGCATCCTTGCAGGTGTTTACTTAGCTCAATTTGTATGGGAAACCAAATTTGCTCTTTTTCTACAAGGACCGCGCTAATGCCACCCGAGCAAATTGAGCTCATAGCGCCACTGAAATAGGAATCTAAGTATTTTTAAAACTTATGACTAATTTAAAACTTACGCTAAAGGTACGGATGACGGAATCATAGAAGCAGAAAACACAGTAACCCCAAAATTAGGAACAGGAAAAGCAGGACTTCCAGTGACGTCAAATAAAACGTAATAAAAAAATGGAGAACCATTTCCTCCGCGAGCATGTCATCCCCATCGCCAGAGACAGGTAGTTGTTATGTCTCAATCAGGTAACTGCTGTGAGAAAGGAAATAGCAATAAAATAGCCGTTACAGAAGTTGGTCAGATCAAATCATTGTTTCTAGACTATACGCGCCGGAACATCAGGGATGCACTGTGGGTTCTAGACACGGAAAATATTATACCGATATTTTTAAGTGAGGGAGTTATTATAGGGTTGCGCTCAGGGTGCGTCCATTAATTTCGTAAAGTGTTCAGAGGGAGGAGGGAGTTGAGCCCAATCTCATATGGTAGAGAGAAATATTTCTTGGCTAAAAAAATTTTTTTTTTTTCACTATAATTTTAGATTACGATCTCCGCAATCTTAAACTACTAGTTTTGGTAAAAATGATGAAGCAAATTGTTTTGAGCTATAAAGATCCAACGCATTTACCCTATGATTTGAGAAGTAGATTTATATAGATTAGGGTTTGTACGAAATCTCACGACATCTCAGCCCCGGCCAGAAATTTTTTAAAAACACCTTATGTAAACGATTACAATGATGCGCTATTAACCCTGACCTCTGCCGCACCACGTGGAGCTCTGGCAGCCTTACTCACCTACAGAATCTGTACACTACGAAAATGTAGAGTTATATGACTGCGGTCTTCTGCAGCACTGTAGGCGACAGTCTGGTAAAGAACTTAAAAGACTTTTCTTTTTTCTATTTTTACTTTCTAGTATACGTAGTGTAGAGGAAGTCTTGTAATCGTTAATGATTAACACGTTTTGGACCTCCCCGAGTCCAAAAAAAGTGTGTGCGTTAGCACGATAACTCGAGTATTTTTAAACTTATTGCAACCAAATTTAACATGCATGTATAACATCAAAATATAAGGTTTCTATCAACTTTTGAGTCGTCGATCACGAAAGTTAAGCAACCAAGTGCGCGGTCTTTACTCGGATGGGTGACCAAAATTTAACATGCATGTGTGACATCAAAATATAAGGTTTCTATCAACTTTTGAGTCGTTTCCGGTATACGAGAAAGTCAAAGGGACTAATTTTAGTAAGGATGGAAAAACAATATTGCTTTCAACCTAACCTAAACGGTTGAAAGCAATATTTTGCAATATGCTAAATTTTTAGACTGTGTGGTTCGAAAACAACATTTTATTTTACTAAAAAGCCAAGCTAAGTCCATCCCAGAGGATTCCAGCTTGCTGACGTCACAGCCTAGGTTTCCTGTGCCAATGACTGGATAGCCGGGGGACGGGATACGTGTCACGGCAACTTACAGCAATTGCACTGTTTGCGTGCACTGTGATTTGTTAGTTAACTTGCTTTGAGCTCTTAATATGTTAATAGAGTTTCATATATATGATAATATTTCTCATAAACAATTGACACCTTTAGTAATATTTATTTATTTATTAGCAACACAAACAGACAGTTATCGTAACATAATAGTGTACAGTATGGTAAAATGGTTTTGTTTTAGATACTGTCCTAAAACAGTGTTGACATCATGTTAGTATACAGAGTTAGGGAAAACAATTATTAAGAAATTACAAAACTAATATTATTGAGTAGGTGTAAAAAAAAATATACTTACAATAAAAAAAAATCCGACAAACAAAACGTTGTGGCACGGTCATCACCCGGCCCAACCGAAGTGATAATAATAAAAAAAGAAAAACCCTGATACTTAAATATTAACATATATAATAAAACTTTTTGCAGCTCTTTCCTAAACAAACCAAGACCATTAAAAATGTCCAAATTACGACTTTCATTGCTCAAATCGTTATATGCGCGGCATTAAAAGTATTTTAAAAATAAGATTAAAAATCTCTCACTTTATCTTCAACTAGTGGTCGCCCACGGCTTCTCTCGCCGGCTTTCTCTCATTAATATCAGTTATTATATAGCCTATAGACTTTCTCGATAAGAGTACTGTCAAACACAAAAAGATTTGTTTAATTTGAATGAGTATAGTTCCTGAGATTGAAGCGTTCAACCAAACAAACAAAGCATACAAACTCTTCAAAGATAACATTACCGTGCTTCAGCTTTATAATACTTACACCATTTTGAGACTCGGATGACTATACAACGTGTAATGTAGTTTTTTCCTAATATTGAGTCAGTCGTTTATCATCTTTATTAACAAGTTACTTATCTTCATTACGAACGCATAGCATGGACACATGGATAGTCTTCGAAGCGTGCGGACCGGGGCGATAAGACTCTTTTTTAAAAAAAGAATAATTTTAGTGCGTTACTAACAAATTAATATTACTCCTATTAACCCCTCTAACTAAGTTGATTCGCTTATGCTAGGAGTGGTTCATATCGGTAGTCTAACAGTTAGGTTAAGTACATAAACCTCACCAGTTCGACTACCAACAAAGAAGATTCATTACACGGTAGATAGAAGCAATTCCGGGTGGTGATAGTTTTCGAGCTCGATCAAACGTATCGTATCTTTTCATACATTGCCCACTGTTTCTGCTAGTTTACGCTAGAGGCGCTAGTGGGCAATGTATGAAAAGAGACGATACGTTTGATCAAGCTCGAAAACTAACAAACTAGGGGTAGGTACTGACTGTAAACCATTTATTGAAGTCTGTTACCGACCTTGGAATCTGGGAATAAGACAAAGCCCTACAATTAAATAATACATCCACTCTTTCCGCCCACGCCTCACTGGGCACAGCTCTCGTCAAATTATAGCAATCTGGCTCGTTTATTACTGGAGCCGACCTTGGTTATCAGCACATAGGAACTGCTTTCGCAACTCTATGGTTTTTTACTTGAAGATATTGACTTCGCTCTAGGAACAAATATTACACATAATCATAGAGCCATGCCCATTCTTTGTCTAAGCCATGCTTAGACAATGGATCCTGTGCTCATGCCTTTCTTCACACACACAGAGACACTACGTGCAATCTACACGAAGAATATTAGAGATTTGCCTGTTAACAAATTAAAAAAACTGTAAAAACTAAATTATATAAAAAAGCTGAAAATTATATAAAAAATGATACAAATGCGTGGGAGTAAAATCTGCCCGAAAACGCATTCAAAGTTGAAATTTATTTATATTGATATATCTATTGACCTGTAGTGATGTTTTGAAATCATTACGAAATTGTAAGCTGTGGAGTTTCTTTTGCCATTTCTTCTCCATCTCAGCATATTAATAATTATTTAAGCAAAATAATTATTCGTCTTGTATTCGGTGGTAGGGTTTTTGACGATTTAAAAGTACTTAGTAAAGTCCATTTAAATAAAGAGATTTTCATTTTCATTTTCACACACATCAAAATACGTACCGCTTTCACGATCTACTACGATCATAGCGAAATTTTGTACACGCATTGTGAAGGAACTGAAAAGAACATAGGGTAACTCTCATATATACAAACAAAAAAAGCTCACTTTCGCTTTTATAATAGATAATAATTAGGATTGTGTAAAAATATTATTATTATATCCTTTAGGATCAGTATTTCTTAAATGTTATTATTAACTTACTTTTGTTATGATTGAAATTGATACCAAATTAAATAGAAAATGAAAAACATGGAAAAAAATCCTGTCATTAATAAGTGCTGAGACGGGACTTGAACCCGCGACCTTTCGCTATTCAGTTGGAAGAGCAGTCGCCCGGATAGCGAAAGGTCGCGGGTTCAAGTCCCGTCTCATCACTTATCCATGACAGGAATATTTTCCATGTTTTTCTTTTTCTATTCAATTTGGTATCAATTTCAATCATACATAACTAAACTTGCCAAACAAAAAATAAAAACAACTTACTTTTGTCTTTTTGAGAATCTGTCCATATGAGAATCTGTCCTTTTGAGACTCTGTCTTATTGAGAATCTGTCCTTATATAAAGGATAGAAAGTTCTGCTCCATCCCTTTTGAGATTATAAGCATGATATTTATGTATGTGTGTAACTGCGGATTGAATAAATATTACCACCCAAATTCCTGTCAATTTCACAAGCTTGCATAATGCACAAAATTATTTGTATTATGCTCAGGGTTTGACTTATTCAAAACCAATTCATTATGTTTATAATAAACAAGACGTGTTGTACAAACATGTTGTTACTTCCTTACATCATTATAAACGAACTTCAGGCATTGTTCTCGTTTCAGTGCGTCTTCAAGTGTTTCAGTGCTCAGTGAAAGATCATGCCGCAGTATATCTTCTTTGTTTTGACTTTTTCCGGTATGTATATTTTTTTTATTTTGCTTTTTTATGTTATGAGATGGCATACAAGCTTGCGGCCCACCTGATGTTAAGTGGTCACCGCCTATAGACACTTGCAATATTAGGTGTAAATCACTTAATACCGCAAGTGCGTTTGCCATCCTGGGGACTAAGATGATATGCCCTCCATGCCCAGTAATTACACTGGCTACCTTTCTCTTCAATCCGAAACACAGCGAACTGCTTCACGGCAGAAATAAGAAAGGCGGTGGTACCTACCCAGACGACCCTACATATAGGTCTACCACCTAGTGAATATTAATAATACCAACACCCTGAATACAGGTGGTTTGGGATCGGCTTCCGAGTTGATTTTAATAATTTTTTTTTAAAAAAACGATTTGTTGTTGAAAAAAAACAAAAAGTACCCAGAAAATATTGTACAACATTTTCTGAGTACTTTTTGTTTTTTTTTTTAATTGTTTTTTTTTTTCAAAAAAAAATTGTTGGTTATTTAGTTTACATATTGTTTAAGTAAATTTATTTTTTTGTAAACCTATAGCTTGATAGCCAGAGTTGTCTTTTCACGTGTCAATAGGTACCTACATAAAAGTCTTTAAAACTGCGAATAGTTACTTCCTGGTAAATATGCAGGGTGTTTGGTATATGAAGTGGGTACCTACCCATACTAACATAGTCCTATAGACAGATGATATCAAAAATGTAAAATTGTTTTTTTATTTATCTATTACATGTTCGGACAGTAAAACAATGAAATATGTATATATTTATGCTTTCATTATTTTTAATCTTTTCTCTCCATCCTAAGGTTGTCAGAAAGAGATCGATAAAACCGCCAATTGTTTTAAAGTGATTTATAATATTTGCAGAGTTAGTCATGTCCATAACCTACAAGGAACCTCTTTGGAATTATGATGGTAAGTTTTGTCTTTGATATTATTTTATTTAGTACCTACCACTTGGTAATACGTATATTATATTAACAATACATACAGTAAGTACATTAAAACACATACTTAGATAGGTACGAAAAAAATTAACTGCGTGGTAGGCCCCCAAGCCAGTGTTTTTAATCCGCGCTGGCTCTTTTACGAACAATTACATATTCCAAAACCGAACCTTTTTTTATTCTACAGGTACCTACCATTTTTAAATTATGTATAATTTTCGTTTTTAAGGTTTAGGGGCTTGTTTAGCTCTAGAAGTAGATAACAGTAGATTCAAAACACAATTCAGCCTTTGCAAATCGGACCTTAAAAGAACCGGAGATGAAATATTAGCAAATTGATAATAGATTATAATATTGGCGGAGATATTTGAACTGTAAAGCGTCAAACTTGTACTTTAATAACGAATCACAAATCTCATATCAATATTTAACTCAAACAAGACTGCCAAGGTGCCAGCCACATTAATGCTGACAGAATGGCTAGATGGGCCTGGTAAAATAATCCCTGTTCGCCTAGATGAGACCAACTGGCCCGGCGTCACCTGCAAAGAAGGGGGTAAACGGCAGTCTCCAATCGACATCAGGACATCAGAGGTGATCAAGGACTACACCAAACAGTTCGTCAAGCACGGACCTCTGAAGCTAAACGGGTACCACAAGGTGCTGGTCACTGGGATCAATAATGGGCATACTGGTATGTGTTTTTTTATGTTATTTAGTTGGCAGACAAGCACATGACCTGTCGTAGCAATCTGTCGTTGTCACCCCTTGCACCAGGTCGGAACGCCCCATCCTTCCAAGACTTTTTCGACCACTTGAAAAAGAAAATGAAAAAGCACTTTATTTAAATGGACTTTGCCACTTTTAAATCGTCAAAAACCAACCAACATTTCGGGACGAAATAATTATTTTACTTAAATTATTATTATTATGCTGAGATGGAGACGAAATGGCGAAAGAAACTCTACAGCTTACAATTTCGTAATGAATTCAACACATCATTACAGTCAATAGATATATCAATATGAAAACTTGCATAGCGAAGTGCTAACAGCTTTCCAAGCAGCCAAAACATGTTTGTGTTCCCATTTCCTCAGTGGCTGAAGGGTCCATGTGAAGCTAGATTATATCTTCAACTTTGTCATCAGTTATCATTAGCTAAGATGAAGGCAAATAATTTCCTAATTTAATATAGGTATTATACCTGTAGTACCTCAGACTAAATTGGTCTGAGCCTGTACCTACCACTTCGATAATTGTGACGATTTTGTAAAATGCTGTAAAACAATCAAAAGCGTATTGTATGTTGTATTAAGGTATACTCTTGATTGCACTCATTAACTATGTAGCAACTGTCAAAAAGATAGCATACTGCCAGATGTGGCTTTATGTGTAACGAAATGTTACCTAAGGCTGTGCTGTGCTGTGCACCCCTCACGGGATAACGATAACGAGTGTGGTCGTATGTACTATCGTATGTTGGTATGTAAAAAAGAACATTTGTTTTCAAATATGGACTTATTTCTAAAAGAGATCTTTCCCCGTTAACCTCTGAATGTGTGTGTATAAATAAATACTTATGCAGGGGACAATACCATGTAATAAAATTATGTAAAAGATAATCTTGGAAGCAACTTTTTTCAATAGTTAATTTATTTATCTCGTATGCACTAAAGTAGGTAGCGATTAACATTTTATCTTCAGCAGCTAACAATTTCAATAAGTACTACATTTCACTAATAATATGTATCTACCAATTTAAATTTCAACATTTAACCCCCTTTGCTACTTGTTTTAATCACCTTGCAAAATAGTTACTAAGTTTATCACATGTTTCATAAATTTTAAGTCCTGCCTTATGTCCTGCCAATAAAAGTCAAAAATCATAGTTCACTTTTGAGCATTATTCCAATATTAGATACCATGTACATGTACATAGCCATGTGATGCCGGCAGAGTAGAATAGCATCACCCCATATCCTCCAATGAATGTCGTAGAAGGCGACTAATGGACCAGCAAAGGGGTATTGATCACCTTATACTTCACACCAATCCGCATTGGGCAAGCGTGATGGACTACTGCCTAAACCTCCTTCGATGACACGCCCTTGTTTCCCAGCTGTGGGTCGATTTATAAAGGCTGATATGAGGTACCTAAGTTTATTAACTTCAAGTCATTTATTTAAAAACCCATTTCATAAATCAAAAATGATTCAAGTAGTATATTGACATGTACATAAGCTGTCTTCATCGACTCTGGCGAACATACTAAAGAGCTAAACTACTGAAGTGAAACCCCATACAGTTACCTAAATCCGCTGCAGTATTTGTCTCATGATTTACAGGGAAACTCTTGGCCTTCATCTGACCTGTGTAATAAGTGTTGATGTCATGGAAAGTGGAAGCGAACTTTACCCGTTCTCCTCAACTACTGAGGAACTGGCTATATTAATATTAAGCAGTTAATATTAATATAGCCAGTAAGCCATATAAACAAAATAATGCTGTTAACACTACTGTTATGACGCCACACTTTGATAATGGTGGTAGCTAGCCAGGCGGGCAAACGGCCTCACCACCAATCAAAAAGCCTCACCACCAATCAAAAAACCTTACCACCAATCAACAAGCCTTACCAGCAATCACAAAAGCCTTGCCACCGATCAAAAAGCCTCACCACCAATCAAAAAACCTTACCACCAATCAACAATTAAGCCTTACCAGCAATCACAAAAGCCTTGCCACCAATCAAAAAGCCTTGCCACCAATCAAAAAGCCTCACCACCAATCAAAAAACCTTACCACCAATCAACAAGCCTTACCAGCAATCACAAAAGCCTTGCCACCAATCAAAAAGCCTTGCCACCAATCAAAAAGCCTCACCACCAATCAAAAAACCTTACCACCAATCAACAAGCCTTACCAGCAATCACAAAAGCCTTGCCACCAATCAAAAAGCCTCACCACCAATCAAAAAACCTTACCACCAATCAACAAGCCTTACCAGCAATCACAAAAGCCTTGCCACCAATCAAAAAGCCTTACCACCAATCAAAAATCCTTACCACCAATCATAAAGCCTTAACACCAATCAAAAAGCCTTACCACCAATCAAAAAGCCCTACCACCAATCAAACCGAGCACAAAATACTCCCCTGGGGATCGAAGCCGGGACCTCTGTATATAATTCCTGTAGGTGAATCACTAGACCGCAGGGGGTAATATACAAGATGTATGAGAAGACTAAAATTAAAATAAGACTCGATCTACTCATGATTAATTGTGCTGTAATAAGTTGTGCAATTTGTTTTAAGTTAACTAGGCTTTGATCTTTGTTATGTTTTATTGTAACAACTGTTGATAAACCAAATAAATAAAATTTCGGGCCACCTACGAGTTTTTTTTAGCCAGTAAGTACCTATATTAATACCAGTGGCGTAAGTATAGGGTGGCATGGGTGGCAAAATGCCACGGGCCCCGCGAGGAATAGGGGACCCGGTAGTGTCACTGACATTTTTAAATTCCTCCTCCTCGCGTCGTTTTCCTCAGTCATGAGGGTCGTGACTCCCCTTTGGTGCCATCCTATCTGTGATGATTCTGCGCCATCTCGACCTATCTTCAGCAGTGTGTAGAGCATCGTGTAGATTGGTGTCCATAGTGGCGCGAACCTGGTCTGTCCAACGCATCGGGCTGCGACCCCGCGGTCTCTTCCCTTCTATTTTGCCAGTGACCATGAGTTTCTCGAGGTTATCTCCGTTCCTCCTGGCAATGTGACCGAAGTACTCGAGAACTCTCCGTAGGCAGATGGTAGATAGCCTGGTCGAAATTTGGAGTTCGCGCAGGATTGATGCGTTGGTGCGTCGCGCCGTCCAGGGGATTTTAAGCAGACGCCTCCAGCACCACATCTCGAAAGCGTCTATGCGGTTACGGTCGGCCTTTCTCATTGTCCAAGTTTCGGCACCGTATAGGAATATGGAGAACACCAGGGTGCGTACAAGTTTTACTTTTGTTCCTTTTGATATGTTCCTGTCCTTCCATATTATGCCGAGTTGTGCCATTCCGTTTTTGGCCATGCCAATACGTCTGCGGATCTCCACTTCGCAGGAGCCATTGCTGCTGATGTTAGAGCCCAGATACACGAAGTTATCGACGAAATCAAGGTTTAGCACGCCCGAGATCTCCAGTTTGGCAGTGCGGTCTATCGTCATGACTTTGGTCTTGCTTCTGTTGATGGAGAGCCCCAGTTCAGCGCTGATGTGTTCCATTCTGTTGAGGAGGGTCACCAATTCGGCCTCAGATGCGGCTAGGAGGGTTGTGTCATCAGCGTATCTGAGATTAGTGATTTTGACTCCGCCGATGGTGATGCCCCCCTCCCAGCCCTCGATGGTCTTTTTAAATTTTTAAATTATAGAACGAAAAATTTCAAAACTAGGGGGGGGTGTATATGAATTTGCCACGGGCCGCCCCACATGGTATAGTTACGCCACTGACTAATACTAAGCTGCTCCCAACAGTCCAGTTCAGCTCCGAAGGCGAGGAAGCCATCCATCCGACAATGACAGGCGGCCCGTTGGAGCACACCTACAGACTAGAACAGATGCACTTCCACTGGCTCTCGGAGCACTCTATCAATGGTGTCAAGTGAGTATAATAAAGAACTTGCTTGAAAAAAAACGCTGCGGAAAAAGCATTGCGATTGACGCGCACTAATTTTAAAGCGCGCGTTTGTTTTATGCGGAAAGACGCGTGCGGCAAACGCGATTCTTTTTTTCCGTTCATTTTAGCCGCTGATTGCCGCTGCGTCAAACGTAAAAAAACAATTATGTAACTATTATAAATAGTACGCGTTAAACGCAATGCGTTTTCCGCAACGTTAGCCGCGTAAAATTACGGCGAGCTTAATACATATCTAACACTGTGTCTATACTTACAGCAATTACCGTCGATTGTTTTTTACGTTTGACGCAGCGGCAAACGTCGGCTAAAATGTACCTATGGAAAAAGAATGGCGCTTCCGCACAGTATGCCTCAAAAAGCATTATTTATTTTCATAGTTCGCCTAATTACATGTTTTAGGCTCAGATCAAAGTTTTTATTTGATCTGAGGTTTTAGGTTCTCGTACTTAAAAATTTTGATTCTGTATTTAATTTCGAAAATAAAACAACAATTGCCTGTATATAGCTTTTAAAATTTTATGATTTGCAACCACTTTGCAAGTCTGTTTTCTAACCTTGTGTAATTTTCACCTCATAAGCAGTTAAGATAAGGCCAAAAGAGGAAACGCGTTTCACCCGGAATCTTGATCCTAAAGAGATTGAGGATAGACACAAGGCTTTGTATGCTCTGGGGATCCTGATGCAATTGGATAGGTAGGATCTAAGACCGGTTGGTGGCCCATTAGGTATACCTACTTCCAAGGCCGTTAAAATCTTGCAGTGGCTGAATGATTGTGCTATCAATAAGTATGTCCTCCAGATACCCCATGGAGATCCACTTCGTGCACGTGCGCGCCGATTTGCCGGTGGGCGACGCGCTCGTCAACAAAGACGGACTGGCCATCATATCCGTCTTCTGCAACGTAAGTAGCCGCCGACACGACACGAGCAGATTATCCAGTGATCTATTTACTGGAAGTGTTCGAAGCCGACATAGTTAGGCAGACTTTTATTGCGTATGATCTCAGACCAATAAAAAAGTCTTTTATTGGTCTGAGCGTATGATGACATGAATTGGCAAACCGTAGTTATTTTCAATAAAGCAGGCGACTACGGACTGAGATGCCTGGTTGTTAAATTTACGAATTTATTTACTATTTGCTAAAAAAAATGCACTACCAACCTTACACTACAGAGCCAATATGTAGGTACCTATATAAGCTCATCGACGTACATACGCCCGTCTCGTCAACGTCATCGTACTCTTTAGTGGTAGCATACGCACATACACATGCATACCCCGCTATAAACGTATAGGGTGGTATGCATGCGTGTGTGTGTACGTATGTGCGTTTCTCAGCCTACCTACTTTAATGAAGGTACTATTAATGAAATACTTGTACAAGCATTACCACGGTAATGTTATTTACTAACACTAAGCGTTTTCCCAAAGGTCCAGGCCGAGCTAGACGATTACCAAAAAGAAGCGTCGGACGAGATAATGCAGTACATTCCAAATTTATTAGAAACCGGTGACAGAATCAGTGGAGTGATCTTGGACATGACGTAAGTTCTGTCCACATTGAAGTAGAAAGACTTCCAGACACAGAAACCGGATTAACTGTAGGTACCTTAACTCTAAAATTTGACAAACCAAAACAACTACCCTCACTATTACCTACTTAAATTATTAACTAGGTAAATTTAAAATAAACACACACACACTCACATACATACACACATACACTCACATACATACACACACACTCGCATACATACACACACACACACACTCACATACATACACACACACACACTCACATACATACACACACCCACACACACTCATTTTATGTTGTAACTTAACTACATATCTAGTTGAAATTATTAAAACAGCAACTCAAATTCGGGACGGGGGCGTAAATGAAGATTGATTGGTGTAAAAAATTGTATCCTATGGTCCTGTTTGTAACACTAATCTTTTTTGAGTTCAGGGAAGAGATTTTGCTTTTTACAACACGGTTTCCACACGCATACTGTCAGCATGAACGATGGGTTATGTGGGTTATAGAGTCTTAACTCCGTTTTTTGTTTCATTGACTAGTATACTTGTGGTCGCAGATGCCCTTCCCAGTGTCACCGGCGTTTTTAAGAAGGCGAAGGGGTTAGAAGGTCCTCAAGCCTATATAAGGCAAACCTCCTTAAAGGGTTACTACATAAATGATTGTGTCGCATATCTTGACCGTCTAGCGTCCCTAGGGCGTTTAAGCCAGAAGGGACTGTTAATCCCTGGACGATTATTAATATCCAGACACAATTGATTTTAATTGTGTTCTCGCGCTCCTGAGCGCGAACGGGGCTTAACGAGTTAAAACTCCATTTCCAATAAGCCGGTTGACCCACTCCATTGTTCATTGTTGTTTTAATACAAAATTGAGAACAAAAGAATGGTTTCATATTGGTATTAAAAGTGAAGGTTATCACAGTTTATTCAAGGATGCTGGATTTGCCGTACCTAGTAACACATCCGGACGAAACATCTGTCCCTATGTCATCAGGCAAATTAGGACGCGAAATTCGGGATGTATATATTTACCACAGTTAATCTAAGACCTTCAGTTCGTTAAAACTCTGTCTAAATGAGAGACATTGAGGAAATCTTCACTTATTGTACAATCAATCATTTGCCAGCTCTAAATTTGGCGTCATATACCTAACTGGTCTAATTAGGAAAGATACCTAGACTTTAGCCAGATAGTTGGTATATTTGTTGAAGATTAATTAAACTACGCGTTTCATAAAAAGTAGCATATTTTATAGCTAAATAAAATTATCCACTAAGGGGGCGTCCATAAATTACGTGAGGTGTTTTTTAAAATTTTCTGTCTCTCCCTCATCCCCCCGTAATTTATGGACGCCCCCTAAGCTTGTTCCGTATTTCGAAATTTACAACTTCAGAACTTTTTGATTTGTCTGAGCTTCAGAATAAGTTTAAAAGATAATGAAATAAGTAATTTTTATTTGATAGGACCGACTAAAAGTGTACCTGATGAATAGAATGAATTGTAATTTCTAGGAAGCTTCTAAGTCCCAACCTGGATTCATACTACACGTACGCTGGCTCACTCACTTCCCCGGAGTGCAATGAGGCAGTCATCTGGATTATTTTCGACACGCCCATTTATCTGTCAGATGCCGACGTAAGTACCTAATTATCTTATTACTAACCAACATACATTACGTACAAAGTACATTTTCTCGCTGCGATGAGGTGTGGTATTGGTACCTACTTGTGAATGCTGAACAATTCTCCAAAGGTAGTCAACATCTAATTCTAATAGTTGACTATGAGCTCAAAATCACACTGACGTCAGGTCGAGGCGTCAGTTATTGTATTGTAATTAGTGTTGCAACAGAACTCTGCTTCCGCTTCCGCTTCTGCAGAAGTTCCGCAAGTTTTTCCACTTCCGTTTCCGTTTCTGCTTCCGCAAACTTTTTAACAGAACTCTAAACGGAGATTACAACGAGGAGCGCAGGGGTGGGAGGCGCGTGGACGACTGGATAGTGTCCCATAGTATGAGTAAACAAGTACGCCGACTGAGAGCCTGCGCGAGCGATAATAGCCTACTCGTGTAGGATGGTATAGGGCTGTCGTCATAAAAATATGCTGGGCCAGTTGCGATACCTTTAATAAGCCAAGTAAAGTGTGTTAAGAATTAACACTTGCACTATGATGTACAGGTAATAAAGCACAGTAACAGGCACAGAGTAATTCATCAGCAGCTCATATAATGTCCCCACCTCGGGCTCGAGCCCACCCCACATTAGGGGCGATTAGGCCTTAGTCAACCACGCTGGCCAAGTGCGGGTCTACTTCACACACAACCTAAGAATTTCTTCATAGGTGTGTACAGGTTTCCTCGCAATGTTTTCCTTCACCGTAAAAGCGTCGATTAAACGTACATATGAATTAAAAATTTGAAAACACATTAGTACGTGGCGGGGATCGAACCAGTGCCTCCCGGGTGGGAGACGGCGCTCTTACGCACTACGCCACCGACGCTTTCAAAAAGTAATTACTTTGTAGTAACGGGGGTATTGTTTCATAATTATTTTGTTTTTTGTGCATACACTATAAAAAAAATCAAATTCGCACTTTTCCCTTTTATTTATTAGCTCATTAAGTGTGTGGAAGGGGATCAAAAATTCCGTTATCTATTTTTGGCTTCCATGCACCGTTTTCGAAATATTAGCGTTTTTGTACTTAATTTATTTTATTGAAATTATTTTAGTTGAAGTTCCATATAAAAACACTCAAAAATTGCTACACCCTTATCTTATTTTCTAAATAAGAAATTCATTTAATAAGTTCAATTTGACAAAAAATATTGCAGATAGCCATGTGATGCCGGCAGCGTAGAATAGCATCACCTCATATCCTCCAATGGGTGTCGTACAAGGCGACTAATGGATCAGCAAAGGGGTATTTGACACTTTATACTCCTCGAATCCGCATTGGGTAAGCGTGGTGGACTACTGCCTAAACCTACTTCGATAACAAGGAGAGGCCTTGTGTCCCAGCAGTGGGTCGATTTATAAAGGCTGTTTTGATGATGATGATGAGTCAACTCCATTGCTGAAAACACAGTCAAAAAAGTTGGCATTCTTTCAAAGGTGAAACGGTATTTTACATCTGAACAGCTCCTAACTCTTTTTCGAGCCCGTACGCTCCTGCATCTCCATGCAGCAGCGTGTTGTCACCTTTGGGACGAATCTGCACGTTATCATTTGGATGCACTGGATTCGATGGAGCACCGAGTGAGGAAACTCATTGGCAGTGAGGCACTCGCTGAGGCTAATCTCCAGAGTCTTGACCACCGAAGGCGTGTAGATTGCCCCTCGGTCTTTTATCGGTTGCATTTCGGAGCATGCGGAGGTTCTTCATAATTTGATCCCTCAGCCCCTTTCCACTTCCGGACGACCAGACGCGGCGAAGGCTTTCACGGCTGTGGATATACCTCCCATCGGCGCGAAACGCTTTGCTTCCTCTTTCATTATGCGAACAGCTAAGGAGTGGAACTCGTTGCCAAGGTCTGTTTTTCCGGATCTATGTACTCTAGATATTCAAAGCCAGAGTGAACAAGCCCCTTCTAGGCGAGCGTGTACCATCTTAGGCCTCATCTTTGCTTTCCATCAGGTGAGGTTATGGACAAATGCTCAGCCTATCAAACATTAAAAAAAAATATTGTTTTTTGTGCTTTCTCTTCATAATATTAACACTTCTGCTTCCGCTTCCGTTTCCGCTTCCGCTAAGATTTACTTTTGACATCTGTTTCCGTTTCTGCTTCCGTTAAGACACTTCCGTTGCATCACTAATTGTAATGCTTTCGCGTGAATGCCGTATAACACGCCGTTTACAATCGGCGCGGCGGATTGTAGTGTATGAGAATGAGGATCAGTCACATAACGGGAGAACCCAGTTTTGACTATTACATTGCATGCGTTATGATTTTCTAAGAACACTACTTTTTGATTTTTTGAAATCCATCCTTAAATGGCAAAGTTATTTAATATTTTATCGAGCCTTATTAAAAAATGCGCGCCACCCGGCCGTGGATACTGATGACGTCAATCGACACAATCCGCGCGCGATCGCATTCGTTCAGTATGCATATTCGTGGTTAGTAGTAGTGTTGCAACGGAACTCTGCTTCCGCTTCCGCTTCTGCAGAAGTTCCGCAAGTTTTTCCACTTCCGTTTCCGTTTCTGCTTCCGCAAACTTTTTAACAGAACTCTAAACGGAGATTACAACGAGGAGCGCAGGGGTGGGAGGCGCGTGGACGACTGGATAGTGTCCCATAGTATGAGTAAACAAGTACGCCGACTGAGAGCCTGCGCGAGCGATAATAGCCTACTCGTGTAGGATGGTATAGGGCTGTCGTCATAAAATATGCTGGGCCAGTTGCGATACCTTTAATAAGCCAAGTAAAGTGTGTTAAGAATTAACACTTGCACTATGATGTACAGGTAATAAAGCACAGTAACAGGCACAGAGTAATTCATCAGCAGCTCATATAATGTCCCCACCTCGGGCTCGAGCCCACCCCACATTAGGGGCGATTAGGCCTTAGTCAACCACGCTGGCCAAGTGCGGGTCTACTTCACACACAACCTAAGAATTTCTTCATAGGTGTGTACAGGTTTCCTCGCGATGTTTTCCTTCACCGTAAAAGCGTCGATTAAACGTACATATGAATTAAAAATTTGAAAACACATTAGTACGTGGCGGGGATCGAACCAGTGCCTCCCGGGTGGGAGACGGCGCTCTTACGCACTACGCCACCGACGCTTTCAAAAAGTAATTACTTTGTAGTAACGGGGGTATTGTTTCATAATTATTTTGTTTTTTGTGCATACACTATAAAAAAAATCAAATTCGCACTTTTCCCTTTTATTTATTAGCTCATTAAGTGTGTGGAAGGGGATCAAAAATTCCGTTATCTATTTTTGGCTTCCATGCACCGTTTTCGAAATATTAGCGTTTTTGTACTTAATTTATTTTATAGAAATTATTTTAGTTGAAGTTCCATATAAAAACACTCAAAAATTGCTACACCCTTATCTTATTTTCTAAATAAGAAATTCATTTAATAAGTTCAATTTGACAAAAAATATTGCAGATAGCCATGTGATGCCGGCAGCGTAGAATAGCATCACCTCATATCCTCCAATGGGTGTCGTACAAGGCGACTAATGGATCAGCAAAGGGGTATTTGACACTTTATACTCCTCGAATCCGCATTGGGTAAGCGTGGTGGACTACTGCCTAAACCTCCTTCGATAACAAGGAGAGGCCTTGTGTCCCAGCAGTGGGTCGATTTATAAAGGCTGTTTTGATGATGATGATGAGTCAACTCCATTGCTGAAAACACAGTCAAAAAAGTTGGCATTCTTTCAAAGGTGAAACGGTATTTTACATCTGAACAGCTCCTAACTCTTTTTCGAGCCCGTACGCTCCTGCATCTCCATGCAGCAGCGTGTTGTCACCTTTGGGACGAATCTGCACGTTATCATTTGGATGCACTGGATTCGATGGAGCACCGAGTGAGGAAACTCATTGGCAGTGAGGCACTCGCTGAGGCTAATCTCCAGAGTCTTGACCACCGAAGGCGTGTAGATTGCCCCTCGGTCTTTTATCGGTTGCATTTCGGAGCATGCGGAGGTTCTTCATAATTTGATCCCTCAGCCCCTTTCCACTTCCGGACGACCAGACGCGGCGAAGGCTTTCACGGCTGTGGATATACCTCCCATCGGCGCGAAACGCTTTGCTTCCTCTTTCATTATGCGAACAGCTAAGGAGTGGAACTCGTTGCCAAGGTCTGTTTTTCCGGATCTATGTACTCTAGATATTCAAAGCCAGAGTGAACAAGCCCCTTCTAGGCGAGCGTGTACCATCTTAGGCCTCATCTTTGCTTTCCATCAGGTGAGGTTATGGACAAATGCTCAGCCTATCAAACATTAAAAAAAAATATTGTTTTTTGTGCTTTCTCTTCATAATATTAACACTTCTGCTTCCGCTTCCGTTTCCGCTTCCGCTAAGATTTACTTTTGACATCTGTTTCCGTTTCTGCTTCCGTTAAGACACTTCCGTTGCATCACTAGTTAGTAGTGATCACTGTCGGTTTTTTGATGTTTTTTGCATTGTCGGGTTATCGTTTCTGTGTTATGTAATAATGAACAACAAATTGAAAGATGGATTTGAAAAAGGACAGTCCGATAATCTACCTAAAGTGGATTCTTTCATGGTTTTTACTTTCTCGTATACGTAGTAAGTATAGAGGAAGTCTTGTAAACGTTAAAAAATACCGTTTAACACGTTTTGGATCTCCCTGAGTCCAAAAATACCTTTTTGAAATTAATTAAGCATATGTGTGGGTGTGTGTGTGTGTGTGTTTGTGTGTGTGTGTGTGTGTGTGTGTGTGTGTGTGTGTGTGTGTGTGTGTGTGTGTGTCATTGCGTTAGCACGATAACTCGAGTATGCTTTGACTTATGGCAACCAAATTTAACATGCGTGTATGACATCAAAATATAAGGTTTCGATCAACTTTTGAGTCGTCGATCACGAAAGTTAAGCAACCAAGTGCGTGGTCGGTACTCAGATGGATGACCAAAAATTAACATGCATGTATGACATCAAATGGTAAGTATACCTAATCTAATGTCTTAGTTAGTTCAAGCATAGGTACTTCTTTACATGGGGGTCCACATCCGGAAGCCTCCTCGTGGCGGACCCTCGTAATGTGGTGGAGAAACTTTCTCGGCGGGTGTGTGGCTTTTGATGTCAAGTGTCCCTTGGCATTCGAAGTCACATGCCATCGTCGAGTAGTCTTTGTTTTCCCACCACGGCTAGCTCCGGACGGCCCTTTTCAGGGCCACGACCGCGCCAGTCCCGAGGGTGTGATCCGATGGCTGCTCACGGTGTCCTCGCCAGGAGGACGCGCCAGGTCGAGCAGCCGTCGGTGAGGTGCGGCCTATAAGGCCGGCGTCGGCCAGCGGCCCAATGGGGCTGGCGTTAGTAAGTAAGTTAAGTAGCCCTTGTGGGCTGCTGGCCACCAATTGGTGCACAAGGAGTGCCTAGACGGGCAGCGTTAGGAAGGTCTCGGTGTAGTTGCGCTCACGTGCGCAGATCCCGAGCCGTCCCGCAATAGCGCACTGGAGGTCAGGCCAGTAGCGGGGAGGCACGCCTTTACCTCGAGTCCCAAATATCCCTTGCGGTTAGCACCACCCCGCCAGGGACGATGCGTAAATGCATTTGACCTCCCCGTCAATAAAAAAAATAGGTACTTCTTTACATGGCAGGTGCGGTAGATAATTCTACTTATATTATAAATGCGAAAGTTTGGATGTTTGTTACTCAATCACGCCTAAATCGCTGAACCCATTTTGATGAAATTTGGTAGGGAGATAGTATGAACCCTGGGCATTCTGTGCTCACGCGGTGATGTCCATTGACATAGGCTACATTTTATCCCACTGCTGAGCATAGGCGCGATATAACGTGCAGTCCACGCGGGTGATATAACGTGTAGTCCACGCGGGCGATATAACGTGTAGTCCACGCGGGCGATATAACGTGTAGTCAACGCGGGCGATATAACGTGTAGTCCACGCGGGCGATATAACGTGTAGTCCACGTGGGCGATATAACGTGTTGTCCACTACTTATGTCCCTACTTTGATGATTGTTAATTGTTATTAACCCACACGTTTATTTTAGGGCTGAGACAATATGACATAAAAGGATTAAGGTTCAGGTCTTTCTTCTATCTATCAAAAAAATAGGTAAAATTTCAATATACGAGGATAAGTATATTAAAACTTACGTCGAAATGATCTTCGCAACAGTAATGAGTACTTTTGCTTGTTATAGGATCTCTCTTCATAACACTACACCATTTTATTCTAGATTTTAGGTCCGTTGGAACACGAAAAAATAGTTTGTCCGGCGTACCTACGAGGTACTAGTTTTACTCTTGCACTTTGGCACGATACAATATTTGTAAGACATTTTTATAGGCTATTGATGTCACCCTTATTGGTCTGAGATGTCACCATACACAACAACAAATTTAGAACAAAACGACCGGGACAACTCAACAAACTCAACAAAAGTGCGCGGGATACGGAGTATAACTACAAAACTGTAGAGCGCGCATGGTGGCGGCGCGGGATTTGTGTCGGATGACGTCACGCGCTCGCGGCTCGTACTCTCGGCCGTTTTTTGAACTGCTGCAGTAAAATCGCTGTATCTTCGTCATTTCTTATCCGATTTGAATATTGTTTTCACAGTATGTCATGGTTTTCTTACTGTTATAAAACTACATACTTAATCAAAAACGTGACTGATCCTCATTGTTAACCAAATAAAACCGTTTTTGATAAAGCCGTAATAGATTCTATCAATATTAGTTGTATAATCGAATGAATGTCGCTTATTATTGGTAGGTTCAGGTTATTTTTTTTATGACCAAGCGGAGTAGTATTATTGTCAGTACGGCGTGGTATACGATATGGCGACATATGGATCACGTAGTGGAAATAAGGGTCAAATTTCTACATAAATCTTATACGACTCTGCGTCAGTGTGATTACACCCGACGAGACGTAGAGGGCCCGAGAAGAGGCGATAGTATCCGAGCCGCATAAGTTTACATCGAGCTGTACCAAACCAACTTCTAATAAATTACTAAAAAATAATTTTGCAATACCCAGTATCGCATGTTCGGAAAGGTGGGCATCGGCCGCCACAACTTCCGCAGCCTGCAGCGGCTGAGCCACCACCTGGTGTTCCGGCCGGTCACTTCACACATCAACACACCGCACATTGTCAAAATTGTCGACGACGTTTACAAGATGCTGGCGGAATTTTTCCAAAACGTAAACAGGTAAGTATGTCTGTTTTTAAAATACCCTGTTAGTATGTTTTCTTCTACCCTGCTTTTAATTTGGGGTCGGTGCAATACCTATGCCTTGCTATCGCCATACTTCTATAAGATTAGATTTCTACGGCCAGACGCCTTTCTAAGGCGCAACGCAAACAGAAGGCGGCAAGGCGAAGGTACGGCGCGGACATCATTTATTTTCATTCAAATAGCGTCCCAAACACACGGCAATAAGGTAATTAATTGAATTTAAATAATAAATTCATCGCCGAAATGTGCGCGTCCGATGAGGGCCGTTGAATTTGTTCAATAAATGACCTTATTGCAGTGTGTTTGGGACGCTATTTGAATGAAAATAAATGATGTCCGCGCCGAACCTTCGCCTTGCCGCCTTGTTTGCGTTGCGCCTTACAACAAGGTCCTTGGGAACACAATCCAAATAAACACGAACCAAAAATTTTTTTTATTACCTAGATTATTCACACCATGATGTCCATTCGTAAATACCCTGTTCTGCGAATTCTCATATATAAAGTGTGTTATAATCTAAAGATGTGTTCTTCTTTAAATCTAATTCTCGGTTGTAAAAAAAGTGTATTTAACATTTTCTTAAACAAGTAAAAAACATTTGGACGTAACTATTTTATTTTATTTGTTTTTTATTTACTTTTGTACTAACATCTATGGACCAATTTTAGTTGTCTGAAATAAAACACATTTTATTTATTTTTTATTTTACTATTTCGATTATTCTGCATAGGTAGTCCTAAGGAACAGGTATCTGTACATATAGATGACGGCGCTATGATATTATTAGGTTCAATTGTAATTGAATTTGTTAGTTTCATTGGAAATAGTCCACGTGGGATTGCGAGTGACGTCAGCGCCGCAAGAGCTATCGTACGATGCGAAGTAATAGTGGTGGGGCGCGCCTTTGTTGCAGCGGTGCGCGCTCGACAGAGCTCAGTCTAGTTCGAGCCGTCGCTGAGTGCGGACGTTTCTATGGTTGTATTAGGAGTGCTTGTGGAAGCTATGTCCGACAGTTGTGTGGTAATAGTTAGAGAGAAGTGAAGGCGAGTGCCCTAGGTAAACCTACACACTGGGTCACAAGTCCCAGGCACTACTCTGGTTTTCCTCTTTGTGATGTGTGTTGTGATAAATTGACTCGGTATTCGTATGTGAGATAGTGATTCGACCTAAATCCTGACGACATCCACGACATCAGAAGCGGGATTCGTACCCACCATGCCCACTTTGGACGAGTACGGTCGCGCCGCCCGCCGCCGTTTGTTGCTTTTGATAGCTTTGGTGAGTGTTTAAATAATGATTTTAAGTTTGGAGCTGTTTATTTCAAAGAAAGTTGCGTAGTGTTGAGCGTAGTGAATTATTTATTTCGAATTTAATTTTTAGTTAGATGAAGGGTAATTGAAATTATTGTAGTTCAATAGAATCGTAATTGTTAATTTTGATGCATTGCTTTGTAATTCAAATTACTCAATCGTGGAAAGATTTTATGTCTACCCGACATAGAAATTAATGATTGGACGCCTGAAATTCTAGTCAAGGCCTAGGCGTGAGGTTGCCTATTTGCGTGGTATATTTTGTTAGGTAGTGTAATTGTAGATAACTGATGGTTTTGTGCCACTGTAACAGCGGCATAGTTTCTGATGTCGTGGATGTCGTCAGGATTTAGATCGAATCACGATCTCACATACGAATGCCGAGTCAATTTATCAACACACATCACAAAGAGGAGAACCAGAGTAGTGCCTGGGACTTGTGACCCAGTGTGTAGGTTTACCTAGGCACTCACCTTCACTTCTCTCTAACTATTATCACACAACTATCGGACATAGCTTCCACAAGCATTCCTAATACAACCATAGACACGTCCGCTCTCAGTGACGCCTCGAACTAGACTGAGCTCTGTCGAGCGCGCAACGCTGCAACAAAGGCGCGCCCCACCACTATTACGTCGCATCGTACGATAGCTCTTGCGGCGCTGACGTCACTCGCAATCCCACGTGGACTATTTCCAATGAAACTAACAAATTCAATTACAATTGAACCTAATAATATCATAGCGCCGTCACGGCCATCCTGCATCATCACACGTCCTCGTGTGTCTTAATTGTGGTTATAATCTGCAAAAGATAACTTGCGTTCGATTGCTATACCCTAGCTCGGCCAGTCTGACATCAAATAACACAAGACTAGCTATCACACAAACGGCATACATACGGGTGTCACACAAACGGCTTGTTACACAGATGACCTTTCACACATACGGCCTTTCACGCAGTGGGCTTATCACACAGACGGCTTATTTGTCACCCAGATCATTTGTCACACAGCCCACTGGTCACACAGACCACTGTCACACAGACCACTGGTCACACAGACCCTGGTCACACAGACCCTGGTCACACAGACCCTGGTCACACAGACCATTTGTCACACAGATGAACCGTCACACAAACCACTTGTTATACAGACTACCTTTCACACTGACTACTGACACACAAGACTATTTGTTTACACACTTATTGGAGTATTAACATACATTAATTTCCATTTTGTTTGAAATTTACTTACTTTTGCCGTCATCGGCACATCCTGCGGTACTTCTAAGATAGCACTTAACTTCCAAAGGATCAATACAATTTGGCATAGCATGAACTGAACACGGTCATGATCGAATTTGTATGTTCTATTGTAATTGACATTGAAAAAAAAAACAAGTTCAATCACGAAACCATATGGAGTCTTTGTCATCCAGAATACTATTTTTCATTTGCAGATTTTTTTTACTGCAGATTGAAAAAATTGTTGATTGCGGTAGCGGAACTAACGACAACTAATAAAGTCGTTAAACATCACAAATCATTCAGTTCATTTGACTGTACTGTAAAACTACATGCCACGATGTATCCCAACTTCAACAATCCATTTCGCCGTTGGTTCAACTTGATCCTGTTGCTATCAACAAAAGTCTCTGAAACCTTTGCTAGAAAACGTCTATCCTGATCAGCCATGACGTGAGTTGGGGCACCAAACAACCAAGCTATGTATTGAAGAGTCCTTATAGCATTGATTGGGTCGATAAATAAAGTGTGATACAAATATAGTGTATTTTCTAAACGCGTCAAACTAACGCAAAAAAAATTATCTACATGCTCCATTCGATATCAAAATTTCCAATGTACACGAGGCGTTAGATTAATTTTATTCTTAGATGCTTTCTAGGCATTACAATCGAGAGTGGCTCTACATGTGAGTCTAACATAGAGACTCTTCCCAAGACTTCACCTTAGACTCTACCCAAGACTCTACGTAAGAGTACCTAAAACTCTACCTGAGACTCTACCTGAGACTCTACCTGAGACTTTACCTGAGACTCTACCTGAGACTCTACCTGAGACTCTACCTGAGACTCTACCTGAGACTCTACCTGAGACTACCTGAGACTCTACCTGAGACTCTACCTGAGACTCTACCTGAGACTTTACCTTAGACTCTACCTTAGACTCTACCTTAGACTCGCAGCACAATACGTGTCACTATTCTGAAATAAGACCGTTCGTCAAGTTCCCATTATCACCCGCTCTATCAACATGACAACACATCACCGTCACACACACAAAGTCGCAAATATGCCTCATCAGAATTGTAAACCGGTCCTTCAGTTAGCTACTCTCATAGCTATTCCTTTCGGTTGCAGAAACACTGTCAGTTGGTTTTTGATTCCATACCAAACGGTCAATGGTGTCAAATAGTCACTAGGTAAAAAAATGCATGTCGTGAGTAGCCACTAAATTCCAATTAACATCTCACAATAAAAAAAACACGATATCAACTTCGTTAGGTATGTACTTGGTGGTCCGGGGCCTTACAGATTTGAGTACTGCAATACTACCAGTCACTTTACAGGTGACTATAGTCTATACACACACATGAGGTCTGATCCGTCACGTTGTTTTTTTTTCTTCACTAATAAGACTGGGCCAGCAAAAGATGAAAAAAGGTCTAATTATTTTAGCTTGCTCTTATACCTACTTTATGTGGCATTACTCGTGTTGTGGGCAAACCATTAATAAAATGTTAAGATAATTTATTCACAATTTAATCTAATCTATTGGCACGTTGATACGACAGAGTAAAAAAAAACTTACAGACTGCACTACACGTATTTACAAACCTATTTCTCACCAAGATAAAATATGCCGCTGTTACAGTGGCACAAAACCATCAGTTATCTACAATTACACTACCTAACAAAATATACCACGCAAATAGGCAACCTCACGCCTAGGCCTTGACTAGAATTTCAGGCGTCCAATCATTAATTTCTATGTCGGGTAGACATAAAATCTTTCCACGATTGAGTAATTTGAATTACAAAGCAATGCAGCAAAATTAACAATTACGATTCTATTGAACTACAATAATTTCAATTACCCTTCATTTAACTAAAAATTAAATTCGAAATTAATAATTCACTACGCTTCAACACGACGCAACTTTCTTTGAAATAAACAGCTCCAAACTTAAAATCATTATTTAAACACTCACCAAAGCTATCCAATGCAACAGACGGCGGCGGCACGACCGTACTCGTCCAAAGTGGGCATGGTGGGTACCAATCCCGCTTCTGATGTCGTGGTGTAGTTAGATGAAGGGTAATTGAAATTATTGTAGTTCAATAGAATCGTAATTGTTAATTTTGCTGCATTGCTTTGTAATTCAAATTACTCAATCGTGGAAAGATTTTATGTCTACCCGACATAAAGAAATTAATGATTGGACGCCTGAAATTCTAGTCAAGGCCTAGGCGTGAGGTTGCCTATTTGCGTAGTATGTTTTGTTAGGCAGTGTAATTGTAGATAACTGATGGTTTTGAACCACTGTGACAGCGGCATATTTTATCTTGGTGAGAAATAGGTTTGTAAATACGTGTAGTGCCGTCTGTAAGTTTTTTTTTTACCCTGTCGTATCAACGTGCCAATAGATTAGATGAAATTATGAATAAATTATCTTCTTAATATTTTATTAATGGTTTGCCCACAACACGAGTAATGCCACATAAAGTAGGTATAAGAGCAAGCTAAAATAATTAGACCTTTTTTCATCTTTTGCTGGCCCAGTCTTTTTAGTGAAGAAAAAAAACAACGTGACGGATTAGACCTCATGTGTGTGTATAGACTATAGTCACCTGTAAAGTGACTGGTAGTATTTCAGTACTCAAATCTGTAAGGCTCCGGACCACCAATACCTAACGAAATTGATATCGTGTTTTTTTTATTGTGAGATGTTAATTGGAATTTAGTGGCTACTCACGACATGCATTTTTTTACCTAGTGACTATTTGACACCATTGACCGTTTGATATGGAATCAAAAACCAACTGACAGTGTTTCTGGTGCAGCCGAAATACTGTGTTGTTGGAAAACAAAGAACCGTGTTTCCATTGGGCCGAAAGGACTAGCTATGAGAGTAGCTAACTGAAGGACCGGTTTACAAATTCTGAAGACATATTTGCGACTTGTGTGTGATGGTGATGTGTTGTCATGTTGATAGAGCGGGTGATATTGGGAACTTGACGATCGGTCTTGTTTCAGAATAGTGACACGTATTCTGCTGCGAGTCTAAGGTAGAGTCTAAGGTAGAGTCTTACGTAGAGTCTTAGATAGAGTCTAAGGTAAAGTCTTGGGAAGAGTCTATGTTAAAGTCACGTGTAGAGCCACTTTCGATTGTAATGCCTAGTAAGCATCTAAGAATAAAATTAATCTAACGCCTCGGGTACATTGGAAGTTTTGATATCGAATGGAGCATGTAGATTATTTTTTTGCGTTAGTTTGACGCGTTTAGAAAATACACTATATTTGTATCACACTTTATTTATCGACCCAATCAATGCTATAAGGACTCTTCAATACATAGCTTCGTTGTTTGGTGCCCCAACTCACGTCATGGCTGATCAGGATAGACGTTTTCTAGCAAAGATTTCAGAGACTTTTGTTGATAGCAACAGGATCAAGTCGAGCCAACGGCGAAGTGGATTATTGAAGTTGGAATACATCGTGGCATGTAGTTTTACAGTACAGTCAAATGAACTGAATGATTTGTGATGTTTAACGACTTTATTAGTTGTCGTTAGTTCCGCTACGGCAATCAACAATTTTTTCAATCTGCAATAAAAAAAAATCTGCAAATGAAAAATAGTATTCTGGATGACAAAGGCTCCAAATGGTTTCGTGATTGAACTTGTTTTTTTTTTTCAATGTCAATTACAATAGAACATACAAATACGATCATGACCGTGTTCAGTTCATGCTATGCCAAATTGTATTGATCCTTTGGAAGTTAAGTGCTATCTTAGAAGTACCGCAGGATGTGCCGATGACGGCAAAAGTAAGTAAATTTCAAACAAAATGGAAATTTATGTGTGTTAATACTCCAATGAGTGTGTAAACAAATAGTCTGTGTGTCAGTAGTCAATGTGAAAGGTAGTCTGTATGGTTTGTGTGACGATTCATCTGGACGACAAATAGTCTGTGTGATTGGTAGTCTGTGTAACTGGTAGTCTGTGTGACTGGTAGTCTTGTGTGACGGATAGTCTGTGTGACGGATAGTCTGTGTGATGGATAGTCTGTGTGACGGATAGTCTGTGTGACGGATAGTCTGTGTGACGTGTAGTCTGTGTGACTAGTGTAGTCTGTGTGACTAGTGGTCTGTGTGACAAGTCGTCTGTGTGACAGGCCGTCTGTGTGACAAGCCGTCTGTGTGATAAACCGTCTGTGTGAAAGGTCGTCTGTGTGAGAAGCCGTTTGTGTGACTATGTATGCCGTTTAGTTCATCTAGTCTTGTGTTATTTGATGTCAGATTGGCCGAGCTCGAGTACAGCAATCGAACGTAATCTTATCTTTTGCAGGTTATAACCACAAGTAAGACACACGAGGACGTGTGATGATGCAGGATGGCCGTGACGGCGCTATGATATTATTAGGTTCAATTGTAATTGAATTTGTTAGTTTCATTGGAAATAGTCCACGTGGGATTGCGAGTGACGTCAGCGCCGCAAGAGCTATCGTACGATGCGAAGTAATAGTGGTGGGGCGCGCCTTTGTTGCAGCGGTGCGCGCTCGACAGAGCTCAGTCTAGTTCGAGCCGTCGCTGAGTGCGGACGTTTCTATGGTTGTATTAGGAGTGCTTGTGGAAGCTATGTCCGACAGTTGTGTGGTAATAGTTAGAGAGAAGTGAAGGCGAGTGCCCTAGGTAAACCTACACACTGGGTCACAAGTCCCAGGCACTACTCTGGTTTTCCTCTTTGTGATGTGTGTTGATAAATTGTCTCGGCATTCGTATGTGAGATCGTGATTCGACCTAAATCCTGACGACATCCACGACATAGATATTATTTGAAAACCATAATTTAGGTATTTAAAAAATATATTTGTATTTTTTACAGATTCGTGTCCAACGGATTAAAGATACAAACATCGACGTAAATAGTATGATACGATTTTGGAACTAAACACTTTAAGATAAGGTCGAAAGATGATCAGTGATCTTATGGTGAAAACACCACAGTGAAATTAAAACCCTAAAAACTTTTTTGACATAAGATTAACTTGAGGTCTTGTCTTCAACTTGAGGTTTTCAAAATCAAAATAGCTTTTTTTTACACAGACTGACAAACTCGTTATTAATTACCTACATAATTATTTTTTTATACTTAGACGGGACAACTCATTTGGCCTCCATCTCACATGATGTTGTGTTGATAAGGCAGGTGGAATCGAGTTTCACCCAGAGCCCTCCACTAGGAACTGGTCATCTCATCTCAAACTGCCAGACCACAGTGAGGGTTAATGGGAAAATTGTACTGCCATGCATTTGAATCTGTTGACTTGACACAGAAAGAAAGGAAACAGTTCCTTTCTTTCAATATACAGGTTGACTGTGAAGACAATGACACCCTTTTAAAATAAAACTCGACTCATGACCCATAGTACCCACCAGTACCCACCAAGTATGAGGCAAATCAATTGATCTAAATAATCTGTTGAACCATACGAAAGTGCACCCAAAATGTATGTAACAGCTAGGGTTCCCAACTATACTGTTAAAAACATTATTATACTGTTTTTCGCTATTTTATACTTTTTACTGTTGAACAAAAATAAAGTACACAAAATACTGTTTTCAGAATTGATTGTGGCGAGATCTAAGAGAAATTTAAAAACAATAATTAATAAAAATAAAAAAAATAAAAATCATTTATTTTCAGACCAAAGATCCTTAATTAATTAATTGAGCTAGAAACACTAAAAATATGTCTTTCAAACATAGATATTATCTATAGTTCTTCTCTTAAATGTTTGTGTAAGCGCGTCGTTTGTAATAGGTTGGGGAAAAAGTTTCTTCGCATTTTTTAAGAAAATTCAAAACATTTTTTAATATAGTTTTTTTACATTTAACTAAAGTATGTAGGTACCATTTTGTTCGATAACTTTTTGCCATCTTGTAGGTAGGGACATGATCCCATTGCTATAGAAATTTTGGGACTTCTGGTCAAAATACCGCGACAAGTGGTTTTGGCAGTCCTCTCGTGATGTTAACCTGACACTGCCTAAAGAATTCTGAAGAGACCGAAACAGGTGGAAATCTGAAGGTGCAAGGTCATGACTATACGGCGGATGCATTAACAACTCCCAGCCAAACTCTCTTAATTTTTGCTGAGTGGCTAAAGATGTGTGAGGTCTAGCGTTATCATGATGAAAAACCACACCCCTTCTGTTGATTAATTCCGGCCGCTTTCTCTCAACTTCTTGCTTTAATCTCATCAGTTGTTCGCAGTAGAGTTCAGAATCGATGGTCCTGCCTGGTGGTAACAGCTCATAATGAATAATGCCCTTCCAATCCCACCACACACACAGCATCACCTTGTTGCGAGTTAACCCGGCTCTCGCCACAGTCTGTGAAGCCTGACCGGCCTTTGACCACGACCTTTTTCGCACGTACTTGTCGTACGTGATCCACTTTTCATCACCAGTTATCAGCTTCTTCAAAAATGGTTCGGTTTCATTACGTCGTAATAAAGAATCACAAATGAGTACACGGTTCATTAGGTTTCTTTCAGTGAGCTCGTGAGGTACCCAAATGTCGAGCTTTTTTGTGTACCCAGTTTTTTTCAAATGAGCCAAAACTGTTTTGTGGTCAATTCCCAGTTCTTCGGCTACGTCGTAACTACTGACATGCCGATCTTGCTCCACTTTTTCAAAAATGGCATCCATTTTATCTGTAATAGGGCGACCAGAGCGACGTGCATCTTTGACATCAAAATTTCCGGATTGAAAACGCTTAAACCAAATTTGTGCTACTCTCACAGACACTGCACTAGGTCCATAAACATCGCAAATTTTTTTCGCGGCTTGCGTTGCATTTTTACCTTTTTTGTAGTAAAATTTTAAAATGTATCGAATTTCTTCATTAGATTCACTCATCTTGGCGGTACGAAAAACAAATGAAAATCACACATTTTCCTAATTTGAATTTGGAATTATGTTCTTTAAAATTTAAACTTTCAATGATACCAAAACCAGCCAGATACAAATAGTATAGCCAAAGAGATTTTATTACAAGTTTATAGATACTATAATGCGAAAAGACTTTTTCCCCAACCTAATATTATGATAGTAAAGAAATCTATTAAATAAATTAAATATTATTGTTTCCTAAAATACTGTTGATTTTCCTTGTCAGACCTAAATATACTATATTTCCTGTAAAAAAGTTGGCAACCCTAGTAACAACTGAAGTTTTAGGTAAATTTGTTCCATAATTAGGATTCTCAAGCCACCCTGTAGAGAGTACTCGATCTCTGACAAAATTAGCCAAAATAATGCATTGTTAGTTCGTAAGTTAGGTGTAAGCAAGAGAAATTGTTATTTTTGTAAATAAAAAACAGAACTTTATAATAATTCTCGTTTTATTTAAATAATATTAACAACTATACATTCAGTACAAACGATTATTTAAACGTAACATATCTACATCGCTAATTGCTGTAATGGAAAATAAAACTTATTTACATACATTTAAAGTAGCAAAACTGTAATGTGGGAACATGTAATTATATTTCTTCATTGTTTTTCCTTTACTGCCTACATAAGGCAGTATTTCTACACTACTACTACACCAACATTGCCGTAAAAATATTCATTCGATTGTGTTTTTGAGATAGTGGATGCTATAAAATAATAAATAAAAAAACTACTAACTTCATCACACATAGAAAGGATTCTTAAGTATATTTCAATACAAGACTTATTTAATTTATTAAATGCAATCAGGGCAACACTAAGGCGATCCCTAGACCTACAATAATATTGCACAATATAGCTGATTGGCAATTTTATTGAAGGTATAGGGGTAGTGTTTCATATTTATTGTGCAACAATATTTAAAAGATGACAACATTTCATCCAACTTGCTTATAAAACACGGCCATCTTATCTTACAGAAAATTAGCGTTAGGTACATATTGTTACGTTTAACATGTCGCCACTTGTACACAATCGCCCGTCACAAATACATTGTCGTGTCGACAACAAAATATTAATGGTGTGCTATAGTTACAACGCATTTTTATCTGAGTTTCCACACATTCATTCAACTAACTATAGAGTAATTTTTATCGCATTGACAATTTAATTAAATAAGGCTCACACAATTAGCAGCTTCGCTTTGACTCTCGTGAAATGTCAAAATACTCTTTAGCAAATCTTACTTTGCATCTTATGGCCCAACTTGACTTTGGCAAAACAAGGAGATATCTGGTGAAAGTGACCGAAATAGAACTTGCCCAAATCAAGTTCTATTTCGGTCAAACCTGTTCGGGAACCTAGTTTTTACCAGGTAGTAGACCCATATACAGGGTGTAAAAAACATGAACAGTGAAACGAGAACCATGTGTTCTGCTCACCATCATAACATTTTTTTTTCCTATAGACTATACCTGGGAAATTGATAGTTACGATTTTATTGAAGGTCAAAGTCATTTTTTTTTTTTATGAAAACGTATTCTATACGGTATTTCTTAATTATTGTCCAAAGAAACATTGTCATTTTCTTTTAGTATTTCATAACAAAAAATGGCTTCAAAACGTTCGCGTTCAATGTAGCTCACTCGATGCGCACGGACACTAACGAACGGGGCCGCCGTCTGGCAAAATTATCGCGGTTATGCGAGTTGCGTGCGAGTTGAGCCCTTTACATTGCGCGGTACAATATGCAATTTTTTTTAACACCAAAAAATAAAAATCATTTCCCAGCAATATTTTTTTTGAAATATGTCTTACTTTGATGTATAGAATACACGGTCCTCGTTTGACTGTTCATGTCTTTTACACCCAGTATGTCAAGTGAAAATATAATCAAGTAACAAAAAATTGTACAGTAGATTTGAGTTAAAAATGGAGTCTCTCAACACGTGTTTTTACAACAAGAACTTGGGAGAAAACTCAATACAATACTAAAACGGGTCTTCTGCTTTGAAATTTCTGACATCTGTCACTTTGACAGATGGTCCTTCCATACCATGTACACAAATAATATGTATGTAGAGAGTTTCTCCCGAGTTCTTGTTGTAAAAACACGTGTTGACAGACTAAATTTTTAACTCAATCTACCGTACAATTGTCCGTTACTATAAGTACATTTTCACTTGACATTGGCAAAATGCGTAATCTTTTCGCGAACGCCAATTAAAAAGAAGAAGAATATGTATGTAGTTGATTCGGGTCATACAGTCATTTCTGTGTGTAAATCTTATAAAATTCATTATTACATTTGATGTAGCGTAGTCAATTATTACTGAGAGCCCTATTTATTAAGAAAATGTTTATGTTTTCAAGTAATTATCACATTTTACTCAAAATAATTCAGCATATACAGTCAGGAACAAACATTTTATGTACAAACTTTTTCTGCTGACTCTATGTCGAAGCAGGGTTCAAACAAAAAATATAATAATAACAATACTTAGTATTCGTACAATTCTCACAATTAAGGTCATTGCTCACTTACAAACAGCCGAACATAGATATTGAAAGAGGAGAAAATAAGTTCTTTAGCGTCCTTACACATTTATCTCAGCAAATTGTGACTTCGTCAGAAAGCATCCAGATATATTTTTCCTTGTCAGTAAAATTTATAACTATAAAATCGTTTAGGTTAACCACTATCCGATTCAAGCGATTCGTGTTACACTACAATTATTTAAATTTAAATTTGACCCTTGTAAGGTTCATTTGTGTCTTTTTAAATATAATCAATAACAGACGAAAGCAGATCTGGCTAACCATAACTGTCAAATTCCATCAATACATTTTCAACTTTATTATATGATCATAGAGTTCAAAGTCTGTTGAAGAACTTTGACATTTTGTGGTACTGTTCTGCCACAGACGACATCGGATTTTCAAACAACGAAACAATAGAATAGAATAGATCTTTACTATACACCAATAACAATTAGGATTTTCATTTCATTTCAATTTCTATTTCATTTCTTCTAGACAAACTTTGGATAATCGTTCAAATATAAATCTAAATAAGTGCACTGTAGTTTCATTTTACAATAAGTCTAGACTAATGGACAGCAATCACTCTAAAATGTGTCTAGTGTTTATGAATTTTATACCTATATTCAAATTCGGAGTGAGAACTTTCTGTATAATTGAGCTATGACCTTTGACCTCAAATTATCTATAGAATGTTATTCGTTTAAAACCACCAATTACTAGAAATATTGACAGCAGGGATATAAGCCACGGATACCAAAGTAATTACCTAACAAAGGTAACAATGATAACAGTACAAATCCCGCCATCTATCGGTAAATAACAAAACTAATTTGTTGTAAAAGAAATCAATAAATTACATTCATTTTTGCTGTATCTACTTAAATCCCGGCTGATTGAACTAACCTGATACTTGGTTCTCATTTACACATTTTTCTACTAGTGCTACGCTTGCGGCTTCTCTGTGACGAGTTCCTTCAGCCGGCTATTGATGTATTGCACCCTCGACACCAACTTGTCTTTGGGATCGAACTCCGTATACGGTATCTGGAGTACCTTGAAGCCCTGGAAACAACAGATATTACTTAGCTATTGCATGACACCATCCAATGAGTCGATATACAACATGTAAATTAAATAACCAACCATGGTTCTGGTTTGACTGTTCATGTCTTTTACACCCTGTATATTTTTTTTTAAAAATCGTTTTTTTTTTATTTTTATTTTTTGAAATCTACTCGGAAGCCAACCCACCTGTATACAGGGTGTTGGTTATTTAATTTACATATTGTATACCTACCAATAATTAAGCGATCTCCATTCGATTATACAGATTAATATTGATAGAATCCACTACAGATTTATCGACGGTGTTATTCGATTAACCATTCGGCAATGATCGATAACGGTGTTACAAGAAAGTTTTTTTTTATATTAAGTGGTTGGCAGACAAGCATACGGCCTGCCTGCCGTAGCCTATAGACGCTTGCAACCTACCCCGCCAACCCTAGTCCCCTTCCCTACCCGGTGGATCTCTGGCAACCTTACTGACCAACATAAACACAACACTACAAAAATGTAGTATTATTTGCCTGTGGTCTTCTGTAAGGTGACGGTACTACTCCAATTCGGGCTGCTCCAAATTCGAGGGGCTAGTACGCTGCGCCCATAGATATAGGATACTATAGATCGGCAATGTGAAAGAGAAAGAGCATACTAACGCGTATATTAGAACTAGATAGATTGACGAGACCATTTCACGTACACGTAGGAGGCCTATCACGCATTGCTAGCGCCGCTGCTAGTTTCGGGCGACTCACTGACCGTGTCTGGAGGTCCCATGATCTCAAGCTAGAGACGAAGATTAGCATCTATAAGGCACTAATCATTACTGTCCTTCTATATAGCTCAGAAACATGGTGCCTCTATAAAACCGACATAAAGAAGCTTGACACATATCACCTACGGTGTCTGAGATATATCCTGAAGATCAAGTGGCAGGATCGTGTCTCAAATACTGAGGTTTTGCGTCGCTCTGGGATGTGCGGCATGGAGGCTCTGTTAATGCAACGCCAGCTCCGATGGTGTGGGCATGTCGTTCGCATGGAGGACCGCCGTCTACCCAAGGCAGTATTTTATTCCGAGATGGCTGAGGGTAAGCGGAAACATGGCGGACAGTATCTTCGCTACAAGGACGTATTTAAGCGACACCTTGGTGCTTGCAACGTCGATCTTGCATGTTGGGAGAAGCTTGCAATAGAAAGAATATCTTGGCGGTCTACAATATATAAAAACGTAAAATCTTTTGAGGAAAGCCGCCTCACTGATTTGGATACAAAACGTCAGTTGCGCAAGGATAGGCCTAAGCTCTCTTATAATTACACCTATAATGCAGCGGGACAGCTTTTCTGTCACGAGTGCCACAGGAAATTTTAAACCAAGTTCGGCTTTGCCAGCCATATCAGGGCTCACAATAGGAGGAATGTGTATTCGCCGTCATCGAAATCGATGAGGAGGACTATATAGGAGGCCTAGGTCGGCCTGTGAGTCACGTAAAAAAGACAGCAGCTGTAAGACTGCAGTACTATTTTTCGCGCACACATTGCGCATTACTCTCACATGGTGCATTATTTTGGTCTCGCCTTAGTCGATTCGTTGTCAATCTATAAACGTCAGTAATTATAAATCTATGACTGTGCCTTACCTCGAGTGAAATTAATATTGCAATCAGAAGTCCAAACTTTGATAACATTTGTGAAAATAGTGAATTCAAAGATGCGTATTATCGTCAGCTTCAAAAATTCTATAGTGACCAGTCCGAAAGTGTGATAACTTTATTACAGTCACCCCAGATTGCTTCTTGTTAAAAATAAAGCTAAACGTTGGGCGCCGCTGAACGTGAGATACATAGATAAGATACCAACTCATTAGATGGTGTCATGCAATAGGTTCTAAAACAATATTTGAGATAATTTAGCGCGGCCGCACATTATAAGTTTCTAACAAGAAAATTCTGACGCTCGCCGGACGCACCACGCATACTATCAGACATTTTGATTCGGCAACTTTCAGCGCATCGACCAACATGGATGAAGATACGCTATTGCTCTTAGCACTATTGTTTTGTTTAATTAATGAAATGTAATTAAAAAGCTCTTTATTCAAATGGACTTTGCTAAGTACTTTTTAAATCGTCAAAAGCCCTACCATTAAAAATAGAAAAATAAAATATCGACATTGGGTTCACCCTCTTAATACGACAAGATTACAAGACAGTCAATTTTACTTAAATCACGCCAGATTGAGTATATCCCTTTTTATTTTATTCTGACAATTTACATCCATTTTTTCCAACTCTGCAATTAAATCTTGAACCTCGCATAGTTTCATCAATAACGCACGTACGACAGAACAACAACGGAAGTCACGTGTACAACTTGCGCCGGCGTGCCTGAACTGACGCGAATATCTGATAGTCTGTGGGGCCTAGTACAAAATCTATGGCACAGACACAAATGATTTTTTTTTCTAAGTTTAAAAATATTTACGCGTTTTTAGACGCAAAAAATATTCCACGCTATAAGGTAGTTTCATCTTAACTGGGCGTCAAATATTAGCAAAAATATTTCGTTCGGATTTAGAAGTGCAAATTTCAAAGAATTGATGAAACAATGTTTACCATAAAAATATAAGCACCAAGCACTGTCAAATTTCGACAGCGAAAGCAGTGCCTCGGTGGCGTAGTGGTTAACGCAGCCTTTGCGGCAGGATTGCGGAAGATGCTGGGTTCGATTCCCGCCTGGGGCAGGTCGATTTTTTTCAGTGTATTTTTTCTAGTTTTAAAAGCCTTTGCGCGTTTGTAAACGAAAACCAAGTGCCTTCCGTCCTTCATTTCATAGTTGAGACACCTTACATTATAAAATTCAAATAACTATTTTCATTGTGTTGTACCTATATTATGATGAGAAAGATCGTAATGTGAACAATACCTTAAGTTGCAAAAGCCTCGTGTAGAGGTGGTAGACGCCGAGCGGGGCGGTGGTCTTCCGCGTCATGTCATGGTAGTCTAGCCCCAGCACTGCTATTCGGAATTTGCTGGGAAACATTAACATAACTCTAATAGAACGGAATAACTTTATCATACTGCAATAACTACATTAATAGTAATCTGATTAACAAGTGAGCAAAGTTATTGTCTTTTTCTGAGCGCAGTGAGTGAATTAAAAGCAAGAGACAATAAAATTTTGCTCTCGTGTGAAACACACAACTTTTCACCTCTGCCTATAAGTGAGAAGAACAAGACAATAATTTTAAATATGTACATCTTTGTTACTATAAAATAAATTTTCCTTACGTCTACAAGTTTTAAGAAACTCAATTTCAATATGTATAAGAAAAAAAATATCAGTAAATATTGTGTATTGTCACAAGTTACCTTTTGTCATTCGCCGCTTTTTCTAATGGAACTGGATGACATTTTTCATCAACAGCGAACTCTGCATCTGTAGAAATATGCAAGTATTAATTATTATTAATATTACTAGTAAATAGCATAAAAAAAGTATCTTAACTTTTGAAAAAAGTCCAAAAAATATTTATTTAAAACAAAAAACTCGAAGAAAATCGGTTCTTCACTCATCTGTCAAAGCCTTTTTATATTTTTATTAAATATGACGCATCTGTCCCTACATTTCCGCAGTACAATATTTACTTCCGGCACGCCAGAATCAAGCGTCTGGACAGACAGGCACTTTTTGACAGACGCCAGATTCTGGCGTCGGTACAGACAAGGCCCTCCCTTGTCTGCCTACTTTTACCGGGTTAGCTACTGTTTATGGAAGAGGAATAGGAAAGCCCGACAATATTGTTCTAGTCATTCGTTCCTTATTATCTCAAAAAATATTTTAATTATTACCTAACTACTTCAACTGCGCAGGATAAGTATAAATTATAGCATAATGTTAATTTGACAATTGAGCTATATTATTGTAGTTTAATTAAAATAAATTTAGTAGTTTTTACGTGAAAGAGTAACAAACATCCATCCATCCATCCATACAACTTTTACGTTTAAAATATTAAGTATTCACATTTATATTATTAGTAGGTTAGGATATAAAATATTGTTCATTTTAAAATTTTAATGGAAATGGAAAAAATTTTGAAAACACAGCTTAATATTACACTTGCGATATTTTACTCACCATACAAAAATCCCATTCCAGAATTGCAATCTTTCTTTAGGAAAGCTTCGGCGGAGACCAGACTCTTGAAGGTATCCAATATGCACTGGACGAAGAACGCCTTCTCCTTGGCGTACAGGACCGGGACTCCCACGGATATGTCTTCTGGCAACCTCGTCTGACACGCCCGCGTGAGGTGCGCGTACGCATCTATCATCATTAGCTTGCGACGAGCGGGAATGGAGATTTCTAAACAAATAAATTAATTTGATTGGTCGAATTAAAATTAGCTGAAACGATTTTCAACTAAACGTTGTTATACCAATCAAGGGTAAACCAGTGGCCACAGCTTATCGGTTAAAACGTAAGTTTTCACGCGTAGTCATAAAAGGAAAGGAGTAAGTGGGATTAGGGGAAAAAGCTCCTCATCCTATTGCTTACCTCCAGAACACAGTAGTTTATCAATAAACTCAGGTTGCAAAATAGAAGCTATGTGGTGTTTCTGCGCCTTGTCCAGAAGTAACAGTGAGAACACCAAGTCCAGCCACGTCGTTGATTTGGACATTTCATCTTCTTTGAGCAAGAGTGCCGTCTGATGGAAAAATAGTTATTTTCACCTCTCCAGCACCAAAAGACCTCTTTTGCTTCGTCAAATCTCGAAGGAAAAACGCTTTTTGCTGCGAGCTTTAAACGAGACTGTAACGTTCAATCTAAATTATAATAGTTATCGTACTTTTAATTTTCAAGAGTTATTTTTAAGATAATAAACATGTACTAAAGTATTGCCTTGTTTTTCTCACCTATAAAAATTTTCTCACTGGAGGTGAAAAGTTGTATGTTTTACAAGAGAGCAAATTTTTTTGTCTCGTGCCTTTAAATCACTCACTGCGCTCAGTAGTCTATTTGTGAATCACTCGCTATGCTCGTGATTCAATTCTAGACTACTTCGCTGGTTCGTGATTTAATATTGGCACTCGCAGCAAAAAATTACTTTGCTCTCTTGTTGAACAAATAACTATTGTTCATCAAGTGAGCAAAGATGTCTTTTGCTGCGAGAGAGAATTGAATCACGAGCATAGCGAGTGACTCATAAATAGACTACTGAGCGTAGAAATAAGTGATTTAAAGGCATGAGACAAAAAATTTTGCTCTCGTGTGAAACATACATCTTTTCACCTCTCCAGCGAGAAAATTGTTATAGATGAGAAAAACAAGAAAATGTTTAAATACGTGTTTATTACGCCAAAATTTTGTATTAAAAATAAAAGTTAAATTTCTGCAATTGTGTAGGTTGAACGCACACAGTCCTGTTTCGAGCTCGCATCAAAAAGCGTTTTTGCTTCGAGATTTTACGAAGCAAAAGAGGTCTTTTGGTGCTGGAGAGGTGAAAAATAATAATTTTAATTGTAGTACTCTTCAGTTCATAGTGTACCTATGAGGGCGCCAAAAATTATAGCTGCTCATGTGATATGTTATGATTATAATCGGGAAATTACTATCTAGATACGCTACTTTACGCGACAAAATGTGACAAATATAAAGTTATTTTTGGAATTATTATTGCGTTAACGCGCAAATTAAAATAAGAAAATAAACTGGAAAAAAAAGCATCTTCCACAATCGCGGCTGCGACAACCACTACGCAACCGGGACACTGCTTTCGCCGTTGAAATTTGTCAGTGCTTGGTACTTATGTTTTTATGGAAACATTGTTATTAAATATAAAGTCTGCTAAACTCAAATGCCGTAAGACAGTTGATAACAGCGACGCAGATCCGGCTCGAAGGACCAAATTATGTTTACCAGTTAGTTTTTATCGATACTTTGGTTTATATGCATTTTTTAATGGTAATTTAATATAAGTGCATGTTCAGTCATCAATTTCAAAAAGGAGACCCTCATAATAGACATAATTAAATTAAATACATAACATATACAGAAAATGGTAAAACTAAGCAAATCGACAGATTTTAGTAAATATTACATGGCACTCACCTCTATCAGTTCCTCGCTCTGTGGTGGTATAAAGTTTACAGTTGAGAATGTCACAATAGCAGAAGCTATATCCCCTCCGCGACATACGGACCGGTTTGTTTGTATCCAATCAGAAATCGCTGTGAGTGCCGCTTCGTGCCGGTACTTGAGCAGCCCGAACGACACCATTATAGAGTTCACCACGGATGGCTTGTCTTTATTCGAAGGTAGACTCTCTATAACGTCACTGAAAATGAAAGACTTTGTAAACATTAAATTTTGTTAATTTTATTTGGCATGATTCAAAATGTTTGAAATTTATTCCAAATTAAATAGGAAACAATATACAAGAAAAAAAAATAATGATGATAATTTTTTTTTTTGTCTTTAGTTTTCTATTTATTTTGGTATAAATTTCGGACTTTGTAAACTTTCGTTGTATGTTTACGCATTCTATACATCAAAACAAGAAACATATAAAAAAAAATATTGCTGCGAATCGATTTTTATTTTTTGGTGTAAAAAAAACTCCAAAATGTACCACGCAATGTATAAACTCGCCGCTAAGTGTCGCGCGCAAGTCGCGCGGCGCTTAGCAACTTGGGAGATGTGCGCGACATTCGGTCGGCTGAGTTGAACGCTGACGCTGAGTTGAATGAAGTCGTTACATTGAGCACTGACATTTTAAAGCCATTTTTCGTTTGAAATATTAAAAATTTTGATAATTTTCTTTGGACAAAAATTAAGAATCTTGAAAAAAAGTCTAACTTTGACCTTCAATAACTTCATGACTATTAATTTCCCAGGTATAGTAAAGAAGAAGAAAATGGTCCTAATAATGAGCGGAATGCGTCGTTCTCGGCTTTGTCATTGGTCTTTTTACACCCGGTATGTATGTATGTGATAAAGCGATCTGGCTAATTATTTTACTAAGCCTACATACTCACTTGCATATCCTATCCAAGAGTACCGGATCTGGAAAGTTTAGCGACGCCATGGAAAAGAGTAAATCAGCTGCCTTCTTGAGGTCAATGACCTCAGACTGTCGTGTGATGTTGAACGACAGCGCACGCAGCAGCGGCGTACTTCGACGACCTTTACTTTGGAGAGCCTTCATCACCTAGAAAGAAAGTATATAAATATTTTGGTATACAGGATGGGAATAAATATGGGCCCTGGAGAGGAAGTACCTTATATCTTTAAATAGTTCAATTTAGTGAAAGGAAACATTCCTTTATTTTTAAAAAAGAAATAACTACACTCACAGTTTTCTCAAAAAGCTTACCCCAACTGGGAATCGAACCAACTAAAAAATAAAAAAGTAACTCATTTTATTTTACAAATCAATGCAGTCGACATATGACAAAATACTGAGTTCCATATCAGAAAAGTGCAGATTACAATGTCGTTAAATTTTTCATTAGTTGTATTGTTTTAAGCTAACGTGGTCACGGATGAACATCCGTGATCCGGATAGTTCATCCGTGATCATGGCGCATGTAACTGCGCCGAAATATCGGATTAACCAAAAATCAAAGGTACGTGGTTTAAATCCCGTTTTCTTTCATTCAAATTTTCATTAGTTGGTTCGATTCCCGGTTGGAAAGATTTTTCGAGAATTCTGTGAATATAGTTGTTTCTTTTTTAAAATAAAGAATGTTTACTTTTAGTAAATTGAGCTTTTTTAAAGATTTACGGTACTTTCCCTCCAGGGCCCATTTTTTTATTTCCACCCTGTATGCCATAACGGACTAGCTGCTAGAATTATTAATCTTTCTATACAAATATACAATGTGTAACAAAAATGGCGCACATCCTGAATGTATTTTGTTACTAATATTAAGTCAATCATTAATTATTTAATCATTTTTAACAATAATATTTTACTAACTACACTTGGACAGTCTACGCTCCGCGCTTGCCGGGCTGACAACAAGCAAACAACTATCCAGGTGTGCATGGCTCCTGTTACAACTTGCAGTAAGTTTTAAACAAATACCTTTATCATTTGAGGTAGTGACAAGTTTGCAATAAGTCTTGCAGCCTCATCATCTCCGGTAATACTAAGGACAGTGCCTAGGTCCTCTGCCATGGTCAAGGAGCTCATGGTTTGCGTAGCAGATGTCCTCGCTAAGATTCGACATAGCTTTAAGAACCGAGGATCCTTTTCAAAGTCTGATAATTTAACCTTGTTATTGTTGGACCAGTCTGACAAAACTGACACCATCTATAAATAAAATAAAAAAAAACAAAATTATTTATGAAATTTCGTTCAGTCAACAGCACATCAGTTTATAAACTGTCAAGTTTAAGTCCGCGGACTCAAAGTCAGCGACGAGCGGAGCGGCGGCAGCGGCGGTGCGACAGCGGCGTGATCCAATGCACAGATTCAAATAGAAGTGGTCTCGAAGGCAGCGGCGCGAGGAGCAACGCATTAGCGATGCGCTCCAGTCAAGCGGTGCCCGCGCGTCTGTATTAACGTAGTGTTCTGCATTTTATTTATTGCTTTTTATCGAGCGATGTTTCAAAATTCCCGCCGGAGACGTCGAGGAGCCATTTATTTTCATTATTTTTGACACTAATTTGTCCCATAACACCTTAATCATTGGTCTATAAGACATCATTGGTCTGAACCTTAGACCATTTAACACGGGCATAGCGCAGATTTAGTGCTGAAAACATTCTGCTGTTTTTCGCGGGGGGTGAGGCAAACACTGTTGCAAAACATTTTAATCGCTATTATGAGCGCACACTCGCGGGCTCGGCTAACCCGCGTACCACCATATCGCCTAACGTTGTTATATCGTTGTTTCTGTCGCAAAATTTGTAGATGAAAAATTGTATTGTTATGTGAAACAGTAGTTTATTTGAATGTATAATTACTTCCGTGTGATAAGCAACTCCGTTTTAGGATAACTTTAATGTTTCTGGTCGTCGTTTACAAGAAAACACTCCGCAACCAATAATTTTTACGACGTCGGCTTAGCGACAGATACGAAGTCAAAATGGCGGTCGGTCGTCGCGGCGAACTTGTTTTTATGAACTGACATGAACGTTTGTTCATGTACTTTGGCAGACAGGAACGCGTTCGCTTGCCACGTCCCGTGTTAAATTGTCTAAGCATAACACAACACTACGCCACTTTTTAGCGCCGCGCTATCTGCCCGCTGGTTTTGAGGCCGGGTCGGCGGACTGCAGCCCCCCTGTCGTTGTCGCCCTGCTCGTCGCTGACTCGAGGACGTGGCCTAAGGGGATAGTATGGCGCACACGTCTCCGTACAAACGAAGAAAACTTTCCTATCCCTATTTCATTTCCGATCTTTATGATGTATTAAAAACATTCTAATACAGTATTAGAATGTTTTTAATTTTTAACTAATCTGTCTGTACGTATTCCTTTTTTTAAAATTGGACATAAATTGAAAGCTAATATGAAAGAAAATTGTATAATAAATGGATATAGAGGCCTATGCTCAGCAGTGGGCGATAACGGGCTGAGGATGATGATGATGAATAAGTGGATAATGGTGTGGGTTACACATTCACACTATCATTGTACATTGTACCTATAAGGATTACTGGTAACAAATATTTAATATGTTACTGTTTGTTATTCCAAAAATAAATAAAGAAATAAATAAAAAGGGTATTTTTTGTAACCAAGAGACAGAAGATGTCCTCAAATTTTTGCTGGACCATATAACAGCAAGAGATATACAGGGTGTGCAAACAATTGGAAAACGCTTATGCCCACATACAACCCACATCAATTTACAGATAATTTAAATCTTAACTTACTTTAGAAAAGCAACTATATTTGGGAAATTACGAATATCCCATTTTATTCCATAATTTGATTATATTATATGTTAGATTAAGTAAGATTATTAGACATTTCAAGAAAAGAGTTTAACAATATTTAAAAGTGTAAAAATAAATGACCCATCATCCGCAATATCAAAATCCCAGCTACTAAATGTCAAACCTCTATGTATTATTTTTATTATATGTATATAGTGAATGCAATACTGGAATACCGGGATCTCGAAATACTGGTTTCCCGCATGCCATGAGCAGGACTAATCCTGTTTGTAAAATGAATGAGATCCACGGTGCGGGATTAGCGGGAGTGAAGAGAAGCAAAATTCTTGTGTCAGCATAGCGCATGACAACTGATGATGGCTTTGATTGTTTGCTTACACTCGGAAACACGGGGCGCGCAAGGGCGGCACCTGGGTGGGGGACACCCTAGCGAAGTACTGTTGTGCTTTAAGTACGTTTTTTGTTTTCTATTTGCGAAATTTTATTAATCACATGGTATTCCACAAATACCTGCATCCCGCAGCACCGAAAATGTCCAGTCCCGCAAATACCGGGATTGAATACTTACTAAGGGATTGCATTCCCAGTATATATATATCAAACGCAAAACTTGACCAAGCTAATGAATAAATTTATTCATTGTACAGTCATGATAGATTGAGTTAAATCTGGAGGCTAACAACTTCAGCTCATTTGTTATAACACCGTTCTCAACCACTGACATAAAGGAGCGATGTTATATGAGTTTAAAGTGCGAACTTCTTCATTCAATCATATTTATTGTAAAACATATTACATAAACACAAATATTGCTTTTCTGCACTTCTTTCTCAAAAAACAAGTGAATTTACCTTCAAAGCATGCCTTCTGGACACAACGGCATTCTCAGCTACATGCAGTAAGCTGTCAATGTCATTTGCTTTCTGAATTTGGTTGTCAATAACCTGCCCTTTGTTTTGTTTCACAGATTTAGGGCTAGGCTTTTTCTTAATGTCCTCATCTGTTGACGTTAGTGATGCAAATGCTGCAGCAACTAGACCTGAAATTTGACAAAAGTGAAATAAAAATCTATACTTAACTAATTAAGTAACTATTAATGTACAGACCTTTCTTCCAGAGCCCTTCCTTCCTTCTTTTACCTTTTTAAAAGCTTCGATGTCATGCAGCACTAAATAATTATGAGAAATTGTACAGAATACGTATTGAAACCAGGTCACAATACAAGCACATAAGACAAAAATTATCTACATTAAAACGTAACACTTTTCAGCGTTCGTGGTCATCCCATGACCACTAACGCTGAAAAGTGTTACGAAACGTCGGGCAATAATAACAACATGTAAAATCTAATTACACGCGAGTAAAATCCGTAGAAGTTGTTTTATTAAAGTTTAATTAAAAAAATAGTAAAGAATGTTGGTATGTCAATGCTACCGTGCAAAACTATTATATATAACCAAACTATCAAAAAAGTAAGAAAAAAAAATATTAGCAGGAAACAATTGACCACTACTAATAGCTTTTATTAGTTAATTCCCCACCTTTATTCTTACCAGAACTATCTTTAGTCTCTGTTGTTGCAGACAAAGTCTGGCTCGGTGCGTGTTTATCTGATAAGCCCCTGGACTCAGTTTTGTCAGTTTTAAATACTATTGCCCCTGCACTGGAATATTTTCGAACTGTCGCTCTGGTTCCTAACCTCCAAATCACAGCACCACTGAATTTCAACATCTACAATAGATTAATAAAGTTATTAAGGGTCTAATGAACAGTGTAACATAGAGCTAAGAATAATTAAAAATTGTAACAAGAAGAACATTTCTTTATTTACATCAAAATCAGCTTTTAAAGACCGTCTTACATCACTACCTATGATGTTGATTTGAGTTAACTGGTTTATGGGATTAACATTAACAGTCACTTTAATTACCTTATAGTTTGAAGTTGATAGAGATATTTTTATTCTGAATTTATAACATTAGGAAAAATAATTTTACTATTTTATTTATCCATTCATCCATCACTCTTTTGAATTGATGTTCGACTTTTTTAATTCTCTTCTCCCTGTTGAAGATATTAAAACGCATTGAGAAAAAAACCTAATTGAAATTATAGCAAATTACAATTACATCCATTTCATCATGCAATTTATATTTTATTAAATTTTATTCTGTATTTTTAAAATAATAAAGGCTTACAATAAAAAAATAATAACCTTTTTAAAAATATTATAATAATCTTACTGGAATAATTTAAATAATAAATAACCAAACGCATTTAATAGTGTTGTAGTTTTATGTAACCTTAGTCAAAATCCTCAGAGGAAGGCTTTAGTCCTTCCTCTGAATCAAAATCGTTTACCATAAAGAAGTCATTATTGTCACAAGTAAGCATAGTTTTATGCAATGCAGATCGATTTATTTAGTTACTGGTGGACGCGATAATTTTATCCCATAGTATGCTGAAGTTGCAATTATTGGATATAACCGCAATCTTGAAAATTTATTGAAACTGCAAAAATGTATCAAGCCTTATAAATGTTCGCAGTTTCGATTAAATTCCAAGTTGGCGGTAATGTCCAATAATTTTTGACAGTTCAACGCGATAAATGGCTATAATTATCATATCGTGTTTCCATGGTCATGCTAGGCAGGCTGATCATGTCTGCCGGACAACCAATATCAGCTGGCCACGGGACATTCACCATAGCGAATGTTCGAACGGCGAAGCGTCTTTAAAACTGAATAAACGCATAAAAATGTACTTATCAAGCCACACGCAGCGGCGAATGGCGAAGCGACCGGCGAAATGTATTGAGAACCGCGCGGGTGACTGAGTCTCTCAACACGTGTTTTTGTAACAAGAACTTGGGAGAAACTCTACTACTAGTGTCATAATAGCGTCTTAATAAAGTAGATACTAGGACGCTATTATGACACATGTCATGTAAAATAACAATGGATATTTAATTCACTCTGTGATTATCACTTTCATGTGTCAAAAAAAGTTAGCTAATAGGCCGGCAGGATCGAGATTGTTGTGTGACATGAGGCGTACGTCCAGCGGTAGACAGACGACAGGCCTAAGTGCGTATACATTAGAGTTGTGTAGCTCGCGAATGAGTGATATAAAAGATATATATCTTCACGAAAGAGCTAATGTATCTTTAGCTCAGGTGACGTTCAATTATATCTTTATATCATTTATATCAATGTGTCACAGTTCAGTTTGATAGATACGGACGACGGATACCGAATGAATGGCTTGCGAATGAGTGATATAAAAGATATATATCTTCACGAAAGAGCTAATGTATCTTTAGCTCAGGTGACGTTCTTTATATCATTTATATCAATGTGTCGTAGTTCAGTTTGATAGATACGGACGACGGATACCGAATGAATGAACGATTCCGATCACAGAGAGAGAGAGAGAGAGAGAGAGACGAACACAACTTTGTCTAAGCGACACACCGACACACAGTCTCTCAAATCTATGGACACGACTGCAAGATATAGTTTGATGATTAATATCACTTTTCAGACACTTACCAAAGTGTCTGAAAAGTGACTTAATAACGCTAAAGATAGATATAGTTGTTATGAACTATATCCATCTTTAGTGCAAGGCAGGCAATGTATCTTTAATGAGATACTGATATACAAGAGTGATATATATCACTGAGTTGAAAAGATATATATCTATCTTTTCACTTTAGTGATATGTTTGGCGCATCGCTAGTATACATAATGAAAGCTGGTTACCAATAGACCTATTCACTTACTTTTTTTGACGGATGAAAGCGATGATCACCGAGTGAATTACATATAATATATAAAGTCGGTGCCAACCTCAATATTTGGAATAAATGTTATCACTTGTATATGGGACTGAACTAAAAAAAAAAACATTCATATTAGTTGTTAGTTTTGAAGGCGGAATTTTTTGTTGCTAATTAAAAGTCTTGTCGTTTGCAATTAATTTTTAAACCATTTTAGCCTTAGCGAATAATGTCTTTGGTTCTTCAATTTATGATTATGATTATGAAACAGACAGTGACAGACAAGACAAGGGGACAACACTACAAAACGAATTTTGCGAGGCTACCTGTGCGTGGGAGATTTGTTGTGATATTTTGTTAATAATTTAAATGAAAAAGTGATACCGGTGTTTAATATGACAATAATGGTAAGTAAGTTTGGATATCTATGATACGTAAGTAGACACTTTTAGTGCGAAGTTGGATTTATTTACGACGAAGTTTTAAGCATTTTTGACAGGAGCTATTAACGATTTTGAGAATCCAAATAATGCAAGCTCGTTGCTTATTCGCAAAATCGTTTTTGTCTGTATTGTGATTAATATTCTAAATAGATAATGAACTCGGTTAGACACACCAAACGAAACGTTCAGTGACCGAAACAAGATAAGTCTACCTTCAAAACCTTATAAAACTAATGATACTTATACTTAGTTTCTTTCTTGTAAACAAGTCTTTATACAATCAAATTATGATTTTAAATGCGCACCGTTGTCATGTTAACTAAGGTTCCTCCTCAATCTCATCAAATACTAATAACTACTTGATCAGCTTAATGCAGTTCTAGTCAATTAAAATTTTCATTTCAAGAACTACCCACAATACATATAACCTATATTTTTCCTCCCTGTAAATACTGAGTTATCATCGCAATCATTAAATAATAGTTCATTGCAAGTTTATTTTTACCCAACTACACCAAGCCAAAAGGATAGCCTTTCCTTTTAGCTTGGTGGATTTTAGCATTCTATGTGTGTTTGTTTTTATTTTATTATGTTACTCTGAAGCGTCTACACTATTCATCCGATTTTGACAAATATGGTGTCAATCGATTTGTTATTATGGTCCGGGTAATAGGATACATTTTAAATGAGCTTAAAAAGAAAGGAAAGGAGGACTCTATTATACTTTTTAAACTCCGATTTTAACAAAAAAAATATAATAATACGTTGATCTGAATATTCTAGCCCTATAGAACAAAAACCTCAATAACTTCCAAAATATTGGTAGGTGCTTTATGAAACATAGACTGTTAGACAATTTTATATATAGTAATTAAATTTAAGATAGACAAAGAAAATTATTATTTTTTTATTGTAAGGCTTACAATAAAAAAATAATAAAAGAAAATATTTCACTTAAATATAGTGCTGAATTTGCTCAAAATGAGACTCATTTTTACGTATGTACAGACATAAATTCTTCAACTGAATTCACTGTGTCGCCTTTTATATCGAGTTAAAGTCAAACTTTTTATTGCTTCTTTTCGTTTTAGGATGTTACATGTTATATGTTTTTAGAGCCGACATGAACCCCGTAAGGGCACTACAATAATATATTATCTTAATCCCTGGACGATTATTAATATCCAGACACAATTGATTTTAATTGTGTTCTCGCGCTCCTGAGCGCGAACGGGGCTTAACGAGTTAACATTGGTTTGTATGTTGAGGGCCAAAAATAATAAGTGGACCCAAAAAGTAACCAATTGGTATCCACAGGAAGAAAAGAGAAGAAGAGGAAGACAATTTTGTTGATGGGAAGACGACTTAAATAAAGTACTGGAAAGTACTGGAAAAGAAAAGCACAGGACACAAAAGAGTAGTGATTCTTGGAGGAGGCCTGATGGATTTTTTTTTAAATTTGTTATGTTAAATTTAAAAAAATATATTTTTCAATGTATATATCTATAAGTAATAAAGGCTTATCTTATCTTACCTTAACATTGGTTTAGCTACTACTTACTTAAAATATTTACAAACAATTATCATGAATAAATACAACATTACCTACTAACTATATAATTATCATCTGGAAGCATCAAAAAACTCTTGCATGTCATAAAATCTTTTCTCTAATAAATATGGTTTTAGTTGATTTGTGAATTTGTTATGTTTTGTACATTAGTCAAATATTTTGGTAGCTTATTTGTATTGTGCTATGGTGCATGGTTGAAGTGTGGACCTGAACTATGGATTTTAAGATTAATTTGCATTAATGGTGAATATAGTTCAAGTTATCTGTGAAAAGCACGTAATATTCGTGCTGGCCACTGGATGTAATATTTGTAATTGCATTTTGTTATCTGTGCACCTGGCTGTTTTCATTTTTCTAATGATCTGCATAAAATATAAGGAATGTCTTAAGCGACATTCAAACGAGCTGTCTAGAGATCTTCACAATGAAGAAAATCACACACAAAGACTCAAGAAATTTAGAAAGTAATAAATACAAAAAAAAAAACAGTTTTGAATTTGGAACCAAAGCTTCGTTTTTCTTTGTTATTTGTTTTTAGTAAATTACAATTTACTTAACATCTGGGATTCACTGCAAAAACAAGGCCTAGAAGAGAAGTATATTAATTTAATCAAACAAATCTATAGGAACAGTAGGGCATAAGTAAAGTTAAGGTCTATTAGAGAGGAGTTCGAAATTCAAAAGGAGTTAAACAAGGAGATCCCTTGTCTCCTAAGTTGTTCACTGCAGTACTTGAACAAATGTTTAGAAAACTTGACTGGCATGAAAAAGGTCTAATTATCATACGACATCGTACTATTGAGCGAAACCTACTTAGAGCTACAAGATATGCTAAACCAACTATACAAGAAAAGTACCAAAGTAGGACTGACAATGAACATAACTAATGTAATGACAAACGTACCAAAAGCAGAAATTAAATTGAAAGGCACAATAGTGGAATATGTTGATAAATATGAATATTTAGGCCAGACAATACATATCTCCTACTACTATGTTGAAAGAAATAATGAAAAACCGACTTGTTTATACCAACATTACAGAAAGGCAAAATTGTGAATGTGTGTATAACATTGTGCCTATCCTATGGAAGCCAAACATGGGCCCTTACAAACAACAACTTAGAATATTAGAAGTATGTCAAAATTCGATGCAGAGAAGCATTTTGGATATTAAAAGGACAAATAAAATAAGATTAGTAGACATAAGACGTCAAACAAAAGTAACTCCCATAAATATAACCATCATAAAACTTAAACATAGATTGACAGGACACATTGTAAGTAGAAAAATTACACTGAAAAAAATCGACCTGCCCCAGGCGGGAATCTAACCCAGCATCTTCCGCAATCCGGGCGGCTGCGTTAACCACTACGCCACCAGAGCATTGCTTTCGCTGTCGAAATTTGTCAGTGCTTGCTCCTTATGTTTTTTTTATAGTAAACAACCACCAGCCCGCCTAGCATGACCACCGAAATGCGAATACGATAACCGAAATCTTGAAATTTTATCGATACTGCGAAAATGTGTAAGCCTAATACAAGTTCGGAATTTCGATAAAATTTCAAGTTGGCGGAAAAAAATGGAAAAAATCACGTTTGTTGTATGGGAGCCCCCTTAAATATTAATTTTATTCTGTTTATTAGTAATAGTGTCCCGTTTTACCCTTTGGGTACAGAACCCTGAAAACGGTAAAGAAGTTTGATAATAACAAAATGATTGACTTAAGCAGTCGTTAAATCACGTGGCCAATCTCTGAAGTAAATTGGTAGCGAAAACTTAAGACACTACTGTAGATAACAAAGCAAAATGGTGATGACGAATTTTGATAAGTTATCGTTATGAAATGATTGCTACTTGCCTAAACCTCCAGCAGTTGATATCAAACCAAGCGTTTAAAAGATAATAGATTGAATTCAGAAATACTCAACTCTCACTCGGGTAAACATTTGGAAGCAGAGGGCTAATCAATTAGGAGCAGCGCGTGCGTCACTGTCGCCTGAAATAGTCTAGCTGTATTTTATATTTTTATTTGGGACGTGACATTTTGTCTATCCAGCAGTGTGACGGATGGCGTTAAGGAAATTCGGTAAATTTAGGCGACGACCAATCTCTAGTGCCGTCTGAAGCTGAGAGAACACAATGTTTGTTTGTATGTATTACTTTTGTTTTTGTAATATCTTTGTCGCCCTAACTCCCCCGCGGCAGATGCTTGACGTCTAGCAATTCTCCAGGGAGGTTCGCCTTACAGGCTATCAGGGCCCACCAAGGTCTTTGCCTTCTTAAAAACCCCGGTGACGCTGTAAAGGGGCCAATAGCAATAGTCAGAAAAAAAAACTGTAATATGTATCTGTTTTGTACATATTTTTGCTCCTTTTTACTGTTTCATATAATAGTACCTAAATATGTAAATCCAAAGTAATTTTAAGCTTTCAATATTTGTCCATATTTTTAAGACCAGCCGATACTACATAAATTTTACAGTAAAAATTGATATAATCTACAAAATTTTATCGAATTTTGACAGATATTCTTAAAGAGAGAAAAGGACAGATGTATTTGTCTATGAATATTATATCCATCGACAACTTCATGCTTGCACAGCAGATTCAGTCTTTATCGCCTTAGTTTTTGTTATTGAATAATTGCTTTAGTTATTTAACTAACATCTCTTCAGGCCTCAAACGTGACTTGTTTCTTACAACTGTCATCTTCCAACTACCGAGACTTTTAAGCCTTACGTACAAGTAACAATTTTGGTCACATCCTAATAACACCGCCACCAATGGATTGTGACCACTGTACTGTCACTGTACATCGTTAAATTTTCTTAGTGAGCGATTTAACTATCACAAAATGTCAGAACAGTGATTAAATAGCCAGTGCCTCAGTGGTTCAATCAAGGTTCCGGGTGATACCCACTCCCACCTTCAAACTTGTCATCATTTAGCAAAATAGAAACGAAATCAAAAGTAAAAAGCTAGTAAAATGACATACATTGCTACGCAGTTATCGACTGTATTGGTAATTTAATAAGTGTGTTTTTCCACAGGCGGGGGCAGATGGCGCTGGTGCAGCTCACTGAGCGCGCCCCGCTCCCCGCCCCCTCCCGAGCGCTGCTCCTATAACGTTGCTATCTGTAAGTATCTAATTGCTTGAACGATCCATGAACTACAGCTTAATTAAGCACTCTAAAGTCGAGAATTTGTAGTCGAGATTATTCCAATGCTTTCAATGTTTAATGCTTTGTTGAAGAAACTTGTGGTTAGCACGCTAGGGCAAATTAGTTAGAATAACCACTAACATACCTAATTACTTGTTGCTTTTTTTATACAGTACAGGCAAATCAACGAGTTGTCCGATAGTCATTTATCATTAGTCAATTGTGTATGTCCCTTCTGGCTTCCCTAGGCAGTCTAAAACCGGTAGAGACACTCCCCTGCCGGAGATACTAGCCGACTAGAAATTCTCCAGGGAGGTTCGACTTACAGGCTAGACAACTCACCAAGCTCCTCGCCTTCTGATGACGCTGTTAAAGTCTAATCTACGGCTAACAGCAAACGTCAGTCAAACAAAAAAGTAGTCCAATAATCATCTTAAAAAAATGTGTCTTACCAATTCTGGAGACGAGATGTATAATCGAATACCCGGACTAAATTAATTTTGTTTTTACATGCACTTCAACTGTACAATGAAGTCCCTGTCGAGGATTTCCCAAAGTATAAGTAACAGAGACATACAATGGTTTAAATGGTCCGCAATGCCTTTGTGATTTCCCTGGATCCCTTCTGATCCAAAGTTCTTAGAGACTTAGCAACAGCGAGACTTGAAAATATCTATAAGTAATAATATTAGTTAGCAGATTTTCTCCTAGATTTTCTCCTAGAGGATTTCTAAATCCTCTAGGAGAAAATCTGCTCCTACGAGAACCAAGATTCTTGTTTCTTTAAATCTCCTGTGACGCTGTAAAAGCGAATAAACTTAAAGCATTGCATTGTAGTTTATAGGCTAATGTTGCAACCGAAAGTTGAGTCGATAGTGGCTAGTGCAGCGCGTATTTCCTTTTGCACTGTCTGTGTTCGCATTTGGATTCCACTTCATCTACCATAATTGAGAATGACTCATTTACTGCACAGCCCTGCACAGATCTACCTTGGCTATTTCACTGTGGAAGAGTGTTGTCTCTTACCCTTATTTTTTTTCTTATTCTCGTTGTGGTTCCCAGATCGCTCCTGAAGGAAGTGTCATTCATTCGTGCTTCTCGTTCTCTTTGGGGAGTTCAGATGGAACGCAGGCCAGGATACAATAAAAGGTTAGTAGTAGAAATAGTATTAAGTGAATATTCCATTATAAATCCTTTATTTCTTGTGGTGGAATCCGTTTACGAATCTACCACATCGCTGACTAGACAACGCAGGCGTATGTAAGACTCGCTTGATGCCGCATTTGATATGCCAACTCCCTTCAAAGTCTTTTCTGGAACGTTTCGGAAACTGAGGAACTAACTAAAATACACTGGTCGAGGAAAATCAATTTTACTTAAGCCAGCCATGTGGCTGGCTTACGTAAAATTGATTTCACGTGGAACACATGTGTGTTCCACGTGAAAATCGTGGAGCTATTGGAGAAAACAGCCGCTGACGTTTAATCGTTTCGACACAAAATGTTAAATACCCAAAACGTCCATATCGCTTGTGCAGAATATTTACATATACACGAAACGATTAACGTTTTTCTACTCTCCGAGCAAAAGTCTTCTCTGCTTGGTCTATAAAATAATCAAACCGCGAAATTTCATGATAAACATAATTTACCAATACCTAAGGGTTTTTTGTAATGTAATTAATATTAGGTATATTATCAACCGTTTGTAAAAATAAAAATCAGTTAAGCTTTCTAACTCTACCAGACTAGTACAAAAAAATACTCTTTTATTTTGCTACCCGTACACATTCAAATTACATTTCGAAAGTTCTTTTTGCTCAAAGCAACTTGTCCAAAAAAGCACAGGAACTTTTCCTCTTCCTGTTTTGGCCGTCTCATAAGTCGAAACTGAATTCAGTACATTCTATTTTCAACTGTATTTCCTAGTGATTAAAGTGCAATGCAAAGAATTGCGTATGTGGTTTGGATCGATAACGCAGGGTGGTTCGATCCTGGACCTACCCACACAAAGGTAAATATTTTCCCTCGGGTACGGTTGGTACTCGTTTTCGACGTTCTGTTCTGGACTGTAGTTTATCGACCTTGCTGTAAAATTTTCATAGCTATACGTTCTGTGGATATAGGTAGATATTGAAGCAATTAACAGACGATTTTATCAACTGCTTTCTTTCATTGCAGTTACATCATAAGAATCAAAAAAATATTCAACGTAGGTAGACTTTTACAAGTACTTGTTGACGTTATATATAATTAAATAATATTTATACTAAAGCTGGTTCGGAAAACTGAAAAGAGCCAGCAAGAAACTCATAAAATCTATTGTCTTCTAAAGTTTCGCTTAGTATAATATTTCTTACATTATAATAAATTTATGTTAGTAAAGTAATAAATACTTCATACATAAAATTTCATTAGATAACTTACATAAAATTGGCATGCGTGAACACTTTCCCTAGTTGTATGTTTTATTATTGTGAAATAAACGTCCCTATTTTACGAATTATGCACATTTTGAAGATTTGGGATAGGAAGTGTAATCTATATATTAATACTCGATGAAAAAACTTTGTACTTCTTTTTCATCAATCATAATTATTACGCGCGCGGAGAAGTGTGAGATTTTGCATAATTTAAGGTCATACAAAGAAGCGAAGAAAAACAATATGTTTTTAATTATTTATTTTAATTAGATATAATCAAAGTGTTATCAAACACTCGATTAATATCTAGACTTATAGTGTCTTACGTATACTTTTAATATGTCTAGACAGACAATCGTCTTGAGGGCATTTTACAATCTTCAGATAACAATCACTACCAACAATTTAATACTAATGTTATTACGAGTATACTGTATAGAAATACAGTATAAAACCAATATCTGCAGAATCGATTACCTTTTCACACTAGATACTTTTTCGTCGACAGTTCGAGTAATGTTAGTATTGATCCTATTATTAGCACCCCACTGTGATGTATGGGGTACTGCTCACCACCTCATGTTGACAGCGTCTACTGCACGCGCCACGGCAAATGACATGTGAAAACAAATGACAAGAGAGGGGTTGATTATAAACGGGGCACCAGGAAACGATGATGATTTGAAACGTATAAACGTCGAATTGGAACGTGCAACTTTAGTATCGCACGAAGAATTGCTTTGTCGATTATATTTGCTCCTAGTGGCAAAGATTTATCAGACGTAAACATCTTTCGACTGCTATATTGTTATGCTAGCTTATGATTATAGTCAAAACACTTTCTACGTAATCCTGTTCCAACTATTACAGTCAGCATTAGAAGTAGACACTTTAATACCTTGTCATAATATTTATTCATACCTAATGGTGGCAAATTTTACTGCACTAGCGCTGGCGTTACTATGACCCGGTTCTAAAGTGTTCATCTACTTCATGCTGACCGTACACCAATACAGTGGAAAATGAATGCAAAATAAAGCCTTAACCACAAAATGCTCCCTTTTCATATTTCCGACAGCTAAATCTCCGTCAAATAATGAAAGTAATAAAGTTATCTGTTCTGACGTTAATGGTTCGGGATTGCAACAGACAAGCGTAGGGAGAGATTCTATAATCCCCGTGCAATGCGGTGTGATCCCGAGACTCCCTCTTAAGATGGACGCACATTTAGCTGAGCCGAACACGCCGAAAAAATCGTTGTACTGTAATTATATGTGAATAGAATGAAAGTGTGCATCAGCCGAGTCGTCCTCATCACCCGCACCTAATCTGTTCAAGTCATCCTAATTTCCGGGATATAAAGAATTCTAAAGTTCGTTTCGTTAGGCGCGTTCGGCTCTGCTAAATATGCGTCCACCTTTAGGATTAGTTGAATCAATTCTGGAGCAAAAAGTTTACGTCTTATACTTCTAAAACTTTTATGTTAGCCTGTGATTTCTTGACAGACTTACATAAAAGTTTTAGGTTTACCTCGGAAATAGCTGATTTCATATTCTGTTTTCTTGTTTAGTTTACAATAGTCTAATATGGTGAGCATTAGGTGATAAAACGAATCGCCCACACGTTGAATAACTCCTGATATCATTCCACCAGGATGTTATCCTACTTAATGTCACACTTGCTTCAAAAATATTGCTACCTCCATAAACATGCCATGAATAAATTCGTCCAATAAAGTTGGACCATGTCTTTTTACGTTAAAATGTTCCATACCTTATCGCCTAGACTGCGAGGTGCATTTTCCCACAGCGGAATAAAAAGAAACTAATTTTGCACTGTACCCAGTAGATTTTAGAGTTGGTTTTGAGACTATTGCCGTAAAATCGATTTGTACACGTGGCTAAAGTTCACGTGCATTTGTGCATAAAGCGTTATGAGGCTTCGTATACCTAGTCGCTACTCGCTGTATCTAATCGACTCATGTATCGCAGTGCATTCATAGATAAAGATAGGTCTTAGGTTAAAATAGCATTATAAGTCAAGAGTTCATAATACTAATAATATCGAGGTAATCTCTTTGCATATCATTATATTGTAGGGCACTAGTAGAATTAACTAGGGAATTCATATCATCATTGTTTCTAATGAAGTCAATAAAAAAATCTTTCTACAGGTCTGATATGTCCTACATCTTACATGTATTCTATATCGTAGACAATGCCTATTGCACTGTCAATCATATGTTTTGTTGGTATTATCTCCTTATATAGGATATTTATTGGACGTCCGATTATTGTTTGTGACAAGAACACAATGCAGTTTATGTCGTGCACAACTAGCGGCATGTTTCATTCTTCTAAAGTATTCTAGTACCAATGTTATAATATTTCCTGTTTCCATCTTCGTATAATGTAGGTTCTTCCAAGCGCTTAATTTATTTCCATCTTATCAAAGTCTCTGTACAAAGTAATGTTCAGTCAGGATCGTCGTATTATGACAATTAGTGATAAGATGACCCTCGGTGGCTGAGGGTTACAGTTGAAGCCTGCCTCACCCGTTCTGTCATCACTTACTGTCACGTGAGAACGATCAAGAGGATCTCCATCAAATATTTTTTTAAAGTTGGTTGCGATAAGCCTGACGGCAAAACGAAGGCTTATATTTTCTACAATTCTATGTGAACAGATATCAATATTTGTCAAAGTTCCATTAGGTAAAAAGAACATTATTATTTTTAAATTACACACTTAATCAAAGCTCTTTATGTTAAACTTGGTCAGCTAAATTAAGTAAGGTACTTACAAGCTAAAGTGATTATTCTTTTAAGAAAGATCCCCTTGTTCAATGTTAAACTACCTGATATGATAAGTTAGTTTGTTTCATCGTCATGTAATTGATTTCGAGAATATATTTTCTTTATCACTGCAATTTTATGTGTCTCCTTGAAGAGATTCGACTAAAAAAGAATGCCAAAAACATTGGCGTCGAAATCCAGTTTCGAGACATCCGTTCTTATTAATTTTTCATTCGTATTCTGCACTTGACGTTTCCTCTAGTGCTGCGTGATCATATTGCTAATTCTATTCTAAGTGACGTTTATTTGTAATATTAATAAGCAGTTTATCTATGATTTAATATAGTTTTTCAAATATACGATCTTTTAGACCAAACGTAAAAATAATGCAGTACATCTTTTCTGGAACACCAATCGATATGTAGCCATCAATGACAAGATTAAAATAGTTCGTCACCCTGTCAGTACCCTAATTTCAGAGCTACAAGGTTGTTTTAGAAGTCCTGTAACTGACTTATCTGGACTACCTTGGACTTATTGATCTTAGTACAATCTCTCGCCCACTACATTGTAGATTTATATTTACAAATTTTCTAAGAAACTATGGATTTCTACACAATTACAAGTAACCGTGCAAATATAATTTGTTTCTGCAAAATGGTGGTACGTCAAAACAATGGCTATTTTTGATTATCTGTCTATATTACGTAATATATTAGTTACAGATTATTAAATACCTATAGAGTATTGGTTCGTACGACTATAACGGAGTTAACAAAGTGAGTTTAATGAAAGCGCCCGGTAACAGCTCTACGGGAAACAACGCCCTCTGTGCCGCTTACACCCCCATTCAAGTTTACTGCGACCGCGCCTCATCCCTAACATTCCTTACATCACCACATTTCCAGCATAATCAACCTTAAATCCAAACGTTCACGGTTGAAATTTATGAAATCATTTGCTCCTTGTGTCGTTGTGGAATGTAGCGGCGATTGTTTTCCAAATGAATTTGATTCCAGGCAATTTCAACCTTACGGTTTGGAGCGTATAGTTGGTTATTCCAATGTGCATATGCGCAAATACGCAGCCTCCCCTCTAGGGTTGGCACGGTCGATCCTTCCAGTCGCCTTGCCGGCGTGGCCCGGGCACGTCTCCAGACTAAGTTCGAGCGGAAAATTAAAATTATACGGAAAACTACCACCTCCTTCCTCGTCTAAGGAGACATGGTGGTGCTTAGCAAAATAATTTCGCGTTTTTAACTGAAGTGGTTAATTTCGTTGAGATTCTTTTTGTGTTTCTATAGTGATAGAAATTCCTCGGTTTGTGGATACTATCTTCCGCTTATGGAGCGATAAAGGAACTTAGTGATACTATCAGTGGTTTTACAAGCTTTTTGGTGTTAGTGATAATTTGTGACGTATTATCGGTTTCTGCTACCGCGATTTACATGCAAAAATTTTGAAACGAGCTTAGTCTTCCGGCTTAGTTAATAGGTATTTACAATATTAATTTTGATTCAGGAGGCTTTTACAAAGAGGTATTGTTTGGAAATCTTGATGTGTTGGATATCGTCGTGTGTTCGCTTGTAGATAGGACTTAATATGCAATATTGCTTTTGTCTTTGTGAGACAAATAAGCTTTGGAAATGCGGATTTCCGTAAGTGAATTCAGAATTATTGAATGCAGTGCACAGTATACCGTATCAACTATTTGAAGCACTTGCAACTTAATGTACTAAAATTACGGTTCCTAAAACTAATAACTAATTGACCGTTGTGAGATTTGTAAGGGAATTGCTATTTTTTACACTCTGACGTAATCCTGTCCAACTTCGCGACAGTAGACAGCAGTAGACTGTTTGCGGTTTGACGTCACTTTGAATGTTTGTCAATTGTTTTATTAGAGCAGTAACCAGCACCATGCACTATGCGTTGAAGTTAATATTAGATTTCCTGTTACTCCTTCCTTCAGGGTGTTTGTTAGTGTATCTCGTGTCCTTGTCTACATCGTTAAGACTATTTCTGATATCGTTAATTTTTACGACTGCTTCGTTATCGGGATCATCTAAATCCGATCCGTTCAACGGAAGTGCTGGTGGTAATCGTGGCATTGAATTGACAGCCATGTTTACCGACGCAATGCGCAAGTCCGCAAGTTCTGGCGACACTGATAGCGCTGGCTTGTTGCCAGGTTGTCAGCTGTTTTGGGCTTATCTGCTTTGTATTCAAACATACGTTGATGTCAAAGGATGTCAGCTTATGACTCATATTAACTGCCTTAAATTAAAATAATTGTACGAGACGTGACAAAATCATTTCCTAGAACGAGTCCTCATAGAGATCAAATTGCATCGACTATGGGAGCATTCGTATTGACTAAATTACTGAGATTGTCTTTGTTTGTGTGAGTCTCGTATGCAACGTGCGTGTGTTAAAAATTATGCGGCAGTCGTCATAATTTAAGCATATGAATGAGTGATTCATTATATTGCAAGGACAGAATCAATAATAAAATATTCTGACACTTACCAAATAATCATCACGTCAGCCAAGAGATGCCCACTGTTGGGCATAGGCCTCCCCCAAAGATCTCCAATCTGATCGCATAACACTTGCACCAAATGCTCAACAAAGAGATCTTTATGATTTTGTATAAGGATAACCACTAAACGAGAAAATATATGTTTATCTGTGCATACAACTTTCTATTTAGAAAGGTACTTGTCCACGCTATTTTGGAGAAATATTTTGGTTTCAGTTATTACTGTTATAATCTGTATCTCAGACCAAATACTTTTCATTTGGTCTGAGATCTGTGTCTCCAGGAAAATTTATTTTGATAATCAATAATAAACATGAATTTCAACGGGCCAATGACGATTTGGTTAGCTGTTATTATTTATCAAATAATACATGCAATGAGACCGATGGAAAACTTTAAAAATATCCTTACACGTTAAAAAATGTTCAATAAACGAAAGCGCTATATTAAACTTTGATTGATGTTAATATATCACGCGACTCAAATAAAACCCTGGCAAATTCTGTTTATTTTCAGAACTCTTCAATAACTTGACATTTTGGTTTAAGAACGACAGTTATCATAATTTGTCTGCCCTGCTCCCAATTTTATTTGATGTCGGCATATTATAATCTTACTATATTTCTCTCTTTCACATAAACGAAACCTGCTGATGCATTTTCAAAATTTTACTCCAGGTTAACTTGTAACCATAAGAAAAAGTTGTATGATCGGATGACAAAATAGAATGTTTATATAATACGGAAACAAAAAACTAATGGAAACTCAGTACCTACTACATGAGGACAGTATTTGTTTCTACCTTTTTCGAACATTTTATTAAATTTTATTTCATACATAACATTAAAACTTTGACCAAAGTGAAATTATAAAAATACATTTTTAATGTATTTGAATACTCGTTTGATCAGTTCACGTAAGGTTATCAAACATTACCCAAACAAAACAAAAAATAAAATCAAAACAGCTTTGATAATTTAAAATTTCATTTGCAAAAAGAGAGCATATTCTTTCAACGATGCTATTTTTGAAATTTCTTTATTTATAGGAAAAGCGACTTAAACATCTACGTGGTTGAGTTCTTTAACAAAAAATATAAATAGAAAGCTCTCGTGACTATTGAAACGGAAATGCAAGTGTTCAAAAGACTGTCTTCGTAAAACTGTTTCAGGATGCATTTGCATGATACAGCCTAAAATAGTGTGGTATATTTTTAACGATAAACGACATTGACATGACAGAACGCGATGTAAAACAGTAAAATTTATTTCTTGAACCGTGCTGTTGTTAATAAAGACAGGGAGGTATTTTTCCTGCAACAGGGATTTTATTTCTACTACTAGATGACAAAAAAGCTGACGGCCCACCTGATGGTAAGTGGATACCGTCGCCTATAAACACCTGCAATACAAGGAAAAATCACTTGGTATTGCAGGTGCGTTGTCATCCTGAGGTCTAAGATCAAATGCCTTCCTTGCCCGGTAATTACAATGGCTACCTTTCCTTTCAATCGGAAACACAGCAAACTATTTCACGGCTGAAATAGGAAAGGCTGACTGACACATACAAACACGTATGGTGAGATGACTATTTTTCTGTAACTCGTGTCGTGAACGTTGTTGGACACGTCTTGACTTATCTGCCATCGTCGTAATAAGTGTGGGTCGCTTTCTTATTGCTATTAACCCTAGGACCACAACTAGGGTCTTGGATGACCCCACGCCTATGATTTTTTATATAGTGATTTTTGCACCTGCAGCACTATGCGTCTAAGAACCTTCCGTAATCGACAATGTTGTAGCCGGTGACGCGTCGCGGAAGGTTCACGCTCGTTAGATTCGGAGATATGAATGTATTATAGTTTCCGCCGCTATTTATGCAGCAGAGCCTGAGGCAGGAAGAGCAGAGAGTGATGTGTCAGGTACTCTAAAAATACATGCGACAAACATAAGTTACCTATTTATTCACAGTGTATCTAGAAATTTGAGATTTTTAACATCTTTTTTTCTTCCTAAACGTTCCTTAAATATACAAAGAGATTTAAAGTAAGTGTTAAAGATCATTAAAGTTTAATAATTTTCTAAATATTACATTTTGCTTTGGAGTCTCCTGTAACCCATGTTGTAATTCATATAAATAACTTTAGATGTTGTAGGTCTAGGGTTAAGAAAAATACTGCATCGTCACGTTGCAAAAAGCCGCGTTGCTACGCCGGCCTCAGCGCTTTTAAGTGTGCGGACTTTTAGAGAGAAAAACTTTACAAACAGTAACTTAATTTCTTTCTATTATTTGAGTCCCTGACTTACGTAAGCTAGAGATTAAAAGGCAGACAGAAAATCTTCCCCCAACTCGTTCCGCAGAATAAAAGGGACGAGCCAGGGGTGTTCCTACTAGTATCATATTTGCCCTTTTTTAAGGTTCACACCAAGCTAATGATACTCTTTGAATTTTAAGTGTATATTATCTGCGGTAACCGCTTATGATGGTATACTCTTAGAAAAGCAGTACCGAATGGATTACCCGAGTAATCCATAGTCACGGTAAGATAACATTACCGTGCCATAGTCGATTATTTCCATTATTCATTATTCATGGTTTTTTTATGATCAAGGGGAATAAAATGCTATTTCCAAAATGGACTCTGGACTTTTCGGCGAACTGTGCTAGCAACTGTGTAAGCTCCGTAAAACAAATCGGGAAAGATCACATCTATCTATAAAATTGCCCATTTCAAAACTCCCTGAAACTTTCCAGGTAACCTCTTCATTTATAACCAAATGATTTTTTTTTACACTCACCTGACCCTCACGCGCTGATACATTTAATACAATTTCCACACACAGCGTTTGTATGTAAACTTTTGTGCCAAGTAAGTTATATGTTTGAGCAAGCTGGTCAATGCATTCGTTGATTTTGGGTCCAGTTGCTTGATCATTACGCTACTTCTTCAAATTACTTATAAATGGTACAGTAGCTTTGTCATAAATCTTCGCCTTTCCTCTGCTCGACACAAGAGACATTAACACTGGATTTATCACATGTGATTTTAGTGAAGCAAGCTTAATGTAACATCCATTAGCCATCGTGGGTGGTGAAACAGACTAGCGTTTAAATATCTTAGGATGTCTTCTACAACATTATTCCGGCACAGTTTGAATTTTACTCCCTTCAAATGCTACAACTATCTTATCAAAGTCTTTCGCCATACCAATAGTCTTAATAGCTTTGTTGTATTTTGACGGTTAGTGATAAGATATCCTGTCTATTAGTTGTCGAGGGTTGCGGTTGAAGTTTGCTTCCTTCTTGTCTAATCATATCATACCATCATTTGAGATTAGGGCCAAGAGCTTCCCCTTCAAGTAAAAAATAAATAAAAATAAATTTACAAATGATATCCACAGGATATTTCGTTCCATACGAATTTCAGAAGTTATTATCATTACTATTATTATTTTGCTTTATTATATTACTAGCTGACCCGGCGAACTTTGCACCGCCCAACAGTCGATTCTTTGTTTTTTAATTTTTTTAATACTTATTCTGCTATTCTAGACCCGGTGGGTGTCCCGAATAGCAGAAAAAAGAAAGTTAATAAACTACATCATGTAAATATTTTTTTATTTTAATTTTTTTTAAATTTTCTCTCCGTAAGAACCATCCTCGTACTTCAAGGAATATTAAAAAGAATTAGCGAAATCGGTTCAGCTGCTCTCGAGATTTGCGCTTAGCAACACATTCAGCGATTCATTTTTATATTATAGATTAAATCTGAAGATATTATCCCTCGTGTATAAAAAGTAACTTATATCAATATTGTACAGATTATATAGATTAGATAACTAATGATCTATTTTCGGAACCACCATGACATGATTGAGCCATTCTATTGTTTCCAGATAGAAATTTATCTGCCAAGAGACAATCACATTACGACACTGTAACAGATTGGTGTCGTAATCGTAACATTAACATTTACTCACAAATCAATACTTATTCTCTGAAGCATATCTTTCTTTACGTACAGTAGTCAACTAACTTTTACTATACAATGTTCTTATTTTTAAGCTAAAAGAGCCTTTATGTCATCATTATAAGGTTTCTTCTTCATGATGTTTTGGTTTCTAGTAGTTGATGGTAGCAAGTGATATTTTCTTAAACAGCAATGGATTTTATTTTATCGGTAATAAGGTCTTCGTGTTCAGTTTTGCTATGTCGTACAAGATATGTATCTTGTTTATCACAAGCAGTTATTCAGAGCGTTACTTTGTCGTCGCAACCTCAATGTGCGATCGACTTTACACCTCTCGGATTCCTTTCAGATTAGTGGTTAGTTAATAGGTTTTAGTCTGTCGACACTTTTAAGGAAAGTTGCACTTTCATTTTCGGAACTGCATTGCTTTTCACTGCTAATACAATCATTTATACTTACTAAATTTTTGTCAGTTTCGTAGCTTGTTTGTTCTTGATCGTGGTGTGTTTTTTCTTGCAATATTTATTGAAATATTAAATACCTCTTAGTATACTTGTTGTTATGTAAACAATTTGTAATGTTATATCTTGTATTACTCGTATATTATCTTAATATCCATTACTCAATGACACATAAGACATGTTTTGTACCAGAATGTATAGCATGCGCTGACATTATTGCCAAAGTCTTTCTGTTATCTTCTATCAGTTTTCACGAAGTTAAAGACCCTTGAAGGAAGTTAAGGATCTATATCATGGCATGTTTTATCGTGGTGGTACCATGATGAGTAATTTTACACTAACCTACATTCCTTGTAAGTACCACGATTATTGGCTCGCGTTGTCACCAAATTACTGTGGCTACCTCTAACTCTCTCAACGAATAAAGAAATTTCGCAATTCATTTCTCTGCAGAAAATTCCTGAAATGGTATTTTCTTCAATCAAGCACACCTATGCTTACAATCCTGGGTCTTTCAAAAAAAGTCATAAAGAAGCAGATTTTATTAAAATAAACAGTTGATTCCTCGACTTTACAGCAGATTCAAATATTGTATACCCTGTCTACTGTTCACGATGTATTGTATTTCTGCCGTTAAGTAAGGTTTCCTCGGGTAAGCGGCTGGGGTCAGGGTTGATGTGATAAGTATCCGCTTACCACTATATAGAGAGACAGAAAGCTATAATAAATAATATTTGTAAAGGAAAAATCATTGAACAATTTGAACATAGAATATAATGAGTTCTTTAACCATCTCCTTTGCCAAGCCTAATACTAGATCACTGATTGCTTCAACAGCCGATCATCGTGACTGTATTTGTATGGTGTTCTTTATATAGCTCACAATACAGCTGATTATCCCTTAAATCTATTTAAAGTATAGTCATTGTCTTACCGTATGCGCATATTACGTTAGCGCGGAAGCCTCGCATGTGAGGTGCATTCGCTTCTCACAGGTTTCACAATTTCAGTTAAGGTTTTTGCTTTGTACTAAATTGGTTTTATCTATTTCACAGAAAGGGCAAAGGACGTTAATAACGGTTACTATTATGGCATGCAATGCATTTCCAATTAGAAATAAAATATTTATTAAATAGACATCTTATGAATGTAGCTGAAACAGGCAGTGCGGGAGCGCTCAGTGCTGGCACTAACGCACACACAGACCATGTGCACGTATATAGACACAAACAAACATGACTCACATGCGTTCCTGAAACAAAAAATACTGTCACGCTAAATGCACAGCCTAGGGTAGCGGATTTGAAATCAGTAGTGTTTTAACCGCCTCCCTCCATGGTCTAATGGTTCAGCCATCGGAATTATATCGATCCCGGGTTCGTTCTTCAAACGAGTACATTAAGCTCGTATTGTTTTAGGGCTTGTATAAGTATTTAAGTAAGATAATTATTTCGTCCCGAATTGGTGGTAGGGCTTTTGGCTACTTAAAAGTACTTAGCAAAGTCCATTTAAACAAAGAGCTTTTTCATTTTATTTCAAGTCCGTCTATTTAGCTACAATCATCTTATCAAAGTATGTTGCCATAACAATAGTGTTAAAAGCATTATTGTTTTCCTATAATTAGTGATAAAGCTAATCCCTCAGTGGTTCAAGGTTCTGGGATAGGCCTCGCTTTAGCCTTCAGCATTATTATCAGGTGATATGAAGGCGAAGAGCTTTCCCTTTGAGATAAAAAAAAAACTTCGGGTGGTTTATTCACCCGACATGAACGTTTATTTGAATAAAACAATATACTAGAAATATATATTTTTATTTATTTAACCAGTTTCATACTACCATTACAGATAATAAATTCTAATACGATCATAATAACTTATCTACTAACTTAACTATTTCATTATTAACGTTTATACCTTATCCATAATTAAAAGTCAGTGTAAGAATATCATTACCATTCCACCACTGTAAACAGGGAAATTCGTATTAGTTAAATCGATTGCGACATCTATTATGATTGAATGCAGTAATCGAAAGACAACTTCGATTAATCGCCGACGACTGTAGCATGCACATGAGCTGCAGCAGCTCATTATGCGCTTTCTTCAACGTCGCTACGCTCCGGTACTTACGATTGATCTGTTATATTGACCCCCGGGAAATGCGTATTTACATAACTTCTTATTAAGTATTACACGTGATTTCCATATTCATTGGACTTTTTCATATTCACAAAGATGAAATACGAGGAGAAATCTGCGGAAAAAATTACATTGTTAGAAGAATGTGTGAATAATAATCATAGGGGCAAGTAAAGTACAATATTATGTTGATGATCCGATAACATTGCATTCAAATATGCATTTATCGTACAGTACAATCCAAATAATATTGTTATAGTTTTTTTATTTGCTCATTACTTTTAATAAGAAACAGAGAGATAGGTTCCCTAACTTACGTTACGATCTCCCCGTTCGTAGGCAGGGCACACGACAGACAGGACCTGATAAAACGCGTGATGTAATAAGTACTTTAGGTAGACAATATTATTAACAAATGATAACATGTGAACTACATTCCTGTCAGACAGTTTAAAATGATATCTGAAATCGAAATATCACATAACTACTTAATATTTGAGAGTAATCTGAGAACAAATGAATTCGTCATAATTATGATACAATATCCCACCCGAGACGAGGCTGCAACAGCAACGCACGCACGTAACTTGCGTACGCGCTTCAGTCTTCGAAACACTCGGGAACCGCGTGCACACCAACCGAGCCCGCGGCGCTTCGATTTATACTTCAAATGCGTTCCTAAAAAGTTTAACAAAAAAACGTTGTGTACCGTTCTTATTTTGTTTTCTTTGCTTTAAGTGATAATGAACTGTGCAAAGTGAAGTGCTATTTTTCGTAATAAATAGGATTTAATTGATTAATAATCTTATTGCGGAATGCGTAGAAATCGTTTCGCACGAACGATTCAGTGCAAGACCATCATGGAGTGACCATCTAGAGGGTACTTCTAGCAATTTTAGGCACCACTGCCTCTTTCATGGCGACTGCACCGCTCAATTGGTATACCGTTGTAATTACTATGTTAGTTTTTATCTTTACGTTATCACTTTTTAACACGGGGTTCTGAAATTGAAAGTGACTAACCAAAAAACGTTGGTGATTTTTTACTAATGTTATCACTGGTTTTGGTAAATAGAGTTCTGAAAATGTTTTGGACTTTCCAAAACGACCAACAGCAAATTCATTCGGAAATGTTAATTTGTACACACTCGCGAGAAAGACTACAATACCTTTTCTGGATTCTTCACTCAAAGAGAAATTTAAAGCACTTAAAGCACTAAGACATTCGTAAAAAGAAAAAGCGTCTCGCAACATGTGCCTTTTTCTTACAAGAAAAGGCACTCAGTGAAATGAAGACGTCTCGACATTAACTACCGGAAGTGGACTGCAGGGTTACTATTTTACTTCACAGTTTACACCATGATGCACTCGCACAAGAGCTTAACGCATTGGGATAAAGTTGGATGTTGCTCAAACGCCATCTTTATCCCAAAAGTCTGTTCCTAAACCATGAATGGGGTGTTTGTATGCAGTTGGGTTTATGTTCAGTAAATTTATGGGTTCTGGTGTTTCAGATAACATGTGTTTTATTCACGCCTTTTATTCTGGAGTATATTTATAAGTCTTGCACGATTGTAGCAGCAATGTATTTCTTGTCCATTGGATGGGCAGGGTTCATTCATTGAATTCAAATGTAATTTTTGAAGTGGCGCCTTAAGTATCGTATCCTAATTATTACTTAAAACACAGCCTATATCCAACAATAAATGCTGTAGGTCTGTTAATGTACAGTGTATCCATTTTATTAATGCTTACGACAGTCCTCGGATTTCTCACTTAATCGTTACTATTTAGAAGAAAAAGGTTTTTAACAAAACAATGTGCTTATGTAACATTTAAAGAAAGACAACTAAAAGATTAGAAACATAAAAAGTAGAACATTTTCTTATAACGGGGCATTTCACTTCGTAACAAATACAAATTTAATGAATAAGAATAATCGTGATGATATTTTTCTTAGATGACCATTTATATATAGTAAAATGTATAATAATTTTTATGAGTTTTAGAATAAAAGTGCGTTCAGTTTGCTAAGTGTCTTTAATAATAAATAAGTGAAAATATGACTATATGTATTTGGATAATTTCAATTTTTGCAAAAACGATGTTACATAAACACGAAACAAAATAGATTACTCGGCTATTCGAGATGGACTTATAAATTTTAAATCACTTTGCTTCCTAGTTCTATTATAATTTTTAGAGGAACATGGAAAAATACGTTTAATATTTTTACAAAGTAAGATCGCTAATTTTTACTTTCCAAAAAGCTCAGGCTTGTCAAGAGTAAATGCACAGTAATGCAGTTAAAACGAGGATCGATTCACAAACTGCTTGATTTGACTTATATGATTTTTATCACCCACGCACTTAAATATTTAAAAGGAACTTTGTTTTTGTTGATGTCTTTGTTTTGTTGCTTTTTTTTGCAAACGTTAATGAAGAAGATATGTATTTAAAAATGAAAAGATACAAATATAACTCAGACAGTGGATGTCTCAAATCGGTACCAGAATATTTTTCATTCTTTACGGTACAATGACGGGTGTGTTCCCTGAATCATCGCCGCCAGCATACTAAACACTGAACATAAGTTCATTGCCGGACAGTGCAAATATTTGTGAGTCTAAGTAGCTATGATTAGTCGCTAATGCATCAGGTCTCCATTGCTAATTGATGTCGTGTTGATATCTGAATACGTTTTTGGCTCATTGACCGTGACTTTATGACTCGTATGGATATTGATGTCTTGCGGAAATTACTCTTTTGATGTTTTTAACAGTATTGGCCGTCAACAGAAATGGAATACTCTATCAGCGCACGTGTTCCCTCCTCCTTACAATATCTACTTGGTCCTTCAGAAGAGACCAGCCCGCCTAGCATGACCACCGAAACACGATATGATATAGCCATTTATCGCGTTGAACTGTCAAAAAATATTGGATATAACCGTCAACTTGAAATTTTATCGAAACTGCAAACATGTTTATGGCTGATGCATGTTCGCAGTTTCGATAAATTTTCAAGATTGTGGTTATATCCAATAATTTTTGACAGTTCAACGCGATAAATGTCAATCATATCATATCATATCGTGTTTCGGTGGTCATGCTAGGCGGGCTGAATCCGTACTTACTAATGTGCAGTACAAAGCAAGATTGGCTAGTGAGGTGTGTGTACTCTCTCTCTCTCTTGCACAACTATCTTTTCATTTGGACTGCACAACCGCTTACCATCAGACGGGACCGACACACAGGACAGGAACACCATCGTGCTAGCCCAATCCGAATTAGTCAGTTTTTCTTGGCTTCTAAATCTGTTTCGTGTTATGGAATAATTTTATTTTTTTGCTTTTACAAACGCGTAAATATTAATACCACCTGTTTCATGTTTTCAAAAAAATGAAAAAGAGAAACTCTTTTTTCTATACGCTGTAATATAAGTATTTAAATATTGTGATTCCTTTAGTGACGTAGCATTCTGAAGTTTCTTATATTTTTAAGGATATGATACGATCTCAAATCACTTACATCATCATAACCAAAGTTGCCACGGTCTTATCCAAATAGAAGTTGTTTTTGGATTAACATAATGTTTAAAGCACAAAATTCACAGCTTGGAATTTATGATAACGTTAAAGAAAGACCGATATCTAGTACAGCAGTTAGTCAAATCCTGTCTGGTTTTTTAAGTATGGCAAACAAATATGCTACTCATTTGTTAACAAGTGCTTTACGGTTAGTCTGACTCATCATAGTCAAAAGTAACGCTTTCAATACTGACCATGTCAAATTTATCAGTAGCATTTCAGAAGCAGTAAAGTGGGGTAGTTTTGTTTGTAATATTCCTTATTCTGGTATCCCATGTGCTTATTAGGCCTGGTGATCCATAACTCTTTGGAAAGGACTTCTCAATAGGTTATCCACTATTTTGGTCTTAGTTCTGCTATTGAATGAATGAATGAAAATATTTTATTCTAACGCTAATCTAGCACAAAATAAAACACAAGCAATTATGCACAACCTTAAATCATTAAAATCTATTGGAAGTCTCTTTTTCACCTTTTCCTCTGGTGGCGTCTTCCCTGCTCTTAAATTCTTCTGCTGAAAAACCAAGGAGAGTTTTGGCGTCGTCAATAATGCCGGAGTACCACCGTAACAGCAGCAATGTACGTTTTAGTTTCGCAATTTGCGGCATTTTTAGTGGCAGAAAAACATTCCTAAACTGTTATATTCCATTATCTTGTAATAAGTTTGATTAGCCCCATTTATTGACAAATCATGTTATTACTTCTATCGTGATCAATTTTCTCCCCTCGACTAGTGGAGAAATAGTCGTTAAGTCAAGTATGTGGCTTGTCATCATTTAGAAACTGGTCGAGATATTAAGGTTAACACCTCCGGACAATTGATCAGAGTTGGAAGACTATTACTTTAACTTATCATTCAGTGTTGATGGTTTTGATCTCAAATCTCTTTTGCGGTTTTATGATGATCTGTGAGTAGAAAGAAATCATAATATTTTGAATATCTGTCTAAAGTTTCAGCCTAGGGTAGCTTAGTCATTACACAATATTTATCAGTTTGTCAGTTTGATAGGTTAGTAACAAAATTGAAGTACATAATGTCGTCGCCCGATTGCATAGTTGGGCAGATCGTGATACGCCGCAATTATGTCGTAGGCCAAATAGACTATCCCACAGGTTCACCCTTGTTTGGTATAACAACGTTTAGTCGAAAATCATTTCGTCGAACAACGTTTAAGAAAATAATCACTTTGTATAATATCGATTGACATAATTTTCATTTCATCGAATGATCATTTGCGATAACAACATTTGCGCTATTGATCAAAAAGTATAATGTTCATTTGATGTATTGTTCAGGTGGTATAATTTTCATTTCATCGAATGTTCATTTGCGATAACAACATTTGCGCTATTGATCAAAAAGTATAATGTTCATTTGATGTATTATTCAGGTGGTATAATTTTCATTTCATCGAATGTTCAATTGAACAATAGGTTAGCGAGGAGCGAAGCGACGAGCGAGTTAGGTTGACATGAACACAGCGCACGAGCCGAGCGAGCGAAGCGAGCGTGCCGCGGCAGCGGCCGGCGAGTGCCAGAAGCGACTTTAGGGCGTTTTCACTGAATTATTACTGAACTGAATATTCGATACGATCTTTCGACCAAATCATTATTAGTCTAGTTAAACATTAGGTTAAATAAAATTAGTGCATTTGAAAATCCGGTGAAATGACATTATGTCAAATAAATAATTATGCTAAATAAAATTCTACCAATCAAACATTAGGTTAAATAAAATTAGTGCAAATGAAAATTCGGTGAAATGACATTATGTCAAATAAATAATTATGCTAAATAAAATTCTACCAATTAAATATTCGGTCAAATGAATAATTATGCGAAATGACTTTATTGCAACTAAAATTAGACGAAACAATATTCGAGCAAACGTTGTTATACCAAACAAGGGTAAACCTATCCCACAAACAGTTCACTCCGCTTGGTCATAAAAAAATAACCCTGGACTTACTGATCACTCCTGATCACTACATTTTGTATAAAATGAGTTACTCGACCAGTGGTCCAGCTTTTTATGGTTAAGGACTTCACGATCTGCCCAACTATACGATCGGCCCACGACACATATAAAAAGTTATTGAACTTTGGTGATTATTTTAAATTAAATAAACTTATAATTAAACTATTATCTAGCCTAATTGTGACCGCTCGAAATCTTTGAAATTGAATTCCAATGAAATTTGACACAAGTATAAACTTACGTTTGTAATATTGCTGCGTTGACTTAGTGCAAAACAATTTCATTGTTGTTGAAAATTATCTCACTTCTATCATCTTGAGCCAAGAATAATTTCACAGTGAACTTTGGCCACTCAGGAATGTTGAATAACTTCCTCCCTTGTTGAACTCCTTGTCTTCCTACGCATTAGATTTATCTCATCTTTTCTTTCTGCTATCTTTTTTCCTAAAATTATATACTGATGTCGACTTTCTAGATTCGCTATTACACTACGCAACTTATAATTTTCGACGAGGCTTTCAACTTGAATATTCAGAATATTCAGAAATTATATGAATATATAAATATCTTTACATTAATTTTAATAATAATCTTATCTAATTAACACTTATTTACTATCGAAATGCAAACATCTGAAATAAATGTTAATTATTTTATTATACATATTACAGTAACGGATGTGTTTAAAAAGTAAAAACGTAAACTTAACAAAACGTTCGTGGAATACCCACCATACTTCTTTGACTAGAATCAAATACCTCTGGATCAGTAGGCACCAGGCTACTAATCATTCTACCATCGTTTCGATCTTTACTTGAAATTTAAATAACAATCAACTGATCAAAAATAATTATATAATAAACTTCAGTAAATTTTGATTACTTCCCAAGCTAATCTTCTTTCAAGACAATACAACTTTTAAATTTCCCTTGAAAATTATTTAGTATGCACCTTTTGCCTTTGTTTTTCCTTATCTCGAAATCTAACAACGGAACTTTCATCTCATTCACTTTGCTAATCTACGTCTCACAATAATTGCTGTCAAATTTACTCTCAAATGGAGCGTGAAAAACTTCTTTTATGTTTATTGGTTTTATTCAAGAGATTTATGTAATTGAGTGATTATTTAGAATCTAGTTACTATAGAATCAGTTATTTCATTACACTAACTTTCTTCTGTGGAAAGTGAGTATGAATCACGATCTTGACCTACGTTTTAAAAATAATGTAATTACCTAACTTATTACACGGAGCGACGGCCGCAGTGAGAGCGCTAATTCCGCTTATAATTATATCATCGACACAGAATATGGTGTAGACAGTGTAACCACTGGTACTGTACTTTTAAACATAGTGACTGTTCAAATGCGATGGTTGATTGTTATCTCAATTTATTCTGTGGTTTGTACAAAACAAAAGATTGCAACAGATATCATATCAGCTGCATGGAATCAGCTCGTCATACAGGTATAGGTATTCGTGTTACATAATTCGAGGAGCTTGTCGTAGTGTGTTAAAATGCTAGGATGGGTCCCCGATAAATTTATAATGCAGAGATCACTAAGTATATATTTCAGATATATCTATCACAAACGTCAAAGATTTTTTTCTTCAATTGCGCGTATAGATTACACACACCTTTTGTGATGATGATGTTCTTTGATTTGTCCTACAAGAACTTTATTTAATTCGATACAAGATATTCTCCAGAGTGCTTTTATTTTGGTGTCAATGACTCATGATCATTATAACCGCTTTGGAATAAAGAGGTCATAGCAACATAGTAAGTGAATAATTAATTGGAACAATAACAGTAAATTGTTGTTTTAATTGTTATGCTCAATATCATGGAGCTGCTCCATTGTTTTAGTCTATTTCATAAAAGTAATATATGAAATCTTTAGTGATGGTTTAATAACTATTGCACTTGTTTACGATTCTGGTCTTGGGTAAGTTAATATCTCTTAATATTTACATGACAATTTAGCTAAGGAAGAAATATGAGTTAATTTTACGAACATAAACTTACGAATTAGCACATCATAAATATTGGCAAGTTGCAAACAAGTTTCTTCACTTTTATTGTTGTTATTTCAAGTTTAAAGTGATGGACTTTTAGTGTGATACAAGCGATTTGCGCCCGCGCAGTGATTCACCGCAGGTGCTGGCCGGCAAATGGCGGTCGTCTGCCCCGGCGGATGATTCACACCAATCTGCTCTTCTAGACCACTAGAACACACCGTCAGTTGTAACACTGTACATTAATGTTGTATTTTAGATGACAAATGAGTCGTAATCGCCTCTCCATTTCTTGCTTTATTTTGATCCTTTGTTATTTTACAATCTGTGCCATTTCTAAAATTATATCTCGCTTTAGATTAATATGAGTTTCTCTGTTGGTATATTTATTAATGTTAACAATACTACTAAAAATAACAGTGTGTTACAGGTTATCGCTTTATCAGTTCGTGTTACCTCGATAAAAGATTTCCAAATAACTCTCAGTTTTTCTATTAACGTGACGATATTTTAGGACTATGCATTCCAAACTGATATTGTCATCAATTAGTCATTTTTTCAGTTAATTAGTGTATTATTATTAGCGTATGTACTTAGTATAATTGTGTTTAGAACTTTTATTTTCTGAAAAGAGTACTTACCCGCAACATACGTTACAATACAACTGACAACATCGGTATAAATATATTAATTAGTGGATATCGCATATCTTTTAAATCAACGCTATACAAACGTTACCAAATCACCAAAATAAGTAAATATTCACAAAGATAAGCTGCAAATTTCTACTTAATTGTGAAGCAAATAGCAAGTTCGGTGTGCTCTTAATTTATCCCCGAAAATATTTGACCTATCTCCCTGATCTGACTCAACATAACTGCATTATGCTATGCTATTCATCTAATTGCCAACATTCTCAATTACATCACACGAAGTTACCTGGTGTGAGTCAGACGGTGGGTGGACCGGTTGCAGGTCGTCTCGTTCGTGTTGCATATGCAATCGAGATAGCAGACGATTTTCGACATTGAAATACGATCCCTGCTGTTTTGATCAAATGCCATTATGCCAAATTCCTGCGACGACGTCAAATGTAATACCTCTTACTTGATTATACATGATCATGTGCATATGAAACATTTTAAACATCGCTATACAGACAATGGTTGGTTGTAATGATTAATACTCATGTTATTAAACATTTGCGACGTTTTTCCGCTCCGACTGGTTGCAAGTAAAAACTTTATGTTCTTACAGACATAATTTAGCTACAGTGATTCAAAATCATTGCAATTTTTCATACCGACAAAACAAATACTTTCTCCGTTAGTCATAATCAATTTTAGGAACAAATTGTCTTGGGTATGGCTATCGAAAAAATAATAATAAGTATACGCTTACGAAGTTTCATTTCGAAACGTAAATTTGAATAGACGAATTGAAAGTAATTCTGGTTATAGTTAGTTACTGTTGATATTTAGATTAGCGTTTAACCTAAATATGTAATGTCTGTTATCCGTTCTGACTTCTGTTTAGTTGAACTGGATGGTATACCGTCTAAGTTAATCGAGTGTTTTCGCCCACACACTAAGTTTCATCTTCCATTCTATCGCTATTAGTATCCTGCTGCAACTCCGCATTGTCTTGGTCTACCTACACGCGTAATTTATATTCAATGTTCAAGTCTTCCGATACCTTATTAACTGTCTTCACAGGCACGTCGTAATTTTATTGTATTGAATTCTGCATATAAATGTTCTGATTGGCAGTGATTTGTATGTGTATAGGTGTGTTAAAATTACTGCATTCAGTTGATGGATCGGTAAATATCTCAATTTATAACAGCTTAAAATTATCATCATCATTTCATTGGTGGCTGTGTTTATGTTAAACTAGCGCTCCGCTTGCAACGTTGTCTGCGTAAATTTTTTTGCAATAAAATATAGCCTCAGTGTGACTCAGTGAAAAAATAGCATTCTAACGGTAAAATAATTTTTAATATTAGTCCAGTAGTTTTTGAGCCTGTTGATTACAAACATACAAATCTTTCCTCTTTATAATATTAAGTAGCTATAGATGAAATACTCATTAATCAATCAAAATCTCATCTATAAAATCTGAAGGTTTTAACTCTTAAGGACGTTAGTTCCTTCCTAACTTCACGCTTCATCATGACCAACATGAAAATGACCTTGCTTGGCGGGAAATTGCCAAAAGCTTCCCTTACCATAAAATTGCGGCGTCACGCATGGAAATTCTAAATACCGGTAATGGCACTAGTGTTTAGGATATCCTTTTGATCATGGGCTCTGATGAAAACTGTTTAAGTGCTAATAAAGTACAAGACTTTTGTAAAGATATACATATTACTTACATTTTACAAGATTTCTACTTTCTCGTATACGTAGTATAGACGAAGTCTTGCAATCGTCAAAAAATTCAACAGAGATTTTGACGGATTTTTTGACACGTTTTGGACCTCCCTGAGTCCAAAAAATCCGTTTTTGGAATTATGTCTGTGTGTCTGTGCGTTAGCTTGCAACCAAATTTAACATAAGGTTTCTATCAACTTTTGCGTCGTCGATCACGAAAGTTAAGCAACCAAGTGCGCGGTCTTTACTCGGATGGGTGAACAAAATTTAACACACATGACGTCAAAATATAATGTCTCTCAACTTTTGAGTCGTTTCCGATTACGAGAAAGTCAAGGGGAGACCACTACCGATTTTTTTCTTGCCTACTGTCATGACTTTATAATGAAATGAATGAGTTAAGAGGTCCTAATGTGCTGCATAGTAAATATACTCCTCCATTTAATCTCAGATGTAAATATGAAAGATGAAGATCTCATCTTTTTGTTAACATGCATAACGCATGTATGCACGATAACATGTCAACACGATAAATAATTTTTTATCAATCCCGTGCACACGATCATAATTCTACTCATTGTTTGTACATAATAAGGAAATCACACGAAATTACGTGACTCGATGTAACGGAATTGAAATTTGTTTGTAATTATGTAAGTCTGCTTCCGATCTGAAGGATTTGATAATTGGCGTGAGGTCGTGATCTATATCTGCAAGTAACTGATTGTAATTGATAGCACTACCGATGTGATTTATCATATATTTTTTCTATTTCCTTATTTTTTCTTTCTCATATTTCACACTTCATAAACCGCTTTTTATTGATACTTAATCACTTTCCTAACTGATATCACATTTCCGTGTAAATTTGTTCTAAAAAAAACATGAATTTTTCTCACGTGTCAGTCCTGTCAGTATTACATACTCTATTGTTGTCTTTTTTAGCTCAAAAGCTACGCCTTTTATTGTGTCACAAGTACTCTTGTATTTGTTAGGTAAGTGTCATATACTAGGTTTATTTTTTACGCCTTTCTCACGAATTATTTGTTTTTCAGCTGAGATTCTTTTTACTTTCTATTATATTAAGTTTCGTTCCGCGCCGTTTTTCCCTTTCGTGTCGTTCTTAATTAATAGTAATGGCTTTAGTCGCTATTATATCTACAATTGTTGCGTCAGTCAGTTCAACGTTCTCTATGACAGCGTGTGTGTCTTGTCTTAGTTAATTTATTTTTCGTACAATGTCGCTTTGTATTGTTAGATTTTTTTGAGCTTGCGTTTTTTTTATTCTAGTAAATATTGTTTGTTTTTCATTTTATTGAAAATTTGTTACTTATTTATATCTTGCGTTTCTAGGTATGTCGCTTATATTCACTTACTATGTTTAATGAGAAGCTAGTCGTACAATGAAATATGTGCGTGTGATATCAATCTTCTAAACGTTCGCATGTTCTTTACGCCACTTATTCGTAATTAACTTGTCTCTCTTCTAAAGTATACCAATTGTAATTGACGATTATTGACAGTAACTAACTTCAATAGCCGAGGTGTTATTATCTACTTAAATATAAAAGAAAAGGTACTGTCGTAGAGGATGATAATAATACAAAAGAAATGATTTTTACTGACTTTTCAATCTACTTTTCACATAAGATCAATTTAAAGTTCTTTTCTTACGATAGGTAAAATTAGATTGTTGCAGTTTATTTCTTCGATAAATTATTTGAAATATTGTTTATTTTTTTACGATTTTGATTTGATTTATTTTTATTTATTGAACGCCGTCGTGATGAAGTGGTCAGTATAGCTGCCGACACATAAAGCGGTCCGCGTACGAATCCTGGTAGCGGCAAATATTTGTGTGACGAACACGAATGTCTGTTTGCGAGTCATAGTTGTTTATATATTTGTTTAAGTTTATTTGTAAAAATATCTAAAATTATTTTACATATTAAAAATGTCTGTTATTTAGTATCCATAACACAAGTGCTTAATGATGCTTTGGTCTAGATAATTGAGCGTGGAAATATATTATTATTATTTTCTTTACTGCAATAGCTAACAGCATTGAAACTTAATTTTGATTAAGTGGCACCTTAATTATATAGAGTGCTCCGGCATTCATTATGTATTTGCAAAATCAAGCGATTACTTTCAGTCCGTATCTATAAAAATAGTGACCCCGTGTTAATCGTTTCTTTTAAATAAATTGGAGAGTAGTGAGAATTCGCCACATCTGCCAAGGACGTGAGAGATACCTACGTATTATTATTGTGTTGTATAGGTGTTCCCGCATTGCAGAACCAGATGCGATGCACTGACCCGTCCCGCCCATTTTATCTTCTGGGTTAACGGCCATTACCCAACATAAAACTTACTCTTGCAGAAAAACTATATTTCCACTACACACAAATTGTATTCGTTTTTATCGTGAATTATCATCATCGTTTTATTCCTTAAGTATTCAATGCGTGCCTTTTGCTATCGTCCCACACTAGTTTTCAAAACTACAATTAACGCTACTCTTCCATTGCCATAATTGCAACCAAATTATACTTTTGACTTAAAGAAGAACCAAATTATATCATATACATAATGCAAACAGTAATACATAGTCATTCGTTATTATTACATTACCAAGATCTTGATTTAGTTATTGTGAATCACTTTCACTTGACACCATACTGCAGACGTTGCTGACCTATCCAACAAGGCTGACTCTCAAGAACGTTTTTAATCAGATAATAGCATGTACACGACATTGAATAATTCGCTGTCAACATAAAGGTTTCATGCAGGACTTACAAGGTTCAGTTTACCCCCAAATATGGTTAATCTCATTACTGGAACTTATTCACATGTTATTTTTGTATTAATTCACGCGACCATGAAGCTAAAATGTATATCCTTTGTTCTTTTTGCCTCTAACATTTTATTTCTTAAACCCACAAAATTATTCCTTTACACTACAATATATTCAGACTCACCATGACTAATGTTTTGATCCTTATAAAGACAAATAAGAGCCAATATCAATACCAAAAACCTCCTAACAGCACGTGGCTGGAATCAAACCTTGTGCTTCATGGATCAGACGTGAGGCATAAGAAGCTAGCCAAATAATAGGTACGAGTATTTCTTTGATTCCTGTCAAGATAATTTTAGAATTAATATTAGCGTCCTTTGTTGTAATATAATATTTTTATCTTTTTTCGTGGTGACAAAATATAAATACGACTACTTTTTCACAGCGCCCTCAATTCAGGTATCTTTTCTACTGTGTACCTAATTTTATACGTAGATTTTCCTTTTCAATTTGCAAAAAAATTTTAGCAACTCCATTAAATTTCAACATTGTCTTCCATATCTGTAACGCCATCAGTTTCTTCACACTCGTTTACAAACTCATCAAGTCTTGCACCTATTACGGCAACCGTATAGGCATTCATCATGTTGTACCATACGTCTAGCTCCGTCTCACTCCAATTACAATAATAGCTAGGTGCATCGCGAAATTCCATAACATCACTTTCACTAGTGTAAGTGCTTACTTTGCTTTCATGAGCCAAGTTGAAGATTACATGCCTGCTTTGGAATACTCCCACCCTCATTCACAGACTTTCTGGTATACCATTCAGATGTAACTGCGATGCAGTGTCTTATTATTTGTAAACATTCGATTCAAGTATTGTTTTCGAGTTGTTCATTGTACTTTTGCCATCGCATTGGCTCTGATCGGGATTTGGGTCAAGGACTAGGCCTAGGCCAATAATGGAAATCCTTTTAACTCAAAGCCGAATTAAAATCGTATTCTTTTGAGACTGAGTTCCTTGCGTCTTTTTCTGCAGTGTCTTTTTTGTCGATCTTTCAATGTGCATATTAAAATCTAGATTTTATTTCACCAGCTTCTTCTAAGTTGTCTTCTTTATAACCAACCATTTTGGGAGCACGCCCGGGCCTAAACAGACTTAAATTTTCCATAGTGTGTACCTCGACCTTACAAAAGAACATAGAAGAATAACACTCCCGTTTCGTAGCGTTGTGTGTTTCTGTGAGTAACGTTTTCAGAACACCACGGGTAGCGAGAAACTAGAGTCAGAGACGAGCGCGAGTCATCAGGTTGCGTTGACCACTTATCAACAACCTGGCAATCTTGTTTATCAGCTTGCTTGCCACTCTTGTTGAAAAATAGATGTTATTCATCATTCGTCCTCCTAGACACTAAGCGTCAGATACCTTTACTTCTGCATGGAAGAGACTTGTAGTCTACAAATTTGCTTGCGGAGATCTATAGGCTTCAGTCCTCGTTTTTTTTTAATCTACTGTGACGTTGTTATGGTGCTGTAATTTCTTTTAATAAAGATCTTTCAGCGAGTTTGTAACACGACGCTCATGTTGCATAACTCAAATCAAATAGCTCATTATAATTTTCCATCTTGCTTGCGTTAAATAATATTCAATCTTAGAACAGTCACGCTCCGCTCAAGCTGCGATCATTAACTACAATAATTAACGGTTCAGTTCGTGGCTTCAAAAACAAAAGTTCTATTTTAAGCGTTTCCTGGGGACGACGACCAAGGGTTTCTAGTGTGTACCACACACAACATTTCATATGTCTTGTAACTTTTATTCCAATGGGATAAAATATATAATACCACGCTGGTGCTTTATAAAGCAAAGTTCACAATGTGTGTTTGTTCCTCTAGGGGACGTCTTATGACATGGCATTTCGTTTGTGAAATAATTTCTTCTTTTTGTAGGTCATACTGTATTGTGTATTTGAAATGCGTTGGTATATTGGGCGTATCTCCGATCGTGACTGGTGACTAGTTCAGAGTAAACTTTACTACATCAGTTTTACGAATGGTTAGGAAATTTGAAAGCTTGACGTGGACAATTTCCTACTGAAAATACTTTGTAAATCTCTACTATTGTGTATAACCACAGATTTAATAAAACAAGGATATAGGCCGAGCCGGCGTTTAACTTGTAACAACTGTATGCCCAGTGCGCATACATTGCCGCCAGTTTGCCGTCCGATAATGTCGAGTGAATACGCTGAATAAGAAGAATATTTTTATTTTTAATCAATGTGATTTCTAAATTAATTCTAATGTACATCACCATGGCTAAGTTCGTTAAGTTCAGTACCCAGCTTAACTAAGGATTTTCTCTTAATCGAAGTGAGCGCCGAAGTGAGAAGTGAGATCACAGAATAGTGTTAGTTGGTGTTACAATCAAATGTGTATAGGCTACGGGGCAGGCTACGTTGACACTGTTAGGCCTGCGTAGACGATGAGCTTTTGTCCGCGGAGAACTAAAATTCCCAAGCCATCAGAAAAATGCTCGCCAAGACTTGTCTTTGGTCTTGACGCGGATTAAACGTATTGAAACACTCCATGCGCGAATATTTGCTCGTCGGAAGTTTAGTGCAGCGGGTGATATTAAACCAAATATTCTAAAATTACATTGTATTGTAATTTAGTATTGAAATCCGTCGAGGTTTTTTGTTGTTTGGGGACTTTTTCTACGCGGTACTTTTGAAGTAAAACTTCTTTAGGCGGTTTTCTAACGGAAGTAACGCTCAGTATTCTATAGTCTGTGTAGTTTCCGCTATTTAAAAATAGTAATTTCGATTGGTCGTAAGTATCTGTCATATACTCCGTGCTTCTCGACTTATACGCCAGCTAGTGGCAAAGATCATATTCAATTAGGATTATTTATTTCCAATATTATTGAACAGATCCATTGTGAATAGCAAAGTATACAAAAATTCAACAGTCTTAAAAAAGTTCTTTTAAATTGCACTTGTGTTTTTTAAAAATCTCCAAGTGTATTTTTTTTTTTTTTAGTTAAGATTTAATCATTTCAGTGATCTACGTCAAAGAAGTTTTACTTCAATCGCGCGTAAAGGTTACACGCACACAATTTTTTTTTTAGTCCCTCGGAATGCATTCTGCCCTGCAGTTCTAAGCGTTCTATTTTGACGAAGTCCCTCGTCTGAGACTTTTAGGTTTACCTTCTACAAGGCGCCACTTAGCATAAAAATCATCATCATTTACTTTCCCTAGGGTGCTCCCAATTTTATTTAGGGCAGGTTGTCCCACATGTTGCAAAAAAGTTGGCTGAATGTTTTACGACCGGTCGCGTATAAAATGAAAAATAATGTTATTTAAGTTTTATAAAAAAAAGTACTCGTGCTTGCAATGAAAAGAAGCACTTAAATAATATAAAGATCACGCTATCGTTGTCGAGTGTACACAGACCGACCATACGGAACGGCCTTTTTGCTAGTTTCCACTTGTGTAACAGTTCATTGGCACCAGGTCTTTACTCCGCGCGTCTTAGTGACCTAATTCAATCACCACACTTAACAAAACAATTACACCACTCAATTTTCTGTCTCTACTCTTTGCTAGGACTGGACCCGTAGACAAAGTGACAAATAGAAACGATGACGAAGTTTGATGAGCACAAAATGTATGAGATTGACTTAAGCCGTCGTTAAATCACGTGGACAATCGTAGCTCTAAGTAAGTTGGTGGCGCAAGCTATCACGCTGTAGATAACCAATCTATAATGGTCTATGATGACAAATTTCGATATCTTATAGTTATGAAACGATTGCCACTTGTCTAAGCCCCCTGCTAAGATTATCGGCTTTTTTTCGTTGGTTCACCGAAAGTTTAGCTACTTCCTTTTATGTAGGCGACAGGTTGGCAACCTATTACTATTTTGAGGCGCTACATTGCATGGTCCATACTGCGAGATGTGGCTTTATGTGTAACCAGATATTACTTAAAGCTCTGCTTTCTCTAAATTATTACTACATAATATATTATCTACATAATTATGTTTACACAAAATAAATAATAAATAGCATTATTCTGATGATATTAGTAATAATCTAATAATGCTATTTATTATTTATTTTGTAAGTATAAATATAATTATGTAGGTAATATATTATATAGTAATAATGTTTTTAATGTAAATACTTATTGGTGTTCACGTTAAAAACATTTAAATATATGTAAATAAATGTTAAGTATTTATTATAAAGTAAGTTAATAGGTGTAAGTTACCTACAGTAATTATGAATGCATACGCTACGGGAATAAGTTCGCCACCATAAAAGTTAATTACATTCCATTGGTGAATCATGAGATTGGGGCCATGGTCGTTACGCCATAAAACCATACGAATACCTTAGCTTGCCTTCCGAAATAAAATATTTATAGCTTACAAAAGAAATGTATTTATTTTCTTATACTGTTCTCTGGTAGCTTTTTTCTCTCACAATATTGTTTTCCTCATAATATATTTTAATTATGAACGAAAGAAAATCTAGAACTGAAGTGTAATATTTTTTAACCTTATTTTCGTTCGCATAATTACAAATTTTCAATTTATGGCATATCCCAAATTTTTCTGATTAGAATTTAATAAAATATCCTACCTAATAAACTTTTAAAACAAACTTCGATCATCAAAATTCATGGCATCAAAATTGATTTTTTATAAGTGTACAAATTGTATCTAAATGAATAAAGGAATTTTGACTTTGACTTCTTCCTTCCTACCCCGCTCCCAGCTTTATTTTGGGTAGCAGTATGCCCAAGACCTACTCCTAAGGTGCCTGAGGTTTTGGCTTTATAGTAGAAGATCCGAACCTACATCGACCTTCACCGAGCTGATAATAGCATGAAACATATTTTATTATTAATTTAGTATATTAGAAAATATATTAAAAATGGGTTGTCTAAAAAAATCCTGGACAGACTATTTTTGATTATTTTTTGAAAAATGATTTTTAATATAATTGCAATAAAATATTGCAACATCAAGATAATAAGAAAATTTTGTACTGACTGATAGTAGAAACCGTATAAAATGTGCAGCCATTGGGTTGTCTATTATTTACCTGCGCGAACTACTGGGTTGTCAGGTATGAACAGGTATGTGATATCAGTTACTTTCACTCGATTGGATAATAGAAAAAAATTTATATCATCATAAGCGCGCGACAAAATTTTCTTATTATCTTGATGTTGCAATATTTTATTAAAAATAATTTTTCAAAAAATAATTAAAAATAGTCTGTCCAGGATTTTTTTAGACAACCCATTTTTAATATATTTTCTAATATACTAAATTAATAATAAAATATGTTTCATTCTATTATCAGCTCGGTGAAGGTCGATGTAGGTTCGGATCTTAGACTATTAGATTTCAACGGCCGCTAACTTGACTGACACCAACCCTCCTTGAACATAATTCAAAATTTGCGAACATTTAATCCCATCCAAAAATGTTAATTTATCTCTGAAATTGTGTCTCAGAAATTCAGCTGTCAAATTCAAAGTAGGCTTCTTGAATCTAAGTTCAGGGCGAGGGAGCTAAAGGGCCATCGTTACGTCAAAGCGCGCTCGAGAACTGGGTCGAGGAAACTCGAATTAGTAGATAAAATATGTTGTATGCTGTATCTGCCTGATTTAGGACGAGTGGGACCTTGGGACAATCGGGAGGAAATTTAATTTACGTAGTAAAATATTTGGAAATCGTGTTTTCCGAAAACTATTTGCATCCTAATAGTTTTCTGAACGGTCAGTACCGTGGTATATAAGTACAGGCATAGCTCTTTCTATATTAACAAATTAACAAAACTAATACTATTACCCTTATCAAAAGAAAACTGAAGCGCTGTCAGCAAATCAACCTCATTTTCGAATTAAACTATTTTTTTAATTGATTAGCACCATAATTATTTATCAAGTTTTAACATTTATTGAAAATTATTGTTTGCGTGGTCTGACCTAGAGCCGTGTATCTACAATCAAAACTATGTCAAACTTTTAATAACTTACATGAATGAAAAATGTAAATATTTTTTGAATTACATTAAATCCTCTCACGAGATTATAGTACATTTACTCAATGCTTGTATTATTTTTTTAAGATCGTGCATTTCTAAACCTACAAGAAAAACAAGCCGTTTCTATCTTAAATACATCACTTTTACCCAATTGTCCTTAAGCTGTTCAAGGCAAAATTTACGTGTGACATAGTGCGTAACGATTTATTTTTGTACGATCATCGTATACGAAGGGAACATGTTTAACACATGGCATGGGTGCTCTTATTAATTTTGTTAGTTATGCAACGTGTGAAGTCAGCATGCTATGAACGTACTTGTTTTTAATAGTAATTTCTCACGAGTAAAATGTTTGCAATTCTAGCGTCTAGTGCAGTCTTTCTCAAAGTGGGCGATAGCGCCCCCTTGTGGGCGTTGGAGACCTATAGGGGGGGCGTTATGGGACCCAGAAAAATATGGGGGGCGTTGGCGTAGTTTAAGGGGACGATGGTTGATTGTGAAGCTACCATGTTTGCCTTATAATGATTGTCCGGATAAGCTATACAGTTCATTATTTAATTTGATAAATGTTGAATTTACCAACACTTTTGTGCCAAAAACAAAGACGATCTGTGATCATCTAACTTTTAGTGAATGGGCAACGCCTGGTATATACAATAGCAGAAATAAGTTGTACGATTTGTATAGTCAAAAATCATATAATTTTGACCCAGTATTTGTTAATTATGTAAGGGACTATTCTAAAGTTTTCAAAAGAGCCTGTTCCACTGCCAAGTCAGTTTACTTAAAAAACAAAATTAAGAATTCTACAAATAAGATTAAAGAAACTTGGAATATTATTAACAGTGAAACTGGTAGGAGTCAAACACGTTTCCGTAATATTAACTTAAAGATTAATAATGTAAATGTTAAAGCTGATTTGGAAGTAGCCATGGAATTCGAAAGGTTTTTCTCAGATGTTCCCGTACAGACAACTAAATCACTTCAGTCATCTTCCACCTCTGCTGAACAGCTGCTTAAACAAAATGTATCATCATGTGACAGTAACTTTGAATTTACAGCTGTTAGTTATAAAGATATTATAAATACGTTTAAAACTCTAGACCTGAAGAAATCTATGGATCTTTGGGGACTGTCAGTCAGAACTATCTCATCCATTATAAGTACAATAGCTCCTTATTTAGTAGTCGTATTTAACAGCTGTATTGACTCTGGTGTGTTTCCTGACTTGATGAAACATAGTAAAATTATACCGTTATTTAAATCTGGCGAAACCTCAGATCCCACCAATTTTCGGCCTGTTTCTATTTTACCAACTTTAAGTAAAATCTTTGAAAGACTAATGCTCAACCAACTATTAAAGCATTTCAATAAATTTAACATATTTCATCAAAAGCAATTCGGGTTCACTCGGGGTCGCTCCACCATTGACGCGGGAGTTGAGTTGTTAAAGGAGGTATTCGCTGCTTGGGAAGAATCACGTGACGCTCTTGGGGTTTTCTGTGATTTATCTAAAGCTTTCGACTGTGTTAATCATGATACTCTGGTCAGGAAATTACACCATTACGGCATTAGGAACAAGGCTCTCAACCTAATGACCTCATACCTGAGCAATAGAATACAGAAAGTTGATATAAATGGTAAAAGATCTCCAGGTTCTCTAGTCACAATAGGTGTTCCGCAGGGCTCAATTCTTGGTCCATTTCTCTTTCTAGTGTACATAAATGACTTGCCTTACTACATAAGGGACAATCATGATATTGTGTTGTTTGCTGATGACACTTCTTTGATTTTCAAAATAAATAGAAAATTAGATAATTATGACGAAGTTAACAATGCACTCGCAAAAGTAGTTTATTGGTTTAATATTAATAATTTGTTGCTTAATGAAAAAAAAACCAAATTAGTTAAGTTTACTACACCGAATGTGCGACGTGTAGAAACGAATGTACAAATAAATGGGGTTGAATTGAAACCTGTGGAAACAACAACTTTCTTAGGAGTAATGTTAGACTCCAAATTGCAATGGGGTCCACATATTGTAAAACTTTCGGGTAAACTAAGTTCTGCGGCATATGCAGTTAAAACTATTAGGCGGCTAACTGATGTCGATACCGCTAGAATGGTTTATTTCAGTTATTTTCACAGCATAATGTCGTATGGGATTCTTCTCTGGGGGAGTGCTGCAGATATAAATACCATCTTTGTTTTGCAAAAACGGGCTGTTAGAGCAATCTACCAACTAGGTCCGCGTGACTCCCTCAGAGAAAAGTTCAAGGAGATAAATATTCTAACTGTGTCTTCACAATATATACTGGAAAACTTACTATATGTAAAGAAAAACATTATGCATTTTTCTGAGAAATGCCATACGCACAATGTAAATACTAGGAAGAAACACGATCTGGTTGTATATAAAACTCGTCTCCACAGAATAAACAATTCTTTTGCGGGCCAATGTATACGTTTTTACAATAAGCTTCCGATGAATATTAGAGATTTGCCTGTTAACAAATTTAAAAAAACTGTAAAAACTAAACTATATAAAAAAGCTTATTACAAGATAAATGATTATTTAAATGATACAAATGCGTGGGAGTGAAATCTGCCCAAAATGCATTAAAATTGTAACTTATTTGTATTGATATATCTATTGACCTGTAATGATGTTTTGAAATCATTACGAAATTGTAAGCTGTGGAGTTTCTTTCGCCATTTCTTCTCCATTTCAGCATATAAATATTCGTCCCGAAATGGTGGTAGGGCTTTTGACGATTTAAAAGTACTTAGCAAAGTCCATTTAAATAAAGATATTTTTCATTTCATTTCATTTTTCATTTCATTTCATTTCATTTCATTTGTAATTTCATTTACTTTATATTTTAAAATTCATTATAATTGAAACCTACTTACTACTCAATATCGAATTATTAGAATTATATTTCTGCCCTGTATCATGGTATTAAGACTAAAAATACTTAACATAGATTTCGTAGGACAGCCCGTACGCCGTACGCAATCAAGTTATAACAAGATTTTGTTAAATAGCGCTATTGGTGCAATGCGGAAGCAATCGGCTGGTTCATCGATACTGTCCTAACTTGGTACGATTGAGCCTCGAAAGAGATACGAGTTTGTGCGTGTTTGTGTAATTAAAGTAATAAAATAGTGGTTTTTAAGTTTAAGGAGTGTATTAAAAATTGGGGGCGCTGAAACATAATTGATTTTCAAAGGGGGCGGTAAAAGAAATAAGTTTGATAATCTCTGGTCTAGTGCACTAATCTTTTCATTCATAGATTCTTTACACTCGTCTGTCGCCTCTTTTATATCACACACTCAGTTATATCGTTTTTCAACTGTATTGGCATCCTTCCAAAAAAAGAATAATCATTAATAATAAATTACAAATTTGTTTCTTGAGTAAGTACCTATTTCTAAGACCTACTCCCTGGGTATGTGGCTCTAAATATATGCTTTGTTTATTGCCGACCTATTTCGCAAATGTAATCTGGAGCGAGATAATATAAAGTGTTCTAAACAGATGTTTGTTTTAGTCATTTCGGAATTATTGTTACGAAAATACAGCTGTGTATTTTGATCGTAGGGATCGACCTGCGAATTACGACGGTATCCAATTTTGCACTTAAGAAATAAGTCATGATATTCGCGATAGGATAATACGTCATATAGTGAACTTTATTTATAGGTGCAAAAGCATGAGTTAAGTCAACAAATTTTTATACATAAATCAATCATAATGAATTCCCGTGACTATTATAAAGTGACGTATTCCAACAAAAACTCTGATCGCTCCAACATGACACTGGACAGTGTTCTCGACAATGACACTGAGTTCAACGCTAACCAGTTCAAACTATACGATGATTTCACCACGGACTTGAGGATTCATTATAATCCAATTAGGAACAACTACCAAGATTTGATTAGGAAAGAAGTCAGGAAGAGAAATGGTGACCCCAATGATTCTGGAGTAGATATGGAAAACGGGAACCCGCTCGATGATGTAGCAGCATCTAATGATAGCGATTTGGTAAGTGTGCAAATGGAAAAATACTGGCCCTTTACAAAAACACTGGTATTTTTGTAAAACTTAGTACAGTTATTCAATTTTGAATTGTGAATTTAGTCTTATGTAGTAAAAGTAATTGGAAGAATTACGATGGGTAATATTTTAAACCAATCAAAGTTGAAGATCAATTCTCAATGTTCGCAATATAGGTATTCGTCATATCTAATCTAATAATTGAAATCCAGTCATTTGTAACAGAATACACTCGATTCTGTTATAATCAAAGTTTTCAAATGTTTTCATTCGGTGTGTGTCAAATGCGGCGATTTGCAGACGCCGGCGCCGGCCATTGTCCGCTATCGGCCGGAACAACGCCACCCATTGTACGCTCGCCCGTGAAGAATTATTGCTTTACGATTGGAACTTTACTGCATTAAAAAGAACAAAGCTAATAGAGGGTAGTTTACCGATAATTTTCATGTTAGCTTTGCTACTTGATGTTGAAGCTTTTAAAACATCGCTCATGTGCTAGTTGTTCTGCTAAATCCGTCGATGTTGAAAAGAATCGATTTTGTGATAGTAGTACAGTTATATCACTGTGATTATTAACTATTATGTAAATATAATGAAAGTGCAAAAAGTAATATTCATTAATTTCGTAAAGTGATGAAACACTCAATGAACTTGGTTTAATTAATTGATAGATATAAGCCACACCGAATTATACATCTATTACGTATGGTTTATGTTTGTTAATATATTTTAAACTACACTGCACTCAAATTAATGACGTAATTCCGAGTAATCGATGCACATTTTTATTGAATCAATTAGTCCAACTGTTAGTTATTTCGTAAAATTAAATCACTTAGGCAGAAGTCCATAGTTGTAATCACTTACACGCATTCACAGCGTTAGCCTTGACCATATTCTGTTTTTAGCAACAAGTTAAAAGCCGTTTTCCTTACCCTTCTCATAAACGTTGGCATTAAATTTATTAAGTTTCATATTTTAAATTTCTTTTCTCGTTTTGTTCTAGTTGGAGAACGAAGTAATGGTTGATCCTTGGAGCAGCATGGACTCCACGAATTCACCATTAACTGACTCCGGACCATCCGCCAGCGAAGACTGCACCCCCTCTACGTCAAGTGAAACTCCTCGTGGGCCTATAGATGGACATTCTCCTTTGTCTCCCGAAGCGCGCCGCTTGATGAACCCTAAAGATGCCAAACCCCTTATAAATAAAAACATCCCCTCAAAATCAACAGACAAGGCGCGCTCCCGAGACTTCACTTTAGCATTAGAGACTCTAGATCCTGATCCCCTTCCACGCCGGCCCCACTTTCTCGACGAAGATTACCAACTACCATCCAAATCCAACATCGAATGCCGCATTCCTAAACCACACTTTTTAGATCATTCACCATCACCTGATGAATTCGACGAACGTAGCGATATAACAAACCCAAACTTCTTGGACGATGAAATCGATGGTGATGATAATGTAGCACAAAAGAAAGCAGGAGCGCTCCCAAAAAGACCTGTTAAACCCAACACCTCAACATTTTCTTCTCAAGAAGATCGACCACATAGGACTAGTTATAGAAGTACACTACATTATGGTATAGAGAGTGCGGTACGATCGTCCGAACGCGACAAAAGGGCTTCCCAACTATACAGAGGGACCTGGCCAGGTGAACGCGATGTCTGGACAGGTCATGACTCGTCCAGCGTTCGAAGCTTTTCCAGTAACGGTTCTAACGAGTGTGCTAGGCCTTCATCTAACTTAGATAATAAAATGGATTGTGTGTTTTCCTTAATTTCCCTTTTGAGTTTATCTCCGGAAAATAATGCAGATCTTAGCGCACCACTTCTGGAAATGAGCAGATCTGTTGAAAGTTGCATTGCAATGAGACAAGCGGGATGTATACCTTTATTAGTGCAACTGATTCATTCTAAAGTAGCCAGGGATACAAGAGATAGAGCTGCGAAAGCGCTACGCAATATTATACACACACAAACTGACGATAAGGCTGGAAGAAGAGAAGCACGAGTGTGGAGATTATTAGAACAAGTTAGAGAATATTGTTATGTCTTAGAGGACGTTGTTGAAGCTAGGAAAGAAGGAAGAGAAGTTATAGAAGACGATGCGACAAAGCACCCTAGTCAAAGCGTAGCTGCTTTAATGAAGCTTTCGTTTGACGAGGAACATAGGCATGTAGTTTGTCAATTAGGTGGCCTGCAAGCTTTGGCCGCTTTAGTTAGTGGGGACCAGGCAGCGCACGGTAGCAGAACTGATGATAATACGTGTTTGACCATGAGAAAATATGCTGGAATGACCTTGACTAATTTAACATTTGGCGATGGCAACAATAAGTCACTACTTTGTTCCTTCAAAGATTTCATGATGGCTCTTGTGGAACAACTAGAATCGCCCAATGATGACATGAGACAGGTACTTAAAATGTTATTTTGTTAATTATGCTGTTTGATTTCTGGATATTATCGATACGTACAATATTTATATATAATATTTGTTTTTTTCAGGTTACGGCTGCTGTCCTTAGAAATTTGTCATGGAGAGCAGACACAAATAGCAAACAAGTGCTAAGAGAAGTAGGTGCAGTAAAAGGGCTAACTAAGGCTGCAATGACTTGTCAAAAAGAAGCGACACTCAAGTCAGTACTATCTGCGCTTTGGAATCTTACAGCGCATTGTTCAATGAACAAAGTAGCTTTATGCTCTGTGGATGGAGCTTTGGGTTTCCTCGTGGATATGCTCAGCTACAACTCGCCAACAAAAACATTGGCTATAGTAGAAAATGCAGGTGGCATAATGAGGAATGTGTCGAGTCACATCGCCGTCCGTGAAGATTACAGACAAATTCTCCGCGAGAGAAATTGTTTAAGTGTCTTACTGCAGCACCTGAAATCGCCGAGTCTGACAGTAGTCAGCAACTCTTGCGGCACTTTGTGGAACCTCTCCGCAAGGTGTCCTCAGGACCAAGAATTTCTATGGGATCACGGAGCGGTACCAATGCTCAGAAGCCTAATCCATTCCAAACACAAAATGATTGCCATGGGCTCGAGCGCTGCTCTTAAAAACTTACTTAATTCAAAACCTGGTAAGACTCATATAATTGCACTTGACACCACAGCGCGAACTATGAACTTACCTGCATTGCCTACTCTGGGTGCGCGAAAGCAGAAAGCTCTTGAGCAAGAGTTAGATCAAAACTTGGCCGAGACGTGTGATAATATAGAACCGGCTACTTCACCAACGACTAGTAACAGGGATGAGAAGAATCTGTTCACTGCAACAGAGAGGCAGATCGCCATGAACCTAGAAAGGCATAGGATGACTTCGAGTTCACCCCTTATGGGAACTTTGACATCACAAATATCGCTTAGCCATAGCGCACATTTAGCTAGTTATTTGAGCTGCAGTAACACTTTACTAAAAGGTGCGATAGTGACAAGATCTACGGGTGGCAGCTCCACCAACGTCAATAGATCTGACAGTAAAGATTCTGTAACGAGCACGCATTCTGACTCCGTATTCGAGAGGGTTATGCGTACCGGTAAAGTTCCCGTGCCAACGCCAAGAAGTAAAGACTTGATGAAATCAGAAACAGGTAGCGAAGTGTTTAAGGGATCATCGAAACCATTAGTTAAAGACAGTTACACGAGATATCCTTCACAGCCGCCTATCCCACCTCCGAGAAGTTCGACTGACGTTAGAACAAACTTTACAGAATCTAGTTATGACGTCGACCAAGATTCTTGCGACCAGCCCATAGACTTCAGTCAAAAGTACTCGGAAACGAAGACTGCTGAAGCGGAACCCCTTGTTGAAAAGAGTAAAACATCAGATGCGAAAAAGTATTCGAAAAAAGATAGTCCGAGTACCTTCGGGGACTACCAAGAGACTGATCTCGACCAACCGACGGATTACTCGTTGCGTTATGCTGAACACCAATCTGAGACCGGTTCTGATTCGGAGCCCCCAGGTCCTTCGGACACGATTAAGCACTTCGCTACCGAGGGCACACCTTACGAGACTCCCATAATCTTCTCGACTGCTACATCGATGTCTGACTTAAGGGTAATAGGGAAGGACACTAAACAGAAAACGCCAAGCGTGAAAGAAAATCCGGAAGTGATGACACACTCGGATGAGAAAGATACGTGCTCAATAGAGGATCCGCCTAGGCATGATAATGATCTGGCTGCTACCACACCCCAGTCATCGACTGCACCCGAAACAGAGTCAAAACGGGACGAGTTCGATACCAAATTCAGTTCTGGCATGATCAGCCCAGAGAAGCCAGTGAACTACTGCGATGAGGGTACCCCTGGATACTTTTCGAGAGTGAGCTCACTTAGCAGCGTGGGTGAACCTACTGAAGAAGATAACCTGGCTAAGAAGAATGCGATGGCGACCATCAACGTGGAACTAAGTCCGCAGGAAGCTAACATCAGCAGTTCAGCTAAGGATAAAGAAGGTGAAGAGTTGTTGCTTATATATTCCCTACTTTTTATAAGTATCAGGTTTCCAACTTAAGAGATAAACGCTGTAAGAAATTTTTGTGGTAGCTTAATACCGCAATAGGAATGTTGACGCCATTCTCAAATAAGAGATATTTAATGCGTAACAGAGAAGGACGCGTCAATCTAGAAATTATCCTTTGTTTCAAAGGAGGATTTCATTAAATCTCATAAAAAGTATTTAACAGGCAACATCCCTATTAAATACTTTTGCTAGATAAAAAGTCTAGATTTAAATACATGAATATTATTTTTAAGACTGAAAATGGCCAAGAGCTTTTTTTTAAAATAATAAATAAAAATGACGTTACCCATTCCCATCTTTCGCGTAGGGTCAAAAGCCGTGACGTTCGCCCGGGAGCCGGTGTCGGTGGTAGCGACGCCCGGCGCCGGCTCGCCCCGGTTCGTGGAAGAGACCCCGCTCATGTTCTCCCGGTCGAGTTCGCTCAGCTCGCTGCCAGACTGTTCCCACGATGATCAGGGATCTGTGCGCTCGGAATTCAGGTAAGAACATATTTAGCTTTTGCCCGCGACTTCGTCCGTATGGAATACGTTATTTTTGGACTTGGGATTTTCAGACGATCTTTCATCCCCTCTTTCATACCCACACAGGTAAAAAAGTCTAAAATGCTAAAAAAGTGACAAACTTTTTTCAAGACATGCTTGGTTTCTGAGTGTCATTCTGTAATACGGGCCTAAAAATACTAAATGGGCGACTAATCTTTTGTTAGCCCCTCATTCTGGATTTAGATAGGTTTAGATTAGATTAATCTACTGACCAGTTGAAATAAATGTAGGTTTGTTTTTTCATAATTTTTATTAATATGGTTCCTTTTTGGCCAACAGTCGCTTACAATCCGGGATAATCTCGCCGAGTGACATCCCGGATTCGCCGGGCCACAGCGTGCCGCAGTCGCCGGGGGCCGACCGGCCTCCAGTCACAGAACCTTCCACGCCGCCACCGGGTAAGTTAAATAACGCTTGCTTTACTGTAGTAATCTCAGAGTTTATGAATACCAACGTAATGGAGTCGAATAGTCTTTTAATATTAAAGCTGGGTCGATATCTATCGCCTTGCTAGAAGTGCCAGACTATCAATCGATGTAATAACACTTTAACAACAAAACAACATTTTAAATAATAATAAAATGTATATTTATTTTGTGAATTATTCTAATGTAAAAAAAAATATACAATTGCCTCTTTGTCGGATAAATACGACCCGGAGGTTTCGTGCACGCAAATATTTGTCGGATGAATCCTATCCATATGATATAAGTGGTAAAAAGGCTAAACTATTTAATTTAGTTCCATATTGCTTTCATTTTGGACTAATTAGTAATATCGGTTATTCATTTATCATCAAGGTAGTATAAACAACATGCATTGTACACTTGTGAGAGTTTTGTGTTTATACTACGGTCGCAACTGTATGACAGACCTCTACGTACACCACGCCCCCATCAACGAAACTTTATTAAAATGTCACAAAAATAAATTAATTAATTCTTATATCCATACATTCATTCACTGGCCGCTATAAAAAGTACCAATGGTACTATTGAGTTTTATAATTTTTTGGAAACTCCGACCAAGACTAGAATCGTCTCTAGAATTACCTATACACAAATTGTTGACAGCCAGTCAAAAATAGACCATATGGCAGCTCTTGTCTTATTTGGCCCGAACTCTATCCAGATAAGAGATATTTTAATAAATGCGGCATTATTTTAAAATAATCCAGTAATATGACCCATCTATGCTTTTGAGACTTCGCGTCTAGACATTGATGAGTACGTTTTGTTTAAAAATATGTACTCCTACGAGTAAAATATCCATCCAATTATGTCCATATTCCACTAAATGAAAGTGTACGAAAAGAGAGATATGAAGTATAGACCCAATGGGATTGAGTAATTTTTTAGAAGAAATTCTTATTGACTCTCTCTGACACAACTGCTTCTCCCATCTCTGTTAATATAATATCGATGTCCAAACAAGCGTTGTGCGACTTGATAATTTTTTATATTCAGACTTTTAATTGAATAATGGTCTATCTACACACATCAGGACCGTGTCGGGTGGACACCCCAGCTATGAAGCTTCTTCGTCGGCCCGGACACGGACGTGTTTGAACGAGTTCATATAAAAAGTACGCAATGATACTTGTGACAACCACTGACGAAACACGTTTCGTGCACGTCTTGGACAAATCACGGCAGTGTGTGGTTCGAGCTTTTAGATTCTTTGGAACTTGAACTACGAGACTAACTAACGAAGTTGGGAATAGGGGAAAAAAGATATTCTGTGGTGGGTACCATCAGGGTCTTCCTTATCTTTACAGTTTAATTTTTTTTTCGTTTGAAGCGAACACGCCTTCTATTACTGTTGAATAATAGAAGACCCTATTTTGTTCTGTAAGACATCTGATTGCAATTTATTTTAAAAAAAAGGTCATTGTTTTAATCAATTGCAACCAGATGTTTTTACGGCAATGTTTGCTAAGACAATTGTATTGCATCACTCTGGGATCTTCACTCAGAATTCTATTGGTCAACATGCTAAGGGTAGTCGTCGACAGTGTAATACAAAAACGACCCTTAAGGTGGAAGATTAGGGAGACCCTGATAGTATGTACATGTTCCAACGTGTAACAGTGTTACACGTTGGGACATGTACGGTCGCGGTGAGAAAATGTTTACCAGGTTTGAAATTAGATTCTATATCATACTTTAAGTCTAAAATGCCACATCAAATTACTTATTACCTAGCGTTTAAAAATTATTACGCAAAATTACGCATCGAGAGTAACGAAGAGAATTATTAATCACTTTTTGATGATGAAACTCATTTCTTTATTTCTTGAAAGGGCATTTATTAAAAATGTGTTAAAAAACTAAAGTATTAGTTTTTTAAAAGAAGATTTTCTATATATCAAACCTTGATAGTAGTCAGTCCATCTCGTAGAGCCTATAGCGTCATTAGAAAAAAGATAATCTATGGTCAATCTAATTATTATGAAATAGACATTTAGAACTTGTGACCTAAATGTGTGCATGCAATTGTGATCCTTAAGGTGGTAAACATTTTCTGACTGCGATGTACCTAATCCGGTGTGACTCGTTGGGAACAAACTGTTTCTTAAGATAACTTCCAATCCCTTTTCCTGCTACTGGCATTGTGAGGATTTTCGCTAAGCAAAGGTACTGTGTTCAGACACGGAGGCAGTGGGCGTGTTCGAGGAGCGAGTGTCCCGGTTCGTGGTAGAACATACGCCGGCTCAGTTCTCCGCTGCTACCAGCTTAAGCAGTCTCACCATCGATGACGAGCCTAAGGTACACTTACACTTTTATTATTACGATTTGCAATAATGGTTTTAACCCTTTACAAAAATCTCCAAAGCTTTACAGGGTAGGATCAGTGATGCAAAAATAATATAACCTAGTTCAGGCAAATAAATATTTTCACCTTAACTTAATAATACTTTTGTAAAACCAAGCAATGTTATTTATGAATAAACAATTTATTTATTTTATATCGATCTACAAAAGATTTTTGTCGATTATAACTAATTTTACTCTAACATTTTATTTATCACACAGTGACTAATGGACGTTAACAAAATTTAAGTTAAGAGCCCCATAACCTAATAACAATTACGATTGCAAAGATATGGTAATCATCATCAACAGCTCATATAATGTCCCCACCTCGGGCTCGAGCCTACCCCACATTAGGGGCGATTAGGCCTCAGGTAACCACGCTAGCCAAGTGCGAGTTGGTCGACTTCACACACAACCTAAGACGTTCTTCATAGGTGGTTTCCTCGTGATGTTTTCCTTCACAGTAAAAGCGTCGATTAAACGTACCTACATATGAATTCAAAATTTGAAAACACATTGGTACATGGCGCGGTTCAAACCGGTACCTCCCGGGTGGAAGACAACGCTCTTACGCACTACGCCACCGACGCTTTTTACAACGCTCTTACGCACTATACGATATGGTAATACTAATAAAGAAATAACTTTTCCAGGTGCGACTAATCAAGGAACCAAAACAGGAACAGACAGTTTCATCCGTGGGTAATCAGCGTCAATTACTTCCAGAAGGGAACCAAAATAGGTAAGGGATATTTTGTTCTTTGTTTTCATATTCCCTTAAAATTATATATTAGATCATTTTGGTACTTTGAGTATTATTTTCGCCTAGGTTATTTCTCAAATTCTTAATTATAGGAGTATTGACTGCCCTAAAAAAACTAATACAATACTTGCATCGGGAATGACTCTTTCAAAAGACATTATTACTATTGAGAAAGTTAAGTTTCTAATATACCTAATTGTTAACAATCACTCTTATTTAACAATCTACTTTGATGAGTTGTTAGTATGTATAGTTATGTGCCTCTCTTTAATACATTTTAGGTTTCTTCATAAGTAAATGATATATTTTTTTTATCATTTATCCTGTCTATTATTACAGAGAACATGCACATCGTCTGCTACCAACAAGCTCTACGCCAAACGCTCCTTACAAAGGTATAAACATTATTTCGCAATATCCCTATTTACCAAAATAATTTGTTAGGGATTGAATTTGAAATCAGAATCACTGTACTGTTGACGATAAAACTCATATATTTTATATGTTAGGGTTTTGGCTTTGTATCCAAGACCTTTTGAGCCATATCTTCATTTGTGTAATTTATTCTATCTTGATGTTTACATTAAAATATGGGCGTCACATATTTTAATGCATTTAGGGAATGCTTGGCGAGAAATGCATGGCAACAGACATGATGATGGTGACTGATGAGGTGGATATCCCTCTATAAAATTCCCAACATCAAACACACTACAAAACATTTATTTCAATGATTCTATATAATTGCTCGACAACACGGATCCTTGTGGATCAAAATAATTCTTTCACTGCACAAAATCCACTCAGAAAAAATGTTGAATTGACAACATAACATTTTTTTAATAGTATTTTTTATTATATGGATGGAAAATAGACATTAAAAGACCCAACACACATTGTTCAATTTTCTTTTATTTTCAAACATGTCTTGAGAATCGTCTGTCACTTTCTATCACGCACAAAGTGATAGAGACGTAGGACGTTCAAGTCGGCGTTCATTCTTGAAACTTATTCTGTAATACGAACATAAGTGTTTTAATTTAAAATTTCAAAACTTACTTATTCTAAAACGACGTAAGTGCAACTGTAGGATTTTTATGGGCTAATGTCGTGTAATGGTTACAAAAGTAAAAAATAAAAAGATGACACAACTGTCAAATCTTTGAAGTATGGGCCATAAATAAAAAGTTGGACGGCAAAGACATTTCCTGTTTGTAAACCTACGTTGTCCATTTTTGGGTACATTTTATTTTTATACTTATCTCATAATTTAGCAAGTAATAAATTCTGAAAAAAAATATATAGGTAGTGTTCTAGATGACCAAAGCTCCAAATGGTTTGATAAATATCAAAACTTGTTTTTTTGAAATGGTGTGAACTAGCGAAACAAAAATCACATCCAGCCCGCCTAGCATGATCATCGAAACACGATATGATATAGCCATTTATCGCTTCGAACTTTCAATAATCATTGGATATAACCGCCAACTTGCAATTTTATCGAAACGATACAAAAATGTATAAGGCATGTTCGCAGTTTCTATACAATTTCAATATCCAATGATTATTGAAAGTTCGAAGCGATAAATGGCTATATCATATCGTGATTCGGTGGTCATGCTAGGCGGGCTGATGCCATTGTTTCCCGCCAAACACTCCAAACTCCTATCCTCCAACGACTACTTGTATGCTTTCCATATTCGAACGAATCATTCGCGCTACCATATTTTGTGTAACTGCTTTTCGTTAGGATTCCATTCAAATAGGCTCATTTCCATTCCGCTTCCAGGCACTCAAACGCCCAACGACGTATGCAAGGTATACTTCACGGAAGACACGCCCGCGATCTTGTCCAAGGCTGGCAGTAACTCCAACCTGTCAGTATTGTCCATCGACTCGGCGCCCCCAGGCCTGCGGGTGGAAGCCCCGGTACTCCAGCCTGATAACATTGACGCACATGATACGTCAGACAGTTCCAACTTGAGCGATGCCGGGGATCTGCTTGAAGAGTGCATACAGAAAGGCATTGCGAAGGTAATAACACTTTTTTTTAAATTATTGTATTAGGAGGTTGGTGATCATGCGTTCTTCGTGGAATTGTTTTGTTTTCCATAATATTTTTTGCACCATAGATTTATAATAAAGTTTTTATACAAAATAAATAAAGTTTAAAATTACCCTTGTACTGGTTATGTTAGCTAGCTAGTAAAGAAAAAATCTAGTACACCGGAAACGACTCAAAAGTTGATAGAAACCTTATATTTTGATGTCAAACATGCATGTTAAATTTTGGTCACCCATCCGAGTACCGACCGCGCACTTGGTTGCTTAACTTTCGTGATAGACGGCTCAAAATTTGATAGAAACCTTATATTTTGATGTCATACATGCATGGTCAATTTGGTTGCAATAAGTTAAAGCATACTCGAGTTACCGTGCTAACACACAGACATAATTCCAAAAAAATATTTTTGGACTCGGGGGAGGTCCAAAACGTGTAAATCCGTCAAAATCTAGAGGACGAATTTTTTTACGATTACAAGACTACCTCTATACTACGTATACGAGAAAGTAAAAATGTGAACCATATGTGAACTATATGTGTTTACAGGTGGTGAAGAATAAAGGCCCTCCTTCGGATGTATCGTCTGTGCCTTACTCGGGTAGAGGCGACGTTTACGTAAGTCTATCATAATTATTTTTTAAATTAATTTGCGATTGATATCTTGAGTTTTCTCTGATATTCACTTATAGATTGCTATAGAAATATTTTTACTATACAAATCATAGATGTAGTAAAGTAGACACTTATTATTTATCTAATGAAATTCATACTTATATCGCGCCAATTTCTGAAACAATAATAACTAAAATCAAGCAAGAATTAATCTACTCCAACTTGTCATTGTTTTGTAAGCATTTGATTAAGAGTTTTTAGATCATGGATACGTAAACAAATAGTATAGATTTCTTCTAATAAAATATAATACCTTTCTTTTAATGAATTCTATGTTTGTTTCAGCGGTCCCTGCCGCCTTACTTGAGATCTTCCACGGAGACAGTTAAGATGTCGCAAGAGTTCGCACGCAATGTGCGTGACAGGTAAGCGTAAATATTGTGATTCCTTTAATTTCTGCAGGATGCAATAACTAATCTGAAGTATATTTATTAAACGCTTATTTCACGCGTTCCAATTAAGTTCCTACTAGCGCTAATCTGACAGATAGTCCATACTTTCTCAACACGCGTTTACGTCTCTCCTTATACTCGCTGACGTCTCCTTACACGCGCTTACGCCTCTCCTTATACGCGCTTACGTCTCTCCGTACACTCGATGACGTCTCCGTACACGTGCTCAAGTTTCTCCTTGCACGCGCTTATGTCTCCTTACTCGCGTTTACGTCTCTCCGTACAGTCGCTGACATCTGTACACGCGCATTCGTCTTTCCTTACACGCACTTACGTCTCCCCATACGCGAACATACGTCTCCGTACACGCGCTTATGTTTCTCCGTAAACGCGCTTACGTTTCTCCTTACACGCCCTGACGCCACGAACGCGAGCCTGCGCGGCTGCGCCAGATGAAAACCTAGCAAGTGCTCAAACCAAAATTTTACAGGAGAGCGCGAAAACGTAAATTCAACTAGCCGTTAAAGAATTTTTACATAAACTATTTAAAAACGCATTAATTATATAAAATAAATATAAGCGATCATTATGTATTAAAAATATTATAATATTTGTGTATATTGCATAATTTATACCCCTTACTAACTCATTAAAACAATCGACAATCGGTTCGCCCTTGTAGAAACCAGTAATTAACCTAGTAAGAGCACTTTCTATGTTTGAATGTGGTTTACTGAATATTATAGATAGTAGATATAATGAAAAACGTAATGAAAAACAACCACTGGTTAGCAATCAACAAAGTGCTCATAGTACGTTTTACAAGAAATATACTTTCATAAATACATATTCATCTTTTAGTGACTTGAAACTAAGACTATATTACAAATTTAATTATTGTTTCGTGTTTTGATGTCTTATTTTAAAAAAAAACTTGATACGATACGATACTGGATCGATCCAAAGATCCAAAGCATTGCATCTAATCTGTTGGATCGATACTTGGATCGATACAGTGCATTACGATCCAGAATATCGATACAAAGCACCTGGATCGAACATCCCTACGCCAGCGCACTCAAGTGACTGATCGTGTCGTGACATGCTGCCCCCGCCGCGCGCGATTCCCTCCATTTATTATGTTTGTTGACCACTTCATAAACCTAACAAGACGCATCGACCATTAAAAAACCTAGTAAGTCTCAGAGACTTGCTAGGTTTAATAATGGTCAAAGCGACATACTAGGTTTGTAATTGGTTCTGGAATGATACACAGTGCACTTACTAGGTTTTGAACTTTTAAAACTCTGGTTATTTGTAAGATTTTCGCGCGGGTGTTTTTTTTAATTTGTAGGGACTTATTAGTTTATAACGATTCTGCAATAAAAACATTTTTGACAAAAATGTCCCTTGCTAGGTTTTCATCTGGCGCAGCCGTGCGTCTCTTCCACGCTTGCCCCTCACCCCTCCCGCGGCCTGCCTGTAAACCGAATGTACTTTCATTCACAAGGCGACTTAGTTGTAGGTAATTGAAACACTGGATTTAGCTCGATGCCTCTATACAGCGAATCTATATTTGCGAATCTCTGTCGTGCTCTGTTGTGCAGTTTTTTTACCCGACTACGGCGAAACCAAAAGGAAGGGTTATGATTTTAGCAGTCTATCCTATGTAGTTACGTATGTTCTACCGTAGCGCCTAAACTATTCATATTTTGATGAATAAGGTGTCAATTAGATATGTGTAAGCTATGCGCGTAATATTACAAATGAGATATCACTAAACGCGTGATGTTACATTACGAATCACTCTGAGAAATCTAAACATCATGAGCGGGAGGGACCGAGCGACCGACCTAAACGCTCGTAGGCACTAGTTCGTAGTTTTGTTGGTTTGCCATGTCATCATTGCTATCCCCCTCGCACTCGCACTATTAGCTCATAGTTGTCGCCGTCGTGGTGGAGTGGTCAGTATAGCTGGCTTCACATCAAGCGGTCCGGGTTCGAATCCTGGTAGCGGCAAATGTTTGTGTGACAAACACGAATATTTGTTTGCGAGTCATGGTTGTTTATATATTTATTTAAGTTTATTTATAAAAATATCTAAAATTATTATGTATATTAAAAAAAAAAAAATGTCCGTTATCTAGTATCCGTAACACAAGTTCTTAATGATACTTACTTCGGGCTAGATAATTGGTCTGAGCGTAAAAAATATATTATATATTATTATTATTATATTATTATTATAGTTTCATGGTGATAGCTGGGATCTATTACTGTCATGTGATGTTTTCATCTAGCGCTAGTTGCGTGCTGCTGCATTTCGGGTGATGTGATATCTCAATGTAATATTACGTTTTCGTAAAAGGGATGTGATATAGCATTACTTTTTGAAGCACTGTTTCGCGCATGTCTAGTGTCAATCGATTCGTTATTAGGGTCTGGGTAGCATAGGCTACATTTTAACCCACTTTACCGATAGGAGACGATTGTACCTTGAAAATTTCCTTGAGGTGTTCAACAGATTTTATTCCGTTCTTTTTTTCGGTAGTCGGGTTACAGTGATTTTACTGTTTACTTGTCTTATTATGATTTTAGCGACTGTGTCTGGAAGTATAATAATAATATAATATATTTCCACGTTCACACCAATTATATAGCCCAAATTAAGTATCATTAACTACTTGTGCTACGTACTTAATTAATAACGTGTGCTATGGATACTAGATAACGGACAAATTTAATATACATAATAGAATAGATATTTTCATAAATAAACTTAAATAAATACATAAACAACCATGACTCGTGAACAAATGTTCGTGTTCATCACACAAACGTTTGCTCCTACCAGGACTCGAACCCGGACCGCCCGATGTGTAGGCAGCTTTCCTGACCACTCCACCGCGACGGTGTCTGTCGTTGTATACTATTATAATGTGTGTATGGTTGCAGTCGAAGTTGCAGCTCCGAGCGTGGTCCGCCGCCGCTGCCTCCGAAGATACCAGCCGGCTCCGCGCCACCGCCGCCCAGGCCTCCTCCAGCTGGTAACAATATCATTAAGAAAGCTTTTATTAAATTCCTTCAACTGAATATCCTTTTTGAGTTATTTTCACCTCTCTTACACCCGTATTCACAAACATTACTATGAAGTTCATCGACTCTTGGATAAGTAAACGCATTGCATTGAATAGAGCTCTGTGATTGGTTCGTTTCTGTTGCCTAGTTCACATCGTTGAATTGAGTGACGTTTAAATACTTCAAACTTCCTCATCTCGACCTGTGCGTTGGGTGATGTAGCTAGCTAACTAGCTATCTAAGCTGTGCGTTCATTTTAAAGTACGCATAGTACCGATCTCCACTTAAGTATTATATACAGTGTCTATGAATAGGTTTTTACGAATCTGTGCGTCCACGCGCACTATGAGATTTCAAAATCCTTGCCATATGACATGCACTGAGAAATGCCTTATTTTACATAGCATTGTTTTTTACTATGATAAGTATTATTTGTGAATACGGGCGTTAAGGTCGAATAAAACATCTGAAGAGTTATTTGATTTTTTTAAATACAATAATCCTAGCCAGGAATCTAACTCAATGATTGTGAAAAAAATTCAGTCTGTATTATCACACGATAGTGTTGTTAATAAGGATCGATTTCTGGGAAGTAATAATAGACGGGAAACTAATGGAAAATGTTAAATTTTAATAAAACATTTCTTGTCCCACCTTGGTTGAGGCGATGATCATTATTTTATCAATCAATCCAATGATGCAGTTTTTGTTTTCACCAAAATCGGGCTCGATACCCCTTTGAGCATTTTTCGATATTCCTTATAGTTTAGGTTTTGGCCCTGAAGACCCTCTTGAAAAATTCATTGTGAGAAACTCCGCTAAAAATAGTATTATTAATTAAGTAATACAATTAAAACAAGACTATCGTTATTATTATAAGAAGCCGGATAGTTGGCGCTCTTTGTCGACTACGAAAGTAGGTGCATAGTCGACTTTACCGACTAGCCGCTACATGACTACTATCTAGTCCGCGCAATATAATAGGCCCGATTTGACACATGTCAAAATGTCGCAAGTGGTGATGTGACCAAAATAATCGATTATTTACTTACACGATTAATATGAGGAATCGAGTCACAATTATATGAGCTTTGTAATCGTAATTATATCCTGGTTTTAATAATAAATAAAAATCCCACATATTTACGTGTAGACATTCATTTAGGAAAATGATAAAATCATGTTGTTATTTTAACATCCTCAATGGTTTGTCAATTCCCTGTTTTCATTAAAGATACTTGCATTAAAAACATGAAATTCGCTATTTTTGAAAATTTTCTAATTTCTCATTTAACTCTAATTTAATTTAGAAACCTAGAAATCTTGTTTTTCAAATTCGATTCAATATATTCGTATACTGCACCAATATATCGTGAAATTAACGATCAATTTAAGTTACTGCACTATCACTAAAGAAAAAAAAGATTAAGAATGCAACTGTTTTTATGAAGTTTCAGAACATTAGAAAATTGCATTTAACTTTAAATATTATGCGAGAAAGAATAGTTTTTATTTATTTCGCTAAAATATGATTGTATTTGTATTACTGAAAAATGCAATAATGTATTTTTATTTTTTGCTTGCGTCTGTTTTGATCGCGTCCCAGTTACATTCTACTGACGTATCTATCTGTCAAAATGGGCCTATTATATTGCGCGGACTATAGTGATTTTCATGGGAATGTCTGAGAAAAAAGACTTTATAGCATTTGCCATTGCTTCATCTGTTTTTACCATTTTACCATTAATATTAATTTCAAAAGACCTATCTTTAAATGTCATTTTACCAGTTTCTTGTTTTATAATTTTCCAGGTGGTCTTAATTTCGTTAGCAGAATTTTTAATTTTATTACTAAGGAAGTTTGCTTTTGCAATATTACAAACCCTTTTAAATATTTTAGAATATTTTCTGTCATAATTTATAAATGACTGGTCTATGGACATGGACTTTTCATAATATAAATCATATAATTTTCTTCTACTAACGTATATTCCTGGGGTAGCCCAATCACTATATATAATATAATATATAATAATAATATATTTTCACGCTCACACCAATTATCTAGCCCGAGGTAAGTATCATTAAGAACTTGTGTTACGGATACTAAATAACGAACTTTTTTTTTTAATATACATAATAATTATAGATATTTTTATAAATAAACTTAAATAAATATATAAACAACCATGACTTGCAAACAAACATTCGTGTTCGTCACACAAACACATTTGCCGCTACCAGGATTCGAACCCGGACCGCTTGATGTGTAGCCAGCTATAGTGACCACTCCACCACGACGGCGTCAACTATACTGTGGTAATATAGATATTGGTGGTGGTGCAGGCACGAAGGGTTGCGCGGAGACGGCGGAGGTGTCTGCGGGGTCGAGCAGCTCGCTGAGCCTGGAGTCGTTCGGGTCGACGGACCGCGAGGTGTTCGAGCGCTGCGTGCGCGCCGGCGCCCGCCCCGCGCGCCCCGACCGCGACCTCTCGCCCTCCTCCCTCAGCAACGACTCCTTCGGCTCCACCGACAAGGAGGTCTTCGAGCGCTGCGTCAGAGCCGGTACGTCTACATTACAACGTAAATACCGACGCTTGCGCATTCTGCCTTTCATCAACAGGGCCGGATTTAGGGGAGGGCAAGCGGGGCTACAGCCCAGGGCCAGCAAAAAAGGGGCCCCCACAATAGAGACTTCGGAAACAAAATTTTCAAATTCAGACTAGTAAACACCAGAAAACAACTTTTCCTTTCATATTTTATTTCGCGTTTTACCTTTACCTACGGAACTTTGTACAAACATGATTACATGAATAATAGTAATATTTTTCTATTTTGTTCGTTGATTAAAGGTCGTAAAGAAGTATGCCTATTTTTGAACCGAAAATTCGATTGAAAAAAATTGTTCATTTTATTTGGAAAATAATTTGGGGCTAAGGGGCCTCCACTTCTTTGTTGTCCCGAGGCCTCCAGACCTTTAAATCCGGCCCTGATCATCGAAGCATTTTTGTCTTTTATACTATGCCTGGGAAATCAGTAGTTATGAAGTGAAGTTTAAAGTAAAAAAAAAAATATGAAACAAATTTCAAACGTTATACTTATCCTATTTTTTCCAAAGAAACCCTATCAAAATTTGAAGTGCATATTTGGTAACAGAAATAGCTTCAAAACATCAACGCTCAATGTATCTCTCAACTCATCTACACAAACGCTGCCTTCCAAGTCAGACGAACGCTTTACATTGTGTGGTATAGTTTGTAATTTTTTTTTTGTTTTGTTTGTAAACTTGTGTTTCAGGCTTTGTAGTAATTTTACGTTTATTTTTTATAATTATTTTTAAGATCAATCACTCGCTATGCTAGACTACTTCGCTGGTTCGTGATTTAATATCAGCACTCGCAGCAAAAAATAACTTTGCCTACTTATTGAACAAATAACTATTCTTGTCTTCTGTTTCAATTTACTTCGGTATAAATGCCAAACATTCTGTATATTGTATGTGATTGTCTGCAGGCATGTCCAGGCCCCGCGCGGGTCGCAGCGCGGAGCGGCGCGGGCGCAGCGGCCGGGCGCGGCCGGCGTCGGTGGACGCCGCGCCCTCCTCCGCGCCGGCAAAAAACGCGCCGGCGCCGTCTGCGGACCGCGCGCCCGCAGGCGACGACGACCGCGCGCGCTACACTGGCTCTGAAGGTAACACACACACGCACCCCGCAGTGGACGCACAGCACAGCGGACCAGCCGCCAGACAGACTCACCCGCGCCCCGGGACGGACGCCGCCAAACGTAACGACATGCTGCTGCACTTGCGCCATTTACGACGGGGCGCTGATAGCGAAACTAGCACCAATGAGAACGCTCGACTGAATGAATCTGAAATTGCAAACGGCTCCAATGCGTCCAACAAGGTTGGTGGAATTCAAACCGCTGATAATACACCGTTACCTGGAAGCGTAGGTCAATCTAACAGTGCTGCAGTTACAGTCGCTTCGAATAACGTAGAAACTACCGAAGTCCAAGAACGGATATACGCGAATATAACCATCATATCTACATCACGCGATGACAATTGCGACTTCCAATTAACCGATTCCGAAGTTAACCCGAATTGTACCAGTACGCCGATCAACTCTGATTTCCCGCGAATCTACATTGAAAACAAAGAATCTCTTTCCATGCGTTCAGATTTCCTAAGGACGAACCTTAACGAGTCTTTCGGCGATACAGAAGTGGGTCCGGCTAGTATCTCGATTACGTCCGATTTCCCGCGAGTGGACCTCGACCGCTCGAATGAATCGTACGCAGACGTTACAGACACGGAACCGCAGATGTTAACGCACGTTTCTACTGGATCAGACTCGCTCAGACGGTCGAACGAGGAGTTAGCGCCGCGACCCTTAACTCTTGAACCACCAACAAGAGAAGATCTTGATCAATCCAACGAATCATATGCCGACGTCACCGATGGCACAGACAGTGACGTTGAACAACGTCCCGCGTCTGTAGCGCCTAGACACAATGACATGTCCTTCGCTGACGTCACTGAGAGTGAGCTGGAACCTCATCCAACATCGACTCGTGCTCGCGATACTTGGGACGATCACACTTGCCCAGATGACGTCACTTTCCCGACCATCAGCGGGTCGTTGCTACTGGCTTCACCAATAAAAACGGAACCTGTTGATACTTTGCCAGATCTTTTAGATACTCGTGATGGAGGCGCTTCACTTTCTCGCCCCGATCTAACACACAGACTCGATTTATGCCTGAACACTATCTCGGAACCAAATTTCGTGACTTCAGTGGACGATAGCGAATCAAGGCTAGACTCTTTGATGTCTTCGGCTATTGAGAAGGAAGCTGCGCGTTTAGCGGCTCAATTAAAGAATTCTCAATTTGGAATGGAAAACAGCGTCACCTCTCTGGCCTCGTTAGACTTGGACAATATCCATCCACCCTCTAACCTCGGTAGCTTACTCTCACTAAGCGTTTCTGGTCACTGGGAAGACTCCACTCAAGTGTCGAAAAAGTCTCACCGTAGTCGCAAAAAGTCACTGCCTGTTGCCCTTATGGTTAAGAGAGCATTTAGCAACTCAATGCACCAAGGCAGCTCTGAACACCTGGACAGTAATCCTGTGAGTTTACTTGATAACGTAAAACCTCCGTCAGAAATGGAACATATCGACATGGAAGGCAGTATGGTGTCAGTGTCGAGTATCATGTCCGAGGTAGTAGAATTGAGAGAACGAACACCAGTTGTTTTCGACTTGAACCAACCTATTCAAGACTTCCCGATGTGCAGTGCCTTCACCACTGTCTATCATGATTTAGACAAGGTAAACCCCCCGTCGCTATTCGATGAATTGGGCGAATCTACAATCGAAATAGACCAAACAACCGCACAACAGGTTTACGATGACTGTGTGTCTAATACCTTAAATGTCGTCACGGATATTCCTTCGGGATCTGAAAATTGTACTCCTATTCCTTCCGATATAAGTAGCGTAGAATCCACACCGAAGAGGCAACGAGATTCCAATTATCTGACTCCAAAAGAAAAGAGATATGTATCTAAGGATAGATATCAAACCTATACGATTACGGACAGTACTACTGAAAATGAAATTATATTAGAAGTAGACGACGAAGAATTCCTTACGTGGACGAAATCAGAAAGCGATAAGTCCGAAGAATATGTTACCGCCACTTCAGAGTCAAAGTCAAGAAGAAAAATTAGCGCAAAGCAGAGGAGACTCGAAGACAGAGCTAGGTATCAAACACAAACTGTAAATATAGATACTATTATAACACAAGAGTCCTCGCAAGGCAAAGTTGTCGATCCTCACATAGAGAGTCTAAAGCAACGTTTGGCAGCGAAGAAATCGATCAAACAGAAGCGTATAGAGGATGCTGAAAGATTCCGGACACGGACTCTCAGTGAAGACATACCACCTTCGCCTACGTTCGTCACGAAAGACGCTAATTTTGAAAACGTAGAGACTACCACTGGCTATGATAGTTTATCTTCCAACGAGCCAAACCACCAACAACTGCTTGACGACAGACATAGAGACGACGACGTGTTCTCTAGAGATGTTGACAGCGGCCACAATGAAGATGACTTTGAACTGAACTCTACTCAAATGCAAACTTACACGAAAAGCTTCAGAAACTATTTGCCTGTAATAGAAAGTCCGGCTGCAGTTGATATGTGTGTCGTGAACAATCTGAAGAACATTGAAATGACTGCGTCATACCGGCGGACGATGCAAGAGCAAAATGACAAGTCACAGCACCCGAGTAGCAGCGACTTCGCTAGCTATGAGGGAGACAGCAACTCTGAAGACAAGGCGCAGTCTGAATCTGATCAAGAAACTTCTTCATCACGACCCAAGCCAAAGATAATCAAACCTAGCACTAGGCGCGACGACAGCATGGAGAGTAATGAATCACTAGATAAAGAACACGGATCTCCCAAAGCCATTAGAGGCAGAAAGAAGGCTATGTACGTGTCTCCCTATAGACGCAACACTCCCGCCCCTAAGAAGACTACAGTGGCAGCCAAAATCACACCAAAGGGCATTCAACCCCCCAAGGCTGTAAACTCAGTCAAAGCTCACACCAGTGCCAAAGTTCCAAATAAAACGCCAACTGCCTCTAAACCGCCAAGCGCAAACACTTCTCCCAAGAAATCGATTCCGCATAGATCACCGACGAAATCAGCGCAGCAGAAACCTGTGTCTATACCTCTCGTAGGAAGTAAGCCATTACCTTTGGAAAGACAAGGCACCTTTACGAAAGAGGAAAGCTCGGTGCCGCCAAAAGATTTGCCTGTTCCAGACAAAAAGAATCCTGTGCCTCAGCACTCAAAGGCTACAACGCCAACGAAGCCGACGGCTAACACTTCACCGTCGAGATTGCCACAATTAAATCGATATGCCCGCCCGACCACTTCCAAGACTCCTCAAGCTAAACCAACTAAAATGACAAATGGGAAGCGAACGGTCGACACTCCCATGAAGAATTCTCCTTCGAACCACAGTTTGCAAAGCAATGATAGCGGTAAAACGGTGACGTTGGCATCGCGAGGGTCGAGGCAAGGCAGCACTTCGAGCGTCAACTCTGTTCAGTCTTCGAAAAACACCAAAGACGTGGAAAGCAAGATTGCTAACTTGTGGAAGAAAGTGGAACAAAGTAAGAAGCAACCGGCGAAACCTGACAAGAGAGTTTGGATTGAGAGCGACAAGACTGAGACGCCAAAGCTGATTAGGAGTTCCACTTTCGAGGGGCAACCGAAGCAAAGTCAAGTTTCGAGTGCACAGAAACAAAAATCGGCGATCGGTATCAGAGTATCACAGATACCAAGTTTGCGGCCCAAATCCACGCCAGCGAAAGTAAGTAGTCAAGCATCTAGTGCACCAAAAAAAACTACCAACACTCGGGTATTTGCGAGGAAACCAGTGAATGGTCCGGTTAATTCTTAAAGGTGTTTCAAAGATGAGATGGACTTCAATTGATACGTGATTAGTTCGTGTATGAATTATCTTAATGACTTCCAATTATGATCTTTAATTAATTAATGTAAAAGATCTCTTGTGTGTTGATGATTCAAAAGAACAATTGTAATTCAAGTCACGATTTATATAGTGATTAAAATGGAACCTTCAAGATTTATTTATTTTGAAAATCGTTGTATACTTTGATCGAAGTTTATTTGAGTGAAAATGTTAGTGATACTTTTTCTTATGATTTTTATTTATAGTTTTATTGTATATCTGTTGCATTTATTCTTATAGATACTAAAATTATGTATTCTTCAACTAATCGTCTTGACTGCGTTTTAGTTAGTGTGAGAACAATAAGAAGGACATGGTCTCAACTTTTATAAAACTGGCATAATATTTATGAACTTCTGTAATGTTGTTATGAAGTAATTCGGAACATTTTTATCTTGTAACTAGATGTAATAATTTTTGTTTTTTTTTTACTTTTAGATGATGGCAAACCTTGAGCTAAATATTTTTCATTTACAACGTATTAACTTATTATAAAAGGAAGACGTTACAAAAATTGTAATTGGTGCATGATTTTGACAAGGCTACAAGTTGGATAATGTAATAATCCTTGCAATATTCAGTGCCGAATGACATTCGTTCCGTTTATCCGCTGTTATATTTCTCGTCGAGGAACATTAGTACAAGATTGTCAATAATATTTGGGATTCAACGCATTAGGGCCAAGATGTTTGCTGCGACGATTTTCTGTGTAGAAAACTGTGTATTTTCTACCTAAAATCAACGTGGGCAGCAAGTGTTAATCGACCCTACATTGTAAATATTTCATACGAAACTTCTAGGTAGTAAGGTTACCATAACACAATTTGTATATTTTTCATAATTATGATATACGACACATCGCTTCTGAGTAAAAAACTGCTGGCATCTGTGTATATGCCCTATTTTTTACGTCTAGTCAGTTTATGGTTAAGCGGGGTTTATAGTATTTTTGGCTAAGAAAGTAATTTTTACAAAATAAAAAATATTGTATCGGTTATACCAAGTTCTTTAATTGTAATCCGTAGGTTAGCTGGCTTCCCGTAGTTTGTAATTTCATACTAAAGTTTCTTTTCAAGATATTAGTATTTTGAGGGGAAATTCTTAACAAAAATTTTGTGCAATAATATAATACTAGAGCCAACGACGCGTACCTACTTCAAGCGTTAAAAGCACTTTTCATAACCAAACCAATAATCAGCGCGTAGATAATTGCTTCAGAAAGTGGTTCCACCGACGAACAGATATCATTTAATACTAGAAAAATGCACTGAAAAAAATCGACTTGCCTCAGGCGGGATATCATTTAGCTTTGTATTGAATATCTTATCACTTACTGATTTTGTGACAAAATTTAGTCTTAATTATTATTAATTAGCTATATGAAATTTAAAATGTTGAACGAAGCGAGTCACAAAAGGCAATAATAAATGCAATAACTGAGAATGGAAAATCGGGTTCATCAGACTCGAAGGGGTACAATAATATTTGTTACGTCTTTTCGTGACTCGTCCCCGGATTGCACGGGAAAAGAGTAGCTGAAGCGCCATTTGTTTCTTATGAAAGCCAGTTTTAGTTAAATAAATATATAGATAGTTGTAAGCGTACATAATTCGATGGTAATAAATGATACTTACCTTCCATGTTGGTTTCATTTTCATCCTTGAAAGCTGGCGAAATAACTTGACCAGTATGGCTTGTAAAGCGCAGACCACACCGGAGGGAGCGTACGAGCTGACGGGCGATGGAAACTATACAAACTATCGCATCGCACATACTGTTCACATATTTTGTATCGCTGACTTAGCTTAGCTCTGTAGTTTGCGGATAAGTGGGCTACGACCTTTAAGGCGCGAAGCACACCGATGTGGCGTCGGGCGCGGACATCATACTGTTTCATTAAAATACCGTACCAAAAACAAGGTAATAAGGTCCCTAATTGAACAAATCCAACGCGGAAATGGCGTGCTAGGGCGTCCGATGAGGGACGTTGAATTTGTTCAATTAATAACCTTATTGCTGTGTGTTTAGTACGGTATTTGAATGATGTCCATGCCGCGTCCCTTCATAGACCCTGTGGTCTTGTGGTTTTTATATCTGTATATAGGATAGTATATGGGCAATGTGAAAGAAAAATAGCTTACTAAAACGAGATAGATAGACTAAATCATTTCACGTACACTCAGGCGGCCTAAGTCGGCCTGCCAGTCATGTAGACGAGATAGCAACTGTCAGACTGCAGAAGTATTTTTCACGTACACATGCACATACTCACACATTGGTGCAATTTTTTTGGTCTCGCCCTAGTTGATTTGTTGCTAATCTATAAACGTCAGTAATTATAAATCTATGGATGGCACTGACATACTACTGACAAAACAGCATGGCGGGTTATTGTCGGAAATCGCGTCAAATTTCGATTTACCGTTTTTAATCGCAGAAACGCTTTGGATCGTTACCCACTTGCTTCAAAGCACACAGGTGTATTCCAGAAGTGGTGTGACGAAGCAGATCTGCGTTGAGGATGGCTACTGACTGTGTGGACCCCTCTTGACGGTTTGTAGTTCAAAAAGGCTCGGCGAAGCATCAATCTATCACGGAAATAACCCTTCACCACAACAAAATGTACGGATTTCTAGATAGGAAAGACAATGATGTAATTCTATAATGATAATATAATTCTACACATCAAGCTGTCCTGGTAGGAGAAAATTTTTGTATGATGAATACGAACATTTGTTCACGAGTCATGGTTGTTTATGTAAGTTTATTTATAAAATTATCTATAGTATAGATACGGGACAAATTTAATATACATAGATTCTATACTATTATGTATATTAAATTTGTCCCGTTATCTAGTATATCTGTCGCCGGAAGATAACAAGATCCGGAAAATTATTTAGGAAATTTATAAACTTTCATAGGATTTTAAACGAGAGATAAAAAAAAAATTCACAAAAACACACGAGCAACCGGTTTGTTTATATTCCGTGGCGAACAACGGCGGTAGAGAGGAAGAAGAGACAAACGACTTATTCAACTAATCAGAGCGCACATGACGTTTGGTTATTGCTTAGGTAGGTACATAATATTTTACGCGTGAGTTTGGTAAGTTTATCAATTTGCGAAAATGTGGGCGTAAAATAATACAAATTTATCTCTCGTTTAGAATCCTACGAAAGTTTATAAATTTCCTAGGAAATTTATAATTTTGCGGTTCTTATTTTCCGGTGACATATCCATTATACAAGTTCTTAATGATACCTATTTAATTTGGGCTAGATAATTGGTGTGAGCATGGAAAATACTTATGTTATATTACTAGCTGTCCCGGCCACGCGTTGCCGTGGCAATTTCATACTACCTACTGTCCTATACATTGAATTTGCAGTAAAAAAAATAGGACTCATCAAGATAAAAACTATCCAATCCTTCAAGTTGGATCAAACTGCACACGGTGTACAAATTTGACTAAAATCGGTTAAGTAGTTTAGGGAGTCCATCGCGGACAAACAACGTGACACAATGTATTAAGATTGTATAAAGACAAAAAGAAGGATGCTCCAAATTGCCAAATTTGGATTTATGTGTAACCTTAAGTTACTTAAAGCTCTCTTTTCATTCTGTTACGTCCTGCACAATACTAATCCCATCCCTAGTTTCCCTAATTCCCTGTGGCGCCATCTAGATCGCCTTAGTTTTTAAATTAGCTGCGCGGGAATACTTAACAATAATAATGATACAATGAAAAGTGTTTTTAGTGGGATATAGGGAAAAAGTATAAATAAAACTCAATATACATTCACGTAGTATAATTATGTCATAATTAAAAGATCATATAACACGGATCAGTTTGTTGCTTTCTACATAAACGGAACGTAACATCATGCATACATATATTTAATTCGCAATATCTTATGTGTAAAACCTACTTCCCTTACAAATATCTGCGTAACATAAAAAATATAGGTATATATCAATGTGTAAAAATGTACTATTTATAACAAAAACTATTTACTGTTATACTATGGAGGCATGTGGAGGTAGATCGGTACATTAACATTACAATTACGGAGCCTATCCACAAAAATATAAAACATCACAGTAGGTACATTAAGATATTAACAGTTGTCAAGAAAACTACTTATAATCTTGTTCTAGGGAGAATGCTTCAACGCAACGAAACTGCCCACAAGGTCTTTATATTTTTCTGATTAGGTACTCATTACTGCTGCCCAAACTAAAAATCAAGCGGAGGTGTAGTACAAGAACAATTTCTATAGGTATTCTTACATTTAAACGTTAGCGAGATGCACAAAAATACGATGTCCTAAAAGTATACATTTCAAGTCAAACATTGAAGCGAAAAGCTGGCAAATTATCCTTTCCATCGAAAACACTTGCAAGTCTAAAATACTAGCTCTCTGTGTCACTTGTGAGCAATTTTTCAATAATTTTTATGTCTTTGATACAGGCATGCAGCATTTTATAATATGACAAAATTTAATTAATTATCATTTCTCGCAGCAAGTAGCCCTTTCATAATTTACTTTGATTGTAATTGTTGCAGCGATTTTTGTAATACCTGCGAATGGACGTGTTTGATTAAATTTGTTCCTTATAAAGAACAAATTTTCGATTTGTTCTTTATAAAGAACAAATTTTCGTAAATCTTTTTAAGACAAACATAAATTTGTAGATGGAATACGCGCACCTAGTCGACTTCCTGCATGTTATGAACTGCAAACCAAGATCGGTATAGTATCAATAAAATCATATAAAAAAACATTGTCCATCAAAAAAGGTAACTGCGCTTCATTAAAAACGAGCTACGTCTGCTTCTACGTGTGACCATATGCGATCCAGCCCATATCAGGCACAACGTGATAATGCCTGTAATCATGCAAAGCTTAGTACTTTAAACCTTTTTTGTAAAGAGATACCCTATAAATCATCTCCAAAAAGATACTAGCAACCACTTTTTACGTACTCCTCTTAAGAGCAAAAACACGCCCGGCCTTCGGCCCAGATGGTAAGGATAATTTAGAAAAATTCTATTTACATGGTACAAACATTTTTCACCCTCGACAAATAATCAAAGAAATTCCGAAACATAAATTACATGTACTTATTATGCATTTTATTTTTAATAGCGCTAAAGTATTATTTATGTATCAATTGAAAAGAAGTTTTTGACCACTACACATAAAATCGACCGGGTTTACTTAATTTTTTTTTAGTTTTTTCGTTTTTTTTTTCATAGAATAGTGAATCATTTGAAACGCCCCAGAGAGTGCTTGTATACTTATTCCTATTTCTAAAAATACAGTAAAATGTGGCACTAACGTCGATTACAAATATATAAATATTTTTTTAAAGTACGCTTTTGTAAAGTTGTTTTTTGCGCCATAAAAATATATGTAGAGATATATTTAGCTTTACAACATTAAATTTATTTATGGAATTTGATATATCTCTTACTTTATACGATTAAAATAGACTCGTTACAACTAAAATGTAAAACCCGGTCAAAAACCTTACTTTTAAAACAGATTTAGTTGGGTACTATGTTACAAGTGTCGGGTATTGGGGTAGTATTATGCAACCACTTTTTAGTCGGATGCTGTGAATCACTTACAACTCGAGTTAACGCCTCCGTTAAAATAGAACCACAATACCCTGTGCTCGACTCTAACCTAACACCTAAAAGCTAGGGACAAATACGGTCGCAAAGGGCACAACGACAACATTATCAGCGCTTACTCGGGGGAAGGGGAATACCATTTTTTGGAAATAAGTTGGTTGACTTTTCAACCATCAATATTAATTTGGAACTTCAACTCTTACTTGAGGGTACATTTTAAGAAAAAAAAAATATTATGGATTCGTTTGAAAATATCGTACCAATCGTTCCCTTTGCGACGAAATTTACATCGAAATGGTATAATTTGAATTATTATGAATATAGAAGCTTGAATAAGTACTATTTATTGATAAATGAAAGCCTCTGCAGAGGTTTACAACATAGTGTATGATTAATTATGCTATTACTGTCATAAGCTGTCACTGTGTCGACAGTGACCGAGTTAGTGCAGCGGCAGTAGCCACCGCACGACCGAGGGACCGGCACCGGCATGGTCGCGACGACGCGCTGACCAATCCAATATTAATTTCAAAAGCATCGAGCTCCTTGCTCATGCGTCGAGTTCTGTCTCGTCTAGATTCAACCTGCATCTGCCTACCTTGTAAGGTGACGAGGCGTCAATGTTGTACAATCTTTACTTTGTCAAAGCCTATGATTGTCTTTAGCTACGTTACCGTGATCTATTACAATATTTGCTTTCGCATTACTGACATTATTCCGCATTATCCCTGACTTATAAGTCAAATTCAAGTTCAAAGAACTTATAATACCTAACAGTCTTTGGATACTTTTATCACTAAGACCCCGCCTCAAACTTGTAAATATCTCTCTCCAAAATATATTTCGGAGTTATTTCATATATTTTTCTTTCTTTTTTTACATATACATCAACATTTTTAAGAATCAAATCTTAACTTTCTTCGCAAATTGTCTTCGTATATAGAGGTGATGGTGTTAACACACCTAATTAGTTTTAGAACGCATATGGACACGCCTGAATAAACTTGACTGTGTACTTGCATCCTCGGGAATCGTTACTGTACTTCCATATGCGTATATGAGTAGAGCCCGCGTTCGGTGCGGCTTCTGCGGGCCCGTCTTACGGAGAACGGGTCACCGGCAGCCGCTCCCAACTAGCAAAATGTCTACCGATGTTCATTATCACAACCGGAAAACGAGATATACATTTGCAACACTAGAAATACCCACACATTGCTAACCCTGTAAAGATGAGCAATTGTTGCAATTTGCAATTACAGCAGTGGATAATCTGTCATGCGCCAACACCCTTCTTCGACAAGCTTTGCCCGTAGAACACTAACAGTAAGTAGTTGTTCATTGGTCGAGCAGCTCTATTATTCTAAAACCCTCATCAATCTCGTAATGTTCCAGTAACACAATCGACAGACACTTTGCTTTGGGCAGAACCGGACCGAGGTATGTATCGTTGTGTTCCTAATCCAGTTTGTTTATAAATAACATTATCTTTGTACTCACTCATTACGTTACACTCACTAATCTTAAACCTAGATGTACATAAAAATATCACAGCACTATCGATTCACTTACACTAAAACCGCGACGCTTGGCCCCGCGGCTTTTAATATAATAACAATAAAAAAAGAATCGAAATAGAAATGCAATTGGGCGCCAACGTTGGGATTGGGATTCTTTGATCAAACTTCTTTATGGTAAGTATAGAATATAAATAAATATTCAGGATATGATATTTTGTAGCAGACCGAAGTCGCTCCAGTCACTTTTATAAAATCATGTATATAACATTTGGATATTTCATATATAATTATAACTATAGTATATCCCCAACGATAGCGCCAAAAGAGGCTAAAATAAAATGCAAATTATCCAGTGCCGCACAAATACCAAATATTTACAAAGCTGTCGTTTACAGATACTTAACTATCTTTGGATCAAAGTAATCGAAACCTGACAAACTTTGAACTACCAAACTCCTTTTGAATTTATTTTTTTTAACCATATGACAAATAAGTCGCAATGGAGCAAACAAGTCGCGTTTGCTCGTTTTTTTCATAAACCAAGCTGCCAAAATGTTGAAATCAAAATGGCACACTGATCTAAATGAAGATGTTTCAAAATTGGGTAAGTAAACTAATTATAACTTAAACTAAAGTGAGGTAGCATTATTATGAATATGATTAGTTATCTAATGTTTGGTGGGATATACATTCAACAGTTACACTACAAAATAGCTCTTACGGGTACTGAGGTATATACTCGTTTCTGCGTGAGGTAGATGGGTGGACCAGTAGGCCTATTTGCTAACTTTTTTTGGCAGATGAAAGTAATCATCGCCGAGTGAATTACATATCCATTGCTGTTTTACACGACACGTTATTATGGCACTTGTCGTGTAAGAACAGTAATGGATGATAATCATTTTCAACTGTCAAAGTTAGCAAATAGGCCGTCTGTGTGGCACTTGGTACAATCCAAGTCACTCTGTCGATTATAGATATAACATTACACTTGGTAGCAAATAACTTGAGACCCTTTACACATTATAAACAGATCTATTTTAACTCTTACTCTTTCTACAATAATTTCTGCAACTACATATACGAGGATTTTTATGTTTCTAGTAAGTTATTGTTACTATTTATCACATCATCAGCCGTAACCGTAGAAGGCGGCGTCACTCGTAGGCCGAGAGATTACACTTAAAATCCTTCTTTTTAAATAAATTTAGCTCCAAAATATAAATTTCAAAAAACGTAGAGACCATCTATAAAATACGTAGAAAAACTTTCAATGATTTCGCAAACGATCCAATTATTTGCAACCAACGGCATTACAACTATATAACTCTAAGGGCCCGTCTCGCCTCTTTCGCGACGGAGAAAGCGGCGGGGCAGGTCTAAGGGGATGGGTTTAATATATACTTGTGTTCATCACCGCAATCTTGGTGTCGAAATCGTAGTATTCCAGCTTGGTGAGGGTGGGGGACTGCCAGGGTGGCTGCAGGGCCTGCAGGGGCTGCGGGGCGGGGAGTGCGGGCAGCAGCGTGAGACGGGGGTCAATGTGCGGGAGAGGCCCATCGTCGAGGCGGATGTCTCCGGCGCGCCCACACTCTCCCTCTCCTACAAACTCGGGTCCGTACTCGCGAGGGACCACGGCTGCAGACTCACTCACGAGCTCCAGCAGCGACACGTCTGCAACATTTGATACGCTTGGTCTAAACGCCGACCATTTCGCGCCTGCATACCACACTCAGAAAACACAGAAAAACATTGATTTTTTTCTTAACAATGTCGTTCCTTTTTTCATATGAATAGTATTGTAATTATCTACAAGTTGATTTTATAAAAAGAGCTCCATACTTTGAGAGTTATGAGATATTTTCTATTTTGTTAAGACTTAAGTTTTATTTTAATACACTAAGATCTATTATCGCAGACGATGAGACGACACACTTTTTGTACGATCTAGTCTGCGGTGCACAGTCTCCGTGCTGCGCATAAAGTCTTTGGCATAGATTTCACATACTCAAAGCACACGTCGTACATTTTCGGTCATTTTGTCGGTGGAACTAGTATTATTTTGTACTTGAGATACAGAAAAAGAGAATTTTGGGTTCATTATATTCTTTCAGAAAGATTATTAAAAGAAGAATTATAAAGCACATTAGTCACAAAATTTTGCGTCATCTGCATTAGCGCGTGTAGAAGCAAACGTTCTATTTTTTTGGCCTACTTATTGTACGGCGCGGTCTGTCAGAATTACCAGGATATTTTGTGTATCAAAATTTTTGTGCGTTGTTTTCGTTACTGCATACAATTCTATGTTCTATTATTCTCCTGAGACTCCAGCATATATTTTTTTTCATTTAACCTACCTGCCCAATGTTCTTATGTAAGAATATAATGTATGATAGTCCTAGCGGCCGAAACATAAAAGTGTTTTAAATATTTTCTAAGTGTTACTTACATCGTAAATATTAAGATTTTGACGATCTTACCATGAAAATAATTTGTTCTCGTAGAAGAACATTGGGTGGTTAATACCGAAATAGGTATTTTTTTAGTCCGCTATTGAACCTAATATGGTCAATAACGGACATTAAAAGAATACGTCATTATATTAGTAAATCACTGAATTGGTATTAAAAGGAAGGCAGATGGTGGGATTAGGCAAAGTAGCTCCAAAATTGTATTCCTAGCGGGCCTGGTTACCCTTGTTGAAAAAGATCTGATTTATTGGTGAAATGTACATGACGTGAGTTCAAAATTCCCTAGAAAATGTATAGAATGTGTATAAAACATAATTAGTACACTTGAGGTAGGGCACAGCGGAATAGCTTCTCGAATCTGGAGCAGCCCCACTATGGTAGTACCTCTTCCTTACAGAAGACCACAGTCAAATTTTTTTTTTTTTTTTTTTTTTTCTAATAATTTATTTGCCATCAGTCTTCAGACTTTTATCAAATTTGTTGAGTGGGAATGGCGTTTTATGGAAAGCAGAGCCATCACTCTGCCTCACTCTACGATTATGGCAACACATCTGCCCTCTTCAACCTTTTACATTTATTTGGCTGCAGTAGCATTTTAGCAATTGGGTTTGGGTGACAGAGAAGGCGGTCTTTATATTTCCTTCTATATCGGTCTATTTCCTCTACGATGGTTGGCATTTGAAGATAAGAGTTGATTTCAGTGTTGCGGGTATACCAAGGGGCCCCAGCAATAAGTCTCAGAATGTTATTCTGGGCTCTCTGAATACGTTCAATATTTGATTTGCTTGCAGTTGACCACATCTGAATGCCATACGTCCAAATGGGTTTTAGAATAGAACTGTAAACCAGTAGTTTGTTGTTTAGAGATAGGGCAGACTGTTTGCCCAGAAGCCAGAGCAGATTCCTGAAGCGAAGGTTTAATTCGTCTCTTTTTTTGCTTATGTGATTCGCCCAAGTAAGTCGTCGGTCCAAATGAAATCCCAAGTATCTGACACAGTTGTTATGAGGGAGCATCTCATTGCCAAGCCTGACATTTGGACAATCGCCCTTGCGAAGCGTGAATGTAACATGATGAGATTTCGAGGCACTAGCCTTTATTCTCCACTTTCCCAGCCATTTGTTGGTTTCGTCTAGCTGTTTTTGAAGACAGACGCTTGCTTCAATTGCACTGTTGTTATATGAGAGGAAAGCCGTGTCATCAGCAAACGTGGCAATGGATATCATCGATGTTAGTTGAGGGAGGTCACATGTAAAGATGTTATATAATACAGGCCCGAGAACAGAACCTTGTGGTACTCCAGCTGAGCATTCATGGAACGTTGACCTTGCGTCGTCTTGTTTTACTTGAAAGTATCTGTCAGACAAATAAGATGAAATGATGGGAAAAATTTAATGCGGTAAGAATTTTTTAATTTTACATAGCAGACCTCTGTGCCAAACTCGGTCAAATGCCTGCTGGACATCCAGAAAGGCGGCTGAGCAGTATTGCTTGTTTTCTAGGCATTGACGTATGGTATTATAGACCCTATGCACTTGTTCCAAGGTCGAATGACTTTTACGAAATCCAAACTGATGACTCGGGATCACTTCAGCAGTTTCCAGAAATGTGTTAAGACGAGTCAAGAACACTCTCTCCCAAAGTTTTGACAAAACTGGAGTTAGGCTTATCGGTCGATAGGAAGATGTTTCGCTGCCTGGTTTTCCGGGTTTCAGAATCATTATGACTTGCGATATTTTCCAGGGACCAGGGAAGTAATTTAGTCTGTAGGTGCTATTGAACAGGTTCGCCAGGAAAACAAGACACTTCCTGGGCAGTTCCTTGAGAACCCTTGGTGTGATAAGGTCAAACCCCGGTGCCTTATTTGAATCCATTTTTGTTATCTCTCTAGAGAGTTCACGAGGAGTGGTTGGAGTGATTGGGAGACATAACTGGAAGTCTTGTTTAAGGATATCCTCTATTTCACTGTCCTCATCACCGACTGGGTCATTGGGTTGGAAGACAAGAGCCAGATGTTTGGCAAATGCTTCGGCCTTTTCGCCATTTGTGCGTGCCCAAGTCGAACCACTTCTGATAGGGTGCGAAAATCGTTTAGGTTGTTTATTATCCTTTGTTATTTTCCAGAGATTACGTTCCCCTCGCCCTGTTGGCGACAATTGTTCTAGTTTTTTGTTAAAGTCTTCATTAGCAGAGCGTTTGAGTAGGCTCTTTAATTCTTTAATAGCGCGATTAAAGTTAGTTTTATCGGAGGGACAATGAGACTGTTGCCAGATTCTTCTGAGACGACGTTTTTCCGATATTTTTTTAATTATATCCATAGGCAAAATAGGTTTTTGATTGAATTGGTTCACTTCTGGAGTATTAATCCACGCTGCAGTTTGTATAGCATTAGTAATATAAACAGTCGCCGCATCAACATCATATGTGCTTTTAAGTGGGATTCTGAGGTTAATATGCTGGTCCAGATAATCAAGAAATGACACCCAGTCTGTCCTACGATTGTAGAGAGATTCGTAGGCATCACTTGTCGCACTCACCGAGCAACTGACCGTAAGTATGACGGGAGTGTGGTCAGACGAGCCATCAAGACTAGATTCTATTGAAATATATGGACGCCCTATATTCTTGCAGATGAAGAAGTCAAAGACAGTCAAATAACACTACATTTTTGTAGTGTTGTGTTTATGTTGGTAAGTAAGTTTATGTTGGTGAGTAAATTTGCCAGAGCTCCACGGGGTAGGGAGGGGAATAGGGTTAGCAACGCGCGTGTGCCATGACAGTGCTGCAAGAGCCTATAGGCTACAGTAGTACCAGGAAGACCATATGCTTGTCTGCCAACAATGTGACATAAAAAAAAAACAGAAAAACTACTTCGGAAGCAATGCTATGATGCTAATGCTAATTCAATATATTCAAGTAAAGAATATAAATTAGAAGTTCTATTTGCAATAAAACTTACCAGTTTGAATAGGACTCGGCACCCAAAGTTCTTTCTGGAGTTCATCAATACTTTTCACTTCAGTATCAAGTCCATGCAAATTTTCTTCCAACAGTTCTAGTATTATTGGGTCTAAATCATTGGAGCTGGATTCATTAGATTCATCAAAACTGTGAGCAGCGTCGTGCATGTCAATAGACATTTTCATGTCCAGTGGTTTTGTTAACTCCACACTATTCAGAGCATTGTTGTTATCTGGAATCTGTTCAGATATGTCATCCATAAAAATGTCGTCAAATGGTTTCTTCACGTTGATAGAAGAATTCTGATTATTATTTTCATGAATGCTTGTAATACTTATGTCACTGTGTATTTTTATTTCGTTACTATGTATATTATGAATATTACGCAAGTGTTTTCTGAAATTTGGATAGCTTGCAAATGATTTTGGACAAGCTGTACATTTGTATGGCCTTAAGCCAGTGTGCACATTGAGATGTTCTTTCAAATTGTATTCCTTGAAGAATCCTTTGTTACAGTACGTGCATACATACGGTTTAACATCGGTGTGCACTTTCATGTGCTGCACAAGTCGGTTTCTACTGTTGTATATTTTGCCACAGGATTTGCAAACATGCAACATTGCACAGAAATGTTGTGTAGCATGTTTCATCACAAGGTACTTTTCGCCATACTTTTTAGTACAAATAGGACAAGTGTAAAGTTTCTTCTTGTGATATTGAATATGTTTTTTACAAGCTTCTAAGCTAGAGAAACGGAGGCCACATTGTTTACACCAGTTTTCATTGGAAGTGTGTTCTTTTAAATGGATGACCAGATCTTTTGGTATATCAAAACTGCAAAAAAATTGAGGATATAATAATACGGGGTGTAAAAGACATGAACAGTCAAAAGAGAACCATGTATTCTATACATCAAAATAAGACACATTTCAAAAAATAATTGCTGGGAAATGATTTTTATTTTTTGGTGTTAAAAAATATTGCAAATTGTACTACGCAACGTAAAGCTCCACTCGCACGCAACTCGCAAAACCGTGATATTTTTGCCAGACGGCGGCTCCGTTAGTTTGTGTCCGTGCACATCGAGTGAGCTACATTGAACGCTAACGTTTTGAAGCCATTTTTTATTATGAAATACTAAAAAAAGTGATAATGTTTCTTTGGACACTAATTAAGAAATAATGTTTAGAATATGTTTTCATAAAAATATGAAAAAAAAAATGGCTTTGACCTTCAATAAAATCGTAACTATCAATTTCCCAGGTATAGTATAAAAGAAGAAAAATGTTATGAAGGTGAGCAGAATACATGGTTTTCGTTTGACAGATCATATCTTTTACACCCGTTATATTTTGTTTGTACAAACTGACGGCGCCAGAACAGGCTACAACAAACTGTGAAATTTCTTCGATAGTCTATGAAATTTATAAAATAAAATATTTTTGGCAAAAAAATAGGAAAACCGACTTCAATGCGTACAAATTTAAACTAAAAAGTAAGAAATAAATAATATTTTTATGAAGTAGTTGAAAAGAGCATCATAGAAAACCAAGGAAAGTATTGATACACATTTATAATTCTTTATTTATAATTGATACTCCGATATATTTGGAGCCGGTGCCAGCTAGCCATGGAGGATAATGTTTGCAATTTTCGAACTTCACGGAGCGGCGGATTATTTCTCATCTTTATTATGCATTCATTATTATGTATAGTTAATGGATTAATCAAGTTCGTATCTATTAGGTAAGTTTATTTTGCTTAGGCTGGCACCGACTCCAAATATATCGGAGTATCAATTATAAATAAAGAATTATAAATGTGTATCAATACTTTCCTTGGTTTTCTATGATGCTCTTTTCAACTACTTCATAAAAATATTATTTATTTCTTACTTTTTAGTTTAAATTTGTACGCATTGAAGTCGGTTTTCCTATTTTTTTGCCAAAAATATTTTATTTTATTATTTTTAGTGTTAATCACTACATAGTATAAAACAAAGTCGCTATCCGCCGTCTGTCTGTCCCTATGTATGCTTAGATCTTTAAAACTACACATAAGCATTGCACCCGTGCGAAGCCGGGGCGGGTCGCTAGTTAAGTATATTTTATTGAAAATGGATAGGCCTACTGGATAAATGGATAGGTGCTCATTAAAACTTAACGGAAACGTAAACAATTTTTTTTTTGTTATTAATGTTCTGTTCATAAAGGGTCGAATTTATATCAATACAATTTATACGGGCCATCTCTGATTTTGACGTAGCTAAATAAAGAATCACTAAAATCGAGTCGTAATACTCATAATTGACGGAGTATCAGGTAACAAACACAAAAAAACAGTCGGATAGAGAACTTCCTCTTTTTTTTTAAGTCGGTTCACAAATAATATCACGTCTCAGACCTATAGCTCCCATTCATTCAGAATGAATGGTATAGTTTTAATGGTAAGTTAATGAACTATGAAACTTGAAGAGAAACTAGTTATTTAACTTAAGTTCATATAAAATAATTTGTCATAGTTTATGTGTTGACTATTGGACCTACTAACCAAAATTTCACTATTGCATATTAGGTAATAGCAAGTTCAAAAAAAAAATTGTCATTATTTTTGTGTTCGTGGACGATGTTATTGTTTCATCCCCAATGAAATTATCATTTCAACAAAAAAGTACTGAACCAATTTCGGTATAATTTATACGGGACCACCTTTGAAGTATGACCTTCTTAACGAAAAAAGAATCATCAAAATCGATTCATTATTGGCGGAGTAATCGCGGAACATACATACAAAAAAAAAAAAAAAAAAAAAAAAAAAAAACATACAGTCGAATAGAGAACCTCCTCCTTTTTTTGTTTGAAGTCGGTTAATAAATATAACGGAATAAGGTTGAAAGTTTTCGCAAGCTACCCACGCTAACATAGTTATAAATTATTGTAGTACAGTTTATTTAATTGGCAAAAATTTTAAAGGAGAAATTTGAAATTTATTTTGAATTTTTGTTACCACTGTTATGACCATGTTCGCATGGGTAGATGCGATTATGCTGTATATGTATGTATAACATGTAGTATAACATGTTTTTTTTTATAAAACCTTACGTTTTACCACATCCTTGCACTTGACATTGGCTGTAGTATATATTGTGTTTAGTGCGGTAATGGTCTTGGAGACGTCGGTAAGTTTTAAATCCATGGTTGCACTTAAGACAAGTGAATGGGAACTTTGTGTTCAAATATTTTTTGTTGTTATGGAAAGCTTCCATATGCAGCACTAGCAAAGATAAACGAGAAAATCTTTTGAAACACTCTTCACATCTAAAACCAAATTAGAAAATTTTATTAAAACTGTTTGTTTGAAACAAACAGATAAAGAGAATATTAGCCAAATCCTAAACTATAAGGAATATCGAAAAGTGCTCAAAGAAGTCGCCAGCCCGATTTTGATGAAAATAGAAACTGTATCATTGGATTTCTGAAAAATCAATAATCCTAGCCAGGAATTGAACCCAATGATTTTGAAAAAAAACCAGCCTGTATTATTACAGCACTCGATAGTGCTGTCAATAAGGATCAATTTCTGGGAAGTAATGATATATGAGAAACTAATGGAAAATGTTAATTTTAATTAAATATTTCGTGTTCCACCTTGGTTGAAGCGATAATCAAAGCGAATATAATTATTTTATCAATCAATCCAATGATGCAGTTTTTCTTTTATGGAAATCGGGCTTGTAACTCTTTTGAGCATATTTCAATATTCCTTATAGTTTATGATTTGGCCCTTTCAAAAAATTCACCTGTATAGGTATATGTATAAATAATTTGATCTAAACATTTTTTTTTTCAAAACTTACTCAAATTTGTCTTTGGTAGTATGGTCATAGCAATGGCCAAGCAAAATAAGATACTTCTCAAACTCTTTCCCGCAAATATTACATGCATACACAATTTCCTTGTCAGGATGTTCTACCGAAAAATGGTTATCAAAATCAGTTCTAGTTTTGTACATGTTGCTACAATAACAACAAAATATTCCACCAGCAAGGTCTATTGAGCTCTCATTAGATATTTCTATTTCTTCAGATGGTGTAGACTCGTTTTCCCCCTTGATAAGTACATTGCCAAAATGCTTCTTCAGATGATCTGTGCCAGTTTCAATGTCAGAAATATTCTCATAGCAGATGGGGCATGAGTAAAACATGGAGCAATGGCCTTCTATATGGCTTTCACAATTGTCAATATTCTCTAACATTTCACCACAGACGTGGCAATCGTACGGTGGGCCTTCTTTGTGAGTTATTTTGTGTAAGTATAGTTCATTTTGAGATTGGAATCTGAAATTTCAAGAAAATACAGTTACCTATGTTAAGATTATAAAGAGGAAAGATTTGTATGTTTGTAGTAACAAATAACAGATCAAGCTCTAAAACTAAAATGGCAATGGGCGGATCATCTAGCAAGAGAAAAAAATCACAGGTGGACATTAAAAGCTACAATTTGGCCAGGACCTAAATCAAGGAAAAGATAAGTTGGAAGACCCAGATTACGTTGGATAGATGACTTGGAAACAGTAACAGGGAAAAACTGGGTCAATATTGCTGAAGACAGGGAGAAATGGAAGAAGATGGAGGAGGCTTTCACCCATCCCAGACTGTCATTAAATATTAGAAAAAACAACATTGTTAAATGGGAAATAAAAAAGCTTTATTATTATGGAATAATTTTATTTTTGCGTTTACAAACGCGTAAATATAATACTAGAAAAATGCACTGAAAAAAATCGACTTGCCTCAGGCGGGACTCGAACCCGCACCTTCCACAATCCGGGTGGACGCGTTGACCAATTTCGCCACCGAGGCACTGCTTTTCGCTGTCGAAATTTGTCAGTGCTTGGTGCTTATGTTTTTATGGTAAACATCGTTTCATCAAATCTTTGAAATTTGCACTTCCAAGACCCGAAAGAAATATTTTTGCAAATATTTGACGCCCAGCTAAGATGAAACTACCTTACATTATGGAATAATTTTATTTTTGCGTTTACAAACGCGTAAATATAATACTAGAAAAATGCACTGAAAAAAATCGACTTGCCTCAGGCGGGACTCGAACCCGCACCTTCCACAATCCGGGTGGACGCGTTGACCAATTTCGCCACCGAGGCACTGCTTTTCGCTGTCGAAATTTGTCAGTGCTTGGTGCTTATGTTTTTATGGTAAACATCGTTTCATCAAATCTTTGAAATTTGCACTTCCAAGACCCGAACGAAATATTTTTGCAAATATTTGACGCCCAGCTAAGATGAAACTACCTTACATTATGGAATAATTTTATTTTTGCGTTTACAAACGCGTAAATATAATACTAGAAAAATGCACTGAAAAAAATCGACTTGCCTCAGGCGGGACTCGAACCCGCACCTTCCACAATCCGGGTGGACGCGTTGACCAATTTCGCCACCGAGGCACTGCTTTTCGCTGTCGAAATTTGTCAGTGCTTGGTGCTTATGTTTTTATGGTAAACATCGTTTCATCAAATCTTTGAAATTTGCACTTCCAAGACCCGAACGAAATATTTTTGCAAATATTTGACGCCCAGCTAAGATGAAACTACCTTACATTATGGAATAATTTTATTTTTGCGTTTACAAACGCGTAAATATAATACTAGAAAAATGCACTGAAAAAAATCGACTTGCCTCAGGCGGGACTCGAACCCGCACCTTCCACCATCCGGGTGGACGCGTTGACCAATTTCGCCACCGAGGCACTGCTTTTCGCTGTCGAAATTTGTCAGTGCTTGGTGCTTATGTTTTTATGGTAAACATCGTTTCATCAAATCTTTGAAATTTGCACTTCCAAGACCCGAACGAGTCCCGCCTGAGGCAAGTCGATTTTTTTCAGTGCATTTTTCTAGTATTATATTTACGCGTTTGTAAACGCAAAAATAAAATTATTCCATAATGTAAGGTAGTTTCATCTTAGCTGGGCGTCAAATATTTGCAAAAATATTTCGTTCGGGTCTTGGAAGTGCAAATTTCAAAGATTTGATGAAACGATGTTTACCATAAAAACATAAGCACCAAGCACTGACAAATTTCGACAGCGAAAAGCAGTGCCTCGGTGGCGAAATTGGTCAACGCGTCCACCCGGATTGTGGAAGGTGCGGGTTCGAGTCCCGCCTGAGGCAAGTCGTTTTTTTTCAGTGCATTTTTCTAGTATTATATTTACGCGTTTGTAAACGCAAAAATAAAATTATTCCATAATGTAAGGTAGTTTCATCTTAGCTGGGCGTCAAATATTTGCAAAAATATTTCGTTCGGGTCTTGGAAGTGCAAATTTCAAAGATTTGATGAAACGATGTTTACCATAAAAACATAAGCACCAAGCACTGACAAATTTCGACAGCGAAAAGCAGTGCCTCGGTGGCGAAATTGGTCAACGCGTCCACCCGGATGGTGGAAGGTGCGGGTTCGAGTCCCGCCTGAGGCAAGTCGATTTTTTTCAGTGCATTTTTCTAGTATTATATTTACGCGTTTGTAAACGCAAAAATAAAATTATTCCATAATGTAAGGTAGTTTCATCTTAGCTGGGCGTCAAATATTTGCAAAAATATTTCGTTCGGGTCTTGGAAGTGCAAATTTCAAAGATTTGATGAAACGATGTTTACCATAAAAACATAAGCACCAAGCACTGACAAATTTCGACAGCGAAAAGCAGTGCCTCGGTGGCGAAATTGGTCAACGCGTCCACCCGGATTGTGGAAGGTGCGGGTTCGAGTCCCGCCTGAGGCAAGTCGATTTTTTTCAGTGCATTTTTCTAGTATTATATTTACGCGTTTGTAAACGCAAAAATAAAATTATTCCATAATGTAAGGTAGTTTCATCTTAGCTGGGCGTCAAATATTTGCAAAAATATTTCGTTCGGGTCTTGGAAGTGCAAATTTCAAAGATTTGATGAAACGATGTTTACCATAAAAACATAAGCACCAAGCACTGACAAATTTCGACAGCGAAAAGCAGTGCCTCGGTGGCGAAATTGGTCAACGCGTCCACCCGGATTGTGGAAGGTGCGGGTTCGAGTCCCGCCTGAGGCAAGTCGATTTTTTCAGTGCATTTTTCAAGCTTTATTATTATTATAACAAATAAACTCAAAACCTCCTGGACTGGTTTCAAAAAAGCATTAGAATACCACATTATTCCTGAGTGACATAGGCTATACATACTTTATTTTTAAAAACTCCATGTGGAGTGCTAGTTAATTTTTTTTTGGGCTCTAAGAGGTCACTGCAATGTGATCAGGCACCTTGTAGTGTCTTTACTTAAGATATAAAACTAAGAGATGGATCTTGCAGACTCTGCAGGCAGAAGAATAAAGCACCAATGCACCTCATGTGATTTTGTGAACCTGTCATGCACAAGAGAAATCTTGAGGAGGCACATTATCTATCCAGATGACATTTAAATAATCCATGCTGCATAAATCCTAAAGTAGCTACATTGCCAAAGGCGTATAAAGTAAATCCTAAATAAAACTTAATAGTAGTGGTCAGTCACAATAGATCTTTCAGTTTACAGGGATACTACTAGCTGCAAGATTCGAAAAATAAAAGAATGTTTCATACTGATAAAAAGAAAAAAATAATAAATGGCAGAAGAATATTTGCCCAGTCAGCTAGTAATAAATACTCTTCTTTTAATGTTATGTCGATAACAAGACATACTGCACCAAACCAATTAGTCTAAGATCTGTATTAGCAACGACATTCACTGATTTATTTAATGGATGAAAACCGATTTTATATCAAATTTTGTACGTTAAAAAATATATTGCAAGTGGGTTGGCTACAAAAACCTGGCCAAACTATTATTATTAAAGGATTGAAAAATAAAACTACGCACTCCTGAACAGTGAAAACCCTATTTCAGTAAAATCAAAGAGTAAACTACGCTGAACGGCAATGAATTATAAAAACAAAATGTACTTAATTTTCATAAAGAAAAACAAATGCCATTAGAAGATTTGAAACAGAAAACATATTTTTTTTTTATTTAATATAGACTTTGCTAATTTATTATATTTTTTATGAATTATTTTGTAGCACATTGAAGTTAATAATTATTTAATAATATTGTAAATGGCACAGTTGGTGTTAAATTTATTCCTTAAACTCTTATGTGCACTGTTTAATAAGTCATTTGTCAGTTTTTTATCAATATTTTGTTTGGCCAAGATATACATATAATAATTTTCATTCTTTAAACAGATCAGTGAAGGTCGTACTACTCAGGCTCCTCTACTAAAGCCATATTAATAAAACTGGGGGAAGAGTAGGAGAAAGTAGCAGAAATACTTACTCTTTTTGGCAAATGGGACATTTGTAAGTTGAATTATGTACTGTTTTAATATGGTTTTGGTATACACACTGCTTTGAAAAGACTTTCTCGCAATATTCACACCTAAAACAAATTGTTGTTAAAACATAACAAACAGTTTTGAACAATAACAATTACAAATTGATGAACTCATACACAAAATTTTATAATTATTATTGGTCTAAGCTGCACACATAAATTACCTACATACATATTAGCTCCACATTCAATAGCATTTTTTATGTATGACTTGTCCTTGTGGATAAACTGTAGAGAATCATCGTAAGGATAAATAAAACCTTTTAATTTAAATTGTTACTAAATACAATTTCACTTGACATTGGCAAAATACTATCTTTGTGTCGCAAACGCCATTATTTTAAAAGAAGAAGATAATCAGTAATATATGCAATATGCTATGCTTCATATACTCACTTGAATTTATCTTTTGTTACATGGTTGAGGTAGCAGTGTCCACGAAAGCTAGGGTAGCTAACAATCTCCTTGTAGCACACCACACAAGTGTATACAATATTGGTGCTCGTCTTGCCATGTGTCAAGTAATGACTGTCAAAATCCTTTTTATTTGCAAATGTTGAATGACAAATGTGGCAGAATATGCCTCCAACTAAATCAATAGTGGTGGGTTTCGGCTTGTATTCAAATTGTGGGCAACTGCCCCCTATCGGAACCCATTTAGACGGTGAGGCCATTTTGTCGGATGCTAAGTATGATCCATCTATTGCAATGTGACTTATCAAATGTATGGGGGTTGTATTGTTATTGGAAAAAACATATCAACAATTTTTATTTGCAACTACATGTTTACTGTATTGTGACCACCTGAAATAAATACAATACAAGACACTATATAAGTACGGACACTGCAATATTAGACTTATATCAATAAATACTACTCAAGTACAAAAATAGAAAAACAGATAGAATCTTCATACTTGGTTAGAATAGAGCAACAAGTTAAAAAAGTATATAGTTAATTATTGCATTGATATATGTATTCCTCTATAGTACTTATGTATCAACACCATCTCGGTATCATTATTAACGAAGTACGATAGCGTCCACATTTTATGTTATTTCCTATCACTTAATAGATAGTCGCATTATTGGGCATCATTTGACACAGCTTCATTAATTATGCTTTGTGCTACTCATTGATAAACTCGTAGGTTGTTCGGCCATTATCTACTAAGAATAGTGTTGGTAATATCTAAGCAAACCCCTCATATACTTACGAAACTAGGTGAAAACTTGCAGTCACGCATTGGAACAACGTATTTCTACATATTACATCATATTTAATTAAATAAAATGTACACTTCAATAAAAATGCAAAACCGGATAACAAACAACGCCAAGAAAACGTGTGAATTTTGATTTTGACAGATTAATAAATCGATAAAAATTCAATTGCCATATAAAAATAATAAAAATCGATAGCGATTTATTTGGAGTGGAAATCAATTGAAATATTGAATAAAAAAAAATAACAATGAACGAATGCATAAAGATATACATATGTGTAGTAGGTTTTAAATTGTATTTTATTTAGCTGTTTTTCTACTGAGTTTAGAAGCATAAAATTTATGCTTCTTGAGGTAAACTCACTTTGATACATTGGCCTCCGTTTTACATAAATTAATGTAAAACGGAGGCAAATGTATCAAAAGGTACTTGAAGATAAATGAAAGCTACTCGCGTCCACAGGCTTGACCAAACCTTTTTTATCCCCTTTCCTGTACGTGCTCTCCGGGTGGTGCCAAACGAGTAGCAACGTCGATACTTGTACTGACGCCCTACCTTATCCTTCATTTTCCTAAATAGTCATAATCCTTAATTTTCCTTTAATCCCGCAACTCCTTAAGACCGAAGGGTCTTCGGTTCCATCGGGGCTTGAGAGGCACCTCGATACACTATAATGCCCTCTCCTGTGCTAGGACCTGCACAGTCGAACGCCGTATGGGGGGATGAAGGAGTCCTGGGGGGCTATTCGCTAACTTTTTTTGACAGTTGAAAGTGATGATCACTGAGTGGATTAGATATCCATTGCTGCTTTTACACGACAACTTCCATAATAGCGTGTCGTGTAAAACAGCAATGGATATGTAATTCACTCAGTGATCATCACTTTCAACTGTCAAAAAAAGTTAGCGAATAGGCCTACTGGAAGGCTGAGCTGAACAGGGTCAGCGGTAGTACCCTTGTGATGCAACACTCTTTCTTTGGTCAGAATTTCAACCGAAACGGTAGCCCCTTGTACTAGCCACATGAGGGGCAACGGTCAGGTACCCGTCAGAGGGTCACCGGCGAGTGTGGAGGGTCTGAGGGTTAATCCCGAGGAGGTAATGGCCATGCTGACGGAGTGAATATATGGGGTCTGTGTTCGCCCCCACATTTCGAGCTGCCTGATGTCGCCGCGTCCTCTTACCAACTCACCACACCTATATCTGCATGGTAGTCTTAGTGCACCGCGAAGCGGGCACTCCCGGATGTGCGGGCTCCAAGGAGGGTGGGAAGCCATGCAGATGAAGTAACATTCGTAGCAAGTATGGACAATTTAAATCGGAACGCTACCACACCCGAGGGGAAACCTGAGGGCAATACTGAAGGCAATAACAAAAACCAAAGGCGCAAGCCTCAAGTGCGAAAGCCGCTAGTTCGGCCATCCCAGAACAAGACCCCCAGGCGCAAGCCAGCAGCAGGAAAGCCGTATGCTCGGCTATCCCGACCGGGGTACCTACCCCTTCGCAACTTAGCGAAGCGGAAAAAACTATCCTGCTAAGGCAGAACTGGACTCGGATGCGGGAAAAGAGGAGGAAGCGTCGCCAACAGGCGAGGTTGACCTCCTCTGTTGCTGCAACAACAGCTGACACCGCTGTTAGCTCGCAACCCGAACAGCCGCGGGTACCAGAGGCTAAGCCTCAGGGGGTAACTCCTCAGCAGCCGCGAGCGCAGTAGCAATAGATGTTTATGTTCATGTCAAAATATTGAACTACAAACCGTCAAAATTTATCTTTTTCGTTTCATCTAATATTCATAACGGTGCTAAAGTTTCATCTAATTTTCAAATCACAATTCACATCGGTGCTAAAGAAGTTTCACTCCAAAATATTTAGAAGCGTTTTCGTAATTATTTTTTTTATTCACACATCATTTCTTTAATGCTATTTTTACCCGAGTTTTATTGTTTTCTTATTATTACATTATATTCTCAAATTAACAACATTAAATAATTATGATTACAAAGCTTATATAATTGTGACTCGATTTCTCATGTTAATCGTGTAAGTAAATAATCGATTATTTTGGTCACATTAGAGTGCGTTCCAAAACGATTACAATTTACTCTGGGTAGAGTAAATGATTGCTCACTATTGGTCGTTATTAAGAAGCGCTTACACCATTGGTTAGTTTTGTTAAACTTTAGTTATTTTACACCAATTAGAAGAAAAAAGCTTAGCTTCACCAAATATAAGCTCCTTGGCTTCACCTGGTTTTGGAACGCAACCCTATTGCGCTTGTATTGCGCGGCCGAGGCGCCGTAGACAGAGAAGTGTAGCGGACTATAGTCTGTGCTTTACTTCTCTACTCTAACTAGTCTGTGCTGTGATTCTTTCTAATTTCTAGGTCTACTATCTTTAATTTTTTGCTAAAATTGTGGAAAATGTGGAAATATTGATTTCTAAATAATTACAACAATATATTTAGACATATACTTTCTAATCTGTGAACAATATAGTTGCGTCGTTTAAACACAAACAATATTAATTGTTTTTAATTATTCAATAAGTTTGTAATCAATCAGGACTCATCAGTTTTATGATACGAAGATTTATTCGGTAAGTTCAACAATATTTATTTTTGCACGGTGTTATTTTCACCGGCAAATTGTCGACAGAAAATATTTTTTGTTTTGTAATCAAACTAATATTGGCAACGAGCCAACAAAATTCCCGAAATAGCGTCTGCCTACCATAATCATTCCCGAATAGTTTACGATACGATAATATACAGTTCCACAATATTTGTGAAATAATCGAAATGGATCGTCACCATCCCCTGCATTCAAGTTTTCACGGGTCTATGAGAAGCAGGGACTCTTCGTCAACAGCTGGAAGTGACCCTAGAGAGAAAATAAAAGACTGTTTTAGAAAATTCATTGCATTTATGTTTACTCAAGTGGGTGTAGGTGCGCTAGTTGTTTGCTACGCTATATTGGGGGCAGCCAGCTTCATGCACATTGAGAAAGACAACCCTGATAAGCAACTGGAAGATGTCAAGCTTTGGAGACAAAACTGTGCTGAGAACCTGTGGAATATTACAGTTTCTATGAATGTTTTCAATGAAACAGCTTTTGTACAGAAGGCCAATGAAGTTTTGAAAGTTTTTCAGAGTAACATAACTGCCGCAATCCACACTGGTTATAGTGGAAGGTCGGCTGAAGATATTTGGTCGTTTCCCGCAGCTCTTATGTACTCACTGTCAGTATTTACAATGATAGGCTATGGTAATGTTGTGCCCAAGACAGTTTGGGGGAAAGTTGTGACTATTGCATATGCATGTTTTGGTATACCAATCTACATTCTCTACTTCTGCAATATGGGAAAAGTGTTAGCGCATTCATTCAAATGGCTCTATATAACAGCACATGAGTGCAGTCGTCGAGATGAGGCACTGTTTGAGGATGCTGAAGTCCCACCTAAAAAGAAAATTACAGTACCCTCCACAGCTTGCCTCTGGGTGATATCATTTTACATTCTCACAGGTACAATAATGTTTGGGGCTTGGGAGAAATGGAACTATTTGGACTCGACATATTTTTGTGTCATAAGTTTGTGTAAAATTGGCTTTGGAGACTTTGTTCCCGGAGCTAACATTGCTGATTCTGCTGGAGGATCACATTTGAAATTGGTCATCAATTTTATATATGTTCTACTTGGCATGGGCTTAGTGGCTATGTGCTATAATTTAATGTGTGAAGATGTACGAGTGAAAGTAAGGGAACTAAGAGAGGACCTTAAGAATTGTTTGGATGATATCACTCTCAAGATTACTGTCTGCATGAATGACACTAAATACTACCATAATAAACAAACTCGCCAAATAAAATGATGTTCTTCTATCTTAGTTGTTAATTGAAAAATTATGTATGTCTATTTTAACTTTGTGGTACCTTTTGAATAAATTTTTAAATAAAATAATACATGTTTTCTTTAGAAATTTAGAACTGTGTAATAGGCAATCCAAATCCCTATCCATATTTTAATAATACAGAAGTTTCAACTTCAACTAAATTTGATTTTAAACTTTATGTGTATGTAGGTATATATAATTATAATATATCGATGGATGGATGCACAGCCTAAACCTTGGAGGGTGTGTTCTTTGTCTTCGTCTTATGTTCATCTGTGATAGGCATCTGATGAGAAAGGATTTTCTGAAATTCTACCCCTAAGCAATTCTTGGAAGGTGTGTTCTTGGGTGAAAAAGGGGGACAAAGTTTGTATGGAACAACATGATTCCTTGGTACAATCTACTTAAAGTTTAGCATAAACTTTTTTTAACAGAATTGACGGTAGACATGTTTCGTATTTTATTGAAATTACAATTGACAAAAACTTTCTTTTCTTAAGAAAGTTTTTTCTTAAAAAAATAAGAACCTCAAAGAAGCCCAAATCAACAAAGAGACGACTCAGGACCAAGCTGACTGGAGACGCATGATGGAGGGCCGACCCCAAATAAAATGGGAAAGGGCCAGGCAAAGAAGAAGATATTAAGATGTTTAGCGCGGCCGCACATTATAAGAAATTTCTGATATTTGTATAATATCCCTCCCGCACACATCGACTCACAGTTAGGGGCTGACGGTCCGGTGAGTCTGAGCGGCGCGGCGTGTCGGTCGCTAAGTCAACTTCAAGTGAGCGGAGGACTGTAGCGTATTAGTCGCGAAGCGCTTGCGAACTCTCGGGAGGGAAGGTATGGATAGCTTCGGTTGTCCTACTCCAAGGGCCTTACCGAGCTATTTACAATGTTTCTTTTAAATGAATTGAGTTCACACATTCAGATCACACATTTCGCCAATGTCAATTGAAAATGTACTTGTAGTAACGGATTGAGTTAAAAATTGAGTCTCTCAACACGTGTTTTTACAAAAACTCGAGAGAAGCTCCCAAAACTAAATCGTTATAATTTTCATACGTTTTGACAACAGTTTGACAGCTGGACAACAGTTTGGTTTTGGTAAAAATGTTGTACCTAAATAGTGCGATCGGGGGGCTGAAGCCTGAAACTGCCGCGAAGCCATTAATTAGGAATAGAATAGAAAATAATATTGATATTGAAGAAGAATGGGATAATGTTGCAGGAATGTGTCAAGTGTGAGAGTATGTTGCCGCTGCGGCTCCGGCGCGTGTCGGGCCACGACGGGCGCGTCAACGACACGCTGTTCCAGCCCGCCGCCGCGCGGCACCCGCCCGACAGGCCGCAGCAGACGCTCATATACTTTGGTGGAGATGTTCAGGTAATTCCGCTATTTGAGCCTTGCGGAGGTCTCCCTGTACGTATTTACAATTATGATATTTGCTATCATACGTTGTAACTTGTTAGGAATCGATTCATAAGTCAAGCACCTTAATCTGGCTTGAAGGGCCAGTTTGCGATTTGCCTTTAACTTAAATTAAATATTCTAACACTTCTCATTTTGAACTATCCGTGTAGGTAGGTACTAGTGACGTGAAATAATCTATAATTTCTGTATTGCCAGGACTACCCCGAGGTGATGCAAGCTCACCGCGACAATCGGAACTACCTCAAGTGGAACTTGGAGAATACCGCGCGCATGCTCGGCCACAACTTCCCCAACCAGCACATACTCGTTGTCAGACCTTCTAGGTATGTATGAAAAGATCTGTTATTTGTGGTCATTAAATCTCTAATGGGTTTTTTTTTATCATTTACGGGAAGCTTCATCTCATCTGATAGAAAGAGACAATAGCCCCCCATCCGTTTATTCCTGCCGAATTGTCCAATCTTTATGGAATGAATTCTAGTGGATGGGCAAAGCGCGAAAGAATGACGGTGTTAAAATCTCTTCGTCCCCTCCGTCGCGCCTACACCACGTGACTACCAGGGACTTAATTAGTGGCTCTTTGTTTTCTGTCGATTTTGGATATAGATTTTGTTGTCATGTCTATTTATTCGTAGCAGTTCGTGTGTATGGTAACAAAAGGATTGTCTTTTTTCTCGTCTCGGACTGATGCAGAATGATAAAGTCGCAGGAAAACATGTAGATGCAGTTAGTTAGTGGCCTCAACGATTTTGTTTATCCCTACAATGTTTCTCTACAGTTTATGCATGAGGACAAGTCATACGGAATAAACGCTAGTGGATGGGGGGCTAATAAGGCTGACGATGGAAGCGAGCTTAATCCGGAACTCTAAACCACTGAGGGACAACTAAGGGCGTCTTCAAATTAGTCTCTTGTGTCGCGCTGCTTTGTTAATCTATATGTATAAATTACTAGCTGCCCGGCCACGCGTTGCTGTGTTAATTTCATACTACTGCCATATAACATTAAATTTGCAGTAAAAAAAATGAGGACTAATTTTCAAGATAAAGGCTATCCTATCTTTCAAGTTAGATCAAACTGCACACTTTGTACAAATTTTATTAAAATCGGTTTAGTAGTTTAAGAGTCCATCGCGGACAAACAACGTGACACCTAATTTATATATATTGATAAGCGCGCGACTGCTGCGCGACAACCGCGCGTCGGGGTTTATATGGTTTTATGCACGCGGCACTATAAGCGACTAATTTGAAGGCGCCCTTACCCATTATCATAAGTGGTTTACCCTATCATGTAAAATGCATTGAATACCGTTTGTTAGTGTACTGGATGTTTGGTATAATATGGTATAGGTACAACATGTAAATTAAATAACCAACACCCTGAATACAGGTGGTTTGGGATCGGCTTCTGAGTTGATTTCAATATTTTTTTTTAAAACGATTTTTAAAAAAAAAAAACAAAAAGTACCCAGTTATGTTTTTTTTTTTTTAAATCGTTTTGTTTAAATTTTTTGGCAACCACACGGCAATAAGGTCATTAATTGAACAAATTCAACGGCCCTCATCGGACGCGCTATAGCACGCCATTTCGGCGTTGAATTTGTTCAATTATGGCCCTTATTGCCTTGTGTTTGGTACAGTATTTGAATGAAACAGAATGATGTCCGCGCCCGACGCCAGATCGGTGTGCTTCGCGCCTAAGGCACCCAGAATATTCTTTCTCACTACGCTGCTCTCAATTTATGTAGGGTCGGTGCAGTATGATATCAACAACTGATATAGGTTTTGGCATTATATTTTTACGGCTGTGGGCCTGACGCCAACCTCCTTGGGAACAACTGGTATCTTTCGACAGCAGTCAGGACCACCAGCTTAACGTGCCTTCCGAAGCACGGAAGAAAATCGAGATGAAAATGTTAGGTCACACATCGGAGCACCGACTTTTTGTTAGGGTTTTTGGCTTGGTATCTAAAACCTTTGAGCCATATCTTCATTTTTATGTCTTATTTCTTGATGTTTGCATTAAAATATGGGCGTCACACATTTTAATGCATTTAGGGAGTGCTTGGAAAGAAATGCATGGCAACAGACCTCATGATTGTGACTGATGAGAATTGTATAGTGGAATTTCCAACCACTATACAATTCTCAACGTCATATACACAAAACCTTTATTTCAATGATTCCTCATAACTGTTCGTCAACACGGATGCTTATGCAACGAAACGACACCACTTTCACTGCACAAAAATCACTCTGAAACAATTTTGAATTATCGAAATAAAGATCGACATCCAGACGCAATGGTTTCCCGCCAAACACTCTCTCCAAACACCGACCGCGCACTTGGTCGAAGAACACAAAACCTCGGTGCCATAGACGTCCTCAGGTTGTTACCTCATATTGATAAAGTGTAAAGAAGTTTAAAACCAACTTTATTCCCAACAGAATAGAGTACAAAAGCTTTAGCTGCTACGATAACTTCGTGCCAAGCAACAATGCGGGTGTGCCGGACCATACTCCCACACACAGCGCGCTGCATCATTTAGAAAGGTAATTCTTTACGTTTTACAAATTTTTGGTCTAGGCGTTCGTCCATTGGTATAATGTAGCTTTTTACTGGTGAAAGAATTTTCAAAACCGGTTGAGACGACTATGTAATATGTATGCCAAACTCCACTGGTTGATGTAGTATTGTAATGGGTATTTGGATAAGACCTAGTCATAGTGTTTTTGTAAAACAAAAAGGATTTTTATTTATTCCCTCCGCGACCCGTGATCGCACTCAATGAATCTAGATTAAATACTTCATCATTTCTGCTATCCTGGTACCTGGTTTCCACAACTCAACTCTGTTTTTAAGTTCATGGTTTAAATAACTTTCTTTTATTAATAAACCCGGACAGGGACACATTTCAAGTAGTCGTCTCAAGCCCCACTTATGTCGGATTTAGTCGGAATAGGTAAACCAACTAAATCGGTCAGTGTGTCTGGTAATTTTGACAACTCGCTTTGTTTATTTTGTCTCGCTGACCGTACTTTACCATTAAATACCATTTCCACTTTAGATTACTGCAATCGGTGAGCAGTAGATTAAAATCTTTACCAACGTCAGAGCTACTGGAAGCCGTCTCCTCTGTGTCCTTACCTGAAGACATCGATATAGAGGACTTGCATGTAAGTATTGCTCATTATGCTAAAAGGGTTGACTAGCGTCACGAATTAATTTAATTTTAGTAGGTACATGTAAATCATTCACGGATGGCTTACCAGGATACCCGGAGATGATGTCCCCCCCCTAGTGGTGGGAACGCCTTTACTTCTGAAATTTTGAAACCCTTGAAGTTACATCGTACTGATAGGGATGAGCGCTAATGAATTCTATAATGTAAATCAAGTAATATTCATTATTGAATGACTGTTCACTCGTTTTCTTTATTTGATTTTAATTTAAAAATGTGTTAAACCAAAATTGGTCACTTATGGGCGACTTCCCTTCCAACTCAAGTGACCTTTATTAATACGAAAAAGAGTTCGAAGTTGATGTGATGATATAACGTGTAATGTATTGCCGGTGTCCAGAACGCGTCAGTCCACCAATCAGAGCAGAGCCACTCCAACGGCACCAAGAGCGAGCCGGCGCCTGAACACAAGCCGTGAGTAGGTTTAGTTCCAATGGATGTCGTGATATGCACTAAAATACACTGGCTGTCGGTTTTTTAACCTTTCGATCAGCTATACTCAGTCAACATTAGTTTCACGTGCCTTTGATGTTAGAAGATGTCCTTCTGAGTACGAAATTCAAAACGGGTCTACCCTGGCATAATACAACCATTTGTGTGCATAGACAAATCAATTTGTCCTGACCTGTGTGTTTTTATATCTATCATAAGTATAAATTTACAAAAAAATATATGTTTTGAGATGGGGGTCGGAAGGTTAAATCAAATAAACAACTGTAGTATTTAGTATTAGACTTAAGGATCAACAAACACCGTAAAATTTCATAGTTTGGTTGATAAAATTTAAACACTTTACTATAGTCTATATATTTTTTAAGAAACGAGTACTGCCAAAATTTTGCCTGCGTTGCTATTGGTCCACGTAATCTAAACTCCGTTTCACACAAACGCCACAAAGGACCGGCTTGTATGATAACTGTGCAATGAACAAATATTGTAAGAGCAGTTTATTATTCACGTGTCTGCAGAAAGTTCATCAGAACGAAGTGACGACGTACTTTTTAAGATTACAAGAATTATATAATAATTATTTGTTTTATAAGTTCTAATGCATAAAATATTAATACTATATCCAATACTGTTTTGAACGAAGACGTTGGCCCCGCCCCTAACATGATCCATCCCACTCTGTCAACATCCGAAATATGCTAAAGATTCGTTTGTAAAAAAAACAGACTGTAGATATTCTTAATCTTCATTAAGTTAACATAAAAAAGTATGTTTAATGTCAAAGGGAAATACAATATGTTATTTTTGATCGAATGATTAAACTAGACCTCTGAAAACAACGAAGTATTAAAATATGGGACTGATATTTTTATATCTGCCTTCTTCTTGGACAAAATAGTCAATTGCAGTAACTAAATTACGGAAATCCAATGAACAATCAAAACGAAATTTAGCATGAATTTGATCTCCAGTGTTCTGTCAATAGAACAAATAGTAGATCATTAAAAATTTAATTTGCAATTTGTTCAATGAAAATGCGGGGTATGGTAGAACCAGGAGAAAAAAATCCCACTTGTTCAACTAATAGAACAAAATCAATCGAGAAGATATTGGAATAGATAAGTTCGTTCGATTTTGACGCCGCCGCGGTGGAGTGGTCAGTAACGCTGCCTACACATCGGGCGTTCCGGGTTCGAGTCTTGCTAGGGGCAAATGTTAGTGTGATGAACACGAGCATTTGTTCATGAGTCATGGTATATTTGTCCGTTATCTATCTAGTATCCATAACACAAGTTCTGAAAGATACTTAATTTGGGCTAGATAATTGGTGTGAGCATAGAAATATATTATTATTATTTGCTACGATCCTCAAATGTTTATTTCACTTCATCTATGATCATCACAGCATTCACAACCCTAAATTTTCGGCGATTGCCAGCACTTTTGATCTGGCCCTTTTTTAATATGTTTTCGATTTTCACTTCCGCTAGACATAGACGTTTCGGTATACGTATACGTATCTCCTTTCACTCATTATTTCTACATGTCCAAACCATTTGAGTATTTATATCTCTCAATTGATTGCAGTCTAACACTATCTCTTCGTAAGGCTGTATTTCTTTAGGTATTTTTTTTTATATTCTACGATATGGCAAACAAGCTTGCGGCCTACCTGGTGTTAAGTAGTTACCGTCGCCTATAGACACTTGCAATATTAAAGGTAAATCACTTAAGCCTGCTAGTGCGTTGCCATCCTGAGGACTAAGCTGATATGCCTTCCATTTACCTTTACCTTCAATCCGAAACACAGCGAACTGCTTCACGGCAAAAATAAGAAAGGCGGTGGCACCTACCTAGACGACCCTACATATGGGTCTACCGCCAATTTTTTTAGATTGTAACGAAGTCGAATAAGTACAAGGAAATTTTACAAGCGTCTATATAAAAAAAAGTATTTTACACCTGCCATTAACAATGTTAGTATGTGGCAGTGACGCAGAACCGCTCTGGTGGCGGGATAAGCTCGCCTTGGACGAGACTCGGCTCACGCTGGTCGGCTTCAGCAAGGGCTGCGTGGTCCTCAACCAGGTCATCTACGAGTTCCACTACACCAAGACCCTGACGCCCGGAGATGCTCATATGATGAGGTTCGTTTAGTCCATAGATATAGGAACTGTATGCGCGACTGGTTTGTCTGCTGAAGGGTCTAACGGGAGGGGGTAAAATAAAAGGAAGACTTCTGGTTTGTCTGCTGAAGGGTCTAACGGGAGGGGGTAAAATAAAAGGAAGACTTCTGGTTTGTCTGCTGAAGGGTCTAACGGGAGGGGGTAAAATAAAAGGAAGACTTGCCAATTCACCAACATTCAGCTGCGTAATATTTTATTAATCGCGAAAGTTCTAGAACAATATCATATTGTTATCATATTGTTCCAGCACTTTCGCGATTTTTTAATACGAGTGGCCACTCTAAAACATAGTTTTTCTTCTAGACAGCTAATTCTAAACTTAAATATGGTTCTCAATAAGCATTTAGCCAATGTCTAGTGAAAATAGTTATTCTACACTAAATTGTACGGTAGATTGAATTAACAATGGAGTCTCTCAACACGTGTTTTTACAACAAGAACTCGGGAGAGACTCCAGGACAACAATGAATTTACCCATAGACATTTTGACATTTCTCTGACACATTTGTTGACCACTAGCGACACCACCGGGTCAGATAAGTTTGTGCGACTGTAAATTGTTGTATGTCAGGTTTATGGAGCGCATAGAGTCTATGTACTGGCTGGACGGAGGACACGCCGGCGGGAAGAACACCTGGATCACGGCGCGGAGTCTGCTCGAGACACTTACCAGGCTTGGTATGATACCGTTTTGTTTTACCGTTCAAGAGAGTGCACTCATCAAAGTACCATTAATATTGCTGTTAGAAACACATGTCTTTGTGACCCCATACACACATAGGCATAGGTTCACTAGCTGGGAGGACCCGGGGTGTACGATCGAAAAATGGGATTTAGACCATTCTTCAAATAGTTTAGTTTAGTTGCATATGCAGTTCTTGCTAACTGTTCTTACATTTGCAGGTAACCACAGCATGCGTACAGTTGTTAAAATCAAAATCACTTAATTTAAAGTTGTAACAAAATTAAACAAAATTAACAAAGCATGTCTTTAGCTAATAATAAATTTGTCATATTTTATTTTAACTAAGATTAAAGGTCTTATACATACTACATTTCCTATATGAAACTACTAGTAGAAACCTCCGACGCCGCCTGTGTGGATGTCGCAACAAAAAGCCTATGTACTATTCCAGATGATAATCTATCTCTGTGCCAATTCCAGAACCGGTCTTCCGGTCCTGAATACTAACTTTACATTTATAAATGGTAATATGTGCTAAAATCTGTCCGTCAGATGTTAACATCCAAGTGCACGTGAGCCCGTACCAAGTACAGGACGAAGGTCGTCCCTGGATCGGCCGAGAGGAGAAGGCTTTCACCAGCTTGCTCAGGAAACTGGGGGCCAAGGTTTGTACCAACTCTGAACACACCTTTACATTTCAGTTAATAATATCTATCAACAACTGCTAACGTATATACGTTGTACATGTGGTTTCCCCTCAGGGCCCATTGAAAGGAGAATGCCCAAACCTGTCCACAATGCCTAATATCCAAATATATTTAAAAAATAATCTAAGGAATTATGGTTTCTTCTTGTTATTTTTTTTATACTGGGTGTAAAAGACATGAACAGTCAAACGAGAACCACGTATTCTATACATCAAAATAAGACATATTTCAAAAAAAAATATTGCTGGGAAATGACTTTTATTTTTTGGTGTTAAAAAAAAATCAAATTGTACCGCGCAATGTAAAGGGCTCAACTCGCACGCAATTCGCAAAACCGCGATAATTTTGCCAGACGGCGGCCCCGTTCATTAGTGTCCGTGCGCATCGAGTGAGCTACATTGAACGCTAACGTTTTGAAGCCATTTTTTGTTATGAAATACTAAAAAAAATGATAATGTTTCTTTGGACAATAATTAAGAAATAACGTATAGAATACGTTTTCATAAAAAAATGAAAAAAAAATTATGACTTTGACCTTCAATAAAATCCTAACTATCAATTTCCCAGGTATAGTCTAAAGGAAGAAAAATGTTATGATGGTGAGCAGAATACATGGTTTTCGTTTGACTGTTCATGTCTTTTACATCCTGTATACAACATGTAAATGAAATAACCAACATCCTGAATACAGGTGGTTGGGGATCGGCTTCTGAGTTGATTTCAAGATTTTTTTTTAAAAAAAAAACTTTTTTTGAAAAAAAAAACAAAAAAAAAAACAACAAAAGTACCCAGAAAATGTTGTACAACATTTTTAGAGTACTTTTTTTTTTTTAAAAAAAACGCTTTTTTTTTTCAAAAAAATATTGAAATTTTGATGGATTTACACGTTTTGGACCTCCCTGGGTCCAAAAATACCGTTTTTGGAATTATGTCTGTGTATGTGTATCTGTGCGTTAGCACGATAACTCGAGTATGCTTTAACTTATCGCAACCAAATTTAACATGCATGTATGACATCAAAATATAAGGTTTCAATCAACTTTTGAGTCATCAATCACGAAACTTAAGCAACCAAGTGCGCGGTCGGTACTCGGTTGGGTGACCAAAATTTAGCATGTATGTATGACATCAAAATATAAGATTTCTATCGTCTTTTGAGTCGTTTCCGGTATACGAGAAAGTCAAGAGGAGACCACTCCAGATTTTTTCGAAAATAATGACAATATTTCCATGCATGTTTGAGAAAAATAACAATATTTCAGATAAACCGCTACTTGCACACGCAGCCCGGAATGCCGCAATCCCTCCAGATGCACTTCGAAGTGCTCGCCAACTTCAAGCGGCTGCAGGACTCCGCCCCCGTGTGCCCGCCGGACAGCGCCGACGATGATTCTTAAAGCTCAACTTAATTAACGGGACGAAAACTGGTAACATGCTGTTTTTACCGATTTTCGAACAATCATCACCACGCGTTAACAATACCAGCGTAAATTTTGAAATAAATATGCGTTTGAAACTAGACTCAAAATAAACACAACAAATCAGTATGAATACATTTCAAAAGCACATTTTAGTGTATTAAAAAATCTTGAAAAATACATAACTTTGAAATTAGTAGAGCTATTTTCATATATTTTTTTTTTTTGTATATTACATTATTTAAATATTTATATGAGATAAAGGGAAAATTCAATGTTTTTTTGTTCGTTTTCTGAGTGTGCTATGCAGGCGCGGGATGCGCCGCTCACTATGAGCAGTCGCCAAAACCACAGTATACCAAGAACAGTAATACGTCTTCATACAAACTGGCCGCTATCCATTAGAATGTGTGCGTGTGTACTCGGCGCCGTGTACGCACGCACTGTGACGCACACATTGACATAAAATATGGGGGCATAAGGTGGTCTCGCCGTCTCGGTGTGATCGCGGTCATTGCACATTCGCTCGCCGCTCGTTCCCGCCCGGCACATTTACGATAGCCCTAGCGGCAACGCAGAGTAGGCTAATAACTCGCCGACAGCCCGCAGATAAACTACTGTTCTTGGTATACTGTGCCAATACTTATCGTTGCCTTAAGGCCGCGGACTCGAAGTCAGCGACGAGCGGAGCGTTTCAATGCACAGATTGCAATGGAACTGGTCTCGAAGGCAGCGGCGCGGAGAGCGATGCGCTCCAATCAAGCGTCGCCCGCGCGTCGGTATTAGCGTAGTGTTGTGTATTTTATTTATTGTTTTTTTTCGACCGATGTTTCAAGATACCCGCCGACGACGTCGTGTAGCAAATTTTTTCAATTAATTTTGATAGGACATAGACACCAATTTCACAACTTTTCACAACGACAAGATTCGATTAATGGATTAGTGGCTTATTAAATTTTTGTAAATAATCGATTAACTTAAATCTTTAATAATCGATGTAATCGATTTATGTTATGCCGATTAATCTATATTTGACGACTTACCTTAGATTGGCTGATTTATATATAACACAAAATATGACTTGGCTGCATAGTTAGACAGAGGTCTGCAAGATTATTTCCTGTGCTAACAAGGACAAAAAAGATGACGTTTCCGTGTCCCACAGATCGTAGACTGGATGACCGGCAGGTTTATTTTGTAACTTTCTTTGACAGATGAATGAAAGTGTTAATCACCGAGCGAATTACATATCCATTGCTGTTTTACGCGACAAGTGTCATAATAGCGTTATAATAAAGTAGTAATGGATCAGTAAACAGTTGACGAATAGGGCGGCGGGACGTGAACAAAATTTATTTTTATATTAATCGATTATCATGTGCCATTAATCGATTAATTGATATCGTCGCAAGTGATATAATCGATTATTTCACTATCGATTAAACGCAAACTCAAATTTCTTTGTTCATTTAAATACAATTTGTACACTTATGAAAGTCAATTTTAATGCCATCGGTTCAAGAGTCTACCAGGAGGCCTTGTTCTGTGATTAGCATCCTTACTTAGCGCCGCGCGATCTGTCCGCTGACTTTGAGGCCGTGGCCTAAAGATGATACGAAGAGTCGTCCTAATTAGCAAACGATCGTACGATGATACGATCCGTTCTTGTCGCACGTTGAGTTCATAATAAAATATTTATTTAGAGTATCCTGATTGAGCTCGCTCGGTAATTATGGCGTTGAAGAGTTAAAGATCAGTAGAGCTGACTCCGAGGTAGGCATTTGTCCACGATGTCACCTAGTCATATGCGCAGGCTGTCTAGATTAGCGCTATGGTTCTGAACCAAACGTAATGGTTAGGCACATCAGCAAAATGAAAAGTTATGTGCAGTACAAAACTGCGTGGTGGATTGTACTGTGAGAATTGTTAAACAAATAAAACCGTTTGTTGATATTGTACTGTACCAGTACGATGCAAACTTAATAGCGGTTCGGATATTAGCTGCAAGTGTCTTGGTGTGTAGGTACAACCAATCAGCCAAGCCGGAAATACCATAGATATCTAATATTATAGTGTGCGCACCGTCTTGCACGAACTTCAGAGCCGCCATTATGCATTTACTTACATTATTGCATCGTACTGTAATTAAAAAATGATAATGGTTATAAACGCTGATGTTTTAGAATGTTCGACTCTAAGAAAACCATAATTGAAGTTTTTGTGAATACGTCGCCAACTAGGCTTTATTTGCTTTTAAAATAGTCGTATCGAAAATGTTCGCTATCCTTATGAAATAAGATTCTTTCAGAAATTATACAGTGACAAACATCAATGAAATAAAAAAAATCAAACAGTTTTATACTATTCTCTTAGAAGGGATATCCTTCCAGAATTTTCTGCTTTAGATGTAATTAGTTTTACAAATACGTAGTGATAATCAAGATGTGTTGTGAAATGAATTATATGTGTACAAATAGGCCTAACAGATTAAAGACATTATAAATATAATATTGTTATAATATGTTACAGCGAACGACATACAGTATATTTTAAGGTACATTTTGAAAGACAAATTTAACTTATTCTTAATATGTACGTATTAACTTTAGAATTGATGTATTTTAGCACAATTTCGGTTGTAAAATTGGATAGTCTATTTTAGGTTATCTTCCCCCCGATCGGCTATTTAGGAACGTTAAAACCAAAACCAAATTATCTAATCTATTCTATTCTAATTAATGGCCTCGCGTCGCATTAAGCGTACGCATTTTGCCAATGTCAAGTGGAAATTTATCTAAAGTAACAAAAATTGTACGGTTGATTGAGGTTATTAAAAATGGAGTCTCTCAACACGTGTCTTTAAGACAAGAACTCGGGAGAAACTCCCCAAATTATCGTTTTCATACGTTTTGACAACTGACAGCTGTCAAACTATTGTCAAATTGTGTGAAAACGATAATGATTTGGTTGAAGAATTTCTCTTAAAGACTTCTCTTGTTGCAAAAATACGTGTTGAGAGACTCCATTTTATACTCCATCTAGCATACAATTGTCAGTTACTTTAAGTACATTTTCAATTGATATTTGGCGCAGTGCGTAATCTTTGTGTTGCGATCGCCATTAGCGTAAAAAAAGAAGCAGAATGATTTGGTTTTGGTAAAAACGTTGTAAATAGCGCGATAAGGTTCCCAGTGTGTTAGGCATTTGTCCCACTGCGGGTAAATGAGCGACTATGTTTCGACAATTTTATACAGGGTGTAAAAGACATGAACAGTCAAAAGGGAACCATGTATTCTGCTCACTATCATAACATTTTTCTTCCTTTCGACTATACCTGGGATATTGATAGTTACGATTTTATTGAAGGTCAAAGTCATAATTTTATTTTCATTTTTTTATGAAAACGTATTCTATACGTTATTTCTTAATTATTGTCCAAAGAAACATTATCATTTTTTTTAGTATTTCATAACAAAAAATGGCTTCAAAACGTTAGCGTTCAATGTAGCTCACTCGATGCGCACGGACACTAACGAACGGGGCCGCCGTTTGGCAAAATTATCGCGGTTTTGCGAGTTGCGTGCGAGTTGAGCCCTTTACATTGCGCGGTACAATTTGCAATTTTTTTTAAGACCAAAAAATAAAAATCATTTCCCAGCAATATTTTTTTTGAAATATGTCTTATTTTGATGTATAGAATACATGGTTCTCGTTTGACTGTTCATGTCTTTTACACCCAGTATGTTACTATGTACTAACTGTGTTGACAGAAAATAATCTTCAAAAGCAATTCATAATTGATTGAGTAACAGCTGCAAACATACATAAAAAGATACAGTCGAATTGAGAACCTCCTCCTTTTTTTCAAAGCCGGTTAAGGACAGGAACATATTAGTAGTTAACAGCCGACTGTTCACACTGTCGATGGGAATTCTGTCAACTAAGGCACGGTCGCGGACCAGAGATAATTTCGTACAATGACCTTTTAACCTACTGGCAGTAGTTATGAATATTTTTACTCATAAAATTTCGTCTAAATTCTGGATAATCAGTAATATTTATATTATTTTAGAGAATTATATTTATGACTATACGTCGGTGGCGCAGTGCGTAAGAGCGTCGTCTTCCGCCCGGGAGGCGCTGGTACGATCCCCGCCACGTACCAATGCAATGTGTTTTCAAATTTTGAATTCATATGTACGTTTAATCGACGCTTTTACGGTGAAGGAAAACATCGTGAGGAAACCTGCACACACCAATGAAGAAATTCTTAGGTTGTGTATGAAGTCGACCAACCCGCACTTGGCCCGCGTGGTTGACTAAGGCCTAATCGCCCCCAATGTGGGGTAGGCTCGAGCCTCTCGGTGTGGACATTATATGAGCTGTTGATGATGAGAGAATTCTAACCCGCAAATTTTATCGAACAGGTTCGCACGTAAATACCTTATTACTTGTGGTATTATGTACTATGTTCAAAAGGTTTAGAATCTCTAAAAGGGCGGTAACGATACCTGTGCGAGCGAGACAGCATTGTAATTGCGCAGGAACGATAAGGATGCGTAGCATGGTGTTAATGTCTGAAATTATTTCTTCTCGGTGACCGCATTTTAGTTTGTCGCATGATCTACGTGTTACGGAGGTGACAATCGAAACGGGAGTCTAAAACGAAGTTTTGAAACTTAATTTATCCAAGTTTTTATTGGCAAAACTCGAAGTCGCATTACGAATAAAAAGTACAGACAACTTTTTTGACCCCGAGTAACCTTTGATCGTTTCCTACCTGTCTCTTTCTAACTCTCGCTACTAGAAATATGATAACGTACCTACGGCCCTACGTAAGTGCGTATGACGTTTTAGACGGACACGTGACACGTGTTCTAGTGGTTAGAAAGAGAAAAATAGGAAATAACAAGTTTCAAGGCCGATTTTTTTTCATTGTGGCTTTCAGTTTTACTTATAAATTTCTTGAATTTATCGGAACCGGAATCTGAGCCGGAATCAGACCTTCGAGCCCGATTTTTTTTTAACGAGTTTCATAAAAAGCCACAACAAAATTATAGGTATTAAAACACTCGTTACTATTATTACTCACACTCGTGTTTTAATACCCTTCATTATATGACAGTTGCATAAACTACTATTATCACTATGTTTGCTGTGCCTCCTTATTAACGCTACTCATCATAATATGGAAGAGTAGCGTTTTTGTAGGACGATGCTTGAATTGTATACATGTTTTATTCGTTCGTATGTAAGTGAACACCCTAGGCCACGGTTGCGTATTTCGTTCCGATCTTCGTTTATAACCTTCGATTCAATATTGTCGGAACCAATATCGGAATCGAAGGTTAAAAAACAGGCGGAACTTCCGACTTATCGGAATCGAAGCTCCGTAACATCCTTAATTTCTAGTCTCTAGCTCTCCACGCTTATTATCCGCGTTGGGACAATTGCTAATGGACAAATTATATTTCTAAAATTTTAGGAGCTGCTTGGCATCTTCCATGCCGTCTTTGGATAAAAATGGCTCATCATTATTGTTTTTTGGTATTGCACCTTTGTAATATTTACTTGCACCCGATTACTATATTCTATTCGTAGTTATTATCAAACTCCCAATAGTACAACCGACTAGTTCGACGGTTGAACTAGTTAAGAAATGAACAATTGAACTAGGTTATTTTTTATCCCAGTACTTATGTTATGAACGCTAAAAATAGAACATCTTTTTTACCCCAGCAGTTCAACTACGTAAGATATGAACAGTTGAACTTGTGTATTTTTATCCCAGTGGTTCAACTGCGTAAAAGATGAATGGTTGAACTAGTGTATTTTTATTAAAGAAAAGGTTGAACTTTAATAAAGAAATACATATACATACATATACATGTGGATACAGCCACAGTGGTTGGTGGCCCGTGCGCCGATCCCAAGAATCATTCAAAGTTAGTTCAAAAGTGTTTTCAAATTCCGTTTTGCGGTAATGTAAATTAAACCTTGATTAGACGACGACGTAAGTCGCTTCTTCCACTCTTACCACTTACGTATTCGATGACGCAATAGTGCTTTGGTCGTCTTTTTATATTTTGATTTTGTAAAAATAAATGTAATTGTTTTGCTTGATTATGGCAAATTGGTATGCAGAATGAACTTATTTTTTACAACATCTATTTTATATTTAAGCTATTTATGTATTATATTGTAAATAATTAGTGAGATTGCTTAAAGTACATATGTTTACTATTTTATTGATCTCATCCATGTAACATGGCTACGTATTTTTAAAATAAATATATTTTGAATGACACTATTGCTTTTATTTTTAATTTACTTTGTTTGTGAGAGGTGTTGTTACAAGTTAAAATCAATAGAACACCTATTGATTTTCTTTACTGACTATAAGTTTATAATTACTGACGTTTATAATTTGCAATGAATCTTATGTTCGTATTACAGAATGAGTTTCAAGAATGAGCGCCGACTTGAGCGTCCTACGTCTCTATCACTTTGTGCGTGATAGAAAGTGACAAACGATTTTAAAGACATGATTGACTTAGAGAATGAGTCGACTAGGGTGAGACCAAAAAATGCACTAATGTGTGCGTGAAAAATACAATGACGTAGGAATTCTATGGACCCGGCCTATTGTCTGTAGCTATAGTTATTTTTATATATATTTTGCGGCCAGGCAGCCATATTGTGTGACATAACTGTCAGTTACTGTTTGGTACTTCATGTGTCAACGAGGTGTAAACATTATCAAAATTAATATTTATCTTTCTTTTTCTGGAGATTTCTTCATTGAAATTACGAGAAGTTGTGAAAGATCACACCGTCATAATGCCTAAGTGTAGTGTAATAGGGTGTGGGTCAAGGAACGACGAAAATCAACAAAGATTAACGTTGCACCGGTAAGTCTTAAAATTTACAAGTAAATAGTAAATAGTTTTAGCATTTATGGGTACTCTGAATGTTTTAAATTTTTTATTCATCCATGTGATTCCATTCATGTGGATTTCAATTAAAGATTAGGCTTTATTTTGAATATTTTCAAGCTAAGAAAATGTTGAATTTGACAACTAGTGTTGTTCTCAAATTATCGAAAGTAATTGACGATAATACATAATCATGACAATATTATATTGGAGAGGCCTTAGGGGCAGATGGAGTACATATGCCTTCAAAATAGCATCTATTTAATATCGGATCATTATTCTTATACGATTTAAAAAAGTGGATTTATAAAAATAATACTGGTGTCCATAAGGTTGGTTACTCTTACAACTTGGAAAGTGTTTAATTTTTTATTATTATTTATGTCTTCTTTTAACCTTATCAATTGTAATGGATTCATACAGCTAAAGAACATAAATATAAATGAAAATAAAAGCAATAGCAAAATATCTTTGGTGTGTTTAACTTTAACCTATGTTTTAGATATTCGCTCCCCCCAGCCAAGCTTACAGCTAGCCACCAGCTTAACGTGCCTTCCGAAGCACAGAGGAAGTTTCACCCGATATCTTGTAGCAATAAGGGAGATATTATAGAAAGCGCAGCGGGCGGCGGGCGGGCGCCGTGAAAATATATGGCGTGTGGGCGTGCGCACGCGAGGCAAAGTATATTTCGTTCATAATTAGGGCGCCATACATTTTATCGTCATCCTCTCGGCGCTTTCTATATAATATCTCCCTAACAGGTGTTGTGAGGCTCTATTTTAATATTTTGTCATCGTTACGTAGAACTCTCGACCGCGGCACTATCGACCCCCTCCGTGAGAGTTGAGAGTGTATAAACCCCATGAGTCATTAATACAATTTGAACTATCTAAGGGTGTAATGATAGCTTTATAATTACTGATGTTTATAGCTTGCCAAGAAATCGTGTTTGGTATTAAAGGCGAGACCAAAAAATGCACCAATGTGTGAGAAATGCGCATGTGTCCGTGAAAATTAGTACTGCAGTGTGAAAGTTGCTGTTTTTTCTACGTGACTGACAGGCCGACCTAGGCCGCCTGCGTATACGTGAAATGGTCTCGTCTGTCTATCTCATTCTAATATACGTGTTAGTATACTCTTTCTCTTTTACTTTGCCCATCTACAGTTTCCTATATCTATGCATTCATTTCATATTGATAAGCTAACTTTATGACACAATAAAATTATTTCACAAAATAATTAATTTCACAAAATATTTTTATCGATATAGCAAGATACTACCGAACAGCACTATAACAGCTGTCAGTCCGCCATTTTATGCGCTCAACCGGCACGGTTTTTTTGTTGTTAGGGCACATCCATTTCGTACTGAAGTCTGACAGTTGCTGACTTTTCTACGTGACTGACAGGCCGACATAGGCCGCCTGCGTGTACGTGAAATGGTCTCGTCTATCTATCTCGCTTTAATATACGCGTAACTATTTGGTTAGTATGCTCTGAATTTCTTTTTGACATTGCCATCTACAGTTTCTTATATCTATGCTTGCACCATAGTTTAGAAATTTTAAATTGGCAATGTGAAAGACAGCAAACCAACGCGTATATTAGAGCGAGATGGACAGACGAGACCGTTTTACGTGCAGCGCTGGCGGCCTGTAAGTCAGTCACAGCAACTGTCAGGCTGTGCATAGTGAAGTAGGTAGATACTATTTATTACTCACACACATTGGTGTATTTAGCTTGGTCTCTCCAGAAGCCTGATTCATTTTCAATGCCTGTCTATTAACGTAAGGAATTATACATAATGTATATTTAGACGCTCGAAGCAGCAGCGACCGAACACACTACACTTTGCTCACATTCCATGATGCCAGTCGTTAAGCGCCTGGACCGTGAAAGTGGCTCATTAATTCACTAGATATTGAAGAAGCGACACCATTGCCATGGGTTCTGATGAAGATGCATTGCTTCCAACCTGCACCAAAACTAGATGCAGTTGCTAAGTCGCGCGCTTCTAATACCGCGATCAAATCTAACAAAGCGCCAAAAAATGCGATGCAGCATCGATGCAATCGTAAAAACGTTAATCGCAGATGTTAAAAGTAGCATTTCTGTTATGATCCTTAGATCTTGCTATCATTTTATCGTATATCTGCTTATATAATAATTGATGTTACATTTGTATTTAACCAATAACACATGTTAAGAAAACACGCTGGCCACTTCTTGTAATAATTTTAAGAAATTGCCGCCAGTATAGTAATTTTGATCCGGCTCAAAGGACCATGTTTTGTGCTAAAATAACTTTGTCTAAAAATTCGATTAAAAACAAGAGGTGCATAATCCTACTAATATAATAATCTCGAAAGTTTGTATGGATATCTAGATGTATGTGTGTTTGTTACTCTTTCACGCAAAAAATACTAAATGGAGTTAAATGAAACTTTAAAATAATATTAGCTCATAGATTAAAATAGGCTATATAATTCATACTAATCTTGCGCAGGCAAAGTCGCGGGCATTAGCTAGTATGGAATATATTTACTTATAGAGATGCTTTTGTTCTCTAGAAATAGCACAAGAAATATTACAAATAATCCCTGGGAAAAATAAAAAGTAATAATAATAAATTCCTTCAAGATGACGTACCCAATGTACAACCTTAACAAATCTGCTACTTGGCACAGCCCGTAGCAGGTTCTTGAACCACCAGCGTAAAGCTGAGTCAAAAAATTTCAAAAATTTCAAAATAATAATAATAATAATCGTTTATTTCTCACCATAAAAAACGACACATTACAGGTATGGATAATTGTAATAAAAAGATATTATGGTGGGTTGATACCTGAACTAGGATGATTCCTGTATCTCAGGTTATCAACCCTCCACCCCATTGAGTGGTCTTATATCCAATAATTAACATTCCCAAAACAAGTCAATTCAATAAAATTAAGAAGCATATCGTGGTAATTTAGGAGGGTAGATGTGCAATCATTATAATTACAATTACAATTATGCCAGCATCAAAGAGGTAGTTTTACATTTTTGTGCTTGGTTCGTATAATACATTCAATAGAATAGCGTGTGGTACAAGTTATAAGTTGCTGGCTGTTTTACGATCAGTTAATATAAAATACATTATGGGTACATATTTACTAACCATCAAACTGGGAATGCGTATGACATGCATTATGTTCTTATTAAGTAATACTTTATAATTTATAATTAAAATGTAAGGAAAATAAAGTTTTTTTTTTTTAAATAATTATTTATAATCTATTTATATTAAATTGTGGTGTGTTGTGTGTGACGGATGTGAGTTGTTATGTGTGATGGGTAATGTGTAGTGTGGGTATATGCATCGTATGTGTCTCATTTTTAAATGAATTTTGTTGTGTTAATAGAATATGAGTGAGGAATGAATGCACTGACCAAATTAAATGTTAATTTTAAGTATATTTTCTGTTGCATGGTATCCAAGCGCATTCAATTTATTTCGTATTGTTGTTTTTAAGCTCGTTCTGTTCATATTGTAAATTTTATTTAAGTCATTGAAGTATCTGTAAAGAAAGGGTCCAGTATAAGTCAATTGTCGTCGCGCGAATATGGTGTTGAAAGAAGGTACATAGGTGCGTACTCGTCTTTTATTTTGGGGTAGTTGGGATGGATCAATTGTTTTATGATGGCGAAGTAGTGTGTGTAGAATAAAAAGTTGTCTGACCGTAAGTAGGTTAGCTTCCTTATACAACGTATCAGTTGGGTATTTTCTGGGTTTACTGAACATAACCTTGATAACGGCTCTTTGCGCTCTCTCTAGCTCTAGAAGGTGTGTTGCAGCAGCCCCACCCCACAAGGGAATACAATATGATAGGAGGGATTGGCAAAGAGCAAGGTAAATCTTTGTGGTGAGGTTAGTGTCTGCAGATTCCCTAAGATTTTTAAAAATGTGTATAAGCTTGTGTTGGATCATTGAATTCATATAACAAAATAACTCAATATCGTGGATCGGCATGTAAAATTATTTATTCTAAGAGATAAATGATTGTTTTTCTAGGCGAGATTTTCACTACTCGGCAAGGTACAAATTAATACACGTTTCATAGTCTTCACATTTTATTGAACAGCCTGACCATATTACACATCACATGTAACCAAATAAAACAAAACCAGTAATGGCCTAAAAACTACATCATCTAATTTTGGAAGAATTGGTTGAATATAAAAAGACAATAACTTTTCAGTTATACTCAAAATAACATAAAATAGGCGAGTGGAGTAAATGGTAATAATATAAAAATTACGCATGTAAAGGAATGATTATTGCCGAGTATTCCATTTTGCATCATATACATAATAATTCGAGAAAACAACACACACATCTAAAACTTTCTGAACACTAAATCTAAATAAATATTAGAATCCGTTAAGCGATTTGGTATAGAGATCTTATAGTGTCACCAGTATTACTAGATGTTCACATCTGTAAAATCTTCAAAATTTTAGAAGTTAGTAATCAAATATATACCTATTGTTACATTTTTCATTATTTGTAGCTTCAATGTGAAGTGAAACTATTCAATTGTAATGATAATTTTTAAAAAATTACAGTTGATTGAATAAAAAATGGACTCACTATACTTGTTGTTACATTAAAATATTCATGAATGTTCAAGAAACTTAATTTTCATTATAATTTATGGTTGGTGTCTACTGCATATCTTGTAAAAGATATTTTGCAAACTTCATACATTATTTGGGCTCTCATTTAATGTAACAATTTATTTGTAAGAATATAAGGCCAACTGAATAAAATCTAATTGACGAAACTTATCATAATGTGTCTTTTGTACTATAAATGTCTCCAATTAGGACATAAATAACATAAACTTACTAAGCTATAGTTTGCAACATCAATAGTAACATCATAGAGGTAATTTTAGAAACTTATATAAGATAGAACACAATTGCAAGGCAGGTTATTTAATTATTCTAAAATTACCTTTATTACAATGGATTAAGTAGCATTCAATTAAGAAACTGGGTAGTCCGATTTAGGCACATATATCCAGAATAAACAAAATGTTGTTATATTTAACAATTTGCACTATCACAGGTTATTAAATCACTTCACAGCTTTTAAGATTTCACAGATGTCAGCTCGTACACTGGGTTCATCGTATCACATTCACATGTTCTGAAACTGTCCGTCCTTGTCCAGCATCAGTATGTTGGGGTTCTCTTTCTCGAACTCCGTGGGCTTCCTGTCGCGCTGCTCGTCCGTCCACTCGCCCTCGCCGGCTCCCCACTCGCCTACCTTCTCGCCTATGACGTCAACTTCTTGTCTAGCTCTTTGTTTCTCCAGCTGCAGGAAAGAGAAAAACAATATTTAGATATACCCCTTTTTTATTGAATAATTATAAAATCGTAAGTTCAAAGTAAATCTTGTGAGCTACACTAGCGAAATAATGAGAACAGACAATTTATGTTTAGAGTACGGGCCACCTGCGGAACTAAATTCTCTGTATTATTACACCTAGCGACTGCCTGCGGCTCCGTCTGTGCAGGATTAGTATAGTAAATTATACCCTATTTGTTATTCTTATGTATGAGCTATTTCATAGATCCATTCGTTAGTTTTTGCGTGAAAGAGTAACAATCACACATACATACAAACTTTCGCGTTTATAATATTAGTAGGATGTTATGCGAAGTTCGGGCTTGGATTAAGTAGCTATTACCGAAGCAACATACAAAATTTAAAAATACAATTGTTAGCAAAGGCGAACTTATCTCTAAAAGAGATCTCTTCCAGTCAACCCATGAATGCGTTTGAATATTTATGTAGGGGACAATGAAATGCAATATAAAGGTAAAAAAAAAAATATAGACAAGATAATAATAAAAAACATACTTAAATAAAATACATACATATGACTATACATATACATACACACATTACATATTACCTATATGCATACATACACACATTATAAATACACATATTATAAATACATATAAGAATGTATTTATAATATGTGTAATACACATACACATATTATAAATACATATAATAAAAATATATATCAATTATAGATTTTTTGTAATAAGTGCTTCTTCAGTCTTATTTTGAAAGTAGTGGCAGACGGACTATCTTGGATTACGGCTGGTAGACCGTTCCAACGCAGAGCAGCTTGAAAAGAGAAGGAGTGAAGGTGAAAATTGGTGTTGCCCTTCGGGAGCACAAGCATTTTAGTAACGCAAGGCCGCCTAGAGCGAGTGGGAGGTGGAGAGAGCTGGAATCGGGATCGAAGGTAGGAAGGAGCATTAGGATCATTCAGTATTTTATAGAGATTGGAAAGGAGATGCACATTACGCCGATCTCGATCGGAAGCCACTCTAACTCTCTACGAAATGCAGAAACGTGATCGTATTTTCGCAGGCCATAAATAAATCGTATGGCCAGATTCTGTAGACGTTCTAGTTTGTTGAGTAGTTCATCAGTTACATCCAAATAGCATATATCAGCGTAGTCAAGAATAGGAAGTAAAAGAGATTGCGCTAGCATAATTTTGGTTTTAAAAGGGAGAAAGTATTGAAGTCGCTTGAGAGAGTGATAGGAGAAATGCATACGCCTACTAACTTCATTAACTTGAGACACCCAAGACATATTACAATCTATTATAAGACCAAGATTTTTCACTCTATCCATGTAGGCAATAGCAGTACCATTGTAAAAAAGTGGAGGTAACGAGTTGATTTCAAGTTTGTTTCTTAATCTGCTACTACCAACAATAATCGCTTGTGACTTAACGGGGTTAACTATCAAGCCAAAAGATTTTGCCCATGTCAGAATGGAAGATATATTTGCTGATTAAAAAAAAAAAAGACATAAAATGCTTACTTACTTAGTGATTAATTTCAAATTCTCCAAATAAAATTAAACTCTGATAAATAAGTAATATTTATGATATTTAAGAGGGAGGTCGCTATATTATAAGAGTACCTACAAGAGATAAAGTGCTGTTCGGCTACCGCACTTTATCTTTTGTACGCGAACCGCTCGTTAGCAGCACGCGAACACGTCATAGTGTCCTTAAGATGCTCGCGAACCGCACAGGTCGTGTCCGTCGTGGAGATTATAACTTGCTCGCGAACTGTTCGCGAACATGTCAGACAGAGCTTAATATATGAAGTCCGGAACTTGCCCCCTCTATGGTGGGTGTGGCTTAATTATTTACGGCGGTTTCAGGTTAGTAATTGAAAGACATTTTATGAATGTTTCGGTAAGACATAAATAAAATATTTCGGCGTGTGTCACTCACAGAAGTTGGCGATGATGACGGATTAAAGAATAAACAAATATTTAATTAATATACATAATATACTTTAGAATGTTACATTGTACGTACGTGTTACGGAGGTAGGGGAGAAGTTTTTAAACCAGTCAGCGACTCTACTAACTGAAAAGAGAATTAAACGCAAAAATGTGATACATATTCAGTTTCGATCGCTGTTTCAGTACTACTTCATGACAATAAATTGTTTCTAGTTTTATAAGGTTAATTTAGAGATGAAACGGATATCCGGTATCCGGCCTAATTTTACTATCCGATCGGATACCGGATATTCAAAAACTACGATTATTTCCTATAATAAAATGCAATACATTAATCTTTAGGAGTGATATCAATAACATCGCTTATAATTAGAAGCGATGTTATTACGACTTTTATTTAAAGTCGAGAAAGTCACAAAAATGCCTTAAGGCCTTCGAAAAAACTAAAATCTTCTTCTCAAGTATTCACTTTTATGATAAATAGTGAATATCTTAACTAAAAACTTCTAGTAAAAACTTAGCGAAACCGCCCAAATTGAACTGATCGCGTTAGCCGCACCTGTGCGGCGCCAAACTGGTCACGACATGCAACGAGACAATGGACCGAATATCCGGCCTCGCAGCTCGCCGGATATCCGGTATCCGGCCAAACAACTATCCGTTTCATCTTTAGTATTAAACTAGATGATGAATGTTTTTGTAAAATCTAATTTGGTTCGTAGTGACGCTAGTTAGAATTCGAAAACTACCTTCTGGGGTAATATTTACGGAAAACTTGTGACACGAAAGACACGTACATACATTTTGTTAGTAGATATGATGGATGTATGAATTCACGGTTAATAATGTATGATGCGCGTGATAGTGTGCAACTTGCGCGCGAACCTGTTACCTCCGAGTCGTGTTTCGCAAACTTGTCGAACATGTTCGCGTACAACTGCTTCTCTTTCTGCTTCTGCTTCTGGATGGTCGCCTTGCAAACGAGGATTTGGTTCGCGGCCGCCTAAAATGGAAATTTGAGCATTAAGACTGTGTAATAAAGTACATTTTTTCTTCCATAATAATTATACATTTCTACGTGACTGACAAGCCTTAGGTGTGTACGTGAAATGGTCACGTCTATCTATCTCGTTCTAATGTACGCGTTAGTATGTTGTTTCTCTTTCATATTGCCGATCTAGTTTCCTTTATCTATTCCTTGTTACATATTTAGATAGTAATAATTTGCACTATGGAACAATTTTTGCGTTTACAAACGCGTAAATATTTTTAATACTAGAAAAAATACACTGAAAAAAACCTGCCCCAGGCGGGAATCGAACCCAACATCTTCCGCAATCCGGGCGGCTGCGTTAACCGCTACGCCACCAGGGCCACTGCTTTCGCTGTCGAAATTCGTCAGTGCTTGGTGCTTATATTTTTATGGTAAACATTGTTTCATCAAATCTTCAAAGATTTGATGAAACAAGGTTTTTTACCATAAAAACATTTGCGCTTCTTTTTTTTCTAGTATCAAAAATATTTACGCGTTTGTAAACGCAAAAATTATTCCATAATGTTAGGTAGTTTCATCTTAGCTGGGCGTCAAATATTTGCAAAAATATTTCGTTCGGATCTTAGAAATGCAAATTTCAATAATTTGATGAAACAATGTTTACCATAAAAACATAAGCACCAAGCACTGACAAATTTCGTCAATCTGCGAAAGCAGTGCCCTGGTGGCGTAGCGGTTAACGCAGCCACCCGGATTGCGGAAGATGCTGGGTTCGATTCCGCCTGGGGCAGGTCGATATTTTTTAGTGTATTTTTTTAGTTGCACTAGTTGAAATGTTGATCTAATCAGTTTTACTACTAAACCCATCTCACCTTATTTTGAGGTTCCGCATCGACAACCTTCTGGAAGTCTTTCAGAGCAGCCTCTCCTTCGCCCAGACCAAGCAAGGCTTGACCTCTCCTGAACAACCCCTTGACATTATTCTCGTCAATGTTGAGAGCTTTGGTCGCGTGATCCTTTGCTTCGAAATGGTGGACGGGGGTCGCCTTCAGGTATACCAAAGCGAGGTTCAAGTGGGCTGACAGTAGAAACTCCTTTGCCTGCTTCTTATCCTCCTCAGCTTCAGTAGTGTCTTCAGGAATGTCTGTGGATTTTTTTGTTGTTATGTGGTTGGCAAAGGATTGAGGACATGATGGTAAGTACTCACACTGAGATGTTACTTCCAACCATATGTCAACCTTACCATTAGAAACGCAACACTACAAAAGAAAAAACCGCCTTCAAAACGGAGAAATAAAAATTTTGTTTATAAAAATCGCAATGTTTCTTTGAGGTCGGTCTCAAACACAAGTGACAACATTTATTCCAAATATTGAGGTTGGCACCGACCTCAAAAAAACATTTAAGTAGATTTTTTAAACAAAAGTTATTTATCCGTTATTAGTTTTGAAGGCGGTTTTTTTTATTTAAAAATAATTAATTTTTTGCTTGTTAGTGTTTTAAGTATAGAAATGCTCAGGAAACTATCTCGAGATCTTTTAGTTAGACAATCAAGTAATAGAACTATTACGATATCATCGACGTCAATTAAATAGGCATTATTAGGGATAACTCAAAAACTGCTCGTCAGATGTCGATCTTATTTAAATGGGACCACATGACAAGCACCAGCTTCCAAAGGTTGAAAGAATCTTTAAAATCGGTACACCCAGTACAGAGTTAAGTGTTAACAAACATAAAAAATAGTAGAATTGAGAACCTCCTTCTTTTTTGAAGTCGGTTAGAAAATATCCAGTTATTTGACTGCAGTTTTCTGCAAGCTGGAGGCACTTCCCCAGTTCGAACGCTCGAAATTCAAATGACTAATCCTCTGTGACGTAACTCTCTTGTATCATTATTACTTACCACAGATAATAAATACTGATATTACATTAGTTTTATACCAAACCTAAATGTATTATATATAACTTTGTAAATACGTGTCCTATTGAAGTGAAATAAAAACTTGATTAATTATTAATGAGATCTATTTTTTTTTAATTTTATGAAATAAAAAAAAATATTTTTCCCAAGCTCATTATCAACTTTCCTTGTATTGAATGGAAATTGCTAACGCATACGCACACTTGACTGCATTCTCGCATTACCAAGTATTCCATTTTTTAAATATTATTTATTTCTTATTTTTAATTGTTAATGGTTTTTGCGCGATTACTCATTTTGCCAACGTCAAGTGAAAAATGTATCTGGTAACAATAAATTGTACGGCGGATTGAGTTAAACAACGGAGTGTCTCAACATGTCTTATTACAACAAGGACGGAGAAACTCAAATATTATTTTATTTATTTCAATTCAAGCAAGGTCTATAATAGCTTGACACGGAAAAATTCACCTGGTGAAAAGTTAAGTGGGGTCACTTCACCGGTAATCCTCAATACACCGAGGATCTGGCTATCTTACCTTGAAAGCTAAGAACGTAACAATTTGAATACTTATGGCGATAGAAATAGGTAAGGTATTGGTTGTTTGCTAGACAAGTCAGTGCCATAATTCATAAAACGTTATAATTCTTCTAGATACTAACCTTCAACTAGATCAATGACCTTCTTGTACATCTTGATCGCCAGTTGGAATTTGCTGGCTTTGAAGTAGTTTGTGCCTTTTTCCTTTAAAATCTTCGCCTGGTCCAGTTTCTCTGGTCCGTCCATAGCGTAAGTATCCTTCGTCTTTTCCATATTGGTCAATTTGACTACGTATTCTACAGCAGAATTAGGAGGTACGCCTAACTCAGCGTTACCCTCCGACTTAAAGGCATATCTAGGTTGGATAGTCAGTTTTGATTTTTCGTCTTTGAGAAACTTCTCCAAGGCCCTCTCAACACCTTCGCAGATGTTGTGCTCGCTGCCCTCTCCAAGTGAGAATGTTACTGTTCTGGTGTCAAAAACTTTTTCGCTGCCTACCAACTTGCCTTCCAATTCAACTGCAATGAAAACGATTATAATGTAATTCTCAATAACAAGCTCAGCTCACCTTGCGACAGCGTACACCACTTGTCGAAGCTCGCAATGAAAGCAAAGATGTCGACTGCGCAACATCCTGGGCAGCGCAGGCTGCAGAGCGGCGTCACGCCTAATCCGGACACGATCAAGACACAAGTAGGTATTACGCTACCTTAGTCAGTCAGAGAGGTTATGGGATATAACCCCGTCGCTTGCACGTTATTGGCATTTAAATAAATGAACCGCGAAGGAGATGCAGTGGGCATTGTCGCATCCCTTCATTGATGATCTAAATGGTCGAAAATTTGCTCATCTACCTAAGGTCTCAACCTCAATAAAATATTGCGAAGAAAAAAAAATAAAAACGCAAGCAAATGAAATACACAAATCCCCTTCAAAAATTAAACGCAAACCAGGCGCAAAACTCCTGAGTTGCGGAACAGATCGTACGAAAAAGCCCCGTAATTTCAGGGTTCTCCTTTGAAAACCTACCCACAGAAGAGATAAAAAGAGGTTAGTAGTCGTATCAACAATGTTAATACCAGCCAGTGTCGTCACACGCGACATAATATTTTTTCAATTTAACAGTATATTTGCACCTACCGGTGAAAAGAACTGTCTCCATTAGTAAGTCATAATCTTACTAATGGAGACAGTTCTTTTCACCGGTTACTTTGCTTCCTGCCAGTTAAATTAGCACAAGACGGTGTTTAAGATTTATTTTTTAAATATTTTTCCTCTTCGAAAAGATCTAATATGAGTGTTTACTCATAACCAGCAGCGCGCGCGCCCCGCCTACTTACGACTTCTAACCTCTTTTATTTGTTCTGTGATCTACCGTACATAGTTATTTAAAAATATAAAATAGTTGTTTAGCTGTTAATGGAGCTTAGTTTTTCAATTTATAAATGGAAAATACTCGAGTATCTCGGTTCTGCTGACTAAAATCTTAGTACATTAATTTGCTAACAAAACAGACTGTTTTTAGTTTACGAACACAGCGAAAAGAACTTTCTATTGTCATTATTTAAATGCATAGAGCGTGAATTTAGTGTAAGCTAAGCCACCGGCAGTAAAATTCTTTCTGAAACCTAACACTTGAATAGAAGCAGAACAATAAGTGTTCAGGTACTTTTGTGGAGAACGCGCCGATTAAATGTCGCTGGAAATGCCGACCTGGGCCCCGATCGCGGTAAATTCGAACGCAGATGAAACACAAACGCTGTCAAAGTTACGTTTCTGTTAGGCCCTGTCCGCACAGCGATAAATAATATCGCGTTCAAATTGAACGCGATATTATTTCTGCGCGAATATTTTCTGCTTTCGACTTGAAATGATTTACCGTGATCGGGGCCCTGGACTACTCCTATATCAGCTTGCTTGTTGTACCGGTTATTGGACCAGTAACCACCTTTCTTTATGTATACGCCCTAAGTTATGAGTTCAAATATTCAAACTGCAGACTGGACGGCGTAATACAGTACAAGAAATTAATATAATTACACATGATAGCTATACTTAAGCAATAAATCACAAAATGCGAATCTTTTTAATGAATCTTTTAAATGGCGAAGGTTTGATCCCCACACAAGACAAACATTTGTGTGCATAAAATGACATTTTCTGACGCAAAAAAAGGGACGGCATATTCAGAAAAGTATTGCTTACCTGTGACCAAAGCGCCATCATTAGGCTTGTCCGAACCCGTCCCCTGCTCAATTATTTGACGGAGAATACCTTTGTTCTTAGTTGGACTCAAGTCTTCAACTATCCAGTCGATCATTTCAATCTGTTGGTAGAAATTAGTAGTGAGTTGATATTAGATTAAGTTTTGTAGTGCAAACATTTGTATGCTACACGTACGCGTAGCGGGCGGAAAATGTTAATTTCTGGTCGGGTGACATAAAATTTTTAACTTAACTCGGGCGGTAAAAAATAAAGCCTCAGATGGCATATTAAATCAAATACCTGCGATCTGAGATTCTCTGTTTTACCGCCCTAGTTAATAAATTTTCTATTCCTGTCAAGCATGTCTTACTTGAGGTATCTTGAAAGTGTAGGTAGGTAAATAACAGACCACTGTTTTGTTGGGTCAACAACATTATTGGATCGACGGTCTTTCGCAATATTGTCGATGAAATAAAATAAAAGTCTTGCGAATACTGTGTTGTTAATCTTGGATGTTCGAAGTCGTGGTATCTTTTTAGCCACGCATGACCTTCGAAGTTGGAGATCATGGGGGAGGCCCTATATCCAATAGTGGGTTCTGAGCTGAAATAAGTTCGAGGCGCGAGGCTTAATTTCAAATGCCTGATTGTTTACTGTCAAATATCCACCATCTCCCTGCTTTTCAATGACTAGGCGTGCTTGGCACCGCACCGACAAACTGTGGCTGCTATTCCAACGTTAACTAACAAATTTGGCAACTCATTTCTATGTCATTAGTCAAGAAATGGATTTCACTGCCAGCACACGTGTTCCCGCCTTACAACCCTGGGTCAAAAGAGGCGTAAGGAGTGGCTTGCGCGGCGGTCCATCTCCCGCGCTAAAGTACGGTTGCCGAACAGAGAAAATTTCGGAAATTGACACCACGCTACGCTTCCTATGCAATTATGTTGTTGTCTCGCTACCACATGTATCGTGACCCTCTTAGAGATTCTAAACCTTTTGAACATAGTAAGACGGCGTTTACTTAATTAAAAACATTTAATTTGACAGAATTTCATAAAGACCGTTAGTAAAAATGTTCATAACAACTGCCATTAGGCTAAAAGGTCATTGTACGAAATTATCTCTGCTCCACAACTGTGCTTTAGCTATTACATTTGGACTCCACTTCTGCTTACCATGGTGGAACTTTTTATTAATAAAAAAATATATCTCAGCAATCTGAGGATAGATATACATAAAGCGCGTGTCGTTTCGTTTGCCCTTAAAAAAACGTCACGTGATCAATAGGCTTTTACAAGTCATTAATTTCATAAAATAAAGAAATACTTTTGCAAATATCACATAACATTATGGTAGTCTTTAGATCAGGGGTTCCCAACCTTTTACCCTATGCGCCTCACCCAACATTATGCTAAAATACTACGCTCCCCCTAGGGTCCGAAATGGGTAGTCAAAATAAGAAAATTAAGCAAACAATAAAAATATTGGCGTGTTTCGTTTTATTCAAAAGAGAAAGCACTTAAAGAAAGGAGAACCAAATTTATCGTTTTCTTGGGGTAGTGGGGAAAAGAGAGGGGAGGCTACTAACCCCCTCCTACAATTTCTTTAAATATAAATTGCATATATTAAAAAAAAAAAAACAAAATATGAAAATTCCAAATACTATTCAATCATTAAGAAAGACAGAACTGTTTTACCTCCCAACTTCTGCAAAATTGACAAAAAATGAGTTTATAAATTCCTAATTGCATCATAAAAACCCAAAAGACTAGTAAGTAGTCCTTTAGTAAAATGTAAAAAAGTCGTTTCTAGCGCTTCGCCGGCCGCTGCCGCGGCTAGCGCATATAGGTCGCAAGTCTAAATCAATGTTATACCTACCTAATTATTGCTTGGTTGTGGCTGAATAAAATAACCTACTTTGCTTTACCATTATCGATAAAATTTTCTCGGCGCCTCACTGGTTGGAAAACCATGCTTTAGAAAGTAAGCCAAACTTTAATTACATTATACTCTGGTCTAACAACTCCTACTTTTTAATATCTCTTAAAGAAAAATTTTGTAGGTAACTCATGACATTTACATATAAAGTGGTTGTGTGAAAGGATGTAGTGATAGAGATAACATTTCTATCTAATAACTAACTAGTGAAACCACAGGATGTGGTTGAGATATTGTGACAAGCAATCTTTGTCCTAAATTTGATAAAAAATAAAAATTGTGAACTGTCATTTAAAATGACAATAAGTGAGCATAATTATATCAGATGCTCACAGGTTTACCATCATTATTTGTAACTATGCCATATTACTGAAGATATGCATTAACTTTTGACCATTAAATTGGTTATTTTTTCAATATGGACACATTATTTTATTATTTTTCATTCAAACTAAAAGCAACATAGAAAAAATAACAAGACTTTTATTATAATCAAATGACATTGTACAATTACAAATAACTCAAAAATAGGCCTATGTCAAACAGTGCATGTCTCTTGGCTGATATGATGATGATCCTTTTGTACTACTTCCTTTGTTAGAACACGATATGTTCAGTAAATACTAATAGCATTTTGTTTCTAGAAAGATTTTATTTATTTATTATAAAAGTTTCGACAGCAAATGTATACATTTAAAACATTAAATAAAAAAATGTGTGAATAGTTAGGTGTGTTAAATGTAACAATCAAAAATGTGTTCTTGCATGGCATTATTGTAGAACAATATTGGTGTGAAATGAAATGAAATAAAAAAGTTCTTTATCTAATTGGATAATTAATTTTAAATAGTCAATTATTTCACTTAAATAATTATTTATTATACTGAGACTGTGAGTGATGTTCCATAATTTGCTAAGTACTTTTAAGTTATCAAAAACCCTAACCACCACTTCAAATATTATTTGATGAATTCAAAATCAAATAACACTAAATGTGTATAGAATAATTATAAAAGAACTGTATACAGGTGTTTGGTATTGGCATTTGGTATTTGGAATACTATGAAGTTATCAAAAATTGAAAGCTGTATCTTACAGTTTTTGTCTCAGACCAAATAAAACTGAAGATGGAGTGCTGCAGTGAACACATAGAGTCCAGTTTTATATCTAAGTGTGAGCCGGTTTTTTTGTTTTAAAGTCAAGTCGTGTTTTGTTACATGTGGGTGTGTGTAACTGTGTACAACATGGCCTTTGGACATGGCATAGTATTCTTTTACCAGACTCACATTTTTTCTTCACACCACTTTGTCTTCACTTTTTTATTCGGTCTGAGGTTTTCGATAACACCATACCATTAGTCTGACTATGTTAGCATGGGTAGGATAAATTGCTCCTTGCACAACAATTGAATAGTGATAGTAAAATTCTATATTACCTCAAATTGAAGAGTAGCATTAGGTGGGATCTTGGGAGCACTGCCAGAAGCACCATAGGCATACTCTGGAGCACAAGTCAGAACACACACTTCCCCCTTCTTCATAGTTGCCACACCAATTTCCCATGCCCTGATCACAGACTCTAAAATGATATTGGACAAATTAAACTTTATGTACAAAGAGCAATTAATTGGTTTCAAAGTATAAAGCAATTATTGCAAGGAAGAAAACTATTGAAAAAACATAGTGATAGATTGAAACTCAATTTGAAGTAGGGTAGTTTTCTTTGTTTTTTTTTTTTCAAAAGCATTAGTCTAATATTTTAATTTAATTTATTACTTTATTATTAGTGATGGAATACAACTTCATTTGAAGTTGGGGTAGTTTTCTATTAAAAGTGGAAATGATAGGACTTACTATTCCCTAAAGTAAACTCAAAGGGTTCATTTCTGTCTCGACTAGAGTCGAACTTGTTGCCATCCAGCAGCGTCCCAGTATAGTGTACCGTGACCTGGCAGCCATTGCCAGGAGTATCAGTTCCTTCGCCTTCTTTAATAATGCGTTTCAGGACACCGCGGTCGCCGCTCTTGGTAATATCGACACCCTCGTCCACGGTCATTTTAGTTTAGGTAAGATCACGAAACTTTATTAACTTAGACAAAACTTCACAAATATAGCCGAATGCTTCTTCAGTACTTCTGGAAAACTCGTGTAATCAAGTTGCGCGCCGGCAAGTTACAAGCAAAGTCGACAAAAATGATTGCAAGCTAATGCAAATGATGACTGACTGACTGAAGTGGTGAGGCACGTTGTGTGAACAAAACGCAAAACGTGCTTGCTTGTGGAAATTTCTAGACAGCTGTCAATTTTATATTTGTCTTGCTCTACATTGTTATGATAGACAAAGCTAGAATACTTTTTTTTAGTTTTCTTTAGCCTAGGCACAAGAAGCTTATATTTTATTTAAATATGTAAATAAAATCTAAGCTTCTTCGCAAGCTTATATTCTTCTATAGAATGTATCTTCGCGGCTAGGCATTATAGCTTTTGACTACGTTAACCACAGACAGAAGGTTTCCTACCTCGACCATAAAATCATTGGTCTGTGGTCTGAGTTTCCTACCCTACATTACAACATAAACATAATGCGCTCTCCACACTCTCGCCGAGAACCCCCGAGAACACCCAAGAAGCGTGAATGTGATTAGTTTCTCGCGTTCTCGTTCTCGGGCTCGCCTGTTCTCGGCTCGGTGTCGGTTTTTGTTTTTTGGCCAATCACTCTCGCTATCGCTAAGTAAAAAAATGTATGGGATTGACATAAGCAATCGAAAAGTGATCGATTGCTTATGTCAATCCCATAATTTTTTTTACTTAGCGATACCGAGAGCGATTGTCGAAATGCATGTTGTCTACACGAATCTATACTACAACTGGATTGCGTACTTCAAAATGACACTTTTAAAAGTTTAAACCTTATGTAGTTACAATAAAGTAGATTTTCCTGTATCCTACGCAAAGTAGAAAATCCGAGCTCAGTGAGATAGCACAAAAGTAGTAGTCTGTCCTTGTCTAGCCTACCTGCCAGTATTGAATAAAATATTCTTTGGTAATTATTGGTATGTGGAATGGAAGAAATACTAGTTATTTTGCTTAGGACCTTACTTGAAAGTAGTTCATAAGCAATGATAATTATTTCGCTACCATAAAATTACAAAACAATATAATTAATTTGAAATGACATGATTTTATATTTTAAAATTTTAGTAGTTTTTTGTAATTTACGTAGGTGGTACTGTTGTTGTGGTAGGATTGAAATTTCAATATGGCTGCTGTTGTTTTCGTCTTCACTTCCACATTATCTTATTTTCAGTTTTGTTGTAATAAGCTTACGAAAGTGTTAGTGAAAATGGTTTATTTTTGTTGTATAAACGGATGTAAAACCGAATGGTATCCCGGTTGCGGCTTATCTTTCCACAGGTAAGCTAATATAGTATATTTTTAAGTGTAGCGATGTAGGGTGACCTAATTAACATTATTTACTAACCCGGACTGCTGCGTTGATTTTGAGTGTAGGTAGTAAGTATCTAAAATCTGACCTGGGCTCTTTAAAACAAATCTATACATGTGTACAATGTGAGAAAATTTGTAAAACTAAACAAAATAATGTATGTATCTACCTACTACAATAATTACAAAATTGACATTGTTACAAGTTTATAGTCTTCAGATACCTATCATTGAGCTAATATTACTGGCGCGTTATGGCCAGAATTAATTTTCATATCATGATAATGAAATAAGTTTAATTTTCACTTGTTGTACTAATGATCATACCTGCAGTAATAATTCTCATAGTAATGGGCTCTGTTGGGCAAACGGTCTGTATAGTCTGATTGTCTGTAAAGTACAAATGTTATGTAATGGTTATTACTTTATAATATGATAATATTTTATAGGATTCCTAAGGACAATGTAATGGCCGAAAGATGGAAGCAAAGTATTCATGGAAAAGTGAACAAGACATCAGTCATTTGTGGTTTACATTTTAAGGATTTAGACTTTATGAACAAATCAAGAAAACGGTTAAAATACACAGCTCTCCCCTCAATATTTGCAAAGGTATGAAGATATTTCAGTTTTTATTTCTATGGTTGAAAACCATTATTTATTTGTATGCCCTTATGAAAGTAACATATTAAATAATGCTTACAGATTGTTATACCTGACAAGAAAATTCAAGTGCTCAATAGTTTAACATTGGTTGAACCGCTTCAAGGACCATCAACAATAGACACAATAAGCAAAAAACGTAAACTGCAGAACAAATCAGAGAAATATATTCAAGGAGTTTCTCCCGAGTTCTTGTTGTAAAAACACGTGTTGAGAGACTCCATTTTTAACCTCAATCAACCGTACAATTTTTATTACTTTAGTTACATTTTCACTTGACATTGGCAAAATGCGTACGCTTAATGCAACGCGATGCCATTAATTAAGAATAGAATAGAAATATATTCAAACCGAAGACCTATGTGCAAATACACCCCGTAAAAGAAAATTAAAGCGGGAAATAAAAGTACTGTCTCAGCGCCTGAAAAGACTTAACATTACAGTACTTAATTTGAAATCATTACTAGCTATTCTAAAGAAAAAATGCAACAGTTACAGCGAAGTAGAAGAAATGATACAAATAAATTTTAAAAACATTCATGACCAAATAAACTCAAATAAATCTATTCATGGAGCTAGATATAGCAATGACGTAAAATCTTTTGCTCTAACATTATATTATTATTCAGGAAAAGCTTATCGTTTCTTAAGAAACCATATTGCACTGCCACACCCAGCTACACTCCGGATAATGTTGGCCACTCACAACTGCAATGTCGGATTTATGTCTGAAGTTTTTGAATTTTTGAAACAAAAAGCTAGCCAATGCAAAGATATCACTAATGTGGCTCTCATATTTGATTCCATGGCAATCAGAACAGCAACTAATTATGAAGCAAAAAGTGATAAATGGTGGGGAACAATTGATTTAGGCGGTGTTGCTCCAATTGATCCAGAGAAATTGGCTTCAGAGGTACTGGTATTTCAAATTGTATCTCTTAAAGAGAAATTCAAATGTCCTATAGCTTACTTTCTTCTGGACAAGATATCTGCGGATATCCAGGCACAATTACTATCTACGGCAATAAGAATGTTAGCGGACATAAATATACTTGTTCACTGTTTGACTTCTGATGGTGCTGCGAGTAATGTCAAAACATATAGAATATTAGGATGTAATGTAAATTATCCTAATATTCAGCCCTTTTTTAAGCATCCAACCAAAGACAATATTAATGTGCATTGTATACTGGACCCTGTACATATGTTAAAATTAGCCAGAAATGTTTTTTCTGAGACTTCTTTAATCTCTGAAAAAGGTGAAATAAAATTTGATTATATAAAAAAACTGCAAAAACTGCAAGAAGAAGAAGGACTGAAACTTGCTAACAAAATTTCAAGGGCACACATTAATTTTTTTGGAAAGAAAATGAATGTTAGGTTGGCAGCGCAAGTTCTCAGTAGTTCAGTGGCTGATGCACTTGATTTCCTGCGATGTAGTGGACATATTGATTTTGCACTGGTAGTGAGGCAACTATTGAATATTTAAGATACTTGGACAGGATTTTTGATTTACTGGACTCAAAAAATCCTTTTGGAACCGGATTTAAATCTCCGCTGCGCCCAAATAACAAAGACGTTTGGGTTAATGTCTTCCAGGACACAAGGGAATACTTGTCAAAATTAAAAGTAAATGGCCAGAGGCCTTAGATAACATGCATTTCGACAATCGCTCTCGCTATCGCTAAATAAAAAAATGTATGGGATTCGATTATTCTGATGACGTCACTTTTCGATTGCTTATGTCAATCCCATACATTTTCTGATTAAGCGATAGCGAGAGCGATTGTCAAAATGCATGTTGTCTAAAGCCTCAGAATATTTTAATGCATAGACGACATATCCCTGTTCTTGGTATCATAATGGATACATATAGTTTCACAAATCTAGCTACAGATTTTTTTTGATGAAAATGTTCAAAGTTATCTTTTAACACACAAAGCTTCTCAAGACCATTTGGAGTTATTTTTTTCATGTGTAAGAGCTTGTGGGCGAACAAATTTTAATCCAGATGCGCTACAATTCATGTACATTATGCGTGAATTACTTTTTCGTAATAGTGTAAAACCAAGTATTAACGCTAACTGTACTGAAGAGGATTATGAATCTTCCCCTATACTTGAGTTTAGAAGTGCAAAAAGATCATCAATTTCACAAGACCCTAATCATGAAAGTACCGAAGCAGATAAAATTTATTCATTAATACAGTTAATTGAAAGAACAAATGTTTCCGATTTTAAAAGAAACATTTTGTATTATACAGGGTTACAGGAAAAGTCGTGCTAGATCCGTTAAAGGCGTGGAGTACCCATCATTTGTGACTTATTTCACTATGAAACACCCTACCCTAAACTTAACCCATTTCGAGATATTCGACTTTTAATTTTTTTATTGAAAATTGCCGATTTTTAATTTTAAATTTTTTTTAAATTTTTAAACGTTGATATTTTTAAACCCATCTTCGGAACAAATGCCATACTATTTTTTTGTAATATCCCTTAGAGAAAAATGAACTTTCTAATGTTTGTTTTCATTTCTTAACTTTAACTTGTCTACTACGGCCTGTTCAATTAACTTATACACTATTTTAATAATTGACATCCTATCGCATCTTATTACACATGTAAACATGCAATAATAATAATAATAAGACCCACAAAATAAACAAAATTTAATTTAGAAGCTTAAAAATCGGCAATTTTCAATAAAAAAATTAAAAGTCGAATATCTCGAAATGGGTTAAGTTTAGGGTAGGGTGTTTCATAGTGAAATAAGTCCCAAATGATGGGTACTACACGCCCTTAACGGATCTAGCACGACTTTTCCTGTAACCCTGTATATCGGGATATATCGTGGGAAAAATGTTACAAAAAATTACTTGTGAATATTGCAAATCTGCCTTGTTAACTAAACGGGAGCATGTAGATCATGCCTATTTTGTTGACATTTGTAACTTTTCATCCTTCACAGCTTTCGTCGACAGAGGCGGTCATAAGCATGCTTCTAAAATAGTTTTCGATATTGTGAAGTACACGGAAAATTTGTTCTTAACGCTATCATTGCAATCAAAACAAGATTTTAAGAGAAAATATATGATGAATATAATCACACAACATTTTTACACCCAACTAAAAAATATTCCCCACCCAGTACAGTCACGCACCATCGAATCAAAACATGAAATAGAAGTAATTAAATGTGTAGCAAACAATTATCTTAACATGAGACTCAAAACGTACGCGAAAGAAGAGACCCTCAAAATTATGGGTAATCGCATGACAATGCGTCAAAGACTACATAAGACTATTTTATTTAGCAATGTATAACATGATTTGCGAATTATGAACATAGAAAGCAATTATTGTCTTACATATTATAAGGATATTATAATAAGGTTACAGAAGTAGAATCAATAAATATAAATACCTGATACAACCCTTCTTTCATTTCAAACTAGCTTACCGGTTAAACTAGATTTCATGTCATGACGTGCACATAAACATAGATAGTACCTAAGGCCTCAGCCGCGACTAGGTAGCCGAAATTTCTATGTTAATGTGCACGTTCTAATCCGAAATAATTACCTTTTCCAATGTTAAACGGTTCAGTGTACGGACCATTTAAGGTAACAGAAGCATTGGAGCCTACTATAGAGAGATTTCAATAATCATATCAGAAGCTGCTCACCATAGAACAAAGCCTCCTGGTAGACTTTTGAACAGATTGCATCAAAATTGAATTTTATTAGTGTACAAATTGTACCTAAATGAATAAAGAAACTGTGACTTAGACCATATCGGTTATCACGATTATACGCCCAGTCACAAGCCTTTTTCAAATCTATGAAAGCGCAACATACGCGTTGGACTTTAGTTTTTATACCAGAAAATAAATCATCTAATTATTCATCTAATATTATTTTTTTCTGTGTCCGTAGAAATTATTAAGAAACAGACACTCTTTAGAAAGAGACGCACTACTACTTTTATGCCTCTCTTTCGGCTCGTTTTCAAGCTCATAGTGCGCAATCCAGTTGTAGTATAGATTCATGGTTGTCTAAAGCCTCAGGCGAGCTTTAGACATATACTCTCTAATCTGTGGCCCGAGAACGAGAACGCGAGAAACTAATCACACTCACGCTTCTCGGGTGTTCTCGGCGTGAGTCTGGGCGCAAAAGGGTTTCTCGGGCGAGAAAAGAGAATCGTATCACACTCTTGTTTGTTCTCGTTCGGCCTCACCCGTCACCCTCACTGCGATGTAGGAAGCGATTTCCATTGTGTGTGCTTTGCATTTATTTAATAATTTATTAATCTGAGCTTTGAAACAGGGCCTGTCTAAATAATTAATTTTTCGTACCACTTGCTCAAAAAAGTGACATAAAATGCCACAAAAAGCGAACATAACAATAGTAATTTTTAATCTGTTAAAAACAGGGAAAGAAAATTGTAGAATTTCATTGAATTTCATTCACCTCTAGGGAGAGAATGTGATTTAAATTTGGAATACTTACCGAAATTTATACTGAACTACATTTGTGTTTACACCATTGAGTTTGTTTATAAAGCATTATACATCTTTTTGAAAAAGGAATACGCATTTACTGTGCAGTTATGATTATTAAATAAAATTACGAAAACCGACGAGGCCGTATGAGCTTGATGCCTTTGCTTTTCCGACAAAAAAATAGTAGTCTAGGAATTTGCCGCCTTTTGGTTTTCTTCAAATACTTAATCGTTAAGTTTATTTTAATTGTTTTTTATAAATAAGTTAATGTTCTTAAAATACATTACGATACGTTATCTCATATTATTATTGTGTTAATTTTTTTCGCAAATGGTACGAAAAGTAGAGTATTCTCCTCGGTGATAAAGCTGTCTTAGTCTTGGGTGAACTTAAATCCCTCGCTACACTCAGGACTCTTCTTAAATCCCTCGCTTCGCTCGTGATTTAAGTTTTTAACACCCTCGCTACGCTCGGGAGTAAAACTCGAGTCCTTCGTTGCGCTCGCGATTTAAATCGTCACCCGCGACAGAAGACACTGCTTCATCCCCTTGGTTAATAATCTACTATTAACTACACTCGTGCTTTAAATCTTCTTTTTAAAACATTGATTTTGCTTCTAATTTTTTTTGTATTTAGTTAAGATCGAAATTCATAGTAATTCGTTCAGGTTTAAGTCCCGTCTCAGCACTTATCCATTCCATCCCAGGTTTTTTTTCTATTCTATTTAATTTGGTATCCTCTATAAAATATTCTAAAACAGCTCATTGTTAAGTAACACTAAAACAACCAATATCCTAGTAAAAACGGATGATATAATTATAATGTTAGGTGTACTAAGTAATTTTTACAATATCACTCCTTCGCTTTTGCGATCCTACAAACTGCTGTGGTTTACTGTAAATACCAAAGCCGCTGCACTGTCAATCGTCCTTTTCGCATGACGGTCGAGAACGCAAGTGAGAAGGTCGCGTGAGTGTAGATACCTTCTCGTTTCTCAGGTCAAGTCTCGACAAGACTTCTCGCGTGAGTCTGGAGGGCCTAATATCTTTAGACATATTCTTTCTAATCTGTGGCCTAATAGGCCTCACGCCATGTATCACATCCGTCGTTTTTGTTTTCATTCAACCATACCTAAGAATTTTTTTGATTGGGTAAAAGCATCAACTCGATGGGTAAAAGCCACGAAGATAGATTCTATAGGTAAAATATAAGCTTCTTGGGTAAAAGCAATACAATATCAGAGTGTCTATTGAGGTCTATTGTAAATAAATTGGTAAATTTGACCACCTTAAATTGTTTATTATTTTACCAACTCTGGCTATCTAGATGACTATCCAATTATTAATGTTCCTTAGTATTTACTTTTCTATCTTTTCCATCAATTCAAGTTCCTTTCTACACCTTTTAATAATAGTCTGTAGTAAAGAATAAGATTTCATTTCTCTTTTGAAAATGGGTAACCTGGTATTGATTTTTTAATAAAGTATATTTAAACAAAATAATTATCATTAACATACCTATTTATTTCAGTCTTTACAACCTTTCAATTAATTACCAAGTCTATATACAATCATAGAATATATTTAAATATTATTTACATAATGTAATTATGTATGTTTTATACAAATTTATATTTAAAATAATAAAAATTGCTAATACACACATTAAGTTATTATAAATTAATGTTACCAATTTTTCTTAATAGAATACAAATTAATACTAGAGTGCATATAGACATGAGAAATTTATTTACAAATCATAAACTTCGACTATGGGTAATTTTGTACAGCAAAACAAACATAAGTAAGTACACATTCACATTATTTTTTATATTACAATAGAAAGGAATGCAGTAAACTGATTTATACACGACATGAAATGTTATTTATAACAATTACTTGGGCATTTTATTACATAGTGTCTATAATGTTTTGATGAGCTCTGTGACAGAATTTTTTTATTATATTCATGCAGCCACTCATCAGAACCATCACAGCAGTCACATATACCATCATTCACTTTATTTGATGGTATTTTATTTGACTCAGTTTGTTTACCCGGGTACTGAGTGTCACAATAAAAAGTACCATTAACACATGCACTTGTGCTTGGTTCATCAGTAGAATCTTCACAATCACAATAATTGTCATTCACAAACTCAAAAGGTATTTTCTGTTCAGAAAATAAACATTTGAATTGGTTGTTGTGGTCCGGTCTATACTTCATTACTGTTGAATAATGTATTCCTTTCAGTAAACCATTCTCGTTGATATATTTGTCTGCTTCCGAGCGGACGTGCAGTGCTGTAGATTCCTTTAGTTTCGTATGTTCCATTACAGATATTATCTTATTGCCGGTAGATGTTTCTGATGTAATGGTTAAGAAAAAATATAACTGATAAATTATAAAACTCGCAATCATACACACTGTAAGTATTATAACGTTCTTTTTTTTCTTTATACCCATTTTTCATTTAATTGTTAAAACATTTGTGTAAATAATACGTTGTTATCTGGAGATTACGCTCGACACGGATCTTTGTTGTTTCTCAATTTATTATTATTACTCTATTTTAAAGAGCGATATTATAATCACAAAAAAATAGGTAATATTTTAAAACTTATGTTTAAACTTGATTTGAATAACTTTTAGAAGGAAAAAAGCTACCTACATTTTAGTTTTCGATAAATAAATATTTGACAAAATCTGTAGTCCGCGCAATATAATAGGCCCGATTTGACACATGTCAAAATGTCGTAAGTGGTGATGTAACCAAAATCATCGATTATTTACTTACACGATTAACATGAGAAATCGTGTCACAATTATATGAGCTTTGAATCGTAATTATTTAATGTTGTTAATTTGAGAATGTAATATAATAATAAGAACACTATAATAAATTAAATACTAAATAGCAATAAAGAAATGATGTGTGAATAAAAAAATCATTTACGAATACGCTTCTAAATATTTTGGAGTGACACTTCTTTAGCACCGATGTGAATAGTGAAATTTAGATGAAACTCAAAAGATAAATTTTGACGGTTTGTAGTTCAATATTTTGACATCAATATAAACATCTATTATTGCTACTGAAATCATTTTTGCTACTTTTCTGAAGTTCACGTTTGCCGTGTGTGAATTGCACACACTTTTATTTACTTTACGGTACTTGGATCACGCAAAAGGTTAACTTTTTCTTCTCAAATTGGCGCCAAAATAATAACTACCTATCAAAAATAAATACTTAAATAAAAAAATTGGTTGTCTGTAAAGTCGGTTTACTGACGATAGTTGAACGTGACAACGTCTTAAGAAAATACTGATGGAATAGTAGCATTTTTCAAAAGAAAAATTTAATTTCATTTGTTTTGCCGGCCTTACATAGAACGCCTCAGAGCGAGGTAACGCCGCATGCGTCATGTTTTTTCGTGCGTGCAGCCGGCTCTATCGAATTATAAGACGTTGTCACGTCAAAAAAATTCAAGTAATTTAGTATGGAGAAAGATTTTGCATGAAGTTAAAATAACTCTTTTTTTTCACCTGTTTAGCAAAGAGGTACAGGACTCAAAGAAATTCAAAGAATTTAGTATGGAACCAGGCCTTAGAATATTATTGAGTTATTTTGTATGGAACTTCAACTTAATAATTCGAAGAAAATTATTCGCAATTACTTACAAAAGATAACGAAATTATAGAAATTAGAAGATAATAATGACTTAATTAACAACTAAAAACGAGCTGGAATTGAGCCCAATAAATTAAAACTACGCCTAGACCGTCGCCCGTGTACAGCCCCACAGTACAGAGGTACTTACACGGTTACACGCACACACATATAATGAAAGAACGCTTTGCCTATCTATTTGCATATCTATAAAACCATGCTAGGTCGTCAATTTTTGACGTGACAACGTCTTATAATTCGATAGAGCCGGCTGCACGCACGAAAAAGCATGACGCATGCGACGTTTTCTCGCTCTGAGGCGTTCCATGTAAGGCTTGAAGTGCAAGCAAAAATCTATTAAACAAATGAAATAAAATTTTTCTTTGGAAAAATGCTACCATTCCATCAGTATTTTCTTAAAACGTTGTCACGTTCAACTATCGTCAGTAAACCGACTTTACAGACAACCAATTTTTTTCTGAATTTTGGCCCGAGACTCTTATACAAATACTCCACCTCACGTGGTCATGCGTAACAAAAATCCTAAATACCTACGTATTCATTTAGTAAAATGATAAAATCATTTTATTTTAACATCCTCCGTGGTTTGATCAAATCACTTGAGATTTGATCGATTACCTGTTTTCATCATATACCCTTGCATTTAAAACATGCAATCGCAATTTTTGAAAATTTCAATTTATAATTTAACTCGTAACTTAATTTAGAAACCTAGAAATCTTGTTTTTCAATTTCGATACAATATATTCGTATACTGCATCGAATATATTCGTGAAATTAACGTCAATTAAGGTCACTGCACTATCACTAAAGAAAAAAAAGACTAAGAATGTAACTGTTTTAATGAAGTTTCGGAACATTAGAAAATTACATTTAACTCTAGATATTAACCGAAAAAAATAGTTTTTATTTTTATTATGACACATTATTTATTTCGCTAAAATATAATTGTATTTGTATTACTGAAAAATTCAAATAACATATTTTTATATTTTGCTTGCGTCTTTTTTGATCGCGTCCCAGTTACATTCTACTTACGTATCTATCTGTCGAAACGGGCCTATTATGGGTGCGTTCCAAAACGATTTCAATTTACTCAGGGTAGAGTGAATTTTACTCTAAAGCGGGTGATCCATTGGCGAGTCGGCGAGCTAACGGTATAAACTGTAGGCTCGTTGGACTGTCGACTCGTAGTGGTGATCCATTAGCGTGCCAAACAGTCTACTCTCATCGTTGGCGAAGTCATGGCGTGCTCCCAGACGGAACTACTTTATTACCTACTTAGGAATACTACTACAAGAAGAACCACCAAAGAAAAAAAAGACTCCACAAAGTGTGGGTCAAAAAGTGTCTGCAAGAGAGACAACGTTTTTTTTTAACAACTTGATTTTCCCGTTAATAAAAAGACAAGATGCAGTTTTTCATGTATCGATTTCCCCATATGAACGCTTATGTGCAACTCTAAAGTAATCACTCGTGATTATACAATCGTAAATCTACCATTTTGCCGTGCGGCATGCGTGCATTCGCTACAGCAGCGTGAAAAAGACTGTCGGCTCGCGAAGCTCGGCTGATCAATTGACGGTTTATTATACCGCGGTCTTAGGATTTCAAGCATGCACGAAGAGCTAACGAGCCAAAAACGCGAACTTTAAAACCGCGGTAATGTAGGTGCTTCATTGGCGGTTTATACCTTTAGCTCGCAGGCTCGCCACGAGCCAGCGGTCTTAGCTCGCCAATGGATCACCCACTTTATTCACGAAGTAAATTTTACCCGCGCGTCACTGGTTTTGGAACGCGCTCTATATTGCGCGGACTTTAGTTATAGATACTGTGTATTTGAATCTCTAACTAGTCTGTGGTATTTTACAAAAACAATTTAGGAGTGTTTGGCGGGAACAGTGGCGTAGCGTGGGTATCGGCCGCCCGGGGCGGAAGATAATTTTGCCGCCCTCTTATTTAGGTATTTCAATTTAATGTATATTATGCAACTAGGTGGTAGACCCATATGTAGGGTCGTCTGGGTAGGTACCACCGCCTTGCTTATTTCTGCCGTGAAGCAGTTCGCTGTATTTCGGATTGAAGGGAAAGGTAGCCAGTGTAATTACGGGGCATGGAGGGCATATCATCTTAGTCCCCAGGATGGCAAACGCACTTGCGGTGTTAAGTAATTTACACTTAACATTGCAAGTGTCTATAGGCGGCGGTGACCACTTAACATCAGGTGGGCCGCAAGCTTGTTTGCCATCTCGTAACATAAAAAAAAAAAAAAATACACACTAAGAAGTTCACAAAGTATAGATGCGTTGCACTCGCTCGAAAATGGCAACGAAAAAGTCGGGCAATTGCCGGATTTACATTCAGTTTGGAACTAATGAAAAAAGAATCAGGAACGTTCTCGCATTTCGGCTGGTCGACTGCACTTCATTGCAACGCTTTAAGTAGGTAATCGCTCGAAAACATGCCTTCCTGTGTTGTTAAAAAGTGTACAAATTAGGTACATTATCATGGTTAGAGACATGAAAAGGTGTCAATTCATTTAACAAATACATTTTTCTTATCAAAACAATTTCATATGGAACATTTTTTTGGGTTTACAAACGCGTAAATATTTTTAACACTAGAAACCCCTCCGCTTGTCCGAAAAAAGGGCAGGTTGATTTTTTTCAGTGTATTTTTCCAGTCTCAAAAATATTAACGCGTTTGTAAACGCAAAAATTATTCCACACTATATGAGGTAGTTTCATCTTAAATGGACGTCAAATATTTGCAAAAATATTTCGTTCGGATCTTAGAAGTGCAAATTTCAAAGATTTGATGAAAAAAAGTTTACCATAAAAACAAGCACCAAGCACTGACAAATTTCGACGGCGAAAGCTGTGCCCTGGTAGCGTACCTAGTGGTTAACGCAGCCGCCCAGATTGCGGAGGATGCTGGGTTTGATTCCCGATTTTTTCAGTGTATTTTTTCCTGTCTTAAAAATAATTTCAATTTGATTTTGTTATTCAATTTGACTGTCATTGACAAAAAGTGCACGTATGTAGGTACGAATATCCTCTGTTATCGGTATCGGTGCGCGAGCGCGGAGCGCTAAGCAACAATCAATACGTAACTCATGGGGTATAATATAAATTTATCTCTTTCTAATAACGGGTTTGCCTAATCATTAAATGATCTATGCATAAAACTTTCTTTGAATAGTCAAAGTCATTATTGCTGATTATTAGTCATAAACAATTAAAGCACAAAATCTAAGCACAAAATGTTCCTCGTGAACACAACATAAACTACGGGGAATCGCCGAAAGTCAGAATAGACGGTGTTGCCAACAGTTGCTACAAAATATCATTCAACGAAAGAAATAACTAATGAAAAATTCCATACTCTTTTCCGATTGGTCCGAATATGTAGTTGCAATAAAACTATGAAATGGTTTCTTTTTTAATTATTGTGAAATTTTGTCGCCCCCTCAAATGTGCCGCCCGGGGCGGACCGCCCCCCCTGCCCCCCCTACGCTACGCCACTGGGCGGGAAACCATGGCGTCTGAGCCTTTAGACAACATGCATTTCGGCAATCGCTCAGAGGCAATAGATCTTAAGTCAATCCCATACATTTTTTTACTTAGCGATAGCGAGAGCGATTGTCGAAATGCATGTTGTCTAAAGCCTCTGTAATGTATGGGATTGACATAAGCAATCGAAAAGTGATCGATTGCTTATGTCAATCCCATACATTTTTTTACTTAGCGATAGCGAGAGCGATTGTCGAAATGCATGTTGTCTAAAGCCTCTGGATATCGATCTTTATTTCGATAGTTAAAAATTGCTTCGGAGTGGATTTTGTTTTGTGAAAGTGGTGTCGTTTTGTTGCATAAGCATCCGTGTTGACGAACAGTTATAAGGAATCATTGAAATAAAGGTTTTGTGTATGTGGCATTGAGAATTGTATAGTGGTTGGAAATCCCACTATACAATTCTCATCAGTCACCATCATGAGGTCTGTACCATGCATTTCTCGCCAAGCACTCCCTAGATGCATTAAAATGTGTGGCACCCACATTTTAATGCAAAAATCAAGAAAGAAGATGAAACTGAAGACTTGGCTGTATGAACTAGATCCCTTTGCCGTCCCGTAACAGGGAAAATTTTACCAAAAAAAAAAATGTAATCTAGAATTGAAAATTTTAGAGAGTATTTTTAATTAGACGAAGTCAAGTGACGTTTACTGGGTTGTCAGGTTTTGATAAAACAAAAATAGTGTTGTGACAAAGTGAATGAATGAAAAAATCGCAACTCGGTATAAAATTGTTCTTATAATGACTAATATTTATAACTATTAACGATTTTAATTATAATTCTATATTTTATCCTTTGCTATGCCCTAACAGGGTACATGTGTAGGTAATGTTTTGTAAAACATAGCATTAAGACATGTATGCAATTATGCATTATGCAAATAAAGAAATAATAACATGTATGTACATATGTACAATTATAAATAAAACAACTTATTTAACTCGCGTGTAATTAGATTTTACATTTTGTTATTATTGCCCGACGTTTCCTAACACTTTTCAGCGTTCGTGGACGAACGCTGAAGTGTTACGAAACGTCGTTCGAAAATAATTTTATTTATAATGTGTAGTGCTCGCGCAAATCTAAGAGAACAATATGTATGTACAAAGTAGCCTAGTGAGTAGTTAGAACGCCGCGCTGCCGATATCGGGTACCGGGTTCAAATCCTAGTCGTGCCATGTAAGTAGGTACGAAAGAGTTTTCGTACTTTTCGACGACTGCGTATAGTACCTACATTTACCATTACCGACTGCTCTAATGCTACATTTACACGCTTGCTGAGGCTTCGCAAGCCTCCACAAGTGCCAGGGCTGTTTGGCTGTGGTTGGCTCAGCTTGCGCCGACCTGGACTAGTGTCGGTTTCTTAACACAGATCAAAGGAAGCGTGCGGTAAGCGCTTGCGACGTGTTTACATGCTGGTGCATTCTTCTTCTTCTTTTATTCGAATGGCGATCGCGACACATAAAGATTACTCATTGCGCCAATATCAAGTGAAAATATTAAAGTAACCGACAATTGTACGGTAGATTGAGTTTAAAATGGAGTCTCTTGTGAATAAAAAGGAGAGAAACTCTCTTTTGCATTTATAGCAAAAAAAAAACTTAACAAAAACGACAAGTAAACACCGTATGCGCAGAGAAAATATTCGAGCAGTCAGACCAGCAGGCCTAGCACGGGACGTGGAGAAATCTCCCCGGGGGAGAAGGCAATTTTTTCTCTCTCCCTCCTTGTCTTTCCCTAGAGCTAGCATGGCAATAGGGAGAGACTAATTTGTCCCCAGTGACAAAATTCTCCCGGCAGTGCTGCCAATCTAAGCGGAATAAAGAGCGAATGATTGAACTCGTTCTTTAGCATCGACAACCCTACCAAAATAGAAATACATAGCAACTGTCTTAATAGAGTGGAATCTATTGACTTTTAAAATTGTTAAGATAAATACAAATTTGACGTGTTTTGTTGACAGTTGATATTTATTTGGGGTGCGTTCCAAAACGATTTCAATTTACTCGGGGTAGAGTTCAAAAGGCTCACTATTGGTCGTTATTTAAGAAGCGCTTTCGCCATTGGTTAGTTTTGTTTTATTTTACACCAATTAGAAAAAAAAACTTGCTTTCTAACGCTGTCTACTTGGCTTTACCTGCTTTTGGAACTCACCCTTGATCGGTTCATGTAAATGAAAGTTTCATATTACTAATCAATCAGGTACTATCATTTTGAATTTTGTATGAATTACGAATTTCACTAAACATTATGCCATTCTACTTGGAGTATATTCATGTATTTTATATTAGGTACTTTATTTTTTCATAATAGTTAAAAGCACTGCCATTTCCAGAGATTTTGCATTTTTTTTTTATTTTTCTGCATTTTTAGTTTTAGAACTCACTCTCGGGCACTTCAAAGGAATTTGACGAATTTCGTTTAATTTTACGATTTATCTTCCTCAACTACTTGAGAAAGTAATAAATTAAAATAGCCTCGGTACACGATAGCCAAATAACTTATAAATTTGACACTTCTAGATAAATAGAGGCACTACATATAGATTCATTTTAAATGAAATCACAAAGACTCAACTTTGTCCCCACCTAAATATCTCGGAGACAAATTTCTCTTCTTGAAATGTCAAAAGTGGAAATATGTCCTCCTTAGAAGTGACGCCGTGCTAGGGAAGTGGAGAAAAGTCCTCCTATTATGTCAAAAAGGGAAAAAACTATTTTGTCCCCAAATGCCATGCTAACTGCCGTGGAGAAACAAATTTTGTCTCCTGTCAAATGGTGGAGAGAGATTTTGTCCACGCCCCGTGCTAGGCCTGCAGAGGTTAGAAGATGTATGACACAGACAAAATGGCGAAAGCAGAAGGCAGAAGCAAAAAAGTGATTATAATTAAATACCAGCAGATATTGAACTACTTTTATACAGTAAAATAGAAATAGTTTCTTTTTTTCGTATAGTAAGATAAGATTAACAATGTACTCATTCATATCATCATTCATTCCTGAGAGTGAACGAAATCTGAACCCATCACTATTACATAGAAGATGGCAACATTATTTCACAAAGTGACATTAGCTGCTGTCAGTTTACTTCGTCTAATTAAAAATTCTCAGTACACTTAGAAGATGTGAAAGATTATTATTTTGAATTGCCCCCTATTTTATCAGTTATTCAGTGTAATCAGTGTTCCCCATAAGATGAGCTACCTTACTGTAAATCGTCAGACCTCGTCTGTCGCGTCTGCGACGACAGACAAACCTGACGAAGCAAAAGGCAACAACGAAGATCTTGAGGTAGTCTATTATGTTACTAAGAAGATTTCGTCTCAATAATACTATATATAAATAATAATAAACATGAAAATAAGATGTTTATATTAAGATGTTTATTATTTTACGTTTTTATGTTACGAAATATTTGCAGGATTTTGGAATAAATCATAGTATAATCACTTTATTTACTGCAGGTGGACAATTCAAAGAGTGTTCTGCACAAGATAGCTAACTTATATGCCGAGCAGTTGATGAGTGACCTTATTTTAGAAGTAGGTGGTGTTGGCTACCCTGCTCACAGGCTCATACTGTGTGCCAGCAGTGAAGTCTTCCAGGTAAGTTTAACTAAAATTTTATTGTTGATTTGATATGCTATTCCTGAGGATATGCATTATTGTTCTTTATTTTAATACAAAAAATTAATGTGTGTGTTACTCTTTATCCCATAACATTCTGTGTCATGTGCATTTCTTAACCAATCTTTATGATGTACATATGAGAAAAAAAAATTCCATCGTCGTAAATGCACAACACAACACTATAAAAACACTTCTATGTAGATAAATATTGTAAAGAAATTAAGATTTGCACTAAAAAGTATTTAACATTCGCGCGCGTGAGTGACATGACAGTCATAAAGATTTGGATTATAAAAAATGGCTGGCGCTGGCGTATTCATTCATTTAAAAACTATTTCCTTACTTTTATAAGTTAATCACGTCAAGGTGTGTTTTATAACAGTGAAGTGAAATAACAATAGATAAAAAGAATTTTAAAATTCAATTTAGTTAAAAAGATCATGTAAATATTAAGATTAAAACTACTTGCTTTGTTCTTATTCACGGACACTAGCGCCACCTAGGGAGTACTGGAGAATAATCTTGCGAATACTTTTATGTAATATAATTTATTCCTAGTATTTTATGCGACGAAAGGTTACCTAAAATTTCGTAATTCATTATTTATTCATGAAAGCACTTTAAAATAATCCTATAAATTAATTGGCATCCTAAACAATATCAAATTGATAATCACAGTAGGTTGAGTAGGTCATCCTACTTAATACGGCTAAATTGAGAATGTCAGTTTCCTAGCTATAATACCTGCTAGTTATAATATTTCAATCTTGTCGCTTAATACTGTCAATTGTTGTGTGTTTCTGAACAAGTAAAAAATATTGTAGTGTGTGTGATTTTTACAAGCAGATGAAACTAGTGCTTACCGCTTATTGGCACGTAGGTGTAGGTATGTATACGTTACACGCAGGCCGTCGGGAAGCCTATAGGTTGCATTATTTTGTTCGTAGGAAGGACGTATAGTCTTTAGTAGTGTATGAGTAATATATTGAGGTAGGCAGTGCTTAAATGCCTTTACTATGAGACCGCCCCTGCCTTATGGCCAAGAATGGCAAAAGATAGGGAGAAATAGAGCAAGCTGAAAGAGGCCTATGTGTTACAAGACACGCTGATAATTTGAAAAGGAAAGTTTAAATAGCATGTAACAGCAATAAAGGCTTAATAATAATAATCTATCTACATACAAATATTTTTTTAGGTAATGCTTATGAACCGCGAGTGGAGCGAGTGGCGTGAGAGCAAGATTGTGCTTCAGGAGACTCCTATCGCCGCTTCTGTATTCCCACATTTTTTGAAGTAAGTGCTATTGTGTATTCTCAGTATTCCCATTACAGTATATAATACCTAGAGGTACAGACAGTAGCAGGATCAGACTACAAAAAAACATTACAAATTTCTCCATTTGATATGAAAATCAAATGGAGAAATTTGTAACCTTAAACATGTGTACTATAAAGCGCAAAATCGATTGAGAAAATTTGGCAGCTTTGTGCCATTAACGGGTATACCATTACGGGTATTAATTCCGGCCGTATACATAATGAAAGATAGTTACCGGCGCCAGTCTAACAACACTTTCCGGCACTGGTACGCACTGGGCGTCGGCGCAGGTGTTTTCTAAAATTTTGTGGAGAAGGCGCCGATGAGTTTGAATGTCGCTGGAAAGTACCGATCTGCGCCGATCTGCAGAAATGAACACATAAGTATCGTTACCATTCTCTTTCTAGAATCACAAGCGCTTTTGCGTTTTCTATCGAAAAACGTTAGGCAAGTTGTTTCTATTGTCAAAATCGCTCTATAATGAACTAACACTGACTGATGGAATACGAAAATCGTACCCAAGATGCTGTACTTACTTTTTTTGCCACCGGTAATTCATTAGTTCCTTATAAGCGACTCTAGTTTTTTAAATCAAGACACCTCGTAAAATTTGTCTTTGTTTAATCGGAAATAATCTACAAACAAGGTTTCGGGCATATCACCGAATTGTCTAGTGTCCTATGGTTTACTCGTCCTTCGTCTAATCCAAAGTTCATAATTTTCTGCTGTCGACAAAAGTCTTATCGAATGCATTTCACTTTGTTATTTCAATGAAAAACGCTCTAAATACAAACTAAATCGACAATGCTTTTGTGTGGGACTTCAGAAATTGTTTAGTTGACGACTAGTAGAAAATAACCGTTTCTATTTACTACGTTAAAAACTGCATATTGTCTACCAATTAATATGAAAACAATCTACTGTCAAGATAGTAAACACGACATTTTCTATTAATAAAGAATAGGATCCTAGTAGGCAGCATCTTGGCTACCACTTTTCTATTAGCTTAATAGAGTCACGTGACATATCCATACATTTTTTATGTTTTCTATTGTAGAAACCGCCAATAGAATGTGACATTTGTCTAGGTCTACAACCCGCCTAGCATGACCACCGAAATACGATATGATATAGCCATTTATCGCTTTGAACTGTCAAAAATCATTAGATATAAACACAATCTTGAAATTTTATCGATATTGCGAACATGTATAAGCCTTATAAATGTTCGCAGTTTCAGTTAAATTTCAAGTTGGCGGTTATATGCAATGTTTTTTGACAGTTTAAGGTGATAAATGGTTCTATCATATCGTGTTTCTGTGGTTATGCTGTTAGGCAGCCCCTGCCTATATCAGCGGTTAGTTTGTAGCGGTTATTAGTACCGATAAACACCGTTAAGCGCTAGTGAATCGACGTTAGCAAACAGCTTTCTAAATCTGGAAGCCACACTACCAATAAAAAAAGTGAAGACAACTATTTTGACCCCAAGTTACTTTTGAATATTTCCGTTTGCTACCTGTCTCTTTCTAACTCTCGGCACAAGTAATATGATGTCGTACGTACGTATGAGTGGTCTCTAGACGCTCAAGTGGTTAGAAAGAGACAAATAAGAATGAAGAAGTTTCAAGGACAATTTTTTTGTCTTCACTTTTTTATTGGTAGCTTGGCTTCCAGTTTTACCTATAAACTTGGTATTACACACAAATAGTTCTATTAACTATATATCAGTCTATTCAGTTTTTTACTTTACATATGTATTTGTCTCTTATTAGCAAATAATAACAGCAGTTATAATTGTAACTCCTATGTATTGTTTCAGATATTTCTATACAGGACAAATAAAAATATCTCATCAGACAGTGCTTCCTGTGCTCTCCTTAGGTGATAAATATAATGTTAAGGTTTGTGTATTTTAAGTTTGTTATTTTTACTTTAATCCATTTACAAAATATTGATACATTCAGTGGAAACTATACATTTGCAAGTGTGTTATTGAGGAAATGCTATTAATTTCTAATTTTATGTGTTTTTAATTATGTTTCTAACACAGAGCATGCACTGTGCATGCTCTTGTGAAAAGTTTAGAAAGTCGTTTCTGTATGCTTACCTTAGTATGAGTTTTGATAGTTTCCGAGCTCCGTCAAACGTATCGTCACTTTTCATACATTGCCCATTGTTTCTGACAGTTTACGCTAGAGGCGCTTAGTGGGCAATGTATGAAAAGAGACGATACGTTTGATGAAGCTCGAAAACTATCAAACTCATACTAGGGGTACTGATCTTTGGCGTAGTTCATACAGAAGAGACGTGGCGCAGACGTGTGGCAGTGGCAGATAGTTAAAGAAACATGATATGAACCTATTAAAACGTTACATAGAGTCGTTTTTGTCGTAACGAGAATTGTGGCTGCGCCACTAAATGGCGCGAGCTGCCCCGCCATTGGCGCGAGTCAATAAGTCCCGCAAAGAAATACAACTTTATAATGCCGCCGCATCGCATCGCGCGCCACTTCCGTACAATTTATGCCGCGACGTGACAAATGTCCGCGCCACGTCACGCCACATAGCTCTTTTGTATAAACCGCGCCTTTGTAACCATTAGTTTTTTATTATAAGTGCCATCTTCTGACAGTAACTTTGACCTATAGTTTAATTTGCCTTGGAAGAAAATCATGTTGAATAATATTAGGTCACTCATCCGCAAACCAACCGCGCATTTACTTGCTTACCTATTGTGAATTATTTCTGGGATTGTAAATACTCACGACCGACGAAAAATTAGAATTTTAGTCGTAGGGCATAGCGTACTAGCCGCTCGAATTTGGAGCAGCCCGAACTGGGGTAGTGCCTCCACCTTACAGAAGGCCACAGTCAAATAACACTACATTTTTGTGGTGCTGTGTTTCTGTTGGTGAGTAAGGTTGCCAGAAATTCACGAAGTAGGAAAGGGGACTAGGGTTGTCTGCGCACGAGTGTCACGTCAGTGTTGCAAGCGTCTATAGGCTACGGTGACTGCTTACAACCAGACAGGCCGTATGCTTGTCTGGAAACCAAATAACAAAAAAATCCAACCAAGTGCGAGTCGGACACGCGCACGAAGGGTTCCGTATCTACAAAAAAAAAACGACAAAAAATCATGTCTGTTGTATGGGAGTCCCACTTCAATATTTATTTTAATTTAACTATTTATTCTTAAAGTGAATATACAACATGTAAATTAAATAACCAAGGTTTGGGATTTTTTTTTTTAAAAAAAAGTACCTTTTTTTTAATGGTTTTAAAAAATAATAATATTGAAATCAACTCTGAAGCCGATCCCAAACCACCTGTATTCAGGGTGTTGGTTATTTAATTTACATGTTGTATAACTAAATATTCTGTGAATATTTCAAGCGTCTATACGCGCTTTTATCAATATTAATCATCACAAGCAAATAAAATCATGTTTGCTGTTTGGGCCCGCTCAAATATTTATTTTATTCTGTTTATTAGTATTTGTTGTCATAGCGGCAACAGAAATACATTATCTGTGATAATTTCAACTCTCTATCACGGTTCATGAGATACAACCTGGTGACAGACGGACGGACGGACAGCAGAGTCTTAGTAATATGGTCCCGTTTTACCCTTTGGGCACGGAACCCTAAAAAAGGGAATCCACCCAAACTAATTATTTACAACTATATTTTGAATGTTTTCAGGATTTGGTTACACTTTGCCTGAGCTACATGTCGCAGCATATTGCGCAAGCGGCGAAGCGCGGAAAGCTCATCTCGTGGATGCAGTACACTATGGGCTGTGGACACAATGATGTTGCTAAGGTAATAATTGGGACGTGGCATAGCGCAGATTTAGTACAGAAAACATTCTGTCGTTTTTCGCGGGGGGTGAGGCAAACACGCATAGCACACATTTACTCACTCGTGCACACTGTTGCAAAACTTGTAATCGCTATTATGAGCGCACACTCGCGGGCTCGGCTAACCCGCGTACCACCATATCGCCTAACGTTGTTATATCGTTGTTTCTGTCGCAAAATTAGTAAATGAAAAATTGTATTGTTATGTGAAACAGTAGATTATTTAAATAGAAATTTACTTCCGATAGAAATTTACTTCCGTGTGATAAGCAACTCCGTTTTAGGATGACTTTAATGTTTCTGGTCGTCGTATACAAGAAAACACTCCGCAACCAATAATTTTTCGCTTAGCGACAGATACGAATTCAAAATGGCGGTCGGTCGTCGCGGCGAACTAATTTTTATTAACTGACATGAACGTTTGTTCATGTACTTTGGCAGAGGGGAAGTGTCCGCTTGCCACGTCCCGTATTAAATTGTCTAAGATGATGAATAGCAAGTAACTTTAGGACCATTTTGTTCATTGAGTCCTTTATCCTGTAATAAATCATCTGCTTTCACAGTTATTTTGCAGTATAAGTACCTCATTCATTACTTACATCATAAAATTTTTCATTAGGCCTGTCAAAACTTCGTAAAATGGAACTTCGATCTGGAATGGGTGTGTTCAGACTCTGAGCTGGCTGAGTTAGACGGGGAGACTCTGGTTCAGCTCCTACAGCAGAGTGACTTAGTGCTACACAACGAGATGAGCCTATACCAGTGAGTTCACTCATAGATTTATAATTACTGATGTTTATAGATTGGCAATGTATTTACTAGGGCGATAACAAAAAAAATAAAAAAACAAAAAAATTGACATTGAAACTTATTTCCTATTTGTCTGTCTAACCACTAGAGCATATTACGTCATACGTATGTACATCGGAGAGTTAGAAAGAGAAAGGTGGGAAACGCAAATATTCATAGGTTACTTGGAGTCATAAAAGTTGTTTTCTCTTTTTATTATTGGTAGCGTGGCTTCCAGTTTTACCTATAAATTTCTTGGTTGCTGTCCTTTCAACGTGACTACAGGCCGACCTAGGTCGCCTGCGTGTAACTTGAAAAGTAAAGTAAGTAAGTGTATCTATTGCGTTCTACTAGTATACACGTTAGTATTCCTATATCTATGTGTTCACTCAACTTAAGCATTAGATATTTTGATCAGGTGTGTTCTTAGCTATGATTCAAGAATATCTGTTCAACCGTTTGAAAATCATTAGCTCTTTTACAGTTCATGAAGGAATTTGAATAATTTCCACGGGTCTGTGGTCGAAATTTGGTTTGATGTAACTTTAATGATATTTCTGATGCTGATGATCACATGGAATCTGCAGGATACCCAACTCCTCACCAAACCAGAGGAGAGGTGTCGTGCTAGCACGACACCTCTCCTCCCACGACACATCCAATGATCCTAGGATCATTGGATTGGTCAATGAATGGTTTATAGAAAGTGATCATAGCCTCTTATTAGAGCAGGACAGAAAATTGAGTCAGCATTTAATTTTAACACTTGCAACACAAATTGTGTTAAAAAAAATATTTTCTTCCAGTTTCGTAGTGAGATGGTTGAACAAGCAGCGCGAGAGATTGGAAATAACAGAGTTGAGCGAAGCAGACAAGAAACTTCACTGGGAGTCCCTTGTTGCTGCTGTTTTCACTCACGTCAGGTACGTATGCGATATTTGCAGCCGCGGAGACATTAACACATACTTCCTTTTAGTCCAGAATGATCATGATTAGGATTCATAAGTATATCTTAATTATGAAATACCAAACTCAGGTGGGCCGGTATATTTTGTTATAGAACTCTAAAGGAACTCTATTTTATAAACGTAAAATGTACCAATACGGCCATTTAATATAACAATAAGTACCCAATGATACATGTCAGGGTAACGTCTGTAACAATAATGGTACTTCGAAACATCTAGTTATTTTGTCAAAAATTATGAAACATCAATGTATTTTGTCTGTGTAAATTAGAAACCGTCGATCGGTTTCTAATTAGCTATGAGTTTACTCCCGAGTTTTTCTTGTGAAAAATTTAATCTACCGTACAATTCAGTGTAGAATAACTATTTGCATTCGACATTGGTTAAATGCTTAATGCGGAGCCATAATTAAGATTAAGAAGAAGCCAAGAAATTTATAGGCATAACTGGAAGCCACACTACCAATAAAAAAGTGAATACAAAAAAATGGTCCTTAAAACTTCTCATTTCCTATTTGTCTCGTTCTAACCACTAATGCACACGTATTAATCATAATCATTTATTCATTGTTTCATGTCACATAATCATATTACTTGTGCGGAGAGTTAGAAAGAGACATCCAAAGGTTGCTTGGGGTCAAAAAAGTGGTCTTCTATTTTTTACTGGTATTGTGGCATCTAGTTTTAACTATATTTTTTTTTGGAAGAAGCCGATGCTGTGGGTGTAATTGGCCAATTTACAACGTGCATTCAACGCTTAACTCTACTGCTCGTGTTTCCCCTCGGCCTAGCCAAATATTTTTGAATATCTGGAAAAAGTAGTCAACAATAATACTGGAAAAGGCAAATAAACATTACAGAGCAATATACAGTGTGTCTGGTCATGGACTAGCGATAATTTAGGGCGTCAAATTTACCTAGTATTATCGACAAAAACACCCATAAGGGTGGTCAACCCCCCCTCTTTTTGGAATAGCAGCCATTTTAGTTTTTTTTTGTTAGTAAGGTAACAATACCGTCTTTTAAGTAAAAGAGATCTATGTTTAAACTTTGAACTACAAAACGTGCAAAAAAAATGTTTATTACAAAGGTTTGAGGTTTGGCACTTATGTAGGGCAATATTCGATAAACCATAATTTTCAAAGTATGCAACTTAGAGAAATGATTTTGATGTCATTTTTTTTAGATAATATCCTTGTTTATTAGAATATTACAAAAAATACTTACGTTAATGTGCTAGTTTTAATGGTATGGTAGAATAATTGTAAAAAACAGTATTTTTTTTTGCCTATAAACAGTAATAAACCTTTTTTTTGTACGTTTTGTAGTTCAAAGTTTAAACATAGATCTCTTTTACTTAAAAGACGGTATTGTTATCTTACTAACACACTTTTTTTAAATGTCTGTAGTACCTTTGTGTCCAGAGAAATCGATATTTTTAAGAAAGACAAAACTAAAAAAAAAAAAAAAATGGCCGCTATTCCAAAAAGAGGGGGGGGGGGGGGGGTTGACCACCCTTATGGGTGTTTTTGTCGATAATATTAGGTAAATTTGACGCCCCTAAATTATCGCTAGTCCATGACCAGACACACTGTATAACCGAAGTGACCGTTCGTTCGTAGGTTTCCAATGATGTGTCCCAAACAACTGGCCAAGTTGCTCCTATGTCCGCTGACACAGGAGCACAAGGACTTCTTCATGGAGAGGATGGCCATTGCTATGAGCTATCAATCAGGTTAGTTTACTACACAAATGTTGAATATGAATTAAAATTTTAGACTAGTCCGCGCCTCCCAGTTTGGAAAACGCTGGCTAAGGATTTGTCATTATATTTTTACGGCCGCCTGCCTGACACCAAGTTCACTCCTTGGGGACGACTGCTATCTTTCAACAACACCTGGCACCACCAGCTTAACGTGCCGACGAAGCACGGAGCATAATCGATTTCAATTTTTTTTTTCGGTTATTTATCAAAGTACCGACCGCGCACTTGGTAGCTTAACTTTCGTGATCATTACTAAAGTGCGGTCGCCGAACAGATATAATTTCGTACATTGACACCACATTATGCATCCTTGTCGCTCCTGTACAATTATGTTGCTGTCACGCTCACACGTGTCGCGACTGCCCCATTAAGAGATTCTAAACCTTTTGAACATAGTAATAAGGGGTTTAGCGCACCTGTTCCATAAAATTTGCGAGTTAGAATTCTCTAAAATATTACTTATAATCTCAATTCAGTTTCATTTGGAGAATTTGAAATGAAAACAAAGTAAATTAGGTATTTTGTGTCTGAATTATCAGCAAAAATAGGTCGGTGGCGTAGTGCGTAAGAGCATTGTCTCCCGCCCGGGAGGCACCGGTTCGAACCCCGCCACGTACGAATGTGTTTTAAAATTTTTAATTCATAATGTACGTTTATCTACACTCATGTCATAATATTCGAATTACGATATCAAAGGTGAACATAAAATGACATACTTTTTAATACAGATAATCAAAATTAAAATTAAAAAAAACAACCTGTAACATAATGACCATTATAACACCGGTTCGACTCATTATGATACATTTATTTTTCTTAAATACTCGGGAAGGCAAAGGGATCTAACCCATACATTTGTCTTTTCTGTTGTTTTATTTGAATTTATGTATGAGTGTAGATAAAGTAGTGTATGCAACTGCATATAACACGGGTATTAAAACACTCGTTACTATTATGAAACTCGCTGCGCTCGTTTCATAAACTCACACTCGTGTTTTAATACCCTTCATTATATGACAGTTGCATAAACTACTATTAATCGACGCTTTTACGGTGAAGGTCATCGTGAGGACACCTAAATAGACATTTAGAGAGAGCCATGTGATAACCCCATATCCTCCAATGGGTGTCGTAGAAGGTGACTAATGGATCAGTAAAGGGGTATTTCACCTTATACTCCGTCCACCAATCCGCATTGGGCAAGCGTGGTGGACTACTGCATTAACCTCCTTCTATAACAAGGAGTGGTCTTGTGTCCCAGCAGTGGGTCGAATTATAAAGGCTGTTATGAGACATTTAGAACTTGTGACCTAAATGCGTGCATGCAATTGTGATCCTTAAGGTGTTAAACATTTTCTGACCGCGACCGTACAATTGTAATTATGAATTCAAAATTGTAAAACACATTGGTACGTGGCGGGGTTCGAACCGGTGCCTCCCTGGAAGAGCACAGATTCTATAGCTGATTAGATTAGTGCTGATTTATAGGTGATACGTTGTGTAGGGCAGTACGAGCGCGTTTGGGAAATTCAGCGCACTGAAGCGGGCCGTGCGTTGTTCACTCCGCGGTTGTACACCGAGGACACTTGGGGCTCCGTGTTGGCCGTGGACAACTACCACTCGCTGCCCTGCTACCATACGAGGACCTTCATCTTCTCCACCAGGTGAGTCGATTGGTCCTTTTAAAGGCCTCTCCTGTGCGAAAGTGGCGCCCTTTTATTGAATAAAATATTGTTTATAAAGAATTTTAAGAAAGTAAATATTGAACGTCCAGTTTTACGATGAAGTTGGTTTATCTTAATATATATAAATTACGTGTCACGTTGTTTGTCCGCGATAGACTCCTAAATTACTTAACCGATTTTAATCAAATTTTCACACCGTGTGCAGTTTGATCCAACTTGAGAGATAGGACAGTTTTTATCTTGATAAGTAGTCATATTATTTTTTACTGCAGATACAATGTTATAGGTCAGTAGTATGAAATTACCACAGCAACGCTTGGCTGGGACAGCTAGTTTACAATATAATGTTGTTGTCAATTAAACTGCATTGTAATTAATGTAACGGTAGTGATGACTTATTTTAGTCATAACTTTGCAATGTTTTAAATTTCTTGAGTTTATCCATATTTCGCTTTTGTAACCAGGAGGGTCCAGGAAAATGTTAAATTGAAATTAAAACACGCTTTTATACTCATATATGATTGGAATTTAATTACTGCAACTTATTTATCATCTCATTATTAGCCACTCAAAATCGGAATATTTGCGAAATATGAAAACTGTCAATGAAAATTGAACCTAATCTGCATACAGCAAAAGGCGCTACACATCCTGCAAGACGTACCCTATTTACAATGTTTCGGAGCGCATCAGTGTGTGTACATTTTTCCAGTATTGCACATATCGTCACCTCCACGGCAAACTTACGAATCTGCAGTTTTTGTAAATTTGACATATCTAAAAAAATTGCACCTTATGTTGTACTACATAGGTGTGATCCATTCATTGTATTTAAAAACAGCAGGATTTTGAAAATCTAATGTATCTAAGAATTTATTACATCTGCATCATAACAAATTTATTATCAATTTAATGTTTCAAAACGCTCTCCTGTAAAATTTGTTTTTTGCAGTTTCGTAAGTTTACCATAAAGGTGACGATATACTGATGTGCTCTCCAAACGTTCTATACTAGTCACTACGCTGCTGTTCTGATGCTGCACAAATCTCCTTAGAACTATCACAAGACCTCAGGAACTCAGCGTTGATATATTTTCCTCTATTGTTAAGTCGAACTCAGACTGCTGAGATGAGATTGCCTTTAGTTGGTTTGTTTAGTGAAGGATTGTTAATTGTTTGGATTTTGTGCCCCTTTTGTGTAAGCGACAGACTGGCAACCTGTCACTATTTTGGGAGATACTGTATGGCCCATACTGCCAGATGTCGCTTTATGTGTAACCGAATATTATTCATGTAATATTCGCTCTGCTTGACCCCTTTTGGGATTGTAAGCGTGATTATATGTATGTTAAGTTGAAAATAATAAAATAAGTACTATTGACAAAGTTTGTCGATGATAATCGCCAACGTGTCTGATTGAAAGGCGTCCCGCCCCTAAATACTGGTTTGAGCCAATAAGAGCAGACTGTGTCGTCGGTCCCGCTAGAGGGGAGGCGACCTGCTTAAGCGGAGTGAAGACGCTGCGCCTGATTGGCTGCGCTAAATTACCTTAATTTTCTATTGGCTGGGATAAAAATTAGGTAGGGATCGGTACAGGGCAGCCGTTCAAAGGATTCTGTTTGCTTAATGAGGCTTGTTATAGTATATTTATGTACATGAACATAGTATCAGTATGCAGACACTAAGATAATGGGCTTGTAAATCTAAAAATAGTTGGTTCCCCATGGCACTTCTGGTAGTGTAACGCGTGAAGAGGCTGTTACGAGCCTACTTGCGCGTACAATTTAAATTTTGTAACTTCTGAATCTGAATATTTAAATGCATGTAAACTTTATTGAATGACTATATTACCACTGCTTTTCAGTGTTAGTTGTAAAATGGGTTTTAGCCATAATTGGCCACTTTTGACTTAAGCTCTAGACAGACGAACTGCATCAATCCGCCTTTCAGGGGCTTTAGACAACATGCACTTCGACAATCGCTCTCGCTATCGCTAAGTCAAAAAATGTATGGGATTGACATAGGCAATCGAAAAGTGACGTCATCAAAATAATCGAGTCGAAAATTGCTAGCCAAATGTCAGTTTTCGTTTCTATTGAACCGAAACGCAAGCAATAGAAGGCGTCGCTCGCTAACTTCCCATACAATGCGTAGCCAACGTGCAGCTTTGAGACTCGAAACCGACAAACTAGCGTTTCGATCGATCGCTTGGCTTTCGATCGCCGAGACCATGTAGAAAACGCTTGTGAAACACGTTATTGATTAAAATATCAGCAAAAAAAATAGTTTTTATTATTTCATACGCTACGTAGGCGTAATATAGTGTTATTAAAGTTTGTAGAGGTGCATTCTGGGATATACTTTTATGGAAGGAAGGACAGAAAGTCAAAGCAATAGCCCTTAACACAGCTGGAGGATACAGTGGAAAAGATAAAGAAATTAAAGTGGAAATGGACGGAGCCCATACTTAGAAATAACATACAGAAGTGGACAAGAGATGTTACTGAATGGGGGACCCATTCAGGTATCAATGTAAGAGGAAAAAGGGCAGACAGAAGAGGAGATGGTCAGATGACATTAAGAGGGTAGCAGAGCCTTTGTGGTTACGGTTGGCCAAGAACAGATTAGATTAGTACCTATGGAAAAGGCTGGATGAGGCCTACGTGTCAGGAGGACACACCGAAAAATAAAAATAATAATCAAAATAGTGTTAATACTGTAATAAATTTAGATTATAATGTAAAACATTTTCGGTATTAAATGGGTTTGAAATTGAATAGTTGTATTTTTTAGTAAGAATATACATTATTTGTACACAGTGGTTGTATATTAAAGTTTATATGTAATAGTTATTCTCATGACCGTGTCATGCTGGCAGAGTAGAATAGCACCACCAACCCTATATCTATAAATAGGCGTCGTAGAAGGAAGCTAATGGATCAGATAAGGGGTATTGATCACCTTATATGCTGTCCACCAATCTGCATTGGGCAAGTGTGGTGAACTACTGCCTAAGCCTTCTCAGATAACAAGGAGAGGCCTGTGTCCAGTGAGTGTAATTAAAAAGGCTGTTATGTTATGATGATGAATTGTTTGCTTAGGTTATCATTTAAAAATACATTATCTTAATTTGTTGTGGGCTGCCCGTAACAATGAGTGTATCTCATGCACCCAAAACATATTTGAGACTAAAAACTATAGACTCTCTAATCTGTGAAACTAATAGAAAACTTTAATAAAATGCCTGATTGATTTATTATTTGGAGATAGATTTACATATTCCACATTTTGAACACTGGTGACAAAAGAAATGCCTATGGAACTTAACAACAATTTCACATTATTTTACAATCAAAACTATTTGTGTGCTTGTGAAAGTTTTCATGTTAGGGATTTATTTGTATGAAACAGGAGATCATTCACCCCCTAAAAGAACAGACCTAAGGTATTTGTATGTATGTACATACAACTATTTGTTGATGTTTTTGTATGAACATTGTGAATGCGTGGTGTATAGCGTGAATCTATATCTTCCAGATGTAGATTTTTTGACTCGATAGTAAAAATTGTTTCGGAATGGATTTTGTGCAGTGAAACTGATGTTATATTGATGCACAAACATCCATGACGACAAGCTGTTAAGAAGAATCATTAAATAAAAGTTTTATAATGTTAATTTATTTAATTTTATGTAACTTTTAATTTTGAGCAACAGGAAACATTAATTAGATTTTCTGTTCCTCATTATTCAAAGTTTTATTCCTCCAGGATTGAAGATTCCTAGTTTTGATAAAATAAAACAATTACATTAATCTTTTATTTATTTTTTACATAAAGCTAACATGGTCAGCAAAGTTACTCGATTTTTCATTTAAGTCTACAAATCCAACAATGTCATCCTTGCTTGTTGTATATGTCAGTTTCCAGGGCCATTTCAAAGAATAATACTGCTTACATATTTTTCCTGACCCAGTATTTCACCTGATGCAACTGTAGGTGTTACAGTAACTCATTAAATAATTATAATGGTAATTTGTCAATTGGTTTGCTGATGATCATCTGAAAAATAAAATAAGCATTTTAACTTTAGGTTGAAAATTACAGGATTTATTTTCCTAATAATTTATATACTAATTCTACACTAATTCACAGAAAATTGATTAAACCTTTTTATCTAGAGAGAAAGAGATAATCACTCAGAAATTCTGTATAACTAGACGTTAATTTGATGCTGTTGGGGTGGAGTGGTTAATTTAGATTGCTTAGATTAATTAGGTAATGGCTTAGAATATTGGGTAACTTGATAAACCTAATAGAAAGTGCTGTGTGGAGCTTTCTGATTCAAGATGTAGGTACATACTGATTTTAAACTGCGATCAAGACCACATACAGAATGAAATAATCATAATTATTCCTGTCTTTTGAGAAATCTCATAAAATATTAAAAACACATAATACAAATACCAGAAACTTCTAGACAGGCTATCTTATGTGGTTTTCGCTCATAAGGTGCATAAGAATGATCATGACGCTTTCTCGAGTAACTCTTATCACGGAATTGATCTGAAAATGAAATAAAAATATATCATTAAGAAAAGTAGTCATCAAAGTCATCTTGGCTTAACTTTTGCAATGTACAAATTTAATTAAATTTGTAACTACACGTGCAAAATAATGGTTAATAAGAATATATGTATTGTTAGATAGATAAATGTTAATAAAATATTACCTATTTCTGTGGGAACAGTTGATGGTATTCCTCAGTATTCAACAGTTCATGGTAAGATATCTCGAGTTTCAAAAATAAAGATGGACAAGCACCACTCTTCAATTTATCTCCATGACAATTTTTTTCTCAAAATGTTTATATAGGGCACGTAGGTAGATGCATGTTTTATGATTTTTTCACTAGGAACTATAACCTAGGTATGTCTTTTCATAGAAAATAGAAATGATTCTATGAAATTGATGAAACTTATAGGTCCTGTTGTAAATTACTTCGGTCGGTACGCAACACTTGTGGTGTGGTACATTATCGTAAACCACCAAACCACCGATGGGACACATAAGTAGATTCAAAGTGGCGAAAACGCCGAAAACTCTTCATGAAATAAATTTAATTTATTTAGGTTATGTTAGTTTGTCATTTTCAATTTTTGACATTTCTTCTCTCGCTAACTATAGACAAAAATTTTGAGTTATCGATACGACGCCTCGATTAAGCGATCGCTACGATACTGTCACTTTGGCTACCAAACGATAATCGCTATCGCTGAAGCGTTAGCGATTAGACAAACCGACTCGCTTGTAAGCGTGAGCATGTTGTCTAAAGGCTCAGACCGTCTGTTTACAGCCTAAAACCCATTTTAAAACATAACGAAAGATATAAAACGAGTGAATATTCAACAAATAATATACATGTTCAAGGTGGTTGTGGCCGTTTTAGATTTTTTCTAATTAATTTTTAATCTGTTGGTACTTAGCTCGTGCCAGCTGCTTCAATGTTTTTGTTATTGTTATTTCTTCAACAATTACATGTCAGATCGTCTATGGCGGACGTGCAACAGCCTGACAAGCTGACGGAGTGGACTGTGGACTTGTACCCCAAAGGAGTTTGGTTCAGGAAGAGCTTGCTTATCGTCTGGGCCGGCACGTACGACGTGAGTGTTCATGTTAATAATATATACACGGTGATTTTTCTCTGGTTTTCAGCCGAAGCCCTCTGCATATTAAGCTTTAATGGAACCCCATTAACTAGTGAAATACAGGGTGTAAAAAGACCTAAAGCTGAAGTTTACACATTCTATAAGTACATCAAAACAAGAAATATATAAAAATAATATTGCTGGTAAACGATTTTTTTTGGTGTTAAGAAAAAACCCCTAAAAATACCGCGCAAGTTAATAATAATAATATATATTTCCACGCTCACACCAATTATCAAGCCCAAATTAAGTATCATTAAGAACTTGTGCTATGGATACTAGATAACGGACAATTTTTATAGACATACTTAATAATTTTTAGATATTTTTATAAATACACATAAATAAATAAATACTTAAACAACCATGACTCGTCAACAAATATTCTTGTTCGTCACACAAACATTTGCCGCTACCAGGACTCGAACCCGGACCGCTTGATGTGTAGCCAGCTATACTAACCACTGCACCAAGACGGCGCCTAAAATGTATACAGCGCACAAGTCGCGTGGCGCTTAGCAACTTGGAGACGTGCGCGACGTTCGGTCGGCTGAGTTGAGTGGCCCCGATATCGAGTGGTTACATTGAGCGCTGACGTTTTAAAGCCATTTTTTGGTATGAAATACTTAAAATTTTGATAATGTTTCTTTAAACAAAAATTAAGAAATAATGTTTTAAATTTGTTTTAATAAAAATCTTGAAAAATATTCTAGCTTTGACCTACTAGTTTCAAAATCTAGAAGAAAGTCTTTTTACACCCGTTATGAGCATAATATTTTTCGAAAAACATTGAATTGTAAATATGAGGATACTCTTATCAAAGCCGACGGCCGAAGACAGCCCAAGGCGGCACACACACGTGTATTGACATCGACTTTCTCATCAACATCGAATTAAACAATAATCAGAAGTTACGTGTGTGCGAATTAACTCGAAGCGCGTGACGTAACGAGCTGTAAGTCTAATGAGAGCTATCGATATATGTACAGAGGTGGCATCAAAATAAAGAATATACTTCTAAAGACGCTAGGCGGTCGAGAGACTCCCGAGGGGGAGATGCTGGTTAACCCCCTAGGAACGTTGGGCTAACAGACTCAAGGACCCCCAAGGTCCTCACCTGCTTAAAAATTAACGAATAAAACTGGGGGCGGTGTTATGATTTTAGTACACCGTAAATTAAATGCCTGCCGCATCAATATCTCAACTTGTATTTACACAGAACTCCTTATTATTACTATATCTTCAAAGACACTAAACAGTAACACAAATTTACATATTATGGGCGTCTATATACCCCCTGACCCTATCTGCTTGCCGGACTGCGTGGAAAATGTAATAAACATAACTCAAAAGATGTTTGAACTATATTATAAAGACAATTTTATAATTCTAGGCGACTTTAACCTTCCGTGCATTCAGTGGGATAATCATGGGCCAACTCATATCAAATATGGTTCTACGGAAATTCAAAATGCCGGAATGCGTTTACTCGAACAACTAAGCTTTCTTGGGTTAACCCAGTATAATACACTGAAAAATTATATTAATAATACTTTGGATTTAGTCTTTTCAAACCTAACCTTAGAGATAGACACTAACACTTTGCCACTTACCAAACTCGATCGTAATCATCCTACCTTCGCGATATATTTATCTGATTATGCCCTATTATCTCTAGAGGAATCCTCCATACCTCGACGTAATTTCAGAAAGGCAGACTATCAACAAATTAATAATCATTTACAGTCAATAGATTGGCAATTTTTAAACAAATGTAATACCACTGAAAACATGATTGAAGTTTTTTATAACATTATAAACAACACTATAGAAAAGTTTGTCCCACTATGTAAGGTAAATAAGAATAACAAGTATCCAAAATGGTATAGTCCAGCTCTAATAAAAATTATTAAAGAAAAGTTCAAGGTTCATAAGCGATGGAAAATGTATGGAAACCCGTTAGACTATGATGAATTCTCCTTACTTAGAAAAAGACAACACAGAGTTCAACAATTATGCTACAATAACTATATCACCACGACTGAAAAATCTATAAAACATAATCCTAAAGTATTCTGGTCTTATTTTAAATCCATGCGTGGTAGGTCGAATTACCCAAAAAACTTTTTTTATGATGACGTCTGTTATTCTGATGGAAAGGACATTTGCAATGCATTTAACAATTTCTTCCAAAGTGTTTTTGGTGTACCGACCACTAACAACACTACTACGACCTCACAAGATAAAAGTTGCGATTCCTTGTCATCATTTACTATCTCACCAAGCGTGGTCAAAAAAGCCTTAAGCTCCCTGGATATAACTAAAGGGGCTGGAAGTGATGATATACCTCCACTGTTTTGGGCTAGGTGTTCTAAGACATTATCTGAACCTATCAGCTCTCTTTTTAATATATCTCTAAGCGAAGGACTATATCCAGATATATGGAAGAGAGCTCATATAGTACCTATACACATGAAAGGATCTAAAAGTAAAATTCATAACTACCGTGGAATATCTATCCTTTGCACCATAGGTAAAGTATTTGAGAAGATCGTTTACAATGTCATCTATCCAGTTATTTGTAAGGGTTTGCCCGAAAGTCAACATGGTTTTCTTAGGAAAAGATCAACAATAACTAATCTTGTTTGTTTTTCTGACTACGTTCTAAAGAATATGGAAAGGGGTGGCCAGATTGACGTGATCTACACGGATTTCGAAAAAGCGTTCGACCGCGTGGATCATGTCATTCTGCTACAAAAACTTCAAGCGTTAGGAATTCATGCAGATTTGTTGCGATGGATAAAATCATATTTAAATAACCGCTCTCAGGCCGTCGTATTGGGAGGTTACAAATCTGATTATATTAATGTCCCAACTGGCGTTCCTCAGGGTTCCCACTTAGGCCCGCTGTTCTACAACGCGTACTTGTATGATATAGTGTACTGTTTTAAAGCTGCTAAACACATCATGTATGCTGACGATAAAAAAGTTTATCTCAAAATTAATAATTTGAATGACTGTCACGCTCTGCAATTGGATTTAGATACTTTACATAACTATTATGAAAAAAATAAAATAACTATTAACATTAATAAATGTCAAATCGTCACATTTACTCGGAAAACAAAGCCAATTAAATTTAATTATTACTTCAATGGAATGGTCATTAACAGGACACAAGCGATACGTGATCTAGGGGTACTCCTAGACGACAAATTTGTATTATCCAAACATATTGACACCGTCACCGATAAAGCTTTTAAAAATCTTGGTTTTGTTTTACGGGAATGTAAACCTTTTAAAAATGTTAAAACTATATTAACAGTATACTGTGCCTATATTCGCAGCGGATTGGAATATGCCAGTCCCGTGTGGAGCCCCAGATACGTTACTTACAAAACTCAATTAGAGCGTATACAAAAAGTACTTGTCAACCATCTCAACTACAGACAACGTTTAATTACAACATCATACAAAGAAAACTGCTATCGTAATAACTTGTTAACTCTTGAACAAAGGCGTTTGGTATCAGACGCTAGTATTCTTTACGACATGGTGCACGCACGGGTAGACTGTCCGGAGCTGGTGGCGGCTGTGAAGTACTGTACCCCAGTTCGTCGCACCCGCCACACTCCCTTATTGGCTGCACCGCTGCGGGCTACCAATTATGCTAGCAATGCTCTGCTTACAAGATTACCACAAATGTATAACGATCTTTTCAGCGAAATAGATATTTTTGCTTGTTCAAAGAAAGTATTGTTACGAATTCGTAAATTGCCGTAGAAATCACGAGAAAGCAGTAGAATGTTCGAGAAAGTAATCGAAGCTTCCAGAAGGACCTATACGAATTACGCGAGAAACTTCTAAGAACGATGGGAACGTTCGAGCAATAATGAACCTACAGTCCTATAACATAAGGCTTATATTCGTCACATGAACTTAGTGGTTTGTTCAAGATAATAGTCGAACATTCTAGTAATTGCGCGATTTCGTTTTGCGTAGTATAAAAGGACTGTTGATTGCAGTGTATGGACATTCTAAGTTTAGAAGCGAACAAGTGCGGATCAAAGCGATACTCTCAAAGTGATCTAGTGTGAAATACCGACTAAGGCGAATACTACGGATTAAGTTAGCATTGTGATATTGGACTTTGTTGCTTGGTTACTGTAAATTCTAGAGTGGTGTTCGGAATAAAGTCTCATCAGTGTCAGCAGGTGTTTCCATTCAAATTTACGAACCCCTAGCTCGTAACATTTGGTGTCAGAAGCGGAATTTGGATCATAATGCCATTGACTCCGAGAGACGAGGACGTCACAAGCGAGGGTGTCAGGACGCGAGCTCAGCGTGCCGCTGAAGCCTCACCGACTGATTCTACACAACAGGCCACGCATCCCGTGGCCCCGCCTACTATAACCACTGGCACCGCTCACCAGGTTACGCCCAGCATCGATTTGTCTACTCTCTTAGCCGCAATTCAGAGCTCAGGAGCAGAGCTAAATGCAAAGCTAACCGCTGCTCAGAAAGAGCTAAATGCAAAGCTAACCGCTGCTCAGAAAGAGCAAACCGCTGCTCAGAAAGAGCTAAGAGCAGAGTTATAGGGCGACCAACAGCAGGTCTTGTCGGCAGTCAGCGAGATAAGCGGGGTGGTTGCAAAACTCAAGAAAGACGTCAGCGCAGTAGAAGAAAAGTTTTGCATCCTGGGTAATGACATGGACAATGTGAAGACCGGACTCACAGAATTAGAAAAGAAGGTGGTGCGTCTGGAAACTAAAGGAGTAGCGGTCACATCGGGTGGTGGTGTACTCCATGGGCCCAATGTTAAGTTGCCTCCGTATGACGGTACCTCGTCTTGGGCTGCATACCGTCAACAGTTCCAGACGATCGCTGCTACGAATGGATGGACAGACGGACAGTGCCTAACCGCCCTCACAGTTGCACTCCGAGGACAGGCTCTTACCGTGTTGGAGGTGCTACCTAATTCCGGAAGCGGCTTTAAAGACCTGCTAGAGGCATTGGAATCCAGATATGGAGAACGACACCTGGAGCACGTCTTCCGTGCTCAGTTGCGCGACAGAGTCCAGCGTTCGGGGGAGGGACTACAGCAATGGGCTCTGGAGATTGAGAAGCTTGTCCGAAAGGCCTACCCAGCAGCCGACATGAAGATGGTGGAATCAAACACCGTGCAAGCCTTCGTTGATGGTATCAAGGACCTCGAGATTAGAGCTGCAGTGAGGCTCCGGCATCACGCCTCACTTAAGGAAGCACTAGCGCACGCCTTGGAGGTCGAAGCTGTAAGGCATGACTTCCGGCAGACCCATAAGGTTCGAGAAGTCACGGAGGAGGCGAAAGTGGTAAAGTCTCCATACAAGAAAGGATCAGGTGCCATGTGCTACAAGTGTGGAGAAAGAGGGCACCTCCAGTTTAATTGCCCACAAAAGGAGCCATATAGGGAACTCAAGGAGCGTATCGAGGAGCTGACGAAGAAATACGAATCTTTGTCTACTGCAAACCAGGGAAACGAGTAACAGCCAGGACTAAGGGGCGGGTACTGGCTGACGGCGCGGAAAAAGCCCCGACAACCATCATCTCACAGGTACATAATGGGAAGAGCATCGCAATAGCCGGAAAAATAAATGGTAATGATTGTCAAATAACGATTGACACAGGAGCCTCGAGAACAATAATTCGACCAGATTTAGTTAAGTCCGAGAAGAGAAGCAGGAGGAAAGTCACTTGTCGGCTTCTTTCCGCCTCCGGACAGCTAATACCCGTCTTTGGAGAAGTGTCAGTTATCATGTACATGGGAGAAGTGGCGTACCATCATGACGTCATTATAGCTGACATTGTGGACGATTGCATATTGGGGTTGGACTTCATGAAGAAATACAATTGCAAAATAGATGTTGCTGATGGAGTATTTAAGTGCGGTGAAGAAGAAATCTTTATACTTGGAGGCGTACACGGAAAAGTAACCTGTTTGAGAAATATTGTCATACCCGGACGTGCAGAAGCTCAAGTACTTGTAAAGCTACCGCCCACCCAAAATAACAAGCCAAGCAGATGTGTCTTGATTGAAGAAGCACCTTCTACGACCCGGAAACTTATGACAGCCAGAACTTTAGTTAGTGGTGGACATACAGCAGTTGTCAAAGTGCTGAATCTGGATGATCACGAGGTCCACTTAAGTAAAGGCCAGGTCATCGGAGAATGTGAGGAAGTTCTGTGGATGAAGAAATGCAGTTCAACGGCAAGCTCAGACGAAATGCAAGCTAGGAACAACACCACAATCAAGGAGCTACTTGATGACTGCAAAAGCAACCTAACATTCTCCCAGAGCGTTCAAGCAAAGAACTTCCTTCTACGCTATGCGAACATCTTTACCAATCAAGAAGGTGATATTGGAAGAACATCTTTGGTACAGCACAGAATTGATACCGGGAATGAGAGGCCCATCCGACAACGAGCTAGGCGAATACCAATTGCGAAGGAGAAGGAGGTCAAAGATCTATTGGAAGAAATGGAAAGAAATAAGATAATTGAACCTTCTTCGAGTCCATGGTGTTCACCTGTTGTGCTCGTTAAAAAGAAAGATGGAAGTACGCGATTCTGTGTAGATTACAGACGACTCAATGACATCACCAAGAAAGACAGCTACCCATTGCCACGAATTGATGACACACTGGATACGCTGAGTGGCATGAAATGGTTCTCCACCCTGGACTTAAAATCCGGGTACTGGCAGGTGGAAATTCATTAGAAGGACAAAGAGAAAACAGCGTTCTCTACAGGCAAAGGTCTATGGCAGTTCAACGTCATGCCCTTTGGTTTATGCAACGCACCAGCAACTTTTGAACGCCTGATGGAATGTGTCCTAGTAGGGCTGGTTGGGGAAGCCTGCCTGGTATACCTGGATGACGTCATCATAGTCGGCCGTGATTTTGAGGACCATTTGCGCAATCTAGAGCAAGTCTTTGCTAAGATACATGGAGCCAAGCTGAAATTAAATCCGAAAAAGTGTCATTTATTCAGGAACAAAGTGAGCTACCTCGGCCACGTTATCACCAGTGAAGGAATCCAGACGGATCCCGAGAAAGTTGAGGCTGTTAAAAAGTGGCCTGCTCCCAAAGATAAAACAGAGGTACGCGCATTCCTCGGCTTATGCTCATACTACAGGCGGTTTGTTAAAGGGTTCTCCGAGATTGCCAAGCCGTTACATCGTTTGACCGAAGATAAACGAACATTCTGTTGGAATGAGGCCTGCGAAGATTCCTTTAGGAAACTAAAGCAACATCTGTGTGAAACGCCTATTTTAGGATACCCACAAACTGAGGGCCAATTCATAGTGGATACTGATGCAAGTAATACGGCAATTGGCGGAGTTCTGTCTCAAATGCAAGATGACAGAGAGGTTGTTATTGCTTACTTCAGCAAGTCTCTGTCAAGGCCAGAAAGAAACTACTGTGTGACAAGGAGGGAACTTTTGGCTGTGGTAAAGACCCTACAACACTTTAGCAAATACCTCATAGGTAGAAGATTCTTACTGCGCACTGATCATGCAGCGTTGAAATGGCTTCTGCAGTTTAAGAACCCAGAAGGTCAGGTCGCACGATGGATCGAGCAACTACAGGAGTATGACTTCACCACGGAACACCGTAGTGGAAAGGCCCACGGAAACGCAGACGCCCTCTCTAGAAGGCCATGTTCAGAGGACTGCAAGCATTGCGTCAAACAAGAGTCCAAAGAGCAAACTCTGAAGCTCACTCGGACAACTCCTTTGGAATCCTAGGAAGGTGATGCTTTTAGAAAGGCTCAAGAAAATGATAACGACCTTCGTAACATCGTCATGTGGAAGAAACAAGGAGACGTAAAACCAACATGGAGCGAGGTGGCACCTATGAGTGCTACAACTAAAGCGTACTGGGCGCAATGGGACAGCATTATTATACAAAATGGAATACTTTACCGTAAATGGGAAAAGACTAATGGCAGAGAGTTCCACCTGCAAGTAGTTGTTCCAAAAATCAAAGTTCCAGAGGTTCTCCGTATGATACACGATAGTGTTTCGGGAGGTCATCTTGGCGTTAAGAGGACACTAATAAAAGTACGAGAGAGGTTTTATTGGCTCCACTGCCGTGAAGATGTGCAGAATTGGTGCCGCAAGTGCACAACATGCGCTACGGTAAAAGGGCCGCATACACGGAGTCGAGGAAACTTGAAACTGTACAACGTTGGCGCACCCTGGGAACGCATTGCAGTAGATGTAGCCGGGCCATTCCCTGTTACTGAGTCGGGGAACAGGTATTTCATGGTCGTCATGGACTATTTTACCAAATGGCCTGAAGTGTTTGCCATACCCAACCAGGAAGCTGCAACCGTTGCGACCAAGATAGTCGAAGAAGTTATTTGTCGCTATGGAGTACCTCTGGAAATCCATTCCGATCAAGGGAGAAACTTTGAGTCACAAATATTTCAAGAAGTATGCAAGATTTTGGGAATGCATAAAACCCGAACGACTGCGTACCACCCTCAGTCTGACGGAATGGTGGAACGATTTAATCAGACACTGGAGAGGCATTTGGCAAAAATAGTGGACAATCACCAAAAGGACTGGGACAAGTACATTCCACTATTCCTTCTATCTTATAGAACGGCAGAACACGAGAGCACAAAAACAACACCGGCCTATGTAAATTATGGACGGGAACTGCGGCTACCAGTAGATTTACTAACTGGAGGAACACCAGAAGATTCTCATACTGTGCAAGATTATGTTTCGGATCTACGCGAGAGAATGCAGAAAATCCACGATTTGGTTAGAGAAAATGGATTGCAGTCAAGCGAAAACATGAAAACTAGGTATGACAGAAGATCTAACACGAAGGGATTCCAAGAAGGCGCTCTGGTTTGGCTTCATAACCCGGCCCGCCGCAAAGGAAAGTCACCAAAACTACAGACTAGATGGGAGGGTCCGTATAAAGTAATCACACGATTGAATGATATAACTTACCGGATCCAACGACAGCCAAGAGGAGCAATAAAAATTGTCCACATCGACCGCCTGACTAAATATCACGCTAGCAATGATGATGCTCGAGACGAGCATCTCTAAGAAGGGGGCAGTGTTACGAATTCGTAAATTGCCGTAGAAATCACGAGAAAGCAGTAGAATGTTCGAGAAAGTAATCGAAGCTTCCAGAAGGACCTATACGAATTACGCGAGAAACTTTTAAGAACGATGGGAACGTTCGAGCAATAATGAACCTACAGTCCTATAACATAAGGCTTATATTCGTCACATGAACTTAGTGGTTTGTTCAAGATAATAGTCGAACATTCTAGTAATTGCGCGATTTCGTTTTGCGTAGTATAAAAGGACTGTTGATTGCAGTGTATGGACATTCTAAGTTTAGAAGCGAACAAGTGCGGATCAAAGCGATACTCTCAAAGTGATCTAGTGTGAAATACCGACTAAGGCGAATACTACGGATTAAGTTAGCATTGTGATATTGGACTTTGTTGCTTGGTTACTGTAAATTCTAGAGTGGTGTTCGGAATAAAGTCTCATCAGTGTCAGCAGGTGTTTCCATTCAAATTTACGAACCCCTAGCTCGTAACAGTATTTATGGCACGTATAATTGATATTTTGAAAGAACAAAATAACCCTGTAAATCAGCAATCTTGACAAATACGTGAGAACGTTCGTTACTTTTAATCTTGCTTACGTTCGTATTGTAAAGTGGGCCTCGGGAACCAACGCCGTACTGGGCGTCATACTTCTCCATCTATTTGTGCTTGATAAAAAGTGACAAACGATTCCAAGGAGATGATTGATTTCTGAGTGTCATTCTGTAGTACGGGCTTTTCTTACTTTTATCAAGTTAATGGTATGAAGGGCAAGGGTAAATTAAAGGAACTACGAAAATAAATAATAAAACTTTTTTATATACGATTATTGATTAAATATTGACTAATAAAAGAAAATTTTTAAATCTATAATGTTATTAAGAAAAAAAAATTAGATTTTTCTTTAATGCATAATATTTCAATATAATAGATATAGCAATTATTTGTTCATTTTTTAATTTTATTTAGAAACGTGTATTAAGTATCTATGTATATATAATATGTAATTTTTTTTTTTGGAATATATATGTGTACTAGTGTGTATGTATATGTGTATATATGTGTATGTATTGGTATAATGATATTTATATATGTATATTATAGATGTAATGTGTGTGTGTGTATGATTACTTTTTCTTTAATAAGCAGAAACAGTTCTTACCAGATGAATAGATAAATGAATTGATTTAGTACCACTTATGTATCTATAGCTCAAATATTTAGCTTAATGTTAGTCTTGTAACACCCATAATTGCTACTTACTTAAAACGTATAAGGAGACCTTTTAATTGGCCTTACTATTAATGCACAAAATGTTATAACATACTTATTGTAACGCTGTTTGGTTTCTAATAAATAAATAAATAAATAAAAAAAAATAAACTCGGTGACGCAGTAAATATCATCAGCGACACTACTGACTAATGCAGTAAAAAAAACTCGAAATGTTACCATGTGTTTTAGATCACTAAACACTTTTGCAACTTTTGCATCTTACTTCCTGTGTCACCTAAATTTCGTATATAAGATATTAACTTACACTATGTGTAACAGAAATAACGCACCTCCAGAAAGAGTCGGCTTCGGAACCGATACAATGAAAAAAAATTGGACAAGACATTTACCATTCGCAAAAAGACCCAAAAATCATTAAAATATTCCTACCTAAAAAAATTTTTTTCTAAAACGAATTTATTTTAAACGATCGTTTTCAGCGCAGTCAAAGGCGCGTTCGAAACTCGTAAGCGCGTATACGCGAGTCTACTGCGCGTCGTCTGCTCGTTTAAATTACGCTGTGTGCTTAGGCTCTAACATTGAGTTTTGTGTAATGTTAATAAAGTTTACTTTACAAAAACAGCGGTCTAATCGCGCTTAACAAAGTTTTTACCAAAACCAAATCGTTATCGTTGTCATAAGTGTTGACAGCTGATAGATGTCAAACCATTGTTAAAATGTATGATAACGATTTGATTTTGGTAAAAACGCTGTAAATAGCGCGATAAAGCCCCAGATATAAACAAAACTCTACAAGGATATCACAAAAAGACCTAAGTACATATTTTAAAATTAAAATTACTGAAATGATTAAATTGCATATTAGAATTATTCAATGGGCGTTCGTTATTTTATTTTATTTTCTTATTAGAGACAATAAACAGTTATCACAATATGTGTGTGCTAAGAACTTATAAGTAACAATAAATAATCATTGTGAAACCCACTACATTATCCACAAGTTATTTACATTATCCAAGAGTTACAAAAATTTACAAACATCCAAAATTATTTAAAAATTAAATCATTTACAATTTTATAATCCACATCAGAAACAAACAATGAGATTATGAAATTGTAGTACTTATACTTAACAGGTCAAGTGTGATAAATGTGATGAATATTAAGAAATTAAAAAGTTTTTAAAACATCCATTATTTCTGTTACATGTTGTATATTAAACGACTTTGGCTCCAAAACGAATCATTAATCAATGTGTATAAAACAAAGACTATTTTACTGGCAGGTACCAGAAGTAGTTCTGCGGACAGTGCGTATCTCCATCACGTGCCAAAGCTGCCTCACGTCCACCTCGTACCCTGAACCAGACGTGCGGGTCAAGGTAATCTCGCCCTTATTACTATAACATGTGGGTCGTTTTATACCACATAACCAATTTTTTATGTTTTTAACATCTAAGTATACTAAGTTTCCTCAACATTATAATATCATTATTGATCAATGCTTTATAGTATGTGATAATATATTTGCTAACACCAGTCTGAATCATAATTTTACTGCTCGCTAGATTATAAACTACTAGTGGTCGACCGTGGCTTCGCTTGCGGTAATGTCGGTTAAATTTTAGCCTATATGTTATTTTGATGAATGAGCTATATTACTGTAAAGTTTCATTAAAATCCGTTTAGTAGTATTTGCGTGAAAGAGTAACAAAAACACATCCACACATCCATCCATACAAACTTTCACATTTATAATATTAGTAGGATAACTAAATATTGTGAACTACAAAATAACGTTGCAGACTTATTGGTTTAAAAACGCATTTCGCTAAACGTCCACCAATCAGAGGAAAGTATACAATTTCACTGGGCAATAGCATCACAGAATATCGGATAGATTGTAAAACTACGCAGTTATTGGTCCAATTATATTGTAGGCTAAACGGGCTGTTAAATTTTTTCGCTAGTTTATAATCCCGTGAGTTTTAACTTCGGTTTGTTATCATTTTACGATGAATCCAATTAGCAAATTATTATTAGATCGGCATCCTGGTATGGGGCGTACAGAAAGGTGTGGAACACGTAGCCTCAGTGGTGGAACGAGTACATCGCTTCTCTTCGCAAAATAGGTACGTAACCAGTCTTCTGAAGTTTATTTTTATGTAGATGTAATTGCCAAAGCTTCCCCGTAAAGCATAAAAAGCATCCACTTATCATCTAGTAGAATGATTCTGTCAAGTTAAAAATTAAGATGAATAAATATGACTTGTTTACTATGGTCATGTTTTGGTCGCCGTTGTGGTGGAGAGGTCAGTTACGCTGCCTACACATTGGGCGCTCCGGGTTCGATCCCTAGTACACTAAAATTTGCCACTATCTTAGTGTGATGAACACGAATATTTGTTCACGAATCATGTATTTTTTTATACTGGGTGTAAAAGACATGAACAGTCAAACGTATTCTATACATCAAAATAAGACATATTTCAAAAAAAATATTGCTGGGAAATGATTTTTATTTTTTGGTGTTAAAAAAAATTGCAAATTGTACCGCGCAATGTAAAGGGCTCAACTCGCACGCAACTCGCAAAACCGCGATGATTTTGCCAGACGGCGGCCCCGTTCGTTAGTGTCCGTGCGCATCGAGTGAGCTACATTGAACGCTTACGTTTTGAAACCATTTTTTGTTATAAAATACTAAAAAAAAAATAGAATGTTTCTTTGGACAATAATTAAGAAATAACGTATAGAATACGTTTTCATAAAAAAATAAAAAAAAATTGACTTTGACCTTCAGTAAAATCGTAATTATCAATTTCCCAGGTATAGTCTAAAGGAAGAAAAATGTTATGATGGTGAGCAGAATACATGGTTCTCGTTTGACTGTTCATGTCTTTTACACCCGTTATTTCTTGTTTTGATGTATAAAATGTATATTTAAATATAAGTTTATTTATGAAATACTTATCTTGAATATTATATATATTTCTCGTTATTTAGTATTCATAAAACAAGTTCTTAATGATAACTTAATATAGGCTAGATCAGGGATTCCCAAACTATTTTGGGCAAGAGACCCTTTTTCCAAAATTAACATAATATAATATTATTATCAGACCTCCCATAGCCATATCATGTATTTAAAAAATCGTATACATAGTTTTTTTTTTTTTTTTTTTTTTTTTTTTTTTTTTTTTTTTTGGTGGGTAGATCTCAAAGTGTCAAGTCGTGTATTTTATAGCTCTCTTATATTTAATAATTAAAATTATATAAAACTTACATGTATTAAGTTTAATATCAACATTGTGTAGGTTGACAATTATTTAACATTCACACACTTTTTTTGACCACTATACCCACATGGATTCTTCTGCTGGAACACTTTTGAAAAGCATGGAAGAGCTATCTGCCATGTTTAGTACACGAATGGCTGAGTTTGAGAAGAACCTCCCTCAGCCCAGCGCCAAGGAGTCCAACATAACTGTAAAATCTCTGGCTTCGGAGTACTCAACATTTAAGAGTTTTATATGGAAAACCCTTAGCATCTTAAAATCCCAGCTTGAGCTGCTGATATTGAATGTTGACCACTTGGAGACGCATTCCCGCAGGAAAATCCTTCTTTTTCACGGAATCAGTGAGGACAAAGACGAGGATATCCAGAAGAAAGTCCTGGAGGTATTGAACACACAGATGCACCTATCTGTTTTCAGTGTGGATTCATTGGAATCCTGTCATAGACTGGGCCCAAAAAAGGAAAAGATTCGTCCTGTGTTGGTAAGGTTCGTGTCAATGTCTCATCGCATGCAAGTGTGGAAGACCAAAACTGCATTAAAGGGCTCCCAAGTGACCATCAGTGAGTTCCTCACGAAGAAAAGGCAAGCGATTTTTGTTGCAGCCCGTAATCATTTTGGCGTTAGAAAATGCTGGTCAATGGAAGGTTCTGTAGTTGTTCTGCTCCCCGACAAAAGTCGCAGGAAGGTTGTATCTTTGTCTGAACTGCAGGTCTTAATTGCTCAGCATCCGTCGCATTCCAAAGTACCAGAATGATCCAGTGAAAAACAGTTTAAAGACATTCTTTTTTTTTTTCATTTTGAACTACGGGCATTTATGATTCTCTCATATCCACAATTATAAAATTGTAAGGTATGTTTTTTATTTTATTATTAACACATTATAAGAACCAAACTTTATAAAATAACACTGTAGGTGTAGGTAAAACAGGTAAAATTTATTTTGTTTTTGATAAATGTCAATGTCAAATGTTAGCTTTAGCTGTTGTCACTGCATTTTTTTTTTTTGTTTGTTAAGACAAAGGACAATGTTACGTACAGACAATGTATTTTTTTATTATTTTTGTTTGTGTATAGTAGTTATTGTGTAATTTTTCCTTTTTGTCAACCTATGCATGTAGTAAATTAGTTTTGTTTTTTTTTTTTTAATTGTACGTACATTTAAGTTATATAGTTTATTTATAATTTTATTATAGTATATATATATATATATATATATATTTTTAATTTATTTATATTTAATTATGCTTGTAAATGATGATTTTTTCTCTTGCTCGTCCGATGAATATGAAAGTGCTCAAGATAGTGACATTTCGGACTGTGCACTTTTGGATGATAAGCTATTGTCTATTTTTGATAAAAACTCCAAATTCCTATCCCTTGTGCACATTAACGCACAAAGTATTCCTGCGCATTATAGTGATCTAGTTACATCCTTTAGTAATGGTGTAGTCGATTGTATCTTTGTTTCAGAAACGTGGTTAAAGCCTTCTCTTCAATCTACTGGTTATTCTCTTCCTGGTTACAAACTCTTTCGCAACGACCGCATTGGCATGGGAGGTGGCGGAGTGGGTATTTACCTCCGAGGTCACATTCCTGCCAATGTTGTCAAGTGCTCGACATCCCATATTTCCCCTTCAGGCTCCCTCGAATACATTTTTGTTGAAATTAACATACATCATAAGAAAATTCTTCTAGGTTGTTTATACAGTCCAAGCGACAAGGTGGATTATTTTCATACATTAGAAAGTATACTCGAAAATCTCACGCCTTCGTTTGACCACACAATATTAATGGGGGATTTAAATACTTGTCTTTTAAAAGCTGACACGAGAGCTACTAAACTATCAAATGTAATTTCCTCTTTAAACTTGCATGTACTCTCTAAGTCGTCTCCCACTCACTACTTCCCTCATTGCAAACCTTCTCTTATCGATTTGATTATAGTTTCAGACCCTAATCTTGCTGGATCTTTTGGTCAAACAGCAGCTCCCTTTTCATATCACGATTTAATTTTTCTCACTTTTAAAGTACGGCGTCCCAAGATTAAACGCAAAGTTATTCTACAGCGCAATTTCCGGCATATGGATACAAACCGATTGAGAGATGATGTTAAACGTGTAGACTGGTCATCTTTACTCCAATCTGATGACATTGATGTTATGGTTGAATTATTTACGAAGAAGTTGATCGAAATTTACGACATTCATGCTCCAATACGCCCTGTCCGAGTCAGGCATGTACCAGCTCCCTGGTTAACGCCATACATCAGGAAGGCAATGGCTTTACGTGATAGGGCTAAGAAACGCACTAAAGAAAACCCGTGCCCCGTTAATCTTGATGCCTACAAGATTTTGCGTAATCGGTGCAATAGACTGTGTAGAGATGCAAAACGTAACTACATTCACGATAAAATCGCTAACATTGATACCAACCTTACTTGGAAATTCCTAAGGTCTTTTGGAGTGGGCAAGCCCACGGTGTCACATCAGTGTGCTGTGGATCTTAACATTTTAAATACTCACTTTTCTTCTCCTCCTGTAACCCTAAGCATGCCTTCAAAATCGGCCTCACTCTCCTATCTCTCTAGTCTTGTCCCACCAGACTGTTCTTCTTTTTCTTTTCATCCTGTTACTGAGGATACCGTAGCGGGGAATATTAGAAGTATCAGTACCAAGGCTATTGGATGCGATGGCCTGAGTCTCGATATGGTTCTTCCCGTGTTGGATGACATCGTGTCTATTGTCACACATATAATAAATTTCTCTCTCACACATAATGTCTTTCCAACATCGTGGAAGAAAGCTACTATTATACCTTTACCCAAATCCCCAAATCCGTCATCTTTTTCTGAATATCGACCTATCTCCATTTTACCTCTCCTTTCCAAAGTTCTCGAGTCCGTTGCACATCAACAATTATATTCCTTTTTCACCTCCAATTCCTTACTATGTCCTCTCCAATCCGGATTTCGGCCATCGCATAGTACGGTTGGTGCATTGCTGAATGTTACAGAAGATATACGCCTAGCAATGGATAATACCAAACTCACTATAATTTGTCTTCTGGATTTTAGTAGTGCATTTAACTCTGTTGACTTCGACATACTTCTTGGTATTCTTCGCTCCGCTCACGTCTCTGATTCTACCATTCAATGGTTTCGTTCGTACCTTTTTGGCCGCCAACAGTGTGTGAAAGTAGATGATACCATGTCTGATTGGAGTCAGTTGACCGCTGGTGTGCCTCAAGGTGGTGTACTTTCTCCGTTGTTGTTTTCTATTTTTATCAACGGAATTTCCAAAGTTATCTCTTCCTCTTTCCATCTCTATGCTGATGACCTGCAAATCTATAGGCATTCGGGACTAAGCGAGGTCGCACAGTCTATTTTAAACCTAAACAAAGATCTTTTAGCCGTTCAATCTTGGGCTAAATCTTTTGGTCTGCTTGTAAACCCGTTAAAATCGCAAGCTATGATTGTGGGTAGCAGTAGGCTGCGTAACAGACTTAATTTCAGTTCGCTACCTCCTCTTATATATGACGGTACTGTAATTGCCTACACTGATAAAGTCAAAAATCTTGGGATAACGATGGACTGTACTATGTCATGGATACCGCAGGTTAGTGATGTCAGCAAGCGTATGCACTTTTCATATCATTCTCTCAAGCGGCTCCAATATTTTCTCCCGTTCAAAACCAAAATTATGCTTGCGCAATCTCTTCTTCTTCCCATTCTCGACTACGCTGATATTTGCTATTTGGATGTGACTGAAGACCTACTAAACAAGCTTGAACGTCTACAGAATCTGGCCATTCGGTTCATTTACGGCCTGCGCAAATATGACCATGTGTCGACTTTTCGCGCTGAGCTTGAATGGCTACCGATTCGTGACCGTCGTAATGTGCACATCCTTTCCACTCTTTATAAAATCCTGAACGATCCTAAAGCCCCTTCGTATCTCCGTTCCCGTTTCCGGCTGTGTCAACCTCCCACTCGCTCAAGACGCCCGTGTGTTATTAAAATGCTGGAGCTGCCGAATGGTAACACAAACTTTCTGCTTCACTCGTTTTCTTTTCGCGCTGCACATCTATGGAACAGTCTTCCGAATATTATCCAGGAAAGTCCGTCTATAAATTGTTTCAAAAATAGATTAAAGAAGCATTTTTTGACAAAAATCTCTTGATAGTCATCGTAAGTGTTTCCTATCAGTTTGTCTTATTTATTGCTTATGTATGTGTATGTGAATAATATATATGTAGGTTTATATTTGTGTATATGTGTATTGTGTATATATATATATATGTATATTGCTTTTTTATATAGGTAATTTAAGTATTTATTTATTTATAATGATTAAGTATGTTTAAATATTGTTTAGTAGCATGTAAATTGTTATTTTAAATATTGTTAGTTTTTTTTTATCTTGACACTCTTGCATTTTGTATCACCTGCATTCGGTTTATTCTCTAACATCCATGGGTTGACTGGAAGAGATCTCTTTTAGGGATAAGTCCGCCCTTGCAAACTATGTAATATTATGTAAATTGTTTATATATGTTTTCAAGTGCAATAAAGAGTATAATATAAGTTTGACATCATTTTCTCATAAAAGTTTGACAAAATAAATAGACTTCAAATTCAGGAAATATGAATGTTATTATTAAAACAAATAATGTAAAAATACTTAAGTAGGTAATTATGAAAAAAATGCAAAGTAAAGATATTAAAATAAGATTCTGTGTGATGGATGCCTTTTATGTCGGTCTATTACTAACCGACAAACCAATCTCTCCACCTGGTAGGACAGTTAGTAATTTTTTTCTTAACCACAACCTAGGTAGTTGGAAAATGATCTCGACCCCTCGGGGTGGATATCGCGAGACTATGAGAATCCCTGGGCTAGATAATTGGTGTGAGCGTAGAAATATATTATACCTATTATTATACTAGGGTGCTGAATATCGATGGAGCCTTGGATTTCGATGAGTTGAACACTCCTCTGTACACGCCCGCTGCTCGCCCGGACGCCGAACCTGCTTCCTATAAGCCTGGGTGAGCACTTCTCTCATACAACTTAGTCTTCTTATTCGACTCTAAAATGTTTTCAGCAACACCAAAACACTGGGATACCTGCTTGAATAGTTGAGCTGGTTGGAAATCATCCAACCATGGGCTGAAAGTAAAGATGAAACATCCACTCGCACTTAAAAACACACACACACTTACACGCAACTACCTACTAGTACCACGATATAAGTTCTTACAATCAGCCGACGGGCACGTCTAGACAGGGCAATCGTGAGGGGGACGCGGGACGAGAGGGGTGCGGTGTCGCCACCAAACTGCCATACACTCGCTCGGGACATGCTAGTCTTCTGTATGTCTACTGCACGCTATCAAGACAAAAGCGGCATTTTGCTTAACTTCAAAGGCGTCGAACCACTCTGTGTTTTTATGATGTGGTAGCACCATCATGAAACACCGCCTACAAACCCAATACCAGCCCAATTCTGGTCTCCACAGTTCGACGCTTATTTAACTTGATTTCGAATTTTAGATTCGACACGGTGGAGCGGTCTAGCTTACTTTAAAATTAGGCATAAAAAAAAAATTAGTTGGCGATAATTTCGAATTTTGCAGAATCTGCGCTTTCTGAATGTTATCATTATAAGCTGCTGTACTAAGACAGGCATTGCCTGATTTGGTCACCAGTCTCAAATATTATGGTCGAAGATATTAAAAATGTTGTAAAATTACTTTACATACAAGAAAATAAACAATTGTTCTAAAGAAAGTTATTTACTGTGCTTTTGATGAAAAATGTTAGTGCAATTGATTATTTCTAATTGCAGACGGTGTTCAAAATGTACGGACACAGCGGATAACCCCGAGCCGTGCCACTTGTTGGGACCCAACCGGGATCAGCTTAGGGTGAGTTCACTTGACATGTTGCTAGCATATCACATAAGTAGGGCAACTATTCCAAAATCAGCTGTTCCATTTTTTATGCACAGACAGACAGACAGCTTGTTTGTCTAGATAGATGACAAACACTGTTCGCCTATAGACACCTGCAATAACAAGGAAAAAATCACTTTGTATTGCAGGTGCGTTGTCAAACTGAGCCCTAAGATGAAATGCCTTCCATGTCCGGTAATTACCAGCGGCGATTATTCTAAGTTGACGAGGTAGGCACCGCCAAACCATTAATGAATAAAATAATTAAATAAAATAAACACGATAAACACACAAATATAACATTGCAGATAGTAGTAAGTAAATAATTTAGATCCACTTATAAATCAATGTCATAAAATAATATAAGTTAATTTTAGTTTTTTATTGAGAAAAAAATACGTAACTTTAGCCAACCCAAGACTACACACACTAGAAATCGCCACTGGTAATTACACTGGCTACCTTTCCCTTCAATCCGAAACACAGCAAACTGTTTCACGGCTGAAATAGGAAAGGCGTTGGTACCTACCCAGACGACCCTACATACAGGCCTACCACCTAGTAAAATATCCATATCCATACAAAAGTGTAATACCTATGCACCCAAAATCTATGGAAAAGCCGATTTTTCAGGTCAATTGATTTGGCTCATATTTTGGGGCTATGAATCATCATTAGAGTCTTTATTTTAAAACGATTCTGTCATCCCATCGGCCCTGTCTAAAATGGGATCAAACTCAAAAGTATCAAATCTTTAGTGAACCAACAAATGAAATCCAACAAACGGTGCAAAAGATTCCAAATCATCCCAGCAGTTCGTGAAGCGACCAGTCCTCTTAAAAAATCGATTTATAAATATTGGCTCGGATATTCCTATCTGAGATTGCTAATCCACTCATCCCTGCTTCAGATATTCATATCCAAGATTGCTAATCCACTCATCCCTGACTAAGATATTCCTATCCGAGATTGTTAATCCACTCATCCCTGACTTAGATATTCCGATCCGAGATTTCTAGTCCACTCATCCCTGGCTTAGATATTCCTATGCGAGATTGCTAATCCACTCATCCCTGCTTTGGATCTTGTTAAAAAAATCAAAGATTTCTTCATTTAAAAGGAATTTGCTACCACCATTTCGGATGGAAATTTTCTGAAAAAAAATCTCACTATTTTTTCATCGCCATCTCTTTCATGATATATACCTGGATACCCGGACTGCAGAGTGAAATATCTGTTCTAGTTGTTGTTGTTTGTTGTTGTTACAAGGCCCATACTGCCAGGAGTGGCTTTATGTGTAACTAAATGTTACCTAAAGCTCTGCTCAAACCTTTTTGGGATTACGGGCGTGGTTATATGTATGTGTATATATTTCAGATACAAGTGATAATAGTGCCACTAACTGACTACTGCCACGTAGGAGCCGACAGCGGATGACCTCCCTTCGGGATGCCACGTCAGTGACAGAGACTATTATAATGTCCGAATAAACGTGTGACACTGTATATAAACATGGGAATGCCCTATCTTGTTGACTAATTGATACTTTAAATTTTCACGTGTTGAAATGTATCCATACTCCATATCTATTAAATATTAACTGCGATATACATTGGGTTCATAAACTCTGTCAACAGTTACGGAAATTTTTGTTACTAAGACTTTTTAACTGTGCGTTTTGGAAATGCATACGCGTTAAGTGATTAACGCGCGATAGTAGCGTATTAACGCACTACAGAAGCCATGTAAATAAGTATAGCAAACAAAGATACTTCAGTTTTTTTTCACTTATATTCATAAGTGCTGTAAAGTCTTACAATGTGCCACAGATTAGTGTAAACTTATTGGTTTATTTGTCAAATAAAGATGAAGATGTTAAAAATTTTATCGTCATCAACATCTCAGCCGAATGAATGAATTAATGAAAAAGATTATTCGGTGCTTCACACGTAAATTAAAAAAAAAACAAACATTCAAGTTTAAGATCAAAGCGATGATTTTTTTTCGAAAATCCAATGATGCAGTTTTTGTTTTCATCAAAATCGAGCTCGCGACTCCTTTGAGCATTTTTTGATATTCCTTATAGTTAAGGATTTGGCTCTGAAGGCCCACTTGAAACATTTACTCTGTATATTTGGACTGGACTTTTCTGGAGGTTATATTAACTTGTAAAACAGTCCCACCCACTCAATGTAATTCACACTTATCAGTATTTTAAATCGTGTGCCAATAAGAGTAGAAAACAATGTAACAGTTTTACAATCCACGTAGTTCACTTCTTTCAAAATTGAGATAAGTTTTCGATTTTCATCGATTGTGTGAAACTCATTGGACGAACTATTGTTATTACTCATTATTTTACAGAACCTTAGTGATCAACAATAGGTATGTAAAATCGTTAAAAGATACTACACCAATTTCAATATAATCAATGCCAAAATAATAGCCTAATATAAAAATCGGCTGAAACCTCGTTTATGATGTTTCGTTATAGTCAAATGTATTTGTTTTAAATGTTATTGTGTTTATGTTATGTTAGGGTAAGTGTGGTTAATATTAAATTCTTAATAGAATTCAAGGTAAAAGTAAGAAATAAATAAATTTACTGTTGATAATGAATGATTTAAACTTACTGCCGTTAAACGTCGCCAATCATCGCAATAATAAAATGATGATTGACAAAAATATTTGGAGCGTGAGCCCACCTCGCTATAAAAAATATTTGTTCATTATCAGGAAAGCGCATGTCAGAATTCGCTGTGTGGATGAGTATGATTGAAAATGATACCAAATTAAATAGAAAGCGAAAAACATGACAAAAAAAAACTCCCGTCATGGATAAGTGCTGAGACGGGACTTGAACCCGCGTCCTTTCGGTATCCGGGTGACTGGTCTTCCGTTTCTGATACATCATCAGGCTGACGTATTCATTTCTAACATTGGTCTTCCTGATACTGAACGTATGTATACAGACCATTAATTTGACATACAAGTCATTCTTATTGGAGGTGGGCTCATTTGGCCCATTGCCCTTTACATAATATTTCTATTTGGCTTGTGTTAATATTATGTCAATTGTGTACTAAAACTTATAAAGCAACAAATAGTGCTTAGCCCAAGATACGCTGATGGAGTAGTATGCAAAATATTAATTATAAACTAAATTTTGTAATGTGTAGAAGTTACAGTAAGCTCAATTGGCGTTGACGACTTGTAACAGTCGACAAAGTTCGCGGTATTCCATTTATAAAATAACTTTAAACGACTGCCTTGGACCAAGCCCTGCCTACTTTTAACTGCGGCCAATAGAATACAAACGTAATATGGTGCAGCCAATAAGGCACAGCATCTACACTCTGCTTCCGAAGGTCGCCTCCCCTTCCCGCAGTCGCTCTAGCTGTCCGAAAACAGTCTGCTGTTATTGGCTCAAACCGGTATTGCAAGGCGAGTCGTCTGTCAATCAGACACGGTAGGCGAAGGCGATAATCGCGTTACGTCGTCAGACGTCGTCACATGTCGGTGCCACGCGATTATCACCTATGACATGGTGTCTTGTTTGGTTAAATTATCTTTATAATTATAAGCTATTTACTTGTATTGCATTCTGGATAATTTTCTATAATCGCTTGCTCCAGCAGTTAGTTGAATTTATATTTATAAATTCAAATGAATATATCTATTCTTAATAAATGGCATCGCGTCGATTAATTATCTACCGGTGCGCATTTATTTAACCAATGTCACGTGAAAGAGTTTTTACAGTAACAATAAATTGGACTGTAGTTTGGTCAATAATTGGTCAATAACAACACGTGTTATTACGACAAGTATTCGGGTGAAACTCTAAATAATGTACAGCACGTCAGCTTGCAATGCAAACCTGTAAAATTTTGTCATTCTGTTTTGAACTTTATACCAAACACCTTTAGGTGTAAAAGTTGTAATTTAATTGGAGAAATCGTGAATTAGTGATAACCAGACCTGCTGGTGTTGGTACATTTGTCTCCTCTGTTTTTCACAGTGCCTTTTTGGATCCCTTCAGATTATCGTCAAACAAAGCTTTAACTTCATTTAAACACGCATTCATGGGTTAACTGGAAGCGATCTCTTCTAGAGACAGGTCCGCACTTGTAAAATATATTTTTTTTTTCCGAAATGTGAATAATTTTTTTGTGCAATTTAGAGTATAATAAATTTACGACTACATACATATAACAATGAAGGCAGAATTGAATGTATAACGTTGATTTGTTTGATATCTACTGTGTACGGGATGCCTATGGTTAACGTTTTAAGTTGAAAATTTACATCCTTATAACTGAAGCACTTGTAGCACCAAGTATCCATAGTCTATTTAGCAGAATTACATTTAAACAAAATGCTACCCCGCCAGTTTTGGGCTTAGTAAAATTTATACAATACTTAATTATAAATTATTTGGTTGAGTTGTATGTAATTATTGTAAATAATTGTGAATCTATTGTTGTTTTTTGTGCAATAATTGTTAATTTTTCATGTTTTGTTGCATTATGTTCCAATGTGTCAATAAGACTGTGCATAATAAAGATAAGAAATAAAATTGCTTTTTATTTCCTTGCTTAGTTTACCTACATCAAATCATTTATTGTGCATACTGTTTAACAAATCGTACACATAATTTAGTTACACTTCAATTTCGTTGGAATATTTATTAAAAATATTTGTACAAAAACAAGAAATCCTTTACGGCGTTACACCGACAATTGGGGCGTTTTCATTACCTACTTGAAATTTAATTACATTTTCTGACCTACTTTTTGTACGTTTCACTCAAGAAAATTATAGATAAAATTATAAGCCACAACTCCAAAAATTTAAGACAAAAAGATTTGACCTTTAAACTGCTTATTTTCTATTTGTCTCTTTTTCTCTTTAACCTGGATGTAAAGTATTTTATATCAAATTTATTAATTTAAAAAATATATTGCGAGTGGGTTGGCTAAAAAATTCCTGGCCTAGCAAAATACTAATAAAATCTAAAAAAAAACTTAAACATTTTACCTACTTAGAGAAATGAATTATTTAATAATTTTCTAAATACAACGTTTTACCACGGTAATATTATCTATGGTTTTACCTACCGTTAAATAACCCGTAATAAAAAAATATCAAAGTAGAAATATTGACAACCCTTACTTAGCTGTAATGCATGTCAGAGAACCAGAGTTAGCATAGATTATTTGTCTATTTATTTAAAATAATTATCTACTTTAATTATTTTTCTGTTTTTCATACTAAGGTTTGGAATTTCAATACTAATGCTGCCATTATTCTTAATTGTCGCCTTTGAAAAATCCAAGACTGAAAAAATGGCATGTCAGTTTCAAATCTTCTAATCGATATCATACAACTGTTGAGTGATTTTTTACAAAATAAAAAATGGAATGTAGTGTTCTTATCGAAAATTCTGTACATTTGTCGTTCTGTGGATATTAGGTAAAAATGTACACAAACATTCTGCGTAATTTTACACTTTATCTTTACTGAAATAGGGTTTGCTTTGTTTGAATGAGTGCACTGTTTAATTTTTTAATCTTTAATTGATAACTGGCCAGGGTTTTTTTCTCAACCCACTCGCCATATTTTTTTTAACATGCAGATATAAAATAGTTGTCATCGATTAAACAGATCAGTGAAGGTCGTTTCTAATACAGATTTTAGTACCTACTATAAATACTTATATTATTATTTCTTGTACGCATTTAATTGTTAGGCGTATGATTGAGGGTTATAAAATAAAAACAATTATAGTTTATGTAAAATATAACATTCATTTATTTTTTTACGTACAGACAGACTTTATTGAACTTATTGAAGCGAAAATTATAACTAAATACGTATATAGATTACATCACATATATTTCAATCAAATGCATATTTTAAAAACATGTTCAATGAATTGGAAGCACGGGAAAGTGGAAAATATACGATACATATTTATTTATTGAATAATAAAATTACATCTCATTTGATGTGATGCTTTTTTAACAGCCAGTAACAAGTACGAGTAATACACACTTAAGCTTACTATTCAAGTAATATTTTTAATCTTATTTAATCGCAATACGAATAATATTTGCATCACATTTGTTACTTGACTGGTACTTACATCTAAGTAGTAAAAAGTTAAATATTATGTAATTAAAAATACATTTTAGCGCCATTACTATACATATTGACCAATTAGCACTATAATAAATTGGTCATTAAAAATAATGGTGTTCGAGATACCAGATGGCGCCACAGACAAGAGGTCTTGGCTGAAATTCTCACATTCCATTCCACAAACGTCATAAAATTGACAAACGAGGATTTATGAATTAAAACTTGACAGTAACGACAAGAGACGACCTCACGCTACAGTGTTGCCATCAGACGCATATTTTATTTTCATTACGTTTAAAAAATTGGGTATACAAAACGCTAGGAAAAATTAATTTTGTAAATGTGTATAAATTGCAACTAAATAAGTCTTAAGATATAGGGAGAAGGAATTAAGTACTACAATAAAATTTATTAAAGTACCTTTAAATTTCAGTATAATTTGAATATAACTTTTTAACTTAGTTTTTATTACTGATGTGCCAGATACCCATGTCCAGTAAAGTGAAATATTTTGAGGTTAACATATGACTTTGTTTAATAAGCTCAAAATATTTCACTTATACACCCCTAGAAATTGTATGTTACTCTGAAATTCAAAGTTACTAAAAATGACAGTATTAAAATAAAATACTTAAATTTAAAAATCTCAATTTAAGATCTTCATTGTTGTTAACGGAAAAACACAGATATTTCCAAAGATTAAAATTTTAGTAAAAAGCAAAAACCGCGTTGCTTTTTTGGTATTCACAGTCTTTGTTTCCTTAAAAATAGTCGAGACAGCGAAATGTCTTTTCGTTTTTTTATTGTCAAATTTGCATATAAAATATATCCGACCAAAATTACACGGGACGCAATGTTTAACATCTAAATCTTATCACAGTGTTGTATTAACAGGATTTAAACAATATATAAAAACACTGAATTAATTGTATCGAAAAAGAGATTTTTTCTGAAGATTCCACCTGGGGTAGAACCTGAAATAAGCCAGGGCTGTCCAAACCACGGCCTGCGTGATAAATGCATACATACATGGAGTTGGCATGAATGACATATTTATTCATATAATGACAGCATTTTCAATTTATACGTTCCCTAACTAAAGGAAGGAGGAATCCCTAAAGTTAAAGTATTTTAATTTGATGAAACAATGTCTACCATAAAAACATAAGCACCAAGCACTGACAAATTTCGACAGCGAAAAGCAGTGTCTCGGTGGCGTAATTGGTCAACGCAGCCGCCCGGATTGCGGAAGATTCTGGTTCGAGTCCCGTCTGAAGCAGGTCGATTTTTTTCAGTGCATTTTTCTAGTGTTTTTTTTTTGTTTTGTTTTTGTTGTTTTGTTTTGTTTGTAAACGCAAAAATAAAATTATTCCTTAAAGTTTTAGAAATAAAATTATTCCTTAAAGTTTTAGGTTTGGACAGACCTGATCTAAGTATAATAATAAACTTGACTTCCGGTGAGCAAGATCCGCCTTTATGACGTCACTTATAAATCTACACAATATGTATTCCATGAAGATAGAATTAAGAATGGAGTCATTAGTCAAATGAAAAAAGTGAGGGCAAAAATTTTGACAACCCTTGACATTTCATGACATTTCTTGACATTGCTAGAGAGGCCCTGTCTCTTTCTAGTAGGGTGCCTGTAGCATAAATTAATCACGGACAGTCTTGTGCCACGGGTAAGGTCTCACGTGCTCCCACGGTCCTAAGATATAGGGAGTTAAATGAGACACGAGAGATCCGTGCAGAACAATTTATTAAATGGTGGTATAATGCCCAATAGCGTGTACTCCCCTGGTGGTAGCCGGAGATGGTCTCGGTGAGGGTCGCTCGGTGGGACGAGTTAGGGCGGCTTGTACTGCTGCTCACTGTAAGTCCAGCCCTGGGCGGAAGTGAAATAGCTGAGGCGACAGCGGCTGCCTTAGCCTAATCTTGGACCCCAATTAGGGGTTAAACACATTAAATAAATAACTATTATTGCACACGATTATCAAATTAGTTAATTAGTATTAGGTAGATCTTGTCGGTGCTCAATTTACTTAGCGAACCACGCAAGCGCAAGACCGAATCACCAAGCCTTTGTATGCGATTCCTGACATGATCGAGACTGCCCGGCTACGCAGGTGCAATCTATCGGAGATTGCCCGCAACAGTCGTACGGTCACTAAAATGTAGCTTATTAACGTTGATATGGAGCGCTAAAACCTGTTGATAAATTTAGGAGGCGAACTCTAAAGAAATATTTCAATTAGATGAGCTTCCTTTATATCTTAATTTATGTAATATTTATAAATAGTGTAATCTGATTTAATTAAAAAAAAACATATGTATGTAGGTCGGTAAAATATGTATGTGTAACGTTACACTTGAACTTCGTTACGTTAATAAACACGAATATTTGTTTGCGAGTCACGGTTATTACATATTTATTTAAGTTTATTTATAAAAATATCTAAAGCTATTAATTTATATTGATAAAAATGACCGTTATCTACACTTACGTGCAATAAAATCGACCCAACTCGTCGGTTTCGATTCGACATATATCGGTATATAAAAAGAAGATTAGGCAAACAAAATTTGTAAATATAATTCAAATCAAATCAAATAATTTATTGCATTCATGAATGTAAATAACAGATGTTCACAAACAACACCAGCACATCATGTTGCCCATTTGGGCATAGCATAATCAAGATAAAAGTGTAACGGACTAGATTAGAAATTATTCATACTATACTTAATTCGAATGTATATTTCTTACGCTTTATTTAACCTACTCTAAACATCGATAAATGAAGTGTTGGTGACAATAGACTAATTACTTCGGAAATCCTGGTTTCTCATTTTTGCGTAATACGCCATTTTTGTGACTATGCATAATGTTAAAATTCAATTGAGTCATTGTATATTCAATAATTGATGATGCCTGATGCCCTTAAAATTGTTTCCCCAAACATTTTAGCTCTCTGTATTAACTGTATACTATCAAGAAAAATTTTACTAACCAATTCAAGGGTTGCCTTTGAAAAGTGATTGAGTAGTGGTTTTATTGAAAAAAGGACTTGAAGTTTGACATAAGCAGTTGCCTTGAAAGTGTCGGTGTCTTGAAAGTGGAAGCTACATAGTGGTCCGTCGCTTAGGAAATCTAAAAAGAAAAGAAAATTTGATGTATACAAGTTAAAAGTCGTCAGTACAGCTGGCTACACATCAAGCGGTCCGGGTTCGAATCCTGGTAGCGGCAAATGTTTGTGTGACGAACACGAATGTTTGTTTGCGAGTCATGGTTGTTTATATACAGGGTGTAAAAGACATGAGCAGTCAAACGAGAACCATGTATTCTGCTCACCGTCATAATATTTTTCTTCCTTTAGACTATACCTGGGAAATTGATAGTTACGATTTTATTGAAGGTCAAAGTCATAATTTTTTTTTTCATTTTTTTATGAAAACGTATTCTATACGTTATTTCTTAATTATTGTCCAAAGAAACATTATCATTATTTTTAGTATTTCATAACAAAAAATGACTTCAAAACATTAGCGTTCAATGTAGCTCACTCGATGCGCACGGACACTAACGAACGGGGCCGCCGTCGAGCAAAATTATCGCGGTTTTGCGAGTTGCGTGTGAGTTGAGCCCTTTACATTGCGCGGTACAATTTGCAATTTTTTGTAACACCAAAAAATAAAAATCATTTCCCAGCAATATTTTTTTTGAAATATGTCTTATTTTGATGTATAGAATACGTGGTTTTCGTTTGACTGCTCATGTCTTTTACACCCAGTATTTATTTAAGTTTATTTATAAAAATATGTAAAATTATTATGTATATTAAAAAAAAAATGTCCGTTATCTAGTATCCGTAACACAAGTTCTTAATGATACTTACTTCGGGCTAGATAAATGGTGTGAGCGTGGAAAAAAAAAGTGTATATAAATATTTATGTACACTTTTAACTTGTAATCAAATAGCATATTAAAAACTATCATTTGATAGATTTTAATATGCTATTTGATAACAAGTGCAGAAGAGCGCAGCCACAATTTTATTAATACTGTCTGTCTGTGTGCAATGTATCTGCGTTGCATGTTAGTACATGCAAATGTGAATGATAAACATTATTACACTAGTACAATCCAACCAATAATCTCATTATCTTTTTCTCAAATAAAATAATTTACATTACACAAATTACATATTTTATTTGTAAATAAACATTTCGAACTAAAAATGGGTAAAACTATTTATGTATTTTATCTATGTAACAGTTATTTCAAAGAATTAAATAAAATAATCTACCAATTTTGATTGCCATTTATAAAAGGAATGGATAGAAAGGGATATTATTTCCTTATAATTCCGGAAATCCTAGTCACCCTCGTCATTTGTTTACAAATATTTGAATAAGTAAATTATGTACAAAAATTCATTAAATTCTAAGATAGGATTAAATGCGAGTATCAGAAATTTCTCCCTCTTAAGGAGTTTTGCAAAATAACGCTAATAATCTGGAATTACGGGTGAAAAATGAAATTTATAGATTGAACAATACTATATGCAATTATGACACTTACAAGTGAATTTCACACTGCATCCTGGATACCACTCACTTCTGCAACCACGAACTATACAGCGATGCACCATTTTGCACTATTTATAGTTATTAAAATGTAAAAAGCCGTACCAAAATCGCGAGTCGATATTTATGAATACGTCAATTACGACAATTTATGTCATGTTGAGATTTCGGGACATTGACACATGAAGAGAGTGCTGCCATTATATAAATCCTTTCATTTCCCATAAGTTATAGAAAGAATCACAATGATGATTTTCAAAATAAAATACAAACCTAAACATTAAAAGTAAATATATTATATTTATTTCTTTCATTGATAATAAATACTGATAATTGAATACAATATGTTAAGTTTTTAGCTACTTTTCTACTTTTGTTTTAGAAAGATGGCGAAATACTGGGGAAATCTTGTTTCTATGTAGTCGTGTTTAGAAAGAGATGACGACAATTTCTAGAAAGAGAAATGTGTAATTTGAAATGTCAAGTATTGTCAAAATTTTTGCCCTCACTTTGTTATTTTGACTAATGACTCCATTCTTAGTATAAGCTCCTTGATGTATTCCATACTGTATTTTATAATGGTTAACATGAACATGACAAGCTTAACTGAAGCTGACAGTACCAATACCATTATACCGTAACGTACACATACCGTATAAGCAAAAAATATGCAATTCTTACAACAGTGCGGTTTAAGATTTTATGTAGATCACAGCAGGAGGTCCTTCGGGAAATGATTCATGGACGCGTAGTCTTCAAGCACCTGAAAGTAAAGTGTCTTTTAGCTTTCTTATGACTATCGAAACGTAATTGATGCTGTTGACTTTAAAATGCCGACGGCTTTGATAAGATAGGCGGACTTAATACAAGCCTTGCCATCGACCGAACCAAGCACGAATTTGTAGTCCTTGGGGATTAACCCTTTGTCTGGTAGTGGCAGATATATTGCCATCACATTTTGAGCTTTTAAGCTAAGGTTGAAAAACTGTGAATGAAATCAATTTTTGTTGGACACTGACATTTATTATATAAAATTTGTTTTATGATGATAAGTATGACGTGATGATATTTATGATATGTACAAAGTATGAATTTAAAACATAGTATAAATATAAAAACATGTAATAATATAAAAGGGATGATATGTACTATCGAGGTCACCGTAATCTTCCACCTTAAGGGTCGTTTTTGTATTACACTGTCGACGACTACCCTTAGCCGGTTGACCAATAGAATTCTGAGTGAAGATCCCAGAGTGATGCAATACAATTGCCTTAGCAAACATTGCCGTAAAGACATCTGGTTGCAATTTGTTAAAACAATAGCTTTTTTTTATGAATTGCCAACCAGATGCCTTACAGAACATAAGAGGGTATTCTATTGGTCAACAGTAATAGAAGGCGGAGTCAACAGAAAGGGCTCGCTTCAAACGAAAAATTTTTAAACTGTAAAGTCTAGCAAGACCCCGATAGTACATACTATATCTACTTCGCTGCCAAGACCGCGTAAATGCGGGGCGGGGCGTCGTGCGCGGTGTGCAAGCACCGCGTATCTGCGGTTTACGGCGCTTGAATTTCTATAGGCCAGTGTGCGGCCGGCACTGAGCGAGACGGGTAGCGTGTTGCGTGGCCTCCCGTGCAAAGTGCGTAGAATTATTGTGCAAGTGTTGGTATTTGTATTGCTATATTTTTTGACGAGACAACGTCTTATAATTCGATAGAGCCGGCTGCACGCACGAAAAAATATGACGCATGCGGCGTTACCTCGCTCTGAGGCGTTCCATGTAAGGCCGGCAAAACAAATGAAATTAAATTTTTCTTTTGAAAAATGCTACCATTCCATCAGTATTTTCTTAAGACGTAACCAATTTTTTATCGTGTGTCAAACTTGGGTGAAATAATGAGTAATGATGGCGAGTGTTCGAGGCCTGAAAGGCAGAAAATTGCTCGTGATTTGCCGCTTGATGACAGTGATATATAAAATGAATTGTTTGCTGACGACAGCAGCAAAGACGATTTTTTTCCGGACGATTTTGGTGACGATTAGGATGAGGAACAATCGGACGGGGAAGACCAGCAACGAACGTTTTCTGCGGCAGTTACTAATTCACAGTTTACAATTCCTATAACATTGTGATTGTTAAAAATATTAGAAATCTGTGATTTTACCCGAATAAACATTAATATAAACTGAAATGCATAGCCCCGCGTATGTGTGGAGCTGGCACAGGGATTGAAATGTCCAGTCCAATCCGTGTCCAATCGTCAGACCCGCATATGTGCGGACTTTAATTTATTTATTCCATACAAAATATTATTATTATTAATACTTTTATGCTAATTTTATTATATCTGGCAATATAGGAGGTAAAACAGACTTTAAGAATAATTTTTACGTTACGTTGCTTTTTTAATTTTAATTTTGATTATCTGTATAAAAAAGATGTCACCTTTGAGATCATCAATCGAACATTAAGACATGATGATAACATGGTTAATCATTGTTACAAGTTTTGTTTTGTTTTTAAAGTGTTTCTTTTCAATTAATAGTCGGGCACCACTCGGTAATTGATATCAAAGCAAGTGTTTAAAATGTTAAACTTAACATTGTTAAGATAAATTACCTCCATCAATAAGCTAGCAGTAGGCGCAGGATGACGGACTGGCACTATAGCCCGTAGCTTCCCTCCGTTGAGACACAACTTCTTGTTGAGCAGCAGTTCTGCACCAGCGCTGGGCTCCAGCGGGGTGTGAGTCAGGGAGTACTTGCGGCAGATGTCGGCCCATGCTGTCAGGTGTTTGTCGTTTGCCTCCTCCGCTACTGATGTTATGTCGTTCTGAACCATAATAATAATATATAATATATTTTCACGCTCACTCCAATAATCTAGCCCGAAGTAAGTATCATTAAGAACTTGTGTTACGGATACTAGATAAAGGACATATTTTTTTTTATATACATATGTTTTTTTTTAGATATTTTCATAAATAAACTTAAATAAATATATAAACAACCATGACTCGCAAATAAATATTCGTGTTCGTCACACAAACATTTGCCGCTACCAGGATTTGAGCGCGGACCGCTTGATGTGTAGGCAGCTATACTGACCACTCCACCAAGACAGCGTCAAACCATACACATAGGAAACTGTAGATCGGCAATGTAAAAGAGAAAGAGCATACTAACGCATATATTAGAGCGAGATAGATAGACGAGACCATTTCACGTACACGCAGGGGGCCCAAGGAGGCCTGTCAGTCACGTAGAAAAGACTGCAACTGTCAGACTACAGTACTATTTTTCATGCGCACATGCGCATTACGAAGCGTCGGTGGCGTAGTGCGTAAGAGCGTTGTCTTCCACCCGGGAGGTACTGGTTCGATCCTCGCCACACCCCAATGTGTTTTCAAATTTTTAATTCATATGTACGTTTAATCGACGCTTTTACGGTGAAGGAAAACATCGTGAGGAAACCTGCACACACCTATGAAGAAATTCTTAGGTTGTGTGTGAAGTCGACCAACCCGCACTTGACCAGCGTGGTTGACTAAGGCCTAATCGCCCCTAATCTGGGGTAGGCTCGAGCCCCTCGGTGGGGACATTATATGAGCTGTTGATGATGATGCCCATTACGCACACATCGTTGTATTTTTTTGGTCTCACCCTAGTTGATTCATTGCCAATCTATAAACGAATTATGTTTCGACAGTTAATGAAAAGTATCTCGACTTGAGTTGACAGGCAACATCACCATCAAATGACGTTTTTCAAACATTTAAGTAATAGTATTTGGATTACCTTGGCCAAAGTGGATATAGCCGTTCCATAGTAATCATGGTTGATCTTGAATATATCGGAGACGAGGTCAGCTAGACTGCCCTGGGTGCTGTTAGCGTCATCCACCACGTTATACACCTGCCGGTTGGCGTCAGGTCTTCGGCTCAGCTCCCAGATAGCATGGCATACGTCTTCTACGTGCACTGTGTTCATTTTCAGGTCCGCTGTCCATAACAGTTTCATTGTTTCGCCTAGGTGTTTGTATATGCCGCCGTAGAGAAGCCGTGGCACTAAAATTGATAACGAAAACTTGTTAATAAGCGAGGTCACATACATAATTTTTTTAATAAAAATGTTTAGTTAATGTCTCCCTCATACTACAGTGGCTAGACAAGTCAGGGTGTACAATCTAAGTTGAAGCGAAGTGGAAAATCTGGCCAAGTAAAGAGAACTGGAAAAAAAACGAATAACCAAATTCGGCGATTGCAGAACGTCTTCTCGAAGCAGGTACTAATCACTGGATAAAATTTTCATAATAGAATAGAATATATCTTTATTGTAATCGATCAATTCAAAGACTTATACAAAGTAGGTAAAATAAAATTATTTGTACAAAGATCGACCTTAGCGGTAAGAGCGATCTCTTCCGGGTAACCTTAAGATGGACAGGATTTAAAAATATAGTACTCGAGGGAAGACGGCGACGCATTTACTTACTATATATATCGTATAAATAACACTACACACATAATACGCAAGTCCTCTCCACAGATGGCTACTTTTATTCAAGAGTCGTGCGTGAAGCGATTGAAATCAAGAAACACGACAATTTCAATTGAGAAGACGGTTTCTAATTATCAGCGACATGGAATCTACTGATAAACATTACGCAGACGAGAAGTCGCCAGAATACGGATGCGTCGGTCGGTTTACAGAATAGCTGTTCATATCAGTATATCGCTGTTCTCCAGTCCGCCTGTGACCACAGTCAGTGTAACTGGGCTGAAACGTCAGGCATTTAAAAGGTAATTTAATCGCGTTAATTCCCGTTTTTACTCATGTTAATCAAGTAAAGTGACTTAATTGAAATTGTCATTCATTTTAAGCGACGTTAATGGACCAATGGCTTACATGATGCTCAAGAGCATATTTACTCATAGTGGGCAGGTGAGTCCTACATATCGCTTTTTTTTGCGACGGAAAAGATTTTATATCTATCCGATAAGGGGCTACACTGGGGTTATGTGGGGCTCTCTGGGACTCTAGTATACTCACTAAAAACCGTCGTTCTCTCTACGCCCCGCTTGCGAGGAGTCCTGCATACCCCTACAGTTGCATCATACCGCAGAGATGATTCGTTAAAAAAATTAAGACTAAAGGTTAGACTTTTCGGTAAAAATAAGGTCTAAAACTTTTATATTATTGTCCACCTAAACTCAAGCTAACCAATTTATGCTATCACAAATGACATTTAAAGGATCTTACTTAGACTTCTCCTATCACCGATTCCGTAGACAACGGCTGGCCTCAGGATGGTGTAGTTCAGTTCTGATTCTAGCTTTTTTAGCTCTTGTTCCACTTTGTTCTTCATGCGGCCTTCCACAGTCCATGGGTCCACAGGGTCGTCTTCTTTATGTGGCTGAAATTTTTATTGAAATATAAAAATTATGGTTCAGCGAATGCAACATTTCTCTTTCAACATTTACTCCCAGAGGAACAGAAGTTGATACTGAAAGAGGCTTTCCTGATGAATCGTCAACTAATGGTTCATCTGGTATAGATTAGGTCGGTTTCAAACTTTTACAAGTCGCATTTTTGGCTTTTGACAAGAATTGTTTTATGAATGCCTTCTTTAAACAGTAGCTGAGATCACCATATTTCGACAGTAGCCGGGATCGCTGATCCCTGATAAATATGGTAGTCCCAGCTACTGCCTAAGGAAGGCAGTTTTACGTACCTACTTACTTTTAAAGCAAAATTGTATAGAAAAATCTGGTCGTCCAGTCGAGCAGCAATTGCGCACTTAGTAGCTCTACTTTTCGATCGCAGTCGAGAACGGAAGAACAATCACCATCTTCCTCTTCTGTATAGCCTCGATTACGAAACGTAGCCACTTACAATGGGTCTCATAAGAACGCTCAAGGTTGCTCAAATGACAATGGAGAAGGCCTATACTAGGAGTTGTATATCAGAAATAATGAGTACCGCAGGTCTAAGATCACTGACATAGCCCAATTGCGAACCTAAGTGACGGCTCTCCTCACAGTCCTACAATGCGAGGACTGTCGGCCGTTGGGGCGCAAACGTCCTCGAGTGGCGACCGCATAACGGGATACGCAGCGTTAGTAGGTCCCCCGCAAGGTGGACCGACGATATGGTAAAAGTTGCGGGAAGCCGCTAGATGCAGCAACGCAGAAACGATCAGGTTGGACTTGGAGATCCTTGGGAGAGGCCTATGTCCAACAGTGGATGTATCTCGGATTACGCAGTCAAATACCAACCTTATCGCTACTATACATATGGCCACTGGAGATCTCGACGAGGCGAGGCACTTTGAGCGCGGCGCAGCGCTTCGCCACATTGGTGCTGAGAGTGAACAGCCCTTCTGAGTACACCGCCTCCGTTTGACCCACGCGCGTCTCTCCGGCGCAGTTCACTACTAAGCCCCATGGTTTTCCGTCACCGGGATTCAGTGCAGATTCACAAGAAGCTGTAATAGAATAGTCATTTAAGGACTGATTTATGCAAACATGATCCAACCCACATCAACCACCATTTTGAGATATATAATGTCAAATTATTTTTTTATCACATTACAGCTAGGGATGGTGGACAGTGCTATTTTCCCCTAAATGTTCATTTAAGCGTCGTCAGAAATAGGAAATCATGAAAAATACTGATGATAGAGAGATTTTCTAAATAAGAACAAAAAATCCGTATAAATGATAATATTACTTATTACAACAAATACCCAGCTTACTGCACGAGTAGACAACACAAAATATTTCAATACCAGTTTCAATTAAAAGCATTCAAACGTTCTGCGCGGGAGTTGATTTGTATTCACGTTGCGTATGCGCCGCCGTACAGACAATGGGTTATGAACTATTTTCGTTGGTAGGTAGGTACAATATGTTGGCCTATATGATATTTACACCATTATTATCTTGATTGGTATCATCAATATTTATGAGATGCTAAAGAAATAAAATCGCGCGTCAAAATAATGGTCACCCTATAAATAACATTTGTCATGGACATTGTCATTGACGTGACACTCGCGCGCTGCCAACCCTCGTCCCCTTTCCTACCCCGTGGAGCTCAGGCACACTCACTCACCAACAGAAACACAACACCACAAAAATGTAGTGTTATTTGACGGTGGTCTTCTGTAAGGTGGAGGTACCCCAGTCCGGACTGCTCCAAATTCGAGAGGCTAGTCCGCTGTACCTCGACTATCTTCCGTATATCATCAGTATCTCCAGGCGTTTTTTATTATATTATTTTTTAATGAGCGATGTGCTACTAAATACTTGAATGCAGCAAAAGCAGTACCTAATTCGAGATCGGACAATACCAGCGTTAGGATGAGAGGGATTTTTAGAGTGTGAATACCTTTTTTTGGATATCCTTTAATTCGGTAAGCTAAGCTGTCTTAGTTATGACGCTCATGAATTTTATTTTGCCGCACGTAAACATCAATGCAACCTCAATAAGGAAAAAGATGTTTCAAATTATTTAAGATAAACATTTACAGACCACAGAATCATAGTATCACGCTGCTTCCTACAGGGATGCGGAAGTTCGATTATTTCGTTATAGTCTCTTTCAGATTAATGGACCGTATTATTTTAATTATGAGAGTAAATACATCGGAAACAATTGAGGTTACCTAACCATGTTTGACAGAAGAATAAGATCGTAAAATTATCGATTTATTTTCGTTGGATCCCACTTTTGAATTCCAGTTTAATATTCTTGGCGTTGGATCCCACATTTTAAAAATTTAAGAGAAATAAGTTTCATTGTCGTTGAATCCCAAAAACTATTTCCGTTGGACCACAAAAGCTTATAAAACTTTGATAAGGGCTTTTAACAAGAAAATGGTTTATAGGTAGCACGCGGATTTCTATATACCTTTTGGCGTAATGTTTTCTGTTAAAATAACACTACCAGGCGGTACGATGTTGATGGTTTATTCAAAAAATCCCTAAGAATGTTTTAGTTATTTTTTTCATAATCAAAAGTAGCGCCAATAGGTCCATGGTTATAAATCTATATAGGCTTTTGAAATACTCGGGGTGCTATGTTCCGAGGCCTCCTCGCTGTGAACCCTGGACAACGTCTGATGCCCGACAGATGGCTGATGTCGGAACACGAAGAGCCCTATTCAGGGCCAGCGGACCTTTTGGTCGTGGGTTGGCCCGCAGATAGGCTGGTGGCCCGTCTTGAGCAGAACTGGGAGGTCGGTCACTCATGACACGCCTCTGATCTCAGAGGTGGCGGATGGATGCGACTACTGGCTTGGTTTTCCGTGGCGGTATCACGGGAGGCAGCGCCACCCAGTCAAAGCTAGCGCCTGGTGGCTACACGACACAGCCAGACCCAATAGAGCTGCTCGCTCGTAAGGGACCAGTATGACGGATGGCTGCGGCCATAGGTGGATGGACAGACGAGCTTAAACTGAGTTGTGTTTCATCAAGTCACCCTTAGCACCACTATGGGGTCCTCGGGAAAATACACTTATCAGGACCAGCAGAGCTTTGGATTCGGAGGGCACCGATCTCCAAGACCGGTCCACTGTCCGGTATTTATTCTGGACGTCGGACGCCACTGAAAGATGCACTAATTGGGCACGAAAGGGCGGAAGCCATCTGCTTCCAGGTGTAAAGCAAAGGCTTCGCGATTCCGGGTAGTTGTCGTACTGTGCTCTGGCAGGATGCCCGGAGAGGATGTTTAGTGGGTAGGGGGGAACGCCTTACCTCTAAGTCCCACATACACCTATCGTTGCATCGTACTGCAGGGATGATGCGTAAATGCATTAGAACTCTCCGTGAAAATAAACGGCACTTGAAATACTTAACTCGCCGTTTAGTCATTAAAAAAAACATAAACTACTGATGCGACTCGTGAAGTAACTAAAGTTTGGTGGAGACTCCCAAATGAGGTTTTACGTTATATGCTTTTGTTTACTTCATATTACAAAAAACGAATAATATAGGTAATATCGAACTTTAGCAGATGCATGCAATGCGGCATTCCACCACGCCAGCATGTTACATATTACGACGATGCGAGTGGTAATTATGGTCCATTTCAGAGAGAAATAACTTCATTATAGGTAGGTACTTATTTGATGAGTTATATTTATCTAATTACTGAAGAAATTACATGTTCCTAATAATTAAAATATGGTGAGGTGTTGCGAGTTCATTGTCTTTTACATGCGCGATTGGATTGTCAGTTTCATCGCAATTTTTTTTTCGTTATTTGATTATATTGCTGTTACTGTATTTTTTTTAAATGTTTTTTGGTTGGCAGACAAGCATACGGCCTACCTGATAGTAAGCAGGAGTTTCTCCCGAGTTCTTGTTGTAAAAACACGTGTTGAGAGACTCCATTTTTAACCTCAATCTACCGTACAATTGTCTGTTACTTTAAAAGTACATTTTCACTTGACATTGGCGAAATGCGATAAATAACGCGATTGCTATATTAAAGAAGAAGAATGATAGTAAGCAGTCACCGTATCCTATAGACGCTCGCAACACGGCGTGACACTTGCGCGTTGCCAGCCCTAGTCCCCTTCCCTAAGTTCCCTACCCCATGAATCTCTAGCAACCTTACTAACAGAAACACAAAACCACAAAAATGTAGCATTATTTGATTGTGGTCTTCTGTTGCTGTGGCTTAGGTCTACCACTGGGGATACCAAGAATAATAAAACACGTCGCTAACTCTGGCACAAGGTGGCGTGGAAATGAATTTTTGGTCAAAATGCATGAACCTTGTGCGGTGCTCGTGCGCCCAAAAATTTACGAAAAAAAGGTTATTACATTAATTGAAGGAAAACTCCTTTCATTTTTATATAAATATTTTTAGAAATGAGTTGTAAATGCGATACTGTCCAAATAACTGCTTTAAGTCGTCATTTCACTAATACGGCCGGCGGGCGGGCGATGCAATGAAATGGCTTGCAAGAAATGAGGGCAAAGTTAAAATTCGAAAAGAGCACATCGAAGTCTATAAATTTATCGACTTTCAAAACTTTGCAGGTAACCCCTTTTTTAACTGATGGTACCTACTATAAAACTATAAAAGTCGGTAACTCAATATAGTTAAGATTAAACATGTCATTGAAGCTTAAGTTAGCTACAGACTTATTTCTGCTAATTTTAAAAGGGAACAAATTTAGTGCTTACCAAAAAAATAGTACTTACATTGCTCACCAAAAGGGATATTTTGCTCACCAAAAACAACTTTTGGTGAGACTTCACACTTTTTTGGGGTGCATTTATCATTTTTTGTAGGTTAGGTTAGTATCGTGTTCATTTAAATAGAAGCCATTTTAAAACTTATTTAATTTCTTTTAAAATAAGCAGAAATATTTCTGTAGCTATCTTTTAAGCTGTGTAATTGACTCTCATGTTTCACCATTTCATTATAAAACAATACAAATGAAAAGTTAGTTACTATAAATTGATTGTATCCAATGTTATTTTGTTTAAATGCATCATTGATAAGTTCATAAATTAAAATCACCAAGAGCAGTATCAGTTATTATAATAAAAGGTACTGTGGGTGTTTAAGTAAGTGAATCATCCCTGTGATAAACTATCATTCTCACTGTTTGTGACAGGATACATTGTGATGTACTGTCAATTTATTTCCTCTAACTAAATCTTAATTTCACTTGCAATGTTCACATGAACACTGTTTGGCAGTCTTTTTAATGGCCTCTTGTGTATCTTTTATTACTTTTTTTTTTATAAAAGTTAGTAAAATATCTTAATTCACTTGCTGATAATAATTAATAGAGAAGGTTATTAAATTGTAGTAACTTTCCAATTCATTATTAGCATTTTTAGATTAATTATTTTTATATAATTATCTTGCAGGTTTATCTCTCGCACTAGCTATCTTCGCATTTGGACTACACTTCTGCTTACCATCAGTGGAATAGAGCATTTTTTTCATTTGCTTGACCTTTTTATAAAAAATAATAAGAAATAAACCAGGTTACACTTAGCTTGAATATCAAGCTAACACAGATTTATTGTTAAAACAGATTAATCAATTTAACATCACACTTTCTGTTGCTGCTGCATGTAAGCAAAGTGATTAAAAGTCAATCCATAGACTATTTGTCAGATTTCTGGACATAGATATCCTGAAGCTGAATTTCAAACTTGGAACTAAGGTAGTTCATGTAATATTTGTAACCATATTTATTATAGAAACAAGGAACTTTTCTACTGAAAATATGTTTGTTCTCTTTTTTGTCATTCTTAAACAATATTATTCTAAACAATATGCAACCATTCACAGATTTATTATTACTGATGTTTATAGATTGCCAATGAATCAACTAGGGTGAGACCAATAATTCACCGAAGTGTGCATAATGCGCATGTGTGCATGAAATATAGTACTGCAGTCTGACAGTTGTGGTCTTTTCTATGTGACTGACAGGCCTCCTTAGGCCCCCTGCGTGTACGTGAAATGGTCTTGTCTATCTATCTCGCTCTAATATACGTGTTAGCATGCTCCTTCTCTTTTACATTGCCGATCTACAGTTTCTTATATCTATGCAACCACCCTAGTTTAATGGCAGAAAGTTGGGAATTATATATGACAAATATACTACTAAATATCAAATAGAAATATTGCTTTCCTCTTACAATATATTATCAAAGAACCTTGACATTTCTGTATCAACAAACCATTAAGATCTGTTATCTTAATTACATTACAATAATAAAGAATACAGAGAGGTTAATGGCACAGTGATCGTGCATTCTTAGTAACAACCATGAAAGTTAAGTAACCAAGTGCGCAGTCAGTATTCGGATAAGTGATTGAACATTTTCAAAACGATTTTTTTCTGTGTTTCGGAAGGCACGTTAAGCTGGTGGTCCTGGGAGCTGCAGAAAGATAGCAGTTGTTCCCAAGGAGGGTTGGTGTCAGGCACACAGCCGTAAAAATCAATGCCAAATCTTTAAGCAGTATTGTCGATATCAAGGCATTCTGCACCTACCCCATACAAATTTGGAGCTGGGTATGAAAACGATTATGAATAAAAAATATATTGCTAGGTTGTTAAGTATTTTTGATTATGCACTACAATTTATGTAAAATTATAAAATATTTGTGAATAAAATTTGCTCAGTTCAGATCCATTTGGTTAATTGAATAATCAGTAAACTGATATTATGAATAATTTTCCTCACATACTAAACTGGGACAGACACATATTTGTTTTCATATCCTGTTCATGCATACATTGATTACAGTACGATCTTCCTTATTTTCTAAAACAGCCTTCACTTCTACAGCTTCAGTAACCATGAATAAGTTTCAAGGTTTCAAAGAGTATTCAATGTGATTAAGAGACGTTGTTGCCAGGTACTTACCAGGGTTAATAAGGTTCGCACTCTTGTATTCAACGCGGGGGTCTTCAAAAATTTTCGTGTGAGCTGGATTTAAAAACGCCAGCTGTGGAGGTGTTTTATCGACTACTCGCAAGCCGCTCACTAGGTCATTGCTCACGAGGTAGTTGACCAAGTTGCGACCGATGAAACCGCACCCTGTAATAAGAATTTCGACATCAAAACTCGAAAATCTTGATGACTAATACTTTGCAAAGACCGTTACGAAAATCCAAATAAAAAATACTAGAACGGGTCATGTTATACATTGAGGTCTTTCTTGATTATAATTTCTTTAAACTTTGGTCATAATTAACAAGAATAATCTTACCTCCTAAAACAGCTACTCGTGGTTTTGAATTATCACCGGCGGAATCAGACATTTCGGCAAGCAGAACTTTACAAAAATGAATGACACTTTGCTTGTCTTGACACTTGACAGTTGTTCTTTTTTTTTTTTTTTTTGGTAAAATTTTCCCTATTACGGGAAGGCAAAGGGATCTAGCCCATACAGCCAAGTCTTTAGTTTCATCTTCTTTCTTGACTTTTTCCATTAAAATGTGGGTGCCACACTTTTTAATGCATCTAGGGAGTGCTTGGCGAGAAATGCATGGTACAGACCTCATGATGGTGACTGATAAGAATTGTATAATGGGATTTCCAACCACTATACAATTCTCAACGCCACATACACAAAACCTTTATTTCAATGATTCCTCATAACTGTTCGTCAACACGGATGCTTATGCAACAAAACGACACCACTTTCACTGCACAAATCCACTCCGAAGCAATTTTGAATTATCGAAATAAAGATCGACATCCAGACGCCATGATTACCCGCCAAACCTCCTGTTCTTTTTTGTTAAATTTTTCCCTGTTACGGGACGGCAAAGGGATCTAGCCCATACAGCCAAGTCTTCAGTTTCATCTTCTTTCTTGATTTTTGCATTAAAATGTGGGTGCCACACTTTTTAATGCATCTAGGGAGTGCTTGGCGAGAAATGCATGGTACAGACCTCGTGATGGTGACTGATGAGAATTGTATAGTGGGATTTCCAACCACTATACAATTCTCAACGCCACATACACAAAACCTTTATTTCAATGATTCCTCATAACTGTTCGTCAACACGGATGCTTTTGCAAAGAAACGACACCACTTTCACTGCACAAAATCCACTCCAAAGCAATTTTGAATTATCGAAATAAAGATCGACATCCAGACGCCATGATATCCCTCCAAACACCGATGTTCTTTTAAATTATCCTTAAAGGAAAGCAAAGGGATCTAGACTATACAGCCATATATTTGTGTGGGAATGGAACGTAAGATTGCATGAATAAGAGAGTTTAATTAATGTATATGAGATTAGTGAAAGAGACAGATATAATTAACGATGGCGATTCACATAGATTTATAATTACTAACGTTTATAGATTGGCAATGAATTGACTAGGGCGATACCAAAAAAATGCAACAATGTGTGGGTAATGCGCATGTTTGCGTGAAAAATAGTACTGCAGTCTGTCAGTTGCTGTCTTTGCTACGTGACTGACAAACCGACTTAGGCCTGCATGTACGTGAAATGGCTCAGAGGAAGGACTAAAGCATGAAATCTCAGACCCAATTATAATCATTGGTCTGAGCATGAAATGGTCTCGTCTATCTATCGCTCTAATTTATAGGCGATATTGTGCGTGTGCACACGCACACAAAGTTGCGTTGAGTCAGCTTACTCAAAAATAAATAAATATAAATCCATTTATGTCAACTTTGAGAACTGAGTGAGCCGACATTTAACCATTTGTCTTCGGTTGAATCATTTTACAAATTTGTAGTAAGATTGTTTGTACACACATTTAGTTTTAGTATAGGTAACCGACTCGTTTGTTCCCAATTTTGACCCACTTTAAAGAATCAGATTTCATTTAAACTTTATAGACTTATCAAAGACCGATGCCATTACAATAATTCGATAAGAATATCCCATTATCCTGAATCGCCGACTAATAAATTAAACGTTTGGAATGTTAGTTCAGTTATATGTCACTAGATGGCGATGTCGTTGTTAAGCTGGCGGAAGGCTGGCGGTGTTAAGTTTTTTTAAATAATTTAATAATTATACTTTTCGTTCATAATTTAGTTTCTATAGTAAAAAAAGGCATTTTTCACTATTTAGTCCGATTTAACATAAAATCGTTTTTTTTTATAAACTATTACTTTATTATTTTATTTTATTTTCTCAGAACCCCGCTACGCACCCACTACGTTTATAAATGGCTGGCATTGGCACTCGTGCGGAGCGTGCCCGAGCAAATCCGAGCGTGCTCAGGCGTCTCCACTTGAGCGGCTCGGCCAAATGAGCCGCTCATTCGCCTGAGCATGCTCAAGTGGATACAAGCCTTTAGAGTGGAGACTCTTATGTGTCGCGAGCGGCTCTCGGCGCCCCCTAACACCCGGCCGGGTGCACGGCACCCTCTGCACTATAGGTAAATACGCCCCTGCTTATCAAAGTGAATGTAAACAAAAAAAAAATCGGGAGTGGTCTCCCCTTGACTTTCTCGTATACCGGGAACGAGTCAAAAGTAGATAGAAATCTTATATTTTGATGTCATACATGCAATAAATAAAGACGGGTTAAGTTGACTCTATTTTGAAGTAGAGCGAAAGTAAGCTATTTTATGGATATACCTACGAATTTTATTAATAGTAAGTTATAAATGGTTAAGCACTCGCCGCGTGCGGTACGATTAAAGTGGGTCGCGAGCGGCTCATAACAGGCCCGGGTGTATCGCACCTTCTGCACGGTAGATAAAGCCGCCCCTACTTTATACAAATTAATAAGCCTGTATTACTATGGAAGCACCTATGAAATCGCGAAAAAAAGCCTCCCGTTACATACAAAATTGCAACACCTACGAACCAAAATGTATGAAACAACTTTTTTCTCGCAATTTCAGAGTTGCTTCTTTAGTAAAAGTTGTTTGTGTTGTTGAGATCTTCCAAATGGTTTAAAGGCTGTTGGTGTTTACAAATAACCCTGTAAGTATACTGAAAGCTAAGGACCGGGGCGAATTTACAAATTTGCCGCTAGTAGGCTAGGTAATAATTTTTAGCCGCCCCAACTTACTTACTTCTTAAATTCGATACCCTATATAGTTCCATCGAGTATATATGCCTAGTTCGCAATAATATTAATTACATCTTCCTCTTTACATCAGTTTTATTCCCTTTATTTAAAAATGTAAAATTTTAGGGACTTGTTTTCTGTCATAGTAGAAGAAGTTGGGCCACATTTGCCGCCCCTTAAAATCTGCCGCCCTAGGCTCCAGCCTACTCAGCCTACTGGTAAATCCGTCACTTATAAATACACTACACTACGTAAATGCCGCAGTTATTAGATTTCCCCGGCCTCTTCGCTAACATTTTTTTATACATGAAAGTGAATGTGAAAGTGTATCACCAAATGAATTATAATTATCCATTGCTGTTCTTACATGACAAGTGCCATAATAGCGTGGCGTGTAAAACAGCAATGTATATGTAATTCACGCGGTGATTATCAATTTCATCTGTTAAAAAAAGTTCTATTCTATTCTCTATCTAATTCTTGCCAATGTCAAGTGAAAATAAAAGTAACTAAAGTAACAATGTGACTGCGATGCACTAGCCAATAGGCGACTAAAGGTCCTGGGCTTAGGTTACCCTAAATAGAGGACTTTATAGACCTTATTCCCGCCAACATCGTAGAACTCATACAAAACGTTTTCGATGTTGGCGGGGATGGGTGATTAGGAAAGGGGAAGCACAAAAAATCCCATGGGGTCGAAGTGCTCTGAGACACAGCCTCAGCCCCTTGCATAAGAATAAGAATAACTAAATCCTTATCCTTACTAATCCTTACTAATATTATAAATGCGAAAGTAACTCTGTCTGTCTGTCTGTCTGTCTGTCTGTCTGTCTGTCTGTCTGTCTGTCTGTTAAGCTTTCACGTCTAAACCACTGAACCGATTTTGATGAAAATTGGTACAACTATAGATTGGATCTCGGGGAAGGACATAGGCTACTTTTTATCGCGAAAAAAAGGTTGTATGGGTTGAAATACGGGATGAAAGTTTGTATGGATGTTCGTCATTTTTGAAGATAGAACCATGAAACTTTGAATTTAGGCACTTAATAAGACAGAAAGAAATATTTGTTCTAAGATTTTTGAAATTTTGACCTGTATGGGGGTGAAATAGTGGATGGAAGTTTGTATGGGACTTCGTCATTGTTAAAGATAAAACCATGATACTTTGAAATTAGGGACTTAATAAGAAAGAAAGAAATATTTTATCTAGCGTTTTTGAAATATTGACCCACGTGGGGATGAAATAGGGGATGAAAGGTCGTAAGAACCCCCAGTACAAAAATACATCCAAGATGGCGGACGCGACTTTTTAACATATTGTCAATATGGGTATCTTTTTCGTGGTTTTTGGGGGTCCGGATTACGAATAAAACATCTTTTTCTAGATCCAAGATGGCGGACGCGACTTTTTGACAAAATGTCAATATGGATATCGTTTTCGTGGTTTTTGGGGGTCCTAATTCCGAATACACTATCCATTTTGAGATCCAAGATGGCGGACGTGACTTTTAACATAACGTCGATATGGGTATCATTTTCTTGGTTTTTGGAGGTCCCGATTACTAATACACCATCCATTTTGAGATCCAAGATGGCGGACGCGACTTTTTAACATAATGTCAATATGGGTATCGTTTTCGTGGTTTTTGGGGGTCCGGATTACGAATAAAACATCTTTTTCTAGATCCAAGATGGCGGACGCGACTTTTTGACAAAATGTCAATATGGATATCGTTTTCGTGGTTTTTGGGGGTCCTAATTCCGAATACACCATCCATTTTGAGATCCAAGATGGCGGACGTGACTTTTTAACATAACGTCGATATGGGTATCATTTTCTTGGTTTTTGGAGCTCCCGATTACTAATACACCATCCATTTTGAGATCCAAAACGGCGGACGCGACTTTTTAACATAATGTCAATATGGGTATCGTTTTCGTGGTTTTTGGGGGTCCGGATTACGAATAAAACATCTTTTTCTAGATCCAAGATGGCGGACGCGACTTTTTGACAAAATGTCAATATGGATATCGTTTTCGTGGTTTTTGGGGGTCCTAATTCCGAATACACTATCCATTTTGAGATCCAAGATGGCGGACGTGACTTTTTAACATAACGTCGATATGGGTATCATTTTCTTGGTTTTTGGAGGTCCCGATTACTAATACACCATCCATTTTGAGATCCAAGAGGGCGGACGCGACTTTTTAACATAATGTCAATATGGGTATTGTTTTCGTGGTTTTTGGGGGTCCGGATTACGAATAAAACATCTTTTTCTAAATCCAAGATGGCGGACGCGACTTTTTGACAAAATGTCAATATGGATATCGTTTTCGTGGTTTTTGGGGGTCCTAATTCCGAATACACCATCCATTTTGAGATCCAAGATGGCGGACGTGACTTTTTAACATAACGTCGATATGGGTATCATTTTCTTGGTTTTTGGAGGTCCCGATTACTAATACACCATCCATTTTGAGATCCAAGATGGCGGACGCGACTTTTTAACATAATGTCAATATGGGTATCGTTTTCGTGGTTTTTGGGGGTCCGGATTACGAATAAAACATCTTTTTCTAGATCCAAGATGGCGGACGCGACTTTTTGACAAAATGTCAATATGGATATCGTTTTCGTGGTATTTGGGGGTCCTAATTCCGAATACACTATCCATTTTGAGATCCAAGATGGTGGACGTGACTTTTTAACATAACGTCGATATGGGTATCATTTTCGTGGTTTTCTGGGGTCCCGATTCCGAATACGACATCTATTTCGAGATCCAAGATCTTCTTAATATAAAATCGATATGGGTATCATTTTCGTAGTTTTCGGAGGTCCCGATTACTAATACACGATCCATTTTCAGATCCAAGATGGCAGACGCGACTTTTTAACAAAATATCAATATGGGTATCGTTTTCGTGGTTTTTGGTGGGTTCTGACTCCGAATAAAACATCGACTTTGAGATCCAAGATGGTGTGACGTGACTATTTAACTTAATAGGAATATGGGTATAATTTTCGAGGTTTTCAGGGGTCCTGATTCCAAATACATCATCTATGTCGAGATCCAAGATGGCAGATGCGACTTTTTAACATAAAATCGAAATGGGTATCATTTTCATAGTTTTCGGGAACCGATTCCAAATACATCATCAATTTCTAGATCCAAGATTGCGGACGCTACTTTTTAACTTATTATTAAAAAGGATATCATTTTCGTGGTTTACAGGGATTTCCATTTTGAGATCCAAGATGGCGGACGCGACTTTTTAACTTAATGAATTTCACGCCCATACCTGAACCGATTTTGATGTTTGGTACAAAAATAGACTAAACGTCGAAATGGAATAAAAGCTTTTTTGTAAAAGAGGGAATGAAGGGCTTGAAATATGAGATGAAATTTTTTATGAGATTCCTCATTACCAAAGATAAAACCATGAAATTTTTAATAGCACGGGATAAGAAATAAGCAAATATTTGTTCTAGCGTTTTTGAAATATTGACCCATGTGGGGATGAAAGGTTGCATGTAAGTTAGCAAAGGATGGGAAAACATAAAATGATAGATTGTAAAAATGCCATATACAGTATAGTACACGGCAGTTTTTATGTGTATTTTTTGCAAAATAAGTACGTGCACAAAGAAATAAAATGCTGCCTAAAGTAACTATTCGCAAGAAAGCAAGTGATACGCAATAAAGATATTTGATTTGATTTAACTATTCCACGCGGACGAAGTCGCGGGCAAAAGCTAGTTAACAATAATTGTAAGGTTGATTTGCATAGGTAATATTTTTATTTCCATAGGCTTACAGTAAGTTTTCCAGTATCTATATATTGTGATGACCATAGATTTATATCTATGGTGATGACATAAGGTGAACATAGTTCGCGAAACTTGAAAACAGAGTGTAGCTATATAATTTTTTCTTAACTTTTTATTAGAGGTAGGTAGGTTTTTATTAGAGGAGGTACTGCTATACTATCTTGAATGTATGGGTAGGCTGGTAAGAAAGCATTCTAGAGAAATTAAAAATGAAACTCTGTATTCTTCATAGAAATATAATAATTATTATCTATAAAATGGCACATTCCTAGCTTCAATTGCTTGCTACTTTTTAATAGCAGTTTTATTCACTAAACACTTCCTTTGTCTAAGGCGGGAGTTCACCAACATTTAAACAGGCGATTATTGTTTAACCCACTGTTTTTGACATTAATTTTATCGTATGGAAGAAATGTCAAAAACTAATGGTTAAGTTTTAATCGTTTGTTTTGCGTTACGTGTTGGTGAACTTGAGCCTTAGACAACCTAAACCTTATGAGATAACTTCCGTAGCAGATATGAATTTTTCTTCTTTTTCATCAAGAGGCAAAAAATAGGACACCACTAATCCAGCTGTAACAATAAATAAATAAATTAGGCATTGGATGTCTAGGTCCAGCCGGCCTATTCTCTAACTTTTTTTGACAGTTGCAAGTGATTATCACCGAGTGAATTACATATCCATTGCTGATTTTACACGACAAGTGCCATAATAGCGTGTCATGTAAAACAGCAATGAATTGACAACAGCTGTTGAAAAGTAGAAAATTATTCTAAGGTGACGCTTTCCCTAATATAATATTTTAGAGCAAGTGAACTTATAGATATAAAATCATCATTTCTTTAATACGGATTAAAGTAGAAGAATATGGTGAATGCAGACAGAAACTCTATTAGAAATGTAGCATGGAAAAAATATTTTTTTAGTTGGAACTAAATTAAACTTTTAAATCACGATTTGTAAAAATATAGAAAATTTAGGGGTCCTCGTATTCCTGCAAAACAACCTATCTATTTCTTACAGCTTCCGGAAATCTTCGCTTTAACATATTAGATTTGAATAGTTTGATATTATTATTATTGGGATAAGATACTTACAAATGACTAAAACTACGTAACCAATGACCATTGGCGTGCAGTAGTCACCCAGAAGGGTCGCAATCAATTGCACGCTAAAGAATCCAAACCCTCGTGCTACAACCACTGATAAGCTGGTTGCCATACCTCTGAAAGAATAGATCTTGGTTTTAAATACTTGGGTGAATTTCAACAGGTCCAAAAAAATTCTCATTTCCGTGGACTTTTTTATCTTAAAGTTTTTTTAAAAACTAAATAGCGGGTTATAAAGTTTTTGATAATGTATGTATTTTTGCTTAATATCTAGCAGATAACATAAAAAACAAACGAGATATACAAGATTAAAAATTTCGTGCCACGGCGATGAAACATGCGTGCTCGGCAATGAAACAAGCCTCCACGGCAATGAAACAAGCGTCCACGGCAATGAAAGAACTGTGCCACGGGAATGAACGCATCACGGAAATAAAAATCTATATTCAACATAAAATCCCTACTAATATTATAAATGCGAAAGTAACTCTGTCTGTCTGTCTGTTAAGCTTTTGCATCTAAACCACTGAACCGATTTTGATGAAATTTGTTACACATATAGACGAGAGCTCGGAGAAGGACATGGGCTACTTTTTTTTTTTGCAAAAAAAGGCTTGAAGGGGTTGAAACAGGGATGAAAGTTTGTAATGCAGTTCGTCATTTTAGAAAATAGAACCATAAAACTTTGAATTTAGGCACTTCTTATGAAAAAAAATAATTTATGATATTTTGACCTGTTTGGGGGTGAAATGGGGGATGAGATTTTGTATGGAATTCGTCATTGTTAAAGACGAAACCATGAAACTTTGCATGTAGGCACTTGATAAGAAATAAATAAATATTTGTTCTAGCGTTTTTGATATATTTACCCATGTGGGGATGAAATAGGGGATGAAAGTTCGTAAGAAAATCCAAACAAAGTCACACATTAACGTCTAACACACCACACACTAAACATTGTCAATATAGGTATCGGTTTCGTGGTTATTGTGGGTCCGGATTACGAATAAAACATCTATTTCGAGATCTAAGATGGCGGTTGCGACTTTTTAATATAAGATCGATATGGGTATCATTTTTATGGTTTTTGGGGTCTCGATTCCCAATACAACACCCATTTTGAGACCCAAGATGGCGGACGCGACTTTTTAACATAATGTCAATATTGGTATCGTTTTCGTGGTTTTTGTGGGTCCGGTTTACGAATAAAACATCTATTTCGAGATCCAAGATGGCGGACCCGACTTTTTGACAAAATGTCAATATGGGTATCATTTTCGTGGTTTTCGGGGGTTCCGATTCCGAATACGAAATCTATTTTGAGAACCAAGATGGCAGTTGCGACTTTTAAATATAAAATCGATATTGGTATTATTTTTATGGTTTTCATTTCGGGGGTCCCGATTCCCAATACAACATCCATTTTGAGATCCAAGATGACGGACGCGACTTTTTAACATAATGTCAATATTGGTATCGTTTTCGTGGTTTTTGTGGATCCGGATTACGAATACAACATCCATTTTGAGATCCAAGATGGCGGACGCGAATTTTTGACAAAATGTCAATATGCATCGTTTTTGGTTTTTGGGGGTACGGATTACGAATGAAACATATATTTTGAGAACCAAGATGGCGGTTGTGACTTTTTAATATAAAATCGATATTGGTATTATTTTTATGGTTTTTGGGGGCCCTGATTATCCCAATACAACATCCATTTTGAGATCTAAGATGCCGGACGCGTCTTTTTAACATTATGTCAATATTGGTATCGTTTTCGTGGTTTTTGTGGGTCCGGTTTACGAATAAAACATCTATTTCGAGATATAAGATGGCGGACGCAACTTTTTGACAAAATGTAAATATGGGTATCATTTTCGTGGTTTTCGGGGGACACGATTCCGAATACGAAAACTATTGCGAGTTCCAAGAAGGCGGTTGCGACTTTTTAATATAAAATCGATATGGCATTTTCCTGGTTTTCGGGGGTCCCGATTCCCAATACAACATCCATTCTGAGAACCAGGATGGCGGACGCGACTTTTTAATTTAATATCAATATGGGTATCATTTTGGTGGTTTTTAGGGGTTCTGACTCCGAATACAATATTATTTTGAGATCCAAGATGGCGGACGTGACTTTTTACTTATTAGCAATATGGATATAATTTTTGAGGTTTTCGGCGGTCTTGATTCAATACAACTTTTATTTCGAGATCCAAGATGGCGGGTACGCCTTTTGGATATAAAATCAATATGGGTATCATTTTCTTAGTTTTTGGGGGTCCCGATTCCGAATACAACATCAATTTTTAGATCCAAGATGGCGGACTGTACTTTTTAACTTAATATCAATATGGGTATCATTTTCGTGGTTTACAGAGGTCGGATTATTCATTTTCAGATCCAAGATAGCGGACGCATTTTTTAAACTTGATATGAATATGAGTATCATATTTGTAGGGGTCCTGATTCCGAACACAACATCCATTTTGAGATCCAAGATGGTGGACGCGACTTATTAACTTAATCGCTTTTACGCCATACTCCCGAACCGATTCTGATGAAATTTGGTACAAAAATAGACTAAACCTCGAAATCGTATAAAAGCTACTTTTTTGTAAAAATGGGAATGAAGGGGTTGAAATAAGAGATGAAATTTTTTTATGAGATTCCTCATTACCAAAGAAAAGACCATGAAATTTTAAATAGCACGCAAAAAGTGTACAGATATTTGTTTTAGCGTTTTTGAAATATTGTCACATGTGGGGATGAAATAGGGGATGGAAGGTCTCATGAAAGTTAGCAAAGGATGGAAAAACAAAAAAGTTAGTTTGTAAAAATGTATTAAAATAATCTATTTGCAGTAATGCACAGCAGTTTATATGTGTATCTTTTGCAAAATAAGTACCCAAAAAAATAAAAATGCCATACTCAAAGTAACTATTCCACGCGGACGAAGTCGCGGGCAAAAACTAGTTTTATATATGTACTTTCCTGAGTGTTATCACCATCATTTTTAAAGTAACTCCTTCTATCTGTCTATGCTTTCACGCTTAAATCACCGAACCTATTTTGATAAAATTTGGAATATACATTGATTAGACTTTAAGAAATATAGGTTATCCCTTACACCGACCCACGAAAGCGCAGCTGCAGGAGAAAAGCCAGCATTCGGTATTTAGTTTCATTATCAAAAAAATCTTTAATGCCATTATAACTTTTTGTAATTAAAAACTGTTTTGGTGATTCTCAAAACTGATTAATTATTCAATATTTTTAAATTTTTTTTGGGATATGGTTATATATTTTTATCAACATTGTATGTGGGGCAGAGACGTATAATTTCAATTTAGAAAACGGTATTTTGAGTTTATTTTCATATATGTATATTGTTGCAGTCGATACTCGGCACTACCTGTATTACAGGTAAAGATGTATTTTTTGCCTTATCTTATCATGGCAATAAAAACATAAGTCACGGAAATGAAACACCTGGCCACGGAAATGAAACATCTGTCCACGGAAATGAAACGCCTGGCCACGGCAATGAAACTAAATTATGTTACAAGCCATGGCAATGAAATTTTTTTTCATTTCCGTGTCTTTTTTTTCATTGCCATAGCAAATTTTGGCCACGGAAACCACAGCAATGAAAGCATGGCGATGAAAATCAAGGCAAAAATATAAAATAACAAAAAAACTATTAGTTATTCGAGGTAATAAACACTTCACAAATAAACATATGAGAAATGGCATTCTATTGAAAACTCAATCATGAGGACAAACTTATTCATTTAGAAGTTATACCTATCCACGGCGATGAAAGAAAAAATGACCATCACATAAAAAATGGAATACTTTTATTTATACCGCAAAAACGCATGCACTAGTGTACGTCCTTCCACGTCGAGTACTTAGGCGACACTAATATGCAACGCTTAGCACACAAAGAGGGGGCCGCAGGTTGTTAGATAAAACAATATTCTTATACATGTTTAGGACATGGCGATGAAAGTTTGATCTGGGACAAATGCATTTAGGATAACCATTCGTTGTATTGTTTAATAATTTGAATAAATGTATTCCGTAACAATACTTTAACTATTCACGCATCAAATAAAACTAATTTTCAATATAAATAATCAATAGATTTTTAGCAATGAGGTATAATATACATCAAGGTGACGTGTGGACAAACACGGCAATGAAAGATTTCGAGGTTTAATAATTTTTTTTGAAGTACTTATTATTCCTATTATTAAAATATTTAGTGCCCCACATAGATAACTATTTCATGTATCTAGAAAAAAAATAAGAACGTTATAGCTTTGTTTTTTAATACTGATATCATCGATGCCGCGCAATTTTTGGTCCCGGGAAATTCACCCACTTGTTTGACGAGTTTGTTTAGGACACAATATGGGCCTATAGGAATATTAAGGCAATCATAGCTACACATTTGCATCAATTTTCTACAGCTCATAATCAACATTATCTACCATCTTGGGCATATCTAACGACTTACAATTTTGCATAAAGCTGGACACAAATGGGACTCGTTCACCAGTCGCGGCGGTTTCTCCTCGGAACGCAAAGTAGTTCTTTGCGTTCCTTGACGAAGATACTTTTTTTAAATTAGCGGTTGCAGCTACATAAAAATTAAGCATTCGTGTCCATGTCATAAATGACTTTGATGCGCGCCGGGATATCTAAACGCCTAAGGACGCCCCAAAGTTACCCCCGCGATTTACCATCCCACCGATAGCTTGCGCACTGTTCAGTGTAATACATTTTTCAGACGTAGGTATTCCTGTATAAGTAGGTCGTGGCAATCAGCCTTGTCCGATCTGTTTCCAGCTTAAAATTTTAAAATTATAGGTATTTTTTATTTTATTTGACCAACCTCAAATGTGTAGGATTTAATTCCACCAAATAGGTGTTGACGTTTCCAAGAATGATTGCGGCATAGAGAAACACGTAAAAGAAGGAGATGCTCAGTAGTGGAGTTTTGATGAATAGAAGCGTCGCTCCGCAGAGCGAAGATATAGCGAACACCAGGAGTGTTGTCCGTCGTTTTCCGACCGGTTTGGCGATGAACGAGAGGAGGATCGTGAGCACAGCTGCGGCTCCAGAGTAACACATGACAGCGTATAACGTCACGGGTTGGATAACGTCATTGCAATCGCTGGGTATCTGCAACAAACGTTATCAACCGTAAGACTTTATACTGGTTATGCCACGGCAAGTATTCTGAGGAACTTTCTTTCCAAATCCCACCTACTATTTTTGGGCTACCATCCAAACGCGAATAAAGAAATTTGGCAGCGATGGTCCTGCCACACTCACCCTTTTGTTTCATTCCTGGGTCATTGAAAAGAGGCGCGTAGAAGCACCTTGCATTTTGATGAGGCGAGGATGACTCGTGTGGCGAACTTATTGTATCTCGCACTATCTTTCCATTGGGACTCCACTTTCGCTTAAAAGCAGGTGAGGTGAGACTTTGACAAACTTTATAAAAACAAGATAAAAGAGCTACTTGAATCAGTACTGGACAAATACCAACACGGAACAAAATATCGATTATTTGAACACTTACCATGATAGTAGAGTTGATTCTCGCAGCTCTGCTGGCTACTACACAGAAAGTTTGACCCGTACTCTCTTCTCCATCGAAATACGCATTTGTCATAGTCGGTACCCACATTGTGAAACCAGTGGACCTGAGAGAATTGTTTTATTTATAATAATCATAAATAATATCTAGATACATAAAATTCCAAAAAATATATTCACATAGTGTGTCTAAGCAGTGTGATATGATTGGATGATGTATGGATTGGACGGACGTAGGTACCTAAAAGGATAACGAAGCAAAGAATCACAGTAATATTTAATTACTCGTACTAACTCCAACTAAATACAGATTTGGGTGGGCAGAATCTTTCCTGACGTAGCCTAAAAAGAAACAATTGTTTTCTTACGTCATATAAGCACACAGCAACAAGTAGTAGAGTTTCAAAGAGTTGTTGAGGAGTGGCGGTTTGAACAGTGGAGCTGTTTGATTCCAGATCTTCTGTAGGATGGCCATGTCAGTGTTATTGTTCTGTATTTCTTCATCCAGATATACGGACGACACCTGGAAGTTTAGGGAAATTATAGGGCATTATTTTTTACTGATTTCGTTTTCTTTTATAAAAAGGTCGAGCTAATAACTCCATTCCATCTGATGGGAACTCAGAGTAAACAGGACTGGAGTAGCCTTTGCCTAACATTACCCCTCTGCCAAACGCACAAGCATCGGATGCCTGTGCGTTATATAAAACTAGTTGAGCCGCCATTTTAAAACCACAATAATCAGAACGTCTTACCGTGCAGAGCTCCCACGAAAATGCATGTCTGTGCTGTTTTTTTACTGTAAAAAAAGTCTAAAACATCTAGTATGCAAAAAGATTGCGTCACCTTTCATTTATAATTATAATTTTTAAGATTTGATGATTATTTACTTCATATTTTCATATTTTAGCAGATTACAATTTCAAATTTCGCGCTATAGTCTCGTGGGGAGTGCGGCCGTGACGTTGTCAAACGAACTTCGGGCGCACTCCCCACGAGACTACCTAGGGTTGACCATTATCGCATTTCAATTAATAAGACAAAAATTAGAAACAGTTTGTTTGTAATAAATAACTGTAATTTTGTATTAATGAATTACCAATAATAATTTCGTTTTAACAATGTACGTTGCGTGTTTATCTTTAGTTTAGTATTAAGTACATACCTATACTTTTGAGGCTGCTTGAAGCCTATTGTTTGCCACACAGCATGGAAATGTAAAATAATAAATAAAATAAAATAATAATTAAACTATTTTGCCTTTTTATTCATGCTGGGCGGAGCTCATAAACATTAAGAATAACTATTCTGTAGGTATATACTTCCAGCGTCCCTGACTTCATAAAATAAGCACGGGTAAAAGGGTAGGTACCATCGCCTAACCAGCACTGCCGATCATTTCTAAGAAACCTAAATTTTTTTTCGAGCCATTGGATAAATTGTTTTTTTTTTTTGTAATCAGCAACCCTAATTGATTTGCACATTTTTGCACAATAATTGATTTGCCCAATAGTGATGTCAACTTCATCGATACTGTGATTTTAGAGTGAGTAATGAATGAATGAATGAAAGTAACATACATAAATTGACAATATGTATTATGGTTTAAATTTGTATGTCGCAAGGAAATTGTATAATTCCGCAGTTTACATCGTCATCAGTTTAAAAAACACATACCCTATTCTTAATTCTTCTTCTTATACTTGTCGATTATAAAACATAGCTTAGACAAATTACAGTTTGTTTCAGCAACCAGGTAATAATGATGATGTCAAAATAAGAATAATCCTGGGAATAGCCTACCCAAGGTCAGAGGACTACAGACTCTTCAAGCCCATGGACATAGTAAGGCTGATGGCCTACATATTCAAGGAGCGACAAGAGTAAAAAGACACGGCAAATGTAGCGGCAAATGTTTGGTTGACGAACACGAATGGTTGTTTGCGAGTCATGGTTGTTTATATATTTTTTTAAGTTTATTTATAAAAATATCTAAAATTATTATGTATATTAAAAAAAAATATCCGTTATCTAGTATCCGTAACACAAGTTCTTAATGATACTTACTTCAGGCTAGATAATTGGTGAGAGCGTGGAAATATATTATTATATTATATTATTGGCTGTTATTTCATTAATTTAGGACATATTAAAGTCGGAAATACCCTTATGCTTGGTTTCAAATGCTTGTAAATTAATCATTATACAATGTTCTTTATTCGAAGTAGTCTTAGATTTTAGTTAGTTTATCTAGGAATCTAAAGATATACCACATTCGTGGTATTTATTTATAAACAAAGGAAGTTACACAAAGCAAAAACCCGACCTGCTACCCCTCCTACTCTGCTCGGCGGGGTGGGTGACGTCATCGCCTGGCTATTGTATAAGACAGCTCTTTTGACAGCCGCCAAGCGATGGGTTAACTTTTAGCACTGTGTAACTACGTATGTGAGCATATCTTGAAATAATGATAAATGTCGCAGAACAGCCATCGTGGTTGTCTAAATGGTCATTTAGCATCCATATACCCACATACGAGAGGAATGGAAATGAAGGCTAAAAACTCCCAAAAGTATTTCCGTTTCATGAAAGAGAACAGTTTTATATGTTACGGAATGGATCCAAGATAAAGAGTGGTATAGGGGCAGGAATTGATGCCAAAAGGTACAAATATTACTAAAGCTTGGGCAGGTATGCAAAAGTTTTCCAAATGGAAAGATAATGCAATTATTGCCTACAGAAGAACATAGGTAGGATTTGGATGTTTTGCGTATGATTATTGTAAATTACATTTTCAAATTTACAAAACTGCTGTGTTTAATAAATATATAATGCTTACCTATTAATATTGATTATGAACTATTTAATAAATATATGTGTGTAATACATGTATATTGGATATGTTGATGTGTTTTGAAATAATAAATTTGCTTACCTGTTAAGTTTCACACATTTGATTTCTGATTCCGTAAAAAAATCCAGTTTACATACTATATAATTTTTAATTTTTATTTTTAAGAACTTGAGAGCTTCTGCTGATTTCGCCACCCTCAAGACTGTGTATTTTGCTCTTGCTCACTCCATTCTGACTTATTGCATTACTGCATGGGGTAACGCTGGTAAAAGCTGTTTTCTCCGCTTGGAAAGATCTCAAAGAACTGTGCTTAAGGTTATGACCTATAAACCTATACGTTTTCCCACAGATGCCTTATATAATTTATGTAATCTACCTAGAGTTAGACACTCTTTTATACTACATACCATTCTACGAAAGCATGCCAACTTAGGATTTGTTCCAACTCTACACCAGCAAAAGTGCAGGAGTGATAAAGTATGCAGGATTGAACCTTGTAACTTTAGCGTAATTAGGCGACAGTTTCGCTTCCTAAGCCCCAGACTATATAATAAGGTAAATAGAATTCTTAACATCTACAGTCTAAATTCACATGAATGCAAGAAAAAAGTGGATATATGGCTCCATACCTTAACATATATTGAGATGGAAACTCTTGTTTCATAAAAAGGTGAGAGAAGTACTGAATTGCATCCAATATTAATTTAAAATAAAACTCCCTTCAATGATAGCAACACACCTAATATTATATACAAGACATACATGCGCGCACGCAAACACACACACACACACACACACACACACAAACTCACACTTAACCACATGCATGTATAGATGGAACGCTTTGTAAACAATCTTCGGATGTCCGGTGGTGGGCGCTAATGCCTGCGCCACAGTTATATACTAAAGCAGACATTAACGTGCACAATATCTTGTACAATTGTTTTGTTCTAAATAAATGATTTTTTGATTTTTGATGAAAACTAACTATATTCACTATCGCTTTGTAAAAAATAATGTTTAAGTGTTCCTCCTTTCCATTATGGTTATAAGCGAAAGGGTCCACAGTGAATTCGATATATATCTAATAACACCTATTGTAAATACCTTTTAAGTGTAATAAACTATTACGTTTAAATTTGTGTTTCATTGATATAGCCTTCGAAATCTGTCAAAGTTTTATATAGACCTTATATATATTATATTAGTCTTTGACATAAATATCGAAAACTGACTGTTGTAGCGTGTAATATCATCATTTAATTTTTAATAATGTAGGTATACTAACGTAGTAATACATTCATTCATTGAACGAAACTGATTTATCGATATCGATATTCTCATGCTATGTCATGTTACTTCTCACACAATGACATTCGTGTATTAGAATAGAACGTTAACACACTATTTTAAGCACATGTGCGTGAAATTTAAATATGTGTGTCGTATTATGCATGTGTGCGTTTGTAAATACGCAAAAAAATTTGTTTCTGTGTGCTAGTATTGAGTGTAGTAGTAACCTCACCCCCCGCAAAAAATGGCAGAAAAACATGTAAGAGAAATTGACTAATGGCTACTCCAGTCCTGTTTACTCTGAGGATGGGAAGCAAGAGTGGATTCCAAATGCGAAGATAATTAGTGCGAGAGATAAACCGCCGCGCTAGCTCTTTCATAGAATTCCAATAAATCATAACAAAAAAACTTACAGAATAATCAGCTTCAGGTCTTCCAGAATTACAACTATATATTGTTCGAAGCACATCTATTGCTTCTCTTTCTCGATTCTTGCTGAGCAGAAACTTCGGACTTTCAGAGCAGAAAACAATGCCAATGCAACCCAATACTCCGGGCAGACTGATTATCTGGAGCAGTAGCCTCCAGGGCCGGTACACCAGTGATAACCATGCGATAGGCACTTGGAAGGTTTCTTCAAATATTGGAATTGCGACCGCTGTAAAGTAGAATTAAATATTAAAAATATAGGTACACTACACATGGGTTAATATAATCTCAGAGGAACTCGGTGGCGTTCTGATCTCATTGTTACTCTATTTGTACCTATTTATAGGCAAACTAGTACCTATTTGGCCTGGTAAAAATTGTAGGAAGGTGATTTTGATGTTCTTCATACCACGGATGGCATAAGAAGTCAGTCTTGTGTTTCCGTTGTTCCCAACATTTTCTGAACTTTTCTGGTTTCGATATAAATATGTACTACGGGACAAAGCAATTTATGTCGAAATTAAGGTGATGACCTTAAGCAGTTCAATATTTTAGTACCAGTCAAAGCAACTCCACTTTACTTGATCTATTACCTACTAACCGACCAAACTACTCTATCCACCTGGTTGGACGGTTAGTAATTTTTCTCATGCTGCGGCCGCACACATCGCGATGTCGCGAATATTCGAACTATCGCGATGTGTCTACAGACAAAGAAAACCAAATCCATTGCTGGAGCGTTTTTTGAATTTGGAACATTACAACGCTCCAGCAATGTTGTATGAAACGTCGTGCTGGGGTTAATAAATACTCTTTGATTAGATCTCTTTTATCAATCTTGCCATACTAAATGCTCTTTGCTTAGTACAAAATTTGTAAACGCAACGTTTTTTTTTGTGTACGCAATTTATACTGGGTGAAAGGGGTGAAAAGACATGAACAGTCAAACGAGAACCATGTATTCTATACATCAAAATAAGACATATTTCAAAAAAAATATTGTTGGGAAATGATTTTTATTTTTTGGTGTTAAAAAAAATTGTAAATTGTACCGCGCAATGTAAAGGGCTCAACTCGCACGCAACTCGCAAAACCGCGATAATATTGCCAGACGGAGGCTCCATTCGTTAGTGTCCGTGCGCATCGAGTGAGCTACATTGAACGCTAACGTTTTGAAGCCATTTTTTGTTATGAAATACTAAAAAAAATGATAATGTTTCTTTGGACAATAATTAAGAAATAACGTATAGAATACGTTTTCATAAAAAAATGAAAAAAAGATTTATGACTTTGACCTTCAATAAAATCGTAACTATCAATTTCCCAGGTATAGTCTTAAGGAAGAAAAATGTTATGATGGTGAGCAGAATAAACGGTTCTCGTTTGACTGTTCATGTCTTTTACATCCTGTATAATTGTGTTCAGCTGGCTGTATAGCCATACATGCGTTTGTCTTGGTGATAAATTGGCGCCAAAGCTGAAAATTCGTCTTGCTTTGTTATTTACATACATAATAATTATTTATAAACCTAATAATTCACATTAGTACTGACGGTTCAGAGAGTGAAATGGAGATTGATTGTACTCCACCAGATTTAAACGACAATCAACCGGATTCAAAGGCAAAAACATAAAGGAATTTTTAATTAAAGCCCCAAATGATTTAAAATTAGCGACAAAGGTAAAATATGTTTTATTTCCCTGCATTCTTTTGAGAAAAGCACTATATATGCCTCGGCCGAAATGGCAATTGCCTGTCTCGTATTGGTGAAGTCCTCGTCTGCGGCTCGGCCTTCAAACTCATATTCGACCTGCAATTGCCTATTTCGCGGCCTTTGCAATAATGTACTATTTTCATACTAAAATGTTATTAAAGTTTTGCGTACTGACCACTGATAGTGATCTGTGAGAGCATGGTGGCGCTGGCCATGATGAACATGAGCCGGCTGCGGTGCCGCTGCGGCGCGCTCTCGCCGACCAGCACGAACGCCGCGGCGTTTGCTGACGATGTACTGTGAATTAAGTATAACCTCTTTACCGTTATAAAATCTGGAAGGCCCAATATTTACGATGTTCTTTTTGTGCGATCTAGTCAGCGACATGGTTTTTTAAACACGCTTATATAAGCTTCACCTGTATGTTTGCTTGTATGTAATGGACTCCTTTGTACGCAATTTTGACCCACTTTAAACGGTCAGATTTCATTTTAACTTTATAGACTTATTAAAGACCGATGACATTACAATAATTTGATAAGAATATTCCATTATCCTGATAATGACCCAGTGGTCATGCTAGCTTTTCTCTAAATAATATTTATACTTTTCGTGCATCATTTTGTTTCTATGTTTACTAAAACTATTTATCACTTTTTAGTAGTATTTCTCATAAAGCGTGTTTTTTTTTAAAACTATTAGGTAAGTATTTTTATTACTGTGACTGCGTAGAGTTGAATTTGTACGCTTACGACCTTATTCATGCAGTGATAAAGATCAACTTGTGAACTGGATTGATTACTACTTCAATGCGTGAAAGACAGACAGTTAAAGATTTAAATTAAAATAATTTATGGGTACATAATAATTCAATCCGATTGTAGAACTATCATCAGTTACCATCATATCAGGTAGTAGACGGAGGTTAGTTTAAATAATACACAGATGGCTAACCCGCTGCGAAATAAAAATATTATACTAGATTAGAATCTGATTGGAGTTGTAGTAGGTACTCACAAACTAGCAGAGAGGAACTTGAGAGCAGCCAGCGAGGAGTAGGTGGGCGCCATGCTGGCTGCCAGATTGAGAAAGGCTCCCACCGGCATGGCGATGAGTAGCGTTTTGCGGCGGCCTGCCGTGTCAGCGCACAGCCCCCAGCCGTACGACGAAATCATGACGCCTGGATATTCAAAATTCTTAGGTGAGACTCGAAATTGATAGACCTCTTTTGAATGTTAAAGTAAGTCAACATCTATAACTAGTTCCTTTGTGAGAATTGAAGAGAATGTCATACGTATTCGTGTGAAATTCTCTTCAATTCTCATTCTTCTCTAGGCTCTGTGCAAAGGGCCACCAACCACCGCCACCGGTGGCGACCACTCGCTTCCTTTGGTACTGTGCAAACGAAGGTGGTCGTTGGTCGCCACGAGTGTTCAGTGGCCGCCAAATGTGACTGTCGCGCGCCACGTCCTTATATTTCAAGGTATCCGCAGAATACCAGCGTCGAAGCACTCTGTGTCTCGGCATAAGCTGGGACCTATTTGGCTAAAAAACTTTACGTGTATTTCTTAAACTTATATTACGTACCTTATCTATGAAATATTTCTGGCCACTGTATTGCCAATTGCCACTCACTTTTTTCATTTTACGCACAGCTACAATCCATGACTGGTGAATATAATAATATGTTTATGTAGATACATACATACACATGTATTTGTCCCTGCCAGGCAGTGAACGACGTTCACTGCTGCCAGGTAAATCCTTTTTTCTTCTTTTATAAAAAGTCAATCAAACGACTTGTAAGCGGAAGTTGAGTCCAATCGCTAGTTCAAGATGAAACATACAAGATCAAACATACTCTACACATGCTGCAACTTGCAAAGTGCTATAACGAATCCTTTGAAGGACCCGGCTAAGATGTTTTGAACATGTGTTGCGTTCTTTTGACAACTACTATGCTCATTGCTGGTTTGTTTGGCCATATATCCCTGGAGTTCATAGTTACTTTTTTCATGACTGCCATCCAGCTACCATCAGTAAAATTGTGGTTGTTTTTTATGACCTAGCGGAAAGGTGAATAATGCCAGTGCCTAGATAGCAACAGCAGCAGTAGGATGCTATTCGAGAAAAAACTAACCAAGTCTTGTAGGAATGGTATATTAGTAGATAGGGATATAATATTGTCGATGGCGCTGCGGTCTAGCGTTCTTCGATCACGAAAATTAAGCTACCAAGTTCGCGGTTGGTACTCGGATGAGTAACCAAAAAGTTTATTAACTCGATTTTCCTCCGTGCTTCGTGCTGGTGGTCCCTGGTGCTGTGGAAAGATAGCAGTCGTCCCCAAGGAGGGTTGGTGACAGACAGGCACCCGGCCGTAAAAATATAAAAACAAATCCCCAAACCCTTAAGCAGTATTTATCGATATCCATACAATGGATCAGGGTTTGAAATTATCAAGAAATATGCCCTTTCATAATTATCGCGATAATTATCATGATAATTATCCAATAATTATCAAACAGATATAAGCACTATTTCGTGGCATTAGGTAATGTTGACGAAATAATCCATTCTATATTTTTGTACTCAGCTCAAGTTACGCTAAGAATTAAAAAACCAACTTCAATTTCTTTGTTTCGGCTACACACAAAACATATTAATGAAGTAAACACATGAAAAAGAGGCAGTTCAGATGCGAAAACAGGACGAAAGTGGGAAATCCCCGATATTGACGTTATGTGACGCTTTCCGATACACGCAGTCGTTGACAAATAAAAGCGGCAAATATTTTCAATTATTCTTATCATGATAATTATCAACCTATATTTATCTTGATAATTATCACTTCAAACCATGCAAAGGACTATACATACATATGAAATATGGGGTTTGTTTCGCTTACCTATTAGTGGCATAGCTGACAGCAAGCCCTGCTGCGTGGTGCTGAGCCTCATGTCGCAAGCCACTGCTGGCAGAGCCACCGAGAACCCAAAGATATCGATGTACATGGCCAAGATGAGCAGACAGCATGACATCAGCATCCATACGTTGTATTTGCCGAAACCTTAATCATAAGGAATGCTTCTATTTTTAATATTTTAATAATTATTATGATTATTAAGATAAATAAGTTAGTTTAAAAAATGCCGACTCCTTTTTGATTCCTGCTCGATTGTTCGTTCTTCGCAATCGAATACATTATTATTATTATTTATGTTTATATTATTTTATTATAGAGGTGGCTCGTTCTGTAGAACAGCATTATGCATAGTTATGGTCCTTTTAAGATACCCCTTTCTTTTACTCTTGTTTGTTGCATCGTCTGGTCTCAAATGATATTTTTCCTTATTCTATTATTGATTTATAACATAAAATTCCATGTTATAAATTAATAAAAATTAAATTAAACTTACCGGTACGATCTATAGCCACTTCAAACGGAAATTGTTTTGGTTCAACTTTATCACTGACTGCAGTCATTTTAATTAAAACTAAGATTAAAATGAGCTTTGTGTAATCTTCTAATTCAGTTGTTTTTTCATCAACAGTAAGTTCCAGTTGCCTTTTGAATGATTCATCAAGGCTATTTTTTTTTTGTTTTTAGCAAACGTAATTGCTTAACGATTTTCAAACAGTCTCACTTGATCGAATTACAGATAAAGTTTGTTCTTAGATGATGGTGACTAGTATTGATAACGTGTCTTGTTTAGTGTGTATGTCTGCAAACACGTGCTGCCAGTGTCACATAGGCTTTGTAAGTATGCAAAACAGTGTTTTCATGAAACATGTCAAGCGTGATTTACGTACACATTCTTGTGTAGCGTAAATTCGTTATAGATATTAAAATTTAGTTGTGTTGACTCGTAGACAAAGTTTGCTTAAACAAAGTCGTTGTATGATAAATTTATCGAAGGTGATACAAATATTTCAGTTGCAATATTTGCAATGTTATAAATAAATACTATCTGGTGAATAGATAATACAGTAAACGTTTTAATGAAGTAGGAGCCTAATTTGGTATATTAAAAAAAACTAGAGATATAAAAATCTGTTTATAAAAATCTAAATGTTTTTTGAGGTCGGTCCCAAATACAAGTGACAACGTTTATCCAAATATTGAGGTTGGCAACGACCTCAAAAAAAACCATTTAGATTTTTATAAACAGATTTTTATATCTCTCCGATTTTAGTTTTAAATGCTTTTATTCTCCGTTTTTAGTATTGAAGGCGGTTTTTATTTATTTAAAAACGATTTATTTATATCTTTTTAGTATTTTAAGTAGATACATAAAATTTCACAATTTTACAAATTTTACACAAATTTTACAATTTTATGAGGGTACTGTATAGCCCATACTGCCAGATGTGGCATTATGTGTAACCAAATGTTACCTAAAGCTATCCTCAACCTCTTTAGAGATTATGTAATGAGCGTGATTTTTTATTAAATTAAGACCTTCTTAATGTAATCCTCTTTCCTAACTAACTCATTTCCTTCGTCCATTCATGAGGCTCCCTAATTTCGACCACTTGTTGCTTCTCAGGGGATGGGGTAGCTACGGAAAAGTAAAGGACCTCTGCGTCTCGCTCGCACGTTTGGTAAGAAAATCAATAGCTAACCTCTTCGCGCGCTCTGCGTTCCTAGTAGTTCTGTCTAAAATGGCGGATCCGTCAACCATTTGATGGTAACGGAATGGACAGCGAGATCCTTAGGATTTTTTTTTAATGGGTAAACGCGAGGGTGGACCCGATCTTCAATTTTTTTGTGCTATTGTCGTGGTGACGGGGAAACGCTGTATTTGAACTGCAAACGGAAGTTTCTAGCAAAAGAAAACTTGAAAATCTTATTCAGTAAGATTTCAAAGATTTCGCTACTTTTGAATTCTTATTGGCCATATTTCCACTTGGGAAATCGCTTGAGATCTTCGTAGACAAGTTTTCGCGACATCTGAGTTACTAGGCGAATATGAAACTGCAGTTGGTGCAAATATGCCAGTTATTCAACATTAAGCTCGTAAATGCAACATGGATACGGTAGGGCGCAATGATTTTCATTGGTATTTTTCCACGGTCAAACCTAAATTAAGTAGGTATCACTAAGAACTAGTGTTATGGATACTAGATAACAAAAAATTTACATCATAAATTGGATACTTTTATTAATAAACTTTAAGAAATATAACCATTACTCGTGAAAGTCGTGTTCATTCACCACACATTCTCATTTAGTCCTGTCAGGATTCGAACCCGACCCATTTGATGTTTAGGCAGCATTACTGACCACTGTACCATGGTGGTGCCATAAAGCTTAACATTCTAAGTACATACAAACTTTGTTTTTTTTTCTACCGAGTGAATTATTTCTAATTGTTTTTCTCTCTTTTTGACTCACTACATGGATGCATAATTATGTGGTAATATTTATTTATTTAAACTTTATGGCACACAATAAAGGTACAAATGGCGGACTTAATGCCATAAGGCATTCTCTACCAGTCAACCGGAAATCTGGGTACAGAAAAATCATCACGTGGTGCGTAAAAAGAGTACCCTTATAATGACGTAGATATAAATAAAAAAAAAATCAAGTAACAGTAGAAAATAAGTTAAAGTTAATATAATAAGATATTATGTATACTTACGGTATACATAATATCTTATTATATTAACTTTAACGTGCATGAATTTTAGAATTGTTTATACAACGTAAGTAATAATAATAATATTGTGTGCAATGTAGGCCCACGTGTAGGATCGTTTGGGTAGGTACGCTTTTCTTATTTCTGCCATGAAGCAGTTCACTGTTTCGGATTGAAGGGAAAGGTAGGTAGTGTAATAAACTGGGCATGGAAGGCATATCATCTTAGTCCCCCAGGATGGCGACGCACTTGCAGTGTTTGATTTACCCTTAATATTGCAAGTGTCTATAGGCGACGCTAACCATTTAACACCAGATGGGCCGCAAGCTTGTTTGCCATCTCGTAGTCAAAAAAAGCTTCTAATTTGATAAACCTTTGCCTTTAAGCTCATATTTAAATGCTCATTTTCTGTCGTGCGGGAATTTATTTCACATTGATAATAATAAAAAAAATCAGTCATGAGCTAAGTAAAATATCTTATCTATTCTATGTAGCTTCATGTTTGATGTCTGGCCATGGTCTGGGGGTTGGAAAAATCGATAGTTCATTCGCGCATGCGTACTGGCACCGTTTTCATGGTAACACGTGACATCTTCGAAGGTCATGCGAGCCTAGTAACGCCGCCCACAAAACTGAAATTTTCCTGCCCTCCTCCAGCTTTTCCGGAAGTGAAAACCTTCAAGTTCCGCTTTCTAGGGCGGTAGGAAGTAGGTTCCTGTTTCAGGAGTGCTTGAAGAGTGATTGTCATTGCAAAGGAGTGTTCAGGAACATGAGTAATGTTCAGGTGTGTTCAATTTCAGCTACGGTTTTACCGTTTTATGTTAAGCCATTGTCATTTCTACTGCGCATCTCGCTTGCGCAGAGCAACAGGTTTCTAAGCAGTCACGTGGCATCACGGAGTACTAGTAGAAGGTACTATTTTGTGGCATGAATGAAATTGTGGCTACCGTGTAGAGACGGATAGATGTTTGCCCGGATACCGGCGAGCTGTGAGGCCGGCGGCCGGATATTTGGCCATTGTCACGTTGCATGTCGTGACGAGTTTAGCGCCGTACAGAGTGGTTAGTGTAAGTTTTTAGTATACAAAACGCACCGATTCTAGTTGCGTTAAGAGCTCAATTTGTATAGGAAATGCGAACAGCGCCCCTAGCGGAGAGAAGCGCAAATCATGTTTCCCATACAAATTGAGCTCTTAACACAACTAGAATCGGTGCGTGTTGTATACTAAAAAACTTACCTACACTAACCACTCAGGTGCAGCGAACGCGATTAGATCAATTCGGGCGGTTTCGCTACTAAAAGTTTTAGTTTAGATATTTACTATTTATGTATTTTTTATCATTAGAGTGAATATGTTAGAAGAAAATTTTAGTTTTTTGGAAGGCCTTATGACTTTGATGTAACTTTTTCGACTTTAAATAAAAGCCGTTATAATTATAAGCCATTTTATTGATATTTACCTCACAAAGTTTAATTGTATTGCATTTTGTTATAGGAAATTGTCGTAGTTTTTTAGTATCCGGTATCCGGCCGGATATTAAGTTACTATCCGGTATCCGGCCGGATAGTAAATTAAGGCCGGATACCGGTTAGTTACCGGATATCTGTTTCATCTCTGATTATAACGCGATTCTACAATTTCCATATCGCACAATCAAGATATGGAATTGGCCATTCAAAAGGGGCGTGAAGATGCTTCTTGACGCCCCTTTTGAATGGCCAATTCTATATCTTATATACCTATAGACCTTGACGTCCTGTAAGGTGCTCCTTACAGGACGTCAAGGTCACGGGTGAGGGTGGCTATGCTAGGCTTTGGGGCGGCGCTTTAATTATCTCTGGCACTAGCTACCTAACTTTCTATTTGGCCTCGATGTCTGCAGTGTAATGGGGTAATTTGCTATACTTTTTATGATAAAAAAGTGGCTTAACGTGGTTTAGTTTAAGCAAGCTTAGGATATAACGTTGTTGTTGTGCATCATTTTTAAGGTTCCGCAGTCAAAGGGTAAAACGGGAAACTATTACCATCTATTAGGTACTAGACTCCGCTGTCTGTCACCAGGCTGTATCTCATGAACCGTGATAGTTAAACAGTTGAAATTTTCACAGATGATGTATATTTCTGTTGCCCCTATAACAACAAATGCTAATAAACAGAATAAAATAAATATTTTACATATAAGACACGTGATTTCTTTATTGCTAGTATTTATTCGATAATTGGTAATGGCAACAGGTAGACGCTCGAAATATTCACAGAATATTGAGTTACATTATTCACTTTAAAAATAAATAATTAAATTAAAATAAAATAAACATTTAAGGGGGACTCCCATACAACAGACATGATTTGTTTGCGTTTTTTTATAGATAATTGTACGGAACCCTTCGTGCGCGAGTCCGACTCGCACTTGGCCGTTTTTTTGTTTTGGTCGAAACAGCCACAAACAGCTCTGCAGGGACTGCTCACAAAATGTACTTGCAGAAAACTTAGGTACCTATGCATTCAGCCCAGAAAATAAAATTTATCTATTAGGAATAGTACTCTATTCCAAATAGATAAATTTCTCTATCTATAAGGAATATCTATAATCTATTAGGAATAGGACTATTTACGAATAGAATTTCATTTAGAATATTAACAGGGTGTAAATGACATGAACAGTCAAACGAGAACCATGTATTATATACATCAAAATAAGAAATATTTCAAAAAATAATTGCTGGGAAATGATTTTAATTTTTTTGATGTTAAAAAAAATTGCAAATTTTAATTTTTTTGATGTTAAAAAAAATTGCAAATTGTACCGCGCAATGTAATGTGCTCAACTCGCACGCAACTCGCAAAACCGCGATAATTTTGCCAGACGGCGGCCCCCTTCATTAGTGTCCGTGCGCATCGAGTGAGCTACATTGAACGCTAACGTTTTTTGTTATGAAATACTAAAAAAAAATTGTAATGTTTCTTTCGACAATAAATAAGAAATAGTGTTTAGAATACGTTTTCATAAAAATATAAAAAAAAATTATGACTTTGACCTTCAATAAAATCGTAACTATCAATTTCCCAGGTATAGTATAAAAGAAAAAAAATGTTATGATGGTGAGCAGAATACATGGTTCTCGTTTGACTGTTCATGTCTTTTACAGCCTGTAGTTAAAATTTCATTAAAAGAGCATATAAAAAAAAGGATTTTTTATAAATAAAACACTTGATGTTTTTAATAAATAATTATATTATTTAAGTTAGTTTGAGTATATTATACCTGCTTATCCACAAGATATTTGCGAGTTTATCGTATAGGTAATTTAAAGATGTAACTATATTTACTACTACCACAGAACTAGGTAAGTAATAAACGTAAAATAAAAATGTAAGATTATTTTAAAAATATCCAAGAACTAGAACTATTCATTGAGTTCATCTCTACAAAGTTTTCCACCGTGTTAGTTTTTTTAGCGTGAGAAACGTAACTATTAGGTATGGAATAATTTTATTTTTGCGTTTACAAACGCGTAAATATTAATACTAGAAAAATGCACTGAAAAAAATCGAAGTTGAAAGATTTGATGAAACAATGTTTACCCTAAAAACATAAGCACCAAGCATTGACAAATTTCGACAGCGAAAAGCAGTGTCTCGGTGGCGTAATTGGTCAACGCATCCGCCCGGATTGTGGAAGATGCGGGTCCCGCCTGAGGCAAGTCGATTTTTTCAGTGCATTTTTCTAACTATTAGGTAATTTACTTACTATAATTGCCTTACGAGTAGTTCAATTTGTTTATGAAACGTGTTTTGTCTTCTTTCCGCTAGGGGCGCTTTTCACGTTTCTTATACAAATATTGAACTCAACACAACTAAAATAGATACGTTTTTTATCAGAGGCGGATAAAATATTGAGAGCGCCCTAGACAAGGACCTCATCGGTGTCCCTCAAGTATTTGAAAAGTACTTACCGAAAATATGATGAATATTCGCGCGCCCCTAGGTCTAGGCACATGCCTATTAGTTTGCCTTGGGGATAATTCGCCTCTGTTTTTTATACTTATTAGTAAAGGTTAGTACAGAATATTCTGATAAGAATACCTATAAGCAGCTGCATCAGACCACTTTTTTATTGGTCTGAGGCAGCTGCTTAATGAAATTTAATGAAAATTTTCACTCGATATTTTTATTGATAGATTAGTTACTTAGGCTACCTAAGTAACTATATTTTAGTTACGTTAAGAGTTCAATTTGTACCTATAGGAAATGAAATTAGCGCCCCTAGGGGGAAAAGTGTAGCAATAAATTAAGTTCATAGGTTAGATAATCTACTTTGACTAGATTAATTATGATTTATTACGTGCTGATTTGGTACTTTTGATTAGTCCATATTGGTGTAAGGAACGATGAATGGAGTGTATTATTCATAATCTTATTATCTATTGTAATGTTAGTATGGAAATCTTGTATAGGTTTATGTCGCAGACGGATCGTATAAGGCGCAACGCAAACAGAAGGCGGCAAGGCGAAGGTACGGCGCGGACATCATTTATTTTCATTCAAATAGCGTCCCAAACACACGGCAATAAGGTAATTAATTGAATTTAAATAATAAATTCAACGCCGAAATGTGCGCGTCCGATGAGGGCCGTTGAATTTGTTCAATGAATGACCTTATTGCCGTGTGTTTGGGACGCTATTTGAATGAAAATAAATGATGTTCGCGCCGTACCTTCGCCTTGCCGCCTTGTTTGCGTTGTGCCTAACACGCCGCATTACAAAACGGCGCGGCGGATTGTAGCGTGTGAGATCTGTGTGAAAGCGATGAGTGACAAAAATTCCACTCAGCTTGGTCATGAAAAAAATAACCTGAGCCTACCAATAATAAGCGATCTCCATTCGACTACACAAACTAATATTGATAGAATCTACTACGGCTTTATCAAAAAACGGCGCTTTTTACGTTCTCTTATACGTAGCATAGAGGAAGTCTTGTAATCGTCAAAAAATTCAACCTCGAGATTTTGACAGATTTACACGTTTTGGACCGCTCCCTGAGTCAAAAAAACCTGTTTTTGGAATTATGTATGTGTGTGTGTGTGTCTGTGCGTTAGCACGATAACTCGAGTATGCTTTAACTTATTGCAACCAAATTTAACATGCATGTACAACATCAAAATATAAGCTTTCTATAAAAATTTTTGTAATAGGTGTTATACGATCCGCCTGCGACATATACCAATACTACGTCAAACATTGTCCTATATTTTACAAGCTGAATAAAGCCAATATACTATTGGTTATGTCTTTAATTTATCAGGTAGATTCAATAAAACTAACTAGATATTCACTAGTCATAAGATTTTGACTGTATTCTTCAAGCGAGGTATGTCAAATCCGAATTTATCACAGCCTCGGTTTCAATCTGCTTCCCATGATAGCATCTGTGGTAAGAAAGAGTAAAATAGTATAGAGTTAAAAAGAACCATTAGACACAAAAATTTGAGAATAAAAGTTCGTGGAGCGTAGAAAAAAATAACAAACAGAAAAATGGCGTAACGGGGCACATCTCCTATCGTAGGTGGGTTAGAAGAGATTTCTTTCAGAGATAAAGCCACACCTTTTGTACTTTTTTCATTAATATATTCTGCATTTTAATATTAGGCCGTGTAAATTAGAATAGCATCACCCCATATCCTCCAATATGTGTCGTAGAAGGCGACTAATGGATCAGCAAAGGGGTATTGATCACCTTATACTCCGTCCACCAATCCGCATTGTGCAAGCGTGGTGGACTACTGCCTATACCTCTTTCGTTGAAAAGGATAGGCCTTGTGTCCCAGCAGTGGGTCGAATTATAAAGGCTGTTATGATGATGATGATTCTGCATTTTTATTTCTACACTAAATTATTGAATTAGTAATATTATAATAGATATCAATCACAACTAATAAAAAATAATCATAAATTGATCATTTCTATCTACTATTTATCGTGCGCGAGGGCGTTTTGAATAAGGTATAAAAAAAATTGTGTGTGTCAGCTCCGACGCACGACTGGAGTTTACTCCGAGACAGGTGAGATGGCGCACCTGCTGTCATGCGTGTTTTGACAATTAGAAAGTTGCGCGACATAGGATGCGCACCAAAAACGTAACGAGGTCATTCGAGGTCATTAATCGATAGATTTTACTCCTCACATTTTTCTCATACCGGTTTGACTGTTCATGTCTTTTACACCCTGTATATGCAAATCGATTCTTAACGAGTAAACTCCAAAAAAACATCTACGCAAATTAAATTTTATATTGAATGTCGTCATTACTAATTATTTATTATACTTACACAGTCACATAAAGCTTGTATAACACGGCATCCTTATTTCCCTTGATACTTGCAAGCTGCATAATAAAAACAAAATCGAAGCACACAGAATTGCCAATAAATCAAATAATACCACCCATTGCTAAGCGCAGACATTGACATTATATTTTGAACTTTATGGCTTTGTGATACTGTTGAAAACCAAGTAACAATATTTTTTATACTACACCCGGGGCTATTTTTTTGACAGTTGAAAGTGATGATCACCGATCGAATTACGTATCCATCGCTGTTTTACGCGACAAGTGCCATAATAGCGTGTGGTGTAAAACAGCAATGGATGTGTAATTCACTCGGTGATTATCACTTTCAACTGTCAATAAAAGTTAGGGAATAGGCCTATTGATCGGAACAGTAGCTATTATGCCCTCAAATTGAAAAGAGAAAGTTGATCTTTTCTGCGACCTAAATATGCGGGAGGCAAAGTTGTATGAAAATCAATTTCTAACTTGTTTTAGCGGGAGGAAAAGTTGTATGAAAATCCATTTCTAAAGCGGCGCCGCGGCGAAAATACAGGCCATTGCGCTATCGCAGAACATCTGCAACTAGTCTTGCAGATTTCGGTGCAGACTTAACAACAATCCAACGCCACGGTGGTTGGAAATCGTGCATCGGTTGTATTGAGGATTCCATTGAGAAAAAAAGATGCATATGTGACAAAGTCAATTAATTATCAAGATCCTCAACCTTTTACGAGTGGCGGTTATGGGCTCTGTCCCACCAATAATATATCTATGGTCTCACCACAAAATGCAGAAGTGTTATCTAACACTTCTTTTAGATTTATTTATTTAAGATTTATATTAGTATCTACTAATATAAATCTTCCTAACAAAACTGTATCATTTAATTTAAGTAACTGTACAAATTGTAACATAATCTTTAATTAATTTAGCCATAACTTGCTCCAACAATGCGGCGCCTTCAATTTTTGCATTAGTCCCATACAAATGTAATAATCTCTTTATAATTTTATTTTACTGCTTATTTCAATTAAACAAGTCTTTGAATGTTTCTCAAAGGTGTAGTATAAAGCACTATGTAACACTTGGGAGAAAGTTCGATTCCCTGTAATCTGTCACTTTCTTCCCACGGTCAACAATTTACCTACTATTCTACAGTCAGCAGCACATCAGGCTACCACAAACGGTCTTTCTCAATCGATTTTGCGCACGATTTTGGTTGAAAATCAATTGAAGAAGTTTGACAGTTTAGGGTAGTCTGATCTGCTGTCGGCTGTACCAGTTAAAAGGTTTAATTTGATAATGAGGTGTCAATAAATTTGTTATTAATTTATTACGATTCGAGCAACATAGGTTACATTTTAACAGACTTCAACAAAAAGAGGAGTTTGAGAATTTTTCCTTGTAACTGATTTTAATTAAATTCCATTGAAGTTTGTACACAAAATCTCGTGTGGTTGAAGCAGTATGAAATGGCCAATATGGCCAAAGTGGCCAACAATGGAACTACGACTGTTTACCTTGTAAACTCCGATTTTAACCTTCATTCTTTTTTCCATAGTCGGGTTACAGTGTTTTATACTTTTTTTGCTTGTTAGCTTAGTTTAGCTTGTCCAAAAATCAACAAAATCTTACCACCGCGACGACAAAGTAACAGTACAACTAAAAGAACCATGTTCAATAATAACATATAAGTACATAAAGTTAATTTATTTTTATTAAGTTAGTATCAGGGGTCAGTGTTAGTAATAAATAATAATGACGTTGGTTTCTTTTAACCAAAGTTTATATCAAAATAACAATTTGATCGTCCTATTGTAATAAGATATCTTACCTAATAAAGCTCTTGATGTATTTCTTAAGCAACGCTTTTTACGTAATAAGAAAAACAGTGATATACATAAAATATATTTAAACACAAAAACAAAGCATCCCTGTGGCTGTAGCGGACAATCACACGAATATAATTTGGCAAGTACATTCAAAATCAAAAGTGAAAATAACTAAGGAAGAAAACGTAACACAAATAATAAGGGGACAGGGCGAAGGGGCACAGCACAGACCCTATACTGTGCGCCTCCGCTCTGTCTTCGCCCTTCGCCTATAGTCCTATACTATAGGCTATTGCCACCGCGATGTCTAGACTAGAAACGAGTCGGGAGCAACGAAAAGGGGTTTGTTATAAAAATGCGATAACTTTAAAAATATTTAAGATTTTTTTAAAAATAAAAACTAAATTAAAAATAATCATAGGAAGAAGTAAAGCACTATAAAATTGTTTATAATACGGTACAGTCTTCTATAAGTACTATTTATTACTAATATTATAAAGAGTAAAGATTTTTATGTCTGTAACGAATAAAATCAAAAACTACTGAGCTGATTACAAAAATTCTTTAACCATTATAATGCTACATTATTCTTGAGTAACATAGCCTGAGATTTAAAAAAAACTCCACGCGGGGGAAGTTGCGGGCGGAACACTATTATTTATATTTAATGTTTCCAAGTTGAGTATAGAAGTGACCGTTTTGGTTACTCGTATTACATACCGGCTCGCTTTCTTTGCCGCCCAATTTAAGTATAGGTATTAAGTTGTATGACTTTTCACGAGTGATAAAGAAGACGAAAGCTAAGTATATCTAGTCTGCGATGGGCCAATTTATGTATGAATTTAGGATGCTTTTGTTAATGATTGTACTTAATATACCTAGAGACCATTATTATGCTAATAAAATAAAAAGTAGGACGAAACATTCTTATTAATATTATAGTTGGCCTCACAGGCCTCTTAAAAAGCATCTTAAAATTATTTTTAATTTACGAGCTTTTCTCAGTTATAATTTTATAATATAATATTTCGATAACATCAGATTAATAACTAAAGTAAAATTTTTCACTATCTCGTAATTATGCAGAAAAAATAAAATTACTTTTTTCATTGTGAACTAGAAGGTTTCTGGTTAAGTTTTTCATTTTAATGCAATTTTCCTATTTAATTTACCTACTTAGCTTAATACCTATTAATTTAAAAACATATTTTAAGTACTTTACTAAAATTACTTAACAGCATTGGAAATAATAACAAAAAATTAGATAATATACATTAAGTAATTTGGTTTTATCACAGGATCCTTAATTTTCCTAATTCATTTTAGCACCAAAGCAGCTCTTTTGCTATGTAAAATCTCTAAGTAAAAACGGTGTTAGCTGCGAGCTCCGAACTTTAACGTTCAATCTAAATAAGGGCAGTATTTTATTTTTCATTTTTAATAAGTACCTACTATCTTTTAGCGTAATAAACAGTATATTTAGTATTGTTTTGTTTTTCACCTATTACAATTTTCACGCTGAAGGGGTGAAAAGTTCTATGTTTCACACGAGAGCAATTTTTTTTTGTCTCGTGCCTTTAAATCACCCACTGCGCTTAGTCTATTTATGAATCACTATAATAAATCACTAGCTATTGTCGTGATTAGATTCTACGGACTTCGTGGATTATTTGTCAAATTATTATTTACTTTTTCCTTTTTTTTCAAATAACAGCGCAACATTCACTATGATTTTAATATGCACTTTAGTATATTGTCTTAATTACTGACCTACAGAGGTTAAAGCTTAAAGCCCTACATAAAGTGAAATAATAATTTAAGTTTCATTTATTTTTCAATCGTCCGCCAAATATTATTTTTATTAGTTTGTCCCTTCTACGTCTCGCGGAGTTCTGTGTAATATTGTGGTAAGTTCAGTGGTAGCTTGAACTTTTTTTTTTTTTTTTTTTTGTTAGACTACTGCAGTTTGCCGCTGATGGCATTTACTGCTCCACCGGATTTTTTTGAGAAGGCGAAAACCTTGGAGGGTCCTCAAGCCTGCAGGGCGGACGTTCCTAGGGGATTACTGGGCGACCGAGCATCTCCCCCATGGGGAGTCTCTCGACCGCCTAGCGTCCCTAGGTCGTCCGGATCGGAAGGGAGCGACACGCCCGAGGGTGCCTCTAAAGGCTCGGGCCTCGGCTCGGGCGCATCGGGTTGTGGTAGCTTGAAGCGGTTCATACCGGTTCATGTGTTTCATTTTGTGTGCGTTCCACTGTGTTCTCGTTGGTTGGTTTGTTCGTCTTCTTTTGTCCTGGCAGCGTGAGGCAGAAGAAGGCGTTCACTGAAACAGAAAAGATGCAAATAAAATATAGTCTTAATAGGCATTTGCTATTAAGTTAAATAAAACAATAGTGTATTGCAGCCTTTATTGAAAACAAATTTTTTTCGCGAGGACAATATTTGAATTTTGGAAGACATGTAAACTCATTGAAGGTCTCCCCAGTTAGGGACCTACTGTTTTTTTTGCATTATCAAATTTACTGTTTTTCGAGCAGTTATCTTCATGGGGGTAAACACTTAATAAACACAACACACATTCCTTATTCCATGACTTTTCCAAAAAAAAGCCAAACAAAATAATTAATCTGCTATTACCTTGAACCATTTGACCATTGAAACCAATACTAACCAATGATGATCCCACCGAACAGGTAGAAGCTGGCGCCGCAGTTGGTCTGCAGGAACACTCCGATCAGATTGGAGCCGACCATCGAGCCAACACGACCCATCATCATGGCCAGGCACACTGCCATCGCCCTGCAGGGTGACAATAAAAAAATAATAGTTAAAAAAAAAAACTTAATAAAAACATACTTTTATGTTAAATAGGACTAAAAAGTGAAAAATAACTTTTTAGTATAGAAACTAAATGATGAACGAAAAGCATAATTTTTATTTAGAGAAAAGCGTGGGGTGCTCAATTTAATTGTACCGATCGAATATTTTCAAGAACTAATGTTAATGAGCACTACACCCCAACTACAATATCTAATCGTTTGAGCCGGAAAGGCATAAGTTTATTAGAGAAAAAGAGGAACAGATTTCTTTCAGTAATCATAAAACTGAAACCGATCTCTGGGCGAGTTGCCTTCTAAAGTAATTCCTATCTTTGATCTTTTTATGATATCACGGGACATTTCTGAACGATTTTGTAAAATTTACCAACCTATATTTAGTAGGAAACAGTTCCACAGCAACAGCGGTCACCAATCCTATACAAGCACCGCACATTTGGAAGATAGCGAACATGACCACTCCAATCTGGGAGTTGGTGACGAGGTGAGCGCCAATCCCGCACAAGCCAGTGGTCAACAGTATCGCTATCAGGATCACTTTCTTGCCGAGGAAGTCCACAAGGAAGCCCACCACAATATACATGGAGCAGAATAGGAGGCCGATGTAGATGGAGCGCTCGAATGTCTCCGTGTTCATTGTGTCGTTGCATTCTACCTGAAAAATAATATTAATAATAGATGATTTGGAAAATATGGTAAAATAGATGTATTTTGACTTAAAAAGGATTTGCAAACGATTCCATCGCGTTTAGGACGATAGAGTATACACGCTGTACTAGACACTCAACTTGTCGACTTGAAAAATTCTTCTACGGGCCACTTTTCTAGGTTTACAATCTTAACTGTTTTTTTAACTTAACCCATACATTTATTGGGTAAAAAATGTTGTAGGTAAGGTAGTTTTATTTGAATACGATCTTTCCACCATTGCAGAGCTGGTGTCTGCACGCCTGCATCTGTTGTGCATGAGGTTTTGCCAAGTAGTAGGTAATAAATGTGGACGTATTGCACGAGTTTCTGATGACGTTTATCCGCGACATGTACCATTTCATCTTTTAGCTTCCAATGGAGGAGTTTTTATCTTTACTTTAGGGAACTGAAATTGTAAGGATTCCTCACATCTCTCAAGGCTTGATCTCGTTATTTGACCTCAAAAATACTTTTACTCTGGTTCCAAAAATCAACTCACCATTGTACTATTGTCATGTTGCTTGACTTTGTCCAAAATATCACAGATCCTGGCATCTCCTCCACTGTGGTTTACCAGAGAGTTTAGGATTGTGGGGAACCAAACGTAAAAACCATTGGTGCTGAAAATGAAACAGTATGTATTATTCAATTTATGTGTTTAATTCACTTGCATTGCAATGTTAACTGTTTTTTTAACTTTACCCATACATTTATCAAATTAAATTTAAAGGTTTTAATTAACGTGATATGGACTTTGTAGAATGATTATAATTTATAACACATATAATTGAACGAAATGCGTGGAAGTAAAATCTGGCCAAATGTTACGTAAAACCGCAATTTACACATATTGGATTCTATTGACCCGTAAATTATGTATTATAGTCATTACCAAATTGTAAGCTGCGAACTTTGTTTTTCTGTTTCTCCTCCGTCAGCCAGCATATAGTAAATAGTTGTATAAATAAAATAATTACTTACGTCCCGTAACGGTAGCAGTGTTTTTGAAGATTTAAAAGTACTTTAAGGTTTTTGATACTTACGTGGCAAATATTCCGAACTGCACGAAGCAAGTGAGACACGTCCACGGCAGTAGGGGCCGACGGAATAGCGGCACTGTCTGCGCGCGCATTGACTTCAGCACGGTCAAGATACTGTTGCTGCTCTGTTCTTTACTGGCTTGGTTTTCAACGATCAAGGAGTTCACCTGAAAATGACAATAATGACTAAAGCAGCTGCTATGCTGCTGCTTATACAGGGTGTAAAAGACATGTACAGTCAAACGAGAACCATATATTCTGCTCACCATTATAACATTTTTCTTCCTTTAGACTATACCTGGGAAATTGATAGTTACGATTTTATTAAAGGTCAAAGTCATAATTTTGTTTTTCATTTTTTTATGAAAACGTATTCTGTACGTTATTTCTTCATTAATGACCAAAGAAACATTATCGTTTTTTTTTGTATTTCATAACAAAAAATGGCTTCAAAACGTTAGCGTTCAGTAGCTCACTCGATGCGCACGGACACTAACGAACGGAGCCTCCGTCTGGCAAAATTATCGCGGTTTTGCGAGTTGCGTGCGAGTTGAGCCCTTTACATTGCGCGGTACAATTTGCAATTTTTTTTAACACCAAAAAATAAAAATCATTTCCCAGCAATATTTTTTTTGAAATATGTCTTATTTTGATGTATAGAATACATGGTTCTCGTTTGACTGTTCATGTCTTTTACATTCAGTATACTAGCTGACCCGGCGAACTTCGTACCGCCTAACAGTCGATTCTATAATTTTTTTAATACTTATTCTCTGCTATTTTAGACCCGGTATCCCGAATAGCAGAAAAAAGAAAGTTAATAAGTCAATAATTTACATTATGTCATTAAATATTTTTATTTAAATTTAGATTTTTCTCTCCGTAAGAACCATCCTCGTACTTCAAGGAATATTATAAAAAAATAATTAGCGTAATCGGTTCATCTGCTCTCGAGATTTACGCTTAGCAACACATTCAGCGATTCATTTTTATATTATAGCTAGCAAGCTGTATACTCGATTTATAGGCTAGACAGTTGGCGCGAGCCTGTAAATATATCGTTATTAGAGTGAATTAAACTTCAAATCTCTTCCTATTCCCTCGACAAACGAGGGATGGGAGAATACCTCTCCCTCGATACATAGAGGATACGACGGAAAATCCTGGCGTTAACAAAAAAAGGTGATTGGAGTCTCGTGATTATCGATCCGTTACGTAGTCAGAATATTATTATTAACTCATACTTACAGGAAAGCTGTCCCTGGGCATCCTCTGATTTACAGAATAGATAGTCTTCACGACTTCCAGGCATTCATCCTGGCGTCCCATCGCGTTGAGAAATTTGGGACTCTCGGGAGCAAATATAAGTAGTACGGCTCCAATGGCGTAAGGCACCGCGCAGGCTACAACCAGCAGTCTCCAGGGGCGGTAGGCGATGGAAAACCAGGAGAGAGGGTAATAGAACTCCAGGGGCAGGATAAGCCAGCTGATCGCTGAAAAATGCGTTTGAGAATAATAATATTTTCTCAAAGATGCTTGGAAATTTGAGCATTATTTTGAGGCGCCACCGAGTCGGTTTTTAAACGCAAAAATTATTAAATATTCCATAAAGATAAAAAAGTTTCTCAACGAAACTTTTTTAACAAAATACAATAATACTAATAATAATAATATTATGATGATGAGGTATGACGTGTAAATAGCGTTAGGAAAACCGTTTTCCCTGTTTGTATGGAGACGTGCTCGCCGTACTGACATTTTAAATTGTTGATGAAATATACTGTTAATTAATAGAAGAACGAAGCTGAGGAACGAAGAACAAACGAGGGCGGAGTGCTAGTAAATAAATACAGAAATGTCCCAATTAATAATCAAGTAGGTACTTAAATGCCATACCTGGTAGCACCACAGTGCCAATTCCAACGAAAGACGATCCAAAGGCAACCATTTTGTCTCGGTGTCGAAGGTTGTTGAATTCTCCGAGGTACGTGTACGCCACAGCAGATGGGCCGGACATGCTAAAAAAGTAAACTACGGTTAGTACTTAAATCTCAGAGAAACCAATAATTTCGTTCTCAGATTTAGTTTTTAGGATGAAAAGGGTCCATAAGCCAGGTTATATTTTTTTTCAGATGGTATCAAAAAACTGACCTACTAATGATAGAGTAGTTAAGTACATATTTATGTATGTACCTATTCACATAGAAATTTAATGGACAATGTTAATCTCACTATTGAGTGAGATTAACATTGTCCATTTCATTCATCACAGTTCATTGCGGTGTATGTAGAGTCATTTTTATTAGACTATTGAAGAGGCAACCATAAAAATTATGAATTAATAATAATTAAACAGATATTTAGATGAATGATCTACCTACGTCATTTATATTGGGCTTAGATGTTAGCTGAATTTCTAGACTACTAGTTCTTTTACACAAAATATTACACACATTATATACATTTATATAGCCTGCGCGAAGGGAACCATAGATTAGGGAGTACGGGCGGGAACTGCGAGGGAGAGACGGGAAAATTACTTTGATGCTGGCACTTCACACGGCCGCATGTGTGATGATCTCTTTCATGTACATTAATATGTAGAGAATGATAGGATGCAGCACAAATAGAGACAATTAAACAAATAGGGAGGTGACTAATCTAGTAAAACAAAAGGTAGTGCGTGCGGTTCTTAGTCGCTCGATCATAATCAGACTAACATAGAGATACTTGAATTTAAATGCCCTGTGGATGGAGTAGTGTTTACCAAAAATAATGTAGGTAATTATACAATATAATGGTTTTGAGATTTGTTAAACACAGGTAGAACATATACCTAGAAGGTAAGAAGTCCTTACAATAAAGAGGATATGAACTGCAGTACAGCAAATGTGGGTAAGTTCGGCGAGAAGCTGGCCAGGACGGAGAACATGGCTGAGAGCATCATGGAGACCAGCATCACCGGCCGCCGGCCCTGCGTGTCCGCCAAGTAGCCCCAGAAGTAGGACGTCAAGATTATTGCTGCAGACAAAATCATTTATATTATAAACAGCAAATTGTGCGTGGTTCTAAAGTAGAATACATTTGTATCTCTCTCCCAATTAGATGGATTTGGATTTACAAAGCAGCGCAGCTCATAAGAATAAAATTCCTAACCGACCACCTAGGTGGATGGATTTGGTGGTCCGTTAGTAACAAACGCTCTATGAAGGCCCTCAAGTTACTTTTCCAATTTTCGTTAAGTGAAAGACCCAATACTCAGAATGATAGTTGAAGAAATCTGTTGGATGAATTTCGAGAGTGTGGTATTGTCTAGTCAGCATTACACTGAATAAAACACAGAAGTTGCATCTTACCCAAGAATGGTATTGCAGCGAGCCAGCCGCGGTGCTGCAGCGTAAGGGACAGGTCACACTGCGCTGCGGGCATCACGTAGCCGAGTGCCAGACTCTGCATGATCATGCCCATCAGAATCAGCCCGCACATCAGCATATGCAGCAGGTTGTATAGCCCGAAACCTGAGAGCATGTTGGCTAAAGTCATATACCTTTTCTAGGGTGCGCATTATCTTACATAACTTTTCAATTCCTATCATTGGAGGTCCGAAAATATTTCTTATACCATTTAATACCATAATGATCATTCTTCATAACTTCATAAAACATAATCATTGAAATTCATAATATCATTAATCATACATTTTTGGGCGAGTCTAGTGTTTTATACCTACATGGCTGGGTGATGGGTAGGTTAGGGTTTTTTTTATGACCAGGCGGAGTGCACTGTTTTTGTAAGCAACAAGGTAGTAACAGTATTAATAAAAAAATATGATCACTAACTGTTATGAGCTCCGTTGGTAGTAATAAAAATGTATGAATAAAAAAAGTACTTTATGTAAAATAAAATTATGAAGAGTCATTATTATGAAAACAAATCGGTAGTAAGACAAAGAATAGGATTTAGAATATTATGTGAGCCAATATGGACCCACCTTTTCTGTTGGAGGTTGATTACAAAACAAGTTATAATTGAACCACGAATGTGATCCTGTCATATTTATTTTGTTGAAAAATTCGTTGTTTCGAAAGACCGTCAGTGAATCTGGTTGAATCACGCTTCCTGGTGATAGGAAAATAATATTTCACTTAAATAATTATTATAATGCTGAGACAGCAGCAGGAAGGTAGTGAGACCCAACGCGGACGGTTTAGATCTGTTAACTGTTTAAATGTCTATCGTTATATATAGCAAATTGATTGACTGTACACATCGATAGGTTTTTGCATGTCTTTCATAGGTGTAGCCGACGGTGCAAGTAGCTGTTGACCCGCGGAATGTAGTTTTTTGCCTCGCTGCTGACCACGCAGCCGCAGAGTCCAATGTTCAGCTTGTGGCTCGAATTGCTTCATATTTGGGTAGGGATATGAACTATGGGTAGTCTCTTCTCAGTCACCCTGTATACTGCGGGCTCAATTCAAAAGAGAGCAGCAGTGGCGGATTATTGGTTTGCCGCCAGTAGGCTAATAAAATGTTGCCGCCAGTAGGCTAACAAATCTTTGCCGCCCCTACTTCTGAAATTCAATACCCTATTTCCATCGAGCTTATGCTTAGTTCACAATCATATTTAATTACATTTGCAACTTTATTGTGCTCTATTCTCCTCATTACATAAACTTTTTCCCGTTATTATTTTTTTTTATCGGGGCTTGTTTACTACATACTTACATAATAAAAAAATTTGGACCAAATTTGCCGCCCCCTAAGATTTGCCGCCCTAGGCTCCAGCCTATTCAGCCTACTAGTAAATCCGCCACTGGGGAGCAGCCTAACTAAAAGTGTTTGCTGTAAGCTCGCATCTCGACTCGTGTGTGGCGAGTCGTAGAGCGTTCCCGAACTCGTGGTGCTCCACGCTACATTATTTTCCCCGAGCCTTATCATAGGGAATACCATTTAAACAAATTGTTTGTTTTTACTGCATTGTACTGGTGATTATATGTGTTATTGTGAGGTTTACTTAGATAGTTGTTATCGCAAAATGCAATCAAAATAACACTGAATAGAAGTGCATAGGATTAATATTGAAGACTTGTTATGAAAACAACAAAACAATTACCCTTATTCTAATTTCCATGACTATTCGTAGTGTTTCTCAATCACAGATATATCAATCTAAGGAGATCAGTCGAATCGCCGAGTTCATAGGAAGACCGAATGTCGCAATCAGCGGCCGTACATAACATGGTTCTAGTTGAGCATGCCGTAATATACACTATTCATTGCGCGCGTTATAAGGACTGCGGAGCAATGAAAGTTAAGCACAGCCGCAAAGGATAGCGGTCAAATCGCTGAGTTTATAGGAAGTCCGAGTGACGCGGACGCTGACGCGAACTGGCGGCAATGTATGCCCACTGGGCATACACTTTGTCACAAGTTAAACGACGGCTTGGCCTATCTCCTTGTATTATTAAATCTGTGAGCTCAATCAATCTATTTTTCATGGTCTTTATTAATTCAATTCAGATCCTACTATTCATGTACCCCCATATAAAAACCCCGGTGACGTTGTGAACGCCAATAGCCAAACTATCTAAAAAAATCTAAATAATTTGATAAAATGCACTATCATTTTTTGATAAAATATAAAATGAATTCAATGTTGCCATTTTGTTATTAAGATAATGCATTGATTACCTATTGTATTTAACCTCGTAAGTCCCCGCGTACTTGTAGGTATAAGTATGTGTACCTACCTACATACAATCTAAGGATGAGTAGTAATTGAGACCTGCCGAACAATGTTATTCACATTACCGTGTCTAAAGTAGGTAGGTACTGTTAGAAAGAGTAATTGCTGTACAGTCAATAGCAAAAGTAGATGATCGAAATAAAAACTAAGTTCACTAAATAAAAGTTACGGCTAATAGAAATTTAAATGATGTATTACCCTACTGACTACTTACACCCACAACATTCATTAATATACTTTTAATTTTTTTATATTTCTGTATTTATTTTGCTTTTAATGAATTAAGAATTTTAAAAGTATTGTTTTTGATCATCTACTTCTGCTGTTGACTGTACTAAAATTTTGCACCTACTTACCCAAGTAGGTGCAAAATTTTTCATTGTCCATTTACCGATTAGATTTATAAAAGGGAAATAATAAACCGAGCAACTAAAACTTTCAGAATGAGCGACTATCAATACTAAATGGGCGACTAATCGTTGGTTAAGTTGCTCATTATGGATTTAGATATGTTTAGAAAGCTTCTATGTCACTCTTGGGATACTATAAAATTTTGTCTGTTCATCTTTGTCTTTGAGTTCAATTTTGTATGCAGCATTTTGCGGCTCCATGGTTCCTATTTTATCTATGCCAGCCTCAGACCAATAAATGCCATTTAACCAGATTGTTAGTAAACAAACCGAGTCATTATGATAAACGCCTGATGGTTGGATTGTTTGTGATTGCGCGATGATTTAATGTATGACTAATAGCGTATGGATGATCTTACTCACCCGTGCTTACTGGGTTATTTAATGTGTTATTATTGACACGTGGCCCCTTTATTGTGCTGACCACCAGTGGATAAAGTGACTGACAATCGACGGTTGGATGCAAAGCTGAGATGCAAAGTCTATACCAGAGGCCAAACAGTTGTGTGCGATTATATGACTATATTATTCAAATAGGAGCCTTTTTTCGTCAAGAAGAAGAAATGGATTTTATTCAGTTCTCCAGCCTTAAAAAATGAGAGCAGAGGCAGATCTGAAGACTTTAATTGTGGCCAAGTGGTATATGTTGTAGGAAGGTAATTATTTAAATTATAAAAATAATAGTTAATAAATCTACAATCGAGCGAATCCGCCCTATTAAATTCTATTCATTTCAGGGTTATTATCGCCTCTAAAAATATATGCAGCATCTTATAGCCACATGAAACAATAAAGAATTTTGATTCGAGTTAAAGTTCTTGACCTAGCTAGAACATACTAGGACCTAAACCATATATCACGTGTTAGGTAGCTAAAGGTAGCTTGAGGAGGACAAAAGGACAAAATTTCTCAATAAGTACCAAACGAGTCTTTGCTATTTAACTATTAATACTAATTATCTTTCTAGTACCTACATAATTAGGGCGACCCGCAATTTGCATTTAAAACAATAAATGCAAAGATATTTACTCGTCCTGCATAAATTAAATGCAGCTGGTTTGATGTCATCGATACCTCGCTTTATCTTAAAAAGGGTCAAATTCTGTACAATAACATCTCTAATAGAGAAATATCTGAGGATTATTTGCACAATTAATCGTAATCGGACAGCTTGTTATTAATATAAAATAATAAAAACTGCCCAAGTAGCACAAGTAGCAGTATAACATATCACCTTTGGTGTAAATTGGAACATTTAGCTTTAATAACCACTTCATAAGGTTCAACCGTGATCTTTAACCAGTGAATTACACTTTGACCGTTATAATAGCATTATATAAGTAATAATGGATACTCTTGTTACGTTACTTGAGTAGAAAATGCTGTCAAAAATGCACCCTTGCAGCAGTTAGCATTTTTATATTACATTGGCTGCTTAAGAGAATTTTAATGGTATAAGAATATGATAATTGCTGTATGTAGGTGTCGGGTTACACCGTAAAAATGCTGGTTTTAACAGTTCCTTAGTGAACTATCGTGCAGCCTAAAGTATCAGTTTGGTGTAAATTTACAATGATTTAATTTCAAAAGTGGCGTATCGGTTCACCTAAGTTCTATTACGCAGCATTTATGGAGTCGCCATTTTATTATTCTTATCACCATTATATAATATTGTTTTCTATGATTTGTTTATAATCAATGCGCTTTATTTATGTTAACTATATACCTACTGTCAATAATAATAATAACAAAGCATAATTTATGCCATTAAAAAGAAAACAGAAAAAAAAATATATGTTATACGACCATTTTTGTAACATATTTCTAATCAAAAATGTAATATATACGAGGCGCGTAAAAAATTTGCTATAAATTGATATATAGATTCACAGAAAACTCGCGTCCCCAATTAATTTCACGATATTAACGTGATAAACACTAACCAAAATATATATATAATATAATTACACTTTGACACCATTAACAGTTCACAGACATCGCAGAATATTTAAAGACGATTGTCAAAAGAGTACACCAAAAAGGAGAATGTCCACTTTCTATAGAGGCTTTGGCCACTCGTGAACAGACTTTTCCAGTTGTAAAAACTAATAAGATAATTAGTTTATATCATAATAAGAAAGAATTTAAGCATACAATAGTATCAAAATGTATATTTCAGTATAATTTGTTAATTGAGTAATATAGGTTATGAATGAAATAAAACAATATTTTTAATAATATTTCCGTGCAACTCCACAAATTAGACTCTCCAGCAAGCACTTCCTAGCTGCATTAAAATGTGTGACAACCATATTATTTTAATGAAAAATTGAAAGAAGAAAATTAACGACGACATGGCTGTATGAGCTAGATCCCTTTACTTTCCACCAAACAAAGAGAATGACGTTTTTTTGACATTCAGTCAGACACAGCTTAGTGTTGTGTTTTGTCATTATAAAAATCGTAATCCATTATTTTGGTAATCGATTATGTTTTTATATTTCAATTTAATATTGCAAATAATGTTGAAAGTGTAAATTAATTAATATCATGTTCTAAATGATCGTAAATCTTCAAAAGTAAATTCATAATACTTCGTAAACTATTCTACGAAATCGATTGATTCAGCAAATTCACAGTATTTTTATACTGTGAATTTGCTGAATCAATCGATTTTACAATTATGTTTACAGCACTAGTAGGAAATTAAATGGCGGAGAAAGTGTAATCAAATAAAATTCTTTATAAAAAACATATTGTAGAAGTTCACATTTACACTAACTTACGTTACGTTATACTCTCAAAAATTAAAATTAAATTATTGATAAAATTACTTTTTGTGTCTAACTGTGTTCAGAAATGGCCAGAAATGGACATTGTCCTTTAAAACAATTCAAGTATTGTAATACTTTACTATTACTATATAATGCCTATGTCAGGTCCATATTGGAGTACGCGTCAGCGGTGTGGAATCCACAATATGGTGTTTATATTGACGCGATTGAAAAAATCAACAATAAATTTATGAAATACTTGAACTTTAAATTTAATAAGTACAATCAGCCACCAGTAACTGTTTCTTCTCTTCAAAGCCGTCGTTCGGAGAGAGACCAATTATTTTTATATAAAATTTTGAAATCAGACGTCGATTCAACGTTTATGTTGCAGAACATCTGTTTTAAATGTCACCGTCCGAGTTCGCGTTCAACAAACTTATTTTCTATCCCTTTAACAAAGACCAAATACGCAGGAAATTCATTCATATTTAGATCTTGCAAGGACTATAACAATAAATATAATAAAATTGACATATTTAATTGCTCCCTTTCTTCTTTGAAAAAACTTGTAAAGGACCTGACGAAATGATTGTTGAAGTGCCTATGTATTTATATAAATGTAGATTTTTTAATTGTAATTATTAATTTATTTTGTATTTTTGTATTGACTACTTTTTTTTTTTTTTAATTGACTACCTTTTTATTAATAATAATTAATTTTAATGTTTCTGTAAGTATATTAATTTAATCTTTTTTTTTTTTTTTAATTAATTCATTGAAATTTAAATTAGTACCTAACTTTTATTATATAATATTTTGTTATTTTGACTATAGTCTATATTAACATGTCTGTAATAATTTATTAGTGGAAACTTTATTGATAAATGTACTATTTTCTAATTTTTTTTAAATTGTAATTGTGTAAAAATATTGTTTGTTTCCCAAATATAATAAATAAATAAATAAAAAAAACAGCGTTCTCGAAAACTTAAAGATGCATAAGATGACCGTGGAGAGCGTATTTTTAGTGCCTTCGCTGCTTAAGAGGTAACATGTGTCCTATTAAATATCTGATACACAGCTTAGTGAACCATAATAACTCTAATATAATGCTACTATAATGCCGTTATAACGAAATGTGATCTAAATGTGAACTATAGGCTGTATAATTTGTGCCCATTTAAGAGTTATAAAGGCTGAGAATGCGCTGTAAACACCTTTATAACACCATCTTAAACAGCTCATAGTATCTAGGTATACCATAAGGCAGCCGCTGTACAGCCTTTATGTGCTACTTGGGTGCTTACTGCAACGGAAATAAGAGATAGTACCAAAGGTCGTGTCAAATTAAATTCTTAACTACATTCTTCAATAGCTAATAGAAATTGCACAACAAATTTTTCACACACTTGGATCATATTCAGCATTGAATAGTGCTTTATTAACTTTGACTTTAATCATTCCTTATTTTCCTTTTCAGCGGGTATTTTTGGAAAATCACTTGCAACAAAATAAACAGCAAAATGCTAAAGATGCTTCCCTGTGGAACTCATTTTGAATTTAATAAAATAATTAAGTAACTTGCCTGTGGTAAGGACTACTATATTGTTTAATCCAGTTATACGGTCTTCATCATATATTTGTATTTTCAACCACCCACAAAGTCCCTAATTTAAGGGATATTTTCAACAATATCAAGTGATGGACAGAATAAAACGCCTTTGTCATATCTAAAAGTATTTTTTGAATTATTGCATTAGTTTGAAACAAGCAAATACGAGTATTATTAGATTTACCCTTACGAATCTGATATTATTAATGTTAATAAGTAGAAAAAAGCTCAATATTTAGAAAATAATCAAGTCTATTATAGTGCATTCCTTTCCAAACTTTGTGGCGGTCAATACCTTAAAAACCAAATTTCTTAATAATTTACATTTCTGTTGGAAACCCGTGTAAAAATGTCAACGCGGAAAACTTGCTTCATACTTACTGGTCGGCTTTTTTACACACCCATTTATAATTTATTATGTGCAATTAATTAGGTACCTCGTTATAAACTAGTTTCAATCTAGTTTTTTGGTTAAACTAGATAATTAGGTATAACAAAAATAGGACGTGTTTGGACGTTACGTAATAGATAATTTACTATTGAGCTGTTTGAGTGGAATCCTACCTAGAACATCCCCGCACAGGGTAGTGCATACCTATATGGTGCCCAATTGCCCATAAAACATATTCTTAATGAAACCTAATTTAAGATTCATAACAAAGTTCAGAAGAACATAAAAGTAGAACAAGTGCGAAATATTGTAGATCTACCATTATGTTGTTTGAGTGAAAGTCTCCGCTGCGCACCGTTCTTACAAGCTGTCGTCGCTAACACCAATGAACAGTTAATGACCTATCTAAGCTTAAACAGATTTCATTTAAGCTAAGCAAAGACATTAGCTACGCTCAAAATTCCAAAAGAGGTTGAGCTGAGCCTTAGGTAACACTTCTTACACATAAAGATTGATTTAATTTGATTTAAAAGGGACATCAAACCCTCAAAAGCAACAAACTTTCAGTCGGCCAACAATTAAAGGTCATACAACCAGGGCCCGCAGACAATAACGATAACGAAGTTCGATAAAAGATAAAAATGTATGAGATTGACTTAAGCCATCTTTAAATCACGTGACCAATCGTAGCTTAAGTAAGTTGGCAGAGAAAGCTAAGACGCTGTAGATAACTAAACAATATGGCCGATGATGACGAATTTCGATATCTAGGCCCCCGACAAATAAAACAACTACAATAATTACGGAAATCACTATCTTATTATTTATTTGCGATATTTTGCTTTTGTGGAAACCATACCTCGTACATTTAAAGTTTTTATTATTTTTGATAACAGGGCTAAAATTAGAAGTTAATAAATATGAAGATTAAATTGACGGAGGCAATGCCCCGGTAAGGACAATTATTGTGTAGTTTATTGACGCTGCGCTCAAATATTTGCAATGAGTTTTAGCGTAACGGGCGGCAAATATCGAATAAAAAGTACCTTAAATTCTTTAATTTCAATCTTGGCTCATTCATCTCATTGTCATTCACCCGAAATGCGTAGCGACGCCGGACATACCCACTAAACTCCGCCGGTACCCTCTAATTCCCGAAGCTTAGTTTAGAGTCTAAACTAAAGCTTCGGGAACGGCAGCGTACGGCGTTCGCCTCATCTCTGAAACGCCTCCTGTCCTGGCTGACCGACTCAACAGTGAGTCGGGTTGTCCCCGAAGGGAATTATACTAGCTAGGGTATTTGTGTTGTCTTGCTCTTTCCACTTTAAAGATGGTGTCGGCACGGGCCATACTAAATTTAATGCGTACCGCGCGCCCTTGCGTAAACACTCAGAAAACACACAAAAACTAAAAGACTGTTGATTTTTCTTAACAAGATACTACTTTTTCATAATTATGAATATTTAGATAATCAAATTATAGAAGAATAAAGAAGAAGTTTTATGAAAACAGCTTCAACAGTTTCCGAACTATGTCACTTTATTTATTTCGGTAAGACCTATTGTCAAGTTTTTTTAATACACTAAAATGTACAAATTTTAAAATGTTTTTGTACTAATGTGTAAGTAGTCTACTTTCATAACAATGATATTTCAGAAGTACATTTTTTCAATACTTACACTTGTTGATAACGCGTGAGGATCGTTCCAAAATTGCATGTTACCGCATTTTATGACATTATCTGTAATTGTTAATTTTTTTATGTAATTTTCTCTTATTTTGACGCTTACCTGTGGAAATTTAATTGATCAATGTATAACTTCTATTTCTTTAACTGTAATTGTATGGTGGCCGAGGACGAATTTGACGACCTGTGCTAACAAACTGGAAAGCTTCCAGAGACTCGCATGCTGTGCAATCACAGGATGTATGAGAACAACCCCAACAGCAGCAATGGAAGCGAATCTTAACATGCCCCCGCTACACATGCACATACAACAGACAGCCGCTGAGTCAGCGCTGAGACTGAAGCACCTAAAGCTGGTAAAGTATGAAAAGGTAAAACATTTCAATAAACTAACACATGACTGGATTGACACACCTCTGGCAGAGGCCATCAGCGACAAGGTGAAAACTGTCTTCATCTTTGATAAGAAGTATAAAATACAATTATCGGAGATATCCAGTCAAAGTACAACTCACAAAGCACTAACCATCTTTACCGACGGCTCAAAAATGAGCTCAGGTACAGGTACGGGTGTCTTCTCTGAGGATCTTAACATGAAAATCACAATGCCCTTAGGAGCTCATAGCACAGTCTTCCAGGCTGAATGTATGGGCGTCATTTTAGCAACCAGGGCAATTCTAGCGAGAGATGTAACAAACACTAACATTATCATATTCTCTGATAGCAAATCAGTTTTACAAGCCCTAAACAGCAACGTGATTCGCTCTAGCCTCATTCACGAGTGCCATTTGGGACTAAACATGGTAGGAACAACGAACTCTATCACCCTGCATTGGATCAAAGGGCACAGTGGTGCACGAGGAAACGATGCTGCGGATGAACTAGCCAGAAGGGGGTCAGGCATGACACCGGTTGGTCCTGAACCAATCATCCCCCTTCCTCCGAGCTGGTTCAAAGGTAGAATGAGTCAATGGACCAAACTTTTACATGAGCGATACTGGAGCAATTTAGAGGACTGTAAACAGGCAAGACTCGCCCTACCCAACATAGAACCTCGCCTATCCAAAGCTCTATTACAGCTAAGTAGATCCCGACTCCGACTAATTACTGGAGCCTTGACTGGACATAGCAATTTTAACAGACACCTTTTCAACCTAGGTATCACGGACAGTCCACTATGCAGAGCCTGCATGGTGACAGAAGAGACAGCCGCCCACGTTCTGTTGGAATGCAGTGGAGTGGCATGCTACCGGGCAAAATACCTGGGATCCCCGGGTAGCCTCCGGGAGGCATTTGGTGACGTCAAGGCGCTGGGTGACTTCCTGGAGGAATTAGGATGGCTGGAGTGAACCAGCCCCACACCCTCCGACGCAAAACAGGCGCAACAGTCGTCGATTTGCGGAGACCGCCCGTTGCGAAGAAGAAGAAGAAGAAGAACTGTAATTGTACAGACAACAGCACGTTGGGTTACCACAAACTGTCAAATTTTCCCAATCGATTATGCACTTTATATTGAATAGACTTAGGTTGAAAATCGTTTGGAGAAATTTGTCAGTTTTGTATAGCCCGACGTGCTGTTGACTGTACATAAATATTGTTTGTTTCCCTAATAAATAATACATAAATAAATAAATTCGTCACCTTACGTGAGCTTTATTAGTTCAAACAAACCTTATGTCTTGCTTGGTATTGATAGTTTTATATTGAAGAAAGACAACGAATTTTCATAGCATAATGCTATCTTGTTAGCGCCACATTCAAGTGTTTTGTTACTGATTTAATTTATTCTAGTGGTTAATAATGTGGTGATATGGACTTAATTACCTTTGTGTTATCGTTTTGGACCAGGTATTGTATATTGTTGTGCAGTTTTAACAGATTAAAATATTTATTATTTGTTAACTAATGAATCAAAACATTATAAAGTCGGTACTAGGTACCTACACTCTATCGTCTCCTTGGCGTAATTATTCTCCCACCAGTTTAAATCAACCTGATAGCCCCACAATCCTTGAGGGTCTACCTATAAACGTGGGATTGAGAGTGAAGTTTGTTTCTACTTTAGGCATATTTTTCTATTATTAGGCTTAAAAAATTTGGTTAAAATCACTTGTTTAATCTTCTATTTTATTTAAACAATGCATTTACAATTAATTTATAAATTAGGAAGACAACACAACATAAACAAATTCATGTTTTCCCGCGTGTTGCCGATTCGCTCATCACTAAACCCGAAATAAAAAACACATGTGGGTAGGCAGGCACTACATCGTAACATCGGATACGCGAAAGGTCGGTAGATAAAGATAATTTGAAATATGTACGGGCATAAGCAACCCGTATCGTGCGCATGTGTGTATCCGTGCATGATATGTATGCGCTATGATAGTATCATGGTAGATTGATCCCTATTAGATGCAAGCACTTACGTGCGTAATTATAATAATTATGTTTACAGTCCTTTAAATTAGAAGTTCAAACCTAAAATGTATAAAGTATAAATTTAATAATTAATATTTAGCAATGGGTAGATTATGGAATTACTTTTGCGTGTAGAAACTCGTAAATATTTTTCAAATTAGAAAATACACTGCAAAAATGCAATGGAGGATGCTGCTTTTCTAGTTTTAAAAATGGTTAGGATTATTCAAAGAGAGATTTTGCTGTGCATTTTACCGAGGCTGAAGAACCACAGAAAATTTCAAACTTAAATATGATAGAATTATATGAACACATATGATACACTGGAGAGTGTTGACCGAGTCGGGTTTTACATAAGGGGAGGGCAAAGTTATATGAGTTTGCACTCGACTACTGAGTGGTTAGTGTAAGTTTTTTAGTATACAAAACGCACCGATTCTAGTTGCGTTAAGAGCTCAATTTGTATAGGAAACGCGAACAGCGCCCCTAGCGGAGAGAAGCGCAAATCATGTTTCCCATACAAATTGAGCTCTTAACGCAACTAGAATCGGTGCGTTTTGTATACTAAAAAACTTACACTAATCACTCTGAACGACACGTGGAATTGCAAATTTAATAGACTCTGTCGGGTGAATAAATTTTTACATGTCAATTTTTTTTGCAGTTATTTTAAAATCTGCCACAGATATCCGGAATGTTCTCTGTGGTACCTACCTATAAAACAATAAAAAAGGTTAAAAAAGAAAACTTTTTAAAAACAAGCTTTTAGTTCTTGTGGCAACCATCTAAAAACAAAGTAGGTCTCGTCAAGACGCATCAAACGAGCCGAAAGTCGATGGGGTTGCGTCGTTTCATTACAGAGTTCCTATGACCACCTTCCAGCTGCTTCCAGCTCCATCATGAGACACCGGTTACCGATCTACTCGTCAAATTCGATGAGATTGTGTTGTTTCATTGTGAAGTTCCTATGGCCACCTTGCAGCTCCATCATCAGATCAGCGCCATGTCACCATAAAATTGCAATGTAACGTGATTTACACATGTATGCAGAATTTCAGCTCAATCAGTAACCGGGAAGTGGATCTAATTTAATTTGCAAGATTTGATGACAAACATCGGGACAGGTGAAACTAATATTGTAAAAGGCAACCGTTACTGACTGATCTATTATCAAACCAGCTTCCGAATTGAGGTAGCCCTACTTCCACCTTACAGAAGACTATAGTCAAACAAATAACTCTATCTCTTTATGTATGTTTTGTATTTACGTAATTGTTTCTCCTTCTGAACTGTCATCCGATTTTGATAAATCTTATGGTGTCAATGTCAAGTCAATCGATTCGTTATTATAGGTCCAGGGAATATAGGCTACATTTTAAACAACTTTAACAATTGGAGGAGTCGATTTTAGGTCGTAAATTTCGATTTTAACCGTTTTTATTCCGTCCTTTTTTTCGAAGTCGGGTTGTTAATTGTGATATCATTTAACGGTGACTCCTGTTCATCAGACGGGTCGGGAAGGGCTTTGCCAACCAAGTAATAAATAAGTTCTTAGACCTTTTAAAAATGCTCTAAAATCTCTGATACTTGGTCACTCACCAGTAAGCATCATGGCTTCGTCCAGCGTGCACGCTGGTATCTTCTCCGTGGTTCTGCTTTTCATAACGTCTTTGACAGCCATGTTCTGGAATATAAAATGAAAATTTTATGCATTTTATACTTCAATATTCGTTTCAGTTTAGCGTTTTTTTAGAAAGAGAAAATACGATTAAATGAAACAATGCATAGCAGTTAAGTAGAAACCTTGTAGTTAAGTGGTAAAATGCAATTTTTACCAATTTTCGAACCAAATTTAATAACATTTTACCACCAATAGAAACACAACACCACACAAAAATTTAGTGCTATTTGTATGTCTGGTCTTCTATAAGGTGGAGGTACTAGGTACCCCAGTTCGGGCCGCTCTATAAATTCGAGCGGCTATAGTCCACTGTTGTGCCCTATATCGCTTACTTTGTTTGTACAATAAAGATGTAGCGTTTCTATTACGTCACAGGCTGATATATGATCCCTCAAGGGGACTACTTATATATTTTTTAATTTCTAAATATAATATTTACCATCATCATAACAGCCTTTATAATTCGACCCACTGCTGGGACACAAGGCCTCTCCTTGTCATCGAAGGAGGTTTAGGCAGTAGTCCACCACGCTTGCCCAATGCGGATTGGTGGATGGACTATAAGGTGATCCATTAGTCGTCTTATACGACACCTATTGGATGATATGGGGTGATGCTATTCTATAATATAAGAATCCATTATAGTATTTTTAATATTAAGGCTATTAGGTTAGGTAGTTCCCTTTTTGAATTTCTTTTTGGATCCATTATTTTTTTCAAGCTGCAGCTATTTATCTGTCTATTTCGTTTTCATTGCTATTTGCTTTAAATGACACCATTTTACCTAGGTACACATATTCATGTGCATATTCCAACGTTTAGGTACACTTATCTCTTATTAAATACATTCATAATGAAATTATATTACGACATATAAGGTGACTGTCGTTAATAACTGACTACACACTGTTAAGTCGACAGTGACGAGATAGTTAACATAATTTTAATATGCACTTTGATTCAATGGACTTATTTATCGCTGGGAATAATTGAATTGAGGCATGTTATTTATGAGAGAATTTTCAAACAGATCGAGTTAATACACAGAGATTGAAGATACGGTCGTTGCATCAACAATTCACTTAACATACTACTTTTAACCTATTTATTTTGATTATTGATTTTATTAGTTTAAATGAGATCCTGTATTGTTCCTTTTTTTCTCTTCTATGTATAAATGTTGTGTTCGCCTGTAATTAGGTTGCATGCTAGAAGAATTGCATTATTCGTTTCTTAATGTAAACATGTAATATGTTGGTGTACCAAGGTTAATAAAATAAAAAAATAAAAATAAGATGTAAACTCTGGCAAAAACTTGGCCACGGTAATTTACCGTGACTTGGCATTCCATATTGCTCGTGTTTTCTTTTCATCCCTTATTTACAAAAATGGAGCTATGTCACGCCTTCGTAGGACACACCCCATCAAACAATCACAGATGCTGGGTGGTGACCTCTTTCGACCTTCGGAATTATCTCTGTAGCTTCTTGGTGGTTGTGTTCGTTTTGACGGCTAAACTTCTCTTCAACAGTAAAAATTGTTTCATCCTTAAATGGAATTTTCAACCACCGTCTGCGTGTTTCTGCAACAACTTTTTCGCCCTCATGGTTCGCTTGTGACGAAGGGCAGTAGTCAAACGTTGACCTGTCCTTCTTCGATAAGCCCTAAGATTAAAATCTTCTTTTATGATACGACACATAGACATTGGTTTGGACCACGTTTGAACCACAGACTAATACAAGATATATCTGTGGTTTGGACATAAACATTTGAGCAGTGCTCTGCTCCTGACTCTCTACAACAATATGCATCCGGCACCAACAAGGTGATCCATGCTGCCGTCCTAATGAAGAATCATAGGAAGAATGCAGTAAAGAACAAAGGTTTTCTTTGTTTCTTACTGCATTCTTCATTAAGTGCCGGTAAAAATTCTTTACACTATTTAGACATGTATAAATGAGGGACAGAATTTATGGCACGATTAGGTAAGTACCTACCTACATGAAAAAACATTACCTAATACGAATTGCGTTGGTGGCGTAGTGCGTAAGAGTGTCGTCTTCCACCCAGGAGGCACTGGTTCGATCCCCGCCATGTACCAATGTGTTTTCAAATTTTGAATTCATATGTACGTTTGATCGACGTTTTTACGGTGAAGGAAAACATCGTCAGGAAACCTGCACACACCTATGAAGAAATTCTTAGGTTGTGTGTGAAGTCGACCAACCCGCACTTGGCCAGCGTGGTTGACTAAGGCCTAATCGCCCCTAATGTGGGGTAGGCTTGAACCCCTCGGTGGGGATATTATATGAGCTGTTGATGAAGATGATGATACGAATTGAGAAATTACTTCTATTTTTGAAGTCTGTTAACAAATAAGCATTAAAGTAAATACCTCTATCCATAAACATCTCGTGTCACGTTGTTCGTTCACGCTTATCTTCGATACCGACCAATTATAATAAAGTTTTTGTAAATGTGCTTGGTCCAGCTTAGACTCTATGATTTTTTTATACTACGTGATGGCAAACAAGCTTGCGGCCCACCTAGTATTAAGTGGTTACCGTCGCCTATAGACATTTGCAATATTACGTTGCCATCCTGGGGACTAAGATGATATGCCCCCCATGCCCAGTAATTACACTGGCTACCTTTCCCTTCAATCCAAAACACAGCGAACTGCTTCACGGCAGAAATAAGAAAGGCGGGGATACCTACCTAGACGACCCTACATGTAGGTTTACCACCTAGAAAAAGGTATAGTTTTATCTAGATTATTGAACTGAATATTTTGTATTGCAATTCAATGTTTATAGGGCAGTATTATGGCATTGCCACGGCAACGCGTGGGCGGGTCAGTGTAGTTATCAAACCGAAGAGTCAATGATCTTTTGGGTTAATAAAAATATTGGCAAACATGGGTCACGGTATTTCGGTGCTATGGTGTATTCTTTATCACAATAATGGTAAAATTATACCATTTTGATGCGAGATTTTAATTATAAAAGTTAAATGTCAGAATGTAAATGTCGACTTTAATTTGTATCTTGTCTTACCGGTTTAATTTTAAGTCGCACATTTTTTTATTTATCATTTTTTGGTGATATAATGACGATATTTTAGCAACTTGTCAGTTTGGGTACTGCACGATATCACATTTTGTTACACAAAAACCACATCCGTCAGATTTGGCTTCATGTGTAAACCGTTTTAGCATACATCTCTGCTCAACTATGAGCGTCATAGCACAGTCTATACATATAAGAAGTATGTAAGATGCAGGTATTTTTCTTATTCTATTCTATGTCAACTAGGTGGTAGACCCATATGTAGGGTCGTCTGGGTAGGTACCACCGCCTTTCTTATATCTGCCGTGAAGCAGTTCGCTGTGTTTCGGAGTGAAGGGAAAGGTAGTCAGTGAAATTACTGGACATGGAAGGCATATCATCTCAGTCCTCGGGATGGCAACGCACTTGCAGTAAATCACTTAGATTTACCCTTAATATTGCAAGTGTCTATTGGCGACGGTAACCACTTAACACCAGGTGGGCCGCAAGTTTGTTTGCCATCTCGTAATATTAAAAAAAAAAAATGTCGAGGAAGTTGAGATGGTGGAGGCTTACTTCACCCAGATTCATCAACGGATTAAGAAACTGACTATCTTACTTCTAAATACATACACCAATTCGAATACACCAAGTCGAAACCAATGTTCAATTAAATGGTATGGAATTGATTCCTACTGAGTCGGCGGCTTTCCTAGGCATAATGTTAGTTAGACAATAAATTGCAATGGGCTCCACATAAGTAGAAACTAATGTTCAATTAAATGGTATGGAATTGCTACTCAGTCGGTGGTTTTCCTAGGCATAATGTTAGTTAGACAATAAATTGCAATGGGCTCCACATAAGTATAAACTAATGTTCAATTAAATGGTATGGAATTGATTCCTACACAGTTGGCTGTTTTCCTAGCCATAATTTTAAACAATAAATTGTAATGGGGTCCACATATTAAGAATATATCAGGTAAACTGAGCTCTTCAGTATATGCAGTTAAAACTATTAGGCGGCTTACTGATGTCGATACGGTTAGAATTGTTTACTTCCACAGATATATCAATCTATAAATCTGTGTTTACTTCAGTTACTTCCATAGTATTGTGTCTTATGGAATTCTTTTTTGGGGTAACGCTGCAGAAATTAATACTTACCATTTATAATGTGCAAAAAAGAACTGCGACAGCTATTTACCAACTAGGCCCTCAATTTTCACTCAGAGAAAAGTATAGGGAAGTGAATATTTTAACCGTACCTTCACGGAATAATAAAAATAGATATTTGAAAATCTAGTGTATGTAAGAAAAAATACTTATAACACAATTTAGTGAAAGATATTATGTGATACACATTCGAGATTTTGACAGATTTACACGTTTTGTACCTCCCTGAGTACAAAAAAAACCGTTTTTGGAATTACGTCTGTGTGTGTGTGTGTGTCTGTGTGTCTGTGCGTTAGCACGATAACTCGAGTGCTTTAACTTATTGCAACCAAATTTAACATGCGTGTATGACATCAAAATATGAGGTTTCTATCAACTTTTGAGTCGTCGATCACAAAAGTTAAGCAACCAAGTGCGCGGTCGGTACTCGGATGGATGACCAAAACTTAATATGCATGTATGACATCAATTTAGTTTTCTATTTATAAGCATGATTGACTTACACAATTTTGTCCAATTCAATAAGGTTTTATTTTAAAAATAAGGGTCCACGCATTTCTTTACTTAAAAGGCATTCATTAGCTAATAGTTAATGTTTCCTATTCCGAAAAATAATATTTAAAATTCTATTAAGGTATGTGCAATTTTTAATAGGTGTACCAAAAATATACTTCATCGTCACCAATCACAGTTTTTTAAGTTCACACTTTTTTAAGAGTTGTTCTTTTTTGTTGGATAAGTTACAACGTTAACGAACAAATCTAATAAAAGCCATTAATTTTTAATTCTTTTTTAACTAACCTTTATAATAAATTCCTGTGCACGCGCGTGTTGGTTCGCTGTACTTTAATAATAATTATTAAAATGATGTCAGTTCCACCGACCGCGATCGAGTTTGCACTGATTAGGCGAACACACTGCGGGCATTATATCACAAAACTGATGTTGCTTCGTCTGATAAGACAGCAATCATTGCTGGGACGTTTTTTTAATCGTCGGACAGTGTGTAGATATTACTGATTAAGATAGCCAGTCCAGCCACAGATTAACATATAAAAAATATACTGGGCCGTTATAAAAGAGGTTCGGTACTAGCTTTATGAAGTACTAGTGCCACTTCCCGGCTTCGCATTTTTATTTTTTAAATATTTGGTTTTGTATTTGGAAAAGTATAGGGGATAAAATGGAGCCCTGGGGAACACCGGCTTTCACTGACATGAACCTCGAACTGCATATGTCAGAGAGGACACGGATTCAATGCTCATACAGGAAGCTCGCTACCCAGGTACAGACCTGAACAGGCAGACCATGCATCGGAAGCTGGATTGAAGAGAAGACTTTTCTGCCAGACGTTGTCAAAAGCTTTGGCGGTGTCTTTGGTTTCTTTTAGTTCACAGGTATTTCGCCCAATTTCTGGTTCTGCGCCGGGTTTGTCAAATACACGATACACCATTATTCCATAATCACTCATCTAAGCACCAACCGCAAACTTATTTGCATAAGTTATTTGAATGTTCCAATAGAATCCTAGTAGTTTCTAAGGATTGCTAACGAGCATTTTAAATTCCGATTTCATTGCATACTGTGGTTGTGACACATGGTTAAGACACTGGTAACATAGCATAGGGGCGAAAACACAGCGGAGTAGATATATTGGAATCGTACTTACCTACTATACTAGCCAATCTCACCTTCTGCTTACGAGATGCGGCACGGGGAGCGGCGCCGAGCTGCCTGCTTTGTTGTATTCGCTCACAGGTACAATATTTATCATCATCATAACAGCTTTAAAAATTCGACCCACTGCTGGGACACAAGGCCTCTCCTTGTCATCGAAGAAGGTTTACGCAGGTGGTGGACGGAGTAAGCATAAGGTGATCAATACCAAGGGGTGCTGATCCATTAGTCGCCTTCTACGGTACCCATTGGAGGATATGGGGTGATGCTATTCTACTATGCCGGTATCACATGGCTTACAAGGTACAATTCCAAACCAAATTGTTTCAATAAACAATGTCAAGTGCTGTCAAGGCAATTCACTAATTATGTTTTTCATTGAACGCAATAAATTTCAACAGCTAATACTCTTCGATTAAATTTCAAAGAGAGACACGTAGTACCGCTTAAATTTGGAGCGTACTTACGCATTGGTCATCTCTCTGTCAATCATAATTATTTCAGTCGTTGCACCATGTCCATTGCTGACATCGCAGCCAAAAAACTTGCCCTACTTTCGAAGGACACGATATTTTACATTTGAGCAGCTCCTAAGTTTTCGGCGGCCGCGAGTAACTTTAAAAGACACCAGGACTAACAAGTGGCTGAGAAAATAGAGCAAAGGTTCACATTATGTGAAGCGAATAGCCAAACTGAAGTGGCAAAGGGCAGGTCATATAGTCCATGAAACAGATTCGTGGTGCAAAGCTCTAATAGAATGGACGCCGTGGGGCTTTAAAAGACCAGTTAATAATAATAATAATAAGCCTATTTATTTCTTGTTTTACAGTAGTTGGTAGTTACAATATTACAATAAACTCAAATTTGATTTGTTTTAGTACATAAGTTAGCTTAGATTATGGTAGTAATATTATGTTTATTTTAAATTTAAATATTTATGAATTAACAGGAACCCCGGTTTGGGTAAAGGCCTCCTCCAAAGATGCCCATTATTGTCGGTCTTGTGCTATGGAGAGTGTTCTTCTATTTTGTTGCCCTGTCTTCTAACTTCCGAAATTCCTATAATATCATGTTGAATATTATAGTTAATTTTACTTAAACATTCTTCCAGCTCTATTATTCGGTCGTATAATGACAGGGTGTTGACGTTGTATGTTATTAATTTTAATTGACGGCTTAACTTTGTCTGATTTTTCGAAGTTTTAAAGATTGATCTTGAGTTATGTATCTTTGGAGGGTTTTGGTCATAATCTTCCACGGTGACCAGCCGCGTTGGAAGATTTTTTGTGTTTTTTATTGAAGATCTCTTCAATAAAAAAAAGACCAGTTAGCTGACCGCAAATGTGATGGAAAGACGACATCAGAGAAATAGTGGTCAAAATTGGATACTGACAGCCCAAAACAGAGGAAAGTGGAGGGGGTTGAAGGAGGCCTACACCAAATTGGTTGAGGAATGCTTAAGATGGTGATGATGGTAAGTTTTCGAGTCCAAGTTCGCTCCTGTTAGGAGTGTTTAGGTTACTGTTGTCTGTCACCATGGTTGTCACTGCGAGGCGCCTTTTAAATGATATATTATTTATTTTACCTAGGTAATACCTAAGAATTACTATTAGACTCGACATCTCCAGCCTTCCAAGTCAACTTGCGTCACGCGAGAGTGATCCTCTAGGAGTCTAGGTAACGGATCAGGTGGTTGTTGATATTCTTTCCATAACATTTTGCATAGTACTGAAGCTTTCGGCCGATAGTTGGCCGGGTCTGAATCCGATCCCCGTTTTTTGAGTAGAGGCTGCACCACAGATATATCAATCTAAGGAGATCGGTCAAATCGCCGAGTTCATAGGAAGACCGAGTGTCGCGATCAGCGGCCGTACTACATAACATGGTTCTAGTTGAGAATGCCGTAATATACACTATTCATTGCGCGCGTCATTAAGGACTGCGAAGCAATGAAAGTTAAGCACAGCCGCAAAGGAGATCGCTCAAATCAGCGGCCGTACTACATAGCATAGTTCTAGTCAGGGTTTTAAGTGGTAATTATCTTTGATAATTATCCGGATAATTATTAAAACTATAAATCCGATTGCAAAACACATTTTTATTTAAACTAGGTTTAGTCCAACTTAGAGATCTGTGCAAGTTTCATCAATATCGGTTCAGTGGTTTTTGAGATAAAGAATAAAATGTGTATCAGTCACTAAGAAAACGAGGCGTTGGAACTTATCTCTTCCTACCCGTTGGTGGTGGGGCACAAACTTATCTCTTCCTACCCGTTGGTGGTGGGTGTCGCTAGGGTGAACTTTCAAATGTCAAAATCTATTGGTAAATTGTAATTCTAGTTTTTGCCGCTGGGTCAGATAAGTTTGTGTGGCTGTAATTCTAACAAAACATTCTAACAAAACTGAAATAAAAAATAAAATATTTTTAAACAATTAAACCGACTTCGAAAACCTTTTTATTGATTTGAGCGTCAAAACTGATGGAAAAGGGAGAAATAAATTTTAAACGATCTATAATAGTTAGAGATGAGACGGATAGTTGTTTGGCTGGATACCGGATATCCGGCGAGCTGCGAGGCCGGACGGCCGGATATCTGGCGTCCGGATATTCTGCCCATTGTCTCCTTGCATGTCGTGGTGACGTTAGGGCAGCACTGGTGCGGCGAGCGCGATTAGGTCAATTCGTGCAATTTCGCTAATTTTTAACTAAGAGTTTTAGTTTAGATATTAACTATTTATGTATTCACATGAGTAATTATTTCTTTGAAATTAACATATTTACAGTAAATAAAAGAAATCTGGAACAACATGAGGCTGGCACCGACTTTTAGATCGTTTCAAATATAAAATAATTATTTCTCCCTTTTCATGAGTTTTGAAGTCGGTTTAATTTCTTAAAATTATATTTTCATTTTTTTATTTCAGTTTTATTAGAATGTTTTGTTAGTATTTACACTACCACAAATTTATCTGACCTGCCTGTCAGATAAGTTTGTGTTGTGGTACGCTAAACATAAAATTAAAATTAACCCATTGATTTTGGAATTTGACAGTTCACCAACAGCGACACACATATTCGACACCACCATAAGTTTTTGGCACTGTACGCTGTTAAGCAAACTACCATGGGGCTGATAGCGACCTATTTAATATATAAAAATCAGGGATGTTACGGAGCTTCGACTCCGGTTCCGTTAAGTCGAAACTTCCGATTATTATTACACCGTCGGTTCCGACTTCGGCTCCGACACTTTTAAATCGGAGGTTTTAATCGGAGATCGAAGCATAACATAGCGGCGACGGCGGCCTGTGTCGACTGTTATGAAAGGTTTTTTTTCATTGTTTGTGTTTTATTTTATAATTTAAAAAAAATTTATTTAAGAATGTTTTATTTGTCTGTAAATAAAAATTCTTTCTCATGCCACCACTTCTGACCCTGCCTCCGACTCCGATTCCTACTCCGATTCCGATAAATCAAATTTAAAAACTCCGACTCCGATTTCGGTTCCGATAAAACTACCTCCGTTACATCCCTGATTAAAAATGAATACTGACTGAATGACTGACATATCAACGCACAGCCCAAACCGGTGGATGTAGAGATTCCAAATTTGGCACGTAGGTTCCTTATGAAGTCTAGGGGTGCACTAAGAAAGGATCTCTCGAAATTCACCCTCTGAGGTGGTGAAAAGGGGGTGAAAAGTTTGTATGGAAATCAGTCATTTTTAAAGTAAAATTCATAACAATTGGTACATGGCCTTTCTAACTGAAAGGCCATGTACCAATTGTTATGAATCGCGAACGAAGTCAATGACAAAAGCTAGTACCAATAATAGTAATCGTAATTGACTTTTAGGTCGTTAAAATATAAAACTTTTATTTCTCCCTTTTCATCTCTTTTGAAGATGGTTTAATTATTTAAAATTATTTTTTATTTGAGGTCGGTGTCGCGGTCAGCCTAATGGTATTCCAGATTTCTTATTATTTTCATACCTACTGTAAATATACAGTAGTTACTCATGTAATGATTTCTTTAAACTAAGGCTGGCACCGACCTCAAAAAATAGTTGGCATTTTGACTTTTATATCGTTTAAAACATAAAACTTTTATTTCTCGTGTCAAGATGTTTTCTATACCTAGCTTACTCATTTTAAAATTTGTTCACCAATGTCCTTCCTGGTCACGATTAGAATAGAACTCTGACTCAGCATTCCCTAGGTGTCATGCAGACGAAAACCTATATAGTATGGTGACATGTTGAGCCGACCCCTAAATACGACTCAAAGTCAAAGTCAAAATTTCTTTATTCACTTAGGTACCTACAAGTTGTACACTTATGAAAGTCAATTATGATGCCATCGGTTCAAGAGTCTACCAGGAGGCCTTGTTCTGAGAAGACGAAGAATAAAGACTTTGCGTTTACAAACGCGTAAATATATTTTACCTGCCTGAGGCAGGTCGATTTTTTCCAGTGTATTTTTTCTAGTAGAAATAAGACTCATTTACCAAAAAATCCCCATCAGTCTCTTATTACATAAGTATTTTTTTTATGAGTAGATAGCATTTAGTAGGTTATAGTAGGTTTGTGGTTAAATCTATAACACTTGACGTAGGTACTCCCGTCTCGACGTATAACACGTAGGTAACTAAAAGTTCGGCGGGGATTGTTGGAACTTGGATTAAGAAGACTCATTTTTATTTTTCAAAAAATTTGATAAGCGGTCGGTTAGTGAGGCGGGGTGAAAATCAATTAAAAATTATCGCTTCATAATTAAAATAGAAACCCTTAAAAATGTAATGTGTTCTTATCTGTCTATTCTTGAACTGGGGGAATTGTTGAATTTTTTGTTTTGGGAAGTAGAGAACTGAGACCGGCACACACTGAAACAAAGATAAACCACGTAAGTATCTGACACTACAATCAAAGTTGGCGTACCTAGTAAGTAAGCTATATAACGGTACCTAGGAGTGACTCATTCGGAGTTGTAGTCACCCTTGATGTTTGGCACCCGGAGCGGTGTCTATGGCGTTGAGAATTTTATAGTTAGATATTCGCCTCATCAGTCACCATCATGAGGTCTGTTGCCATGATTTTCTCGTCACGCACTCCTTAGATGCATTAAAATGGGCGACGCTCAAATTTTAATGCAAAAATCAAGAAAGAAGAAATTACCCAATGAAGACATGGTTGAGGTGTGCGCACGTCACGTTACATGGCAATTGGGTGACATTTGTTGCTTTTCCTTATTTTCGTGATCTCCATATATTCCACGAGAGTGACAAAATATGCACCGTATTTATGTTAAAAGCAACGTAATAATTTGCAGCCGGTATCCGCAATGCTTGCTAATAAAAGAACGAGTAGAACTCACAGAAGAGAAGAGCAGCGAACCCGTAGAACGTATTAGCGCAGTCAGTGTTCAAGAAGAGTCCCGCCGTGTTGGCGCCCACCGCGGACCCCAGGCGTCCGAACATCAGCACTGCTCCAACTGCTGTACCCCTGAACACAGTTCACAAAACAGTTGGCTTTACTTAATGCTCTCCCAGCACGGATATCTCGATAAGACAAACGAATTGCATGTTACCCCTTCCATATCGACCGCTTGGCTCTACTAAAATTTAAATTGCGGCAGAACAGAATGGAAGCAATTTTTTTACAAATCGTCAAATATAGCGATTATTATATAAAGTATATAATAGGGTTTTGTTTTAAAAAAAATTATCTAACAATTGTTTATGTATGAATTATCTACTACCTATCTAATTCTACATATAATGTATCCAGTACCTTAGAATACCATAAAAGTTCAGTAGAATTTAAATCTAACCGCTCTACAACTTAAGAGTATTTAATTCTTATTATTTTATAAAATTTTGCCATCGTGCGTGATACAGAATGCGTATCCACGCCACGACGCGTAACGAATGTCTCATTGACGAAACATCGAAAAAGGTAGAGTTGATTTATTTAGAACCTTTTGCGTAAAATACAGGTAATTAATATTAATAAATTACCAGCGTGTTGATCTAATAAGTGTGTTTACATTTGGAAATTCTCACGCTAATCTAGCGATAAGTTAATGCCTATAGATCTGTTTGTGCAGGATGCAAATATTATTGTAGATAACATCAATTGTAATATCCCAGATTACTGTCAACAAGTTGTACCTACGTAGAGACACATTCTCCGCACTCGTAAACATTTCAACTATTGTTTTAGACCTATTTTCCCTTGCATGATATTTTATCACAGGAAATAGCATGTGTTGTTCGCCGCAATATCAAATTTGTAACAAAATAGTGATTTTGCTTATAATTTTATTTGGCATAATTTGAAATTTGTTAAGTTCACACTTGACCTTGACAGAAAAAGCTAGAGAATATAAAAATTGCAATGAGTAATTTACAACAAACACTTTTTTATTTTAATTATTTTTGGTGTCTTTTTTAAATCATTACCTAATTGCAAGTTGCGAAGATTCTCCCGCCACGTCTTCTCTGCCAGCAATATCTTAACAAATAATATTTTCGACCCGAATTTTTGAATATTTAGGGCCAGTTTCAATAACTAATTTAACTTAACTATTATATTTATTAAGTGTAGATACACTTTTGACAGATTTACTAAACTAAAATATGTCAAATTTCTACCGTTGCCTACCATGGGAAACTATCGGTAGTTATGATATGAAAATCATGTTGCATGTTGCCTACCTAGTTAAAATCAAATGGAATTTGTCATTTTTGTACAACCTGACGTGCAGCCAACTGTACAACCTACTTACACACTATATTTTTTAAATTTTGATTTGATCTACCGCAAACTAGTGGGGAACAGATGCACGGTGTAAGCTGTCAAGGCGCCGATGCCCAGGGCTGGCAGCTGGAGAGCTGACATGGCGAAACCGGCCACCATCCTGGAAAAGACCAAACACTCAATTTTCTTTCTATTAGGTGGCCAAATAAATTGCGCTGATGATAATTGGACATCGTAGCCTATACGAAACGGTGTGAGGTGGAAGGGTTTTAGACGATTTAGAAATAGCGTCTGATGGTATTTGACTGTGTCTTTTGTAAGGTTAACGTACTTCCCGATAACAGGAGTTTCTTTGCCACTTAAATTAGAATTCATTTGGTGGTAAGTAATTGAAATACCACACACCAGAAAGTGGCGTTATTTGCCCGCTCGTTCCTGGTCAGGAGTGACATAAAAATTTGTATTTACCTCAAGCGGTATAAAGGACTCTTATTAATCGAACACTTGCGATCTGAGACATTCTTCGTTTTACCGCCCTTGTTAATAAATGTACTATTTTACTTATTGTTCTGTAGCACGCTAAAGAGGCAAGCCATGCCGACGACCGTGTACATGGTGATGAGCTGGGTCCTCTTGTCGACGGCGCTGAAGGAGGCAGCCATGGCCAGCAGGCTGTACAGCAGGGTCGACGTCACTACCACGTGGAACGTCTCCGCGGATATGGTGTCGGTGCAGCTCGGGGTGCTCATTGTCTGAAAAGTGACATATTTAAACTGTAATCTAAAATATGTATACTAGAGAATGAAATCATAGAACAACCCTGCGTAGTGATCAAGTAAGTATTGAGAAAAATAAAGTAGAACAAAGAAAGCTGCCTCTTGTATAGAAAGGTCTAGCAAATGAGTCGATTAATGACACTAGTCCAACCGAAAATACTATGTATCTATGTTTCGCGATTTTTCGTATAAAGTGAAATATGATAGGTATCTGTGGTACCGCCCAAATGGGCCACCGACCACCGCCACCGGTGGCCGCCACCAAGCAGTCTATACGTTTTTTCATACATTTCGTATTGACGGCGCGGCGCGGGACTCCGCACACGTGTGGCCGGTGGCGGCAATCGAATTATGAATTTCGACCCATTTGCGCGGAGCCTTAGAATCTGAAGTCGTGTTCTTATTAAATGTATTGATATTTTTTTAATTTATAATTTTAAAATATTTTCATTATTTAGAGTTGGCCATAGATTATAGTTAGGTAATAGAGGTTAAAGTATGAAATTGCCGTTTTGTATGGAGAATTTAACGAAAATTATTTTTTCCATACAAATATATTTATTTACGATTTTTAAAGGAACCACTAATCTAATTTTTCTGTAATTTCGTATCCACATATTGAGACAACATTAAGCTATAGGATAGGTAGAGAAAAATTTTGAGAATTGATACCTGCAAAAAAATTTTCATATTTTTATAACGGAGACGGACACCTCTTAGGCCGAGCTGTTTTTGAAGATTTATTTCTAGTGAAAGGAATAAAAAAGCAATAAAATTTTATACATAAATATATGTCCTTGTAATGAAGTTTAAAATAAAAAAAGAATAATGGGCATTGCTATTGTATTAAAGGAATTATACACTAATGAATAATGAGGAAAAAATCGGCAATTTCAACCCCTATTATATTCATTTATTCAACATGGAAAATATTATAATGGGATATATAGATTTTATATACAGGTTCTAAAATAATCTGTTTATGCTCGGTAGTTTTAAAAATGGGGATTTTACTTACTAAGTTTAAAGGTTGGTTTACAAGCGCGCAGATAGTTCCTTTATCCTGAGATAAGGGCACGTTGAAAGCCTTATTTATTAAGTGCGGAGCGAAGAGAAACAACCCGTTCAATCTGTAATAAATGCAAGTGAAACAAAGTGTGGTTAATAAAATGTTTGATCTAGAGGTCTAAGGCCCGTATTACAGAATGACACTCAGAAGTCAAACTTGTCTTGAGAATCGTCTGTCACTTTCTATCACGCACAAAGTGATAGAGACGTAGGACGCTCAAGTCGGCGCTCATTCTTGAAACTTATTCTATAATATGAACATAAATAAGTTTGAAAAGCGATTCTTCTACAGCGATTTTACTTATTGCAAAACTTAGACTATTCTTAGTTAGCCTATCCAATTTTGAACTTACGCAGTGAATAGGCCAAACATGAGGAAGCCAGTGAGAAGCAGCCACTTGAGGTGCGGCTTCTGCAGCAGCGCCAGCCCCGAGCCCTCCCTGACCTTCGTCATGGAGTCGAGGTGCTGCTCGCTCGCGTCGTACCGCAGACATGTCACCTGCGGCAATTGGTGTAGCAATTACACATGACATTATGTTTATTAATATTGTTACGAAGGGAATAGTTATGTTAAAAAAGACATTATGTGCCTCATTGAAGTAGTTAGGTTACCTAGCCCGAGGAGGTACCCTGTAGTGCGTTGCGGCCATGACATTGCGGAGAATATCGGTTTTTAGTGGGTTTAATACCGGGCTTAACCGGGAATTCCTACATAACCTTAGAGCGGCCCCACGTCTCACTGGGTATAAAACCGTTTCCGATGAAAAACAAGGCATTACAGTGTCCTGGCTCAGCTATATTTAGTAAAATTCTTTCTAAACGCGTTCCAGTACACAACTTACGGATGATCTAGTTATGTAGAGTTCTTTTAATAAAGTATATGGGGATTTAGCGTATACCCCTCTCCTCAACTGCATACAAACATTCATGAGGGAACAATGGAAAATACTGAACCCAGATTGATAAAAAATTAAATATTAATAGCAAGAAACATTTAATTTCCAATGTCATAAGATCACTTTTCACTATTTTTAATTAAAACAACAATATTCGACTTAATATTCCATGCCCAATAATTACACTGCTACCTTTCCCTTCAATCCGAAACACAGTGAACTTTTTGACGGCTGAAATAGGAAAGGCGGTGGTACCTACCCTGACGACTATACACACAGGCCTACCACCTAGTAGGTATTACCTTGTGTGAGTTATTTGAGCTCACTATTTCCGATATCTGTGCCATATCTGACCCATCAGTAGCCGCGTCCGCTCTCCCCCAAATCCGGCTCTGGGTTCACGCCTTTTAGTAAGAAACGGTTTTGACGCCCCTTTTAATTAAGAGACGGCCAAACACTACATAGAGACGCAGTAGCAGATTCACAAATTTGCCGCCAGTAGACTAATAAATTTTTGCCGCCAGTAGACTAATAAATTTTTGCGGCCCTATACTTACTTCTGAAATTCCCTAGTTCCATCGAGCATATGCCTACTTTACAAACATATTTTTGCTCTATCTGCCTCTTTGGGTACACCAGCTCTTTTCCCTATATTAAAAAAATCAGGGCTTGCTTTTCGGTGCATAATAAAAAAAATTGCCGCCCCCTAAAATCTGCCGCGCTAGGCTTCAGCCTGCTCAGCCTTCTGGTAAATCCGCCACTGTAGAGACGTAGTCCGTTGTGGTTTTATGTGAAACTATGTTACATTAAGTACTGCTCAACCCTTTTGTTTATTATGTGAGTGTTATAGATGTTAGTATGGATAATGTAGCTGTGCCCGCGACTTCGTCCGCGTGGATTTCCCATTTTCGCAACATTTTTCATTGATGCTCAATTCCTATTAGTCGTAGAGTGATGCTATGGAGGTATATCAGGGTTTCCCATACTGCGCGTCGCGATGCCCTGGCACCCCAGGGTTCGCGGTTCTATCCCGGGGGCGGGCGTAGTGAGACGATCCACATAGAATGGCTGTCTAGCTGCTATGCGAGCTAGTAGAACGAAAATAAATGTGGAGAAAGAAACGAAAGTCGCGATTTCATAACTTGAGCCGGGATCGACTGTCTAGGGCGAGCGAAAAAATCGAACACAGCATCTTTAGCAATCCGGGCGGCTGCGTCCGTTTTTTTTAGTTTTTGTAGGTATGTACTTAACTTTGCTGTTAACGGGGGGAGGGCTCGTAAAAAATCCTAAGGGCGTCACTATGAAAATAAGTTTGGGCAGTCCTGGCCTATAGTCTTCCTCGATAAATAGACAATCAAAGATTTTTTTAATTTGAATCAGTAGTTCCCCTTTTTAGGGTTCTGTACCCAAAGGGTAAAACGGGATCCTATTACTAAGACTCCGCCGTCCGTCTGTCCATCTGTCACCCGGCTGTATATAATTAACCATTATAGTTAGACAGTTGAAATTTTCTCAGATGACGTAGTTCTGGTGCCGCTATAACAACAAATACTAATAAATAGAATAAAATAAATATTGAAGCTGGTCCCATAAAATAAACGTGACTTTTTTGGTCGATTTTGATAACGGCAACAGATAGACGCTTGAAATATTCACAGAATATTTAGTTATATTATTCACTTAAAAATAAATAATTAAATTAAAATAAAATTAATATTTAAGGGGGCTCAACAACAAACGTGATTTATTTCTCGGTTTCAATAACGATAACAGGTAGAAACTTGATGTGTTAACAAAATATTTAATTTAAAATTCAAATAATTTTCGGACAGTTTTGATAAAATCTATGGCACGGAACCCTTCGTTCACGCGTCCGACTCCTTCTAGGTAGTTTTTTTTTTACTATTTTTACAGGATGTCTCTGATGACCTTCTTTGAGTCACCAGGGGTTTTAGTAAAGGAGAGGACCTCGGTGGGTCCTCAAGCTTTAAGGTCGAATCACTCCAGAGAGAATTCCTGCCCCCCTAGCACGGGACGTGGACAAAATCTCTCTCCACCACTTGACACTATTTCTTCTCAGGATTTAGTGAGAGTTAGAGCGAGAGGAAAACATTTTGTTTTCCCCGAGGAGAATTTGTCCACGGCCCGTGCTAGGGGGGCTGGCCGGTGAGCATCTCCCTCGGAGGAGTCTCTGAACCTATTAGAGTCTCTAAGGCTTCTGAATCTGACGGGATTAGTAGTTCCTACGATAAGCGCGATCAACCAAAAAAAAAAACAACTCTGTATAGATGCGTGCGTAGTACTTGATCATTATTTAGCTGCGGAGTTATGTTAAAACTATGATATCTCTGAAGATATTCATTGAAATCTAATGATGTAAAGAACAATTTTGTACAAAATTAAATACTTGTGATGAATAATGTATTCATTTTGATAAGGAATAATATCATGTTTACAAAAATACCTTCGCATCTTAAGCATTATTTTAGAACAAAATTTATTAACAAAAATAGGTTATAGCGAGTCAACCTTAAGAGATAGATAAATGCTGTCTGTAACTTGTTTTTAGAACTTTTAAAGGAAAATAATTCCGTCATACATAATTTTTGTGTAACTTTAACCGTTTACGCAGCGCACGCAAAGAAATCTCTGAAAATCAAAATTTATTATTTTCCGTTTATTTCAAACTATAATATTTCTTAAGATATTCATTGAAATCAAATGAAGTCGTGAACTATTTTGTGCAAAATTAAATACTTGTCATAAATAATGTATTTATTTTGATAAGGAATAATATAATGCATACAAAAACACCATCGCAGATAACGCATTATTTCAAAACAAATTTGATTACCAAAAAGAAAGGTTATAGTGGAGCCAACCATAAAAGATAGACATATGCTGTCGCGGACTTTTCTTTAGAAAATTTAATGGAGAACAATTCCGTCATACATGATTTTTACGTAACTTTAACCGTTTACGCGGCGCACGCAGTGAAAGCTTTGAAAAGAAATATTTTTCTCCAGTTTTTGCAACATTCTTCATTGATGCTCAGCTCCTATTGAACGTATCGTGATGTTATATAGCCTATAACCTTCCTAAATAAATAGACTATCCAACGAAAAAAGAATTTTTCAATTTGAGCCAGTAGTTGCTGAGATCTTAGGGTTCAACCAAACAAACAAACAAACAAACTCTTCAGCTTTATTATTAGTATAGATATCTAATAATATATTTCACTAACAAACAAAGCTCACATTAATTATCTAGCGCAATTAAGTATCATTAGGAACTTGCTTTTATAAAATGAATTTAAATAAAAATATAAACAACCACGATTTGCAAACAAATATTTGTGTTTGTCACACAAATATTTGCCGCTACCAGGATTCAAACCCGGACCGCTTCATGTGTAGGCAGCTATAAGTTTATGGCTATACTATGACCACTCCACCACGACGCGACGGCGTCATGGATGTATGCATGTAATAGGAAACCAGTAGGTACTCACAGAAAACCGCTCTTTAAACTGTCCGCTGTTAACAGAGTAAATTCTCTTGACCACTTCCAAGGCACTGCGTCTTCTGCCCCTCGACATGAGGAACTTGGGGCTCTCGTCCACCCTCGTCATGCAGAGAACGGCCAGGAGCATCGGGAATGCGTAAATGACAGCCAAGCCGCGCCAAGGTTTTAGTTGCACGCTGCCGTCCACAGAATGCATTTCGTGGGAAAATATAAACCACGCTATTACTGAAAATAAAATTTAGAATAATGCTTTAGTTATTTATTTTTAATTTTCCTACTATCATTTATCAGGGTTAGACAAGTTACACAGATATTTTGATAATTTTGAATACTAAAATTTATGTCAATAGATTGATAAATGAAATTTGCTAATCATCATCATCATTTCCGCCGAGGTACACCCACAGTTGGACTAGGCCTCCCCCAAGGATATTCAACCCGAAAGGTTTTGTGCTACCCACAATTTGTTAATGTGATAAGTAAACTTTTACCTACTTAATTCGAGTCTTAAACAGTTTAATGATGTTTGCAGAGCAAATTGTGATAACAACAATATAGATTTATTTTGTAGTAAGTAGTGTGACACTAAGTAATCTTGACACTACTTGATCTAGAATTTGTTATTATTGTAGGTACCTCCTTTGTTTATTTTTTTTCTATTTATTTTAGAACAAAATAGTCATTACAGTAAAGCAAAAAAAACTTATACTAATTTAATTACAATTACACACTATTATATTATATATTATTACACACTACGCCACTGACGTTTGCTTTCCAGAAGACAACGAGTGCTCAAACATTATCACATTTAGTACAATAATGACCCGGCTGATGAACAGATTCTTAAAAGTTTTGAGCGAAATCTTATAAGTCCATATCTATGAATTCTTAATTATACGAGTACATGCGTAGACATCGAGTGAAATAATTATTACATGTATATTTTTTATTGAAGTGGGGTGGTACAATCATTTTTATGCGATGTGCAGTACGTGCTTTATTAATAAAATTTATTTTGGATAGGAGGGTTGGGGAATCTATATGGTTATTTAGTAATTTAAAAAGTCACATTGTTTCGGCACAATTTAGGTACTTTCCCTGCCATGTCGGTCATTGCAGAGAAACTAAATTGTGCTGCTTATTAATAATTCCTTGTACGGCTTGCTATTAAAGCTACGGTAGTTTAGTATCCTGACATTTTTTTTAACCCTTTCTATGCGATCTATATGTAGTTTATAGAAGGAGTTCCAAACCACTGAACCAAAGTCCAAAACTGAACGTACAAAACTGAAGTAGGTATATCATGTAAAATCGCAAAGCTATCTTTTTGTACAATAATTGAAGTACCTAATATTAAATATGAAATGAAATGAAATGAAAAATATTTATTTGGAGCATGATAAACGGTACAAAAACAGAGAAAAAAAAATCATTGGTACATGTCTGTGGAGGCTTGTTATTGGCTACTTGAGACTTATTGTATTAAATATTTCTCTATGTAAGCTGTAAGCCCCTAAATAAAATAAATATTATGGAATTATTTTTGCGTCTAGAAACGCGTACATAAATATTTTTAAAACTATAAAATACACCGAAAAAAATCGACCTGCCCCAGGCGGGAATGTTTACCATTATAATGTTCACCACAAAACATAAGCACTGACAAATTTCGACGGCAAAAGCAGTGTCCCGGTAGAGTAGTAGTTGACGCAACCGCTCGGGATTGCGGAAGATGTTGGGTACGATTCCCGCCTGGAGTAAGTCGATTTTTTTCAGTGTATTTTCTAGTTTTATTGTTTTATAGGTACCTCAGAAAGTACTAGTTTTTTACTTTCTCGTATACGTAGTATAGAGGAAGTCTTGTAATCGTAAAAATTGGACCTCGAGATTTTGACGGATTTACTAAATGAATAAAGAAATTTGAGTTTGAGTTTGACACGTTTTGGACATCCCTGAGTCCAAAAATACCGTTTTTGAAATTATGTCTGTGTGTGTAGATGGCCTCTTCCAGCAATTTTTCATTTAGATAATTGAATAAGTATCCATTTTACACCGTATTCTATAGAGCAGTTCTCTATTTTATATGAAAACATCAATATTACCAGGACTCAGTACAGAAGACATCATGAGGAAGGCATTGCAGATGAGCACGGTTGAGTCCCGCCGATTTTTCGGGTACATTTCGCTGATGTAAGCCCAGCCCAGTGACGACGGACAGGATAAGCTGGCGTGGAAAAAAATAAGTTAGAAGTGTCATCATTATGCAGCCTTTATAAATCGACCCACCAGGATACAAGGCCTGTCCTTAAAACCCAAAGAGGTTAAGGCAGTAGTCCCCCACCCTTACCCAATGCTGATTGGTGGACGGAGTATGCGACCATGACCAATACCCCGTTCCTGATCCATTAGTCGCCTTCTACGACACGGCAGGAGGATACTTATAGGGTGATGCTATTCTACTCTGCCGGCATCACACGGCTGCAGTAAGAAGTAATCTACTTATTGCCCTGCTCCCAATTTATTTGGGGTCGGTGAAGTATGTCTTGCACCGCTATAGAAGCCATATTTTTAACACGTATATATTAATTAACATATAATTGTTTGTAACTGACTCTTTGGGCTCGATTTTGACCCACTTTAAACTTTCAGATTTCATTTAAACTTTATAGATTTATCAAAGACCGATGACATTACAATAATACAATACATTATCCTGATTAGAATCGCCAGGACTAATAAATTAAACGTTTGGAATGTTAGTTCAGCTATCCGTCACTAGATGGCGATGTCATTGTTACGTTGGCGGTTTCGCACTAAAAAGTGGATAAAAAAAATATAATAGTTTTCAAAAAAACTAAAAAACACGCCTTTATACATATTATATCGGACTAAAAAGTGAAATATAACTTTTTAGTATAGGAAATGTATAATTATTATTTAGAGAAAAGCGTGGGGTGCTCAATAACATTAGTTCTTGAAAATATTCGATCGGTACAATTAAATTGTCACTTTTTAGTCCGATTTATTATGTATAAAAGCGTGTATTTTAGTTTTTTTAAAAGTATTATTTTTTTCATCACAACGATAGCAAACTGTAGTAACCTAGTGGCTTTCAACATTATTTCGTGAAGCTTTTCGTGGAGTTTTTTTTGTGAAAAATGTAGTTTGAACTTACAACAATGCAGCTGTGGTTTTACAGATGACATAGCTTGATAACGACTTCGAGAACGCGGCGGCGAATGAGAAGGCACCGGTCACAGCGCTGGACAGCAGCAGCACATGCTTGCGACCCCAAGCATCCGCCGCGCGGCCCCACACCGGGGCGGTTAGCACTATCCCTGTGAAAGTACACAATACACATAATTATATTTACGGTAAAATTTAAGAAACTTTTTTATTAAGGTGAACAAACGGTACCGTATATAAATAGTTTGAGCTTCTTTGTGTAGGTTTTATTTATCTTTACATAATATTACAGTTAGTACTTATACAGGTAGGCTTTCAGCTAGTTTCAGAGGGGAAGTAAGTACCTTAACCGTAGTATATAGTAGCTACACGAAAGTGATGTTATGTAATTAGCTAGGTATCTATAATTATTTGTAAAATTTTGATCACATTAACAGACTTTTTAAAAATGTAATAAAGCGACCTAAAAAAATTAGCATATTTACTCTCAGGTTTTTTAAACCCTAAAACTTTTATAGTTCTACGTTTTTAATTGGTTTTTAAGTCTACCTCATCGTTTAAATTTCAATTTTATTTATTATAATGTCAATTTATTTCTATTTTTTTTTGTTATTTTATTTGATGTTTTTCACACTTCTACCTCTCTAGAATGCGAGACAACGCAATACATTGCCGACTTTGCTGCCCAAAAAATCTTATCGCGCTATTTACAACGTTTTTACGTTTTTACCAAAACAAAATAGCTACCTAATGTTTTCATATGTTTTGACAACAGTTCGACAGCTGTCAAAAGGTATGAAAACGATAACGTTTGGTAAAAAAATATTAGTATCCACGCGTTTTATTCATTAACTAGCTTTTGCCCGCGACTTCGTCCGCGACTTTAAAAATGAGTGCGCTAAACAGGAATACAATTTGCTGTCAAACTGGTAGGTACTGGATAAGCTACTTTGATGATGCTCAAATCAGTTTAAAAACATTATCGATATTACGTATACTTTACGCTCTTCCTTATTTTTAAATGTGGGTGCGAGTAATAGTTTGGGTGCGGTTCATTAGGTGCGCCTCAAATGGGTGCGAGGAATACCTCGCCTATTGTAGAGTGGGGTGGGTCGTGAATTATGACTTCTTCGCAGCTTCTTCGCTCTTTTATTTAATCTGAGCTTAAAACAAACAAAAATCAACAACCGGAATAGGTATTAGACTCTATCGCAGCAGTCTGAAAAAGTATAAAAAAGGAAAATCACCTAAATTAGGTATTGACGTCAATATTCCCATCAAGTCGCCAGATATGCTCAAGTCGCAAGCAGCAGCTGGCAAGATGTAAGCAGGTCCGATGATCTCCAGCAGAGCTGCCGACAAGGTAGCCACCATGACGATGCAATGCACCGTCTGGTATTTACCGACGCCTGGAAAAAAAATTTCAATTAGTATCGGTAAAACTTTAATGATGTCTGCAAGCCTAATTATTAGTAGGTTTTACATAGTTTAACTTCTGTAAACCTGGCAGGGGACTACTTTTATAGTGCATGATTTCCCAAACTGTGCGTCATTAACCCAGAGGGGCGTCGTAAGGTGATCCACATAGATTCGCTGTCTGTGTGATGCGAGCGAGTCGAGCGAAAATAAATGTATATGTCGTGGCCTGATCGTATCGTACCATAATTGGCCAGATCATGAAATGCTACTGGACCATAAAAATCTCGACCACTGGTCGAGTAGCCCATTATCTAAAAATGGTAGTGTTCATCAATCTATCTAAAAATGGTAGCGTCAGTCAGAAGTGATCAGTAGGTTCACGGTTATTTTTTATGACCAAGCGGAGTGGTCCTGTTTATGGGAGAGTCTAATCTACGTATCTGTGTGATCGGTAGGTAGACGATATGCCCAAGCATTTCATGATCTGTACCCTTAGTGAGTTTTAATAGTTTTCGAGCTCGATCAAACGGTATCGTCTCTTTTCATACATGCCCACTGTTTCTGATAGTTTACGCTAGAGGCGCTAGTGGGCAATGTATGAAAAGAGACGATACGTTTGGTTGACCTCGAAAACTAACAAACTCATATTAGGGGTACTGGCCAATTAGACGATCGGGCCACGATAGAGAAAGAGGCGAGAGAGGCGGTTTCCAAACTTGAGCCACCTTTTGAAAAGCTATGCTCAGATGACTAAAAAAGCAACGACATATTTCTTATCAGTGGCTTTTTTGTATTGAAGGTAGTGTAAGAACACTTCGGTTTGGTACCATAGTTGGAGCGATGGAGTGCTGTTGGAGCAACTGTATTTGAACTGCAATATCAATATTAATTGCATCGCAATATTAATTGAACCTCCGAAAACAAAATGAAAGATAGCGAAATTAATTTCTCTTTCACTTGACTTTACGAGGAATAAAAGTTTCGTCAAATCACATAATAATTCATATTTACAAACATGTTGCGAAAAATTCCCTTTTATTTGTGCTTGCAAACTTTACGCAAACCAAGTCTCAATCTAGCCACACCAATCTACACGTTTGACGGCTTTTTGAGGTTTGGAAAGCGTAAGCGGCATTAAAGTTTCCACCAACCTGCTAAAGCCATGGCTTCTTCCAAATCTGTTTCATGAAACGCAATCAGTCCCTCCGGTCCCGTAGTATACAATTTATTCTGGTAGTTTAACAAAGGAACACTTTCCATTGATTTCCACATGATTTATATGTGAGCACTAACACCACACTTTTAAAAATAAATTTTATTTATTCATTTTGACGTTTTCTAACCATGAATCATTACTGTGAAGACACGGAGTACTGAAGTGATATACTTGTGCTGTAACTTAAGTAATTGCTACTCACTTACTGACATACTAGTTTATTTTAGAAATAATTATCTAATTATGTTATTTTTTTGAGCGATTGAAAAATACATAAGTTGATTTGTAAAAATTAATTGCAGTACCTATGTTTGACTTCTTTTCATTACTTAAGTAAATAAAATTAAGCCGGTACCTAACCTTGCTAATATTTTGTTAATCTCTGTCAACAACACATACAAACTAGCACGCTTACAATCAAAAAGAAGGGGTTGAGCCGAGCTTTAGATAACACTTCATTATCATCATCATGTCAGCCGAGAGACACGCCACGGACCACCCCAAAGATCTCCAAACCGGTCGGTGCTGCGCTGCCCTCATCCAGCGGCTTCCTGCGACCTTCTCCAGATCGACCGACGGTCTTTTAGTGCAGTGCCTCAAAATTAAAGAGCATTATAAGTATAGTGCTCAAAATACAGGCAACAGGTTGCACGCCTATCGCCTATCAAAAATCCTCTGTATTTTCGATTGTCGTAATGTTGCCATCAGTCAAACATTTGTGTTATATATTTTGTCGTTTCAAAATGAATAAAGTGTTTGACTATCCGTCGTTTTAGAATGAGTAACTTTTGAAATTTGTAATTAAAATACAGTAATACCTCGACTTACGCTACCTCGGTCCTCGACTTACGCGAACCCGGAGTAACGCGATTTCCAAATCTCATCAATCGATGAGATTTAGAGAGGAAACCTGCACACACATATGACGAAATTCTTAGGTTGTGTGTGAAGTCGACCAACCCCTGCACTTGGCCAGTGTGGTTGACTAAGTCCTAATCGCCCCTAATGTGGGGTAGGCTCGAGCTCTTCGGTGGGGACATTATATGAGCTGTTGATGATGATTGCAAGTGCGTTGTCTCAGGCCTAAGATACTTTCCATGCCCAGTAATTACACTGGCTACCTTTCCCTTCAATCCGAAACACAGCGAACTGTTTCACGGCTGAAATAGGAAAGGCGGTGGTTACCACCTGGTTTAAAAGAAAAAGTACTTAATAGTAGAGTTGAAGAATTGATAATGTTTATCTGGCTTATTTACGTACACTTGGTTTTATTATCATAATCATAAATATTACGGAAATGTGTTCGAAGTTAATATTTATGATAGATATCTCACGAGTTCTATTATTAACATGGTTTTTCCATCACAGTATGTTTTCTCTAGTAATTGTAAATGGTAGTCGATTGTCTAGACGTGTCAGTACGTCACAATTTCCACGGTAGCGGTAACCATTTCCATAGAACATTTCTACATGGAGTTTTTCGTTACGGCACGAATGTTACGCTACCAAGTGCGCGGTCAGTACTCGGATGGGTGACCGAATTTTTTCAACTTGATTTTCCCCCGTGTTTCGGAAGACACGTTAAGCTGGTCCCGGCTGCTGTCGAAAGATAGCAGTCGTTTCCAAGGAGTGTTAATGTGAGGTATGCGGCCGGCTGTAAAAATCAAAATCTAAATCCTTCTGCAGTATTATCGATATCAAGGCATACTGCACCGAACAGAAAATAAAATGGAAGCAGCGTCGAGAAAAACCAGCCAAATGCGAGTTAGACTCGCGCAAAAACGGTTCCGTACCATTTATCTTAAAAAAAAAACGGCAATAAATCATGTCTGTTGCATGGGAGCCCCACTTAAATATTTGTTTTATTTTGATTTGTTTATTTTTAATGTGAATAATATTCTTAACTCAATATTCTGTCAATATCTCGAGCGTCTACTTGCCGTTATCAATATCGAGCAAAACAAATCACGTTTGTTATATGGGTGCCCCGATAAATATATATTTTTTAATTTAATTATTTATTATTAAAGTGAATATATAACTAAATAATCTGTGAATATTTCAAGCGTCTACCTGTTGCCGTTTTCAATACCGAGCAAAAACAAACAAAAAAGAAATCACGTTTGTTGTATGGGAGCCCCCTTAAACATTTATTTTATTCTGTTTATTAGTGTTTGTTGTTACAGCGGAAACAGAAATACATCATCTGTAAAAATTTCAACTGTCTAACTATCACGGTTCATATAAGATACAGCCTGGTGAGAGACGGATTGGGATGGACGGACAGCGGATTCTGTAATAGGATCCCTTTGGTTTGGGGCGGAATAAAAATTGCTACATTCTGCAACTTATCACTTCGCATGTTTCAATCGGGGGATCAATGCCACAAGTCGAATTGGGTCAGTCAGTCACACAGTCTTCAGAGGCCCTAATAATATAGGCACCTAACCAAGCAATTGACATCCTCACGGAAAGCCAAAACGTAAGCACATAATGGCGTCGGACGTACGGTGTTTCAAGAAGTAAAGACGATTGGGAAATCATGAGGCGAAATTAAGCGCGAAGCTCAAGATCGATTGGGATGGACAGTCAGTGTAGATGCATTCTTCTCCATTTAATTGGTGTAGGATGAAAAAATCGGGAGTGGTCTCCCCTTGACTTTCTCGTATACCGGGAACGATTCAAAAGTTGATAGAAACCTTATATTCTGATGTCACATACATGCATATTAATAACAGACTTCATATGCATTTTTTCTGTTAAACTTTATATAAATAAAAACATTGAGGTATGTACATACCTATATCTCAATGGGAAATGTTCTATAATTAAGTACATACACATACTCCTTTCTCCAAGCAAATATCATTTCTTTCCTCTTGCTACGGTCCTGACATATTTCTTTCGCTACATCCTATCATCACAATACTCATACATGCTCATTTGATTTGGAGCAATTTTTAAAGCTTTTATTTGGTCGATAAACGTTTGCACGAGCCTCTTTCTCATCAGATTCATATTATTCTTTTCTCGAAAAAAAAAATTCTTTTCTCTTTTCTTTCTTTGTTTTTATAGGACCAAAGCATCTGAGCACCTCATTTTATAAAGTTATAATAGTGTCAATTATCTGTGTTTAACACAGTCTTAAAATAACTACATGCTTATTACACAAGTTTGTTTTTGAAAAATAAGCAACACAGCCAATACTAATTATTAAATTGCCTTTCCACTACACCAGAAATTAATTAATAAAATTCTTACTACCACCACTAGTCACTGGTTGGAAATAACAACTGAAGATAATAACCCAATATGTATTATTTGTCGATGAAACAAATAAACAATGTAATTTGTGTTAAGTAAATACCTATACTAGGACAATTAGGTGAACTTAACAAAGTGTGTAACAAATATCGGACAATGCATTTGTACTCTATAGAATTTTAGGAAGTAGAAATATGAAGTTTCTTTAAATTTGAATCGATGCCTAGAAATTAAGTCAAATTTCTCAAAGCATTATATATATGCAGGAAGAAAAAAACATATTATTACGCAAACCCCAAATTCTGGTGGGAGACGGGCAGGCAAAAGGATGATTTATGAGTAATTTTGAATCTAAATAGTAGAAAACATGCTTATTAAAGAGTCCTAATAACCTGGGAGGCGGTCGCCTTCTTCTGCGACAAGGTGATGCTGCAGAAGGGCTCGAGAGGAGGACCCCTCTGCAGATCCTAAGTAGTCTCCGGCGAAGATACGCCACTCTCCAACCGCAGAGTCGAGGCGGTGGGTGCTAGAATAGGGCTCTAGGAGGAGGAGGGCTCCTGGGAGGCGGTCGCCTTCTTCTGCGACCAGGTGATGCTGCAGAAGGGCTCGAGAGGAGGACCCCTCTGCAGATCCTAAGTAGTCTCCGGCGAAGATACGCCACTCTCAAACCGCAGAGTCGAGGCGGTGGGTGCTAGAATAGGGCTCTAGCATCCACCTACCACCATGACGCCCTGGCGCTGAGGGGTTGTCCGTGAGTAGTCGATGGACAATCTCTTTTGCCCGTGGGGGCCTGTGACGCCAAGTGCTGTCCGCCGTGCGAACGCCTGCGCTACGGCGCTTACTCGTGTAGCGGACAATTAGTACATGAAGAGTACAGTAGGTTTTAGTGGATAATTGAAGTCCGAACCAGAAGTCCCACAAAACCCTATGGCGGTGCCTTATCGCTAGAGGGTATGCATAAAGCATTAACACATCGCAATCACGACGTCATAACCAGGGAATGGCAAGCAGTAGCGGAGAAGTAGGAGTGAGACTCAACATGGAGGGTTGAAATCGAATTGATTATGGTTTCAGTTAGTGTTATAAATTACACGAATAGTATGTATTTCAGTAGGAATTTATGTACATACTGTCAATTTTATGTACATTATGAACGTATTAGGAAAGGTACAATTTGTGCACTTTCTTAAGTGTACAAATTGTACCTAAATGAATAAAGAAATTTTGAGTTTGAGTTTGTATCTCACAGGTGTGAATTGCCGAAGCTGCAGAGTTCAATGTTCTGTTGACAGCTCGAAAAATAACAATCACAGATGGTCGAACTTTTCTCGAGATCGAACTCTGAACTCTAGACTAACTTGTGGCTTAATCCCGGAGTCAGTTTTTGAGCAGCTGTCTTCTGCTATAAGAGAAATAGTTCTAGAATGATCTGGAAAACACTGGTTAGTTATCAATATCACACAGTTGTAAAGTGGTAATTAAATTGTGTATTTAACATTTTAATTAATGTTTAACTTTGGATGATATCTAGGGTTCTGCATTAACATGTGAGTTTTATTTCAAAGACGATACTGTCTATTTATTTAATAAAATCCCCATAAAGACAAACCATGGCAGATGTGTGTATACCTACTAGCGGAAACAGCTCTGTCGGAATGCTAAATGGTGCTTTCTTTTCAACAAAATTGCTTGAGGATGTTGCTAATCAATTTTTTTTATGAATATTTATCTATGTTATAAAACCAAAATCTTTGATGTCAACTTCGATTTTCATAAAAAGTTGTGTTAGTACACGTTATTCCCGCTTATAATGTACTCACTAAAGCTAGGGTTGGAAGAGATCTCTGTTAGAGATAAGCTCACCTTTGTACATATCTTTCTGTATAGCTACTTTTGTAACCATTTTTTATGTGTACAATAAAGATAGAATCTTATCTTACGAAAGGTCGTCACATGATGCATTTCGACCCATCGGGATCGTTTGTGTCCTTTCCTTATTGGTCCTGCCGCTCCTTGCATACTTTATTTATTTATTTGTTTAAGCTTTAATGTCCATAAATAAATGTAATTAACAACTAACGTTGTTCTCTGCCAATCAACCATTTGGCTAAGCAGTGACAATTCAAGTGGCGGCACCACGTTCATATAAATATGTGGTCGGAGTTTCTCCTGAGTCCTTGTTGTAAAAACACGTGTTGAGAGACTCCATTTTTAACCCAAAACAACCGTACAATTTTTGTTACTTTATATTTTCGCTTGACATTGGCAAAATGCGTACGCTTAATTCGACGCGACGCCATTAATTAAGAATAGAATAAAATATGTGGGCCATCAGATTAACTATATCTATGAACTTGAAGAGCCTGCATTGTTCTGGCCTTGAATAAGCTCTATCAGGATACTCATTTTTAAATATTAATTGCACCATACTACCTATGCGCGGGTTGTTCCGACAGGGAGTCCTGTTTCTGTACCCGTAGTGTAAGTTTTACCTATAGTATAAAAAATGTTAGCAGGTATTGTTGTTGCGTTAAGAGCTCTATTTGTACCACAGAACACAGAAAGAGGTTTGTACGAGAAATATGATTTACGCTTCTTTCCGCTAGGGGCGCTATTCACGTTTCCTATACAAATGAGTTCATATCGCAACTAGAATGTAACGTTTTTTATAGGTACTAAAAAACTTACAGTATGGGTACTGTTTCCACTATGGTCCCCTTGAGTAGTAGTAGTAGTAGAAGTTGCCCTGCTCATGCACTACATGTAGGGCATTGTGAACTACCCCTTTCAAACTTAATGTGATTTTGTGATTCCTTGAACTGGACGTTAGTATTACTTATCTGTGGTATTACACTATTGAATTTAAGACGGACGTGTGGATTAGAAATTGTATATTTTCTAATATTTTTTTTTGCGGAAGTTGAGACAAATGTGGGTCAAATGCATTTACGCATCGTCCCTGCGGGATGGTAACAACCGCAAGGGATATGTGGGGCTCGAGGTAAAGGCGTTCCCTCCATACCCACTAAACATCCTCCCCGGCCTGACCTCCAGTGCGCTATTACGGGACGGCTCGGGATCTGCGCACGTGAGCGCAACTACGCCGAGACCGTCCCAACGCTGCCCGTCTAGACACTACTTGCACCAATTGGTCGCCAGCAGCCACTCCTTCACCGACGGCTGCGGCGGCTGCTCAACCTGGCGCGTCCTCCTGACGAGGACACCGTGAGCTGCTATCGGACCGCACCCGGGGGACTTCGGGCACGGTCGTGGCCCTGAAAAGGGCCGTTCGGAACTAGCCGTGGTGGGAAAACAAAAACAACTCGACGATGGCATGTCACTTCGAATCCCAAGGGGACACACTTGACATCAAAAGCCACACACTCGCCGAGAAAGTTTCCCCACCACGTTACTAGGGTTCACCACGAGGAGGCTTCCGGACGTGAACCTCAACTTCCGCTTACCTACAGTTAAGTAGGAGTAGAGTAATTTGATAGACCTATTTATAGTAAAGAAGAACCAACAGCGGAATATTTATCAAAAAGTAGGTGGCGTGACATCTACGTAAACGCGACGTCATAGTTGTGTTTTACGTTTATTTTGCTAAACAAATATCGTTAAAAAGTCTAATTTTGTATCTTATTTCTATATTTAGCGCGGCATTAAATAATCTCGGTTTACCAAACATTACGCAGACGCTGAGCAAATTACTGGAAGTTACTCAACTGTTATCAGACCCCCAGGAGTCGCTGAATCTTAAACAAATGTTTTGCTGTTGCTATCTTGGCTTTGTAACGGAATATTTTCCTGATTGTTTTTTAACTGAACTTAGTAAAGGTCACAGCGCTCATATCAACTCGGAAACGGATTAGTATCGCCTTAACTTGAGCCGTTTAGTATACTTTGTATGAAACTTAATATTGTAACGCACACTAATCAAATCAGCAACGTAACGATGGTCTCGCATCGCGACAAGCCCCCCGATCGCGCTATACAACGTTTTTACCAAAACCAAATCTTTATCGTTTTCATACTTTTCATTTTAACAGCTGACAGATATTGAACTGTTGTCAAAATGTATGAAAACGATAATTATTTGATTTTGGTAAAAACGCTGTAAATAGCGCGATTAGGCCCCAACTCATTTACTGCGAGAGCGCCTCGCCGCCGTTGCCACCCGTTTCCGAATTGGGTTGGTGACCTTTTTACTCAGGCTACGTTCCGTTGAACGATAAAAGCAATTTTAGCGCTCACAAATGTAGTCCGTAGAACCGTTAAAGCCCGGCTGTGAGCGCTGTGAGTGGTCATAGCGCTTTTATTCGTTCAACGGAACGTAGCCTCAGTTGCAAAAAGTGTTGTTGCGATTTAACCCGAAAATATACAGAGGCGTTCAAAATTCTTACGAAAGAATTTTACGTATCTTCTATACTAATAATAAAGCTGAAGAGTTTGTTTGTTTGGTTGAACCTACTTAAAGATATTTTAAGAGATTGGCTCACTATAACCTTTCTTTTTGGTAATCAAATTTGTTTTAAAATAATGCATTATCTGCGATGGTGTTTTTGTATGCATGATATTATTCCTTATCTAAATAAATACATTATTTATCACAAGCATTAAATTTTGAACAAAATTGTTGTTTTCATCATTAGATTTCAATGAATATCTTCAGAGATATCATAGTTTTAACATAACTCCGCAGCTAAATAATGATCAAGTACTACGCACGCATCTATACTGAGTTGTTTTTTTTGTTTGGTTGAACGCGCTTATCTTAGGAACTATTGATCCCGTCAGATTTGGACGCCTTAGAGACTAATAGGTTCAGAGACTCCTCCGAGGGAGATGCTCACCGGTCAGGAATCCTCTCTGGAGTGATTCGACCTTAATGCTTGAGGACCCATCCTTTTACTAAAAGCCCCGGTGACTCCAAGGTCATCAGAGACATCCTGCAAAAATAGTTAAAAAACCGCCTAGAAGGAGTCGGACGCGCGAACGAAGGGTTCCGTGCCATAGATTTTATCAAAACTCTACGAAAATTATTTGAATTTTAAATTAAATATTTTGTTAATATTTCAAGTTACTACCTGTTATCGTTAATAAGACCGAGAAATAAATCACGTTTGTTGTTGAGCCCCCTTAAATATTAATTTTATTTTAAAAGTGATTAATATAACTAAATATTCTGTGAATATTTTATGCGTCTATCTGTTGACGTTATCAAAATCGACCAAAAAAAGTCACGTTTATTTTATGGGAGCACCTTCAATATTTATTTTATTCTATTTATTAGTATTTGCGGCACCAGAACTACGTTATCTAAGAAAATTTCAACTGTCTAACTATCATGGTTCATGATATACAGCCTGGTGACAGATGGACAGACGGACGGACAGCGGAGTCTTAGTAATAGGATCCCGTTTTACCCTTTGGGTACAGAACCCTAAAAAGGGGAACTGCTGATTCAAATTGAAAAATTCTTTGATTGTCTATTTTATCGAGGAACACCAAAGGCCAGGGCTTCCCAAACTTATTTTCATAGTGACGCCCTTAGGAATTTTCAAATTTTTACGAGCCTTCCCCCCGTTATAGTAACAGCCAAGTTAAGCATACCTACAAAAACTGAAACATACCTTTTTTGGAATTGTTTAGGCGTTAACGAATGCGCAAATATTTTAAAATTAGAAAGTAGACTGAATTTTTTTTCCATTAAAACATAAGTAGCACCGACAAATTTCGACGACGAAAGCAATGTCCCGGTAGCGTAGTGGTTGACGCAGCCGCCCGGATGCTGTATTCGATTTTTTCGCCCGCGCTGGACAGTCGATTTTTTTCAGTGTATTTTCTTGTTTTAAAAACAGAGCTTCTCAAAACCGATCTCAAGTTTTGAAATCACGACTTTCATTTCTTTGTCTACATTTATTTTTGTTCGACTAGCTCGCATAGCTAGCTAGACAGCCATTCTAATTGGATCGTCTCACGACGCCCGCCCCCGGGATAGAACCGCGACGTGATATAGGCTTATACCTCCATAACATCACTCTACGACTAATAGGAGTTGAGCATCAATGAAAAATGTTGCAAAAACGGGAAATCCACGCGGACGAAGTCGCGCGGGCACAGCTAGTTATTTATAATCAAACTGACAACAAACCTGATGTATCAGGCTACTATAACTATGTAGGAGATGTCATAACTCATAATGGAGGTCGGTGATTTATATTTGACTAGCTTCTGCCCGCGACTTCATCTGCGTAGTATCAGTATAAATTGTACTCTTTAGGTTATTCTGAATAACTCTGATGTATGAGCCACATTATTTTAAAATTTTATTAAAATCCACGCAGTAGTTTTTGCGTGAAAGAGTAACACATACAGAGATCCATGCAACCTTTCGCGTTTATTATATTAGTAGGACGTAAATTGAACAATGTTAAATGTAATAATGAGGAAAAAATTAAGTTCAATAGATACAAAGCTTTAATTTTCAGTATCGGTGTATATGTATAAGTAAGTTTATATTAAGAAAATAACCTTCACGACTAAGAATTTTTAATCTCAAACACTCATTTCACTGCCTTTATCTCTCTTTTCTTTCGGGTGAAATCGCAACTACATTTAATAAATTTTTTTCGGGTGAAATTGCAACTGAATATGAACGCCATAAACCCGCCGAATCGACGTACTGGAGCGGGAGCCCGTTTATTGGTCTGAGGGCCCGTAGACAAAGTAAAGTAGCAACAATAAACGATAACGAAGTTTGATGATCCGCTTTCGTTACGTTACTTAGCTATGTAAGGCTGACGTCTGATCGGCAGTAAAGCGAAAACCTTTCCAATTTGATATGTGTGCTGTGAGCCTGTGACCTAAAGAGTTAAATATTCTTTTTATATATAAAAAGGTTTGGAAATTACTACATTCCATCTTATGGTAGCAGAAGTAGAGTAAAAATACAAACTTGGCTAGTAGCTAGTACATTTACATACATACATACGATCACACTCGTAGTCCCAAGAGAACGAAGTGTTAACTAATGTTCTGCTCAATTCTTTAAGCAGAAAGTTAGGTAACATTTCGTTACCATAACTGGCAGCGGCCTGGTTAGGGGGCTATCTCTATTAATATTGCATTTCATAATTTTTCGAATAAAAAATCTACTGACTACTAATTCAGAACACATTTCATTAGCATCGTAATATTTTTTGCAAAACTATTAGACAAAGTGACTATTTAATTAAACACTTAATTAATTTAAGCTTATCTATTTATAGTTTAGTTCAATTGGATTCAATCACTGATAAATATGCTTAATAAATCGGTGTTCATAATTATCCTGTCTTTGACTTAAAAGATAAGAAGAAACAGATTATTGTTTATATTATATTATCATGTCGTGGGCTGATCGTATAGTTGGGTAGATCAGTCACAGTTTGGAAATCAGTAAACTAAAATGTACAAATTTTAAAATGTTTTTATACTGATTTGAAATGAAATGAAAAAGCTCTTTATTTAAATGGACTTTGCTAAGTACTTTTAAATAGTCAAAAACCCTACCACTTTGATAAGAACGTAGTCTAGTTTTATACTCAAAATTTATTGCGCATTATTACACATATAATATTATTTATGCATTGAAAATTATGATGATATTGATGATCTAATGTTTTAAAATAGATATGAGTTTATAGTTTTTCACACAAACATGTTTTTCCAGCGTTTCTGATAGGTTTCTGACCATCTTAAAATTACCAAAGTCTGCAGTTATGGGGACGATAACTGGTAACATGACATTTTTAACGATTTTTGAATGATCATCTTACACCTTAATTTTCAGTGTAAAACTAGACTATACGTCACTGATTTGAGTGCATTAAAAATATCTTGAAAATAGGTCTTACTGCACAGTCTATGGAACCAACTGTCGCCAGCCGTTTTTCCGAACCCCTACGAGCTTGAAATCTTCAAAAAGAGCGTATTTCTTCTAACGCATATGTGATTCCTCTGGTGTTGCAGATGGTCTATGGGCGGGTGGTGATCATTTCATTTATCATCAATTGGAGGGTCTCTTCGTTTGTCCTCATTCCAATAAAAATAGGTAAAAAAAGAATAATAAATATGTTATTTGGAAACAGCTCGAAACTATGAATGTTGATTATTTAGACAGAGATATTGTTTGCTTTTACTTACATTGTCATTGACACATTCGCGTGTGGTATCTTATTGTGTACTGACTGCTTTGTTTCGTACACAAACCTAAAACTACAAATATTAAATTAACTAATATAAACAAGAAACGTCATAAAAGATTCGTTATAAATCTTAGATTAAGAGCGGGCATCATTTAATTTATTTCCTGCAGATTCTATTGCAGAGCATGCATTTAGACGGACTCAATATTTAATTCTTCTAAACTGACACGTTAGTTAACTTAATGCATTTCATGCACATTATTATATTTTTTATATCATTTTATTTTAATTAATATTTTAGGAGTTGTAGCAAAAAAGCTCTACTACGTGGGGTGCACTAGAAGTTTCCGGAATGAATAAGAAAAAAATACTATTAAAGGTCAAAAATTAATTTATTGTTTCTCAAAAATATTCTCCCTTTGCGTAAATGCACTTTTTCATTCGATTAAACGATTTTAAAAAACTCCGCCGTGGTGACCTCAGAAACGTGTTTTTCATACTCTTCGACAGCCCCTTCTGGTGATGAAAATCGTTGATTGCGTAATTGGTTTTTAATTTTTGGGAACAGAAAATAGTCACCAGGTGCCAGGACGGGACTGTATGCAGGATGGCTCTAAGTAATACGTTTTGCACCTTACAAAATTCGTTTGTCTGTCTGGCCGTGTGAGAACTAGCATTGTCGTGGTGCAAGATGATACGGCGTTTACGGTTATTTTTACGGAGTTCGTCAATAATATCCGGGACAATAATACCAAATTTGAAGCACTGTCACACCCAAATGTTTCTGTAGGATTGATTGTATTTCACTCATGCCTATGTCTAAGGATGCGCGAATCCCATGGTAGGTCATATGCCTGCCTGTTTCAATCATACGGCGTACGACATCGATGTTTTTGTTGTTCCCAGCGGTGGACGGACGACCATCGCGAGATTCGTCACTGAGATTGACACGACCGCGCTTGAAATCTGCAAACCAGCTACAAATAGTCGTTTTGCATGGTGCTTCATCGCCAAAAGCAGATTCAAGCCAAGCGATGCTCTGTTGAGCTGTCAAATTACACTTAAATGTCGGAGAAAATCATACTAAGAAAATTTTCCCGAGTGAAATCCATGTTAATAGACACGCAATGTAAAAATAATGGCCTGCTCGAGCAGTATAACAGTATGACACAGAGTAGCAGAGCTGCAATATTCTTCACAGTGTATAAGCGTTTATCAAACTGTCTCCTTGACTATCAGAATCGTCGAGACTCAGCAAATACCTGCAACGCATCTTGTTGTTCGCCGAGATTGTGCCTACATCCCATGACTGTGCTCCACGCTATCACATCATCTGACGTTCTCCTCGCCTATATAAGTATCATTTCATTTCACATCTATTACTTGATAAAAAGTACGCAAAGTGTCACAATTGAAGACGAGGAGTTCAGGGTGAGATAGAGTCAGGGACTTCTCGAAATCCTATCAATTTAGTTAAAAAATATACTTTCTTAAAGTTTCAGCAATTAACTAACTTAGAGGTAAGTTTAACTTGAATATTTCGAGAAGCCATTACTACTTTTTCTGTATAACATTGTAACGATAATCCCTTCTTGCTTATGCAAGAATTTTATTATTCTTGCATTATTTTGTATTATTTCCACGAGTTGCTTGGAGATGTACCGCATCAGAAATAACTAAGTCCCTTCTACGTGCATTCCTTTTATTATTTCAATATTTGCTAATAGCACTATCTAGTGCAGACAAATGTAAATAAAAATAATATGTTTACACAACATGATTTGATAATTGCATTTCAGTAAAATGAAGCAGACGTTGGCTAAAGAATTTGAGCGAGTAGAGAAGAACAAGACGTGGAAGTTGGCTACGATTGATGAGGCTCTCACGCTGACAGGTATAGAACCAGATAATAAAGAAGTAGGGAATACAAATGCATCTAACTATTTAAACGACTTAGACGTTCTTATGAAATAGAATTTATTAAAAATGTAAAACGACATATAGAAGGTTTCTCATCAGTTGGTGAAGACAGATCTAGAGTCATAGGTCATGAATCGAAAGTACCTATCTCAACTCTTATTATCATATGGTTAAAATTGGCTTAGCTTGATGGGAGATCATGAGTTCAATTCCTTAGAATAAAGTATTAATAATTTTTTGTTGGTGTGTTTGTAACATTTTTAAAAATTTGTAGGTTTTGGCAAATACAATTTCTCGCTGCTTCTGGTGTGTAGCTTGACGCTGCAGGCCATGGGCATGGACCTATTTGGCAGCAGTTTCGTGGTCGCAGCTTCTGTCTGCGACCTCGAGCTTACTATGCAGCAGAGAGCGCTGCTCACTGCTATTCCACTAATTGGTAAGTAGAGTCATGTTTGAAAACCAAGTATCCTCATAACTGCATGAAACCTTGTTTAAACGGTCAAAATTGTAAATATGGGCAGCTTCGTCTTAGAATTTTTAATCGATGTCAAGTAAAGCATAGTAGGAGTGATGCTATGAGAATGATGTTATTTTTACAAATCTTCCTAGGAGATGCAGTTCACGATACTGAAAGTTATAAATAAACTTAAATATATACATAAATAGCCATGACTCCTGAACAAATGTTCGTGTTCATCACACAAACATTTGCTGCTACCAGGACTCGAACCCGGACCGCTTGATGTTTGAGCAGCGTTACTGACCAATACACCGAAGGCGTTAATTTTTTTTCAATTTTAGTAACATTACCAGACCTTCGACTAATATTGTTAGTATTTTTTTTTATTTTATGTATATGAAAAATTTAATAATTGGCCTTTCATTGTCACTACCGTAATATTCTAAGCTTATCTTTGAATTTACAATTTTACCAGGTGTAGTTGCTGGTGCGCACTTATGGGGTTACGTGTCTGACACTAAAGGAAGAAAACTAACTCTGGTGCTATCTATGTCCGTTGGCTTTGTCTTCGCGAGTCTCAGCAGCTTCTCGCCCGATTGGAGGACTATGGCCGGTCTCAAACTTGTCTCTTCTGTATTGTAAGTGATAAAGACTATTTTTGCAACTTGCTTATCTTATAGAATTATCACTCTGAATCACTTTTATTATGTGGTGCTCGATAGAGGCAAAGTGTTAAGTGTAATTTTTTTGGTTGACTATTACCACTATTGCTGTTGGCGTCAATTATGGCATATTTCATTGCCGCTTTAGCGTTACCGGTTTTTTTAAAGAAAGCAACGCCTGTAATGTGAGTCTTCCAAGAGGATTTCTAATTGGCGACCTTCTTCCTCGAGAAAATCACACAGTCTTTGAGCTAGAAGAAAGCGGCACACCTGAGGCTGCGCCCATGTGCTCGGACCTCCGCAGAAGTGTGCCGTGTCTGTGATTGTAAAAAAACGGAATTAAGTTCGTGATGGTTAGATTCACCTCGATTTTCAGAATTGGTTCAAACGATAAACAAGTCACACATCGTCCAACTAATCGTCAAAAAAGTTACATCTGACACTTGAAGTAATGACTTGTATAACTATGTCTCCAGGTTAACTTATACCAGGTTATAAATAAATTTTTATCCAGGTAGGCTTAATGTGTTTGTTTGTCATCAGCACGTCAGCAAGTAACTCTGGGGCCTATACTCTGCTCGGCGAGAGCTGTCCTGCGAGGTCCCGTGGTCGAGCCATGCTTATGTGTACTAGTCTCCTAATGTGTTCGCAAGCGGTCGCTGCGAGTAAGTATTAATTCACAAATTATAAAAATGGCTAAAATCGCCCTCTTGGTGGAGCATTATGTTCCCTACACCTGTGACCTACTACCATTTCAGTCTACCTGAATTGATCCGATTAATAATATTTTAATCCAACCTGAGTTGATCCGATTGTCAATTTACTCCTATGATTCTGTATTCGTCACGAATAAATTGGTATTCTTCTAAGGCAAGTATTAAAAAAAACATCTATTGACCGGTTCTTTTTAATGTGAGGCAGTGCGAGCTACTACTTTTTAGAGGTAACTATCGGAGAAAACGTCAGATTTAAAACCAATATCAATAATGAGTTGATTTATGAAGTGGTTTTCCTAATACTAATTTATCGATTTTTGTCTTTGATAAAATCTGAAATATATTAGCAGTGTGAGACTACAAATTTGTTCTGAACAATGTCTTCTTAAAATTTGCCAAATGTTCTTAGTTGCCGGCCTTGTTCTAATGAATATATTTTTTATATTTTTTTTTCTTTCTTAGCAAGTATTGTATACCCTGTATTGTTATGTTTGACTTTGCATTTTGTGTTATTTTTTTCAATCCAGCTCTTTTTTCAGTGTTCGCTTACCCCATCCTGCCTCTGGAGTTCTCCATCTATATCGAATTCCTGGGCATTAACTACAGGTCTTGGCGCCTCCTTGCTCTCGTGATGGCCCTGCCATGCGCGACCACCGCTTTCCTCCTACAGTTTTTTAACGAGAGTCCCAAATTCCTCGCTTCTCAAGGCCGGCACGAAGAAGCCTTACAAGTCCTGAGGAGCATCTACGCTTGTAACAGTGGGAATAGCGCTGATGATTTTTCCGTGAGTGATCTATATAAGTTTTGAGATGCTGAATTTATTTAATAAATAATAATAATAAATTGCAACAGATCTTATTATATCCGTTTAAAGTCCCGATGTTATTACAGCTATGATATAAATAATATAATATATTTCTACGCTCACATCAATTATGTAGCGCAAATTAAGTTTAAGGACTTGTGTTATGGATACTAGATAACGGACAGTTTTTATGTACATAATAATTTTTAGATACTCTTATAATATAAACATAAATAAATACATAAACAACCATGACTCGTCAACTAATATTGGTGTTCGTCACACAAACATTTTCTGCTACCAGGACTCGAAACCGGACCGCTTGATGTGTAGGCAGCTATACTGACTACGCCACCAAGATGGCGTCAATATATAATCATAGTGTTATGCTAATATTTTTTCTGTGCTTTTCACTTTCATGTTTAGTTTTTTCTTTTCTACATGAATAAAAATTTATTTTTATATACAAATTCAATAACCAGCCCTCATTATTTTTTTTTTATTGAATATCTTTGTTCTGTAAATATGAAGAATTCCCATTTTTGATGACGTAGAAAGATTCCCATTTTTGATGACGTAAATAAATTATAAAATTCTTTGACGGATGTTTCTAGTACACCGTGAGGTACACATGTAATTAGAGGTTGAAAAATCATCATCTAACTAAATAAAGATCATTCATCATCATCATCAACAGCTCATATAATGTCCCCACCGAGGGGCTCGAGCCTACTCCACATTAGAAGCGATTAGGCCTTAGTCAACCACGCTGGACAAGTGCGAGTTGACAACCTACGAATTTCTTTATAGGTGTGTGCAGGTTTCCTCACGATTTTTTCCTTCACCCTAAAAGCGTCGATTAAACGTACATATAAATTTAAAATTTGAAAACACATTAGTACGTAGCGGGGATCGAACCGGTGCCTCCCGGGTGGGAGACAACGCCCTTACGCACTACGCCACCGACGCTTCTCACGAGAAAGATCATTAAATACATCTTATTCATATTGAAACGTAGGAATTTTCTTTGTCTGATATTATATCAAAGTATCGGTATTCAGTATTTTATAAATGCCTATCGAACATCTGTTTTCTTTATCTTAACGATTTAAAAAAAATACAAACACGTGAGTTTGTGTTTTTGACACAAAGTTTCATATAAGTACCTAAGTAATTGAACACAGATATGAAGTAATAAGTATGATTATCTTTAAATATTACTCTTTTAGCTAGTAAAAATTATATTTTATTACAAGATTTAGCTATAAATTACCACTGTTTATCTCTGTGACGCTTAGCAGCCCTAATATTTTACGCTAATTTTAATTACAACAACAATCATAGATTACATACCGCAAATAATATCAGAAATTGATGACGTTCCTGATCTATTTCTTAGATTATAATAATTAAAGATTAAAATGATAATATTCAATTCCTCAATAATTAAGTTGTTCGTCATTGTTTATAGGTGAAGAAATTGATTGAAGAAGATGACCAAAGTCCCGTTGCTCAGTGCTCGATCCTGCGGTCCATGTACCAGCAGACAGTTCCCTTATTCAAAGCACCACTCTTGAAGAACACTCTTAAGCTATTTTACATCGTAGCTGTCGTTTATACAACGTAAGTTTTCCAAGCATTATTATCCAAGTTATTGTCCAAGTTATTGCAGTAATACCAAGGTGCAAATCTCGCAAAATCTCATCAAAAATATCCTTGGAACAAATAAAATATACCTTGGCCTTAACTCCATATGGACTTTTATGGACAAATTTTTCAAAAGACACTTAAAACTTTACGCCAAATTACTGTTGTTTACAATCTGAACCAAAAAAAAATTGTTTTCAACGTAATGTGGATTTGGCTGATTTGCCAATTAAGAATATTTTGAACTTGCATTTAGTAATTAACTAATAATTTTAAAACGGATATAAGCTGTAGTAATTTGAAAATTTTGAATTAAATGGCTAGTAACTAATTCGGTTTAGCGATTCACCGATTTACATATTTATGATACGATAGTTTCATGGTAATAGAAATTTGGTGATAATATATTCGATTCCAATACTGCATAGTAACTAACCACGTCTTTTCTTTCCTAAATCTGTAGTCAGAGATCTTTAAGAACACAACAGATAACGTAATTTGATTTTGAAACCAAGCAGTTCATTTTGGCAAATAAATAATGCTTTGAATCAGGATCATTATGTTCTAGCTAGTTAATGAAAAGTCCCATTTAATATAAACTCAAAATTTTCAAGTTAATCTTAGTTGGCATTTATAATTTCGATGATTGTTCTTTACATTCGATTTTTACTATGTTTCTAGTGGAAGTGGCTTCATTCTCTGGCTCCCGTACATCATGAACAATTTGTTCTCTGTGCTGGAGTCCGGCGGTGGGGACGGGATGAACCTTTGCACTGTCATCAGGTACCACCAAGACTCCTTCAGCGTCACGGGAAATGATACGGTACGTATGTACTTATCAAAGGATAAGGCTGATATTTGCACATATGGCCGTTTTTCCCCAATATTAGTGCTGCATACCTTATTTTGTATAGGGATGCTATAAATATTTGACAAATACAGCCATGTGAAGTGCTAGCTTTAACATATTCTTTGCCATACCTATCATCTATCTTCTTCTTTGTAGGCAGTAATATCACATAATCTCCTTATCTCATACTGATATATCTTGAAAATTGGTCATTTGGACGTAAGAAATCACTGCGTAATCCCATTGTATCTAACTAAATGAATTGATAAGATTATTTAAATTCTGCGATTATAAAAATTAAGAAAACTTTACAATAACATTCCTTAAGTGGAAACTACACTGTATCAAAGTCCAGAACTTCCAGATAACTATGATACTTTTCCATGTTCCTATCGTTACAAATATAAAAAGTATGGCATTTTTTATATTGAAGTTCGACAAACTTTTCATAAAAGCTACAATTAGCTTTGAGATGGGTAATAATATCGAAAGAAATATTGTCAAGAGGAACATTGGTGCAATTAACATAACTTTAGGAGCTGTTTTAGACTTTAGCGATATTGCGTTAACTTTTGCAGGCATTTTAGAATTATTACTTATTTCACGATGTTAAATATCAACAGGAGCTGGTTGAAGTATGCAACGACACTATTCAAGACACCACTCTTCTATCAGCGATGTCGTACGGTGCTCTGGCCAGCACCGCCAATCTGGTACTCTCTCTCACCTGCGGCGCCAAGAAACGCTTCGGCATGATATGTATTATAGCCGCTTCAGCCACATCTGCTGTGTTGCTGAACATCGTCACAGTTCCCATCGCTGGGGGCATCTTCTTCTTCTTCTTCCTTCTATGCGCACTGTCTATGGGGATCTTGAGCGTGTATTTTGTTGAGCTGTACCCGACTTCTTTGAGGTTAGTTTTTAAAATAACTGATATTATTTTAAAGCTCGATTCTTTTTATATATTTACACAATAGTAAAACTAAAGTATTTAGGTAGGTACAATATTAAAAAGGTCACTAACTATAATTATACAAAATACTTATAAACCACTTAATTAGAAATGAACAACTCTGCCTAAGTAGATAGGTACTCTGAGGCAGGAAGTGTACCAATAACACTGACTGCATTACTTCGCTGTATTGCGAGACAAATTTTTAGGGCGAAATACAAACCAGCTTTATTGTCATCTGTTTCACGTAGTCGCTCTGCAATATCCCGAAAAAATCGGTGTGCTCCTGAACCCCATGGTTTCAGGGCCTCTATCCTAAAAGGCTCAAACAAGCTCCTGAGATTCCATTTCTCTAAATTGAGTTTTTCAATAATTTGCTTTGCCCACGGGTATAGTGTATCCAGTGCCAATTTTAGCACTACCACAGATAATTTAATATACAATACTAAGCCCTGGATGAGATTTCCGATTATCCTCTTTGTATCTCCGGTGCCCTGGGCGGTCGCCCAACCGCGCCCTACATGACATGATATATACCTGATATAGCTATTATAAACCTATTTAATCTAAGTTTTATTGTATTACAACCTATACGTGCTATAATTTGTGCAATGTTTACAGAGGGATGGTGTCTTGCCTGTCAGTAATGTTGGGCAGATTATGCGCCTTTTTTGGAGTGAACGCTATCGGTGCTCTCATCTCGCTTAACTGCGAAGCTACTTTCTACGCGTGGTCGGTTTTGTTAATAAGTAAGTACCTAGATATTTAAAAGCTAGGTACCTATATCTTTGAATTTAAGTTATTAGGTCATTAATTATAAATTATCAAAATCGAAATTATCAAGATCAAAAAGGGAACTCCTAAATTTATGAACAGAAAAATACGAACTATTATCTAATAGGAAGTTAATTTTTTAATGGAACAAACTATTACTTTTTGTGTACCATTGAATTATATTTAAACAAGAGACTCGTTAAATTAGTAGCCGTGTGATGCCGGCAGAGTAGAATAGCTTCACCCCATATCCTCCAATGGGTTTCGTAGAAGGCAACTAATGGGTCAGCAAAGGGGTATATGATATGATCACCTTATACTCCATCCACCAATCCGCATTGGACAAGCGTGGAAGACTACTGCCTATACCTCCTTCGTTGAAAAGGAGAGGCCTTGTGTCCCAGCAGTGGGTCGAATTATAAAGGCTGTGATGATTATGATGATGAACAGACAGATAAGCAGCTGCTCTTTTCTAAGTAGGTACTAGGTGGTCGGTATGTTAAGGTCCTCTGGGTAGGTACTACCACCTTTCCTATTTCTGCCGTGACACAGTCTGCTGTGTTTCGGATTGAAGGAAAAGTAGCCAGTGTAATTAATTATTGGGCATGGAAGGCATTTCATGTAAGGCCTTAGGATGTAGGTACCTGCAATACCTAGTGATTTGTTCCTTGTTATTGCAGGTGTTTATAGGCGACGGTATCCACTTACCACCAGGTGGGCCGTCAGCTTGCTTAATATCTAGTTGCATAAAAAAGAAAAGGTAAATTAGGTTCTTCATAGGTTCTTTCTTCATTATGAGAAAGTATAAACTTTATTTTGTTTCCAGGTGCAATTGTTGTCGCTTGGTTTTTGCCGCCAGAAAAGACTGAGGAACAAAACTGATGCGATCTCGAGATAAGGTAGTCTTAGAAGACTGAATTAATAATTTAGGGCATAAAAATCTCAGCATTTAGGAAAGTTTCCTATGGAGTTTCAACTACACAAGAAAAAGTGCAATTTACCCTAAAACCCCTAAAAACCTCCCAACATCCAGACGGCGTAATATTATGCCGTCGCGTAAAGAAGTAATTTGTTTAGCGGGTCCTAAGTCGTGTGACTTTGACAAATGATTAGTCGTGAATTTTGTATTTTTAGTCGTTCATTCTGGATTTTTTAGTTCATGGGTTTATTATTACCCAATAAGAATTTCGTTTAGAAATAAACTTGTGTGTTACATAATTATAGTCCCTAAAATAATAATTTTTAAATTGTAAACTGTTTAATAACACACGTGTAACATGTGTATCTTATCTTACTAACAGAAAGAAATGATATGTTTTACCAGATTTTATTATTAGATAAGTATTTAATATTAAGGGCAAATTTTGTAAAATACTTCTGTATATAGGTAGGTATTCTTAAAACCTAGATTTAATGGTAAGCACCAGACTGATTAATAATTAAAATAGTGTAATAGTAGCTATTTATATTAAATGTTTTATTAGTAAAAATACAGCATTTTTATTTAAATTATATCTACGATAAGGACGCATTTTAAAGATAAACTGAAGAAATTGTGATACTAAGTTATTAAGATATTATCTGCACTGGTAGGTCTGTACAATAGGTATAATACACATTGATGGCCACTTATCGAAAAAGTCAGAAGTGGTCTCCCCTTGACTTTCTCGTACACCGTCTCAAAAGTTGATAGAAACCTTATATTTTGATGTCATACATGTATGTTAAATTTTGGTCACCCATCCGAGTGCCGACCACGCACTTGGTTGCTTAACTTTCGTGATCGACGACTCAAAAGTTGATAGAAACTAAAGATGAAACGGATAGTTGTTTGGCCGGATACCGGTTATCCGGCGAGCTGGGAGGCCGGATATTCGGCCCATTGTCTCTTTGCATGTCGTGACGAGTTTAGCGCCACACAGGCGCGGTGAACGCGATCGAATTAGTTTAAATATTTACTATTTATGTATTTATCATTAGAAGGAATATCTCAGAAAAAAAAATCAGTTTTTGGGAGGCCTAATATGGATTTTTGGTAATTTTTCAGACTTTGAATACAGGCCGTCATAATTATAAGCCATTTTATTGATATTTGCTTCACAAAGATTAATGTAATTGCATTTTATTATAGGAAATTGTGGTAGTTTTTGAATATCCAGTATCCGGCCGGATATTGAGTAACCATCCGGTATCCGGCCGGATAGTAAGTTTAGACTGGATATGCCGGATACCGGATAGTTACCGGATATCCGTTTCATCTCTAATAGAAACCTTATATTTTGATGTCATATATGCATGTTAATTTTGGTTGCAATAAGTTAAAGCATACTCGAGTTATCGTTCTAACGTACAGAAACACACACAGTCATAATTCCAAAAAAAAAAATTTTGGACTCAGGGAGGTCCAAAACGTGTAAATCCGTGAAAATCTCGAGGTCGAATTTTTTGACGATTACAAGACTTCCTCTATCTTACTACGTTTACGAGAAAGTAAAAATATAACTAACACAACTTTTTGGTTCAAATTTATCAAAAGATCTACCATGAAACCATTCTAGTGCGCCCTTCAATTTCGTCAGTCATAATTTATAAAAAATCTATCTCATTCATAGATTATTTATTGGTTTTATTCCACTAGTATCACAACCGAATAATTCCAAGGCTGATCTTGTGCATCTTTTGATCCTACTAGTAAACTGTGATGCGACTTGATTTCATTATTTAGGTAGGTATCATCGGCAACGAATTATTCGTTGCCTTTAACACAAGATCCATGTGTGTTTGTAGCGCGAAAAGGTGAGCGAATTATGTTAAAAAATTGCTACTTATATATGTTGATGACATGATTTCGGCGACGGATGATAGTAGCTGGTTGTATGATGTAAAGAAAGAATTATCTAATTCATTTGAAATGAAAGACATGGGAAAGATAAATAATTGTTTAGGCAAAGAATTTAGTCGTGATGATAGTCAGAGAGTTGTAAAGATTCTAGAACGTTTTGGCATGCTTGAGTATAAACCTGCAACCACACGTATGGATGTGAATGTAAAATTAGAAAAACCTAAATTTATAAACACTAACGTAATAAGTCATTATCCTTACTAAAGTCTTATCGGTGCTTTAAATGTATTAGGTGTACCAACCAGACCTGACACAGCATAAGTATTCTGTTAATCTTAGTCAATTTAACACTAATTATGATATCGAGTATTGGAAAGCCGCAAAGCGCGTATCAAGATACTTGAAAGGTACTTCAGATTATGGTCTAGTTTATGAAAATACTGGCTTACCACTGTTTGGTGTCGTTGATGCGGACTGGGGTGAAAATGCTATTGACCGTAAGTCATTCTCAGGTTTCCTATTAGTTGGGAGACATGAAAACAGCGATAAATTTCATTGTCCAGCACCGAAGCCGAATACTTGCTCTTTCGGAAGCCAGTAAAGAAGCCATATACTTACGTGATATTTTGAATAATGTTGGAATGGACTGTGAGTGTGTCACATTATTTAATGACAATCAAGGTGCAATAAAGCTTGCCCAAGCCGAAACTATCGTTCACGAACAAAGTTTGATTGATCTGAAATATTTGTGTACAGACAGAATGACTGCTGACGTGTTTACCAAAGGTTTGGGTGGAACGAAGCATTATAATAATAATAATTTTTTATAATAATTCATTTATTGATTCAGATTACAATGATCCATTTGTGGTTAGTAACAATTTGTACTTAAATCTATGTTAATATTAATATAAAACGAAATTAATTATTTAAATTACAAATGTTTGTGAATGGGAATTGATTAAAATTTTCATATTATATTAAATTATGGTATTTTGAATAAATTATTTTATTGAATATTGTTATTGAATATTTATTATGAATGCATGCCCAATCTAGGTATGATGGATGTACATAGGATTTGAATGGATCTACTCACGACTTCGTGGGAAAGTTTTTTTTTGAGGTTTTGTTATTTATGATGTCTCTCAATGTTATTTTTACATAGGTTACCCCATGTATTGTCACCTGCATGTGTCAGGGCTATTTACTACACCGTACGGCAGCATGCAGGCAAGAGGGCAAATATTAGTATTATAGCGAAAATCGTGAGAATTGTGCATACATTGATAATTTGCATAGCGATACCTAGATATTGTTTATCTACTCTGTGGCCGTCGCGTTATTGAAAGATCTAACTCGTTGGTTGTCGTGCTAAAATTTTGTTACCAATAATTTGTTAATAAAACGTGTTAGTGATTAAATGCCTTGTTATTATTCACGCTCTCGCACAATCAATATGGCCTATAATGATGAATGTCGATATCTTATCGTTATGAAAAGATTGCCACTCATTCCGATTGTTAAATTACAGTTATTATACACTTCCTATAATTGCACGCTGACTTGCTAAGCTGACGCTTTTAGGTATGGTCGGTGTGCATACAACGTGCAATCCCAATGCAGTTGAAGCAACTGCATTTGAACTAAATACATAAATTTTACTTTCTCGTATACGTAGTAAGTTTCTCTTGACTTTCCGAGCAGAAAATAAAAGCTTCATCAAATCACCTCAGACCAATAAAAAAGTCGATTCTTGGCTTCACTTTTTTCGTCGCGGTTGCCTACGAATGCTCCGTCTTGACTTTTTTATTGGTCTGAGCAAATCACATAATAATTCATATTAAACCCCAGCCCCCGTAGCACGGGACGTGGACAAAATCTCTCTCCACCACTTGACAGTATTTCTTCTCAGGATTTAGTGGGAGTTAGAGCGAGAGGAAAATATTTTGTTCTCCACGAGGAGAATTTGTCCACGTCCCGTGCTAGGGGGGCTGTACCGTAATTCGAAGCATAAACAATATGAGAATGACGTATACTTTGCCTCTCTTTCTTTCCTGTGTACCGTTTGTATCTCGCTATCTCTGTCACACTTGTCTATGCTCGGCCAGGCAGCCAACTAAGTGCTGCGCGCTTTTATTTCCTCATTGGCGTCCTTTGCTTCGCCGTGTGCACACCTCCCTGGTTCTGCGATAAGGTAGGAAGTGCACATTATACCTTTCCTGGACTTACATAGAATATTTTAAATTTGTACCGTTCAGTTACCATCATAAATTCAGTGAATATATTTTTCGTTTTACCTAACGGTTTTGCCGTTCGAAATTCAAAATACTACAGTTCGGACTCGCGTCTAAATTCAAAATGAATAGCATGGATAATTGCGATCCGAAACCGGGATCTAGTAATAATAGGAAAAAAATAAGCTCCGAATCATCCTCGAGTTCTCTCTCTGAATCGTCTGCGTCGTCGGGTAGAATCAAAAAACTTTCTCGAAGGCGTAAGCGTAAGAATAAAAAATCTAATCTTCTTGAAAAGTTAGTTAATGAAATGAAGGAGATTCGCAACCAATTGTGTGTCCCTCAACAAAATGCATCCTGTTCGGATATAGATCTTGATGTTAGTGGAGAATTGTTAGATGATTGTGAGGTAGTACAAAATAACGAAAATTATTTTACTTTAGATGTGGGTACATCTCTCAAGGAAAGTGCAGTTCCTAGAACTAGTAAAAATCACGTTGAGACTATTCTTCGCTTGCAAAGATTTAATTCTCCAGAATGGCGCGAAATTCGTTTCATCGAGACTCAAAAATCATATATTAGCTCACCCGGCTACACCCAATTAGAATGTAACGATGAAATTGCAAATTATGATACCACTACTGACTTAGCCTATGCTGAGCGATCATATGCGGCACTGACAATGGCTGTTGTAAAGCAGCAGGAAGCGCTCCAAGAGGGTTTCCGTGCGTTTTTATCATGGGCGCGCAGCCCAGAAAATCTTAGCCATGACAGAATTTGTGACAAAATCAATGACATTTTTACTAAAGGTGAGTATAGTAAAATTTCAAATGATATGCTGCAATTGGTATGCGGTCGCCGTGCCGATTTAATTGAACAAAGGAGATCTAAAATATTAAATTCAGTCAAAGACCCATTAATGAAAACCATGTTGCGCAAGATACCGCCATCTTGTGAAAATCTTTTTTCCGCGCAGGAATTTACTAATGCCATAGACAAAGTTGGGGGTGTCAGAAAAACTTTCTGGCCTAAAGCGAGTGGTAAAGTAGCTGCGCAAGCTACTATTAAACCCACTAATATACAGCCTGCGCAGGGCTGTTCCCACTATAACTATAATCCACCCTCGCAGGGTGTTGCTAGATTTAAGCCACACTCATGTTATCATGAACAAAAGCAAAGCTCCGCGCAGGGGCATACGTATCACGGTGTGGGCTATAGATCAAGTACGCATACAAATGATCGTGGTAATTTTCGCGGTAGAAGAGGGAGCCAAAAACATGCCGCACAATTAAGGGTTAATAAACGTGAGGTATCGCCGTCCTTTTGAGATACCCGAAATAAGCGTCGAAGATATTGACTCGAAACCATTCAGAGCGGGACAGTTGCAGCACGTTATAAGCAGGTGGAAGAAGCTGAATGCGCCGATTCACATTCTAAACATGATCGTAGCGTATCGCATTCCCTTTGTCAACAAGCCACCGTTGATAAGACCGCATCTGTTCAACTCTGTATACCAAACTCCTGCCAATCCCGAAATGAACGTAATCATGGAACAAATGATCTCAGATCATGTACTGGAGGTTGCGCAAACCAGTCCAAGTTTCTTATCCAAAATGTTTTTACGGCCAAAAGGCGAGGGCACTTGGAGGCCGATTTTCAATCTAAAGGCATTAAACAGTTACGTACACACGCCACGATTTCACCTCATATCTGTTCACAAAGTCCCAGACTTTCTGCAAGACCAGGACTGGCTTGTCAAAATCGACATTTCACAAGCTTACTTTCATGTTCCCGTATCGCCAAGCCACAGAAAGTTTCTCAGACTCGTATACAATCAAAAATTACTGCAAATGACATGCCTCCCGTTCGGCTTAGCATCAGCTCCAAGTGCTTTCGCGTCAATAACAGCCTGGATAGCGCAGCTACTAAGAAACCGGGGTCTACGGGTCTTGGTTTACCTGGACGACTTCTTGCTGGCACACCAAAAGCGGTCCATTCTGATCAAGCAGACAAAATACGCGTGCGACCTACTGCAATATTTAGGCTGGCAGATAAACACAATAAAATCAGTGACCGATCCTCGAAAGCGCATCGAATACCTAGGGATATCGTGGGACCCCTGGGACAATTCGAAATCCTTGCCCGAGGAAAAGATAATGAACATAAAAAGAGTAATAGAGCGCATTCTGAGACAACAAAAGATGAGTCATGCAGCAGCTCTATCTGTTCTCGGCCTCCTAAACTTCGCCAGCTACGCAATACCACGAGGTCGTCTACACTTACGCAGTCTCCAGAAACACAATTTGACAGTACCAGAAAACCCTCGGCAATATCCCTTGACCCCTCAAGTGATAATGGATTTTCATTGGTGGTTAGAAAACTGCAGAAATCCATCAAAGATACACACGGATCCACCGACGTACTTTCTGACAACGGACGCAGCACAAATAGCTTGGGGAGCCCGTCTGAACAACCAAGACTTATCCGGAACATGGATTTCACGGGAGAAAAATTTGCATATCAACCAAAAAGAGCTACTGGCTGTATGGAAAGTCCTGAGACAGAAGTATCGAGAGTTGACAAACCAAACAATTTTGCTGCAGTCCGACAACACATCAGTGCTAGCATATCTCCGAAACGAAGGCGGTACCAAGTCGGCAGCTCTAATGACACTAACCTACAAAATATACGAGTTAGTAGACAATTACAATATAACCCTCGTAACACACCACATACCAGGGATATACAACAGCGAAGCCGATCATCTCTCTCGGAAAATGGCTTCACCCGAATGGCATCTACTACCCGAAGCAACGGAAATAATATTTGCCAAGTGGGGTACCCCGAAAATAGACCTTTTCGCCTCAAAGATAGCTCATGTAGTGGAACCATATTGTTCGATAGACATAACGGACCAGAATGCCATATTTCACGACGCGTTTGCGCACAAATGGAGCTTCGAGCTGGCGTGGATCTTCCCACCTCCTTGCCTAATACCCAGGGTTTTGAATCACCTAAACGAAGCGAAAGGCGTATATCTGATAGTTGCTCCGAGGTGGAATCGTGTATTTTGGAGACCAGACCTAAAGAGCCGAGTCCTAGGCCCACCGTTCACGATTCATCATCTTCAGAAAGTTCTCATAGACGCATCGACAGGCCAACCCCTTCCCAGAGCCAAGGAAATGACCTTAGAAATATGGCGATGTGGGGGTGGACAAAGGATTTAACTGATGGGTCGAAAGAGCAGTTACAATTTCTGAATTCGTCGTGGAGAAGTTCTACCTTGAGGACCTATAAACCAGCTTGGACGAGATGGGTTACCTGGTGTAATAAAAATAATATTGACATCTACAATCCATTGGGGCCAGGGCTTGCGCGGTTCCTGATTGACCTGCATCTAACAGATAAACTGGCATACAGCACTATACTATTACACAAATCAGTTGTCTCTACGATGTGCAGTACAGATTCCACCAAATTATCCGAAAATAATGTTGTAAAACATGCACTAAAGGCAATCGCCTTACAACACCCGAGGACCATAAAACCACCGGTGTGGGATATTGATGTAGTAGCATATTTCCTTGGAAAAGCAAATGCTAACACTTTTAACCTCCTCCAAACATCAAAACACCTAGCTACATTGCTACTACTATGCTCGGGTAGAAGGATACATGATCTAACGCTTTTACGTATAGATCCAGAACACAGCCTTTTTAACGATAACCATGTTATCCTCTGGCCAGAATTCGGATCCAAAACGGATACGGCTACGTATCGGCAATCCGGCTGGAAATTGTTAACAAATTCGGAAAGTTTGCAGCTAAACCCGGTATTTTGGATTAATAAGCTTATTGCGCTTTCTACAAAAAGACGAGAAGAAGCTAAGGTGAACAATTTGTTTATCACCGTTCACGGAACACCTAAAGCTGCATCGAGAACTGTTTTAGCAGGCTGGGTCAAGTCTGTCCTTAAATCTTCAGGTATCTCTGCCACTCCGGGAAGTATCAGAGCAGCAGTCGCCTCAAAGAATTGGATTGATAATGTCCCAATAGACGATATTTTAGCTCGAGGCAACTGGAGAGCGGGCAATACGTTTTCAAAATTTTATAGACGGCAGATTATGTCATCCCAAAATAACCCAATACATAGACTTTTCGAATCAGTGCCCTAAATAATTAGAGGAAGATGCAATTGAAATAATAATTTTCTTTTTTTATTATAATTATTGTTATTAAAGCTAATTACAATCTTAGAATTTACCTTGTCATTCGTGCACAAGATTATGGCTCTAACTCTAACTAAATAAAATTGAAATTGATGATTAGTTGATTAGTGATTGTTGAAAATAAATGATTAAAAATATGAGAGACATGTTTTATTTCACAGTATTATAACTTGTTACTAATCACATTTCATAATTACATTGTCACACACTTCCAACAGGCTGATAGTTTAACACATTTAGTTTTTCTTTCGTTATTTAAACAACAGCTTGATTTTAGACATCAATCACATTGGCGTCCTCCTCGGCCAGGCGATAATAAACACATCTCATATTGTTTATGCTTCGAATCACGGTACAGGGGTTTAATAGACGTGTTTTACCTACCAATAAAACACATATTAAACCACTTACCTGATTCGAAGCATAATTTAATTGCTGCCTGGCTCAATTAAGTAAAACAATAAAGCAATGAGGAAATAAAAGCGCGCAGAACTTAGTTGGCTGCCTGGCCGAGCATAGACAAGTGTGACAGAGATAGCGAGATACAAACGGTACACAGGAAAGAAAGAGAGGCAAAGTATACGTCATTCTCATATTGTTTATGCTTCGAATCAGGTAAGTGGTTTAATATGTGTTTTATTGGTAGGTAAAACACGTCTATTACAATTTATTCGTTTCCAACGTATCTTGAAGTTCAAATGCAGTTCAGATGCTGTCAGTCCAACTGTATTACTGCGCGTAGACAGTATACCAAATGTAATTTGGAAGTCGAATGCAGTCCATCTGAGTGGAAAAACGTCCGAGAAAACGGGATTTATACTACCTACCTCTGTTTTGTGAATTATCCGATATTTCGGCGCAGTTTCATGCGCCAAGGTCACGATGGGAGTTATATGGCATTTAATGATATAATAATGATATGCTGGGTTTGCAACTAAGGTTACCAAAAGTCTTGACAAAACCCCTGATAGTTCACTAAAGTCCGGAAATTTTAATCATATATTGCAAACATCGGTACGTATACGTACTTCGTAACAGTAGTATGTAACAATCGCTTGTAGATGAGTGGGAAATTAATAAAGATTAAATAACTTACTTATGTAAGTTTTATTACTCATATTCCATCTAAAACAAAGGATCCGGACAAACTTAAGGGCCGGACAAAATCCGGTCACAACTCTAGAGGTTCGGACATGTCCGTTCTAATCCGGACGGATGGTAACCCTATTTGCAACAGATGTACTAAGCCCTGATAATAAAGTATTTTATTGCAAGTCAACGTCTCAATAAAAATGTTTTAATAATTATTAGTTTTATCAGTTTAAAAATTATCTCATATGTTATATAGCTAAGTAGCAAGAAAAAACAGCATATTAATGTTGTTTTTTAGATTTAGTAGGGATATAGAAAACGCGGAAGCTTCGATGGCGTAGTGCGTAAGAGCGTTGTCTGCCACCCGGGAGGCACCGGTTCGAACCCCGCCACGTACCAATGTGTTTTACAATTTGGAATTCATATGTACGTTTAATCGACGCTTTTATGGCGAAGGAAAGCATCGTGAGGAAACCTGCGTAGAAATTCATAGGCTGTGTGTGAAGTCGACCAATCCGCACTTGGCCAGCGTGGTTGACTAAGGCCTAATTGCCCCAAAAGTGGGGTAGGCTCGAGCCCCTCGTTGGGGACATTATATGAGCTGTTGATGATGATGATGATAGAAAACTTATTTTTTTTACTGTAGGTACCTTTCAAAAAGTTGTGAGGTACATACAACCTACCTACATAGGGTTGGTGAATTATGCAACCATCGAAGTCAAATAACACTACCTCTTTTCATTGAACTAGTAGATACTTATAACTCAATGCCTCTTTTCGCAATATTGTGTTTCTGTCAGTGACAAAAATTTTAAGAGCTCCACGGGTCAGAAGCTATGATAGGGTTGGGTCATTGGGCTGCTCGCAATATACAATACATCTCAAGATTGTCCGTCCACCTGGTGTGGGGCCTGCCAAAGCTGCAATGCTGCGTGTCTCCCTCAGCTGCCACTCGACGACCTTTCCGTCCCAACGGCCGTCGTCGGCATAGTCTATTATGTCACAATATATCAAGAACAGTAATACGTCTTCATACAAACTGGCCGCTATCCATTAGAATGTGTGCGTGCGTACTCGGCGCTATGTACACACGCACTGTGACGCACACATGACATAAAAATATGAGAGCACAAGGTGGTTTTGCCGTCTCGGTGGTTTTTTTTTTAATGCTATTGCATATTGTCTCTGATGACATTTTCTGCGTCACCGGGTTTTTAAGAAGGCGAAGACCTTGGGGGGTCCTCAAGCCTGTGATCGGACGTTCCTAGGGGATTACTGGGCGACCGAGCATCTCCCCCGTGGGGAGTCTCTCGACCGCCCAGCGTCCCTAGGGCGTCCGTGTCGGTAGGGAGCGACATGCCCGAGGGTGCCTCTAAAGGCTCGGACCTCGGCTCGGGCACATCGTGTCGTGGTGGAGGGCCGTCTCGGTGTGATCGCGCGTTTTTATAGCGTCAACGCGGAGTAGGCTGATAACTCGCCGACAGCCCGTGATGGATGAGCTACTGTTCTTGGTATACTGTGATTATGTCGACGGTCCTCCTCGTAATGTACCTACGGACCAAGCGGTGTACATGTATGGTTAAAGCGCAAAATCTTTTGGGAAAATTTGACAGGTTGTGGTATCCTGATATTCTGTTGACTGTACACTGTAAAAGACAACAGCAGATCAGGCTACCCAACACTATCAAATTTCTTCAACACGTTATCAACCTTACTCCACAATCATAGAGTTCAAAGCCTATTGAATAAACTTGAAAGTTGATCTGCTGTCATCCAATGTACCCTACCCACTGTGACATAAGGTTCACATTTCTTTGGGCTACATTGGTAAAATTTGTTATAATTTTAATATGCGGTATTTAACTATCCTATACTAATATTATAAACGCGAAAGTTTGTATGGATGTATGAGTGGGTGTGTGTTTATTACTCTTAATGAATTTTAATGTAACGTTACAATAATATAGCTCATACATCAGAATAACATATAGGCTACCTTTTATCGCGAAAAAGGGCTTGAAATAAAGGATGAAAGTTTGTATGGAAGTTCGTCATTTTCGAAGATAAAACTATGAAACTTTGGATTTAGGCACTTGACAAGAAATAAATAAATATTGGTTCTTGAAATTTTGACTGATGTGGGAATGAAGGTGTGAAAGTCCAAACAAAGTCACGCTTTCACACCTCCAATTTTGATGAAGTTAGGTACAAAAATATACTAGATCGTAGTATTCTGGACATAAGCTACCTTTTTTGTAAAAAGGGCATGAAGGAATTGGAAGAAGGGATGTAAGGTTGCATGGAAGTTCGTCATTGTTGAAGCTAAAACCATGAATACCTATATAATTTAGGCACTTGATAGAAATAAATCAATGTTCATCGTTTTTGAATTATTTATTTCTATCAACTGCCTATGTTCAAAGTTATAATTTTATCTTCGACAATGACGAACTTCCCCATAGACTTTCAGCCCTTTATTTCAATCCCTTCAAGCCTTTTTTCGCAATAAAAGGTAACCTAGCCCCCCTATAAAAGGTCCTTTCCCAACGTCTAGTCAATATTTGTACCAAATTCCATTAAACTCGGCGACGTGGACGCGTGACTTTGTTTGGATTTCCATACGACCCCTATTTCATCCACACTGGTCAAGATATCAAAAACAATGTGTGGCAGCATATTGCAACTAAGTACTCCAAAGAAATTAAATCCATAGTAAGTAGCACACATTTATACAATCACACCCATAATCCCAACCCAACAGGGGTTGAGCAGAGCCTTAAGGCAACATTGGTTACTCAAAGGTCACATCTGGCAATATGGGTCTATTCTATTCTATTCTTAATTAATGGCGTTGCGATACATTTACGTTTCGCATTTTGCCAATGTCAAGTGAAAAAGCAATTAAGTAACTAAAAATTATACGGTAGATTTGAGATAAAAATGGAGTCTCTCAACACGTGTTTTTTACAACAAGAACTCGGGAGAAAGTCCCAATGTGCATCATGTATATCCCAAAATAGTACCAGGTTCTCAGCTATATCAAACCTTCAGTGAAATAAACTACAAAAGCCAACAAAAAGGGCAGTTAAAATACTCTAAAAATTATCTCAGCAAGTCGGGGAAACCAGAGTTCCGAGTCCGGGAAGTAGAAGAAGAAAGTAATTAAAGAAAGATCTTACTTATTCTTAAAACTTTCTAAAGAGGTGTTCATAAAATGCCGTATCATATTGGTTATTTCCACATGTTTCTAATCTTTAAACCTTTGTATTTTTCCGTTTATGAGCTTATATCAAAGTCGAACTTATATCAGTGTTTGTTGGAAACCGATATCCACTCGTCTTTGCAATATCATTCAGGTATTTAGATAAAATTACCATAACATTAAGGACTTTCCGCAAGGACGCATAAGTTTTGCAAGGGTTCAGGGGTTTCTCATTACACTTGTTTGCTTTGCTACCTTAGACGAACTTTGTATTTAAGAGCGTGCACTCGATTTATGTCAAAATTGTCACATTTTGTGGATTTTTCAGATCTGATTTTGAAGCGGTGTGAACTGACTTTGCAAAGAAATTATGTATTATAGGAAGATTAATTCTTGATTGAAACCACTATAGAGAGATATTTTAATTTACCTTATAGTTTTTTAAAAGCGAGGAGAATCTTATGGCGCAATTTTACAAAAATGCAGTTTGGAACTATCTTTCAGATAAAATACAAGAATTATAATGGCACACTATACTTTGCAAAAATTCAGGATTTTTACAATATTTTTGAAAAAATACTCATTTAATAAACTTACTAGGTATATAATAATATATATAATGCTAGAAATAAAAACGATATTATAACAATGTTATATGCAAGCAGAATATTTTTAATATTTATTTGAAAAATGGTCTACACCCCGAGTCTTGCCAGCTAGTGGACGTATCGCTTTGCGAGTAATGTCTATGTGTGCATGGCGTCAAATAGACATGTGTATGTAACAAAGACTAGTACTCCGTGGTATCTACCAACAATACTACGACAAAAATATTATTGGTACTTCGATGAATGCACGCTCTTAAGGCTAATAACTTTTTGGGGCATCTAGCATCCTAAGGTCCTTTTTGTCCTAAAATGGTCTATTCATCTTAGGCAGAGAGGCTGCTTTCCTTAAAGGTAGGGTAAACTGATAGGGTGCATCGCATAATTTTAAGTTATATTTTAAACTTAGTTTCAAATATTTCAAAATTTTCGAACGGATTTGACACACGTGTAGGTTTAAAAATGGTTGAAAATCAATTAGAGTTTGACAGTTTTGGGTAATCTGATCTGTTGTCCGTACCCATTCCGTGCCTAACAGTATTAGACCATTTTATATCCTAAATATCATTTAGCAAACTCTACAGATGGTTGGATGAAAAGTCTATCAAAGATAAGCTCACCATGTTCAATACTCAAAAATTAGTATATTCTTGACTTTTTTCAAGTGTGTTTAAGGATCTATATATTTATTTGTATCACTTCAAATATATAAATATAAGTACTTATTTGAAGATACAATTTTAAAATCCCAAAGTCTGCTAACTTCGATCTTTTCCTCTTTTAGTTTTAAATACACACAAAATATAACACCTGCTATGCGAACTACAGTGCTACAACCATTTCTTACTTAGTATAACTGCATCGCACGTAAACCACCCGTCCGTAATAATTGCAGTAGGTAATCCACGCGACCGGCAGAGTCGACCTCCAAACTGCATATCACAATCAAATCTCCAATTAATATGCTATTATCTCCTAATACGAATGCGTAGTGCAAACGCTATCATCAGCTAAGTCATCATTAAAACCGACGTTGTAAATTATTTAATCGAATCAGATTATTATCGCATTTTCACTAAAAACCTGTAAGCGGTGTGGATGCACGCACGTCAGTTACTCATGCGGCAAAGTATAAGTCTATTCTGAAAAAAATAATCTAAATTATATTTATAAATAAGTGATAGCACTTGGTTAACAATGTCGGAAAGTGAAGTGAATGTTGTTGAAAAAATGAGTGATGGCAAAGTGCCTTTTGAGGAAGCAATCAACAAGGCTGGTAAGGTATTCTTTATTCTATTAAAAATATAAACCGGCCAAGTGCGAGCCGGACTCGCGCACGAAGGGTTCCGTACCATCTATAAAAATGACACAAAAATAATTATTTGTTTTATTTTAATTTAATTATTTATTTTTAAAGTTATTATACAGAGTGTTTGGTACATGGGGTATGAAGCGGACACCCATGCTAACATAGTCATATAAATACTAATATGGTGATATTAAAAATTCAAAATTGTAAAAATAATTTTTGACTTTTTCATACATTTTGTTTTTGTGACCAAACTATTTGTATGGAGAAATCAATTTTTTTTTACAATTTGAAAATTTTGAAATCGCCTTAGCATTTATATAACTATGTTAGCATGGGTAGGTGCCCGCTTCATACCCCATGTACCAAACATCCTGTATAACTAAATATTCTGTGAATATTTCAAGCGTTTACCTATTGCCGTTATCAATATAGAGTAAAAACAAGCAAAAAAAATCACATTTCTTGTATGGAAGCCTCCTTGAATATTTATTTTATTCTGTTTATTAGTATTCGTTGTTAATGCTGCAACAGAAATACATGATCTGTGAACGTTTCAACTGTCTAACTACCACGGTTCATGAGATATAGCCTGGTGACAGATGGATGGACAGCAGAGTCTTAGTAATAGTGTCTCGTTTTACCCTTTGAAAATGAAAATGAAAATGAAAAATCTCTTTATTTTAATGGACTTTGCTAAGTACTTTTAAATCGTCAAAAGCCCTACCACCATTTCGGGACGAATACTTATATGCTGAGATGGAGAAGAAATGGCGAAAGAAACTTCACAGCTTACAATTTCGTAATGATTTCAAAACATCATTACAGGTCAATAGATATATCAATACAAATAAATTACAATTTTGAATGCATTTTTGGGCAGATTTCACTCCCACGCACTTGTATCATTTAAATAATCATTTATCTTGTAATAAGCTTTTTATATAGTTTAGTTTTTTCAGTTTTTTTTAATTTGTTAACAGTACTTTAACTTCGGGTACGGAAAAAAAAGATGCTACTTCAAATTTTATGGAAAATAATAATATAGATCGTTTTTTTATTGTATACAAGTTATAATTACGGACAGTTATATATTAACAGTCGCATGATAAATGTATTACAATGGACGGTCTTATCGCTAAAATTTGCGTGTTTCTTTTGGACAATCTTCGAATGGAGATTTGTACTAAATTAATGGACCATTTATTGTTTACATAGCGAAAAAAATATCTGCTTTGTAACTCCACCTGTTAAATTTTATGAAAAGTCTTTTAACTTTGAGTAAATTTCGAAACAAAATTAGGTACCCATGGTCGGCCCATGGTATTCATCACTGAGAGCCTCAAATATTTTTATTCACTTAACTGTTTAAGTATTGACAGATGTATACGATCGACCATAGTTGAACTCGACCTTTCGCTAAAGGGAAACTCACTTCTAACTATTATTTATAAGTAGTCCAATATTTTTCTATTGAGAATTAAATGTTTCTTAATTCGGAATAAAATAATTTCATACTTCCTTCTATACTGTCCTATACAGTATTGAAGGAAGTATGGAATTATTTGGAAGTTCTATGGAATTTTCTGACAGATGGTGGTAATAAGCCACAGCAACGCATGGTAAGGTCAGCTCCTCCTTGCGTCGTTTATCCTCAATGCTGAGGGTCGTGGCCTCTTTGAATAACCTCCTGGACTATCTTACGCCAGTTCGCTCTATCTTCGGCGATGTGGATGGCATCGCGCACCGAGGAGTTTAAGGCCGAGCGAATTTGGTCCGACCAGCGCATTGGACTTCTGCCTCTCGGTCTCTTGCCGCTCACCTTCCCGTTATAAGCAGCTTTTCTAAATTCAAGGTCAGCTAGCATTTATTAATTTCATGTATTCCAGGTTTCGGGCTGTACAGCTACTTCTACGCAATGCTGACAGGCGGCATCATCATATCGTACGGGTTCATAGCCTTCGGTAGCACCATCCTAGTGCCTGCCAGCGCCTGTGAGCTCGCCACCACGGGAGGCCAGCAAGGAGCTTTGGCGGCAGCACCTGTTGTTGGTCTGTGTTTTTTTTACAACTATTTACCTTTTGTGCCCTAAAATGTGGTTAGGATGCTGTTTACTGGTCAAATGTTGATACTATTTCTTTGGTACCTAAGAAGTAACGTTGAGTTAAAATGGGAAATTTAATAAGTATCTACATAAAGGATGAGTGTAAGAATATACTGGGTGTAAAAGACATGAACAGTCAAACGAGAACCATGTATTCTATACATCAAAATATGTCATATTTCGACAAAATTATTGCTGGGAAATGATTTTTATTTTTTGGTGTTAAAAAAAATTGCAAATTGTACCGCGCAATGTAAAGGGCTTAACTCGCACGCAACTCGCAAAACCGCGATAATTTTGCCAGACGGCGCGGGCGGCCCCGTTCGTTAGTTTCAGTGCGCATCGAGTGAGCTACATTGAACGCTAACGCTTTGAAGCCATTTTTTGTTATGAAATACTAAAAAAATGATAATGTTTCTTTATACAATAATTAAGAATACGTTTTCATAAAAAAACGAAAGAAAAAATTTTGACTTTGACCTTCAATAAAATCGTAACTATCAATTTCCCAGGTATAGTCTAAAGGAAAAAAAATGTTATGATGGTGAGCAGAATACATGGTTCTCGTTTGACTGTTCATGTCTTTTACATCCTGTATAATAAAAAAAAACCTTTTGCTGTGTGATTTTCAAAAGGAGGAGTTTCTCTATTCGTCGCTGTCAACCCTAGTCCTCGCATCATCCCTGCAGTACGATACAACTACAGGGGTATGTGGGCCTCAGTGGTAAAGGCGTTTCCCCCACTACTCACTAAACATCCTCTTCGGAGATCCTGCCAAAGCACACTATGACAGCGACTTTTCACTGGGGAGCAATTTCGGGCCCAACCGGTGCATCGTTCAGTCGCGTCCGACGTTCGGCATTAATACCGCATAGCGAACCGCCGCTGGTCTTGCCTTTTATTCCGCTGTGCCTGACCTTTTTTCGCAGGAGTAAAAATGCATTTACCCATACCCTACGTGCTTTGCGGGTGACGCAGGGTTATATGGGACTCCTCGGCCTAGATGCTATGTGCCAAGACCACGCACTAAAAATTCTCCCCGTGCTCCGCCTCTCAGTGTGACAGGGTAGGGCTACGTTTCTCTTTTCCCATTGTCCCTGTCCAGCGTTTCTCCTTGCTTGGACTCCTCTCCACACTAAAGGGCATTTGTCATCTCACGACGTCCACCGAGCACAGGAGAACATCGTCCTACTCATGGGCCGGACTCTCCCAATAACAGCCAGTAATCAGGGAACTAGCGCACCAGCAAAAGCACAGCGTCACCAGTCCTCCTTCTCCTGAGCGAGTGGGCTGATGGGTCCTCCTCTTTGGACCTCTCGTCAGCTTCTTTCCTGCTCATCACCGCTTCGCAGAAGGTGTAAAGGGCCTGCGCTCTGTCGCTGTCAATTAGGGCCTTGACTACGGTGGGCAGTGACAGGTCTACTCCGATTACTGCTATCAGAGCGGTTCTTCCTCCTGTCCATGTCTGTGGCGCCGCACTGGTGGCACACCTGGGTTCACTCTCGCCTCCCAACTGTGTATGCCCTACCTGACCTACCTCAACTATGAGTAAGAAATATTTGTAAAGCCTAGAGTTATCTCTGTGCACATTGCTGTTGTTTTAGAAAAATAAAAATACTTTTATTTATTTATCATAGGCCTGTTGGTGGGTGCGACGGTATGGGGCTACTTGGGAGACACGCGTGGTCGCCGCAGCATGTTGCTGGTATCGCTCGTGTGTACGGCGCTCGTCAACTGTCTCGCCAGCATCTCTGTCAACTGGATCATGCTTATGATTATGCAACTGTTAGCTTCTGTACTGTGAGTAATAGGTAATATATTAATTTCATCATATTCGCCTTCATGGTCAAGTGTTCCAAGATGCAGAGGTCCATCAATAATCAATCAATCGACAACCTGTGTCCGTTCACTGCTGGATGCCAGCAGTCCTCCTAAGGTCGTCAGACCAACAGGCCGCAGAGCGTCGTCCACGTCTGCTGCGTCCGCTCGAACGGTTCTCGGTTCTCCGGCAGACATGACCAGCCCATTGTTTTTAGGGCGTGCATTATTTCTTTTACACGTTGCTTCTAAATGTGTTAAGTATAGTTTCTTTTAAGTATCTATAGGAAGCCATGTGATACCAGTAGAGTAGAACAGCATCACCCAATATCCTCCAATGGGTGTCGTGGAAGGCGACTAATGGATCAGCAAAGAGGTATTGATCACCTTCTACTCCGTCCACCAAACCGCACTGAGCAAGCGTGGAAGGCTAATGCCTAAACCTCCTTCGATGACAAGGTGAGACATATTGTGTCCGAGAAGTGTCTCGAATGGTACCTAACTGCTGTTATGATGATATATTCTTTCGTTAAAACTGTTAACTGAATAGTTGTATGTGATTAAATTCATTTCAATTATGTTTATGTAAAATGTTATCGAAAAAAGAAATCGGTTCAGAAACCAACTCGTAGGTAACAACTTTTAGGTTGTGCGCTATTTCTGTTACTCGTTGTGATAAATATGTCCACCTTCATCTCCCTTTTTATTCTTCTTCAAAATTGTAAAAAAAAAACAAATAATTTGGCGCAAATTAAATAAAGCGTTTATTTAATTTTTTGCAGAGCATCTGGCCTATATTCTTTGTCGATGAGTCTTTTGAGCGAGAGCGTGCCCATGGCGAAACGAAACGTCGTGGTGCTGATGGTAGCCAGCATCTTTCTCCTGACACAAGGGCTAATGGCAGGTGAGCAATTTCTGCATCAGAATGGGTAGTCAACACCGTCCTACAGATTTAAGGCAGGACATTCTTAAAACTTTAAATTATAACCGTTCACCTCAATGAACCTACCTGACTGACACAATATTGCGTAAATAAATGTTCTGATTTCTTCGGATTTGGTCTGCAGATTATCTCGAAGGAGCCACTCTGGGCCTAGAATATAGTCTTTGGCCTATATAAAGTAACAAATAAAAAGGATAACAAAGTCCGGAAAAAAATGTATGGGATTACTTAAGCCGTCATTTAATCACCTCAATCGTAGCTCTGACTCCACCATTTCTGGGAGACAAACCCACCACCTTCCCATGGCCTGACGCAACCTTACGGTTATACAGGCCGAATCACGGGAGAGTGCGCTGCTAGTTGCCGCTGCTAGTTTAGGGTCCTTAGAGGGTTTAGGGGCCTTAGGGTCCACGTCCGAAAGCCTCCTCGTGGCGGAACCTGATAACGTGGTGGGGAAACTTTCGCTTGGCATTCGAAGTCACATGCTATCGTCGAGTTCTTTTTGTTTTTCCACCACGGCTAGTTCCGGACGGCCCTTTTCAGGGCCACGACCGCGCCCGAAGTCCCCCGGGTGCAGTCCGATGGCTGCTCCCTGTGTCCTCGTCAGGAGGACAGGTCGAGCAGCTGTCGGTGAGAAGGCGGCCCACAGGGTCTGGAGTTGGAGCTGTGGGCTGCTTGCCACCAATTGGTGCACAAGGAGTGCCTAGACGGGCAACGTTGGGACGGTCTCGGTGTAGTTACGCTGACGTGCGCAGATCCCGAGCCGTCCCGCAATAGCGCACTGGAGGTCAGGCCGGGGAGGATGTTGAGTGGGTATGGAGGGAACGCCTTTACCTCGAGTCCCACATATCCCCTGCGGTGGGCACCACCCCGCAGGGACGATGCGTAAATGCATTTGACCTCCCTGACAAAAAAAGGGGGCGATTAGGCCTTAGTCAACCACGCTGGCCAAGTGCGGGTTGGTCGACTTCACACACAACCTAAGAAATTCTTCATAGGTGTGTGCAGGTTTCCTCACGATGTTTTTCCTTCACCGTAAAAGCGTCGATTAAACGTACATATGAATTAAAAATTTTAAAATACATTGGTACCTACATGGCGGGGATCGAACCAGTGCCTCCCGGGTGGGAGATGACGCTCTTACGCACTACGCCACCGACGCTTTATTTCGTCTTCCTAAAGATACTGTTTTAACTCAAAGGCCAAAAAAACCACATCTGCTGGGTTGAGACGGTAGTATCCATCCCCGTAGGTAGATAAGAATAGGCCGGCTGGTATTGCAAGATCCTAGTCGTATTAGTCGAGGTAGAGCACAGCAGACTATCCACTCGATTGGAGCAGCCCGAACTGGGATAGTAATAGTACCTTACAGAAGGTCTCAGTCAAATAACACTACATTTTTGTGGTGTGTTTCTATTGGTTAGTAAAATTACCAGAGCCCCACGGGGTATTAGGGGATTAGAATTGAATGCTACTTATCACCAGGTAGGCTGTATGCTTGTTTCCCAACCATTTGACATAAAAAAGAAAAAGGCTGTCGTGAACATTTACCTACCATCGCACCAGGCGGAACATTTCATTTTGTGTTAAATTTTGACGCGGGAAGACGTCTTGTCTAACAATGTTTTGGTCAAATTTTGACGCAGCAGACGCGCTTTCACGGTCATAAAACCACAATGTTCTTTGGGAATTCTGCAGAATCGACATTCAAATCTAAGGAAGTGTTGTGAGACGAAAGCTCTAAACATTCCATGCATTCACCGTGCGGGTGCTAGGTCCAATGCACGTTGGAGAAAGGGGAGCTAGGAGCAGTGACGGGGTGAACCAGGTGTAAGCTTGGAGGAATCGTTATTGTGCCTGCGAACTCACCTTCACTACCCTGGATTCTTTCTCTATCTAGCCAGATATTGTGATATTCTGCGCCTCAGCCCGTTCTCAGAATAAAACTAAAATGAAACTATTAAATTTTCAGTACTGGCAATACCTATCATTCCGTTGAGCTTCTCCATCTACTTATCCGCACTGGGTATCTACTGGAACTCCTGGCGTACGCTAATGCTGGTCTACTCCTCGCCGAGCCTGATCGCAGCTACCTGCTTGTATTTTATGTCTGAGAGTCCTAAGTTCGTTCTTGCTAAAGGTGATGAGGCAGGGGCGCTAGCAATTTTAAGGAGGATCTATAATGTGAATAATCGTCGCGCAAAAGAGGAATATCCAGTAAGTTTCGCTTTGTTATTTGCACTAAAATCCACAAATACGTAGAAAATTATTGTCCCAACAATATTGTAGGGTCTCTCAGTAAGAAATTACGTGGCTTTATTATTTTTTTCTAATAAGTAAATCATGGTCATACACAGCATGTGTACTCTCGAAAACGACGATAGTACTTGCCGACCTATATGATTTACTAGGTGGTAGACCCATATGTAGGGTCGTCTGGGTAGGTACCACCGCCTTTCTTATTTCTGCCGTGAAGCAGTTCGCTGTGTTTCGGATTAAAGGGAAAGGTAGCCAGTGTAATTACTGGGCATGGAGGGCATATCATGTTCGTCCCCAGGATGGCAAACGCACTTGCGGTGTTAAGTGATTTACACTTAATATTGCAAGTGTCTATAGGCAGCGGTGACCACTTAACATCAGGTGGGCCGTAAGCTTGTTTGCCATCTCGTAACATGAAAAAAAAATTCTTCTTCATGCTTCCATTGAATTATATTATCCAGGATTGTAAGAAAGCGAGAACACGTATTTTGATTTTATGAATTACATTTCTTGATTGTGATGAATGAATGAAATGAAGGTGTATTTCTCAGTTCGCGCACGTAAAAGGCTCCTCCAATAAAATTTTACACCATGCGGGCAGAAAGTTATAAATTAGGAATGAACTTTATATTTCATCGAACTGTAATGAAATTGATCAATTTTATTATTTTTAAATTATTATCTCCATTTTCAGGTGAAAGGTCTTCAGATGGAGGTGCAGAATGATAATAAATCATCAGTAAAGGAGCAAATAGTGCCGCTGTTCAAAGCTCCGCTGCTCAAGTACACTATCATAATGACGCTGCTTTTTATGTTTCAACAGTAAGTTATCAATATTTGCTTATCTTAAATGAATGTTACCTTTCAATTAAAGAAATACGTCTATGACAGGTTGAGCGAAATATTGAAACATAGAATTACTAAAATCTTAACCTAATATTTTAAGACGAAAATGGGTAGGTTGTACCCTCCAATTGTACTAAAAATTTTAATAGAAAATATGATAAAGTCTTAAACTTTACAACACCCTATCAAAGTAACAGTAACAACCGGAGGGCCAGCCAAGGGAAATATAAATTATGAAATTTACAATGACCCATCATCATACTTGACCACAGTGAAAGTTCCTTTGCATTTGAAATTGAAACTCAGGCATGTGATACTCACCATAAAGTCCTTAACCTAAAACTACTAGATACAATTGTTAAGGCCTATTTTCAACGTAAAATATGTAGGTACCTTGTTAATGTATCGAAAAGTTATTTCCTTAGCCTTTTGATTTGGCTACCCTGCTGCAGATTTTTTTGGCATCGGTCAACATAACATTTTTCTACTTACAAGCCTTCTTGATCAACCGTCATCTCAACATTAGACACTTGTAGAACCTGTCTTACACTGGCTCGTACACGCACTTAATGGCACAGACTACCAACACGCTTACTCTCACCGAATGGCTCTCGCACTCTGCTCTCGCCGACGGTTCTCGTATAACTGACGTGGTGCGAACGAGACAGTTATTGTCTGTGGAAGTGAGAGGGTGAATAGGATGCGCATACACTACATCCCTTCCTTATCACATTTTTTTTTATTCATTCAACAATTGAACCAAATAAAAATAAAATAAATTGTACATAACTCAAAACGCCTTGTTTATTCATCTGAACTTTCTTCACCTTCTCCTTCTCCTTTTCCTGTACTACAGTTTTCCCTTTCCCTTCTACCTTTTTCGAGTGAAGGATATTTCTTCGACAAGAATGTCCTTTTAACATTCCTCACAACACAATCTTCTGCATTGCATACTCATGTCATTAACATAATATGACCTCACACATTACTCTCCGTAAGACTCTGCATAAAACATTACTTAAGACTCTACATAAGACTCTTCATAAGACTACATAAGACTCTACATTAGACTCTATATAAGACTGAATCACTGATGACCACAGCTACTTTCCTTCGGGCTTAATCTACCATGAGAATGAGAGACTTGTATCTACGCCTAGAGCTTAGTGCCTTTAAAACTTAACGGTCATTGTCAAGTGCTCATATAATTTTAAATGGCCCCCTGAATTCCAGGTCCAACTCAATCTAATTGGTCTGTTCATTTTCAACCAGAACCAGAAAATATCAAAATTACTAAAGTATGTGCTTCGACCACTCTTAACTATTGCTTTGTATGTGAATAAAATAGTTTTACAGTATTTTCTTCGTCTTTCTAACAAAAATAACATTAGAAATCTCTACCGAAATTACATGGAATAAGATCTTTAAAGACTTAGTACATTAAATCAATGCTTAGAACTAAGTATTGCAACTTAGAGATCATAATAAAACATGAACATCATTAAGGTTCATTCCGTCGTTTCGTGCAAATTAGAACTATTCCGCGGATTAAAAAAAAATAAGATATAGTAAATATATTTTATGTGTAATAGAATTTATATTTTTAATGGATTCATAAACGGCAAATGGCACTTTTTTTTCATATTTAGTTATTGAAATAAGCAACTGGATGGTAATGAAAAAGATATTTGATTGGATGGTAATGAAAATAGAACTGATGGTAATTTTTGTATTGGATAGTAATGAAATACTTTCTTTGTATTTGTTAATTGGGGATGTATTTAGTTAATTAACGAGTCAAATAATTCGAAAAATAAAACTGTTTTTATTTCTATTCAGACTTATTACAATTACAATTCAGTCTCCAAAAATCAACAACAATAGAAGAAACATTTTCACAGTATTTAACTGATTAAACAATTAAATGATTGCTAGCCAATATTCGTTTCTTATAGTCCAACATAATTAGCAAATAAAACAATACTAATAACACTCTTTGGTCTCTTATTTTTGTACTTCAAATCACAATAATAATTATCTTACAAATCTACTGAAAACTTTAAAAATAATAACAAAAGAATAAAAAACTTCTAAAATGTTTAACAAAATATTGATGTACCTTACTCGCAGACTAGACAATCTAATAAAGTTAATCAAAATAATCAATCCTGATAGCCTTTAGAGTTCACTGAAAAACTAAGGAAAACCACATACATAATTTGATGTCTATCTCTCAAATGCGTTAGCTCGTTCCTAAAAAATATTATAATCATCACTGTCAGAATCAGATCCGTGATATCCAATGCAACCTTTGTTTTTTTTATCTGAATTATTTGACTGAATAAATTTATCGAATTCCCGTTGATTTTCATAATTAAATGTTGCTCCTACGTTTTGTAGAGTTAGATTTTCCTTTTGTTTCTTATAAAAAAAATTGTTTTCCCAATGGAATCGTACGTCTGATAAAATTTTGACTTTAGGAGATCTGACTGAAGTCGGAGGTCTAGTTTCATTAACCAATGGTGAAAGTTGCAAATCTATTGGATCTCTAAGCGACTGTAAGCTTTTATAAATATCTGATTCATCTAAGTTATTTAAAATTGTAGATGTACTTATGCTTATCATGGACTCATTGTCATTTGTATTTATAGATTCATTATGATCACACTGAATAACTGACACATCTTTCTCCATTTCGCCATAGTTATCAAAATGAAGAAAGCCTACATGCTTATTATGTATACAGGGATTGCTGCTATTTTCACACTCAAAACAGCTAAGCTTTCTCAAAACTATAGTTTTATTATAATCAGCGGACCAAATCACTTGGTGAACTTTCATTGTACCTTTAAAACCTTAAACATCAGGTGGAATTTTTTTTTCATTGATATCGTTTTCTGTTACCATCTCAAAATGAACGTTTGGTATATTTTTGGTCACCAAAGACCAAAAGTCTTCAAAATAACCAACATCTCCACCATATCGGACAAAACTATCAGCAGTTCTTTTCACAACTGCACCAATACCGTCCGGAGCTCCCTTCCCGTGCCCAGATTCTTGATAGTTCCATGATACTCTTCTTATATTGGGGTTAAAATCTCTTAATTTTGTAATCATATAAAAAATATTCTTATTACGATATTGGCTTGAAGGCGAATCGGACAAAAAGTGTAATGTTTCATATGGTGCCAGTGTTTTGGCCATCTTCAAAATAGGACATATATGAGCCCATATGGCTCCTGCACCATGTTGCAAGCAATTGCTAATCGTACAAAATGATTTGGTTCTAAGTATACCAGTATCACAGTCTTTATAATAAAGAACCCCAGTGTGCAAGGATACCTGTTCTCTACTTCCTCCGAAATGAAAAGATTGAATCTCCTGATTATATTTCAAACAATAATTTTCACTGAAATCAACGTGTATTATCATCTCTTTATCTTTTAAAGATTGCTTTAATTGTTTCATAGCTTCACATTGTACTATATTATTAAGATTGTGCTTGAGGAATGTAATTAAAATGGATTCTAATTTCTGAATAACATTTCGCGGATAATCTTCAAATTTTTTTTTATTGTAACAATTTTTATTTTTTGCTCTTTATTTTTCACTGTATATGGCTTTTTCTCTACAATCCACTGATAGAAAATTATTTTATCATCATTTTGAAATTCACGGTAATTTAAAACTTTACTTGTACAAAATCTACATGTGCGTTCCAAACATTCTCTTTTTGCTTCACAACAGAGGCTATTGATAACATCTGTTCCAGTACTTTCAGAAATGATCTTCGCATTTTTCAGCGAATTAATCAAATAATTAACATTTGAATGCAATTTGCACTGACAAGTATCTCGATCATCTTTTGGAAAAACTACCCAAAAGGGTCTATATTTACAAAAAGTGGAATAGCTTATTTTATAATGTTCCCTTAAGAACTTAGCATGAAGGTTTTTTAAATTATCAGATAAGTAACGCTTTTGTTTTTTCTCACCTGTCTTCTTTACAAATTCTCTTTTTCCAGCTGCAACTCTACTGTTTGTATCTTCTTCAAAAAAGGATTGGATTTGGTTTATCATTATTTGTTTTGTACTTACTGTAACATTTGTCTTCCTTCTGGAAAATGGCAAGCTATGAAGCAATTTGTACTTTCGTAATCTTCTATCATCTTTTATTATTGTGTCTGCAAAATTCTTTTTCCCTTTTTTAGTTGTAGTTTGATAGCTATCTTGTAAATTTTTTGATATAGTTTCGCTGAAGAGCAGTTTCTTTTTTATTTCCTCTTTCCTTTCTGTTCGTATATCAGTCAGTACTTCATCTACATTTTTTTCAATAGAGTCAAATACTTTTTGAGGTACATTACTTCGTTTACGTAATGCATCCTTCTCTTTTTCTAGCTTATTAATTTTATCTTTCAATTGCTTAACTGTTTTCAAATAATTATAGCGCATACGCCTAATTATTTTTTTCGATTTAGTTAGTTGTACAGATGTGCTTTGATTTGGTGCTGGTTCTTCAAGTATCAAGGGATCTAGTACAGGACGTTCCTGATTAACAAAATCACCTGAATCACTCTGGGGAGGTGAGTTTTCTACCAATATTTTCTCTAATCTGATATTTCCTGCCTTCTTTTGTAAATACTTTTGTGAATTTTTCCGCCAACGTCTTCTTTGTTCTCTTTGTGCCCTAGGAGTCATATCTTTTATGCCACAAATCTTTTTCTTCTCTTTTCTTACTAAATATCTGCTTTTTTCTTTTTCTTTTTGTAGCGAGTATAAGTCGGGATCATTTTTAATTTGGGCATATTTTTCTAGTTTTCTTAGTCTGTCTTTTGCCAGTTTTTCTTCTCTTGTTAGTTTTTTTACGAGTTTTAGCCATATTAATATTAATACTGAAAATAAAATTATAATATATATGATTTAATATCTTTTTGATAACCTAATCATTAATGTACAATTGTCATCTTTATCTTTGCCACAGTAGCAGACCAACGTATTTAGTGAGTTATAATTTACGACAGGGAGTGATAATGTTAAATAAATTAAGTGAGCAGACAAACAAAACAAATGCGAAATCGCCAAAAAATAAAATATGATGAAATGCCCATCGATCAATGATTTTGAATTATAATTCAGTACATGGTTTAAGAAAATAATAAAATATTCATTTCCTTCCAAAACTCTTCATTACCATCGCTCTAAAAATTGGAAGGAATGGATGGTAATGATGTGGATATGAATGAAAAAATCAAACATTTTCATTGACAGAATCTTAACCGAATAAGTTAGAAATCAGGAAATCGAGAAGGATCAAAATGGGATCGAGAGATAAGCATATTAAGTGATTATAATTATTTACTTACCAAAGTATCGTGTAAAATCAAGGGAATGTGATGAAACGATTTCTGTACAAAGCACTACTGACGACTCGAAGATTGTAAATATTTCTGGAACAGACTAGCGCACGTTCACCTCGCTGCTTGGTCACAGTGTACTGGCCAGTAAAAACACGTTGCAACCTGAACCATATTCGAGATCGAACGAATAGCCTACTAAATTAAAAAGTTTATGGGTACGGATGGGGATGAAATTTTTGTTTTGACAATTTGAAATATCAGGTTTTCTGTTAATTTAAATTGATTGAATATTATATAAACATGTAAAATAATGGTTTAAGAGTTTAGCTATAATATTGTATCTTAAGTTAATCAATTAATTTGAATATAGATACACAAACATTAAAGTTCCCGCCAAGGAACCTAGTTGGAAACGGATAGTAATGATTTTACACTAGGTTTTTATTTATTATCTATTAAAATATCAAACAATCATGCAATATTAATGTTACTCCTTTTAAAGTGATTATGCTTTTACGTATTATGCATATAATAGTTAATATAACATAATAAATTCACGAGTAAATAGCCTGGATATCCTTTTTGCACGAAACCACGGAACCACCCTTAACTAGGGTCATGTACCGCATATCAAACGTCGCTACTGCATTGAATTAACTGGAGTTAAACCTCTAATTTTACGACTCGCAGCCGAACAGCGATCACAATTGCTCTCAATGACACGCGCGTCCAACACCGTGGAACCCTGCGCATGTATGCATCATCCACTTACTACACGCTACGGTCAAATATACGGCCATTAGAACACTATTCGAGTCCTCGTATAGTATTCGAGACTCATTAGGTATCACTTAGGCCGCAATAGACCTCGACCTTAACTTCCGAATAGTACACAACATTCTGGCATTTATCTCTACATTACCCTACACGTGACTCACAAGAAACTTGCAAAAAAATCCGCAAAAGACTCTCTTGAGACTCCACACATGCGACTCCACACATGTGACTCAACACATGTGATTCAATGGCACAATTGTGAAATAAGACTGACTGTCAAGTTCCTACTACCTTCCGCTCCATCAAATATGACCATGATCACACTACGGCACACACGCAAACACGTGTTATCAGTAATGTCAACCAGTCCTTCAGTCAAGAGTACTTCGGCTTCGAATAACGCAGTACAGTCCTTCGGCTACATCAAAACTCAGTCCCTCGGTTTTTTGATTCCATATCACACAGTTAATGGTTTCCAATAGTTATTAGTCAAATGCATGTCGTGAGTAGCCACCTAACTCCCATCTTAATCATTTAACGTTACTTACGTAAGCAGCTTTACTCATTATGTTTCTAACCGCCCATGATACTACCTGTGACTATACCAGTCAGTCTACAAGTCACTTGTCAATACTATACAAACATGAGGTCTAATCCGTCAAGTCTAATGAAACCAAAGTTTTGACTAAATTAATTGTTGATCACACCACGACAAAATAGGGCACTCCGCGAGTTAGATTTTTTTTTTTTTTTTTTTTAATTATTCACGACTCAGACCTAATTTACGTGACATGTATTTAAATACAACCCTTTATATCACCAGGGTAAAATAAAAATAAAAACCAAGGTAAACTATATTGCAGTCATAGCTGCACAAAATGACACGGAACTAATCTCAACGTTTAAAATGACACGGAATAACAAAATAATTATAACTACGACAATACGGTCGTCATAATATTAATTTCTTTACGTACACATAAAATTTGCAAAGTGCTACTTTTTGGGCTCAATGTAATTCTTTAACAATTAGGAATACAAAATGTAATTGCAACTAACCAACTACATTTATACCTTCTTATAAAGCTGTTCACAAAAATAATACTAACAGCATTGCGTTTTTATCGCTACAGTTTTGTGTTGCAATTAGCAAACGAACTGCTATGTCGTGAAATCAGTAAATAATTCAAATTGCTGTAATTTAATTACAATGTAATTATTAATTTTAACGACATAAGTTCGTAATCTAAATTACCATTTTTTATCTCAAGACCGCCTTATACAAAACCTGCCTATTAAATAGCAGCATATAATAATTATAATCTGCCAATTAAATGACAACATTACCTACCACTTAAATCGCATCAACAGCTCATTTCCAACGAGGGGCCCGAGCCCACCCCACACTAGGAGCGATCAAGCCCCAGTCAACCACGCCGGCCAAGCGAGGGCTGGCCGACCTCACACACAACCTATTAAGAATTTCCTCATAGGTGCGTGCAGGCCTCTTCACGATGTTTCCCTCACCATAACCTACCATTTTAATGGTAGCATCCACCAATTTAAAGGCAGCATGATATAACCTACCAATTTAATGGCAGCACCATATAACCTACCAATTTAATGGCAGCATGACATAACCTACCAATTTAATGGCAGCATTATACAACCTACCAATTTAATGGCAGCATGACATTACCTACCAATTTAATGGCAGCACCATATACTTTTGCTACTTTGTTTGTATCGTTCCAATGTCATTAGGGTACATTTGTACCAAAGTTCTAATTTAAACGCGGTACATTTGTACCAACTCAACCATGGGACATTTGTACCCATTCAACCGCGGTACATTTGTACCAACTCAACCATGGGACATTTGTACCCATTCAACCACGGTACATTTGTACCAACTCAACCATGGGACATTTGTACCCATTCAACCACGGTACATTTGTACCAACTCAACCATGGGACATTTGTACCCATTCAACCACGGTACATTTGTACCACTTAACCATGGGACATTTGTACCCATTCAACCACGGTACATTTGTACCACCTTAACCATGGGACATTTGTACCCATTCAACCACGGTACATTTGTACCAACTCAATCATGGGACATTTGTACCCATTCAACCACGGTACATTTGTACCACCTTAACCATGGTACATTTGTACCAACTTTGCCATAGTACATTTGTACCAATTTTACCCCGGCACATTTGTACCGACTGAACAACTTAAGGTATGTATGTATCACATTATCATGGATTTTACTTATATGGCTGGGTATAATTCTACCGTATGTGAGCAATTTACCAGTTCATATTTTAATTATTATTATTATATATTTATTTATTTTACACGTCACCCGATGAACATTTAAACAATAAGAGTGGACTAGTATGATTTATACATTTGTTATAAGTTAATTTAATAACTATATAAAGTTACAAGAAATCATTACGAATTTTATAAAAGTTGATTATTACCTTTCGTCAATTAAGAGATTAGAGCTATACAATTAATTGTGAGAGCTATCGTGGAATGAACTCCGTATGTACAAAGTGGTACTGCTAGCGACATCTATGTAACTACGACAACAAATTTTTAACCTATTCGGTAGCATTCAGATTGATTTGTTAGCAAGCAGCTTGCTGCAAGCTGTTGTTGCTAGTCTGCAACAGATGGCGCTGTTTAACCAAGGCAATACATACTTATTTATCTATACATCGATAAATCATGATAATATATTATTATTTTAAGCAATATTTTATGTATATGTACTGTTTAACACACCTCTTAGAACAAATAAAAAATACTGAGGAAACCGACAAAATTGTAGGTAGATAATAGTATTAAGAACAAAATGTGAACTTAGGTGTACTCTCAAATGTCCAGGCCATTTTATTATTATGGCGCATCTGTCCCGCAATTAAAGTTGAACGAAACGAAATACTGAATGTAAACACTATTACTATTTTAAGGCACTTTTATTTGTAACAAACCGCTTTACAGATCTGCCCACTTTATTATACAAAATAAACAACACCTGCAAGAATTACACCACGAGTATTTGGGTAAAAGCTATTTAAGTTGGGTAATAAGTACCTACATTTTTTATCTACAATTTAGACAAGAGTATTCGTAGCTTACTGCAGTACTATACTTATAGTAGGCAGCATAAATCTCTCATTTTGCAACGCTATAAACAAGTACCTACCTACCTATTTTTTTCATTTGTGATACATACATACACATTTCCATTTTTTGTTTAAATAACTTAAACAATCTGACCTTTGTCCTCGTCGCCAATTGTAGAACCTGTCTTACACTGGCTCGTACACGCACTTAATGGCACAGACTACCAACACGCTTACTCTCACCGAATGGCTCTCGCACTCTGCTCTCGCCGACGGTTCTCGTATAACTGACGTGGTGCGAACGAGACAGTTATTGTCTGTGGAAGTGAGAGGGTGAATAGGATGCGCATACACTACAACACTCTTTATGGAATAATTTTTACGTTTACAAACGCGTAAATAGTTTTAAAACTAGAAATTATACACAAGGTCATTAGTTTCATCTCAACTGGACATCAAATATTTGCAATAATATTTCGTACGGATGTTAGAAGTGTAAATTTCAAAGATTAGATTGATGAAAAATATAAGCACCAAGCACTGGCAAATTTCGGCAGCCAAATCAGTGCCCTGGTGGCGTAGTGGTTAACGCATTGCGGATTGCGGAAGATGCTGGGTTCGATTCCCGCCTGGGACAGGTCGATTTTTTCAGTGTATTTTTTTCTAATAGACACTCATTTGCCATATAATCTTGTACATAGTCTATCCATCCATATCATTTTTTGCGTGTTATCTATTGGGTCATTTCGTGCAGGGTAGGAGCTTTGCAAGTGTGGCTGCCGACAATCGCAAACCAGTTCATGCAGATGTTGGACACGGACGCACCAATGAACCAGACGCTCTGTCAGTTCCTCGGAGACAGCAGCGAAATCGTGGTTAATGTAAGCTGCATAATCAATTCTCTAACAAAACTATATCTACTACATTAACATCACATATTCATCGTTTCTTCTCCGTCTCATCATGATAATTATTTCGTTCGGAAACTGTGGTAGGGTTCTTGACTATTTTTAAGGTTCAGTACCTTAATAGGAAAAAACGGAACCCTTATAAGTTCACTTTGTTATCCGTCTGTCTGTCAAAACCCTTTATCTTGGGAACGAGTGAAGGTATCAAGTTGAAATTAAAACCATATACTCAGGTGTACACCTGAGTATATGGGACTGTAGAGTCCCTTAAAGCTGTGAAAAAAACAATTTTCTTAGTTAAAGCAAAAAAAAAAGACACGACTGTTTATGCCGCAAAAATCGCATTTCGACAATATCAAGGGAATCAAAATTCATAGGGTACTTCCCGTTGACCTAGAACTATGAAATTTGGCCAGTAATATCGTCTTATACCACAGATACAGGAAAACCTCTGAAAACTATACTTTTGTAATTAAATCATAAAAATTATAGTCTTTATTTAAAGTGCGTAATCAATCATCGACGCTTGCCTTTATCTCGGGATCGAGTGGAGGAATCGTGTCCAAATTAAAACCATACCCTCAAGTAGTGTGTGTGAGGATTGAGGGCCACTTTGTCATATTCTCTTAAAAATGTACCTATGATTTAGTGTGCGTTCTAAAAGAAATGTGAAAGCCTGAAACGACTTTGTGAAACCTTTGAAAGGCGAGTTATAGGCTGAAAGGTTGGGCCCTCAATCCTCTATGTGAGGATTGAGGGCCCACCTTGTTACCAAAAATAAACAAAATTGGTTTATTTTCAGATATTGTCCACTTATCCAATGCGTTAGTTAAAAAATGTGAAATTTTGTGGAACCGAGAGCTTACTCCAACTCCTCCTGGTTTTATACAAATAACCTTGATAATGTTTGGGCCCTCAATCCTCCATCTGTTTCTTGTTTTTCTTTATTATGTATTGTGTAGGCATAATTTGACAAAGCTAAGGTATTCTGTTTTAGTGAAAAAAAATGTGAAATAAATTGACACTAAGAGTAATTTGAAAGACTCATTTATTATTGCAGAAAACAATATTTTAATTTTTATTGTATAAATAATTTTTCACTAAGTAAGATTTGACAGCAGGGTGGCCACAAATTCTAATTATGTCAAAAACGACCGTTGTTGGCACAGACTAGTTAGGATTTTCGAATAAACATTTTTAAATTTTCCCTATTACGGGACGGCAAAGGCATCTAGCCCATACATCCATGGCTTAAGTTTTCTGTCTTCTTTTTGTTGATTTTCATGTTAAAATGTGGGTGTCACACATCTTAATGCATCTAGGAAACGCTTGGCGAGAAATGCTGTTTGGGCCGTTCGTTTTTTGGATCTGTGACAGCCACGGCTCAAGTTAGAAAACGCCGGAAGAGGGCGCGACATCGACAAGTGTGCGCCGCGAGTGTCTTCTGTAAGATGGCTGTGTTGTAGTACGTTTTCGTTATCGCTCCGCATACTCAACTTGTTACCGCTATAGTTAATCTATTTAAGAAAAATTCCCAGTGACCAGTGTGTGGACTCAAGTGCAAGTGCATTACCCACGGGATTATCGTCAGGGCGCGCCCGACCTGAAGAAGTAATCAAAGAATTTATCAGGTGAGCCAATTCATGTGGATTTTGCGCAGTCCAATTTTCGGACGGTCGTTTTTCTTACTCCTCACCTTAATTTAATGATATATATACTTCTCTTTTCTTTCTTTTCCTAAACTGCTCCAGAGGGATGTTAAAGCGTTACGAAGGGCGCTTACAAATGCATGGCAACAGACCGCATCACCTGGAAATGCAGTCACACCACAAAACCCTTACGATTCAATGACAGCACACTAATTTACCACCAACTGTCTTTCCCCAATGGATAATAAACTCTAATGATAGGGCATTATATTGAAAATAGATTGAAGAAATATGACAGGATACTATTTTGTTCTGTTGACTCTATTTAGAATCACCTGTAGAATTCTATTTTCTCTTGTTTGGGAAGCGCGCTAACAAACTGAAATGCCGAAACGTACTCATGTTAAAATGTATATACCTACAACAACGTGTCCAAAATTCAACGATAAGCGGGCACCAAAAGCAAAAAATATAACTCCACTTTCATTTTAATAAAAAAAACATTGACATAGGCTTCGAAAACTGCCACACCTTGGGATTTTATCTGCCACTACACTTTTTCTAACATTTCTGATTTTTTTATTTGTATATGGTAATCACTAAAACCATTAAAAATCCCAGAATATCTGTCGTTTTTAAACAAAACTCAAAAGATTATATATTTTCCCTAAAATTTTGAAAGATTTAATTTGTCTTTACTTTTACAAATAAATGATTTGATTGATTGATTGATTGACGCATCGTGGTGTAAAAAAACTTGGCGCCACTAAGTTTGAGAACTGGTATACTACTTACTCTAGGAAAATTATCTACAAAAATTTTTGATGCCATTAATTTTTGTCATAGGCTCAAAATAGGTTTTTATCATTGAAAAATACTGAATGAAACAAAAAAAAATGTAAAAACAATTCTATTCTCTTTATTGCATTATATTAATAATGCAATAATGAGAATAGAATTATTTATGTTTATTAATTACAGTAAATGTTCGAATTGTTTGCCACTGGCATACAGGGACAACATCGCATTAAAAAATATCCTTTTTTATTTACGTGCTTTTTTGACGTGATTTTTGACGAAACTCGAAGCTCATCTAATATTGCCATGGTTTTTATTAGATGCAGTTGAAACAAACCCAATAGAGAAAGTCCAGTCTAGATGAGTTAACGTGGTGGCCTTAAGTTAGGACCAAGTTGCCCGATTCGCCAGATCCGAGGCGCGTGGCGTGTGGCGCTCGGTGTTCGTAAGACCACTGCGGCCGTGTGCACACCCTGCACCATAAAGTCACTCTGGACCAGCAGTCGTTGACACTTTTTAACGCGCGGAATGGCGTGATTATAAATAAAATATATTTACCTTTTTGCACGAATATTGTAATTTGTTTATTAGGTTATCGCGATTTTATAAAGAAATGATAACTTCAAGGAACAAAGACGAATAAAATAGTGTGTTTACATCACTGGACATCCTAAAAGAGGCCAATCTTGCTCTCGCCAAAATAAAAATAAATTAAATTTACCGTCCTCTCAGTATTTTGAAAACACTATATTATTCACGAGCTCTGCTCAATACACAGTCGGCTGAGTTATCGCACTGTCGTGGCGTCAGGTTCGGGTGTTGTTGTGGAAAATATGTGACAGTTACATTTGAATGTAAACTTCAAGAATAAAGTACTGAAAACAAGGCTGTATGGGCTAGATCCTTTTTCCTTCCCATAATAGGCAAAATTTAATTTAAAAAAACATATTTAAAAAAAACTGTGGCATAAAATATATTACTATTATACTACGACTTATTCAGTTGTGTTTAGTAGGAAACCACGGCGTCTAGATATCGATCTTTGTTTTGATAATTCAAAATTGCTTCGGTGTGGATTTTGTGCAGTGAAATTGGTGTTGTTCCCATGCGTAAGCTTGACTTTGCGTAAGATTTAAGGGTTTTGTGGAGTGACTGGTGTGTATGACGTTGAGTATTTAATAGTGGGATTTCCAGCTCATGAGTCGTCATTATGAGGTCTGTTGCCATGCATTTCTCGCCAAGCACTCCCTAGATGATGGTGATGATGATGACTTCCTAGCTAAAAGCATTAAAATGTGTAAAACCCACATTTTAATGTAAAAATCAACAAAAAGAATACAGAAATCTTAAGACATGGATGTATGGGCTAGATGCCTTTGCCGTCCCGTAATAGGGAAAATTTAAAAATGTTTATTCGAAAATCCTAACTAGTCTGTGCCAACAACGGTCGTTTTTGACATAATTAGAATTTGTGGCCACCCTGCTGTCAAATCTTTCTTAATGAAAAATTATTTATACAATAAAAATTAAAATATTGTTTTCTGCAATAATAAATGAGTCTTTCAAATTACTCTTAGTGTCAATTTATTTCACATTTTTTTTCACTAAAACAGAATACCTTAGCTTTGTCAAATTATGCCTACACAATACATAATAAAGAAAAACAAGAAACAGATGGAGGATTGAGGGCCCAAACATTATCAAGGTCATTTTTATAAAACCAGGAGGAGTTGGAGTAAGCTCTCGGTTCCACAAAATTTCACATTTTTTAACTAACGCATTGGATAAGTGGACAATATCTGAAAATAAACCAATTTTGTTTATTTTTGGTAACAAATTTTTGCAAGCGTGAGGATTGAGGGCCCACTTTGGTTTGCAGTATACCAAATACTATAGCGTTATGCGCTGATATCTTTAACTTCACATTTTTCTTTAACGTAGCGTTTGATTTTGATATAAAAAGTTTTTCTGTAGAGTGTTTAGTTTACTAGTTACAGGTGGGCCCTCAATCCTCACATAGAGGATTGAGGGCCCAACCTTTCAGCCTATAACTCGCCTTTCAAAGGTTTCACAAAGTCGTTTCAGGCTTTCACATTTCTTTTAGAACGCACACTAAATCATAGGTACATTTTTAAGAGAATATGACAAAGTGGCCCTCAATCCTCACACACACCTCAAGTATTGTTAAAAGTTAACTGGTTGTTATTTTAACACTTTATTCGAAATTTCATGTCAATCGTTCCATAACTTTCAAAATTATCACCGTTTTTTACTTTCTCGCATACGTAGTAAGTATAGAGGAAGTCTTGTAATCGTCAAAAAATTCGACCTCAAGATTTTGACGGATTTACACGTTATCGAACTCCCTGAGTCCAATTTTTTTCTAAATTACGTCTGTGTCTGTGTATGTGTCTGTGCGTTGGAATGAAAATATTTTTATGTCTGTGTCTGTACGTGTATCTGTGTGTCTGTATGTCTGTGTGTTTGTGTGTCTGTGCGTTAGCACGATAACTCGAGTATGGTTTAACTTATTGCAACCAAATTTAACATGCATGTATGACATCAAAATATAAGATTTCTATCAACTTTTGAGTCATCGATCACCAAAGTTAAGCAACCAAGTGCGTGGTCGGGACTCGGATATGTGACCAAAATTTAACATGCATGTATGACATCAAAATATAAGGTTTCTATCAACTTTTGAGTCGTTTCCGGTACACGAGAAGGTCAAGGGGAAACCACTCCCGATTTTTACTAAATATGCTCTCTTATAAAATTGCAATTTTGTTGATGTCGTTTTCTATTTTGCGACTATCGATTTGTTAAACCTTTTTGTGAAACAAAAATTAATGATCGGAATTCCAGCCAGACGCGGTGCCATGTAGCTTAGATGAGACGGCCATGTTGGTCGTGTTCGCAGTCTGTGCGATACACTCCGTCGTGAACTTCCTCATCAGCTTGGTAAGTACGATAGCTTACATTCTTTCACTTCCTACACAATCCTAAAAGGATTTAGCAGAGCTTTAGGTAGCATTTAGTTACAGATAAAGCCACGTTTAGCAGTATGGGCCATGCAGTGCTTCAAAATAATGATAGACTAGCTTCCGCGCATGACTTCGTCAGCGTGGACATTTTACCACCTTAGGGGTGTATCCGCTCGCTCTTCTCTAAATAATAATTATACTTTTCGTTCAACATTTAGTTTCTATACTAAAAAGTTATTTTTCACGTACTAGAAAAAATGCACTGAAAAAAATCGACTTGCCTCAGGCGGGAATCGAAACCGCATCTTCCGCGATCCGGGCTGCTGTGTTGACCATTACGCCACCGAGATACTGCTTTCGCTGTCGAAATTTGTCAGTGGTTGGTATTTCGTTCGGGTCTTAGAAATGTAAATTTCAAAGATTTGATGAAACAATGTTTACCATAAAAACATAAGCACCAATCACTGACAGCGAAAGCAGTATCTCGGTGGCGTAATGGTCAACGCAGCCGCCCGGATTGCGGAAGATGCGAAATCGATTCCCGCCTGAAGTCGATTATTTTCAGTGCATTTTTGCTAGTATTAAAAATATTTACGCGTTTGTAAACGCAAAAATAAAATTATTCCATGGATATTTTTCACTTTTTAGTCCGATTTAACATAAATGCGTGTTTTGTTTTTTTTTTTGACAATGGTAATTGCTGGTGTTTAAAGGCTAACAATGCGCGGTAGATTGCAAGTAACCAGCGTGTGATGGAGTGTGTGCATTTTGCACAGTTTTCTGAAAGAGTGTGTGTAAGAATTTCTCGTGTAAAAGCTCATCCATTGAGCGCGGCGCGTGCTCATTCCTTTACCATTCAACATCCTTTCACGCATGCTCCGTCGCGTGGGAATGTCTCTTTCACGTGTGATAGTTCGTGAGATAAAAATACTGAGATATACAAATCTTTATTACAGGTAGTGAACAAACTAGGTCGCCGTAACATCGCTATGTTCATGGCGGCCCTGTGCGGCGTCAGCGGCATCCTCGTCAACCTGGTGCCTAACACCTTCGGCAGCGCGGCGCTCTACGTGATCCTGCTGTTGGGCGTCGTGGTCGTTGGCCTCTACACTGCTATAGCTGTGGCTCTCTTCCCCACTAATCTTAGGTGGTTAAACAGTTTTATTTAATCTTTGATGGGGAGAGAAGACGACAATTTTCACCTCAGTTAAAAAATATAATTATACAGCTTGTTTGGTAGACAAGCATAGTAATTTTTAATGTTGGAAAATGCGTCAGGCGTACATCACGCCGGTTGAGGTGAAATAACTAATATGTGAAATCAGTCCATTAATTTTTGGGTTTATTCGTCACAAACAAATAAATCATTTCTCTTTATAATATCTAGTATACATGTACTATAGACTACGGAGTTAGTCTCTTATTTTTTGTTTATTTTATCATATGCATTTATTTGAAACGTCTGCACTATGCACTATGAATCCACGGACTAAAACAAATTCATAAAATTCTCACTGTCCTGTGTGTAGCTCAGGAACTGGATTGGACAGATAACAAAAGGCCACGCATTGTTTTTCCGTCTCAGTATTTAATTGCAACATAATGATTAAGTTTCAATATTTTATTAAAATTATATTTGTAAAGATGTGTCTGATGAAACTACATAAAACATGCCCAAGTTTTAAAGATTTTTATTGGTATCCAGGGTGCTCGCCGTGTCAGTTACGATGACTGGTGGTCGTATAGCCACGTTCGCCTCCATCCAGATCCTCAATTTACTACTGGAAACAAACTGTGATGCCGGATTCTACTTATTCTCGTCTCTCTTTGCCTGTAAGTATACCCTCTTATTAATTTAACCTGTCCGTCCATTCGCTAAAAAAATACCCAGGGGGTACTAACCGAGCTATCAAAGTTTTACTCAATATTAATTAACAAATTAAAATTGCATTGGCAATTAGTATGGTTAGCTGCTACATGGCTGCTACCATAAGCTTACACACTATCTCATAATATCCGATTTCTTTCCCAGTTACTCGATTCTGACACGGAGGACAAATTTACTGTCGCTAGCATTTTCTTATTACAGTCCCTCTGTATATTTCTTGGTAGTACCTATAATGTTATTTTTTTTTGTTACATTGGTGGCAAACAAGCGAATGGCCCGCCTGTTGGAAAACAGTCACCACAGCCTATTGACTTGCAATATACGTCCGCTCACGGGTTGGCGTCCGTGTGCATTGCACAGGCGTCTGGGGGCTGTCTAGTACCCCAATTAACGCGTAGCGACGCGCCAATTGGGGTACTAGACTACTAGACAACTAGAGCACTATCATGTTTATCAAATTATATTTGCAAATGCAATTTTAAATTGTTAATTAATATTGAGTAAAATTTTGGTAGCTCCGTTAATACCCCCTATTTTTTAGTGAGTTAAATGAAGGGAGAAAGGAATGTCAGTGAATTGGTGCAGAGATTTTTGTGAAATTCTCTTGAATGAGTTATCCATCAGATGTTAAAAAATCTCTCATATGAACCTTACTTAAGATTTAAATTTGATAGCGCATTTATGTTAGTTAATCAAAATTTACCTCTATTTCAGCTTCAGCAATAATTGCGTCATTCTTACCCGATGACCGTCGACTTATGCCAACCCCAAAAAAAGAAGACTCTGAAAAGGACAAAAATGAAAATTAATCTCAAAGTATTTATATTCATATTTAGATGACATCGTAGTTAGATCCAATTCAATATTTTTTGATGTGTTGCGGTTTTCTTTTTGGGTTGTATTTAAATTAACACCATAAAAACCTTACTTAACCTACAAAAAAAAGGAAAAATGCTCACCAGAAAGTGTAAATTCTCATTAAAAGATGTATTTGGTTAGCCAATGTTCCATTTTGGAGAGCCCTTTACTATTTGTTTGGTTCGCACTAAATTTAAGGATTCCATTAGGCAAGTTTCAAATTGCATTTGTTGTGTGCTGATCGTATAGTTGGGCAGATCGTGAAGTACTGGATCATAAAAATCTCGGCTACTAGTCCAATAACTCATTTTATAAAAATGGTAGTGGTCAGGAGTGATCAGTAGGTTCATGGTTATTTTTATAACCAAGCGGAGTGCACTGGTTTGTGAGAGCATCTATGGCCTAAGACATAATTGCGGCGTTCACGATGCGCCTGGGCATATCATGATCTGCCCAACTATATGATCAGCCGACAACACATACAACTTGAACAAACCTGCATACAAGCTACGACTTGTCTCAAGTAGCTTGAACTTATACAATCAAGTAACGTATCTCTTGCTTTACTTTATTGAAACATAATGGCTGTTAGGTGGTGAGTAGGTTAGGTTATCTCCCCTGTGAATCCAGTATCGAACCATTGAACAGGCCAGCGACGATGCTTCTTTTTATTCAATCGGTAATAATATTATATGATTATCTCAAAAATGACTCTGCAAGCAGCACTGACCACAGCAGCACGTCTTCCACCCATGATATCCTACTCAATTGTGATCTCCACTTGTATGCAAGTAATCTAATATCTCGAAAACATGTTTCCAATGCAAGCAACTTGTACGCAAATTGTGACGTCACCTTTATTCCCATTCTTTTTCACTGACTATTGCAGTTGGCCACATAATGCCTTTACAGCGTCTCTTCACCGTGGTTTTCAAAAAGACGACCACCTTGATCCTCAAGCCGTATCAGTAGGGAGTTGCGATACATTGTAAATTATTTAATTTCATATTTATGTTGCTCTTATCAAAGTGAGTCTATTAATTAAGAACAGAGTAGTTAACGATTTTATTTTATTTTCAACCATCGTAAAACACGCGTAGGTCCTGTTTCCTTTATTTATATGTACAGTTGGCAGAATTCTAGTCATTTCTTTTTTAAAGCAAATCTTTATAGCCTGACAAATATTAAATCTATCTAATATTAATAAATCAATGCCATAAAAAAGTTATAGGTAAATACCACACGATATGAACAGGAAGTTGTATTCCATCCCTTATGGATCGTCGTACTGAGAAAGACCAATATTTTCTCTATAAAATACTTAGAGTCTTAGTGGACTCTCCATTCCTTTTGGAAAATATAAATATAAGGTGTTCCTGAACAAGCTCACGTCTTAACTTTTTTTCTATGTGTACTACAAAAACTAAATATACAAGTAATACATTTTTGTTTCGTTGTTGTAATGTGTATAATAAGATATTTAATTCAGTAGATATTTTCCATTACAGTGCTTCTCAATTCAAGAAGCAAGTAAATAGCATTATTGTCGATGTATAATTTATAGTTTATGTTATGTGTAATATTCTTATTGTGTCCGTTATGTATTACTTATTGTGTTATATAACTGTGGAAACTTTACCTACTGATTTTGTACTACATTTAGTGTTCCCGGGGCCTATAGGCTTTTAGGCCTAAAATTAAGCCTATTAGTCCTTTTTATGGCCATGATAGAATAGTAGGCTTTTAAAAGGCTACTCACTTTAAAAAGCCTATAGACCTCAAAAGGCCTTTTAGGCTTTTTTTGCGACTAAAGTCTTTTTCGGTGAGCAGGCTTATTATAAGGCTATAGCCCTTATTCAGATTATGATTTAGTATTGCATTATTTTAGTACCTATTGCATTTTTGCATTTGTATAAATGTCTGTCTCTATTTTTATTTTTTTATACTATATAATATTCCTTTCGGATTTACGATTACATATTCCTTTTCGACCCAAAGGTTGACTGGTAGATAATGCCTCTTAACGTTAAGTTTGCTAATTGTATCAAATTTTGTGTGGAAAAGGTTTTAAATAATAGGCTTTAAATAATAATAATAATAAAGTATAAATAAAGGCTTTAAATAATAATAATAATAAAGTTAAAGCATTCATGCAATTTCAAACAATATTTAAAATCGTATAGGTAATTAAGTTGACGATTATTATACTCGTACAATAAATAAAATAGACCTAGCCTAAAGGACTAACAATCGTTATAGGCTTTTAGCCTTTCAAGCCTTTTAAATATGCGCCTAGCCTACAAAAAGGCTAAAAGCCTATAGTCCTCGGGAAGACAAAATAAAGGCTATGAAAAAGGCCTAGCCTAAAGGCCTAAAAGCCTTTTTAGGCTTTTATCCCGCTGTAGCCCCTTGATTCGTAGGCTAGCCTTAAAATAAAGCCTAAAAGCCTATAGGCCTCGGGAACACTAACTACATTTCATTGCTTATAATTGTTTAAGTTGCATAATAATTGTTTTTTTCCTAAATAAATAAAAAATAAATAAATCAGGAATTATAATAGGTAGGTATTCAACTAATTTAGAGTTATTGCTTTGTAAATATATTGAAATAAAAGATTACTCAAATATAATTATTATTTTATATTTGATTCGAAACCCCGTATCCCGCTTTTAAATTTTACAAATCTGGGTAAGGTGCTAGCCCTGACCAAATAAAAAACTAAAGACGGAGCCAAGACGGAGCACTGGCAAGAAAGCTCTGAGGTTGTTTTTAAGGATACGTAATGCGCTTTACAGACGGTGGGGCGGGGCAGTCTCTTTGACTGCAATAAAGACCGCGTCTGCTCGTCGATGATGTATGTGTGCACTGAGAGATCACATCGCAAATTTGTGAATAGTATATTGCAGGTTTTAGTAAAAGTTGTGAAAGAATTGTAGAATAGCGTCCTAAAATTCGTAAAGGAATACTTAAAAAGATACAGCCGAAATAAGTGATATCTCAGTTCTCACATAGCACTTTCTACATCTGGGAAAATATTAAGTTTAAACAAGATGTTTGCTTATGGATTTTTAGTAGAACTTTATTTACGACGAATCTGCTATATAATATAACACGTTCAACAGCGTCGTTTACAAAATTTTTTTTTTTTCAATGATCTCTCAATTCACACAAATGAGATTTGTATTTTTGGTGGTTTACCTATAACATTGTAAATGAATTCGTATTATTTTCATCGCAACTTTTAGTAAAAACTCAAAGAAATATTGTAAAATAAAGATGACGTCATAAATGTGATGCTATTCTTTGCAAGTGATATTTAAATGTGATCTCTCAATCCACACATTTCAAATTATCTAATCATTAATTTGAAAATCAAAATATTACCGAATATTGATAGTGTGTCATGCAAAATTTAGTAGAATATTTTTTCTAAATTCCACATGTTTCTTATCCCGAATTAATGGCGTAAATAATAAACTTAAGCAGCTTGATTATTTCTGTGAATAAAGACAGAATAAGCTATATGCACAAATTGAAACATCTTGGAACATTATTTTCTTTTTAATTTCAAAAGAAGGGAAGCAAAACAACTCAACAAACAAGGGGCCATTCATTTATTACGTAAGACGATTTTTGTTAGTTTTAGACCCCCTCCCCGCAATAGTAAAAAAATATAATAAGAAAAATCTTTAGCTAAGAAAAAATAAGAAATGTTCGATGTCCCCTCATGACCAAGGAATTACAGTATTTATTCGCACCTTATCAAACGATATCATATTTCGAGTTTCCTAGCGATGTAAAAAAACCCTATTAGAAGATAAATGACTATTTAAATGATCAAAATGCGTGGGAGTAAAATCTGCTCAAAATTTACACATTTAAAATTGTAATTTATTCATATTTTTATAAGTATCTTTTGACCTGTAATGATGTTTTGAAATCATTACTATATGTGTGTGTACAGCTGTGGAGTTTCTTTCGCCATTTCTTCTCAGACATAATAATAATTGTTTAAGTAAAATAATTATTTCGTCCCGAAATGGTGGTGGGGTTTTTGACCATTTAAAAGTACTTAGCAAAGTCCATTTAAATAAAGAGTTTTTTCATTTCATTTCAGATTTACCCTATACTTGTAGTATGTACAAGACGGTATTATTTGCTAAATTTCATAGTTCTAGTAGGTCAACGGCTTATACCTACCCTATAAATTTTGATTCCATTTACGTGAGAATGTCAAAATATACGTTTTTTGCGGCATAAACGGCCTTATCTTTTTTTTTTCAGTCTCAGACTACAGAAGTTTCGGTAAACTTAGAAGTGTGATTTTTTTACAGTTTCAAGGGACTGTAGACCTGAGTTTTAATTTCAACGCGATATCTCCACGCGTTGCCGAGATGAAGGGTCTTGACTTGACCGATGGACGGACGGACAACAATGTCATCCTTAAAAGGTTCCGTTTTTAAAACCTTAAAGTACTGAAGATATGGCTGTGTGAGCTAGATCCCTTTCTTTATTCATAGAGAGAATGGAAAATACAACATTAAATTGTTTCAATACACGGAGTCTTTGGCGGGAAACCATGGCGTCTGGATGTCGATCTTTAATTCGATAATTCAAAATTGCTTCGGAGTGGATTTTGTGCAGTGAAAGTGATGTTTTTTTTTTTTTTTTTTTTTTTTTTTTTAAACTATGGCAATCTGCCGATTTTCTCGGCAATTTCTGCCAGTGTCATGTATTTTTCAGGTAAAAAGAATACTGCGAAAAATCATGTCGAACGCGCGAAGTTGGATGCTTGTGGAATCTAAAACAAACACAACACATAATTATGTATTAGTAAAATGGAATACATAGATAGACATTGAGATATACATACATATTATAGTTTTATATTATTAATGGTAATAAATTTCAAGAATGCTGTTATTATCTCGGGATTGGGGAAGAATGAAAGAAGGTGTCTAATATTAACTGGGTGTTGTATTCTTAATTTAGTAATAACATGTTGGAGGGAGTATGCGTTGTTCAGTGGGCATGCAAGGAAAATATGGTCTAGATTACCTTCGTCTAGTCCACATTCGCACAGGGAGCTATCTCGGACTCTAATTTTATTTAAGAAAACTGGGGTGCAACAGTGTCCTAGTCGGATTCTACATAAAACTGAGGTAGTAGTCTTAGAGGCTTTTTTATATTTGTAGAACCAAGGCTTTGTAGGGATATCTTGTTGCAGTGATGCATACCAAGCGCCCTTTGTCTTACTGGACTCTTTCCATGAGCTCTTCCAACTATCAAACAGGTCAGTTTTTGTACTGTGTAGCAAATCATAAGTGAGGACAGAATAATGTTTTGAGTCTGCCAGTCTATTGTTGATAGCATTTTTAGCCATTGAGTCTGCACATTCATTACCTCTAATACCCACATGGCTTGGGATCCAGACCAGAACAACTTTAGTGTTTTTTAAATGACATTCATAAAGCCTATTTCTGATTTCTGCAACAATAGGGCTACGGAGTTTGTCCTTCAGCTGGTTTTTTACTATGGCCTCTAAAGCACTTTTCGAGTCAGTAAAAATTACAGCTTTAGCGATGGTATGAGAGGCAATGAATGAGCAGGCCTCTAGGATGCCAACACACTCCCCAGTAAAGACAGATGACTCCGGTGGGCACTGTAGCTGGATACAAATTTTAGAGTTGGAGTAGTACACGGCAATACCAGTCTTACCATTCCCAGACAATTTAGAGGCATCTGTGTAGAACTTATGGTAGTCCTTCCACTTGTCATTTAAGATAGATAAAAATTTTAAATTAGCCTGTGGTGTATCCTTATTTATACCAATTGAGAGGATACAGTGCGGTACAAAACAAATTTTATGGTATTCAGTTTCGTACACAGGGAGCTTCCTATACTGAACAATAGGTGATTTGTTCTCAGCTGAATTTACTTTTCTAATGGCAGTCAGTATTAAAGGGATGCTTTTGTGCTTCCAGTAATCCTTATTAGTGAGGCTATCTAAGTGTTTTAATTTTGGGATAATTGTGTGGGAACTATTAAAATAAATTTTGTAGACAAATCTGTCCGCCAAGTACTGTCTGCGAAGGGCGAGTGGAGGTTCACCGCTTTCCACCTGCAGGGCATTCAACGGAGTGGACCTCATGCAGCCTAGCACAATACGAAGCGACTTAGACTGGATAGTCTCGAGCTTGGATAGGGCAATTTTACTACATGGCTCTAACAAAAAAGTGCCGTAGTCTAGATGACTTCGGATAACTGCGTTATATATGAGTTTGAGTGTAAATGGGTGGGCACCCCACCAAACTCCTGCGAGAGCTCTTAACATATTTATATTTTTCTCACATTTTTTAATAATGTAATTTAGATGAGGTACCCCCGAGAGCTTTGAATCCAGTATAACTCCAAGAAACCTAACACTATCAACAACCTCAATGGGTGAATCTTCTATGGCCAGGTGGATGGTGGGAATTATTCTTTTCCTAGAAAATACAACTGCTGAGCACTTGGAAGCTGACAGCTGAAGCCCATGTGAGAGAAGCCATTCATTCAGAGAGTTGAGTGACACTTGCATTGATTCTGCAGCAGCTACTACAGAGTCAGATTGGATGTACAGGCACAAATCATCAGCGTATTGCAAGATCTGGCAATCGATGTTTAGTGCCATGTGAAGGTCCCGAGTATAAATGCTGTATAAAAGTGGGCTTAATACAGAGCCTTGAGGGAGCCCACGCCATGCACTTCTGTGGTTAAGGTTTTCTCCGGGTGTACGGAGACTCACTGTACGGCCTCCCAGAAGGTTGCAAATGTAACGAATCATCCTTGCCGGTATACTCAGCTCGCGTAACTTACTCCTGAGCATGGAAAGAAGAACGCTATCATATGCGGAGGATATGTCGAGGAAAACCGCAAGCAGTGCTTCGTTTTTACTAAATGTGATGCGGCAGTCTGTCATAAAGGTACCAAGGCTATCCATAGTACTGAGTCCTTTCCTAAATCCGAATTGGGATTTTGCTAAGAGTTCTTTGCTCTCCACAAACCACTCTAATCTATTTTTAACAAGATGTTCTAAAATTTTTGATAATGCAGATGATAAAGCAATAGGGCGGTAGCTACTTGTGCACTCTGTGGGTTTACCTGGTTTCAACAATGGAATAACTAAATGACATTTCCAACTCTCAGGAATGTAACCCAAACTATAAAACATATTTATTAAATTGAGGAAATACTGGCGGAATTTAATTCCAGACTTTTTTATAAATGAATAGGGGAAGCCATCTATACCTGGGGCTGAGTCTTCTATATAATTTAAGATATTTTCTAACTCGGTCATTGAGAAAGGGGAGTCCACAGGGTCATTGGATATAGGATATTCGCACATGGATATAGGGCAGTCGTCAATGTATGGAGCAGTAGGAGGAGCGAGCTTATCAAGGAAACGGTCTACAACTTCTTCTGAAATATGGGGTGAATTTCTTGTTGAACTACCAATTCTAAACCTTTTGAAATTTTGCCACACATGTGTTGATGGAGTTGAGGGCGAGAGTGATAAACAAAATCCTTTCCAGCAATCATGTTTTTTCTTTTTAAAAATTCGTCTCGATTTGGCTACAATCCTGTTGTAATTTTGGAGATTCTCTGGGGTCATGTGACGAATATAATTTAACTCGGCCTCATTACGTGCCTTAATTAAGGAAGTGCACTCCCTATCCCACCAAGGTGGGGAGGGGATTTTCCCACGCGAAGAGTTTTTTTGGGGTATTGTAGCATCGGCAGAGGTATGTATAACATTACATAGTTGTGAATAGCAGGCCTCTAAATTATTTGGGGAGGTGGTAGGTAATGAATCAACCTTATCTTCCAACATGCCTCTATAGCTGCTCCAGTCTGCATCTTGGATTCTGTATTTCAGAAGGGGTTTTTGGATATATTGGGGTAATGATTTATCAATCAATGTAGTGCATATTGGGTAGTGGTCACTTCCATATGTCAAGTGTAAACGCTGATATTCCATCAATGATGCCAGGTTTGCTGAGCATAAGGTTAAGTCAACACAGCTTTTACTTTGACCAAGACGGGGAAGCCTCGTGGCAGCTCCATCATTGAGGACACACAGGCCGCACTCATCAATGACATCAGCTAGGTCAGAACCAAAGTTATCACAGTAATCTGATCCCCAAAGAAAGTGGTGACTATTAAAATCTCCTAGGAGTACTAAAGGACCCGTAGTGGACTGTGCAAGATTTTTAATATATTGTATACAAAAAGGATCGGGTGAAGGTATGTAAACAGTAATAAATTTAATGCCCAATATACAGACTCCAACAGCATTAATCTGATCTCCATGAGGGGGTAGTGAGAGGGTGGATGAAGGGACTAAATTGTTTACTAAGATAGCAGCACCCCCATAACCGTCAGCACGGTCATCGCGGTAACTGCTATAGCCTCTAAAATTTAATTGGAGATGTGGCTTGAGCCACGTTTCAGATAAAGCAAAAAGTGCAGGTTTGTGAAAGTTTAATAAATAATTAACCTCATGTTTTTTAGGGAGAACGCTTCTAGCGTTCCATTGAAGGATTTTGAGGGGAGCCATTTTTGGATGACTTAATAGAGTGAATAAGTTGAGTGGCAACGTGGTCGGGTAAACTAAAACTTGGGTTACAAGATAAATAACTTGAAAGATAGGAAATAAGGGATACAATGTACTCTTGTGATTGTTCATTTTGTACTGGCGCTGTGTTGAGAGCGCATCCATTTGGAGAAGAAGGAAAAGCAAAACTGTTAATGATATCCTGGTGGGCTCTTTGGTCATAGCCGGGGGCGAGAGGAGCATGTGATCTAGGTTTGGAGAAAACTGTTTTTTTATATGAAGTTTGTGAGTTTTGAAAGCGGGTTTTGCTTGGTATAGCAGTGGACATATATTGTATATAAGGGTCCCGAGGGACAGATTTTGAAACATCAGCATATGAGCGGCTGCTAGTGGGAAATTTTTGGGACGCTTCTCCATATGATATGTTTTGCTCTGCCATGGTCACTTTGATATTTTTTTGGCGAACAAACTCAGGACAGTTTTTGCTGGTAGCAGTATGGGGGCCTGAGCAGTAAAAACATTTCATATCTTCTTCAGTGCAATCTTCACCTACATGTTCTTCACCGCAACGGAAACAACGCGGTTTAGACCGGCATTGGGTTTTGGTATGCCCATATTTGCAGCAGCGGAAACACTGTATTGTGGGGAAATGATATCGATCTACAGGGAGTGATGTATAACAGCAGAATACTCGTTCAGGTAGGACCTGTCCATCAAACGTAATAACCACGGTTTGTGTTGGTTTCCACTCAGTAGTACCATCAGTTGTTATTTTGTGGTTCATGCGTCTTACTTTTAATATAGGACCACACCCTTGTGGTACTTTAATATTTTCTTTAACCTCCTCATCCGTCCATTCATTGGGTACACCTCTAATAACCCCCATTCTGGTGATATTGTATGATGGGATGCTTGCCGAATAGCCTTTACTATTTAATTCAGAGTTACTGAGGTATGAGTTGGCATCTTCAGGGGTTTTGAATTCCACAGAAATACGATTACGGCCTACTTTCTTAATGCCATCCGTTAAGATGTTTTTGATGAGCATTCTATGCATTAGCTGTCCAAACTTAAGAGGGTGGATTGATGTGCCAGATGTTGAATCAATCTCAGTACGAGACACATGAACTAAGAATGGTGCGACATCCATAGCTGAATATCGTGTGCGGCTATATTGTATAGGAGTAGTTGATTTGGGTTGTTTAGGTATGGATATGGCGCCATCGCCGTCATGGGTGCGTTTAGATGGTCGGGTCTGTGAACTTTCTACTGCTTCAAAATTAGACAGAGGGGCTGATATTATAGGTGCATATGAAAATAGATCCTGAGATTCGACTCCTACGGGTGGGTCTGGTGGGCGGCCAGGGGGGCGATCGTCAGCCTCCATGGTCGCCCGGCATAACCCTCACAAGTTAGTTTAGACACAAATTCTTACCTAGTTAGTATTACAAATACTAGCACCACACCAAGGACAATCACAAACAAACAAAGATCACCACAAAAATCACTTAATTAACAAAAAATCACGTCAGAATTCGGAACAACAAACACGTTGACCGGATGACACTGACAGAAACCAAAGTGGTGTTGTTTCGTTGCATTAGCATCCGTGTTGACGAACAGTTATGAGAAAACATTGAAATAAAGGTTTTGTGTATATGACGTTGAGAATTGTACAGTGGTTGGAAATCGCACTCATCAGTCACCATCATGAGGTCTGTACAATGAATTTCTCGCCAAGCACTCCCTAGATGCATTAAAATGTGTGGCACCCACATTTTATTGCAAAAATCAAGAAAGAAGATATGAAACTTAGGACTTGGCTGTATGGGCTAAATCGTTTTGCCGTCCCGTAACAGGGAAAATTTAAGAAAAAATTTCAATATACTTAAAAAAAACATGTTGTTTATGCAATTGAGGGTAGGTAACAAAATTCCAACAGCACCTTGCCACGGTAATATACCTTGCGCTGCCTGGCGAAAGTAAATAGTTTGGTTTTAATATTTTTTTTATTCTTTTCGTAATTTTGATCAATAAATTAACAGTAAAATGAAACTGGCAAAGATTATATTATACCGGCCAAGTTACTAAAATTGTGAATTGTATTGATAACCTACGATAGGTAGGTATAATGTACCTATGTAGGTAGGTACATCATTAAGTTAAAGTTAAACATTATAAATAACTTAGATAAGACTATAGCCGCTTACCTTGTCGCAAACGTAGCTGGTCTTTACAATGAACGTGAGATAAAATAATAATAGCTTATTTACATTAAAATTCAGTACAGCTCATAGCATATCAAGTATAGCAGTTGCGGTTAAAAAACGGTTTTTATTAAAAGTGAATAAGATTGGTAATGAAGACACAGTTGTTTATTTTACTGTTACGTGTCGTGTTTGAGTAGCGATAAATTATTATTTTTGTGAAATAAATAAAATATATAATTTACTAAATTTAATGTGAACAAACTAGTGTTAATGAAATTCAGAGTGTTGTGAAAATGACTGAAAACGGAGAAAAAATTTCATTCGAAGAGGCTCTAAATAAAACAGGTTAGTTATTAACAGTATTTTTTTAATCTTTATATGAATTAATTTGATTAATTCATTTAACTAATAAGCAAAGGTCGGAATCAGGTAGAGTTATTTATGTAGATACTTACATCTGATTTCATACAGCGAAAGAATAAAGTGGATATTCGTCAAATCCCGATATTAATTTTAAAGACCAGAAAAACCCCATGATTTATTAAATAAAAAAAACTATGTTGCCTACATCAATGACGTATCGGATGTCGGAAGTTGCAAATTTTAGTGGTACTTTAAATGAATCGGACAAGGAAAATGATTATGATGGGCTGTTTGAAATAAGCAAACTCTCACGAGTCTAGGCTAGAAGCAAAAGTGTTTTCGTAGATATTGATAAAAAAGGCGAAGTATTATATGAGAATTTGTGTAAGACTATTAATAGTTTGTAATGTGAATTAATGAAAAGGTACTAATAAAAATTGTATGTTGACTATCTTTTTTTATTTTTCTTGTCTATTTCTGAGGTTTTTATTATTATTTATTTGTAATATTGTTGGCCACAGGGGATTGTCCATTAGAAATCCCGGGAAGATCCACATTAATATCAACATTTTGATGCAAGTACATAATTAACTTTACGTAGTTCCGACCTCTGCTAATAAGTGTTCACCTACAAAATTGTCGTCTTGTATGAAAATATCAATATGAACATATACATCCGTTGCTCAACGCCAATAAATCTAGTATCCATAATACAAGTTCTTAATGATACTTAATTTGGACTAGATCAATTATCTAGTCCAAATGTGAGTGTGGAAAAAATACAAACCTTTTGTAGTCCCCATGTTTTGTCGTACGTAGTCCGACACAATCCGAATACACTTTGGCATTTCTTTATTGTGTTGTCTACATGAGTTTTCCACTTTAGTTCCTTATCCAGTGTTATTCCTACATATTTTACTTCCGTGGACCATGACGTTGCAATAGAGTGTAAGTGACTTGGTCTGTTCTACTTTCCTCTTCCTGGTGAATGGTGATTTTTCACAAAAAATAAAGTATAATTTTGGTCTGGGAAGGAAAGGGTCCATCATTGCCATCAAAATACAAACATGTGTTGGTTTTTTTTTGTCTAGTGGGTAACGAAGAAACGGTGCCCCTAATTATTATCTATAATATAAAAGGCAAAGTCCTGACTCACTGTCTGACTGATCAACGCCCAGCCCATACCGTTGGACCTAGATAGCTGGAATTTTGCACAGAGAATGACACAAAAGATGAAAGTTTGTATGGGAAATCATTTCATCATTTTTATAGTAAAATACATAACAATTGGCACCTATATGAGTTTTCGGTAAAAAATTAAGAATGACATATTTAAGGATTTTTCGAAATTTAATCCCACGGGGACGAAGTCGCGAGCTCAAGCTAGTTACAAATAGAATGATTTTATTTTTGCGTTTACAAACGCGTAAATAAGAAAAAATGCACTGAAAAAAATCGACTTGCCTCAGGCAGGAATCGAACCGGCATCTTCCGCAATCCGGGCGACTGCGTTGACCATGCGTTTCTAGTATTAAAAATTATTTACGCGTTTGTAAACGCAAAAATAAAATTATTCCATAGTAAGGTATCTTATCTTAACCTGGGCGTCAAATATTTGCAAAAATATTTCGTTCGAGTCTTAGAAGTGCAAATTTCAAAGATTTGATGAAACAATGTTTATCATAAAAACATAAGCACCAAGCACTGATAAATTTCGACAGTGAAAAGCAGTGTCTCGGTGGCGTAATGGTCAACGCAGCCGTCCGGATTGCGGAAGATGCGGGTTCGATTCCCGCCTGAGGCAAGTAGATTTTTTTCTAGTATTAAATAGAACAAAGTCGCACGTCTGATCCGTGGTCCTTGTTTTTTTTTCAATTGTTTTTGTTAGTGTCGTAGTCACTAACTAAAACTAAAATAACTAGAAAACACTAGAACTAAGGATCACGAAACGTGTGGCTTTGTTGTATTTGTAATAATAATTAGGGGCACCTTTCCTTCGTTGCCCACTAGACCTTCAAAGCCGGCCCTGCTTGGAACATGTGAAACAGACCCTACATCTAATCAGGGCCCGATCTAGCCATTTCGCCGCTCTGGGCAAAGTCCCCCCCATCCCCCCGAAATATAAAATCCGGAAATTCGAAACTAGATTACTAACACAACAAAAAACTACTGAAGCTATTTTCATACAACTTTTCAATTTTTCCGCCCTTGTTTTTGCCGCTCTGGACGAATGTCCGGCTTGTGCCCCCTAGATAGGGCCCTGCATCTAATTAACGTTTTCCACCAGGGTTCGGAGCCTACAGCATGTCGATGTTGGTGCTATCCGGTGTGACGATCATTTCGTTCGCCTGTATTTACTTCAACACCTCCATAATAGTCCCCATCAGCGCGTGTGAGCTGAATACTACTGGCGCTCAACAGGGTATGCTGGTAGCTGGCCCAACGGTAGGTTAGTATCAGTATGTTTGTAACTCCTGTATTTTGGTAACTCCTGTATGGTTGTAACTCCTGTATGTTTGTATGTAACAGACTCGTTTAGGCTCGATTTTGACCCACTTTAATCGGTCAGATTTCATTTAAACTTTATAGACTTATCAAAGACCGATAACATTACAGTAATTCAATAAGAATATCCCATTATCCTGATAAGAATCGCCAGGACTAATAAATTAAACGTTTGGAAAGTCAATTCAGTTATACGTCACTAGATGGCGTTGTCATTGTTAAGTTGGCGGTATTAAGATATTATTTAATAATTTAAGTACCTTGATCGGCGGTTATAATTCGCACTAAAATATAGACAACCCGTCTTCTAAATGTAAAAAATCGGTACACCTCGTAAACAGGAATGACGTAACACACATAAAAATAATAGTTTTAAAAAAAACTAAAAAGCACGCTTTTATGTTATTAATTTAAAAATATAAATGTTATTAATTTTTATGTTATTAAGTGCAATCAAGAGTTAAATAAATAAAAAACACGCTTTTATATTAAATCGGACTAAAAAGTGAATAATAAGTTTTTAATAATAAGTCTGTAATATCAATGGTATTTAAAATAGAACCTTTACTTTGAAAATCACGTTGCGTAACAGGATACATCTTGGGAGCCATGTTTTGGGGTCACATAGCAGACCAGCGCGGCAGGAAGAACATCCTCATTTTGTCTCTTCTCCTTGGAGCCGTGGTCAATGCTGTCTCCAGCTTCTCAGTCAACTGGCTAATGATGCTGATACTGCAATTCGTTGCCTCTTTGATGTAAGTTTCTACAAATTATACTGGTATGGTTGCTGTGCCATGTAGTTCCCGGTTATAAATGAGACAAGCTTTTCTTATTCCGTGGGTGTCGTAAAGGCGACTTAGGGAGATCCTGAACCTCGTTCAGCCAGACCATCGCAGCAAAATGTCTACTTAAGAAGTAGCCAAATAAAATCTACCTACGTAGTATAGAAGTCTTGTAATCGTCAAAAAATTCGACCTAGGGATTTTGACAGGTTTACACGTTTGGGTCCAAAAATACTGTTTTTGGAATTATGTCTGTTTGTGCGTTTGTGTGTCTGTGCGTTAGCACGATAACTCGAGTATGCTTTAACTTATTGCTACTAAATTTAACATGCATGTATGTCATCAAAATATGAGGTTTCTATTAGTTTTTGAGTCTTCCAGTCACGAAAGTTAAGCAACCAAGTGCGCGGTCGATACTCGGATGGGTGACCAAAATTAAACATGCATATATGACATCAAAATATAAGGTTTCTATCAACTTTTGATTCATTTCCGGTATACGAGAAAGTCAAGGGGTGACCACTCGCAATTTTTATTTCTCCATGTGCTCAATCACCAGTCTAACATAGTTATCTTGCAAATAGGCAATGTTTCATCTTTTTTCCAGGATATCCGGTCAGTATTCGTTGGCAATTACCATATTGAGCGAGAGCGTGCCGCTAGCAAAGCGGGACTTGGTGATGCTGCTGGTTTCAAGTATTTTTCTCCTCTCCCATGGGATCATAGCTGGTAGGCATTACATTGTTTCCACCCCAGCACTGAGTAGAACATGGACTCATTCATACAACAGCAGTAGGATACCGGGGAACTGATTGCGTAATTATTTCAATTCACGCTTGCACATTAGTCGGCCCTGCGCGATGCAATAGAAATGTCTTGTTAGACCAGGACGATTTACGAGCGGTATACTCTACTCCCAAACCAGCTTTGCTCGGGACAACATCTTACCTACTCACCACACCAATGATTTATATTTACAAATTCTGGCGCGTCGAATGTGAGGCGTTAAAATTGGGGCAATTGGTGTCATATCAATCTGCTTCATTCACTGTTGGGACCTCAGGTTGGGACAGTTTAAACGTCACTCAGTATGGGTATGCGCCATCTTTATTAAAACATCACTTCACCGCAACAGAAGACTTGTGTGAAGATCCGGGTCCTACGTCCGTAACGCTTTTACAGGGAGGTACAGATACGTATGGCCTGGACGCTTCTCCTAAGTTCCTACACTTCACGAGACGGTACAACAAAACCAAAGTTTAAGCCCTCAGGGGCAACTTCAGATCTGCTGCTCTCTTTCGCCGAGAACCCTGAGAGACTGTAGATTACAGTCAGACTTTCTCGCAAGAGATACTTGCTGACTACTGGTTAGAGGACTCACAAACATCTTCTAATCCTTTGGGGGCACCCCCAAAACACCAAAATGGCGTCGAGTAGCGGGACTCCTCTACGGGTACTATAAATAAAATATTTTTAGCAAAAAAAATAGGAAAACCGACTTCAATGCGTACAGATTTAAACTAAAAAGTAAGAAATAAATAATATTTTTATGAAATAGTTGAAAAGAGCGTCATAGAAAACCAAGGAAAGTATTGATACACATTTACAATTCTTTATTTATAATTCATACTCTGATATATTTGGAGCCGGTGCCAGCTAGCCAAGGAGGATAGCGTTTGCAATATTCGAACTTCACGGAGCGGCGGATTATTTCTCATCTTTATTATGCATTCATTATTATGTATAGTTAATGTATTAATCAAGTTCGTATCTATTAGGTAAGTTTATTTTGCTTAGTGAAATAAAAACTGACTCCTTAAGTGAAGAAACGTAATATTATATTAGAATAATTTCATACAAACACCACCATGTTAGACAAATCAACAAGTAACCTAGCAACCGAGCAACCAAGTCTATGACATCTTCCCGGGAGAGAAAAAACCGGAAGGTCAGTCAGTCACGTAGTCACAGAACCTAGCAGGTGGCCTAATCAGTCTACGCGTCCGCGTGACAGTCGGATTAGTCGGATTGTCAGTCGGAACAGTTTTGTCAGTGTCTACTGCCCTATTGTCAACCGCTGTCATAAGGCCGTCTGCCTCCGGTTGATCATAGTGCACCTCGAGTGGAAACAAACGTTGCAAAGGTCTCACTCGTTCCCCAGCAGCTGTACGCACCTTTGCTACCCTACTGCAGCCATCGGCGCCCACATAGACTTCGGTCACCAACGCCAGAGGCCACTGCAAGCGCTTTTCATTTTCTAGCTCCAGCAAAACAACATCACCGACTCTTATCTCTTTGACGCGGCGTTGCTTGCCTTTATGGATGAGATTGCAAATATACTCATTTCGGAACCGCTGCCTGAAATCCTCTCGTACTTTCTGACAGTAACGAGCTCTAATATTTAATGACTTGCCGTCAATATTGTCAACATCAGGAACACTATGCTCCACTATCGCCTGAATAAACATTGATGGGGTGAGGGGCCGCAGATCGTCTAAACCATTGCTTATATATGTTAGCGGCCTACAATTGACAGTCGCTTCGCAATCACATAACACTGTTTGTAATTCCATCAACGTTAAAGAAGCCCATCCCAACACTCTTCTCAGCATTTCCTTCAAGACTCCGATCATTCTCTCATAGAACCCTCCCCACCAAGGAGCACCGGGAGGTATAAAGCTCCATTTGATCCGCGCCACCGAAGAAAAACGGAGGATCTCGTCCCAATCTACGGATTTCAAACAGTTATTGAATCCAGTAAAATTTGTGCCATTGTCACTAAATATTTGTTTAACTCTCCCTCGTCGGGCTATGAAACGGCGAAGGGTCAGTATAAAATCGTGTGTGGACAAAGACTCAGTTACTTCAAAATGAACCGCACGATACGTAGCACACGTATACAGCACAATCCAGCATTTTGCGCCCGTTTTTAATATTAGCGGTCCTGCTAAATCCACGCCGCTAACTTCAAATGCTGACTTGGCTTCGATTCGTCCTTTTGGTAAACTCGCTATAGGGGTGTGAGGTGCTTTTGCCTTATATCTTTTACATATCACACAATCTCTAACAACCTTTTTGACGAGTTCTCTAATTCCAATTATCCAAAAGGTCTGTCTAATATCGGCCATCAGCGTTTGTGTACCCGCATGCTGCAGTCTTCTATGACGCTCTTCAACCATGCGTTGTATTATAATAACAGAAGGAAAAATAATTGGTGCCTTAAAACTAAAACTCTCACTTGAAAGGCCAAGTTTTGTCTTCAAACGCCATATGCCATCGTTATCTTTGAAAGCTTGAAGCTTCTCTATCTTGCTCATATTTTTATTTTGTATAAGACGAAACAGCGACTTCTCTGCTAATTCTATCTCATCAGATGTAAGTTCTTTATTCTGTCTATTTAACCTAATTCTAATTCTCCATATCCAACTTAACATTCTGACTATCTTCGTATAACTTGAAAAATAAATAAGTCTATCTACAAATGTACATTCTTCTATCAACATTGCTTTCACTGAGCTCCGTTTTCGCTCCGCGTCTACCTGTGTCCTATCCACTGTAAGTTCGAAGGATTTAGGCCATTCGTCGGGTGGAGAAAGTAACCACGATGGACCCAGCCACCAGCGGCTTTCCAGTAATCCTCTTATACTAACTCCCCTGGATGGTAAATCGGCCGGATTCATAACACCGGGTACATGCCGCCATGAATCTTTAGAAGTGGAGTTGTTTATCTCACGGACTCTGTTTGCCACAAACACACTCCAGTCTCCTTCACCTTTAATCCAAGACAAAACCACACTGGAATCTGTCCAATAATAGACTTGGCAGTCAGGTAGATTTAACGCCTTAATCACGGTAGCACTCATTCTTGTAGCTAGCGTAGCGGCTATCAGTTCCAGCCGAGGCATTGTAATATTTTTCGCAGGCGTTACTCTTGACTTTGCTGTAACAAGCCTAGCATTGACATCACCTTGACATTCCGAACGTAAAAAAATACACGTCGAATATGCGTGAAGACTTGCATCACTGAACACATGAAGGGAAATTGTACATGCTGCTATAACGTCTCGAGTAAGTCTTCTAGGAATTTTAATTTCCGCTATCAGACCTAAATCTTGAACCCAATCTAGAAATTGTTTTTTCAATACCTGTGGCAACTCTTCATCCCATGTCACTCCTTGAGTCCAGGCCTTCTGAAGTAACATTTTAGGTATTATAGTAGCCGGCCCGACGAGGGAGAGTTAAACAAATATTTAGTGACAATGGCACAAATTTTACTGGATTCAATAACTGTTTGAAATCCGTAGATTGGGACGAGATCCTCCGTTTTTCTTCGGTGGCGCGGATCAAATGGAGCTTTATACCTCCCGGTGCTCCTTGGTGGGGAGGGTTCTATGAGAGAATGATCGGAGTCTTGAAGGAAATGCTGAGAAGAGTGTTAGGACGGGCTTCTTTAACGTTGATGGAATTACAAACAGTGTTGTGTGATTGCGAAGCGACTGTCAATAGTAGGCCGCTAACATACATAAGCAATGGCTTAGACGATCTGCGGCCCCTCACCCCATCAATGTTTAATTGCAGGTTCGAGTCCTGTCACGGTCGCCAAATGTTGCGAAATAAAAATTGACTCCTTAAGTGAAGAAACGTAATATTATATTAGAATAATTTCATACAAACACCACCATGTTAGACAAATCAACAAGTAACCTAGCAACCGAGCAACCAAGTCTATGACACTTAGGCTGACACCGACTCCAAATATATCGGAGTATGAATTTTAAATAAAGAATTGTAAATGTGTATCAATACTTTCCTTGGTTTTCTATGACGCTCTTTTCAACTACTTCATAATAATATTATTTATTTCTTACTTTTTAGTTTAAATCTGTACGCATTGAAGTCGGTTTTCCTATTTTTTTGCTAAAAATATTTTATTTTATTATTTTTAGTGGAAATTAAGTATATTTTATTGAAAATGAATAGACCTACTAGATAAATGCCTATCCATTTATCCAGTAGGTCTATTCATTTTCATTTAACTCATTAAAATTTAACGGAAACTTAAACATTTTTTTTTGTTATTAATGATTTTTTGTTCATAAAGGTCGAATTTATATCAATACAATTTATACGGGCCATCTCTGATCTTGACGTACCTAAAAAAAGAATCACTAAAATCGAGTCGTAATACTCATAATTGACGGAGTATCAGGTAACAAACACAAAAAAACAGTCGGATAGAGAACTTCCTCTTTTTTTTAAGTCGGTTAACATATAATATCACGTCTCAGACCTATAGCTCATTACAAATGTCTACCATTCATTCAGAATGAATAGTATAGTTTAAATGGTAAGTTAATGAACTATGAAACTTGAAGGGAAACAAGTTATTTAACTTAAGTTCATAAAATAATTTGTCATAGTTTATGTGTTGACTATTGGACCTACTAACCAAAATTTCACTATTGCATATTTGGTAATAGCAAGTTCAAAAAAAAATTGTCATTATTTTTGTGTTCGTGGACGATATCATTATTTCATCCCCAATGAAATTATCATTTCAACAAAAAAGTACTCAACCAATTTCGGAAAAAAGAATCATCAAAATCGATTCATAATTGACGGAGTAATCGCGGAACATACATACAAAAAAAAAACATACAGTCGAATAGAGAACCTCCTCCTTTTTTGTTTGCAGTCGGTTAAAAATGCAATTACAGGCAGACATAATGGCTGCATGCCACACGCGCGATATAAACTGTCACATACCTATAAGGTACATACACCAAAATAACATTTTTTACAATTTTTGTCTGTCTGTTTGTTCCGGCTAATCTCTGAAACGGCTGGACCGATTTTGACGCGACTTTTTTTGGCAGGTGTAATAAGGAGTAACTTAGGCTACTTTTTTTTCTTTTGGAAAATTCTACGCGGACGAAGTCGCAGGCACAGCTAGTCTATGAATAAAAATAAATTGTTTGTTCCAGTTTTGGCAATGCCAATAGTGCCGTTAAAGTTTTCTTACGATGTCCCCTATCTGAACATCGCATGGAACTCCTGGAGGAGCCTGCTGGTGGTCTACTCTTTGCCCAGCCTTATCAGCGCTCTATGGCTTTCCTTCATGCAGGAGAGTCCTAGGTTCGTGTATATCAAAGGCGATGAGAAGCGAGTTCTGGAGATCTTGAAAGTAATTCATAGGGTTAATCATGGAAAATCCCAAGACGAATTTCTAGTAAGTTTGGCTTTGAACACAAATTAAGCATGCTTAAAATTTATTTCAACTTGCCTAAAGTAAAACGTAAAACTAGCATTGATGAAAAGTTCTAGTTATAATGTTCGGATAAAATGATGAGTAGGTATTTATATTAATCAAAACTTTGATTATATTAATCAAAGGGTATAAAACGGGATTTAAAAAAATACTGTTATACTTTACGATTATATAGCATTCCCAAGGTAGGTTGGCGTCAGGCAGGCGGACGGCCATAAAACCTATACCTATGTACCGACTCCTCTGTACGCAATTTAAATTTGACCCACTATAAACGGTCAGATTTCATTTAAACTTTATAGTAAAGATCGATGACATTACAATAATTCGATAAGAATATCCTGATTAGAATCGCCAGCCCGTCTAGCATGACCACCTAACAATTTCCCCTTAAAGAAAAAAAAAATACTGTAATATTATAACTGTATTTATTCAGGTCAAAAACTTGCTAAGTCCATGTTGTCAGTCTTCGGAGGTGATGCCACGTGGAAGCCGCTTCAAGTTGCTGTTCAAACCGCCTTTGTTGAAGAACACTGTCATCATGTCTCTTCTTTATATCCTTACACAGTTGAGTAAATATCTTTCATTATGTTGTCGTCCGATCCTGTAATTTGCCAGATCTGATTATTATGAAACGCCGCAACTTCGTCTTAGGTGGCTAGGTGGCTACTGAACCATAAAAATCTCGACCACTTGTCGAATAACCCATTTTCTAAAAATGGCAGCGGTCAGGAGTGAAGGTTCAGGGTTATTTTTTTGTGACAAGCGGAGTGGGCTGTTTGAGGGAGAGTGTAATGTCTTAAGGCCGGCGGCCGCCGACGGCGCGGCACAGCACGGCACGCTTCGGGATGCCGAAAGCTCCTTCAGCATAATCGTGTAAAATAAAAGAATGTCAATGGTATTTTCGTCGAAATGGTGGTAGGGTTTTGACGATTTAAAAGAACTTAGCAGAGTCCATTTAAATAACGAGCTTTTTCATTTTCATTTTTTCAATTGAATATATTAGGTCGAAAATTATTTGTCCACGAAAAAATGGGCATGCCGCCGTGCCGTGCTGCGCCGTCTGTGGGCGCAGGCCCTCATGCACCAATGTATCTGTTCAGGCAGATCTCGATCGGCCTAGTTCAAGACTAGCCTTTTTTGTCGGGGAGGTCAAATGCATTTACGCATTGTCCCTGCGGGGTGGTGCCAACCGCAGGGGATGGGGATATGTGGGACTCGAGGTAAAGGCCTTCCCTCCATACCCACTAAACATCCTCGCCGGCCTGACATTCAGTGACCCTGAAAAGGGCCGTCCGGAACTAGCCGTGGTGGGAAAACAAAAACAACTCGACGATGGCATGTGACTTCGAATGCCAAGGGACAGTTGACATCAAAAGCCACACACCCGCCGAAAAAGCTTCCCCACCTCGTTACCAGGGTACTTATTGTGCAGGGAATTTATTGTTTCTCAGTGGTTATTTTCTAATGTATGTCTTACATCTAAAAGTGAAAAAAACCCAATGAGATAAAATAGCCCACATGTACCTAACTTGTAAATAATTTCAGATCATCTGCATTCAAAGTTTGGCTGCCAACTATAGCTCAACATTTCATGAGAGTTGCACACACAAATGTGGACCCACAACTGACTCTGTGTCAGGTTATGAACATAAGCCTCCACAACCAGACAACAGGACAAATATCTGTGAGTGTTAATCAAGTAGGTATGAGGAGCACTGAGCCTCTGTTTGAAGGAGGAATTAGGCTCAACTAGGTTCATTTTTGCTTCCATTTTCGATGAAACATTGGAAATAAAACGTCTAATTAAGATGATTCATCTTTCATCATTTACGTGCCTTCAAGATGAAAGTCACTAGCCGCCAGAAAGCTTTCATCGGGCATCGGTCATTCATAACATTGTTCAACGATTCCTATTTAAATCGTAATCATAATAATAGAATTTTATTGTTTCCATTGTTTACAAGGTGTCACAACATGATAATGTACAACCCTGAACCCTCGGCAAACGTTTTTTCGAAAACGCAAAAATTGTACCGCGCAATATAAAGCGTTCAACTCGCACGAACACAACTCGCACACGGAGAAAAAAATCTTGCAGCGTTTACAAGAATAACGATTATAGGAACTAGACTTTCTTATTGTTAACGACACAGCAAGAATTCTGTGTTAGATTTACTAAAACTAGAATTATACAGAACTTACGTTATTCTAACTTTGTAATCTAGTAAAGTGTAAAAAGTGTCAAAGTAGTAATCAATAGTTATTTTAGTATTATTTGTTGAACAAAAAGTCCACAATACTTTTTACATGGTACACTTTACTAGAACATTAGGTTGTTGTAACAGCACGAAGATTTAAAGCACATGAAATAGTTAGCTACTATTACTCGCCATTTAATTTTAAGAACTATAAATTCTCGTATGCATGACGTATTAGTGCTGTTACATAAATAGTGTTCAATTGCTATATTAACTACAATAAATACTATACTATACTATATAGTATAGTTAAGATTACTATACACTAGCGTTACGCCTACTAAAACTTATACGCAATCTGTACTAGTGTGATCTTGTAAGTGTTATATTATTTATAGTCAATAATTATTTACTGTGCTTACATTCTTTTCACAATCTTATAGGTAAATACTTACTGTGTTGTTTGTTGTATGACGATGTTGCTTCTAAATTCATTAAGATTGAGGTAAGTATAACATAATTATGAAGGCACAATACCTTCTATGTACAGAACATACTATCTCAATTCGTTTTACATGAGGCAACCGCATCCCAACAACACAGTAAACACTTACCAAACTGTGAAAAGAACGTAATTACAGTAAATTATTATTGACTATAAACAATATAACACTTACAAAATCGCACAATACAACAATATTTGTGATAATAAATGAAACGCCTAAATTTTGATATTCACATTTATTTTCTCAGTATTATTAGGTAATTTAATCGTTGAATTTAATACTAATCCGTCAATATAAACTTTTCTTCTGTCGTTATTATTTAATTTGCCACTATTTTCAAAGAGGTTGAGCAAACCATGTCCCTCATTTGTTTTCTTCAGAAGTTCTTTCAGATGATTATAGTCTGAAAAAATAAGATAAAATTAAAAAAAATCGCTTGAACTCAAAAATTGTCTGTGTGAGTCATTTAACACGTATACAAATTGAACTGAAATTTGTTAAAAACATGTGTAATTTTTTGTTGCAATTAGTTTTTATAAGATTCTTATTTAGATAGATGGTGTCATTTATACCTATGGAAGAAAATAAAGAAAATGTTCCTTATTTTTGACAGCCACAAGTGACCATTTACAAAAACTGCTTTATAATTGACTTATACTCTGACCGAGACATCTACATAAAAGACTTTACTTTACTGGTTTTAAGCATTCCACTTCTTCATTTTTTTTCAGTTTTCAAAATTCTGAAGTATGCTCGGTCCCTTATAGGGTGGATTAGAACCTTAACCAATTCGGCATCTAACATTGGCTTTCTGACTGAAACGAAAAAAATGAGTTATATTTATTTTCTGTGTATTGTTTTTGTTAACCTTGATATAAATGTTACCAAATCAAAGAATCTAACAACTTCGCATTGGCCGTTTGTGGGAGGGGTAACCAAAAATAATGTCTCGAGCTCTCCGCGCTCCGGAAAGCGCGTTATTTTCCATGGACCCGATAATATTCGCCAATCAGCGCTGGGTCTTAGTGGTGAGTTATGGACAAATCTCCCAATAATGTTGCTAGCCATACGAAAGGCTGTGCCCCCGTAGGGACATAAAAAAGTCTGATGATGATGATCATTCATGATGATGCTCAGGTGATGATTGCATACTGTATCGATCGTATCAGACCGAAGATCCTATAATTAGTGAAATTTCAATCCTATAATTAGTGTCAAAATGGACTTACCTGAAAATGCAGGTCATACTTCCAGTTGCCATTGCCTACCTAAGTAATTTAGCAATATCTTCATCCATATTTTTAACAATCTTTACCACTATTAAATTTTTACACGCCACCTTTTATGCGGCGCAATTTGAACTGAAATGACAAGAGTGAGGCAGCTTTTTTGATGACTAAGAAAATGTTTTCAGTTTCTGTTGCGAAGCGCGAAGTTTTTATTACGATCATACAGACAATCACGACGAGATAGTTCTTGTTGACATAATAAATTAACTTTTAAGTTAATATGAAAAGATCTTCATGTAATTGAAACCATGTAATTAATATTATTCACCGAACTAGTTATTGTTAACTATACCAATAACTATATCGTTATGGTTAAAAAGATTGGTAACGTGCTACAAATGATAAAGTTGTACTCAAAACAGAGTATTTAGTATCATAAACAAGTTTTATGATACCCAGTACTTAACAACATATAGTTTAAATCACCATAAGAATATTTGTAATGAAAATATATTATTCTAGTAATCCTTACATAATGACTCGTAAGAAATACTATTAACTATCGTAATAGTTAACATAATAATTCTTGTAGGATTACAATTAAGTATACTTGACAATATAATATATTACGAATACAGAAAGCTAGTACGATTAATCAGAATATTGTATTAAACACAATAAATTTGTTAAAACAACAAAAAATCTAGTAATAATTTTTTACTAAACACTTCTTGTAAATATTTCGGTCACCGATTTTTCTCCGTGCAAAACGCGATAATTTTGCCAGACGCAACGAATTAGGTAATTCGTTGGCCAGACGGCGCGGCGTGAGCTACATTGAACGCTAACGTTTTGAAGCCATTATTTGTTATAAAATACTAAAAAAAAATATACTGTATGGAATAATTTTATTTTTGCGTTTACAAATCCGGGCGGATTGTGGAAGATGCGGGTTCGAGTCCCGCCTGAGGCAAGTCGATTTTTTTCAGTGCATTTTTCTAGTATTAATATTTACGCGTTTGTAAACGCAAAAATAAAATCATTCCATAATGTAAGGTAGTTTCATCTTAACTGAGCGTCAAATATTTGCAAAAATATTTCGTTCGGGATAGATAATATTACCGTGGTTCGGGTCTTAGAAGTGCAAATTTTAAAGATTTGATAAAACAATGTTTACCATAAAAACATAAGCACCAAGCACTGACAAATTTCGACAGCGAAAAGCAGTGTTTCGGTGGCGTAATGGTCAACGCGTCCGCCCGGATTGTGGAAGATGCGGGTTCGAGTCCCGCCTGAGGCAAGTCGATTTTTTTCAGAGCATTTTCTAGTATTAAAAATATACTGTTTCTTTGGAAAATTATGATGAAATAATGTTTAGAATACGTTTTCATAAAAAAAATGAAAGAAAAAATATGACTTTGACCTTCAATAAAATCGTAACTATCAATTTCCCATGTATAAGTAGTCTAAACGAAAGAAAATGTTATGATGGTGAGCAGAATGCATGGTTCTCGTTTGACTGTTCATGTCTTTTACACTCTGTATAGAAATCACAATACGAACGTGAATGAAGATGTGTGCCAGCAGTGGGACGAATTATAAAGGTTGTTATGGTGATGATAGCCTTTTCGGCGGTGAAGATGGTGTCGAAAATCTACAGAGTAAAACTAGGGTCTATTCCAAGTCTATTCTCCTTCGATGTTCGCTGGTGTGGAAGCGTCTATATAGGAATAGGCACAGTGACTGCTTACCATCTGGCACAGGCGCTATTTATTTGTATGGTATAAGGCAAAGCATAAAAATCTAGTTAAAACTCAGGTACTCAGTTTTGGTTACATTTAATTATATCTCTTTACCCTTACATTTACTATTTTCAGCATGGCACAGCAACCTGTGCCTTAGACAACAGCGCACTACTCATCGTTGTGATTACAGCCGTCATAATTTCAATAACCAACGCTATTATTACATTGGTGAGTAGGTACTAGGTATGTACATTATAAAAAAAGCGACTAGTCTTCTTAATTAAGTCCCAAAAGTATAGCCATTGAACATCATAGTTTTGGGTAACGGAATGACAACAAATGACGCATAAAAGTTTTTAATAGAATATCTATATGGGTATCATTTTCGTGGTTTTCGGGGTCCCCATTCCGAATATCTACGTCTTACGTCAGTTTCAAAATTCAAGATGGCGGACGCAACTTTTTAAATAAAATCGTTATGTACCTACCTAACCTAGGAAGAAATTCTTAGGTTGTGTGTGAAGTCAACGAATCCCGCACTTGGCCAGCGTGGTTAACTAAGGCCTAATCGCCCCTAATGTGGGGTAGGCTCGAACCCCTCGGTGGGGACATTATATGAGCTGTTGATGATGATGATGACATTTTCATATTTTTGTTATTACAATATCAATAATTACATCGTCTAAGGACCTACATTAAAATCGGCTTTGGGCTTGAGAGGGCCATGTGCTCGATGTGTACCTATGATTACTCTATAGCTTCTTCTCTGGGAAAAAATACCAGTTGTCCCATCATGGCACTACTCCACTGGAACTAGTGAGAATACACGATATTATTTTTTAGAAAACCCTCATTGCACACACACCCTTTTTATATTCCATTTCTTATTACCGTCAGGTTGTGAGCTACATCGGTCGTCGTAAGATGGTCATGATTGTGACCGCAGTTGCCGGAGCGAGTGGAGTGCTGGTGAACCTAGTGCCCAACGCGTTTGTCAGCGCTATATTCTTCATTATCTTACAAATCGGGATAGTCACAATAGGACTGTACGCGGCTTTGATGGTGGCTTTGTTTCCTACTTATATAAGGTGGGTACGGGTAGTGATTTTTGGTGGTGGTTCCCTATATTTGTTCTTCTGTCTTAAGTCTGTCTTCTGTCGTATGTAGCTAAGACTGTAATTTTAATATATTTGTAGGGACACATGTATGTAGGTGTGAGGTGTAAATGTGAATGTCAGCGTTTTGATCGTGAGCGGCACGTATGAGCGAGCCTCGACCAGTTACTGCGCACTGGCCGAGGGGTGTACACGGGTGTTAGTTTTGGGGAAATTAATGAAATAAAATTCATGCGATTTCTATATCAATTGAAGGCCAGTGGCAGTAGCTCCCAGTGTAGGGTCTGTACCATCGAGCCTGTACATACTGATAGGTATATCTATTGACCTGTAATGATGTTTTGAAATCATTACGAAATTGTTAGCTGTGGAGTTTCTTTCGTCGTTTCTTCTACGACAAAACTGGGCAGACAACACTATTTGATGTCATCTGCCGCGGTACCTGGGTAGGCTCACCGGTAGGCATATTCCCTAACTTTTTTTGACAGTTTAAAGTGATGATCACCGAGTGAATTACACATCCATTGCTGTTTTACACCACACGCTATTATGGCACTTGTCGCGTAAACACCAATGGATACGTAATTCGCTCAGTGATCATCACTTTCAACTGTCAAAAAAAGATAGCGAATAGCCCCCCTGGGAGGATGATATTAAATCAAAATCCAGTACTTTTTGACCCGATTTAACCTTCGCCAGTTATATTGTGATCAAAAGCGGTCTATTAACATAAACGTTTATTATATTTCAGAGCGTTAGCGCTCACTTTCATCATGAGCGGCAGCCGCATCGCCAACTTCTCCTCGGTCCAGCTGATCAACTATTTGTTGATAAACGACTGCGAAGTCGCCTTTTATCTCTACGGGTCTCTAATAGCGCGTAAGACCATTTTATTTTTTATGAGCTGAGATGCTTAAAGGATGCTTGTTCACTCTGGCCTTTAAAGTGTCCAGATTATATTGGTCCAGGACAACAGGCTTCGGCAAAGATGTCCAGTCTTTAGCTGATCGTATAATGAAAGCGAAGCAGAATAGGAGGAATATCAACAACGGGATCACTTCCGCACACCCTCCGAATTGTCACCGATAAAATACCGAGACGCTAGCCACACATCTTCAGAGTTCAAGACTCTGGAGATCTGCCTCAACGAGTACCAATAAGTCTCTTCGCACGGTACTCCACCGAGTCCAGTGCATCTAATTGATATCGAGCAGATCCGTCCCAAAGATGACAACCCAAGCAGGAGCAAACTTGGGCTCGAGAAAGGCTTAGGATCGGCTCAGATGTAAACTATCGCTTGACCATGGAAAGTATTACAAATTTTTTAGCAGCGGTTTTAGCAATGGACTCGATTTAGCGATTGAAATTGAGGTTGGAAGTGATATCCAGACCCAAGAGCTCGAGTTGGTCGGTAACCGACACGGAGACATTTCGGAAAGTCGGAGTCAGATGGAATGGACTCCGTTTTGCCGATAGGAAACAAACCTGTTTTGGAGGGATTGAATCCAACCAATGCACCCGTGGTCCGTGGTGGAGCCAAGGTGAAATACAGAGCGCGGAGGCGTATGGTGCAATGGCGCACACTGGTGCGACGATCCCAAAACGATCCCATAAAGGCTTAGGAGGGTACCGGTGGGTTGTAGCGGAGTAGGACCGGCGCTGTTCCGTGCCGGTGAGTCCCGCACACGCCATACGCCTAGCCAGTGTGTGGTATGGTCCTAAGAGTATTTCCCATCGTCAAAAAAAAGGGTGAAAGACAGGGCAGGGGTCTGATGCCAGAGCATGGGTCAACTTTATGGAGCGCAGCTGTAAGGCTAAGTTTCTCGGAAGCGTCCTATAAAGGTAGCTTGGAGCTTGATTAGGGTCGGGATTTTCAGTAGACGAAATCAATAATCGTTATTAGGTAGGTGTTCCAATTTATTTTAAGTTGATAAGGCATACTGCCGTACAAGGCAAATATGTGCATGTGATATAATGTTAACTACCAAATTAATAGGTATTGGAACAAATAAAAGCGTAATCGTGTTTCACTATCATAGTAAAAATTTAAAGGGAAAAAATCATACCATTTGTTACAGTTCATTTTTTGCAATAAATCTTAACAAAAGATTTACTTTTCTATTAGGATAAAATCAAGGTTACCTACAAGTAAGATAACTTATGCTTTTATTCCACTGAACGTATCACTAAACATGTTTAATAAGAAGACTTCTTCCACAAACACAGAAGACAAGACACCTTCGGTAATTTCGTGGTATCTATAGGGATTTCGTAAAATCCCTGAGTACCTATGTACCTAAACAAAGTAATAGCTCCCCCGCTTTCGTGAAATAAAAAAACAGTGCTGCCTAAGTAATTTGTATTTGATTACAGTTTCGGCAGTGGTTGCGTCGTTCCTGCCCTACGACTCGCCAAGAAGTGGAATGGGCCACCACAGGTTACAGGAAGAAGAAGCTTCTAGTCGATAAATCATTTTTATTAAAAAACTACAGAATACCTACTTACATTTTATTTTTGTTACTTACGTATAAATGTGGTATGTAGTACTTATTAAATATTTGAAATGTCTATGTTTGTTTTATTCAAGTTTATTTGTCTTATACGTATTAGGTATATTATGTGTGTTACTACTTAAATTAAATATTTTTTAAGTAGGTAAGTACTGAAATTATTATTAAAATGTCGAACCTTCAACATCTAACTAAATCATTAAGCTATAGATACATAGGTGTATAAGTATGAAATCGGTTTTTTTTTCATAAGAATCACACGTATTTTGTATTTTTTTTGAAATAATTTTGTATTTTTTGACGTGACAACGTCTTATAATTCGATAGAGCCGGCTGCACGCACGAAAAAACATGACGCATGCGGCGTTACCTCGTGTAAGGCCGGCAAAACAAATGAAATTAAATTTTTCTTTTGAAAAATGCTACTATTCCATCAGTATTTTCTTAAGACGTTGTCACGTTCAACTATCGTCAGTAAACCGACTTTACAGACAACCAATTTTTTTAAGGGAAAGGCAAATGTATTCCTCCAATGAATAATAAATATTGAAAGTTTAATTATTCCTCTCGTTGTCGTCGTCGTTCAAGTTATATAGCACGAATTTATATTAGCGTCTTTTTTTAATTTTTTAGTAGGTACTAGAAAACTTGCAACCCATTCACTTTTGTTAAATTATCGTTTCTTTAGAGGACTTAATTTGAAAATCGATTATAATGTCGAGTATAAATACTGTAATTCCTTGTTTGTAGATTTGATTTGCTTCCCTTCCGCTAGAAAAAAATAATGTCCTAAGAGGTTTCAATTTGTATACACCCTAAGTCTATATGCACCAATGATGTAGGAATACGTCATTGATATGCACAGTAAAATCAGTTAAGTTCATTATGTAGGTACTCACGCCATCAATCTCAGCCATCAATTCGGATTTCGGCATAAATAAATAAATAAGAAAAATGTGAAATTAGTAAAACTTTACAAAATATTGAATAATATAGGTACCCTCAATGTTAGGTTGTTGTTGTTGTTTAAGTAGAAACAATTTTAAATATTTTTTCCAATAAATTTTTATTGCTATTTACTTATGTAGTAATTTACCTTACCTTACATTTACACCTTTATATTTTTCGTCTTTGTATTTTTCTCGCCTCTACGTTAGTTTATAAATTATAATGTAATGCAAAAAAAACGGAGAAATATTTTTATGTTTTATACAAATATAATTTTTTTGAAGTCCGTTCAAATACAAATTTCCTACGTTTATTCCAAGTATTGAGGTTGGTACCGACCTCAAAAAAACGTCTAGAAAAATCTAATTTTTTTTGAGGTCGGAAAAATCGGAGTTTCTCCCAAATTCTTGTTGTAAAAACACGTGTTTTACTCTCCATTTTTCTCCGTTTTTAATTCAAATCTACCGTACAATTATTTTTACCTTTGGTTAAGTAGGTAGATTTTCACTTGACATCGACAAAACGCGTAACATTTGTGTGTCGCGACGCCCCTTTAATTATGAATAGTACTTTGTAGGTAGTCATGAAGCTATCTCTATAGCTTCATGATAGAGAGTACAGTAGTAGTATAGTAGTTAGAACATCTGACCAGAGTCAAGTCTGGAGAATAAACTAACTGAACTAACGACTTGCTTTGCTGCGACTTGGAGGCCTTGATGCTGCAGTTTTTTGCTTGGAGTAATTTTTCGAATAATAGGTAGGTATCTACTAGATTTATAATGTTGGTAAGAAAGGTCACCAGAGTTCCACGGGCTTAAAATTAAAAACCTACACAGTTATATTTCCTATCCTAAGTCTTTCGTTAATAGTTATGTTTACAAAGTAAGTATGTAGTTTATATAATTTAGGCGCTTACAATACGCTTACATACTCTGTGAACACATTCGTTCTGTCAGTTAGTGGTATAAGTAAATGTCAGTTTTACGATTATGTTACGTGCTCTTTGCTCAATATTTCATCTAAAATAAATACATCCAAAGTCTAATGAGACGAAATCTCCCCGCACAAACTTCAAGGCTATCATCCTGCATTTATTAAGGTAATATAAACGCGTATACTTATGTGTAGTTCTAGTTAGACTTTAAGAAAGGTGTCCTCAGGCTCATTGATTTTTCTATAAACCAGGCTAGTAAATATTGGTGCGGGGTCATTATGGGGTATAGCCAACGTCTATAAGGTTTAATTCTCCTGATCGTGGAGCCATACAGCCGCTAAACAAGTGTTAATATTGAAATTTGGAGACAGGAGATTAGTTTTTATGTGTGTTTAGAAACCAACAAGTGTCACATAAATTTCAAAGAAAAATTCAGGGTTAGTTCGGGCCGGTACTACCGGTGACTATTGTAAGTAAATAATATTTCATTTTACCCTCAAATCGAATATATTTATTTCCATGAATTATACATTTTAAGTTACTTACTCCCTATAAAAGTTTTTATTTACATTTTTATCTTTTTTTAAGTACCTACTCTAATAGAGTAATAGGTTATTTTAGGAACTAAATTTTGTGTTATATTAAAGTAATGATGGTAAGATCAAGCAAATAGAATGCTGACCCATGATGGAACCTTGTATTGTTTGAAAAAACTTTTATTGACTTTTCAAACAAACATACTTTCAAACCTTGTAGTCCCAAGAGGGTTGAGCAGAGCCTTAGGTATCATTTCGTTCACATAAAGCTACATCTGGTAGTGGCAATGCAGTGCCTCGAAATATTGACAGGTAGCCCACCTGTTGCCTACATAACAGGGGCACCAAACCCGTAACAATCCAAAAAAAGTAACAGTCCTTCAGTAAACAAGCCAACAACCAGGACAGATGTTACACTCAGAATCATCTGGGTAAATAAAATTAAGATTTCCCATGTTCTTTTTTATTTACTAGGTGGTAGAGATCGTCTGGGTAGGTACCACCGCCTTCTTATTTCTGCCATTAAGCAGTTCGCTGTGTTTCGGATTGAAGGGAATGGTAGCCAGTGTATTTACTGGGCATGGAGGGCATATCATCCTAGTCCCCAGAATGGCAAACGGACTTGCTGTGTTAAGTGATTTACACCTAATATTGCAAGTGTCTACAGGCGGCGGTGACCACTTAACATCAGGTGGGACGCAAGCTTGTTTGCCATCTTGTATATAAAAAAAAAATAAGATTTCCCATGTTCTTTTTTTTATTTAATTATGTTCATAAAAAAGAAGACATAAGAACAGGCAACTGTCAGTTTGATCAAATCAGTTATTTGTATAAAGAATTGAAAGTAAAAGAGTTTCTCCCGAGTTCTTGTTGTATGTAATAACACATGTTGAGAGACTCCATTTTAGAAGTAAATTTACCGTACAATATTATATTATTACTTTAGATAACTTATTTAATTAGATATAGAATAGAAAGTCAAAGCTATTTTTGTTTTTGTATTTAATTTATATTTAAAGTGACAAAATCTAATACCAAAACCTATAGACCGACTGCAAATAGATTGGGAGTAGGGAAAGAGGAAGAAAATTGTATATAAATGTTTAAAAAATAATACCAAATTAAATAGAAATCGAAAAGCAATCCTATTTAATTTGATATAATTTTCAAACATTAAATTCATGCCAAATGTTTTTAAAATTATATCTCTCCAAATTTACATACTATCAAAGAAGTCATACAAGCATATAGAAGACTTCCGTATCCAAAATCTGTACTGGGGTTTCCACCCCTATTGAGGACTTAATCCTCTTATGTTACTTATAATAGAAAGCAGTGTGCGGTAACTGCCTAAATATCTTATAAACAGTAATAGCTAAGTTGAAACACAATAATATTACAATAGTTCCTCAAAACTGTTTATTCAACAGTCAATATTTTTAAGTCTATATTTTAACATGCCAGTTGTAGTTTTCGGAGACAAGTGGCTTAATATTAAAGAAAACTTCAGAATAAACATTCTGGCAACTCTTGAACTGTAGAAATGAATGGAAAATACTAAATATTAATAACAAAAGAAGAAATAAATTAAATTGAATAGTAGGGAAAGATTTCCTTCTATTTATTTCTTTATTGATACATACATAGATATACTATAGTATAATCACGCGCAGAATCCCAAAAGAGGTGGAGCAGAACTTTAGGTAACATTTGGTTACACATAAGAACACATCTGGCCGTATGGGCTACATAGAGTACCCACAAAATAATGACAGGTTCCCAGCCTGTCAAATGCATTTACGCATCGTCCCTGCGGGGTAGTGCCAACCGCAGGGGATATGTGCGACTCGAGGTAAAGGCGTTCCCTCCATACCCACTAAACATCCTCCCCGGCCTGACCTCCAGTGCGCTATTGCGGGACGGCTCGGGATCTGCGCACGTGAGCGCAACTACACCGAGACCGTCCCAACGCTGCCCGTCTAGGCACTCCTTGTGTACGAATTGGTGGCCAGCAGCCCACAGGGGCTACCGACTAACGCCAGCCCCTGTGAGCCGCTGGCTGACGCCGGCCTTATAGGCCGCCTCCTCACCGACGGCTGCTCGACCGGGCGCGACCTCCTGACAAGGACACCGGGAGCAGCCATCGGACCGCACCCGGGGGACGCCGGGTGCGGTCGTGGCCCTGAAAAGGGCCGTCAGGAACTAGCCGTGGTGGGAAAACAAAAACGACTCGACGATGGCATGTGACTTCGAATGCCAAGTTACACTTGACATCAAAAGCCACACACCCGCCGAGAAAGTTTCCCCACCACGTTACCAGGGTCCGCCTCAAGGAGGCTTCCGGACGTGAACCCCTCCCAGCCTGTCGCCTACAGAAAGAGTTTTCTATCAATTTCTTGTTGTAAAACCACGTGTTGAGAGACTCCATTGTTAATTCAATCTACCATACAATTTTAGTGCAGAATAACTATTTTCTGTCGACATTGGTTAAATGCTTAATGCAAAGCTATAAGACATGAATACCCAAAAGCAATTAAACCTTTAGTGAACTGTTATTGACTGAAAGCCTTAATAACTTAGTCTTTAATTTTAAAATTATCAATTTTTCGTAACAATTTAATTATACTATTTATATGGCTAATGTTAACAGCCAACAGCCTGTACGTACAGTCAAAGGAAATTCCATTGAATCAGTGGTGGAGCAAGACCTAAATTTGACGTGGGCAAGGTAGACGGCCCGAGACCATTTCTTCTTAGTACACATCTCCCCCTTCAACATTGGTCGTGGCCTCTCTGCTGAAATTTGTTCGAGGCGCGAGGCCGTCAGAATACCGCGAGGCCGTAGCCTTGAGGCCGAAGTTCTTATTAGTAACAAAAAAAACATCACAAATATTCGGTTCATCATACATTCCATCCCAATTGTTTCAAACAGAAGCACGTAATTAGCATACATACCTTATTTATTGTTAAGAAAATAGGTTTTTATTATTCAATATTGTTACCATTATCATATTGATAAGTAGATTATCTTCTAATTAGTATTTTTTTTTATCTTGACTAGGAAGCGCTTGGCATATCAATCAACTGATGGGTGAATGACAATGGAACTAATGATTAAAATTTCCTTTGATCAAATTATGATGATAAACATGGCCAAATTTCCTCAGATTGAAAATGAATCTGATACACAGTTTCTGCAGACGCTCGAGCTTATTGAGGAGTTCCTCCGAAAGATCTACATAACAAACGTCAGCGTAATCAATAAATAAGAGCAGGAGTGATTGTGCCAGCATAACTTTGGTACAAGTTGGCAGAAAATTACGCAAACGACGGAGAGAGTTCTAGGATCCAAAAATTTGAGTCAATACCACCTATGTCTAGCGTTTCAGCGTTGCAAGCGTTTATACTTAGGTTACGGTGACTGGTTACTACCAGACAGGCCGTATGCTTGTCTATCCACCAAATGTCATAAAAACAGCAACCACATCAGCCCGCCAAGCATCACCACCGAAACACGATATGATAATATGCCCTATATATGTTCGCAGTTTATATAAAATTTCAAGTTGGCGGTTATATCCAATGATTTTTGACAGTTCAAAGCGATAAATGGCTATATCATATCGTGTTTTGGTGGTCATGCTATGCGGGCAGATGTAGATGAGATTAATTCAACCATAAAGTTTGCTAAAGAATATTTGACTGTGTTCAGAACCCGCGATGTCAGTCATAAAATGGTCAACTTGAAGAGTAAATTCACCTTCTTCCAGAGAGAGCTCAGAGAGGTGGACCAAAAACGTTTAGCTATGGGTTATCTAAAAAACCCCGTTGTCGTTGAAGATTGTCGTATTTGCGATAGGTGGCTTCATAAATAAGATAATCAAGAATTTTGTAATAATTGATGACCCAACGCCTTTAGGGAAGATGGTAAAGAGCTCAGGGATCCACGCTGAGAGAGATACTGTTAGGTTATCGGCTATTATATAAAAATTTACTTTGATTCTTGTAATTTATATATCTTATGGGTTAAACAAAGTTAAACCAAAAGCAATACTTGATTGTACTGCTAGATAATGATAACTGAACAATGCGTTAGAAATTTAGGATTAAATTAGCGTCTTCGATAACTTCATAAGTTAAAGACGTAATTTCATTTGTCGACAGTTGCGCATCATGGCGAGCAGCTCTTGGGAAGAATTTTTTGCTATCCACTTGCCTCCCACCGACTTTGAGGATAACCGCTCGTTGCTGAAGGAGTTCTGCGAACGTCATGATCAGTACGGAAACAAAATTGCACTTGTTACTGTAAGTAACTTCTTACTGTAAGTTGCTGTGTCATTGAGCGCGTTCTATCATCTGTACCACGGCGAGTGCTCTGAGGAGCTTTTTTTTATTTTTATTTTTTTATAAAAAGATCAAGCAAATGACTCTATTCCACCTGATGGTAAGCAGAAGTAGAGTCCAAATGCGAAGATAGCTAGCGCGAGAGATAAACTGCCGCGCTAGCCACCCACGCCTTGCTGACCTGCAAGGTGCTTCTTCACGCCTCTTTTAAATGACCCAGGATTATAGGAAGGAGGGAACACGTGTGCTGGCAGTGAATTCCATTTCTTGATTATGCGACAAAGAAACTCACTGCCAGCACACGTTTCCTCTTTTCTACAATCCTGGGTCATTCTAAAGAGGCGTGAAGAAGCATATTGCAGGTCGGCAAGGCGAGGGTGGCTAGCGCAGCGGTTTATCTCTCGCGCGAGCTATCTTCGTATTTGAACTCCACTTCTGCTTACCATTGGGTGGCATGGAGTCATTTGCTTGACTTTTCTACAAAAAAAAGAAGTATTTTCGGGTGTTTAAGAGCTATACGAGCAGGTTATGGCTGTTGTAAGACGCTGCTTCCCGCAATTAAGTATATAGAGAGCTTTGCCAGGGTATAAGTCTGGACAGCAAGGATGAACTGTCCCAGGGAAATAATTCGGAATAGGTCATCATTTTTGTAGACCAAGATTATACGTCATAAAAATTTTCCATAAGAAAATATTTGTTGAGAACGAATAAGCGTAGACGAAAATTTGCTTTAAACATTACCTACCCTATGCTGTTCATTCGTATGGCGCAAGACACGCCGGACGGTAGATACATAGGAAGGGTCAAGATCACTCAAAGGGCAATGGAGAGGGCTGTGCTCGGAGTTTCTGTGATCATATCAGCAACGATGAGATCCGCAAGAGAACCAAAGTCATCGACACATTTCAAAGAATTGCGAACCTTACGACGATCTGGTAAAGGTCGCGGGCAAAGCAGGATCTATCCACCTCTAGCAGAGTTGGAGATCCTTGGGGCGGCTTATGTCCAACAGTGGGCATCTCTTAGCTTATATGATGATGATGACACTCACTGGCCTCTCTGTTTTGTCTTATTTTCCTTTGCCTACCTGCTAAGTTGCCTTACAGAGTAGATTTGAGAAATATTTTATCCATTAAGTATTTTTTTTAGTCTGGCGGCACAACTGTACCTCTGGAGCACAACACAGTACGCTTCGTAGACAACTTCAGTGCAGGAACGAGGGGCTCGGCGTCTGCCGAGTACTTTCTCGAGCAGGGCTATGCTGTCATCTTCATGCATCGGCAGAAGTCCCTAGAGCCGTTCACGAGGCACTTCAGTGGGCAGAAACTGATGGACATGCTGGATATACAAGAGAGAGGACCGAATACTTCTATTACGGGTTTGTTGGTTTTATGAGACACATTTATAACGGCCGGTTTCAATTATCCAAGATATAGATCCGGAGATGAAGTATTTTTTTATGTTAAGTGGTTGGCAGACAGTGTTTGAAGTGATAATTATCGTTGTTATTATCATTGATATGTCTTAAATCACTTTTTTATATATATTTATATTTTAATACTAAACTTAATTATTAGTCTTTACTTTATTATATTATTTTTATTATGATTAATTATTAAAGACTTGACAATGTGAATTATGACTCTTTCCACATCAATACTATGAAAACTGTAAAGGGAGGATAAAACTTGTTGAGTTTCTTGCCGGTTCTTCTCAGAACAAGGCCTCCTGGTAGACTCTCGAACCGATGGCATCAAACTTGACTTTCATAAGTGTACAAATTGTACCTAAATGAATAAAGAAATTTGAGTTTGAGTTTTTTTGATAATTATCTTTGATAGTTAGCAAGATAAATATAGGTTGATAATTATCTTAATAAGTATAATCGAAAATATTTGCCACTTGTTATTTGTCGCATTCAACTCTGCGTATAATAAACATAAAGTAATATTATAGTTCTATTCTGTTCTTAATTAATAGCTTGGAGACCTATAAAAACTTATTACTAGCTTCTGCCCGCGACTTTGTCTGCGAGTATCAGTATAAATTAATCTTATGTTTTAAAATATTATCAGTAAATACAGGTACCCCCCTCCCCCTTGTGATATTTCGTTATTTTTGCCGAACCCCTCACCCCAAGCCTCTAACGTGATTAATGGACGACCCCTTTACTCTGAAGAATAATATACAAGGTGGGTACATGTGGTATGAAGCCGGCACCTACCCATGCTAACATAGCCAAATAAATACTATGGTGCTATCAAAAACTATAAATTGTAAAAAAAAAATTAATTCTCCATACAAATAGTTCGATAAAAAAACAAAATGTATGGAAAACATAAAAAATATTTTTACAATTTTGAATTTTTACTATCACCATAGTATTTATATGACTATGTTAGCATGGGTAGGTGCCGGCTTCATACCCCATGTACCAAACACCTTGTATAAGTGGCTTTAATTTATACTGATACTGCGCAGAAGCTAGTACATCCATACAAACTTTCGCGTTTATAATATATGTTGGTTTTTGTTTATCTTCTACAGTGAAACCCGACAGCGTAGATGTGTTAGCCCCAATACTGTTACGGTATAAGGCGGCGCACGCGGCAGGCGCAATCTTGCACGTCTCCTTCACAACGGTATCCGAATACTTCTGGTTGTTGCGCGCTGCGTGCGAGTGTCTCGCTAACCTGGGGCCCAGAGCTCTCCTCTACCTTGCTGCTGCTGTGTCAGACTTCTATGTACCTAAGGATAGAGTGGTAAGTCCTTTACCGCGTCCTAGTACGCTAAGATAATTAGAGACCTTTTTTTGTTGACGGGGAGGTCAAATGCATTTACACGTCGTCCCTGCGGGGTGGTGCCAACCGCAGGGGATATGTGGGACTCGAGGTAAAGGCGTTCCCTCCATACTCACTAAACATCCTCCCCGGTCTGACCTCCGCTATTACGGGACGGCTCGGGATCTGCGCACGTGAGCGCAACTACACAGAGACCGTCCCAACGCTTCCCGTCTATGCACTCCTTGTGCACCAATTGGTAAGATAATTAGAGTCCTAGAATATAATATAATATATTTCCACGCTCACACCAATTATCTAGCCCAAATTAAGTATCTTTAAGAAGTTGTGTTGTGGATACTAGATAACGGAGAAATTTATTAAACATAATTATTTTAATAAATAAATACATAAACAACCATGAGTTGTGAACTAATGTTCATGTTCATCACACAAACAATTGCTCCTACCAGGACTCGAACCCGAACCGCTTGATGTGTAGGCACCGTTACTGACCACTCCACGAGGAATGCGTCCTCCCTCATAGCTGAGAAGTAAATCCTCGTGCTCATTTGTTGAGTAAAAACTAGAGTCAAATAACTCTTTTATTTGCGTGATCATATTAGAATTGACAACGTTTCAAAAAAACAAGTTATTGTAATTACGAAACCATTTGGGGCTTTGGTTTACCGTGCTTTGGTCATCTAGAACACTGTATTTTCTTTTTCAGAATTAATTACTTGCTAAATTATGAGATTTTTAAAAAGCCCAAAATGTACACATAAATGGGTGCATTGTTATTTTTTCCAGCCTACCCACAAAATTCAATCGGGCAGTGGCGCGCCAGTAATTCAGTTACATCTAGTGCCCAAGATGTTGGCACCACTCGTCAACCTGTGGGTGCCAGAAGCCTACGTGGTATCCTTCAAGCTGGAGACTGACGAGAACCTCCTCATACCCAAGGCGAGGGCGGCGCTCGACAAATACAAGCATAAGGTAAAGATTTATTAAACTTTCAATTATTTTATTTATTTATTTATTTATTTATTATTTATTCGGTGAATCAACAGCTACATATTCTTATATATTAAACAATATGGATAATTGCAAGCCAATAACAGATTCACACATATAACATTAGAATAAAAATTATAACATGAGCACAACTAAACAATTAAAAATAATAATAAGTGTAAAAAATACAGCATACTATCCCTATAAAGCACAGGAAAGCTAGAATTAGGTAGGTATAAGCTTAGCTTAGCTTAGCTCACTCGCCAGCAAAGAATTGGTCACTGATTAGCGTCCTCGCCGTTCGGTCACTACAACTGAATATATCCAGGTTGAGACTCTTTGAAAACTCGTTAAATTCTTTGGTCGCTCGGTTCACGAAACTGTTTTGTCTGTAGTTAGTGCTACACAGAGGTACATGAAAGGGTACCAATCGACGACTACTTCGGGGTACATTAAAATCAAGTCTACTAAGTAAGTCTGGACTGTTAATTTTTCCGGTTGCTATTTTAATTAGAAAAGTCACATCAGCTACCTTACGTCGCAGTTCCAAGGGTAAGAAATGAAATTTCCTGCACAAATCATCGTAGTGAGTAGAATCGTATGAGAGCTTAGCACGATAGCAGAGATGTTTCAAGAATTTCTTCTGTATACGTTCAATACGTACTATATAAGTGGCATATCGCGGATTCCATATTTGCGAAGCGTACTCCACAAGCAAGTATTACATAAGCTTTCGATGTCATGAACAATGATCTTATAAACGTTCGATGCTTATGAGATTACTAGCTTTTGCCCACGACTTCGCCCGCGTTGAATAGTTATTTAGGGCAGCGTTTAAATTTTCTTCTTATTTCTTTTAACGAAAGCTCCATAATACCCAATGTTCATCGATTTTACTTTTTTATAGATTTCCATACAAACTTTTATCCCTCATTTTACCCCCTTAGGGATTGAATTTCCAAAAATCTTAAAATACCTCTTTCTTAATTTCTAACTGAAAGGCCATGTACCAATTTTAATGCATTTTACTAAAAATGACGGATTTCTATACAAACTTTTCACCCCCTTTTCACCACCTTCGAGGGTGAATTTCCAAAAATCCTTTCTTAGTGCACCCCTGCACCTCTTAAGGAAGCTACTTACCAAATTTGGAACAGCGTTTTGGGCTGTGCGTTGATATGCCAGTCAGTCAGCCATTCATTCAGTCAGTATTCATTTTTATATATATAGAAGATAGATTGTTCATGATGTTAATGTTAAACTGTCAATGCAATAATAACTAAAGTTAATGCCAATGCAGATGCAATAAAAGGGTGAGTATATCGACGAGCGGGGACACGGAAATAAAATGCAAGTTTACCGATTGCCGTCTAATCGAATACTAATTAAAGGTGTATTTTTAATTTTAAAGGTGCATGACTAACAAGTAGGTCGCGCCGACTACGCAAGATACAGTTAGTAAAAAATATATTATGCTACATGATAATAATAAATTAAACTGTACTTTGTACACATGACATCGAATGAATGAATTTAGTAATTTCGAAATTACTAAATATTGATTTAGTAAGCTTTCGATGTAATGTGTTCGATCTAATGAGCTTCGACGTGGTAATATACAATGCCACACACAGCCTATAGCAGTATCTTGATAATAAGATTACATCAACTCCCAAATGAATTGGTAGGAATAAGATGAAGAAGTAAAGGATGCATTGACCAGGTCTTAATTAGATTATTCAATACGCCCTGCCTGTTGCGTGTCTACAAAAGAGCTGTGAGAAGAGAAAAGAACTAAGTGCCATTACACACTGTCGACTAGTCGCCGGCGGCTCGGACGATCACGGTGACTGACTTTCTTTAGTTTATAGAGGTGTTTACACACTTGGTCTACAGTCATCAGCCTATGTCGACCAGTCAACAGTGCACTTAAACTATAGAAGAGTTTACTGTGTATTCATGTTTCTCACACAGTAGCATGCTTCTCATATACTGGTAAAGTCTATCACGGTAATTTATTTTTCACCTCTCCAGCACCAAAAGACCTCTTTTTCTTCGTAAAATCTCGAAGGAAAACGCTTTTTGCTGCGAGCTCTGAACAAGACCTTACGTTCAATTTAAATTGTTTTAGTAATCTTACCTTTAATTTTTAATAATTATTTTTAAGATAATAAACGTGCATTAATGTATTGCCTTGTTTTTTTCACCTATGGCAACTATCTCGCTGCAGAGGTGAAAAGTTGTATGATTCACACGAGAGCAATTTTTTATTCTGTCAAGCCGTTAAATCACTCACTGCGCTCAGTAGTCTATTTATAAATCACTAGCTAGCTCGCTCAATTCTAGACTACTTCGCTGATACGCGATTTAATATCGGCACTCGCAGCAAAAAAGAACTTTGCTCACTTGTTGAACAAATAACTATTGTTCGCGACAACCTAGGTTCCCTTAGTACTTACAAATGACCTAAGTTGTTATTGTTAGGCCCCTTAAGAATGTAAAATAGTATTCCTCTTATGTTTAAAGTGAGAAATTTATAAGTTAGCTGTAAGATCGTGTTTAATTTGTTTGTGTTTTACTTAATTAATTATTTGTGTGTTTAATTGTTTAATGTTTCTGTTTTTTAATGTGTTTTACTTTACTTATAATGTTTGTGTTTTATGTAATAAAGTATATGAAATGTCTAGTTTCATTGAAGTGAGAGGGAAAGAAATAGGCTGTTTCGGTCGCAAATAGCGCCGCCCGCACCGATAGGCACGCGCATCGTGTCAGGTACGGCGCTAATTGCGACACGAAGTAATTGAATATATATAGTGACCCAATTTCAGTGGGCACTCTGGCTCCGAACTAACTACTACTACCACAAAGAAAGAAATCTCCCTCTCACTCCAAGCGCGGCGGCGGCATTATTCTCAAGCAAGCTTCTTCTTTGATTGTACTAGCCCTCTACACTCCTGCAGCGAAAAACTAATGTGGGTAAACGCACCCCACAACTATTAAAATACATTATGTAACTTTCTAGATGGTGGTAGCAAATTTACTACAGACTCGACACCATAGAGTGATCTTGGTAACGCCCGAGTGCAGCCAAGAAATCGTGCTTACCAGAGAAGAGGTTCACGCAGGTATGACTTTTGTACATTTTAATGTTAATTTAAACATTAAATACAAAATATGTAGCAAAAAGTATGATTAATTTGAGTAATGATAATTGCTAATAACTCGCCCGAGTAACAATTTGAGTTAAATTTTGTCTGTTAAATTGTAAATATGTAGGTTTTTTTTTGAGAAATGTATAAATACCTAAGATCTTGTCCAGAAGAGCGAATTCGCCGCGAATCTCTACTCTCGAACACGAGGAAAGCTTCGCGCGAGTTTCAAATTGGCGCGTTGAGCTTCAGTATGTGTTCGCGCGTAAAGATTCGCGGCAAATTCGCTCTTCTGGACAAAGTATAATTACGATTATGCGTTTCGCCAAAATAACTCTTTATTTAAATGTGAACTGCTGAATCATTTATTTTAGAATTTCCCGAAAATCTTGTATTGCGGATGATGCTGAGTTTGATTCCCGCCTGGGGCAGGTCGATTTTTAGTGCGTTTTTTTTTCTAGTTTTAAAAATATTTAGGCATTTGTAAACGCAAAATATTCCATAACCTCTAATTGAACTATTAATTTCAGTTGTAGATTTTCGGGAAATTAATCATTAATCAATTCCATTTGGCAACACCAACTGTCTATAGTCGGATCATCGCGTCTTATCCCGTTACCGTATAAGTAGTAGCTTACGATAGTTCTCTAGTTTATTAATTCTTCAGGCGTGGACATCGAATGCGGGATCGTATGCGAGATAGTGCGACTGCACACCCGGCACTTGCACTCCGCCCCGCGCTGACGAACACGCCGCCGGCTCTACCTTACGCCGGACTAACACCTTAGACAGGCCTCAACATACCGACCTTACAGACGACTGCAAGTACCGAAAGACCGCTAGAACAAAACACTAGAGTTTTAATTTTAAAATTTAAACGTGATATCGCCTTTGTCCATAGTAAAAAAATATCAGCGTTTAATTTCGTCTAAGGTCCCTTCCTGACCGGCTCGGCTACGAAGCTGTACAGATGTTTTACCGAGAATTACTTCTTGACTGGCTCGTTTTGGGTGGTTTTTTTTTCTCGCTTGACCCCCCGCTGCTTTCCCTTTCCTCCCCCCACGGGGAGGAGCGAAAGACAGATCAGCGAAAAGAGTCTGAAGAACCATCCGGACAAACGAGGAATGGAGGGGGTGAATCCTACATGGATACCCTAAAGGCCGGCCCCTGCTTATGTCGGACTCCTACCGACTACACACCCCCTTATTGCGCCAAAATGACTATAAGGCTATCTAAAGCAGCTGCCCCCTCAGAAGAGAGGGAGGTACACACGCTGCCCTAGACATATAAACTAGGGCATATGCGTGGAAGCGCGAGCAGACACCATAACGGGGCCGAACGCATGTGTGTGAGGGGACTGTTTACGCAGTGGCGAAGAGCCACGCGACAAACCTGGGTTGCCAGAAGGGCAGACACGTTTTGGGTGTATCGTTTTGTTTTATATAAAGTGAGCACCGGAGGCAGCAGGACTGACAGGACGGGGGAAACGAGTGTCTCGGTACATAGCCGCGTGTATGTGCTCTGCATCGTTACCGAAACGATGGAGTCAGAAAGCTTTAATTTAATTACATGCACTCGGTAAAGAATTTGTGCAGATTCAGAAGTTTTAAATTCTTCGTCAGGAAGGGGCCTAAGTGTTGTAAAGTAAAAAAGGTTTTTTGTTTGATATTTTAAATTGAGGGTAGTACCCTCAAAATATTCGTACAAATTGTCTTTTCCGTGATAATATACTGCGAACTATATTTGATAAATCCTAAAATAAATAATGTTTGTGTGTGCTGTAGCTAGTCTGTTTGTGTCTTTAATTGGCGTTCGCTGTTATATTATTAGTTACGGTAGTTTTGCTTGTGAACTTAATTTAGACGCGTACTAAAATGCGGAGACTCTAAGTCGCAGATTATAATGATATCATAAACAATATAGAGATTTTGTTATCTGTTTCTTGTTTTAGGATTACTTAGCATATCTAAAAAGCTGAAAGATTATTTTTGTTTATTTCTAAGCTATCGTTATCAAAGTAAAAAGTGTGTTACACAGAATTCTAAATTCCTTCTAAATTGATGTGTTCCTAATTATTATGCGGGACAAAGTTCTTGTTAAACATAGGGAAACGTTGTTAGTCGTATTAAGCTGCTGACAGACATGCTTATTATTATAGCAGGAAAGCATGCCATTATTAATCAATTGTAGCATGCCAATTTCGTGCATACTTATTAGTTTATTGAGGCACATGATTTGTCAGCACCTTAACAGAATAACGTATGTACGTCGCAGGCAAATCGTATATCACGCCTTATTACAAAACGGCGTGGCGGATTGTATTGTATGAGAGTGATGAGTGACAATAATACCACTTCGTTTGGTCATAAAAAATAACCTAAAACTACCAATAACAAGCGATCTCCATTCGATTATACAGACTAATATTGATATAATCTACTACGGATTTATCATCAATCGTTTTTTTGGATAATATATCTCACATACTACAATCTACCGCGTCGTTTTGTAGTACGGCATGTTATACGATCCACCTGCGACATATATATCATCCGTAACAAAAAAATTTAAATGACGGTTGTTGATCACCGTACGCGGACGTTTCTGGTATTAAATTGTGAACTATATACATACCTGTATTATTAAGTTACTTGTGACTCGATATTATTATACATACATATTGTAGAATTTTATAAATCTCCATGTGCCCCCAGTACCTATTAGATCATCTAAGTATATAATTATAAAGTGTAGGATTTTTATGTCTGTATAATGTTTGATAGGAAACCATGCGATGCTTTGGGCATTAGTTACATCAATCGGCAACTAAACCAAAATAGTACTTATGAAAGTAATAACTTTTTATATAAAAGTTGCAGTCTTCACTTCAAAAGTCACTTCGATTTCACATGTTTAACGTTTATGAATGAGCCCATGTTTGGGACGGAAAAATTCGAAACACAAGTTAGTCACGTTATTCCAAAGATACATTGCGAAACATGGCTAACATTTATTTTAATTCTCTTATCTCTTACAGATCTAATTCTTTGTGTACAGGTGAATTCAAAATATATAAAAGATGAAAAAGAGAGGTCTCTTTTTTTATTTTGCTATAGAATAACACGAATTTTCATATACTGGCGAATCCATACGATTAGCCAATATCGCAAAGTTCAAACCTTCACAAAAGTCTGGAAAAAATTGGGAAATCAAACTCAGCCAGCCACACGATTGTACGAGTGTTTCCCAACAGGTGAGCATGACGGATACTGAGCGAGTATCCGCTAAAACAAAACGAAAAATACACTGAAGAAAGTGGGATATCATAAAAATTTATGAGTGCACACTAACGTGTGAACGAGTCGCAAAAGCTTGCGACAAACAAATTCCCTTTAATTTGTAAAAAAAAACTGACAAGCGCTTGCAAACCTACACAAAAAAAGCCATACACTCCATCCACACTTTTGAAATTGTGACGTGTTGCTGAGGCTTGACAAGCGTGTCGATCTGGCATACTAAACAAAGTTTTAATGTTATCACATATTCATACTCTTTTTATGTAAATATTTCGAAAAGTGATGGCTGTATCTAGTGGATTATGAACGATAGTATTATTACTAAAGTACTGAATGACTATAACGTAGGCATGGATTATACAGACATAATAAATAAGTTATTTAAAATCAAATTAAGCTTCGTATGGTTTCCATATCAGACTTTCTTTTAACTCTAGAGGTGCTAAGGATGTATTTTTTAATATTAAATGACTTTTGTGAGCGTATACTTATAAGGTGAGACAAATTGTATCTTTGAGTGGATTCACACTTATTCGATTTGATTTCTCATTGACTCTAATGGCTATGTGTGGAGAAACTAGCAAAAATCTTCTCGATGGAAGGCTCCGATACCACTGCTTATGCTGCTTTTAAGGGGTGGGTATACTTAAAAAACTTATGTACAATGACGTAATTATACAAACCGGATGGTGCTACATACATACACACGAAGCCTTAGTGTCAAAACCGCCGCCAGAAACGTCATAATATCGAATTAAAACTTGACATTGACAGTAACGACAGGTGACTGGACTCACACCACAGCGCTGCTATCTGATTTTATGATGATTTTACACACATTTTATTTTAACCTCATATACTTATCCCTGCCCAAGGTTATTAAAACTTCTCTGAAACTTTATCACGTAAACAACATTGGAGTCTGTTATTGGCCACACGAAGCTTCTCGAGTAACTAAATGCTTGATTGAGCAAGTCAACTAAGTGTGAACCATCTGAGAAAAACAAGTGTCCGAGGATATATCAATAAAAATATTGTCTATGAGTCTTTTGTAAATATAATACGAGAATGTTCAAACTTATTACGATTCAACTTCCAATAACTGTTTACTGTATTCAATAGGTAAATCAAGAGTACGGTCTTTTTGGGACTTTTTTTATTGTTGTGCACGAGTACTTATACTTATGTTAATTAGACTCGGAACGTCTTTGCTTTCATGTCCCATACCGAGGACAAATGTGTGCAGGACGCGGGACCTCTTTTTCGATTTGTGTCTGAACTGGTTTTAAAGCGCTGTTTTCGCGAAAACTTAGACCAATTGTAGCCACAGATATTGTTTGATATGTGGTATCGTGTCGTCTTGCTTTCATGAGTTTGTCTCTAAGGACACTTCAACAAACATCAGACAATCGTGCCCGTAAGTTAAATTAATTAGAAAAGTAATGTCACAATATAGAGAAGGATACAGTACTTTGACTCCATATACAGGGTGTAAAAGACATGAACAGTCAAACGAGAACCATGTATTCTGCTCACCATCATAACATTTTTTTTCCTATAAACTATACCTGGGAAATTGATAGTTACGATTTTATTGAAGGTCAAAGTCATAATTTTTTTTTTATTTTGATTTATGAAAACGTATTCTATACGTTATTTCTTAATTATTGTCCAAAGAAACATTATCATTTTTTTTATTTTATAACAAAAAAATGGCTTCAAAACGTTAGCGTTTAATGTAGCTCACTCGATGTCCACGGACACAAACGAACGGGGCCGCCCGCCGTCAGGCAAAAATATCACGGTTTTGCGAGTTGAGCGCTTTACGTTGCGCAGTGCAATTTGAAATTTTTTTTAACACCAAAAAATAAAAATAATTTCCCAGCAATTATTTTTTGAAATGTCACTTATTTTGATGTATAGAATACATGGTTCTCGTTTGACTGTTCATGTTTTTTACACCCTGTCTATATAGTGACGAATCGGCGCACGCACACATACAAATGTCGTTTACGCGGCCGTTTTTGCAGTTTTGCCGGCTTTGCCGTTCAGAGCATGCTTAGCGGCCGTGTAAACGACGTTTGTATGTGTGCGTGCGCCGATTTGTCACTATACAGGGTGTAAAAGACATGAGCAGTCAAACGAGAACCATGTATTCTGCTCACCGTCATAACATTTTTCTTCCTTTAGACAATACCTGGGAAATTGATAGTTACGATTTTATTGAAGGTCAAAGTCAAAAATTTTTTTTTCCTTTTTTTGTTATAACGTATTCTATACGTTATTTCTTAATTATTGTACAAAGAAACAATATATTTTTTTTAGTATTTCATAACAAAAAATGGCTTCAAAACGTTAGCGTTCAATGTAGCTCACTCGATGCGCACGGACACTAACGAACGGGGCCGCCGTCAAGCAAAATTATCGCGGTTTTGCGAGTTGCGTGCGAGTTGAGCCCTTTACATTGCGCGGTACAATTTGCAATTTTTTGTAACACCAAAAAATAAAAATCATTTCCCAGCAATATTTTTTTTGAAATATTTCTTATTTTGATGTATAGAATACGTGGTTTTCGTTTGACTGCTCATGTCTTTTACACCCAGTATATGGAGTCAAAGTACTGTATGGTTCTCTATATTGTGGTAATGTTGACTTTGCGCAGACATAATATTTGATGACAGTGTATCATTAAGCTATTTGTGAATGTACTGATATTGTGATTTCACTCTAATTGCCAGTTGTCAATAATTAATATCGTTATGTTTCCTTGGACCGTACTCTCTAGCATAAAACATTATACATAATTGACTGTGAGTGTTGAAGTAAGCGTATTTTCTATACATTTACTGTGTCTTAACTTTCTCGAATTATCTTCTTTAGGACCAGAGGTAGAATCATTCAATAACTGATTAATGGACGGATGCGGTATGAATATTTTACGGTAACATGTAGAAGGGTGCATGATATATCTGATGTTTTAACGTGTTGTAAAGTCGTTTATGGAGGATATGAGTAAAGAACTTAATTACTACTTTTACATTTCAAGTCGTTTCCTGAATCTGTATGGTAGGTTTTCTGTTCTTAGATGTTTCGGAGATGAGTCTGAACCGGACTTTTTTGACCCCAAGTAACCTTTGAATATTTCGGTATCCTACCTGTCTCTTTCTAACTCTCCCCACAAGTCGATCACGTGACAGGTGCTCTAGTGGTTAGAAAGAGACAAATAGATTGCAAACTCAATTGCAAACTTTTTTGACCTCTCTTTTTGTTCGAGTTATGGCTTCCAGTTTTTCCTATAAATTTCTTGCCTGGAGCCGAACTCTGAGCTTCAGCCAGATTTTTAATAACGCTTGTCTTTGCTATGCGACTTTCATACGAAACATTTATCACGAGGCTGGCTGTCTGTTGTGAACGGTACTCATAAAATATTTTATGAAGTGGATTTCACATTATTCTTTATTTTAATCTTCTGATGACCATATCCACTTCGCCCGCTTTACAGCAAAGCGTTAGTACTTATAACGTGCTAGAATTGGTTAGATGTTTATTATTTCGTGTAAGTAAGATTCAATAATGAGTCGAAAACGGAGAACTTAAATCGGAACTTCCGATCTTTCGAAATCGAAATCAAACATTCGTACATCCCTAGTTTCTGGACGATGTGGTTGTGGCCAGGGGAGTGTCTTGGAGTAACTTTTTAATCTTATCTAGCTATAGCTACGTGTCACCCAAAAATATTAATACTGCATCTGTCCTTTGCGAATTGTCTTATTACAAAGTATGAATATTTAATATACAATGTTTGGAGTGCAAGTAGTTGATGACTGTGAATTATGTTCTGAAACGTTGTGTGTATTGGAAATTTTATTGCGTTATGAGTATTGTCTATTTACAAAGATGAGCTTTACATATCATGTGGTTTACGAGGCTTGAAACTGAAGAAAACTATTCCGATTGTTTTTTGATTAAATACAGTTTCAGCTCTTCGGTTTCATTACGGTTACAAAAGGACTTCATTGACCTCTGTATAGAACACAATGTTCTGTAGGTACCTATATTTATTATCTGTGTTTCGAGTAGGTACTTACTCAATATAAAATATTTGATGTTGAGGTCCACCAAATGCCAGTTTTCTAACTTGAAATGAAAAAGAGAGATAAAACTATGATGAATAGCCTTATGTACAGACGACAGCAAATCGAATTTCTTTAGTAAATTTTCAACCTTATTCAAAAGGCATATCCCCTTATTATGAAACATGTAAGTAAGTTGTGGTTTAAAACTGATCTGTCTTTCAATCAGCAAATAAAAATTATTCAGTTTTAAACCATGACTAAATTTTGTCCGTGTTTTATAATAAGGGGGATAGAGTTCAAAGTACCTATATTAAAGAAATTTAAAAATATGTGGAAGCTTGATCTGCCGTCCTCTGTACAATCGACTACCATTTTACTTCGATCAAACTGCTCATCGTAATGTATCATGTTAGTTTTAGATAAATTATATTACATTGGATATTAAAGGGTATTTATTGTATAAATGTTGTGTGAAAGTTTAAAATATATTTAAAAAATATATAAACGACTATTGTGTTTGTATAATAGTGGTAACTGTTTCAAAATATATTATAATTTGTATGCAATTTTATGTTTTATTTTCGGTGTTGTAAAGATCCCAGTTCCAAGCCCGCTGAACAAATTACAATTCATCTAAATAAATCCATTAAAGTTGAAAATGTAATGAAACTTTCAAGTGATACTTAACACGTTGAATGCCAGACCAAACACCATGCTTAGGTCAGTGGGCCGTGGGCCCGTGGCGGACACCCCGTGACCCCAACCATATCTGGTCCCAGGGGCCGCGTCGGACACCGTGTGTCCGCATGCCCTCGATCACTTAAATAATTATAATAAAATAATAATAAAAACCGTTTATTTTCCTCCACAATCTTAAGTAGGTACATTACACATCGTGATAGTTCACTAGTAAAAGGGGTAACAGAAGATTGTAAGAGACCGGTGCCTGAAACGGGCTGAAGCCGGTATCACAGTACACCAGTACTCTCCTCTCTGAAGTGTGACCTAAATTAACTTTAAATTAAGTACAGCTAGATACAAACACAGGAGAAAGTAATCAAAAGAAATACAGTCCTACACAATTTGTTGTTCACTTTTAGATGTCTCTATGTCGCTGAAAGACAGCGTGTCGATTATTTTTGCTATTGCAAATGACCCGCGCGGCACAGGACAATCGGGCCACTTGGCAAAAAAAAATCGAAAGGAATTAGAATTTACGGACTATTCAAAAGTTGTGTACAAAAATGTTGCCGGTATACGTGAATATGAAACGCTACCATTATTTAAGAATCAAAATCATAAAAAAAAACAATAGTTATCATAGGGATCTTTTATTTCTAATAAAAAAAATTAGGTAACCAACCACCAAAAATATTAAAAATAAAAATCACCTAATCTATGATAACAGGTATGGGGGGTATGGGCTATGGGCTGGTGCCTTTAATCATCACAACAGATAAGGAAAAAGAATTAAAAAAATCAAATTATAAAGGGGACCCGACACCGTGACCCGCACGGGGCGCCAACGCAAGGAAATACAGTAGGAAGTACCTACGTCACTGTTTCCATAGGCTGCCCATTATTTTTAAGGTATTTCCTGACAATATGTGCAATAAATCTGACGATTTTTGGACGTTTCTCGATTTACTGGTATGGCCCACGAAGTTATATTAAGAATGGAGTCATTAGACAAATTAACAAAGTGAGGGCAAAAATCGTTATTGTTTAAATTGTTCTGCAAAAAAAAATGAGGAGTAATTATAAAGATAAAAACTATCCTATCTCTGAAGTTGGAACAAAACACACATTTTAAAAAAAGTTAAATCGGATTTTTAGTTTCGAAGTTCACCTCCACGAAGATATAGGTAAAATGAAGGTTCTTGTTCACCTCGGACCAACATCGTGACACGGGAATTATACAAGGTGTTTGGTACGTGGGGTATGAAGCCGGCACCTACCCACCCATGCTAACTTAGTCATATAAATACTATGGTGATATTAAAAAAAATTGTGTGCGTGTATCCTTTACGCGCGATTGAAGTAAAACTTCTTTGACGTAGATCACTGAAATCAAGAAGCTTATACTAAAGAATGGAGTCATTAGACAAAGTAACAAAGTGAAGGCAAAAATTTTGACAATACTTGACATTTCAAATTTCACATTTCTCTTTCTAGAAATTGTTGTCATCTCTTTCTAAACACGACTACATAGAAACAAGATTTCCCCCTGTATTTCGCCATCTTTCCAAAACAAAAGTAGAAAAGTAGCTAAAAACTTAACATATTGTATTCAATTATCAGTATTTATTATCGATGAAAGAAATTAATATAATATATTTACTTTTAATGTTTAGGTTTGTATTTTATTTTGAAAATCATCATTGTGATTCTTTCTATAACTTATGGGAAATGAAAGGATTTATGTAATGGCAGCACTCTATTCATGTGTCAATGTCCCGAAATCTCAACATGACATAAATTGTCGTAATTGACATATTCATAAATATCGACTCGCGATTTTGGTACGGCTTTTTACATTTTAATAACTATAAATAGTGTAAAATGGTGCATCGCTGTATAATTCGTGGTTGCAGAAGTGAGTGGTATCCTGGATGCAGTCTGAAATTTCACTTGTAAGTGTTATAATTGCATATTATTGTTCACCTAAGTAAAATTGGTTTTTCACATGTAATTCCATATGATTATCGTTATTGGGCGAAACTCCATAGGGGAAAGTAATTTCTGATACTCGGCTTTAATACTATCTGAATTTAATTAATTTTCGTACATAAATTACTTATTCAAATATGTGTAAACAAATTGACTAGGGTGACTAGGATTTCCAGAATTATTATAAAATAATAACCTTTTTCTTTTCAGAAATGGCAATCAAAATTGATATATATATATATATACATCCTGCAATCCTTTTGGCGTCATGCACTTCGTGCATCATTACTACGTCCCTCAGTTCCCCTTACTTTATTTAACATGTCTTAATGAATATTGCTTAGTTTTATGATTTCCAGCTCCTCGGGATACGTCCTTTTCCTATAATTTCGTTTTTCGCGATATTCGTCTTGCAGTCATGCCCCAACATTTTTGAACCCCCAACCATGGTGATACATTATAGGCATCCTAGATATATTGATCGTAATCTACCTATGGCATCGATTATTTAACATCCTCACAGGATGGACCGTGTTTGAGAGTGCTACGTTGCCAGCTTTAAGTTTATTATCTCTTTCTTTTCCTATTGCTTTTTCGCTCTGTTGGGTTGGAATGAGGATAGTTGTATGTAGTTCACGATTTCTAGTAAACATTGACTTCACTACACTCCTTAAAATACAATTTGGTGGGTCTCATATTCCTTTCAGTTCTCCTGTTTAAAATATCTGAGAGTAATAATAGATATTACTTTGAGTTGGAGCCTGCAGCCTGCCTTTTTGGAATTTTTGTTGTATTTGTCATCTCCTGTGTTTTGTTTTTCCTGTATGTTATATTAAAGAGCTATATCTATATATCTATCTACCTACAAAATTTCTTATTTACATTAATAAAATGATAGTTAATAATGCTTTAATCTTACAGTTGGTATCTTGCAGACACATAGTACCGTCTCGAATAGTACCGTATGCCTGCATTCAAGATCATCATCGATCGGCTATTGAACGTCCATATACGGCTATTGAACGTCCGTATACAGCTATTGGGCGTCCGTATATGATATGGCTATTTTTTTTCTTTTTTTTTCTCTTTATTTGGGTTTTTAAACAGTTACACATTTTGTACTAACAATAATATCACATTAATTCGTATAGTAAATGTGAACCAACATCAAAAAACCACAGGTTACTATTGGGCGTCCGTATACAGCTATTGGACGTCCGTATATGATATGGCTATTGGGCGTCCGTATACAGCTATTGGGCGTCCGTATATAGCTATTGGGCGTCCGTATATAGCTATTGGGCGTCCGTATATGGCTTTTGAACGTCCGTATACAGCTATTGGACGTCCGTACAGTATACATAGCTTTACGTCGTTTTTTGATACAAAATAACAAATACAAATACCGATACCAATTAATCATCACATTCGGTATTGTGGTTGTAGACCCCCCTTTTTACCCCCTTATAGGACGATTTCGTGGATTAAAACTATCCTATGTCATACTATCTTCATACCAAAAATAATTTAGATCGGTTTAGCGGATATAGATTCGCTGTACAAACTTCTACCCTCCTTTTTTACCCCTTTTGGAGATGATTTTGGGGACAAAAGTATCCCATGTTCGTCCCCGAGTCTGAAACTATCTCCATACTAAATTTAATTCAGTTATACTATATTATTAGTATAGATTGTAATATATTAATGAATAAAGTATTTAATAAAAATAACTTCTTTCCTTTAGTTCTATATATTTATTAATCTACATGTCACGGTCTAAACTACTTTTTACTAAACCGTCTTCCAATATAATTACGTTGATTTTTAATAAAAAATCCATACAAAACAAAGCATAACTATCAACCATAATAATTAAATATTCCATACTAATATTAACTTTCACTTGTTTTTAATACAAATATAAACACAGCAATTGTTATTGTGAATAAACTTGTTTTGATCTGTCTACTAATGACAGTTCTCATGTCGGCTGACGCTGATACCCGCGTCTGAATTGTATTAATTAGAATATGATTCCGACTACCCTCCATTTTAAAAATATCTCGAACTTTGTATACAAGCCTTTTGGCCCACCTAATTTGTGCCATAAATTAATTAATTAATTATTATATTTTAACTTGTATTTTCTGCCTATAGAATATTCTGATAAACATTTTAAATGTTTTTTGTTTACATATTTTACTGCTGCTTCGGTTCAACCATAGATATAGATGTAGCTTTATATAGTATACTCTGTATGAACCGTCCTTTGGTTATGGCTGCATTATTCATAAAACGGAACTCCCACTACAAATTTTTGGGAAAGTTCTCGAACAAATTTTGTATTTAAGCAGTAGCCCGGATAATCTGGCCTCTTCTTCCATTTTCTCCAGCTATTGTTAGGTAATCTTTCTTGACATTAACATCTGTGCGAGATCCCCGAACTAGGGGATCCTATCTACGGGCAGCCGCCTACCTTGCTGCTCCGCTGCTGTGCTTCGTGCCACCCTACCGGCCGAAGCTGAACCCACGCCGACCACGCTGGTAGTCGACGTGTCTGGTTCCTGCCGCTTCCTGCGCTAACCGCCGAAGCTAAGTCTCTCTTCCCTAAGTACGAGAACCCCAGAGCAGCCCAGTACCCGCACCCTGGGCTAATAAATAGTGTTAAATTAAACCTATATTTTATTTCTCTCTTTTCTGCACATCTGGGCGTGCTTCGCACGGTCAGAGCGTGTCATACATTTTATTGATATAGGGTAACTTGGTCAATTTTACTTTTTAAATTAAAATTGCACTTTTCTAGCCAATTTTATAGAATCGTTTTTTTGTCATTCAAAAACTTTAAAATGTGTGGGCCAATAAAATAAGGGACATTACTATCAAAATTAACTTTAATTTTAACACAAACTTTAAAAATCAAGCAAACATTAAAATTAAAACACAAATGAGACAGTAATCACACTAATTAGATCATGATCAAAGTCCCTAATTACAAATTACACGAATTATGATATCAGTAAAGGGAGTCATACCCAGACCAACAAAATCATGTTATAACAATTAATGAATGAAATATGAACTCTTTCGGTTTAATCAGACTTTAATCTTTGCCTAGCTCTTCTATTTATTTTTACTGTTATAATATCTATATATTGTTGTAAGGTGAACATCAATCCCAACCGATTGCCACGCAGATGATATCTATATGTATAGGTATCTATTACACTTTAATGTACTTAAATTAATACTTTAATGTACCCCTTTGTTGATGTATTAGTCGCCTTCTATGACGACACCCATTGGAATATGAGATGCTATTCTACTCTGCCGGCATCACATGGCAAAGACAGGCTGGCTTTGACATGTTTAATAGTATTAAAGTTTATTTATTACAATTATTTTAAAACTAGTACTTAGAGATAGCAGAAAGAGCATCTTTGTTCTGACTGTTTTAACTAAACTGTTTTAACGGAGTTTCTCCCGAGGTCTTGTTGTATAAACACGTGTTGAGAGACTCCATTTTTAACCTCAATCAACCGTACAATTTTTGTTACTTTAGAATTATATTTTCACTTGACATTGGCAAAATGCGTACGCTTAATGCGACGCGGTGCCACTAATTAAGAATAGAATAGAATAGAAACTGTTTTAATTCATATTTTTAACAATTCAATGCAGTTAAAAAAGGTTTAACTGAAATAAGTTTAATTAGCGTTTTTATGTAACACTGCTAATCGTCAAGAGGAGGTACGGCGAGCTCGTCTCCATACAAACGGAGAAAACTACTTTTTACTTTCCTATTTCTTATACGATCTTTATGAGTTAGAATGTTTTTAATAAAAAGAATATAGGTATGTACCTACATGTGCGTCCATTTTGCTATTTTTAAAATGCGACATACATTTAAAGTACTTTAAAAAAAAAGTGAATTTTGAAAAAGGAAAACGTACAGAAGTAGTTTTTAGTATATTAAATACATTCTAAAATATCATAAAGATCAGGCAAGAATTAGGGGTAGTAAAACGTTTTCTCCGGGGTACTAAAACCGGGCGCCGGATAGTATGCAAAGCGTACAGGACCAGCGGCACTAGAATACGGTTTCTTATAATGAATGTTTTACGATTTTTTAATAACCAAAATATTTGAGAATAATGGCAACGTCGCAATATGCGGACGCAGGAAACGCGGTTCAGTTGACAAACAAATTTAAAGTATACACACTGTAGATATACGCTCTGCAGCAGCGCCACACTTCTGCGACGATTGCGCGCGGAACTTCTCAAAATATTTTTGTTGCCAACTGCTTGACATTATGACTTCTGTCGATATTTGTTCTACGGTTAGCTAAGGCTAATAGGACATAAGTGCCACCGACAAACAAAGTGGCGTCCGGTATGCGGACGCTAAAAGCAGGTGGACGCCGGTTTAAATGCACTTTTGCCTTCAGTGGACGGCCATTTGTTTGCGGGATAAATATATATATATATATATATATATATATATATATATATATATAAAGACTTAAAAAAGTCTTTGAAATAGCTGTTATATAGATATATATAGATTATAGATTATGTATATATATAATACATAAATCGTTCTACCCATTTTTGGTTGGGAACGTTTATTTACAAACAAAACATGTAATTTGTGCAATGTACATTATTTTAATTGAGAAACATATTCAAAATGATTCATTGGATTTTACCAGTGTAATAGTGTATTTTATCTTTCACATTTGCATCTACTAACATGTAACGCAGAGTGCAATATGCACAGTGACCTCAAACTTCACTCGAATTTGGGTTAGTAAAATTGACACAGCATTAATAAAATTGTGACTGTGCTATTCAAGCCTATCAAATGATAGTTTTTAATATGCTAATTACAAGTTAAAAGTGCCTGTATACATAAAATTTTCTTTTCTTTTTAGATTTCCGAAAGACCCTAGGCGGAAATTACACTATCTTCGCTCTTATCCTTCTGACTTCGTAACTGAGTAACAGGTACAGAAGGTTGATATATATATACGTAGGGCGTTCAATTTAAAGTAAGAATGAGGTACAAACTCTTTGAAACCGAATAAAGTTAATACGGGCTATTCCAAATACATGGTGTGATACGTTGCGTACCGACCAACTTTACATAGGAAATCCTTATCGTTTTATGCATATTTTTTTTAATACTGGTTAACACATGACAAAGTTATATACCTTGTCATACGTTAACCAGTATTAATCGAGTTACGAGTACAAATGATTCTTTTACATCTTTTACCGGTATTCATATTTTTAATTGTTGGTCTCATGATAGAATAAAGTCACATCTGCATAATTCTTTCTTTATAGCAGAGCGATTTTAAGTTTGTCTTGTACAAAATTAGCTGTAACTTTTTTCTTAGTTGTTTTACAGAATCGATTATTTTGCCAATCATTATAAAGTATTATGAAACATCGATTGATATGAAAGTAATATATTTTAGGTCAATATTTTGTAATTTAGAAGTATCTATGTGAATATGTAACTATATTCTGCGGATATCACTGTATCATATAATAATAAAGGATTTTGTTCTTTTAAGTATCAATATTATGTGTATATATAACTTTGTTTTACATAAATTCTTGAGTCACATATGTAATATATGAATGTTTAGATTGTTATTTATGTTTAGATTTAAAATAGAACAGTTCTTGTGATCAAGTTTTTATTAAGGAATAAACTTAGTGTGTTACAGAATTTATAAAACTACCACTACTACTACTTTATTTATTTTTAATAACTACCCAAAATATACGCATGTAAAACTGTAACTTAAATTAAATTGATAATTATTTATTGACTTGTATTGATGTTTTGAAATCATTACAAAATTGTAAGCTGTGGAGTTCTTCGCCGGAGTCTTTCGCCATTTCTGCTCCATCTCAGCATAATAATTATTATTTCGTCCCGAAATGGTGGTAGGGCTTTTGACGATTTAAAAGTACTTAGCAAAGTCCATTTAATAAAGAGCTTTTTCATTTTTATATTTCGCCAATGTTAAGTGTAAATTTACTTATAGTAACAGACAGTTGTACGGAAGATTAAAACTAATTATTATGAATGTTAATTCTTTGTCATGGTAAACTCAAAAATATTTTAAACTTTGAGTACTAATTAATTTTATTAACTTAACGAAGTCCTAGATTGTCCGTAATTATTTTTTCTGCTATAGGCACCCTACTAGAAAGAGACAGAGCCTCTCTAGAAATGTCAAGAAATGTCAAGGGTTGTCAAAATTTTTGCCCTCACTTTTTTCATTTGACTAATGACTCCATTCTATAGGTAATATAAGCTCCTTGACTGAAATGATTAAATTTTAACTGAAAAAAAAAAAATATGACAGATACTTACGACCAATCGAAATTACTATTTTTAAATAGCGGAAACTACACAGACTATAGAATACTGAGCGTTACTTCCGTTAGAAAAATCTGAGTTACCCCCTAGTCGCGCCTAAAGAAGTTTTACTTCAAAATTGTAAAAATATTTTTTTTATTTCCATCAATTTTGGTTTTTTGATCGAACTATTTGTATGGAAAATTCTAAATTTTTTTTTACAATTTAAAGTTTTTGATATCACCGTAGTATTTATATGACTATGTTAGCATGGGTAGGTGCCGGCTTCATACCCTTAGTTAGAGCAAGGATAAATGCTTTAAGTTCACACCCCATGTACCAGACATCCTGTATATAGATGTAGATATTAAATAGATTTCGTATTGTCTAGATTCTTAGTCTAGATTATATTATCTGTGGTATTGTCCAATAAGTTTTTATTTAAAATAATTTCATAAATTATCCTATTTTATATGTAAACATTGCGGCATAATGTGCGATCATTCCTAATTCGTTGGCGACCACCTTTTAAATATTATTCAAGATTACTCATATTGAATATGTGCACTTTTTTAAAAATATTGATAATTACAATGACATGTGATTTTTAAAAATAAATTTAATTACACATCTTTCCTTTCTGTTCCTTTCCTAGTTCAAACCTGTCATGGCCTGTCAGAATTGCTCCGAAATATATTTAAATACGTAGCTACCAAGTTCTGTGTAGCTATATAGCGATCGCATTTTGTGATTTTGTATTAATTTTGTTCAAAATTATACCGCCATGGTAAGTACACAAGGCAAATATTAACTTGTACGACGATGTAGTAAAGGTCGCGGGAAGCCGCTGGATGCGGGCCCCGCGGACCGATCAGAGTGTAGATTCTTGGGGGCGGCCTATAGCCCACAGAGAATGTCTCTTTGCTGAAATGATGATGATTATTATTTCACTTTTCAACATCCATAGTCTACAATAGATCAAATCGACAATCGACAGGTTTACTAAAACCATATTAGTTATAATATTCTATATACCTACAATACATAAATGATTACAATACATATATAAATTACGGTAGAGAGATAGTGCTCATTCAACTTTCGTTTGAAGGTTCCCTGAAATTTTTGAATTGGAATTTGAAAGTTTCCTTTAGCTCCATGACTCCTGTTTTCTTTACATTATCACTATGGTACAAAGAGAAGTACCCAGGTAGGTACACAGCTTTTTTTTGCTAAAAGCTAACTTCATGAACGTTTTGCTCGCCCTTTTTACAAGTCAGGTAGGTGCTCTGAATGCAATGCTTATAAAATAGGTACTGACTGGGCAACGTTTATACCATGACTACCCAAAGGTAAATTCTCTGTAGGTCTGTAGTTAACGATAATCTCTTACAGGATGAAGAAATCGAAGATTTAGTTGGCGATGTAAAATATACAGAATCCCAGAAAAGTGTAGCTGCATCGAACGGGTACTCAATGGACTTCACCGACAGTAGTTCTGACAAAAATAACTCGTCTGGCAAAGAAACTTATATCATAGAATGGGATGATAGTGAAGACAGTGAAAAAACGGAACTACATGAAACCCAAAGCATTATAAACTTAAATGATATAGGCCAAACTCCTCTATTAGTAAAGTATAACAACAATAATACACAAAATCAAATAAGTAAGGCGAATTCATCCAGTGTTCATAAGTGTTCTATTGTTCAAGAAATATTTACACAGACTAGTAAAACTATTATTGAACTAGCTGAGACAGAGAGAAACGCAATGAAAGCTATAGAAAACAAAACCTTGGAAACACAAACTTCTTTTATATCAGTAATAGAAAATACAACAGTCGAATATGGAAAACAGGAAGCAGAAATAAGTTTTGGAAGTCACGTAGAAAATGATAACTTAAATAATATCCCCACTTATCACAACAACTCGTGTAGACAACTTGTTTGCACGTCGTTAGAAGATGGCTCGTCAAAATTTCGGGTATCTGAATCAGATACGGAAAGAACAGATGATTATAAAAGTGAAACTAGTAGTATAGATAAGCCTGTCAATATAATGTCTGAAGAAGAATCAAATGAGGAAAGGATAGATGAAGTTCAAATTGAAAATTATATGTCTTCTCATTCTGATACGGATATGGATGAAGATTCTTTAATGTACAATGAATGCAAGGAAAGTAAAAGTTATAATGTAGATAACACGAGTGATACAAGTGAAGCTCCGAAATCGATAGATAGTGAGGTTGAAGATTTATATAATAAACTGTCTGAAAAAATACTCGTTAAAGTGGAAAAGCCTTCCGAACTAGAAATGCTACGAGTTAACACCTTATCACCTCTTACTGAAGAATCAATAGTGAAAAATCAAAGCTTTTTAGACATCACACCTAATTGTAACAACTTAATCGATGAAAGAGAAGAAGATAAGTATTTTCTATTTGTAAATGATTCTGGTATCAAAATCAAAATTCTTCCGGATGACGAAATTAGTGACTTAAAAGATAAACAGAGAGAAAATTTCAAACTGCCTCCTATAAAAAATTATCCATCCAGTCCAAGCAGTCCACATTTGAATTTTCTCTTTGGGAATGTACAGAGACCTGCCAACCAAACCCACCATAGCAAACGAGAATGGTTTACGGGTGATAGGTGGGAAATTGGAACCAAAGATCTAGCCGCTGGTGAAAGTCCTCTTATAACTGGAAGAAGTGGTAAGCTATTCAAAGATTACGAAAATATTGCGAAAATATTATTTAAGTTTAATCGTATTTATTTTAATTAAATAAATATATATTTTTAGACCCAGCTACTAAATTAAACGATCAATTTCAACTGCCTCCAATTCACACGGAAGGAAATGTAAGGTGTAAAAATAATAACATGAAGTTACCGTCATACGAACAGAGCACCCATATAAATTCCAAAAAAGATGTCAATGTGAAACCGCAATTTTCTATAAGTATACAAGACAAAATTACCGAGTTGAAAATAAATAACAATTCTAAGTGGTCACCACCAAAATACAACGTAATGTAAGTTTCATTTATACTAGAAATATAGGTCTGTTTTTCAAATAGTTGTCAAAGTCCAATGACGCCTGCTTTGAACATAAAGAACGCCTGCATTTGCAAAAAAAAAACCTAAGTCTACAAACTGACGTTACATACTTTCCACACCCAAATTTATCCAGCGATATTCACGTCTTTGGGCGACGACGCATCATTGCTTATACTAACACTATAAGCTCCTACCACTTATGTGTCGCAATTCTTCGGTTTTATCTGATACTTTGATTCGTTTGCGAAACACCATAATTCAAAATTGCATATCGTAGAAAACTCCGAGGAAATCCCTCTCCATTGCTATCGGCGTGGCAATTCTGAGGATTTTGTAAGGTCCATTTTAAGTAAAATTCTAAAATTCATAATTTCAATTAATAGAACCGCAGAAAGTAAAACAAGTAGAAGCGCATCCCCAGAAAGCCGGTCACCTGAGAACAGTCGCTTAGGAGACGTGGCGGAACGTGGCTGTGATGCCCTGAGTATTGAGCTGCTTAGAAGATTAAGATCGTCTTCCTGGTTATTATTAATTTTTACATCATTATTTTTGGAGTATAAGTACTTGTAATTATTATTTGTATATTATATTCGGTCTGTGTTTTCTTCTACGGTAAAAATTGCACCTGTCCATTAATCCCGATGAAGCGGTAGCAAGCATAACAAGTAGCTATTCTGAGTGGCGAAATAACTCAGAATAGCTACTTGCAGCTATTCTATTGCGGCTATTCTGAGTGGCGAAATAGAGCTGATTTATTTTTATAAATGTTGAAGTCCTGGCTTTTGTGTCATATGCTACTTTTCCTAGGTTTGAAGTGTCGGACACATTGGAAGAATTGCCTAAAGTGATGAGCAAGTTTTGGGCAGTTGTATCAGAAAACCGTATTGCTGATATGATACGACAAGTAAGTATAAATTATTAGCATTTTCACCAACTTGCTTTACAGTGCTAATATTTAGAAATAACATTTTATTTTTTCTAATTATAATATTCATAAGGTCTTATTGACCAGGTTAGCTCTCACGTGGAGTCCCCGAGAACGCAAGTAGCGAGGCTCGCCTGCAGTACCTTGGCGGCGATATTGAAATATACCAATTATACAAAAAAACCGGTAAGTGTATATGTATGTAAGTTATTGTTGTTCCAGTAGATTACAGCATAAGTTTATTTATCTAATTAGGCAATCTAGAACCCGGACTATTTCTCTTCCTTTTCATTTTACTAACTTTTTGATTTCTAATGCCTTTAACACTTGTTTGCCTATTCCAAAAAAAACACATGCGGCTTTTTAATCTTAGCTTTCATCTAATATGGTGCTGGCGCCTATTTCCTAATTGTTACAGTAGTAAATTATTATGACAATTTGGAGTAGGTACTTTGCCGAATCTATGAGCAAAAATATTTATTTGTTCCGTAAAGTCCGTAATACCTACACCAAAATGAATCCACCTACGGTACGGTGTAAATTACTAAGCCAAGGATACACTAGGGGACAAATGTCCTACGACATGTATCGGCGACATGTCAAGCGAAGCCGGCCGATTTCGCCTGACATATCTGGCGACATCGCGCGACTTATGTCCGTAGCGACGTCAGGCTACGGACGAAGTCCGGCAACGTCGCGCTACTTCACCCGACGTCGCTGGCGACACGTGTCGCAGGACATTTGTCCCCCAATGTATCCTTGGCTTTAAGCTATAACACATAGTAATTAAAAAATATCAGGCTTATCAAATTGGCGCCTGTTATTAGGCTAAAGCCGCTGATAGAAACGACCAGAATCCTCAACAGATTTAAGAACTGGTCTATATAAAAATATCGAATCATAAAAATATCAAAATATTTAGATTATAAAAATTGTTGTTATGACAGACAATTTAAATAATATGGTGGTAGCATAAGCTGCAGCTGGCCAGGTAGACGAAAACAAGCCCTAACTCAAACACAATAGAAATCAAACCCAGTCCTCTGGGTCTAGAACTGGAGGCAGGAATACTAGACAACATAGGCAGTAATAATTCAATTTGGAATAGCTATAGCACTTGTTGATAAAAATACACCTTTCTTGACGTCTAACTCATTCACAAGTTATGAAAATCAGACGAGACTTTCGATATTTTTTTTATAAAAAATCTAGCAAATGACTACGTCCTAAATGGTAAATGGAAGCGGAGACCAAATTCAAAGGTAGCTACTGCGAAAGATAATTCTGTCCGCCATACGAGCCATCTGTATACGCGATTTACACGTTTTGGACCTCCCTGAGTCTTTGGAATTATGTCTGTGGTGTGTGTGTCTGTGCTGTGCGTATTAGCACGATAACTCGAGCATGCTTTAACTTATTGCAACCAAATTTAACATACGTGTATGACATCAAAATATAAGGTTTCTATCAACCTTTGAGTCGTTTTCGGTATACAAGAAAGTCAAAGATTTTTTTCCGCCGGGTCAGATAAGTTTATGGATTGTGGCACTGTACAATAGGTACCTAATCTACGCAGGACCGTACCCTATAACATTACAGTGACCGTACCTCTTACGTCCTATATAGACTGCACGTTCATCGGGTGTTAAAGAACGCCGCACCTTGTTCAGAACGTCGAGTTTCAGTTCTCCTTGACCTTCACAGAGCGGAAAGTCACCTTTGGATTTATACGATATATCTACATGCATCATTTGATTCAATTTAACGCCTCATATGGTGCAATAATTTTATCGATTTCTAAACGTAACATTTTAAAATCGGTGCGCTTAATATTTTGTTTCAATTTACGAATAAATGAAACATTTTCTCTTACAGTATCTGCACTGGTTTTTTATTCAAACTGCGTGGTACATACCTAAACGTTTTTAAGTATGAAACATGACACATGTACCGCCTCGATTATTCGCATAAAAATACTGCTGTATTTTTATACAACAAAAATAGAAGAAGTCCGCCTGATGGTAAGGGTCAACGGAGCCTTTATGCAGTAAACAAGACTACGGTGCTCATTTCCAAACTTCCTTCCTTCGAAGGTCTATCCTGGCTTACATTTTCACTTATAAACTGTGGTCACGTGGTCACCGTTTCAACGCGAACTTTCCCAATACTCAATAGTTTATTGCATTCCATAGGTTTTACATAGGTCTCAATTATAAATAGGAAACTGCGTCGCAACGCCCCACTATTTCAGGAGCGTCGTGAGGCGATCCACATAGACTGGCTTCTTTAGACATATTCTTTCTAATATGTGGATTGGCTGTCTTTTATGTGTGATGCGAGCGAGTCAAGAGGAAATAAATGTAGAGAAATAGATAGAATCGCGATTTCCAAACATTTCACCTTTTTCAGAATCTATGCTCAGAAAAGCAAGCACTTTTTATTTATTTTAATTCCTAAATAAATATACCTCTTTTCATATTTTATTTTTTTTTACCGGTATTCATATTTTTAATTGTTGGTCTCATGATAGAATAAAGTCACATCTGCATAATTCTTTCTTTATAGCAGAGCGATTTTAAGTTTGTCTTGTACAAAATTAGCTGTAACTTTTTTCTTAGTTGTTTTACAGAATCGATTATTTTGCCAATCATTATAAAGTATTATGAAACATCGATTGATATGAAAGTAATATATTTTAGGTCAATATTTTGTAATTTAGAAGTATCTATGTGAATATGTAACTATATTCTGCGGATATCACTGTATCATATAATAATAAAGGATTTTGTTCTTTTAAGTATCAATATTATGTGTATATATAACTTTGTTTTACATAAATTCTTGAGTCACATATGTAATATATGAATGTTTAGATTGTTATTTATGTTTAGATTTAAAATAGAACAGTTCTTGTGATCAAGTTTTTATTAAGGAATAAACTTAGTGTGTTACAGAATTTATAAAACTACCACTACTACTACTTTATTTATTTTTAATAACTACCCAAAATATACGCATGTAAAACTGTAACTTAAATTAAATTGATAATTATTTATTGACTTGTATTGATGTTTTGAAATCATTACAAAATTGTAAGCTGTGGAGTTCTTCGCCGGAGTCTTTCGCCATTTCTGCTCCATCTCAGCATAATAATTATTATTTCGTCCCGAAATGGTGGTAGGGCTTTTGACGATTTAAAAGTACTTAGCAAAGTCCATTTAATAAAGAGCTTTTTCATTTTTATATTTCGCCAATGTTAAGTGTAAATTTACTTATAGTAACAGACAGTTGTACGGAAGATTAAAACTAATTATTATGAATGTTAATTCTTTGTCATGGTAAACTCAAAAATATTTTAAACTTTGAGTACTAATTAATTTTATTAACTTAACGAAGTCCAAGATTGTCCGTAATTATTTTTTCTGCTATAGGCACCCTACTAGAAAGAGACAGAGCCTCTCTAGAAATGTCAAGAAATGTCAAGGGTTGTCAAAATTTTTGCCCTCACTTTTTTCATTTGACTAATGACTCCATTCTATAGGTAATATAAGCTCCTTGACTGAAATGATTAAATTTTAACTGAAAAAAAAAAAATATGACAGATACTTACGACCAATCGAAATTACTATTTTTAAATAGCGGAAACTACACAGACTATAGAATACTGAGCGTTACTTCCGTTAGAAAAATCTGAGTTACCCCCTAGTCGCGCCTAAAGAAGTTTTACTTCAAAATTGTAAAAATATTTTTTTTATTTCCATCAATTTTGGTTTTTTGATCGAACTATTTGTATGGAAAATTCTAAATTTTTTTTTACAATTTAAAGTTTTTGATATCACCGTAGTATTTATATGACTATGTTAGCATGGGTAGGTGCCGGCTTCATACCCTTAGTTAGAGCAAGGATAAATGCTTTAAGTTCACACCCCATGTACCAGACATCCTGTATATAGATGTAGATATTAAATAGATTTCGTATTGTCTAGATTCTTAGTCTAGATTATATTATCTGTGGTATTGTCCAATAAGTTTTTATTTAAAATAATTTCATAAATTATCCTATTTTATATGTAAACATTGCGGCATAATGTGCGATCATTCCTAATTCGTTGGCGACCACCTTTTAAATATTATTCAAGATTACTCATATTGAATATGTGCACTTTTTTAAAAATATTGATAATTACAATGACATGTGATTTTTAAAAATAAATTTAATTACACATCTTTCCTTTCTGTTCCTTTCCTAGTTCAAACCTGTCATGGCCTGTCAGAATTGCTCCGAAATATATTTAAATACGTAGCTACCAAGTTCTGTGTAGCTATATAGCGATCGCATTTTGTGATTTTGTATTAATTTTGTTCAAAATTATACCGCCATGGTAAGTACACAAGGCAAATATTAACTTGTACGACGATGTAGTAAAGGTCGCGGGAAGCCGCTGGATGCGGGCCCCGCGGACCGATCAGAGTGTAGATTCTTGGGGGCGGCCTATAGCCCACAGAGAATGTCTCTTTGCTGAAATGATGATGATTATTATTTCACTTTTCAACATCCATAGTCTACAATAGATCAAATCGACAATCGACAGGTTTACTAAAACCATATTAGTTATAATATTCTATATACCTACAATACATAAATGATTACAATACATATATAAATTACGGTAGAGAGATAGTGCTCATTCAACTTTCGTTTGAAGGTTCCCTGAAATTTTTGAATTGGAATTTGAAAGTTTCCTTTAGCTCCATGACTCCTGTTTTCTTTACATTATCACTATGGTACAAAGAGAAGTACCCAGGTAGGTACACAGCTTTTTTTTGCTAAAAGCTAACTTCATGAACGTTTTGCTCGCCCTTTTTACAAGTCAGGTAGGTGCTCTGAATGCAATGCTTATAAAATAGGTACTGACTGGGCAACGTTTATACCATGACTACCCAAAGGTAAATTCTCTGTAGGTCTGTAGTTAACGATAATCTCTTACAGGATGAAGAAATCGAAGATTTAGTTGGCGATGTAAAATATACAGAATCCCAGAAAAGTGTAGCTGCATCGAACGGGTACTCAATGGACTTCACCGACAGTAGTTCTGACAAAAATAACTCGTCTGGCAAAGAAACTTATATCATAGAATGGGATGATAGTGAAGACAGTGAAAAAACGGAACTACATGAAACCCAAAGCATTATAAACTTAAATGATATAGGCCAAACTCCTCTATTAGTAAAGTATAACAACAATAATACACAAAATCAAATAAGTAAGGCGAATTCATCCAGTGTTCATAAGTGTTCTATTGTTCAAGAAATATTTACACAGACTAGTAAAACTATTATTGAACTAGCTGAGACAGAGAGAAACGCAATGAAAGCTATAGAAAACAAAACCTTGGAAACACAAACTTCTTTTATATCAGTAATAGAAAATACAACAGTCGAATATGGAAAACAGGAAGCAGAAATAAGTTTTGGAAGTCACGTAGAAAATGATAACTTAAATAATATCCCCACTTATCACAACAACTCGTGTAGACAACTTGTTTGCACGTCGTTAGAAGATGGCTCGTCAAAATTTCGGGTATCTGAATCAGATACGGAAAGAACAGATGATTATAAAAGTGAAACTAGTAGTATAGATAAGCCTGTCAATATAATGTCTGAAGAAGAATCAAATGAGGAAAGGATAGATGAAGTTCAAATTGAAAATTATATGTCTTCTCATTCTGATACGGATATGGATGAAGATTCTTTAATGTACAATGAATGCAAGGAAAGTAAAAGTTATAATGTAGATAACACGAGTGATACAAGTGAAGCTCCGAAATCGATAGATAGTGAGGTTGAAGATTTATATAATAAACTGTCTGAAAAAATACTCGTTAAAGTGGAAAAGCCTTCCGAACTAGAAATGCTACGAGTTAACACCTTATCACCTCTTACTGAAGAATCAATAGTGAAAAATCAAAGCTTTTTAGACATCACACCTAATTGTAACAACTTAATCGATGAAAGAGAAGAAGATAAGTATTTTCTATTTGTAAATGATTCTGGTATCAAAATCAAAATTCTTCCGGATGACGAAATTAGTGACTTAAAAGATAAACAGAGAGAAAATTTCAAACTGCCTCCTATAAAAAATTATCCATCCAGTCCAAGCAGTCCACATTTGAATTTTCTCTTTGGGAATGTACAGAGACCTGCCAACCAAACCCACCATAGCAAACGAGAATGGTTTACGGGTGATAGGTGGGAAATTGGAACCAAAGATCTAGCCGCTGGTGAAAGTCCTCTTATAACTGGAAGAAGTGGTAAGCTATTCAAAGATTACGAAAATATTGCGAAAATATTATTTAAGTTTAATCGTATTTATTTTAATTAAATAAATATATATTTTTAGACCCAGCTACTAAATTAAACGATCAATTTCAACTGCCTCCAATTCACACGGAAGGAAATGTAAGGTGTAAAAATAATAACATGAAGTTACCGTCATACGAACAGAGCACCCATATAAATTCCAAAAAAGATGTCAATGTGAAACCGCAATTTTCTATAAGTATACAAGACAAAATTACCGAGTTGAAAATAAATAACAATTCTAAGTGGTCACCACCAAAATACAACGTAATGTAAGTTTCATTTATACTAGAAATATAGGTCTGTTTTTCAAATAGTTGTCAAAGTCCAATGACGCCTGCTTTGAACATAAAGAACGCCTGCATTTGCAAAAAAAAAACCTAAGTCTACAAACTGACGTTACATACTTTCCACACCCAAATTTATCCAGCGATATTCACGTCTTTGGGCGACGACGCATCATTGCTTATACTAACACTATAAGCTCCTACCACTTATGTGTCGCAATTCTTCGGTTTTATCTGATACTTTGATTCGTTTGCGAAACACCATTATTCAAAATTGCATATCGTAGAAAACTCCGAGGAAATCCCTCTCCATTGCTATCGGCGTGGCAATTCTGAGGATTTTGTAAGGTCCATTTTAAGTAAAATTCTAAAATTCATAATTTCAATTAATAGAACCGCAGAAAGTAAAACAAGTAGAAGCGCATCCCCAGAAAGCCGGTCACCTGAGAACAGTCGCTTAGGAGACGTGGCGGAACGTGGCTGTGATGCCCTGAGTATTGAGCTGCTTAGAAGATTAAGATCGTCTTCCTGGTTATTATTAATTTTTACATCATTATTTTTGGAGTATAAGTACTTGTAATTATTATTTGTATATTATATTCGGTCTGTGTTTTCTTCTACGGTAAAAATTGCACCTGTCCATTAATCCCGATGAAGCGGTAGCAAGCATAACAAGTAGCTATTCTGAGTGGCGAAATAACTCAGAATAGCTACTTGCAGCTATTCTATTGCGGCTATTCTGAGTGGCGAAATAGAGCTGATTTATTTTTATAAATGTTGAAGTCCTGGCTTTTGTGTCATATGCTACTTTTCCTAGGTTTGAAGTGTCGGACACATTGGAAGAATTGCCTAAAGTGATGAGCAAGTTTTGGGCAGTTGTATCAGAAAACCGTATTGCTGATATGATACGACAAGTAAGTATAAATTATTAGCATTTTCACCAACTTGCTTTACAGTGCTAATATTTAGAAATAACATTTTATTTTTTCTAATTATAATATTCATAAGGTCTTATTGACCAGGTTAGCTCTCACGTGGAGTCCCCGAGAACGCAAGTAGCGAGGCTCGCCTGCAGTACCTTGGCGGCGATATTGAAATATACCAATTATACAAAAAAACCGGTAAGTGTATATGTATGTAAGTTATTGTTGTTCCAGTAGATTACAGCATAAGTTTATTTATCTAATTAGGCAATCTAGAACCCGGACTATTTCTCTTCCTTTTCATTTTACTAACTTTTTGATTTCTAATGCCTTTAACACTTGTTTGCCTATTCCAAAAAAAACACATGCGGCTTTTTAATCTTAGCTTTCATCTAATATGGTGCTGGCGCCTATTTCCTAATTGTTACAGTAGTAAATTATTATGACAATTTGGAGTAGGTACTTTGCCGAATCTATGAGCAAAAATATTTATTTGTTCCGTAAAGTCCGTAATACCTACACCAAAATGAATCCACCTACGGTACGGTGTAAATTACTAAGCCAAGGATACACTAGGGGACAAATGTCCTACGACATGTATCGGCGACATGTCAAGCGAAGCCGGCCGATTTCGCCTGACATATCTGGCGACATCGCGCGACTTATGTCCGTAGCGACGTCAGGCTACGGACGAAGTCCGGCAACGTCGCGCTACTTCACCCGACGTCGCAGGACATTTGTCCCCCAATGTATCCTTGGCTTTAAGCTATAACACATAGTAATTAAAAAATATCAGGCTTATCAAATTGGCGCCTGTTATTAGGCTAAAGCCGCTGATAGAAACGACCAGAATCCTCAACAGATTTAAGAACTGGTCTATATAAAAATATCGAATCATAAAAATATCAAAATATTTAGATTATAAGAATTGTTGTTATGACAGACAATTTAAATAATATGGTGGTAGCATAAGCTGCAGCTGGCCAGGTAGACGAAAACAAGCCCTAACTCAAACACAATAGAAATCAAACCCAGTCCTCTGGGTCTAGAACTGGAGGCAGGAATACTAGACAACATAGGCAGTAATAATTCAATTTGGAATAGCTATAGCACTTGTTGATAAAAATACACCTTTCTTGACGTCTAACTCATTCACAAGTTATGAAAATCAGACGAGACTTTCGATATTTTTTTTATAAAAAATCTAGCAAATGACTACGTCCTAAATGGTAAATGGAAGCGGAGACCAAATTCAAAGGTAGCTACTGCGAAAGATAATTCTGTCCGCCATACGAGCCATCTGTATACGCGATTTACACGTTTTGGACCTCCCTGAGTCTTTGGAATTATGTCTGTGGTGTGTGTGTCTGTGCTGTGCGTATTAGCACGATAACTCGAGCATGCTTTAACTTATTGCAACCAAATTTAACATACGTGTATGACATCAAAATATAAGGTTTCTATCAACCTTTGAGTCGTTTTCGGTATACAAGAAAGTCAAAGATTTTTTTCCGCCGGGTCAGATAAGTTTATGGATTGTGGCACTGTACAATAGGTACCTAATCTACGCAGGACCGTACCCTATAACATTACAGTGACCGTACCTCTTACGTCCTATATAGACTGCACGTTCATCGGGTGTTAAAGAACGCCGCACCTTGTTCAGAACGTCGAGTTTCAGTTCTCCTTGACCTTCACAGAGCGGAAAGTCACCTTTGGATTTATACGATATATCTACATGCATCATTTGATTCAATTTAACGCCTCATATGGTGCAATAATTTTATCGATTTCTAAACGTAACATTTTAAAATCGGTGCGCTTAATATTTTGTTTCAATTTACGAATAAATGAAACATTTTCTCTTACAGTATCTGCACTGGTTTTTTATTCAAACTGCGTGGTACATACCTAAACGTTTTTAAGTATGAAACATGACACATGTACCGCCTCGATTATTCGCATAAAAATACTGCTGTATTTTTATACAACAAAAATAGAAGAAGTCCGCCTGATGGTAAGGGTCAACGGAGCCTTTATGCAGTAAACAAGACTACGGTGCTCATTTCCAAACTTCCTTCCTTCGAAGGTCTATCCTGGCTTACATTTTCACTTATAAACTGTGGTCACGTGGTCACCGTTTCAACGCGAACTTTCCCAATACTCAATAGTTTATTGCATTCCATAGGTTTTACATAGGTCTCAATTATAAATAGGAAACTGCGTCGCAACGCCCCACTATTTCAGGAGCGTCGTGAGGCGATCCACATAGACTGGCTTCTTTAGACATATTCTTTCTAATATGTGGATTGGCTGTCTTTTATGTGTGATGCGAGCGAGTCAAGAGGAAATAAATGTAGAGAAATAGATAGAATCGCGATTTCCAAACATTTCACCTTTTTCAGAATCTATGCTCAGAAAAGCAAGCACTTTTTATTTATTTTAATTCCTAAATAAATATACCTCTTTTCATATTTTATTTTTATGGTTTGTAGGTGCTTATTTTTTAATGAAAATTATAAATGTTATTTGGAATAATATTATTTTTGCGTTTACAAACGCTTTAATATTAATACTAGAAAAAACAATGCAGGTAGTTTCATCTTAACTGGGCGTCAAATATTTGCAAAAATATTTCGTTCGGGTATTAGAAGTGCAAATTTCAAATTTCGACAGCGAAAAGCAGTGTCTCGGTGGCGTAATTGGTCAACGCATCCGCCCGGATTGTGGAAGATGCGGGTTCGAGTCCCGCCTGAGGAAAGACGATTTTTTTCAGTGCATTTTTCTAATGTTATTTGGAGTTTTAAGTTTCTAATGTTTATCTGATAACTTGGCTAGAACTATAACGGGGAGGGGGCATCGCAACTAAATTCTTCATGTATCCCCTTCTACGGTTTTATCGCCCTAGTTATTAAATGTACTGTTCTTGTGTAGGATTTCTACGAGGCCATGACGAGTTTGCTAGTGAAGACAGGCAGTTACAGTCGGCCAGTGCGGAGGGCTGCCAACGTGGCGCTGGACGACATCGTATGCGGTGTTGAGCTGCCGCACGCGGTCACTGCACTCTGCGTACACGGTGCTGGGTAAGTGTAAACGGGCTACCGACCACAGCCACCGGTGTTCAGAAGCCGCCACATATTATAACCCGCTCTATGCTGGACAGTCTTCTTCTTCCTCCTCTTCGTCGTACGAGCTGTTTTCGCAACCCGACAACTCGCAAGTCATCCTGTGGAATTCACCTGGGTGACCCAGGTAGTGAACCCGGTGTGTTGCATATTCCATCAGAACGTAAGCGGCAGTTTCTTCGGCCTCCATGCATCATCGACATAGGGGGCTGTCTGTCCTGCTGCGCAGTCTTCGATAGACGCCAACACAGAAAGATTGCTCGTGCTTTTGGTAATATACAAATGCGATGCGTAGAACGCGTTTATGTTTAAATGAGACAGATGAGAGGAGGGAGCGGCGTCCGTAACTAGTGTTGGCGTCTTGCATGGCGGCCAATGGCCACATTATTGGTTTTCTTTTCTTTTTACTTTCTTGTATACGTAGTAAAAGCGTCGAATAAACGTACATATGAATTAAATTTTTAAAACACAATATACATGTACATGGCGGGATTGGAACCGGTGCCCGGGTGGGAGACAACGACCTTACGCACTACGCCACCGACGCTTCTGCTGTAACTTATTGTAAGCAAATTTAACATGCATGTGTGACATCAAAATATAAGGTTTTTCTATCAACTTTTGAGTCGTTTCCGGTAGGCAAGAAAGTCAATGCGAGACCACTCCCGATTTTTCTTATCGTGAAACCTTTTAATTTTCATTGTACGCACGGACCAAAAGTTGCGACGCTTTAGCCACTTTAGCTTAGTTAGCGAATTCGCTTTTCGCTGCAAGTGTCGGCTGTCTGCATCGCTACTTTTTAGCCTACGCATGCAGGGTAAAGCAAATTCGCTTGGATCGTCGTTGTTCGTAGCTTTAAGGTTACGGCCATTGGCGACGCTCTTCTTGCTCTTCCAACTAGCTACACAAGACGACGTATAATTGCATTTTTCATTAGGTCACTAGCTGGCCTATAAAGCAATTTCGAAGAAATTACATCATGAACAGACCTTAACAATTTTACGAATACTCCATCAATTATAAAAGTAAAGTTTTGCTTTTTTTAAGCATGATTTTAGTCGATTGATTTCTTCAATTTATTTCCGCGCCATAGCTGTGAAATTTAATCGAACAATATCTTAAATCGTTTAGCTTGAATGGTGAGTATTTAACAAGGAGATTAGTTTTATCACATGGATAACTTATCACAATCGTATGAGAATTGTTAAATCGTAGTTTAATTTTCGTTTACACTGTCGTAACAATGTCTTGTTGTAGAACGCCTGTCACCTGTAGGCTTAAGTTTGTTTTTATCAAAATGTTATCACAACTTATCAAAAGTAATACATTTTTGTTATTGATGCAACATACTTAATTATGACGCAATGACGCATGGAGTTACGGGTACCTTATGTTTATTATGATGATACTTTGGTGATATCTGCTATTAGTCATAGATATACAAATATTATATTTTTACATATATAAATATTCTATTTTTATAAAATTTATCAACCATATTCCTACAAATATTATGCGAAAGTTTGTACTGAATAGGTGAATACTGAATGGTTTTAATAAAGTTTACAATAATTTAGACCATACATCAGAATAACATTTATTAAACTAATCCTGTGCAGACGAAGTCGTGGGCAGAAGATATCTTATGTATTTCGATTGGATTTCTTGATTAAAACCAATATATAGGTTGTAGGATAATTATTCATAGTAAAATTAAAGATCTTTATATATTGTACGTTGTATTCGAATTCAAATCAAAGGTGAGAGTGAATGGATATAAAACGAATGAATGGACGGATGAGTTTCTGAATGGTATGGAATGAATGTATGATTGAACGACGATTGATCGCCTCCTGTTTCTCTCGTCGTATAACAGATGGCGTGAATAATTATATATAATCTACCATATAAAATTAAGTCGGGTTTTCCTTCCTGACACTATAACTCCAGAACGCACGAACCTATTTCCACGGTTTTACATTCGTTGGAAAGGTCTCGGGCTCCGTGAGGTTTATAGCAAAGAAAATTCAGGAAAAATTTCAACAGAAAAGAAAATAGGCGGTACGAAGTTCGCCGGGTCAGCTAGTAGTAGATAATATTTGATTTTTATTACCCGGACTGCTAGGTAATTTAGAGTGTGTCGTGGAAGTGTCCGTTAGGGTTCCCACGGCCTCGTCAGGCAGCGACGCACCCGCGGTCGGCGCGCCCTCCTCGTCAGTCGACGGGGTCGGGGGAGGCGCGACGACCGCGGTTGCTATCGCGCCGAGGTGCCAGTGAAGGGCGTCGTTGGGTTTTAGTGGGTAGGCCCCGGCTTCTGCGGGGAGAGTCCCACATAACCTCGTGTCTTCCCAGGCACGAGGAATGCGTAACGCATTTCCCAACGTTAAAAAAAAGGTAATTTAGAGTGTATCATTTAGTTTGTTTGGCTTTGATGCCCCTTTTCGTATACATAATTATTTGTAAAGCACCAACAACCTTCAAATCATGTGAAGATCTCGTCAAACGAACAACTTTTACTACTGAAACAACTTTGAAACCGCGATAAATTAAGCTGTTCCATACAAATAAAAATTTACAAACGAACTCGTCTGTACTGTATTGGAATGGTAGAATTTTTCTTCGCGATTCCAGTTTTGCTATCATAGAAAAAGTTGTTTGTTGAGATCTTCAAATGGCTTGAATGTTGTTGGTGTTTTATAAATAACCATACATTTAAAATTACTAACGTTTATAGATTGGCAATGAATCGACTAGGGTGAGACCAAAAAAATACACCGATGTGTGCGTAATGCGCATGTGTGCATGAAAAATAGTACTGCAGTCTGACAGTTGCTGTCTTTTCTACGTGACTGATAGGCCGACTTAGGCCGACTACGTGAAATGGTTTCGTCTATCTATCTCGCTCTAATATACGCGTTAGTATATGCTCTTTCTCTTTTACATTGCCGATCTACAGTTAACTAGGTATATCTGTGCAAATAACCCTGTATAGGTGACAGGCTAACAACCTGCCACTATATTGGGGTACTGTATATCCCATACTGTTAAATGATAAATGATACTAAAGCCCTGATTAACCCCTTTCGGGATTATGAGCGTGATTGTATTAGCGTGATGCATCTACAGGCGACAAAGTTGCCGGTGTTCCATTTATCAAATAGAATCCTTTAAACGGCTACCCTGCACCAAGCCCCGCCTAGTTTTTACTCCGGCCAATAGAATGTTAACGTAATATGACGCAGCCAATAAGGCGCAGCGTCTTCACGTCACCTCCCCTACGCGCAGTCGCTGTAGCGTTGCCGACAACAATGTCTACTAGAGATGAAACGGTTTGGCCGGCTACCGGATATCCGGCGAGCTGCGAGCCCTGATGGCCGGATATCTGGCGGCCGGATATTCGGCCCATTATTTTGTTGCATGTCGTAAAGAGTTTGGCGCCGCAAACGCAATCACATCAATTTGAGCGGTTTCGCTAAGTTTTTACTTAAAGAAAATTAGTTTACCTATTTACTTTTTATATATTAATTAGGCGAAATTGGAGTGTGCCTACCGATCGAGCAACACCGCATTTGAATCTTTCATTATTTTTTATTCAATTTAATTTTATTATTTAGAAAGCTTTTTGGTAACTTTTTCGTCTTTAAATAATAGCTGTCGTAATAAAAGCCTTTTTATTGATATTTATTTCACAAATATTAATGTATTACATTTTATTATAGAAAATTGTCGTAGTTTTTGAATATCCGGTATTCGTCCGGATATTGAGTTACGATCCGATATCCGGCCGGATATCGGATAGTTACCGGATATCCGTTTCATCACTATGTCTACTCTTATTGGCTCAAGCCGGTTGCCAGACGACCCGCCTCCCTGATAGAGTGGCGGGTTGTTGCCAATAAGCACGTCAGTGCCACTCGATTATCGCCTACAAGTGGAACACCACGAACTTTGCCGATTGTACCTACGTTTTTTTAAAAAAAGGTCAAACAAATGACTACGTTCCACCTGATGGTAAGCAGAAGTGGAGTTCAAATGCGAAGATAGCTGGTGCGAGAGATAAACCACCGCGCTAGCCACCCTCGCCTTGCCGACCTGCAAGGTGCTTTTTTCGCGTCTTTGGCGCGACCTAGGATTGTAGGAAGGAGGGAACACGTGTGTTGGCAGTGATTGTGCGACAAAGAAACGAGTTGCCAAATTTCTTAGTTAGCGTTGGAAGTTGAGCAGAGTTGCTATGCTAGCGCGTCACCTACACAACAGAGGCGTCAAACCCGAAAAAGTAACTAAATATTCAGTGAACCAGCAAACAAAACCCAATAACCAGGAAAGATGTTAGGTACTCTATTAGTACGGGAATTAAAGGTCGTAACACACTTATCAGCTTGGAAAGGGAGCGCTTTTTTTTTACTATGAATTAAATATTTATGACTTTTTATGAAATGAATTTTAAGTTCATAGTTAACTATGGAAGAGCGGCTACGAAACGGCTGTAGATCGTAGCGCATCGCCCCATTTTCAGTGCTAAGACCTTGATGTTATAATATGGAATGTTGACTCTTATTAAAATCGTAAAAGGTAGTGGCATAGAAAATCTCCATCGTTTCAAATTATAATGGTATTAAAACTAAGTATTTAATACCTATTCAGTCAATCTATTATAATATAATTCCCGTGTCACGATGTTTGCCCGGGATGAACTCCGAAACTATAACAATCAGATTTTAACTTTTTTTTTAATGTGTGTTTTGTTCCAAATTGATCTCTCAATTTGGAACAAAACACACATTAAAAAATACTATCTCTAGTATAGTTTTTATCTTAAAAGTAGTTCTAATTTTTTTTACTGTAAATTCAATGATAGGACAGTAGTATGAAATTACCACAGCAACGAGTGGTCGGGACAGCTAGAATAGAATAGAATAGAATAGAATAGAATATATCTTTATTGTACATCGACCAAATCAAAAATACAAACATTGTAACCTTAAAATATACTGTACAAAGGGCGACCTTATCGCTAAAAGCGATCTCTTCCAGGTAACCTTAGGATGGACAGGATTTAGAATTAAAGAGTTCGAGGGAAGATGGCGATGTCTAATAAAAAAAATAAAAAAATAGTAATAATAATACTTATTATGACAAATATGTATGTACATGCAATAACTACATACTATAATACATATAAATATACATAGGTATAAACTAAAAATATACAGGTATAAATAAATGTATAAAAAAATATATATAAGAAAGATAATAATAGAATATAAGAATATATATAAAATATATAAAAATATATAGTGTATACATATAGATATATAATCATGAACAAATAATCATAGCGACAAATAGTGCTTTTCAACCTGATTTTTAAAAGTGTTGAGGGTTTGTGCTTGCCTTATGTGAACAGGTAACGCGTTCCACAACAAAACAGCTTGTACCGAGTAGGATTTGTTGTAAAATTTGGTGAAATGAGATGGTGTTTCTAACCTCAAGTTCTCTGACGACCTTAAAACTCGGGAATGGGTATCATGTAGAAACTTAAAGCGATTTTTTAAATAAAATGGAGTGTTAGGATGGAATAAGATAGTGTAAAGGAGGGATAAAATATGTGCATTCCGGCGAAGGCGAATGGGCAACCACTTGAGTTTAACACGAAATTCTGAAACGTGGTCATATTTGCGTAAACCAAATATAAACCGTATGCAAAAGTTTTGGAGTCGCTCAAGTTTATTTAGTTGTTCTTCGGTCAAATTTGGGAAACTAGAGTCAGCATAATCAAGGATTGGGAGAAGGAGAGATTGAGCAAGCGCAATTTTAGTAGTAGGAAGTTTCGCAGCCTTCTGAGTGATCCTGCCGAAGCAAACATTTTTCTACTGAGTTCCTGCAGATGATAACTCCAAGATATATTAGTGTCAAAGTGAAGACCTAAGTTTTTAACAGTCTGACTGAAAGGAATGATAGATCCATCGAATATCACATTAGGAACCACAGACCAGTCAATTTTTGAAGTCAATCGAGAGCTACCAATAATAATTACTTGTGTTTTAGCTGGGTTAACTTTGAGACCGTAACAGCTACTCCACTCACAAATTTGTACCAGTTCAGAGTTAACCATTCTAACACCCTCTGCCAGGCGATCGGGTGAGGTTTGGCAATAAATTTGCAAATCATCAGCGTATAGGTGGTAGGATGAAGAAAGCTGTTTGGAAATAGAATTTATGAAGATTGCGAATAGTAGAGGAGATAAAACGCCACCCTGTGGAACACCAGCAGATGTGCCGCACCACGAAGATGTAGAATCGTCGATGCAAATTCTCTGCCGGCGACCAAACAGGTAACTACGAAACCAGTCAATTGCCGTTGGAGATATGTTAATAGAGCTTAGAATACCCAGGAGCACATCAAAATCTACGTTATTGAAGGCATTACTAAAATCAAGGAGTGATAGTATAGTTAGCAAGCCATTCTCCATGCCCCATCTGATGTCGTCTGTGATTTTAACAAGTGCAGTGGTGGTACTGTGACCCGATCGGAAACCGGACTGGAATGGATTGAGGAGGTGATTATGACAAAGGAATATGGTAAGTTGGTCATGGACTAACCGCTCTAACACTTTAGAGAGAAATGGAAGTATAGAAATAGGGCGGTAGTCGGAAAAGGACGAAGGATTAGGTTTCTTCGGTAGCGGGGTGATTTGGGCATCTTTCCATGCAGTAGGAAAGACACCACTTTGTACGGAATAATTAAGGATGTGAGAAATGACAGAAAGGATATCGTCTAGGATAGGAATGATCATTTTACGACTTAGCGAGTCACAGCCCACTGCAGACGATGTAATAGATAATATGCTCTTTTTAACACCACAATCCGAGAATTGACTAAAGGAAAATGCAGGATAATTTGGTATGGGAAGAGAAGATAAATAGCTTAACGTAGAGGCTTTAATTGGCCCATCAAAATAGGAAGTAGAAGAAAAATAAATATTCAAAGAATTTAAGTCAAGACCACCAGCTGTTGTCGTCTGGCGTGACTTCCCAATACCCATCGATCGAAGAAATTTCCAGACCTTTGCTGGATCTCCATTTTCAACAGAACTATGAAAGTAGTGGCGCTGAGCGTTCCTACACACCTTATTGCACTGATTACGGATACTGACGTAGTTCTCCCAATTTGTGACAGTAGGACGATGTTTGTACTTAGTTTTAATAGCAGCTTTCTTATCAATCAGTAGCTTTATTTCTTGTGTGAGCCAGGGTGAAGGTGAGTGTTTTAATTTAACATTACGAACTGGAGCATGAACGTTATATAAATTCGTAATTTTGACAGCAAACAGATCAATCTTTTCGTCAACTAACTCACAAGTATACAACGACGACCAATCGATGGTACTGGCGTCTTCGTGAAGTTTATCGACGTTCATACCACTAAAATTGCGAAGCTGTAGGATCTTGGGCTTGGTCTTAGGTGGACGGATTTTGTAAGAAAGGTATATCGCATCATGATAAGAAAAGGAATCGCTAGTTGACTATGAAAAGGAAGCGTCGGTGGCGTAGTGCGTAAGGGTGTTGTCTCCCACCCGGGAGGCACCGGTTCGAACCCCGCCACGTACCAATGTATTTTCAAGTTTTGAATTCATACGTATGTTTAATCGACGCTTTTACGGTGAAGGAAAACATCGTGAGGAAACCTGCACACACCTATGAAGAAATTCTTAGGTTGTGATGTGAAGTCGACCAACCCGCACTTGGCCAGCGTGGTTGACTAAGGCCTAATCGCCCCTAATGTGGGGTAGGCTCGAGCCCCTCAGTGGGGACTATGAGCTGTTGATGAAGTGCACATTTTTAAATTTCAGGGATTTTTTTTTTCGTTAATTACCATACTATTAAGACAAATCAAAATTAACAAATAATAAAACATTAAAATGTTCCTTTTGTACTATAGTCACAAGAGCCCCCTCGTCCGCTGTGCCGCCGCTCGTTTGATGGTGGTATGCTGCGCCCTGGCCGGCGGAGGGCGGGAACTCTTGCGAACGCGGCCGCCCAGCGCTGCCTGCGCTAGACGGCACGCCCTACAAGCACTTGCAGCTCTGCTAGAAGATAAAAATACGGAGACCAGGTAACAGGCTGCAATCTTACAGTACATTTATTTATGTTATGATAAATTAACAAATATGTTATCCCTATTAGGTACCTAGGCAATCGATTTGCTTTAACGCTTTACGAATTGAATTTAATGTGTGAAACTGACACATTACTGAGAAAACACCATGGCGTTCCTGCGAATAACAACGCTTTGTAGTGTTTGCCACTTGCACAAGCACGATAACCTGAACGCGATGATCAAAATAAAGTAACCTTTAATACATAAAAACTGACATATTACATCTTATTACCACTAAACACCCGCCCACTTTATGATTAGATAATGTCAACGCTTAAAATAAATGGGCGCTTACATTAAAGATATCGATTTTATTTGTACCTACTTTTACTACAAGAATTTTCTACATTTTGACAACTTTGACCGCACTAAGAACCATGTTACAAAAATTTTATACACACCTTGTTAGAAGTTCAAACACCGGTGTAGTTTGCGGTCACCAATAGGACTACCTTTTCATCCCGGGGTGTCGTAAAAGTCTACTGAGGAAGATTATCTGAAAACTATTTTAAAATAAATAAAAACGCTTTCAAAACTAAAAACGAAAAATAAAAATTTTGTGTATAAAAATCTAAATGTTATTCGAGGTCGGTCCCAAATACAAGTGACAACGAACGTTTACTTCAAATATTGAGGTTGGCACCGATCTAATAAACAAAATTTATATTTCTCCGGTTTTAGTTTTGAATGTGTTTTTTATTTTATTTAAAAATAATTTATTTTTTGCTTTTTAGTGTTTAAGTATAGAAATTTTCAGCAAACTATCTTGAGATCTTTTAGATAAATAAGGAATAGAACTTATTACGATATCATCGAAATCAATTAAATAAGCATTAATAGGGATAACTCAAAAACTACCCGTCAGATGTCAATCAAATTTAAATGGGACCACATGATGACAGCACCAGCTTCCAAAGGTTAATAGAATCTTTACAATCGGTACACCCAGTAAAGAGTTATGAGGTAACAAACATAAAAAATCGGGAGTGGTCTCCCCTTGAATTTCTCGTAAGTATACCGAAAAAGACTCAAAAGTTGATAGAAACCTTATATTTTGATGTTATACATGCATGTTAAATTTGGTTGCAATAAGTTAAAGCATACTCGAGTTATCGTGCTAACGCACACACACACACACACACTCAAACATAATTCCAAAAACGATATTTTTGGACTCAGGGAGGTCCAAAACGTGTAAATTCGTCAAAATCTCGAGGTCGAATTTTTTGACAATTTCAAGGCTTTCTCTGTAAGTACTACGTATTACACGAGAAAGTAAAAATACAGTCTAATTGACAACCTCCCCCTTTTTTGAAGTCGGTCAAACAGATTTCGTCCGCGTGGAGTATTAGCCTTATGTTCATCATGGATAAGATTCTAAATGTGAAGGAATTTTTCAAATCGGTCCAGTAGTTTCGGAACCTATTCAATGCAAACAATTGCTTGCATTGAATAAGTTCCGAAACTACTTCACAACAATTTATTTGGAGTTGGTGCAGTATGCTTTTGGCATTTTTTTTTTCTCGTATACGTAGTATAGAAACGTCGTTTCTTTGTCGCACAATCAAGAAATGGAATTCACTGCCAGCACACGTGTTCCCTCCTTCCTACAATCCTGGGTCATTCAAAAGAGGCATGAAGAAGCACCTTGCAGTCAGCAAGGCGTGGGTGGCTAGCGCAGCAGTATATCTCTCACGCCAGCTACCTTCGCATTGGGACTCTACTTCTGCTTACCATCAGGTGGAATAGAGTCATTTGCTTAATATATAAAAAAAAATATATGAGAAAGTCAAGGGGAGACCACTTCCGATTTTATTTTTACTGCCGTGTGCCTGACACCAATCCTCCTTGGCGACGACTGCTACTTTCACACCGGGACCACCAGCTTAACGTGCTGACGAAGCACGGAGGAACATCGAGTTGTATTTTTTTTCGGTCACCCATCCGACTAACGACCGCGCACTGGGTGCTTAACTTCGCGATCGTTACTAACAACGCACGACAGCGCTGCGGCGCCATCGATCTCTTTATAATATTAGAAATGATAATATTAGAAATCTTTCCTCTTTATAATATAAGTAGTATACATGTAAATTTTTAAATAATCATATTTGTAATAAATCGTGAGTAATGCTTCCATGACTCCCATTAATTAACTAGATAATGTAACTGAACCGAACACAGGTTAATTAATATTGGACACGTTGGTATCACTTACTCTTACATATTGGACTTCGCAAAATTTTGATTAAGTACGAAATGCTATTAAAAGATCACTTGGTATCTTTGAAACGGAATGGAGCACTGTACTTTTTTTATATTATTATAGAAAAGAGGATATTAGTACGTTTTACAACCCTTATTTCTTATCCGATCTTTACAAAGATTATATACTCCGTGGACCTTATGATATTTTAGAATTTTTTAACTCTGCGAACACAAATTTAACCCAGTAATAAACTATAGATATTGTCTGTTTGGCTTACCTACCCTATTTGAAAAACCATGTTTTTTTCAAAATTAGTTTAAATGTATATCGAATTTGAAAAAAGGATAATGTACAGACATAGATTTTTTCTTTTTGTAAAAGCATTTTAATATGTTAACTTGTGGCCGTGTGATGCAGGCAGAGTAGAATAGCATCACCCCACATCCTCCAATGGGTGTCGTAGAAGGCGACTAATGGATTAGCAAAGGGGTATTGATCACCTTATACTCCATCCGTCACTCCGCATTGGGCAAGCGTGGTAAACTACTGCCTAAACCCCTTCAATCACAAGGAAAGGCCTTGTGTCCAAGCAGTGGGTCGAATTAAAAAGGCTGTTGTGATGATGATGGTGATGATATGAACTTGTAAAGCATAAAAACACGCACCTACTTACGTCCTTTTGTATGGGCACTTGAGCAGAATCTTAAAGTATACTTACCACAGACTAGTTAGAGTGCGTTGCACCGAGTACTACGTTATTGTCACTGTTAAAGTTAATTTTAACTAACTTTAACAGTGACAATAACGTAGTACTCGGTAACGTAGTATCTAAAACTTTAACAATTACCATCAAAGTCCACTATCTTTTGTGCACCGTCATGTAAAATGTTATAGTTAAAGTTAAAAGGGTTAAAAGTGAAAACACGTTTCCCTTCCCAACAAATCACAGGGGTAAAATTTTGATGATGACAATACTTCAAATTGCGTTGTCAAACACCTTAGATTATATACCTGTAGATGGAGCCATATGACGTCATCAAACTGTTAAAGTGAGATAGCTAGATATAAAACCTATGCAAAGAATAAAGAGAGAAGATTAAATTTTTTGTCCCTGTCACCGTGGCCTGTTTTTTTTGTTTGTCACAATCAACATTGTGACAAACAATGCAATGTTTGTGTCAGTCAATCTCTCACGTTAGTAGTTTTATCATTTTTTTGTGTACTTATATGTGTTTTTGGTGATCAAATATAAGTGAAAAATATAAGTGCGATGGTGGGCTGTGCTATTTTGGGGTGTAAAAGTCGAAGTGAGCGAAATATTGTCGGAATAACATTTCACGCGTGAGTATGTAAAATTTTCTTTCATTTGGATAGAAAACCCTTTAAAACAATGAGTTTTTAGTTTTTCCAGGTGTGATCCAACGTATTTAGCTCATTAAATTCTTAAATAATGGGCGTTTTTACATATTATTTTAAAAATAGCTTGATGATGATAAGAATTTTGGGCTGTCATATAGCGAATTTCATTTACCCCATTTTGCAATTTGGGGTGCGTTCCAAAACGATTTCAATTTACTCGGGGTAGAGTGAATTTTACTCTAAGCCGTTCCAAAACAAACCCGAGTGAAACCGAAGGTAAACGAACATTTACTCTGACAGTTGCTCGAGTATTTTGGAACGACTTTGGGGAGAGTAAAATTTACCCCGCTGGGGCGATTTTTATCGGTGTTTGGAGACCGGGAAAATTTTCCTGACAGCTGTCAATCTGTTGAGCATCATCTACGTTTTCATATTCATGATCAAATTTTTTAATTATTATTTTTGTAAGTGTAATTACAAAAATAATAATTAAAAAACGATGGTTACTGTAAAATAGTATTTTATTTACATAAAGTAAAAAGTTAATTTATTAAATTCGTGCGCAGAGTTGTCCAATATATGATAATAAACAAATTAAAATGGCGACATGTCATGTTTTCATATTTATACTCTATATTTCCTCGTTAGCGTTCTAAAACAATGTTTTTTCTCTTTCGAGCGTCATGCTCTGACTCTTTCTTATTCACGAAGTAAATTTTACCCTGGCGTCACTGGTTTTGGAACGCACCCTTGGTGATTATTATTTAAACATTTTAGATTTCCTAATAATAGTAATAGTAATGTCAATACGAATTGGGCGGATGGTACTGGATGATAAAATAGGGAACCAACCAAAATACTCCAGGATTTCTTCAATACATTTTGATAAGGACTCATTCATATTAAAAAAAAAAGCACAACTTATGTAAGTAGGTACGTGTTAAGTAGGTTACCTTGTCTAAATGGTTTTTAAAATTTGCAGTTTTCGAGTTTAACCCAAGAAAATATATTGACAGAGTCCACAAGGACTCTGGTGAAAGTTCAAAAACCAGTGACACCTCCCACAAAAAGGGTTAAGATTATTTTACAAGAAGTGCAAAATATTCAACCAATGCAACAATGTGTATACCGTTTTACCCATAATTTGGGAAAATCTTGCGTAATGGTAACACTGGCATTTAAAAAAAATATATAGCTGTTTCACGAGTGGCCACGCGATGGCTCCATCTACAGGTATATAATCTAAGTCAAACACAAACCACTTTACGTCATTGAAATTGATTGCATGACAGTTGACACACACAAACTGTAACTTTAACGCTAACCGTCCGAAGTTGAGCGGTTATGGTTATCGTTATTTATTACATCATTTTAACCATTGTTAAAATGGTGCAACCTGTATTTCGCTTAACCAGAGATTTGACGGCACCTTTGCCATTTGTTATCGTTATAGTTACTTGGTGCAACTGAGCCTTAGAGATACTTGATACTTACTTTGGCAGGAAGTACGCAGAGCGCCTTTACTCGATGCTGCGGCCTCTCAGCAACTTCGAAGCCTTTTATCTCACGGATGTGGACGTGGACATCGCCGCACGTCAGATGAAGAAGTATGACAAGTTGTTGCTCTGCGGACCGCCAGCCGAGTCCAGGTGACCCCTACAAGCTTTGCAATAAGAATCCTTATTGTTAATAACACAAAACTTGTATCTAAATGTGAGTGCTTATCAAATAAAAATGCGATTATTGTTGTTTTGGATATACGAGTTGAATTCAACAAACGATTTTTATTATGCACCCCACCATTATGATCTAGCGGTACCTTATTGTCCGGTGTCAGATTCCGACTTTTCTTCGTGAGCCTACTAGTGGATCCACGAAGATTTCTAGTTCCTCGTCGAGCTATTATAATTAATTAACTGTAAAAAATATTGCACTACATACAGGTACGTTTTGTGGAGCTCTGGCAACCTTGCTCACTCGCTTGTAGAGTCACAGTTCCGGCGAATGCACTGTGCCCACAGACTAGTTAGAGATACTACGTACTGTACCCAAAGTCTCTCCCACAAGTCCACAATCCACAACGATACCATGGTCGCCTACGGATATTTTCAAGCGTCTCTGGTTTTGTACGAGAATCGAGCCAGTCTCTCGTGTAAGTTGTCGCGATACAATTTTAAAATTATTTTGTGTGTAACATCTGCCTGGCTATGGGTCGTTTGTTTACTGAAGGATTGTTAATTTTTGGGTTTGGTGCCCCTTTTGTGTAGGCGACAGGCTGGCACACTGTCACTATTAGCACTGTATGGCCTACACTGCCAGATGTAGCTTTGTATGTAACCGAATGTTACCTGAATCTCTGCTCGAACCGCTCCCTTTTGGGATTGTGACCGTGATTATATGTATGTATTTATCCATTTGAAAAACATATACAAGTAAACAAGTCCTACCCCACGAATATTGACCACAGCAAAATGTCCCAAGCCCGTAAACATTGTGCATTGTGTCAACCTTGTTTTAAAACAATACGCATGTCCAGTGAAAGTTCCATGAATTAAACCTACGTAAGTATCAGATTACGTGGTGATCAGTGAAAGGTGAAGGTTGTAGTTATTGTTGTGAGAAAACAAATGGGCGTGCGTCGCACACTTTTGCGCGGCCGTGAGTGCGTCCGCACTGACTCGGTGCACACCCTTGGAGACCTTAGTGATTATAATACAATGTACTCTATGCCTTATGCAGGTTGCAGACCAAAAGCAAAGCTAACGCAGTTTTCCATACTTGTGTGCAAAATTCAATGTTTCAAAAAGCAAATTAATATCCAACTTTTCTGTAATATTTTCTCAATTTTATAACACTGAGAGTGGTAAAGTTGTAAAATTATTGAAGTATTTGAATAGCTGTGGGTAGTCTTATTTGTAGCTATCTATGCCAAATTTTTAAGAAATGGCTAAGCTGCAAAAATTACTTCATTTCATTGTACCGTAATATGAAAATGGTAGAAGAAATTCAAGTAAGTAACTTCAGTAGGAACGGCCCATATCGAGAATGCTTGAACAAAATTACTGTCTTTTTTGTATCGTCGAAACAAACATGCTAGAGCGAATTCGTTAAATTCAGTTGGACCGACAAATATTGAGAATGCTCGCAAATATATTTAAAGATAATCTTTATTATTACACTCCCTGACATTAGTTTTATATACCTAACCAAGTTATTTAAAGTCAATAACAGAAGGTTTAGAACGCATCATTGCGTCCTTAATACGTGCGATAGTGCGGCTGCACTGAGCCAGTGCATGAGCACCGGCACGATGAAGTAATACTGATCAGATACCAAAAGGTTCATGCAAGTTTTAGGTTCAGAATACACTATAGTCTGTTTTTTTAACAAACGAGTACTGAGTACTCTCGCATATCTCCTGTTGTGGACTGTATTCGAATGTTGAAGTGATGGTGTTGTGTTAAGGAAGGTTCTTCTTATTTCTTTAGGAAGTAAAAGTCTCATCGGTAGTTCACTTAATTTATTGTAAAACACATTTCTTATATACATTTTATACCTATTGCACTTATCGCTAGTCTCAACGAGCGATTCAACTTTCAACCTTGATTTCGAAAACGGGAGGGTCCCGAGGAGGAAGATTCGAGGCAGAGGCCTTAAGGACTTACACAAAGGGCTCTGTCTGCATAATGATACACCCTTATTCATAAACGCTCAATAAACCTATTTTAGTTATTACCTTGTTAAAAAGTGTTTTGTCACATTCATCTCGTGCCAGAGTGACAGAAGTTTTTAGTTTTAAGAGCTCATTTTGTATGGAAAACATGATTTGCGCTTCCTTCCGTTAGGTGCTCTGTTCACGTTTCCTATAGATACAAATTGAGCTCTTAACGCCACTAAAATTGTTAGGTTTTTAGAAAAAAATTACACTACGGGTACTTCTCTCACAATGAACCTAATACGCCATATCCACCAAAACGAGCCAAACGAAGCGCAAGCCTACCTCGTCAAACTATGTGGCTTTGCCTTTTCGTGACTACAACAAGAACTATTGTATAATAGAAAAGTAATGAACATTGAATATTTTTTTCATCTTACGCCCATACTAATATAGCGCAAAGACCAAGTCAATATTTTGACGAAGTTGTAGAGTTTGTGAAGGTAGGGCTCGTGAAGTGAGGTCGTGTAGAGTTAGAAGCTTGGCTCTACATGAGTTCTGATAACTTTTTGACAATGCGAGCCATATAATCTCGGCTTGGCAATATTTTTCCATGAAATTGTTTTTGATGGGATCAGCGTCGTAGCTAGGGGCGGCTGCCAGCGGTGCCGCCTACCGGGGGCTCATTTTGGGGCTTATGTCTATACATTTAGGGACGAAATGATGAATTTGAGGATGAGTTACACTTACACCTTAAGCCTTAAAGATTATCCAGGTAGCGTTCAGGAAATACGTATTTTGGCAGTTTCATTCCTTTGATGTGCACACAATCAATGTAGGAGCAAAGTGCATAAATAAAAATAATAATGTTGGGGGCGCAAAAATAAATATTTGGGTGGTATATCTCTTCGTCCAATTAGAAATGTAAAATGCTGATTCAGTTAACATTCGCTCCTGTTTGTGGTATGTACTATATTTTTCCATAACAAGCCGGTACAGGTACAGGTACAGGTATATGTGTGTAAGTAGACTTACCTGCTTATTAACTACTTCACTATAATATGTCTGTGTGAAAAATAATAATATTATTGTACCATCCCCGTAACTTGCAGATGAAACATGAATAGAAATAATAATTGCGGCAATAATAGTCCACGCCACATCAAGTATAGCAGTAATCTATTGAAAATAACCTCTATTACAACATAATACGAGCATTTTGTGGTCACCACTGGTACTATAAAGTCGTTAACTACAAAGGTGCCCCACCCACGTCGTTTATCGCTATGATAGAAGACACCGCAGGTCATCAGATCAGGGAATGTCATCTCGCCAACACATTTACTATTAATCGTTATCAATAAACTCTCTCGGCCGTATTTCGAAGAATTAAGAGCTATAGTCGCTATCATGATTCGTGTAACATCGTATGATGCTATAAACGTTATTACAGAAGATATTAATACAATCGTGCGTCAACCGCTAGTTCAGCGATTTTATGCATTGTATTTTCTTATCTGACTGGAGGATTTGAACTCGTAATATCGTGCACAGATCGTAGATTCTCTATAAGACATTAGTAAAATATATCTAACTACGTACTACAATCATAGATAATTAACGATTCGTCGATTCGCACTTGTGACCACTGGCTTTGTCACCTGAGGTTATATGGGAAAATATTCCCTTTTGTTGCCAGTGGTGACGTTCCGCATGGTCATAAAAAATAAACATGCACCTATTGATGCAACTCAGGAATAAAGTAACTAATAGTCCAGTGGTGACATAACAGACTGTTGTAGTTTATTATTTTTCGCGAAAGTAGCAAAATGTTGTGTCATTTCTTAATTGATCAATATCAATATCATATGTCCCGTTGGAATGTTAGTTTTTTCATTTATCCTAACTAACAATAATCCTAACATTTATTATACTTATGGAATTAACGAAATATTTTTGCATATTATGGAATTATTTTTGCGTCAACAAACGCACAAATATTTTTAATATTAGAAAAATACACTGAAATTTGCAAACATATTTCGTTCGGATCTTAAAAGTGCAAATTTCAAAGATTGGATGAAACAATATTACCATAAAAACATAAGTATCAAGCACTGACAAACTTCGACGTCGAAAGTAGTGTCCCGGTAGCGTACCTAGTGGTTGACGCAGCCGCCCGGATTGCGGAAGATGCTGGGTTCGATTCCCGCCCTGGATTTTTTTCAATGTATTTTTTATTATACTTAACAAATGACGGACTAGTTGGAGTCTTTGGAGTGGACATCAGTATCCCATGGCCCTTCCGACTTGTATACCATAAAGGCTGTAACCGACAGAATGCTCACCGACTAGAAAACCTCTGAGGTTTATTTATGTATTTTTTCTTAAATTTTCCCTGTTACGGGACGGCAAAGGGATCTAGCCCATACAGCCAAGTCTTCAGTTTCATATCATCTTTCTTGATTTTTGCAATAAAATGTGGGTGCCACACATTTTAATGCATCTAGGGAGTGCTTGGCGAGAAATGCATGGTACAGACTTCATGATGGTGACTGATGAGAATTGTATAGTGGGATTTCCAACCACTATACAGTTCTCAACGTCATATACACAAAACCTTTACTTCAATGATTCCTCATAACTGATCGTCAACACGGATGCATAGGCAACGAAACGACACTACTTTCACTGCACAAAATCCACTCCGAAGCAATTATGAATTATCGAAATAAAGATCGACATCCAGACACCATGGTTTCCCGCCAAACACTTCTTATTTATTTATTTATTGCAACACAAACAAATACTTACAACAATTACATTAAATTATTTATATTCGCCTTGTAGTGTTCATGAGCTTCATGAACACTCGCCACGAAGCTCAGAAAGTGGCAATCGTTTCATAACGATGACATAACGAAATTCGTCATCATCGGTCATATTGTTTCGATATCTACAGCGTCTTAGCAAGGTCTTAGCTTTCGCTACCAACTTATATGATTCTTAATTAATGGCGTCGCAATACATTAAAGGTACGCATTTTTTATGTAATGTATCTACTTAGTTGGTGATATGCAAATATTAAAATATTTTTTACGCGTTTGTGTAGCGTCGTTATCGTAACGGACTAACGAACTAAAGCTATATTTGTATTAGATACTCATATTACGACACACTCGACGCGATTGAGAATTGATAAAAATATATCTATGTACTACGGGCAGCCCTTTACCTGACTATGTTTGTATTTACGTATTAAGCGCCGAACAATTTGTCCAATTTTGACGAATAAGGTGCCAATGGATTCGTTATTTTGGTCCGCGGTCAGTCCGGGCAACATAGCCTACATTTTAACCTACTTAAACAATAGGAACAGTCCATTTTAACTTGTAGTGTCCGATTTTAACTGATTTTATTCCTTTTTTTCCTAGACGTGTTACATTTTTTTTTTACTTTTATATTGTTTGATATTATTAAGGTATTGTACATATTATAGATTTATTGTTGCGTTAACAAACGCGCAGATATTTTTAAAATTATAGTGAACAAAAATTACTTGTCCAGGGCGGGAATTAAACCCAGCATCTTCCGCAATCAGGGCGACTGCGTCAACAACTACGCTACCGGAACACAGCTTTCGCCGTCAAAATTTTTCAGCTTGTCTTTTCAAAGATTTGATGAAACAACGTTACCATAAAACGTTAGTACCTCGTACCAAATTTCGTCATATTAGGTAATATTTATTCTTGGTATTGGTACGTTGAAGATAGGTACCATTTTTTTTTCATGAAATAAAAATATCAACAATATTTATGGGTTATCGTAAAAGATACCATTTTAAGATACTACATACAAAGTAGGGTAGAGCTTTGGTTTATAGAACTAAGTTTCAGGGATTTCTTTATTAAAACAATCACGTCTTGTCATAACAGTATATTTTTTTAATTAAAAAGTATTTTGCTAATTTGCTAATTAGATACTAATCAATAAATATTTACATCACTAAAATACTACGCGTTACGTAATTCACAAAATTATATAAATTAAAACTTTCTAAACACCACAACTTCACATTCTGATGTATTAAGTACTATAATAAACTAGTTTCTATAGATTAAATCAATACTATATTTCAATTAAGTACAGATATTACTTCTGTTAGGCAGTAACCTAATATAGGTCAAGAAGGACGAGTAAATACTCGAATAAATTAAAATATATCCATCCCAATGGATACACCTTCGGCGCTGGCTCCGGCATCCGAAGTTTGGAGACGGCAAGACATGGTCCACTTATAACACTTCCGTTGCTATCTCTCGTCAGCTAGTCTCTGCACTTTGTGAGGATAGGACAGAGTGCATAGCTTGAGCAGGCAAAGGGATGCCCGCTTAATTTTGCGGTTCCTGGTGTATCTTGGGTCGGGACGAGCCTCCACCGAACACAGCAGCAGCGAAGCACTCAATATCACCAACAATATATACAAGAAACGCATCTTGACAATTGTTTAACTCAGTGTCTCTCTTTACGCTTATTATGTATTATTTTGGTCCAAACTGTTCTTGTTTGTAAATATTAAGTTAAGTAATGCACACGTACACAAATTTTCAACTGTTCTAGCTTTTCAACTTTATCGTTTGGCGTTTGTGAGTGTACTGATTATTTTATTAAGATGCTCCATATATATAGTAGAGGCTGGGGTTATCATCCACGCGCCAGATAACCCGCCGAATTGTGATACTGGTTAGGTTCGTTGACTGCGTCTCAATGTCACACGAACGACGCTCATTGTAGTAAAATTATCATAACTAGATGGGTGAAGGTAGCACGTGTCCGGGCGGACCATTCAGGAGCCGTCTGATGAAACACCGGTTGGATCACTGCATTTTTGACTTTACGACACTGCGACTGGGTCTATTTTCAACCGACTTCAAAAAAGGAGGAGGTTCTCTATTCGACTGTATGTTTTTTTTTTTTTTTTTTTTTTTTTTTTTTTGTATGTATGTTCCGCGATTACTCCGTCAATTATGAATCGATTTTGAAGATTCTTTTTTCGTTAGGACGGACATACTCCAAAGGTGGTCCCGTATAAATTATACCGAAATTGGTTCAGTACTTTTTTGTTAAAATGATAATTTCATTGGGGATGAAATAATAATATCGTCCACGAACACAAAAATAATGTAAATTTTTTTTTTGAACTTGCTATTACCTAATATGCAATAGTGAAATTTTGGTTAGTAGGTCCAATAGTCAACACATAAACTATGACAAAATATTTTATGAACTTAAGTTAAATAACTAGGTTCATAGTTCATTAACTTACCATTCATTTTGAATGAATGGCAGGCATTTGTAATGAGCTATAGGTCTGAGACGTGATATTATTTGTTAACCGACTTAAAAAAAAGAGGAAGTTCTCTATCCGACTGTTTTTTTGTGTTTGTTACCTGATTACTTCGTCAATTATGAGTATTACGACTCGGATTTTAATGATTCTTTTTTAGGTACGTCAAGATCAGAGATGGCCCGTATAAATTGTATCGATATAAATTCGATCCTTTTTGAACAAATCAGTAATAACAAAAAAAACGGTTTTAGTTAAAGTTTCCATTAAGTTTTAATGAGCGCCTAGTAGGCCTATCCGTTTTCAATAAAATATACTTTATTTCCACTAAAAATAATAAAATAAAATATTTTTAGCAAAAAAATAGGACAACCGACTTCAATGCGTACAAATTTAAACTAAAAAGTAAGAAATAAATAATATTTTTATTAAGTAGTTGAAAAGAGCGTCATAGAAAACCAAGGAAAGTATTGATACACATTTATAATTCTTTATTTATAATTCATACTCCGATATATTTGGAGTCGGTGCCAGCCTAAGCAAAATAAACTTACCTAATAGATACGAGCTTGATTAATCCATTAACTATACATAATAATGAATGATAAGAAATAATCCGCCGCTCCGTGAACTTCGAAAATTGGAAACACTATCCTCCTTGGCTAGCTGGCACCGGCTCCAAATATATCGGAGTATGAATTATAAATAAAGAATTATAAATGTGTATCAATACTTTCCTTGGTTTTCTATGACGCTCTTTTCAACTACTTAATAAAAATATTATTTATTTCTTACTTTTTAGTTTAAATTTGTACGCATTGAAGTCGGTTGTCCTATTTTTTTGCTAAAAATATTTTTTTAACACCGTCTGTCTAGCGGAGTTTTTTCATGATCAAAATAATGATGTAACATAAACGATTGTTAGACGAGCCTCGTCCGTCTGGACGACCTATCCCAATTTTTGTGGTAAACATACTGGATTTCACAAAGAGATAGGTTGGCGTTATCAATTATCGGTCATTACGTATGTGCGTTAATGTATCCATTGCAATTAACAATATCGTTGTTCGCCGTAGATCTGCATTAAGTCACCCGCGGCCAACTGCTTATCTCCGTAACGATACGGCGAACGAATTAAATATATCTTTTGACCAACTAATATTGCGACTCAAAACTCATTCACGTTTTACAAACAATTGTTTTCTTATCTCAATGGAATACTTAAATAAAACAAATTTTACGAATACGGGATTTCTGCTACTGAAGTGATAAGGAGTCTCTTTATAATTAGAGCAGATTGACTAATAATATGTCATAAGCTCACAAGACCAAACATATTTATGTGTCTGGAGTTTCTCACCGTGACCCGTATTTAAGACAGGTCTTCGTGTCTTGGGGGAAGGTGTGACTTTATCGCTTGTCTTGCCTACTGTAAAGAGCAGTCAACGAGACACCAGACATCCTAATTATGTGTATCTATGCATAATGTCTAATCTCCGACAAAGGAGCTCTGTACCGGCGACCTCTAAGTCATGATATCTAATACACCTCGTTTAATTACTGTAATTAGGTCAATGAAATTAAGAAACCTTGAAGCGTACTATAAATAAGACGATCACGTTCAGACCCCAGGTTTATCTATCTAGGTTAAAACAGTATGAGCACAATGAACAGTATCAGTAAAGTTGATTTTTCCTAATATGTTTCTAAAGGGTCAATTATTCTCCAGTAGCGGTTTCCGGTGACAACTGAAAGTTGCTCTGAATAGGCTTTTGTTAAACACTTCGACTTATGACCGATCTCAATAACTTATCTATCTGCACTTTTGCTTACTAGTCATAAGATTTTGACAGATATCCCATACAAAATACGTCAAAAGTCTTCTTCATCTTTTATATGCATGGCAATCGCGACACATATAGATTACGCATTGCGCCAATATCAAGTGTAAATGTACTTAAAGTAAACGACAATTGTACGGTGGATTGAGTTTAAAATGGAGTCTCACAACACGTGTTTTTGCAACAAGAACTCAGGAGAAACTCCATGTCAAAAGTCTACCGTTAGCAACGAAAACTGTCAGTAGTCATATTATTGAACCGGCCACATTCGTAAACAAAGGAGTCATAATGTATTGCATACTTTGGATATAGAGATAGCGCATAAGTTATCGGTCATTCATAATTTCTAACTTATATAACAAGCTTTTTATATCTACGAGTTTCCTTTCATTTAGGTATTTGAAACAGCTGAATTGAAGGTTTTCATTTCCATTAACAGAAGCAATCTTTATGTAAATGTAAAAAAATGTGTAACTACTATAGTAGATATTATAATATTATCTGTGCTACTACTTCTAGGTGGTAGACTCATATGTAGAGTCGTCTGGATAGGTACCACCGCTTTTCTTATTTCTGCCGTGAAGCAGTTCGCTGTGTTTCGGATTGAAGTTAAAGGTAGCCAGTGTAATTTCTGGGCATCGAAGGCAGTGTTAAGTAATTTATACCCTTAATATTGCAGGTGTCTATAGGCGACGGTAGCCACTTAACACCAGGTAGGCCGCAAGCTTGGTTGCCATCTCGTAGTATAAAAAAAACTTAAATATAAATAATACATTTTTTTCTCTGAACTCTAATAAAATCGTCAAAATGCGAATAAAATCGAAAGACCTCAATCGGTATGTACTTACCTAATAATCTAATATCGTAAGAAGTTACTGCTACTCCGTGTTGTTATAAGTTATTGTAATAATTATAAATTAAAGATAATGTCCTAGGCATAGATTTATATGTATTTACTGACGTTTATAGGCAACTAGCTGACCCCGCAAACGTTGTTTTGCCTTATAAATTAAAAAAAAAATAAGGGTGGACAACCCTTATCACTAAGGGGTATGAAAAATAGATGTCAGCCGATTCTCAGACCTACTCAATATGCTCACAAAATTTCATGAGAATCGGTCAAGCCGTTTCGGAGGAGTACGGGAACGAACATTGCGACACGAGAATTTTATATATAAGACTAGCGGACCCGACAGACTTCGTCCTGTCATAAAGAAATTATTCGAATTTTTCTCGCCGTAAAAACCATCCTTGAACTTCAACGAACATTTTAAAAAAGAATTGTCCAAATTGGTCAAGGCGTTGTTGAGTTATGCGCTTACCAACACATTTTGCGATTCATTTTTATATTATAGATTGATCGACTAGGGCGAAACTAAAAAAATGCACCAATGTGTCAGCGAAATGGTGTACATGAAATGGTCTCGTATATCTACCTCGTCCTAATGTGCGTGATAATAGGCTCTTTTTCGATCTACAGTGTTCTATATATCTATGAGAATAGGTAAGTCTAGATATAGCTTTATAGAATTCAGAAAGTAGAATTTTAAAATAAATAATAATAATAATTCTTTATTTCAGGCAACAAAATGTGTAAAATATAAAACATTACGGCCATATTACATATACCTTAAAGACTAACATACATATAAATATTATAATTATCTAATTAACACTAGGCACTATCTTCTGCGTCTCATGACGTAACGGCGCAGTGTCCGTTAGTCGTCCTCTAAAGCGCCGAAAGATAACATCTTTCGGCCAGAAATCTTCCTTGAGGAACGTCTGCAGTCGTTCTGTCGGCACGCTCACCACAAACGAGTTAAAGTTAACTCGGCGACGGGACTCCAAATGTTCAACCCTCAGGATGAAATTGGTCTTCACCCGTATGTAGTCCACAACATCTTTGGCCGTGCCAGAGTAGTGGACGCGGGACACGTAGAGCTGCGTCGTAGGTATTGCAGGTCGCAGCAGGTGTTGCGGTCCCGTTGGTGTGTGCCACAGTGGTTCCGTCGGGCTGGTTTCTTCCTTCTTTCCACCTTAGTGAAACCCTCCTCATCATGCTGTTCCTTCCATACAGCTGTGCAGGGTACAGTGACTACACTGAAAATGCGATTGGAAAAGATTAGATTAACACTCAGTCATACCTCTCCCATATCTTGTTTTTACATATTAGTGGAGTAGATATATTAAGATATGCTGTATACTATGCAGCAGTGGTCGGCAAATTGCGGCTCCGGAGCCGCGTGTGGCTCTTTAAAAACGTCCGTAAGTCCTGTGTGTAGCGAGGGATTTAAGTTCACCCAAGACTAAGACAGCTTTATCACCGAGGAAAATACTCTACTTTTCGTACCATTTGCGAAAAAATTAACATTATAGTAATATGAGATAAGCATTTATTAAAAATAATGACAATTAAAAGAAAAAATTAACATTCGAAACATTGGTCCAATTATTGACAGAGAGAGTTACATTTTTGTTTGGTACATTTATTGTTAATGAGTTGATTTGAGTATTTCTCTGTTCTTGCATCAAGCTCATACGGCCTCATCGGTTTTCGTTATTTTATTTAATAATCATAACTGCACAATGAATGCGTATTCCTTTTTCAAAAAGATGTATAATGCTTAAAATGCTTTATATACAAACTCAATGGTGTAAACACAGAGGTAGTTCAGTATAAATTTCGGTAAGTATTCCAAATTTAAATCACATTCTGCCCCTAGAGAATGAATGAAATTCAGTACAATTTTCATTCCCTGTTTTTAACAGATTAAAAATGACTATTGTTATGTCACTTTTTTGAGCAAGTGGTACGAAAAAGTCTTTTTCGTACCACTTGCTCAAAAAAGTGACATTCTATGCCACAAAAGGCGAACATAACAATAGTCATTTTTAATCTGTTAAAAACAGGGAAAGAAAATTGTACTGAATTTCATTCATCCTCTAGGGGGAGAATATGATTTAAATTTGGAATACTTACCGAAATTTATACTGAACTACATCTGTGTTTACACCTTTGAGTTTGTATATAAAGCATTATACATCTTTTTGAAAAAGGAATACGCATTTATTGTGCTGTTATGATTATTAAATAAAATTACGAAAACCGACGAGGCCGTATGAGCTTGCTGCCTTAGCTTTTCCGACAAAAAAATATGTCTAGGAATTTGGCGCGTTTTTGTTTTCTTCAAATACATAAACGTTAAGTTTATTTTAATTTATTTTTATAAATAAGTTTATGTTCTAAAAATACGTTACGATACGTTATCTCATATTATTATTGGGTTAATTTTTTCGCAAATGGTACGAAAAGTAGAGTATTTTCCTCGGTGATAAAGCTGTCTTAGTCTTGGGTGAACTTAAATCCCTCGCTACACTCAGGACTCGTCTTAAATCCCTCGCTTCGCTCGTGATTTAAGTTTTTAGCACCCTCGCTACGCTCGGGAATAAACTTCGAGTCCTTCGTTACGCTCGCGATTTAAATCGTCACCCGCGACAGAAGACACTGCTTTATCCCCTTGGTTAATAATCTACTATTATATATGATTTAAAACGTAGACGGCGTGTTTATATCAAATACTAGATGACCCGTGTACTTCATATCACCTATTCATGGAGTACTAAACGTCTTTGCACCTATCCTAACGACATTAAAACTCTTCCTTCGCTAAAATGGCAGAACGTCAAATGTTTGACAGGAAAGTAGGCAGAACAGTTTATATGGGAAAATGAAATTGTTGTTTTTACTATCTTTCTCGCAATTTTTCCATAATTTCTCACACTTTAAACCTTCCCTGGACTACGAAACACGTTTCAAAACCAAAATCAGCTAAATCGGCCCAGCCGTTCTCGAGTTTTAGCGAGACTAACGAACAGCAATTCATTTATATATATATATATATATACATATTAGGTTGGGGAAAAAGTTATAGTATGTATAAAATTGTAATAAAATCTCTTTGGCTATACTATTTGTATCTGGCTGGTTTTGGTATCATTGAAAGTTTAATTTTTAAAGAGCATAATTCCAAATTCAAATTAGGAAAATGTGTGATTTTCATTTGTTTTTCGTACCGCCAAGATGAGTGAATCTAATGAAGAAATTCGATACATTTTAAAATTTTACTACAAAAAAGGTAAAAATGCAACGCAAGCCGCGAAAAAAAATTGCGATGTTTATGGACCTAGTGCAGTGTCTGTGAGAGTAGCACAAATTTGGTTTAAGCGTTTTTAATCCGGAAATTTTGATGTCAAAGATGCACGTCGCTCTGGTCGCCCTATTACAGATAAAAATGATGCCATTTTTGAAAAAGTGGAGCAAGATCGGCATGTCAGTAGCTACGACGTAGCTGAAGAACTGGGAATTGACCACAAAACAGTTTTGGCGCATTTGAAAAAAACTGGGTACACAAAAAGGCTCGACATTTGGGTACCTCACGAGCTCACTGAAAGACACCTAATGAACCGTGTACTCATTTGTGATTCTTTATTACGACGTAATGAAACCGAACCATTTTTGAAGAAGCTGATAACTGGTGATGAAAAGTAGATCACGTACGACAAGAACGTGCGAAAAAGGTCGTGGTCAAAGGCCGGTCAGGCTTCACAGACTGTGGCGAAACCCGGGTTAACTCGCAACAAGGTGATGCTGTGTGTGTGGTGGGATTGGAAGGGCATTATTCATTATGAGCTGTTACCACCAGGCAGGACCATCGATTCTGAACTCTACTGCGAACAACTGATGAGATTAAAGCAAGAAGTTGAGAGAAAGCGGCCGGAATTAATCAACAGAAGGGGTGTGGTTTTTCATCATGATAACGCTAGACCTCACACATCTTTAGCCACTCAGTAAAAATTAAGAGAGTTTGGCTGGGAGGTGTTAATGCATCCGCCGTATAGCCCTGACCTTGCACCTTCAGATTTCCACCTGTTTCGGTCTCTTCAGAATTCTTTAGGCAGTGTCAGGTTAACATCACGAGAGGACTGCCAAAACCACTTGTCGCGGTATTTTGACCAGAAGTCCCAAAATTTCTATAGCAATGGGATCATGTCCCTACCTACAAGATGGCAAAAAGTTATCGAACAAAATGGTACCTACATACTTTAGTTAAATGTAAATAAACTATATTAAAAAATGTTTTGAATTTTCTTAAAAAATGCGAAGAAACTTTTTCCCCAACCTATTATATATTCGAATGTAGAGTAGGGAAATCTTGGCCTCATCAAAAAAACCAATGACGCTACTATAAAGGTTATCAGTATAGTTAGTCAGTTAGAAACCTCTTACTACCTATAAATCTTTTACGTATCGACACGCGAAGAAATATTTTTTCTTTACAATTTTGTGAACTTACTTGGAACCCGTGCAACAGGCCCTAAATGTAGAAAATATTTGTATGATGGATGACTCAATTCTAGTGTATTATCGACCACACATTTTCTTATTAATTTAGCTAATACGAATATAAGACGTAATGACAGATATAAAAATAAATTAAATCTCCCAACAGGTAAAACTCTCCAGTTAGTCAGATCAGGGCCATACTGGATGTCTATAGATATTTATAATAACATTCCAAATAAAATAAAAGACATAGAAAAATTAAAGCCATTTATAAAAAAAACTAAAAACATATATCTGTAACAAAGCATATTACACAATAAATGAGTTCTTTGCAGATAAAGACAAATAATAACCTTCTTGTAATTGAAGTGCAAATTAGATTTAAATTTATGTCTCTCTATTAGTTAAGTGTCACTCTCAAAAAATTGCAGTGCCCTTGCAGGGTGTCACGTGCTCAATGTTCTGAACTAATCTTTTTACACCTATGTATCCATGTGACAAGCAATAAATAAATAAATTTTAGGTGCTTAGGAACAGCTGCTTCAGGCCCTCGTCTTAGCTTGGGATTTTACAACTTCCATCTTCATAGCAAGCAACACCATCAGCATAATAATCTCTGACTTTAAATATGTACATTAATAAATTCGACGTGTTTATGTTTTATCACAGAGTATAATAAAAATCCTATGGTATTATCGAACTGTGTCTACCTATATTGTAGTTTAAGTTATGTGTAAATGATAAGATATTCTAGTTCTATTAGTGGGGCCTCTAATTGTCCTCGGTTTTCTTAAAATAAATAAATTAATTAATTAAGAAAAACTAAACCATTTCTTCAGGTTGGACAATTGGAAGCATTACTTTTGTGTTCATGAAATGAAATCCACATCTAGACATCTGCAATTAAAAAATGCAACCGAATTTTCTATGAATCACTAATAATAATGGCATAGTACAAAATCTTTCGAAGCAAACTTCCTTTGCATTTCGTTCAATTTCACTTGGTCTAGTTAAGATTTCACAAAGTTTTTTTTTATGAATGACGTAATACTGAACTGTATTTCGTTATCAGTCGGCCTCGCATATACGATCACATCACATAGAACGCAGTAAGCCGTTGCCGAAAATAATAATAATAAAAACCGAAACGCAGACTAGATAGAAAAGATTGCGTAGTACCTGGTGATGCAATGTTAGATGTTTAAAAATAATGCCGGATATTTTTTTGCTACGTATTATTTATTGAAATTGATTGAAAGTAACATGAAATATGTACTTAAAGTGTACTTTTGGAGGCTAACAATGTAAGTATAAAAATTTCATAGTAGGTATCAAAGTATGTAATCCTAAATCTAATTCAGAGGCCTAGCGTTTTTTTTATTCGAAATTCTATCTAAAAATAGCTAAAATTCACATGTTATTATAAATGTAACAATTTATCAACGCGTAAGGTTTTTGCTTATACATATTTGCATATTAAATGTCTAAAATTAACCAAATCATTTGAGTAGTTTCGCAAGAAGATTCCTTTCTCCTCCCATAAATATCGTATCGAAGCTTTCGAGTTAAATTCGTATAAAAAATAAATACAGTTAAGTACCGTTAAAACTATCAGCTATCTCGTACGTCGAAGAAATAAAACCGGATATATCTGGCTTAGAAAATACTGTGCCACTTTATATAATTAATTATGAATTAAATTTTAAATTCATTGTTCTTACCAAAACCACGTGATTTGATAATAGAGCGGTAAAAATGTTTTAATTTGCTTCACGGTCTGGCGGTATTGTAAGTTTATTTATTAGGATTTAATGCGAGGCATCGCTAAAGAAGGTTCGTTCGGTTTGTGTGAATTGTTTTTGTGACAGTTGTTTTGTGTGCTCGTCATGTTTGCAATGACTGATTCTCGTGAACAGCGCGCGGCCGTAGTAAAGTTTTGCTTCTTGTTTGGAAGAACTGGCACAGAAACACTTGAAATGTTAAAAACGGCATACAAGGAAAACTTTTGGGCAAAACTTCCACGCGACCTTGTTTTTGTTCAGCAGCCAAGTTCCGAATTTGGCACACAGTACCTTTTTCATCCTCAAATCTTCCGTTAAAATTCACCTAACTGAACTCCCAGACAGTTCCACAATTTCTTCAATCTTCCGTCGTCGATCTTCCAGGATAATTTCGCGAATATTTTCAACATGTTCATCGGTTTGGACCGTGAATTGAGATTTCACCATTTTTGAATGAAACAGGAAAACCACTCAAACACTTTCGTTTTCCCAATAGCCTTGTAGGTCATTTTTAACATTTCAAGAGTTCCTGTGCCAGTCTTTCCGAGCAAGAAGCAAAACTTTGCTACGGTCGCGCGCTTTTCACGAGAATCAGCCATTGCAAAAACGACGAGCAGCACACAAAACAACCTGTGACTAAAAAATTCGCACAATCCGAACGGAACCTTCTTTAAAGAAGTTTGGTATACTGACTCGGGAATGGTGACTCTATTCGCCCCTTAGCGACAGAATTACTACAAAAACTCTGCCCACCGCAACATCAGTTCGTTTTTTTTGGGTACCTCTTGTATAGGTACAGGGTCACCGGAAATGTGTGTATTCCTGTTAAGACGTTATAGATAAAGTCAAAAGCAACAGATTGTGTTTTGTGATGTTTTGCCCTTTTTTTGCTAACGAGGAGGTCAACGGGGAGGTCAATCGGTGGTGCCAACCTCAGGGAATATGTGGGACTCGAGGTAAAGGCGTTCCCTCCATACCCACTAAACATCCTCCCCGGCCTGACCTTCAGTGCGCTATTACGGGACGGCTCGGATCTGCGCGCGTAAGCGCAACTACACCGAGACCGTCCCAACCAATCAAAAGCCACACACCCACCGAGAAAGTTTCCCCACCACGTTACCAGGGTCCGCAACGATGAGGCTTCCGGACGTGGACCCCATGTTATGTTATGCCCTAAAGTTAATGGTTTTTAAGTTATTCGGAGTTTTGTTATGTTATAATCTACATTTCACCATTTAATCGAAAATAAACTAAACTATCATTTCTATTCCAGTTGTTGATATTTTTATTTGACAGGAGATAATCTAGTGTTATCAAGGATAGGTAATATAAGCTCCTTGAGTGTTATATACAGGATATGTTAAAGTCAAAGATCGATGTGTACACTGGTTTATCCTAGGTTTGCCGCGCGCGATTCGATGATCTCCGAAATAGATTCCGATTTCGGCCTTTGATTGTTGAATTTTTAGGCAAACCTAGAAAAGCCTAACTTTTTAGTCAAACTTAAAGAGTAAAATAATTTGTTTCGGGCTTTAACTGGTCTATTCCAGAAGTGACTAAAGCAAGTTCAGTCAGATGTCGATTTTTACCAGACTTGTTGCATGTTTCCTTTGGTTTCAATTCTTTCTCATTTGTTTCACATACACATACACACGCACACGCACACATTGATTACCTTTTTTTATTGAATTTAATAGCGAACTGCATGTCTTTTTTAATATCTACGTCAACAATTTTTTTAATTTAATTTAACAAACTTTATAATTGGCTATGCAATATTTTATGTGTGATTCTAATATAAAACGATATGCTGTTAAGTTTGCTTATAAATAAATAAATAAAAAATAATCCTAAAACGTTGCTCATAGATATTGTAACTCAAATGTTAGCATTGCTAGATACGTTAAGCTTATAAAGGCAATATTATTCAAGGTAGAACTATAAAATATTGAGAGGTTGCCAGCCTACATAAAAGGCATTAATTAAAGCCCAAAAGTAACCCTCGGTGAACAAAAAGATAAAAGCCGTCAAACATGACTGATGACTCAAATCTATCTGGAAATTTTTCTTGTCCAAATCAACGAACCACGTTTACCCAATTAATCCTTTCTGATCTGACTCGCCGAGCTTCTGCAAAGAGTCCAAAAAGTGAGCGTGGAATATGGCCTGCATATCAATCGGGCTAAGACTAAACTCATGTTTGTGGATCGGGCGGGCGCGTTAGAACGAACGGGAGCGCTGTCTGACCTTGATACGGTGGACAAATTTATCTACCTTGGATCTCTGGTTGCTGCGGACGGTGACTGTGAGAAGGAGGTGGTAAGGAGAGCCCAGATTGCAAAAGCAGCAGTGAAGCGACTAGAGAAGATCTGGAGGAAAAGAAGTATTAGCAGAAGAACCAAAACGAAGCTAATGAGAACCCTGATCTTCTCTATATTTCTGTACGCTTCAGAAACTTGGACTCTGAAGGCGCGAATTCGCAACAGGATTGACGCATTCGAAATGTGGTGCTGGCGCAAAATTTTACGAATACCTTGGACGGCGCGTCGCACCAATGCGTCCATCCTGGCCGAACTACAGATAAAGTGCCGCTTATCGACCATTTGCCTCCAGCGGATCCTGCAGTACTTCGGTCACGTGGCTAGACGTGAACCAAATAGCTTGGAAAAGCTTATTGTGGTTGGCCACGTGGAAGGAAAAAGGAGTCGTGGAAGATCACCGACCCGGTGGACCGATGCAGTGAAGGAGGCCTGCCAGGGAACTCTACAGACGTCAATCCGGAAGGCGGAAAACCGTGTGGAGTGGAGAGCCTTGGTGCACAAAGTGACGACCTCAAGTGGTCACGACCCTCAGTCATGAGGAAGCGAGGAAGAAGAAGATCTGACTCGAACCCCCTAGAAACTAGAGATAGAGACTCCCTCGTGGGAGATGCTTGTTGGCTACAAAATTTTACGTCAACCCTGCAACTGGTAGTAGGGGTATGTGGACTCAAGAGATGAGGGCTGGACAGCGGGCGGATTCCTAGTCTTGGAGATCAGCCCCCACCGAGCACCAGTCTCCGCTGTCCCTGAAAACATGACCTTTTCCCGGGTTCCAGGTGGTGCCAAAAGCAGGTTGCACTGCGTGGAGGTCTGGGAACTATGCTCGGGGAGGGTTGGTCATAAAACTTCCTAAAATAAATATTTACAAAAAATATAAATATGAGGTCAATACTATTGTGACTGATTGGTTAAAATTGTTAACATATGAGGAAATAGAGACATTTCTTCTGACTAACACATGATGCTTAACACATTCACACTCTCGTGGGCACACACACATTTTTGGTTCTTGCATGAAATGTAATGTGTTTTTTTTTTATATACCTAAATATCCTTTTGTATGTATTTTGTAATTGTTAATTAGGTAAATAACTTTGAAATTGTAATGTGAATTTGGAAGAGCGGAGCCTTCTGGCACAGGCATTTTTTGCCTAAAAGAAGACTCCAACAAAAACTATGTAATATTCATAACTTTGTTAAAGGAAATAAATCATTATTATTATTACTCCAGCCAAACCTGGAAAACGGATTGGACTTAGGACAAGGAGCTTATTGACTTAGGAGCATGCAATGACAGGCTTTGATTTTGATTATGAAATTAGCGTTTTTTTCTTTTTGAAACTTAGTAAAAACTATTTTCGTACAACGTTATTAAAATTAAAAAAGAAATAAGATATTGCGACAGGACTAGAACCTAGAACCCACCAAATATCGTCAATAATCCCTACTTATTCAAAATATTTCTGAATACCTTACTATGTACCTACAAGGTAAGGAAGGTAAACCTACAAAAAAACAACAATAATTAAAAACCCAATCATAAAATTTTAGACGTCAATTAACATCGTGATTTCACAGAAATACTGTAGCTAAATTGTATGTCCGTATGACCCCAGATTATGATGAAATAATCGGACTTCTTTTGTCATAAAAAAATGTCTCATTAAATACACAATCGTATTGCTTCTTGAAAATTTTTTTTTTTTAGGTATATATAATATTAGGTAAATATCTATGCGCCGAAGACAACCAACATTTGTCATCAAATGGTAAACGCTACATAACATTTCTATGAGTAACAACGTCTATTTAACTCTAACATTTGAAAATTGTATTAGTTATTAATTTCTCCCTGAACTTATTGAACTTTTACTGGTGTGCAAAAAAGAATAGGTATATCTATCTATTTATTTGACACGAGCGGTCCCGATGATGTTTTCTCAGTACTTCAGTTTCATACATTATATCCATAAGTCTAGGCGCTTTGCCCCCAGAGTACCACTATGCTGGGGCACTGTATGGCCCATGCTACCTGATGTGGTTTTATGTGTACCTAACCAAATGTTACCGAAAGCTCTGCTCAACCCCTTTTGGATTTTGAGCGTGATTACATGTGCCTTTGTATGTATGGATTAAGAAATAAGATAAAACTGAAGACACTACTGTATGGGCTAGCTCCCTTAGGCCTATTAGGGAAAATTTAAAAACAACAAACAGAAAATAAAACCCGAAGAAAATAAAAAGAACAAAAATCAAGTATGCTAAGTAGGTAGTACTAAAATATGTAATATCTTTAAGTATTCCTAATACTTAAATAAAATTTCATAATACCTACTACAGTTATTATATCTCTCGCAACACAATATAGTCGTTATAAAAGCCTTTAAGGCTAAGAACTCACGGAGCGATTTCTGCCCGCGGTCAACCGCAGCTTCTGTGGGTTGCGCCCGCAGAGGCTACGGTTATGTTATGAGATGGCAAACAAGCTTGCGGCCCACCTGATGTTAAATGGTCACCGCCGCCTATAGACACTTGCAATATTAAGTGTAAATCACTTAACACCGCAAGTGCGTTTGCCATCCTGGGGACTAAGAAGATATGCCCTCCATGCCCAGTAATTACACTGGCTACCTTTCCCTTCAATCCGAAACACAGCGAACTGCTTCACGGCAGAAATAAGAAAGGCGGTGGTACCTACCCAGACGACCCTACATATGGGTCTACCACCTAGTAAAAATCAAGGCGTTCGCTTTCTTGAGTCAGTGAATGCACCCAGAAGCTTTTAGGCCTCCTTTTTTAATTATTCTGTTATGTAAGTATAGCTCAACAGCTCGTTTCTGGTGTGTATACATATATGGCGTAAGTACTGGAATTCAACTTAATAATAACCCGTCTTGCAATATTCGCCTGTCAGGCTTGTGGGCGATAATCGCAACCAGGGCGGCTGCGTTACCGCACATCACTGCGGTTTCGTTAGTTTAGAAACAAAACAGTGGTCGCGCAACCGCTGCGGGCGCGGGTATAAACCGCTCCATGAGTTCACAGCCTAAGATAGCGCGAAAGCTATATTTGTCGTTAAGGAGTGATAACGGACTGTACATAACGGCCGCTGATGACATTGTCGTTATAAGTAAGCAAGTCGCTATCGTTATTTCAGAATATAATTAAATTGAGTATAATGCCTCCCGTTATCTTATATCATTCCGTACCTACTTTGACCCGGACGCAGGACTGCACCTGCGACCTCGTTGTTCGTAAGTCATTTAGGTTATCTTAGCATTTGATACCTCATTAATTTCCTTAAACAGGTGGAACAGTCCTTTAAATCACTTTGCGATAACAGTAGTGAATTTACCAGAAATCATAAACCTAGATAAAATTAATGAAGGTAATGAAATATTTGTATCCTTAAAATTGAGTTTAATTTTTTGGCCCCGTTACCTGTACCTAGTGAAGCTGCCTTCTTGTGTTTATTCCACAGAAATAATAGTAAAGAAGATCCTCTTTATTATTGTTTCTGTGGTTTACTCACAATCTTACATAAGGCTGAATTATAAATATAATAATTAAGTATAATAATACCTATATTATTATACCTTAATAGCTGACAAATTCCTCGGAAACTATAACTATCGTGTAAGGTCTCTTTTTCTTTCTCTTTCTAGCGTAAACTATCAGAGTGGTTAGTGTAAGTTTTTTAGTATACAAAACGCACCGATTCTAGTTGCGTTAAGAGCTCAATTTGTATAGGAAACATGATTTGCGCTTCTCTCCGCTAGGGGCGCTCTTCGCGTTTCCTATACAAATTGAGCTCTTAATGCAACTAGAATCAGAGGCCTTAGTATGAGTTTTGATAGTTTTCGAGCTCGATCAAACGTATCGTCTTTCTTCATACATTGGCTACTGTTTCTGATAGTTTACGCTAGAGGCGCTAGTGGGCAATGTATGAAAAGAGACGATACGTTTGATCGAGCTCGAAAACTAACAAACTCGTACTAAGGCCTCGGTGCGTTTTGTATACTAAAAAAACTTACACTAACCACTCAGAAACAGTGGGCAATGTATGAAAAGAGACGATACGTTTGATCGAGCTCGAAAACTGACAAAACTTATATTAAGGGTACTGTACCCGTAGTGTAATTTTTTTCGTTAAAAATACGCAACTATTGTAGTTGCGTTATGAGCTCCGATTTGTATAAATCGTGAATAGCGCCCCTAGCGGAAAGAAGCGCAAATCATGTTTCCCATACAATTTGAGCTCTACAATCGTAACATTTTTTAACGAAAAAACTTACACTACGACCTCTGAACACACGGTTTACATGCAGTAGCGAAAATATTGAAGTGAGTACTGAAGCGAAAGCAAATTCTTCGTAAGCATTTTTAAGTCAGTTACTTAGACACTCAGACCGATAAGACTTTTTATTGGTCGAAGTTTACACTGTGTAAATCTGGCTCAATGTCTGTTTAGTGGAACAAAACAAACACCACGACGGTGGTGTCTTATTAGAATCTCTATTCCTTTTGAAACAACCCTAGTGATGTCTTTTTTATACTTAATTCGCAAGTAAAATACTAATTCTTTTACGTACCTATTAATATTAATGTAAGTACCAGCAAACCTATCGTCCAACACGTCTAGGTAATCATTGTAACGGACTTGAAATAGGCATGGTTTTTTTATGTTTAGGTAGGTACCTATTTTACAAGAAAAACTTTGGGGCAACCATTTAGCTGTGCTGTGTCCCATGTTGGTATAGGTATGATTTTTATGGTGGGTATTTGGTATTATATCCTGTGACATTGTTTTGTGTTTTCTAACACCTAACATCAAACATCTAACAAAACATGGGCGTTTTGCTAGAAGATAAAAACATGGATAGACATAGTGGTGTCAAAAGGCGAAAGAGACCTTTTTCAGCACGAAGTTTATACTTTACACAAACGACGTAAAGTTCATTCATTATCTACGTAAAACAACTTTTAAAAGGAATATTATTCTTTCCTATTTAGACACATCATTAGGTTTTCCGGCAATTATATTGCTATTATTACTTTCTTATCTATGCAAAGAATTAAAAATATCATTTTTTTATAATAAAGGTTAATGTTCATTTTAAGCCAAAGCACCCTATTAAACTGAACAATTCCCAAAATGTTATAAAAGCTTCTCGCGAGATTCACATGTGTAAAATAAAATAAACAGCGATAGAATAGATACCTAGCTAAAAAGGTAGATAGTACCTAAATAAACGATGATCGACGTAAATCTCGCGACAAACTTAATACTTATATCATATTAAAATTAAAGTTTATTTTATTTTCTTCTTTTTAGAGCATGTTTAAATAAAAGTTTGTTTTAAAAAATGTTTTTCATAGAATTTTTTTTTCAGTTTATTCATATTCTTCTCAGCAAACCCTTTCATTTTACACCCATATTATGGTAGTCCTAAAAAAGAAATAGTCTGCCATCTTGGGCATATTTTTCGATTTAGAGTAAAGTCAATTAAATTTTTGTACTCTTCTTAGCAAACCCTTTCATTTGATACCCACATCATGCGAGTGTACAAAAAATAACTAGTCCGCCATCTTGGGCCGTCCGCCATATTAGATTTAGAATGACGTCACTTAGCTTATCATAAGCTTATCATGCATTGTCATCCAAACTAAATATGTATGCAAAATTTCAGCTCAATTGAATACCAAGAAGTGGTCGAAAAATGGTTTGCAAATAACGGACAACTTACATACATGTATACGAACAGTGCAAGTTAAATAAAAGCTTGTACTCTTCTTGGCAGAATACTGACGCTACAGAGTAATATCTCCTTGCTCGGTATGAAGGTTCATAGCGTCTTGAATCCGAAGCATTACGGGAAGGTGGTACAAAATGATCCCCCTAAACGAAAACAACTGTAAAACGACTGTATGCAACTTTTCCCCAAACTAAAAATAGTGAAGCGGTAGCTAGTCTATTGAAGTACAAAATTTAGTAAGCTTTTAATCGCGTAAGTCATCTGGTATAATTTTTATAATTGTTTTTGTGAAGGTCTACTAAAGGATCATTTTGTACACCCCTGTGTCCAAAATGATCCCTAGAGTGCGGGTAAAATGATTCGGGGATCATATTACCCCACTATTTAAAAGTTAAGGAAGAAATTAGGCATTCCATAACATTTTTTGGTAGTTTTAGTAGATTCAGTTTAGGCAACAAGTTTAAACAACTCAGTCTTAATAATCATACAGCAAATTCTTAATTCTCATAAACGCCTATTCAAATAATTGCAGTTTTATAGCATTATTGATAACTAGAAGATTTTTAACTAGTATCTTTGGCTTTAAACGTACAACGTACATCGTATATATTGTACAAGCTCCAGCTCCTATTCATCGGTAAATAGGTACTTTCTTTTTACTCCCCAAAACTTTGGTGCCCCCCACAGCGTAAACGTTTTTTCCTTTAACTCTTCTTTTAAGGGCCCTGGAACTGAGAATTGTTTGGAGGCGGTTTTAAATGGCATGCCCTCTTTTACGGAATCTATGGCGTTAATCATGGTGTTTTCATTCCTGTTGTGGCGTGTGGTTTTTCGAATGTAATTTTGCGGCATGATTTCTGAAAATAAAAGACTACCGCATATTTTTAGTAATAAAATAAAGTTCATGAAAATTTAAGATATTATTATACGGGATTTATACCTATATTCGAGTTATAATAACTCATACATTTAAGTTATAATTGTGCAAAAAAACACCTACTTAAAATTTAAAATATAGATGCATACATGTTTTTATAGTTAACTAAAACACGATCGGAAGTAGGTAGGTAACCAGGGGGTAAAATGATCCTGGGATCATTTTATCCACCCTATGAAGGGATCGTTTTGCCTCAAATGCCTTATTAACGAAAAATATCAAAACAGAACCTATGTTCATTGTATACTGTAATGAAAGACTGTTAATTCCATTGCCAATTAGTTACAAAAACTGACACCAACATCCCTGTCACATAAAATATACGTGGAGTAAAGCTACGTAGTGTCAAATAATGGCATACCTTAGATTGAGCACAGTAATTTTGAATATTTTGTGATAAAAAATTTCCTACTGCCAACGACGTCATGACACTGATAGACATTGCCCTGCTCGGCTGCAGGAGCATGAAATTCACTTAAAATATCCTAGATGGCACCATTAAGTGGGTAAAACAGCCGGGGATCATTTTACCTCGAGGGATCGTTTTGTACCACCTTCCCCTACATTGAAAGCATGATAAAAACAGCTTCACGGAAACTCGTAGTCCTGAACAAGGTGAGTCGTTTCTTTGCGCCTGATCAACTGTGCTTTCTAAGACTTACAAGACACAAGTACGGTCCTGTGTGGAGTATTGCTCGCACCTATGGGATAGCTCCGCCAAGTACTTACTCGATGCTTTGGATAGGTTGCAGCTTCGCGCGACCCACATCATCGGCGACGAAGAGGTATGAGCGTTCTACCGTCTGTACAACGGCGAGTGCTCTGAGGAGCTTTTTACCATAATCCCACCATTTCCCTTCCCATTATGGAATACGCGTGCTGGCTTACAATATCACCGACAAATTGTGGCTACCATTCCAACGCGAACTAAGAAATTTGGCAACTCGTTTCTTTGTCACACAATCAAGAAATGGAATTCACTGCTAGCACACGTGTTCCCTCCTTCCTATACAATCCTGGGTCATTTAAAAGAGGCGTGAAGAAGCATCTTGCAGGTCGGCAAGGCGAGGGTGGCTAGCGCGGCGGTTTATCTCTCCCCTCCGCTATCTTCGCATTTGGACTCCACTTCTGCTTAGCATTAGGTGGAATGGAGTCATGTGCTTGACCATTTTATGAAAAAAAAACGTGTGCGGTGCGGAGCGTTCAGTCGCTGCATTTAGCTTCCGAAAAGCAGCAAAATCATCGATCGTCGATGCTAAAAGTAGCAAGTCTGCTATGGCCCTAAAATAAAATTTTAAGATATAATCTAAATGCTTCTTATGTTGAAGTTAAAATTATTCTGAGATTTAAGTAGTGAATTATATTAATCGCTACGAGTTAAGCGTTGATAATAACATTGTATGTTCCAGACAAAAAACTAATTTGGAATATTCCTATTACTACCTACTATAATAATTATCTTGTGGTCACGTAGCACAGAGGTGCTGCGTGATATGAAACCAATTCTCGTCATGTAACGCAATAATGTATTATCACGAAATATCATAAAAAAGTTTCTTAATTGGTCTTACCACGATCATGCCACTATGTATATCCGTAATGCTGTCGCTCGGATAATTACGTGAGCGCAATTTTAATTACCTATCTACCTCATCATCACCAGCTAGCTCATATAATGTCCCCAACGAGGGGCTCGAGTCTACCCCACATTAGGGGCGATTAGGCCTTTAGTCAACCACGCTGGCCAAGTGCGGGTTGGTCGACGTCACACACAACCTTGTAAGAAATTCTTTATAGGTGTGTGCAGGTTTCTTCGCGATGTTTTCGTTCACCGTAAAAGTGTCGATTAAACGTACATATGAATTCAAAATTTGAAAACACATTGGTACATGGCGGGTTTCGAACCGGTCGGTGCCTCCCGGGTGGGAGACAACGCGTTTACGCACTACGCCACCGACGCTTTTCTACGAACTATCTATGTTAAGAACTCCTTTGGATATATTTTTATTTATGTTTGAATACGACATTGATTGATAGTTTTGGATTAGATGACGAAAAATAAATGAGTGATTAACTTGAAAAGTAAAAGATTATTTTATTATTTTAATTCTCAACATTGTTGTGGTCCTTCGTTTCGCCGAGAAATGGATCAAAATATCTTGCGGAGAAGTGAGAGATTAAAGAAAACCCAAGATATGCAAACAACCGACAAAAATTTGGAAAAATCATCGAAAGCCACATCTCTAAGGTCAGCTCGTACAATTGTTTCAAAAAGTAGTGCAGCGTCTCTGAAACGATTAGCAGAAGCGCGCGCCGCAAGGGAGCTCGCGGAACTTGAGAAGGAAAGAATTGAACGTTTGCAGCAACTAGAAGATGAGAGATTAACTGCTGAACGTTCTCTAATCGAAGCAAGGCTGGCCGAGGAAAGAGCAAGGCTTGAGATGGACAACGACGAGGACAGTGACCAAGAAGACGGTGACCATCAAGTCACTTCCACATCGCGATCAAAAGTACAAGAGTGGATTGATTGCAGCGTTCCAGTTCAGACTACGGCTCCTGCTAATGATTATGTAGGGAGAGATGACAAACGTAGTGACATAGAGAACTTGACGCAAGCTATCACCGACGCAATAAGAATGTCATCTTCAGCTGCGCACGGAGTGTCGTCCGGAGATAAAATATTGAGCAGAGTGTCTGCTAGAGATTTACCCGTTTTCTCAGGTGACCCTATTGAATGGTTGAGATTCAAGCACGCGTTCGAGACGACGACCAGGGTTGGCCATTATTCAGATGAAGAGAATGTGGCTCGTCTACAGCGGTGCTTGCAGGGAGCAGCCTGGGAGGCAGTAGCAGCACGTCTCATAACCGTGACGTCCGCAACAGAAATTATGAAAATATTACAACTTCGTTTTGGTAGGCCCGAACTAGTTTTAAATAAATTTATTAACGAAATTAGAAAAATTCCAAAATTGACAGGTACCCGTTTCGATTTGATTTTACTCTCGACCAAAGTAGCTAACTGTGTAGCAGCCATTAAGGCAACTAATGTAAATTATTTATTCAACCACGATTTAATATCTGAAATTGTTAATAAATTGACAGAAAATCTCGTATATCGCTGGGTCGATTACTGTATTAAGGATGCCGACCGCCCACGGTTGTCTGCTCTCGCTGACTTTTTAATGCGCGAGGCCGAAAATATTTGTCAGGCTGGGGTGGTAGAGGTTCCACTAAAAACTAAAACTAATCTGTCAGGTCAGCGTACTATGATCACAGCTGCTGTAACACATGACGATTCCATTAATATTGTTTCAGCGCAAAAGGAAAAACTGACGAAATGTGTATATTGCATCACAGATGGGCATGTGCTGGATAACTGTTCGATTTTCAGAAATATGGATATTAGCGAAAGATGGAAGTGGGTTTGTAGCCAAAAACTATGTTTCAAATGCTTAAGCCCTAAACATCGCCGTGAACGCTGCAGGATGAAAAGACAATGCGAGGTATGTAAGAGAGGACATCATAGCTTACTTCATAGACATGATTGGTCGAATAATGTTAATGTTGATACAGCCAACAATACAGCTCCTAGTAGCTCATCTCCACCCGAGACTACAAATAATACTTGGACTAACACACTACAAAGTAAACGAGTTTTTTTAAAGGTGATACCCGTGATTATACAGGGTTCGTCGGGAACACTAGAAACGTTTGCTTTGTTAGATGAGGGCTCTACGGTAAGTCTCATTGATAGCGCTGTCGCGGACAAAGTTGGTGCAGATGGACCCACTGTGGATCTTAATATACAGGGGGCAATAGGCGGTAAAAATAAACTAAAGAGTCGCGTTGTATCTCTTACTTTACGTACACCCGCAGGTTCTTATGCACTCGATAACGTACGAACTGTAAATAATTTATCATTGCCTATCCAGCATGTCTCTTACAATATGTTAAAACAATATTCCCATCTACAGGATATTAATATACAACCATTCGTTGGTCAACCTACTTTATTAATAGGTCAGGATTACTGGCATTTGATTGTGAGCAGAGAGATCAGACAGGGACGGATGAATGAACCTGTTGCCTCTCGAACTCTGATGGGATGGGTTCTACACGGATATGTTTCCTCGATCACTAGAAATATACCGGAATTTAGCTATCATGTACGGCATACAAATGCAGATGACGAGCTACACGAACTTGTTAAGGATTATTTTCGTATAGACAGCATTGGTGTGAAATATTCAAATAAGTGCGATAACGAACACACGAAAGATGAAGAACGTGCATTACATATACTCGATACAAAGTCAAACAAGCTAGAAAATAGATGGGAAGCCGGTCTTCTATGGCGATCTGACGATGTAAAGCTGCCCAATAATAAGAAAAACGCTATGCAACGATTAATGATGATAGAAAAAATTATGGATAATGATTCTAGTTTTGCTTCGGATTACATGAAGCAAATAAATACGATGCTTGGGAATGGCTATGCGGAGGAGGTAAAAGAAATTGTTTCTGGGGATAGGATTTGGTATCTGCCCCACTTCGGCGTACGTAACCCTAACAAGCCTGGGAAATTACGCGTAGTGTTTGACGCTCGAGCAGAGACCAAAGGCATTTCCTTGAATACGGAGTTATTATCTGGACCGGACTTGTTGAATTCATTAGTTGGTGTGTTGTTACGTTTCAGAGAGCGAGCTGTAGCAGTAAGTGGAGATATAAAGGAAATGTTTTTGAGGGTGAAAATAATTAAAGAAGACCAAAAATCACAGATGTTTTTATGGCGTGGATTAGACAGAACTGGGCCGCCGCGTGAGTACAAAATGACATCTATGACCTTCGGAGCGAAATCGTCACCCTGCACTGCTACTTACATCTTACGCAAGAATGCAGATATGTTTTCGGAGACTCATCCTAGAGCTGTCTTAGCAATAAAAAAACCGCATTATGTTGATGATTACCTAGACTCAGTTGACACAGAACAAGAAATGAAACAGTTGATTGCAGACGTCGTAAATATTCATCGTAGCGCAGGGTTTGAAATTAGAGTGTTTACGACAAACAAACCTAGTTGCTTACCCGATGATCTGCAGAAGGACACCGTCAATCTTCTTGAGAGTTCTACTGTGCAAAGAACTTTAGGTATGATATGGAGACCACATACTGATCAACTGGGGTTCGACCTTAGCCTAAAAAAGTTAAATTCTGGAGTAGCTGATGGCACACAGAAACCGACCAAAAGAGACATGCTCAAAGTAATTATGTCTATCTTTGACCCCTTGGGTTTCCTAAGTCCCTTTTTGATTAGAGGTAAGATTTTACTACAAAGCGTATGGCGTAGTGGTGTGCAATGGGATGAAGAGATAGGAGAAAAATTTGCTAAGATTTGGTTTGCCTGGTTGCAGGACTTGAAGACCTGTCACAATTTTTATGTTCCTCGTTGTTACGGTTTTAGTCAGTTAGATGCCTTTCAACTTCATTTATTTGTAGATGCTTCAGAGCAGGCGTATGCCGCAGTAGGTTACCTGCGTCGTGAAAACGGAGAAGTTGCGTTCGTTGCATCGAAGAGTAGAGTGGCCAATTTAAAAACGACTACTGTGCCTCGATTGGAGCTGCAATCAGCACTTATGGGTGCCCGTCTTGGTACAATGATAGAAAAGGAGCAGGATGTACGTATTGTAAGACGCTTCTTCTGGACTGACTCGCGTGCAGTTTGGCATTGGATACAAAGTAAATCATCTAACAAAAATTCCTTTATCTCAAATCGGTTATCAGAGATACTAGTTCTAACAAAACCCGAGGAATGGCGATGGTTACCTGGACACTTAAATGTTGCGGATGAGGCAACTCGGGCGAAGGGAAAGACTGAATCGTTTTGGATCACGGGACCAAAGTTTCTTCGTTATGATAAGTCAGACTGGCCCCGAATTCAACCTTCTTTGTCTATAGAGAAAGAGAACGTCCTAATTATTCATACGTGGACTGATTATCCGCTGCCAGTGATAAACCACTTTTCTCAATGGTTGCGATTAATTCGTTCCACTGCTTATGTTTTATTGTTTATAGATCGTCTGAAGACTAGAACACCGGTTCGATTAAACGCAAACCATTTGACACGGGCGGAAGAGTTATGGATTATACAAAGTCAACACGAAAGTTTCGGTGAAGACCTATTGAAGCTACAAAATAACTCGCCCTTGCCGAAAGATAGTCGGTTGAAAAATTTAAGCCCATACTTGAGTAATGGTATCCTCAGGCTTAAAGGACGAGCTAGTAGGGTACGTGACGTTGATATGAACATGTTAGATCCGGTAATCCTAGACGGAAGGCATCAGTATTCACGACTTTTGACAATGCACTATCATGTCAAGATGTACCATGGAAGCACAGAAGCTGTTGTTAATCAGATGAGATCGAAGTATTGGATTATTAATTTGAGGTCAACTGTAAAATTGGTACAGCTTAATTGTCAATTTTGTAAAATACGCAAGAGTCAACCATTACAGCCAACCACTGGAAATTTGCCATTTGCGAGACTAGCACATCACTCTCGTCCCTTTACACATTGTGGAGTGGACTATTTTGGTCCAATGGTAGTGACTATTGGCCGGAGACGTGAAAAACGGTATGGTGCATTATTTACCTGCATGACCACTAGAGCAATACATATTGAATTGGCCGGAAGCTTAAGTACAGATTCTACAATAATGGCAATGAGAAGAATGATGAGCCGCCGTGGATGTCCGTCGATTATGTACTCGGACAATGGTACGAATTTTCACGGAGCCAATGTAGAGCTGAAAAGGGTAATAAGGGAATTAGACCAAGAAAATATTTCTACCTTCCTTACCAATAAGAGGATCGAGTGGCACTTTAACCCACCACTAGCACCCCATATGGGAGGCTGTTGGGAAAGAATGATTCGTTCTGTCAAAAGATCGTTGGCCATTGTATTGAAAGAGCAAGCACCAAGAGAAGAAGTGCTACTCACGGTTATGGCAGAGATAGAACACACAGTCAATTCCCGTCCTTTAACACACGTTGCGGCATCACCCGAAGACTCAGACGCCCTGACACCCAATCATTTTTTACTTGGGGGATCGTCGGACGTACCATGGCTTGGTCCTTGTGAAGACGTATCAAGGAAAGGCTGGCGTGATGCGCAGAGACTTGCGGATATGTTTTGGAAAAGATGGATTCGTGAGTACCTTCCAACGTTGTTACCAAGGAATGCTCAAGGTAGGAACATTGACTTGAAAGAAGGGACATTAGTTATATTGGTGGACCCTACATTACCTCGTAATGTCTGGCCAAAGGGAGTAATTTCAAGATTGTATCCTGGTCGTGATGGGGTGTCACGTGTAGCAGACATACGTACGGTCGGTGGCATCTTAAAAAGACCCTTAACTAGGTTAGTACCGGTATTTATAAACGATTAGTGATAGGTTATTTTGATTATTATTCTAACTAGTGATAGGTTTTGTTATTTCGAGTATAATTTTGATTAAAGCGGTTGATTATATAAGTTTAGCGTTAGGTTTGATATTTTGATTATTTTTATTATCTTATGTTGTGGCGGGAGAATGTTAAGAACTCCTTTGGATATATTTTTATTTATGTTTGAATACGACATTGATTGATAGTTTTGGATTAGATGACGAAAAATAAATGAGTGATTAACTTGAAAAGTAAAAGATTATTTTATTATTTTAATTCTCAACAATCTACCTTTCGAACCTAATAGATAGGTACAACTGAAATCTAAAAACACGCGAGGTGTGAGTACTAGTTCGTCATAGGCAGTACCTACAACTTAAGAGTCGCTGAACTAAAAGAAAACAGATCTGTACACGTACAGAACCAAACAAATATATAAAGAACCCAAAAGAATGCTGCATTAGCAATTGCTTCCATGATCTTGAGCTGAAGCTTGAGCTTGAGAGAATAAAAATGTTGTGTTTGTAAAATAAAATGTTTTTGAGGTCGCTCGGTCCCAAAGACAAGCGACTATCTATACGTTTATTCCAAATATTTAAGTTGGCACCGACCTCAAAAGAACATCTAGGTATAAAGATTTTTTAAACGTAAAATTTCTATTTCTCCGTTTTTAGTTTTGAAGGCTTTTTAACATTTATTTTTCTTTTTAATGTTGTTAATATACAAGTTTTCAGGAAACTATCTCGAGGTCTTTTAGACAAACAAGTACCTAATAAAATAAGAACGATTTCATCGATGTCATTTAAATACGCATATTAATAGGGATTACTCAAAAACTACTCTTCATAATGTCGCTCAAATGTAAATAGGACCACAATTCAAGCACCAACTTCCAAACGTTACACGTGGGGTGCATTAAAAGTTTCCGGAATGAATAAGAAAAAAATACTATTAAATGTCAAAAGTTATTAGTTATTATTTATTGTTTTTCAAAATAATCTCCCTTTGCGTAAATGCACTTTTTCATTCGATTAAATCAATTTTAAAAACTTTTGTGGCACTCTTTCGTGGTGACCTCAGAAACGTGCTTTGCATACCTACTCTTCTACAGCCTCTTTAGGTGATGAATAAATCCGTTGTAAACTAAATAACCAACACCCTGAATACCGGTGGTTTGGGATCGGCTTCTGAGTTGATTTCAATAATTTCTTTTTAAAAAAAAAATAAAAAGTACCTAGAAAATATTGTACAACATTTTCTGTACTTTTGTTTTTTTTTTTTTTAAAAATCGTTTTTTAAGAAATTATTTTGAAATCAACTCAGAAGCCGATCCCAAACCACCTGTATTCGGGGTGTTGGTTATTTAATTTACATGTTGTATAAACTAAATAGAGCATCCTTCCTACAATATAATAAACGCGAAAGTTTATATAGATGTCGTATGGTTGTACTTTTATTACACTTTTACACAAAAACTACTGAATGGATTTTAATGAAACTTTACGATAATATAGCTCTTACATACATACTAATATTAAAATAACATATAGGCTATGATTTATAAAGGCGGAAGCTAGTATTTCTATAAAAATAAATTGTATATTTAAGAGGGGGTATAAAGCAAAATTACCAATCTTTGATTTGATTTTTACACTCCAAAATAAGCCACAAGCCACCCCATTTTTTTAAAATAGATATAACATTATATTTGAGAGATTTTTCTCTGGGAAAAAACATATAATGAAATATTTTTAAGCATGGAAAAATATCACGAACTTTAATTTCCAGCTTAAATCAGTTTATTTTCAATGCTATGCATATTACTGCGTCAATATTTTAATACATAATATAAAACTATATTACAAAGCAGCCCTACTAGGGATTTTATAAAATAATGAATACTTTACGACTTATTTTCATAAAACCAATTTGTCGCTTATTACGTTCTTATTCCGCGCAAAACGCATCAGTCTATCGCGCTTCACCCGTGGTAACGGGCATGTTTTGTTTCATCAATCAGTCTTGACTGCTCCGTTGAGACAAGTGGGCTGTGTTTCTGTGTTCCGCCACCGGCTCGAGAAAATACTTCGACAAAAATATGGGAAATAAAAATAAAATGCGAAAACACTCTAAGAAAGAGCTTAGAAATTTAAAAATTCAACTCATGAATAATTGTCGGAGGTATGTACATTGCTTTTATTATATTATACAAGTAGTTTAACCAAAAAATATCGCAATTTGACGTTTTAGCTCACGGCACAATGTAACAATGTCGGCGCGGGTAGCAGTAAACGCAAAAAAATAGATGCTTTTGACTACTCATGAATTGGTGCAGTTTTAATTGTGTGGTGTGTGTAAAGTATTTTTAACCAACTACCAAAAAGGAGGAGATATTCGTCTGTATGTATTTTTTTATGTATGTACACGTACAGTCAGTTTCAGAAGTAGATGATCACTTTAGTACCATGTCATAGCAACGCCAGCGTTTGTGCAGTAATAGTTCCTACAATTATGTATGAAATATTATTATGACAAGGTACTACAGTGTTCATCTACTTTTGATGGTGACCCGTACACCGATATCTCTGTCATTTGTGGACCGATTTTCAAAATTCTTTTTTTATTCGATAGTGTATACTCCTGAGGTCCCATTGTCACCACGTCAGGATCTGATGATGGGAAGCCAGGGAAATCGAGGGCAACCCTCAAATTTTATACGCATATATAACGTTTTTCATATAGTTCCTAAACCTATTCTATTATTTCACCGGGTAGTCATCATTTCATGTTTATGAGCTGATGATGGAAGGTAAATATCTGTTCACCGATATCTCTGCCATTTGTGGACCGTTTCTCAAATTTCTTTTTTTATTCGATAGTGTATGTATACTCCTGAGGTAGTCTCGTTCTCACCAAGCCAGGATCTGATGATGAGAAGGTAGAGAAATCGAGGGCAACCCTCGGAAAAGAACAGAAAGAGAGGGTTATTCATATTTTTTATAAAGCTATTCTAGTATTTGCGTCTGGTTGTCATCTCGTGTTGATGAGCTGATGATGTATGGTAAAACTCCTTAACTATTAGGAGTTGGTTAGTGATAATTTAAGTATTAGAGGTACCTAAATACTGATAGTTGTATTCTTTTAGGTTTTTCAGGTGAGCTGATGATGGAATCATTGATGAGACTTCGTGAAAGTGTAGCGACTATGCCCACAATATATTGTATTTTAGCCCAGAATGAGGAACTTTTTACTTTGACCACCAGATCTTTACTGCAAAATTTCCATGCATGTATAATACAAAAAAAATGTACCTGTCATAAAATGTAAATATTTTTTTATGTAACCAAAGATCTTATATGTTAAAATACACTGATTTTGATAAAAATCCACAGAAAAATGTAATAAAGAATAATGGCCAATTTTACGAACATTGTCTTAGCTTTGGACAATCCAAAGTGGTATCTTGTCAACTCTTGTCATAAATAACAAGAATGTGATATAGCATACCACTTGGTTTGAGCATGCCACATCAGATTGACATTAACATAATCAAAACTGAAAGTAACATTATATTTTATGAATAAATGATTTAATTACCAATAATTATTTTTTTGAAGAATGTGCATACCTGGTAATTATTCTGAGCGATTAGCATGATTTTATAAAAAAAAATATAATTGATGTAAATAAAACTTTATTTGTATACTTTGTTATAATCTTGCAGGGTTCATGTGTTGAGCTATATTTTACTTGTAAGTACCTACCTCATATCTTTGTAAACACACACAATGAATAAATTATTTGAATTGGAATTTCATCATCAACAGCTCATATAATGTCCCCACCGAGGGGCTCGAGCCTACCCCACATTAGGGGCGATTAGGCCTTAGTCAACCACGCTGGCCAAGTGCGGGTTGGTCGACTTCACACACAACCTAAGAATTTCTTCATGGGTGTGTGCAGGTTTCCTCACGATGTTTTCCTTCACCGTAAAAGCGTTGATTAAACGTACATATGAATTCAAAATTTGAAAACACATTGGTACGTGGCGGGGATCGAACCAGTGCCTCCCGGGTGAGAGACGACGCTCTTACGCACTACGCCACCGACGCTTCGAATCTGAATTTATTATATTTATTTACCATCAGCGAAAAGTATTAAAAATCCACATGTCAAAGTATAGGTAATGGATAGATAGTCCGACTCGTGCTTAGCCAATTTTATCTAGTTTTTCGCGTATACTATGTGCGATCACAAAAAAGAAAAATCATGAAGCGAGTGCCACCTTGCGGCTGCGAACTGCGATGTGCAAGAGGGGAAGGGTGAAACGCGCGGGTGAATTCTGATATTTTTCTTGGTTTATGCCCGCTCTTAATGTAGCAAAGCGGAGCAATTAATGGCATACAGTGGACGCTACGACAAGTGCTACGGTGACGCTACGAAAAGTGCTACGGTGACGCTACGACAAGTGCTACGAGTAGTACTATAGTAAAATCACAGTTTTTACGCCCCTGGCTGCTGTATCGATCGATTATTACTATAAAAATTTATCATTTTCATACCCTGCTCCTAATTTATTTCGGGTCGGCGCAGTATGCCCTGATATCGACAATACCGCCTAAGGATTTGGCATTCGATTTTTACGGCCGTGTGCCTGACACCAACCCTCCTTCGGGACGACTGCTATCTTTTGACAGCACCACCAAACCAGCACTAGAAAACGATTTGAAAAATTATCGGTCATCCATCCGAAAACCGACCGCGCACTTGGTTGCTTAACTTTAGTGATCTTTACTAAGAACGCTCGATCACGGCGCCATTGACCTCCTCTATTACGATAACAATTATTTTTAATCGTAATAAATAACATAAGTAGTAAAATATGTAAAATAATTATTTGAAAATAATGATTACGATAACAATTACTATCAAATAATTAGGTATTTTACATATTTTACTGTATAAGATATTTACTAAAAATTTAAAATAAATGCATACATAATTGGGTCATTGTCAAATTTCGTGCAGGCACGGTAATATTATCATCCAGTATTGTGACTCCGCCCTGTCCTTGAAATAACTGGCTACGACCGAGCGGGGCGTAAACACGCGGAAGGGCTGCCCGCTTACAGTATTTTAATTTGAAAGAAAGAAAATAAATTTATTGGCCTTCACAGAGCACGATATTAATTATTAAAAAACTATAACAACACATACATAAAGAAAAGAAACGTTAACAAAAACTAACATATACACACATTATATACCTACTAACTATTTACTTTATATTTAATTTCTACATTTCTTGTTTTATGATTGTAAGTATTTTATTTTATATGTAAAAAAAATGTTGTGAATGAAATAGGAAGTGTTCAATAAAATACATGTTTTTTTTAGGTAAGTAATATTTAATATAAAAAAATATAGATTTGAGACAGAAAAATATTTACGCCTCGACTGAGACGTACTACATTATCGCTGAAACACTTTTATTTTCAAGAAATTACATATTATTATCAACAAACAAAATATTGTTTTTTAAACTCCGCACAAATATCCCTATTTTATAATTTTCCATCTATCTATTCCTGTCAACAATCCGTCTCTTTTTCAAATTACCTAATAACCTGCCAGTATACACCAAAAAAATCCGATCACTACAATACATACCATTTATTATTACTCTCGCAAATTATTTCATAATGATATTTCATCATATTTAATAATATATTATGTAGTTAAGTTATATGTTGGTACATAAGTAAGTAGATAGCCTAGTCTAGGAAACTACCTACCTACGTATTATGTAGTTTTGTTTTTAACGCGAGCGTAGGTAGGTTACTCGTTTGTCTCTTTTTTCATCCTATCCACTTATTTATACTTATACTATTTCAGATTTTGCCCGATGGAAAAATCGAAATACTTAAATATTAAAAACAAATTACGTACTAGTAGTTAGGTACATAAAAAAATATTGCACTTTGCCATTTTGAATTATGTAGGTATCTACTTAATTCAATCAAATATTCACAATACAAATAGCACGTTTATGCACGGCTAACTGCTTAAAAAACAATTCACACCGTTCGGTCGTCGCTGCGGCGCATTCGCGACTGGATGCCCACCGGGTGCCCCGCGAACTCGAGGCGCGTAGCTATGACCGCTTTCCGACCGTTTGTATGAAGATAGAATACTGTATAGATAATATTACCGTGGTGCAGGTAACCGAAACTATAAATGACAAACTTATAAAAAAATAAAAATCCTTAAACATGACTTTTCGTATTGTCCATGCCTGTTAAAACAAGTAAACTTTTGTCTGTTACTGTCGGCCGCGATGTTTAATAAGTGATTTATGATTTATTCCAGGTTTTGTGGGTTAGGGTGCAAAAAAATACAACTCTGTTATCATAACGTTGTAATGTTTATTATGAAATTGAACAATTCTATTCCAAATATTTTGGCATTAATGTTAATTGCAGTCTTTTATCTTATTATCACACTTAGAATCACAACATTTTTGTTAAGTTTAACAATCATTAATTTAAACTCCAAACAACTCTGTTACTTCTTGAATTTTGAGAGAAAGAAAATTCTACCGAAGTACTCTAAATAAATATATATTAACTGCTAAATATGAGATATGACCGTAAAAATATCTAACAAATTAACCTATTGTTTTATTACAATATTATACTAGATTTTCATAAAAATCTTTAGTATGTCATTTAATCTTTGGGACAGAAAAATAACAGAGTTGTAACACAGTAACATAGTTGTTATTTTTTATATCTTACTTGACTAAATTGCACTCGGCTGAGCCTGAGATCTTAATAACATAAATATTAACTTCAATATTAAAATAACAAACTTAATGACTTTTTATAATGTTTAATTTTAAGACAATTTATAATTAACTCTATAAAACAAAAATCAAATATTCTTGAAAGAGTCACTGGAAAGTAAAAGTTGCTTATTTCTTAAGTATATAAAATGTAAAGCAGTATCAAAATGGTAGTAGGTATATTCTTTTACCTTAACAAACTTTTAAAAGGTTCTGGAACAATAGCAAGTAAATTATCAAAAGCCACATAAGATAAATCACACTCAACTAATTTTCGATTGACTTAAAAACAGTATTTTTAACTTCACCATCTTCTTCTACTTCAGATAAGACCTTATCCAGATATATGTAGTTCTGTTTTAAGCTGGAAATTTGAACCCAGACACAAACACCTTGTTTTATTACGTGAATATTTTCCTTCTTAATCAAAGCATCTTCAGCAAACCGCCAATCCCATCTGCTGCACCCTTACCTTGTCCCGCTTCAAAAAAAAACCATGTATTGTTGTTTCGAACGAAAAAATCGTTCGAAACAACAATTTAAGTCCAAAATTAAATAGAAAAGACATTTCTGTTACTTTATTAACAACTCTGTTACACGAGCGGATAACAGAGTTGTAGTAACAGAGTAGTAAATTTTACATTCTAAAAGATATAAGTCATAAGGGTTTGCGTAAACTACACTTTTTCTTTCATATTTATAATAGTTACCTCTTCAACAGCATACGGAATGCAAAATAATGAAAAGTACGTTGATTTACTTACATAAATAGGTAGGTAACAAAGTGGACGCACAATAAAAACACGCAGCCTGGTCAACACCTCGCGGTCCACTGACTCTTCGTATATCCCTCCCTCCGATCTAGTGATCATTCACAATTAATGCAGACATCCCGCCCAAGCTAGTAAAAAAAAAGTCAAAAGCCGCGCCATCTCTATTTTACGTCGCGATTTCTGCAGTAACATAATATTCCAGGCAGTTTCACACAATACGCGGGACCAAGTTTTAAAAAATTGTTATTAATTGCATTTTAATACTAACTGCTTTTAAGAAATATTTTATAACTATTTATAAGACTCTTTTAATGGTAATAATTTATTTAAGATAGGTTGATATAGCAGAAAATGAAATTATTGGATCTTTATTAGAACGGAGTGCTACCAGGGACATATAGAGATTGTTAGAAAACCCATTCTGTTACCAGAAATGACCACAATGTTACTTTAAAGAAAATGAAAAAATATCAAAACTAAGTCTTTATTTTAGGTATCAATGTATATTAATGCGATGTATTTTGTTTTTAATGTAAAACTTGTTAGCGGTTATGTGATTATTACTAATAAAAAAAATTACGCAGTTGAGGGACTAGTTTACCTGCGCAAAATTTGACAATGACCCAATTATGATCGCAGGTTATTATGAATTTATCATGATCTTCAATTTGAACACCTGATAGACACTTGCATTAAGATTAAGTCTATTATCACTGCAAGTGCGTTGCCATCCTGGGGACTAAGATGATAAGCCTTCCATGCCCATTGCCATAGTTCCTAAAAGAAATCATATCATTGTTATGTAGAAGAAACAGTGTAGGGGATAGGGGATAAAACTGAGCCCTGGGGAACACCGGTATTCACTAACATGAACTGTGAACTACATCCGTCAGAGAGGACACTAATTCTACGCTCATGCAGGAAGTTATCCAGTTAAGCAACTTTTATTGTAGTAGGTACCTAGTAGGACGGAAGAGAAATACCATATAGGTATGTTTGATTACATTTATTCAATTAAATCTGCGAAATCACTTTACTCGCGCTTGCGAATTTTTTTATAAAATCAGAATAATTTAACCCTTGGGCATTTAGCCAAAAATTTAACTACGGGTACAATATTGTTGATTAATGTTTTAGTTGTGTGGCAACATCGCCTGACTTAATTATAATCTATGGAGAGAGTTATCGTTTTCTGCAATGATTGTAAATCAAGAATCATAGTTATTTATTATACAAGAGTGGAAAGTTCCTTTTTAACCGCGTGCTCAATTTGGATGACCGAGCAAGCGAAGGATTCTAAAGTTGAATCACGAGCGCAGCGAGTGATTCTAAATTAGAATCCTGAGCGTCAGCGAGGGAAACAAACAAGCACAAGGTGAAAAATCTTTCCACTCGAGTGCAATACGTAACTTTTCATCCCACCTCAGCGAGGAAATGACAAAATAATCTTCATTCTAATCATAAATTTGGCACCATAGAGGTTACATTAAATAGGTTTAATGACGTTTTGAATTTACAATTATATTGAGTACTCATTATATGTGATGTTCTAAATTCAAATCTACTTTGCCGCTCAAGCGAATAAAATAGAATTTTCCAGCCAGATTTCGAAGCGCAAAATTACACTTTCCGAGGTGGTGGGATGAAAAGTGATTTAAAGCTTATTACAAAATGTCTTATTCATAAACTAATAAATAAACAAATATGCACTCGACTGAAATACGTCCTCCTCTTCCGCTCGTGCTGCACGCAAACCACAGTCTCATGGGTAATGAGCAGCCTATGTAGCTCACTTGTATCATAATTTACCTACACACACAATTCTAATCTTTAAAGTCATTGTCTTTGAGTAAACTTGAACGTCCTAGACCTACCTACATAAAACCACTTCATAGATAGGTAAATTCTTTCATAAGAATATTTAGTAGGTACATAAAATTTTATCTCGGCCGATGTTTTTTAGTAGCAGATAAGTTTATTATGAAGATTAGCACGCGTCTATTATGTTAGTGTGTAGTATTATCAAAATATTATCAACTGATTATTCAAACAAAAGCAGTAGATAATATTTTGATAATACCACACAACACACTAACATAATAAACAGTGCTAATCTTCTTAATAAATTTATCTGCTACGAAACATCGACCAAGATAAATTTTGCTAAGTTAGCATGTTGTCAATCGCTCGTATCTACAGCGAGAAGTATCGGTTAGATATCGTGCGATTGTGAGTCATTGTTTTTTACACATGCGAGAACATTCTCGTTAATGAATTGGCTAAAATTTATTATAAAAGACCTTTCCAGTAAATATTAGGGACTACTCATAATATGTTACTGTTGATGATTAGAGCGTTTTTGTAAAAAAAAAATATCAATTTGTGGGCGTTATGTTTGATAGACAGTCGAATGGTTGCAGCGTAACTAGGTACTTACCTAATTAGAAAAATAATATAATATATAATAAAATACTTTGAAAATTCCTCTATTTTCATTAAAAGAAATCATTTTATCTAGCCGTCTAAAATGTTTATCTAAATAATTATACAATTATACCGTAAATAAACATTAAAACATTTAAATAAACTAATTGATTCGGTTTTAGGCATTCGCTAACAAGTGTAAGCGATTTTTTTCAGTGCATTTTTTCTAGTATGAAGTCTATGCAAGTTGATCAGCAAAGGCGTGATTTAACAACGCAATCAAGCAAGAAAAATTACAACGCCTCTCTTCTCAACGCCTCTTCTCTCCCGTAAGCTTAAGTCCAATAAAAAACAACACAATCTCAAAAAAAACTAATAGGATTTTGCATTGACTTTTTACGGCCAGCCGTCTACCTGACACCAACCCTCCATGAGAACAACTGCTTCGACAGCAGCAGCCGGGACCACCAGCTTAAAGTGCCTTCCGAATCACGGAGTAAAATCGAGTTGAAAAACTTTCGGTCACCCATCTGAGTACCGACCGCGCACTTAATAGCTTAACTTTCGTGATCATTACGAAGAAAGCACGACCGCGGCGCCATCGATGGTTATGCATTGAAGAATATGTTGTGAAGTTATGGTTACCTACTTGTTAAAATCCATCGTATTATTCTAGGTCAAAGTGAAATTTTATTATGTACTATTTAATCTAGCTCGTAGCGGTTTACGCACTATAATGAACAAACGCACACGCCGACCTCCTAAGCGAAGATAATCTATTATTATTATTGTTGTTGTATACAGCACGTGTATCGCGTCATCCCGCCCTGACCCACGTAGCTAGGGGAGACAAGATCAATCAGTGGAGATATTCTGGAAAATACTTGATTACACACTTATTGTTCACTATCTACGAACATCATTATAAAACATACAGTCATACATGCTTAAGCACACAACGTATTCAAATAATTTAACCTTGTCTAACAAAAGAAACCATGTTTATTCAAAGGAGAATGGTGAAATGGGAACCAAAAAAAAACTTTTAGGTCTTAAACGTCGTGAACTAGCATAAGATGATAACGGTACCCGTAATGTACCCATAGTGTAAGATTTTTCGTTCAAAATACGCAACTATTGTCGTTGCATTTAAGAGCTCGATTTGTATAGGAAACTTGAAAGAAGCGCAATCATGTTTCGCAAACAAAAGCTCTCAACGCAGCTACATTAGTAACGTATTTTAAACGAAAAAACTTACACTACGGGTAGGGGTGGGCTTGATTGGAACGAGGAGGCTTTCATTTCTTCCTTATTTCATGCGAGAGAGCGTGGTAGTCGGCGGGAGAGAGAGAGAGAAGACAGGAGCTCTTCTTGCAGAGTTTTATCCTTGATTTTTGTTCCGGCTCGATATGTATGTACCACAGCACAGATATATCAATCTAAGAAGGGGATCGAGCGAATCGCCGAGTTCATAGGAAGACCGAGAGTCGCAATCACCGGCCGTACTACATAACATAGTTCTAGTTGAGCATGCCGTAATATACACTATTCATTCGCGCGTCAAAGGACTGCGAAGCAATGAAAGTTAAGCACAGCCGCAAAGGAGTTCGCCCAAATCACTGAGTTCATAGGAAGTCCGAGTGACGCGGACGGCGAAATGGCAGTAACGTATGCCCACTGGGCATACACTTGACACAAGTTTGTGGGAGATCGAAGATTCACTCCCGATCGTTATAGGCAACGCTAGCTGCGACACGTAACCTAAGTGCGCACTATTCGCACCCGCGCTATCTCGCTCTCTCGGTATGTCGACGCACGCATCGTTAAAGGAAACGATACGCAGCCTCGGTGCGCACTCTTCGCACGCTATCTACCTTTTTCTAACACTGCATTGTCATAACTAGCACTATTTGCAATATGTAATCATCATCAACAGCTCATATAATGTCCCCACCGAGGGACTCGAGCCTACCCCACATTAGGGGCGATTAGGCCTTAGTCAACCACGCTGGCCAAGTGCGGGATGGTCGACTTAACACACAGCCTAAGAATTTCTTCATAGGTGCAGGTGTGCAGGTTTCCTCACGATGTTTTCCTTGCCCGTAAAAGCGTCGATTAAACGTACATAATAAATTCAAAATTTGAAAACACATTGGTACGTGGGGGGGTCGAACCAGTGACTCCCGGGTGGGAGACGACGCTCTTACGCACTACGCCACCGACGCTTCTCAATATGTAATATTTACAATTAATTAGGATTTTTACGAGAGATGGGAAGTGTGAAAGTGATATAGAAAAACGAGTGAAAGCGGGAAATGCAGTTAATGGAGCTTTGCACGCTTTTATGAGCAGTCAGACGCTGTCTGACAAGGCACGACTGGCAGTACATAACGGTGTGCTGGTTCCAACACTAATGTATGGAAGTGAAAGTTGGGTATGGGAGAAAAGGCATGAAAGTAGAATAAATGCAGTAGAAATGAGAGCCTTGAGGAGCATGGCAGGTGTAAAATTGAGTGACAGGTTGTATAATAGCGTGATAAGAGAGATGTGTGGTGTGAAAGAAGACATAGTGACAAGAATTGAAAAAGGGATGCTCATATGGTTCGGACACGTGGAGAGGATGAATGAAAGTAGATTGACTAAAAGGATTTATGAATCAGAAGTGAATGGAGAGGCGGGGCGAGGTAGACTTAGGCGAACGTTTAACGATCAAATCGAAGACGTTTTGAAAAAGGGCCAGGTTAGAAGTACGCGTAACCGCCGAGCATGCATGAAGAATGTGATGAAAGTAGATGAAGCGAAAGAGGTATGCAAGGATCGTAGCAAGTGGAAACAAGTAATCTCTGCCTACCCCTGTGGGAGAAAGGCGTGACTCTATGTATGTATGTATGTATGTAGGATTTTTACAAAATATACATGACTTACGCATCTGCTCTCGAGTTTCAATCATCTCTTTATACATAAGAAAATCTGCCTGAAGATAGCCTCCACAAGTTAAACGCCGGCTTGGCCTATCTCCTTGTATTATTAAATCTGTGGTATGTACCTATCGAATATCCAATTTGCCTCAAATATGAACACACGTTGTTAATACGTAAAAAAGAGAGAGATAATACGTGACGTATGTATCCGCGCGTAATATTTTTGCGCAACTTCTTGACTCGACTCCTTTCTTTATTAGGTACAATTGTGTGTAATGAAATGAGATCTTATTATGAGGTATTTGTGTAATTAGAGCAAACAATTGTTTTTCTTTGCCGCCGATCAGGGCTCGATGTAGGGGGGCAAACCGGACATTTGTTCAGAGCGGCAAAAACAAAGGGCGGCAAAATTGAGAATTGAGGCTGCCGCCGCTGGCGGACAAGATTAATAAAATTTTATGAAAATAAATATATAAATAAATTTATTTATTAAGCAACCATTGGCTCATTTTTGTTAGTTTACATACTGCCTTATATCTATGTTAGTACAATTAAATTTTTTACTACATTATTTAATGCCATGTGAAATAGCACAGCAATGCGCTAAATATGGACAGTCAGTTCTGCTCCCTATCATTGATAGAATGTTGTTGGGGCTGGCCCGCACTCTGCGTGCTATCGACGCGCCCCTCGCGCGCATTGTTGCATAAAACAATTAACTTTAGCCTCCGCAAACATCGCCGACGCACTACAAAATCGAGGCAGCCCCACCAACATCCTAAATGCATTGTTATACTGGACCCGGAGAGCGTTATAAGATTTTTGAGTGTAGCTAAGCCACAGGCCCGACGTATAGAAAGATGTACAAAAAGCTTGAAACAATGAAAATTTTACTCTAAGTGAGCACCGGCCAAACCTGCGTATCAACATATTCGCTCTCACTGACAACGCTCTCCGTTCCCTATCAATGTCCTCATCATCCTTGAGGCCAGGAGTTAAGATGTGTCCCAAGTATTTCTATTTTGTTACTTCGTCCTAGTGTCTGCCCATAAAGCTTTATAGGTGGTATGTCGCTAGGAATTTGATCCCTCACCCCAAATACCATAACTTCTGATTTTTTTACATTATGTATCAGACCATGTGTAGTGCATATTGTTCGCATATTTTTACAAGTCTTCTCATGCCGCACACAGAAGCACTCAGCAGCACCATGTCGTTCGCATAGCTGATGTTATTTACACAAATACCGTAAACATACCAACCGACCGTAGTACTGCTGAGCTCGTGTAGCAGTGCATTTACATAAATATTAAAGAGAAGCGGAGAGGTTAGTTCTCCCTATCTTACTCCACATTCCAGCCTATATGGTTGCGACAAAACCCCCTCCCACCGAACGCAGTTGACGCAGTTCACCTGGTTCCCGTAGCAATATTTGAGGATGCTTATGCACTCAAGAAGAATTCAAAATAGCTTCAGTAGTTTCAGAGTGATATCGCTGTCTAAAATGTAAAAAAAATCTCATACATAATTTGTTGTGTTATTAGTCTATTTTCGAATCTCCGGATTTTCTCTCGATTTTGCCAGGGCGGCGAAATGGCTAGATTCTGCCGCTCCGGTGATGACCATGCCTTTACGGCGTCACCAGCCCCCCGATCGCGCTATTTACAAACGGTAAAACCAAAACCTTATCGCTATCGTTTTCATACAATTTGACAGCTGACAGTTGTCAAACTGTTGTCAAAATCTATGAAAACGATAAGAACTACCTACATATTTAGTTTCAGTAAAATCGTTGTCAATAGCGCGATAAGGTAAGGCCCCAGGGTTTTAAGGAGAGGACCTTGGTTTGAGAACGTAGCAAAATACATAGTTTATTTGTTTATTTCTTAATAGCATGTTTTTGATAGCTTTCAAGGTGAGTCGGAAAGTTTATGTGAAAAATATTTTTTACAGAAAATGGAGCAGTTACTTACGAATTTTATAGTTAAATCAACATAGTTTAGCATGCCTATGCCATCATATTCAAATTATGATATCTACCTAGATATACTAGCACCTCGGTATCTACCTATTTACCTAACTAATATTATAATTAAGAAAATTTGAGTTTCTTTCTGTGTTATGTTTGTCACGACTAAAATAGGTAGGTACCTACCTACTCAACCAATCAAGTCAACCGAGTCTACCTTTCTTCCAAAAAATAATGACTAGGTAGGTAGGTACTGGTTCTTGAGGCATAGAAAAAATAAGTTTTCTATGCGTGCCAAGCCGTGGCCATAATCATGCTAGTTTAGAAAGTTTTGTTATAAATAGGTATAGGCATTAGATATAAAGGGGTCCACGTCTTGTGGTCGACCCTGGTAATGTGGTGAGGAAACTTTCTCAGCGGGTGTGTGGCTTTTGATGTAAGTGTCCCTTGGCATTCGAAGTCACATGCCATCGTCGAGTTGTTTTTGTTTTCTCACCACGGCTAGTTCCGGACGGCCCTTTTCAGGGCCACGACCACGCCCGAAGTCCCCCGGGTGCGGTCCGATGGCTCCCGGTGTCCTCGTCAGAAGGTCGCGCCAGGTCGAGCAGCCGTAGGTGAGGAGGCGGCCTATAAGGCCGGCGTTGGCCAGCGGCTCACAGGGGCTGGCGTTAGTCGGTAGCCCCTGTGGGCTGCTGGCCAAGAATTGGTGCACAAGGAGTGCCTAGACGGGCAGCGTTAGGACGGTCTCGGTGTAGTTGCGCTCCACGTGCGCAGATCCCGAGCCACGGTAATAATATTACCGTGCCCGAGCCGTCCCGCAATAGGGCACTGGAGGTCAGCCCGGAGAGGATGTTTAGTGGGTATGGAGGGAACGCCTTTACCTCGAGTCCCACATGTCCCCTGCGGTTGGCACCACCCCGCAGGGACGAGGCGTAAATGCATTTGACCTCCCCGACAAAAAAAGGCATTAGATATAAAAGGGTGAAAGTATGAAATCGCCGATTTTTCCTCATTATTTATTAGTGTAGGTAGTACCTTCACCTTACACAAGACCACAGTCAAATAAAATAACACTATTTTTTTGGCGTTGTGTTTCTATTGGTGAATAAGGTCGCCAGAGCTCCACAGAGTAGGGTAGGGACCGATGCTTGTCTGCCAACCAACTAACATAAAAAACCTACCTATTTTAAAAGTGAGACATATTTTCAGGCGATATACCCCCGTTTCCCCCGAGCGTCTTCCAGAATACAAAAGCTTTCGGCAAATCGTGGAAACAAAAGCATACACAGGATGTCCCTACCCTATTAGTGTAATACCTATAGATTTATTATTACTGACGTTTATAGATTGGCAAAGAATCGACTAGGGTGAGACCAAAAAAATACACCGATGTGTGCGTAATGCGTATGTGTGCATGAAAAATAGTAGATACTGCAGTCCTACAGTTGCTGTCTTTTCTACGTGACTGACAGACCTCCTTAGGCCCACTGCTTGTACGTGAAATTGTCTCGACTATCTATCTTGCTCCAATATACGCGTTAGTACTTAATAGGTACCTGACAGAATGTCAGGTACAAAATAACAGGACAATGTTTTTTGGTTTTCTGGGTGTGTATGCAGGCGGTTGAGGCGGTAGGTATCTACAGCAACGCTGTACACATTTATTATTACCTATCTACTTTGACGCCGTCGTGGTGGAGTGGTCAGTATAGCTGGCTACACATCAAGCGGTCCGGGTTCGAATCCTGGTAGCGGCAAATGTTTGTGTGACGAACACGAATGTTTGTTTGCGAGTCATGGTTGTTTATATATTAATTTAAGTTTATTTATAAAAATTACTAAAATTATTGTTTATTAAAAAAAAAAGGTCCGTTATCTAGTATCCGTAACACAAGTTCTTAATGATACTTACTTCGGGCTAGATAATTGGTGAGCGTGAAAAAAAAAAATAGCTCATACCAAATAGTTTATATATTTTTCAATTACATAAGCAGTGTATTTTGACAAAACTTGCTTATCTGTTATGAATATATTGACTGCAGCATCATTTGTTCTTGGAGGTCAGTCACCTATCAGATGTTACTAATACTATTGCCCAGATAACATTCGCTAGTGTCATACTATCGATTACGTCAATAAGGGCGTAAGTAAAGATATGAACGATCGCTAAACGTGGGCTACTACCATAGATTTATTATTACTGACGTTTATAGATTGGCAATGAATCGACAAGGTGAGAACAAAAAAATACACCGACCGATATGTGCGTAATGCGCATTGCGCATGTGTGCATGAAAAACAGTACTGCAGTCCGACAGTTGCTCTTTTCTACGTGACTGACAGGCCGATAATAGCGTGTTGTGATAAGAGCAAATGCTCTTAGGTGTTGTGTACAGCAATGGATATGTAGGTACTTAATTCACTCTGTGATTATCACTTTCAATCTCAAATTGGTACGGCTAGTAAGTAGTAGCCATACATATAGGAAACGTAGATCGGCAATGTAAAAGAGAAAGAGCATACTAACGCGTATATTAGAGCGAGATATATAGACGAGACCATTTCACGTACACTCAGGCGGCCCAGGTAGGCCTGTCAGTCACGTAGAAAAGACAGCAACTGTCAGACTGCAGTACTATTTTTCAGACACATATGCGCATTACTCACACATTTCTCGGTCTCGCCCGACCTAGTCCATTCATTGCCAATCTACAAACGTCAGTACTTATAAATCTATGGTTTCGGACAACTCTACACATTTTTTAATACAAAAAATTGGTTGTCTGTAAAGTCGGTTTACTGACGATAGTTGAACGTGACAACGTCTTAAGAAAATACTGATGGAATGGTAGCATTTTTCAAAAGAAAAATTTCATTTCATTTCTTTAATAGATTTCGCATTATAGTATGAATAAACTGTAATAAAATCTCTTTGGCTACACTATTTGTATCTGGCTGGTTTTGGTATCATTGAAAGTTTAAATTTTAAAGAACATAATTCCAAATTCAAATTAGAGAATTAGATTCAGAGCGAGGTAACGCCGCATGACGTCATGTTTCTTCGTGCGTGCAGCCGGCTCTATCGAATTATAAGACGTTGTCACGTCAAAAGAGGGAGTAGGTACAAATGCAGCCGTATGCCGTGTGATGCCGGCAGAGTAAAATAGCATCACCACATATCCTCCAATGGGAGTCGTAGAAGGCGACTAATCGATCAGGAACGGGTCGTATTGGTCACCTTATACTCCGTCTAGGGAATGCAAAACCGTTCTGTTTTAAAATCCGAATTTTTAAGAACGGATTTTAATCCAATCTGGATTTTATGGATTAAAATAAAAGCACATGAAAATCAAATCTTTTTTTTTGATATTTGCAATTATTCAAACTATTAAATACCATAACTATGGTGTTATTCTTATTAAAATAATCAGTCTGTGACGCGTGCTGAGTAGGTAACGTTAGTAAAATACGCTCCCGCGTCCCGCGCCGGGCCCCGCTAACCTCCAGAGCCGATAGACTCGACAAATACGCGGCGAGACGCGCGAACAGCAAACGCGCTCGTTTCGATGTTTTTGTTAAAATATAATAATAATCTGGATTCGATTTTCAAATCCTGATTTGGAGGTCTAGTAAAAAATTGCGGATATCCGGATTTTTCCGATTACGGATAGTCGGGATTGCATTCCCTAACTCCGTCCACCAATTTGCACTGGGCAAATGTGGTGGACTACTGCCTAAACATCCTTCGGTGACAAGGAGAGGCCTTGTGTCCCAGCAGTGGGTCGAATTACAAAGGCTGTTATGATGATGAGGTAAGAATGAAATGCAAAATAAGTCCTTATAATATTTTATTGCAGACACAAACTGTTCAGTCCAGTGACCCCGCCGAACTGACCTCGGTGTACGACCCAGTTACAAAACGTATCTAAAGTAGGTATTTACAAGTAAACTAAATCTTAATCCATAAAATAAATAACCAAAATTCTTTCTAAAAAAACATTACGGAGCGGGTTTACAGTTAGTTTTATTTAAAAAATAACTTGTTAACACTTTGTCGCTTTAATTATACGAGATCATTTTTTTATGTGTAAAAAATACATTAAAACGTGAACACAGCTGGCGTGGTTCATGAGTGCTCAACAGAAATGGTAAATAATGCGAAATTTGAGATACAACCAACTCAAAACAAAAAATACATAAATTAATTAAATCAAGTACAGTCAACATCAGCAGCAAGCGAAATTACGCATGTAATAAGTATTAACCCTAATACCTTATGTATTAGGGTTAAATTGAAAAAGGTAAATATTAAGAGTGATTTTCCTCCAGTTTATTTTCACCCCTCGGATCTAATGGAAAACATCCTAAGTGAAAAGGGATAAAATTTATATTTAAGATCAATTTTAGATTCGTTTTATCAAAGACGATAGAAGCTGAGGGGACATCTCTCGTTATGACGTGTTTGTCGTGGGTACCTGTCAGCTAGTTACAACGAGGCACGATCGAAAGCTGTGTGATTTTATTAAAATATATAATTTCTTTAAAACCACACAGATCCCAAAAATGTGAATATTATTGCATCATTGCATAGATGAATATTTTTCCATTTTAAATTAAAACAACAATTTGATTTTCGACATTAGCTTTTGATGTTGACTGTACAAAACAGCACTACAAGTAGAACACTTGTATTTGAAAAACCACATCGTCCACAATGGATTTTATTTAGTACCTACCCATAGTTTTGACATATTTTGCTTGGAATATCTGTCAAATTATCCTAATTTAACCGAACTATTGGGGTTAAAAAGGATATACTAGTTAAAATATTGAGTTATAGAGGGCTTAAATAGGGTTAAGATATGGATAACAGCCGATGGAAGCCATTTTAAATTGGCTATTGGTGGAAATTTTAACAGATGACTCATGATAAGTTCAGGGAGTTTCTCCTGTGTTCTAGTTGTAAAAACACGTGTTGAGAGACTCCATTTTTAAACTAAATCAACCGTACAATTTTGTTACTTTAGTTACATTTCCACTTGACATTAGTAAAATGCGTATATACACTTAATGCGACGCGACGCCAATAATTTAGAATAGAATAGATAGATAAGTTCAGCATTTATCAAGAGACTTGCTATACATTTAGACAGCGCATTGAACGTATAACAACACGGTAGATCTTGAAATAGGAGAAATCTTCGCATAGTTAAAAAAAATATTATTTCAAACGTAAACTTTCAAAGAATTAATAAGTGATTGTAAACAATCAATGTGATTTTTATTAGGTATAGTAGGTACAATGTCCCTACTAAATAATTCTTTACTAGTGGGGAAGATGGGAAATTTGGCGGTTTGTGGTTTATAACATCTGCACTGCATTGTATCTGTTGGGTGAGTGGTCGATTGGTCTCAAATACAAGTGCTACTACTTGACGAGCAGTTTGTACTTAACGACACAGAATCTAGAAAATTCTTTCATGTCTGTCGATGCGGCAAAACAACATCAACTTTCACATAATTCTGCGCCATAAGTAGCAATAATAGAACCGAAAAATGCAATCATTTGCCAATGGAAAAACCACCTTATTAGTACTGGCATTATGTAAATAATTTGATAACAACATTGCACTGCAAGCGAAAACAAATCCCACGAGCTTCTAATAAGGTTGCGATTCCAAAAACAATTAGAAAAAAAACTGGTGGAGACATAAATCGAAAATTTGGCCATTCTCTAAAAAGGCAACACTTTTAAAATAAACAACAACATCAGTGTAACAATTAATTGCACAAGTTGTTAGACTTCAAACAATTGTATGTTATATTTTATGACAAATCAACCTTAACCTTATTTGCATGTGGCTTAGGATTAACAATAGCTAAGCAAGAGTCGCTTGCATTGACTGACAATGTATAAGAAATGCAACAATTACTTTAAGGGCCGAAAACTCAAAGTCAGCGACGAGCAGGGCGACGGCGGCAGCGGCGCGATTTATTGCATAGATTGGAATGAACTGGGGGCTTATCGCGCTATTTATACAACATTTGTACCAAAATCAAATCGTTATCGTTTCATACGTTTTGACAACTGACAGCTGTCAAACTGTTGTCAAAATGTATGAAAACGATAACGACTTGGTTTTGGTAAAAACGTTGTAAATAGCACGATAAGGCCCCTGGCCTCGAAGGTAGCGGGGAGCGACGCACAAGCGATGCGCCCCAGTCAAGCGGTGCCCGCGCGTGTGTATAAATGTAGTGTTGTGCATAATATTAGTTATTGCTTTTTATCGACCGACGTTTCAAAATGCCCGCTGACGACGTCAAGGAGAAAATTATTTCAATTATTTTTGATAGGATTAAGACACTAATTTCTCATAACACGACACTACGCCGCTCTAGCGCCGCGCGATCTGCCCGCTAGCTTCGAGAATGGGTCGGCGACGACCGCCCCGCTATCACGCCGCTGTCGCCCCGCTCATCGCTGACTTCAAGTCCGCAGCCTTAGCTAAACAAGCGAAGCGGCGGCGAAATTCCTCACAAATAAATTTCGCAGTGCAGCTAACGTTTATATGAGTTAGTTGTCACGAAATCGCTGTCGCGTCGCAGTCGCCTCAGTAGTGCGACCGCGGCCTAAAGCAGGCCACGCACGCTCATGTTTACCTGACAGGTTTAACTGTTCAGGTAAACATGAGCGTGTATGCCACAAAACTGTGCAGGTTTCCGTACCATACACGCTCATGTTTACCCTGAACAGTTAAACCTGTCAGGTAAACATGAGCGTGGATGGCTACCTTTACGCACATAAACAATATGCGTATATCTACGCGCAGTCATAACTTACCTGGGTTCGTAAGATAAAAGTATGCTTGTGTATTCCCTTACACATTTAAGAGAAGCAGTATTTGATTCTCATTGATTCTTAGTCTCATTTATTCTCAATGATGTTCATCATTCTTTTCGAACCCAAATAGGTAGGCACCTACTCAATGCAAGATCTATTGTACGAAAATGCTTTGATCATATAGTAATCAATGGTATTTGACGCAAGCAGGTATCAATTTAGATTTTTATCAATGATATTTGGCAAACCTTAGGTTGACTGGAAAGTTTTATCGTTTACCTTAGTTCGGAATTTTAGAATAACAGAAATGTATTTTAGAATAAGCCACATGCGAAATCGTTTACGAAACATCATACAATAGTCTGACATTAGGAGAATATAAACTTATAAAATAAATTAAGTGAAATTAGGTGCAACAATAAGTAGTTATAAATTAATTAATCTAACGAGAGCGAACTAAAATTATATTTACACAAAGGTGTTAAAAGTTGTTTTAAATACTTTAAACAATTTGCTTTATTGTTTGACGGAGAAGTGATCGAAATATTACGGCCGCAATCAAGATTGACATTTAAGTTCTAATTAATCAAAGTTCAGTTTAGTGTGAAGCACAATATACAATTTTGTACGAAATTTTAAGAGTCAATCTTTTGAGGGATTACGATCTAGCTTGTCTTAACATGAATTGGTGGGATAATTTGTGTTCTATATTATAAAACAAACCTATTCGCAATAGGTATTCAGTTACAGGTTACTATCATTAATATGTGTACACTTTAGCACTAAGCCACTGTCATTATTGCTTATGTAGAAAACTTAGCTTTACTTCGAACTCGTTACACAAATACGCTGTGTACACGTTAGTGAGCGTTACTGTACAATATTTTCATTTGAGGCCGGATTCAAGCGCAATGAAAAGACCAAGTAAAGCCGCATTTTAAGCGGCCTCTCGTCTAAGCGTTTGAGGTAGCGAACATTATACGAAAGCAATATTTAGAGGCTCCATAAAAAACTTAAACTAAATTTAGGAATTAAACAATATTACTGCACCTGTCTAAACCAACGTATTAAGGCGAGTATAGCCGCTAATGACCTTGAGCGTTAATTTATTTTTTTGGCCAAATACGACCTTGTAAAATAAACATCCTTCAAAACTTTCCAAAGTACAGTTCAAAGTTAAGATATCAAAGTTCAACTTTTCCTGAATTCCTCCGTGGTCTCATTCAACCTCGCCTTAGGCCCTCAAAAACGACTACACTCGCCTCAATGAACTAAACTAAAAATGTGACAAATGGTTATTATGTAAAAAGTAACAAAGCATTTGTAGCGGGGTACCTAAACCGAAATGCCCATTAATAATTTGACTAATACAATTATGGCGCGCCGTAGAGTTCTCTTAGGCATACTTTAAAATGTTAACGAATAAAAAGAAATAATTGAGGGTCTCGCAAGACTCGATTCATCTCAATTCGTTATTTAATTTTTGCAACCAATTCAAGTACCTAGTTGTCTGGTAAGACGTTACACAAGGTCTTGCTATTCTTCATCATTCAGACAGTTGAAAACATAACTACCAAAAATTATTACGATCAACAATGTGTACATCTAAAAACATGAAAGTTTAAAATTAATTGAGGTAAACTTACAATTAGTGCTAATTCAATGTACAGTGCGAACTGCGAATCTCAGAGAAAGTATCGACGACAACACGTATAAATATTACGACTCGTTGTCAAAGATGACGGACATGACAAAATTCGTCGATAGTCGCTCATAGACGTTTTTTATGACGTCTGTCAATTCGGCCAAGAGAACTCCTCGCCGCGTCAGCCATTACAGCCTCACCAAAATGCTTTCACCTATAACTCCCTTTTTACACATTTGGTCCTGTATTTACACAATATAATATAAATTCAAATTTAACTATTTATTTACAGAGTACGCGCGGACGTTGCTTGCGACCGTTCTAATTAATTATACTACTATTGATAAAATCGTATCCACTTAAAATAGGCACCAGTGGTACCGAGCCGGTATGTTAGGTTTTGAATAAATTTGACAATCCAAATGCAATGTTTCGTTTGTTTGTTTATTTGGGGTAATGTTCACAACATTGACACAAAAAAAACGCGGATATTCGAACAAACTTTAGCCTTAGGAATTTTTTTCCAGATAATGTAGACATTATTGCCACATAAAAGACTGCGTCTATCCATAGTTTCAACTCATCACCTTCGTATGAAAACATTTATACTCGCTACCTTTTAGTGTTGGTAACATAGAAATTTAAAACACAAAAGATTATGGAGTTATATAACATTTGATAACAAAATATGCATGAAAATTACGAAATTAATTTGTGGTATTGTCTGAATTTTATTTAATTGAAAATGTGTTAATAATCAAAATTTTAAAAAACATACTACATAGTGGATTATGGATATGTCGAATTTCATCAAAACATAACATTTTCAACAAAATACATTATCTATCAAAGAGTGAATACTGCTCCGATTAATGTGTGCTCACAGAAATCTCCTATAACACGTCGATATGCCAAGGTAATATCATTGCTACTTAGTTCTTGTCAATATTCAAAACAAACACACATAAATTTGTATATTTTTAAATATCTTCGAAACATTTCTCCTTAAAAAGAAAAAAATATATTCAAAATAGAGCACTCTATATTATGAAAAAACGTCAATCATATTTTGCTTTTCATTTTTGGAACATTTTAGCGACATTTATGTTAGTTACCTTCAAAAAAATATTGTTGTTTTATGTTACACTAGTCTTAAAATTTGGAATCAAAGTTATCAAGCTTTGTCTGTTGTGAAAATGTTAAAAATAATAATCAATAAAATAAATTACATTTTCTATCGCTGTCCAATAAAATTCAAAATTACTTTCTCACATCAACAAAGCACGCCCACAAAAGTAAGTTAATTAGCGCAACCAAAGTTGCTGAACAATTATCAACCTTATTGCTTTAAAAGTAAGCCACTTCGGTTGCCGCGCGCACGCTAGACTCTTTTACATAGTGTAAAAACTGGTGTATATGAACTGAGAAGTTACAAAACTTTATATACAATACACATTAAATACCAAAATGAAGTGACAAGGTACAGGTACATAGAGCTATATATACAATGGTACGCTATTGCTTTTAGAGTGATTCACAACCGATACGGAAGAATAAAATCACGTTTAAACTGAATATAACCGATACGATCTCGCTCCCGAACTCACAGCCGAGACATTCGCATTTAAAACTTGCGAATATAGCTGTTAGAGTGAAATTAGACCGTATGCACCCGATTGAGAGTTCTAAATACAACATTTTAAATACGAGTGCTATACTTTGTAATGCGAGGCTACGCACGCCAGCCTACTGCCATGCAAAAGAGTCGTGAAGACACGCTGAAGATATATTATGCGAAATTTTGTCCGAAGCCTATAAACTATTTTTGAACTGTATACACGCGTAATAGTCTCATTTTGTACTCTTCAAGTTGAGCAATTCGATAGTAATTTATCGAAATTGTTTAAATATCAGTCCAAATAGTTGGTAATAAAGAACACAGACCCGCGAATTTAGACCACAATACGCGTGTATAAAGTTCAAGCGTAATTTTGGTGTTCACAAACGGCATATCACATAGTTAAGCCTCGGTCGCGACCGGTTCTCGGGCGTGGTGTATCTTCAAATGCTTGTTATGGTTGGACTTATTGCTGGAGGTCTTGCCGCAGATATTGCAGGAGAACGGCCTCGCCCCACTGTGCACCTTCATATGCTCGGACAGATAGTAACTCCTATGGAACGACTTACCGCACTCGGGAACTTTGCACACGTACTTCTTCGCCATCTCGTGTTCTCTAACATGCCGTTGGCAGTTGTATTTCCTGATGAACTGGCAGCCGCAGTAGTTGCAAGTGTAGGGCTTGACGGATTTATGCGCGTTCATGTGTGCGATGAACTCCGGTTGCCGGATGAAGGCGCCCTTGCACAGGTTGCATTTGTAGGGCTTCGCTGATCGCGACATGTGGGTCCACCGGTGCAGTTTCAAGTTCCACTTGGTGGTGAATGCCTTGTTGCAGACGACGCACACGTAAGGCCGTTTCCCGCTGTGAGTGAGGAGATGCGCACGGAGATTGGACCGGAGGTAGATCTGGAAGAGTGTTATGTGTGTTGACAAGCTGTCTAATACGTTTAGTACCGCACGAAAATGTACCAATTAGTGTTTATTTTTATTGCATAAACTAAAACTGGTCATTATAGACTGATGTAGTTGACAATATTAAAATTTTAATATATTCGTCTATCACTCCTGATTTTTATAAATGAGTATACAGTGGTGTACTCATTTATAAAAATATTAGACATATTATTTTATTTTTATACCAATACTTATTACAAAACGAAAAAAAAAAATTTTTAAAAACAATTCTCGTCTTATTTATCCTTTCATATTACGTCACAAGATGAGTTATTCCTAAAAACGTCGTACCAAATTTTATTAAATGTAAAATATTAACAAATAAACTTTTTTAAAGTCAATTAACTAAATAATCTTGCTGTGGTCTTCTGTGAAGTACTATTACTAGAACGGACGCTATAATTTCGAGCGGCTAGTTCACTGTGTACTACCCTTTCTTATAGATATAAAGAAAATATTGTCTATCTCGATATAATGCACCTCACTCAAATCAGTCGCTAAGTACTAAAATATAGGACGACCGAAAATATATCTTAATGATTCTCCCCGTGTGAACTCACAGTCCTTATTTGTAATTCTTATTCGGGTAGGACGAATAAAATTATAGGCGAACAATATGAGTCACGTAAACAAAAGTGTCTAGTTTTTATTAGTTTTATTTTGTATGTTATCTTGAATAATTATAAGAGTAGTATAGGTGACACAGAAATAAATCAAGATAGAACGGTGAAGTGGGTGTGTCCCGCGTGCCGAAATCTTGTCATATTGACAAGATATCTCAAACGTTCCGTCAGTGCGCGTCGAGACTCGTCACAGAACGTTAACAGTGAGCTCGGTACAAAATGCCTTCTTTTGCAGTTTCCAACTGTCTAAATCATAGTGGAAGTGTCAATCGAGATAAAGGAGGCATATCATTTCATGGGTAAGTACTTTTTACTATGTTTAAATGCGATTTATTTAAAATAAACACCAAAATTCAATAAACAAGTAAAATAATTCAGATAGAAAACACAATAGATAAGTTTCACTTCCATTGCTTCACGTCCAATGTGTCCATTTATTGCACCGCATAAAGTAGCAAGCAACGTACACTGAATCAAACGAAACACCCATTTTCGTGTGAAGTAACGAGAACGGGACACGTGTAATTAGTGATGTGCCGGTAGAATGTGGGTCAAAGAATCGAAACTTGATCGAAACAATCGATTTATAAAAAGTGATCTATTTTATTACAATACTTATTATTGTCTATAAAAATATTATAATTTATTATTATAGACCTGAGAAAAGAAAATACGTTATTACCTAGTAATCTACCTCTATAAAATAGCGAAGTGTCCCTCACTGACTATACTCGAAATCTAAATAATTACTACACCAATGAACTTAAAATTTGGCAGATAGGTAGGCAGACAGGTGTGAGACGCGGCAAAGGAATTTGCGACAGGGCCGGATTAAGGAGGTCTAAAGGCTTTTTAAATAGAAACAGTTTAGGTACGAATTTTGCGATAGGGCCGATTAAGAAACTCTAATAGCTATCGTAAGTAAGCTATGACGTTTGAATGAATATGAAACTAGACAAGTACGTTATAATAGTAGTACTAGTAGGTAGGTACCTAGTAATCCACCTTTATAAAAAAACAAAGGGTCTCTGAGTAACTATACTCGAAATCGCAATAAATGCTTCAAGGATGAATTGAAAATTTGGCAGATAGATAGGTATAAGATAGATAGGTATGAGACGTCAGCAAAAGATTTTACGACGGGGATTTTAAGGAGGTTATTTTTTCTATTATAGATTTCCGGGGGATCCAAAGACTAAAGAGAAATGGGTGGACGCTACCGGCAGAAAAAATTGGTTTCCAACTAAATACAGCACTATCTGTTCTGCCCATTTTCTGCAAGAAGATTATAAGGAGACCGAAAAATGGAGACGATTACTTCCAACCGCGTTTCCAACAGTTGATGTTTGGCAAACTGAAAGTATTGTAAGTATTCGTTGCTGAGACTACATTCTTAATTGGAAAATTATTAAAACTTATTCATTTATAAAACTTTAAGAGACGCTTATTCAGTATGTACGAGTACAGAATGTGGTATTATTCAGAATTAAATGTCAACAGAAAAATCGTCGACACATAAAAAAACATAAATTAGAAAAACACCTTCCTGGCGAGGTAAAATGCTCAAAAATTACTGCAATTTATGTATCCTATACTAATATGTTATAGAGATGAAACTGTGTGTTGTTTGTTCAGGTTAATCCCTGCAACCAATGAAACCATTTATAAATTATTTTACTAATAATAAACTTTTATCCCTCATTTTAAAACTGAAGCAAAGCGAGGCTTATAATACGATTGAAACGTATTATAAGCCCTGCTTTGCTTACGATTACGACTACGATTTTAATTGACACGATTACGATTTTAATTGACACTAAATGACTAGTTTAGACTTTAATGAGTAAATTATTACTTGCTGATTCATTAAAAAAAATTAGAACCGCATAAATAAGTGTACAAAACAAACTTATAGATTTTTTATTTACAGGTGTCATCAAAAGAATCGTCGTCATCCCCTAAAAAACAAAAATTAGTAAAAGAACACCAACTCGAGGTAAAAGACTTAATCATCGCCTACTTATTACTGTACCATTACCTAGTGTAAGTTTTTTTTAGTATAAAATGCTTAACTATTTTATTTGGGTTGGGAGCTCAAATAGTATGGGAAATGTGAATTGCACTTTTTCAATTAAATTAAATCAAACCAAATATCTTTATTGCGTATCATTTTTTCCGCTAGGGGCTAACTTATTACGTTTCCTATACAAATTGAGCTCTTAACGCAACTACAATAGTTACGTATTCTAAACGAAAAACTTACACTGCGGGTACTGATCAAATAATACAATTTTGTTATTGATGCTGTGTCTACCAAAAAGTAGGTCTTGTATGTAAATAACCGGGTCCACATCGGACGATCCATCTTGGATTAACGAATCCGCGACCCGCGCTACAGGATCGTGGAGCTTGAATAGCCCGATCCACTCTCATTCAACTTTTTAATTTTTAAAAGTGCCAGTTTTATTTCTTGACTAGCTGATCCGGCACACGTTGTCTAAATAATGACAGATGACCGACGGGGCGGCCATTATGTAAGAACAGTTTATATGGGAAAATTAAATTATTTTATTTTCCTATCTTCCTTGCAATTTTTCCATATTTTCTCACCGTTTAAACCTTCCCTGGACTACGACAAACATTTTAAAACCATAATCAGCTAAATCGGCCCAGCCGTTCTCGAGTTTTAGCGAGACTAACGAACCACGATTGATTTTTATATATAAGATAATTGATGTTATTATAATAGCCTTTTTTTGTAATTGTGTTGTGTTGTATTTTGTCCACTGTAATCTCATATTTTTAATTATAAATGATTTATGATAATTAATTTACTTTAACTTTGTTTCAGGCATCGACTTCTAATACTGAACTTGAACTATCACCTAGGAAATTAAAATTGAAAAGACAACTTGATCGTTCAAAACTTTCATTGCATATACAACAGTTAAAAGTAAAAAGACTGCGAGAAAAGAACCGACGGCTAAATAAAAAGATTTGTACCCTTCAAAACATTATCCAAGAACTCAAAGAAAAATTGATTATTAAATAATTATTTTTCCGCCATGTTTTGGCTGGTTGTTTGTTTTTTTATTCAATTACAATAAAAAGAATACTAGCGATGAACATTATAGTGATTGTTCGGTTTTATTCGAAATATCGATCCTTATTTTCGATCTATCGATTAATTAGATTAGACTAAAATGAGTGCACTATCGATTATGAATATGATTGAGTGTCACCTCACTAATTAACTCAATGTGACGTCATCTAGTGGGCGGGGCTTACGAAAAAAGTGACACGCATTGATTGTATGAAAACGAGTCATGATCGCCGTTCTATCTTGATTTATTTCTGTGATAGGTGAATTCTAGTGTCCGGGAAAACCTAAATTGGTTTATGTGGCACTAGTATAGTATATAGCTTTTTATTCATATTTAAATGATAATAAAATAAAAAAAATAATAAAAAAAAAATTAGTGCGTATACATAAAGAAAGCTGTCTGCCAGCACCGATTAACCAGCACCTATCTATGTCAGAGTGGTGTAAGTGCTCCTTAAAAATATTTTTACGAAATCAAAGAAGAATTTAGGAAATAATTGTGATAACTTCGTCAATCCTGATAAATTAACAAATATTATAATATTCAAAAGATTTTAACAATTTATTTGGATTTTCTAAAGGTTTATTTAGAACACTCAATCCTCTTATGTGGCAGATGGAGTCGTCGGCGGCGATGTCTTGAAAAAAAGTTCTAAAAACTACCATAAATATGGTTTAATGTTTGCCTTAATATTTGATCTTGTTTCCATCTTTTCAGTTGACTCATTTTATGCAGGTGGATTTTTTTTTTTTTTTTTTTTTCACAATTAAGTCAAATTCTTACGAAAACGCATCCAAAGTGCGATTGGCCCTAGTGCACCTACCTGTTTACAGATGGGGCAGGGCACGTTGTCCGGCTTGCGAGGGTCGGCGGCGGCGGAGTGTCCCGGCAGCGCGTACACGCGGTGCGTGCGCCGCACGTGCCGCGTGAGCGACGCCGCGTGCACGAACTTGTCCGAGCAGTAGAGGCACGCCTTGGGGCGCCCGTCGTGCGTCTCGCGGTGCCACTGCAGCTTGGCGCGCGAGTGGAACACGGCGCCGCACTGGCACACGAAGTCGCGGACCTTCGCCTTCTTCTGGAAGTGGTGCCGGTCTCTGCGACGCGAGACACCGTTCATAGTTACCGCAAACTTTTATTTAACTTGTTCGTATGCCGTATGTAAAAAGGTTGCCTTTAGGTGCAGGAGGTCCAAGTTGCAAAATGTCCAGGTTACTAAATGTCAGATCTCATAGTAATGTTTGTGAATAGGGGTGTAAATGTCAAGTTGCAAAATGTCCAGGTCGCAGTCCAGGTTGCAAAATGTCCAGGTTACAAAATGGCACTAATAGGACCTTTATTATATAATTCTGCATCCAAAGAAAATGTAACGTAATAATATGGTAATGACATTTTGCAATCACTGGACAGGACATTTAGCGACTTGGACTTTCTGCACCTAAAGGAAAATTTTAAAACCATTTTTAGACTATTCGTTGGCATCCGATTGAGCTTTTATTTTGCATACACGCTTAGTTTGGATAACAATGCATGCTTAGCTAAGCGAAGTCATTATAAATCCAATATGGCGAACGGCCCAAGATGGCAGAGTAATTATTTTTTGTTCACTCCCATGGGTATCAAATGAAAGTGTTTGCTGAGAAGAATACGAAAAATTTAACGACTTTAATCTAAATCCAAAATAGCGAACCGCCTTAAATGGCAAACTACTTATTTTTAACACTACCATAATATTAATATGGGCATCAAATGAAAGGGTTTGAAAAAAAATAATCAAATAACTTTTTAAAAATAAGAACAAAGTCATCAGTTTATTACATTACACAATTTATATATAAATTGATGGGTTGGATGGGATTTAAAGTCGATTTTTTTATTTTTAAAGAAATTAAATAAAATCTTGTTTTTAAAATGTTTTTTATTGTAGCTTTCTTTTTATAAAGGAGCATTGGTGGTTTTTGGAGCAGAAATATTATCGAGTGGTCTCTATAAAAGTCGTGAAAAGACGAAGCGTTGGTAGGCCCGCGGTGGACCGACGATCTGGTAAAGGTCGCGGGAAGTCGCTGGAGGCGGTCAACGCAGAACCGGTTTGGAGACGCTTGGGGGAGGCGTATATTCAACAGTGGGTGTCTCTCGACTGACATGATGATGACTGCGGAAGGTGTCGTCGTTATATTGTCACTGACCTGTGTTGGACCATGTTGGAGTATCTGCGGAAGGTGTCGTCTTTATATTGTCACTGACCTGTGTTGGACCATGTTGGAGTATCTGCGGAAGGTGTCGTCGTTATATTGTCACTGACCTGTGTTGGACCATGTTGGAGTATCTGCGGAAGGTGTCGTCTTTATATTGTCACTGACCTGTGTTGGACCATGTTGGAGTATCTGCGGAAGGTGTCGTCGTTATATTGTCACTGACCTGTGTTGGACCATGTTGGAGTATCTGCGGAAGGTGTCGTCTTTATATTGTCACTGACCTGTGTTGGACCATGTTGGAGTATCTGCGGAAGGTGTCGTCTTTATATTGTCACTGACCTGTGTTGCACCATGTTGGAGTATCTGCGGAAGATGTCGTCGTTATATTGTCACTGACCTGTGTTGGACCATGTTGGAGTACCTGCGGAAGGTGTCGTCTTTATATTGTCACTGACCTGTGTTGGAACATGTTGGAGTATCTGCGGAAGGTGTCGTCGTTATATTGTCACTGACCTGTGTTGGACCATGTTGGAGTATCTGCGGAAGGTGTCGTCGTTATATTGTCACTGACCTGTGTTGGACCATGTTGGAGTATCTGCGGAAGGTGTCGTCGCAGACGGTGCACTTGACGGGCGCGCGGCCAGTGTGCACGTTGTGGTGCTCCATCAGCTTCTGCCTCGTTATAAACCGCTTTTCACAAACCTCACACCTACAAAATATAAACAACACAGTGAATTTTAGTGCCTCTCGATCCGAAGCCATTTTAAAGGGTAGGTCAAGAGTTGTATTTATTAATTAACACATAAAGTATGTTTCGCTTTCGCCATTAAAACGACTAAAAAAATTGGGAGCGGTTTACCCTTGACTTTCCCATATTCGTTATTGTTAGTACGTCAACCAGTGTAAAGATCTACTTCATATTGCGCTAATAATCAAAGCCTGTACCGACCTTGCCGTCAGACCAGCCATGTTCTGGGCTTGTCAGAACTTTGTAAGTCAGATCATGTCCTTTCTTTTTTTGTGTTCATCACGCCACAACACGTGAAACATTAAGGTTTTTCGTGCCTGCCTATTGGTCAAATGGCTTATGAAACACACGCCAGATATTAAAGGTTTTCGTGCCTGCCTATTGGTCAAATAGCTTGAAACATGTACTCACTTAAAGTTCTTGATCCCAAGATGTGTCTTGATGTGTAGGGCAAGGTTAGCGCGCCGGTAGAAGCACTTGCCACAAGTGAGGCACTCCAGTGGGTGGATCTTTAGGTGAGCGTGGAAGGCCGCCTCTGTTAGCTGGTCCACCTGCATAGCAACAATGCATTTTATTATTCCTTATTAATATAATAGTCCTAATAGTAAAAATAAACTGGTGAACGCAGATTAAGGTACACAAACTTTTTCAGTTAGGTGCATACAGTCAAATCCCTGTATTTTTATATTTACTCAACGAAAATGGGAATTTAGTCTCAGCAAATACCATTAGTGATGTGTACTATCTGTGATTAATATAATAAATAGCGTAATGTATGGGTTGACGGCTCAGCATCTCTTTACAACTATATCAATTAGGCAGTAAACACTAATAATACATGTATGATCATAAAACCTTACCTTGCAGGTTGGACAGACATAGTCTCTGCGGCGGCGTTGCTTGGGTTCTTCTTTAATTAGGCCTTCGATCTTGGGTTTGGCTTCGGTCATCGCATCGTACACTTGCAGCATGGTTGACGTGAGCGATTCCTTTGAATCTATTGGTGGTAACATGTTGCCTGTCAACCATATTATTATATAGCACCAGTTAGTGATTCTAATTCAATATGAAATTAGTGTTATTACAATACGACTTTCATATTGAATTTCTTAAATGAATTGTGTGTAAATGAAGCTAGTTAATTGTTGTTTGGCTTCGTTCATTGATTACTTTTAAAATATAGTTTCCTTACTCAGGAAAAGCATTTAGTGACAGATAAAGTTGCAATTGATTAAATTTTCATTTATGTGGTGAACAGTTTTGTAGGAATAAAATACACTTCCGTGCAATAAAATCGGCTCACCTCGTAGGTTTCGATTCTAAATATATCGGTATATAAAAATATGATTAGATAAACAAAACCTATAAATATAATTTGAATGTATATTTCATAAGCTTTATTTAATCTACTCTAAACATCGATATACGAAGTATTGGTGACAATAGACTCCTTTCTTCGGAAACCCAGGGCCCCGATCGCGGTAAATCATTTCAAGTCGAACGCAGATGAAACACAAACGCTGTTAAAGTTACGTTTCTGTTAAGCCCTGTCCGCACAGCGATAAAATATTCGCGCGGAAATAATATCGCGTTCTATTTGAACGCGATATTATTCGATGATTTACCGCGATCGGGGCCCTGGTTTCTCATTTTTACGTCGTATGCAGAGTGTTCAGAGTTAATTGAATACTTAATTGTTTTTTGAATAATTGATTAATCTTACAGATTTATTGGCCCTTAAAATTCAGCTGATTTTCCCAAAATTTTTAGCTTTTTTAACTGTATTTGGTTTTCAATTTGTAAAATCAATAAACCAAAATCTACCACAGTAAAACCTGGTCTAATAAGTTTAGGTCGTAAGTTTAGGTCCTTGTTTAACACACGGGGTTAAAAAATATAATTTACTAATTGTAGATTTTGATTAGGGAGTTCTGAACCAAAAGTGTACTGGTGAGTTGATTTCATTGCACTTAAGTGTATAGTATAAGATTGTCCAAAAATTTATTAAATTAATCACACCTTGTCCAGCCGAAAACACTCCAAGTATGTCCAAAGTGAAATATTTAATGATAAAATCAGAAAACATGTTCCTATATAAATCTATATGTCGATTTGAAAAAAAAAATTGTGTTTAATTTTGCAAGTGTGTTAAATTAACCAAGTAGGTTTAAACATTTTTGGACCTCACTATTTGGATCAGCAGGTATAATTATTATACCTTTAAATTTATTTACTTATTTAAAATAAAACTTTATTACACAAAATAAAGATATGTACAAATGGCGGACTTAATGCCATACGGCATTGCTTACCAGTCAACCAGAGAGCTGGGTACAGAAATAATAGTACGTGGTGCGTAAAATGAGAACTGTTATTTAAATATAAAAAGTAAAAAAAAAAGACAAAGAACCTTTTTTGAAAATTTACCTGGCATTTCCGGTCTATCAGCGTCCCCGATCTCTGGTTTCTCTTCTTTCTTGATTTGTTTGGTGGAGAGCATGCGGCTATAGGTGGTGTTTGCGGCTGCGAGGTTCGGCGCGTGGACCAACGACTTGTGCGCGCGCAGCTCCTTAGCCGACACGAACTTACCGCCGCATGACGAGCAGATGTGACTTCGCGGCTTAGGGTACAACTCATCTTCCCTGTAACACAAAAAACAGCTTTGTTAACAAAATATGAGACGAAACTCTTAGAATTCAATTGATTCAATGTGCCATGTCTGAGAAGAGAACCAGGAGCAGTGCCTGTGTATTTTGACACTCCCCTATAATTCATTAACTACACAAACAAAATAAAAAACAAGATAAATGTAACACAGCATGCCATGGAACGAAGTATTTTAAGACTAAGGAAGATGCAGAAGATAAGAGAAAAAACTAAACTAACAGATGCTCTCATCAGTCTTAAAATGAAGGGCGGGACATGTTGCTAGATATAGAGACGCTAGGTGGACAATCCTAAGTACAAACTGGAAAGGCCCAGTTGGAAAGAGGAAGGTAGGATACCCAAAACAGCGATAGGAGGATGACATGAAAACCACAGCAGGGAAGAATTGGAGAACTTTAGCCACAGAAAAGAAGAAATGGACAAAATTGCAAGACGCCTATACCCTGAAAGGGACCATATCAATAGAACAAATAAACTAACCATACTAACACTAGAAATAAGTAATTATAAAATAACAAAATTGTTAAATTCAAATTTCATAATGTAACTTAGATATGTAACAATAATAATTATTTCTTTCTTTCTTTCTTTCAATTATATTGTATATTGTAACAATAATAATAATAATAAAGCCATATTATTGGCTTTATTATTATTATTATTGTTACAATGCATTAACACTCAACTCCTGGCTTCTGTCTCCCCTCAGCTATATTATTTTGAATTATTATTGTAGTTAAAGAAATCGATTACTTACAAATTGTCTCTCTTTTCACTTGGATCAATCTCTGAGCCATCTGATATCCAACTTTCTCTCGCCATCAAATCATAAGGCTCCGATGGAGGTACATCAGGATACATCTAAAAATTGGATTTTTTTATTTAATTATGTTTTTAATTACAACCCTAAGGGAAATAAAGAAGGGTAGACTAAGACACAGCAGACATGAATTTTATAAAACAAATAGTCTGTTATAGTATACCCACCATTTAAATAGTACAATGGGAATTATGGTTTATTGCAATGAGTAATATCACTAGGTAAAAGTGGAGATCATTACACTCAATGGCATTTTGACATCTGTTATACAAGAAACATACTGTTAAAAAATTATGAGTAAATTTCATGGAAAAGTGGCTTACCCCACTCCAAGGTGATTCCATGTCTCCATTGCTCTCCTGTCCACTGAGCTCCCCGCGCGGCGGCATGCACTCGTCTGCGCAGATGTTGAGCGGAGGCTCGCCTTCGCTGCGACTCTCGCTCAACACGTCCGCCTTGCTATCCCTGTCACCCTCGACGTCCCCCTGACCTTCCCTGTTACCCATATCTGAGTAATCAATTCCACTGCTCTCAGCTATCTTGTAACTTTCATGAATAAAATTGGGCAAGACAAATTCACTTTCTTTATGTGAAGACTCGCCCCAAAAGTACATACCCTCTTTTGATCCTTCCTTAGGAAATGCAGAGTCCCGCTCTGAATCGAATACCTCCACTCTGTCAGGTGTAAAATAATCAGCATAGTCCCCAAAGTAGTTTTCATTCATCATACTAACAAACTGCTTGGTTTTAGATGTAGCTTCAAGCTCCAAAAGTTCTCGGTGGTTAGATTCATCATCAAAGTCCCCTGGTGCCATATTTCCATATGTTATTACATTAATGGGTCTTAAACTTTCAACAGATGACATATCACGATTTGACAAACTGTTTTCATTACTAGTAGTTGCCTCCTCTTTCACTTGTACCACACTTACTCCAATACTAAATTCAGTCTCATTCATAGTTGATGGGACTGCAGGCTCAATATCCATTGACTGCTCCTCAGTATCAGCATCAAAATCATTTTGAATGTCATTGTTTACCTTGATTTGTTCGACAGATATTGTTTTCAGGGCATTAACTTTTTGTTTAATTTCATTCTTTTCTAAATTGTGAATTTTGTTAATAGAATAGTTTTCTGGCGAGTTACAAGATGAAGTACTAGGCTCTATTTCATTCTGACTAGAGATGGTGCTAGTTGGAAATGACTTTGCATTCTTTATTTGCAACACTTTTTTGTGTTTTTTAACAAAAATATTATTCAACCTTAATGTGTTATGTCTTACAGGTTTTTGATGCTGATTTTGTTGTTTCTTTTCAAAGTTTATTTCTATATTTGTTTCGCGACTACTATGTGGCTTAGGTGATATTGAGTTGCGGTCTACTGAACTCTCTCCATGTTCAGAAAGCTCACTACATGGTGATATTGATGGTTTCTCATTGCAAATTAGATCAGGAACAGGGCAACTATCTGAAAACTCTACTTCCAACTTACTGTCCACCATACCTGACTTAGATTCTTTGTAAGAAGGAGGGTTTCCAACATTTTTAATCACAGAAAATGTATGGGATACTAAGCTGTCACTGCTTGATATTGATGGTTGTGTGCAGTCATCCATTTGATTATTATCAACATTTTCACTATCATCCAAGTCTGGCAGTATTTTTTCTGGTGTTATTGGGCGAGTTGTGTACTCAGAATCATTTGGACCAGTTAAATCCATCACAGTATTCAGCATGTTTTTATGATGTTGCACAGGTACTTCAACTTTAATATTGCTTAAAATTTTTAGACCTTTACTCGTCCCTGGGGTATCACACTTATCTAATTTATCTGGTAACAGTTTATCAGACTCTGCAGGCTTCTTAATGTCCACATCAGTTTGAGTAGTGATAGAAGTAGTTATTGCTAGATCAGTAGCAACAGGAGCCATAGGACTTACTTCAATAATAAGTGTTTTATTTAGGTCATGAGAATTAGGTATTGATTTGTCTATATGGGCAGTTGTGTTGGGTGGTAAATGTGACAAAGTACTATTGTATATAGAGGAAGTAGATGGCTTAGGTATAATTGTTGTAGGTGCAGTGTACATACATGAAGCATTACCCAGCTGGTCAACCACCATGAGATTTTGGTACATAGATGTCCCTTGGGAAACATTTGTAACATTTTCATGGCTAAGGACTGAAGGCACACATGAAATAAACCGCTTCCCATCAATATTATGAACCATTTCTCTATATATAATTTGTGAATTTTGTACAACAGTTGTACTAGGAGTGAAAGTACTACTTGTCATTTGGTTAAATTGGTTGGTAGTTAAGGATGGGTTTAAAGGTTTAGGCTCTACAATTTGTGTCCCAGGTATGCCACTAGTCATGATCATATTGTTTTGTACATTTTTCTGGACAAATGTTGGTGCTGTGGGCACCATCACATGCATTGGTTTCACATTTGGAGCTAGGTACTGCATTCCACCTACATTTGCTTTCACAAGTATATTATTTGGCTTTGGTAACATTTTGACAATATTTTCATTTGTTCTCCTTGGAACAGGAGGCAATAAGGTAGTCTGCAACTTAGTCCCAGGAGTTGCTGGAGGTGTGTTGTGTGAAAAGACACTACAACTGCTCTCAATTGGTGTATATTCTTCACTTCGCGAATATTTTATCTCTCTGTCCTCCTGTGATTCTTGGTAATAAACATATTGTTGGTCAAATTCTGGTAATGTACTAGAATTAGGATAAAGATGTGTTTTGTCAGTTTTTAAAGAATATGATGTGCCTGAATATGGAGTAGAGTTGTTAATATTGTTCTCAAAATTAATCTCCCCCATTCTTGTATCGGGGGTACCAATCCGAGAGTTTGGTAACTGACTTGATTTTGATGCTCGGCTTGGAGTTCTTCTCCAATATCTATCATTTTCACTGCGATGAGAACTAGGCCATCTTTCTTCTGTGGCTGGAGTGCGGGATCTACTTCTGTATGATCTTTCAGAATGCATTGGTGTAGATGTCCTACTTCCATAGCTACTCCCACCTTTGTTAGCAAGGTTGCATAATGCTTTGATAACCTGATCTTTGGGATGTGTATCCAAATGGGCTTCCAAACTCATACCATTGTGTAGGTATAACGTGCAAACGGGGCACTGTACAAGCTGATCCATTTTGAATGAAAGCACTTCACAAATGTTATGGATTTTATACTCTATAAATTCTTATAACTCAGATGTCACGGGCGCCGTTTTCACCTCTGGTTTCTCCTTACAAATTGCGCACTTAATCCAAAGCACCAGTCCGTCCGTCGCCCGTGACATGCATATCTTCTATTCACACTAAATGCTCTTTTACGGCTCACAACAATACATATTCTCGTTGAAAGTCGTCTTCTTATCGATCTGTCAGAGAAAATTAAACTATATAAATACACAACGTGAAACCCACATCGCTTAAAATACTGTAAACTTGTTTGTATGTTCAAGCAGAGGACAAAAGAAACAAAACTAGGAGATAAAGGCCATTGAGACAAAAAAGTACATTACGATTGTACTGTACAAGGAAATGCGTATAATTGTGTAAAAAGCAAAGCGCACAACATTACCTGTTTAAAATAATTATCATGGGTACTCCATGACATTAGAAAAGGTATTAAAAAGTAACATTTCATACGGCTACGATAAATCTAAAAATATTTCCAAATAGTCAGACATATTGCAGACGTCTCGTTCACTACACAAAACTTTGTATTCCTATACACGGAACAAAATGTCGATACATGAATCGTGGCATCTATTTCATTGAATTTGTTTGTTCAATTTTAACATAGAGAATTGTGGCATGCGTGAAACGAAACATTTTTCCATAGACTAAATAAGAAATATCTTGTGAAATGCAGTATTGCTATTTTAAAAAAAAAGACTAATAATTATTAAGTGTACACAATTTATAATTAAATTATAATAAAATAAAATATAAGTTTCAAATCTGATCGTTTTGTAAACAAACTACAAATTCACTCTCATTATTTTGTTAATGCATTGGACGAATTCTTGAACAAATTGATTGGTTTTACTCTGAGATTGGTATTGATCCAGAAGGTTGGAAAAAACCAAGAAGGTTGTAGGTAAAAACTCCTTGGAAAAAACGAAAAATCCAAGAAAAAACCGAACTAAAAAAAAGCATAGCAGAAACAAAGAGAAGAGAATCTACCGAATCTACGATATTGGCAGAATTCGTGAAAACGAGAGCCATAAAATATGGGGAAGAAGAAGAAGAATCAACGCTAAGTAAGCAGAAATGGCAAGCATTTTTTTTAGCCCTACTGCACGATGATAGATTAAGAGCACGCCCAGGGCTGGACTTACAGTGAGCAGCAGTACACGCCGCCCTAACTCGTCCCACCGAGCGACCCTCACCGAGACCATCTCCGGCTACCACCAGAGGCTTTAGACAACATGCATTTCGGTAATCGCTCTCGCTATCGCTAAGTAAAAAAATGTATGGGATTGACATAAGCAATCGAAAAGTGATCGATTGCTTATGTCAATCCCATACATTTTTTTACTTAGCGATAGCGAGAGCGATTACCGAAATGCATGTTGTCTAAAGCCTCAGGGGAGTACAACGCTATTGGGCATTATAGAACCGTTCGTCGTACCCACTTCCACCATTTAATAAATCGTTCTGCACGGATCTCTCGTGTCTCATTTAACTCCCTATATCTTAGGACAGTGTGAGCACGTGAGACCTTACCCGTGGCACAAGACTGTCCGTGATTAATTTGTGCTACAGGCACCCTACTAGAAAGAGACAGGGCCTCTCTAGAAATGTCAATAAATAAATGTCAAGTGTTGTCAAAACTTTTGCCCTCACTTTGTTCATTTGTCTAATGACTCCATTTAAGAGTAAAATTTATGCTCCTTGCCCTACTGCTACTGTCGTTTTTCTTAATTCAGTTTCCTAACTATACTTTTAAAGTTACCTAGTAAATAGTTACCTACTACTTCATAAAATTTAAGAGAGATAAATATCACCATAATCGCAACGTAATGGCAATTTACGAGAAATTAAGCATGAAAGGTTAGTACAATGTTTATTTATTCTAATCCTGTCTTCAGGTAAAGCAAATTTTTAATTTAAAATTCTGAAATAAGTTTCCCAATAACACGTTTATTTATTGTAAATTGTATCCTTTAACACAAATGTCAGTTTTCATGTAAATATACAATAACAATAAACCTCACATACCAATGCCCAAAAGCTTGCAAATAATTATGTATATATCCAAATATTAATAGCCCCCATCCACCAGCGTGTATTCCGTATGACATGCCCTCATGGATAAACTGTAGGGAATCATAACTAAATGTCATATCTACATGCTTTCTTGGAACTTTTTATGTAACTAAGTCAAAGTTGTCGTGTCGTCCAGCCCGCCTGGCATGACCACTGAAACACGATATGATATGATATAGCCATTTATCGCATTGAACTGTCAAAAATTATTGGATATAACTGCAATTTTGAAAATTTATCGATACTACGAACATGAAAAGTTTCGGTGGTCATGCTAAGCGGACAGGTGCAACGCTTTGCCCATCTACTAGAATCATTTCATTAAGATTGGATATTCCTGCAGGAATAAACGCTAGTGGATGGAGGCTAATATCATAAGAGCACTAATATGTTTTCTTATCATCTGAATATACTTATTAAATTAAAATTTTCATTACTAGAAAATGTATCTTAAATATATTAATTACCATAATTTTTTTTCTATTAATTCCAACTAAGTTTGAATTTTAGAAACCCTGGACAAATTACGGCAGCTACGAGAGAGCAATGAGAGAAAAAGTAAAGAAGTATTAAATCTTTACATCATGGCTGATAGTGGTACAATTAAAAATAACAATGAGCGTAAGTATTTCTAATAATTATATCTTGCCTAAATTGTAAAGATGTGGCGGAGCAACCCGTCATGGTGGAGTGGTCAGTATAGCTACTACACATCAAGTGGTCCGGGTTCGAATCCTGGTAGCAACAAATATTTGTGTAACGAACATGAATGTTTATACATATATTTATTTATTTATAAAAATATATAAAATTATTATGTATATTAACAAAAATTATGTTATCTAGTATCCATTACAAAGTTCTTAAAGTTCTTACGAAGTTCTTAAAGATACCTCCTTGATTTGGTAATTGGTCTTCTTCATTGTTTATTTAGTTATACTTGTGGAGACTGTTAAAAATATTAGTTGTAATATTAAGTGAATGTAAAAGTTCACACAGTGTTCCATATAGTGGCTCTTATACAGTGTGTCCCTGGGTAAAGTGCAATCCTGGAAGGGGGTGAAACTAGATCTTAAATTATCGACCAAAACAGACATACCAATAACCACTCACGAATAAGTGCAAGATTGAGAAGAAAACCAATTCTATGAATTACTACCCGAATTCAGAGATACTATTTGTGCTGAAGTGCACCCATCATTAGTCAATCGAGAATGACGCACAGTCGTGATGCAGTCGCGCGTTTCTTATTTATATGGATGTACGAAACAGCGCTGCAGCCGCGCGTTTCTTATTTATATGGATGTACGAAACAGCGCTGCAGCCGGGCGTTTCTTATTTATATGGATGTACGAAACAGCGCTGCAGCCGCGCGTTTCTTATTTATATGGATGTACGAAACAGCGCTGCAGCCGCGCGTTTCTTATTTATATGGATGTACGAAACAGCGCTGCAGCCGGGCGTTTCTTATTTATATGGATGTACGAAACAGCGCTGCAGCCGCGCGTTTCTTATATATATGGATGTACGAAACAGCGCTGCAGCCGCGCGTTTCTAATTATATGGATGTACGAAACAGCGTTGCAGCCGCGCGTTTTTTATATATATGGATGTACAAAACAGTGCTGCATCCGCGCGTTTCTTATTATATGGATGTACGAAACAGCGCTGCAGCCACGAGTTTCTTATTATATGGATGTACGAAACAGCGCTGCAGCCGCGCGTTTTTTATATATATGGATGTACAAAACAGTGCTACATCCGCGCGTTTCTTATTTATATGGATGTACAAAACAGCGCTGCAGCCGCGCGTTTTTATTTATATGGATGTATAAAACAGCGCTGCAGCCGCCCAGTACTAAGCGACAATTTTTTTTTTTATTAGAAATCGCCCTATTCCCTATAAGCATGTTGGCAGTAACAAGGAACGTTTATTCTTACTTACATATTCAAAAAAATAACTAAAATTGATTTGACTTTATAAACATAATTTAATTTCCAGGGCTCTTGGTGTTAGAACAAGTCTTATATGCAGCTTTAGACTGCCATAGCTATGGGATAGCACAAATAATCATCATGGCATTGTCAAAGGAGTTTCCTGGTAGCATGCGAGTGATGCGTCATCAGGCAGCATTACTTGAAGCTAAAGAAAAGTGTGTATTACTGTATTAATTATGATTAACATTTTAGTCTGAAGGTTGCCGTCACTCGGATGGGACATGAGTTGAACATGTTGTATTTTACATCAAAAATTTTTATATAAATTATGACATTTCATGTGACTACCATAATTTAGGCTCGCCGCAATTGGGCCCCCGACCACAGTCACCGATGGCCAGCGACAAGCAGTGCACCCGATTTCTCATACATTACGCATAGACTCGCTGCACACTGCGCTGCGTATACATGCTCGTGCTGACTTACGGTGCCACTGACAAACTGTGGCTACCATTTAACGCGAACGAAGAAATGTGGCAACTTAATTCTGTCGCACAATCGAGAAATGGAATTCACTGCCAGCCTCTCCTTACGATCCTGGGTCATTCAAAAGAGGCGTGAAGAAGCATCTTGCAGGTCGTCAAGGCGAGGGTGGCTACCGCGGCGATTTATCTCTCGCACTAGCTACTTATTAACATTTGAACTCTACTTTTGCTTACCATCAGGTGAAATGGAATAAAAACTAACGATCCACCCCAGCTTCGCACGGATAGTACTTAGAGTAGGAACATTAAGCGGTCCGGGTTCGAGTCCTGGTAGCGGCAAATATTTGTGTGATGAACATGAGTATTTGTTGACGAGTTATGGTTGTTTATATATTTATTTAAGTTTATTTATAAAAATATTATCTATATATATTAAAAATGTCCGTTATCTAGTATCCATAATACAAGTTCTTAATGATACTTACTTTTGGCTAGATAATTGGTGTGAGCGTCGAATATATTATATTATATTATTATTATACTTTAATCTTAACGTATTATATTTTTAAACCTTGCTCTTGAATCTAATAATGAAAATCGCATTGAATTCTGTTGCGTACTCTAAAAATTCTAAGCGTACAGATCGAAAGAGTGACTTTATTTTATACCTTCTATGTATATACTATACTGGTGGCTAGTGGCGGACACATAGCGGCCACGCAAGCCGCTGATACCAGCCACGCAAGCCGCTGATACCAGCCACGCACGCTGCTTCTACGCTCGCCTCTCACCTGTCTCAGTTAACCATTACTCCATCTATACATCACATGCGAGCAGTCTCTCCGTATCGGCGTCCATCGTAGACTGAGAACGGGTTATAAAATGTCTCGGCTTCCAAACACCGGTGGTTGTGGCCCTCTTCCGCTACTGCTGTAATTGTGGTAGCGCGAGACCGCCAGAATTAGACCGGTGGCGGCGGTTGGTGGACCATTTCCACCGAGCCTTAATGTTTAAAATCTTTAAGACATGAACGCTTTCTATAACAATAGTACCTACATTTATTAACTAGGGCGGTAAAACAAAGAATGGTATTTGCGATCTGAAGCTTTCTTTTTACCGCCCAAGGTGAATACAAAATTTTATATCATCCCCTGACCAAGAAATGGAATTTTCCGTATGCGTAGCGGGCGGAAAATACCACTTACTGATCAGATGTGGCATAAAATTATTATTTTGTGATTCAGGTATGACGAAGCTCTCGAAATATTAGACAGCATTATAAAAGCCGATGAAACTAACTCTGCCGCACGAAAACGACGCATCGCCATATTGAAAGCACAAGGCTTAACTACGGAGGCGATCAAAGAACTTGTTGACTATTTAAAGAAGTAAGTTATAAATATAATTTCGCAGTTTCCAAGTAAGTGCGCATTAATGTTTATATGACAAGTCAAAGTCAAAATTTCTTTATTCAATTTGTACACTTAATTCCACAAAAATAAATAAAGATAGAACGTTTAAGCGGGCGGTGTACCTACGCGGGGCTCGATTTTGTACTATAGTACAAGATTCGTTGAACGTTTATTCAATCAGCGCGTACGTCTCGACTTGAACACACTGGAGCGGTTGTGAAGAAATGCCTTATTGTGCAGTGTCTAATTGTAAAAACACAAGTACGAAAGTCACACATCACTATTTCATTAGTAATGTCGTTACATTGGGGGCGTGGCTTGCGAAAAAATTGACACGAGCGATTCCTTAGCTATGCACCTGCGTTCGCCGATCTATCTTGATTTATTTCTGTGCTTAAGTCAATTTTGATGCCATCTGTTTAAGTCTACCGGGTGCCTTTTCCTGATACCAAGAGAGCTGATAGGCATATTTAAGTAGCCTCTTGAGGCAAGCTGTAAACCTGTCATATAACTCTCCTATAATACCCTAACACAGAGATGCAGACCTGGCTGGGAAGTAGTGGGGCTAAGTGCATTTTTTTTTTTGCAAAAAATGGAGTCAATCTAAAATTTCATACAAATTGAATATTGCATGAAATTTTAGATTTAGATGGTTTTTGGACTTTGCCAGATACTTGCAAAGCCGTTTCTTGCAACACCTACTATAAATGCTACAGCAATGTATTCCACACGCAATGCTGCAAGATAGCAACAGTGCTGTAGCATTTATACACTTACGAGTAATAAAATCGACTCACCTGGTAGGTTTCGATTCTTAATATATCGGTATATAAAAATAAGATTAGATAAACAAAACCTGTAAATATAATTTGAATGTATATTTCATAAGCTTTATTTAATCTACTCTAAACATCGATAAACGAAGTATTGGTGACAATAGACTCATTTCTTCGGAAACCCTGGTTTTTCATTTTTACGTCATACGCCATTTCTGTGACTGCAGAGTTTTCAGAGTTAATTGGATCATTGTTTATTCAATAATTGATTAATCTTACAGATTTATTGACCCTTAAAATTTAGCTGATTTCTCCAAAAATTTTAGCTCTTTTAACTGTATTTGGTTTACAATTTGTAAAATCTATAAACCAAAATTTATCACAGGAAAAACCTGGTCTAATGTAAGTTTAGGTTCTTGTTTAACACACGGGGTTAAAAATTATTATTTACTAATTGTAGATTTTGATTAGGGAGTTGAACCAAAGCGTACCGGTGAGTCGATATTATTGCACGTAAGTGGCTTTGCAAAAAACAGCTTTGCAAGCTCCTGAGTTATATCATACGCATTACTCACACACTGGTGCCTTTTTTGGTCTCGCCCTAGGCGATTGATTGCCAATCTATGAACGTCAGTAATCATAAATGTGTGGGTGACCTATAGAATAGTGTGTCGAGGGGTATGCTGGACGCCTGTCTAACTAAAGCGACCGTTAGGTTCATGTCTGACGCGGAGGCGTGGCAGGAGTTGTGCGAGCTGTACCTGTCGGTGGGGGAGGGGCCGCGCGCCGTCACGTGCGCCGAGGAGCTGCTCCTGCAGCAGCCGCACTCGCACCTCGCGCACCAGCGGCTCGCAGACATACGGTACACCATGGTTAGTGCACATTGATAACAGGGACAATTTTTCAAGTGGGCCTTTTCAATGCTCAGAGGAGTCGCGAGCCCGATTTTGATGAAAAGAAAAACTGCATCATTGAATTTTTGAAAAAAATCAGGAGTGGTCTCCCCTCGACTTTCTCGTATACCGGAAACGACTCAAAGGTTGATAGAAACCTTACATATTGATGTCATACATGCATGTTAAATTTTGGTCACCCATCCGAATACCGACCGCGCACTTGGTTGCTTAACTTTCGTGATCGACGGCTCAAAATTTGATAGAAACCTTATATTTTGATGTCATATACGCATGTTAAATTTGGTTGCAATAAGTTAAAGCATGCTCGAGTTATCGTGCTAACACACAGACACACATACATACAGACATACAGATACACATACACAGACATAACTCCAAAAAAAATATTTTTGAACTCGGGGAGGTCCAAACATGTAAATTCGTCAAAATCTCGAAGTCAAATTTTTTGATGATTACAAGACTTCCTCTATACTACTTATACGAGAAAGTAAAAACAATAATTATCGTTTTGATTATCGCTTCAACCAAGGTGGAACAAGAAATATTTTATTACAATTTAACATTTTCCATTAGTTTACCGTATATCATTACTTAGAAGCGTCGGTGGCGTAGTGCGTAAGAGCGTTGTCTCCCACCCGAGAGGCACCGGTTCGAACCAGGAAAAGGCACTTCTGCTTACAAACCAGTGGAATGGAGTCCTTTTTATATAAAAAAAATCATGACTGCAATCATACGAGTAGAAAGAAACACAGACTGAATAAATGTTTCAACTATTGGATTAACATTTTTAAATAATTGCTCCACCTCATCTCATCATAACAGCTTTATAATTTAACCCACTGCTGGGACACAAGGACTCTCCTTGACAATGAAGAAGGTTTAGGCAGTAGTCTACCACGCTTGCCCAATGCGGATTGGTGGACGGAGTATAAGGTGATCAATACCCTTTTGCTGATCCATTAGTCCCCTTCTACGACACCCACTGGAGGATTGGGGAGATGCTATCCTACTCTGCCGACATCACGTATCGTATATTAGACGCTCATACCGATTTTTTTAAGTTATTTGAAAGATGTCGATATTTTTTTTATAACTTTTCCAAAATATAAGCGTATTTGCGGTGACGTTATTTAAACTAAAACTACCTTCATCTACTTTTTTTGGAATGTATCGTGCACATTTACGAAGCATATGAATATCCTAACTTTATTTTAATGGAACTATCTGGTCTGTTTGTTTATTAAGCTATGTAATTATTTTTATGTATGACTCTTTGTTTCCTAAATAAATAATCATAAAAAACACATGACTGTAATCTCATCTGATGACTTTTGTGACGTTTACTTACCATCTCATCTGATGGTCACAAAACTGCAAACGTCACATTACAGAAATTCTACGTTATGCTAGATCAGACATCAATAAAATAATTCTGAGGCAAGTTTGTTGTATTGCAGGGCGGTGTAGAAAATTTGGAGCTAGCCAAATCTTACTACTGCCATTCGTTGAAGTTAAACCCTGATAACATGAGATCTCTTCTTGGATTGTTTCTGGTAAGCATGATCATAGTGTTTTTAATATTATTTATAGCATATTTTCTCAAAGTGGGCGATAACAGCCCCTTGTCGGCGTTGGAGGCGGTGTAGGGCTGAAATAAATACATAAAAATAAATAAATTAATAAATGGAATGCTCTACCTGAGAGTATTAGGTGTGTTTGCTCATTGAACTCCTTTAACCCTTTGTCTGGTAGTGACAGATATACTGCCAGCATATTTTGAACTTTATGTCTATGTGATAAGGTTGAAAAACAATGAAAAATATTTTTTCTTTACCAGTCAAAGGGTTAAAAGCCAAGTTTGGGGTCACTTCCTGATCATCTGTCATTAGCTGTTATCCCTATACTATATTATTTTCCTTATTTAACTTTTGTTTGTATTTATTATTATTTTATTAGTTTTAGATCGTAAAAATATTCTTTCCACTTTTCTGCACCCATACCCTTATTTACTTACCCTTCTTTTCCTTTCTTCCAACGTTGCCTGGAAGAGATTGCTTGTTAGCCATAATTTCGACGCCGCCGTGGTGGAGTGGTCAGTAACGCTGCCTACACATCGGGCGGTCCGGGTTCGAGTCCTGGTAGTGGCAAATGTTAGTGTGATGAACACGATCATTTGTTCATGAGTCATGGTTGTTCATATATTAATTTAAGTTTATTCAAATATCTAGATTATTAAGTATATTTGTCCGTTATCTAGTATCCATAACACAAGTTCATAAAGATACTTAATTTGGGCTAGATAATTGGTGTGAGCGTAGAAATATATTATTATTATAAGGCCGTCTACTTTGTAATGTTTCTTTTTGTCTCGTGTATTTTTCTGTTTAGTGTGCAATAAAAGTGTTTATTCAAGCGTGGTTATTTTTAAACTATTTTTTTACTATGAAAAAGAGGTGATGCGCTACGTTCCGTAGCAGTTTCGTAGCCGCTATTCTATAGTGTGCTACAACTAATGAAATGTCCTTTCAATTCGCAGACGACCAACAACCTGTTGAACCATTACAAGTCTTCAGGCAACAGTTCCAAGCGCAAAGAGGTGTGGAAACTGTGCCAGTGGGCGCAGACGCAGGCTGCGCTCAAACAGAGAGACGCGACAGCTTCCCCTGACGCGCCTGCGCTCACGGAAATGATGCTCAATATGGCCATTACTGACTAGGATAATTACAACTTAATTGTGACGGTATATAAATAAGAATTAAAATAGCCCTGAGCACTCACTTATAGCCCAGCGAGTGATGAGTGAGATTCAAATTCAGTGTTAATTTATCTGTTGATTATATTTAATTAGATAATTATTAATATACAGATTGTTAGAATTTTACAGAGGTACTGATTTTGTTCTTTTTTTTTAAGAAAATTGAACTAAAAACATGTTACAGAATAAGCCAGTTTTTTTTTAGTAAAAAATGTATTTTGTCCTAAGTTTGTAATATACAATCATTGACTTAGAACAATTTTATTTATACTTATTTATAACTTATAATGCTATGTATACCTATTATATTATTGTAAATGAAGTAAATTATATTCCAACGTAAATACACTCCTGTAAAAGTTTATGTTAACCATTATTATTGTTTATTTGTGAATTAAAGGTGTTTAAGTTGAATCGGGTTTTCTTTGACAGTGTTTTTTTATGCAGCACTTATGGGAAAGATGGCCACATTATGTCAGTCTGTTGCGAAATTGCTTTTTACGACGGGGTATTATTGGCCTTAAAAAATCGCTTTATGCCATGTTTAAACTTTGTTATTACAAAAGTGCAATACCTGAGCAACCAAAATGTATGGAATAGTTGATTTTTCAGGTCAATTGATTTGCCTCATATTGATTAGTTCGAGTCTTATTTTAAAATGTTGCTAATGTCTTCCCAATGACCTGTAAGGCCGGTTTTAGGTCGCGCTGATCGTCAGCGCAGACAGGCTAATATGTATGGTTGCCTAACGAGCATTTTAGAATAACGCCGACCGCTCCGCGCCGACGCGCTACCGAATTCGGTTATTGAGAATGTCTGGACACTCGTATAGGATAGGACATATCCTATACGAGAGCACTTTGTATTAGATTTTGTGATGTAATCAAATCCTGGACCTGTGGGCGAATCTTCAAACATGAAAAAATCTGTCGGAGTTTCTCCCTTTCTTAATATTTTAATAAAAAAATAAAAAGAGATATGTAGGTGTTTTTTTAGTTATAATTTATTCAACATTTGTATCGGTAACATTCTTCTTAGAGGCCACGTATGCTGCATACGCCGCTAACTCTCCCGCTTTTCTTTCTTTCTTCTCTCGTCGAGATATCTCGCTCACAGCAAAATATTTCTCCCTGAATTAAAAAAAATAACATTTATTGTTATTATACTATTTCCAATCACAAATTAATGTAAGGAAACAATGGGTAATGACTGCAGTAATCGAAGTCTTGGCAGCTTTTAAACCCCGAAAAAGCACAATAAGAATTATTTTAAACTTAAGACTACAGACTTTACTGTGTTTGCGATAAAGGGCATATTTTTGAACAACAAAACCAACAATCCAATTTTTGAATCTCTATCATGTGTGCTTTTTCTGACAGAGAACATTTAGACCAGACGAGCCAGCAACAGATTTTCATGACCAAGTGTCTATCAGGCGATAACTTGTAAAATGCTTTAGATAGTTGAATCATAAAGCTCCGTGAACGTCAGCTGCGGTTTGGTGGGTAGCAAAAAAAGCACGTTGACAAAAAAAGAATTTTAGTAATTTTCTCCCGATTTAAAATTTATCAAATGACCAGCTTCTGCCCGTATATTTGTAGTTTTTGCAAGAAAGACTAACAAACACATACCCAGACATCCATCCATACATCCATAACAACTTTCGCGTTCATAATATAAGTAGGATGACTAATCCAATATCTTAAAGAAAAAAGGCTAGCTGACTACAAAGCGGTGGATAATACGTCAGCTGATCACACGAACATGAAATCCAATTAATACTAGTTGCCTGAAATATTTTACGAGCAAAGTATCTTTTTTTCTGTAGTATGAGAAAATGAAACTTTGCACTACAAATAACTTCTTGTTCCAAGTACAGCTTATTGCAAAAGTCAATGCGATATTCTGTTTATTTTGAAAAGAAACGTTGGCATGACTGATGATTGCCCTGGTGCAAGCAAATGTCGAACCGTTTCGACCGTGCTATCGCGATGCGTGCTTGAACAGGAATGAGGCGAAATACCGTTGTCGAATATGCACCGCCCACCAATTCATACACGAATACGAGTGACAACCTCTCTCTCTATGGCCACACGCGGCCAGGGCCTGATCGCATCTTGACAAAAGCCAAGAGCACGATAGCCTATAGGCTATAGAACATAATAACCGATATAAACGCGAGCGAAGCCGCAGGCAATCACTAGTAATGATAATAATAATACTTACTAATACTTATACGTAATACTCTTTAGTTCTACTACTCAGTCTCACCTAAAATTGTGCGTTCCCCCGTTGAGGTCGACTGTTTCATAGGAAAATTCGTCGTGTATTTTCTCGTACGTTAGAAGTCTTCTGGAAGTCAATTTGGAGAGCACTTGTTCAGAGTTGGCCACCAGCTTGAGACATGGGTGTGAGGGTAACTGGTCTTCGTGGTAGTCATCTCTGTAAAGATATTTAAATAATGATGAATATTTTATACAGGAATTTTATTAATAGTTTAGCATGTTGACTTCAGTACCTATAGGTAACTATGGACGGAAAATCAAGATAGGTACTCAATTGTGTATGATGTAAAGTATATATGTCAAATTTTGTATTTGATTCAAAAACCATACAAAACTGACAAAATTCTCCAATCGATTTTCAACCTAAACGTGTTTCATGTAAAGTGCTAAATCAATTGGGAAATATGACAGTTTGTGGTAACCCGACGTGATTTTATACGTATCTATAGTACCCATAATACATGCGAAGCTTAATTCAAATGTTCGACTATATCTGATTTATTATATCGTAAAACGACTTGTATTATTTTTAAATTCATACCAACAATAAGCAGTTACAAAAACATATTGTACCTAACCCCCACCATAATTCATGCTAATAATTACCTAACCAAAGGATACCAACACACCAGGCGCTTGCCCGCGCGCAGATGGCTCGCCGCGAAGTTGAGCAGGTCCCCGTAGATGTGAGGCAGGCCGTACTCCACCTTGGACGGAATGTGGTTCACCATGTGCTCTTCTGTCAGACAGTAGTTCTCTCTCTCTATCCCTATCTTCTCGTTTGGCTCTCGGACACCGTAAGGAGCTGGAATTTTATTATACATCTATACCTACTATTATAAAGCTGAAGAGTTTGTTTTCTTGGTTGAACGCTATAAATTCAGGAACTACTGATCCAAATTGAAAAAATATTTTTGTGTTGGATAGTCCATTTATCGAGGAAGGCTTTATAATAACCGTTAATGCGAGCGAAGCCGCGGGCGACCACTAGTTTGTTATAATACAATCGGCCACGTTTAGAGTCAACCTCCTGGTTAAGTGGAGAACAAATGTCTGGCCATGCCGCCGGGATGCCGAATATCGTGAGATGAGGGAGTAAAAGTAAGAAAACGGTATCGCGTTAGGAACACCTAATGACGCCCGGGAACCGTTTTCTTACTTTAACAACCGGGATTAACGCTCGGATGATGATGTTATGATAGCGACCTATTACCGTCGTATCCCACTGGGACACATCGGAAAAATGTATACGAGAATATTTCCCAATGTCCACCTGGGGGACGTTAGTGGGGGGCAACTGGAATGTAGATACCATAATACCCTCCAGCCCGCCTAGCATGAACAACGAAACACGATATGATATAGCCATTTATCGCGTTGAACTGTCAAAAATTATTGGATATAACCGTCAACCTCGGGTGCGGTCCGATGGCTGCTCCCGGTGTCCTCGTCAAGAGGACGCGCCAGGTCGAGCAGCCGTCGGTGAGGAGGCGGCCTATGAAGCCGGCGTCGGCCAGCGGCCCACAGGGGCTGGCGTCAGTCGGTAGCCCCTGTGGGCTGCTGGCCACCAATTGGTGCACAAGGAGTGCCTAGACGGGCAGCGTTGGGACGGTCTCGGTGTAGTGCCTAGACGGGCAGCGTTGGGACGGTCTCGGTGTAGTGCCTAGACGGGCAGCGTTGGGACGGTCTCGGTGTAGTGCCTAGACGGGCAGCGTTGGGACGGTCTCGGTGTAGTTGCGCTCACGTGCGCAGATCCCGAGCCGTCCCGTAATAGTGCACTGAAGGTCAGGCCGAGGAGGATGTTTAGTGGGTATGGAGGGAACACCTTTACCTCGAGTCCCACATATCCCCGATGCGTAATTGCATTTAACCTCCCCGACAACAACAAAAAAAAAGTATGTAAGTATAGATAGATAATTTAACACTTTTTTCTTATTTTTCTTTTCTGGACCCTTTCCATTTTTCTATTAATTCTTCTTTCAATTTGGGTTGCCTGGAAGAGATTGCTTTTAAACAATAAGGCCGCCTATATTGTACTATATTGTTTTCTTTTTTTGTGAATTCTTTGTGTTGTGTGCAATAAAGTTATTAATATTATGATAAATAGACGAGACCATTTTACGTACACGCCAGCGTCCTAGGTCGCTCTGTAGTCACGATGAAAAGACAGTGTCAGACTGCAGTACTATTTTACCGCACACAAGCACATAACCCGCACATTGACACATTTTTTTTTTGGACTGACCTTAGTCGATTCATTCCCAATCTATAAACGTCAGTAATTATAATAAATAATAATAAATTCGTTTATTTCGACCAACAATGAGTCATTTGTGTTAGAAATACAAAAAATAAATCTTAATCCTATTGTTAGTAAAACATAATTATTATAATTAGCATGAAATTATTATAATTAGATTGTAACATTGAATCAGATCGGATTAGTAGACTGAAATTTAAATTAAAAAATGCAATAAAATTAAAATCCAAAAATAAAATAAAATTAATAAGAATTGAAAAAAAAAAAAAAAAAAAAAAAAAAAAAAAAAAATTGAAAATTTTTATATATTTATTTGTTCCTCAGCATGTGAACCATTGCACAATGGTTCACATACTGAAGATCAAATCTACTACTAAACATGCTCAGAATGCTGTGAGAGCTAGCCCGAACCCTCAACATCAGGGATGTACACCTCTTCCTCATTGTGGTATAAAAACAATCTACGCGGGCATCGGCGAACATCCCTGATGCGCTACAAAACCGGGGCAGCCCCATCAGCACCCTAAACGCGTTATTATATTGCACTCTTAGTGCATTATATTGTTTTATGGTGTAATTAACCCATAGACTGCTCGTGTACAAGGAGGTGCAATATGATTTAAATAAAGTTATTTTAGTTTCAGTGGAGCAACGAGCAAATCTACGGGCTATCATGTTGGCACGCACAGACAGTGCCCTGCGTTCTCGTTCAATGTCAGTATTGTCTCTCAAGCTAGGTACCACCCAGTGACCAAGATATTTAAATTGTTCCACTCGCTTAAGCACGCTCCCATTAAGTTTAATAGGTGGAACACTAGGTATACTCTTATTTCCCACTTGAAAGACCATACACTCGCTCTTTTGAACATTATAGTTTAGTCCGTGTCTACATGCGTATTTTTCACAAATGCCTAACAATTTATTTAGACCACAGACAGAGGCACTAAGCAGCACCATATCATCAGCGTAACTAATATTATTAATAGATATGTTGTTAATATGACAGCCCACATGAGTGCTGCTCAGCTCCTCTATCAGCGCATTTATGTACAGATTGAAAAGCTTGGGTGAGGTGAGTCCCCCCTGCCTCACTCCACACTCCAATATGTACGGGTCCGAAAAAGCGTTAGACCATTTTACAACATTAACCTGATTTAAATACCAGAACTTGAAAATGTTATTTACTTCTATGGGTACTTTTATGTCTTCTAATTTCTGCCATAATATGTCGTAGCTAACCAGGTCGAACGCCTTCGAGAGGTCCAGGAAACACGCAAAAACCGGTGTGTTCCTATCTGTGTAGTACTTTATAGTCTGCTTAAGACACAAAATTGCGGACTCCGTGGATAATCCTGGTCTGAACCCAAATTGGTTGTCGTGAAGTTTTAAGTAATTATCCAGTTGTATGTTAAGCAAACTATCCAGCACTTTCGAGACTACTGTGGCCAGAGAAATAGGCCTGTAATTCATTTTGTCACAAATGTCACCGGTTTTATTTTTCACCACTGGGACGACCACAGTTTTCATCATTTCAGCAGGTAAGTATGAATGCCCTATACACAAAGAGTAGAACATGGCCAGCACTCTAGGTAAGTGCGGTCCGGCATGCTGAAGGTGCTCGATGCTGAGCCCGTCGTGGCCAGGAGACTTTCCTCTTGACATTTGCTTAATGGCTTTACCTATGGCTTTAGCTGTATATCTAGTACTAATCTCCTGGCCTCGCTGCCCAGTCTCGCACACTGCATGAGATGGTCCCAGAGATGACTTAATGGTAAAATATTCTTTGAACAAATTAGCTATACTTTTATGATCGTTAACTCCGTCGACACTCACAGGTAGGCCTGGCTTGTTAGATAGTTTATTCGTTGATTTCCAAAAATTACGAAAATCTTGTTTTGAATGATGCGAGGCAATGATATCCATTTTTATTTGTTCCTCGTTGTTTTGGCACCACCGTAAACGCGATCTAAATATTTTACGACTTTCTTTCATTTCGTCATGCACAGGACCTTCTTCAGGTTTACCCTGAGACACCCAAATTAGAAATTTAGCCCTAGACCTCCTGTGAGCCTCGCTTACATGCCTATTCCAGCCTACAACCGGTTTCTTCTTTACAACATTGCCGTGTCTTGGGCCAGAACTAGCAATAGCTGCCTGACTTAAGGCGGTGACTATATCATTATACATCTTATCAATAACAGTTCTGTGCTCCTGCATGTCACACATAAAATCACAGCAATACTGAACCTCCGTTGGAAAATCAATTAATTTTAGTTTTTCGTGACATTTTATACGATATAAGTCGATTACTTCAGGAGAACGACTTCCCCACACAACATTGTTACAACTACAAGATAATTCATTATTATTTAACATTATTGGATTAATTATATTTAAATTACATTCAATGAACATAGGAAAATGATCGGACCATAGGACATCATATTTTACGTAAATGTCAATAATAGAACGCAGTGCAGCCCTCGTGACCACACAGTGATCGAGCCATCGCCGTGACCCGTGAGCGTCACTTATAAACGTATAAGTATCAGAGTGTATACCTAATATATTAATATCTGCGCAAGTCCAGTCTTGGTCACTACAAAAATCAGATAGTTCTTTATAAAATAGTTCCGTGGGGTGGGCATTGTAATCTCCTAATATGTAAACAGACTCCGCATTTTCATGACTAATTATAGAGCTTACCAGGCTAAGGCAGTCTGTGAATTCCACTAAGTTATTCAACTTATCCGTTGGCATATAGACGCTGAATACCAACAGCGATCTCTCACCAAAAATTATTTTTATTGCACACACTCGAGGGTTTCCACATTGCACTACAGATACACTTTGAAACACTTGTTTATTCCAGAGCAGCGCGACTCCACCGTACGGCCGTCCACGCAGCATACCCGTCGTCGTGTCGACCGCTGAGGTACCAGTGTGGTCGAAACTGTCATTGATAGTGTTGAGAAATGAGATCTCGTCCGGCAGCAACCATGTTTCTTGTAGTGCTATAATGTCCGACATTAAGCACAATTGCCTGATGTCACCAACTGAACGCTTTGCATTTTTGCAGTTGAAGCTTACTAAGTTGATTTTACTTAACATGCAATTGTTGCGAGCCATTTCCGTTATTGTGCTTTTGGTAGTGCACAAATCGTCTAAAGATAATGCCTTGCGGCCACAACTTGTCATCTAAAAATATAGGCAATTTTATCTCAGGCACGAAAAATTTAAAGGCGTTATAGTTTTTAGCCTTTTTTAACATTATTTGTTCTAATTTAACATGTTCCCGTGTCTTTCTAAGTATGTAGTCGGATATGTCAAGTTCAGTTGTATCTTTGTGAACTCTAGTAATGAATATTGGTACCTTATTTTCTGCAGCCCTGAACTGCCCCGAACTTTCATTACAAATCCCCTCCTTACCGGCATATCGATAATTAGGTTTCACCCTCCTACGACGTTTCACTTCCTGCCAATCGCCACCCTTTTTCATCATATCTACAAATGATAGTTTCTCTGGGCAGTTCTCGTGTCGGCTATTGTTCATAACTGGTGCGTCCGCTGACTGCACCGACTCACACGTCACCACCGGCTCAGGTGGGCTTGCCCCCCGCTTCTCCTGCACGGGCGCCTTCGCAGTCGTCTCGATTGTTCTAAATTGATTGTCGTGGTAGGTAGTTTGGGAATTTTTCGATGAATTATCCTCTCTTTCTGCCTGCGGTGATGTATTGTGCATATAGCTCGCCTCATTATTAGGAATATTCATATCAAAATGCGACATGCCTATAGGACCGCTGTCCATATACGCGCCTCTTTTCATATTAATATTTATGTCTCGATATGTGTTAGGAGTAGACTGGGCCGTAGTTGACGTCACTTTTATTAAAAACTCCTTTTTCAGTTCTTCTAGCTGACCCTTCGAAGCATAATTGTTTTCTATGTCACTTATTTTCGCCTTTACAGTGACCAACTCCTTCAACAGTTGAGTCACGTCCAGATGGTCAAATGTCACGGGGGGTAATTTATCTAAATCCCGGGCCACAAACACTGGAATCACTTCTGGGTCCTCTCCTTTGAAAAGGGATATAATATCTTGCAGATCACGATTCTCTTTCCCTTGGTTTTTACGTTGTATTTTCCGCCTATGCGTAGGCAACGAGTCAAAAAGTAACGACTTTGATAGTTTAATTTGATTACTATCAAAAGTCGAGGTACATATTTTGACCAGACTGTCTTGGTCAATCACTGAGATTTTATTTTGCACGTATGCTAATAACTCGTCTATAACAATGTTGCACGAATTGCACTTTACAATCGACGCCATTATCACTATAATTAATGGCTCACATTAACAGCAGCACACACCCGTCACGGTCGGATGCGCGCGCGCCACTGTTTATAAATGTACCTATTATAAATGTACCATTATAAATGTACCTATGTGAATGTAAAAAGCGTCGGTGGCGTAGTGCCTAAGGGCGTCTCCCACTCGGGAAGCACCTGGAACTCCGTCACGTACCAATGTGTTTTACAATTTTGAATGCATTCGACGCTTTTACGGTGAAGGAAAACATCGTGAGGAAACCTGCACACACCTATGAAGAAATTCTTAGGTTGTGTGTGAAGTCGACCAATCCCGCACTTGGCCAGCGTGGTTGACTAAGGCCTAATCGCCTCTAATGTTGGGGTAGGCTCGAGCCCCTCAGTGAGGACATTATATGATGATGAACTAATACTCACGGTCCGTGATGATAGCATCAAACTGCAGGCCCTCCCTCCAAAGGGGCAGGGAGAAGTCACTGACAACCACGTCCAGGTAACGCGCCTCCGTGCCGTACTGTTGCATGTTGCCGCGTATACTCTCTTCTTTGCTTCGCGTCTGTCAGTAATAAAAAAAATTCAATGGCATGATAATGGGATATTTTTCTTTCTACCCTCCTACCAATTTATTTGAGGTCGGTGTAGTAGGTTTTACTATCGACAAACTGCTATAGGTTTTAGCATTAGATTTTTACGGTTGGTCGCCTTTTTTTTAATTGTCTATTGCAGATTGTCTCTGATAACATTTTTTGCGTCACCGAGTTTTTAAGAAGGCGAAGACCTTGGAGGGCCGTTCCATCTGAGGTGGCTCAGTGAAATGCTTCGGCAAACCCCGGGTCGTCTCCAGTAAGGGCATGAGGGAAACCGGAGTGGTTTTGCAGGTATTCCCAGTGCCGGGGTGATCAGGTGCTTGGCGACCCTGCACAGGCCCACGTCTAGCCAACGGTTTAGGGTATCGTCCGTAAGCGGATTACACTCCAAAAAAAAAGGTCGGCCGTTCCTAGGGTATTACTGGGCGACCGAGCATCTCCCCCGTGGGGAGTCTCTCGACCGCCTAGGGCGTCCGTGTCGGTAGGAAGCGACATGCCCGAGGGTGCCTCTAAAGGCTCGGACCTCGGCTCGGGCACATCGTGTCGTGGCGGAGGCGGGGAGACGCGCCCCGGTACATGTCTGTACCGGGTATAGCGCGTCGTATGTAGACCGGGTCTTCGCACCCTTGTTCGACGAGTGCGGGGTATAACTAAAGTGTGTCTAGTGCCTGAGTGTATTTTAACAAACACCTTTTCACCCTAGGTATAACAGACAGCCCTCTATGCAGAGGATGCATGGAGGCAGAAGAAACAGCCGCTCACGTCCTGATGGAATGCAACGCAGTGGCAACACACCGGGCTCACTACCTGGGCCATCCGGGTAGACTCCAGAATGTCTTCAGAGACGTCAAGGCGCTAGGAGACTTCCTGGAAGAGTTGGGCTGGCTGGAGTGACCGGCCTCTCACCCTCCGACACAAAACAGGCGCACAGTCGTCGAGTTGCGGAGACAGCCCGTACGACGAAGAAGAAGAAGAAGAAGTGCCTGAGTGTGTAGTGTTAATCTGAGTACTACTAGCACACTGATCTCGCAGACGGCAAGGATACGGCGGGAACATCATTCTATTTCATTCAAATACCGTACCAAACACACGGCAATAAGGTCATTCATTGAACAAATTAAACGGCCCTCATCGGACGCGCACATTTCGGCGTTGAACTTGTTCAATTAATTACCTTATTGCCGTGTGTTTGGTACGTTATTTGAATGAAACAGAATGATATCCGCGCCGTATGCTTGCAGTCTGCCAGATCAGTGTGCTTCGCGCCTTAGGGGGTAAATTTTGTTTTAGTGCCCCCCTTAACTTCATAAGGAACCTACGTGCCAAATTTGGAATCTATAGACACATTGTTTAAGGTTGTGCGTTGATATGACAGTCAGTCAGTTTTTTACTTTATATATTTTAAAAGATAAAAGATTTAGATGGATAGAACTGAACATTCGGCCGAAGGTTCGGCCCGAGCATGAGCTATCTAAAAAAAAATCTAAAGAACTCCTATCATTTTTATGTTCAAAAATTTAATATAGCCGAATCGTTCGGCTATATTATTGGTGTGAAAGATACTTATTACCTTTTTTCTTGGTTAGATTTCATTTCATTTCATTCAACTCATCAAAGGTATAAAATAGAACATACATTGTTACCTTTTGTCCAACCCTCGATGGTCGGGTCCTCCCATGAAGCATCATGAAATCTATGTCAGACCCCCAAACATAAGCTGTAATTGGAAAAAAAGGAAATTTTTAATTGAAGTATCAGCCAACTGAACTAATAAATAAAATAAATCAATGTAGGGATTTATGTAGACAGCGAGAGAGTTAAGGCTTCGCCAAACAGAACGCGTCTTAGAGTGGTGTGAGCGTTGCATACCACTAGCGCCGATGGTCAGAGACGCTCTGTTTGACAGTATAAAGGTTGCAGTATAAAAGTAACATGCGTTTTATAACAATTGTAACAACAAGTTGAAAATCTCGATTACAATTTTAATCCCAACATCTCTATAACGGGTGTAAAAGACATGAACAGTCAAACGAAAACCATGTATTCTGCTAACCATTGTAACATTTTTCTTCCTTTAAACTATACCTGGGAAATTGATAGTTACGATTGTATTGAAGGTCAGTCATAATTTTTTTTAATTTTTTTATGAAAACATATTCTAAACATTATTTCTTAATTATTGTCCAAAGAAACATTATATTTTTTTTTAGTATTTCATAACAAAAAAAGGCTTCAAAACGTTAGCGTTCAATGTAGCTCACTCGATGTGCACGGACACAAACGAACGGGGCCGCCGTCTGGCAAAAATATCACGGTTTTGTGAGTTGCGTGCGAGTTGAGCGCTTTACGTTGCGTAGTACAATTTGCAATATTTTTTAACACCAAAAAATAAAAATCATTTCCCAGCAATTATTTTTTGAAATGTGTCTTATTTTGATGTATAGAATACATGGTTCTCGTTTGACTGTTCATGTCTTTTACAGCCTGTATATAAAAAATCGGAAGTGGTCTCCCCTTGACTTTCTCGTATACCGAAAACGACTCAAAAGTTGATAGAAACATTATATTTTGATGTCATTCATGGATGTTAAATTTACTTAAATTTCTTGATCGACAACTCAAAAGTTGATAGAAACCTTATATTTTGATTTTATACATACATGCATATTAAATTTGGTTGCTATAAGTTAAAGCATACTCGAGTTATGCTAACGCACAGACACACAGACATAATTCCAAAAACGGATTTTTTGGACTAAGGGAGGTCCAAAACGTGTAAATCTGTCAAAATTTAATTTATAATGTAATTAAAAATCGTCGCTTCAAATTATTTTTTTATTATTTATTATTACATTTGTCGCATCTAAATTCATATCTTTTTATTTTTAAACATTACACTTCATAATTTAAAAAACTCTTATTCGTTCTTACTCGTATTGTATTGTTATTATTTAGTTTTTTGTTTTTATTTACCTAACCAAATTGTAAGTGTCTCAGGTGGAAACTTTTTTGGCCATTGTAAAACTTTCTCGTACGTAGTATAGAGGAAGTCTTGTTTGTGATGTAAATGCTGTTTGTTTTCCAAGAAAAAAAGTACGCACTCTGTTCATAGAGTTAAATAAATATACAGGCTCTGTTTTCCGAAACGTACCCCTCGAGGTGGACGTATTTACAGTGTTGCCAGTGACTGCTCCATGGTGGACTCTCCACACCAATTTTATAAATATCAATGTGATTTTTTTTTTATTATTTTTTCAGTTTCATTTATCAAATATAAATTCATTGCTTACCACCAAAATGAGCTGCAGAAACCAGCAGGGACCCTGACCCAACAAAAGGATCAAGAACAAAGTCTCCTTCTGTTACTCTCGCCTGGTTAGCCATGATCAGCGCTAACTGAGCATCCATGCTTGTATTGCCTATAAACTGTCTCTTCTTTAGCGAGTGAATTTGAATCATGTCACGCTGGCCATCTGCTATCTGTAATATTAATGTATCGTGTTCTTCTCAGCTCTTCTCAGTCATTGAAATATGGCATCATCCAATAAATGTATACTGTGTGCTGATGTAAATGTAAATGGAGGGTAATGGAAAATTTTCTAACCAAATGAGAATAGTAATGTTCAGAGTGGTTTGCAAACTTTTGGAATAGTAAATGTAAATCACTGGTTTAAAACCAGTTTTAGTTTCAGCGTGATTGTTTGTATGTAGATATGTATTTAACATTTTGTGTAGGTAACATTTTGTTACATCTAAAGTACTAAATCCACATCTGGCAGTATGAGCCATGCAGTGCCTCTGCCAGGACAGGTTGCCACATAAAAGAGGCACCAAACCCAAAAAGTAACAATCCTTCAGTAAACAAACAAACGCAAAAACGAACCACCAGGACATACATTACACTCAAAATCATCTCAGCCAGCAGTCCAGGTTTAGTGAATCACTTGTGCAAAAATTAAAAAATGCTCAGAATAACACTAGGTATAATAGATATCAGGCAGTGATATTGGAAATATACAAAGTGGCTCTGTGTATAAAAATGTGGACTCTATTATCTTAAGGCCAGTTGTAACGCCCAAAGTATTACGTTTTACAAAAAGTAACGTATAAGTCAAATTAATTCATAAGAATGGGTTGTTCCATTTAAAAATATTTTCCATTTAAGAAAATTCCATACTATCACACTCATAATTCCAAAATGGCAAAGCAGAACTTTAATTAAAATTGGTTACAAATAAAGCTACATCTAGCATTATGGGCCAATTTATTGAAAAGTTTTGACTGTTATTGCAGCCAGACTCTTACCCATCTACCAAAAAAGACATCATAAGGTTCCTCGGGCACATTGTTGGGGTCTACACCATAAAACTCCAGATAGGCCAACTTGATATCAGGCTCCTTTAGCTTCACTGGACCTTTTAATGGTAAATAGCTAAATGACTGAGGACAAAATTAATGACATGAGAATTTTATAATTATACTGCCTTTGAAGTACTAATGAGCTTTATTTTTATTTAAAATAAAAAAAAGGAGAATACTGCTTGAAACTTTTTCAAATGTAATTAAAAATGATCATTCATACTTCTCAAAGCTATAAAGAGATTTTCTAAACTAATACTATAAAGAGAAAAGATTTGATTGTTTGTTTGCATTGAATAGGCTCCGAAACTACTGGACCGATTTTGATGAAATTTGGTATGGAGATATTTTGACACCCTGGGAAGGACATAGCATAGGTACTTTTTGTGGCGATAACCGACATTGGCGATAGCGATAACGGTTGGCACACCGTGGCTACTGATGTATAATATGGTGATTATATTTCCAAAGATTTATCATTGGACATATAATCTTAAGTGAATTCCACCCTATTCAGGGTGGATAGATAGACACGCGTTTTTGGGTATCCGCCGCCTAAGGTGGCTGTTTTAGAGTGGGTAAAGACAATAAGCCTTAATTGATTTTAACTTCAAAAAATTTTAGTACTTACACCCTATGTATTTATTTGATTTTGCTATTTTTACCTTTACTTCTTCAATACAAATTCGTATATAAATTCATTTTGCTTTAATTTGTAAGTAAATCACAAACAATAGAGTGCAATATAACGGAAACAGTCATGCGGAGTTCATTAATTTCATTACATGGTGATCAGGCGTTGAGCCGAATATCACCAAATCTCATATAGGAGAGAAGAGGGGTCTCGGCAAATAGCAAGTAAGTGTTTTTTTATTTATTATAAACAGTGTAAAATTATGAAATGTTTGTTGACTAAAATATGGAAAATCAGGCACAAAATAAGTACAGTAACTGTCAGAGCTCCATAAAGTACCTATACACAATACGAGCCAAGTAATATATTGAAAAATCTCACCAGTTGAGGGAGTCAGAAAGGGATGTCAGAAAAATCATCAAAAACGCCTCACGTAATTAATGGACACCCCCTCCTCAGCTATAAAAAAATATCATAATTATACATGCACCAACTTGTGACTTACTTCAATTTTTTCAACTTTCTCTTTCATTGTAAAATGCTTACAGAAAGTTTCCACTTCTATTTTGAAAGACTTGTCTATATGGCAGCACTGGTCTATTAAAAAACTAGGGCATATGTCTTCAGCACCCAAATCATTAGCAATCCATTGATTGCTATGATTGACTGAGGCATTCTTCAAGTTTATATGTAGTTGAGGCACTGTCTTAGCTTTTGTCCACAGTTCTATACAATTTTTAATAAGTACAGACCTTGAAGCAATCTTTTTCACAAACTGTTCACTTTGTAATTCAACAATCCAATACGGTTTATTAGCACATGGCTTTTCTATATATCTTATTGGAATGTTGCAAACCGACAGTATACTTTGCATTTCCTGAAAATTAATTAAGTCTACTTAATAGGTATAAATTAAGGTATTATTTCTCTGAACCTTTTAGGAAATAGCGAATTATAATTTTACTTACAGCATATCGAAAGTCGATGTGTTCGTGGGCAAACCATAACAAATATCGACGCCACATCGTAACTTCTAAATTCTGCTTTTAGGTTAGTATCTTATAATTTATTTTCAATAAATTGCATTTAATATAGGAAATAAACAAATGTTTTCAAAGAGGCTAAATCAAAACATAACCTCAAAACAAAAGCAAAACATATTTGACAACTTTTTTTTTTTTTTTTGGTTTAATTTTCCCTGTTACGGGACGGCAAAGGGATCTAGCCCATACAGCCAAGTCTTCAGTTTCATCTTTCTTGATTTTTGCATTAAAATGTGGGTGCCACACTTTTTAATGCATCTAGGGAGTGCTTGGCGAGAAATGCATGGTACAGACCTCATGATGATGACTGATGAGAATTGTGTAGTGGGATTTCCAACCACTATACAATTCTCAACGCCACACAGTGCCGGATCTAGGGGGGGGCAAGCCGGGGCCCATGCCCCGGGCGGCAATTTCAGAGGGCGGCCAAATTCACACTTTACCGACGGATGGACAACTCATCATTTACTTAACTTTGGCCACAGAATAAATAATAGTATAGTCTAAGTGCAGAAATTTCATGGCCATATCAACTCGACCGATATCCAGAGCGCGGAGTGAGACGTGCTGCACGAAGATTAGGTATTAGTTGCGAGCGTGTGATACGCTGGGTACCGACCAAATTTTGTTTTTGAAAATAAATTATTTCATATTTTCATGCTAAAAGTGTACTATTTAGTACCCGACATATTTTAATTGTACCTTATTATTAACACTCCTAAATGATACAATGAAGTTGGTCGGTACACAACGTACACGTCTTGTACGGACCAACAATTAAAAATATGAATACCGGTAAAAGATGCAAAAGAATCATTTGTACTCGTTATGTACCTTCTCATGTGTTAACCAGTATTAAAAAAATATGCATAAGTCGATAAGGATTTCCTATTTAAAGTTGGTCGGTACGCAACGTATACGTTCTTTAATGACTTTCGAACGTATTTTATAAAAAAAAAATTGCGGTAAAATACTGTACCCAAAAAGTACCTCCTTTTAAAATGCTTCAAATAATAAAAAATGTAAAGAAACATCGTCGTGATCAATTCACACAATATACATAGAATAAAAAAAATGACGACGAGCTTGTATTGTAATAAGTGGGCCAGCCGCGCTTTAGTTATGATAATCGAAGCTCAGCAATCCGGTTGTAAGTTGATAGGTCAGGAAAAAAAGTGGAGAAGATATTTGACTAGAATGGTCTAGTCAAATATCTTCTCCATTTTTTTCCGTACATGGTAAATTTATTGTTAGAAGCATTGAATTGGCAGCTTCTTCAATATCTACCAAGTGTAGGTACCTTTATTCGAAAGTTTATCGATATCTAACGACAAATAAGGGCATTTCTAATGTATTGAATTACTATTCAGAAACCAATCTTTACTAGAGCATAACATTGTTCTTGAGGTACTTAGCAACATTGTTCTTGAGCAGTTGTTCTAAAGTAATTATTTTTTTGGATTTTTTTATGGATTGATTAAAATCTGAAATTAGTTAATTCATTTTATTACATTCGTAGTTGACAGTCTTAACATCTCCGTTTGAATTGTGTTTAGGTATAATAGGAAGTTCGGTTCGTAATTTATAAATAATGGTGATATAATCCTTATTTGATTTTTCTAATACTTTTATATTATTTTAGTCTGTGTAGCAGACTGTAAGGGCCGTCGCTCCTGAGGGCAAATGATTTTTGACCTTCTAAATGAATTTATTGCCATTATTTTAGGGGTATTCTACGGCCCATACTGCCAGATGTGGCTTTATGTGTAACCAAATGTTACCTTAAGCTCTGCTCAACCCCTTTGGGATTATGAGCGTGATTATATGTATGTATGAATCTAAATTCATTTAAAACTGGCATTATTTTATTTTAACATGATGGCACGGCATGCCACAGGATGCTGCGGGACACCGCGGGATCTGGAAGCGTACCGTCGTGCTATGCTATGCCGTCAGTAGGCGCCGTCCTTGGGTCACCGCCTAACGGCACGCTAAAGAATTTTTTACCTTTCCAGCACCAAAAGAGCGCTTATGCTATGTAAAATCTCGAATCAAAAACGCTTTTTGCTGCGATCTCCGAACAAAACTAACGTGCAATTTATATAGTGGCAGTATTTTACTTTTAATGTTTTAACATTAACTAACATGACTTTAAAAATATAAGCAATCTTGTTTTTCCCATCTATGACAATTTTTGAGCTATAAAAGTGAAAGGTTTTTTTTTATCTCGTGCATTTAAATCACCGCTCACTACGCTCAGTAGTCTATTTATGAATTAAAGACTACTTCGCTGGATCGTGATTTAAAGTCAGGCACTCTCAGAAAAAATCACTGCTCACTTGTTGAGCAACAACTATTTTCGTAGACAAATTATTTTCGATCTTTAAATTAAATTATTTGCGATCTTTAAATGAATTTAGCACTGAAATTCTTTTATTTTAAAAATAATAGGTCGAAATGTCACGAATAAAATTAAATCACAATTATTATATGAAAATTTCACAACCACTTATAGCATAAAAACAAGTGACAAAAATATTTTGCTGTAACTACGAGTATAAGTACAAATATTAATTTTACTAGATAAATGTGTTTTATCAACCTATAAACCTACCTACCTAAGAATAATATTTTTCATACCGCCGTTTTTTTCTAATCAAGTAACGGGGGTAGTCGTAAGATTGTTTCGCTCGCTGTAGCAACGTATCAAATGATACACACTGTACGTAGGTACTTTACTTCTGTGTCAATAAGCGATTTAAGCGAATATTTTTAAGGTCTGTAAAAGTACAAAGTTTAGTGCTATCATAATATATTATATTGTTTGAAATAGATTGTGACAATATTGTAACAATGAGTGTAAGCAAGAAAAGAGGAAAGGTGCTTTCGGTATGTTTAGAAGATCAGTTGGATGCGATTAAGGGTTATAATGACAAATTCAGTGATTTCAACAACTTTCCTGCTCCTACAAGTAAAGTTTTTCAAGAAATTTGTAAAAAATTATCTCATCGAATGACATGTAAGGCATTGTATTTATCTATTAAAAGAAACTATGCTTATTTCTTTAAAAAATCTTCTTCTTCAAAAAATGTGAATAACTATAGTGAAAAAAGAATACTCACTGACTCTCAAAGCGAAAATAGTTATGATGACAGCATTATTGAAAAATCATGTCCCAGTGAAAATGAAGATTTCCATATTACGTTTGAAATAAACATCGAGAAATTGCAGGAGTTGACAGTTCAAACTACCTTCAGTAAAAGAACTGATCTAAAACTTCCACATATTACAAACCACAAACGAAATCATTTACCTACAAATAAATGGTCGTCGGTTATGAGAGAATTATTGTGGCAGAATCTGAAATCTCAATGCACCTGGATTTTCCAGCACAATTCAATTAAGCTCGATGGACTTTTTAAATGTGATGGATTTTGTAAGCAATGTGGTGCTAAGATATTTGTGACGTCTATAGATAAAACGGACAAAATATGCGTCCTAAATTGTATAATTAAAAACAAAAATGATTCATACATTCACAATCCTAATATAAAAAATAAACTAATCAAACACGATAAAAAAAAATTAACTGAGAAATTGAATGTCAATAGTGCTATCGTCGTGAGAAATAAACTAATACATGATTTAATTGGGGAAGAAGACACATTTGAACCATCGATACTGCCTAAGTTACGAGCCCTAAATGATTTAAAGTACAAGAACTCCAAAAAAACACGATTTCATAGCAACGAAGTTTTATCTTTATGGTGCTTGTCAGAAACTTCGCCGTATAATTCTTTTATTAAATTCGTGTCGTTAAAACCATTAATTATTCTATTTTGGTCTCCATGTCAAGAAAAATATCAACAACTTCGCATCGATAATGATTTGAAAATAAATTTAAGCATTGATGCTACTGGTTCCATAATTAAAAACATTGCACCACCTGAAACATTTAACATAACATACAAGTCAAAACATATCTTTTTCTATGTAGCAGTGTGTGAAACTTCTGAAAGCAGTGTTCCACTTACACAAATGATCAGTGATGTTCACACCATGAGTGATATAGCAAACTGGCTAATGAAGTCATTCCCAAAATCAGCCCCAGCTCCCAATGAAGTGACATGTGATGATTCAGCAACCATCATTGGAGCAGTCGTACAAACGTTTACGAAATTTAAATCCACTAATGATTATCTATCTAACTGTTTCGAAATTTTAGAAAAGATTTCTCCATTTGGTGAAACACAATGTTTTATAAGACTTGATACATCACATTTTGTGAAAAACTTGTACCGTTTGAACTGTTTTAAATTCGTTGATTGGAGGATTAAAAGATTTTACATAAAATATCTTTTAGCAATAAAAGAGTGTACAGACTACAAGCAGATAAAAGAAATTGTTAAAGATTTAATAAGCTTTTCTTTATGTAAATTTGAAACTCACTATTGCGAAGAAATGAAATTACGACTGAAAAGTATAACTACAACAAAAGAAGATGAAAGTGGTATTCTATTAGATACTGAAGAAGTCATAGATAAAAAAATATATGATGGCACTGAAGACGAGGAAGAAGAATCATGCAAATATTCTTTTCTGGCCTGGTTTACAAATTATGTCGAAGTTGAAAAAAATAAAACGAAAGAGATCGCAACATTCGGTTATTTTGATGATAACATGTACTATTTACCCGAATTTAGCGACACGTTAAAAAGGCTGTTAAAGAAGCTGCCTCTGTGGTCTAATGCAATGTTGCAATACTTTCAGGAGTCAAAGATTTCTGCAACTAGTAGTAATGTTGAAAGTTATTTTAAAAATATAAAAACTTTGTTATTGGATTGTCCAAGAAAACGTATTCGAATAGATGACTTTATCATGAGTTACTATGAGTACATTTCAGGAGATCTTAAACATGCTATAAGCAATTTGACTTTTCAAAGTAATATTGGTTTAGTTAATGACATTGAAAAATCAAATGTAGCGAAAAACGCTCAGGAAAAACGTGTAAATAAAAATAATCAGACAATGATGTCAAATAATAGCGAAGATTTTAATATAGAATCAGTTTTTTCAAACGAACCTACTTTAACGGAAAATTGGAGAGGCAAAAAAAATATTTCAAGAAATTGTTCTAAAACTGTGACAAAGCCTTTAGCCAAGCCTAATAAAATAGAGGTACTTATTAATGGTAATATTAAGTCTTCGGGTGTAAAAAATGTTATCGTCAACAACACTTGTGCTTTTGACGCTGTAACTCAAGCTCTTACAGTATGTTACACAGACTTTAATAATATAAAGGTATTAGAAAAGTCCAACTATAGTCAGTTTTCAAACTTAATAAAAAAGATATCTGAGAGAGATTATCTCACCAATATTTATAAATTACGGACCGAACTTCTAATGAAGTATTATAAATACAATGAAAATGGAGAAGTTAAGACTATCAACTGCGAATGTAATGTGGCCTATGTAGTTGAAAGAATATTATTACAGAACAACTACTTTAGTGCCACAAGAACAAAGTTATGCTCCAGTAAAGATTGTTTACTGAATAGTAATCCAATACATCGAAAATGCCCTTATTTGCCGCTGGATATCCTTATACTGTCGGATAAAGGTATAGCAGGCATTGAAGAAGCTGCAAATTCAATGCTGCTCACTACAAATTTACCATGCACTGAAAGAAATGGAGAGGAAACTTGCAACGGGAAAGTGCTAATAACTTACGAGTTAAGTAATTTAATATTTTTGGAAATAAATGACGAAACACCCATCAATCTATATTCAATACCAGACACTTTATCCGTCTTGAATAAAAAACCCTATAAACTGTTGGGTGTTGTTGATTTTGAGGCACCTTGTATGCCTGGAGGAATAGGACATTACAGGGCTTATTGCAAAAGATCATCAAAATGGGAATGCTATGATGACTTAGCGCCCAGAAAAGTTTCAGTCAAGAGCCGGATGGTAGTTCCTCATCTTCTTATTTACGTTTTATTATAACTAGCGGCAAACTCCAGATTCGCATTCTTAGAGATCTAAGCTTATAACTATTAGGTAAAGGCATTTATAAACAGCGACTGTGTTTTATACTATGTATAGAAGATAATTTGAGATATGATACCTGTTGCCGATTGATACATAAATCATACCTTTTTGATGTTTTTTGTGTTTAGTTTTTAATGTGTTTTTATATCAATAAATGGTTCGACGTTTTAATACTCTTTTTGTTTTGATACTTATCATGGTTGTATTTTTTACGTTAACTTTACATAAGTACTGTCGCAGAAGAGCTACTTCAGGCAGTTTAACTTTAATATCTTAACACCCATTACCATGCCTCAACTCAAAGAAACAAAAGAAAAAACTTAGATATTACAAACATATTATTTATCTCTATCCGAAACTTCCTAAGCGCCATATGACCTTCTGTGTGTGCTGGTTCTTAAAGTATTAAATAATTATGTAATTTTGCAATCATGCAACATGGAGTTGTATGCTTGTTAAATTATGTATGGTCACAGTATCAATCTAACCTAACCTACAGTTTTACCTCCCCTGCACCCCCCGCGCATGCAGGCAAGCAGGCAGAGTTCGAGTTAGTTGTTCTAGTAGCCCATTATCTAAAAATGGTGGTGTTCAGGAGTGATCAGTAGGTTCAAGGTTATTTTTCATATGACCAATCGGAGTGGACTGTTTGTGAGAGAGTCTAATCTACGTATCTGTGTGATCGTTAAGCAGACGATATGCCCAAGCATTTCATGATCTGGCCAATTATACGATCGGGCCACGACATGTACATTGTGTGAATTAAACACGACGTTTCATTACATTTTTTATTATCTGTATCATTTTACAAGGAGGTACATTTTAGGTACAGTATTTTACGTTAGAACAATTTTAATAAAATACGTTCGAAAGTCATCAATGGACGTATACGTTGCGTACCGACCAACTTGAAATAGGAAATCCTTATCGACTTATGCATATTTTTTTAATACAGGATAGCACATGAGAAGGTACATAACGAGTACAAATGATTCTTTACCATCTTTTACCGGTATTCATATTTTTAATTGTTGGTCCGTACAAGACGTGTACGTTGTGTACCGACCAACTTCATTGTATCATTTAGGCGTGTTATTAATAAGGTACAATTAAAATATGTCGGGTACTAAATAGTACACGTTTAGCATGAAAACATGAAATAATTTATTTTCAAAAACAAAATTTGGTCGGTACCCAGCGTATCACACGTTGCGAGCGAGGCGCGTAGGCATAGTTCAAAATACGCACCCGCTCGTCCGCAGGAATCGCAGATCGCGGCAGCACGCATTTGAAGCGCCACGTTACTAGGTATTTCAAACTATAAAAGTTCCTGTTTTCTTTTTTTCGTGCAGAAAAAACAGCGATGGATGCATTATTTCCGGAAGGCCTATTTTTTTTTATGTTACTAAACGGCAAACAAGCTTGCGACCCACCTGATGTTAAGTGGTCGCAATATTAAGTGTAAATCACTTAACACCGCAAGTGCGTTTGCCATCCTTCCTGGGGACTAAAATGATATGCCCTCCATGCCTAGTAATTACACTGGCTACCTTTCCCTTCAATCCGAAACACAGCGAATTGCTTGACGACAGAAATAAGAATTGACCCAGACGACCCTACATATGGGTCTACCACCTAGTAAATATACCGCCTATGTAGGCTATGTCCAAATGTCAATCAATTAGTGGACATCTGATAGCTGAAATTATATAGATGATAAACGTAATAAACAACTTTAAAAAAAAAGACAAACCGACTTCAAAAAGTATAAAAATAACATATTATTAAAATGTGTGCTAGGTACCTCCTGTACTGTATGAAGTCGGTGCCAAGCCATGCCAATAGTTCAGCGCAACGAGCCTCATCACCCAAGCTGGCGCGTTCAGTCGCAATCGCGGGATGGTTTGATCAATAAATATGATGTGGCAGGCGGATCTATAGAATACTTAGTGGGCTTGGCACCGACTTCAAACAGTACAGCAGGTACCTAGCACACGTTTTAATAATATGTTATTTTTATACTTTTTGAAGTCGGTTTGACTTTTTTTTTAAAGTTGTTTATTTTTCTATTTTTAGTGTCAATAATTGATTTTTTTTATATTTATTACGAGATGGCAAACAAACTTGTGGCCCACCCGGTGTTAAGTGGTTCCGTCGCCTGTAGACACTTGCAATATTAAGGGGAAATCACTTAACATTATAAGTTCTTTGCCAGTCTGGGGATTACTTTATGGGTTTCGTGCCCTTTTTATGTAGGCGACAGGCTGGCAACCTGTCACTATTTGGAGGCACTGCATGGTCCATACTGTCAGAGGTAGATTTATGTGTGACAAAATGTTACATAAGACTCTGCTCAATCCGTCATGAGATTACAAGCGTAATCGTATGTATGTATCGCGGCCTATAGGAGTAACTTTAATATTTAAATAGTTATCATCCAAGTCCTAACCATTAAGGAGTTTTTCCTTCTATCATCAGGTCACCTGAATAACCTGTAAGAATACAACTATCGCTCTTTAGGTACATTAATTAATAAAATGTTATTCAACTCCTAATTAAGGAGTATTTCCCTCCATCTTCGGCTCACCTGATCATCTTGAAAAAATACAACTATCGGTCTTTATGTGCCTGTAATATTTAAAGAATTATCATCCAACTACTAACCGTTAAGGAGTTTTGCCTTCCATCATCAGCTCACCTGAAGAACCTGAAAGAATACAACAATCGCTCTTTAGGGACCTTTAATATTTAAAGAATTATCATCCAACTCCTAATCATTGAGGAGTTTATCGTTTCATCATCAGCTCACCCGAATAACCTGAAAGAATAGAACTATCGGTCTTTAGAATTATCGTAAATATTTCAAGAATCACCAACCAACTCCTAACAGTTAAGGAGGTTTACCATCCATCATCAGCTCATGAACATGAGATGACTACCAGACGCAATTATACTAGAATAGCTTTATAAAAAATATCAATAACCCTCCCTTTCCGTAGTTTTCCGAGGGTTGCCCTCGATTTCCCTAGCTTTCCATCATCAGATCATGACTTGGTGACACCTCAGGAGTATACACTATCGAATAAAAAAAAGAATTTTAAAAATCGGTCCACAAATGACGGAGATATCGGTGTACATATATATACATAAAAAAAATACATACAGACGAATACGGAACCTCCTCCTTGTTGGAAGTCGGTTAAAAATAAATATAAGGGGGCGGGGGCGGCATTTTTCAGTTTTTGCCCCACCTAAAAATAATTGAAGATCCGGGGCTGACGCCACATACACAAAACCTTTATTTCAATGATTCCTCATAACTGTTCGTCAACACGGATGCATAAGCAACAAAACGACACCACTTTCACTGCACAAAATCCACTCCGAAGCAATTTTGAATTATCGAAATAAAGATCGACATCCAGACGCCATGATTACCCGCCAAACACTCCTTTTTTTTTTGCTAAAATTTTCCCTGTTACGGGACGGCAAAGGGATCTAGCCCATACAGCCAAGTCTTCAGTTTCATCTTCATTCTTGATTTTTGCATTAAAATGTGGATGCCACACTTTTTAATGCATCTAGGGAGTGCTTGACGAGAAATGCATGGTACAGACCTCGTGATGGTTCCTAATGAGAATTGTATAGTGGGATTTCCAACCACTATACAATTCTCAACGCCACATACACAAAACCTTTATTTCAATGATTCCTCATAACTGTTCGTCAACACGGATGCTTATGCAACAAAACGACACCACTTTCACTGCACAAAATCCACTCCGAAGCAATTTTGAATTATCGAAATAAAGATCGACATCCAGACGCCATGATTTACCGCCAAACACTCCAACTTTTTTTTTTTGGTTATTTTTCCCTGTTACGGGACGGCAAAGGGATCTAGCCCATACAGCCAAGTCTTCAGTTTTATTATCGTCTTTCATGATGTTTGCATTAAAATATGGGCGTCACACATTTTAATGCATCTAGGGAGTGCTTGTAAAGAAATGCATGGCAACAGACCTCATGATTGTGACTGATGAGAATTCTATAGTGGGATTTCCAACCACTATACAATTCTCGACGCCACATACACAAAACCTTTATTTCAATGATTCCTCTTAACTGTTCGTCAACACGGATGCTTATGCAACGAAACGACACCACTTTCACTGCACAAAATCCACTCCGAAGCAATTTTGAATTATCGAAATAACGATCGACATCCAGACGCCATTGTTTCCCGCCTAACACCCTTGACAACTTATTTGTTAGGGTTTTCGGCTTGGTAATTAAGACTTTTGAGCCATATCTTCATTTGGTAATTTCTACTTCTTGAATTTTACATTAAAATATGCTGCATGGGCGTCACACTTTTATTGCATGGAGTGGTTGGCGAGTGATTCATGGCAACAAACCTCTTATTGGTGACTGATGAGGTAAAATTCTCAAATCTCAACGTCATACACACCACAAAACCTTTATTCCCCTTACTGCTCGTCAGCACAGATGCTTGTGCTGGCTTGTCCATCAAAATAACACCACTTTCAAGACAAAATTATCTGACTCAAACTGAAGCAAATGTTACTTCATGACTTGAAATATGCTTAAAATCAAATACGAGCTTAGACCAATGATATTATCTTCTTTAAACGTGGCGGCGCGGTTTAACCTACCGATTAAACCACGACGTTCGTCAAAGTGTCTTTTCCATCATTTGATATTGGCAGTAGTGGTTGTTAACCCGACCGATTGCCATGAAACACAAAAGATGAAGAAGATGATTATATTCTTTTTAAATATAATATCATTGGCTTAGACAATGAGACACGAAATGACAACTGGCAATGTAATTCCTCTCTAATCTGTGATGTTATTTTAATTTTGTCCGAATAGTACACAATATCGGACGAATAAAAAATATCTTACGCCGTGCGCTGCGTTAAAAGCGGGTGCACGGCGCGGACACCCGTGCGGCATGCTGTTTCATGCCATCTCCATAGAGCAGCGCTGCGTCTCCCGTCGCACGCGACGCGGGCATCTCTATGGAGATGACATGAAACAGCGCAGGGCGCGGACGCCGTGCACCCGCTTAACACGGCGCACGGCCTTAGGATTGAAAAAACCAGTCCTAATTTCTTTACATTTATGGAATATTATTTACATTAAAAGATGCGATTTTTTTCATAGCCTGCATTTTATTTCAGTACCAAGCAGGAAAGAATTAATATTTCATTTACAGAAGTTCTAAATATTCCATTTTTCTATTCAAATGAATATTGGAATTAATATTAGGTATTATTCTTTTCTTTTTCCTTAGCCTCGTCCAACAAATCTTGGAACTTTTCATGTAGAAAATCCTGGTATGCGTCTTTGATAGACCCCGAACAAGCCACATAGTGACCTCCAGAGTGCTCAGCCACTACTGGCTTTATAAATAAACTAATTAATGATTCACTCATTTCTGAAACAATAAAACTGATGTCATAACTCACACTATTAAAAAAAACGGGAGTGGTCTCCCCTTCACTTTCTCGTATATCGGAAACGGCTCAAATGTTGATAGAAACCTTATATTTTGATGTCATACATGCATGTTAAATTTTGGTCACCCATCCAAGTAAAGACCGCACACTTGGTTGCTTAACTTTCTTAATCGACGACTCAAAAGTTGAAGTTGAAACCTTATACTTTGATGTTATAGGTACATGAATGTTAAATTTGGTTGCAATAAGTTAAAGCATACTCGAGTTATCGTGCTAAGGCACAAATACACACACAGACATAATTCCAAAAACGGATTTTTTGGACTCAGGGAGGTCCAAAACGTGTAAATCCGTCAAAATCTCGAGGTCGAATTTTTTGACGATTACAATACTTCCTACTTCCTATCTACTGGATGTAAAAGACATGAACAGTCAAACGAGAACCATGTACTATATACATCAAAATAAGACATATTTCAAAAAAGTTATTATGATTTTTATTTTTTGGTGTTAAAAAAAATTGCAAATTGTACCGCGCAATGTAAAGGGCTCAACACGCACGCAACTCGCAAAACCGCGATAATTTTGCCAGACGGGCGGCCCCGTTCGTTAGTGTCCGTGCGCATCGATTGAGCTACATTGAACGCTAACGTTTTGAAGCCATTTTTTGCTACGAAATACTAACAAAAATGATAATTTTTCTTTGGACAATAATTAAGAAATAATGTTTAGAATACTTTGAACTAGACAAATTATGACTTTGACCTTCAATAAAATCTTAACTATCAATTTCCCAGGTATAGTTTAAAGGAAAAAAAATGTTATGATGGTGAGCAGAATACATGGTTCTCGTTTGACTGTTCATGTCTTTTACACCGGTTATACTACGTAACTACGTATACGAGAAAGTAAAAATAATAACCAACAATTTTAGAAAAGCTTGTAATTAACCACTATGCTACCGGAACACTGCTTTCGCCGAAATTTGTCAGTGGTTGGTGCTTGTGCTTATGTTTTTATGGTTAACATTGTTTCATCAAATCTTTGAAATTAGCACTTTTAAAATCCGAACGATATAATATTTTTGCAAATATTTTACGTCTAGTTAAGATGAAACTACCATAAATTATGGATTTTTTCTAGCTTTTTTTTTTGCGTTTACAAACGATTTTTAATACTAGAAAATGCACTGAAAAAAAAATACGTAAACGCAAAAAATATTCCATAATATAAGGTAGTTTTCTCATAACTGGGTGTCAAATATTTGCAAAAATATTTCATTCGGATCTAGAAGTGCAAATATCAAAGATTTGATGCAACAATGTTTACCATAAAAACATAAGCACCAAGCAATGAAAAATTTCGGCAGCGAAAGCAGTGCCCTGGTAAGGATGCTGGGTTCGATTCCCGCCTGGGGCAGGACGATTTTTTTCAGTGTACTTTTTCTGCTTTGATATACAAATCAACAATAAGAAATCATACTTTGTTAGATTAGATGTATATTTGGTTATTGTGCATCACAGAAATAATAATAAAGAGGATAAGTGCCTTACACCCGTATTCACAAAACATTACTATGAGATCACTCGACACTTGAATAAGAAACGAACCAATCACAGAGCTCTATTCAACGCAATGACCTTGAATAGAGCTCTGTGATTGGTTCGTTTCTTATCCAAGTGTCGAGTGATCTCATAGTAATGTTTGTGAATACGGGTGTTAGTCGCGTGACCTTGGTGCCGCACATATGTCTCGTAGTACACAAGCGCGCGACTTGTGGCTCAGTGCTGCTCTAACCTTTGGTGTGATATAAGTGCCTTAAAATGGTGTTTTGCAGCATTGGTAATTGCCGAAACTCATCCAAAGTGTGTAATAAATTACACTATTAAGGGGATCGCATTTCATTTGTATGTATTATTTTAATGTAATAATGCTGTTTTTATCAAAATGCACCTTGGGAAAAGCATTAAATATTGGTTTATATGTTATTCACATAAATCTTCATATCTATTGCTGCTCATACCTTTCAAAACGAAAATTGCTACTCATACTTTTCAGCAGAGCGTTTTAAAGTATAAGCAGCAATGTAATGTAATTTTTGATATTCCTTCTCTCTTGCACAAAAGTTCATGGTACGGACACGATACGTACGGACATGATAAGTAGCCTTATACTTGCACAGTACAGCGATATTGCAAATACGATCAATGAAGAGCGACATTGTGTACGTGTGACTGTGACTTACGGTGAGTGTTACTCAACGCTGTCTCTTATACGTAAGATTCATAATTTGTTTGTAAGCAGGGCGTGATCCCGTAGTACAGTTTCGTTCTTTTGCATGTGTGCATTAATAGTAAGTAGAGGTCATAAAGTGGCAACACACAAACCAACAAAGCATTTCTATACTCTTTATTATTATTTCTGTGTTGTGCATTTCAATAATATGACTATGTTAGCATGCATAGGTTCTCACTTGTTACACCTTATATCAAACATATTATATAAACATTATTAGGCAATATATTTTAAAAATGAAAATACAATAATAATAATAAATAAAAAATTGATCATACCTTTAGGTATAATAGAGTCACTCTCCCCATAGACATGTAGTGATGGTAACTCTATCTCCTCATCATAGAACCCTTTATGAACAAGGCTCCCTGATCGAAAACCGGATGCAAAGATTGCAAATTTAAATGAATATGGTAAATCTGGAATAAGTACACTTCATTAGTGTGTTTATTTCAGAATTGTATAATTGTGGCATCGGGTCAGGTGAAAATACCTCTTCCTGCTATTGCAGACCTTGCCTTGCATACCTACAGTATATATAGTGCGGAGCATGATGGCACTTGATTCATGTGCATACTGTACTTTCTATACATCCAAATTTAATAAGAAAATAATGTAAATCTAAATGTTTCTATCAAACTAATTTTTAAGCATTTTAGTTTTGTAAAACAATAACTTCATTATTAATGAAGATAGTAGAAATTAACACTCACATCCCTTTTGCTGCATACCAGCTAACAATCCAACCAAGCATGCTCCCTGTGAGAAACCCATAAATCCATCAAAGGGCCCATAATCTTGTACAATTTGTTCTACCAACTGTAGAGTGTCTTCAAAGCCTATTGCTGGGCCTCCTAAGCATTTACCACTGAATGTATTGTCTTCTGCATTAAACCACCATGCCCTACCATCTGTAAATTTCAAAGATATTCATAAGTACTTCCAACAGCCTGCTAGAGTAAGTTTAATTGAACATACACTAGGACCTATTGTTATTGTTAGGCATTCAGTGTGGTTTTTGTGCATTGCATAATACATAATCCGAGATAATTATTAAAAACAACAACAATAAAACAATCAATGTTTACTAAGAAATTTTAAAAAGATGACATTTTGTTAAATTAAAGATGTACTGCAACCTTAGTTATGTTATATTATACACTAGCGACCCGCCCCGGCTTCGCACGGGTGCAATGCTTATGTAAATATGCATGTATTATACATATAAACCTTCCTTAAGAATCAGTCTATCTATTTAAAAAAACCGCATCAAAATCCGTTGCGTAGTTTTAAAGATCTAAGCATACATTGGGGCAGACAGACAGCAGATAGCGACTTTGTTTTATACTATGTAGTGATTACATACAAGTTTAATTTGTTTAAAATATGTATTTGATTGTGGTTGGCACTCTGGATAATCGCGAATACATATAACTGAGGACAGGATAATCGGGTTTGAACTATAATTGAATTAATATGTCACAAACAATATATGTGACAGAAGGAAAAGTACAAGAATAAAATGAACTGCATTTTATTCTTTCATTCGATCTTGTTTTATTAATACGTTTTGAGAGACTCCATCTATAACCAGTCTAACATGCAATTTATTGTTATTTTAGATAATTTTTCACTCAACATTGGCAAAATGCTAAACGGAGCCAAAAATAAGACGTAGACAAGAATTAATATTTAAAAACATATTTTATATGCTAATATTTAATAATGAATTAGTGACGACAAGTTGTGTAAATACTAAACTAACCTTCATCACCACCACCATCTTCACTAACAACTTTATGAGGCGCAGATATAAATGTTAGCTGGGCATATTTTGAAACTGCTTTCCTGAAAGATCCAATTTTCCCACGAAATAAAGCACCATTCTGTCTGTAACCGTGAAATGCTAGAATTTTTAACTTCGGTCGATCTCCTTCTTTCTTTTCCGTCGATTGATTAGTATAATAATGTACTCCTTGGTTAGAATTAGAATTGTGGTCGGACATTTTTCTTGAAAATAGCTTGCTTGCTGTAGCTGTGACGATAGCGGTACTTATAGCATTTGCTTTGAATATTTTTAAATTACGGTAACTTATTGTTTTAAGAATTTTTATCCGTTCCCAGCTCCTAGGATTGCTAGGATTTGTTTACTTACGTCACGTCCACAGACTATAGTCCGCGCAAAATAAGGTGCGTTCCAAAATGATTTCAATTTACTCGGGGTAGACGGTGAATTATAGCTCACTATTGGTCGTTATTAAGGGTGCGTTCCAAAACGATCTCAAATTACTCGGGGTAGAATAAATGGTAGCTCACTATTGGTCGTTATTAAGAAGCGCTTTCACCATTGGTTAGTTTTGTTAAACTATAGTTAATTTACACCAATTAGAAAGCTTTCTTACGCTGTCTACTTGGCTTCACCTGGTTTTGGAACGCACCCTTAATAGGCCTGTTTTGACACATGGCTTGTTTTGACTTCCTGAGGTTTTGACACACGGCAAATAACGTCAGTGGTGATGTGACCAAAACCAAAATAATCGATTACCTAAGTCGATTACTTACTATATGAGCTTTGTAATCGTAATTATTTTATTGTAACCAATTGTAATCCAAGTATTAAATTATTCTTGGGACAATTTAACAAATAAAAAAAAAGAGTGTTTGGCGGGAAACCATGGCGTCTGGATGTCGATCTTTATTTAGATAATTCAAAATTGCTTCGGAGTGGATTTTGTGCAGTGAAAGTGTCGGTGTCGTTTCGTTACATAAGCATCCAGTGTTGACGAACAGTTATGAGGAATCATTGAAATAAAGGCTTTGTGTTTAAGACGTTGAGAATTGTATAGGGGTTGGAAATCAATTCTCATCAGTCCCCATCATGAGGTCAATACCATTATTTTCTCGCCAAGCACTCCCTAAATGCATTAAAATGTGTGTCACTCACATTTTATCACAAAAATCAAGAAAGAAGATATGAAACTGAAGACTTGGCTGTATGGGCTAGATCCCTTTGCCGTCCCGTAACAGGGAAAATTTAAGAAAAAAAAACAAAGGAGTGTTTGGCGGGAAATCATGGCGTCTGGATGTCGATCTTTATTTCGATAATTCAAAATTGCTTCGGAGTGGATTTTGTGCAGTGAAAGTGGTGTCGTTTTGTTGCATAAGCATTCGTGTTGACGAACAGTTATGAGGAATCATTGAAATAAAGGTTTTGTGTATGTGGCGTTGAGAATTGTATAGTGGTTGGAAATCCCACTATACAATTCTCATTAGTCACCATTATGAGGTCTGTACCATGCATTTCTCGCCAAGCACTCCCTAGACGCATTAAAAAGTGTGGCACCCACATTTTGATGCAAAAATCAAGAAAGAAGATGAAACTAAAGACTTGGCTGTATGGGCTAGATCCCTTTGCCGTCCCGTAACAGGGAAAATTTAACCAAAAAAAAAAAACAGAGTGTTTGGCGCAAGGAGCTTATACTAAGAATGGAGTCATTAGTCAAATTAACAAAGTGAGGGCAAAAATTTTGACAATACTTGACATTTCAAATTTCACATTTCTCTTTCTAGAAATTGTCGTCATCTCTTTCTAAACACGACTACATAGAAACAAGATTTCCCCAGTATTTCGCCATCTTTCTAAAACAAAAGTAGAAAAGTAGCTAAAAACTTAACATATTGTATTCAATTATCAGTATTTATTATCAATGAAAGAAATAAATATAATATATTTACTTTTAATGTTTAGGTTTGTATTTTATTTTGAAAATCATCATTGTGATTCTTTCAATAACTTATGGGAAATGAAAGGATTTATGTAATGGCAGCACTTTCTTCATGTGTCAATGTCCCGAAATCTCAACATGACATAAATTGTCGTAATTGACGTATTCATAAATATCGACTCGCGATTTTGGTACGGCTTTTTACTTTAAAATAAGGATAAATAGTGCAAAATGGTAAACAAATACATATTTCGAGCTGGTAGAAGTGAGTAGTATTGAGGATGCAGTGTGAATTTCACTTGCAAGTGTCATAATTGCATATAATATTGTTCAATCTATAAATTTCATTTTTCACCCGTAATTCCAGATTATTAGCGTTATTTTGCAAAACTCCATAAGAGGGAGAAATTTCTGATACTCGCATTTAATCCTATCTTAGAATTTAATGAATTTTTGCACATAATTTACTTATTCAAATATCTGTAAACAAATGACTAGGGTGACTAGGATTTCCGGAATTATAAGGAAATAATATCCCTTTCTATCCATTCCTTTTATAAATGGCAATCAAAATTGATAGATTATTTTATTTAATTCTTTGAAATAACTGTTACATAGATAAAATACATAAATAGTTTTACCCATTTTTAGTTCGAAATGTTTATTTACAAATAAAATATGTAATTTGTGTAATGTAAATTATTTTATTTGAGAAAAAGATAATGAGAGTATTGATTGGATTGTACTAGTATAATAATGTTTATCATTCACATTTGCATGTACTAACATGCAACGCAGATACATTGCACACAGACAGACAGTATTAATAAAATTGTGGCTGCGCTCTTCTGCACTTGTAATCAAATAGCATATTAAAATCTATCAAATGATAGTTTTTAATATGCTATTTGATTACAAGTTAAAAGTGTACATAAATATTTATATACACTTTTAACTTATATACATAAAATTTTCTTTTCTTTTTAGATTTCCGAAGCGACGGACCATATGGTTGTCTATTGTGTCTTGAAAAACAAAATTTTAATAAAGTTCGAAAATATGTAGCTTTCAATTTCAAGACCCCAAAACTTTCAAGGCAACTGCTTATGTCAAACTTCAAGCCCTTTTTTCAATAAAACCACTACTCAATCACTTTTCAAAGGCAACCCTTGAATTGGTTAGTAAAAATTTTCTTGATAATATACAGTTAATACAGAGAGCTAAAATGTTTGGGGAAATAATTTTAAGGGCATCAGGCATCATCAATTATTGAATAAACAATGACTCAATTGAATTTTAACATTCTGCATAGTCACAAAAATGGCGTATGGTATGACGCAAAAATGAGAAACCAGGATTTCCGAAGTAATTAGTCTATTGTCACCAACACTTCATTTATCGATGTTTAGAATAGGTTAAATAAAGCGTAAGAAATATACATTCGAATTAAGTTAATATAGTATGAATTATTTCTAATCTAGTCCGTTACACTTTTATCTTGATTATGCTATGCCCAAATGGGCAACATGATGTGCTGGTGTTGTTTGTGAACATCTGTTATTTACATTCATGAATGCAATAAATTATTTGATTTGATTTGAATTATATTTACAAGTTTTGTTTGCCTAATCTTCTTTTTATATACCGATAAATGTCGAATCGAAACTGACGAGTTGGGTCGATTTTATTGCACGTAAGTGTAGATAACGGTCATTTTTATCAATATAAATTAATAGCTTTAGTTATTTTTATAAATAAACTTAAATAAATATGTAATAACCGTGACTCGCAAACAAATATTCGTGTTCCTCGCACAAATATTTGCCGGAACCAGGATTCAAACCCGAACGGCTTCATGTGTAGGTAGCTATACTGACCACTCCACCATGACGGCGTCAAAAAGTTGTTCATATTGATGGCCTAAAACACCCCAAATATTACATATAATGTAGGCTGTAACATGTAGGGTACCATGTTTAAGTACCCTTCATGTTACAGCCTGTATTATACTAAAAACCAAGTGCTACTAAACTTACTTTTAGCCGATTTGTAGCCAGTAGCTGTTACTAATGTAACTAATTCACGGAAAGTTACTAGAGCTAACAATTTCTTCTGTTGTATAAAAAACCGCACTTCGGCTTTCAGCCGTAATATCTATCAATATAAAGAAAGTCTGGTAGTAAGTTGGTAAGTTGCGCATCATTATGGCCCTATTATCATTACTCAAGAACGGCTAGATCGGTATACCACACAATATATTTTTATAGCATTGCTAACCGGAAAACCTTAAATGTATGCTTAGCAACTAAAAAAAAGAACAATTTAATGTCTATGAGTTGACGTGACATGAGATAAGCTATATAATAAACTGTAACGTGCCTCTTAAAATCAAGAGTCACAGAAGCGATAAATCCTCGTATTTCGGTTGCTGATTTTTTTCCTGGGAGCCGAAAATAGATAACATTACCGTGCTAAAAGGCACTCAGGAAAAAAAGTTTAAAGTAATTATTATGAATTTTAATTCTTTGTCATGGAAAACTCAAAACTCAAATTATTTTCAACTTGTGGTTTTATTAACGTAACGAAGTTCAAGTGTAACGTTATACATACATATTATACCGACCTACATACATATTTTTTTTTTAATTAAATCAGATTACACTATTTATAAATATTACATAAATTAAGATATAAAGGAAGCTCATCTAATTGAAATATTTCTTTAGAGTTCGCCTCCTAAATTTATCAACAGGTTTTAGCGCTCCATATCAACGTTAATAAGCTACATTTTAGTGACCGTACGACTGTTGCGGGCAATCTCCGATAGATTGCGCCTGCGTCGCCGGGCAGTCTCGATCTTGTCAGGAATCGCATACAAAGGCTTGGTGATTCGGTCTTGCGCTTGCGTGGTTCGCTAAGTAAATTGAGCACCGACAAGACCTACCTAATACTAATTAACTAATTTGATAATCGTGTGCAATAATAGTTATTTATTTAATGTGTTTAACCCCTAATTGGGGTCCAAGATTAGGCTAAGGTAGCCGCTGTCGCCTCCGCTACTTCACTTCCGCCCAGGGCTGGACTTACAGTGAGCAGCAGTACAAGCCGCCCTAACTCGTCCCACCGAGCGACCCTCACCGAGACCATTTCCGGCTACCACCAGGGGAGTACACGCTATTGGGCATTATACCACCATTTAATAAATTGTTCTGCACGGATCTCTCGTGTCTCATTTAACTCCCTATATCTTAGGACCGTGGGAGCACGTGAGACCTTACCCGTGGCACAAGACTGTCCGTGATTAATTTGTGCTACAGGCACCCTACTAGAAAGAGACAGAGCCTCTCTAGAATTGTCAAGAAATGTCAAGTGTTGTCAAAACTTTTGCCCTCACTTTGTTCATTTGACTAATGACTCCATTCTATAGGTAAAATATAAGCTCCTTGGTTTGGCGGGTAATCATGGCGTCTAGATGTCGATCTTTATTTCAATAATGCAAAATTGCTTCGGAGTGGATTTTGTGCAGTGAAAGTGGTGTCGTTTTGTTGCATAAGCATCCGTGTTGACGAACAGTTATAAGGAATCATTGAAATAAAGTTTTTGTGTATGTGGCGTTGAGAATTGTATAGTGGTTGAAAATCCCACTATACAATTCTCATCAGTCACCATCATGAGGTCTGTACCATGCATTTCTCGCCAAGCACTCCCTAGATGCATTAAAAAGTGTGGCACCCACATTTTAATGCAAAAATCAAGAAAGAAGATGAAACTAAAGACTTGGCTGTATGGGCTAGATCCCTTTGCCGTCCTGTAACAGGGAAAATTTAACCAAAAAAAAAAAGGAGTGTTTGGCGGGAAATCATGGCGTCTGGATGTCGATCTTTATTTCGATAATTCAAAATTGCTTCGGAGTGGATTTTGTGCAGTGAAAGTGGTGTCGTTTCTTTGCAAAAGCATCCGTGTTGACGAACAGTAGGCCTATTCGCTAACTTTTTTTGACAGTTGAAAGTGATGATCACCGAGTGAATTGCACATTCATTGCTGTTTTACACGACACGCTATTATGGCACTTGTCGTGTAAAAACAGCAATGGATGTGTAATTCACTCAGTGATGATCACTTTCAACTGTCAAAAAAAGTTAGGGAATAGGCCTACAGTTATGAGGAATCATTGAAATAAAGGTTTTGTGTATGTGGCGTTGAGAATTGTATAGTGGTTGGAAATCTCACTATACAATTCTCATCAGTTACCATCACGAGGTCTGTGCCATGTATTTCTCGCCAAGCACTCCCTAGATGCATTAAAAAGTGTGGCACCCACATTTTAATGCAAAAATCAGGAAAGAAGATGAAACTGATGACTTGGCTGTATGGGCTAGATCCCTTTGCCGTCCCGTAACAGGGAAAATTAAAACAAAAAAAAAAATTGTTTCGCGCCAAATCTGACATTATTGAGAGTTTAGTTGAATTACATTTTTGTTTTGATAATCGTCTTAGTATTAGCATTAAAATATTTATTAAAAAAATATTTACAAGCAAACATGGAAGAAGGTGATTTTGATCAACGTCTTAGAGATTTGCAAAGGGAATACTTGGAGTTTTTAGACGATGAAGTAGGTTTCAAGCCATGAATAACCTTACTTTACTTTCTACGTTATGTATTCATGCTTTAACGTTTTAATTTTAGGAAGATCAAGGAATTTATATGGAAGAAGTGAAACAAATGATAGCTGACAAGTCCAAACGACTTGTTGTGAACGTTAATGACCTTAGAAGAAAGAACCCACAGCGCGCTAAGAATTTACTTGAGAGTGCTTTTGAGGAGCAAATCGCATTTCAGAGAGCTCTCAAGGAATATGTGTCATCTATTGACCCTACCTACGCGAAATTGCAAGAGGAATTTTTTGTTGCATTCTCTGGAAGCTTTGGTAATAAACATGTTACACCCAGGAGCTTAACTTCCAGGTAAGGCAGAAAATTGCTGTTATATCTATCATAACTTATCATACATCTTAATATATCCAGCAATGAATGTATCTGTTCATATTGTTTTACTATCCTGAAAAACAGTTTCACAATAAGTCAATAGAAACTCATTAGGTATTCAATTAACCTTTAACTGGCGACATGATTATTTTTGATATTAAAAGAAGAAGTAATTAGAGATGAAACAGATATCCCGTAACTATTTGGTATCCCGCCTAAATTTACTATCCGGCCTGTTACCTGTATCTGGCCAAATAACTGTTCGTTTCATCTCGAGAAGTAACCATTGGCATGTAATAAATAACATGTAAGTAAATTCCATCAGTATAATATTATAAGTATAAAAAATGAATATAAAATCCTAGTGTACTAAAGCCTTGTTAAAAAAAAAATTTTTAATAGAAATTTCATAAAGTTTTATTATGAAGCAGGGTTTTAAATTATCAAGATAAATATGCCCTTTGATAACTAGCCGATAATTATCAAACAGATATAGGTAAGCCCTATTTTCTAGAATTACATAATGTTGAGGAAACAATCTACAGTAGGGCTTCGATAGTTCGAACACCCAAAAAATATACCCTGTTCAAATGTACACAGATTTCGTAGTATAGTATGTACAAATTTTTATAGAAATTTTTGGTAATAAAATGAAACTATTTAAATGAAAAAAAAAATGTTTTAATCATGAAAAACTATTACAAAACAAACGAATTAAAGGAAAAGAAACAACTTTTTTAAAAGAAAAGGCATTTTTCCGAAATAGAAATGTCGACTTCGTCTGGCCATTCCAAGCTTTAGTATGTGGAATCCTTGAATCTGGTTCCGATGCTACCAATTCGACTTCACTTTATCTATCTTGCTCATCTTTCTTGCTTCTTTTTATTACTTCTCTGACTATGTCTTCATCAGTTTAGGGCTCCTGGCAATGATTATCATCATTGCTAACCAATAAGTAGTGAAATGACTGGAATGCAACCATTTGGTGCTGCGTACGGATAAACTGCGGTCGTTCGGATTATAGAGGCATTTGGATTAGCTAGAGTTTGGACTATTGAGGTCCTACTGTATTCTATATTTCTGTATACAACTCAAGTTGCTAAGAATAAAAAAAACCAACTTCAATTTCTTTGTTTCGGCTATACACAAAACTAATGAATGAAGAAAATAATGAATAAGTGACAGTTCAGATACCAAAACCCCACAACGAGGGGAATCCCCTCTATTGACATTAAGTCTTTCTGTGGTTATTTTGGCACTAAAACAAAAGCTACTATGACACAGGGTCATAACAAACAGGGGGAAGTGGCTGTGAGACTCCCATGTTACTAGTTAAAGGTTAAGCAAACTTTCAACTTCAAAATTTTCTTTCAAAAATTTTCAGTTACTTAGGAAACTTAATATGTGTGGAAGGGATAGTGACGAGAGTATCACTGGTACGTCCAAAAGTGGTACGTAGTGTGCACTACTGCCCAGCTACCAAAAAGGTGATGGAGCGCAAGTATACAGATCTTACATCATTTGAAGCATTTCCTTCAACGGCTGTCTATCCTACAAAGGTATCAATTTATTGGCTTAATATATTTGAAGTTATATTTTATGTAGCATTATTTTAATTATAACTTTAAAAGATGTTTAAAAGCAATAGGAACAATTTTATACTCTGGTATAATACTAAATAAATGATAAATGGTTTGACAGGATGATGAAGGCAATGCATTGGAAACTGAATTTGGCTTATCGCGTTACAAAGACCACCAGACACTGACAGTTCAAGAGATGCCAGAAAGAGCACCAGCTGGACAACTTCCCCGCAGTGTGGATGTGATCTGCGATGATGACCTTGTAGACAAATGTAAGCCTGGAGACAGAGTGCAAATAGTTGGGAACTACCGTTGCCTCCCATCTAAACAAGGTAGTTTCACTGCTGGAACATTCAGGTGAGCTTCGTTTTATTTCAACTTTTTTCTGCTAAAGAGTTGACAACATCCAACTCAAGTGGATTTTTATAATAATTAAAACCACTGTTATAACTATGCAAAAGGTTAAAAATAGAAGAAAAATAATAGTATAATAAGCAAAATTGCAAAATGATGAAAGTAATTAGACATTCCTATATTTTTTTAAGTAAATTGTTTAAAGACTACTAATATAATCTCACTTGGAGCTAGTATAAATAAAGCCTTGCTCAATAGTTGTCAATAAGTATAAAATTACTTTTTTTAGTGTATTTTTTACTGACATCAGATTTTCTTCATATTTCCAGGACAATATTAATAGCAAATAATATAACCCAAATAAATAAAGATTTGAATCCCAATGTAACTTTGGAAGACATTAAGTTATGTAAGCGATTAGCTAAGAGAGCCACAGTGGACATGTTTGAGCTGCTCAGCAAGTCACTTGCACCATCTATACATGGTCATGACTACATAAAGAAAGCTATATTGTGCCTGTTACTTGGAGGTATGGAGAAGATTCTGCCTAATGGAACAAGGCTTCGAGGGTGAGTTCAGATCTACATGTTGTGGACTATCATGTTTTAATGCTCAAAATATCTTACAAAATACTGTACAAAGGCATATTTATCATCTCATCAATGACCAATATTGATTTTATTCAAAAGTGACCTTTGATGGCAACTTTTCAATTACTCAAAATCTCTCTCAGTGACATCAACGTCCTGCTGATTGGCGACCCATCAGTGGCAAAGTCCCAGTTGCTTCGGTACGTCCTGATGACGGCTCCTCGTGCTATCACCACTACTGGACGAGGCTCTTCCGGTGTTGGTCTGACTGCTGCTGTTACTACTGACCCTGAGACTGGAGACAGAAGGTAGGTTATGGTACTTTCATAAGTTCTATATTGGAATGCTCATCTGAAGTGACTTTCGTACCAAATAATATAATAAAGTGAGAGAAATCAGGGTAGTAAAAGTGTGCAGTGAGAGAAATCAGGGTAGTAAAAGTGAACAGTGGAGGCAATCTATCGCATTTTAAAGGAATGAGTTAGTTATGCCACGCGTGGGCTCATTGACAACCGTGTGGTTTCTAGTGAGAAATGCTTTCTGTGAGAACATCGCGATGCAGAAAGAGGAGAAACACATCGCGTAACGTTCCTAATAAAATAGGCCGGTTCGAAGGAGAAGGCTCCAAGGGCAATTCCATTGCCATAACAGGAACCGCATAATGGGTTGAGTCCCCATCACCCGTGACTCACGTCACTCTCGTGGAGGGTGAATAATTTTCTGCAGCCACCCAAAAAACGGATTTTGTGATGAGTTACTACATGTAACCTTACACCAAATAATCGCTTCCTAATTCGTTGGCGTCTTTGAATTCACAGCAAAAGAAGTTGTTCCTCAAAATCTATTTAAAAAACCTTAGTGCCCTACTACATTCACGGAAACCCAACTAGTGTCGGTGTTGGTCGCAGGCAGTCGCCATCTCTCAATTCAATTCAATTCAATTTTTAAATTTATGGCCCCTGCCAGGTTTGACAATTTTGCCAAGATCCAGTTTTGGAAAAGACACGGATTGTGTGATTATTACTATTACTTTTGTGACTATTATCCGGTTGGGTAACCTGTGGACAAGGCACATATAATAAGTTGGTTAGTTCGCCATCTCTCGTGCGACGTCGCGCGACCAGTAGGCCTATTCGCTAACTTTTTTTGACAGTTGAAAGTGATGATCACCGAGTGAATTGCACATTCATTGCTGTTTTTACACGACATGTGCCATAATAGCATGTCGTGTAAAACAGCAATGGATATGTAATTCACTCAGTGATGATCACTTTCAACTGTCAAAAAAAGTTAGCGAATAGGCCTACAGGTGACTGCTCATGACAGGTGTCGCTGCAGTGTCGCTAATCTGTACGAGCTCTTAGGATAAAAACCCCTTTTAAAATAAAATTTAAAAAAAGTTAATAATATCTACACTTAAGTTAGGTATAAAACTATACTCCGCTTTTAGTCGCTGCCACGGGGCTAGTGGCCAATTCTGACGTCAGCGGACAACAGCGCTTGCCGCCCGCTCGCGTCCGCACAACATTTATACCTAATCTATACTATTTGTACCTATTCTGGCTTCATTTCATTTATTAGGGATCCCCGACGCAGCGACGCTCATCTTAAAAATATTGAATTAAGTTTAATAATAAAAATATCCAAAATTATTATGTAATTAAAATTGTCCGTTATCTATATAAAACAGACCCGAATATTAAGATATTACCCGCGCGACACGTCCTTTACGTACGACCCTTGAGCGAGTAATATTTATATGAATCTTTAAAAATTTATTGTGTAGCCATTGGAAGTGCAAACAGAAATAAAATTTAATGTCATATTTCAAGTTGAAATGTCAGTATTTGGAAAAAACCCTCAAGAAGTCCCTACATCAATATTATTTATTAAAAAAATTTTTTGAGCAAGAAATTAATTATTGGAAAGTGAGAAAAAAACTAGGAAATTCAAATATTTGAAACGCGACAAGAGCTGGTTGTTACATAACAATCTATTAAATAGGATATGTTAATGTCGTTATTACCAGTTTTTTAACATCAAATCCTCCAATCCAAAGATTTTATTTCTGTTGAAATCAAAGGAAAGCTTTAAGCTAATGATTTGCAATACTCTCTAACCATTTAATCTTACATAATTAATTTATCCTAGATATAATCTAAACTAATAATATTGTTTGTTTTATTGATATAGATAGACCATATAAACTAAGACGTCGCGAGCGTTTAAAATGCCCATTTATTAATTATTTTAACATGTTTTTTTTGGATGGTAACTCAATATCCAGCCGGATACCGGATATTAAAAAACTACGGCCATTTTCTATAATAAAATGCAATACTTTAATCTTTGTGAGCCTAAATATCAACAAAATGGCTTATAATTATGACGACTTTTATTTAAAGTCGAAAAAGTTACAAAAAAACTTTATAAAAAACCAAAATTTTCTTCTGAGATATTCCCTCTAATGATAAATACGTAAAAAGTAAATATCTAAACTATTTTTTTTTAGTAAAAACTTAGCGAAACCGCCCGAATTTATCTGATTGCGTTTGTGACGCTAAACTCGTCACGACATGCAACGAGACAATGGGGTAAATATCCGGCCGCCGGATATCCGGCCTCACAGCTCGCTGGTTATCCGGTATCCGGCCAAACAACTATCCGTTTCATCTCTTCTATTAACTACCGCTCATTACTTCCGTCAGAAAAAAAATTAAATTACTGTCAAGTCGCGCCGAAAGACATTAAAAAAATAATAGTAAAAAAAAAAACTAAAAAAACATGCTTTTATATTAAATCGGACTAAAAACTTACTACTAAAGGCTGCGGGCCCGCAACCGCGGCGGGCGCGGGTAAAAATCGCTCCGTGAGTCCTTAGCCTTACATATAAACATACAGGAGTTACATACAAACATACAGGTGACACTAAAATAAGCGTGTTAAAAAATTGTGCTTTATACCACACGACCACGACTAAAGTAAAACTTCTGTAATAATATAAAAAGTATGTCAACTAATTTGACAAGCAACGCGATGTATTCCAAATTTTAAAAAGTATCTTCCGTTCCTCTCGCCCGCTTTTCCCTAACGCATTCACCAGCATTACTCCCCAAATCAAGCGCGCGTAAAGACGTTTTACTTCAAAAAAAAGTCTCCCCTTGACTTTCTCGTATACCGGAAACGACTCAAAAATTGATAGAAACCTTATATTTTGATTTCATATATGCATGTTAAATTTTGGTCACCCATCCGAGTAAAGATCCTGCTTAACATTCTGCTTAAAATTCGTGATCGATGACTCAAAAGTTGATAGAAACCTTATATTTAGATGTTATACATGCATGTTAAATTTGGTTGCAATAAGTTAAAACATACTCGAGTTATCGTGCTAAAACATACAGACACACAGACAGAGATAATTAAAACAAAGGGTTTTTTGGACTCGGGTCCAAAACGTGTAAATCCGTCAAAATCTCGAGGTCGAATTTTTTGACGATTACAAGACTTCCTCTCTGCTACGTATACGAGAAAGTATAAATAGCATTCTACGGTACCTAAATGTAATGAACGAAACGCAGGCTGGAAGCCGGCGCCATGGTACTGGCGGACCGCGGTGTAGTGTGCATCGACGAGTTCGACAAGATGTCCGACATCGACCGCACGGCCATCCACGAGGTCATGGAGCAGGGCCGCGTCACCATCGCCAAGGCCGGCGTGCACGCGGCGCTCAACGCGCGTTGCTCGGTGCTGGCCGCCGCCAATCCCGTCTACGGGAGGGTGAGTAACAGTCACAGCATATCAAACTAGAGACGCCCACTGTTGGACATAGGCCTCCCCATAGGTCAGTCCTGCGCTGCCCACATCCAGCGGCTTCCCGCGACCTTTACCAGACCGTCGGTCTACAGGGCCGGATTTAGGGGAGGGCAAGCGGGGCTACAGCCCCAGGGCCTCCACAAAAGAGGGGCCCCCACAATAAAGATTCGGAAAAAAAATTTCAAATTTCACAACTTTTCCTATCATATTTTATTTCGAGTTTTACCTTTACCTACGGTACTTTGTACAAACATGATTACATGAATAATAATAATAATAATAATATCTTTCTATTTTGTTCGTTGATTAAAGGTCGTAAAGAAGTGTGCCTATTTTTTAACCGAAAACTCGATTGAAAAAAATTGTTCATTTTATTTGGAAAATAATTTGGGGCTAAGGGGCCTCCACTCCTGTTGCCCCGAGGCCTCCAGACCTTTAAATCCGGCCCTGTCGGTCTACCTTGTGGGACGCTACTTTTTAGCGGTTTTTTTTTTTTACGGAAGGGAAGATAACTTTAAGCGTGTAGTCCAGGAATGCGAATGTGAAAGTATGTTAATTTCGGTTTAAACGCTATACTTATACTAAGTTTTATGTACACTGACAACCAATTACAGACGTGCGACAAAAGTTGTTAACCAATCAGAGTTCTGACTATTATTTACATTTCGCTCCTGCTTTGTGACGGTCACGCCCAGGTAACGGGAATGGTGGGCGAGACGCTGGAACATGTGGCAGCTGTGGGAACGGCACCTTTCAGCTGATGCAACGACAATATATAGAGCGAATATTCATGATCAGTAGACAATGTCTGTGGCTACACTGCTATTAAATTTAACACTACGTTTCCCAGTACGCGGTCGCCACTCAACGGCCTTTCCGCCCTAACGGCCATTAGTCCATCTTGCAATGTGCCCTGCCCACTGCCGCGTAAGGTTAGCAATTCTTGAAGCTTTGTTGGTGACCTTAGTTCTCCTTCGGATTTCATCTTTTCTGATATGATCACGCAGATAAACTCCGAACACAGCCCTCTCCATTGCCTTTTGAGTGATCTTGAGCCTTGTTCTTTCGGTTCCATAGGTCAACTGGCAACACACACGAATTAAAGATTTTCGTGTTGAGACGTTGATTGAGAAGTTTCGCGGTAGATGGGCAGAGAATATGCCGCTTATTTGATATTACTTATTGACCAACCCCGTCTACTGAAGGGTGACGAATAACTCTTTTTGGTGTGCCTCCTTCAGATTACGCCATATAGCTCGGTCTTGAGCTGCCTCCATCCAGTTCATCCCTGCAGTTTTCTTGACGTTCATCCTTCCATCGCGTCTGTAGTTTTCCTCTAGGTCATCGTGGCACCGTTGCGTAAAGTCCAGTTAGCTATCGACGTATCCAATCCTTTATTGCCAATCTCAAAACGCTTGTGAAGCAGGAATTTTCTGTGTTTTCTTGAATCAAGACCTTTCTCAATCACCTTCATTTAGGAGCCGAAACAATATTGGTGACTTTCCCCTACATATTAGTGAGAAACATTTAAGCATTAAAACTTATATTGTCAGAGGTGTCCGATCCACTATAAATAAAATAAAATAAAATAAATAAAATAAAAAGTATTTATTTCAAGCATAGCTCATATAATATTAGTACATTAGTAACAATGGTTTTACTTATAACTATGTTAGTATTATTAGTATCTAGCTTAAATACATTATTTATTATTATTTTACTTATTCCTAGCCGCGCCTGTCACTGTTACCACCCAGTGTTTTTCCTTCAGGATGCTGTTGTTGCTGTTGCGTACACGATACAGCAGTGAGGCAATTTTTTTGCGCATTATCGCGTAATAGCAATCAGTGTGCGCCTCCGCAAACATCCCAGACGCACTACAGTATCTTGGGAGCCTCAACAACATCCTGAATGCATTATTATACTGTACTCGCAGGGCGCTACAAGCACGCTGCGTGTAGTCCACCCACAGAGCACTCGAGTAGAATGATTGGCAAAAGGCTTTAAATAGCGTAACCTTCACATCCCTCGTACATCGAGTGAACCTGCGAGCGAGCATATTGCTTCGCACTGCCAACGCCCTGCGCTCTCTCTCTATGTCCTCGTTGTCCTTGAGATCACTAGTCACTATGTGGCCCAAGTACTTGAATTTGTCCACTCGTTTCAGTGGTACGCCGTTTAGGAGTACTGGCGGTACATGAGTGGGTTGGTATTTGCCTGATTTAAATATAAGTATTTGACTCTTTTGTGAGTTATAATGAAGCCCATGCACCGCTGCGTAATCCTGACATATAGACAATAGTGTCCTCAATCCGTTGATCGAGGGGCTCAGTAGCACCATGTCGTCTGCATAGCTTATAATGCTATGCATGCCTTGGCGACCTTTAAGTAAAGCTGAACTTAGATCAAGTCCCAGTTCCGTTAAAGTTTCGTTGGTTGCCCTGTTTAATAAAATAAAGTTATTTTCAATAAGTATTGTTATGATTGTAATCTGCATAGTCCCTTTAAATTAAATTTAGCATTGGTCTGCCTACAGACCACCAAATGTGCCCAGATTTTCTACTTTTAAATGTTTTTTTTATTCAAAATCAATATTATGATTGTTTTTGTCACAGTACGACCAATACAAGACGCCCATGGAAAATATAGGGCTACAAGACTCGCTGTTATCCCGTTTCGACTTGCTGTTTGTGATGCTGGACATCGCAGATGCTGACCACGATAACATGATCTCCGAACACGTACTCCGGATGCATAGATACAGGTCAGGAAGATCACAAACTTTTTTCACTCTTAAATCTAACAAGAACAGTTGAAAATAATGCTTGTTTGCGAACCACATAGCTTAAAATAAAGATGCGCGTCACAACTGCTACAAAGATTTCGTTTTATGCAGAAATCCGAAGGAACAAGATGGAGAGGTCCTGCCAATGGGTTCATCTGTTGAAATGCTCTCTACTGAGAACCCCGACAATGAAGAAGCAGAGGTAAGGTTGGATAGAAAAGTATGTATGAACCGACCCCAAATAATTTCATACACAAGTCGGTCCAATATGTCATCATAATGCTACAGTCATTCCCTTGGGTAGACAGGCAGAGGGTCTTCTATGAAACTAAAATAAAACCTGTAGCATTATGATGACATATTGGACCAACCTCAAATAATTTCATACACAATTCGGTCCAATATGTCATCATAATGCTACAGTCATTCCCTAGGAGGTCAGGCAGGGGGTCGCCCAATAAACTAAATTAAAACCTGTATCATTATGATGATATATTGGACCGACTCCAAATAATTTCATACACAAGTCCGTACAATGTGTCATCATATTGCTACAGGCATTCCCAAGGGGTGTCAGGCAGGGGGTCGTTCATAATACTAAAATAAAACCTGTAGCATTATGTTGGCATGTTGGACTGACTCCAAATAATTTTATACACAATATACTACATATTAGATTGCCATAGAAGATTTTCTGTAAAACTTATTTTTATCCTTTCGCTTTCAGGAAACCAACGAGTCCATATATGAGAAATACGACCCGTTGCTACATGGTAACACACGAAGCAAGAAGGACCAGATACTCAGTACCAAGTTTATGCGCAAGTACATCCATATCGCGCGGCTGATGAAACCGAAACTGACGCAGGAAGCATCTGATGCCATCGCCGACGAATACGCCAGGCTTAGGAACCAGGACATGATGGACAGCGATGTGGCCAGGGTGAGATGTAGTTCTGAATAACTATCTAATTCTTAATAAATTTTACACCATACACATACATTAACATCTTCTTTCTTCATATTCGCATTGAAATGTGGGCGCTACACATTTTAATAATAATAATAATAATAATAGAATTTGAAATCTTGTTTATGGTCAATAAAGTTTTAACTTGTATCGGAATGCACCCTCATCCTTCTCTTTGGTTCTTGCCCTGCAATTAAAACATGTAGTGTCTCGTTGTTAAAGTTATTAAACAAATACTTGAGTTTTCATGAACATCCATATAATTCCAATAAATATACTTCCACGCTCACACCAATTATCTAGCCCAAAGTAAGTATCATTATGAACTTGTGTTATTGATACTAGATAACGGAAATTTTTATTAATATACATGATTTTAGATATAAACTTAATTAAATATATAAACAACCATGACTCGCAAAAAAATATTGGTGTTCGTCACACAAATATTTGCCGCTACCAGGATTCGAACCCGGACCGCTTAATGTGTAGGCAGCTATACTGACCGAGAAATGCATGGCAACAGACCTCATGATGGCGACTGATATAAAATTCTCAACGTCATGCACACCAGACCATTTCAAACTTACTTCATACTAAAAGTTTATTGCATATGTAATATGATTATTACAGACAACTTGAAACAATAAAGTATATGCCAATATTTTAATGTTCATGTCGAAGCCCAGAGTTTAAACAAAGTAGTTGATGTCCTTTTGCAGACTCAACCGGTGACGGCACGAACGCTAGAGACTTTGATTCGTCTGTCAACGGCGCACGCCAAGTGTCGGCTCAGCTTCCAAGTGACGGCCGATGATGCCATGGCCGCCATAGAATTAGTGCAGTACGCTTATTTCAAGAAGGTAAGCTTTTTATTTCCACAGGTATTGGGGTGGTCCAACCTCCTTAACGAGATCTATGGCCAATGACAATAGCGCGATATACTGACAGCAAAGATATAAGACAACTGACTACGACAGGAGAGTTTCTCCCGAGTTCTTGTTGCAAAAACACGTGTTGAGAGATTCCATTTTAAACCCAATCTACTGTACAATTGTCGGTTACAAGTCCATTTTCACTTGATATTGGCGCAATGCGTAATCTCTATGTGTCGCGAACGCCATTAATTTAAAAGAGGAAGCACATACCTAAATCCTTTGTCTAAGAAATGTACCAATATGAGAGTGATGTGCATGTGTGTGTTAAAAATAGTACTGCATAGCCCGACAATTGCTGTTTTTTCAGGCTTCTAAGTTATGACTTCGCTTCGCCACTTAGCCAATGACGAGTGAAAATCTATCTAAATTAATAATAAATTGTACGGTAGACTGAGTTAAAAATAGAGTCTCTCAATACGTGTTATTATTACAGCAAGAACTCGGGAGAAACCCTCTTTTCAAACTGACAGGCCGGATGCGGTCTCCTGCGTGTACGTGAGATGGTCTCGTCTATTTATCTCGCCGTGTGATGCCGGCAGAGTAGAATAGCATCACCCCATATCATCCAATGGCTGTCGTAGAAGGCGACTAATGGATCAGGAACGGGGTATTGATCACCTTATACTCCATCCACCAACCCGCATTGGGCAAGCGTGGTAGTACTGCCTAAACCTCCTTCGATGACAAGGAGAGGCCTTTTGTCCCAGCAGTGGGTCGAATTACAAGGCTGTTATGATGATCTATCGCGCTTCATATATTAGTATGCTCTTCCATCTACAGTTCCTATATCTATGCTATGTTATTAAATGATTCTACTCTCTAATCTCTCAGGTCCTGACTAAGGAAAAACGTCGCAAACGACGCGTATCGTCTGATGAAGAAGCGGCATCTGACACAGAGCAGCCATCTCAGCCTAAGGCCAAGAGGTCGCGAACGACGGTAATATACCATACTTACTTACATTTTACCATCTAAGAATGAGTGTGTTAAGTTTAAAACTTTTATATCCATCTATGGTCCTTCGATCCGGATCAATGGAAAATATGAAACCGGGAGCTATAATGGTAGGAACACGGTACCTTTGCGCTGGTTCTATGGCTGTATCGCTGCGGGCTTATACTCTTTCTTTCAGTGATTTTCCTAGATGATGATACGCTAGACTGAAAGCTCATTTGTGGCAATTGAAACTTTGGACAATTGGGAAGTTGTGGCAATTGTGAAGCAAATCGCTGTGTTTCGGATTGAAGGGAAAGGTAGCCAATGTAAACTGGACATGGAAGGCATATCATCTTAGTCCCCAGGCTGGCAACGCACTTGTAGTGTTAAGACTTAATATTGCAAGTGTCTATAGGCGATGGTAACCACTTAACACCAGGTGGGCCGCAAGCTTGTTTGTCATCTCGTAATATAAAAAAAAACCATCGTGCGCGAGTCCGACTCGCACTTGGCTCTTTTTTTTTACTACTCTTTAGACAGCAGCCAGAATCACTTACGTGGCTTTATAATAAGTACGAAGGAAAATCGAGATGAAACATTTTTGATGACCCATCCGAGTACCGACCGCGCACTTCCGTAGCGTTTATATTAAAAAGAGGCATTCCTTTTACGAATTGCGACCTTACCTAGTTATGAACCGTATGCCCTCCTCAGAAAAGTTAATTCCTATTGTATATACAGCGGCAGGGTGCAGCGGAGGGCGAAGACCCGTATCAGTTCTCTTCAGACGAGGAGGCCGAGCCAGTACTGAGGGCAGCGCGTGCGGCTGCACCGGAGCCCGACCATAGGACCGCGCGCGTTCAGAAGACCATCGACAATGAACGGTAAGACTATATTTTTATAACAAATGCCGCATTTCGGTTCGTCCACCGGAATTAGATGCAGAGGTCCCGGATTCGATCCCCAGGGGAGTACAAATTTGTACTAGGTCTGGTTGGTGGTAGGACTATTTTTAAGTCCCTGGCTAGCTACCACTTGAGGTCGCAAACCCGACTCTCGAAAATACCGGGATACCGAGCGAACTCCAACTCTTTTCGAACCCGGGATTAGAATAGACAAAACCGGGATATTCGGTAATTTTGGTATTAGCAAAAAAAACATTTTCTTTAAAACAAGCACGCATAGTGTTGGTACGAGGTTGTTTCTTTGCTGTCAACATCGTTTTCAATCTTTGAACTATTATTTGATACTCACTGGGTATTTGTGATATTTACATTGGGTAGTAATTGTTTCTTGTGAATATTTTGAAAGAGTAGATGTTGAATACCATGATGATGGTGATATAAGTATTGTATGGGTGAGATTGTGGAATCCATAATAAGCATGAAAGTAGGAAAATCTGATATGAAAGGATATCGGTAGAAATGCTGGGAGTCTAGCATGTATGTATGAGGACTTTGATGAAGGTGAAAAGGGGGAAAGAAATATGTAAGGATCGTAGCAAGTGATCTCTGCCTGCCACTATGTGGACAAGGCTTCACTTTATGAATGCATTATACAACATGTAAACTAAATAACCAAAACCCTAAACAACGATTTTTTTTTTAAAAAAAAGAAGTACGCAGAAAATGTTGTACAATATTTTCTGGGTACTTTTTCTTTTTTTTTTTTTTTTAAAAAATCGCTGTTCAAAATGAATTTTTTGCCTTGCAACACTATGGCTCATTAGTTTAAAAAAAAAAAAAAAAGTTTATTGCTCTCTCGATTTCGCTCGATCGGAACTTGAGGTGATTATCGTGTCGTGTCGTTATAATTTTGTCATAATTTGAAAATTAGCATTAACTATCTCGTCGCGCTTGTGGAGGACAATTGTAGTGAGTGCTCTCGGAATTACTGGGCAATAGCAGCGAAGTGGTGTCGATATTTGGTAACTCATACTTGAGGTAAGTCGACGAACTGAGGGTTGAGGAGCCTTTTGGAGGCATCACATAGCTGTTTTTCTTCACCAGACGGTCAGCACAGAAGGTGAGCATTGTGTTACAATTGATTTTCTTCAAGCGCAAAGTCGTTTCGTCATAAACTCACTTTATTATTATTTTCATAGACATTTCATTACAACATTAAAATACAGTCCGCTTAAAACCCTTAACATTTATGGTACTTCGGCCAGATCGTTTTGTAAGGCGATCTATTGGATCTTTTCGGTAAATTTCGACGTTATTTTTCGGTAAATTTCGTGTATTTACATATTTTTTCTCGTCACCCACGATCATTTTATAATAGTGTGTGGGTAAACTTGAATTTTATTTGAACACCGTACTACCGGTTACGCCAGTGACTTTGGTTTTCTTATTTGGTAGAAATAAATAGTAGTTTAGTAGACTTTTTTAGATTGTGGTAGTTTGGTAATAGTACGAGAGCCCACGACCAAAACCATGTCTCATAGCAATACGGCAAAATCCCTATAAAAGCGTTAGATTGTATGATTCTGAACCCGACTAGGTGTGTAGCAACGGTCGAAAGTGTAGCAACTGCGTGGGAGGCCATTTCTGCTGTGTCAAAAAAAAAAGACAGTTGGTATTATAGCAATACGTCTGATAGTGAAAATGTACATAGATTTTATAATTGTATTACGAAAAAGTTTGTTTTCAGACATTTTGCGCGTAGCATATAGCCTGAGCGCATTTTTGAAAATGTCAACAAATTTAGCCGACCTGTATCATAGCAATACGGATAATTTTTTTTTTGAACTTTTCGTATTGTTGCCATGATTACCAAAAACCTGTTTTCAGACACTTTAAGTGTAGTATATACGTTGTCTGATAGAGAAGGTGCTACACTTAATTTGTCTGATATAAATTTTTTGCACATGTGGACAACTTATTTTATCATGTCCAATAATTTTCAGACATATTGCTATGATACCGATCGGTAAAATTTGTTAACATTTTGAAAACGGTCTCAAAATTTAATGCGTTCACATTTCCGTCTGAAAATTGTTTTGTTCGCATCAAATAACCAAAATTTACTAATAAAAAAGATTTTCAGACGTATTGCTATGAGACATTTTTTTTGTCTCATTTTTAATTTTTTTAAGTGATTTTACGGGTTTGTGCTACACCACTAACGTCTGAAAAATATGTTTCCGGTATCTCAGAACTATCATTCAACTACAGTCTGCAAATCAGACATATTGCTATGATGCAGTTCGGTAAAATTCTTTGACAATTTTGAAAATTCGGTCAGATCAAACGCTACGCGGAAAATGTCTGATATTGGTATTTTCGAGTTCAGGATAATCGTATCTATCGATTTGATGCGGTTTTGGCCGTATTGCTATGAGACAAAAATTTTGGTCGTGGGCTCTCGTACTATAATTAATGTGGTAGAATAATACGTTCCGTTTCAGTAAACGTCAACGTCAAATAAACGTCACATCTGTCAGTGTCGTAAATAACCTTGCTTTGTATCATTTCTTATTTCGTTGTTTTGTTTATAACATAATAATATGTCGAAAAAGAAAGAGGAAACTTGTGATAAAAATAGAATCGCGCGTGACTATGCGTTTGCTCGCATAGAAATGATGCAGAGTTCGGATTTACTGGGTTATTGTATGCAGGATGTGAATGAAATTGTTGACGATTTTCACAAGGCTCAAATAGAGTTATTATCAACGCTTTCTCCCCATGACCGCTAAGCTGAGCTATCTACAACAGTGAAATTTGAGGATCAAGTTCGTAGTATTAAGAGTCGTTTGTTAGATCAAAGTAATGATCAAAAATCTGTCATGAACCGTAGTAGTACAAGTGTCAAGCTCCCAAAAATAAATATTAAACCTTTTGATGGGAAAATTGAAAATTGGGTGTCCTTTATCCAACTTTTTGATTCATTGATTCATAGTAGGGACATTCCGGGTGTTGAAAAACTTTATTACTTGATAACTAATGTGCAGGGCAAGGCCTATGATTTAATAAAAAATTATCCTATTTCCGAGGCAAATTATTTGTTGGCGTATAAAACCCTAAAAGATTATTTTGATAAGAAAAGGGTGATTGCTTCTACGTTCTATGAAAAGTTATTGAAGTGTGAATCAATGAGTTCAAGGAGTGGATCAGAATTAAATAGAATATTTTTCACTTTTAAAGAAAATTTGGAAATTCTTTCAAAGTATGGTTTACCTGACAAAAATTTTATGCTGTTCCATCTGTTGTGGTCCAAACTAGATACAGCAACTAAGGAAGCTTTTGAGTTACAGTTATCGTCCAGTGTTGATATTCCCAAGTATGACGACTTGAGTAGTTTTGTTGAAAAAAGAGGTCGTGCTTTGGAGAATTCAAGCCAAGTCAAAACAACTCACAAACAACCAGTTAAAAATAAATCTTCTTTTATTGTGCCATCTGTGAATTGCTGTACAGTATGCTCATTGACCGGTCATAGTGTGGATAAGTGCCCTACTTTTTTGAAACTTAGTCCTCTCGAGCGTTTTGATAAAGTTAAAGAAAAGAGACTTTGTATTGTTTGTTTTAATTCTTCTCACACTATGAAGAATTGTAGATCAAATATTTCTTGTAGTTTATGTAAAAATAAACATAACACATTGCTTCATTTCGGTAAAACAGATAATAAACAGACATGCAATACAGAGCATTCTACAGAGCAGTTGCTTTCTCCAACATCTTTAACTGTTCCGGGTTGTGATTCACAGGTTTTATTTTCGACTGCTATTGTATTGGTTAAAAACAAATTTAATAGACTGGTTCCCATTCGTATATTGTTGGACAGTGCTAGTGCCTGCAATTTTATAACCTTGACTTGTGCAAGACGACTGGGGCTTTCGATCAAGGACAATGGACCAAGGGTTAATGGTATCGGTCAGGTGTCAGCCGACACTCTCGGTTCTGTCGTTTGTGAGATAGTGCCATCTAGTGGTGATTTATCTTTAAATTTTTCGTTAGAAGCTTTAGTTTTGTCGCAGATTTGCTCTGATATGCCATCTGGGCAAATAGACGTCTCCTCATGGAGACATATTAATGATTTAGATCTCGCTGACCCATCCTATTACAAACCTGGGCCAATCGATATGTTAGTCAATGTCAATTTTCTCGCTTCGGCGCTTGAACCTGGTCTCGTCAAGGGTGAGGCAGGTCAGCCTATTGCTATTCGCACTATTTTTGGCTGGATAGTTATGGGTGAATGCGCAACTGACATTGGCAATTCTCGTTCTCGTTTTCGTTTTGGTTCCAATGTTGTAACCACGGACTGCCTTCTTGTGTCGAGTTTGTCTTTAGACAGAAGTATTAAGCGGTTCTGGGAAGTGGAAAGTGTAGATCCTCCAAAACATGTTGTACTTTCGAATTCGGAATTGTCGTGTGAAAACCAAATGGAAGCTTCACATTATCGTAATCCTGAAGGTAGAATGGTAGTACCATTAACTTTGGTAGGTCCACAGAAGCCTCGGTTTTCACAGTCTCGTGAGATTGCCCTCAAGCGTCTCAACACTTTGGAGAGGAAATTTAAAATTAATTCTCAATTTCATAGTGCGTATGTCCAATTTATGGATGAATATTTGAAATGCGGTCATATGGAAGAAGTCGATCCTCCTTTGTCGTCGAGTGGATGCTTCTACTATATCCCCCATTTTGGGATTTTACGCCCTGATTCTGTCACTACCCCTTTGCGTACTGTGTTTGACGCCAGTGCCAAGGATGCAGGTGGAGTTTCTTTAAATGATTCGTTGCTGCCAGGCCCTAAACTACAGACAAATATATTCGAAATCTTGGTTAGGTTTCGCTGGCATGCCATTGTGTTTACGGGTGACATTAAACAAATGTATCGTCAGTTTCTCGTTGACTTACAAGACTGCGATTATCAACGCATCTTGTGGCGACCATCGTTTGATGAACCTGTAAAGGACTTCCGCTTACTCACGGTTACATATGGTGTCTCCTGTGCTCCCTATCAGGCGCTTTGGTGCATTTCGAAATTGGCCAAAGAATTTTCATCTCGTGCTCCTCATGGTGCTGCAGTCTTAGCTAGAGATACATATGTCGATGATGTAGTTTCAGAGGCAGATTCTGTAGAGAATGCATTATTAATACGCAAGGAATTGTTAGATATTTTGTCGTCGGCTCGTCTCCATTTGCGAAAATGGACATCTAGTAGCTCAGAGTTCCTTGGAAGTATATCGGACTCCGACTTATATTCGGAACAGCTTCGATGTTTTGAAGACTTTAACGATCTTTCTTTAAAAAAAAATATTGGGCCTGTCGTGGCTTCCTAAACAGGATAAGTTCTTTTTCAAAGCATCCTCAAATGATTATCGTTGTACCAAGCGGTCGATTCTTTCGATTCATAGCAAGGATTTTTGATCCGTTGGGTTTGTTATCACCTGTCGTCTTTTTCGCTAAATATTTAATACAGCGTTTGTGGTTGTCGGGCGTAGATTGGGACAGTGAGGTTCCTTCTTTTATTGCTCAGGAGTGGCATATGTTCAAGTTTCAACTACCTTCCTTGAGTTCACTGTCTATTCCTCGCAGAATGATTGAATCCTTCGAGTCGTTACAGCTTCACGGATTCTGTGACGCCTCAGAGAAGGGTTACTGTGCCGTTATTTATTTTCGGGTAGTCCAGCATGACGGTACTGTTTTCGTGCGCCTTTGTTGCGCTAAATCAAAGGTGGCTCCTTTACGGCGATGTTCAATACCACGATTGGAGTTGCTAGCTGCTGTCTTGTTAGCCGATTTACTTATTTCGTTTACTGAAGCCTTGAAAGAGTTGTACACAATAGATAATATCTTTGCCTGGTCAGACTCTACCGTAGCCCTGACATGGATTCGCTCATGTCCATCGAAGTGGAAAACTTTCGTGGCCAATAGGGTTGCTCATATTCAGGAAAAAATCCCTCCGCAACACTGGCATCATGTGTCGGGTGTCGACAATCCTGCTGACTGTGGCTCTCGTGGGTTACTACCTAATGACCTAATCCAACATGTCTTATGGTGGACGGGGCCTCACTGGTTGCCCAACCTTATGGAGACATGGCCACATTCAGAGATACGATTTGATAATATTGCATCAGATGAGCAAAAGATTTACAGTCTTTTTACTGCTTCAAACTTGTCGTTCGTCAATGAGATTTTAAACAAATACTCTTCTTTGAAACGCATTTTGAACGTTTTGGCATATTGTTTTCGTTTGGTTCACAACTTAAGAAAACCTTCGTCGAAAAATGTGAATCCTACTTTAACCAATGAGGAAATTAGAAAGGTTTTACATTTTCTTGTCAAACATGTTCAAGAATGTGCCTTCGCTTCTGAAATTCGTTGTTTATCGAAAGACAATTCACCACGTTTGCTCCCCAAACCCCTCAGGAAACTGTCGCTTTTTCTTGATGAGCATGGTTTATTGAGGGTGGGCGGTCGTCTTTCGAAAGGTGAATTGTCATACGATGTTAAACATCCATTGTTGTTACCTCGAGATCATAGGTTGACTGCGTTGATTATCGAAGATTATCATCAACGCTTTGCACATCCTGGTCCACAAACTTTGCAAAATTTATTAGCACAAGAGTTCTGGATATTGTCGTCGAAAAGAGCTGTTTCGTCTGTGATTTCGTCTTGCATGAAATGCTTTCGTGCCCATCCGAAGGTTGCTTCACCTCCTCTTATGGGTAACCTACCAGCTTTTCGAATAAACCAGATCAAACCTTTTTCGTCTTGTGCTGTTGACTATGCTGGTCCTTTCGATACTAGCATGGGTCGAGGTCGAGGTTTACGAACCTTCAAATCATATATTTGTGTTTTCGTGTGTACTGCTACAAAAGCCGTACATTTTGAACTTGTTTCAGAATTGACTTCTGAAGCGTATATCGCTGCGCTTAGGCGATTTATCGCACGTCGGGGTCGCTGTTCGAGATTAGTATCCGATCAGGGTCGGAATTTCGTTGGTGCTCGTAACTTATTATATAATTTGATGGCTGATGCTTCTCGTTCTGAGCAAATTGAATTCGTATTCAATCCGCCTGGAAGTCCACATTTTTCTGGCTTAGCAGAAGCCAATGTGAAGTCGGTGAAGACTCATTTGTCGCGTGTGATAGGCTCCCAGCGATTGACGTTCGAAGAATTCTACACAGTGTTAACCCAGATAGAGGCCATGTTAAATTCGAGACCTTTATCACCCATGAGTTCGGATCCTAATGATTTTTCGGTACTAACCCCGGGCCATTTTTTGACTATGGAACCTCTTAGTATTCTACCAGAGAATAATCTAGAAAATGTAAAGATCGGAGTAATGCAGAGGTGGAGTCTTTTACAAAAGATTCACCAAGATTTTTGGCGTAAGTGGAATGTAGAGTACTTACACACACTACAGCAGCGTCACAAATGGTTTACTAACCAGAAGGAAATTTCTTTAGGCACGCTTGTCTTGATTGTTAATGAACAAAGTAGTCCTATGAAATGGAAAATTGGTCGTGTGACTCAACTACACCCCGGCACGGACGGAGTTTGTAGAGTAGTGACTGTACGTACTGATGGTGGTGAATACAGGAGGCCAGTTGTTAAACTGTGCCCTCTACCTATGGCAAATTAGCTGCAGTTAAGTTGTAAGTTAGCAGTTAAGTTAAGTAGCTTATATTAGTATAGTTGTTTATAAGAAAACCAAAGTCAGAGGAGCCAGTGTTATGGTTTTAGAGTAATTTTAGTTTGTTTAAATATCGCTTTTTTCTAAAATACGTTGTATTTTGGTGGGCGGAAATGTTCAAAATGAATTTTTTGCCTTGCAACACTATGGCTCATTAGTTTAAAAAAAAAAAAAGTTTATTGCTCTCTCGATTTCGCTCGATCGGAACTTGAGGTGATTATCGTGTCGTGTCGTTATAATTTTGTCATAATTTGAAAATTAGCATTAACTATCTCGTCGCGCTTGTGGAGGACAATTGTAGTGAGTGCTCTCGGAATTACTGGGCAATAGCAGCGAAGTGGTGTCGATATTTGGTAACTCATACTTGAGGTAAGTCGACGAACTGAGGGTTGAGGAGCCTTTTGGAGGCATCACATAGCTGTTTTTCTTCACCAGACGGTCAGCACAGAAGGTGAGCATTGTGTTACAATTGATTTTCTTCAAGCGCAAAGTCGTTTCGTCATAAACTCACTTTATTATTATTTTCATAGACATTTCATTACAACATTAAAATACAGTCCGCTTAAAACCCTTAACAATCGCTTTTTAAAAAAAAAAATATTGAAATCAACTCGGAAGCCGATCCCAAACCACCCGTATTCAGGGTTTTGGTTATTTAGTTTACATGTTGTATACATATGTATAATAATAATGTTAACAGCATTATTGTGTTCCGACAATTAATGATGAGATAGCCATTTCTTCTTTAAAGGACTTTTTGCTGAATGGAATACCGGGATGTTTGTCGACTGTACTTTAATTAACTGTTTGTACCGTAATGGAAGGGGTTGGGATGGTGTCTTCAACACAACACTAAATAAAATTACTTTCCTCCTATGTACTTCAGATGGAAAGGTAGTCGCCGTCCAAATAGCGAAAGGGTAGCATGTGGTAAACTCATAGATTTTTATTTACTGACGTTCATAGATTGGCAATGAATCGATTAGGGCGAGACCAAAAAAATTCACTTATGCGTGAGTATAGTACTGCAGTCTGACAGTTGCTGTCTTTTCTAAGTGACTGACAGGCCGACATAGGCCGCCTGCGTGTACGTGAAATGGTCTCGTCTATTTATCTCGCTTTAATATACGCGTTAGTATGCTTTTTCTCTTTCACATTGCCGTTCTACAGTTTCCTATATCTATGCATATACATTTAAAATGATGCCAAATGAAAAAACTATCAATCTCATCTAGGATTCCAGCTTATAAGACCATTTCCTTCCAGGTTAACACAATTCAAGACGGCCCTCCAGCAGTTGTTCCGCGAAGAACGAGTCAACTCGCTGCCCTTAGCGCGAGTGACTTCGTACGTCAACGACAAGTATTCTCACCAGGTCTTCGATAATGGAGAGGTTCAGGCAGCTCTACATCGCATGACGCAGGATAACCAGGTTATGATGGCAGACGATATTGTCTTCTTGATATAAAACGAATTTTATCCATTCACCATAAGAATTGTTTATTGTTAACGACACCACCAAACGATTCCCCTAGAGGTGTGGTTGACAAACAGCATTTGCGATAACATATCGTTTAAGAATATTATATTGAGCGTAATAATATATATTATATAGACAATAAGACATGCATTGGATCTTTATATCTATTTGTCTAATGCTAGCTAGTGCACTATACACAGTACACATAAGATAATGACACAAGCCTACAAGCAAATCGTAAATTCAGTGATTTTTTTGGCCACTACCTTGACAATGTACCGGTATTAAAGAGACAGATTATTTTTAGGGTTCCGTACCTCAAAAGGGAAAAACGGAACCCTTATAGGATCACTTTGTTGGCCGTCTGTCTGTCTGTCTGTCTGTCAAGACCCTTTATCTCAAGAACGCATGGACGTATCAAGCTGAAATTCACATGAAATACTCAAGTCTATTGTCCCTTTAAGCTGTGAAAATATCAAACTTCTAAGCCAAGCCAATCAAAAGATACAGCCGATTACGTCGATATTTTCAACAAATTTCCGACACTCGCAAAGGAATCAAAACCTACAGGATACTTCCCGTAAACTCAGAATCTTGAAATTTGGCATGAAGCATTGTCATATAATGCAAATATAGGAAAAATTGCGAAAATCACATTTTTTTAGTTATATAATAAAATAAAAATATTTTAATAAAATGAAACTTACTACCTTATTTCTCACGAACGAATAAAGGTATCAGATTGAAATTTATACCAAATACCTAGGTCTATTGTCCCTTTAAGCAGTGAAAAAATCAAACTTCTAAGTTAACGCGATCAAAAGATACAGCAGTTTATACCGAGGAACCCTCGGTGTGCGAGTCCGACTCGCACTTGGCCGGTTTTTTTAAATAATAAGGTTTATTGTCATCGTTCAAGTTATTAATTTTTATTTATCTTGAACCTTTTTGGCAACAGCCCTACTAGGGGTATCGTTAGGTGGTGTTGTTAACAATGAACGATAAGAAGTCATATTATTAAGTAAACAGTAAAAAATAGGCAATTTTTGAGCCATGGCTTTGTTTACCAATCATTACTGTTTTTGCCTATGTAACTGTGACTTCGAATGTCTATCTCACTCCGCTCAACCCAGTATCATACAAGGGGAATAGGCATTTAGTTCTACAATACAACTATAATACATTCACGTTATAAAATGTATATTTAGACGCGAATAGATTCTCCAATCACTTGTTCGTAAGATGAATTCCACAGAAGTACAAATTGATATTTCAAACTAACAGTGCCTTTACTAATTTTTAGGTTAAATGATTTTTTTAAGTATGTGATTTGATATCATTAAAATGTTGATCATGTGATTGTTTTCTTGTATTAATATACAAAAACTGTACCTTATTGATGAGTAAGATAAATCTGATTAAAATACGTTTTGTAATAAAAGACTTGTGTTTCACTTAAATATTATATATTTACATAAAAATGTAATCATTTCCTAAATTTGCCTTTCCCTTTATTTTTGACTTCCCTGCCTTTGCCTGCCTTGTTTTTGTTGAACTTCCCGCCGAATACTTTTTGGTTTTTGAACGGCTTTTGTCCTTTGCTGGGATTATTGCTTTTTCCATCGAATTTTTTGTTGAATTTATTGAAATTTTTACTGTCGTCCCGATTGTTAAACCTTTTGCCGCCATCTTTGTTTCTATGAGGGCTCTTCTCTGTTTCTTGTCCCTTTTGGAATTTCTTCTTCAATTTCTTGTCGAGTCTCATCTTCTTGAATCCTCGCACTGACTCGTCGTCCACTTTTCGCTTCCTTGTAGGTTTTTCGGAGAAAAGATCTGCGGGAAGATGCATTATATTATTAACGATTTTTACTTCTAACGTTACACGCAGTATTTTAATCTGGCCATAAGATCATAACCTGCTACTTCGGTCCTTCGAGCCGGATTAGTTTTTTTTTGTTTTACGCTTTATTTGACTTAAGTTCCGATGTAAGTTTCTCTTTTTATTAGCTTAAATTTTTAATGGATACTAACAGGGCCTGATCTACCAAAGGCTAATTAGGCTAGACCCTAGGGCGCAAGACCCGAGAAGGGCGCTGAAACTTATTTCAAATTTAACATGTGTACGTAATAGATACTTGAATTTGATAAATTCCTGGTACTAGGTGATTAGCCTAAGGCGGTCAGAACTGTAAATGAGGCACTGGATACTAAACACTAGCAGTAGAGTGAGGCAATAATAATGACGAAAAGGAGTTCCTATTCTAATTTTAATTACTATGATACAAGGTTTCTACAAATACAACAGTTTTTGACTTAATAAGCAACGATAAGACTAGTTGTGTTGTCACAATCTTTCGGCCGGTACAAAACCAAGGTAGGATTATTTAATTTTTTGTTTGTTTTTACTATGATACAAGGTCATGTTTGAAACGAAAATACAACAGTTTCTGACGTAATAAGCAACGATAGACTAGTTTTGTTGTCACAATCTTTGTTTCAACAATTCTATCATCTAACAACACACCTTTCTCTGGTTCAGCGCCAACTTCTTGCCGGTAGTAGTCTGCGTCGTCGTCATCGTCTTGGTCCACGTCTCCTGTGTTCTGCGATTCCGCTGCCGCTAGCTCCATCAACCTGCACCAACCAAAATTTACTTTACAGGATCTACTGTTACGTCCAGTGCACTGTTTCTGATAGTTTACATTCATGGGGAAATGTATACAAATATATAATAAACTCCCACATCATGTAACTGAACTTCCGTCACATAAATTTAAGCTTCACATTAAACAAACTTTAATGAAGAAAGCGTATTATAAAGTTCAGGAATATATAGACGACAAAAATGTGTGGACACATCCAAATGTGCTCGATTCTCCATTTTAATCTAGTGAGATATCAATGTGTAAAATTTCAATTCTCTAATTGACAATATTGTAAGGAAAGATGTCTTAAATCACATTTTTTATATATATTTATTTATTGTAAGTTTAATTATGAGTCTTTATTTTATTATATTATTATGATTAATTATTAAAGACTTGACAATGTGAATTATGACTCTTTCCAAATCAATACTATGAAAACTGTAAAGGGAGGATAAAACTTGTTGAGTTTCTTGCCGGTTCTTCTCAGAACAAGGCCTCCTGGTAGACTCTCGAACCGATGGCATCAAAATTGACTTTCATAAGTGTACAAATTGTACCTAAATGAATACAGAAATTTTGACTTTGACTTTGACTTACGCTAGAGGCGCTACTGGGCAATGTATGAAAACAGACGATACGTTTGATCGAGCTCCAAAACTATCAAACTCATACTCTCTCAAGGGTACAGTAAACAAATTACTGGTGTACTGTACCTGCAAGCATTACAAAAACTGCCCTAATTTTTATACTCTTAAGTACTTATTCACGTGACGAATCGTTTTTTTAACGGCGGAAATTCTTTTTAAACGCCTTTGTCCACACGCATCACGAATCGTGAAATATGGCGGACAAGTTTTAAATTACGTATCTATCGTCTTTTAAAAATTAGGTTTAGCTAAAACACACGAAACGTGAATTTTGGTGTGTTTTGTGTTCGGTAGTTTATCCAAGACTGAACTCTGAATCACGAAACGAATATGAAAAAACAATTCTGATATTTTGACGAATCGTGATTAAACACGATTTTTCAAAATATCAGATTATTTACGTATCGTGTTTTTGGCGATTGATGTTAAATTCTTCCTATCCTGGGGCCCAATTCTCGTGCATTCGAAAAAAGTTCACATTCGTAAAAAATTTCGAAGATCGAAATTTTTTCGAAGGAAACACTGTTTGTGTATTCTCAGGACTTCACAATCGAATAATTTCGAACGAACGTCGCTCGAACGCTTCGAGTGCTAAATACCAGTAGAAGTCGGAGTTCGTATACGAATCTACCTGTCAAACTTCCCGACATTGAGGTTAAGTGTATTGTTGTGGTTGTTTGTTTGTTTAATTGTGAGATTCAAAATGAATATGTTCATTATGGACTTCGTAAATAATCTTCATAATGAATTGGAGTATTATTTTCTAAAAAAAAATCTTTTGAAAAATAACGGAGCGGAGCCGCTGTTGACACCAGACACTAACTTGACTGACAGATGCGACGTTCCGTTTAGTTAAATGCACGTTAGAAAAATAATATAAATTCGACTTCCTTTTATATTTTCTGTAATGATCAGTACCAACCAATTTATATATTTTGTATCATAATGTAAAAATAAATGGACTCAGCATAAAATTTTAGTCTAAAAACTATAATTATTTACAATTAAAGATTTTTGACACGGCGGTTTTAAAAACGCTCGAAACGAAACGTAATTGTTTGTCTATGCTATGTACGACTGCATAGTTCGATTGGTAATTCTTCTATTGGTACTGAGAATACGATCTTTAGGAAACCATTCGAACTTTTCAGTAGAATAGAAATAATTACCACACGGAAAAAGTTCGAATGCACCAGAATTGGGCCCCTGGTCCCAATTTATTTGGGGACGGTGCAATACCTCAACATACAGCTATAGATTGCTGCAAAAGCCCTAGGGACGCTAGGCGGTCGAGAGACTCCCCACGGGGGGTGATGCTCGGTCGCTCAGTAATCCCCTAGGAACGGCCTAAAGACCCCAAGGTCTTCGCCTTCTTAAAAAAATATTTTTAAACATAAAAAAAAACACTTTCAAAACGGAGAAATAACAATTCTGTTTAGTAAAAATCTAAATGTTTTTTTGGGGTCAGTCCCAAATACTGTTGATTACAAATAAAAAATAAAAAAATTTTACTAAACAGAATTGTCATTTCTCCAGGGTCGCTATAGTAGTGTGCCTTGGCAGGATCCCAGCCCGCCTAGCATGACCACCGGAACACGATATGATATAGCCATTTATCACTTTTTTTTATGTATGTGACTTAAAACAGAATTGTTACGTTTATTTGATTAAAACAAAAAATCAGCAGGAATTAACTAGAATACCTTTGGCTCTCAGTCATCTCCTTCTTCTTCTTTATGCCTTCTAAAGCTTTCTCTTTGAGCTCCACCTTCTCTCGCTCCTTTCTCTTCACGTTCTCTTCTTGCTGAGCCTTGCGTTTTTCTTTGAGTCGTCTGCAAAAATAAATAAATATTGAAAGATAATTTTCTAAATATTTGTGATAATGTACCATATTATACAGAATTTAATCTTACTTCTTTTCTTCTCTTCTCTTCTTTATACGTGCCTTCTCTTCTTCTGTTTTCTCTATTAACTCGTGGTATAATACTTCGCCATCCATTAGGCCATCTTCAATCTAGACATTAAAAACACTACATAAAGTAGAAATAAAGAAAATGCTTGATGATTACTTATTCTTAAAATTTTCTTTAGAGTACTGTAATTCATAGTGTAGGTACACTAATCATCTCACGAACGGTGATTGGGTGTACAGAGGACAGCAGATTAGACTACCCAAAACTGTCAAACTTTTAAAATTCATTTTCAGCGTTATATGTGTGTATTATAAAGCCCAAAATTCCCGGTGTACCGCTTGTAGGCGTCAATCGCGTGGTACCGACATGTTTGATTGCTAGGCGATCTGCCCCTCAATAGCGGTTTGAGCCAATAAGAGCAACCTGCGAAAGCGGTAGGAGTAAAAACGAGCCTTATTGGCTGTGTCACATTCAGTTATAATATTCTATTGGTCGGAGTAAAAAGTAGATGGGACTTGGTGCAGGGCAGCCGTTTAAACGATTCTGTTTACTAAATGGAACACAGAGAACTTAGTTGATAACATTGTCAGTGTTATTTTTTTTTAATATGTTCAGTGCAAGCACTAAAGCACACAGACAATGATGTATATCTAATCTAGACTCAGTAATGGCTCTCCTTAGTTCTACTATAAAACTAGACAGTACAAACCTTAATAAGCTGGAACGAGATTCGTGGACCAAGTTCAAATAATCTGATGGCAGACTTAGACTCTGCTGCTGCGCCTCTTGACACCAAGTTCTGTGGTAGCACTACTTGAGAGTTCACATCGTCTTCAAATTCACTTTCTGAGAGAAGTGCTGCCCTGCAAATAATTAGAATTAGAATAAAGAAAATTAATCATTTAAATTGAGCGTGCTAAATAATTTTCACCAGTTCATTGTCTCAATAAAAATGTGGATGGAATGTATATTACACTTTATTTTGATGACTAAATGAGTCTACAATATTTATTTACCTATTATTATATATTTATTTTAATTCAACTCTCAGTTCCATACTAAACTACATTGGAAACTGATATATACCTCCTTGATGAGCTACGTCATAAATTATGTGTGGAGTGTGATTGACGTTGTCATTGATATATTAAATAAATAATGTGATAGATACGTGATTACTTATTTTTAAATTATAATACACATTAAATAGTCATATAAAAGTCAAAAATCTCGGCATAACGATGGACTGTAATATGTCATGGATACCGCAGGTCAACGATGTTAGTAAGCGTATGCACTTTGCCTATCATGCTCTCAAGCGGCTTCAATATTTTCTCCCCTTTAAAACCAAAATTATGCTTGCGCAATCTCTTCTTCTTCCCATTCTCGACTACGCTGATATTTGCTATTTGGATGTGACTGAAGATTTACTAAACAAGCTCGAGCGTCTTCAGAATCTGGCAATTCGGTTCGTTTATGGCCTGCGAAAATATGATCATGTGTCAGTTTTTCGCGCTGAGCTGGAATGGCTTCCGATTCGAGACCGCCGTAATGTGCACATCCTTTCAACTCTTTATAAAATCCTGAACGATCCTAAAGCCCCTTCCTACCTCCGCTCCCGTTTCCAGTTGTGTCAACCTCCCAGTCGTTCAAGACGCCCGTATGTTATTAAAATGCTGGAGCTGCCTAATGGCAACACAAACTTTCTCCTCCACTCGTTTTCTTTTCGCGCCGCGCATCTATGGAACAACCTTCCAAATATAATCCAAGAAAGTCCTTCCATAACTTCTTTCAAAAGTAGACTAAAGAAGCATCTTTTGTCACAAATCTCGTGATAGTCATCATCATCACAAGTGTAATCTATCAGTTATTCATACATAATATTGTATATATTATATATTTAGTTTTGTATATGTATATTATTATTTTATATTATCTAAAATATGTATGTATATATCTAAGATATGTATTAATTTATGAATTTTGTTTATTAGTTTGTAAATTGTTATTTTAATTAATCTTAGTTATTATTCTTTACTCTTGCATTTTGTATCGCCTGCATACGAATTATTCTCTAACATCCATGGGTTGACTGGAAGAGATCTCTTTTAGGGATAAGTCCGCCCTTGCAAACTATGTATTAATGTATAAATTGTCATAATATTTTTCAAGTGCAATAAAGGGTATAATAATAAATTGGCGACGAGATGTCGGAAAATATGAAAAAACTAAAAAAAGTACGCGCCTCATTACGAGGATTACTAACTAAAGCGGAAAATCACGTAAGTAAGGTACTTAACTTACCAAATGAAGAAATCGACTCCAGATTGAACTCCATACACGATACACTACAAAAATTACAAAGTATACAAAGAGATATAGAATTAGATACGGAAGATGACAATTTAGAAGACGAAATACAATACAGATATGATTTCGAAGAAGCCTACACAACAATTAGAACCAAATACTTGATTTTACAAAATTCAAATAACCCACAACCAGGAACATCTACACGTACGATGCTAACAACTAGCGCCAACAATTGTATAGAAAAACACCCTAAATTAAATTTCCAACCATTTCAAGAGAAAGAAACATTCCAAAACTTCAAAAAAAGGCTCAACGTTTTCTTCCTCATGAACGGTATTAATAATTCAGAAATGAAAGTGTACACGCTTTTGTCCACATTATCTCCAGAACTACACGAAAAGCTCTGTGACTTATGCTCTCCAGGGGAACCAATTAATTTGGATTATGAAACACTTACACAAATGTTAGACGAATATATAGATCCAAAACCTAGTACATGGTCGTTACAGCATAAATTTATTTCACGACTTCAAAGAGAAGAAGAAACAATAGCAATATACGCAACGGAACTTAAAAAACTTACCACCAATTGCGAATTCCAGTGCAATAATTGCTCAAAAACCATTGCCGAAAAATTTTTAATTTTACAACTGATAAGAGGACTCAAAGATAACGAAATTAGAACTAAGTTATTACAGAATAGACAAACATTTGAGTTCGCAAGACTTGTTCAAATTGCATCTACCATGGAAATGAGCAAAATTGAAAGCAATGCAATAAACACCGAAACAAGGAACTACAGTAATGTCACTATTAATAAGGCATCAACTTCTCAACACACACGGCCGTACCAATCACCGAACAAAAGACCCATAACTGTGAAAGACCTGAATGGAAGTTGTTTTAGATGTGGCAAAAAGGATCATAAGGCAAATGACTGTGGAGCCATTAATGATATATGCTACAAATGTCAAAAAAAAGGACACTTAGGTAGAGTTTGTCTTCAAAGAAAACCCGTAACCAATCAAATTGAAAATAACTGCGATAATAATTCAAGTACCGAAACAGATATTTGTGACATCAACGTGATACACAACAGTGAAGTATCTGAAAAATATATGATTAATGTCAATATAGAAAATAAGAGGGTACGAATGGAATTCGATACGGGCGCTACATTGTCATCAATATCTTTAAAAGAATATAAGACATTAAACTTAGACAAGAATCTTTTTAAAACAAATATAAAAATGAAAACATATACGGGAGAACTGATTGAGCCGATAGGAGTGGTATTTGTTAAATGCTCTTATAAATCACAAACATTTTTTGGAAAACTTTACATCATCAACAAAGACGTTGATGCTATTTTTGGAAGAAGCTGGATGAAAGAATTACAAATTGAACTTGCAGATATTAGAACACTTAATTCAATAGAACCCCATAAACAATTAGACAAACTACTAGCCCAATATTCATCTACTGTATTTAGCTCAAAGTTAGGCGAAATTCCAAACTTCAAAGCCCACTTGAATCTAAAAGAAAACGAGCAACCGATATTCATCAAACCTAGAAGAATCCCTTACGCGTTAAAGGAAAAAGTAGACAAAGAAATCCAACGGCTTGTAACAGAAGGAGTCATTACAAAAGTTGATCAGGCTGACTGGGGGACACCCATTGTGCCCATTGTCAAACCTAATGGAACCATTCGGTTATGCGCAGACTACAAAATTACTTTGAACAGAACTATTAAGGATGAAAATTACCCCATTCCGATAATAGAAGATATATTCGCGGAAATGAACGGAGGACAGTTGTTTTGTACTCTTGACATATGCCAAGCATATCTTAATATGGTAATGGATGATGAAAGCGCATTACTGCAGACGTTGAGCACACATATGGGGACTTACAAAGTCAACAGACTTATGTTTGGGGTGAAGGTAGCTCCGAGTCTATGGCAGAAGTTTATGGATAAGTTACTGCAGAACCTAAAAGGTGTCAAGTGTTTCTTTGACGACATTATTATCCAAGGGGCTAATGAAGAGGAACTGTTGGAAAGACTTAAAGCAGTACTAGAAAAATTGAAAGAAAACAACTTAAGAGTAAATAAAGAAAAATGTCAATTCTTCAAGAAAAGTATAAACTATCTGGGTCACATAATTGACAAAAATGGATTACACAAAAATGGGGAGAAAGTTAAAGCCATTTCAAAAGCAGAGCGGCCAACTAATATAAATGAATTAAGAACTTTTCTAGGGATGTCTAACTATTACAATAAATTCATACCCAATCTGGCTACACTGACACATCCTTTGAATGAATTATTAAAGAAAAATTCAAAATTCATTTGGACAACAAATTGCGAAAAGAGTTTCTTAGGAATTAAAAACGAAATTATAAGTGACAGAGTTCTAATACATTTCGATCCGACAAAACCTTTAATTCTCGCTACTGACGCATCCCCTACAGGTCTAGGAGCCGTATTATCACACCGTTACCCCGATGGTACAGAACGCCCTATTGCCTTTGCGTCAAGAACCCTAAATGAAACAGAAAAAAAGTACAGTCAAATTGATAAAGAAGCCACAGCCATCTACTAGGGTTTAAAGAAATTCTTTTATTATTGTTACGGTCGAAAATTTACTTTGATCACCGACCACAAACCCCTCACAGCAATATTTCATCCACACAAGACACTTCCAGCAATGAGTACGATGAGATTGTTCCATTATGCCCATTTTTTATCAGGATTTAATTATGACATTGAATACAAGAAATCCATATCAAATTTGAATGCCGATTTTTTATCAAGATTTCCAGTAGAGAACCCACATACACACTCAAAGGACCAACATGCTATTTTTCAATCAAGTCAAATTAATAAACTCGAAATTAGCCCAGAAATCATAGAGAGAGAAACGAGAAGTGACAGTGAACTGGCGAATTTACTGTCGATTTTGAAAAGTGGGCAGTCTGTCAAAACTTTTGGTTATAATGATAACGAATTCACTCTACAGAGATACTGCATATTAAAAGGAACGCGGGTTGTTATACCAAAAAGTTTACGGTCGCGCATACTGGAAGAGTTACATGCTGGTCACATAGGCATTGTTAAAATGAAATTATTACCCCGGAGTTACATTTACTGGAAAGGCATAGATCAAGATATCGAAAACAAGGCCAAATCTTGCAGATCCTGCCGACTACAACAAAACGAGCCCAGGAAGTCTCCAACGCATCATTGGGAAGAAGCAACCACGCCGTGGGAAAGAATCCACATTGACTTCGCTGGGCCAATATTAGGCACCCACTTATTGATTGTAGTCGACGCCTACAGTAAGTGGGTCGAGATAATACCAACGAAAAATATCACGAGTGATTGGTGCATAGCCAAGCTGAAAGAAATTTTTTGTACATTTGGCATTCCGAACTTGCTTGTTTCAGATAACAGTAGACAATTCACGTCCCAAGCATTTGAAAACTTTTTATTAGACCACGGCATAAGCCACAGAACTTCAGCACCCTACCACCCCGCGACTAATGGACAAGCAGAACGGTTTGTACAAACCGTCAAAAGAGCTCTACGGAGTATGGCGGGGGAGAGAGGGGACCTAGTCGACAAATTGATCAAAATTAAACTTCGCCGTACACCCATAAGAGATGACCAATCACCATATCAATTGATGTTCGGAAGGGAGGTGCGGACGCAACTTCAGGCCATGGTCTGTAGGCCTAAGCGGAGGGAAACGAGAACCAGAGTGGCCGAGGTCGAAGAAGTCTCAAGACATTTCGCCCCGAATGATCGGATTCAGGCACGCTGCTACAACGGGGCCAGTAAGTGGCAGTTTGGCCGAGTGTCTCGCCAGCTAGGGCAGTGTCACTACGAAGTGCTGACGGATGCAGGCGAGACGTGGCGACGCCACGTGGATCAGCTGCTGCCAGCACCTTTGGTGCCCGTAGCATAATTGCGGCGGAGGGCTGATATATACCTCCTTGATGAGCTACGTCATAAATTATGTGTGGAGTGTGATTGACGTTGTCATTGATATAATAAAATAAAATAAATAAAATAGCCTTTATTTCGGGTATTAGTTACAATAAAAATCTGTTTTATACTATATAATGTTAAAGAATGTCTAATACTTCCGTGTGCCTTTTGGCAAAGGCCTCCTCCATTTGACGCCACTGCGCTCTGTCGTTTGCCACTCTAAACCATAGGGGACCGAGGGTTTTTTGGATGTCGTCTTCCCACCTTCTTTGTGGACGTCCCCTCTTGCGCTTCCCGTCTCTAGGGTACCAAAGTGTTACCTCTTTACTCCATTTGTTTAAGTTGCCCCTCAACATATGCCCTGTCCATCTCCATTTCAAACCATCAATGCGTGTAAGTATGTCGGTTACTTTTGTTTTCGCTCTTATACATTCACTATGGATCCTATCTTTAAGTTTTGTACCCAACATACTTCGCTCCATCGCCCTCTGGCATTTTGCCAGCTTATCCCTATGTTGTTGCGTAAGAGACCAAGTCTCACATCCATAAGTCAAGCATGGCAGAATACAGGTATTAAATGTCTTTCTTTTGATGTGCATCCCCAGCTCTTTGCTCTTCATGATTTCTTTTAGTGACCAATACTTTTTCCAGCCATAAGCTATTCTTTTGTTGATTTCTTTTGTCATTTGGTCACTAGGGGAGATTATTTGTCCCAGGTAGACATATTCTGCAACATACTCAATATGCTTGTTGTTTACTTGGATATCGACCTCATTTGAGTTGGTCATTAGCTTGGTTTTATTTTCATTTAATTCGAGTCCCACTTCTTTGCTTTTTGCTGCCAAGGCTTTGATCATACTCTCTAGTTTCTGTGGGTCTTCTTCGAACAGAACAATGTCGTCTGCAAATCTGAGATGACTAAGGCGACTGCCATTGATATTTAGACCAAAGTGTTCCCAATCGAGCTTCCTAAAAATGCTCTCCAGTACCGCAGAGAAGAGTTTTGGGGATAGTGGGTCTCCTTGTCTGACTCCTTTGTTGATAGGGAATGGATGGCCTACTGTTTCTAGCCTTATGCTACTTCTGCTTTTTTCATAAATTTTGCTGATTATATTTATACATACTTCATTGACTCCTTGCTGTTGTAAGCTTAACCATATATTGTTGTGGTTCAATGTATCAAATGCCTTAGAGTAGTCAATAAAAGCAACATAAAAGTGTTTTTGATACTCGTTGTACTTCTGGATGACCTGTTTTACAGTGTGAATATGGTCTATAGTACTGAAGTTCTTCCTGAATCCTGCTTGCTCTACTGGTTGGTTTTCGTCCAGAGTTTTAGTAATTCTCTCTAGTATCACCTTCGCAAACACTTTGTATATATTAGACATTAGGCTTATTGGCCTGTAGTTACCTATTTCATCCTTAGAGCCTTTCTTATGTAGAAGTATTATATGAGATTCGCCCCACTGATTAGGGATCACCTTCGTACGTAGGACGTCGTTGAATATGGCTGCTAATATTAAACTTATCTCCTCAATTGATCCCCTCATTAATTCGTTAGTTATTTTGTCTGGGCCTGGTGCTTTCTCTAATTTTTGGGATCCTATTGCTTTTTCTACCTCTGCCGAGAGTATGGTTGGTATTGGTTCTTCCTGAGCTATTGGTTGGTTTGCCTGGTTTTTATCTGTTTGGTGGCTGGAAAATAGTGAACGGTAGTATTCAGTAGCCAATGCCTGAATCTCTTTCCGTTTTGTGTGTTGAGCATTCTTGCTTTTTAGTTTTGGGATCCATTCTTTCCCTTTCTCTCTAAGTTCTTTCAAGGCTTTTTTGACCCCTCCTTTCTTTTCTATGTGGTTTTCTAGAGTAAGTATTCTTCTTGATTTTCTATCTTTTTTCATGCTTTCTCTTATTTGTTTGCTGATTTCTGAGATTCGGTTACGGTTTTGGTTCCTATGTTCTAAAAGGTTCTTTCTCTCATTTATGAGACGTTTTGTTTTTTCGCTATATTTATCATTTTTGTTGTTTATTATGTTGGTTTTTGCTAGTTCAGTAAGCATTGTTTCAATCTTTATGTATTTATTTAGTACGTGCGTCTCGGACCTGGCAATTTCGAGAAGTGATTTAATGTCTTTCGTATCAATACGTTTGTAATCTTGATGATGGGGATGCAGACCTTGAGTCATTATTGCTTTTCTAGACCTTTTTGGAATTATTCCGTTTAAGCAGCCACGTACCATTCTGTGGTCTGTGTTGAAGTTTAGACTTTGTACCACATGTGTATCGATAAATAATCTGTGATTGTTTGTTATTATGCAGTCAATTTCGTTTTTTATTCTGCCGTCCGGGGATATCCAGGTCCATTTACTTTTAGGATTTTTCTTGAAGACCGTATTTAGTATCATCAAGTTATTTTCTAATAGAAACTCTGCTAGTTTGTACCCATTTGTACTTCGTTTGCCATGCCCAAACTTGCCCAGAATATGATCCTCCCCTGCTTGTCTTGTGCCAATCTGAGCATTGAAATCCCCCATTACTATAAGAAGGTGATTGGAGTATTTAGCGACTACTTCTGAGAGGGTATTATAGAAAAGTTGCAGATCGTTATCACTAGCTTGCTCTGTTGGCGCATATACTTGGATAATGGTACAATCTTTTTTGAAGTGGGGGATATCCATGTGGAGTAATGATATTCGGTCTGAGATACCTTCGAATTCTTTGATCATTCTCTTATGTTTTAGTTTCACTAAGAAGCCTGTTCCACGATGTCCATTGGTTCCTCCTTTACTGTACATAACATAGTCTTTTCTCTCTTCTATTTCCTCTCCTTCTCTTCTCATTTCGCTAATCCCAAGAATGTCCCATTTCAAATCTTCTATGGCTAGTTCTAATTCCTGTAGGCTTTCTTCTGTTCTTAGTGTCCTTGTGTTCAGCGTACATATATACATAACGTCCCTTTGTTCGGGAATTTGAATGAATTCGGTTCCATTCTGTGGTGAAGGGTGGTTCTTTGTTATTGATTCTGTTATTAAATTTGCTGGAGGGTAGCGGTCTGACATCCCACGGCGACCAACCGGATTGGGATCAATTTCTGTTGTTTCAGTGTTTTTGTTTAATTTGAATTTGTGTTTCCGGCTGCTGCTCGTGGTTTTTAGTTGCTACAAGTTTGATTGGTCTCCTTTTGAAGAAGAAGATTGGTTTATTTTGGAATTTTTTGGTGTGCGGGAGAAGAAATCTGTTTTATCGTTCTTGTGGACTTTTGGTCCATTACTAGAGATATTTGAAGGACTTTTGGGCGAGCTTGTCGGTGATCTTTTCCTTTTATCCTGGTTTTTTCCTTTAATAATTAGTTGGTCGTATTTTATATAAGCTAAGTTGCCTTTTCTAATCTCGTCTTCCATTTTTACTTTTAGTTCTTTCCTTTTAATTAATATTTCCTTTGGAACATCATCGGTCGCATATATATCTTTAGGGAACATTTTTTTGTTCTTTAAAATGTCCATCTTCCTCCATTCTAGGGTAGTTGTAATTAGGATTGGACGAACTTTATTTGCGATTTTTTTTCCTAGTCTGTGAATTTTACTAATTTCCCATTTATCCCAGTTTTCCAGATCAGCTTTTTTGCTCACTTCATTAAGAGTTTCTAAGACGTTTTCGAGGAGTTCCTTCTGGTTTCCTTCCCCTTCTGGCATTCCATGAATTATAAAATTGTTTTGGCGCACCTGTTTTTCCAATTTAACAACTTTTATGTTTAATTGATCGACTTCCTGTTTTAACTTGCGATTTTCTTCAATTAGTGGGTTTATTTTTTCATCTAGAGTTTTTATAACATTCGTATTTATGGTTTCTGTTTGTGTCTGTAGTTCTAATTTCAGTGCTTCAAACAAAGTTTTCATTTGTTCATTCATTGTTGGGGCTGTATGTTACTTTAACCTCTTTGCCTCTTTTTTTTTTTTTTTTAGAACAAAATTTTATAGGTTTCTGAACGTATTTGATGATTGTCTTTGCTTTTTTTTTTTTTTTTTTTTTTTTGACGATTGGCACTACTGTATTTACGTCAAATGCCAGAAATCTCAGAGGTTATGTTCAGTTGTACGATGTGTTTATATTTATATTTAGATATATAACTCTCACGATTTTTAACACTTTCCTATGTATTATCACAGTTTTTGCACAGCACTTTTCACGTATATGAAGCCAAAAATAGTAGCACGTATATTTTTGCACTTTTTGTCCAGTAAGTAATAGTATTTTCTACAAAATATTCTCAAAATCACGGAACACAAAAGCAATAATGTTTACTTGACAGCCGCCGGAAGTCGAAAAAAAAAAAAAAAAAAAAAAAAAAAATATTTTTTTTTTTTTTTTTTTGTCATTGATATATTAAATAAATAATGTGATAGATACGTGATTACTTATTTTTAAATTATAATACACATTAGAAACCTTACCTAACCTAAGTACCTGCGCCTCCTTTGCAACACTCGGACCAAGTTCAGACAGTTAAACATAGCACACAAGCAGGTGGACACCATTTCAAACAGTTCATAACATTTTATTTAATTAAGGACAGAAAATTAAGGACTTACTTATCAAAGAATTCAGACATATCTTTGCAGCGGTTCAAGTTTGGTATTTTTCCTTGCACCATCTGTAATTGGAAAGACATTGTACTGTTGGTGTTATATGAAAGATTAATTTGAATATATATATTTCATATCACAACATAAACAATAATTTAAATCAAAAAGAGCTAAAGTTACATGAAAAACATTTAACTTATTTATTTATAAAAAGAAATACATAAACCTAACCTTTTTTGTTCCTTTATTAAGTCCCACAGGTGTGGCTCGGATCACATAATGCCGAAGATCAATTAGTTTTGTTGTTGGATTGTAATTCAGGAGTACACATCGCCTGATGTTCTTCAATTTTACCTAAAATTTTAGTACTAATAAAATTAATTACAATCCAGTCATAGATTTAAAAGTTTCAACAAATATTTTAAGCAGGTACAAGCTTATTCCAAAACTTTGAGACATATTATGTCTGCGTGCCACTTAAGGGGTTCTATATTCTATTCTTAATTAATGGCATTCGCAAATCTTAAAGATCATGCATTTTGCCAATGTCAAGTGAAAATTTAATTATAGTTACAAAAAATTGTATGGTAGATTTTGGTTAAAAATTGAGTCTCTCAACATGTGTTTTTAGAACAAGAGGGGGTTATCCACTCAAACATCTGAGTTTAACAGTTGATAATGACTGGTATGTTTGCATTCCACATGTGCATTACATATGGCCCAGCAGAGGACCAGTGCCCTTCTCAAATGAATGCTGTGTGTAGCTAAAAGCTTATAGAATTAATGTATGCAAAACCTATCCAATGTTGTAAAAAAATGTTAAATCAGACAATTAGTAGAATTTTATGTTGAACTGAACATAATATCTTCCTTAAGTCCAGTAAATCAGGGGGAATGAAGTCATTTTTTTTATATAAAAAAAACATTATTGGCAAGTAACTGGCTGGTGAAAACTTACTGTGGTTATGTTTATAGTAGGAAACATATTCTGGAACATTGTAGCCATAAGTTTCATATGCATTCCTTCTCCAGAGAAACTGTTAAGGACTATGAGTGGAGCATTTTGAAAAGCTTTCATTATAACATATTGCTTCTTTAGAGAAGATATCACATCCCGGGCTAGACTGTACTGTTAAAATGATAAAGAAGAAATAATAAATATCAATATAAATTATATACTCATAATTGAAAAATATATTCATAAATTGAACCTTACTCACATTATTTATTCTAAAGGTCAATGTTGGACCTCTGGGCAGTCGTGATAGCCTCATATATGTTCCTAACTCAGTTTCTGTGAATGTTATCATGTGTGAAACATGTAAGTAACCAGACACTGACAAGAAATCCTTGATAGTATTTTTCTTTCTTTCCTAAAATAAGTCATATGGAAATTCACTAATTAACACAGAAATATACCCAGATACGGACATCTATCATGGTTGTTGGCTGTAGTTGCTTTGTCTACTGAAAGATTGTTAATTTTTTAGTTTGGTGGCTTTGTCTCTCTTTTGTGTAGGTGACAGGATGGCAACCTACTATTATTTTAGAATACTGCATGGCCTATACTGCTAAATGTGGCTTTGTACACAACTGAATGTTACCTGAAGCCCTGACAGCCTTTTGGTTTCATTGTATGTGTGATTATAATGTATGATGGATTACAGGGAATCAGAGTCCTGTATGAGTAATTTAACAAAATCTCTTCAGTCAAACAGTTGCATTTTCAGAAAAATTTTAAACATTATTAATAAATAAATTGTTCATTAAATTTTTTATTACACAAGCACTCAAACCAAATTTTTATTTGGGGTGCGTTCCAAAACGATTAGCGTAGAGTAAATTTTACTCTAAGCCGTTCTAAAATACACCAGAGTGAAACCGAATGTATGCGAAAATTTACACTATCAGAGTAAATTTTCGCATACATTCGGTTTCACTTTTACCTTAGGGTAAAATTTACTCTACCCCGAGCGTTTTGGAACGCACCCTTGGTCTGAACACGAGCAAGGGAATTTTTAATATATTTTACCTTCAATTGTGACGCTGTAAATGGCTCCATTATCTTTCGAAAATCTTTTGTAAGGTCTATAAGATCTTTACTGCAGTTTCCACGGTGAATTACAAAAGAATGAGGAGCTTTAACCAGGTTCTCTGGCTCCAAAGCTTCCTTGCTCGCAGGATTCTTTTTAGAACATCTTCCTTTACGTTTACCCATTGTTATTTTATTTATGAAGATATTATATACTAAATTCTCAAAGATAAATGTTTATAGTATAGCTAAATTATCTTCATTTATGAAATAAATACATATAAACATTTCTTTTGAGGTTAGGACCATGCACTGTCAGTTCAGTTCATCAGTTGTCACTTGCACAGATTAGAAAGAATATGTCTAAAGACAGATGGGAAACACTCCTTGAAAGAAGCAAGCAATAGTGAAAATAAATGACGGGGTGCAATGAAAAAATGTTGTACACAAACTATCGACATGATGAAGTATCGACATCGATAAATACGTATTTATCGATACGAATAGTGCGGCCCTAGTGTGTATTATTCTAGTATTATAGTAATAATGGGTGATAATAGAAAAAAAACAATGAAAATAAAATATTTCTTTATTGAATTCAAAGAGTAGCAATCAGTTACAGCGGTGGTCGTCGTGTAATGTATCTAAAAGAGTACATTATTATGCTGGAAGGAAAGTCAACATTTAAATTGCATTCAAAGATTTTTTAATAATTGCCCGTTTGAACCAGGAATCGAACCCACCCAATAGTAAAAAAAACACCCGTAATTTCACGATAACGAGCGAAATGGTCGTAAAGATAATTTTTTTCAAATAACATAGCTTCGTAATTTCACATTTATAATTTCAGGAGATTAATGCTTAGCTCTTTCTTTTACTTTGCCACTGCTTTGCTTCTAACAACTGATTTTAGCATTTCAAAGTATTAGTAATAAGTACCTTGAGAAATCTTGAGAATCACATATCATTTCCTAAAAATTCATGATAAAATAATAATGTGATAAATAAATAAACTCTGGATTTTTTTGAGGATGATCTAAAATATTAAATTGACAAGAAGCAGTATGAAAAAGTGCAGGAGTTACAAACTGAACTTTGGCGAATTACTTTATACATTCACCATGAAAAAATAAACAAATCAACAGAGGACGGAATTTTTAGGGGGATGATGTAAAATATTAAATTGTCAAAAAGCAGTATGAAAAAGTGCAAGAGTTACAAACTGAAATTAGACGAATTACTTTAAACATTCACCATGTAAAAATAAACAAATCAACAGGGAACTGAATGCTTAAGAGTAATTTTCTTTTGTACACATTATATACTGCAATATGAGACACATTTTTACATTTCCTAAATTAAAATTATTTAAAATAACAATGAAATTTCATAATCTTCCTTTTGCTTATGATGTTACATTAGAAAAAAGCCTTTCACTCGGCATCGTAAAATTACGGGTGGTTTTATTTACCATTTTGCGGGTTCATTCGGATTCCTGGTTCAAACAAACGATTATGCAAAAAAAACTTTTACCATATACAATTTCTATACACCTTTTTTCTTATCAGATAACACGAGCTTCTACAAGTTCTACTGCTCTAGACTGACTAGATTGGCTCTTACCACTTTATCCACCAATCATGGGATTTGGAAAAAATAATAAATTACAATTTATGTTACGATTAACGACCATGATCGGCATAAGAGAAGTCACTGTGTCAACTTCCCCACGATCCCTTAACCTTTTAAGTGACTGACATATTATAATGTAAATAAACCCAATAACTGGGAAAAAATATATATTTCAAAATCAATTTTAATCAAAAGTAAAAACTCTACACTAGTTTCCACAATACTCGATATCTCTTGATGTCAATCGAATGAGACAGTGACTCTCCCCTTGACAAGTAAGGTAACAGGCATTAGAAATGGAGACAGGAATCTCTATCAACATACATCAACAAGGATTATTTCATAACTTTCCAAAACTCGATGTATACGTCCATAATAATACACTTATAAATCCGAATATAAATTATCTATAGTTTTTTTAAATCGATGCACAAAATTTTTGGAATTCGTTCAGAGCATTAAACTGAATAATTTTCTTTATTCCCACAATGAAAATTGTCCAGTTTGATGGTCGGAAATTCCAAATCCACGAAAAATATATTAGCAGTTTCATACAAAATGACAATACCCACTTGACCAAATTGTATGTTATGGTAATAAAACAGTTTCTTATTAGTTTGCTTGGAGAACAAGAATGAGTGTTCACTCATTCTTGTTCTCCAAGCAAACTAATTTATAATATTTAATTCCAGTAGGTATAGTATAGGAAACGCAACAGCTGTGTTGCGCAAATAATAAAAAAAAACTTTTTACTAAAATTATACAACAACGAAGCAATTCTCGTTTCCTTCGAAAAAATCTCGAATTCGAGTTTACTCTTCGAATCCTTTTTCGGCCATAAAATCTCGTAAATCGAGTATTTTTCGAATGTCCTATTGTCACTACTAATCGAATTACTTCGAGATTTTGTGTAAAATGTTGTCATTTGAAAACATAATCACGTTACTATGCGTTCCGTTCCTTCATCCAGTTTTAAAACGGTAGCATACAATAAAACACCTGTTTAAAAAAAATCTGAAAGTTTTTAAGTATATAGGTTTTAAAGAATCCTACTAATATTATAAACGTAAAAGTTTGTATGGATGTCTGGGTGGATGTATATACTCTTTCACACAAAAACTGCTGAATGGATTTTAGTGAAACTACAATAATATAGCTCATACATCAGAATAATATATAGGGTTATAATTGATAAAGCTATTGAGTAAGTACTAATCCTGCGCAGACGAAGCGTCGCGGGCAGAAGTTAGTACTTATTTTATAAATTAGTATAGGAAAAATATCATAAAGTGCTTCCATAATTCCTATTTTAGAAACTGCTTTTAAAATTTTGTAAATTAATAAATATCAACAAATAAACTAAAAATTACAATAAAATCTTAAAATAACTGTGTGAATGGTAAGTACCGCACTACCAACACGAGCATCCCGCACTTGGCCAGCATGGGCGACTAAGGCCTAATCGCCCATAATGTGGGGTGGGCTCGAGTACCTCGGTGGGGACATTGAGCTGTTGATGATGAATGGTAGGTAAGTAGTTATGTTATGAACTGCATTGCTGATCATAGATTACAGATAACAATTTTGGTGGCTCGAATTCGAAATCTACGTCTCGATCGCTACCAACCATTCGATGCAATTCGAGTGACGTTCCTTCGAAAAAAGTTTAACTCGAGAATTTCAGAATAGCTCAGCGTCATTAAAACTTGTATAAAGTTCGAATTCGAGATTTATCTTAAATTCAAGACGGTTTCGAAGGCATGAGAGTTGCTGCCCTGATCACTCATTCAGCAAGAGATCTAAATAGACTTGTAACCATGCACGCCAGACAACCGAATTTGACATCCAATGTTTCTCATAGGAACTAATGGACTTTAGTATAAGTGTCCATAGGCATAATGACGGCGTGGCTCCTATATCTCCTCATCAATTTGTAGACCTATCTAATCGTTTTTCATTCTTGTCGTCGCCATCTTGTTGATCTTCTCCAAGAACGTCGTAGAAATGTCTGCAGCTCGTGGAAAGATCATCTCGCAGCTACTTCTTGACCGACAGCTACTCAGCAACCATGAAACAATTTAAAATACATCAGGGAACATTCAAAGTCCTAGGAGTACACATTATTTTACAATATATAATTATTACGAAAATTTATTTAACATGGCAAATAAATGCAATTAGTATTATTAATCTATATTATTTAATTATTAACTGATGCCTTGTTTTATAAAATTTGCGATTTTCCCATGTTACAATAAAAAAAATGTTGTCTGCATGTCGGAAATAAATTAAGAAGATCTTAGTAAAATATGGAGAACAATTTGTTGAGGAACGCGCCTGCTTAAAGGTTAATGAGTAAGAAAAGTTTAAGGAAAATATGTATTAAATGGTTATATATACTTTTTAACATATCTTCAGTTTTATACATATAAAAACTAAAAATCATCATTAAAAAGTTGTGATTTCTATAATAATGTACGTATGTTTTCACTCTAAAAAATCGGTAGTGGTCTCCCTTTTTCTTTCTCGTATACTCAAAGGTTGATAGAAACCTTATATTTTGATGACATACATGCATGTTACTAAGTGGTAGACCCATATGTAGGGTCGTCTGGGTAGGTACCACCGCCTTTCTTATTTCTGCCGTGAAGCAAATCGCTGTGTTTCGGATTGAAGGGAAAGGTAGCCAGTGTAATTACTGGGCATGGAAGGCATATCATCTTAGTCCCCAGGATGGCAAACGCACTTGCGGTGTTAAGTGATTTACACTTAATATTGCAAGTGTCTATAGGCGGCGGTGACCACTTAACATCAGGTGGGCCGCAAGCTTGTTTGCCATCTCGTAACATTAAAAAAAAAAAAAAATTTGGTCACCCATCCGAGTACTGACCGCGCACTTGGTTGCTTAACTTTCGTGATCGACGGCTCAAAATTTGATAGAAACCTTTGTTCGCGCCGTAATGCAAACACAGATTGCTTAATTACCAATCACCAAGCGCTCCGCCAGAAGCTGACCAATCGGATGCGCGCGCCGTGACGCTTTATGCAACGAACCAATAAGAAGCGCCCCGGGTTTTTCCCGCGAGATCGAGCCAATAGGAAAACACACAACAACTAACAATTGAAAGAGCGGGCTCGCAAATTTTCTACACAATTAATATTTAAATCCTAATTAATCTTTGTTTGTTTTGGCCCTTTTTATGTAAATTTATAATTAAACCTAGTTTTTCAACAACATAGTTTTATTAACAAAAGAAGTTTGTTCTATCGTGAACAAAAATTGGCGACCGTGACAGGACCTGCAAACAAAGTTGCATTTTTTCAAGAAATATATCTACAGACAAGTACACTCGCTTTGTCTAGAAATTAAAGCGATAAGAAGACGAAAAACGAACAAGTGGACCTATTCATCCTACCAACCGGCCGTGAAGTTATCAACGGGACTGCGTGCTTACGTTGTCATACATTTCAAGAAACCTACATACAATCGGAGCAGCCTACATCCTGGAGCTACTATTGTTCGGCTATTGAGATAGCTAAGCCTGCCTGGATATTTGTTCCGCATTGCCTACCAATTAAGTGAGCCCGTTCCTATCATTTTTTCTCGATTTTTCTTCTTCTATCTGTGTCTATACTGAGGTCATTTTTTAATTCCGATTTCATGTAACTAAATTTAGCTAATTTGTAAACCTATAATAATTACACTCTGCTTTTTAAATACGCTATATTACGATATATGCTCTATAGTTTATTTCTCATTAGGTACAACTAGTACCTATAGCAAAGTTATTCGAGTGTATTTACACAATAAATAAATCATAATTTCATTGCCTATGAAACAATTAATTACTCAAGCCTATTTTAATTATCAAGTTAATTACACTAAATACGCATACCTACTACTTTGTTTGTCATTATTGTAAAGATATATTGTTTAGTCCGTCTGACGATACGTTTCAGAGAGACCCTGCTAGTTTTATTACGGTGTCGCGCGACTGCCCGCCTTGCTGTTCTCGGTTGGTCGTGACACTGCTGTCTTCACTGATAAGAAGCCGGCCTGAGCGTGTCGGACTACGAAACGAGGAGCGTAATGTACAATTTTTTGCATACTATTGCCTTGTTAATTGAAACTTTTTCGCAATGACTTCTGATACACAACTTAAAGACTTATTTACTAAACGCAGCAGCATTAAAGGGCGCGTTACTAAGTTCAAAACATATTTAGATTCTTTGACTTCACTTGAAAATGTATCATCTATTGAAGTAAATAAGCTTGCGATGAAGTTGTCAAGAATGGAAGCGCTATTCATTGAATTCGATGGGTTGCAGAGTCAAATTGAAGTGCTTAACGAAACTAACCAACCTAACGAATTAACTACTCGAGATTTAATCGAACAGGAGTTTGATAATTGCATTTCTGTAGCACAAGAATTCATAAAATCTTGTAATCCGCCTTCCAAGGAGGACAAATCAAATATGTCTAATTGTTTTTCTGGGAATGGTTGCCTTCATCATGAGGGTCACCATGGTTTCAAGTTACCTACAATTATTGTTCCTAAATTTGATGGGACTTTCTATAAATGGTTAGAGTTCAAAGAAATATATTGCTCTTTAATTCACAATAATGACAAAGTAAAAAATATCCACAAATTTCACTACTTGAGTTCCTACTTGGAAGGAGATGCCGCGAGAGTCCTCAGTAATTTAGAAATTTCTGATCAAAACTATTTAGAAGCCTGGCAATTACTGTGTAATCGGTACGATAACAAAAGACAATTAATAAATAATCATTTAACTTCTCTTTTTGATTTTGAAACTAGTAGACAGACCGAGAAATCCCTTAGATTCATTATTGACCATGTAAACAAAAACTTACGGGCGCTTCGCACGCTAGGATTACCTACAGACCAATGGGATGTCTTAGTTATTCATATCTTATCGTCAAAGTTAGACAACAGTACTAAGTTCAAATGGGAAGAACATAGAAATACTATTCCAGAAATACCTTCCCTTGAAAATTTCTTTGCCTTTTTAAAGGACCGCGCCGATGTATTCGAGTCAATTAATTCAAGTAAAACCAATGCGCCTTCTACAAGTAAAACAGCTTATCAAAATCAGCCTAAAATAAATACAAAGTCATTCATAACAATGTCTAAAGAGCCTACCTCCACTTCTAAGCTTACCCCTAGTTGTTTTGTATGTGCGGGTCCTCACCGCGTCTATGAGTGCACCACGTTCAAGGCAAAGACTCCAGAGGATAGGAACTCTCTAGTTATTAAATTGAATTTATGTCACAATTGTTTGAGGGCAGGACATACTTCTCAGTCATGCAAACTCCCGGGCTCTTGTCGTTTATGCAAAAAGAGGCATAACTCTTTACTTCATTTACCTAATAATCAAGATGTAGTTCAGTCTAATGTTTGTACTTCTTCTGTGGTAATGTCCGCAACGTCTAGTTTACCAGAAATTTTGTTATGTACTGCAAGGGTACGCCTATGTAATCCACTCACTAATGAAACAATTAGTGTACGAGCCTTACTTGACAGTGGTAGTCAATTATCATTTATCACTGACAATGTAAAACAAAGACTGAATTTAATTCCTCAACCGTCTAATGTTAATATTTTCGCTATAGGAAATAATCCTCTAAGCTTAAGCTCAGAACGCTGTGCTGTCCAATTGAAATCAAACACATCTACATTCCAAGTTTCAATGTTTTGCCTAGTATTAAAAACTATAGCTGATGATCTACCTAAGGCTCCATTTGACATCAGTTGTCTAAACTTAACAAATTATGAACTAGCAGACCCCAGCTTCAATGAGCCATCCTCAATAGATATGCTTATTGGCTCTGATTTATTTTGGGACCTAATAGGTACCAAACATCAGTCATTTGGTACTAAAAACCCAAATCTACGTAGCTCTAAGCTTGGGTGGCTAATTGCTGGTCCTATCTCCAATCTTCCTAAGGGAATTCCAAATAACAATAATATAAATTGTAACCTACTAACTAAAGAAGAAATTCCTAATATAAACGAGGACTTAAAACTATTCTGGGAGCTAGAAAATGTCCCAAAAGTCCAACCTCAATCAAAGGAGGAAAAGCTTTGTGAAAAGCACTATCTTTCCACTACTTGCCGAGAAAGTGATGGCCGCTTCAAAGTTAGTATCCCACTAAGAGACGAACCCGATTGTCTGGGAGAATCCTATTTTATTGCCAAAAAACGGTTTCTCAATTTAGAGACTCGTTTTAAACAAAATCCAGAACTACATAAAATGTATTCTGAATTCATCCAAGAGTATGCTGATCTAGGCCACCTTTCAGAGTTTTCGGACCCTATACCTCCAAATTCTTATTTTTTGCCCCACCACCCAGTTTTACGCGAAAAAAGCGAATCGACTAAACTAAGAGTAGTTTTTAACGCCTCTGAGCGCACCACATCAGGCCTATCCGTCAATGATATACAGATGGTAGGTCCCACAATTCAAGATTCATTATTCAACATACTAATTAGATTCCGCCAACATGAATATGTCTTGTCTGGAGACATAGAGAAAATGTACCGCCAGGTGCTCATAAGTGAATCTGATCGTAACTTACAATTTATTTTATGGCGTAACAACGAAAACGAAAACCTACGTATCCTTCAATTAAATACCATAACTTATGGCTTTGCTAGTTCTAGTTTCTTGAGCACGCGATGTATCTGGCAAATTGGCGAGGAATGTGAGGATCCTCACATAAAAACCATTATTCAAAGGGATTTCTATTGCGATGATTTATTAACCGGATCAAACTCTCAAGAAGAGCTACGTCAAATTCAGCGTACTGTATCCAATGAACTAGCTAAAGGCTGCTTTCCCCTCCGTAAATATCGTTCTAACTTACCTGATATTCTAAATTCTGAAAAGTTACGATCTGATGACTCTAACTTAATAATAAGCAATGCCACTAGTACATTAGGCATAGGATGGTTTCCTAAGACCGATGAAATAAATTTTCCCGTTGAAAATATACCCGATGATTTAACTTTTACCAAGAGAGCTATATTGTCAACTCTATTTAAAATATTTGACCCCCTTGGATTGTTATCCCTATGCACAATTAAAGCCAAAATTCTTCTACAAAGGTTGTGGATAGATAAATTGAATTGGGATGAACCTGTATCACAATACATAAAAACAACTTGGAAAAAATTCTGTCAAGAAATCGGTGCTCTGTCTTTATTAAAAATCCCTAGACATGTTTTAACAAAAAATGTTACTGATATAGAGCTGCATTGTTTTTGTGATGCTTCACAATTGGCGTATGGAAGCTGCATCTACCTAAAATCCTTTGATACATACGGTAGCACCCAAGTCAATTTACTATGTGCTAAAGCCCGCGTGGCTCCTATTAAAGCATGCACTATACCTCGCTTAGAACTTTGCGGTGCTCTATTAGGTGCCCAATTAAGTTCTGCCGTTACTGAAGCACTAAGAATTAAAATAAAACGTCACTTCTATTGGACAGACTCTACTGTCGTTCTAGGTTGGTTAAAGTCACCTAACAAAACAAAAACATTTGTAGCCAACCGGGTCGCAGCTATAGAGGAACTCACAGATCTCTCGCTTTGGCGTCATGTGCCGACTTCTGAGAATCCTGCAGACCTCGCTTCACGAGGCGTTGATCCCAATGAGGCCGCAGACTCTAACTTATGGTGGCATGGACCCGCTTTCTTAATGAAATCAGATGTTTTTTGGCCTAAAATGCCAGTGGCTGAAGCAGACTTACCTGAAATTAAAGCAATGCCTGCTTTGGCGGTGGAGGATGTACCTTCTGTACCCGAGTTTAATTTTAAAAAATATTCCAAACTCTCTACTTTACAAAGAGTGTATGCTAGAATTTTCCGTTTTATATACAACTGCAAAAATCCAAAAACTAAACTATTGGGAACTCTAGAAGTTAGTGAACTCGATAAGGCTCTGACTGTTCTCACTAAAATAGCACAAAATGAATCATTTTATAAAGAAATTAGTACTTTACGCGCCAAGAAACCGCTAAAAGTTGATACTCACCTTTGCTCGTTAAACCCATTTCTTGACGATATGTCCGTACTTCGGGTAGGGGGGCGTATACAATTGTCGTCCTATCCATATGATAAGCGTCATCCTATTGTTTTAAAGGCTGACCACTATCTTACAAAACTATTATTTGAAGCTGAACATCGACTTCTGCTTCACTCTGGCCCACAACACCTACTGGCTTCAATTAGAGAGCGCTACTGGCCAATTGGAGGGCGCAAGCTAGCCAGAAATGTAGTGAAAAGCTGTTTTGTTTGTCGTAGGTTCAAAGGTGAAACGATGACTAATATAATGGGCGATTTACCTAACGATCGGGTAGAACCTGATTACCCTTTTAGTACTGTTGGTACTGACTTTGCTGGCCCATTTTACATAACGGATCGTAAAGGGCGTGGATGCAAGATAACGAAATGTTATTTATGCATATTTGTCTGCTTTAGATATAAATGCCTCCACTTGGAATTGGTAAGTGAGCTAAGCAAAAATGCATTTATACTTACCCTAAATCGATTTATTTCTCGAAGAGGTCTTCCAAGAATTGTATATTGTGACAATGGGCGTAACTTTGTGGCTGCCGCTAAAGAAATTGGTAGTTTTCTACAAAGTAATAACGATCCCATCTCTGATTTTGCAGCCCAGCGTGGCATTGAATTTCGCTTCTCCCCGGTTTATGCTCCTCATTTTAATGGTCTGGCAGAGGCCGGTGTAAAATCAGTAAAGTTCCATTTACACCGAATTTTAGGGCATGCTCACTTAACTTTCGAAGAACTGACCTCTGTATTTACACAGATAGAATGTATCCTAAACAGCCGACCCTTATGCCCTCTCAGTCCGTCACCTAATGATTTTCAAGCCCTTACCCCTGCTCATTTCTTAATTGGTAGAACAATGAATACAGTGCCGTCTCCAAACTACATAGACGCCAAGGTGAACCGCCTTGACAGGTTCCAGCGAATCGAGCAAGTCAAGCAGCATTTTTGGCAACGGTGGTCATCTGAATATGTTACGGAGTTGCAGCAGAGGACCAAGTGGCGAATCAAGAGAAGAGACCTTCAACTCGAGGATCTTGTACTAATTAAAGAACCCAACACGCCCCCTCTTTGTTGGAGACTTGGAAGAGTAGCCAAGATTTTTGTTGGACCTGACGCAACCCCTAGAGTGGCAGACTTGAATACCGCTTGCGGAACAATTCGACGAGCTATCAACCGTTTGGTTCTCCTACCTAGTCCTGAGACCAAAGACAATAATGCTTGAAAGAATTTGATCTTTCAAGGGCCGGGAGATGTTCGCGCCGTAATGCAAACACAGATTGCTTAATTACCAATCACCAAGCGCTCCGCCAGAAGCTGACCAATCGGATGCGCGCGCCGTGACGCTTTATGCAACGAACCAATAAGAAGCGCCCCGGGTTTTTCCCGCGAGATCGAGCCAATAGGAAAACACACAACAACTAACAATTGAAAGAGCGGGCTCGCAAATTTTCTACACAATTAATATTTAAATCCTAATTAATCTTTGTTTGTTTTGGCCCTTTTTATGTAAATTTATAATTAAACCTAGTTTTTCAACAACATAGTTTTATTAACAAAAGAAGTTTGTTCTATCGTGAACAACCTTATATTTTGAGTTGTCCTCTATACTACGATATCTACGTATACGAGAAAGTAAAAATAATACTGTGTAAATTTATAATACAACTAGCTAGTCCCTGCTACGCGTAGCTGTGGTAATTTCATACTACTGTCCTAGAACATTGAATTTGCAGTAAAAAAATGAGGACTACTTATCAAGATAAAAACTATCCTATCTTTCAAGTTGGATCAAATTGCACACGGTGGTCAAATTTGATTAAATTCGGGTAAGTAGTTTAGGAGTCCATCGCGGACAAACAACGTTACATGTAATTTATATATATTAAGATAACTTGAACAAATAATAATATTTACCCCCAAGTTCACCATTTAATAATTGTTCTCGTTTAGTCTCAAATTAGAAGCTCTTCAAACATGTCTGAAAACTCAATCCTTGATCACAGACAGGACCATTGGGTGTAAGCCGGTCTGTGTTACGGCCTCTACAACATCCTGTCAACAACAATTTCGAAATGTTTACTTTCAGATTTTAATACAATTTACGTAATAAAAATTACTTTATTAATAATATAAAAATAAATACCCTGAAGAAGTTCTTCAAAGTGGCAGCAGAGGTATCACCCTCACAATAATAGAATGCTATGATTTTACTCCACGAAACAACAATTCCCCAAAACCATGAAAACTAAGCTATGATCACACAGCTTTTCCTCACTGCCTTGCCCAAAGTTGACAAAAGCATCTTTTGCCTCTACAAATTTGTGGTGATAATGACATTTTGTCAAAGAAGACCCTCTTCTTCATGTCCCAAGTATAGCGGTGCGGTCAACTGAGCTAGTACGTTAGTATTAAGCCCTGGAGACATTGCAAATTCTTGGATGAAGGTACTCAAAGTCGAGAAGACAGAACGAAGAGCTTCTGTAGCAATCTGCGCCCCTTTGGGCATCGTTTAAGCAGTGTCAGTGCAAGTAATTTTTCATCAATGGTGAACCACCGCCTCTTAATGTGTTTGTTGATTGCATTTAATTACATAAACAAGAACGTCTTTGTGTGATATGGTAGGCTTTCAATAATAAACTTGATTGATTGTTGTTCACTCAAGTGCTCGGCTTTTTGTAGACTGTCTTGGGATTGAATCGCAAGTCTTTCTAACAACGAGGTGTCAGATTCTGGACTGACTTCACAATTATACTCCTTCCAGTCGACTCGTTTCTGAAAACAAATTTAAAGCATCTTAATAAACAAGAAGCATAAATAGACAGACTCAATAACTGCTTAAACTTTCCGTTATAAAGGTTAAAATATTAAACAAAACAGATTTATACCTTGAGAAATATAATGAGACGGCTCTGTAGAACCTCCTATTGAAGAGAGTGTGCCCAATGAGCTAGTGACAGCAGTTGCTAGATGAGACCGTCGTGTAGAAGCTCGTATTTGGGAGAGTGTGCCCATTGAGGCAGCAGTTACTCCTATTTCTGAAAATTTATAACAATCTTAATAATCATTCCACACATTTTTGGCATGTTGACCAAGGTTAGCGCACGCGACGATACCGGCCGGCCGCGCCACCCCATCTACTACCTAAACTTTTCTGACACACCCCGACGATATAAGCTAGGTATGTTCTACCACACCTGCTAGATAGGTACCTATCATAATTCACAAGCATAACAGATGATCCCGTTTCTTAAATTTTATGACAGACTAAAGTAGGCTTCTAATGTAAAATAGCCCATGTAATTAAAGAAGGTAAGTAGCTAAGTATTAACATTTTAGTACTGAGTTAGAATAATCATTCTTATTAGGTACCTAGGTACGTAATGGCGACATTTCTTTCGCCTGGATAACCACTCAATTATGACCAAAATTATCGTAGGTACGTACTGCATTACACAGTGTCGCCTACGGGCTTAAATATCATCATAATTGTCCACTCTTCCACAGACTACTGAGGGGATATATCATTATTACGAAGTTTTAAAACACCGCTATTAGCCAGGGTACCTACTTAGTAAACAAGATAATGTAGGCATCTACGTCATCCATCAGTCAACACGCGCCAGGAGACTCTCACGCAAACTCAACAAACTAGATTTCATAACTCACTTATTGACGAGAACTCAAGGCAACACATTTAAACCCCTATACAAACAAAAGTAGGTACCAAAATAATCTTTAGTACAATGCATCTTGCACACATAATAGTTATTTTCATCCCACCACCTCGGAAAGTGTAATTTTGCGCTTCGAAATCTGGCTGGAAAATTCTATTTTATTCGCTTGAGCGGCAAAGTAGATTTGAATTTAGAACATCACATATAATGAGTACTCAATATAATTGTAAATTCAAAACGTCATTAAACCTATTTAATGTAACCTCTATGGTGCCAAATTTATGATTAGAATGAAGATTATTTTGTCATTTCCTCGCTGAGGTGGGATGAAAAGTTACGTATTGCACTCGAGTGGAAAGATTTTTCACCTTGTGCTCGTTTGTTTCCCTCGCTGACGCTCAGGATTCTAATTTAGAATCACTCGCTGCGCTCGTGATTCAACTTTAGAATCCTTCGCTTGCTCGGTCATCCAAATCGAGCACGCGGTTAAAAAGGAACTTTCCACTCTTGTATAATAAATAACTATTATTATACAAGAGTGGAAAGTTCCTTTTTAACCGCGTGCTCGATTTGGATGACCGAGCAAGCGAAGGATTCTAAAGTTGAATCACGAGCGCAGCGAGTGATTCTAAATTAGAATCCTGAGCGTCAGCGAGGGAAACAAACGAGCACAAGGTGAAAAATCTTTCCACTCGAGTGCAATACGTAACTTTTCATCCCACCTCAGCGAGGAAATGACAAAATAATCTTCATTCTAATCATAAATTTGGCACCATAGAGGTTACATTAAATAGGTTTAATGACGTTTTGAATTTACAATTATATTGAGTACTCATTATATGTGATGTTCTAAATTCAAATCTACTTTGCCGCTCAAGCGAATAAAATAGAATTTTCCAGCCAGATTTCGAAGCGCAAAATTACACTTTCCGAGGTGGTGGGATGAAAAATCTATTATTATACTAATAATAAAGCTGAAGAGTTTGTTTGTTTGTTTGGTTGATACCTAAGATCTCAGCAACTACTGACTCAAATTGAAAAATTATTTTTGCGTTGGATAGTCCATTTATCGAGGAAAGCTATAGGCTATATAACATCATGGTACGTCCAATAGCAGCTGAGCATCAATGAAGAATGTTGCAAAAACGGGATAAAAATATTTATTTTCAAAGCTTTCACTGCGTGCGCTGCGTAAACAGTTAAAGTTACGGAAAAGTCATGTATGACGGAATTGTTCTCCATTAAAATTTCTAAAGAAAATTCCGCGACAGCATATGTCTATCTTTTCAGGTTGGCTCACTGTAACCTTTCTTTTTGGTAATCAAATTTCAAATAATAAATCTATCTGCGATAGTGTTTTTGTATGGATGATATTATTCCTTATCAAAATAAATACATTATTTATCACAAGTATTTAATTTTGAACAAAATTGTTCATGACTTCATTTGATTTCAATGAATATCTTAAGAGATATCATAGTTTTAAATAAACGGAAAATAATAAATTTTGATATGCAGAGCTTTCGTTGCGTGCGCTGCGTAAACGGTTAAAGTTACGCAAAAATAATGTGAATTATTTTCCTTTAAAAGTTCTAAAAACAAGTTACAGACAGCATTTATCTATCGCCGTCGTGGTGGAGTGGTCAGTATAGCTGGCTACACATTAAGCGGTCCGGGTTCAAATCCTGGGCCCCGATCGCCGTAAATCATTTGAAGCGCAAATGGAACGCAGACGAAACGCAACATTATACTGGGTGTAAAAGACATGAACAGTCAAACGAGAACCATGTATTCTATACATCAAAATAAGACATATTTCAAAAAAAATATTGCTGGGAAATGATTTTTATTTTTTGGTGTTAAAAAAAATTGCAAATTGTACCGCGCAATGTAAAGGGCTCAACTCGCACGCAACTCGCAAAACCACGATAATTATTATTTTGCCAGACGGCGGCCCCGTTCGTTAGTGTCCGTGCGCATCGAGTGAGCTACATTGAACGCTAACGTTCTGAAGCCATTTTTTGTTATGAAATACTAAAAAAAATGATAATGCTTCTTTAGACAATAATTAAGAAATAACGTATAGAATACGTTTTCATAAAAGACTTTGACCTTCAATAAAATCGTAACTATAAATTTCCCAGGTATAGTCTATAGGAAAAAAAATGTTATGATGGTGAGCAGAATACATGGTTCTCGTTTGACTGTTCATGTCTTTTACACCCTGTATATAAGATAGAGAAGCGTCGGTGGCGTAGTGCGTAAGAGCGTCGTCTACCATCCGGGAGGCACTGGTTCGATCCCCGCCATGTACCAATGTGTTTTCAAATTTTGAATTCATATGTACCTACGTTTATTCGACGCTTCTACGGTGAAGGAAAACATCATGAGGAAACCTGCACACACCTATGAAGAAATTCTTAGGTTGTGTGTGAAGTCGACCAACCCGCACTTGGCCAGCGTGGTTGACTAAGGCCTAATCGCCCCTAATCTGGGGTAGGCTCGAGCCCCTCGCTGGGGACATTATATATGAGCTGATGATGATGATGATGATATAAGATATAGGCTATCGAAGGACTTGGCTCATGAGTTAATAGTGGAATTTTGTATATTTGTATTTTGGTGGGTTTTTACTGCATTATTTATTAATAATCAAGCACAAGCTAATCGAGTCGTCGATCACGAAAGTTAAGCAACTAAGTGCGCGGTCGGTACTCGGATGGGTGACCGAAAATTTAACATGCATGTATGACATCAAAATGTAAGGTTTCTATCAACTTTTGATTCGTAGATCACGAAAGTTAAGCAAACAAGTACGCGGTCGGTCATACATGATGTCATACATGCATATTAAATTTTCGGTCACCCATCCGAGTACCGACCGCGCACTTGTTTGCCTAACTTTCGTGATCGACGAATCAAAAGTTGATAGAAACCTTATATTTTGATGTCATACATGCATGTTAAATTTTCGGTCACCCATCCGAGTACCGACCGCGTACTTGGTTGCTTAACTTTCGTGATCGACGAATCAAAAGTTGATAGAAACCTTATATTTTGATGTCATACATGCAAGTTAAATTTTGGGTCACCCATCCGAGTACCGACCGCGCACTTAGTTGCTTAACTTTCGTGATCGACGAATCAAAAGTGAATAGAAACCTTATATTTTGATGTCATACATGCATGTTAAATTTTCGGTCACCCATCCGAGTACCAACCGCGCACTTGGTTGCTTAACTTTCGTGATCGACGAATCAAAAGTTGATAGAAACCTTATATTTTGATGTCATACATGCATATTAAATTTTCGGTCACCCATCCGAGTACCGACCGCGCACTTAGTTGCTTAACTTTCGTGATCGACGACTCGATTATTAATAAATAATGCAGTAAAAACCCACCAAAATACAAATATACAAAATTCCACTATTAACTCATGAGCCAAGTCCTTCGATAGCCTATATCTTAAAATGAACATTCTCTCATTTTTAACCGACTTCAAACAAAAAAAGGAGGAGGTTCTCTATTCGACTGTATGTTTTTTTTTTTGTATGTATGTTCCGCGATTACTCCGTCAATAATTAATCGATTTTGGTGATTCTTTTTTCGTTAGGTAGGTCATACTTCAAAGGTGGTCCCGTATAAATTATACCGAAATTGGTTCAGTGCTTTTTTGTTGAAATGATAATTTCATTTGGGAAGAAACAATGATATAGTCCACGAACACAAAAATAGTGTCAATTTTTTTTTGAACTTGCTATTACCTAATATGCAATATTGAAATTTTGGTTAGTAGGTCCAATAGTCAACGCATAAACTATGACAAATGAATTTATGAACTTAAGTTAAATAACTAGTTTCTCTTCAAGTTTCATAGTTCATTCACTTACCATTAAAACTATACCATTCATTCTGAATGAATGGTAGGCATTTCTAATGAGCTATAGGTCTGAGACGTGATATATTTTTTTAACCGACTTTAAAAAAAGAGGAAGTTCTTTATTCGACTGGTTTTTTTTTGTGTTTGTTACCTGATACTCCGTCAATTATGAGTATTACGACTCGATTTTAGTGATTCTTTTTTTAGGTACGTCAAGATCAGAGATGGCCCGTATAAATTGTATCGATATAAATTCGACCCTTTATGAACAAATCATTAATAACCAAAAAAAATTTTGTTTACGTTTCTGTTAAGTTTTAATGAGCGCCTATCCATTTTCAATAAAATATACTTAACTAGCGACCCGCCCCGGCTTCGCACGGGTGCAATGCTTATGTGAATATGCATGTCTTATACATATAAACCTTCCTTAAGAATCACTCTATCTATTAAAATCTTGAAATAGACGTCGTATTCGGAATCGGGACCCTCGAAAACCACGAAAATGATACCCGTATTGACATTTTGTCAAAAAGTCGCGTCCGCCATCTTGGATCTCTAAATAGATGTTTTATTCGTAATCCGGATCCCCAAAAACCACGAAAACGATATCCATATTGACATTATGTTAAAAAGTCGCGTCCGTCATCTTGGATCTCAAAATGGACGTCGTACTCGGAATCGGGGCAATCGAAAACCACGAAAATGATACCCGTATTAACATTTTGTCAAAAAGTTGCGTCCGCCATCTTGGATCTCGAAATAGATGTCGTATTCGAAATCGGGACCCCCCGAGAACCGCGAAAATGATACCCATATTGACATTTTGTCAAAAAGTCGCGTCCGCCATCTTGGATCTAGAAATAGATGTTTTATTCGTAATCCAGACCCCCAAAAACCACGAACACAAATATATTTCTTATCAAGTGTCTAAATTCAAAGTTTCATGGTTTTATCTTTAACAATGACGAACTTCCATACAAACTTTCATCCCCTATTTCATCCCCACATGGGTCTAAATTTCCAAAATCCTAAAACAAATATTTCTTTCTTACTTATTAAGTCCCTAATTTCAAAGTTTTTTGGTTTTATCTTCAAAAAAGAAGAACTTCCATCCCCTATTTCAACCCATTCAACCTTTATTTTCGCGATAAAAAGTAACCTATGTCCTCACCCAAGATCTAATCTATATTTGTACCAAAGTTCATCAAAATCGGTTCAGTGGTTTAGACGTGAAAGCTTAACAGACAAACAGTGAGACAGAGTTACTTTCGCATTTATAATATTAGTAGGGATGTTTAAAAGTCACGTCGCCATCTAGGATCTATGGACGTGAATGCGTAGCTTTATTTTGACTTCTTTACGACCTTTCATCCCCTATTTCATCCCCACATGGGTCTAAATTTCCAAAATCCTAGAACAAATATTTCTTTCTTACTTATTAAGTCCCTAATTTCAAACTTTCATGGTTTTATCTTCAAAAAAGAAGAACTTCCATACAAACTTTCATCCACTATTTCAACCCATTCAACCTTTATTTTCGCGATAAAAAGTAACCTATGTCCTCACCCAAGATCTAATCTATATTTGTACCAAAGTTCATCAAAATCGGTTCAGTGGTTTAGACGTGAAAGCTTAACAGACAAACAGTGAGACAGAGTTACTTTCGCATTTATAATATTAGTAGGGATGTTTAAAAGTCACGTCGCCATCTAGGATCTATGGACGTGAATGCGTAGCTTTATTTTGACTTCTTTACGACCTTTCATCCCCACATGGGTCTAAATTTCCAAAATCCTAGAACAAATATTTCTTTCTTACTTATTAAGTCCCTAATTTCAAACTTTCATGGTTTTATCTTCAAAAAAGAAGAACTTCCATACAAACTTTCATCCCCTATTTCAACCCATTCAACCTTTTTTTCGCGATAAAAAGTAGCCTATGTTCTTCCCCGAGATCTAATCTATATTTGTACCAAATTTCATCAAAATCGGTTTAGTGGTTTAGACGTGAAAGCTTAACAGACAGACAGACAGAGTTCTTTCGCATTTATAGTAGGGATATTAGTAGGGATGTTTAAAAGTCACGTCGCCATCTAGGATCTATGGACGTGAATGCGTAGCTTTATTTTGACTTCTTAACGACCTTTCATCCCCTATTTCATCCCCACATGGGTCAATATTTCAAAAATCCTAAAACAAATATTTATTTCTTTTTAACCGACTTCAAAAAAGGAGGAAGTTATCAATTCGACTGTATGTTTTTCTTTTTATTAAGTCCCTAATTTCAAAGTTTCATGGTTTTATCTTTAACAATGACGAACTCCCATACAAACTTTCATCCACTATTTCACCCCCACACAGGTCAAAATTTCAAAAATGTTAGAAAAATTTTCTTTCTTACTTAGTAAAAGCCTAAATTCAAAGTTTCATGGTACTATCTTCAAAAATGAAGAACTTCCATACAAACTTTCATCCCCTATTTCAACCCATTCAACCTTTCTTTTCGCGATAAAAAGTAACCTATGTCCTCACCCAAGATCTAATCTATATTTGTACCAAAGTTCATCAAAATCGGTTCAGTGGTTTAGACGTGAAAGCTTAACAGACAAACAGAGAGACAGAGTTATTTTCGCATTTATAATATTAGTAGGGATGTTTAAAAGTCACGTCGCCATCTAGGATCTATGGACGTGAATGCGTAGCTTTATTTTGACTTCTTTACGACCTTTCATCCCCACATGGGTCAATATATCATAAATCCTGGAACAAATATTTATTTCTTTTTAACCGACTTTAAAAAATAAGTCCCTAATTTCAAAGTTTCATGGTTTTATCTTGTACACAGGTCAAAATTTCAAAAATCTTAGAAAAAAATTCTTTCTTTCTTAGTAAGTGCCTAAATTCAAAGTTTCATGGTATTATCTTCAAAAATGAAGAACTTCCATACAAACTTTCATCCCCTATTTCAACCCATTCAACCTTTTTTTCGCGATAAAAAGTAGCCTTTGTTCTTCCCCGAGATCTAATCTTAAATTTGTACCAAATTTCATCAAAATCGGTTCAGTGGTTTAGACTTGAAAGCTTAACAGACAGACAGAGTTACTTTCACATTTATAATATAAGTAGGGATTAGTAGGGATAGTAGGAATTATACTTACATTTTACTAATACTCTACATAAACGTATCACTACACCAACAAGCAAAATCAAATGTAAAATGTGACAACCCTAGGTAAGTATCTAGATAAAAGCGGCATTTTCCTCAACTTAAAAGGCGTCGGACCACTGGATGTATATTTACACTGTGCTAAATATATTTTTTTTTTTAAGTCCTGCACCACCTTTTCGACACCCTAACCCAAAACTAAGCTAGGTACCAAATCTACTGAAACAGGTTAAGTCAACGCAATGTCACGTAAACAATATTACATACAAGTCTATAATATTATTGTAATATTATGAGATTGGTAACTAAATAAAACATATTTTATGGAGTTAGCTATGTTGAATCCATCGACTCAGCCAGAATGCCAAACTAACTACATAAAACTAAATTTGTGACCCATAAGAATGTTAAACTGAATATACATCTACACTACATTAAATAATCTCTGAAACTATTCAGTAAACATCAAAACTTCTTTCACTGAGATATAGAATGGACCTACAGGGTAGTCAATTAGCATACCCATATTGGTCATCACACTAAAAATGGCGCAGCACCTATAGGTAAACGTGCACCAATAAGATTTAGAAACATCTACTGTTAATAATCAAATAGAGATGTATTTAAATAAAATTGTAATTTTGATGCATTGTGGTACTTTAGAGTACGTAATAGAATCCTACAAAACAATAGCATCAGCTATGTTACTGAATTTTTTAAGGAATTTAAAAAGCTAATTATAGAAATAAACAAAATTGCAATTAAATCACTCTCTAATTTAAGATCATCATCAATCATTTTAAGGCCATAGTTGTATTAAAAAAATAATTATTAATACCTACTTGGGGCTGTATTCGCAATGAGTCACACTGTTACTCGATGCGAATATTTATTCTCATTTAGTAACACTGATTGTGAATAGTGTTACTTGTTTGGAAAAACAAATCTCAACGAGTAACAGTCTGACCCAATGCAATTATTTATTCTCATATAGTAAGACTGGTGTGTGAATAGTGTTACTCATTTGGAAAAGCCAATCTCAACGTGCAACAGTCTGACTTGATGCGAATTTTTGTAAAATAATAGTTTAAAAATATATCAAACTATCCTTTTTTAAATATTTATAGTTAGGAATAACATCTAATATCCTATCTGACTGATTAAAATAATAACAAAAAGTTTGTTATAAAAGCTGATTGTTTTTATTCTGCTTTATACTAATATGTTTGAAACTTTAAACTTATTTAATCATTTTAAATAACGCCTATTAATAAAGTAAATTCCCATCGAGTCGGAATGTTGCTTGTTGAGATTTGTTTTTCCGAAGGAGTAACACTATTCACGCTCCAGTCTTACTATATGAGAATAAATATTCGCATTGGGTCAGACTGTTACTTGTTGAGATTTGTTTGTCCGAACGAGTAACACTATTCAAAATCAGTGTTACTAAATGAGAATAAATATTCACATCTAGTAGCAGTGTGACTCGATGCAAATATTTTTCTCAACCAGTCACAGTGTGACAGGGTCTAGTGTGACTTGTTGCGAATAAAGGTGGGGTGTCTGTTATTTTGCAAGTCAGTGTATAGAAAAGAGTATGATTTTGAATGGTATTTTAAATTTTTTGAACCATGACTGATTTTAAAATACCTAAAATTGGCAGAGGCTAAAATAGTTAGATACTATTTTATTATTTTTTTTCAAATATAAAGTCATTAAGAGTTTAAGATACTTACTTGATATAAAAGCTCGCTTGCGGATATTACTATTAGGGTTGTTGAGGAAGTGATTATGAGGAAGAGGAGGAGGAAGAGGAAGTATCAAGCACAAATTTAGAGGATGCGGATGAGGATGAGGATATTTTTTGAGGAAGAGGATGCGGATGAGGAAGCGGAAGAGGATGATATGAAATATATAATATATATGGTCCACTGGAAAATGTTCTTCTAATTAATTTTTGAGTGAGTACAGTACAGGACAACGTCTGTCGGGTCCGCTAGTATTTATTTTACATTGTGAAGCTAAACCATTCACGAATCTCCTGGAACACATACAAAACATTTCATCAAAATCGGTCCAGTCCTAAATAACCAACATCCTGCATACAGGTGGTTTGTGATCGGCTTCTGAGTTGATTTCAAAGATTTAAAAAAAAAAACTTTTTTTCTAAATAAATAAAGTACCCAGAAAATGTTTTACTTACAATATTTTCTGGGTACATTTTTTTTTCTTTTTTTTTAAACTTTTTTTTTTAAATATTGACTCAGAAGACGATCCCCAACCACCTGTATTCAGGGTGTTGATTATTTAATTTACTACGTATACGAGAAAGTAAAAATCGGGAGTGGTCTTCCCTTGACTTTCTCGTATACCGGAAACAACTCAAAGGTTGATAGAAATCTTATATTTTGATGTCATATATGCGTGTAAAATTTTGGTCACCCGAGTACCGACCGCGCACTTGGTTGTTTAACTTTAATGATCGACGGCTCAAAAGTTCTTTGTAAAAGAAAACTTTGTAGCCCAGAAGTCCCGCGCCCTTTCCTTGAATAAGTTTGACTGAACAACTTATAACTCACAGTCTCTTCATCTACTTCAATAAAGTACGTCCATATACGGCTACTTGTCGCCGCCGCGAAGTCACCACCCAATTAGGGTGGCAAACGACTCAAACGAGGGAGAAGGGTACTAGGGTTGTCACCCAAGAAGCTGCACCGCCGCATCGTTGTTGTGACGAGGAGGGGTTCATAACTGTGGAGAGAAAGAAGAGGAAGCCCACTCGCCGTAATTTATGTGGTGTTGCACCGTCCGGACCTAACCACCTGCTGCGTCCTGCTGTACCAACGACGCTGCTGTACGTGTCCCGGCTGCATTACTCTACGAAGGCAGAGGAGATCGCAGAGTACATCCGAGTCAAGACCAAGTTCCTCTTGAGGGTCGAACGGTTGGAGTCGCACCACAGTGTAAATTTTAACTCATTTGTGGTGAGAGTACCGACCGACCATCTGACGACCTTCATGAAGGAAGAATTTTGGCCGAAAGGTGTAAGGTTCCGGCGCTTCCGAGGCCGTCTACCTGACACCACTAAGCGTCACACGTCGCCGTCAAATCGTGTAAATTAAGTAATTTACTAACATAAGTTTTAAGTGTTATTTACTAACAAAAATGATATAACAATATGTATGTTAGTTTATAAGGTATTTATTGTATGGGCCCTAGTAGCCTGAAATAAAAGTTTATTATTATTATTATTATTATTATTATATAGCACTACACTTCGGTCTCATTTCGATTTTCGATAAAACAATGTTTTTGAATGGGTTAGAGACAAATTATTACGTTTGCGATGCGTACGCGCGCAAAACAACGCTATATCAAGTCCAACCAAGGAAAAGCGAGGGTGGCGGGAGGGGATGGCGCGCTCGCTGACCGTTCGGCCCGGCACGGCATCGTTCGTGGTACGGCGTGTGCGTTGCCATGGATACGCGCATGCGCAGTGTAATTCCTCTTAAATTCCTTCTAAATTTTGAGGAAGCGATAGCGGAAGAGGAATTTTTTATGTTTATTTATTAGGATGCGGTAACGGTTGAGGAACTCAAAATATTGCGGAACTTCCGCATTATGTGGAAGCGGAAGAGGAATCCTCAGCAACCCTAATTACTATCATCTTCTTGTTGAGAATTGTTGTGTCTGTCACGAAAAGGCTTCCGCAGAAAACCAGTGTCGTGGTACACCTTGCCACGGCTTATACTGAGCGGAGACCCTTTTGGTACAACCTGTTTTATGCTTTGTTTTGTGTGTATTGTTGTTTTTAATTTGTACCAAATAAAGATCTATTCTATTCTATTCTATTCTATTCTATAATTGTTAATGTTTCCTTTGGTTTCCCACCCTGAAAACCAAATAGATATTTAAAATAAATCGTATACTTACTAGTTGTTAGCACAAAGATTATCTAGTCTAGATACTGTATAATTCGTATTCAACTTACACAATGAGATTGGCTGGGCAGGCTCTCGTAAGTCAATTTCAGATTGCTGGAGTAAATTGGGTATGGCCAACCTGAGTACGATTATCTGAATGCAAATATTTAGCCTCAAAATGAAGAAGTGGATGCAAGAAAGTTTTAGGTAGGTAGATGAGTCCTGTTAGAAACAACAAAAAAAACAAATTAAGGAACTGTGTCCGTAATTGACATATTTCAGGTAATCACAACATAATTTACTATTACATACCACACAGAAATTTGTATGAACTTTTGAGTTATAAGCGGAAGGTGGATTTCTTCGTTCGTCGGCTCTACTTGTTATCTGCAATTTCTCGATACAGCCCAGCTGATATAATTTGCAACAAACAAAAACAAGAACAAGGAAAAACTAGAAAGAAATAATTTATTATGAGAAATATACTTCAACAAATCGTAGTGAAAAAACCGATAGCATAATATTTCACTTCAAAAGAATAAAATATTGCACAACATGGCGGTGGCGTCTGTCTGCCTGATGAATCACAGATTAGAAAGAGATGAATCCATATTTTGTCTCTTTTTTTCATGTCATTTTCATTTTCCCCAATCAGTCACTAAAGGAAAGGGCATTGTATGGCTGATTCCAACGGCTGGTCACTTGTCAGTTGTTGTCACTGCATTAAGGACGCGATCTGAAATGGATTAATCAAAGAATCGATTTCCTACTGAATCGATATTTTCACTTTCGACATTCGATTTTTCGTTATGACAAAAACCATAACACTTTACAAATATAGTTAAACGTAAAGATTTTTTTTTCACTTAATTACTTCATTATCTTGCGAGATGGCTGTAAGTATACGGAGTTTCCTTCACTTCTTTTTTACACATGAAAAGATACTTTGCTTTTAATGGTAAAAGATCGGTTATGGTGCCTTTTTTCTACAAAATTTATTCTTAATTTTACTTCATAAACATACTCGAAAAAAATCGATATTTTAGACCGTTTTTTATATGAATCGATTCATCAGGTCTTTTTCGATTCTTAATTTTTCCATATTACGGAACGGCAAAGGGATGTAGCCCATACAGCCCCAATTTTCAGTTTTATATCTTCTTTCTTGATTTTCGAAATAAAATGTGGTTGTCACACATTTTAATGAACTTGGCGCTTGATTCTTTGTCTAAGGCTTGGCGAAAAATCAAAGTCATTGCGAGAACTGCATGGTATGTACCAATAGATTTATTATTACGGACGTTTATAGATTAGCAATGACTCTACTACGGTGAGACCTTAGACAAAGAATCCTGTAGACTTGGCATGAGTTTTGACAGCTAAGTGTAAGAAGGATAGGTGTATACACATACCCATAAGAGTGAAAGAGTACTCATTATAATTTTTGTCCTTGTCAGCGTTTCGCTTTTCGCTTATTTGACACAAAATTTTGGTGTCAAAGAAACGAAATAACAAACTGTTGGTGATAGTAAATCTTCAAAATATTTGTGTTTACAAAGTGTTGTTATCAGTGTGTATAACGTACAAGTGTTGGAAACTATATTCTGCTTGTGATTGTTACAAAGCATTGTTGTGTAATCGGCTGTAAAAGCCGTAGCTACCGAAATTGCGAGAAAATAAGTTATTACTCGTAAGTACGAAAACTACTTTAAATTAGTATTTTATTGGCATTATACAATAAAGTTTAGATTAAAATCGTATAATATAGGATCTCAAACTTGATAGAAAACTAAAAATATCATAAAAATTTGCTTACGAAAATATTGTTATTGTCCAATTATTGTCATAGAAATCCGACCAAATTTAGTAGTTTTGTTGTAGTTGTCAATTGCTATATAATTTGACTGTCGGAACGTCATTTTGTAGATTTCTTATTTTTCTGGATTATACTGCATTTTAGGGATACCAGTAATATAATTTGAAGCTGTCCTTGTTGTTGGGTAAATACAAAGATTTAAGTTATCTTAATGTTTCAGATTTCCAGGACATAATATTCATGGATATTCAAGCACGTACTGCTGGTCAATCTGTAAATACCTACCATGAAAAGGACATTGCCAAAAACGTATCACACTAGGTATTTACGTTTTACCGCGCTATAAAAACCAATAAATTCTTGGAATTAACGTTGTCGTTATTTATTTACATTCACGGATATTCAAGCACGTGCTGCTGGTCGAGCTGTAAATACATACCATGAAAAGGAGTACCACCAAAATCGTATTATACTTTGTATTTACGTTTTACCACGCTATAAAACAATAAATACTTTGAATTGTATGTGTGTGTGTGTGTGTGTATGTGAGTGTGTGTGTGTGGGTGTGTGTGCGTGCGTGTGTGTGTGTGTATTAATGTCTCATTCTCATGCTCTGACAACTTACTCATCACTCTGTACTATATCTACTCATAAGTGTTCAGTTTATTAAGCCCAGCAAAATTGAGTCAAGTTCACGAATTCACAAATATTTGCTACTACCAGGGATTTGAACTCGGACTGCTTAATGTGCTAGCTAGCTTTACAGACCACTCCACCACGACGCACGGCGCACTTCAAAAATCCTATTGTCGTCCATCCAGTCATGAGAAGGGAGATGAACTCGAGAGTACACACATTTTTCAAACATTTCAAAATAGGGCAAATCATAATATTATAAACATTTAATGGGGTAATATTTTTAAAAACCTGGCCTCTTCTGTTGACTTCAGTCACTTCTGTCACTGTCATGTCAACTCTCAGTCTATCCCTTACAGGGTGTACGCGGATGCCCAGTCTACAGGATTCTTTGTCTAAGGGTGAGACCAAAAAAATATAGCGATGTGTGCGTAATGTGCATGAAAAATAATTAATCAGGTACTGTAGTCTGACAGTTCCTGTCTTTTCTACGTTACTGACAAGCCTCTTAGGCCCCCTGCGTGTACGTGAAATGGTCTCGTCTATCTCACTCTAATATACGCGTTAGTATGCTCTCTATTTTACATTGCCGATCTATCTACAGTTTCCTATATCTATGCATGGTATAGACCTCATGATGGTGACTGATGAGGAAATCCCACTATAAAAATCTCAACGTCATACACTCTCCACACGTCTCCTTGTCATCGAAGGAGGTTTAGGCAGTAGTCCACTACGCTTGCCCAAAGCGGATTGGTGGATGGACTTTCACGTGATCAATACCCCTTTGCTGATCCATTAGTCGCCTTCTACGACACCCATTAGAGGATAAGGGGCGATGCCATTCTACTCTGCCGACATACAAAACAACCAAAAGACAAACGGCTGATGCCTCAGCGCAAACAACCGCTCCCGGTATCTTTGGCAGTCTGGTTGAGTTGAGTTGAGCGGCTAGTGTGGTGATAGAGGCGGAGACTAGATGCTGCTGGGCTTTGGTGCCCGTTGGCATGGTCGATTAATAACAACTGGTGCTGAACAACAACTTCTGGTGTGCAGAGATTGGCGTGGTCGCTCGACGACAAGGGGGTCTAGTTGTATCAGACCATAATTATGTGCAAGGGAGAGGAACCGCAGAAGGCACGCAAAGGTCCTGGAGCGGCAAAGCGAGACGTTATGGGCAGCCGCAGTCCATGAAGGCGAGACACTAGGGAAGACCTCTCCAGCCTCGAGGAGCGGCAGCATCAAAAGGGGTGACAACGTTACAGTTACATGCTATTTAGTACCTAGTAACGGAGCCAACTTTGAGCATTCGTCAACAAGTCGCTCGTGGCAGCCCCGGAGACCGTGTTGAAGGTTTAAGCGAAATTGGTCTAAGTTTGCAGATAAAGTTTAAATTTGTTTCACACTGCGCTCGCCGCGCCGCCACTGGTGAAGCGGCGCTTGATTGCAACCTGTAGGTACTTAAGTACTCGTACACACAGCCTTCTGCGCATTATTTCTTTTGTAAACGGGTTCAGACAAAAATAAAACGCCACAAAACAAATCAAACAGCTTTATTCATTTGCTGGTTTATCGTGGATTTTCCATATCTGCACATGAGCCCTACTCTATTCTTGCGAAAGTCTCGCAAAACTGAGTACGGTTAATTTGGTCTATTGTTGGTATAAAACGCGAGACTTTGCATCACTTATTTTGATCAACTAATATTAGTTACATGCTCAATCTCCCTTGAAGGAATTTACTAGCGAAATTGAAACAGTTGAGTATATAGAGAAAACACAGAACCACTCAATTGTATGTCCCCGGAACTTTCTAGCGGAGGGACAAAACACTTCTTTTGGGACGATTAATACTTTCTCTCGTATAAAGTTTGCATTCACTCTAAGTGTTACCTTGTGTTCCTTCTATAGTAGTTGCAATTCACGATTGCGCACGACATTTATGTTATTCATATTTGTTAAGAAAGAATATGTGCATGGAGTATCTGTCTCGGGTACACAGACTAACGAAATATGCTCATACTCATATACTTATACTTCAATATTTAAGCTCATGCGCGCTCGTGAACTGCAAAATACAACATTAACTTTGCTAATAAAATTTTGGTCTTTCAACGGTATTTGTATTCAACGTTTTCAAGAGGCTCTTTCATAGCGACTTTTGGTACGTATAGATAAGAGCGTTTTGTGCCATAGGCGTGTGTCAGGAGCGTAGACGCACAACAAGGTAACTATGACGTTTTCGAAAGAAATGCTTACGGGAAAAATTGTTCACTGCAACACCCAGCGTTTTCTACTATGTGTTGAGACATCACATCAGATGTTGATAGTGATTTTTGACACAATAAATCATAAAGTCTAATCTGAAAAAGCCCTTGAAAAACGTTAGATTAATATCCTTTCAAAATTCAGGCAAAAATGTTATAAATTGCTGCTACACATAAAGTAACACCTTTAAGCGTTCTTCTATGAAATTGCCAATTATTACGAAGGTACTCTATCGTTTTGTATACGTATGTCGTAATCAAACGATCGTATAATTGGACATATCGTGATATGCCCGGACACATCGTAAATTTATACGCAGTAATTAAGTCGTAGGCTCTCCCTTAAACAGTCCACCCCGCTTGGACATAAAAAATAACTCTGAACCTCCCGAACACTCCTGACCACTACCATTTTTAGATAATGGATTACTTGACCAGTGGTCGAAATTTTTATGGTCGAGTAGCGTTTCATGATACATGCCGGCATATCGCGAGGTGGCCAATTATACGATCGGACACACACATCTATGTTTGGTTAAAATACTGCTTCTTATTTCCAAATAATGTATATTCAAATCTACTATACATATAAAAATCTGATGTCACGGGGTTTGGGTGAAATTTTTGTGTAATATTTGGTAGGAATAGGCCGTAAAGGATATTTCACACCGCTAAAGAGAAAAAGAAATTGGTATAACAACGTTTGCCGGGTCAGTTAGTACTTTCGTAAAATTCTTCTCTTGAAAAAAAAAATATTAAAAAATTATGAAGATATTTTGAGATAAGTATTATTGATCTTTTGAAAAATGTTAAATAACGAAAACAGAACTTTACAGATTATCTTAAAGACGGCAATTCCATAGTTAAGCGCCTGATACTAAACATGAAAACCAGTGAATATCCCAAAAGAATTGTTCATTTAATTTTCTATCCTATTTTATAGTGCAGTAAGTCCATTACCACATAATACTCAACTATTCGGATACGAAATTATGTATTTTGTAGAATTTAGAGACTATTTGACGGTAGTTTTAAAAATATTAGCTAGCTATGCAACGCGTATGGCGCACGCCGAAAGTGAGGCGGCGCGCCAAGATTGACAATGTATATGTTGTATGTATTCAAGGATTAAAATAAACCAAAATATACACAACATCTTACATTACAAAGGTGCACATAGAAAATTTTACATAAAAATAGAACAAAATGAAAACAATTAGCAACCTTTAGTAAGAGGAACTAGAGATGTAATTTCATTGTCACAATCACAAGTAAGTTAGAATCGGCAATATTTTGGATTTACGAATACAAAAGCCCCTATTTTACCCCTATTAAATTAGCTAATATCTATAGTCCATTCTATACTATTATCAGTTAAATACCGTTATCATTAAATTTAATAAAATCATATTTATAATGTGTACATTTATGTCTAAAATGCGAACAGCGGAGAAGACCATGTTTTTTTGGAAAATAAAGAATTACAAATATTTTTTGTTATTTCAATATTCCTCTCCGTTGCCACCTTTAAAGATGCCTGTTCATTGTACCTAACGAAATAGAATATTGACTTGATGCGTCCTCAACCCGTCGCACAACAATGTTTTGTACAAATAATAAAGCTTTGTATTGTTACCACACGATACAATAAACAGGCGCGTTACACGTATGCGAAGTGAGACCATGCATGAATCAAATTAAAAAGTAAAAACTTCCAGAATACAGCATCGAGTTAATGTTTATGCTGTTACGTAGCGTTAGTTACACAAGTTATAAATTACGGTTTTAGTGCAAAAATATTACAAATTTATCGCGATAGTCCATAAATAATATATTGGTAGCGATTACCAAATGGTTTTGTCATGGCCTGTGACGTCACAACACACGTCAGTTGCGACTTATTACATTATGTGGTCCTCGAGGCGGTACTAAGCTAAGACAATTTGATCTATTCCGTGTTACAACTTATATTAAGTAAGCGATCACAAATTATAAACAACTAGTATTGCTTTTTATACTGATAATATAATTGAGAACAGTAATTACCAACCTTATTACAACTGAGTAAGTACCATTTCAGTGGGTACTCGAGTATTGGGTACCACCGCCGAGGATACGCCGATGTAGCACCGATAACAGAACCAATTCCGTCGCGTCGAGAGCACATATTCCGTCCGTAAATGCGTAACACACAAGTCCACGGCCACGACAGACAATGTCTATTGTAAAAATTTCTTACACAAACTGCAAAGAGTGCTACACTCGTTCCGTACAAAGCATCACAAAAATACTACAAAGAAATGTGTAGACATAACGGATTATGTTAAAATCGAACACAAATCGTTGATAAATTATTAACAAAATATGTTCATATGCAAAAAATATAGTTTTAAGTAGACGCCCGAAGGCCTAGGGGCTCACGGGGCGTCCGCTGGGAGCGGTGGTCACTGGCTGATGCCGGCTGACTTAGTGCTGGTCCATCTGCAACACACCACCCACAGGTTACGATTACTAAACCGTTTCGCAAAACAGAGGCCTTATAACGTTATTTACAGTCATAGAAACTAAAACCAAATCGATAACTTTCGCACGTTCGCACTCAGACCAATGATTACATTGGTCTGAGGGTTCGCACATATTTTGAGATCTGACAGCTTTAAAGCTGAAGTCAGTAAGTAAGTAATTTCATTAATGGCAAAGGTTTTTTAAAAACATTTTGCCAGCGTCACGTCAGCTGTAGATACAGAATAAATAAACGGTTCATGTTAGTCAAAATGTATGGAAACGGTAGCGTCAAGTAACGTTTTGAATTTGGCATGAACATTTGAAAGATTCGTAACGTTATCGTATCGAGAAACGTTCCTTCAACTACAAACATTTAAACCTAAATCAGTATTTTATTACCATTTCTTGGGTAATTACGTACTTAATATTTATTGAATTATTTTAAATTTAAGCAAATAAAACTACTTAATAGGTGATGAAAATAAATAAATATTTCTTTCGTTTATAAATTATTATTGGCATTGGCATAAAAAGGGTTATCAATCATGAATTTTACGAAACTGTCACTGTCAGAATCAAGAAGGTTACGGTAAACGTTCATAAACCAATAAGAATTTCATAAACGCAAGAAATATCTATAAGTATTATCTTAACGTTGATTTCTTATTAATTTAAAAGAAATTAATAATAATAATCTTTATTTTCTCATCACAAACATAGACAATGAACATTCCTGTTACAATTATAATACATGATGGTTAATATTAATTGGATATAACTTTCCAAGAAATGTTAATAACATCCTGATTTAGATAAAGAATTCATTTTTTGTAGTGTCAGAACGTTCTAGCTACGATTACGTTTTTATTCGTGCTTGCGTCACAGCGTCGCGTCAGAGCGTTGCGTACCTACGCTAGGGCCGACGATGCTGTGATGCTCTGTTTGACAGTATGATATTGTCATAATATAACCATAGATATAGCAAACTGTAGATCGGCAATGTAAAAGAGAAAGAGCATACTAACGCGTATATTAGAGCGAGATAGATAGACGGGACCATTTCACGTACATGCAGGCGGCCTAAGGAGGCCTGTCAGCCACGTAAAAGACAGCAACTGTCAGACTACACTATTTTTCATGCACAAATGCGCATTACGCACACATCGGTGTATTTTTTGTTCTCATGGTAGTCGATTCATTGCCAATCTATAAACGTAAGTAATAATAAATTTATGATTATAACACAATCCAGTGCTATATTATTACTTTTAAAATGTATATTACTCTCCACTTTCACTGATTTTATGTTCTTGTATACAAAAAATAAATACGCACCTGTTCCTGGCCATTGGTTTCCTGAGACTTCATGACATCGGGCAGGTCTGGCGGTGAAGAGTATGGGGTCAGATCTAAAGCTTCGAATTCGCCATTATCCTTCCTGAAAAATAATTATAAATTCTTTAAGTAAATATAACTATTTTCACTTACTTATTCGACTAAATCCTAAAGTTATTTGAATGTTAATTAAGTGATTTAGGATTAAGTGAAGGTCGTGGGAAACCGCTTGACGCGGGCAGCGCAAGACCGACCGGGTTGGAGATCCTTGGGGTAGGCCTAGGTCCAACAGTGGGCGTCTCTCAGCTGAAATGACGATGAAGATTTAGTAAGGCGGTTATCCCGCTGCACCACGGGACTGAAGATTTTAATATTATATTCTAAGCACATAGTTTTGAATAGAAAATACGCCCGGACCAACACACCGAAAAGTCAACGAGGCGCGGTAGCGCGTCCTCTTAGCAAATTCAGCAGGCACGGAGGCGTGGCCGGTCCACGGGGTATAACACACTGAACTGCAAGACATTGTATCAGTTTTTGTGCGTCGGCGCAAGGCTGTTTAATAAAATCACTGACGGAAACACGGAGTTATTTGGAATGCGACTAGGGTCTTCACCAGTGGAATAGCCACCTAAGAGCGTTTCAACATTATTCACGTTCCCATATTAAGCCGTTACGATATCGGGACTTTAGATAAAACGAAAAAGTGAAGACAAAGCTCTGCAAAGAATCCACAAGGTCGGTAAAACCACGCCCCGGCCGTGTACCTACACAATACATACACACACGTGACTCAACTGAAAGGCGTAGTTTGGTTTCATGTGTGTGTAGTTTTATCGACCTCAATGTGCTCTCCGCATAGCTGACACTTTTTTTATTGGGTCTGAGATCGGGCAAGTAAAATTAATGAAATATCAACCAGTCTTTCACATCATCAACAGCTCATATAATGTCCCCACCGAGGGGCTCGAGCCTACCCCACATTAGCCTTAGTCAACCACGCTGGCCAAGTGCGGGTTGGTCGACTTCACACACAACCCAAGAATTGCTTCATAGATGTGTGCAGGTTTCCTTATGATGTTTTCCTTCACCGTAAAAGCGTCGATTAAACGTACATATGAATTCAAAATTTGAAAACATATTGGTACGTGGTGGGAATCGAACCAGTGCCTCCCGGGTGGGAGAGGACGCTCGTACGCGCTACGCCACCGATGCGTCTTTCACATATCCGGTCCGATATCACGATATCGGAATATTTCAAACAATTTACTTGCCCCGACATCGGATCTATTTCCGATACAGATATCGGATAGGATTTTTTTTTTAATAAAAGGTTTAGCAAAGAGTCCGATCCACCTGATGGTAAGCAAAAGTGGAGTCCAAATGCGAAGATAGCTAGCGCGACAGTTAACCGTCGCGATAGCCACCCTCGCCTTGTCGACCTGCAAGGTGCTTCTTCACGCCTCTTGTGAATGACCCAGGATTGTAGGAAGGAAGTGTGCTGGCAGTTCCTCCATTTCTTGATTATGCAACATTGAAACGAGTTGCCAAATTTCTTAGTTCGCGTTGGAATAGCAGCCACAGTTTGTCAAAAAGGAAGGGACATGGTAGGATTATGGAAAAAAGATTCTCAGATCAGACCAGTCTAATATTATAGGATAATGTGGAAACTCTCTAAGGCAAAGTAGTGTTAACTTTTCTTTCTTTTAATTCTTGCTTGCTATGCAAGTATGCAGGCTTTTTGTGGGCAGCAAATCTTAAAAGTCAAGTTCGAAAGCGCCGCCGTCATGTATAATATGACGGCGGCGCCTTGAAACTCGACTTTTACGACTCGGATTTTAACGTTTTTCAACACTACTTTCCACCGTGCTGAAGGCACGAAAAAATGGCGGTCGATAGTGGCCGTCGTAAGATGGCAGCAGCAAAAAATAAGTTACATTGGTTTAAAATTACAGAGGTTAAAATGGCAAATATTAAAAACTCACATCATGTTAGTTGGTGAAGAGTTTTGTAAGGCATATAATGTTTTATAAACTTGTGAATATTTAAAAAAAAAAGAATAATATTAATGTCTTGCAAACACATAAATATTAATCCCTTTAACCCCTCTAACTAAGCTAATGCGCTTGTGCTAGGATTCACACTCACAGTGGATTCACTTCAGTAATGTAACAGCACTCTGTTTACACAGATATTGAGTCCACCTGCCTGCCTAACATTATAATAATTATAATGAATGAAAGTTTCTACCCGCTAAGTCATAAAAAACCCATGATACACTTAATGAAAACCACATTTAGGTTTTGTCTGTGTTTTGTTTCGATGTTGGTAGGGATGGGTGATAAGGAAAGGGGTAGCGCAAAAGATCACATAGGGTCAAAGTGCTCTGAGACACCGTCTTAGCCCCCTGTTAAGAACTAGGTTTTGTCTAGTTATGAGAAAAAAAACATACACTGATATCTAGAAACCATTATTTTAGAATACCTATAATATTTTTTGGCATTAAGTAATAATATTTTACTGCTGGTTAAGTCAGTGCACTCTCATCAAAGACTTTTTATCAATGATTAAATTGATAAGACAATCTAATGAATGATATATTATGTGACTTTGTTTCATGAAAAAAGATATTTTTTTGAAATAATCTTTTTATTGTGAATTTGATAAGGAACCAGAATTTGTAATAAATACAATTCCTTTTACGAAAGGGATACGAAAGTAAAAAATATGATATAACCATTGTAATATATAATCTCCTTAGAATGAAGATATGTAAATAGTATTCTATTTTTGTTGTAAATAGTAGATTTTAGATTTGAGCTAGTTTTTAGAATAATATAAATAGTTTAAAAATCAACTTTATTTCACAACTCACAAGGTCGCGTGAAAGAAACTTTGCTGCGAAATACACGTAAGGTTACACCATATTGTTAACAATTCCATATTGAATTACCCAAAAATAGTATTAGAAAAATAAAATAAAATTGTTGTATTGCAATGTTTTTTCCACCTTATCTATATCTATGCATATAAATAAAATTGGAGTGTCTGTTTGTAATATTGAAATAACCGTTTTTTACTACATGCATTTGAATATATATAAGGTACTTACACCAAAATAACATTTTTTAAAATTTTTGTCTGTCTGTCTGTTTGTTCCAGCTAATCTCTGAAACGGCTGGACCGATTTTGACGGGACTTTTTTTGGCAGGTAGCTGGTGTAATAAGGAGTAACAAAGCCTCCTTTTTTTTTTGTTTTTTTGGTAAATTCTACGCGGATGAAGTCGCGGCCACAGCTAGTATAAGATATAATGTATTGTCTAAAACAAATTTCTATTTAATTATGAAACTAGTGTTACTGCTTGTTCAGTTTATATTACTATACTATATTTATTAGGATCTTTTTATTACTTCATAATTAATTGAAATATAATAATAGCTCTCCTATCATATATATATTATTTTAAAACAGTGCACATAGATATAGTTCAAAATACCTCTAAGAAAGACAAAGACAAAGAAACCCTTTGGTTAAATTAACCCTAGAACTGGACCCTAGGGTACAAATAAAACAAATATTTAAAAATTTTCAATTACTTTTTTGTTTCACAGCATTCTTATTGCTCTAACGCATATTTGTACAGGCTGGATGGTTGCCTCAAACCTTCAGTCGGGCAGGAGTCCTCTTAGTGTGTGGTCATGGCAAAATGCGAGTCAGGTGCTCCAGCACCCTTTGTCAATGCATCTCTATGTTATAATTGGAGGTATATTAGGGGAAAAAACTGGTCATCTGATACTCCAGTCCCTCAAGAATCAAAATGTTTAATTTTGTCCCAGGTGAAAAGATTGTAAATCTCACTTTTGGTTTCTAGATTATAATTATTAATAAATGGTTATAATTATGTAAAAAATGATTCTTTTACTGAGGTACTCCAGCACTCCTGGGTAATGTTACTTAAAGTTTATGATGGGTACAGTTAAAAAAGTTGTATATTTCCTATTTTGGCTTCTTGTGGCAGCACTGATTGTGAGTGAACTTTAAACAATAAACTGTGAACTGAGTTATAATGTTTTTAATCATATTTCCTATAATAAAAATAATTATTTTATTACTAATACTTTGGTATTAGTTAGTTTTGACAGACCGTTATCCTTGAGAATATAATTCAAATAATTTTACCTCAGAGCCAGTCCAATAGGTGCAGGACATTGAGCCTTGGCACTTGCAGATGTTAGTCCATATTCGGCTAGGGTCTTCTCATCTTCCATTAGTTGGCTGTCTTTGTTGAAAAGCATCTGGCTTGGGGGAGCTACCTTCAAAATACCTGAACAACATATTAAAAACTTAGGTAAGTATAAAAGTTGTATTATATTGCTAATATTTTGCTTAAACACTGTTAATTCCACAATATCCTTACAAAAAGCCTTCCAATCTTCATGCACACTAAGATATAAATTGGAAAGAACAGTCTCATTTTGAGATATTTAATAAATGTACAAAAAATAAAGTAAATATTTTCACTCAATGTATTTGTTATTTAGTGCATCATATGGGGCATCACTACATGATGCAGTAAAATCACAGGTTCAACCCATTCTAATACTTCGATACCGACACAATAACATAAGCAAATACCATAATATAAGTAAGAAAATAATCTAAAACACCATGGCCAACAACAAACCTACGCTTAATCCCGACATTGTATCGCTACTAAAAATAGATTTTTGCAGAACCATACAAGGCTTACCTTCGATCATTTTCTTCAATTCTAAAACCGTTGTCGTATCCTTGGCGTCTGTGAAGATGGTTAACTTTTTTCGCCTAATCATTAGAAAGACATCCTGAAAACAAATTGCAATTTGAGGTTACAAGACTAAGGTATTCATACGTCAACAATAAAGTACACTGACCAGCGGTAGCATTTTCAGGGGAAAAGAAAATTAATACCACTCACCATTTTGAGTTTAGAATTATTTTATAATATCTATTTTTTAAGTAAAAAAACGCTTCAAGGCGTACGAAACGAAATTAAATATTGAATGACAGCTTGCAGTCCACAGATGTTAGCAATTTGCGTTTGGATATTCTTAAGATAAAGTGTATTATTGATAGGTAATAAATTGAATTTGCTTTCGATGCAACCACTAATATCTAGCAATATTGTTTGAGATTTTATATTGTGAGTAAATAATATTTTAATTAATTTAATTTTTAAACTCCTCAAGATAAGTTCCTTGACCTTCCTTGTAAAAAAACTATTGGCTACGTTTGGACACTACGGAATCACTGTGTGCATAGATTTTTGTAGTAAGGAGAAGAATAAAAATAAATGAATTAATTATTGCCTAACTGAGCAACAAATTATTAAAAGCAACATTTTTATTTGATAAACGGTTTTATCTAGTCAATATTCAGAACATTAATTGTTTGTATTAGTATTTTTTGGAATTGTTCCATGAGTAAAAATATAGAGAATTAGAACGATATATTTCATGAAATTAATGACAGACTTCGCAGACTTCTTCTTTCTTTTTAATCTGTGATCTGTCTGATTTGTGTGTGATGACAGTTGACAAATACTAGCTTCTTTTCTATTCTTAATTTATTATATTTTATCCATGATGTTTTGTGAAAAATATTGTTTAAAAACAATTTTCAAGTTTACGGAGTCATTGGAGATAAATTTTTTTAAGTAAAGATAGATGGTATACATTTTAAGTAGTAATTTTTTCAATCTAACCTCTAATGTTTACCAATATGAGTTCACAAGTTTGTGTAAATTGTTTAAATGAAAAGCCGGTTAATCATACTGATAACCGTTTGGTGACGGAAAGCTGTGGTCACATAAAATGTATGGACTGTCTCTTGCATGAAAAGTCTGGTTGCGGTGCTTGTTTGAAGGCAAAGATTGGCCAACAATATGAGTCCCAAGAGGAAGAATTAAGTAATGGCGATAGTGGCTCCGATCAGACTAACGAGCTAGTGGTGTACACTAAGAAGAACTCGAGCTTGGTTTTGGACAAAAAGAAAAAACCTGAGACTTCTCATATAAGCATAGAAACAGGTAAAATGTGTTGTGGTTTTATCTCTATAAATTCAAAATTAAAAGATTAGTTAAAAAATTTAAGAGATAGGAGTTAGAAGACTTAGTTTAGTATACAGCCTTGATATTCTTTAGTTACAAAGTATGCTATAATTATGTTTTTTAAAAAAATATGTCCATATAGAATAGAGGAGCAGAAACCTCTAATAAAAAAAATCAGTATCCAATGTACAGTCATATAAGATAAACTTGATTCTTTATCTTATTTTACCAAAAATTAATTCACCATACTGCTAAAAACAATAAGTATGGATCATTCCAGTCCAATTTATGAAAAAGGTATGTTAAGAATGTGATTTTGACTTAACAATAGATGGTGAATTATGAGCTAATTACAGTTTAATTGATGAATGGAATACTTCAATAGAGATGTATGGAGTGGTTCTATTTAACCATCAAGAGGACTCACAACATCGAATCGACCCTATTCAATATATTTTTGTTCCTAATATCATTATTTCTTGTTGTATGCATTTCCCATCCCTAGTAGCTTGTTATATTTCACTGTGAACAAAATAGAAATCTTACCTAAGTTTCCCATGCCCCCAGAGCGCATAGACTGCATTTGTTTTAGTTGCTGCATATACTTTGTAAAGTTGTTTTGGGGGATATAAGAGGACTTCAAGTTTCCAAATTACATTCTAAACCAAAGAAAATTTTATGTATGTTATTTGGTTATATAATTTTGTTTTTTTTTTTCACAAATTTTATTCTAACATAGTGATAATGTATATGTGGACAAAAATTGAATGATTATTAATGAGTCTTTTAAATCAATGAAATATCCCCATACATCTTTTAGATTATGCACAAACACTGCCATTTCAAATGACCACACACCCAATTGAAAGTTAATTTGTCGTACTAATATTATAAACTCTAAAGTTGTATGGAGGTATGGATGTGTAATTGTTACTCTTTCACGCAAAAAACTACTTATGGATTTAAATGAAACTTTACAATAATATAGCTCATACAACAATAATATATCAGCTATAATTTATATTGATACTGCGCAGACCAAGTCACAGGTGACGCTAGTTATACATAATTTTTCCAGGCTATTAAGATGACTTAGAGTGTCCTAGTGGTCGACTAGGATTGATTGTTGGTTCACTAAAAGTTTAATTACTTTAAGGTTTGATCCCCCTTTTAAATGGCAACATGCTAGTAAGTTGTCACTATTTTGAGGCACTGCATGGACCATATTGCCAGATGGTCACTATTTGGGGCACTGCATGACCCATACTGCCAGATGTGAATATTTGTATCCAAATGGTAGATACCTAAAACTGTGCTCCACCTTTTTGGGATTGTGAGTGTGATAGCTACTTTATTTGGTAACAGAAATAAGCGAAGATCTTCAAGGCCAGTCTCAAGATTATTCCACTTTCCTTTATGTATGGCTATTTTTTAAAGTGTTATTCTGTTTTAGATTGTCAGACTGTTATATTTTCAATGGTCTGTCAGTATTATCAAGTTTTAGTCCATAGTCATGTTTGCCTCTAAAGGAGGCTGGCAACAATTATAAAATTAACGATAACTTAAATCCGTTATCAGTTAACTTTTAAATTTTTTTTTCATATATTTCAGATGCTAATGGAACTTACTATGTATGTACAGTGTGCAAAAAGAAATTCCACGCTCGCAGCCAAGTGGCTTATCATGCATATTGTAATGGCCAGCGTAAGCCTTTCCAATGCCCAGAGTGTAACAAGGTTAGTTATTGAATTCCTATAAATAGCATGTCGGATTATGGGACTGACAATGTAAGGGATATTGTAAAATGTTGGTGTTAGGGCCCTTATACATTGCGACGTTTTACGGCGTTACAAACTTAATTCAGTCTCGATGCAGCATCTATACAGTTGTAAATTGTTGTATCTTTACACACATGCGTTACTAAAAGCAGCGATACAATTGCTGTGCAGTCGCGATTCAGTAGCTGGCCGCATAACTGCAGTGAAACAGTTGCGATGCAAACGCGATACAGCATCGATATAAACGCAATACAGGATTAGCAGATGGCATTGTGTTGTTGTTCTTTCCCCTCTACCAACTCATCTGAATCGATCCAAACGTGCACGTGTATTGCTACTTACGCGCGGCTGTGGCTGCTGAGATGCAAACCCGATGCAGCAATGGCTACAGACGCGCGTTTCCAATCAATAAAAATACTTGTTGAACGATGGTGTCGCGAAACAGTTCCGCGGCTTTTAAACGTTAACCGATTTCATTCTTTCTTTTCTTCCTATAGTTGGGATCACTGGTTTAATTTTTGAAGTAAACTACTACATATGTATAACAGTCTACTAATTAAATAGCAAAAGTAAATTGTATTCTTTGCACAAAATTCAATCAAAACATATTCCATAACTAAAAACTGGGCACATGACCTACCGGCCGAAAACACAAAAGAGCGTTAGGGCGCCGCCGCGACGCCGAAATCGGCAGCGAGCCATATCGAGAATATTCGCGCCGGCACGACAGATGTACAGTCAACAGCACGTCGGGCTATACAAAACTGTCAAATTTCTCCAAACGATTTTCAACCTAAGGCCATTCAAGATAAAGTGCATAATCGATTGGGAAAATTTGACAGTTTGTGGTAACCCAACGTGCTGTTGTGTGTACGTTGTCCCACCGCGGGCGAGTAGTTTAGGTACCTACTCGCCCGCGGTGGGACAAGTACCGATGTTTATACCTACTGGGGGTGGCACGTACTAATCGCCTGTACTTTTTATAGAAAAATTTATAATCTAACACACCTGTGGCAGTAGTTATTGAGTAATCTGTGCCACAACTTTTTATAAACATCTCATACATTTATTTGATATTTACATTTCCTACAGTGTTTTGCATCACACTCGCACTTCAAGTACCACTTACGAGTCCACCGCAACGAGCGCACTTACTCCTGCGATATGTGTGGGGAAAGTTTCTTCCAAATGTCTAAGTTGCAGAGGCATAAACTTAAACACACTAGTAAGTTGAACAATAGTCCAAACCTGGTTCTTGGTATTAGTGTATAAAGATGTTGAGAACGGAGTGAAGAATTGTTGTTCATTATTCCAGATGAGAAGAAGTTTGTGTGTGAGATCTGCACAAAAGCGTTCAGTAACCTATGCACACTTCGGAAGCATGAACTAACTCACAGCGATGTCCGCCCGTTCGCCTGTACAGTTTGTGCGCGTCGTTTTAGAGACAATTCCAATTTTAGGAGGCATCTCGCTAAACATGAAGGTAAGTTAACTAACGCGTACTATGTATTTGTGAGTGATACACAGTACTCACACTTATTCCGTTTCAGTGGCTGTCCATCTTGTTTTTCGGACTTAAATCACGGTCACAAAAAAGAAAAAAATGTCAGCGTTCTTATTCCTAGACTTTACAGATAAATCTTATCATCTTGTTTTAGATATAAAGTGTAGTTGCGATGGGACATGTTCGCGGTGTACCGGAGGCGGTCCGGGAGAAGGCGCCTCCAATGGAGGCTCCGAAGGGGGCGCTCGGCGCGCACATCAATGTCCGAGGTGTCCGCGAGCTTTCCACTCCCGCAAGGACATGAGGAGGCATGTCGCTGTCCATACCGGTACGAAACTATCCTTAAAACCTACTAATGTCTTTAAAAATATCTTTAATTCAGCTTGTAAAAGTGATCTGAACAATTGGTAACAATTAAAACTAATGACATTAACGGACCTCTATGCTTTTAGATTCGAAGCCGTTCCGATGCAAAGTGTGCAATAGAAGATTCAGAAGGAAAGATAACTTGGAACGTCACATCCGCAACACGCATCCCGACTATGTCCCCGCCACCGCCGTCGACTGCGACCTCCTTGCACTCAAACAGATCTCAAATGGCCACCCGGAACCAGAAACTCCCCAAGAAATCTATCAGGGCAAAGACAAAATGTCCAACAGTGGACGTGTCTCAGCTGATATGATGGCGATGATGAAAGATCAGACTCTGCTCAAAATACTTAACCCGCTACCCCCGTTACCACAAGAAGTGATTCGAAAACACATCAGTGTGGAAGTCAACGAAAACGTGATTCAGAATCACCAGGAAGAACCAGCGAACGGGAAGACGGTGATCGACAAATCCTATATCCTAGAGGCCAATAACGCAAGACAGAGCGTTATAGTAGGTAACTGTCCCGCCGTCGAGAGGAAAGCACCAAGTCCGCAAGGCAACGAGTACGTCCACAAGATAAGGAAAGCAAATTCCATGGCAAAGAATATATCCCTGCCTCCAATAGATGAAACTAAAATCATAGAATTGGAACAGAAGAATAGCTTGAACAATCTAGATTTGGGTGCGCCACCTAAGGACGTGGAATTGTATAAGAAAATATTGTATGAGAAGTCTGAGATAGATGTTAGCACTGTCAGCGAGGAAGAACCGAGGGTCCAACAAAGCAGCGTCTCTCCCGAGATGCATTGGCGTAGGAAAATGAAGCTCAACATTAACTGGTGAGTCGCTATGATTTATATTCTATCTTTTATTGTTTGTTACTTTTGTCAGTGACTGTTTCATCCCTCTTATCAAGTTCGTGTATATTTATGGAGATTCACGCACTATCTCCTCGTAGCTTCACAGTATTAAACACACCGGTGTATTTTACGGTGAGACTTTATCAGATTAGATTAACACAGTCCTTTTTCGTCTCCACAGAATAAGCAATTCCTTTATGGGCCAATGTATACGTTTTTACAATAAGCTTCCGAAGAATATTAGACACTTACCTATTAATAAATTTAAAAGAACTGTAAAATCTAAATTATATAAAAAAGATTATTACAAGTTAAATGATTATTTAAATGATCCAAATGCGTGGGAGTAAAATCTGCCCAAATTTACGCATTTAAAATTGTAATTTATTCATATTGATATATCTATGGACATGTAATGATGTTTTGAAATCATTACGAAATTGTAAGCTGCGGAGTTTCTTTCGCCATTTCTTCTCCGTCTCAGCATAATAATAATTATTTAAGTAAAATAATTATTTCGTCGAAATGGTGGTAGGGCTTTTGACGATTTAAAAGTACTTAGCAAAGTCCATTTAAATAAAGAGCTTTTTCATTTCATTTCATTTATAATTTTCACATGAAGGCTATTTAAAAAAAATCTGTCACCGCCATATCAACACAGAGACTTGCAACGTTGATAGTTATTCGTGCGAACGAGAAGGTTTACGTATTTGATTTTCACTGCGGTCTCCCGTACAGCCCTCTTGAGGATTACGCGTGCTGGCTTACGTTGGCTACCATTCCCAAGCAAACTAAGAAATTTGTCAACTTATTCCTATGTACTAATTAAGAAATGAATTCACTGCCAGCACACGTGTTCCCTCCTTCCTTCAATCGTGGATCATTGAAAAGAGGCGTGTAGCACCTTGCAGGTCGTTAAGGCGAGGGTGGATTCTACTTCTGCTTGCCGTAAGGTGGAAAGGAGTAATTTTATCAAGAAAATTACAATAAAATTATGTCATTTTAAGACGTACATTTTGTTTCAGATATTAGAAAACGGAAGGCTGAAATGGGTGATCAAGTATTTGGAGCTGGTAATTTTTAATACTTCGTAAATTATCTATGATTATTTTTGTAAAGCGTATAATTATACGATATACTCGTAAGTGTTGCCAACTTGAGTAGAGAGTACCTATCAGGTATAGCGTACGTATATTGTACAGGGCCGTAGCTAGGGCCGTTTATAATATTTTCTATTAACAAGAAATAATTGGGCATATCTTTGATAGTTTGATAGTATTTCGCAATGAGTTATTATTACTACGTATAGAGTTATTGTTTTGTAAATACGCAGCAGCCTTAAATAATAGTAGAGTAGTTGAAAATGAGAAACAAACAGATAATACCTAATATACCGAAAATTTATATTATCTATGTGGTGAGTTAGTGAAAATAAGTATAGTTTAGCGGGTGTAAAAAAACCTGTGACAAAGCCGAGAACTACGTATTCCGCTCATCATTAGGACCATTTTTTTCTTCTAGACTATAGCTGGGAAATTAATAGTTATGAAGTTATTGAAGGTCAAAGTTAGATTTTTTTTTTCAAGATTTTTATGACAACAAATTGTAAACATTATTTATTCATTTTTTCCAAAGATACATTATCAAAATTTTAAGTATTTCATAACAAAAAATGGCTTTAAAAAGTCAGCGTTCATTGTAACCACTCGACATAAACGGGGCCATTCAACTCAGCCGACCGAACGTCGCGCACATCTCCAAGTTGCTAAGCGCCGCGCGACTTGTGCGCTGTATACATTGCGCAGTATGTTTTGGAGCTTTTTTAACACCAAAAAATAAAAATCGTATCCCAACAATATTTTTTTTTTTGACATGTTTCTTGTTTTAATGTATAGAAAGCGTGGAATTTGGCCTTGTCTTAGCTCTTTTTACAGCCGGTATTATTTAAAATAATTCCGTTCGTGCGTGACTTTAAGCGCTATATTATTTTTCTATGACAATGTGGAATTTGATAAACAAAACTTTTGTTATGTAGAATAACAATCAATAATACCCCACCTGTACCCTTAGTATGAGTTTTGTTAGTTTTCGAGCTCGATCAAACGTATCGTATCTTTCATACATTGCCCACTAGCGCCTCTAGGGTAAACTAACAGAAACAGTGGGCAATATATGAAAAGAGACGATACGTTTGATTAAGCTCGAAAACTATCATAACTCATAGTAAAGGGTCACTATTCAGTTCGGTACGTTGTTGTCAAGAACCAACAGAAAAAAACGTAAATACTTACATTTAAATGAAATTGTTTTATACTTAGAGAGGGGTCGTACGTCAATCAAACACGCTAGCCGGTTACATACTGATTTACTCGCTTCTTAGGAGCGGGACGCAGCCGCGCTCTTCCTACTTAACCTAATACTTATACATAACGGAAATTATGAAATCGTGTTTCTTTGCGGTCTTAAGCGTCATAAACACGACCCTTACGCTACGATTTTGTTTCACAGTGTAAACGATTGCGGACTCTATACGTAGCAATATAACCTCTTGGCGCGTTTCTTTTTGGAGGATGATATGAATGGAGAGATGTGATATAAACTGAGACGAATCAATACGCTCTTGAGAAATTTTATCGGGAACATTCAGAGAAATATGCAAGGGTATGGTGAGACGATGAATTGGATTTTGTATATAAAACAAGTAACTGTTATTTCTATCTAAAATTAGTATAATAATATATCGACTGATTATAGTTTCTTATCCAGCCATTTTTGTACACTTAATTGTATTTTATTTGCGTTAGAAGTTGAGTACAAAATATTATCCTCCAAATAATGTTTTCCTTTCGTATTCTCTTCCGTAATATAAAAATAATTTAAATTACATTTTAGTCGTTTGTGATTTAAAGGTAAGAATTTATATTGTTCTATAGCACGTGGATTTGTTTACCTTCTAACTCGGTGTCCTAGGTTAGCTACAAACGCGACGCGCCACGACGTAACATATGCACAATCGCGACTTGTCGCATACGGCGGCACGATATAAATCAAGTTTCATTCATTCAATATTTTGATCGCGCTCGTCACTCTTGCCGTGTCGCGTAGCGTTTGTCGCTATCGTAGAACACCGCGTAAGCAAACCTTTAGGCTAACGAAAGTCTATAATTTTTACTAATCATAATTAGTCTATAAGTGCGTCCAAGACGATAGATGTAAGCTGTTTTATTTTTTACATTTTACTTTATCGATGTTTTACATTGGAAGTTTAAAAGTTTATGTAAATTATAATTTTTAATCAGTGAAGCGATATCCGGCTCGAAGGACCAAATTTTTTTGAACAAATGTAATTGATCTCAAGTATCTTTATGTATGTATAGTCAGCACCTTAATGAATTTTGCAAAATCGTGCTCCTGACTGTACGTAGGTATTGTAAATGTAGTCGAAGTTTTAAAAATGAATCACTTCTTATTAGTAATATTCGTTTAACATAGATTTACGATTAATTTAGTATCTGGGAGTTGTATCCCTAGTTTCTCCAACGCTGATAAAACCGTTTCATAAATTTTCGGTACTTTTTTAGTTTATTTCAAAAGGTACCGAAAATATGATGGATTGCTAAAATTGATAAGTATAATAATATATGTCAGGCGTTCACACGCCTCACTACGTGCGTTTCCACGTACACTATGCGCTGTGTTTTGATCTGTAGTTTTTCTAAAATTAATTTAATCAGCGTTCGAGAAACTTTGTATTTAAAATATGAAGTCAGATTATATTTTTAGTTTATTTACAAAAATATGTAAAGAATGAAATGGCAATACTCGCTGCGTATGGAAAAACATTAATCCATCGACGATTATTAATATCCAGACACAATTGATTTTAATTGTGTTCTCGCGCTCCTGAGCGCGAACGGGGCTTAACGAGTTAAAACGGATATTCGAATGTTGTCGAAGTTTAATATCGAGGAATAGTGAGCTTTTGCTTGTTCTGCCAAATATAATGTGATAGCGAAACTTGTCCAACTTGAGGTTCTTATGAACGCGTAATGTTTAGTAGGTAGTATATCGACTGAAGATCATGATCTCTAGCGCACATTGATCTCAACTAATTTAAGTTCGTTCGAGGCGTGCTCCACGCAATATTATGTAGAAACTTCTGTACGGCGAAGTTACAGTCTAGGACGATTGTGACCTTTAAAGGGACTACGTAGATTTCATTTATACCAATTCTTATCAAAGATTCAAATCGTCAGTTATGCCCTGAATCGCTAAAAGTGTGTTAAGTACTAAAATGTCGGGTTAACTAATATGACGCCGGCTCCAAATCCTAAATGCCAATGTATGAGATAGTAGATGACGCCAGTTACACAAGAGGTCTTGATATGAAATTCCCACTCCACTAACGTCATATAATTGACAAATAAGGCAACAATGACAGGTGATTAGAGTGTTGGAACTCGCGTGATGATTACTCATCTCGTACTCGATCGTGGTCATCACTATTCCCCGAGAGGACCGTGGGTCGGGCTTCGGGCGCGGCTTACGGTCCGGACAGCTTTTCGGTGAGCTCGCCGGTGATCTTACGCTGTCTCGCAGCGCCCCTCCGCTACGACCCTGACTTCAGAGGCGTTTCAGAGCGCGATCAGGGGAGCGGGGAAAGTTGGTAGCGCGGCGCAAGTCGCGCTCCGCTCTCTTCTAGCGGGTAACAGATGGTAGCGCGATGCGCGATGCGCGGGGGGGACTCACGCGAAACTACACACGACTACACACGAACTGACCTAAGAGAGCGCCGTGAGGTATCATTCTTTGTCAGTAATAAGTGACTCCGTGCACACATTTTGGCGATAGCAAAATACGACGAAATCTAGCCTAACAATTTAAATCTTAAATATTGCCGTTTTACCCCCGAAGGGGCAAAAACGGTTATGTATTTAGGTTTCAGCCGAATGGCTTGACCCACTTGAGATTAACGTCTTGAACTATAGCTGGCGCCATTCTGGTTTCCCTTATATAGAATTAGGTAGAATTAGGCTCTCATCAGTGGCAACACCGTAGATGGAGGGAGTAACCGCCATCTTGTCAGCGCAGCAGGTTTCTTGTTTCAGTACAAGGTAGTAGGAACGAAGGCATGAGCCGACAGGGCCTACAATGGGTGGGTCAAGCCATTCGGCTGAAACCTAAATAACCGTTTTTGCCCCCTTCGGGGGTAAAACGGCAATATTTAGGTGTTCGAGCGTTCAGGTTTGACCCACTTGAGATCTGTTTAATATCTATCGGCGCTGACTAGAGCGTACTGTGATTTTATAGTCCAATAAAAAGAAACATCTGATTAATGCGTTTAATTTGAATAAGAAAACAAAGATGTTTGTCATTGTATAGGTAACAGTAATAGACCCCTATACTAATAGGTTGGGGAAAAAGTTTCTTCGCATTTTTTAAGAAAATTCAAAACATTTTTTTATATAGTTTATTTACATTTAACTAAAGTATGTAGGTACCATTTTGTTCGATAACTTTTTGCCATCTTGTAGGTAGGGACATGATCCCATTGCTATAGAAATTTTGGGACTTCTGGTCAAAATACCGCGACAAGTGGTTTTAGCAGTCCTCTCGTGATGTTAACCTGACACTGCCTAAAGAATTATGAAGAGACCGAAACAGGTGGAAATCTGAAGGTGCAAGGTCAGGACTATACGGCGGATGCATTAACACCTCCCAGCCAAACTCTCTTAAATTTTGCTGAGTGGCTAAAGATGTGTGAGGTCTAGCGTTATCATGATGAAAAACCACACCCCTTCTGTTGATTAATTCCGGCCGCTTTCTCTCAACTTCTTGCTTTAATCTCATCAGTTGTTCGCAGTAGAGTTCAGAATCGATGGTCCTGCCTGGTGGTAACAGCTCATAATGAATAATGCCCTTCCAATCCCACCACACACACAGCATCACCTTGTTGCGAGTTAACCCGGGTTTCGCCACAGTCTGTGAAGCCTGACCGGCCTTTGACCACGATCTTTTTCGCACGTTGTTGTCGTACGTGATCCACTTTTCATCACCAGTTATCAGCTTCTTCAAAAATGGTTCGGTTTCATTACGTCGTAATAAAGAATCACAAATGAGTACACGGTTCATTAGGTTTCTTTCAGTGAGCTCGTGAGGTACCCAAATGTCGAGCTTTTTTGTGTACCCAGTTTTTTTCAAATGCGCCAAAACTGTTTTGTGGTCAATTCCCAGTTCTTCAGCTACGTCGTAACTACTGACATGCCGATCTTGCTCCACTTTTTCAAAAATGGCATCCATTTTATCTTTAATAGGGCGACCAGAGCGACGTGCATCTTTGAAATCAAAATTTCCGGATTGAAAACGCTTAAACCAAATTTGTGCTACTCTCACAGACACTGCACTAGGTCCATAAACATCGCAAATTTTTTTCGCGGCTTGCGTTGCATTTTTACCTTTTTTGTAGTAAAATTTTAAAATGTATCGAATTTCTTCATTAGATTCACTCATCTTGGCGGTACGAAAAACAAATGAAAATCACACATTTTCCTAATTTGAATTTGGAATTATGTTCTTTAAAATTTAAACTTTCAATGATACCAAAACCAGCCAGATACAAATAGTATAGCCAAAGAGATTTTATTACAAGTTTATACATACTATAATGCGAAAAGACTTTTTCCCCAACCTAATATTTCCGTTTAATAATTTTAAGTTTTAGAATAATGATTAAGCAAAGGCTAGATAATCAACAAGCAGAAAAGGAATCTGACATCGATATGATAGAGTTATGATTGTGATTGAGAAAATCGGCTTCTTTGTAATAGAATTTTAAAAAAGTTTTTGAGTTAAGCCAGTTCCCTTTTTTGAGGACTTTGTCGATGTCCATATTTTTCTTGGTCCAGTTATCTGTAGAAACTGCTGATCTAAAACTACTAGGAGTGTTTTTGATACTAGCTCGTTTGAATAACTCCCTGATCCATCCCGCTATGATCGTGCGAGATGCCTCTTTTACCTTTCCTCTGGTGGTGATGAAGAGGTTGCTTAATAGTGGTTTAGACCGTCGTCTATGTTTGGAGAGGTTTATCAGAAGAGGTATCCAGTGGCACAAGTTAAATTGTTTGCTATCATGTCTTCGCAGTGGCCACCCGGATTGTCGATGAGAAGGATTGTCGGTTTTTGAGCCAAAGGAAGGCCATAGCACGATTCTTATACTTATGTTAAGGCAGTTTAGGTCAAGATCTCTAGTCGGTATGGCAAACCTGAGTTTGGCATCTGTGGTCTGAGAAATCGCATCACCGAATAAGTCTTGATAGGAGTAGTTACAGATTTCCCATGCTCTCCATCCTGTGGGATAATTTTTCTCTATCGCAGCTACCAGACGGTCGTGGTGGTATTTGTCTTCGTTGTGAATACTTTCTTTACAGAGGTCGTGCATTGAAACGCTCGTCGCCATGATCTGTAATGACAGGTTGGATGAATGATACAACCTATCTTAAGACCACTGTGTCGCATCGGTTGTTGCGACATGTCACGTTATTTGATGCAACGTGTCGCGTAGATTGACGTTACATGTCGCATAGATAGGTGCGACGTGTCGCATGGTTTGATGCGCTGTGTCGTGTGAGTGATGCGACGTGTCGCATTGTTTGTTTCGACATGTCGCATGAGTTATGGCGACGTGTTGTATAGGTAATGCGACGCGTCGTATTGGTTGATGTGCCGAGTCACATGATTTGAGAAAACAAGGTATGTATTTACTACAACGATGTGATCTCTTAGCTATATAATGCTGTGCAGGAATTTGTAGTAAATTCGTTAAGTTATCGTTCTTTGCGAGACGATAAACAGCGAATCAAATTGCGCCGCATTTTGCACGGTTTCAAGCATTTTCCTTATCAAACTAAGGACACTTGAATGTTTAATTTTGCTGACCTGTATATTGTACACTTTCCGTTGATAATGTTTTTATTTACGTAAATAACCGAAGGCACCGAACTTCAAAAGCGTACTGAAACAAGAAACCTGCTGCGCTGACAAGATGGCGGTTACTCCCTCCATTTACGGTGTTGCCACTGATGAGAGCCTAATTCTATATAAGGGAAACCAGAATGGTGCTATAGTTCAAGATGTTAATCTCAAGTGGGTCAAGCCTGAAGGCTCGAACACCTAAATAACAGGATTTGAGTAAAGTACCCAATTCAGGATCATTTAAAAAAGTTGAACCAATTATTTGTTTTGACTTCATTAAAATGTGTCACCTTCTAATGATGGAGGCTGGAAATAAACAGATATCCTAAGCTTTGGTTACACAAAAAGCCACATCCCATAGGGGCAGTACCGCAAAATAGTGACATCCTGTCACCTACATCACAATGGACATCAAATCCATAGCCGTCAGACAACCAGGGGGCTTAGACAAGTGGCAATCGTTTCATAACGATAACATATCTCAATTCGTCATTATCGGTCATATTGTTTCATTATTTAGTGCTACGTTTGGTCACGTGATTTAACGACGGCGTAAGTCAATCCCATACATTTTGTTCTTATCGAACTTCGCCATTTGTTACTTTGTCTACGGGCCCTGGGCAGATGCAACATTCTAAAACATCTTAGCAGTCCGGATACCCGAAGCAAATTAAATACTTTAAAAACAACCCTTTTAGAATTTATAATGACTACGCCACATCACCTTAAGAATCGTCCATTCTAAGAATTAAAAGTAATTTTGTGGAACTCGCACGCAACATATGGGATTCCCTACTGGGGGATTTCTAGGCAATTTAATGAATAAAACTTTATCTCACGCTGGCCGCTGATAAGCTTCAATTTATATTGCGGAACGAAATGGACATGACTGTGCTTTGTGTCAGTTGTGTAAAGTCCAAAATTGATGTTGGAATTAGCCGAAAACCCGCAACAGTTCGGAGGAACACACGCAACCATTTTTTATTTCGTTTAGTTTGTGTGCCGTACACATTTGACATAAAGTCCTTTGTGATACTTATGTACGGACTGCAGACATGACTGAGACGTGAAGAATTTAAAGGTATGCTTCAGGAATTGGCAGCAGTGACCTACAGCAGAACTCATGTCAGTAACCCTAGTAGTTGATGTGATACGAGACTGCCTATTCAGAATCTACCCTGTTGCCGATTTAGAATCGCATTTTAAAACAATTTGTCAATGTATATTTTAGATTTGCCGATCATTATACTTATGATTTAATATTACTAAATAAGTAATGCTATTTTATTCTTCAAGTTATAAATCCTCTTTGTTATTGGTTTGTATATTTTACTAAAATTTTGTATTAAATAAATGTTAGTAAACTGTACCCGACTATTTTATATGAATGATGAAATAAACTCTGAGCTTAAAGTTTCTTTCATTTTTATGACGAATAGTTATATAATATTACTATATTAGTGACTGTCTGAACAATCTATTTTGGGTAGGCGCCAATTTTTCTTCGTGTCTACACTTATGCAGGGATGAACTATGGAGGTAAATATAAACAAACATGGTTCAACGGTGTAGTGTCCGTATATTAATGAGATGCTGCCATCTTTCTAGATTTAGGCCTATATTGTTTCTCAACCTTTCTATCATTACTGGGATGTTAAAAATGTAATACGTAAAGCAATTACTATGCCGTGTGATGCCGGCAAGGTAGAATAGCATCACCCCATATCTATCCTTCGATGGGTGTCGTAGAAGGAGACTAATGGATCAACAAAGGGGTATTGATTGATCACACACACACACACACACACACACACACACACATTTGTCCCAGCAGTGGGTCTAATTATAAAGGCAGGTATGGTATGATGAAATAAATTATCTACTTACTTATTTTATGAGAAAGGAATAAACAGTAACAATTATTCCTTATTTTTGTCCACATGGCCGAGCCGAGCCGCTCGCATAGGTATCCCTTGTTCTTTTTTCCCTTTGTTTATTCCTGATTTTATAGCTAATTCCATAATTTTCGCTCTGTCATTCCGATGTAAATTGAGCCTGTGTTCATTAGAAGCTTAGTCACCTTTAAGTCAAGTCATAACTTATTATTGTATTGTATTATGAAATAAACCAAAAATTCAATATACGCACGCACGAAGCGGCAGGAAATTAGATTTTACTAAGACACTCTGCTGAATGTTGCCAGTAAAACTTCGTCGGCAAAATTAAAAATCAAGTTGTCTATTAAATCCTATTATGTACCTACATTAGATCCAAATAACAGACACACAGATAACTCAATATTATAATTACCTTCCTGCGAAGTTAAAGTCCGTCCCTGTGCTACCTTGTACAGTAGTCGGGTTGAACAAATCCTATACATTTGGCCGGCACATACATTTCCTTAGTGTCGATGTTACGGTAGTCATCCGCATTATCCCAATATAAAGTTAATCAGCTCCATCAAAAAATCCATTCAAACATGGACGAAAACTTGGTTAACGATATTATAGAGTTACATAAATTGAAGAAATGGCGGGAAATAGTTGAGCGGTACCACGATCACCCGGAGAGGAACAGGCTGTTGTGGGTGTACCCGGCTGAAGAAAATTTCCGTTTTATTAAAATGTGCTTAGAACAACTGCGGTGTGAACAAATTCTCAGCATCGGGTGCGGCAGTGGCTTACTGGAATGGATAATCACGGAGGCTACAGGTGACCAACATGCTACTAATATTTTAATCGCGAAAGTTTAAATCGATGTACATTTGATACTTTCATCTCACGCAAAAACACTGGATGGATTTTAATGAGATACTATCCTATCTACTTTACAAGAATATAGTTCATACATCAGAATAACTATAGGCACCTACGCTTGTAAATAAAACAGCTTTTACGGACTTAACTCGTGTGTAAATTCCCGTGACCACGGACGCTATGTAGTGTTACAAAAAGTCGGGCAATAATAACAAAATGTAAAATCTGATTACACGCTTAAATCCGTAAAAGTTGTTTTATTTACAATGTGTAGTGCGCGCGCAAATCTAAGAGAACGTAACATTAGGCTATGTATAACTTAAATTGATCCGCGGGCAGAAGCTAGTAATTACATAAGGGCTTGGGTATAGATACTTTCCGTACCAATCTAAGGCCGAAATGCACAGAAGAGAAATATTATACGTTTTGTACTAACTGAGAAATGAACAGATGCAGCATATTATTATGAAATGTCAAAGCGGCATTAAGCGCTAAAATTGTTAATACAAAATCTATGCAATGTTTCGCACCTCCGCCTTGCCTCTTCCGTGTAAATCGAGCATAAGGAGAGCTGGGCCTAGTGAACAGCTCTTACAGATTATGTCCCTTCGCAGTGTTTGTGTCGCGGTTAAGGTTGAGGTAGATATAGCACGAGTGACACCTTGGTCTGATGAACGGCTTCTATGAAGCGGCTTTATGACTATTTGCCACCCTAAAAATTATGGTTAACGCACACTGACTGATGTAGAGTCACGAAAACAGTCAAAATAATATGATAGGCAACCAATCCTAGCGTAACGCGCGCTCGTTAGGGGGAATCTGTTTGCTGATCTACCGCACTACTATGCACTCGTCCAGTCTCTTGCGAAAGTCCGCGACCCCGAACCCTAACTTACTAACGATTTTATAGTAGGTAGAGGAACCCTAACTCGCTAAAGATTTCATAGTGCCTATGTCCCACTAAATGTCATGGTCTTTACTCCGTAGATTTATAATGTTTGCACCCATGATATTGTAACATAAAAATAGGTTTCCACCACAGATTTATAATGTTTGCGCTTTCCGCCAGTCAGGCGACTTGACTAAATTGAATTTCGGAAATTCTTTCCAGGGATTCCAGTATCAGGCGTGGAGGTAGACGGAGCATGGTGGCACTGTAAATATGCTCCACCTACTTTTATACCAATTAGGATCACATCTACAAAGTTAGAAGCAGATCTTAAAGTGATGCTCAGACAATCTACTGCTACTGCTATATTATTTTGCTACTTCAACAACAGAGATGCTTTCAACGAATATCTTGAGTATTATTCGGGAAACGTGCTTATTATTATTGGCCCCGGAAATGGCAAAGGAGTGCACACAGATCCAAAGCCATTCGGCGACGTCGGTCAACAGTGGCAACTGTTCAACAGCCAAGAAGTCAGAAGTAGTCAAGATTATATTGCTGTTTATTGTAAAACAAATTAAACATTCCATTAAATATTAAACAGTAATTATATTTAAAACAGTCTTTATATATATTTAAATTACAAATTTACATTAGTTCTTCATTAATTCTATATTTTTGACATTAATTTTATTAATAGAGGACCTCACACATGTGTTCATCATAGGATCCTTTTTGCCCTGTATAAAATTTTGAAAATCGTTGCTCGAAGCTTCCGATGTAATTATATCTAAATTATCTTTCTGGTTTATAATTGGCACTTCAGTCACCATTCTGTTAATTTCATTTACAGGTAAATCAGTCTGCATACTGCTAGTTGGTATTTCGTTTTCAAGGAAATGGAAGTCATTGTGCATTACATAGAGCGATTCTAGAGGGAAATTGATGTCGAAACGAGGAAGGAGCTTATTGTCGTCAGAATTATCGTCAATTTCGATGACGTCATTCTGCTGGTCATCAGATACTTCAGGCATGACTGCAGCCGACAGATCCAAGTGACCAGAATACTGTTCTCCTATAATATTGTCTATTAAATATTGATCTATTAGAGGCGGATTACTTGCTGTGTTATTCAGAGCTATATTATAAAATGAGTCAGATTTTACTTCATTTTTAATTTCATTCATATTCTTGTGAATGTCTTCTAACGGGGGAGATGCTTTGTATTCTCGGCTGATAGCTTGATTGTTCAGTAGATTGGCGTTGCACATCCGCTCCAAACTTGGCGACTGTGTGTTCTGCTTTATTGTAGCTTCCAGCTTTATGTAACTAGGATCGTTTGTCTGTATTTTTTGTGATGGAGGAAGTAACGTTATTGAGTTCACATTCATTTGTTGATTAAATGTGAATATTTGGGAATCGTCATTTATTTCGTTATCGACAGGTGTGGATGCGGAGTCTAGCATGGTTTCTTGAGGATATGACATCATTGTATTCGGAGATTCACTAAGCGTCGGCTCCAGCTGCATAAACTGAGTCGTGATCAAGTTGTTAAATGTCATCGCACGCCCCAGTCCAAATCTTTCGTTATCTTCAAGTTGTTTGAAAGCCATTTTCTGTTGTGAATGAAACATATTTTCTTGATCGGGACCTTTTAATATTAGATTACTCTTGACGGATATTTTTGGCTTTTTCCTTGGTACTCCTTCAGGTTCCATTAATATATTTACGGGAGAATTACTGGAGGAAGGAACGGGCAGTATTTGAGTCGGTTTTATAATAGGACCCGTAAATTTAGTCATAGGCATTGATATTTTGTCAACTGGCGTCAACATTATATTATTGCGCACAGATAACTGTGGGACAGGAGGTAATCTTATCGGGAAATTGCTCATTATGTTATTACAAGTACTGCCCATTGAAGAAGAATGACTTGACACTAATGAGTTCACACTATTTGTTTGCAGCAATGTTTGTTCCATTGATACTGATGTGTTTAAGAAATGCAGGTTTGTTTGAGTATTATCATAGGTCATTTGGAGTGGATGTTGTGATGTGTACTGATGCCTGTCTATCAAAGTATCGTTAGAACTTTCTGATATAAGGCAGTCGGAATTATTGTCGTCTTTACTAAGGTCAGTTATTTCCTGGTTGTTGAAGTTGGAATTTTGTATATCATTAGGAGATTTATTACAATAGCTTTTGGAGAAATTTTGAGGTAAAGTTTCAGATAAACTATAGCGATCAAAAACATCCATTGTGCTCACTATACTATTATTGTCATTACTTTGTTCATTGGAAACATGATCTGATGACGAAACTTGCTCCTCAGTTTCACTTGGTATAGTCCAACTTGGCTTGTTTTGTTTATTTTTTGTCATTTCTATAAGAAGTTGTATTCCCTCTTTATCTGGATGAGTAGTTAGATGAACCACATACTTGTCTTTGTTAAGGGACTTGAAAGAACAGTAGGGGCATCGGTGCAAGTCATTAGCACTGACGTTGGGATGATTTGAAATCATATGCGAGGCAAATACTGTAGATTGAATGGCACTATATGGGCAATATTTACATTTATACAAATTCTCATTGGAATGAATTTTTTTATGTCTTCTTAATGCATTGTGGTCTGATGATCTGTAGTTGCAGGAATCACAGGTGTAAGGTTTATCCCCTGAAATGAAAAATAATAATTTAAAAACAAATGGTATAGTCGCACTTTTTTCGGAATGCAATAACTTAAAGACAGAAGACAAAGAAAACAGCGATATATCTGTACAGAGACTGTACTGTGACTGAGAAATGAACAGATGCAAACAAAAAGTGGTATAAGTTTATTAATAATAATATTATTGACTGTAGTGATTAAAAAAGGAAAGAATATATTATCATTGAGTAACTCAAAATTATGATACATTAAAAACAATAAATGGGCGACTAATGAATAATAAGTCATTCACTGTTGAAAATTATCTGCTGACTCGTTAATTGCTACCCTTAAACCTTCGACATTCCTAAAACAGTTCAAGGATCTTTGTGGGCCCTCGAGCCTGTAAGACAATTACGCGAAGCACCCTAGAGGATTTAATCTCCGGCGAGGATATCCCACGGGGGAGTCTCTACACCGATTATACTCTCGGGGGGTTCGAGCCAGAAGAGAACAATCACATTTTTTGATTTGTCACTCAGAATGGCGAAGAATTTCACAAAAGTTACAGATAGTTGAGAGTTGTGTGCGTAACATTTTTAGAGGATTAAATAGAATCCAAATTAGAGACTACCTTCACCCATCTTTTAATGGATGAAAAGTATTTAATATCATTTTTAGTGTCTTAAAAAATATATCGCTAGTGGGTTGGCTAAAAAATTCCTGGCCAAACTATTATCAATAAAAAATTTAAAAACTACTTTTCATTATTAACATGAGTAAAAACGGGAATTGCCGCGATTAAATTACCTTTTAAATGCCTAACGGATAGATACCTGCACGCGACTTCACACCACCACCCTATACACTACAATCCGTTTTAACTCGTTAAGCCCCGTTCGCGCTCAGGAGCGCGAGAACACAATTAAAATCAATTGTGTCTGGATATTAATAATCGTCGATGGATTAACGTCATTCAGAAACAGAGCATATGACCTCTGTGACCCTGAGCATTTGAAGCAAGAGCTAGATCAAGTACAGAAGGTACTCAAAAATTATGATTATAAGGTGACATCAAACAACTAAAACCAACGACGAGGAGCACTAAGAATCCGGCTGTAAACAGACATCCCGCATTTTTTATTTTTGCCTTATGTGAAGGGGGTAACGAGAAAGTACTCCATACCCAATTACTAACTATCTATATTCCTGGATAAAATGTAAACAGTGTATTGCGCACACCAAAAGATGTCTTGCCCCTACAAACTCTGGGCGTTTATAAAATCGCCTGCAGCTGCGGCAGTTCGTATATGTATAGGCCAGACGAAGCCGCTGTGAAAATCGATAAATAAGCAAGTCGGCGATTGCAGAACATCAACTCGAAGCAGGCATTAATCACTGGATTGAATTTCACAATACGCAAGTCCTCTCCACAGATCGCCACTTTTATTCATGGGCCGTGCGTGAAGCGATTGAAAGAAACACGACAATTTCAATCGGGAAGACGGTGTCAAATTATCAGCGACATGGAATCCAGTGATAAACATTACGCAGACGAGAAGTCGCCAGAATACGGACGCGTCGTGATTACTTTTCATTATACAGAGCAGTTTAGCAATTTTTTGTAGGATGTCGTCGTTTATGAACTATTAAGAGCGTGATCAAACCTTCCGTCTCGGAATTCATCGTGAGACTGTACAGCAGGTTACAAAATTAACGGCCACCGACCACGCGTGGCAGCCACCGACACCTTTGCGTGATACCATAGGATATGAAGCGCGACAGCCGCCGGTGGCTGTGGTCGGTGGCCCGTTTTAACCGTCTCTTAGGCTGAGCGCAAATAGTCCACCGACTACCACCACCGGTGGCGGCCACGAGCGACGAGTGGTGGCCACCAGCGACCAGTGCGCGCAGCATCTATTACAAAATGTATGAAAAAAAGGTGTACACTCCTTGTGGCTTGTGACACAATCAGTGGTGGTGGTCAGTGCCCCATTTATGCGGTGCCTTTGCATTCCATGGATTGGAATGTGCCTGGTGCCAGGTTCATAGTGGTGCAGAGAGGGGATCCAAGAGAGGGCCTGGGACTTGTGGCCCAAGTGTAGGTGAGTTCCCCTTATCATTTTACTCACTTGCTCTCACAGGAGATCTGCTTTAGATACTCATTCCAGTATAGAACTTAGGCAGGGTTCGAAGTGATAATTATCTTTGATAATTATCCGGATAATTATCAAGATAAATATAGGTTGATAATTATCTTGATAAGTATAATCGAAAATATTTGCCAATTGTAATTTTTCGCATTCAACGTCAATAGCGGGGATCCCCCGCGTCGTCGGGATATCGATTACATTTGTTTTGTGTGTGGTTGGCAACAAAGAAATTGAAGTTAGTTTTTTAAATAGCGTAACTTGAGTTGTGTACTAAAATATAGAATAGATTGTTTCCTCAACATTACGTAATGCCACAAAATAGGGCTTATACATGTTTGATAATTATCTGATGATTATCATGATAATTATCTTGATAATTTCAAACCCTGAACTTAAGGAAAGAAGATTGCGAGTTTATTACCTGTATGTGATCGTAAATGCCTTTTCATTTCTTCCTTTCTAGCAGCTGTGTAATCACAATGGCAACACTTGAAGGGTTTAATTTTCTCATGTACAGCAGCTATGTGGATACGTAATCTCCTTTCGTTTGAGAACTCTTGTTGGCAGATTGAACACTTGGATGTTTTCTTATGAACTAGTTTGTGTTTTGACAGCTGATTTGCATTTTTAAATCTTTTTGTGCATAAAGAACCTGAAAAATTATTATTAGAATAATAATAAGTGATACTAAACTCACGCAGAATTTTCTTTAAGTTCCTATCTGCAGAAGGTGAACAACGCGCACATTTAAAACATGCTTGTCCAAAAGCCTGCATATTTGACTCACATTTTTCTTAGGAAAAAGTGCTATTAGAAAGAATAATAAGAATAAATTTCCACACACCAATTATTCAGCCCAAATTTAAGTATCATTGAATTTGTGCTATATACATTTTTGGTGCTATAGTATTTTCGTCTTATATTAGAGTTTTACAAGGTACATATTAGTTCCATAAACAAGTCAGGACCAATAGCTTGATGACTTCAAAAACATGTGAGGACTCAGTCAAAAAATTTTTGATCAAGATGATGGTGAGAAATTTAATATTTTTTGTAGGAGACTTAGGCATCACCGGAGACTAACTATTAAGATGGACAATGGTATTTCTATTTACTATAAAATTGGTTCTCATGTAAATGTCAAAATACTTACAGACATAAGCCTTCCCTTTCTGATGACACTTCATATGTATATTGAATAGCCTATACTCTTTGTAGGTTTTAAACCCACACACATCACAAGTAGGCAATTCCATATCTATCGAGTGTATCTTCCATAAATGTGTATGCAAAATCTCTACGCTCACACACCCTTTCGCACATTCAGGGCACACAAGCTTCCCATTTTGATGACATTTTCTATGGTATGCCAGATTCTTTTCATCTTTGAGACGTGTGTCGCACTGGTCTATTGTACATAAAATTTTAAGTTCCTTATTCTCTTTTATAATAGGTACTTCAACTTCATTCACCTGGGATAATCTCTCTGATATGGCTTTTGTCGTCATATTATCTATTGTAATAGGTGAGGCAGTACTTACATTTTCAATACTAGCTATTCTTGGTTGAATTGAAGAGATAAGGTCTGGGGTTATGCTAGAAACTTGGATAACATTACATGTGGAGTTTGATTTAGATCCTGGGTCTGAAACATTCACATACTGAGTAGACACTTCATTGGTATACACAATATTTATACTAGCCTCCTGTATTATTTCCTTTGGGTCTACTTTTTCAAAGTTTGGTGCACTCATCTTGTTTAGTTCATCAACAGAAATAAATGCAACACCTTTGGGAAGGTCATTATTAGCATTAACATTATCAGGAACTATTTCTATTACTTGAGGCATTCTAACATCAGCTAAATTATGTTTTGTAGGTGCAGGTGCTGATTGATTGAAGTTCTTATCATCCTTCCTCAACTTCGAATCTTTAAGGGCTATTTGAATAAGACTCTTAACCATTTTCTTCACATCTTTGATACCCATTTTGTGATGATTTCTTAGATGAGTTCTTAATGTTTCCTCGGCATCAAACATGCTGGTGCATCCAGGACAAGCTATTTGTATATTGTCTGCGAGGCCATTACTTTTGGCAAGTTCAGGGTGTACGGTAAATAAGTGAAACTTTATATCGTCTTCTGCTAGTGCCATGTATGGGCAAGCTTCGCATTTGAAAAATGGTGTGGATCCTACAGACTTCTCTTCGTAAGACATAACCTTTTCTTTAGCCATGATCGGTTTCGCCTCTGTTACTCGGATAGTGTTTTGAGGGATAGCACTGTTTATATTTAACAAGTAACACTGTGAAGCCATTGTCTTTTATGTGCATACTTTTATTCAACTATTTCACTCTAGATATAGGTACTAAAGATTACTTCTCAATAATACTAACCAATTTTACAAGAAACAAGCAATAACCAACTCCAACTTATTCGAAATATTTTATAAAAATATTAACAATTTAGAAAGATCAGCTGTAAATTGGCTGTAAACATTCCACGGCCATATTGTCAAAAATTATTGACAATGACATTGACAGATTCGTTTACGTTCTGAAATGTTAAAAAAAGAGTTTCTCCCGAGTTGAAGTCAATCTACCTCCAGCTCAGCCTCCAGACTCCATTTTTAATTCAATCTACCGTACAATTGTCTGTTACTTCAAATAAAATGTACATACATTTTCACTTAACATTGGCAAAATGCGTAATCTATAATGTGTCGCGATCGCCATTAATTTAAAAGAAGAAGTTAAAAAAAGCTGCTCTCTGTATGTATTTTTTAGTCCTTCCTCTGAGTATTTTTTACAATGAAGCCGTGTCTCCTGCTAATGTTTTTTCGAAACTTACACAGAAAACATGAAACATAAACATTGGTTTTCGTACACAAGCTGTCTCCCAGGAAGCTATGTATCTCCAGACAAATGTTTCTGGTTAAAACAAAACATTAATCATAAGTTCCGACGAGGAAGACGTGCTCTCCGTTTTAGCGATTGTGGATGGAATATCAAGAACACACAGATTTCGAGTTAGACCATATTTACTGCCTCCCAAATAACGGGTCTCTCACGAATTATATTTAAAAAGTAGAGAATATTATCTTTGCACCAATCTATCACAGTTAATGTATAATTATATCAATATTGTACTCTGATTTTTCGATTTAATATAATATAACCCCAAAAATTATGTGCGTTACCAACAAAGAGCGGAAAGTCACAGACGAAGACACTGTTATAGGATGTGTGCGGTTTGGCAGTCATAGAAAAATTAAACAAACTCCCTATCTCGCGCAGGAATATTTTCCATCTGTATCGGAAAACAAAAACATTGTGTGAGACGCAGCTTTAGTAAACTAAAGTCTGACCTCTAAGGTCTGAGGAGGGCAATGACGTAGAAAGTCTATGGACGTGCCATACCGACAAAAAAAAGCGTGCCGGTTAAGCACACAAATTGCTACGTCATTGGAGGAGGGTCTGAGCCTTAGACAATTTAATGTCTCAGCTAAAGTCATTGATTTTCAAACACGAGAAAGAAAATTTGGGACTGTTTTGGCACAAAAGTATGGCTTCGGGAGCATTGATTGTTTCGATAATTCAAAATTGTTTCCGAGTGGGGTTTTGTGCAGTGAGCACAGTAGATTTATAATTACCGACTTTAAGTCCGCCCACCTAGCATGACTAGCATGACGATATGATATAGCCATTTATCGCTTTGAACTGTCAAACATCATTGTTTGACTTTGGGGGGTGATTTTTGATAATTCAAAGCATTATAAATCTATGTTTAACTCAGTCTACCGTACAATTTATTGTTACGTACCCTGTAGGTATATAATTTTTATTTGATATGGCTAAATACGGAAGTGAAGGCTTAAATAAATAAAATAACATAGGCTCTTAACTAATAATATACTCTTATAGTTTAAAACGTGATTATAAAGTCCTGTGTCTTCATATAGAATAAATAAGTGACAAATGCCCCTGTGACTTTCATTTAAGGCAGTGGTGTTAAATTGATGCACAAGCATCTGTGTTGACGAACAGTTAACAGGCATCATTAAAATAGCTAAAGTTTTTGTTGTATGTATGAGGTTGAGAATTTTGTAGTGGGATTGTCATCTCATCAGCCGCCATCATGAGGTCAGTTTCCATACATTTCTCGCCAAGCACATCCTAGATGTATTAAAATCAAGGAGCTTATACTAAGAATGGAGTCAGTATCAGTAGACAAATTAACAAAGTGAGGGCAAAAATTTTGACAATACTTGACATTTCTTGACATTTCAAATTTCACATTTCTCTTTCTAGAAATTGTCGTCATATCTTTCTAAACACGACTACATAGAAACAAGATTTCCCCAGTATTTCGCCATCTTTCTAAAACAAAAGTAGAAAAGTAGCTAAAAACTTAACATATTGTATTCAATTATCAGTATTTATTATCAATGAAAGAAATAAATGTAATATATTTACTTTTAATGTTTAGGTTTGTATTTTATTTTGAAAATCATCATTGTGATTCTTTCTAAAACTTATGGGAAATGAAAGGATTTATGTAATGGCAGCACTCGCTTCATGTGTCAATGTCCCGAAATCTCAACATGACATAAATTGTCGTAATTGACGTATTCATAAATATCGACTCGCGATTTTGGTACGGCTTTTTACATTTTAATAACTATAAATAGTGCAAAATGGTGCATCTCTGTATAGTTCGTGGTTGCAGAAGTGAGTGGTATCCAGGATGCAGTGTGAAATTCACTTGTAAGTGTCATAATTGCATATAATATTGTTCAATCTATAAATTTCATTTTTCACCCGTAATTCCAGATTATTAGCGTTATTTTGCAAAACTCCTTAAGAGGGAGAAATTTCTGATACTCGCATTTAATCCTATCTTAGAATTTAATGAATTTTTGTACATACTTTACTTATTCAAATATTTGTAAACAAATGACTAGGGTGACTAGGATTTCCGGAATTATAAGGAAATAATATCCCTTTCTATCCATTCCTTTTATAAATGGCAATCAAAATTCATAGATTATTTTATTTAATTCTTTGAAATAACTGTTACATAGATAAAATACATAAATATTTTTACCCATTTTTAGTTCGAAATGTTTATTTACAAATAAAATACTTATGTAATTTGTGTAATGTAAATTATTTTATTTGAGAAAAAGATAATGAGAGTATTGATTGGATTGTACTAGTGTAATAATGTTTATCATTCACATTTGCGAGTACTAACATGCAACGCAGATACATTGCACACAGACAGACAGTATTAATAAAATTGTGGCTGCGCTCTTCTGCACTTGTAATCAAATAGCATATTAAAATCTATCAAATGATAGTTTTTAATATGCTATTTGATTATAAGTTAAAAGTGTACATAAATATGTATATACACTTTTAACTTGTATACATAAAATTTTCTTTTCTTTTTAGATTTCCGAAGCGACGGACCACTATGTAGCTTCCACTTTCAAGACACCGACACTTTCAAGGCAACTGCTTATGTCAAACTTCAAGCCCTTTTTTAAATAAAACCACTACTCAATCACTTTTCAAAGGCAACTCTTGAATTGGTTAGTAAAATTTTTCTTGATAGTATAAAGTTAATACAGAGAGCTAAAATATTTGGAGAAATAATTTTAAGGGCATCAGGCATCATCAATTATTGAATATACTCAATTGAATTTTAATATTCTGCACAGTCACAAAAATGGCGTATGGCGCAAAAATGAGAAACCAGGATTTCCGAAGTAATTAGTCTATTGTCACCAACACTTCATTTATCGATGTTTAGAGTAGGTTAAATAAAGCGTAAGAAATATACATTCGAATTAAGTTAATACAGGATGTAAAAGACATGAACAGTCAAACGAGAACCATGTATTCTGCTCACCATCATAACATTTTTTTGCTTTTAGACTATACCTGGGAAATTGATAGTTACGATTTTATTGAAGGTCAAAGTCATAATTATTTTTTCATTTTTTTATGAAAACGTATTCTATACGTTATTTCTTAATTATTGTATAAAGAAACATTATCATTTTTTTTAGTATTTCATAACAAAAAATGGCTTCAAAACGTTAGCGTTCAATGTAGCTCACTCGATGCGCACGGACACTAACGAACGGGGCCGCCGTCTGGCAATTTTATCGCGGCTTTGCGAGTTGCGTGCGAGTTGAGCCCTTTACATTGCGCGGTACAAGTTTCAAATTTTCAAATATGTCTTATTTTGATGTATAGAACACATGGTTCTCGTTTGACTGTTCATGTCTTTTACACCCAGTATAGTATGAATAATTTCTAATCTAGTCCGTTACACTTTTATCTTGATTATGCTATGCCCAAATGGGCAACATGATGTGCTGGTGTTGTTTGTGAACATCTGTTTACATAAATAAAGAATGCAATAAATTATTTGATTTGATTTGAATTATATTTACAAGTTTTGTTTGCATAATCTTCTTTTTATATACCGATAAATGTCGAATCGAAACCGACGAGTTGGGTCGATTTTATTGCACGTAAGTGTAGATAACGGTAATTTTTATCAATATAAATTAATAGCTTTAGATATTTTTATAAATAAACTTAAATAAATATGTAATAACCGTGACTCGCAAACAAATATTCGTGTTCGTCGCACAAATATTTGCCGGAACCAGGATTAAAACCCGAACGGCTTCATGTGTAGGTAGCTATACTGACCACTCCACCATGACGGCGTCAAAAAGTTGTTCATATTGATGGCCTAAAACACCCCAAATATTACATATAATGTAGGCTGTAACATGTAGGGTACCATGTTTAAGTACCCTTCATGTTACAGCCTGTATTATACTAAAAATCAAGTGATACTAAACTTACTTTTAGCCGATTTGTAGCCAGTAGCTGTTACTAATGTAACTAATTCACGGAAAGTTACTAGAGCTAACAATTTCTTCTGTTGTATAAAAAACCGCACTTCGGCTTTCAGCCGTAATATCTATCAATATAAAGAAAGTCTGGTAGTAAGTTGGTAAGTTGCGCATCATTATGGCCCTATTATCATTACTCAAGAACGGCTATATCGGTATACCCCACAATGTATTTTTATAGCATTGCTAACCGGAAAACCTTAAATGTATGCTTAGCACCTAAAAAAAAGGAATAATTTAATGTCTATGAGTTGACGTGACATGAGATAAGCTATATAATAAACTGTAACGTGCCTCTTAAAATCAAGAGTCACAGAAGCGATAAATCCTCGTATTTCGGTTGCTGATTTTTTTCCTGGGATCCGAAAATAGATAACATTACCGTGCTAAAAGGCACACAGGAAAAAAAGTTTAAAGTAATTATTATGAATTTTAATTCTTTGTCATGGAAAACTCAAAACTCAAATTATTTTCAACTTGTGTTTTTTTTAACGTAACGAAGTTCTAGTGTAACGTTACACATATATATTTTACCGACCTACATACATATTTTTTTTTAATTAAATCAGATTACACTATTTATAAATATTACATAAATTAAGATATAAAGGAAGCTCATCTAATTGAAATATTTCTTTAGAGTTCGCCTCCTAAATTTATCAACAGGTTTAAGCGCTCCATATCAACGTTAATAAGCTACATTTTAGTGACCGTACGACTGTTGCGGGCAATCTCCGATAGATTGCACCTGCGTCGCCGGGCAGTCTCGATCTTGTCAGGAATCGCATACAAGGGCTTGGTGATTCGGTCTTGTGCTTGCTTGGTTCGCTAAGTAAATTGAGCACCGACAAGACCTACCTAATACTAATTAACTAATTTGATAATCGTGTGCAATAATAGTTATTTATTTAATGTGTTTAACCCCTAATTGGGGTCCAAGATTAGGCTAAGGTAGCCGCTGTCGCCTCCGCTACTTCACTTCCGCCCAGAGGCTTTAGACAACATGCTCACGCTTACAAGCGAGTCGGTTTGTCTAATCGCTAACGCTTCAGCGATTGCGACTATCGTTTGGTAGCCAAAATGACAGCAACGTAGCGATCGCTTAATCGAGGCGTCGTATCGATAACTCAAGATTTTTGTCTATAGTTAGCGAGAGAAGAAATGTCAAAAATTGAAAATGACAAAATAACATAACCTAAATAAATTAAATTTATTTCATGAAGAGTTTTCTGCGTTTTCGCCACTTTGAAAGTTTGAATCTACGAGTGCCATCGGTGGTTTGGTGGTTTACGATAATGTACCACACCACAAGTGTTGCGTACCGTCCGAGTGAAGTAATTTACAACAGGACGTATAAGTTTCATTAATTTCATAGAATCATTTCTAATTTCTATGAAAAGACATATCTAGGTTAAAGTTCCTAGCGAGAAAACCATAAAACATGCATCTACCTACGTGTGCCCTAAACATTTTGAGAAAACAATCGTCATGGAGACAAATTGAAGATTGGTGCTTGTCCATCTTTATTTTCGAAACTCCAGATATCTTACCATCAACTGTTCCCACAGAAATAGGTAATATTTTATTAACATTTATCTATCTAACAATACATATATTCTTTTCACCATTATTTTGCATGTGTAGGTACAAATTTAATTAATTTTTTACATTGCAAAAGTTAAGCCAAGATGACTTTGGTGAAATGAATGATGCATATTTATATTTAACTAGGTAAGTACCTACTTCTGTTAGTGATATATTTTTATTTCATTTTCAGATCAATTCTGTGATAAGAGTTACTCGAGAAAGTGATGATCATTCTTATGCACCTTATGAGCGAAAACCACATAAGATATCCTGCCTAGAAGTTCCTGGTATTTGTATTAAGTGTTTTTAATATTTTATGAGATTTCTCAAAAGACAGGAAATAATTATGATTATTTCATTCTGTATGGTCTTGATCGCAGTTCAAAATCAGCATCTACTTACATCTTGCATCAGAAAGCCCCACACAGCACTTTCACATCAGGTTTATCAACTTATCCAATATTTTAAGCCATTACCTAATTAATCTAAGCAATCTGTAAGCAATCTAAATTAATAATAATTATATATTTCCACACTCACATCAATTATCTATCCCAAATTAATTATCATTACGAACTTGTGTTATGGATACTAAGTAATGGTTTTTTCATTAATTATACATAATAATTTTAGCTATTTTTATGAATATACTCATATATAAGAAAGATAAACAACCATGACTCATCAATAAACATTTGCTGAACTGAGAATAGAACCCGGACTGCATGATGTGTAGTCAGTAATAATAACCACTCCACCAGGACAGCATCAAATTAATGTCTATGATTCTCTTTCTCTCTCTCTCTCTAGATAAAAAGGTCTAATAAATTTTCTGTGAATTAGTGTAGAATTAGTTCATAAATTATGAGGAAAATAAATCCTGTAATATTCAACCGAAAGTTAAATTGTATATTTTATTTTTCAGATGATCATCAACAAACCAATTGACAAATTACCTATCATTTACTGTAACACCTACAGTTGCATCAGGTGAAATGCTGGGTCAGGAAAAAAATATGTAAGCAGTATTATTCTTTGAAATGGTCCTGGAAACTGACGTATACAACAAGCAAGGATGACATTGTTGGATTTGTAGACTTAAATGAAAAATCAAGTAACTTTGCTGACCATGTTAGCTTTAAGTGAGAAAATAAATAAAAGATTAATTTAATTGTTTTATTTTCTAAAAAACTGGCAATCTTCAATCCTGGAGGAATAAAACTTTGAATAATGAGCAATGGAAAATCTAATTGTTTTCTATTGCCCATTATTCAAAGTTACATAAAAATAAATAAATTAACATTATAAAACCTTTATTTAAACAATTCTTCGTAACAGCTCGTCCACATGGATGTTTGTGCACCACAATAACACCAGTTTCACTGCACAAAATCCATTCGGAAACAATTATTAATTATTGAATCAAAAAATCTACATCCGGATGCCATAGATTCATGCTATACTTACACCTTATAAAATTTTTTAAATTACAATCTAGACAAATGCTGTTTGAAATTCATTCAAAAACATCAACAAATAGTTGTATGTACAAATACCTTAGGTAGGTACCTAACATTTTGTTTTACTAACTTAACTTTCACAAGCACACAAATAGTTAAATTGTTGTTAAGTTCCGTATGTATTTCTTTTGTCACCAGTGTTTGAAATGTGGAATATCTAAATCTATCTCCAAATAATATATCAATCTGGCATTATATTAAAGTTTTCTATTAGTTTCAAAGATTAGAGTCTGTAGTTTTTAGTCTCAAATATATTTTTGGTGCATGAGATATGCTCATTGTTATGGGCAGCCCACAACAAATATAAATGATAACCTAAGAGAACAATTCATCATCATAACATAACAGCCTTTTTAATTCCACTCACTGGACACAGGCCTCTCCTTGTTATCTGAGGAGGTTCAGGCAGTAGTCCACTACACTTGCCCAACGTAGATTGGTGGATGGTGTATAAGGTGATCAATACCACTTTTCTGATCCATTAGTCTCCTTCTACAACGCCTATTGGAAGATAATGGGGTGGTGCTATTCTACTCTGCGGCATTACACGGTCATTAGAATAACTATTACATATAAACTTTAATATACAATACAACCACTGTGTACAAATTTTGTATATACTTACTAAAAAATACAACTATTCAATTTCAAAGCCATTTAATACTGAAAATGTTTTACATTATAATTTAAATTTATTACAGTATATTAACACTATTATTTTGATTATTGTTTTTATTTTTCAGTGTGTCCTCCTGACACGTAGGCCTCCTCCAGCCTTTTCCATACTAATCTAATCTGTTCTTGGCCAACCTTAACCACAAAGGCCCTGCTATCCTTTTAATGTCATCTGACCATCTCCTCTTCTGTCTGCCCTGTTTCCTCTTACATTGATACTTGAATGGGTCCCCCATTCAGTAACATCTCTTGTCCACTTCTGTATGTTATCTCCAAAGATGTACCCCGTCCATTTCCACTTTAATTTCTTTATCTTTTCCACTGTATCCTCCAGCTGTTATTGCTTTCTTTCTGTCCTTGAATATCCCAGAATGCTCGTCTACAAACTATAATAACACTATATTACGAATACGTATCGTATGAAATAAAAAAAAACTATTTTTCGTGCTGATATTAAGACCAATAACGTGATTCACAAGCGTTTTCTACAGGGTCTCGGCGATCGAAAGCCAAGCGATCGGTCGAATCGCTAGTTTGTCGGTTTCGAGTCTCAAAGCTGCATGTTGGCTACGCATTGTATGGGAAGTTAGCGAGCGACGCCTTCTATTGCTTGCGTTTCGGTTCAATAGAAACGCAAAATGACATTTGGCTAGCAATTTTCGACTCGATTATTTTGATGACGTCACTTTTCGATTGCTTATGTCAATCCCATACATTTTTTGACTTAGCGATTGCGAGAGCGATTGTCGAAATGCATGTTGTCTAAAGCCTCAGGGTTGGGCTTACAGTGAGCAGCAGTACAAACCGCCCTAACTCGTCCCACCGAGCGACCCTCACCGAGACCATCTCCGGCTACCACCAGGGGAGTACACGCTATTGGGCATTATACCACCATTTAATAAATTGTTCTGCACGGATCTCTCGTGTCTCATTTAACTCCCTATATCTTAGGACCTTGGGAGCACGTGAGACCTTACCCGTGGCACAAGACTGTCCGTGATTAATTTGTGCTACAGGCACCCTACTAGAAAGAGACAGAGCCTCTCTAGAAATGTCAAGAAATGTCAAGTGTTGTCAAAACTTTTGCCCTCACTTTGTTCATTTGACTAATGACTCCATTCTATAGGTAAAATATAAGCTCCTTGATTAAAATAAATAAAAATAATGTGACACGTCAAGAAAGAAAATAGAAAACCGAAGACATGGCTGTATGGGCTAGGTCCCTTTGCAGTCCACAAAAGGTAAAAATTGTAACAAAAGTTTTTCCTCAAGGAGCTTACAAAATATAAGCTCCTTGGGTTTTCGTGTTTGGCGGGCATCCATGGCACATAGACTTAGATTCTAAAGGTGATTTTTTGTTTCCATGATTTATCATTATTCGTAGTGTGTATTTTAAAAGTGGTGTTATTTTGATGCTTAAGTATCTGTGTCACGATCAGCTAAAAGGAATCATAGAAATAAAATATTTGTGCTGTGTATGACGTTGAGAATTTTATAGTGGGATAACCACCTCATCAGTCGCCATCGTGAGGTCTGTTGCCATGCATTTCTGGCCAAGCAATCTATAAATGCATTGAAATGAGTGATTTCCACATTTTACACTTCAAGAAAGCATAGTATTTCCAACTAGCCTGTGGAAGATAGAAAACTGAAGACGTGGCTGTATGGGCTAGGTCCTTTTGCCGTTCCTGCATAAGGAGAATTAAAAAAAAGTTTGACGTACAAGTTGTCAAATTCTTATTGGTCAGCCGGTTTATCACTGTTTTGCGGCGTGTAATTTCCCTAATAATTAAAATTGAAATTAAAAATGAGTGTAAGTTTTATGGAAAATCACAAACATTAGTTGTATCGTTGTATTAAAATTTAAATTGATTCATACATTTACATTTCAGCTGGAAATTGAGTCAATGGTTCGATATGCTTCTCCGATCAACCCGGCGGTGTTTCCACATCTCACCCTGCTATTGCTTGGTATCGGAATCTTCTTCACAGCGTGGTTCTTCGTTTATGAAGTCACCAGCACCAAACTGTCTAGAGATCTCTTCAAAGAACTATTCCTATCTCTAGTGGCTGCCTTATTCTCTGGATTCGGAATTCTATTTTTATTGTTATGGGTAGGCATTTATGTGTGATAAGTTTTTAGTTTGAGTCTCTATGTAACGCATTCCCCAAGAAATGTACGATCGTGACAAGTTTTGGTAAAGATTTTAAAGTAAGAATTAAATTACTATTTATCTATTAATTAATCTCTTTTATTAGTAATTATCCACTCTTAATAGTACTTAAACATAGCATTGTCTGACAATCTCAGATCAATAAATTTATTGTTCTGAGCTGAAAATATACAAACTTACTGTAATAAGTAACAAAGCTTAGTTTCTGAATTTCATAAACATTTCAATTCAACTTATTTTTGCGCTAAAAACAGGTTTATAAAGCACTACCAAATTGCATAAGTTCGTTGAGTCTCGCACGTTCTCTTCGAAATGCTTCATCCAAAAGAACAGTTTCATGCATTCGTTGGGAAGCAAGCTTGTCAATGCTGTCGAAGAGGACTGGATTTGAAGCTATAAAACACCTGGAAAGAAATGTATTATTACTGAAATGTTTGTAATTTTTTTCAAAACGTGAAACAAAAATTAGGTACAAATTCAGTAGGTATTGTTACTTTTGTGAAATTGTCATTTGGCTTTAGTTGAAAAGAACCAAATGAAGTTTTAGTATATTTGGATAATGTTTCGTTATAGCAATATATTTTGCAATCTGCAAAATTGCTATAACGAAATGTTGGGGTTCGTACCCTGTCTTAGCGCATCAAGTGATGAGACAGGGCTTGGCTGTGACAAAAATTTTCTTGTTTTTCAAATAAGTCAAAGCATGATTTATTTCTTCTATAATTTTCATTTACATAATGAATAGCTAACATTTTGTGTATTATTTATCTTTTCCCGGTACTTTCTTGACAGAGAAATATGTCGCAGGAGGATCGTATAACAACACGCCATATAAAAAAACGGCGCGGCGGATTTTAGTGTGTGAGAGAGAGTGATGAGTGACAATAATTCCACTCCGGTTGGTCTCCATTCCATTATACAGACTAATGTTGACAGAATCTACTACGGATTTATCAACAAACGGTTATTTGGTTTAATCCGCCGCGCCGTTATGTAATACGGCGTGTTATACGATCCGCCTGCGACATACTACTCTGTCAAGAAAGTACCGTGAAAAGATAATAATACACAAAAAGTTAGATTTATACATTCAAATTTATTTAATCACCTTCAAAGAGTGCTCCTTCAGAAACGATACAATTACGCCAACGAATAATCCAATCATCAATCTTTTTATATTATAATATAAACTTTATAGACTTATCAAAGACCGATTGACATTACAATAATTCGATAAGAATATCATCCTGCCCGTCTAGCATGACCACCAAAACGCGATATGATATAGCCATTTATCGCGTTGAACTGTCAAAAATTATTGGATATAACTGCAATCTTGAAAATTTATCGAAACTGCGAACATTTATGTTCGATTCTGATTAAAATCGCCATGCAGGACTAATAAATTAAACGTTTGGAATGTTAGTTCAGCTATACGTCACTAGATGGCGGTGATAAGATTTTTTTAAAAATAATACTGTCATCGGTGGTTATAATTCGCTCTAAAAAGTATTAAGATAATAGTCTAAACACTATATTAAATATTAAATCTGACTAAAAATGAAAAATAACTTTTTATTAGGTATAAAAACTAAATGATGAACGAAAAGTATAATTATTGTTTAGAGAAAAGCGTGGGGTGCTCAATTTAATTGTACTCAAGTTGAATGAGGATTATCAGTCACTATTTCCTTCACTTTTGCGATGTTAACTTCAGTTATCTAGGTGGTAGACCTATATGTCGTCTGGGTAGGTACCTACCTACCACCGCCTTTCTTATTTCTGCCGTGAAGCAGTTCGCTATGTTTCGGATTGAAGGGAAAGGTAGCCAGTGTAATTACTGGGCATGGAAAGCGAATATTATCTTAGTCCCTAGGATGGACGCACTTGCAGTGTTAAGTAATTTACCCAGTGTTTATAGGCGACGTTGCCACTTAACACCAGGTGGGCCGCAAGCTTGTTTGCCATCGCGTAGTATATACAAATAGTTGCAGACGTTGATGGCCTACCAGAGCGAGACAAATCTTCCATCACATCTCGACTGCTTTTGAACGCTTTGTACCACTCATAAGCACGTGTTTTGATAAAGTAGATTCACCGTAAGCCTTCTGTATCTAACATTTTCAGTGACTCCGACCACGATATTCCACTGGCGATTCAAAATTTAAGACAAACTCTTTGTTCGAATTTTTTGTCCATTATGACATTCGCAATACACACTGAATATGATATCTATAGTATAAAAATGAATCGCAAAATGTGTTGGTAAGCGCATAACTCAACAACGCTTAGACCAATTTGGCCAATTCTTTTTTCAAGTTCAAGGATGGTTTTTACGGCGAGAAAAGTTCGAATAATTTCTTTATGACAGGACGAAGTCTGTCGGGTCCGCTAGTACTTAACTAAAAACAGCACTGTATTTGATATAAATAACACATGCAACTCAAACTCCGCGCCAAAATTGTGAAACAGTAGTGCAAATCTAACAATAGCAAAAAAGAACAAAAGATTGAATTTGGAACAAATCATCCATTCCCGATACTATTTTGACTGAATGTATACAATGTATATGAAATAAATAATGTATTTGATCGTCTCTCACAAACAATGTTGCCAATGCTATGCTGAACTATAAGCAGAATCTTTTTCAAAGAAAAAAGGTAAGACCTACCGAAAGTCGGCATCATCTAGCCGGTACACCTGTGTGATTTCAACGGCGACCACCGTGGCCACTCTCTTATTGTCCTTCATCAGAAGAGCCACCTCACCGAAATGGGCGCCATCTTCTAAATGACATACCTGAGGATAGGAAATAGGTAGTAGGTATGCACCTCGTAATATTAAAACGGTCTTTCTTCCTACGGACATTTTTTGCAGCTTCACGACTTTTGCGCCCGTTGAGAGGGCCATTCGGTAAACCTGTCGTGCGGCCGCAAACTGTCTCAATGCGTATAAGGTTTGAAGGTTCCCTTAAGTGTGTGTAGGAGACGGATCGATCAGTCACAAGCGGATAGTCCATTTGCACGCAGTGGCGTAGTGCGTGAGGGCGTTTTCTCCCACCCAGGAGGCACCGGTTCGAACCACACTACGTACCAATGTGTTTTCAAATTTTGGATTCATTATGTAGGTACGTTTAATCGACGCTTTTACGTTGAAGGAAAACACCGTGAGGAAACCTGCACACACCTATGAAGAAATTTTCTTAGGTTGTGTGTGAAGTCGACCAATCCGCACTTCGCCAGTGTGGTTGACTAAGGCCTATCGCCTCTAATGTGGTCTAGGCTCGAGCCCCTCGGTGGGGACATTATAATTGTATAGATATTTGCACACGTATAGATATTTGGGATTCACATTTTGTTATGTTAGGTACCTACCTACGTGTTGCAAGGGCGTTTAGCTTATTCATGTAGGATATTTATAAAAGCTAGTTACCTCGACTCCTTTCAAGGAGTACACTGCAACAGTTCCACTGGCGATAAAGTACATGCAATCACCGCAGTCCCCTGCACGCACTACGAGGTCGTTGGGAAGGAACACCTCGGGGTGCAGACAGCCGAGCACCGACCCCACCACGCTGGCGGGCAGACCCTCAAAAAGAGGCACTTTATTGACGAGCTTGTGGCACGAGTGCAACGTAATCTCGTTTCGGAGTTGCTCTACAAAATCGACATAGAAAGTATAAAGTTGCATTTTATGCGATTAGGAACCTACCTAAGTTTCTTTCCAAATTGAATAATTATCTTAATACGGTGTTCGGTGCTTGCCTGCTGGCATATTCTAAAAAAATACTTCAACGTGTTCAAAATGCTTGCTTCAGATTTTGTTACCCTATCCCACTTCGAGCACATATTCACCGTACATAAATAGGTTCGGATTCCTTAATAAGGCATCACGTCGAACTTTTCATTTTACTACGCTCCTATTTGGGGTTTTAGAGAACCAAAAGCTAGTTTACTTGTATGAAAAGTTGACATTTTCGTATTGTAAGCGCTTGCTGCTTGAACAGTATAAGACGGCTGCCTTTCGTGGCAGCTTTTGTTATGCTGCCACGAAATGTTGGAAAAACTAGCCCCCTCCCATTAAAAACTCAACATCAACTCTACCATTCAAAATATTAGGTACTTTAGAAACATTTACCTACTGGACCTCCAAAAATTGTACGCGTAGGCAGTCATTTTATAGTGGTTAATTATTAGGTATGACATTTATTTCATTTTTTATTTTTACATACTGTTATTTTTTTTTTACTTTATTGGTTCAACAACAACTTATACACTAGTACAATTTTGATTACTAAACTATTAAAAACTAAAACTAAGTGGACAGGCAAACACCACATGCATGAAAAAGAGTTTCGAGACATTGAAATAAAAATATATTGACAAAAATATTTTAGCAAAAAAATAGGACAACCGACTTCAATGCGTACAAATTTAAACTAAAAAGTAAGAAAGAAATAATATTTTTATGAATTAGTTGAAAAGAGCGTCATAGAAAATCAAGGAAAGTATCGATACACATTTATAATTCTTTATTTATAATTCATACTCCGATATATTTGGAGCCGGTGCCAGCTAGCCAAGGAGGATAGTGTTTGCAATTTTCGAACTTCACGGAGCGGCGGATTATTTCTTATCTTCATCATTCATTATTATGTATAGTTAATGGATTAATCAAGTTCGTATCTATTAGGTAAGTTTATTTTGCTTAGGCTGGCACCGACTCCAAATATATCGGAGTATGAATTATAAATAAAGAATTATAAATGTGTATCGATACTTTCCTTGATTTTCTATGACGCTCTTTTCAACTAATTCATAAAAATATTATTTCTTTCTTTTTAGTTTAAATTTGTACGCATTGAAGTCGGTTGTCCTATTTTTTTGCTAAAATATTTTATTTTTTTATTTTTAGTGGAAATAAAATATATTTTATTGAAAACGGATAGGCCTACTAGGCCCTCATTAAAACTTAATGGAAACTTTAACTAAAACGTTTTTTTTTGTTATTACTGATTTGTTCAAAAAGGTTCGAATTTATATCGATTCAATTTATACCGGTCATCTCTGATCTTGACGTACCTAAAAAAGAATTATTATAAAATCGAGTCGTAATACTCATAATTGACGGAGTACTCAGGTAACAAACACAAAAAAACAGTCGGATAGAGAACTTCCTCTTTTTTTTAAGTCGGTTAACAAATAATATCACGTCTCAGACCTATAGCTCATTACAAATGCCTGCCATTCATTCAAAATGAATGGTATGTTAATGAACTATGAACCTAGTTATTTAACTTAAGTTCACAAAATAATTTGTCATAGTTTATGTGTTGACTATTGGACCTACTAACCAAAATTTCACTATTGCATATTAGGTAATGGTAAGTTAAAAAAATAATTGACATTATTTTTTGTGTTCGTGGACGATATTATTATTTCATCCCCAATGAAATTATCATTTTAACAAAAAAGTACTGAACCAATTTCGGTATAATTTATACGGGACCACCTTTGGAGTACGTCTTTCCTAACAAAAAAAACAATCTTCAAAATCGATTCATAATTGACGGAGTAATCGCGGAACATACATACAAAAAAAAAAAAAACATACAGTCGAATAGAGAACCTCCTCCTTTTTTGAAGTCGGTTGATAAGTGAGTATGTAATTAATTATCGTAATTGAGTAAGTATGCCGTTTTAAGAGTAGGCAACAAAAAAAATCAAATGTAAACGCAAAAATAAAATTATTCCATAAAAAAAAATCAATATGCGAAGAGGGTATTTTTCTTCGAATAATTAGGTCCAATGTCGACTAACCTGCTATCTAGCCTATTTTAATCTACATAGGAGTTCATTTTTGCACATTATTCTGAATATTCTTTTTTATTTGGGTAAACTAAAACGTTCATTATGTAAATATACGTATAGTAATGTATTATAATTATCTGTGCTTGTACTAACCCGAAAGACTCTCAAGAATGAGGTCTTCTCTGTAGTAGGTGCCGTGATACGTGTAGTAGTAGAAGGCAATAACTCTCTTCTTCAGTTGTGTGGGAAATTGTCTGTGCCTCATGTATTCCTGTCAATTAGATCTAGATTCATAAGGAGGAGTTCGATGGCACCGTGGTCGTGCGTTCTACCTAACGATCACGAAAGCTAAGCTTTTAAATGCGCGGTAGGTAGGTACTCGGATTGGCACTATACGTAGCCCCGGTGTGGGCGGAGTGCCTCTCGTCCCGCACGAGGGCCCTCCTGCGGAGACCGCAGAGGGTCATCGCAGCCCGAGCCGTGCGTTCTTACCGCACGGTCAGCCATGGGGCTGCCTGCGTACTCGCAGGCGCGCTCCCGTGGGAGGTCGATGCCCTGGTCCTGTCCCAGGTGCATCGACACAGGGCCGCGGCGAGAGAGCGGGGCGAGCGACCCATTCGAGAAGAGGTCGAACGGGTCCGCACCCAGGCGCAGAGGGAGGCTCTGCGTCGATGGGATGAGGCACTCGCCAACCCAGCCGCTGGCCTCACCTACCGCCTGGTACAGGTACTGACCGGACATGGGTGCTTCGGTCACTACCTGTACCGCATCGCCCGTCGGGAGGAGTTGCCGCGGTGTCACCACTGCGACTCCCCCGACGACACGGCCGAGCACACGCTTGTCGAGTGCCCGGCCTGGCGAAACGAGCGCCGCACGTTGGTGGCGGCGCTCGGCGGAGGAGCGCTCTCATTGCCAAGCATGGTCAGAGCCATTCTTGGTAATGAGAGGGCTTGGAAGGCTACCGCATCTTTCTGCGAGTATGTGATGGGGCAGAAGGAGGCAGTGGAGAGGGAGCGGGAGGAGGATGTTCTAGCCGCTCCCCTCCGGCGTAGACGGCAGGGCCGGAGAAGGCAGGCGGCTGTGACCGCCGGTCTTCGTCGGCCCTAAGGTGGTCTGGGCGCGGTTGGCAAACCGCGCGTCCTTGGTGCCAGTCGGCATAGGCCACCCCGTCTGGGGATTACCTAGTACCCTAGCGTAATCCCCCACAGGCGCGTCGCCCGGTTCACTGTTGGACCGGGCCAGCCCGGGGACGCTTTGGTGAAATGGCGCACATATAGTGCGCCGAACCCAAAGCGCCCTCATAAGGGCTTAGGAGGGTACCGGTGGTGTTTAGCGGGTTGTACTGGCGCTGTTCCGCGCCGGTGATCCCCACACACGTCGCACGCCTAGCCAGCGTGCGGTATGGCCAGTAAATTGGTTCCCAACGTCAAAAAAAAAAAAGGTAGGTACTCGGATGGGTGACCGATTTTTTTTCAACTCGATTTTCCTCAGAATTTCGTCGACACGTTAAGCTGGTGGTTCCGGGTGCTGTCGAAGGCGGCCTGTCATAAAAATCTTACCCATTAAGAACCAAGATAAATGTGAAATAAGGGCGAAGTTCAATATTGTAGGTACCTATATTGCTTCGTTCTCGACTTTACCGACAAAATAATCGAGATCCCTATGGGTGTCAGCAGGGCCCGATCTAGCCATTTCGCCGCTCTGGGAAAAATCAACCCCCCCACCCCAGAAATAAAATACGGAGATTCGAAACTAGACTAGTAACACAACAAATTAATATGAGAATTTTTTAAATTTTTTACATTTTAGTCAGAGAAATCGCTCGGAAACTACTGAAGCTATTTTCATAAAACTTTATTAATCTTGTTGAGCAATTTTGCCGCTCTTCGTTTTTGCCGCTCTTCGTTTTTGCCGCTCTAGACATGTCCGGCTTGTCCCCCCTAGATCGGGCCCTGGGTGTCAGCCAAGTTCTGTGTTCACTCGGGATGTAATTCACGCTCAAGATGCTCTGTCATTTTTTACGTACCTACTGGATATATCATATCTGCAAGTTAGTGTACTTCATGTTTGCACCGACTCATACTTTTAGGTCGATATATTCGGTGTGTTAGCTCGTGGACTGAATGGACTGTAATTGACGAGGAGATGAGAAAGGGTACGACCCGCTTTGGATAGAAAAGCGACGAAAGAAATTGAGTACGACTCACCTTTCCTCCACAGCAGCCGGCTTTCCTATTAGGTACTATTGCTAAAATCAGGTCCGATTATTTATCTATCTTATCGATCTCGCGTTCGCGCCATTCGCCCGGACACGGTCCAGAGTCAGTGCTTCCTTTTTGTTCCGTATGGTGGCGTGTGTGTCGCGCTATTGCTTGACCATCAGCGCCAAATTAGAGGGCGCGGTGCTTTCTGGAACCACCAAGCTGAGTATCGGTAGGAATGAGCGCGCCCAAATCTCCCATCAATTTTCATCCAAAAAAACGGGTTTAATACCTAACACGGTGTGTTGGTAAAAGATAGCCAAGTCAAATCTTGAGCTTGAATTACATCTCGAGTGAACCCAGAACGTAGCACCCATGAAATCGGAAGCATTTTGGAATTGCATAATATGCTGTAAATAACGCGGCAAGACACCACTAATGGAAATTCCTTTCGAGTAAAATTCGTTAGTTTTAATGAAAAAATGATAGCGCAAATGGATTTCGCGCAAATTATTTTATAGACTTTTCAGTTACTTGTGTAAAATGGGAATATGGATCTTACTTTGACCTGGTCCATCAGCTCGTGGTAACGCACTAGCGAGTCATATTTCGACATGTATATCTTTATGAGGAACACTGTAACAAATAATATTTATTTTAATAAAAAATAAAGACCCCAATAACTCCCAAAATACAATTATGAAATATACAGGCTGGGCCAAAAGGGGGTTGGAGATTTCATTCCTTAACTGAGGTCCTAGAGCATATTACGCAAATCAATCTGAAATCAACATAATGTTCAGTGAGGAGGCCAATTTTCATATATTAACATATATTAACAAAGAAAATTGTCGGTTCTCATCCGAATCTAATCCTCAGCGCGAACGAACGTCCACTACAGAGGCCTAAGTTAGTTGGGCTACAATAGCGGCAAACTGTATTGTTGGATGGACCGTACTTTTTTGAAGACGAAACGATGCGCGATTTAGGTTACAGTCAACAATTATTGATAGGTGAGTTCTTGGTCACAGCGTTGCAAGAATTTAGAGGTCTTGAGGTTATGGTTCCAACAAGATGGCGCCACATGCTAGGGTGCCCGTAGACAATGCTGAAAGAAATTTTCGATTGAAAAATTGATTTCGAAAAGGGGATATTGAATAGCCACCACACACAGCCCCAATCTCTCCCTCTGTGATTACTCAGATAAGCAACTCAAAAGGAACACGTCAAGGAAGTCTACAATTTATAGAGAGTCCGACGGTATTTTTGGACTCAGGGAGGTCCAAAACGTGTAAATCCTTCAAAATCTCGAGATCGAATTTTTTGACGATTACAAGACATCCTCTACAGCTACTACGTATACGAGAAAGTAAAAACTGCCTTCAAATCTAAAAACGGATAAATAAAAATTTTATACTTATTCCAAACACTGACCGACAAATAGTCACCGACCTCAAAAACCATTTATAGAGTTAAATTAAATTTTTATTTCTCCGTTTTTAGTTTTAGAAGGCGATTTTTTTTATTTAATAATAATTTACTTTTTACTTTTTAGTGTTGTAAGTATAGAAATTATCAGGAAACTATCTCGAGATCTTCTAGACAAACAATTAATAAAATGATAACGATATCATCGATGTCAATTACATTTAAATGGGACTACATGATAATCACCAGCTTCCAAACACAATCTTAAAAATCGGTACGCCCAGTGAAGAGTTATGAGGTAACACAGATAAAAGAAAAAAAAACATAGGAAAAAAAACAAAAAAACATTAGGGGCGATTAGGCCTTAGTAGCCAAGTGCGGGTTGGTCGACTTTACACACAATCTAAGAATTTCTTCAAAGGTGTGTACAGATTTCCTCACGATTTTTCCTTCTTTCACAAAATTTTAAAAACACATTGGTACGTGGCGGGGTTCAAACCGGTGCTCTACGACCGACGCTTTTTTTTACAAACAATCAAACTTTTAGATGTTCAAAATTTCTTTTAAATATAATACAAAATAAATTATTTATTGTATGTGTCTACATGTATATGCTCATCACACTGAAAAAAGGACAAAAAACTTGGAAATTAAGGTTGAAAAGTGACTGAAAGTTTTTATAAGAAACTAAAAAGAAGATAGTTTTCTTGGTTTTGGTCACAATTGTGGTCTAACCAAAACTAAATGAAAGGTTCAGGTTAAGGAGAGTTAAGGGCTTGCTCGTTGTGATTTATCAAAATTGTATCATAAATTCACAAAAAATGTTTAGTTCTCAGCCATGAACAGAACCTACTACTCCGTTTCATCTTGTATATGTCTTAAAGGCTACTAAGGGCGTTTTCTGAACCCAGCACAGATCGTCGGACAGGGGTTTCACTCGTGCAGTGGCGAGTAAACCACCTACCTACGACAGCATTCTCAGCAAGGGTTACTTAGCCCTTTTTGGGAATGCTATTGTAGGAGACAACGTTTTTCAACCCCTATTTCTTATCCTATCTATATGATTTATTCGGATGTTTTTAATAAAAAGAAAAAAAAATATCTCTGTACGTTTTCCTTTTTCAAAATTCGACAAAAATTTAAAGTTATTTTGAAAAGAAATTGAATATTGAAAAAGTATACGTATATATACATCTATATATATATATACATATTTGCAAAATTTCAAGTCTCTAGGTTCAGATATATATATATATATATATATATATATATATATATATATATATATATATACAGGGTTACAGGAAAAGTCGTGCTAGATCCGTTAAGGGCGTGGAGTACCCATCATTTGTGACTTATTTCACTATGAAACACCCTACCCTAAACTTAACCCATTTCGAGATATTCGACTTTTAATTTTTTTATTGAAAATTGCCGATTTTTAAGCTTCTAAATTAAATTTTGTTTATTTTGTGGGTCCTATTAATATTATTATTGCATGTTTACATGTGTAATAAGATGCTATAGGATGTCAATTATTAAAATAGTGTATAAGTTAATTGAACAGGCCGTAGTAGACAAGTTAAAGTTAAGAAATGAAAACAAATATTAGAAAGTTCATTTTTCTCTAAGGGATATTACAAAAAAATAGTATAGCAGTTGTTAGGCAGATGTGTTTAAAAATATCTACGTTTCATCAGCTATCCAACGATGTATAACAATCTAGGGTTTTAATTAAATGCATTTAAAAAACTTAGCTTATTAGGCGACAGTGGCGAAGAAAATTAATACTTAGCCCTAAAAAGTAAAATAAAACAATAGGTTAGTTAGTTAGTTATTTAGTTCATGTTCAACATGGCCGCCTCTGTTTCTGATACATTGTCACATCCTTCTACGGAGACCAGTCTTCACTACTCCAGTTGTCAAAGTTGTCCGCATTTGATTTGCTGCATCCACTATTCTTTCTCTTAGTTCTTCCACAGACGAAACTGGATTTGGCTCGCTGTAGACAAGACTTTTCATGCGCCCCCACACATGAAAATCCATGGGGGTTAGGTCCGGACTTCTTGCTGGCCATGGCAACGGCCCACCTCGTCCTATCCATTTGTTTGGATAATTCATGTCCAGCCAGTCTCTGACACTTCTCCTGAAATGGGCAGGGCAGCCATCGTGTTGGAACCACATGTCCCTGATCAAGTTGAGTGGCAGATCATCCAGCAAATCACTCAAGTCTTCTCTCAAAAAGTTTTCGTACGTTTCCCCATTTAGATTGTCTGGGAGAAAGTAAGGTCCAATCAAATGATTGGAGATAATGCCCATCCACACATTCACGCTGAATCTTCGCTGGGATCCCTTCACTCTTTTCTTATTGGGATTTCTTAGTTCTTTGGGGGCCCAGTAATGGGCGTTGTGATAGTTCGTTATGCCATCTTTGTCAAATTTGGATTCATCTGTCCACAAGATATTTCTTAGAAAATCTGGGTCTTCTACGTCAGCATTTATCATAAATCTACAGAAGTCCAACCTTCTCGCCGGGTCTCCTTCTTCAATAGCGTGTACCGGCGTATAATGGTACGGGTACAGGCCAGCAGTATGCACTGTAACCACACTCTCCATTGCGAAAGTCCCAGATCACGGGCAACAATATTAGTGTAAGTAGTCGGATCCGCTCGAAAGCGTTGCACAATCTCATTGTCATGTTCTTCGTCGTCATTAATTCGTGGTCTTCCCATGTCTGTATTTCGTCTCAAAACAGAGCCAGTTTCTCGAAGTCTTCGATACACTCTGTCAAAAACGGCCACATCCGGCACTCGACGTCCGGGGAAGCGAGTTATGTATTCGTTGCGAGCTCGCGCAGACACACAACCGCAGAATCCGTAACAAATAAGCATATCAGCATATTCCTCAGGCCTGTAGGACGTCATCTTCAACACTTCCGAATCACAAGTACAAATCAGAGTCCGGTTAACAAGCACAGTAGTCACAAATCAGAAGAAATAGTCCAGAATCACAGCCAAGTCGAGAAAAAAGAGCAAAACGATATCACATGTACTATGTACGAAGCACAAAAGTAGACTGACAACCAAAACAATATCCCTTGTATTCCCAGCCCTAACCGGTTTTTTTTCTTTCATTCGCACCTACATAAATCGTCACTTGTCTCGCTCGCACGGTGCGTCTTAACTTGAAGGACAATAGGCGCGGGACTGTTAGAACTACTACCTGGAGCGTCCCAACTACTTTTTTTTCCACGAAATGTAATAAAAACCCTAGATTGTTATACATCGTTGGATAGCTGATGAAACGTAGATATTTTTAAACACATCTGCCGAACAACTGCCATACTATTTTTTTGTAATATCCCTTAGAGAAAAATGAACTTTCTAATTTTTGTTTTCATTTCTTAACTTTAACTTGTCTACTACGGCCTGTTCAATTAACTTAAACACTATTTTAATAATTGACATCCTATAGCATCTTATTACACATGTAAACATGCAATAATAATAATAATAAGACCCACAAAATAAACAAAATTTAATTTAGAAGCTTAAAAATCGGCAATTTTCAATAAAAAAATTAAAAGTCGAATATCTCGAAATGGGTTAAGTTTAGGGTAGGGTGTTTCATAGTGAAATAAGTCACAAATGATGGGTACTCCACGCCCTTAACGGATCTAGCACGACTTTTCCTGTAACCCTGTATATATATATATATCTGAACCTAGAGACTTGAAATTTTGCAAATATATACCTTATACAATCCACTGAGAAAGGATTTTTGGAAATTCCATCCCTAAGGGAGTAAAATGTCTACGCGGACGAAGTCACTGGCGGAAGATAGTAGTTTATAATATGTTAAAACATTCTAATATATCATAAAGATCGGATAAGAATTAAGATCGTAGCACACTTATCAGTTCGGAAATGGAACGCCTCTTTTTTTTACTATCAACGCTACGAAACAGAGGCTACGAAACAGAGGCTCCGAAACAGAGGCTACGAAACAGAGGCTACGAAACAGAGGCTGTGAAACAGCGGCTACGAAACACCGGCTACGAAACAGAGGCTATGAAACAGAGGCTACGAAACCAATAGGCTATGAAACAGAGGCTACGAAACAGAGGCTACGAGACAGAGACTACGAAACACCGGCTACGAAACAGAGGCTACGAAACAGAGGCTCCGAAACAGAGGCTACGAAACAGAGGCTACGAAACAGAGGCTACGAAACCAATAGGCTATGAAACAGAGGCTACGAAACAGAGGCTACGAGACAGAGACTACGAAACAGCAGCTACGAAACAGGGACTACGAAACAGCAGCTACGAAACAGGGACTACGAAACAGCAGCTACGAAATAGAGACTACGAAACAGTAGCTACGAAACAGACTACAAAACCGCTATGGACCATAGCGCATCGCCTCTTTTTCATAATAAAAAGACGCTTTACGGTCCCAAATTGATAAGTGAGCTTTATAGGGGTAGAAAAACGGGTTTCTTCATTTGTGTTATTTTGTATGATGAAGACGGTGCCACGCGATCTTAATAAGCAGGCGGTTGGCCATAAAATCTAATGCACAAACCTACTGCAGTATGTTGTTCAAAACGTACTGCACCGACCCCCAATAAATTGGGAGCAGGGTAGCAGAAAGAAGAAGAAATACACTAACAATAGTAGTTGCTGACGGTGGAGAAGTAGATGAGGCAGCTACACCAATGCGACGACAAGATGAACAGGACCGCCGTGTGGATGGATGTGTGACAAATGTACGAAGCACCAAATAGCTATCAGTAACATGTTACAAATTGCAGAAAATTTTAATGTATACTAATAATATTATCAAGCTGAAGAGTTTGTTTGTTTGAACGCGCCTATCTCAGAAACTACTGATACAAATTGAAAAATTCTTTGTGTATTATTGTGGATAGTCCATTTATCGACGAAGGCTATAGGCTATATAACATCACGCTACCATTAATAGGAGCTGAGCATCAATGAAAAATTTTGTAAAAACGGGAAATCCACGCGAACGAAGTCGCGGGTACAGCTAGTTGTATTCATATTCATTATTGCATTGCATAAGTATAACAAGATGTTCCTTAAAATAAATGAATCAGTTATGAACCCTGTCAGGTACAACAAAAAATTATAACAGAGGAGGATTTTCATTTCACAGTAGTTAATTATATCCATAATCTATCTATTAAGTAATCGTACAGTCAACAGCACGTCGGGCTATACAAAACTGTCAAATTTCTCCAAACGATTTTCAACCTAAGGCTATTCAATATAAAGTGCATAATCGATTGGGAAAATTTGACAGTTTGTGGTAACCCAACGTGCTGTTGTCTGTACATCTTTTTTAAATATTTTTATTGTTGTTTATTATTGGCTAGACTGGACTGGTAGTGCCTCCACCTTACAGAAGACTACAGTCAAATTACACTGCATATTTGTGGTGTTGTGTTAGTGTAGGTGAGTAAGGTTGTCAGAACTCCACAGGCTAAGTAAGGGGACTAGGGTTGACAGCGCGCCAATACCACATCTCGAAGTCTCGCCTCTAAGTTCTCATTGACTTCATCGAACCTTTAGATGAATGGTAGTATTTCTTACTTTGTTCACTATACTGAAAACGTGATTACACTGAAATAATATTAATTTCCAATATTTAATTTAATCATTGCTAATTTCTTAGCCCGATCAATTACGTTCGTGTCACATTTAGACATATTTTCGTTACATGAGAGAGGTAAGACATTTTTTATTGACTACTGCAGATTGTCTCTGATGTCATTTTCTGAATCATAGGGTTTTTAAGAAGGCGAAGACCTAGGGGGGTCCTCAAGCCTATAGGTCCGCCATTTCTACGGGATTACAGGGCGACCGAGCATCTTCCCCGTAGGGAGTCTCTCGCTCGCCTAGCGTCCCTAGAGCATCCGAATCAGAAGGAAGTGATGCGCCTGAGGGTGCCTCTGAAGGCTCAGCCCTCGGCTCGGGCACGTCGTGTCGTGGCGAGGTAAGACATAGGGCGAAAGAAAGCCGTTCTGTCCACTAAGTCGCATGTCATGCGTGTGCATGACATGTGACTTAGTGGACTCGTCGGTAGTAGACTCCTCGGCGTTCTCGTGAATTGCTTGCAGCAAACGTAGAAATAAATAAAAAAGTGTCACGAAACCGGCATCCCGTTTCGCGATCATCAAATGAAAGCGTCGACAGTGACCTAAAGCTATTTTATCAATGATGAGATTACTCGCCTGTCCTGTAGTGCGAAGTTCATTAAACAGTTTATAATAATTTAAAGAAAAACCTGAAAAGGCTGAAGGGGTGTATTAAGCAGCAATCCCCCTCATTGACGTGTCGCTGCCGCTCGGCGATCACCCCAGCGTAGCTGTAGAAGTGGCGGTATGCCCGCGGGTGGTGCTGAGAGATGAGACACAGGGAGCGCAGGCGGCGGCATAGGCTTGCCCATCGGGGGCTCTTGGGCAACATGCTCTCTGACCCTAGTACAAATGTTATGTAGTAATCATCACTATCTGTGTACGGTTCATTGCTGTATACGTGGCTAAGCGTAGGTTTTATTAACTCGGAGCGCGGGAAAATATTTCCACCTCCTTATTCAGAAAAAAAAATCAGATCTCTACTTATTCAGACTTTTGCCGTCGACTTTAGGATCGGTCATAGAAGTAAAATAGCACTTGCTTCTTTTGCAATCGGGGCCATGGCCGAGTCATGTGGCGGCCAGGTCTCTGTGACCAGTGAATTTTGGGACTGGCCGCCGCGTCGCTAAGTGCGAGTATTGTTAGGCGCTTTGCAGACGGTGGGGCGAGGCACTCTTTTTGACCACTAAGCAATAAAGACCGCGTCTGCCCGTCGATGCCCGCGGCTGCCCTCACCGCGAACACAAAGCACATGAGGGACGTGGGCAGTTAGTTCACGACGTTCAGGTGGCGCGGACTAAGCTAGCCGCCCCGCGCCGCCGTCTTCGTTACTGTATAATTACAAATTGGTTTGTGTGATACATGGCGGGTAGCCACGGACATGTCGCGCCGCCAGTGCCCGCCGGGCACCTGCGGCGCGATCTTTTTGCCCTCTGCGTGCGTTGGTAGTATAGGATTCCCTTTGCGCTATCGTTCGCGGTGAAATTGACCAACCCGGCCAGGCCCACCATCTACAAAGCGCCTTAGATATCGCTTGCAAATCCCAGAATTCATCGGCCGGCGCGATCATGGCGAAGAAACCTTAAGTTTCACAAGTGCTGGCTACCTATACTCTGACTCTGACATGGCGAATATGTAAGAATCTTGATAATTTACACAAGTCCAAAGAACAGTAGTGGCCTTTATCTGGCATTTTATATATCTAATCTTTCCAGTATAATAATGTACTCTTTGGCTTTCATATAATCAATACTCTGTATAAAGTACTTGTGCAAATAATATCAATGACATAGGAATTTATGTCATTGAAATATTGAAATAATATTCACGTGAATTGTCAAAGGAAAATGACACTTCACCACAGAACATTATAATTAATAAAATATTTTTAGCAAAAAAATAGGACAACCGACTTCAATGCGTACAAATTTAAACTAAAAAGTAAGAAATAAATAATATTTTTATGAATTAGTTGAAAAGAGCGTCATAGAAAACCAAGGAAAGTATTGATACACATTTATAATTCTTTATTTATAATTCATACTCTGATATATTTGGAGCCGGTGCCAGCTAGCCAAGGAGGATAGTGTTTGCAATTTTCGAACTTCACGGAGCGGCGGATTATTTCTTATCTTCATCATTCATTATTATGTATAGTTTATGGATTAATCAAGTTCGTATCTATTACGTAAGTTTATTTTGCTTAGGCTGGCACCGACTCCAAATATATCGGAGTATGAATTATAAATAAAGAATTATAAATGTGTATCAATACTTTCCTTGGTTTTCTATGACGCTCTTTTCAACTAATTCATAAAAATATTATTTATTTCTTACTTTTTAGTTTAAATTTGTACGCATTGAAGTCGGTTGTCCTATTTTTTTGCTAAAAATATTTTATTTTATTATTTTTAGTGGAAATAAAGTATATTTTATTGAAAACGGATAGGCCTACTAGGCGCTCATTAAAACTTAATGGAAACTTTAACTAAAACGTTTTTTTTGTTATTACTGATTTGTTCAAAAAGGGTCGAATTTATATCGATACAATTTATACGGGCAATCTCTGATCTTGACGTACCTAAAAAATAATCATTATAAAATCAAGTCGTAATACTCATAATTGACGAAGTAATCAGGTAACAAACACAAAAAAAAAACAGTCGGTTAGAGAACTTCCTCTTTTTTTTAAAGTCGGTTAACAAATAATATCACGTCTCAGACCTATAGCTCATTACAAATGCCTGCCATTCATTCAAAATGAATGGTAAGTTAATGAACTATGAACCTAGTTATTTAACTTAAGTTCATAAAATAATTTGTCATAGTTTATGTGTTGACTATTGGACCTACTAACCAAAATTTCACTATTGCATATTAGGTAATGGCAAGTTCAAAAAAAAATTGACATTATTTTTGTGTTCGTGGACGATATTATTATTTCATCCCTAATGAAATTATCATTTTAACAAAAAAGTACTGAACCAATTTCGGTATAATTTATACGGGACCACCTTTGGAGTATGTCCTTCCTAACGAAAAAAGAATCTTCAAAATCGATTCATAATTGACGGAGTAATCGCGGAACATACATACAAAAAAAAAAAAAACATACAGTCCAATAGAGAACCTCCTCCTTTTTTGAAGTCGGTTGAAAATGCTAAATATATACCATCATACAATAGGCTTTTTGGGGTACCTATAGGCTGCGAACAAGAAGCTTATATTTTTATTTTAAACTGATTTCGTGTGTACAATAACATCTACTACCCACGTTCTATCCATTAGCTCCAAATTCTAGTCAATAATAGTCAGGCATGCGTGTTACCTACTTCAGAAACGTCTTTCTGTGTTCTGTGGTTGCGTGCATATTAAGCACCTCATTTACTATCATTTATAAGGTGATAGTTCACTTTTTCTAATCTCACCTTGTTCCTTCCATCTTAGGACCACGTGTGTTGGCTTAGGTTATCATCGACAGATTGTGGCTACTATTTCAATGAGAACGAAGAAATTAGCAACTCATTCATACGTCGCAAAACTAGAAATAGAATTCTTCGCCAGAACACTAGTTCCCCCCGTGGGCGGGAAGAAGTACCTTGCAGGGCAGTAAAGCGAAGGTGGCTAGTGCGCCGCGTATTATCTATATCTTGAACTAGTTATCTTCGCTTTTGGCCTAAATATAAATTTATACAAAGAGTAAATACCCAAGTATGCAGTAACAACTGGTTCACATAAATATGGAGTATGGCGTCCACCATAAGTTGCAGTAATACTCAGGCATTACATGCACATAAAGGGTGGACAAAGAATGGAAAAACTGTAGGTTGGTTAAGGAGGCGTAAAGAAGCTAATGCAACTCGCTTATCATCAGATGCGAAGACTATATTATAGTCTTTGATTGCATCCACGGAGTACAGTCTTTGATCGCTATACTGGGTGTAAAAGACATGAACAGTCAAACGAGAACCACGTATTCTATACATAAAAAAATATTGCTGGGAAATGATTTTTTTTTTTGGTGTTAAAATAAATTGTAAATTGTACCGGGCAATGTAAAGGGCTCAACTCGCACGCAACTCGCAAAACCGCGATAATTTTGCCAGACGGCGGCCCCGTTCGTTAGTGTCCGTGCGCATCGGGTGAGCTACATTGAACGCTAACGTTTTGAAGCCATTTTTTGTTATGAAATACTAAAAAAATGATAATGTTTCTTTGGACAATAATTAAAATAATAACGTATAGAATACGTTTTCATAAAAAAATGAAAAAAAAATTATGACTTTGACCTTCAATAAAATCGTAACTATCAATTTTCCAGGTGTAGTCTAAAGGAAGAAAAATGTTATGATGGTGAGCAGAATACATGGTTCTCGTTTGACTGTTCATGTCTTTTACACCCTGTTTATGCGATGGAGTCATTAGTTAGATAAGTTTTTTACTTTCTCGTATACGTAGTATAGACACATGAGTAAATAACATGTGGTATAGAGGATGTCTTGTTGTAATCGTCAAAAAATTCGACCTCGAGATTTTGACGGATTTACAAGTTTTGAAACTCCCCGAGTCCAAAAATAGCGTTTTTGGAATTAAGTCTGTGTGTGTGTGTCTGTGTGTCTGTATGTCTGTGTGTCTATGCGTTAGCACGATAACTCGAACATGCTTTAACTTATTGCAACCAAGACATCAAAATATAAGGTTTCTATCAACTTTTGAGTCATCGATCACGAAAGTTAAGCAACCAAGTGCGCGGTCGGTACTTGGATGGGTGACCAAAATTTAACATGCATGTATGACATCAAAATATAAGGTTTCTATCAACTTTTGAGTCATTTCCGGTAAACGAGAAAGTCAAGGGGAGACCACTCCCGATTTTTTAAATGTAATTCCGACTATTTACATGCATCAGCGTCATGGTAAGTATAAAAGGGTAGTATAAAAAAAGAGTAGAATAATTGTCTATATATTTTTTATTAATATCTTATGTTTAAAAAGTAGGTGATTAATAAGGTATCACAATATTAACTTTGGACCTATTCAACTTGTTACAAACGGTTACGCATTACACATCATCAACACGTCAGAGGCGTTTTGAGGCGTGATATTTATATCGCGCCTCAAAACGCATCACATGGACTTTATTTTATAAAAGAAGTCCATATGATGGAAAAATGTATAGACGCCGGTAACTGTGTTATGTGTCCGTGTGTGAATCGCCTTAGATCCCCTTGAAGACGATTAAAACCATATGCAATGGTTTTATATTACGTTTGGTCTTCGTAGCACCAATATTGGACTACCGTTAACTTAAATTAGTTATAAATATATTATATTTCTTATTTATACTTTTATTTACAACCCTAAATTTTTACTTTTTTATCACCAACCCCTATTTTTTTATAGCCTTTTAGTAATGTAATCATTTTTGTAAGGCAAAATAACGTTTGCCGGGTCAGCTAGTAAATAAATAAAAATCGCGAGCAGCCAGCCGCTAGCGACTAGCTGCTTAGACCTTGTCCAGAAGAGCGAATTCGCCGCGAATCTCTACGCGCGAACACAACGCGCGTTGGCGAGGTACTGGGGCTCAATACATTGCGTCCACAAGCTTCGCGCGAGTTTAAAATTCGCGCGTTGAGCTTCAGTATGTGTTCGCGTAAAGATTTGCGGCGAATTCTGGACAAGGTCTTAGTGGAAATAAGGTCTTAGAAATGTTCCATCTACATGAAGTTTCTTGAGGGGCCTGGTTTGGCGAAGAAGCCGAAGTCATTGCTGTGTGTAGCGATCCGCTCGTCCTCATCCTAGAATGAAGTAATTAAACACTTTTAAAAATGGTAGCCCATTCCGCACTGCTCCAAAAACATACATACACCGTGCTTTTTTAACCGTCTTAAATACTTCAAGGTGTCAATGTACCAGTGAATACAAGCAACTCTTGGGGACCATCATGGAAATTGCGAAAAAAAAAAACATCTGTTTCATACATTTCGGTTCTGTATGTGGTGCACTTTTGTATGAACAGCTAATTTTTTTTTGTGATTTGCATGACGGTCCCATTTCAAGAGTTGTTTGTATTGACTGGCACTTTCACACCTTGAATTATTTAAGACGGTTGCAAAAGCACGGTGTATAATCACACTCCTAATCCCAAAATTGGTTGAGCAGAGTTTTAGATAAAATTTGTTTTACATAAAAGACCCATCTGGCAGAGTGGGCACTTCAATACCCCATAACAGTGCAAGGGTGCCAGTCTGTCGTTAACATAAAAGGGGCATCGAACCCAAAACATAACAAACCTTCAGAAAACTCACAAACAAAATCTAACAATCAGGAAACTTATGTTTATTAAGAAATTGGTTGTCATAATATGAGACCATACATAATCATAAGATATTTTTTCTTATAAAAAAGGCACAATAAATTTTCTTATAATGCCTTATTTGGAGCAATCATCGTCATCATCCGAAACTTTTGGCCATAGATACACCTAATGCAGTGAACGCGACCTAATAGTAAAAGGGAATTTGCATTGTATATTTTTAATTTTTAATCATAACTTTATCATAAATTTTAAAATCAATCGCAAATTGCAATCACTGGTAATTTCTGTGGCTTTTATTATATTTGACAATTTATATTATAGGCTATTTGAAATATTGCTTTCCCTAATTAAAATTATTTTTGAATTTAAATAAGTATGTTATTTGCACGTTGAATACTTCAACAAGATATGTCGGTAAATTGCTTGTTTGTAATAACTAAATTATACCATATACTTCATTCATAAAAAAAATCTCTTCGAAAAAAATATAATTATAGAGACTAAAAGTGTTAAAAAACAAAACGGTGATAGTCGCTGACTATGTAGCGGGAAACTCACGATGGCTCCAAGCCACATCACGAACGCCATCATCAGGAACGCCAAGCCATCACAAAATAAGCCAAAATCGTTCTAGTGTTATAAGTCTTTTGGTTTGACTCTCACGTGCTTAGACCATTTAACACGGGACGTGGCATAGCGCAGATATAGTACTGAAAACATTCTGCCGTTTTTCGCGGGGGGTGAGACAAACACGCATAGCACACATTTATTGACTCGTGCACACTGTTGCAAAAATTGTAATCGCTATTATGAGCGCACACTCGCGTGCTCGGCTAACCCGCGTACCACCATATCGCCTAACGTTGTTATATCGTTGTTTCTGTCGCAAAAGTTGTAGGTGAAAAATTGTATTGTTATGTGAAACAGTAGTTTATTTGAATAGAAAATTACTTCCGTGTGATAAGCAACTCCGTTTAAGGATAACTTTAATGTTTCTGCGGTCATAGTTTACAAGAAAACACTCCGCAACCAATAATTTTTACGAGGTCCGCTTAGCGACAGATACGAATTCAAAATGGCGGTCGGTCGTCGCGACGAACTAGTTTTTATAAACTGACATGAACTTTGTTCATGTACTTTGGCAGAGGGGAAGCGTCCGCTTGCCACGTTCCGTATTAAATTGTCTAAGCTCACGTGGTTTGAATGGAGTGACGAAAAATTTTAGATAGCCAAATCTATCACTCCATTGCTCCAAACTCCAAATTGTGTTGCCGATCCCACGTCCATTTTGCGACGTGTCAGAAGTCGCTGCTTAGAATGAAAGTAATTTGGCATGACGTGAACGGAGTGACTGTGTGTTTGCTCAGTTTTTGGATGACATCCACCTTGCGGCGACTGACGGAAGTAGGTAATTATTGGGCATTCTAATTCACTTTTTCTTCACCGTTCGCTCACTTCGTTCGCTCTCTTGAAAAAGTGAATTAGAATGCCCAATAGGTTTTTTCTGAAAACAAAAGTGAATTAGAATGCCCAATAGGTTTTTCTGAAAACAAAAGTGAATTAGAATTCCCAATAGGTTTTTCTGAAAACAAAAGTGAATTAGAATTCCCAATAGGTTTTTTGAGGGATACATTGTTGAGGGAATTAATCCAATGCGTGCGCTTTACTGAAAACATGAAAAAAAAATATACCAAAACAGGCCAGTGTGAGAACGAAGCGTGCCGTTCCCCGGCTAATTGTTCGCTTTGAGTAGGGTACTAGGCACATCATCACTCAACACACGCTGCCTGTTGCAAAGTGTCAAAACCGAGAGTGACTGAGCGAGGCTGGCGCCTATCGAGCAGCCCAGAACTCTTATTCCGGGAGACCTACTGCGATACTCATGGCAGTGACCAAGCATTGTCAATCTCGTTGAGGAAAGGAGTTATTTCACAAGCGTTGGGAACGGCTGGGAACGAACCCGGTGCTACGTGAAAACGCCCGCCTTTCGCATTAGCGCAGTTCGTGTCCCAGCTGCACGCCACTATTCGTGCCACGAACTTTGCTTCAGCTACTAAGCAACCTCGACGAGTATAATGTGTTTTTTGTATATATACTAACGGTCAACGGAAACTTCGTTTGCGCGATTCAGGACAAAAATCAAATCATAATTACTTTAACTTTACTATAAATATTGTTCTTGTATATTGCGAGCTACGAAATGTAATACATACTTTTATCGAGTTCTGGCGAAGGTAAGTCAGCCGCGTTAGTTGCGGTTAGATTTACAAGCCCACACATCGGGAGGTGGTACGGGTTCGAATCCAAAAAAACAATGTTTTTTTTCATATTTTTTTAGTAAATAATTTTTTACATCGGGCGGTACGGGTTCGAATCCAAAATAACAATGTTTTTTTTTTCATATTTTTTAATAAATAATATTTAATTATTTTTAAATGTATCTTATTAAATGTTTTACTTGGGTACCTACTTACTTTTTACGAGAAATGATTTGGTTGACATACTCTCCATTCCACATTGGGCGGTACGGGTTCGAATCCAAAAAAACAGAGTTTTTTGTCATTTTTTTCATATTTTTAATTGTTGTATCTTCTTATAGTATTATATTATCTGTGGTTGTACTTAGGTACTTACTTTTTACGGGAAATTATTGAAATAAAGGATCAATTAATTGTAAATACTCTTAGTTGCATGGATGTGGGTAATTTTTTAATTTAATTTAATTTTAGTTTAATATATGTATTTATACGCGATTAAATTGAAAAGAAATGGGTCGATAAAACTGTGCTATATTTTTTGGATTCAGAATTTTTTAAGCACATAAAATTAGTATTTAAAGAATTTTATTTACAGTCGAAGTTTGAACTCAAAAGCAGGTAAAACTTTAACACCTTGTCAAACTAATTGCGATCTTACAATAATATATTTAAAACCATGCTACCTATAAAAATGTATTTTTGTATTACCTAGTAATTTAAATTATAATAATACCTATATTTTCACGTCCACACCAATTATCCAACCCAAATTAAGTATCTATCGTTGAGAACTTAATTCAATTCAATTATTTATTGCAATCCATAATGTTACAATAATATTATGGATATAAGATAAAGGACAGATATGTATACATAATTAATCTACACATTTTATAAATAAACTTAAATAAATATAATAAACAACCATGACCATGAACAAACATTTGCCACTGCCAGGATTCGAACCCGGACCGCCCGATGTGTAGGCAGCGTTACAGACCACTCCACCACGACGGCGTCACATAATATGCGATATCATGGTACTAATATTGTTCAACTTCTGAATTCAATCGTACAACAGTAATATAATTTTTAGGCCGACTGTATTAGAATGTTCTGCTTACGCTGTATCCGTTCGCTGTAAATTGATACTTTTGTTTTTCACAATTTAATTAACTAATTAATACTTCCTAATTTTCAATAATGCTGATTGTTAGAAAAATATTTGGACAGTGATCGTAAACCATTTATTTGGTATCGTTTCGAAATAATTCATAACTAAAAGTGATGTTATTTTTCAATGAAATTGTTGACAATCCCTGAACGGAAAGTTTGCTTATTGTGGTATAAATTGTTGGTTAAAATCATTCAAATAATATTTCAAGACGTAGTACCTACTTGAGTGCCAACAGGCTGCTGCAGTGTATTAATTATCAATTTTGGGATCACGAGAGTTCGCTGCATCATAAATCATGTTCGTAAGTTTTCTAATCGATTTATTATATTTGTATACATTTGTGAAAGTGTTTTAATTGAGTATATCTGAATATCGGCAGGTCTGACAACGAATACTATAATAGCAAGGCTGCTACCAGTTCACAAAAGAACAACAGGAGAGTCGAGTCCTACTTCGAGTCGGAAGACGAGCAAATAAACAAGCAGTAAGTTTTCTATTACGTACGTGTTTGATAAGACTGTTACTATTCTCATTATAGTTAATTATTTATGTTTAACGTGTCAAGTTCATAATATCTTATAGTATGATAATGTTCTATCTTCAGGTTGAAGACGGTACATCGTCCTCGAAACGTTACCAAGAAAGCGGTCTACGAGCACGACTCTGAAGACGAGCAGGTGAATAAACGGTAAGTTATATATTTTATTAATACGTAATAGTTAAACATAGTCATATTATCACATAGCAGTAACTGTTAATAAGAAGATATATTAGCACAAACTTACCTACCTACTGTTATAGGTAGTTTAAAAAATAAGTAATTATGGTATTTTATTTATTTTTTTGCCATGTTCAGTATAAGTCATTTTAATTAATGTATTATCGTTCTATTTTAGGGTGGAGACTGCACATCGGCCTCGAAAGGTGACTAAGAAAGTGATCTGCGATTCTGAGGGCGAGCAAGTTAAACGGTAATTTTTTTTATATGTTTTGTAGTAGGAATGGAATTATTTTGCAGCTATGAGTGACAGTAAAGTTTTACCTTAAGGCGGTTCGCCCACCGAAACTAGCGCCACGATAGACTTAATTTAATTTTTAATTATCCTAAACGTGGAAACTATGCTATCTATTTCTTAGAATGATCACAGACCAATGTAATAGCAACTTATAGAAATCTTAAACTATGAGCCCAACAAATTTCACGTTTATTATAATTATGCAAATAGAAAATATTAAATTAAATGTATTGCGGCGCTAGTTTTGGTGGGTTAACCGCCTTGACAATTATGTAGACATTTTAGCTAAAAAGTTAGATATTAGGTACCTACCAGTTAGTTAAGTTAAATTACTATCTATTCTATTTCTAAGTTTAAAGGTTTCTATGATTAAGTTTAGAGATTATTGAAATAATGATGTAAGAATGACATTCAACTCTTGTTTAACTTATAATTTCAGACCAATTAAACCGGTAAAAAAACCCACAACATCTAAGCGCAAGTTAACTGAAAACGTGGGAAAACGAGCTCAGCCTGCTGGGTGGGAGTTCGAGTTTGACGACGAAGAGGAGATCGAGGCCAGCCGCCGGCGCGCTCCACCCAACTATCTGCAGTCTGTGCTGGCTCGTCGAGTGGCGGATGGCACCCTGCGCCGTACAGCGAACCTAACCGGTGACCTATTCGTAGAGCTTCGGCTCTATAACACAGAAGATATCAGATCTGTCCCTCCGAAAGATCGTTGGGAGAAATCTGTTTTATCTCTTAAGTACCAGACGGATTCCAACGCGGAAAACCTGAGTCCACTGCGTCAGTTTATTAAGCGAGCGCGAGAGGAATTTGTCGAGGAGGGCACCTTTTATGCCGATAAAAAATAGTTAAAGTTATTAATAACGTTTAGTTATTTACATGTTTTTGTAATAGTAGTATATTAGTCAGTGCCCAGTCTATTTAACTTTATTAGGTATTCAAAATTTTCTCTATAAGTAGGTATTAATTCCTTTCCATCTAAACTTTAACATTCCTTCAGAATGTCAAAAAGGACAATATATTGCACAGTTTGCGATGTGACTGTCAAGAGTAATGCTTTCTCAGGTCATTTAAAAAGCACCTTACATAAAAACAACACTACCGTCGACATAAGCGACGATATTGAAAAAATAAGTAGTGCATTCCGTAGTCGGATCGCATCTTACCGATTGCGTAAAAGCGATGATAGCGGCACACAGATGCCTGCCGAGTACTTGCGCGACTTGCGCGCGCGCATTTTTCAGCTGCTAATAGCTCGCCAAATGACTTATGATAGTATAAAAGTCAACTTTGAGTTATTTGCCGAATTTACTTTAAGCAATAAAGATACTGTAACGTCTGCAATTAAGTCTTTTGCTACAGAAAACGTTATCATACACAAGAACTTTGATTTTGATAAGTTTTTTTCCAATTTAATAAGTACTATCTCAACAAAAATTGATGAATTTCAAGAACGAGACAGTGGTTGGTCGTTTTTGAGAAATTCTCATTTAGAAATTAATATTAATAAATATAATCCTCTTAGAGCTTCTAGATTCATTGATTTGCCGAAAGATTTAAAACTTAAACGTGCGTGTATTAACATTCAAAACAGAGATCAATTTTGTTTTTTGTGGAGCATAATGGCAGCATTATTCCCTGTTGAAAGTAATGCACATCGAACTTCTTCGTATCCGCATTTTCACAATGTACTCAATATAGATAACATGTCATTTCCTGTAAGTTTTTCGGATATAAAGACTTTTGAAAAAAATAATCCTAATATAAGCATAAATGTTTATGGGATTAAAAACAAAATAAATATTGTTGGTCCATTATACAGAACTCAGAATAAAAAGAAGAATCACATAAACCTATTATTTATAGAAAAGGGAATGCTCACACATTATTGCTTGATAAAAAATTTAAGTCGGTTATTGAGATCACAAATAACAAAACATCATAGCAAAATACATTTTTGTGACGATTGTATGATATTTTTTCAGGAAGAATCTAAGTTAAATTCTCATGTGTGTGGTGGTGTCGCAACCATTTTGCCGAAGCCCGGCACACTTATACAATTTAAAAACTATGAAAGAATGCAGGACATGCCTTTTGTGATTTATGCAGATTTTGAATCACTGTTGCAACCCTGTCAGGACGAACCTCGTTCGAGTTGTACAGAAGTGTATCAGAAACATATCCCGGCTGCATTTGCTTATTATGTTGTATGTTCGTACGATAGTTCCTTCAATCGGTATGTGTCCTATCGCGGTCAAGATTGTGTAAACATATTTATTAAAAATCTTAAGACAGATATCACTAAAATATTAAAAATTTATAAAAGCACAATTCCCATAAAAAACTTAAAGGCGGAAGAAATAGAAACATTTTACAAAACTAAATTATGTTACCTTTGCGATCAAATTTTATTTGATGACAGAGTTAGAGACCACTGTCACCTAACCGGCAAGTATCGCGGGGCCGCACATTCTTATTGCAATCTCAAAAATCGTTTACCTCAATTCGTACCTATATTTTTTCACAACTTGGCTGGCTATGACAGTCACTTATTTATACGTCAATTGGGTCAAACACCAGGCTCTATAAAAGTTATCGCCAAAAATAAAGAAAACTACATATCATTCACTAAGTTTTTTTCAGTCGGGGACAATGAATATATAGCAGTTCGTTTTGTAGACTCTTTTAAATTTTTGGGTACAAGTCTTGAAAAACTCGTTTGCAATTTAAATACAAAAGATTTTGCACATTTACTACATTTTTTTCCAGAAAAAGAACAGTTTGAATTGTTACGAAGAAAAGGCATATACCCTTATGAATACATCACTAGCTGGAAATCATACAGTGAAAAAAAAATACCCCCACGTGAATGCTTTTACAGTAGTTTGAGTGATTCTACTATTTTAGAGTCAGATTATAATCATGCTGAGCGAGTCTGGAAATCATTTAATTTAAATAATCTGGGTGAATATACAGATTTATACCTGAAATCAGACGTACTATTACTGGCGGATGTGTTTGAAAAATTTCGTCAAACTTGTAAAACGAATTACAATTTAGATCCTTCGTTTTATCTTACAGCCCCAAGTTTAAGTTTTGATGCCATGCTTCTCAAAACGAAGGTTAAACTTCAATTGATAGAAGACTTGGAAATAATTCGATTAATTCAGAAAGGTATCCGCGGGGGCGTTTGTTTATGTTCTACTAGATATGCAAAAGCAAATAACAAGTACTTAATCGATTATGATCAGACTCTTCCGGATAATTATTTGTTTTACATAGATTGTAATAATTTGTACGGCTACGCAATGTGCTCGAATTTGCCTCATTCTGATTTTCGTTTACTAAATGACTTTGAAATTAACACAAGTGAAATCCTTAAAACACCCGATGACTCCGAAGAAGGTTATATTTTAGAGGTAGATTTGGAATATCCAGAACAATTACATAATTTACATAACGATTTGCCTTTTTGTCCTCAAAAATTTACTCCACCTGGTTCAAAAACGCCAAAATTAATCCCAAACTTATATGATAAATTTAACTATGTTGTACATTATGTGCATTTAAAAACGTGCTTAAATCACGGGTTAAAGCTAAAAAAAATACACAGGGTGATAAAATTCAAGCAAAGTCCCTATCTAAAACAATATATTGATTTAAATACCACATTACGGCAAAAAGCAACGTCTACATTTGAGCAAGATTTTTTCAAACTATTAAACAACAGTATTTTTGGAAAAACTTTAGAAGACACTGAAAAAAGGGTAGATGTGAAGTTAGTTAGCCAATGGTCCGATAGCAAAAATACAACAAAGAAACATTACGCCGCAGAACAATTAATAGCGAGGCCTAATTATCATAGTTCAACTGTTTTCTCTGAAAATTTTGTTGCAATTCAAATGAGACCGGAGTCTATACTATTGGATAAACCGATTTATATAGGATTTACTGTTTTAGAAATTTCTAAAAGTCACATGTATAATTTCCATTATTCTGTTATGAAACCCTTTTATGGTAATAATTTAAAACTTTGCTATACAGATACGGATAGTTTCCTGTACTCTATACAGACCAGTGACATATATAATGACTTGAGACTTAGATTTCAAAACTATTTCGATACAAGTAACTACGATGACAATAATTTATATAGTATTACACGTCGAAACAAAAAGGTTCCTGGTTTGTTTAAGGATGAGCTAGGCGGGCAACTTATTACAGAATTTGTTGGTTTGAGATCCAAATTATATTGTATCAAAACTGAAAATAAAGAAATTAAAAAGGCAAAGGGAATTAAGAAACCCGTTGTGAAGCAGTTGTTTTTCAAAGACTATAACAAAGTCCTACTTCATAATGAAATTATACGGAAAAAAAATGTAGTTTTTAGATCTTTCAAACATCAAATATTTACCCAATCTATAAATAAAGTGGCCTTGTCATCTCATGATGATAAACGAATCATCTTAAAAGATAATATCAACACATTGGCTTGGGGTCATAAGTTAAGCTTTTTTTAGTTATTTATTAATCACAACAATTTTATAAATAATTAATTACTAAATGTTTTTATTTGAATAGTTTTGATGTTTTATGGAATTAAATAGACTGGGTTATAAATATATCATTTATATTATTTTATATAAATTATTTTTATGATCGTCAATATATTATTAAAATAAACTCTGTTGTTTTATTTCATATTGCTCCAATACATTCCTGCACTCAATTTGCAATGAAAATTCCAACTCATTTCGCAATATTTGGTGTGCTAATAATGATAGTTTAATAAGTAATTCATATAAAATACTGCTGACGAAAACATCTACTGGCTTGCTTACTTGCCGCGTGACTCGCTCGCCTGCGTGCGGGCGGGGTGAAGTACGCGGGGAGTTATTTAGCAATCAAGTACAGAATATACTACATAAACTGTATCGAGTGCAGTAGCTTCTTGATGTTCGAACTGATTGCTCATACATTATTAGTTTGTTCACAGCTCCATCGCATCCTTGATTTTATAAAATGTAAGTTTACTTTTATATATACATTCATTCACTAGTTTAGTATTTTATAAGATTTTAATTCAAAATTGTTATTACAGATCATGGCTGATACTCAAGACTCTTGCGGTATGTTCTCCCAATACGCACAAGACCCTGACGATGATCTTCGTGAATGTGTTCTAGCAGCTATGGCGAAAAAACATTCTGCAGCGCAATTGAAAAAGAAAGAAAGACGAGATGTTAGCAAGAAAATGAAAGGAGTGTCGTCGACATCTTACATCATTACCAAAGACCAGAGAAAAGGAAAAAAGCTTATCCAAATACAAGTACTAGACTTGGAAAAAGAACCAGCTTCTCCAACTTACACGTGTGCTTCATCAGACTCACAGTGTGATGAACCTGAAGACAACACTCTGGTCAGTGTTCAATATGTGGTGAAAGATAATATAGACGATATAATGGAACTAACTGAAAATGTAATAAATAGGATATCTCGAAAACTTGTTGGTGATTACTTTTAGTTATAGTTTTAATATGTGTAATTAGTGTATTAGTTTTATTTCATCTCTATAAATTTATATAGATCTATTAATGTAGTATGTATTTAATCTCATTTAAAATTAAATATAATAAAAAAATGTTAACTTTATATTTATTCTAAGTATCTAATTTAGTATTAAATTTGTAATTGTATTATTGGTATGTGTAAAAAATAAAAATCATATTAATAGATCGAAATTTTTTTTATATTTTTTATTCAAAATTAAATCAATATGATAAATTTATATTAAGCTAATACTAATTTTATTAACTGTAATTTGATGTAAGTTATAAATTTTATATATTTTAATAAATCGAATTTGTAATTATATTGTTGGTGTGTGTAAGAAATAAAAATCATTTATGGTTCAAATGTTTTTTTATTTAAAATTAATCACGATTACCTTATAAAATCAATACAATCATTTTCCAAACACCATTTTTTAATACACAAAACATTTTGCAAAGCACACTTTTTCTTGTGAATTAAACAATGATACATACTTTTACTATACAGTTCACTCAGTATATTTAGATTTGGAATACCTATATTAGTCATGTCTGTAATATTATCATGATCACATAAATCTTGCACCCACTTAATCTTTTCAACGCCTTTTACAAATATTTTTCTGTCTTTTAAATAAGGTTTGATAATTCTACGAAATTCCCTGTAGTCAATATATCCATCACTCCAGCGATATCCTCTATTCCTTTCTATCCACAGTACTTGTTTCTTTTCTTCTTCAGTTAACTTAGAGAAGGTATAAGGAGGTTTTATCACAAATATATGAGTGAAGTCTTTGGTAGCTATAGCGAATTCCTTTATAATAAATTCATTTTTATTGTTTTTAAATCCTTGTAAATCGACGATGATTGTAGTACTCATGATATTTTTTTAACAATGTTACTTAAAGGCTTATATTCAAATATGCAATCGTTTAATATAAGACAATATGCGGCTGTCTGATCAGGAATCTCCTGATCTGCTTCGATTTCAACTCTTACATCAATTGATCCCTTTAGTATTTCTTGTTGGCGAGAACAGTCAATGACAAATAAAGGAGCAATATCTTTGAATTCTTTCAAGCTCATCAACGGTTCTGGTCGGCGTCCGTGATAAGACTGTTGAAATCTTGCATACTGTTCGTATATTAGTGAAAATTTATTGCTAGTGAAATTAATATTAAGTCCTTCATAAGGGTAATACGATGAATTTAAAAAGACTCTTACATCTCGTATATTGCAATGATCGAACTCTGCCATTGACATTTCCGCATTATGCTTACGGTTGGTTTGTAAAGCAATAACTACAAATCGTGGTTTCTCGATCTGTGATGAAGTTTTAATAGACCAAGTATGTTTTCGTGTTTTGGGTAGTAATGGATATTCATATAAGTCCCAATTGCGAAATGCTAATGTTATTGCTCGATCTTTTTCCAAATGCTTTAATAAATTAATTCTTTCACGATCTGAGACCTTAATGTGTGGAACCCGCCACACAATTTTACTTATTATTATATCCTCTACAATTTCACCGACATTTAATTTTAAGGCATTGAGATTCGTGTTGCTTCGTAATAACACTAATTCATGTTTACAGTTTATTATAATTTTTTCATAATCTTCTGCAAAACCTAATATTTTATTCAGTGGTATAGACGCGGAAAATACTCCATTGCTAACAGTAGATGAACCTGTAGGTGACCAGCCCCAAACTCTTGCACATTTAGATTCATTTTCATTTAATGAAAGATACGATTTCATTGTTGTTGTTATTCCTGCATTTTTTATTTTATCTATTTCCACTCCATTTAACTCGTATCGAATGTCTTGAAACAAAAATAACGCAGGGTTATTTACAAAGCGTGCACTCGTTATTCTTTCTTTTTGTTTAGTAGTGCTGTCATACTTATGCATATCGACTTTGCCCTCAATATATAAAGTGCTGAATGAGGGCAGTACATATAAATCCTGCTGATTAATAGGTATTCGTATTTCATCGTTCTTGTTAAAACTTGTTACGTACGGTTTATACGAATGATATTCAAAACTTTCAATGCTGTTATCATATGAGGCTGGTTGAGAAATATTTAAAATATTCATTTTAAAAGGCCTACTAGCTTAAGAAATTCCTTGTTGCTTTTGCTTAGCTTCTTTTTTAACTGAAGCGGTGCTCCTTTATGTGGTGTTCGTCTAGAACTGACTTGGATGTAGGAAGCTGAAGGGTTTTTATTGAAATTTATCATTTTTTTTAAAGTGTAAATATAGCTGTACTTCTTCACCGCGCAAATTAATTTGATTATTTTCAGCGTCTAATAACCTGATATTTATAGCACTTATGGAACTTTGGTTAACTGGAAAGTAAATTAAGTTCTTCGGTGATTCAATAATTCGATAACCAGGTGGTACGTTTGGTACAAATTCATAAATAATATGACTTGCTCTTCCGTTCACAAATGATCCACTAACTACATCACATTCTATGCGCACGATGGTTGTTGGTAAAATGCTTACGGGGTGTTGAGACTCTGTACTTATATTAGCTTTTATTTTTTCCGTCCCAAAACCTAAAATTTTACCAATTGAATCACTTTTGTCAAAGTGAACATCTTTGGAACAGAAAATATGGGTCTTCAATGTATTGTTATTGCATGTCAACTTAAGCGCAGTATTTTTGATGTTAGATTTTAAATAATCACAAATATCTTGAAGCTCATACGATCCTTCAGGTAATTTGATGACTTCATTTTTACCATAATAAAATTTATTATTTCTTTCATCTATATTAGGAATTGAATTAAATGTAGAAAAATACAATAGTCCACACTCATAACCTCCACGCAATTGTAAAGTCGGTGAATAGTTTGTTATTAAAGAGGCCCCCGTTCCAGTTATCGACACAGTGAAAGACATTTTTATACTGACAAATGACTTTAATTTCATTACTTATATAAATTATTTTTCCAATAGTCTCTTAAAAATTTCAAGCAAAGGTGACCACAGTTAACAGTGCCGAATGTTTGATGCTGTACATAATTATAATTAATAGAAATGTATCTTAAATAACTTACTAATTCTAAAGGTGGTTTGAGATTACCAAAACTGTCAAAATATTCACAATAGTTATTTTGCTTCACGTAAGCTACCCAATGAGTTCCCGGATTACTAGAACTATCCAAATTTATTATAGCACATTCATTCTTTTTTGGTTTCAAAGGTAATTTATCTCTCATAAAAACACCACGAAAATATGGAATATCACTTGCGTGTTCTAATATATCTAAATTGGTGAGAGGTCGTTTGGGTAGCCGTTTAATTAGTTTTTTGGAGGATTTAAGTACAATCCAGCGCCTTTTTTATTAGTCTTAATGAACAGTCCTTTTCCCAGAGCAACAGCTTCCATCATCTTGTTATGACGTTCCGATTCTTGAAGATTTTTTTGAGCAACCTTGTAATCATTTACAGCCTTTGCTATGCCTGCAGCACCTCCAGCCAGGGAACCTAAAGCTGATAGTCCAGCAAATATTGGGATAAGAGGGAGTAGACCACCAGTTTTCGGAATCGGTATATACCGGGGCAAACGTATTCCCTTTTTATTGGTAAACAGTTTTTTTGCAGTTGCGTGTGCATATTTTATAACTGTACCATTGTCTTTAGTTTTTAATTTTTTTAGTTGGGATTGTATTTTTTTTATTATCTTCTTAAATGAACGTACACCTGCACCAGCTTTGAGCTTAGCTTTCATTGCGTTTTTGACAATCCATGAAGCAACTTTTTCTCCCTTTCTTGCATCTTTTGATTTCAACCTTTTCTTCGCCATATCCAAAAGTTTCAAATCAGCTTTATGTCTTACGTTCAGATCCTTATTAGTGTAAGCAATATCGTGATACATACAAGCTTCATCCAATTTATTTATGCCTCGCTCTCCCTTCAGTAACCTTTTCTCGAGTTTTGTTCCGGGACCACAAAATTGATATCCAGGTAAGTGTAACTCAAACGGCAAACGATTTATTAGGCTGTTTATAATGCCACCTCCTTCCTTCATTGATATTCTTAAAGTGACTGCATTGATATAAAATACTTAATTTTATATTAGACAACTAACGCATTTTTGTTAACCCAGCTATTCTCTTTATCACTAAGACCCAACCACTTTACAAAGAGTTTATTTCCTTTTCTTTTAATAACTTTTTCTATTAGATATAGGTCAGGATATTTAGTTTTCTGTAATTCATATTCGTAAAAAGAACCCAATATTCTCTGTTTGTGTTTATCTTCTATGTGGTAAGTTGGTGGTTTCGTATGATTAACTTTGATTATATTAAATATTTCGGTAGACCAGTTTGGGGTATAACCTTTGTAAAAATCACCCTTATGTTTACTTATACGAACATGGTCTCCAACGTTGAACATAGGTGTTCGACTAGTGTTATTATTTTGTGTTTTGATTATATTAGACCTAACCATCATCTGGTTTGCATGATTAACATCAATAGGTTTATATTTTGTTATTCGATGAATAGTGTTATTATAGCTTAGCACAACGAAATTTAAATTTTTTTCAAACCATTGATATTGACCATATAAACTAAATAGCTTATAAAGCTGACATTTTAAAGTTCTTATCACTCGTTCTACAATTGACGCTTTCTTTACAGAATAAGTGGAATAATGGTTTATACCATATTTATTCATCAGTTGTTTAAATTCTTTATTATAAAACTCCTTGCCTAAGTCAGTTTGCAAATTTTTCGGCTTTCGCGATGCATGAATTAATATACTTCGCATTGCATTTGTAACACATTTCTTTTCTTTTGATTTCAAAGGATTAACCCATACATATTTTGATAAAGTATCAATAACTACTAAAATATAATTGTACCCTTTATTGAATTGCGAATATTTTTGAAAATCAATGAGATCTGCTTGCCACAAATCATCTAATCCTTTTATAACTGTACATCGACGTGGAAAATTTCTTCTCGCCACTCGATGGAGTTCCTCAACTATGTCTTTTTTACTCATTTTGTCTTTGCTACAATCATGCGATCTATTTCAGATTTTGTATAATACGTAGTACTAAGACGATCTGATGTCACTTTTTCCAAGTTCTGAAGGTAAACTTTAATACCATTAAAATATTCTTTTATTTCATTTCTCAGTTCTTGAACTATATTATCCAAATATTCCTTATTCACAGCTTCATCATCTTCTTCCGGTGACGTCAGACCTTTCAATTTTGATGACTTCAAATTGTAATGACCTGTATCTGTCTTCGTTAAGGCGTCGTTTAAAGTATTAATGTATTCTGATAATCTTAAACGCTTATGCACGTGATGACCAAATTTGTCTATATTCATTGCAGTGTTTGTGGGTGGTTTACTGTAAGTCGACTGCTCAATTTCATTATTGTATGTTACTTATATTTTTATTTATGATGCCTGCTTCGTATAGTTCTTCAATTATTGCAATAATTTCATTATCAAGGCCAGTGTTACCTGCATCTCGTGATGCAAATAACAGTTTTAACCGTTCTACTAACTCATTTGGATCATCCCAATATACATAATCTGTGTTTTTCTTAACTCGTTTTAGAAGTTTTATACCTTTACCTTGTGAAAGACTCTCAAGACTAGTAGTTTTATTTCTCGAGAATTTAAACATCGGTTTGATTATATTCATATATTTATATCCTTTGTTACTATTTATTGGTTTGGATGGGTCACAATTGCGCCTATGTGCATTGGTATCGATAAGCAGTAATTTGTAATTTTGTAAGTCATCGTCTGTAACAACGTCTAAATCAGGTTTCTTCCTGTACAATAGTTCCTTTAAACCGTTAGTTTTATTTAAGGAATGGTTTCCAATTGTCAAAATATTGCCATCATCATGAACGCGTGTTTTACCGAGCATAAGTTTTCCACGTTCATTCCTGATTCCAAAAGGTATGTGAGTTACTTCAAATGATGTAGACTTTCGACTTTGTAAGGTCGGTGTTGATTGAAGTGATTTAAACGATCTCTCGCTTAAATCGTGATCTTCAGTGGGTGATGCAGTGAGGGTTTTGCTTGATTTTTCATATATTTCATTATCAGCATCTTCTTCTTCACTGATAGATTCATTACAATCTTCACTAGAAGAATACGATGCCTCACTTTCATCATATTTAATTTTTTTCACAGTAGGTATATATTCAGTTTCTTCCTCATGCTTCATGTCATTTTTATTAGTTAACTGATTAAGTGGGTCAACTATAGGCTTGAATATTGTTTCCAATGCCATATTGTTTGTATTTTTTGCATCCCTTATCATTTCAACCTTCCTTTTTACAGCTTTTGCGGATTGTACAATTTGTTCTTTAAGTTTTGTATCCATTCTATGAGAATTCTATTCGGTTCCAAATCAAAGATTAAACTGAATAATTTGTATAATTACATCTTCATAAGTATGTTAATCCACCACTATAAATGTATCAAACGTCAATCTGTAACATCCTTTGTTTCTTTCGCAATCTTTATTTATAACAAGATAATTGTAAGGCTTACTCCAAACAGTTGAACACATTTCGCGGAATTGAGACCATGACATATCAGACGCTACATGCTCATCATAGACGTGTTTTAAATTGATATCATCTTGCTTAAACAATATTATCAAATTAGAATTGTCTCTAACAAGTTGTTTAGGTATTTTTGTATATGTTTGATTAATATAAAAACAATCAATATTCTTATGACGTCCCATAGCAAAATAATTACGAATATTGTTTTGATTTTCACAGGCAACATCATCAAAAATAATTATTGAGTCTGGTGACGCTTCGTGAGGGCTTAATATTTCGCTGTTATGATTGTATTTGTAAAACGATATACCTGGAACCATATTTAAGACCTTTTCGAGATAAAGGTATTTAGGCTGATATAATGATTTTGAATATACGTAAAGGTTTTGAAATCGTGGACCATCTTTATGTAATAATAAACTTATTACTAGGTTGGTCTTCCCACAATTAGACGGGCCGCAAACAATACAACGGATTGTATTTGGCAATAACTTTCCGTGTCGCCTTGCTTCTTTCGTTGACGTAGGACAGATGCAATCTAATTTTAAGGATTTTCTTTGTTTCAAGAATTTCATAATACGTTAATAAATTTGACTGCAGCGTTCAGAAGGTTTCTGTCAAATGACTCTATCACATTACTGCTTTGTTTAAATAACAACAACACCGACTAATTAAGTTCTCACATCCTCTGAAACGCTTTATTACTCCGACTTGCGAACGACAAACAATGATGGTATTCCAATTAATTACCTATTACCGTTTGATCATCACGTAATTATACATATTTCCAACGAACATAAGAATTCGGATCTGTCTCATATGGGTTCTTCTATCCATAGTGATTATTGAGGCATTCAATTTTTTTCAGAAAAACCTATTGGGCATTCTAATTCACTTTTTCAAGAGAGCGAACGAAGTTTTGTTTTTTTGGATTCGAACCCGTACCACCTCCCGATGTGTGGGCTTGTAAATCTAACCGCAACTAACGCGGCTGACTTACCTTCGCCAGAACTCGATAAAAGTATGTATTACATTTCGTAGCTCGCAATATACAAGAACAATATTTATAGTAAAGTAAAAGTAATTATGATTTGATTTTTGTCCTGAATCGCGCAAACGAAGTTTCCGTTGACCGTTAGTATATATACAAAAAACACATTATACTCGTCGAGGTTGCTTAGTAGCTGAAGCAAAGTTCGTGGCACGAATAGTGGCGTGCAGCTGGGACACGAACTGCGCTAATGCGAAAGGCGGGCGTTTTCACGTAGCACCGGGTTCGTTCCCAGCCGTTCCCAACGCTTGTGAAATAACTCCTTTCCTCAACGAGATTGACAATGCTTGGTCACTGCCATGAGTATCGCAGTAGGTCTCCCGGAATAAGAGTTCTGGGCTGCTCGATAGGCGCCAGCCTCGCTCAGTCACTCTCGGTTTTGACACTTTGCAACAGGCAGCGTGTGTTGAGTGATGATGTGCCTAGTACCCTACTCAAAGCGAACAATTAGCCGGGGAACGGCACGCTTCGTTCTCACACTGGCCTGTTTTGGTATATTTTTTTTTCATGTTTTCAGTAAAGCGCACGCATTGGATTAATTCCCTCAACAATGTATCCCTCAAAAAACCTATTGGGAATTCTAATTCACTTTTGTTTTCAGAAAAAACCTATTGGGAATTCTAATTCACTTTTGTTTTCAGAAAAACCTATTGGGCATTCTAATTCACTTTTGTTTTCAGAAAAAAAAACCTATTGGGCATTCTAATTCACTTTTTCAAGAGAGCGAACGAAGTGAGCGAACGGTGAAGAAAAAGTGAATTAGAATGCCCAATAATTACCTACTGACGGAAATGTTCGCATTGTTTCAGCGTTGCAGTAAATTGAACTTTGTGCTAGCGCCGCGGATACGCGACGTCTACGCCGCGGATGCTTGACGTCTACGCCGCGTTACTGTGGCGTCACTTAAAATGATTACTCTATAGCTTCATGCTTAAAATAGTGTGACATCTGTGCTACGTAGGACAGGAAGCAACGCCGCGACAACGCTACGCCTACGCTGGACAAACGCTACTGCGAAGAGGCACTACAACAAACCTACCACTCACTAAACAAACTTGTAATCCGCAGGAATAGCTAGGACATAAATTCTGGAGTGAGTTCTGGGTAGTTATTCGATGTTTTACCTGGTCCCCGTATCCGCCCAGCGAGCTGCTGTTCCTAGCTTGGGCGAAATCTTTCTGGAACTGAGGTAAGTCTTCGATGCCAATCAAGTCCGAATTGTCCGTCATGTCGCTGTGGAATACAAACAATAATATAGAGTCTATGCAGTAGTAGGTATTAGGTATACAGTGTGTAAAAAGATTTAAGAGGTAGCCGAAGTCTACGCGTTCCATACATCAAACAAGAAACATATAAAAAATATTGCTAGGAAACGATTTTTACGCTAATATGCATTGTTTGCGTGAAACTTAGATTAAAGCGTGAAATCAATTTGATCCATGCTTTAGTCGTATTTGTGTGTAAATGTTAAATAACTTGGCAAGAAGAGCTAAAAGGAAAAGAAAGTTTTTGTAGTAAATGAAATAACATAACGAGTCTTTAACAATTGAAAATTTAAATGTTTACTGACTTTGTTAATATAGTAGATTATTTTTTTCTTAACATAATATAATTTCAAACATAAGTTTTTGTTTTGCCGTGCCTGACAGGGTCCGTAATGATGTCTGCTTATCTTAAAGACCTTATTTCTTGTAACACTATGGATTGCAATAACTAAAAAAATGGTACCTGAGAGCGTCGAAGTCCGGACTCTTAAGGGTGGTGTTATAGATGGGGTTGGAGCCCTCCATGGCGTGGATGTTAGTGTTGGGCGCGAGGTGCGCGCGGTTGAGGCCCGAGTCCACGGAGCCGTACTTCACCGGCGCCAGCGCCTCCAGACGACGGTTCAGCCTGGGACGTGGCACAATCATACATACGTACAAGTCCACCAATCCGCATTGTGGAGCGTGGTGGACTCATAGTCAAAGTCGAAATTTATTTATTCATTTAGGTACAATTTGTACACTTATGAAAGTCAATTTTGATGCCATCGGTTCGAGTCTACCAGGAGGCCTTGTTCTGAGAAGAACCGGCAAGAAACTCAACAAGTTTTATCTTCCCTTTACAGTTTTTATAGTTTTGATTTGAAAACAGTCATAATTCACATGTTGAAGTCATAATAATATAAGTAATAAAATAAAGAGTAATAATTAAACTTATAATAAAAAAATGGGATTTACGACTACTGGCTAAACCTCCTTCGATGACAAGGAGTTAAATTATAAAGGCTGTATGGTCAGCAAATTTCGAAGATAATAATGATAATTCTCGATTCTAAAAAAATCTAAATCGATTCATGTAATATTTTCATGAGACCGTTTGTAGAATATACTCTTTTAAACAACAAAATATTTTTTAAACCAGTCCATGTGTCTTGGAGTAATCAGGAAACATTTTCCACACTAGAATTTTTTTTTTCTAGTTTACACTGAAAAACATCGACCTGCCCCAGGCGAGAATCCAAACCAGTATTCTCCGCAATCCGGGCGACTGCGTTAACCACTATACTACCGGGGACTGCTTTCGCTGCCGACATTTGTCAGTGCTTGTTACTTATGTTTTTATGGTAAACATTGTTTCATCAAAATATCTTTGAAATTTACACTTTTAAGATCCGAACAAAATATTTTTGCAAATATTTAACGTCCATTTAAGATGAAACTACCTTATATTGTGGGCTAATTATTGCGTTTATTAACGCGTAAATATTTATCAAAATAAAAGAATGAATGATGGATGAATGAGAGAATGCTGGGTTCGATTCTTGCCGGGGCAGGACGATTTTTTCCCGGTATTTATTCTAGTTTGAAAAGTATTTACGCGTTTGTAAACGCAAAAATTATTCCATAATCAGGAAACATAACAAAAAAACGACGAATACGAATTGGGAACCTCCTCCTTTTTCGAAGTCGGTTAAAAAGTTGGTGTTGCTTACGCTCTGGTTCTGAGGATGTACGTGAGGATCAGGATGACGCAGAGCAGCGCCAGCAGCGCGGAGAGCGCCGCCAGTACGTACACCGTGAGCGTGCGCAGATCGGCCTCCTCCGGGCTGAGGTTGGTCACCACGTCCTGCAGCTCCAGCCCCTCCTCGCGCAGCTGCCCCTGGATTAGGACCAGCAGCCGCATGTCGGTGCGGAGACTGGAACCACAAGCACGCTTGCATGTAATTTGCTACAGCATATGCATTCTTTCAAGAAAGTATCGGAAATGGATGATTTGTTTATGGTTCCAAATTCAAGTTTTTGTTGTTAGATTGGCACAACTGTTTTCCATTTTGGCGCGGAGTTTAAGTTGCATCCAGGTTTGTAATCTAAGGTTGCATCTGTTATTTAAATTAAATACAGTGCTGCTTTAGTTATATCATATCTAGTGTGTATTGCGAATTTCTTAATGGACAAAAATATCGAACAAAGAGTTTGTCTTAAATTTTGCATCTCCAATGGAATTTCGTGTTCGGAGTTACTGAAAATGTTACATAAGGCTTACGCTGAATCGACTTTATCAAAAACACATGCTTATGAGTGGTACAGTACAAAGTGTTCAAAAGCGGTCGAGATGTGATAGAAGATTTGCCTCGCTCTGGTAGGCCATTAACGTCTGCAACTGAAGTTGACATCGCAAAAGTGAAGGAAATAGTGAGAAAAGGTCAATCGGTAAATAAAGAATATTAATGGAGCGTTAGAGCAAATTCGATGAAAAAGGTCAGATTTGTGGTATGAAAATTTTTCGATTTTGCACCACGATAATGCGCCTTCTCACAAGGCCATCATTGTGAACAAATTTTTGACTAAACACTCAACAAATACCATCGAGCAACAACCATATTCACCAGATATGGCTCCAGCCTATTTCTTTCTTTAGGTTAGATTAGTATGGTGTTCATTTAAATACAAGCCATTGAAAAATTATGCTGGTGGAGAAGAAAAGGCGCAACAAACTCCCACGCTTACAATTCATCATAACAGATGTTTAATGTTTTGGTTGCTGACAGTCCAAAATTCGATGCTGACAGCCCAAAACAGAGCAAAGTGGAGGGGTTCAAGGAGGCCTACACCATTTCCTTTATACTACGTACTTTCTCGTACGTAGTATAAAGGAAGTCTTGTAATCGTCAAAAAATTCGACCTCGAGATTTTGACGGATTTACACGTTTTGGACCACCCTGAGTACAAAAATATTTATTTTGGAATTATGTCTGTGTGGGTGTCTGTGTGGGTCTCTGTGTGTATGTCTGTGCGTTAGCACGATAACTCGAGCATGCTTTAACTTATTGCAACCAAATTTAGCATGCGTGTATGACATCAAAATATAAGGTTTCTATCAACCTTTGAGTCCGCCTTGCGGGTTCGAGTCCCGCCTGAGACAAGTCGATTTTTTTCAGTGCATTTTTCTAGTATTAATATTTACGCGTTTGTAAACGCAAAAATAAAATTATTCCATAACCTTTGAGTCGTTTTCGGTATACGAGAAAGTGAAGGGGAGACTACTCCTGATTTTTTAAAAAATATTTAATAGAATACTAGCTATTTGTAGCACAAATAACTCAAATTACACAAACCCTGAAAGTAGTTTGTTTCTAGTATTCAAGTTATTATGAGTTTCAGTCATATTTATTTTAAAATAGGTCGTTGTGATGGAACTTATACCTAAACATTAATAATATTCAATTTCAGGTGTAAGTAAAGTTTACAGGAGAGGCATGCATTTTTACTATTTTTAGGTAAATAAAAATTGTCTGAAAAGGGCTTAAGATGATGATGACTGTTTTTGTAGTTTTTATGACACATGGTTAGATAACACAAGTTGCTTACGGCTCTATTTCCTCGGCAGGCACCGGCACGTCGTTCCTGATGAAGTGTGCGTGGACGTCAGCGTTGTTCTCGATCACGATGCCGTCGGCGTCGGTCGCCTGCACCACTTGGTCGATGTTGCAGATCATAAAGAACGCGTTCGTGAACGTAGTCTCGATCTGAACGGATAAAAATTATTGGCATTTAAATGAAATGTTTTTTAAAGGTACTTAATTTCCTAGTACTTAGCAATTAAAATATCACATTTCAGAAATAATGTTTTACCTCAGACCAATGATAGAATCATTGGTCTGAGGTTTTTATACTTGATTTCTTACAAGACATTGACATTAACAGGACATGCATTGAAATATGCATTAAACTTCAATTTGAAAGGAGGAGTATATTCGTCCTCCGCCAAGTTCTTCAAATTTCCGCAATGAGTCGCCGGGGTAGTCTTATAGTCCGCTGGCTTCGGCGTGGCAGCACATTTACCGGTTCTCGACCAGGCGTCGGCCAGCTAGGGGTGCTAGGAGAAGAGCATGATACTGGCGCAGACAATCATGTAGGTGATGTTGTAGCTTCTGGACTGACCAGTTGTGTTGGTGATATTTGTGTAAGAGATTTAAACACCTTAATGCTTGGGATACACGAGGCTAGTTTTTTAAGGCTAGACTAGCAAGCCAGTGTTATAAGCTAGCAAGCTAGTAACTCTGGCTTCGTGTATACAGAACTAGCTTCATTTCTAGCCTTGTAAGATAGTGAGAAAACTAGTAAGCTAGCGTCTTAAGCTAGGACAGTTTAATATAGGATGGGGTTCTATTTTTTGAGCTTGTATTGGCACCCACCACTTATTTTACTATCCTGGCTTGTGTACTAGCCTTGTGTAGTCGGTAAAGCTAGCATCCGATTGGCTAGTGAGCAGTCTACGGATTTTTATTTTTGCAAACACTCTTGTATTTATCTAGACCTTCAATGCAAAATTCTAATAAAAGCAACGCAGATGATCCACGTTCACTCCTTCTCAAAATCCATGGTCTAGTCCAAACACTAAAATTTCTTCTTGTAATTCGTCTAGTGTGAATTGGCACTGTTTCAATAGAAAAAATGTTACAAATAAACAACTTTTACGGATTTAACTCGCGTGTAATTAGATTTTACATGTTGTTATTATTGCCCGACGTTTGCGTGAAACGGAACACTCCAAATTAATAATTAATGTGACGGTAGATTTAACTATTTCATAAAATATGACAACCTACATCTTTAGTCATCCCGTGACCACGAACGCTGAAAAGTGTTACGAAACGTCGGGCAATAATAACAACATGTAAAATCTAATTACACGCGAGTTAAATCCGTAAAAGTTGTTTTATTTGTAATGTGTAGTGCTCGCGCAAATCTAAGAGAACATTTTATTTCACAGACGTGTCGTTACTTTAGTAACTGCAATGGAACTGGCATGAAATTTCCTAGCATCATGTATACCAGTCTAGCATTTGCCAGGTCTGGACAGCAAGGTTGGATAGTATACCGAGGTTCTAGCTTTTAAGCCTGGCTTGAAAAACTAGCCACGTAGATCCCGGGCGATTCCATTAGGAAAGTCTTGCATACAATAATGATGTCAAGTTGCAAATTGCATACAACTTGAACAAACTTGCATAAAAGTTACAACTTGTTTCATCATAACAGATTTTATAATTCGACCCACCGCTAGGACACAAGGACTCTCTTTGTCATCGAAGGAGGTTAAGGCAGTAGTCCACCACGCTTGCCCAATGCGGATTGGTGGACGCAGTATAAGGTAATCAATACCCCTTTGTTGATCCATTAGTCGCCTTCTACGACACTGGAGGATATGGGATGATGCTATTCTACTTTGCCGGCATCAGATGGCTAAGGTAGAGTTGTCTAGTCTGAAGTAGATTGAACTTACATTTTTACTCAAGAGATGTATAAATTGAAAGCGCAAACGGTGAATCCAGTTTCGAACTCACTGAATTATAAATTGGGGATCCGGCAGGAATAACGCTAGTGGATAAGCTATTAAGTTTATTACTTACGAATGCTCTTGAATTTTCAACCTCCTCCACTGTGTTCTCAAATCTGAAGTAGACTCGGTTTCTTTCGGATATCAGATATACTTTCACTTGGGTAGTATCGTAATTGCCACCTGATGATAAAAAGAAAAGTAAGATGGATGTTATGTTTGAATATAGGAACCAAATTGAGTAGAAAACGAAAAAAAAACAGTCAATAAAATGATAATAATACACCTCTTTATTGCACTCACGATTAGAAAAAATACAGTAAGAAAATAAAACAAAAAATGTACGAGGTAGGCGGCCTTATTGCTATAAATCTTCCAGGCAACCTTGGGTGAAAAGATTATGTCGTAACTACAAGATTGCAGGAGTAGAAAGCTTTCTTATATTAGGAATTGCTGGGTAAAAAAGTGAGGAATAAAAATTCTGAGACGATACTCCAACCACCAACCGAGCTACACTGCACTGAGATCATGACGAATTTATTTAAGTTTTTCATCTCTGATTGCGTTACAAGCTGACTAAATAAATTCACCGTGATAGCTTATATTCAGTGTGAAAGCTCACTCGCCCGGATAGCGAAAGGTCGCGGGTTTGAGTCCCGTCTCAGCACTTATCATGACAAGAGGATAATAGACGCCGTCGTGGTGGACAGTATAGCTGCCTACACATCAAACGGTCCGGGTTCGAATTCAGTAGCGGCAAATATTTGTGTGACGAACACGAATATTTGTTTGCGAGTCATGGTTGTTTATATATTTATTTCAGTTTAATAAAAATATCAAAAATTATTATGTAAGTATATTAAAAATCTCTGTTATCTAGTATATCCATAACACAAGTTCTTAATGATACCTACTTTGGGCTAAACAATTGGTGTGAGTGTGGTAACATTATAACGATATCCTGCTGGCATGAGCCAGGAGGATATATTAAAAAGTAAATTCAAGATGCATGTTATTTAAGGATATAAGGTACGAGAGTACACATAGCCGCTCGAAGTATCTCGACCTTACAGAAGACTGCAATTAGATAGCAAAAACTGCACTCCTAAATTAATTAGCAAAGAAAACATCGTAGAAATGTTGGAATTGTTATTGGAGTGATTAATTATTTTATATTTTAATGCATAATAACCAGGTGACGCGGTTCACATAGTGGTAAGTTTGTGTCCCTGTTTTCTTTCAATCATTTTTACTTTCTCGTATACGTAGTATAGCGAAAGTCTTGTAATCGTCAAAAAATAGACCTCGAGATTTTGACGGTTTACACGTTTTGGACCTCCCTGAGTCTCAAAATATTTTTTTTGGAATTATGTCTGTGTCTGTGCGTTAGCACGATAACTCGAGCATGCTTTAACTTATTGCAACTAAATTTAACATACGTGTATATCAAGAACAACGACATCAAAATATAAGGTTTCTATAAACTTTTGAGTCGTTTCCGCTATACGAGAAAGTCAAGGGGAGACCACTCCCGATTTTTTTAATTTTGATCATCAACTTTTACTGCTGGCAAACAAAATTATAAACAGATATTGACTATTGACAATCCAGGCGGCTGCGTCAACAACTACGCTACCGGGAAATTTGTCAGTGATTGTTACTTATGTTTGCACTTCTAAGATCCGAACTCAGACCAATAAACGAAATATTATTACAAATATTTACAAACTTTTCGTGGTGATATGACAAGATATAATGACGAAGAAAACTCACCGGAATCTGTAGCGGTTACGTCGAACTCGAACATGCCATGCATGCTAGCTGTGGGCTGCATGTTTAGCGTCAGTACGCCGGTGGTATTGTCCAGTAAGAAGGCGAGGTCACGGACAGAGTTGAGGCTCGGGTCCACTTGCATGCTCTCGCTGTCTATAGAGTAGGTTATAGTGTCGCCGAGGGAGTGAGTGGCCTGTCGAACAACAAGTCAGTATTTGTGAACAGATATTAGCGGCCATAGGGCGTTTGTGCACTTCCACGAATTTTACTGATCGGCAGTCCGATTTCTTATGGTCTGTGTAGCATGAACTCGTATGAAAAACTTTTAAACATTTATAAGTAAACTTGTTAAAAGTAACTAGCTAATTTTACTAAATTTTATGTCATTTCAAAGGCTTCAATGTTTCTCTCTGTTTGTAAATTTCTTGCGCCCATAAACTTAGTTTTATTTTTGTTTTACGTGTATCTACTACTTGATATTGCTACTGCTATAATGTATTATAATAATAATAATGTTTTGTTTATGATTTTAATAATGTTTAATGTGAAACAATAATTTTTAATGATATAAAATATAAGTGTTAATGTAAAGTGTTAAATATTTATTAGCTACTATGGGTTTATGGCTTTTATGGCTATAAAAGCGTCGGTGGCGTAGTGCGTAAGAGCGTCGTCTCCCACCCGGGAGGCACTGGTTCGATCCCCGTCACGTACCAATGTGTTTTCATATTCGTCCCGATATGGTGGTAGGGCTTTTGACGATTTAAAAGTACTTAACAAAGTCCATTTAAATAAAGAGATTTTTCATTTCAGCTGAAAACACATTGGTACGTGGCGGGGATCGAACCAGTGCCTTCCGAGTGGGAGACGACGCTCGTACGCACTACGCCACCGATGCTTTTATAGGCCATATATTGCTTTGTTATCTACAGCGCCTTAGATTTCGCTACCAACTTATTTAGAGATGACGATCGGCCAGGTGATATAACGACTTAGTTTGTTCCTTTATCCAGGCCCGCAGGAGCGTTCTTAGCTATGATTCAAGATTTTTTTGCCAGGTGGTTAGCAAACAAGCCTATCTACGGTATGCATATAGACGATTGTAAGATTGATGTATCATTCCTGATTTTCAATGAAGGTAAAAATTACAATTAAAGGCAATTTACCTGTACTGTTAAGAGTTCCTTCTGTACCAGGTCCAACACGGATATGCCGGCGGTGTACAGCTTGCTGACAAATATAGGCTTCGGGTCCTCTTCTATGACCTGAAAGTAAATTGTCGTTCCATAATTTCTATAACTATCTCCGTCACGAATAGGACTACTTACCACTCCACTTACGCAGGGGCCGAATATCCTTTGAAATTTTAACTATAAACTTATAACCTCATTATACACAATTTATATGATCATAAAAGCTTGTGGGGCATCGGCATCGGGCATGGAAGGCACATCATCTTAGTTCATGCGTTGTTAAGTGACTTGCAGTGTTAAGTGATTTACCCTTAATATAGCAAGTTGTAGGCGACGGTTACCACTTAACACCGGGCGGGCCGCAAGCTTGTTTGCCATCTCGTAGTATAAATAATGGGTAAGCCAGCGTCACTGACCACACCACAGAAATAAATCAAGATAGAACGGTGAAGTGGGTGTGTCCCGCGTGCCCGAAATCTTGTCATATTGACAAGATTTCCCAAAAGTTCCGTTAGTGCACGTCGAGACTCGTCACAGAACGTTATCAGTTATTAATTAGATTAAGACTAAAATGTGTGCACTATCGATTATGAATATGATTGAGTGTGTCACCTCGCTAATTAACTCAATGTGACGTCATTTAGTGGGCGGGGTTGGCGAAAAAAGTGACACGCATTGTTTGTATGAAAACGAGTTATAATCGCCGTTCCATCTTGTTTTATTTCTGTGGACCACACCATAACGGTGTCATATAGTGCGAGATTGCAGACACTTGTTTGACGAGTGTAGTCATACTAGCTGATGTGTGATACTAACATCGACAGTGACGGCGAGCGTGGAGGTGTCTTGTGCAGTGCCGGTAGCGTCGGGTGAGTTGCTCGCTGCGACTATGATGGTGTGTGATCTGACTTCGAGGCTCAGCTGCTGTACGAGGTACAGCCTGTTCTGTACTGGGTCCAAGCCGAAATAGCCATCGGAGTTGCCACCTAGAGAACATTATAAAAATACTTATGAGGATTAAACTATCTTTTTATAGAAAGACTGTTTTCGTCGTTTTTTTTTGGTTTATCGTAGACCGTGTTCTTTATCATAAAAACCACACACGCCATTAATATATTGAAAAATAAATATTAAGCCCTTTCAATAACATCTTTTTTTATTAAAAGATTTTTAATTAAATGTTGTTGTATTGCGCAATACAACAACAGTTTTTCTATCGTTTTAAAAGTGAGCTCTTGACCTTCATGTCACCTCATGTTAAAATATTCTAAAACAGAATTAGAAGCTCTACTGAAAGACTGGCTATCTTAGCACTAACTGTCGAAACACAATAATAACACTGCCAACCAAATAGAGCACTTTGCGCTCCCTTGGGACTGGGGATGGGGATAAACCACTAGATCAGGGAGGTGGTTAAAAAACACCCTAGTTACAATTTTTATTTAATAATAATGTGGTGAACAACTTCTTTCTTTCTCAGCTAAATAATATGTACCTATTACTTTTCCGAAAACTTTTTTTCTAAGTACTTTAGTTTACTCGATAGTCAAATGAAGGTGTGGATCCCAGTCACAAGTATAACTACAAATTCCCAAGCTGCTAGTGTCGTAAACGCTAACCGAGGGAGCTTCCAAACTTCATGTAGGCCATCGCACCAGGGGTTCACGTCCGGAAGCCTCCTCGTGGCTGACCCTGAAACTTCCTCGGCGGGTGTGTGGCTTTTGATGTCAAGTGTGTCGCCTTGGCATTGAAGTCACATAGGTACCATCGTTGAGTTGATTTTGTTTTCCCACCACGGCTAGTTCCGGACGGCCCTTTTCAGGTGCGGTCCGATGGCTGCTCCCGGTGTCCTCGTCAGGAGGACGGGCCAGGTCGAGCAGCCGTTGGTAAGGAGGCGGCCTATAAAGCCAACGTCGGCCAGCGGCACACAGGGGCTGGCGTCAGTCGGTAGCTCCTGTGGGCTGCTGGCCACCAATTGGTGCACAAGGAGTGCCTAGACGGGCAGCGTTGGGACGGTCTCGGTATAGTTACGCTCATGTGTGCTGTGCAGATCCCGAGCCCTCCCGCAATAGCGCACTGGAGGTCAGGCCGGGGAGGATGTTTAGTGGGTATGGAGGGAACGCCTTTACCTGAATCCCACATATCCCCTGCGGTTGGCACCACCCCGCAGGGACGATGCGTAAATGCATTTGACCTCCCCGTCAACAAAAAAAGGCCATCGCACCAAGGGGTCACTCGCGCCGTGGCGAGTAAAAGTCGATACACACACTTATCAGCTCGGAAAGGGAACGACTACGGAACGCAACCGTATCGCCTCATGTTCCGTAGTCATTCCGTAAGCGTTCCGTAGCGGTTACGTTACCTTTCCGAGTTGATAAGTGTGCTGCGTGCGACCTTAAACCACCTGTAGCAACATTCTCAAGGAATGGAGTAATAAGTAATACAGTCTGTGTTATGTTCTTATACTATGGTGACATCATAGATATAGGAAATTGTAGATCGGCAATGTGAAAGAGAAAGAGTGTATTAACGGGTATATTAGAGTGAGATCGATAGACGAGACCATTTCACGTACCTGTACGGAGGCGGCCCAGTCGGCCTGTCAGTCACGTAAAATAGAGAGCAAATATCAGATTACAGTGCTATTTTTCACACACACATGCGCATTACTCACATTAGTTCTTTTTTTTTGTCTCGCCCTAGTCGATTTATTGCCAATCTATGAACGTGACGGTGACATATTGCACCAGTCGTGATGATTAAGCCGAGATAGTTAATTAAGCCGGAACGAGAAAATTATAAAAATCTTACCCGCTATTCTGTAGTATATGTTGCGACAGTCATCTGTGCAGCCGAAGTTCTTGAGGTCCACAGCGTGAGTGAGCTCGTGGTCCTGCTCCAGTCCAGTGGGGCCCTCTGGTGGATGAAATTTCAAATTTAATTATTGGCCATATATTTCCATCAAAACATTACCGTAGCACTGAATTAGAATGTCGATATCGGTTTAAATTACTTTTCATACAAGTAGTAGATAAGTATTTTCCATTTCAGAAATTCTCATGCTCAGAAAGTAGCGTTTTCAAACGATCGGGCGGGAAGAAATCGTAATTGTTTCCTTTCCTAGGGCGGGAATGAGTTTTAAAGCGGGATAATAACAATATACGCCTGTGCCGAGATTAAAAGTCATGATTTTGTGGACTACTATTTGATAAAAAATTTGTTCAAGCCATTCTGAAATTACGATTCGGTTGTAGACGAGGTAAATACAATACTTAATCGAAAATCGTGTGCCAAAAATTTTAAAGATACCTTACATACTTAAATGATTTTATAAAGTGGCAAGCAGACATGAAAACATAATCTACCTATTTTTTTTCTTTCCTTTTATTCGACATGGGTAAAACAAATAAATTATTTACACCTTTGTATACAATCTACTATTACTTACCACCTAAGGTTAATTATTGGTGTGAAATATACCGTTACTTTGTTTTTACCAAAATGTATGAAACAGTTATTTTTTTCGCGATTTCCATGTTGGTCCCATACGTAGCAAGAATTGTTTCTATGTAATGTAGGAATCGTTCCTTAAATTATCGTGGGTAATAAAACGGTGTACATATATTATTATAGTTAATTAGAAAATTTCGTATCATCGTACGTATATGGTTAGGGTAGGTTCATATGCAGCCTATAGCTGTAATATACAAATGAAACCCAGAGTAATATACCGTAATATATCCTTAGCCTAGCCTACCGTAATATATGCTTAGCCTAGCCAAAAGAAAATCCTTTCTAAAGAGGCGTCACGTATGCCACAGAACCGATAATCGTTATGGCGCATTTTCATTGGTCGTTAACTCGTTCGGTATACAGCATACGGGGAGTACCCGCAGGCGAGATAACAACCAATGAAACTTATAAGTCGATACGTATTCGTTACACCATTTTCGGGGATTCCCCGCATGCTTTATACCGACCGTGATATTGACCAATGAAATTCATCGGTCGATATACTGTTTGCAACTAGGGATATGCTATCGAAACGAAAGTATCGATACTGTACTCATGAGTAGTATCGAATGGATACAGACACTCAATTTTTTTTCACATAACTTTAATTGTTGATCCATGGCAAGAACGTCAGTTTCAGTGTCACTCTTGTTAATAACTGGCGACTAATATGGTTCTCCTACACCCCGCATGCGGGCCCTATCGACTAATGAAAACGGTTCCCCGAATGCGCTCACTGTGGCACGCGTTCCAGTAATCTCACGCACCCCGCATGCGGCCCCTATCGACTAATGAAATTGCGCCATTAGATTTTATGTTTGTAGAGTGGAGAACGCGTCCCGGCACACTCTTGGATTTGGATAGAGCGACGATAAACGTAGAATGACTGGCAGGGGTTGGAAAAGAACAACCGAAGAGCAAGATCAGTGGCGTGTCATTGGGAGAGGCCTATGTCAAGCAGTATATATGTTCACGCTCACACCTATTATCTAGCCCGAAGTAAGTATCATTAAGAACTTGTGTTACGGATACTAGATAACGGACATTTTTTTAATATACATAATAATTTTAGATATTTTTATAAATAAACTTAAATAAATATATAAACAACCATGACTCGCAAACAAATATTCGTGTTCGTCACACAAATATTTGCCGCTACCAGGATTCGAACCCGGACCGCTTGATGTGTAGGCAGCTATACTGACCACTCCACCACGACGGCGTCTGAACAGCAGCGACTGATAGCAGTGACTGATATGTATTATATGATGTCAAGATATTAAGCTATTCTGTTCTATTCTCAATTAATGCCGTCGCGAACGAACGTTACGCATTTTGCCAATGTCAAGTGAAAATGAATCTAAAGTAACAATAAATTGTACGGTCATGAGCAATAGTATGTATCCACTTTTGCCATTTCAGCACCTTTATTTCCTACGCAATAAGAGTCAAATGTGGATACTTGTTAGTGCTCGTGACTGTACGGTAGATTGATTTAATAATGAATTCTCTTAAGGATGATCTTCATTAAGTAAGCTATTACAAGTATTAAGGATTTGGCTTGCTTTCTTACCTGTGAATAAAACTGTCTGAGTTCTGGTTTCGAATATGGGTTCACCGATGGTGGGCACGTAAATGGCTGTCAAAGTGGTCTCCGCGCTGCGAGGGCCCGGGTCAGTGCCATGGTCAGTTGCTCGGATCGTGATCTGGACTCACATAATGATTACTGTTTATAATATGAGGAAGTACTCAAATGCTCGGCACTTCGAAAAAATTCTGGTGGCATTAAGTAATTTGTAGGCATTTTTTTATATAGATTGGCATTTCAGCATTACCTTCCAAATAATGTCAGTACAATGCTCACCTGGAATTCATGGAAATTTTCAGGAATTTGCAACAGCACGAGGCTACCATAGTTTATATCTTCATTGTCCACCCTGAAGTACTCGATTGCTTCAGCTGTTAGATAAATAAAATAAAGGTACATTATTTACTGCATATTATCAATATAAAGAGCTATCTTTTCCTCAACTTTCAGATGAGCAGGACTGAAATGATTACCAAGTTGAAGGTCGTAATATAGTTACACCTCATTACGACAGAAAATGAGCATTTAAATAACGGGTGTAACAAGACAAAGTCGAGAACTACGTATTCCGCTCATCATTAGGACCATTTTCTTCTTCTAGACTATACCTGGGAAATTAATAGTTATGAAGTTATTGAAGGTCAAAGTTACATTTATATTAAAGATTTTAATGTAAACAAATTGAAAACATTATAATCTTAATTTTTGTCGAAAGAAAAATTATCAAAATTTTAACTATTTCATACCCAAAAATGGTTTTAAAACGTCAGCGCTCAATGTAACCGCTCGATATCGAGGCCGTTCAACTCAGCCGACCGAACATCGCGCACGACATTGTCTCCAAGTTGCTAAGCGCCGCGCGACTTGCGCACTGTATACAATACATTGCGCGAAATTTTTGGAGTTTTTTTAACACCAAACAACAAAAATCGTTTCCCAGATTTTTTTTATATGTTGCTTGTTTTGATGAATAGAATGCGTAGACTTCGGCTTTATCTGAGGTCTTTTTACACTCTGTATATACCACAGATTTAATAATACGAGGAGATAGGCCGAGCGGGCGTTTAACTTGTGACAAGTGTATCCACAGTGCGCATACATTGCCGCCATTTCACCGTCCGATAATGTCGAGTGAATACGTACGTATGTCAGAAAGAAATATCCGCTTTTCTTTCAAACATGCAATCATTGTAGTGAATCAGTTATCTATCAAGTAAAGGAATAACTTTTCACACGTAAGAACCGAAAAACTTAGATTTAAGTATATTTAAAAAACAATATTTAAACAAATAGTGCTACTTTCATTCATAAAAACACAATCGCTTTAAATTATGCGTTACTATCTTACAAATTGTATTATATTGCTGCTGTGCTTAACTTTCATTGCTTCGCAGTCCTTAATAAGCGCGCAATCAATAGTGTATATTACCTGTAATGGTAAAATTTGGTAAATCTAATATTTTAGCTATGTTTTCTGCTGATTATGTACCCAAATTTATGTTCACAATAAAATTGTTTCATTGTTTTATATTACGACATGCTCAACTAGAACCATTTTATGTAGTACGGCCGCTGATCACGTCACCCGGATACGGGTCGGACTTCCTATGAACTCAGCGATTTGACCGATCTCCTTTGCGGCTGTGCTTAACTTTTATTGCTTCGCAGTCCTTATGACGCGCGTAATGAATAGTGTACGGCATGCTCAACTAGAACCATGTTATGTAGTACGGAGGCTGATCGCGACACTTGGTCTTCATATGAACTCGGCGATTCGACCGATCTCCTTAGATTGATATTATCTGTGGTATATACCTATTTGAACGCTTATTTACATTACAAGTCTCTACTTATCAAAGTAAACAAAAAATAAATAAAGACGGGTTAAGTAGACATTATTTTGTTACTATGCTATGACAGAGAAAATATGAAGTAGAGCGAAAGTAAGCTATTTTATGGATGTACCGATTTTATCAATAGTGAGATTACACTACTTTCCTGTAGCTACCTACATCTAGTGTCGTTTAAAGTTCGTAGCATATTCGTAGCGTATGCTCCTACTCGACATAAAATCATTTAACCATTAACCATGTATACTTCAGAAAAACTTTACATAGATCATATAATCTCTAGCGAGCGCAAAATAGCCACTGTGAAATGTATTTAAAGCGAAAGAACTTAAGCTCATAAATATTGGCTGATGATTTTTCTGTTGTGCGGGATGTGTTGTTTATTGGCTACGTCTGCTTTAATACGAATTATTAATTATTACCATTGCCAACGATGGTGAAGGACACGCGGCCTGCGTCAAGTCCGTCCTCGTCAGTGGCGTAGATGCGGTCCATAAAAGTGCCGAGCGCAGTAACCAATCTGCCGTTTACAGTAGCTAGTTCCTATAGACATTGAATTTTAATCTTAGTGACATAGAAAGGAAGACATTTACAAAGAAAAACACATTAAACTTGCTTTTTTAAGAATACAAAAAGAAGAGTCGGGAGTGGTCTCCCCTTGACTTTCTCGTATACCGGAAGCGACTCAAAAGTTGATAGAAACCTTATATTTTGATGTCATACATGCATGTTAAATTTTGGTCACCCATCCGAGTACCGACTGCGCACTTGGTTGCTTAACTTTCGTGATCGACGACTCAAAATTTGAAAGAAGCCTTAGATTTTAATGTCATACATGCATGTTAAATTTGGTTGCAATAAGTTAAAGCATACTATAAACACACACATAATTCCAAAAACGGTATTTTTGGACTCAGGGAGGTCCAAAACGTGTAAATCCGTCAAAATCTTGAGGTCGAATTTTGAAGATTACAAGATCTCTATACTGGGTGTAAAAGACATGAACAGTCAAACGAGAACCATGTATTCTATACAACAAAATAAGACATAATTTAAAAAAAATATTGCTGGGTAATGATTTTTATTTTTTGGTGTTAAAAAAAATGCAAATTGTACCGCGCAATGTAAAGGGCTCAACTCGCAAGCAACTCGCAAAATGGCGATAATTTTGCCAGACGGCGGCCCCGTTCATTAGTGTCCGTGCGCATCGAGTGAGCTACATTGAACGCTAACGTTTTGAAGCCATTTTTTGTTATGAAATACTAAAAAAAATTATAATGTTTCTTTGGACAATAATTAAGAAATAACGTATAGAATACGTTTTCATAAAAAAATGAAAAAAAAAATTATGACTTTGACCTTCAATAAAATCGTAACTATCAATTTCCCAGGTATAGTTTAAAGGGAAAAAAATTTTATGATGGTGAGCAGAATACATGGTTCTCGTTTGACTGTTCATGCCTTTTACACCCTGTATACGTATATGTATACGAGAAAGTTAAAATTTGTATTTATATTATAAACGTTGTATGAATGTCTGGATGTATGTTTGTCTTTCACACAAAACTACTAAATGAATTTTAATGAGACTTTACAATAATTTAACACATAAGTACATCAGAACAACATAATAGACTATAATTTATTGAAATTATAGTTTACTTTGCGTTGTGCGTGTATCAAATAAACATTGCTTCTTTCTTTCTTAACTGATCTTTATGATATTTTAGAATGTTTTTAATATATTAAAAAAGTATGCTTTGTACGTTTTTTGTTTTTGTTATAACGTCTCACTCTCACTTACCGTTGCCAGACGAACAGAAGTTCCATCCAGTGGAAACTCGAACACAGGGTCATGGTAGTTAAACGGATTGATTACTACAGGATACCACATAGTTGTATTCAATGGTGGATCTCCGTGATCGTATGCCTGCCACAAAAAAACAATAAAGTAAAAAATACAAATGTGGATTGATGCAAATACTTAATAATAATTATTCATAACTGTAGAGTATACTGGTGGGAAGGACTTCTCGATTTTCCTGCACAATAAATTTATATACGATGGCATATGCAATCGGCAGGTGGAAAGAAAGCGCAAGTCACGTCAGAGGAATAAAATTGTGACATGGTACAGCTTTGACAGCACTTCAGCCTGGTACCAGTAGAAGGGAAAATCAGCATTGAGCTAAGCTAAGCTATGTTGTTTTGTTTGTTTGTTTTTTTTTCATTTTGTGTTTTTTTTTTGTTTTTTTGTTTGTTTTTATTTATAGTTTAGTTTAGTTTTGTTTAGTTTAAGATTCTTTTTCATCATATTTTGCCACATTATTTTAATTAACTCAGACACGCGCGTTATGATATATTAGTAAATCACGCTATGTACATTTATATTGGATTATTGTCTAGCGAAGATAGTTAATTTGCCTATATTTAATACTTTAGTGACTTAAATCTGTTAATGTACTTATAATAAATAAATAAATAGGTATGGTGCTCAGATAAGTTTTATATTTCAAACAAATTGCAGCCGCACGAAACGCAGCGCAGCAAGGTTTGTTTGTTTCTTCATGATGTGGGAGATCGAAGATTCACTCCCGATCGTTATAGGCAACGCTAGCTGCGACACGTAACCTAGGTGCGCACTCTTCGCACTCGCGCTATCTCGCTCTCTCGGTTCGATGCATTGCTATAGGAAACGCTAGTTGCGATACGCAACGCGTGCGCACTCTTCACACGCTATCTATCGTTTTCTAACACTGCATTGTTATAACTAACACTATTTGCAATATGTTATATTTACACTTAATTAGAATTTTTACAAAAATATACATGACTTACGCATCTGCTCTCGAAAACCTGCCTCAAGATAGCCTCCACAATTACAATCTAAGATAATATATTTGACTAAATAGAGTAAAGCAGAAATGAACAGCGTGACTCATTGTAAAATGCCGATGACCAATCAATAATGTGATTGGTCACCGGCATTTTACAATGAGTCACATACAATCACACAAACGTGGATAAACTAAAATTTTACAAGGGTATTTGGTCGGTATACTTTACCTTGATATGTATTTCGTAAGTACCCCAGAACCCTCTCAGGTCAACGAGGGTCTGTAATCTGGCACGGTTGCCCTCTGGGTTCTCTATCAGTTGCGTGGTGAATAGCTTCGGGAATTCTATGTCTCGATCTGTGACCCTCATATCTAGTACTTCGTAGCCTACGCGGGAGTTGTCTGTGCCAGGTTCATCAAAATCCGGGGCAAAGATCTCGTCACCAACTATATTATCCTGTCCAATAATTAAAAATTAAAAATTGATGGGACCTTTTTCCCTTATTTATAAAACATGGACTAAAGTTAGTCGTGGTTTGAAATTGAACCCATCTCTGTCTTTCATTCAGCAAATAAAAATGACAGTATCAGTTTTAAACCATGACTTACTTTAGTCCATGTTTTATAATAAGGGGATTTGGGGGTGAACATTATTTTTGTGAATATATTTATTTTTGATGTTTTGAAATGTTTCAAATAAATCAAATTACTTAAGGTCCGTAAGAAGAGTTGTGTTGGAGCAATTGGTTTATTTGTATAGGCGGCAGTATAACAGCGCGTGATTAAGATGAAATAGAAAGTCAAAAGTTTTTTTTGCTTTATCCATTCAGCCAGGACCAATTCATTTTGCGGTCTCCTTTTATAATGCGATATACGCTTGTTAAAAATCATTTGGGTTTTTAACTTTGGACAGGTTACGGTAAACGCTTGTCAATTCACCATCAGCAACAAGAAGTGATCTCTCCAACACGAGGATAGAAAGGAGTGAACATATATGTGTGTATTTATTATTTGCATTAATTAGTTTTAAGTGCTTGCCAAAAGGCTTTTTTAAAAATAAAATTTTGTCTACATTTTGGTAGAATCTTTTATAAAACTTTTTTGTATGTAAATAGCGACCAACTGTATGTATCTGAGAATATAACACCGTACCGCCAGTGTAGACTCTGATATTGACCATGACAGATTTTCTGGGAGCAGAGGAGCTTGATCATTCACGTCCCGAAGAATGACTAGTATGGTTGTTGATATTTGGTTCCGTTGACTATCTGAAATTTAAAATAATGCTCAACAATTCTAATGGGGCCTTATCGCACTTCTTTCTTCAACCCTGATCCCTTATTCGGGGTTATGTAGTGGGAGAAGTCCACCGATTGATTCAGCGGCTTAAAACTCACCATGGGCATTGAAGTTGTCAATGATGTTGACGAGGATTTCGTGTTGTGGTTCGCCGAAGTCTCGATCCAGCACCTCGTCCGTGGTGAAATTCAAAAACAACTGGCCGCTGTCCGGGTTTATGTCGAAGAACCTCCGCAGGCCCTGGTCCCAGGCGTAGTTGATTTCGTAGCGGACGGTGTGATATACCTCTGCATACAAATATATTTTTTATATTGCCTGTTACTTAAACAACTGTAGGAGCCCAACCTGGATACTGCCAGGACAGAGAATACGGATTTTATTATAATATAAGCACACAATTTAATAGGTACCTGTCTACCCACAGAACATAGACCTCTTATATCTATGTTCTGTGTGTCTACCTATTTGCAAGCCTAGACAAATGACTTTCGAGCGTCTAGTAGAAGCACGTTAGTCGTACAAAAAGAATAACAAACAAACACTATTTATCATTGGAATCTATTTACCATTTCAATTTTCACATTCTTTGAAATTTATGATTGAAATTTTGAGACTCTGGCGTAATATTTATTGAATATAATATACAGGTGTAAAAGACGTGACCAGCCAAACGAAAACCACGTATTCTGCTCACCATCATAACAATTTTTTTTCTTTAGACTATACCTGGGAAATTGGTAGTTACGATTTTATTGAAGGTCAAAGTTATATTTTTTTTTATTTTTTTATGAAAACGTATTCTAAACATCAATTCTTAATCATTGTCCAAAGAAATATTATAATTTTTTTTAGTATTTCATAACAAAAAATGGCTTCAAAACGTTAGCGTTCAATGTAGCTCACTGGACCGCCACACGCTGGCCTTCTGGCAAAATCGCGGTTTTGCGAGTTGAGCGCTTTACATTGCGCGGTACAATTTGCAATTTTTTTAACACTAAAAAATAAAAATCATTTCCCAGCAATTATTTTTGAAATGTTTCTTATTCTATATATAATACATGGTTCTTGTTTGACTGTTCATGTCTTTTACACCCGGTATAAGTATCGTTTACAAAATGAAACTTGCCGTCTCTGTCGAGGTCACTAGCGATCAGCTGAACGATGTCGAAGCCAGTGGTCTCATCCTCCCATACCCAAACTGTCGTGTTGTACAGGTCTGTCTCTGCTACGGGCACCTTATTATTTGTATCCGTGATATCAATTGCAATCTGAAATACAAAACGCGTGTGAGCCGCGCGATACATCATTCGATTTAATATTTTTTTGAACATTTTCGTTGGCTGCACATGGCGTTTACAGCGTCACCAGAGATTTTCAAGAAGACGAGGATTTTGGTTGGTCCCTCTAGGCTGTAGGGCGAACTGCCCGTGGAGGGTTGGCAAGTCGACAGATAGGTGAGGGTGTCTCATTGTCATCTTGCCAACCCTCTACGGGCATGTAATTTGAACATTACGATAATGTGTAGTGTACCAGTTTCGGAGCGATCAATTGCAAATATTTCAATTAATACATAATTTAAAACGGATTAAACACAATCATCTAAAGGCCATGCGCAATTGTGATTTGCAACAATTAAATAGGTAGTAATAAAAATAACAAATTACTTATTTATAATTAGTGGGAGGTTACCACGATGTTACGGATATCAAGTTTTAGATCGGAATTTATAGGAAATCAATTCTATTATCCGATGATTTCGGTAAGGGATTTATGTAGAACCTAATATGTTTTATAAATTGTAAAAGAGTAACATAATTGTTTACAAGGTAATAATTTGTCTTCTATTCTAGCTTTATCATAGGAGGTGGTATTATATGAGCAACGTTTTTTTTTCTATAAGTGATTTTAATCCCACAAGAATAGTATTATATTTTAGCTGACTCTATATCCGAATTTATTTATAAGATTAGATTCAACATTTGCTTATTCGGTTACAATCTACTTACTTCCAGTTCTTCGTTCCAGTATGTTCGATCGGGAGGGCAGTCTTCGAGGAGACATTTGTCACTAGCGATCACAGTGTAGTAGAGAAAGTAACGTGGGGGTTCATCAGCGTCGATTGCTTCATTTGCCTCTACTCTGATCTGACCGGAGTTCAGATCTATCGACACTAATCCCTCGGGTGTGTCGCTTCTGGGCCTATAATTTATGATTACATTTGAATTGGTATTAGTATTCGTCTGAGTATAAGTCATATTAACTGATACACAAATCAAGAGTTCTGGAATGATTGTCAAAAGATAACATCATATATGTTTATCTACTTTCTTGTTATGTTAGTGTTGTCGTATCGTATTACTGTCTTTTTACGACTGCCATAATATTGACGGTAGCCTGAACAACTAGCTTAATGTGCCTTCCAAAAACGGAGGATAATCGTGTAGAAGACTTTGGTCGTAGTCTCGCCATGTATGACGACGTGAAATCGTTAAATCGAGTAGAGCTCGTGCCAAACTTCTAGTTCGCTCTGAACACGAGGCGATTACCTGAGCAGTACGAAATTAAACCTTGTTGGTAGGCGATACGGCTGTGTGAACAAAGCGAAAACAACTTCAGCACGAACTACATATTTGGCTAGAGCTCTATCAATAGGGCATTTAGTTGCTGAACTTTAGGTTCTGACTAAACTACGAAACAAAAAGTAGTGTACAGGGTTCAAGAAATATTATGGCTATTTTCTTAGAACACCTAGTCGCCCAATTATTAAAAATTTATCTGATTTGCTGAATTATGATTCATGATAAATTGTTTTGTGTTCTGTAGCTTACGTCACAAAACCAGCACACAAAAAGTGCAACTTTGCATCCCGTTTTGTGAATAATCAACAGAACACGAATTATGTTTTTGACGTGACAACGTCTTATAATTCGATAGAGCCGGCTGCACGCACGAAAAAACATGACGCATGCGGCGTTACCTCGCTCTGATGTAAGGCCGGCAAAACAAATGAAATTAAATTTTTCTTTTGAAAAATGCTACCATTCCATCAGTATTTTCTTAAGACGTTGTCACGTTCAACTATCGTCAGTAAACCGACTTTACAGACAACCAATTTTTCGAGAGGACCAGTGCGTTGCCGAGCGGCCAATCTATTCCATTCTGAAGCTTTACGCATAAAATATAAAGTATGAAACTGACGTATTAGGTACTGACAAAAACCCTGACGACTGTTGTATCTAATGTAAATGTTAGAGTTGGCATTGTTATTCGCAGAAACGCATCGTAGCGTTTGCCACTTGTCTAGGCGGTCGCACAAGATTTTGTAGCAATAAATTAAAATAATTTGGTGGCGGTAGTTCAACTTCATAAAATGGGGATTTGATTTTTTCTTGGGTATTTTTGGCGTGAGTGATTGTTTGGTGGTATGTTCACTTACACTATGGAGTAGTGAATTTGGTTGTACAATGGGCCGTCAATGTCAGTGGCCTGCACGGAGCCGATGACGGTACCGGTGCTGGATACCTCCAGCACCCTGTACTCCTGCTGCTTGGTCGCCGCCGTGAAGATCGGCTTGTTGTCGTTCATGTCGATTATATTTATTGTGAATATAGCTGCAAGTGTCATTAATTTAAGAATCTCACGGAGAATACAAGTTATACATACAAGATAAATAACAAAAGATAAATAAAAGAAAATAACAAAAAAAATAAAAAAAAATAACAAAAGTGGCACAAAAGATTTTAACCAATCGGAGGCCCTTCTGTTATTGACATATCGCTCTCGCTTTATGTTATGAGACGGTCTTGCACAGGTAACAGGAATGGTGAGCGAGACGCTGAAATATGTGGCAGCTGTGGGAACAGCGCGTACAATGTACTGTGGCTACACATACCTACAATTATGCTCTAACCCCAAAATGAGCTGAGCATTAGGTAAAATTTGGTGACACATAAAGACACATCAGGCAGTATGGTTTAGTATGTAGGTACCTCAAAATAGTGACAAGTTTCCACTTTGTCGTCATTACATAAAAGGGACATTAAATCCAAAAGCAAAGATGTTACATTTCTCATATTATTTATGACATGAAAATTTCCATCTCATTATAGGTTAATAAGGCTATGGTATAAAGTCATCTATCAACTGTTTTTGAATGAATATAAACAAAATTATTGAGGCTATTTTGTCTCTTACCTTCATCATACTCATCCCCGTAAAGTGTATTGAGGTCCCTGACTCTAACAGCCAGGTACAACACCTCGAATTCCTCGTAATCGATGGTCACATTATCTCTTATTTCCTTCACGATGATAACACCGCTTGCCGCTCCCTTGTTTTCCTCAATCTCATTATTTCCGTTAACCACATGGTCGTAAACTGTTTGGATATCAACACAACTGCAAAAGAAGTATCGTAATTATGTCATGAAATATGAATATGAGAGGGGATAAAATATGCCCCAAACTTACGTTTCACAGGGAGTTTAAGATTAAGATCCCAACCAGGGAACAGTGGAGAAAACCGTCCCCAGAAAAGGACAGCCTAATCTGGTTTACTGATGGGTCTAAAATGGACTCTGGTACCGGAGCAGGTATTTGTTGTAATGATTTCGAAATGTATCAAAGCATGGGGAAACTTGCCACGGTCTTCCAAATGGAGATCTATGCAATAATCCTCTGTGCAATGAGGATTATAGAACAGCCTGATAAAAACAAGGTTGTCTATATCCTAAGTGACAGCCAAGCAGCGCTCAAAGCTCTCTTAAACCCTCATGTTGACTCGGGTCTAGTACTTATACTAATATTTCCAATTTCTTCTATAACCGATATATAACCATACTGCTACAGGTTTTGGATTAGTTTTATGGGCAGCCGCCTGCCTCATCATGTCAGCCAAGAGACGCCCACTGTTGGACATAGGCCTCCCCAAGGATCTCCAACCCGATTGGTCCAGTGCTGCCCACATCCAGCGGCTTCGCGCGACTAGATCGTCGGTCCACCACCAACCAACACTGCGTCTCCCAGTTCGCGGACGCCATTTCAGGACTTTTCCGCTCCAACTGCCGTCACTTCTGCTCGCAATGTGTCCTACCCACTGCCACTTAAGGTAATTTTTTGGGCTATGTCGGTGACCTTGGTTCTCCTGCAGATCTCATCATTTCTCATATGATCACGCAGAGAAACTCTGAGCATAGCACTCTCCATTGCCCTTTGAGTCACCTGTAACTTTCTTATGAGGCCCATTGTGAGCGGGCAAGTTTCAGTTCCGTAGGTCATCACTGGCAACACACACGTATGAAAGACTTCGTCTTAAGACACTGCGGCAGACGGGTCGAGAATATGCCGCATAGCTTTCCGAACACTGCCCAGCGAGCTGGATTCGTCGATTGACCTCTTTCTGGAAGTTGTACTTACCAAGATGGACTGTTTGTCCCAGGTAAACATAATTGTCGATAACTTCCAACCTTCACAAGAGTGGGTAAGGAGTTTCCATGGAATTCGATTATTTTAAGACTCGGGCAGTCAATGCCTGCCACCAACTCTCCTTAAGAATGCCGTTGTGGGTGTTTACACTCGCCACCGCGCGAGTGAGCCCTTTGTGTGATGTCTGCATGGGATTAATAATCCCCCTCAGTCGACTTTTACGATACTCACGAAATGAAAAAAGGTAGTTCTTATTCGTGAACCGGGAACTACACCTGTTTTTGTTAATGTAGTTACTTGTAATAAACTATACGTGACTGAGATGCGAATGCTACGAGGGACGTGTGGAGTAACAAGAATGGACAAAAGTTTGAAAGTAGCACTAGTGGCAGAAAGGTTGAGATGAAGGATTATCAGGCATGGACAGTATATGGATGGATATACAGGGTGTAAAAGACATGAACAGTCAAACGAGAACCATGTATTCTGCTCACCATCATAACATTTTTTTTCCTTTAGACTATACCTGGGAAATTGATAGTTACGAGAAAAATGCACTGAAAAAAATCGACTTGTCTCAGGCGGAACTCGAACCCGCATCTTCCACAATCCGGGCGGATTTTCTAGTATTAATATTTACGCGTTTGTAAACGCAAAAATAAAATTATTCCATGATAGTTACGATTTTATTGAAGGTCAAAGTCATATTTTTTTTTAAATTTTTTTATGAAAACGTATTCTATACGTTATTTCTTAATTATTGTTCAAAGAAACATTATCATTTTTTTTAGTATTTCATAACAAAAAATGGCTTCAAAACGTTAGCGTTCATGTAGCTCACTCGATGCGCACGGACACTAACGAACGGGGCCGCCGTCTGGCAACATTATCGCGGTTTTGCGCGTTGCGTGCGAGTTGAGCCCTTTACATTGCGTGGTACAATTAAATTTAAAATTTGCAATTTTTTTTAACACCAAAAAATAAAAATCATTTCTTAGCAATATTTTTTTTGAAATATGTCTTATTTTGATGTATAGAATACATGGTTCTCGTTTGACTGTTCATGTCTTTTACATCCAGTATATATGAGAAGCGACGATGAGACTGTTGCAAAGAAAGAGATGAGAATGGATGGGTTTAGAGGAAGAGGAAGACCGATAAAAAATTAGGATTAATTAATAATTGAAAGATCTAGGCATAATAATGTATTTGTTAAATTCCAAAAGATAATCTTATGGAGGAACAGTACTGTCCAAGCTCTAACAAGCTTATTACAACGACAGAAACCATCACAATGAAAATGTAGTGTGATTCAACTGCGGTTTCCTATAAGGTAGAGGTACTGCACCACTACAGGTGCTCCAAGATCGAGCGGCTAAGCAAAGTGATCTTTGTTAACCTAAATCCTGTCAACTAAACAACTTACTTGTTATATTCTATCGCAGGTGTGGGACGGCCCTGCTTGGCTGCCCAGGATTCTTCCCAATTTATTTCGAAAACTAGGTGGGCTGTAGTGTCCGGGTCGGTAGCGCGGATGTCGTTCACTACCTCGTAGCCTTCTGGTACGTTCTCCTCGACGCTAGGGCTGACTCTGGGCTGTAACACGCGTCACTATTACAGGTACTGTACAGTTATTTTGTTTATATGTAAGCTAATATGATAGAAATCATGTATGGTAATATGGGCATACATTCGGAGCACAAAAGAAGCATTTAATGTAGTCTGATTATCCACTGTCTTTCGAGCTATTTGTTATTTGGATAACTATTGTTTTTATTTTAGAGAAATAAAACCACTACCTTTTTAGGAATCATTTTTTTGCACATACATAGAGTCCGTAGAAAGTATTAATAAATATTTTAGTAAATCAACAAAAAAAACTATGTTTTTTGTCGATAATTTTTGATCTATATAGTTTCTCCCCCTACCGGGATTGCTCTTAATCCAGGGTCACACTGTCATACAGGGTGAATTTTTCAAGTGGGCTTTCAGGGTCAAATCCTAAACTATATACATATAGAAAAATGTTCAGAGGAGTCGTGAGCCCGATTTTGATGAAAAAAAAAACTGCATCATTGGATTTTTGAAAAAAATAATGATCATCGATTATCGCTTCAACCAAGGTGGAACAAGAAATATTTTATCAAAATTTAACATTTTCCATTAGTTTACCGTGTATCATTACTTCCCAGAAATGGATCCTTATTAAGAACACTATCGAATGGTGTAATAATACAGGCTGTGTTCTTTTTTTTTTTTCAAAATAATTAGGTTCGATTCATGGCTAGGATTATTGATTTTTCAAAAATCCAATGATACAGTTTTTGTTTTCATCAAAATCGGTCTCGCGGCTCCTTTGAGCATTTTTTGATATTCCTTATAGTTTAGGATTTGGCCCTAATGGCCTACTTGAAAAATTCACTCTATATAACGTGTAACAGAAATAACGCACTCCTCGACAGTAGTTTGTTACTGATGTGCAAATCACAAGAACTGTGATTTTCCCATTAGTCACAAAGTGGGAACAAAGCCAGTGGTGAGGACTGAGAATAATTAAGCAATATTTTATCTAGGCTGTGTCCTTGATACCTATAGCTAGCTATCGACGGTTGTTCGGCACGATAAGGTGCGAAGCAACCTGATCTGGTGTCTGCCCAGGACACAGCGCGGACATCATTCTGTTTCATTCAAATACCGTACCAAACACACGGCAATACGGTCATTAATTGAACAAATTTAACGCCGAAATAGCGTGCTATAGCGCATCCGATGAGGGCCGTTAAGTTTGTTCAATTAATGATCTTATTGCCATGTGTTTGGTACGGTATTTGCATGAAACAGAATAATATCCTTGCCATGTCCTTGCCAGACGCCAGATCAGTGTGCTTAGCCAACAAATACGCGCTAGAGCTGCCCAGTGCCCAATGAGTTGACTGACTGTCTTTCGTGTTTTGTCATGTCATTGATGATGCTATAATAAATTGTATAAGTATTGTCTTTTCTTTAAATTACTGGAAGTTTAATCACGGAATAACTATAAATGACGGTTTGTTTTCCAAAGAAAAAAAAAATATACTCCAGAAAAAACAAATCACATGCTGTTGTTTGCTTTTCTTTCTTTATTGTTTTGTGCAGCATTTGTAATTTACACATTGAAAATAATAGGGGTTAAAGTATGAAATTGCCGATTTTTTTCTCATTATTTATTAGTGTATAATTCCTTTAATACGATAGCTATGACCATTATTCTTTTTTTATTTTAAACTTCATTACAAGGACTTATATTTAGGTATAAAATTTTATTCTTATTTTTATTTTATTCACTAGAAATACATCTTCAAAAACAGCTCGTCCTAAGAGGTGCACGTCTCCGTTATTTTTATAACAGAGACGTGCACCGGAATATGAATATTTTTTACAGGTATCAATTCTCAATTTTTTTATCTTATAGCTTAATGTTGTCTTAATATATCCACAAAATTACACAAAATTTAGACTTGTGGTTCCTTAAAAAAATCGCTAATATATTTGTATGGAAAAATGAATTTCGTTAAATTCTCCATACAAAACGGCAATTTCATACTTAAACCCCTAATATTTTGAAGCATTACAATATAACCCGGTTGCTTCTATTCTACTCCGTGTTCTATGGTTAAAGAATAATTACAGAACATGTAGATTGTAGGTATGTTTAAAAATCTATTTACCAATCGTAACGTGGGTGGCGTGTTGTTTACGTCCTCTAGTTCAATGACTACTTGTGTGGTCGTCGTGTGGAATGGTTCTCCGAGAGTGTCGTCAGCTCGCACCTGCACCGCAACCAACAAATTTACTTTTATATCTATTAATACTAGCGACCCGCACCAGCCTTCGCACGGAATTTCTCCGCTTTTTAACACGCTAAAATTAGTTTCACCTGTATATTTGCTTGTTTGTATGTATGTAACTAACTCGTTTCGACTCGATTTCGACCCGCTCAGGTCTCTCGATTTCATTTAAAGTTTATAGACTTATCAAAGGTCGATGTCATTAAAATAATTCGATAATATCCCATTATTGTGATTAGAATCGCCAGGACTAATAAATTAAACGATTGGAATGTTAGTTCACCTATACGTCACTAGATGGCGTTGTCATTGAGTAAGTACTTTCATCGGCGGTTATAATTCGCAATAAAAAGTGGAAAATAAAATAATAGTTTAAAAAACTAAAAAACAAGCTTTTATGTTAAATAAAACTAAAAGTGAAAAATAACTTTTTAGTATAGAAACTAAATGATGAACGAAAAGTATAATTACTATTTAGAGAAAAGCGTGGGGTGCTCAATTGCATTAGTTCTTGAAAATATTCGATCGGTACCTACAATTAAATTGAGCTGGTTCATCATTTAGTTTCTATACTAAAAAGTTTTTTTTTCACTTTTTAGTTTTATATACATAAAAGCGTATTTTGTAGTTTTTTAAACTATTATTTTTTCTACTATAATAAGCATGTATTATATACTTGAATCACTCTATCTATTGCTGAAAACTGCATTGAAATCCATTGCGTTGTTTAAAAGCACATGCAGAAAGAGCGACTTCGATGATAGTGTACAGATAATCAATTCCGATATCGATCGGTCAGATTCCAACAGAACCCAGCCTTTTGTAATATTATTGTTTTATTTTTGTATAAAGAACTAGCGCTCCGCTCACGATTTCATCCACGTGGAGTTTTTTTTTTAATTTAAACAAATATAATATAGCATACCGATACAGCCTTCCTTTGTAAATGGACTATCAAACTTTTTATTTGGTCTGAGAATCCAACACAAAAATATTTTTTATTTTGAATCAGTAGTGCCTGAGATTCGCGCTTAGATTGTATTTTTTTTATTGTGACAAAAATATATAAGTTACGCTCAAAGACCGAAAACGCTCATTGTGCGAAAAAACTGGACAAGTGCGAGTCGGACTCGCCCACCGAGGGTTCCGTACAAATTGGTATTTTTTTGCGGCTTATACTGCCGTATCTTTTTTTTTTTGAGTTAGCTTAGAAGTTAGATTTTTTGACAGCTTCAAGGGACTGTAGACTTGAGTATATGGTTTTAATTTGAACAGGATACCTCCAAGCGTTCCCGAGGTAAAGGTAAATCTCGATGATTGATTACGTACTTTAAATAAAGACTATATTTTTTATGATTTAATTACAAATCTAAAGCTTTCAGAGTTTTTCCTGTATATGTGGTATAAGACGATATTACTTGACAAATTTCATAGTTCTAGGTCAGCGGGAAGTACCCTATGAATTTTATTTCCTTGAGAGTGTCGAAAAATACGTTTTTTTTTGCGGCATAAACGTCGACATATTTTTTTTACGTTAACTAAGAAGTTCATTTTTTTCTTAGCTTCAAGGGACCGTAGACCTGTATATACGGTTTTAATTTCAACTATATATCGATACCTCCACTCGTTCCCGAGAGAAAGGGTCTCGACAGACAGACGGACAACAAATCCCTCAATGGGAAAAACTGCTATCTTTCGACAGCACCCGGGGCTATTAGCTGAGCCTTCAGAAGCACGGAGGAAAATAGAGTTGAAAAATTTTCGGTCACCCATCCAAGTACCGACCGCTCTCTTGGTAGCTTAGCTTTCGTAATCGTTACGAAACATGTGGCGCCATTGACCCCTCTATTATCTGTATCATCATCAACAGCTCATATACTTAATGTCCCACCGAGGGCCTACCCCAGATTAAGGGCGATTAGGCCCTATTCAACCACGCTGGCCAAGTGCGGATTGGTCGACTTCACACACAACCTAAGGATTTCTTCATAGGTTTGTGCAGGTTTCCTCACGTTTTCCTTCACCGTAAAAGCGTCAAATAAACGTACATATGAATTCAAAATTTGAAAACACATTGGTACGTGGCGGGGTTCGAACCGGTGCCTCCCGGGTGGGAGATAAACGCACTAAGTACGCCACCGACGCTTACAATGTTATCCGTTTATAATTATTATATTGGTGTATATTAGACATAAATTATGACAGTGAAACAATTATTTATCATGCAGGTCACAATACGACAGCACAAACTCCTAAGCTACTACCTTTCGTAATAAATGTCGAGAATGGCTACTTGAACAGCAATCTTCGGTGTTGTCTCAAGGTCGATTGTGATCATGTTTCGTTTTTTTTTTGTTATTTAGTAAATATAAACATCGTAGGTTTAAACAATACCTAATACTCAGTTACCCGATGTCAGCTCAATCATGGTGTTAAATAATACTGTAAGAGGTTGTGACAGAATAACAGGGGTTGTGGACTATCTGGAACCACTGAGTCATAAACTGTTTTGTCTTATTTTTGTATATTTTTTTTGTAATAAATTCCTTTGATGTGGTATCTATCATAAGGTTTATGTATGTGAAAAGAAGATAAATAAATTATTTTATTATTATTATTAGTCGTAGGTCGCCAAAAGTATGTCAAACCATCAAACACAACACCGCCTTCTTTCGTCGCCATAAAACCTTTCTCGCAAACAACTTATACAATAAATTGAACTCTGCACTGAATATTTATCCCAAAATATCGTATGATTGCAAAACTATACTTAGAAACTACATAATGGAACTTAATTACTATGAAACGGAGGCACTAAAAAAAATAACTAAAACAACTAGGTACACCTAAGCACACACACACTCACAAACACAAATTAGCGCGCATGCTTAATTATCTAATGGAAGCTCAGTTTATATAGCCATATGGTTCGGGTGAGGTTCCTGGAGTCCTGAAATACAGGAATTTCCTAGTTTAGGCTCCAGTCCTCCCAAATATTATGTATTTTCGCTTAGAGATAAACTACAATAACATGGCGCGCCCCTCCAAAATTCAAAACGTTTGAAAGTCACCAAAGCGCCCGCACTCAAGCCACTGAGCGACGTAGTATCAATAACTTGACAGTCTCAGACCGCATGCAGCCGGATACAGAGGACGGAGCCCGGTCCCATATTTCACGAGGACCTCACCAGTAGCCGCAGTAACTTTGAAACGCTGCGCGAGTTCGTGCACTCCTGGCACACCATTCGACGAACTTTCGAGTAGGACAAAGGTAAAGAGAGACGCCCGACGCGAAGTCACGTTACTGTATCGTTTCCAGCCCCAGAAGGGGGAGAGTTGGTATCAAGGGACAAAGGACGAAGAGTAAAAAATTACTTGTAGGGAGTCAAGACAGTGCGGAGGGGAAAGAGCAATGCAAGTACCGCCGCACTCTCCCGACGATTCGGTCCGTACGCCGTGAGGCAGGAAGGACCATGGGTTGGAGGTGGGTTTGTCTCAGACCGCTGCCGGCCTGCTACTGAAGAGGATTACTTACAAATATGTACTTACAAAATGTGTCTACACAGATTGAAACAGTAATGGAGGGGCGCGCCATGTTATCGCAGTTTATCTCTACCTAACTTTAAGCTTATTTTCTTTGTTATTTGTAGTTATTTAAGGCTAAGCATGTAATATTGAAGTGGAAAAATAAAAAAAAAATATTTTATTTTTATTATTTTTTATAAAGTAATAACTTTAAATCACCTGTAGAAACAGCACATTCTGTCTATGATAGTCGAAAGCATTGTCGATTGCAACGAAGATGTCTCCAGTATCTTTGTCGATGCGCAGATATTCTCCGGCATTGCCCATTAGTGAATGCCTGTAACAAAACCAAATTTAGGATCACAGAAACAATAAACACTCGTAAATAAAAACAAACTTACTTTGAAATATTTAGTCGATAGATTTTTTTATTTTATGTAAAGGACAATGCTTAATTTAGTATGAAAGTTGGGCCATGATGGCGCTTTAATGGAATGAATGCCAAAGGAAAAATCTATAGGTATATTTTTTTTGGAGAAAATACCTAAATTTTCACCTCTCCAGCACCAAAAGACCTCTTTTGCTTCGTAAAATCTCGAAGCAAAAACGCTTTTTGCTGCGAGCTCCGAACGTTCAATCTAAGTATTTGTTACTTTTAATTTTTATAAATAATTTAAAGATATTTAACATGTATAAAAGTATTGTCTTTTTTTTCACCTAAAACATTTTTCTCGCTGGAGAGGTGAAAAGTTGTATGTTTCACACGAGGGCAATTTTTTTTTTAATCACTCGCTATGCTCGTTATTCAATTCTAGACTACGTCGCTATATTCTTTCTAATCTGTGACTTCGCTGGTTCGTGATTTAATATATAATAATCGGCATTCGCAACAAAAAGTAACTTTGCTCACTGAACAAATAACTTTAAAATATTTTTGAGGAGTTTTGAGAAATCATATTTGTTATGGAATTATTTTTGAGTTTACAAACGCGTAAATATTTTTAAAACAAGAAAATACTGAAAAAAATCTTCCCCAGGCGGGAATCGAACCACTACTCTACCGGGACACGACCGATTCCCGCCTGGGGTAGGTCGATTTGTTTCAGTGTATTTTCTAGTTATAATCATAAATTGTTATTAGTCATTTTGAGGTTACATTGAATTCAAATAATTGACAGAATGGTAGCTGCCGTATTTTGTTCCTAAATTATTTAATTGCACCATTCTTGTTGTATGAGGGCGCAATTAAAAAGACACGTATTTTGTGGATTAGCTTCTGTATTAATTATTAAACACTGTTTTACAATAAACTTCTGTAATATCCTTCTGTACGCACATAAAGTCATCAGGGAAGAGAACCATAGATAAAAGAAAATATATGACAGTTAGGACAAGTCTGTTCTCAACGTTTAGGTTCGTTTTCGTTGCATTCTTAACACCCTTCCTCAACGAAAACAAACCTAACATCACAACACAATCACATCTTAAACATCTATACTAACACAGCTCTACAATACCAATAAACTAAAATAACATTTTAGATACTTACTAAAAAAAAATTAACAATACATAACTTCTGCTTACTTTACAATTTTGAATAAAATTTCTGGAATTTAAATTTTGACAAAGGTTTAGTAAAAAGATCTGCAATCTGATTTTCTGTCTCTACATACTGTAATACAACTGTTCCATTACTAACTTTATCTCTTACAAAATGGTACTTTAATTCAATATGTTTTAATCTTTTGTGTTTTTCAGGATTCTTTGCTATATGAACTGCGGACTGATTATCAATAAAGATTTTAAAACTTTTACAATTTATGTGTATTTCATTTAATAAATTTTTAATCCAACATCCCTCTGAAACCCCTTTTCCTAGAGCTATATATTCCGACTCGGTTGATGAGAGTGCTACACACTGCTGTTTACAACTACTCCATGAAACCGTGCAGCCAAAAACTTTCATTAAGTAACCTGAAGTTGATTTTCTTTCTATTTTATCTCCAGCCCAGTCTGCATCTGTATAACCACTTAAAACTTCCTCTTTGTTAATTTTGTAAATAAGTTTAAAATCCAGTGTAGACTTGATATAACGTAAAACCCTCTTGAGTGCTCTCCATAAGGTTTGATCTGCATAAACTTGATATCTACTTAGGTAACTCACAGCGTAACAAATGTCAGGCCTTGTTCCTAGCATGGCGTACATTAAGCTTCCTATAAGCTGTCTGCATCTTCTTATGAGCTCCTCATCAGTAGCTGGGTTTGTTGACAAAACAATACCTGTTTCTATAGGTGTAGATACTGTATTACAATCTTCCATTCTATATTTTCTAAGTAATTCTTCTAAATACTGCTTTTGATCTAATTCAATGCAATCTTTCCTTTTTGTGATATTTATTCCAAGATATTTATTTTTATTATTTCCCAAATCTGTCATTTTAAAATTCTTTTGTAACTGGTTCTTTAATTTTACTATCTCCATTGTGTCTTCATATAGAATAATCAAATCATCGACATATAATAATAAGTAACATTTCTTCTTCTCTTTATAGTATAAACAATAGTCTGCCTTGCTTCTTTTAAATCCTTGTTCTTTCATGAAACTATCAAATCTATCATTCCAGTTTCTAGGAGACTTCTTGAGACCATATAGAGACTTCTGTAGCTTTAGTATTTTATTGTCATATTTCTTTATACCTTCAGGTAATGTTATATAGACATCTTCTTCAATGTTGCCATATAAAAATGCACTCTGTACATCCATTTGTGTCCAATTCAAATTATATTTTAATGCTATAGCTAAGAGTATTCTCAACGTTGGTAACTTCGCTACAGGTGCGTATATATCAGAATGTTCTATTTTATCTGTTTGTTGAAAGCCTCTGGCAACCAGACGTGCTTTGTAAATTTTTCCTTCTTTTTCATGCTTTATTTTAAATACCCACTTTGTTTGTATAACTTTCTTATTTTCAGGTAGTTCTGTCTCTATCCAAGTGTTATTATTCTCTAACGATTCTATTTCCTTATCTATTGCAGTTTTCCATTTCATTGCATCATTTCTTGATATTACTGTGTCATATGTCAACTCTTCGTCTATAGCTGTAAAACCCGTATAATAATCATCAAATCTTCGAGGTCTCTTGACTTCTCTTGACCTTGTCCTTTGAGGTCTTTCTTCTATAGGGTCTGCTCTTTGATATTCACTGTTTTCATCACTGTTTTCTGCTTCGCTCTTACTTTCACCTGTCTCATATATGTTGTCTTCTGTATCACTTATGTTTTCCTCTGTACTACTTATATTTTCCTCTGTATCATCTGTATTTCTTGTAGTTTCTATTCCAATTTCTTCTCTTTCTTCCCTTCCTCTATCCTTCTCCTCTTCACTTTGTTTGAAGCTTTCACCTGTATCTATATTTTCTTCTGTTTCCTTACACATTGGACTGTTTATCTCTATACTGTATTTTCTATTCTTATCATCTATTTCTTCTAAGTAATTACTTCTATTCTTTCTCTGTTGTAAAAACACTACATCTCTCTTTACATCTACTGTATTCTTGTTTGGATAAAATATTCTATAACCCTTTGAGTCTTCGTAGCCAACAAAAATTCCGCTTTCACTCTTAGAATCCCATTTTCTTCTATGTTGTTTGGCAATGTGTACATAGACTTCTGTTCCAAATACTTGATTCAAGGAGTTCACTTCAAAGTCCTTCTTAGTCCATACTTGATATGGTGTCTTTCCGTGTATTTTGCTTTTGCCAGTCCTGTTAATGACATAGACCGCCATATTTACTGCTTCCGCCCACAGACATGCACTTAGTTCTTTGGCTTTGATCATGGTTCTTGCTGCTTCTACAAGTGTTCTCATATCTCGCTCGGCTTTCCCATTCTGCTCTGGGGTGTATGCTACCGTCGTTTCATGAATTATTCCTCTATCTTCGAAAAACTCTCTCAATTCCTTGTTAACAAATTCCTTACCATTATCTGACCTAAATCTTCTAATTTTCAAATTGTGCTGACGTTCTGTTAATATTATAAATTTCTTAATTCTATCAATAGTTTCAGATTTTGATTTTAAAAAGAATACAACTCTATAATTACTAAAATCATCTTTTACTAACAAAAAGTATCTTGATCCGCCAACTGAAGTTACCTCCATTGGCCCGCATAAGTCCATATGTAATAAATCACCAATATTTTCAGACTTATAATTACTATTTGAAAATGGTAGCCTATGCTGCTTGCCTTTTATACAAGCTTCACAAGTATCAGTCAGCCCTTCATATTTAATATTATTTGAATCCAAAATATCTTTACAATATTTAAAATTTTGGTGAACTAAGCGCTCATGCCATTCAGATAAAGAGGTTAATGACATGTTAATCATACTATTATTATTTTCATGATGGGTAAGGTGCATATTCATTAAATACAAATTCCCTACTTTATTTGCTGTACATGTTACTTTTCCATTTATACTAAAAACACAACCATCTTTACATGTATGCATTACATAACCTTTACTGATTGCACAACCTACTGAAAATAAGTTAACTGTTAATTCAGGAACATGTAATACATTTAAGAGAGTTGAGGGTTCATAATTATGCCCATTAAATGCCAAAAATTTAATTACTCCCATTCCATGAACCTTCAACTTTCTTCCATCGCCTACTATTACATATCTTTCTGTAGGAATACAATTATACTCACTGAACAGCTCCTTAAATGCACACATATGATCAGTTGCACCAGTATCCATAACCCATTTATTTTTACAATTGATATTATATGTACTTATATATGCTTTACCCTTATAGTCTTTTGTTTTGTTAATTCTTTTTCGACAGTCTTTGTAAATATGCCCTGTAACTCCACAATAGTTACACTTTCTATTGCGACACTCTTTCTTAAAATGTCCTGGTTTACCGCACTGAAAACACTTATCCGCACTATCACTTTTAGATAACACTTTTTCTGTATTTTTCTTATGGGAATACTTATTTGTCACTAGCGCCGATGATATTGTTTGTTCCCCTTCCTTAATCCTTTCCTCCTCTATCAACAATCTAGCTGTTAACTCGTTCAAGTTTTGTTTGGTTACATCAACTGACTCCCATGCACTTACAAAGTATCTATATTCGCTTGGAAGCGACATCAAAACTTTTGTCATTACCATGGTGTTGTCTATATTTTGTCCCAGTTCTGTAGCTCTGCATGCTAGATCCTCTAAGCCAGATATATGTTCACTTATAGTTGTACCTGGTGTATAAGTGTATGCGAAAAACTTTTGCTGTATTAGATGTAAACTGCTGGCTGATTTTAGCTCGTAAATGGATAGCAATTTCGACCATATATCTGCTGCTGTTGTGCAGTTTATGACATGGACAACCACATTGTCTGATAGCCTCGACACTATGACTGATTGAGCTTTTGCGTCTTTCTGTATCCATTCTGTTAACTTTGTAGCGTCTTTAGGTTTGCCTTCAGTAGCAACCACCACGTCCCATAGGTCTAGACTATTTAGCAGCACCCGTAACTGGAATCGCCACACATTCCAATTGGCTTTTCCCTCCAACCTCGTGGCGCCGGTAACTGAATCCATTTTCAGTTTATAATACGTGTCTATTTCTTGCATGCTCTGGGCCCATAACCTCTTGTTGTATGAGGGCGCAATTAAAAAGACACGTATTTTGTGGATTAGCTTCTGTATTAATTATTAAACACTGTTTTACAATAAACTTCTGTAATATCCTTCTGTACGCACATAAAGTCATCAGCATGGCAGGCAATCTTCATACAAAAATTACGTCTATGACTTTGTCTATGGCACTTTTTTTTGATTTTGACAGATCCTCCGCCCCTTCCCCCCTGCCGCCTCCAGTTACTAGCGCCATCTAGCGTCTCTTTTGACATTGACATGCTCGTTTCATGTTTTTGTACATGTTCTTTCTAATCTGTGGTACATGTACAGTTTTAGTTGGTTTGATCGAGGAAGGTTTTGCGTTGATTAATTTCCGTAGCTTGTACTCTCAATCGCTAATACTGTAATATCTGGGTTTTTCTAAAACCGCGTCATAATGTCTAGTAAGTGCTGTGTTTGTGAAAGTAGGCGAAAGGACGTCCTTTTACATTATTTTCCAAAAACTGAGATAGGACTCCAAAATTGGTTACAGTGTCTTTGTGCGCATAATAATAACTTAAACCAGTTAAGTGCGGTGGAACTTCGTAAATTGTTTGTGTGTCACAAACATTTTGAGCAGAGATTCATCACACCCAAGCAGCGACTTTTCGTTGGTGCCTACCCGACGTTATTTACCGTGACTGAAATTACGACTGGAATTCCGGAACGAACTTACTTTGACTCTGGTTAGTAAAACAAGAGTAAAACATATTATCACTGAATAATTGATATGTGCATTAGCCCTGACTTTGCACCGATATTATGTTGGTTGTTTATTAAAATGAAAGTATTTTTTTTTTCCAATACTTACATATTATCTTTACTACCATAAACAATAACAAATTCAAAAACCAAAAACCAACCAAGGGGGTTGGTTTTGAACCTCAAGTAACAGAATTCAGAAACAATTGGTTTTTAATTATTTTTACTATTTGGTTACTGCAGCGTATGACTTATGTTTCAGAAAATATCAATCCAAATATTGAACACAATTACACCAGAAAGAGAAAGCACAATGACCATACCTATAGTAAAAGATTTTCTGGTGAGTAATGGTATTAATATGCAACATTATACAAATATTTCATTGCCTAGCATCGTCAATAAATGTTTTTCTTTTTATTTCAGAAACCATGCCATCTACTCTAGGTGATTTGGAGCAAATTTCTGTTCCAATCGTGTTTCCACAGTCAGGTAATACTTAGATCAAATTATTGGTGAGAATTCAAGTCATTTTTTTTTTATTCATAACCTAACTAAATTATAAATATTTTGTTACAGAAGATCTGCCATCTACTTCCCATGCTTTTTTGAAATCTCAGTCAGGTAAAGGTTTGCTTTGGCTATACATATATATCCTCTATGGCAAGATATCAAAGCTACATTGTCAGCGAGTAATATAGGCTGAATTTTTTAAAATAAAATGAATGCATGCAAAGGCATGTGTAAAAGCTAGTATATTTATATTTCTAAACCAATACTACTAAATATTCATGCTGTGCCATGTGCCCCTGGCTGAGTAGCCTGTAGTTTGAGGTACTCTGCCAGGTAATATAAACTAATTATGTCCTTTTTCATTTTAGCTGATGTCATGCCATCTACTTGCAATGCAGATGAAATTTCTGCAGCAAATCTACATTGCTCAGGTACATATAGATCTAAGCAAAGAATGCTTAAATTAGACAGAAAATAATAATTTATAGAATTTACATTTAATTTTGTTCACAGATACCATTGTATTGAAAGCAACTCCCAAAAGATGTCCAAGAAGACGCCTAGTTGAAAATATAAAAAGTTTGACACCGAAATGTCATCGTATATATCAACAATATTGTCGATCTAGAAAACAACTTGATTTCAGTCGAAGAGCCAGGAGGGCCATAAAATTTAATAAAAGAAATTCTTTCGATAATTTTGCGAAAGCAATGAACCCCTTAGCAAAAAAAATTTTTTGGATGCAAGTTAAGCAGTGTACCAAAAAGAGTAAGGGTCGAAGATTTACATTGGAAGAAAAAATTATTGGGCTTTCTATAATGAAACAAAGTCCAAAATGTTATAAATTTCTTCAAAAAATTTTTATTCTTCCATCAAAAACAACTTTAAACAAGTTAATTACAAATTTAAATATTGAATCTGGCATTAATCCACAAATTTTTCAAGCCATAAAAAAAGAGGTATGTATACTAAAACTCACATCTTTTTATTATTCAGTTACCCATTATTACTTTTTCACCTTGTATTCATTATTATCTCATTTAACCTCATACAATTTATTATTTGCAGGTAGATACTTGGGCGCGAAATAAAAAATACTGCTCTATATTATTTGACGAAGTGGCATTAGAAGCAGGACTCCATTACAATAAACATAAAGATAAAATAACTGGATTCGTTGAAATAGACTGCAAAACAATAGAAGAGTTTGCAGATCATGCATTAGTTTTTATGGTTAGAGGAGCACTTCACAAGTGGCAGCAGCCTGTGGCCTTTTATTTTTGTAAAGGTGCTACATCTGGTGTGCAACTAAAAATTATTATTAAGAAAATAGTGTCTGCGGTGATTGATTCCGGGCTTGTACCATTAGCACTTATCAGTGATCAGGGTACAGCATTTCGCTCTGCACTAAAATCATTGCAAGATGACACAAGGCGAGAGCAATTACAAGCCAGTGACTCAGTAATTGGTAAGTGTTTGGTAGTCTATCTGTAAATGATTGTTTATTTATTTTAAAAGATAGTGTTCTTAATATAATATATTCAATATTATATAATTCTTTTTGATGGGTACTGACCATTCAACAAGGAAGATGTATTATATTGTATATAGTAGTAAAGTTTTTTTTTATACAGTTACAGATAACATCATCATGCTGAAGGGACATTCATTAAATGTCATTTTTGATCCTCCTCACTTGATAAAAGGAATAAGGAATAATTTTTTAACAAAAAATATTAAATATAACGGCAAAATAGCCAAATGGGAAGATATAATTGAAATATATAAAAGAGATTGCAGCCATGCACAAATGCGATTGCTGCCAAAGCTAAATGATGAACATGTTATACCTGATAAAATAAAAAAAATGAAGGTAATTCTAATAAACTAATTTCTTGTTTAAAGTACCTATGGCTATATTAAGATATATCCATGTATGAAACATACTATAAAACATTATTATTTTTAGGTAAAAAATTGTGCTCGCGTTTTTAGCAAGTCAGTTGCTGCTACACTGGTATACACCTCTGATTTTGGTAAGCATTAAATGTATATCTTTTGTCTCTGTTTTATGATTATACTTACATTAGCTTATCACCCATTACTTCAGATGTGTGGACTGTGTAAAATTGTGAGTAACTATATGCCAGATTTAGAAAAGAAAAACTGCTAGAATTTTTCTAGCTGTGTTTTGCTTATCTGCATAATACAAACATCGAAAATTCATAATATGTTGTAGTAAGATGGTTATATTACTTCTGTTCTAAGATTTAATATTTTGTTTTAGATCACTATCCTGATGGGAGCAAAGTAAGCTCTACCTTACGCAATACCGCTGAAGTTGTGTCATTTTTTGACGATTTATTTGACTCCGTTAATGGAGCTGCAATATACAGCAAATCTTCAAAAGGGAAGCCATTGCGGAAAGCTGTTACAGCAAAGAGCGGTCATCACGTGTTTTGGACTGAAGCTTTAGCGAAACTAAAAAATATTACATTTGTTGATGCAAACCATAAAGAGAGTACCGTACCTTCTTTAAAGAACTGGACAATAACGATTGAAAGTTTACAAAGGGTGTGGCAATTATTTAAAAATAAGAAAATAAGAATTATGCGCCCACGTTATTTTAATTCTGACCCTCTTGAAAACTTTTTCGGTCAGGTCAGGGCGTATAATTATAGGAATAATGATCCTGATTGCCACACATTTAAATGCACCTTTAAATCATTGTTGGTCACTAGATTTATAAAATTTCATTCATCATCATTTAATTGTGAGGATGATTCGGGGGAACAACTCCTAAAAATTCAATCTTTGTTTGATACAAATTTCCCCCATGAAGAGATTCATGACATAGAGTCCTGTAACACCAAGGAATTCTTTGACCCAGAAAGTCTTCTAGTTAGTGTTAGAGAAGAAAGATTAAATGTTCAATCAAGGGCATACACTGCGGGGTGGGTTATCCGAAAATTACTCAATAAAAATCCTTGTAAATTATGTGAAAAAAATTTAACGAGCGAAATTGAAGGACCTATTCACAGATGGATCACTTGTCGTGAATTTAATAGTTTAAAAAAAAAGAAATTATCCTATCCCTCAGAGCATGCCGTAAGATTATTTTCAAAGATAATGGAGGAAGCAACTGAATACCTAGAACACAATGCTCATCAATATAAAATTTCAGAAAATATAAAAAACGCCGTCATGTCTGGGTATTCATTTGACTTCCTCGAGTGTGAAAATCACAAAGACTCTGTGATAGAACACTTTCTGGGTTTCACTATCAGATTAGCAGTGTTTAATTGGTGCAGTATAATAAACAGGATTTTAAAGGGTACGGATATCTGTAGATTGGAAAATAGAAATCTACCTCCAATGCAAAGTAAAGCATTTCAAAAATACAAATCAAAATTGAAAAATAAAAAAATTAATAAGTAAAATGTCTTTTAATCAATTAACCTTTTTTATTTTACCTATAAAAGGAATACTTATTTGACAATTAGACACTGGCAAATTATCTAGAAGTCAAGCCTTAATAAAATTATTAAAAAAAAAAGAACTGTCAAAATGAAAAAATGACGTCCTAAAAACTTGTTACTACAGATGTTCGTCTGATACCGTAGATTGAGAATAGAGTATAGATAAGTCATCAGCGTATACCTAAGAGAGATAGCAATATATCTACATACTATACCTATAGCTACAACAATAGACTAAGTATTGGCTTTTACAGACAATTATACAACAATTCACCATTACTACAAACGAAATCACACAAAATACTGCGTATTAGAATGATTAGATTGTTAAAACTGACATAAAATCACTTAAAATGGTGAGAAATGTCAAAGCACCACGCATTTGTCTGCCACCAAAGCAATGGTGGCAGACATAAAAATCCGATACGCAGACAGAGACAAAAATTTTTTTTTGTCCTGCTCACCCGTATATATCAGACATATAAGCTCTCTCACTCTAATAATTATTATTCTTTAGTAGCTCATCTATACTCTATTCTCAATCTACGTCTGATACGTAGTATCACTAAGTAGTCTGTGGTCATCAGGGAAGAGAACCATAGATAAAAGAAAATATATGACAGTTAGGACAAGTCTGTTCTCAACGTTTAGGTTCGTTTTCGTTGCATTCTTAACAACCATTACGCAAATACGAGTAGTTTGCGTGCTGGCTGTTTGCTTTCCATTATATTTTAGATGGAGCGTTCTTACAACGCTTATTATAGCTATATGCGGCGGGTCACTCACCGACTCGATCAATTTGCTTGCGAACTCCTTCAAGGGTGCGCATTTTCTTACATAACTTTTCAATTCCTATCATTGGAGGTCCGAAAATATTTCTCATACTATTTAAAACCATAATGATCATTCTTCATAACAAATCATTCTTCGTAACTTCATAAAACATAATCATTGAAATTCATAACATCATTAATCATACATTTTTGGGCGAGTCTAGTGTTTTATACACCTACATGGCTGGGTGATGGGTAGGTTAGGGTTATTTTTTTTATGACCAGGCGGAGTGCACTGTTTTTGTTAGCAACAAGGTAGTTACAGTATTAATAAAAAAAATATGATCACTAACTGTTATGAGCTCCGTTGGTAGTAATAAAAATGTATAAATAAAAAAAAGTATGAAAAATAAAATTATGAAGAGTGATTATTATGAGCACATATCCGTAGTAAGACAAAGAATAGGATTTAGAATATTATGTGAGCCAATATGGACCCCTCCTTCAATTCAGTTAGCGGTCGACTTGCCAACGAAAGTATGCGAGCAATTTGATCCATTCGGCGGAGATATACGCGCGCTTCTTAATTCGCAACAAACTGTATTCACATGTACCTTTACAAAAGCTACTCACTCAACCCTGTCATCAATATCGCGGTCGTGAGCTCGAACTCTTCCCACGAAGAAGTCTTTCTCCACAGTCTCGTTGAAAGAGAATAAGTAATTATTTTCTTCAAAAATCGGTATCTCATCGTTCCAATTAATGAGGTCTATGTATATAGTTGCGGTCTGTTTGAAATCTGTGTTATTTAAATCTGTTGCCATTACCTATAAATTTTTATTTATTTAGAATAAACACAAAACACACATTTAAAATAATTCTAGAATTTGAGTAACAATATTTTCAGTAAGTGGAAAATGTAGCAAACCGTCAAAGTTATGTTCCGGAAATTGGTAACTATATTATCATAATCGAGTAGACTATGATTCTCTGTTCCCATGAAGAATGTTTGTCTCTGATATCCATCCAAAGGTGATATGTAGAAAGCCGAGATAGCCTCAGGGGGTTCTGCTTCAAATATTTCTACCGAATATCTAGCGTGTTCGCCCTGGGGAGAACAAAAATTGATTGAGATAGATTGATTGAGATACACCACGTACCCAAAAATAATTATTATCCAGATGTTTTGCTTACCAAATCTCGATCGTGAAATCCGAACTCAGATAAGGCTAAGGTTAATGGTGTCTCTTCCGCTATACGAGTACGATATTCAGGATGAAGGGGTTTTGGTTCTTGGTCATTGATATCGTTCACGATGATCACAATATCATAATCAATAAACAATGATGCGTTGTTAGATTTGTATGCTACAATAGTCAACTGAAACACCTCGCGCTCGAGTGCGTCGCGGTCAATCGGGGCCACGTGCAGAATGACACCGTCATGTCCACCCTCTATGTTTTCCAGTGTAAAGAATGTATCTGAAAAATAGTTATTTATTATACAAGAGTGGAAAGTTCCTTTTTAACCGCGTGCTCGATTTGGATGACCGAGCAAGCGAAGGATTCTAAAGTTGAATCACGAGCGCAGCGAGTGATTCTAAATTAGAATCCTGAGCGTCAGCGAGGGAAACAAACGAGCACAAGGTGAAAAATCTTTCCACTCGAGTGCAATACGTAACTTTTCATCCCACCTCAGCGAGGAAATGACAAAATGAAAAAGAATTTTTTCACAATTTAAAAAGTTCTAATCATAAATTTGGCACCATAGAGGTTACATTAAATAGGTTTAATGACGTTTTGAATTTACAATTATATTGAGTACTCATTATATGTGATGTTCTAAATTCAAATCTACTTTGCCACTCAAGCGAATAAAATAGAATTTTCCAGCCAGATTTCGAAGCGCAAAATTACACTTTCCGAGGTGGTGGGATGAAAATAATATTGTCTGATGATTCATTCCATATTATACTAAATAATTCAAGAAAGTTATTTTCATACACATTTGGGCTAGATATTTTTTTTAATGTTTTGTTATGAGGACTGCAATGAGATTAGATAAAGCGAAAGAAATATTTAACCTCTTACTTACCGAGGGTACCATTACAATAAATATAAAATAGAAATAAATTTTAAAACTTTACAAATATCCCCATGTGTTGGTAAATCAGAGGTTAAGGATCGTTGGAAGTGGAAAGAATTGATATCTGAACCTATCCTACCCCTTTGGGAGAAAGGTGTCACTGTAAAGCAACATATACGTAAGTATGTATGTATATTTTGGAAATATTTGCACAGAAAGTAAAAAAACTAAATACATTGACTTTCCTATCGGCTTTTGTTAACAAGTCCTGTGGTAGATTTTAAGAGAATTGCTCGGGCAATCGCTTCGTGAGCTTAGGTGGCAAGGTTGCATTCGATTCGCGCTTAAGCGCGCGTATACGCGCTCATCAGAGTGGATAGTGTAAGTTTTTTAGTATACAAAACGCACCGATTCTAGTTGCGTTAAGAGCTCAATTTGTATGGGAAACATGATTTGCACTTCTCTCCGCTAGGGGCGCTGTTCGCGTTTCCTTATTTTTAAAATACGCCGTTTGCTCGCTCTTAAAATTGATCTAAACGCGAGGGAGTTAAATCTGTCCATACGTATTTTAAATTGTAATTTATTCATATTGATATAGGTATATCTATTGACCTGTAATGATGTTTTGAAATCATTACGAAATTGCAAGTTGTGGAGTTTCTTTCGCCATTCCTTTTCTATCTCAGCACAGTAATATAATAATTGTTTAGGTAAAATAATTATTTCGACACGAAATGGTGGTAGGGCTTTGTAGTTAGCAAAGTCCGTTTAAATAAAGAGCTTTTTCATTTCATTACATTACATGCATACATACATAAAGTAGTTTTTTCCCATAGGGATAGGCAGGGAAATTCAAAATCAAAGTCAAAATTTATTTTTTCATCATTTAGGTACAATTTGTACACTTATGAAAGTCAATTTTGATGGCATCGGTTCAAAAGTCTACCAGGAGGCCTTGTTCTGAGAACAACCGGCAAGAAACTCAACAAGTTTTATCCTCCCTTTACAGTTTTCATAGCACTGATTTGGAATGAGTAATAATACACATTGTCAAGTCTATAATAATTAATCATAATAACGTAATAAAATAAAGACTAATAATTAAAATTACAATAAATATATATATATATAAAAAAATGTGATCCTTTACATATTTCTTTCCCTTCATCTACTTTCATCACTGTCCTCATACATGCTCGGCGGTTTCCAGTACTTTTGACGTCCTTTTTTCTTTCTCGTATGTACGTAGTATAGAGAAAGTCTTGTAAGCGTAAAAAAATTCGACCTCGAGATTTCGACGGATTTTTGACGACGTCTTCGATTTGATCGATAAACGTTCGCGAAGGTCTTCCTCGTCCCGCATGTCCGTTCACGCCAGATTCATATCCTTTTCGTTAATCTACTTTCACACACCTTTCTATATGACCGAACGACTTTAGTACCACTTTCCCAATTCTTGTCACTTACCACATCGTCTTTCAAACCACAGATCTCCTTATCACGTCATGTAACCTGTCATTAAATTTTACACCAGTCATGATCCTCAAGGCTCTCATTTCAACTGTATTCATTCTGCTTTCGTGCCTTTTCTCCTTATCCAAATTTCACTTCCATACATCAGTGTTGGGACCAGCACACCGTCATGCACAGCCAGTCGTGCCTTTTCAGACACCTTCTGTCTGACCGCCCATAAAATGGTGCGAAGCCCCATTCACCTGTTCCATTTTTATTCTCAATATCACTGACACACTTTCCATCAATCTTAAATTGTTTATGTTTATGATAGGAAAATTTAAATATAAATACCTTCTTCATCGGCAATAAGGGTATAATTTATGGGGTTATTAATATCAGTATCGCTATCAATAGCTCTGACAGTGAAGTTTTGTTGTGTCTTCTCATCGAATCGCTGCATGGCAAAGATCTCTACCCAACGCGGCGGTCTGTGGTCTACATTTTGAACTCTAACCACCATTGATAGTGTGGCGTTATTTGGCAAAGAATCCTAAAAAAGGAGGATAATATATTATACTTTAACTCGAAATATTACCAATTGGGCCAACAATTTGCGTCTAACTAGTTGAAACTGAGCTGCTAATTGTATGTAACCTGGTTCAGTTCCTTTTCAACTTTCAAATTGGATTTGGATAAATCGGAAAGCGAAATGCAGCAAATAATATACTGGACATATTGTAAGATGCTCCCTTTAAAAATATAAGGCATACAGTCAGACGCAAACTATGTGCTTAAAGGTCCGCAGCAGCGTATATTGGTAGCGAGATTACTCTGAAAATGGTTATCATACCTTAGCTACAACGGTGAAGATATGAAGCAGATTCTCGGCAAAATTTAGGGGTTTCCTGATACCAACGGTCATGTACATACGATCCCACACTGAAGGAATGTTATCGCCTTTCATATAGAAAATCTCATCATCACCACGGTCGCTGAGTACTTCGAATGTCATGAAACGGGTGCTTATCTCCCCGTCTAAGTCAGATATTTCATAAACGCAGTCTGTTAGACGCTCTTCTCCTAACTCCTGTAAGACGTAAATGATATTATTAGTGAATCGAAAATAGGGATCGGATCAGTAAATCGTATTACTTTGATAATTGAGTTTACGCGCACTTAGTAAAAAGGTTTAGCGGACAATTTGGCTAGGTACACACAAAATAGTGACAAGTCCTCTCAAATCTACCATTGTAATGAATACTCTAGCTAGAGTAAGTACCCTTTTTTTTCGGAAATATCTAATGCACTTATGCATCATCCCTGCAGTACGATGCACTAAACATCCTCGGTGGGCGTTTTGCAAAGGCACACTAGGTGCAACAGCGACTTGGGATCGCGGACTTTCGCCTGGAAACTGTACCTAGAGTACCCTGGGTGGATCATATAAAGCTTCACCTCAATTCGGACCAATCGGCTGCTCCATCAGTGGACTACTTACATAGCACTCTAGGAGTTCGTTGAAAACCATAACTGTCAGTGGAGTCTATGCTAATTCAATATTTCGTTACTTTACGAGGTTGTCAGAACATACACATTATCCACTGAATAGATGCACATAATAGAACATTGGAATTAAATATCCTTTAACAATAAAAATAAATTATTAAAAATACATAGTTATTAACACGAGTTATTTATATTTTAAGCAAAAATTTTATATTATTATACAATTGCTATCGCGGTAGTTTATCTCTCATTACCATCAGGTCGATTGGAGCCATTTGCTTAACTTTTTTATAAAAAAAAAAACCAGCAAATTGCGAGTCGGACTCGAGTAAGAAGGGTTCTGTACCATAATTTAAAAAAAGTCACGTTAGTTGTATGGGTGCCTCTTAAATATAAATTTTATTTTAATTTAATTATTTACTTTTAAAGTGAATAATATAACTCGATATTCTGAGAATATATCAATCGCCTTTCTGTTGCCGTTATCAATATCGAGCAAAAACAAGAAAAAAAAACCTCGTTTGTTGTATGGGAGCCCCCTTAAATATTTATTTCATTCTGTTTAATAGTCTTAGTTGTTATAGCGGCAACAGGAACAGATCATTTGTGAAAATTTCAACTGCCTAACTAATATCACGGTTCATGAGATACAGCCTGGTGAGTGGTGACAGACGGACGGACAGCGGAGTCTTAATAATAGGGCCCCGTTTTACCCTTTGGGTACGAAACCCTATAAATATTTGAATAAATAAATATTGTTATGAGGGTACTATATTATACAGGATGTAAAAGACATGAACAGTCAAACGAGAACCATGTATTCTGCTCACCATCATAACATTTTTTTTCCTTTAGACTATACCTGGGAAATTGATAGTTAAGATTTTATTGAAGGTCAAAGTCATAATTTTTTTTAAATTTTTTTTATGAAAACGTATTCTTTACGTTATTTCTTAATAATTGTCCAGAGAAACATTATTATTTTTTTTAGTATTTCATAACAAAAAATGGTTTCAAAATGTTAGCGTATAATGTAGCTCACTCGATGCGCACGGACACTAACGAATGGCAAAATTATCGCGGTTTTGCGAGTTGAGCCCTTTACATTGCGCGGTACAATTTGCAATTTTTTTTAACACCAAAAAATAAAAGTCATTTCCCAGCTATATTTTTTTGAAATATGTCTTATTTTGATGTATAGAATACATGCTTCTCGTTTGACTGTTCAGTGTTCATGTCTTTTACACCCAGTATATTCATATTACTTTGAGTACCTATTCGAAAATACTGTTTTAGATTCCCAAGAAAAGTATTTTAGTATATTAAAAATATTGTTATTATTATAAATTTGACATACAGGGACTTCGCAAGAGCTGATCGCGTGGATAATGGGCGCGTTGTCGTCGATGTTGACGATGAGCACCGTGACCAACGCCTGCAGTGTCTGGCCCGTCACAGTTAAGAGGAAAGTGTAAGACTGCATATCTGGCGTCTCATAGTCTTGCCTGCAATAAAATTGTTTTTACTTTCTCGTAGGTACGTAGTATAGAGGAAGTCTTGTAATCGTCAAAAAATTCGACCTCGAGATTTTGACGGATTTACACGTTTTGGACCTCCCCGAGACCAAAAATATATTTTCATCCCACCACCTCGGAAAGTGTAATTTTGCGCTTCGAAATCTGGCTGGAAAATTCTATTTTATTCGCTTGAGCGGCAAAGTAGATTTGAATTTAGAACATCACATATAATGAGTACTCAATATAATTGTAAATTCAAAACGTCATTAAACCTATTTAATGTAACCTCTATGGTGCCAAATTTATGATTAGAACTTTTTAAATTGTGAAAAAATTCTTTTTCATTTTGTCATTTCCTCGCTGAGGTGGGATGAAAAGTTACGTATTGCACTCGAGTGGAAAGATTTTTCACCTTGTGCTCGTTTGTTTCCCTCGCTGACGCTCAGGATTCTAATTTAGAATCACTCGCTGCGCTCGTGATTCAACTTTAGAATCCTTCGCTTGCTCGGTCATCCAAATCGAGCACGCGGTTAAAAAGGAACTTTCCACTCTTGTATAATAAATAACTATTTTTTGAATTATGTCTGTGTGTGTCTGTGCGTTAGCACGATAACTCGAGCATGCTTTAACTTATTGCAACCAAATTTAACATGCGTGTATGACATCAAAATATAAGGTTTCTATCAACTTTTGAGCCGTCGATTACGAAAGTTAAGCAACCAAGTGCGCGGTCGGTACTCGGATGGGTGACCAAAATTTAACATGCAGGTATGACATCAAAATATAAGGTTTCTATCAACTTTTGAGTCGTTTCCGGTATACGAGAAAATCAATGGGAGACCACTCCCGATTCTTTTTTGTATTATCTGCGTCATGGCAATCTGTTATGATCAAACAATATTGTCTTGCGTTTGTTTAATGGTTTGACACTCATCGGTATACAGTTTTTATAGCAAGTAGTATTTTATTAGATAAATGAAAGACATTCTTTATTATGATATGAACTGAATCAACACTTTATTAGAGTTCCTCCATAGATTATATAATACAGGTTAGACCCGAGTACTGGAGACATAGATCACTTACAGACTAATGTCACAAGTAGAGCCCATTTTTTTAGTGTGGATGGCTCTTACGAGGCTCTTACTATTTGTTGAGAAATATGGTTGGAAGAGTAAGAACACTGTCTGTTCAAACGCAGGGTACTTAGTAGCACCACCACCGCTTAGACTCTGGGTCAGTCTGTTGGTATGTGGCGTGAGCTTATTCTGATTTTTTGTGCTGTACTGAGTAATTAACTCGTTTATAGTTTATATATTTGATTTTCAGATCTTTGTAGATGAATTTACTTTTGGTAATAAACAAATTTATTATAATTATCATAAATACCTTCGCGTGACGACGAGGAACAGTTCGTTGCTAATATTCCGTATCTCCGGCATCAGCAAGTTGAAGGTTCCCGAGATAAAAGGAACGCCTATTGTTGGTGTTCCTGTCCCTGAATAGATCAGAAGAGAAACTGATATTAAAATATTTGTTTTTATGACCAAGCGAAGCGGAATATTTAAATTACTATTAAATTTTCGGCGAATTTTCATAGGCGTACAGTATGAAAATATTTTTAGCGTAAACCGACTTCAAGACGTACAAATTTAAACTAAAAAGTAAGAAATAAATAATATTTTTATTAAGTAGTTGAAAACAGCGTTATAGAAAACCAAGGAAAATATTGATACACATTTACAATTATTTACTTAATTGTAATTCATACTCCGATACATTTGGAGCCGGTGCCAGCTGCCAAGCCGGCGGACTATTTCTGATCTTTATTATGCATTCATATTATGTATTGTTAATGGGTTAATCAAGTTCGTATCTATTATGTAAGGTTATTTTGCTTAGGCTGGCAACCTTGTTATTTATTAAGGTAATAAAATAATTTGTCATAGTTTTTGTGTTGATTATTGGATTTACTAACCAAAATTACTGCATATTAGGTGATGGCAAGTTACCTAATATCGGGCGACTGCTGTTCCAACTTAGCTACACAGGACTGTTTGACCACGACCACAGATATATCAATCTAAGGAGATCGGTCGAATCGCCGAGTTCATAGGAAGACCGAGTATCGCGATCAGCGGCTGTACTACATAACATGGTTCTAGTCGAGCATGCCGTAATATACACTATTCATTGCGCGCGTCTTAAGGACTGCGAAGCGATGAAAGTTAAGCACAGCCGCAAAGGAGATCGGTGAAATCGCTGAGTTACGTATTCAATTGACTTTATCGGAAGGCGAAGTGGCGGAAATGTATGCCCACAGGGCATACACTTGTCGCAAGTTAAACGCCAGCTTGGCCTATCTTCTTGTATTTATGAAATCTGTGACCACGACGAATTTACCCATGTCATTCGTTTTTTTTTTGAAGATCAGTCGCCCGGATAGCGAAAGGTCGCGGGTTCAAGTCCCGTCTCAGCACTTATTCATGACAGGATTTTTTCCATGTTTTTCGGTTTTCTACTTAATTTGGTATCAATTTCAATTACGACTGTCATGTCAAAATGGAGTTTGATTGTCGATATCTATTGAAATTGAGTGCAGTTGATTTTACCTTGTAAACCCCGATTTTAGCCAATTTCATTCCATTCTTTTTTTTTCGTAGTTGGGTTACAGTATTTTACACTTTTTGTTTTTTATAGTAGTTAATAATATACTTTAAGCGTTAAGACATAAGATTTAAGTGTTTACTGTCATCCATTGTTCATACCTGGGTAATTTAATTTGGCAATTATGACATCGCCTTCAATCTCTTCCTCCATGTAGATGACCGGCTGGCCTATGTTGTTGTTTGGTTGAGTATACGTTTCCATGCATACTTCTTCACGAGGCGGTGGAGGAAAAAGGGGACGCTGGTTCCAAGTAAGACCTGCGTAAAAAGTGAATGTTTGGTATAGAGTATAATAAAATTTTATCTAGTAATTTTTTTCCGCCCCTACCTTCCGACAACTACCTTCTGAAATTCGATACCCTAGTTCCATCATGTGCGTGAGGACTGAGGGACCACACTGGTATTTTGCAAAATAAATTTCGGAGGATTTTCAGATACTTTCCGAGATCTGGCTGATGGCCTGTCAGTCCTCACAGGCCATCAGCCAGATCTCGGAAAGTATCTGAAAATCCTCCGAAATTTATTTTGGGATCACACTTTATGGCTGTAGTTTTTAATATATTTAGGTTACATTGTTTTAGATTTGGCCTACATTTGTTGTAAGTCTTCTACTAAATCCTCCGAAATTTGTTTTGCAAAATACCAGTGTGTTCCCTCAGTTCTCACGCACATGTTCCATTGAGCATATGCCTATTTCACAATCATATCAATTAGATACGTTTGCAGCTATTTTGTCCTCTAACTTCCTCACTGCATCAGTTTTCTACCCTTCATTAAAAATTAAATTTGTCTAGGGTCCTTTTCCCTGTGTACATACATAATTAAAAATATTGGGCCAAATTTGCCGCCCTAGGCTCCTACTCAGCTATACTCAGCCTACTGGTAAATCCGCCACCATATCGGATAAATAGTCTTATTCTATTACATCTTTAGTCTACTCGTTACCACTAACATTGAAATGTGTTACGAAACGTCAATATAAGATAATAATGTGGCCTGAACACTGGTTGTTCCCGTGCTGGTACAGGTACCCGTCTGGGGATTGCCTATACTCTAGCTAATCCCCCATCGGCGCATCGCCCGGTTCACTTTTGAGCCGGGCGGTGCGTCCGGGCCAGGCATGACAAGTACCCGTATGAGTTTTGATAATGTATCGTTTCTTTTCATACATAGCCCACTGTTTCTGATAGTTTACGCTAGAGGCGCTAGTGGGCAATGTATGAAAAGAGACGAACGTTTGATCGAGCTCGAAAATTAAAAATGAAAATGAATAAGCTCTTTATTTAAATGGATTATTGCTAAGTACTTTTAAATAGTCAAAACCCTACCACCATTTCGGGACGAAATAATAATTATTATGCTGAGATGGAGAAGAAACGGCGAAAGAAACTCCACAGCCCACAATTTCGTAATGATTTCGAAACATCAATACAAGTCAATAAATAATTATCAATATAATACAAGTTACAGTTTTACATGCGTAAATTTTGGGTAGTATTACTCCCACGCATTTGGATTATTTATCTTGTGAAAGATTTTCTATATAATTCAATTAATCACATCAACGAACTTTTTTTGAACGAACGAAAAAATTGAAATTTTGATACCCACTACCATTTTATGTTATTGTTAGATAGGTACTTACAGACATTACTTTCAATTTAGGTGCTAAGCATACATTTAAGATCCTTCGGTTAACAATGTTAGAAGAATACAATCTGTGGTATAAAAAAAAACCTAACAAACTCATACTAGGGGTAAAGGCGTACGTAACTACGTAAGTATGCCGACCCCGAAAAGCAAAGGGAAAAAACACAAAGGGCTTAGTACCGGTGATTTTTATGCATAGAATCGGCGTCAAATGTCAAGGTGTGAGTCCCGCACACGCCGCAAAGTCTAGCCAACGTAAGATTCGTAAATGGATTTTCCATTATTTCGTCCGGAAATGTTCGTAGGGCTTTTGACGATTTAAAAGTTCTTAGCAAAGTCCATTGAAATAAAGAGCTTTTTCATTTCATTCATAAAAAAATTGGGAGTGGTCTCATACTTTCTCGTATACTGAAAACGACTCAAAAGTTGATAGAAATCTTATATTTTGATGTCATACATACATGTTAAATTTTGGTCACCCATTCGAGTACCGACCGCGCACTTGGTTGCTTTTGCTGCTTTCGTGATCAACAACTCAAAAGTTGATAGAAACCTTCTATTTTGATGTCATACATGTATGTTAAATTTGGTTGCATTAAGTTAAACCATACTCGAGTTACCATGCTAACGCACAGACACACAGACATACAGACACACAGACATAATTCCAAAAACGGTATTTTTGGACTCAGGGAGGTCCAAAACGTGTAAATCCGTCAAAATCTCGAGGTCGAATTTTTTTGACGATTACAAGACTTCCTCTATACTACGTATACGAGAAAGTAAAAAGGACTGAGACGATTTTGAGTGTGACATCTGTTCTCTGGTCGTTGGTTTTTTTTTTATTGAAGGATTTTTGTTTTTTTTTGGTTTGGTGCCATAGTGACAGATTGTCAGCATGGCAATCTGTCACTATTTGGAGCCACTGGATGGCCCATACTGCTGGATGTGGTTTTATGTGTAACGAAATGTTACCTAAGGCTCTGCTCAACCCCTCTTCGGACTATGATCGTGATATACTGAAACCCATGCAAGTGAATAGGTACGCTCGTTATGTTTTTTTTATATAAAGTATTCTATCTTACCTTCAAGATCCAATTCTTCGAACTCTGGCGTTGGAGGCCTCGGTATTGCGACCATGTATGTACATTGTGCTGAAAATATAACGACCATATGAGACAATTCACACCCGCACACACTATGCTAATATATATATTATGTGTACCCGCACGTAAACGAGGCAAGCATACGTGAATTTATGTACACACACATAGATTTCCTACTTGAAATCGAATGGCCTTTGCTCGAATATTAAATACTCGAAAAAAATGCGCGACGTTCGGTCGGCTGAGTTGAATGGCCCCGATATCGAGTGGATACATGAGCCATTTTTTGGTATGAAATACTTAAAATTTTGATAATGTTTCTTTGGACAAAAATTAAGAAATAATGTTTTCAATTTGTTTTCATTAAAATCTTGAAAAATATCTAATTTTGACCTTCAATAACTATTAATTTCCCAGGTATAGTCTAGAAGAGAAAAATCGGGAGTGGTCTCCTCTTGACTTTTTCGTATACTGGGAACGACTTAAAGGTTGATAGAAACCTCATATTTTGATGTCATACATGCATGTTAAATTTTGGTCACCCATCCTAGTACCGAACGCGCACTTGTTTGCTTAACTTTCGTGATCGACGGCTCAAAAGTTAAAAGAAACCTTATATTTTGATGCATACACGCATGTTAAATTTGGTTGCAATGAGTTAAAGCCTGATCGAGTTATCGTGCTCACGCACAGACACACACAGACAAACACACAGCAACAATTCCAATTTTTTTGGACTCAGGACGGAGGTCCAAAACGTGTAAATCCGTAAAAATCTCGAGGTCGAATTGTTTGACCATTACAAGACTTTCTCTACACTTACTACGTACGAGAAAGTAAAAAAAAAATCGGCTTTTTTATAGGTCTTTTATACCAGTTATTTATCTAATGTACATTATCTACTTTAATTTAGCTTTGTGATGAGTTCGCAGGTTTGAAGTCATTATTTCTGAATTTTGCATTATACAGTGCATTGTTGACATTGGAATATTTCTAAAATGAGACTCAACTCATGAATTAAACTCAGCTGTTCACTACAAAAGTGCTACATCTATGCATCCAAAATGTATGGAACAGCCGACTATTTTAGTCAATTGACTTGCCATATTCCTGAGGTCTTGAATCATTAGTAGAGTCTTATTTTAAAAGGATGCCAATGATTCACAGTTACTCTGTATATGCCCCTTTCTGATAGGCTAGGCGCGTTTCGTTTCTGTACAAAATCTACAGATTATTTACCAAACATCACCTGGGCCGCAATTCTTGTTTCGTTCGAAATAATCTCGAATTCCAGTTTACTCTTCGAATCCTTTTTGGACCCATAAAATCTCGTAAATATTTATTTTTATTTTATTTTATTTTGGCAACAAACAGTCATTATTGTTAACAATAAGTTCGAGTTACAAACAATATTTTAAAAACCTAAATAGTGCCGAAAAAAAAAAATGTATTAGTATGTATGTAGTAGTTACGTATGTATATGTATAGTTGGTATTGAATATTTATGTATTAATATTTTGTTTTAGTGAACATACTAAATATAAACACTCATCACTCACTCATTTTTATTGTTCTAGCTAGGTAACCAAATGATCCGTACAAAAAGCTTTGTAAATTAATAAAAATCAAAGATTACAATAAAAAGATTACAGATACTAATTATAGCAGATCGAATTTGAAATTTGCCTCTACTGCTACCATCACTCGAAGCAATTCGATTGGCTTCCCTTTGAGAAAAGTCGAACTCGAGATTTTCAGAATAAAAACGTCAAACGTTTTCAACATCATGAAAACTCTAATAAATTCTCGAATTCGAGATTATTTCGAAGGAAACGAGAATTGCATCCCCTGGCTCGGTTTAAGATAGTTTGTTTTATCGTGGGCGTGCACAAAATAAAGCTTACACTAGTGGCTTGTCTAAGCTAGTGGCGCATCGACCATACGTTATACTATGCATCAACGCAGTATAATATGTGCCCGGCACACCATTGGTAAAAGTTTTCGGGCACGTCCCGCCGGTAGCGCGGATTGGCCGGTCCTTTCAAACTCAAACTCAAATATCTTTATTAATTTAGGTACAATTTGTACATTTTTGGAAGTCAAGTTTGATGCCATCGGTTCACCAGGAAACCTTGTTGTGTGTAAATGTAATTTTAATTATTGCTACAAAGATATTTTATAGATTACTGTTTGCGAACACGGCGGGCGCTACAACGACGAGTAGCGCTGCTGCGTAGAGAATGTTAACCTCCATCTTGCATATTCTGAAATAAAAAGAAAATACTTTATATTTAAACATTACCTATTATTTTTTTAGCAATTTTCGTTCTTTTCAAAAATAAAGGAATGTTTCCTTTGAGTAAAATTTTCTATCTACAGTATTAACCTCTTTCTGTGTTCTGTGGTATTAAGAGTACTTTCCCTTCAGGTGGCATTACAAAATTCCACCCGGTATAATAAGGTATAGCAAATGACGAATTCGAAGGGTAAATGCCGAACTAGCCAACCTTGCCTTGCCGACCTGCAAAGGTGCTTCTTCACACCAGTTTTGATTGACCCAGGATTGTGAGGACACGTGCATTGGCTGATTTCTTTTGCGACATATAATTACGAATTTTGTATAGAATTCTAATAGAAAAAAGCGTCGGTGGCGTAGTGCGTAAGAGCGTTGTTTCCACACGGGAGGCACCGTATCTAACCCCACCACGTTCCAATGCGATATCAAATTTTGAATTCATATGTACGTTTAATCGACGCTTATACGGTGAAGGAAAACATCGTGAGGAAACCTGCACACACCTTTTTTTTTATAAAAAGAAGTCTTATTATTAGGTTTAATGACCGTGAGGCTGTTTTTAGAAAATTTGTGATTTTTTATAGTAACTTAGTCGACCCGCCACAGGTTGTAGTGGTCAGTTTGCAAAAAAAATAAGATCTTTTTATAAGGATAAAAAATCCCATAGTCTAAATCTGACCAATCAAAACACATTTACAAAATTTCATTAACATTGGTTCAGTAGTTTCCGAAAAAAAATAAAGCGATTTTAGGTTTTAGTAACATGCGAATATAGCTTAGAAAATAGCATATACATATTCTGAAATCACGGACAGACACTTCAATTTTGTTTATACAGAATGGAAACTTTCAGCGGAACAGTAAGGGGAAGTACCTGAACCGTAGCAGCTACGAAAATTTCATCCCTATTTACGTAAGTATATTTAATAAATTGTGCCTACAGTTAGCAAAAAAATCAAAACTTTTCACAAAAGTTTTTTTTTTGTTTCTAATTAATCCTTTTATCTAATACTGATCAAAAACTTTGATGGGACCAACCCCGGTTGGAGTACTAAAAAGTCAGAAATTGCAAAAACCTTTTCCCATACATTGCGAACAAAATCATTGCCGATCCTAAGAAAAAAACTATGAAATTCCATTAGGTAAAATATGAGCTTCTTGTAGTAGGTACCTACCTACCTAAAAAACAATAAAAACAAATGATGCTTATTTATTGTGACAACGTTACGGTTTAAATACAAAAAGCAACATGATTTTCAAAAACCCAAAGGACTCAGTAAGCACAATTTTCTTTAGGATTCCGACAAATTATCAGCTGCCTGTCGATATAGAAACCCTTAGACAATTAAACTACGAAACACCTCTTCCAACAATTCTGTTAAAATGGCTTATGCAAAATTTGAGTAGATTGGACCAGGAATCACATTGTCCCATACAAACTTTTGCCTCTTTTTTCATTCTTAGGGGTAGAATTTCGGAAAATCCTTTCTTATCGGATGCCTACGACATACAAAGAACACACCAGTTTCAGGGCTCTTTGATCGACGGTTTTAGACACGAAGATAGATTAAGTAAAATATAAGCTTCTTGGTTTTAGATTGTGCGTTGATCCGCCAGTCAGTCATTTAAGACAAAGGGTTTTATGTTTTATATGTATAGATAAAAAAATCTTTGTTTATTAGAACTCTGACCAATAAAAAGTATTAGAATTACCGTTTTTTACTAAAAACAAATTTATGTTTTTTTTTCATTAAACATATCATACAAAAACATCCTTTTTCTAAATACTCTTCGAATTTGCCTTAGGTTACAGCTATTAGTCTAAAGAACATTATGCACAATGTGTCACTGTTGGACAGCTTCCTTGGTCCAGCTTCCATATTAATAGGCAGTTTCTTTCATAAAACGGGCATAAAACCCAAAAAGTATGTAACAAAACCTTCAGAGAACCAACAATTAAGACAGATGTTACATTGTAAATGATCTCAGTAGTCGGGTATACCTTTACTCCGGAGAGGTCATATGAAATTACGTATCATCCCTGCAATACGATGCAACTGCAGCCCGCCTAGCATGACCACCGAAACACGATATGATATACCCATTAATCACGTTGAACTGTCAAAAATTATTGAATATAACCGCCAACATAGAATTTTATCGGAACTGCGAACATTTATAAGGCTTATACATGTTCGCAGTTTCGATAAATTTTCAAGATTGCGGTTATATCCAATATTTTTTGGCAGTTCAACGCGTTAAATGGCTATATCATATCGTGTTTCGGTGGTCATGCTAGGCGGGCAGGGGTATATGGGACTCAGAGGTAAAGGCAATCCCTCACTAGTGGGTACTAAACATCCTCTGGCATAGGGATGCCATTGGCAGGGGCCAAGACACACTACGACAGCGACACGAGATCCCGAACTTTCGTCACTTTCACAGGGAAGCCATCTATGCCCGAACTTTCGGGCCTAACCTCAGATCATATAAGTAAAGCCTAACCTATTTAAAATATATTTCTGTGAGATCATTGGCTAGACACCATTGGATCGATATCGTCCACTGTCTGGCATAAATACCCAATGTCTGGCCTCCACCAAGCACAAGGCTCCGCTGGCCCTGAAAAGGGCCCTTTCCCGGGTCCCTAACAGTGGTGCCATAAGGGTGACTAGGATGAGACTTAGCGCAGTTTAGGCCATGATGTGTCTAAGCAATCTGTCCCTTTTTATGTGTCACCAAATGTTACTAAAACTATGCTGCTATTGGGATTATAAGCGTAATAATTTTATTTATGTATGATTCAATAATTGGTACAAATTTCGTAAATTCAGTCGTAAATTAGGAGGTAATCTATGTAAATGACTAATCACGTCGCGGGGATTTGATAAAAAAAAGAGAACTGATCAAATCCCTAAATGAGGTATACTTCACCGAATTATTATTGTTGGCCAAAAAGTGCATTGTCGTTGTTACAAATATCTGTCACTAGCTTTTTCCCGCGACTTCGTACACATGGAATACCTAGTTATTTTGGGTAGCGTATTTTGGACATTTTTTGGATTTCCATACGACCTTTCGTTCCCTATTACATATCCACACGGATCTTTATGATAAAATGCATATTTGTGATAAAATGCCTGAATTCAAAGTCTCAGGGTTTAGTCTTCGATAATGACGAACTCCCATACAAGCTTTCATCCCTTTCAATCTTTCATGCCCTTTTTTATCCGAATTTTTTATTTTTATTTTTATTTGTTAAGACACATAACAGGTTACAGTTATAAAATAAGTTAAAAGTACATACATGACTGGTCAAAGTTCAAACTATACCCCAACAATATGTGCCTCTAAAATTTACAAAACAGAGCAACATATTAATTTAATACTACTGACTAATTTCTTTGACTTACTTTTTAATAATTAAAATGAGCTTCTAGAACAATGATATGCATCCAAAACCACAAACCGTCAAATGTGGATACTCATCACTGCCCTTCACTCACTCTTCAACTCAAACATGCAACTGATACTTTACTCATTAAACATTTTAATTTTGTTACAATTTTGTCACGTAAAAAGGGACAACACTTTTCTTTTAAATGAGTTAAGATTCTGTTCAAATATGTCTAGTTCAGAATTACCTTGACTAATCTCATTGTAGAGGCGACGCATCCGGACTATCGGATTATAAAACGACGTATTATTACGATAGACTTGTAGAGGAAACAATTTAGACCTACGCGATCTATAACAGATGTTAAAGTTAATTGAACTAAGCAAGGAAGGAGAATCTACATATGCATGTATAATTTTGTACAAATAAATCATATCGCTTTGCTTTCGTCTATTTTCTAGAGAAGTAATACCAAATTTGGTTAATCTGTCGCTATAGGAACGCAGCTGCCGAGAAAGGCCCTGTCGATAAGACAAGCACCGCAGGAACTTTTTCTGAACCCTTTCTAATAGTTGGCAATGGATATCATAGAAAGGTGACCAAATGACCGATCCGTACTCAAGATTACTTCGCACTAGGCAATTGAAGAGATAAATAATGCTATTGGGATTTTTAAATTCTTTTGTTAGTCGTAAAGTAAATCCGAGCAAACGACAGGCTTTGTTGTGGATATTATTGTAATGTGACTTAAAAGTCAACTTTGAATCAAAGGTAACGCCCAAATCCTTTGCTTCGTCAAGACGTTGAAGTGTTTTTTCGTCGAAGTTATAATTGTAATTAATTATGTTAACCTTTCGCGTGAACGTCACAATACAGCATTTATTGATATTCAAGAACATAAGATTTTCATTAGACCATTGCAAAATAATATCCAAGTCTCTTTGGATATCTTTAGCATCGTCAATATCTGCAATAGTTGAGAACACCTTTAAGTCATCGGCATATAATAAACAAGGGTTACTCAGCTTATCTAGAAGATCATTGATAAAGACAATGAAAAAAAGAGGACCGAGGTGCGAGCCCTGCGGCACGCCTGAAGTCACACAGACAGGTGAAGAAAGTTCGGCCTTGAGGGCAACTAACTGGTTCCTACGCGCCAAGTAAGATTCTATCCATCGCAATAAAGAACCGTGGATTCCGAATAATTGTAGTTTATGGATAAGTATCCTATGGTTCACCCTATCAAACGCCTTGGAAAAGTCCGTATAAATGGAGTCAACCTGCATACCCTTGGCAAAAGCTCCGCACAAGTAATTTTTGTATTCCAGCAGGTTACTGATTGTTGACTTTTTTCGGACAAAGCCATGTTGTTTAGGAGACAAGAACGACTGTAAATAAGGGTACAAAACATCATATACCACAGACTCATGAAGTTTGGCAAGACAGGAAAGAATGCTTATTGGTCTATAATTTTCACAGTTTGTTCTATCTCCGGCCTTGAAAATAGGAACGATATATGCAGTTTTCCATTCATCGGGGAAATCTCCAGTCTGAAAAGACTGGTTGAAGATAATGCATAATGGAGAAGAGAACTCCTTAGCGCAGTACTTTACAATGTAAGGGGGTATTCCATCGGGGCCTGCACTTTTATTTGCATCCAAACTTTTTATTTTGTTTAATATATCTTGTTCTGAGACATATACCACAGAAAGGCTATAATTTGATGAATGCAAGGATTCATCGCTTATGAGGTTCTCGTGCTCTTTCTCTACGAAGACAGACGCAAAATATTGTGAAAACAGTTCACAAGTTCCCTTAAGATCAGATGTAACGGAACCATTATACTTCATGGTCTGGGGTATAGAGTCCCTCCCATTTCTTTTAATGTTTACGTAATTCCAAAAATGTTTTACGTTCCTACACATATCCCTCTCAACGGCCGTCAAGTAGTGTCGATAACAGGATTTTATTAACCGCTTACACCTAGCACGCAACATCGAAAACACATCATAATCTCGTGGGTTTCCGTACATTTTATAGAGTTTGTGATACTTTTGTTTTTCTTTCAAACATTTTTTTAACGCGTTGTTGAACCAAATTGGATAATTTCCGGTATTTTTATAAGAGTACGGAGTGTGTTTATTTAAGATTCGGTTCACGTTTTCATAAAATATGCTTACATTAATGTTCACGTTTTTTGAAGACAATATCTCTGACCATGATATATCATTTAAAGCACGTTTAACTCCGTCCACATCACATTTTTTGAAGTTTAAACGCTTGTATGGTTTACGAAGTATCTTCGGACTAGTTAAAGTGCTTAATGTGATCCTCAATGCAGGGTGGTGGGAGTCCATACGACTCAGTGGACACCCCTCCACTACCTCGACGGACTCCATTGTACCGAAAACTAAATCCAGTTGACGATTATTTTTGTTACCAATGTGATTATATTGTAAGAGTTCGCACGTACCAATCGTCTCCAGTAGGAGTTTTGACTTAACATCCGTCGGGGGGGATGGGACAAGACTAGAAGAACCCTGACGCTGAGTCCATGTAATACTTGGTGTATTAAAATCACCAATACAAAGAAACACGTCAATTTCATTGGACAACAAAATCACATTTTGAAGATTATCATAATACTTCTTTAGGCTTTCTATTGAGAGATATGGCGGTAGATAAGATAAACATAAATTAAGCTTGTAATCGGGTCTCAGTACGATCGTGATCCAGAGGTCCTCAAGCTCAGTCTCCCATGATGACTGTCGGACTACGTTAAAATGTTTCTTTACAGCGACAGCAACCCCACCGCCTTCCTGCTTTGTATTACAAGAACTATACCTGTCCCTTCGAAAAACACAGTACCGCGAGTCAAAAACCTCCGAGTCATAGACACTGTCGTTGAGATTAGTCTCGGTAAGACAAATAACATCGTAATTACAACTTTGTATACTTAAATATATGTCCGAAGTCTTTGATCTTATTCTATTAACATTTTGATACAATATTTCCATAAAATAAGATTAACAAAAATCCAAATTGGTTAACTAAATTTATTATAATATAAAAACGAAGCTGCAGTTTAATTAGATTTTGACAATTTGTTCAGAACCTCAGAGCTTACAACATTAATCGCGGTGGAAGATTCGTCTTTTCTTACATAGATTTTTCCATACCTTGCCCATACAAATTGATACCCATAGTCCATGGCAAACTTGCGAGACTCAGCGTGAAGTTTCTTCATTTCTGGTGACAAGTGTTCAGCTACATAAATTCTAGTGCTATCACCAGGAACACCCAGGTGTGAGGAGTTGATCATATCGTTACGGTGACTCTTGTTGTATCGGTGCACTGCTGAGATGATTTCGTCACGTTGACGAGGTGAAGACAATGTAACCAGGATGTTGCGGGGGCGTTTGGATGCAGAATTCATTTTTGCAACTCGACGACAGGCACGAATCGACGAATCCTCCATGATCACACCCACTAACTCAGTCAATTTCCGAAACAGCGAAGCAACATTTTCATTTTTGCATTCCGGCACTGCGTGAATCTCCAAATTCAGGCCACGGGATAAGTTTTCCATAGTACAGAGCTTGTTTTCTATTTGTTTCATTTGTTTTTTTAAATTATTGTTTTCATTTTCTAAATTTTTTATTAAAGAGTTTTGTTTTTCAACCTCATTTTTTAAATCCTTTTGTTCAGCGCATATGAAATCGGTTGTAGTTGAGAATTCGTTCTTAAGTGTCTGAGCAACAGATTGAATTTCGCTACGTACCATGTTCTCGATGTCGGCTTTTAAGTCAGTGCGTAAGTTGGTTGTATAGTACAGGAGCGCAGCGCTTAACTTTTGATCCATTAAAGAGCTCAGTTTCTCCATTGTAACTGTTTGATCATGAGATTGCGACGTGGATGGCGGTTGTTTTTGCAAACAGTCATTAGTTTCTGATTTTGCTGAGGTGTCAAAATCATAAGACATATTCATTGTTTCGTCCAGTAATGAAATTTGACCTTGACGGACAGGTGTATTACAATTGGTCTTAGTGCGCCTAGTAACATTCGTGCAAGCGGGACAAACCCACGACATGAGAAACTCCTCATTTAACGCTGAAAATTGACTACTCTTAATATTCAAACACTTATAGTGGTAATCGTGTTTGCACAGTCGACAATGCAAAAAACTGTTAGGTTCGAGACTTGTTCTGCAGGCGTTGCAATTCATTATTTATAAAGAACTCGTTCTGAGATATCTGAAAGAAGTATTACAGTAGCTCCCTCTTGTGGCTTGATCAAGTTTCAGTAACTGGAATTGCGCTGCCAGCACAAGTCCTATCACTTGCTGTTATTATCGATCTAAGTATGTAGTTCTACAATGTACACATAGATGGCGCAATGTGCTATTAGTTATGGTAGTTCATACACAGATCGACAGGTGGTACAATCACAGGCACAATCCGAAAAGTTTGGAGGGTATTTGATAAAAATAAATAATGTCTATTATCGTATTGATTGTTCCGATATTTCAAAAAATATGTTTCTCGTTTAACACCTTAATTCTGTCACCGATCACCGAGCTAACACTAGACAAAGCTCCAGAGGAATTAGCGAAGCTGTTGACACAAACACAATCCGCGGATGTGAATATGGGAGATAGAAATTTAGAATTTAAAACACGTAAGTCGCCAAAGATGCTACTCAAACAAACGTCAAAAGTAAAATGGAACGAATATGGTGAAGGCAAATGGAAGGTGATTTTAGCAGTCTAGTATGCATGTTTGTTAGTATTTACGTATGTTCCACCATAGCGCCTAAACTATTAATCCGATTTTGATAATGAGGTATCAATCAATTCTTAATTATGATTCGAGCAACATAGGCTATGCGACTTCAAAAAGATGAGGAGTATTGAAAATAACATCGTTGGCGAATAACATCCTCCTGTATGTCTAACGTCAGTGCATCCATAAGTAACAGGAAATGGTATGGGCTTAACGCTGATCCCTGGTGCAAGCCACACTGAACTCGCCAGTAGTTCCTGCAACTGACCGGACCTGTGTACACGATCGAGTATACATTGCAGAATCAACTCCACATACTTATACCATGCACACCTTTCTCTTTCAAACTCCACCGCAAAACCTCCTGAGGTACTCGGTCATATGCCTTCTCCAAGTCCACGACCACCATGTGCAAGTTTTTGTGTGCGCGCTTGTATTTTGCGGATAGTTGGCGAAGCACAAATATGGCATCCGTGGTTCCTCGAGCTGGCATAAAACCGAATTGGTTTTTCGCTATCTCACATTCTTCTCGCAATCTTTTGTCTATCACTTTCCGCCACAACTTTAGCTGTGTGACACGAGCTTTATTTACGATGATATTTATTTTATTTATATTTTATATATTAACTATATTTATTTAATAATTTTAATGTAAATATCATCATACCTTTGTGGTAACCAAAATTCGTCCCACCAAATATATTTCACAATACGCACAATTCACTGCAGAATTTTCCTTAAGAAATAAATAAATTTAAAATAATCGTCGCAAAATATCACTGAACACGAGTAACACAGAGTATGCACAGTAAATAATACATTATTTTTGTCTGCAAATGATAAGATTGCGATTATTAGATATCATTAATTATTCAAATCGATTAAGACAAGGGACTCGTCATAGATTAGGGGTCGGCTTTATCGATAACGACCAATTCCTTTTTCAATTGAATTTCAATAAGCATGCATTTTAGCAAGCCTTGAATTCAAGACATATATTTGAAAGAATTAAAATACTTAAATGTATCATAATCACCGATATTGACAAAGTTTTAGAACAATCAACGTAACATAAAACTAAAAAATCGGAAGTGGTCTCCCCTTGACTATCTCGTATACCGGAAACGACTCAAAGGTTGATAGAAACCTTATATTTTGATATCATACATGCATGTTAAATTTTGGTCACCCATCCGAGTACCTACCGCGCACTTGGTTGCTTAACTTTCGTGATCGAAGGCTCAAAATTTGATAGAAACCTTATATTTTGATGTCATACGCGTATGTTAAATTTGGTTGCAATAAGTTAAAGCATGCTCGAGTTATCGTACTAACGCACAGACACTCACACACAGATATAGTTCCAAAAACCGTATTTTTGGACTCATAGCGGTCCAAAACGTGTAAATCCATCAAAATCTCGAGGTCGAATTTTTTGACGATTACAAGACTATGGAATCATTTTATTTTTAAACGCAAAAATAAAATGATTCCATAGTCTTGTAAAAAAAAAACTTCCTCTATACTACGTATACGAGAAAGTAAAAAATAACATAAATCGCATTTAGCTCGACGTTGTAATCTACAGGGTAAAATGACATAGTGTGTCATCTTAGACTTTTAAGGTAGATGCAATGTCATTTTATACACTGTTGATCTCAGACCAATGATTATCATTGGTCTGAGCTGTTGATCGTACGAGTATAGTTCGCAAAGAAAATGTGGTATGTCATCTTACTCAATAGTTAATCATAATCACTCAGACCAATAGAATCATTGGTCTGAGGATGGTCTGAGGTTAATCACATCAAATTCACAAAAACACGCATAACTTTGCAAGCCGCGTTCGCTTTCCGCCATACTGATATTGAGAACATAACAACTATAACGCGTTATTGGTTCACTTTTAATCAATATTGATAGTGTTTCATCTTATCCGACTATGGCACAACTCCCCTGCACAAGTTACATATATTATATACCTATACAGTGTGAATTTGTCAAGTGGGCCTTCAGGGCCAAAACTATAAGGAATATCGAAAATTGCTCAAAGCAGTCGCGAGCCCGATTTTGATGAAAACAAGAACTGCATTGGATTGATTGATGAAATAATGATCATCGCTTTGATTATCGCTTCAACCAAGGTGGAATAAGAAATATTTCATTAAAATTTGAATAAGGATCGACTTCCTAGAAATCGATCCTTATTAACAACACTATCGAATGGTGTAATAATACAGAATGTATTTTTTTTTCAAAATCATTGGGTTCGATTCCGGCTAGGATTATTGATTTTTCAAAAATCCAATGTATCAGCCTGTATAAAGTCACGCCTTTCTCTCATAGTGGTCGGCGGTAGACTACATGGTCGGCGGTATCGTCTTCAATTTGATCGAATATTCGCCTATATCTTTCTCGTCCTGAACTCGTCCCCTAAACCAAACCATGTAAGAATATTACAGAGGATCCTGACTCCTTTTTAGGCGATCGATGGTTCGTCTCCAACTGGTCCGTCGCCTGGTGGAGGGAAGCAAAGTCGCCCATATTAATACTTGAAGAAAAAACCTTGTACCTACCCCTTATAAGCATATTAGTAGAGAGCCTTTAACACCTGAATTTCAAGTGCTAAAGCCACTATACTATCTGGAGTCCGTGGTATTTCAGTATCCGTAGTGTAAGTTTTTTCGTATAAAAAAAGTAAGTATTGTAGTTGCGTTAAGAGCTAAATTTGTATAGGAAACGTGACGCCGAGAGAAGCGTAAATCATGTTTCCTATACAAATTGAACTCATAACGCAACTACAATAGGTATTTTAAATACTACAAAACTTACACTACGGGTACAGGCCCTGATAGACAAAAATCTCGGACTCCAGTAGTTCCTGAGATTAGCGCGTTCAAACAAAGAAACAAACAAACTTTTCAGCTTTATAATATTAGTATAGATAAGGTATATTATAACAAAGATCACCCATTTAAATTGGTGGCTTTTTAATATGAAAATAATTAAAAATAACATAACCGATATGCATATATTATAATCAGATATTGTTTTACGAATATATTTGCCTTACCACCAGACAGGCCTTATGCTTGTCTGCCAACCACTTAATATAAAAAATAAAATGGGTCTGCTGAACCCCTCTTGGGACTACGAGCGTGATTGTATATATCATCATCATATCAGTCAAGAGACGCCTACGGACATAGGCCAATGGGGCAAAGATCTCCAACCCAACGGTCCTGCCATAGTAAAGTCCTGCGCTGCCCGAATCCAGCGGCTTCCCGCGACCTTTAGAGCTAACACAGACCATACAATTTAGTTGGCCAACTATCGTACAACTAAATTGCGTGCTTCCACAATTTAATCGTCCTTACATAGAAACCCATTCTTTATGCTATCGGCCCATAGTTGGATGCGATTGTTTAGTTGTGCGATTCGGTTGGATAGATGTGTGACCTTCTATGTCTACTGCAATAGTCGGCCAACTCAATTGTATGGTCTGCGGGGTCCAAACCACGCAATTTAGTTGGCCGACTACATAGAAGCCCGTACTTTATGCTATCGGCCGATAGTTGGATGCGATTATTTAGTTGTGCGATTCAGTTGGATAGATGTGCGACCTTCAATGTCTACTGCAATAGTCGGCCAACTCAATTGTATGGTCTACGGGGTCCAAACCACACAATTTAGTTGACCGACTATCGTCCTTACATAGAAGCCCGTACTTTATGCCATCGGCCCATAGTTGGATGCGATTGTTTAGTTGTGCGATTCAGTTGGATAGATGTGCGACCTTCAATGTCTACTGCAATAGTCGGCCAACTCAATTGTATGGTCTGCGGGGTCCAAACCACACAATTTAGTTGGCCGACTATCGTCCTTACATAGAAGCCCGTACTTTATGCTATCGGCCGATAGTTGGATGCGATTATTTAGTTGTGCGATTTAGTTGGATAGATGTGCGGCCTTCTATGTCTACCTACTGCAATTTAGTCGTCCAACTAAATTGTATAATGTGCTATGACCCTTAAGGTATGCTTTCATAGCCGACTGCACGCTTCAGCAGCAGACGACGTTGAGTTTTTTTATACACGTCGCGGCTTCACGTCGCTGCAGTCATGATTTCGAACCCTGCACGCGACAACAGTAGACGGCAGCGCCCTATCCAGTTGGTTCCGAGTAATAAGTATTTTATCTAGAAAAGGTAAGTAGATACTTACTACTTTTAATGAAGGAAGCGACTAAAATAAATAATAGCTGTAAGTACCTACTTAACTGTTTATAGTTAAGTAGGTACTTACCGCTTTTATTTACCTAATTTCCTATATTTTTCCAAATATTACCTTTTATGAGAGTGTTTACATAATTTTTGTGCGATGCATCGTACAGTGCGGGGTAGTAGACCACCTGGTTTGTGAGTTTATCTTCCTCAGATTCGGAGAAACTCATTGTGGCAAACCGAACCTCTTTTGTATAGTTTTTAATATTGTTTATGTTTCTACTTCAATTCGATGTCATTCTGCTTTTTACCTTTTGTTCTGCCTTTTGCCAATTAACTTTTACATTGTAAATTTTACCAGTAAACTCGCCTATAATTCTCATTCCACTCTTTTCCTTGATCTCCCTCGCCGTCGCTAACAATTTGCCATCTCGACCTGGGTAGACACTGGTTATACGTCCCTTTGGCCACACTCCTCGAGGTAAACTTTCGTCCGCAATTATGACAACGTCTCCAACATTGACGGGGCAAGGTGTCGCTGGCGGCGGTGGACGGGTGTGGAGCAACGGGAGGACCTCTCGAACCCAGCGGGACCAGAAGTGGTCAGCGAGCCGTGATGCTTTACGCCATTCAGCTCTGCCTAGCAAGGCGGTATCGGTGAGCGCCGGTGAAGGTGTCGATATGGCTGATGACTGACCTATCAGAAAATGAAAAGGCGTAACTGCTTCTTGGTCTTCTGCTTCAACGCTTACGTGGGACAATGGGCGAGAATTTACTATAGCTTCAGCTTCGATTAGCAACGTGTGTAAGGTCTCTTCTTTAGGTGCCTTCTGGTGTAAAGTAGCTTTAAGTGCCGTTTTAGTTGAGCGTACTAGGCGCTCCCAACATCCCCCGAAAAAAGGCGCCGCCGGAGGGATAAATCTCCACTCAATCCCTCGAGTAGCTGCAAACTCTCCTACTTGGTTTCCGAAAAACAGCTTCAACTCTCTACTTGCGCCGACAAACGCTGTGCCGTTATCTGAGAGTGGAATGAGAATTATAGGCGAGTTTACTGGTAAAATTTACAATGTAAAAGTTAATTGGCAAAAGGCAGAACAAAAGGTAAAAAGCAGAATGACATCGAATTGAAGTAGAAACATAAACAATATTAAAAACTATACAAAAGAGGTTCGGTTTGCCACATTCTCCCCGCTCGTATGACAATACGCTAATTTGGGTGAACATGGCAAACCGTTAAAGTAAAATGAGATGACCTAGCCCGAGATATTTACAATCTTTTTTACTGGTCTACGCAAAGTACCCCCCCTGGTTGCAACATCGACAACCCTGACAGTTCCATCTCGACAAGCTTCCGTTCACGGTCAAGCTGGCGGCGACGTAGTCGGGCTTCCGCGGCCAGCTTACGTGCTTGAACTGTAGCCGACGACTTAGACGAACTCGCGTATTCACTCTTTGAACGTAGACTCATTTGTTCCTGTTGATCCCCCTCGTGTGTTATTGTAGGGTAATTTACCTCAACGGGTGGTGCCCCATCGAAGACATTTTTGTTTGACTTCTCGTGATGGGCATGAAAAACGACACGGCACAAACGAAATGAAAAAAGAAAATTTTAAAATTTAAAATACCGGTTCAAAACGTGGAGAAGGACCAAATTGTTAGCGACGGCGAGGGAGATCAAGGAAAAGAGTGGAATGAGAATTATAGGCGAGTTTACTGGTAAAATTTACAATGTAAAAGTTAATTGGCAAAAGGCAGAACAAAAGGTAAAAAGCAGAATGACATCGAATTGAAGTAGAAACATAAACAATATTAAAAACTATACAAAAGAGGTTCGGTTTGCCACACTCATTTTAAAGAGAAACAACGATGACGTGTCGCTCCAGCGTCGGCGACGTCGGGCGACAGTGTCGTCTGCCGCTCGGCGATGCTTCGCCATCTTCATTTCAGGAATTCTACGGATGGTGTTTAATAGAAATACATAGAAACCAGTAGCGTCGCGACGACTTGTCGTCTGCTGCTGCTGCGTGCAGTCGGCTACGAAATTATACCTTTACCAGATCGTCGGTCCACCTTGTGGAGGGCCTTTTTTGACGGGGAGGTCAAATGTATTTACGCATCGTCCCTGCGGGGTGGTGCCAACCGCAGGGGATATGGGACTCGAGGTAAAGGCGTTCCCTCCATACCCACTAAAAATCCTCCCCGGCCTGACCTTCAGTGCGCTATTACGGGACGGCTCGGGATCTGCGCACGTGAGCGCAACTACACCGAGACCGTCCCAACGATGCCCGTCTATGCACTCCTTGCACCAATTGGTAGCCAGCAGCCACTCCTCTACCGACGGCTGCTCGACCTGGCGCGTCCCCCTGACGAGGACACCGGGAGCAGCCATCACCTTGTAGAGGGCCTACCAACGCTGTGTCTCCCGGTCCGCGGCCGCCATTCGAGGACCTTTCCGCCCCAACGGCTGATCGTATGTATCACAGATTAGAAAGAATATGTCTAAAGGTATGTATGGCTGATAATAAAACTCACCAAAATTGTTTGCAGTACCACGTATGTAAAATTTCATTTTCAGTGGTAATGGCACTATCGTCATTGCAATCAAACAGATTATTGTATATACATTTATCGCTTACAATAGATAAGATGTCGTGAAGTGAATTTATATTGAGCAAGAAGTAGGTACCTACTACTTTATACTTAATCATTGTTTTAAGATACGATTTGAAATGCACATATATATGATATGACGCTTACTTCCCAATAATAATAATAATAATCACATTTCTAATTATTTATTAGATTTAATAGCTAACACCAGAAACATTTCGTGTTATCGTAAAAATTAAGTATCATAAAATATTTACGACACTATCTATAATACTCGTAATTGAGATTTGAGATAAAAAACCGGACAAGTGCGATTCGCACTTGCCCACCGACTGTTCCGTACAAATTTGTATTTTTGCGGAATAAACGGCCGTATCTTTCTTTTGCGTTAACTTAGAAGTTTGATTTTTCACACCTTCAAGGGACCTTCACGCGTTCCCGAGATGAAGGTAAACCTCGAGGATTGATTACGTACTTTAAATAAAGACTATATTTTTACTTTCTCTTATACGTAGTAGGTAAAGCGGAAGTCTTGTAGGTAATCGTCAAAAATTCGACCTCGAGATTTTGACGGATTTACACGTTTTGGAGCTGCCTGTGTCCAAAAATACTGTTTTTGGAATTATGTCTGTATGTGTGTCTGTACGTTAGCACGATAACTCGAGTATGATTTAACTTATTGCAACCAAATTTAACATGCATGTATGGCATCAAAATATAAGGTTTCTATCAAGTTTGGAGTTGTCGATCACGAAAGTTAAGCAACCAAGTGGGCGGTCGTTACTCGGATGTGTGAATGAAAATTTTTCAAAATCGATTTTACTCCGTGCTTTGTCAGCACGTTAAGGGTATACGAGAAAGACAAGGGGAGACCACTCCCGATGTTTTGTGATATAATTACAAATGTATAGTTTTCAGAGTTTTTCCTGTACCCGTGGTATAAGACGATAGTACTCGACAAATTTGATAGTTCTAGGTCAACGAGAAGTACCCTATGAATTTTGATTCCCTTGAGAGTGGCGAAATATACGTTTTTTCGGCATAAACGGTCGTATCTTTTTTTGTGGTAACTAAGAAGTTTGTTCAAGTGACAGTACACCTGAGTATACGGTTTTAATTCAAACTCCATACCTCCACTCATTCCCGAGATAAAGTGTCTTGACAGACAGACGGACGGATGCATAACAAAGTAATTCTATAAGGGTTCGGTATTTTCTTTTTTGTGGTACGGAACCCTAAAAATTTTAATTTTTTTATGTTTGTAATAAACGAAATATGCACGATTGGGAAAATAGAGTAAAATATGCATTAACGCCATAATAAGAGAGTGCAAATCCGATGTCTAATTTTAATTATGTGGATTGTTGCACTGCACACATCGGTAGGTTATGTATGCCTCTCATAGGTGTAAGTTGCTGATGATGCACGTATCTGCTGACCCACGGAATGGTTTATTGCGTTGAGTCCAAATTTTAGCTTGTAGCCCGAACATCCCTATAGTAAAAAAAGCCGTGGTTAATTTTTAATTAATTAAGACACATGGAGGGTAGTTTAGTATAACCATGCCCAACCAGAAGTTCAACTACCCACTTTAGTTTTATATCAAAAATCAGTGCCACCCACTTTACTTTATAACTTTTAACAAACGAAATGACCCGAGTGAATCACGTTGATTACAGACCATCTCTAATCACCTCTCATTAAAGATAAAATGAATACATTGAGCGAAGAGTATGTAAACATTGGATCGGAATCGCTGTATTGTATGTTCTTTAGTCAGTGTAACTACAGGCTGCCAGCCAGTAATAACGTTCCGGGATCCGATAGTGAGTACCATACTATTTTCATTATATTGTTATTAATAATTATTGTTTTACAAAGATAAGGTTAGCAGCATAGGAACCTGAAATAGGATATCTTATGTTTATGACGATTAGGTCTAAAATAAGTCTGAATAATAATGTTCAAAGTACTTTGCTACCGTATAAAATACAATCTAATTTTATAAGTCAAAGTCATCTTTACTCATTTAGCTACCTATACAATTTGTATACTCATGAAAGTCAATTTTTCAACCGGCAAGAAAGTCAGCAAGTTTTATCCTCCATTTGCACTTTTTATAGTATTGATTTGGAAAGAGTCATAATTCACATGTTCAAGTCTTTAATGATTTTAATATAATAAAAATTAAAAATAACAGGCCAAATCCCGTCTTAACGTTAATCATCGACAACTTTGAGTTGCAAAACTGATTTTGTTAACTATACAACGTAGGTCAGATAAGTTTGTGTAACTGTACAATACGATCACGTATATCAAAAGGTGTTGAGCAGAGCTTTAACCTAACTAACGCAGTGGGGTAATTTTCCCACCAGTAGTGCATTTTTACTTTCTCGTATACGTAGTATAGAGGAAGTTTTGTAATCGTCATAAAATTGGACCACGAGATTTTGACGGATTTACACGTTTTGGACCTCCCTGAGTCCAAAAACACCTTTTTTGGAATTATGTCTGTGTGTGTCTGTGCATTAGCACGATAACTCGCGTATGCTTTAACTTATTGCAACCAAATTTAACATGCATGTATGACATCAAAATATAAGGTTTCTATAAACTTTTGAGTGGTCAATCACGACATTAAGCAACCAAGTGCGCGGTCGGTACTCGGATGGGTGACCAAAATTTAACATGCATGTATGACATCAAAATATAAGGTTTCTATCAACTTTTGAGTTGTTTCCGGTATACGATAAAGCCAAGGGAGACCGATTTTTGTTTGTATTTTCGTAACCTTTTGCATTAGTGCAGGTATTCTCAGTAGAGCTCGCTTGCAGCATTGGATTAGTTTTCGTGTTATTGGCATCTGGGGTGAGTTTTCACCCCACCATAGTATTTTTAGAAACATGTTGATTGGTTTATAACGAAATTAAATGTTAATTTATTTGCTTTTCCTATAAGCAAATGCTATTTCCTTTTATAATATATCACAAAAAATATATTAACTAAGAACTAATTTCTAAGTTAATATATTTTTGTGATTATGTTGAGATTCAAATAAGTAATTAAAGACTCAATGTAAAATAATTTAAATTAAGTTTTTTTAAAGTTTTATATAAATAAAAAGTTTTTGATTACAAATACATATTTTTTTGATCTTATTTAAAGAAAAATAATGAAATTAGATGCAAAACGTATTCCAATAATTATATGAATATTGTTTTGTAGATATATAATTATACAGCCATGAAATTGGGGTAGATTTTTACCCCACGATGTTAGTTACATTCCAAAAAGTCACAATGTTAGTTAGGGTTTAAGGTGATAACACACTTATCAGCTCAGAACCGTATCACTGCTTTTTCGTAGTCCGTAGCAGTTTCGTAGCCGCTGCTCTGTAGCGGTCATAGTAAAAAAGAGACTTTCCCACAGAAATAATAATAAAGAGAATAATAATAATCCTCTCTATTATTATTTCTGTGGGCGTTCCCTTTCCGAGCTGATATGTTTGTTACATTTAGGTAACATTTAAGTTACACATACAGCCGCGTCTGGAAATATGGGCTATGTAGTACTAGACTATGTAGACTAGACCATAGAAGTGGTTAAATATTATATGTTTTGTAATGTAAATAGAAATTTGGTATTTTTTACTTTCTCGTACTTATACTCTTACTTCGTATAGAGAAATTCATGTAATCGTCAAAAAGTTCGACCTCGAGAATTTGACGGATTTACACGTTTTGGACCTCCCCGAGTCTAAATACCGTTTTTGGAATTATGTCTGTGTGTGTGTGTGTCTGTGCGTTAGCACGATAACTTTGTATGCTTTAACTTATTGCAACTAAATTTAACATGCATGTATGACATCAAAATATAAGGTTTCTATCAACTTTTGAGTCGTTGCCGGTATACGAGAAAGTCAAGAGGTAGACCACTCCCGATTTTTTGCTTAGCTTTCAGTCTGGACAACATGTTTATCAATTTTACTTAGGTATTCTTCAAACAAATCATCAACGTGATCGTCGTGTGTATAATAATAATAATGAATGATATAACTATACTTAAACGATGTGTACTAATACGACACATTAATGATAAGAACTAAGGTCAAAGGTCACACTATGATAGCTTTGATACACAATACATTTGTGTAAGGTCCAAGTAAAGTTATGTTTGGCGCGGTTCTATAGAATTGCTTTATAAGAATTATGTTTTTGAATTGAAAAATTATAAAATTTTACGTTGATTCACTACCAAACAAAATAATAAATACTTAGGTAGATAGGTATATTGAAGTTATCTAACGGGCTAAACGAAAATAAATTCACGATTGAACTAACTAAACTAAGATTTTTTTTAAATTATATTGAATCAAAACGGCTCTGACCTTCAGTGCGCTATTACGGGACGGCTCGAGATCTGCGAGATCTGCGTGAGCGCAACTACACCGAGACCGTCCCAACCACGGAGGGTTATATAGTCTATGGTCCCAACGCTGCCCGTCTAGGCACTCCTTGCACCAATTGGTGGCCAGCAGCCACTCCTACACCGACGGCTGCTCGACATGGCGCGTCCTCCTGACGAGGACACCATGAGCATCCATCGGACCGCACCCGGGGGTCTTCGGGCGCGGTCTTGACCCTGAAACTCGACGATGGCATGTGACTGCGAATGCCAAGAGGACACACTTGACATCAAAAGCCACACACCCGCCAAGAAAGTTTCCCCACCACGTTACCAGGGTCCGCCACGAGGAGGCTTCCGGACGTTGACCCCGCCGAACTGACCACTACGTTCGTTGATGACAAAATTCATTGCGATTCATGTGAATTAAACCATTGATTTTCATACAAATTAGGTCCTGCCCCTTAGATTGCTTACATGTTTTTTAGTGTTGGTTATGATGCCTAAGCTACGTGCTAACCTAAATACTCCCTCTGGTAGGAAGCAGGCCCCTCTTCCCCACTGGGCACTATGGGCACGTGCCCAGGGCCCCGCGATCGAATGGGGCCCCCTAGTTCCTGCCCGATTACCAAATGATAACCGATATTTAGGTATTACCGAAAAACATTAATTTTGAAAAATCTGATGATAATGACTTACTACAATACCTACGCTTATTAGCTTTAGTTTGCCGCATGCGCATAGCTATACCTTGTACAACATAGCTTGAACTTTTTTTTGCCAGATGGGTCAGTGATGGGAAACAGAAAATATCTATTGGTGTAAAAAATATGTTGGCTAAATATGTGGCTGTATGTATGTTTTAAACTATTCAAAATAAATTAATTCATTCATCAATCAATTTTATTGCACTAGACATGTAAACATTGGGTAGGTAAGAGACCATTGTTTTCAGTTTTTCTATTTACATTTTACTTTCAAGCAATAAAAACCACTTAAGACTTCGGAAAATGCTTAAGTCTTTATCAGGTAGTTTTGTGTTGTGTCTATTCTTATGATTATTAACAATTTTTAATATTATTAAAATATGAAAATATTGTTCGTCGTTGCAAAGTTACATCGATTTCAGATTTGAGATCCGTCAAAAAGATCAAACTATTAAATGCAACTATAAACAGGGTATAAGTACTCCACTCTCGCTCAAAAATGAGGTTTTCCGATATTAGTATGTTTAGGTCATGAAGATAGAATTAAGAATGGAGTCATTAGTCAAATGAAAAAAGTGAGGGCAAAAATTTTGACAACCCTTGACATTTCATGACATTTCTTGACATTGCTAGAGAGGCCCTGTCTCTTTCTAGTAGGGTGCCTGTAGCATAAATTAATCACGGACAGTCTTGTGCCACGGGTAAGGTCTCACGTGCTCCCACGGTCCTAAGATATAGGGAGTTAAATGAGACACGAGAGATCCGTGCAGAACAATTTATTAAATGGTGGTATAATGCCCAATAGCGTGTACTCCCCTGGTGGTAGCCGGAGATGGTCTCGGTGAGGGTCGCTCGGTGGGACGAGTTAGGGCGGCTTGTACTGCTGCTCACTGTAAGTCCAGCCCTGGGCGGAAGTGAAATAGCTGAGGCGACAGCGGCTACCTTAGCCTAATCTTGGACCCCAATTAGGGGTTAAACACATTAAATAAATAACTATTATTGCACACGATTATCAAATTAGTTAATTAGTATTAGGTAGGTCTTGTCGGTGCTCAATTTACTTAGCGAACCACACAAGCGCAAAACCGAATCACCAAGCCTTTGTTTGCGATTCCTGACTCGATCGAGACTGCCCGGCGACGCAGGCGCAATCTATCGGAGATTGCCCGCAACAGTCGTACGGTCACTAAAATGTAGCTTATCAACGTTAATATGGAGCGCTAAAACCTATTGATAAATTTAGGAGGCGAACTTTAAAGAAATATTTCAATTAGATGAGCTACCTTTATATCTTAATTTATGTAATATTTATAAATAGTGTAATCTGATTTAATTAAAAAAAAATTATGTATGTAGGTCGGTAAAATATGTATGTGTAACGTTACACTTGAACTTCGTTACGTTAATAAAACCACAAGTTGAAAATAATTTGAGTTTTGAGTTTTCCATGACAAAGAATCAAAATTCATAATAATTACTTTAAACTTTTTTTCCTGAGTGCCTTTTAGCACGGTAATGTTATCTATTTTCGGCTCCCAGGAAAAAAATCAGCAACCGAAATACGAGGATTTATCGCTTCTGTGACTCTTGATTTTAAGAGGCACGTTACAGTTTATTATATAGCTTATCTCATGTCACGTCAACTCATAGACATTAAATTATTCTTGTTTTTTAGGTGCTAAGCATACATTTAAGGTTTTCCGGTTAGCAATGCTATAAAAATACATTGTGTGGTATACCGATCTAGCCGTTCTTGAGTAATGATAATAGGGCCGTAATGATGCGCAACTTACCAACTTACTACCAGACTTTCTTTATATTGATAGATATTACGGCTGAAAGCCGAAGTGCGGTTTTTTATACAACAGAAGAAATTGTTAGCTCTAGTAACTTTCCGTGAATTAGTTACATAAGTAACAGCTACTGGCTACAAAAAAGTAAGTTTAGTAGCACTTGGTTTTTAGTATAATACAGGCTGTAACATGAAGGGTACTTAAACATGGTACCCTACATGTTACAGCCTGCATTATATGTAATATTTGGGGTGTTTTAGGCCATCAATATAAACAACTTTTTGACGCCGTCATGGTGGAGTGGTCAGTATTGTTGTAGTGGCAACACTATTATGTTAGCAACACTAGATGTAATGTCAAGCAAGTGACACGTTCTTAATTGTCAATTGTATGTAACTTACCTGTTGTTCAAATATTAAAATTAAATCTAAAGTTATCCAGTTGATCTCTATTTATTTGCTCCTTTTAAATATCAATTATAACATGGCGCAGTCTCAAGAACCAAATATGGAGAGATCGTCGAGGAGCACTATGCAGGTGAAGTTGCCACCAAATTTAATTTTAACCGGTTCTGATGCGAGCACGGAATGGCGGTTTTGGTTAACCTTGTTCGAGGATTATCTTACGGTAACCAATAATATTAATGCCTCGGATTCAATAAAATTATCCCTACTTCGGAATATGATGGGTCCAGAGGCGTCCAAAATTGTAACTTCGTTACCAGAGAGTTGTAAAAAGTATGACGAGGTTATTGCTGCAATTAGTAAATATGTTAATCCAAGAACGAATATTGTGTTTGAGAGGTTTAAATTTAGAGAATACAAACAAAAAGAGGGTCAACCATTTGACCAGTTTTTAACAGAATGTCGACATTTAATAAAATCTTGTCAATATAAAGATGCCGACGAGATGATGCTAGACCATATAGTATGTGCGATTTACGACAAAGGGACCCAAGAAGCACTCTTAAGATTGGATGACCTGACCCTGGCTAAGGTCATACACTTTTGTCAGGTTAAAGAAAACGCCGTAAAACAGGCTTCACAAATGGGTGGTGCCACCACAAATGTGTGTGCATCTTCAACTTCCCGTAGTCAACAAAAAACTAGTAGTCAACAGAAAACTTTTAAGTGTAGACGGTGCCAACGGCAACATGGGCCGAGAGAATGTCCTGCGTATGGTAAAATTTGTAAAAACTGTGGCATTAAAAATCATTTTGCAGTCAGTTGTTTGGTAAACAAAAAGAAGAAGATAAAACAAGTGCAGTGTAATGATATGAGTTCAGAAAGTGAAAATAGTTTCCGTTGTGAAGCAGTGTTATCGAAGTATAATAGTAAGTCCGAATGGTTTGAAAATATAAGTATTGAAAATTTGTCTGTGAAATGTAAATTAGACACAGGTGCAGATGTAAGTATAATGCCCTTAGAATTATTTAATAAAATTAATGAAAAACAAAAATTAAAATTAATAAAAACAAATATTAAATTAGAATCTTTTCAAGGAAGTAAAGTGTCACCAATTGGAATGATAAATCTACGTTGTAAATATAAAGATAAAGACTGCTATGAAAATTTTGTTGTGGTTGATTGCAAATCTATGTTATTGGGATTGCCAGGTTGTGTAGCATTAAATTTAATACAAAGAGTTCATACAGTCAGTTCATGTACTAATAAAGAAAAAGAAAATTTTATTCAGCAAAATATTGATGTGTTTAAAGGAATAGGTAAAGTGCCTGGTATCTTTGACATTGTGACTAGAAATATAGAAACACAGATTTGCCATCCCTCACCAAGGATTCCTAATAAAATGTTAAATTCATTAAAATGTGAGTTAGAAAGATTAGAGTGTAGAAAATCTATTGTAAAAGTAGAAAATATTAATAATAATGCATGTATAAACAGATTTGTCATTGTAGAAAGGTCTAATGGCAAGGTCAGATTATGCCTTGATCCATCAGATTTAAATAAGTATATTGTAAAGAAACCCAAAGTTTTACCTACATTAGATGAGTTGATATGTAAGTTACAGGGTAATGAATATTTTTCAGTGCTAGATTTAAGTGAAGGCTTCCATCATCTAAAGTTAAGTGAAGCATCTTCATGGAAGTGCTGCTTTGCTACACCTTTTGGAGTGTACAGGTACTTAGTTCTCCCTTATGGTCTCATGCATGCACCAGAACTCTTTCAGGAAGTACTTGAAACACACTTTAGTATGATTCCAAATGTAATTTGTTGGGCTGATGATATTTTAGTGATGGGTACTAACTTAAAGGAACATGATATAGCTATGGAAAGTGTAATTAATAAAGCTCGTGAGTTAGGAATAATATTCAATAAAGATAAGTTTCAATTTAGACAAAATGAAGTTAAGTATGTTGGCCAAATTTTTAATAAGAAAGGCATGTCTATAGATAAAAGTAGAGCTGAGTCTTTAATAAAGTTAAATGCCCCAACATCTAAAGAGCAGCTAAAAAGTATGATAGGTTCATTTAGTTATATAAGGCGTTATGTGCCGGATATGGGTGACCTCATGGCCCCACTATGTAAGTTATTGCGTAAAGATGTAGAATTTACTTGGCTGCCTATTCATAATGATGCTTTTGAAAAACTTAAATGTAGAGTAAGTAATGCTCCAGCTCTTGCACCATTTGACCCAAATAAAAAAGTAATTTTACAGTGTGATGCTTCCAAGTATGGTCTTGGTTGCTGTATGTTTCAATATGATAACAACAAAGTTTTAAGAGTGATAGCTTGTGCATCTCGCACCATGAATGATACGGAATTGAATTATGGACAGACTGAAAAAGAACTGTTAGCAATTTACTTCGGATGTAAAAAATTTCATAAATACATCTATGGTACAGAAGTTGATGTTCAGTCTGATCATAAACCAATAATATCAATTATGTCAAAACATGTAAGCAAATTGGGATCACCAAGATTAAAAAGACTGAGATTAAAATTGTTAATATATAACCTAAATGTTTATTATGTTCCTGGTAAATTGATACATTTTGCTGACATGTTATCAAGAAATAGTTTAAGTGTAACAGAGTATGATAATGAGATGTTACAGATGGTTCATACTGTGAGTAAATACTTGCCCATGACATCTGATAGAAAAACAATATTTAGAAATGCTACTTGTAATGATAAAATCTTAAGTCAAATTTGTAATTATTATTACCATGGATGGCCAAAATCAGTGTCAAAAGAACTTGAACATTTCGAAAAATTTAAAGATTTGATTTATATGCAAGATGGGTTATTATTTTTAGAAGATAGAATTGTTGTACCAAAATCTCTGAAGGCTTATGTAATGGAAGTAGTACATAAAGGACATTTTGGAAATTTTAAAACATTTTCTAGAGCTAAGCAATTTTTCTATTGGGAAAATATGAAGTCAGATATTTATGATTATATAAAACGTTGTAGAACTTGTGAGAAATACAGTCCTAATAATTTAAAAGAGCCACTTTTGCCCCATGATGTACCTAAAGAAAGATTTTTAAAAGTAGGTTCAGATATCTTAGATTTTAATGGTAATTGTTTCTTAGTAATAATAGATTATTTTTCACATTGGATTGAATTGTTACCTTTGAAGAGTAAGACTTCAAAATCTGTAATTGAGGCTATGCAAGGAGTGTTTACACGTTTTGGATATCCGTTAGAGATTATTGCTGACAATGTTCCATTTGCATCTTATGAGTGTAAATGTTATTTTATGTCTAAAGATATAAATTTGATTACTTCTACTCCTAGATATCCACAAAGTAATGGCATGGCTGAGAAGGCAGTCCATATTTGTAAAATGATTTTAAAGAAATATAAGGAGGAAGGTAAAAATTATTTGGAAGGTGTAATGGAATATAATAATTCACCACTTACAACCTTAAATGTTTCTCCATCACAGATTTTGAATAGCCGAAGTGTGAGAATGGTACCATGTAATTTAAGCATGTTAAAACCTCAAATACAAGCAAATGTATATAATAAACTTTTGTTAAAGCAGTCCATTACAAAAAAGTTTTATGATAAAAAGCTAGGAGACATAATGTAAATTTTGAAGTTGGAGACAATGTTGTTTATAAAGATGGCAATGTTTGGCAAAAAGCTAAAATAGTTAAGAAATGTAATCAACCTAGATCTTTCATAATTGTAAAACAGGGGGGAGGAAAATTAAGAAGAAATAGTTCACAGTTAAAGAAATCATTTACTCAAAATAATTATAAAGATATGTCATACAGTTCGGATCAAATGTCACCTGAATATTTTCAACTAAGTAATTCTGCTTTATGTAATGAAAATTTAGTTCCTAATGTAAATTTAAACAATCATTCAGATCAAAGACATGTAATTGTTAGAACTCAAAAAGATGTTGTTCCTCAAAATACTCGTACTCAAAACTTAGGTTATACTAGAAGCGGCAGAGCAATTAAGCCTATTAAAAAGTTGAATTTGTAGGGTCAATATCTTTAGGGGGGAGGTGTTGTAGTGGCAACACTATTATGTTAGCAACACTAGATGTAATGTCAAGCAAGTGACACGTTCTTAATTGTCAATTGTATGTAACTTACCTGTTGTTCAAATATTAAAATTAAATCTAAAGTTATCCAGTTGATCTCTATTTATTTGCTCCTTTTAAATATCAATTATAACAAGTATAGCTACCTACACATGAAGCCTTTCGGGTTTGAATCCTGGTGCCGGCAAATATTTGTGCGGCGAACACGAATATTTGTTTGCGAGTCACGGTTATTATATATTTATTTAAGTTTATTTATAAAAATATCTAAAGCTATTAATTTATATTGAAAAAATGACCGTTATCTACACTTACGTGCAATAAAATCGACCCAACTCGTCGGTTTCGATTCGACATTTATCGGTATATAAAAAGAAGATTAGGCAAACAAAACTTGTAAATATAATTCAAATCAAATCAAATAATTTAATGCATTCATGAATGTAAATAACAGATGTTCACAAACAACACCAGCACATCATGGTGCCCATTTGGGCATAGCATAATCAAGATAAAAGTGTAACGGACTAGATTAGAAATTATTCATACTATATTAACTTAATTCGAATGTATATTTCTTACGCTTTATTTAACCTACTCTAAACATCGATAAATGAAGTGTTGGTGACAATAGACTAATTACTTCGGAAATCCTGGTTTCTCATTTTTGCGTCAACCGGCATTTTGGTGACTATACAGAATGTTAAAATTCAATTGAGTCATTGTATATTCAATAATTGATGATGCCTGATGCCCTTAAAATTATTTCCCCAAACATTTTAGCTCTCTGTATTAACTGTACCTATATTATCAAGAAAATTTGTACTAACCAATTCAAGGGTTGCCTTTGAAAAGTGATTGAGTAGTGGTTTTATTGAAAAAAGGGCTTGAAGTTTGACATAAGCAGTTGCCTTGAAAGTGTCGGTGTCTTGAAAGTGGAAGCTACATATTTTCAAATTCATTAAAATTTTGTTTTTAAAGACACAATAGACAACCATATGGTCCGTCGCTTCGGAAATCTAAAAAGAAAAGAAAATTTTATGTATACAAGTTAAAAGTGTATATAAATATTTATGTACACTTTTAACTTGTAATCAAATAGCATATTAAAAACTATCATTTGATAGATTTTAATATGCTATTTGATTACAAGTGCAGAAGAGCGCAGCCACAATTTTATTAATACTGTCTGTCTGTGTGCAATGTATCTGCGTTGCATGTTAGTACATGCAAATGTGAATGATAAACATTATTACACTAGTACAATCCAATCAATACTCTCATTATCTTTTTCTCAAATAAAATAATTTACATTACACAAATTACATATTTTATTTGTAAATAAACATTTCGAACTAAAAATGGGTAAAACTATTTATGTATTTTATCTATGTAATAGTTATTTCAAAGAATTAAATAAAATAATCTATCAATTTTGATTACCATTTATAAAAGGAATGGATAGAAAGGGATATTATTTCCTTATAATTCCGGAAATCCTAGTCACCCTAGTCATTTGTTTACAAATATTTGAATAAGTAAATTATGTACAAAAATTCATTAAATTCTAAGATAGGATTAAATACGAGTATCAGAAATTTCTCCCTCTTATGGAGTTTTGCAAAATAACGCTAATAATCTGGAATTACGGGTGAAAAATGAAATTTATAGATTGAACAATATTATATGCAATTATGACACTTACAAGTGAAATTCACACTGCATCCTCAATACTACTCACTTCTACCAGCACGAAATAACTATATATGTATAATTTTGCACTATTTATCCTTATTTTAAACTAAAAAGCCGTACCAAAATCGCGAGTCGATATTTATGAATACGTCAATTTCGACAATTTATGTCATGTTGAGATTTCGGGACATTGACACATGAAGAAAGTGCTGCCATTACATAAATCCTTTCATTTCCCATAAGTTATAGAAAGAATCACAGTGATGATTTTCAAAATAAAATACAAACCTAAACATTAAAAGTAAATATATTATATTTATTTCTTTCATTGATAATAAATACTGATAATTGAATACAATATGTTAAGTTTTTAGCTACTTTTCTACTTTTGTTTTAGAAAGATGGCGAAATACTGGGGAAATCTTGTTTCTATGTAGTCGTGTTTAGAAAGAGATGACGACAATTTCTAGAAAGAGAGATGTGTAATTTGAAATGTCAAGTATTGTCAAAATTTTTGCCCTCACTTTGTTATTTTGACTAATGACTCCATTCTTAGTATAAGCTCCTTGGTTTAGGTTAATTAAATTTTTTTTTTTTTTGACGAGAGGACTTCCATTTCGCGGCGTCAATGAGATCCTAGGATCACCAAACAATGGAAATTATTTGGGTTGCGTGGAATTATTGAGTGAATTTGATCCATTTCTTGCAGATCACTTAAAAAAATTTGGGAATCCTAGAAAGGGTAACATTTCTTATTTATCAGCAAATATCTGTAATGAGTTTATTGAAGTAATGGGAAAATAGGTTCTAAAAAAAATTATAAATGAAGTTAAATCAGTAAAATATTTTTCCATTAGCGTTGACAGTACACCCGATCTGTCTCATATTGACCAGCTAACTTTCATCATTCGATAGTAAAAGACTGTGTTCCTGTTGAAAGGTTTTTGAAATTTATACCTATTAAAGAAGAGCATAAATATAAGTATTTAACGGAGACCATCTTAAGTTATTTAACGGAGAACGCTCCTTCTCCAAATTGAAACGAATAAAAAATGAATTAAGAAGTACAATGCTTCAAGAGAGATTAACTAGTTTGTCGCTGATGTCCATAGAATGTGATATTCTCAATACCATAGATTTTGAAGAAGTGATTAACGATTTTGCTCATCTTAAATCTAGAAGGGTACCTTTGCAATCAACATAGAATTAATCTAAGGAATTTATGCTAAGCGAGTTACTTTTGTAGAATATTTTTTATATTTCCAATTTTTTTATAGTTAGTAACTAAATAAAAATAAATTTAGAACCTTGTTTGTCTACTTTCATTATCTATTATAACTAAATAGTGTTTTCTCAAGGTCATAGGGGCCCCATGATCCTAATGTGCCCAGGGCCTCAAATAGTTTAAAGACGGCCCTGGTAGGAAGCACGTAGGAAGACAAAATATTAGTGAAATCAGTGATCGCTTTCATGATATCAGCCAAGGATGCAAACATTTAGTAGGTAATTACCAATTTTTATCGAAGAATAAGCATCCTTATCGCTATCTTGATTTTTTCTTCAAATACTCAGCACGGCTAATGATTTAAAAAAAACTGGTTTTATTTGTCAACTATCTTTAATTTTAATATAATTTAGTCAAAAATAGGTCTTATTAACACCACAGCAGATCAATAAAAAAGTCATTAACACTAATTAAGAGACATTTGCAACGCAACAGACTTAGACCAAACAGATGGAAATAATAACTGGGCATTAACTCGTTAATACGTTAATTAACGAAATTAACTTTCGATTATCGGATTAATTTTTAAGTTAACTTTAAAAATTGATTGTTTTAAAAATTCCCCAAGTTCGTCAAATCGTTAATCCGTCAAAATCTCGAGTTCGAATTTTTTGACAATTACAAGACTTCCTCTATACTACGTATACTTCGTAATAAATATAGTAAATAATGTATGACACATGCAATAATAATATGTAATAATTGTTTTTTTTTTTGTACAATGTGTGGACATTGTATTCTTATAACATTGTTAACCGGGTCTTAAATGTATGCTTACCACTTATATTGAAAGGAATATCTGTAAGTACCTAACTAACAATAACATAAAATGGTGGTGGGTATCAAAATTTAAATTGCTTAGTTCAATAATAATTATGATTAATTAAATTATATAGAAAAGCTTTTCACAAGATAATAATCCAAATGCGTGGGAGTAATGACTACCCAAACTTTACGCATGTTAAAATGTAACTTAAATTATATTGATAATTATTTATTGACTTGTATTGATGTTTTGAAATCATTACGAAATTGTAAGCTGTGGAGTTTCTTTCGCCATTTCTTCTCCATATCAGCATAATAATAATTATTCGTCCCGAAATGGTGGTAGGGTTTTGACGATTTAAAAGTACTTAGCAAAGTCCATTTAAATAAAGAGCTTTTTCATTTCATTTCATTTTCATTTCATTTCATTTCATTTCATTTCAATGTAATGCACAGCATAGCCAATGCCTTATTAAATGCCATAGAGAAAGGGTTTGGATCACTTCTGGACGTTGGATAGTGCCAAATTGCCGCGGCATTTAAGGTTGATAAGGAAAGGTACAAGATGCTTTACGGCAAGAAGCTGCTGAGAGTTCGAAGGACAGAGATATTTTCGAAATATTTTCATGAAGGGGATACCTTTATCCACATTACACACGCTTTTTTTTTGTTTCTAACCTGTTAGGAAACGTTATAAATATGCATATTTTTTTTTAATGTTTGTTAACCGATTAAGGGATAACGTTAACTTGCGTCAAATCTTCCGAAATATAACGCTTTAATGTTTAATGAAGTAAACTTTAGTAACTGACCTAATCTAAGATGTCTAAAAAGTATCTAATAGTACCTACCTATTAAGGAAATATGGATGGGGGCTCTAGAAAACTACAAAATAAAAAATGTTAAGCAAAATAAGTTTGAGAAACTATGGTTTATAGATACCTATGTCATTTCCAATTAAGACGATGACCTAATTACGATCTTCGTATTTTCAATGTAATTCAAAACTAACAGATAACCTTTAGACAATTGGTACCTATGTTATTATAACAAACAAATCAAACTGCCAGTTCGCGAGCTAACTAAACACTGGACACACTTGAATCCAGTTGTTAATAAAAATAAATCGGAATTCAAATGTCGTTTGAATATCGCGCCAAAATAACTGTCACGAACAAAATGGCGACTAATGGTGATGCTTACAAGAAATCTTTCAACGGTACTTGTACCGTCGGCGTGAACAAGGGGACTCGTGGTGCCATCGCGCAGAAAGCTGCTGCATATTTGCAGGCAGTTAGTAAAAGTCAAGGAACATACTCCGAAGGTAGGTACGAAAAAGCTTCAAAAATTAAGCTTTAGTTTTTTTTTGTACCTACTTTTGATATGGTGTGTTTCGAAGAGAAAAAAAAATAATGCTGACTTAAATTCAATATTATATTCATCAGTAAACATTTGTACCTACTTAATTCGTTATTATAAAATATCACGGTAGGTGCTGTGATTTTTTTAAAAAATTTATCTAAAAATAACTTAACAATGTCTTTGAATTCATTATGAAAAACAAATTAACGACGAATATCATAAAACTGAGGGTTAGTGGCATTTATACCTAGTTGCAATTTCACCCGAAAAAGAAATATTAAATGTAGTTGCGATATCACCCGAAAGAAAAGTGGTAGGTACCCTACATTCAATGAGATGAGTGTTTTATATTTAAATTCTTAGAAGTGAAGTTTATTTTCTTAATAAATTTTCATAAATACATCGATACTGAAAATGAAAACTTTACATTTATTGAACTTAAATTTTTCATGATAATTACTTTTATTCAATCAATTACTTTTACAAATCAATTATAAATCACCAGGCGGCAAAAGAGGTTATTATAAAAGATTATTTATACCTATTATGACATCTCCTACATAGTTATAGTAGCCTAGTACTTACATCAGGTTGGAAATTTACATTAACTGTTTGTTAACAGTCTGATTATACATATATAAAATAATAATACATTATTTCGTATTGTCGGGTTAAATCCAAACAGCACTTTCGGGTGAAATTAATTGTTAAACAATAATACTTAGGTAGGTACCTCAATATTTTCTTTTAATCCTAACTTAGGTAGGTAAAAAATAAAATTAAATTAAACAATATATTGACAATATACTGTAATAACAATTAAGCACCTATGTTTTAAACAGCCATTGTAAGTGCTTTAAATGTAAAACTAAAATAAAAAATATTCAGCTGTTGCTTGAATTTATAATGAAACAATATTGTAATGAAAATAATAATGTAAATGTTTTGTATCTAATTTAGAATCGTTACCGAAACCAAAACCATACTAAGTCAAAACAGTTTAACAACCATTACTATATTGAGCTAGATTTGATAGATATTTAAATGTGTGATCAACATATTTGTAAGAGAAGGAGGGATGTGAATATAATCTGACATTACTGTACCTATCAAAACATAATTTTGTTCTTATTACAAGTTTTCAAAACCTATACGCATTCTATTGTGAGGGTTTGATACAAAGTTTTTTTTTCAACGGAAAGCTGGGCTATGATAAAAATGTTGATTCTTTGAGAGCGAAGTATGTTCTTATCGGAGTGATATAATAATGCTATTTATAGACATTTAAGTACACTGATTAATTTGTCATGCTTTCTCTGACGTGCTGTTAATAGATAAATAATATTTTTATTTAAGACATTTCGATAAATAATAAAAGACCTCTTATGCTATTTTCTTTGTCTGTGACATCCACATTTTATAAATTAACTAGCTTCTTGACTCTTGCGACTTCGTCCGCGTGGACATTTTCCCCCTTAGGGATGGAATTTCCAAAAATCCTTTCTTAGCGAATGTCTACGTCATAACATCTATCGGCATGCCAAATTTCAGCCCGATCCGTCCAGTGGTTTGGGCTGTGGGTTGATAGATCACTATGTCAGCCAGTCAGTCATCTTTGAGTTATATTTTAGATATATGAATTTGAGACCTAATGTCGAGCCTTTCCAGCTATAACCTTTCTGTGGAGTAGAGCCCTCTAGTACGTACGAGCAACTATCTAAGTAGATCTCCTGGCGTCGCGGCTTCCCGCTGTTTTGTTCCACGCCTTCGAAGGATGCAAAAACTAGCCAAAAGATTAACATTCTTCGTCCTTCGCTAGTTACAGACTTACACCTGGGCTCTCACCTCTGCTGAAGTTCGGGCTTTTAGAAGCTTGGGGCCTAGTAGACCCTTAGATCTGCCGCCCCCTCCTAACCATCTAGAGTACTCTAGGCGGCAGAGACACGTTGACTAGAAAATTCTTTGGAAAGTTAGCACCTTTTTAAAAACTTCAATGACCCTGTAAGGACATCTGCAACCAGCATCAATACTTTAAAAGAATTGCTATGATTTCGCTTAAAACTACAAACTTCATCCAATAGTCATCAGTTAATATTTAAGCATAAGTATATTAGATTTCCACCAGGGTATAGCATAGGGTCAGCGAGCGGATAACTCTTTAATGATTGCGGCCGTTTTCCATCTAGAGGGCAGCATAATATTGTTAGTAAGGTACCCGCGTGTTGCATAAAAAAAACAGTCGGGTGATGCATAATGCCCCCCCTCTTTAACTAGGTACATCTATTAACTTCCAAAGCTGCAGATTTTTTTTGACAATAATATATTAAAAATCATCAAACAAGAATTAGTTAAATCAAATCAAATAAATTTATTTCAGATATTTTACATCCATATTTTGATACAAAATCCATTCTTAATATTATAGAAAATATAATAAAAATAGTAATAATAAAAATAATCATAATCCTGAAATAAGTTTTAAATTAGTTTTCGAGCTCGATCCAAGGTATCGTTTATTTTCATACATTGCCCACAAGCGCCTCTAGCGTAAACTATCAAAAACAGTGGGCAATGTATGAAAAGAGCCGATACGTTTGATCGAGCTCTAAAACTATCAAAACTCATAAAGGGTACAGAGCTCTACGCGGTATCGAAGGCTACTAGAGTTGGCAGCGCGCGAGTGTGACGTCAGTGTTGCGATCGTAAAGGTTACGGTGACTACTATGATACCAAGCAGACCGTATGCTTGCCTGCCAACCAATCAATTTAAAGGCTGCACACTTATTGTATACACCACAGCTTGGATAGGGAACTCCTCTTTTTTAACTATAAACGCTACGAAACAGAACAGCGGCTACGAAACGGCTACGAAGCGTAGCGCATCGCCTTTTTGCCGACTTCAAAAAGGAGGAGGTTCTTAATTCGGTTGGATTTTTTTTTCTTTGTTGTATGTACACCGATTACGCCGTGATTTCTGATCCGATTTAAGTGATTATTTTTTGTTCGATGCAGAATAGTTGCCATTTGGTCTCATATTTTTTTTAATGAATCGGTTTAGTAGTTTTTTGGAATCGTGAAAATACGCAGTCACAATATGATTTTTTTCCAACTGTTCCAACTTTATGCGTCGATATCTTCGAAAGTTGTTAACCAACTTTTTCGAAAAATTTTCAATAAATATAATATTAAAAAGTCGCCCCTTGACTTTCTCGTAAACCGGAAACGACTGAAAAGTTGATAGAAATCTTATATTTTGTTGTCATACAGCATATAAAAAAATTTTGAGTCACCCACCCGAGTACGACCGCGCACTTGCTTGCTTAACTTTCGTGATCGACGACTCAAAAGTTGATAGAAACTTTATATTTTGATGTCATACATGCATGTTAAATTTGGTTGCAATATGTTAAAGCATACTCGAGTTATCGTGCTAACGCACAGACACACAGACATACAGACATCTATACTACGTATACGAGAAAGTAAAAAATAATATATTTTTCATTTTGTTACAGTGACGGTAACAGAGAATAAGCCAACGATGAAGCTAGAAGCTGTGTCTAGGGTGGCCGCGATCCCTATAGTGGAGTCTAGCATCGAGGTCACCGAAAAGATTTACCACAGAATTAAGGTAAGCACATTTTGACGCCAGTAACGCTGCCTACACATCAAATAACGTTTAATCTATGATATGTATTAGATTTTCTTAGTGTCAGATCGTTTTACTTACGAACAGGTCCTGCCGCGTACATGCAGTCAACAGTATTTTTTTTCATACACGTGATGGGCAAAGAAGCTTGCTGCCCATCTGGTGTTAATTGGTGACCGTCGTCTATAGACATTTGCGATATTAAGGGTGAATCACTTAACACTGCAAGTGCGTTGCCATCCTGGGGACTAAGATGATCTGACTTCCATGCCCAGTATTTACACTAGCTACCTTTCTCTTCAATCCGAAACACAGCCAACGGCTTCACAGCAGAAATAAGAAAGGCTACTCACCAGACGATCCTTAATATCGGTCTACCACCTAGTACTTCGCAATTTGTTAGTACTTTTTATTAAAAAAAAAAAAATGACGCTCATAAGATAATGGTACCGTCTAAGCTTGTTTAAGGTCGTTGCACACTTATCACCTCGGAACGCCTCTTTATTTACTATGAACGCCATGGAACAGTGGCTACGAAACTACTACAGACCGTAGTGCATCGCCTCTTATTCGTAGTAAAAAGAGATACCTACGGTTCCGAGCTGATAAATGTGCTACGACCTTAAACAAGCTTGGACGGTACCATGTGGTACCATTATTTTATGAGCGTCATTGTTTTTTTTTTATTCAAAAAAGTACTAAAACTGGTTAACCACCCTCGCTTTGCTTGTCTGCAAGGTGACGTACTCTCCTCGCCTTTTCCGAAAGCCCTTGTGAAACGGAGTAAACAGTATTCAATTTTTTGACGACTAATCTTTTTGAGGAATAGTAACTACACTAAATGGGTGACAACATAACCCAGGACCAGTTTCTTAGTAATTGAGGAGGATGGTTCTACTTTCTTACTTAGGAGCACGGAAAGAAAACTGGTATATCACGTCTCTCGGAGAGTAAATTAAGTCCGTCCATTGTTTCCCAGGATTCAAACCCAGTGTTCCGCTGGTACCTGTCCCTGGGCGAGCGGTCGTTGGCAGTGGGGGCTCAGCTGGCGATGCCAGCCGTGCTCATGTTCGAAACCCCAATCCTGCAGCTCGACAAGTTCCTCTGCAAGAGTCTCGACCTGGTCGGAGAGCGGGTGCCTTCTATTTATTTGCCACCACAAGCAGTAAGTTAATTGAATTTTCAAATGACATACCTACTACCAAAAAAAGAATAAAATTACCGGAGAACTAGATAAGTAGAAGAAGTGGTATTTCCTGGCTAGAGAAATGAGAAAGCCAATTTATAGTGCGAAAATAGGTCATATTTACACAATAGCCGACAAGTTAATAGATAATACACAAAATAATAAAACGCTAAAAAATGGCGAGTACCTAGATAAGCTAGATAAAAAAGTTAGATACAAGAAAGGCTCTTCCATTTTAAGTAGTTGGTTCATCATTCATGAATCATCGCACTTTCTTTAATCATGTAAATTCTGTGCAATATTAGTCGATATTTCAGAGGGAATTATTTCACACTTGAACCTTATTAGTGTTTAATTACGTAAACAAATACCAACTTACTGATGATCATCTCGTGATTAAAACGGCATGGTTGTGATTGTTTGTTTTCATAATCTTTGTACCCATTAAATTGACTTTGATTACATAAATAATAGTATCATTTTACCCACAACATTTAAAATATTAGCTACGCCCTTTACGTTTGGCCTTTCGCCAAAATTCTATGCTTCGTGGAATAAGTGTTTTCATACAATTTAGCCGCGGTGAGGGATAGAATATATGGTTTAATTTATAGATAGAAAAAATGGGAATGTACTTTTGGATTATATGATAGCTAATATTTAACTTTATATTAGCTAATAATTTAACACAACATTTATTGATTCTGGGTATGCAAATATTTTTCAGTTAACTTTTCAAAACGTATAAACTTTAGATTTAATCACTAGTAGTGTCAAACCATGCCTAAATTAGCTTTGTCGACGAATCCTTCTTTGGTGAAAGATTCTGTCGTCGATTCACCCATTATTCACACATTATTATTAATGAAAAGTTCTGTCGGAGAATCGTTCTTAGTTGAAAGAGTTTGTCGTCGAAATACTCATATCCGCGAAACGTTCGTAGAAGAAAGATTCAAAGAAGAATTCAGATTCTGTCGTCAAAATACCCGTTTACGAAACGTTCTGTCGGACGAAAGTCCAATGGAGAACTGACTGTCGGAGATATGTTTCAGAACCTATGAAGATATATCCAAATCTTTGTTTAAAGGTGCGAACGATCGAGAAGTTCATACATTTATAGTTTAAATTCGAGGCAGAGGCCTTACTGCTGATCCGGGAAAATAGACCTCGGCAAGGAGTTCCACTCCTTTGCAGCAACGTCTAGCTACATAATGGTGCTAGTTGGCAGAATAAAGTTCTTTAGTATTCATTCTAACTTTGATTGGAGAACATAACTGGTATCATGCAACGATACGCCCACAAAAGGAATGTGAAAATAGCGAGATAAGATGACGTTCTTTCAAAGCGAGTTTGTCTTTTTATCATCTATATCCGCTGATGCGGATGTAGCTTAGGGGTCACGACATTATCGCCTGAGAATATTATCAACATTTTTTTTCTAAACACTGTGTTTTGTATGTCCTCGTAAATTATGCTAGTCTGGAAAAGCAAAGCAATCTAGTCAGACTCAGATCTTTTCTTCTTTCTTGAAGTTTGCACTAAATTAATATATCATCTGTTTACGATGGCTCCTCGTAGTGCTGGGCGAAAAAATTTATGGCAACAGACTTAATGATAATAATTATTGTGCTTCGTAGCACTTTGTATTAAAGTGTGTCCTTATTGGTTGATTTTTATTAGGTATAATCTAAAGAATAACACTTTCTTGAGCTTGAGAGACAAAACTAAACAATAAGGCGACTCACAAACAGACGTGAGAATTACTCAGTATTTTGTAAACATGCCACCTGATAATGACGAACTCTTACCGACGTTTATATGACGCGATAGAATCTTCTAGAGTACCTACCTATAATGAATTCCTTCTTATCTTATAACTCTATATCTACGTAACAAGCATAATGCAAGCATTGTAGATTGTAATTACGAAAACGATTTGAGTATTGACTGACATTTGTCCTTTTCAGGGATACCTTTTTGATCAGGTTAGAAAGTATTACCTACGTGAAAAATAAAATCACAGGTATATCCGGAAATGTAGAGCGAAATTTGAAATCTAGACTTATGTAACATAAATAAATAATAATAAGTAGCTAACACTGAGCTAACACATATATCGGAAATCTGTGCTCTGTCATAGCTATATACAAACACCACGTCGAATTCCGTGAAATATTCAACGCTAGAAACACAAACCCTGTGCATACCGTTATTTGACTATGGATTCAGAAGTTTGTACGTGGAAGTTTGCAAAAGATAACGGATAATCCACAGATATATCAATCTAAGGAGATCGGTCAAATTCCGAGTGTCGCGAACAGCGGCCGTACTACATAACATGGTTCTAGTTGAGCATGCCGTAATATACACTATTCATTGCGCGCGTCTTAAGGACTGCGAAGCGATGAAAGTTAAGCACAGCCGCAAAGGAGATCGGTCGAATCGCTGAGTTACGTATTCACTTGACTTTATCGGAAGGCGAAGTGGCGGAAATGTATGCCTACAGGGCATACACTTGTCACAAGTTAAACGCCGGCTTGGCCTATCTCCTTGTATTATTAAATCTGTGGGATAACCCGTAGTCTACTTCCCTAACTTTCCATCCCTTTCCTTCTAAATCTATCTTTTCGGTTTTACTAACTAATCGTTTTTGTACAGATGTACTCAGAGACAAGGCAGTACGTCCTCCGGCGTGCAGACTCCGTGAAGCAGTTGGGTACTGCGGTGTTGGACTCGCGCGTGACGGCAGTCACAGCCACCGCTCTGGACCGCGCGCTCTCCACCGCGGACAAGTACGTCGACAAATACCTGCCACCTGACAACCAGGACGCGGCTGACGGTCAGTACCCTGAGCACTATTCCTCTTTGAATCTAATTTTAACCGCCTCCGTAATAAATTTAACCGATTCCATGGTCTAGCGGTTCGTCCACCGGGTTCGTAAACTTTTTACATAATCTTTTCAATTTTGTAGTTTTTCTTTATTTTCTAGTGTGCTTTTTTTCTAGTACTACCTACATTGATCATGATAATGTCCCCACCGAGGGGCTCCAGCCTACCCCACATTAGGGGCGATTAGACATTAGTCAACCACGCTGGCTAAGTGCGGGTTGGTCGACTAAACACACAACCTAAGAATTTTTTCATGAGTGTGTATAAGTTTCCTCACAATGTTTTCCTTACCGTAAAAGCGTCGAGTAAACGTACAATATGAATTCAAAATTTGATAACATATTGGTACGTCGCGGGGTTCGAACCGATGCTTCCCAGGTGGGAGACAAGGCTCTCACGCACTACGCCATCGACTACCCTGTATAATTGAATAAAATTTCGGGAGCGGAGATTTTAATTAATTAATTCTTTATTGCGCGTAAAATTACAAAAATAACAAATTTAATGTGATACAGTTTGCAAGGGCAAACTTATCTCAATAAGAGACCTCTTCCAGCCAACCCAAAACGTCGTGCTGAGATTATGTCAGTATCTACGTGAAAGACATGAAAGTGCACTAGAAGATAAAAATTAAAAATGATTTTCCCCATAAAAATTAAAAATAGTTATCAAAGACTTATGTACTACATGCAAATTCTAGTTCTTTATTTGTATACTCGCTCACTGCTCCGCTGCCTCACTCAGCTCCAATGGCTATGCAGCCTACAACTAAGTTAACCCTATAGCATTATAATACATAACATATTTCACCGACCCGGAAGCAGGTAAACACTTTTACTTAGTTTAGGTGTCAAGTTAATTAAGAACTCTTCGACCTCAATTTTTATTATGTAATTCTAGTTAGCATTAATTCATTATTATTTTCTGTATCACTATATTTTTGTAATTTACTTAGATTTTACTATGTTATTTAGACTAAGTTTAGTAAGAAATAAATTTTATCTTATCTTATCTTAGTAAATCACAAAAAAAATATTAGGTGTTTTCGAGTGCACCCTGCAATATTTGACAAATCACATTCAATTGGTGCTGTAATATGTGAAACAAGGTCATATTCTGATAACTTGGGGCTCGATAACTGCTCCCGGTCGTCTGCCTCGTATTCTAATTAGCTTTATCTGCACACCGACTAATTAGTTCCTCTATTTGTGTCACTGCATTAATTTGAAATATTATGCAAATAAACTGAGAATGGTGTACTATCGTTCAATATCTTGGACTGGTACCTATGTGCTGTAGATAAATGTGGGTGGTTCTTCAGTTGTTTTTCCCATTTATCCTCAGTGTTGACAATTGGCCTTATCACCTCTGAGTATACCTAAATAAATGGGGAAAATAACTCTGATTATCGCTAGTGGTGTATATACTTTCCCAAATTGTAGCTACTGGCTTTGTCACGCTCACAACTGGTGACAAACGAGAAATAAACATTCCAACTATCACCAGCAGGGGCATACGACACAAATAATACCAATAAATGTTAATGATGATATTTTATATAGATAGGTAGATACCTTTTTTTCGGGGAGGTCAAATGCATTTACGCATCGTCCCTGCGGGGTGGTGCCAACCGCAGGGGATATGTGGGACTCGAGGTAAAGGTGTTCCCTCCATACCCACTAAACATCCTCCCCGGCCTGACCTCCAGTGCGCTATTGCGGGACGGCTCGGAATCTGCGCACGTGAGCGCAACTACACCGAGACCGTCCCAATGCTGCCCGTCTAGGCACTCCTTGTGCACTAATTGGTGGCCAGCAGCCCACAGGGGCTACCGACTAACGTCCGCCCCTGTTGGCCGCTGGCCGACGCCGGCCTTATAGGCCGCCTCCTCGCCGACGGCTGCTAGACCTGGCGCGTCTTCCTGACGAGGACACCGGGAGCAGCCATCGGACCGCACGCGAAGGACGCCGGAACGTCGAACGTCGTCCGGAACTAGCCGTGGTGGGAAAACAAAAAAGCAACTCGACGATGGCATGTGACTTCGAATGCCAAGGCGACACACTTGACATCAAAAGCCACACACCCGCCATGAAAGTTTCCCCACCACGTTACCAGGGTCCGCCACGAGGAGGCTTCCGGACCCCTTATATAAGTACCTGCGTAAAATAAATGTTTGACGGTACACTGACTACCTTCATAATTTTTTTGCCTTTCCAAAAATCTAAAAATTGTCTGGAAGAAATCGCTCATTTTAATGATAAAACCACTCATTGACTTTTCATACGTTTTGGAAATTAGGTAAAAATCTATCATGATTTTTGCAATGTCATACATAAGCTATCGTATTAGCTAAAATAGGTAACCAGCGTGTCTGTTATAATAACGTTAACGTTATCTTGCGTCTGCGGTGGCAATGACAAATCATAAATAATCACAGAGCCGTCTGTAGCCTGGACTCTGAGCCCGGCCTTGTCTCCGATATGCGTGTTCCTTGTGACACATCCCCTTAAAATATCCGCTTTGATGTTCCACGAAATGCTTATTAATAAATAATTAGATAACGCTAATGGAAATGATTAGGCAAATACAAAGCGATCTTTGTAGGTACACATAAATCTAGTTGACATAGTTCTAATGATACACGATATCTAAATCAAATAATTAGATTACAAACCTTAATTACTTTGTGGCCAAAGTATGTAATTTTTTATGTATTCAAAGCTAAAAAAGTTTTGAATATATAAAAGGAGGAGATGTTTAGCATACTATTTAATCATAAACATAATACATAATTGGGTTAAATAATATTTTATAATAATAAGTAACCTCTTAGATGAATTGTCCCAACGTGTTACAGTGTGACTGGTTGGGAATTATTTTACAAAGTTGTCCCAACGAGTCACAGTGTTACAGGTTACAGTGTGACTCGTTGGGAACAAGCGTCTAAACCTCTTCGAATGCATCTCCGAGATGTAGTGTCTGTAACAATCGTCCAACACTTTTTCAAACCACGGTATACGAGTACGGCTGATCCTTATCTCTTGGACAGCTCTCAAAATCGGAAAGTCTATATATTGTTGCTTTTTTCGACCTTTCGTCATAAAATGTGTGTTGGATTTTATAAGAAAATCATAACGAGTCTTTTACTTGTTGAAGGTGAACAGTTACACTAGTTAAAGGTAATATTGAGTACAAAGTATTGGATTTCATTTACATATATGGACGAGTGAAAAGCCTAATATTCTTTGGATTTTTTATCTTTAACACTGACAGTATTAGTGGAATAAAAAAGTGTTTATTTTTCGTAGATTCGATTTCCGGTTCGGACAAGGTTTTTGAGAAATATTTAAATGCAGTTTTCCTTCTTTTTAAAATAAAGGAATATTTTTTATCTAGAACATAATCTATCGTAAGAATTTAAATTTGTTTTTCTTCAGGGCCCATTGAAAGTTTTCACTCTGTATACCTTTATGGTGTAAAAAGACCTACGACAAAGCCGAACTCTACGCATTTTATAAGAACATCAAAACAAAAACATAAAAAAAATATTGTTAGGAAACGATTTTTATTTTTTGGTGTTAAAAAATATACTTATGTGTATTCGTGTGGACGTACGCGACAACGAGGCTGACGTTTTAAAGCCATTTTTTGGCTTAAAATTTTGTAAATGTTTCTTTGGACAAAATAAAGAAATAATGTTTTCAATTTGATTTAAGTAATAAAAATCTTGAAAAATAAAATTCTAGCTTTGACCTTCAATAACTTCATAACTATTTATTTCCCAGGTGAAAAAAATGGTCCTAATGATGAGTGGGTAGTTCTCGGCTTTGTCATAAGTCTTTTTACGCCCGTTATTTATAAGTTTGTACAGTACCCACACTAAGATGGTAAGTGACCGTTATTCTCACCATAGTGGTAATCATAGTGACGAGCCCGGAGGCGAGCGAGGACGCAGCGGGGGAGGGCGGCCGCGCGCGCGCAGCGCAGGCCGTGCAGCACGGCGCGAGGCTGCGCCGCAAGCTGCAGCGCAGGCTGACGCGCCAGGCCCTCGCCGAAGCCAAGGCCATCAAGGAACAGATACACGTCATCGTTTATGTCGCAGAACTGGTGAGTTTGCATCACTGTCTAAGTCATTCGCTACGCTATAGTGACCTGCGGAAGCAGAGGAGGGGAGGCTCTGCCTTGTCGCGTTGATTTAAGATTAGATTAGACTATTCTTTCATTGTCATTCTCACACAATCTATTCATAACTTCTTCCGTTTTTCTCCTCTCGGTTTCACAATATTCAAATCCATCTCTATCCAGATTTACTTTTCCTTAAAAGAAATAGATACCTACCTATTATTTATGATTTGTGGTTAAAATGAAAAATATTTTACAATCAGCTTAGCGCGCCTTATGACCACAGTTGTTCGAGATTATCAATTTTTACAAAATTAAAGTTGCTTAATATTCAAAATCTATAGCCAATTGTACCTACAATACTACAACCTCGTTCCTTTCTAACTAGTTTTAGTAGAGTTAGGCCACAGCGAACTAGCCACTCGAACAGAAAACCACAATCAAATAACGCTTCCTATTCGTGAGCGAAGAAACCAAAGAGTTGTTTGCTTTCTGTTCAACTTATTATTCGATCCACGAACCCCCGATTATCTGAAATCTAGATTTCGATATCTGGGGTCATCTCATGAACGTAAACTTCGCTCTAACAACACCCTTAGACTCCAAACACCCGTTCATCATACTAGGTTTGTCTCAAAGTCCTTTACTCTCACTGCTATTCGGCTTTGGAATGCCCTACCGCCCTGTATACAAAGCGCTCCTAATAAAGTCTCATTTAAGAAGTTAGTACATGATCACTATCTAAAAAGTACGTAAACATTGTTTCTTTTCTCTGTTAAGAATGAATCTTAAGTATAGCATTTAGTATATCTTGTGAAATCTTATATTATGTATGTATATATATTGTTATATAAGTATAATTATAGTATATACATAGTATGTAATGCTTTATACCCATATATTTATTGTAAATATTGTCAGTTTTGTAGATCCTGCCTTCTACACTGTATCTCACGCACCTTTCTGGTTGACTGGTAGAGAATGCTGTATAGCATTAAGTCCACCCTTTGTACTGTCTTTGTGCAATAAAGTTTTTGAAATAAAAATAAACACTACATTTTATGTAGTATTGTGTTACTGTTGGTGAGTAAGGTGGCTAGAGCTCCACGGGGTAGGAAATGGGACTAGAATTGGCAGCGCCCGAGTGTCACATCAGTATTAGTAGTATAATACAGTAGCGTTCGTTTGTTTAGACCATTGTATATGGTGGAGGGTTAATAAACTGAAACACAGGATTTATCCTATTTCAGATATTAGCCCGCAATAGTCCTCAACTTCACTATGGATTTACTGCATAGCATTGACTTTACTGTGTCATTGAATGAACTTGTATTTTATTGTAACCTATCCACATTTTTCTGTTATATTCTGTTATTTTCTTAATAAAAACTTTGTATTTTTTTGACTATGGTGAGAGAATAAACGTTATTATTGCAAGCGTCTATAGGCTACGGTGGCTACTTACCATCAGGCAAGCCGTATACTTGTCTGTCAACCATAAAAAATATTAAGGTAGGTATTAACTGCAAATGTTCCAATCTTGTACAGGTAGCCACAGACCCAGCACTTGCATGGAAGAAGGCGAAGGAACTGTACGCGACGCTGAGCGGACCCGAGCCCGAGAACCAAGCTCGTCCGGCCACGCTCGAGGAGCTGGTGGTGCTGCTCGCGCGAGAGTCGGCTCGCAAGCTGGTGCACCTCGTCAACTACACGCACACGGACTTGCCCAGGTAACCAATGGTTTTTTTAATAACCAAAAAGTTTAAAATACTGCCACTCGAAAAACTGCGACTGCGTTTAAAGAAATAAAGAAACCATTTACTGGCCAGAAATTCACAAATATAATGTAAGTAAATTTAAATTAAAATACCGAACAAGTGCGAGTCGGACTCGCCCTCCGAGGGTTCCGTACAAAGGAGATGTATTGTTTTGCGGCATAAGCGGCCGTATCTTTTTTTGCGTTGACTTAGCAGTTTGATTTTTTGACAGCTTCAAGGGACTGTAGACTTGAGTATATGGTTTTAATTTCAACTCGATACCTCCACTCGTTCCCGAGATATAGGGTCTTGACAGACAGACGGACAACAAAGTGATCCTATAAGGGTTCCGTTTTTTCCCTTTGTGGTACGGAATCCTAAAAATTAACAATAAAAAGCTAGCTTGGTCATTGCCGCAGCATAATGCCACAACGACAAACGACACTGGTATTCTGGCAAATTTCCATATCTTACCCTGTTTTTTTTTCGTTTGAGTTTGCATTGAAAATGAAAATGAAAAAGCTCTTTATTTAAATGGTCTTTGTTAAGTACTTTTAAATCGTCAAACCCTACCACCATTTCGGGACGAATAATTATTATTATGCTGAGATGGAGAAGAAATGGCGAAAGAAACTCCACAGCTTACAATTTCGTAATGAATTCAAAACATCAATACAAGTCAATAAATAATTATCAATATAGTTTAAGTTACATTTTAATATGCGTAAAGTTTGGGTAGTTATTACCAGAGATGTACAAAATACTTTAAAAAATGTATTTAAATACAAAATACAAATACTTTTCTAATTTAGTATTTCAAATGCAAAATACAAAATACTTTTTCTTTTTGTATTTAAATACTAAATACAAAATAGGTATTTTCAAAATACTTTATTCAAATAAAATACTTTCATTTGGAATGATAATAATAATAATTTCACTGTTAGACAAACCGGTCGGTCCTGCGCTGACCGCATCCAGCGGCTTCCCGCGACCTTTACCATATTGTCAGTCCACCTTGTGGGGAGCCTATCAACGCTGCGTTTCCCGGTACGTGGTCGCCACTCGAGGACCTTTACGCCTCAACGGCCGTCAGTACTCCTCGCAATGTGCCCGCAATTCTTTGGGCTATGTCTGTGATCTTGGTTCTGCGAATCTCAACATTTCTGATATGATCACGCAGAGAAACTTCGAGCATAGCTCTCTCCACTGCCCTTTAGGTGACCTTGAGCCTTCTTACGAGGCTTATTGTAAGCGGCCACGTTTCGGTTCCATAGGTCAACACTGGCAACACACACGAATTAAAGACTTTCGTTTTGAGACACTGCGGTAGATGGCCCGAAAATATGCCACGTAGCTTCCCGAACGCTGCCCATCCGAGTTGGATTCGTCGATTGACCTCTTTCTGGCCCAGGTCTCGACAGAAACGAAGGCTTTCTCATAGTCCACAATCGCTCAGCTTAATGGCAGATTATACTCTTCGGTCTTCTGTTTAATTTGGCTCTTGAAAAAACAAGGAACAGGTGTAGTTGGTGTCACGTAAAGCTATCCATAAACGTTTTCAATTGCGGCCAAAAGCTTAGGTTGCGATAAAACGATTCTGCCGTCCTCTGTCTTCAGCTTCGTCAGCAAGCTCTCTCCACACGCCAGATCCCTAACGAACACTTTGGAGCCTTTGTTCTGCTCGAAGACCTCTTTAATACTTTCCGTATTAAATTGGCGTATGAAGAGAGATAGAAACTTGAAGATCTGTTTAGTGAGCTGCCGGCGCCGACGAGCGTCTTCAGAGCACTGCAGAACCATTTCACGTCTTTCCTCCATCAGCCTTAACGTAAGCTCTGAGATTTTCTTATCTTTTTTGGCACAGCGGGGATTAAAGATCTTTGAACCCACCGTAAGGACAGCTTCTACGAACCTGTCATTGCATGTGTCCACGTCTCTGCAGTCCTTCAGGCATTCGAAACAATTTTTTAGTTCGAGTTGAAAGTGTTCAGGGTTTGGGACCTCTCGGATTTGACCTTGAGATTCAGCCTCTTACCAATCGGTGATCGCTTCCCGTGCTTAAACTTAGCAGTGCTGCAGTACCTACTTTATGTAAAAAAGTATTTTGTATTTTACACTGTATTTTACAAATACAAAATGCATCTCGTATAGTATTTCAAATAAAATACAAAATACTTTTTCAAAAAAGTATTTTAGTACAAAATACAAAATACGTATTTTGTATTTGGTATTTGTATTTTAAATACAAGTATTTCAAATAAGTCACAACTCTGGTTATTACTCCCACGCATTCGGATTATTTATCTTGTGAAAAGCTTTTCTATATAATTTAATTAATCTTATTATTGAACTAAGCAATTTAAAGTTTGATACCCACCACCATTGAATTTATTTACTTCAGATCATTAGTTCATAGACTAATACTAACTGACCCGGCAAACGTTATTTTGCCTTACAAAAATGATTAAATTACTAAAATGGCTATAAAAAAATAGGGGTTGGTGATAAAAAAGTAAAAATTTAGGGTTGTAGGTATGTATTTTTAATGCCACATAATAAAAAAATAAAAACAAAAAATTTCGTCCCAAAAATTAAAAAATAAATTAAGGGTGAACAACTCTTATCACTTAGGGGTATGGAAAATAGATAGTAGCCGATTCGCAGACGTACTGAATACGCATACAAAGTTTCATGAAAATCGGTCAAGCCGTGACATGGAAATTTTATATATAAGATTTACTATGACCCGCTGACATAACAAGGTGCCTATTCTTTGATGTTTAAAGGAAGGTGCCTACTAAAAATTTCTTCACCTTTATTTACAGGAATATGCGTCAGGGACTGACGGTGATAACTAGGCAGCTGTCATTCGTGGCCGATACCTTGATCAAGGTAATAGATTGACTATGTTACCATAGTTTTACAGAAGCGATTTCTAGTGCGTAGTCTTGATTTGGTTCCAGGCTAAAGTTAGGTTTTTTCTTTACAAAACTTACAATAAACTGGAATAGAACAGAGTGCTTAAATGTTTATTGGCGCAGTTTTTGGTTTGGCGGCGCCATCCTCCTAGCTAGAGTTTAACATCTCTGTCTCCTATCATGTCCCATCCTGTAACAATTTTAGTTGCGTTCAGAGCTCAATTTTTATGGCAAACATGATTTGCGCTTTTTTCCGCTAGGGGCGCTATTCACATTTCCTATACAAAATGAGCTCTTAACGCAAATAAAATAGTTACGTTTTTTAAATTAAAAAACTTATACTACGGCTTTAGTATGTCGGGTTCCTGGCAGTTTAGCTGCCTTTAGGCTTGATATCCCTTTCTTGTAGGCGATAGGCTTGTAACTGTACTGCATAGCCTATACTGCCAGATGTGGCTTTATGTTACCTAATGTTACCTAAACGTCTTCCTAACTCGCAACGCATTATTATTACTTGATTCTAAATATTTTATTTTAAAATGATTCTATTTTCTCATTTTTATTTCAACATAACAGAGTTTCCACAAAAGCACCAAGCGTTAGGTCATTGTTAGTAAGTAATGTCTGTTTCCGTCTATTAATCGTGTCAGTCTCTCTTAAAAACTTTATTATTTTATTTGTACCATAAAAAATATATTAGTTCCTTAATCTAATTAGTTGATTAAATATTGGTGACACACTGTTTTATTGCACTAGGGACAAAGAGCCAAAAAGTACAGAGTACATTCTAGGGATGTCATATTACGAAAGAAATATTTTGTTTTGTGATTTGGCAAAATTACTGCCAGCCAGTATGAACAGTTACGACCAATAAGCTTATTATAAGCTTCTTGGTTACAACCTATTTCGTAGTCTCGTTGTTATCGATAGCTCTTATAACGGGAATCAAAGGGAGCAAAACGGGAGAAAGAAAAGGGCGACTTACTAGCAACAAGAAAAATCCAATAAATTTTTAATAACAAACAAAACGTCATACAAAATCAATCTATCAAAAAGTAAAGATAATACAAAAGAGGCCGATTCGCAACACTCGTACTTCTTTCGTTCTTCTTGTATAATTGTTTATTTTATATAGCACGCCTATCCCACCTATAGCGCACCATAATGTATTGTGAAAAAGCTCTTATCCTTTGCGATTTGTCGCCATGGAAATAATGGGATTTAACTAGGAAATAATACTTGTCCCACAATTTACATTTTGTATTTCCATGGAAGGCGTATGATGCCGGCAGAGTAGAATAGCATCACCCCATATCCTCCAATGGGTGTCGTAGAAGGCGACTAATGGACCAGCAAAGGGGTATTGATCACCTTATACTCCGTTCACCAATCCGCATCGGGCAAGCGTGGTGGATTACTGCCTAAATCATCTTCGATAGATGGGCCTTGTGTCCCAGCAGTGGGTCGAATTATAAAGGCTGTTAAGATGATTTCCATGGAAATAGTAGAATTTAAATCTTGCAAAAAAAAACCAGGCGAATTGAACGAACCTCCTCCTTTTTTGCAGTCGGTTAAAAAATAGAAATATTCAATATTATTATATTTGTTAGACGGTGCCCGTGGAGACGGCTATCAGCGAGGTGAAAGGGTGGCGGAACAAGTTGGCTGCTCTCTTGCAGCAGCTGCGGACTACCTCCAACACCTACCTGGTAAGTAAGCAGGCTGCTCATTGCCGGCTTAGGCCACGTTCACACAGAAAGTCCGTATTTACAGGATCGTTTTTAACCAAGAAGTTTATAGGTAAAACTGGAAGCCACAACTCAAACAAAAATTGAAGACGAAGAATTTGACCTTGAAACTTCTTATTTCCTATTTGTCTCTTTCTAACCACTAGAGCACACGTATTAGGCGGTCTCGAGACAGTCTAATACGTCATACGTACGTGCGTCACCATATTAACTTGTGCGGAGAGTTAGAATGAGACAGGTAGGAAACTGAGTCTAAAAAGTTGTCTTCACTTTGTTCATTGGTAGTGTGGATTCCAGTTTTGCATATAAATTTTTGTACGATATACTTAAACAGAAATCTTCTTCTTCCTAAATTGGGAATTTCAATTTCTTTGGTGTCGGTGCAGTGTCTCTTGATATCGACAATACTGCTATAGGTTCTGGAGTTAATTTTTACCGTCTGCTGCCTGTCTGGGACCAATCCTCATTGGGAATGACTGCTATCTTTAGTCAGCAGCCGAGAGCACCAGGTTAACGTGTCTTCCGAAGCTCGGAGAAAAAAAATATATTAATCGATAATCCTTTTCCACTTCTTCAGGAGTACCTGGCGATATTCCTTGCGGGAAACGAGGAAAGAGAGAAGATAGTGCCGCGCTCTTCATACGAGCAACGCGACGACCTCACCATCAACGGAGTAAATTGAATCTCTAAATAATTAATAAACATAGTATATTAAGGCTATATAGTTAAGTCATACATACATACGTGAACTCAATTACGACTTCATACTTTTTTCAATTGTTCATTTTCAACCTTCATGCATACAAAATCAGGGCCCCGATCGCGGTAAATAATTTCAAGTCGAACGCAGATGAAAAACAAACGCTGTCAAAGTTACGTTTCTGTTAAGCCCTGTCCGCACAGCGATAAATAATATCGCGTTCAAATTGAACGCGATATTATTTCCGCGCGAATATTTTATCGCTGTGCGGACAGGGCCTAACAGAAACGTAACTTTGACAGCGTTTGTGTTTCATCTGCGTTCGACTTGAAATGATTTACCGCGACCGGGGCCCGGAGTGTCTCCCGAGTTCTTGTTTAAGAACACGTGTTGAGAGACTCCATTTTCAATTCAATCTACCGTACAATTTAGTGTAAAATAACTATTTTCAGTGGACATTGGTGCCGATTCCGTTGGCACAAACTAGACTAAACTTAACTAAAATTAGGTTTAGTGCTGTCAGATTGCGATTCCTATTCTGTAACGGACTAAAATGACAGAAATAAACTAAATTTTAATCTGACAGGATTAAAGTTGATTTAGTTACTCAATTTAGCTATTCGCTATTCTGTTGTCTAAGTTTTATGTCAAAATATCTCTAAATTTAGAAATGTCAAGCTAAATTTAGACTACGTGTAAATTGATGTCGATTAAAATTAGTTTTTGAGAACACATGAATAGTTCATCACCAACTTTGACGCCGCCGTGGTGGAGTGGTCAGTAACGCTGCCTACACATCGGGCGGTCCGGGTTCGAGTCCTTGTAGAGGAAATGTTAGTGTGATGAACACGAGCATTTGTTCATGAGTCATGGTTGTTTATATATTTATTTAAGTTTATTTATAAAAATATCTAGATTATTAAGTAAGCATATTTGTCCGTTATGTAGTAGGTATCCATAACACAATTTCTTAAAGATACTTACTTTGGGCTAGATAATTGATGTGAGCGTAGAAATATATTATTATTGTTATTAACTAAGTGATCTGTGTTCATCACGCATAATCAGAGAATCAGCTTTAGTAGGATTAATTAGATTTCGAAAATAAGTAGTAGGGTAGCCGTATGAAAGATGGAGAATTTTGTATCAGCAGGTTTGATAAGTTCCGCAGAGAGGTATATGTAGGTCTTAGATTATATAATCTAAGATGTAGGTAGACGGGCTTTTTTTTGTAGAAAAGCTATCCACGTTTTTTTTTGTTTTCCCTATCACGGGATGGAAAAGGGATATAGCCCATACAACCATATCTTCAAGCGAGAAAGAAACATTTTATAACACGATGCAAAGCATTACTGAGGGCCTCAACAACATGCATTTCGACACTCGCTCTCGCTGTCGCTAAATCAAAAAATGAATGGGATTGACATGAGCGATCGAAAAGTCACTTCGATTGCCTATGTCAATCCCATCCATTTTTTTATTTAGCAAGAGCGAATGTGGAAATGTATGTTGTCTAGGCCCTCTGGACCGTCGGGAAGCCTCCTCGTGGCGGACCCTGGTAACGTGATGGGGAAACTTTCTCGGCGGGTGTGTAGCTTTTGATGTCAAGTGTGTCCCCTTGATATTCAAATCACGTGCACAAAAATCTATATTTTGATGTCAGTATTTTCCGCTTAACACTTCCAAAATTTTAATTCAAATATATTAGATAAAAAATTAAAATAATAGTTTTTATGCTTTCGTTAAACTTACATACGTTGGTTAATACCTTAAACTACTTTCAAATTAATTTTAAAAAGTTTATTATTATAAATTTTCTTAAAAATACCCCTTTCATTCATTCTCCATTCGTTCTTTATTTTTATCAATCTACTAAACGGGTAACACTGTTCAATTCAACTAAGACGCGCTAGTCCTGTCAAAAAAGAAAGATTAAATTAGGTTAGACGTGACAACAGAATAGCAAATGATTAAAACTAAATTAAAATTAGAATTTTTTTAGTTTAGTTTAGTTTAGAGAGTGGCACAACAGAATTGGCACCATTGCCTAAATGCTTGATGCGAAGACATATTCAAAGATTAAGATACACAAACCTTCATTCTTATAAAATAGCAATAAAAATGTAGATCCATTTTCCTCTGAGATCCATTACAAGCTGCCTGTACTAAATCATAAATAGACAGACAACATATAAAAAAAGCTCACATCAAAAAATTGTAAGTTTACTTGGACAAACTAAGATTCTATTTTTTATGAAATAATTCTAATAAGATACTAAAATAAGCTACCTATATTATTTATGAATTAATAATAGAAATAATTTTAAACATTTAATTCTAATATATTATATTTAAGCGATCCCGGTCAATACATATTTTGAGGGTAAAATGTATCTATCTACCACTAAATTCGCTTTAATCTTTGATCTACCCTCTGTAGTTGAAAGCTTGCAGAAAATAAGCAAAATACCTACGTTATATTAATTAGGTAGGTAGGTAATTATAAGATATAGTAAGTTTAAGAAATGAATTAAATATTTACAAATTACGTTAATATTTTAAATATAATAATATAGAATCTTATGGTAAATATCTTGTTTTACAAAATAACGATAATTATGTAACATTTATGAAAATATACAGGGTTATAATTGTAAGAGATATTATAATATTCGTTGTTTGTAATAAACCAATTTTAAAATAAAAGGAATTGAAAGAAGTTGTATTTTTTACTTGCCGAAAGATTATATAGGTTTTTTAATAGAAATCATGACAATTTACCACTCACCCACTTAGAGCTAACGCAGACCATACCAACTATCGTACAACTAAATTGCGTGCTTCCACAATTTAATCGTCCTTACAATAGAAACCCATTCTTTATGCTATCGGCCGATAGTTGGATGCAATCGTTTAGTTGTGCGATTCAGTTGGATAGATGTACGGCCTTCTATGTCTGCTGCAATAGTCGGCCCACTCAATTTTATGGTCTGCGGGGTCCAAACCACACAATTTAGTTGGCCGACTATCGTACAACTATCGTCCTTACATAGAAGCCCGTATTTTATGCTATCGGCCGATGGTTGGATGCGATCATTTAGTTATGCGATTTAGTTGGGTAGATGTGCGGCCTTCTATGTCTACTGCAATTAAGTCGTCCAAAAAAATTGTATAATCTGCTGTGACCCTTAGACAAGCGAAGAAAGTATGTAAAATCACAGTGAAGAACTTGTAACATACCTTTAACTAATCAAGCTCGTAATCCCAAAAGGTTTTGAGCAGAGCTTCTGGTAACACATTTTTTTACACATAAAACCACATCTGGCAGTATGGGTCATAGAAAAGAAATTATACAGACTGCTTAAATGTTTACTATTAATTAATCAACTGCTTTCACAGACGGGCAAATGTAACATCATCGCTCCTTTTTTGGAAGATTAGAAAATTACATTCAACTAGGTATAATTATTATGCGAGAAAAAATAGTTTTTATTTTTATTATGACTTAATATTTATTTTGCTAAAATATGATTATATTTGTATTACATAGTATTATATTATCTGTGGTATTACTAAAAATGCAAAAATATATTTTTCATCCCACCACCTCGGAAAGTGTAATTTTGCGCTTCGAAATCTGGCTGGAAAATTCTATTTTATTCGCTTGAGCGGCAAAGTAGATTTGAATTTAGAACATCACATATAATGAGTACTCAATATAATTGTAAATTCAAAACGTCATTAAACCTATTTAATGTAACCTCTATGGTGCCAAATTTATGATTAGAATGAAGATTATTTTGTCATTTCCTCGCTGAGGTGGGATGAAAAGTTACGTATTGCACTCGAGTGGAAAGATTTTTCACCTTGTGCTCGTTTGTTTCCCTCGCTGACGCTCAGGATTCTAATTTAGAATCACTCGCTGCGCTCGTGATTCAACTTTAGAATCCTTCGCTTGCTCGGTCATCCAAATCGAGCACGCGGTTAAAAAGGAACTTTCCACTCTTGTATAATAAATAACTATTTATTTTTTTGCTTGCGTCTGTTTTGATTGCGTCCCCAGTTACATTCTACCACGAAGATAGAAAATTTAAGCTCCTTGCATTCTACTGACTGACGTATCTATCTGTCAAAACGGGCCTATATTACTATTGCGTATTGCGCCCGTAGACAGAGAATAGTTCTCATCGCGCATTAGTTAAAACGATAATATGCTAAGATTTCGGCTCGAGCCTACCCCACATTAGGGGCGATTAGGCGTTAGTCAACCACGCTGGCCAAGTGCGGGTTGGTCGACTTCACACACAACCTAAGAATTTCTTCATAGGTGTGTGCAGGTTTCCTCACGATATTGTCCTTCACCGTAAAAGCGTCGATTAAACGTACATATTGTTACGAATTCGTAAATTGCCGTAGAAATCACGAGAAAGCAGTAGAATGTTCGAGAAAGTAATCGAAGCTTCCAGAAGGACCTATACGAATTACGCGAGAAACTTCTAAGAACGATGGGAACGTTCGAGCAATAATGAACCTACAGTCCTATAACATAAGGCTTATATTCGTCACATGAACTTAGTGGTTTGTTCAAGATAATCGTCGAACATTCTAGTAATTGCGCGATTTCGTTTTGCGTAGTATAAAAGGACTGTTGATTGCAGTGTAGGGACATTCTAAGTTTAGAAGCGAACAAGTGCGGATCAAAGCGATACTCTCTAAGTGATCTAGTGTGAAATACCGACTAAGGCGAATACTACGGATTAAGTTAGCATTGTGATTGGACTTTGATGCTTGGTTACTGTAAATTCTAGAGTGGTGTTCGGAATAAAGTCTCATCAGTGTCACCAGGTGTTTCTATCCAAATTTAACGAACCCCTAGCTCGTAACAATATGAATTCAAAATTTTAAAACACATTGGAGATCGAACCAGTGCCTCCCGGATGGGAGTAGACGTTCTTACGCACTATGCCACCGACGCTTATTACGCCACCGACGCTTGCAATATTAAGCATAAATCACTTAATCAAGAGTAATCAATCAATCACGCTAAAAAATCTTAAAAAACAAATCTTAGCAAAAAGTGTAAAACACTGTAGCCCGACTACGGAAAAAAGAATTAAAATAGAAAACATTTGTTCACACCACTTATACTAGATATAAGTGGTTAGACATTTCATGTTATAATAGGTTGGGGAAAAAGTTTCTTCGCATTTTTTAAGAAAATTCAAAACATTTTTTAATATAGTTTATTTATATTTAACTAAAGTATGTAGGTACCATTTTGTTCGATAACTTTTTGCCATCTTGTAGGTAGGGACATGATCCCATTGCTATAGAAATTTTGGGACTTCTGGTCAAAATACCGCGACAAGTGGTTTTGGCAGTCCTCTCGTGATGTTAACCTGATACTGCCTAAAGAATTCTGAAGAGACCGAAACAGGTGGAAATCTGAAGGTGCAAGGTCAGGACTATATGGCGGATGCATTAACACCTCCCAGCCAAACTCTCTTAATTTTTGCTGAGTGGCTAAAGATGTGTGAGGTCTAGCGTTATCATGATGAAAAACCACACCCCTTCTGTTGATTAATTCCGGCCGCTTTCTCTCAACTTCTTGCTTTAATCTCATCAGTTGTTCGCAGTAGAGTTCAGAAATGATGGTCCTGCCTGGTGGTAACAGCTCATAATGAATAATGCCCTTCCAATCCCACCACACACACAGCATCACCTTGTTGCGAGTTAACCCGGGTTTCGCCACAGTCTGTGAAACCTGACCGGCCTTTGACCACGACCTTTTTCGCACGTTCTTGTCGTACGTGATCCACTTTTCATCACCAGTTATCAGCTTCTTCAAAAATGGTTCGGTTTCATTACGTCGTAATAAAGAATCACAAATGAGTACACGGTTCATTAGGTTTCTTTCAGTGAGCTCGTGAGGTACCCAAATGTCGAGCTTTTTGTGTACCCAGTTTTTTTCAAATGCGCCAAAACTGTTTTGTGGTCAATTCCCAGTTCTTCAGCTACGTCGTCGTAACTACTGACATGCCGATCTTGCTCCACTTTTTTAAAAATGGCATCCATTTTATCTGTAATAGGGTGACCAGAGCGACGTGCATCTTTGACACTAAAAATTTCCGGATTGAAAACGCTTAAACCAAATTTGTGCTACTCACACAGACACTGCACTAGGTCCATAAATCGCAAATTTTTTTCGCGGCTTGCGTTACATTTTTACCTTTTTTGTAGTAAAATTTTAAAATGTAACGAATTTCTTCATTAGATTCACTCATCTTGGCGGTACGAAAAACAAATGAAAATCACACATTTTCCTAATTTGAATTTGGAATTATGTTCTTTAAAATTTTAACTTTCAATGATACCAAAACCAGCCAGATACAAATAGTATAGCCAAAGAGATTTTATTACAAGTGTATACATACTATAATGCGAAAAGACTTTTTCCCCAACCTAATATTAAACAACATTAAAAGCAGTTGTGAAATGGTATTCACTCAGCACAATATCGGGACGACCGTAAAACGTCTCGACGCTGATCTTCCGTGAACACCAGAAAAAAAGTAAAGGAATAAAGATGGTTTACAAGGCAAAATCGACTCCTCCCATTTTTAAAGTCGGTTAAAATGTAGCCTATGTTACCTCGACTATAATAACGAATCGATTGATACCTTAATCATAAAAATAATAAAAAAAAAAAAACAGTTTAATAGTTGAGGCGCTACGGAGGAACATACGTAAATACTTTTGACGATTTAAAAGTACCTACTTAGCAAAGTCAGTTTAAAAAAAGATCTATTTCATTTCATCAAACAAAAGAAGCGTCGGTGGCGTAGTGCGTAAGGGCGTTGTATCCCACCCGGGAGGCATAGGTTCAAACCCTACCACGTACCAATGTGTTTTTTTTGCCAACCCGCACTTGGCCAGAGTTGTTGACTAAGGCCTATCGCCCCTAATGTGGGGTTGGCTCCCCTCAGCGGGGACATTATATGAGCTGTTGATGATGCTAGACTAATGCTAGACATAGACTGCTAAAATCAAAACCTTTCCTTTTGACTCTGCACAGTCGAATAATTGAAAGTAAAATTCTGCAATTAGTTAATTTTAACTGTGTCTTGTTGTGGCTCGCAGCAAAAAGTAAGTATTTTTGCTTCGAGATTTTATATAACAAAAGAGCTCTTTTGGCGCTCAAAATATAAAAATAAGTTTCGACTCAGACTTCCAAGATTTACAATATTATTTTAGTTTTATTACATAAGAAATTCCCTCACAACAAAAAACAATTTTATCGATATCGATAAAATATAGTTTCAACAATGCCCCTGCACTTGAAAATAAGGACACCAATCAGAGTTGCTTTGCCTTAGTCTCCCGCGCACCGCTAAATGGTGAACTGTGATTCTACATAGAAATGAGTCTATGCGCTCTCCACTGGTTTAGTACTCCGTGTTCGCAACGCTTCGGATTACATCGCCGACTACTGAAGTGGCTGGACAGTCGGCACAACAATAATGTCAAAAAAAATGTGTACAAAAAGAAACGTATACTTTGGTAAAACTGTAAGCCACAACTCGAACAACAAGTGAAGACAAAAAATTTGACCTTGAAGCTGCATATTATCCATTTATCTCTTTCTAACCACTAGACTAGAGTACATGTCCCGTAACCACCCGTAAACGTAGTGTATACTCTTTGCTCAGACGCTTAGACGAATGATGGCATCTGGATGTCGATCTTTGTTTCAATAATTGAAAATTGCTTTGGAGTGGATTTTGTGCAGTGATAGTGATGTTGTTTAGTTGCAGCCGTGTTGACGATCAGTTATGAGGAATCATTAAAATAAAGTTTTTGTCGTGTGTACGACATTGAGAATTTTATAGTGGGATTTCCACCTCATCAGTCACTATTATCTTTAAGGTCTGTACCATGCATTTCTCGCCATGCGCTCCCTAGATGTATTAAAATGTGTGACAGCCACATTTTATTGCAAGAATCAAGAAAATATGAAACTGCAGATTTGGCTGTATGAGTTAGATCCCTTTGCCATCCTGTAACAGGGAAAATTTAAGAAAAAATGTCATGTTTGGTCATGTCATTTTGACATTGACAGTTACACTTGTTTGTTCGCGTTTTCGCTTGTTGTGTTGCGATTCGCTTGAAATGTAAAAATAAAGCAAATAAATAAGTGTGATATAAGTTTTTAACTATTTTGTTAAAGTTTAACCCATAAATAAATAATGCCCTCAATCGACGTAATGGCCCCTCCGGGGCAGCCACAAGAGAGTCCACCAGAGGAACCACAAGCGCCGCCACCACCTGTTATTGGCATTATATATCCTCCACCTGAGGTTAGGAGTATCCTTTTCAATTTGAAAAATATTTTGGAGGTTAGTATGATAATGATGTGTTAAACATAACCTAAAACTTTGTAATTGCGTCAATTTTTTAACCCTAGAAAGATAATCATATATTGTTGTACGTTAAAGATAATTATTATTATTATTATTATTATTATTTAACAGGTTGGCAGTTGAAACAACTGATGTAGACCTGTATCCTGTTAGTCTTTCTCTAGGTGTTTGTCCAATATATTTTTAAATGCATTAATTGTCTCTGCTGATACTACTTCTGCTGGCAGTTCATTCCATGTTTTCACAACTCTATTACCAAAAAAGTGCTTAAAAGTATTTTTGTTTGCCAACGCTCGTGACAATTTTAAATTATGCCCTCTTAAGTGCGGGTTTGTTGAGTATTTGAAAATGACTTTATCAAAGCCCTCAAGATCGTAGTGCCCATGCAAAATCTTATAAACCTCAATCAAATCTCCCCGTTCCCTACGCTCCTTCAAAGTACTAAGCTTCAAACAAGCTAGTCTTTCCTCGTAAGATTTATTTTTTAGACATTTAGGTACTTTAGAAAATCTGCGTTGTACTTTTTCCAGTAACTCAATATCCTTTATCAAGTGCGGGCTCCACACCTGAAAAGCATACTCCAAAATAGGTCTAATGTATGCTTTATGAATTTTCAGAATCATGTCAGGTGTCAGATAACCAAAGGCCTTCCTGATGAGGTAGATCAAACTGTTAGCCTTTTTGGTCATAGTTGTGATATGGTGTTCCCACTTAAGATCCTCACTAATTTGTACACCCAAATCAGCCTGTACCTTTACATCTTTTAAGTTTTCATTATCAATATGATATTTGAGATGTGGGTTTTTGTTGCCGATGTGGAGAACAGTACACTTAGAAGTATTCAATTTAATCAGCCATCTCTTTGACCAGTTTGCCATGTGATCCAGGTCCGTTTGTAGGCGTTCGTAGTCAACTAGTGGGTTGGCAAAAATTTTTGTGTCATCGGCAAACATACTGACATTGCAATGTAGACATTTAGGTAGATCAAATGTGTAAACTATATACAACACCGGCCCTAAGACCGAACCTTGAGGTACACCACTGTTTATGTGTCTTTCGTCTGAAAGTGTATCACCAACTCTCACCCGAAATGTCCTATTGCACAAGAAAGCCTCTATCCAACCCAACAGTTTCCCTCGTATACCAACATGCTCTAGCTTATGGAGCAGTCTCCTCATAGGCACCTTGTCGAAAGCTTTCTCGTAATCCAGGTATATTACGTCAATAGGATCACGTCTATCATCACTAGATATCCAAGAAGATAAACAGGTTAGCAAGTTCGAAACTGTTGATCGGTGTGGGCAAAACCCATGCTGTTGATCACCTATCACCCTATGCTTGCCTAAAAATTTTCTCATATGGTTTACCAAAATCTTTTCCATCACTTTGCAAGCCACACTGGTCAAACTAATAGGCCTGTAGTTAGCAGGATCTAATTTGTTGCCTTTTTTATATATTGGAGTTACCGTAGCGGTTTTCCATAAATCTGGCAAAATTCCAGTATCGTATGATTTTTGCATCACAGTTGCCAAGAAATTATCGAGGTCGCAATTTTTCAAAATTAGCGGTGGTATGTCATCCGGTCCAGGTGAAGAGTCCATTTTTAGTTCCTTGATAGCAGTCTGTACCATTGCTCTAGTAAACTCAATTTCCTCCACTGCTACTGAAACTCGAAGACATGGATCCAGTAAAGGCAATTCCCCAGGCGGTTCGCACTCAAAAACACTAGAAAATTGGTTTGCAAAAGCCTCAGATATTTCTTTTGGCTTAGTTACGACTTGCCCAAGATTGTCACGTAGTACCATTGGCGTACCAACTTTCGACGAGATCTGACGTCTAACATACGAATAAAATTTCTTTGGCTCAGCTTGAAGAAGGTCTTTTTCGTAGGCTTTACGTGATTTACGACTTAGACTTGTTAGTCTGTTGTTAATTTTTCTGTATTTATTGTACGTTTCGTCAGTCCCAGTCAACGCAAACCTCTTCCACAGTGTCTTTTTCTGTGATATTAATTCCTTTAAATCATGTTTTATCCAAGGCTTATTCAGTATTTTGTTTGGTTTCGTCATTAGTGGTACGTGATTATTTATGGCAGTCATTAATGTTTGGTGCATCGTTTCATATTGGATTCTCGCGCAAATCAAGTCATCAACTGATTGCGATAAGCTATTAGATATATCTTCATTGATTTTATCATAATCTGCTAATTTGTAATTTCGGATATTTTTTTCTTGCTGTAGATTGGAATTTTGCAATTGTAATTGGATGGTAGAGATTAAGCACGTGTGATCACTCTTGCCAATAGCAGACTCGTGATCTACATTTGTAATAAGTGACTCATCATTGGTGAAAATCAAATCCAAATAGGATGGTTGATTACCCTGTCGAAATCTGGTACACTTGTCCACAAGTTGATAGAGATTACTGTCTCTATACCATTGCACGAAATTCAATTCCCTTGGCTGTAGGTAGCCGCAGTCTTGGAGCGGCCACTTGACACCACCGAAGTTGAAATCGCCCGCTATCACAACTGTGTTTGATTCAGCCACTAGATTGAGTTTTTGCAAAAGCGCGCTATCTTGCTCTATGGTTGATTCGTGTCCTCGATATAGACCGCATAATAGAATCTTGTGCAAACCCAGTTCAATATCAACCCATAAACATTCAGAGAAATTAAATTTTTCGTTGTATTGATCGTTTAGTTTTGAAGCCATATTCTTGATGGTGTTAGAAATATAAATGGCAATTCCACCACTGCGCTTATTGATACGATCATCTCTATACACATCATAGCCCTGTATTTTTATCATTGAATCTGGTATTTCCGGTTTGAGCCATGTTTCAGACAAAATTATAATTGTTGGTTTTAATAACGCTACTCTTGCAACAAATAGATCAAACTTCGATGTGATTGATTGAATGTTTGTATAAAAAATAGTTAGTGAGACAAGTGAGGGTTGACTAACAATAGGTTGGCGGCTGCTAAAGTGGTTCCCTTTGGACTGTGTCTGGACATAGGTAGCAATATCTAGTTTTTTTTATTTGTTTTACTGATAATTTTTGGCTGGCCCTGTATGTACTTGATAGTCAAATCTGTTTCTCCATTGTTGCTGCGCTTTTCTAGTTCGTCACGAAGATGTTTTAAGTATTCGCGTTGCAATGGAGTTTGGTCTGGTTTGATGGATGATGGGTTTGGCAGCTTCACTTTGTTACGCAAGATCTCAATAACATCACTTCTGCTTCTCATAATTACTTTCACTGGACGCGGTGGACCACCTGAACGAGTTTTAGGTGCCCCAAGACGAAAAACTTTAATGTTATCGGGGCTCACTTTATTGCTAACAGTATCAAAAACCTTTCTACATTCATTTCTATCGTACTCTTGACGCTGTAGAGGATTATCAGACGTACACTCGGGTATATCATAAATTATTAAGTTTGATGCTCTTTTTGTGCGTTCTGTCATTTCCTGAATTGCAGATTCAGTAGCTAACATGTTCTGCCACATGCGTAAGCTATGCACTTCTTCTGTAAGCTCATTAAGTTTTTTCATGATGTTCGGCAATTGAGTCATTGCAGTTTTGCAGTCTCCGCACAAGAAAGTGACTACGCGAGCCACGGTCTTTAATTCAAACACCCTCACCTCAGTGGGTGACAATCCATGACAGTCATTGCACAAAATATTCTTGCAAGAGTCACACGCGACTGATAGCTTTTTATCGTTAGGAATTTTCGAACATTTGGCACATTTAGCGTTTTTGGAAGACATTTCTGGTGTGGCTGCAAGAAACAGCTTCCTTTGCCTTGATTTAAAAAAAAAATCGGTGGAAGAAAAATATGAAAACAATGTGGGTAGACAGGGAAAACTTTGTGATCACTATGTTTATCTCATCGATTTTTGTCCTTTATCCGTTTAAATTTGTATAAATATTAATATCACTAAAACTTTGCACTCCCAGCTACACTTTGATTCGTTTTTCACAGTTCAAAACACACTTTTTGAGTTGAAAATCAATAAACTTTCGAGAGCACTTTTGCGCGTGATTGCCAACTTGACAGCAAAAAATTATGCGTAAAATTGACGCTTGAGTTAGCTGTAATGTGATGTTTTATTTATTGATTTGAATAAACCTTACTGTTTTAATGTTCTCATACTAATAAAGTAATAAATAGGTACCAAAATTAATATTTTTATATTTATTTATCATCATAAAGAAAAGAAAAACAGAAACAAAACTTCTTCAAAAATCTACCAAACTTTTGAATATTTTCTTTTTTATCAAATGTGGTATTTCAATCAAATCAAAAGGGACCTTAAAGCGGCAAAGAGATATCTACAGGGCTAAAATATACATAAAAATACCTAACTATAGACCCAAGAATCAACTAGTCCATACCATTATTATTTTATAAATTTTTGAAATTCACTGATCGAAATTAACAGTTCGAGAAAATTGCAATTTCAGTTTGCCGCACAAAAAAGTTATATTTTAGTGTGAAGTTATAGAACTGATGGTATATGATGATTATAACTAATGGAAATTCTTATGATCCGTGCATAATCTTAGATGTTGTTGGAAGTAGACCCGCCAACATAATGCGTATATTAATAAATAAGTTTCAAAATATTGATCATAGCATTAAAATAAGTAATCCACCTGATTTTCACAAAACTTCTATCGTTTTTATATTGCTACTAGTTCTAGTTATACAGGGTTACAGGAAAAGTCGACCTAGATCCGTTAAGGGCGTGTAGTGCACATCATTTCTGAATGATTTCACTATGGAACCCCCCATCCTAAACTTAATCGTTTTCGAGATATTCGTGTTTTAATTTTTTTTATGAAAATGCCCAATTTTTCGGCTATTCAATTGAATATTTTGAATTTTTTTGATTCTAATGATTATTTTTTCGGTTTTTTACATGAAGAATGAGATGGTTAATGACCTCAATGACTAAAATTGCACGTAAGTTAAATAAATGGGTCATTGTAGACGATCGAAACTTAAGAAAATAAGTACATATTATAAAAAAATATTTTTCTTTTCTGGATATCTCAAAAATTTATGATGGCACTTGCTCTGCAGATGTGCTTAAAAACATCTACATTTTATCAGCTATCCAACGAGGTATAACAACCTAGGGTTGTATTTAAACTCATAGAAAAAAACATAGTTGAAAAGGTTCAGGTAGTAGGTCTAACGGTGAAACTTAGTTTCTAAGGCTACATGGGGCAGTCAGAATAAATAGTGCTTATTTAATCTAATTAATTTGACTTAAGTTCAGCATCATCATTTCAGCCTACTGGCTTCCACTACTGAACGGCCTCCCTCGGCTAGGTACAATTTTCATGCATCCATCGATGTCCCGCTATCCTGACCTAGGAGATCATTCAGTAATTCACCTAATGTTTTTGAATAAAATTTTATAGTTCATGTTCTACGTGTCCACCTCTATTTCGCACACATTTTCTAATTCTTTCACGTAGTCCACTTTTCACTACACCAGTGGTTAATGTTCTTCTTATGTCGTTAGCAGCATTAATTATCCTTTCTTTGAGAACTTCCACTGACGATATGGGGTTGAGCTCACTGTAAACGAGGCTCTTCATGTGCCCCCATACATAAAAATCCATGGGGGTCAGGTCGGGAGATCTGGCTGGCCAGGGTAAAGGCCCACCTCGTCCAATCCATTTATTAGGATAGTTAGTGTCCAACCAATCCCTAACGCTTCTTCTGAAATGAGCAGGGCAGCCATCATGTTGAAACCACATGTCCCGCAGTAATTTATTGTAATGGGAGATCATCTAGTAGGTCACCTAAGTCACCTCTTAAGAAATTTTGATTTCGTTGTCTTGTTCCTCGTCGTCATCAATGACACGTGGTCTTCCTAAGTCCGTACGTCGTCGCAAAACTGAGCCAGTTTCACGAAGTCGTCGGTAAACTCCGTCGAAAACGCTCACATCAGGTACTCGACGGTCGGGATAGCGTCGTATGTACTCAGTCCGAGCTTGTGCGTTTCAACTATGTTTTTTTCTATGACTTTAAATACAACCCTAGATTGTTATACCTCGTTGGATAGCTGACAAAATTTAGATGTTTTTAAGCACATCTGCAGAGCAAATGCCATAATAATTTTTTGAGATATCCAGAAAAGAAAAATATTTTTTTATAATTTGTACTTATTTTCTTAAGTTTCGATCGTCTGCAATGACCTATTTACTTAACTTACATGCAATTTTAGTCATTGAGGTCATTAACCATCTCATTCTTCATGTAAAAAACCAAAAAAATAATCATTAGAATAAAAAGAAATCAAAATATTCAATTAAATAGCCGAAAAATTGGGCATTTTCATAAAAAAATTAAAACTCGAATATCTCGAAAACGGTTAAGTTTAGGATGGGGGGTTCCATAGTGAAATCATTCAAAAATGATGTGTACTATACGCCCTTAACGGATCTAGGTCGACTTTTCCTGTAACCCTGTATAAATTATCTTAAATGTACATAAAAACTACACATAATTGAAAAAAAATTAGTTTTTAGCATAGATAAGATGGATATCCGGTATCCGGCCGCATAGTAAATTTAGGCCGGTTACCGGATATTCGTTTCATCTCTATTAAAAACAACTCTCTCAAGATTCTCACAAGATTCCCTTAGTCACATAATGAATTTAAAAATCTCCAATTTTCTTGGCTATGACTATGACAAAACAAAAGTTAATTCCATCTGTTTTATTATATTGTCAATGTACACATAATAGTATTTAGTGCATGTATGAACATAGAAATATTAAAATTTAATAATTAGATATGTATTTTTAGCCTGTTCCATGGTAATTGATATAACTATAGACAGTTTGATTCACCAAAAATAGTCTTCAAATCAATAAAAAGTATTAAGAAAAGTCTGATCTTCTCTTAATTGGTAAGTATTTATGATGTTTCTTATTATTTATTTACACTTTTTCATTATGAACAATATAAAATTAGTTTAATATTATGCGATATATTTCTTTAACTATTTTATTAGACATTGTTGATAAGACTGCCAGCTTCGTAGCCCGTAATGGTCCAGAATTTGAAGCTCGAATTCGTCAGAATGAACTTGGAAATCCCAAGTTTAATTTCCTGAACTCTGGAGATCCGTACCATGCTTACTACCAGCACAAAGTCAAGGAAATCCGGGAGGGGAAAGGTATGTGTTACGATTTACAAAAATTAAGATTTAAGTAAAATTTGTTCCTTTAATTTCTAATGCAGTTTAAAAGTAAAAAAAAATGAATTAATTTACCACTTGAATTTTCGGGCATGAACACCACAAAACTATAAGTTCAAAAATAAATTCACTAGCTTCAATATGTTTTGTGTGATAAACCCACATTCATCTTTTAATACCCCTCATTATACAACAGTTGCATAAATAACTTTTTTACACCTTTGCTACCTGCTGTGCGATTTCACTTCTCACCTCACAACTTATTTCGAATTTAGACATTCTTTGGAAAATTCTTTGTTTTGTTGAGTAAACTGAAAATCAAGTAAGTAAACTGATATTAAATCTAATTCATCGTACTGATTAAAAATATTCCTTTTATTGTGAAATATTCGTTTGCATTTCACTGTTAAATTCAAAATGAGATGTGAGGTGAGAAGTGAGATCCTTACAGAATAGCACGGTTGTTATCTTCTAAAGCTACCGTCATCCAAACTTCATAGTCAGGGATTGTGCTTATCTGTATTAGGAACATTTTCAGGTTTTAAAATATAATGAAGGTCCGTCGTTATGGGCTCTCCCTCCTTTATTAAAAGCTTGTTCTTTACCATTTTAGTTTAACTGAAACAGGATCAAACAATAAAAACTGATACAGTTTTATCAAATTCTCTTATAAAAACGCAACGATTCGATCGGTGATCTGTCCAGGCACCGAGCCACCTCCGAGCGTGGGGTTGGGCGTCCGCGCTTTGCTGGCGCCGGCGACGGCGGCGCGCCAACAGGAGCTGCTGAAGGCCGCCGCGCCCGCCGAGCCGCCGCCGCCGCGCGACCCGCCGCCAGACTTCGAGTTCATCGCCGACCCGCCCTCCATCTCCGCGCTCGAGCTCGACATAGTGAAGCTGACCGCGCAGTTCGTCGCCAGGAACGGCCGCCAGTTCCTCACGGACCTCATGAAGAAGGAGGAGCGCAACCACCAGTTCGACTTCCTGCGGCCGCAGCACTCGCTGTTCCAGTACTTCACGCGGCTGCTCGAGCAGTACACGAAGGTGCTGCTGCCGCCGAAGGAGCTCGCGGGCAAGCTGGGCGCGGAGGTGCGCGGCGGCGCGCTGGAGCAGGCGGGCGCGCGCGCCGCGTGGCACGCGCACCAGGCGCGCCGCCGCGCCGCCGACGACGCGAGACAGGAGCGCGAGCGCCTCGCCTACGCCGCCATCGACTGGCACGACTTCGTCGTCGTCGAGACCGTCGACTACCCGCCCAACGAGCTCGGCGACTTCCCGCCGCCCACCACGCCGCTCGAGGTGGGCGCGCGCGTGCTCGCGCAGCAGCGCGGCGAGCAGCTCGCGCCGCCGCCCGACGACGACGACACCGAGATGCAGCTCGAGTCCGACTCCGACTCCTCCTCGGACGACGAGCTCGCCGAGATGGAGGACCGCACGCGCCAGCTGCGGCCCGACGACACGCGCGTGCAGGACATGGAGGAGGACAGCGACGAGGAGGAGGAGGCGGCGCGCGCGCCGGAGGAGGCGCCGCTGCCGCCGCGCGCGGACCGCGTGCTCGTCAAGAAGTACGACCCGAAGCGCGCGCGGCCGCCGCCCGCCGCCGGCGAGGAGTGGCTGGTGTCGCCCATCACCGGCGAGCGCATCCCCGCGCACAAGGTGGCCGACCACGTGCGCATCGGCCTGCTCGACCCGCGCTGGCTGGAGCAGCGCGACCGCGCCGCCGCCGAGCGCTCCGACCGCGACGAGGCGCTCGCGCCCGGCGCCGCCATCGAGGCCTCGCTCAAACAGGTACACACACACACACGCACACACTCACACACACACACACACACACACACACTCTCACTCTCACACACACTCTCACACACACACACACACACACTCACACACACACTCACACACACACACACACACACACACACACACTCACACACACACACACACACACACACACACACACACACACACCATGGGACAGTCACAGTGATCTATTTATTTATTTATTCATTAGGGGTCATCCATAAATTACGTCACACGTTAAAGGGGGGGGGGGGGGGGGTATCACCAGAATGTGACATTGTGTGACACGGGGCAGGGGGGGGTCAAAAGCTTTGTGACGTTACATGTTAAAATTTAAAGTACCAAAACGCGAAATTTATATGTGAATAAAAAAATCTAAAAATTTTCGAACTCGATCTATATTTTTAATACTTTAGCACTCTCGCTATGAGATTATCTCTCTTGCAATAACAATCAACTTTTAGAGCGGCGTTGTAATGCAAGTTAGACACAAAATTGACGAGAGTTCTGGTAAGGGTTTGAGTAGGTTTAAGAAAAAAAAAAAGAAAAAATTATAATAACTGTTTTCTTTTGATTATTTCTAAATACATGCATAAAATTAAAAAATGTGTGACGTCACATCAGGGGGGAGGGGTTCTAAAAATGTGACAACCTGTGACAAGGACGGGGGGAGGGGTTAAAAAGTCCTAAAATTCATGTGACGTAATTTATGGATGGCCCCTTATGGTATACACAACAGGTTACAATCATAACTTACACTAAATAGGAACATCTGAATATTATTAAGGCCAGATTTAAACCCAAAAACGTGTACACACAGCGTGGTCTAAACATAAGCACGTAAAACAAAGAATTTATAAAAACAGAAAGTAAAAAATAACGACTAAACAAGATCTTAAACTATTCCAAACAAACATACAATTAACATAATATAATTAGTGGGTTAGTTCAGTTGAGGATATTTTTCACCATGTACCTGAACGCAATATGCTTTTTTATGAAAATATCTAGCTCATCGTACTCCATTAACAATTCGTTATATGAACGACACATCCGAACTATAGGGTTGTAATAGGAAGTGTTGTTCCTATATGTATGCAGAGTGAATAGTTTTCTTCTATTTCGCATTATGGGTTTAATGTTGAAGTTAATTAATTTAAGCAGATTCGGTGCTGAAGCGCTCGCTCCCTGCCGCCATTTAGAAAAACGTCTACAACAAATTTTTTTATTAGGGTTTTTGGCTTGGTATCTAAGACCTTTAAGTCATATCTTCATTTGGTAATGTTTTATTTCTTGATGTTTGCATTAAAATATGGGCGTCACACATTTTTATGCATCTATGGAGTGCTTGGAAAGAAATGCATGGCAACAGACCTCATGATGGTGATAAGAATTGTATAGTGGGATTTCCACCCACTATGCAATTCTCAACGTCATACACACCACAAAACCTCTATTTTAATGGTTCCACATAACTGATCATCAACACTGCTTATGCAACGAAACGACTCTACTTTCCCTGCACAAAATCCACTCGGAAGCATATTTGAATTATCGTAACAAAGATCGACATCCAGACACCATGGTTTCCCGCCAAACACTCGCCCGTCTGCAACAATTATCGTACACTTCACAGTACATTACAAATTACATTGTACATAAGATTGGCACTGCTACCTTTCCTAATCCACTTCAATGTCGGTAGCTCGCGGAGAGGCGTACGGACATCTTCGGCGTGGGCGACGAGGAGACGGCGATCGGCAAGAAGATCGGCGAGGAGGAGAAGCGGCGCGACGATCGCGTCACCTGGGACGGACACACCTCCAGCGTGGAGGCCGCCACCAGGGCCGCGCGGGCGCACATCACGCTCGAGGACCAGATACAGCAGATACACAAGGTGAGATATGCACTTCCCCATAACTGCTCCCCGGCTCGCAATTTGATAAATATTCTTTTCAATCCCACTTATCCTTCGTATCTAAAAGATCGTTTCCAATTTCTTCGTGACTCTCATCCTCGGTTGTTAAGATCATCAGAGAATTTGAGTTTAGAGATCCCACAGCATTCCACTACATTTTAAAGTAAATCCTTTACCGTTCAATCTGCACATTTGTGGAATGCTCTGCCAATCACAATTAGGAAAGCTCAATCCCTCCATACTTTTAAAAGACTAGTTACAGAACATTATCTTTCACTTTAATAGATATCGAAATGTATATTGCTCTATTTATATATATATATTTATTTATATGTATAGTTTATATAAATATACATCATTATATTATTGTATGTGTGTAGTTTTGTATGTAGGGATATTTATTAGGGCTTATGAGATATGTATTTATTATTAACAGGAAATTTATTTATTAAAACTATAACTTTAAATTTATTTATTATTTGATATTTATTTTAATTTTGTAATTATGGTAATTATTTATGTTATTTTTTTTGTTCATAAATGTGTTTAGTTAATTGTCACATCATTGACCCCAGTTTTTGTCTTTTTATTTCTTTCCATCCAAAGGTTGCCTGGAAGAAATCGCTTTTTAGTGATCAGGCCGCCCATTGTACAATGACCTAATAATAGATATATGGTGTACAATAAAGCTTATTCATTCATTCATCATTTATTAGTTGTTCCATGTCACGTTATTTCTCCTTTATCTATAAATAGATGGTCCTGTGCGATAATCTAAAGATTTCAAAAACTTGTTTTGGACTTTTTCGATACGGGCAATGTGAAAAGCATATTGAGGATTCCAGACGACACTAGCAAATTCTAATAGTGATTGCACAAAGGAGTAAAACAGTACCATATACGTAAACGGCTGCTTAAACGGCCTAGCTATGCGCAGAATCATTCAGAGTTGTTTGAAAGCCTCTGAAACAATATCATCTATATGAAGGTTAAATTGTAATTTAGAATCCAGTGTCACGCCCAAGAAAATCGCACGTGTGTATGAAATTAGGGATAATTTCATACACACGTGCGATTTTCTTACCTGAAAACCCTTTCAGGTAATCAAATTTTATAGGACTACTAGCTGACCCGGCAAACATTATTTTGCCTTACAAAAATGATTAAATTACTAAAATGGCTATAAAAAAATAGGGGTTGGTGATAAAAAAAAGTAAAAATTTTGGGTTGTATGTATTTTTAATGCCACATAATAAAAAAATAAAAACAAAAAATTTCGTCCAAAAATTAAAAAATAAAAATTTTGGGGTGGATTACCCTTAACATTTAGGGAAATAAAAAATAGATGTTGTCCGATTCTCAGACCTACCCAATATGCACACAAAATTTCATGAGAATCGGGAAAGCCGTTTCGGAGGAGTTTAACCACAAACACCGCGACACGAGAATTTTATATATTAGATGTTTACGTGTGAATGTAATTATGTGACATTTATTGTAATTTAGAAAAAGTTGATCTGTTTCACAATAAGATTCAAACCTTTGCAAGTCCGATTGTAATTTCTGGCAGCCATCATACGTAGAAACAACGCGAAGAATTTATACGTAGGTGGAAGGCTTTGTCTGTGAAACTGTAAGTGTATGTATGATGGCCCTACGTTCCAGGTGAAAGGTCTGCTCCCCGACGAGGAGAAGGAGAAGATCGGTCCGAAGCCGGTGGTTGGTCGCGCGGGGGCGCCGCGGCCGCCCGCCCCCCGCCCGCCCGCCCCCGCCCCCGCGCCGCCCGCCCCGCACCAGCCCGCCGTGCTGCTGCAGCCGCTGCCTCCGCTCATGGTGACCTTACACACATACATGCATACACAATTTGCATAACTTAAAATTAACAATCCCTACTAAATATTATAAACGCGAAAGTAACTCTGTCTGTCTGTCTGTTAAGCTTTCACGTCTAAACCACTGAACCGATTTTGTTGAATTTTTTTACAAATACAGGCTTTAAAAGACATGAACAGTCAAACGAGAACCATGTATTCTGCTCAATATCACATTTTTCTTCCTTTAGACTATACAATTTTTAGTTACGATTTTATTGAAGGTCAAAGTCATAATTTTATTTTCATTTTTTTATCAAAACGTTTTCTATACATTATTTTTTAATTATTGTCCAAAGAAACATTATCATTTTTTTTAGTATTTCGTAACAAAAAATGGCTTCAAAACGTTAGCGTTCAATGCAGCTCACTCGATGCGCACGGACACTAACGAACGGGGCCGCTGTCTGGCAAAATTATCGCGGTTGCGTGCGAGTTGAGCTCTTTACATTGCGCGGTACAATTTGCAATTTTTTTTAACACCAAAAAATATAAATCATTTCCCAGCAATATTTTTTTTTAAATATGTCTTATTTTTATGTATAGAATACATGGTTCTCGTTTGACTGTTCATGTCTTTTACACCCAGTATATAGACTTGAGCTCGAGGAATGAGGATGTTCGAAAATTTTGACCTGTGTGGGGATGAAATAGGGGATAAAAGGTCGTAAGGAAGTCCAAACAAAATCACGTTTTCGCGCCTAACACCTGAACTTATTTTGATGAAATTTGGCATTAAAATAGACTAGAACTTGAGCTAGTACAAAAACTACCTTTTGTTATAAAAAAGGACATAAAGGGGTTTCACACCCTAACACTCGAACCATTTATGTTGAAATTTCTATAAAAAAAAATAACACTTTACATAGGACGTAAGCTAATTTTTTTGTAAAAAGGACATGAGGCGGTTGAATTAAAAAATATAAGTTTTTATCGGATTCCTCATTACCAAAGATAAACCCATGAAACTTCAAATAGGCCTTGATAAGAAATAAACATTTGTCTTTGAAATTTTGATACACTACACGTGTATGGTTGAAATAGGGAATGAAAGGTTGTATGGAAGTTAGTATAGGATGGAAAAACAAGCAAGGTAGTTTATAAAAATGTTTTAAAATAGACTATTTACACTAATCTACAGCAGTTTGTCTGTGATATTGCAAAATAAGTACCCTAATAAAATAAAAATACTACCCAAAGTAACTATTCCACACGGTCGTAGTCGCGAATAAAAGCTAGTATGGTTATGAAGGCATATAAATTTTAAATACAATATAATCAAAATTAAAATTCCAATTTTCACAAATTAACATTCTTTCAATAGGTCAAGTTATAACAAATTAACATTTTTAAAATTCCATATCATTTAAAAATTATCTTTATGTATCTGTAATCATTACATTTTTGTTATATTAAACATTTGTTGTTGACAAGACAGTCAACTACATATATTAATACATGGGAAATACACTAATACCTATTCGTAGAATTTTGAAAAAATATACGACCATTGTGCTTGTCAAATTAATATTATAAATGCGAAAGTGAGTTTGTTACTCTTTCACGCCTAAACAACAACTGATTTTGAAGTTTGGTAGGAAGATATTTTGAAACCCTGGGGATGACCTAGGATACTTTATGGCGCGATAAATTAATTCTGTGGCCTAGTGCTAAAAGGGTCAAAGTACGTTTTTCTATAAACTGAGATTTTAATGCCAGTTTATTGAAAAAGTATGACAATTTTTTATGTTAAAAGGGCGTTAATTTATCAACAATGTTTCAAAAGTTTCTAGGTAAAAAAGGCCAATGTATTAAACGCTTTCATACCGTGTCTTTAATTTTAAAAAAATTGATGAAAGGGCTGCAGTGTACTTAAGCCAATAAGGAATACTGAGAGTAATCATTATTTATATTGGTTGGCCCTATTAGCACCAGACCACAGAATTATACTGGGTGTAAAAGACATGAACAGTCAAACGAGAACCATGTATTCTATACATCAAAATAAGACATATTTAAAAAAAAATATTGCTGGGAAATGATTTTTATTTTTTGGTGTTAAAAAAAATTGCAAATTGTACCGCGCAATGTAAAGGGCTCAACTCGCACGCAATTCGCAAAAACGCGATAATTTTGCCAGACGGCGGCCCCGTTCGTTTGTGTCCGTGCTAATCGAGTGAGCGATAACGCTTTGAAGACATTTTTTGTTATGAAATACTAATAAAAAATATAATGTTTCTTTGGACAATAATTAAGAAGTAACGTATAGAATACGTTTTCATAAAAAAAAATTATGACTTTGACCTTCAATAAAATCGTAACTATCAATTTCCCAGGTATAGTCTAAAGGAAAAAAAATGTTATGATGGTGAGCACAATACATGGTTCTCGTTTGACTGTTCATGTCTTTTACACCCTGTATTAACGACTATTTTGGTAAATGAAGGAATGGTGTGTCCCATCCCAGGTGCTGCCCCCGATGGGTCCGCGGCCGCCGCTGATCCCGACGCCGGTGGGCGTGGGTCCCTCGGGCGCGGTGGGAGCCCCGGCCTTCGCCTTCCCCGCGGACGACGAGGACGCGCCGCTCGCCAAGCGGTCCCGCACCGAGGACGCGCTCGAGCCTGAGGCATCGTGGCTGGCCCGCCACCCGGGCCCTGTGCCGCTGCAGGTAAGCTAAGATCGCGCTATTAACATCGTTTTTACCAAAACCAAATCGTTATCGTTTTCATACGTTTTGACAGCTGACAAATATCGATCCCTGCGGTCCAAAATGCGCAAACTCTACGAACGTTACCAACAGTGCAAACGCCTTGGACCGAATTGAATACGGTGCTATGTGCACTATTTGCGTGCAATCAATTTGATCCACGCTTTGTGTGTAAATGTCAAAAGTCTAAGAAGAGGTTGTGTAAAAACCATTTAAACACTAAAATAGCACTCTAGGGTTATTAATAGAATAAAATAAAATTATTGTAGTAAATAAAGTAGATTCAACGAGTCTTTATAAATTCAAAATCAAATGTTTACTCTATTCTATTCTTAATTAATGGCCTCGCGTCGCGCTTTAATTAAGCGTACGCATTTTGCCAATGTCAAGCGAAAATGTAACTAAAGTAACAAAAATAATTGTTTGGTTGATTGAGGTTAAAAATGGAGTCTCTCAACACGTGTTTTTACGACAAGAACTCGGGAGAAACTCCATGTTTACTCTAGTAATTCACACACTTAAACGTCAAATTCGAGTTTGACATTTGCGCACACACTGCTCTACCTCTTTTTCGTGTGCACCGTTAGCATTGCTTAATGACGACACTTATGACGTCACATATTTTCGTTGGTACGAATACGTTCAATTTGTTTCACTCCGTGTGCGCGCTATCAGTGCCGATAGCGCACAAAAGCGCAATTTGGACCGCGGTGAAACTGTTGTCAAAATGTATGACGATTTGGTTTTGGTAAAAACGTTGTAAATAGCGCGATAAGGCCTCAGGTCGCAATCGAGAACATTATAATTTTTTAACAGTTTTTTTATTTATTATATGGATGGAAAATAGACATTAAAAGACTTATCACGTATTTTTTTTTGTTTCGTAATTATATACTTAATTTTAATTAAAAATTTCAAAACTTACGCATTCTTAAATGACGTAAGTGCAACTGTAGGATTTTTGTAGGTAATGCCATGGGGTCTACAAAAGTAAAAAAATAAAAAGATGACACTACTGTCAAGTATATGAAGTTTGGTCCAGAAATAAAAAAAAGATGGACGGCAAAGAAATTTTTTGTTAGTAATCCTATGTTCTCCATTTTTGGGTACATTTTGTTTTTTCTTTAATATCTTATAATAGGCAAGTAATAAATTATGAAAAAAAAATGTGTTCTAGATAACCAAAGCTCTAAATGGTTTCGTATTTATCATAACTTGTTTTTTTGAAATGTTGTCAATTAAAAAAAAGGGGCTTTTTTGACGTGGTAACGGACGTCTTATAAATCGATCAATGCCGACTGTATGCTCGAAAAAGCATGACTCATTGTCACGTTCCGCCTGAACCGAGCGTGCAAGCGAGAGCGCGGAACAAGCGATAGAGAGGCACGATCGGCCCAAGCTTGCGAATAACGTTATCACGTAAAATTATCGTCAGTAAACCGACTTACAGACCACTAATTTTTATTTTATAAACTTGACAAAGAAGCTCTTGGTCTGCACCTAATGGTAAGTGTTCAAGCTAGCAGCCGAACATTGAACGCGTGGTCAGCAGCGAGATAACAATCACATTCCCCGGGTCAACAGTTAGTTTTCGCAAATGGCCCACTGGTGACAGCCACAAGCAGTGTACAGGTTTTTTCATAGATTTTGTATTTGTGCACCCGTGTGGCAAGGATGTGGCGCGTGGCTGCCACCGGTGTCGGTCATTGACCACCTTCTTTTGCGCAGCGGTGGTGGCGGTCACCGATGGCCCATTTGAGCTGAGCCTCACCTGCTCTTAAATATTGATCCGGCTCGAAGGACCAATATTGGTCCTCCGAGCCCCCTAGCATGTCTCGTTGGAGTAGTTATCAATGTAAAGTGTGTGTATCAGGTGATGGTGCCGATGGTACCGGAGCGGTCGGAGTGGCGACTGGACGGGCGCGCACTGCCGCTGAGCGTGCCGCTGGCCAGCAGCGCCGCGGACCTCAAGCTGATGCTGCAGCGGGCCACCAACATGCCCACCGCCAAGCAGAAGCTGCACTACGAGGTAACTAACATACACATACACTGAGCGTTACTACGAGGTAACTAATAGAGATGAAATGGATATCCGGTAACTATCCGGTATCCGGCCGGATACCGGGTAGTATAAGAATATCCGGCCAGATACCGGATATTGAAACGCTACGAATTTTCCTATAAAAATGCAATGCATTAATCTTTGTGAGACAAATATCAATAAAATGACTTATAATTATGACTGCTATTATTTAAAGTCGGAAAAGGTACAAAAAAAGCTATAAAACCTTCTAAATTTTCTTAGATATTCTGTCTAATGATAAATACATAAAAAGTAAAAAACATAACCGTAAATAAATATCATAAAAAGTATAAAAGTATTCTTTTATACTTACTAGGCAATCTCAAATATATATCCATTGTACCTGTTGGGATGTGTTTTTAGAAGTAATAAACATTTCATAACCTAAAACTTTTAGTAAAAAATAGCGTAACCGCACGAATTGATCTGATCTCGAAACTCGTCACCACGACATGCAACGAGACAATGAGCCGAATATCCGGCCAACCTGCATCGCAGCTCGCCGGATATCCGGTATCCGGCCAAACAACTATCCGTTTCATCTCTTGTAACTAACAGAATCGAAATTATATGTGTATTTCATTTACATACATACATAAAGTCACGCCTTTTCCCCATAGCGGTAGGCAGAGATCACTTGTTTCCACTTAATACGATCCTTACATACTTTTTCCGTTTCATCACTGTCCTCATACATGCTCGGCGGTTTCGAGTAGCCCTTTTTTAAGTCATCTTCGATTTGATCGATAAACGTTCGCCTAGGTCTTCCTCGCCCCACATCTCCGTTCATTTCCTATTCATATATCCATTTCATCAATCTACTTTCACACATCCTTACACACAAATAATATGTCAGGGGTGTCCAACTACATGCAAATTTCGTTCAATACCGTCGTGCCTACTTGTAATTAAATAAAGTTTAATAAAACAAAAAGTTATGCAATAAAGTTTTTTATTTTATTGTTTTTTGACCATTACCAAAAGTCAGCGATTTGGAGTTACGTCTTTTGTAGCGGTAAGGGTCAATATGCTCGTACACGCAAACACATGTATACATGAACGAACAGCACGCACGTATCTGCGTATGAACAAGCTCTCATACACATACGAACGTACGTGAGTGTATTGCAACTGGTATCCATTTTTTCTTTTACGCTAATTTTGACCTAATTGCTGAGTAAATAAAATCATTATATCTTTCTTTAATTAAAATACTCTGAAGTAGGAATAAATACACCGATAGCACATCTCCGCCGCGAAACCGCAGTAGTTTCGCCATGATTATTTAAATGATCCAAATGCGTGGGAGTAAAATCTGCCCAAAATTTACGCATTTAAAATTGTAATTTATTCATATTGATATATCTATTGACGGTAATGATGTTTTGAAATCATTACGAAATTGTAAGCTGTAGAGTTTCTGTCGCCATTTCTTCTCTGTCTCAGCATAATAATAATTATTTCGTCGAAATGGTGGTAGGGCTTTTGACGATTTTAAAGGTACTTAGCAAAGTCCATTTAAATAAAGAGCTTTTTCATTTCATTTCATGACTTGTAAGACAAGCAAAACAGAAACAAATCTGCCTGTTCTTACGCATACATTTGACTATGATTCTATCTCTTTCTCTCGTGATTTCACTGATGCTACTCGGTCGCCGACTATATATCCGCGTTCGGTGCCCCAATTTGTAGCGGTACAGCGTATGTTTTGCAATATATAAGGAAAGTGCACAACGAAGGTGCTGCCAACTGGTGGCGGTAGTGTAGAGATGTTTGCGAAATTCTTGTAGAGGTTTCGCTGCTATGATTCCGCAGCGGTGTGCTACCGGCGTTAATATCCATTATGATATTGGTTAAAGAATCTAACCACATTTAAATTTGTGTTCCCAGGGCTTATTCTTTAAAGACACCAACTCCCTGGCGTACTACAACGTGCCGCCTGGTGCAGTCATCCACCTTCAAGTCAAGGAAAGAGGAGGACGCAAGAAGTAATCGTGAGTGGTCCACAACTGGCTATTAAAGTAATAAATTTATTATTCCGTCAATCTACAAGTTTAAAAGTAATCACATCTTAAATTTAAAGAATAAAATGAAATGAAAATATTTCCAACCTATGTTTAAGTCATTACAATATTGTCGACAATTATATGTTTACGCTAGATACGTATAAAAATAAAGAGAAATATTAAATTAATATTGTTTTATTTTTATAAAGTGTTGTTTCCCTTCCAATCCATTTCGTGGCTAGATCCCGTGGGAATTAATTTTACCATTTCGTAGCTGCAATTCGTAGCCACAGGTTCGATGCGAGAAATATAAATCCCATTTCGTAGCTGGATACAAACTGGGAAATAAATTTTACCATTCTGTAACTGTGATTCGTAGCCAGCTTCGATATGGAAAATAAAAATCCTGCGCTTAGTACCGGTGGGCGAAGCACTAAACCATAGAGTTGAAATATAGGTACTGGCGTTAGCGCCGTTGAAACGTACGTTCTATCGCGCGTGAAATAGCAAATTACACGCGAAAGAGCATGCCTGTAAAGGATGTTGGAATGGAAAAGAACGCGCCGCGCGTGTGAGGGCCGAAACTGCGTTAAGCGTAGTCACGCGACCCGCTACATCGCGGGGCCTGTCGCGAAGATCAAACTAGAGCTAACCAAGCAGTTTCACATAGACCGGCTGGAAGAACATTATTGAAGCGGATGCCCTAGAACCCCTCCTGCCTCTTCGACTCTCCCGTCCTGTCGGTCGGCTGCTCTTATTGTTTCACACTAAGCGCATTGGGCTGGCTCTCTAGCATTCTCAATTACAAAATTAGTGAAATGTAAAAATAAACCGTGTTTGTATCATCTAAAAGCTCTATTTTACTTGCGATATAAATCTGCTCTTCTCTCCAAGCCGGTCTGATCGGACACTAAATGAACTAGCCCGCACGTGCCTACGCGACGTGACCCGTCGCGTACAGATAAGTCGCGTGGGTGAAGGGCCCGTCTCTCCTCGACATTCTACCGCGCGTGTTCACGCGACGTATCACTATTGAATAAACATGCGTGTGTACGCTTAACGCAGTTTCAGCCCTGATACGCACACACTCCAACACGCGCCAAGGTCGCGCGTTCTATCGTGCGTGATTAGCCTTTACAAGGCCGCTTTTTCCATTGTCAAAAAGGAACACGAGTAACCGCGCGCGAAAGAAAGTATGCTTAATTAAACATACTGGTAAAACTAATCGCGCGAGATTGAGCGTACGTATTTTCGCACGTGCATTCCTGTAAATGTAAACTATAGTTTATAAAATAAAACAAAGATGTTTAGTAAAACATTTTATTAAAAAGTGTAAAAAAATGTATAAAAAAATGCCTATAGCAAGTCAATAGTAGAGTTAAAATATATCGGAATGTCTTTTAATATGTAAAAATATTGCACAATAATGTTATTTGAAGCACCGTCTGCATAAATGTCTTTTATATAAATATACTTGTAGGAAAAATAAAAGGATTTCTATATAATTATAAATAATAATTCATACGCTATAAATAACATATTTGCTTTAATTAGAAAAAATATCTTGCCCTAACCCATATTGTATAAAACTTTATTGTTTAGTATTCTCAAAAGATTAAATTTTACTAAAATGTCACTGGCGTGATGAAGAGAACAGTCGATACAATGAAATTTACTTATTCCCCTATTGAATTTCTTTGTCAAATGATTATATAGAATGGTACAAGTCTGAAATAAAGATTAAGGGATGGTTATGTTCATTGTAAAGAATTATCTGTGAAAGTTTGACTTCTGTCAGACCAGTTTTATTATCTGATTAAATTAATAAAAACATTATTTTACAACTGCGTGTGACAACCCTACATAATGCGTGCATAAGTCACGCATATGTACTATCGCGGGCACACGTGCTTGAGCACAAGGTCAAAAGCAATTACTCATCAATAAAAAAAACTAGTTTTGAATTGCTTAAGGAGGCCACCGCAAACGTTACAAGATCTGTAAATTCGTTGGTAGGATTAGGTTTAGGGCTGTTTTCGACAGATACATACCTACAAACTTTATTTCAGAGTTCTGTAACACCCGGTATAATGCCAAAATAAAATTCAATAAAAAAGATGACCTAATTGAGCATTTACATCTGTTGTTACATAAAATATAAAATAATCAGTATACATTGAAAAAAAAGTACCTAATAATATAGTTAGGTATCACAATAGTGAAATAAAAAACCTAGACATAATTCCTGTTGTAATCAAGTATTATGGCGGGAATCTAACCCGAGACGAGTATTTAGTGACAAAACAGGATTTTTTCTAGTGTTTTCGTTTTAACAATTTATGACATTTAGTATCAAAATTATATTGGCTTGGTACGTTTTTGAAACATTTCAAATAGTACCAAATAAACATTAATAAAAAAATAAATATATCTTATTTTTTCTTCTTGAATTGTAATATGGGATTCTTTTTATAACAATAACTCTTTTCTTACATAACTAAATCACAAAATCTCTCAGAATCAACAAAATATAATGTTTGTTTAATATTATATAATATACATACATAACAATATATTTAAGGCACATAAAGCTTGAAGGAATGTGTGCTTATTAAAATTAAACTAAATTAATGAAGACGATATTGAATTACTACAGCGCCAATGAATAGGTAATATTCAATTATTATGACTAATGTAGGATTTTTGGTGAAATTTAAGTAAACTTTGTAAGTCGCAGCTGACTAACTCAGATTTTCAAAATTCATTAATATTTGTTTTATTTACTTTAAGTACTACTTCTACATTAAGTACTAGGTGGTAGACCCATATGTAGAGTCGTCTGGGTAGGTACCACCGCCTTTCTTAATTCTGCCGTGAAGCAGTTCGCTGTGTTTCGGATTGAAGGGAAAGTTAGCCAGTGTAATTACTGGGCATGGAGGGCATATCATCTTAGGTCCCCAGGATGGTAGACGCACTTGCAGTGTTAAGTGATTTACACTTAATATTGCAAGTGTCTATAGGCGGCGGTGACCACTTAACATCAGGTGGGACGCAAGCTTGTTTACCATCTCGTAACATAAAAAAAACTACTTCTGTAATTATTAAGTAGATTGCACATTGTTTAGTTGTTTGACGTTTGCTTCATTTATTACATATTTTTAAAAAGATTACCTAATATCAATATATAACTTTGTTATATTTATTTAGTTTTAACTAATTTTCGCATTTTTATAAAATCTGGCACAAAAGTCAAAAGAGTTTATTTCAATAGCGCCTAAATATTATTCTTTTAACGATTGTCTAGGTGAGGTATACCAGCGAAGCCTCTATTTATGACCTATTTATTATAAGCTCATTACTAGAACGTATATTTAAGCACTTTCTTGTTTCTTCTTGGCTAAGCAGAGAGGACTAGGGTAGAGTTATTGCACTGAAAAGGGGTCTCTTATGGAGATCCTCTCTCTTCTACTAAGTAAGGATGTCCATATTAAAATTATTTCTCATAATTGAGGAAGCTTTAGTACGTTTTTGTATGCTGCTTTATTGACTCCACCACTTTCTTATTGTATCAGTATGCAATACCATTATTTTAAAATTATTCAATAATGCTCATAAGTACCATTTTTTTACTTTGTAGTAAAAGTTTTAAAATTCCAAAATGATAATATTTATTTATGTTTTTGGTTTATGTAAAATGATGTTACATCGCCAACTATCCCTTTGGCGTAACCTCCACGAGTGAGTCAATAGCGACGATTGTATATTGAAAACGTCGCGATAAAATGGCCGCGCGGGGACAATCACACACTTAGAATCTCTACCAATAAGTCAAATTTTCGAGTGTAGATCAAAATAGAATAACACCCATTTTCACAAACATTAGGTACTATGAGGTCTCACAGTGAGTGTGGACACACAGACAGGGTCTGTGTACTTTAAAATGAACGCACAGCCAAGGTAGCTAGCTAGCTATATTACGCAACGCACAGATCGAGATGTCAAAAGTTTAAAGTAATAAAACGCCAGTCAATTCAACGAAGTGAACTCTGCAACAGAAACGAACCAATCACAGAGCTCTATTCAACGCAATGCGTTTATTTATTCACGAGACGTTTGAGTATTGTTTATGAATTAATTGGCTAGCCCATGGCACACACTAAGTAATGCCTTATTTCGCATACCATTGTTTTTTACTTACCGGGTGTATAAAAACCTAAGACAAAGCCGAAGTCGACGTATTCTATACATCAAAACTAGAAACATAAAAAAAATTATTGCCGGGAAACGATTATTTTATTGTGTAAAAAAAAACTACAAAAAATATCGCGCAATGTATACAGCGCGAAAATCGCGCGGCGCTTAGCAACTTGGAGACGTGCGCGACGTTCGGTCGGCTGAGTTGAACGGCCCCGATATCGAGTGGTTACATTGAGCGCTGACGTTTTAAAGCCATTTATTGGTATGAAATACTTAAAATTTTAATGTTTCTATGGACAAAAATTAAGAAATAATGTTTTCAATATGTTTTCATAAGAATCTTGAAAAAAAAATCTAACTTTGACCTTCAATAACTTCATAACTATTAATTTCCCAGGTACAGTCTAAAAGGAAAAAATGGTCCTAATGATGAGCGGAATACGTAGTTCTCGGCTTTGTCATAGGACTTTTTACACCCGTTATACAAGTACCTATTGTTTGTGAATATGGGCGTAAGTCAGTTAAACTGATCTAAGTATCTACCCGGCCAATAGGAGCTTATGCAGTTAAAAATGTGTGTGAAAATGGCAGATAAAATATGAATGAACATCGAACTATGTTGATTAGTAATGTTACTTATCCTCGCAGTCCAACTTGGGTATAGTGTCAACAATCTGCCGGTACCGCTGCATCATGGGCGCGTAGATCTTGTCGTGGTCCGGGTAAGGAGTTGCCACGGGTTTGACTTTAGATTCTGTCCCTGGAACATTCATCATCATTGTCATCATCATTTCAGCCGATACTGTTGGACATTTTTACTTTCTCGTATACGTAGTATAGATGAAGTCATGTAATCGCCAAAAAATTCGACCTCGAGATTTTGACGGATTTACACGTTTTGGACCTCCCTGAGTCCAAAAATACCATTTCTTGAATTATGCCTGTCTGTGCGTTAGCACGATAACTCGAGTATGCTGTAACTTATTGTAACCAAATTGAACATGCGTGTATGACATCAAAATATGAGGTTTCTATCAAGTTTTGAGTCGTCGATCACGAAAGTTAAGCACCCAAGTGCGCGATCGGTACTCGGATGGCTGACCAAAATTTAACATGAATGTATGACATCAAAATATAAGGTTTCTATCGACTTTTGAGTCGTTTCCGGTATACGAGAAAGTCAAGGGGAGACCATTCCCGATTTTTTATGATGACGATGGGAAATCCATTTACGGATTTCTTCTCCATCTCAGCATAATAATAATTATTTTCAAGTAAAATAATTATTTCGTCCCTAAATGGGGGTAGGGCTTCTGAAGATTTAAAAGTACTTAGTAAAGCCCATTTAAATAAAGAGCTTTTTCATTTCATTCCATTTCGGACCATACCGAACGCCGGCTAGGCGCACAACGTGTGTGGGACTCCCCGACGCGGAACAATGCCGGTTTTACCCACTAAAAACCCTCCTAAGCCCTTCTGGGGACGTTTTGGGCTCAGAGTACATTACTCACTGTCTGACTGATCAACGCCCAGCTCATACCCTTGGACCTAGATACCTGAAATTTCGCACAAAGGTTCCTTTTATGACGTAGGCAAGGGATAAGGCCGGATTTTTCGAAATATAATCCCTAAGGGGGTGTTGTTAGTAGTGTCTGCTCTAATCTTAAGTAGTAATAAACAGTATATTCATTTAAGCATGCTGTGCTTACATCTAGAAGGGATAATCACTGTAAGATATGTTCTAGTTGATTTGATTGTACCCAGTTTTGTAAGCCAAATAAAAAAAGAGTTGTTTTAAGTTTTTGACCTGTACTTACCTGAAAGCTTAACAGCCGCGTCTGCACTCCAGACATCTGCGGCTCTAATGGCTGCGCCCAGTAACGCTGCATTCGCATGTTGCTCCTGATAGACAATAAGGTGTTAATTTTTTTAAAGAATAATATTCATGTGCTGCTAACACATTAATATTAATCCTTTTAAAAACCAATCCAGTATGGCACAATATTCATATTTATTTTCTCTTACACAGCCTTACTATAGTTTTAAACAACCCACAAAAAACTCGCAACACGTGTTAATCAAACGACGACTCGAGTCAGACTGCCCCTTTTTTCACAATCTTTCGAGTCACTTAAAATAACGTGCTTTGCTCTGATTGGCTCACGTTATATCCAATAAGGAACGTTCACCAATCAGAGACAAGGACAGTGTTGCCAGTTTACAGAACTCTAAATTGCTAACGCAAATTAAAGCTTTTTTAATTGTTTTATCTTACATTTTAATCGACATATTAGGGGCTGAGGCCGTGACTCAGAGCACTTCGACTCTGGGATATTTTGTGCTTCCCCTTTCATTATCACCCATCCCCGCCAACATCGAACACATTTTGGATGAGACTCACGATGTTGGCGAGAGTAAGGTCTATAAAGAGACCTTTAGTTGCTATTGGCTAGTGCATCGCTGTCACATAGTATGCGCTCCATGCTTTCTTCATCCTCACCACACATTCTACATATGGGGTCATCAGCTTTGCCTATTTTACACTGGTGTCTTTTAGTGGCTAAAAAGACAAATGCTACTTAATCGACATAACATTTTGTTCTTTTTACCATTGCATTAATCGCAATTTGCAAAGTCGCAAAAAAATACAAAACCCTAAGAGCGTCAAATTAAAAATAAGTTTGTGAGGCCCTAGTTTAAGCCATGTCTTTTTATTTTTTTAGACTAGTTGTGTAGCCTCTGGACTTTGGAGCGCCCGTAGCGGGGTAGTACAGTCAGCATCAAAAGCAAATTAACACCTGTACCATATCTTAGCAACTCCAGCATTGCGCAATAACAGTTGCCAACATGTATAAATGATTATGACAAGGTACTAAATTGTTAATCTACTTCTGATGCTGACTGTACCTCCACCTTACAGAAGACCACAGTCAATTAACACTACATTTTTGTGGTGTTGTACTTCTGTTGGTGAGTAAGGTTGCCAGAAATCTACGAGGTAGGGAAGGAGATTAGGGTTGCCAGCGCGCTAGTCAATAACCCGCCCCCAATAAGAGGACGGGTCTATAACCTACAAGTGGTACACCGGAAACTTTGTCGATTTGTACATTTAGCTCTAAAACTTTCGCACAAAAGATATTAAGATAATATAAGATAAGATGCAGTTTATTGTGATTCTGTGTACAATTTGATGTTACATGGTTATGTCTAGTGTCAACATATTGCCATTTTCGGGCGTACAATATTATACATGTCGAAGGTAAAATATTGAGCGATTATAGGTAAAACATTAATTGATAGATACAATTTATAAATTCAGATCATTAATAAGTCTAGTCATGAATCATATTGAAAAATTCCGTTAAATTATAAAAGCCTTTTTGGAACAGCCATTTTTTTTAGATTTCTTTTAAATGATTATATTTTTTTAAATATAGTTGTAAGTTCGTGCCCAAAGTGTTTATTTGACTCTTATGCACCGTACCTTTCTTGGGCCAAATTACATTCAATTTAAAGTACTGATAAGTATCTAGACTAGATTTTTTAATAATTGTGTAAATACATTTTGACATTAAAAAGTCTTACTTCTTTTAACTTTCGTAATCAATTCGACCAGTTTAAGCGTGGCGCCACACTAGCCGGTCGTTCTTTGCTACCTAGATAAAAAAAAAATTGGTTGTCTGTAAAGTCGGTTTACTGACGATAGTTGAACGTGACAACGTCTTTTCAAAAGAAAAATTTAATTTCATTTGTTTAATAGATTTTTGCTTACACTTCAAGCCTTACATGGAACGCCTCAGAGCGAGGTAACGCCGCATGCGTCATGTTTTTTCGTGCGTGCAGCCGGCTCTATCGAATTATAAGACGTTGTCACGTCAAAACGGGTTCATCGTAACACACTCACCAGTAGCCGGTCTTTCTTATTCGGCACTCAGTCGTAGTCTAGCGCTTACCGAGAGAGGTACTCGTGTACCTTTGTAATAATACGTAAAAATCGTAATGGACGATGATGAACTCATGCCCTTTTTTAAATTGTGTAAAAAAGGACATACTGCATTTCCCATAAACACGGGAATTTTTGGATATGTAAAATAAGAGATTCTGTCGATCCCGCCATTTTTTGCAACTCTGCAAAGAGTCCACGCAGGAGCACAGCTGCCGGCGTACTGAATGAAGCAAAATCGCCGAGGGGCGTGGTCCCGTAGCTTGCTTACCGGGCATGCTTTTCGTTTCACACCGGTAGGTGTGTGATGGGTAGTACATTTTGTATTGCATTCTTGCCTTCCGGTTTTATGATCTTTTGTAGGTAGCAAAGAACGACCGGCTAGTGTGGGGCCACGCTAAAACCTTGGAGCATGTGCCCGAGTAAACACCATAATATGTTCTCACCTGCACATAGACGGGCGCGTTGAACACATCGGCGAATATCTGCAGCAGCTCTTTGTTGACGGACGCGCCGCCGGTTGCGATGAGCCTAGATGACTCGTCTGCATGCATCACAATTCAAATATATCTGTGCTTTTATAATTTACTTGTACGGGATGTCTGAATCTAATTCCTATCGCCGAACTAATAGACCGCGGAGGAGGTTTAGTAATTTACAAAATTATCCACGTAACATATTTTTATTGACATTCCTTTAACAATTATGATTGAAATTGATACCAAATTAAATAGAAAACTAAAAACATGGAAAACATTCCTGTCATGGATAAGTGCTGAGACGGGACTTGAACTCGCGACCTTTCGCTATCCGGGCGACTGCTCTTCCAACTGAGCTACACAGGACTGTTTGACCACGACGAATTTAGCCATGTCTTTCGTTTTTTTTATTACGTCTCAAGCTGTCGTATGAAAAAAAAAACAATATTCCTTTAACGACTTTAGAAAGCGGATAAAATGAAATATTTGCAAAAATTTAATAAACATTAGAGGTATTCAATACGAAAAACATGGAATCCCCTCTATGTAATATCCCGCAGACTTTTTAATAGATTACAATAATGACTTTCACCATGACCATGCGGTACGGAGAGTTGAATAAAGTAAGAAAAGTTTGGGAACCTGTAAGAGGTCGTCCATTAATCACATGATTTTTTTAGCAACGTTTTAATCCCTCCCCTCGCCAAATCACGTGTATTTTTTGGTAGACATTAGTATATCATAACAAAAATTATTGTCTTTAAATACAGGTATTAATCCAATTTAATTTTGAGAAATTAAGCACCGTAATAAACACTTCCAGAAATAAATTAAGGTCACGCGCCGGTTTTGCGATATCTCACTGCACCCCACTTCCCCCTGGTGATTTTTCGTGATGTTTTCTGAGCTTCAACCCCTTTGAACCTCACGTGATTAATGGACAATTCCTAAAGGTTAACCGAACAAAAGTGTCTCACCCAGTGTAAAGCCCAGGTCAGCGGCATGCGCCATCCTGGCCAGCGCCTGTCCCTCCAGCAGCGCACGAGCCTCGAACTGAGGAGCTACCTTCTCTACGGACCGCCCTGAACTATCTACTAGCCATCGCCCAGCTTGCGCCCGAGGGACGATCTCCGGTGTATCGTAATATACACCTGTCGGCAATGACAATCGCATGCTGACTATGATAAATTGTCTAAAATTAAGAGAAAAAACAGCCTTCAAATCTAAAAACAGGAGAGATAAAAATTTAAATGTTTTCTGAGGTCGGTCTAAAATACAAGTGACAACGTTTATTCCAAATACATATTGATTTTGGGCCCGACCCCGAAGTAACATTATTTAAAAAAAATATATTTAGTTTTAAAGGCGTTTTTTTTTTATTTTTTTTTTGCTTTTTAATGTTTTAAGTATATAAATTTTCAGGATACTATCTCGATCGTATCAGAATAGAACTACGATATTGTGGCGGCCAATGCCGCTTCCTCATAGAACACAGAGATGGCGCTATACGACAGATAGTTGGACCGCGTTCCCCGGGCATACAACACCTTGCCCGGCGGCAGTACTTCCCTTTGGACTTCTTACAATATCATGAACGTCAATTAAATATAATTGTATTAGGGATAATTCTAAAACTACTGGTAAAAAATTTAAATGGAACCACATGACAAGAACCAGCTTCCGAAGGAAGAATTGAAAGAATCTTCAAAATTGATATATCCAGTAAAGAGTTATGAGATAACAAACATATAAAATTTAAGAGTTTACCTCGATGCCCACATAGCCTCTGCGGTTGGCACCACCCCGCAGGGATGATGAGTAAATGCATTTGTCCTCCCCGTCAAAAAAAAAAGAGGCGTCTCAGTCACGTAGAAAAGCCAGCAACTGTCAGACTGCAGTATTATGTGTCACGCACACATGCGCATTACTCACACATTGGTGCATTTTTTAAATCAGATGTGGACTTTGAATTCAAAGATAACTAGTGCGAGAGCATCTTGCAGGTCGACAAAGAGAGGGTTCACCTTGGCGACCTGCAAGATGCTTCTTAAAAAACAAATCGTGTAAAGTAGTAAAACTCACCCATATATCCCATATTTCCCCTAACAGTAGCTCGCAGCAGATCGTTGAAGGCGTCCCAACTAGGTCCAACTAATCTATCCCTGTGATTCTGTCTCGTCAGGGATCCGTTGGCGAAACAAAGCAAGGCCATGTACGGCGCCTCCGCTGTTGGCCCCACCAGCACGTGGCCGGCTAGGGGAGCCGCCGGAGCTTGTAGACCCAGTAGAAGGGTATCGCTGGTCCCTAGACTGAGGCCTACCCAACCAGACTTAAGGCGGAGTCCTGTAAAACGAATGGTTACAACTTTCAATTCTATTCTGAATTAACCAAGCAGGTAAGGCGGTGCACCGTTCGATCTTCGATTAACGGTTCACTGTAAAGGTTAGTAATTTGTGCAAATGCCAGCTTTGCTCCAAAAGAAAAAAACATGAACTTGTTTTAGTATGTTATTAAATATAGAAGATTATTTTAATTAAAAACTTTGTTCTGCGTCTAAAGAAAGAAGATACAAGTCTTCCCAAAAATAGTACCACGTCAACTGCTTTTATTACCTACTGCCCGTTAAAGTCGCATTTTGTAAAATTAATTTTATCTATACTAAAGCCACTTACTGGATAGTCGCCAACATAAGTAGGTAAGTCTACCGATTCAATTAATAGGGATTATTGATATCCTAACGTAAGCTTAGAAAAACTGTGAAAGAATCATTAAAATATCAGCGCAAATGAGAAAAAAATGGGACTTTAAAGTTGCGATTCACACGGTAGACCGACGATCTGATGAGGTCGCGGGAAGCCGCTAGATACGGGCAGCGCAGGACCGATGATATAGGCCTTATGTCCAACAGTTGTCACTCGGCTGACATGATGATGATGATCATGAGAGTTTGACGCCGTCGTGGTGGAGTGGTCTGTAACGCTGCCTGTGTAATGTACACATCAAGAGGTCCGGGTTCGAGTCCTGGTTGGAGTAATTGTTGGTGTGATGAATGAACATTTGTTCACGAGCCATAGATGTTAATGTATTTACTAGCTTTTACTCGTGACTTCGTCCCCGTGGTTTTTCCACACTAACTGTCATCCCCTATTTCATACCCTTAGGGGTTGAATTTCGAGAAATCCTAAAATTCGTCATTCTTAATTTTTAACTAATTGTATGAATTTTACTTTAAAAATGACGGATTTCCATACAAACTGTTATCTCCTATTTTACCTCCTTAGAGGTTGAATTTCAAAAATCCTTATCCCTTGCCTATACGTCATAAAAGGAACCTCTGTGCAAAATTCCAGCTATCTAGGTCCAAGGGTATGGGCTGGGCGTTGATCAGTCAGACAATGAGTCAACCTGACTTTGCCTTTTATATTATAGATTTAATCTAATATATAAAATTCTCGTGTCGCGGTGTTTGTGGTTAAACTCCTCCGAAACGGCTTTCCCGATTCTCATGAAATTTTGTGTGCATATTGGGTAGGTCTGAGAATCGGACAACATCTATTTTTTATCCCCCTTAATGCTAAGGTTAATCCACCCCTAAATTTTTTTTTAATTTTCGGACGAAATTTTTTGTTTTTATTTTTTTATTATGTGGCATTAAAAATACATACAACCCTAAATTTTTTTTTTATCACCAACCCCTATTTTATTATAGCTATTTTAGTAATTTAATCATTTTTGTAAGGCAAAATAACGTTTGCCGGGTCAGCTAGTTTTATATGTAAAAATATCTATTAACAGAGGTGGAGCAAATAATAACTCGGAGATCAGGGGCAGAGCGATGTAATTCTAAATAAATCATTATAAAAACATAAAATTAAGAAAACGTAAAGATATCATATAACCATAAAACACTCGCGTTGCTAGGCAACTTTCTGACATTTTTCTTTTCTTTATAGACCACAAATACAAACTTGTTTGGCCTCATTTGACAATATCTATACTATTATGTATATTAAATTCCTTCGTTATCTAGTATCCGATACTTTGTTTGGGCTAGATAATTGGTGTGAGCGTGGAAATATAAAAAAAAACCGATCTCTTTGGCTCTCAATGCATTTATCTCCATAACTTTTGCCAGTGTTATGAAGGACGCATTGTTACGTAATCGATATCCTTTAAAATTACAGTAAAACTCACTCGCAATTACAGTGCCATTGCAAGTTATCAGTGCGGAACATAACCCATGTTTTTATTTCTATTGAAAAATTTAGAAATTCCAATACGAAATCGCTCAAAATGATGATCTTTTAATGGCATGGACATAAAAAATTAACACTGTTTATAAGGGATTGCCCCTTTTACTTAAAACAGATTATTATTATATCTCTAGTACCTAGTATTAAATATTATCGATAATAATTGGTGCAGAATTTTATCTTTTATTTTATATACCCCTAATAAATTTTTGGATAAACCCGTTTGAATTTTAGTGTAGATGCACGTAACACACGGGGACTCAAAAGTATTCCACGGAATACTTTGGGTATTCATTCACTCATGCCACATGTCGGTGGGATTTTATTATGTATTATATCGTTATTTCGGTGATATATACGTCATAGCGATCTATTGTGACCAGTCTCCAAGTAAGTCCTATTGAGGCCTTACATGCACTCCTTTAGCTGGACACTGTCTAATAATGATACGATATTTTCAGCTTGGATTGTTTTGATCTCGTCTGGGTCGAGAATGTTTCTCCCCAAATGTAATTTTCTTTGTGAATGAGAGGTTCACAAAAGCACAGAAGGTGCATTGGTGTATCACGCACCTGTTCAAAGAATCTGCAAGCATCAGTATATTTTAAGTCTCATGTTGTAGAGATGTCTGTTCAGCTTGCAGTGGCCAGTCAGAGCAGAGACCTAATTATCACGCTGAGGTTGCCCTTACGGAAGTATGGTTTGATTAGTGCTTTTGAGTGTGTTAACTCAAGCGTTCTTTGCCAGTCCGCTTTTGCCTCTTGGAGGAGGTGGGGTTTTAAGTATTGCATGGCCTGGTTCTTTAAGATACCACAGAAAGATCATGTCAGAGGAAGAAAAAATGCAAGCGACGAAGACTCGTTGGTGCACGCCTCCGCGTCTATGTTGGATGCAATAGGGCATTTATTAGCCTCCTTGACCTATACGCCACCGGAAAGTCAAATTTGACACTACTTTGTCGTAGTAACAACCATCAAAGCGGGTCGTGTGCTTAGGTATTCCATCTTAAAGTAAAAATTTAATCCCACGTTTACAAACTGGCGCTAAAGCTCCTTAACAATACTAAGCCAACCTCTCACACTGCACAGTAGATAGTACTATCTCGTGCCAAACCGCGAGATAAGACTCTTCAAACATGCCATTTATTTTGTCATTTCTTCAGAATAAAAGAATCTTGTTGCAGATTACATCGTGATATCTTATCAAAGCAGAATTTAATGTATTTCAAATAGTTTACCACTTGAAATTCTGTTTGATCAAGATATGGTTTCTAGTAATTTCTTTATTATGATGTGTACAGATAATAATAAATTATGTGAATGAATGTTGAGAAGGTCGATGGCGCCGCGGTTGTGCGTTGTTCGTAACGATCATGAAAGCTAAGCAACCAAGTTCGCGGTCGGTACTCGGATGGGTGACCGATTTTTTTTTAACATCAATTTTCCTCTGTGCTTCGGAAGGCACGCTAAGCTGTTGGTCCCGGGTGCTGTCGAAAGATAGCAATCGTTCCCAATGAGGGTTAGTGTCAGGCACTTAAAAATCAAATGCCAAATCCTATGTATGTCGATAGCAAGACAAAGACACACTGGACCAACACCAATGGAGTTCCCTATTCAAGAAGAAAGTTATTGAATGGTGAATTATAATACATTGATGTATAAAGTATTTTCAGTGGCTGTTATCAGTGAGTAAGTGGCCGATTAACTGGTATGTAATCTAATTTAATACCTATTTGATAGATATCTAAGGTTAAAATGCCATGCACCTTTAACCTAAGTATACTTGATTGGCTCGCCGACCATTTTACATTTAATAATGAAATCCTAAGCAAACTTCTACGAAATTTTATCATAGCTGATAAAGCACTTTACATGAATTAACCTGATAATATGCGCAGATTAGTCAACAAAAAGTGCAGACTCTTTTATTTAATCATATTTATTGTGAAACACACTTTAAAGAGTATTTATTTAAAAGCTCCGTTTTATTATTATTTAATTTAAATACGATTAGAACTTTAAGAATGAGACCGCAACCTAAAACATAGATATTGCTTCTGGCAACACTTGGATCGCAAGCAATTCTTGCTTGCTGAAGGAGTCTTTGTAAAAAGCCAGTATAGGGAGAACCGATTTATTTATTTGGGAATAACAAACAGTCATACATTAATGAATTAAGTTTTGTGATACACATTAATAGCAGGGTCGATTTCATGAAAAAATAAACGATTCACTTAAGATATTGCTACATGGGCTAGAGAACTTTACTTTACCTCAGTAGTGTTTTATATTATAAGGCAGACAAAAAGTAAACTCAAAAATCCACTAACCTGCGAGTGCGGAGCAGTTGTCTCCAGTAAAGGCAATGACGCTGCAATGTGGTTGGAACCCATAGCGGTCAACGAAGTAGTTCGAGATGGTGCCCAAGTCTGTACCAGTAGGGATCGGCTCTTCCAGTTTACTAGCCAGCGTCTCATCGCCACAAGCCTAGGGAATACAATTTATTTATATAACAATGGAAACGACTGCATCCCAATAAGTGGATTGGAGTTAAAATTCAGGAGACTCCGACTATTCGGATTCTTCTTCACGTCTCTTTTAAAGAACAATGGATTGGAAGTAAAAGTTAATTTCCGTTAATATTAGTTTTTGTTAAATAAAGTAGGGACACTACCTAGTTTTAGCCTGTCGCCAACCCACGACTACACACCAGGAATCACCACTGCTTCATAACTTATAAAAAATATATATTAAATTACTATAATTAGGCTGGAGAACACTAAGTAATCGTTCATAACACAAGCACACCAGTGGGCAGTTACTAAATTGCTTTGAACTGGTGTTGCAAATTGGATTATTTAGTTAATATCTCAAATATTATTATATGATTCCGTTTTCGAAAAAGTTAACTCAAGTATATTTTAGTCTGTAACAATGAAAAAGCAGATCAAACCTTCAAAGCATTTTCGTCCCATTTCTTGGAATGTATGTTCAGCAAGTTCATTCCGGAGCCATCAGCGAGATCTATAGGCGCCACTCGACCCAGGAACAGCGAGCAGGCGAAGGAAGACACCAGGGATATTCTCGCAGTGGCCTGGTACACCCGTAGCTTGGTGCGGTGCATCTTGCGGATCTGACTGCCGGTGAACCGCTCGTATGCTCTGGACCCGGTTAGTTTGGCTAGCTCCTAGAAGAAACGACTAGTTGACGAGAAAAACAGATAAAGGTGGACCTATTCCCTAAGCTACTAACGAATATTTAATTCCTTTAAATTAATAGACAAAACGAGCAAAGAAATCGGGATAGTTGCCTGTCACACAGGTTATTCTGTCTATTGCGAAACAAATATACGACAGATAAATACTCATGAGGCTATTTCCTTTTCATTGGCTTGGTCTCATTCTACACATCGGTCCTATGGTGGCCTAAGTTTTTTTAAGAAATAATTTATCCGAAGTTCCACCGCCAGACTGGTGAGATTATTGACTATTGCTTTAGCGTTTACAGCGTCACCAGGGTTTTAAGAAAGCGAGAGTCTGGGTAGGGACATGCCGGAGATGCCTCACTGCGATACCTCGCGGTCGCTGTTTAGCTCGCTACATCGATATCACCTCCATGTAAAACAAATGCATGCAAAATTTTATTGTCGTGGTTAATAATGTGGGTGACACAATGAAATATTAGTATACATTTTCTTTAAATTTTATGTATTATTGTGTACACTGTTTTTTAACCCAAATAAATGACAAAAAAAATTGGTTGTCTGTAAAGTCGGTTTACTGACGATAGTTGAACGTGACAACGTCTTAAAAAAATACTGATGGAATCTGATGGAATGGTAGCATTTTTCAAAAGAAAAATTCAATTTCATTTGTTTAATAGATTTCGCATTATAGTATGAATAAACTTGTAATAAAATCTCTTTGGCTATACTATTTGTATCTGGCTGGTTTTGGTATCATTGAAAGTTTAAATTTTAAAGAACATAATTCCAAATTCAAATTAGAGAATTAGATTCAGAGCGTGGTAACGCCGCATGACGTCATGTTTTTTCGTGCGTGCAGCCGGCTCTATCGAATTATAAGACGGTGTCACGTCAAAAATAAAAATAAACACATGCTGAAGGATACCTCACTGCGATACATCGCGGTCAGCTTCCTTCGCGAGTCATCTAGACTGTAAGGCGAGTTTCTAGTCAGCGAGTATCTTCCGCTATACCGATTGGAGTCTCTAGGGCGTGTGAGTTAAAAGGGAGCCAACTACGTTTTTAAACGAGAAGATTATCATGTCAATATAAACAAAAATAGCGCGTCGTCAGCTTCGGCTTTGACTTAACACTTAATCAGATGTAACCATTTGTTCCTCAAGTGCAGTCTCAGACCAGACAGAGGTAGTATCTACTTTATATTATACTACTGCTCCACCTGCACCGTAATTCGTTACATTAGGTACACGTTATTAGGTACAGGCGTCACGTAGATGTGGTCAACATTTTAACGTCGTAATTTAGTAACGGTTTTGAGTAACGGCATTACTAATGGCATTAATAGACGTCATGAGCGTCAAACAATATTCCGGCTATTGTTTGACGTCTATTAATGCCATTTTATGACACATCAAAGGGACAGTCGATATTTTTCAGCGTATTTTAATAATTATAGAAATATTTGCGCGTTTGTTAACGCAAAAGTAATTCCAAAATAGTTTAGTGTAGTTTTATCTTAACTGGACGTCAAATAATTTGTAAAAATATTTCTTTCGGATCTTAGAAGTGCAAACTTCGAAGATTTGATGAAACAATATTACCATTAAAACATAAGTAGGTACTTACCAACTTGGTACTTATGTTTTTGGTACTACCAAACACTGACAAATTTCGACGGCGAAAGCTATGTCCCGGTAGCGTAGTAATTGACGCTGCCGCCCGGATTGTGGAAGATGCTGGGTTCGATTCCCGCCCTGGACAGTCGATTTTTTTCAGTGCTTTTTTCTATCATCAAAGGGATTAAGCGCATAGCTTAGCTCGTGACATTGCTGTAAGTTAACGCAGGTGGAGCAATTGCATTATAATAATATCATAGTTCTTACCTCTGGCCCACCAACAGCTTCCTCCAATGCCTTGCAGTCTTCAGTTGTACTGGAGTCCATCCAAACCGGAGAGTTGGTGACAAAGGCTGTGGCGAGTTGTGTATGCAAGAACTGCTCACTAGCCAGTGTGGATAAACGCTGTTCTGCGTCCTTTGCCCACCATACTGAACCATGTTGCTGTGATTAGAAGAAATTAAAAATCCATTGGTAAAAAAATTGTTATCATCATATAAAATATTATTATCCATATGACAATTTTTTAAATACATAGTAATGAACGTTAATAATGGGATAATTTAGAGAGTATGGAAAGGAGACTGCCTAAATCCAGGTCCACTTTATTTTGTTCTTGAGCCTTAATGAAATTTTCTCCTTTTTTTTAACTAGGAGATGGCAAACAAACTGGTGGCCCACCTGGTGTTAAGTGGTTACCGTCACCTATAGACACTTGCAATGTTAAAAGTAAATTACCTTATACTGCAAGTGTGTTGCCATCCTGGAGACTAAGACGATATACCTTCCATGCCCAGTAATTACACTGGCTGACTGACCTTACCTGACCTGACTGAAAGACAGCATACACGGCTCCACGGCAGAAATAAGAAAGGCGGTGGTACCTACCCATACAACCCTACATATGGGTCTACCACCTATTTTTTTTAATTCTCCCTAATAAAAGGGAAGGCAAAGGGATCTAACCCATACAGCCATGTCTTCAGTATTTATCTTCTTGCATTAAAATGTGGGTGTCACACATTTTGAAAGAACTTTAAATTATCAGAACAAACTTCTTCCTGGTGCCATGATTTCGCGCCATACACAGCTTGAAAAAATCGGGAGTGGTCTCCCCTTGACTTTCTCGTATACCGAAAACGACTCAAAAGTTGATAGAAACCTTATATTTTGATGTCATACATGCATGTTAAATTTTGGTCACCCATCCGAGTACCGACCGCGCACTTGGTTGCTTAACTTTCGTGATCGACGGCTCAAAATTTTATAGAAACCTTATATTTTGATTTCATACATGCATGTTAAGTTTGGTTGCAATAAGTTAAAGCATGCTCGAAGACACACAGAAAAAATTCCAAAAAAAAAATTTTGGACTCAGGGAGGTCCAAAACGTGTAAATCCGTCAAAATCTCAGTCGAATTTTTTGACGATTACAAGACTTCCTATAAACTACGTATACGAGAAAGTAAAAATGTAACACAGTGCTGTTACACATCAAACTGTGTTTCTATGTTTTTACCTTTTACTCTTAGAGCTCTTATAAAGCGCTTTTGTAATTATCAGCATGATTATGTATATTAGGTAGGTTTATTATTATAATTAAGTCTTAATTTCTTTTTATTTTGAAGAAAATCTCCCAAGAGAAATTATAATTTATAGAAAAATAACCTCAATATTATTGTGAATGAAAATGAAAATAACAAATATATAAGGGTATCCCAATAAAATGCAATGGTTGATATTATCAGTGGTTCTTTTTCTACAAATTACAACTGGAATCATGGAGGCACAAGCATAACCATACATAGTTGGGCAATCTCCTTTATTATTACACTGAAGAGCAAGGAATAAAATGAACAATTAACAAAGAAAGTTGTAATATATAAAACAAAATCTTTAGTATACTTTTTGTTTCATGGAGCTATTTTTACTATATTATGAACTTGTTGTCACTGTAAGGGACTAGTTATTTTTGCTGGCAGCATTGTGCATTCTTTGTAGCACTTACAAAAGCAAATCATCATTCAAAATCAAAAAAAAATGGTACCTATTAGGATGGGTGGCCTAATATTTTTCAGCTCGATTTTTCAGTTCTTCAAAAGACCTATTAACCTGGCAACTTGTAAAACTCTGACACGAGGCTATCCCCAAGGACGATTGGAGTCAGGCAGGCGGCCAGTCATAAAATCTAATGCCCAAACCTTTTTTTAAAGAAACAAGTACCAAATTTTTTTACTGCATTGCTCTTGGTCCACCTAGTCAACATAAAGTTCATTTCACACAAACGCCACAAAAGACCGGCTTGTATGATAAATAATGTGCCATGAATAAAGCAGTTTTGTAGCAGAAGTATATTATGATTTACATTACACTTTGGAATAGACATTATGCATTACCTGTGCAGCACCAATCAGAGCTTGAATAGACATTGTGCATTACCTGTGCAGCACCACTCAGAGCTTCAATTTAGACATTGTAAACTACCTGTGCAGCACCACTCAGAGCTTCAATAGAGTTTGTCCATTACCTGTGCAGCACCACTCAAAGCTTCAATAGATATTGTGCATTACCTGTGCAGCACCACTCAGAGCTTCAATAGTGGAGAAGTCCACTCCTGCTACCACCAATCGGTCCATAACCATATCAAGGGCTTTCACCCATAGTAGTGGTGGGGCCGTCACCTCACCACCCTCCCCTCGGAGCACACCACCCGATGTTCTGGAAAAATACTTATGATTATAGAAAAAATCTTTGTCATTTTATTCACTGCAATTTTTTATATGGTAAATTAGTATAGTTTAGAGGTGGTGAATACTTCCTTTATTCTTTGGGGTCATTTGTTTATCACGTAAGACGATTTTTGCTGTATTTGACTAAGAAAAACTTTTGTATGACATCTTTCTTTTTCTATTTATAAATACTTATCTGAATGTTAATATTATGAAAAAGGTTATTTCTTTAATAAGTATACAATACAGTTGTTTCTATGCTATAGTATGGTGAGAATCATCAAAAATAAAATTTAAAGAACTTTGATACTCTTGTAAAATGTAAGCATTAAAATATCAAAGTAATAAAGTGCTTAGAATGCTCAGTTATCAATAGCAATAAAAATTTAATAGCTTTGAAATATTTTTACCATTGTATGTAATATCTACAGATTAATAACGTAGGAAAGTGTAATTTACTGAACTATGCAATACCGACCTGAATTCTGGAAGATCCACATCATATTCTACTTCAGCTTCGTGAAGTACTTCATAGTTTTCATCAATCACTATTGCTTTTAACTGCAACAAATGAATTGAAATTTGTCAAACTTGGGTCACCATCATCATCAATTTATTGTGACATAAAACATTTTGTTATTAGGATTATTATACGTAACTTAAATATTCACATGGATTGATATATTAGTTTATTCATATATTACTGAATTTACAAATAGTATTGCAAAAATACTTGAACTTCACAGAAAGTGACCTGATTACTTATTTCCGTTTTGTAAATCTAAATAGACATTTATCACCATTTAGAAATATCATCAGCATTATTTTATTCTCGTTCTACAAGTAATAAGATTATTATAAGTTACCTATTTTAGATGATTATGCCTGAGTATTTTATATAATTAAAAATGAAGCAAACATATTAGTTTAATAGTTAGAAAATATTTAACCTACGCAACTTCTCCTATTTGTTTACTTGCATTAAAATAATATTATCTACTTTGCAACTAAACTGATTCAATTAAAGGTATTTCGCCAGAAAAAGAAAGACGGCTATTTATTGAATAACTTAATAGGACACTGAATAAAATGATTCAGTTATTTTATAAATTAATAAATTACTCACCCTCTGAGTGCTAATATCAAATCCCAAAAAACTTTTCACCCGATTTCCGTCTTGATACATTTTTATTTTTTGACAGCCCGGCCCGGTGATGACACCTAGCAGATACGTTCGGGATTGAGATGGACTACTTGCCCGATTCGTTCGTGCCTTTCGTGACTGCACGCCGTTTCTAAATATTTTAGAGCACAATTCATTCACTTTATAAATTTATTGACGTGCGCATTCTACTAACTACGTCGACGAAATCGTTGTTTTATTTATTGTATGTGATAATAACTCATTCAAGGTTATAACAATCTTGAAACGTGCAGTTTAAGTAGGTACCTACCTAAGTAGGTACCTACCTATATCTACATGAAATGAATGAAATTTATTTGAGTTCAATTTTCCACATCGTACATAATTAGGTTACTGTTACAATAATATGGTATTTGGTGTTATTATACATAGTTATAATAATTACTATTTTAACAGCATCACTGGACTCCACACTAGGATTCCCTGTGTCGTGAAGACCAGACTTCCCATTTAAACTATGCATGTTTTTTGTCCATAAGTGTGTGTGTGTGTGTGTGTGCATAAAATATATATAAATATATATATCAATATACACCCATATACATACAATATAATTTACTATAATAATATATATATTTATCCCGCAAACAAATGACCGTCCCCTGAAGGCAAAAGTGCATTTAAACCGGCGTCCACCTGCTTTTGGCGTCCGCATACCGGACGCCACTTTGTTGGCCGGTGGCACTTAGGCCCTATTGATCCTAGCTAGCCGTAGAACAAATATCGACAGAAGTCATAATGTCAAGCAGTTGGCAACAAAAATATTTTGAAAAGTTCCGCGCGCAATCGTCGCAGAAGTGTGGCGCTGCTGCACAACGTATATCTACAGCGTGTATACTTTAAATTTGTTTGTCAACTGAACCGCGTTTCCGGCGTCCGCATATTGCGACGTTGCCAGCGTTCTCAAATACTTTGGTTATTAAAAAATCGTAAAACATTCATTATAAGAAACCGTATTTTAGTGCCGCTGGTCCTGTACGCTTTGCGTACTATCCGGCGCCCGGAATCAGTACCCCGGAGAAAATGTTTTACTACCCCTAATTCTTGTCTGATCTTTATGATATTTTAGAATATATTTAATATACTAAAAACTACTTCTGTACGTTTTTCTTTTTCAAAATTCACTTTTTTTTTTAAGTAACTTTAAATGTATGTCGCATTTTAAAAATACCAAAACGGACAGACATATAGGTACCTATATTCTTTTTATCAAAAATATTCTAACACATGAAGATCGTATAAGAAATAGAAAAGTAAAAAGTTTTTTCCGTTTGTATGGAGACGAGCTCGCCGTACCTCCTCCTCCTCTTGAGGATTAGCGGTGTTACATAAAAACGCTAATTAAACCTATTTCAGTCAAACCTTTTTTAACTGCATTGATTTGTTAAAAATATTAATTAAAACCGTTTAGTTAAAACAGTCAAAGCAAAGACTGCTATCTCTAACTAAGTACTAGTTTTAAAATAATTGTAATAAATAAATTTTAATACTATTAAACATGTCGGAGCCTTGTAGACTTACTACGTCGAGACGTCACTTCTACTATATTGCGCCCTTGCTATATGTAAAAATTAATAAAATAATATCCATATATTCAATGACTTCACGTGAATGTAAAATATGTACCATATCGTGGTTAAAAACTATGACATACGCTGACACGGAGGAATTATTTGGTGGTTGCTTAAAAATATAGGTATAATGTGTATGTATAAATAAGAGTTATGACATAAACACAATCGTAAGATTTTAATAAAGCGCATAGGTACACACACACAAACACACACACACACACACACACACACACACACACACACACACACGCACACGCGCACACACACACACACACACATCATCAATAATTATTTTCTCTAACTTTATGATTATCCCTTTTTTGTAACGTTTTGGAACGCTGATATCTATGCACCTAGGGGTGGGCGTTAATGACTGCGACACAGTTTTTAAAACTAATGCAAACATTATCGTACACTGTTTATCTGATTTGTACTTATGTTATAGTTTCAATAAAGACTTTTTGATTTTAAAAAAAAAGCCAGCCTGTCTTTGCCATGTGATGCCGTCAGAGTAGAATAGCATCACCCCATATCTTCCAATGGGTGTCGTCATAGACATCGACTAATACATCAACAAAGGGGTACATTAAAGTATTAAATAAAGTACATTAAAGTGTAATACATGCCTAATTGCCTATACATATAAAGATATCATCTGCGTGGCAATCGGTTAGGATTGCTGTTCACCTTACAATAATATATAGATATTTTAACAATAAAAATAAAAATAAATAAAAGAGCCAGGCAAAGATTAAAGTCTGATTAAACCCAAAGAGTTAATATTTAATTCATTAATTGTTATAACATGATTTAGTAGGTTGATGTTGGTGTTTTGGTATGACTCCCTTTACTGATATTATAATTCGTGTGTTTCCGATCTCATTTGTGATTAGGGTCATGATCATGATCTCATTAGTGTGATTACTATCTCATTTGTGTTATAATTTTATTTTTCAAGTTTGTGTTAAGAATTAAAGTTAATTTTGATAGTAATGTACCTTATATTTATTGATCCACACATTTTTAAGTTTTTGATGGACAAAAATCGATTCTACGAAATTGACTAGAAAAGTGCAATTTTAATTCAGAAAGTGAAATTGACCCGGTTACCCTATATCAATAAAATAGTAGATTAAAAAATACATAGAACTAAAGGAAAGAAGTTATTTTTATTAAATACTTTATTCATCAATAGATTACAATCCATACTAATAATATAACTGAAATGATTTGAATTAAATTTTGTATGGAGATAGGTTCAGACCCGGGGACGAGCATAGGATACTTTTGTCCCCAAAATCATCTCCAAAAGGGCTAAAAAAGGAGGGTAGAAGTTTGTACAGGGAATCTATATCCGATTTAAATTAAATTTGGTATGGAGATAGTATGCCATAGGATAGTTTTTATCCACGAAATCGTCCTCTAAAGGGGTGAAAGTTTCTACAACCGCAATACCGAATGTGATGATATATTGGTATTTGTATGTGTTATCAACAAACCGACGTAAATCTATGTACATTGTACGGATGCCCAATAGCTATATACGGACGTTCAATAGCCATATATGGACGCCCAATAGCTATATACGGACGCCCAATAGCTATATACGGACGCCCAATAGCTATATACGGACGCCCAATAGCTGTATACGGACGCCCAATAGCCATATCATATACGGACGTCCAATAGCTATATACGGACGTTCAAAAGCTATATACGGAAGCCCAATAGCCGTATACGGACGATCAATAGCTGTATACGGACGTTCAATAGCCGATCGACGATGATCTTGATTGCATACATACAGGAAAAACAAAACACAGGAGATGACAAACATAACAACAATGTCATAATGAGCGGTCTTATCTCTAAGAGCGATTTCTTCTAAACAACCAGGCGTTTGGAAAGATTGACAGGATGTTAAGTTCAGATTAATCTTATTAATTAGGCTGCAGGCTCCAACTGAAAGTAGTATCCATTATTACTCCCAGATTTTTTACAGGAGAACTGAAAGGAATATGAGATCCACCAAATTGTATTTTAAGGAGTGTAGTGAAGTCAATTTTTGCTAGACATCGTGAACTACATACAGCTATGCTCATTCCAACACAACAGACTTTTTAACAAAATTATATTGGAACAAATTCAACGTTGAAACTGTGTTTTACAGAAAAGCGAAAGGAAAAGAAAGAGATAATAAACTTAAAGCTGGCAACGTAGCACTCCCAAATACGGTGCATCCTGTGAGGACGTTAAATAATCGATGCCATAGGTAAATTACGATCAATATATGTAGGATGCCTATAATGTATCACCATGGTTGGGGGTTCAAAAATGTTGGGGCATGAATGCAAGACGAATATCGCGAAAAATAAAATTATCGGAAAACGACGTATCACAAGGAGCTGGAAATCATAAAACTAAGCAATATTCATTAAGACTTGTTAAATAAAGTAAGGGGAACTGAGAGACGTCGTAATGATGCACGACGTGCATGACGCCAAAATGGTTGTAGGATGTATATATATATATATATATATATATATATATATATATATACTAATAATAATAAATATAATATACTGGGTACATAAAAGCTAATATTCGGCACTGCACATAGGCACCTACTTATTAAAATTTTCGAATTGAATTATTGGTTACGTTGGTTGAGTAGGTAGTGATTAGTGATTACACAACAGTGGTACCTAAGTACCTACTATGTAATTTATCTTTGCTCTGTCTGACTATTTTAATTTAATCAATTAGAAGACCTCATAAAACTCACAACAATTAGATAGATACCTAACTAGTAAAAGTTAACTTTAACATTTATAGAGTACATACATAACTCTTTTATATGGAAAATCGTTTACGGACCGTACCGCAGCACTCACTGTGCGACAGTGCGGCGTGTGTTTAACTCGCCCGGGAATACTCACTAAAAACCAACGGTAGGTACCCTCACATCCCGGGAACGTTTCGGGAACGGCCACAGATTTAATAATACAAGAAGATAGGATTTATGGAGGAGGATAAGCCGGCGTTTAACTTGTGACAAGTGTATGCCCTGTGGACATAGATACATTTCCGCCACTTCGCCTTCCGCTAAAGTCAAGTGAATACGTAACTCAGCGATTTGACCGATCTCCTTTGCGGCTGTGCTTAACTTTCGTCGCTTCCACAGAACATACATATAAGATATCTATGTTCTGTGGTCGCTTCGCAGTCCTTAAGACGCGCGCAATGAATAGTGTATACCTATTACGGCATGCTCAACTAGAACCATGTTATGTAGTACGGCCGCTGATCGCGACACTCGGTCTTCCTATGAACTCGGCGATTCGACCGATCTCCTTAGATTATATATGGGAACCCCATAGCCGTTCCCATATATATATATATATATATATATATGGGAACGGCGCACAGTGTCTCCAGGACTGCCAGCGGCCTAGGGCCAAGGGAGAAGTCTCTCCCGAGTTCTTGTTGTAAAAACACGTGTTGAGAGACTCCATTTTTAACTGCAATCAACCGTACAATTTTTTGTTACTATAATTACATTCTCACTTGACATTGGCAAAATGCGTATGCTTAATGCGACGCGATGCCATTAATGGGAAAAAGCAGGCCGGGCTGCGCCTGAGGGGGATTACCCCTTTTTTATCGAAGAGGTCAATTATGCATATAATACGCATCATCCCTACAGTACGATACAACTGCAGGGGTACCTATGTGGGAGAGACGGTACTCGAGCTACAGGGGTCCCCCTACCCTTTAAAAGTCCTCTGTAGCCATTTTGCAAAGACACTACGGAAGCACACCAAGATCGCGACAGTTCGCTTTTCACCGAGAAGACATCTGTGCCCGACCTTTCGGGCCCAAACGGTGCGCCGTACAATCGTGTCCAATGTCCGTATCTATGTATCGTGCACAAGACTGGATACTTTCTAGGTTTATGGTGCATAACCTTGATGTCAGGTCGTTGTGCTCTTTCCAACTAAATGATATGAGTAGCAGCGGCACCAACTCATACGGGAATGCAATAAGTCGAGAGGGATTGGCAAAGAGCATAGTAAACTTTTGTAACGAGTGTACTGTCCGCAGCATCGCGAAGGTTTTTAAAGAGTGGAAGCAGTTTTCTTCCTCTTTTACTAAGTGCAGAAATATGTCTATCAAGTATAAGGCCCAAATATTTATGGGCACCTTTCTGTTTGCACAAGAAGGTCACAGCTACAGTGGTTTCCTGAAGCTTTTCTGTGGCTGCAACCTTAACTAAGTCATTTGGCGGACTGCTGATACTGGAAATTCTAAAGCAAATATATTTCGTTTTTAAGACATTGATGATAAGTAAGTTATCATCAAGCCACCTTGTCACCTTTGCAAGTCCTTTCCCTGCAACTTTCTGAACTTGAGCCCACGTTTTCCCTCGGAATATAAGGATGGTATAGTGGTATCACAAGTAAAGCAAGTAACTCACCTTCATCTATTTGCAGCTTAACGTAGATAAGGCGCTAAACAGTCAAACATGTGCGAAATAGGTTGTGAACCGATAAGATGGCGGATAGGTCCAGCAAAAATTGGGGATATTTATTTTGGGAAACAGCCTTATCGCCCAGGCCATTGCAATATTAACCTACTGCAATTAATATAAAGTGCAAATTATATCGCGGCACTTTTGTGTAAAGAGGCTATTTAACGTAGGCCAAGAATAACGTAGGGCCAAGGGTTCACTTCCCTGAGGAATACCGTAAGTAACTGGCGAACTAGTAGTAAACGTGTCCGTCCACTACTCTGAACACCTGACTCCTCTTGCAAATATCACTGAACCAATCTAGTGTCAGTCCGCATATCTTTTTTAGAGTCGGCTTTTTTTAGAATCCAGGAAAATAGCTAAACTATCTATCTCCTGAATCTATTGTTTTTGTGACTAACTCTGAGAGCCGTGAAATAGCATCTTCAGTGTTTCTACTTGAGCGGAAACCATACTGATTGGAACTCAGTATTTTTTGGGACTTCATAAAGTTAATCAAACGGAGATTTACTACTTTTTCGACGGTGGGCTATCAAGCAAATGCACAGCGTACGCCGCACTCGAGGGAAAAGTGGTTTAAAACTTGGCTGGCTGAAAGGGAAAAACACATTCATATAACGTGGCGTAGGGAATGATAAAACGAAACCAAAACGAATCGTACCTACCTAATTCGTCTTGTAGTAACATAGTTTTCAGGTTTGAGCTTTGTGTAAAGTCAAAATAAATATAAATCCAACAAGATATATCAGTAAATTTGCGGATTGTTGTTAACTAAAGAAAATGCCTCCTAGGTTGATATACATTATAGTAACGCCTACAATATTTTCATACGCAAAGTGGACGTTATGTTAACTTGCGATAGTAAATCGAACCTTTCTCATTTTGACACCGTTTTGTGGTGAAGGAGTGGTCAGTAATGCTGACGACATATCAATCGGTCCGAGTTGTTATCCAGGTAGGGCAACTATCTCTATGCTTGCTTGCCATAAAAAACAAATATATACCAATAGGTGATTGGTTAAAATTAAAATGTAATAATCAGTGGAAGAAATCTGTTTCAAAATATAGTTGCAAGATTCCACCCGAATAAACATACATTGCAAGTTAAATAAAAGCTTTTAAAAAAAGCATTGATCACTTGTTTCCACCACGATCCTTACATATTTCTTTCGCTTCGTCTACTTTCATCACAGTCCTTATACAGGGTGGAAAAAAATGTGGGCCCTGGAGGGGAAGTACCGTAATTTTTTTAAATAGCTCAATTTACTGAAAGAAAACATTCCTAATTAAAGAAAAAACAGAAATTCACAGAATTCTCAAAAAGCTAGTGACACGAACTGGGAATCGAACCAACTAAAAAATCTAAATAATTAACCCATTTTATTTTCAAAATCAATGCAGTTGATGTTAATGATAAAAAATTTCTCTAAGAAACACAGTCTTAGAAAAATAACATTATTAAATCTAACATTTATTTTCTCTCGAATCAAATAAAATCTTTAATTTTATTACTGTTGCTCGCGACTTTTGTTGGAATTAAAAAAAAGAAAGTTTGAAAATGGAACGTTTAATTTATTTACTTGAAACGTTTAATTTGTTTTTGCAATTTAAGGCCACTTTCAAATTCGAACAAAAAGCTTGGTAATTTTAATGAAGTCTGTTTTGTTTTGCCACCATTTCGTAATAAGTATTTTGTGTTATTCATTATTAAAATAATGGCGTAATAAGAGCAATTCGATTTAATAGAAGCATACAGTTTAAACTTTAAACAACAAGAATTACAATGGAGCCCTTCAGTGGCATGGTGACAGGTATTCTAAGGAATAGACAAGCATTTCGTAAAAAACTTAGTAAATGTCGGAGGTTTCAAAAACATTTAGTACGAAGACCAAGACGAAGACCACAAGAACAGACCACAGATAATATCCACTTTTCTGGTATGAAACCTCTATGGAACTCAGTATTTTACTCCCGAAAGCGTCTAGCAGGGAAGCCGCTCAACAGGTAGGCACTAGTCATACTCGAGTACCTACTTAATGTTTTCACGATGGACGATTGGTGCAGAAACTACATCCCGGAGACCGTAAAAAAATGAACATGTTGAAATAGCTCAGAACCCCAACTTCTTGGAATGCATAATATGTACTGATGAAACAAACTTCAGTATTATCGGAATGTATAACAGGCGTAAAAATCACTATTGGTCCCGTGAAAATCCATTCCGTGTTCGCTAAACGAAGGGAATAAGGTTTTCGATTAATGTTTGAGCTGAATCAGAAGAAACATGGTTGTGCTGGTGCATATTTACGAGGGACATCTGAATACAGCCAAATACATTGAAATACTAGAAAAAATACACTGAAAAAAATCGGCATGCCTCAGGCGAGAATCAAACCCAGCATCTTCCTCAATCCGGGCGGCTGCGTTAACCACTACGCCACCGCGGCACTGCTTTTCGTTGTCGAAAAGCAGTGCCGCGGTGGCGTTTTTATGGTAAACATTGTTTCATCAAATCTTTGAAATTTGTATTTCTAAGATCCGAACGAAATATTTTTGCAAATATTTGACGCCCTGTTAAGATATACCTACCTTACATTATGAAATAATTTTTGCGTTTGTTTGTAAACGCAAAAAATATTTCATAATGTATAAATAATGCGTAAATATTTTTAATACTAGAAAAAATACACTGAAAAAAGTCGACCTGCCTCAGGCGGGAATCGAACCCAGCATCTTCCGCAATCCGGGCGGCTGCGTTAACCACTACTACACTAATACATATCAGAGCTTTTACAACATCGATTTAACCTTCTACCAGAAGAGGAACGAAATAGTATAATTTTTCAACACGACGACGGTGCACCTGCTCATAATAGTAGAATTTCCAGGGCTTACCTTAATCAATACTTCAATATCTGGAGTGGTACTAACGGGACGATTCGATGGCCTGCAAGAAGTCCAAACCTTACGCCTCTTGACTATTTTTTATGGGGCCATGTCAAAAATGTTAAATACAAAAAAGTTTATGAGACTGTAGAAGAGCTAAAACTTGAAATAGAAAATGTAATTAATAACATACACCACAACATTTTGCAGCAGGCCACACATAATGAACTTCAACGAACACTAAATTTATGTATCCGGAACGAGGGGTCTCATTTCGAACAATTTATTAGTTAAATTATTAGCATCTTGCTAGGTGATATTTTTCTTCGATATTAGTTTATGTCTTTCAATTCTAATAAAACAAGATTCTCGTAAGGATCGAGATTATTCGAGAGTAAAAGAAAAATAAATGTTAGATTTCATAATGTTTTTTATATCTAAAATCCTGTGTTTCTTAGAGAAAATTTATCTTTAAAATCGACTGCATCGGTAAAATATAATAGCAAGGGTTATTTTTTTGATTTTTAGTTGGTTCGATTCTGCCGATTCGAACCGGGGTTCGAGAAAGTATTTGTGAATGCTGTGAATGTAGTTATGTTTCTTTTTAAAAATAAAGGAATGTTTCCTTTCAATAAATTGAGCTATTTTGAAAATTTATACTGCCAGGGCCCATTTTCAACCGACTTCAAAAAGGAGGAGGTTATCAATTCGACTGTATGTTTTTTTTTTAATGTTTGTTACCTCATAACTCTTTACTGGATGTACCGATTTTGAAGATTCTTTCGACCTTTGGAAGCAGGTGCTTGTCATTTGGTCCCATTCAAATTTAATCGACATCTGACGAGTAGTTTTAAAATTATCCCTAATAATGCCTATTTAATTGACATCGATGATATCGTAATTATATCACTTGTGTCTAAAATATGTCGAGATCGTTTCCTGAAAATTTACATACTTAAAACACTAAATAGCAAAAAATAAAATTATTTTTAAATAAAAAAAAACCGCCTTCAAAACTAAAAACGTAGAAATAAAAATTCTGTTTATAAAAATCTAAATGTTTTTTTGAGGTCGGTGCCAACCTCAATATTTGGATTAAACGTTGTTACTTGTATTTGGGACCGACCTCAAAAACATTTAGATTTTTATAAACAGAATTTTTATTTCTACGTTTTTAGTTTTGAAGGCTTTTTTTTATTTCCATCCTGTTAAATTTTTGAAGACGTCCTCGATTTGATCGATTGGCTTTCGCCTTCCTCGTCTAGTATCTCCGTTCGCTTTCGATTCATATAATCCATTTCTTCTTTTTTAATTAAATGGCGTTCGCGATATGTAACACATTTCGCCAATATCAAGTGAAAACGTGCTTTTAAGTAGCAGATAATTGTACGGTAGATTGAGGTTAAAAGTCGAGTCTCTCAACACATGTTTTTGCAGCAAGAACTCGGGAGAAACTCCATAATCCATTTCATCACTCGCACTTCTACTTGACAGTACATGATCGAACCATTTGAGCATCTCTTTCTCAATGTGTTTGTCCTCAATTCAAATAATAAAAAAAATTGGTTGTCTGTAAAGTCGGTTTACTGACGATAGTTGAACGTGACAACGTCTTAAGAAAATACTGATGGAATGGTAGCATTTTTCAAAAGAAAAATTTAATTTCATTTGTTTAATAGATTTCGCATTATAGTATGTATAAAATTGTAATAAAATCTCTTTGGCTATACTATTTGTATCTGGCTGGTTTTGGTATCATTGAAAGTTTAAATTTTAAAGAACATAATTCCAAATTCAAATTAGAGAATTAGATTCAGAGCGAGGTAACGCCGCATGACGTCATGTTTTTTCGTGCGTGCAGCCGGCTCTATCGAATTATAAGACGTTGTCACGTCAAAAAATGTTGCAATTTTAAGTTACGTACGACAGCTCAAACTTTACGACGACTCTCCTCTTGGTCGCCTTTTTTGCGATACCCATGAGAAATGTTGGAGTTGTATATTAGTAGTATTCTTTACAGAGCTCCGACTAGTGGACTGTAAAACCATAGGTTTAGATCCGGCTCGAAGGACCATAATGAATGAGCAGGTCGCGGCGGTTGTAAGGCGCCGCGCCGCTTCCCACAAGTACATAAAAAGGAGGCTGTGCTGTTCCACGAGTCTGAAGAGCAAGGATAATTATGGTAATTAGGAATTCCCCCAGGGAGTAGTCCTGGCAGGCAAGGAAGCGGAGCGGTGTTAGACCCAACGCGGGCGGTTGAAACCTGATTTATTGTGCTTTTGTTGTTGTTTACAAAACCAGCAAGAAGAGGAGGATTTCCAGTCTATAATGTTCTGCCACCAAACTGAAAGCAGGCAAAAGGATAAATATGGGAGTCCAGATGAATTGAGGTTAGCTGATGTCGGATCTCATCTTCCGGGTACACCCTCGAACTTCAGGAGATGTAAGAGGCGAAACTGAACGAAACATGAACCGTCTGATACCACCTTAAGCACGCGTAGTCCTTAAAAGGAAGGGAGATGGTTGGATTAGGGAAAAAACTCATCAGAACACTGGCCTGGTATAGATAGTAAAAAGCGCTTAATGACGCAATATCGCGATGCAGTTGGAGAGGCTCAAGATGGTTACCATCTTGAGGGGGGCATCTTTGATGCGGGTCGCGCGCCGCTGCAACCTTTCCAAAGCATCGAGTAAGTACTTGGTGGAGCCATCCCACAGGTGCGAGCAACTCTGCACAGGATCATGCTTGCATTTTAATATAGCAAGCACAGTTGATCTGGCATGAAAAATCCGCCGACGGACTCCGAGTTTTCGTGAAACTGTTTTTCATCACCCTTCGATGTAGTCCTTCGGTTTTAGATCACTGCGAACCTCCATACCGAGCATGATGATACTGCTCTGTAGCGTCAGTGTTGTGCCCTGAAGAGGGAAGAGAAATGAATGGCCACGATTTAGCCCTGAGTTTTCTTGGCTTAGCAACTAAATTCACTGTAACTCATCTAGATACAAGGTCCAGCTCCCGGTTGAGTTCAATGACAAGATTCTCTAGACTCTACGCAGGTTGCTTTTGGGTTTAAGGCTCCTTTTGCGCAGGCGACAGGCTGGCAACCTGTCAATATTACTCTATAGCCCATACTGCTAAATGTGGCTTTATGTGTAACGAAATGTTACCTATCGCTCTGCTTAAACCACTTAAACCCTCTTGGGATTATGAGCTTAATTATATGTATGGTGTAACATTTTACACATCAGGGAATATCTAAAAATTTCAGTATTTTGCGTAGTAGGACAAGATAAATAATGTACCTAGCATGAAAAAAATTAAAAATGTCTCGTAAAATGTCCAGTATCTATTGACCTTATTACGGACGCAGGTTAGTGCGCACCCCAATGTTCAAAGTTAAAAACGTCTATTTGAAGTTTTGAAAGCGTGAATTGCCGTTCCATTGAGCGTTCGGCTTGCCCCCTGTATAAATATAGAACACGAAAGCGGGCCGAGCCACCCGTGTAGGCTTTACACATGATTAAACCCGTTACTTGCAGCCAGGCGAGCACGCGTCTCCGTAGGTACTGCACACCCTAGCAAGCTCGCATCAACGGCGTTCGATCATACCTGGGCATTTGTGCTAAGGCTGCCCTGGTCAACGCCTGTAAATAAAGGATAGGTTAGCTCTGTTCCATTTACTAAGAAAAGCTACAATGATAGGACGAGAAATGTAGAGCTTTTCTTTTGCAGTATTGAAATGGACAATGTTGTTAATTTTTCAGTATTTATGCTTGATGCTGGTGTGAAATGCGTGTGTTGGTCACAGTGCGAGTGGCGTCTGGGCGGCGGCGGCGGTCGGCTCCGGTAGGATGCTGCGCCTCTTAATATTGTAAACAAGAGCTTTTTCGATTGGTGGGCGGCAACGCGCACGCATCACACCGTGTGATCTTGTCGCGGCGTCCTGTTATTGAGTAATTTTTAGGTTTGGGTAAAAGATTTACAATAATATGGTAATAATATTATTAAATATCTTTAGAAAAGTTTTTACACTACTTAACAGCTCAAATTGCCTAATTAGCTTCTTATTATTCAGGTCATAGGACAAGTATTTTTTTCGTTATTTTTAATTCAAAAATATGTTAAGAAAATCTAAAATACAAAGTTATAGCATAGGTATATGCGACTGAAAACTATAACGAATTCAAAATTAAACTTAAAGAATATTATCTTACTATTATATAACTATAGTGGTTTCACTATACTACGCTACGGCGTAGACCGTAGGCGCTTCTACGTCTGTAGCAAGATCTCGCAGTTGTTACTATGATTTTTAGTCTAGGCAGATGACACTTAATTTGTGTCGTTCTCCCCGTTACTTATCCACCGGGGCAGACGCCACTATTTGTGTCATCTGCCCCAGTGGCATGCTCACCGGGGAGGTCGACACTAAGTCACTTTACTTCTATAGTGAAAATTGTTGAAAGATATTTGTGTTTTTACATTAAATTATCTAGACGGTTTTGGAAATAATTCCAGGTATATCGACTAGCTTATTCCCTTGGATAATGTTACTTTCATGACGATTGAGGCACTGGTAGTGCAGTACCTAATATTCTAATGAGAATGGGTGATTAGGTAACTCAATCTTAAAAAGAGGCCAGATTGATTTGTATGTTAAAGCTCATCGGTACTTTAAGGGGAGGATGGAAAATAGACTACATGCAAATTAGTTACTTATGAATTTTCCGAAAGCTCAGTTGACGTTTTTAAGACTACTTTTTCGTACACCAAATGTTAGTAAGCTAAAGTAAAGTCTCTGGAAATCCATGTATGGGCAGTAGGTACAGGATCAATCATTGTGACTATTCATTGGCCAACTGTAGTTTAAATATTTTCACTAATGATGATACACAAAACCACTTCGGCAATAAATCAACATTGAAAGCTTTACAGCGTAAGGCACGCGCCCGCGAAGTTGATCTCTTGAGATGAAATCGATCCAGCGGTGGTCGTACGCCGGCACGAGGTCTGTCGTGGAGGCGGGGCGGGGCGATGGTGCGCGCGCGGGCGGCGGGCGGGGGCCGGGGGCGGCGGGCGCGTGCGCGTGTCGGCCGGGGCGCGGGCGGCAGACGCGCCGCGATGGTGGGCCGCGACAGCCGCTCGGAGAGCGCGGCGCGCCCCTGGGCGCCGCGGCATGAGTAGCGCGCCCGCCCGGCCCGGCCCGCGCGCCCGCCATGGCGCAGGCCGCGCCCGCGCCCCATCGCACCCACTCCTTCGCGAAGAAGACCTTCCACAAGCCCACGTACTGCCACCACTGCTCCGATCTGCTGTGGGGCCTCATCGGGCAGGGCTACGGCTGCGAAGGTACGCGTCGCGCATGCGCCCCGCGCGCGTCGATACCGGCCCGGCGCGTCCGCCGGCACGACCAGCACGTTATGCAACCGGCCCGGCCCGCTGCCGGAGCCCGCCGTTGGCCCTCGACGTGCACTTGAAATTTCAAGGGCGCCCCGTGTTGACCCGCCGGAGGGCGCGCCCGGCCGGCACGAGCATCTCGCTGTCCGCGGCCGGCCGCCCTGTGCCGCCTGAAAAGCATAAAGCGTAACGTGTCCACGAAGAAGCGAGTGAACGTTTGAGAGTTCATATCGATCGATCTGTTTTGTAAGAGGTTTTTTCGTGTCGGTGGCGCGGGGCGGGGCACGGCGCTGCATCCCCCGCTCGTGTACTCTAAGCTAAGCTAGATGTGGCTGCTGCGCGGTAAGTGACGACTCGGTGTCGATGATGCGCTAAGTGCCAGGTGATGGCGCACAACCTCGCTGCCAGAGGACATCTTGTTATTGCGTACTTGTTTTGGTCCTAGGAGCTGTCGATCAAACCGATAGCACTCATTTTACGCGTACCACTCAACAAGGGAATCGAAGCTCATGTGTTTCAGACAAGCCAAATCGCTTAAAGCTACATGTAATAAGTCGTACGATTGCTTAGAGTAATTACTTTGAGTAATTTGAAACCATTAGGGTCTATACCTAATTGAAAACACGAAAACTAAAACGCGCAATAGATTTCGTATAGCTAAGTAGATAATCTAGATAGCTATATACGTTTAGCTGGAAGCTTATGATCAGTAAATTGATCGTTGAAGGATAAAAGTAAACGTTTGTGAATAGTATTTCACTATAAACCCAGTCGGTAGGCATTGAAAATGTCACGAGATTAAGAAGACAAATGACGATGCACACTCAGTATTGATCGCCGCAAGTTGTACTAAGTACATGGTTTATCATAATAATATTGGGCTTCTACATTCTTCCCGTATCTAACTGGCATTTAGTTTGGCATTGGTGTTTTTAACTTGTACAGTATTAACTACAAACTTATTTTCTAAATAGGACAGGGCATACTTCGTTGCGTACAGGAAAGATTTGATCCATCTAAGCTTCATACGCACAGTTTGCTAGTAGGTAATAACGATATGTCTGACAAATATTTTACATATCTTCTAACTACAGCTACGGTAATTGATTTTCTTTTAATTTTTTATCATTAAATTGTATAATTCGTAGTAAAATAGTTGTGAGGAAAATAATTGCGATAAATAATAACGATTTGCGCGGGATGGCTGGCTGGATGCAAGAAGCCGAAAATCGATCGAAGTGGCGAACATTTGGAGAGGCCTATGTCCAGCAGTTGACAGCGATAGGTTGATGATGATGAGGAAAATAATTACGGACGTTTAGTGACAGTAAAACTACAAGATAGAAGATAGTTCATCAATTTGTTATCAACAAGTTTTGCAATATGGTTGTGATTAAATATCATGAAATGTTTTTGGCATAATTGCAATCTTCGAATCATATATTTCGAAAAAAATAATAAGTTTTAGTTAAAATCCCTTTATGTAAGCAAATAAGCGAGTTTTTCACTTAAATTATATCAAAGTTTTCCTAAGTCGATTGAATTAAAGCTTAATATTTTGGAAAAGATAAAAAAGTAATCAATACATATGATATTTATATTATTTCTGAAGATAATAATAAAAAAATGAAAAGGATGTATTGTATGTGTCGTGTGGTAGCGGCCGTAAACAATAATAAATAGATAAACTAACAGAAACACTTCTATCTTTAACGAGTGGCTTCGTGACACATAAAAATTACGCATTTTGCCAATGTCAAGTGAAAATGTAAATAAACTACATACTTAACAATAAATTGTACGGTAGGTACAATCAGGGTACGATACATATAAGCACGCTCGTAGCCCCAAAAGAGATTGATCAGAGGTAACATTTAGTGACATATTAAGCCACATTTGGCAGTATGGGCAATCCAGTACCTCTAGTTGCCAACCTGTCGCGCGTATAAAAGGGGTATACACAAGCAACTTCATTGCCAGCAAAAGCCAACAGCAAGCTGTCCTTGTTAATTACACTCTAAATTACTCACCAATCCGGGTATGTGGAAGTGGCTAGTGTAAAATACTTAAAACAATGTAGACATTTGTCTCAAGCCCTAAACAAGAGTTTTTTTTTGTCTGGGGGCACGGTAGTGCCCCCGCCAAGTTGAGCGCGAAGCAAACAATGCCGTACCATCCTTTACTGGAACCATTTTGCCGCATTTTCAGGCCCCTATTTGAGAACCTCTGGATACGACCAGAACGCAGAAATTTTCGTCATCCAGTAAGCTATAATCACATACTTAAAATCCAAAATTTCAAGTCTGTAGGTCATTTAGTTCCGAAGTTAAGCGAAAGCAAAGTTTCGCATTTATGACACTCACTCACTCACTCATGATGATCAGAATAGAACTAGTACTTCCCACAAACTCAGAGAGCTGAAATTTGGTACAGAATTAGGGTTTAATGGCCACATAAAGGAAAAACTATAAAAACTATAATAATCGAAGATCTGGAGTACCTGGTGACCCTTATTAGAAAACACAAGAGCCCAACCAAACTATTAGAGATCGACATACCACCTTTACAAAAAATATTCAACTTGGTGGGCCGCTTTATTTGTTGTCAAAAATCGAAGCTCTGAAGTATCTGATGAAGAAAAAAATAAAAAAACTGTGTTAACTAAGAAAATCTAATAAAATAAATCAATATGCCGCCCACGTTTCTACAAAAAGAAGTGAAATCCCTAAAAAACTAGCAAAGTCTCGATGGAGCTGCTTGTTTATCTCTAAAAAGTAATGAAATCTAGACAAAGTAGTGCCAAGTCGAAGGTTCCTTACTGCGATTTCTTTATTATTATAGTTAATGTTGTGTGACTTGGCCTTTTTCGATATTCCTTATAGTTTAGGATTTGGCCCTGAAAGCCCGCTTGAAAAATTCCCCCTGTATATTATTAAACTTTTACTACACACATAATTCCACTTAAAACACGTGCTTCTCTAAAAATATACCTAATATAGCCTATACGTTAATCAGTGAAAATATTGCATTCTAACGATGAATTAAAAAAACGGTCGAGTAGTTTCGAGAGTTTTTCGACATACAAATATTTTCTTTTTATAATATTAGTGCAGATAAATAGAAGGAATATAATATGCTAATAATGATAAAGTAATTAAAATCAAAAATTACAATAACTTTTAGTTAGGTACATATACAATATTCCCTAACTAATGTATTAGAAAATGTTAAAAGCTAAACAGGGAGTTTTATGTTATACTACCTTTTGCCCGCGACCTTGTCCGCGTAGAATAGTTATTTCGGGCAGCGTTTAAATTTTCTTCTTATTTCTTCGAACCCAAGCGCCAGATACCAATTTCCATCGATTTTACTTTGAAAAAGGGAATCCTTTAGGGATTGAATTTTCAAAAATCCTAATCACATCTTACTTAATTTCTGACTAAAACGCCATATACTCTCCTTAATATTTTTAGGTAATTTGTTGTAAGGCGTAAAACTATACAACAAATTACCTAAAAATATTAAGGAGAGTGAATGTATTAATAGCTTCAAAAATAAACTTAAACTGTATCTAGTAGAACATTAATAATTACAGCACTTACTGATGGCTATAGATATGTAATCGTATTTGTGAATGTGAGTTATTGAGTTTTCATATCAAATAATTATATTTTGTGATATCTTTGAGTTGCATGCTCACTGTTTTGTTAATATATTGTATAAGTTATCTTAAGCTAAATATTGTCCAATAAGTGAAATGTAAATTTCTTGAGACAATAAATATTCTTTAAACCGATATACTTTGTACCCCGTTTTCACCAGCTTAGAGGGTGAATTTCCAAAAATCTTTTCTTAGTGCCAGCGATTTGGGCTGTGCTTTGATATGTCAGTCAGGTCAGTCAGTATTCATTTTTATATATATAGATTCTAAGCCATGTGCCGTACCTTGTAGCCACGCTGTTACCTATATGCTATTAGTACTGTATTAGTTACCAGATTACAACCCTGTTGATACATATACCCAATCATAAAGCCATAAAATAATATACTAACCAAACCTAAACCAAACCACAAAATATTATACTAAACTAGGTATATAAATTACGTTGTAAATGGACGTAATGATAAATCACGCTGTCAAGTTTAGTCGCAAACATGGAAAATAAGGAAAAAATCAGCTGAAATCCAAAATTAATCTTAGGTATAGTCAATACCTCAATACCGCTCAGTATAAATAACACAGAAACTAATTGGGAATAGGTTAATAGTCTTCATATTTTATGTTTGACATATTTAACATACATACATAATACCAAAAGGGTTAAGTTTCAAGTATCATTTAGTAACACAAAAAGCCACTTCTGGCACTATGGACTATACAGTACCTCAAAGTAGTGAAAAAGTAGGTGTGTAAATTACTACTTAGGATTAAAAGGAACAATATAAATAAAACAACTTTTACGGATTTAACCCCCGTGTAATTACATTTTACATGATGATATTATTGCCCGACGTTTCGTAACACTTTTCAGCGTTCGTGGTCACGGGATGAATCTAAGAGAACATTATGTAAAAGGAACAATTCAAAAATATAGTAAAGTTATCAACAAAAAAAATACTCTTATTTTAATTTAATTGCAATTATATTGAACATCAAGAAAGTTATTAACTGAGTAACTTGTGTGAACAAATCGCAAATTTCATAGGCCTATCATAAAGTGGATTCTCAGCGGATCCATGCCTCGATGGTAGAGATGGCAACAATCAGGTGATAAGCTTTCTTCGACTTACGAATTAAAGAAACAGTACAGTTTTGGGAATTGTGCTTAAAATTGAACTTGCTTTATTGTTATTGAATCTTTGTGATTAACTTAAAAAAAAAATCTCAAAATTAAAATTGAACTTATATTCAAAGGTCAAATAAGTGTGAATATAGAACCTTAATTCGCAAAAATGAGATTGAATCGATGATAAAATAGTTCAAGGAGATAAATATTCTAAAGAACATCGCAGTATGTACTGGAAAAGGTACTGTAGGTATGTAAAGAAAAATATTATGCATTTTTCTGAGAAATGTAATACACATAATGTTATTAAACACGTTCTGGTTGCACATAAAACTCATCTTCACAGAATAAAAATATTAGAGCTTCCAAAACATACTAGATTTGCCGATGATAAATAAAAAAATCTGTAAAAACTAAATTATATAAAAAAAATGTGTGCGTGTACTAGTGTACACACGTAAGAAGTGAAAGTTCTTTATGGCCTTACCTAGACATGAATACAAAACAAGATGGCGCGTAACGGAAAAATGTGACGGTAAAATTTTTTCCAACGCCGATAAAGAAGTTTCACTTCAAAAAGCTTATTACTGAAAATGGTCAAAATGCGTGGGAGTAAAATCTAACGCATTTAAAATTGTAATTTTCACATTGATATATCTATTGACTGTAATGATGTTTTGAAATCATTACGAAATTGTAAGCTGTGGAGTTTTATTCGCCATTTCTTCTAGCTTAATAATAATTATTTAAGAAAAATAATTATATCGTCCCGAAACGGTGGTAGGGCTTTTGATGATTTCAAAGTACTTAGAAAAGTCTATTTAAATAAAGATCTTTTTCATTTTATTAAGAACGTAGACCACTCAGATAGATTTACATCACGTGATTTATTCTTAACCAGAATTGAGATAAAAAAGTTCATACTATAAAGTGTTAAATTATTTTAGGAAACGAACATACGAATTTGGCCTTTGTCAAACTAATTATAAAATCGGTTTGTTGTTTTCCTCCTCATATCAGTAAATAATAGGATAATAAACATAACCGAACAGCTTTACAGTTAAAATAAAATGTCGATGTATTTAACAGGTATTATGTATTGTTTAAATGAAAGTAATTAAATATAGTTATAGGTCATCAATGGCAGACTCAAGACATAAAAGCCTCTTAAAAATCTAATATATAAAAATCTCGTGTCACGGTGTTTGAGGTCGCACTCTTCCGAAACAGCGCCACCAAATTTTTTTTTTATATTTAGCTTATGAAATATACTTTACGACCTATAAGAATAGGTCTTAAAGTATATTTATAAATATGGCCAGAAAGAAAAGTATATATATGGCCGATCAACGTGTGCTGGGTCAGCTAGTAATTTATTAAAATCATAATTAAGTAGAAAAAACAAGACAAGTGGTATGGTAGATTGTATTGTAACAAGCACATACTTAACCTTAACTTCAAATCGTCGTAGGTGTTTAATTTTTTTAACGAAATCTTATTATTAATATTAATTATTTAAGTAAAACAATTATTTCGTCACGGTTCGGTGGTAGGGCTTTTGACGATTTAAAAGTACTTTTAAATAAAGAGCTTTTTAATTTTAATTTTCATTCATATTTATTTTCAATTTCTCAGAGACTCTTATGTGCTAAAAGTCATGAAAATTGTTTGTAAATGTGTTACTTATATTTGGTAATTCAGCATTCAGTACTCGTAGCGTAGGTTTTTAGCTAAAAAATTGACTATTTTAGTTGTGTTAAAAGCTTTAATTGTATGAGAAACATGATTTGCGCTACTTTACCCTACGGGCGCTATTCATATTTCCCATATGAATTGAACTCTTAACGCCACTAAAATAGTTACTGTTCTAATTTAAAAAACTTATACAAAACCACTCCCATTAAAGCCGTCAATTAAACTACGAAAAAGGACAATTTTGAAAGAAAAGTAATAAATCAACGTAAGTAAAAGTCAACCAATAAACATATCAAATTTAAATTCAAACTACTTAATCTTAAAAGTCTTTTTTGTTCGAAATACAAACCACTTACTGCCATAAACCATAGACTTACAGCCACTCTATTTCATGTAATCTCTATAAAAACTTAAAATTAAATATATAATAATAATATATTTCCACGCTCACACCAATTATCCAGCCTAAAGTAAGTATCATTAAGAACTTATTGTGTTATGGATACTAGATAACAGACATTTTTAATATACATAATAATTATAGATATTTTTATAAATAAACTTAAATAAATATACTTATAAACAACTATAACTCGCAAACAAATATTCCTGTTCGTCACACAAATATTTGCCGCTACCAGGATTCGAACCCGGACCACTTGATGTGTAGGCAGCTATACTGACCACACCACCACGACGACGTCAATATTAGTTGATATTAGATTTCCTAAACATTAAGAATATACATGAGAGGAAGACCGATCAAATAGTGGATAGACTGTGTGAATGATGTCATGGAATGGCAAAGAAGGGAGGTATTGTTGAGATGACGGCTGATCGAGAGAGGGAGAAGAAACATATTTGTATATTATCTTGAACAAATATGGCAAGGAAATGATGATAAATCTTACAGTCAGTTGCACCAAGTTTTAAGTTTTACAATTTTGCGAAAAGTACGTACCTAAATATCAAATTTAATTCACAGGAATTGGTTGTTACATTTCTAAACTTATGTTATTTTTTACGAAATTGAAAAAAGTTGCTTTAACTTGGTGCAACCGGTGTCTTTAGCTAACTTATTATAAGAACATAATCTAAGTAGTGAAAATGTAAATGTCATAATATATTGTTGTTAAAGCAGGTGTGCAAATAACAATTGCTTGTATTTTATTTACAATCACATACAATGATATAACAACATTTTATTATCATACATTCGTAGTCCGTAGCTGGAACTAATCGGGGTCTTTCGTAGACCTCTGCTACGACGTAGCGTCGTAGAATATCGTAGCTTTCAATTTATCTGAAGTAAAATCGAATGAAGTGGAAAAAAATGACGCATAGATAAAAATGTAAAGCTTTATTTGATGATATTATGTAGATGAAATAAAATTTAAAACATTCAACAACATGTAACAGATCTAAAAGAAGTTTGTTTGGAATCGGCTACGGAATCGTTGTAACAAAAAAAAACGCTTATAGAATTTGAGGCCTAAAATTGAGTTTTATGTAATGGTAATTAAGTCTGAAAAAATGGTTCGATAGGTAAACAAAAATCTCCACAGACATCACACAAAGACCTATTTTATAATAAAAAAAAGACTGAAATTGATTTATTATTAACAAAAAACTGTCAGAGTTTGTGCTATTTCTAGGAGTTACCGGTTTAGTTCCCGATCACCAATAGGACTAACCCCGTTTCAACCCGTTGCTGTCGTAAAAGCCGACTAAAGGTCGTAGCACATTTATCAGCTGGTAATCTTATCGACTCTTTTTAACAGATTTTAAAAAAGGAGGATTTTCGCAATTCGACTGTATTTTTTTATGTTTGTTACCTCATAACTCTTTACTGAGCGTATTCCCGCTCTAGGGAAGGAAGTAATTACTATGAGCTTTTCCTGGCCAGTGGTGGGAATTAGCGTGTTCCACCCAATACTCAACTCAACTCTCCAACAAATGCAACTTCGAGAGTATGAGAAATGAAAAATAATTTGCCTTCGAGTCATATACTCTACTTTTCATACCCTTTCTATGAGAAAATATGTACTGATTACGTATTTCGAGCGCTATAGTTTTTTTTAGTTAGCGTGGCTCAGCCAACGTACCAGCCAGTAATTCATACAATTTGCGTTCGATTTCAATAAATGATGTTCCAAGTTAAAATCTCATTTCCCCCGCTAAAAAGTTCCTATTGAAAAAGAGCTATTTTGCAATCACTCATATAGGAACAAAGCGACACTTTTTAAATGGAAGGGATAAAAATATCATTTCATAAAAAATAAGTCTTTATGACATAAGATAAGTAATTACTAGTCTCCTAGCTCTCCTCGTGTATTTATAGACAAAACAACACCATTACACCCTCCTCTAATATTGTGTTGCTCCACAATGGAGCCTGTAATGCATTTACTGGCTGTCCCCGTGGGCGTCATGCAAGCTACAAGAACAATCGCTGTCACCATCAACATATTCATTGGACGTCCAACTGTATCTGGCGACGTGTCACACACAATGCCAGAGACAATGTTCACAGAACAAAGAGCGTAGACAATAGCCGTCCGCAGTTCCGACGCGAAGGAGATACGCGGTATGTGGACATGTCGACCGCGCACTGATAAACGCCTTTCGAAGCTCCCATTCAAATACACAATAAATGTTAACTATTCGCTGTTAAATTTGAGCTTCTAAGTTTAAAGAAATTATCTAAGCGTTTTAAAATAATTATTATAAGCGCTTGTAAAGTGAAAGACCGCCTTCAAAACTAAAAACGGAAAATAAAAATTTTGTTTCTAAATCTTACTGTTTTTTTGAGGTTGGTCCAAAATACAAGACAACGTTTATTCCAAATATTGGGGTCAGCACCGACCTTAAAAAACCATTTAGATTTTTGTAAACAAAATTCTCCGTTTTTAGTTTTGAATGCGGTTTTTTACTTTCTCGTATGCGTAGTATAGAGGAAGTCTTGTAATCGTCAAAAAGTTCGACCTCGAGATTTTGAAGGATTTACACGTTTTGGACCTGCCGAGTCCAAAAATATAGTTTTTGGAATTATGTCTGTATGTGTGTCTGTGCATTAGCACGATTACTCTAGTATGCTTTAACTTATTACAACCAAATTTTTTGATTTTTATAAACAAGATTTTTATTTTTATTTAAAAATAATTTATTTTTTGCATTTAGTGTTTTAAGTATATGAATTATTAAGTAGAGTTGGATAGTTATAAAAATCGGTTCACATTTCAAAGTTATCATTAATTAAAGTTAAGACAGAATTTTTGCCGTTATATTTTTCAGAATAACAACAAAAAACCCTGAAGGTCCAACGCTATAAAATTTTCACGAAACTGTTTTGAGACTTTGATTTTTAAGACAAAAAAAGAATCATTGAAATTGTTGTGACTACGTATTTTCACGATTCTGAAAAATCGGGAGTGGTCTTGACTTTCTCGTATACCGGAAATGACTGAAAAGTTGATAGAAACCTTATATTTTGCAATACCGACTGCGCACTTGGTTGCTTAATTTTCGTGATTGACGACTCAAAAGTTGATAGAAACCACACACACAGACATAATTCCAAAAACGACAACTCAGGGAGGTCAAAATCGAAAACGTGTAAATCCGTCAAAATCTCGAGGTCAAATTTTTTGACGATTCCAAGACTTCCTATATACTACGTATACGACAAAGTAAAAACAAACCAGAAAAATGCACTGAAAAAAATCGACTTGCCTCAGGCGGGACACGAACCCGCACCTTCCACAATCCGGGTGGACCAATTTCGCCACCGAGGCACTGCTTTTCGCTGTCGAAATTTGTCAGTGCTTGGTGCTTATGTTTTTATGGTAAACATCGTTTCATCAAATCTTTGAAATTTGCACTTCCAAGACCCGAACGAAATATTTTTGCAAATATTTGACGCCCAGCTAAGATGAAACTACCTTACATTATGGAATAATTTTTATTTTTGCGTTTACAAACGCGTAAATATAATACTAGAAAAATGCACTGAAAAAAATCGACTTGCCTCAGGCGGGACAGTAGTTCTAGTATTATATTTACGCGTTTGTAAACGCAAAAATAAAAATTATTCCAAAAACAAACCAACCAAATTGAGAACCTCCTCCTGTTTGAAGTCGGTTAAAAAACCAAGAAACCAAAGGAGAGAGGCTGACACTGGATAGAAATACTATTCATAATACTAGAAAAAATACAATTTTACTAGGTGGTAGACTCATATGTAGGGTCGTCTGGGTAGGTACCATCGCCTTTCTTATTCCTGCCGTGAAGAAGTTCGCTCTGTTTCGGATTGAAGGGAAAGGTAGCCAGTGTAATTACTGGGCATGGAGGACATATCATCTTAGTCCCCAGGATGGCAAACGCACTTGCGGTGTTAAATGATTTACACTTAATATTGCAAGTGTATATAGGCGGCGGTGACCACTTAACATCAGGTGGGCCGCAAGCTTGTTTGCCATATCGTTCATCATCATCATCAACAGCTCTTATAATGTCCCCACCGAGGGGCTCGAGCCTACCTTTAGGGGCGATTAGGCCTTAGTCAACCACGCTGGCCAAGTGCGGGTTGGTCGACTTCACACACAACCTAAGAATTTCTTCATAGGTGTGTGTAGGTTTCCTCACGATGTTTACATTTCACCGTAAAAGCGTCGATTAGTGCCTCCCGGGTGAAAGGCGAAACTCTTCCGCACTACGCCACGCCATATCGTTACATAAAAAAAAAATGAAAATAAATTGAGCTGCGAAAAAGAAATCGAATCTGCCGCAGGCGGGAATTCCCGAATGAGGCAGGTCGTTTTTTTCAGTGTATTTTTTCTAATATTAAAAATATTTACGCGTTTGTAAACGCAAAAAATATTTCATAATTTGTCCATAATACTCGTACTATTCGTACCTACTATGCAGACACTAATTTCAGGTCATGATAAATAGGAGAGAATTCTATTTAATCTTCCTTTGTCAAAACATATGGCAATAAATTCACTATAATATCTTTCACAGATTAGAAAGAATATGTCTAAACAATATCTTTGAATCTTAGGATAAAACTAAGTGGTTTAAAACATGTATGTGCACATGCCGTAATGTAGTAAATTTTTGTCATAACTCAAAGATGAAAATAGTATAACAGTGATGCAGTTGTAATGTAACACTGAAATTTAAGGGCGTCCAACGAAAAAAAAATATATTATTATTTCACAGCGTACCTACATTGAAAAAGTTTACATTATTATTGCTCAGTTATAATTTACTAATACCGCTTCTTGTACTTATAACCGAGTATTTAGTACCAAGAAATATTACTTCATTTGTCTCGCCAATTCTCTATACATACGATTTTTTTTCATTCGACTGGAGAGTCAACATCTAACGCAGTCTTTCTCAAAGTGGGCGATAACGCCCCCTTGTGGGCGTTGGAGACCTCGAGGGGGGCGTTAAGGGGCTCAGAAAAAAAGGGGGGTGTTGGCGTAGTTTAGGGGGGCGATGGTTGATTTGTAATTTCATTTACTTTATATTATAAAATTCGCTAAAATTAAAACTTTACCTACTACTCAATATCGAATTATGAGAATTATATTACTGCCCTGTATGATGGTAAGATGGTATTTAAACTAAAAATACCTACTTAACATAGATTTCGTAGGATAGCCCCTACGCCGTACCCAATCAAGTTGTAACAAGATTTTGTTAAATAGCGCTATTGGTGCAGTCCGGAAGCAATCGGCTGGTTCATCGATACTGTCCTAACTTGCTCAGTACCCTTAGTCCCTTAGTATGAGTTTTGATAGTTTTCGAGCTCTAACAAACGTATCGTCTCTTTGATACACTGCCCACTGTTTGTGATGGTTAACGCTGGAGGCGATAGTGGGCAATGTATGAAAAATACGATACGTTTGATCGAGCTTGAAAACTAACAAAACTCATAGAGGGTACAGTACGATTGAGCCTCGAAAGAGATAACTGAGTTTGTGCGTGTTTGTGTAATTAAAGCAATGAAATTGTGTTTTTTTTTATAAAAAGAAATAGGGGGCGCTGAAAACCAATTTATTTTCAAAGGGGGCGGTAAAGAAATAAGTTTGATAATCTCTGATCTAACGCTTTACCTTCCATTGGGAGGCGTCAAAACTTTTGCCTATTTATACCGCCCTAATGGCCGATTCTATATTTAGAGTTCCTTGCACTTGTGAAAAAGCGAGTGCTTCGCAGCAGTCAGCAGCCGGGGCTACGCCCGGCGCGCAAGTAGGCCACCTGTGACGTCACGCTGGTGACCCACTTCCAGTGCCATTGAGAGACGCGCGTCAATGGTGCGCCCCTCGATGCACTCCCCTCGCATTTCGATAACCAGAGGGGGCGTGTTAAAATCACCATGAGATCGGCACGTTTGCAATGTTGCCGGCGTGTTTGAATTATCTAGTAAAAATCTATCTTATTGTTTGTGTGTGGGGTTCAATGGCGTAGATATGGGATTAATTACGTAGATACAAACGTTTTACTAACAGCTAGCCGTTTTAAATGGTTCATAAAGCATTCGGGCAACAAACATAACCAACTTGTCGAAAATTTTGTCCTTTTCAGAAAAAAGCTTAGATTTTAATTTATTAAAGAAATTATCGGAATTTATTAAAGAAATTATCAGAAGCGTCGGTAGCGTAGTGCGTAAGAGCGTCGTCTCCCATCCGGAAGGCACCGGTTCGATCCCCGCCACGTACCAATGTGTTTTCAAATTTTGAATTCATATGTACGTTTAATCGACGCTTTTACGGTGAAGGAAAACATCGTGAGGAAACCTGCACACACCTATGAAGTGTTGTGTGTGAAGTCGACCAACCCGCACTTGGCCAGCGTGGTTGACTAAGGCCTAATCGCCCTTAATGTGGGGTAGGCTCGAGCCCCTCGGTGGGGACATTATATGAGCTGTTGATGATGATGAAAAAAATTATACATATTATAAAAAAAAAGAAAATAAAAATTTAGAAATTGCTCAATAATTAATAAGATAATCCTTAGGTACCTTAAAAAACCAAATCTTTTTTTAAATAGTATTAAAACTAATTACTGCTGCCTATACGTGGCCTAAATTATGGTGTCTTATATAAACAAACAATATATGAACGTATTGGGCTATAATTTAAGAGTACGTACAACTTTTATAAATTTTGGTTAGTGTGTGAATTGTTATTTTTCATATGAAAAGTAGCATAGCGATGTATATAAGTACAAAATAAAATAAATTGAAGTTAACACAATTTTAGAAAATAATTTAAAACTTATGAATAACATCATTATTTTAAGGGTATTTAAGGTCATATTACTTTTTCGATAAACTGACATTGAGGAACTTCATGGTAATGAGTGTCGTCTGTTTCATTTAAATAAACAGTTTTTTTAATACGCTAAAAGCGTACTAAAAACATCTAATTACGTTAATTAATATACTTTAACTAGCTTTCAGTTGAACTAGCTATTCAGGGAAACACACTAAGCGAATTGTAACTCTACGGGGTTGGTATTATTTAATTGTACAACATGAGCTCTGACGTCATAAGGTGCACTGACCGACGTCACTAGGTCTGACCTATTTAAACTGCACCTTCTATGTTATAGCGTATAAATAGATTCCATACCATATCGTGTTCCTGGGGTAAATTCGTAGGTTTTCTTTATTGAAATTTATGCATTGAAATGTCGATCACAATTTATGCAATAAAAAATAATTAAAATATATTTTCTTGTTCTAAAAATATAATATCATACACGGTATATTTTCATAGTGTATCTGTTAAACTTACATTATTTAATTATTTTCTAAATAAAATGTAACAGAAATAACCCAAACCCTGAAAAAAGTTTGCTTAGAATCGTTTACTGAAAAATAACATTGAAAAAAATTGCGTTGCAATGAAAAAAACAATTTGGGCAATAAATTGATCCAAAAATCACCAAGCCCTCCAAAGGAGGGTTCAGGCAGTCGGCCAACCATAAGACTATAACAAAATCTAAAGCATCGATGCCAAATAAATTGTAACCAGGGAAGCAAGAAGAAGATAGTCAGAGTCAATAGTTCTTTATTGAAATAGACTCAATTACTAAGTTCTTTTAAATCGTCATAACGTGGAATATGAAAAAAAAATGTAGGTTTGATACCAGTAATAGTGATAGCTTTATGTGGTAGTTAGCCACTCAAAGTTATCTCTATTAAAGTAAGTATTTCTAAAATATCCCAGTTTTAAAATTGTAATTTCGTAAGTATTCAAGTAATTATTAGACGCCGTCGTGGTGGAGTCTACTAGCTGCCTACACATCAAGCGGTCCGGGTTCCAATCCTGGTAGCGGCAATAATTTGTAAGACGAACACGAATATTTGTTTGCGAGTCATGGTTGTTTATATATTTATTTAAGTTTATTTATAAAAATATCTAAAATTATTATGTATATTTAAAACAAATGTCCGTTATCTAGTGTCATGATACTTACTTCGGGCTAAATAAATGGTGTGAGCGTGAAAAAAAAATTAAAAATTAAAAGTACTAATATGCATATTCCCAATTAGCCCTACCACCGTTTAGTGATAAGCTAAACAAGGAAAAAGTTAAAAAGACTAACCCGACTACGGAAAAAAAGAAATCGGCTATAATCGGGTTTATTCGAGGTAAAATTTACTCCTCCCATCGTTTAGGTTATAGCACACTTAATAGCTCAGAACCGTATCGACGCGCTACGGTCCGCAGCCGTTTCGTAGCCGCCATTCCGTAGCGTTCATGGTAAAAAGAGGCGTTCCCTTTCCATGCTTTCAAGTGTAACTTTAGTCAGTTAAAATGTACCCTATGCTACTTGGACTATAATGACAAATCGTTTGACACCTTATTCATTAAAATCGGATGCATAATTTAGGCGATACGGAGTAACATACAAACATACATAAAAAGTCTGCTAAAATCATAATCCTGCATTTCGCTTCAGGCGGGGAAAAAACAGTTGGAGATCGATCTCTACACCTTCGAGTAAAAAAAACTATTTCTTATATTGTCAAGCTTAGTTATGATGAATAAAAGACAAGCTTTCTAAAATATTTCTCCAGCTTCAAATGTTATTCTCCCAGTAAGGAGGTCACAGCGCTCATTATCAGATGTGGAGCAACAATGGTGCCAGTTGCAACGGCGCTACAAAAGCGCCACAATGGCGCTAACTTCGCTCGGCTGCAATCAATTATTTATGAACATTGTACAAACGCTGGAACAGAACTGTTTCATTAATTAGTAATGAATTCGTTTCGTTATGATTTAGCTACAGCCTAGTTGGGATGCGTAGGTTTGTTAAATCGTTAGTGAAAATTGTAAGTCCTTCTATTTACTGATCTTCACGTGTTATTTTGTATGAATTAATTTAATATCTTTCCAACACCCCCATCCTGGCTTTAGTTCACTCTAGTTATTTGATTTCAATAATGAGGATTATATTAATGTTTATATTCTAAAGAACCTCACTAATACGTACAAAAATGAAAACACAGTTGCAGTTATGCCATTTTGCAAAAAGTAACTAACATAAATGTCAACTTAATTCAAAGGTACAGGTTGATCTATTTTTAATATGTTAATTTTTCATGAAATTGTAAAAATCATAACTTGGTGCGACCGGTCGTAAATAAATAATCTTTTTTTAATTTAGTATCACTCTCGGGCCATCTATACAACGTTACAATCTATATCTATACTAATATTAAAAGGAGAAAATATTTGTATGTTTGTAATGATTAAGCTCAGAAACTACTAAACCAATATTAAAAATTCTTACACTGTTCGAATGCTACTTTTTCACTGAGTAACATAAGCTATATTTAAATGATAAAAAATTAATACGCGGGCAAAGTTGCGGTCAGAGCGCTAGTAATATTATAAAGAGGAAAAATATAAAAGTTTGTGGGTTTGTAATGAATAAGCCTTATTCATTACAAACATCATACAACTACTGGACTCATTATAACTTGCTCTCAATTTTACTTAAGGTCGCGACGCAGTATGTTTTCCTTTTCTACTCCTCTTTGAAAACTACTCAACTGATTATAAAAATTCGCGCATTAGTTTTTTTTACCGAGGAACACAGATTATATTTTATTATTAAAAACACGTGGATGAAGATCACTCGTCGATCGTTTCCATCCAATCCGTCCCTACTGACAATCGTTGACGAGAGAATTTATCTCTTGGTATCAAATCAGGTGGAGGTCTTCGTATAAAAATTTGATTTCACTAAACATGTCTCGTGCTAAAAGTGTGCTCCCTTAAGAGCTGCAATAAAACACGCCCCTCATTAAGGTGTGAAGCAAGCAAACTTGCTAGTGTCCACATATCATTAGAGCGTCGCGCGCTTCACCAGCCATTTTATAATTCATGCGCTTGCACTGTCGCCTACGATTGTTAACGTTGCGGAAAATATACACAGGAGCTAAATGACTCTCACATAATAATAATAGGTATGTACAATATGTAACTGAAAGTGTTTGCTTGGAATCATTATAACGAAAAAAAATAGTTTGGACAAAAATACTCAATAATAATTAAAATATATAACTAGCTGACCCGGCGAACTTCGTAACAATCAATTCTTTAATTACAATGATATTATATTTATATCATTGTTTAATTTTTTTTTAATACTTATTCTGCTACTCTAGACCCGGTGTCCCGAATAGCTGAAAAAAGAAAGTTAATTAGTCAACAATTACATTGTATAAATAAATAATTTATTACTTTTTTTAAACTTTGTCTCCGTAAGAACTATCCTCGTACTTCAAGGAATATTATAAAAAAAAGTTTAGCGAAATCGGTTCAGCTGCTCTCGAGATTTGCGCTTAGCAACACATTCAGCGACTCATTTTTATATTACAGATTAAATTTGACAACATAAATTATGTTTCGTCATCGTCATCGCCATTATTCCAGCCGAGAGACGCCCACTTTAGGACTTAGACCTCCTCCAAGGATCTCCAACCCAACGGTCGCTACTACCAACATGACGTCTTCCGGTACGTGGTACCTTTCTGCCCCAACAGCCAAAATTCAGTTGTATTAATGGTAAATAAAGAAAAACGAAAAACAAAAATTAAGTGCTGCCCCTGATCGTAACAGGTTTTTATTCTTACATTTTCGTTTTCTATTTAAATTGGTACACAATTTTTAAACATTGTCATATTGCCGATTATTATACTACACGCTATTTATTTAGTTAATGTTTACCATGATTTATTGCCTCTAAATATATTGCAATTGCTCTAATTGATTTTAAATGATTATGACCTTATTATTCAATGTAACTAGCAATGCAAGGCAATAAAATTGAAAACCCTCTATCTTTCTATTAACATAAGTATTATTTTTCTTATAGAAATGAAAAGAATAGCAAGGAGAATATCATGGCTTTAGAAAAATCAATTAAGATAATAACAGTAACAGCGACTAATCCATTCCATCACTCCTTATATGCATTAAGGTGCGACACGCATAATTTAATACAAATTTCAAGAGAGAAGAAATTACTGAAGACATGACTGTATGGGCTAGATCTCTTTGACAATTAAATAAAAAATAAAAGGTGTATGTGTTTTTATGAAAAAAAAACTGTCAGCTCACAAAAATTCGTTGTCACCAAACATAACCAAGAGTAATTGGAGTTGGCATTAGTTGTTAAGTAGGTTGAACATGGTACAATAGCTCTATTTATATCAAAATACCACCAAAATAACGCGGCAGTATTCCTGTACGATCGGAAATAAACACGCTGCTTTGGGATGGAGTTAACATTGTACGTGGCCTAGTTACTTTGACTCTAGTACGTCAAACGTTAAAGTTAAAAATAACGCATGCGATCGCTATGATCGAACCATTAAAACATAATTTAGCTGAGGGCTCCGGACTTACGGATAACGTATACATAATACTATAATAATATATTTCCACGCTCACACCAATTAACTAGCCCAAAGTAAGTATCATTAGGAACTTTTGTTATGGATACTAGATAACGGACATTCTGAACTACTATTATATAGCAGTATAATTTTACGTAATATTATTTTAGTATAAATATTTACGTTTTTATAAATGCCATAAACTAGTCGAGATGCGTCGGTGGTGTAGTGCGTAAGGGCGTTCTCCCACCCGGGAGGCACCGGTATGAACCCCGCCACGTACCAATGTGTTTTCAAATTTTGAATTTATATGTACGTTTATTCGACGCTTTTACGGTGAAGGAAAATATGAAGAAATTCTTATGAAGAAATTCTTCAGATGAGTGTGAAGTCGACCAACCCGCACTTGGCCAGCGTGGTTGACACATAAATAATTCGTTCTGTGTGATTGACTAAAGCCTAATCACTCCTAATGTGGGGTAGGCAAGAGCCCCTCGGTGGGGACATTATATGAGCTGTTGATGATTAAACTAGATTTTTTTATCATGCATATTCCCTAGGTTTTGAAGTTCGAACAAAGAAAAGGAACATGAAAAAGAAAACATACATTAAAAATGCAAAAAAAAATTCGTGATCATCACTTCGTTCACTCAGAAATACCTATTTTAGTAATTTTGAATGACACATGAGTTATATCCGATTTAATGAATCGCCAAGTCAACATCATAAGCCCTTTTTAACCAATTTGGTAAAGACCTTCAATCCACTTTGCTTTGTTTTGAACTGGCAATACTCAAATAATTTGATGAAGACTCGCTAAGTATTGTTTGAATAATAAAAAAAAACAACAATAAATCTTGGTGCATAATGAACTAAAAAATAAATAGAGATAATAAATGCACTATTATGTATTAAATTTTAATTTAGAAAACGTATGCTGAAAACGCTGATATTAACTTAAACTAACCCGAATTAAATCGCCCTAAAAAGTAGTGCAAAAATATGCTTGTTTGAGACTTTGAGACCTTTGTAAACCGTAGACCGTAGCACGTTCGTAGCAAGGTCTCGTAGCAATAACTACGTGCTACGAAACATGTAGCAGACGATTGTTTAATATTTTACGATTCTTTTTTCAGATTTCATTGCTATTTGATTTTATTATTTTTTATAACTAAATAACCATTTGCATTGTAATTATATAACTTACGAATGCCTGCATTATATTTTAGAGCAAAATTACAATATGCATTTTATAAAATTGTCTTTGCAATGTTTAAAATTTTTGTAAGTAAAATATATGGCGAAACAAAGAAAGCTTCAACGTAACGCATTTTATATTTCATACAACAAAACAATTTCATTTATACAAACCATAAACATATATATTTTGTGGATTATATAGCGTTGAATAAGATATAAAATCTTACTGCGCTCTAGATAAGTATTACGTACAATATTATGCTTGGATTATCGTGTTTATTCAGCTAGATGCCGGGGTAGGACCCCAATGACGTCACTGGTCGGGCCCGCGCTGACCCGGTCGCTCCAGCGCACGAACTGTGTCACCCGTGACGTCATGCAGCCGGGCATGCGCTCCACATAGGACGCTCGTTCATTGCGAAACTGAATGCTTTCGGATAATTGATTAAAACTAGTAACATTACATTCTGTAATCGAATTAGGGAAAAAATTAAGTGTAGTATAATGTAGTAGGTAATATAATTCTGTAGGTTACATCAACATTAATAATGTTATAAAGAGGTAAAGTTTGTGAGTTTGTTTGTAGGAAGTAATCTCTGGAACTACTTAACCGATTTCAAAAATTCTTTCAGGAATATATTTTGTAAGTATAGAATGGACTTTTAGGGTGGATAATTTTTATCCTAATATACCAACGGGAATCGGATGATGGCACCACGATCGTGCATTCTTAGTAACGATCACGAAAGTTAAGCTACCAAGTTTGCGGTCGATATTAGGATGGGTGACCGAAAATTTTTCAACTCGTTTTTCCTCCGTGCTTCGGAAGGTACGTTAACACTAAAATTGCTCAGTATGAGACGAATATAAAAAGACTTATATATTTTGTTACAATTAAAATATATATATTTTAACCGTACAACGTACAGTCGGAGATTTTTCGTTGCATCTGTGCGCTTCATTATTATTTAAAGGATTACGCACACAATACACAAAAATAAAAAAAAGATGTATCGCTTTCGTAGTGGTTCAAAGCTATGTTGAGTTTGACTTACATGAAATTTATATTGAGTCAATAGGTAAAACTCGATACCCCGACACTCGGTACAAATCGTATTTAACAGATCTTTGTCCCTGTCGTGTTCCGTCAGGGATGGGAACTCGGTTATGTGTGGACCAAAGTTTCTTAAACAAATAATTATAATAATTTTAATAAATATTTAAACAACCATGACTCGTGAACAATTATTTGTATTCTTCAAACAAAGATTTGTTATGAACCAAGTATAGTACTCGGGACTCGGTATGTAAGTACTCTATGATTAATAGCTGTAAAGATTATTTTAATAACATACTGTCAAGAATTAGGAAAATGAATGAAATGAAAATGAATGACTGAAAAAGCTCTTTATTCAAATGGACTTTTCTCTACTTTCCACCATTTCGGGACGAAATAATTATTTCACTTAAATAATAATTATCATGCTGAGATGGACAAGAAGTGGCGAAAGAAATTCCACAGCTTACAATTTCGTAAAAGAAGACGAAAAACATGGAAAAAAATCCTGTCAAGCAGAGACGGGAATTGAACCTGCGACCTTTCGTTATCCCGGCGACTGCTCTTCCAACTGAGCTAACCACGACTGTTTAACAGTGGTTTAACACTTATCCATGACAAGATTTAATTCCCATGTTTTTCGTTTTCTTCTAAGTCTCATCTTTTTATAGTTTCTCAACGTTTTTTTGTGTTATTTGTTTGGCAGGCAAGCATGTGGCCTGCCCACAGAAAACAGAAAGAATGTGTTCTATAGGCCTGCCTGGTGGTAAGCAATCACAGTAGCCTATCATCATCATCAACAGCTCATATAATGTCCCCACCGAGAGGCTCGAGCCTACCCCACATTAGGAGGCCTTAGTCAACCACGCGAGCCAAGTGCGGGTTTGTCGACTTCACACACAACCTTAGGATTTCTTCATAGGTCTGTGCAGGTTTCCTCACGATGTTTTCCTTCACCGTAAAAGCGTCGATTAAACGTATACATGAATTCAAAATTTGAAAACATACTGGTATGTGGCGGGGATCGAACCAGTGCCTCCCGGGTGGGAGACGACGCTCTTACGCACTACGCCACCGACGCTTTTCAGTAGCCTATAGACGTTTGCATCAAAGACGTCACACTACAGCCAGACCTAGTCTACTTCCCTACCCCTTTCTCACTAATAGAAACACAACACCACAAAAATGTAATATTTGACTGTAGTACTACAAAAAGTTCCAGTGTTCCAAATTCGAGTGGCTAGTACGCTGTGCTGATATAGGTTTTTGCATTTATATCCTCCCTAAAAAAATAGTTACGCGTTTGTAAACGGAAAAATTATTCCTCCTTAAGAATGTTGTTGTGGGTGGTTTAGAAGAGAATAAAATACTAGAAAAATGCACTGAAAAAAATCGACTTTTCTCAGGCAGGACTCGAACCCGCATCTTCCACAATCCGGGCGGACGCGTTGATCATTACGGTTCATGTCTTTTACACCCAGTATGTACTCTTAAGTTCGTAAACTCAATCTAAATAACCGACGTTTCCTGGTTGCGAATAAGACTACCGTCCCGTCCCGTAAGTGTTATAAAATCCAACTGCGGGACATTATGAATCCTTTGCAGACCATAACACCAAGAGGTCATTCGTGAGGAGGCTTGGTGTCGGGCCAGTGGCCGACCATAAAACCATGAGAAAACCTATAGCATTGTGGTAAAATATTGCATTGGCCCCAAATAACTTACTAGGTGGTAGACCCATATGTAGGGTCATCTGGGTAGGTACCACCGCCTTTCTTATTTCTGCCGTTAAGTTTGCTGTGTTTCGGAGTGAAGGGAAAGGTATCCAGTGCAATTACTGGGCATGGAAGGCATCTCCATCGTCCCCAGGATGCCAACGCACTTGCAGTGTTAAGTGATTTACCCTTAATATTGCAAGTGTCTATTGGCGACGGTAACCACTTAACACCAGATGGGCCGCAAGCTTGTTTGCCATCTCGTAATATCAAAAAAGAACTTGGGATCGCGGTGTAGGAAGACTATAAAATACAATCTTCTATTATAAAATAGAATTTTAAGGACTTTAAACACATGCTGGTTTGCAGTGTCACCGACAAGCTGTAGCTACCATTGCAACGCGAACTAAGAAATACGACAACTCCTTTCTTTGTCCCACAATCTAGAAATGGAATGCACTTCCAACACGTGTTCCCTCCTTCCTACAATCCTGGGTCATTCAAAAGAGGCGTGAAGAAGAACCTTGCAGGTCGGCAAGGCGAGGGTGGCTAGCGAGACGGCTTATCTCTCACACTAGCTATCTTCGCATTTAGACTCCACTTCAAGGGGCAGTAGATCTGAGTATATGGTTTAATTTTGACTCGATACCTCCACTCGTTCCCAAGATAAAGGGTCTTGACAGACAGACGGACAACAAAGTGATCCTATAAGGGTTCCGTTTTTTCCTTCTGAGGTACGGAACCTTAAACAGACCGATTTACATGATGCATCATAACTGAACAGCCAGTTGACGTTTCCGCTCATCGCATTACAACCGTGCCGCTAGCATGAAGATGTGCAGTCGTTAGAACTGCACGACTGGAATTGGACTGCATAGTTAGTCTGCAGTTAGCCAACTGCCTCTGCTAATATGCAGATGAATGATATTTCAATTGTACCGGCTCATAAAGGAGATCTAATGAAGTTTTTTTTGGTATAAAAACGTAATTCTATTCTATTCTAGTTGCGTTTAGGGGTCAATTTGTATGGGAAACATGGCGCTATTCACGTTTCCTATACAAATTGAGCCCTTAACGCAACTAAAATAGTTACGTTTTATACTAAAAAACTTACGGTACGAGTACTGCTTTATGGTAGTTGAAAATTTATGGTAGTCGCGATATGACCGCCTCCGTATTTAAGTGTTTCGACCACGTTTCGACCATCGGACTTGGATTCAGAGGTATCAGTTTCGATACCCAGGGCAGTACCCACTTTGTGCTACGTTTGGTTAGTGGTAAGACTTTTTAAGTCCACCTGGATAACATCTTAATAACATTCTATATTACGTCAAATTTGCATACTAAGAAAGATGAGACCCTATAAAATGTTCTTCGACAATCACTTATCTGAGACCTTGTACCCAAAAACAACGCGAGTCCTATGTTAAATTTATCGAAGTCTATAAAGCCCCAAACCGCCGCCATTTTCAAGCCCTATCTTTACTGAACAAGACTAATATTACATCATAATAATTAACATTAACAGCGCCGCGAAGTAATACAGTAAGCATGCAGGAGCATCGCCGGCTCCCTACGGGATACAGCTACCCGCGGCTAACTCAAATTCGAATTCAAACTATGAGCTGCAACGCGATTGGCTCGCACGCGGTGACGTCAATGCCGACCTCCCGCCGCGCCCTCCCGACCCCTCCCTCCCCCGCCGAAGGCCGCGCTCTGAAAAATAATCATTTTCGGACGGAATGCTTTTTTCTGAATAGCAAAGAGACATGCTTTCATTATTCGATGTAGGTGATGGTGTCATATCTCACTTGCTTGTAGCCTTTTTATTGTCAACTGCAACTAGACAATAGGGTTGAAAAGAATTTGGAATCAAATAACAATTGATAGTGGCTAAAACTGCGACCGAGTGATAGTTTGAGCGGTCATTTAACTAAGAAGACAGTATTTGGTCATTAGCCATTGTAAGGCATGTTAACTAACTAGTTTCTAAGGACGTGGTTATGAATTAGGTACAAAGAATGCACTCAAAGTGCTCTATGCTACGAGCAACTTATGCACACGTCGCGGGGAAGAGTTAAATCTTTGTATGCGCTAAAATCAAACTGTCGAATAGTTTTAATGAATAAGTTAAATTCCTAAAACGTTCATGTCTATAAATAAAATCCCACCAAAAACTTTCCGAATGCCTACCAATAAGCTTTGAGATAAGGCAAGGTTATGTGATTAAATACATACTTACGTACGTTTTCTATAAACACACCTATTTTCTAAGAACTATGACGGGCACACTCGTGGTCAGTAACCTGGCTTCTAAATTTGATGCCGCGGTTCTATACCCGCAGGTACGTTTTATGATAAATACCGTGTACGTTGTGGCCGAAATGCTGTCAACTCAAAAGGCGGTCCGTGTCTTGGTAGGGAGAAACGTGTGATGAACACCAACTTAAGTTTGCGAATAATGGCTACCTATGTTTGCCCGTTGTCTAGTTAGTTTGAACGTGTGGGTGGAAATATATTATTATTATAATTAATAATTAAAGAATAATCTCTCTTAGCTAGGGGTAATGATAAGGTAAGGGTTTATGATAAGGTAACATATACTTTTACTGGTTTTCGAATGATCATCACGAGTTAACAATTTGAGCGTTAATTTTTTAAAAATATTCACGTGAAAGTAGACTACTTACACAATAAATCGATATGAAAATTTCAGGAAACCGAAAAATATCGACTGTCCAGGGCGGAGATCGAACCCAGCATCTTCCGCAATCTCTGTATACGGTTACATAATACCATAATATCGGTTAAAGTTTTCGATAGAAGGAACGGTAGATAGATAGTGATACTATAAGGCACGAGAGGTAGTTTATAGTTGGTAAAATTAATAGTTCAGTCCCCTAGTGTTATATGTAATAAATATTGGTAGAACGTAGAACGGACTATGGCTTCTTCGGCACACAGTAATTTGGTAAACCATACAGTTGCAGAGCCTTGCAGTTGTAACCTTTTTAGCGGAATTCAAAAAAAAAGATTGGGTTCTCAATTCGTATTCATCTTTTCGTACCGTTTTCCCCGCTTACGCGAAGACGCCTATTTAGAAAATTATTTTTGCTTGAAAGCCTATAACTAGTTTCCAAATGGTCTCATGAAAAATTTACATGAATCTGTTCAGTATTTTTTTAGAATCGTGAAAATACGCAGTCACAATATGGTTTATTGTCAACTTTATGCGTCGATATCTTCGAAAGTAGTTAACCAATTTGTTAAAATATAAGTTTTATGTTTAAAAAAAGATAAAAGTAAATAGTTATGCCAACTATACTTTTTTGAAGTCGGTTCTACCTCAATATTTGCAATAAACTTTATTAAATATGCCAAATATGTTCTACTATCTGAGTCTTTATAAACACAAAAAGTTTATTTCCCCGTTTTTAGTTTTGAGTTTCGAAAGCAGTTTTTTAATTTAAAAATGCCAATTTTACCTTTTTATAGCTTTATTATTTGTCGAATAATTTATGTTTGTAATTGTTTGATGATGTCACTAACTTTATATCGCTTGCTTGACTTTCGGTGCTCTCTGTAAATGTACAAATTAAATCCCATTTTCCCATCACAAATTCGCTATTTCATTTTCATACCAACCCGTCCACTAGCTCTCGGCTTCACATGCTGCTTTAACTGACGTAGTACCATAGAACTATACCACTATACACAGTGGGTCGCGCTTGATTATAGCAGCACCAATTCAATTGAGTAAAGTTTGCATATTTCCAATCCAATTCGGTTAAGTGAGAGCCGCGGGCTAGGGCGGGCGGCGCCGCGGTGCACGCGACGGCGCAACAGGTGCTTCTCGACATAACATGCAATGCCTTTTGTTTCCTACTATTTAAAGTAGATTAATTGATTGTTAATTTAATAGACTCCTATTAAAGAAAGTTTTATTAAAATCTCTAATAAATTTTGGCAAACTCAACCGAGCGATGCAAGACTATACGTTGATATTGGCCTTTGTTTGGCCGACGTGTTGTAAATGACGGCAACGACTCGGCGGAAAAACTCACTAAATATCTATCAGCATAAATACAGTCGGCCGTGTGATACCGGCAGAGTAGAATAGCATCAACCCATATCCTCCAATGAGTGTCGTAGAAGTCGACTAATGGATCAGCAAAGGGGTATTGATCGCCTTATAATCCGGCCACCAATCCGCATTGGGCAAGCGTGGTGGACTACTGCCTAAATCTCCTTCGATAACAAGGAGAGGCCTTGTGTCCCAGCAGTGGGTCGAATTGAAAAGGCTGATATGCTGGTGGTGGTGGATAAATACAGTCCGTTTACGTTTCAGTAAACGTAAAAAGTTTAATAATCATCATCATCATCCATCCAACAGCTCATATTATGTCCCCCCCGAGTGGCTCGACCCTACCCCACATTAGGGGCGATTAGGCCTTATACAACCACGCTGGCCAAGTGCGGGTTGGTCGACTTCACACAAAACCTAAGAATTTCTTCATAGGTGTATGCAGGTTTCCTCACGATGTTTTCCTTCACCGTAAAAGCGTCGAATAAACGTACATATGAATTCAAAACTTGAAAACACATTGGTACGTGGCGGGGTTCGAACCGGTGCCTCCCGGGTGGGAGACAACGCCCTTACTCACTACGCCACTGACGCGATGAATAATGAGAAGTATGAAAAACAAAATTAATATTAAAAAGTAAACAACAACATTATAGAATATCCATATAGGTAGATAACTATTTAAAAAGATTGAGAAAAATATTAGTCGCCTATAGTGTATTGCCGACTTTACAGAAAAGGCATTAAAATAAAACTAACCTAGATTTTCATAAGCTTTGTGAGTATTTTAGTTTGGTAACCTTCACTTAAAAAGATTAAAGATTTATACCTATGTTTGTAAAGAATAAGCTTAAAATCGACTAGACCGATTTTACAATGAGTTTCACATGTAGAATGCTTCATTTTCACAGAGTAACATAGACTTAATCATTTACTCTAAAAAAATATTATTTACTTTCAAAATCTACGCGGTGGAAGTCATGGGCGGAGCGCCATTAAATTATAAACATAAGCCATGTTAAAGGACTTTACACAAAATAGGCACACATTACAAGTGAATATTGTGTCATTAATATATGCGACTTATCGATAATGTTTGAGGATAAAAGGAAATAAAGTAATAGGAATATTTCTATATTATTATGCGACCAGGAAACGATCGCGGCACCTAATAAGCACGTTTGATTGAAGCAAAATTAGTACATCACATTGGTACACTAAAGACCAATTTCACACGTTCTAATTTCCCATTAGCGTTTACTTAACAGATTGTCTTTACAGAACTGTCAATTATCTCCTAATATTTTTTTTGTCGATTTTTAGTTTTTGCAATTTTAGTCAATGTAAGGCATGTCGGAATAGCCCGTACTAGGGTAGTCCTCCACCTTACAGAACAGGGCCGGATTTAGGGGAGGGCAAGCGGGGCTACAGCCCAGGGCCTCCACAAAAGAGGGGCCCCCACAATAGAGACTTCGGAAAAAAATTTCAAATTCAGACTAGTAAACACCTTTTCCTTTCATATTTTATTTCGCGTTTTACCTTTACCTACGGTACTTTGTACAAACATGATTACATGAATAATAATAATAATAATATCTTTCTATTTTGTTCGTTGATTAAAGGTCGTAAAGAAGTATGCCTATTTTTAACCGAAAACTCGATTGAAAAAAATTGTTTATTTTATTTGGAAAATAATTTGGGGCTAAGGGGCCTCCACTCCTTTGTTGCCCCGAGGCCTCCAGACCTTTAAATCCGGCCCTGTTTCAGAAGATACAGTGAAATAACACTACATTTTTGTGGTGGTTTGTTTCTGTTGGTGAGTGAGGTCGCGAGAGCTCTACGGGGTAGAGAAGAAGACTAGGATGGCAGAGCGCGAGTGTCACGTCATTGTTGCTAGCGTCTATATGCTACGGTGGCTGCTCACTGTCAGGCAGGCCGTACGCTTATCTGTCAAACATTTAACGTAGACATCAGAACCTGTGAAACCGGCTTTATTTGTTTACATTGGAGATATTTTTTTCATAATTAACACCAATTTATAAACCATCGCTTCCAATGTAACTAATTGGACTTTAAAATAAAGTAAAAACAATCATCCAATGTGCTCACTTAGAACGTGAATTAGTAGTCTCGTAAGCTGTCGTGTGCTCATGATCTAAAAAAAGTAAAGAGTGTGACTCGTTCACATCTGGTCAATTGAAATGCGTTATATAAACAACTAGATTCCGCACACGACTTCGTCCGCGTGGACATTTTACCCCCTTAGGGGTAGAATTTCCAAATATCCTTTCTTAGGGATGCCTAAGTCATAACATCTATTTGCATGCGAAATTTTGTAAATGTATTTTGCTTGGTCCAACTTAGACTATAATAGGATAGTTTTTATCTTGAGAAGTGTTAGGTAGGTACTAATTTTTTGCAAATAAACCACCACAACCTGTGGCGGGTCAGAACATACATATTATCACTCTTACAACCCCAAAAGGGGCCGAGCAGAGCTTCACGTAACATTCGGTTGTACACAAAGCCACATTTGGCAATATGGATCATTCAGTAACCCCAAAATAGTGACAGGTTGCCAGCGTGTCTCCTACACAAAAGTGGCACCAAACCCAAAAATTGACAATACTTCAGTAAACAAGCAAACATAAGCCAACACCCAGGACAGATGTTACACTCAAAATCATCTCAGCACTCCTGGTATTCAGTCCGAGTGGCCACCACTACTGATTTATAAGGGTATGATGATAATAATAATGCCGTATAAGGCGCCAAAGTGTCGTATGTGCGCGTGTTTACAAGCACGCGTAATTATAGCAAGCTATTCGTGGCGGCGCGCGCTCATTGTGATAGTGCGCCTACGCAGAGGTTATAGACGCGCCGACGCGGTTCAAAGACGACGAAATTTAAATTCGTATTTATTGCATAAAAATGTCGACTCGTATTTTAATAGTGAACATTTTTTTGTGAAGTGGTAATTTGTCTTTTTAAACAATTTAGCGTAAACTACTCGCACGTATATAAATTAACGAGGCCGCCCAATTTGATGTTAATTTCTTTTGTTAATTTTAACTGTTTCTTATTATTACTGGTGTATAATAAAATTATTATCTTCTATTATACAATTAAAGCATAAGAAAATTATTTTATATTGAAAAGATTAATGATTATTTTTGGGATTAGACAAAATGATTGACTCAAAGTATTTCATATCCCTTAATGATAACTAATATCAAATATTATGTACAGGCCATCAGGTTTTTTTTATACCACATTGGTGGCAAACAAACATAGGTACGGTTCGCCTGATGGTAAGCGCTCACCGCAGACTTGCGTTACCACAAAATGTCAAAATTTCCCAAACAATTTTGTAATTTATATCAAATAGAGTTAGATTGAAAATATATTGGAGAAATTCGACAGTTTTGTGTAGTCTAATGTGCTGTTGACTGTACAAAAAAGTATAACATTAAACTTTTCGTTTCATGCTATCATGGCTCATACAATAACTACGTTATAAACTAATATGTATATTTGATTATTAAAAAACCAAAGGTTTCCAGGACCATTTACACTTTAGTACATACATTGTTGTATGAATCATTCATATAAAATAGTGGTGTAACTATACGTAAGTATATTTTAATAATATCTGTTTGTAAAAAATATTGAAACTATTATTTGGTACTTATATCTATGTATATTTTCTTTAGAAAATTGCGTACGTACTTAAATGTAACTTTTGTAATGATGCCGTGCAAGGTCATTGCCCTCGTCTTATTTCAGTGCCAGCTGTTTACTTTGCCTGCACATTTGGCGATTTGGCTTTGAGTAACATGTGTTTTTACTTCCGATAGCTACTTACAGATATAATTATAAAAAAAACAGTAGGCACTCTGAAATTAACTGTTTAGAACTGGGAAGTCAAAATAAAACAAAAGATTAAGTGCCATATACAATGCCAGTGTTCCGCCCGCGACATCGTCATAGTGGAAAATTTTACTTTCTACCGGTGTTTATTTTTAAAATCAGTAGTTTTGAGTCAATTCCGGTTTCCAAAAATGCCGGTAAGGCTAAAAGACAAGTCAATAAATATATAAGTTCGATGCTTTGAACCTTCGAAGTACTTGTCAAAGCACTTCGATGCTCCAAAGCATCGAAGTCTTGAGAATGTTGTGGTTGCAGCATCGCGCGGCCCGCGTCATCGGCGACGAAGAGGTGACTAAACATCTTGAGCCTCTCCAATTACGTCGCCATTTAGGGTCATTGAGTGCATTCTGCGTCTGCATTTTAATTTTTTAGGGTCCTTAATTTTTACGAATACAATTGTGCCCAAATTGTAAATGCATCACTATGAAAAAGAGGTGATGCGATATGGTCCGTAGTCAATCTGTAGCGTTCAGAGTAAAAAACCGGACAAGTGCTAGTCGGACTCGCCCACCGAGGGTTCCGTACGTATTTTTTTGCGACTAAACAGCTGTCTTTTTTTGCGTTAACTTAGTAGTTTGATTTTTTCACAGCTTCAAGAGACTGTAGACTTGAGTATATGGTCCTAATTTGAACACGATACCTCCACTCGTTCCCGAGATAAACTATAAACAAAAAATCGGGAGTGGTCTCCCCTTGAATTTCTCGTATACCGTAAACGGCTCAAAAGTTGTTAAAAACCTTATATTTTGATGTCATACATGCATGTTCAATTTTCGGTCACCCATCCGAGTACCGACCGACCGGCGCACTTGGTTGCTTAACTTTCGTGATCGACGACTCAAAAATTGATTGAAACCTTATATTGTGATGTCATACAAGCATGTTAAATTTTGTTGAAATAAGTTAAAGCATGCTCGAGTTATCGTACTAACCAACAGACACACACACAGACACACAAACACACACACAGACATAATTCCAAAAACGGTACTTTTTTACTCAGGGAGGTCCAAAACGTGTAAATCCGTAAAAATCTCGAGGTCGAATTTTTTAACGATTACAAAACTTCCTATAAGTACTACGTACGAGAAAGTAAAAAGCAAAAAAAAGTGCTAAAAGTAGAGTTGAGGATGCTTAGGGTTCGAGTCGAGTATATCCGATAATGTTCTTTTGAACTTTGAAAAACTGTCATTCAAAATATCTATTTACCTACAAAACAGGTTGCATTTCATTATAGGTAGGGCAGGGCTTTTGACGATTTAAAAGAACTGATATGGTAGAGCTTTTGACAATTTAAAAGTACTTAGCAAAGTCCATTTCAATAAAGAGCTTTTTAATTTCATTTTAAGTGCGCAAGATCGGCAAAGGAAGGTGGTGCCACGCGGGCTGGTCGCGCGTCTATTCGCGGCCCCGCCCAGAGGTTATTTAAATATATCGTGACGTATTAGCGCACTAACGTCTCCTTGATCCCCATCCGGGTGCCCTTCCGCAATAAAAACCTTGTCGGTATCGACACGGGGTGGTAAAAATAAACCAGCTTTGTTTTTCTCTAGATCACGTAGATGAGGATTTTTAACTTAGGCGTTTACTAACTCTTATCTCCTGTGAAATTCATTAATTAAAGTATAAATAAAGAGTTTTTTACTATAAACTTAATAATAGATTATTTTGGAATTATTTTTGCGTTAACAAACGCGCAAATATTATTAAAATTAGAAAATACACTGAAAAAAATCCCCGCTCTCCTTTTTCCGCCCTCGAGATTTTGACCGATTTACGCGTTTTGAACCTCCCTGAGTCCAAAAATACCGTTTTTGGAATTATGTCTGTGTGTGTGTCTGTGCGTTAGCACGATAACTCGAGTAGCAACGAAATTTAACGTGCGTGTATGACATCAAAATATAAGGCTATTGTCAACCTTTGAATCGTTTCCGGTATACGAGAAAGTGAATGGGTGACCACTCCCGATTTTTTCAGTGTATTTTCTAATTTTATTATTTAGATTACTAGAAATAAACACCGAACCGTAAGTGTCTAAAATATTCGATATTTACTCATCAATCTATGATTGCAATTCGATTTATTGGCATTCTGCTCACATCCATTGCATTATCGTTGAGGTAGGGCACAGCGGAATAGCCGCTCGAATTTGAACTGGAGCAGTGCCTCCACCTTACAGAAGACTACAGTCAAATAACACTATTTTTTTGTGGTGTTTTGTTTCTGTTGGTGAGTAAGGTTGCCAGATCAGGATGTACATGCCATTAAAAACAAAATTACAAAATTGAAAATTTTATGTAATCCCTACATAAATTTATAGCTAAGAACCATTTCTATCACGTCAGCTTTCAAAGAAAAATAGCTTTTTCATCCCACCACCTCGGAAAGTGTAATTTTGCGCTTCGAAATCTGGCTGGAAAATTCTATTTTATTCGCTTGAGCGGCAAAGTAGATTTGAATTTAGAACATCACATATAATGAGTACTCAATATAATTGTAAATTCAAAACGTCATTAAACCTATTTAATGTAACCTCTATGGTGCCAAATTTATGATTAGAACTTTTTAAATTGTGAAAAAATTCTTTTTCATTTTGTCATTTCCTCGCTGAGGTGGGATGAAAAGTTACGTATTGCACTCGAGTGGAAAGATTTTTCACCTTGTGCTCGTTTGTTTCCCTCGCTGACGCTCAGGATTCTAATTTAGAATCACTCGCTGCGCTCGTGATTCAACTTTAGAATCCTTCGCTTGCTCGGTCATCCAAATCGAGCACGCGGTTAAAAAGAAACTTTCCACTCTTGTATAATAAATAACTATTAAATTGACACAGACAGATACACAGATAGGTCAAACTCATAACACCCTTCTTTTTGCGTCGGGGGTTGAAAAAACATCGAACTCAAATTATGTTTACTTGCCATAATGCAAATGTTGCTTAACCTATTATATATCTTGGTTAATCAAACAATAATTCATTTAACAGTTACCTGAAATTTATAAAATATGCAATTATGTAATTGAATAGTTAAGAAGTTCACGTTAACGTTATTGTAAACTTTATTGTAGTAACTTAAACTTTGATATCGACTTTGGTAACGACCACAAAAGTTAAACTACTAAGTGCGCGGTCGGTACTAGGATGGGTGACCGATAAATTTTCAACTCCATTTTTATCCGTGCTTCGGAAAGCACGTTAAGCTGGTGGTCTTATCTACTGTGGAAAGATAGCAGTCGTCCCCAAGGAGGATTGATGTCAGGCAGACACACGGCCGTCAAAATCTAGTGCAAGAACTTATAGCAATATTTTGATAGCAATCCATACTGTACCGACCCCAAAATAATTTGGGAGCAGGGTAGCAGAAAGCAAACTTTTATATAAATACACTCTCATACCAAAATAAAAACCGAAAACTCAAACACTTGTTAGTAAAAGCGACCTCTTAACGATCAGTTATCTCGCTTATCCGCTAATGTGTATGAGAGAAGTACAAATAAGAAGTTAAGTTATGAATATACAGGTGAATTTTTCAAGTGGCCTTCAGGGCCAAATCCTAAACTATAAATATCGAAAAATGCTCAAAATCACGAGCCCGATATTCAGAAAAAAAAAATTACATATTTGAAAAATCAATAATCCTCATCGAACAAAATGATTTTAAAAAATACAGTCTCAATTATTACACTATTCGATAGTGTTGTTAATAAGGATCGATTTCTGAGAAGTAATGATATACGGGAAACTAATGGAAAATGTTAAAATTTAATAAAATATTTTTTTCCACCTTGGTTGAAGCGATAATCAAAGCGATGATCATTATTTTTTTTCAAAAATCTAATGATGCAGTTTTTGTTTTCGTCAAAATAGGGTTCGCGACTCCTTTGAGCATTTTTCGATATTCCTTATATTTTAGGATTTGGCCCTGAAGGCTTACTTCAAAAATTCACCTGTATAGTAAATCATCATAACAGCCTTTATAATTCAAACTACTGCTGGGACACAAGGCCTCTCCTTGTCATTGAAGGATGTTTAGGCAGTAGTCCGCCACGCTTGCCTAATGCGGATTGGTGGACGGAGTATAAGGTGATCAATACCCCTTTGCTGATCCATTAGTCGCCTTCTACGACACCCATTGGAGGATATGGGGTGATGCTAATCTACTCTGCTGGCATCACACGGCGGCATACTAAATAACATAAAGAAATACACCATGACAACAATCATGACCTAAAGTTCGTTAAGTAGCTTTCATAAAAATATTTACATTTACCAAGATTTAAGCCCGGGACTCTTGTTACTTTCTCGTATACGTATAGAGGATTTACACATTTTGGACCTCCCTGAGTCGTAGTATAGTTAAGCAACCAAGTGCACGGTCGGTACTCGGATAAGTGACCAAAATTTAACATGCATGTATGACATCAAAATATAAGGTTTCTATCAACCTTTGAGTCGTTTCTGGTACACGAGAAAGTCAAGGGGAGACCACTCCCGATTTTTTTATAAGCAGTAGTACCGACAAAATATATAAAAATAAATTTTGCTCAGAAGTTCCTTTTATGATATAGACAAGGAAGAAGGCGGATTTTTTGAAATTCTACCCCTAAGGGGGTAAAATAGGGTATGAAAGTTTGTATGGTATGTTTGTATTTTATTAGAGACTTCACACAGGAGTCTTGAATAAAATATCGATAACAGAGTAAACTCCCAAAAGGGAGAAATGGGGTGACAAGTCTGGAAATCAACAAGGGGATTTTTTCGTCACTGTCGAAGTTAAAAGCATTAAACTTCGAATTAAGGCACTTGATAAGAAATAAATAATTATTTGTCGTAGCGTTTTAAATTTTCGAATCACATTGGGATTAAATAGGAGATGAAAGTTTGTATGGAAATCTAAACAAATCGTAAAATATGTTTACTATACGTATATTTATTGGAAAGTGTATAATTAGTAAACAAAAATTAAGTACCCTAAAAATGCTGTTCAAAGTAACTATTCCATGTAGGCGAAGTCGCGTTTTAGTTGTACATAAACGTCATCGATTTTTTTTTTATTTTATAACGCCGCTTTATCTCGCCGCGCGCCTCTATCGGAAACTTTGTAGAACTATAATTAACGTAGAAAATTTTCTGAAAACAAATGCAATTATTTTGTTTTAGGCTAGTAATAGCGGTAACTATACATAATAGAAAGGTTACAATTTCAAAATTAAAAAAAAAATCTATTTAACTTTCATTGACTTAAACGTTACTAAAAAATGTTGTAGGAAAAATATGAACACATCAACTCTCGAAAACTTTGATCACTATGCCGATGCATTCTACTAGAGCATACACATCGTAGCATACTAGAGAAATCATGCCTCTGAAAAGCAAAGAGCAGACGTAGAACCATTTCGCAATCAGTGTCCTCTCTGTGATCTCAGTGTGTGTCGAGTACAGCCAACAGCGCTTCAGACGAACCGCCGGAAGTTCTTGTGCCCGTGGGCCACGGTACAACGTCGCGGGTACGCGCGACCGGCGACCTGTTTCCCTCGGTATCTACGTAGCGAGATCTGGCGAGATGGCATGCGCGTCCCTATCGATCGCCGCGGATGACTTTCAGAGGACTGCGCTCAGCCTGCGTTCGAAGTTCAAAGTCTAACAGATACAATGCAACTTTTTAAGGTCACATTTATGGCGGTGGAATGAATACGTTTGGTCGGATTTCTGGTGTCACAGTAACGATTTATAAAATTGTATTTAGGTATCGGCTTCGGGTTTATCAAATTGAAATATTTGGTATCTATTAAAAAAAATCTTCATACTTTTCAAATCTCAATAAAATTTATTGGCATTATAATTTATTAAAGTTACTTACTTAACAAGACAAGATTTATTTATGAAAATTGTACATTACGATTAGTTTTGACAAGTACAAGTCGCTATGTTTTTCTCCGTGGATTACTGCTACAATGGCCCTTAACTCATCATCATTTGTCTTGCGCTCTGTTTTTCCTCGGGCCTATTTCAAATTTTCATGCAGCGGCGGATTCAAAAGCGCACAATGCATTCGTTAGTTAAGCTCTCTTGAGACGGCTCATTAGTTGGTATCATTAAGCACGTATTTAAAAAATGTATAACTATTCTGAAATGAATGAGAGTTAAATAAAATTACAATATAAAAATTTTGCAATACTAAAATTGGTTTTTTTTTTTATATAAGTTATAAAATAACTAAACTCGTATTTTGGTAAGATGTCTCCAATGATTAAGGTTTGGAGACATGGGTAATTAATATAAAATTCGAATTTAAATAACTTACAAATATCATTTTATTCCAAGGAGGTATGAACGTCACAATTTTTAGATTCTTATTTTATTACCTACTCGCCATTATAAAGCAGTGGTATGTAAATTTTAAGCTTAGCTTATCTGAAATAGCCTTTTTTCTTAATTGTCAAACTTATGCGTTTAAAGAAACAACAAATAATAAAAGCTATCATCATTTATATTCAATAGGAATAAAACAAGAGGCAGTTACATTCCGAACAATTAACTGCGATCTGATCTGGCACGATGACAGGTATGCAAGCGCTAGCCATCTCCGACTTGCAGCGGCACAAACAACAAATACATATCTAAAATAAAATAAATAAACATTTACAACGAGGAAATCATTGAAAAGATATTAAATGGACAATATTTAAGTGTAGCGTAGAATCTTTTTATACCTGCATCAAATATAAGATAAAATATATGTACCTATAGAGTTAAGAGACCTATTTTCTGATATTATTCGAGAGGTTTTCATTAGTTTTTTTATTACATATCAATTATGGAATTTCTGGACAAGTTCGAGTCCGTCCTTTTCTCGATTATTTAATTTTTTTTTTATTATCGTCACTGTCTTTCTTCGTATCTTTTTTATGGAAAATGTATGTAAAAAATATGTGGGCTTTAATTTTCGATCTTTGAGAAATCTTCGATAGTGACATAAATCAATTGATACAAATAATGCGTTAAATATTTTCAATTTCACGTTATCTAGAACAAAATCACAATCTACGTAGATACCAATTTGACCATGTTTCATCGTAATTTAATTATAGAATTAGAAAAAAAACTAATTACGCAGTATTATGCAATTACTTGATGTTTTGACCTGTAATAAATAACTAATTAGTAATTTGTGTAAATTGTTTATAAAAAATATTTAAATTTGTATTTTTCCTTTTTAATTAAAAATACCTATAAAACGTTGTGATAAATACTAAAATACCTTAAGTACTTTTCTTTCCTTAATTGCCTTTAAAATAAAATATGTAAACCGAGGTTTTTCTTTTGCAGTGTGCAACTTCATAGTGCACGAGCGATGCGTGGGGCAGGTGGTAACGCCATGTTGCGGGGTGGCGCCGAGCCTCATCAAGGTAAATCTACATTTTTTATCGCTTTTTTGTCTATAATTATGCTTTATACCTTATCTATATTTTTCAACTAATCCTACTATCAAGAAGCTTACATTTTATCTATCTTCGTGGCTATTATGGCAACATTTTTGCGTTTACAAATACGTAACATTTTTAAAACATAAAAAATACACTGTACAAAAATTACCTCCTGAGACAGGTCGTTTGTTCCCCTCGATTTTTCGCCAATCACAGCCGCCCGGATTTTTTCAGTGTATTTTTTCTAGTTTTAAATAATCCTACTATAATAGTTATTATAAACGCGAAAGTTTGTATGGATGTATGTATGGATGTGTGTTTGTTACTTTTTCACGCTAAAACTACTAAATGGATTTTAATGAAACTTTACAATATTATAGCTCGTACATCAGAATAACATATACTAATCTTGCGCAGATGAAGTTGCGGTCAAAAGCTAGTCTATACTAATATTAAAAATATTTTTAGCTAAAAAATAGGACAACCGACTTCAATGCGTACAAATTTAAACTAAAAAGTAAGAAATAAATAATATTTTTATGAAGTAGTTGAAAAGAGCGTCATAGAAAACCAAGGAAAGTATTGATACACATTTGTAATTCTTTATTTATAATTCATACTCCGATATATTTGGAGCCGGTGCCAGCTAGCCAAGGAGGATAGTGTTTGCAATTTTCGAACTTCACGGAGTGGCGGATTATTTCTTATCTTCATCATTCATTATTATGTATAGTTAATGGATTAAGCAAGTTCGTATCTATTAGGTAAGTTTATTTTGCTTAGGCTGGCACCGACTCCAAATATATCGGAGTATGAATTATAAATAAAGAATTACAAATGTGTATCAATACTTTCCTTGGTTTTCTATGACGCTCTTTTCAACTACTTCATAAAAATATTATTTATTTCTTACTTTTTAGTTTAAATTTGTACGCATTGAAGTCGGTTGTCCTATTTTTTAGCTAAAAATATTTTATTTTATTATTTTTAGTGGAAATAAAGTATATTTTATTGAAAACAGATAGGCCTACTAGGCGCTCATTAAAACATAATGGAAACTTTAACTAAAACGTTTTTTTTTGTTATTACTGATTTGTTCAAAAAGGGTCGAATTTATATCGATACAATTTATACGGGCCATCTCTGATCTTGACGTACCTAAAAAAGAATCATTAAAATCGAGTCGTAATACTCATAATTCACGAAGTAATCAGGTAACAAACACAAAAAAACAGTCGGATAGAGAACTTCCTCTTTTTTTAAAGTCGGTTAACAAATAATATCACGTCTCAGACCTATAGCTTATTACAAATGCCTGCCATTCATTCAAAATGAATGGTAAGTTAATGAATTATGAACCTAGTTATTTAACTTAAGTTCATAAAATAATTTATCATAGTTTATGTGTTGACTATTGGACCTACTAAACAAAATTTCACTATTGCATATTAGGTAATGGCAAGTTCAAAAAAAAATTGACATTATTTTTGTGTTCGTGGACGATATTATTATTTCATCCCCAATGAAATTATCATTTTAACAAAAAAGTACTGAACCAATTTCGGTATAATTTATACGGGACCACCTTTGGAGTATGTCCTTTCTAACGAAAAAAGAATATTCAAAATCGATTCATAATTGACGGAGTAATCGCGGAACATACATACAAAAAAAAAAAAAAAAAAAAAAAAAAAAACATACAGTCGAATAGAGAACCTCCTCCTTTTTTGAAGTCGGTTGATAAAGAGGAAAGATTTGGGTGAATTTCAACAGGTCCAAAAAAATTCTCATTTCCGTGGACTTTTTTATCTTAAAGTTTTTTTAAAAACTAAATAGCGGGTTTTAAAGTTTTTGATAATGTATGTATTCTTGCTTAATATCTAGCAGATAACATAAAAAACAAACGAGATATACAAGATTAAAAATTTCGTGCCACGGCGATGAAACATGCGTGCTCGGCAATGAAACAAGCGTCCACGGCAATGAAACAAGCGTCCACGGCAATGAAGAACTGTGCCACGGGAATGAACGCATCCACGGAAATAGAAATCTATATTCAACATAAAATCCCTACTAATATTATAAATGCGAAAGTAAATCTGTCTGTCTGTCTGTTAAGCTTTTGCATCTAAACCACTGAACCGATTTTAATAAAATTTGTTACACATATAGACGAGAGCTCGGGGAAGGACATGGGCTACTTTTTTTTGCAAAAAAAGGCTTGAAGGGGTTGAAACTGGGATGAAAGTTTGTATGGCAGTTCGTCATTTTTGAAGATAGAACCATAAAACTTTGAATTTAGGCACTTCTTATGAAAAAAATTAATATCTGATCAAAAATTTATGAAATTTTGACCTGTTTGGGGGTGAAATGGGGGATGAGAGTTTGTATGGAATTCGTCATTGTTAAAGACGAAACCATGAAACTTTGCATGTAGGCACTTGATAAGAAATAAATAAATATTTGTTCTAGCGTTTTTGATATATTTACCAATGTGGGGATGAAATAGGGGATGAAAGTTCGTAAGGAAATCCAAACAAAGTCACACATTTACGTCTAACACACCACACACTAAACATTGTCAATATAGGTATCGGTTTCGTGGTTATTGTGGGTCCGGATTACGAATAAAGCATCTATTTCGAGATCTAAGATGGCGGTTGCGACTTTTTAATATAAGATCAATATGGGTATCATTTTTATGGTTTTGGGGGTCTCGATTCCCAATACAACACCCATTTGAGATTGAAGATTGCGGACGCGACTTTTTAACGTAATGTCAATATTAGTATCGTTTTCGTAGTTTTTGTGGGTCCGGATTACGAATAAAACATCTATTTCAAGATCTAAGATGGCGGACGCGACTTTTTGACAAAATGTCAATATGGGTATTATTTTCGTGGTTTTCGGGGGATCCGATTCCGAATACGAAAACTATTGCGAGATCCAAGATGGCGGTTGCGACTTTTTAATATAAAATCGATATGGGTAGCATTTTCCTGGTTTTCGGTGTCGCGATTCCCAATACAACATCCATTCTGAGAACCAGGATGGCGGACGCGACTTTTAAATTTATTATCAATATGGGTATCATTTTGGTGGTTTTTAGGGGTTCTGACTCCGAATACAACATTATTTTGAGATCCAAGATGGCGGACGTGACTTTTTACTTAATAGCAACATGGGTATAATTTTTGAGATTTTCGGCGGTCTTGATTCCGAATACAACTTTTATTTTGAGATCCAAGATGGCGGATACGCCTTTTGGATATAAAATCAATATGGGTAACATTTTCTTAGTTTTTGGTGGTCGCGATTCCGAATACAACATCAATTTTTAGATCCAAGATGGCGGACTGTACTTTTTAACTTAATATCAATATGGGTATCATTTTCGTGGTTTACAGAGGTCGGATTATTCATTTTCAGATGGGTATCATATTTGTAGGGGTCCTGATTCCGAACACAACATCCATTTTGAGATCCAAGATGGTGGACGCGACTTATTAACTTAATCGCTTTTGACGCCATACTCCCCAACCGATTCCGATGAAATTTGGTACAAAAATAGACTAAACCTCAAAATCGAATAAAAGCTACTTTTTTGTAAAAATGGGAATGAAGGAGTTGAAATAAGAGATAAAAATAAATTATGAGATTGCTCATTACCAAAGATAAGACCATGAAATTTTAAATAGCACGCAAAAAGTAAACAGTTTTAGCGTTTTTGAAATATTGACCCATGTGGGGATGAAATAGGGGATGGAATGTCTCATGAAAGTTAGCAAAGGATGGAAAAACAAAAAAGTTTAGTTTGTAAAAATGTATTAAAATAATCTATATACAGTAATGCACCGCAGTTTGTATGTGTATCTTTTGCAAAATAAGTACCCAAAAAAATAAAAATGCTATACCCAAAGTAACTATTCCACGCGGACGAAGTCGCGGGCAAAAACTAGTTTTATATATGTACTTACCTGAGTATTATCACCGTCATTTTTAAAGTAACTCCTTCTATGTCTGTTATGCTTTCACGATTAAATCACCGAACCTATTTTGATAAAATTTGGAATATACATTGATTACACTTTAAGAAATATAGGTTATCCCTTACACCGACCCAAGAAAGCGCAGCTGCAGGATAAAAGCCAGCATTCGGTATTTAGTTTCATTATCAAAAAATTCTTTAATGCCATTATAACTTTTTGTAATTAAAAACTGTTTTGGTGATTCTCAAACCTGATTAATTTTTCAATGTTTTTAATTTTTTTTTTGTATTACATTATTTGTATTACGGGTAAAGATGTATTTTTTGCCTGATCTTATCATGGCAATAAAAACATAAGTCATGGAAATAAAACAACTGGCCACGGAAATGAAACACCTGGCCACGGAAATGAAACACCTGGCCACGGCAATGAAACTAAATTATGTTACAAGGCATGGCAATGAAATTTTTTTCATTTCCGTGTCTTTTTTTTCATTGCCATAGCAAATTTTGGCCACGGAAACCACAGCAATGAAAGCATGGCGATGAAAATCAAGGCAAAAATATAACATAACAAAAAAACTACTAGTTATTCGAGGTAATAAACACTTCACAAATAAACATATGAGAAATGGCATTCTATTGAAAACTCAATCATGAGGACAAACTTATTCATATAGAAGTTATACCAAACCACGGCGATGAAAGAAAAAATGACCATCACATAAAAAATGGAATACTTTTATTTATACCGCCAAAACGCATGCACTAGTGTACGTCCTTCCACGTCGAGTACTTAGGCGACACTAATATGCAACGCTTAGCACACAAAGAGAGGGCCGCAGGTTGTCAGATAAAACAATATTCTTATACATGTTTAGGACATGGCGATGAAAGTTTGTTCTGGGACAAATGCATTTAGGATAACCATTCGTTGTATTGTTTAATAATTTGAATAAATGTATTCCGTAACAATACTTTAACTATTCACGCATCAAATAAAACTAAGTTTCAATATAAATAATCAATAGATTTTTAGCAATGAGGTATAATATACATCAAGGTGACGTGTGGACAAACACGGCAATGAAAGATTTCGAGGTTTAATATTTTTTTTTGAAGTACCTATTATTCCTATTATTAAAATATTTAGTGCCCCACATAGATAACTATTTCATGTATCTAGAAAAAAAATAAGAACGTTATGGCTTTGTTTTTTAATACTGATTTCATCGATGCCTTGTATTTGTATGTTTGTGACGAATAAACTCAGTTTTGGACCAATTTCAAAAATTCTTTCACTATTGAAATTCGCACTATCCTTAATTGGCATAGGCTATATTTGATTTAAAAAAAAAATTCCAAGCGGATTTAATATAATAAAGGAAATCTGGATGATTTGTTTTTTTTTTATTTTAGTAACGATTTTTCTTATCTCCATTACCAGCAAGTTCTAAACAATTTAGTAATATTTGTGATATTCAACTTGCAACAATTTGCCTTTAGTGTCATTTGTATCTATTTTTATTATACGACGATGGAGTCTTTTACTGGATCTTATTATTAAAAGAATCTGTAAGGTGTCTTTCCTTAATAGATGGCCCAGGAGATAGTCTCTTAATCCACGATATCAACTTCTTTTTTCTTATGGCAACAAGTGTTACTTTCGCCAGTGTCAGTGTAATATCAACTTCTTTTTAATCTAGTTAAAAACAAAAAACAATCACTATAATCGTGGTCTAATCGTGTTCGTTTATTTCCAGAATCCAGTGGCACACTGCTGGTCGGAGCCGACACACCACAAGCGCAAATTCTGCACGGTGTGTCGGAAGCGGCTCGATGAGTTACCAGCCTTACATTGCATGAGTAAGTATTGCGTTTTTTCAACCAAGTTCAAAAAAAGGAGGAGGTTCTCAATTCGTCTGTATGTTTTTTTATGTGTGTTACCTCGTAACTGTTTACAGGGTGTAGCTTGGAAGCTGGAGCTTGTCATAAGATCCCATTTGAATTTGATCGACATCTGACAAGTAATTTTTCAGTTTAAACTACACTGAATAAATCGACCTACACCAGGCGGGAAGTTTTTGAGTTATCCCTAATAATACCTATTTAATTGAGATCGATGATATGGTAATATTATCACTTGTGAGATTTTAGGATAGTTTCTTGAACATTTCTATAGGTAGGTACTTACAACATTGATAAAAATAAATTAAATTTAAATAAAAAAATCCTCCTTCAAACGTAAAAACGGAGAAATAAAAATTTTATGTTTGAAAAATCAATTTTTTTTTAGTTCGGTGCCAACCTATAAACGTACCTAGTCAATTGTATTTGGGACCGATCTCAAAAAACATTTAGATTTTTTTAAACATAAAATTTTTATTTTTCCGTTTTTAGTTTTGAAAACATAAAATTATAAAAAGATAAATTCAAAAAAGATCGTCTGTGCAGAATTGTGAAACTTACGTTCTTCTAATTGGTAACATTCTGTAAATTATTTGTTTTTGACTAATCTGCGAGAGTATTTAAAAGCGTTGGAAAGCAGACAATATTGATGAACTCTAAAAACAATTTTTTTTTTGACTTAGAATAATAGCACCTCACAGCTGCTATGTGGTTTTTTATAACATCACTTACCTAAGAACACTTTTTGGCTGTCAAGACAAATCTAACGATACCTTAATTACAGAAATCCGTTTAGTCGTTTGAAAGATATGCGGTAATAAAAAAATTACAAATATACATACAAGTAAGATAGGCGCGAAAAAGATAACCCTTTCCTTGCAGTCGGAATATTATACACCTACCTGTCACTTTCTCAGTCAGGAAGCGTCAAGTGAGATGAAACTTTACTTTCTGATAAGAATCCTTACTTACGACAGTTTGTGAATACAGAACTTGATATGTATTCCAATGTATTACTAAGTCTAACTCCTAGTGTCGCTCCCGCTTCAGCAGCAATTCTTCGGCAGAATTCTTGAAAACGAGAGCCATAAAATAAAAGAAGACCTTGAATTCGTTTGAGAATAGGGACTCAAAAGTGGATCGATGAAGATGGATGAAGTACCACAATTCGGCACACCTGAGGCGACGAGTCTTTCCTAGGCTATTAGAGGCGTCAGAGTGTTTAGAACGTTTAATTTTTCGTTTAAAAATTTGTGGAATACCATTCTAATATCATCATAACGCTTTGTATACGTTAGCCTATTGAATACATAGGACGTTTACATAGTGAGTCTATTGGACATGTAAACCAGTTTCTATTTAAAAAAAATTAAAGGCTTTTCTACTCTAGAAAAAATAGGAGCGAGTAATCATACCTAGCTCTTTTTTTGTAATTTTTTACTGAGGTCTCAGTGATCTATAAATAATAATTTATGTTTTTATTGCGTATTTTCCTAAGAATCAAAATACTCTCTAGGTGGTTTTAATCCTGGTAGTAGCAAATGTTTGTGTGATGTACACGAAATATATTATTATTCTAAAAGGTTGCTTTGATATTATTCTTGATTTTTTATTCACGACAGCTTTTTTTTTTAAGGAAGCCCATGGGAATAAGTTGAAGGTGATTTGTAGTGCTATATTTCCATAAAGGTAGTAAAAAAAATTTAAGGTTTTGCTATCCAAATAATCTAATGAAATCAAAATTTTCGAAGAATTATTACATGACTATTTCAATAGGCTAATAAGGTTGCAAAATCATTTAGTTTGTAATGCTAGAGATTATTTTTTATAGTTAAGTAATCCAAATATGCTAGTCTCTTTCTAACATAGCTAATAGGTACCCATACTTATTTATGCTAAAAGCAAAAAACGAAAATCGTTTTAGATACGGCTCGAAAGATCAAGTAACTATAATAAAATACATTAATAGGATGTTAATAAATATTTAAGAATCTATTTAAGAGATTCTAAAATATGAATTACTTACGGCCGGTTTCAATATTCAATTGACAGTTACAAATCGCCCTACTAGGGTTTGGTTGCTGAGGGACCGCTGTTATTTTTAGTAATTCAATGACACCTTTCACAAATAATTACAAGGAGTTAAATTCGTGAAGGGTGATAGCATTATATGCCAGAAAATCTCCATCATTTCAAATTATTTCCAGAATTAGTTGATGGCAATTTATACCAAAAATCACCATCATTTCAAATTAACTCCAGAATTAGATTTTTATACGTATCAAAACCATGTCAGTTGACTATAATTTTTTTTATTTGGAAGACCAACAGCTCATCACATCAATCATACCTTAGTAAAGGCTGCGCCGTACGTAACACTGCTCGCTACCGTCCGTCGTTTTCGTCGAAAGAGAAAATCTTACATTTGTCATATTAAACTTTTTAAATGAATTTGTGATTCAGAAAATAAGATAAAGGTGTAGCAATTTTTGAGTGTTTTTATATTAAACTTCAACTAAGCATAATTTCAATAAAATTAATAACAAAAACGCTTATATTTCAAATACGGTGCATGGGAGCCAAAACTTGGTAACGAAATTTTCGATCCCCTATGGTAGCATGCTAATTAGGTGTGTCCACACCTAATGAGCTAATAAAAGTCTCAAAGGGTCTCAGTCGGCGTACTTGTTTACTTATACAATGCTTGCTCAGAAAGTGAACGTGACCGTGAACGCCTCTTTTTACTATAAAAAAGGCGACGCGCTACGTTTCGTAGCCGTCCCGTAGCAGCCGCTCCGTAGCGTTCATAGTAAAAAGCTACAACCTACAAAGTGCAAAATTCGACAATTTGTGTTAACCTGAAATTTTGTTTGTACACCTTGTCCTTCACAAATATTGTATTTGACTAAACAAGTGTCGTTTGTGCGCAGTATGTGAATACTATGTCCACGGCGAGTGCGTGGACTTCGCGGCGGCGGACTGCAAGGAGAACGCGACGTACTGCGCTGGCAGCGAGCCCCGCCACGTCCACCACTGGCGCGAGGGCAACCTGCCGCCCAACTCCAAGTGCGCTGCTTGCCGCCGCGCCTGCTGGTCCGCCGAGTGCCTCACCGGCTACCGCTGCGAGTGGTGCGGCAGCACGGTGAGCTCCTAATTCCGATTTACCAATAAGATCTTGTTTAACACAGTTAGAATTATCGAGAAGGAACTAAGCTCTTCTTAATTGTCCAAACCAAAATTTCAGTCTGCCACGGCATAAAGAATAGATGCAGAGCACCCAGATTTTGTAGACCACCATCAGAGGGCTGTCAGATCTTCGAATTCACAACGATAACTCAAACCGTCGTTTATTGCAGTGTCATGCCGGCTGTCGTGCCCTCATCCCGGAAGAATGCAACTTCGGCATGCTGCAGCCGATCTTCCTGCCGCCGTCGGCCGTGTCCATCCCGCGCACCGAGGTGCCGATGGAGGCCATCATCGGCGTGCATGTGCGGCCGCCGCCCTCGCAGCGGGACTTCGGCTGCCGTAAGTGTCTGCTTCACAGCGCCCGAGCGGCCGCAGCGCTTGGTGCCATGTGCCTCGCCATTCGCGCTGCTTGTAGCCGCTTGTAGCGTTCCGACGGGCCCGCCGTCTCGCTCCCGTCGCACTACTTTCTTCCATCTCCATTCTTAGCCACCTCCAGTCGTTTCAGTACCGCATAGTTTTATTTATCACTTTCGCGGCCGAGCACTCGAACGCTCCTCAGACGAAACCCCGTCCGGTCGCAATTCGCACAGAGTAATCCGCTCGTTCCGCGAGCGAAGGAGCGGGCGAGGCGCGGTGCCGCCGCTTGCGAGGCGAGGCTAGGGCGGGAGCGGGGAGCGGGCGGCGCGGTAGAGGCGCGAATCGCGCGGCACATGCCCCCGGTATGCGAGCGGCGCAGTGTGAGCGGTGTCTTTGGGCAGCGCGGGAGCGCGCGGGCGCGGGCTGGGCGCCGGCGCGGCTCGTGACGCTGGCGCGGCGGCTGCTGCCCGCCGCCTGCTCGCCGCACGGCGGGGCCTCGCCGCCCTACTCCAGAGGTAACGCTGCGCGCATGGCCCGTGCTCCTCAGCTCCGCTACATCGCGCCCACGTTCGATCACGTCGCGCGCCCGCCCACCGACAATACCCTGACACGAAAGGATTATAACTTCTCGCTCTTCGCTGACGTACCTTGCAGGTGGAGCTCCGAAAGGCTCCCGACTTTGTCACCTCTCATTATTCGAGAACGAGCCCGTGTAGTTCAGCTGGGACGAGCACAGTTGCAGGCTTTCACTGTCCGCTTTATATGACACACAGACCACGCAGCGTCTCGCTTCTGTGATAACTCGCTCCGACCATCTGTTGTACCAGTCTAAGTGGGAAGTTCGTAGACGATTGAGAGCTGGTTCCTCAGAAACCCCTGCCGAAGAAGAAATTCCAGATGCACCAAGTTGTAGCATAGGTTTCTGAACTTCTCATTTCGACAGCGTCACTAACCAAGTCCACTATGATATCAAGTGCAGCAAGCATAGAACTATTCTCTTCTTCGCTATCCATTACTCTGTGCGCGCATGCTCGTGTATACGCTTGTATTATTTTACTTTCGTATCTATCAATACTGACTGCTATATGAAGTAACATCTACACTCTCTGCACACCTTATTGGTAACATCTATATGATACACCACTTTCTCCATACAATCTGTCTTGGAATTCAACACCATTCGATTCTCTTTATTATCTATTGTCATTTTTATAAAACTATGAGACAAATTAAAAAAAATACATACGACTGCTCTTGTAAGTTCATGAAAAAACAGAGCGTGCATTCATCGAAGTACCAATAATATTTGTGTTCGCTGTGTTGTTAGATACACATATCTATGTGACCCCTTACACACACGGACATTGCTCGCAGAGCGATAGGTCCACTAGCTGGGAAGACCCGCGGTGTACGATCGAAAAATGGCAGCGAGGTCAGACTTCCTACACCATTTTTCAAATAATTATAAAAAAAAAATATCTAAGTGCATTTAACAACGTTATAATATTTTAATATGATAAGTAGATTAGATGAGTTTAATTTCAAATACATTGTAAAAATCATCATTAAATTTTACCAATTTATAAAGTTTTTTGGTATCCCTTTTTAATATGTTATCTCAAGGGTTAACTTATTTAGGCTCTATTGCAGTTTATACTAGTATATTTCCTATGGGAAAATAATTATCGTAAAGTATTATTTGCCATTAAAATGCTTGTATTTTATCTGAAAGATAGCTCCAAACTACATTTTCGTAAAGCTGCGCTATGAAATTCTCCTCGCTTTACATTACTATTAGTGTTGCCCAAATTCAGTCTTGGTCTTGCAGTCTTGGTCTTGGTCTTGCAAAAATGCAAGACCAAGACCAAGAACAAGACCGCGTATTTTTATCAAGACCAAGACCAAGACTGACCGTGCAAGACTTGAGCAAGAACAAGACTAATCCCGCAAGACTCTTGCGTCTTGCAGCTAGGACTTAGCGCTATTTCACCGGGCAGTTAGGTATAACAGTTCTGTGTATAGGTACGCTTAGGAATTCTATGAGACGCAAAAAACTGTATCAAAGAATATTCTTTGGTCATAATGCGACGCACGACCAATACCTACCATAAACATACATAGCGAATAAAAAAATATCCATTAAAATCAAACAGAGTGCATGCATAGTTTTGTTTTAACCATCGGCACTTTGATAATGCGGCATCAAAGGTTTTGTACTGACTTCTCAAAGAAATTTGCCGCTTTTCGGAAGTACATGGTGATGATACACGCGCCGGCGGCTTCTTTTGAAATCACATACAACAATCGGTGCCGCCGCGCCGAAATCACAACATTTGACACTAATTGATTGCCGCCACAGGGCCTAGGTATAGTTTTAAGAGCACAGGTGTTCCAAAGAATAAATAAGTTTCAGTGTGCTTAGAATGGAAACGAATACATTATTGTATTTTATTTTTTATTGAAACTTTTATTAAATTTCATATAACTTGAGGTTTCAATCTCTTTCTAGAGAGATACTGTTCTTTAAAATACAGTCAATTCATTGTAATTAATTTGATAATTAATTAATTGTAATTAACATGTTTTAGCACATGTAAGCTTATAAAGCGTAAATGTTTATTAAGAAACAGTTACTCCCATGGAAAACGGCATATAGCTCAGTTGATAACCATGTTGCAGTTATCGAATTTCTTATCAAATCTTCAGACATTTATTAATCTGATTGGTCTTTACTATGGCTATGTTAATTCCTAAGATCTAAAGTAAACTGTAATAAATAGCAATAGTCTAATAGGTAATTGCAAGACTTGCAAGACTCTTGCTGCAAGACCAAGACCAAGACCAAGACTGGGAGCGCAAGACCAAGACCAAGACCAAGACCAGATGTATTGGCGCAAGACCAAGACCAAGACTAGCCAAGTCTCGTCTTGTTCTTGCATTTGGGCAACACTATATAAATGTAAATTTAAATATATTTCTATAGCGGTTTTAATTAAGAATCAATCTTCCTATAATATTATATAATTTCTTTGCAAAGTCTGTTCACATTGCTTCAAAATTAGGTCTGAAAAATTCACAAAATGTGACAATATTTATGTAAATCGAATGCACGCTCTTAAGTTGCAACGTATTTGCTACTCTACATATTTCTGAATTGTCTAGTAGTTTCATAAAAAAGCAACATCATTATCTATTCCAAGTTCCTAATTATGAGACCTGTAAGCCGACCTCATGAATACTCATGATGTAGTATTCCACCGGCGCAAAGGTAAACAGACAAACATAACAACATTATTATATATGTATCGCCATTAATATGAAAGAAATACATTATCATTTATGTCATTAATATAATAATAAGAAGTCGCGCAAGCGAAAACAACATACATAAAATTTTAAAAACATTTAAACTGGTAATCAACCTTTTTGACATAAATGTTAGTGTTGCCTGGTGTAACGACGTTGTGTGTTGTTAGTATTAAAAAACATTGCTTTATAGTTTAATACTATACTTACTGTATTAGGATATAGCAAAAAAAACTGCTCAATAATATTTTGTGTGATACATATAAGTACTCGTATTTTGTGTAAAAAAAAGCCCTACAACTAACGCAAGCTTTTGATTCTAAAACTAGATTAGATCTATTTTTTCAAAAGCTTGCTTTAGTGTGCACTATATGTCTCTTTTTAGGGGTGGGTGTTTACATTAATTTTAGTAATCAGTTTATAATGTAAAAAATAAATATACTTACTTAAATTATGTTACTTTGCAACTTGATCAAAAATTGATGGTCATCCTTAAAATACACGTATTCTTTCTAATATAAAAGGCTTATGTTGCATTTCATTTTGATTTAAAAAGAGTCTTATAATGACTGGGATATATCAGAATAGAATCGCAAAAGGAAAATCAATATTATCTGTTGTGAAAATTAAAAAAAAAAATTAAGAGAAGGGCAAATGCTCCTAATGACCCTTATGGCACTAAAAACTTATATAAGAAACGAATAAGGAGCTGGCGAATTAAACCAGAATAAGGACGACTTACGAAATCTGACTATAAATTTACAAGGTCCCAAAACTGAATTAAACTAGGGAAGGGGCTGGATAAGACATTCGGGTCCGATGTGGGTAGGGTAGTGGGGTATCGGGGGGCGCATGTGAGCGATCCGCGTGTTGCAGCTCGCAGCGTGAGCGAAGAGTTCAGCTCGGGCTGCGAGGGCCGCTCGGGCTCCGGCGGCGGCTCCACAGGCGCGCCCGCCGACCAGGACCACAAGCCAGACCACAAGCAGCACAGGGACCGGACGCCGGATGACAGGGACGAAGGTAAGCCTTACATTGTCAACTTTCATCGACCTACTTTAACAACCGTTGGTACCTTGATCTTGAAACATCGTAATCAAAATAAGCATTGGAAATAGATATGGTGTTTCAAGGTTTGAACTTGACAGAAGCGGCTCCTCGTGAAATTCTTTAAATTAAATTTATTATCCTTAAAAGCGATTTGTTTTGTTTTCATTATGATGTACCTAAAAACGATTATTATTTGACTAACAAAAATTAGTATCGATGCGTTGTCGAGCGTTTTTATTAAGAATAACATCCTTAATGAATGTCACGATTCTGGTAAAGACTGTAGCGAAGATATGTAGGTACATACCTACCTATGCATTAGTACACTTTTTCATTACAAACAGCTTCTTCTACATGGATTTTTCCTCACTGTAAAATCAATAAAATGAGAATAGTACCTATGATCGCACTTAAAGAATTTGCCGTAATAGACTATTAACACCCCCTTGCCTAGTGCCAGAGTGGCTATAAGGTTGGAGGAAGCAGCCACCTGCCGCCTCACGAAAGGAGAGGTACAACAGAGTGAACATAATAGAATAGATTTTTAAGTATGTACCTACCTACATTCCTTAGAACATAATGAAGTTACCTCAACTGTCTATCAAAACAAGGATAGCACAATGTTCAATATCTGTAAGAGCGAGATCGTGCTCTATCCTCATGCAGATGGTTAAAGAAATAAATAGAATAATAAATAATGAAATAGAATATATTTCGACAAATAGCAGCTCCCGTAACGAAAGTATCGCACGACAGAGGTGGTGAAAGTGTACGACGGCGAGGCGGCGTGGTCACGGCGGCTGTACCGGCCCGTGGTGGTGGGCCGCAACTGGGGCGAGCGCGAGCTGGTGGCGGCGGCGCTGCGGGCGTTCCACGTGGCGCGCGACCCCGACCTGTTCGAGCTCACGGACGCGCTCGCCGGCGACGAGCCGCCGCTGCGGGACCCCGCGCCGCTCGCAAGACTCACGCGCCTGCCCAACAAACGACCCGCGCTCTTCCTGCGCTTCAAGTGAGTCGCACAACCTACCCACTACTCTACATTAACAATTCCACACTTCTGTTAGAACATCAGCGCTTATCCCGCGCTGTGAGTTGAGTGAGTGAGCAACTTACCTGGTTACTGTACATTAACATTCTTCTACTCACACATAATCTTAGAACTTCTGAGTCCCTGCCCAACAAACGATTTGCGCTCTTCCTGCGCTTCAATTGAGTCGCACAATCTACCCGCTACTCTACATTAACATTTCCACACTTACACCGATAAAACATCAGATGGAATAAGCGATACGCGGCCCGCGCTTATCCTGCGCTTTGAGTGAGTGAGCAACTTACCTGGTTACGCTACATTAACATTCTTCTACTCATACGTAATCTTAGAACTTCCGAGTCCCTGCCAAGCAAAAGACCCGCGCTCTTCTTGCGCTTCAAATGAGTCACACAACTTACCCGCTACTCTACATTCATTCACATTTCCACACTTACACTGATAAAACATCAGATGGAATAAACGACACGTGGCCCGCGCTTATCCTGCACTTAAAGCGAGTTGAATGAGTGAACAACTTACCTGGTTACGCTACATTAACATTCTTCTACTCACACGTAATCTTCGAACTTCTGAGTCGCTGCCAAACAAACGCCCCGCGCTCTTCCTGCGCCTCAAGTGCATCGCACAACTTACCAGGCTACTCTATATTAACATTCCCACACTCACACTGATAGAACTTGTGATGGGATACCCGACACGTGACCCGCGCTCTTCCTGCACTTCAAATGAGTTTCACAACTTACACGGTTGTGCTACGTTACGTACCTAACATTCTCACGCACCCACATTTAATCTTATAACTTCTGAATCCAGCAGGTGAAGAACATACCTGGTTACACTACATTAAAATTCTCATACTCACACATAATCCTAGAAGTTCTGAATCCCTGCCCAACAAGCGGCTCGTGCTTCTTACTGTACCTAAACCGAGTCGCACATCTTACACGGTTAACTTTAACATTCTCATATTAACACATAATCTTCTTCTTTTGAATCCCTGCTTGTTAACATTCCGACTGTCACTACGTGTAACTGTCAGAATGTTTGTATACCATCAGTTTTAAGTTCGAATAAATTGCCCTGTTCTTTCTGAGGAATCAATAAGTCTCAAGTCTCAACACGTCGTTGATATTACAATCCTCATATTTACACTTATCTGTAGAGTTTTGGACTGCCGCGCGTTTATCCAAGAAAAGGCCCGTGCTCCTCCCACAGTTTTACCTCTACAGATCTTCGGGCTCCCTGCCCCGCAAGCGGCCTGCACTCTTCCTGCGCCTCAAGTGAGTTACACAAGTACGCCTCGTGGACATTACATTACCATTCTCACATTTACAACCGTCTCCAGAATTTCGGGATTCCTAAACGATAAACAGTCCAAGCTTTTATCTCTTTTCTTTTAAGATCTTGTTAACGTTACAACTACATTCTTCCACGTTAATCCTATTTATAGAATTTCGGTCTCCCTGGCCAATAATCGGCTCACGCTCTTCCTGCTGCAATTCACACAATTACACCTCGTTGACATTGATACTCACATTCATACATAATTCTAGAACTCCAATTTGTTTCTCCGTTTTGTGAGACACTTACATTACAATTTTACATTTCCAATCTCACAAAAAAAAATCGGCTTATTTCGACTAGTTGGTGACGTGAAGATAACGAATGAGTTACTTAAAGTTAAAAATAGGTAAAAACGATCTCAAACTTTAGATGATTTGGGTATAATTTGTAACCTTATGAAAGCTATATTCTAAGCTCTCTGTTAGTAACTTTTCCAGAGAGACCTTGTTCTGAAAAGAACGGACAAGAAACTATTTTGGTGTAATAAAAATATAAATTCGGAACTGGAAACATTTATTGAAACTGGCTCCATCCAACATTATAAACCTATCGATCTGGAATATTCTGGACTGAAACTAAAAAATCCGAGATTTTTTGCCAATTTAATCATAACTCAACACAAGGTGTGATTGGATCCCGTTAGACTAACAGCCACTATGAGTGCTAACGGCCTGTTTCATAAGTTCTAGTTAGAAGATACTTGGCAATCGAATTGACTGACAGAACTATCTGTCAAGGGAACCGAAATGGAAGCTTACTTTGAAACAGGCCCTGAATGTAATGTTTTGTCCAGGGAGCCTGAGAGCGGGGGCGGGGAAGTGCGCGTGTACCCGGGGCGGGTGGCGGGCGCGGGCGATACTTTCGTGACGGTGGAGTGCCGCGGCGAGCAGTCCGTCACCGACCTCATGGCCGCCGCGCTCGAGCGGTTCGGGCTCGACCCCACGCGCGCCGCCCCAGACTACCGCTGCTCCGAGATCTTACTGGACCGCGGAGGTGAGTGCACTCCCGGCTCGGCTCTACTGCCGGCTAGCGAATACTTCCTGCTCGACACCATGCTCTTGATCCCGAAATTCTTTAGTGTCTACAAGTCTGAGTAGGTGTCATAGATGATAGATGTCATCATAACAGTCTTTATAATTCAAGACACAAGGCCTCTACTTGTCATTGAAGGAGGTCTAGGCAGTAGTCTACCACGCTTGCCCAATGCGGATTGGTAGACGGAGTATAAGGTAATCAATACCCCTTTGCTGATCCATTAGTCTATGTTAATATATTGCCAACTCTCAAGGCTTGTCTCTATTACTGACACACGAACACTTCGGGATCGACCTGGCACAATGAATCAAGAAATTATCGTTTTCTTTGGTGTCTCTACAAGTTTGAGTAAGTGTCATACATCGTTTCCATTAAAATAGGATCTTGAACAAAAAAAAACTATGTTGTGTACAGAGTTCTGTAACGGCAACATAGAAGGCCATTGCGATACTAAAAGCCCTTAATTTGGTATTTAACTATACAAACTATAATAGTTAGACAGTGGGGTACAATTTAGAATTCTGCCCTATATTAGGCACTCTCCCTTCCATCTATCCAATCTTAATTAATGGCGTCGCGAAGCATTAAACGTACGCATTTTGCCAATGTCAAGTGAAAATGTAACTGGGTGGTTCCTGGGGAGCTTAATTTTTCGTGTCACAGGCCAATATAATCTATATTATTTAGATTATAATATTTAAATTATTGTCAAAACCTTGAAGAACTACTACTCTTTTGAGGCATCATAAATAAAACTGCTTAATTGTTGTTTTAATATAATAAAATCACATTTGAAACCTCAAATCGGGGGCATTTTACCGATTTTCGACGTGTCACACGCGTCTCGCTTGAAGCATTATCGTTAATATTATTTTAACTATACGTGATATTACCATAATTTATATATCATTAAAAAATACAGAAATGCCTCTATTCTTACATAAAATTTTGTTTAAAAACCTATAAATTTAGAGAAGTTGAGCCGTTGTAAACATTTGTCACGCGTCGGGCTTAAATTGCACCCCACGACAAGATGGGAGTATTTCAGTGGTGTAAATATGAGATATACCTTCAGTCATTGGTTGTCGAAGGTCTCTAGCTGTGTCCTGAACTTTTGAAAGAGGAGTTGTGTCATTCGAGTACAAGCATAACTTTACAGGTCAGTTCTTATTTTAACTTTAATTTTGGTACACCTGGGTAGGTAAGATCTGTGGGTCGATTAAAAAATAGAAATCTGAACCTATGGTTAAAACTGTTTCTAGAATATAATTCCCTTGCCATCTGAGTTAACTATGAGCTAAAAATATCTCCGATATTATTGCAAGTTTTTGAGTAGTTAATCAAAAACAAAATTGTCACGATCAGATCCATGGTCAAAAACAGATCCATGGTCTCAAATCTATGGATATTTTCCCATGGATCTGATGTTGCGTCATCGTCACCAGTCCACAAGGCATTCCAAAAGTTGTTGAACGCTGTTCTTTTATTATGTGTATTACCCCACAGGCATGGAACAAGAGTATAAGGTGATATTGTTCCATAAAAAAAGAGACAACGCTTCTTAAGAGCTCTGAAATGCTAAAAAGCCTTAATGATGCCACTCGACGTGTTGCGAGGAATTTGGATAAGACGAAAGTCATGTTCAATGCACAAGTTAGTTATCCTAGAGCCTCTGTTAGTCGAAAATTTGGTCCTCAAAGTTGTTTAGAAATACATCTACCTGGGACAGATAGTCCAGTTGGGTAGAAGCCAGTAGGACGATCCAGTTCTGCTGCATCAGCATTTGGAAAGATTAGACATATCTTTACTTCTTCCCTGCTTTATAGCCCTAAGAATTAGTGCGCTCAAGTGGCAATAGGCTGTACATGTCTGCCGAAGAACCAACCGTTAGAGCTGATGAATGCTGGAGTGGCGACAAGCATAGTATTAGACGCCTTACAAACAACCCGTTCTTGGTCTGATGACCTTAGAAGGACTGCTGGCAGCAACACAGGTTGTTTTGACTTAATTTGTGCAAGTTTTTTTAAAAAGAGGACTTTAGACCCACTTTAAATCGATGGTCCCTCTACGTATAAATAATCACATAAAAGCTGTTTTCGAGACAAAGAGTACTCCGTGTTCGAGATATATAATAGACCGTCTCGCATGACAGGGTTGACAACTTCCAGCCTACTGAACAAATCGGATTCCTTAAAGGTACCATAGACCACATGCATACGCTGCGGCAAGTTATACAGAATACCAAAGAATACAATCTGCCATTATGCTGACCGTTTGTGAACTATGAGAAAACCTTCAACTGTGTCAAGATTTGGGCCATGCTCTAGTCACTCCAGAGGTGCCAAATAGACTATCGGTGCATCCAAGTGAACGCCAAATGCATGGCACGGCGGCGTGGTGTGACTCTTCTTCCAAAAGGGCGATAGTGCCCAATTGAAGAACTATTAGTTCCATCACGCTCCTGAGTCATGTTTATAAGCTGTTTTTGAGGGTTAATAACGAATCATTTTGTGCGCTGGTTTGACGACTTCCAGTCTCCCGAACAAGCCAGATTCCGAAAAGACTCAGTGCCATAGATCACATACATACGCTGAGGCAGGTAATACAGAAGACCGAAGAATATAATCTGCCACTATGCTTAGCATTTGTGGACTATGAGAAAAACCTTCGATTCTGTCGAGACCTGGGCCGTGCTCCAGTCACTCCAGAGGTGCCACATAGACTATCTATACATCCAAGTGTTGCGGTCACTGTAAGAAAACGCCACTATGTCGGTCCGCCTTCAGGACTAGAACTCAAAAACGATATAGCTCCAGCGAGGCGTGAGACAGGGTGATATTATATCACCGAAACTGTTCACAGCTACGTTGGAGGACGCGTTTAAGCTTTTGGACTGGGGAGCACTTGGCATCATAAATGACGAGTACATGGTTCACGTTCGCTTTGCCAATGATATCGTAGTTATGGCTGAGACCTTGGAAGACCTGGGCACAATGCTAGACGATCTCTGTAGGGTCTCCCAACAAGGAGGTTATAAAATGAATACGGTTTAAGACGAAAATTATGCCTTATTATCATGTCGCACCCACTCCTGTAAAGGTTGAAAGTTCTGCACTGGAAGTTGTCGACCATTATGTTTACCTGGGACAAACAGTCCAACTGAGTAAGTCCAACTTCCAGAAAGAGGTCAAGCGACGAACCCAACTCGGCTAGGCAGCGTTCGGGAAGCTACGCGGCATATTCTCGGCTCATCTACAGCAGTGTCTCAAGACGAAAGTCTTTAATTTGTGTGTGTTGCCAGTGATGACCTATGGAACCGAAACGTGGTCGATTACAATGGGATTTCACAAGAAGGCTCAAGGTCACCCAAAAGGCAATGGAGAGGGCTATTCTCGGAGTTTCTCTGCGTGATAACATCAGTAATGATGAGATCCGCAGGAGAACCAAGGTCACCGACATAGTCCAAAAAATTGCGAACCTTAAGTGGCAGTGGGCAGGACACATTGCGTGGAGGACTGGCGGCAGCTAGGGGCGGAAAAGTCCTCGAGTGGCAGCCACATACCGGGAAACGCAGCGTTGGTAAGTCCCCCAGAAGGTGGCCCCACAAGGTCGATCTGGTAAATGCCGCGGGAAACCGCTGGATGCGGGCAGCGCAGGACCGACCGGTATGGAGAACCTTGGAGAGGCCTTTGTTCAACAGCGGGCGTCTCTCGGCTGAAATGATGATGATGATGACATCAAAGTGTTGCAGGCACTGTAATCGCCACGGTGTCACTCCACTTCCATGACCAGGACTTGAAGCCAATACGGCTCCAGCGAGGTGTAAGGTAGAGCGATGCTATCCAAAACTATTCAGAGTTAATTTGGAGGACGTGTTAAGCTTCTTGCCTGGAGATGACTTCCCGGACTTCCCATCAACATAAATGGCAAGTAAATGCAATCCTTCACTTTGCAGAAGTAAAATGAACATTGATAAAACAAAAATCATACGTACTTAGGCACTCCTGTAAAGGTTGGAAGCTCTACAATTAAGTTGTTGAATATTAGGTTTTCCGGGGGCTTTACAATGGCCTACGGAACTGAAGCGTGGTTAGTTACAATAGGCCTCATAAGATCGGTCAAGATGACTCAAAGACCCTCTAGTAGCGGTGGCATACCAGGAGACGAAGGTCGCGAGAAGTAGCTGGACATATTTTCCTTGTTTCTGATTATAAAACTTAAATAAACATATTTAAGAAGTGAACTTCAACATAAGAAGTAAGTTAGAGAACGAGAAGGGTTGTAGTTAAGAGAGAACATAAAACTTAAGAATGTATAAGCTAAGGATAGACAGAGAGAGAGAGAGAGAGAGACACGTGAAAAACTGAAAAATAATTCCAATTAATGTTAAAATAAAGAGACTATAAACCTTTTACATATATTGTTTTTCCTTTATTCTATCCATTTTAGTATTGCATACACTTCAATCAAATCCGTGGATTCCATAATCAGATCCATGGCTCCAAAAATTTCATTATTTTTTTCAAGACGATCTATAAACTTTGAATGTGTGCCTCATGGATAGATATATTACTTTTTTGATTGTTTATTCAGTTGTAATTTTAGTTAGCACCTGTGATGAGAAAAAAAAACTGCCACGGATTTGACGATCAGAACACTTTTCTCAGGAATCAACCAACTAAAGTAATAAAAATTGTACTGTTGAATTGGGTAAAAAAGAGAGTCCCTCAACACGTGTTTTTACCACAAGAACTCGGGAGAAACTCCGGCACAACCCCTTAATCGCACAGACATCTACAGATTGGTCTATCACATTTCTTTAATAAATTGTCAACCTTATGCCATATATATAAATTTCAACCGTTCGTGTGGTATCTGCTACTCCGCTGCTGCTTGCCAGGACTACTCCTTAGGGCTTCTCACCATATTTTTGCTGTCCAGTCAAATACCCTGGCCTCTCCACTTACTTCTAGGAAGTGGCACCTAATATTTTTTTTAATACCACTATAATGGCAAATAATTATACGGTCCATATGATAAAAATTAAAGCGGTTATCGCAGCCTATGGACACTTGAAATACCAGGGGTATCACACGTGCGTTGCCGACCTATCAGAAACATTTTCACGCCTTTCTTGAAGACACCCTTGTAGTCCTTAGGGAAACCTAGACAGGTTTATTCCACAACCGAAGTGTACGCGGAAGGATAGTAGATTGCTTGACAAGGGTGGAATGGAATTAATTCCCAAATGAGGACGTAGCTAGACGCCAAAGCGCAGCAAAGGCGGCTACAGTCCGAGTAGGAATTGATTCTTTTTATCTGTTAAGCACTCAACTTTTCATCACGAATAGCAGGAAATTAGAAATTAGTTTTTTCTAAAACATTTATGATAAAAACACTCGTCAAAAAGTGAGTCTTTTTCACAGATTAGGGCGAGTAGGTATATTTAAAGAATCTTTTAAAATTTGAAACATCGCGTCACGGCCGCTAACCAGAGGTGTTGCCTGTCAAGTCAGTTGAGATACTTTTTATTAGCTATCAAAACAATTATTCTTCTGTACTGTGACGACCGCCGGGATCGTCTAGGGCGTAGCTCAAATAAAATACTTGGTTTCCTAATATACTTATATTCTTTTATAGCAAACTCAAATATTACAAAGGTACAGCGCGGCGGTCGTGCATCTAATCTGAATCTGTCAACTCCTATTCTCTGACGTCACCCCGCGGATCGCGTTCCCAAATCAAATATATACGATTTATTAATTATAAATCGGCAAACAACGTGCCAGTGGCGAAGGAGTATCGACTCCGCCACATTCCCCCCGTACAACTAAAATTTATTTATTCGACAAGTCGAATGAATAAATTTTCCTACCTAACTAACGACACGACCTTCTACACATTCTACTACTTAAAACTACCCTACCTGACGAAGGGCATCGTTTACAATTCATGACGGTCTTTAAGATAGACTGGCTCCTACCACCTTATCCATCCATCATGGGATAATGGTGGGAAAAACCCCATGCAAGCAAAAACCTCCGAAAAAGCTTGCGAACGCCATGTAAGACTCTAACCGAGAAGTAACAATATTCAAAAAAGTAAATTTTGGAAATCATAAATTAATATGTTATGTTCCACAAATAAGACCAAATCTATGATCGGTACAAGAGGTCACTGTCAGTTTATAGCTCCACGATCTTTAAATCAAACCCCCAAAAACGAATACAATACTCGTTTAAACAACTTAATCTCAAAATAAAACTTGACACGAGTCCCCAAAATACGAGTTGTCAAACAGTGACTCTCCCTTCCCGACACGTGAGGTGACAGACCTTAGAAATGGAGACATAAGAAAATCTCTTTCACCGTACAATTACAAGAACCATTTCAAAACATTCCAAATCCGATACACGTCCACAATAATAAATTATTATGTTCGAATATGTAATTGGATCGTAATAAAATAATTTCTTATTAATTTGCAGGGAGAACATAAATGAGTGAGGTCCGCGAAATATTAAATAGTCAATCGCATTAAATGAAATATAGGACAACAACCGTGTTGCGCAAAAAAAACAAGTAAGACAAAAAAAAAAACAATCACTCATTCATAAAGAGACCGAAATAGACTCGTAAGTATACCAGTCAGACAACCCAATCCGACATCCATCGTTTCCCATAGGAACTAACGGATTTTAGCATACGTTACTAGCCCACGGCACGATGACGGCCTAGCTCCTATCTCCCCGACAATTTGTTGACCTAGTTAATCGTTTTTCTCTCTTGTGGACGTATATCTGGTTCTCTCCAAGAAAATGGTAGGCAGGTCTGGTCATCTCACAGCAACATCATGACAGCTCACAAACCGCAACTCAGGAATCATGTAACAATTTACAAAACATCAATGAACCGTTCAAAGTCCTAATCTAAAGTCATCCTATCTCTAGTAATTGCCAACAAAACGAACATATTTACAAGAAATCCTAACCACTACTCTAAAACCTTACAACCTAACATAACAAAATTTAAGTGAAAAATTACATAAAAAACAACAAGAATTATCATAACAATACAAACAAACCCACATAACCTACCCCATACATGCATTTCAATTACCCCTTTCTACAGCTATTATTACCTAAGCCTAAACAGCTTTAACCTATTTACATGTACTAGTACTCTTCTTGAGTTACTAATACTCTTTATTAGATAATTATTATCAAAACGCCTAATAATTCGATATGGGCCTTTGAAAGGGCGAGCTAATTTCTTACTCACTCCTGTTATCCTTTTGGGACTATGCAACAAAACTAATTGCCCAGGGCTATAAACTATAGGTGATGCCTTCCTATCATACAATCTCTTCTGCTTCATTCGAGCTCTATACAAATTACGTCTTACCTTTCTCACACAGTAGGTGTGTAAGCGTCGCCTCTCTACGTTACTCACCGATTGAATATTGCGACTCAATCCCAAGTCAGACGGAATCTGCGGTTCCTTAGTAAACATAATAAAATATGGAGAAAACTTCGTAGAGGCTTGCTTCGAACAATTATAGGCAAACGTAACCAGTGGCAGCTGCGCACACCAATCACGCTGAGTACGCCGTACATATTTAGACAACATCCGCAATAACGTCTGATTAAAGCGTTCTACTAACCCTACCGTTTGAGGATGCATAGTGGTCGCAAAACTTTGACTACTACCAAAGCGTCTAACTATATTTCTTACTAACGTAGAAGTAAAAACAGATCCCTTGTCGGATATGACCTTACGGACCACTCCGAATCTACAAAACACATCCTCTATTAGAAAATTACCTACGATCTCCGCCGTAACCCTAGGAACAGCTTTACAAATCGCATACTTTGAAAAACAATCTATACATGTAATAATATACCTATTCCCCGCCGATGATCGATTCAACGGACCGACTATGTCAATCTCTACCGCTTCAAATAAATTATCGACCACTATAGGCTGTAGCGGGACGATCCTATTGTTTTCCTTCTTTTCCTGACATCGCACACAACTTTTAATATAACGCTCGATCTCTACGTCAGCATTCAACATAAAATACCGCGATCTGAACTTCGCTAAGGTTTTCATTAACCCAAAATGACCACCCGTAAACGGATCATCATGTATTTCGGACATCACTTCACTAAATAAAGGTCTCGGTAACACTACTAAATCTTTATTTACACCACGTATATTCACACTTTTATATAATACATCACTTGACACAAAATATCCTTTATATCTGCTACGAGGGCTCGCTGCTACCGCACGTCGCTGCTGCTGACAAAATTGATCACTCTCTTGCGCCGCTGCTAGTTGCGAAACTTCGATTCTATAGAGATGAAGACCATCCTGGACCCCCTTTTCTTCATCACAATCTTCACCAAATGGATTTCTACTTAAATAATCCGCCACCACGTTCTGTCTTCCTGAGCAGTGCAGTATATCAAAGTCATGAGCTTGTATCACCAAGGCCCACCTCGCTAGTCTTCCTGACATATCTCTTCGGTCTTTCAGCCAACAAAGTGCTTTATGGTCCGTGACCACTTGAAATTTCAGGCCCCAAAGATAATGCCGAAAATAATTTAAGGCCCACACTAAGCCCAAGCACTCTTTTTCCGTAATCGAATACTTCTTCTCACACTCCGACAATTTTCTCGACGCGAAACACACTGGAAACATTTCGTCCCTGCCCTGCATGAGACATGCCCCGAGAGCATACTCACTCGCGTCAATAAACAACCTCGTATTTATCGTAGCACTATTATCAAAATGTTTCAATAACGGCGGCGATTGAATTTTTGACAATAACTCGTCAAACGCTCTTTGTTGTGGCAAAGACCACTCAAATTTGACATTCTTCCTCAACAATTTATTTAGAGGTACGGTCAGCTCCGCAAATTTATCAATAAATTTCCTATAATACGAGAACAATCCTAATACCGATTTTAATTCTTTCGTATTTTTTGGGATTTTGACCGATTTTAGTTTTCCCAATTTATTTTCGTCGGGCAAAACTCCATCCCCGGAAATTGTATGCCCCAAAACCGTGATTCGATCGTACCCGAAACTACATTTAGATGGCTTTAAGGTCAAATTCGCTTCTTTCAATCGTAATAAGACTTGATCCAAAGCGTCATGGAACTCCTGATAGGTCCTTCCATACACAATTATATTATCAACGTAAACAATCACATTCTTATATTTCAAGCCGGCTAGAACCTTATCCATCGTTCGTTGAAATATAGCCCCGCTTGTTTTCAACCCAAATGGTAAAACGTTGAACTCAAACAGCCCGGACGGTGTAACGAACGCTGTTTTGTGTTTATCGGCTTCATCAATCTTCAGTTGCCAATAACCCGAATTTAAATCAAGATCAGCGAAATATTTTGCACCATTTAAATGTGAAATCAAATCATCTATTATCGGTAAAGGATAAGAATCTGTAACAACCTTTTTATTCAGCTTACGAAAATCAACACAAAATCGCCACGTATCATCTGGCTTCCTAACTAATACCACCGGTGACGCATACGGACTTCTAGACTCCCGGATTACGCCATTTTTCAACATTTCCGCAACTTGTTCCAAAATAATGTTGTGCTGTTCGCGAGATACCCTATAAGGAGCTCTATGAACTGGGATCTCATCGACCGTATCTATTTTCACCTCTACGAGTCCACATTCCCCTAATTCGTCATTATTGAAAGCAAATCGCGACCGATGACTTAATAGTAACCGATTCAAATCGCTACACTCGCTTTGTTGCAAACCTTTAAACAAATTAAACTCTACGTTCATGTTTGCGACCGCTATGCATGACTCGTACAAATACTTATCATTATCCGTTATTTGTTTTAAAAAATATAAATAATCACATTTCGATAAGACTTCTGTGTCTGACCGTACACATTCTATAGAATTATTTACATTCAACATGTCCGACTTTGAAACAAAGTTACAATACATATTTTTTACACGTAACTGTCCATTTGTAAAATCTACAATTGCACCATTGCAAAACAAAAAATCCTGACCCAGTATCATATCTTGACCAATACTGTCTATTACATAAAAATTCTGGACAAATACCACACTCTCGATCAAAATATTCAACTTCATCGTCCCGATGACTGCCAATCTCGCACCGTTGACGGCTTTCACATGGACGTTGCATGAATCGAACTGCTTTTCCAACTTATTGGCCAATGATTTCGAAATCACAGAAACCGATGCACCCGTATCTATAAGAGTCAGAATTTTCTCATCACCGCACGTAATACTAAGAAACGGAACGGACTCACACTTTTGGGAATTTTCTTCTCGAGGCGGCAGCTTGACGGCCCGTCCAATTACATCAAGCGCCTCTGTCCGTTTGGGTACTGCGGTCGCTGTTCGGGTCGGCTTGCTCTGCTTCTAAAATTGTAAGGGCTTTGAGAGAACGTTCGGGAAGGAGGATTTGATTGGAAGGGTCTGGAATTGGATGATGTCACAGGGACGGTATGCGCCTGCGGTGGTGAACGGAGTCGTTGATCCCCAGTTCCAGTCTCAACCTGTCTTACGGGAGGCGGCGTGGACAAAGGCACAGCATTTCTTACTTCCATTGGCAGATTTATTTGTGCCGACGTCTCACCCCCACCAAACAGCTCCATTTGTTTCAGGACATCCTTCAATTGTTTCTTACTGAGATACATCTGAAAAGCTAGTTTATTTTTTAAATACATATTGCACCCTTTCAAATAATGTTGGATGAAGCATTTTTCGTCGATTATCGGCCCCGCTTTGGCCGCCAACTCATCTAGAGCATAAAAAAAGGTCAAAGGATCTTCTTTGAAATGCTGTTTTCGTTCGAAGAACGCCGCTATCGGATTGCTAGCGGGTGCGAACTCCTCGGTGATCTTCGTTCGTAGATCGTCGAATGACGCCGCGCTTACAACAACATTCTTGTAGAACGCTAGCGCCGGGCCCTCCAGGTACGCGCCCAACACTAATTTTTTCGCTACCTCGTCGTATCTATTGACGGCCGAAATAACTTCGAATTGACTAAAAAAATCGAAAACATCACCAGATTGCCCGTCGTAGCGCTGCATTGCGATTTTTCGTGCTTCTTTTTTCTTCTCAATTCAGCTCCGATAAGCCAACGGCGCCTCCACCATGTGACGACCGCCGGGATCGTCTAGGGCGTAGCTCAAATAAAATACTTGGTTTCCTAATATACTTATATTCTTTTATAGCAAACTCAAATATTACAAAGGTACAGCGCGGCGGTCGTGCATCTAATCTGAATCTGTCAACTCCTATTCTCTGACGTCACCCCGCGGATCGCGTTCCCAAATCAAATATATACGATTTATTAATTATAAATCGGCAAACAACGTGCCAGTGGCGAAGGAGTATCGACTCCGCCACAGTACCTAGATTTTGTATGGCATTTCGAATTTGTGACATTATAAATTCTTTTAGGAAACTGAATATTAAATTGTTTTGATACGCTTAAAAATCTAATTCTAAAGATAATTTACAACGATGGAGATTTTATGGCCTAAAATGACATCACTTTTTAGAATAGAATAGAATAGAATAGAATAGAATAGATCTTTAAAAATTACCAATTTAACACCTTTTAATTATTTGTGAATGGTGTCAACAACCCTAATGTATAAAGAATCTTTTTAAATTTGGAACACTGAATAATTTATTGTAAGCCGCACACGCGTAGCTCCTTCAAAGACTACTCCCCTGGCACAGTCTCGGAACGCGTGCTGGAAGAGGACGAGCGGCCGTGGCGCATCGTGGTGCGACTGGCGCGCGAGTCGGTGCGGCGCATGGAGCTGGCTCGCTTCTACCTGCAGCCGCAGCGGGACCCCCACGGGCCTACACTCGCGCTCTTCGTCGCCTCGCTGCCGCCCGGCCTCTCCGAGAGGAACTACGAGAACATCTTGGTCGAGTTCCTTGGTGCAGGTGAGACGGACGATTTTAGACTCTGCTACGTAATTAGGCAGTTAACTATTTTTTTTTGTTATTTGTATTAAAAAGCAACGTTATTTAAAACCCAAAATAGGATTTTTTGTAATACGTTGAAATAAGGAAGTAGAAGCCTTTCAAACCCTGTGGAAAGGGAAATTGTCAGGGCCTCAAGTCAGGTAACATAAAAAGGACGCACGTACCACGTTGTGACGTCACCGCTTTAGATTAGATTGCGCGCGTACGACAGAGATAACAAAATATCCCAACTACGCCACTACTCTTCGTCATGCGTATTTGAAACGTGCTTCATTTAACAACCGATTTCGATGCTGTTTTCGAAAGAAAGGTTTCTTTTCAGTGTTATTTCTTTTTATTATCAAATAATGTAAAAAAAGAAATAATTTCTAAAGATTCCGAAAGCAATTAAAAGCCGTGCAGACGTGCAGAGACTGCATAATAAGCTACTTGTAAGCATGTATCCCCTTAGTCCACTCCACACAGCTTTACCTAAGATCAGAGAACAAAGACCTTTCTATATCAGTAGAAAAGTAGATTCAGGATAAAATATATCCTAGGCCATCCAGCTAAAATATGCGATCAAATGTTGATAAATGCAACTTCAAGGTCTTGCAAGGTCGTAGCCTAAAACAAATAAAACGTTAAAAACGGTACCTGAAGGAGTGCCAACGCTGCTCTTGTGTCATAAAAAAAACTATAAAAGAGTTCTGTTATTCACAAAATATGTTGTGTACTTTGCACCTCATTAGAAGACAAAATACACGCACCAAATGTGTTAGACTTAAAGTGGACTGTAAGTTTTTAAGATATAGTTCAGGAACTCTTGCAGCTGAAGTAAATTAATCTGTGCTTTGGTATGCCAATGAGACGTGCCTGCCTACCTACCTACCTTAACCAGCACCCTTACAGAGGCTTGCTCACGTTGGCACGTTATAGGCGCGCTCTTCGATCAGGGAAAACTCCTTGGTCCTCGGATTTCACGAATCTACAATACTAATGGTGCATGGCACAAAAATGTATTTCCACAAACGGTCTCCTGCAACGTCCAGGATATTAATAGGTGAACATGTAAACGTTTACACGTACTCGCAGCGCGAGCGAAGAGAAGACACTGACTAGGCAATGTAACTCGCGGTCTTGCCAGTGCAAAACCGAACGCTTAAATGCGTAGAAAATATTAAGAAGGCAAACATTACCCACTAAGGCAAGGATTCAACAAAATGATTTTTCATATGTAAAATTACGACTAAGTACGACTTTTGTATGACGCTAGTGTAACTTTCCCAGAGAACAAATTCACGTCGATCGGGCCCATCTACTACGAGTACGGGTCGATGGTGATCACGTACGAGGACGCTAGTAAGGCCGTGCGCGCGCTCTACGCACTCCGCGAGGCCAAATATGAAGATAAGCATTTATTAGGTAAGTTTACTGCAAAAATACAGTCTTTTTCAGCACAATTTTATTTGGCATTAGGTGGGTTGGAATCTCGTCCTATTTGGTAACGAGTAAAGTGAAATTGACGCACGCATCGTAAACCAAGCCGATCTTGATTCACCGTCAGCAGACGCCAATAAGCAAAGAGGAATCATGAACACAGTCACAAAAACCACTAAATTACGAGGACCATAATCTAGTAAGTCCCCGCGTACTAGTAAGTATAAACTAAGGATAGTAATTCAGACCGGACATTTAAAGTACGTAGAAAGAGTAATTTTTCATTTGTCAGAATGAGAGAACTGGAATCTAAACTTCGTATATTGGGCTATTTCGTCATTTGACACTACGAGATACGGACACCGTGGTATCAATAGCACTAGGACGCTTTTGGAATAGGCCGATTGACACCATGGTCCCTAATGGTGAAGGACTTTTTTGACGTCGTTGCCTGTATTGAAGAGTGAAAGGAAGAAACAAATGAGGGTCTTGGGCATTATTTGTTTCTTCAACTTCGACTTCTTAACTTCAACGGGAACGAATCATCATCATCAAAGCAGCCTTTATTATTCGACTCACTGCTATACAAGGCCTCTCCTTGTGATGGAAGGAAGTTTAGGTAGTAGTCTTCCACGCTTGCCCAATGCGTATTGGTGGACGGAGTCTATGATGAGCAATACCACTACCCCTTTGCTGATCTATTAATCAACTTCTACGACACTCATTGAACGATATGGGGTGACGCTATTCTCTCTTTATATCACATAAAAAACGTATGAAGATGCGTAATAATGTGGTGCCGACCATGTGATGCCGGCAGAGTAGAATAAAATCACCCCATCTTCCAAAGGGTGTCGTAGAAGGCGACTATTGGACCAGCAAAGGAGTATTGATGACCTTATACTCCGCCCACCAATCCGCATTGGGCATGCGTGGTGGACTGCCTAAGCCTTCGATGACAAGTAGAAGCCTTGTGTCCCAGCAGTGGGGCTAATTATAAAGGCTGTTATGATGAATAATGTGTTTTGTTGCAGTGATGCTGCTGCCCAGCATCGAGCCGTCGATGGTGCCGGCGGGCGTGAAGCCGCTGCTGGTGTTCGTCAACGTCAAGTCGGGCGGCTGTCAGGGGCTCGAGCTCATCTCTTCCTTCCGCAAGCTCCTCAACCCCTACCAAGTGTTCGACCTCGAGAACGGTGGCCCGTTGCCGGGGTGAGTTCCACACCATATTAAGGAACTATGCATGGGGATTTTGGAATCGAACTCAATGCTTATTAAGCGTTACTAGATCCCCATTAATTAGTTAAAATAAATGTATGAGGAGCATAAATATTTTCAAAAAAAATATTAAGGAAATATGATCATTAGCTGGCGCTCTTCACTACTCAACGACTGCCTGCGCTGCATCCCCTGAGTGTCTTTTGTAATTGCCAGTTGATTAAATTAAAATTCGGTCCATGAATATATTTGGCATTTTTACAATTAGATAAATGAACGTTTTTTTTTATTTAATTTAACTTTAGCATTTTTATTATACTTACATGCCATAGTGGTCCTTCGAGCCGGATCAAGAATTTATATGTTTTATGAACAGAGATAGTAGTTTACATAATAAAATGGTCTTAGCTCCAAAACCAATAAAAAAAACCGCGGTGTATGTCATAATCACAACTATCTGAATAAGTCCCACAGCAATCCAGTGACTTTATGGCGCCATTTTCCAAGTACCTACTATAGTATAGGATAGGATACTAATGCGAGGTATGTTGCGTGGTGCAGGTTTTATCTACGTATTTCTTGACTTTCTTAACTACAAGATCTATTAAGTTCTACGGCAATTTCCCAAGTACTATAGGAATAAGCGTATTGCCAGTGTTCTAATACGAGTTATGTTGGTTGCGGCAGGTTGTACGTATTTCGTCACATTCCGAACTACAAGATCCTGGTGTGCGGCGGCGACGGCACCATCGGCTGGGTGCTGCAGTGCCTCGACAACGTAGGCCAGGACTCCCAGTGCTCCAACCCACCCTGCGCCATCGTACCGCTCGGGACAGGTACGTACCTCTCATTACTATCCAGAAAATCCCTACAGATGGAGTTAGACTTATATGGAACATCAGGTACATTTCAGGCTAGTTGTCATCATAACCACCCGAAAAACTTTCCACAACTGGTGAGATGAACACATTATGTATCTATTTGGCACCTACCATAATCAAGAAACATTTGCGGTTTACCACTTTTCTAGGCAATCAGGAGTAAGGCGTTAGTACAGGGAACATATTCTCACAAATGAAGACATGCTGTATCCTCCATCAGCGACAGTAGAAAAACATGAGAAGTTTGGGACCGTTACAGCTGATCCGACGCCCGATGTTTGAATCAGATTTTTTACTAGATTTTTAATTTCTAATTCTAACATTAGATTTATTTTATCGAGTACTTCCATATCCTTTACTTTGACAATATTATTGCATGTATGAGTTTAACTGTCCAGAAATATTATAGGTTCCCAGAAATCCAAATTCTGCCACTTTAATTATTCTTTTCCAGCTTATTCTGCCAGGTTTAAAATTTAGAAGCCAAATTTGCCACAAATTATCACACTGACTACAATACACTTGTGGTATTTCCTAGGCAACGACCTGGCCCGGGTGCTCCGCTGGGGCTCGGGCTACACGGGCTGCGAGGACCCGCTGTCGCTGCTGCGTGACGTCATCGACGCCGAGGAGATCCGCCTCGACCGCTGGACCGTGGTCTTCCACCCCGAGGACAAGCAGGACGAGCCCAAGGAGCTCTCCAAGCAGCTGCCGGGTTAGTACTAGATAGGGACCGCAGCCTGGGACTAGGATTTCCTGTTGGTACTAGTTTTTACTTGTTCTAGCTACTTGTCTTTTATTAGTCTGTCGCCATAATAACAGTATTGCTAATCTCCGATAGTATTGATAAGATAGTCTCCTCAGGGATAAACTCGCTTCTGTCTTCGGATTTATCATCACTTACCACTTGCTCCCCGAGGACGGATATGTCCATAAACAAAATTTGTCAGTCATCATCATAACACCATTTGTAATTCGAGCCAGAGCGGAGACAGAAAGCCTCTCCTTTTCACCGAAGGAGGTTTAGGCAGTAGTCCGACCACGCTTCCCCAATACGGATTGGTGGAAGATTATTTTCGACATAAACCAATTAAATGCGTTTAACTATCTATATATGTGCATCGTCAAATTCATGCTTGCACTGCAGAGGCAACGCCAATAGCTTTCCTTTCGAATATTAATAAAAGTTTAAAAGTTTTCGCGTCATTGAGCATAACACATCCATAACATTAAAACTCGCATCAGACAAAACAGTTCATCGTCATTTAGCAATAAGCATTTTACAAAATGGTTGCGTGAGTCATGTCCACCGCGAGATCGGTGACCGTCTCCTCACGTTGCAGCATCTGTGACCACAGGATCGCAGAGCGAAGACAACTCGCAGATCCTCGTGATGAACAACTACTTCGGGATCGGCATCGACGCCGACCTCTGCCTCGACTTCCATAACGCGAGGGAGGAGAACCCTAACAAATTCAATAGCAGGTATGTCCATTACATTTGCTACATATTACCGTGTTCTTACATTTGTGTAAGCATTTTACTAGATGTGGCTGATTCAGTTTCAGTTGTGAATTCATTATTTTTGAGCCGATAGTTGAGAGAGAAAATTCTAGAAAGTCTTAATAAGAAATTACTTCTTCTTGTGTCAATAAATTAATGGTTGTATTATTTAAGACCAAGAGCTGTAGACTTTTGCGGGAGAATTTAATTAAGTTATAATGATTTATATTTTTTTTTGAGGAAGAGAAATAATGTAGGTAGGGATTTCTTGATGGGGTTTTCCGGTGTCAGTCTTTTTAATACGCCGACATTTAGTACACTCCCACATTTAATACATGATGTTGTATTATAATGGGTATCTTATAACTTCATTGTGTTATACATAAATCCGGGTCGTAGGACCATTTTTTTTCAGTACCTACGTTTTACTGTTTTTATTGTTATTACTGCGTTTGTGCAGAGTCATATCAAACAAAGTTAAATTTTGTTGATACTAAGCCTTCCTTCCTCTTATTGTAGGTAAATGATATTAAATTACGAATATGAAAAGTAAATTACGCATGACGCAAGCAAAATTACCATTGTGTCAGTAAAGTTCTAATTGCATTGCACAGTTTGAGATTACAATAGATTAATATTTTTTCTCTGATGGAGGCCTATAAAGCATTTACGTAGATAGGTACCTATTTATTTTTATTATTCACCAACATCATAATAATATGTGAATATTATAGAAGATGGAAAGAATTGCCATTTAAAAATAAAAGACGTTACAGTAAAATCTGGCTGAGTTTCTTGTAATTTACAGTCGCTCATTTGTAATTGTAAGATTGTAGGAAAATTTTATGAAAAATATACGTATATTACAAGACAAGTTTGCGTAATAGAAATGCTATCTGCATTTATTTTTTATGAAGTAGAGCGACAATCATCATAGATATCTATAATCCTAGATATGTGGGGATAGAATTCATGAAACAGAACCAAGTTGAAAAAATATGTGTGTATTCATTGTACCTACTATCTAACAAATCCTAACCAATGGTCCAAGTAAGTAAGTAATTTCATTAATGGCAAACGTTTTATAAAAACATTTTGCCAGCGTCACGTCAGCTATAGGTACAGAATAAATAAACGGTTCATGATATAAGTTTCATGACAAAAACCGAACGGATTTTTTTTAAACACAGCCTGAAGTAAAAGAAAAAAAGGGAGCACTAATAAAATAACTGCAACTTGTACATATAAAATTACCCGTTGTCTTACAGCTGACTTTTTTTACTGACAAAGACAGCAACAATGTCATTTTCTTTACTGTAAAAAGTATCTATGGGGCAGGATTATGTTTAAGTACTCGATAGTACTCTACTGTGAAACTCATGAGGGTGGCTGTGACCTTCCAGACTACGCAACAAAGGAGTGTATGTAAAGATGGGTCTACGGAAGATGGTGGGACGCAAAATGTGCAAGGACCTCCACAAAGCGGTCAAGCTGGAGGTGGACGGCAAGCCGGTGGACTTGCCTGCCGTCGAGGGCATCATCATATTGAACATACTCAGGTAAGGATAGGCTGTAGATAATCCTATAGGATTCTATAGATATTTTTCCTAATCCCACCATCTCCTTTCCTATTAAGGACTACGCGTGCTGGTATACGGTGTCACTGAAAAACTATAGCTACCATCCCAACGCGAAATAAGAAATTTGGCAACTCGTTTCTTTGTCGCACAATCAAGAAATGGAATTCACTGCCAGCACACGTGTTCCCTCCTTCCTACAATCCTGGGTCATTCAAGAGGCGTGAAGAAGCACCTTGCAGGTCAGCGGCGAGCAGATCGGCGGTACATCTCTAGCACTAGTTATCTTCGCATTTCGACTCCACTTCTGCTTACCATCAAGTGGAATGGACTCTCTGACCTTATGATATGAAAAAAATACGAACTAAAACCTCCTTGAATCGCACGCAGCTATTTTGAAATTAGTGCCTTTTTATTGGATTGTTCGTAAAGTGGCGACTGTGAAACACGCGAACCTTCCGATTTTATCTAAATATATTTTCGTCAACTCGCTTGATTGTGATAATCTGATGTTAATGTACGGTCAAAATCATAAAGGCTACGGCTTGAGTTTAAAATAAAATAAAATGATAGTTTTTAGATAGATTAGGTACTTAGATGTACCTACACATTATTTACATTATCTTACCTATGTACGTTTGGTAGATAGATTCGAGGATATTTTTTGTGACCACAAAAGTAAAGTTTTGTTTAGAAAAAAATCATCAATATTCAATTTGACTAAAAGAATTTAGCCATCTGATTAAACGTTACGCTTAATTGCTTGGCTTGGTTGTCCTTTAGCCATTTAATTTTAATTCGTTATTATTTGACTAAACTTTATAATGTAGGTAAAATCGGAAGGTGCCAAATCGCGCAAACTCGCGAAATTTCACAGTGGTCAGTTGACGAAAAAGTATTTCTAGTCTTGGATAGGGCATCACCACGATGTTTATTCTAATCGGCGCTCGAATCTCGAGTGCCGGTCCTGGAGTACAGTACCTCCGCCTTACAGAATACCATAGTCAAACAACACTGCATTTTATGGTATTCTGTGCCTGTTACTGAGTAAGGTTGCTAAAGCTCCACGGGGTAAGGGTTTGGACTAGGGTGACCTTTTAGTTTGAGCTGTGTACTGATAGATCCAGGTCCGTATTTAAGGGCACTACCCTGGGACTCCACAAGATACAACTGGGTGTTATTTGTGACAATAATTAGGGGCCTCTGCTCCTTCGTTGCCCCAAAGCCTCCAGACCTCCAAATCCGATCCTGGATAGATCAGTTAGTAACGTTTGCTTTTTATCTATACCTAGAGGTATAGATAAAAAGCAAACTGACAAACAAACTCTTCAGCTTTATAATATTAAGTATCTACTATACTTAATATTATAAAGCTGAAGAGTTTGTTTGTTTGGTTGAACGCTCTAATCTCAGGAACTACTGATTCAAATTGAAATATTAGGTATTCTTGTGTTGGATATTCAACGAATAATTTTTTAGATAGTCCATTTATCAAGGAAGGCTACCAAGAACAGTAATACGTCTTCATACAAACTGGCCGCTATCCATTAGAATGTGTGCGTGCGTACTTGGCGCCGAGTACGCACGCACTGTGACACACACATTAACATAACAATATGGGGGCATAAGGTGGTCTCGCCGTCTCGGTGTGATCGCGCGTTTTTATGTCATTCCACATTCGCTCGCCGCTCGTTCCCGCCCGGCACATTAACGATAGCCCTAGCGTCAACGCAGAGTAGGCTAATAACTTGCCGACAGCCCGCAGATAAACTACTGTTCTTGGTATACTGTGTTTATACTTAATAACCGACATTAACGCGAGCGAAACCGCGGGCGACCACTAGTATAGGTACCTATACAGACTTTGGTAACACGCTGTATTAATTAAGAAAGTGCAATAAGCCAACTTATTGTACCAGCTGGGGCTCAGGCGCCAACCCTTGGGGGCCGGAGAAGGACGACCAGTTCAACAAGCCGAACCACTGGGACGGCATGCTGGAGGTGGTCGGAGTCACCGGCGTCGTGCACCTCGGACAGATACAGTCCGGCCTGCGCGGCGCCATGCGGATAGCTCAGGTACACACCAACCTACATACACAAAATATAAAAAGCAACTACACAGAAATCATTAAAAAAGAAGACACTACAAACACCTTTATAAACAAATATAGTAAACAACCTTTAAAAAAAATTACATTACATAAAACACAATATCAATAGTAACATATCAACAATATAAATATAAGTTAATAATAAAGCTAAAATAAAACAAATAACATAATAAACCAAAATCAATAACTTAACAGCCAATAAAAATCAACGCTCCCATTATATTAGCGTAGTCCAATAGCGCTAATATTATTGTTAATAACAAAAAAGCCAGTGTATAAAAAAAAAACATACATACATACAGGACACTGGCGATGGGCAATGTGAAAGAGAAAGAGCATACTAACACGTATATTAGAGGGAGACAGATAGACGAGGCCTGTCAGCCACGAAGAAAAGACAGCAACTGTCAGACTGCAGTACTATTTTTCACGCACACAAGCGAATTATTCGCACATTAGTGCATTTTTGGTCTCGCCCTAGTCGATTCATTGCTAATCTATAAATGTTAGTAATTATAAATCTATGAACCTTAACTTAAAACGGGAATTATCGCTTTTAGATTCATAATTTTTTTTCTCCCTCCGTTTCCGCTTTCCTTCCCCCACGGGGAGGAACGAAAGACAGAGTACTGAAGAGAGTTAAGAGAACCTTCCGGACACCGTGGGAAGGATGGATACCCTAGGGCCGGCCCTAGGTTTATGTCGGACTCCTACTGACTAAATACCCCTATTGGCTAGTGCAAAAATGGCTATCGGAATCAGCCCTTTTCGACTATTTAGAGCACTTCGCCTGTCCTAAACAAAGGACGAATGTAAACTAACTACCTAATACTACGTTAGGATACTCCAAGGCAATAGCGACGACGGGTATAAAAATACTGTATAAATTCATTCACAACATATACAGCCTCTTTAGGTAACTTTGAATTACAGATTAACATTGAATTACACATTAAAATTACGATAAGTCATTGACATAATAATTTTACTCAACTAAGCAGTATCTACCCAACATTATAATTATGTATCTAGGTAAGTATATCTATCAGTATGTAAATAAAAACATACGTACATACATACTTATAATCACGCTCACAATCCCAAAAGGGGTCGAGCAGAGCTTCTCGTTCAATGGTGCAAATTGAAGAGCCACAACGGTAAATATTTCAGGGGGGTCACATCAAGATCAACCTCAAGAGCGAGATCCCGGTGCAGGTGGACGGCGAGCCGTGGGTGGCGGCGCCCAGCGAGGTCGTGGTCCTCAAGTCGGCGCTCAAGGTACTGCATGCGCTCGCTTCTAGCACAACACTGCCCGCCCCCCACAGGCAGTAGCTCACCTCGTGCTCCCTCGTGACACTTCGCAAAACTTCGTAACACTTCGTAAAACTTCGTAACACTTCGCAAAACTTCGTTTTTATTTCTCTCGCAAATGTTTATTTGTAAATTTTTTTTACAACGGTGGGTCTCTAAAGATTAGAAAACCTCCAAAATATTACTATTTAATAATAGACCTCTGCTCTATGTGTTCTAATTGGTAACGCATTGAATTTATCACGGGAATTGGATTATATAAAAAAGTTAATTACAATATGAATGGTTATATAAATTAACCAAATGCGTGGGAGTAAAAGCTGCCCAAAATTTACGCATGTGAAACTATAATTTTATATTGATATATCTGAATGATATTGACCTGTAATAATGTTATGAAAACATTTGAAAATACTATCATCAAGAGTCATTAGATACATCAAATCCCGAATAACTAAAGGTTTAGTTAGAATCTGGGGTCTTATCGCGTTATTTATGATCGTAAAAACCAAAACCAAATCGCTAAAGTTCACATGTCTGAAGCTATTAACGTAATAATAAACAGAACGACTGAGATTCGCACGAGGATGCACGAAGTGTGTAGAAGTAATTTTACTCCGGTTAACTTTGTACGATTATCGGCCGGTTTCAATATTCAATTTACAGATAGATGTCACCCTACCAGAGTGTTTGCCAAGTAACCGCTGTTCTTTTTAGTAGATAATTTAACAATAACTGCTAGCCTACAACACTGCAATAAGCTTACTTTTATCTGCGGATAGACTGTTGAAACCGGTCGTACATCGACAAGAATCTTCCTACTCTAGATTTACTTACAATTTTCGCTTGATCCACTCAATTTGGCGTTATTGAGGCATCATTATTGGTTAATTAGAAATAAAACGAACGTTAAAACAGCCTACCAGTTCATAACATTTTATCAAGAATGCGTCCTCTAAACTCTAGCAGCCACCAGTAGGGTTATGGGGTCTTCTGCTTGAAAAATCAAAAATAACCTCTAAAATACATGGAAACTAGCCAGGTATTTATCTGGAAAAGTAGTTACTTTTGCCTCATTAAATTTTAAAAACATGTGAGATATTCGCAATTGTCAGAAAACATAATTAAGTAATTAATTCTTCATGAATACAACGCAAGTTGAATCCAAATCGTAATTTAATCCCACATGTTAATTAAGTAACTCCAAAAGAAAACTATTCAATACTGACGCCCATGAGGATTTCTTCTAAAACGAAACTGATTGTCATGTCTTTATTTACTCGTAGATATAAACACCACTCTATTCTTATCAAATCAGGTTTTGTTGCTCTCAAATCTAAGTACCCTATTTTTTCTTAGATTATTAGAAAATAATATTTTATCAGAACTAACATATTCCCAATGAGTTAGGAAAGGTGCCCACTTAGTGCCGTATCCAGCCCATTTAGCTTTTATTCTTTTGATAATTAAAATTATTGAGTACATTTTCCCGACATTTTGTCTATTAAAATTTAACAAATAAAATTCTCCATGATTTTCTCTATTATCATTAAAGAAAATAACCTGGAAATCCTCTTAGTTAGTTCCTTTAATTCTTCTGTATGTAGTTTATTTAAACTGAATAAACATTAGTTTGTTATTCGAGTAACTAAGTACCTAGATATATAGTTTATAGAGCGATCCTTTGCTTTTTCAAAACGCAAACTAAGCAATACTACCAATAACAACAATTTTATCATGCATGGTACGTAATTTGCTATCCATACGATGTTGGAATTGGTATTTTTTACTACGTCTAGAAAGCAGCAATTTTAATTATAAAATGGGGTAAGTAATTAAAATGTATATTGAAGATATAAGTATAGGGAGCTGGGGTATACATAAAGGCCATTAGACTTCCCGAAAAATTAGACTAAATGAAATTTGAATGGAATTATCTATGTTATCACAAAACCACTATGACGTTTGTCTGTTTCTGTATACAATAGTCTACCACAGGTCTTTATTGATTTAGTGAGGCAAAAAGCTGGTCTGTATTTTCCCTGGCTCATCACAGAATATTACAAGAATTTAGGTAATAAAATTTGCAGTTTAAAACTGAATTTGATATCGGACCAAGTTTTTGACTGACACGTAAATTTAAATTATAAATTGATCAAGCGGAAATTTGTTTGATAGGGGATCATTATCAAAAGTTCCTTAACATTTTCGAATCAAAACATTTACATGAGAAGGTGTTAATCGGCTTTTGATGGCGATTTGATTATGTATATTCAAAATTCCCGAGTCACGTAGATTCCTATACTGAATAACGAATTAACTCAGACGATTAACGGTCCACCGAAAAGTCACTCATTCGTTGAAACAATAACAAAAACCGGGAGTGTTTATTGACATTTATCGAAGGACCAAAACTTTTCAAAGAACCATTCATCGGCGAAGGATAATTCGTTATTCAGCATAACGCCGAGTCACGTACGCCCGAGCACTCAACTCCACGCAGCACCAGTCCACTGTACCGCGCCCGCCGCTGGCCGACCATAGTCCACGACCATAAAACTGGCCGTAGTGCCTTCAACTAGAGTCCGTGACCTTAACTAAGCGGCGGGCCCGGGCCCCATGACATATTGAAAATTTTAATCGACTTGAAACAACACACGTTAAGTTCAAACGCCTCGAACACGCGAAGGGTCGTCGCACCGCAGGCAATAGTAGCAAATATAGCACGCTAACAATGAGATCCATTCTTAGTCAGGCGTCGATCTTATCAAAAGCTTCTAAAAATTTTAGCTTTTAATAAACTTTTTTGATGTACCTTCCTTTACGAAAGATGGAATTTGCACAAGGAGACGCATCAACAATGAAAAATATTTTTTGCAAATTAAAAATGGTAATTGCGATCTATCCGCAAGTAGAATAAAATAGCAATATTTTACAGGACGATCTATTGACTTATTCGATTGTTTAGTAAAAGAGAATTGAATTATAAATATTGCTAATGGATAATAATAGGTACGTTTACTGCTTAAACACCTGAAAGTGGCTCAACTTAAGCCAGCCAAACAAAAATTTTGAGCCATTCTGTCTCCAACGGTCTTAAACGAGGCTTGAGTCGCAAAGGTCGAAGATATTTAATAAAATTGTATATAGTATAGTTAAAAAGCAATTTGCTGTTATAAGTACCTGACTTTGAGCTTTAATAAGTTATATATTATTTCAATCAAAATCAATGCTAGCTTCCGCTTGTTGAATTTTTTTTTCGAAATAAATTAGAGTATTTTATGCCATTATAGATAGCATACATGCTGTATTTATTGAATTTTAGGTTTAAAATAGAGTTAAGTAAACTAGTGATATTAGACCAGTCACGTCCGTAATATTTTGTAAATGAATGGTATTGAAACAAAGATTTGTTTCAGCATAGGGATAAGATTTGTTTCGGAGTATAATCCAGAGAAATAGGTTGTGTGCGGGTAAATGAATTGAGACTATTTGGGACGATAGATTTTTGACGTACCTACTAGAGAGTGTGTTAATTAGTTTAGTAAATAATTTAAATAGGTACCTCTATAGAGGAGATTTCACAGGAAATGATAGTATCATTAAGAATATGTTCTCAGATTTCAGATGTTTACTATTCCAAGTTATAGCTGAATAAGAAAAATAACATTTATCAATTGTAGGCGGAGTAATTCATACTAGTGATAGTTACGTAAATAACATGAATGCATTCTCCAATCGAGAAGCCTAGTGACAGTTGCAGTTCGCTTTATATGTTCATGTGGCTTATACATATAGCTTTAGAACAAGTGCGTTTTCTATGCGCAGTTTCCACGATAGGCGAGAATTTACCGAAATTCACAGTCAATCAAAAAAATATCGAGTTAAATAATCAAGTTCCAAATCGATGGCAAAGAGAAGGTTGCCAAATAATAGAAGATATATAGATATACCTAATAGCAAATAAAATATTTCCCTTTTCGATAGCATCATAGGGAATAAAAATGGGATATGAGAGGGAATGAAAGAGAGATATGGTAGGAAATGATAAAACACGCCCGTATAGAATGAAATAAAGATAATATTAAAAAGGAATGGTATAGTGAATAAAAGTTTGATATCATAGGGAACAAAGAGGAATATCATAGGAAACAAAACAGGAATATCATAGGAAACAAAACTGGACTATTGTAGGGAATAAAAGTGATATATTATAGGGAACAAAAGGGGAATATCGTAGGTAATGGAAGTGTGATATCATAGGGAGACAAAAGAGGAATATCGTAGGGAAGCAAAGAAGCGACAGTAGAATGGATCTCTCGGGGTAGGCGGTAGGCGGTAAGGTAGCGGGCGACGGCCTGGTGGGTGGTGCGGGGCGGACGGAGGGCGGGGGGCGGGGGGCGCGGGTGAGCCGAGGCAGGCGGTGACGCGTGTGTGTGTTCAGGCGACGATGCTGAAGAAAAGCAAGCGCGGGTCTTCTGGCGCCAGCGCGGGCCCGTGACGCGCCCCGCTCACCCGCGCCCGTCGCGCTGTGCAGGCCACCATGCTCAAGAAGCGGGGCAAGGTCCGGCGCCGCAACACCGAGCCGGCGCTGCCGCGGCCGGCGCCGCCGCCGCCGCCGCCGCCGCCGCCCGACTCCTGAATCTGGCTCAGCGAGCGCCTCATCTAGCGCCGCGCCGCCTCGGGCTCAAGGCGCGCGCTGCGCTGCGCTCGCTACACCACGCCACGCCGTGTAAATAAATTATTAAAACGGTATATATAACTTATAATAAAAAATAAATTTATAGTCATTAGTTGTTGTTTTATTTTTAGTCTGATATGATTTGAGAATGTGTAAAAAATAAATAATGAAATATGTATTCTGGTCTTTTCTTTCTGTACCCTCCTGGTCGGCGACTTGGTTAGTTATTTGGGCAAAGGCTTCGATGAGCTGAGCTGAATATGCTTGTATATTTTCTGATTTGAGATAGCAAAATAGAAATTATATATAGAGGTTATCAAGTATTGACAACAGAATAAACATCAAAGTTGGAAATATCGAAATGGAGTCTTCGATCATATACTTATGTGGTAGATGCACGGTTCAATAGAAAAAAAAATAACTCTAAAATCATCCCCGCGTCAATGCAGACGTACCTATAATACTTCTACGAGACGTATAAACTACCTATAGATATAGGTACACATAAGTATCTACCTTAATGTATAAAAAATCACATTGTCCTTTCATTCATTTTTTTCAGAAATACAACAAGATAGGTATGAAAAAAAAGACTGCATTGTGAAATGAACCTAAAATCGCACAATCTTGCAGCAAAGTATATGCAAGACGACCTTGCCCTAAATTGAAAATTTGAAAGAAGAATGAGGGCAAAGCAAGACATATCGACTGATTTATGCCCTATTTTGAAGGTGCCCTTTTTCAAACGGCGACCGTGCATCTACCATTAAGTATATGTATATGATGATCGAAGCCTGGTATCAATAAACGAAAGTGTTGCGTTTTTCTATCTAATTCACCAAATACATAGGTATATTTTTCTTACCTTATTTGATCGAGACTAATTGACGTATTTTTTCTAGATCGATTTCTACAAAGTTCAATTTATTATAGTTATTAGGTTGCTCCATCGAAGCACATTTGGAAATTTGTACCATAAGTTATATGCATTTATTAAAATAAGATACGTACCTATAGATACAAGAATTTACAACTTGAGGCAAAGTGAAATTTTAATTTATCGGCTGGAATTGCCTTTTAATATATAAGAAGTGTTTTATAAAAGTGTCTTTCCAATAAAGCTGATCTGAGAAGAGCAGAGAACTGTTCAACAAATAATTGTTTTTATTTTTAAGATTTTATTCGGTTTAACGTTAGCCTAACACTTAAACAAAGATTAACTTTATAGTAATTAAATGAATCTTCCTCTGCTCCTCGTAACTTCAATATTAAGGTTCTTTGAGTAACCAGATGGCACCACTTAGATGTGGTCCTTGCTGTCAAAACCAATGACGTGTCAAAACACATATTAAATTCCCGCTGCAGGAAAGTCATTAAGGGTGCGTTCCAAAACGATCTCAATTTACTCGTGTAGAGTAAATGGTAGCTCACTATTGGTCGTTATTAAGAAGCGCTTTCAACATTGGATAGTTTTGTTATACTATAGTTAATTTACACCAATTAGAAAGCTATCTTCCGCTGTCTACTTGGCTTTACCTGGTTTTGGAACGCACTCTAAATTGACAAATGAGGTTCTATGAATAAAAACTTGACAGTAACGACCTCAGAGTTGATATAACTACCGTTAACTGGACCTCACGCTTAGACAAAGGATCGTAAAGACCTCACGCCACAGTGCTTCCACCTAGCGGGTACGATTATATCCCACTTTTGACGACACATAATTGCAAATTAATTAAATAGGACAGGAATTACATGATACAGCCTATTATTACATTTTCATAATACAAGTACCTATTATCATTTTTAAAGGTTATGTGTACATGACCCTCAAATAACAATACAATGCCTCTGCCCCTTTATATTACTATAGGTATTTATGTATAAATGTAAAATAGAAAACAATGTAATTAGTAGATACGTAACTGTTTATCTTTACATATAAAATGTATTAATTGATATTTCCAATTCCAAAGTTAAATTCCAAATTACAGTTTGTAAGTGCTATGAGAGAGCGGGGCTGCCTGTTACAAGTATCTTGTAATGCTTATTACTAGACAAGCCCAACCTTAATGTCATATTGTAATCCAATTGTGTATAATGAAATAAACATTTTTGATTTAGATTCTTTTTTATTTATATAAATTATATTTCAGATATAAAAAGCGCATAAACATATTGTCAGCATCAGTGAATATCACTATTGATAGATACTTAAAAGCGATTTTATCTAATGACAATATGACCAGTATGCAGTTCCTTATATTAGATAAGTCGCATTGGATTGAGTGGGACTCGCCATCTTAGATTATCCATCATTGGATTTACGCAATAAATATATTGGTATTCACCTGGTGACGCACCCTAAGTCTTTGCTGCCGGGTTCGAATTCCCCAAGCAGTATAAGTTTGCCCACGGTTTGGACAAATATGGCAGAGAGTAGCTAAAGCCAGTAGTGTAGTGTTAATGCTCCTGAGACTAGGCGTATGCTGACACGCAGGAGACGCAGCGCAGCACAGTACAGATTTAGCAGCACAGGGCAAGACAGACATAGTCCACGAGCGTATGCTGCCACGCAGTTATCATACGCACGCATTCGCGTTCTGGCTGGTACAAAGAATAGACTTGTTCAAATTGTTAAACTAAAATTTAAACTAAAAATAATAAAATTAAAGTTCTTACCGTCCTTGTAATTTAATTCCTTGGAAATTTTTATCTATTATATAATATCTTTTTAAATGTCTTTTTCGAATAGTTTGGTTGATTAGTATCATACAAACAAGGTTCACAACGAACTAATTCTATTAAATGTTCTGTCATTTGTATCTTCACTTCTCGACTCGAAAATTGTGTATCTTCACTTCTCGACTCGCACGCGTCGCGTAGGAATCTGTGTCAGCACTACAACGAGGCGCAGAGCAGGGCGGACACATGTCTGCGTCGCACGTGCCCGCGCTGCAACGTACGCAGCACTCGGTACTTTCATGCATTACAAAATCTGCTCTAACCTGCGTCCCAGCATACGCTTAGCCTTAAAGCCGGCGCCCACCGACGGCGCGGGACGGCACGGCACGCTTTAGGATGCCACGGCGCGCCTAGGGATGCCGCAGCATTCCGAACCATGCCTGTTTTTGGGTTTGGTGCCCCTTTTTGTGTAGGCGACAGGCTGGGAACCTGTCACTATTTTGGGGTACTATATAGCCCCGATGTGGCTTTATTTGTAACCAAATGTTAGGTACCTAATGCTCTGCTCAACCCCTTTCGGGATTATGAGCGTGATTATATGTATATGTCGTGGGCAGATCGTGATATGCCGGCAAATCATGAAACGCTACTGGACCATAAAAATCTCGACCACTGGTCGAATAACCAGTTTTTTAAAAATGGTAGTGGTCAGGAGTCATCAGTAGGTTCAGGGTTATTTGTAGTGGACTATGTTACTCGACCAGTGGTCGAGTTTTTAATGGTCCAGTAGCGTTTTACGTAATGCCGGCATCACAATCTGCCCAATATACGATCGACCCAAAACCACGACATATATACATCTTTACGTACCTAATATTTGGTTACACATAAAGCCACATCTGGGCCAGACAGTACCATAAAACAGTGATAGGTTGCCAGCCTATCGCCTATACAAAGGGGCATCAAACTCAAAAACAACTGAACCTTCAGTTAACCAGAAAACGAAAGCCAACAACCAAGACATATATGATGACGATTACACTCTAAAGCCGGTTCGTTCGTCACTCTGTCGAGGATTCTAGGTGACGCGCGCCTCCATCATGGGCCTTGAGTTAACAACAAGTAAGTAAGAGAAAAGCCAAGCAATGCCTATCGTAGAATTTAAAAAAAACAATTAGGGTCCGCTGCGGTCAAACATTCACAGCTGGCAGTGCTGTGAATGATTGATGATTTGACCCCAATTATAAATAAAACAACTTTTACGGATTTAACTCGCGTGTAATTAGATTTTACATGATTTCATTATTGCCCGACGTTTCGTAACACTTTTCAGCGTTCGTGGTCACGGGATGACTAAAGATGTAGGTTGTCAAATTTTATGAAATAGTTAAATCTACCGTCACTTTAATTATTAATTTGGAGTGTTCCGTTTCACGCAAACGGAGCTCACGGTGTCATTAGGTCTTGCTGTGTGGTGGTTTGCCTGAGTTTTAATAATTTTAATTACTGGATCCCAAGCAGGTGGTACGGCCCAACCATCTTCTCTATTGAAATTTGGGTGTTTCTTTATTTCAATAGCCTCGCGCAACATCCTTGGGATGTATCAATGTTCCTTGGCGAGAATGTGTGGTTTATCGAACCTTATATAATGATTGGGCCCTTCTTGCGTATGTTCACACACTGCAGACTTCGTTTCGCGCCTATGTTTTATGTCAGCTATATGCTCCTTCACCCGGGTGCCTATGCTTCTCTTTGTTTGACCTATATACGAGAGCCCGCAGTCGCAGTCCAACTTGTATATACCTGCATCTTGAAAGGGTATATTAACGTCGGGCAATAATAACATCATGTAAAATCGCTGAAAATAGGGCTCCGCGCAGCCATTACGGCATGGGCGCACTGCCGTTAAAGACAGTTTCTTACATAAAATTATTTTTTTATAGTAACAAATATGAATTTAAAAATTTAAATAAATTATGGTATCATCCAGATACTTGAAAGAATATATTCCCGTTGGAAAAAAAAAATTAAATTAATTTTTCAAAAAGTTATGCAATTGTTAATTAACGAATTTTTTTCCTATCTCCGTTTTCATAAATGACGACATAAAAATTTAAATAATAAACCTATAAATTTTTGGCTCTGTGGAGCTCTTCTTATATATATACTTAACAAGATCCCGCGATAAAAGTTTATTAAAGTTAATTATTTTGTTTATAACAATTTTTTAAAGTTAACAAAAAATTAAAAGTCTAAGAAATGTTATTAAAAAAATTTTTGTAAACAAATGTTATATTATTGCTGCTTTCTTATCCAACAATGGCATTAAGTAACATCGGAATTTTTTTTTTTACATCATTTGTTAAGAAATTGTTTATAAACAAATAGACAAGTTTAATATTTAAAGAAATTTTTTTTTTACCATTATGTTGTCTTGGCAAAATAATGATTTAAAAAAAAAAATTTTTCTTAAATACTTTTTTTTATTGTTTATAATCGTTTTTTTTATATTTCGATTGTTTAAATAATTAGTTAAGGAATGATTTTCTCTTTAAAAATCATAATTGGTATTTCTTCATAGGTAAATAGAAAAAAAATTTTTTTTTATCAAATATTTCATTGTTTGTTAACTTAACAATTTGTCGCATGTAGCATATTACAGCCGCAACAGTTTGGTTTTCGCAGGGGAAGTTCGACCGCTCTTGCTTGTTTTGACTTTGTTAAATATATCACGGAAAGCATCAATGAAAATATACCAATAATGTCTATGTTCCTTGATATGAGCCGCGCATTTGACTTCGTAAATCACGATAAGCTCTTACATAAACTGGAACTATATGGCATCAGAGGTAGGGAATACGACTGGATTGAAAGCTACTTGCGAAATAGAAAGCAATGTACAGAAATAACAAAAATCTCGAGAGTGAATAACAATCTAGTGAAGGAAACACAAAGGTCTCCATTGTTGATGGGGAGATCAGGTGTTCCTCAAGGAAGCATCCTTGGACCACTGCTTTTTTTATTGTATATCAATGATCTTCCAAATGCTACTCCACATAAATGCATACTCTTCGCAGATGACACTACCATCATGGTTAAAACAGAAGGCAATAATTCTGTACAAGATTTGGCAGATGATGCCCTGGGAAACATTATAGGATGGTTGAAAGCTAATGATTTAAATATCAATTTAAGTAAAACCAAAATTATGCAGTTTCGGTCTTACAATTCATCGAAACAAATACTAAGCATCAAGTATGAAAACGAAAGAGTAGATGAGGTAGAAAGCTTTAAATTTTTGGGAATACACATCGACACTCATCTCAACTGGAAAGGCCACATTGACGCTATATGCAAAAGAGTTGACCGCTTTGCCTTTGCACTAAAAAGAGTACGACAGACTGTGTCAACAGAGGCTGCTCTGACGGCTTACCATGGCTATGTTTCGTCAGTACTAAACTATGGAATATTGCTATGGGGTAACTCGGTTGATATACAGAGAGCTTTTTTAATACAAAAAAGATGTATTCGCGCCCTTAGCAATGCCTGGTATTTGGACAGTTGCAGGCCGCTTTTTAAAAAGTTTGATTTACTTCCGCTTGCCTGTATCTACATAAGGGAAGCTAGCAACTTCATTAAATCTTTTCCAAATCATTATAGGTTACGCGGTGAGGTCACAACAAGGCATATAAGACAGCAGTATGCAAATTTAGTGTATCAGCCTCCCTGTCGCAAGGATATATATAGACGTAATGCATACAACATGAGCATAGTGCTTTACAACTTGCTCCCAGAGGATTTAAAAAAACTAAAAGGGAATATATTTAAAAAAAAACTGACTAAGTGGCTTTTGGACAAGTGTTTTTATAGCGTTAAGGAATATTTGAATTGGCAACAATAATATCTTACAATTTGATTATAATTAGTGGTGTTAGTAGTAGTATATTAGCTTTAGATTTGTAAATGTAAATTATTATGATATCCCTGACATATGCTTAATGATTTTTAAATTATATATAAATAAATTTTGACATTATTACAATTATTAATTCTACTATCTATTATTTTGTTGTTGGTGTATGCTTTAAGTTACAGATTTGCGTATTAGTTTTGAATGTAGATATCTTCATAATTATTTTATATTAATTAATTAATGTATAATTATTTGACAATTAATTATAATTTGTAAAGTTTTGCACGTCTGCATGCAGGCTGAACACATGCACGTTGTTTGAAATTAAGAACTTTATAACTGTGTTTTAAGCAAATAAACTTATTTGATTTGATTTGATTTGATAAGAAAAAATTTTTTTTTAAAAAATCATTATTTTGCCAAGACAACATAATGGTAAAAAAAAATTTCTTTAAATATTAAACTTGTCTATTTGTTTATAAACAATTTCTTAACAAATGATGTAAAAAAAATTTTTCCGATGTTACTTAATGCCATTGTTGGATAAGAAAGCAGCAATAATATAACATTTGTTGAAAAAAAAAATTTTAATAACATTTCTGAGACTTTTAATTTTTTGTTAACTTTATAAAATTGTTATAAACAAAATAATTAACTTTAATAAACTTTTATCGCGGGATCTTGTTAAGTATATATATAAGAAGAGCTCCACAGAGCCACAAATTTATAGGTTTATTATTTAAATTTTTATGTCGTCATTTATGAAAACGGAGATAGGAAAAAAATTCGTTAATTAACAATTGCATAACTTTTTGAAAAATTAATTTAAAAATTTTTTTCCAACGGGAATATATTCTTTCAAGTATCTGGATGACACCATAATTTATTTAAATTTTTAAATTCATATTTGTTACTATAAAAAAATAATTTTATGTAAGAAACTGTCTTTAACGGCAGTGCGCCCATGCCGTAATGGCTGCGCGGAGCCCTATTTTCAGCGTTAAATTAAAGTTATAAATAATAGAGGTAGAGTTCCGGGAGCTGGGACTTTTTTTTCGGAAATTTCCTCTTCTTTAAGGACCTTTTTTCCAAATATCGTAAATATTATTTATAGTTTATGAGTTATTAACAAAAACGTAAATACCTCTTTTTTTTCATCTTATTTTGGTAATAACAATTGCAATTTTTTACGTGCAGTAAAATCCTCAAAACTCATTTTTCTAGAGGTCGTTCCGAATCCAATGAGCTATTGCTCATATTTTTAGGAGCTTTATCTCTATTTTTCACGTTTTTGAACTTGTTGACTGGACTATAAGACTATCCACCCAAAAGTGATCATTACTCGAAACGCCAAAGCTAAAAATCTCGATGCTAGGTCTAGCACGAACAAGATATTACAGACAAGCGACAAGCTTTTGTCTTATTTGATCTAAACTAGACTAAATTAAGTCGCATTCAATCTCAAGAAAAAAAATTGCATAGCAGTGTATGCTAATGATTTGCAACATAGGTATTTAGGTAGGTAATTGATAAGCAACAAAATCAGAATAGGAGACATGCCATGACCTTGTGAGATACCTGCATTAAACCTTTTTGTGGGAATGGTAAAATAGTTGCCACCTAATGGTGAACTTTACTACTTTGAGATAAGGTGGAAAATAATTACTTCAAAAATTATCTTGCCTTACAAATGTTTACCAGGATTTAGATCTAACATACCATAAACTACGGTTTTAATGCTATCCTCCGTGAGCTCCACTCGCCAAAGTTAATTAAGAAAGCCATAAGAGGAAAACTTTGAAAGCGCTATATGCGGCCATAATACCCAACGATTTTGTCGATTTGGGGATGAAAAATTGCATCCTTGGTCTTCTATCTTTGCTGAGTAGGTACACACAAGTCATCTCGCCATAATTCTCGATAGGAGAACCTCATCCATATTTCTATTCTATGGGAAAAATCGTCTCAACTCTCAAATGAAAATCTTATTTGTTTGAAATCTTTAGTTTTATTTCCCAGATCTTACACTAGTTTACAAAGCAACGACTAGAAGCGGTCTTTGAGCCACTTGTAGTTAAATCCTAATTAATTACAATTAAGTTAAAAGTAGCGTAATTTCGCACCAATAATAATTAATATACAATATTTATAGCTTGACAACTCAACTAGGATCACATGCAAGTTGTGTCATAAAACACACGCCCTGCGTTCCAATTGTAAGCGGATATCTTTAAAAATACAACTTTATGGCTCAATATAACTATCTTATTACTAATAAAAATATTTTTATTTTTGTTAAAAATTAAGTAGCTAAACACCCACAAAAATTCACGCTCAAATTGGATTTACTTTAACTGGTCAAGATTGAAATCCAGTTAAATGTAAACCATAGAATTAGTTGATGACATTGTAGTGAGTGCCATTGCTACCTAAAGCAAAATACCTATTAATTTTAATAAGGATCCTAAAATGAAACAGCATGATAAATAGTCTCAACTAAAGTTACAAATAAATAAATTACACTTAAAATGCTAGTAACTTTATCATCAAACTTTCTGCCTTTACAACTTTATTTATATATATACCTAAATTACTATGGTTGTGAAAAAAAGCTGTTAAGGATAAAACTCAGCATTCTAGGAATCCTTATTCTAATTAAATTTGATTTAAATAATTTTGTACTTATCAGTAGAAAGTCAAGTTGTCAAGTAATACGACGTCAGTCATCGAAAAATATTACCGCAGTCGAACGATAATTTAAACAGCTTAATTTATAATAAATAAAAATCACTGAGGTATGGGAGAGATTACCTTAAGAACAATCTCCAATCTACATGGTTATTGCTTAAAACACAACTATAGTTATTAGTATTACTACTACATATATTTACGCGTTCAAAAATTGCAACAGTTTACTATAATAATTGTTTCGACGCCAATTAGCATTAGAGTTGATGAGCCACCAAACGGATTATTTAAGACTAACATTGTATTTACTATACAGCAAGCACGTACGCAATACAAAATTGTATAGAGCTAATTCTCTCAACATCGATGGAGGAGATTACCGCAATCGTATTTTTCATAATACATACATACATACGATCACAGTTCCAAAAGGGATTGAGAACAGCCTTAGGTAACATATCGTTACACATGAAGCCACGTCCAGCAGTATGGGCCATGCATTGGGTCCAAATAGTGACAGGTTGCCAGCCTGTCGCCTACATAAAACGGGCACCAAACCCAAAAAGTAAACAAAAAAACAAAAGCCAACTACGAGGACAGATATTACACTCAAAATCATCTCAAAAGTCTAATTTTTCAATTCAATTTTCCTATGTAATTTGGAAGGCACATAAAGCTGTTAGTTGGTCTCGGGTGCTATCGAAAAATAGCATTCGTTAATAAGACACGTCAGGGGGCAGAAATGAACACTTGTAAAAACCCTTGACACCAGAGTAACATTTACTAGGTTAACCACACGAGATGAAGAACATACATACACCTACTATAGTAAAAAAATCTCGCTCCAAATTAAGCTAGTCATGACTAGTCATCTGGACATAGAAGGGTCTATAATAATAATAAGCCTCATTCCATGACCAATAATACAATTTAATAATTTTTATTCTAATAAATTCATTTCACTCAGTTCTGTATTGCAATTGACAACATTACATTTTTTTGATAGTATTTTTATGGAAAAAGTCATTAAAAGACTCAACACGTATTTTTTAAAACTAGTAAAATATACACTGAAAAAAATCGACCTACCCTTGGCGGGAATCGAACCCAGCATTCTCCGCAATCCGGGCGACTGCGTGAACCATTACGCTACCAGGTCAGGTCGATTTATTTCAGTGTATTTTTTCTAGTTTTAAAAATATTTACGCGTTTGTAAACGCAAAAATTGTTCCACAATACGCACTAAGTATTTTAATGTAATATTTCAAAACTCACTCATTGTAAAACGACGCAAATAAAAAGTGTAATTGTAAGATTTTTGGGGTTAATGTCATAGGCTCTACAAAATTAACAAAAAAAGATGACACACCTGTCAAATCTTTGAGGTTAAGTAGGCCATAAATTAAAAAAAAAGATTGATGGCAAAGACATTTTCTGTTAGTAATCCTACGCTGTCCATATTTAGTACGTTTAGTTTTTGTTTAATATCTCAAAATTTAGCTAGTAATAAATTCTGAGAGAAATATATAGTGTTCTAGATGAACAAAAACAAATGTTTTTTTGAAATGTTGTCAATAATTAATAAAATAAAAAAAAAAACATGGCTATAGGCCTCCTCCAAGTGCCTCCACTTATTTCTACCTCAAGCCAGTTCTAGTCAGAAGCGGGTATATACAATCAACGAAAATAGCGTTTCATCTTTATTGTGTACGTGCTCGATGTTACTACATTATACATTTTTATTTATAAAATTTTACCTAGTTGAGGGACACCAATTAAAAACAAAAGGCAATAGTTGCGCCCTCAGATTACAATATAAAAAATAATTGCGGCTGAATGATTAAGATCCCTTTGTCAACAAAAAAGTGGATATATATAGGGACACAAGATAATTTTTCCCTTCTTTCCGAATTAATTATAAGGAGATTAGAAAGCTTGCCTTAAGAATAATCATTAAGTTTTGAGCATTAACTAAATACACTTACTTTATTGACAACGTGTAGATAGGACGCACCATTTCCTCAGTCGATATTATCTGTAAGTAAAAAGAAATTTTGCTATTGTTTATGTCACCTTGCCTGAGTTATACAGATTGCCGGTAACATATACATAAATTTGGCAAGAACCGATTTTATGTATGGATGCATGTACAGACAACAGAATTTCTCCAATAGACTTTTAACCTAAACGTTTTCATATTAAGTGCAAAATCGATTGGCAAAATTTGTCATGTTATGGCAACTTGAAGTGCCGATGGCTATACAAATAGGCTTTTATTCCATTGTGTTAAAATATGCGACATACAACTGTTGTATTTTTTCATTACGTTGACTTAGAATATTGATATTGCAGACCGGCGTATTTGATATCAATTTCAATTTAATACCTCCATGCGTTCCTGAGAGAAGGTATGGCGTCGCGGACAACCGCGACGCCATACCTTCTCTCGAAGAATGCACAAGCATTCTTCGTAACGATCACGAAAGTTAAGCGACTAAGTCCGTGGTCGATACTCAGATGGGTGACCGATGATCAACTCTATTCTCCTCCGTACTTCGGAAGGCACGTTAAGCTAGTGGTCCCGGGTGCTGTGGAAATATAGCAGTCGTTCCCAAGGTAGACACACGAGCGTATAAATCTAATGCCAAATCCTTTAGCAGTATTGTCGATATCAAGCAACCAACACTGCACCGACCCCAAATAAATTGGGAGCGAAGACTTCAGTCCTGATTAGGATGGCCTCCTACTTACCTAAAGAAAGACTGCAAACCCTAAACCGAAACCTCTGTGCATGCCCCTGCGAACCACTAGAGGCGATTAAGGATTCCTGTAAACAACGAAAAGATAATACAACTGACCTAGGAGAAGGCGTAGGCCATCAGCCAGGTCGACGGGCTCACTGACCTAGCAGTAGTAGGTCGACTGGCTCTACTGACCTAGCAGTAGTAGGTCGACTAGCTCCATTCACCTAGCAGTAGTAGGTTGACTAGCTCCAATCATCTAGCAGTAGTAGGTCGCCTGGCTCCAGTGATCTAGCAGTAGTAGGTCGACTGGCTTCACTCACCTAGCAGTAGTAGGTCGACTGGTTCTACTGACCTAGCAGTAGTAGGTCGACTGGCTCCACTGACCTAGCAGTAGTAGGTCGACTGGCTCCACAGACTTAGCAGTACTAGGTCGCCTGGCTCCAGTGATCTAGCAGTAGTAGGTCGACTGGCTTCACTCACCTAGCAGTAGTAGGTCGAAGCAGTAGTAGGTCGACTGGTTCTACTGACCTAGCAGTAGTAGGTCGACTGGCTCCACTGACCTAGCAGTAGTAGGTCGACTGGCTCCACAGACCTAGCAGTACTAGGTCGCCTGGCTCCAGTGATCTAGCAATAGTAGGTCGACTGGCTTCACTCACCTAGCAGTAGTAGGTCGACTGGCTTCACTCACCTAGCAGTAGTAGGTCGACTGGCTCCACTGACCTAGCAGTAGTAGGTCGACTGGCACACTGACCTAGCAGTAGTAGGTCGCCTGGCTCCACTGACCTAGCAGTAGTAGGTCGACTGGCTCCACTGACCTAGCAGTAATAGGTCGCCTGGCTCCAGTGATCTAGCAATAGTAGGTCGACTGGCTCCACTGACCTAGCAGTAGTAGTTCGACTGGCTCCACAGACCTAGCAGTAGTAGGTCGACTGGCTCCACTGACCTAGCAGTAGTAGGTCGACTGGCTCACTGACCTAGCAGTAGTAGGTCGCCTGGCTCCACTGACCTAGCAGTAGTAGGTCGACTGGCTCCACTGACCTAGCAGTAATAGGTCGCCTGGCTCCAGTGATCTAGCAATAGTAGGTCGACTGACTCCACTGACCTAGCAGTAGTAGGTCGACTGGCTCCACTGACCTAGCAGTAGTAGGTCGACTGGCTCCACTGAACTAGCAGTAGTAGGTCGACTGGCTCCACTGAACTAGCAGTAGTAGGTCGTCTGGCTCCACTGACCTAGCAGTAGTAGGTCGACTGGCTCCACTGACCTAGCAGTAGTAGGTCGACTGGCTCCACTGACCTAGCAGTAGTAGGTCGTCTGGCTCCACTCACCTAGCAGTAGTATGTCAGCAGCGGCGCGCAGCTCTCGGCGCTGTAGGCTCGCACGCGGCTGAAGGCGAAGGGCGGGAACTTGCCGGGCACCAGGTCGAACTGTGTCCACTGGTCGCGGCGCGCGCACACCGCGTACCGCCGCCACACCAGCTGGAAGTTGCGCCGCGAACGCACGTTGCGCAGCTGCAGCTCCTGCTTACACCGACATCGTTTATGCTACAGCCACACTACCACAGAAATAAATCAAGATAGAACGGCGCACGCAGGTACATAGCTAAGGAATCGCTCGTGTCAATTTTTACGCAAGCCACGCCCCCAATGTAACGTCATTACTAACGAAATAGCGGTGTGTGACTTTCGTACTTCTGTTTTTACAATTAGACACTGCACAATAAGGTATTTTTTCACAACCGCTCTAGTATGTTCAAGTCGACACGTGCGCGCTGACTGAATGAACGTCAACGAATCTTGCACTATAGTGTAAGATTGAGCCACGCGTACACCGCCCGCTAAACCGTTTATCTTATTTCTGTGTACACTACCGTGGTATGGCAATAGTTGTGGCCACAATTAGAACAGTAACTAGGTGCAGCCACGATTTATTGTCATAATTTTAGAATGCCAATCAATAGTTCCGACGGTGGTCTTTTTCATATCAAAGAAAATTACCGTGGTAAGTATGCGGCCACACTACAGTTTGTTCAGTGTGCAACATGAGTTTAAATGTAACGCACGTGTCGACTGTGATGGAGTGATCGAATGAAAACAGGGTTTGAAATTATGAAGATAAATGTGCCCTTTGATAATTATCGCTATAATTATCATGATATCTATGTTAGCATGATAATTATCGCGATAATTATCATGATATCTATGTTAGAATGGGCTTGTTGTACCATGTACAGTCGACAAAGTTCCCGGTGTCCCATTTATCAAATAGAATCCTTTGAACGGCTGCCCAAGCCCTCGCTACTTTTTACTCCGGACAATAGAATATTAAGGTAATAAGGCACAGCCAAAGCGAACTGTTTTTTTATGTTACGAGATGGCAAACAAGCTTGCGGCCCACATGATGTTAAGTGGTCACCACCGCCTAAGACACTTGCAATATTAAGTGTAAATCCTTCGATCATCTACAACCGTGGATAATGCACGGCAATAGCGTCGTTGGCACACTTCAAACTCCGCTAAAACGCAGCCGTAGCGGACTTCGCATTCAGTGATGCATGATTTGTCAAACGGTAAACATGTCAAAATGCTCCGTAAAAGATTGTAAAAATCACTCCTAAATTCTAGTTAAAAAACATGGTGTGACTTACCACCAGTAAGTTAGTATTTTTAATAAAATTTGAGACTGAACTTATGCTAAAACTAGCTTGAAATACGCTTTGGTTATTGAAAATTATAAAATAATTTCATAAAACAACGGCCCTTAGCCATCCCTTTCACACTCATAGCCAAAGTGAGACAAAATACATAATAAAATCGGAACATAGTCAAGTTTTTAGGAATGGAGTTCCTATATATTCGTATAGCCATTGATATATATTTTTAAATTAGTGTATTAAATTAAAATGATCTATTTTCAGCTTTCAATCAATTTCATCATGTCTATCATCTGACGAAGGCCATTATCGAAAAATATGTCGATTTAAGACTTCACTATATTTCCAGGCAAGAAAATTTAGAAAAAAAACGTAAATCTAAAAGACAAGTTTCGAACAAGATTAATTTATTTCAGGGCAAGTAATTAAGCCTGAAATAAATACCGCAGACCTCAGTAAAAATACTTTATACACACAGCTACTTATTCAACTTAATATTTTTTCAAGTTTTATTTAAATAAATTATCTTTATCAAGTATTCAAAACTATACGTCGTTCACATGACGACTCGGCTTGATTAAAAGTCATCGACTTTTATCTACTAAAAATAATGAATTTAATTAGAATGCATAATATCTAAAGAGTAGAAAATAAATACGAAGAAAACTAAATATATTTTTTAGATAAATAAAAAATAACAGCTCGTTGCTACTCCTCTGCACTTTTTGTTCGTTTCAGCTTCAAAAATTACCTTAGGTAGCTTCAAGTGACTGTTTTTTTTACATTACTGTGTAATGACTGAAGACATTTTAAAGGACTGAAGTGTCTGCGGCAATGTATGGACAAAGCCAGTAGAAGCATAATATGGTGAATTTTTCACATGTGCCAAGTTTCAGCTTTGTTATTGTATGACGTGCTGTATCCACGGTTGTAGATGATCGAAGTGTAAATCACTTAACACTGCAAGTGCGTTTGCCATCCTGGGGACTAAGATGATATGCCCTCCATGCCCAGTAATTACACTGGCTACCTTTCCCTTCAATCCGAAACACAGCGAACTGCTTCACGGCAGAAAAAAGAAAGGCGGTGGTACCTACCCAGACGACCCTACATATGGGTCTACCACCTAGTAAAACTGTTTGCAAAAAAATCCTCGAACGAACCAACCTCACAATTCGTGCACGTGCAGGTTTGGCCAGAGCTTAAGCTGGTTTCAAAGGTAGGATTTTAGAATACTCCCGCCTAGTACATAATAGATATGGGAAAGCCATAGAGCCTTGCCGATAGGAGAGATTATTTCTGACACATGTCGCCCCAGGACTCTCTAAGAAATTATTACAGTTAAAAAGGTACCAGTTACGCCTGGTTACATGTGCCATCTTGGGACATAGCAACTTCTGGAGTGCAGAGGAGTGGCAGAATACCGGGCCTACTTCCTCAGGTCGTCGAGGAGCGACCAGGAGTTGCTTTATAACGTCAAAACGCTAGGTGACCTCCTATTGGAGCTGGAATGTCTGGAGTAATGGTATAATAAGTAGGATGGCTAGCCCACGCAAAATATACGCACTAGCCATGTAGTTGCGGAAACTGCCTATACGAAAAAAAGAACTAAGCATGTTGCTAAGGATGTGTCTGATTTGGCAAAAGATATATTATGGACACTTTTTCATTGGTCGAAACTACGGCTGCTATAATCTTATCTTATTCTTAATTAATGGCTTCGTGGAAATAAGCTTTTAGCTAATGTCAAGTGAAATAGTGATAAAAATATATAAGTTTAAGATTGTACTGTAGTTTGATACAAAAATGGAGTCTACAACACGTGTTATTATACAACAAGAGCTCGGGTGAAACTCCCGACTGCACATGCAATAATAGGATAATTTTGTTTTTGTTATGATATTGTGTAAATAACTGTTTGGTATTGGTTTTTTTTTTTGTGGTATGCCACACATTGTATTCCTATAGATATATTTATTAACCAGAGGATCATAAATGTATGCTTAGCACCTAAGTTGAGAGAAATCTATCTAACATTAACACAAAATGGTGGTGGGTATCTAAAGTTAAATTAATTAGTTCATTCATGTGATTAATTGAATTATATAGAAAAGCTTTTAGAACATAAATTATTATTATAAATGAACCAAATGCGTAGGAGCCCAAAATTTACGCATGCAAAACTGTAATTTTAATTATATTTTTATTATCTATTGATCTGTAATGATGGTTTAAAAACATTACCAAATTGTAAGCTGTGGAGTTTCTTTCGCCATTTCTTCTCCATCTCAGCATAATAATAATTATTTCGTCCCGAAATAGTGGTAGGGTTTTGACGATTTAAAAGTACTTAGCAAAGTCCATTTAAATAAAGAGCTTTTTCATTTCTTTTCTATAATCTCCGTGGACGTCACATCAGTTGTCACATGTCGGTACCCTCTAGTGTATTATTGAACTCACCAAATGGTAGGTCGGCTCCTGCTGGTCGTGGTTGTCCTTGCGTCGCGAGCGGAACCGCGTGTTGGACGCCTGTGCCGGTTTTTTTTCGCCATTAGTCTTTTTGATCACTATCACAACCTGCGAACGAAAAGTTACTTTCAAAACAGTATCGCAGGCATGAACTTGTCAATTTTTCTCTTTAAAAATATCTGTCAAATTAATAGATTTTTGTCGAATTTCATTTTCTTGTTTATTGAGTTCTATGCTAGGGATGTTTAGGAGCTTCGATTCCAATTTTTTTATACAAGTTGTTTGGTACATGGGGTATGAAGCCGGCACCTACCCATGCTAACATAGTCATATAAATACTATGCTGATATCAAAAACATTAAATTGTAAAAAAAAATTGAATTCTTAATACAAATAATTCGATCAACAAACAGTATGGAAATTTAAAAACAACAATTTTGAATTTTTAATATCACCATAGTATATATATGACTATGTTAGCATGGGTACGTGCCGGCATCATACCCCATGCACCAAACACCTTGTATATAAAAAGGTCAAGGAGATTACTCCATTCCTCCTGACGACATGCAGAAGTGGAGTTCAAATAGCTAGTAAGAGAGATAAAAAGGTGTGTCATCGTAAATTATATACAATTTAAAAATTTTGATTACACACCGTATTTATATGACTACTAGCTAACCGGGCAAACGTTGTTCTGCCAAATATTTTTATCTTTTTAGCAGTATGAAATATACTTTACGACCTATTCCCATACCTAAGAAATATACACAAAAAAAATCATAAAAATCGGTCGAGCCGTTAGAAAGAAGTGCGACCACAAACATCTTGACACGAAATTTTTATAGATACCTATGTTAGCATGGGCTAGTTGTGCCATGTACCGAACAGCCTGGATATTATCCTATCTACATATATAAAAATGAATACTGATTGACTGACTGACATATATCAACGCACAGCCCAAACCGCTGGGTCTAGAGATTCCAAATTTGGTACGTAGGTTCCTTATGAGGTCCACTAAGAAAGGATTTTTGAAAATTCACCCTCTAAGGTGGTGAAAAGGGGGTGAAAATTTTGTATGAAAATCCGTCATTTTTAAAGTAAAATCCATAAAAATTGGTACATGGCCTTTCAGTTGCAAATTAAGAAAGATGTATTTTAAGATTTTTGGAAATTCTATCCCTAAGGGGGTAAAAAAGGGGAGGAAAGTTTGTACGGAAATCCGTCATTTTTTAAATAAAATCCATAAAAATTGGTATAGCGCTTCGGTTAGGAATTAAGAAAGACATATTTTAGGATTTCTATTTAGGATAAATAGAATAAATGAGTAAACATGTTTCAGGTTTTTTTTTCCAAAATCCAATAAAAGGGTATTATTATTATTATAAATTTAGTATCCAAAAAAATGATGCCCAAAGTAACTATTGCACGCGGACGAAGTCGAGGGCTTAAGCTAGTTACCTATAAAGAGACGTACCTTGTCAGCCATAAGCCGGTAGTGTCCGGCCATGATCCCGAGCGCGGGGCGCGCGTGGCGGTGCTTCAGGTGCCCCACACACGACGCGGGATCCTCCGCCGTCGTCCACATCAGAACCAGGCCCTCGGGGAAGAACCTGGACACGAACAAACGCGGCTCCAGATATCTATCATTTACCCGATCTGGCTTTATGCATATGTGGATGGGTGATGATACACGATTAAGCGATCATGATACGCGTCGGCGATACGGATACGCTGATCGGATCGGGCAAATGAACCGATCAGTTGATTCGATATCTGGACCCGCCCCAACCAGGCGTAATAATATGATACGTGATACGGTGTGCTCTAACATCAGTAGTTTCGGAGCTTCCAGTTAAATTCCTATTAGCGTTTCCATGGTCCATAGAAAACTGCCAATTTATCTGCTAGGTTAAAAAGGTAAGGCACGTCCTGCTCACACCATTGTCGGGATCCGGTCCGGGAGATGTAGAGCTGGAATAACCCAGAGAGTCTGTTAAGAACTTATAACTGACCTGAGGTATCGGTTGTAGTCGACGAGGTACCAGGACCTGTCATAGTGGTCCTGGAAGAAGTTCTCTCTATGCCCCAGGTATAGACTACAAAGTTCTCGGTATTCAGAACAGAATCCTTTAAACAGCTGTCCTAAGCCAAGCCCCACCAATTTGTGACGATGGGAAATCCGTGTACGGACCATAACGCACGCTGGCTGGGCGAAAGGCCTAGTCCGCTAAAACCCATCGGTACCCTCCTAACCCTTATGGCGTTTTGGGATCGGCGCACATAGTATGCGCCATTACATCAAAACAAACCAAGTTCCTGTTTACTGTTTACCAAAAAATGGTTCCGCTGTCGGGTTCTGGAATAGGAACCGGATTACCTTGCGCTCAAAGGCGTTATTATCTATCTAGTTAGATAGAAATAAACACGCTAAATCGACATAAGATCTCTCCTTGAGCTTAAGATCGACTAACTCGCGAGCAACTACTGTTCAAGCGACTTCTCCACGTCAAAACGTTAATATTCTATTGAATATTGACGTAACGTACCATTCGCCAAAGCGTAGTGCATATCGATAGCAATGTGAATTTTTTTTTCGTTATTTAGGTGTCGAGTGATTCAGATGTAGAAGAATTATTAATTTTATACCTATTAGCTTTATCTCGGTCACAGAGAAAAAGAGTATGGGTGCACGACATTTCCGATTTCTTCCCACACATGTTCTTCGTTCACGCAGCCAATAAGGCGGAACGTCTTCACTCCACGAGCTTCAGACTTTGACGACGTCTGTTCGTATTGGCTCAAACCGGTATTGGAGGGCGGGTCGCCAGCCAATAAGAAGCGTCGGTGCCACGCGATTATCGCCCACAAGTGGTACACCGCAAACTTTGTCGATTGTATGTGGTCAGTGGAGGGCGAGTGTTACTGACCTGAGGTAGCGGTAGTAGTCGACGAGGTACCAGGGCCGGTAGAAGTGGTCCTGGAAGGAGTTCTCGCCGTGCCGCAGGTACGTGGTCAGTGGAGAGTGTTACTGACCTGAGGTAGCGGTAGTAGTTGACGAGGTACCAGGGCCGGTAGAAGTGGTCCTGGAAGGAGTTCTCGCCGTGCCGCAGGTACGTGGTCAGTGGAGAGTGTTACTGACCTGAGGTAGCGGTAGTAGTTGACGAGGTACCAGGGCCGGTAGAAGTGGTCCTGGAAGGAGTTCTCGCCGTGCCGCAGGTACGTGGTCTTGCTGATGTAGCAGCCGTTGAGCTGCAGGCGCGGCCGCTCCACGAACATGGCGCGCCACGATGACAGGCCCAGAGCACGAGGGTTGCCACACTCCACGCCCCATGTCCTGCAATTACAGTTCTCATTAAAAAAAATAGTACATTATTGCAAAGGCCGCGAAATAGGCAATTGCAGGTCGAGTATGTGTTTTGGCCGAGGCATATACTGGGTGTAAAAGACATGAACAGTCAAACGAAAACCATGTATTCTATACATCAAAATAAGACATATTTCAAAAAAGTTGTTTCTGGGAAATGATTTTTATTTTTTTGGTGTTAAAAATAATTGCAAATTGTACCGCGTAATGTAAAGGGCTCAACTCGCACGCAACTCGCAAAACCGCGATAATTTTGCCAGACGGCGGCCCCGTTCGTTAGTGTCCGTGCGCATCGAGTGAGCTACATTGAACGCTAACGTTTTGAAGCCATTTTTTGTTATGAAATACTAAAAAAAATGATAATGTTTCTTTGAACAAAAATTAAGAAATAATGTTAACAATTTGTCTTCATAAAAATCCTGAAAAAAAAACTAACTTAAGTTATTGACGGTCAAATAACTTCAAAACTATTAATTCCCATGTATAGCTGGATCCTAATGGTAAGCGAAATACCTAGTTCTCGGCTTTGTCATAGATCTTTTTACACGCGTTGTTTAAAAGAGGATTAATATAATTAAAAAATACGCCAATAGCTGGCAGTTTAGTGTACACCATAAACTCATAGTAATTGCAATATTTTGCTCACGGGTTGGTTTGTTGGTTTTAAAATAAAATTACTCCCAAACACATATAGAAGCACTTTACTCGCACTTATGTGCGATTCGCACACCGCTTTTCGCTATACTCGTATACGAGATGAAATAGTAGATTGTTTACTAAGGGAGCAAAGGACCATTACAAAGGCGAGAGCGTGTTTTGAATCAAGAGCGGAGCGAAGGATTCTAGAGTAAAATCTTGAGCGTAGCGCGGGATTCTAAAGTACGTCGCTCAAGCTTCAAAATAGTAGACTTTTAAGTATTTTTAAGTTTTATGTATTTTAATTAATTTTGTAATTATATTTATAGGTTTTTTAATTTTAATTTTATAAGTTCTTTTTTGTTGTTATAATTTTTTTAAATTCAGTCTCGCCTGTCTGTCAGGCGTCCCGCGACAGCTCACATTTTTACTTTCTCGTAAGTAGTATAGAGGAAGTCTTGTAATTGAAAAAAAATTCGACCTCGAGATTGTGACGGATTTAAATCCGTCAAAATCTCGAGGACGTTTTGGACCTCCCTGAGTTCAAAAATTTTTTTTTTTAATTATGTCTGTGTGTGTGTCTGTGCGTTAGCACGATAACTCGAGCATGCTTTACCTTATTGCAACCAAATTTAACATCGTGTATGACATCAAAATATAAGGTTTCTATCAAATTTTGAGTCACGAAAGTTAAGCAACCAAGTGCGCGGTCGGTACTCGGATGGGTGACCAAAATTTATCATGCATGTATGACATCAAAATATAAGGTTTCTATCAATCTTTGAGTCGTTTCCGGTAGGTATACGAGAAAGTCAAGAGGAGACCACTCCCGATTTTTTTTTTTATTATAAATATTACAATTTTTTAGGATCGTAATAACTATACTTACAGAGAAGTTAGCCTTAAAAAATATGATACCTGAGACAGAGCGATCGCCATATGTCGTGGTCCCGGGCCAGCACGTAGAAGCCGCGGCTGACGGCCGCCAGCCGCTCCAGCGAGCCCGCGTCCAGGTCGGAGCTCACCACCCAGCGGGCGATCAGCATCATCACCTCGTACGGCAGACACGAGATGTGCGTGCTCTACGGAAAACCACCACCAACTTGTAATGCTGCGGCCGCACACATCGCGATGTCGCGAATATTCGCGTTATCGCGATGTGTGTACCCACTTCGTGCGAGGTCGCAAGGACATCGCTCCATTATCGGTAAACTGGCGCACATCAAAACGTTTTTATCGCAATGTCTTTTGCTTGCGTGGCCACACTTCGTGGTCTTCAGTCAGCGCACAGCGGACGTGTTGTTTTAAATTAGTTTTTGACTATGTATTGGAATAACGATAAGATTTTAGAACTTATTAGTAACTAGCTTCCGCCCGCGACTTCGTCCGCGTGGACATTTTACCCCCATAGGGGTGGGATTTCAAAAATCCTTTCTTAGTGGATGCCTGCACTGTATAAGGTATTTATGTGCAAAATTTCGAGTCTCTAGGTTAAGCGGTTTGGGCTGTGCGTTGATATCTTAGTCAATTATTCAGGATTTTGTATTTTACATATATAGAATTAGGATTACGAGCCGATATTATTTAGTCTCGTTTTTATCTTACACAATAAATAAAAAATAATTATAAGTTGCCATAAATATACACCGACCGAGGCGTCCATTTTGTTTTTTGCGTGTGTAACATCGCTATAGGTTGTACATCGCGCAATATGTGGCCATGCACATTCGCCGTTAGCTGAAGACGAAGTTTATCGCGCGAATGTTATTTCAATGTGTGCGGCCGGAGTCTTAGCTTAATATCTATGTCGCAGTTGGATGGTATAACACGCCGTATTACATAATGGCGCGACGGATTGTAGCGTGTGAGAGTGATGAGTGACAATAATTCCACTCCACTTGGTCATATAAAGAAAAACCTAAACCTAAGTGATCTCCATTCGATTATACAAACTAATATTAATAGAATCTACTACGGATTTATCAACAAACGATTTTATTCGGTTGACAATTCTCATACACTTCAATCCGCCGCGCCGTTTTGTATTACGGCGTGTTATATAATCCGCCTGCGACATCTACATCGAGTCAGATGTTCATGAAACATGAAAGAAAAGTTGTAAACACGGTCGCCGAGCAGAGACAATATCGTACAATGACCTTTCAGTGTGAAACATTTTTACTAATGGTCAAATTATGTAAAATTTATTGATTTTTATTAAATTCTGTATTATTAGTAGGGCCCTGATTAATATGTAAATACATATTTTTAATATATAAGATTTTAGGTCACGTATGTGTTCTCTACCTAGATTAGCTTATATAGATAGTGAAAAACTAATTTTTATTTTCCATATTTCATGGGTATGTCCATATTTTATAAAAAAAATTTCACAATCATCCATATTTTCGATATTTATCATAGTTGGCAAGAAAAATTATAATTTTAACATGTTTGCATTCTCGCCACCACACGGACGCGTGTTTTATTTCTCTCGCGTATTTCGTCGTAATTTAATTTTTGACTCTAAATTATTTATTGCACATTGTCTGCCCCGTGCCGTGCAATGTAACGCCATATTTAGACCAAATCGACAAAGTTTTAATTTCGATAATTTAAAAAAGCATGTGATTGTGTATTGCAATCAATTTAATAAGACATATTTAGAGGAAGCTGATTTTTTTTTAATTATTTAAATTACCTGAATTTTGTTTGTATTTTATTTATGTTATTGCATAGTAATTTTTCGCAATAAACAGGGTTTAATATGAAAGATATGCTTTTTTATACTCCATAATTTTTCCATATTGTACATTTTTCAGTCCATATTATATGTACATATTTTGATTTTTTAAATACATATTTATCCGGGCCCTAATTATTAGCATTATTGCCAATGTTATGCGGATCTCGGGCTTGTGTGAAGACCTTCCTCGCCAACAGAAACACAGCACCACAAAAGGTAGTGTTATTTGATTGTAATCTTCTGTAAGGTTAAATCATAATAAGATACCCTAGCAAAATAAGAAACTGAGCAAAAACTCCCAAAAGTTTATATTTCCATGGGGATCTAACTCTGGATCTCTGAATCTAAAAATATAATAGCAAATAAGCAAACCACTAGACTACAAATATTTTTATACTTTTGAATAATTTACAATTTCTAAAAGTCAAGACAAAAAACAAAGTTCTGTTCTGTATTAACTGTTACTTAATGAATAAATAAATATATAATAAATTCTCGTAGTTATCGCAATTACCTTAGTAGGGTGTGCTGGCTCGCACAAGACGCCCTTCCTGGCTGTGATACGCTGAAGCCGAGAGAGAAGGTCTTCCCCCTCCACGGCGTCCTCGTCATCGCTCTCGTCCTCATTATCGTTGCGAGTCTCCACCTCTTGCATCAACTCCACTGTCATATAAGGCACAGAGTTTTTTTTTTCATTTCTCATACTCGGAAAGTAGCGTTTGTTTGATCTGAGTATTGGGTGACACACGTTAATTCCCACTACTAGCCGGGAAAAAATAATAGTAATTGCTTCCTTCCCTAGAGCGGGAATGAATTTTAAAAATAGAATTGTATTGGTATGCGAGAATTCTCTCAAATTCGGCGGTATGGTTAGCGGCGGTGACGCGGTGTGTTCCAAAAAAAAAGATTCTTTATACAATAGGGTTGTTGACACTATTCACAAATAATAACAGGGTGTTAAAGTGTGAAATTGGTAAAAGGTGGTGCCATTTTATGCCAAAAAATCTTCTCTGTGTCAAATTATCTCTAATTTGATTTTTATGTGTATCAGAAACATTTAATATACTCTGCCTAATCTTGAAAAAGACAGCAAGCATAAATTAGGACCTAAATTAATCAATGTTTGTCTCAAGATCCCAATAATATAAGGATTAATTCAGTAATCATATAGAAACATTAGTATAAAACAAAGTCGCTTTTTCTGTACATAGATACGTTATGGCAATCTTCCGTGCTTGAGCAATTCAAAACGAGTTTCCGACGCGTAAAGTCTGATTTACTGTATTATTTTACTACGTTTTAATACGAGTGCACAAGCGATTTTGACCTTATGGGTGCTCAAGCATGTGATACTACGCTTAGAACTTTTAAACTACACAACAGATTTCAATGCGGTTTTCACCAATAGATTCAAGAGAAAGATTTAGAAGTATAGTTCGTTAAGGTTAAAGTAACTACTCTAAGTATCTACACTTACGTGCAATAAAATCGACTCACCTCGTAGGCTTCGATTCTTAATATATCGGTACTTATATAAAAATAAGATTAGATAAACAAAACCTGTAAATATAATTTGAATGCATATTTCATCAGCTTTATTTAATCTACTCTAAACATCGAAAAACGAAGTATTGGTGACAAAAATGAGAAACCAGGGTTTCCGAAGAAATGAGTCTGAAATGAATATCATTTCTGAAACCCTGGTTTCTCATTTTTACGTCATACGCCATTTCTGTGTCTATGCAGAGTATTCAGAGTTAATTGAATCATTGTTTAATGAATAATTGATTAATCGTACAGATTTATTGACCCAAATTCAGCTGTTTCCCCAAAAATTTTAGCTCTTTTAATTGTATGTGGTTTTCAATTTGTAAAATCAATAAACCAAAGTCTATCACAGTAAAACTGGTCTAATGTAAGTTTAGGTTCTTGTTTAACACACGGGGTTAGAAAAATATTATTTACTAATTGTAGATTTTGATTAGGGAGTTCTTAACCAAAGCGTACCGGTGAGTCGATTTCATTGCACGTAAGTGTAGTTATTAGTAAGTGGCATAATTCATGAGCGCCCAAGTATTACTTACATTACTTTCTGGAGCTTTATCAACATAATTGAGAAATAAAGTAGATATTTTTTTATGATTTATCTCGTTCTGCTAGCCTCACTTTTAGCCGGACTATTCCAACCTTATGGTGATGCCGGCAGAGTAGAATAGCATCACCCCATATCCTCCAATGGGTGTTGCAGAAGCCGACTAATGGATCAGCAAAGCGGTATTGATCACCTTATACTCCGTCCACCAATCCGCATTGGGCAAGCGTGGTGGACTACTGCCTAAACGTCCTTCGATAATGCTGCGGCCGCACTCATCGCGATGTCGCGAATATTCGCGTTATCGCGATGTGTCTAGCCAAGTATTCGCGAATACTTCGGGACTTCGTGCGAAGTCGTAAGGACATCGCGCCGTTGTCGGTAAACTGGCGCACATCAAAGCGTTTTTATCGCGTTGTCCTTCGCTTGCGTGGCCACACTTCGTGGTCTTCAGTCGGCGCACAGACATCGTGCGCATCGGACGTATTGGTTTAAATTAGTTTTCTACCTTGGATTGGAATAACGACAGGATTTTCGAACTTATTAGCAATTAGGAGTGTGAGTCAATATTGTTTAGCCTTGCTTATTTCTTAACCAATAATTCCTGACAGAATAAAAAATAATTGCCCTAAAATATAGGCCGACCGCGGCGTCCATTTTGTTTTTTGCGTAACATCGCGATCACATCGCGACAGATTTTAACAGCGCGCAATGTGTGGCCATGCACATTCGCGGTAGGCCGAAGGCGAAGATTATCGCACGAATGTTATCGCGATGTGTGCGGCCGTAACATAACAAGGAGGGGCCTTGTGTCCCAGCAGTGGGTCGAATTTAAAAGGCTGTTATAATGATGATGATTCTAACCTTCAGGTGTGTCGGAACGTAGCTCTGACGCCTCGTACAGCCTGCTCTCCACATCTGGCAGTATCTGCATGGCTCGTTTGTAGTGCTGGATTGCTTCGTACAATTTACCCCCGCGCTCCATCTCCACGCCTCGTAGGAACAGCTGCTTCGCCTGCACAAACGATGGAAGTAAGATAGAATACCTCACTAATATTTATCCACCATAAGGAGCATCGATGGCCTCCACCTATTGCAACTCTACCTTTCTTTCTAATATCTTAATATGTACTGTAAAGTAGTGCCATTAATGGGGTCCTACCACCTCGAGTGATGGTCCTGGAAATGAGGCACCGATAAAGTCACTATTTTTTATAATTGCCAAAATTTTTGCGTTTTCAAAGATTTGATGAAACAATGGTCTCGGTGGCGTAATGTTCAACGCAGCCGCCCGCATTGCGGAAGATGCGGGTTCGATTCCCGCCTGAGGCAAGTCGATTTTTTTCAGTTCATTTTTCTAGCCTTGAGATAATTTTAGGTACGTATTTTATAGAAGGTACTAGTATTATTATATGGCCCAAGTCAAGGTCCAGAACGAGACCCCAGTAATTTGACAATTATGTTTACTAGGACACGGTCAGCAATAGAATGAGTCAAAAGGGGGAAACTGAACCAAACATCATGGATAATATTGAATTTGATTTAATATATAATTATATTTTAAAATATTGCCAGTAATTTGGATAATAGGAAAATGACGATAGTCACGAAGATTAAGAATAAAATATAAGCTCCTTGACGATAGTACTATAACATGACAATGTTCATATAGTACCACGTTACATACCAACCAATCAACAAAATTTCCGGTGCACCACTTGTAGGCGATAATCGCGTAGCACCGACGTGTCAGATTTCCAATACCGATTTTAGGCATAGATATAGGAATCTGTAGATTGGCAATGTAAAAGAGAAAGAGCATACTACCGTATATATTAGAGCGAGATAGATAGACGAGACCATTTCACGTACACGCAGGGGGCCTAAGGAGGCCTGACAGTCACGTAGAAAAGACAGCAACTGTCAGACTGCAGTACTATTTTTCATGCACACATGCGCATTATGCACTAATCGGTGTATTTTTTTGGTCTCACTCTAGTCGATTCATTGCCAACCTATAAACGTCAGTAATAATAAATCTATGATTTGAGCCAATAAGTGTAGACTATGTCGTCGGCCACACTAGAGCGACTACGCGGAGGGGAGGCGATCTGCGGTAGCGGAGTGAAGACGCTACGCCTTATTGGCTGCGCCATATTACGTCAGCATCCTATTGGCCGAAGTTAAAAGTAGGCGGGGCTTGTTGCTGGGCAACTGTGTTAAAGTATTATGTTTCATAAATGGAAGACCGGAAACTTTGTTGACTGTACCTACTTTTATATCCAGCTATTTTCCTACCTCTTTCCTTTCCTATTGTATTGTCCTAGGAGAGACCGAATTCCAACACCCAAAAATACTCGCATCAACTTCTTCAAAGTTTATCGAAGTTTGTCCGTGATGAAAACGGAAGATAAGCTATAACGAAAGCCGCTAAAAACCCTTGCATCAGAGAAATAATCTCCACTTTACAAAAGATCGCAGCTTCAGTAAAGTAGAGATTAATCTCTTCTTTTGATGAGTAAAATATTTTTTTATATTTTTTGCTTATTTATTTGGCACAGTAACAACATGCAAATTAATATGTAAGCATAGAATCTATGAATAAAAATATGTCTAATTCTTTATGAAATTAATTCTGTAGTTCTTTATTATTCTACTCTTAATAAATAAATTAATTAATTAATGTGCACATGCGTGGTATTGGGCTATGGAGTGGTGACCGGTGACATTATTAGTGGTGAGAGGAATTAAAAATAAATGTTGTCTACGCTAGTCCTAGATTTAGCTGGCGTCTTGTGTGACATGGCTTAAAATATTTGTATCTAATTGGGAATTCATAATTTTGTATAATGTTAGGAGGTCTATAATTATGCGTCTTTCGTGCATCTGTAGTTTAAATTTAATTATTCGTTTCTATGTTTTTAAATCCTATAGCTACATATGTATTCCACGAAGTCCACTCTAATGTAATATCAAGATTGACTGCGCGTGGGCACACTGTATTTAGTGTCTGATTTACAGTTCGTACAGCCTTAGGCCTACTATGACACACCCCCACACACTTAATAACAAAAAAGCTATAAAAGAATCTTCACATAAAATACCCACCCTATCCTCATCTGAGAGTGGTTGAGGCGGCTCAGGAGCGGGAGCGGGAGTAGGCTCTGACTGTGGTGTAGGAGTCCCCTCCAGCTCCCGTTGCCATTGCTGCCGGAACAGGGCCAACTCATCTTCAGCATCTCTGGTCTGCAACAATTTCAGTTAGCAATTAGAATTTTTTTCGTTTTTTTATTAATGAACTGTTTGAAATCAAAGTCACTCACATTACATAACAACACTTTCGCCTCTGAATGGATGAAGAGAGCCTTTGCCATTAAACTAATGAATAGTTTAAGGCTGGTTTTACAGTGACGCTTAACGTCCGTACAGACGGTAAACCGCAGTCCACGCGGTTTGTTTTGTTTCTATGTAACAATGTAAGACCCTTAAAGCTCGTGTCCTGCGACGCTTGCCACACGCGCTGGAGAAAGCGTGACTCTAAAACCAGCCTAACGGCAGGTAAAGAAAAGAGAAGGGCAATGTAGCCATTCTACAAAATATACCTACTGAAACTTTGGCAATGGTCTTTAAAATGTTGTTCTATTCTACTCTTAATTAATGACGTCGAGGCGCATTAAACGTACCTACGCATTTTGCCAATGTCAAGTGAAAATGAAACTAAAGTAACAAAATTTGTACGGTTGATTTGGGTTAAAAATGGAGTCTCTCAACACGTGTTTTTACAACATGAACTCGGGAGAAACTCCAAAATGTTGTTGTTGCTGTGCCTATTCTTGGGGAAAGCTCATGTTCAACAAAATTGTTTTTTAGCTGAAAAAAGTAATGAAGATAATGATCTGATACCTGGGTGTCATTCTGCAAGTTCAAACTCTCAAGAGCCTCCGTGGCATCTTGCAGGTGATTGCAGTGAGAGGAGGAGTCCTCTGGCTCGTCCCCCTCACAGTCACTACCACCACTGCCTGATCCCAACCCAGATGCTGAACGCGCAGATGAGTCCTGAATAACATAATATTGAAGTAATGTATAATTGATACTTGCAGCTGACTGGACACAATCTGCTGTTATTCCACTCCATAAAAAAGGCTCCACAAGGAAATGTGAAAATTACAGAACGTTGTCACTTATGTCCCATGCAAGTAAGATCCTTCTGCGCATTATAAACACCAGACTTTCATCTTTTGTGGATCACCAGATGCCGAGCGAGCAGTCCGGTTTTGTATCTGGAAGGGGTACTCGTGAACAGATTTTGAATGTTCGTCTTCTTATCGAAAGATGTCGCGAAATTAACAAACCCTTAGTTTTGTGCTTCATTGATTACTCAAAGGCATTCGACTGTGTACAATGGAGGACGATGTTTGATGTGCTCGTAGAGATGGGTGTGCCTCATCACCTTATTTTTCTTATACAGAACCTATATCTGGATGGCTCAAGCTTTGTGAAACTGGAAAATGAAAAATCTAAATCCTTCCACACAGAACGAGGCGTGCGTCAGGGTTGCATTCTGTCTCCTAAGCTGTTCAACTTGTACGGTGAATATATAATGAGGAAAGCACTGGACGGCTGGAACGGTGGCGTCGCAGTGGGGGGACGCATGATCTGTAATCTAAGGTATGCAGATGATACGACAATCGTTGCGTCGAGTGAAGAAGAGATGGCAATCCTTCTAAAGAAAGTTGAAGTAGAGAGTGCCACACTCGGTCTTAAGATCAACCATTCCAAAACAAAAATTATGGTGGTAGACAGAGCAGATATACTTCCAGTAACCGACGCACTGAATGGATATGAAAAAGTCAATGAGTTTGTATATCTTGGATCATTGATATCCGATGTCGGTAGCTGCACTAATGAAATCCGCCGTAGAGCCGGTATGGCCAAAAGTGCTATGACTAACCTCGATAAGATCTGGAAGAACAGAAGTATCCGGCATACTACTAAAATGCGCTTAGTTCAAACTTTGATCTTCTCAATATTTTTATATGGAGCCGAGACCTGGACTGTAAGAGTCCGTGATAGCAGTAGGATAGACGCCTTCGAGATGTGGTGTTGGCGAAGACTACTTCGCATTCCTTGGACTGCTAAAAGAACCAATGAGTCCATTTTGGAGCAGCTTAATATCACCACGCGGCTCTCAGTTACTTGCCGACAAAGAGCTCTCTGCTTCTTCGGACACATTATGCGGTCACCAAAGCATGGTCTGGAGAAGCAAATAATACTTGGTAAAATGGACGGCAGACGTGCCCAAGGAAGAGCGCCTTTAAGATGGTCCGACACAGCGAAGGCAGCAATGGGCGGCAGCATACACCGTGCAGTTCACACCGCGCACGACCGAACCACGTGGAAACTGATCGTACGTGGTCGCGATCCTCAGCAATGAGGGAACGAGGAAGAAGAAGAAGATAATTGATACATCAAACCTAACCTAATACGGGAGGCATACATAAACGGCGTCGGGTGTAGGTGAGGAGCCGGCGACGGAATGTGTAGAGGAGTGTCATCCGAGCCCCGCCGCTGATACAGTCCACATAGTTCCCGGTATGCTCCGCCTACTTTTTACTCCGACCGATAGAATAATAACGTAATATAGCGCAGCCAATAAGGAGCTGCGTATTCATACCTACCGCTTCCGCTGGTTACCTCCCGGAAGTCGTTCTATCGTGGAACGTGGTCGACGACATAGTCTTTTCTTATTGACTCAAATCGGTATTGGGGGGCAGGTCGCCTGTCAATCAGATGATTATCGCCTACAAGTGGTACACCAGGAACCTTGTCGGTGTGGGCGGAACGCGGTATTTTTGCAATGCACAACGTCTGCACCTGATGCCGCTTATGTATGTCCCGTACCTAAGGGCCCTTTTAGAGTGACTTGAGTTTGCCTGCAACCATCATTTCATACATATTTTCATTGTCATATGTGCACATGCACAAGGGACATGAGCTGGTCACAATACTGTAGTGTGGCAGAATATAACGGGTGTAAAAAGACCTATGACAAAGTCGAGAACTACATATTCTGCTCATCATTAGAACAATTTTTTACTTCTAGACTATACCTGGGAAATTGATACAACCACATGTTACTCTATAAAAGGGAAAACGCATATTGATGCATAGTTGATAGGGATATATAGAACAAAAAGTTACTTGTAGAAACGATTTGTATTGTTTGCCGATTGTCTAGGCCTTCTATACTGTATTGAGATTTTATTATTATTATATTATATTATTATTTGCTCCTGATAGCTCCAAGCTATAGCGAGCCTGTTTACAGAAATACCTCTACGCACATTATGCCTCTATGAGATGCTGATTCAATTATAACAAGTCGAAAAGAATTTATGTCACATTCTAAAAAAGTTGAGTAGTTTCAATAGCATATGTATCTGTTTACTGTCGAAGTGATAATTATCCTATGTTTATATGTGAAATGAAAATAATTGTATGTTTTGTAATATGAGTTGGATAAATAAAACAGGTTTCTTTACTATTTCTGAATAAAGCTTAGGCAAATGCAGCTACTAGATTTCATTATCAGATATGCTCTATTGCCACAACATGAGGCAAGATATATAAATCAATACCAAATATGATAATCAATGTAAAATTAATGAGTATATATTACTCTATGCAGATATAAAAGAAAACAATGTCAATGAGCAACAAAAAAAAATTAGGAAATAAAAACAAACATACTAAAAACAAACATTATCTTATTTAACTACTGATAAAAATATATATTAATGATAAATATTATTATTTTCGGCGGCATATTAACTGTTTCATAGTTGCTTAGAATAAAAAATTTAATTATTTTCCATAATTTTATGTAAATATTATGAAATCTTAGTTACAAGGTTACTTTGAAACTTAACTTTTTGAGAAACTTTATACACATTTTCGTAAACTTTCTCCGTTAAAATCTATTACAATAAGTTGCATTTTCATATTCCTATTTTCAAACATATTTATTAAACATAAAACTCTGTTTTTAACTACTAAAAATAACTTAATGCGAAGAAGTAAACTTTGTAACATATTGGTTCTTTAAAAACAAAAATTGTACACGTACCATCTCCAATACCTTTTTTTATTAAAGAACTAGATGTATATTATTTATAAAGTCATTTAAACTAGTGCTCCGAAAGGTTGAAACTATTTTTTTGAAATTTTAATTGCTTGCTCGATTTAATAACTTTGTCTTGATAAATCTGTCAAACCAAATGTCAAGTCAATTGTCAAATTGTTTCGTTAGAGTGCGTTGCGTTCCAAAACCAGGTGAAGCCAAGTTTAGCACTAATTTAGCACAGATATCTGTGGAGTTTCTCCCGAGTTCTTGTTGTAAAAACACGTGTTGAGCTTAGACAAGTGTTGAGAGACTCCATCTTTTACCTCAGTCTACCCTACAATTGTCTGTTAATATTTAAATTTTTACTTGACTGGCGAAATGCGTAATATATCGCGAATGCCATTTATTTAAAGAAGAAGAACAGATATCTGTCATGCTAAATTACCTTTTGAGAAAATTGCTGTAAAAAAACATAGAACAAATAATTTTTTTTATATGAGAAATGATTTGGCAACAATAAATAATTAAAAAGGGGTTTCAGAAATGAAATAAATAGATATAAAGAATAATTAGAGCTCAAAAGATTTTAAGTTAAGACGAAAAAAACAAATAAAAAAGGAGTATGGAATAATTTTATTTTTGCGTTTACAAACGCGTAAATATAATACTAGACAAATGCACTGAAAAAAAAAAAACAAGTTTTTCAGTGCATTTTTCTAGTATTATATTTACGCGTTTGTAAACGCAAAAATAAAATTATTCCATAATGTAAGGTAGTTTCATCTTAGCTGGGCGTCAAATATTTGCAAAAATATTTCGTTCGGGTCTTGGAAGTGCAAATTTCAAAGATTTGATGAAACGATGTTTACCATGAAAACATAAGCACCAAGCACTGATAAATTTCGACAGCGAAAAGCAGTGCCTCGCGAAACCTTGACATCGGGAGCTCGATTTTTGTTTCGATGATGGAGTGCAATGAAAAAGGTGTTATTTCGATGCATAAGCATATTTAGGGAAGTTGACGAAACATTGAATTAAAAGGTTTTGTGGTGTGATTGGTATTTAAGACGTTTAAAATTTTGGATAAAATAGGGGGTTTCCACCTCAACAGTCACCATCATGCGGTCTGTTGCCATGCATTTCTCGTCAAGCTCTCCCTAGGTGCATAAAATGTGTGACATCCACATATTAATGCGAACATTACACATTATGAATATCGCGAAAAATCATCTGAAGATCTGTTTGTATGGGCTAGATCCCTCTGCTGTCCTGTAATAAGGAAAAAAAACGAAAAAGGAGTGTTTAGCGCTTAGACAAAGCTAAACGTAGTGTATTATATACTCTTTGAAAGCATTGTCTAAGGTTTAGCGGGAAACCATGGCGTCTGGAGATCGATCTTTATTTCGATAATTCAAAATTGCTTCGGTGTGGATCTTGTGCAGTGAAAGTGGTGTCATTTCGTTGCATAAGTATTCGTGTTGACGAACAGTTATGAGGAATCATTGAAACAAAGGTTTTGTGTATGTGGTGTTGAGAATTGTATAGTGGTTGGAAATCCCACTATACAATTCTCATCAGTCACAATCATGAGGTCTGTTGCCATGCATTTCTTTCCAAGCACTCCCTAGATGCATTAGAATGTGTGACGCCCATATTTTAATGCAAACATCAAGAAAGAAGATAATAAAACTGAAGACTTAGCTGTGTGGGCTAAATCCCTTTGCCGTCCCGTAACGGGGAAAATTCAATGACGTGAATTCCTACGTCATAGGGAAAATTTAACAAAAAAAAAGGAGTGTTTGGCGGGAAACCATGGCGTCTGGCGTGGTTGGAAATCCCACTATACAATTCTCATCAGTCACAGTCATGAGGTCTGTTACCATGCATTTCTTTCCAAGCACTCCCTAGATGCATTAAAATGTGCGACGCCCATATTTTAATGCAAACATCTGAAACTGAAGACTTGGCTGTATGGGCTATATCCCTTTGCCGTCCCGTAACAGCGATAATTATTCCAAAAAAAATACAAAAAAAAACTTTTCTACCCATTTCTACCACTACAATCTAATTTCATTGGTCAATAATAAACGCATTCATAATTGTCTAATCATATTTGAGCTTAGTATACTGACTTAATTTTGGATTGGTGTAAGTAAAAGCACATACCATAAACAAATAAAATCTTAATCTGGTGGCTTCTTGGGAATTGAAGTTATAGTGTCACTCTATAATTTTTAATTTATTTCTGTAATTATTCTAATATGTAATTGTAATATTGTTAATCATATGAGTAAAAAAATAAGTATTTGCAACAATTTAACATTCCGTAGTATTAATCTACGATTGACTGACGTAGCTGTAAGGAAACCAAAATGGTATGTAGCCTTGCATGTATGTTATTTTTGTGTTAATTCGTAATAAGTAGATAATAAATTGATATAAACTATTACTTTCAGTCTTTAAATATTACTTTTATCATTTTAATTAGTATTATTACAAATATCTTATTTTTTCTAGATGCAATTCATGTTATTATTTAGCCGACAAGGAAAACTTAGGCTTCAAAAATGGTACGTGGCCCACCCGGATAAACTGAAGAAAAAGATAACTAGAGAATTAATCACAACCGTTTTAGCGCGCAAACCCAAAATGTGCTCCTTTTTGGAATGGAAAGATGTTAAAGTGGTTTACAAAAGGTAACACTAATGATAAGGATTAGGTATAAGGAAATGATTATTTTGTAAGAAAAACTAAAACTATGAATAATACTTAACCTAACCACTACTTATTCACTATCAATTTGTTAACTTTTTTTAAAATTTATCTAACAATAATAAAGACATACATTTAAACTAAAACTTTGTTAATTTAACCTTTGTTAGTGGTATTAAGTCTGCATAGCTCATAACCATCTTATAGGTCTCTAGCCATTACAATCCTGTTATAGTATTGCTATTTTCCAACACTTACTTTAGTGTTTGAGGGTTCCAGGGGTATCTTTGTCCTTATCATTACTACAACGCCTCAGGGTGCTGCAACCCACAGTTTGGGAAACTGTAAACACAGGGTAGCAACGTCAATCAGAGTTACTTGTATGCTATTGTATGTCTCAAATAACAATAAAAAGCAATTGTGAGACTAATTAAGAATATGATAAAAAATTTGTTGGAGATACAAATATTATTATATTGTTTGTCTCTATGTATTTCAGGTATGCATCCCTGTATTTCTGTTGTGCAATGGAGCAGGAGGATAATGAGCTGCTCACCCTAGAACTTATTCATCGCTATGTAGAACTTCTTGACAAGTATTTTGGCAGTGTAAGTATGAGTCTTATAACTTTACTTTTTTTTTAAATGTAAACCAGCCATATCAGCCAACGAACCATGAAGAACATAATGCTTATGTGTGCAAGGGTAGTCTGGAAGAAATCTCTTATATACTAATAGGAGTACCCACTGTACATTGTCATTGTTATTATTTTCTTTCTGTATTGAACATGTACTCGTGTAAATAAAGAACATATTCTAGCCATTTATCTATGAAATATGGCTTTAAAAATGAAAATTTTCAAATATTATTGAAATAGCTAGTTCAAAACAATAAGCACTCCGAGAATTTTAAAACAAATTTGTCCTTTCCAAATATAAAAAATAAATTAAATAGTAATTTAAAAGAAATGATGCAAGTATTAAAATTTCGTCATATTTTTTTCAAATTGCAGGTGTGTGAACTGGACATCATATTTAACTTTGAGAAAGCATACTTCATCCTGGATGAGCTGGTGCTGGGCGGGGAGCTGCAGGAGACCAGCAAGAAGAATGTGCTAAAGGCAATCGCTGCACAGGACTTGCTGCAAGAGGTCAGTAGCCAGGACAATGAACTTGTCTGATTCAGTGTGTACGCAACATTAATATTGCAACTTGGATATTTGACAGACTATATTCTATTTTGTTAACAGTGGCTGTTATGTAACTAAATGTGATTAATAGCCTGATTGGACTGCTTCAAAACATTTATAATTTGCGTATATTTGTGAATATAAATTCAATAATAGTATTTATCCTTTTGAACACCATGGTTTTTCAAAAGAAACTTTCTCTAATGCTAATATTAAACAGTTTTATTAATGTTATTCACGTCATAAGCACCAATAATGTTGAAAGTTCAAAAAAATATGTTAATATAACTTTATAATATATGCCATTGTGTGATAAATACACTTCACTTAGTCTAAATGTTATCCCACTGTCGGAGCATTTAATATAGGACTCAGTAGCAAGACACCTAAAGGTGCTATCTGAGACTTCAATGTCATGTTAAAGAGTGAATAATGCCTAAATTCGTCATTAATTTTCAAATTGTTAAATATATTCAGCATAAATGGTCCGTCAAGCATCCAATTCCTACTTTGTCATAACTTACATAATAGCTAGCATTTTACTGGTCTTTGTTATTGATTTTTTTTATTGTGATCTATATACCTTTTGAAAACGAGGACTAGGAAGTAATCAACATTTGTATACTTATTTAAATTTATATTAGGATGTAAGATGGCATAAATGTGCTACTTTTTTTTGGATTTTATACAAAAAAATTGTGATTTCTTCAGTCATATCAATCAGACTTATCATTTTAGCTCTAAATATAGCAGTCCAAAAGCAATCTCGGTTTTATGATATTAGTAACATTTTGAGTAGCTATATACAATATAAAGTTCTCTAAAGTAATGGTTAGTCAATAAACTACAAAAATTACAATTATGATAGCATTTGGGAACATTGATTTTGCTCAGTAACACAGTATGCGCCATTGTTTAATTATAAATTCAGTCATTTATATTAGATACATTTTGTATTTTTAATTACATCATGTCCACATATCACAAAAACCTACAATATTTATTTAAGCTAGTCTATGTATGTTAGGTTAATTTACTTTTGATGCATACAGGTATCAAAATCGTGAAATTCTAATGTATTATTATGTGGACCATTAATAGGACAGTGGCCTCCGTAGTGCCTTTCAGTGTGCATAGGAAGCACTAGCAATTTATAGGAGCACTGCCTTTTAGTTTATAAATCTTGAGTATACAACTAGGTACGTACTGTTCAGTACATAAGTTCTGAGCATATCTCTCAATTGTTCTTGCCTATAAAACACTTTAAGATGTTAAATGTAGTGTTTTGATAAATTAGGATTATTATACAACATATAAAGAACCAATTTGAATAGAATTTAGAAGCTTTATTAGTGCCTATTAAATGGATTAAGATATACATTATAAAGTGTTATAAATGTTTAAAATTAAACACAATATTATAAAGACTCCGACATACAAATATGTATATATCTACAATACATACATATCACTATATCTTCATTATGAATTTCTTATCAAACATAGCACTGACTTCTTACAGAGTGTCTACTTAACTAACAGCTAATGACAGCGTACTTGTTTCTCCTTGTGTGTTCCTATTGATTATCACAGCAGTATGATTGCAATGACTGGCTATGCTAATTCTTTTAACAATATTTTAAACACCACCCTGCAAATTCCTTGTAACATTTATTCTCATCTTAATTTAACTACAAAGATATATTATAAAGTTTGAAAAGATACAATGTCATGATTTCCATGTGACTAGAAAATAAACAGCTATTGCCACTATATGTATATCACTACTATATGTGTGTTAACTGCTCTGGTAAATATTGCTGATTTTATTTTACTTACAATTGATTAAAATTTAAGTACATATCTTACTGCTAGTGCGGCTTCCATAAGAGATTTACTCACACGTAATTTAATACCAACCTTTTAATTTATCTATGATCTAAACTATGTTGACAAGTATTGAGGGAGGTTGTATAAGATTACTTCTTTATGATGTTGTATCACCGCTGTTGAATAATCACTTAATATCAAGATGTGATTACAACGTTATTGTACAAAGAAAAGCTCAGGAATTTAACCCTAGTTACAATAGTTATAAATTTTAAGATAACTAATGTTAATAAAATACATTTATTGCTTTCATTATTATCGAAAATACCTAAGTCTTAGAATCTGAGTGATGGCATTATTCGAAATTAATAAGGGCACCTCCATACACCAATAGTTTGATCAATGAAAAATAGGTCTTTTGTATACTAGCAAAGGGTATAAGTTACGTTTAAAAAAGTATCTCTTGATTTTCTGTAAAAACCTGGAAAAAATATTTCTCTTTGCTTTTCTTGTTTTCATACCTTAACTAAGAAAATAAATGTTATGAGGTATTTGTAATATCTAAATAACTTGTGTCTTCTGTCTGCTTCTTGAGTCACTACCACCTCTATACACTTTAGTACTTTGTTTCGATTTAGACTACCCCAAGATTATCAACGGAATATCCATTGTCTCTTTACTGAGTAATATTTTGCTTAATTAATTAGCAATGGATATGAAGTAAATTTCAATGAATAAAAAACCATAAAAAGCTATGTTTTGGTGAGACCAGCGAAACGAGAAAAAAAATGTAAGTACACAAAAAACATTGGATTGATTATCGGGCATACGTTTTCTCGTATTCACCCTATGTTGACTATTTTAGGGTAGTATCACAGTGCTAAAGTGTATACCTACATGTGGCTGTCTGTCCGGCACTCGCTAACCTTCCTGTTTTCTGTGTGATGTATGCATGCTGGCGGCGTCAGGACCTGAACGATGGATTGTTGCACTGACATTGGACTTCGCTGAAAACAAAACGCTAATAATTCTACATGTGCTTCTTGTAGTGTTGTAACGTAGTTTTGGTAGCTATGTAGCGTAGAGGTGACACTGCATACTGGCGTGGGCGTTTTGTTGAAAAGAAATCTAACCCTATGTGGTTTATTTTAGAACACTCTTTAGCGTAATGTCCGAAGGATCTTTGGGATCTATCAGAAAGCTGTTACGCGTTAATGCGTTACGTGATTACGTTCTGCTTCATCAGGATGACCGATGCGGTCATTGTGGGCTTGTTTTACAAGGAACGCAAAATCGACCGCTTAAACGCTTTACCTCATGAACGCCTTCTGTCTATAGATCACTTAAAATAACAGCGATGTAGTTATTATTTACTCTCCTGGCCTTGCAGCATTGCCTATATTCACGACCCCACCCCAGTACTGCATTAAAGATGATGCGAACTACACATACAAAAGTATGTTTTATATCTTTTGCTTAAGAAACATTTTGTTTTGTTCTTATAAGTACACATGCCACTTTTGAGTCTTGGTTCAAAGCGGTGTCGGGTAAAGTAGTATTGTTTAGGGCCGCACAGCGAATTATCTTAGATTACCTAATGTAGAAGTTTACCATACATTTGCAAAGATTATATTGGTCACAATATTGTGGTCAATTCGTCACTGATTAGACTTGCCAATGAAATCTGACCGCAATGTTTTCAGACAGATTTTTCTTCATTGAGTCTAAGTGTCATTCATCATTCATTCTCTGAGATAAAGTGTATGGCGTGCCCAGTATTTTCTAGTGAACTTTCAACACGTCTGTTACTATCATGAAGTGTCGCTAAGCACTCCTTACATGCAGCCGTGAAGAAGCACGGCAAGGCGAGGGTGGCTACCTCTCGCACTATCTATTTCCGCATTTGGACTCCACTTCTGCTTACCATCAGGTGGAATAGAGTCATTTGCTTGACCTTTTTATAAATAAATTAATGTATAGTATACATATTTTAATTCTCACGTTGCTAGTGAAGACATGCTGGAATCCTATTTTGAGGTACCTACTGCATGACACATAACTGCTATGATATTTAGAAAAATACTTAATCAGACAAAACTGCATGGGCTAGGATATTTAGCGATATATTTACCAAAATCTTTCATATTGTCCTCCTTTTAACATATGAAAACATTAATGTCTTGCGGATTGATTCAACCAAAATTGAAGGGTTTCATCATTAATGTCCACATTACCGATTCAGCCAAAATTTTTAAGTTTTCATCAGCTGTCTTCATTAATTTCCACATTACCAGGTATTTCAGTAAAACAATAATTATTTTGAATGTCTCGAATACATCGTTTCTAAAGAACACGTCCTAATCTTAACGTTAATTACGCATTTTTCCAATGTCAAGTGAAAGTATTCAAGTAGCAATAAATTGTGCGGTGTTTGCAAACAGGTATACTGATAAGAGCGCCTTATACAAGTATTCTCATATTTCCGAGTCAATCTTTTTTTTTTCGGAAATTTATACTCATAAATACCTATTTGTTTGAACTTAGTTAATGGGGTTCTACTAACGCTTAGCATACAGTGGATTTTGACTCCAAAGCCAATGAAAATTCACCGTGTATCTAAATTGGGGATGCTACGGAGCGTCAGTTCCGATTCCGAAAACTCGGAAGTTCCAATTGAGTTGAACTCCGTTTCGGCGCCGTTAATATTGAATCGGGAGTCTATAAGAAAGATCGGAACTGAATAGGTACGTAAAAAGCACCCGTGGCCAGGGCATTTGTTTACAAAAACGAGTTTAATATGTAAATTCAAGCAGCGTCATCAGCTGATGAAATTTAGAATAATTTTAAAGTATTTTTTTTTAATAAAATATGATGAATATCGTTAATGAGGACGCTTACATCATAACAGACAGCCAAGTCCAACACAGTGATAAATGTTGCAAATGAGAGTCTTAATAAACATAGCAAAGAAAAACGTAAATAAAAGTCTGGTTCAAGCTCTGACTCCGGCTTCAACTAAGATTCCGATTCCAGTTCCATCTTTGGTACCAATTCCGACAAATAAAATTTAAAACTTCGTTTCCGATAAAATCACTTCCGTCCGTAACATCCCTAATGTGAATATCCCTTGTTGTATCGACTGTATTTTTTTTACTAACGCTACTCATGCATGCCATTAGCTTATTATGCACATTTCATTACTCGTATACGAAAAAAGAAGATATTTTAATTTCACCACATTTTCACAATTTGGGGCACGGAAGAGGCCCCGCCAAGTTGAAGTGAACATTTAAAGCACGCCTCATTACATTTTACTACATACACAAATAACTATAATACGAAAATAAAGTTTAAGGTTCACTTTGATTACCTATCATAAAAAGAGATTTATGTAAGTTATTTACTAGTACTACAATAGGTGTCTATTGTAATTATGTAGTGATTATGTATTATTGAATATAAATATCACTGTCGCTTTGTATATGTGTAGTTGATCAACTATGTTTATTCCATTGTATCGAGTACAATGTTTTACCATGTTGCATGTCGTGTTAACTTCAACGATATTCGTTGGCTTTACTAACGTCTTTGGCGTGTTAAAATCCAACAAAATATTTGCAGTGCAAATAAGTTTTAATATCTCTCGCTGATTATCGTGTTACGGCTGCTGTGATGTTTTTATTTAAAAATCTTTTCTATTTGTACTGAATGCCTAAAAGTTTACAAACGCGATCACAGCTGACACTGATGACTGCTGAAATATATTATTATGATATTTGCGTTGCATTATTTTCTCGTATTCCTAAAGATTTTTTTTATTTAAATATGAAATTTTGAACCTTGACCGACCGCCTTAGGCAATGTATCAATGTAAAATAAAGTTTAAATAATAAATACACAGTATTAAAAGCTGGGAAATTACTGAAATTGTGATGAAAAATTACTTTCCTTTTGTGAATACGAGAATGTTTTGTGCACATGCCAAAAACTTGTTCAAATACCCTAACCCATGGTGAAACAATCTACTCTGGTGGTGGTTTGGCTGCTCATGCATTTAATGTAATGGGATGTTGAAATACATTTGGTTGAAATGAAAATTCTGTTTTCTTGCATGTTCCTATTCCTGGTCCTTTGACGTGGCACGAGATTTCTCTTTGCTCTTTTTAACGAACTGATTGCATATTGCATAATGCCATTAATTACTTGTGGAATCCTTGAAACATGTCAGTCAGTCGCAATTTTAATTATCTATTCCATTACAGTCATTACCTTTTTTTGATAAATATTTTTTTTAAAATATTTATTTATTAGAATTATGTACTCATTGTTTTACAAAAAAAATTGTAATGCCCTTGTGCCGCGCTTTTTTTGTAAGTAACAATTATAAGTCTTAAAATTAAACCGACTTCAAAACTTATGAAAAGGGAGAAATAATAGTAATATGTTTTAAACGATCAAAAAGTAATATGGTAACAATTTTTCGAGGTCGGTGCCAGCCTTAGTTTAAAAGGAATAATTACTTGAGTAACTACTGTATTTACAGTGGGTATGTAAATAAAAAGAAATCTGGAATACCATGTGGCTGGCACCTGGCATCGACAACAAAAAATAGTTATCATATTGACTTTTATATAGCCATATGTGATGCCGGCAGAGTAGAATGGCATCACCCATATCCGCCAATAGGTGTCGTAGAAGGTGCTTAATGGATCAGTAAAGGGGTAATGATCACCTTATACTCCGTCCACCAATCCGCATTGGGCAAGAGTGGTGGACTACTGCCTACACCTCCTTCGATTAAAAGGAGAGGCCTTGTGTCCCAGCAGTGGGTCGAATTATAAAGGCTGTTATGATGATATTGACTTTTAGATAATTTAAAACATAAATTATGTTATTTCTCTCTTTTCATCAATTTAGAAGTCGGTTTAGAAAAGAAAGAATACTCTTTATTGTACACCAGCCATAATTTAAAAGTATCTTAAAAACACAAGAACAAAAAAAAATGTACAATTTTTTTTTTACTTTAAAAATATATTAGGTACCTACTTTTTGATTGATATAAACTTGACGTGGTTCCGCCGTGCCTTCTATGACTAACCGACGAAAACATATAGATTATTTTAAATTACTTACAAAGAACCGCTTTTTGAGCTTAAAGCTAAATAATGTTTACTAATTAAATAAAAAAACAATAAATTTTGTTATTTAAATTGACTATTTTACCGTATAAACATGTTTTCAACATACAGTTACACATTACATCTAAGTATTTTGTCCAACTTAAAATGTCTGGCATTATACACGCAGTGTATGCGGTACAATGCCTGCGCTATATGTGTTTGAAACTGAATTATACCAGGACGAGACAGTGGATGCTGCACTCCGGGAAGTGGGGCTTCTTTGAGGGCGGTGAGCAGCCGCGGCCAGTCTTCAAAGCACCGCAATTCGTACTAAGATCTCGGACTCATCGATGCTAAACGTACCCCTTTTCTAGATCCCATAGTAATTTACTAAGGACATATCACGACAGCAATAAGTTTTTAGAAATTGAAATATGTACGTGCTTATATCAGTGACCCCTATCAAGGTCTTAACAGTTAATAAATAAAATATCGGTTGCAGTATTGTTGCATATCAATGTTAAAAAATAGATTCCATACACAGCTGTGTTATCCAAATAAAAGGCCTGGAAAATGGGTACGAATTGTTTTAAGGTTTCTAAAGTATCTGCTACGCAAACGACACCTCTCTTAAGGCGACGATAAAAGCTAGCGATCTTGGCCATACTGACTGGACCATCCCGCGCCTCCAGCACACTCAGCAATGAAAAAAACGATTGATATTTATTTAAAAAAAAATGTGTCATTAACTCATATGAATATCTAAATAATCAAATTATCTACAATTCCACAAGATGAATAAAGTTTAGAGCCCTTTCACACGAGCGATTTTAATCGGCAATTCCTTGGCGGAGCGCGATCGCAGCTGGCACGCGGTGGCTCGCGGCGTGCACGCAACGATATCGCCGCGAGTTATTAAACGCTCCGTGCTCGCTGCGAGTACGCGGTGAAAGTGACTATTTTGTGCTTTGACGTGTTAAAATTAATAAAAAAAAAATATACAAATATCTATGAGGGTAGATTGCTAACAAATAATTGTGCGAAGTCTGCAGGTACTCGCCGCCAGCACGCGGCGACTCGCTGCGAGCACGCGGCGATATATTAATAAATTGTTGTGTACACGCCGCGAGCCGCCGCGTGCTTGCTGCGATCTTGCTCCGCCGAGGAATCGCCGATTAAAATCGCTCGTGTGAAAGGGCTCTTATGAAAATAGCGCCAGTAGATAGCGCGTGACGATCGTTCGAAAATTGCATGCCCTTATCGCCCCCCTTATATGTATAATAAAATGAACATTCAAATGTATATTTAAAATCGTGCTTCGTAAATAAAGCCTTACTTTATGATATAGATATGTATTTGGTTTTGTTATTGTGAATGTTGAGTACATTTGAATTTTTGGTTTAGAGAGGTGTCGTTTTACTCAAGTATTCTCTTTTGAGCAAAGATCAAGTATTCTCTTCGAGGAAAGATTTGTTCGTATGAGACAAAGTCTAATGAAACAAATCAAAACATTGATGCGTATAAAGTTTAGGAATTGTTCATTATAAACAACATTGCATTCTTGATTCTGCCTGACTGATGAAAAATTTTATTGACAATCCCTGATTTAGCAAATTTTTATATTCACTGATAGCTTACCATTAAGTAGGCCATCTTACCATTAAGTAGGCCTATTAATAAAACAAGTTCAATTTGTCGTTCGATGATTGTTTTGTGTGAACAATCCTTACGCTTTTTATTATAACGCGGCAGTTTTATACTATCCGATAATTCTCTTTGAGAACAGAATTACACTTGCATAATTATGTATGTCTGATCTTTTGGAATTGCTCATGGTAATGCCGCATGTACCTACTAATGGCAAGTGGTGTTGGTAATTAATTTACTTTGCGGTATAATCAAGTAATTTAATTAGTACCTAACAATCGCCATAATATTCGCGTAAGAGGTATTACTGTACTATAAAAAAAAGTTTCATATACTTTTTGCCCACTAAAATTACAATGCGTTTATATTGTAGGTAGGTAGATATTTGCGATAATCTTGCCCACATCCTTCCATAATTTTGTAAGGGTATAATTTTCAACATTATCGAATTTATTATCATGCTTAAAATTTCTTTAGATAGTATTTAATTAGGTAAGCAAGATTAGGCGTATGCGTTATAATAACATTTTTTATAAGAAGCTTAGAAATTAATACTCTTGGGAGTTCCTAGCTATCAGAATCTGTAACAAATCAACCAATTGAGACCAGTATACTACAATATAGAAAAATAAATTGCGAATAATAGGTCATAGTAATCTTTTTCTGGAATGTGAAAATATCTCAATACAATGTACACACGAATTACATTATTTTGGTTGTGATGTGTTTTTAGGCTAACTGAATAAAAATTATCCTCGTTTCCTTTAAAGTTCTCGGGACTTTATTTTTTATTAGTGGCATCATCTTACAATATGTAGGACGATACTGGGTACTATAAACACCTTTCGAAAAATTAAGATTTAAAATACATCGTCAATCAAATCAAAATACTTAATAAACTTTTTGTAGATGCCCATTTTGAATAAACCATCAAAGCCTGGTTACTACCTACGTTAAATGTCCTTAAAATCTATTTTTCAATATTGTAAATAAGAGTATGTTACCTACAAAATTCAGTTAAAAATGTATTGAAATTCTTGCGCAGTAAGTATATTTTGGTATGACAGCGGAATATTGTCAGAAAACTATCCATCTCGTTTGTTCAATGACCATCAGAAGTGGGAGGCCACAGCCCGCCTATTCATAAGTTCAGAACCAAAACCAAATCAGATCAATTTTATCTATTATTGGGTAACCACTGACTAGATTGCCTAGGAAAGCACCTATCGTTGAGCACTTATGGGGTGATTTTGGGAGATAGAACATAAATTTAGTGTACGTACAATAGTTCAATAAATATTATAGTTGTTGTCTGGGACTTAGTCGCTCAATTATTATCTACCGCCCTATTCGCGTATTCGATGTTATGATGTTAGTGCCCGCCTACCCACATGTGTTTTTTATTTCGGGTTTAGTGATGAGCGAATCGGCAACACGCGGAAAACATGAATATGTTTATGTTGTGTTGTCTTCCTATTTTATAAATTAATTGTAAATGCATTGTTTAAATAAATAAAATTGATCTGATTTAGTAAGTACAACTCAATAGAGACGCTAGTTCTGCACTCTGAAATTTAACTAATTAAACCTATTTCTTCCAATAAATGAGGCTGACCCAACGTTATCAATACTGCAATAAGTATACGTTGCCGAGGTCTATTTTCCCGGATCAGTAGGTATAATCTGGATAATTTTAAGGCCAGAGTGAACAAGCATCTTCTTGGCGAGCACGTATCATCTAAGGCCTCATCATCGCTTTCATATTGAACATGTTAAAATATTGGTTGGTTGGTTACAGTACGTTGCATGTTATTATTATTCAGAGAGTTTATAATTTCGTTTCGTTTTTAAGATTATTGAGGTTAATTTTTACTTTAATTTTATATCATATTATTTATTATTCAAGTTGAAATATGTTTTAAGTACTCGTATATTAAAATAGAAAAATGCCCTTTCCGGCTTTGTGTCCCAAATTCAGTATTGGCATTAATTTCAAAACAATTGAATTCACTTGTTCACTTGACCGAAAATCACCTACGTGTCCTTTTTCTACAAAGCCAGCTATTGGTATTTTTCTGGTCTAAAATGTTTAGGACATTCAAATATTTTTATAATTGTTATTATCTTTTTATTTTGCTCTTAATTTTGTTGATATACCTAATCATATTATCAACTGCATAAGTAACGGATATTTTTTATACATCTTATTATGTAAAGGTGACCTACTACATTTACCTATGTATGAATAAAATACAAAATTTATGTTATAAAGAGAAAGCCAATATAATAGACTCCTGAATCCAGTACCTACGTCAGTCTTTCGATATAATTAATTGATTGAAGAATGAACTGAGAATGTCTCCTTTCTTAGTGCTTTCATGTTCACGTAAACTTCTCGATGACTTACAACAAGTAGATCAAACAAGGTATTAGGTCATCATCTCATGACCCAATAGCTCATATAATTTCCACATCGATAGGCTCGAGCCCACATTTGGGGCGATTTGGCCTTAGTCAACCACGCTGGCCAAGTGCGGGTTGGTCGACTTCACCCACAACCGTAGAATTTCTTCATGGGTGTGTGCAGGTTCCCTCATGATGTTTTCCTTCACCATAAAAGCGTCGATTAAACGTACATATGAATTCAAAATTTGAAAACACATTGGATCGGTGCCTCCCGGGTGTGAGACAACGCCCTTACGCACTACGCCACCGACGCTTCTTCTAAGGTGTTAGATAATATCTTATAAATACCGCAAAAGAAAGACGCCATTTTCAGACTCATTCTTGATACCTACTTTATTAAAAGTATTTTTAATAAAGTACCTAGTTTTACTAAAACGTATTTTTAGATTTTTTTACAAAAGACATACTCATTTCATAAGATACAGTCAGCTGCAAATCTGACTAGCAACAAACCGTTATTAGTTATTAGACTTTTGAAGCAATTTGCCGGTTATAGGCACAGATCGTAGAGGTTTTATGTACTTATAAGCATTTAAGTCCATTCCATAGAAAGTAAAGACAATTTTTAATTCCATGACTGTTTGACTTTAGTGTTAAATTCACATGACTTGTTCATGACAGTTTTTTTATGTATTTACCCCAAAATGTGAAATAGAAGCTAGGTATTTTATAAATAGAACGTGAATTAATATTAATCGTATAATATTTGTAAGAATGTTAAGCCCCTAACAGACGACTTGTGCGTAAAACTGACACTTTCACTATATTGGACTGAAGGAATATGAGCTTTATGGTCTTCGTGTTATGATTTAATTTAGACCATCAATAATCTGAGATTGAACTAGAACAATCTTACAACAAATGTCTTAGATAATCGTATTGTGCAAAAAATTAAGCCTTTTATAAAGTTTTAGTCGCAACTGACTAGCCGCTCGAATTTGAAGCAGCCAGAACGGGGGTAGTACCTCCACCTTACAGAAGACCACAGTGAAATTACACAAAAAAAAATGTGTTGTTGTGTTTCTGTTGGTGAGTAAGGCCGCTAGTGTTCTAAGGGGTTGGAAAGGGGGCTAGGGTTGTCAGCGCACGAGTGTGAAGTCAGCTACGGTGCCTGTTTTTACCTTTAAAATACTCAGAAATAATTTATGAATGTTGATATAAAAGGAGATCATTCAGGCTGCATACATTTTTGGGCTTTACTGAAAGTGCCGGCCAACGAAAAACAAATACTACGCATGGTTAGTACTAGACATTTGGAGCAATAGTTAATATGACACAAAATTTGTAGGATTGCTCTCAGCCAAGTGGTACAAGTTCGATGATTCGTCATTTTTATACATTTGTATTTTTGAAAGTGCAAAGAAACAAAATAATGACAAATACCGTTAGAACTACAGATTTTATGCATTTTTATTATAGCGATAAAGCTGTGGGGTAATAATCTGTTCCATTCTATCGGACATTAGCAGTAATATTGTTAATAATTTAATTATAACATAATCGAAAATGACATAATCACAGTTTTATATGTAGGTATGAGAGAATGGGGATATAAATGGGGGGCTACTAACTTGTTTTGCCTTCTAATGACTTCGGAACATTAGTTTTAGCAATATCTATCATTATTTTATATCTTGCAGCACTTTCAGAAATCTACAAATGTATGTAAAAGACTAATCATCGTACTTGTATAACTTCACTTATAGTAATCCTACAACGTTTGTGCCTTATTAACTATTCTCCAAATGGCTAGTTCTAACAATGCGTACCATTTTTATTCGCAGGCCGACACTTTAAAAAAGAATATGATCTCCTTATCACATTTCGTCTGCTGTAGAAAAGAGATGATATAAATAACTATAATTTACATATTATGTGGAGCTTTAAATAGTTGTATTTCGCTTGCTCAGAAAGGCTCTTCTTCAATGAATAGAGAAATCATCCTAACGCACAATTCTTGGGACGCACATTTTTTAATTTCCAGTAGTCAGTGACAAATGTTGTCTGTTGGGGCTCTAATTAGGTATTATAAATGATTAAAATTATGATATGAATGTGCAATGTTCATTTATCGTATCGTGAAGTGATATTTTGGTGCGGTCTTATCTAAACTTCTACTTGTATAAAATTTTATTATTACTTATTGCATTAAAAACGTGTTAGAATATAATTTTGTTTCATTATGAATTTTTATTTAGTATGTAAAGTTTTTTTAATGAAGGAACGAGTTCGATTCTCGCATAGGTATTCTTTATAGTACCTATAATTTACAAATTATTTAAGTGAATTAATTTTCGAATCAATCACGGATTTTTCAATATACTTGATAATGTCTTAGTTATAAAATGAAAAGTTGAAAGCTTTTTTGTTTTCTAACAACAAACTTCTTCTCAAGACAGAAGTGCTATTATTGCACAAAACTAGAACTTCTAGTTAACTGCCGAAAAGCGATGGCTTGGTCTAACACGGCCACGAGCGGCACTGGCTCAGTGATGTCCCTTGTTGCAGGAAGAGACGCCGCAAGGATTCTTCGAAGACCACGGCCTTGGATAATGTGTGACGTCACCCCTCGCGAGCCGTTTGGAACACTGACACCGATGACTCCTGCTTGAAGAAGTAATGTTAAGATTGTACACACGTAACAGCATTTAACAGTTCTTATGAGGTATGTTATAAGGTAGATTTTCGCAGGCATATCCTATCGTGAATCAACACTTGTTGAAATTATGTTCATTTAAATTATTGTAGAACTTAAAATTATTATTGTATCCACACTACAGAACGTAATTCATATATTCATCTTATCAATTATATATTATAAAGAATGGAAATTCAGAACTAATAAGAAATAATTATCTACCCTCAATGAATTAGACAGTGCAAGCCGCGCAAATGATACATAATTAAGATATTTTGCAGTAATTGTCTGATACAATGGGATCTGAATTATAAAATTGTATCTTCTAATACGTACATTTTTCTTTTAAGTGGTTGTCTTGAAATCGGGTATTCCAAACGATAATTAAATGAAATCAGATTTGATAGTATATAAAATAGTATTTAGTAGCTTAAACGCCTGTGCAGCCGAGGGACATTATCCAAAGCAAAGTCAGAGTATCCACCGGGTCCGGGAACTGGTCATGGATAAGTAACGTACACAGTAAACGCACGCTTTCTCACTTTTATTCTAAGATTACGTTGTGCTATAATTTACTTGAATACCGTAGCTTAGTTACCTATTTGAGGAAGATCTTTTATTTTCGCATGAATTTTTGTCAATCGTATAGTATGTTCCCGATGAGTCACACTATTTTGTGTAGCACTGTTACCCATTGGTAAAAAAAATACCGATTAGTAACACTGTTACTCAATGCTACCTTTTTTGTCCCTTTGAGTGACAGTGTAACTCAACAAAACTCTTTGCCGATAGAACGGTTCGACAAAAACACATTTCAACGACGATTGGTTAAACAAACATAATGATCATTCGCATAGGTTTGCGGTATAAATACGGACTCATCGGGAATAACGGAATCGTATCATGCAATGCAGTTCTAAGTTATATGTTTTTAGCGAACAAAGAACCCTGGTCGCTCGTCTGCGCTGGCCTTAATGAATTTTATAGGTGCAACAAATTTATACCATTTCGCATTTTACGTAAAATTTAATTTATCGCTTCGTTACTTATAGTTTTATAGTTCACGCGCAGCTTGTATACGTACTTAATTTTTATTTAATTTTAGTGTTATTTCACTGTATTAATTTTATTTTAAAGAATCCCAAATAATATTTTAAGAAATCTTCAAGTTCAATTTTAAATGACCTTTTTTATTTTTATCTATACCCCATGGATAAAAACAGTAAACTTATAAAGGCTTTATTACACTGCTTTATCTCACTCGCTTACCTAAAAAGAGAGACCGCAATTTTTGTGTGAACACTATAACATTTATTGCTCACGAGTCATGGTTGTTTTTATATTTATTTTAGTTTATTCATAATAATATGTAATTTATGATGTGTTTGTGCATTATCTAGTATCCTTAGGTTAATGACACCTAATTTGGGCTATCCCTGTCGGTCGCGCTATTTACGAATGTAAAAACCATACATTTATTATTACTGACGTTAATAGATTGGCAATGAATCGACTAGGGTGAGACCCTCAGACCAATTGAGGTGAGACTGAAAAATACACCGATGTGTGCGTAATTCGCATGAAAAATAGTACTGCAGTCTGACAGTTGCTGTCTTTTCTATGTATCTGACAGGCCTCCTTGGGCCCCCTGCGTGTACGTGAAATGGTCTCGTCTATCTATCTCGCTCTAATATACGCGTTAGTATGCTCTTTCTCTTTTACATTGCCGATCTACAGTTTCCTCTTTATGGTTAAAACCTTAGATGTAAAATCCATAGATTTAGCGTTAACGTTTTGACACTTGACAGCTGTCAAGCTGTTTGTCAAAATGAAAACGGAAACGTTTTGGATTCGGTTAATTTTACTTTGTATCCTTTGTAAATATGTAGCACGATGAGGCTGGTTTGCTAAATAACGTCAATAAGGCTGCTTGTCCATGTACGCGGAGCGAGACTGCGGAGCGGAGAAACGAGGAAATGTTAACCAATAGGATTGCACAAAATAAAAAAATATCGGAGCGAAAATTTTATGGAATCCTATTGGTTGATATTTCGTCGTTTCTCCGCTCCGCAGCCTCACTCCGCGTCAATGGACAGGCACCCTAAAAATATTTTATTTGTAAACACTATCCTCTTCGTGCGTCAAGCGAGTGAGAAAGCATTAAGATTATGCCTAAATAACTTCACTTGTCTTTATAAAAACCAGCTTGAAATCTATAAAATTTTGCTATTTAGGTAATATACAGTATATAAACTGTGCCAAATCGTTGTTATTTTGATGCTCCATCAATAGTGATATGAATAGCATAATAATAATGTATTAAGAAATTATATCCGCGGCCCATCTCCAATAATTATACTTCAAACATTCTTTATAGCTATAAGCCTTTCGTATAAGCTTTTCTAAAATTCATAAGTCTTGTATTCACTAAGCGACGAATACTGCAAAAATTATGTGCTGCTTTGTCAAGCACCTCTAATTGCATTAATATTCTTAGCTACACTTATTTTAATGCCAACAAATTTTTGATTGTACCATTTATGTTATGACTATGTGAGAATACGTATGCTCCCGCTAAATTATGCCATAGGTAGGTTGGGTATGTATGTACCAAACACCATGCATATATTATTTACAACAACATCTCGCTCGAAAGAGTATTTTGTCCCTTAGTGAATACATGGATATATTCTGTCATATCAACTCTCATATCTTCCAAGTTGTCTTCAGACATTTGTAATTTCCTAACTGAATTAAAATGTTCCAAAATGGGCCTAACTAACAATCTGTGTTGTATTTGGGATAATAAACTTGTAAAATAAAAACTGGTGGTTTTATTCCAAGAAATATATTTCAGAAATAGCTTTTAATATCGCATACAAATTTAATATCGAGTAAAATTTATCAAAATAAAAGACAATATTCCGCAGTCTTGGTTACGTAACCATAATTATAAATAGATAATACAGCTTAAATGCTAATTGGCCATAACGATACAGATACAACCGGTATACCTGCAAAGTGGCTCACTTAATTAGGAAATAAAGAAAAATATTAAATGATTATTGGTTAGAATTTCCCGTTGCGTCCGATTTAGCTTCGGGTGTGGCTTTCACTTGGTTGGTTGTGGTGGGGGCGTTGGTTTCCACGTTGTGGGGGGCTTCGGGGGCCGCCGTGGGCTCTGCGGGGGGCTTGGACACTTCGGGCTTCTCCTCTGCCTTTTGCTGCTGGCTGGTCACCGTGGCTAAATGCAGCGCTGCCAGAAGAGCTGCTACGTAACGACGCACATCCAACTCTATACCTGTGCAATAAAGAAATAATCCCTTTCAAAAATTCGATTTTGATATAAAAAAAAATGTTGCAAATGGACTTCTAAGATATAGCTGGACACAGACTACCTAAGTTAATGAAACTGCTTATATGTCACGTGTATACACGTTATTGGATTTATATAGGTGAGTAAACAATATCATCATAATCATCAATAACAGCCTTTGTAATTCGACCCACTGCTGGGACACAGGGCCTCTCCACCGAAGGAGGTTTAGGCAGTAAGTAGTCTACCACGCTTGCCAAATGCGGATTGGTGGACGGAGTATAAAGGTGACCAATACCCCGTTGCTGATCCAATAGTCGCCTTCTGTGACACCCATTGGAGGATATAGGTTGATGCTGTTCTACTCTGCCGGCATCACACGGCTGAGTAAACAATATGGTTGACAATAATATCTTTAAACGGTTGCAAGTCATGCTTGCATGCACTACAATCCGCCGCGCCGTTTTGTAATACGGCGTGTTTACGATCCGCCTGCGACACATACAGAATGAAAGAGTCATTACGGCCATTTGAAGTGTCACCATAATAATATCTCAATGAGTGTTACAGAAAAACTCCCTAATGACAAAAAAATCTTGCCAAAATCACGTAATTATGTGTGTCATCTATTGATTTATTGTGTGCCGTTACCTGCTTTTCATGTTTTGTCATCTTAGAGTATTTCCAATTCTATTTTGTTATTACCATAAGAAATTAAATAAACATTCTCAGTTCGCAACTACAATACTCCAATACGTCATATCTTTTCATTATTAAAATTTGCTTAGGTGGTTGAGAAATAATGGCAATTTACACGTCATAAATATTATTTTGTTCATAAGTTACGTAGTCCACAATGTTCTTTTGTTGTGTCACCGTACCTTCTTATGATAATGTGATTATCTAAAAACAAAGTTGATATCACACAGCACAATAAAGATAAGAAATTAAAATCCTGTTTCTTTACCCGTTTGACTCTTTAATTTATCTACTTTTAATAAAAGTGCTGAGCAATTTGCATATTAGTTTCTGGGTTCGAACCCAAATAAGGACAAAAGTTGGTGCAAGGAGTCAGACTTTTCACTTGCATCATATCATGAATCACAGTGGCTTATTATTAAAATAAAAATGTTTTCTGCTTTTAATTTTCAAATGATGAAAACTGCTAAGTTGAGTCATTGAAGATTAGTTGCTTTTTTGCGTTTGATTAGGTATTTAGGCGACTGACAAACTGTCACTACTTTGAGACGCTGCATGGCCCATACTGCCAGATGTAACTTTATGCAACAAAATATTACATGACTAATATATGGGATAATATGGGAATTTCGATACACCATACTAAATCAAACCTATGTTGATAACTAAATGAGTTGATAACCAAACTAGCCCTAGTTAGGTAATTCAAAGTCATTAGTAGCCACGTCCATGTCCAATGGCCGTGTTATGTCGGCAGAGTAGAATAGCATCTCCCCATATCCTCCAATGGGTGTTGTAGAAGGCGACTAATGGATCAGCAAAGGGGTATTGATCACCTTATACTCCGTCCAACAATCCGCATTGGGCAAGCGTGGTGGACTATTATCTAAACCTCCTTCGATGACAAAGAGAGGTCTTGTGTCCCAGCAGTGGGTCAAATTAAAAAGGCTGTTATGATAAGTAGCCAATTAGCAAACATAGTGAACTCACCGGAGTCTCGCAGCTGATTAATCTTGCAGGCGAGGTTGGCCCAGACTCGTCTTGCAGCCACCGCACTCAGACGACCAACTGTCTGCACGGAGTGTAGGGCGGGGTCGTTGGTAGCTGGCTCCACTTCACCTGTCACGAAGAATATAATATTGTACGTTTTCATATCGAACTCCAGAGTTGTGGCAATTAAATCTTGCTGTGCCGCTGTGACATGCAATAGACTACATTGTTGGCAAAGTACGGGACGGGTTAAATCGTAGTTGTTTTATTTACGGCACGGAGATACGCTGCGTGTCAATTAAAACTGTTGATTGTCCAACCAGTTTTTTTTTATGTTACGAGATGGCTAATAAGCTTGCGGCCCACCTGATGTTAAGTGGTCACCGCCGCCTATAGCCACTTGCAATATTAAGTGTAAATCACTTAACACCGCAAGTGCGTTTGCCACCCTGGGGACTAAGATGATATGCCCTCCATGCCCAGTAATTACACTGGCTACCTTTCCCTTCAATCCGCAATACTGCTTCACGGCAGAAATAAGAAAGGCGGTGGTACCTACCCAGACGACCTTACATATGGGTCTACCACCTAGTGTCCTAAACAACCAGAGTTAATTTTAAACCGACGCGGAAATAACGAAATCCTGTTGAAGATACATTGGACATCATTCCTCTTTCGCTTCGCCAGAAACTAATGATTTAGCAAAGTGGAGGAACGGGAAGACAGCTAAGGCAGCTGTAGGTAGCAGGTGTAATCATGTCTTGCCCCAATTTACTTACTGGTAGGCTCAGGCTGTGCTCCAATAGGCGGGAGGTAAGTGTCTAGCAGTTCCATAGCGTAGGAGGCGCCAGTGTCCAAGCCATGCACGGCCTTCTGTCCGTAAGCCGTCGACAGCAGGACGTTAGCTTTGGCCCAAGACAGCTCCTTCAGCGAGTGCACGTGTTGCCCGGCCACTTGGCGCGCCGCACATACCTGAAGCAACGAGATACGAATGATGTAAGCACTTTGACGAACAATAAGTGTTATGGGAGCTGTTTATCTTTACCCATGAAGTTGCAGTTTTGTATGAAGTCTAAAAAGAAAACATGGGTATTATTCATGAATACTTTTTAAATTTGTTAGTGACTCCAAGTGCTAATTTCATGAAAATTGTAAATTTTACAAACATTCTTGTTTAAGTAACCCATAGTGATTCATACAAAAATCGTACCGCTAATAACGACTTTTATGTTTAAAGAATTTTATTTCTTTTAGAAGAATTTATTCTTACATTTAAATCAATAGAATTATAATACTTAGGTATAGGATCATGCAAGTTAACTTAACAAAATTTAGAAGTGTAGGTAAGTGTAGCTACGACTATTTTATAATACCTCGCCCCAGACACATGAGCGTTTCTCCAGTCAACTAGGTAACAATTAAATAATCTTAGAGACAAACTAATTTCGTATTTAAATACAGTACGACTATACGCTACGTCAGTAGGTAAACCACTTACCTACTTTCTTGATTAATCCCTAAAACAAAATCAATAAACTAGCGTTGCGTATTTTTACGATCAATCTAAATAAGGCCATAGCGGTTGACACTTTCAAGGTCGCACTACTGCGTAAATAGCTTGTTTATTAAACTTTCAGAGTAGTAGCTACTAGTACTATTATTAAAAACAGTCAACAGACGTAATTAGAGTACACATTTAGTGTAGAAGAAACTATATGTGCATATGATTTTTCGTTATTAGAAGTAAGAAAATCAACTACCTACCCTAAACTATACTAAAATGTTATTTTAGAAATCCCAACCACCACAAGATCGACTTAATAAATGTTAACAGGATTGTGATGATAGGTAGATGAAGCGAAAGAAATAGGTGGAAACAAGTGAACTCTGGCTATAACTATGTATATGGGATAAAAGTTATTTATAGGCTTGTATGTAAGTTTGTATCTACATTAATAGTAAAGTGAAAATATAAAAAAAAATGAAACCAATGATTAAAAATCGTAACATGTTGAGATAATAAGATATACTTAGGTACAATTTATACTTTCTCGTATACGTAGTAAGTATAGAGGAAGTATTTTAATCGTCAAAAAATTCGACCTCGAGATTTTGACGGATTTACACGTTTTGGTCCCTCGTAAAATTGTGTGAAAGATCATTGGATCCGGAATGACAATACCTAGAAAAATATGCTGAAAGCGTGTACCTATTAGCAAATAAAAAATTAAAGATGAAAAAAAAATCAGGCATTTCGTTTTTTGCCAATATTTCAGAAACTATTAATGAGTACAAAAATATTTTTTTGTGTGTGTTTGTGCGTTAGCACGATAACTGGAGAATGCTTTAACTTATTGCAACCAAATTTAACATACGTGTATGACATCAAAATATAAGGTTTTTATCAAATTTTGAGCCGTTGATCACGAAAGCTAAGCACCCAAATGCGCGGTCGGTACTCGGATGGGTGACCAAAATTTAACATGCATGTATGACATCAAAATATAAGGTTTCTATGAAACTTTGAGTCGTTTCCGGTATACGAGAAAGTCAAGGGGAGACCACTCCCGATTTTTTTTGTATGCAATGAACTTATTTGCTGAATAAGATAAGGTTTTCTTCAAAATCTATATTGCTACCTACTAAAATAAAGCAAAATATTCTTTAAAAAACTAAAACGTTAGCATAAAACCTAATATTTCTGTCAAAAATTTGATTTAGTCACAATCACCGATTCATGACAAAGTATTCATTTTAATATGAATGTGACCTCAAACTTCAAACATCTACCTTTTTCCTTTCTTAGTTTATAGTAACGTTTATTAGTTAACTTTAACTATCGAGTCTGTACGAGTTTAATATCTCCAAGGCTTGTTCCCATTCCGGTTCACAGTTCAGTTATCATGCAGTTGATAGCCAGTAAGCTATCTTATCAATCGTCATGCTGACAACCCGAGCTATGTTGAATAACAACGTACAGTGGATAGCAGAACAAATGTATCATACGCTTTGAAATTCTACATTATAATATAGGTATGGCGTGTTATAGAAAGTGAAAGCGCGTTACGTCCGTAACTACCACTATGGGACTGGCTGTAAATACATTTATGGAATATATCTTATTAATACTAGCTAAATCTTCGTCTACAAGTGCCATCTCCTATCGGATGTTGGCGGTCATTACGGCAATTTGATCTCGTGATATTACAGCCCGGAACAGCGCTATGGTCACGGTAATATAAATAATATTACCGTGCTATGGTGGTAGTGTTACACCATTCTGCGAGATTTTGTATCCAGGATATTTTTGGGCGGTCAGGTCTTATTCGACCCTCTAACTTTCCTTGTAGGTCAAGTTGAAGCAGTTGGTATTTATTGTTACCTACGTGTGATGATGATGTGACTCAGGTACCTATTGTAGCTTTCTTTGTTCATAATCTAAATAAGTGGGCTTAAAACTACAATCTAACTAACTGAGCGCAAACTTGAGTTTGGGGATCTACATATACCGGGATTTCTTTCTGGATCTGAAATCAGTGGGTTAGTTAGACCATACTGACGGTATAATTTTTGCTGAATATTTAACATTAACCTTTTACCTATATCTGTATTTAATTCCAATACGATTTTTTACTTGAATAGGTACCTACTGCACAAAAGATTAATGATTACGATACATTCAGGGTGGATTAAATTATGATAAAATAATCACAATTAATCTTTTTATCATAAAGGTACATATGCATAAAACAAAGGTGAAAGTAATGTTCCAATTTGGCATTGACTTTCTTTGTATCCTTATCTGAAATAAGTAAAATAATCTCGGTCGCAAGAGTTTGCCTCACTATAAGTACTATAATTAGCAGAACTGTTTTGATCGGCATCTTGCCAGATGAATCATTTATGTTGAAAAAATACGAAACGATATTTTCTGCATAAAATAAAAGAACCATAATAATTTGAATAAAATATGTAGGCATGTCGTAGTTCCCGGTCACGAATAGAAGGAATAATCCTTGTCATCCCGCGGGATGACGACAAAATAATGGTAGAGCGCGCGTAACTTCTAGTTCGCTCTGTAACCGTAGTGTAATTTTTTTCGTATAAAAACGTAACTATTGACACTATTGTAGTTGCGTTAAGAGCTCAATCGAAATATAAATAAACAATAGATAAATCACTAAACAACAAACACTGCAAGTGCGTTGCCATCCTGCGGACTAAGATAATATGCTTCCATGCCCAGTACTATACTGTATTACACTTTAGTAGTACCTAGGTATTACACTGGCTACCTTTCCCTTCAATCCGAAACAGCAAACTGCTTCACAGCAGAAATAAGAAAGGCGGTGTTACCTGGTCTACCTAGACGACCCTACATATGGGTCTACCATCTAGTTCATGTTAATGTGGTATTATGTAATACCGTCTGGCCTAGTACGGAAAACTACAAAACAAAAATATTCCATGCAAAGTCGCAAGTGACGGAAAACTAAACAAAAAGAAATTCCACGCCAAGTCGCGAACGTGGCGCTAGTTGTAGTTAATATTCAGTTGCTTTTTCTTAACCCGTTATTACTAACTTCAAATTAAAACCAATACCAACAAAAATGAAAACCTATATTATTAATTATCAATCAACATCAACAAAACTTTATTTATCTAAATAAATAAAGAGACTTGTTTACAGTTGAAGACAACAGCGCATGTCATCCTGTTTCAGTTCAAATGCATTGATAATACACATCCTGTTATGGAATAACGCTATTGTTAGCTTTCCTCATGATTGATAGTGTTTTAAAAAGATTGACCTTTGTCACACATGCTTCAAATTATGAGGGTAGGTATTTTTGTTCAATTTTAGTTATTCCTATAACCCTGACGCATAAGAAGAGGGTCACATGCTGCTTCAGATTATGAGGGTAGGTATTTTTGTTCAATTTTCGTTATTCCTATAACCCCGACGCATAAGAAGAGGGTTATAAGTTCAACTTGTGTCTTTGGGCAATACTAGGGCCCTCGACAATGTAGCTCTCAAACAGATGATTTCATTTTGCGCCACTTGACGAAGCCTATTATTGCTATTTAAGTATATTGAAGAACAACAGATCAATGATGACTATTCATATTCATTTATTATAATACATTCAATTCAAATCACAATAACATGCACAACAACATTGGAAAGTGATTTATTGTTGTTATTGTGAAATCAAATTCCATAGAGAGATGACAGTGCTAATTGTCAAGTAAATAATGTCTTGTAAGTATAAATCAACCACCCTATTATAGACCTTTTTTTTGTTGACGGTGAGGTCAAATACATTAACACATCGTCCTTGCAGGTAGTGCCAACCGCAGGGGATATGTGTGACTCGAGGTAAAGGCGTTACCTCCGTGACCTTCAGTGCGCTATTACGGGACGGTTCGGGATCTGCGCACGTTAGCGCTACTACACCGAGACCATAATATAGACCTACAGGTAATGAGGAGTCAACTGAATGAAATCACCCTAATATAGAGACCTCAGGATGTCAGTATTCCTTGGTACTGTTTGTAAACTTTTCTTTATGTTTCATGCTGGCATACATGTGATATAATAAAAAAAGTACAGAAAACTCATCTCTCCACTCACCTTGTTGACATGGGGTGAGATTCTTGATAGCACAGCTTGTTTTGTGGTCTCCACAATGACCTTCGGTTGCTCCGTGACGAGGGGTACTCTGCGTTCCAGTTCATCAATAGCAGCAGCCAATTTGGCATCACCAACAGCAATTGGTGCGGCAACATAGGGAGCTGCTGTAGTGGCTGCAAGGGTGACACTGGCCTCTGCTGTGGAAAGTGCCCATTCTAGGAGAGAATGTGCACCTGTATATTGCAAAATAAAAGTAATTGTTAGTAAATTATTTTAATCCTAAATGCTAATTCGAAGTTAAATAAATATTAATTAATTAATTAGTGTGATTATTCTTATTAGTATATTATTATTATTATATACCTGCGAACACAAGACGCGTAAAAATTATGCCGAGAGTCAAATCAGTATGAATTTTGTCATGGCTACCTTCGTACTTGTGTAATAATTTTACAATTTTCATGATATTTCGGTTTTAAAATGGTGTAGAAGTACTCGAAATAGCAGCACTCACAACAAAACATTGGGCCTCAGTTTTCACACGTAAGTAGAAAATTATTAATTATAATATTATATTTTTTTTGCCATGTTGATAAATGTGGATGGCAATATGCAAACAAAAGCTATTTTTTTTAGAAATTATCTTATTTAATTTTGCATAAAAAATATGAAATTTAAAATATATGTGACGAAATGCAGGTACTGGTTGATACTTGGGTTTGTGACGTTGCTTTTTGGTTACAGGTTTCCGAAAAATGCATGAAGAACAAGGCAGTGCGTTTAGAACCCATTCTTTTTCGAGAAGAAACGCTATTTATTTTGTTTTATGTGCAAAAAAATTTTTTATTTTCATTTTGTCTATTATTTTTTTCTCTCTTTTTAATAGATTGTAGATATCATAAAGTTCAATATCTACCTACTTAGAATTCGATACGACCTAGATCTGTAGGTATATTTTCATTTTAATGAAGTCCAACGCAACTTTTACTAATTGAATCCCTGTCTCAGAAATGGTTATTCTGAGTTTCTCCCGAGTTCTTGTTGTAAAAACATGTGTTGAGAGACTCCATTTTTAACCTCAATCAACCGTACAATTTTTAATACGTACGTTTAATGCGACGCGATATATAGATTTGTATGCAGAGAGCATGAAAAACAATTTTAGGCTGATCTATTTTTATTATATAACTTAAAGTTTGACTAAAAAAATGCAAAAATCCATTTTGGGAGCTTTGCGCTTTTGAGCTAGGCTATACCTGTATCTTTTTGCAGAATGTGGTATTCTCAAGATCAATACCAATTTACAAATTAGTATCTAATGATTAAATTAAATATTAGAACTTAATTTTATTTCAGTGTAATCATGTTTTCAAAATAAGCATGAAACAATGATATTATATTTAAAAAGAGGTAGATAAGTTACTTGCTTGCAAAAAGTGGCACTCTAAAAGTAAGCTTAATTAGCACACCCGAGCATAGCACAACGTATATCTTTCTCGTTTACTCTATTGCTAGATATTAGAACCATTGGTCTGAGCTAGATATCATGTTGTCTTACTCACAGCTTACAATACGGCCATGTTAACTCGCCACATACGACAACATGAAATCGTAGACTTTAGGTGCAGAGTTAATTTGACAGTGTAACATGATGACATTTTGGACCATTTTTGACTTTGAATTAGTATGAAAGTAACCTATCTACCTCTTTTTAAATATAATATCATTGGCATGAAGCTATCCATTACAGTGCCACAAACTTACCTGTTCTGTTGGTGGTTTCACTAGTGGTAAACAAAGAGTCATAGACATTTCAAAATCTATATGGTTAAATTGTAGTTCTAATTTTTGGCACAGGACCAGATAAATTTGTGGCACTCTAAACAATGTTTCTGATAAGCAAACATTTTCAGCAAATGAACGGCGAGAACTGCTGCTGCCGGTTGCTGCTTGGCTGAAATTGTTCGCAAGAACGCAGTTGGTAAAAATGTATGATGCGCGTTGTGTCAATGAAATATAGACAGTATTTTTTGATAGTCAAACAAGATTTTTGAATGAAGTGGTAATAATGCCCGCTTAGCAATGTTAATGTTGAAGTTAAAATAGTAATTTTTTTACAATAATCCTTTCTAGTTACTAGTAATTACTAGCTTCTAGGGTATATGTGTTCGCAGTTATATGTATACCTAAAAATATTGTATTTAAAAAAGTTCTGGGAAAAATTATACTCACAATTTTTTTACATTTAATTAACTTCTAAGTATTAATAAAGTGATGATTTAATCCTAAATGCTAACTTGAAGTTGAAGCATCGGTGGCGTGGTAAGTGGTAGTGGGGCGTTGTCTCCCACCCACCACCACGGAGGCACCAGTTCGAACCCCACCACATACCAATGTGTTTTCAAATTTGAATTTATATGTATGTTTAACCAACATTATTACGGTACTTTTAATCTCTATTTTGGGGGGTACCGTATGGGCTATATTGCCATATGTGGCTTTGTGTGTAACTGAATGTTCCCTGAAGTTTTTCTCAACCCCTTTTGGGATTGTGAGTGTGATTATATATATGTATGTAGAAAAATAACCATATTCATTTATGCCCCGAGTTAAAAAAATATTGATTATTTATGCCTACACCAATGTAATAGAATATTTATAAGAAATAGAAAGTATGTTGTAGATACACACTATAAACTTTAATAAACAAACAAATATACAAACAACCACTCAGGTGATATGTGTGTGTAAGACTTAGTACCTACTAATCCTGCTACTAACATTTTTGTCAATATGATTTATAGAAAAACAAATGAACATATAAACCCTTCTTAATCATTACCCCTTAAAATTTTGAATGATGAAACATGGTAATCGCATGATAAAAGCCATAAGAAAAAAGTCTAATTAGATAATTCAATATTCAAGACTGTAAGTAGGTGCTAAAGAAATTCACAATAAATTACTTGCCTTTGACTTTATTATAGAAAGCCCCTACTTGGCCCACTGCTGCCCCAACAGTGGGCAATGCGAGGGCCTTCTGCACAGACTGCAACTGGGGCATATTTGGTGGTACACTCACTTCTGTTGCCATCTAAATAAAAAAATAGGTATAGAATATTAGAAATGTTCTTAAAAACTTGTTTGTAACAAAGAATACAAGTTGCACTTGTAGGTCACTTGATAAAGACAAACCTGTTTAGAATCCAAAGGTCAAAATAATGTAATAGTAGATAGCATGCCAATGTAAAACCAAACTTTTAGGAATTATTTAAAAACCAAATACGTACTATATAATTATGTAAGTACTTCTAACAAAAGTGTAGTGTATTCTTTACAAAAAACAGGATATGAAAGTTGCTAACCATTGATGCACAAGATAAAATAAGAATCCGGACAGCTAGGTTTTAATATCTACATAAACGGGACAGGAAATTGACTTTAATTTTATGCATCGGCGGTCGATGTAGAATTTTTCATGCGAAAATCTAATTCTAATTTGTGGGTAAAACTAAGTTATTTTCAAAAATAGTTACTATAGACTTACCTTTTTTTAGGTAAATATATATGATCACTTTCGTTCAATGTTATTTAATTTCCACGAATTACGCTTTAAATTTTATGGAAAACTTAAAATTAAATGCTACTTTGTAAAAAGTAATAAAACAAAACCAACTTGTTCAAGGCAATATGAATGACTACCTACCTAATTAATTAACCGAACGAACGATCGACTGACTGACATGAGATGACAAACTACGACAAACTAGGGATGTGAAAAAATAATCAATTATGAAAATAATCGATTTTTTTGAAGTCAAAATAACGCGATTTTTTTTTATAAATAATCGATTAGTAATCGATTTTTTTATAATCATTCAATCAATTATAATCGATTTTTCATCTGCAACCCAGGCTGGTTGCAAACCAAACTTAATGTAGGGACATTAAGTTTGGTCTTTTGACCCGGAGCCCGGAACGCAAACTGTGACATATATTGTCTTTGAGTGAATTTATATTATCAGTGTCGATATGAGTGTTACATAATTATATCTGTAATTTTTAGTTAATTAAAGCCAATATTCTTCTGGTAATTCTTTTCCTATGTATCAATTTCATTACCTAAAATGAAATGTGTGCTTTTAGAATCTTGGAGAAGCAATGAGTTGGCGTGTAAGCACCTATTGGTACCGGCTTCTTCGGCTCCAGCAGAGAGATTGTTCTTGAAAGCTGGCGCCGTATTAACAAAGACCAGGAGCCGAATATTCTCCAAATGCTTACTATTAGCTATTATTCCTGAACTCGTTGCCTACGGATTTCTAATTTTATTTTTATTTCAATAATTTAATATGTTGATTATTGTAAAAAAAAATCGGGAGTGGTCTCCCCTTGAATTTCTCGTATATCGGAAACGACTCAAAAGTTAATAGAAACCTTATATTTTGATGTCTTACACGTATGTTAAATTTGGTTGCAATAAGTTATAGCATGCTCGAGTTATCGTGCTAACGCACAGACACACACACACACACACAGACATTATTCCAAAAACGGTATTTTTGGACACAGGGAGGTCGAAAACGTGTAAATCCGTCAAAATCTCGAGGTCGAATTTTTTGACGATTACAAGAATGTATATAAAAACTTTTATTTCTGTTATTTATTTTTATGGCGTTTATTTTGAAATTAATGAACAAATTAGGAAAAAATCGATTAATATAACAAAATCGATTATTTTCTAAAGAAAAATCGATTTTACATGGTACAATTAAAAACCGATTAATTAAAAATCGATTTTTTACGTACAATGTCACATCCCTACGACAAACGCAAAATAATGAACGACGAGGAGAATGAATGAGTCGAGCGCAGTGAATGACATTGATTATGAAGGCCCCTCAGCGGCCCCTCTTCGCATTGTGCCATGATGGCCGAATACAGGCAATCACGATTGTGTGGACAGCGTATTTGTCTATGACTGGCCTGTAATCGTGAGTAATCGTCCACTTGTCGGTTACTTTTTATGGTGGTACTTTTTCATGTGCTATTAATTTTTTCTTGTTACGTTCGTTTCATAGTATATTTTTACGTTGCGACATGCGTTGAAAATGGCTGGGTGGACGAATACAGAAACTTTTAAATTTATAGAGCTGTATCAAAACGAGCCATCAATTTGGAACCCAAAAAATAAAAATCATAAAGATAAAGTAAAGGTGAGTACCTGAATTATTTATTTATTGAGTAAAGGCTTACCAACTAAATACATACAAGAATTTTACATTTTAAACAAGTTACAGGTTAATGATGCATGGCTTCGAATTGCCGATGCTTTTGGAGCACCAGTGGCCGAAATTAAAAGAAAGAAGGAGTGTCTCATGGCAGGTTTCAGATTAAACCATAAAAAAGTCCTGGCATCTCTAAAATCTGGCGCTGGGGAAGATGAAATTTTCAAACCGATATGGATTTTTTATGATGCTATGGCGACTTTTATGTCAGATGTTTATGATTGCAAGTCTTTGCTTACTTCAGAGGATCATGTAAGTAAAACCAGTTTTACATGTGTTCAATATTTATTTGTTTCAAGTGGTGGTTAGTGAAGTGTAAGTAATAACAATGCAGAAAGATATAAATCTCTGAATAAAAAACGTTAATGTACAGAAGTAGTGTCACTTACAGATTATAACGGCTCAGCTTTAGAAAGAGGCAAGAAGGTTGGAAAGAGGTACCTTATAGAATAGCTTCATACTTATTGTGTAGATAGACGCACTTTAGACTAACACATTAATTGCAATTTTATTTACATAAATGCTCAGATAAAATATTCCAAAATTACATACAAATATACTTCGAAAATATTTTATCAAATAGTTTGACAGTTATTGTTGTTTTTTTCAAAATTATATCGATAATAGTAAAGCAAAGGACCTTATTTCATTCAGCCACAACAAAGCAATAATTAGGTAGGTTTAACATTGGTTTAGGTTAGGTTAGACTTGTGACCTATACGCGCGAGCCGAGCGAGCGGACCTCGCGTGCCACGGCAGCGGCCGGCGAAGCGCCAGAAACGACTTTTTCACACTTTACTAAAGGATCATAGATGTCTTTTGGGTTTTTATGATGCAATTAGGAATTTTTTCTCATTTTTATCAATTTTGCAGAAGTTTGGAGGTAAAAATAGTTCTGTGTTTCTTGATGATATAATAGTATTTTGAATTTTCATATTTAGTTTTTTTTTTAATCTATGCAATTTATATTAAAAAAAAATGTGTAGGAAGGGGTTAGCAGCCTCCCCCCTCTTTTCCCCACCACCACAAAAAAGCGATAAATTTGGTACTTCTTTCTAAAGTGCTTTCATTATAACAATTGTTCACACAATAATCTTGATGAAAGTGGGACACAAGCAATCACACGCGTTAGTACTTATATTAATTTATAATCACCAACATACCTAATAAACATCAAAACATCATAAACCACGAAGATAGATTCTATAGGTAAAATATAAGCTCCTTGACATAAACCTATTCAAACGTCAAAACAATGTCATTATGTTTAGTGATGAGATAGGCAAAAATATGGGTCAAACAATTTGATATTATTAATTTTAACGGTTTTATTATTAAACTATATTTTACATAACATAAATATAAATATTTTCTTTGTTAAGAAAAATATTACAAAAAACTAGTAGCAAAATCGCTGTAAGTATTTTATTTACAACAAGCAGTTCTTTAGCTAGGTATAAGTCCTGCGCCTCTATTGGGCAGTTAAATTGGACATTAAGCAATGGCAATTTGGAAGATCCCTTTTTGGAAGATCGCTTGGTGTGTACTGTGATTTTTCTAAAGCTTTCGACTGCGTTAACTATGATACTCTGGTCAGGAAATGCACCATTACGGCATTAGGAACAAGGCTGTCTACCTTATGACCTCATACCTACGCAACAGAATACAGAAGGTTGATATAAATGGTAATTTTTTATGTACCTAATTGCTATTAGGTACTTAAAAATGTCATAAAGTTTTCCCTTATTTCATGAGCATTGCCTGTAGCTCTACGGGGTAATTGTTGAAGGGGAATGAAACCGTTAATATTATTTGTTCTCCAAGTACCGAGAGAGACTAATTCTGCATTTACATATGTGTCAATTGTACCTGGAGGAGTATAAAGGTCTCTAGAAGTATCACTTCTTCTTAAAAAAATGTGTAACAAAGCACAAGTCATTGTAATGATAGATGCCTTAACATCGCTGAGTTGTATAGAAGATTTAAAAATTCTGAACCTATTGGACATAATACTAAAAGTATTTTCGACAACCACTCGTGAGCTAGACAATTGTTGGTTAAATATTCTTTGAGGAGAACGTAATGGGTGATGTCCAGGAAAAGGTTTCATAACATTTTTACTCAAAGCGAATGCTCCGTCGCCCAAAAATACATATGGTATGTCAATGTTACCACCTGCAAGTGGGCTGGGTGGTGGTAAATTCAGGGTATTTGTTGAAATTTTTTCCCATAGTACACTGTTATTAAATACACCACCATCACTTATGCGTCCTTTTGCACCCACTTCAACATACATGAACCAAACACACCTCACAGAACCAAAGTTTATTTGAGGAGCTCGTTAGTAATGCCCCGGAAATGGTTTCTGCTGTATACAACATAAATCCTGCGGTGTCTTTCAACTTAACATGTAATGACACAATTAACACATCTGACACAGTGGTCAAAGATGAATGCAGCGAAAATAAAATTAAAAAATATTTAAAAATAAATAAATTTATTAGAAAGAACAAGTCATTAATAAATGAGCGTGTAAGCGTGTTCGAGCCAACATTTTTGTGAGCGTATGGATATTTTCAACCCAAGACTAATATATTTAAGAAAGTGGTTAAGCAACACTTTAGTGATTCTACCTGCGACTCCCATGTCGCTTAAAATTATTACTATAGATAGATACCTACTTATTTAGTTTATCTGTAATATTGTTAATCTAAGTTAAAGATCTTTTTCTTTTTCTGTTTGATCTAAAAAATTATGTGTCAACATAAGTAGAATTTCAATTAAGCACAAAACTTGGTCCATATATTTTATATACTTAGATTGATGGTTATCTGTTTTGTTATCCATATAAAAAAAAATAGATCGAGTGACATTCCCCGCATCGCATCAAAATTGGACCATCCCCGTATTTAAGAAGACTGTCCAGTTATTTAACTGCTGTTTTTTTAACCCTATAGATTTTCATTTTTATGCACTACTAAGTTGGTTTAGAATACTCAAGTTATTATCTGATTTAAGCGAATACGGTTAAATCCGAAAATAACAAAAAATCTTGAGGTACAGTATTCTAAACCAACTTCATAGTGCATTTTCTCATTTTGCCCAATCTGTCAAAAATTAGGTAAAATGTCAAAAAAGTTTTTGCACCTGGCAACACCTGCCACGGCCAATTTTGAATTCCCGAATTTTTCTAAAAACAATCATATTCAAAACTGTCAAATCTACCCACAACCGAAAAAGGAAAAAATCAAGACTCAAGATGAAAAAGTTGGTCCTTCGACCGGAGCCGCCATCTTGGATTTCAAACTCACTTAAAATTAAAAAGCTGCGTTGATAAAAATCTGGTTAAAGTCGGTCATACACTCGTGCGTCGATCCAGACAATCCAGAGTCTCTAAATATCCGAAAAAATTGCCCAATCAGTGAGTGAATGAGTGAGTGAGTGAGTGGTAATCCAGCTTTATATAATATAGATAGATAGATAGGGGAGATGGGGGGAATGGGAGCCACTTTAGGAAAAGTGTTTATTTTGATCACAATACTTCACTCCTTTATTATGGCAATTTTTAATAATAAACTAATTAACAAAAAAAGAAGGTGCTGTCTGTCATAACCAGTTTCTTAATAATAATTAAAAAACAATAGTGTTGTATTGCTCTCATTACCCACATGTATGGGTAATGAGAGTGAACCTATGGGGTAGTAAAATTCCCTTGACTTTCCCTGTTCCAAAAATATCGTACACAAGGAATCATCTCTACGCTCATTCCGAGTAACAAGAATGATCATATTGTCTCGCTATCGCTACTTTCGTCGAACAAAACCTGTTCATCAGCCTATTCTTCAGAACATTAACATGCCTTATCTAAAACTTTCAGTCGCTATCTGTAGCCCAACCACAGTTGCTTTGGACGTCGTTGTTATTATTGGATTGTAAAAAGAAAAAAACATTATACTATTATAACCTAAGTATTAGAAACAGGATAATTATTATACTATTTCTAATACTTAGGTACCTAATCAGAACAAAGGGGGTCTATTACTCGGATTACCCCAATGACCATTTTTAATAAAGTCTGAAGTATAACCCAAACAACACAGAAGAACAATTAAATGAAGTGATTTCCTTTAAGTTTACTCTCTATACTACACCATGACAACAATAAATAAACAACGAAAATCTTAAATGTTTACACTCATGATGCAGTTTAAAGTTCCGTTAATTTTACATTGATAATAACCAAATCACTCATGTGTCGCTCCAGATGGCGCGAGTGTTTTAGCGGTCAAGGGTGTGTGGTGGTGTGAGAAGGGTACAAACGTAAATCCCATGCCACACAGACATATTTAGAATCGCACTTCGTAACCGTCATATTGAAGTGACCCTTATTACCCACTGACTCTCATTCCTCCCGATACCCTATGCTCCAAAAGTTTGAGAACCTTAGAAAAAGAAAGAGAGAAACGTCGTGTAATTCCGAAATAAAACCCCCATATGAAAACGTTTAGGCTATTCTATAACCTTTATCGAAAACTCTATTTTGGGAAGGTAAACCTGGACGAAAAATGAATATAGGTACTACCTTATATTATAATGAATAAAACTCACTTATCAATGTCATTCAGAATTACAAGAACATACATCGGAATTGCACTGGAGGAAACTGAAACTAGTCCGGTTTTAAAACAGTTTTATTTAACTAATTCCGAAGATATATGTAAAGGCCCCTCTTCACAATCGGCCATGGCGGGCCAATAAATGATCGGCCATGATCGCCACAATAATGGCTTGCTCTCGTCACACAATCGTGAGTGTTCATTCCCGTCACTGTCATCCGTACAGGATGGACGTCGAAGTGGTAGCGGCTGCTGCTATCTATTTGCTCAGTATATTTAATCAAACAGAATGTGCATCAAAAAATAGTTGTAAAAATATAAAATTAAAAATTTTAATTACTTAACCCCGACACAAAAAAAAATGAATTTTTTTTTAACTTCAAGCCAGTTTATTTTCTTTTAATTTTTTATGTGTTGGGGATTACTTAATTTTTTTATTTCCTTCTTTTTAAAATACTTGTGGACCCTAATTCCGATAGATAGCTAGGTACCTAAATTATATTTTTCTTGAATATTGTTCAAGAGAGAGCTGATGAGTTTGAAACGTCTGAACAGATTTTCATGAATTGTAGCTAAGAAATATATCGATCACGTCACCTTTCGAAAAAAAAAATCGCATCAAAATTGGACCATTCCTTTAGGAGCTACGATGCCACAGAAAGACACACAGACTCACATGCACGTCAAACTTATAAAACCTCTCTTTTTGCGTCTGGGGTTAAAAAAAATTGATGGAGGAAAAGAAGGTGATGGAAAATCTTTGTGATTTTTATTTTTTGGGTTCAAAATTGCATGGCTTATTTTGATAGAGCTTAAAAGTTTCTGTGCATCCACCCGGCCATTTTTTGCGTTCATCGCAACGTAAACAGTAGAATATAAAAGGAACATAATTAAGCACACGAAAAGGTAACACAAGTACCGCCATAGAAGTCACACAACACTTTGTTCCACACACATGTATCATCATCGACCTCTGCCGAGCGACTGAATGATGGGCGATTGTGTGGACACAAGCACGATCATCGGCACGCTTTCCTTTGATGTACCGACAAGTGGCCGATTACTCACGATTACAGGCCATCAATGTGAAGAGGGGCCTTAAAAGTCTTTGATATAAACGTTTAGGTTATACAATAAAGTAGAAAAAGTGACCTACGTTTGTAGCATTTAACTCCATCATTCTGATAGGTTACTGAAAATACAAACATTATGTCAACAATTCAAAAATTCTTTCGTAATATTAGTGTGCTTATAGTGTGCTAAAACATCCAAATAACAGTAAATAAGTGATGTAACGTAGGTAATGTGGTAATACCGAATCCACCGAATATTTGTTGCGAGTTCTAACATTCTTGGTTGGTGGCCAAATGTTAGTCCAACGGCGAACATCGATCGGATAATTTGTGGAACGAGGCCAACATACTCATAAACAAACATTGGATAGACTCTGCCCGCTGATTGGTTGCCGCCTCCAGTCCGTCCCGCTTATAGAATCGTTTCGGACGTACGTTTTGTTGCCGAATTTAATTCAAAATTTAAACAGCGACAATGTCATGGACTAATAATGTGGTACTTGAATTCTTGGAACTATACAGGAACGAACCACTCCTGTGGGACCCAAAACATCCACTGCACAGAAATAGAAGCGAAATTAGCGACGCCTGGCTGAGGATACAAAGTGCATTAAGTATAAACTGTTCGATTGTCGATCTTAAAAGGAAGAAGGAGTCTCTGATGACGTCGTTCAGAATGCATTTCAATAAGAAGAAAAAGTACGATGATAACTATCGAATAACTTGGTTCGCATACCAGCCGATGGAAAGTTTTCTTAGCGGGAAATACGAATGCGATAGCACAAACCAAATGGATAGCGAGGTATGAAAAATTTTAAGTTAGAATTACGCATTTTGAGCCTTCTAGGTATAAACATAACGTTCAGAATGAGAAGTTTTGTTCATTTATGTTTGCGGCCGGATTGGATCAAATCTCTCGTCACATTGGCCAAGGGCACCGGCGTGCGGTTTGCAGTTGGTTGGTTATTTCTAGAACAGTTGTTTGTGACATAATGGTCCAACAAGTTTGTACCGTATACTTAGTCTGTTTATAATTTGCGCATTACAATATATTATAATGAGTAGGTAGGTGGATAGTAAATTAATTAACGTAGCATATATGCTAACTATACTTATTATAATATCCCGTATAAAATTACACTCATTTTCAGCTAGGTATAAAACACTTTCATCAATAATCTAGGTTTTGGTATGTATGTACCATACATACATACATACAAAAACAGGGTTATGTAATGTATCTGTATGTCTGTCTGTGGCACGTAGCTCCTAACCCACAAAACTAATAATTTATTATTAATACTTAAATTATTATTTCTGTGGTGAAATATTAATTTATTATTTCTGTGTCCTAAACGAATGAAATATTTCTGTGTCCTATCTTGATGCGGTTTTTTTTGTTTGAAAGCTGATGAGATCGAAATGGTTCTTAGCCATAAATTGGGGGTTACTCAATTTTTTTAAACAGTTAAAATCATGCAGAATAAAGATATAAGTACAACCTAACAAAAGAAAGTAGGTACCTACCTAATATATACCTACCTATATTAAAACAAAAATGTTCAACCGCCTCCATGGTTGTCCTGAAATCCCGGGACCCGGGTTCGATCCCAGGTGATTGATTACAAGTGCTTCCCCATCAATAAATACATAAATGCGACTCTCTCATTAATTAATTATAGGTACATATGCAATAACTTTGAGTAATATTAGGTAGGTACTTATAATTCTTTTTTAACACTCATAATATTAGTTTCTTTCATCTGTATGTTTGTAATTCCTGTATGTTTGTGTGTCATCATCAACAGCTCATATAATGTCCACACCGAGGGGCTCGAGCCTACCCCACATTAGGGGCGATTAGGCCTAGTCAACCATGCTGGCCAAGTGCGGGTTGGTTGATGATGTGATGTTTGTATGTAACTGACTCGTTTGGGCTCGATTTTGACGCACTTTAAACGGTCAGATTTAATTTAAACTTTATAGACTTATCGAATACCGATGACATTACAATAATTCGATAAGAATATCCCAATAAACCTGATTAGAATCGCCGGACTAATGAATTAAACGTTTGAAATGTTAGTTAGTTCAGCTATACATCACTGATGTCATTGTTAAGTTAGCGGTGTTAAGATTTTTTAAATAATAATATAGTACTTTCATCGGTGGTTATAATTCGCACTAAAAAGTGGATAGTAAAATAATAGTTAAAAAAAAAACTAAAAAACACGATTTTATATTAAATGGAACTAAAAAGAGAAAAATGACTTTTTAGTATAGAAAGAAACTAAATGATGAACGAAAAGTATAATTATTATTTAGAGAAAAGCGTGGGGTGCTTGATATAATTGTATCGATCGAATATTTTCAAGAACTAATGTTATTGAGAACCCCACGCTTTCTCTTCGATAAGTACCTACCTACTAAAAAGTTATTTTTCACTTTTTAGTTCGATTTAAGTAGGTAATATAAAAGCGCGTTGTTTAGTTTTTTAAAACTATTATTTTTTTGTATGTTGCCTTTTTACGCTTAGACAACCCAACAAATAATAAAAGAGATCATGGATCACCCTCCATAGAACCTTGGGGCTGGGGTGTAGCTTGGGTGTAGCCAAGAAGGTTGTAGGTGTACCACAGTGAATTACGCTTCTTTCCGCTAGCGGCGCTATTCACGTTTCCTATATACGAATTGAGCTCTTAACGCTACTGCAATAGTTACGTATTTTAAACGAAAAATCTTACACTGCGGGTACAGAACAGAACCTCAGGTTCACTTGAGCAGCCCAGCTGCTTTCTCTATAGTCATAAAAAAACTTCACCTTGCTTTTTTCTTCCCCAGTTCTACAGCCCAAAAACGCAGGTCCCCACCACACAGACTACTCATAACCATAACAAGAATACAAACCAATTAAATAGAAGTACAAATAGGCAATACAATGTGCCTCAGTCAGAAAGAAGCGACGCTAAGAGAAAAATGGTTGAAGCGGTGTCGTACCTGAAGACAGCCAACGATGAAAAGGACAAAGATGAATATGAACTCTACGGGCAGCTGCTGGCTAAGAAATTGAGGAAGCTGGACGAGCATCAACGAGATATCGCCATGCACGAAATAGACAATATCATGTTTCGTGCCAAAATGCAAAGCGGGAATAGGAGCTACTCATCGTCACCCTCGCCAGGGACGCGGAAAGCAAAATCTCCTATATTTATAGTTGCCTCGGAAAGTCTGTCGCAATACGAAGATGAAAATGTCTCGTACGAGGAACATTTAGAACCGCAACCTTCCTAGCAAAACTGATTATGGTAATCATGGTATCAGTATGAAGCGAAAGTTTATCTTCGAGGATAAGGAAATCATACCTTCATTTACAAAGATCAAATTACAAATTGACAAGCAAGAGGAACTAAGTAGTCGATGTCTGTAACTCGAGGGCGACTTCTTTATATTTCCACCAAACGTAGAAAGTAATATAATTAAAAAAATATGTTGTTAAACGGTTTTAACGAAGTTGTTTAAGTATTTCAATTATCATTGATAAATATTTTTGCACTACCCTTAGATTAAAGCAAAAAAGGGATTACTTACCTATCTACTTTTTATTTTCTCGTATATATATAGAGGAAGTCTTGTAATCGTTGAAAAATTCTTTTAAAAGATTTTGACGGATTTACACGTTTTGGACCTCCCTGAGTCCAAAAAAACCATTTTTGGAATTATGTCTTTGTGTGTGTGTGTGTGTCTGTGTGTCTTTGCGTCTTTGCGTTAGCATGATAACTCGAGTATGCTTTAATCAGGATTCTTTGTCTAAGGCTTTAATTTATTGCAACCAAATTTAACATGCATCAACATCAAAATATAAGGTTTGTATCAACTTTTGAGTCGTCGATCACGAAAGTTAAGCAACTAAGTGCGCGGTCGGTACTAGAATGGGTGACCAAAATTTAACATGCATGTATGACATCAAAATATAAGGTTTCTACCAACTTTAGAGTCGTTTCCGGTATACGAGAAAGTCAAGGGAGACCACTCCCGATTTTTACCGTACTGCAAGGAAAGGGTTATTTAGAGATAGGGACAAACAGGTATGTGATCCGCTTGATGGTAACTTAAATGATCTGAGTAAGCAGCAGTAACCCATAGAAACTTGAAACATTATAGTGTACCTCACGCACCAAGCTCGAGCCTTTCTTCCTTACCATACTTGACATCATTGTAGGTACATATTTAATATTTGTTTTAAATGTATTTACCCTTTACTACATGCGTATTTCTTATTTAGCACATATCTAAGTACCTATGTTTGTATGATTAAAAAATTCAGAACATTTCTTTAAAAAATCATGAATTCTCATTATAATTAATACTTACTTACTTCAATATATTTCTGTGGATTAAACCCGGGCCGTTGACTTCGTTAAAAATTGGAATAAAAAAGACTATCATTCGTTGTAGGTACCTATGCATAATCAATATAAAATTGGAATTATTAATTGCGCAATGCCAATCTACTACCGGACACAGTTTTGATTTCGACATTCATGATAGTGTTGCATCACGCACGAGGGCTAGTGTGATTGTATAAAGTAAGAAGTATCGCTGAGTCAGGCGGCCGGCGGTGGACTTTGTACCCGGAGTAGACTATGATTGTTTACAACGTACTAAATATGACTATTGAGCATAGTTGACGAAACTATCGGGGAAAAAAATATCAAAAATATTACCTATATAAACAGACTCGTATTTATAGCACTGGGCCATAGGCCGGCAGGTAGCCAGTGCGATTAGGTAGGTACAGGGCCCTATGGCATAAAACTACTATTACTATAAGCTTATTTTTATAAGACTTCTAAAAATATTTTAGAATTTTAAAAAATTCTGTTGCATAAAATAATTTCAGTTTTTGTTGCATAAAAATAAAGACACTCATATAATAAGTTGGATACTTATATTATTTGCAAAATTTAGAAGCGTCTCGTTGCATAAAAAATATAACTAATAATACAAGTTAGTAGTCTACTGCCGGGAAATACAAGCTAATAATATATGTGAAACAAAATTTCTGTTGCAAAAAATGACTCGGCTACTATTATTTACTCCTATTAGTGGTGTAATTCTATCAACCATTGAAGGAGGTTAAAATATATTATAAGTATATTTCTGTATGCTTAGTTGCGATCGCAATGTGCTCGAGTGATTCAGGTAATAAAAGAATGATGCCAAGACGTCGACAGTGGGTTTTTAAAGCAAGAATTTCATTCTTATGTGAATTGCAAATAGTTCTAATTGATAGAACTATTTGCAATTCACATAAGAATGTAATCGGCGATTCAGAATGAATTTTAATCAATTCTTTTTTTATCCTGGAAAGGATACAAGGCGTACCTATATCAACATCCAACGCTTAGAAATTATGCCCTAAGTCCTCAACAACAATTACAAGTAGCGCAGTGGCGTCCATAGTCTACTTTTTTAGGGTTCCGTACCTCAAAAGGAAAAAACGGAACCCTTATAGGATCACTTTGTTGTCCGTCTGTCTGTCTGTCTGTCTGTCAAGACCCTTTATCTCAAGAACGCGTGGACGTATCAAGCTGAAATTCACACGAAATACTCAAGTCTATTGTCCCTTTAAGCTGTGAAAATATCAAACTTTAGAAGCCAAGCCAATCAAAAGATACAGCCGATTATGTCGATATTTTCAACAAATTTCCGACACTCGCAAAGGAATCAAAACCTACAGGATACTTCCCGTAAACTCAGAATCTTGAAATTTGGCATGAAGCATTGTCATATAATGCAAATATAGGAAAAATTGCGAAAATCACATTTTTTTAGTTATATAATATAATAAAAATATTTTAATAAAATGAAACTTACTACCTTATTTCTCACGAACGAATAAAGGTATCAAATTGAAATTTATACCAAATACCTAGGTCTATTGTCCCTTTAAGCAGTGAAAAAATCAAACTTCTAAGTTAACGCAATCAAAAGATACAGCAGTTTATACCGACACCTTAGACGAATTTCCGTCACACGCTAGGGAATGCTACGTTTGTACGGCGGAACCCTTGGTGTGCGAGTCCGACTCGCACTTGGCCGGTTTTTTACTACTCTACATACTTTTTCAATACCATGCATATCAACAATGCAATGATATTGGATTCCACTCCTATTAAGAGTTTGAAATTTAGTAGTAATTTTATGAGTGTTAAAATTTCTTTATGCACCGTAAATTAATAGACTCTTAAAATTAGTTATAACTCTTGTAACTATTATTATGAACTATTAATTATATGCAACACAACTCTCATAATATGAGTAAAAGTTAAGAGTTAATCGCTTATAATATAAGTACTAAATTTTTATGCCATAGGCCCCTGGGCTTAAAAAGCATTTCATTTTAGGCCTCAGAATGACAACGCACCTGCAATAATACCAACTACCAAGTGATTTTTCTTTGTTATTGCAGGTGTCTATACAGTGGCGGAATTACAAATTTGCCGCCAGTAGGCTAATAAGTTTATGCCGCCACTACTTCTGAAATTAGATACCCTAGTTCCATCGAGCAAGGCCTAGTTCACAATCATATTAAATACATTTACAACTTTGTTGTGTTCTATATTCCTCATTAGGTACATCAGTTTTTTCCTTTACAAAATTTTCGGGGCTTGTTTGCTCTGTGTAATAAATTTATCTCAAACATGAATGGAAATAATTGACATTATTTTCGAAAAAAGAACACACCAAGTATCTAATTTACGGACAAAGAAAACCAAATCCATTGCTGGAGCGTTTTTACTTTCTCGCATACGTAAGTAGTTTATAGGAAGTCTTGTAATCGTCAAAAAATTCGACCTCGAGATTTTGACGGATTTACACGTTTTGGACCTCCCTGAGTCCAAAAATATTTTTTTGGAATTATGTCTGTGTGTGTGTCTGTGCGTCAGCACGATAACTCGAGCATGCTCTAACTTATTGCAACCAAATTTAAAATACGTGTATGACATCAAAATATAAGGTTTCTATAAAATTTTGAGCCGTCGATCACGAAAGTTAAGCAACCAAGTGCGCGGTCGGTACTCGTATGGGTGACCAAAATTTAACGTGCAAGTATGACATCAAAATATATAAGGTTTCTATCAAACTTTGAGTCGTTTCCGGTATACGAGAAAGTCAAGTGGAGACCACTCCCGATTTTTTGAATTTGGAACATTACAACGCTCGAGGCCCCAATTCTCTTAATTTGTGTGTGCAACCTGTGTGTGCAAATTTGTAAAAATTGTTGTGAATTGAAAAGGAAACAATCATATAGCATATACAGGAATATATGATTGTTTCCTTTGCTTCGATGTCAGTTAAAAAAACTACTGACAAAATAATCTACTAAAAAACGGCGGAAAGTTTGGTTGGCTGTGAAAATTTTTGATGAACTTCTTTTGAGTTTTGGAAAGGTATTTTTCAATTCTACACAAGTAAGTATCTATATACGTTAATTTACTTATTTAATCTTAACGTAACAGTGAAAGCATTTCTGTGTATCGTGTTTAGTTTAAACACTTTTTATACCTTTTAAATAAACTTTTTTTTACCTACTTTTTTGCCATCGACCTATTCCATTTAATCGAAAAATATAATAACAACCTATTTAGCGTTATGAATACTTGATGAAGGTAATGAAAAACTGTACCTATGCACTGCGAAAAAAATCTATTTAAAAGTTTGTTTTTTGACATCTATTTTTAGATCTCTTTCTCTTAACATTTTAAATATTTTTTAGTATTTCATCAGTGGCTTCAATAGACCAGCTATCGTCCATGATGGATTTTATGGAAGCCCATCCAGAGCTGGCTTTAGGATACACTTCCCGCACCAAAGAGGGTCGAAGTTTGGCAATGCGCCTTTGGGAACATGTGCTTGCACATTTTGCACAAATAAGTAATTGCCTGTCTCGTATTATAGAAGTCCTCGCCTGCGGCTCGGCCTTCAAACTTATACTCGACCTGCCATTACTTATTTCGCGGCCTTTGCAATAAAGTAGATACTATTTTTTGGCCAAAATTGTCGCCCCCTAAAATGTGCCGCCCTAGGCTCCAGCCTACTCGTAAATCGGCCACTGTGTCTATGTGGTGTCTATACAGGTTGTTTGGTACATGGGGTATGAAGCCGGCACCTACCCATGCTAACATAGTCATTTAGATACTATGGTGATATCAAAATTTTTAAATTGTAAAAAAAAAATTTGATTTCCCCATACAAATAGTTCGGTCACAAAAACAAAATGTATGAAAAATAATTTTTCACAATATTGAATTTTTAATAGCATGGGTAGGTGCCGGCTTCGTACCCATGTACCAAAAATCCTGTATAAGCGACGGTATCCACTTACAACGGTGGACCGTCAGCTTGTTTGTCATCTAGTTGTATAAAGAAAACTACCGGCTTGCCTAGTAAACAAGTTTAAAGGATATTTTGACGTTCCGACCCGAGATCTGTAAGGGAAAATGCTGACAAAGATGCTACATCAGCACCTTTGCCCTCCAAGCCAAGACTGGAGCGTCGGAGCTTCAGTCTACCGGGAACACTCGTCGCGAACACTCGCCTTTTCGTGTTAATCAATTTAACAAGTTTGTGAAGGACATTATAATTTCTTTTAGTCAAGTGAATTCTTTTTTTTAAAACCCAAATCGAGGGGTCCCGTATAACATTGGTGGCAGCGGTGGGATCAAAAAGATCCTCGGTTCGCCTCATTTCGCGAGTGTCTTTCAATATCCTGTGAACTCGGTAGTGCTCACTTACCTTCGGGCCAAAAGCGGTAGTGTTGTCCGCATCTCCAGACTATCCAGCTCCAAATCTTTACTAGTGAAAGTAAGAGAAGAAAGAGAAAGTTGGAGAAGAAGAAAACTCATTCTCCGTCAGCACCGCATCCTAGAAGAAAACTTACCTACTATATCTTGAAGAAAACTTACCTGCTAGATCCTGAAGGAAAACTTACCTACTATATCTTGAAGAAAACTTACCTGCTAGATCCTGAAGAAAATTTACCTACTATATCTTGAAGAAAACTTACCTACTAGATCCTGAAGAAAAATTTACCTACTATATCTTGAAGAAAACTTACCTGCTAGATCCTGAAGAAGAAGAGGAAACGTGTTGGAAAGAGAAACCAACAGTCAGACCGCGTACTACGAAGAGATCCTGAAAAGAAACCTACCTGTCATATCCAGTTCCTGCAAAAAGCATAGTGTTATAATTACGTGAAGATGCCCTGTTTCAAATCCGTCGTGCTCCTGTAAGTTTTGAACAATTATATCTACGTGAATAAAAGTGAACTTCAAGGCGCTATAAATAGACTTGCTTCCTAGATCATATTTAGTTTTATCAATTCATAGTTCCTTTGTTTAATTCAATCAGAGAACAGTCCAGGTTCTTATCGCTCCGCATTCCGCTTTAACACCGTGCCATTGTCTTTTGTTTATGCTAACTCTCGCGGCGTCCACCGTAAAATTAATGGGTAAGGACGAGCCGGGAACAAAGCCGACCTCAATTACAATGTCAGACATCGATTTAAACATATTAATTAAATTTATTAACAAATTCGACGGCAACCGCGAAAAATTAAATGCATTTATAAATAATTGCCGAAACGCAATCAACTTATCATCACAAAGCCAACAGGATATTTTATTAAAATATATTTTAAGTCAGTTAGAAGGGCGCGCTGAAATTGCCTGCTCTATTAAAGAATTTGAAAATTGGCAGAAACTTGAGGACTTTTTAAAATCGCAATTCGGGAATAAAAAACATTATGCTGCACTGCTCTCTGATTTACAGGAATGTCGTCAGTCTAATAGCGAAACAGCCAATCAGTTCGCTCTCCGAATCGAGTCATGCTTATCCAAATTATTATCTGAAATTAATATATCGATCCCGACAAATAAGAAAGGAGAACTGGCAGGCCGTGTCGCAGCAATGCAAGACTTAGCATTACACACATTTGTAATAGGGTTGAACCAGAGATTATCGACTGTGGTTAGGTGCCGAGACCCTAAGACATTAAATGACGCCATTAATTTCGCCGTGTCAGAAGAAAAGATCTTCCAGGCGTCCACACGCCGAAATACGCCTTTCCTCAGCACTCCTGGCCCTCAAAATCAAGGGCGTTTCCGCCAACTTCAGCCCCAAGCCCGAACAGGCCCACAAGTGGTAAACAACGGAAATGCAACAACGGGGTTTAGATCCCCAAATCCACCCGTGTGTCGATACTGTAAGCACCCGGGGCACACTATTGAAACGTGTCGCAAACGCGAATACAATAACAGGAGATTCGGTAACCCTCAACACGGAAATAATAACCACTCTGTGCCTTCTAGCTCGTTTTATAATCGCAACCAACCAATTGATGCTATAACTTCACAAGATGATTATAACAACGAGGAATCCAATAATAATCCTTTAAACGAGTGAAGGGCTCTCGTCGGTGCCTCCAGAGTCCAAACGCCCGACCTCTGCCACTCCTAATCCCAAACGGCACCTCTAAATCAAAGGTCACACGACAGGGTAACCAGTTCCAAAACGGAGACCTCACCACTGTTTCCAATTCCAAGGTCACACGACAGGGTAACCAGCCCCAAAACGGAGACCTCACCACTGAATCCCATTTCAAGGTCACACGACAGGGTAACCAGCCCCAAAACGGAGACCTCACCACTGCTTCCAATTCCAAGGTCACACGACAGGGTAACCAGCCCCAAAACGGAGACCTCACCACTGCTTCCAATTCAAAGGTCACACGACAGGGTAACCAGCCCCAAAATGGAGACCTCATCACTGTTTCTAATTCCAAGGTCACACAGCAGGGTAACCAGTCCCAAACCGGAGACCTTACCTCTGATTCCTCTTCGATGTTCAACTTCCAATCAAAACCTACCCGCAATGCTCCTATCTCCGCTCCTGAAACAGAAAATTGTAAATTTAAAATATATAATATTACTACAAATCCATTACGAAAATACTTACCCTTTGTCGAAGTCCAAACCTCTGTATCCGCCGAACCACTTAAACTTCTCGTCGACAGTGGAGCGACTGTAAGCCTAATAAAACTCAGTTCCATAATTAAAATGCCCGAAATAACAGAAAGTCAGTCGACCTTTACAGGAATAGGGTCCACGGTGAACCCTATGCAATCATCAGGTATTATCGAAATTAATTTCAACTCACTCAACCACGAGTTTCACGTTATAGCCGGTTTAGATTTCCCATATGATGGAATAATAGGAAACGATTTTCTATCGGCATCCCACAGCAAAATTGATTTTCATAAAGACCTACTAATAGTACATAATATAGAACTTCCCCTTAAATTCACTGAGCCTGTTTACACTATTGCACCCCGAACTGAAACAATAATAGAATGTTCCGTACTAAACCCCGAGATAAAAGAAGGTCTAATCGTTGATCAAAATCCCATCGAATCCCTACTTATAGCTAATTGTGTAGTGACAGTAAAACCCAACTCGAGAATTAACATTTCCGTCGTAAATATCTCTGAAACGCCTTTAGTAATTAAATCAGATTTAAAATTAAAGATTTCACCTTTTGAAGAAAATTACACAAGTCCTATTTTTAATGTTAACGATTTCGATAACGATCAAAATAAAGTCCTAGATCGAACTAATGAAGTCATAAAGCTCCTGCGTGTATCCCATCTTAATAGAGAAGAAGTAGATGCACTGTATGAAATATGTTCCACCTTTTCCGATATATTTCACCTTCCTGATGATAAGCTAACTTACACTGACCTCATAAAACACGATATACCTACCTCTTCCTCTGTTCCTATCAGCACTAAATCCTATAGATTCCCTGACGTTCATAAGCATGAGGTCAACACCCAAATAAATAAAATGCTCAACGAAGGTATCATTAAACCCTCCATGTCACCATGGTCTTCTCCGATTTGGGTGGTACCAAAGAAGACCGATGCATCCGGGCAACGCAAATGGCGCATTGTTATAGATTACCGTCGTCTGAATGATATCACTATAGGTGATTCATATCCAATTCCTAATATATCTGAAATCTTAGACCAGTTAGGCAAATCCAAATATTTCAGTACACTCGATCTCACTTCCGGTTTTCACCAGATCAAAGTTTCTGAAGCTGATGCTCCCAAAACCGCGTTCTCAGTCCCTCAGGGACACTTCGAATTCACTAGAATGCCCTTTGGACTAAAAAATGCTCCGTCTACCTTTCAAAGGTTAATGAATTCCGCTCTTTCTGGCCTTCAAGGCATTCAATGTTTCGTCTATCTTGATGACATTGTTATCTATTCCTATGACCTGCACACACACATAAAGAACTTATCCAACGTCTTCGACAAACTCCGGCACTATAATCTCAAACTCCAACCAGACAAGTGCGAGTTTCTCCGTAAGGAAGTATCCTACCTTGGCCATATCATTACAAGTCAAGGAGTGAGACCAAACCCTGAAAAGACCAAAGCCGTTAGTCAATTCCCTCAGCCTAAGTGCCCAAAAGATATAAAATCCTTCCTTGGTTTAGTCTCCTATTATCGCCGCTTTATCCCTGACCTGTCGAAAATAGCCAAGCCTCTCACTAATCTTCTTAAAAAGGATATCCCGTTCACATGGCAAAATGAACAACAACTAGCATTTGAAAAATTAAAGAAGTGCTTAATATCTGCTCCGATCCTAGCTTATCCAGATTTCACGAAACCATTTGTGCTAACATGCGACGCTTCTAACTCTGCCATATCCGCCATTCTGTCCCAAGGTCAAATAGGAAGTGATAAACCTATCGCGTATGCCTCTAGAACCCTCAACAAAGCCGAATGTAACTACAGCACAACTGAAAAAGAATGTCTTGCAATCCTCTTCGGAACCAAGTGTTTCCGACCATATTTCTTTGGACGACGATTTACTATAGTAACTGACCACAGACCACTCAAATGGCTGTTTAATCACAAAGACGTTAGATGGAGACTCAAACTTGAAGAGTTTGATTACGATATTGAATACAAAAAGGGCAAAATTAACAGTAACGCCGATGCACTATCTCGATATCCTGTAAATCCTCTCTTACCTGCTGATAATCCTCCTGATGATGTGACCTCCCAATCCACTCCAGACTCTCCTCCACGCGACGACAATCCTTCAGAAACAATTGAAGATCCTCCTCAGCAGCAAAATTATCCTGAAAGCCATGACCCAGCTACAAGTCCTGAAAATCCACCGCCATTCAGTCCAATAACTTTAGATGACCTAGATATCCGTATCCCTTCTAGCCTTCTTGAATCAAACAGCAATGACTTACCTTCTATCCCACTCTTAGATGACAATGATCTTTCTCCAACCGCATATAGACCTGGGAACGCAAATACTAATGAAACTGATGTACCACTGGAAACCGACGATGCTCCTCGAGAACCTTCCGTCCCCTCATCTCCTCCCGCATTGCCTGAAACGCTAGAAGAACATGCAAGGTCCAACGAGGACTATAATACATTCCTCAAGTCATTCGCGAACAAAGATGAAGTATTCACCACTTATATAAAAGAGCACAATGAAGCTCTACTCAAGAGCAGCTGCAAAACCATCCTCATCCCTGTGTCCGTTGATTTAGATGAGTCGAATTCCTACCTCCAAGATGTGTTGTCTGCTATAGATGATCCCTCCGATGTACTCAACTCCGAAAGAGAACTCCACTCGTTTAAAAAGCTAGAGCTTAAAGGTAAAACACCTACCTACCTCCTATTTACTAAATTATATTATTTCGACGCTTCCACTTACCCAGAAATATTTAAGACCCTAAAATCATCACGCGATGACATCCTCCTCAATGGTGACATTAGTGAAATCGCTATATCGGATTTCAAAAGCCTGTTCGAACAGTACTCTTTCGTCAAAATCTACGGCATGCTTATGTATCTTTTCAACAACACCAATATAACAGTAAATATACACCATAATACAATAATCTACCCGGTGCCAACCGAAATCGCTAAAATTCTCAAAGAAAACCACGACATCCCAATTGCAGGACACCTTGGTTCAAATAGAATGCTTAATAGAATCAAAGAACGTTACTATTGGAAAAATATGCGGACTGATATAGAAAATTATGTACAAAATTGCAAACTATGCCAATCCAATAAAGCCTTCCGTAAAATCAACAGAGCTCCAATGCAAATTACCACTTCTTCTACTCGTCCTTTTGAAAGGATTAGCCTCGACATAGTTGGTCCTTTGCCTGAAGCAGGCCTTCTCAAATTAAGATTTATCCTTACACTCCAAGATGACCTTACCAAATTCTCTATCGCCTACCCTATTTCTAATGCTACCTCTGAGGAAACCTGCGAATGCTTAATTCATTTCATATCCCTATTCGGAATCCCAAAATCCATCCTGACAGATCAAGGCACGAACTTTACAGCAGAACTCTTCAAACGAATTTGCGAGTTCTTCAAAATTAAACAAATTTGGTCTTCACCATATCACCCGCAGACACAAGGCGCCTTGGAACGGAGCCATTCCACCTTGAAAGAATACCTCAAATCATATGTTAATGAAAACCAAACCGATTGGCATAAGTACGTGTATACTGCCATACTAACGTATAATAGCACCATACACACTACAACCAAATTCACACCTTTCGAACTCCTCTTTGGTCATAAGCCATACATACCAGACTCTGTTTTCGACCAACGCTCTGATGTTACTTACCCCGATTATATCCGAATGCTCCAACATCGTCTTAAAATCTCTCACGAGAAGGCTCGAGAGAATATCACTGCTTCAAAAGAACGGTCAAAAACTTATTATGATAAACACTCTCGCGTAGTCCAGTATAAAGTAGGTGACTATGTTTACCTTAAGAACCATGTAAGAATGCGTAAGGCACTTTCACCAATCTGGAAAGGACCTTACAAGGTTGTCAAAATTCACGGTAATAATACCCTATCCCTTCTCATCAACCGACGGCATGTCAAACATCACTTCGACGAGGTAAAACCAGCTTCCGATTCAAGTTAGGTTAATTATATTAAATACTATTTTATGCAAATTTCTTTACAACTATATTTCATTTATATACAAATGTGTGTTTACAGTTCTATTGTAAATTTTACAGGCTGGCAGCCGCACATTATAGTGTTGCTCTGACGGCTAACGAAAACCAGTACATTAGCTACATCACTAAAAGCCCTGGAATACTTCTCGACCCTGTCGGTAAATTAAGAATAGTAAATGATCAATTCCATATCGTTGTCCCTGTAGAAATATCCTCGATTAAACATCATATAGACAATGTTTTCGAAGTATTCAGTACTATAGGATTCCACTGTCGTGAAAGCGACGTATCAGACTATTTACAATGTCAAAACATGTTACAACCATTAGAAGTACTCTATAAGGACATTTCGAGAAATTACAAATCTATTTCCCATTTAATCTCCAGTGGCATTTCCAAAAGGTCCGCTTGGTTTGCCGGTGTTGGTGTTGTGCTTAAACATATATTTGGAACCCTAGATGAGGATGATGCAAAGAACTATAATGATGCAATTCAGGCTCTTTACAATAACGATAAAAAATTAGCAGATTCTATTTCTAAAAGTATCCTGGTGTCTCAATCCGCAATAGCAAATATTAATGCCTCCTTATTGGAAGTAAACGAAAATCAGACAAAATTAAATGACGTCATTGAAAAATTGTCTTACTCGGTGCGAAACGTAACTGAAGCCATAAACAGAATTAGTTTTAAAGAAAAACTTGAGCTTGTTATCAATGCCCTACAATCCAGTTTGTTAACAATATCCTTTAAAATTGAAGATTTGTTAAATTCAATCCTTTTTGTAAAAAGTAATACCTTGCACCCATCCATATTAACACCAAGTCAACTATATAATGACATTGTAAGTAATCTAAAGATCATTCCTAAATATAAAGACTTCCCTGTAAGTTTAGAGTTAAGTAATATTCATATTTTAATTAATGTAGCTGATTTAGTTTGTTACTATTTAGACAATAAGTTAATGTTCATTATAAAGTTACCTCTGGTTAATTTGTTAGAATACAATATATGTAAGAATATACCGTTACCTACCCCACATATTAGTGATAAGCCAGATTCCTTTGTTATGATCTTACCTTCCGAACAGTTCTTGGCCCTAAGCAGAGATAAGTCTTCTTACACCTTCCTGAAAGACCTAAATAATTGTAAAACTATAAATAAGGAAACTTACCTTTGTGAGATCACCGACGTCTACGCGGTCCTCAATAATCCTTCATGTGAAGTGGAGATCATTACGAAAGCTATATCCTCTCTTCCAGAATCCTGTTCTACAAAGTTTATTTATGGAGATATAGATATCTGGCATAAATTAAATAATAACAAATGGATATTTGTTCAGTCCAAACCTACAAAATTAAGTATTGAATGTAACACTAGACTATCCGAATTCACAATATTCGGTACAGGTGTACTTAGTATGCCACCTGAATGTGTAGCTTTTCATAGAAATGTAAGACTAGTTAGGAATATTAATCCTAGAATAAGTACTCCATATGTTTATTCAGACTTTAATATAATTAATGATAGTTGTTGTAATATTAATCGTTTCAGTAAATTAAAAATAGATATTTCCATGTCAAAAATTAAAACTGTAAATTTAAATAATATAAAATCTTTCAAATCTGACTCTGAAAAAATCATTGATAATTTACATACATTGGAAAATCCAGAATCAAATATTAATAATCACATTAGTTTTCCTATCTTAAGTACTTTGTCAATAATTATAAGTATTTCTTTAATTACTTTATTAATTGTAAAAACATACAGAAAAGGCAAGTTTTCGAGATCTGATACTAAACCAAAGCAAGATGACTCTGATAATATTGTAGAAAGTTTTGAAATGACTTCTCCACCTCGCTTATGTGTTGAATAAATAATTTTTCATCCCACCACCTCGGAAAGTGTAATTTTGCGCTTCGAAATCTGGCTGGAAAATTCTATTTTATTCGCTTAAGCGGCAAAGTAGATTTGAATTTAGAACATCACATATAATGAGTACTCAATATAATTGTAAATTCAAAACGTCATTAAACCTATTTAATGTAACCTCTATGGTGCCAAATTTATGATTAGAATGAAGATTATTTTGTCATTTCCTCGCTGAGGTGGGATGAAAAGTTACGTATTGCACTCGAGTGGAAAGATTTTTCACCTTGTGCTCGTTTGTTTCCCTCGCTGACGCTCAGGATTCTAATTTAGAATCACTCGCTGCGCTCGTGATTCAACTTTAGAATCCTTCGCTTGCTCGGTCATCCAAATCTTCCAAATCATCCACTCTTGTATAATAAATAACTATTTCATCCCACCACCTCGGAAAGTGTAATTTTGCGCTTCGAAATCTGGCTGGAAAATTCTATTTTATTCGCTTGAGCGGCAAAGTAGATATGAATTTAGAACATCACATATAATGAGTACTCAATATAATTGTAAATTCAAAACGTCATTAAACCTATTTAATGTAACCTCTATGGTGCCAAATTTATGATTAGAATGAAGATTATTTTGTCATTTCCTCGCTGAGGTGGGATGAAAAGTTACGTATTGCACTCGAGTGGAAAGATTTTTCACCTTGTGCTCGTTTGTTTCCCTCGCTGACGCTCAGGATTCTAATTTAGAATCACTCGCTGCGCTCGTGATTCAACTTTAGAATCCTTCGCTTGCTCGGTCATCCAAATCGAGCACGCGGTTAAAAAGGAACTTTCCACTCTTGTATAATAAATAACTATTACGGAAACTCATTTTCCTATAAGTTTCCTCTTAAAGGGGGGGCTGTTATACCCGAGATCTGTAAGGGAAAATGCTGACAAAGATGCTACATCACATCAGCACCTTTGCCCTCCAAGCCAAGACTGGAGCGTCGGAGCTTCAGTCTACCGGGAACACTCGTCGCGAACACTCGCCTTTTCGTGTTAATCAATTTAACAAGTTTGTGAAGGACATTATAATTTCTTTTAGTCAAGTGAATTCTTTTTTTTAAAACCCAAATCGAGGGGTCCCGTATAACAGTACGAAAAAACATGACGCATGCGGCGTTACCTCGTGTAAGGCCGGCAAAACAAATGAAATTAAATTTTTCTTTTGAAAAATGCTACCATTCCATTAGTATTTTCTTAAGACGTTGTCACGTTCAACTATCGTCAGTAAACCGACTTTACAGACAACCAATTTTTTTGCAAAGGTATTTTATTTAATACCTTTGCTAAAAATATCCTTTAAACTTTCAGCGAACTAGACCGTAGAAGTGTGGTGGGCCGGTCGCGAAAGGTCGTAGTTTCGATCTCGTCTCAGTAGGCAAAGTTTTTCTACGAATTACATTCATTTGTTTTACAATTTGGCGGCAAATTGTAAATTTTCTGAGTCACGTCTGACGTGACTGCGAGAAAAATTTTATGACTTGTGATTCGATGCCATATAAATCATTAAGAAAGTTATGATAGACTTCGATAGGCCTTTCATGATGAAGACCCATTCGTTGCATAAGCATTTGTGTCTTAGACAAAGAATATCCGTGTTGACGATCAGCAGGCCTATGGGGCTATTCGCTAACTTTTTTGACAGTTTAAAATGATCATCACTGACTAAAGTGACCAATTGAAATAAGGTTTTGTGGTGTGAACGGTGTGTATGATGTTGAGAATGTTATAGTGGGATTTCCAGTTCATCAGTCGCCTTCACGTCTCTGTTGCCATGCATTTCTCACCAAGCACTTCCTAAATGCATTAAATGTGTGACACCCACATTTTATTGCGAATATCAAGAAAGCAGCCATAAACTGAACATTTGGCTGTTAAAGGGAAAATTAAAAACAGCTAACTGGAGTGTTTGGCGGGAAACCATGGCGTCTGGATGTCGATCTTTATTTCGATAATTCAAAATTGCTTCGGAGTGGATTTTGTGCATTGAAAGTGATGTCGTTTCGTTGCATAAGCATCCAGTGTTGACGAACAGTTATGAGGAATCATTGAAATAAAGGTTTTGTGTATATGACTTTGAGAATTGTATAGTGGTTGGAAATCTTTCTATACAATTCTCATCAGTCACCATCATGAGGTATATACCATGCATTTCTCGCCAAGCACTCCCTAGATGCATTAAAATGTGTGGCAACAACATTTTATTGCAAAAAATAAGAAAGAAGATATGAAACTGAAGACTTGGATGTATGGGCTAGATCCCTTTGCCGTCCCGTAACAGAAAATTTAAGAAAAAAAAAACGTTTTGGCGGGAAATCATGGCGTCTGGATGTCGATCTTTATTTCGATAATTCAAAATTGCTTCGGAGTGGATTTTGTGCAGTGAAAGTGGTGTCGTTTTGTTGCATAAGCATCTATGTTGACGAACAGTTATGAGGAATCATTGAAATAAAGGTTTTGTGTATGTGGTGTTTCTCGCCAAGCACTCCCTAGATGCATTAAAATGTGTGGCACCCACATTTTAATGCAAAAATCAAGAAAGAAGATGAAACTAAAGACTTGGCTGTATGGGCTAGATCCCTTTGCCGTCCCGTAACAGGGAAAAATTAACCAAAAAAAAAAAAAAGAAAAGATAGTGTTTGGCGGGTAATCATGGCGTCTGGATGTCGATCTTTATTTCGATAATTCAAAATTGCTTCGGAGTGGATTTTGTGCAGTGAAAGTGGTGTCGTTTTGTTGCATAAGCATCCGTGTTGACGAACAGTTAAAAGGAATCATTGAAATAAAGGTTTTGTGTATGTGGCGTTGAGAATTGTATAGTGGTTGGAAATCCCACTATACAATTCTCATCAGTCACAATCATGAGGTCTGTACCATGCATTTCTCGCCAAGCACTCCCTAGATGCATTAAAAAGTGTGGCACCCACATTTTAATGCCAAACTCAAGAAAGAAGATGAAACTAAAGACTTGGCTGTATGGGCTAGATCCCTTTGCCGTCCCGAAACAGGGAAAATTAACCAAAAAAAAAAAAAAAAAAAAACAGCTAATTGTCAAAAACATCTGTGTGCCAAAGATATCAAAACAATGCAAATTATTAGAGGCAAATTCCAATTTGCAAATATACCTGCCTTGAAAACTGAATAAAGATAGGATAAAATTTATTCTACAGCGTTCTCATACATACAAATAGGACTTTTCAAGTGTATGATATTAAAATGGCGACTATGGTAAAAGAGAAACGACGAGAGGTACGTCATATATTTGTTTGTGCGCCTTTGTCCTGCACTTTTGCGTAGTAAAGTATGATAACTTTTGTTTACAGAAAAAGAAATCGAAAGAAAAAACTAGCACTAGGATTTCCGAAATAGAAGTGCCAAATCAACCAATACAATGTGAGGGTACTGTGTCCTTATCTGAGCACGTTCTTGTTGGGGAATCCTCAGAACTTAGTGAAACGCAGACTGAAATTAACTTAGGAAGTACCTTAGAAACGCTTACAGAATCTACTCAAACGTCTTCAGATAATACACAGCCTGTTTCCAAATTAAAACTTGTAGAAAGTACATCTTTAAGCAGAGAAATTTCACGAATCACACATGAAGAATCAAAGGAACACATAGAATCTTCGTATTTGCAATGTAATTTAAATTTAGAACAACTTATAATAACTGAGGCCATATCTATAGGAAGTGAGGCAATGGAATCAAACTTAGATATTTCGGAAGGTCAGTGTGTTGTAGAGAATTTTGAGCCATCAGCTCCTGTATTTGAAGAATCAGCTCCGCAGATTACATATCAGGATGATGTAACTGTGACAGAGAAAGTTACTGTACTGCAGAGTATGCCCTTAGAAGAGGCCATGAGACAATTTGAAGGAGAGGAGATGGCACAAGTAATGACATTAAGTTATATAGAGGAGGCTTTAGTGAATACTGGTCCTATGAGCAGTCCTGAACATCCTTTAGTTGATTTATTATCTACATTCAGGTATAACCATAATTTAAGTAACTAGGCTTTGTAACCTTATCTAAGTGCATGTTAGTTTCTTTAAAAATTTGATTCATGTGACTAATACTGTATGGTTATTTATTAGAATGCATAAATCCCTTCAACTATTTTCCTTAAAGAAGGCAAAGTAAATGTTATTCAGTACAATATGACAATGATGTTATCTTTGAATCTAATTTAATTGCATTCACACCTAAGTTATAATTTCTTTGAGTTATGTAGTTTGATAAATATGCTTATACCAAACCAAAGGCATATATTTAGATGTGCTAACATAATGGTAAGTAATAATAGAAGGAAAGAAATCTTTATTTGGCTTATAAAATATGATCACATACATAAAACTACTACTTACTCAGCTTTATGTCACAGGCTAAGCTGTGATGCTGGTTTTCAGTGGTATGCAGGTTAGATGGCGACATTAACATAATAAGGCATACATATGTAATTCTTATAAAACACACAATAAATATTGGCAAGAAAACAACAAAACAAAATAATCTCTTTTAATAAAAACAGTTGATGTGTAATAAATAACCCTAGAGGAGTCTTTCTCATATTAGTTAGATACTTACATGAAAATAATTTAGTAAATAGTAAAATTTACCATTCATACAGTTGTGTCTATAAAGTAATAAAAATGCCTGTGAAATAGTTGGTATACCAGCATATCCTTGGTATGGCATGTCTAGTTGGGCTGAAATGTTTGTGCTATGAACACATCTGTTGCCAATTACTCCATGGTGTTTCTGTGTTATGTTACAGTCAAAAAATGTACCGAATGTACCAAAAAATGGGGAAAATAGCTTCAGGTATTAAGATAGAGATGAAAAAGAAAATGAATTGTACAGAAATCTGTTAACTTTTTTTCCTTGTCCGCCATTATGCAGTCATGTCAGCCAGCAAGAAATTAATATAAATTTGTTTACTGGAATGTGCCCTGAACGTAACCAAAATGCTTGAATAAGCCTGTATCTAAACAAATTAGAACAATCAAACCATGGTACTGGATTTGGTCTACATTGGATGGTTCTGTACCAGAGACCAATACCCTTTTCAACATGTTCTCCAAAATTATATTCCCATTTTTCTAGATAACTTTTCTTAATATTCGAAGTATATTATTTCTAGTTTAGAAGCTATTTTATTTTATCGTTTCAAAAATATAGCTGTTTATGTTGACACCTTGCAAGAAAGGTTGTCTTTGTGATTTTAACAATATCAAATAATGTTATTTAATTTCCAGGAGAGCTCTTATAGCTGTGGAACGTGAAAGAATACAAACAAAAATTGGTTACACAGAAGAAGCAAAATTTAGGTCCACATTATGGCAAATGGATAAAAGACTAATATCTGAAACACAAAAATGCAAATGTGGCCTAGATGTTTACTTTAAGGTGAAGTATGACCATGCAGAGCTACAGAAGGAAAAACTGCCTATCGCTTGTATGAAGCTGAAAGCTCTGCTGAAGGATGTACAGGAGTGTTATTGCCATCATCTGCATTCAGCATTACTCTCTTATTATCAGGTTAGTTACAATACCATATTAATTTAAGATATTACTGTTGGAATTGGATTTGTGAAATATAGGTGTGATATTTCCGGAAGAAATTACTTGGCAAACAAGGCACACTGATGTAGAGTTGAGAAAGCCCGCACTAAGATACTGTAATTTGTTGTAAAACCCGCCTTCTTTTTGTCTTAATAGATAGTGTGCATTACTTGATGAGATGAGGGCCAATGTTGTATAAATCTTTAATTTGATGCTTGGACTCTGCTTCATTGTGTGTGGACCTTTAGGCGCAACTCACAATGACGCAGAGTCGAAGCGACGTGACGTATCAGGTTCATAAACTTTCATCTCTATTGAAAACTGAAACGTCGACAAGCGGATCCGCGTGTCGGTTTGAGTGTCGTGTGTCGCCCAACAAGCAGCAGTATCACAGATTTAATAATACAAGGAGATAGGCCAAGACGCCGTTTATCCTGTGACAAGTGTATGCCCATTGGGCATACATTGCCGCCAGTTCGCCGTCCGATAAAGTCAAGTGAATACGTACTTATGCCAGAAAGAAATATCCGTTTTTCCTTTAAAATGCTGCCCTGTTCAACTGTAACATGCAATCATTGCAGTGAATCAGTTATTTATCAAGTAACGGAATAACTTTTCACACGTAAGAACCGAAAAACTTAGATTTATATTTATAAAACAATATTTAAACTAATAGCCGACTTTTATTAATAAAAACACAATCGCTTTAAATTATGCGTTACTATCTTACAAATTGTATTACTTATATTGCGGCTGTGCTTAACTTTCATTGCTTCGAAGTCCTTAATACGCGCGCAATCAATAGTGTATATATTACGGCATGCCCAACTAGAACCATTTTATATAGTACGCCCGATCGCGTCACTCGGACTTCCTATGAACTCAGCGATTTGACCGATCTCCTTTGCAGCCGTGCTTAACTTGCATTGCTTCACAGTCCTTATGAATAGTGTAAATTACGGCATGCTCAACTAGAACCATGGTGAAATTATCAAGATAAATATTCCCTTTGATAATTATCGCGATAATTATAATGATAATTATCCGATAATTATCAAACATATATAAGCCCTATTTCGAAGCATTACGTAATGTTGAGGAAACAATCTATTCTATATTTTGTACAGAACTCAAGTTATGCTAAGAATTAAAAAATCAACTTCAATTTCTTTGTTACGGGCGCACACAAAACAAATGAATGAAGAAAATAATGAATAAGTGACAGTTCAGATGAAAATAATGAATAAGTGACGAAAACCTGGGAATCCTCGCTATTGACGTTAAGTGGCGTGTTCCGATACAAGCAGTCGTTGAATGCAACAAATAACAAGTACCTAGCAAATATTCTCCATTATACTTATCAAGATAATTATCAACCTATATTATCAATGATAATTATCATTTCAAACCCTGACTAGAACCATGTTATGTAGTACGGACGCTAATCGCGACACTCGGTCTTCCTATGAACTCGGCGATTAGACCGATCTCCTTAGATTGATAGCAGTATAGGTACATGTTGATAAATAACTATAGTCAATAATTTATTATGAATATGCACACGCTTAAGCGGCACATTGTGTAAATCCCGTAGCTGGGGCACCATTAATCAAATAGTTAACTTCGTTAATCGCGAATCCGTTACTAAAAAAATTAACTTTGTTAAAGCGTTATATTTCGGAAGATTAACGCAAGTTAACGTTAATCCATTTAACAAATGATAAAAGTTGCATTTTTGATATCGTTCCGTTAGTGATCTACTTCTGTTGGATTAGGTTCTGGAATCTGGAAGTTAACATGTAGGTAACCCAAAAAGACACGGATAGTTGGAATGTGTAATTTAGTCATCTGAATTATGCGCATATTCGCCTTTATGGAAATATCTCTGTCATTGGAACTTCCTTAGAAAGCGTGAGCTCCAAACTAACACTTGATGCAATTATTATTATAAGTCACTTTCTGCTTGATGCAGCAATCTACTATTATGCCCCAGACTAAAAGTTCAAAGTCTATTCAAAAATGATGATATTTCTTGGTTGGGGCATGTGGATGTGGGCGTGTGGACATACTAAAGAATATAATAACATGAAAATTTACATTTTAAATCGAGTCGAGTGTCAGTGTTTTTTACCATTTCAACAGATAGAAGAGTACATATCAGAAGTAGTTAATGGGAGTAAAGGTGAAATACGTGAAGCGCTGTCTCTAGTGCTGCAAGCTCTTAAACTCAGTGACTGCGGGCCGACCGTGCTGGCTACTGCGCTACAGCGCTGGGCAGCCGCTCTGGCACATGCAGTAGTGGACCAGAGAGACCTACGGCAACTGTTGTTTCTGATACACCATTTGTTTAGGTAATTTATGCAAGGTTTGATTGATATTTTTATTTTCATGGGTGAACTGTGACTGTCTATTGTGAACTATGACATACAATGCAGGACCGCTCCGTGATCAGATGAGAGGAAGGCAAAGAACTTTCCTGTCAAAGATATAAAGAAATATTAGCCATTTGGTTTCAATAAAAATCTTAATGAAACTTAATACTATAGTGCCTAGTGACGTCACAACCCACTAGGCGAATAATGGGTTTCATAATTTCTTTAAAATCGTCCTATTTAAAAAAAAATATGTAAATGTCTGTTTTACCACAGACAAACGCACTCAGTTCGCTGGGCGGCGGGCATCATAGACGTAAGTGTCAACGACAGTGTTGCAGCGGCGCGGGTGTTGGCACTCATTGACGTGTTGTTCTCAAGGACGGCCCCAGAAGCCGCTGTCGAGTGCGTCGAAGGTTAGTATATGCTTGATGGACACTTTAATATAGCTATATTAAAGATCTGTCAAAAAAGATAAGCCTACCCCACATTAACGGCGATTAGGCTTTAGTCAACCACGCTGGCCAAGTGCGGGTTGGTCGACTTCACACACAACCTAAGAATTTCTTCATGGGTGTGTGCAGGTTTCCTCACGATGTTTTCCTTCACCGTAAAAGCGTTGATTAAACGTACTTATTAATTCAAATTTTGAAAACACATTGGTACGTGGCGGGGATCGAACCAGTGCCTCCCGGGCGGCAGAAGACGCTTATGCACTACGCCACCGACGCTTTTCATTCAAAGAGGCATTACAGACTGTTTATACTGGGTATAGGACTCCCACATATTCTTGGAGTGGTCCTACACTCTGCGCAGGTGTAAAATTACAGAATAGTATAATACAAAGCTTCCCAAACCTATTTTTATTGAGACGCCCCAGGACGTTGCGACGCACAGTTTGGGTAACCCAGGTGTAATACATACAATTACCGACAAAAAGACATTTATCAAAGGAGGCAACAGTTCCACTTCCAAACACATCGTTTACAATTTTACTCCTGGTATAAAACGAATGAGATAGGTGATACAACGTTTTCACTTTCTAAGTAGTTTTGATTTCTCCCACGCACTAACAATAGCATTTTTCCACACGCGTCGCGTGTTCTAATATCTGTGTTATTTCATTTAGTGCACAAAGAGGACATTTGGGAGGAGGTGGATAAAGACGGCGGAGGGGGTGCTGTCAGCGAAGGCGCTCTACGTGAGCGAGACTTGCTGGCCCTACTACACGCGCTACCGCTTAGAGACTTGGTTGCAAGGATTCTACTCTTTACTCAATCTGTAAGTAGCTTAATAGATGTAAGACAACAAGCTTATTGCAAGAGACTGTTTTAGCGCCATAATAGTCAACTGACGTGAAAGAAAATCTTGTCTCGACGTTGTTATTAATCAACACACACAAAAGTCTTAAAAATTGTAGTTATTGTACTCAATACCATAATGATGTAGGATGTGAGCGAAGCACGCGAGTACTGCTGGGCATCAGCTCAAGCAAGCGGAGTGCTTCGTGCGTGCTGCGGCGTGCGCGTGCTATTGCACGTCGTGCGGCGCGTGCTCACCGCGCATGACAACTACGAGCGGCTGAAGGATAGCGTGCGGGCGCTGGCACTGCGGGCATTGCAGGCTCTCGCCGCGCTGCACGAACATGCTAGGTCAGTAAAGGTCGTCTAACTACGAGCGGCTGAAGGATAGCGTGCGGGCGCTGGCACTGCGGGCATTGCAGGCTCTCGCCGCGCTGCACGAACATGCTAGGTCAGTAAAGGTCGTCTAACTACGAGCGGCTGAAGGATAGCGTGCGGGCGCTGGCACTGCGGGCATTGCAGGCTCTCGCCGCGCTGCACGAACATGCTAGGTCAGTAAAGGTCGTCTAACTACGAGCGGCTGAAGGATAGCGTGCGGGCGCTGGCACTGCGGGCATTGCAGGCTCTCGCCGCGCTGCACGAACATGCTAGGTCAGTAAAGGTCGTCTAACTACGAGCGGCTGAAGGATAGCGTGCGGGCGCTGGCACTGCGGGCATTGCAGGCTCTCGCCGCGCTGCACGAACATGCTAGGTCAGTAAAGGTCGTCTAACTACGAGCGGCTGAAGGATAGCGTGCGGGCGCTGGCACTGCGGGCATTGCAGGCTCTCGCCGCGCTGCACGAACATGCTAGGTCAGTAAAGGTCGTCTAACTACGAGCGGCTGAAGGATAGCGTGCGGGCGCTGGCACTGCGGGCATTGCAGGCTCTCGCCGCGCTGCACGAACATGCTAGGTCAGTAAAGGTCGTCTAACTACGAGCGGCTGAAGGATAGCGTGCGGGCGCTGGCACTGCGGGCATTGCAGGCTCTCGCCGCGCTGCACGAACATGCTAGGTCAGTAAAGGTCGTCTAACTACGAGCGGCTGAAGGATAGCGTGCGGGCGCTGGCACTGCGGGCATTGCAGGCTCTCGCCGCGCTGCACGAACATGCTAGGTCAGTAAAGGTCGTCTAACTACGAGCGGCTGAAGGATAGCGTGCGGGCGCTGGCACTGCGGGCATTGCAGGCTCTCGCCGCGCTGCACGAACATGCTAGGTCAGTAAAGGTCGTCTAACTACGAGCGGCTGAAGGATAGCGTGCGGGCGCTGGCACTGCGGGCATTGCAGGCTCTCGCCGCGCTGCACGAACATGCTAGGTCAGTAAAGGTCGTCTAACTACGAGCGGCTGAAGGATAGCGTGCGGGCGCTGGCACTGCGGGCATTGCAGGCACTCGCCGCGCTGCACGAACATGCTAGGTCAGTAAAGGTCGTCTAACTACGAGCGGCTGAAGGATAGCGTGCGGGCGCTGGCACTGCGGGCATTGCAGGCACTCGCCGCGCTGCACGAACATGCTAGGTCAGTAAAGGTCGTCTAACTACGAGCGGCTGAAGGATAGCGTGCGGGCGCTGGCACTGCGGGCATTGCAGGCACTCGCCGCGCTGCACGAACATGCTAGGTCAGTAAAGGTCGTCTAACTACGAGCGGCTGAAGGATAGCGTGCGGGCGCTGGCACTGCGGGCATTGCAGGCTCTCGCCGCGCTGCACGAACATGCTAGGTCAGTAAAGGTCGTCTAACTACGAGCGGCTGAAGGATAGCGTGCGGGCGCTGGCACTGCGGGCATTGCAGGCACTCGCCGCGCTGCACGAACATGCTAGGTCAGTAAAGGTCGTCTAACTACGAGCGGCTGAAGGATAGCGTGCGGGCGCTGGCACTGCGGGCATTGCAGGCACTCGCCGCGCTGCACGAACATGCTAGGTCAGTAAAGGTCGTCTAACTACGAGCGGCTGAAGGATAGCGTGCGGGCGCTGGCACTGCGGGCATTGCAGGCACTCGCCGCGCTGCACGAACATGCTAGGTCAGTAAAGGTCGTCTAACTACGAGCGGCTGAAGGATAGCGTGCGGGCGCTGGCACTGCGGGCATTGCAGGCACTCGCCGCGCTGCACGAACATGCTAGGTCAGTAAAGGTCGTCTAACTACGAGCGGCTGAAGGATAGCGTGCGGGCGCTGGCACTGCGGGCATTGCAGGCACTCGCCGCGCTGCACGAACATGCTAGGTCAGTAAAGGTCGTCTAACTACGAGCGGCTGAAGGATAGCGTGCGGGCGCTGGCACTGCGGGCATTGCAGGCACTCGCCGCGCTGCACGAACATGCTAGGTCAGTAAAGGTCGTCTAACTACGAGCGGCTGAAGGATAGCGTGCGGGCGCTGGCACTGCGGGCATTGCAGGCACTCGCCGCGCTGCACGAACATGCTAGGTCAGTAAAGGTCGTCTAACTACGAGCGGCTGAAGGATAGCGTGCGGGCGCTGGCACTGCGGGCATTGCAGGCACTCGCCGCGCTGCACGAACATGCTAGGTCAGTAGAGGTCGTCTAACTACGAGCGGCTGAAGGATAGCGTGCGGGCGCTGGCACTGCGGGCATTGCAGGCACTCGCCGCGCTGCACGAACATGCTAGGTCAGTAAAGGTCACACTGCATGATCAGCATAACAGCCTAAATAATTCGACCCGCTGCTGGGACACAAAGCGTCTCCTCGTCATCGAAGGAGGTTTAGGCAGTAGTCCACCACGCTTGCCCAATACGGATTGGTGGACGGAGTATAAGGTGATCAATACCCCTCCTCCACTAGTAAAACCAGGATATTTTATGTTACATTACACATATACTAAAATACAATAGATGGGTATTATAATATTAATCCTCGGTATCAAATAGATTCTCAATTTGTATGAAGGTTTATTGGCATTATTCTTTAGGAAGTGATTTTCATAGATTTCTTGGTGCTTCTTCATTTTGAAGGATTTTAAGAAGTAGCAAACAGGTGTGATGGCAACGAAATGCATTTCTTGAATGAGTTACCAAATGCCTTCGTTAGAGTTGCAATGGTAGCCACAGTTTGTCAGTGACAAGCCTGTTGGCTTGGTCTTATAGAAGAGAGAAGTTTGATTTACATACATTGCGCGGATCTTGATGTTTAATTATATTTCAGGACACGAAAGTCTGTTACAAATTTCAGTTTGTCCTTAACAGGGCTTCGTACTCAACGGACGTGGAATATAGACTTCTAGGCGAGTTGCAAGCGGCGTTCGTAAGCGGCATGCAAGTGTTGGAAAGTAGTCAGCTTCACGAGTTGCCCGCGAGCTTGCTAGCCGAGCACGCCGCCAAGGATTACTGCACGGCGCATATGGTGGCCGTGCAACAACACGGGGATGGTAAGGCATTATAGTTTCGCCCAACTATAGGTACTTCAGCTGAATTGGATAAAGAATAAATATAGCAAACCAATAGGTTATTTTACACCATGAAAGAAAACATATAAAAATGAATTTTTATGTTAGATATTGCAAAAAGTAAAGGAGAAACATCGATATTTATTCATAAAGAACCAAGGTCACCGACATAGCCCAAAGAATTGCGAACCTTAAGTGGCAATGGGCAGGGCACATGGAGAACTGACGGCCGTTGGGGCGGAAAGATTCTTGAATGGCGGCCGCGTACCGAGAGATGCAGCGTTGGTAGGCCATCCACAAGGTGGTCCGACGATCTGGAAAAGGTCGCGGGAAGCCGCTGGATGAGGGCAGCGCAGGACCGTTCGGATTGGAGATCCTTGGGGGAGGCTTATGTCCAACAGTGGACGTCTCTCGGCTAATATGATTATGATGCAATTAAAATTTTATAATCAAATTGTAAAAATCGACTTTTTTAATGTGCCTAAAATTTTTAGAACGCCGTTCGCCATATTGGAATACAACGTGACGTCACTCCGTTAGTAAACAAAGTAGATTTTTATCGTGCTTTGTGTTGATTTTGAATTTATGGTTTTATAAAATTGAAATAAAAATTCTACTGGTTAATTACGACGTCGAGATTGATTTTCAACAGTTTTCAAAAAATTATGTAATACTCTATTGTCATTTTGTATAGGTTTAATGAAATGAAAAAGTTCTTTCTTAAATGGACTTTGCTAAGTACTTTTATTAACAAAACCCTACCACCGAAATATTATTTCACTTATATAATTATTACGCTGAGGTGGAGAAGAAACGGCAAAAGAAACCCGCAACTTAATTTTGTAATGATTTCGAATCATTATTGACATTATCTATTGAAATCACAGTATTATGTGCGAAAATTTCGAGCAGTTATTACTCCCACGCATTTAGATCATTTATATAATTATTTACCTTGTAAAAAGCTTTCAGCTATCAGAAATGATGAGATCCGCAGGAGAACTAATGTATACATAGCCCAAAGACTTGGGTCACACGCATCACACGGCCGTATATGTATGTATGAGATGTTACTTAGTTTAGACATAAAATTTCTTTGTCTCCATTAGACAATTCCCGTCGCGTGGAGTCGTTATCTACAGATATTCCGCGGCTGCCGTGCTCCGTGCGCGTGCGCATCGTTTGTCACGCCGCGTTGGATCGTCGCACGGACTATGTACTTGCGCGTTCAGTTCTGGATTTTCTTTTCCAAGTATGTACCAATTTAAGAAAGTTTTAGCAATTATCTATACTAATAATAAAGCTGAAGAGTTTGTTTGTTTGTTTGTTTGTTTGATTGTTTGTTTGTTTGTTTGTTTGTTTGTTTGTTTGTTTGTTTGGTTGAACCCTAAGATCTCAGCAACTACTGACTCAAATTGAAAAATTATTTTTCCGTTGGATAGTCCATTTATCTAGGAAGGCTATAGGCTATATAACATCACGGTACGTCCAATAGGAGCTGAGCATTAATGAAGAATGTTGCAAAAACGGGAGAAAAATATTTCATTTCAAAGCTTTCCCTGCGTGCGCTGCGTAAACGGTTAAAGTTACGGAAAAATTATGTATGACAGAATTATTCTCCATTAAATTTTCTAAAAAAAAGTCCGCGATAGCATATGTTTATCTTTTATGGTTGGCTCACTATAACCTTTCTTTTTGGTAATCAAATTTTTTTTTAATCAAAAGTTTACTTGCGATGGTGTTTTTGTATGCATGATATTATTCCTTATCAAAATAAATGCATTATTTATCACAAGCATTTAATTTTGAACAAAATTGTTAATGACCTCATTTGATTTCAATGAATATCTTAAGAGATATCATAGTTTGAAATAAACGGAAAATAATAAATTTTGATTTTCAGAGCTTTTGTTGCGTGCGCTGGGTAAACGGTTAAAGTTACGCAAAAATCATGTATCACGGAATTATTTTCCTTTAAAAGTTCAAAAAAAAGTTCCAGACAGCATTTATCTATCTCTTAAGGTTGACTCGGTATAACCTATTTTAGTTAATAAAATTTGTTCTAAAATAATGCATTAGATGCGAAGGTATTTTTGTAAAAATCATATTATTCCTTATCAAAATTTACACTTTATTCATCACAAGTATTTAATTTTGTACAAAATTGTTCTTTACATCATTAGATTTCAATGAATATCTCCAGAGATATTACAGTTTTAACATAACTCCGCAGCTAAATAATGATCAAGTACTACGCACGCATCTATACTTAATTTTTTTTTGTTTAGTTGAACGCGCTTATCTTAGGAACTACTGATCCCGTCAGATTTGGACGCATTAGAGACTAATAGGTTCAGAGACTCCTCCGAGGGAGATGCTCACCGGTCAGGAATCCTCTTTGGAGTGATTCCACCTTAAAGCTTGAGGACCCATCGAGGTCCTCTCCTTTACTAAAAGCCCTGGTGACTTCAAGAAGGTCATCAGAGATAGCCTGCAAAAAAAAACACCTAGAAGGAGTCGAACGTGCGAACGAAGGGTCCCGTGCCATAGATTTTATCAAAAATCTCCAAAAATTATTTGAAATTTTAATTAAATATTTTGTTAATATTTCAAGTTTCTACCTGTTATTATCGTTAATAAGACCGAGAAATAAAACACGTTTGTTGTTGTATTTTAAAAGTGAATAATATAACTAAATATTCTGTGAATACTTCAAGCGTCTATCTGTTGCCGTTATCAAAATCGACCAAAAAAAGTCACGCTTATTTTATGGGAGCTCCTTCAATATTTATTTTATTCTATTTATTAGTATTTATTTTATTCTATTTATGAGTCTTAGTAATAGGATCCCGCTTTACCCTTTGGGTACAGAATCCTACAAAGGGGAAAAATTCTATGATTGTCTATTTATCGAGGAACACTATAGGCCAGAGCTTCCCAAACTTATTTTCATAGTGACGCCCTTAGAAATTTTCTAATTTTTACGAGCCCTCCCCCCATTATAGTAACAGCCAAGTTAAGTACATACCTACAAAAACAAAAACATAGATTTTTTTGAATTATTTAGGCGTTAACGAATGCGCAAATATTTTAAAATTAGAAAGACTGAAAAAAAAATACCATAAAAACATAAAGTAGCACAGACAAATTTCGACGGCGAAAGCAATGTCCCGGTAGCATAAAGATGCTTATTCGATTTTTTCGCCCGCGCTGGACTGTCGATTTTTTTCAGTGTATTTTCTTATTTTAGAAACAGAGCATCTCAACACCGGGGTCAAGTTTAGAAATCGCGACTTACATTTCTTTGTCTACATTTATTTTCGTTCGACTAGCTCGCTAAGCTAGCTAGACAGCCATTCTATGTGGATCGTCTCACGACGCCCGCCCCCGGGATAGAACCGCGACACCCCAGGGCGTCGCGACGCACAGTTTAGGAAACCGTGATATAGGCTTATACATATATAATACCTCCATAACATCACTCTACGACTAATAGGAGTTGAGCATCAATTGAAAATGTTGCAAAAACGGGAAATCCACGCGGACGAAGTCGCGCGGGCACAGCTAGTATATTTATAAATAAGTGACTATAGTGACTTATCAGTGACAGCATAAAAAAGAAAACCGCGTTTTTCTTAACTGGAGCTTGTCGCAAAATGGCCTATGTAAAATATATCGACAGGCTACGTGCTTAACTCCATATTTGAATTCTAAGTTTTTATATGACTGTTACATTATCACGTCATTTTAAAACTTTGAAGACAGGGTTTCCCAGATACGTTTTCATTAATTTTAATCTGGTAGATAGTTTATAAGAAAATTTCGATGAACTGCCAATCAGAACCGTGTCGTGTAAAACAGCAATGGATATGTAATTCACTCAGTGATGATCACTTTCAACTGTCAAAAAATGTTAGGGAATAGGCCTACAGGAAGTGCTTGGGCGACTAATGTGTGATAACAGACTTCGTGCATCATGGTGACTATAGTTTTCACCACCTTATATAATTTCTCATGATATTAAGAAATTATGAGGAGGAGAACGTCACACAAAACCTTTATATTATAGACTAGCGCTCCGCCCTCGACATCGTCCGCCTGGCGTTTTTTTTAATGAAATATACGCCTTATTACTCGAGAATAAAGTAGCATTCTAATAGTGAACGAATTTTTGAAATCATTCTAGTAGTTTTTGAGTTTATTTGTTACAAACATACAAATCTTTCCTCTTTATAATATTAGTGTAGAAGTACTTATAGAACCCTTATATTTGATTACCTTAAAATCTTTATTTCAATGTTACCTTATATTTGATCACCTTAAACCTTTATTTCAATAAATTCATGTATTTGATCGCCAACACGGACGTTTGTGCATCAAAACAATTCACTGCACAACATCCACTCAGTAACAATTTACGAATTTTGAAACGAAAATGTTTCGGACGCCATTATGCATTTATTCATTTATTTTCAAGGGAAATATACGTAACTTTTTCTGTTATAGATACACATATGCATGGTAAACTCTTTCATAAATATACTGTGACAGCTTGCCGTAAGGCGCAACAACTCGACTACGTCGTGTAAGGGCGCGTGCAGACTGGCGGCGCGGGAAGCGATGGCAGAGTTACTGGAGGCGCATCCCTTCTTATACCCTATAGCGTTACATCAAATTGCTGAGACTAATCCAGGTATCCAGTAAAACTATAAATATAATCAATCATTCACCAGCTCTGCTCCCAATTATGGGTCATAGGGTCGGCGATGTTTTCTTCTTCCACTCTAGATCAGTCATCTCAACAATAAAACCCTTTCTTTGCCATATCATTATTCACACAGTCTATCCAGCCTTTCTTCGGTCTTCTTCTCCATCTATATCCATCCAGATTCATTGTCATTACTTTCTTTGTTAGAAGCTCATCATCTCTTCTCATCATAGGCTCATACATGCTCATACATAGTTTCAAAGTTCCTCTAATGTATTAATTTCTCACTTTGTTCATTCTTGTTACTCCATCGTAGCATTCATCTCATCTTAGTCACGTGTAGTCGATCTGTAGACTACGATAAATATAATTTATGATAGACAAAAAAATACAAAAAAAGTAACGCTACTACAATCATAATGCTACAATTAGCTTGTAGTACCGCTAATAGCGATCTCTCCCAACTTTGAATTCTGTAGTTATGAAATAAAGTTGAAGTTTTATTAAAAAATATCAGTTTTTGGTAGTTGGATCTAACGTGGTTTACTATTAACTACTTATTACTTTACTATTAATATTTAGCATTCTACCTTTAACCAATTTATTTAAATTATTAATTGTATTAGTTGAAATGAGATCCTGTACACTAAATTCTTTTTTTCTCTTCTATGTTTAAAAATGTTGTGTTCGCCTCTAATTAGGTTGCATTCTAGACTAAGAATTGCATTATTCGTTTGTTAATGTAAACATGTAATCTGTTGGTGTACATACCAAATTTATAAAAAAATTGGACATATTTTAGTGGAAAAATTGGAGCCAGCTTCGATAGAGTGCATGGGCTTGGAGAAATGGCGGCCACAGTGCGGCGAGATATACGCCGTGCTGGAGGACTGGCTGCAGCGGTGTCCGCAGCTGTTGGAGCCAATGTTGTCGCGGCTTCAGTACCAGCCACACACGTGAGTTTACATACTAACCAGGAATTTAATTTGATGCAGACCAAGCGAACGGATGTTGATATCATTAAAATATAAATTTAGATTAAATCTAAATTATATAAAAAAGCATATTACAAGATAAATGATTATTTAAATGATCCAAATGCGTGGGAGTAAAATCTGCCCAAAATTTACGCATTTAAAATTGAAATTTATTCATATTGATATATCTATTGACGGTAATGATGTTTTGAAATCATTACAAAATTGTAAGCTGTTGAGTTTCTTTCGCTACTTCTTCTCCATCTCAGCATAATAATAATAATTTAAGTAAAATAATTATTTCGTCGAAATATGGTGGTAGGGCTTTTGACGATTTAAAAGTACTTAGCTTCATTCATTCATTCATTAATATTTTATTTTGTACTATTTTGCGGTTTTTGGGTAATTTTATTTGACTAAAAATATCGCTACATCGTTCACTCAAATAAACTTTTCAATTATTAAAATCTACTTCGTATTCCAGTTACCATTTTTAATTTTCATTCAATTTTCAATTTAAATTTTTTTAATTTTACTCCATACAAGTGCGTGAAACGTTTCATGTAACTGTTCCAATTTCAGATCATGCGAAATAAAAATATAAACAAATTCAATATTTCTAAAAAGCATCTGTCTCCGCACTGTACAGTATGTCTGCAGCCCAACTTAACTGATTGAAGATATTTGTAAAAATATCTCATGGCTTGTAAAGAAGATATCTTAGACATTGTTATGTTAGGCATAGGCCGGTTTGTGTGTAATCAGACACTTGAATAAATTCGTCGTGACTTTATTTCTAATTTTTATTTGCCAAGCCCTGTGTAGCTCAGTTCGAAGAGCAGTTGCTCGGATTGCGAAAGATCGCGGGTTCAAGTCCCGTCTTATCATGACAGATTTTTTTCTTGTTTTTCATAATGCCAAATAAAATATTATAAATCACGTCAAATAAAATTAGAATCCAAATTAAGTATTTTAAAAAGCAAAGTCTAACTTAAGTGACGGTATTTGTAAAAATATCTCATCGGAATGTTGAAGATGTTATGTTTTCTACATTGTTAGCCATATGTGAGCTGGTGACGCAATCGGAAAGGAAAGTCTTGGATAAATTCGCCTTGATTCATCAGTCTTGTGTAGCTCAGAGGAAAAAGCACTCGCCCGGTAGCGAAATGTCGCGGGTTCGAATCGCGAGTTTTTCGTTTTGTATTCAATTTGGTAATATTGTCAAACAAGCAAAAAATGTTCATCAAACCAAATAAAAACTATAAAAAAACTGGTCTATCCGATCGAATTGTGCAGACATGCAAAAAATTCATCAAAATCGTCTCAGCCGTTCAGGAGGAGTTCAGTGACAAACATACGAACATAAGAATTTAATATACGAGCATAAAGATTAACCATACGTGCATACATATAATCACGCTCATAATAAAAAAACGGGATGAGTAGAGCTTTAGATAACATTTGGTTACACATAAAGCCACGTGGCAGTATGGGCCATACAGTACCCCCAAAATAGTGACAGGTTGCCAGCCTGTCGCCCATACAAAAGGGGCTCCAAACTCAAAAGTAACAATCCTTTAGTAAACAAGCAAACAAAATCCAACGACAAGTGCTGCATCCAAAATGGTGTTAACCATAGATTTATAATTACTGACTTTTATAGATTGGCAATGAATCGAGGGCGAGACCAAAAAATGCACTGATATGTGAGTAGTGCGCATGTGTGCGTGAAAAATGGTCCTGCAGTCTGACAGTTGCTGTCTTTTCTACGTGACTGACAGCGCCTGCGTGTACGTGAAATGCTCTCGTCTATCTATCTCGCTCTAATATACGCGTTAGGATGCTCTTTCTCTCTACAGTTACCTATATCTATGGTCTCAACAGTCCGGGATAAAGATTAAATTTTTTTGTGACGGCAGCGGCGTGTCTCTGGACAGCCAGCTAGTCGTGGGGTCGTGGCTGCGAGCGCGGGCGGAGGCCGAGTGGCCGTGGCGGGTGCTGCGGAGACTGCGGCTGCACCACGCGCTGTGGGGGGCGCAGGCCCCGCCCGACCCCGACCCTGACCCTACTGACTTGTTCTCCAAGGCATACGCGCTCATGGCTACTTCTTGGGGACACTGCTTACCGTTGGTGAGTCATCAAGTTATATACGTGCGCTCTTACCCTCGTATTCACAAACAATAATTCATTTCTCAGTGCGTGCCATATGATAAGCCTTTCAATTCATAAATAATACTCAAGCGGCTCTTGGATAAGTAAACGCATTGCGTAGAGCTCTGTGATTGGTTCGTTTCTGATGCGTAGTTCACTCCGTTGAATTGACTGAGGGGAAGACAAGGAAGCGGGCAGCCAGCCGCCCATCAGTCGCCAGTCAGTATAATACAAGTACAAAAATTGTTGAATATTTTTGCCTAGAGGGCGGTAAAATGGCACTCTGCTCCCAGGGGCGGTTTTACCTATAGCCGCTCGCGACACAAGCGGGCGCATCGCACGCAGCGTGGGCCTAACCATCTATAAACGTAGTGGTGGCGTACAGGGGCGGACGGAATACAAAGGGCGCGATTTCGATGATGGTCCCATAGCAAGAGTTGTTTGTATTGACTGGCACTTTCATGCAATAGATTTCAACTTATCTTACTATATTACTGTCATATATGGCATCGAATTTGACTTTCATAAGTGTACAAATTGTACCTAATTGAATAAAGAAATTTGAGTTTGAGTTTAAGTATATCTATGGTCCTTCGAGCCGGATCTTGAATATTCTTAATAGTATTTGCTGTAGTGTAGTAGATATTATTTGCTTCTTCTTACGCTGGTCCCAATTTATTTGGGGTCGTTAGATCACACTTATACTAGACAGTCGTCATATCATCTTATGTAACCAGCCGATACTAACCTTCCTATGTGCCGGCTTACTCGTCACCACGCGAATGACCCCTAAGTGCGATGGTTTGTGAGGTGTCCATAAACATCCTCAGTTGACTTTTAAGACCCACACGGAATGAGAAGGGGTACTCCTATCGTGAATATAAAACGAATTAAGGCTTAGTCCTGTTCACTCTATATCTCTCTCTATCATTTCTTGTACCTGACTCGTTTTCCAAAAATGTAATCGTTAATAGATATGCTCGGCGGGAGTAGAGGCGTTATGCTCCATAGCGGCCACTCGCACCAGCGATGCGGTGCACTGTCTGGCTCCCATAGCGTTAGTTCTTGCCAGTTCCCCGGAGTCCGTCGCTGTTACGCCAAGGTAACGTAGTAATCTGATTATTTTAAGACATTTAAAGGCAGTCGTAATTATATTCCTACTATATTTTGAACCTTATTTACTTCGACATAAGATTGAAAAGATTACGCACTCGTGAAAAAGCACTTAATCTTGAGAAAAACACTTTATCCAGCTGTGTTTTATCGGTGAATCAAATTTCCCAGATCTTTAAATAGAAACCTTTTTACCAGTTTTGTTCGTTAAAGCAATTTATCTCGAGACGTGAAGGATTATCGAGTTTTATCGGTGAATTCCAGATCTTTAGGTAGAAAAAATCTTTGTCAGCCTTAGCACAAAAATGAAGACCGAAGCCGATTTTTTCTTTCAAAAATAATTTATGTTCAATTACATAAGACTCATGTAGGAGTTGTAAATGATAACGTGTAATTTTTTGCTTAATATCCAGTAATATAAATGTTTCTATTAATATAATAAATCCTTCGTCAGGGACGTAACGCTTAGGTACCTACGTTTTATATGAATTCGGTCGGTATAGAAAATAATGACTGTCCCGCTCCTACGTTGTATCGAAATAAACATTTTTCCTGGTGACGTTTAGCAATACGGACCTAAGTAGATATGGATGTCCCGAGTAGGGCCCTGATCGTGTGTGGGGAGTTATGGAGAGGCAAAAATAACTGCAAATCAGATTATTTAAAACGGACTTTTTATTCAGTAAATCAACCTTACGCTATGGTCCTAGAATTCAAAGTCTATTAGACAAATTAATGAGAAATAGATTAAGCATATTATTGTTATAAAACCATCAGGTTTGCAGATCTGTTCGCTATGATAATAAACGCTGGTCCCGGACTAGTGCAGCGGGTGATGGGCAGAGGGGGCGCCACTGGGGCGGACTTATTGCTTCGTTTGGTGCGAGAACAACTCCGGGATACACAGTGAGTATTGACATTTTTTATCATTATAATGTGGGGTGTGGAGAAATTACCAGTTATAATACAAAAACTGTAGGTATAGAAGACAGCACATCAGGCTTCCACAAGCTGACGAATTTCTTCAATAGACCTTAAACTTGGCCGTGGAATAATGTTGAGAATTTATTGAAGATTTATAGTTTAGGGTAGCCTGATCGGCTAAAGTCTACACACAAAATAAAACAATAGAAAAAAAAAATATAAATTAAAACACCCACAGAATGAATATCCCACATTTTCATGTAAAATGTAAAAACGAAAAGTTACAAGTTTTAGAATTTTTGCTGTACATTAAATCGTCGGTGGCGTAGTGCGTAAGAGCGTCGTCTCCCACCCGGGAGGCACTGGTTCGATCCCCGCCACGTACCAATGTGTTTTACAATTTTGAATTCATGTGTACATTTAATCGACGCTTTTACGGTGAAGGAAAACATCGTGAGGAAACCTGCACACACCTATGAGGAAATTCTTAGGTTGTGTGTGAAGTCGACCAACCCGCACTTGTGCAGCGTGGTTGACTAAGGCCTAATCGCCCCTAATGTGGGGTAGGCTCGAGCCCCTCGGTGGGGACATTATGTGAGCTGTTGAGGATTAAATCAAACTACTTTTTTGTATTTCTTGACTTGCAACACCGTAATTTTGACTTATTATGTCAACAGCATATTTAAAGTATTTTCTAAATAAAAATAAAACTAAATCTGTATACGATATATATGAGAAGTTTTCTTATTAGCAGCAAACATACAATTATAAAAAATGTATGCATATTGTCATACATAAAAAAACAAAGTTCCCGGTGTTCCATTTGTGCAAATAGAATCCTTTAAACGACTGCCAAGCCACGCCTACTTTTTACTCCGGCCAATAGAATATTAACATAATATGGCGCAGCCAATAAGACGCAGCGTCTTTGTTCCGCTTCCGCAGGTAGCCTCTCTTTCGCGCAGTCGCTCTGGCGTTGCCGACGACATTGTCTGCTCTTATTGATGCAATCCGGTTGCCAGACGACCCGCATCCCTAATAGAGGACGTGTCGCTGTAAATCAGACACGTCAGTGCTACGCGATTCTCGCCTACAAGTGGAACACAGGCAACTTTGTCGATTGTACATCAATTTTAAATATTATCGCCGTCTATTAGCACTGTAGTGCTTAGCTGGTCGTGACGAACTACTTTAAATTTACGTTAGTTGCGAATTACTGACATTTTAAATTGACAAAGCAATGATTCGTGAACCTTAAGTGGCAGTGGGCAGGGCACATTGCTAGGAGAACTGACGGCCGCTGGGGCGGAAAGTTTTTTAAATGGCGGCCGCGTACCCCACAAGGTGGTCCGACGATCTGGTAAAGGTCGCGGGAAGCGATGCGGGCAGCGTAGGACCGTTCGGGTTGGAGATCCTTGGGGCTTATGTACAACAGTGGACGTCTCTCGGCTGATATGATGATGATGAATGATTCGTGATCAGTATCGGCGGGGTTCCAAGAGAAGCGCTGACCAATCTGTGGGTGTGCGCCCTGTGGCGTACAGCGGCGAGCTGTGCTGTGCTGGACGCCGCGCTGTGCTCGCGGCCGCGCTGTCCGCAGCTGCAACACTACGCTGACAATTTGGCTTTAGCACAGGTAAGCTATCAAGTCCTTTGGAGTTGATTGAACAAATCATAACGTGACCCCATGAAGTAGTCTTATCTATAAGTATAAATAAAAAATCAATGTTTTTATGTTTGTCCTCTATGCATTACGAAACCAATAAAGAGATTGTGATGAAATTTTGGTAGGGTGTTCTGGGTTCCTGGCCCAAAAAAATCTATGATTTTTTACGTGACATTGCAACGCATGCCGGCCGGGGTGCAGCTAGTATCCCATAAATAACATTACAAAACAATTAAATTAACGTTATTAAATTTGGGAGGGTAGACATACAATTTTAGGTTTGTGGAGGGAAGTAGAAGTAAGGGTAGAGCACCTTTTAGTTGGATAGACCTTGTTAAGGCACAAACCAAAATGGACGTCCAACCCTGCCTGAGCTAGGATAGAACCACCTGGAGAGAATTAGTGAGGAATGCCTGTGGTGATCACGTCCCTCAGTAATGACGTGTCGACTTACGAGAGAGAGACATACAATTATAATTACAATTACACCAGCAATAGAGAGATAACTTAACATATAAACTTGGTTTATGTTATGTATTTAATCAACTAGTGTGTCGTACAAGTTACAAATAACAATCAGTCACTTTAATATGTACTATTGCGGTCGCACGTGCTTAACCACCCATAAGATCAAAATCGCTTGCGCACTCGTAGCAAAACGTAGTAAAATACTATCGTAAATCAGTTTTTGCGTCAAAGGAAACTCGTTTTAAATTGCACACGGAAGACCGCCACGGTAGATACTAACTAGCAAACTGGAAATAAGTACACATATAGTATGTTGTTCTTAAATACAATATAAACCAGGTAATAATGTGGTCAGGACGAGCAATCCAAGCTGCTGATAATGCAGGCCATGAAGTGGTCGTCTCAAGCGCCGCTGGTCGCCGAAAGCGCGCTGCGTGCGTGGCACACCCAGCGCGAGCTCCACCCGCAGCTGTTCGCACGTCTCTTAGACGCTCTGCACGCACAACGGACGCTCAAGCAGAGGATACACGTCAATAATGCCCTCAAGGTCAGTACGCTGTCATATTCACGATTAACATTTTTAACGTGTCATCCGAACATGGACAGCGCTGAAATAAATTGAATACATGTCAAAATCCCTAATACTCGTTATCCTCGCATTTAGACTCCACTTCTGCTTACCATCAGGTGGAATGGAGTCATTTGCTTGAACTTTTTATAAAAACAAAACTATAGTTGCCTAATAATAAATCAATAAATGCAATAGCGATGGACGTCTCAGGATATCTCGGATTTGAAATTAACACTAAGGCCCGTATTACAGAATGACACTCAGAAATCAAGCATGTCTTGAGAATCGTTTGTCACTTTCTATCAAGCACAAAGTGATGGAGGCGTATGACGCTCAAGTCGGCGTTGATTCTTGGGACTCATTCTATAATACGTGCCTAAGAATAACAATAAAACTGCTTACGTAGCAATTTTGCTTCCTCGTAGATGTTACGAACGTCTATAGACTCGGAGGAGCTGGTGATATACCGAGTGTCGGGCGCGGTCCTAACTGCTCCTTTGTCGCACCCCGCACTGCTGCTACTTTGGAGGCTTCTCATGCATCTGTACTTGCAGCGACCACCTTGTGACCCGTAATTATATACTTACATTACATAATTATTTATTTCAGGATGGCCAATTTTCAATAAACACGATTCCATTAGGAAGTCTTGCGTGCAATTATGACTTCAAGTTGCAAAAATACAAGCTACAACTTGTATGAGTTAGTTTGAACTTGTAAAATTTTATTCAAGTGACATAAAAAATTGAACGCCTAAAATTAGTTGCAGTACATCCTATTTCGAATCCACTGAACAGGCTAGCGACGATGCTTCTTTTTTATTCAATCGGTAATATATTATTATATCAGAAAAATCTTGCACCTAATGATGTCCTATTCAATTGTTGAACATCTCCTTGTATGCAAGTAAAACCTGCAAGAAATTTGCACAGTCTCGAAAACATGTGTCCAATGCAAGCAACATGTACGCAAATGTGACGGCACACTTACGTAAGACTTGCCTAATGGAATCGCGTCAAATATGTTATGATTTTATTACTGTCAGTAATTAGTTAATTTGAGCCCTAATCTATACTAATAATAAAGCTGAAGAGTTTGTTTGTTTGTTTGATTGTTTGTTTGTTTGTTTGTTTGGTTGAACCCTAAGATCTCAGCAACTACTGACTCAAATTGAAAAATCCTTTTTCTGTTGGATAGTCCATTTATCTAGGAAGGTTATAGGCTATATGACATCACGGTACGTCCAATAGGAGCTGAGCATCAATGAAGAATGTTGCAAAAACGGGAGAAAAATATTTATTTTCAAAGCTTTCACTGCGTGCGCTGCTTAAACGGTTAAAGTTAACAAAAAATCATGTATGACGGAATTGATCTCCATTAAATTTTCTAAAGAAAAGTCCGCGATAGAGCATTTGTCTATCTTTTATGGTTGGCTCACTATAACCTTTCTTTTTGGTAATCAAATTTGTTTTAAAATAATGCATTATCTGCGATGGTGTTTTTGTATGCATGATATTATTCCTTATCAAAATAAATACATTATTTATCACAAGCATTAAATTTTGAACAAAATTGTTTATGACTTCATTTGATTTCAATGAATATCTTAAGAGATATCATAGTTTGAAATAAACAGAAAATAATAAATCTTGATTTTCAGAGCTTTTGTTGCGTGCGCTGCGTAAACGGTTAAAGTTACGCAAAAATCATGTATGACGGAATTATTCTACTTTAAAAGTTCTAAAAAAAAAGCCTCAGACAGCATTTATCTATCTCTTAAGGTTGACTCGCTATAACCTATTTTTGTTAATAAAATTTGTTCGTAAATAATGCATTAGATGCGAAGGTATTTTTGTAATAATAATAATATTCCTTATCAAAATTAATACGTTATTCATCACAAGTATTTAATTTTGTACAAAATTGGTCTTAACATCATTAGATTTCAGTGAATATCTTCGGAGATATCATAGTTTTAACATAACTCCGCAGCTAAATAATGATCAAGTACTACGCACGCATCTATACTGAGTTGTTTTTTTTTGTTTCGTTGAACGCGCTGATCTTAGGAACTATTGATCCCGTCAGATTCGGACGCCTTAGAGACTAATAGGTTCAGAGACTCCTCCGAGGGAGATGCTCACCGGTCAGGAATCCTCTCTGGAGTGATTCGACCTTAATGCTTGAGGACCCATCCTTTTACTAAAAGCCCTGGTGACTCCAAGAAGGTCATCAGAGACATCCTGCAAAAATAGTAAAAAAAACCGCCTAGAAGGAGTCGGACGCGTGAACGAAGGGTTCCGTGCCATAGATTTTATCAAAACTCTCTGAAAATTATTTGAATTTTAAATTAAAAATTTGTTCATATTTCAAGTTACTACCTGTTATCGTTAATAAGACCGAAAAATAAATCACGTTTGTTGTTGAGCCCCCTTAAATATTAATTTTATTTTAAAAGTGAATAATATAACTAAATATTCTGTGAATATTTTTAGCGTCTATCTGTTGCCGTTATTAAAATCGACCAAAAAAGTCACGCTTATTTTATGGGAGCACCTTTTTATTTGTTGTTACAGCGGCACCAGAACTACGTCATCTAAGAAAATTTCAACCGTCTAACTATCATGGTTCATGATATACAGCCTGGTGACAGAACCCTAAAAAGGGGAACTACTGATTCAAGTTGAAAAATTCTTTGATTGTCTATTTTATCGAGGAACACTATAGGCCAGGGCTTCCCAAACTTATTTTCATAGTGACGCCCTTAGGAATTTTCAAATTTTTACGAGCCCTCCCCCCGTTATAGTAACAGCCAAGTTAAGTACATACCTACAAAAACAAAAACATAGCTTTTTTGGAATTATTTAGGTGTTAACGAATGCGCAAATGTTATAAAATAAGAAAGTAGACTGAAAAAAAATTACCATAAAAACATAAGTAGCACCGACAAATTTCGACGGCGACAGCAATGTCCCGGTAGGGTAGTGGTTGACGCAGCCGCCCGGATTGCAGAAGATGCTGTATTCGATTTTTTCGCCCGCGCTGGACAGTCGATTTTTTTCAGTGTATTTTCTTATTTTAAAAACAGAGCTTCTCAAAACCGGGCTCAAGTTTTGAAATCACAACTTTCATTTCTTTGTCTTCATTTATTTTCGTTCGACTAGCACGCATAGCTAGCTAGACAGCCATTCTATGTGGATCGTTTCACGACGCCCGCCTCCGGGATAGAACCTCGACATCCAGGGCATCGCGACGCACAGTTTAGTAAACCGTGATATAGGCCTATATACCTCCATAACATCACTCTACGACTAATAGGAGTGGAGCATCAATGCTAATTGTTGCAAAAACGGGAAATCCACGCGGACGAAGTCGCGCGGGCACAGCTAGTAATTAATAATTGAATGTTGCCAAGATCATACCAATTATTTTACTAGCATTTATGTTACGGATACTGACTGGATACTACATAAATGAATGAGTGGATGAATGAATGAATAAACTTTAATTTATTGCCAATAGCACTGTTTACCTCAACTGTCAAATTTTCCTAATTAATTTTGCTCTTAGTATCAAAGTCGTTTAGATTGAAAATGGATTGGAGAAATTCATATTTTTATATAACCTACTGTTGACTGTACTGTACACCAAGAACCAATACATACGTAGTATTATTTATTGCATTCTGACTGAACAATTGAGTGAGAAACTAAATAAGCCTTTTCCTCACAAAATTTCTGTCACAATCATGTGTGTGTTGTGTCTCCGTGGGTGCGTGCGTGCGTGCGTGTGCAAACACATAAAATAACTGAACACGGTTAAAAGCTCAGTAGCTTTTAAACGTAATTTTATTTATTTTGTCTTACTTTGAGGCAATGAATGATCTATACTGCTATGATATTGCTTTTGAATGCGACCAAAATGCTCAGCTCAAAATTATTGGGATTATCAGTTTAATAGTATTGTAATAAAAACTTTAATCCATACAATGATATACTTTTCTAATTTTACCAGACGCGAGTCCACACCTCCAGTGGGTCCCTTGTTCTTTAGCGGACTTATCAATGGCGGCACTTTCACCCAGCTGAAAAGACGCCTGATTGACGTCATTAAGTACCATGGAGACGAAACCATCAGCTTAAAGAACAAGTTGAAGAGGAACACTCCAAAACCTAGCACAAGCAGATCTAAATCGAAATCGGTGCCTCTTGATGAGGATGTGACGCCCCCGTTATCGATTGAGGATATAACTGGGGAATCGGGTGATTCTACTGAATCGGATAACCGTGAAGATGGCACGGAGGAAATATCTCAGCAAGACAACGATCAGGAGAAGAGTGAAGCTGCGGATATGTTGGCCTATCATACCGGAGCGGAAAGGTCAGTTCCAGTATTTGGTAGAATTGTGAAGGCTCGCGAAAAGATAAAGATATAGTGTATCTAAAAAATATATATGTATTGTGTCAAATTTAATGAATAATTTGTAACGGAAATAACGCAAACCTTGAAAGTAGTTTGTTGCTTATATGCAAATGAATAATTTTAATTTTATGGAATATTTTTTACGTTCACAAATGCGTAAATATTTTTAATACCTACTAGAAAAAATACACTGAAAAAAATCGACCTGCCTTAGGCGGGAATCGAACCGATCGATCGGAAGATGCTGGGTTCGATTCTTGCCTGAGGCAGGTTGATTTTTTTCTAGTATAATTTTTTTTTATTTTTATCATAACAAAAAAAAAAACATTTTAAAACTGTTTTAGGTACGGATATTTTTAGACTTGTTACTGCAGTGAACGCTTATAAAACATGGAAGCAGCCCTTTCGTACTAGCGTCGATTAAAAATCGACGCCAAATGTCACACAAATATAAAATACACACAGCAGATAAATAACAATACACGATATAATCTTCACGTAAAAAACGACTTTAAATATGAAACTTTTAGGTCTATAATAGACAGCGCTACGCTAGTTACATTTTAGAAATAAGATTAATGTTCGACGACAGTGACACGGAGTTGCGCGGTGGTCACGTGGCAACAACCAAACTAAACCGAGTATTGGCGTACTTTTGAAGCCCTGCCCACTTTGGCGGACTTTCTCGTGGGAACATTTCACAGCGTCAGAAATGCCATCATGTTTTATATGCGTTCATTGACTGCAGGTATATAAAACGTAGGTCACACCGTATGCGTAGCAGCGCAAACGCATACGCAGCAACGTTCTCGCCTCGAAATACACCAATGTAATGACCTCTAGAAATACGAACCTAAGATCACCAAATTCGGCGTATGCTATTCATGAAATAATAGTTTCACACTTTAAGCAGCGAAAAAATAACCATTAAGTTTATTCCAATATTTTGCCTTAAATTTTTATATTGCACTTTTTAATGTTTTTGTCCTTCGGTTCAAACAAAAACACCTGTTTTTCTATAATTACTGCGCCAATTTTTGTATTTGAATATAAATCACTGTTTTCGTGTCGCACAGCGCTGCACGTCTACGCGTGGAGTCGTCCGCGGTTTGCCACTATTTATGGAAAACTAAATAATATAACGTCTTCAAGGCACGGGACCGCGCGTTGCCAAATTGTTTTCTGCTATATTTGTGGCTCTGCGTGGCTTGATGGCATTTGGTGTGCCATTGCCCATAATTATTCATAATTTCCGCGCCGCGCCGCGCTACAGGCGGTGTGACCCTCGCTTAAAAATAACTCCCATAACCTTGTATTATGCATCATACCCTTTTGTGAAGACTTAACCGAATGGGTGCTGTGATTAATTTATTTTGTTGTAAAATTTATTGAAATTAAAAAAAACACATACTTAATTGAAATCTATTCAGAAGCCAATTCCTTCCAGGTATGCGTTATTGCTGTTACACTTTGTATACTTTTTTCTTTCAAAATTTACTGTTAGGATATGATGTTCACGATTTTCCCCATTTTCTATTATAATTGTCTATTTTACCTTCAAGAATATTGCTCCAATAAGTAGGCGCGCACTTGACGTCATACGGAGTCAATTACGAGCCAAAATTATTAATTCAGATAGCAATGTCTATGTGTGTAAGAGGTCACATAGACATGTATATCTAACAACAGTACAGCGAAAAAAATATTATTGGTACTTGTATGCACGCTGATAAAACTTAATATACTTATTTATTTACCAGACTGTTTTGCGAGTACGCCCGTTGGTTGGAACAGGGAGCAAACACTACAGTTATGCCACACCACGCGGACATTGCCAGGTTCATACCAGAACAGGTACGTTATTTGATCCAAAGCTTTAAGGGGGCGACGAGTGCTAACACGCAATTTTCGAACGACCACCACGCGTTTGCAATAAGACCGTAAATTTTGAAAAAAAAATACTACTCATGAAACTATTCTACTTTTTACTTTCTCGTATACGTAGTATAGAGGAAGTCTTGTCATCGTCAAAAAATTCGACCTCGAGATTTTGACGGATTTACACGTTTTCCCCGAGTCCAAAAATACCGTTTTTGGAATTATGCCTGTGTGTCTGTGCTTTAGCACGATAACTCGAGCATACTTTAACTTATTGCAACCAAAGGAGAATGTCCACTTTCTATAGAGGCTTTGGCCACTCGTGAACAGACTTTTCCAGTAATAACAACTAATAAGATAATCAGTTTATATCATAATAAGAAAGAATTTAAGCATATAATAGTATCAAAATGGATATTTCACTATAATTAGTTAATTGAGTAATATAGGTTATGAATGAAACAAAACAATATTTTTAATAAGATTTCCGTGCAACTCCAGAAAGTACACTCTCCAGCAAGCACTTCCTAGCTGCATTAAAATGTGTGACACCCATAATAATTATTTTAATGCAAAATCGAAAGAAGAAAATTAACGAAGACATGGCTGTATGAGCTAGATCCCTTTGCTTAGAGAATGACGTTTTTTTGACATTCAGTCAGACACGGCTTAGTGTTGTGTTTTGTCATTACAAAAATAGTAATCCATTATTTTGGAAATCGATTATGTTTTTATATTTTAATTTGATATTGCAAATAATGTTGAAAGTGTAAATGAATTAATATCATGTTCTAAATGATCGTAAATCTTCAAAAGTAAAGCCATAATACTTCAAAAACTATTTAAAAATACTGTGAATTTTCTGAATCAATCGATTGTCTTCGTTGTACAATTATATTTACAGCACTAGTAGGAAATTAAATGGCGGAGAAAGTGTAATCCAAATAAAAATCTTTTTAATAAACATATTGTAGAAGTTCACATTTACACTAATTGACGTTACGTTATACTCTCAAAAATTAAAATAATATTATTGATAAAATTACTTTTTGTTTATAACTGTGTTCACAAATGGCCAGAAATGGACATTGTCCTTTAACATTCGTGTATGACATCAAAATATAGGTTTCTATCAACTTTTGAGCCGTCGATCACGAAAGTTAAGCAACCAAGTGCGTGGTCGGTACTCGGATGGGTGACCAAAATTTAACATGCATGTATGACATCAAAATATAAGGTTCCTATCAACCTTTGAGTCGTTTCCGGTATACCAGAAAGTCGAGGGGAGACCACTCCCAATTTGTTTTTTATTTATTTCGTAAATTCGGTGCCTTTTGCGTCACTGCGACCTATAAAAATCTATTGTGTCTAGCCTTCAAGTCTCGTCTATCTATCTCGCTCTAATATACGCGTAATACGCGTTAGTATGCTCTTTCTCTTTCACATTGCCGATCTTCAGTTTCCTATATCTATGGTCATATGTATGCGACATTATGTTGCGTTCGAAATTAAATGTTGACGGATAATTGTCCTGGTGCAATCAAATAACTACTTTAAGGTAACCTTTTCTCACCTCGACTGTACATTAATGAACTTCAGTCTATGTATGTACTATACTGTCTCCTATCAATATCTTGTAGGCTCTACAAAAAGCCTTTCATCGTGAAGCAGATCGGAGAAAGCCTGTGATTCCGCCGGATATAGAACCCGTGCCGCTACCGCCGGCGATACCGCCGCCCCCCACTCCGCCTCCGAGGATACCCTTCCAACACGCTAAAGACGCGCTGCTAAAGATTAAAGACCGATCTGGAAGAAGGTAAATTTTTAAGTATTTTTTATGGCATAGGTCTCTTTGTTTCCTTAAAATTTCGAGAACGATTATTCTATATCTCATAGCAGGAACTCTAAAAGCATTCAGTTGGTCGGTTACGGTTGGTTGATCGGTTGTGCTAAAATTACATCAAAACTTCGTGAATTAGTATCGAGGAAATGTATGCTGAAATTCTTTATTTAAATTCTGAAATGCACTTCTAAAAATAAACTATAGTTTGAAGGTACACACAACAACACTGCCGTGGCATAACTAAAATGCCGTTATCCGACATCTGGTCGATTTTTACTTTTTGATGGAGTATTAATAAGAATTAAATTCTCTATCGATCTGTCTAATCCGTATAATTGTAAGTTAAATAGTTTTTAAAATACATTTTACAATAATGCCGTTAAATTACTTGTTTTGATATGGATATTTAACTAAAAGGCGATTAAGTAACATTATTTGTCTAAATTGCCGTTAAAGTACTATAACTCAGATTTTTGTCAAAAATGTTTCATCCTCATGTTTCGCTAGAATGCGGTTAACTAATTTTAGTACGCTATAATGCCACAAAGATACTTTAACTGTTTTGTTGTTATTCTAATTATTATATTATTTGTGTATTTATGTTAAGCTAGAACGTCGTTAACTGACAAAGGTAGACATAAATGTGGTTATAGGCGCTTAACGGCATTATAGCTTAAAATAAGTTATAATAATTTTTTGACTGTACGTGTCATTAAAAGCCCTTAACGGCGTTTACAAAATTAAGTAAAGAAAAAAAATCCTTTGCTGTTACTCTTAAGTGCTGCTGTCAAACATTAGTACGCTATAATGCCGCTATCTTCTCTCGCGGAGGGAGTTAGAGGTACACACCACGGACGATGCACGTCACGGATGGGGGTGTATTTATTGTGGGGCATGCGCCTAACATAAAGGACTTGTCATATGCTGTGTGCTATGATGTCGGAGCGCCAAATTAGGTAAGTAAAATTGAGTTTTTACTTACTTACGTTTGACGGACGCAGGAATTATGACACACATGCTGCTTAAAACACCCCTACGTGAAGAATATGGTTGAGGTTTCTTTTACTCGCAACAGCCATGATCTCAAATATAAGAACGATTTTGATGAGAAATACATTTGCAGGGGTTTTCAAGTAATATTTTAAAACCCCTCAAATAGTGAGCTGAGTTTCTCCCGAGTTCTTGTTTTAAAAACACGCGTTGAGAGACTCCACTGTTAATTCAGTCTACCGTATAATTTAGTGTAGAATAACTATTTTCACTCTACATTGGCTAAATGCTTATTGCGAAGCCATTTTTAATAGAAATAATAAACTTTGAATTTAGATCAAAACCAAAAGGCATAGATGCTGAAAGAAAAGCTGATATTCAGCCGAGAGACGCCCACTGTTGGGCATAGGCCTCCCCCAAGGATCTCCAAACCAGTCGGTCATGCGCTGCCCGCATCCAGCGGCTTCCTGCGACCTTTACTAGATCGACAGTCCACCTCGTGGGGTACCAACGCTGCGTTTCCCGGTACGTGGTCGCCATTCGAGAACTTTTCCGCCCCAGCGGCCGCCAGTTCTCCTCGCAATGTGCCCTGCCCACTGTCACTTATGGTTCGCAATTCTTTGGGCTATGTAGTTGACCTTGGTTCTCCTCCGGATCTCATCATTTCTGATATGATCACGTAGGGAAACTCCAAGCATAGCCCTCTCCATTGCCCTTTGGGTGAGCTTAAGCCTTCTTATGAGGCCCATTATAAGCGGCCACGTTTCGGTTTCGGTTCCATCGGTCATCACTGGCAACACACACGAATTAACGACTTTCGACTTGAGACACTGCGGTAGATGGGCCGAGAACATGCCGCGTCGCTTCCCGAACGCTACCCAGCCGAGTTGTATTCGTCGATTGACCTCTTTCTGGAATTTGGACTTACCCAGTTTTACTGTTTGTCCCAGGTAAACATAATCGTCGACAACTTCCAGTGTAGAGCTTCCAACCTTTACAGGAGTAAGTAAGCTTTATAGGTGTAGATGAGACATAGAAATTCGACATGATTTTCGTCTTATCCATGTTCATTTTAAGATCCACTTGTTTTGGGAGACTCTACAGAGATCATCGAGCATTGTGCCCAGGTCTTCCATGGTCTCAGCCATAACTACGAAATCATCTGCAAAGCGAAGGTGAGGTTGATGCCAAGTCCTCTCCAGTCCAGAAGCTTAAACGCGTACTCCAACGCAGCTGTGAACAGTTTTGGCGATATAACATCACCCTGTCTCACGTCTCGCTGGAGCTGTATGGGTTTGGAATTTTGGTCCTGAAGGCGGATTGACATAGTGGCGTTTTCGTACAGTGACCGCAACACTTGGATGTATCGATAGTCTATGTGGCTCCTCTGGAGTGAGTGGAACACGGCCCAGGTCTCGACAGAAGCCTTTTCGGAATCTGGTTTGTTCGGGAGGCTGGAAATCGTCAAACCTGCTCGCGAGACGATTCGTTACAACCTTCGAAAACAGCTTATAAACAAGACACAGGAGCATGATGGGTCTATAGTTCTTCAATAGGGCCCTATCGCCCTTTTTGAAGAAGAGTCTCACCACGCCACCATACTATGCCTCTGGCGTTTTGCCCTCGAGTATAACGAAGTTGAATAGCATCTGAAGTTCCGCTGTAACTCCGTCATCACCCGGCGCCATGTTGCTCTTGAGCTGTTTGAGAGCTACACTAATCTCGTACAGACTGACGTCCAGGATATCTTCGGTATAGTGTCGAGTTAATTTGGCTCTTGGATCCTGAATGACAGGTGTGTTCGCATAAAGCTGTTCGTAAAAGTTTTTAATCTCGGCCAAAAGCCCAGGTCGTGATGTAACGATTCTGTCGTCTTCAGCTTCGTCAGCAAGCTGTCTCCAAGCGACAAATCTCTAGCGAACACTTTGGAGCCTTTGCGCTCGATAGCCTCTTTAATACGTTTTGTATTAAATGCGTGGCGCATGTCGCGAGTTAAGCACATTTCCCCACATAAATTAATAGTTTAGAAAAAAAATACTACATGTTAATATTGTTCTTGTAAGAAAAGTTATTTAAAATTTTAACCGACTTTATAGGTAACTGAAAAGGGAGAAATAAAAGTTTGATAGATGTATGTAGAATCCCGTCATTAGTTTCTACGTACCCTGGAGTAGTAAGAAAATATACATGTTGCATACTTCGACTCTATTGCCATTTTGTAGTTTAAGTCCAAAAGCTCTTTTCGGTTATCTTTTCGGTTCTTTTCGACTCCGATAGTATTTTTTTATTAAAACTACATAGGACCTACAACAGTTGTGTGGTCAGTTAAAATACTTTTTAATTGAATTGATTGTTTTAATTTTCATGATTAATAATTAAATTATTAACATCATAATAAATGTTACTTATCAGAAAAAAATGTGATCTTTAATTCCTTTAATTTTATTTAAAAAGCGAAAATAAATAATTGCCAGTGGCGAATAAAAAGATATCGATAAAAAAATATGCCTTTTACTACTGTGGTAAACTTATTTTATGCGATATGTTTACTTATGTAAACATGATATTAATATGCTATAATGCCGTTATGAAATAAGCTTTTCAGTTTAACGGCATTTAAGCGTAGCAGTCACTCTAGTTTTTGCTTTAAAGTTAAACATTATTAGACTAAAAGGCAGTAAAGTGTCATTAACCGCACTGAAGTCTAAAAAGACTCAGCTTTAGTAACCTCGATGATAAGCTAAAACAACGTTATGTACCTTAACGGCATTTAAGATTATCATTATTAATATTTTTTTTAGCATTTTTTGTGTCAATATTTTTCTATAAATATGATTCACTAAAATGCCGTTACGCTTCACGAAGCGGCATTTTAGTGAACGTTCGATGAAGTTTAAGTATCGCCCATGTTAAACTAAAACATATAAGTAGATTTTTTTATAATATAAAATTCGATTTAAAATATGATAGAAAAATCATTTGAAAGAACATTTCTTGACCTATTTTTTTGTACCTCTAAGTCTCAAAAAGGTGTTGTCTTCATGAAGAAACAACGTTTTAAAATTTTTACCGCGTTTTTTGCGTTTTACTCAAAACTAGGTTTTGGTAGATAACGGCATTTTAGTTATGCCACGGCAGAACAGGTCACTAGGTTATCACAAAATAACGGAATCCTCCAATCGATTTTAAACTTAAATGTGTTAAATATAAAGTGTAAAATCGATTGCCAAAATTTGGAATTTTGTGGTAACCCGACGTGACCGTGCAAAATAATTCTAGGAGTAAATGTGGTAGGTACTATTCTAGTTATCGACGATTTCTTAGTTCGGACAAAGCTTAAAGCTCCAATAATTTTATGAGACCATCCGCGGTATTTCTATTGGTACAGTCAACAGCACGTCCGGCTATACAAAACTGTCAAATTTCTCCAAACGATTTTCAACCTAAGGCTATTCAATATAAAGTGCGATTGGGAAAATTTGACAGTTTGTGGTAACCCAACGTGCTGTTGTCTGTACATTAATGTCCGCATAGTTCTATATTCAATACAACATTCAAGATTTGTTATGGATGGTATTGGTGTCGCGTCTCCTGTAGGTACTTAGGGGGAATTATGCCTTGGTTCGAGGGTACCTACATAATTAGTGCGACAAAAGTGATTATTACATATAAGTACGTACTATTAAAACAATTGGTTAGGTAAGTATAACATGATCAAAGAAAGAGGAGTCGGTTGCAATGGCTTAGTCTCACTTATTTAGCTATATTAATCTCTACCATTCATGTAGCTTCACTGTACTATTTTCTACTCACAGTTTGTGATGCCAGCCACACAAACCGCCACTTTTCCACCCAGTTTGTGATGCCAACCACACAAACCGTCACTCTTCCACCCAGTTTGTGATGCCAACCACACAAACCTTCACTTTTCCACCCAGTTTGTGATGCCAACCACACAAACCGTCACCTTTTAGGCCGTAGGTCATATATTTACTAGTTGTGATGCCAGCCACACAACTTACTACTTTAAGTTATGTGGTAGACTGTATCCGGTCTGAACACTGTGTGTCCGGGTGCCTGCGTACCTCAACTTCAAGTCACGCTACATCACATTGCAATGACTTTGTAGGTAATTGTGGGCACCCGCCGGACGTGAGGGCTTTGCCCCCACGAGGACCTCCACCTTCCCCATAGTCCTTCCACGGTTGCTCCAACTCAGTCTACCAACATACCTCCAATTTATATACCTCAGTATACATTGGATGCAATTCTACAATTACACAGATCTTCAACCAACTTATCCTTCCTCTTACATGGTTTTATCAAGGTTAATTATACAGTAATTAATGTGCAAACTTACCAGTTTTTCTTTTTATCTCTCTCGCAACTACCTACTTCTCAACTCCCCGCGCTTAATTTATACTTCTTTTTTTTTCTAGCTATCGAGAGTTGCCATATGCAAAAATGTTAACCAATCTTTTTAATACTTACCATATTTACATAGGAATTTCGCGCAGTGCGCGACAATTGGTTTCTAAAGAACGCAGCCGCTGTTGAAAAAGAAAATTGCAGGTTAAAATACAAGAGAAAATTACAAAATAAAAATACCTACCTACTTAAAATCTCTCGATAATATAGCTACATGCTTATCCACTAACTAATAGGCTTCTACTAATGCTTAATATGCATTTACCTGATCTAAATTAACGATACGATGACCGCACGCCAGGCTACCACAAACTGTCACATTTCGTCAACAAACTGAACCCTCCTACTTATGGGATAAGGTTTAATTGATAACAAATAATGTTTATTGCAGATCCCGAAAACTTGTTATAAAGACTCCTCTAAGTGATACGGACATAAAGGACGCCCGAAATCTCCTTTCGATTGTGCGCAAATATTTAAAGGACATCGAGGTACTCGCGCAGTGAGTATAAACAACTATTTATGGCTAGGCCGCGTATGTGTAGCCAAAGGCTTATAGGCCCTCCAGACTCATGCGAGAAGTCTCGCCGAGACTTGATCCGAGAAACGAGAAGGTATCCACACTCACGCAACCTTCTCACTTGCGTTCTCGACCGTCATGCGAAATGGACGACTGACAGTGCAGCGGCTTTGGTATTTACAGTAAACCACAGCAGTTTGTAGAATCGAAAAAGCGAAGGAGTGATATTATAAAAAATAGTACAACCTAACATTATAATTATATCATCCGTTTTTACTAGGATATTGGTTGTTTTAATGTTGGCAATGAGCTGTTTTAGAATATTTTATAGAGGATACCAAATTAAATAGAATAGAAAAAAAAAACCTGTCATGGATAAGTGCTGAGACGGGACTTAAACCTGAACGAATTGCTATGAATTTCGATCTTAACTAAATAACAAAAAAAAAAATAGAAGCAAAATCAATGTTTTAAACAGAAGATTTAAAGCTCAGACGAAGGATTTAAAGCATGAGTGTAGATAAAATTAATTATTTAGACAGGCCCTGTTTCAAAGCTCAGATTAATAAAAATAATAAATGCAAAGCACACACATGCGATGGAAATCACTTCCTACATAGCTGTGAGGACGAACGAGAATGTGATACGGTTCTCTTTTCTCGCCCGAGAAACCCAAGCGGGTCATAAAACCGACACCGAGCCGAGAACAGGCGAGCCCGAGAACGAGAACGCGAGAAACTAATCACACTCGCTTCTCGGGTGTTCTCGGGGGTTCGCGGCGAGAGTGTGGAGGGCGCATTAGACTTTTTTGGTCGCGGGTAGATGACAATTAATATAAAGGATGCGAGCGTGCATTTAGTTCTCTGTTACAGATTTTGTTGACGGGGAACTGTGGCGAGGGCATATCTTAAGTACTTAATAGTTATTTATTATACAAGAGTGGAAAGTTCCTTTTTAACCGCGTGCTCGATTTGGATGACCGAGCAAGCGAAGGATTCTAAAGTTGAATCACGAGCGCAGCGAGTGATTCTAAATTAGAATCCTGAGCGTCAGCGAGGGAAACAAACGAGCACAAGATGAAAAATCTTTCCACTCGAGTGCAATACGTAACTTTTCATCCCACCTCAGCGAGGAAATGACAAAATAATCTTCATTCTAATCATAAATTTGGCACCATAGAGGTTACATTAAATAGGTTTAATGACGTTTTGAATTTACAATTATATTGAGTACTCATTATATGTGATGTTCTAAATTCAAATCTACTTTGCCGCTCAAGCGAATAAAATAGAATTTTCCAGCCAGATTTCGAAGCGCAAAATTACACTTTCCGAGGTGGTGGGATGAAAAAGTACTTTGCAAAGTCCATTTAAATAAAGAGCTTTTTCATTTTCATAAGTCTTTGATGTGGGCACACATTCGTGATGACATCGGCACTTTAGGCAAAGATGCGCTCCGATGGCTGCTCCCGGTGTCCTCATTGCGGAGGACGCGCCAGGTCGAGCAGCCGTCGGTGAGGAGGTCGGCCAGCGACCCACAGGGGCTGGCGTCAGTCGGTAGCCCCTGTGGGCTGCAACACACCAATTGGTGCACAAGGAGTGCCTAGACGGGCAGCGTTGGGACCACCTCGGTGTAGTTGCGCTCACGTGCGTAGATCCCGAGCCCTCCCGCAATAGCGCACTGGAGGACAGGCCGGGGAGGATGTTTAGTGGGTATGGAGGGAACGCACGAACCTCGAGTCCCACATATCCCCTGCGGTTAGCACCACCCCGCAGGGACGATGCGTAAATGCCTTTGACCTCCCCGACAACAAAAAAAGGACTTTCTTGTTATAGAATATCATTTCACGGATGACGTGAGTATATGATAAGATCAGCTTGTTTCTGATGGGGATCTGTAGGGAATGGTGTTCGGAGGTGGATGCGGTGTCGGCGTTAAACAAATCTCTGTGGCCCGTGGTGCGGGCGCTGCGGGTGCCGCGGCCGCTGCCCACGCTGCGGGCGGTCTGCGCCAACAAGTGCAAGCCCACAGAATATACACCGCCGGTAAACTATAACATTTATTTAAATCTATATATCTATCTATATATATAAAAATGAATTGCTGTTCGTTAGTCTCGCTAAAACTCGAGAACGGCTGAACGGATTTATCTTATCTTGGTCTTGAAATATTTGTGGAGGTCTAGGGAAGGTTTAAACGGTGAGAAAATATGGAGAAATTGCGAGGAAGATAGTAAAAACAACATTTTCATTTTGCCATATAAACTGTTCTGCCTACATTCCTGTCAAACATTTGACGTTCGTCCCTTCGGTACAGTAAACTCGGGTCCATTCGAATTGAAGCACGTATTAAATTAAGGGTTTTGAATCGACAACATATATCCACATTACTCAGATTATCGCGTATTTCTTAATCTAAGGCGTGTTTAAATTTCAATATTTTGATGGTTGTCATTGTTGGTTCATTCAGAAAATTTTGTCATTGTATTGACATACCTAATTATTTTGATGGTTGTCAATGTTTGGGATGTAAATAGAAAAAAGTCTTTATTGTGCTATTTCACACATAGGTACATTTGGCCGAAATTGAAAACTTTTAAGAGCTTTACGCGACATCATACACACCTGTCTTTCAGGCCACCGATCCAAGAGCCAAATTGACCCGACACTATACCGAAAATATCCCGAACATTAACCTGTACGAAAATGGTAATGCCTGTTCAGTTGCGCGCGGGACGCGGTTACGAACGCACGTAGCAGCGGCTAACACGATCGAACGTGTAACTTTATCAAAGTACCCTCTTTTGTTTTATAATGGAAGCGGACGCATTAAGTGACGAGGACAAAAGTGATTCGGAAATATTGAAGGAATGTGAAAGAGAACTACTTGAGATGGATAAAAAGAACGAAAAACGACCCAGAAGTGAAGAAAGTGACGAAGAAGGATTTATAACGGTACAAAGAAAACCGAAGAAAGTAATAAGACGTTCGTCTGAACAGACCATAAGAGAAACACAAGAATATTTGAATTTGAGCAAAGAAGAGACATATGAAGTCTGTTTATTTTCTACTTGCAATTTACCTAAACAAATGGGCCTCGCGAAATTATTAAAAAATGAGGGTATTACTAATGTTTGTAGAATTAAATATAAAAGTGCATACAAAGTTTTTATGTTATTTAATAATAAAGAACAAGCCGAAAAACTCATAGAAAATAAGAGAATTAAGGAAATGGACATAAGAGCACAATTAACGGAAGAAAATCAACAATCTTTCGGAATTATAAGAGGAGTTGATCTTGAAATGAGCGAATCAGAGTTATTAAGTGTTCTGAAGGCACCCTGTGAAATTAAATCTGTAAAGAGAATGAAACGTTTGAATTCCTTTAACAACAAATGGGAGGACAGCGAGACAGTTCGTGTATGCTTCAAAACTAAAATAATACCTCCGAGTGTTGACGCCTATGGCCTTAAATTAAATGTGGAAAAATTTGTTTTTCCAGTAACTCAGTGTTCAAGTTGCTGGAAATACGGGCATGTGAAAAAATATTGCTCAACAAACAAAATTATTTGTCCTAAATGTGGTGAAAGTCATGACAACTGCGAAACAACAACATATAAATGTTGTAATTGTAAAGGAGCTCACATGGCATTGAATAAAATATGTCCATTTTTTCTTAAGGAAAAAGAAATTCGCTGCATAATGAGTGACAACAATATTACATACAAATCAGCCTTAGAACTATACTTAAATGAAAAAAAGAAAAAAGAAGAAGAAAGGAATTATCGAGAAGAAGAAAACTTGAATCTGAACACGTATACATCAGAGAAAAACTTAAACCTTACAAGGGAGAAAACTTACAGTAGCATCATGCAAACGAGAGCTGAAATGCATACCAACTGCCATCAAGAGGAAGCAATAGAAAAGGACGTCACACAACAAAATTCTAGTACACCCAAAAAAAGGAGAAACAAAAAAACAAAGGACAGACAGAAATCAGTACAAGATAGTTCTATGGATTGTGATAATAACTTTGAAAATGAAGATGAGGACACGAGCCGAGAAGACGAAGTACATAATAAGGACACAAACAAGAGAAGTGAAAGGAAATACGATATTTGGAATTTAATTTTAAAATTAAACCAAATAATATCATCAAAAGGAAATTTTGAACAGAAAGTGTGGTCTATATTCAAATTAATATTTGAAGAAGTGAAGATATTCGCCTTACAATTTTTAGCCGGTGAAGATAGTGTTGAACGTTTTTTAAACTCCTATAATGGAAAAAGTTCTTAATATAAATATTCTCCAGTGGAACGCACAAAGTTTAAAGCCTAAATTAGTAGACTTCGATACTTTGTTATGTCAAGAAAAAATTCACGTAGCCATCATTAGTGAAACATGGTTGAATGTAGATTCGCCACTCCATATTCGAAATTACAGCATATACCGTAAAGATAGATATGATTCTTACGGCGGCGTAGCAGTAATTGTCCATAAGTCTCTTAGTTCACAAGTTTGCCCCGTAAGTGATATAAACCCAGGAATCGAAACCATACATGTTAGGATTTTAAATTGTAAGTACATTGAAAACATTATTTCTATTTATTGCCCCTCCTCTGTGCGCACTAGTCAAGCAGACTGGGATAATATTTTTAATCTAGTTAGAAAAAAAACACTCGTTGCTGGAGACTTTAATGGGAACCATACAAACTGGTCTTACAAAAATGACCAAAGAGGTTCTCAATTGTTTGACTCCTCATTAGAACATAGTTTTGTGTCTCTTAATAACGGAGAAGCTACAAGGATAAAATTGGTAGATGGAAATTTACAAAGGTCGTCTCCAGATGTTTCGTTTGTATCATCTGATGTTGCAATTCGTTTTAAGTGGCAAATAATGAATGAAAATTTAGGAAGTGACCACCTTTTTATTAAACTAACTTTACATGACAGTTCGAATGATGTTATTAATAGACGTAACTTTAAAAAAGCAGATTGGGTTTTGTACAGACGGGATCTTTGGAGTTCTTTTTTTAATTTTGATAGTTTGAATTGCAATAGTGATAGCATACAAGAGTATTATGATTTCCTATTAGACCAAATGAACTGGTCAGCTAACAAAAATATTCCTATTACTAAGATACCAACAAGCCCTGCTATAAACTTTAAGCCAAAGGAATTCTGGAGCCCTCGTATCTCTAAAATTGTAGCTGAACGCAGATTAGCGTTGAGTAGGTTTAGGAAGAATCCTACACCAGGAAACTTGCAAATCTTAGAAGAGAAAGTCGCAATTGCTAAAAAGGAAATACAACAAGCTAAAAATAATAGCTGGAGAAAGTTTTGTAACAGTATTGATGAATGTACCTCTGTTCGCGATATGTGGGGCAAGATGCGATGGTATAAAGGGTATAAACAAGCGAAGTTTTCAGCTCCGGAAGATAAAAAGAAGGAGTTGCTACGCACTCTTGCACCAGATACAGTTGTGAATCGTTGCCCTAATCTCGAGTCGACAAATAGTGTTCTCGAAGCTCCTTTTAAATTATGCGAACTAGATAGTTTATTGAAAAAAAAATATACGTCGCCTGGTATAGATGGCATTACCTACTCCATGGTCTATAACTTACCTCCGTCTGGTAAAGTATTTCTGTTAAATTTATACAATGCAATCTTTAGACTAAATGTTATACCACATCAATGGCGATCTATATTAATAGTACCTATACCAAAAAATGGAAACGACATGAATTCGGAGATCAAACTAAGGCCTATATCATTAATATCATGTTTATGTAAAATATTGCACAATATGATAGCTAAAAGACTGGAATGGTTCATAGAAAAAAATAAAATTTTATCTAATCATACGTGTGGATTTAGAAGAACTCAGTCGTGTCTTGATTGTTTGGCTAGATTAATAACATTTATTCAAATAGGATTCTCCAAAAGATGTCCAACTACAGCGTGTTTCCTAGATATAGAGAACGCTTATAACAACGTTTTAGTAGAGAAAGTCGTAAGTATTTTAGATGATTTAGGTATTGGGAAAACTATATGTGGTTATTTATGGTCCTTTTTGAATGAAAGACACTTAATGATTAAAAACGAGAAAGAAGGAATTCATTCAGAAGTTAGATACTGCAATAGAGGTCTTGCTCAAGGAGACCCTATATCTCCTTTATTATTTAATATAACTACATTTAATATATGTAGGCAAATCAATAATGTTAGCATATCACAATACGCGGATGACTATGTGTTGTATACAAATCACAAAGATTTAAACAAATGCGAATTAGATCTACAGACAGCCTTGAACACCATGATAAACCTACTTGACAATATAGGCCTTCAGTTGTCTGCTAATAAATCAAAGTTATGTTTGTTTAGCCGAGGTTTCAGAAGACAACAATTAAATATTAAAATTGACAATAAATCGTTGTCAACAGAAAATAATGTTAAATATCTAGGAATATGGCTGGATAAATCACTGCGATGGGGTAAACATGTGAACGAAATTACTGAAAAGGCATCTAAATTTATAAATATCCTTAAGGTACTATCAGGTCCAGGGTGGGGTCTTCATCCCAACCATTTGCGACTACTGTATATCTCGTTGATAAGAAGCCGACTTGATTTTGGATGCTTTCTCTATGGCAACGCAGCTAAAACTAATCTCGATAAACTAGATCGCATTCAAAATCAAGCTCTTAGGGTTGTAGGAGGTTTCATAAGGACAACGCCCATACACGTTATGGAATGCGAAATATGTATACCACCCCTGTTTATTAGAAGGCTATATCTTGCTTATAAATATTGTATGAAAGCTATGTCACTGTTAGATAACATAACCTGTAATCTGTTGGATGATCTCTGTATGTCAAATTGTGATAGTTATTGGCAAAGAGTTAAAAAACCATTGTTGTGGTCTGTGTATAATGAGTGTAAAGAAATTAATATTCATAATTCAAATCCTATTGAGATGTTCAATTTAGATACGTGGATTACCAATATAGATATAAACGAGACTATACATATAAATTTAGAATGTATTAAAGGAGCTAAAAATAGTCAAGAGCATATTATTAAGTATGAAGTAATAAAAGAGCTACATATGAAATATGCGGATTGGAATAAATTGTATACCGATGGATCTAAGAGTAATAGTGGTATTGGAGCTGCTTACTATGACCCATTCAGAAAAAGATCTGGCATGTACAAAATTGAACATCACAATATTTGTATCATGACGGTGGAACTTATTGCTATCTCAGAAGCACTAAAATACATACAAGGACAGAATTTCAGCAAATGTGTAATACTTTCAGACAGCAAAAGTTCCTTGCAACACTTGGCTCGGTGCGCCTCTGGTTGTAGCAGAGGTGTTCCGATAAGATCCTTAATACTATACATAGTTTGAACAACGAACAAGGAATCAATCTGAGATTGCAATGGGTTCCGTCTCATATAGGCCTATATGGCAACGAAGAAGCTGACAATCTAGCAAAATTGGCAACATCCTGTAGTTCGATCTATTCAATTTCTCCATGTTATACTGAAATACTTCCCAAATTTAAGTACATATGTCATCAACAGTTTAAAGAATATTTTGATAAAAGAAGTACAGAAAAAGGAATTTGGTTTAAAACAATCCAAAGCCAACCTCCTAAGATACCATGGTTTTACAATTTTAATTTAAATAGGAGACATATTGTGATGCTACATAGATTACGATCCGGACATTATCCTTGTAACAAATTTGCTTATTTAATGTTAAAATCAAATACACCCAATTGTGATCTGTGTGGTACTATAGAGGACGTCCATCACATCCTCGCAGAATGTGAAAAGTATCACGGGCGGAGAGAAGCGTTTATACAATTATTTAATGTTAATACATATAATATAGGAATATTTTTAACTATTTTATCAGACCCAACATCTGAAGCAGCTAAGCAGCTAATAAATATATATTTTAGTTAAGCGATTCTCTTGTCCCGTGCTGTAACTTTAAGGTAGATAGGAGGTTGAATTAGGGTTCGATGGGGCTGACATATCTTTTAAGATAAAAGCCCCTAAATTTAAAAGATTAAAAAAAAAAATGCCTGTTATTACGCATTAAAATTTTCAGCCATTTTAGCGAAGGGAGAGTTTTAATGTCGTTAAGATGGTGCAAAGACGTTCAGTAGGTACTCCGTGGGTAGGTGATACGACGTACACCGGGTCATCTAGTAACATATATAAAAATCAAGTTTCCGAAATTACTCAACAGATTTTGATTACTAATGGCTACTATAGTCTGTTTTTTTGAACAAACTAGAACTGAGTCCCTCGCACGTTTCCGATATTGACAGAGTGAGGTGAGTCATGTTAGGGGCGGGGCTAACGCCTTTGATCTTGTTTTGAAATTGTAAAGACATGTTCATATTAAATACTTCTAAACTTATTGTATTCGTTGATATTTATGATATTTTCATAAATAAATAACAATAAAACAATATTGGATATACTTAGTATTAATATTTTATGAACTAGATTTTAAGAATCAAATAATTATTACATAATTCTTGTAATCTTAAAAAGTAGATGTCGTCGTCGCTTTCTGATGATCTTTCCACAGATACGTGAGTAATAAACTGCTCTAACATATTTTCTACATTATTGTCGGATTCGTACATTTTTGTCGCGATCTTGGCTATCACATGATTGACATTATGTCAACCACTTTTAACTTTCCACTTTAGTTACTCCTTGTAACAAAAGAGTTCTAACTACATCAAGTTTTGTTATTTGCTGCTTGATAAAAGAGCGCGCGGCGTATTGGCAGTGTCACAATATTTGTTAATGACACATTTATCATACAAGCCGGTCTTTTGTGGCGTTTGTGTGAAACGGACTTTATGTTGATTACGTGAACCAATAGCAACGCAGTCACAATTTTCTGTACTCGTTTCTTTAAAAAAATAGACCATAATAAGTATTATAAACGCAAAAGTTTGTATGGATATTAGGAATATATCTTACTCTTACACGCAAAAACTACAGAATGGATTTTAATGACACTTTACAATAAAATAGCTCATACATCATAATAATTAATACTAATTCTGCGCAGACAAATTCGTGGGCAGAAGCTAGTACTCATATTACTTACTTACTCATATTAGTCATGCAACGTGAAAGTTTAAAACTGATTAGAAGCTAGTATTCTATATTATTCCATTACACACAATATTCACCTTTTTTTTTTTAACGTGACAGGGTCGAGAATGGTGCATTTCGACGGGAGCCGAAAAAGAAATCAAAGAAAATAGGTAATGTTGTATTTTTTTAGCATATGTAACACGTAATTTAAGGGTATGACAGAGACAAGTAGGAGAAAGTAACTCATTGGAGTTGGCTGTTTGCTGCAACTTTACAATATAAAAACCACATTACATAATCATTATTCCCCACTATCAATGTCACTGCATTGGTCGAGAATGACATACGCATATAAATTTCTGAAATACCTATTTTGGATTGAAAAAATAAATAAATTTGGAAATTAACGACACTTCATCATTTTCCCTCGTGTATTATAATTCCTAAAACGTGGATTTGTTGACTTTTTATATTAGTATTTTTAAATCATCATAACAGCCTTTATAATTCGACCCACTGCTGGGATACAAGGCCCTTCCTTGTCATAGAAGGAGGTAAAGCAGTAGTCCACCACGCTTATCCTATGCGGATTAGTGAACGGAGTATAAGGTGATCAATACCCCTTTGCTGATGCATTAGTCGTCTTCTACGACACCCATTGGAGGATATGGGGTGATGCTATTCTACTCTGCCGACATCACTTGGCTACTTTTGAATACACTCACAATACATACGACGCATAGGTGCGTTTAATTTCTATCTGTTTGTATGTCTCTGCTTACTTCGTGCTTTGTTTTTCTTAGTCCGTTCACAAAACACGGCAAATGGCTTATAGCCCATGTTTTATTTCACAAAACAAAGTATAAAAAACACTTGTCACTATGAAGTTGATGACTCTTCAACTAATACAACGCTTTCGAGATAACGACAAAATTCACCGTAAAATTAACTCACACAACACTAAAACAATTAGGTAACTTTGTTGCAATTTTCATCTCATTTTATGTAATTTGGTCGATAACACCGCGATCATTCTTTCTACGTAACGATCTCTTATATAATAAGCGATGGTAACGTAGAGTTTACTTTGTGCGTGAAATACTGTCCGATTGATTGATCACAAGCAAGCAAGTCACCACCGAGATCTGAATTGACACAAAGATATACCAAAAATAATGGAAAATGGCTCCTATCTTTTTGCTCTTAAGGTACAAATGTCCAAATATTATTTCCGTGTTACGTTTAGGAAGAGTGCTAAGCTGGCAATCAAGAAGCTGATGAGATCACGACCAGATGCTGCTCGGCGCACGGCCACTTTACTGGCTTTGACCAGGTTAGTCACGTGACTTTCGTAATTACACGTTTCTCTTCTTCTATCACATTTATACACACTAGTACCCATTGCGTAGTTCGGACTCGCGGATTTGTATCTAAATAGTCAGCTAGGCATATCTTTTGCCTACGACCAACCTCCTCCAAACGTCAATACTGTTTGTACGAGCAAGCTGTTAATCGTCGTTCATCAATGTGTATCGTAAACAGCAATGAGCAGTGATGAATTAACTAATTCCATCTTTGATAATATCATGCCAGCCAATGATGTACTGCAAGGGTCTACAGTTTCCTAACTGCGTAAAAAGCCGGCGTTCTTTTACGCGGTGTCGTACGTTAGCGATAAACTTCATGCGACATGGAAAAAGCGACGAGCGCGATCAAACCAATGATACCCCTTGCTTGCGGCGTACATGCCAAGATGCGGCTGCGCTGCGCATAGTGTTATATCGCGTTTGTGGCTAACGGGTTAGGCTAAGAACTCATGGAGCGGTTTCTACCCGCGCCCGTAGCGGTTGCGGGATCGCTGTTTTGTTTCTAAACTCCATATTATTATTAGTTGAGTTCCAGTCCGCTATGGACACACACCAGAAACGAGCTGTAGGCAGGTACTTACTTTACAGAAGAATTAAAAAAAGAAAGTCTAAAAGGTTCTTGGTGCACCCACTGATTCAAGAAAGCGGCGCCTTGAAAACCGCACCCTCTGCTCTTAATAGCGCGGGCCGCGATTCCACAAGTTGCCCGCCAGTGCAGCGGGAGCCGCAAACAACCGCGTCCGCCGCGGTCGTAAATCTCGTTGTGAATTTTGCTATCTGCATTTCCATATACTAGAAGTGATCCTAGAAGTGTTGCGGTCTCGCAACCGCTGCGGGCGCGGGTAGAAATCGCTCCGTGAGTTCTTTGCCCTAGGGCGAGTATGCGGCAGCCACAATAAGGTTCTAAAGGTGATAGCCGACAGTAGGGACTGTCCGTCGAGCATCTATAGATGCAGGATAACTAGGTTATGTATCCTATAACTAACAGGATAAGTATTCTTTTTTTTTGTTGACGGGGAGGTTAAATGCATTTACGCATCGTCCCTGCGGGGTGGGTATGGGGACTCGAGGTAAAGGCGTTCCCTCACTACCCACTAAAAATCCACCCCGGCCTGAGCTTCTTCGCGCTTTTACGGGGCGGCTCGGGATCTGTGCAAGCACAACTAGCACCGAGACAACAGGATAAGTATCCTATAATTGGTGCAAGGGTCTTCACCAACATGGTGTTTGTTATTTTAATATGTTCTAAAGAAAATACCTGGTTTATATTTGTTAACTAGGTCATTTTTAGTCATTAAATACTACAATTAGAATTTAAGTGCTACTTAACACTCATGGAATTTTGTTGTCCAATAAATAAAATAAACATTTTTATTTTATTGTTTATATCTCAGACGCGTGGGCAGCGCGGAAGTAGCTCTACGCGTGGTAGAATGCGTATGGCAGAGCGCCACACGCGTCAGTTGTCGCTGTGCGCCTGCTGCTGATCTGTTGACTTCGATGCTGGAATTACTAGCTGACGTAAGTTTACAAAGGAAAAACACTCTTGCTGTCTTATACTTATAGGACTGAATCGAACGGCCTCGTATTCTAAGTTTGGCGCATAACTAAACAATTAAAATTATTAACTTTGATGTTCTGATGGGTGGATAAATATTTTCTATTTCTATTCTATAAGGTTACACCCATCCGAATACCGACCGCGCATTTTCGTGACTGACGACACAAAAGTTGATAGAAACCTTATATTTTGATGTCATAAAATTGGTTGCAATAAGGTAAAGCATACTCGGGTTATCGTGCTAACGCACAGACACACACAGACATAATTCCAAAAACGGTATTTTTGCACTCCGGGAGGTCCAAAACATGTAAATCCGTCAAAATCTCAAGGTCGAATTTTTTGACGATTACAAGACCTCTATACTTCGTATACGAGAAAGTAAAAAGTAACCGTTTTTATATTCCAGCGCTGGCTCGTCAGTAACGGGAATCTGTGTGAGGAGTTGCTGACCCGCTGGAGCGGCGGTCGGCCCAGTGAGCTGCAGCAGCGCCTGCTGTCGTCGCTCGTGGCCCCGCAGAGACTGCCCGCGGGCTTGGTGCCGGGACTGCACGCCGCCGTCCTGCGGGCGCCGCTATCGCCGCACGCTCTCTTCAGCTGTCTTTCCAAGGTATATTTTTACCACACGAACTCCGGTTACCCATGACTGTTTGTGTGGAAGACATGCAGATTAGCTGCTTTTACACGTATGCTTTATCGCGCGTGAAACAGCAAATCGTACGCGAAATGGCGTGCGTGTGAAGGATGTTGAAAGGGAAAAGCAAGACCACGCGCCAAGCTCACCCGTCGTGCACGCAATCGCGTCTTCAGTTTTCCTTTACACATTTAGTCGAGATAGGGTACAGTGGACTAGCCATTCGGATTTGGAGCGCCCCAACTGGGGTAGTATCTCTGCCTTATAACACAGTCAAATATCATAACAACCTTTATAATTCGACCCACTGCGCTGGGACACAAGGCATCTCCTTGTCATCGAAGGAGGTTCAGGCAGTAGTCCACCACGCTTGCCCAATGCGGATTGGTGGACGGAGTATAAGATAATCAATACCCCTTTGCTGATCCATTAGTCGCCTTCTACGACACCCATTGGATGATATGCGGTTATGGTATTCTACTCTGCCGGCATCAGACGGCTAACATTCAAATGACACTATATTTTTGTGGTGTTGTGTTTCTGTTGTTGAGTAAGGTCGCCAGAGCGGGGTAGGTTATATCTCTAACTGGCGCGGGGTAGGGTTGGGAATGCGCGAGTGTCACGTCAGTCTTAGAAGCGTCTATAGGCTACGGTGGTTGCTTACCACCAGACAGGCCTTATGATTGTCTTCCAACCACATATCATGAAAAAAAAAACATATAAAACTCTTTCGTGTGCGCGTGCAAATTTTTTTATACAGCAAATACCTACGTTAGTTCAGAAACCGGTATGAAATGCACACACTCCAATAATGCGCGCCAGTTTTGCGCGTGATAAGCCTTTACACGGCCACTCTTTCAGTTGTAAAAACCAACACGAGTAATCGTGTACGAAAGAGCGTGCAGACTTTCCGCGGCGTGCAATAATTGGAGAAATTTGACAGTTTTAATAAACTAACAACAGCTTAGCGTGGTCAGCTAGTAATATTTAAAATCGAATATGTTTGACCGGTACTCAACTATGTCCAATCTTCCTTCCCCTTTCTTTTTATGTCCAATTCTCTGCTCTCAAGTTACTTGGTAGTCGGTGCAGTATTGAAATATCTTGATATCGGAAACACTGCTATAGGTATTTGCATTCCATTTTTACAACCCTCCTTAAGAACTCAACTGTGTCCAATGTAAATACATACAGTGTTTTACATTACAATTTGAGTCTCGACTCTCATAATGTCAACTCGTAGTTGTTAGTTGCTCTCGCTAAACGTTTAGATAATCCTTCTAAAAGTTATCCTATAGTTTCTGTTTTGTGTGCCTGATTAAATAAATAAAAAATAAAAAAAGTAGATTAGACGCCTTTGAAGTTGCGGAAACTGCTGTTTTTGTCTAGACAGCATGCAGCAGACATGTTAATATTGTGGACCAGCGTCTACCAAACGAGTGTATGGCAGTTTGGTGGCGACACCGCGCCCCTCTCGTCCCGCGTCCCCTCATGATTGCCTTTTTAGACGCGCTCGTTGGCTGACTGAAAGAAGTTTTAAAGACTGTGGTAATGCCATATAAACTAAAGTTCCGTTGTTTGTTCCAGTTTGAGCTAAGCAGTTGGTCTCTGTCCGTGGACAGTGATTCCCGTCGATCGTTGCTAGACGCGTTGTCTGCGGCCGCCCAACGATGGGCACCTTCTGCTGACCAGGATCACCAGCTACTTCTAGAGGTGGGTATTCTACAACTGTCATGAAGGATGTCGCTAAAAGTTTGTTAAATAAATTTTCATGATTATTGTGAATTTTTGATAACGCCATCCTACTAATATTATAGACGTGAAAGTTTGTATGGTGTCTGGAAGTATGTTTGTTTCTCTTTGACGCAAAAACTACTGAACTACTGAAACTTTACTATATAGCTTATACATCAATTTAACATATAGACTAAAATTTAACCGACATTGACGCGAGCGAAGCCGCGGGCAAAACGTCAGTCAATTCAATGAAGTGAACTCCGCATCAGAAACGAACCAATCACGGACCTTTATAAACGCAATGCGTTTAGTTTTTTTGTTTGTTTGATTATTGCTTTAAATCGAAAGGCTTGCCATATGGCACGCACTGAGTAATGAATGATTTCGCATAGCTTTGTTTTTACTTATCGTTTGTGAAACTGCTGTAAATTGGTGTTCGACGTGATTTACTTTCCTGTATATTACCCTTTTACCGTGTTCGTTCAGTTCAAGAAATTTATAGGTAAAACTGGAGGCCACACTAGCATTAGAAAAGTGAAGACAACTTTTTTGACCCCAAATAACCTTTGAATGTTTCCGTTTCCTAACTGTCTTTAACTCTCCGTACAAGTAATATGATGATGTACGGTTACATCGTCGGAAAAGCGTCGGTGGCGTAGTGCGTAGAGCGTCGTCTCCCACCCGGGAGACACTGGTTCGATCCCCGCCACGTACCAATGTGTTTTCAAATTTTGAATTCATATGTACGTTTAATCGAAGCTTCTACGGTGAAGAAAAACATCGTGAGGAAACCTGCACACACCTATGAAGAAATTCTTAGGTTGTGTGTGAAGTCGACCAACCCGCACTTGGCTAGCGTGGTTGACTAAGGCCTAATCGCCCCTAATGTGGGGTAGGCTCGAGCCCCTCGGTGGGGACATTATATGAGCTGTTGATGATGATGATGATCACGGTTACATGAACGTCTAATGTGTGTGCCCTAGTGGTTAGAAAGAGACAAATGGGAAATAAGAAATTTCAAGGACATATTTGTTCTCTTCACTTTTTTATTGGTAGTGTGGCTTCCAGGTGTAACTATAAATTTGTTGGTCCAGCTGGTAGGGGTCCAGACAGCTGCCGTATGTTCCCCCGCGGAGCTGTCCGCTGTGGTCCGCGCGGCGGTCGGCGCCTGCGTCCAGGGTTCGGTGCCCGCCCCGCACCTGCGGCATGTCGTCACCGCCGCCAGGAAATGTGCAATACACTTACATTATGATCAGGTAACTGACTTTTGGTCACCGCTCGGTACATATCTACCGCGATACAATAAAAATCGATTGTGTCTCGATATTATTAATCACTACATAGTATAAAACAAAGTCGCTATCCGCCGTCTGTCTGTCTGTCCCTATGTATGCTTATATCTTTAAAACTACGCAACGGATTTTGATGCGAATTTTTTTAATAGATAGAGAGATTCTTAAGGAAGGTTTATATGTATAATACATGCATATTTACATAAGCATTGCACCCGTGCGAAGCCGGGGCGGGTCGCTAGTCATCCATAAATTACCTTCGATTTCTTGACGGATCTCTTTTACCCCGCTTTCAATTTATTTGGGGTCGGTGCAGTGTCTTGGTATCGACAATACTGTTATAGTTTTTGGCATTAGATTTTACCTCATCATCATAATAACAGCCTTTATAATTCGACCCACTGCTGGGACACAAGGCCTCTCCTTGTTATCGAAGGCAGTAGTCCACCACGCTCGCGTAATGCGGATTGGTGGACGGAGTATAAGGTGATCAATACCTCTTTTCTGATCCATTAGTCGCCTTCTACGACTCCCATTGGAGGATATGGGGTGATGCTATTCTACTCTGCCGGCATCACATGGCAGATTAGTAGGAGATTTTCAGGAGTAGACGCTGGTCTACTGTATGTCTACTGTACGCTGTCTACACCAAAGTGGCATTTTCCTCAACTTCAAAGACGTCGAACCATTGTATGTTTTACGCTGTGGTAGTACGGTCAGATACTGCACTGACTCCAAAAAAAATTGGACCAGGTTAGGAAGGAGGGGCCTATAATGGGCCTTTAGAAGACTCAAGGTCACTCAAAGGGCAATGGAGAGGGCTATGGTTGGAGTTTCTATGCGTGATAATTTTCAGATTTCTCATGAAGTCGAATTTTGTCTCTCGGCTGAAATGATGACGAAGGAAAAATCTGTTAGGTGTCTAATGATGAAAACAACCTTCCAGCTAGGTCACCTTCACCGGGAGCTGGGGGTATTATGGTGGGAGGCTCGCACGGGACTTAAAGGCTCCAAGAAGACATCTCACAGTGTGTACGCAGCACATATGGCCGAATTGTTGCAAGTATTACATTCGGCTTTCGTCGCCACCGCCATACATCTGAGCTATGCTCCTGAAAAAGGTAAGCTCATATTTTTTTTTAACTTAATTTGGTTCTAGCTTATTTGGAAAGAATGCATTAGACCAAAAATAACTGAGTGTGTAGGTAATGGTAGATCCCGACACAAATATTTGTGCCTAGTGTCTACCCGAATTCGGACCACATCGAGAAAACATACTGCGCCAAGACGGTTTAATCAAGATAGAGCCATGGCTAACTTCGTTTTCGGTTTACCCAACTAAACAAGGGATTTTGTCGAAAATTTGACAGGCGAAATCGCGCCGAAGTGAGTCCTTTATCCCATTCAAGCTACCAGCTGAACATTGAATTCTGCGGCTACGTGGTCAGCAGCGAGACACAATCACACTCGCGGGTGAGCATGACATGTATAAACCTTTCTATGTGTATAAACCATGACTGCCATATATAAACACAAACCAAATTACTAATAAATCAGATTACAACCGTCCGCGGTGTATCTCACTACCTCCCCGCAGCTGCCTGCCAGGGCTATTCCTTGAGTCAGATCCTTCCACCATATCCATCCGTTTCTGTCAGGACTACTCCCTGGAGCTGTTCCTAATACCAAGCCAAATGCTTGCTGGCCAGCCTTACACCCTGGCTCAGTATCATATCCATGTATTTGTAGGAAGCGGCCCCTTACAACCGCCGCGACCTGCTCGTACATATTGGTCCTTCGAGCCGGATGATTGTGTCTCGCTGCTGACCACGCAGCCGCAGAGTTCAATGTTCAGCTGGTAGCTCGAACAATGTAAATGGTACAGCTCCATAGATTTTGGTTTACTCGCTTGCAGGGGCGTGCACAGAGATATTACATAACGCGTTTTATCGGGTAGGTACTCTCTGTCGTGTCTCCTGCCAAAGACAGGGAGCTTGTAACAACTCTGTGCTATTTAGGGATCCTGTCTCCCTGTTTCTTATTACATTATCCTGTGCCTGCGAACCCGATAAAACGCATAATGTAGTAACCACTTTATTTGCATGTATGGTCTGCCTTGCATTTTTTTCTCACCCTCTTCCTAAGTTATTTGGGGTCGGTGCAATAATATGTCTTGATATCGACCAACACTGCTATAAGTTTTGGCATTAGATTTTTACGGCCGGGTGCCTGCCTGAAACCAACCCTCCTTGGAAACCCACCTCTCATTGGGCACCCAACCCTTCATTTTTTATTTATTTATTTATTTATTTCTTTTACATTTTGGATCCTTACACTAGGTAAACGACCACTTATGTACGTCTTATGGTATATAATTACAATTTTTATATTCAGTTCCAAGCTTCTTTGTCGTTAAGGTAATCCTTTACACTATAATAGGATTTCAAAAGAAGCTTTGTTTTAATAACTGATTTAAATTTATTATTAGATAATTCCTTAAAGAGATTTGGAAGTTTGTTGTAAAACTTAATACAATTACCAGCAAAGGAATTACTAACTTTATGGAGCCTAATTTTGGGCACAGCGAGCTTATGCTTATTTCTAGTATTAATATTGTGTACGTCGCTGACTTTCTTAAATTTATCAATATTTTTGTGTGCATACATTAAATTTTCAAATATATATTGGTTATGAACAGTCATTATGTTGATTGTCTTGAATTTTTCTCTTAGGGATTCTCTTGGTCCCATATTATATATAGAACGAACAGCCCTCTTCTGCAAAACAAATATGGTGTCAATATCGGCACCATTTCCCCAAAGCAAGATCCCGTACGACATTATACTATGAAAGTAACTAAAATAAACTAATCGTGCAGTTTCAATATTAGTCAATTGGCGAATCTTTTTTACTGCGAATGCTGCAGAAGAGAGTTTATTCGACAAATTCTCTATGTGGGGGACCCACCCTTCTTGGGAACCCACCTCTCATTGAGAACCCAACCCTCCTTGGGAACCCAACCCTCCTTGGAACCCAACCCTCCTTGGAACCCAACCCTCCTTGGAACCCAACCCTCCTTGGAACCCAACCCTCCTTGGAACCCAACCCTCCTTGGAACCCAACCCTCCTTGGGAACCAAACCCTCCTTGGGAACCCAACCCTCCATTGGAACCAAACCCTACTTAGGAACCCAACCCTTCTTAGGAACCCAACCCTCCTTGGGAACCAAACCCTCCTTAGGAACCTAACCCTCCTTCGCAATCAACCCTCCTTGGGAACCCAATACTCCTCGGGAACTCACTCTAGCATCTACTTTCAATAGTTTTAAATATCCCTTATTCCCCAGTGGCGGCGGTATCGTGGTCGAGCGCCCAAGAGGCGTGGTCGGCGTGGGTGTTGCCGCACGTATTGCCGCCGCTACTGTCAGCCGTGGGCGAAGACTCCTACTGCCGCATGCTGAAGCTATTCGTCCAGGCGCTACAACAGGTCATGACGGACTGTCCTGGTCAGTTCTTTGTCCATCTTCAACATTATGTAGTTAATTAAGTTTAAATGGCTAATATTGGGCATTCATGAATCCTTCTTCAAATAATTTACAATAGTAACAACATGTATTATACTTGAGCCAAATTCGATAAAGAATAAACAAACTAAGTGCTTTTTTGTATAGGTTACTTTCCTTTCACTCGCTGCCTTTCTTTTCATTTCATACACTCGTACAACACAAATATAGTAAGATACCGTTATATAACGCGCCATTTAAATTATTTTAGAAATACTGGACAATAAAATGGCCATATCTTACTATTGGTCCACTAATTAAGCCAAATTTAAGTAGCATGCTTTTGACACCCTCGTGTCGCAATCGGCAGCTATTGTTCATGTCTTTTATCGTCATTCGAATAGAGTTTTGACTCTTCGACCAATAAACAATTTTAATCACAATTTAGTCACATGCAGTCACATACAAAATGCCAAATGTCTTCAATATACTTTAAAATTTTGTCTTTCTGGTATGGGATTGAAGATAGATTGTGGTAGCAGTTGTAGGCAACCTACTACTCGGTTTTAATTTATTTTCATAATCATCATAACTGCCTTTATGATTCGACCCCGTCATCGAAGGAGGCTTGGACAGTAGTACACCACACTTGCCCAAAACTAATTGGCGTACGTAGCATAAGGTGATCAATACCCCTTAACTGCTCCAGTAGTCAAATTCTACGACTTCCATTGGAGAATATGGGATTATTTTACGTCCTTTAAATGCAGGTACTGAAGCCTACCTACTAGGTCACGTGTTCGAATGGGTGATCCAAACCCACGGGGGTGTGTATAACTGTTCGGAGCAGCAGGCGCGTGTGCAACTATCGGCTTTGTTGGCTGAAGTCGGCCGGCTGCCCTGGGACCGGCAGTGGCTGAGGACCACTCATATACAAGCCTTGGTACAGGTATGAGCTTTTAATGATGGGAATAAGACTGGTTATATACATATAACAGGTGTAAAACGACCTATGACAAAGCCGAGAACTACGTATTCCGCTCATCATTAGGACTAATTTTTTTTCTAGTCTAGATTATACTTGAGAAATTAATAAGTATGAAGTTATTGAAGGATAGAATATTTTTTTCAAAATTTATGAAAACAAATTGAAAACATTATTTTTTTCCAAAGAAACATTATTTTAAATTTTAAGTATTTCCTAACAAAGAATGCCATTAAAACGTCAGCTCTAAATGTATCCACTCGATATCGTATTCAACTCAGCCGACCGAACGTTGCGCACGTCTCCAAGTTGCTAAGCGCCGCGCGACTTGCGCGCTGTATAGGAGTTTTTTTAACACCAAAAAATAAAAATCGTTTCCCAGCAATATTTTTTAAAAATGTTTCCTGATTTGATGTAGAGAATGCGTAGACTTCATCTTTGTTTTAGGTCTTTTTACACCATGCTTACAGACGCTGCTTCAAGTAGACACCTACCCATATTCCGAGGACTAGTAGACATATTTCAGTAGGTCCATATTTCAGAGGCAAGCTGAAAACCCGTCATATCATCATTGCATGCCCTGCTCCCAATTTTATAGTTGTTTTTTTTTTGCATAAGATGGCCTTGAGGCAATCTGAAATTTTATACCTTTAAATTCAAGATATGAAGAGTAACAAAATTAATAAGCCAGTTTATTTAGGCGTCTTTAACTTTGCCAGATGCTTCCAAAACCGTTTGTTGCAACGCCTATTATAAATGCTACAGCAACGTTGCTACCTTGCAGCATTGCTTCATTTCAGATTGCTTCAAGGACATTTTTTTTTTGCAAAAACATAATTTGTAACTTTGGAGATATAATAACCGACTTAGCCACACTACCTCCCAGCCAGGTATGCAGCTCTGTGTTGGGGTATTTATAGGAGAATTATGTCACAGGTTTTCAGCTTGCCTAAAGTATCTACTCAAAATTTCCTCCGTGCTTCGCTCTCGAGGAGGATTAGTGTCGGGCAGGTGGCCGGCCGTAAAAATCTAATGTCCTCAGCATTATGTAGATAGAAAGGCGTACTCCACCGATCTTAAATAAAAATTTGGCGCAGAAAGAAGATAAAATATTCGAATTGTAAAATCTTAGCTTGTGTATGTGCCCTTTTTTATGCGACGTACTTAACACATACATAGCATAACGTCACGCTTGTAATCCTTAAAGCGTGTATTCCCACTAGTCCCCGTGGAGTAGTTTCATGACGGGACTACTGGTATTTTTTCCCAGAGGTTCCACTGACTGGACTATTGGGATTTCAATTCCTAGTAGTACCGGGTGATACTCAGACGCATAAAACGCATATTTTATATATAGTTATTTATAATATAATGTAGTTTCCTTAATAAAAACTTCAGGGTAACATGTCACACTTATTGTAAGTAATAAATAACTCAACAAAACATCAAATTATTGTCAAACAGTCAACAGAACATGAAACATCAAAAATTGTGTTATAATTAGTAGTAGATACCTATGTGTTTCATTTCATAGCCCGTAAGGCGATTATTGCTAGTTTTTGACCCCCTCCCTCCCCCCACTATAGTAAGAAAAATTATATAAGAAAAAAAACCTTTTATAAGAAAAAGTAACACATGGTCCGCCCCTAAGTCCTCTTACGTAATAAATAAAGTAGACATAAACCATTTTTAAGGTTTTCAATAAACAAAGTCGGGTCGACAATGTAGGCCAAATTGTTCCTGAACCTCTGGAAAAAAAAATACCAGTAGTCCCATCATGGGACTACTCTACTGGTACTACTGGGAATACACGTCCAAAAGTTGCTCGTGACATGTTCGCTAAATGTCGCAGATCAGCCAGTGCAACGACAAAGAGATTCACTCGTGGTGCGCTTCGTGCGTCAAAACACAAAGCCGCGACTCGTGGCTGAGCGGGGCCGGGGAACAACTGAGCGTGCACCTCGCTGCACTACTGTACTTGTTCACCACGTCACCCATCACTTTTCACCAGCAGGTAACATACTCAATCCAGAACTTTCTCGTATACGGAGTATAGAGGAAGTCTTGTAATCGTCAAAAAATTAGAACTCCAGATTTTGACAGATTTACACGTTTTGGACCTCTCTGAGTCCATAATTTTTTTTTGGAATTATGTCTGTGTGTGTGTCTGTGCGTTAGCACGATAACTAGAGCATGCTTAACTTATTGCAACCAAATTTAACATGCGTATATGACATCAAAATATAAGGTTTCTATCAAATTTTGAGCCGTCGATCACGAAAGTTAAGCAACCAAGTCCGCGGTCGGTACTCAGATGGGTGACCAAAATTTAACATGCATGTATGACATCAAAATATAAGGTTTCTATCAACCTTTGAGTCGTTTCCGGTATACGAGAAAGTCAAGGGAGAGACCACTCCAGATTTTTTTAGTAAGTAATACATGGTAGCGCAAGTGTAATGTGAATTAACTAACATTTTCTTAGAAATGAAAAAAAAAAATAGCTCTTTTGTCATGAAAAGTTTATTGGAGATGTAAAATTGATAACATTAAGATGACAAAAAATCTAAGAAATGATTTATTGAGGTCGTTTCCTTTTTTAGTGTTTTAAGTATTTTCAGGAAACTATCTCGATATCTTTTAGACAAACAATAAATAAAATTACATCGATGATGTCAATTAAATAGGCATTATTAGGGATAACTCGAAAGCACTTGTCAGGATCCACATCTAGATGCGGATCAAATTCCACTAGGACCACATAACATGCACCAGCTTCACCAGCTTTTTTGAAGTCGGTTAAAAATGATATCGCTCTAATAACATTTTTATTGCTATATCCATTGTAATACACAGAGTAGGATACAGTAGCTTACCCGTGCGTTATTGCAACATCCTTACTGGAGTAGTACCTTCATTATGTTCTTTTAAACGTGAAGTTCGATCGTTCACGTGCCAAAATGAGGGTACCTGTATACAAAAATTTATAGCTTATACCATATTGAAGCCATTCTCTGAAAGAAATATGTATTTATATTACGATTTGGAATATGTCCCAGATTATTTCTTCCTAATAAATCGTGTTATCGTGTATCTATACCGAACAGACACTGGAAACAGCATGCCGACTACCTTGGAGCCGTCTACCAGAGTTAGCACTAGACGAAGCCCTGGAAAGGTTCTTCGCACAAAACTATGGCCTCGCCACTCCATACCACGAACTACCACAGTTCAGGTTAGTGTGAATCACAAGCCAATTTCGTTTTTAATGCCCGAATGAAAACATCGAGGAGTTTGGACATAGCCATTTATCACTTTGAATTGTCATAAATGGGAACATATCCAATGGTTAAAACCGCTATCTTGAAATTTGTCTTATACATGTTCCTAGTTTCGATAAAAATTCAAGATGACGCTACAAGGCAGATTTGACAGTTGTGTCATCTTTTTTTTAAATTTTGTAGAGCCCATAACATTAACCCACAGATATCCGTTTTAGAATAAGTAAATTTTTAAATTTTGAAATAAAATGCGTAGAATCAAAGTAAAAGAAAATAAAAAAAATATGTGTTGAGTCTTTAATATTTATTTTCCATCCTTATAATAAAAAAATACTGTTAAAAAAAGTAATGTTGTCAATTAAGGGTGTAAGGGTCCCGACCTACATCCAACAGGATCCAAGCCAACCTCACGTGCACGCGGTACACCCTGCTAGCTAACAGACGAGGCTCTAGCGGACTCGGAGTTCTCAGATTGTTTGGGGTGTAACATCAGTCCTGGTTGTGAACATTTGGGTTGTGAATTTTCTAAAGGTTGGTTTTTTTGGGTCGATGCCCCTTACTTGGTAGGCGACAGGCTAGCAACTGTGTCACTATTTTCGGGCGCAGAATGATCCATTTCGCCAGATGTGGTTTTGTATAACCAAGTGTTGCGTAAAGCTCTGCTCAACCCCTTGGGGGAGAGCGTGATTATACAGGGTGGAAAGTTGAGATGGGGCATTAAGGGCAGCTATCAGATCTCTTGCTGCCACGCGAAAATGGTCTTAGGAGACTTCTTAACTTTTTGAGTAATGACAATCGACATTCACATATGTTTGATAAAATGTATGCATGGAAAAAGTTTTCTTTGATTTGTGGGTGTTCTTGTACTCTAACCTCAGTTGATCTCAAAGAGTGTTTTAATCCTTTATAGGAATGGGATCGATAGGGATGAAAAAAAAATACTCAATTCTCACGATTTTCTCTCCAACTGTACATTTTATCAAAAATCTGTGAATGTGTCTTGTCATCACTCAAAAAGTTGCGAAAGGTCTCCTAAGATCATTTTCGCGTGGCAGCAAGGGATCGAGTCAATGCCGTATCTCAATTTTCCACTCTGTATGTGTATGTATGTTAAGTCAATCCCGTACATTTTGTTCTTAACGAACTTCGTTATTCTTTCTATTTGCTACTTTGTCTACGGGCCCAGTATATTGATTGTATAGTATATAGGAAGTGTTTTGTATGCAGAGTGATGTTATCCGCAAGCGAGATATACAGCGCGGAAGGGCCGTTGGCCGTCAGTGAAGCGAGCAAACAGAAGCGATGTCGCGTGACGTCACTGTGGACGCGAGCTACGTCTGCGCCGGCGCTGGTCTCGCTGGCTGCGACGCACGCGGCCGCGATACTGACCATGTTGGCTGACATTGGTGGGTATCTTGTCTTATCCGTCTCGGATGACTTTATATTCAAATAGCCCATTTGTAATGTCAATTAAAATTTACAATAAACTACCGGAAATAATTAAAAAAGAAAACATTAGCAAAACATTTGAAAAATTATTGAAAGAATTTCTTATTAATAAATCAAAATATTACAATTTAAATGAATATTTATAAGAGAAAAATAAATTTATTGATATATTAATATAAATAAAACACGTTTTTAATATGTGATTAAAATCTTTATTAATATACCTAAATAAATAAATACATATATAATAATAAAAATAAATTAATTAATGATAAATATTTATACAGGTACCTTATTAAAATACAATAAGGTTATAATCGTCCTCTCTTCAATTTCAATTGCAGTGCCCTTACAGGGTCTATAATGTTCTAATCTTTTTATGACAACACCTTGTAACATCCATTATAGATGCAATAAAGTATTGAATATCCCCTCATTGATTAACGCGAATTAACAAAAATCGGGAGTGGTCTCCCCTTGACTTTCTCGTATACCGGAAACGACTCACTTTCTAACTTTCGTGATCGACGACTCAAAATTTGATAGAAACCTTATATTTTGATGTTATACATGCATGTTTAATTTGGTTGCAATAAGTTAAAGCATACTCTAGTTACCGTGCTAACGCACAGACAGACAGACACACACATTCACAGACATAATTCCAAAAACGGGTTTTTTGGACTCAGGGAGGTCCAAAACGTGTAAATTTTTTGTCGAATTTTTTGACGATTACAAGACTTCCTCTATACTACGTATACGAGAAAGTAACGATAAAAAAACGGATGACAGCAGGTTCGCCATCTAGACTGCGCGTGCGTAATCAGCTTGCCACATAAAAAAAAGGTTTTTCATCGATTAATCAGTGGTAATAATAACTACTTTATGTTTTTTTTTTTAATTGACCTTTTATTTTATTTTGTAGCTTGCCTGATAGACTCAAGTGAATTGGAACAACTCCTAGAACGCGCTTTGGTCATCATGTGCATAGAACCAGCCGCCTCTGCAGTTGTTCCCGTGAGTATTCAGAATTCCGAGAGTTAAGATACGCGTTAAAGGGAGGTTACACGATCATATTTCATCAGTCTCCGCCGGACTGACGAAAATCTTTAAAAATATTTAAATTTCCATCATTATTTCGTCAGTCACTGTGTTACACGATCGGTTTGGCGTCATTCATACCAGACTGACAGATCAAACTGATGAAATTCTGATCGTGTATCCTCCCTTTTATATTACAGTATAAAATAAATTGTCTATTTTCAAATCTTGTACTAGCGGCCCATCAGACGTTATACTGTTAAAAAAATTGGATCGAATTGTCAATCTAAACCATTCTCAGATACGCTTGAACCGTAGATTGAGAATAGAGTAGAATAGAGAGATGAGCTACTAAAGAATAATAATTATTAGAGTGAGAAAGCTTATATGTCTGATATATACGGGAGAGCAGGACAAAACATTCTTTTTTGTCTCTGTTTGCGTATCGAATTTTTATGTTTGCCACCATTGCTCTGGTGGCAGACAAGTGCGTGGTGCTTTGATATTTCTCATCATTTTAAGTGATTTTTTGTCAGTTTTAACAATCTAATCATTCTAATACGCAGTATTTTGTGTGATTTCGTTGGTAGTAATGGTGAATTGTTGTATAATTGGCTGTAAAAGCCAATACTTAGTCTATTGTTGTAGCTATAGGTATAGTATGTAGATACATTGCTATCTCGCTTAGGTGTACGCTGATGACTTATCTATACTCTATTCTCAATCTACGGCTTGAACACATGCATTTTCAGAATCACTTTGGACAATGGTCGGCAAAGTGCGGCTCCAGAGCCGCATGTGGCTCTTGGGCTCTTTAAGTGCGGCTCTGGCACAAATTTCCACGGAAGGCGCGATAATATTTTCATTAAAAAAAAACTGATGCAAAGCTCATTTTTCGCATAACAAATGTTTATTAAGTATGAAATTTAGTTTTCTTTAGTGTAATAAAGTTTACCAAACAAGCAGATTTTTATTGTTCTAATGTTATTTGGCTCTTGGGCTAATAAGTTTGCCGACCACTGACTTAGGAGGACTAATCAACTTATACCAATCATTTATTCTTGTCAACGAAGTTTCTTAGTTAATTGTGCTCTGTTTTTGCAGACTTGGGAAAAATTTATAATAGGTTCAGACGCTCGCATGTTGCGCGCCATTGTTACCGCGGTCGCCGGCCTCACTGTGTTCGGCCATTTTGCCACGCTCGCTGACGGAGCCATCAAGGCTTACCTCGCACAAGGTATGCACTTAATGCTATACAACATTCTCTACCAGTCAACCAGTAAGGCGTGGTATCGGATCGGACAATGTGGAACTCGTAAGTGTGAAAGCAAAAGGATTTCCATAGTAACCTAAATTTAACACTAATACTGATAGAAACACAAACGGTTTTCGATGAGACGTGCGCGACATTCGGTCGGCTGAGTTGAATGTCCCTGATATCGAGTGGTTACATTGAGCGCTGACGTCTTAAAGCCTTTTTTGGTATGAACTATTTAATATTTTGATAATGTTTCTTTGGACACATTAGATTTGGATTAAGAAATAATGTTTTCAACTTGTCTTCATAAAAATCTTGAAAAAAAAAATGATAAATGAAAAAAAAGATGTTATTGAAGGTAAAAAAACTTTTACCTTCAATAAAATCATAATTATTAATTTCCCAGGTATAGTCTAGACGAAAAAAATGGTCCTAATGATGAGCGGAATACGTAGTTCTCGACTTTGTCATAGGTCTTTTTACACCCGTTCTAATGTAATACACCGTTTCATTTATATCACTCCGGATAATTTAAGAGACGCTTCCTACATTACATGCAAACAACTTGCTATGAGATCAACATCGAAACCTACGCAATACCTATGTAACGTCTTTTTGGCAAATAAATTTATTATTATTTTACAACGTGTTCTTCTTTATTTTCGGACAATTGAAGTAGTAAATTAGACCGCGTAAAGAAATAACATACTCAGAGGATTTTCCAAAATTTGCATTTTTGTCATTTTCTCTTTTTTCATACAAATGAATTCAATTATTGGAATGCACCCGGTGTTTCCTGAAGAGCTAAACGTCTAAATGTGTCGTATTTGTGAGTTATCGAGTTTTTCTAATAAACGAACAATTAAAAGCCGACAACAGAATGTTACATTCAATATCTCAGCAGTTTCGGGTTTGTGTAAAAAGTGTAAGTATTTTGAATTTGTTTGTTAAGCGATTAGTTCGCATAATAAAAGCATAATTATCAGCTCGTTATGAAATATTACGCAGAAACGTAGCACTAGTTACGGAAATTCATTCAAGTGTCAAAAATTAATTCACGATGCGACGAATGTGTGTAAATGAGTTCTTGATACACTGAGAGCACAAGGTGTCAAAATATTTGGAAAAAAATCGGGAGTGGTCTCCCTTAACTTTCTCGTATACCGGAAGCGACTCAAAAGTTGATAGAAACCTTATATTTTGATGTCATACATGCATGTTAAATTTTGGTCACCCATCCTAGTACCGACCGCACACTTGGTTGCTTAACTTTCGTGATCGACGGCTCAAAAATTGATAGCAACCTTATGTTTTGATGTCTTGAAAATTGTGTTGATGTGTTTGAAATTTAACATGCGTGATGTTAAATTTGGTTGCAATAAGTTAAAGCATGCTCGAGTTATCGTGCTAACGCACAGACGCACACACAGACATAAATCCAAAAACGGTATTTTTGGACTCAGGGAGGTCCGAAACGTGAAAATCCGTCATAATCTCGAGGTCGAATTTTTTGACGATTACAAGACTTTCTCTGTACTACGTATACGAGAAAGTAAAAATTCTTGTGAATTATGCTTTTAACAGAAAAATTCAAAGGATAGAAACATTGTCAAATAAAAAGGAATAGTTGGTTGAAATTTCCGGAAATAAAAAAGAGCAACCTGTATACAACCAAAATGTTTGGAACAACTGATTTCTTTTCGAGATTTCTATATTGGTCCCATTGCAAGAGTTATTTGTATATAGGAAGCGTCCCATAAAATATCTAGTGTGATAAAAAAAAGTAACCTTGTATGGTATATAGAGTGTGGCGATTGGGCGACGGTGCTGTCAGTATGGCGCCGCTGCCTGTGGCTAGACCCCACGCCGCTGTGTGTACGCGCCCGTCTGCATTCTGCGTACGCCGCACTACGTAGCGACCGTGATAATCTACGTACCGACTACGGAATACTAAGAACAGCGCTGCTAGCGCTTATTGCCGCCGACATCAACTTGTAAGTTTACATTGAGCGCAATATCGTCAATTACTAATGCTACTTATTTCATAATTAGGTTCAGACTTAGATCATTTAACACGGGACGTGGCATAGCGCAGATTTAGTACTGAAAACAATCTGCCGCGGAGGGTGAGGCAAACACGCATAGCACACATTTACTCACTCGTGGACACTGTTGCAAAAGTTTTAATCGATATTATGAGCGCACACTTGCGGGCTTGGCTAACCCGCGTACCACTATATCGCCTAACGTTGCTATATCGTTGTTTCTGTCGCAAAATTTGTAGATGAAAAATTTTATTGTTATGTGAAACAGTAGTTTATTTGAATAGAAAATTACTTCCGTGTGATAAGCAACTCCGTTTTAGGATAACTTTAATGTTTCTGGTCGTCGCTTACAAGAAAACACTCGGCAACCAATAATTTTTACGAGGTCCGCTTAGCGACAGATACGAATTCAAAATGGCGTCGCGGCGAACTAGAAACTGACATGAACGTTTGTTTATGTACTTTGGCAGAGGGGAGCACGTTCGCTTGTCACGTCCCGTTTTAAATTGTCTAAAGGTTCAGAAGTTTTTTTTATAAAAAAAAAGAATAATTTAAAAACAAAATTTAGTTACTTTGACCTATCGTTTCTTTCTAACTCCTTATCGATTCTAACGCTGTTTAATCAAGTAAATCTTTGTGGTTTAGTTGCCTAGCTATTATTGTTAATATACTAAAAATAACAGCGGTCGCATAGCAAACAAACCTTTTGCATATAACGATCTGTAATTGTGAATTGAATAGTGAAACCCAGTAATAAATATTTTACAGCGGTCAAAACGAAGCGATAGTGTCGGTGTGGATCTGCGTGTCGTGTCACACGGCCTTGAATTGTGGAACCACTGGAGAAGCCGCCGAGTGCGGAGGCGCAGCCCGGGGGCTTCTGACCCGCTGGGGGGCGAAGCGACCGCTACTGAGTCTCGGGGGGGACTCCACCCGCCCTACACCCAGGTCAGTAAACCTAGAGATTTACTATCTCGCCCACGCGTTGCTGTGGTAATTTATTACTATTGTCCAAAAAAAAGTTAGGACTACTTATGAAGATAAAAACTATCCCATATCTCAAGTTGGAACAAAACACACATATAAAAAAAAGTTTAAATCAGATTTTTTTTTTATATAAATAGGTCAAGCAAATGACTCCATTCCACCTGATGGTAAGCAGAAGTGGAGTCCAAATGCGAAGATAGCTACTGCGAGAGATAAACTGCCGCGCTAGCCACCCTCGCCTTGCTGACCTGCAAGGTGCTTCTTCACGCCTCTTTTGAACGACCTAGGATTGTAGGAAGGAGGGAACACGTGTGCTGGCAGTGAATTCCATTTCTTGATTGTGCGACAAAGAAACGAGTTGCCAAATTTCTTAGTTCGCGTTGGAATGGCAGCCACTGTTTGTCGGTGACAACGTAGACCAGCACGCGTAGTCCTTATTTTCTTGTTACTTGTCGGAATTATTAGTTTCGGAGTTCATCCCGGACAAACATCGTGTCACGGGAATTATATATAGATAATACAAACATACAATCGCGCTCATAGCCCCAAGAGGGGTTGAACAGAGCCTTAGGTAAAATTTAGTTAAACATAAAGCCACATCTGGCAGTATGGGGCATGCAGTGCCTCCAAATAATGACAGGTGGCCAGCCTGTCGCTGTCGCCTACATAAGAGGGGCACCAAATCCAAAAAATAACAATCCCTCAGTAAACATACAATCATAAGCAAACAACTAACACAGATGACGTTTATAAATTGGCAATGACTCGACTAGGGCGAGACCCAAAACGAAATGCAGATGAGAGTAATGTGCATGTGTGCGTGAAAATAGCACTGCACTATGCACAGCCTGACAGTTGTATTTTCTACGTAACTGACAGGCCGACTTAGGCCACCTGCGTGTACGTACGTGAAATGGTCTCGTTTATCTATCTCGTTCTAATACACTCGTTAATATGCTCTTTCTCTTTCACATTACGGATCTACAACAGTTCCTATGAGTACACAACTCTTTTTTTCCTGCTCCCGATTCATTTGGAGTCGGTGCAGCCAGTGGCGTAGCGTAGGGGGGGCAGGGGGGGCGGTCCGCCCCGGGCGGCACATTTGAGGGGGCGGCAAAATTTCACAATAAATAAATAAAAAATTGAAACCATTTCATATTTTATTGCAAACTACAAATTCGGACCAATTGAAAGGAGTATCTATGGAATTTTTCATCAGTTATTCTGTGACGAATTCGGGGAATCCCCTTTAATAACAAAATCAAATTGAAATTGTTTTTAAGACAAGAAAAAATACACTGTCCCAGGCGGGAATCGAACCCAGCATCCTCCGCAATCCGGGCGGCTGCGTTAACTACAACGCTACTAGGGCAATGCTTTCGCCGTCGAAATTTGTCAGTGCTTGGTGCTGAGGTAATCATTGTTTCATAAAAATCATTGAAATTTGCACTTCTAAGATCCAAACGAAATATTTTTGCAAATATTTGACGTCCAGTTAAGATGATACTACCTTATAGTGTGGAATAATTTTTTGCGTTTACAAACGCTTGAATATTTTTGAGACTAGAAAAAATACACTGAAAAAATCGACCTGCCATTTTTTCAGAGAGGTGGAGAGGTTTCAAGTGTTAAAAATAAGCGTTTGTAAGCCCAAAAACAAAAATTCATTTGAATTTTTTTAATAAGAAAAATGTATTTTCGAATGAAATGACACGTTTTCTTGTCTCTAACAGCAATAACGTAATTTACTACACTATTTAAAAACACAGGAAGGCATCTTTCAAGCGATAACTTAAAACGTTGCAATGAAGTTCATTCGACCAGCCCAAAATGCGAGAGCGTTCCCAGTTTTTTTTTTATTAGTTCCAAACTGAATGTAAATCCGGCAATTGCCTTACTTTTTCGTTGCCATTTTCGAGCAAGTGCAATACATCTATACTTTTCAAACTTCTTAGTGTGTATTGCATAGTATACATTAAATTGAAATACCTAAATAAGAGGGCGGCAAAATTATCTTCCGCCCCGGGCGGCCGATACCCACGCTACGCCACTGGGTGCAGCATGTCTTGATATTGGCATACCGCTATAGGTTTTGGTATAAAGGTGATTTTCCACCAGAGTGGCGAGACGAGACGAGGCGAGAAGATAATTGAAATCGCACTGACCCAACGAACAACTCTAAGCCTATCGCGAGAAGCGTGTTTCTGTTGCAAAGTTAATTGATGCTCTATACGCCTCGCATATTCTCGTCAATCCACACTGTTTCCACCAAAGGTGCGCTAGGAGAGGATTGAAAATTTGCCATACAAATTTGAATTCTCTTCCCGCCTCGTCTCGCCACTCTGGTGGAAAACCACCAGGTGCTTTTCCACCAGATTGGCGAGACGAATTGAAATATTACTATGTGTAAAATGAACCGTATTGCTGAGATATAGAGTATAAATTAACTCTGCAACAGAAACACGCTGCTCGCGATAGGCTTATTGTCCGACATAAAAATAAGTTTGCAAATTCCATAGTAGGTAAAAATAAAATTTAAAAATATTGTTTCAGACATCGCCTTCTGTGTCTACTGGCTCAGTGTATATTGTCTCCCGGCGACGAGACTCTTGTGCGTACGTACGAGTCCGCTTGCTCGTCCGTCCTCGGTTCGAGTCCCGACGTAGCCGCCTGGGGAAGGACTCCCTACCCTAGGAGACTGCTAAGACTAGCCATAAGACTGTTCCCTCACGCTGAGAAATATTTTAAGAAAGAGTTGGAATTAACGCCTGAAGATAACGTATAAGGTTAGATTTTATTGCACACAACAGAGTCCAAAAAATATTATTTTTATTAATGCTTTATGGATTTAAAACGATATATTTTTATTAATAAAACTAAAAAAAAATATGGATAAAAAAATCCGTGTGACGTGTAATCCCAAAAAGGATAAAAAAAAAACACTTTTAATACGATCAACATCAGAAGTAGATTATTTTCATAATAACCATTCATATAAAATGGTGATCATTATTACTGCTGCATCTTTCTGTATTGGTCTTTTTATGGGCTTTTACTGGACCATTAAAATCTCGACCTCCGGCCGAGTTGCCTATTGCCTAAAAATGGTAGTGGTCAGGTCGGCCACTGGGTAGGTTAGGGTTAATTTTTTTATGACCAGGCGGAGTGCACTGTTTTTGGGAGATTTTATGAAGTGGTCGGGCGTATATTCAGTTCTAAATCTAACACAATTTGATTGAGAATTGTGTACTTTGGATGTAAAACTGAATTTGCCAAAGTATTTCTTCCTAGTGGTTTTTCATTGAATCAACTATAATGGTTTAAAATATTAGTTGATATTACACATTCGAATTTAAGATTATATTTTAAAAGTAAGTATGTCAGATATAAGTAAAAAAAAAAACAACTTTATTGTGATTGCAATACACGTAGAAAAGAATTATCGCAATTTATTTTAATAGTTTTATATTTTATATGGAAAAATTTAACAACATATTCATATAGCTTTTCCAATAATTCTAGTCTTTGTTTGCTTCATAAATATATGTATAAATCTACGTAGAACGAGTTAAGGGCGATGTTTGACTAACAAATATCTGAACTTATGTTATACTTAGGATAGGACAAGGAATTTCTCTATATACACACACTTGCAAAAGAAACGGGCAACCCTTACAACTTCATACAAAGTCTTCACTTTGACTAGGTCTCAGTTTAAGAAGTGAAGGTTTGAATTGATGATTGTCTGTTTTAATGAGTCACCCGGATGATTCAAACTGCACTTCCTTCTTAATCTGAGACCTAGTCAAGGTTAGGTAGTTTGTATGTTTTTTTTTAATTGCAAGTCAGTGTGTACATAAAATTAAATAGATAAAATTAATTAGAGTTTGCAGCTCAAGTATTGTTAAATCGTCTCAATGTTATCTTCGAGAGTAAAGACTGCTTAGGCAAGGTGGTATCTTAGGGAGGAAAGGTTTTTATAATATTTCAAAAAGATTAAATTAATTTTCATAATCATTTCGATATACTTCTATTATGTCTCTTGATTGGTATGTTTAAAAATGTTTGATTTATTGCCATTTTATGAAGTTAGGTTTTAAATATAAAGTAAATAATTTTGGAAAGGCTGTTTTGATTTACTGATACCGTAACTCGATATAAAATAATTGATTTCAAACTAGCAAAGGGAAAACGAAAAATTGCTACCATACGGCGTAAGAAGGGGACAGGAAGAGGAAAAGACTTCTAAAATCATGTGACGTAATTTAATGGTTGGTCTATTGCTAACTTTTTGAACTAGCCTACTGTTTTCGTGGAATTAGATGTGGAGTCCTCATTATGTTTAAGTAGTTATCCACTCTCAGACCTCTAGTTTTCTTGACATTTGGACTACTACCGTTACAAATTATAACGTGTTATTAAATTAAATGTTCATTTGTTATTGATTTTACGAGTGAATAAGAATATTTCAACACATATCATGATAACCATTTATTGGGTTTCATTCAATTCAATATAGATATGTAAGGTAAAGAAATGCATCTTTTGTAATTCTTTTTCGGGCCAATTTCTGATTATTATGACTACCACAGAACGTACTTCACATACTTAAAATATAGGGAATAGACATGAAACGGATAGTTGTTTGGCCGGATACCGGATAACCGGCGAGCTGCGAGGCCGGATATTTGGCCCACTGTCTCGTTGCATGTCGTGACGAGTTTAGCGCCGCAAACGCAATCAGATCAATTCGGGCGGTTTCGCTAAGTTTTTACTAAAAAAAATTAGTTTAAACTATTTTTTTTTAACTTTAGAGGGAATATCTCAAAAGAAAATTTTGGTTTTTTAATAAGCTTTTTTGTAACTTTTTCGTCTTTAAATAAAAGTCGTCATAATTATCAAGCCATTTTATTTATATTTACCTCACAAAGATTAATGTATTGCATTTTATTATAGGAAATTGTCGTAGTTTTTGAATATCCGGTATCCGGACGGATATTCAGCTACCGGATAACCGTTTCATCTCTAATAAGGAAGCACTTCTTTCCTCTTTATACTAAATATTAGTATAGATTATTAAATCGTTCATCATTGATTATCATAGCAAATGTTAAAGAAACTAAGGAAATGCTAAAACAACTGAGAACAAGTACCTAAGTAACAAAAGATATTTAGTAATAATTTGGCGGTGGAAAAATTATTTTAAAATATTACAACGTGTTTTGTAAAATCAGAAAAAGAAAAAAAACACTTGTCCTTCTATTGTTATAGGGTATTGTTTACATCATATTAACTAGAAAAGAATAAAAAAATTATGGAATTCGTTAGGTATTTTTTTCAGTATTTTGGATTTTTCGTCTATGAATTAGTAGTTAGGAACATTTCCAATAAATAGGTATATTTCTGCGTTGGTTAAATAGAGTTTATATAAATTTTATGAAGAACTGTTAGATGTTTATCAATTTAGCTTTGATAACAACGTGATAACACACAGCGATATTATTTCCTAAAATAGGTTTTAATTGCCAAAGTATGTAAATAAAAATGTGAATAGAATATAATAATACTATGGTGTTTTATTATATAATTAATTGTTTATAATTTAGTAATTATAACTTTATTATCCCGCCATGTAACCAAAAATAGTACATCTTTTTCCTTCAATCCTAGACAACTAAAGCACGTCTTGCTTAGACTTGAAGCAAGAAAGCTAAGCTAAAAATGTTAACAGACTTCTGAACACATGGTGGCATAGTCATGTTTAAAAAGACGTACACACATAATAATTCATCTTCAAAAATATGCAGGTATATTTATCGTACAGACAACAGCACATCGGGTTACCATAAACTGTCAAATTATCTCAATCAATTTTGTCCTTTAAATCAAGCTTAGTAAGGTTGAAAATCGGTTGGAGAAATTTGACAGTTATGTATCGTCCGATGTGCTGTTGACTGTACGTACAATCAAGACGAAACGTATACACTTAGAATAAGAACATACTAGAAGGATAGTTCCATACAATATGCCGCTTCAAAACTGACGCAAAAAATTTGTTATGTGTGCTAACGCTTACACACAGATACACGCACACTACTAAAAATTGGTGTGGTCACTAAAATCCCGTCACCCCAAAACCAGGTAATTTAAATAAAACATGAATACTACTTCTGATTTTGAAGTGAAACTTCTTTTTATACGATAGGTACATCGTAATTTGAAAATTCGATGAAACGGAAAAGCCACACCAAAGTTTTTGACGGATAGTTTTAAATAGAATATCAGGGTACCATTTTGGTAGTTTTCGGGGGTCCCGATTAAAAAAAATATATATTGAGATCCAAGATGGCGGACGTGACTTTTTAATATAATATCAATATGGGTATCATTTTCGTGGTTTTCGGGGGTCTCGATTCCGAATTCAACATCCATTTTGAGATCCAAGATGGCGGACACAACTTTTTAATAAAATATCAATATGAGTATCATTTTCGTGGTTTTCGGCGGCCCCGATTCCAAATACAACATCTATTTTGAGACTATCCAAGATGGCGGACACAACTTTTTAATATAATATCAATATGGGTATCATTTTCGTGGTTTTCGGTGGTCCCGATTCCAAATACAACATCCATTTTGAGATCCAAGATGGCGGACACAACTTTTTAATAAAATATCAATATGGGTATCATTTTTGTGGTTTTCGTGGGTCCCGATTACGAAAACAACATCTTTTTTGAGATCCAAGATGGTGGACGCGACTTTTTGATATAATATCAATATGGGTATCAATTTCGTGGTTTTCAGGGGTCCTGATTACAAATACAACATCTTTTTTGAGATCCCAGATGGCGGACGTGACTTTTTAATATAATATCAATATGGGTATCATTTTCGTGGTTTTCGGGGGTCCCGATTCTGAATTCAACATCCATTTTGAGATCCAAGATGGCAGACACAACTTTTTAATAAAATATCAATATGGGTATCATTTTCGTGGTTTTCGGCGGCCCAGATTCCAAATACAACATCTATTTTGAGATCCAAGATGGCGGACACAACTTTTTAATATAATATCAATATGGGTATCATTTTCGTGGTTTTCGGTGGTCCCGATTCCAAATACAACACCCATTTTGAGATCCAAGATGGCGGACACAACTTTTTAATAGAATATCAATACGGGTATCATTTTTGTGGTTTTCGGGGGTTCTGATTACGAACAACAACTTTTTTGATATCCAAGATGGCGGACGTGAGTTTTTGATAAAATATCAATATGGGTATCATTTTCGTGGTTTTCGTGGACAAACACGTCGAAAATGATACCTATGTCGATTTTATAATAAAACGTCGCAAACACCATCTTGGATCTCGAAATAGATGTCACATTCGGAATCAGGACCCCCGAAAACCACGAAAATGATACCCATATTGATATTATATTAAAAAGTTGTGTCCGCCATCTTGGATCTCAAAATAGATGTTGTATTTGGAATCTGGGCTGCTGAAAACCACGAAAATGATACCCATATTGATATTTTATTAAAAAGTTGTGTCCGCCATCTTGGATCTCAAAATGGATGTTGAATTCGGAATCGGGACCTTCGAAAACCACGAAAATGATACCCATATTGATATTATATCAATAAGTTACGTCCGCCATCTTGGATTTCAAAAAAGATGTTGTATTCGTTATCGGGACCCCCGAAAACCATGAAATTGATACCCATATTGATATTTTGTCAAAAAGTCACGTCCGCCATCTTGGATTTCAAAAAAGATGTTGTATTCGTAATCAGGACCCCCGAAAACCACGAAAATGATACCCATATTGATATTATATCAAAAAGTCGCGTCCGCCATGTCGAACTTCCATACAAACTTTCATCCCCTATTTCAACCCATTCAACCTTTTATTCGCGATAAAAAAATAGCCTATGTCCCTCCCCGAGATCTATATTTGTACCAAATTTCATCAAAATCGGTTCAGTGCTTTAGACGTGAAAGCTTAACAGACAGACAGACAGAGTTACTTTCGCATTTATAATATTAGTAGGGATAAATATTTCTACGCTCACACCAATTATCTAGCCCAAATTAAGTATCATTAAGAACTTGTGTTATTATTTACTTTGAATTCCTTTGCTTCGCTCTTGAATCAAAGTAGCGCCCTCGCCGTAAAAGTAGATTGTATGATAAGGGAGCAAAATAGCTCCCTTATCATACAATCTACTATTCCAAACCGGTCTAGGCGTAGAAACATACATAAAAAAGAAGGTTAAGGCGACTTGAAAACCTCCTCCTTTTCTTAAGGCGGTTAAAAATGTCCATACGTTAAGTCAAAACAATCTAATCATCAGAAAATATTTTTTTTATGTCCTTAGTATTTTTTATAGAACAATTAATATGATTAAATTATTGCATTCGACTAAATTCTAAACAACTAAAATAGGTAAAATAATTTCTGTAACTGGCAGCACTCAGTATTTAAAAAATACAAAATTAAATATTTGGTTTTTATTGCTTAAAAAGTGAAAATACAATAAAATATTAAAAACTTACGTGTGAAAAGTAATGTTCTCACTCTTTTTATTTTTTTCAGTTCGATTATTACACCATTTAATAGCACAAATCGTAATTTTTTAATAATTTCTTGGAGATGCGTACGGAGTGCGTTGACCTCGAGGACTACGCATAGAGTTTCCGTATGGTGCCAAATAAGGCCTAATATTGGTTGCACCAAATTGAGTGCCCGGATACGGTATCTGTATGTTCTTAATCTAAGCGTATACATAACTATCGCCATCTATTTATTGCTGCTATATCCAAATAATTTTTTAATAATTAGGGGCCCAAGTCACCTCGCAAAACACCTATAACGTTTACTGAATTAGAGTCTAAAAACCTCTTACATAACATCTATTAACAATAATTTATAATTGTATATTTAATATCAATACGACTCTCACTGTCACGCAGACATTTAGAATTTTGTTTATTTTCAACAAGGAGCTTATATTTTACCTATAGAACTTCATGATTTTCAATAAATCAAATCCGAGTGAAAGGAGCGAATTAACATGTTGTCCCTTTCTTGTTAATAAGGAAGAAAAGAGACAAAACTAAACAATGTGAAGTTCGTATAATCGAGTGATCGATTATGCGATATCGTAAGACTATTACCTATGCGTCAAATTAAAAATTGGTTGTCTGTAAAGTCCATGAAGATAGAATTAAGAATGGAGTCATTAGTCAAATGAAAAAAGTGAGGGCAAAAATTTTGACAACCCTTGACATTTCATGACATTTCTTGACATTGCTAGAGAGGCCCTGTCTCTTTCTAGTAGGGTGCCTGTAGCATAAATTAATCACGGACAGTCTTGTGCCACGGGTAAGGTCTCACGTGCTCCCACGGTCCTAAGATATAGGGAGTTAAATGAGACACGAGAGATCCGTGCAGAACAATTTATTAAATGGTGGTATAATGCCCAATAGCGTGTACTCCCCTGGTGGTAGCCGGAGATGGTCTCGGTGAGGGTCGCTCGGTGGGACGAGTTAGGGCGGCTTGTACTGCTGCTCACTGTAAGTCCAGCCCTGGGCGGAAGTGAAATAGCTGAGGCGACAGCGGCTACCTTAGCCTAATCTTGGACCCCAATTAGGGGTTAAACACATTAAATAAATAACTATTATTGCACACGATTATCAAATTAGTTAATTAGTATTAGGTAGGTCTTGTCGGTGCTCAATTTACTTAGCGAACCACGCAAGCGCAAAACCGAATCACCAAGCCTTTGTTTGCGATTCCTGACTCGATCGAGACTGCCCGGCGACGCATGCGCAATCTATCGGAGATTGCCCGCAACAGTCGTACGGTCACTAAAATGTAGCTTATCAACGTTAATATGGAGCGCTAAAACCTATTGATAAATTTAGGAGGCGAACTTTAAAGAAATATTTCAATTAGATGAGCTTCCTTTATATAGTGTAATCTGATATAATTAAAAAAAAATTATGTATGTAGGTCGGTAAAATATGTATGTGTAACGTTACACTTGAACTTCGTTACGTTAATAAAACCACAAGTTGAAAATAATTTGAGTTTTGAGTTTTCCATGACAAAGAATCAAAATTCATAATAATTACTTTAAACTTTTTTTCCTGAGTGCCTTTTAGCACGGTAATGTTATCTACTTTCGGCTCCCAGGAAAAAAATCAGCAACCGAAATACGAGGATTTATCGCTTCTGTGACTCTTGATTTTAATAGGCACGTTACAGTTTATTATATAGCTTATCTCATGTCACGTCAACTCATAGACATTAAATTATTCTTGTTTTTTAGGTGCTAAGCATACATTTAAGGTTTTCCGGTTAGCAATGCTATAAAAATACATTGTGTGGTATACCGATCTAGCCGTTCTTGAGTAATGATAATAGGGCCGTAATGATGCGCAACTTACCAACTTACTACCAGACTTTCTTTATATTGATAGATATTACGGCTGAAAGCCGAAGTGCGGTTTTTTATACAACAGAAGAAATTGTTAGCTCTAGTAACTTTCCGTGAATTAGTTACATAAGTAACAGCTACTGGCTACAAAAAAGTAAGTTTAGTAGCACTTGGTTTTTAGTATAATACAGGCTGTAACATGAAGGGTACTTAAACATGGTACCCTACATGTTACAGCCTGCATTATATGTAATATTTGGGGTGTTTTAGGCCATCAATATAAACAACTTTTTGACGCCGTCATGGTGGAGTGGTCAGTATAGCTACCTACACATGAAGCCTTTCGGGTTTGAATCCTGGTGCCGGCAAATATTTGTGCGGCGAACACGAATATTTGTTTGCGAGTCACGGTTATTATATATTTATTTAAGTTTATTTATAAAAATATCTAAAGCTATTAATTTATATTGAAAAAATGACCGTTATCTACACTTACGTGCAATAAAATCGACCCAACTCGTCGGTTTCGATTCGACATTTATCGGTATATAAAAAGAAGATTAGGCAAACAAAACTTGTAAATATAATTCAAATCAAATCAAATAATTTAATGCATTCATGAATGTAAATAACAGATGTTCACAAACAACACCAGCACATCATGGTGCCCATTTGGGCATAGCATAATCAAGATAAAAGTGTAACGGACTAGATTAGAAATTATTCATACTATATTAACTTAATTCGAATGTATATTTCTTACGCTTTATTTAACCTACTCTAAACATCGATAAATGAAGTGTTGGTGACAATAGACTAATTACTTCGGAAATCCTGGTTTCTCATTTTTGCGTCATACGGCATTTTGGTGACTATACAGAATGTTAAAATTCAATTGAGTCATTGTATATTCAATAATTGATGATGCCTGATGCCCTTAAAATTATTTCCCCAAACATTTTAGCTCTCTGTATTAACTGTACCTATATTATCAAGAAAATTTGTACTAACCAATTCAAGGGTTGCCTTTGAAAAGTGATTGAGTAGTGGTTTTATTGAAAAAAGGGCTTGAAGTTTGACATAAGCAGTTGCCTTGAAAGTGTCGGTGTCTTGAAAGTGGAAGCTACATATTTTCAAATTCATTAAAATTTTGTTTTTAAAGACACAATAGACAACCATATGGTCCGTCGCTTCGGAAATCTAAAAAGAAAAGAAAATTTTATGTATACAAGTTAAAAGTGTATATAAATATTTATGTACACTTTTAACTTGTAATCAAATAGCATATTAAAAACTATCATTTGATAGATTTTAATATGCTATTTGATTACAAGTGCAGAAGAGCGCAGCCACAATTTTATTAATACTGTCTGTCTGTGTGCAATGTATCTGCGTTGCATGTTAGTACATGCAAATGTGATGATAAACATTATTACACTAGTACAATCCAATCAATACTCTCATTATCTTTTTCTCAAATAAAATAATTTACATTACACAAATTACATATTTTATTTGTAAATAAACATTTCGAACTAAAAATGGGTAAAACTATTTATGTATTTTATCTATGTAATAGTTATTTCAAAGAATTAAATAAAATAATCTATCAATTTTGATTGCCATTTATAAAAGGAATGGATAGAAAGGGATATTATTTCCTTATAATTCCGGAAATCCTAGTCACCCTAGTCATTTGTTTACAAATATTTGAATAAGTAAATTATGTACAAAAATTCATTAAATTCTAAGATAGGATTAAATACGAGTATCAGAAATTTCTCCCTCTTATGGAGTTTTGCAAAATAACGCTAATAATCTGGAATTACGGGTGAAAAATGAAATTTATAGATTGAACAATATTATATGCAATTATGACACTTACAAGTGAAATTCACACTGCATCCTCAATACTACTCACTTCTACCAGCACGAAATAACTATATATGTATATTTTTGCACTATTTATCCTTATTTTAAACTAAAAAGCCGTACCAAAATCGCGAGTCGATATTTATGAATACGTCAATTTCGACAATTTATGTCATGTTGAGATTTCGGGACATTGACACATGAAGAAAGTGCTGCCATTACATAAATCCTTTCATTTCCCATAAGTTATAGAAAGAATCACAGTGATGATTTTCAAAATAAAATACAAACCTAAACATTAAAAGTAAATATATTATATTTATTTCTTTCATTGATAATAAATACTGATAATTGAATACAATATGTTAAGTTTTTAGCTACTTTTCTACTTTTGTTTTAGAAAGATGGCGAAATACTGGGGAAATCTTGTTTCTATGTAGTCGTGTTTAGAAAGAGATGACGACAATTTCTAGAAAGAGAGATGTGTAATTTGAAATGTCAAGTATTGTCAAAATTTTTGCCCTCACTTTGTTATTTTGACTAATGACTCCATTCTTAGTATAAGCTCCTTGGTAAAGTCGGTTTACTGACGATAGTTGAACGTGACAACGTCTTAAGAAAATACTGATGGAATGGTAGCATTTTTCAAAAGAAAAATTTAATTTCATTTGTTTTGCCGGCCTTACACGAGGTAACGCCGCATGCGTCATGTTTTTTCGTGCGTGCAGCCGGCTCTATCGAATTATAAGACGTTGTCACGTCAAAAACTCGATACTACGAAATATTTCTTATACATATCGTTTGATAGTTAAAACGAAGACGATTACTCGTTTAACGTTGCAAGAACTCATACTAGGAGTACTGTTCTGTAGTTCACGCTACTGTCCGAAGTAGGCACTTTCTTTGTGCAGTTTTTGTGAGTAAACTACTGAACAAAGTAGTGCACCGTACTTCAATAAGAGTATAGGTGTTTTCTTAGGCGATGTTAGCCACTACTTTACGATGGTTGCCAAATTATTAAAAAATGGTATTTCAAGGAATGTCACGAGTGTCAGCGTTGAGCACTCGAGCGGTCATGGTTGCTATAAATATAAATAAATAGGTGGTGCTAGTTCTATACTCTAAAACCCGTAAGTGTATAACCTTACTTAGAGAAATATTTCTTCTAGTCAAAATAAAATTGTGAAGTGGCGCCTGAATCCTGATTGATGGGTTTAGTGTGGATAAATCAAACGGCTACCCCGAACTGTTTAATTTTTGCCAGTTTATATTATCACGAGATTCAATACCTACCTACCTATTTCATTGTTTATCAACACCTACCTATTTTACTGCTAACATATTTTTAAAGTGTGTACATCTCTTTAGACATAACTGTATTAATGGACTCGATAGATTCTATTCGGGCTCGTATTTATTATTGAGTATTTTATTCTTTATGTAGTCCGTATAATATTACGAATTAGAATTAGGTAGTTATTGACGATTTAAAAGAAGCAATCATCATCAACAGCTCATATAATGTCCCCACCGAGGGGCTCGAGCCTACCCCACATCAGGGGGCGATTAGGCATTAGTCAACCACGCTGGCCAAGTGCGGGTTGGTCGACTTCACACACAACCTAAGAATTTCTTCATAGGTGTGTGCAGGTTTCCACACGATGTTTTCCTTCACCGTAAAAGCGTCGATTAATCCATCGACGATTATTAATATCCAGACACAATTGATTTTAATTGTGTTCTCGCGCTCCTGAGCGCGAACGGGGCTTAACGAGTTAAACGTACATATGATTTCAAAATTTGAAAACACATTGGTACGTGGCGGGGATCGAACCAGTGCCTCCCGGGTGGGAGACGACGCTCTTACGTACTACGCCACCGATGCTTTAAAAGAAGCAATATTTTATTAGATTTGAATTAGATATAGTTTCGCAAATTAAGTAAAACAAGTCTTAACAAGTCTTTATTAAAGCGAGATTATATAGACGTGAAATTAAAACACGAGTGGGACATAGTATTCACGAGTGTTTTAATACCAAGGTATGTGCAGTACATAACTACTTTATCTACACTCATAAATTCAAACGGATTTCTTAACGCGACCAATCGAGCCATTAGAATAATTTAATTACATACTAAAAACAATAGAATGAGCGGGCTCGGCAAACTTCCATTTATAAATTTGATTGAAGTCCTTTGAATTTGATTAAACTTTGTTTGTTTGTTTCATTTTCTGTAAAATTATTACTTTTTTTTAATTCTGTGGCAACAAAACATTTCATATCGATGGTTTTTTGCAAATTATCTGGCGGAGTCAAATTTTCTATACCTATAGTCCCTTGGCCTTCCCGTTTTGTTATAAGTTGGTAATTTTCTAAGAAAAATAACTGTAAGACACTAAGGTAAGACTCATTATGAGTCGAACTGGTGTTATAATGGTCATTATGTTACAGGTTGCTTTTTAATTTTGATTATCTGTATTAAAAAGTTGTTCTCCTCACCTCAATGTTCACCTTTGAGATCGTTATTCGAATATTATGAAGTGAGTGTAAACAAATTATTTTAAAAACTTTTAATCATTGTGATTTGTTTATTATGTTGTATAAAAATATGAATTACTGTTTTCAATGTTTCTGCTTCCTTCATAAACGACTGTATATATAGCTTGTCATATCTATCCAATTGTTCAATGTTCAATGCCTTGATATTTTATACGTGATTTTTAATAAACAAAAATTGTAGTATTGCTTTGGTTTGATTTTCTTTAAACATTAGAATAAGAAAGTAGTTAGCATTGAGATAAGCAATAGGGAACCTCGGACCAAATAAAAAAGGGTAGACGGAGCTCTGCAAATAACGGACTGACACCGGTAAAATAAAACAACTCTCCTATCGTTACTCGTGTCTTCGTGTGACTTAGGCCCGGACTTCACCAAAGCGGCGATGTGCGGAGATGTTCGAAGCGGAGACGAGAAGAGATGATTTCAACAAAGGTGTATCTACCAAAGCTAAGCGGAGATACGTACTGGCTAGACTGTAGCGGAGATGTGTGCGGTGTTTGTTAAGATTGCAGTTTAGTTCGATCTGACACGAAAGCCGCCGCTCACATCTTCTCGTCTCCGCTGCGTTCAGTCGGCCGGCGCTAGGTTGCGAGGCACAGCTCACATCTCCGATGTATGTGAGAACTGAGAGATCACTTATTTCAGCTGTATCTTTTTAACTATTTCTTTACGAATTTAAGGACGCTATTCTACAAATCTTTTACAACTTCTACTAAAACCTGCAATATACTATTCACAAATTTGCGATGTGATCTCTCAGTGTACACATACATCATCTCCGCTACTCGATCGCGCCATACAAAAATGATTCATCTCCGCTCGATGGTATCCACTGAAGCTAAGCGGAGACGAGATGTATGAATAACGAATTTCTATTGGTTGTTTAAAACACAGCTCTTCTCTTCTCGCCTCGTCTCCGCTTTGGTGGAGTCCGGGCCTTACACCGTTACACGCACACACATATTGTAGGAATGGCAACATTAGGTATTATTTATTAGTAGGTTAGGTATTACCTACCTTTCGCTCTCTCCGAGTCATTTTACTGGCAGGTAAACGTGTTTGGTCAAGTTCGCTATTTTATTTAATAATCCAAAGCCAGGGCCCTCCGCACTACTAAAACATACATACCTGATACCTACATACAGTCCACACATGTAACGAAATTACGGCTTCCCTTACCTACACTTAAAATTGACCTCATTGCGTGCATTGGCTAAAGAAGTAGTTGGGTTACAGTTTTTAAAATCTTTGAAAAAATAACAATATTTCTGATTATGACCACCGGTTCGGTCATTTGGAATCTATTCTTTTTGATACAGGCCTAGTGATGTTTGTTTATAACTTAAGAAAAAAAATCAGCGATGTCAAAACATAGTGATTCCATATGACACCCTCACCGGTGATGTGATGAAGAAGGATTGAAGGGGATTGTAGAGGTTTCATAAATAACTTCAGCGTTCGGTTTTGCTATATTATAACTTCAGTCTTTCATTGATACACTTATTTACAAAATTTTTATATAATGAGGTACCTACTTACTTAATATTACATTTCTAACTCACTGCTACACAGTTGATGATTGTATTGATATTGAATTATGGCATACAATGGTAACCTATTTTAGCTACATACTGCCCTAGGTGGAATGATTTATCTGATATCGTAGTTATGCGTAAAACAAGTTTTTAATGATATTTATTATGCAGTAAGTAATTGGTGTACCCGAGAAAATATATAAAAAGTATCTGCTAATAGTGATGTATTTATGGTCATACTGTCGAAGAGTCGGCTATTAGTATTTGTCGCAGCACTAATAATTATTAACAAAAATCTCTCAGTGATGATCATTTGGCGATCTGCGTGTGCTGAGAGAATCTAGTTTTACAAACATATGAATGCCAGCAAGTTTCAGGGCGATTAATCAGAAATCATTCTCGCAACTCGCTCATAGGACCAGATATATCTCTCCGAGCTACAACTACGGCGAGACAATTTTACGAAATCGGCTATCATGTTCATATGTAGGTAATTATGTAGAATAAATACCTACTTATATTTGAAAGCTGTAGATTATTCCTCGGTGGGCACAATATTTATAAAGCAAAACATTGAACTTCTGTCGCGCATAGAGCAAATCGACCAGATATTTTCATGTGGCTCAGGCTGTCTGGACAAATCTTCAAAATAGCTTACATTTAAGTAGGTCAATAGGGCATTTTATGTGACGGCTAACCACCCTTACTTCAGAAGTGGTGACGCTACAGAATCTTAGATAATCGATCGAAACCGTGTCCAGCCAGCTTGAAAAACCACTTTTCGCTGGTCTCTCAATCTCGGTAACGGAAGTGGTTTTGAAGACTTTTTGCATATCAACGGGCGTCACATAAATTTGTGACGGGCATCGAGCTAAAAGTTTTATGATACGTACAGCGGTTTATTAGAAAAATGCAAAAATCTGTGTCCAGCCAGCTTGAATTTACGTATAAAACTTCTGGCTGGCACTTCTGAATCTCGATAACGGGAGCGTTTTCGAATATGGTTCCTCTACTAACTAAATGTGACGCAAGTTGTGACGGTAATAACGTTTGATTTATGGCGTCACGTGTAATGGTTTACGAGAAATCAATTAAAAACTGGTGTCCAGCCAGCTTGAAGTTCAAGCTGGCTGGACACACATATCTCCGCTGCCTGATGGTCTACGGCCTTCGTAATATGTTAAAGTTTTTGTGACGGGGACGATAATGATAATCTGATGTTGTGACGGAGAAAGTTTACGTAGTTTTAAAGATATTGATCATTTAATTTTTTCCATACAAACATCTATTAATAATGTTAGGTGACCATAATTTTACACAAATAAAGGATTTCTTTTTAATCGACTTATCGGCCGGTTGTGGCCACACCTGCATTGTATTTGATTTTTTGCGTGAGAATAGGTTTTCCCGCAGTAAAAAAAAATTAAATAAAAAAAACCGCCTTCAAAACTAAAAACGGGAGAAATAAAAGTTTTGTTTATAAAAATCTAAATGTTTTTAGAGGTCGGTCCCGAATACAAGTGACAACGTTTATTACAAATATTGAGGTTGGCACCGACCTCAAAAAAAATTAGATTTTTATAAACAAAATTTTTATTTTTCCCGTTTTTAGTTTTGAAGGCGGTTTTTTCCTCCATTTTGTGTTTTAAGTATAGAAATTTTCAGGAAACTACTTCAAGATCTTACCTACTACCTACGAACTACCTCAAGACACACAAGTGATAAAATTATGATATCATCAATGTCAATTAAATAGGCATTATTAGGGATAACTCAAAAACTATTTGTCAGATGTCGATAAAATTTAAATGGGACCCCATGACAAGCACTAGCTTCCAAAGGTCAAAAGAATCTTCAAAATCGGTCCACTCAGTAACGAGTTATGAGGTAAGAAACACTAAAAAAACATACAGTCGAATTAATAACCTCCTCCTTTTTTGAATTCGGTTAAAAAAGCGTAAATAAGTGTTAATTCAAAATAATAATTGACTACCAGCGCTGCCTAAAAAGAGCCCCCACTTATTATTTTGTGTTACTTTTGCCCATCATTAGTTTTTACGAGTTGAATAGTCAGATTGTCAGAATAGTTTTCTTTCCTAATTAAGTCCACCATTTGTATATACTGGTAAGAATTTCGAAATAAGTCTCCTTTTTTGGAGGTAGAGGAGGGAGGGGGGAAGGAAGGGAGGGGGTGGAAGTCGCCCCCCGTAAATTTCGAATGCCGGAAATGCTTACTTTTTTTTATAAAAAATTTACCTCAAAATATATGAAAAAACCCTAACCTACCTATCACCCAGCCATGTAGGTGCATAAAACACTAGACACGAAAACTCGAAAGCAACCAACGGAATGACGCAATTTAACGCTGTCAGAAATGTCAAAACTATTATCAAAATAGTGGATTGGCGTTTCGTTTCACGCGTTTTAGTACTTCAAACTAACTTCAAAAGTTTTAAAATCTTATCATAACCTAAAAAAGTATAGAAATTACGTTTTGTTTCACGCAATCACAATACAATAAATACGAATTAAAAAAAAAATTTAAAATATTTAAAGGCAACTCCGGCAGCCGAAATTGTTTTAGGGTGATCTTACGGAGCTTCCTTGAGCCCCCTACACATTCAGTTTCCTCAGATTCAGGCGACTCGTTTCGAAGTCCGACCCTATCTACTTACTCTCCGATTAGGGGCCAGGCTTCCAAGTGAAAGCTTTCGAAATGCAACTGGGATATTCACTAGGATGAAGATTTGTACCCACATTTACTATTTTTTGTGCAATAAAGAATAAATAAGGTACCTAATTAAAATAAATGCTTTACCGTCGTTAATTTGTTTTCTTTTTTCCCACCTCAATGAGAAAATATTAACTATCATTTTTTTGAGAAAACCCAGAGTAAGTACCTAGTCGTAGGGCGCGCCATAATCGGTATAGCATGCGGGTGAAGAAAGAGTCTGATTCAGAGGAAGAGAACATAATTATGATTCGAACAGTTGTCCTAGTAGTACCAACTTTAAGCAACAGATGGCGACACCAACATCAACTACCTACCTATTGAACCCAAGTCGGTCTGCGGCAGCGTATGAGCACGTTCAGAAATTGTTCAGTATCTTTTCGTGACCAAGATATTTCCTAAAAAATATTTTTACAGTAAAATATAACTAAATATACTTAAAATATTTTTGACTCTCTTTGCCGGAAAGTATTTACTTTTAATAGAATTTTTAGAAGAAAAAAGAAACCATTGTATCCTGTATTGCTATAGCATTATTTATGCAATAGCATTAATTATTTATGCTTACCATGAAAAACACCAATACTTACCCACTAAAAAGAGTAGTTATCTGCACGTAAATAATCAATTACGCAAAAAATTACCCCCTTTCAACACCTCTACGCTTTTGTCTTCTATCAATTAAAATATCTAGGTACTGTAAATGTAGGTTAGTAGGTAGGTATTAATATCACCAATACACGTATTTTCGTTCATTAAAGCCTTAAAATAATATACTTGTTTCTACATAAAACCTACAATATTGGTAACCCTACTGCAGTGTTTGTATGAAAATAATTTAATGATCAATATCTTTGAAACTACGTAAACTTTCTCCGTCACAACATCAGATTATCATTATCGTCCCCGTCACAAAAACTTGAACATATTTCGAAGGCCGTAGACCATCAGGCAGCGGAGATATGTGTGTCCAGCCAGCTTGAACTTCAAGCTGGCTGGACACCAGTTTTTAATTGATTTCTCCTAAACCATTACACGTGACGCCATAAATCAAACGTTATTACCGTCACAACTTGCGTCACATTTAGTTAGTAGAGGAACCATATTCGAAAACGCTCCCGTTATTGAGATTCAGAAGTGCCAGCCAGAAGTTTTATACGTAAATTCAAGCTGGCTGGACACAGATTTTTGCATTTTTCTAATAAACCGCTGTACGTATCACGAAACTTTTAGCTCGATGCCCGTCACAAATTTATGTGACGCCCGTTGACATGCAAAAAGTCGTCAAAATCACTTCCGTTACCGAGATTGAGAGACCAGCGAAAAGTGGTTTTTCAAGCTGGCTGGACACAGTTTCGATCGATTATCTAAGATTCTGTAGCGTCACCACTTCTGAAGTAAGGGTGGTTAGCCGTCACATAAAATGCCCTATTGACCTACTTAAATGTAAGCTATTTTGAAGATTTGTCCAGACAGCCTGAGCCACATGATATTTGGAGTTCTTGAAAAATGAGTTACAACTGGTTAGCAAAGCAATGTGGCGAAAAAAGTAATTTGATTCGTTAAGTATCATTAATATTCGTCCCTATCGGGTAGACGTAGAGGCCAGCCTCTTTCCTTTGTAGTGTAATAGGAGAGCGAGGACTGCGGAGGCGGTGGCCACGCCGGCCGCGTGCTGAGCTGACAGTCTACCTCCCCACAGCCAGCCTCGGGGCAGCCAGCTCACCTGAATACAATTTCATATAGATAATAAGTTATAATATTTGCCTAGCATTGTTAACGACCAAAAGCTTAACACGTCCTCCAACTCCAACGTAGCTGTGAACAGTTTCGGCGATATCATATCGCCCTGTCTCACACCTCGCTGGGGCTGTATGGGCTTCGACTTCTGGTCCTGAAGGTGGCCTGACACAGTGGCGTTTTCGTGATAAAATGGTACATAGATTACACTTTTTGGTCTTCTTTATAACCTGCCGCAGCGTATGTAGGTTTGTGGTCTATGGTCTAAAACCTTTTCGGAATCCGGATTGTACGGGAGGCTGTAAGTCGTCAAACCTACGTACTCAATGTAACTTTTTTGACGTGACAACGTCTTATAATTCGATAGAGCCGGCTGCACGCACGAAAAAACATGACGTCATGCGGCGTTACCTCGCTCTGAATCTAATTCTCTAATTTGAATTTGGAATTATGTTCTTTAAAATTTAAACTTTCAATGATACCAAAACCAGCCAGATACAAATAGTATAGCCAAAGAGATTTTATTACAAGTTTATTCATACTATAATGCGAAATCTATTAAACAAATGAAATTAAATTTTTCTTTTGAAAAATGCTACCATTCCATCAGTATTTTCTTAAGACGTTGTCACGTTCAACTATCGTCAGTACACCGACTTTACAGACAACCAATTTTTTTCACTATATTCTGAGCAGCTATACCACTTGGTCTTGCCTAGACGTGGCTTCTATTTGCATTTTCTACCGCATTCTCTTGAGGAGTGTTCTCAAAAAATGTGTCTCATAGATACGGATGATGCATAAATGCTTTAGACCTCTCCGTAAAAAGGTTTTTTTTTTAGAAAAAAGCCTATTCCTTTCATAAACGCAGACAACGCAACTACAATGGACACTGTTGTAGTAGATCGCGGGTGCAGTATGTCTTGATATAGACACTAGGTACTGCTAAAGAATTTGTCATTAGATTTTTACGGTCGGCCGCCTGCCTGAGACCGTGCCGCGCCGAAACCCGGAAGCGCCTGTGTGTGAAACCTAGATGAAGCGCCTCTTTTTAAACCTACCAAATTGGCGATGGCATTTCATCTGGCGCCCCTAGTCCCTTGGCGCCTGTGTGCGCCGCACACTTCGCACATAGGGGCTCGGACCTGCCTGAGTACGGAGGAAAATCGAGTTGAAAAAAAAATCGGTTACCCATCCGAGTACCGGCTGCGTACTTGGTAGTGTCACTTTCGTGATCGTTACTAAGAACGACCGCGACGCCATCTACAACGTTGCCATAGTGAGTACCTGACTTTATTATTATTTAATGGTAGTTAAAAGATATTTCCGCATTTAACTCACCGCATGTATAACATCTAGAAGCAACTTGCTGGAGGTCAAGGAGGCGTGAGTATACCGTGCGCCCGCGCATCTGGGTCGCTGGGGGTCTTTCAGCATGAGCGCGGCGCTGCGTAACGCACGGAGCGATCTGAAAATTATAACAACTACAATTAAATTAATTTCTACTTTAATAAAACTATGATGGTAAAAGAACAAAGGAATAAATAATTTCTAGTAAGTCTAATTTCCACTACTGATCGTATTCCAGGTGAAATGCAGCCCATTGAACTCACTCAAGGAGTTAAGCTTCGTTCGGAACCCAGGGCCACGGAGTAACTGGCTATTTTATCACTATAGGTAAGTATTGGGAGTACTACAATGATGATAACATTATTGTTTGTAGCGTCAGTCTGTTAATAAGATGGGCTAAGCAGGTTGACTTAAAACTAGCCTCACAACGAATTAATTTATTTGTTCAACAAGTGAGCAAAAGTATTTTTTTGCTGTGAGTACCGATATTAGCGAAGTTGTCTAGAATTGATAGACTACTGAGCGCAGTGAGTGATTTAAAGGCACGAGACAAAAAAAAATGCTCTCGTGCGAAACATACAACTTTTCACCTCTCCAGCGAGAAAATTGTTATAGGTGAAAAAAATACAACCTAATACTTTATAGTACACGTATATTATCTTAGAAAGATATTGAAAACTAAAAGTAGGATTACTAAAATAATTAAGATCTAACGTTACAGTCTTGTTCAGAGCTAGCAGCAAAAATTATTACTTACTTTATTTTATTTTATTTGTGTGGTAGACAAGCATTTGGCCTGCCAAGTGGTAAGAGTCTCTGTAGCCTATCGTGATGCTCGCCCGCTGGCAACCCTAGTTCCTTTCACTACCCCGTGGAGCTCTGGCAACCTTACTCACCAACAGGAACACAACACACAAAAATGTAGTGTTATTTGACTGTGGTCTTCTGTAAGGTAGAGGTCCACTGTGCCCTACCTCGACTAAAACGTGTTTTAGCATTATCTTTGGTTTACCTTATAAAGCCCACGAAAGCGAAGAGCGACCAGAACAGCTTGTGGCCTGTTCTAATGTTGAAGTCCACCTCCTTGGATACCTTCAGCACGCCAACGTCTATCAACCAAACCGCCTTCTCGAGCTGAAGGTACGTCAGGGTAAAGATCCCGTTGGTGACGCCGAGGCTGCCCCAGAATATACCGTCCTTGAAGAAATGTTAATAAATATTTTCTATTTCTTATTAACAAATGTTAGGTGAATAAACGTTAAGGTATCTAAATAAATGTTGCGGTAACAACACCGTTTAGATAAAATCAGTGTGAATAAATTGTTTATTTTAGTACCTACTAAGCGGCCAATGGGCATGTATCCAGTATCCAGGCTACCATTGATATGGGCCTGCCACACTATGCTCCTCACGCTGCTCATCGCACTGCTCCTCGCGCTGCCACGATGTTGCCCTCTCTGCCTACACACTGCTCTACTCGCGCAATTAATCGCGTCGCTCCTCACTTGTCATTTGCCTTTGGCTTCAATCGACGAAGAAATTGTGGCAGCGTGTGCACTATGCATTTTTAGAATAGCTAATTATATCAATGTCATACAATAATATATCGTCGTTGTCGTCCTCGCTAACGAAGATGGTGAATGACATCGGATAGGGAGTTAGGAGCAGGACGAGGAGCATGACGTGCGGCATGACGAGTAACGTGGCCACACTACATCTCTGCCTCCTTTCCTCGCTACTTCCCACGCCACTCGTCGAGTGTGTGGCAGGCCCAATAGAAATTAAAAAACCTCTATGTTAGTACAAGCACGTACCTACTCTACTACACCTACTAACAATATTGTCTTCAATTACTTAATCTAATTAATAGATAAGTGTTGCGTTCAGAATATCTACAATTGTCATGTTATAAACTTGCATAATTAAAGTTTTAAACTATAAAGAAATATTCTGATTCTCAAGCGTCGGTGGCGTAGTGCGTAAGGGCGTTGTCTTCCACCCGGGAGGCACGGTTCGAACCCCGCCACGTACCAATGTGTTTTCAAATTTTGAATTCATATGTAAAACATCGTGAGGAAACCTGCACACACCTATGAAGAAATTCTTAGGTTGTGTGTGAAGTCGACCCGCACTTGTCCATCGTGGTTGACTAAGGCCTAATCGCCTTAGTGGGGTAGGCTCGAGCCCCGAGTTGATGATAATGAAATATTCTAAATCAAATCATGTACCAAAGTAGGTAGGTACGTATTTTATAAAACCCCAACTGACAAACCTTTGTAGGTACGTAGTAGGGTAGGTACCTACCTTCCTGATTAGGTACTGGTACAAGATGTTACCGATTTCATGATGATATTACTGTAAAATTATGATTTCAAGAATAATTCTCGAAGAGAAAAATATAGTTTTAGACGTGCTACACACCTAACCAGAAAGTGTTTTTTTTCTGTCCGCTACGTGTATGGAAAATCCCACTTTATGGTCAGGTTTATTTCTGTGGGTCAGGTGGTGGCCAAATATGTAGGTACCTGCGATCTGGGACATTCTTTGTTTTACAGCCCTTTTTTCGATGGAAAATTCTTTACGGACTATACCGCACTGTGGGCTAGACATTGCGGCGTGTGTGGGGCTCTCCCGGGGGTTCCTGGGAATACTTACTAAAAACCATCGGTATTCTCACAGCTTCTTGTGGGGACGTTTCGGGAACGGCGCACAATGCACGTCTCGTCTCCGAAAAGTCTCCGGGCTGCCCGACCTAATGGCACGCTGGGCTGCGCCTGAGATGGATGCACTAGGGCAATCCCCAGACGGGGGGTTATTTTACAGCCCTAGTTAATAAATGTACTATTGTGCTCATCATGTATAGTATTGCGTTGCCTTAGATAATTTACGCAAATGCAGTAAGATTATATAAATATAAGTTATCTATGTCATCTTGTTTTAAGAACGCATTAACACTTGACGTGTATCGCTTTATCTCTGTAATCATACCTTCTCTCCCAGTCCGTAAGCCAGAACATTCTTGAGCGTTGCAGCATCGTCGAACAGACGCATAGTTGCGCGTGCGCTGGTGAGCCGCGCGCTCGCCGACAGGAGTTGATCTCGTTTCGCCGTCGCACCCCATAACTTGAGCACGTAGCTTGTTAAGCTTACCACCTATTGATACAAATGAATTATTATAATAAATATGCCTTTCTCCTTCCTCCTCTTACCCTGCTGCCATTTTATTTAGGATCGGTGTAGTATGTCTTGCGAAATACTGCTAACGCTATAGGTTCAAATCTAATCAAATTGCTTATTGCTCCAATGGGATGACGCTGTTTAACTCTTATTACATAATACTTTTCTCTATATTAGCACTACATTAATATTTCATTTATATATTTAGGTTATGGCATGGTTATGGTTATTTTATGGCGACCGCCTGCGTGCCACGACCCTCCTTGACCTATGCCATGGTATGCCTGGTTAGGTGCACATGTCTCATATCTAAACTACTGCTGGCCACCTCGCGAGTGAACTCAGCTGGTAGGATGATCTTTCTTTTGATTAGGACACCCAAAGGAGGAAGAGATAGTCCTATTCACACGTCGTCATCGTCGATTTTGAGGAAATATAACATTTTTAATGACATTGCTATTGCCTACCTGGACTAGACTACCTATTTTGAGTGAAACCCTGTCCTTTGTTGGCTAAAGGATTGTTGCCTTTTTAGGTTGTGCCTCTTATATGTAGGCGACAGGCTGGCAAGCTGTCACTATTTGGAGGCACTGCATGGCCAATACTGCCATACGCACATGTTACCTAAAGGTCTTCTCAACCCCTCTTGGGACTACAAGCGTGATCGTATGCATGTATTGACCGCAGATGGCATTTACTGCATCGACGGAGGTTTTCAGAGAAGGACCTTGATAGTCCTCTATCCTGTAGGGGAAACTTCCCGTGGAGGTTTCTAATTGACAAGTCTCTCTGGAAGCATTGTCGTCTAGTCTAATATTTTCAAGCTCCGTAAGAATTCTAAGCAAGTGTTGAAAATTCCGGTATCACGGTAATATTATAACATTACCGTGCCGTTATAGAATACCTAGCGCGGTTTTTCGTAGCATAGGGCCGTATTGTAACGGCCGTAAAGTAGATTACTACCTACCCTAATACTACTCATGGACCATAAAAGGAGACTAGAAGACTTGACCTGACGTAACACCATCTGTCACCCCCTAGGTAAGGTGGAGGGTAACCACCAGCATATGCCCAAGGAATGGACGTCTAGTAGACAGCCAGTTGTAAAACTGCCAGCCAAATCTTTCTTACTATTATATGGCAAGAAGAGCCAAACAACATTGAGAGTAGGGTATAGAATAGCATAGAATAAAACTTTATTTCACATCTACAGAACATAAAAGATCACATACAACAAAAAATTGTTAACTATAAAATGTACAATGGGCGGCCTTATCACTAAGAGCGATCTCTTCCAGGCAACCTTAGGATGGACAGGCTTTGATAGAATAACAATAGAGGGTACAGGCAAATGATGATGATGAATGTATTTCAATATGATGAATAATGCTAAATATTCTATAAACAATTATAAAAGTAGTAGATACCTTGTCACGATTTGCATGGGACTGCAATAGATCACAAATTTCATCCACCACTATCATTTTGGCAACGCGACTTAATTCTTTAATACAATCATAAATACTATATAACATTTACCGAATGGTCTTGGCATTTCTTTTTATCATAAGATATACTTTATCTTGTCGCGTGACGATAACTTATAACAACTACCAGATTACTGTATTTTGGTAGTTATATCATAAATCTATACAGGATGTATTTTAATAGTTTATTGTAAATATGAAAGTAATGAAGATGTTTATGTCACTTAAACAATTGTTAGTCGTTTTGGTTGGACGAAACTTTGCACAAATTAACCAAGTTACGATATTTTTTAAGAGAACATACCTACATTTCTTCATCCTACCGCTGGTAAGCAGAGGTAGAGTCCAAATTCGAAGGTAGTGCAAGTGCGAGAGAAAAGGTAAACACCTTTTTAAGGATCGAATCACGCCCTTTTTAAGGACCCAGAGTTGTAAGAACACTTCTTTTGAGCTTCGCGGCGAACTGTTTATTGGAGGACAATAATTTGGTAAACGATCCAACAGTAGCCGAGTACCTATGGTACACATTGCTATAAAAAGATTTTGCAAATTTAATGTCGTTTTTACACTCGCTTAATGTGCACGGTACGACTTTAGGAACAACCTGTAGTGTTCGAAAATTTCAAAACTATTAATTATAATGTAATTAAGCTGGAGTTTTCTAATGATATCTCCAACTATGTCACACTGTTTAGATATAGTTATGATTTAGTAATTTGCTATAATTAGAATATAATTAAAGTAAAAACCCAAAATACTTCATAGAAAAAATTTATTAAGCTATGCTTATGTTTATATAAAAACAGGTACCTACAATTCATTTAAGTAAAATTAATTATCTATAATTATGTACAAATTTAATTAAAATTTTATAATAAAAGTAATCAACTAAAAAGTTGGTGTGGCAAATCATTCAATTAGAAAAGACATTAGGTACACATTGTTTGAAATTATGTCAGTAATAATTATGGAAAGAAATATGCGAGTATAAAAATATTTACTCATTATGAGTTTTTAAATTTAAACGCTGCTTAGTTAGCTAGATTTACTATCTACAGGTTTAGATAACAGTTTGATAAAAATAATAATTGCTTTTATTGTATCGGTCGCACTTTATATATTTTTTAGTATGAATTGTTATTTTTATTGTTTCATATAAATTGTATATTGCAGTTTGTCTTTTATTTTTAATAAATTCGTTGAACTAATATTGACTAGTTAGGGACTAAATAAAAAAGAACCTCTCTTAAAACATTGGAAGACTACGAAAACCAAGAAATTACATCTATATAAATTCAATACCACATTTCCGTTCAGTCTACAATACCCAAAATATACAAATAATTTTTGAGAAAAATATAAATTATAGTTAGTAATTACTTCAGTAATCGCTTTTTCGCAAAGTAGAGAGCTATGCCGATCACTGAGGAGGTGGTAGCGATGGCTGCAACCTTCGTGGAGCCTATGGTCTCTCCCCAGAGATACCCTCGCGGGAGGCAAGACACTGCGTGCACAATATCGAGGCATAATTTCGCTGTGGTGATCGTCTGCAGAGCCAGTTGCGTGTCGAGGTTTCTCTTCGCGTCTGCTGCGCCATCCGAACTCTGCAGACATTCCCGACTCCAGCATAACTGCTTTATTGAGCGTCCAGTCCTTGAAAATTAAATACTATAGTTATCATAGCTGTGCATAATAGATTTATAATAATTTGTCCTAAGGCGTTACCTCCATGAGCGAGTGAATTGCGAAGATTCTGACGTCGCGTAAATATTGCCGTGTGTAGACACTGCATACACTTCATATAGATTTTAAGGGCACGGCGATAACATTGTCGTACTTACGGCGTGTGTGGGACTCACACTGCATGGAACAAACCCGGACCTACCAATTAATAACCATTGGCACCCTCCTCATTCCATTATTCATTTTTATTTGATTTATTTTAAGGTAACCTTTGTTATACATATTTCTTTATGTATTTTTGTTGCTATTTCATGTGTGCAATATAGAACTTACTTAAAATACAAAATACAAATAAAAATAAAAAAAATTAATACTAGAAAAAATGCACTGAAAAAATCGACCTGCCTTAGGCGGGAATCAAACCCAGCATCTTCCGCAATCTGGGCGGCTGCATTAACCACTATGCCACTGAGACACTGCTTTCGTAATTTGTCAGTGCTTGGTGCTTTTGTTTGAAATTTGCACTTCGATTCCCGCCTGAGGCAGGAGGATTTTTTTCAGTGCATTTTTTTTAGTAATAAAAATATTTAAGCATTTGTAAAACTATTTTCTTCCCTTTCATATAAAATTAAAAGGTTCCCGATACTTACTGCAGAAGTGATATGTATAGGCTAGCTGCCCACAATGCAGTACTGAGTGTCTCAAGGTTGTATGCTGTATCTGGATTCAGTTTAAGGATCCCCACTTCTTGAAGCCAGCAGGCTTTTTCTACTGGTAAGAATGCTTGGTCTACCATATTTGCTATCACTCCGAGCAAGGCTGCTATAGTTGATGTTTCCTGCAACCAACACAGAGTGTACATTTTTTTTTAATTACAAAGACACTACGGGGGTATCATTATTATCCCTGAATTTTGCACCATTTAACCACCTCTGTATCTAGCATACAGCATGGTATCAATAAAAAGGTCACAGGTTCAATCCGCAGATGGCGCACATTTGTGATTGGTTTAGATTACACTTTATAGTAAGTATGTCTTGTTTTAAATCCATCTAACCAGATGTATGCTTAACCTTCACAACATTTTCTAATTGTTGTTTTCTGTCATTAGAAATCATAGGACAAAAAGAATTTCATTACTCAATGTGATTATCACTTTAATGCTCACAACTAGAAGATACTTCCTTGTCTTGGTAATTAAAGTTAGTTTAGTTATTATAACATACTTTAAGGTAGGTACTTTTTAGAATATTTTCTTCCTAACCTTCAGTTTTATAGAGTTGCATAAAATGAAAACAAATTAAATTAAATAAATATATAAAATTCCTTATTTCCAATGGTTGGCAAACAAGCATTCGGCCTGCGTTGTGGTAAATTTTATACAGCTGCCGAGTTATGTGTTATGATAAAATAATTTAAAAGTTAGGAGATGTAATAAAATAGATAATTATTTTCCTTTAAAAAGTCCTTTTAAAATCGTGTTTACAACAAATACTGTTGTTTTTACATTATAACATAATATCGAATAGAATTAGAATAGGAGGTAGTACATACATGTCTGCCCAAGCCATAGTTAAACGTGTGCCTTATCATGGGTATGTCATCAAACAATCGCAGCATCAGACGTGCTCCTGACAGTCGGGACCCAGCCGATTGCCAGGCTTTGTCATTTTTCATGCAGCCATATAGTTTGAAAGCGTAACACGCTAAACGTACCACCTGAAAAAGTTAATTAACTCTTAATATCCACAAAAAAATATATTTATTATAATAATAATGACTTCTTTGTGTCAAGAAAATATACCGGTTTTCATTTAGAATGATCTGAATTCCAAGGTTAAACAAATTCCGCATACTTTACCTTGTCTCTTCCATTATAACTATCTAAAAGTTCACAAATATCTTCTGTTACCGACGACATGCTGGGTGTCTTTTTGTAACAAAAAAAAAGCTGAAAGAAAATGAACTTTTACCACTGATATGATAACTAGTTATCAGTGGAGAGAACTTTTAGGCACCATGTACCTTGCAAACGTGCGATAGTCTAGATATAAACGTGATAACTACATTTCTCCAATCTCCAAGTAGAAAACCTTGATTTCGAAACACCGAAATATGAGCGAGCAAGCGACCAGCTGACGTTGACAAATGACAGCAAAACAGTGGTTGGTTTCCGAATCGAATTTACTGTTTGAAACATGATTTGATTTAAATCATCACTATCTTATAATCATCAATTCCTTCTCCCTGCTCCTAAACCCTGCTCCTTATTTTGTTCGGAGTCAATAATCTTTTCTCTTTTTAGTTCCACCGTTCTCAATCAGCAAAACCTTTCTATATTTTATTATTTTACAATTTTTAAAAAGCGTTTCGGACTGATATTACCTTTCCTTCCTTTTCTGACACTGACAGTGACAGAAGTAAATAAACGATTGTGTTTACGTTTTTTTTTTCCAATTATTTCTAATCCAAATGCAATAGGTAGTCTACATCATGAAATCTTTTAGAATTGATGATATACCAGAATTTTCTAATAAAGAAAGAATAGTAGTAGTGGGTGTAATAGGAAAGTCTCCGTATCGGTACCCGAATAAAGCAACCCCACTTTTACCTGCATCTAATACTGAAGAGGTAGGTGATAATTTTATTTTGTAATAACTTCATCAAAACATTCAATTGCAAGACATCTTACCAGCAAAGCTACCACCTTAACGATTTAGCCAAATTGTGTTATATATGGGTTAAAAAGTACTAATGTATTTTTTTATATTTACAGAATGGTATTGAATGCCATTGGGATGAAAGACGTGGGATCCTGTACCTACATGCTATCACATACCTCGACACAAAACAGCTAGCGAAACTTGCATTAGACCTTGATGAGAATTCTAAGAGCACAGAAAAAGATGCTGATGCCTCTCACTGGCTAGTGGCATCTGGGGAGTTGGCCGTTGACTCCAGTAAAATTATTGCACTCTTGTTCCATCTGTGTCATATAGTTGTTCTGTCTCATCCTACACCTGTGTTTGATATGGGCTACTTGCAGTTGTTTAAAGCCATTGATGCATACAGGTAATATACGTTCAAGTTCCTTACTTTAAAGTCCATGTTCATGATCGACGTATTGTTATAGGTATTGATGTACATGACATTAATTTGAGTGATGCTGCTTAATCTTAATCTGTATTAATGACTTCACAGTTAACTAATGTCAAGTGAAAATATTATTATGATTTCAAAATAACATATATGGTAAATTGTGTTAAAAATGGAGTGTGTTTTCCCAACTAGAACTCAGGTAAAGAACCTTTGATACTGCTTCTGACTAACTATTTACCTTGCTTGTTATTATATTTCCTAACTATAGCCGGGCTGTTATAATATGGTTATTTTGACACATCTACGGCAATATAACTTTAAAGGTGCATCCAAATTGTGACTGTGTTTATTCCACTAATATGTATTAACAAAATTGTTTTTCGAATGAAGGCGATTACTTACTTACTTATGTTATATCACCCCTCTTTTTGAATTGACTTTAGATGATTAAGAATGCAATATCACTGTATTACACATTGTGGTAAAACAGCGCTATAATATGTAAGCAGTTTCGAGAGTATGTATATTGTGCGAGTTTTATATGTTGCATCGCCCTATAGACTACACCATTACAATATAACTTGGTTTACGCTTATGATAGCCTCAACGCAGCCTCAAGGTTCATCTGACTTGTGCATTAAAAATTTACAATGTGAAAATGTAATGCGCTGTAAAGCTATAGAATACAACGGTGCAATATAACCTGCAAAAGAACCTATATTGTTAGGTTTTAATGTGTTGCATAGCCTTATAGACTACACCAGTAAAATAAAACCTGCACGGTAATCTATATTGTGAGTGTTTTATGCATTACATAGCCGATAGCACTATAGACCATACCGCTGCATTAAGTCTTTATCTACGCTATGAGATTACCTTAACAATGAACCACATGACTTATGTATGAAAATCTATATTTTGAGAGTTTTAACCATTGTATAGCCCTACAAACTACACCAGTGCAATAAAAACTGCACAAACATCTTAGATTAAAGCAAAAAACGCGCATGTGCTTACAAAACTGTGTCCAATGGACCTACTATCTCCAATAGAATGGTGAATCGTTTGTATGTGCATTGTCCATATTATATTGTATAGGAAATATTACTAATCAGAAGAATCGCATAAAAAATGCCTTCCTGTGCATTTATACAGTGCACAAATCACTCAATGAATAATGTTTTATGCATAAGTACACTAAACAGTAATATTTTCAAGAAGATTAGGAAATATATATTATTCGGAAATTTCAAGTAACTGAAACAAAATACGCTGCCGCTTCTTTGCAATGTAGTGACGTCCCGAGACTCAATCGCGCTCACGTAGGAAGTGATCGCTCGCTTCCTCGATCGGCACTAATTGTCTGCTGTACGTAACCTTCATTGACAGAGTGTGAGTGATAGTGTTTCGCGATCGTACGGCCCTCATCGGACGCGCTATAGCACGCCATTTCGGCGTTGAATTTGTTCAATTAATGACCTTACTACCGTGTGTCTGGTACGGTATTTGAATGAAACAGAACCGTGTCCTTGCAGACGTCAGATTGGTGTGCGTCGCGCCTAAGTTCACCCGACATGCGAAAAAGAAAGAGAAAAAAAAGAATGATACTATTCACATTTTCCTTTTCCTGTGTTTCCAAAGGTGAAGACTGCGAGCTCGAAGAACTCTAGTAAACGCGGCGCTTTTTTTGACATAAAAACTTTTATACTATGTAGTCTTAAGTGGTTTCGTTCTTGCGCTTGGGCAATTCTTTTTGAACTATTCTCGGTAGTTGAGTTGGAGACGTGCTACAGTGATGGAGCACAAAAAGTGAATGTTGGAAGCACGTGGCAGAGCGAAGTGATGGGTGACTGGAAGTGGGGATGACAGCTTGGTGACAGATATACGAAAGGAAGTAATAGCAAAATTTTCTCTTTTCTCTCGAGTTCTTGTTGTAAATACACGTGTTGAGAGACTCTATTTTTAACTCAATCTACCGTACAATTGTCTGTTACTATAAGTACATTTTCACTTGACATTGGCGAAATGCGTAATCTCTATGTTTCGCGATCGCCATTTATTTAAAAGAAGAAGAAGCTTATTTTTTTTGGTGGAAAGACTCTAAAATAATGTGCTAAGTGGTGGAAGCGATACTACAAGTGTAATGCTTTGGCCGCACCTGCGCCTATCGTCCCGAAGTAATGCGTGGCGATACTTCGTACGATACATGCAAGTGCGGCCCTAGCAAAGTTATCGCGATAAAGCATGTGGCATTTCTTTATTTGCACGAACTATCGTGCAATAATCCAAGATGGCCGAAATCATTTACAGACGTGTAAATGATTTCATGAATCACTTTCTTTACTTCTAAATTGTGTGCTAATAATTACGTAATGAATTTATTAAAAAAAGTAACTCAGCCGTATCGTATACTTAGTCACCCGTACGCGTCTGAACTAATAGAAAACAACCTCCGAAATGAACAACGCATGTCTGACCACGCAGCGCGATAGGTTAGCGCGCTAAAACCCTGACGTACCGCCTCCCGGCCGATAACGCACATGCAACCCGAATATTCGCGACGATAGCCGATAACGGCTGGTCACATCTGCGCGTATCGTGTCCTAGCACGAATTTTCGTGACGATAGGCGCAAGTGCGGCCCCAGCATAATACTAATATCGAGGACGAATTCCGAAGTATAATGATTTTTTTAAACAGTTAGATTAGTTTTGAGCAGTATAACCTATCGGTACAATGAGTATCATTATTGTTAAAAGGAAGGTCCTTTTAACAATAAGAACCTTCCTTCCCAAGTAGCACATAAAGGCTGTATAGCGGCTGCCTTATGGTATACCTAGATACTAAGAGCTGTTTAAGATGGTGTTATAAAGGTGTTTACAGCGCATTCTCAGCCTTTATAACTCTTAAATGGGCACAAATTATACAGCCTATAGTTCACATTTAGGTCACATTTCGTTATAACGGCATTATAGTAGCATTATATTAGAGTAATTATGGTTCACTAAGCTGTGTTTTAGATATTTAATAGGACACATGTGACCTCTTAAGCTGCAGAGGCACTAAAAATACGCTCTCCACGGTCATCTTATGCATCTTTAAGTTTTCGAGAACGCCCTTTTAAATTTTTGGTGTACTATTTTGACAATCGTCTTTAAATATTCTGCGATGTCTGTGAACTGCTAATGGTGTCAGTGTAATTATATATATACTGGGTGTAAAAGACATGAGCAGTCAAACGAAAACCACGTATTCTATACATCAAAATAAGACATATTTCAAAAAAAATATTGCTGGGAAATGATTTTTATTTTTTGGTGTTACAAAAAATTGCAAATTGTACCGCGCAATGTAAAGGGCTCAACTCGCACGCAACTCGCAAAACCGCGATAATTTTGCTTGACGGCGGCCCCGTTCGTTAGTGTCCGTGCGCATCGAGTGAGCTACATTGAACGCTAACGTTTTGAAGCCATTTTTTGTTATGAAATACTAAAAAAAATGATAATGTTTCTTTGGACAATAATTAAGAAATAACGTATAGAATACTTTTTCATAAAAAAATGAAAAAAAAAAATTTGACTTTGACCTTCAATAAAATCGTAACTATCAATTTCCCAGGCATAGTATATAGGAAGAAAAATGTTATGACGGTGAGCAGAATACATGGTTCTCGTTTGACTGCTCATGTCTTTTACACCCTGTATATATATTTTGGTTAGTGTTTATCACGTTAATATCGTGAAATCAATTGGGGACGCGAGTTTTCTGTGAATCTATATATCAATTTATAGCAATTTTTTTACGCGCCTCGTATATATTACATTTTTGATTAGAAATATGTTACAAAAATTTTCCTATAACATTTTTTTTATTTTCTGTTTTCTTTTTAATGGCATAAATTATGCTTTGTTTTTATTATTATTGGCAGTAGGTATATAGTTAACATCAATAAAGCGCATTGATTATAAACAAATCATAGAAAACAATATTGTATAATGGTGATAAGAATAATAAAATGGCGACTCCATAAATGCTGCGTAAAAGAATTTAGGTGAACCGATATGCCACTTTTGGAATTAAATCATTGTAAATTTACACCAAACTGATACTTTAGGCTGTACGATAGTTCACTAAGGAACTGTTAAAACCAGCATTTTTACTGTCTAACCCGACACCTACATACAGCAATTATCATATTTTTATACCATTAAAATTCTCTTAAGCAGCCAATGTAATATAAAGATGCTAAATGCTGCAAGAAAGCATTTTTGACAGCATTTTCTACTCAAATAACGTAACAAGAGTATCCATTATAACTTATATAATGCTATTATAACGATCAAAGTGTAATTCACTGGTTAAAGATCACGGTTGAACCTTAATAAGTGGTTATTAAAGCTAAATGTTCCAATTTACACCAAAGGTGATATGTTAAACTGCTACTTGTGCTACTTGGGTTAGGACCAAATTTTATGATCTAGCATTTAGTAGACTTATTGGGCAAATGAATTCTTCGTTTTATTTTTGAATAAATTTTCATAAATTATTTTTATATGAATAGTATAAAAACCTTCACTCGTTTCAGGACTGAGCTATCAGCTAGCACGTCAGCAGCATTAGCTGACTTGGACGGCGCGTGGGAGAGCCATGGCCGCTCGTGTTGTCCACGGTTGTTATTTCATTTCCGCCGTGCGCCCGCGCCGCTGAGAGCCGCGCCTGCTGCGCTCAAGAGACTTGAACATGCTGTAGAAGATCAGCTCTACTTTATACTGCGAAAGGCGCGGATTATTACTAATGTTTGGTATGTTATTGTTATGAGCTAGGGGTTCGTTAATTTGGATAGAAACACCTGGGGCCCGATCGCGGTAAATCATTTCAAGTCGAACGCAGATGAAACACAAACGCTGTCAAAGTTACGTTTCTGTTAAGCCCTGTCCGCACAGCGATAAATAATATCGCGTTCAAATTGAACGCGATATTATTTCCGCGCGAATATTTTATCGCTGTGCGGACAGGGCTTAACAGAAACGTAACTTTGACAGCGTTTGTGTTTCATCTGCGTTCGACTTGAAATGATTTACCGCGATCGGGCCCCTGGTGACACTGATGAGACTTTATTCCGTACACCACTCTAAAGTTTACAATAACCAAGCAAAAAACTCAATGCTAACTTATTCCGTAGTATTCGCCTTAGTCGGTATATCACACTAGATCACTTAGAGAGTATCGCTACGATCCGCACTTGTTCGCTTCTAAGCTTAGAATGTAAAACGAAATCGCGCAAATACTAGAATGTTCGATTATTATCTTGAACAAACCACTAAGTTCATGTGACGAATATAAGCCTCATATCATAGGACTGTAGGTTAATTAATGTACGAACGTTTTCATCGTTTTTAGAAGTTTCTCGTTTAATTCGTCGAGGCCCTTCTGGAAGCTTTGATTATTATCTCGAACATTCTATTGCTTTCTCGTGATTTCTACGGCAATTTACGAATTTGTAACATTATGTTACTTACCATCAGGTGATATAAAGGCCAATTAATGGTTTCCCAATCAAACACAAAGAAAAAAAACTATTTCCATAAAAGTTTAGGTACAGCCGTTACAATGAGGTCCCGTAATGGTATGGCTTTTCCTAATACAACATACATAGTAACATTCCTTTTTGTACCACAATAAAGATGTTTTTTAAATCATCAAAATCGGTCCATCCGTTGCAAAGTTATAAAGTAATTTGCGTCAACTGATTTTATTTAATCCGCTGCGCTCTACGGCATGGCTGTGACGTCACTGTGAGTCGCCGCACACTAGGAACTTTGACTCATTTTCATCTCATATAACTATAACTTCCGTGTTAATAAAGATATTTACTAAATGTATACATATAGGTTCATGGAGGACATCTCACCTGGTGTCGTCTTGGTTGCGCAACCAACAAACCCTTTTGTTCGCGGCAGCGATTGGTTGCGCCACCATGGTGTTTGGTGATATGGCTGATAAAATTGACTTATACAGTTGGAAAAATGGCGCGAAGTTTCACATCAAATCCACACAGAAATGCGAAATGTAAGCACTGACCTTATAGCTTCAACTCCAGTCGTCTGCTTCATGCACGTTTGATATGTTCACCAATAAAACAGTTTATTTTGCGGTTTAGCGATGGTTTGCGGTTTTGGTTTATAATAGGTTGGGGAAAAGTTTCTTCGCATTTTTTAAGAAAATTCAAAACATTTTTTTATATAGTTTATTTACATTTAACTAAAGTATGTACCATTTTGTTCGATAACTTTTTGCCATCTTGTAGGTAGGGACATGATCCCATTGCTATATATAGAAATTTTGGGACTTCTGGTCAAAATACCGCGACAAGTGGTTTTGGCAGTCCTCTCGTGATGTTAACCTGACACTGCCTAAAGAATTCTGAAGAGACCGAAACAGGTGGAAATCTGAAGGTGCAAGGTCAGGACTATACGGCGGATGCATTAACACCTCCCAGCCAAACTCTCTTAATTTTTGCTGAGTGGCTAAAGATGTGTGAGGTCTAGCGTTATCATGATGAAAAACCACACCCCTTCTGTTGATTAATTCCGGCCGCTTTCTCTCAACTTCTTGCTTTAATCTCATCAGTTGTTCGTTGCATTTTTACCTTTTTTTGTAGTAAAATTTTAAAATGTATCGAATTTCTTCATTAGATTCACTCATCTTGGCGGTACGAAAAACAAATGAAAATCACACATTTTCCTAATTTGAATTTGGAATTATGTTCTTTAAAATTTAAACTTTCAATGATACCAAAACCAGCCAGATACAAATAGTATAGCCAAAGAGATTTTATTACAAGTTTATACATATTATAATGCGAAAAGACTTTTTCCCCAACCTAATATGATCGAAAGCGTGCGGAGAATACAGTGCGACTGAGTGGCCGCCGGTTCCGTCGTTATATAGGTCCGGAGCGGAGCGCCGCGAAGGCGGAGCGAGCGCGGAGGGGTGCAAGACGCGGTGCGCGGGCGCAAACTAGACTCTTGAAGATGCTAACTGTAAAGCCAGCATATAACATTCACAAGTCTATGTGGAATTTAATACAAAACAAAGAAAAACGCGCGGACAGTGTCTTAATGAGATAGGGCCCTATATATGGCGATACGGTGACGATCTCTTTCCGAGTCCGAGTTGATTAGTGTGCTTTATGCGATGTATGTGCGTTATTTCTTCGACGATTGAACATGAGGTGAGCGACGACATCGTCTTAGCGCTATCCGCTATCCAGTATCCACGTCTTTCAAACTGCACTGAACATTAAAGCAGACTTCACCTCTACGAGCGATTCAATCAATCACTTAAGTGTCTCCACGGCGATATCATCGCGACGTTTATTAATATAGAATTTAGTATCACGGCGTTAACATCTTCGCCATTGACTCGCTTGAGGAGTTGACGACTTATTCACAACCATTGTTACAGTGCAAAATCCTTGTTCGCAATTCCAAAGAACGAAGAATTTGTGTACATAAACACGGAGGAAGGTGGTGGGGCCCGTGACGTGAGCAGCCTGGTGAGGGAGCTGGTGCGGCGATGCGAGGGAGCGAAGACCCCCGCGGCTGCAGGAGGGGTGGGAGCAGGGCTTGGGGGTGAGCCAGCCCTGGGAGGAGGTCGGCCCACCTTTACCCAGTTCTTGCGCACACACATTGACTTGGCATTCGCCGAGGGTTTTGATGATAATGTCGGGAAATATGCTATGACCACATCATTCTTTGAGGTTAGTCAGCTTAATTTTGTCTTCTTTGTTAATGTTTCACAATAGTATTATAAGTATTGTTTTACATCTCGTATTAGCACTTTTTTCGTAGTGGTTTGTTTCGTTGGTGATTACAGTTATACGGTATAGCATAAAGAAAAATATACGTAACATATTGTACATGGTTTGTCACAGTTACCGAGCGCAGAGTCGTGGAGACTGGCCGCTCAAGCGCTGGTGCCCATATACCTGCAAGAATCAGAGCAGGAATCGCCTGGACCACTCTTCGACGCTCTCGCCACGGATGTCCGGTTTTCACACGCCAGGTGTGCTAAGGTAATATCTCTTTTACGTACAGATGGCCGATTAAGCTATCACAAATTGTCGAATATTTTCAATAGACTTTGAACGCTATGATTATGGACTAAGGATTAAAATTTATTGAAGAAATTTGACAGTTTTGGAAATTATCATACTCACTCGAAGTTATCTAGTGGGGAATGTATGAGGAAGTGATGACACGGTGGTGATGAGATTAGGTGAAGTGTATGAAATATGTAAGGATCATAGCAAGTTGTAAGTGATTTTAGCCTATCGTTAAAGTCTCCGCAGACGAGGAACAGTGCTCAGGAACTTTATTGGCCATTAAAATAGTTTCTTAAGAACTATATTGTACGCCACAATTTTAAACTTTCAGAATAAAAATCGTACACCCTGTGGGTAGAATATGTGAGAAAAGTCTGTCGTCGCTTGTTACCTTTGTCCACCATGAGAAAGAAAAACAATTATGTGTAGATTTCAGGTCAAGCTACAAAAAAACTTTAAAATTTCGCTAAGAAAATTTCTTAGCGAAATTTAAAGTTATTAAGTTCGATCTTCTTGGAGTTTTCTTTAGAAAACCATAACAAACCATATTCTATATTTATTGCAGGTGTTGCCGATAGCTCAAGCATCGTACACTGAGGGTCTACCTTCCCATTATTCCAGCCAGCATCATGAACACAAGGTCTATTTTTATTTACATTTCTTGTTAACGTTAGTAGATACACTGCTGTCAAGGCGAGGAGTACTTTCGAAGATGGGTCAAGTAAGTGTCTCAGTAGAATTTGGCATTTTAGAATTAATTATTCTTGACATGAAAATTTGAGAAAAGTAATAGTATTTTTCTCAAATTTTCAAGTAAACAATAATTAGGTAATCCTAAAATGCCAAATTATACACATATGAAAAGTTGTAATGTAATGAGTACAGCTAGGATTGAAATGTAGACAGAAATGAGCTAGAACCGTAACGTGTGTAACTGTCCAGAGAACCATTATTGTCGTTGAAAATTATTATTGACTATGACTATGCCCTCACCTGATCTAAGTAATGATACGGATAGAGGGGAGTCAACTTTTCCCGAAATCATTAACTACTGAGAGGACTGGCATTTTATATCTAACGATTGGAACACAATTGGTATGACTTTTTTTTATAATAATGAAGCAATTTCTGAGCAAGCTCGAAAAAATATTTTCATTTCTCATACTCGGGAAGTAGTGTTTATTTTAACCCTAGCAGCTGGTGTAAAACTCCTTTTTGCTCCCTAAGGCGGTAAATAGAACTAAGTCTCATTGACAACGAATGTTTACATAATTAAAAAAATATGGTTTACGGTCTTGTAAATGGCTAACCCAACCGAATGCCTTTTCCATATTAAAAATAAAACTATTTATTGTTAAAACAAGGGTAAAAGTCGGTCATCATCTAGTCAGTCTATCTCTTGTTTAATTATCTACAATTGACAAAATTATAATTAAATGCCTTTTCCATATTAAAAATAAAACTATTTATTGTTAAAACAAGGGTAAAAGTCGGTCGTCATCTAGTCAGTCTATCTCTTGTTTAATTATCTACAATTGACAAAATTATAATTACTTACAAAACCATTTGGAGCTTTGGTCATCTAGAACACTATATAAATTTTTTTTCAGAACTTATTAGTACTTGTTAAATTATGAGACATTAAAAAAAACGAAATGTACCCAAAAATGGACAACGAAAGATTACTAACAGAAAAAGTCTTTGCCGTTCATACTTTTGCAGAGCCCATGACATTAACACACAAAAATCCTACAGTTGCACTTACGTCGCTTTAAAATGAGTAAATTTTGAAATTTTAAATTAAAATACCTAGAATCAAAATTAAACAAAATTAAAAATACGTGTTAAGTCTTTTAATGTATATTTTCCATCCATATAATAAAAAAAAATGTGTGTGTCAGCTCCGACGCACGACTGGAGTTTACTCCGAGACAGGTGCGATGGCGCACCTGCTGTCATCCGTGTTTTGACAGTTAGAATGTTGCGCGACATAGGATGCGCACCAATTATGACTTTGACCTTCAAAAACGTAACGAGGTCATTCATTGATAGATTTTACTCCTCACATTTTTCTCATACCGGGTCCCTTATATATTTAAGGAGTAAACTCCAAAAATTGATAAAAACATGTAATGTTATCAATTTTGTGGTTCAGGAGAGCGTGGCCCTGGGCGTGCTGGAGTCAATGGCTCGCGGCCCCCTGGCGGGCGGCGCGCGCGAGAGACTCCGCGCCGCCTGCCGCGCCACACACCGCGCGCGGAGTCTCTGCGAGGCGCCCTCGCTCACCGGACACCCTTGCCTGCTGCCCGACCAGTTAGTACACTCATATTTAAACATTTTTCAACCCGCTGGAAATCTTCGATCTCCGAATTTTGACATGATCTTGAGTATTATGACGATTTAGGTCGATCAGTTTGTCCGTGCAGCCATGTATGTTTTACGAAGTTTAAAGCTGTCGATTTTATTAAAAACTAGTGGATGCCTGCGGCTATATATTATTCTGATGTATGAGCCATATTACTGTAAAGTTTCATTAAAATCCATTCAGCGTAAAAGAGTCACAAACACACATACCTATACATCCATACAAACTTTCACGTTTTTTATTTTTTATGTTACGAGATGGCAAACATGCTTGCGGCCCACCTGATGTTAAGTGGTCACCGCCGCCTATAGACACTTGCAATATTAAATGTAAATCACTTAACACCGCAAGTGCGTTTGCCATCCTAGGGGCTAAGATGATATGCCCAGTAATTACACTGGCTACCTTTCCCTTCAATCCGAAACACAGCGAACTGCTTCACGGCAGAAATAAGAAAACCCTACATATGGGTCTACCACCTACCGGTTTATTACAATAGAATTGAGAAAATAACTATTTTAGATTAAAGATGACATAAATCGGCTCAGCGTACGGTGTGCTTGAGTGCGGGATTGTTTAAGTTGTCGCGCGAGCCAATATTGAAAGATTTACCATGCATAATGTGGATCCGGCTTTATTTTACTATTGTGATATTGTAGTCTACAATTTATAGCGTACTAACGATCCACCCTAGTACCCACCTTCACATTGATAGTCAGTACGTAGAGTACTTACTTTAATTTTAACGAACTATACTTCTAAATCTTCCTCTTGAATCACTCTATCTATTGATGAAAACCGCATTGAAATCTGTTGCGTAGTTTAAAGTCCTGAGCGACAGAAAGAGCGACTTATTCTACACTATGTAGGCACCAGATATACATACTAGGAAAATTAAGGGGATATATAATCAATATAAGATTACAGTTTTGATTATTACATTCATTGTGGGGCTTCTATTTCAGCGCTGGGTGATCAGAATCCACAAAAGAAAGAGTAAGAACCTTTAACGTCTTCTGAATAGACCGCAGTTTATGTCGCATTTACTTGATTGTTATAATTTTACTACAAAAACTGTTCATCTGACTGTCAGTTAGGAGATGAAGTTATACTTGTCTCTTTATTACTATTATCTTTCAAATTATGGAATAATTTTATTTTTGCGTTTACAAACGCGTAAATATAATACTAGAAAAATGCACTGAAAAAAATCGACTTGCCTCAGGCGGGACTCGAACCCGCACCTTCCACAATCCGGGTGGACGCGTTGACCAATTTCGCCACCGAGGCACTGCTTTTCGCTGTCGAAATTTGTCAGTGCTTGGTGCTTATGTTTTTATGGTAAACATCGTTTCATCAAATCTTTGAAATTTGCACTTCCAAGACCCGAACGAAATATTTTTGCAAATATTTGACGCCCAGCTAAGATGAAACTACCTTACATTATGGAATAATTTTATTTTTGCGTTTACAAACGCGTAAATATAATACTAGAAAAATGCACTGAAAAAAATCTGAAAAACTGAAAAAGGATTGTGGAAGGTGCGGGTTCGAGTCCCGCCTGAGGCAAGTCGATTTTTTTCAGTGCATTTTTCTAGTATTATATCTTTCAAATTGTTCATATATTATCACAGTTTAGTTAGTAAATTGATGTTTGGACCATGAATCATGATTTTAATCCTTTAAACGTGGTGGTTTCAGCGACAGCAGCAAGGAGCACTCGTCTGGCGTGCGCTACGTGAGCGCGTGCGCATGTGGTCGCAGCCGCGGCGCACGCGACGACCCGTACAGCGTGCGGCAGGCCAACCACGCTGCCTTCCTGTTGGCTGCCGCCGACTGTGCGCACTGCTCCACGCTGCAGACCATCGAGCTGCCCGTCTTCACGCCCTCCACGCCCAGCTACAGGTACCCTGCACTACACACACTGCCCCAGCTACAGGTACCCTGCACTACACACACTGCCCCAGCTACAGGTACCCTGCACTACACACACTGCCCCAGCTACAGGTACCCTGCACCATACACACTGCCCCAGCTACAGGTACCCTGCACTACACACACTGCCCCAGCTACAGGTACCCTGCACTACACACACTGCCCCAGCTACAGGTACCCTGCACCATACACACTGCCCCAGCTACAGGTACCCTGCACTACACACACTGCCCCAGCTACAGGTACCCTGCACTACACACACTGCCCCATCTACAGGTACCCTGCACTACACACACTGCCCCAGCTACAGGTACCCTGCACTACACACACTGCCCCAGCTACAGGTACCCTGCACTACACACACTGCCCCAGCTACAGGTACCCTGCACTACACACACTGCCCCAGCTACAGGTACCCTGCACCATACACACTGCCCCAGCTACAGGTACCCTGCACTACACACACTGCCCCAGCTACAGGTACCCTGCACTACACACACTGCCCCATCTACAGGTACCCTGCACTACACACACTGCCCCAGCTACAGGTACCCTGCACTACACACACTGCCCCAGCTACAGGTACCCTGCACTACACACACTGCCCCAGCTACAGGTACCCTGCACTACACACACTGCCCCAGCTACAGGTACCCTGCACTACACACACTGCCCCAGCTACAGGTACCCTGCACTACACACACTGCTCCAGCTACAGGTACCCTGCACTACACACACTATCACCACAGATAATATAATACTATACTAGTACTATCACTTAACGTAATTTACTCAATGAACATTTATGTCACTCACCAAATTAAACAGAACATTCATTTCCGAGAAATAAATTGTCTCTTTGAAAGCTTTTTAGCCTGATCAACGAAGGAATAACTCGAAACCCTGGTTTTGATTAATTAATTTTTGCACATATTTTATGAATTATTTAACATTCTATTAGATGGCGGGCCGACGTATTTTTGGAAGGGCATTTTTTTGTTTTGGGGGTGCGACACTCAACAGAATATTTAATGTTTTTCTAAAGAGCGGCGTCAGTGAAAGGCGGATCGAGTCAAGACGGTGAAGAGAAGCGTCGCTCGCAGGACGTGGAAGGCGAGGGCGAGGGCGAGGGGGAGGGTGAGGCGGAGGCGGAGGGGGAAGGTCCGTGGTCGGTGGGGGACGCGCTGTCGCCGGGCTCGGCGCACGACGACGCCTCGCCCGCCTCCGACGGGTACGTCGTGCCCGTGCGACCCGACACTGCCGCAGGTACCTCCGAACATACACTACCTCCGAACATGCTCTGAACATACACACCAAAGCCGGCGGCATTGCGTGTTTTTCACTTGTTTTTGAAATAATCGTGCCAAAAGACTACACCCACCTTAGACCATTTTATACGGGAAGTGGCAAGCGGACGCTTCCCCTCTGCCAAAGTACATGAACAAAGTTCATGTCCGTTTATAAAAACTAGTTCGCCGCGACGACCGACCGCCATTTTGAATTCTGTCGCTAAGTGGACATCGTAAAAATTATTGGTTGCCGAGTGTTTTCTTGTAAACGACGACCAGAAACATAAAAGTTATCCTAAAAAGGAGTTACTTATCACACGGAAGTAATTTTCTATTCAAATAAACTACTGTTTCACATAACTATACAATTTTTCATCTTCAAATTTTGCGACAGAAACAACGATATAACAACGTTAGGCGATATGGTGGTACGCGGGTTAGCCGAGCTCTCATAATAGCGATTACAATTTTTGCAACAGTGTACACGAGTGAATAAATGTGTGCTATGCGTGTTTGCCTCACCCCCTGCGAAAAACGGCAGAATGTTTTCAGTACTAAATCTGCGCTATGCCACGTCCCGTGTTAAATGGTCTAAGACACCCACTTATTTCTGCCTGTTTTTTTTTAAAGAAACGAGTATTGAGTATGTTTATCGCATATTTCCGATATTGACAAAGTGAGATGGGTCATGTAAGGGGCGGGGCGAACGCCTTTGTTCTTGTTTTGAGATTGTAAAGGCCGGTTCATATTAAATACTTCTAAACTTATTGTATTAATTAACAAAAATTTCTGTTCGCGTGATATTATGATATTTTCATAAATAAATAACAATATTGGATATAGTATTAATATTTTATGCACTAGAACTTATAAATCAAATAATTATTATATAATTCTTGTAATCTTTAAAACTATCGTCGTCACTTCTTTTTGATCAACTTTCTGCAAACACGTGAATAATAAACTGCTCTAACATATATTCTACCTTCTATCTTGGTTATCACATGATTGACATTGACACATGTCAACCACTTTTGGCTATCCACTTTAGTTACTTCTTGTAACAAGAGATTTCGAACTTCATCAATTTTATAATTTTTGTTATTTGCTGCTTGATAAAAGAGCGCGTGGCGTTAGAATATTTGTTCATGGTACATTTACCATACAGGCCGGTCTTTTGTGGCGTTTGTGTGAAATGGGCTGTGTTGATTACGTGGACCAATAGCAACGCATTCAGAATTTTCGGTACGGTGAAAATAGACGATAGTTACGCATGTGATGAGTAACGCCGCTAGTGAAGTAAGTTCTTAAAGGTGTGTTCGCCTTGTGCGCCGCAGAGAAGGTGATGTCGCGGCAGCCGTCGACAACGGAGTACCTGCCGGGCATGCTGCACTTGGGCAGTCCGGCGGGGCTGCTGCCGGCCTTCCCCAGCTGGAGCCTGCTGTGTCTGGGCTCGTCCTCGCTGTACTCGCACGCCGCCGGCCTGCCCGAGCACCTGCAGCCCGGCTTCCTGCCGCACACCAACTACCTGCTGCCCTGGGACTGCGCTGTGAGGTGACTGACCTTCCCCAGCTGGAGCCTGCTGTGTCTGGGCACGGTTCCTGCCACGCACCAATTACTTGCTGCCCTGGGACTGCACTGTGAGGTAACTGACCTTCCCCGGCTGGAGCTTGCTGCGTCTGGGCGCGCTTCCTGCTGCACATCAATGACCTGCTGCCCTGGGCCTGCGTTGTGTGATGACTGACCTTCCGCAGCTGGAGCCTGCTGCCTGGGTGGTGCGTTCTCGCTGTCATACTCAAGCATCTGCAGTCTGGCTTCCAGCCACACACCCAGTGCAATCCGCAATCCGAAGGCTGCAAAGACTGGGCTATAAGTTCTTTCCTGAGTTTTCGTCAGGAGACCGTTATCCGGCAAAATTGTCTTGCTACACGAAGCAAATGTTGCCCTTTTATTACGCTGTAAAGTGAATACTTGATACCTGATTTTCCTAATATTTTGTGCGCGGATATTTGTTGGTTATGTCACTAGTGTTTAAATATGTTGCTATTTGCAACAAAGTGTTTATTAGCTCCATCATACGGTTTTATACTTTGATAAGAACCCATATTGAATAAAAGTTCCATAAAGTAAACGATGTTGCAGGCTCGAGCAGGCGGGACTATTCCGTGTTCGTGGTCGAGGCAAATCTGGCGCCCCTTACCACCTCACCGTCAAGATCTTCATCGGTTTCGAGTATGAATGCCCGCGAGGTCACAGGTAACTGTCAACTCATTCCTTCTGTCGTTTATTACTTCGTTCACATTCCCTAACGCCTTGTGTGTCGGGCGGCCTCCTGGAGGTCGATCCCCCCCGCCACAGTTTTCCGATGATGAAAATGATGATTATTATTCGTATTATTTAAAAATATAACTGTACTAATAATATTATATTTTGTTAGCTTATTTTATAACGATTTTAGTGATAAAACTCATATTTATAGTTTTATTACAAAAATTTTATTATTATTTTTTTACACCCGGAAAATTCGCGACGGAAAGTCCGGAAGTAACTGATACACGCGCGAAATTTTACAAAATGGCGGCGACACAATAAGGGGGTAAGTGAACTTAAAAAGCCCGTTGCAGTTTACAAACTTGTACTCCTAATGGAATCACTTTCCAAAAGGGTTAAGCGGACCTTTAGTTAATATTTGGTTCCATATAAAACCACATCTCGCAGAATAGGCATGCAGTGCCTCGAAATATTGACAGATGCCATCTTGTCACATACATGAAAAGGGCATCAAACTCGAAAGCTTACCCACATATAGGCAGGGCGGCAATAGAGCGGTACGATTACCAAAGCGATACGTACAAAATATTGTTATTACGCGCCATTGACACAGCGTTTTTACCGGCCCGTTACCGTATTGTCCCAATATGGTAGGATACATATAAACTCTAAGGCGTGGCGTATACATTTGTCACGTCACGTCAAATTATACTGAAGTAGCGTGCCATGCTATGCGGAATACTCAGTAGTATTTCTTTGGCGCAATTCTCTTTACGATAAAAACGACTCTATGCTACATATTATTAGGTTTATATTGTGTATCTTAGACTATCCACAACCGCCACACGTGCGCGCTACGTCTCCTGTATAAACCGCGCCTAATATTATAAAATCATATCGCACTGTCCCTCGCTACTCCCGTCTCTGTGTTGCCGGAGTTAAAAAGTAACTAATTATGGAGTGAGCCAGCAAACAAAAGCTGAAAAATGGAATGGATGTTATTCTCTAAAACATCTCGGGCAGGCACATTCCATTTCATGTAAAAAAAATACTAATTTTTGTTGAGTACATCATGTCGGAAACTTTTGATGTTTTTAAGTTCTAATTTGTTTAAACTTTTAAGATGTTGTTTCTCAGGCCACTAAAAAGTATTTATTTGATTTGCATCTAAATTTCGAAGAAATAAAGCTAAAATTCATATAAGCTTAGCCAGATTTGCTGTTGCTGGAACCAATGGCTGTGTTACAGTAGGTCAACCCAATTGCTTAATCGGAACTATAATTGTGTATAATGGCATTTGGCAAATGTATTTCAATAGTACTGTTCACATTTCGAGCAATGAACTGTTGTTTAACCATTATATAACGGTCGGTGGATTTGCTTTTACCCATACAACAATCGTTCGAGATGTCAAAAGTTTAAAATTTGAAGTAATAAAACGTCAGTACATTCAACGATGTGGCAACAGAAACGAATCAATCACATAGCTCTATTCAATGCAATGCGTTTACATAAGTCAAAGAGTCGAGAAACCTCTTAGTAATATCTGTGGATACAAGTGTTTATCAGCTTTATGCTTCAACGAAAATATAAAACAAAAATCGAGAGTGGTCTCCCCTTGACTTTCTCGTATACTGGAAACGACTCAAAATTTGATAGAAACCTTTTATTTTGCTATCATACATATAGGTTAAATTTTCGGTCACCCATTCGAGTACCGGCCGCGCACTTGGTTGCTTAACTTTCGTGATCGACGACTCAAAAGTTGATAGAAACATTATATTTTGATATGACATCAAAAACATGCTGTTAAATTTGGTTGCAATAAGCTAAAGCATACTCGAGTTATCGTGCTAACGCACAGACACACACAAATATAATTCCAAAAACGGTGCTTTTGGACTCAGGGAGATCCAAAACGTGTAAATCTGTCAAAATTTCGAGGTTGAATTTTCGGACGATTACAAGACTTCCTCTATACTACGTATCTATACGAGAATTTAAATATGGTCTCAATCCGAGCTCGCGACCATTTTTCGGTCGTACACCGCGGATCTTATCAGCTAGTTAACCTATCGCTCTGCGAGCAATGTCTATGTGTGTGTGTAAGGGGTCACATAGCCAAGTGTATCTAACAACAATACAGCAGAAAAAAATATTATCCGTACTTCGATGAATTCACGCTCTTAAGATAGAAATCCTCTATACGAGAAAGTGAAAATGATTCCGTTGTTGAAGTGTTGGTGTGGTGTTAAGGTTCATGATGTCGTCCCCGGAGGCGGTGGTGTCTGGCGGCGGCGGCGTGGGGCGCGAGGCGGGCTGTGCGGGCGCGCGGCTGGCGGCGCGGGACATGCCGCTCGCCGCCGCCTGCCCGTGCCGCGCGCCCGCCACCCTCGCCCGCCTGCACGTCGTCACGCCCAAGGCGCAGGTGCACGTGACGCTGCGCCCGCAGGTGAGACACACAGACATGCCGCTCGCCGCCGCCTGCCCGTGCCGCGCGCCCGCCACCCTCGCCCGCCTGCACGTCGTCACGCCCAAGGCGCAGGTGCACGTGACGCTGCGCCCGCAGGTGAGACACACAGACATGCCGCTCGCCGCCGCCTGCCCGTGCCGCGCGCCCGCCACCCTCGCCCGCCTGCACGTCGTCACGCCCAAGGCGCAGGTGCACGTGACGCTGCGCCCGCAGGTGAGACACACAGACATGCCGCTCGCCGCCGCCTGCCCGTGCCGCGCGCCCGCCACCCTCGCCCGCCTGCACGTCGTCACGCCCAAGGCGCAGGTGCACGTGACGCTGCGCCCGCAGGTGAGACACACAGACATGCCGCTCGCCGCCGCCTGCCCGTGCCGCGCGCCCGCCACCCTCGCCCGCCTGCACGTCGTCACGCCCAAGGCGCAGGTGCACGTGACGCTGCGCCCGCAGGTGAGACACACAGACATGCCGCTCGCCGCCGCCTGCCCGTGCCGCGCGCCCGCCACCCTCGCCCGCCTGCACGTCGTCACGCCCAAGGCGCAGGTGCACGTGACGCTGCGCCCGCAGGTGAGACACACAGACATGCCGCTCGCCGCCGCCTGCCCGTGCCGCGCGAGGTGAGATGCACACAAACGGAACGCGTACTTAGCGCGACTCAAAGCTAGCGTCAAGTCGGAGTGTTACATACTGCTATGACACAATCACAGCGTAAAAAACTTACGACGGCGATTCGACGCCTTTGAAGTTGAGGAAAATGATACTTTTGTCTAGCACTGCCACATCACTGTAGCACTCCAGTGCGGATCTGTGACTTACTGATATGTGTGGATCGGCGTTAAATGTCCTAAAAGGCTAATGCTTTGCAGACGACAGAGACAAATCGTTGTGGCTGCTGACCACTTACCTCTATTATACAAGTACTGAATATGTCTACTATGACAGTTTGTTTTTTTTATGCCAATTCAAAGCGCGTCCAAGGAACTAAAATTGACATTTACCTATTGAAATATACATTGCTATTGGCTGCAACGAGATCTCTAATCTGTGGTCCGTAGTTCTGTGGGCGTTCACTACCTGCTATCATGATCGACAACCCAAATGACGATAATCAAATGTCATCATATTTTAGACGTCGACATTCAGTCCAGCGTGCTTGTATATTAGAGTTCAGTACTGTCGATAGATGAAGCTCGCCATTGTAGCTTGTCGCGTGCATCTGTCAGGTGACTATAGCTGCAGTTCCCACGACCGTTGGGGACGTGCTAGAGCGTATCTACGAGTAGAGTTCATTTTCAGCGACAAGCAAAATGTCGCGAGTGAACAAATGCATCAACCCTTTTCTTGAATTAAACTTAAACTTTTTTTGACGTGTCCACCGCCACACCGAACTCTCGGGTGGTCCCTACAGCTGATTGGACGAGAGTAAATGACCGATTGTACAGACGAGGCTGCCTAAAACTGTCACATTTCTTTAATACAATTTCCACTTTATTTCACGATCATAAACTGCAAATTCTATTGAAAAACGAATCAAGCTTCCTATACCATTGTTTATTGTGTATTTAGGTGAATGTTCACCTATACTTGAGCCAAATTCGATAAAAGATTTAATGTAAAAAAACACTGTTGCTTTTATAAAAGTGATGAGCAAGAAAGGTAGCGAGTGAAAGGGACAAACCTATACAAAATTACATTTGGTTTGTTTACATTTATTCTTTATCGAATTTGGCTCAATGTAGATAACCACTATTTAATAACAATATCTATGAATTGACCCTTGCGACACAAATTGTCCATATGTATTATTTTTATGTCTCTTGCCATTATTGAATCATAAATCAACATTCAAAAAATCTTATAATGAAACTGATTATGTAATCCGATTGCCTTGCAGGCGCAACCAGTCCCGGGCGGTCCTATCTTCGTACCGGTACCGGCAGGAAGCCCCCCGTTGAAGCTTTCTCCGTCTGCGTACTGGGTGCTTCGTTTGCCACGTGTGTTCTGCGACGAGCGCGGCATACTGCGTCCGAAACCTTCACACCCCGGCGCCCTGCTTGCGCCCATTTTTGGCTTGCAAGACTGAGCAGAACTTGTGTTGGATTTTACTGCGACTGATTTGGATCCGACTAAGGCCTTTGATACGGTGGCTGTTGGCTAGATATGAAAAGAACAATAGCTTCTAATGAAGCAATGGGAGCGAGCAATGATAAACATGTAAAAAGTTATCCACGATTTAAATGAACTAAACCTGACCATCGATCAAGTCTTCCAAATATAAGCCTGAACGCTTAGATGGTGACTTGGAAGAAGGAGCTAGCAATTAATCTAAAATCTATGTAATTCTTTAAGGTTTGATCAGTATATATCAGGACGATTTAAGTACATCCAGAATTAATAGTAATCATAGCGTTATTAATCAGAAATGTTTGGGGTCCCTCAAGGAAACTTACTAGGACCAAGACTCATTTATATTAAATTATTTTTATGTCTCAATTTCTGTCTTTGTTGTTGTATTTGGAAGCTGTAGTAGGTTAATCAGCATCAATTTACTGGCACAAAGTGTTTTGGCTCTACATGAGACATCCATGGTTTATGTCGAAATATATTTACAATGTTTACTTATACACTTAAAACCTTGGCATCAAAATCGTCCAAAGTATGTTATTTATATTTAGTGAATGAATGAATTCATTTACACTTTTGTCGTCGATTTAGGTGTCTAAATCGACGACAAAAGTGTAAATGAATTTTAACGTTAAGAGCACTACAAATTCCAAATGAAACTACAAACAGAATCTTAAATAACAATGAAAATTAAAAAGCACGAATGTATAGGCTTGTGCAAATACATTTATGCAAAAACTATAAGTAGGGCCGTTAAAATCTCATCTTTCTTCTTCAATAGTATTGGAATTGTTCAGACACTTGCCAGTATTCGATCAAATAATTCATGTCAGAGACTTGAAAACGGTGATTTTGGAAATTCTAGCCTAGCACTGTAAACTTAATCGACTCAGTATAACTTTCAAACTATAACTTGTACTGTCTTAAATTGAAAACTGTATCTTTAATGCATGTGAAGGCTGCAATCAATATACAAGAACAACCAAATTAAGAACATTAGTAAGTTTCTTAAATATGCCTTTGTCATTATATTACTCTACTATAATTCGTTTAAATCAAATCGGTTCTATTATGTAATCCTTTTATGGTGCAAGATTTTTTTAAAGCTCAACTATTTGAACACTTTAAAGCCCAAGAAGATTTTTTTTCATTGTATTTCAACCTTATCTCAAAGTGGTAACGTTCTGTATTGTGGCAAATCACTAATATGCATACTGGTACGCGAACCCGGATATTCCAGAGCTACTACGTCTCGTCCAGACATTCCCTCCGAGTAAGTAGTATCCTTGCTGTCCTCTTTCTAGCCCAATCTCTTCAATATTCTCTCCGTTCTATTACCCTGTTCCTAATCCATTTTCCCTTTTCTCCTACATTTCCGCCAATCCAGGGTCTGCTGTGCCAGTGGATATGTGTTTAGGGGTGACCCTAGTCTCAAGCGTGCCTTGATCTGGGAACGGCGAACCTAGAAGAAGGTTCACGGCTCTCGCGGAGCGGAAAGTGGTTCACGGAAAGCCGCTTTGCTACGTTAAATGTTAGAAGATGTATGGAAGGTAAAATAGATGAGGTGTGTCAAATGATGGTTGAAAGGCACATTGACGTTCTGTGTGTGAATGAAACGAAATGGAAAGGTTGTGACATTACCAAACATAGACCCTATACGGAGTTTCAGGATCCAGCCGAGGCCAGCAGGGATTTGGTATCCTCCTTTCCGATAGAATAGTAGAGTGTTATATGTATATGTAGAAAAGTGAACTGATATCTGTGCCATCATTGCAAATTAAAACGTATCATTGTTCATAAAAATTGCTTAACCCTTAACTGGTGCAGAAATAAATATTATTCATTATTTTACCTTTACTGCGTATACCTATGTATACGCACTAAGACAAAGAAATAAAGTTTAAAACTATGGTGGCAACGTATTGGTAATTACAGGAAATACTATGCAGCGTGTGGAAATATTGAAAAAATACAGTGTATGTTTTTTGTTTCATTGAATATATTTTTCAATTATTAAGGGATTGTGTTTTATTCTTTTGTGTTTTACCCGATTATCTAAAATATCATTTTATTTAAAATTTAAACCAAATTAAACAGAAAACGAAAGATAAGAAAAAATCTCGTCATAATTATGCCTAAGACGGGACCATATATTGTAATCATTGCACGGGACTTTGATCGAGCCAAATAAAATTAGAAACAAAATTCAAAATCATTTAATTATCAATAACGTAATTCGATTATCATGGAAAAAGTCAAACATAATTAAATCAAAGAAATATAAACATCAAATTAGGTTAACATTTTCTTAAGTTTCATTTTAAAAAAGTGTATAGTTCTAAATTTAAATCAAAACTTTCAAGTTTCAAAACAAAACATTCAAAAAAGGAACTTGTGGCGGAAATACGCCCTTGAAAGTATTGAATTTGTACGTAACAGCCGAACGACGCATGCGCCCTCTTCTGTCTTGCGCATTGGCGGCGGAAACAAAATTGAGCGGGAAAAGTTTAGTGCCTATAAAATGTTTAGGTGTTATTATATTGCTAAAATTTAATTTTATAATGGTTATTAAATTGATAGATTAATTACTAGACCTCAATAATGGATTCTTCATAAGTAATTTATAAATTTAAACTAAAAAGTGTTGAAATGATCGCCATACTTGTCTACGGATAGCATGGAAGGAGTTTAGGGGTGGGGGTATGCACGGCTTCGTGCTTCGTGGCGTGTCTGTGAGTGCTCAGTCTGCTTTGCGCCGTCGCCGCGCGTACTACTGAGCGGGAACTCTGCCCGATTGCCGACAGACAACGATCGCAACTTCGGAAACTTTTTTGCGGCACTTATGCCGCTTTTACATCAGGTTAGTGGATTACTTTTTATCAATATTCTGGTTTTTACTAGTATGTTCTTTGTTCAGAGGGAAAGAATAATCAATCTTTAAGTGTTATTTAAATTGATACAATTGTTTTTTGAACGATTGATTTGATTCTGTCATGTTTTAAGATTTTTTTCTCGTTTGCTTGTAAAGTACTTTCTTTAGGATACTTAAATACTTAATAGTCCCTGGCCGGCGGTTACATTTTGAAAAGTTTTAGAACTACCCTCATTTCATAATTTAACATAAATTATAATTTCTTTCACGAATAGGATACTAGCCGCGGTGGCGGCGGTTCCAATGAGAACCGACGCTCGCTCGCGGACTTCTTGGGATTGGATACTACGCAATTGGAGCCCGTGGCTGCTACCGGGAATCACCGTGGCAATGTAAGTAAAATTCTTTTAGATTTATTTTTGCAATTAAAGTTTTATATATCACTATTATTACGAATCTTCTAACTTTGTCTATGTAGTATGCAGTGTTGCGTTGCATATAGCTGTTTCTCGGTTGTCCCATGATTTCCCGCTTACATTTTTTTTTTACTACGGACGTTCAGCAAGGCCCTGTCCGCACAGCGATATTTCACCGCACGTTTTTTTCTCGCAAAATTCTGTGACGCATAGGATGTTATAGGACTATCCGCACATGCGGTAAAAAAATCTCGCGAAAAAATCTGGGGTTTGATGCAAATTGAACGCGAAACGGTGCGGGTTTTTTTCCGCGCGAATATTTTATCGCTGTGCGGACAGGGCCTAAGGCATTTTTAATCGATTTCAAACTACCTACATTCAATGCCCTATAAAAAAAACCAAAGATTTTTTTAAATTGCTACCTCCTTTAAAATGGTTTCGTCATTTTTATCCTTTACCGGCAACACGTTGGGCGCCAAAAAAGTGTCTGTAGAAGTTTATTTTGCATTTTTATTTGCGTGCTACTAGGTTTTGAGATGCGATACTAAAGCAATCAGTGAAATTTTAATATTTTCGAAAGAACTTTATCTGAAGTAACTAAAAATCCTTTTCGAATGTTAATTTCGTTGTCCGAACAATATTCAGTTTTCCTAGTTTGTAAATCAAAAGTTAAGTGCAGTCTGAGGCTTTATTGTCCGTTCATAGCATAGCATACGACATCCGGTTTGATGGCAGTTAATGTGGGCCGCGGCGGGTGCCAGCGCGGTGTAATACGCGCCCCGTGCCAACTAACCGGCCGTTGTGGCGCTTCACTGCGCTTGCATTAGCTTCTACCCGTTTTAGACGTGTAGTTTAACTTTTGTATGTTAAGCTGATCGGGCTAGCAACAAGCCAAGACGCTCCACCACATTTGGATTTAAATTGTACTTTTATTAGAACTGCTTTTGGCTCTCGACAAGGTTTATTTTGAATTTCGTTCTACCCTCATGTTCTTATTTTAATGGTTCGCCTTGAATAGTTTTTAGAAGCAATTTGTTTAGTACCTAAATAAATTCGTAGTTTTTATTAGAAATGTAAACTGCTACTAAATTAGTTTTTGCACGACGACCCCGTCACTTGAATGGCCGTCCCTCCCATTTTAGAGTATTATATTACACTTTACGAAATTAACTTTAAAAATATTGCGATATTAATGGCGGTAATAAATAAACTGACTCTCCCCTTGCCAAGAGCGGGACCCTTAAACTCTCGAGATCCCCGAAATCCCAAACAATGTATAGAATAAGTATGCAATCGCGCACTTGGCAGGCGTCTGGTCGCGTATTGCCGGCTATTGGCATGCAACTGGCAATTTAATATTATTTGTGTAGGCTCATGCCAAGGCCCCTGTATGTAGCGAGGGTTAATCGGGCGGGGCGATTCGCGACCCGGAAAACTATCTTCGTTACAGAGACTGGTTTTTCGTGCCTCTTGGCTTCGAGAGATCCCGCTTAGTTTGATCGCAGTCTGTATTCGGAAATGTTAGATTACCGGTATCTTGCCAAATCATATATTGAAACTTGTCATGAAGGAAAATTGCTTCAGTTTTACAATTTGTTGAAAATAAGTTTGAAGTATTCTTTTTGAAACTTCCATAAAAGTTTTTGTTTGAAAATTCTTCATGTAATGTTTGAAATGTAGGCAGATTAAATGAAAAACTAGACTAGAAAAAAAACCTGTCTTGGTGAAGCCAGAGACTGGAACGGGACTCTTAACGTTTCGTAATACAGAAATTTTATGGGCCTGCCACACACTCGAGTGGCGTGGGAAGTAGCGAGGAAAGGAGGCAGAGATGTAGTGTGGCCACGTTACTCTTCATGCTCCTCGTCCTGCCCATCGCTCCCTATTTTGTCGGTTTTTTGTGACGACGACTACGATATGTATTTCTTTGTATGACATTGATATAATTAGCTATTCTAAAAATGCATAGTGCACACGCTGCCACAATTTCTTCGTCCATTGTAGCCAAAGGCAAATGACAAGTGAGGAGCGACGCGATTAATTGCGCGAGTAGAGCAGTGTGTGGGCAGATAGGGTAACATCGTGGCAGCGCGAGGAGCAGTGCGATGAGCAGCGTGAGGAGCATAGTGTGGCAGGCCCATAAAGGGTTGAATAATTCGTCATCTCTCAAGTCCTGTGTAGCTCTGAGGAAAGAGCATTCACCCGGATCGCGAAGGTCGCGGGTTCTAGTCTCTTCTCGGGCTTTATTATGATAGGGTTGTTTCCTGTCTTTAGTTTTCTATTTAATGCCTGTTTAATGCCAAATAAATTTAGTAACAAAATCCAATTCTCTAAGTACGTACTGTAAAGGTTTTCCTAATGGATCAAGTTTGTCATCAATGAGTCACACGCGTTCTGAAATGTGAAAAGGAATTTTCCCCAAATAGTTTTATCGGTTGTTTCATTGGGGTGCTTTCATTTCAGTATTCATACTGAAAGCTATTACGCATGTTTATGAAGTAGGATGTCTGAGCTTTGTTAATTTTTCTTATTAAATGTTCAATTTAAGCGAATTGAGAGGTTTAATGTATTTCGAAGCATTTACAAGCTATTTAAAATTTTAAATTTTTTTGGCTAGCTAGATTTCTAAAATAGTACTGGGCATTTGGCTGGATAGTACGATATAGGTTTGCGATGATTTCCAAAACTGCTCGTAAATTTAAAAAATCCAATTTAAATACATTGAATAATTTAAATGTAGGTGATTCATACTTTAGTTCAAATTTGTCTACAAAATACTTAGAACGTACGTAACTAACTTTATAAATCTTAGAGTATTTTGGCTCTCGATTTATTTGAGTGACTTTGCTACGTAAAGCTGCAAGTTTGATTTTCAATTTTGAGTTAAAATCGCTAAATTTGATATACCTACCTATACTACGAAATGTGCAGGCTGATGATAAACTATCCCCTACACGCGCTACCAAGTCTATCTACAAACCCCGCAGAGCTCTGAGCTTTAGAATCCTTGTCCATGAATTGAAATTCGCAATCAAAAGGTAGTTTTGTTTCTCGGTACCTTTACAATAAACTACATATCTCCAGATGGTTTTTCCAGTTTAGTTCTTCTATATAAAATATTTCTTTTTTATTTGACGCAATAAGATGCTAGAATACCACATTGGAAACTTCGGCAGGCTTGGAACAAATTCGTTGAACCTCTCTTATGTAGCTTATTTTGAAGAACTGTATAGCCTGTACAGCGAATACACTGTAGTCTCCGAACTTGATTTTTTGTTTACTTTAATAAGTTGGCTATATAGGATTTGTGAATCGACTCTCGCTTTCGGTCGTTACTGAATAAATGCGTTGCTTACCAAAATATAAATTTCTTTTCTAACTTTTAAGTAAGATTCGGATCGCGGCAAGTCTTTATAGTTTCTATTTTTACTTTTTCGCATACGTAGTATAGAGGAAGTCTTGTAATCGTCAAAAAATTCGATCTATAGATTTTGACGGATTTACGTTTTGGACCTCTGAGTGTGTGTCTGTGCGTTAGCACAATAACTTTAGTATGCTTTAACTTATTGCAACCAAATTTAACATGCGTGTATGACGTCAAAATATAAGGTTTCTAACAAATTTTGAGTCTTCGATAACGAAAGACAAGCTACACAGTGCGCGGTCGGTACTCGGATGGGTGACCAAAATTTAACATCCATGTACATCAAAATATGAGATTTCTATAAACTTTGGAATTATTTCCGGTATACGAGAAAGTCAAGGGGAGACCACTCCTTTTTTTTTGGAATTTAAGTAGTAGGGTTTTTCAATAGTGTGAATTAAAAATATTGCACCATTTTCCCACTCTTGACAGCATCCGCTGTAGTTTGGTGTCTTTGTTTCTTAAATAGATGTTTGGAGTTGGTTGGTTTAAAGTTCGCTTGGCTGGCTACCATCTTATCGGTATCACCATAACGATACCTAGTTATCAGCATTGTTCAGACTACGTAATTGAAGTAAACATTTGCATTTAGGAGGGCAGCCAGGGCAGTGACAGCGAGTGGCGCTGGGATGAGCCGGGCAGCCCTGAGGTTGCGCACACTCCTCGGGCGCTCGTGCCGCCCGCCTGCTTTCCTCCGCTGCACCCCAGGGCTTTCGCTAGCTTCAGGTGAGTTTTAAGATTTTTATTCACACAAGTGTCAAACTAGAATTCCGGTCTGTTAGTAGTATTTACCCTAGCCTATAGACATTATGTTCGGATACTTTCTACGGACATAATTGAAGGTGACTTTCATTTTACAACCCTAGTGAGGACCGATAGTGATCTCCCTATTTTACCTAGAGATGATAATAAAAGCTGTTTTCTGTTACTGTAGTTCGTGCCAAATTTCTATGTGTATGTTGTAAACTATCTATTAAAAATTTTTTTTTTAATTTATTTTAAAACTATGCAATCTAATGGAAATTATGTAAATTATTTAAAATGTACATAGAAGATAAACCAAAAAAGGTTTTGCTAATTTCCAGACTTTACATTTTTTTAATGGCATTTATGGAAAAATTCAGTGTTCGGATTTCTAAACAAATGGGGCACATAAAATTTGATAGGTATTTCATGACGCTCTGCAGTGTTAACAATAACATTCGTAGTCTCTCTGCTTGGTCTGCCAGCCTAAATGTTTTGGTCGCCGACTGTCTCCTTCGAGACTTAAGGGGCATCTGGACCATAAAAATCTCTACCACTAGTTGAGTAACCTATTTTGTAAAAATGGTAGTGGTCAGATTTTCCACTCTACCGTAGCAATCTCAGCTGATAGAGCAACCAACTTTCTAAACCTGTTGGTGGTAGACTCTACCAAAAGTCGCATGTATGTTGGTCAATGTCAAAGAAAACGTGTGACATTGTAATTTTTAGGGTTCCGTACCTCAAAAGGAAAAAACGGAACCCTTATAGGATCACTTTGTTGTCCGTCTGTCTGTCTGTCTGTCAAGACCCTTTATCTCAAGAACGCGTGGACGTATCAAGCTGAAATTCACATGAAATACTCAGGTCTATTGTCCCTTTAAGCTGTGAAAATATCAAACTTCTAAGCCAAGCCAATCAAAAGATACAGCCGATTATGTCGATATTTTCAACAAATTTTCGACACTCTCAAAGGAATCAAAACCTACAGGATACTTCCCGTAAACTCAGAATCTTGAAATTTGGCATGAAGCATTGTCATATAATGCAAATATAGGAAAAATTGCGAAAATCACATTTTTTTAGTTATATAATATTTTAAAAATATTTTAACAAAATGAAACTTACTACCTTATTTCTCACGAACGAATAAAGGTATCAAATTGAAATTTATACCAAATACCTAGGTCTATTGTCCCTTTAAGCAGTGAAAAAATCAAACTTCTAAGTTAACGCAATCAAAAGATACAGCAGTTTATACCGAGGAACCCTCAGTGTGCGAGTCCGACTCGCACTTGGCCGGTTTTTTGAAAATTTGTGTACTTCCATTGTTTATTATGGGGGTTATATTTTGTAAGTGTAGGTATTTTTTTATTAGATATCTGATGACCATTTGATTTTTAGTTAGTTAAAGAATGTTTGTTAGATTTTTAGTAAATTAAAATAAATATTCCAATAATTTAACAAACCATAATTCTAATGAAAAACATTTAAGAGATTTTCAAGAATTTTGTTGGCCGGATCCTGATTTTTATTTAAGTAATGAATAATTTTACAAAATAAAGTAATTTAACAAACCTAATGCTTTCCATTGAAAAACTTTTCAAATTACATTAAACTCTGTTGCCCAGATGCAAAATAAAAATATTGCACCCGGGCTGCACAAACCATGTGATGCCGGCATAGTAGAATAGCATCACCCCATATCCTCCAATGAGTGTTGTAGAAGGCGACTAATGGATCAGCAAAGGGGTGTTTATCACCTTATACTCCGTCCACCAATCTGCATTGGGCAAGCGTGGTGGACTACTGCCTACACATCCTTCGATGACAAGGTCTTGTGTCCCAGCAGTGAGTCTAATTATAGACTGATAGGATAAGGCAACACAAATAGTTTCATGGAACTTAAAATCTTCGTTTTTAAATGTTTTTCATTGAATATATTGTTAGTTATACAACATGTAAACTAAATAACCAACACCCTGAATACAGGTGGTTTGGGATCGGCTTCAGAGTTGAATTCAATAATTTTTTTTGAAAAAAAAGTTTTTTTTTGAAAAAAAACAAAAAGTACCCAGAAAATGTTGTATAATATTTTCTGTATACTTTTTGTTTTTTTTTTTCTTTTTTTTTTATAAAAAACTTTTTTTTTCAAAAAAAAATTATTGAAATCAACTCTGAAGCCGATCCCAAACCACCTGTATTCAGGGTGTTGGTTATTTAGTTTACATGTTGTATAATTGGAATATTGATTTTAAATTCTTCATTGGAAAACCTTGTTTGTTAACTAAAATCTCTAATGATCAGATATCTGAAAAACAATAAAATATCCACTTGCAAAATATAACCCCCTTAATAAACCATGAAAATAAACAAATTTTCAAAAAATCATATATGTATCTTTGACATTGACCCAACATCAGCAGACTTTTGGTCGACTCTACCACTAACAGTTGTAAAAAGTTTGTCGCTCGACCACCATCCAAGATTGATGCGGTCGAGTGGCTGCCCGCCACCATTTTTACTTTCTCGTATACGTAGTACCTATAGAGGAAGTATTGTAATCGTCAAAAAATTCGACCTCAAGATTTTGACGGATTAACACTTTTTGGACCTCCCAGAGTCCAAAAATATCGTTTTTGGAATTTTGTCAGTGTGTCTGTGCGTTAGCACGATAACTCGAGCATGCTTTAACTTATTGCAACCAATTTTAACATGCGTGTATGACATCAAAATATAGGTATTAACTTTTGAGCCGTCGATCACGAAAGTTAAGCAACAAAGTGCGCGGTCGGTACTCGGATGGGTGACCAAAATTTAACATGTATGTATGACATCAAAATATAAGGTTTCTATTAACCTTAGTCTTTTCCGGTATTCGAGAAAGTCTAGGGGAGACCACTCCCGATTTTTATAAAATAGGTTGATCTATCAGTGGTCGAGATTTCTATAGTCCAATTGCCCCCATAAGTCCCGACAAGTCGACAGTGCGTAGTATCTCTTAGCCCATTTGCAGTCTTCATTGAAAGTCTTAATTACCATAATGTTTCCTCTAATGACTTCTGAAATGTCTTTATGGAATCAATTTGTATATAGGTGTTGTACCATCCGAGAAATTTGAGGGTTGTAAACTGGTATGTTGATCGTCTGATGGCAAGTTACAAAAGGGATTGTCTAGTTCTTAATATAATTGGGTAGCAAGTACTATAATATCCAAGGTCTAAGTAGAGCACAGTGTTCCCTAATGTGTTAATTAACGTAAGTGAAATTTAGTGAATTTTGTGTCGTTGCAGCGAGAGTGCGCGCCCGGGCAATTGGCCCGAAGAAAATGGATCCGGCCAAGGGATAACCGACCTTGTCGCGTCTCTAGTAAGTACCCGTTTCCTATTTTTTGTTCGAAAAGAACTAAACTATGTTGGCTAGTAATGACCTTTAAAATCTCTGATATTTTGTCTAGGTCTATTTTTAGTTTGTGGCGAATAAACCACTCAAACTGACGTTATCCCATTTTGCGCATCTCTGGAAGAGTGAGAAATTGAGCCCTTGTCTCGTAGTCTGGTCAAAAAGCTATTGCTTTCTTTCTTAATCAATTTGGAAGTTGATATGCTACATCACATCAAGTTTACTCTCAATTCAAACTTTTAATCCATCCAAATGCCCTGAAATTTGTGCATATTACATAAATGCTTAGATGGTTTGGAATAAATATTAAATGAATTGTTATTCTAAGCTTTTGTGCGAGATTGGATCTGTGTCCATTATTTTTAAGATGTTACTTTCCTACTTAAGCGTTGAAAAATCTGTAGTAATAACTTAAATCTTCCACTGAAGATGCGAATGATCAAATAATGCAACTAGAATCTAGAATACCTTTTTAACCCCTTCTGTCCTGGTGTCCATTTCAATGAACATAGTTTAAAAATACTGCTATTATGAAGCGCTCTTACCAGAGTTGAAATATATACTATTTAAGTGACATTCGGTACATTCTTAAGACAAAATTATATCCAACAAAAGCTAGGAAAAATTTGTAGGTTAAAAAAAAAATTCTTTCATTAAAAACGATATAATTATCCTTTTCAATGAGAAAAATATCAACGAAATATTTTTTGAAGTCTAAACACTAATTCAGGTCTGAAGGGGTTAAAAGTAGTGCAGTTTTCGGAAAGCAACATCTTAGTCCATATCTACCAGTCTACTTGATATGAGCCAACGTTTCCGGGAAAATCTGATGAATCCCTCTGCCCTTTTAGTTGTATCTCCACATCCTTTCTACTGTTAGCATAAAGGGAGTTCGTAGCAGACTACGCGCAGCATTTATATGCATACGCGTCTCCTAGCTACGGATATAAATGAATAGAAACCAGTAGCGTAACGGCATCGCGTACCTACTGCTCTTGCGTGTAGTATGCTACAAACTTGTCCCTGTGGCAAGTATTCATCAACTCTTATAATGTCCCCACCGAGGGGCTCGAGCCTACCCCACATTAGGGGCGATTAGGCCTTAGTCAAACACGCTGGCCAAGTGCGGGTTGGTCGACTTCACACACAACCTAAGAATTTCTTCATAGGTGTGCAGGTTTCCTCATGATGTTTTCCTTCACCGTAAAAGCGTCGATTAAACGTACATATGAATTCAAAATTTGAAAACTCATTGGTACGTAGCGGGTTTTGAACCAGTGCCTCTCATGGGGGGGACGCTCTTACGCACTACGCCACAGACGCTTTTAGGTTTTAGTTTGGCAAGTATTGAAGCTGCGCATTGTTTCAGAAGGCCCTGGCGATGCCGGCGTCGAGCGCTCGCTCCACACAGCTCAAGGTGCGGCTGAGCTTCGCCGCGCCTGAACAGTCTAATCCCCCACCCGCCGCAGAGGATAGGAATCTGCTCAGACGAGCCGCCTCTTTTTGTAAGTTGGTTTTTAAGTTTTCGTGCATTTAATTTTTTCTATTTAACTATACATAAAAGTCAAAGAACTTTTTCTAAGACTCCCTTAATGAACTTTCAACAAAATTTGTTTCGCAAGGTTTCCGGAGTAAGGGGTAGGAAATCTATTTAGAATCACGGGTTGCAAAACCACGATCTAAATCTTATTTTTGCTAGTTTCACAAGTGTTTGTAATTAATTTAGAAAAAACTTCACGACGAAACCCTTTAAACTCTATAGTAACTTAGTTTGGAAAAGTCTTTGTTTTAATCGAAAATATAACTCTTGGAAAGATCTATATTTGATGTGATATTTCTTGTAATGTTCTTGTTATATTTTTTATAGGAAATATAACGAGAACATTAAATATAACAAGACATTTATTTACGAGTATATAGTCTATATAGTTTTGTATATGAGCATACAAAACTATAGACTATACTTATTTTGCTTACTTTTACTTGTGGCGAATTTAAACCTTAAGCTCCCTATTTTTTTTTCTGCGTTTTCTACTAAACCTCTTAAAATATATGGACCACCTCTAGAACCTGCCATAGTGTACTTGCCCTCCAAGAATCTCGAAAGGGTCATCGGGGTCCTTTGGAGGTCTCCTTCAATGGTAATGTTGAGTGAAGTTCGGCGGTTGCGCAGGCGGCGCGAGCGGCGGCGAGGGGGGCGGGGCGGGGGACGTGGTCCGCTGGAAGGGCGCGCTGCCGGAGCGCTGCGTCGACCCCAGCGGTGGGCTCTCGCCCAAGGTGTTCATGGGCGGGCTGCCCTACGACATCACAGAGAACACTCTCATGCACACGCTGCGCCAGTTCCAGCCGGTGCGGTCAGTGGGATTAACCTGTTCATTTGTCTTTTAGGTTATGCTACACACCTATAATCACGGTCTTAATAGCAAAGGTTTAGCAGAGCTTTAGACGTTTAGGCGCAGAATTTCCAATTCGCAAAATGTCCAACGGTCGCAAAATGACCAGTTCGCAGAATGTCCAGTTCACAGAATGTCCAGTTCGTAAAATGTCCATTTTGCAAAATGTCCAATATTCATCGTGACGTTATTAATTTACTAAACACCTTTTGTTTCTGTGATGCATATTAATGTGAGAAACTCCCTAAAAGCGCTTCTGGCACGCTGTATTTATGTCGACCTAACCCGTTCATGGCTGCGCTCCTCGCTAACCTAAGTTACACTGTAACTGAAAGGAAAAATTACGTTACTATTAATATTGGACATTTTGCGAACTGTACATTCAGCGAATTAGAGATTCTGCGAACTGAACATTTTGCGACCGTTGGACAATTTTGCGAATTGAACATTCTGCGCCTAAACCGCCTTAGAGCCCCTTCACATTCACGTTTGTGACGCAGTTTCCTCTGCAGTTACGCTCTTGGCTAACATTGGCTTGCATAAGCCACATCTGGCATTATGGATCATAGTGCCTCGAACTAGTAACTGCTTGCCAGCCTGTCGCCTACATGAGATCACAAATCCCAAAAATTTACAAAGCTTCAGTGAACCATAAGTCTTCGATCGGTGTATAGACAAGTGGCAAACTCTACAAAAAAAATCTGTGAATAATGCCAAAACATTTGACACGATTGTAGTCCTGAATTCATGATATTTACTTGGTAATATCAGTTTCATATGTCCCATCACTGACCCAGCAAACGTTCTTTCTGCCATATATATTTGGACAAATATACTTTACGACCTATTTTGACACCTACCAAATATACACAAAAGTCTTAAAAATCTGTAGAGCCGTTTCGGAGGAACGCAGTCTTAACACCGTAACACGAGATTTTCATTTACTTTGATTCAATCTATCGGTGACTTGTCCACGCGCTCTGGACAGATATTCCACTATAGATTCTCTTCAGTCCGGGTTACCCGTTGATTGTTTATAAATTAATTCATCTGTCCAATAATGTACCTACAGATCTTTGAACTAATTATTACAAAAGTATAAAAAGTGATTTCTTTTCTTGATCACGAAGGTTAAATTGATGTAAATTGTGGAATGGACATTGGAATAACCTACTTACTATGACTAATTAGTTCTAAAAATTTTAGTTTAAAATAACCTAAAATATACCCGGACTTCTAAGATGATTTTGAGTGAAACTTGTCCTATTCGCTATCTTTTTTTGACGGATGAGAGTGATAATCCCAGTGAATTGCATATCCATCGCTGTTTTTAGACTGTGCCATAAAAGCGTCTTGTAAAACTGCAATAGATGTGTAAATCACTCTGTGATTATCACTTTTAGCTGTCAAGAAAAGTTAGCGAATAGGCCTGCAGGGCCCTATCCCATAAAACATTGTAACTTGTATTAAAAGTGGAACTCACTTATCAATTCCTATAATGAGAAAGACTAATTTGTTATAATTTCGTTGTTGTTAGTTGGTTTGTTTTACTGAAGAATTGTTGATTTTTGGGTTTGGTGTCTGCTGCCGGAAGTGGCTTTGCGCGTGACCGAATTTAACCTGAAGCTCTGCTCGACCACTTTTGGAATTTTGAGCGCGATTATATGTATCTAATTTAGATGGAGTTAATTTAAACTGGTGTTTTTTACCAATTTTTATCTATTTAATAAACAATCTAAATAGCGGAGCGTATACACAGAATATTATCTTTTCTTTAGTTTTCTATTTATATACATACAATCACTGGGGTTGAGCAGAGCTTTAGGTAATATTTAGTTAGTCTCATCTGGCAGTGTGGGCCATGCATTTCTATTTACTTCGGAATCCATTTTAATCTTTTTTGTTTAATTATTTTAAAATTTATAGATAGAGAAGTAAAATTCTGGCACAACAGTCGCACTTACCTTATCATTTTTGCCTTTCACTGCCAGCGTAAAAGAACTCTTTAGGTTCTAAGACTAGAATTTGTTTAAAAAACCAGTCTAGTTATTCCGACTCTTGCACGAAGGTTTCCGTACCATTAATATATCTTTTATTTGGATTTTAAATTAAAAAAATTGTAAATATTTAATGTTTCCACCTGTTATCGTTAGACTGAGAAAAAATGGGAGAAAAATTCACTTTTGTTGTACGGGAGCCCCCTTAAATATTTTGTTTTCATTAGCATTTGTCGTTATAGCGGTAACAGAAAGTCTGAAAATTTCAACAGTCTATCACGGTTTGAGATACAGCTAGCCTGGTGACAGACTGACTGACAGACGGAGTCTTGGTAATAGTATTTTACACTTTGGGTACAGAACCCTAAAAAGCTCCGCTAGTCCCCGCTAGCATGGACAGGCTTCCTAATAGACAATGTTGTAGTGTGGAGTGGCCCGGGCGGGAGTGTGGCGGGGGCGGGGGCGAGGGCGGGGGCGGGGGGCCGCGCGGGTTCGCGTACGTGACCTTCGAGAGCGAGCGCCGCGTGCGGGCGCTGCTTGCCGCCTCGCGACGAGACGGCAACAACTGGTACTACCGCGTCACTTCCAGGAGGATACGCAGCAAAGAGGTAACACAACGTGGGAGTAAACCAAGAGACTAAAGTAGCTCCATTTCTAACATTATTTGAGCCAAATTCGATAAAGAATGAATGGAAACTGACCACTGTCATTTTTTGCTTGCTCCCAAAGAGTCTCACTGTAACCTGTAACACTGTGGCTCGTTGGGAGAACTTTGTAAAATAATTCCCAATCAGTCGCACATGTGACACATTGGGAGACCTTTCTTAAAACTATCTCCAACCAGTCTCAGTATGACACGTTGGGAGGCCTTTTCGAAATACGAATACTCGCTTAACAAATGATTTTAATTTAAGATAAACAGATGTACTGTTTCCAGGCCACTAATCCCTATCGACTTTCCCCATCAATGTGGGATTGTGAACTTTTCAGTCGGTATGTTTCCAACCTGAAGTACCAGGCTAGCATGACTATACAGGAGATGTTTAGCATACTGTTCAATCATAATCATAATACACAATTGGGTTAAATAATCTTTTATAATAATAAGTAACCTCTTATATGAATTGAATTGATAAAAGATTGGGTAAAAGGTTCACCTACATAAATAGAGTCCAAAAAAGAATGAACATGTAACAGTATACCTATCAGCAGGTTGGCCTAACGTTAGGAATGATTTAAGAAAGTTCTCCCAATGTGTCGGTGTGGTGTGACTGGTTGGGAATTATTTAAAAAAGATCTCCCAACGTGTTAGTGTGACTAGTTGGGAATCATTTTACAAAGTTCTCCCAATGAGTCGGTGTTACAGGTTACAGTGCGACTCGTTCGGAACAAGCGTCATTTTTGTATTGCTACGGCTGCACACCTCGCGATAACATTCGGAATTCAAATGGACTCTGCAATCTGTTTATTTTTTACTTATTATATCTGCGATCACTCTGAACTTTGAGCACATGTTTTGATTGAGGTATATTTTGCGGGACCAGTTGTCCATTGACATCTTCTCCCCCTATTTCAGATCCAGTTTGACAATGTTTGAGTCTCTTTGGATGAGTGATGGTCAGTAGTTCCGATGTCAAGGGGTTAGGATGAATAGTCTTTTCTTGTACTTGGTAGAGTATTGCCTATCGACATCGCGATGTGTGCAGCCGTAGTGTAGGAATGATGAGCAAAAAAAGTAGAGTACTTAAACTCTACCACCTGTACGCTGACATTTAGTTTGTTTACATTTATTCATTATCGAATTCGGCTAAAGTGTAGTTCTGGAGATCCGGCTCGAAGGACCATAAATATGTAGAGTAATGCCACAGACACTGTTTAATTGGGAGCATATGACCCTGCCCCTGGTTAATTTTCTATGCTTGACAGGGAAGCTCTTGGCCTTCACCTTGCCTGATGGTAGCTATAAGGCCGAAGATGAATCTAGCTTCACCTGGAACCCAACTATCACAGAGGGACTGGCTATCATATCGTAAATTGTCTGAACACAATGCTTGAATCCTTATTATTGCGACAGATTTTGATAAGATGGTGCTGCCAGTAGCTGCTGTAGCCAGCCAGACTTGGTCCTACAACCAAACCAGAGTACAAATTTGTACACTTCTGGTGATTGAACGTTTCGCCCACCGTATTTAGATCCAGAGGTCTCTCCTCTGGATGTAAATACAGTGGGCGAAACGTTATTTGCAATATATTTATCGTATATACTGGTCGCCGTGGTGGTGGAGTGGTCAGTATAGCTGCCTACACATCAAGCGGTCCGGGTTCGAATCCTGGTAGCGGCAAATATTTGTGTGATGAACACGAATATTTGTTTGCGAGTCATGGTTGTTTATATATTTATTTAAGTTTATTTATAAAAATATCTAAAAAAAATGTATTATGTATATAAAAAAAAATGTCCGTTATCTAGTATCCGTAACACAAGTTCTTAATGATACTTACTTCGGCTAGATAATTGGTGTGAGCGTAAAAATATATTTATTTATATTTATACACGGCGAGTTTTTTTTCCGGTCAGTATGGGGAAATTCTAAACTATAAGAGATGGAGAAAAACTCGCTTAGGATCTTAATTTTAGATAATAAAAATGGTATTTAAATTTTTTTCGGATTTATTTAAATTTTTTTTTTTATTTCGATTGTATTGGATTGTATATACAAACCAAAAATTGTATGGAAACCACAAGTCTAAAGTTGCTAGAAGTTGTTGAAATTGCTTGAAATTAACATTTTATTAAAGATACATTTTACTATATAATTGATATTGATGACTGAAACAAAACAAAACCCAGAGCCAATGTCTCCACACGCGACATATTTTTTCAATTTATCGGTATATTTGTACTTCCCGGTGAAAAGAAATGTCTCCATTAGTAAGATTGAGTCTTGCTATGCTTCCTGCCAGTTAAAATGGCACAGGACAGTGTAATCGATTTATTTTTTTAAATATTTTTCCTCTTCGAAAAGGATCTAATGAGTGTTTACTCGTAACCAGCAGCGCGCGCGCCCCGCCTACTTAAGACTTCTAACCACTTTTATTGTTCTGTGGTTAAGGAGTATAGTAATGTGTGCAGGCACAGGTGATCCCCTGGGCGGTGGCGGACGCTAACTGGGTGAGCGGGGGCTCGGTGCGGCTGGAGCCGGCGCGGACAGTGTTCGTGGGCGCGCTCCACGGCATGCTCAGCGCGTACGCACTCGCGCTTATCATGAACGACCTCTTCAGAGGCGTCGTCTACGCAGGTCAGAAACTTTTAACAATCCCTTTAAATTCGGCTTAAGCTAGGCGTCCACTAGGCGCGCAGTCTAATTTCAGAAAATCTCTTCCTATATATTTACTGTGAAACTGCGTTCTTCTTTTATTTAATGGCAATTGGTTGTTTTATTAGGGGAACATTCCTGCCAATCTCAAGTTAAACCCATTTTAATGCATCAAGGGAGTGCTTGGAAAAAAATGCATTCGAACAGACCACAAAACCTTTATTTCAATGATTCCTCGTACTGATCGTCAACACTGATGCTTATGCATCGAAACTACACCACTTTCACTGCAAAAAATCCACTCTGAAACCATTTTGAATTATCAAAACAAAGATCGACATCCAGACTCCATGGTTTCCCGCCAAACACCAAAACTGCATTCATTTGCGGCGTGCCGAATCGAATCTACCGAGCGAGTTAACGCACAGGGATTGGAGGAAAAAATGCGATTCGGCTCGATTCGTCGCGTTTCTGCTGTAGTCGACACCAGGCTTTGGGCGTCATCTCTACACCAGAATACTCTGCTTTGGTCAAGATTTCGGATTTTGATGTCTTTTCCACCTTTAGGAATTAGTTTCAAGCAGATGTTTTACATTTCAAACTGCTATTAAGCTACCATAACTGTGTAGGTATTCTTAAATAATTTACATAGTCATAATTTTTTTAACACTTAAAATTTAATATTTTGGTATCCTAGTTACTTTTATGAACACCTGAATTGTGTATATTTTTATATTTCCAACTCTTAAGTACCAAGCTACCATACTTGCTTATGCTTAGTAATGTCACAGATAATATAATACTAGAGGAGCTGTATGCTGAAATACAGGTAAATTTATACATAGTTCGGCAACAGATGCTATAACTTAAAATGTATAAATTAGTATACTATTATTTTATAAAGTCTATAGACTATAGATAGCCCATCTCTTACAAAAATTTTACCGTAAATACTCCTAAAGAAAAACAATATATGTAGTAGACTATCCAAAAAATGTAATAATGAAATGTCGGCATACCTACTTCTATACAGTTATGATAGCCTGGTACTTCGTGTTGGAAAAGTGAAAATGTACCTACTCTGCATGAAACTAATATCTATTCGTCGAAAAGACTACATCAAATCTAAAAAGTAGTAATCTCGGCCAAAGCAGTTTTCTGGTATCAAAGTTGCCACCTACTCCTAAATTCATAAAGGCCGGTTTCACGGGTTTTGATTACGGCTGGTAGTAATCTATTATCTGGCAGTAAACTTGACCTTTTGTACGGATTATGTCGGATAAACTCTAGTGAGAACTTGTCTGGAATCTGTGAAACTATCGCTTAGTCTCTTGCCCATGTTCTTAATGTATTTTTTTATTATAAATTTACAACCTATTTTGTAACTGAAGCTTGCATAAATTTTTGAATGGAGTTAATGAAATTCACAATGTTCTTTTTTAATACTAATAAATATTAATTTCCTAAAGTTCAAATTTTATAGAGTACAGTTGCGAGCAATGTGTACCTATCCACATAGAGTTTGTGACTCTTATTGCGTAAGTAATAAAGGTGCTTAACTGTCTACAGTGGGTACATATTATTGCTCGTGATTGTACTTGGCTTAAAACTTTGTTTTTTAAAACTCTTAAACATTACGCATGAAGAAATTTTAATATTATTTCCTGCAGGCATAGACACTGACAAAAACAAGTACCCCATAGGGTCCGGCCGCGTGACGTTCAATAACGTTCGCTCGTACGTGCTTGCTATCTCCGCGGGCTACGTAGAGATAACTACTAACAAGTTCACCAAAAAGGTATGTCATTTACTTTTTCAACAAACTATTCTCAAGGGATTGCCCTTTAGAACACATTTACTCCATTATACCTTCTCGCCTTTTCTAGTAAATAGAAACTCCAGAGCAATAATGGTCCTCTGATTTTTAAGTCGCTAGGTCTGCCTCTGATAACAGGTGTACAGGCTCTAGGACTGTTCTAGGAATTTGGAGATTAGAGAGAACCTCGCCTTGTTTTAAATTTGGAGAAATTCAGTAAAAGAGGGTTCTTCAATCTATATTTTTTTTAGATAGACTTTGAACACTGATTATGGAACAGTTTAAGTTTTACAGAAGAAAATTTTGGCTAGCCTGATCTCCTTTCGTCTGTACATGCTTTTTATCACGTAGATTTTCTAACTAATTAAAATTAATTCAGACTTAAGTCTGATATACTTAGTGTTCCCCCTCAGAAGACTGCCCTTATAACTGTGGCTGCTTGAAACACCAAAATCAGAAGGCCTACTCTGAGCCCTCTCTCTCTCTGAAATTAAGATATGATTGAAGACTTGATAGATAAAATAAGTAATCTTCAGAGTAATTCCTGATACTCATGACGTTCATTCGAATACACTTGATGTTTTGTAATAAGAATCTGAAGAATTGTGAATCTTCACATGACATTCTATATTTGACCCTTCTATTCCAGGTGCAAGTGGATCCATACTTGGAAGACTCGATGTGTTCAGTATGCAACGTGCAGCAGGGGCCTTACTTCTGCCGCGAGCCCACTTGCTTCAGGTAAAACAGAATTGCGATTTTGATCGGTAGCCTTGATGGAAATTCTTAGTTTAACAGTTGGAATTCTTCTGGATAGAAATTTTTAGTTTAACACTTGGAATTTAAGTGTCAACTTTTATACGCATAGCAAGACCAGTTTTGGATATATCTGAGCTGGGAATAGACCCTTAATTCCTTTTAAGTTTAGAGTTGGCTTCGAATGCTTTCTTGAATAAATCCTAGGCGCTGCGTGTCCAATTCAATTCGTTATGTTGCTGTTGGGATTGTCCCGATATTGTAGTGCATCGGGAATGTTTGCAGATGCGAACTGCTACTGTTACTTAGTGAGCGGCAGTGCCGACGGCATCCTAAAAATGGTTTCAAGGCTTTACTGTATTTACATTGGTTATTGTAACACATCGACCGAGAAGGGGCGTAGATAACTTGTGTGCAGATTTTTGTTTCTTTTTTTTATATAAAACAATGTATCAGTCACTTAATATGGTTTAAGATATTTTTCTTAAAGATTACAAATAATCACTTGCAGAGAAAATTCAAATTATTTATCAACATTAACTAAATTTGACTGAACATGCGCGCGAACATATAAATGGGTAGTTTTGAAAAAGTTCACAATATACAAATTATAGTACTTGCCTTGTAAGCTATTTGTGCTACAATTGTTTTTTGTATAAGACTAAGTCTTAATTTCCTAGTATTCCATTCAGCAAACTCAATCCTATAAACGGCTGTCCTACACCAAGTCCCACCTATATTTTTACTTCGGCCAATAGAATGTTAACGTAATATGGCACAACCAATAAGGCGCAGTCTTCATTCCGCTTCCATAGGTCACCTCCCGCGTCGTCTCTACTACATGGTCTGCTCTTATTGACTCTAATCGGTATTTGGGAGATCGCCAGTCAATCTGACTTGTCGGTGTCACGCGATTATCGCCTGCAAGTGGTTTATCGGGAAATTTGTCTAATATTATGTAAGAAGAATCTACTAAAATTGTTACTTGCACATTGTTGCTTGAAATAATCTTATACCTTTCTCAACCAATTTGATGTAGACCTCCTTCAACCCCCTCCACCTGCCTATTTTGGGTTGTCAGTATCCAATTTTGGCCCGCTACTTTTCTGATGTATCTTTCCATCTTATTTGCAGTCTGGCAACTGGTCTTAAAGTCCCACTGCGTCCATTCTATTAGCCTTGCACCACGAATGTTTTACGGGTTCTATGACCTGTCAGTTGCTTGAAATCTATACTTAATATTATAAATAGATAGATAGACCATTTATCGTGGAAGGTTATAGGCTATATAAGATAACTAGCTTATTCCCGCGACTTTCCTTCGGGCAGCATTTACATTTTCTTATTATTTATTCTAACCCAAGCGCCATATACCTACAAATTTTCATGGAGTTTACTTAAAAAATTACGGATGTCCATACAAACTTTCAGCCCCTTTTTTACCCCCTTAGGGATTGGATTTCTAAAAATTTTAAAATACATCTTTCTTAATTTGTAACTAAAAGGCCATGTACAAATTTTCATGGATTTTACTTTAAAAATGACTGATTTCCATAAAAACTTTTCTCCCCCTTTTCACCTCCTTAGGGGGTGAATTTCCAAAAATCCTCTTGGTACGCCCCTGGACCTTTTAAGGAACCTACGTACCAAATTTGGAATCGCTAGACCCAGCGGTTTGGGCTGTGCGTTGATATGTCAGTCGGTCAATCAGTCGGTCGGTATTCATTCGCGGGTACAGCTAACAAATTATAGTTATGGTTGTTGTCGTGTCAGGTACTTGTGCCGCTCGTGCTGGGTGTGGCAGCACGGCGGGGGCGGTGGCGGGGGCGGGGCGGGGGCGGGGTCGGCGCCGCACCGGCCGCTGACGCGCACGTCTCGCGCGCCGCGGGCCCGCCCCGCGCTCGACCACTACGGCGGCTACTCCTGCGCCAACGACGGTAACTTGACACATGTTCGGTGCATTGCATGTCACACCGCGACTGACGTCACCAAGCACGCAGTCGCCACACGCCTTCGAAAGGCTAGCGTTTTTAAGTTAATTATTGCAATTAGTGCAGAATCAATTTGTCGCCGCGACCGGGTGCATTCAATTATAATTATCATCTTAGCATAAGCTTGAGCAATTGATTTTATCATTACTAATCAATCGAGCATTTTATGTTCATAACCCGAACATAATTAGTCCTTCGAGCCGGATCTGAGCCAGCGACCTATGGATTACATAGTCTACTGGTGTTTGGCGGGAAATCATGGCGTCTGGATGTCTATCTTTATTTCGATAATTCAAAATTGCTTCGGAGTGGATGATTTTGTGCAGTGAAAGTGGTGCCGTTTCGTTGCATAAGTATCCGTGTTGACGAACAGTTGAGGAATCATTAAAATAAAGGTTGTGTATAAAATGACGTTGAGAATTGTATAGAGGTTGAAAATCCCACTATACAATTCTCATCAGTCGCAACATGTTGCCATGCATTTCTTTCCAAGCACTCCCTAGATGCATTAAAATGTGTGACGCCCATATTTTAATGCAAACGTCAATAAGACATAAATAAATGAAGATATGACTCAAAGGTCTTGATGCCAAGCCAAAAACCTTAACAAAACTGTCTACTCTCGTTAAATCCCAACCTGCGATAATTCGAACCTCTCTATAATTCAAAGTTATCACGAGTTCCTACAAAATCTCTTTATATTTCGGAATAAATTAAATTCATTTATGCACTCTGTAATTGGAACGAAAAAGTCATTGCTACTTAATAAAACTACGCGTTAATTCGAACTCATCAGAGTCAAACACTCTACAATTGAAAGTTGCAGAGAGAAACTGAAATATTGTAAGTTCATTTTGAGACGTAATATTTTAAGTCCCTCGAGTTTCGAAATATCGAGTCTATTTTACTCCTAGACTCGCGACAACAGCGTTCAATCTCTGAATTATTAATAATCGCAAAACGACTACTGTATGCTGAAAATAATGAACTTGCCGATGCATCGGCAAGTAAATTGTTTTTTGAAAAGGTTGAGAAAACCTTCGTCTTGGTTCAAAACTAATGATTTTTCGTTGAACTAGTAACTTGGTTACTTGCGTCTCGATAAATCCATTGCGGAAGATTCTTATAATAAAAAACTAATTAAACCTTTAGTATATAATCTTGCGGCTCACTGTCCTAGATTGGTTGTACACTGTCTCGAAGGACCAATAAGTCTGACTGCAAATTTATTTTTGACGCAACTTGTGGAAATTACGTTTATACAATGCTAATTTGTTCCAAACTTTTTCGCAGCGGGTACGCCATCGCCGCCCAACAGCGGCACGAGCGGTGGCAGCGGGACGAGCGGCACGAGCGCCACGAGCGAGTTCTCTACTGTCTGTGGCGGCGAGGAGTCTGGCGACGTGTGGTCGCAGTAGTCGCGCGACTGCGGTCGCCGCGTTGTCAAGCCGCTATTAAGTTGGGCGCTTGGCCGTGCGCTTGGGGTTGATTCACACGTCGCCAGCTATCGATGTTCAGAGCTTGTACAGATCCCATTTTATCCCAGTTTGGATACACAACTTCTCTAAAGCGTCGTTCTTAAATGACTAGTTTAAAACCTAGAAATTCACTAAGTTTTGATGAATTTGCTGTAAATGAACTTTGTCTTACATCGGAACAGACTTATTGAGATCATCTCAAGCTCAAGATATTATTAATCTAAATGTAGTTATGACTGATGGAATTGTCAACTCTTACATTATCGTGACTCCATCGATCTATTTTAACACCACGTATTTGTAATTAAAATTGACTTTTTAAATGCCTACTAAAATTTCCTAATGTATCTGTACAAGCTTATGTTGACTAAATTGTTTCTTTTTAAGCTGACCAAAATTTTTCTACATTTAATCTTTTTCAATGTTTAGTTCATTCGACTTATCGATAGGGGCGACAGTGTTGCCGCGTTCTATCTTTGTATGTTGCTTATTTTGTATTTCTAGTGTTGCTAGCGAGCAAAAGCCGTCAATAAACACAGATGGAACGTGTTTTGGCAAATGATTATTTTTGAATATTTTAATTTTATACTTATTGTTATTTTTACAGCCAATAAGGCTACTGTTTTTAATGTATAGCTAAGAAATATTGTAATGTTTTGCTAAAAAAAATATGGAAATTCTAATATCAATATGCATATTGCAATTTATCAAGTTTTATAAAGATTTTGTCATACGCCTTCCGCGTAGATGTTCAATAGATGATCTTACATGTGCCTCTATTAGACTTAGGTGATTTTAATCGTATTTTACAGTGCCTACTAGTGAGCCATTTAGGCAGTCCATTGTACGATCATTTTAAATATTTTAAAAAGGCTTTTAATAATCATGGTGATTTTTTATAGGATTTTAGAATTTTTCATGTAAAATGTTGATTTTTAAATATAAAGATGCTTGTTTGATTATAAATATATTGTAAGATGTTACTGGGAAAATAAATTATGAAATAAATTGCTTTTTTCTTTCGTAACAATTTCCTTCAATCAAGCACTACAAGTTGACCACTCGTTTCATTCGTCAGAATCGCCAGTCATGTCTTAGTTAATTTTGAAATTGTCTAAAAATTTAAAGAATATGTTACTTGTGTGACTTGGCCGTTGAAGGGTACACAAGTTCAACGGCCAAGTCACACAACATTGACTATAATAATAAAGAAATCGCATTAAGGAACCTTGGACTTGGCACGACTTTGTCTAGATTTCATTACTTTTTAGAAATAAACAAGGGGCTCCATCTAATAGTTTTGGTTGGGCTCTTGTTTTCTAATCAGGGTCACCAGGTACTCCAGATCTTCGATTATCCTAGTTTTTATAGTTTTCCCTTTGTGGCCATTAAACCCTAACTCTGTACCAAATTTCAACTCTCGGAGTTTATGGGAAGTACTAGTTCTATTTTGATGATCATGAATGAGTGAGTCATAAATGCGAAACTTTGCTTTCGCTTAACTTCGGAACTAAATGACCTACAGACTTAAAATTTTGTATTTTAAGTATGTGATTATAGCTTACTGAATGAGGAAAATTTCTGCGTTCTGGTCTTATCCAGAGGTTCTCAAATAGGGGCCTGAAAATGCGGCGAAATGGTTCCAGTAAAGGATGGTACGGCAGTGTTTGCTTCGCGCTCTACTTGGCGGGGGCACTGCAGTGCCCCCAGATTCGGATACGAAAATTTCGGAAAAGTGATAGTCCCAGTCACAGTCCCAGTGTCCCCTTTGTAGTTTAACTTATCACCCATCAACTTAAAACCGCAAAGTGGATTATTAAAATGGATCGGTTATAAATTGAATAAAGCGCATTACAAGCACGTCATCAACTTTAAAATTATATGCATGTCGTGGCCCGATCGTATAATTGGCCAGATCATGAAATATGCGGCATATCATGCCAAATGCTACTCGACCATAAAAATCTCCGCCACTGGTCGAGTAGCCCATTATCTAAAAATGGTAGTGGTGAGGAGTGATCATTAGGTTCAAGGTTATTTTTTTATAACCAAGCGGAGTGGACTGTTTATGGGAGAGTCTAATCTACGTATCTGTGTGATCGGTAGGTAGACGATATGCCCAAGCATTTCATGATCTTTTTTTTTGTGAATATAGGAAAGCATTTGACCACACTCTCACCTGATCTTGAGCGAAGATGTGGCCTACGATGTTACATGCTTACCTAGAAATACCCTATTCACTCTTGCCTTGAAGGCACCCAAGTTATAAGTATCAGGAAACACATCAGCAGGCAACAAGTTCCACTCCTTAGCTGTCAGCATTATAAAAGAGTTAGCAAATCGCTTTGTGTGGATGGTAGGGACATCATCAACATAAGGGTGGTAATTTAACCTGCGTCTTGTGTCCCGGTAGTGAAATGGGGCTGGTGGAATTAATTCGTGTAATTCCGACGCACACTCTCCAGAGTGAAAAGATCTGCGCCTACCGTTATGCAAGGTTTATCAATACATAGACATTACTATTACTGCTTTAGTTGTTTATTGGAAAACTTAAGTTTTATTTACAAATATATACAAAAAATACAGTCGTTTCTCCACAGGAGCTTTGGTAATCCTTATATACTAAATACAAACCTTTTATTGCTGAATACAAGAGGTTTATTCAAAACCGACTTTAGGCAACGTAAACACCCACGTGGCTGATTCGTAAACCGTTTGGCGACGCTTCCATCCAATGCGATGCCATTAGTTAGATCCGTTCTGAAATATAATACAAGTTATTGAATAATTTTTGCGTTTACAAACGCGTAAACATTTTTTATACTAGAAAAAATACACTGAAAATAATCGACCTGCCAGCGGGAATCGAACCCAGCATCTTCCGCAATCCGGGCAGCTTCGTTAACCACTACGCCACCGAGGCACTGCTTTCGCTGTCGAAATTTGTCAGTGCTTGGTGCTTATGTTTTATACAAGTTATAAATTATTTCACATGATTTGAAATGTACTTACCAAATGTTGAATGAGTATTATTTACTGAATTTAATTTGGGAAGTACATTACAAGTGAATAGAACACTGGCTACCTTTCCCTTCAATCTACAACAGCGAACTGTTTCACGGCAGAAATAGGAAAGGCGGTGGTACCTAACCAGACGACCCTTTTTAATGAAACTTTACAATAATATAGCTAATACTTCAGAATAATATATAGGCTATAGTTTATACTGATACTGCGCAGACAGAAGTCGCGGGCAGAAGCTAGTATCTTATAAAATCAAAAACATTTAAAAATACAACTTTTTTATTATTTCATATTGCATATTTTGACCCTTTTTATGGATTTTCGTGCATAATTTAGCTATTTTTCTTGCATATTTTGGGCTTTTTATGTTGTATAATCTGTTTTTTAGTCCATACCAACCTGTCAAATTTAACTGCCAGATATCTTCTAATCAGCCAAGCTATGGGCCGGCTTCGCAGGTGATTGGCTACATAATGTTCACAGGTAAACGAAGGCATTAAGACTAGCTTTTGCCCGCGACTACGTCCGCGTGGAATAATAACTTCTGGGTTTTTTAGGGTCTTTATTTCTTATCTATTTCATATCTTTGGTATGAAATACTTAAAATTTTGATGTTTCTTTGGACAAAAATTAAGAAATAATGTTTTCATAAAAATCTTTTTAAAAAAAAATTGATATTCAATAACTTCATAACTATAAATTTCCCAGGCACAGTCTAAAAGAAAAAAGTTATCCTAATGATGAGCGGAATATGCAGTTCTAGGCTTTGTCAAAGGTCTGTTTACAGCCGGTATATTTGGAAGATGTAAATACCTGTGGGTGGTTGGTTCAGTCGAAACTCATGCTCATATCGGAGGTGTTGGTTCCGTCAGCCACCGGCGGAGGTTCCGTGGGCGCGGCTGAGATCTCCACCGCTGGGAACGGGAACTGAGGCACTTCCAATGCTGCGGGGACAATCAACACTATTTTAACTATTTCTTACATAGCCCTACAACAGCGTAGATTAAGTGATCTGGAGGAAACACTGAAATAATAATAAAGATAGAAATGCCTTAGTCGCACACTTGTGTCTCGTAGGACACAAGCGCGAGACTTGCGGCTCAGTGCTGATCGAACAGTCGTTGTGATAAAATGCCTTAAAATGGTGTTTTGAGGCATTGGTAATCTCGGAAACTCATCCAGAGTGTGTAATTACACTAATAAGGGGATCACATTTCATTCGAATGTATTATTTTAATGTAATAATGCTGTTTTTATCAAAATACACCTTGAGAAAATCTTTCACTATGAATTTGAGTGTTACTCAACGCCGTCTCTTAAACGTGAGTTTCATAATTGTAAATTGTGGGCGTGATTGCGTAGTACGGTGTCGTTCTTTTGAGCGCCTGCAATTAATAGCAAGTAGAGGGGATAATGCGGCGACACTGGTTCCGGTAGTAAATGTGTTTCTTCAAAGCTTTTCTATCCTTTTTATTATTATTTCTGTGGGTGGAATGAAGCGGGCCAGATCGGACCGGACAGTGTTAAAAGGCAAGTACAGTCGACAAAGTTGCCGGTATTCCATTCAGCAAACAGACTCCTTTAAAATGAAAAAATGATGAATGATGATGAAATGAGTTACTTGGTGTTATTAAAGTAAAGTGAGTGCTAAGTAGTTAAAATAGGGTTGAATCTAGCCCCACAGTCTACATAGTTCTAACATTCCACAAGTGACGGCATGGCACATCAAAGGAATTTTTCGTAGACAAATGTTTCTGAACCGTATTTAAACGAATTTAGCACTGACACTCTTTTATTTTAACAAGAATAGATCAAGGTGTTATGCTGAAAGTGGTACACCGGGAACTTTGTCGATTGTACAGTCAACAGCACGCCGGGCTATACAAAACTGTCAAATTTCTCCAAACGATTTTCAACCTAAGACTGTTCAATATAAAGTGCATAATCGATTGGGAAAATTTGACAGTTTGTGGTAACCCAACGTGCTGTTGTCTGTACATATTTCATAAATTTTACTTGCCACCGATATCGTAACGGCATCCCATATCGATATCGCATCGGATAATCTGGAAACATCCTTATGTTCGTATTATAGAATAAGTTTCAAGAATGAACGCCGACTTGAGCGTCCTATATCTCTATCACTTTGTGCGTGATAGAAAGTGACAGACGATTCTCAAGACATGTTTGATTTCTGAGTGTCATTCTGTAATACGGGCCTTAGACTTTTTGTTACCAACATACATAAAACACGGACTGCATCTCAAATAAACAACTATTAGTTACCTGATAACTCGCGATCCACGCGGTCGACAGAAACGTCCAATAACGCCAGGGCTACAACATGATCTGGATCGTAAGCAAGGGCGGAATGTAGGACTTTGCCGGCTTCAAATTCTCTGTCGCAGAGTGCTAGGGCCAGGCCTAGGGCAGCTAAAGATGATGCCCGACGAGGGCGAAGCGCTAGGGCTCTTTCGTGCCACGCGCAGGCCTCTGTCATCATGCCTAGGCGACGGCTCGCATGCCCTAAGGCGTCGAGAATCGTTGCCCAACGACTGCTTAACTGAAAGTGACAACAAATAATCAACGAATCCGCCAAATAGATAAGGTTACGTGACTACTTGCAATGTAAACAAGTTAGTTTGCTTGTTATAATGGCGTATCAATGAATTTTTCTTTCTATTTTAACACAAGAAATTGAAATATGATTTATTTATTTAGGTTCATCAGTGTTTGTTTGTAGAACGAAAGTCTATTCTTAGTCAAAAACAAATTTAAAATATTTAATTTCTTCTATCTTAATGATATGGGAACCCCATGAATTAGGTATGCGCTATTTCGCGAGTAAAGCTTTTACTAAATTTCATATGACATTTTTTTATATTCAGTTACACTTGGTTCTCAAGAAACCATTCCGCCATACAGTCAATATCCTCCTAATTTCTTTAAATATCCCCCAAAGTTTCAGAAATTCCAACCAACTTTAGGTCATCAGCATACATAAACGGTATGGTATATTGAAAACACGAAAGAACGTCGTTGATGAAGGCATTAAAGATCACTGGACCCAGATGCGATCCCTGTGGCACACCTGATGTTATTTTCCTAGGGACACTACTGATCCTATTAATAACTATGTAAAATCTAGGATTGTGTAGCTATGATTCCAGCCACGCCAGAAAGGAACCAGTAATGCCATAGGCTCTCAGTTTTGACTATAAAAAAATTTGAGGTACTCTATCAAACGCTTTATTTAGGTGAATAACTTATAATGTCGGTATACAATGCTTAAATTTATGAGCTTTGAAGGGAGTTTGCTGTCACGTGAGGAATGCATGCAAGTTTTATGGTCTATGTCTTACCTCAGAGATGTCCTTCCCACCACGCACCGCTTCCAACGCTCGTATAAACAGCGCATGAGCCGCGGTGTAGTCTCCAGCTGTGAAGGCCGCCACACCGGCCTCGTGGGCCACGTGTGGCTCCTCCGCTATCGGCACTAGCAGGGACCACGCGCTGCCTTCCGGACGTTCTATTAGCTGGTCCAGGGGTGTCTGACAAACAAACATAACAAATAGAGAGACGCGAGATGTATTGCGAACTTCAATAATTAAAATACTCTGAAGAAATCCTGTATGTTGAATTCTTCGTTGCCAATTAAGACAGGATTTGAAGTGATAATTATCATTGATAATTATCAAGATAAATATAGGTTGATAATTTTCTTGATAAGTATAATCGAAAATATTGGCCACTTGTTATTTGTCGCATTCAACGACTGCATGTATTTGGCATGTATCGGAACGCGCCACTTAACGCCAATAGCGGGGATTCCCGGCGTCGTCGAGTTTTCGTATCTAAACTGCCACTTATTCATTATTTTCTTCATTTATTTGATTTGTGTGTAACCGAAACAAAGCAATTGAAGTTGGTTTCTAATTCTTAGCGTCACTTGAGTTGTGTACAAAATATAGAGTAGTTTGTTTCTTCAACATTACGTAATGCGACGAAATAGGGCTTAAATATCTGATTGATAATTATCGGATAATTATCTGATAATTATCATGATAATTATTGCGATAGTTATCAAACAGCATATTTAACTTGATAATTTCAAACCCTGAATTAAGACGACGCCGTAGGACTTCCACAATAGCTATATGGCAGTGAAACGTGGCCTGTCCTAGAGTGACACAAGCAAGTGTTGCGGATCACGAGAATAAAGATGCTGCGGAGTTTCACGCAAATACCGCGTACGAAACGCTGATAAGTTGGTGGAATGTCGCCTGAGTTGGTACGGTCACGCTTTGGCCAATAACTTTGGAACAAATATCTGACCATGCCTCCTCTAGGTGCCAGTAAGAGGCAGACCCAAAGGACGCTGGTTGATGTCGCGAAGGACTTACGTGTTAACGGTCTCTCTACCAAGGATCGGCATCTTTCGATATTTATGAAAACGTTCTCTTTTCCGCAGCTGCGTAGATACACTTGACGTTATGAATGTGTTTTAGGTATTATTGGTTAGTTGTGTGTATAGAAGTTATTGAGCCGCATCTTCTCAGATATTATCGAAGTAATGAATGTTCAGATATTATTGGTAACTTGTAGTGTATGGAACTTATTGACATTTTAAACTGTTCATTTGGTCACTTTAACTGCTCCAATACATCTGACGGCGACTGTATAATTTTAATTATGTATTATTAAAATTATATTTGATTATGTGTGTGCGTTGTGTTAAATAAATAAACGATTTATCTATCAAGTGAATATATTTACCTCCGTCCCGCTGTGTAACGCTGCAGCGCGATGTAAGAACCGCTCGCACATAGCCACGTTATTCAGAAGAGAACATTCCACGCCCACGTAGAGCGGCGGTAAATGGCACCCGCCCATTAATTGACTAGCCTGTACGACAAAATTAAATATCTTTTGTCAACTTTCCACATCTAATTTTAGGCTTCATGAGTGTACAATAAGGTTGCAGATTAAATGCACTAATTTCATAGCTTTGGGTAGACTGGCTGAATCTCGGTGAGAAAAAGTTATTTCGAAATAACAAGAAAGACTATTTATTTACTATTATTTATTGAAGCGTCGATGGCGTAGTGCGTAAGAGCGTTGTCTCCTACCTGGGAGGCACCGGTTTGAACCCCGCCACGTACCAATGTGTTTTACAATTTTAAATTCATATGTACGTTTAATCGACGCTTCTACGGTGAAGAAAAACATCGTGAGGGAACCTGCAGACACCCATGAAGAAATTATTAGGTTGTGTGTGAAACCGACCAACCCGCACTGGGCCCGCGAGGTTGACTAAAGCCTAATTGCCGCTAATGTGGGGTAGGCTTGAGCCCCTCGGTGGGGACATTATATGAGCTGTTGTTGATGATGATGGACCAAAATGATTATAGGTTATTGTTACTTAAATTGTGATAATTAATTCGGCCTAGATAATCAGTATGAGCGTTGTAAAAATTAATTATTTCAAATATTTGTAAATTAACATTGATATGGTTCACCTTCCCGTTTCCTAAGGATTGATAAAAATCTAATCCATCCACGATTGCACGATTAATATCAATACATATTATAACAATATCAAGACATTTTATTTTATTATTATGATTTATTATTACTTTTTTGGAACATGTCAATTATGGATCTTGCCAAATCAATACTATAAAAATGTACAGAGAGGAACAAACGTGTTGAGTTTATTGCCGATTCTTCTCAGAATAAGCTGAATAAGCCCTCCTGGTAGAGTCTTGAAGAGATGGCATCAAATTTGACTTTCATAAGTGTACAAATTGTACCTAAATGAATAAAGAAATTTTGACTTTGACTTTGACATAGTAGTACAAAGACAGCTCACCTTGAAGTAGGCTGCCATAGCCTGGTCATGTTCGTTGTCGCTGGCGAAGCTGTGTCCATAGGCCAACCAAACACACCCGGCGCCCGGTTCTAAGCTTTTGGCCTTGCTTAGGTAGCGACGCGCGAACTCATTCTTACCTGGTAACAATTATAATGATAATTTCAGACTACCCCAATACCATTGACTACCCCAAACATTGCCAAAAAAAATTTACAGAAAAAACTTGAATTGTTTGCAAATATTTGAAAAATTCTTTGCACAATTAAATTTTAGAAATCGGGGCTCAAACCGGCGCGCTTTCGGAAGATTGTTTTCTAGCCATAGGTTCTCAAAGTGGGAGATAACGCCCCCTTGTGTGCGTTGGAGTCTGTCAGTAGAAAACCCAGAGAAAATTAAAGGTCATTAAGCTAGCATATAATCGTGGTATTAGCCGTTTTAAATACGCGACAGATGGTAAGTAAAATTAATCTGGATGTGTGGGCGGTGCGCAAAATAAGTTTGAGAAACTATCTAGTCGATCGTTTGCTATTACCTTACAAGCTGACATATGCATCAGGATATACGCGCACTGTGAAGTCTCATCGCACGATTATTCCCGCAGAATTCTGTGACATGTGGAAATTGTATGAAGCTACATGCACTTGCGAAAAAGGCCACGCGAAAGTAATTAAAAAATGCGCATTTTATGCAAAACGAATCACGTCACGAGAATTCGCAGTGCAAAACAATGACGAAGAAACTAGGTTTTTAACAACCAATGAGATATTTTTTCAAATACCCTAGGTAAGGGCGGGCACTCAATTTAGTTTATCACAATTTATTATTCAGCATTTTTTTAAAATAACTATGTTATTAAAATTAATACTATTAATACACTCACCAATAAGGTAGTAATAACAGCCAACAGAATACCACGATATCCAGCTATTAGGGTACGCGTCCACTAGAGTGTGCGCGAACGCGAACAGTTCGGAACTTTTCCTCAGCTCGACTAGGCAGGCCGTTCTCACGTCACCGCAGCACCAGGGGTCCACAGAGTCCAGCAGTTTGAGGGCCTGACTCCATTGGCAGCCAGCCGCCAGCCTACGAGCTTTGCACATCATTGCTTCTGCCGTACGAGAACGACACAGTTCCACGTCATCTGTTATCTGCTTGAGGAGCAAAGGGTTTTTTACACAATGTAGGAATCGTGTTAGGAGTAAGGGCATTTGAATATTCATACTTTTTGCCCACGCACGTTTGTATCGATTCAGACGCGAGGACAGAGAGTGAAAGAACAGCCACGCGCTGCCAACAGCTTTTATCAGTTTACATCGATGCTGTATCGACAACTGTGTATAAAAACAACGATTCGCGACTGTATCGATACTGCATCGAGGGTGAATCAAGTTTGTATTGCTGCATGAAGTCGTAATGTTTAGTGGCCCTAACATTATGACAAAAATGTTTTTACTTTCTCGCATACTTAATATAGAGGAAGTCTTGTAATCGTCAAAAAATTCGAACTCGAGATTTTGACGGATTTACACGTTTCGGACATAATTTCAAAAACAATATTTTTGGATTCAGGGAGAATCCAAAAATATTGTTTTTGAAATTATGTCTGTGTGTGTGTGTGTGTGTGTGTCTGTGCGTTAGCACGATAACTCGAGTATGCTTTAACTTATTACAACCAAATTTAACATACGTGTATGACATCAAAATATAAGGTTTCTATCAAATTTTGAGCCGTCGATCAGGAAAGTTAAGCAGCCAAGTGCGCGGTCGGTACTCGGATGGATGACCAAAATTTAACATGCAGGTATGACATCAAAATATAAGGTTTCTATCAAACTTTGAGTTGTTTCCGGTATACGAGAAAGTCAAGGGGAGACCACTCGCGATTTTTTTTTCTTTTGACAGTAAATGATAACGGCGAAGGTGCTAGCAAGCTTCAGCCTTTATTACTGAAGGACTTGCTATCTCATCAATAACTATGTATTTTGACTACTGTAATGGTGAATGACTTGGATAATATGGTGGTAGCTACCCAGGTGGACTTCCAGTCACCAACCAACCAAACCACTATACCAACTAAACCGATCACGGATTTTTATACAGTCAACAGCATATCAGGTCCACGAACTGTAGAATTTTACCAATGAATTTTGCGCTAGAGAAATTAGACAGTAGTTAAATCTGCTATCGTCCCCGTACCTGGCAATCAAGCTCCATCCGTCAAGATGTATGCACTATTAATAAATTTTTATTTCAGGTAAGAAAAGGTCACATCTTAATACTTACATTACTTTCATTCTCCGGTGTGGTAGAAGGTGGTATTACTTCGTATCTATTTAAGCGATCCTGATACGCCGCTCGCACTAGGTCGGCTTCAGGCGAACTCAGTTGGGTTGATATCGGTAGTGATTTTATTAGTTCATTCTCTGTAAGAAAACAATTTAACACTGACATTAATAATGCTTGGGAGATCATTGGGGAGCGCCTATGCATTGAGCAGTCATCGCATAATATACTGGGTGAAAAATGGACATTTGACTCAGACTCAGCAGAGAACTTTAACAATAAAATCCGACAGTACAATACACCAATATTTTAATGGTGTCTGACTGAAAAAGATTAAAATGTATTATATGAATGAAGGTAAGTGTCCGAATATCTTTGTTGTCAGAGTCGTTAGTTAATATGAACGTTGGCGCATCGCGACGATGACCGAGTAAGAGAGCTAAGGAGTTTTAATATTAGTTTTATAAAAACGCATTCACCAACTTACACCCGTACATACACTTTGGTTCGTTTCTTATCCAAGAGTCGAGAGATCTCATAGTAATATTTGTGATACGGGTGTTACTCCCCAAGGTAAGCGTGCGTAAAGAAGTTTTACTTCAAAAAGACATCACGAATCGGTTCAGGCGAGTATCAGGGAACATAAGTAGAAAAAAAAGTTTTCCATTTTATGTGGGTTCGATTCCCAAGTGAGGCAAGCGAAATTTAGAAAATCTTAGAAATCAGTTTTATTTCTTTTTAAAAATAACGGAATGTTTCCTTGAAGTAAAAGAGTCTATCTTATGGACTTAAAGTGGTTTCCCTTCAGGGCCCATTGAAATTTTCCATCCTGTAAACATCACAGGGCCAAGATTAGGATTAGGTTCATCAGTAGGCTTGATTTGCCGGAAGAACTGACTATAATAATAAAAATTAGCATTAAAATCCATTAATATTTTAGACTGACCCTGAGCTGGTGTGAGTGCATGATGTTCCAACAGCAACTCGAGAGCCTCGTAGCAAGCGCAGTCTGCTTTAAGGGCGGCGCACAAGGCCGCAGCACCCGCCTCCCTTCGCTCCAATGCCCACAGAGCGCGGGCTTGCCACACAAGCACGCCTGCTAAAGCACGCTACAAGTAAATTAATACCAAGCTTAAAAATCTAAACATATCTAAGGGAGTGCTTGACGCGCTTTTATGGCCTCAAGAAAATTCTTTCCAAGTTGTTTGTGCAGCGAAAAGCCCCCCATCCACTCCAATAGCGTTTATTCCGTATGACTTGTCCTCATGGATAAACTGTAGATAATCATTGTAAGGATAAATAAAACCATTGAGACCACTAACTAATTTAATCTCCACATGCTTTCCTTCGACTTTCTATGTTACTAGGGGAAGGGAAGGGACAAAACCATTTTGATACCGTCATTATTTCGTGCTTTGCCCATCACTAGAATTCATTCCTTATTCCTTCTTTCCGGCAGGAATAAACGTAAGTGGATGGGGAACTATTGTGGCGTTATTTTATGGCGGCCGCTCGTCGAGCGGAGTCCGTTGCACCGTCTCAATCCGGCTCGCGTTGTCTTGCGCCTCACACTGCGCCACTAGTACTATTTTGATCGCGCGGGTGTATAGACAATTAGATGTATCATAATGAATTACGATGTACTAGGTTTTAAGGTATTAGTTACGAATTTTTGGCTAAGGAAGAGTCAAGTGCTTAATATGTCCCTAAAGGGCGCGATGTTTTTTCACGCCATGCGCTGCGGAAGACGCTTGCGGCAAGCACAGTCCTTTTTTTCCATACATTTTAGCGGACGAATACTGCTGCGTCAAATGTAAAAACAACCGTATTGCTGTATGTAGATACTAAAATAGTGCACGTCAATCGCAATGCGTTTGCCGAATAAAACAATCGCGCGTGTAAAAGAGGAAGTCAACAACTAGTTGTTAAACCTTCACATGGAATTAATTTAAAAAATATATATTTGTTGACTTGCGACAAGACGACGTAGCCGTGAGAAAGGACACGCCATCATGCCCATTCCCCCGCGTGATCGTCTCAGTCGTTCACCCACACTGCGTTTGACGGTGGGTGGGTGGACGACTGTCCCGCCTCACGCGGCGCTGCTTTATGAATTTCCTTGCAACAGTACGCCGCGCGGATATCCGACGCCGGCGCCCGCCCAACACAGGGACGCCCTTAATTTTTTTTGCAACTGAATGACAAACAAGCTGACGGCCCACCTGGTGGTAAGTGGATACCGTCGCCTATAAACACCTGCAATAACAAGGAAAAAATCACTTGGTATTGCAGGTCCTGATGAAATGGCTTCCATGCCCGGTAATTACACTATCTACCTTTCCCTTCAATCCGAAACACAGTTTTTTTTTTACGGCTTAAATAGGAAAGGCTGTGGTACCTACCCAGACCCTATCCTACCCTACATACAGGCCTACCACCTAGTAATTAACCTAGTAACCTTAATGCACAAACATCCGTATTGACATATGATTAAAGAGGAATCATTAAAATAAAGGTGTTATCATGTCAATCTGTCTATACATAGCTGATCTTCTCCCTACTTATACATAAACATAGACTTCATATCTTTTGGTTGCAAATATTTAATGTACAATAGTTAATGATGAAGACTGTGCACTTCAATTGGTATTTTATATGCTAAATAAGCAACTGGCATGCATTGGCATGTAATATACCTAAATTGTAGTGTTATAATTTTTTTTTTTTTTATTACACATTTTTTTTTCAATGAAATTAAATTATGGAATAAAATAACTGTACTCACAAAGAAAATAGAAATAGACTTATTATTTTGTTTTGGTTGGCCTTCACAGAAAGTGCTTTTAGATAAGAAGTTTGTAGCAGTAACTGTAATGAAATCACTCACATTATGAGTCTGATCAGTACTCTTTGCATCAAGCAAGCCTTGTTCACATTCTTCTATAATGTTGATAGCAGCTGCTGGTTCTTTGGCAGCCAAATACGCCCTCATCGCCACACCGAGACAGAGTAAATGTCGCCTGTTATAAAAATTAACATTTCTTAATCTTTTGCTTTACTAACCTATACTATATTTTTTATTATTTAATAATTTTCAACAATGATACTTTATAAACTAATCCTCATTACAAACACATAGCATAGACAGTCTTTGCAGAGTGACTGGCCGATTGTAAGCAAACTTTTTTTAATGCCTGACAGGGAAGCTCTTGGCCTTCATCACATCTGATGGTAAGTGATGATATGTCCAAAGATGGAATCGGTCTTCACCTGGAACCCTCAACCACAGAGAGACTGGCTATCTTATCATTAATTATCGGAACACAATAATGTTGTTAACATTATTGCTATGGCGAAAGATTTTGATAAGATGATGGTAGCTAGCCAGACCACCAACCAAACCGAGTACAAGTACTCCCCTGGGAATTGAACCCACAACCTCTGGATCTTAATTCTGGTAGGTGAACCACTAGACCATTTACACTACTTTCTGGGTGAGCATGGCTCCTGGAACACCTTGTGTAAAAGTTATTTGAGCAATTCCAAAGTAACAGAATACTACAAATTTAATAAACAATATAAACACTAAGCATTATTACTTTGCACTAAAGGTATTATTAAATTTATACATTAACATACTCTTTTTGCTATGTGCGGCTGGTGGTATAGAACAACAATGTTAAATTTTATGTAAACAGTGAATGGCTTAGATGCGAAGTTTTAAATAAATAACAATAATGTAATGTTTTAGGCTGTTTCCTTTTCCTTATATATATTAATGATTTACCAACTTTCATAAATGAACCATGCATATTATATGCTGATGACATTACTTTAATGTCATCAGGGAATAACTCTGAGCAAATAGCCCAATATATCGATGCTAGCTTGTCAAAGGTAGGAAAATGGCTTGAAGAACATAACCTCCAGCTGAATATCTCTAAGACCAAAATCATGCAGTTCCACCCATATCAGCGGCTCCCTCTAGAAATAAATGTAACTTATAACAATAATAACGTAGAAATAGTAAAAGCATACTCATTTTTGGGTATAGATATTGATTCTAACATAAACTGGAAATCTCACATAGAAAAAGTAGTTGGAAAAATGTCTAAATTTGTATATGCACTTTATGAACTCAAAAAGTGTACTAATTTAAAAACTGCAATGGCTGCATATTATGCCTATGCTAATGCATGGCTATCTTACGGCGTGATATTTTGGGGTAATAGTACTCATATTAATCAACTTTTCGTGCTCCAAAAAAGGTGCATTAGAATACTTGTAAATATAAAAGTAACTGAGAGTTGTAGACCACATTTTATTTCACAAAAAATATTGACCTTAACATCTATTTATATTTATGAATTATGTAAATTTGTAAGAGAACACATGGAAATGTATGTACTAGCTAAAGACCCTTACTCAACGCGACGAAAGTTGCAAAACAAGAATGTGTTAGCATTGCCACTTAGTAAACTAGAAATAGTAAGAACTAGCGCCTATTATATGTCCATTGTCATTTATAATAAACTTCCCGATTATATAAAGGAAATTCAAAAGCAATCATTGTTTTGCTCAATGTTGAAGGAATATTTAATTTGTAAAAGTCCCTATTGTCTTCAGGAATATTTAGTTTGAATATTTTTATGTGCGTGCTTGTATTAATTAAATAGAATTTTTATAATTTTAGAATTTTTTATAATTTAGATTTTTATAATTTAAGCTAATATTTTGCAATGCCTCAACGGGGCTCATGTGATTGTTCCATGTACTAGTTTTAAGATCTTTTGTACCACATGACGCAATAAACGATCTATCTATCTATCTAATGCATTAAAGCCGGAGGCCCTAAAAATCTAATGCCACATTCCATATGTAGTATTGTAGATATCAAGGCATACCGCACCGAGCCCAAGTAAATTGGTAGCAGGATAGGAAATGGATGAATTATCGGAGATAAATAATGTTCTTTACAAGTACCTATGCAGTCCTCGGGATGTGACAACATGAGCTGCTCTATGAAATTCCCCACGAGATAATAATGCGCTTGCCAACAGCCAAATGTCATCGCCACTGGCTGTCCCGTTTCCATTACTTGCAGCAGCCGCTGCGTCCGCCCAAAATAATGCACTTGTCCATTGGCCCTAAAAGAAATAAAATATTTGTGTGAATTTTTAGAAACAACCAAAAATCCTGTAGACACTTTCAATGGACAATTAAAAATAGAGGTGTGAACATAATTTACTTTTACGAATTATATTTACCAGTTCTGAGTACTGTTTTACTAGAGACCTCATGAAATCAATGTTCAAACATTCTCTATCAGAAGCAGGTGATTCGGCATTAGCCATTTTGCTTTAATTGATAAATTAGATGTTACACGAGGATTATATTTTTATACACAAAATTTAGTAATATATTGTAATTTTCATTAAAAGTGATAAACAAACATGTAAATAAAAAAAGACAAATTTTAGAAATATATTGCCGCCCAACGTCAATGTCAAAGTCACAACTACAGATAATAAATTGGAACAGATAAAATGTTGCACGAAAGAAATTGGGTGCGTTCCAAAACCAGTGACGACAGGGTAAAATTTACTTCGTGAATAAGAATGAGTCAGAGCATTAAGCTCGAAAGAGAAAAAATATTGTTTTAGAACTATAACGTAGAAATTTCGGGCTAAAAATAAGAAAATATGACATGTCGCCATTGTAATTTGTTTACTATCATTTATTGGACAACTCTGTGCACGAATTTAACAAATTAAAATTCATTTTTATGTAAATACTAGCTGTGCCCGCGACTTGGTTGACGTGCGTATAATGTTATATAGCCTATAGCTTTCCTTGATAAATGGACTATACAACACAAAGAGAATTTTTTAATTTGAATCAGTAGTTCCCGAGATTAGCGCGTTTAAACAAACAAACAAACTCTTCAGCTTTATAATATTAGTACAGATTATCTTTAATTAATATACTTGCTGCGTCCAATTAAATGACAAGGCATTTAACACCTATGCCATTACTTCTACAAACCTTTCTACAAACCATCGTTTTTGTGTAGTTACAGAAAATAATAATTCAAAAAGATCAATGTTTTTTCTCTTTTGAGCTTAATGCTTATTCACGAAGCAAAAATTTACCCTAGTGTCACTGGTTTTGTAACGCACCAAATAAAGCACGCAAGAAAATAGGTAAAACTAAGGCAAAACTGCAGTACCAAAGTGAAGTCAACTTTTTTGACCCCAAGTAATCTTTGAATTTTTCCGTTTCCTATCTGTATCTTTCTAAAGCTAGCTTCCCACGGTCCGTGATAACGCGGACGGACGCGGAACAGCTTGCACGCGCACGACACATCGTGATAAAACGTAGTGATTACCTTCTCTGTGCATCGTGGGATGGGTCTCGTCCGTGGCAGCCAAGAAGCTTATATTTTGGTGGCAGCACGCACAGGAGGCGTCGGTTTCCGTCGCGAGGCAGTAACTTCAAAGGTGCGGTATGAAGGCGTAGGCATGTCCGAAACAGTGCGGTGCGCTGTATCCGCCGCGAGTCGGCACGTCCGCAGAATCACGCACCGTTGGAAGAGCTTTGGTGCGTGGTGCGTGGCTGTTCATAGTCGTCAGCTGTGCGTGTAGATCCGCAGAATCACGCACCGTGGGAAGCCAAGTTTAAGAATACGTGTGCTCTAGAGGTTAGAAAGGGACAAATAGGAAGTAAGCCATTTCAAGTACTATTTTTTTGTCTCCACCTTTTTATGTGTTGTGGCTTCCAGTTTTATCTATAAATTAATACCACGTAAAAATCATGTGATCCGTCGTTTTTATTTATTGCTAGTGGCCACCCGCGGCTTCACTCACGTCAATGTGCAAATTGCATCTGAGTTTGAAAAATTTTTCACAGAAATCCCTTTCTTAACAACTAAAACACTAAGTTCATCTTCGACAACAGCTGATGTCTACTTATGGAAAGTGTATGTAAATGCGATGCTAATTTTGAATTCACATCTGTCAACTACAAAGATATTATAAAGATATTTAAATCCATCGATATAAAGAAAACTATGGACCTTTGGGGACTTTCTGTTAAAACTGTTTCAAGTATAATAGATATAATTGCCCCTTACTTGGCTATCGTGTATAATAGCAGTATAGCTTCGGGTGTATTTCCTGACTTGATGAAACATAGCAAAGTCGTACCTTTATTTAAGTCTGGAGATGCTTCGGACCCTACGAATTTTCGAACAATCTCTATATTACCAACACTTAGTAAAATCTTTGAAAAGTTAATGCTTAATCAACTCCTCAATCATTTCGTAAAATACAGTTTGCTACATAAAAACCAATTCGGCTTTACGAGGGGTCGGTCAACTATTGATGCAGGAGTTGAATTATTGAAAAACATATATTCAGCCTGGGAGGATTCACAGGATGCTTTGGGAGTATTCTGTGATTTATCCAAGGCTTTCGACTGTGTAAATCATGATACTCTTGTCAGGAAATTACATCACTATGGCGTTAGAAATAGGGCTCTCGACCTTTTGACATCTTACTTGAGTAATAGAATTCAAAGGGTCGATATAAATGGTCAAAGATCTTCTGGAGCTGCGGTTACAATAGGAGTTCCACAGGGTTCAATTCTTGGTCCTTTTCTGTTCTTGATATATATTAATGACCTACCTTACTGTGTAAATAAAAGTCATGATATAGTGTTGTTTGCAGATGATACATCTCTGATATTTAAAATAAACAGACGAATGACTAATTATGACGAAGTAAACAACGCACTATCTAAAGTAGTAGATTGGTTTAACATTAACAATTTGCTTTTAAACGAAAATAAAACCAAATTAGTTAAGTTTTGCACACCCAATGTGAAACGGGCTGATACAAATATACAAATAAATGGTATAGGATTAGAACCTGTTGAATCGACTATTTTCTTGGGCATAATGTTAGATGCTAAATTGCAATGGGGTCCACATATTGAACTAATGTCTGGTAAACTTAGTTCAGCTGCGTATGCAGTTAAAACTATCAGACGACTTACTGATGTAGACACAGCCAGAATTGTATACTTTAGTTATTTCCACAGTATTATGTCGTATGGAATTCTTCTTTGGGGGAATGCTGCGGACATTAATACCATATTTGTCTTACAAAAACGAGCAGTAAGAGCTATTTATCAATTAGGACCTCGGGTTTCACTCAGGGAAAAGTTTAAAGAAATAAATATTCTAACAGTGGCATCACAATACATATTTGAAAACCTAGTTTACGTAAGGAAAAACATAACAAACTTTTCTGAAAAGTGTGACACTCATAATATTAATACTAGAAAAAAACATAATCTAGTGATACATGCTACTCGTCTCCACAGAATAAGCAATTCTTTTATGGGGCAATGTATACGCTTTTATAACAAACTCCCAAATAATATTCGAGATCTACCTGTTAATAAGTTCAAAACTGCTATTAAATCTAAACTGTATAATAAAGCTTACTATAAAATAACTGATTACATAAATGATTCTAACGCTTGGGGGTGAATTTGTTCATGATCTATGCATCCAAAATATATTAATTACACAGATTATCAACCTTGTGTCTTATAGTTAACTAAGAAACATAATTTAAATTTGTTCTAGATTATAATCAAGAAGCATGTGTATGTCATTCTCACTAAAAAGGTCTTGTGGCGGTGTCGTCTTGCGTCGGGTCGTTACGTTCCCTAAAATATGGTTGAGCGAAGCGATGGCTGATTCTTGCGTCATGCCTGTGAACAGGTGCCGCCAATGAGACCTGGTCATCTCATGTTTTCTTGAACTTTTTATTTTTATTTGATGTAAATGTTAGACAATGTAGTTGTTTATTCTTAGATGGATAATTGTATGACACATGCCATTAATAGGATAATTTTGTTTGTGTTATGATATTGTGTAAATAACTAATGTATTAGGAATTGGATTTTTTTTTTATTTATTTTGGTATGCACACATTGTATTCTTATAGATATATTTATTAACCAAAGGATCATAAATGTATGCTTAGCACCTAAATTGAGCAAAATCTATCTAACAATAACAAAAAATGGTGGTGGGTATCAAGACTTAAATTAATTAGTTCATTGATGTGATTAGTTGAATTATATAGAAAAGCTTTTACAACATAAATTATTATTATAAATGAACCAAATGCGTGGGAGTAATAACTGCCCAAAATTTACGCATGTAAAACTGTAATTTTAATTATATTATTATTATCTATTGACCTGTAATGATGCTTTGAAATCATTACCAAATTGTAAGCTGTGGAGTTTCTTTCGCCATTTCTTCTCCATCTCAGCATAATAATATTATCGTCCCGAAATGGTGGTAGGGTTTTGACGATTTAAAAGTACTTAGCAAAGTCCATTTAAATAAAGAGCTTTTCATTTCATTTCATTTCATTTCATTTCATTTCATTTCATTTCATTTCATTTCATTTCATTTCATTTCATTTCATTTCAATGTGCAAATTGCGCCAGGCGCCCTTCCAGTTTTACCTACTTGAACTAATCTAATGATGACATACAATACACCCGTATTCACAAACATTAGTTAGTCATTGAATGATAATAACGAACGTATACCTACATAATATTATATACAACCCAAGGAGCTTATATTTTACTTCGTGATACAACCTCAGTACAACACTAAAATTTAGGCAAAGGGCTAAATTTTTTGCGGCTTATTGTTTGTAGATATTATTATTAAACAGTTTCTTCAAAACAAAAGAAAATTAATTTATCTTATAAAAATAAAAATATTATGCTTTTATAAAATACTATAAATTAACGCAGTTCTGAACTTTAAAATTACAAAATCTATAAAATGTTCACGAACGAAATTTTACAAATGCATGCTGTCAACTGACAGTTTGAATTTGATGACGGAAAAGAAAAGGTTATAAACAGATTTAAGTAGAATAATTTGCTAACGATATAAATACTATTGGTTAATTGATACATAAATAAAATTGTGTAAATATTTTGTACAGTGAGAAAAAAAGACTATATTATTAATTTTGTGATTTCTCTGTTGACTCGAAACGCAACGTGTCCTAGGTTAGGCCGTTAGCGAAACATGTTAGTACAATTATTAGAATAACATGAGTGAAAGAAAAATGTGCAAATTCTACAATTTGAATGTGCCTGAACGACGGTCCGGAGAGGGGCAGGGTGGTGCTGTTACGCACAACCACGGTAATAATGAAGATGATGAGAGGAACACAGACGAAGCAATCCCGCCGCCAGTGCCTCCTCACGAGCACAAACTCGAATATAACTATTGGATGTGGTTCTCGCGGCGCCCGCCCGCCCGCGAGCTTTCCGCCTCCACCACGGGCTATGGACAGGTTGGTCAACACTTCTTCAAAGTTTGTTTTTAAATTTGAATACAGATTTATGTGTAGTTCCAAAGAAAATATCATAGTAAGTGTTTGTTATTGTTCAGTGTTTGATGTTCTCATGATTACTTTCAAATACTATTGTTAGTTACTTCACTCTTAACCTTTTTCTATTCTATAATTAGAGATTCATTCGAGTCAGTGATTTGTGACACAGTGAACATTATGTAAAAGATATCAGATTATTTTTTAACCTATCCTTTAAGATTAGTCGATTGTAAATAATTTAGAAGTTATAATTATTATGCCTTATTATGAAATTAGTTATTTGTGTTGCATCTCTATCATAGTGTATTACAGAATGAAAGAGTTGCAAAACAAATGTTTGGCAAATATTGCCATGTGAAGTGCCAGCAATAAGCTTATTACATATTTTAAATTAAACTTTATCAGATGCAACACTTTTAAAACTTGTTTTAATGTTGCTCTAAAAATATTGATGGCACTGATTAAATTTAATTTTACAGTAAATAATCAACTTAGCATTGTCTGTAATTTAATGAGTATATTATTACCTACAGTATTACACAGAAAATCTACTAGTTTTTATTTTCTTCACTTCATAGAGGGTACTCTATAAACTTGTTTTTAATGTTACCCTCACCTAAACAAATTTATTATTAATCTGTGCATAATCTCAAATCTAAATGATGACAACCAGATAATAATGGAAAATAATTTTTATCCAGAGTTTCTCCTGAGTTCTTGTTATAAAAACATGTGTTGAGAGACTCCATTTATAAATCAATCTACTGTACATTTTTTTTTACTTAATCTAATTTTCACTCAACGTTGGCAAAATACGTAGGTAATCTTTGTTTCGTGAACGCCTTTAATTTAAAAGAAGAAGAATTTTACTCCAATGCTTTAAAAACTTTTTCCGTAATGACAATGTAGTTGACAATGAGAAACCTAACATTATGTCTGTTCCATATTTCTTTTTTGGTCTCTACATTGATTACTTGTAAATAAAAGTCAATGTTCAAACAATACCAGGATAGAACTAGCTTCCGCCTGCGACATCTTCCGCGTGGACATTTTACCCCTTAGGGTTGGAATTTCCAAAAATCTTTTCTTAGTGGATGCCTACACTGTTTAAGGTATCTATGTGCAAAATTTCAAGTGTCTAGGTTCAGCGGTTTGGGCTGTGCATTGATATCTCAGTCATGACTTTGAAATTTATATATATGTATAGAAGCTTTATATAGTATAGATAGAAGGTTAATGTTCTATATCTATACATACATAGTATAAAATATAAAATGAAGTCATTCTTTCTGTATGTGAGCATAGAACTCTAAACTGAACAGCTGAGTTCTCTGTTGGTGGCTTTGGTTTGTTGCTTCACTGAGAGTTTGGGTACATTTTGGGCAGCCAACATACTGATAACCTGTCTATTATTTTTTCTTATATAACCTGATTGTAGACACTTCATAAGCCACACTACCATATGTACAATTCTTCTTCTTCTTCCGCTTTTAAATGAATGGCAATTGTGACACAAAGATTACGCATTGCGCCAATTTTGAGTGAAAATAGTTTTAAAGTAACCAACAGTTGTACGGTAGATTTAGTTTAAAATGGAGTCTCAGTCAACATGTGTTTTTGCAGCAAGAACTCGAGAGAAACTCCAGATGTACAATTAACCTTCCTATACCTGCGCCATTTTTTGTAACACCTATACCCGCACGCGGTGTCATTTACCGAATACTTGGTGTCCTATTGTTTATTATATTTATAAGAAAACTTACATATTTATTATTTTGATGTGACAACGTCTTATAATTCGATAGAGCCGGCTGCACACACGAAAACACATGACGCATGCGGTGTTACCTCGCTCTGAGGCGTTCCATGTAAGGCTTGAAGTGCAAGCATAAATCTATTAAACAAATGAAATTAAATTTTTCTTTTGAAAAGACGTTGTCACGTTCAACTATCGTCAGTAAACCGACTTTACAGACAACCAATTTTATTTTTAAATTAGAGGATATAATAAAAAACATTGTGCTACAACTTTATTATCAACTACTTAACTGTCTATCAGTCTTTCACAAAAAACCTTAAAAATTGCAAGATTTTTCTTAGGTACTATAAAAACAAAAATATTTTTATTTTCTTCTTGTAATAAACAAAGTATAACTTTTGAATATTAAAAAATACTCATCATACGACATAAAAATCATTGGTTGACATAGTTATCAGCCTTACAATAACAATCAGGGCATACCAAGATAGCGTGTTCCAAACGAAAGCGTATTTTGCAGGTGGCACAGTTGTAACGCATTTATATACACCACGCCAAGTACACCCAAACGTACGGCTGCATAAACGCACGCCGTGCACTGAAATGAAGCTAGCAACAAATCCGGCAGCAACAAAAACCTCCATATGCTAGTGTTTCCGTAAAAAGAAATAAATTTAAAAATGTGTTTCGTCGGTCTCACAGTCCAATGCGCGGGTATAGGAAGTTTAAGGGATGAGTGTCATAATACATTTGACATGTATGTATAAAACTGGTTTACAAGTAGATGTCACAACAAGTAGGTAGCAAACAATTACAGTTTACCTTTGTTATTACTAGTTGCACACACCTTTGATTAACGTAACCTTGATGTTACAATTGATTACTCACATAGCTTATAATGTGAATTCACAAAGCGTAGGCATACAACATATCCTTGTAGAGTCATCTTAGCTAGAGTAACATTACCTGTGATTACATATTGTGATTAATTATTCCTGAAATCAAGCATTTCTAGTATTGCGTTATGTATAGTATATTTTCTCAAATAGATGAACAGATTTTGACTGTAATATCTTGTTAACTGACATTATCTTAGAACTAGTCCTGATAACTTAATAAAGATATAATTTTTAGGGTCTTTATTGTATTTATATTCACAATGTCAACTTCATTTAAATCATTAGCTAACCTAAGAAAATATGGGGAGTTATATAGATATTATTTTCTTATTTTCAATATTTACCAAATAGTATCTGTAGTGGATTTTCCACTCTCAGCATGGTGTAGGCAGTCAGCCGACTTATTATTACAAAAATACGGCATGAATTTTTTTTAAATAAATACATATACTAACTATATGTTGTTGTATGTGCATGTTACATTAATAACAAGTTATTGATATAGTTGATTCATCGCCATCTTCCCTCTGTTTATTTGTTTGAAACAAGTCCATCAAAAAGGTGGTCGGAAGACAGTTTTCTTAGCCATTACCCATTATGCACTGTACTGTAATCTTTTATATTTGTATCAATTGCACATTTATACAAATATAAAAGATTACAGTACAATGCATAATGGGTGGCCTTATAAAGTTTAATTTTATTCTATTAATTTTAATCTTTGATATAAATATTTTCAGGCTTTACGCTTGGTGGGTCGGGTGGGCAGCGTGGAGCAGTGGTGGGGGCTGTACACGCATTTAGCACGACCATCAGAGCTGCCCCCCCTATCAGACCTGCATCTGTTCAAGCTTGGTATTAAACCTATGTGGGAAGACCCAGCCAATGTCAATGGTGGAAAATGGGTTAGTAAGTGTAAATTACTACCTGTAATTATAGTTGAAAAGTTATTTTGTTAATTAAACTGCTGGTTTTAAGCACTTTTCTATTGAGATTTGTGTCATAAAAAATATGATGAGTGTAATCAATCTAAGAGCCAGCACCATTTTATACCTCCAGGGTAGATAGCAGCAAAGTGGTGCCTCTGTCTGTAACTAAATATTAAAAGTGTAATATTAAAATCTTAAAAGTTTATCCATTTAAAGTAATAGACATACCGAAGTGTAAAATTTCACTTTATTTACAGTTATAAATGCTGATAGTTCATGTTTAACAAAACACATTTTGCTTGACACATTAATACTGCAAAACATAATAACTAAGGGTAGATGCATATCAGACGGAAGAAGGCGTAGCGTACAATACAAACTTTCATCATGAAACTAATACATTATGTACAGACAACAGCACGTTGGGTTACCACAAACTGTCAAATTTTCCCAATCGATTATGCACTTTATATTGAATAGTCTTAGGTTGAAAATCGTTTGGAGAAATTTGAGTTTTGTATAGCCCGACGTGCTGTTGACTGTACTATCGCGGGATCACGTGCATGAGCACCCATAAGGCCAAAAATCTATAATCCTTTGTGCACATTTTTTAAATAAACATGTCGGCTATTAGCGCAAAGCAAAGGCTGACAAATATTAAAAAATGTATGTTTGTTATCTCTTTATTTTTATTGGCCATAGTAGAACATAGTAAAATACTAGATAACCGAGTCAAGCAGTAACGAGTCGTCGTCGCGTGAATTTACGTGTCAAAGGAAACTGTTTTTGAATCACTTTAACACGAAAGACCGCCATAGTACGTTTTGGAACTGCCGGAAATATGTCGCAAATCGGCAAATTATACATATATTTGCGCTATTAGATAAAAAACACGTTACTGACTGTGGTCAGTCCGACCCTTGGACAGCACTGGTATGAGTGATACAATAATGCGTCGAGCTAACGTATTTTGCGTTTGATGTGCATTCACCCTTATTTCGAATTTCGACATTTTTCAGCGTAAATTCTTAATTTTGTTTTCAATTAAAAATACTAATCTATTAACCTCTCAGAAGCTAAGAATTTATTCTTAGCTAGTAGATAAATCACTTATAATGGATTCAGATGAACTATTTTACATGAATCTGGGTTGAATGGCGATAAATCTGTCTCCGAATAGTATTTGTCTACGAGTTAACAATGTAACACGAAATGTAGGTCACATATGAGAATATTTTAACATAAAATATAAAATTAGCATGTCAATGTCACTGAAAAGGATTTATCACATATGGTTTCAAATGTTTTGATATATTATGTAGACTGGGTTGGACCAAAATTATTTATTGGATAGTGTTGTGAAAATTAATTAACATTTTACAGGGGTTTTACAAATAAATTGCTTTTTACCTGTTGTTTGACCATAGAACATTAAACCCAATAAATCTGTATAACTTCGTATAATTCAGCAGTCAGTTACACCTGCACCTCCTTGTTTGTGATGAATACTATTTCGTTTACGAGTTACGATAATATATTTATTTAAGTTAATTTATAAAAGTATCTGCATGTGATGTTTATTTCTCTCTTATCTAGTATACTATTCTGTGGATATATTTGCAAATTATCTCTGTCTGAGACAGAGCCTGCACTGACGCACGCAGCACGCGATTGTGAGATAAAAATACAATATCAATAGCACAAGTTCTTTATTTTGGCTAGATAATTGATAGGGTAGCGAAAATTACATAGTACCTATATTTACAACACTTATATTTTAGAAATAAAGCTGCGTAGATAAGTATATTATGGAATAATTTTGTCGTTACAAACGCGTAAATCTTTTAAATTTTGTCAGTGCAAAAACAAGCACCAAGCTTGTGTTTTTATGGTGAAATTTCGACAGCGAAAGCAGTGCCCTGGTAGCGTAGTGGTTAACGCAGCCGCCCGGATTGCGGAGGATGCTGGGTTCATTTTTCAGTGTAGTTTTTCTAGTTTTAAAAACATTTACGCGTTTGTAAACGCAAAACATTATTCCATTTATGGTAGTTTCATCTTAACTGGACGTCAAATATTTACGAAAATTTTTCGTTCCGATCTTAAAAGTGCACAACGATTTGATGAAACAATGTTTACAATAAAAACATAAGCACCAAACATTGACAAATTTCGACAGCGAAAGCAGGCCAAAGAATTGCGAACCTTAAGTGGCAGTGGGCAGGGCACATTACGAGGAGGACTGACGGCGAAAGGTCCTCGAGTGGCGACCACGTACCGGGAAGCGCAGCATTAGTACTGACGATCTGGTAAAGGTCGCGGGCAGCGCAGGACCGACCGGTTTGGCGATCCTTGGGGGAGGCATATGTCCAACAGTGTCTCTCGGCTGAAATGATGGTGATGATAATGATCCCCAGTCGGCGAGCTTGCGGAATGAAGCTTATAGTTGTAAAAATAATGTCATAATATATTGTTTGTTGCAGGTGGTCCGACTGCGTAAGTCCCAGACAGGGCGAGCGTGGGAGGACCTTTGTATGGCGATGTTAGGCGAGCAGTTTATGGTGGGGCCCGAGCTCTGTGGGGTTGTGCTCTCTGTACGCTTTCAAGTAAGGAAATGTCTAATTATTGAATTAGTTTTTGTTCAGATAGTAGAAAAACGTACGCATGCAAGTCCCAAAAAAGTGGGACTCTAAAATGATACTTATTCATTTTAGAGTCCCACTTTTAACGTATCCCTAAGTTTCAAAATCAAGTACCTATTTTGCACGCATTTTAGAGTACTAATTTTTTAATACGAGGGATGCTGGTCAGGGCACGAGGGACCCATGAGCTTGGGGGTCCTAGTGCACTGCACCAGCTTCCTCCTATATAGCTACTCCACACGTATAACGTATTCGGTATTATTCGCGTGGAGTACTCGTTTACGTATATGTGTCGCAGGCGGATCATATAATACGCTGTATTACAAAGCGGCGCAGCGGATTGTAGTTAAGGTTGCCACTTTTTTTTGAGACTAAAGTATTTTTGGAGTTTACTCCATAAGAATCGATTTGCATATATAAGGTAAGAATCGATTTGCATATATAAGGGGCCCGGTATGAGAAAAATGCGAGGAGTAAAATCTATCGATGAATGACCTCGTTACGTTTTTTAAGGTCAAAGTCATAATTGGTGCGCATCCTATGTCGCGCAACTTTCTAATTGTCAAAACACGGATGACAGTAGGTGCGCCATCTCACCTGTCTCGGAGTAAAATCCAGTCGTGCGTCGGAGCTGACACACACAATTTTTTTTCATTTAGGAAGAACAAATTTAAAGGACACAGTGTGAAAAAAGAGTACCTACTTACTTATTTATCTTCATAAACATACTTTTTTACTTTCGGAACAATAATAATTATACGTAACAAGTCAGTAACAGTCAGAGTAAGTTTACATCCTAAATAGAATACAATACTCTATTTTAGAGTACGGGTGGCAACCCTAATTGTAGTGAGATTGTTGAGTGACAATAATTCGACTCCGCTTGGTCGTTAAAAAAATAACCTGAACCTACCAATAATAAGCTATCTCCATTCGATTTACAGACTAATTATTGATAGAATCTACTACGGATTTATCAACAAACGGTTTTATTTGGTTAACAATTATCACACCGCAATCCGCCGCGCCGTTTTGTAATACGGCGTGCTATACGATCCGCCTGCGACATAGGTATGTACTATCGATGAGTTGGTAAAGTTATGACGTTAAGAGTCATTTTTGAATCACACTGTCAACGACTACCCTTAGCCTAGTGACCAATAGACTTAGGGGTATGTGATGCAATACAATTGCCTTAGCAAACTTTGCCGTAAAGACATTTGGATGTAATTTACGCAAACAATGACAAAGTTAAAGTCTCGAAATAAATAATTATATTCATGTCTTAGCGACTTCGAAATTTTCTCTAGCGTACCCGGCGTTTCCGAGTCCGCTCGGGACATAGAATATTCAAAAGTTCACTAAGACTATAAACGTCTTTACTAAGCCCAAACAAGACAATTTAATCCGAAGTTGAACATGTGCCAAAAATACGGTCCATAGTCGCATCAACTTTCACAATTATATCATATCCCCCTGTTATATGCGTCCGAGCCCGGTGATCTTCGTGTTACCTGGGTCTACTCCCCAAACCCCTTGTACCCCAATTTTTCCATAAGTGCAGCAACAATAAAAAAAATATTGATGTGTGCAAAGACGTATAACTTCTCATGCGCGTATACAACATGTAAATTAAATAACCAACACCCTCAATATAGGTGGTTTGGGATCGGCGGAGAAAGAAAATGTTGTACATTTTCTGGGTACTTTTTGTTTTTTTTTCATATAATGGAATCAACTCTGAAGCCGATCCCAAACCACCTATATTCAGGGTGTTGGTTATTTAATTTACATGTTGTATAAGTACCTTTTTTTTTAAATGATAAGTTTCCCGACTCCTCGATAGTACAACACTAAATAAACAGTTTTCTCGTTGTGGTAGGAAGACCACCTTGCGGTGTGGCACCGGACGGCGTCGGACGCGGCGGCGGCGGGCCGCGTCCGCGACACTCTGCGCCGCATTTTGCAGCTGCCGCTGTCCGTGCCTATCGAGTACAAGGCGCACGGCGACTGTCTGCGCGCCTCCGCCTCGCGCGCGCACGACAGCGACGCGCACGCGCATAACGACACCAATGCGCGCTCGTAGCCCCTCCCGACCCGCCTCACTCAACTCACAACTCATTACTCGCCGGCAGCTTAACGTGGATCATTCTATTCCGTCTTCTTCATTTTCTTCAATCGGGCGGTCTCTGCAAATCGCCGGCTGTTGCGCCTGTGAGGGTGTGAGCCGTCCTAATTCCTCCAGGATGTCACTAAATGCCTCCCGGAGGGTACCCGGAGATCCCAGGTATTTTGCCCGGTAACAGGCCACTTGAGTTCCAGCAGAACGTAGGACGCTGTTTCTTCTGTTACAATACAGGCTCTGCATAGTGGACTGTCCGTGATACCTAGCTTGAAAAGGTGTCTGGTAAAGTTGCTATGTCAAGTCCAGTCTGTATTCTTTAATGCTAATTTACTGGTTTCCCAAGAAAAAATGTTTAGTGAATGTTTTAATTCTAGTAGGATTATGTCCAGTTTCAATGTTATTAATGTTTTTTTTTTTACTTTTCTGAGTTTCGAATTTTTGAGTGTTTGGGCCCCAAAATCATTCGTCTATAAATTACGAAGACTCGGACCGCGTCGCGATTATAGCATATTTACGGATGGCTAAGTTTATAAGCTGAAGGATTTGGGCCTGTCAATTTAATACGCCTAGGTTGCAAATTCGTCCGTAGATTGAAACGCGTCGCAGAAACTTCATTCAGTTTCCTATCTTCTGTAATTTAAGAACTAGACAAATATTTTAGCTAATTCAAAATTAGTAGAATTCGACTGAAACATCGAAAAGTGGTAAATTAGTACAATTTTTCTTCCAATTCTTCACCCTGTTTTATGAACTGTTGAATCTCAAAACTGAATTCTTTCTATCGTTTGTTTATAATTGTTCCTTATACTCCATTTTGGAAACTATTGTTGAACTAGTCAGCTATCGCGTTACGCTGCCGTAGTTAGCTCGTTCGAAAATTAACTGTGATTGAGTGAGATGTAAGTTTACCCACCGCGGTAGTCTCGGTTCGGCGACATGACTGGTTCCGAACGATGTACATATAGTGAAAATGAACATTTACATATGCAGTCGCCAACAACTGGGCTACCGCGCCACCTGCCCCCAGACTCCGTGTACAGAAAAAGAACTGCATTGAAAATAAAGAATCAGAAATTTGTATACTTTCCATGGTGGTTTTACTTGGCCCTACTTCGGATGCACAGATAACCAAACACTACACACCATAGATTTATAATGGGCCCCATAAGAAGGCCAAGGTCGCCCAAACGGCAATGGAGAGGGCTATGCTCGGAGTTTCGCTGCGTGATCATATCAGAAATGATGAGATCCGCAGGAGAACCAAGGTCACCGACATAGGCCAAAGAATTGCGAACCTCATGTGGCAGTGCACATTGCGAGGAGGACTGACGGCCGCTGGGGCGGAAAGGTACTAGAGTGGCGACCACGTATCGGGAAACGCAGCGTTGGTACCCCCACAAGGTGGACTGACGATCTGGTAAAGGTCGCGGGAAGCCGCTGGATGCGGGTAGCGCAGGACCGACCGGTTTGGAGATCCTTGGGGAGGCCTATGTCCAACAGTGGGCGTCTCTCGGCTGAAATGATGATGATGACACACCATAGATTTAGAAAATATAAACCGGCAATATGAAAGAGAAAGAGCATACTAACGGGTATACAGTTGATCGAGATATATAGACGAGACGGTACACGCTGGCGGCCTAGGTCGGCCTGTTTGAAAAGACAGCTGTAACTGTCAGTCTGTGCATAGTGCAATAGGTACTATTTGTGACGCACACATGTACATTACTCGCACATTGAAATAAAATAGAAAACTATAAATAATTTTATTGCCACAACCATAGATTTATAATTGCTGACGTTTATAGATTTGCAATGAGTAGACTAGGGTGAGACCAAAAAAATGCAACACTGTGTGACTAATGAGCATGTGTGCGTGAAAAAATAGTACTGTAGCTTCAGTTGCTGTCTTTTCTACGTGACTGACAGGCCGACCTGGGCCGTCTGCGTGTACGTGAAATGGTCTCGTCTATCTATCTCCCTCTAATATACGCGTTAGTATGCGCTTTCCCTTTTACATTGCCGATCTACAGTTTCCTATTTCTATGGCCTCAAGCCACAACACAAATGACAAAGCGTTATTTGTGTTTGGTGCATTTTGTTTTGGTCACGCCCATAGAGTATAAAACCAATGTTTAGTCTCGCCTTAGTCCATTCATTGCCAATCTATAAACGTCAGTAATTATAAATCTATGCTTAAAACAAAAACAACGAAATGTTTAAAAATAGTATTAAATATTTTGAATGCAAACTTTTTGTGTCATAGAATGAGTCTCCAAAGCGAGCAGAAACTGTCCGCAGGGAACTTGCTACGGATTCCACATACCCATTGTACAATCATTGGCAGGTAGGTATACTTTACGGTGGTATAATATAGATTGGGTATGGTATTGGAGGGTGGGGAAATTATGAAAGAAACATCACTTTCTAAAAAATATATAATTATAATACGTACATCAAATTTCAACAGACATTTGTTAAAATAAAAAATAAATGATTAATTATTTCTGTTGTCATTAAGACATTCGTTAATCATCTACACACAAAGAGTATCGATAAACGTAAGTCGTAATGTTTGAGTCTACCCGCTACAGACTCTAAAAGTTCACTACCAATATACAAACGTTATTTTACAATAATGCTGTGAACACATGGAACTATGAAAGGAGGGTAGTTAGGGATAATTATTTACACTGCCGACTTGACCAATAGACGGACAAGAACCTACTACAGCGTTGCAAAATAGGATTCCAAATGATACGACGAATTTTTCATTTTTCAAAGACATTTTTCATTTTCAATTATATACTTGGATCCACTATTTGCAGTCTTTGTTTATTTGCTACAACTTTTTGGATGGATGTTATACTTATAAATAACAATATGCAAAACAAAAAAAAATACAAATTTTAAAATTGTACTAGATATAAATGGCAGTAAAATATTGAATTTACATGACTATGTAAGGCTTATAAAATAAAGAATATTAATTAATTTCACGCACAGCTGCACATCAGATTGCACAAAACCGTTAAATTTCTTCAATATATTTTTACCCTTATGGCATTGCAATATAGTTCAAATTCTCTTGAAGACATTTCACAGTTTGTGGAAGCTTGATTAAACTATTTTACACATCGAAAACTCGCATTGAATTAGAGTTCCTTCATGAAAAAGTGTTTCTCAATCAAACCAGCAATGTGTTCACAGCCTAAAAATGACATTCAGATGAGAAAACGTAAAAACTAGATTACACCTAATCTATTTACATTTGGCAACTTTACTTAGTCTATGTGTGGTGATATGCACGCGGCATAGGTAAATCATGTTCACACTGATTCCCCATTGATATTTTCAATTCAGTAATTATTCTACAGATCACAATGTTACAATGATATAAGACAATTTAATTTTGTTTTTACGAGTCATTCGTGCGCGGTTAATGCATCATACGTTTTGCTGTTTTTGGAAATAGTGAAGTGACAATTAGATTTTAAAAAAAATGTATTTGCATTTCTAGTTTAGTGTTTCCAAAATTCTTGAAATAAACGGTTACCTTTCAACGAAGATTCGGAGTTAAATATTTCTCAAGTATTAAAAAAAACAAAAATAAATAAATTCTGTTTTAGTTTAATTTTGAAAATAATTTCATGCACCGAAATATTGCATGTATAGTTACTTTATTAAGATCCATAAAATATATTCTTTATCTTCGTTGAAAAGTAACTCAACACACGATTCTCATTGATGATCCATTTGCCGCCACTGTACTCAATTGGGTACAGTGATATAATTTATGGAAGCCTTTAAGTTTATAAAACTTCGCTGGCCGTACCTAATTGAGTGCAGCGATACCAATTGGTTTAAAAACGGTTCCGTTAGCGTAGCGACTATTTCCCTACCCCGTGGAGCAGGCAACCTTCACCAACAGAAACAACACTACAAAAATGTAGTTTTATTTTTATTTAACTGGTCTTCTGTAAGTTGTTGTGGACTAATAAACCGCTAGAGGTAATATTTTATCGTGTCGTATCGATGAAGACTGCTAGATACACGCGTGTTAAACGAAAAACGTCGTTAATACATAGGCCATAACATTCACTTTACTTTTTTACGAGCAATTCATGCCAATATCGTGACTCTATAATTACAATTTTGTGCAAATAATTAAAATTTATATTCCTTATGCCAATAGTGCTGCTAGTGGAAATATTTTACCGGGTTTGGGAAAAATGTTTTTTACTCTGTGGCACGGACTTTGCCTTTGTTACCTCTAAACCCACGCTCATGACGCCATATTCGAAATATGAGTAACTATTTTACACAAACATGTGCATCATCTATTTCACTTTTAAATAATTTACAATATATTTCATTGTTAAAATATGTGTATACTTCAAGTGAATCCCTTCACAGGTTTGTGGAAGCATTGTGTCACAAATATATTTTTTTATCTTTCAATTCCTTCGAGAAGGCTGTCTACTCCAAACATGCCCATGAGACGCAGCTTACTTTATGACTAAGTTACAATTTAACAAGTCACACCCACTTACAAGTATTAACACTAAATTCATTGCTTCAATTTCATCGTTATTTAGCACTTGATTTTAAAAAAAATAATATAATAATAATATTTTACACTATAAAGGCTACAAATTGCGTCTACAGTTAAAGCACTTCAAATATACTAGACGCAATTCATGGACACACCTAAAAACGTAATTCAACACCAATTTAAAATAAATGCCAGTCTTACTAATTATGGGGTGCTCTATTGAGACAGACGATTACACACTCTGAGATATGTATCAAATATCTTGAAGGTGGTAAAAAATTCGACATATTTCCCATGATCATTATTTCAGCCGAGCTATTTCAGCGATTGTTGGAAATATGCTTCTCCCAAGGATCTCCGAATATATTTCCAATGCCTACATCAAGAAAGGATGACAATAGATTTTTGGAAATCACTCTTATAAAAATAACAACTTAGTAAAAATTATTAAATTAAAATAAATACTTAATGGCGCATTTCCAAAATAGCATATACGTGCTGGAGTTCTACATTAAAATTTTGGAAAAAGATAGAAATCAAATGACAAAATACATTTACAGATAATACAGCTATTATTAACTCCTCAACAACGAAACTTCAAAAAAATATGTATATCTTTTCGATAAAAGATTTAAAGTATACGTGTGTGTACGTTAGGAAGCATTTCCTTCTGCGTAAAGTTACGTGCGCATGACCTTATCATTTTATAATAAAACTCAATATTGAAGTGTTTATTTTAACGTTTCAGCCTCATGTGTTAATATGTCGAATTTATACTTCCCTCATATAAGTCGACGAAATAAGAACCCCATACATAACAATATTAGATAAAGCTTAAAATTAGTATGCAACAGCAAAAATATGTAGAATATTAAACATTTTAACTACAAAATAATACAGCTTACAATCGTGGCTCGAAAATTTCCTATTAAATCATAGTATTAGCAAAAATATAACTAAATATATAATATACTATTAAATAGTAATTGCGCGACAAAAAATTGTTCTTAGTAATTATTTTACAATTGCCTATTCACAGAGCAGCGGTTTTCTTTACATCTTGTACTCTTGTAGTGTTCACGAAAAAAATATTTTATCTCGGTGGTACTAACAGCTGCTTCTTGATAGAAGTGACTAATTAACAACGAATCATAGGAACATTGAAAGTATAGTAGTACATTGTTTGACTAGGCAATCTCTACCTAATGATCTTGGACATAAGTTTCTTTTTGTGTTTTAAGACTGCTCAGAAAGCCAAGGTGAGCATGCAATGATAATGTTACCATCATCGCTTCAAACGAACGGTCAGGTCAATTGGTTTGTCCATTTTGTTTTTGGGTACCTAGTCACATTATTGGTTACCGCGAGATGTGCATGCGCAGGAGTCGGCATGGCTTAAGTTATGGATTTATCAGACTTCACTTATATCAAGAAGCATTTGCTAGATATTTCAGGAATTAAACATCTCCATATAATTCTCTCTAGGGTATATATTGATAAACTCTCAACTCCGACAATCTTAATACATTTAGGGTCCTTTCAGAGGTGCATTCATTGTATATTGATTACTTTTAAATCTGCACAGACTAACAAAAAATAATCAAGAAGAGAGGTAGAAAGTGAGTAGAAGAAATTAATAATTAATTTAAATTAAAATAAGAATTCGAAGGCAAATTATGCTTATTTTCATATTATTATTATTATGCAATCCTAAGAATAATAAGCGTCATAATTAAAAAAATATATTTTTTATTATGGCAACTTCGGATACCCAGACTGCTGAGATGATTTTGAGTGTAGCATCTGTTCTGGTCGTTGGCTTTTGTTTGTTTGTTTACTGAAGACTTGTTACTTTTTGGGTTTGGTGCCCCATTTATGTAGACGACAGACTAGAAATCTGTCACTATTTTGGAGGTACTGTATGGCCCGTGCTGCCAGATGTGGCTTTATGTGTATCCAAATGTTACCTGGAGCTCCACTCAACCCATTTAGGACTTATGAACGTGATCATTATGTAACTTCGGATTATATCTTGCGTAATAGAGATTCGAAACAAAGACTTGTCATGTCTTACAATGAAAATAAAGCTACTTAATCAACTTTAGAGCTGCTAAGAAGATACAAACAAAAGTATTGGGGTACACTTGTGTGACCGTGTGAAATTCTTTTGTACCAGGTAGCCTTAATTTTAAGGTCATTCGCGAAAAACAGCAAAGAAAGTTAACTTATTTGAGCACAGCAGCTTTGATTAGGCACATTCAACGGCGCTGCCAAATCACTTTCATTCAGAATTACATTCAACAGCTGCACCTCTGAAAACGATAACTTCAATATCCCCTACGGTGGCCATTCTACATCTAGTGGGAACAAGGAGAATAATTTCAAAAGCCCCACTTGTAATACTTACTTCCAGACGGTTTAGTCTAGGGAGTGGCCACGTTACAACTCTATGAGGGGCAAGTCCACCGTCCGTCAGCAACGGTCAGCCAACTCGTGTATGAGGAGAGGTGTGGTGTCCGGAGACATTCGGCCTGGTGTTGGTCGTTGAGCGGTCACTCTCTCGAGCACGCAAGACGCTGATAGACGCGCCTCGGCGTCGTGATCCCAGCACTCCTCCATCGTGTCGCACAGGACGGATAGGCCCTGAGTGCAATCAGTCAGATTAGCAACTAATTTTGAGAGTGAAAAAGCAAGACTACTGTTTCGGTAGGTATAGTTAATATAGCGGGTGTAAAAAGACCTATGACAAAGCCGAGAACTGAGTATTCCACTCATCATTAGGACCATTTTTTTCTTCTAGGCTATAACTGGAAAATTAATAGTTATGAAGTTATTGAAGGTAGTTAGATTTTTTTTTAAAGATATTTATGAAAATAAATTGAAAACATTATTTCTTGATTTTTGTCCAAAGAAACATTATCAAAATTGTAAGTATTTCATACCAAAAAATGGCTTTAAAACGTCAGAGCACAATGTAACCACTCCATATCGGTGCCATCCATTCAACTCAGCCGACCGAGTCTCGCACGTCTCCAAGTTGCTAAGCGCCGCGCGACTTGCGCGCTGTATACATTGGACGGTATTTTTTTGGAACACCAAAAATTTTTGACATTTAAAAAAAAAAAAAAAATTTTTTGGTGTACAAATTGTAACTAAATGAATAAAGAAATCTTGACTTTCACTATGTTTCTTGTTTTGATGTATAAAATGCGTAGACTTTGGCTTTGTCTATGGACTTTTTACAGCCTGTATTAATGTCTGTTTAGCTCCCATAGTGTCTTCATTATGGTGAATATTTTTTTCTTTTAAACTATTTGAAATGTGGTTGGCAGACAGGCATATGGACTGCTTGGTGGTAAACCTCTGGTAAACAGTCACCGTAGTCTATAGACTCTTACAACCCTATCCTGTGGATCTCTGGCATCCTTACTCACTCAGAAACGCAACACTACAAAAATGTGTTATTTGACTGTGGTCTAAAGGAGAGCGGCTAGTGCGCTAAATTTGAATGAGCTATTGAATAAAGGATACAAAATTTGGATATTACAAGTCTACGAACCCTTTTATATCAGTGTTTATCTAGCGCAGGCCTCCATACGCCGCGTATACGTTTACCGAATGTCTTGTAATAACGTTATTTTGCAGCATTTATTCAATATTTTATTTTATAGAGTTCGCTGCAACTAAATTGTTGGAAGAAACTCTTAGTCTTGTAATAACGTTATTTTGCAGCATTTATTTAATATTTTATTTTATAGAGTTCGCTGCAACTAAATTGTAAGTGATTTGTTCTCAAGTGTTTATTATAATTTGGAAGATAAAATAAAGTTGTTAATTTCAACCGAGATAAAACCTGACTAAAACTGACGAACCTTTATCGTCTTTATTACGTTTTTAAAATGTCTTACTAAATCTAATATTGTTTAAAAATTGTTTACTAAATCTAATTAGGGTTACCATCCGTCCGGATTAGTCCGGACATGTCCGGACTTTGGCCTTCTAGTTTGTGCGGATGTTTTGTTTTAGGTGGAATACGAGTAATAAAACTTACATAACTTATTTATTTATTCTTTATTAATGTCCCACTCATCTAAAAGCGACTGTTATAGCTACCATGTCCATACTACTTTTACGAAGTGCGTACTTAAGTGCTGATGTTTGCATTTTGTGATTAAAATGTCCGGACTTTTTTTAACTGTCAGGCTTTTTGTCTGGACTTTTCAAATTTCTAAATGGTAACCCTAAATCTAATAGAAAAAAGCCAAATCTTACCGGGTGATTACGCCACTGAGGCGGTATGTGCGGGCGCAGCTTGCGTTGTACGACGGCTTCCTGCATCTCCTCGAGGGTGGGGTGGGAGCCCACTTCTTCTTCAAGCGGCAATCGGTACTGGGAGGTCGGTTCAGCGCCAGCGTCGTTGCATCTTAACAAAAAGTCAGGGTTCAAGATCATCAACAGAACAAAATGCCAATTATGGTGGGAACGGTATCTTAAAATATAGACATTTCAACTTTAAATATGGCATTTCTTCTTCTGTAGATCTTCAAATGGCTTTATCCTGTTGGATGGTTGGTATGGATCCTGTTGGGGCTTCCGCGCTTTTGCAGCGCACCAGGTATGTTTGCGGACGCAAATGTAAATGACTTTTATACCATTATGCGGAAAAAATCAGCCACGATAATGGGGCAAATGTGTGGTGGTGTCAATGGGATCCTGAAGATGATTGCGGAGAGGATGGACTCTGCGGTTTTCAGTAGGTTCACTGATCTGCATGTTATTAGACATGTAACCACGTGAATCTGCTGCTACCCTGCTTTAGTAGCTAGATAATTTGTGTGTTTGCTGTTGTTCCCAATTACTCATTGTTCTCTACTTTATTACTAACATAGTTTGTAAGTATAATTGTTCATTTACTAACATTTTGGACTATGTGGTCTGTAATAAAACATTTTTATTTTTTTATAATAAATTTTTAAAGATTCGTAAAAATGTGCGCCGCAATTTTTTCCTTTAAAGGTCGTAGCACATCAGCTCGTAACCGTAGCCGCCATTTCGTATCGTTCATAGTAAAAAAATAATAGTTAAAAAAAAACTAAAAAACAAGCTTTAATATTAAATCGGACTAAAAAATTAAAAATAACATTTTAGTATAGTAACTAAATGATGAACGAAAAGTATAATTATTAGCTATTTAGAGAAAAGCGTGGGGTGCTCAATAACATTAGTTCTTGAAAATATTCTATCGGTACAATTAAATTGAGCCCACACATCATCATCATCAACAGCTCATATAATGTCCCCACCGAGGGGCTCGAGCCTACCCCACATTAGGGGCGATTAGGCCTTAGTCAACCACGCTGGCCAAGTGCGGGTTGGTCGACTTCACACACAACCTAAGAATTTCTTCATAGGTGTGTGCAGGTTTCCTCACGATGTTTTCCTTCACCGTAAAAGCGTCGATTAAACGTACATATGAATTCAAAATTTGAAAACACATTGGTACGTGGCGGGGATCGAACCAGTGCCTCCCGGGCGGGAGACGACGCTCTTACGCACTACGCCACCGACGCTTCTTTCGAGAGCCCACACGCTTTTCTCTAAATAATGATTATACTTTTCGTTCATCATTTAGTTTCTATACTAAAGAGTTATTTTTCACTTTTTAGTCCGATTTAATATAAAAGCGTGTTATTTAGATTTTTTTAAACATATATTATCACTAAGGAAACTTTACATACAAAAATAAATACTACTTAATAAAAACTAATCAAATCTACGTTATAAAAGGGATACTAAAACTAGATACCTACAAAATACTTAAAAACTACTAAATTAAAGATAAAATACTTCGCCTAGGTCCTCTGAAACAGGAAGTGTACCAATAACACTGGCTGCATTACCTCGCTGGATCGCGAGACTTATTTTTTGTGCGACATACAGACCAGCCTTATTGTCACTTACTGTCTCACGTAGCCGCTCTGCAATATCCCGAAAAAGTCGGTGAGCTCCTGGACCCCATGGTCCCAGAGTCTCTACCCCAAACGGCTCAAATAAGTAGTCTCCTGAGAGACCGGCGTATTTGCGCCGTTTGAGAGACTCAGCGGAAGCTGCAGCCGATCCGGACATTGCTGAGGTAGCTGGAATATGAGACATTGCTAAGGTGTCCGCGCAAGTGGCATCCCAAACCAAACATTTTCCCTTCTTCCAGGGGACGAGGGTCATACCATCAGGCCTCTTACCATCATCGCGCGCTAAACCATTAGGCTCCAAAGCAGCGGGCACTCCGGTAGTCACAAGAGCCCGGCGGATGATGTCATTAACCTCAGCATGTCTTGTAAATCGGCCTGCACTTCTCGTGCAAGAGAGACCATGGTGACCAAGATTATCGACCATTACACCACAGCGGCATTGATGGGGGACATTACAGGCGATACCTAGGCGCAAGCATGTTGCAATCCGAAATGCAGTGCGGTCAAGAAGTGTCCCTATATTAGCCGATGGTAAAGCCTGCAGCCAAAGCCCAGATTCCCATTCCCCCACAGCCAAGAGACGAGCCCGTTCTGCAGAATTGGATGACGTGTTTAAAAGTTCATCCCGCACCAATTTGCAGAGTGGCTCGTCCCACTGTCTCTGGGAGCAAGGGGAGGCTGGCAATCCGGAAGCTGGGCAAGCCGCGGCCCAAGTTGATTTTGCCTCGGCTAAATGAGACACTTCATAGGTACTGATACTCTTGAGTAAAATCCTATCAACTAAATTACTTGTTCTGTGAATAGAAGACAAGAAAGCTGGAAGAGCAACACTTGAAATTTTCCTTATACCTAAACCTCCATGGCGAACAGGTAAAGAGGCCTGACACCAAGAACGATCACAAAATTTTATGTTAAGGACAGAAGAAAGAGTTTCTTTTAATTTGTTGTCCAATTCCAAAAGTAGACCGGGGAATTTCCAAAGTTGGCTAGAACGGACGATATATGTGAATTGAGGAACGAAAAGACAAAAGCGGAGAATAACATAGGCCATGTGAGTGTTAATTTTGAGAAGCCTGTTACATGTATCTGAAAATTTGGAAATTTTTTCTTGGACAAAGTCTGTGATGGAGTCGTCCAAGATAGGTGCTCCAAGAAGACGAAGATTTTGTTTATTAATTATTAAAATATTGGTAGCCAACAAGTTAAATTTTGAAATTATATCATTTCTATGATATTCTGTGATATTATCTGAAATAAACAATTCACATTTAGAAAAATTCAATTCCAGACCTATACCATTGAGTTCTTTGATCAGTATGTTTAAATCGTCAAGAACTGAATTTGCATCGCCTCCTAGGGTTCCATCGTCAAGATACCACACGTTGAATTTGGACTTTAATTTCTGGATTATGGGATGGATTGCTAAACTAAAAATATTCTTATCAAATTATTGTAATGTCATCGGTCTTTGATAAGTCTATAAAGTTTAAATGAAATCTGACCGTTTAAAGTGGGTCAAAATCGAGCCAAAGTGAGTCACTTACATACAAACATACAGGTGAAACTAATAATAAGCGTGTTAAAAAGAGGCGATCGTTGCTGCGCCTGCCGTGACGTCATTGGAATCTCACTCGCTCGAGCGTCCTACGGAAAGGACGTGTCGCGCGCGTAATATCTTAATATTCGAGACTGTTGTGGTTCAAACGAGATTCGAACGCGACCTAAGCACACGGGGGAAAGTGAAATGAGCGTCTACGATATAGCGTGATAGTCCTCATAGCTTCCTCGCGAATCTACTGGATAGACTCATTTATGAGTGAAAAAAATCGGGAGTGGTCTGCCCTTGACTTTCTCGTATACCAGAAACGACTCAGTTTGATAGAAACCTTATATTTTGATGTCATACCCGCATGTTAAATTTTGGTCACCCATCCGAGTACCGACCGCGCACTTGGTTGCCTAACTTTCGTGATCGACGGCTCAAAATTTGTTAGAAACCTTATATTTTGATGTACGTGTAAGACATCAAAATATAAGGTTTCTAACAAATTTTGAGCCGTCGATATTAAATTTGTTTGCAATAAGTTAAAGCATGCTCGAGTTATCGTGCTAACGCACAGACACACACACAGACATAATTCCAAAAAAAATATTTTTGGACTCAGGGAGGTCCAAAACATGTAAATCCATCAAAATCTCGAGGTCGATTTTTTTGACGATTACAAGACTTCCTCTATACTACATATGCGAGAAAGTAAAAATGTGTGGTCATTATCGTAAAAAGTAAAATACTATTTATCAATTCAAATGCATGTATACGAGCTTCGAACACGATACAAATGCAACAATCGGCATTTACGGCGCCGAAAACGCGCGTGTTGCTGCTAGGTGCTTCTTGACACCTCTTTGCTCTCTGCATTTAAAACATGTTTCAGATAAGCCACAATAATATTATAAATTCGAAAGTCTTAGTTGAATTTTTACCTTTTGGCACAAACCAAAATCCATGGGTGAAGTCAGGTGCTACCACTAGTAAGTTATAATATTGTGTACACCTACTCAATTTATGATAACTTTAGTCATCTATCCAGTACTAAATTGTTACATTATTGATTTACAGAATTTGAAATTTGAGAACTTTGTTTACTACATGAGGTATAAAATTACAAATGTTTGCACATTGATATTTGTTGACAATGAACAGAACTAGTAAAAAAGAGGATATAATTTTGTGAATAATAAAATAATATGTTGAGTATAAAGACTAAGAAGATACTTAAAATTGAAAAGCTAATAGGAATAATAGGTTTAGTCAACTAACCTTGATGCTATCTCCCATAACACAAGAGCACAAGCATACATGTCTATTCTTAAAAATGCATCTTTTGTAAAATTGATAGCTCCGTCCAACACTTCAGGGGCCATGTATCGTCTTGTTCCAACTTGACCGTGTGCATCCCCACAGCCCCGCCCCGCAATAAACACAAGGGCTAATCCAAAATCAGCAATACATGCACTCATGTCATTTTTGAGAAGGACGTTCTTGGATTTGAAGTCTCGGTGAGCTACTGCTGGTTTTCCCCCACCTTCTTCATGAAGATGAGCTAACCCACGCGCCACACAGACTGCGACATGCCATGCTTCTGCCCAAGTCATAGTGTGAGCTTTTAAATAGTCACATAATGAGCCCTGAGAAAGTTAAATAATTGTTAAATAAATTACGAGTTTCAATAATTAGTTCATAAAATAGAGTTTTTTATTACCTTCTCATGGTAAGTAGTTATAAGCCAATATTCCGCCTGAAGATTATCACCTTTCTTGTCTACTCCGATGTAATGCAGTATATCTGGATGATCCATACGAGCCAACCTGTATATCTCTTGCTCTGCAAGCCAGGACTGCTTATCTTGCAATGGGAAAACTTTCACAGCAACATCCAGGGAACCTAGTTTTGCTCTCCAAACTGCACCAAATCTACCTCTTGCTCGCACTTCACACAGGGACACTTGACCAACCAAGCTACCAGTTTCATTTTCCATACCAGCATTTGCTGAAGGAGGTCTTGATAAAGAAGCTTCACCATTAGCCAGTTCTGCAAATGAGCCGCCTTTACGCCGACGATACAGGAAGTAACATGCTATCAGAATAATAAACAACAAGAACAGAGGTGTCAGAGTGTATGCTATGACAGCTTTGGTGTCATCATCTGAAACTGGCACCACAGATGCTGGGATAAGTTCTGGTGGAGGGTCTGTTTGTGACATGACAACTTCGAGACCTGGAAATGTTGCATTTTGATTGCACATGTCACCTTCACAGCAACAATGCATTAATGGCAGTTTACTAACATGCAATCGACATAAATGGCTGCGATCCGTACAGGAGACAGTGTCGAGGAAGCATCCTTTGTACTTTGGGTATGCAGTATTTGTCACATTGTCGTAATGCCAGAGAACAAAGCAGTGTGTGCTCTTGTCTGTCTCTGTAGGCTGACATTCTTCTACAGCGGGTGGTGCAGGGATACACTCAGGGTCTTTTGTGGGATCACAAGTTGCTTTTGAAGCATCATAGACTTCACAAAATTTTGTTGTCACACCACCCTCTTTGGGTCGAGGTGGTAAGTTAGCGTCTGATGGCGGTGCAGCGTTTATCACTGCTATCATACCTAAAAATAAAAATTGACAATGGCAATATTTACTGAACATAAACTTGATATTTTTCAGTAAAATTTAAAAGATTATATCACAAATATAAATTATTAATTATAAGTATGTGAGTTTCTTAGTGGGAGAAATCAATTTATATTGAATAAGGCTTCACAGATGCAAGTTTGCTTAGTATTTTACGAGGTAAAACTACTCACCAACAAAAAACAACAATTTATCCATGCATAATCTCCGACACTTTATAAGATTCATGGCGCAGGCGATATTGAGCTTCCCGATAACTCGCGACACTCCAATGTTATTTTTATACGCGGTCTCGACATGAAATGTCTATTCTATTTAGGAAAATCCGATTTAGGTATGTACATGTCAGACAAACAACGCACATTTGAATGAAGGTAACAAAACAGGATCACATCACTTTAGTACGTCTTGGTTGTATCACAACGAGCTGTAAACAGTTTTATTTAATCCAATTTGTTTAATGACACTGATTTCGGAAAATAAAAAGATCATTGAATTGAAATCACACAAACTTCGAAGCTTCAGATCACAGACTATTTAGAGATACTTACAACTTCTTCCTTCAGAATTTTTGACGTTTACTAGGGTTGTAACTTAACACTGGAGCGGAGCAGTATACGAATGTCCGTTTCAATTGAATTCCATTAATTTTAAGCAAAGTACTGTGTGAACATAGCTTAACTTATATGTCGAAACGGTAAAATAGTTTATTTTGACGCTTATGTTTATATTATTATTTTATCGTCAAACCAAAACATCGTCTGTGTTTGTTTTTGCTCTTTATTTTCTTTAAATTATATTATTTCTCTTGTATTTGACTATGTTTGTGATAGCTAATTATTGCTAGTTATGTCGTTTTTTTATCTCACAGCGGTTAAAGGTGATATTCCTGTTCATTTGTTAGAAATAATCGCCTTGGAAAGACTACGTTATCTAAAATCGGTTTTGAAGAAAGAAAATTCGATTTATAGTGAATATTTGGTTGAAGGCAGCTTATATGACAACGTAGGACACTTTTTGCTGTGTATAATGACCATAATGTGTAAGAATATACAGTTTAACAGCTTTTTGTTGAAGACTGAAAGAGACCTATTCACGCGTCGTTTAGATGCGCTGAATGCTTATGAATTGAGATGTTTTTCAAAAAAGTTACTTAGGAGCATAAAGAAATTAACGGCGGCACCAATGTTTATTGACGGACTGCAACTTCTTTGCGAACATATGATGTTGAAGGAGCTAGCACAGCACATCTGTTTACCCAACCACAGTTACAACTGCATAGCTCATAGCATCTCTTTGAATTTCAAACTTTGCTTGCCGTTTATTGCTAGGCGACAAATAGAACTGAAAAATGGTATAGCTATTATACCTTGTGGTAAATGGAAGCAGTTTTTAACAGTACTATATTCCACAAATCTAAAATATAGGCTGGACTGTACAAATTTAGATCCTTTAAATTCGGATCCCAGAATGAATGAGCTATTGACAAAGTTAAAAAGGGAAATAACTCCATTGTTAAATAATAATAGCAACTCTAAAGATTTACTTAATAAGGATGTAGATCTTATATCATCACAATTTCCACCATGCATGTTAAATCTACATCGGCAGTTGCGGACACGACACAGATTATCCCACACACAAAGATTCTACTACAGCCTGTTCTTGAAAGATATTGGGATGCCAATAGACGAAGCTATCGAATTCTGGAGATGCGAATATAGACAAAGTCCTAATGGTAGCCACAGCTGCTGCCATAATTGGGAAAGAGATGAGAAAAAGTACTTATATGGTATTAGACATATGTACGGATTAGAAGGATGCCGGAAAAGTTATACATCTGTGAACTGTCAACGAATACAGAGTGTAGAAAGTTCATGCTCAGAAGGAGGTTGTCCATTTAAGATTTTTGATGCCAACAAAATGTTACAGATTTTAAATTTAACAGAAACAGACCCTCTATGGACACATATAAATGAGTTAAAATCCAGACACAATTATACATCAGCATGTATAAAATATTTGCAAACCAAAAGTTTGGGTAGAGAGAATAAATTATGTGATACAGAAAGCTTTAATTTTACACCTGTTAAATATTATACTTGTGCTTCTAAAAAAAATAATGTTATATGACAGTGGCTATTATATTATGTATGCAATATATTATTTATTAAAATTTTCAAGTTTTATTTTTATTAGTCAGATCTGACATTATTTAAGAAGGTACCTACCCAAATATGGCTGAGCAAAGAGAGAAGCCAGGGCATAATGGTGGGTGCTGATGCATGTGAAGTCGCCCTCTGAAAAACTTGGGTCACAAATCCTAGGCATTGCACATTTAGAGCAGAGGTTTCTTTTTCAGCTTTTTACTCTTGGGGTTTGGTGTCCCTGTAGACGACATGCACTGCAAGGCCCATACTACATTCAGCCCATACTACGTCAAGTCAGTTTTTTTAGATTGGCCCAACAGTTTTCCATTTCGGCGCGGAGTTTGAGTTGCATCTGTTATTTATATTAAACTCAGTGCTGCTTTTAGTTATATCATATCTAGTGTGTATTGCGAATTTCATAATGGACAAAAACATCGAACAAGGAGTTTGTCTTAATGTTGCATCTCCAATAGAATTTCGTGTTCGGAGTCACTGAAAATTTTGAATCAAAAACACGTGCTCATGAGTGGTACCTACATAGCGGTCGAAATGTGATGGAAGATTTGCCTCGCTATGATAGTCAATCAACGTCTGCAACTGAAGATAACATCTCAAAAGCGAAGGAAATAGGTAGTATGTACTTGAACTCAAGTTTGCGGCGAGAATTGAACTCAATTCCGGAAATTGCGATTAAAAAATGTTTTGATGATTGGATTATTCGTTGGCGTAAGTGTCTCGTTTCTGAAGGAGCATACTCTGAAGATGAGAAAATAAATTTGGATGAATAAGTAAACTAACATTTTGTGTATTATTGATCTTTTCCCGGTACTTTCTTGACAGAGTACTTAGGTAGTAGGTATGTTAGGGTTTTACAATTTTACGGGGATATAAATCTAGTAGGTAGATGCCTAATGAAATCACGATTTTACTAGAACTTGTTATTTTATTATATTCAGCCTTGATGAGCTTTGAACATGGTAAGTAGCTACGTACCTACCCCATTATTACAATAATGTTGCAGAAATCGAAGGAAAGGCGTGCACCTACCTAATTATCGGTATGTGTGAGTGCGTCATTGAATGCCTTGAAGGGCCAAGTAGCATGTGTGCATCATTCAATTTGGTGCAATCAAAGACTTCTACTTTACTAAGGATTCTTCATTTCACTAGTGAGATTAGCGTCGCGTCGCAATGGATGCACTATGTAGGTGACTACATAGGTATCTAGATAATCAGAGGCGTAGCTAGGTAGCTAAAGGCCTTGGTGCAAAAAAAGAGAAGCTCTAATAATTTTAAAACTGGGCAAATTTTCAAAATCAATCTTGCACGCATTTTAAATTTTAATTTTATAAACAAATTTAAAAATGACCTAGGAAAAATGCACTGAAATAAAATCGACTTGCCTCAGGCGGGAATCGAACCCGCATCTTCCGCAATTCGGGTGGTTGCGTTACGCCACCGAGACACTGCTTTCGCTGTCGAAATTTGTCAGTGATTGGTGCTTATGTTTTTATGGTAAACATTGTTTCATCAAATCTTTCAAATATGCACTTCTAAGACCCGAACGAAATATTTTTGCAAATATTTGACGGCTAGTTAAGAAGAAACTACCTTACATTATGGAATAATTATTTTTGCGTTTACAAACGCATAAATATTTTTAATACATACTACAAAAAAATATATTTTCATCTCCCCGGCCTGACCTTCAGTGCGCGCTGGACTGCTCGGGATCTGCTCACGTGAGTACTACACCAAGACCGTACCAACCATGTCCCAACGCTGCCCGTCTAGGCACTACTTGCACCAATTGGTGGCCAGCAGCCCACAGGGGCTACCGACTCTCTTCCACCGACGGCTGCTCGACCTGGCGCGTCCTCCTGACGAGGACACCGGGAGCAACCATCGGACCGCACCCGGGGGACTTCGGACGCGGTCGTGGCTCTGAACAGGGCCGTCAGTTGCCGTGGTGGGAAAACAAAAACAACTCGACGATGGCATGTATGCACTGACCTCTATTATACAAGTACGCTGGACTGAATGTCGACATCTAAAAAATGATGCCATTTGATTATCGCCATTTTGGCGCTGTCGGTCATGAAAGCAGGTAGTGAACGTCCACAGAACTAATGGGACCACATATTAGAGATCTCGTTGCAGCCAATAGCAATGTATATTTCAATAGGTAAACATCAATTTTAGTTCCCTGGACGGTCGATGGGGCGCTTCAAATCGGCACAAGAAACATTTGACATTTTAGTAGACGTATTCAGTCCAGCGTAGGTACTTGTATAATAGAGGTCAGTGCATGTATGTGACTTCGAATGCCAAGGGGACACACTTGATATCAAAATCCACACACCCGCCGAGAAAGTTTCCCCACCAGGGTCCGCCACGAGGAGGCTTCCGAACGTGGAGCCCCCTCCCAGGGCGCTGTGATGTAGTACCTAAGCGTACATAAATATGTTAACCAATGACATAATATAGTCAGTATTTAATCAGCAGTCAGTTGTTTCATTACGATCTCCAGTGCCATCCTTACATGGCGACCCTGCCAGCTTAAGCCTACCTAGTATCGGGTAGCACGGTTCGCGAGAAATAACGAAACATTGGCGCGAGATAATATTACGATGGAAGAAATAAAACTTTTGTTTTACCTATCGGTTCGATCGCACGTGTAAAATGGGAAAGACGCAATCGAAAGAAGTTGTAATTGCACAAAATGCAGTGGGAGGAGAAAATAGAGCGCATATGGAGGATTTAAATAATCATTTATCAACAACAAATATATTAATTACAACCATTGTGGTGATTTCGGCTTTCTTATTATTATACTTGGCATTTCGTATATATCGTAAATGCCACTTGCGCTGGGTTCGAGAGGAAATCCATGGTGCGAATAGAGGATCGTTTCTGCGGCGCCGAGGATATCAAACGCCGGCTTATCCAGATGTGAAAATAGGCGATTCCAGAGTGTGAAAGTGGTCAATGTGTTAGGCAGTAAAAATACGTATTTAACCAGTGAAACAAAGCTATGGTGTATACGTATACAGCTCATCGCAAGTTTTGATGGACAAAGCAAATAATTAGTAATTGTTTAATAAAGTCATGTAATCATTAGAGGTGTAAGTATGTTAGAAGAACTATAATTATTAAAAGGTACGTAATTTTTTTTTATTTTGTATATTTTTTTTTTCTCTATTGTATAATGTTTATATGAATGTTTAATGCTTTATGGAAGAATATTTAGAAAAATTGTATGACGAGTTATTGGGCATAAAAACTTATTTAATAAAAATTGGCCCTTCTCGTAGAAAAGGTAGTATTTTAGACAAAAAGTTAAATGAGGCCAAATTAATTAATCAGCAATATGATAGCTATATAGAAAAAATTACAAAAATTCCTAGGAATGACCATGAACAAAGTATTTTGTTAGAATATTGTAAGCAATTTAAAGTTTTGTATTCAGACATAAAAATATTGTGTCAGGAAAAAATTGTAACAATGGCGAAATTTGACCTGAAAGTTGCTCTGAACTTATTGCCTGTGATGACGGATGAAATATCTATAACTCAACAATTAATCGATGGAATTGATTATTATAGCTCGGTGATTGACAATGACTCGCATAGTAATTTAATTTCTTTTGTTTTAAAAAGCAGGCTTTCGCAAGGTGCTAAGCTAAAACTTAGTCAGAAATATGATAAAATTTGTGACCTTCTACAGGATATGAAACGAATTTTGTTGCCTCAAAAGTCAGCGAATTCCTTACAAAAACAGTTATTAAATTGTAGACAAAATGATTTGTCAGTAGACGAATATGGCAAAAAACTATCAGAATTATTTGTAGACCTCACGATTTCACAATCCGGGGGTGATTCTGTAAAATATGACGTTCTCAAGATAGTTAATGAGAAGCAGGCGATAAGACAGTTCAGTGATGGATTGCGAAATCGCCGAATTAGCACTATAGTTTCTGCTAAGAATTTCGAAAATTTAAAGGACGCTGTTCAAGCGGCTATTGATGAGGACTGCTCAGGAGTAAATTCAAGTGGTGAAATTCTGTCAATGCAAAATTATAATCGTGGCAATATAAAACACAATTTCAGGCAAAATATGTACGGTTACGGACGGCGTGGCTACAGCAGAGGTGCGTATGGTGAAATTCGATCACGCAGTTACGGGGTGTCTGGCCGCTGGTCGCAGCCTCGAGCACGACCGTGGGTGCAGAGGACATGGCGGCAGCCTTCTTCTCCTCGAGGTCGTTCGAACTTTAGAGGTAACCATTTTAATACTTCTAATCGTCGTGAAAATAAATCGTATCAAGGGCATGTCCGGGTATTTACTGATGATACTGAGCCACAGCCCAGTTCATCAACGCATCAAGAATGCGAGGATGAGTTTTTTCGGAACTACAACTTATAATATTTTAGCTAGTGAGAGTAGTTATTGTGTGGAAATATTTATACATGACTCTCAACTATTATGGAGTTGGTTAGTTGACACGGGCGCTTCTATTTCTGCAGTGAAATATAGTTATGTTATAAATTCCAACATCCCAATTCATAAAGAAAACATTGTCATAAATGGAATTGGTGGCAAAGTCCATGCAATAGGATACACATATTTACAATTGTCGATCGGTGGGCAAAGTATTAGTCATAAGTTTTATGTTTTCAATACACTACCTTGTAAGGCGCATGGAATTCTGGGACAAGACTTTTTAAGCCAGTATAGATCGGTTATCAACTTTAATAATAACACATTATCGTTATGGTATAATGGAAAGGAAATTAGTATAAATTTAATTAACATAGATGAATATTCGTTTAAATTACCAGCTAGGTCCGAATCGATACATTACATTAATACTACTTTGGCAGACGATTGTATCGTTTATGCGAAGGAAATAGAAAACGGCATTTTCGTGGCAAGTACCTTAGCGACTCTGTTGAGAATATTATACTCAAATATTATAAAACACTTTTTGTACTGTTCCTGAACGCTGCCCTACAATATGTTTATAATTTATGATCTGTGAAACTATTCACGCTCTCTATGGTTTTGGCTTGCAATTAAATGGTACGTGTTTAACTTATAATTATTTTCTTTTATTTAAATGGCCCATAATTCTTAACAGGTTATGGGCCCAGTTGTGTTCAAATAAAAGTTTTGACACGATTTTATACTCTGCCACTAAAAATAAGAAATTCCAATGGAAAGTTATAAGGAGGCGCCGCCAACTGGTGCCGGTGGCGGTGCTCACCAAAATGGCGTCATTTTATCAATTGAAAAACTTCAAGGGGTTAGAAATTACTCCACATGGATGTTTCAAATGAAATTACTATTAATTGATTACGGTTTGTGGTCTTGTATAGAAGGCAATGACATAAAAAACGACCAACGAGCTTACGCAAAAATTTGCCTTAATATAGATAGCTCTTGCTATCCACATGTGAAGCGTGCAAAAACATCCAAAGAAGCATGGGATAATTTAAAGAAGGCATATGAGAATGCTGGCATTAGCCGCAGATTGATCTTAAAAAGGAAATTGTATAAAATGAGCCTTTCATCTTTCAATACAATTGATATGTACATAGCTGAAATTATGTGTATTTGCCAAGAATTAGATACTATGGGGTCTCCTATAGAGGACAGAGAAATTGCCGAAATTATGTTAATTGGTTTAACCGATGATTTTGATCCACTTATTATGGCAATTGAAGGTATGCAATGTGCTCTAACTTCAGATATGGTAACAAAAAGGTTAATTCAAGGTAACTACAGACGCACTGAACAAAATACAAGTTATGACTGTGCTTTGGCAACCAAAGGTGTCAAGAATAGAAAGAGATTTGTTCCAGTTTGTCACCATTGTCATAAAGAAGGTCACATACGTCCAAAATGTCCTGAATTGATGCGCTCCATTACAGCGTTGGCTATGAATGGTTCACAAAGAAGAAATATGGCTACTCCAGAAGACAATGTACCTAAAGTGGCTTTAAGTACAGGCATTTGTAGCAGTTCGGAATGGTTAGTAGACTCAGGGTGTACAACACATATTTCAATGCGTAAAGATTGGATAAACAATTTCATTGATAACAATAAGTCTACTATTATTGTAGCTAACAATGAAAAATTATGTAGTTATGGTTCTGGTGATGTTAGTGTAATTTTAGACAATAGTAGAAAGAAAATTATTTCCCATGTTGTGTATGTACCTAATATTGCAGCTAATTTATTGTCAGTTCATCAAATAACCCGAAAGGGATATACAGTTGTATTTAACGATAAAGAATGCAAAGCTTATTTAAAAAATGATGTACATGTTAATGGCCCTTGTATTTTTACAGCATCTAACTATAATGGTGTCTACAAGCTCAATCAGCAACAGCAAGTGTATCCACAAGTCTATATTTGTGCAGATAGTAGTATGATTCAGAATAATCAGTCTCAATTTCATTTTGAAGATGACGCAGAGCTTTGGCACAAACGGCTAGGACATCTTAGCTATAAAGGTATGATATTATTACGTGAAAGTCTTGCAAATGGTATTTCATTTAAATCACAAAATATGAAACCTTGTATTGCTTGTATTGAGGGGAAGCAAAGCACTAAAAGTTTTCCAAAAGGTAAATCTAAACGTGCTACCGAAAAATTAGAATTGGTCCACTCTGATTTATGTGGTCCCATGCCAATACCGTCATGGAGTAATGCTCGTTATATACTTACGTTAACTGATGATTATTCTCGTAAGACATTTGTTTATTTTTTGAAATCGAAACACCAACATGAAGTTGCTGAAAAATTAATACAATTTAAAAATATGGCTGAAAATCAAACGGGTTTAAAAATAAAAAAGGTGCGAACAGATAATGGTTTAGAATATTGTAATCACTCATTGGAGAAGCTCTTTAGTACACATGGAATTATCCATGAGACTACGATACCATACTCCCCCCAGCAGAATGGAGTTGCAGAGCGACTTAACCGAACTATAATAGAAAAAGCTCGATCAATGTTGCATGACTCTGGTTTGGATCAGAGATATTGGGGAGAGGCGGTTTCTACTGCTGTATATTTAAAAAACTTAAGTCCTACTAATGCAGTAAAAAATGCTACTCCTGAACAATTGTGGTCTGGTTCCAAGGTTGATTTGAGTGGCTTGAGGGTATTTGGCTGCAAAGTATATGCGTTGACGCCTAAAATAAATAGACAAAAATTGGATGCTAAATCTAAGCCCTATATAATGCTGGGATATTGTGAATATTCAAAAGGTTACAGATTAGCTGATCCCTTACAACCGGGAAAAATGATAAAGGCCAGAAATGTTATATTTCTAGAAAATGTACCTGGTATTATGATAAATCCTAATAGTCCTAATGTTATTGGCCCTTTGAATATTCAAAATACTATTAGTGCTAATCAATATGTTTCTAATAGTAATACACATGTTGAACCTATAATTGTTGAAACCGCTGAGCAAAGTATCTCATCGGAAATTTGTTCTGATTCTCATGATATGAACACATCACGTGGTAGTATTGAATCATTTTGTGAACAAAATCCGTTTAATTCTGAAAGTATACATGAGTCATCATTTGAATCATGCCAAATGAATTCTGATTCTAATGATAGTATAGATAATGGTTCTTTAAATACTACATTAATAAGTAATATCCCTAGTATTGAACAAAATGTTTCTAATGTAAATGAAACCCACAGGCCCACTCGGTTACGTCGTCAACCAATTTGGATGAATGATTATATAGTTAATGATGATAATGATAATCATAATGTGTTGTTGTGTGTTGAGCCCAAAAATTATTTTGAAGCTATGTCTTGTAGGGATAATACGAATTGGAAATTGGCGATGGATGATGAATATAATTCATTGATTAAAAAGGATGTATGGGATCTAGTAGACAGGCCAAAAGATAAAAACGTGATTAAATGTAAATGGGTGTTTAAAGAAAAAAGAGATGCAAATGGAAATTTTGAAAGATTTAAAGCTAGGCTAGTAGCCAGAGGCTTCACACAACAACAAGGATTAGATTATGATAAGACTTTCTCACCTGTAGTACGACACTCAACTCTGAGATTGTTGTTTTCAATAGCAGTGAATAGAGATATGGACATTGATCATGTTGACATTAGCACAGCTTTTTTAAATGGAAAATTAGAGGAGACAATTTATATGGAGCAACCGCAGGGATATGAAACAGATGAGTTAAATAAAGTTTGTTTATTAAAAAAGGGTATCTATGGTCTGAAACAGGCAAGTCGTTCTTGGAATTTACAAGTAAATAAAGTATTAGATAAAATAGGTTATAAACAATCAAAATGTGAACCTTGTGTATACATAAAGAATGTTGGTAAAAAAATGGTTGTAATAGCTCTTTATGTCGATGATTTTTTTATATTTAGTTCAGATAAAGAGGAAAAACAAAAGTTAATTGATATATTGGGTAACAGCTTTGATATTAAAGTTTTAGGTAATGTTAAAAATTGTCTAGGAATGAAAGTGGAGAGGGACAGAACGCTGGGTTGTCTAAAACTATCTCAGGAAGAATACATTAAGCATTTACTTCAACGGTTTGGCATGGAAAACTGTAAGTCAGTGTCAACTCCTATGGATGTAAATGTACAATTAGACAAAGCAGACAAATGTGATAACAGGTATCCTTATCAGGAATTAGTTGGAGGATTGATGTACCTAGCCGTTTGTACTAGACCGGATATTGCTTTTGTGTGTAGTAAATTGGGTCAATACAATAATTGTTATAATGAAACTCATTGGCAGGCTGCAAAAAGAGTTTTAAGATATTTAAGTGGAACTATATGTTATAAACTAGAGTTCAGAAAGGGAGTAGAGATTATAGAAATATATACTGATGCTGATTGGGCTAACGATTTAAATGATAGGAAATCATACACGGGATTTGTAGTTAAACATGGCAGTAATTGTATTAACTGGGAGTCTCGCAAGCAACAGTCTGTTGCATATTCTAGTACTGAGGCTGAGTATTACAGTTTGGGAGAAGCTGTAAAAGAAAGTAAACATCTTAAAAAATTTTTTCAAGATATTTTTAATTTTAATGTTTGTCCAATAACGATTTACAATGATAATCAAAGTGCTCAAAAAATTGTAGAAAATAACCATAATCATCGTAGAACTAAGCACATAGACATCCGTTATCATTTTATAAGAGATGCTGTAAATTGTAATACTGTATTATTAAAATATAAACCTACAGATGCAATGATAGCGGATGTTCTTACGAAACCTCTTGCAAGAATAAAGCATAATATGTTTGTTAAAGATCTTTGTTTGGTTTAGTAATTAAGTAGATGTATAATAATAATACTATTAATGTTTGTTAACAGTTAGTAATAAAGTAGTAAATATATATATTTGTAGCATTACAGGTACACATAATCAACACTGTTGTTCTATTAATATTTGAGTAAGGGGAAGTGTTGAGAATATTATACTCAAATATTATAAAACACTTTTTGTACTGTTCCTGAACGCTGCCCTACAATATGTTTATAATTTATGATCTGTGAAACTATTCACGCTCTCTATGGTTTTGGCTTGCAATTAAATGGTACGTGTTTAACTTATAATTATTTTCTTTTATTTAAATGGCCCATAATTCTTAACAGACTCCTAATAATGGTAGGATACCAATACGAATTCTGAATACAACTACTAAAGAGGTAACTTTATCGGAAATGAATATTGACATAGAAAGTTCTAGTAGTTACGACATTTGTACATTTAATCAAAATGCGAAAAATGCATCGCGTGTGAAGGACTTATTTTCTAAATTAAACTTAAAACATTTAAATAAAGAAGAGAAAAATAGTATACAAAGTTTATGTGCAAAATATTCAGATATATTTTATTTGCAAGGGGATACTTTATCAACGACTAATATTTACCAGCATACTATTAAGTTGAAAGAGGCTACACGACCAATTTATTCCAAACCCTACAGGCTACCACATTCTTTAAAGAATGAAATTAATAATCAAATTGACAAAATGTTGAAAGAAGGCATTATAGAACCATGTCAAAGCGAATGGTCGAGTCCGATTTTACTAGTACCAAAGAAATCTGATGAAAATGGTAACAAAAAATGGAGGTTGGTTATAGATTATAGAAAGCTTAATGAAAATATACATGACGATAAATTTCCTCTTCCAAATATTACCGAAATTTTAGACTCATTATCAGGGTGTATGTACTTTTCGCATTTAGATTTACACCAAGGGTATTACAACGTCAGTTTGGACCCAGAATGTCGGAAGTACACGGCATTTTGCTCCGGACAATTTCAAATGACTCGAATGCCAATGGGTTTAAAAACGAGCCCAAGTTCTTTTTCCAGAATGATGACTATGGCAATTACGGGTCTTACATACGAAAAATGCTTAGTTTATCAGGACGATTTGGTTTGCTTTAGTAGAGATTTAAATAGTCATGTAAAAAACTTGCAAGATATTTTTGAAAGATTAAGGAAAGTTAATTTAAGGTTAAATCCTTCAAAATGTGATTTTTTAAAGACAGAGTTGCTCTATTTAGGTCATGTAGTTTCACCTGCAGGTGTAGTACCAGATCCAGAAAAAATTAGTGTTGTCCAAAATTATCCCATTCCAACCACTACCGACGAGGTCAAACGATTTGTCGCATTCGTAAATTATTATAGAAAATTTATTCCTCAGTTTGCTGAAAAAGCATATTATCTTAATAGGCTCTGTAGGAAAAATATATCTTTCGATTGGGACGACTGGGGACGACCGTTGTCAAAAATCTTTTGACACACTAAAACAAAGTATTATATCCCATCCAGTCTTGCAGTATCCAGACTTTTCAAAAGAAAACCAATTTATGTTACAGACGGATGCTTCTGGTTATGCGTTAGGTGCAGTTTTATGTAATTCAGATGGTAGACCTGTGGCTTACGCTAGTCGGAGTTTGAATACGGCTGAAAAAAGGTATCCAATTATTGAGAAAGAATTGCTAGCAATTGTATGGGCAGTTAAACATTTTCGGCCCTACTTATATGGTCGTACTTTTAAAATTCAAACAGACCATAAGCCACTTATATCATTATTTGGAATGAGGGACCCTTCCAGTCGTTTAATGAAATTTAGGTTAATTTTGGAGGAGTACGATTTTATAGTAGAATATTTAAAAGGGAAAAACAACTCGGCAGCAGACGCATTGTCACGTTTAAATATAACGTCAGAGGAGTTGAAAGAGATTACACAAAATATGATAAATATAATGACTAGAGGTCAAAAGGCGAGACAAGAATTAATGGATACTACTGATTTTAGGGACAATCGGCCTGATCAACCGAAAGTTGTTGAAATTCAGAGTAAGCCTAGGTATTTCACGGAATTAAGATTTACCACGGATAACGAAATAAAACGATATCGTAAATTAAATATGATAAAATATGAGAATAATTGTTTTTGCTATGTTGAATGTATGAATACGATTGTTATTAACCCAGTGTCTCGATCACAACTATCGCCAGACGAATTTGTGAGAGAACTGCGTAAAATATGTAAGAAATTAAGAATAGAAGAGATATACTTATTAAAGAATGAGAACAATAACATTTTTATAAAGAAAGTAGTTAATGAAATACAGAAGATGAGTTCATGGTCCGGACCACGGTTATGTATTTTAAAAGATGTTGAACGAATTAATGACAAAGACGACCAACGTGCCACAAGTGGCCACGCGGGTATTAGGCGAATGGTTAATAATATTAAAAAATATTATTTCTGGCCAGGTCTAGAAGTCGATGTAACGAATTTTGTGAAAAGGTGTGATAAATGCCAAAGACAGAAACATTCGACTCATCATACGAAAGAACCAATGACTATTACGACCACTGCACAATCTGCATTTGAAAAGATTTATTTAGATTTGGTAGGCCCCTTATATAAAGACTATTATAATTATATGTATATTCTAACAATACAATGTGAGTTAACTAAGTATGTGGAAGCATATCCCTTATACTCAAAGACGTCTAGTGAAGTAGCTAAACAGTTAGTTAATAATTTTATTCTTAGATATGGTATTCCAAAAGAGATTGCTGCGGACCGAGGAACCGAATTCTTATCCTCTACAACAAATGAGGTATGTAAACTTTTGCATATTAATAAACTACAGTCAACGGCGTATCATCACCAGAGTATTGGTGCACTGGAGAACACACACAAACAAATGGGTAATTATTTAAGAATTCAAACAGAAAATCACTCAGATGCTTGGAGCTCTTGGCTTCCATTCTGGTGCTTTTCATATAATACAGCGGTCCATAGTGAAACGAAATTTAGCCCTTTTGAACTAGTTTTTGGGAAAAAGTGTATTTTACCTTCAAACCTAAACTCACACAAAATAGATCCAATTTATAATTTCGATTCATATCCTTTAGAACTCAAATACAGAATACAAGTATCACAAAAAGAAGCTCGAGAGAATTTAATTAATAGTAAAATAAAGAGAAAATTAAAATATGATCAGAACGCTAATCCAGTGACATATCAGCCGAATGATTTAATTTTATTAAAAAACGAAACAGGAAATAAGCTTCAGAATATCTATACAGGTCCTTATGTAGTCATCAAAGAATGTTCACCAAATGTAGAAATATTTAAAAATAACAAACCATATGTAGTTCATAAAAACAGAACTAAAAGGTATTTCCCGACGGTTTCATAATAGTAGCCAAAGAGTATATAATACACTACGTTTAAGAGTCGGGACTTCATACAAGCTTTTTGACTGCAGTTTAAGCTCAGATCTAGTACCAACAGAGACAGACAAAAAAAGTAATGCCAACATGACAAAATCAAACTAAGGATGTGGTGTACGCTACAGAATATGTCGATATCGATAAAAAAGAATGGGTACCCTGCCCTGCACTGCAGACAGGTTTTTAATAATACAAAAGGAAAATAAAAACCTCTGTTAGTTTGGGAAATATTGAGTTTTATTCAATTACATGTAATTATTTTCATACAATGGAATAATTTTATTTTTGCGTTTACAAACGCGTAAATATTAATTCTAGAAAAATGCACTGAAAAATCCCTCCTGTCCCGCCTGAGGCAATTCAATTTTTTTTCAGTGCATTTTTCTAGTTTCATACAATTTATGTCACTACAAAAAATAATAAAGTTAGGAATACAATGTGGGAATTAAATTGTTTGTAGGATGCACTAGAAAACCTTTTCGGCATAATGAGACAACATTTATAGAGTACCATATGCCAAAATATTTTATGGTTTAAATTTTTATGCAAATGGATAGTGAACCCTATTCTGCAACAGTTTTAGATAGTAAGCAGGCATTTATCTGAAATAATAAATAAACAGAGATTAGTAAATAGTATCGTTTGAGTTTACGGTGATCATCAATTCAAATTATAGTTCACCACTTACCATCGCGGACTATGGGTAACGCGTGCCTTGGTCTGGTGACCAATCAAAGTCACATCTGGTCCTGAAATAAATCACTCATTAGCTTCAGGAATTGAGCTATCATACCATGTCAGAAAAATAGGTTATGTAACTTACCAAGGGTGGAGTAGGAGCCGTGCTTATACGGTTGCAAGTAATGATCATACCCGACGGGCACCGTGTTCAAGGCGGCAGTCACGTTGAGATCTGAAAATATGGAAGTGGGGTTAAACCCAGAAAAACTTTTGATGATGATAATGAGAGATGTTAATCTTCTGGCAATGCTTATCTTCTGTGCAATACATAGGCCAGCCCTCTGATCACGGGAAACCTCAATTAATTAACCTCAAAAAATTTCTTTGTATTTAATTTCCATTATTTTATACGATTAGATAAGGATTGAAAATATTTTATATGTATTAAACAAATGCAGTAGTAATGAAACATCTCAAATACATTTTATACTCAAATGTACGAATATAGTTTTATCGATAATTTGGTACGTAGTAAGGACATCACTACGGAGCATATGGTTTTTGGTAATGATTTTAAGACAAAGTATTAAAGTGACCAGAAATTCTTTCTAATTACTTAGCGTCAATAAAATAACATGGAAAACTACTTACCGCTTCTCATCTAGTGGGAATTGAGCCATGAAAACCCGCTTTTGGTTAAATTTCCTACCAGATTTTAGTCCACATATTTCACATCTTGTGTAATACATTTTGCTGTTATGCACTTATATAAATGATAAAAACCAGTATACACTTAATGATAACAGTCACAGAAAACAATAAATACGCACACAGATGGAAAAATAAACTAAAACGACGCTTTTTTAAAATTTTCAAGAACCGCCCGCCGCCATATTGACATTAGTGACACTCCAGCAGCGCGAGACAAGGAAGGCTAGATAGGAAGTAAGAGACAAAACACCAGTCGCCATTAAAAATTGCCTAAACTCCATACATTTTTTCTGCAGTATTGAGTTTCGGCAGGCTGATAGTAGCTATTAAAACATTGTATTTGATTAAATTGTTATTCGTACCTTTAATTTATTTAAACTGGAAACAGTATCTACCTAAAAATGTAATTAGAATAAAAAGTATAATCATGTATACAATATCTAGTTAGTCATGTGTTAAAAAAAAAAATAAGCTATAAGTTATTTTATTTTTTTTTGTTTACGGTGGAGGTGTGATGTAGTACCTAAGCGTACATAAATATGTTAACCAATGACATAATATAGTCAGTATACGTCATTGGTATTTAATCAGCAGTCAGTTGTTTCATTACGATCTCCAGTGCCATCCTTACAGCGCCCTGAGGTTGGGGGGTCTGGTGCGCTGTACGTACTGTCTTGTCATGCTACTAAGTAAAATGCTACGCGCTGCGGCAGTTCCTGTCACAATAATGCTGCTTGCCAGGCATACTCTCTGGGTCAGTACAGCTACTCAATACTAGATCCATGTCCATACATCCTAGCACATAATCCTCTCCATGTTACAGGAAGCGGTGTCTTACAACTGCTGCGACCTGCTCGTAACAATAAATCAAGGCTGCCTAAGGTCCTCAAATAGGTACCCATTCATTACAGAAAAGTTGCGGTAAGACTAAATAAATAAGGGGACATAATAAAACGAGCAACTAAAAATTGTAATTTAAAAACTAATCATTTGTTAGTCGCTCATTAAGGATTTAAATAGATTTAGGTTAGGTTAATCTGCTGACCAGTAAAATACGATCTACAAATATATAGGGTATCATTCATCCCCATACATTTTTCTAATGCCTTAAAAATAAAATAATATTCTACGCTGTGAACAAAAGTTCTAGGTCTCTACGAAATAAATTGGATTGTATGCTATCTAAAAGCAACGTCTTCGTATTTGCGGTAGAATAGAATAAAACTTTATTGCACATCTACACAAAATAAAATGTCACACACAAAAAATTGTTTAGGTACAGTAAAATCGCGTAAAATAAAACCGTTTGTTGATTAACCTCTCTAGTAGTCTATCAACATTAGGCTGTATAATCGAATAGAAATCGCTTATTATTGGTAGGTTCATGTGTTTTGTAATACGGCGTCTTATACGATCCGCCTGCGACACATACACACGGACAAAGACTATTTATCCAAGGAGCATAAATAAAGCGTACCCAACACAAAAGAGTCAACCTCTTGGGAGTGATTTCGAGTGGAATTTGGAGCCGCTAATCCGTCGTCTACTTATCATAAATCTTAAATAATTAACACTTTGTCTGTCCCATTAAAGTGGCATGTTATAATAGCTACCTATAACAAAGTCTGTTCATCAATCTATTCCTCTCATAGGCGTCATCTTAATTGTGTGTCAGGGTGTTGGTGACAAAAAATGGCCTAATTTCATTAAGCAAACAACTACCATAGCCCGTGGCAATAAGTGCCTTGGCCGACACGTGTTCGGCTGTGACGGCATCAGACACTGTAAATCTAAATACAGTTTGACAGGTACTAAATTGTTTGAAAGAGTTTAAAAGGTTTATTAGTCTATTCAAGGTAACGTGTGCGAATTTAGTTTCTATGATCTAAGTTTACAAACAAGATCCTCGCCCGGTCACGGTAATGTTATGGTTAACATTACCAGGTTGGTCGACTTCACACACAAGCTAAGATTTTCTTCATAGGTGTGTGCAGGTTTTCCTCGCGACGTTTTCCTTCACCGCAAAAGCGTCGATTAAACGTACATGTGAATTCCAAATTTGAAAACACATGGCAGGGTTCGAACCGGTGCCTCCCGGGTGCTAAATAACGCCCACGCACTACGCCACCGACGCTTATCATTATCATGTTTAACGCAAAACATTTGATACATTTTGACACTTTTTGGTAACTTTATGTGCTGTTGATTACGATACATAGCCTAAATTAAATTAATGTCTAAATTAAAAATTTTTTTTAGTTTTTTACCATAAATAATAGTTAGTTTGAAATTTGAAAAGTAGGTATATGAGAAATGTCAGTGGTCAAAGGTTATCTTCAATAAATTCCCGTGTCACGTCACGATGTTTGTCCGGGATGAACGCCGAAACTAAACAATCCGATTTTAACTTTTATTTTAAATGTGTGTTTTGTTCCAACTTAAGAGATAAGATAGTTTTTATCTTGATAAGTAGTCTTCATTTATTACTTTCTCGTATGCGTAGTACCTATAGAGGAAGTCTTGTAATCGTCAAAAAATTCGACCTCGAGATTTTGACGGATTTTCACCTCCCTTAGTACAAAAATACCGATTTTGGAATTATGTCTGTGCGTGTGGTGTGTCTGTGCGTTAGCACGATAACTAAACTAGAGTATGCTTTAGCTTATTGCAACCAAATTTAAAAGGCACGTATGACATAAAAATATAAGGTATAAATCAACTTTTCAGTCGTCGATCACGAAAGTAAAGCAACCAAGTCCGCGGTCGGTACTCGGATGGGTAACCAAAATTTAACATTGTCAATAGTCAATATCTTTATTGACGTATGACATCAAAATATGAGGTTTCTATCAACTTTTGAGTCGTTTCCGGTATACGAGAAAGTCTAGGGGAGACCACTCCCGATTTTTTTACTGCAAGTTCAATGTTAAAGTGCAATAAAATTGCCACAGCAACGCGTGACCGGGACAGCTAGTAGATTTATAATTACTGACGTAATCTTCATTACTTTTGATTTGTTTTTGCACGTAGTTTTTAGGTTACATTACTTTAATATTATTTTAATAAGTATAATCAGTTTTATTATTTTCAATTGTTTTAAGAAAACCACAGTGCGCAACACAAGCTATACAATCCGTAAAAAATATTTGATATTACTATTAGTATTAATTGCTTGTTATGAAATTTCCTTCGAAATTGCATTAAAAAATTACAGAAAGTACTTACTTTGTCATTTTTTAACTTGTTTTAATTTTTTAACTTGTTTTAACTTTTTACGTTTTCAATTTTAATTGGAAAAAACCATCCGTACTAGGTACTAGGTATATATAGTTCGTCGACAGCCCGTATGATATCGAAATAAAATCTTTCGAACTAACGTTCGTCGGCAGAAAGTCATTCGCATAGAACTTTCGAACGATAGTTATCGAGCGAAATACAATTCGAACAAATGAAATTCGACATCATGCATGACTAGGGTTGCCAGGTCTTTTCCAAAAAATACCGAACAGTGAGCAAAACAAAAAGCACACTTGCTATATTGCTGATCCTTCGACTCGCGCACAAAAAACCGACAAAATAGGAAATAGCTTCACTATGTCGAATCTTCGGATTTATACCGAACACCTGGAAACCCTGTGCATGATCCAGACCCATCTTAGTGCAATGATGTTATACTGTGTGCTTGTGTTGTATCAATTACGATATCACGAGCCAAAAACTATACGATAAGATAATGGGTGCCTACATAGTAGGATATGGGAACGTCATGCATGAAACGATATGAAAATTGATATTAAAACTTCCATGTGCTAGGACATACCTACATGGAAGTTTTCATCATCATACATTACAAAATGTTATCATTATACATTACCTACAATTCGACCCACTGCTGGGACACAAGGCCTCTCCTTGTCATCGAAGGAGGTTTAGGCAGTAGTCCACCACGCTTGCCGAATGCGGATTGCCGGAGTACCTATAAGGTGATCAATACCCCTTTGCTGATCCATTAGTCGCCTTCTACGACACCCATTGGAGTATATTGAATGATGCTATTCTACTCTGCCGGCATAACGCGGCCAAATATTTGATATCAATACTTAAATAGCTTCTGCCCGCGATTTCGTCCGCGCAGGATTACCAAGTATAATAAATTATATGTTATTCTGATTGTACGAATTATATTATTGTAAAGTTTCATTAAAATCCATTCAATAGTTTTTGCGTGAAAGAGTAACAAACACCACTTATTATTTCTGTGACAAACACATATCCATCTATCCAAAGTTTCGCGTTTATTAATTGTTACTCTCAGTACCAGTAGTGTAAGTTTTTTAGTATACAAAATGCAACGATTGTAGTTGCGTTATGAGCTCAATTTGTATGGGAAAGATGATTTACACTTCTCACCGCTAGGCGCGCTGTTCATGTTTCCTATACAAATTGAGCTCTTAACGCAAGTAAAGTAGTTGCCTTTTTATACTAAAAAACTAACACTACGGGTACTGGTTATAAAAACTTTTCTTTACTATGCCAAGGTATGCAGACGCGAAATGAAAGCACAAGTACCTAATTTACAAATCATATTGATTAAAAATAATCTTTTTATTGTGATTTTGCATTTGACAGCTAAATTCCGTATGAGATGTGTGTGTCAACTTTTTTCAGTGTATTTTTTCTACTTTTAAGACAATTTACGCGTTTGTAAACGCAAAAAATAAAAAGTAAATAAGATTTCATGTCGTTAATCACTACCATCTAAGGCTTACTGTTTTCAGTTTACTCAACCAAACAAAGGATTTTTCATAAAACTGGCAGCTAAATTCGAAATGTGAGAAGTGAGATTTTTAACAGAATCGCACGGCTGATTGCATCACAAGCTGTATTATGAGAGCGTTATGCCTAACAGTATTTTTCTTTATAAAAAATTATTAGCAAATGATTTCATCATTATTTAGAAAACCAAAACGGAGCTGGTACAGCAGAGTATTTATTTATACAGTATTTGGTACAGTCAACAGCTGATAGCCTACCACAAACTCCATCGGTTTGCGCTTTATAATCGTTAAAAATCTATTGGAGAAAATTGACATTTTTGGGTAACTTTGATCTGCTGTCTTCCGTAAATGGTATATTCATTCATTTATTCATAACAGCTTTTGTAATTCGACCCACTGCTGGGTATCTGACATAATACCCACTGACATAAGGCCTCTCCTTATCACCGAAGGAGGTTTAGGCAATAGTCCACCACGCTTGCCAAATGCGGATTGGTGGACGGAGTATAAGGTGATCAATACCCCATTGCTGATCCTAATTAGGGTGCGTTCCAAAACGATCTCAATTTACTCGGGGTAGAGTAAATGGTAGCTCACTATTGGTCGTTATTAAGAAGCGCTTTCACCATTGGTTAGTTTTGTTAAACTATAGTTAATTTACACCAATTAGAAAGCTTTCTTACGCTGTCTACTTGGCTTCACCTGGTTTTGGAACGCACTCTTAGTCGCCTTCTACGACACCCATTGGAGGATAGGGGGTGATGCTATTCTACTCTGCCGGCATCACACGGCTGGGCTAAATGGTATAACAAGCTGGCAAACATAGTCATAGGTAGGTACGTCTAAATAGCATGGTGTTATCTAATATCCGAAATTGTACTAGATAAACTGGCTTATCAGGTCTGAAGACGAATTCTTATCAGTTAAACACGCATTGATATCCTATGCCATTGATTACGATTAGAACTTAGAAAAATATTGGATTTAGTATTCCTCAATAAACTTGACTGGTTTCATGAATATCCAGAATTACTTAGCATAGTTATGTTTAAGTACATCCCGCATAATCATAATCTACCAAGGAAACTATTTCAAATACCTACCAAAAAGTCGCACTAATCTAAATAGAACTGTTGTCTAGGATGTATGCGTTGTATAGGGCTAGAAGCATGAAGCAGGTATTGACTTAAATGTTACATCAATAACTGGCATAAAAAGAGTTTTATTTGCTGTTAAATAATAATTTTGTTTTTTAAAAAGCGTCGGTGGCGTGTGCTTAAGGGCGTTGTCTTCCACCCGGGAAGCATCGGTTCGGACCTCGCCACGTAGCAATGTGTTTTCATATTTTTAATTCATATGTAGGTACGTTTAATCGACGCTTTTACATAGATAATATTACCGTGCTTTTACGGTGAAGGAAAACATCGTGAGGAAACCTGCACACACCTATGAGGAAATTCTTAGGTTGTGTGTGAAGTCGACCAACCCGCACTTGGCCAGCGTGGTTGACTAAGGCCTAATCGCCTCTAATGTGGGGTAAGCTCGAGCCCCTCGGTGGGGACATTATATGAGCTGTTGATGATGATGAATTATGTTTTACTGTAAGTTTATACCGTTTAGTTCTTTTATACCTAATATTCATATTTTGGTTGTAAGTAATTATGAGTTGAAACTTCCGTACGCATTATTGGCACATGCTGTGCTTTTCTATAATGATTGGGACATTTAGTTCATGTCACTCTCGTAGCACATCGTAGGCTACGAGTCGTAGCCCAGAGAAATAACGATTTGAACTGAAACTGAACGCCCCTCCATTACACAATCAGTGAATAGATGCAACCCATACTATACACACAAATACACTCAAATTAGCTATCATCATTGGTTATTCAATTGATTCAGTCGCCGGCTAGACACGAACGTGGCAGCACGCTCGGTCACTCACAGCTTATTATTCATGCGGCACGATATCATGCCATAAAACCGGTTTGATTACGCAACCTCATTTACGCGAGTTCACACATACTTATAAAGTATACGAGTATACCGTCAGCATCAAGTTTAGTGTTCAGTTTTAGATTTGGCGGTCTCTACCTAAGTTTTGTATGTGTCGTGGGCAGATTGACTTGAGGACTAGACCATATATCTCTCGACCACTGGTCGATGTAACCCAATTTTTAAAAATGATAGTGGTCAGGAGTGATCAGTAGGTTCAGGGTTATCTTTTTATGACCAAGAGGCCATGTTTTTGGGAGAGTATTGGCCTACGACATAATTGAGGCGTATCACGATGTGCCCTTGCATATCACGATCTGCCCAACGACGATATAAATAAAGAAAGAAATAAACTTTTATACGGCTTATAAATACATAATAAATCAACTAGTACTGGTAGACCCATATGTAGGGTCGTCTGGGTAAGTACCACCGCCTTTCTTATTTCTGTCGTGAAGCAGTTCGCTGTGTTTCGGATTGAAGGGAAAGGTAGCCAGTGTAATTACTGGGTATGGAGGGCATATCATCTTAGTCCCCAGGATGGCAAACGCACTTGCGGTGTTAAGTGATCTACGCATAATATTGCAAGTGTCTATAGGCGGCGGTGACCACTTAACATCAAGTGGGCCGCAAGCTTGTTTGCCATCTCGTAACATAAAAAAAAAACATAAGCTCAAACCAATTTTTATTGGTCTAGGAGGTACATTAAATACAAAATGTAAACAGTAAAAAAAAACACCAAAATTTGCATCCGAATCGTACTCCCACTCAGCCACACTCAGCTTTATGTCCCAGTCGATGATAGGCTGAGACGCTGATTTTCAGACCGATAAAGATGAAGGCATGGAGGTAGTTTGAAACTCTGGGAACGACATAGGATTTTTTTATCCCCAAATCATCCTTAACGGGCGAAAATCCACCACTAGCAATAATGACTACAAAACATTTTAATCATTAATCAGTAACCTATTTTCTAACGACGCGTCTAAAAATTACTGGGATTTAAATTAAAAAAAATAGTAATAAAATCCAACTGAGCATTCGTGGTAACTTTACAAATACCTACTACAACAACATCAGTCCATTTAAATAAGGATTATTTTTTATTATAATCATACAATGAAGTCTCGACCGATATTCGATTAGACAAACACCTGAAGTTGTCTGATTTCATCAATTTCCGTGGAGATAAGACAGTTAGTCATCGCGGCACTACTGAACCTAAAAGTCGCGCCTCGAGAACCGATAGTAACTATGCGTTATTTCACGAACAGATAAGTCAGTGCTGGAACATAATTGGACGGCACTGGTCGTTACAATGGATTTTCGCGTCCTTTTCCAAGGCGAAAAGTATGATTTAAAAAAGTTTCTACGCGACCACCCCGGCGGTGTTAACACTTTAAAAAAATATGAGGGCAAATCCATCGCTCAAGCTATGGACAGTTTTGGCCATACTGCCACCGCGTATCACATGCTGAAAGACTTCAAAATTTATAGTGAAAAGGAAGTGAATTTAACGGGAAAAGTGAGTGCTAATAAAAGAATTATAACCAAGGATGAGACCTCTAGAAAAGAGGAGGAAATAGCGTTCCTTGAAGAATTGGAGGTAAATATTTTTAGTACACAAACCTTCTGACTGGCTCCCAATAATAAGCAAAGAACGAAAAGATACCTAAGCTTTATCAAATCTTTATAAGTCCTAAATATAAAAAAAATTGGTTGTCTGTAAAGTCGGTTTACTGACGACAGTTGAACGTGACAACGTCTTAAGAAAATACTGATGGAATGGTAGCATTTTTCAAAAGAAAAATTTAATTTCATTTGTTTAATAGATTTTGCATTATAGTATGTATAAACTTGTAATAAAATCTCTTTGGCTATACTATTTGTATCTGGCTGGTTTTGGTATCATTGAAAGTTTAAATTTTAAAGAACATAATTCCAAATTCCGAATTCTAATATTATAAGACGTTGTCACGTCAAAAACAATGTTTGTTTATTATCAAGAATAATAATTTATTGCTTCTCTCTCACGTAACTACCAAATAAGCACAAATGTTTGTTTGCCCTCTATGCGTTCGGAAACCATTGATGACATGTTGTGAAGAAACATTGGTAGGGTTTTCTGGGTGTTCTCGGTTTCTGGTCTAAAAAATAATTTAGTTACATAATTAATTACTTACATATTCTTTTTTACGTGGCATTACAGCGCTTGCCAGGTGTAATAGTACTAGGTAGGTACCTAATTGAGAGTATAGGTAGGTACTTAGTTCCTTATTTTTGAAAAGTAAATATTTAATGTAGAATCATCTGCGATAATATGCAAAGTTATAGTTTTGCGACGGAAACATGCAAAAATTTCCCTTAGAAAACCGTGTAAGTGGGACACTATAAGAATTAGGTAGGTATTGGCAATGCGTTGTCGATATTAAACAATTGAATGGGAGTTAATTTTTTTATGAACCTGATTTATTAGCGTTATTCTTGTTTTACTCAAGGCCAAATAAATTTATTTCAGTTTTAACTAAGTATAGATATTAAACCTAGTACGAGTACACACTACACATAAGAAAGTTTTATTTCTTATACTTTCATTACGAATTTGTGACGTCATAAAATCTTAAAAGTAAAAACGGGAATTAACGCGATAAAATTACCTTTTAAATGCCTGACGTTTCAGCCGGGTTGCACCGACCGTGGTCACAGGCGGACTGGAGAACTGCGATTCACTCCGTATGTGAGGTAGATTCACACTCGTCTACCCACAGGATGTTTCTTCTGCTACCGTCACACACCACACTTACTGTGTCCCTATTCTGTAATGACACTGAATAGGGACACAGTAAGTGTGGTGTGTTAATCTTAAAAGTAGTCAACTGACTGAATGTTAAATGGTTTTAATACGCTTAAAAATTATTTTTAGAGATAATTTGAAACAATGGTGATTTTATATATATATATATATATATATATATATATATATATATATATATATATATATATCACAAAAATAAAATAGAAAAACTGCCTTCATATAAAAACGGAGAAATAAAAAGTTAAATGTTTTTTTGATGACGGTAACAAATACAAGTGACAACGTTTTTTCAAATACTTACTACATATTGAGGTTGGCTGGCACCTCAAAAAAATTTTAATGATTTGTGAATGGTTTTAACATCCAACATCACATTCACGTTTCCCATCGGTACAAGTTGAGCTCATGCAACCAAAATTGTTACATTTTTATACTAAAAACTTACACATAGAATTCTCAGAGAAGATAGCGGCTGTATGAGGACTAACTTACTAAGCTATGCGACTAACCTACTAAGGTAGCACACTTATCATCCAGAAAGTTAACGCCTCTTTTTTACTATGAACGCTACTGATCGACGGCTACGGAACGGCTACGAACGTAGCGATGCTCTATCGGCTACGGAATGGCTACGAATCGTAGTGCATCGCTACGTTTCGTAGCTGGTCCTGTGCTACGACCTTTCGGGTTACTCTTGCTCAGTTCTCACTAGTAGAGATGTTTTTAGTTTGAAACTTCGCTTAGGGATCTAAGTATCAGACAGCTTCCCGGCGAAAGCGAAAATTTCGCGATACAAGCTCGACGTCGCCGTGGCAGGCTGCACGGAGAGGATGTTTAGTGGGTTGTGTGGGGAAGCCTTTACCTTTTACCTTTTTTGAGTCACATACCCCCTGTATGTATATTGTATACCTACCTATAATATGTTATTGTTACATCGTACTGCAGCAGGGATGATGCGTAAATAAAGGATGTATGTATCTGTCATGTCAGACAACGGGATCCCTCGATCGTTCGTCCTGCGTTCATGTTCTGGGTTCTGCTTCTTTAGGTTAACCAATGCGGTATGCGGTCTGTGTAGATTAGTACCTACCTACAATGCGACCACCACAGTAATCGGAAGGTTCTCTGTGACCACAACAATACAGTAGCAAAATTGATCGTTTGATCGCGTAACCGCAGTGAACAACTTAGGAGTCTTTTTTTTGTCGTCGTTGGAACAACCTGGCGCTTGGCACCCGGAGCAGGTAGGGGTAGGAGGGCTTGTCTTGTGCTGTCTCCTTTCGAACCACATTTCTCTTATTAGTAATTATTTTTCAGTTTAGTAATAATGAAGGCAATGAATCTGTGTTTAATTAATGAAATGGATGAGTCATGAAGCGTGCTAATGGACTATTATTTAAATAGTGATCAAGTGATGTTTCATAATAGATGACATTTAGAGCTCTTGGAAAACCTTCGCTGTATCGGAAAATAAAGAATGTATCTGTAAGGGATTTATGTAGACTGTTTATGTATACCCACGGTATTGCCTACAGGTAGGTACCCATTACTTATCGGCCGGTTTCTAAATTCATATTCAATCAACTCTCGTGTTAGTGGCGCCCTCTTGTTTTTAAAATAATAGACAATCAATGATGGATCCTTTTTCTCTGTCGCAAAATAAACTTAAAGGTAGGTACTCAGTTTACATACTTATATATTTCAACTCAAATTTTAGTCGAGAATCAAACGCTACTTTCACTTCTATACATCAGTGTTGGGAGGAGCACACCGTGATCCACAACCAGTTGTGCCTTTTCAGACACCTGAATGCTCATAAAAGCGTGCAAAGTCTCATTCACCATGTTCCCAGCTTTCACTCGATTCGCAATATCACTCCTCAGATCATGTAGATCTGAGTCACTGTCTCACTTTGAAAAAGAAAGTACTTACCTGTACCGCGTATATGAAGCAAAAAGTTTGGAGCGAAAGTCGAAATATGATCAAACCTTCTCAGACTCAGATCAGACGGGCATTATTAGAAAAAGATATTTCAAAGCATTTAAAAACGTGGATATATGGTGTTTTTATTAAGTTAAGGAAATAATAGTTGTATGAAATGTCAAGTAAATTTAAAAATGCCGATGTTTGTGAACACACAATGCGTTGTAGCAGCGGTCGGCACACGCAATACGTGGGCGATATATTAGGGGTTTAAGTATGAAATTGCCGTTTTGTATGGAGAATTTAACGAAAATATTTTTTTCCATAGAAATATATTTGTGATTTTTTAAGGAACCACAAATCTAAATTTTGTGTAATTTAGTGGATATGTTTAGACAACATTAAGCTATAGGATACTTAGAGAAAAAAAATAAGAATTGATACCTGTAAAAAAATATTCATGTTTTTATAACGGAAACGGACACCTCTTACGAAGAGCTGTTTTTAAAGATTTATTTCTAGTGAAAAAAATAAAATGAGAATAAAATTTAATACATAAATGTAAGTCCTTGTAATGAAGTTTAAAATAAAAAAGAGAATAATGGTCATAGCTATTTATTAAAGGAATTATACACTAATGAATAATGAGGAAAAATTCGGCAATTTCATACTTTAACCCCTATTATATATTGAGGAGGATCTTTGACGGACCTAACTTTATTGAGGACTACCTTTGAGAGATCTAAACAGACATCCGCGTAATCAATTTAACTGGCACAGTAGTAGGTTACAACCTGAATTATGGCCAATGACGTCGGAATGTATAGTGGACGAAGAAGAGGTCGTAAAAGAAAGAAAACAAGGAGATATGACAGCAAAGGGGGGCTTAGCACTTATCAATCAGAATTCTGCCAGTGAACCGCCTTGCTGGTACACTCATTACTTCTCTAATTACAACAAGATAGTGCGTATGATTGGTTGGATCAGACGTTTTATAATTAATATTCGTTCAGGAAATTTTGTTCGCACTAGAAGTAATATCAGGCAAGACCTATCAAATGAAGAATATCAAGCGGCAGTTATTGTTTTGTTAAGATTAGCCCAAAAAGACATGTTTTCTGGCCCCGGTGATCCGAAGTTAGTAAGTTTTAATACTTAACTAGATGAAGAAAGATTAATAAGGATTAAAACTCCTGTTGCAGCAAAAGTTGATGAATTTGCGTACAGATTTCCTATAGTGTTAGATTCTAAACATGAGTTAGTAACTAGATTCCTTCAGTTTGAACACAACAGAAACCAACATGCGGGTACACAGACACTGTTGAGCTTACTTCGCGAAAGATATTGGATACTACGGGGTAGGCAAGCAATTCGCAAGGTTGTTAATGCTTGTGTCATTTGCAAACGGTATAGAGTCAAAAACTTGCAAGAGATAGCACCTACTTTACCAGAAAACAGAGTTAATACTGTTGGAGTGTTTCAAGTTATAGGCGTGGACTACGCAGGCCCACTTTATCTGAAAAATAAGAAGAAGGTGTGGATCTGCCTATTCACTTGTGCTGTGTATCGTGCGGTTCACTTAGAACTTGCAACAACGCTTTCGGCAGACAATTTTTTGCAAGCATTTCGTCGTTTTGCCGCCCGGAGGGGTGTCCCTTCCGTAGTTTATAGTGACAATGGCACTAATTTTGTATCGGCGAGTAAATTTCTCCCAGACATAGAGGGGCACTTTAATGTACCTAGCGCGCCTTGGTGGGGCGGTTTTTTTGAACGTTTGGTACGGGTTGTGAAGGATTTATTACGTAAAGTTTTAAGAAGAGCCTCTGTCAACTATGAAGAGATGCTGACGGTATTATACGAGTGTGAGGCGATAGTCAACTCAAGACCTATAACATATTTAAGTGAAAATCCTCTTGAACGCAGCCCGCTTACTCCGTCGTGCTTTCTACATTTCATGAAGGATGACATAAAGCATGATTTACACACCGTACGGGAACAGGACATTGGTCGAAGTTATCGACGTGTATGTCAGATAAAAGAAAGTCTAAAGAAAAGATTCAGAGATGAATATTTAGGTAGCTTACAAAACCACCCGAAGCGCATTACTCGGTTGAGCGAACTCAAAATCGGAGATATTGTTTTAGTAGGCAACGATGGCAAGAGAATTCATTGGCCGCTTGCAAAGATTTTAGAGCTCATTCCAGGTAGAGACGGTAAGACTAGAGTGGTTAAAGTAGGTACGGCCAGGGGTATGCTGACTCGACCGATCCAAAGGATCTACCCTTTAGAACTTTCTGGGGGCGGAGGATGTTAGAAATCTCGTCAGCACAAAACCTTTTTCCATCTATGAATTTGTTATACTTTTCCGTTTATGTCATGTTTTTTCGGTGCCTTTTTCAAATTGTTTGGTCGTAGTCTAGCAACTGATATATGTCCATGTAAATTTTATGTTTGCTCGGTTTTATAGTTTATTTATAATTAAATTCGTTCTATCCCCTCATAGTGTTGCGTTTATCTCACATTTTCTCTCCAAGATTTCCAACAAGTGGCTTGTCTGTAAAGTAATTCGGTTAAAATAAATTTATATAACCTAGGTACATGCTTATTTGTATGTTTGTACGTACATGGAAGAAAGAAACACTCTTAATCACTTGGCTTATGGACTTTTATAATGTTTACTAGTCTAAGCAGCTTCAGCTGAAAGTAGGCATAAAAGAATTAGATTTTAGACCAATAAAAAAAGTCTATTGTTCTGAGAGTGAGAATTACTTAGATATAGAATATTTGTGTGGGCTCATGTATAGGTTTTTACAAGAAGCTTACGAATGACATTAGAGATTTGCCGATTAATAAATTTAAAAATAAATTATATAAAAAGCTTATTGTAAGGTAAATTACTTAATTCGGATACAAATTTCTAACCTAGTCCACTTGATGTGTAGGCAGCGACTGACCAAGCCACCCCTTCTGGCTCTAATCGGTGTAGAGACTAATCATCATCATCAACAGCTCAATAATGTCCCCACCGAGGCTCGAGCCTACCCCACATTAGGGGCGATTAGGCCTTAGTCAATCACGCTGGCCAAGTGCGGGTTGATCGACTTCACACACAACCTAAGAATTTCTTCATATGTGTGTGCAGGTTTCCTCACGATGTTTTCCTTCACCATAAAAGCGTCGATTAAACGTACATATGAATTCAAAATTTGAAAACACATATTGGTACGTGGCGGGGTTCGAATCGGTGCCTCCCGGGTGGGAAACTGTATATTTATCCGGGATAAAAGTAGCCTATTAGCTATTCTAGATTATTATGTCTGCGACGACCTTGTTATGAATAATTACCGAGTTAAATTGAGGGTCAAAGACTCTTAATTGACCCTGAATCCTAGACTTTATCATCAAATCGAAGATGCAGAAAGGCTAAATATTATGATGCGTTAGGAGTTAAGAAAATTTACATTTTTTTTTAAAAAATATACCAAATTAAACAGAAAACGAAAAATAATAATGAAATCCTCGGGAAAAGTCGCGGATTCGAGGGACTTATCCATAAGTCTTAATCCGCGACTTTTCGCTATCTGGGCAAGTGCCCTTCCACCATTTCATTTAATTTCATTTTCAACATTTTCTGGGTCATCTTGAGGTAAAAAAACTATACCTATAGGTTAGGTATGTTCCTAACCTTACAGTTTTTTTTACCTCACGAACGCTTTTGAGCCGGTAAATCCATTTACGGACCATACCGCTCGCTGGCTGGGCGAACGGCGTGTGTGGGATTCACCTGCGCGGAACAGCGCCGGTCCTACTCCGCTAAAACACACCGGTATCCTCCTAAGCCCGGAGGTTGTTCAAAGTTTATCTGCAGACTCTGCTCATGAGCCTTCGAACTCATTTTTACTCTTTTTGCTTTTACATGTTGCGAGCACAGGCGCACCCAGACGTAGGTAATGTAGAGTAGGTAAAATATCTACCTCAGATCATATATTATCTACCTACACAAACAGTCATGGTTTTCCTGTGTTCGTGGAATAAAAATATCAAGGTAGAGATCGTCTTATCTAAAACTGAACATAAAACTTGATGCTGACGGTACTTTAGTGAGTGTTCGAAGCGTGCTACCACGTTCGTGTCTAGCCGGCGACTGATTCAACTGAATGACCAATGACTATAGCTAATTTGAGTGTGTTGCATCTGTACATTGATTGTACATGTAAGATTATGGATGGGTGTTCAGTTTTAGATTAGACGATCTGTACTGTAAGTACCTAGTAATAAGGTTTGATTATCGAAAACAGGGACCTTTCATATTTACGAGGATTGGGACTTCTTATAAATACCCTACCTAGATAATCATTTTTATTATTTATTTATAATTCGACTCTCTGCTGGGACACAAGGCCTCGCCTCGCTCCTTGTCATTGAAGGAAGTTTAGACAGTAGTCCACTACGCTTGCCTAATGCGGATTGGTGGACGGAGTATAAGGTGATCAATACCCCTTTGCTGGTTCATTAGTCGCCTTCTACCACCCATTGGAGGATATGTGGTGATACTTTTCTACTCTGCCTGCATCACATGGCTGGCTATATAGGTGTAAAAGACATGAACAGTCAAACGGGAACCATGTATTCTATACATCAAAATAAGAAACATTTCAAAAACTAATTGCTGAGAAATGATTTTTTATTTTTTGGTGTTAAAAATAATTGCAACTTGTACCGCGCATCGTAACGCGCTCAACTCGCACGCAACTCGCAAAACCGCGATAATTTTACCAGACGGGGCGGCCCCGTTCGTTTGTGAAGGCTGAAATGGCTTTGACCTTCAATAAAATCGTAACGATAAATTTCCCAGGTATAGTCTAAAGGAAAAAAATATATGATGGTGAGCAGAATACAGTTCACGTTTGACTGTTCATGTCTTTTACACTCTGTATATTATTTTATTACACTTCAAAAGAGTCATGAAGAAGCAGCTTGCAGATCGGCAAGGCGAGGGTGGCGAGCGTGGTGCTTTATTTCTCGCAATAGCTATCTTTGCATTTGGACTCCACTTCTGGTGGAATGGAGCCATTTTATAAAAAAAAACTGTGACGAACTTTCCCAGGTCCAACCATCCAATATAAAAAAGGCTAATTTGAAGTGACCTCTCTTTTTCTACCGAACTCTATTCATCACTTTCTCTCCACAGGCCCGGTTAGACTGGTCCAAACCCATCCTCAGCCAGTTAGAAGCCATAGCGCCACATTACGACCTCTGGGTCAACTCTGCTGTCTACAGGACATGTAGGCTTTTCGAAAGTCCCATATTGGAAAGCATGACCTTCACGCCCTGGTACCTCGTGCCGATGTTTTGGATACCAATCATACTGTACTTGGGAATCACACAGTTTATGGAGCACTTCGCGTGTGGAGGTAAGCGATATCTCTCCCTACTCACACAATAGCAATCTTTGCGAAGACCCGGTTTGGACACATTGCATTATTTTATAGTCGTCCGGGCGCTTCTTCCTCCACCATATCACGGCTTATCGGGACCTCGGCTCGAGGCCAGAGGTACCATCAGGTTTGCCTCTCGATTGCCACTCGATTGCCACTCGAACGCCATAGGAACTAAACGACTAGAAACTAACGGTCTAGAGGGTCTATAGGAATTCGCCCTAAACGCTTCAGTCATAGATTTAATCTATGGCTTCAGTACACCAACCAACACACCGCGCGGTATTAGTGTGTTGGTTGGTGTCATAGATTCTATGGTTGGTGTACAAGCGTTTCTTAAAAACTCTCAGGTGTGGTGACATTGCAGCCAGCAGCGATAGATAATCAGTAAAAAAACGTAATCCATTGGCTAACTATGATTGGCTATGACATTTTTTATACTAGTAGAGTTGCAAATAAGAGCTTCTTTGATCTATTAATTCCTTCACCGATAATGCCGGTATTGATATTCAACTCGATTTTCCTCTGTGCTTCGGAAGGCATAACTTAAGCTGCTCAGCTGATGTCGAAAGATAAAAGTCGTTAAAACGAAGACACCTCAGAGGCTAAAATTGCTGGAGACTGGTATTGTAAAACTTTAATACCAGATTACCCTGTCAGGCCAGTTATTAGCCAAAGAAGCCGTTCATTGCGGTGATATTTATCTATAAAAAATTTACTGTCAAGATTTATTAATTTTACCAAAACTTTACATGAAAGACTCATGGGATGCATTGTGGAAAGAAATTCGCATAACTAAAGGTTATTATTATTCGCAAATTCAGTCAATCATACCAAAAGCACCATGGTACCGCAGAGCTAAGCTCGGCAAGACTGCTACGAGTGGGTACTATCATTCGTATAAGACTGGGTCACGTATGTTCTCCTGATCATCTTGCCAGGCTTGGTATAAATGATCCTACATGCGAGTGATGTGGGCTGGCTGGACATAGGTACTGATTTACCTCCATATACCCTTCCCGACTAGTATAGCCACATTACTATAGCTACCAATGATTTATCTGTATCAGTGGGGGATTTACCAGTAGGCTGAGTAGGCTGGAGCCTAGTGCGGCAGATTTTAGGGGGCGGCAAATTTGGCTCAAATTTTTTTATTAGTACCTACTTATGTACACAGAGAAAAAGAGCCCCGATTTTTTTTTTATTATTTAAGGTGAAAAACCTGATGTATTGAGGAAGATAGAGCACAATAAAGTTGCAAATGTATATAATATGATTGTGAATGAAGTAGGGGCGGTAAAATATATAAGTCTACTGGCGACAAAAATTTATTAGCCTACTGGTAGCAAATTTGTAAAACCGCCACTGATCTGTATATATGTGTATAGCTTCTTTCGTTATTTCAATGATATTAAATTTTAAGATTTGTAAAAAGTTTATTTTATGTATTTATGCTAAATTTCTTTTTCATCTTGTTTCTATTCTATTTTTAATATATAGATATTATCCTAAAATACGAGTACTCTTCGGACCTTGATCCTTGAATTCTTACCATATTATCCTAGATACCGTTTCCCTAACTTTGACACTGGCAAGTGCACAAACTGTGCGAGCCAAGAAAAAAAAGCTGTCAGGTTTAACGAACTGATAACGAACTTACCTAAGTGTACCTGACTCAAAACAACCGCCTCGTTGTGGTCTAATGTTGCCCATTACAATTAGACCTATAGATTCTGAGTTCGATCCTTAGGGTAGTGCAAATTTGTGCTCGGTAGCCTGTCTAGCCAGCTACCACAAGCTATCAAAGTTTGCGGCCATAACAATAATGTTTATGTAGGTATCTACTTGTGTTCAGGCAGCTATGACTCTTTGAATTATGACTCTTTCCAAATCAATACTATGAAAACTGTAAAGGGAGGATAAAACTTGTTGAGTTTCTTGCCGGTTCTTCTCAGAACAAGGCCTCCTGGTAGACTCTTGAACCGATGGCATCAAAATTGACTTTCTATAAGTGTACAAATTGTACCTAAATGAATAAAGAAATTTTGACTTTGACTATGATAAGCAGCCAGTCCATCAGTGGTTGAGGGTGAAGTCCGCTTCCCCTTCAACCATTTTCAACCTTATCATCACTTTCTATCAGATGGGATGAATGCCAAGAGCTCCCCAAAGTTTTATTTATACCCCGTGGGGCACCGTAATTGCTCACGTATTCAATATGATCCTACTTTCAGAGACGTGTTTACAAGAGCCACTGTCAATCACCCAGTACTGCGGGCATTTGGCCTTCGGTTTCGTGACGTGGACGGCCTTAGAATACTCCCTTCATCGGTGGGTGTTCCATCTCAACCCTGGCTCTTCACTCACCATGATCAAGATACATTTCCTCATTCACGGATTGCATCACAAGGTAGCGGATTTATTTATTTGGCGATTTTAGATAGCGTACCCAACCCAACACTACTGATAGAGAATTTAGACCAGCCCGCCTAGCATGACCACCGAAACACGATACGATATAGCCATTTCTCGCTTTGAACTTTCAAAGATATAACCGCAATCTTGAAATTTTATCGATACTGCGTACATGTTAGAACCTTATAAATGTTCGCAGTTTCGATAAAAATTCAAGTTGGCGGTTATATCCAATGTTTTTTGACAGTTCAAAGCGATAAATAGCTATATCATATCGTGTTTCGGTGGTCATGCTAGGTCATAATAAGCGTCAGTGGCGTAGTGCGTAAGGACGTTGTCCCCAACTCGGGAGCAATGAGTTTTCAAATTTTGTATTCATATATGTACGTTTAATCGACGCTTTTACGGTGAAGGAAAACATTGTCAGGAAACCTGCACACACCTATGAAGAAATTCTTAGGTTGTGTGTGTATGTGAAGTCGACCAAACAACACTTGGCCAGCGTGGTTGACTAAGGCCTAATTGGCCCTAATGTGGGGTAGGTGAGCCCCTCGGTGGGGACATTATATGAGCTGTTGATGATAATGATGACGAAATATGTTTATGGATGAAAGGCCAATGAGTATAGATGAATTAGAAGGAGAGGAAGACCGAAGAAAAGATGGATGTGTGAAAGGTGATATGTTGAGATGACGGCTGATCGAGGAGAGTGGAAGAAGAAAACCCTTATGAGGACCCTGAATAAAAATGGGAGCGGACAGGCAATTGATGTTACTACCCTCAATGGGCTTAGGCGCCAGGCGGCAACCTGTCACTCAGTGGCGGATTTACAATTAGCCGCCAGTAGGCTAATAAATGTTTGCCGCCATTACAGTAGGCTAATAAATTTTTGCCGCCCTTTACGTCTGAAATTCGATACCCTAGTTCTATCGAGCATATGCCTAGTTCACAATATTAATTACATTTACAACTTTATTGTGCTCTATCTTCCTCATTACATCAGCTTTGGTCCCTTTATTAAAAAATAAAACAATTTGGACTCAGATTCCCATTTTCTTTTTTCAAATTTGCCGCCCCCTTAATCTGCCTCCCTGAACTCCAGCCTACTCAGCCTACTGGTAAATCCGCCACTTCTGTTACTATTTTGGGAGTTGAGTTGTTACTGTATGGTCCATACTGCTGGGGCTTTATGTGTAACTAAATGTTACCAAAAGCTCTGCTCTATGTAGGTGTGTGATGTAAGTACCTATGTATCTTACACCAGCTCACTCACACCGTGCCCAGTTTATTACCTATGTATGTGGAATATTTCAAGATTTTTATCTCCCGTGTTAAAGTAGGTACCTATCTAATGAGCTAGATTACCTTGTAATTATGTAAGCTAATCTTATTACGGAAATGGGGAAACAGCCTAGTAATCTCAAAGATATAAATGTGAAAATGCTGTGTTGTTTCATACAGGTGTCATGTTTAACAACTTCTTGCTAATTCCAGCAGATTTGTTAATCGTAATACTTACCTACTGCCTTAGTGAATTTTAGATTTCTAGCCTTCTCCATTTCTTCCACGCGCGGACTTGCGTTGTCACGGACATACCTACCTACTGCATTTAGAGTTGCCACCTTTTTTTGAGACAAATAAAGTATAGTTTTCATTTAGGACGAAAAAAAATAAAGTACACAGCCTCAAAGAAGAGTACTTATTTATTTTAACCTACTTATCTTTATAAACATATAATATATATTATATTTTTTTATTTTCGCAACACTATTAATTATACGTAACAAGTCAGTAACAGTCAAAGTAAGTTCACTTCCTAAATAGAATATTTTAGCGTAGGTACTTTATTGGTGTCGTAAATTATAAAGTACACGCGAAATAGAGTACAATACTCTATTTTAGAGTCCGGGTGACAACCCTAAATGCATTCCTACGCGTACGCGAGCAAAGTTGTCGCACAATCAAGAAGAAATGGAATTCCATGCCAGCACACGTAAGTACGTACCTATCCCTCAGTGGTGTTGGCTCCAGAACTAGATAGGTAGAGCTACTTTTTTTCTACTTTTTTTTGAGCTACTTTTATTTATTACTTACGAATCAACAAGCAACCAACCTATAGGTAGGTAGGTACCTACTACATATATTATTCAATAACCAAACTAATACAATCAAAATTTATATTATTCAATAACCAAACTAATACAATCAAAATTTATCCGCGAGAACATATTGGGGCTTTTTTGGCACCTCTACATTCGGTGCTACGTACTACTCCACTACCTAACCCTTTTTACTTTCTCGCATACTTACGTAGTATAGAGGAAGTCTTGTAATGGTAAAAAAATTCGACTTTGAGATTTTGACGGATTTTGGACCTCCCTAAGTCCAAAAATATTTTTTTTTGGAATTATGTCTGTGCGTTAGCACGATAACTCGAGCATGCTTTAACTTATTGCAACCAAATTTAACATACCTAGGTGTACAACATCAAAATATATGGTTTCTATCAAATTTTGAGCTGTCGATCACGGAATTAAGCAACCAAGTGCGCGGTCGGTACTCGGATGGGTGACCAAAATTTAACATCTAGGTATGACATCAAAATATAAGGTTTCTATCAAACTTTAAGTCGTTTCCGCGAGAAAGTCAAGGGGAGACCACTCCCGATTTTTTGCTTTAATCTAGACCTAATCGCTAGTAACCTAGTAGCGCGCGCGCGAGTGGTTGACGAGATTGTGCACGCCCAGCGGCGCGTGGTAAATTCAAATCAGTCTACCTATTTAAATAAATTACTATTTTAATGATATGTTTGTTTGTTTAGTGTGTTCAATTTCAATTTATTTAATAGGTAGTCAGTTATTTAATTTTTTGTTCAGTTCTAAGGGGTGATAAAAGGACCAAAAGGGGGTAACAATGTTACACAGGCTTCGTCGCCCTGGGTTCCAATCTATCCTACGCCGCTGCTGGTAGACATAATAAATCACTTCTTTCCGCTTTTTAAGTACGATCCTTACTAATATATTTCTCTTCATCTACTCTCTCAACAAAATTTCTCATAGATGCTCGACGGTTTCGAGTAGGTAAGTACTTTTGTCCTGGCCCTATTTCATGACGATCGTCGTCGATTAGATCGATAAACTTTCGCTTGGGTCTTCCTCTGCAATCTTCTCTGTCCCGCAACTCCGTTTACTTCAGATTCATGATATCGATTCGTGAATCTACTTTCACACATTCTTTCTACATGACTGAACGAAGAAGAGGAAAATCTTGATGACTAGAAATCCTCTAGGGAGGTTCGTCTTACAAGGACCCACCAAGATGCTTCTTAAAAACCCCGGTGACGCCGTGAAGGCCAAATACGACCAACAGCAAATTAGGTATTAGACAAAAAAATAATAATGCTGAAATTACTACTTTATATAGGTACTAGCTGTGCCCGCGCGACTTCGTCCGCGTGGATTTCTCGTTTTTGCAACATTTTTCATTGATGCTCAACTCCTATTAGTCGTAGAGTGATGTTATGGAGGTATATAGGCCTATATCAGGGTTTCCCAAACTGCGCGTCGCGATGCCCTGGCATCCCAGGGTTCGCGATTCTATCCCGGGGGCGGGCGTAGTGAGACGATCCACATAGAATGGCTGTCTAGCTGCTATGCGAGCTAGTAGAACGAATATAAATGTAGAGAAAGAAATGAAAGTCGCGATTTCAAAACTTGAGCCTGGATCGACTGTCTAGGGCGGGCGAAAAAATCAAACACAGCATCTTCCGCAATCCGGGCGGCTGCGTCCGTTTTTTTTTGTTTTTGTAGGTATGTACTTAACTTTGCTGTTACTATAACGGGGAGAGGTCTCGTAAAAATTGGGAAATTCCTAAGGGCGTCACTATGAAAATAAGTTTGGGAAGTCCTGGCCTATAGTCTTCCTCAATAAATAGACAATCAAAGAATTTTTCAATTTGAATCAGTAGTTCCCCTTTTTAGGGTTCTGTACCCAAAGGGTAAAACGGTATCCTATTACTAAGACTCCGCCATCCGTCTGTCCATCTGTCACCAGGTTGTATATCATTAACCATTATAGTTAGACAGTTGAAATTTTCTCAGATGACGTAGTTCTGGTGCCGCTATAACAACAAATACTAATAAATACAATAAAATGAATATTGAAGCTGTTCCCATAAAATAAACGTGACTTTTTTGGTCGATTTTGATAACGGCAACAGATAGACGCTTGAAATATTCACAGAATATTTAGTTATATTATTCACTTTAAAAATAAATAATTAAATTAAAATAAAATTAATATTTAAGGGGGCTCAACAACAAACGTGATTTATTTCTCGGTCTCAATAACGATAACAGGTAGAAACTTGAAATATTAACAAAATATTTAATTTAAAATTTAAATAATTTTCGGACAGGTTTGATAAAATCTATGGCACTTTTTTTTCTATTTTTGTAGGATGTCTCTGACTGATGTCCTTCTTTGAGTCACCAGGGGTTTTAGTAAAGGGGAGGACCTCGGTGGGTCCTCAAGCTTTAAGGTCGAATCACTCCAGAGAGGATTCCTGACCGGTGAGCATCTCCCTCGGAGGAGTCTCTGCACCTATTAGAGTCTCTAAGGCGTCTGAATCTGACAGGATCAGTAGTTCCTAAGATAAGCGCGATCAACCAAAAAAAAATAACTCCGTATAGATGCGTGCGTAGTACTTGATCATTATGTAGCTGCGGAGTTATGTTAAAACTATGATATCTCTGAAGATATTCATTGAAATCTAATGATGTAAAGAACAATTTTGTACAAAATTAAATACTTGTGATGAATAATGTATTCATTTTGATAAGGAATAATATCATGTTTACAAAAATACCTTCGCATCTAAAGCATTATTTTAGAACAAAATTTATTAACAAAAATAGGTTATAGCGAGTCAACCTTAAGAGATAGATAAATGCTGTCTGTAACTTGTTTTTAGAACTTTTAAAGGAGAATAATTCTGTCATATATAATTTTTGTGTAACTTTAACCGTTTACGCAGCGCACGCAAAGAAATCTCTGAAAATCAAAATTTATTATTTTCCGTTTATTTCAAACTATGATATTTCTTAAGATATTCATTGAAATCAAATGAAGTTATGAACAATTTTGTGCAAAATTAAATACTCGTGATAAGTAATGTATTTATTTTGATAAGGAATAATATCATGCATACAAAAACACCATCGCAGATAATGCATTATTTTAAAACAAATTTGATTACCAAAAAGAAAGGTTATAGTGAGACAACCATAAAAGATAGACATATGCTGTCGCGGACTTTTTTTTAGAAAATTTAATGGAGAACAATTCCGTCATACACGATTTTTATTTAACTTTTACCGTTTACGCAGCGTACGCAGTGAAAGCTTTGAAAAGAAATATTTTTCTCCCGTTTTTGCAACATTCTTCATTGATACTCAGCTCCTATTGGACGTATCGTGATGTTATATAGCCTATAGCCTTCCTAGATAAATGGACTATCCAACGAAAAAAGAATTTTTCAATTTGAGTCAGTAGTTGCTGAGATCTTAGGGTTCAACCAAACAAACAAACAAACAAACAAACAAACAATCAATCAAACAAACAAACAAACTCTTCAGCTTTATTATTAGTATAGATTTATACTTTATACATTCACCAGTAGCGCTCCGCCCGCGACTTCGTCAGCGTGGTTTTTTTTATACCATCATCATCATAACAGCCTTTATGATTTGACCCTCTTCTGGGAATCCTCTCACAAGGCCTCTCTTTGTCATCGAAGGAGGTTTAGGCAGTAGTCCATCACGAGGTATACGGAGGTGGACGGAGTATAAGGTGATCAATACCCCTTTGCTGATCCATTATTCGCCTTCTACGACACCCATTGGAGGATAATGGGGTGATGTTATCTATCTACTCTGCCGGCATCACATAGCATTTCACCACTGTAGTGTATGTACTCGTACACACGAGCTCAACAACCCACTTGTAATTCACTGGTTACCACAGGCTCGCCTACACACTGCGTAAGCTTGTGCGCAACCGTTCACACCCGTGGCTCACACGGTACTGCCCACGCGCCCTCTACACAGTGTGCACGAGATTGTGTAGGGATGTTCTATACACAAACACTACATCTCTTTCTTATCAAAAACTTTATTAATCATTTTATAATCTCTAATCTCAATTACACTCTTTTATATTATTACCTTATTAATCATTTGACATTTCTAATCTCAATCACTTAATCATTTGACGTCTCTAATCTCAATTACACTCTTTTATTTCAAACCAATTTACTCTTGGCTAGAACATTCATTTCGTGTATTATTCTCTTGATGTTCTTGGATAGCTTTCCATTCTCATTCTACTCTCTTTAAGTGTATTATGTTCCTCCTTAATGTTTGTCCTGTTTCTTCGTTTCGTATTGTTATGTCTCCATCTTTAGTCTGCTGTACTGTATGTGGTGTTGGGTTATAATTTGGAGTAAGCTTGTTAAACTTATTAATTTCTTTTACATACACCTTTTCTCCTTCATTTAGATCCAAGTTGTGTGCCTTTCTTTTCTTATCTCCGTATTCTTTTCCTTTTTTCTTTTTTTTTTCGGTGTCCCTGTCTCTGACTTCTGTATCTTCTTCTACATATATATCCTGCAGAATAGGGACTTTGTCTCTATTTTGTCTTTTGAAAAACAGTTCTGCTGGTGTTTTTCCTGTCACGGAATGAGGCGTTGAATTATACATCATAAGATAATCATACAGACATTCTTGCAAACCTTTTCCCTCAATTTAGCCAATTCTTAATCGTTTCAATATGTCGCGATTTTGCCTTTCCACTTCTCCATTTTGTTGAGGCCAGTAAGGCACCGTAATAAAAAGGGTTATGTTACATTCCTTACAAAAATTCTTAAATTCTTCGCTAACGAACTGCCGGCCATTACCTGCCGTTATAGATGAGGGATAGCCTAGTCGGCTAAATATTTCCTTTAGTTGATTTATTATTAAAACACTAGTAATAGATCTCATTATTTTCACCTCCTTATAACGGCTGTAGTAGTCCACTACTACTAGTAAATAATCATTGCTAGGCAATGGTCCCAGTAAATCCATAGCTATATCCACCCAAGGTGCATCCGGGAGATCGCGACGTTTCATAGGAGCTGGTGAATTCGGTAAACCAACCAAAGTACAGCCTTTACAACTCTTCACGATACATTCGATATCCTTATCTATTCTTGGCCACCACACTTTGCTTCTTAACCGCCCTTTCATTGCTACAATTCCTGGATGTCCTACATGTGCGGCATCCAAAACGGCTTAACGCAGTTTTAAGGGTATGACCAATTTATTGCATCTTAAGAGTATATCATTGAAGAAACATAGTTCAGTCTCAAAAATTTTAAATCCCTTTACACTATCATCCCAATTATTGCAGAATAAACCTTGCTTTACTTTTTCTATTTCTGGGTCTTGTACAGATTGTTTTCTAATGTCAACCATAGATATAGCGCGTGGTCTTGCATTTTCTACAATTTGATTTACGTGGTCATCGCCTCCGGTCTCCACATACTCTGAAATATTACACAACCGTGATAATGGATCTGCTATGTTGGTTTTCCCTGGCTTGTATATTATATTATAAAATGTTTGAAGGACTGGTTTTGTTCATCTCTCCAAAACTCTTCAATCAAAAAAACGTAATCAACTTCTTCATCTTCCACACTATCAACTTGCTTCCGAAACCTTGTCTTTTTAGTGGGTCTTTCCTGTCTGTGTTTTTCAGTTTCATCTAATTTCCTTTTCTTTAACCCTTGAGTCCTACAATATTGCTTAAAATGGCCTATTTTGTCACAAGCATGACATATTCTGCCAACAGCTGGACAATTTTTTGCGTCGGAAGTATGATGAATATTCCCACACCGGCTGCATCCTTTACTGAAGTGAGGCTTATATTTTTTCCCATCGAATTTATTAACATTTTTATCATTTTTAAAACGTGCTATAGCATTTACCTCCTGACTCTTATTTTGCTGTCCATATTCCTCTAGCTGACGAGAAACAACCTCTAACGTATTCGCTTCCGTAATTATTTTGTCCAACGTCACACTATCTCCTATCGTCAAAATTTTCTTTCTCAAATCAACTAACAGACACTTTTCCGTTATTTGGTCTATTAAATGGTCATCTTGCTTATCAAATTGACATTTTTCTGCTTGATTTCTAAGTCTTACTAAGAATTTTTCAAATTTCTCTCCCTCTTCTTGTTTTATTAAACGAAACAGATGCCTTTCATAAACTTTACTCTGCTTAGGAGTGAAATAATCATCGAGTTTTTGAACTGCAATTTCAAAAACATCGTTGTTATCCTTAGAAGCGGCATTGGCACCTGGTAAATTATAAAAAAATTCTTGGAGGCTGGACCCACCAAGTAACAAAAGTGTAGCTCTTTTTTTTACAGGTGTCGTAATATCCGTTGCTTCCAAGTAAATATTTAATGACCGCTTCCATTTTTCCCAGCGCTGTCCTAATGAGGCACTATCGCCCTCCAAATCAAGTTTTTCTAATGATGGTTAGTTCGACATTATGATGAGTGACCTGAAAATAATAAAACCTTTTGCTACTTTGTTTCATGGGGGTACATTTGTACCAAAGTTCTAATTTAACCGCGGTACATTTGTACCAACTCAACCATGGGACATTTGTACCCATACAATTACGGTACATTTGTACCACTCAACCATGGGACATTTGTATCCATTCAACCGCGGTACATTTGTACCAACTCAACCATGGGACATTTGTACCCATTCAACCACGGTACATTTGTACCAACTCAACCATGGGACATTTGTACCCATTCAACCACGGTACATTTGTACCAACTCAACCATGGGACATTTGTACCCATTCAACCACGGTACATTTGTACCAACTCAACCATGGGACATTTGTACCCATTCAACCACTGTACATTTGTACCACTCAACCATGGGACATTTGTACCCATTCAACCGCGGTACTTTTGTACCAACTCAACCATGGGACATTTGTACCCATTCAACCACGGTACATTTGTACCAACTCAACCATGGGACATTTGTACCCATTCAACCACGGTACATTTGTACCACTAACCATGGGACATTTGTACCCATTCAACCACGGTACATTTGTACCACTTAACCATGGGACATTTGTACCCACTTGACCATAGTACATTTGTACCAATTTTACCCCGGCACATTTGTACCGACTGAACAACTTAAGGTATGTATGTATCACATTATCATGGATTTTACTTATACGGCTAGGTATAATTCTACCGTATGTGAGCAATTTACCAATTCATATTTTAATTATTATTATTATATATTTATTTATTTTACACGTCACCCGATGAACATTTAAACAATAAGAGTGGACTAGTATGATTTATACATTTGTTATAAGTTAATTTAATAAGTTAATACTATATAAAGTTATAAGAAATCATTACGAACTTTATTAAAGTTGATTATTACCTTCGTCAATTATGAGATTAGACCTATACAATTAATTGTGAGAGAGCTATCGTGGAATGATCTCCGCATGTACAAAAGTGGCACTGCTAGCGACATCTATGTAACTACGACTACAATTTTTTTTTTTTTTTTTTTAACCTATTCGGTAGCACTCAGATTGATTTGTTAGCAAGCAGCTTGCTGCAAGCTGTTGTTGCTAGTCTGCAACAGATGGCGCTGTTTAACCAAGGCAATACATACTTTATTTATCTATACATCGATAGATCATGATAATATATTATTATTTTAAGCAAATTTTATGTATATGTGACATATTTATTTTATGAACTATTTTAGTCCTGTTTAGCACACCTCTTAGAACAAATAAAAAATACTGACGAAACCGACAAAATTGTAGGTAGATAATAGTATTAAGAACAAAATGTGACCTTATACTCTCAAATTTCCAGGCCATTTTTATTATTATGGCGCATCTGCCCCGCAATTAAAATTGAACGAAAACGAAATACCGAATCAGGTTGAATGTAAACACTATTACTATTTTAAGGCACTTTTATTTGTAACAAACCGCTTTACAGATTTGGTATACAAATAAACAATACCTGCAAGAATTACACCACGAGTATTTGCGTAAAAGCTATTTAAGTTGGGTAATAAGTACCTACATTTTTTATCTACAATTTAGACAAGAGTATTCGTAGCTTACTGCAGTACTATACTTATAGTAGGCAGCATAAATCTCTCATTTTGCAACGCTGCTACTAACTACTAACTACCTATTTTTCCATTTGTGATACATACATACACACTTCCATTTTTTGTTTTAATAACTAAATAATCTGACCTTTGTCCTCGTCGCCAATTTGTAGTGTATGTACTCGTACACACGAGCTCAACAACCCACTTGTAATTCACTGGTTACCACAGGCTCGCCTACACACTGCGTAAGCTTGTGCGCAACCGTTCACACCCGTGGCTCACACGGTACTGCCCACGCGCCCTCTACACAGTGTGCACGAGATTGTGTAGGGATGTTCTATACACAAACACTACAACCACATATTTTTTTGAAAAATACGAAGCCATTAAAATGGTTCTATTCTAAATTCTAACGGTGAAATCACGGAACACAGAAGGAGCGTAATAGTTTTTTTATATCCATCCAGTAGTTTTTATGAGCGTAACTATTCATTACAAACATACAAATATTTTCTCTTCCTAACATTATTAGAGGTAGATTTTTTTTATATTAAGGCCTAGCAAAAGACTTCATTCTCCCTGATTTTAAAGCAGAAGTGTGGTCCAAATGTGAAGATAGCTGGTGCTACAGATAAGCCGCCGCGCTAGCCACCCTCGCCTTGCCGACCTGAAAGGTGCTTCTTCACACCTCATTTAAATGACCCAGGATTGTAGGAATAATGGAACACCTATGCTGGCAGTCAAATTCCATTTGTTGAATGTGCGACACAAAAACGAGTTGCCTTTCATTGTTCGCGTTGGAATAGTAGCCACCGTTTAAACCACCGGTGATGTATGTCAAAAAATCATAGAAATCATACCAAGGTAATTACTAAATTCAATTTATAATTGACTAAGAACGCGCCAGCGTGTTAACACGTCGCAAACGCTTGCCGCAAGCTTCCTTTAATCTGTGTCCAAAAACCGACACTAGACCGGATCGGAGACAAGCGTCCACAAGCGTCCACAAGCTCACGCAAGCCAAGTTAACCCATTCAGTGCCGCGGACGCCCATGGGCGCTCTTTGCGAGTATACGCACATGCCGAAGACGCCCATCGGCGCCCTACTTTTTCGGTCGACTTTTTCAGTCAAATGTGATTTGTAAAATGAAATAATACTACCAAAAAATCCTTTCAATCATTAGTATACAATCACCTCATTTGGCCTCTGGATATCTTAGAAATAACAAAATACGCATTCTTAGTTAACATGCCGCCGGCGCCCATAGGCGTCCTGCTTCAAAGTTCAGAGATACTTAACTTTTTTATCAAATTATAATTTTTATGATTTTTAGCAATGGAGTCCGAATACTATAAATATAATTATTTTTGTATATTAATATTTTATTAATAAAACATCATGATATTTTCGAGATCCAATAATGGCGGACGCGAGACGTGACTTTTCAATATAACCAATATGGGTATATCTATCATCTTCATATTTTTCGAGGGTCGAGATTCCAAATACAACACCTATTTCGAGATTCAAGATGGCCGTGACTTTCTAATATAATATCAACAAATAAATAATATTTATTCTATTGTAGGTAGGTACACCTATCTTTTTCGTGCTTTTCGGGGGTATTACGAATACAACATATATTTCGAGATTTATTATGACGAACGTGATTTTTAAATATAATATCAATATAGGTATCATTTTCATGGTTTTTGGGGGGTTCCAATTCCGAATAGCTGGGTTCACACCGGACGATCGGCGATCCCGCGCCTAGGGTCATAGAACTGGATCGTTAACATACTACAATAGAATGCGTGTCCTTGGATCGCGCGCAGCACGTCCATGCTTGGCGCCAAAAGCGCGCGATCGCTCTTGTGCTGCGCGCGATCGGAGCGCGTTGGATCGTCCGGTGTGTGGATAATATCAATATGGGTATGATTTTCGGGGTCCCTATTCCAAATACAACATCTATTTCGACATCCAATATGGCGGACGCGACTTCTTAATATAAAATAATATCAATATGGGTATAATTTTCGTGGTTTTTGGGGGTCCCGGTTCCGAATACAACATCTATTTCAAGATCCAATGTGGTGGACGCGACTTCTAAATACTTATAATATCAATATGGATATCATTTTCGCTGTTTTTGGGTGTTCCAATTCCGAATACAACGTCTATTTTGGAGATCCAAGATGGTGGACTCGACTTCTAAATATAATATCGCTATGGGTATCATTTTCATGGTTTTCGGGGGTCCCGGTTCCGAATACAACATCTATTTCAAGATCCAATATGATGGATGCGACTTCTAAATATAATATCAATATGGGTATCATTTTCGTGGTTTTTTGCGGTTCCTATTCCGAATACAACATCTATTTTGGAGATCCAAAATGGCGGACGTGATTTTTTAATATTATGGATATCATTTTCTGTGATCCCAATCCCGGATATAACGCCTATTTCGAAGTTCAATCTTACGGACACAACTTACGGATTTAGAATGACATCACATTTTTTTTCGAGTAACTCTCAACAAGCCCTTTCATTTGATACCCATATTGCAGAAATGCATTAAAAATAACTATACCGCCATTTTGTATGGTCCGCCATATTGGATTTAGAATGACGTTGCACACAGCTTATCGTATATTGTCATCCAAACTAAATATTTCAGCTCAATCGGTTGAAGATATCTGCTTCAAAATCGAGTAGCAAGATTCCACCCGAACAAACTTACATTGCAAATTAAATAAAAGCATTTAATGAGTCAGTTTCTCCCTCCAATTGGTGTTCTCCGGAACAACTATCATACTTGTTATGTATAGAAATTAATTTACAGAATTTACAAAAAAAAGATGTTTTTATGAAAGTGTAACAAAAAATATATTTTTTTATTATTTGGAAAAAGGTTGAAGACTTCTGGGTTTCACATAACGCTTAATAATTTACAATTAAACTTTTGTTTTATCGTGTTTTATCTTTCTTTTAATTAAAAATTACTAAATAATGTTCCATAACAATCTAAATCGCAAAAAAAAACATAGTAACGCACCTTTATTCTTCATCGTTGTTTTGAAATGTAATACCCGTTAAAATCGCAGTATTTAACTATAATAACACAATTACACATTAAAGCAGTTTTATAACCCACTAACAAACACCAATAAGAGAAAAAAACTGATTGACGTGGTGGTGTTCTAAGGCCTCATGCCGAAAGCGCCGATGGGCGGCAATAAATTCGTAACTAAGATGCCGTGGCCGCCGATGGGCGCTCGTTGACAAATGTATGGCGGCACCTAGGTTAAGACACAATTTTATAGGTGGCAATGAATGGGTTAAACAGTCCGTTTACACGCTTGTGGTAGTCGAGGCGTGCCACGCGATTTTTTTTCCTCCCCTGAAGCAGCCGCTCACTCAGGAGAGAGGGAGGTGCACAAGCTGCCCTAGACATATAGACTAGGGCATTTACGTGGAAGCGCGTAGGTACGGACACCATAGCGGGGCCGAACGTATTTGTGTGGACTGTTTGCGCAGTGGCGGAGAGCCACGCGACAAACCTGGATTGCCAGAAGGGCTGAAAAATTTAATCAGAGCAGACAAGTGCCACGCGCCTAAACGGAGATGCTCCTCGAAACACTGGCAGTGGTATAGACGGCAGAACGCGCTCAATGATGCGTCAAGATTAGTACCTATACCTAAATATAATTATTGCTTTTCAGATGCCATTCGACGGGCTGCGGCAAGTGTTCCCACCGATCCCCGCGCTCGTGCTTGCTAGTGTCATCTACTTACCATTCTGGTTGTGCACCACGCACTCACTTATCAAGATGACAGGAGGACTCATAGGTAAGTGAGGAAGTTAATAATATTAATACCTCTTTATATTATATTATAGGCCACAGGATTTCTTAATTTAATAAACGCATTATGTGGACGTGGATCCATAGATTAATATAAGTACTTACGTACGTGGATCGCAAGACTGTGGAATCAACTATCGGCAGCGGTATGCGCTATTCCCGAACTAATACGAACTTGAAATCTTTAAAAATCGAGCGTATTCTTTCATTTTGAAAAATTACTACCGTAGCCGCAAGACAAGTGAGTGAAATACGATGTAGTTTGTAGAGATAAACAAAATAAAAGAACTATCAACGATACCAATTTCTTCCAATTAGGTAAGTACAGTGTGAGTTCTGCAGGCACACGGACTCCTAGATTCATTCATATTTTCTAACCTTCACATTGTTGTATCAATTTATATTATTATAATGGCTTCCATTCATAAAGTCCCGATCACAGTAATCAAAACAAGGCCATCTTGGCAGATTCTCTTTCAATTATTGCCAGTCATTTTTAAGATTCACGTTATTGTTTAGTAGCTATTTTCTATTCCAGTCATCGGAGAGGGTTTTTCCACTAATCCCCATCGACTAGCTTCCCACATCAATGGGGGATTGTCACGCTTGGTCATAAAAAATAAACCTGAAACTATCGATCAAATACCTATACTGATTAGTACTGATTGGGTGAAGAAAAGTTCGAATATCCCAGTGATGGGGCAAGTCAATAGGCACTACTGGAATATCTGATCAGAGACTAGACGTCAGTGGGATTCCCTCAAGGGTAATAGGTACACGGACTTGTTATAAATTTTAATAATTACGACTTTTATGACGAATTAAAATACAGTTTCGGGTCATTTTGACCCAGATTAAAACGTATTTTATCGTTAAACGCTTGTTCCTAACCTCACATTACTATGTCAGTGGTAAGATGATTATTATCACGAAATCAGTTTTTATCTTATCGTCTATAGTAAAACCGCGTGTTTCTAATATGACCAGGAGACTTCTTCAAGTAGAATCTTAAATCTATTTTATAGATTTTGAGGTAATCAAGGGGAGTGACATCATCATTTCAGCCCAGAGACGCCCACTGTTGGACATAGGCCTCCCCCGAGGATCTCCAAACCAGTTGGTCCTGCGCTGCTCGTGTCCAGCGGTTTCCCGCGACCTTTACCAGATCGTCGGTCCACCTTGTGGGGAGCCTACCAATGCTGCGTTTTCCGGTACGTGGTCGCCACTCGAGGACCTTTCCGGCCCAACGGCCGTCAATCGAGCTATGTCGGTAACCTTGATTCTCCTGCGGACTTCATCATTTCTGATATGATCACGCAGAGGAATTCCAAGCATAGCCCTCTCCATTGCCCTTTTCGTGACCTTAAGCCTCTCATGAGGCTCATTGTAAGCGGCCCACTGGGGCCGCTTACATACTCCCATTGAGGGGCCTCAATGGGAGTCCCAAATTATCCTCGTAACCTGCCGCCATTTCATCCATCCTGAGCTTACTCGATGATTGACATCTCGGTCTATATTACCGTTGTGCTGTATGTATAGCCCAGGTATCGGAATTCAGAGCAGACTGATACAAGCACTCCGTCGAGAGAACCGGCTCAGAACATTTTGGTTCTACTGATAAAAGTGGCGCCAGGTCATGGAATTCTCCATGAACTGGCGCCACTTTTATTATTTCGTTGTTTCGGGGCGATTAACATTACTGCTGGTTAGTGCGCTTACGGGAGTATGGTTCGTTTTTGAATGTGTTAACCCAGGCGTTCTTTGCCAGTCCGCTTTTGCCTCTCAGAGGAGGTGGGTTTTTAAGTATTTCATAGCTTGGTTCTTTGGGATACGACAGAAAGGCTCTGGGCCAAATTGTCTGGGCCAAAATTCCTTGAGTCCCAGGCCTTGCTAGCTTATTGACCTTTTCGCTACCGATGACCCACTCTTACGGCTCAGACCAAAAATTATTTTTATTGGTCTGAGTCTTATGGTTACCGAATTACTATAACGGTGTTGTGCCCAGTCCACCCTTTTAATCAGTTCCATGGTACTTCTTGTGGAAGTTAAACTCTGGAAGCAAGACATCTGATGTCATTGCGAGAGGGTGGACATTCAAATACTTTTTGAAGTAAATCACTTATTTTTTTACATCAAAAAGTGTTTATCATGCAAATCTATTGACTTTTACCTCAAACCTGAAAAAACCGATATAGCCGGTTTTTTTGAATGAAAATTTTTATCAAAATTAAATTATACTGGACTTAACCACGACTATGTGACCCCCCCCCCTGGCGCCAAAGCTGGATCCGCCCTTGGGTCATATGCTCCCGCTGACCACGGGCGCTCGTCGTTGTCTCGGACGACGAGTGTGAAATCTGCTACGAGTGAGTGTGGCGTGGAGGTGGTCTTTTCGGAGATTTCTCCGAATCAGGCGGAAGGTGTGATGTTGACCAGGAGTAGGTCTGGTCAATCACTGCGTTTGCTGGTGCCTGTGCCTGCTGGACATTCGAGGTCCTTGGCGGGTTCGCTCTCTGGGTCGAGGGTTAGCCTGGGGACCGGATCAGAGGTGGAGTCGGTGGCTGAGCCGAAGGCTGGGCGGGTCGCCGGCAAAAAGAGGGTCTCGGCGGTACAGGTACTGACCGGACATGGGTGCTTCGGTAACTACCTGTACCGTATCGCCCGTCGGGAGGAGTCGCCGCGGTGTCACCACTGCGACTCCCCCGACGACACGGCCGAGCACACGCTTGTCGAGTGCCCGGCCTAGCGAAACGAGCGTCGCACGTTGGTGGCGGCGCTCGGCGGAGGAGCGCTCTCATTGCCAAGCATGGTTAGAGCCATGCTTGGTAATGAGAGGGCTTGGAAGGCTACCGCCTCCTTCTGCGAGTCTGTGATGGGGCAGAAGGAGGGAGCGAGAGGAGGATGCTCTAGCCGCTCCCCTCCGGCGTAGACGGCAGGGCCGGAGAAGGCAGGCCCTAAGGTGGTCTGGGCGCGGCTTGGCAAGCCGCGCGTCCTTGGTGCCAGTCGGCATAGGCCACCCCGTCTGCCTGCTGAAGGCGGCGGGAGCCCTCTCTTGGCTCATGCCAAATTTGAGAGGGCCGAGTGCGCGGTGCCGGCGATTGTATGCTGGCATCTTGAAGAGCATGGCCCTGTACGGGGCGCCAATCTGGGCGGATTCCCTCCAAAGGAGGGAGAACGCCACCGCCCTGAGGGCGCCCCAAAGGGCCATCGCGCAGCGGGTGGCGCGAGCTTACCGCTCGGTAAGCTTCGCAGCGGCGTGCGCTCTGGCGAGCACCCCGCCTTGGGAACTCGAGGCGTGGGTGCTCGCCAGAGTGTACGAGTGGACGGCGGGGCGAAGGGCGCTCGGGGAGCGCCCTGCCCCCGAAGAGAAGGAGGCCGTCAGGCGGGAGGCGAGGGAGCCATCGTCCATCACTGGACGGTGGACCTCGCCACCGCTTTTTATGGCCGCCGAACCCTGGACGCGCTCGAGCCGGTCCTGCAGGACTGGCTCGAACGGCCGCACGGCTTCCTCTCGTTCCGACTGGTGCAGGTGCTGTCCGGGCATGGTTGCTTCGGATCGTACCTGCACCGGATCGGACGAGAGGAGAGTCCGGCGTGCCAGGACTGCGGCGCTGCGGAGGATACGGCCCAACACACCCTTGAGGTGTGTCCGGCGTGGTCTGAGCGGCGCCGTAGTCTTGTCACGGTGGTAGGGCCGGATCTCTCGCTTCCCAGTGTGGTAAATGCCATGCTGGGGAGCGAGGGGGCTTGGGCGGCGGTCGCCTCTTTCTGCGAGGACGTCATCTCGCAGAAAGAGGAGGCGGAGCGCGCGCGGGAGGATGATCCCGACGCACCGGCGCTCCGCCGGCGGAGGAGGGGCAGGAGGAGGCGGAATCGCCCTCCCTCCCCCTCACGGTGACGAGCAGCGGACGACAGGCGCGGGGGCGCCTCCGTCCGCATTGCACGGCTCATCACCACGTCGTAGGGGGTGACCGAGCACTCACGGTCACTCCCTGGCCCCTCCCCGATAGAGGGGCGGGGCGTGAGGGGCCCGCCGCTTAGGCGGGCAATCGCCAGTGGGGATTGGATGTAAGGGCTCTGCCGGTTTCCCAATCCTCCACCATACACGGCGAAGAAGGAGTGCCGCTGGGTTATTTTAGTGGATAGACCCGGGGTTCAGCCCTGGGGAGTCCCACATACCCCTCATGCATGAGGGCATGCGTAATGCATTTTTTCCCAGCGACAAAAAAAAAAAAAAAAAAAAGGCCACCCCGTCTGGGGATTACCTAGTACCCTAGCGTAATCCCCCACAGGCGCATCGCCCGGTTCACTGTTGGACCGGGCCAGCCCGGGGACGCTTTGGTGAAATGGCGCACGTATAGTGCGTCGATCCCAAAGCGCCCCCATGAGGGCTTAGGAGGGTACCGGTGGGGTTTAGCAGGAGACAATTAGGCATCCAGCCATCCCGAATTTATAGATTGTAAAACTTTTCTTAAAATTAATAATCTCTAAGGAAAGGGGCTAACCCACAGGACCTAATTATTGCAAAGTATAGTGCATCAATAGTTCGATTTCAATTAAATAAAAGAAAATATAAATCTTTATCGCTCGGGTTTACCCTGACCTCGTTAATTGGGAAACAGAATTATCTCACCACTAGTTGTAAAATAAACCACATTATTAAATATAATACCTACATGAAGTCTGACATGAGCCAATTATAGTTATCTCCAGGAAAATGCATAATCTCGTTAGTAAAGTTATTTATAATTGTACCGATTTAGGCATACTAAATATTTAGACTATATTCAGCAAGGAAAACCTGTAACTTTTCCTTTTATGAGTCTTATCGGGTTCGTATTTTCCCATGCCTACACTCAGACCAATGCCTACACTGGTATTCACCTCACAAATAACAGCTACTGTACCTACCTTAGATTCTATCATCTTAGATAGAATAGGAGCAGTGTATCGTTTTATGACTGGGCTACATCTGTTCAAAATTTTAATTCTATATTGAAAAATCTATATAATATGAATTCTATTCGTATGTTGTCTCACACTTATTCTAATCTAATTTCCTTTTTTTTTATCTCATTGGGATAAAGAATAAGATACTTTTTTAACATTGAAAGTGGTGAAGCAAGCAGATAGGATAGTAGAAATCCCAACGGGACGATTTAAACCAATTAACCACAGATATACTTTTTCCCGTGGTACTCTGACCCACCCATTGGGCCCAGTTTTCCATTACTGTCTTTACTCCGTGTAATGTGGGCCGCGGTCCAGTCCAGAGGCGAGTTGCCCCCTAAGCAGGTATGTATGGCTCGCCTAAAGATGGAGCGAAATAATATGTTTGTCGAATAAAATCTCCTTTTTGAAGTCGGCTAAATACACCATTACTTGCTAAACCTAGCCAACTTTAGCTGTAGTTCGGAGTTCAGTCTGATATTAATTTACCGTAGCAACGTTTAATTATTGGCAGAAATCCAAAATCATCATCATTTTGTCTGTCCTACTCCCAATTTTATTTGATGTCGGCGTCATATCCATTCACAATGCATAATTTATGTAGAATTTAACATTTCCATTGCAACTGCCAAGGGCGAGTCTGACTTGGACCTACGTTCGCGGTTCCGTACCATTACCTCTAAAAAGGCTGTTTTCATTATTAGGACCGAGAAAAAAATCGGAACAAAATTTAATCATTTATTTTTAAAGTGAATACATATAACTAAATATTCTGTGAATATTTCGAGCGTCTACTTGCGTTATCAATTTCGAGCAAAAAAATCACGTTTGTTGTATGGGAGTCCCCTTAAATATTTGTTTTATTCTATTTATAAGTATTTGTTGTTATAGCGGCAACAGAAATACATCATCTGTGAAAGTTTCAACTGTCTAACTATCATGGTTCATGAGATACAGCCTGGGTGACGGACAGACAGCGGAGTCTTAATAATAGGGTCCCGTTTTACCTTTAGGGTACGGAACCCTAAAAATCCCTTCTTTACCCTAAGACTTTCTTTACCTAAGTAATCCTTTCTCTTTTCCTTTTCCTGTAAGTATCACTCACTACTAGTAGGTACTTAGGTACTTAGGCGAGACGAAGGACAAAGGCCGGCTCGTAAAAAAAAATAGTATGTAGGTAGGTACCTACGTAACGTACGTAATTGTATTAAAAGTTACTTTTCTTTCATGTACCTAGCAAATACTAATAAGTAATTAGTAGATAGATGAAAAATTGCATAGTATCCGACAACCTTGTCCTTGCATACATGAGTAATGTTCCTTATTGATTTTTTCATGCGACTAATAAGTAACGGTAATAGATAATATTACCGTGACTGTACCGTCTTGTAATTTGCATTTCAACTTATCAATATCTTTACGTCATTATATGTATAAGACAAGGGTTAAATTTAAAATAAAATAAAAAACCAACTTACTCACATCCTTCTACCTACTCCATCCTGTAATCCTCTCTCCTGTAATTTGGTGAGGATCAGCAATATCAATCAATTAACAGTATAAGATATTTTAAATCGACCAGACGGGTATTAGTACCTAGTAGTTGATTTGTTCAGGTTCAGGCCCCTTCATGGGCGTCCGCACCGTGAAGTGTTTATGTAACGAAGCAGCGAGCGCTGCGCTGCGTGAAGCGGGTCGCCCGTCACACGCGGCACGTCTAACGCGCGGAAGACGCGGACGGGGCACCGCTCGCATGTCCACGCATGCCATTTTTTACTTTCTCGTATACGTAGTTTATAGGAAGTCTTGTAATCGTAAAAAAAATCGACCTCCAGATTTTGACGGATTTACACGTTGAGGACCTCCCTGAGTCCAAAAATTTTTTTTTTGGAATTATGTCTGTACGTTAGCACGATAACTCGAGTATGCTTTAATTAAGTTATTGCAACCAAATTTAACATGCATTTATAACATCAAAATATAAGGTTTCTATCAACTTTTGAGTCGTCGATCACGAAAGTTAAGCAACCAAGTGTGCGGTCGGTACTCGGATGGGTGACCAAAATTTAGCATGCATGTATGACATCTAAATATAAGGTTTCTATCAACTTTTGAGTCGTTTTCGGTATACGAGAAAGTCAAGGGGAGACCACTACCGATTTTTTCCAAAAATCAATGAGCGCCACTATGTTATTTTCGGCTCAGTGGTGTTGTTTGTTATCCGTTTTACTCGCGCCGCTGGCCACGTGCGAAAGGGCTCGGCGCGAGTATCGGATATATTAGAGCGAGATAGATAGACGAGACCATTTCATTGCCAATTATACACGTCAGTAGGTGCGGACGCTCTTGTATTATAAATTGGTGTGTGTGTGGCACGCATATTTATGTTATTATAATTTGTCCCCAGGCTATTTGATCTACGACATGATACATTACTACGTGCATCACGGGTCGCCACGGGCCGGCTCCTACTTGTACGAGATGAAGAGATATCATTCCAATCATCATTTTATTAACCATGACAAAGGTGAGCTGATTCTATATTTATTTTCTTCTTTCTGCTATCCTGCTTCTTTTTCATTACATAGCACGACCCATTCGCGGGTAGGTACTCTCTTATGGGCCTGCCACACACTCGACGAGTGGCATGGGAAGTAGCGAGGAAAGGAGGCAGAGATGTAGTGTGGCCACGTTACTCGTCATGCCGCACGTCATGCTCCTCGTCTCGGGACGAGTAACGTGGCCACACTACATCTCTGCCTCCTTTCCTCGCTACTTCCCACGCTACTCGTCGAGTGTGTGGCAGGCCCATAACATCGTGGCAGCGCGAGGAGCAGTGCGATGAGCAGCGTGAGGAGCATAGTGTGGCAGGCCCATTAACGATGCGGCGGGCGTCCTAAAAATGCATTAATTTTTTTTCGTTGAAAAAGACGATTTTCTGCTTTTACCCACAATAGAATTTATCAATAAGAAAGTCTCTAGCCCTTTTGACTGATAAGGTTATGGTATATAGGATGCGGACTAGCGGGCTAGCCCTTTTGACTGATATATTATGGTATTACTCAATATGATGAAGATTGCCTCCTTAAGTCCTTGATCGAGTTTTCTAGAAAAAAATTTGGTCAACCATCCGAGGCTTAACTTTTTCGATCAATTCCTTTTTGCATTTAATAATAGGTACTAACTTTTGTTTCAGCTTTCGGGATCAGCAGTAAAATATGGGACCACGTCTTCAAGACCTTCGTCCAAGTCAGAAAATTAGGATTTAGTTTGCATTGGTAGAAATAAACTAATAGTATTTTACTTAAAAATTAAAATAGTACCAGTAGTGTTAACTTTATTAGTATAAAAACCTACCTACTGAGCAAAAATACACTGAAAAAATCGACCTGCCCCAAGCGGGAATCGAACCCAAAAATGGCAGGTCAATTTTTTTCAGTGTTTTTTTTTCTAATATTAAAAATATTTACGCGTTTGTAACCGCAAATATTATTCCATGTAAGGTAGTGTCATCTTAACTGTGCGTCAAATATTTGCAAAAATATTTCGTTCGGATCTCAGAAGTGCAAATTTCAAAGATTTGATGAAACAATGTTTACCATAAAAACATAAGCACAAAGCACTGACAAACGACAGCGAAAGCAGTGCCCTGGTGGCGTAGTGTTTAACGCAGCCGCTGGGTTCGATATCCACCTGGGGCTGGTCGATTTTTTTCAGGGTATTTTTATATTAAAAATATTTATGCGTTTGTAAACGCAAAAATATTCCATGACGTACCATACCACTTTTTAGTTGCCATATGAGCTCAATTTATATGGGAAACTTGAAAGCGCCCCTAGCGGATAGAAGCAGTTTCCAATAGGTATAAATCTGTTATAAATAAATTGGGCTTTAAACGCAACTAAAATAGTTGCGTTTTTTATACAAAAATAACTTACACTACGGGTACGTAATATTGAGTAGGTCTAGTTATATATTATACAGAATATTAGCATGATAGAACAAGTGCACACCAAACTAAGAGTGCGTTTCAAAACCAGGTGAAGCCAAGTAGACAGCGTAAGAAAGCTTTCTAATTGGTGTAAATTAACTATAGTTTAACAATACTAACCAATGGTGAAAGCGCTTTTTAATAACGATCAATAGTGAGCTACCATTTACTCTACCCCGAGTACCTAAATTGAGATCGTTTTGGAACGCACCCTAAGTAACGGCATTCAATTGTTACCTAAGACGGTTTAGACTTGGAGGGGTCGACACAAAAATTATCACAGGTTAAGTGCTTGCTTGTATTACCAAACAAAAATGTATAAAGTATTAAGTACCTGTAAGTGCCTAAATATTGAATCCGTCCCGGGTGCCCGTTACAGTTACCGAATCTATTTTGTACCCAGTAAGCATTAAAAACCGTCAGCGTTCTCCACTGTGGTTCGTGGGGAACCCAACATGCGTCCACGAGTCCACGAAGTGACACCTGTAGTGTAGCTGCACAGCAGCTGCAAGAAGGGTTAACTGGACTGTATTTTATAGCTATTTTCTTAATTCTCAACTAATATTCGTTCGACATTGACTGTCTGTAACCTTATTTAGTTTTGACGTGACAACGTCTTATAATTCGATAGAGCCGGCTGCACGCACGAAAAAACATGACGTCATGCGGCGTTACCTCGCTCTGAATCTAATTCTCTAATTTGAATTTGGAATAATGTTCTTTAAAATTTAAACTTTCAATGATACCAAAACCAGCCAGATACAAATAGTATAGCCAAAGAGATTTTATTACAAGTTTATTCATACTATAATGCGAAATCTATTAAACAAATGAAATTAATTTTTTCTTTTGAAAAATGCTACCATTCCATCAGTATTTTCTTAAGACGTTGTCACGTTCAACTATCGTCAGTAAACCGACTTTACAGACAACCATTTTTTATGGTTTATTTTAATTATGCACGAAAAGGAAGAGTTGTCTGCATAGAGTTTTAGATTTTATAATCTAGTTGACAGAGTCTCTTTGAACTAAAGATTTTGTTTAATCGTTATTAGTAGAGTCGTGACTATGAAATGGCAAGGAAACAATGTTTTTAATGTATTTTTGTAGTTTTAAGATTGTAACATATTTTGCGATGAAATGAATTCTTTCAAAGTTTATAATATTCAAAAGACGATACACTATTAGAACAACTATTACCTACTTTGATTATTGAGAGGTATTATTTTCTAACGATTAAATTAACTGCTAGAGTTACCTACTTCCTTGCTAAGTGTAGATAAGTTATGTAAACTATAAGATAAAGTAGTAGATAAGAATATACTGAAACGTTGAAATGCGGCGTAAGACCTACTGCACACTAAGCACTTGTCAATCAACATTCTGTTTAAGTTTTTTAAAGTAAAAAGGTATAATTTTTTTAGTTGCCTTATGAGCTCAATTTGTATAGGAAACATGATTTGCGCTTTTTTAAGAGTTCAATTTATATGGGATATCTTGAAAGCGCCCCTAGCGGATAGTAGCGCAAATCAAGTTTCCAACAGGTACCTATAAATCTAAAATAATTACGTTTTTATAGAGCTCGTGCCAAACTTTTAGTTAGCTATGAAATTATTTCCTCTTCGTCCGCACAGCCGTACCACCTACTGCCCTGCCGGCCCTGATGCTACCTCATGAGTCATGATATTTTTTTAGTTAATTAGGTACTATCAAATCATAGACTAATACCTACATGATGTTTTAATTTGGTATTGAACCATGATTTATAGTTTTCTAGCTCATAACAATTACCTAATGTTTTATTAATTTATACTCGCGTGTTAATGTAAATTTAATTAAAGTTTTTGAAAAGAAGTTGTACATACATAAATAGACACAAATAGTTATAAAATACCGTTCTTGATACTTATAATTAAAAAAATATATTATTTTTGTACAAGATATTTGTCGTTTTATTATAAATATTAAAGCAAGAATCAAGTAGGTAAAGAAGGCTGCATGTCAGGTAACCAGAAACTGTCAAATTGTCTCAATATACTTTGAACTCTATAAAGATCTATTGATATAAAGATCTATATTATGACTAGCCCCCCAAAGTAAGCCCTATTGAGGCCTTACATATTTTGAGTCTATTCGTTAGAAACATACATACAAACATTTCTCATTCCACACGGTCCCACATTATCCGATTCGATATCGGTATCGGCATTCTATCATTCTATACGATATCGGAAGCAATTAAAATGTATGAAATATGTACCCGCCTTTCACATTGCCCAGCCTGATATCGGATTTCGGACTGTCTCATTTCATACATTTGTCTTGATATTAGCTTCCGCACCCCTAGTGTAAGTTTTTTAGTGTATAATACTTAACTATTGTAGTTGCGTTAAGAGATCAATTTGTGTGGCAAACACGATTAACGGTTCTTTCCGCTAGCTAACAAATCGAGCTCTATTAGTAACGTATTATATTTTAAACGAAAAAAAATGTCTACGGGTCCCGATACCGATATTGGATCGCATATTGCTCTAAGTGTCAAATCAAAGGGATCTCCATATAGTAAATAGTAACCCAAATTTAATGACTACTTTATTGTAGTTTTTGTAGGGGTATCTAATTAGAAATAAATAAATAAAGCAGTTTTTACTCCCTGAATAAACAGCTTTCTTTTGATGAAGGATTTTTTAAAATCGGTTTAGTGATTTAGGCGTGAACAAGCAAACAAAGTGACTTTCACTTTTATAATATTAGTTAGGGTTTATTGGCAGCCCCTAATAACTCTGACGCTCGAACCGGTAACTTCGGAATTTTTAGTATCTATCTACCGAGTCTGTAATTATTTTTTATATGACAACAGTAAAATTAGCCCTAGCCCTAATATGACATTGAAACAATGATTAGATATTGCACTGAGTCATTTGTATGTCTTCACAATTGTTAGCTGTAAAGCGTAGGTATGGCACAAATTTGGTATTTTTTCCGTGCAAATACCGAGTTATGTAGGTATACATATACTTACGGCCGACCCAACTTTGGTGAGACAGTTAAGGACATACAGCTACATAAGTCTTCCAAAATAGAAGGTAGGTAGGTACCTATGTCTAATGAACAGAAGTTGAGAGATTGAGTGGTAGGCTGGGCTGAGATGATTTATCTAACTAAATCATGGGCGATTAGACGATTAAAATCAAATTATTTTTAAAATAATAGTAGGTGGTTGAATTTTATCAATACCTTTTTGATTTGAATAGGCTACTTTTTTATCTACTTATGGGAGAAACAAAATAGTCACATTTTCATACGCCATCTTGAAAAAAAAACATCACATTTTCTGTTACTCAGACGAAATTCGTCGAGCTTTGGACCGTCACGGCGGGCGGCATGCGTGATTACCAAAATTGAGGAGTGACTCATAAAGACATAGTAATAAAGTGATATAAGTAATAAATTGACTAATAACTATATCACGAAGAAGTTAAGTTTCACTTCATACACCTACATTATTACGCACACACACACACACTTTTTGACTTTTATTGCAACAAAATGAACCGAACTAGAGCTCGTGATCACATAGCCATAGCTACTACCAATGCAGAGGCATTTAGTCCTATTGTACTTAGTGATTAATTTTAAATTCACTAAATGAAATTGAATTCTGTATAATAAGTAATATTTATAATATTTTAGAGAATTTTAACTCGCAAATTTTATTTAACAGGTGCGCATGTAAGCAGCGTATTACCATGTATTACTAGCCTAGGTATGTTCAAATGGTTTAGAATCTCTAAAAGGGTCTGTCACGATACCTGTGTGAGCGTGAGAGCAACATAATTGCGCAGGAGCGACAAGGATGCGTAGCGTTGTGTCATTGTCCGAAATTATCTCTTTTCGGCGACCGACCTTATTACAAATTCAAAGAGTAAGTAGTTTTTTTATACAGAAAAGTTCTTGGCCTCTTGTCTAACCCCGTAATAAAATGATGGTAAGTGGAAGGAAATCAGAGAAACCTCCGTATATCAAGTTTAAAATTTAAACCTGGTTTAAAATTTAAACCTGATATAAAAAGGACCTTTGAGGGTATTTAAACTTTAAATACCCTCAAAGGTCCTTTTTCCCCGACTACGGCGAAGTCAAAGGGAAGGGTAATGATTTTAGCAGTACATATACAGGGTGTAAAAGACATGAGCAGTCAAACGAGAACCATGTATTCTGCTCACCGTCATAACATTTTTCTTCCTTTAGACTATACCTGGGAAATTGATAGTTACGATTTTATTGAAGGTCAAAGTCATAATTTTTTTTTTCATTTTTTTATGAAATCGTATTCTATACGTTATTTCTTAATTATTGTCCAAAGAAACATTATCATTTTTTTTAGTATTTCGTAACAAAACATGGCTTCAAAACGTTAGCGTTCAATGTACCTCACTCGATGCGCACGCACACTAACGAACGGGGCCGCCGTCAAGCAAAATTATCGCGGTTTTGCGAGTTGCGTGCGAGTTGAGCCCTTTACATTGCGCGTTACAATTTGCAATTTTTTGTAACACCAAAAAATAAAAATCATTTCCCAGCAATATTTTTTTTGAAATATGTCTTTTTTTGATGTATAGAATACGTGGTTTTCGTTTGACTGTTCATGTCTTTTACACCCAGTATATAATAATTGTATGTATGTGTCAAAGTCATATTTTTTTTTGGGAAAACATATTCTAAACATTATTTCTTAATTATTGACTGAAGAAACATTATCATTTTTTTTACTATTTCATAACAAGAAATGGCTTCAAAACGTTAGCGTTCATGTAGCTCACTCGATGCGCACGGACTCAAACGAACGGGGCCGCCCCGTCTGTACCCTTACGGCCAGTTGCACCAAATATTACGTTTTACAATTTTGCAAAAAGTAACGTAAAAGTCAACTTGATTCATATGAATACATTGTTCCATTTTTAAAAATATGTTATTTTTTTACGAAATTGTAAAATGTAATACTTGGTGCAACCGGTCGTTAGTATGAGTTTTGATAGTTTTCGAGCTCGATCAAACATATCGTCTCTTTTCATACATTGCCCACTGTTTCTGATAGTTGACGCTAGAGTTGCGCGGTACAATTTGCAATTTTTTTAACACCAATAAATAAAATCTTTTCTCAGCAATTATTTTTTGAAATGTTTCTTATTAACGCACTTATATTAGTTTCACTTGTATGTTTGTATGAAACTGACTTGTTTGGGCTCGATTTTGACTCACTTTAAACGGTCAGATTTCATTTAAACTTTATAGACTTATCAAAGACCGATGACATGACATTGCAATAATTCGATAAGAATATCCCATTATCCTGATTAGAATCGCCAGGACTAATAAATTAAGCGTTTGGAATGTTAGTTCAGCTTCAGCCATACGTCACTAGATGGAGTTGTCATTGTTAAGTTAGCGGTGTTAAGTTTTTTGACGTGACAACGTCTTATAATTCGATAGAGCCGGCTGCATGCACGAAAAAACATGACGTCATGCGGCGTTACCTCGCTCTGAATCCAATTCTCTAATTAGAATTTGGAATTATGTTCTTTAAAATTTAAACTTTCAATGATACCAAAACCAGCCAGATACAAATAGTATAGCCAAAGAGATTTTATTACAAGTTTATTCATACTATAATGCGAAATCTATTAAACAAATTAAATTAAATTTTTCTTTTGAAAAATGCTACCATTCCATCAGTATTTTCTTAAGACGTTGTCACGTTCAACTATCGTCAGTAAACCGACTTTACAGACAACCAATTTTTTTTATAATATGAGGTACTTTCATCAGCGGTTATAATTCGCACTAAAAAGTGGACAATAAAATAGTAGTTTAAAAAAACTAAAAAACACGATTTTATTTTAAGTCGGACTAAAAAGTTAAAAATAACTTTTTAATTTTTTAGTATAGAAACTAAATGATGAACGAAAAGTATAATTATTATTTAGGGAAAAGCGTGGGGTACTTAATTTAATTATATATATTTTTAAGAAATAATGTTATTTATGTTAGTGAAAATTAAAAAGTATTTTTTTTAGTTTTTTTTAACTATTTTTTTTGATGTATAGAATACATGGTTCTCGTTTGACTGTTCATGTCTTTTACATTCTGTATGTATGTATTTACGTTTGTTCCACCCTAGCGACTATACTATTTATCCGATTTTGATGAATGAGGTGTCAATTAATTCGTTATTATGATTACAACATAAGCTACATTTTAACCGACTTTAACAAGAGGAGGAGTTTGAGAATTTTTCCCTGTAACCGATTTTAATTAAACTCCTGTGAAGTTTGTACACAAAATCTTGTTGGGGTTGCTAAACAATGCGAAATGGCCAAAAATTGAACAACGACTGGATGTTTGATTGTCGATTTCTATTGAAATCGAGTGCCGTTTTAATAATAATTTTGTAGTCAGGTTACTGATACACTTTTTACTTCTTAAATAAAATGCCTATTATAGTGACGCTCTAAAGCGGGCAACAGACACAGTCATTCAAAAATACTCAATAAAAATTTTTAGAAATAAAACGAAGCTTGTTAAAACTTACTAAATTTAATGGCCACAATAAAAGATGGCAAATTTTTCTAACAATATTATAATAAATGTTCACAATATACATAGTAACAGTCGACATACTACTATTAAGATATTCCGATATCACTAGCTACAAGATGTTTTTGTGTACATACATAACAAGAAATTTTACTAAATTGTTCACATATTTTTGGTATCATATCAGTCATGTAAAAGTAAAATGTAGCCCCCAAGCAATATTAGAAGATTCTTATTCACGTAGTACTTAGAAATATTGCATTTTTTTACACATTATTAAAATCCTCTTTTTAAAAGTATTTGAAATATAATGGCGCCGCGACGAATATAGTGTCGCAGGGTCGCAATAATTACAACTTTGAAAGTATTTTAGTTTTGTATTAATGTACCGAAATCTAAAATTTATTAATATCGAAATATAGGTGTATTAAATTAAAATGTATATTACCACAACCCCCACTTAATCAATATTTTAGAATAATTTTGATGCAATGTTAAGTATGTAATTTTAGAATATTAAGAAAATTATATTCTATTGGACCATATATTAAATCTACATAACTATTCCAAATACATTTCTTAGAATAATAATTATTACGTGTCTGTAAAAACCTGGGGCCGGCGTACATTTTGACTAAAAGCAGCGCAGCATATTTTTTAACCATTTCAACCAAATTTCAACATTGCTTAAGTTGAAATAACATTGAAAATTGCTGACGCATAATAACGCATCAGCGCGCTTGCTGGCGCGTACTCGTGCATTCCCATCACAATTTTTCAATTTTTAATATTATCTCAAACAAGCAAGGTTGATAATGGCTTGACACAGAATATTACGCTGCGCTGTACTTCGTGAAATGTGCGACGGCCCTTATTTTTTAATAGCATTGCTACAATTCTACAGATGCAAAATGGAATGCAGCACAAATTACTTTTTCTTCAACAGTAATTGCATTTAATTCCATTTTTTTAATTCTCCAAATAACTAGTTATTAGTTTGTATCAGAAGTTTCAAGATTGTTCAAGTTGGCAGTCAATTTATTGTTACAGTAGAATACACTCAAATAAATATGAACTCTTATACTATTTAAGGTACAAATTTCAATTGCTAGTTTGTTACTTCCTAAATATTAAAATTAATTTATGATTGTTCAACTTCATAATATATTTTTATAATTAAGTATTTTATTATAAAACCAGTTAGATAAATCTACAAAAGATTATTTTATAATTTATCACACAATACAAATCGCAAGGCGGAAATATATTTATACCTAGTGTCAGTACTTATAACGACAAAACGCCACGTTATTTGGCTTACGACAATTTTATACTTTATTAACCAACAAATAACGACTAATTAGAATTTTCACTTACATTAAATTGGTACAAATTTTTTTGAACTGGTTATACAGAGTGAATGGAAAGACTTGTCTTGATAGTCACCCTGTATAGACGCCATGCTTAGACCCCTTTTCTACTAATGCCAAACGAGTGTAGGAAAGAGGATGCAATAGGAACCACTTGAATGGCACAGGGGAAGAAATATCATTGTCAATTAAGTTAGTTTTGAGATAATTGAAAAAACTTTATTTGCTTTGGACTTTTGAATTGTGAAAAAAACCTACATAATGCTAGAAAATGTTGGCAAGTAGTCTGGTTACCACAATATAATTATTTTCTCCAATCGATTTTCAACATAAGCGCGCTGGAAATAAAGTGCACGATTTACTGGCAAAGACAGTTTGTGGTAAACTGAAGTGTTGTCTGTACCTTACACATACTTTTAATTTACTTATTACCTACTAACAAAATAAAACAAATTCCTCAAAGCAACGATCTTGTTTTCTTACAGTCTGTGATTTATGCGTTTTCTACTTATACAACATGTAAATTAAATAACCAACACCCTGAATACAGGTGGTTTGGGATCGGCTACTTAGTTGATTTCAATATTTAAAAAAAAAAATATTAAAAAAAAAACAAAATAAAAAATAACAAAGGTACTCAGAAAATGTTGTACAATATTTTCTGGGTACTTTTTTTTTCTTTTTTTAAAACGGTTTTTTTAATTATTGAAATCAACTCAGAAGCCGATCCCAAACCACCTGTATTCAGGATGTTGGTTATTTTATTTACATGTTGTATAATTATGTATAAGATCAGTAATTATTAATCTATGGTTTTCTGGTTTATTTTGACTGTTTTTTTGGCTCCGGTTTTTCTTTTGTGATTAATCACCCTTCGCCACTGATACCTACAGAACATGAAAGGTGGGTACGAATTTTTGATATGAATATCTTTTCTGACTGAAGCACTTTGTTTCCAAGTCAGAAATAAAAAATAAAAAAAGTATTCAAAGCTTATCGTATTATTCTACAAGATGGCACTGTTGAACTCAATTTGGTACTCGAGATTTGGTAGAACACCTGATGATCCTTCTTCCCCTTCACTTAGTAAATAATCCTATTCGCTCTTCACTACTCATATTATCTATCAGCCAATCTTCGCTATGGGAGAAACGAGGATGCATTGACAATCGAGAATCTTAACAAATCATTATAACGTAATTTATCTATCATCTCTTATCGATAGGTCGACAGACGAGAGCTTAGGATTAGTCTTCTTGATTGAGATATATCATAGAAATCTACTCAAAGAGGTTTATATTGCCGCAAAAGTTCAGTCAACTTTCTCTTCCAGGTCTGTGGTGAAGGCGCCATCACTGTAAACTGTATCTACTGCTTACGTGCGGCTTTAAGGGCCGGTTTCATAGGTTCTGATAAAAAGATATCTGCCAGTTAAATTGACACTTTTATTGGACTGTCTGTCAAATAAATGCTAATGGGAACTTACTTGCAACCTATGACACAGGCTCTAAGATACATATCACGATTTTATGTATTAGAACGTAGAACGGGCAAAGACATAGGTCACACGTTCACAAAAATTACTCTTAAACATCCTTAATAACCTATGAACTCATTACCGAACTACTTTATCAGCGACCCACACTAGGAAGACTTGTTTTAACATTAAGAATACTTGAACCCTACTTGAGCATAACGATATACACAAAACATTAAGCCATCCAACTTTTCGTTAGCTTCATATGAGTAGATTCCTGTTGCTTGGTTTTTCCTTTACCCAAAAAGAGCTCAACTTACTCTGGACGTCGCTCCATGTTACAGAAGTATGAACCAGTTGACTCAGGCCTCCGGAGCCTGGTTTGATAAGACGCTCAAAGAACGGTCGCTTATACAACCTCTGTGCTTCCGTTCTTTGGTCGTCTGTGACTTTCCTGTCATCCAGGTGAGTTAGTGACGGGAACTGAGATATTACGAAGAGTCTGCAACAAGTTAAAAAAATCTAATATGGACGCACATTTTTAGATCGTAAAGTATTCGGACTGAGATGATTTTGAGTATAACATAGTTGTTGGCTTTTGTATGTTTGTTTGATTTCAGTGACAAAAACTGTTGTTTATAATTTTATTACAAAATTTTAAACATTTTGCATTTATTTTTATTACACGCGGAAAATTCGCGACCGGAAGTCCGGAAGTAATTGACAAATGCGCGAAATATTACAAAATGGCGGCGACACTATAGGGGTTAGTGAAGGATTGTTACTTTTTGGGTTTGGCCCCTTTTTGTGTAGGCGACAGGAAAGCAACCTGTCACTATTTGGAGGCAGTGCATAGCTCATACATACGCTTATGTTTACCGGTATGTTATCAAAGGCTCTACTCAATCCTTCTTGGGACTACAAGCGTGATCGTATGTATCTATGTAGGTACGTATGAACAAAGAATCCATCTTGTATCAATTGCTCTCAATTAACTGGCTACGCTGACAGTATCCACTGGGATTCGTTCTCTTCGTATGGGTTCGTAGTGTACTTAACTCGGCAGTTATTATGTCTGTTTTGCTTAGTGCCTTCTTTGGCGAAGACGAGACCAAAGGAAAGGCCAATGTCACACAGCGTGTTAAAAAGTAAGAAATATTAAAAGCCCAAACCTTAAGGATATAGTTATGTTCTCTGTTCTTTCTGTCGTTACATCAGAGCTGTGTGTGTAATGATAGACGTAAGCTATGACATCGCGCCATCGGCATATAACAGCTCTAACTCCTTAGCAAAAACATCATAATGACACTTTGTTTAAAAATTGAATTTATGTTACCTGTATTGTAGATATTCATAAAAAGTGCCCCCGTTGAAGTAGCTGGGAGCAGCAGGATTTCCCATCAGGCACAGATATTGTAGGTTAGGACACGATTCCTTTAGTTTCCCTACCCAAGGGAACAGTGAAGATATTTTGCAGTGATTGAGCCTGTAAGAAAGAGTTAAAGAGTCACATGAAAATAAAGTTTTTTCACATAAACCAAGATACGGTTAGTTTGCTGGTTAGCAGACAACTTATCTTCATAGATATTTGTAACTTCAGGAAGACAGTCACGCTAGCAACCCTAACGTTTTATTTTGATCACCCTTGTGTGAATCAACTCCTCAATTAGTTACTTAACTTTACAAACGAACGAAAGTGTTTTTTTTTTTAAAGATGTGTACTTTAAAACTGGTTCCCGACGAAAGTGGCAAAGTTGCAAGTATCTATAGGAAAGGAATTGCTTGTCTGTCAAAAAAAAAAAACAATAATTGGATTGGATCGCAATAGCTTATTGTGGAAAAGTTTATGGTTATATTTTATGACCATACAGAGCAGAATCTCTTATCTGGTATTTCTAAAACTCTTCGACTTTGGACTTTCCTTGTAACTTTGGGTGAAAAGTAATCAAGTAAATAATATCAAGCTCTATTTGAAGACTCTTCCATGTTCCATTTGTCTGCCTTAGCCATAACTAATAAAAAAAACACGCTTTAATGATAAATCGGACAAGAAACGCGTGGGGTGTTCAATAACAACAGTTTTTAAAAATATTCGATCGGTACAATTAAATTGAGACCCCACGCTTTTTTCTAAATAATAAATTCAACTGTTCGTTCATTATGTATAGTAAAAAAAAATATTTCACTTTTTAGTCCGATTTATCATTAAAGCACGTGTTTTTTTTTTAGTTTTTTTTATGACAACAATGACAACGTCATCTAGTGACGTATAACTGAACTAACATTACAAACGTTTAACTTATTAGTCCTGGCGATTCTAATCAGGATAATGGGATATTCTTATCGAACTATTGTAATGTCATCGGTCTTTAATAAGTCTATAAAGTTTAAATAAAATCTGACTGTTTAAAGTGGGTCAAAATTGCGTACAAAGGTATCGGTAACAAACATACAAGCAAGCAAGCAAACATACAAGTGAAGCTTATAAAATCGTGTTAAAAATGATGATGACACAGTTTCAGTAACTTACCATAACAATTCTAGTTTAGGAAGTGGTGGCAACAAGCAGTCTTCAGTAATGGGGTTGTTGTCGGCTATCAATGATGTCAGATGCTTAAAGTAAACAAGTGCATCCAAATTCCTGGAAAAAAAATTGGTTGTCTGTAAAGTCGGTTTACTGACGATAGTTGAACGTGACAACGTCTTAAGAAAATACTGATGGAATGGTAGCATTTTTCAAAAGAAAAATTTAATTTCATTTGTTTAATAGATTTTTGCTTGCACTTCAAGCCTTACATGGAACGCCTCAGAGCGAGGTAACGCCGCATGCGTCATGTTTTTTCGTGCGTGCAGTCGGCTCTATCGAATTATAAGACGTTGTCACGTCAAAAAATTGGTTGTCTGTAAAGTCGGTTTACTGACTATAGTTGAACGTGACAACGTCTTAAGAAAATACTGATGGAATGGTAGCATTTTTCAAAAGAAAAATTTAATTTCATTTGTTTTGCCGGCCTTACATGGAACGCCTCAGAGCGAGGTAACGCCGCATGCGTCATGTTTTTTCGTGCGTGCAGCCGGCTCTATCGAATTATAAGACGTTGTCACGTCAAAAAGATATAGAATAGAAAATATTCTGAATACCGAATGTTTAAAAGCTACTAATATTATAAACGCGCAAGTTTGTATGGATGTTTGTTATTCTTTAACGCAAAAACCACTGAATGGATTTTAATGAAACTTTACAATAATATGGCTCATACATCAAAGTAACATGATCAGCTATAATTTATAGGTACTAATACTGCGCAGACGAAGTCGCGGGCAGGAGCTAGTATTTAAAATAGGAAAAATTAATGTTCATAGTTAGGAAGCAGATGAATATCGCTTGCAAGACAGTGTTGTTTAATATTAAATGAAATAAATATGATAAAAATAATTAGATTTTTTGTTGCCACATTAATCCAGATCTAAAATATCCAGCTAAAAAAATGCGATATTTAAAAAATAAGGGGCAGTCCTTTGTATGTATTATGTTATTATAATTACAATGTTTACTAACTTACGTTATTTTGTTGTGACTGATGTCTAAATATTTGATGTGGTTGGCAAATCTCTCAACAATAGTTCTTGGTATTTCAAATAAGTGCTCATATGCCAGAGTTAGTTTTGCTTGGTCCTCATTTTCTGGCACCCCGTCCGTGGCTCTATAAAAATATAGTAAATAACATGCATTTTTTAGGTTTTAGAGGTTTTAACTCATTTTTTTTTCATAATGAGGGTGGGAACGGTGTTTATTTTCAACTTAAAATATGACATTTAATTTTTTTCTGTAGCACTTTAAATAGCTTCTCAATATTTTTTTAGAGATTCGTAAAAATGTCCGCGCGCTGATTTTTCTTTTAGAGCTGCATGCACTTGCCGTGACGTCATCGTCCTGTCACTCGCTCGAGCTTCGTAAGGAAAGAACGGGTCGCGCGCGTAATATCTTAATATTCGAGAATGTGTTATAGTTATAATTATAGATGACAGACAATTTTAATAACAATAATTTTGGATATTTTTTATAAATAAACTTAAATACATAAATATTTTTAAGATGAGCGATGCCGCGTCGGGGGTGCGCTAATAAATGTAATGAAATTAGAATACAAATAAAAATATAGTGATAAAGTATGGATTAGGTATAAATGATGTACGGACGCGAGCGGGCGGCAGGCGCTGTTGAGTCTACTGACGTCATGCGGCCATTAGCCCCGCGCCAGGTACTTGAAGCGGTGTATAGTTATATACCAAACTTAAATGTAAGTATTAGAATAGAATAGAACGGAATATTCTTTATTGTACATCAACATATAAAACTTATAACTAGTGACATTATGTAATTCAAATTGTACAATGGGCGTTCTTATCGCGAAAAGCGATCTCTTCCAAACAACCTTAGGATGGATAGGAAACAAAGGAAAGGAAAAGAGGGTTTGGCGATGTACTAATATTTATATAAGTATTATAAGTTTGTAAATATGTATCATATCGAACTGAAATAAAAACTGTCGATTATTTAGTAATGACATCTATAGTTTTATGAAATTTAAGTTTTCATTTTTCAAAAACTCCCATCCCATTGTTCCCTTCATAACAGACAATGTTCGAAGTTTCTTATTCTGTCTAATCTTTGTTTGGAAGTACCTTTGAGGCTTTTTTGAGGACGTGAAGGCCGCTGCCGCAGGACATTCTCTTTGCTCGCTCAACTCACGCATATGATAACAAGTCTAACCTAATTGTTGTTTGGTTCACTTTTTGTGTCGGATAGTCTATTTGTTGAATAATAACCGACATTAATGCGAGCGAAGCCGCGGCCAACTATTAGTATTCGTGTAAAACTGAGGTGTATGACATTATGAATTTCAATAATTTGGATAAATAATACTTATGACTAAGAAATATCGAAAACAAATATTAGTAAGTATAAACAAAGTGTATGAGTAGTGGTATTATGAATTCTGATGATTATGACTTTTGATTGTTAGTATAAGAAAATATGATAAGATTATAATTAATATATTAGGTAGACAAAAATATTAGGTAATAATGTTCGGTGAATTATTCCATTGTCATGTTTTAAGAAGAACAGTTTACTTATTAGGTATAAATAATGGAAAGGGAATGCAATGGCACGTTATAACAACGTAATAAATAAAATATACTTATTTATCAAATGTTTATGAACTTAACTATAAGAAGTAGATAAATAGGTAATGTTCTTACATTTGTAAAACTGGTGGTATAGATGCATCTGACAGAACTTTGTCCATCACGTCTTGGGACACATCAACGGATATAACAGCTTCTTCTGACCCGCTGGAGTTGCTTGAAGAAGTCCCAGGGAAACTAAAAAATAGTGAATTTAATTAGATAAGCAAGTACCTACCTACCTACCTCTATAAATGTAATAAATTACCTGTGATAATTTATTTTTCTAACACAGTAAAGATAATAGTGTTAAAAGCTTAACTATAATATTAATAAAATTGTTTACTAACGTTAGGGATTAAAGGGTGCAAGGGTGCCTAATTAATTTTCTTTTGTTTTCACTGTGTAAGTGTAAACATTCAAAACAAAGTAGTGTCAATGTCAATGTCATTATGTCATTCAACAGTGACATGACAGTCACGTCACAAAGTACAAGTACTGTCACTGAGACAAGTCTGATTTTTGCTTTTGGTATTTTGTGGAATTTGTGGTCTCTATTCTTATCTTACTTCCCTTAATGACCATATAATTAAATAAAGTAGGTACTTTGTGGTGGCGAAACCAACCCCGTTAAATATAGATTTACTAGGTTGCATGTTAGTTTTCACAATGCGTCTGAAAATCAAAACAATTTCAATAACTCATTGTCAAAGAACAAAACAGAACATAAATGTGAATTGGCTCCAAAGATTATTTTTGAATCATAGGTACGAATCCTAATTCGTCTAATTGCTAGATGAATAGATTCATGTAGCCTGATTTTGATCATTTTCGCCACGGAACACTCTTGGGCAACTTCACTAAATGTGTTCATTAAGGTGTTCATTACTCTTTATAATAACAATAATACATGGAAAAAATACCAGTGGACAATAATTTTTATCCTATCATATACTTAAATATTTCTAATAATCTACTAAGTACTTACTTTAGGTCCATAACAGCTGCAGTTGTAGGTGAATTCATTGTGATGAAATTTGATTGGAGATAAGAAATAGGTAGGTACACATTTTATAGGCACATTTTGTCAGCGTCTTCGCGTAAGCAAATGCTTCTAAATACAACTAAATGATGAGATTTTATAAATAAATAAATCAGTGTACTCCTTGTGTTTCCTTGTTATTGTGAGCTTATACGAACTGACTTCTTGATAAGAAACCTCAATTTGCGACGAGCGTGTCATGTTTATCAATTTTATCGGTAGAGCTTTATATGATAACAAGTAGGTATAATTTTTATAGATAAGTACCCACGTAAGTGTAGAGTGTAAGCAAAGCGAGGCGTGGGCGTGGGCGACCGCCTACTAGGGGGGCTATTCGCTAACTTTTTTTGACAGTTGAAAGTGATGATCACCGAGTGAATTACATATCCATTGCTGTTTTACACGACAAGTGAAATAATAGCGTGTCGTGTAAAACAGCAATGGATCAGCCAGGGGCTTTAGACAACATGCACTTCGACAATCGCTCTCGCTATCGCTAAGTCAAAAAATGTATGGGATTGACATAAGTAATCGAAAAGTGACGTCATCAAAATAATCGAGTCGAAAATTGCTAGCCAAATGTCAGTTTTCGTTTCTATTGAACCGAAACGCAAGCAATAGAAGGCGTCGCTCGCTAACTTCCCATACAATGCGTAGCCAACATGCAGCTTTGAGACTCGAAACCGACAAACTAGCGTTTCGATCGATCGCTTGGCTTTCGATCGCCGAGACCATGTAGAAAACGCTTGTGAAACACGTTATTGATTAAAATATCAGCAAAAAAAATTGTTTTTATTATTTCATACGCTACGTAGGCGTAATATAGTGTTATTAAAGTTTGTAGAGGTGCATTCTGGGATATACTTTTATGGAAGGAAGGACAGAAAGTCAAAGCAATAGCCCTTAACACAGCTGGAGGATACAGTGGAAAAGATAAATAAATTAAAGTGGAAATGGACGGAGCCCATACTTAGAAATAACATACAGAAGTGGACAAGAGATGTTACTGAATGGGGGACCCATTCAGGTATCAATGTAAGAGGAAAAAGGGCAGACAGAAGAGGAGATGGTCAGATGACATTAAGAGGGTAGCAGAGCCTTTGTGGTTACGGTTGGCCAAGAACAGATTAGATTAGTACCTATGGAAAAGGCTGGATGAGGCCTACGTGTCAGGAGGACACACCGAAAAATAAAAACAATAATCAAAATAGTGTTAATACTGTAATAAATTTAGATTATAATGTAAAACATTTTCGGTATTAAATGGGTTTGAAATTGAATAGTTGTATTTTTTAGTAAGAATATACATTATTTGTACACAGTGGTTGTATATTAAAGTTTATATGTAATAGTTATTCTCATGACCGTGTCATGCTGGCAGAGTAGAATAGCACCACCAACCCTATATCTATAAATAGGCGTCGTAGAAGGAAGCTAATGAATCAGATAAGGGGTATTGATCACCTTATATGCTGTCCACCAATCTGCATTGGGCAAGTGTGGTGAACTACTGCCTAAACCTTCTCAGATAACAAGGAGAGGCCTGTGTCCAGTGAGTGTAATTAAAAAGGCTGTTATATTATGATTATGAATTGTTTGCTTAGGTTACCTCATGCACCCAAAACATATTTGAGACTAAAAACTATAGACTATCTAATCTGTGAAACTAATAGAAAAGATTGATTTATTATTTGGAGATAGATTTACATATTCCACATTTTGAACACTGGTGACAAAAGAAATGCATAAGGAACTTAACAACAATTTCACATTATTTTACAATCAAAACTATTTGTGTGCTTGTGAAAGTTTTCATGTTAGGGATTTATTTGTATGAAACAGGAGATCATTCACCCCCTAAAAGAACAGACCTAAGGTATTTGTATGTATGTACATACAACTATTTGTTGATGTTTTTGTATGAACATTGTGAATGCGTGGTGTATAGTGTGAATCTATATCTTCCGGATGTAGATTTTTTGACTTGATAGTAAAAATTGTTTCGGAATGGATTTTGTGCAGTGAAACTGATGTTATATTGATGCACAAACATCCATGACAACGAGCTGTTAAGAAGAATCATTAAATAAAAGTTTTATAATGTTAATTTATTTAATTTTATGTAACTTTTAATTTTGAGCAACAGGAAACATTAATTAGATTTTCTGTTCCTCATTATTCAAAGTTTTATTCCTCCAGGATTGAAGATTCCTAGTTTTGATAAAATAAAACAATTACATTAATCTTTTATTTATTTTTTACATAAAGCTAACATGGTCAGCAAAGTTACTCGATTTTTCATTTAAGTCTACAAATCCAACAATGTCATCCTTGCTTGTTGTATATGTCAGTTTCCAGGGCCATTTCAAAGAATAATACTGCTTACATATTTTTTTCCTGACCCAGTATTTCACCTGATGCAACTGTAGGTGTTACAGTAACTGATAGGTAATTTGTCAATTGGTTTGCTGATGATCATCTGAAAAATAAAATAAGCATTTTAACTTTAGGTTGAAAATTACAGGATTTATTTTCCTAATAATTTATATACTAATTCTACACTAATTCACAGAAAATTGATTAAACCTTTTTATCTAGAGAGAAAAAGATAATCACTTAGAAATTCTGTATAACTAGACGTTAATTTGATGCTGTTGTGGTGGAGTGGTTAATTTAGATTGCTTACAGATTGCTTAGATTAATTAGGTAATGGCTTAGAATATTGGGTAACTTGATAAACCTAATAGAAAGTGCTGTGTGGTGCTTTCTGATTCAAGATGTAGGTACATACTGATTTTAAACTGCGATCAAGACCACATACAGAATGAAATAATCATAATTATTCCTGTCTTTTGAGAAATCTCATAAAATATTAAAAACACATAATACAAATACCAGAAACTTCTAGACAGGCTATCTTATGTGGTTTTCGCTCATAAGATGCATAAGAATGATCATGACGCTTTCTCGAGTAACTCTTATCACGGAATTGATCTGAAAATGAAATAAAAATATATCATTAAGAGAAGTAGTCATCAAAGTCATCTTGGCTTAACTTTTGCAATGTACAAATTTAATTAAATTTGTAACTACACATGCAAAATAATGGTTAATAAGAATATATGTATTGTTAGATAGATAAATGTTAATAAAATATTACCTATTTCTGTGGGAACAGTTGATGGTATTCCTCAGTATTCAACAGTTCATGGTAAGATATCTCGAGTTTCAAAAATAAAGATGGACAAGCACCAATCTTCAATTTATCTCCATGACAATTTTTTTCTCAAAATGTTTATATAGGGCACGTAGGTAGATGCATGTTTTATGGTTTTTTCACTAGGAACTATAACCTAGGTATGTCTTTTCATAGAAAATAGAAATGATTCTATGAAATTGATGAAACTTATAGGTCCTGTTGTAAATTACTTCGGTCGGTACGCAACACTTGTGGTGTGGTACATTATCGTAAACCACCAAACCACCGATGGGACTCATAAGTAGATTCAAAGTGGCGAAAACGCCGAAAACTCTTCATGAAATAAATTTAATTTATTTAGGTTATGTTATGTTAGTTTGTCATTTTCAATTTTTGACATTTCTTCTCTCGCTAACTATAGACAAAAATTTTGAGTTATCGATACGACGCCTCGATTAAGCGATCGCTACGTTACTGTCACTTTGGCTACCAAACGATAATCGCTATCGCTGAAGCGTTAGCGATTAGACAAACCGACTCGCTTGTAAGCGTGAGCATGTTGTCTAAAGCCTCAGTCAGAATCGAAGGCTTTCTCATAGTCCACAAACGCTAAGCATAATGGCAGATTATACGCTTCGGTCGTCTGTTTAATGTGGCTCTTGAAAAAACAAGGAACAGGTGTGGATGATGTCACGCTGAAAGCTGTCCATAAACGTTTTCAATCGCGGCCAAAATGCTTAACTAAGCCCTAAAAAGAAAATAATGGTTGTAATAACTATTTCGCTTTGTCTTAACAAAATTTTAAAAAGTTCACGATCAATAGTAAGGCTGTTGTGCCAAGTCGAACATTTAAAAAATCTATCAAACGATTATTATGATTCGAGATAATCGATTATTATTAGATCAATAATCGTTGAAGTGAAGTGTGAACTTATACGTGTATACGTTATACAATCAGGGTGATTATTTTATGCTACACTTGACCAGAAATTGGTACTTCCTACCTTTTTTTTATACTACGAGATGGCAAACAAGCTTGCGGCCCACCTGGTGTTAAGTGCCGTCGCCTATAGACACTTGCAACTGCTACGCGCATGGAAAATCCCGCTTCCTGGTCAGGGCGTGAAATGAAATTTTGTACTTACCTCGAATGGTTGAAAAACCGGCGATCTGAGACATTCTTTGTTTACCACCCTAGTTAATAAATGTATGTCCTATGTATAATGTGTTTTTATTAGAGATGAAACGGATATCCGGTTACTATCCGGTATCCGGTCTATCCGACCTAAATTTACTATCCGGCCGGATACCGGATAGTAACTCAATATCAGGCCGGATACCGGATATTAAAAAACTACGACAATTTCCTATGATAAAATGCAATACATTAATCTTTGTGAGGTAAATAGGTATCAATATAATGGCTTATAATTATCACGACTTTTATTTGAAGCCGAAAAAGTTACAAAAAAGCTTTTTAAGAAACTAAAATTGTCCTCTGAGATATTCCCTCTAATGATAAACACATAAAAAGTAAATATATGTATAAACTATTTTTTTTTTAGTAAAAACTTAGCGAAATAGACGGAATTGATCTGATTGCGTTTGCGGCGCTAAACTCGTCACGACATGCAACGAGACAATGGCCCAAATATCCGGTCATCGGCCGGCCATCCGGCACCGCAGCTTGCCGGTTATCCGGTATCCGGCCAAGCAACTAACCGTTTCATGTCTAGTTTTTATGCAATAAAAAACCAGTATGTAATATAATTTTTTTATTTTTCAAACGATCTATTAATCTAATGGAAAAGTCAAAAACAACTCATTTTTACCCATAATAAGGGTAAAAATGGGTTGATTTGACTTTTTTGATAGTCACCCACCATACTTACAATATTATTTAAGTATGGTGACTATCAAAAACTGTAGCTAGTGTTGACAAACCAGCAAAATAAATATTACTTTTCATATTTAAAAAGGTCTAGCAAATGACTCCATTCGACGATAATAAGATAGCTTCATGATAATAAGTCAAGGTGGAGTCGTAATCCAAAGATAGTCTTTTATTATCGATTAATCGTTTCTATTTATACGTAATCGTTTTAAACCAATTACTAAGATAATCGATTTCACATAACTAATCAATAACTTGACACGTCAACTCTGTGCTGTCAGTGCTAATGTCAAAATTGTCAAATTATGCCAGCTGTGTTTATTGCTCGAAGTCGGAGGTCTTGTAATCAAAATATTTGTTTTTCTGAATTAACTTCCAATATCTATACTGCATCAACTGCTTAGAATATCACTCAAAAAATGGACGTGAGTATACTTCAGAATTAAATGTATTCCGTAAGTAAATGAAATACTAGTAGTAATAATATTGTCATTTTTCAGGAAAGCAATATTCCTATCGATATTAATATAGGAAAGCTTCAGGATTGGTTAGTGAGTCGTAGACATGTTAATAAAGAATGGCAGAAAAGCATAATTGCTGTGAGGGAGAAAATAAACAATGCAATACAAGATATGCCAGCCCACGACGATATAGCAGCCTTGTTGTCGGGAAGTTACATTAACTACTTTCACTGTTTAAAAATTATAGAAATATTGAAAGAAACTGAAGCGGATACAAAGAATCTCTTTGGTAGATACGGTTCTCAGAGAATGAAGGACTGGCAGGATGTTGTGAAGAGCTATGAAAAAGACAACTTGTATTTGGCCGAGGCAGCTCAAATGTTAGTAAGAAATATTAATTATGAAATTCCTGGACTGAAAAAGCAGATAGCAAAAGAAGAGCAGATGAAAGTTGTAAGTTTTTAATATTAATCGATTTAATAAAACTTCTTTAACACACATCTTTAAATGTTTAGATGTTTTACTAGTTCCTATTGATTTATGATTTTTAGAAGGTTTAATTTTTATTATTATTATAGTGTAATACAATATACTGTCTTATATACCCAAATTATGAACTACCTGCATGTATGTGGTGTGTAGGTGGTATACTGTTTTGGCTATTAAAGTCTATCCAAAATGCATTTTTCATTTTCCATTGGAAGTTCCATAAAAGCAATAAAAAATATATTAAAACTGAATTAATAAGTGGAAATTCTATATGTGTGTCTATATGTGATGCCCATTTGCATTTTTATAATTTCCCTTTTTCTCCTATTAATTATTGCTGAAATTGCCATGTAGATATAGATATGTTTTGTATATTACAGGAATGTGAAAAGAAAAACAATGACTATTTAAAGAATGAGGCATCATGCAAGTTAGAGTTTACAAATCAATGTAAACAACTTGGGATATTTGGAAAGAAGATTAAGAAAGAGTTAGTGGAAAGGGCGCAGGAATTGCCTGAAATATATGAAAAGGTTTGTATATAAAAACCTAATATAAAAAGATTTGATTGATTACTTCTATTCTATTTTTTATTTAGGGCACATCAGCAATATAAACACAAAAATTTCACAGTTTCTTACATTTATATAAATCTAGTGCTTATTTTAATTATAGATATGCACAACATTTTTAATTTTTACGTATAAAGTGTGGACTATAAGATAACATAACAAAACATTAAAATAGTACAAGATAAGCAAATCAATCCACAAAACAAGGAGTAAGCGCTCAATAGAACACCTTTGTTATTCTATTCTTAATTAATGGTTTTTTATTTAGTTTTTTATTAAACACTTTCAAGCCAATTTCAAGTGAAAATGTATTTAAAGTAACAATAAATTGTACAGCCGAATAAGTTAAAAAATGGAATCGCACAACAGAGTTTTCATTACAAGACTTCAGGTGAAACTCAATTGGTTAACTTAATACAGCATAAAACCTTTTCTTTAATTTTGTCAATATACATATGTATTAATGTGTTGTTTTATTTGTTTTTAGATCGGAAAATCGCTTAAACCCTTGCAACCAGGAATTGAACTGTACTCAGCATTCACAAAGTACGTGCTAGGTAAAAAAGCAACAGAAGTGTTGCCGCTATTGCAATATGTTGTTGAAAATGGTAACACTACAGTGTATGAGTGGCGTTATGGTGAACCACCGTTGTTCATACATCCTGACCCCTTACATGTAGAGCCTGGTGACGATGACCAAGCAGCGGGAGATCAGGTGATTTTTCTTATTAAATATTTTAATTGGCCACAGAAACATCCTTCATTTATCTGATCAACAAAATTTTAAACTAACTTAATAACACACATCAATATTAGTCCGGTTGTCTATTGATTTAGGCCTCTTCCAAATAATGCCATTCCCTTCTATTATGCCAAACTTTTCTCCATCCCTTTGGCAAGTCATCCTCCTGTTTCTTTTCGTACGAAAGAAAGATTACTTACTTATAATTATTGTAGTTTGTATATGATTTTATTTTCCTAAGAATACTAAGAGACAGATTCAACACAGTAAATGAACAGTCAAAAAGTACTGCAAAGTAAGAGGGGTATAGCACAGCAGAGTACCTGGTCGAATTCGGAGCACTCAAACTCTGTCCTTACAAAAGGCTGTAGTCAAATAAGTCTATATTTTCGTAGTGTTGTTTCTGTTAATAACAGGGAGCGAAATTAACAATTGCATAATAATTTGCGGTGGTGATTCTAACAAAAAAACAAAAACAAATTATATTTATTTTAGATGAGAATATAACAAACAAGAAGTGAAATCTGCCTTGTTCGAATACATTTCACATTAAGGAGCGCAATTTGTTGTTATTATCAATTGATAAAATTATCAAACGGTTATTATCACGATAATTATCCTGATAATTGTCAATGATAATTATCATTGATGACTATCGTGATAATTACCATTGATGACTATCGTGATAATTATCATTGATGACTATCCTGATAATTATCATTGATGACTATCCTGATAATTATCATTGATGACTATCGTGATAATTATCATTGATGATTATCGAGATAACTATCATTGATAATTATCGCTATAATTATCATTTCGGACGATGGTTGTTAAGTATAAGTACATTGTTGTAATTACAGATTGATTTAGGTGATGGAGCAATAGATTTTGGTGAAATAGACCTATCAGCTCCGATTGATTTTGACGCCGATGAAGACTCTTCGGAGATCGACTGGGGCAATATTACTATTACTAAGGATATTGTAAGTTTCAAAGTTTGTTTGAAAATATTTGGATTTTAAGGTCAATCAACAAACATATAGCGCCGGTTTCGTATGTTCTGATTTGGAAGTCTGGCAGTTAAATTGATGATTTTGTACAATCAGTATCATAATATATGTCGATTAACTTACTTAGAGCCTGCGAAACAGGCCCATAGTGATTCTTTTTTAATGTGAAAGCAGAGAAATGAGCTTGGTTCACCTGATACTAAGTGATCACCGGCGCCCATGGACATCTGCAAACACAAAGGAATTGTAAATGCGTTGCTGGCATTTAAAGGAAGGAACACGCTTTTTTGAGGATTGAAGGTCCCGTCGGTTCAGGAGTACAGCTGGCAACAGTTGGCTCCACAGTTTTGTGGTTCGCGGCAGATAATTGGTGTGATAAAACGTCACACTTTGTTCAGAACGCCGAGTTTCCGTGAAGCTGTTTATCAAGCTTTCGATCTCCTTACGAGCTTAAAGTCAGCTCTTTAGTACTCTCGCCCTCAGACTAAATAAAAAGTGAAGGCTGCGAAGAACACACTTACGCCGGTTTTGTAAATATAATATCAATAATAGAATCCCACACTCACACCAATTATCTAGTCTAAATTAAGTATCATTTCAGAACTTGTGTTATGTTATACCAAAACATACATAGTAATCTAGATATTTATTATAAATAAACTTAAATATGCATATAAACAACCATGATTCGTGAATAAATGTTCGTGTCATTATCAGGATTCGAACCGGGACCGCCCCATGTGTAGGCAGCGTCACTGACCACTCCAACACGACGGCGTCATAGCATATGTAGTGCGTGAGCCCGTTTTTAAGTATCAACAAGGCGTAGCTTCTTTACTTAACATACAGACTAAACTTCTAGTTCGCTCTGAACACGAGGCGATTTCCTGAGTAGTACCTACAAAATTAAACCTTGTTGGTAGGTGATACGGCTGTGCGAACGAAGCGGAAACAACTTCAGAACGAACTGGAAGTTTGGCGCGAGCTGTTACTGTACACAGGCGAGTCGTGGTTTTACTTGCCTCAGTGCGTTTTACGCGGAGCTTCGTCTTCACCCAACAAACATTTAAATCACATAACAGCAACTGGTGTAGGCAACTGTATTTGTATTTCAGCTGACGCGAGAGCATCATGTTGAATAATAAAGTTTTCGAATTACATACTGGGTGTAAAAGACATGAACAGTCAAACGAGAACCATGTATTCTATACATCAAAACAAGACATACTTCAAAAAAATATTGCTGGGAAATGATTTTTATTTTTTGGTGTTAAAAAAAATTGCAAATTGTACCGCGCAATGTAAAGGGCTCAACTAGCACGCAACTCGCAAAATCGCGATAATTTTGCCAGACGCCGGCGGCGGCCCCTTTCGTTAGTGTCCGTGCGCATCGAGTGAGCTACATTGAACGCTAACGTTTTGATGCCATTTTTTGTTATGAAATACTAAAAAAATGATAATAATTAAGAAATAACCGTTTTCATAAAAAAACGAAAAAAAAACCAATTATGACTTTATAGTATTTCTATAATCTTGATAAATCCTGTATTAGTTTGATCATCTTTATCCAAGCTGAATACTGATCGTAAATAGTACTGATGAGACTGCTGTATAGTAGCTGGTGATTCAGCATTGCTCTGTATAAATTAGACATTATTTTCAATTATAAAGATTATAACTGAATATTGTATTACATGGTCGCATAAACTGCATAATACATCAAATTATTTTTAGTATACAGAAGCTGGATATCTTTTTTAGCATTTATGCAGGAGCAGCAGCAAATGATTGCATAAATTATAAATGAGTATGGTCTAATACCGAACTTATAGCGATAGAACACTTTTTTATTTAGTCCGAGTACTCCCCGTGGTTTAAATAGAAGTAGTAAATGAATGTGTATATTACAGCAGCTTGAAGTAAACGTTGGAAACAACTTGCCGTTGGATGAGGCCGGGATTGTCGTGGAAGACCAGGGACTTAGCGGCGGTTTTGCCCGCGGGACGGACGCGCTCACGATGCTCGACAACCCATCCACGAGGAACCAGTTCATTGACCAACTGGTTGAGGTAAGTCCAAATCATATAATTTGTTGCTTATGTTTTGGAAGAACAATGGCAAAAAATTATATCGAAATTTTTAGTGTCCCAAGATTACATTTCATTTAGCCAATGGCAATTAAATAATTCAATGCCACATCTGACCAGAAATTGGTATTTTGCGCTATAAAATACTAATAAAAATAGTTTTTTTTTGGTACGCAGTGCATTTTATGTCACAGTAGATCAAGGGAATGACAGACATTTTCATACAAGAAAAACAATTAAAAATATACTGACACTGACATTAACGGACACTAACGGATGACATAAAATTTTGTACTTACCTCCGGCGGTAAAAAAGGAAGCCTCAGATCGCTATTTCAATACCATGCGATCTGAGACATTCATTTTTTTACCGTCCGCGCGCCCTAGTTAATAAATGTACTGTTTTATTTCGCTTTCGCTATGCGGGTGACTGTTCTTCCAACTGAGCTACACAACATACAGATCACGAGGGGATCGGACCCAAATGTTAACTGAACCTTCAATAAAAGTACCTTGCAAAGTCCATATAGATAAAGAACTTTTTCATTTCATTTCAATAAATGGAAGTCGCCGACCAGAAAACTCGGAAAGATCTCAGCACTTTTTTATATAAGGTCGAGCAAATGACTCCATTCCACCTGATGCTAAGAAGTGGAAGCCAAATGCGGAGATAGCTATGTGAGAAGTAAATCGCCGCGCTAGCTACCCTCCCCTTGGCAACCTGCAAGGTGCTTCTTCACGTTTCTTCTAAATGACCCAGGATTGTAAGGGAACACGTATCATGGCTGTGAATTCCATTTCTTGACTGTGTGACATAGAAATGAGTTGCCAAATTTCTTAGTTCGCGTTGGAATGGTAGCCACCATAAATATAGGAAACTATATATGGGCAACCTGACAAGAGAAGGAGCATAACACGTATATTAGTACGAGATATATAGACGAGAACATTCTACGTACACGCAGGCGTCCTTTATTCTTCTTTTTTTTTGACGGGGAGTCGTCATCGTCCCTGTGGGGTGGTGCCAACCGCAGGGGATATGTGGGACTCGAGGTTCGTGCGTTCCCTCCATACCCACTAAAGATCCTCCCCGGCCTGACCTCCAGTGCGCTATTGCGGGACGGCTCGGCAGTCCAATTACCGAACTATAGCAACCGGTAGCTAATTGTACAACTGCAACGCGACTGCTACTAGTTGCGGTTGCTTTTTTGGTATTACGGAAACAAATCGCATAGTGGTCGCACGATAAGTGCATTTGCGACCAAAATGTATGGCAACTAGCGCCACTTGACATTACACATTTAATTTGTTAAGTTGCCGCTTGGGGCGCTATGATAGCAATGTACGTTCCGTAATACGAATTTATGTTTTGCTAGCAATAATTGTACAATTATACAACTTGCGACTGTCACTTAAAGATCGGTAATAAGACTGCGGGATCTGCGCACGTGAGCGCAACTACACCGAGACCGTCCCAATGCTGCCCGTCTAGGCACTCCTTGTGCACCAATTGGTGGCCAACAGCCCACAGGGGCTACCGACTAACGCCAGCCCCCTGTGGGCCGCTGGCCGACGCCGGCCTTATAGGCCGCCTCCTCACCGACGGCTGCTCGACCTGGCGCATCCTCCTGACGAGGACACCGGGAGCAGCCATCCTAGGGGTCTTCGGGTGCGGTCGTGGTCCTGAAAAGGGCCGTCCGGAACTTGCCGTGGTAGGAAAACAAAAACAACTCGACGATGGCATGTGACTTCGAATGCCAAGGGGACACACTTGACATCAAAAGCCACACACCCGCCGAGAAAGTTTCCCCACCACGTTACCAGGGTCCGCCACGAGGAGGCTTCTGGACGTGGACCCCACACGCAGGTGGCCTATGTCGGCCTGTCAGTCACGTGGTGACTGCTTACCACCAGGCAGACCTTGTGCTTAAATGTAACACATATAAAAAAAAAATATTGACCGTTTGTCGTATTTTCCAGTTGGAATCGTTCCTCAAGATGCGTCTGTACGAGACAAACACGGCGGAGAGCCAGAGCTTCTCCCTGATCCAACAGCTGCCGACGGAGAGCGTGGGATCTCTCGCCGCCATGTTGGACGCGGTGCAAGTGGCCGCCGCGCGCCTCACTGCGCCAGAACTCAACCATCTGCACAACGTGAAGCATTCGCCCAGGTACCAATTAGTTTTCATCTTTACTTTAGTTTCGTCAATTATTTTTTAATTCTTTAATTAGTTACACTAACACGAATGTTCGTTGACGAGTCATAGTTGTTTATATACTTATAAAAATATGTAGAATTTATTATGTATATTAAAAATTGTCCGTTACCTAGTGTCCATAACATAAGTTCTTAATGATACTTAATTTGGGCTGGATATTTGGTGTGAGCGTTGAAATATATATATTATCCTTGACATGGACCTTATCTTCCACCACTATCCATGACTCATCCAAGAGCAAGTTGTTTATTGCAATTTACTGCTCAACGCACAGTAGCACAGCGCGTTGCCATTGTGAGAATGATCTTGGGAAAAATAAAAAATAAAATTTTCAGAAAATTATAGATCTCATTAGTAAATAATTAACAGTTTTTATTTCACTTCGATACGATATCGTATTTACAAAGTTATAATACATTTAACTTTGGTATAAAACTATACACCGCTTCCAGTCTGGCGCGGGGCTATCGGCCATGTGATGCCAGTGGACTCAACAGCGCCTGATTTTATCGTTATATTTTCATGTGTATTCTGGTTTCAATTAATTTATTAGCGGTCCCCCGACGCGTCGACGCTCATTTTAAAAACATTTGTTTATAAAAAATATCCAAAACGATTCTCTTATTAAAATTGACCTTTATCTATAACTACACAATTTCGAATATTAAGATATTACGCGCGCGACACGTCCTTTCTGTACGAAGCTCGAGCTAGTGAGAAGACGATGACGTCACGGCAGGCGCATGTAGCTTTAGAAAAATTTGGGCGCGGACAGTTTTCTACTTAAAAATTTATTGTGAAGTCATTTGAAGTGCTACAGAAAAAAAAATAAATGCCATATTTTAAGTTGAAATTAGTATTACAGATCTGTTTAATAATTATTGTAAACGCTGTTGGCTTTCTAAATAAATAAATAGAAACGAAAACATCGATGGTTTTCGTATAACTTAAATAACTCAATACATTTTATCTTTATCATTTTGGCGCGTACCGAGTACACCAACCGTCTCCACTTAACGCGCGGCTCACACCGAGGCGTCTTTGAGCATGGCCATTTACCGAAATAATTTGGTTCGCTGCGCAGCCGCTGCGTTGGTTCAAGTCGCAGCAAGCCTTGACTCGCGGCATGGTCGCGGAGGCTGACTCAAATGGATACCCAGAATGATGACATATTCGCCGCATAAAACGCCGTCTTGGTGGAGTGGTCAGTATAGCTGCCCACACATCAAGCGGTCCAGGTTCGAGTCCTGGTAGCGGCAAATATTTGTGTGACGAACATGAGTATTTGTTGACGAGTCATGGTTGTTTATATATTTATTTAAGTTTATTCATAAAAATATGTAAAAAATATTATGTATATTAAAAAAAATGTCCGTTATCTAGTATCCATAACACAAGTTCTTAATGATACTTACTTTGGGCTGGATAATTGGTGCGAGCGTGGAAATATATTATTATATTATTATTATCTCCTTTATTTATTTTCAAATACATATAAAATTATATTTTTAAATATTAAATTTTTACAATGTACAACTTTAAAAAATACAATATTTAAAAATACAAAAATGCAGCTCCCCATCGGCAGCAAGATCAGGGTCCCGGCTACCGGTGGTTAAGGTTCCAGAGACAGGAACCTTCTCACTATACGGGCCGTGTCTAGAAGTACTGCCTTCTGCATCTGGCCTTACTATTATTATTATTATAGTGTACATTTGTGAGCAGATACGTGGACGTGCTGACCGCACAACTGAAGCAGAAGTTGTCCCTGTGCGACAAGCTGTTCCGACTGTCGGAGCGCGCTGACGAGCAGCGAGAAAGCGCCATCTCGCGTGCGGAGACATTGCGGCCGCTACTCACGCGCATCGTTGAAAGGACCAAGGAGTTGCAGGCTAACGTAAGTTGTATACTCATTGAACAAAATAATCTTGAAATACACGTTTTTTAATTATCCTGAGAAATAAATAAGATATTTGTGTTTTAGCATAATGCTTATGATATCCTAAAATAAAACAATATTTTCCATGTATAAATAGCCTATCATAGGAAATGTCATAGATAATTTTATAAAATTAATGAATCCTTTAAAAACCTAAACTATACCTTTGCGATAAACGATTTATTTTTTGGCCATCAATTTTTTTTTATAAAATTTGGTCCTTTGAGCCGAAAACCTATAATGCGGTTTGAAGTAGGGAGGCTCTTATTTTAATATTTAAAAGCATTCCTTCTTCTTACTTTGTAGTTAAAATACTCTATATTGATTAAGTAATGGTGTTAGTAATTGCAAGTGAGTACCTACAGAGTCATGCTAATTTCGTCATTTAAATAATTTAGTTAGGCAGGCGGCCGGCTAACCTATTAAAAGTATTGTCGCTATCTATTTTAATTATTTTACTAGTAAAATAATTAAAATGTAATCTAGTTTTTTTTACTTAATTTTAAAATCGTTTTATATTTTTTTCTTTCAGATCGAAAAAGAAATATCCAAGAAGTACAAAGGCAGACCGGTGAACATAATCGGCGGAGTTAAATTCTTATAAGCATTAAGTGTACGTTGAAGATCCGTAATTTGTCGTCTGTGTTAATGTTAATGTGTAACGTTATTATATTTTATGTTCTCAAATAAGTGGTTTTATTCCATATGTTATATTCAAGTACTTATCTACTTGATATTAATTTCGAATAAAATATTTCATAAAAATAAAAAACTAAGTAAAAAAAAATATTTCTAAAAAAAGTTTTTGCTTAAATTAAATGCACTAAAATGATAAAAATAAACTTTAAATAGCAATAAAAGCTTGTCGTGAGATTTACTTGTGATTAACCCACTTGTTACTACTGACCTTTATAACGCCACAAATTAAGTGTTGGATCTACCCACCAAATTTATTAGTTTAATGTTGTTTAAACAAAGATCGTCTTACATTACCGTAATCTCAAACCGTCTGTCTATAGTTTGAACTTACTTATTTATCACATTGTGTGCATTATTTTGAAGTTTTGATGTGTTTTAAATTAACAGAGATTTTGCTTTGTGGCATGTCTACAAAAGGGTAAGTTTTTTGTGTACATAAATTTAGTAAAAAAGACAATAACATAGAATTCCGTAAAGTATTGTTATTGTAATATAAATATAATATAAAAAAAGTTTATATTTTACAGCCGTTTTTGAAAATTATCGAATGTTAAAACTGGTGGCGTTATAACGCCCGGTAGTAAAATCGACGTCTATTTTTTATTACTATTATGTTTCAGATCACTTTTGAAAAGACCTTTCCTGTCTTGACAAAATAGTTGATCAATTACAAAATGTAGATTCTGATGATGATCTGCCCAGTGAAATTACAAATTTTCACCGGAAAACCCAAATACTGAATTAACAAATGAAGATTCTGGTGATGAACAATTAGTAATATTGCCTAATCTCCCAGGTTTGAATATTACTTTTAGCATCAGCTATATCGTGATTAAAGTCAGCCACTGTACTAACTAAAATTATTATTTTTGTTTAGTTTTTATGTAAATAAATCATTGCAAGAATGGTTGTCGGTGTATTATTTAATTCCAAAAATATCTACATCAGAGTTTTGGTTGTGGTAGTGGATATTACTACCGGGCGTTATAACGCCACTAGTTTTCCGGCTTTCCACGAATATCCTTACTAATATTATAAATGTGAAAGTAACTCTGTCTGTCTGTCTGTCTGTCTGTCTGTCTGTCTGTCTGTCTGTTAAGCTTTCACGTCTAAACCACTGAACCGATTTTGATGAAAATTGGTACAACTATAGATTAGATCTCGGGGAAGGACATAGGCTACTTTTTATCGCGAAAAAAAGGTTGTATGGGTTGAAATACGGGATGAAAGTTTGTATGGAAGTTCGTCATTTTTGAAGATAGAACCATGAAACTTTGAATTTAGGCACTTAATAAGACAGAAAGAAATATTTGTTCTAAGATTTTTGAAATTTAGACCTGTATGGGGGTGAAATAGTGGATGAAAGTTTGTATGGGACTTCGTCATTGTTAAAGATAAAACCATGATACTTTGAAATTAGGGACTTAATAAGAAAGAAAGAAATATTTCATCTAGCGTTTTTGAAATATTGACCCACGTGGGGATGAAATAGGGGATGAAAGGTCGTAAGAACCCCCAGTACAAAAATACATCCAAGATGGCGGACGCGACTTTTTAACATATTGTCAATATGGGTATCGTTTTCGTGGTTTTTGGGGGTCCGGATTACGAATAAAACATCTATATCGAGATCCAAGATGGCGGACGTGACATTTTGAGAAAATGTCAATACGGGTATCATTTTCGTGGCTATCGGGGGTCCCGATTCCGAATACACCATCTATTTTGAGATCCAAGATGGCGGACGTGACTTTTTAACATAATGTCAATATGGGTATCATTTTCTTGGTTTTTGGAGGTCCCGATTACTAATACACCATCCATTTTGAGATCCAAGATGGCGGACGCAACTTTTTAACATAATGTCAATATGGGTATCGTTTTCGTAGTTTTTGGGGGTCCGGATTACGAATAAAACATCTTTTTCTAGATCCAAGATGGCGGACGCGACTTTTTGACAAAATGTCAATATGGATATCGTTTTCGTAGTTTTTGGGGGTCCTAATTCCGAATACATTATCCATTTTGAGATCCAAGATGGCGGACGTGACTTTTTAACATAATGTCAATATGGGTATCGTTTTCGTGGATTTTGGGGGTCCGGATTACGAATAAAACATCTTTTTCTAGATCCAAGATGGCGGACGCGACTTTTTGACAAAATGTCAATATGGATATCGTTTTCGTAGTTTTTGGGGGTCCTAATTCCGAATACATTATCCATTTTGAGATCCAAGATGGCGGACGTGACTTTTTAACATAATGTCAATATGGGTATCATTTTCTTGGTTTTTGGAGGTCCCGATTACTAATACACCATCCATTTTGAGATCCAAGATGGCGGACGCAACTTTTTAACATAATGTCAATATGGGTATCGTTTTCGTAGTTTTTGGGGGTCCGGATTACGAATAAAACATCTTTTTCTAGATCCAAGATGGCGGACGCGACTTTTTGACAAAATGTCAATATGGATATCGTTTTCGTAGTTTTTGGGGGTCCTAATTCCGAATACATTATCCATTTTGAGATCCAAGATGGCGGACGTGACTTTTTAACATAATGTCAATATGGGTATCGTTTTCGTGGATTTTGGGGGTCCGGATTACGAATAAAACATCTTTTTCTAGATCCAAGATGGCGGACGCGACTTTTTAACAAAATATCAATATGGGTATCGTTTTCGTGGTTTTTGGGGGGTTCTGACTCCGAATAAAACATCGACTTTGAGATCCAAGATGGCGTGATGTGACTATTTAACTTAATAGGAATATGGGTATAATTTTCGAGGTTTTCGGGGGTCCTGATTCCAAATACATCATCTATGTCGAGATCCAAGATGGCAGATGCGACTTTTTAACATAAAATCGAAATGGGTATCATTTTCATAGTTTTCGGGAGTCGATTCCAAATACATCATCAATTTCTAGATCCAAGATTGCGGACGCTACTTTTTAACTTATTATTAAAAAGGATATCATTTTCGTGGTTTACAGGGTACGGATTATCCATTTTGAGATCCAAGATGGCGGACGCGACTTTTTAACTTAATGACTTTCACGCCCATACCTGAACCGATTTTGATGTTTGGTACAAAAATAGACTAAACGTCGAAATGGAATAAAAGCTTTTTTGTTAAAGAGGGAATGAAGGGCTTGAAATATGAGATGAAATTTTTTATGGGATTCCTCATTACCAAAGATAAAACCATGAAATTTTTAATAGCACGGGATAAGAAATAAGCAAATATTTGTTCTAGCGTTTTTGAAATATTGACCCATGTGGGGATGAAAGGTTGCATGTAAGTTAGCAAAGGATGGGAAAACATAAAACGATAGATTGTAAAAATGCCATATACAGTATAGTACACGGCAGTTGTTATGTGTATTTTTTGCAAAATAAGTACGTACACAAAGAAATAAAATGCTGCCTAAAGTAACTATTCGCAGGAAAGCAGGTGATACGCAATAAAGATATTTGATTTGATTTAACTATTCCACGCGGACGAAGTCGCGGGCAAAAGCTAGTTTTTAAATATATTTTTCAGGGAACATTACATCAATATAGTATAACATAATTAAAAATCAGGATCATCGCTAACAAAAAAAAGTTTCAGTAATATCTGGGTTAAGATAAACGATAGATCGAAGTAAATCTCGCGACAAGCTTTTATTGCCAGGTTTATTTAAAGTTTATTTTTATAATTTTAGTGCATTTAATTTATTATAAAAGTTTTTTTTAGTTATATTTTTGTCTAGTTAATTTATTTTTTACTTTATAGTCAGTATTCTTCCCAGTATCCTTTCATTTGATACCCATATTGTAGAAATGCATTAAAAATAACTATACCGCCATCTTGGATAGTCCGCCATATTGGACTTAGAATGACATCACACAGCTTATTGTGTATTGTCATCCAACTAAACGTGTATACAAAATTTCAGCTCAATCAGATGAAGAAATCTGCTTCATAATCGAGTTGCAAGATTCCACCCGAACAAACATACATTGCAAGTTAAATAAAAGCTTTTAAAAAAGCTATAATTTCTTATGCCTGCTACTGCGCTCCATACACAGCACGCGGAAATGCTTGCTTTGAAAATTCAATAGCCATAATAAGGAAATTGGTACGTACGTTTGTACGACTAAATGGCAGTGAGCTTGTCAAATCCCAATTTACTAATCACTTTCACTATTAACACACATTGCTAAAAGCAATACGACTATATCTATTAATTTCTTAGTGCTCATTTTCAATGCCTCTTACAATGTTGTCATCTAATACCATGTTACATAATTCTCACATATTTTGAGAGCCTTTCTTTGGCAACCAAGTTAGAAAGAACCTATAACTGCTTTGTCGAATTATACGTCGACAAATAATTAAGTACTTAGATTTGTAATTCTTTAGTAGGTACTAATTACTTGTCAATGTTCAATGTCTACAACAGTCTGAGGTTGCACATTTTAAATATCTGCTAGAGATCTACTTATTTTATAAAGAACACAGTTGGTTTTGGATATTGAAATTCACTTACAATCGGCTTGTTAAGTTGAAATTTACGTATGTAAAACTGCAATTTTAATTATAAGTATTGTTATTATCTATGAAATCATTACGAAATTGTAAGCTGTGGAGTTTCTTTCGCCATTTCATCTCAGCGTAATAGGTAATAATAATTAAAATTATTATTTCGTCGCGAAATGGTGGTAGGGTTTTGACGATTTAATTTCATTTTTATTTTCATTTCAAGTAAATTCGTACCTACGAATGTACTTGAAATGAAAATAAAAACGGAAATGTTTTGTCCAAAAGATGGACTTGGTTACCAAACCAAGTCCATCTTTTGGACAAAACATTTCCGTGCAAAACGGTTCAGATCTAGTACAGACCCCAATTTTTGATTTTAGGTGTCCAAAAAGTAATTTTACCGATTAGACTGACGAAGAGAGACAGAGAGATAAGAAAGTTATTAGATAGAACATGGTCTTCGACATAAATCCAAATTGTAATTGCATGGTCCAAATTGATTGTTTCCAATTAACTTCCTACCACGTCGAAAATTTGTTACAATGAAAAAGTTATTTGTAGATTTAATGTCGGAAAATGTGTCTTTTGTTTTGATAAGAACAAGTTTATTATCAATATATGTAAATTAAATGTTTCTATTTACATTTATTTCCTATGACTTACTATAGATTCGGAAAACAATAAGAATAAAGGAGATTCAAATATGAAATTACATTATCTGAAGGTCAGTCCCTAGTACAAAAACATTGGATAGACAGAGAAGAATTACCGTCAAATTTCTTAAATCAATTTTCAACCTAAACGCGTTTGTTATAAAAGTGCAAAATCGATTGGCAAAGTTCGACACATCGTTATAAAGGCAGGGCCTTTTTCGTTGTGATCAAAGATGTAAGTACAGACAACAGCACAACAGGGGCCCAATTCTGCATAATTATATTGAATATCAATTGAATATTATTATAGTGGTAGGGCTTTTGACGATTTAAAAGTACTTAGCAAAGTCCATTTAAATAAAGAGCTTTTTCATTTCATTTCATATAAAATTGTTTGATACATAACATAAAGTAGGTATTTGACACATTTTGTATGTATCAGACACAGACAAGTGTCAAACAATTATATTGTTAAGATTCAATCCAGTCAATTGATAATTAGCAGAATTGGGCCCCAATGGCTCCAGGTTATTACAAAGTATCAAATCAGTGATTTTGCACTTTATACCAAATACATTTAGGTTGAAAATAGATTGGAGAAATTTCTCATTTTGTTGTAACGACCTGTTTGTAGTCTCTACTACGTGTAACAACTGACGGTACCTAGTAAAATATTGATATAAATATTACTTATGAATTTTATTGAAAAATATGTGTATGGTAGGTATGAAGGTATACAGGTTGTTTGGTAAATGGGTTATCTAACGGGCACCTACCCATGCATGCTAACATAGTCATATAAATACTATGATAATAAAAGTTAAAAAATTTAAAAATTATTTTTAAAATTTTGAATTTTTTTTGACTACATTTTAATACTTACATTTTGTTTTTCCGATCAAACTAGGTAGGTATTTGTATGTAAACATTTTTTTTACAGTTTAAAATTTTTGATATCACTGTAGTATACCTGATGTACTTATATGTATATGACTATGTTAGCATGGGTAGGTGCCCACTTGATACTCCATGTACCAAACGCGCTGTATAAACCTCTATTTTATTTTTCTTTATATTTCAGGTGTATTTATTTATAACATGGATCTTAACCATTTTATTAGCAGTATCAATATGTGACACCCAGAAATCTGTTGGTTGTAATGTGCGGCGAAATAGTGACAATGGATCAGAGGGGGTAGTTTGCAATTATTACCCTTATGCCTATCCATATTACGGCTTCTATTACTACTACCCTTATCCCACTTACTATTATCCTTATCCAATATATTTTTATGGTTAGTGAATGGGGAATTGAAAATATAATTATTAGATCATTTGTAATTGTATTATTTTTGTTAGTTGGCTAAATTAGACTAAAGGCTCGTAGCCTCAGATTTTACTTAAAGTATCTACCTACTAGTACTTATACCTAGTATTATATTATCTACTGGGTGTAAAAGACATGAACAGTCAAACGAGAACCATGTATTCTATACATCAAAATAAGACATATTTCAAAAAAAATGTTGCTGGGAAATGATTTTTATTTTTTGGTGTTAAAAAAAATTGCAAATTGTACCGCGCAATGTAAAGGGCTCAACTCGCACGCAACTCGCAAAACCGCGATAATTTTGCCAGACGGCGGCCCCGTTCGTTAGTGTCCGTGCGCATCGAGTGAGCTACATTGAACGCTAACGTTTTGAAGCCATTTTTTGTTATGAAATACTAAAAAAAATTATAATGTTTCTTTGGATAATAATTAAGAAATAACGTATAGAATACGTTTTCATAAAAAAATGAACTTTGACCTTCAATAAAATCGTAACTATCAATTTCCCTGGTATAGTCTAAAGGAAAATAAATGTTATGATGGTGAGCAGAATACATGGTTCTCGTTTGACTGTTCATGTCTTTTACATCCTGTATGTATAAATGATGTTAAGTTCGTAGCCGACTACACGTAGCGAAAAATTACAGTGGTTCGACGCCTTTGAAGTTGAGGAAAATGCATTATTTTGGTGATACCGTGGACCAGCGTCTACCGAACAGGTGTATGTAATTTGGTGGTTCCACCGCGTCCTTGTCTCGCGTCCCCCTCACGATTGCCCTGCCTAGACGTGCTCTTTGGCTGCCAGTAAGACCGTCTTTATGTTAAGTGGTAGGCAGACAAGTATACGGCCTGCCTGGCAGTAACCAGCCACCGAAGCCTATTGGCGATTGCTGTACCCTGTATGAGTTTTGTTAGTTTTCGAGCTCGATCAAACGTATCGTCTCTTTTCATACATAGCCCACTGTTTCTGATAGTTTACGCTAGAGGCGCTAGTGGGCAATGTATGAAAAGAGATGATACGTTTGATCGAGCTCGAAAACTAACAAACTCACTGGGGTACTGGTGTATTGTATTGTATGGTAGTTTGGTGGCCCCACCGCGTTCTTCTTGTCTCGCGTTCTTCTCACGATTGCTCTGCGTAGACGTGCTCGTTGGCTGCCAGTAACAACTTCTTTATGTTAACGTAGCCTATAGACGCCTGCAATACTGTTACTGACGTGACAATCGCCCGCTGCCAACCCTAATCCCCTTCCCTGCCACGTAGAGCTCTGTCGAACTTATACAAACTGTGGTAACGCCAAGGGACACTACTGATTTCTATGCATTTAACTTTATAAATACCATGAAGCTATAGAGAAATCTATAAGCTTATTGATAAATACCTTCATAGAGTTGTACATACCTTTAAAGGTCAACTAAACTTGCCATCACTCGGGGTCGTCGATATTGAATAATTGAGTATTAAAATTAATTGGTAAGTATTTAATTGTTGTATGAATAACTCATAAACTAATCCTCATAAAAGAAGTATAGAACTCTTTTTACTAAATTCGGCTCGCGCTGGTGTTGCTAGAGTCCATACTATGCCTCAAACGACTAGTAGGTAGGTATCTTGAACAGAAGTTCATAATGATAGATGCTTAATTTGGGCTTGATAATTGTAGAAAACGCCACCTTTAACGTCTTTGGTAAATACATGGTTTATTAAGCGGGCACTTAGCAATGTTAACATAGTCTTAATAATAAAAATATATAGGTACCTACTTTTTATATCTAGTGGTATCAAACATAAATGTTAATTTTTTTAATACATTTTTACTGACCTTTGTATTGGTTACTTTTCTATGTCAACATAGCATTTATGTGACTATGTTAGCACCTGTATTATTCATGCTATCAGTCTCAAATCTCCTTAGGACCGTGGATCCAAGCTATCTGCCCACAGGTTGAATTGATCACTTTGAGAAAATGTATTTCTATAAAGTCTCCCTCCACCCTTCTTAATTTTACCTTTACCTACCTACTTTTTACCATCTCTCGTGGATTTAAAACGCCCCCAATATTAACTATCTGTTGTAAAGTTTTAAACCCTTAACTTATCGCTCACGTTGAGAACCTACGAGTATGACTGGATAGAGCAGCCAATCCACGAACAGCTTTAATGCCACTTTCTCCTAACCGTAGACATCTAGTCAAAAAGTCAAGAGGTTACTGATCGAAATATAGATGTAGTTACCTACCTCAATTACAGCGATATTGTCTGGTGTGAATGATCTTATAACGCAGTGACGATGGCAACTGACATGCAACGTTATTTATAATTGCATCACTTGTATCATAGATCTCGTGCGAAGGGAGAATAAAAGACGAATTAAGGTACCTATCATGAGGTAGGTTACCTAAATACAATTTCATTGAAAGTTTTATTGCACAAACGTAGAAGTTTGACTTTCTAGTATACGTAGTAAGTATAGAGGAAGTCTTGTAATCGTCAAAAAATTCGACATCAAAATTTTGACGGATTACACGTTTAGGACCTTCCTGAGTCCAAAAATATATTTTTTTGGAATTATGTCTGTGTGTGTGTCTGTGCGTTAGCACGATAACTCGAGTATGCTTTAACTTATTGCAGCCAAATTTAACAGGCATGTATCACATCAAAATATAAGGTTCCTATCAACTTTTGAGACGTCGATCACGAAAGTGAAGCAACCAAGTGCGTGGTCGATACTCGGATGGGTGACCAAAATTTAACATACATGTATGGCAATTTTTGACTTTTCCGGTATTCGAGAAAGTCAAGGGAGACCACTCTCGATTTTTTTTCTTAATGATCAGGGTTGTCTCTAAGGGGAATTTGGACTAAAATGGTTATCATAGTAGGAGGGAGAGAATATTTGCCTTTCGGCGAAGACAGAAGGGTTGATATAAGCACTTGAGCATCGCAAAATTCAGACACATCGTCATAATTTGCGTAGCGCAAATATCAAGGAAGTGACCACAGCCAGTTAGCTCCTACATAGGTAACTATGTAGGTATATTCGAACCAACTATCTCTTGGTCGAGAAATTCTAACTTAGTTTACGTCCTAACTTAATAGCTATCTAGCTTTAATTCTTGAAGATGAATAGATATTAACTTAGTATTCACGGTACCTAAATCTTTGGATATGAATTATTGGCTCCGATGCAGAATGTCCTCTTTACATTGTCTACTGGTCGCAAAAGTTCCATTCGCATAATGCCTTGACACTTTTAATTGCCTTTCCAGTTTATTAGGCGCTTCTCCGTACATATTTTTATAAAGGCCTTATTAAAATAAAAAATAAATTTGTTAAAGAAGCAGTCGGTAATTGATGATACGATAGACGTTTCGAAATACTGCGTTCTTTGTGGTAAACGAGGAAACACCATATAATCTTGTTTTTCTGAGAATAATATGCAGCGATTATTGAAGAAATGTAGCAAATTAAGCATTTGAAGTAGCAAATTTTAAACATACTTTCAGAGCCGTACGGCGTAGGTAGGAAACCAGCCATATGACGCCAAAAAGAAACAGTATTGTGTCCATTACATATTTATGTCGTGTACATTTATCTTCTGTCTGACCTGACATATGCCTATCTCTCTAACCAAGACCTGACGTTTCACAATACGAAAAACTACGTATTGTTAATCTACAGTTCATGAAAGTAGCGCACGAGCGCCCCGCTCTGTGCACGATATCTCGAGATCTGTGCCGAATTTGTTTAGGTAGATGTTACTAAAACAATGGGTTCGTTCGCACGCCTCTTGTGTCGTTATAATAATTATTATTTAGAAACTGTAATCACTTTTGCTTCATTAGTAGAATACTTGGTTTAGTTGTAAGTACCTACCGTCAGCATCAGAAATAGATTGACACTTTAGTATCATGAAATATCATCGCCAACGCTAATGTATGAATGATTTATAACAAGGTACTAAGGCTGGAGTTCACCAACAAATTGTTTAACCGTCGGTTTTTGACATTTTATTGTAGGTATGGAAAAAATGTCAAAAACTGACTGGTAACTTTAAAGGTGGACGCACATTTAGCCGAGCCGAAGGCCCCGAAGAAAACGCAGCACTGTAATTTTGCGTGGCGGCCGAGTCTCCCGCATCATCCGCGTCGAATCTGGAGACGTCATCCTAATGTCTGGGGTATAAAGTTTTCTTTTCGTTTAACGCGTTCGGCTCGGATAAATGTGCGTCCACCTCCTCTTGTTTTACGTGTTGGTGAACTCAAGCCTAGTGTTAATCTACTTCTGATGCTGACCGTACTACATCTTTTATATTTTGTCGTAGCGCAATCGTTGAACTGGGCTGATCGAGTTCTGTCTAGGCAGATGACGATATGCCACTCCAGCAGGAAAGTTCAGCTCCTATAGTGATAAGAGTGGAACGTAAGTATAATTAGTGCGTAAACTGCTGTCTATAGCCGCCCATCCACTAGCGTTTATTCCGTATGACATGTCCTCATGGATAAACTGTAGAGAATCATCGTAGAGATAAATAAAACCGTTGAGGCCACTAACTTATGTCATCTCTACATGCTTTCCAGCGATTTTATAACTAAGTCGTCATGACGGGAGGGACAAACAGATTTTAACATTGCCGTTCTTTCACGCTTTGCCCATCCACTAGAATTCATTCCTTATAGATTGGAAGTATTGTGCCTTTCCACTAGAATTCATTCCGTCGCATAAAAATGTTGTCGTTTGTAAAAGAAAAACGGAAAAAAGATTCTTGCGAACCGTACGTTACGCAAGAATAAATTCGTTTCAGCAGGAAAATTAGGTACACAAATGATTGGAGAGAGAAGCACAAATGTAAGCTCTCTGACCATGCCGATTATTTCTTCCGATTCTCGTATTCGATAGGTACACGTATTGTTAGTCTGTTAAAAAAGTTCTTGATTAGTGTGGCAACAGTGACGTTCGTTCCTAGACCTAGGAAAGTTAAAAATTAAATCGTCACTTTTTGAACTTCGAGGTTTTTTCATCATCGTAGAGGGGCGATGTTTTAAAATTTGTACAAAATTTTAATAAAAATTCCTAACTTTACTATCATCGTTTGTAAGGATTATCGTTGATTAATCGTGTGTTAACTGCTATACGTAAGTATTTGCTTATTAACGTGATAAATTTTCTCAGGATAGGAAGGACAGGAAGTCAAGGAAGCTACCACAAGCTTCCTTAAATTTTGATTAGAACAAGGAAATACAGTACGACATATTTTGATTTTATTTTATTAAATTTAAAGTTAGTATATTTACAACGCTTTAAACATATAAATATTATTTACATTTCTACTAATATGTGTTAAAAGCTTAATAATTTAAAAAACCTTAATTTACAAATCTTATAATTTATTGACTTTTCGTTAATGGTTGTTTGGTCTACGTTAGTGGAATCGGATATCAATCGTCTAAATTGCCCTTCTTATTTATTTTAGTCATCATCGTGCCATGATAATGCCGAGAAGCCCAGTGTTGGACATAGGCCTCTCCCTTACAAATATTTGTATACATAGGTTAAACACTTATGAGTCAATACCAAAGAATAGTCTTTTCTGTGTTCAATAACTACCAAATATTAACTTTTGAGTGTTTTAAATATATGAGCTTTAAAGCTGAATTCGCCTACTACCCATTTATAAATTCTTTCAATGACGGAGTAGTAGGTGGTAGTTTAACCCATTGGACCGGTCGAGTTAGTGAGAATGACGACTTAAATTCCGTCTATGTTATTTCATTGTGCGCGAACATCATCTAGCTCATTATAAGTTATATTCCACATACAGAAAGACAAAGTTCGGAAAGACGCAGTATAGGCTTTGAGGATTCGGATCTTCCTCGACTTGGTGACCCAGGTAGTGATATCTTCTATAGCAGTGTCTCTAAATTCTCCACTTCTTGGGTCGGTTTTGTTGAACACAAACATGACTCACTACGTTTCCGCTTCTTCTCAATGTTGGGTTATTGTACTCCTTAAATACTTTTACTGGCGAGTGCCCAGTAAAAGTATTTTGAATTTTCGTAATAAAGTCCTAATAAATCCGTAATCTTTCTATGATATGCATTGTTTAGGTGGCATGCAATTTGACATGTATACATAGATTGCTGCTTGAAGTTTGTTGACTTTATCGTAACTTTCCTTTACTTTATGCCGCATGATGCCGGCAGAGTAGAATAGCATCGCCCCATATCCTCCAATGGGTCGACACCCATAGCAGGCGACTAATGGACCAGCAAAGGGGTATTGTTCACCTTATACTCCGTCCACCAATCCGCATTGGGCAAGCTTGGTGGACTACTGCCTAAACCTCCTTCGATGACAAGGAGAGGCCTTGTGTCCCAGCAGTGGGTCGAATTATAAAGGCTGTTATGATGATAGTTACTTTCCAATGGATGGAATATTGTTCTGTATAAGCAAGCTTTTATTCACATTTGACTCCCGAAAATCACCAATCTCTCCTAATAGAATACTTAAAGCTAGTTAAGCTGCCACTGTCACCTAAACATCAGCAAATTTTGCAACAGTCGTATCGGGGATGATCTACATAACGCTCTGTTTTTCGGACAATGGTATTTTTTGACGCACATCGAGAATCGTCTGTCGCACTCGCACAGTCTCGCTGCACAGCCGTTAATGAACTGGTGTTGGGTGTCGTAGTTCTCTAAGGCACAGAGCGGCTGTCCTCGGTAGCACTTCCAGTAGTAAGGCTGGAAATAGACGGTGAAGATGGGGCAATAGATGTTCTCGTAGCAATCGTCGTGCATCTTGCAGCATCTGTTGACAGGATTTACTTTTATTTTTGTAAACTTTAGGGTGGTCATTGGGTTAAGATAAGGAAAACTGGATGTACGTTGACTCTTTGACTGATATATTTTGCGCATAAAAGGTATAATAATAACATAAATACAATGAACCGCGCGACAGCTCGTTTGAGTGGGCACCTCTGAATAAGGTGGGAACTGATTTGTTGACATGTAATGATTGTCTGTATACCGAACAATAAATACGTCGCTTAACTTTTATAAAATTACCTCCCTTTTTAAATAAAACCAAAACTATTTCTATGAGCACGTCGCTATAATTTTTTTTACAATAATGTTCTATTCTTAATTAACAGCGTCGTGATACTTACACGCATTTTGCCAATGTCAAGTGTAAATGTAACTAACTGGTAACTAAAGATGGAGTCTCTCGACACGTGTTATTACAACAAGAACTCGGGAGAAACTCTCTACAATAATGTTAGAATAGAGAATAGGGGTGTTGCTCAGACCAATCACAGAGAAGGTAATCACTACGTTAGACCAATGTTGGTCTGAGGGGTGTTGCTGTCAAGTCATCAGTATTGTCCGTGGTATTGTCATACTTTTTATTGGCTGTTAAAACATAATTCTTCCATAGATTTTGTATGGCATAGCATTACGAATTTGTGACGTCATAAATTCTTAGTCGACTGAATATTAAATGATTTTGATACACTTAAAAATCAAAGTCTATAGTAGATAATTTGAAAAGATGGAGATTTTCTGTCTTCGATAAAGGATCTTTTTTGGGCATAAAATGCCATCACCTTTTAGGAGGTAATATGCCTTTTACGAATTTAACACCTTGTAATTATTTGTGAATGGTGTCAAAATCACCGATGGAGTCATTTATAAGACCTTTTTCTTTATAAAAAACTCGTTGCACACAGTTTCAACATTTTATGAAAAACAAGTAGGAGGAGGAAAGGAGGAGAAAGAAAGAAAGGTGTAAGTCATTAAGAATGATTGCAAAAAATATTTTCATCAAAATTTCAATTATAATAGGGGTTAAAGAATGAAATTGCCGATTTTTTCCTCATTATTCATTAGTGTATAGTTCCTAAGTCCATTATTCTTTTCTTTATTTTAAACTTCATTACAAGGAGTATATTTATGTATAAAATTTTATTCTTATTTATATTTTTTTCACTAGAAATACATCTTCAAAAACAGCGCGTACTAAGAGGTACCCGTTATAAAAATACGAATATTTTCTTACAGATATCAATTCACATTTTTTTTTCTCCATGTATCCTATAGCTTAATGTTGTCTAAATTTATCCACAAAAATACAAAATTTAGATTTATGGTTCCTTAAAAAATATATTTGTATGGAAAAATGAATTTTCGTTATTTTCTCCATACAAAACGGCAATTTCATACTTAAACCCCTAATACATACTACCACACCTTTAATCCCAAAAAGGGATAAGTAGAGCTTTTGGTAACATTTGGTTACACATAAAGCCACATCTGAAATTATGGGCCATGCAGTGCCTCAAAATCAAACATATAAAACTTTATTTATTGTTATTATTAGTTATCCGCCTTTATTCCGTGAGTGTCGTAAAGCAGATTGACGGAGATTCTGAACCCTTGCTTGCGGGATCACTTGCGCTATGGTGGGTAAATCGGCCACAGCGTTCCTAAGGACGGTTGCGTGACGAGCAGGCGGGCGTCACTTATTTTTGATGCCGAATCTATAGCGGTAGGGTGACACTGTATCGTCGTCAAATAAATTGGGCACAAGAAAGGAAGAGGATTAATTACTTATTGAAGTACCTGTCAATGCCGTCAGTAGGCCTCCCGGATCCAAGAAAGCCGCAGTAACATCCATAACCCTTGTACGCCAGCGGTTCACAGCCCGTAGCACAATACAGCATGTTGTAGAGGTGGAACACGCCGCGCTTGCCTCTGTTCTCGTTCTTGGTCTTCAAGGTTTGAGGGTTCATGTGCCTGTTGGGGTATTATGGTTGAATTAATGAAGTATTAAAATATTCGATCAGCGTTTCTTTAAGAGCTTGTCGCAGTGATTGTAAAGTGCACGTGTAGGTAGGACGTGGAAAGGATGCTGTTCCACGGTGTAAGCCTGGACAGCAAGGATATGGTATTAGGTACTGTCTCAGAGAGAGTCCCTGGCAGGCAGCATGATGGTGATAGGAACTGCCGACCCTGAGCTACTCCACCTCGCCGATGTTTCCCGCCAGTGCTACTCCCAGGGGCAGTCTTAATCACCATCATGTTGCCTGCCAGGGTTACCACCTGGGGCAATACCTTATACTATATCCTGACTGTCAAGGCTTACACCCTGGCACAACATCTGATGGAAGCAGTGCCTCACAACCGTTGCGACCTGCTAGTACCTATAGTTTCTTAGGAGGTCGAGGCAACGCCCATGGCTAAGCAATTGAGTGCGAGCTCAAGGGTGGGACAACACGGATTCGAATTCGTGCGCCAGAATTGCGTTAGTAAACTCCTTACAGAAGACCGTAGTCAAATAACTCTACATTTTAGCAGTGCTGGGTTTCTGTTGGTGAGTCAGGTTGCCAAAGCTTCACAGGGCAATTGGGACCAGGATTGGTAGTGAATGAGTGACATAAGAACAAAGTGTGTGCCTTCGAAACAAGAAATTAAAAGAAAAAAACTTTAAAAAAACAAGCTTTTAATATGTTCTGGTTAATAACAAGAACTTCAAATTCAAAAAAGTCGAATTAAACTCGACGTGGTCGTGTCGCTTAATTACTGAGTTCCTATGGCCACCTTCCAGCTCCATCATAAGACCCTGGTTACCATCTAGCACCAAAGTACTCGTCAACACGAATCAAACGAGCCGAAACTGGATGGGGTTGCGTCGTGTCATTACAGTGTTCCTATGATCACCTTCTAGCTCCATCATCAGACCCTGGTTACCACCAGTGAAATACAATCTACTCGTCAAGACGATTCAACCGAGCCCAATCTCGATGAGGTTGTACCGTTTCATTGCGAAGTTCCTGTGGCCACCTTCGAGCTCCATCATCAGATCTCCATGTCAATGCAATAATAATATGCAATAATACAATAAATGCAATAATACATGGTGTCATTATAATATTGCATTGTCACGCAATTTACACATGTATGCAAAATTTCAGCTCAATTGGTAACCGGGAAGATCTTATTTAATTTGCAAGATTTGATGACAAACATCGGGACAGGTGAAACTAAATAAAAGCTTGTAAAAAGAAAACATTATTCTAATTGTAAACAATCCATGTGTTTTTATTTTGATTTAAATATTATCGAAAAACCCGATATTACGAAATGACAAATTAACTTATAGTTATCTAAGAAAACTTTAACTAAACTTTTATTTAGGCGCAGCTTAATAGTTTACCTACATCAAACCGATCAAAGTTTGAGACAGAACTTCGTAAAACACTGTAATTGTGTTACTTGTTTAATCAAAATAAAATATTGCACAAGAAAATCTTTTTCTATTTTACTTAAAGTGGGTCTGGTTTTAACCGAATTCGTGATAGTCGGTAAATTGTTCGCCGAAAAGTCTTTAATTTTAAATATTAGGTTAAATAATTGAATACTTCTAATGGTTGGTAGACAGGGAAGCGCTTGGTCTTCTTTTCACCTGTTGGTAAGTCATGACAAGGCAGCGAGCTTCACCTGATACCCTCAATCACTAAGGGATGCGGGCAAAAGCTACATAAGATACATACATGTTTCGATTCTTACCTTACACCATTCAAATAATCCTTTTCTGGAATAGAGTATCTGAAGGGGTCTCTAGCAAACCCCACCAGTAGAGGTCCACCTTTGTCGCTGTAGTCGTCATCATCTTCTAACTCATTGCCCTTTGCTTCTTCATCTAAATCTCGCAAGTGGCTATTGTATTTGTTACTGGCGTTAATACTGGTCGGTTCTTTGTTGTACAGCTGAAGCTGGGCGTAAGATGTGGTGTTGAAGATTGTGTCGTATGTCAAAGGTTTGGAGACACCTGCAAAAAGAAAAATGGTGGTTAGTACTTGCAACAGTTTGCCGACGTATTATTATACGTTTAAGGGCGTGCACTCGATTTAGGTCAAAGTTTTAACATTTTGTAGATTTTTCAGACCTAATTTTAAAGCGGCGTGAGCAGACATTGCAAAGAAATTATATATCATAGGAAGATCCTAGATTAAAACCGCTACAGAGATATATTTTAACCGGAGTTTCTCCCGAGTTCTTGTTGTAAAAACACGAGTTGAGAGACTCCATTTTTAACCTCAATCTACCGTACAATTGTTTGTTACTCTAAGTGCATTTTTACTTGACATTGGCGAACTGCGTTATACATCGCGAACGCCATTTATTTACAGAAAAGATAGAAAGATATTTTAATTGACACATATAGTTTTGTAATCTTATGGCGCAGTTTTACGAAAATGTGGTCACATAGACATGACCATGACAGTGTCTCTTATGGCGCAGTTTTACGAAAATGTGGTCACATAGACATGACCATGACAGTGTCTCTAACAACAATACAGCGACAATACAGGTTTAGGTAACTTATGGTTATATAATATTTATTTGGTAACATCTGGCAGTATGAGTCATGCAGCTCATGCAGTGCTTTAAAATAGGTGCATCAAGCCCAAAAAGTGACAAATCTTCAGGGAACCAAACAAAAGCCAGTTGCCTATTATTATTATTATGTTCGTGTCAACAAAATATAAATGGCAAACAAATTTTCAGTTTAAGGTGTGTACTGCACATCTCCGCTCGTCTTTGGTGGAAAACGGTTCTAATTGGTAAATTTTTTTTTCATACATCGTACAAAAGCATACAAATAACTAAGAGATAACAATTACACATTGGTATGATCAGCGATAGGTTTAATTTTGGAAAAAAGAGCTCTTCATGCACTATATCCTTTGAAACAATACTAATGGAAATGCTAATTATAAATACATAGTATTTGTGTACAAAAAGGATCTGCAGACCTTGGGTCGTTCAAACTAACAATCAGTGAATGCAATCTTTATTCAGTTTTATAATGAATGTAGCTTTCAATTACAGAGTGGAGCAACCTTTACAAATTGGCAACTAAAAAGTCACTTAATGTTATTACATATGTTGAAATATCGCGTCGTAAAAATCACTAGTGCAACATTTTAAGAAGTTATCTATATGTATCTATGTACGTAATTTTTCTCTCTCTTTTTGAGATAGTAATAAACTTGCGTATAATTAATGATAATTATAATACTTAATATTTCCATGCTCACACAAATTACCTTACTTTAAAACGTAATGATCAAAATTGTTGGTTAGACGATTTGGGCCAAAAAATTAAGTAATAAATAGGATACCTACCTAGAATATCTATCAGCAACTACTTTTACTGTGTGGTAGGCCTGTATGTAGGGTCGTATGGGTAGGTACCACCGCCTTTCCTATGTCAGCTGTGAAACAGTTTGCTGTGTTTGGGATTGAAGGGAAAGGTAGCCAGTGTAATTACTGGGCATGGAAGGCATTTCATCTTAGGCCTCAGGATGACAACGCACCTGCAATACCAAGTGAATTTTTCCTTGTTATTACAGGTGTTTTTAGGCGACTGTATACTTACAACTAGGTGGACCAATAGCCGTGTGATGCCGGCAGAGTGTAGAAGGTGACTAATGGATCAGCAAAGGGGTATTGATCACCTTATACTCCGTCCACCAATCCGCATTGGGCAAGCATGGTGGATTGCCTAAACCTCCTTGGTTGTCAAGGAGAGGCCTTGTGTCCCAGCAGTGGTTCGAATTATAAAGGCTGTTATGATGGTTGTGATATGATGGGCCGTCAGCTTGTTTGTCATCTAGTCGTACCCTGGTCCCATTTTATTTGGTAGGTTTTGGCATTAGATAATACGGCCGGCTGCCTGACACCAACTTTTTTGTTTATATTTTTAATGGCTTTGGACGTTAGGGCTGGCACCAACCAACAGCATGGCACGGCGCGGCACAGGATGCCGCGGTGGTGTTCCGCGAAATCCATAGGCATCCCTCGGCGCGCTTTTTATAAAAAAAGTCACTTTATTAACACAACATCTACCCCGAAACAATTTTTAATTATCAGAACAAAAATCTTCCTCCAGATATAATGGTTTCGCGCCAAACACTCATTCTACCAATGTAATCGAGCATAAATATGTACCCCTTAGGAGATCCTGGGGTCCTACTGGACCTCCTGGGAGAACCGAGAAGCAGTAATATTCCACTTTTTTAAAAATCCTCATAGTCCATGTCTTAGTGGGTACGGTACGACCATTTTAAAAGTTATTATGAAATGGTAACTACCTAAAAAGGTAGGCTCTATTTATTCCGCCCAGTATTGCTTTACATGCTCTTGTTGCATAGGCATATTGAATACGTTTAAGATGGTTTCTGACCTTGAGCTTTCAATACAGTGCGCATTGCCAAAGCTAGCATCAATTGCACAATTTTCGAAACATTTACGATTTATAATGTAAAAAGCTTTCTATGACGCAATATAACGTAGTGATATTTGTTGAAAGCATTTTTTTATGTTACGAGATGGCAAACAAGTTTGCGGCCCACCTGTTAAGTGGTCACCGCCGCCTATAGACACTTGCAATATTATGTGTAAATCACTTAACACCGCAAGTTCGTTTGCCATCCTGGGGACTAAGATGATATGCCCTCCATGCCCAGTAATTACACTGGCTACCTTTCCCTTCAAACCGAAACACAGCGAACTGCTTCACGGCAGAAATAAGAAAGGCGGTTGTACCTACCTAGACGACCTTACATATGGGTCTACCACCTAGTAAACTAAGCATTAACTAGTTCAATATTTATTTTAATTGATGCCGTGGTGGAGTGGTCAGTAACACTGCTTACAGCTGTCCGGGTTCATATCCTATCCTATGGTGGGGACAAAATTAAATGTGTGTGATTAACACAAAAATTTTCTTGGCTTTCATCTGTTGGATAGGGCCGTGTGGAAAAGGGCTTCAAAGGGACTGGTTATCTAATCTAATTTATTATATATAAGAAATTAGATGTTATTACACCATAACGTTGTCCGTGTATATTTAGTATTCATAAAACTGTACTTTATTATATTTAATTTGGGATAGAGAATTGTGTCAATATCTAGATATACTAAATATCTACGTAATTAAATCAGAATGTGAACAATAATAATTATTGTTGCGAATATATATAGCATCAACGTAAAAGGAAGAGGTAAAAGTTGTTTTCAGTGTCATTGATATAAACTTAAATATCCTTTGCGAGGCTAACCTCTTCGGAGCGAAAATTGGTATGTGAATAAAGCTCTGAGGAATAAAGGGATAAATCATGAATGTGTCATCGAATAAGTGTAACTTTCCAAAGTTGAGTTGTTCTTCTTGCGAACGGCCTATGTCCATTATAACTTCCTTTACTTGTAGTATAGTATTTTTATCCCATAGCAGATCCACCGTACGTTGTTGTGGTTATTTTACAAAAAAAAATTTGAGAAATACTTGTCAAGATAAAAACTGGGTACTTATCCTATAGTCTCAAGTTGGATCAAGTGAGACCATTTACAAAATTTCATTAAAATCAGTTCAGCAAGTTCCCAGATAACACAAAATTAAAAGATAAACGGCTATTAACCCAAATTAAGGCAAAAGTAAGTGGAAAAAGTTCCCCCCACTAAATTTGTGACTAAAAATGACAGATGAAAGGAATTCCATCCAATGCCTTTCTGACACGTAGGAACACTTTTTATATGACAATAAAAATGTTGTATTTGCTATTTTCCTCGCTGTTTTTCCATACTTTTCACACCATTTAAACTTTTACTAGACTTCCACAAATATTTCAAAACCAATATTAGCCAAATCGGTCCAGCCGTTATTGAGTTTTAGCGAGACTATCGAACAGCAATTCTTCCTAAATAATCTTAGAATAAGAACACACTGCTTAATATTATAAATGGGAAAGTAACTTTGTTTATTTGTTACGCCTTCACGCCTAAACCACTAAACCGATTTTAAAAACTCTTTCACCAAATGAAAGCCACATTAACAGAGAGTAAAATAGGCTGTATTTATTTGTTTGCAATTAGATATCCATAATAATAATATATTTCCACGCTCACACCAATTATCTAGCCCGAAGTAAGTATCATTAAGAACTTGTGTTACGGATACTAGATAACGGAACTTTTTTTTAAATATACATAATAATTTTAGATATTTTTATAAATAAACTTAAATAAATATATAAACAACCATGACTCGCAAACAAACATTCGTGTTCGTCACACAAACATTTGCCGCTACCAGGATTCGAACCCGGACCGCTTGATGTGAAGCCAGCTATACTGACCACTCCACCACGACGGCGGCAATCCATCCATCACGAAAGTTACAATAATTTAGTCATTATTTGACGTGCGCTGCCATTTTGTTATTTGCTAGATAATTTAGGTTACTATGGAGATCTCTTTAACACTTTATTAGACGTGCTCTAAAATTTTCTTATTGGTTGCTATGGAGATCCCTTTGCCTCTTAACATTCAATTATATTTAAATGTAAAAAAAAAACTTAAAAAAATAAGGTGAAACTTTAGGATGAAACCCTAGCCAAAGGGTCCTAGGTGAAACGAAGTTAAAATAAGTAATCAGTGAATAATAAATAAGAACTATAAAAAGGAATTCAAATAACAAACATTTTATAAGATTAGTTTTAATCCTATTTTTTCTTTATTTATTTACATTTTTCTATCACATTTAGTTTAAGCAATGGTTTTCATATTTTTAGGCCAAGTGATAACATTTTTTTCTTTCTATCAAAAGCACGCGGTTGTTTTATGCGGAAAACGCATAGCGATGGAAGCTCACTATTTTAATACATATAAATTTAAGGCGCGTTTAGTTCACAGATTTATCCGAACTAAACGCGCCGGACAAAAGGATTTTCTATTGGTGAAATATTTTTTTAAATCCGTTTAGTGGTTTAGGCGTGAAGGCGTAATAAACAAAGTCACTTTCGAATTTATAATTTCAGTTAAAAAATGATAATATGGGGAAGTGGTCAGTAATGATGTTGCGATCACATTATCAAGCATCAAGCGGTCCGTGTTTGAATCCTGGAAGGAGTAAAATTTTCTATGATAAACGCTAACATTTGTTCACGAGTCATGATAGGAATAATATAACGGATGTAAAAGACATGAACAGTCAAACGAAAACCATGTATTCTGCTCACCATCATAACATTTTTCTTCCTTTAGACTATACCTGGGAAATTGACAGTTACGATTTTATTGAAGTCATAATTAACTTTTCATAATTTTATGAAAACGTATTTTAAACATTATTTCTTAATTATTGTCCAAAGAAACATTTTCATTTTTTTTATTATTTCATAACAAAAAATGGCTTCAAAACGTTAGCGTTCAATGTAGCTCACTCGATGTGCACGGACACAAACGAACGGGGCCGCCCGCCGTCTGGCAAAAATATCACTGTTTTGCGAGTGGCGTGCGAGTTGAGCGCTTGACGTTGCGCAGTACAATTTGCAATATTTTTTAACACCAAAAAATAAAAATCATTTCCCAACAATTATTTTTTGAAATGTGTCTTATTTTGATGTAGAGAATACATGGTTCTCGTTTGAATGTCCATGTCTTTTACACCCTGTATATATAATAATATCTAATTGAATGATGTGATGATTAATGACACTTAATTTGGGATAAAAAAACAAACCCAAAATTAGTATTTGTCTTTGACCAATGGCTACAGCAAGGTCGGCGCAAAATGTTAAAGAAATATTACATAATATTTGCGATTTATTCCATGACCGTTCACAATATCGTGTTAACTAAAGTCAACATGCACTCAATTATCACGAATCTCTTATGCAATGATGACAATGAGATACAGTTACGAGACAATTATCACTTTATTATCATGTAACAGTTCTAAATATCTAAATAACATAAAATATCGTGCTTCAGTGTCCTTAGCGAATGCAGCGATGACCCGAATAGATCTAATAACATTTAATCACCCTATTATATATCTGTTATGTCATAATGTACACGATGTTGAATAAAATGAATAAAGTTCTAATTTACATTGACATTGGCGTTATATTCGCAAGCAATGTTTCAATTAAACTCACGCATGGATATTGTTGAGTTTTTTGTGATTTATGAGAAGTTTAACCGCGTTTCAATAAATTATTTGCTCCGATCTTATTTGCACCGACTCCATATACACTGGGAGCAGGATAGAATTCTTTTTTGTGAAATTGTTCTAGGCTTAGCAATAATTTTTAATTTTTTTTAATTTAAGGAATGTGTGTATGCACCTGTAAACGTAGGATTTGGTAGTCTCTACTTATAGCAAATGTTTTTTTTATAAAGGGTCTTTCAACAAGGACGGGTCGATGTTAAAATTGAATAAAACAAGATGTGTGTGAGATATTAACAATGTTTTTTTTTTATTTGAAAGGCCCATTTATGCCATTATGAATGGAATATAACATCGTTTAAATGTTCGCCGCGGCTTCGTATGGTGGCACGAATTCGAGAGGTCCAATTTTCAATCACTCTGCTGCATAGATCTGGCTGAATCTGAGCGATGGCCTGCGTTATGTTGGCTTTCAGGGCAACGGTCGATTGTGGCTTATTGGCATAGACCTGCGACTTCAGAAAACCCCACAAGAAAAAGTCTAGCGAAGTCAAATCACACGATCTTGGTGGCCAATCCACGTCGCCTCTGCGAGAGATAACCCTACCCTCAAACCGTTCATGCAGAATGTCCACTGTGTCGTTCGCTGTGTGGCAAGTATCGCCATCTTGCTGGAACCACATGTCGTTCACGTCCAGATTGTTCAATTTGAGCCAAAAGAAATTGTAAATCATTGATCTGTAGCGCTCGCCGTTGACGGTGATGGCCTCGCCAACGTTGTTTTCGAAGAAGTACGGACCAATGACGCCGCCAGACCAAAATCCGCACCAAACAGTAACTTTTTGTGGATGCATTGCCACCTGGTGAACCTCATGTGGGTTGTGGTCATCCCATATACGGCAATTTTGCTTATTAACAAAACCATTCATCCAAAAATGTGCCTCGTCGCTAAAGATTATTTTTCGGCCAAAATCGGGGTCCTCTTCCAAGCGTTCCAAAGCCCATTCAGCGAACATACGGGGTTGTCTATGGTCATTAACTTTGAGCTCTTGGGTCAGTTGGATTTTATACGAATGCAGGCCCAAGTCCCGACGCAAAATTCTCCAAGTTGAAGTCTGCGAAAGGCCGAGTTCTTGTGCACGGCGAGAAATCGACTGCCTCGGAGTCTCCTGAACACTCTCACGTACAGCGGCGATGTTCTCGGCCGATCTGGCGTTCCTTTGACGTAAAGGTATTGGTTGGTTGCTTACCGAACCGGTCGTCTCAAATTTGGTCACCAATCTTTGGAGAGTAGATTTTGAAGGGCCACCGCGTCTGCCGTAAAATTGACGCAATGCGCGCAACGTTTGCACTACCGAACAATCATTTTGATAATAAAGTTTTATCATTTGCACATGCTGCTCAACCGTGTAACTTGTCATGGTGATTTGGCATCAGAGACTGAATACGAAACAACAGATTTGACAGATGCCGCCAAAACAAAATGGCCGCCACAAATTATGAACATCGACCCGCTCTATTTGAAAGACCCTTACTAACTACGAGATGGCAAACAAGCTTGCGGCCCACCTGGTGTTAAGTGGTTACCGTCGCCTATAGTCACTTGCAATATTAAGGGTAGATCACTTAACACTGCAAGTGCGTTGCCATCCTGGGGACTAAGATGATATGCCTTCCATGCCCAGTAATTACACTGGCTACCTTTCCCTTCAAACCAAAACACAGCGAACTGCTTCACGGCAGAAATAAGAAAGGCGGTACCTACCCAGACGACCCTACATATGGGTCTGCAACCTAGTAAAAATTGTTACTGCTAATTATGTACCCAAATTTATACACAATAAATTATTATTATTATTATAGGAGGAACGTGGTGGAATGGTTGGTAACGCTACCTATACACAAGCCCGTCTCAGTTCGAAACCTGATAGGGAGGAAGGAACAAATGTTTCTGTGATGGACATAAACAATTGATCACGACTCAAGATTATTTGCCTTGGCCTTGCATACATGGAAGGTGCTTTTTCACGTCTCTTTGGAATGATCCAGGATTATAAGAACACGTGTACTGGATTGTGTACTGGCAGATAATTAAATATTTTGATTGTGCGACAGTGGGTATTCCCAGTGCGTATTAGCATTATTTTGGATATTCGGACAGCTTTTGTGGAATAAAATCGGTAATAGGCTGCTGTGTGCCGAAAACCGGTTGAAGATCTTATCTACCGCAGAATTTTTGTTAGTGAAAAATGTTTTAAGCCGGTTCTCAATATTGATAATTGTTTTTCTGCTTACAAAAATATATAAAAAAAAATCTACATAAAAACCAGATAGGTCAACATTCTAAGTTTTTAATCAAAATTTAAGCTTGTTTCTTTGTAATAACTGTAATTTGCAAAAGTCATTAAAAAACCAAAAACACTGCTCTCCTATATAAAAACTTCGAAGCCACTGAACTGATTTGAATAAACTTTTGTAAACGTATTTTGCTTGGTCTAACTTAGGGTGCCTGTCCACGTGGGATGCTACGAGAATGTAAAAGCTAAGCTATGAAACTGAGTGATCGTTTCCACTGATGTTAAGCTATGTAGCGGAGCGAGTGATGTATTACGAAGATGCACCGGCGCAAGCTATGAAACTGAGTGATCGTTTCCACTGATGTTAAGCTATGTAGCGGAGCGAGTGATGTGTTACGAAGATGCACCGGCGCAAGCTATGAAACTGAGTGATCGTTTCCACTGATGTTAAGCTATGTAGCGGAGCGAGTGATGTGTTACGAAGATGCACCGGCGCAAGCTATGAAACTGAGTGATCGTTTCCACTGATGTTAAGCTATGTAACGAAGCGAGTGATGTGCTACGAAGATGCACCGGCGCAAGGTAAAGTGCGATGCGAGATATAGACAATAGGGAAGGCTTTGTACATAGCTACACCACTGGCGACCAGTCATAGCACGCATCCGCGGCAAGCATCCTTCATTCATAGCAATGTTGCATAGCACATCTGTGGTGGAAAAACAGCCTTAGACTACCTATAGGATAGTTTTTATCTTGCTACGTACCTGCTATCATTTTTTTTTATTGCAAATAAATTATTAATACAGGACAGTAGTATGGAATTATGTGAAAATCCATAAGTTTCTAAGAGATGGCGGTGTAAGCTAATGGGGCACAGCAATGCGTGGCCGGGTCAGCTAAAATCAAAGACGGAACTATAAATTAAAAAATTTCGTTCAAGCAGGAAACATCATTTATTATAATATTATGTGTAGTGTATATATTAGGAAGTATTTTCTGTAACTAAATCTGCAATTTGGGAATTTCCTGATTTCTCTGAAGGCAATATTAATAGGTAGTGGATAATGTGGTAATACTGTTCCAGCTAGAGCCCTCCTAATTCGCGCTGGTAGTCTGTTGTGGCCCTTACCTCTCTTATTTGATTTTAATACTATTCTAGTTAAGTACTCTTTCGTCGGTCGGTTGTGATGTTGCTCTGACTGCGATCGCGTTTTAAAAAACGACAGCATATTTTTCTGACTTATATGGCTCAAATAAAAATAGAAGTTTCTTTTCTTGTTAAATGAAACTAGTTAAATATTGATAACTAGTTTTTTGAGATTTATATGCAAAAAAAAGATATGACAATATCTTTTTCTTGAACATAATATATTATATTCTCATCTTCTGTCTGCTACAACTAAGACTTGTAAACAAACCGCACCATCAAAACAAAAGTAACATCATCCAAAAAATAGTTTTTATTATAGCATATTAATATTTGTGTTTCTGTGATTTCGTGATCGATATTGAAATTAAAAATAAAATGAAAGTTTGCGATATTTTATTTAGAAATTTGTCTATATGACTTTTAGCTTAAAGGTAAAAATAAACCAGTGTAAAAAATAAGAAACTGCAAATATTGTGTCGTGAAAAATATTATAGTATAGTGCTAATTTAGTATTTAAAATTGCGATACATTATTTTTTTTTGGTTTACTTTGATATTAAGTCTTTACCTATGAAATAGCCGTTTTATTTTCTTGTATACCTAAACTTGCAATTCTCTTTTATTCAATAGTTGCTTTAGGTTCATCTTATTATTTATTTAAACTATACTTTTAACAAGATTTTTGTCTGTAATTAAATTATATTTCTATTGTTAAATGTTGAAATTTTCACATTTGAGAATGACTCTTTATTTTCGTCATCAGAATTAACTATTAATGCACAGACAGACGGCACGTACACTTGTTTTTTATAAATGATTGATATTAGACTTAGCCAAGGGTTGTTTGCTTATTTCCTAGAAATTCTGTAATATTAGTATTTATATTTTTAAAACATAGAGTTAAAAAAACGCCCATGTTTATGTTCTTTTAAATTTCTAAAAACTACATTGCGTAATCTTTTGAAATTTGGAGTGTATAATTGGGCAAGACTTAGTTAAATTTATATAGCAATAATAATTTAGACAAAAAATAAGCCTGTCCATAAGTTACAACGATTCTAAGAGTTGATTCTGCTGACCAAATAAAAGAGGCGCTTTATTTTATTTTTTTAAATTATACATTTAAATAATTTTTATTTCTCTACATGCAAATCCGTATCAGTCTTTTTTGATAATAAAAATATAAAACTAAAATCAAAGAAGTTACACAGCTAATAGAGTGTAGGAAAAAAATCGGGAGTGGTCTCCCCTTGACTTTCTCGTATACCGGAAACGACTCAAAGGTTGATAGAAATCTTATATTTTGATGTCATACATGCATAGTAAATTTTGGTCACCCATCCGAGTACCGACCGCGCACTTGGTTGCTTAACTTTCGTGATCGACGGCTCAAAATTTGATAGAAACCTTATATTTTGATGTCATACACGTATGTTTAAATTGGTTGCAATATGTTAAAGCATGCTCGAGTTATCGTGCTAACGCACAGACACACAGAAACACACACAGACATAATTCCAAAAAAATATTTTTGGATTCAGGAAGGTCCAAAACGTGTAAATCCGTCAAAATCTCGAGGTCGAATTTTTTGACGATTACAAGACTTCCTCTATACTACGTATACGAGAAAGTAAAAACGGCAATTTCATAGGTAAAGCCTTATTATATTTATGCTTACATTTTTTCTCTTATTTACAATTCTTAGTTCTATTTCTAAGGTTTTTGTTATATATATACACTACGTTAAATTTGTATTTCTGTTCATTTCTCATTTAAATGTATTTTCCTATTCTATATACCTACAAATAAAAAGTTAGAGGCGAATGTTATTGACATCTTAAATTAGAGGATTGTTTAGTTTAAGCAATCGACCTTCCGTATCGCATGTGTAATAATGGTTTGGAGATCCATACTACCAAGGCCAGTAATCTTGAGCTTAATTAATCCGAGCAATCTCTTGTTAAGGTCAAATATTTTATTGACGGTATATGGATACAATCATAAGAAATGTATAAATAAGTTTCTTTTCTTTGTATATTGTTAAATAGGTCGTACAGCTGTACCAAACATAATATGTAACATGTATGTATGATAGGTACCTAATAAAGACTTATCTTTCAAAATATTACACATATGCCAAAGTCAGCTCAAGATAAAAATCACTTTTCTAAGTTTTACCATAGAATTGGTAATTAATTAAAAACAAAACTATATTAAATAATGCATAATCAAATAAGAGTATCTTATTTACTACAGATTTTAGTGATATATGTTATAAAAACGTCTCTTTGAGATAATTTGTCTTTTTAATTAGTGGGAGTACGCACCATGTAAATGGCCAAAATTAGTTCAGGGTGAAAATGCGCAGAATGGCGGTGACAGTGAAGGAGTCTAGGCTTGTCATGATTTATATGTAAAACGACACTATTTATTGTTCTTATAACACTTTTCCCTAAACTTTTTAATAATAATATATTTCTTTGCTCACACCATTTATCTAGATCACATTAAGTATCATTAAATACTTGTGCTATGGATACTAGATTACGGAGAACAAACTACGTAAAAAAATGTTTGTTGAAATAATTGAAAGTCAAAGTCAAAATTTCTTTATTTATTTAGGTAAAATTTGTACACTTTCTGAATTGCATACCTTACCAAAACCTTCCAAAGAAATTCAAATAACTTTGAAGATATGTTCGTATTCTTCATTGCAAATGCAAATTGGGCCCCACACGGAATACTGTGCTCTCATCTGTGAGCGGGGCCATCCCACTACCAGCTCCTTCGCATACAGACGAGAGTGGTTCGAATCGTTGATGCCAGCGCATTTTGTTTGGTTACACCAATGACGTAGGATTGGGTTACACCCTTTGACATTGACATTGCGTAGAGATGTGGCGTCTTCTATCGCTTTTCTGAGGAGTTTTTCGGACTTAGGTATGCCTGCCGCTGCATTCGGCCATCACGTCAAATCCACCCTCACAGTCTGGATCCGTGGTTGTCTACAACCGTGCGTTTTTCGCGCAGGCGGGGTTCCCAAAGCGATACGACCTAGGAATCTACAAAAAATAAACTTGTTTATTTCTGCCTTAAGCACTTAAAGGCCGGCAACGCGCTTGCGATTCCCCTGGTGTTGCAGGTGTACCTACAACTACATGGGCAGCGATGATCAGGTTAAGGCAGGTATCAGGTGAACCGTCTGCTCGATCTGCCCCTTTTCCATAAAAAAATCAAATATTTATGTTAAGGTTTTCCTCAACACACAATAAATGGGTTTTTAGCTTAGCAATCAATTTTTAAAAATTTGCGCACTTTTTAAACCTGTAGTAACACAAAATTCACAGTGCTATAAATAACAGAAAAAGTAACCGGCCCGTGCCTCTATGGTTGCATCCACAGAACAGATGTTGCATCAATTTGAAATACGGTGGGCATGTTTGGCTGGTCCCATTATTACTATTGGCCAACAGCTAAACAACTTTAAAGTTTAAGGTCACTTTATGGGTCTGTAGTACACGCAATTCTGTCGATTTCTAAGAGATTCTTACTGGTCTAGTGTCATCTTTGCCCTAACCGGATTTTTATAGTATCAAAGAAACATTTGATACGCGGCATGCATCAGAAGTATATTAACACTTTAGTAGGTACCTTGTCATAATTGTTCGAGCTGTTACTGCACAAGCGCTGGCGTTAATATGACAAGGGGCCCTAGCCAAGTGTCCAATCCATTGCGTCGAACGAAAATAATATAATGCATGAAACTGACGTATTAATGAGAAAGCTCTATGTCGTGTATTGGTATTCCATATGTCATGGACGTACTTAGCAAAATTTTTAAGACGACTTTTATGTTACTTGGTGTAGTTCCTAGTAACCAATATCACGTGGGTATCGTAAAAGCCGACGGAGGAAGATTCTGGACCCGTACAGATCATTAAGCCAAGGGTCATAAACAGGGTAGCGAATAAACCACCCTAACAGCAACTCCAAGGAGTTTAAGTGTCAGGCAGAAGGAGGCGAAAAAACTATGACAAAACCTATAGAGCGGTCACGTATTGCACCGAACTCGAATAAATTGGACTTGGGTAGGAATAAGCAGAAGAAAAAGATTTCATGTCTAGCAGGAACAACAAGAAGAAGATTGTATATCTAGCAGGAATAACAAGAAGTTTTTATATCTAACAGGAACAAGAAGAAGATTTTATATCTAGCAGGAACAAGAAGAGGATTTTATATCTAGCATGGGGGCTTAGAAAAGTTTCATAACGATACCATACCTATCGAAAATCGTCATCATCGGCCATATTGCTTGGTTATCTACAGCGTGATAGCTTGAGCTACCAACTTACTTAGAGCTACGATTGACCACGTGATTTAACGACGGCTTAGTCAATCCCACACATTTTGTTCTTAAAGAACATCGTCATCGTTTTAATTAATTTGTTTCTTAGTCTACGGACCTAGATAATAAGAGGCTACACCAGACTTTTTTTTATTACAGAATTGAACATGTAAGTTATGACTCTTTCTCAGTCAATACTATGATAAACTAGCTTCCGCCCGCGACTTCGTCCGCATGGGCATTTTACCCCTTTAGGGGTGCAATTTACAAAAATAATTTCTTAGTGGATGTATAAGGTATCTATGTGCAAAATTTCAAAGCTCTAGGTTCAGCGGTTTGGGCTGTGCGTTGATATCTCAATCAGTAAGTCAGGACTTTGAATTTTATATATAATATATAGATGAAAAATATAAAGGGAGGATAGACCTTGCTGAGTTTCTTGCCGGTTTTTCTCAGAACAAGGCGTCCTGGTACTCTTGAACCGATGGCATCAAATTTATATCCAATTCAACAATAGGCCGAAGACGCTTGTTTCCGACGGATCATCTGACCTCTCTATTAGTTTTAAAGCTTTTGGTTTTTGTGCGACGATTTGCTCTGCTTCGTGAGTGAGCGATTTCATAAATGTACAAATTGTACCTAAATAAATAAAGACATTTTGACTTTGTAAGTCAAAGTGGACTCTCCAAGAGTGACTGTAAATCGCGGAGAACCACGTAAACCTTGTGAGCCTATTGATATTCTCAATATTTATTTGTCAGTTCTTTCAACTCTTGCATAACTGTTTAATAGTCAACTTGCATAATTTACCTATTAGAGAAATTCGTACGTAAATTTCCAAATTATGCGAGCCTAACGTGTCGAAAGGTTAACCTTTCATCGTGACCATGAACTTATAACCTATCACAACGTACTAATACAGTTAAGTAACACTAACAGAATGCTTTTCTTGGATGATTCGTAGTTTGCATGAATTATCAAAATTTATGATAATAAGTTTATTTATTAAATACTCGGCCTGGTGCCACAATAATAATTGTACCAACAAAAATAATCAAGATTTTTTTTCAAACATTTCTTTCATACCAGCCTTGTCCTGACAATTACAAACACAAAAAAAAAGAATTAGCCAAATAAATTCGGCAATAGTTTTTATTTAGATGTGATCATTTTGTTGTTGTTGAGGTATTCAATGGCGCTGCGATATTCGTATCGATCACGTAAGCTAAGCAACAAAGTGCGTGGTGGTTAATCGGATGGGTAAACGAAAAAATTTCAACTTGATTTTCCTCCGTGCTTCGGAAGACACGTTACGCTGGTGGTCTTGGGTGCTGCCGAAAGATCGTCGTCCTCAAGGAGGGTTAGTGTCAGGCACACGGCCGTAAATATCAAATAGTAAAAACTATAGCAATGTTGATAGCAAGATATACAGCACCGACCCCAAGTAAACTGGGAGCAGGATATGACAGACAAAGAAGAGATAATTTTGTTATTTACTTACTACTGTAAGACATAACGACATACATTTTAACAATAGCGTTCCTTTTACACTAATTGACAACATTTAAAAAAGAGGCTACGAATCCTGGTAGCAGCAAATTGGTTGTTTATTATATCTATGTAAGTTTGTTTATAAAAATATCTCAATTATTATCTATATACATTAAATGAATACTGACTGACTGACATATCAACGCACAGCCCAAACCGCTGGGTCTAGAGGTTCCAAAATAAGTACGTAGGTTCCTTAAGAGGTCAAGGGGTGCACTAGGAAAGGATTTTTGAAAATTCATTCTCTAAGGTGGTGAAAAAGGGGTGCAAAGTTTGTATGGAAATCCTAAAAGTTGGTGTATCGCTTTTCAGTTAGAAATTAAGTAAGACGTATTTAGGATTTTTGAAAATTCAATCCCTAAGAGGGTAAAATAAGGGATGGAAGTTTGTATGGAAATCTGTCATTTTTTAAAGTAAAATCGATGAAAATTGGTATATGGCACTTGGGTTAGAAGAAATAAGAAGACAGGTTTTTTTCTCCCGAGTGCTTGCTGTAAAAACACGTGTTTGAGAGACTCCATTTTTAACCTCAATCTACCGTACAATTGTCTGTTACTATAAGTATATTTTTACTTGACATTGGCGAAATGCGTTACATATCGCGAACGCCATCTAAATAAAGAAGAAGAATGAGAAGACAATTTGAATGCTGCCCGAAAATACTCTACGCGGACGAAGTCGCGGGCAAAAGCTAGTCTAATATAAAAAAAGAAAAGTCCTAACTCACTGACTGATTGATCAACGTCCAGCCCAAACCCTTGGACCTAGTTAGCTGAAATTTTGCACAAAGTTCCCTTGCCTACATTAGCAAGGGATAAGACCGGATTTTTCAAAGTTCAACCCCTAAGGGGGTGGAAATAGGGGATGAAAATTTGTTAGGGGAAACAAGATAAGTTAGACTATTTTATTTGAAAGTTCGCAGGAGTACTATCGATGAATGAGTAATACGTCTTTCAGGTCTTTTCAACAGTCAACCCCTAAAAAGGGGAAATGAGGTGACACGTTCGTCATTATCGAAGACGAACTTTGAATTTTGGCACTGATAAAAAATAAATAAAATAGTCATTGTGTATGATTAGTATAAAATTAAGTAGGTGCCTTTAAAAAAATTAAATGCTGCCCAAAGTAGGTAACTACTATTCCACGCGGACGAAATAGCGGGCTAACGCTAGTCTACGTACTTATTATTTACTTATTTTGCACAGAACTGGCATTCAAAGCTTGTAAGTAGCTAAGTTAGTATAATAAAGTTTAATAGCTAAGATTTAATATTTTGAAAAGAAACCCACATTACGTTTGAACATTTGAATAATAGGATATGTTGTTTCAAACCTAAAGAAATATTAGGGTAATTACGGTTGACCGATGCGGTTTGAGTTGGTCTGATAATGTTAATAACCTACCCGGCATATTTTTTGTTGATGTTGTCCTCGCATACAAAAGTAATGATTACATGAACCTTCATATATAATTTAGTAGGTTCTGCCGCAATTACAACAGCAATCCAAAAATACAACTGTCCCGGATCGGACCCACATTTCTTTAAATCAGCATTACAATATTTTTTTATTAATTGACGTGTCTGTTTTTATTTAAAAGATATTTTTTTATTTTACCGTGTACAGTGTATTATGTAGAACAATATTTTAACTTTCGTCTGCAGTTGCGCGAGCCGAAATGAAACAATTTTGGCAATTGCGTAAGTGAAAGTAATTTAAAGTCAGCATTTCATGGTTCGAATGATGTTAGCGGCTGACCATGAAGCGACTTGACCATCTGCATGACCATCTAACATACGAGATCTACCTAATACCGCAATATTTACAATGTTGTAATACGCAAAGCTACAGAAGGAATTTCGACAGCTGTAGGTTAGGATAAAGGCAAGATTTGCCGCATCGATCTCTAAGCTAATAGAAATAAAACTTTGTTGGTTTTGGGAGTTGTAAGCTCAGAAGCCTTTTATGAAACAGTGAGAAGTCTTGAGTGATACAATTTTCTTTATTATACTTACCTATATGAAAAAGTAATTCTTATAATAATGTACTTATAGTATTTTTTTCTCTAGTACACGGGCGCGTGAGCTATGCTTGTGTGTGTAGAATATTGCACATTATTTAAAAGGTGCGTTAACACATTAATATTAATCATGTTAACCCCTTAATTAAGCAAATGCGCTTGTGCTACTCTTTGCTGTTGTGGGACAGGGCCTCTCGCTGCCGACGCTGGTAAGAGTCATGTTTGACAACGTGACGTCCTGGGAATCGGTCGCCTTCTTTTGCGAGCAGGTGATGCTGCAGAAGGAGGCTGCGGAAATGGCTCTAGAATCCACCATTACCACCATCACGCCCTGGCACTGAGGGGTTGTCCGTGAGTACTCGATGGATAACCTCTTTTCCACGTGGGGGCCTGTGACGCCAAGTGCTGTCCGCCGTGCGAACGCCTGCGCTACTGCGCTTACTCGTGCAGGGGATAATTAGCACATGAAGAGTACAGTAGGTTTTAGTGGGTAACCGGAGTCCGCACCTGGAGTCCCACATAACCCAACCGTTATCGCTACTGGGTATGCATAAAGCATTTCCTACTCTAAAATAAACAACTTTTCAAAAAAAAAGTCCAACCGACTTCAAAAAGCATAAAAATAACATATTATTAAAATGTGTGCTAGGTACCTGCTGTACTGTTTGAACCCGGTGCCAAGCCATGCCAATCGTTCAGCACCACGAGCCCCTCATCACCTAAGCTGGCGCGTTCGGTCGGTCGCAATCGCGGGATGGTGTGATCAATGAGTCTGATGTGGCAGGCGGACCTATAGAATACCTATTTGGCTTGGCACCGACTTCAAACAGTACAGCAGGTACCTAGCACACATTTTAATAATATGTTATTTTTATGCTTTTTGAAGTCGGTTGGACTTTTTTTTTGAAAAGTTGTTTATTTTTCTACTTTTAGTGTTTTATGTAGAATAATTGTTGTTTTTTGTATATATTTTCGGCCCACTCGGTGTTAAGTGGTTGCGTCGCCTATAGACACCTGCAATATTAAGGATAACATTAGAAGTGCGTTGCCATTCGGCGGATAACTTTTTGGGTTTTGTGCCCCTTTTATGTGGGCGACAGGCTGGCAACCTGTCACTATTTGGAGGCCCTGCATGCTCCATACTGCCAGAGGTGGTTTTATGTGTGACAAAATGTTACAGTTTTGTACAAGTTTAACATCTAAATACTAAGTATTACGGTGCTTTGCCTTCCATTATCAGCTCACCTAACAAGCTGAAAGAATACAACTATCGGTCTTTAGGTATTAAAGGTAGGCCTTTAATATTTAAAGAATTATCATCCAAACCTTAATCGTTATGGAGTTTCTCCTTCCATCATCAGCTCACCTGAATAGCCTGAAAGAATACAACTCTCGCTCTTTAGGTACCTTTAATATTTATAGAATTATCATCCAACTCCTAACCGTTAAGGAGTTTTTCCTTCCATGATCAGCTCACCTGAACAACTTGAAAGAATACAACTATCGCTCTTTGGGTACCTTTAATATTTAAAGAATTATCATCCAACTCCTAACCATTAAGGAGTTTTTATTTCATCATCAGCTCACCTAAATTACCTTAAAGAACACAACTACCGGTCTTTAGGTACCTTTAATATTTAAATAATCAACAATCAACTCCTAACAATTAAGGAGTTTTACCATCCATCATCAGCTCATCAACATGAGATGACTACCAGACGCAATCATACTAGAATAGCTTTATAAAAAATATGAATAACCCTCCTTTTCCGTTGTTTTTCGAGGGTTACCCTCGATTTTCCTAGCTTTGCATCATCAGATCCTGACTTGGTGACAATGGGACCACCTCAGGAGTATACACTATCGAATAAAAAAAGAATTTTGAAAATCGGTCTACAAATGACAGAGATATCGGTGAACATACATTAACCTTCCTTCATCAGCTCATCAACATGAGATGGTGACTACCAGACGCAAATGCTAGTATAGCTTTAGAAAAAATATGAAAAACGTTGTACATGCCTATAAAATTTGAGGGTTGCCCTCGATTTCCCTGGCTTCCCATCATCAGATCCTGACTTGGTGATAATGGGACCACCTCGGGAGCAAACACTATCGAATAGAAAAAGAATTTTGAAAATCGGTCCAGAAATGACGGAGATATCGGTGTACATACATAAAAATAAAAAAAAATACATACAGACGAATACAGAACCTCCTCCTGTTGGGAAGTCGGTTAAAAAAGGGGTGGGTTCATGTCGGTAGTCTAACGGAGGCTGGTATCGATCTCCGTTCGCAAAGAAACCGAGTCTAGCTGCCTGCGCGCTCGGCTACCGACGCTTCATTGATATCACGAAATTGTCTCTGTCACTGGGTGCGTGATGCCGGTGGGCAAACCACAGGACTGCCAACTCTAACTCCACCTCCTTCCACATGTAGAGAAATGGCCATACTCACCCACTGAAAGACAATTCTACGAAAGGAGATAACCTTTCGTAGAATTGTCTCTCTTAAGATATTTATTTTGATTGTTATCGCGTGAAGAGGTTGATTTAAATTCACGTGTATCTGTTCAAGGAATCTTACGAATTATTTAAGTAAACATTATTTGCAATTCACTTCCCTAATGTCAAGTCTTGCTTTGTAAATGAAAATGGACAGACATGTGAATAATTTGCGTTCGCTTTGATGATTGTTATTTCGCTTTAGATTAGCGTATTTGGCCTGTTTGCTTTTATTTTTCTAAAAGTCTATTATGCACATTCGAACACTTTTTCGGTAAATTTATGTTTTACTTTATTTTAAGACATTTTATTTAAGTTTTTTCATAATTAGTCTGGGTGGTAGTCATATACCTAGCGGAATATGCCGTACTGGACGCCGTAGAAGCGCTGCTCAACCTCTCAAAGCAATTTAGCTGCCTGATCGGGCATACAAATCGTACATAGACATAAGCAAGCTTATGAAACATATTATTTGGGATTATGAAGTTGTGTTTGAGGTAATAAAAATATAAGTAATAAAATTAACTCTAAAACTACGCAGTATAATAGTTATATTTTTGTTACTTACTAGTATTTTTATTACTGCAAATGGTAGGGTCATCTGTAGAATAAGAATCGATTACGGATTCGATTCTAAAATCCAGGTCATTCTGTCATGGAGGTGTCATAGGAACTAGGAACGTTCCCCTGTACCTATACGGTTAAGGTGCCGAATATAAAATATTACACAGAAACGATCGATAATTACGATCTCAAAAAGATCTTTTGATGCTTGTTCGGCGATTTCTTAGTAACTCACAAGGTAATAGGTACTCGTAGCGTAGATAAATGAAATTATAGAAAGTGATGACTTGACAATTTGTTCGGCACGGTGTCAAGGTATTCTCATACAAGTGAATGTGAATCAGCGTAGTTTTAATTTTTAAAGTGAATTTGCACTTGTAACTTTTGCTATTTAACTATGTAATCTAAATGACACTGCTTAAATCTTTATTTTAAAACTTAAAGAATAATTACCTTCACTACCCTGGCTTTTCTCTCTCCATATTTGATAAGATTCCGCAAAAGCCGCTATCGGTACGCGTTATAGTGCATACAAAACTGAACCGCAGTTCTAGAAAAGTCGAGGTTTATCAACTATCAGATACTTTCCAGATATTTAGGGATACAAATAGAGAAGCTAAAAAATCGGCTTCCCTGTTTGTATTCGATCTATGTACACAGATGAAATAATATTATGTTATATTAAACGAAATTATATAAATTTATCTAATTAACCTACTCAATTTAAAGCAAATAAATTATTATTATTATTACTATATTGGTAGAGAATTACTATTCATGAAAATGATTATTAATCAAAATAATGAATTAAAAGTTTAATGGGATCTAGGTGTCCCTTCCTTTTCCCGTTACAAGACCTTTGTACTGCATCGGAAATTATAAGGATGTAATTTAATGTCATTCGTGGAAAATTATAGGGTCCGTGACCTTTAAGGCTGATTGCCTCAAATGAGGTGTCGATAAACGGCAGTTAGTATGCTGTGTGGTAAGCGGATCACTATTACTGGTCTTTTATTGTTTGCAGATCCGCACTAGAGATGTGAGTGAAATTTTAAGTGTACCACTGAATCGCTTGTGGAACAGCTACCAATAGAAAAATCGAACTTTCTTGGTAGCTATATACTTAAGCCTACAACATACTAAATGACAACTTTTAAATCACGGAAAGGTATTTTTTTCCCTTTTTTATACTAGGACATGGCAAACTAGCTTGCGGCCCACCCGGTGTTAAGTGGTTACCGTCGCCTATAGACACATGCAATATTAAGGGTAAATCACTTAACACTGCAAGTGCGTTGCCATCCTGGGAACTAAAATGATATGCCTTCCATGCCCAGTAATAACACTTAACTTTCATAAGTGTACAACAACGTGTTCGAATTCGTCTATGAATTTTAACGTAAAACTTACACTAAGAGTACAGAACGACTAATGAAAATGCGCCTTAATAGTAGTGTCTAACTACTGGACGGAAAGTCACCATCATCATATAACCAATAATAATTGTTTGAACCTACTAACTACTGAGAATAGTATGCAAAATTATTTTATATTTAATACTTCACAGTCCGTGTTTTTACTACTTACATATTTATTTATTGTAAGACTAGTGCTTCATCCATGACTTCGTCAGCATGGTGTTCGGTTATAGTAGCCTTCGGGTATACGTGGTTATATTAAGTGCAACGAAATGTTACTTAAGGCTCTGCTTGGGACTACGATCGTATGTACATAATGTATTCAAATCGTTTATCTTTATAATTATTCATAAACAGTTCATATAATGTCCCCACCGAGGGGCTCGAGCCTACCCAACATTAGGGGCGATTAGGCCTTAGTCAACCACGCTGGCCAAGTGCGGGTTGGTCGACTTCACACACAACCTAAGAATTTCTTCATAGGTGTGTGCAGGTTTCCTCACGATGTTTTCCTTCACCGTAAAAGCGTCGATTAAGCGTACATATGAATTCAAAATTTGGAAACACATTGGTACGTGGCGGGGAACGAACCAGTGCCTCCCGGGCGGGAGACGACGCTCTTACGCACTACGCCACCGACGCTTCATAATTAATTTAATTAATAAATTTCTTTATAATCATTATTGTAGGTTAATTAAAACTCAAACAAAATGTTAATGAGCGTCAAAAGGCCATGTTAAGGGTGTACATAATAAGTACGTATACATAAGGAAGTACAACATTCTTATGACTACTTACTGTTAGCTTTGTTCTGTGTCACAAATTGTTGTACTTACGGCATAAAAATAGTCCTATTATGGTAACTTGCTTAGTTATGCTATACGAATGTTTCTGTGATGAGAGGATTATGTTGAGTTAATTCTTCACACAAACAAAGAGAATAATTTTTATAACGTCTCTAGTTAGTCGCTAAATGAAAAATATCTAGGAAAAAAGTTTTTTGTGCTTATTTTATAAGTCTTTGTTGCTTTAAATATTTAAATCTAACTCACTTTATAAATGAAAGAAATGATCCTGCTACAATAATGTTGTTAGAGCACAAATTCATACTCCGTAGGGATTTGTATTAAGTAAGCTTATTAAACCTCATTTGCCGCCAAAAAAGGTTCCATACTTTATAAAAAATACTGTAGGTGTTTTGTTATATATTAAGAAAAAAATAAAACTATAGTTGAAACAGTACTAAAATGGGGTTTTAAGGTCCAAAGGTTGTTACCGTTGTTTGTTATTGATTAGAATTACGGGAAAAAGTGATAAAATTAAATAAATATTCAGACAATCCACGTTGAGTGAAGGTTAACACTGGGAGCCTAATAACCACCATCTTATCAAAATCCTTTACATTAACAAGGTCGATGATGGCCATGTGTTCTTTGCAACGATCACAGAAGCTAAGCAACTAAGTGCACTGTCGGTACTCGGATGGGTGACCGAAAAGTTTTCAGCTCGATTTTTCTCCGTGCTTCGGAAGGCACGTTAAACTGGCGGTGCCTGAAAGATGTCAGTCTTAAACAAGTCACGTCATACATAGGTCTAAAATGACGACTTCTTAAAACTTTGACACCAGGGTATCTTATCCCACTTTATCTTATCGACCCAACGAGATCTTTGGTTTCACCCCTTTCCTTTTACTTTTGTCGCTCCTTGAATATGTAGGCCATCAGCCTTACTACGTCCATGGGCTTGAAGAGCCTGTAGTGCTTTGGCCTTGGCTAGGCCACTCCCAGGATGTTCATTCTAATCCTGGCTATGGAATCGCAGTCACACAGCAGATGTTCCGGGGATTCCCGGTCATGCCCATAATTGCTCTGCAGTTCAATGTTATTGAAATTTGCATGTTGTTAGTGTCATAGAGTCTCGTAAGCCCATCCAAGATTAGGCAGGCCTGTTGTCTGCCGCCATATATGAATTTACTCCATCCTCTAGGACAGTCTCCTATGAAGGATGTGGATTGTTTCATACCAGGCTACAGCATCCATTCCCTACTATGTCTTTTATTGACATACTCTTTGATGGCTCTGCTGATGTAGCTTTTAACTGCCAAGGCCAACATGAATTAGATTAACTACTTGAAGAAGACTATAACAACAATATTAACAGTATTGCTGTGTTCGGACTACAGAAAAAATCTGTGGTTCGGACAGATCGTAATAAGATAGCGGGACTATCTGCCTTAACAGAGCTTTTCAACGCTGAGTTACAACAGGGAATAAAACATTCTGTGTGTACGCGCGCGTTGACGGCAAGCAAACTACGGACCTACCGCGCAAATAATATTATGTACGGACTAAGAACAGCTACTTAATTATTCAACGACTCATTAACGAACTACCGCCAGAAGTGCGAGACAAATTAGGTAAAAAAAACATGAAGAATAAATTGAAATCATACTTTTTAAGCACCTTACAAGATTAACAACAATTTATTCCGAAAAAAAAATTATATCTAAGTACATTTACTCTTTTCCTCTACCGTACCAATAGTTGATACTATACTATTTGTTGATTTATTTTGTAACAAAATTTATATCCTCACATGTCGTTCCAGCACAAACCTTGTGGTTTTAGTGTGCGACTGTATACGACATTATTGTTTATATTAAGATTGTAAATGGTAAAAAAACAATGATTGTCCGAACACAGGCCGAACAACTGGCTAGCTCAGCAGGTAGTTAAGGGTTTCGGTTCATGCTTACTCTATTTCCGGCGTAGGGAGACTCCCCAGCGAGAGATGCTCGCCGATTAGAAACCCACTAGAGAGGCTTACCAGTAACCTCGCCTTTCAAAAATCCCCGTGACGTTGTGTGTGCTTTATTCATAACGAGCACAAATTCTTTTCTGTCAAGTTTAATGTAAAGTATTATTCTCAGTATATACTGGGTGTAAAAGACATGAACAGTCAAACGAAAACCATGTATTCTATACATCAAAATAAGACATATTTCAGAAAAAAAATTGCTGGGAAATGATTTTTATTTTTTTGGTGTTAAAATAAATTGCAAATTGTACCACGCAATGTAAAGGGCTTAACTCGCACGCAACTCGCAAAACCGCGATAATTTTGCCAGACGGCGGCCCCGTTTGTTAGTGTCCGTGCGCATCGAGCGACCTACATTGAACGCTAACGTTTTGAAGCCATTTTTTGTTATGAAATACTATAAAAATGATAATGTTTCTTTGGACAATAATTAAGAAATAATGTTTAAAATACGTTTTTATAAAAAAATGAAAAAAAAATTATGACTTTGACCTTCAATAAAATCGTAACTATCAATTTCCCAGGTATAGTCTAAAGGAAAAAAAATGTTATGATGATGAGCAGAATACATGGTTCTCGTTTGACTGTTCATGTCTTTTACACCCTGTATACTATTCTAGTAATAACATATTTGGAGACTTAGAAGTATTTTTTTTAAATAGTGCAAGCAAACTGCAAACTGCGGTCTGCGTTTCGCTCTGTTGCGTTTGTAGAATTTTGTGGTTGGAATTCTTGTTGATAACACAAAAATGACAACCGTACTCGTAAAATGAGGCCGTCTATTGGATACTAGAATGTAGAACATCATTTAATGTATATTATTTGAAGTCGACGTAAATAAGAAATAACATGCGTAACATTCTATATAAAAACCGAATACATTTCAAAATAGTGAACATTAGAAATTGTTATAATGATTTTGAGCGGCGATAAAATTAGCGCCAATTTTATATTTTTTATGTTTTATAATCTGTATATTTACTCTTGACTGCTTGTTATTGTTACTTGTTACTCGGTGTTTGGCGCGCTGTCATGGAGTCCAGAAATTTTTTGTTTCGGTAATTAAAAACAATTTTTCATAGTGAATTTAGTCCAGTGCAAGTGGTGTTATTTCGATGCACAAGCATCCATGTTGAATATCAATTATGAGGAATGATTAAATAAAGGGTTTGTGGTGTGTATAGCGTTGAGAATTTTATAGTGGGATTACCATCTCATCATGAGGTCTGTTATCATTCATTACAAGCCAAGTGCTCCCTAGTTGCATTGAAATGTGTAACACCCATAATGCAAAATTCAAGAAAGAAGAATTTGTCATACGAATATGTGGCTGGAAGGTCTGCCACCAAGTCGAAACCCCTAAAAAGCTCACGTTTTATTGCAAATTCTTTTTTTATTAGACTAACGCATATTCGTTCAGTAAAGTTGTGGAGTTTCTTTCGCTATTTCTTCTCCATATTAGCATAATAATAATTATTTCGTCCCGAAATGGTGGTAGGGTTTTGACGATTTAAAAGTACTTAGCAAAGTCCATTTAAATAAAGAGATTTTCATTTCATTTCATTTCATTTCAAAGTACAATATAATTATTTAAGAATGTGACTAACTTGAGACAAAAACTTGCATCGTCGTAATAGATGAGTTAAGCTTTTGGTACCGATGAAATAGACACATTTGGTAGAGGTAAAATAGGCACATCTTCAGTTCATTGTGGATTTCGGATGAAGCTTTTTACTTAGTTGCTTAAAAAAGTATATTAAATATATTATCGGTTATCGGGACTAGTATTGGTAAAAACTTCTTTTCCTTGAGATATACACAAGACTGTCAACAATCTTCATAGATCAATTTATCCCCTATCTGAAGACTTCATTCATTGGCCAATTTCCCTTAACTCTTCCTTTCATTAACCATTTACTGTTGACTAGTTCTGAACAGTATAATAATCGATGGGTATTTCTGACCTTTACGATCCAATCTAATCTTCTTGACGTTACAATGCTTAGTCAATGTATTTTTTTGTTGGTATTTATTATCGATACAATGAATATTAACATATATGCAAATAAATACATATTGAACCTTGAGTATATATTTGCAGAAGGGTATCCCACAGGAGAAAATGTAGGCTAATAATTAATTTGATTATTATCTGCATTTTAACGCACCCGAAGGTTACTATTACGAATGTGAGTTCTTCACGCGGTCCTTCCGAGTATCTCCATATATATAGCTACCAATATATCCTAAACTAAGGATCTATTTGACAGGTTCAAACGAAGATGACATTAGCGTTTATCTGACAGATACTTGTCTCTTAATTTGAACCTATAAAACCTAGAAGTGTTCTCAAGTGTGTGGTCATATTTGTGACTTACAAGTCTTCTATGATAGTTAAGTTATTGTAAAAAATTGGTTGTCTGTAAAGTCGGTTTACTGACGATAGTTGAACGTGACAACGTCTTAAGAAAATACTGTTGGAATGGTAGCATTTTTCAAAAGAAAAATTTAATTTCATTTGTTTAATAGATTTTTGCTTGCACTTCAAGCCTTACATGGAACGCTTCAGAGCGAGGTAACGCCGCATGCGTCATGTTTTTTCGTGCGTGCAGCCGGCTCTATCGAATTATAAGACGTTGTCACGTCAAAAAGTATGTACACAACAACACAAACACTAAAACTAGTGTATTAAATAAATTCTTTTGAATTTAATTTGAAAAACGCGAGAAAACCTAATAAAACTGAGAAACATCTTTGTGTCGACTACAATGTAAGGAATCGAATCGCGATTCACGATCGCATCGGAAATGCGTTGAGAAATCGAGTTAATGGATCTCGATTACAGAACTCGACGTTCCGTTGCAGAGTACGAGACATTTCCAATTCAGCCCTTCCAGAAAATGAACCGTATGTATAGTGTTAATAGTTGAAAATGAATTATAGTAAAATAAAGTAAGTACGTACATTTAAAAAGTTAATAAAAATTAAAACAAAATATTAGTAAAATACTTCTTCTTGCTTAGACCACAGGCTGGCAACCTGTGACTATTTCAGGCATTGCATGATCTTTATTGCTGGGTATGGTTTTATGTGTAACCAATTGTGACTTACCTAAGGCGCTATGCAGATAGAGCAACTTTGATCTCCGTATTGCGGCAACAGGCAATTCACAACTAGCTATGCTATATAACTTAATGAAACTGCACAGACTTAGCAACTCAAGTTGTGAGTTTCGATGATCAACGACAGTTTACAGTTCCTGCACTCGAGGACAGAAGTTTTTAACTGTCGCAAATACCAACTTTAAAAATTATACCTAAATAGGTACAAACGTGGCGTAAATGCGTCAAGTTGCTGGTTTCCGCGCCCGGCAATTGTTACACGTTGAGCGTCTTAACTTCTTTCCCCCCAGCGCCAGTCTTCGAGATCCATAGTCACACCGACTGCTGACCATAGATTTGAAAAGTTTAGTTTAAATCGCGGCAACAGTAAACTCCTGTTTTCTGTTGTTGTAACTGGCAAGCTTTAACGAAAAATATTTAAAAGTTGATAGTTACTTCTAGTAAGTTCATAGTTTGTTTAACTAAAATTGCTCTGTCTGCATAGCGCCTAAGGTAATAGATACTCAACCCCTTTCGGAGTTATGAGCGAGATTGTATTTTATCTTCTTTATACAGAAGAAAATCTAGTAAGGATTTGTTAAGTTTATACAGGTTGTTTGGTCCATGGTATAACATGCGAACAATCATGCTATGCTACAGTCCTAAAGAGTATGAACACAGGAGTAAGTATAGTATTATCAAACATTCTAAATTGTAAAATTAATTTGGAAATGTACGGAAAGGTCTTGATAAAAATCGCCTCAATGCAGGGTGCATTGGCCGCGAACGTAATTAAAATTACTGAAAATTTTCATTGCATATTGCTTTCATTTCGTACTTTGATCGTGAAATGGGTTCATGTTTGTTATTGTGGACAATTCGCTGTCCACTTTTAATATTTAAAGTATTTATTACATACATATTTTATAATTAATATTTAATTATACAAAAAATAATAATTGCACTATTTTAACCGTCCATAAACACAAATTACTAAGTTGTTATGTAGACGAATGTATGTCAATTCTAACAATTAAGTGGAATATTTATGTGATTATTACAATATTTTTTTTATTTATGCTTTCTTATGGATCTTTACCTCGTAGTGAAATTTTATGTATTTAATTATAATCAATGTGAGCATACGAAATTATAATTATGATCGGTGATTTGCTTAGTTGATGATAGTATGATGGAATACAACGGAAGTTTAAAGGGTATTAGATTCCTTGATCAGACACAAGACCGTAAGGAAATTACTACCATCAAAGAATTTCATTATTAACCAAACAACTCTTAGACAAATGAATTTGTAAACATATAATTAATACAATGCTTACCCCAATCACACAACACTGATGGCACTAAAAACACTATCACACCCGCATATAAGTTTCGTAAACTGATACATTTTGTACGTTTTTTGATAACACGCAACCTTTTTTCACAGTTTTCTAATTTAATAGACATGATTGAAAGTAAAAGTTAATGAAAATTGAAAACATAGAAAGCCTATATAAAAATGCTTAGGGTGTTTTCAATTACGTCATAATATTAAAAATAATTTCCTTTTATTACTTTCGTATTTTTAAATGGCGCCAAAAAGCGCGGGAAGACGCGCGCGGAGCATGCGCGCGGTTCGGACAATGATCTGACATTTTTTCTCCGCAGAGACAAATGCCATTGCGCTCCGCAGCCACGCACAGCCTTCCGAGAGAATTTAATTTTATTCAATGATCGTGGGTAATTTTATGCTCTGTATACCTACATTAATTTCGCGGAAATATCTTCTGCATTACAAAAGTGTCGTAACCGGTTTCTTGTGGTCGTTACGAATTATACTTATTGTTGAATAAATTAAAATACTTATGTGTTATAGAAATGTGGTATTCTTTTTTCACATTTTATTCAAAGTTTGAATATTAGTTTGTATGATAAATTAGGTAGGTATCTATATTTTTGAAATTATTCCATACCTATGATCTTCAACTAAATATATGTCCGAATAATAGTGAGATATCGAGAGTGGAGAGGTTGACCTGGTCTAAGAAGTTGACTTAAATCTAGAATGAATCGAATATTAGGTATGTACATTCTACTCTTTAATCATAGAAGAGATTAAATATGGCTGATTGTTTACTTCACTTCATCATATTAGCCGAGAGACCGTAAGCCTCCCTTCAGTAGCTGGATTTGGAGGTGCCATCGGCGAAATGTCCAAAGGTGAAAGATTCTGTCGGGGAAACGGAAATAAATAAATCGTCCTGTCGACGAACAGTCCGGTCATCGGAGAACGGTTGCGGAATTCCCACAAGGATCTCTAACTCGATCAGTCCTGCGGTGGCCGCATCCAGTGGCTTCCAAGATCGTCGGTCCACCTGGTGGGTGCCTACCAACGCTGCGTCTCGCGGTACGCGGCCGCCATTCGATGACCTTTCCGCCCCAACGGCCATTTATTTCCCTTAATACAATTTTAAGAGTCTTTTTTCATTCTGCGCCTATTTTAATTTTTATTACTTAACACACCCCGATAAAAAAATAGTTAATATTTTATCAAAAAAAATATTATTCATACTTTATTAATTTTAAAATCGAAATGTTTACGACGCGAAATTGCAGTTTCGAACTCTCGTTAAATTAGTTTAAGCTGTTCAGTACAATTTGACACTCAATGGAGTATGAAATGTGAGATTGGACGCGATTCTGCCAATTTGTTACCACGAAACACACTTCTATTAGCAGTTTGAATTACAGAGGTTTCAATTCATAAGTGTAGAATGTGTCCAAGTTAAAAACACGGTCACAATTTAAAAAAGTATTTTTGTGAATATTGTCGAAGGTTTAATTTCCTTGGAGGCTTTTTTTAAGTCGTGAATCCGCATATTATTGCTGCAATGTTTCGTTTGGGTAATATTAATTTTAGTATACTCTTTCCCTTCTCGGCATTTTTTTGGTCTCGATTCATTGCGAATCTATAAACGACAGTAATTATAAATTCTATTCTATTCTATTCTTAATTAATGGCGTCGCGATACTTATACGTACGCATTTTGCCAATGTCAAGTGAAAATGTAGCTAAAGTAACAAAAATTGTACGGTTGATTGGAGTTAAAAATGTACTCTCTCAACACGTGCCTTTACAACAAGAACTCGGGAGAACCTCCAAATTATAAATCTATGGATAACAGTAGTTCCCAAAGAAGGTTGGTGTCAGGCGGCCGACGGTAAAAACCTATTCCCAAAACCTTTAGTAGTAAGTATTGTCGATATCAAGATACAAGCTGAGCCCGCGTCTTGTGTTATGTTGTTATATAGATAGTCCACTTATCGAGGAAGGCCTCGATAAATGGACTATCTAACACAAAAAGGATTTTTCAATTTGAATCAGTAGTTCCTAAGATTAGCGCGTTCAAACAAACTCTTCAGCTTTGTAATATTAGTACCTTATGGAATAATTTAATTTTTGCGTTTACAAACGCGTAAATAGTAATACTAGAAAAATACACTGAAAAAAATCGACTCGCCCGGATTGTGGAAGATGCGGGTTCGAGTCCCGCCTGAGGCCAGTCGATTTTTTTCAGTGCATTTTTGTAGTAATAATATTAGTACCTATTGATACTGCACCGACCTCAAATAATATGGAAGCAGGGTAGAAAGAAAGACACGTTTTATTACATATAGAAGCAAAAGCTGTTGCGATCATCTCAAATTTCAAATTCAAATGTTTTATTGCAGACCATAATTTTTACTCTATCTAATTTTTATCTCATTTTACCAAGGCATTTTACTCTGTTAATATTTTATTTATTTTTTCAGAGCAGAAGATGTTACTAGTTATATTGGCTTTAATATTTATTGATGTGATAAAAAGCGCGAACTGTGAACAGACTGAAAAACCGGCGCGACTGTGTCCTGTGCCTTGTAAAGTAAAGGACGCACCTTTATTTTTTTTAACTTACCCCATCTTTTACCCTATGTACCAGTACCCAGTGTTTTATGCACCTATGTATTATGTTTTGGGCTAATTTAATTAATTGTAAATAGAAATATAATTTCTACACTAAGCAATGCTTGTGTTTTTTTACTCGACTAAGGCGAAGTAACGAACAGTTATGATTTTAGCAGGCTATGTATGTTTGTATTTCCGTATGTTCCTCTGTAGAGCCTACACTATTCTTCCGATTTTGATGAATATGAAAATGAAAATGAAAAAATGAAAAATGAAAATAACAGGAGCAGTTGATTTTATCTTGTAAACTGCAGAACTCGTAGTGTATTTTTCTTTGTACGAAAAACGTAACTATTTTTGTTGCGTTAAGAGTTGCTTAATTTGTATAGGAAACATAAATAGCGCCCTTAGCGGAAAGAAGTGCAAATCACTTATCCCCACAGATATATCAATCTAAGGAGATCCGTCGAATCGCCGAATTCATAGGAAGACCGAGTGTCGCGATCAGCGGCCGTACTACATAACAAGGTTCTAGTTGAGCATGTCGTAATATACACTATTCAAGCGATGAAAGTTAAGCACAGACGCAAAGGAGATCGGTCGAATCGCTGAGTTACGTATTCACTTGACTTTATCGGAAGGCGAAGTGGCGGAAATGTATGCCCACAAGGCATACACTTGTCACAAGTTAAACGCCGGCTTGGCCTATACCCTCGTATTATTAAATCTGTGCTTATCCCGTACAAATTTTCATACAGAAAAACTTACACTAGAAATGTAGGTGTTAATCGACAATATAACCTACCAAGATACATGTATCAGTATTGTCAATATCAAGAATAGTGGACCGACCCCAAAATAAATTGGATGGAGTTTGAGCAGGGTGGGAGAAAGAAGGAGCAGATATTAATCGATATTATAGAACCACTAAAAACTGTAATTAACGCGATTAAATTACCTTTTAAATGCCTGACGTTTCAGCCGGTTAACACCGACCGTGGTCACAGGCGGACTACTACGGTCGGTGTAGTTTAATCGCGTTAATTCCCGTTTTTAGTTGTATTAATCAGTCGTGTAACGCGAAAGTTTAAAAGTGATGATATTATAGAAGATAGTAGCGTATAATCTTTGAGACAAGCATATAACTACTGGCAGGATCAGCAGCATTCCTCGTTTCTTGGTCTTTCGACTAAGAAGAGTAAGAAGCAGCGTGGCGATGGTGTCGGTGGGGTGGCCTTTCGTTAGTCCACCACCATCTTCTCCTCCTCCTGCTAAATGGACTTAGCTAATTACTTAAAATCAACCGAACACCTTACCACAGCTTCGTGACGAAAATAATATTCATTTAACAAGATTATTTTCTGTGCTGGATTGCGACTTTTCACAATACATAGAATATAAGTTTTAAAAACGTGCGCTTGTATCTAAATTTTAAAAAGACAGGCAAATATTCGTCAATGTATTGTACCTATTCGATAGGCAGTTGGAAGTTTTCTCTGTAGTCTATTCTTAATTCGAATCTTATCACAGGCGGATTATGGCCTTTTTGTACACCACATGTTAATGCATTTTATTCTCGGAACCCGTAAACTTGTAGCGCAGAAAGAGTATAGAGTACTTATAGAGTAGAACACACATTTTGGTATTCCATCAAGTTGGGACGGAACTAAGCAGTAGCAGGCAGTGACCAAATATCAAAACAACGTATTTGAAACTTCTAAGTGCCTGGTGATCCATTCCAATTTAATTTGAATGAAATTTAAAGATGTTTAATTGAACTTATTAGTTATGTATTTAAAAAATTGTGTAGCATTTCTACGACTTTTAAACGCATATGAACTTTTTGATACCTCTTTTTGTATTTCTTAGATACTTTTCCCTTTTTGAAGTCTATTATTAAATTCTTATTATTTTTCTTCCTTTAGCTGCATCTTTGCTTGCTTTCTTCACATTTTCTTATTATAATATCTACATTTTTAATTATTTAGATTCCAGTAGTTATCTCCTTAAAATTAGTATAAACAAGTTTTCATATTTTCGTGTGTAATGCAGTTAGGAAAACTTTTTTCGTCAAGTAACCAGTAGAACAACAGTTTGTGGCTCTGAACCAATGGCTTTTTGCCTTCTCATTATTATAATGGCTGCGTTAGCGTAAACGAGAACAAAAGTATTAGTCCCGTTTAGTGGCGTAGTCAGGTAAACTACTGCTGGATAAACAGAAAAGCTTTTTATAAATTGTTTGCTACGTGCCTCTAGAATAACATCTCTTTTAATACTGAGAACAATAAGAAATTATTGAAGTGGGTATTTAGCTTTAAGCTCGGAAAGCTGTGTTTTTAACCTACAATTTGTACCTTTTTAAATTTTACAATGGAATTCGTTTTCATTTGGTTATTTTTTAATAATTTTTTTACAGCTCTAGCTACTAAGGTCTTATAAGCCAAAAGTAATTTTTTCTTTCCTCTGTTTTCTGTTCTCGCAAAAGGTTATAAATAGAAAAAATACTGTTGTGCGTTTTTCTGGAAAATAAATGAAGAGGAATAAAAACAAGATACAAAGTCGAAGCTTTTCAATATTTTTAAGAATATTTTTTTTATGTTGAAAAGCAGCATTAAAATACCAATGTCGTTCATCAGCAAACCTTTATTTCAAAGCCTCACGATGTTGTATGTACACATTAATATAATACCAGTACTCAAACATACATTACATTATGAAATAAAGAGAACATTGATAACTAGGTGGTAGATCTGTATGTAAGGTCGTCTTAGTAGGTATCACTGCCTTTCATATTTCAGCCGTGAAATAGTTTGCTGTGATTCGGATTAAAGGGAAATGTAGCCAGTGTAATTAAAGGGCATGGAAGGCATTTCATATTAGGCCTAGGGATGAGAACGCACTGTAATATCAAGTGATTTTTGCCTTGTTATTGCAGGTGTTTATAGGCGACGGTATCCACTTACCAGTGGGCAGTCAGCTTGTTTGTCATCTAGTTTAATAAAAAAAAGTATAAAACAAAGTCGCTATCCGCCGTCTGTCTGTCCCTATGTATGCTTATATCTTTAAAACTACGAAACGGATTTTGATGCGGTTTTTTTTTAATAGATAGAGTGATTCTTATGGAAGGTTTATATGTATAATACATGCATATTTACATACGCATTGCACCCGTGCGAAGCCGGGGCGGGTCGCTAGTAATAAATAAATAAAAATATTTTAAAGTGGAAAAATAGTACATGCTTAGGCACCCTTACACATTTCAATTAGTATTTTCATTTAAGATAGATAATGCCTTTGAAATATACAAGAGCAATGTATTATTTACAAACACTTTGCTATATTGTATATCGTTTTATCGACCTCGTACTTGGCCGGCTTCAATCTTTTAATATTCTACCCGGAGTTTCTCCCGAGTTCTTGTTCTAGGGGCACGTGTTGAGAGACTACATTTTTGACTCGATCTGCCGTGCAATTGTGTGTTACTTTATATATATTTTCACTTGGCATTGGCGAAAATGCGTAATCTTTTTGTGTCGCGATCGCCATTTCTTTAAAAGAATAAGAATATCCTACCCGTTAAAAGCATTGATTTTGTTTCCAATTTTTATTTAGCATTTAAAGTGATGATTGAAATCGATACCAAATTAAATAGAAAACGAAATACATGAAAAAAATCCTGTCAAAGTGCTGAGACGGGACTTGAACCCGCGATCTTTCGGTATCTGGGAGACTGTTCTTCCAGCTGAGCTACACCGGACTGAAAAACCGTTTAAATTACCTATACTGATGTTTGGTTGCATAGCAATTATTAAATAACAGCGGTCGCAACCAAACTCTGGTAGTGCGATCTGTATATAGGTAAACTGTGAATTGAATATTGAAACCAAGAAATTTTGAAACCGACTAATGCAGTTGCTCACGTTTAGCTAATATAATTTTGAACTAGTGTACTATTTCTCATATTTAAAAGGATAAATTAATCTTATTTTAATCATCATCATCATCACAGCCTTTATATTTCGACTCACTGCTGGGACACAAGGCCTCTCCTTGTCATCGAAGGAGGTTTAGGCAGTAGACCACCACGCTTGCCCAATGCGGATTGGTGGACGTAGTATAAGGTGATCAATACCCCTTTGCTGATTCATTAGTCGCCTTCTACGACACCCATTGGAGGATATGGGGTGATGGTAATCTACTCTGCTCTGCCGGCATCACACGGCCGCACTATTTTTTTAATATGAAGATCTTAATGACGTGTTGTTGATGACAATTCTCATACTCTCTTGTTGCGATTTCGATAATTGAACAACTTTCGGTTTGACGATTGGAAATATTACCTATTTCATTAAAATAACTGAAAAAATAATTATATAGATATTTGTGAGTTTGTTAGCAATATTGAATATCTTTGATTGAGTGACATTTTCAATGTAAGAACGAACACATCTTGGAACATGATACCTACTTTTGGTGAAGATTATCTTATTACATATAGTTACCTACCACGGTACCTACCTACTTGACCAATTAAGGCCGTAATAGTATTTATTTAATTGCGGTACTTGATTATCAATGTAAACGTTCATGTTAATTGTTTTACAAAATAGCATGAAATTACTATTTGCTTATAAAATTTGTATCGGTTTTGAAGTATACGTAGTGATGAAGTGTGTACAGGTGAGATTTCCGGTCAAATGCCATTAAAGTTTGTCATATTTAAATAATTGGTTTTAAACTAAAACAAATAAAAAGTGATTGATTCGAGAAACAGCTGTTAAATATTTTTTTAACTCTGTTATTTTATTTTATAGAAAACTTACAGCTGTGTTACATATTAGTAGGTAGGTACTGAAGGTCTTTACAAGTTTCCACATATAGGTCAACATTGATAATATTACACTTAGATGAAAAAAAAACATCCATATAAAAACAAAATTAGTAAATTAAATACAATGATTATAGAAAAAAAATAGTCTGCAACCAGCTTTTTAAATTGAGTGGTTATAGTATTAAATAAGTCTACGTCATGTTTCCTAGATAATCTATGTAGTGCTTAAGGTATACCAGAATATATCTATGCATAGATACTACCCCTTCACATTATGTGGGCGTGGTAAAAGCCAACTGAGGGATATTCTAAACCCGTGCTGACCATCGCACCAAGGGTTCATTCGCGTGGTGACGAATAAAGGTAGAGGGTCTCCTTTTACTGTGAACAAGAAAAAAGTGTAAAACACTGCAAACTGACTACGTAATTATTATAAAACGGCACTCGATTTCAATAGAAATCGACAATCAAACTGTTTTCGCGCTGGTTTGGTTGATATTCCTTTTGTGCTAAAATGAGCAAATGAACGGAGGAATCAAGGAAAGAAGGGACTCACCTTTGTCGTGCACGTGCTTACTGCACGTGGTTCTCGATTCAGGGTTTGCTGATCCTTGTTCCTTGTCCTGGAGGCCTCCTTGTTAGGACAGAATACACTTTCTAAAACTTTCACTGCAAGTAGGTACTGTGAAACACCGAATTTACACGCTTTTCCGAGGACCACTTAAATACGCTGATTTTTCTAACGCATCGACAGGTGAACTAAGGTCGGGGAAAAATAGAGGAAGGGCATGGGATCGCAACGAGTGCGAGGGAGACAGGAATCATTTGCTCATTTATTGCGTTTCGTTGACATTATAATATTTAATTTGAAATTTATAATTTAGTATTTATTTAGAGATTATTTATTATTATTATATAGTAGATTAATCATGCCTACTACATTATTAAATCTATACTATGGCTTAATCATGCCCCTCGGGTTGACAGGATGTAGTCCTTTCAACGAATGTTATAGTTTATGAAGTTTATTTATGTGAAGTTTATTATATGTATTTTATTTAGCGAATATTTTTTACACAAATTTTCCTAGTATTTATTACCTAATGTTAATATTTAATTTTATATTAGTATTGCAAATAATAGATATTAATTATAATTAAGAATCTAAGTGGACTGTATAAATAGCAATTGTTTTCATTGATTAGGCAGAGGAAAGACCTTCACCACTGGTCTTCGGTAAAGGCCAGTTTTAGTTCTAACCTCTACTACGCGGACCACATTATCTTTGCCTGGGAACGTACGTTCTATGATTCCTAAGGGCCAATCCAAAGGAGCACTGTGATCAGACTTCAGCAAAACAACGGTTCCAGGTTGAATAGAATTACTATCAGTTAGCCATTTGTTACGGACCTGTAAAGTATTCAAATATTCAACCTTCCAGCGGTTCCAAAAGGTTTGAACTAAGTTATCGATGGCACGTTTCCTTTTAAGAAGATCAACATTCAGGTTATTAAAGTCTTCTGAAGGAAGGGACTTTAATGGTGTCAATACAAGAAAATGAGCGGGGGTCAAAGCCAGTGGTTCTGAAGGATCACTGCTTAATACCGACAGAGGCCGGGAATTAAGCACTGCCTCAATTTGAGCGAGCACTGTCGTTGTTTCCTCAAAGGTAAGTAATTGATTCCCCACTATCTTAGAAAGATGGGTTTTAATACTTCGGATGTTACTCTCCCACAAACCACCGAAGTGTGGGGCCGATGCGGGATTGAACTTCCAATCTATAAAGTTATCACGGAGTTCATTGGCAAATTTCTCTTGATATTCGTTGGAATTTAAAAGTCGATATAAATTATCTAAATATGATTTGGCGCCAATGAAATTTGTTCCACAATCAGAGTAAAGCACCGACACCGGTCCACGTCGCGAAATAAAGCGCTTAAGAGCATTAAGGAAAGCTTCGGTGCTCAAGTCCGAGGCCAACTCTATATGAATTGCCTTGGTAACGAGGCAGATGAACAAGCAAATATAAGCCTTATGCGTGCGCACACCGCGACGATGGTATGGTACGATCTGCAGAGGCCCTGCGTAGTCAACGCCAGTATGGCAGAACGCTTTCGCCTCTTGCACTCGACATGCCGGCAGATCAGCCATTATTGGAAATTTATTTCGAGGGTTGACCTTGAAACAAATATTGCACTGGTGCACTCTTTTCCGGACTATATTACGTGCAGACACTATCCAAAATTTTTGTCTCAATATGGACATTAATAACTGTGGACCAGTATGTAGATTTATTTGGTGATAATAATCAATTATCAAATTAACAAGGTGATCTTGTCGGGGTAACAGCATTGGATGTTGACTGTCATAGGTTAAATCGGCATTATTTAACCTACCGCCCACTCTTAATATACCGTCCTTCATAAAAGGATGTAGCTTTAAAAGAGCAGGGGGCCATTTTCTTCCAGAACAAGCCTCCTTAATCTCTTTCGAGAAATGTACTTTCTGCAAGTCAATGATTACCAGCCTTTCAGCCTGCTGTAAATGAGCTAGATCAAATTTCTTGGGTAGTCGTTTAATGAAACGAAGCACATAAATAACTATACGCAGCAATTTTGGCCACGAAGATACTCGTCTACCTAGCTCATACAAGATAGGATTTGAAGTAGCTGATTCGGGCAATGTGACCAGAACATTGACCTTAATTTCGGGTACTTCACTTACTGAAGATGGTTCGAATTGACGCACTGGCCACTCGGCCATTGGAAAATTAATGAACGGGGGCCCATTAAACCACAACGGGTGTTCCAGCAGTTGTGACGGTGTTAAACCCCTGGATAGGCAATCAGCGGGGTTATCCTTTCCGGAGATATGGTGGAAATGACGGGCATCCAAAGCATTTTGAATTTTAGCCACACGATTGGCAACAAAGGTTTGCCAGCGCGTAGGTGACGAATGAATCCATGCCAAAGCCACGGTACTATCAGTGAAAGCAAAGACATTGGAAATACAACACCTAGAAGCGTACGTGTCGATGACGAAGCGCATTAATTTTGCTAGTATCAAATTAGCGCATAACTCCATCCTAGCAAGTGAAATCACAGTTTTCGAAGGTGACACTCGTGATTTAGCACAAATGATATTGAATAAAGTTTGATTAGAACCCGGCAAATAAACGTGCAAATATACAACGCCACCATAAGCGTTCTCGGAAGCGTCAGCGAAACCAACTAATGAAATGATACACTGGTCAGTAATACCTAGATGACGCGGCAGTTTAATATTTTGCAATAAGGGTAATTCCGCTTCAAACCTTTGCCAAAGTGTTGTGACATTTGAAGGTGGACATTCATCCCAACCTATGTTATCCTTCCATAAGGATTTAATAATCAATTTTGCTAAAAGTGTCACTGGCGCTACAAAACCCATTAGGTCCCATAACCGAGCAACAGTTGACAAAATGTTGCGCTTAGTACATGTGCGTGGCTGAGGAGTCACACAGAATGTAAAAGCATCCTCCGCTGGCAGCCAATACATGCCTAGTATTTTTAAATGATTTTCGGGACTGAATTCGATCGCCTCAGTGACGCGATTAGGCGGCGGGATTTTTGCCATAACTTCAGGTACGTTACTTGAAAATTTTACAAGTTCAAACCCCCCAGCGGCAAATAAATCAATAAGTTGATTGGCGAGACCTATCCCTTCCTCCACAGAAGGACAGGACGTCGTGAGGTCATCAGTGTACATATCGCGTTCGGCCACAGCAGCTGCTTCAGGAAAGCGGACTCGTTCGTCCTCGGCTAGCTGACGTACAGTACGTATGGCGAGGTAAGGACTGCAGCATAAACCGAACGGAACTCGCGTCATTTCAAATACTGTAATAGGTTCCTCAGGATCAAACCGATACAACAGCCGCTGGAATTTGACATCATTTTCGTCTGTCAATATACGCATGTACATTTGTCGAATATCTGCAGTTATAGCCACTCGAAACAGACGAAATTTTAACAAGATTTGAAATAAATCATTTTGAATGTTTGGGCCGGTATACAATAAATCATTTAAGGATTTACCGGTGGCTGTCGCATTACTCGCATTTAGTACTACGCGTAATTTGCTAGTACTCTTATCAGTACGGATCACTGCGTGATGTGGAATCACATATTGATTATCAGAATTTTTTAATTCTGAAATAATACCGACAGGTCTCAAATAATTTTTCTGTAGATATTCTTTGAATACACTGTCGTATTCCCGTTTTATATCAGGATGAGAAAGCAATCTATGCTCCAAAGATAAATACCTACGCTCGGCGGACAGAATTGAATTACCTAACTTGGAAGTATCTTCTTTAAAAGGAAGAGAAACGATATAACGTCCAATAAAATCACGACGCACTGTATCGCAATAATATTTCTCACACCTACTTTCATCCAATGTCAACTTTTTGGAAACATCAGGGACCTCCTCTAACTCAAAAAATCGATTCATACGATTTTCGAGTTGTTCATCGGTTGTACAAAAGGTACGCGCGATATTATGAACAGGATAAACCACTGGAGCCTTCCCTACTATGACGTAACCTAATAAAGTTTCGATCGCGACGGGTTCGCCAGCCGCGCGCGCAATAGTATTAGTGCCTAAAATTCGCGCGAATAAATCAGATCCCAAAATGAGGTCAACTTTAGCTGGTATATAATATTTATTATCCGCTAAAGGAATATTATTTAAATAATCCAAGCTACTTATATCAATCTGAGCCGTTGGTAGCTCGTTTGTAATACGATTTACCACCATTGGTTGAATAGTATACTGAATCGACTTATCAAACCGAGATGAAATAGTTAAACAAGTCACGCCTTCTACGGGGTTACTAATATCACCTACACCTGAGACAAACTTATTTTGTGGGAGAAGTAATTTAAGTTTAAGTTTCTTGCAACATTCCATTGTAATTAAATCCTTCTGAGATGCGCTGTCAACAATAGCGCGCAAAACAACAACATTCCCGTCCGCATCCATCGCATGACATTGCGCAGTACCTAATAACACGGATGAGGACGACACCGGCGCACGCGACGGGCGCGCTTGCCCCAATGAACGAGCGTCTGCTGCGGCCGCGCACTCTCCGACCGCACATAACGAGACAGCGCCGGCGTCAGGGCCGTACTCAGGCCGTTCGGCCGCCACACTCGGAATGGTTTCTGTGATTATTGCGGTAGTAACTGTTTGCCTTTTATTCACACTAGTATTAGACACAGAACTATTATTTGTCGGAAAATGTAACAAACTATGGTGACATTTTTGACATTCGCTACAACGTGTCAACTCCTTGCAATTTAAAATATTATGTGAGTTACTCAAGCAGTTAACACATAGTTTACGATTTTTCACAAATTTAAATCGTTCACTCGGGGACAATGACAAAAACTTAGAACACTCAGACAATTGAGAATGGTCAGTCTTCTCACAAGATAAACAATTAGTAATTTGTGGAACATTAATAAAAGTTTTTACATTATTGTTGTTTATTTTAGAAAAAGACGAACTGGAACTGGCTGATTGCGAATAATTATTTTTACGCGTCTGATTGCTGCCCATCTTCGCATATACAGGCATAGATATAGACATCTTTTGAGCGCGTTGCAGTACGTGAGCATGACCACGCACGAATGTAATGAATTCCGTACAAGTAGGAAAACTCTCACTACTGTTAAATTTTGACTCGAATTCTTTAATTATATTCAAATTCAACTTTTTCGATATAATATAAATAAATATAAAATCTTGCAAATGTTCAATTTTTAATTGGTTTAATGCTGAATGTATTGAAGAAACTTTATCTATAAATTCTTCTAAATCGGTCCACGAATTTTCCTTCACATTCGGCAAATTAAATAATTTATCGAGATAAGACGCAGCCAGTACCCGTTTGTCATTATATTTTGAAACTAACGCATTCCAAATAACTAAATAATTATCGGCCGAAGGTAATATACCTTGGCAAATGTTTAGTGCTTTTCCCTTTAACTTACCAATTAAATACTGAATTTTCTCCCCATTAGTGAGGTCAGTATTTTCATGAATTACTGATTTAAAGGTCTCGTAAAAAATTGGCCATAATTCACTATTACCGTCAAACGAACAGAGCTCCAATGTTGGCAATTTAAGTGAAGGTCGTTTCTCACGCTTAACCAAGGAACCCTGATTATCGCGACCTGAACTACTAGCCGATGTCATTTGATGCACTTTGTATTTAATTCTAGTAAAAAGTTCATCAAATGCAATTATTGAACTATAACTAGGAGGTGTATCCCTTAATGTGAGTTGATACTGATTTCTTTCCTCCAGTGTGACGAGGAAATCATTACGAAGCGTATCAATTGTAAAAGTATCCGCCAAGAAATTATCGATTAATATCGGTTCACTGTCAGGCCCTAGAGAGGACATGGAATCGTATATTTTTTGCATTCGTCCATACAAGGCACTTAGTTTATTTTGTAACATCATTACTTTCAATTCATTAGTATTAGTTTGCGATTGCGCCGAAGCCGCCTGCGCCGGTTGATCAGACTGTCTGTCGCCTAGCATTTTGCCAATATGGCAGCTACGCACAAGAAAACCGAACTTTATATGAAATGAAATTACCTATTCGCGGTCGAAGTGACCAAATGTTTTCGCGCTGGTTTGGTTGATATTCCTTTTGTGCTAAAATGAGCAAATGAACGGAGGAATCAAGGAAAGAAGGGACTCACCTTTGTCGTGCACGTGCTTACTGCACGTGGTTCTCGATTCAGGGTTTGCTGATCCTTGTTCCTTGTCCTGGAGGCCTCCTTGTTAGGACAGAATACACTTTCTAAAACTTTCACTGCAAGTAGGTACTGTGAAACACCGAATTTACACGCTTTTCCGAGGACCACTTAAATACGCTGATTTTTCTAACGCATCGACAGGTGAACTAAGGTCGGGGAAAAATAGAGGAAGGGCATGGGATCGCAACGAGTGCGAGGGAGACAGGAATCATTTGCTCATTTATTGCGTTTCGTTGACATTATAATATTTAATTTGAAATTTATAATTTAGTATTTATTTAGAGATTATTTATTATTATTATATAGTAGATTAATCATGCCTACTACATTATTAAATCTATACTATGGCTTAATCACAAACATTATTTTGACATGACAGTCGTAGTGCCATTTTAGGCCATTTCACAATTGCTTTGCAACCACAACAATATTCTGCGTACAAACTCTAAAGGATATATTACATAAATCGGTTACAAGGACAAATTCTCTTCCTCTTCTTAAAGTCGGTTAAAATGTAGCCCATGTTGCTCGAATCATAATAACAAATTGATTGACTCCTCATTCATCAAAATCAGATGAATAGTTTAGGCACTAGGGTGGAACGTACGTAAATACAAACATACATACAGACTGCTAAAATGACCCTTACTTTTGGCTTCACCCTAGTCAGGTGAAAAGAGGAAATGCGCTACCATGCGTAGCCGTTTCGTAGTAGCTGTTCCGTAGCGTTCATAGAAAAAAAGGGCGTTCGCTTTCCGAGCTGATAAGTATGCTACGGACTTAAACCACCCTCAACAGCATTCCCAAAGATTGTTGGTGTCAGCGAGAGGGTTGGACAAAAAACTATGTCAAAACCTATAGCAGTATGGTGACAAATTCAAAGTCAAGTCAAAATGCTTATTACAGTTACAGACATTTTTACGGTAGATTTGAGTTAAAAATGGAGTCCCTCAACTCAAATAAGAAGATAATTGGAATAGCAGATTGCTTGACAAGGGAGAATGAATCCTTTTACCCGCGTTAAGCACTCTACTTTTCATTTCGCATACAAGGAAATTAAAAAGTAGTTTTTTATAAAATATTTATTGATAAAAATACTCGTAAAAAATTAGTCTTTTTCACAGATTAGAGAGAGTAGGTATGCTTAAAAAATAACCATCCCGGCCAGTGGTGGGAATAAGCGTGCTCCACCTCATACTCAGACAAGGAAACGCTACTTTCCGAGTGTGAGAAATGAAAAATAATTTTGTAAATAAATTGTAAATGAAAAAAAAACATAACTCTGCATTTTTACTTGACCGCCAACTGCACCCGTAGCCGGGTATATCTAAGTATGAGTAATGAAAATAATCTTGTCCATCAGGTAGCGATAATACTCGTCATCTTTCTGACGGTGATCCGCGGTCGATTGATGAGAAGATGGCGTACTGTTCCAATGACAAAGAAAGATCCTCTGCTGTTCCCAAAAGACATGAGGCCGAATGCCATCTTCCACTTCAAGGTGCCTAGCAACGAGTTCTGTGCCCAGGTCCATTTAGAACCAGCTATGCACTATATAGTGCTTCCTTGGTGGTACCATTATTGCCAGAAGTACAAGGAGGTGCAAGAGCAGAAGGAGGACATGGTGATGCCTAACCTCGGCCAGTACAAAAGGATGCTAGCGAAAGTAAATGAATTTAGAAAGAAATCTGGGTACAGGATGGTAAGGAAAACGAGAGACAAAATTGGCGCTCGGAGACAAATTTGAATTTAAATAAAAGTCTTCTGCTTCTAAATAAAAGTATTTTCTACTGTCGGGGAATTTTCTATATTAGCTACAGTAAGTAGGTATAGATGAACAACTCTATTTTCCTTAAATATAAATCTTGGTAGACGCAGGTCTTTCTCATTTTTAAACGCATTCCAAGCGTTAGAAGACCATTAATAACCTGACTATATCTAATTATAAAGCTGAAGAGTTTGTTTGTTTGTTTGTTTGAACGCGCTAATCTCAGGAACTACTGATACAAATTAAAAAAATCTTTTTGTTTTGGATACTCCATTTATCGAGGAAGGCTATAGGCTATATACCGTCATAACACGCGAACAAAATCAATATGGAAATAGAGAGTAGTTATTATTGATATTAATTAATTTAATGAGTACCTACTCCAATCGGAAAATTCGGTATTGAAATGTCAAAATCAAAAACATTTTGAAAAAGAGCCAGGTTTAAGTGTTGGATACCGCCGATGATCACTATGAGGGAGGACTTTGATGAGGCAATGGGAGTAGTTGAATCGAATCGAAATCAATATGAAGATTTGTAAAAAGTGGATAGAGATGATATCGGGAGAATATCGGGCACGATCATGAGTACCAATTATAGAGGTTTTATAAACGTCAAAGATTCTCGTATCATGTTCACGGCACGTGAGAGTTGGTGGATTATTTGCTATGACTTCTCTTTTAAGTTTTTTCTTTAATATTCAGCGGCCTTATATACAAAGGTCCTGAGTGCAACAGGGTAGACTGCTGACCTGATTAAAGGGTCGTAATACACTTATCATTTTTTTACTATGGAAATTATTTTTAAATAAAAAAAACCGCTTTAAGGACTAAAAACGGAGAAATAAAAATTTTGTTTAAAAAATTTAAACGTTTTTTTGAGGTCGGTCCCAAATACAAGTGACGTTTATTCCAAATACAGAGGTTGGCACCGACCTCAAAAAACATTTAGATTTTTATAAACAATATGTATTTCTCCGTTTTTAGTATTGAAGGCGGGTTTTTTTTATTTATAAATAATTTATTTCTGCTTTTAGTGTTTTAAGTATAGAAATTTTCAGGAAACTATCTCGATCTCCTATGCGTGGAGTGGACTTCTTGGGGCTGAAATGATGATGATGAATATGACAGTTGGGGATCATGTAGATTGTAGACAGACAATTAGTTAAAGGATTAAGTACGTTTTTGCATTCTGTCTTAATATAATTAACTTGCGGGGTAGCTAGCCAGTATCAGCTAACCCGTTCAAATAATGTTTTTAGTCCAATTAAAAAACCACTTTTGTGGTTTGTAATTAAAACGAATATTTAAATAATTATAAAGCGAGAGCACTAAATCGGTATGTACCACAGATTCGATTAAAATTTTCCCACCTACCCTTCTCAAGGAAGCAAAGTTAAATTACAATAACTGCGTGAAACGTAACATACCTACATACACCTAGACGCGGCTTTGTGGAATGTCAAATGTGATTACATTCGAAGAACGTTTTCGAACTCGAACGGAATTGTTAATCGAATTAAAAACTAGATAGTTGAGAAAATAAATAAAGAAACAAGGAAATCTTTATATATTTTCTATCGTGTATGAAACACAAGAAGCTTATATTTTACCATCAAACATTATGATGTTCCCAATGATATTTATGATATTTTAATATAAAGATGTTCCTGTATACCTGTCACAAAAATATAATAAATCAAGATATGTCTAAATTAGCTAATATAATAATAATGGGAGCTGTTATCACTATACGAGCGATCTCTCCTTAAACTTACTTGAATCTGCAGATTGAATACTGAAACTTTTGAGTTAACTGCACGCGTTGGACAATTCCTAAAGGTGCTCACATTAAAATTATAACTTTACGTTCTACTCGTAGTACTTTATTTAATTTTTGCGTCGGAAACGATTTTATAATTAGGTACTTAAGGGTTCGCATTAGGGTTATGTGGAACTTTCTGGGAGTATACCCACTAAAACCGTCGAAGTTCTCTCTCTCCTTAATCGTCACCTCATTAATCAGGGACGTGATTACCACAGACACTTCTCACTAGTTCTCTCCAGTTGGTTCTATCTTGTGCTCTCCTTAGGCAGGTTTGGACGTCCATTTTGGATTGAGCCTTAACAAGGTCTATCCTATTAGGTGCATAACCCTACTTCACTTTTATAATCAAACTCTGATTTCGTCTGGTCCCGTGTCCAAAGAATTGAAGGACGCAATTGATCCAAACATTCTGTACGCTGGCGGGGAACTCTATCACCATCATCAACAGCTCATATAAAGTCCCCACCAAGGGGCCTACCCTACCCCTCATTAAGGGCGATTAGGCCTTAGTCAACCACGCTGGCCAAGTGCGGGTTGGTCGACTTCACACACAACCTAAGAATTTCTTCATGGGTGTGTGCAGGTTTCCTCACGATGTTTTCCTTCACCGTAAAAGCGTCGATTAAACGTACATATGAATTCAAACACATTGGAACCAGTGCCTCCCGGGTGGGACACGACGCTCTTACGCACTACGCCACCGACGCTTACACCGGGAACTCTGTATATGTCCGTAACTACTCGTATTAGCTTTAGCTACACGATGAAGTGCGTGGGAATTATGACAAGTGCGAAATATGAACTAGAGATAAGCATAATGTTTCAGCTCCGTTATTTTCATATCGATATCAACGAGCAAACACTTGATGGGCAAACAAATGATTTGTTTACGGATTTTTTCGATTGCCCGGTTTAGTAAATGGCTGATATTGTAAACAACGTTATTTGTTAATTAAGGAAGGTTGATAACTATAGCTCGGTTTACAGGTTATACGCGAACATAATCGTATTTTAAAGTGACGCAAGTAGTCCTATAACTAAGTACTGTTATTTATTTAAGAATGAGAAATGATTAGGAAAACCTGTTGTTAGAAAGATTACTTCTTTTTCAAGAGTTACGTATCGATTGCTGCTTAGCGCTCATTGGCGCGAGCGCGGACCAATACCGATAACAGAGCATGTTCGCGCGCTTTTTGTCAACAAAAATCCAATGGAATAACTAAATGAAATTGTATAAATAAAAACTCTACTTTCGAATGAAATAAGACGTTTATCTTGTCTCTAATAGTGGCAATGTAATTTGTACACCACTTAAAACACAGGAAGGCATTTCATCGTGCTATAACTTAAAGCGACCAGCCGAGACACGAGAGCGTTCCCCACTGAATGCAAATCCGGCAATTGCCTTACTTTGTCATTGCCATTCTCGAGCGGGTGCGACGTATCTATACTTTTTAAACATCTCAGTATACAGTATTGTATCTTCATACAAACATTCGGAACGGGAGTCATGCCCAGGTGACCCGAGTTCGGCACACAGTCGGTACACAAATGTGTGACAGATTTTTATTTTTAACTTGATTTTCCTTCTAGCTTCGGAAAGCACGTTTAGCTGGTGGTACCGGGTGCTGTCGAAAGTTAGTCGTAAACAAATAAACCCACCCAACCACCCAAGGAGGGTTAATGACCAGCTGGCGGCTGGACGTATAAATCGAATTCCAAATCTTCTAGCAGTATTGATAGCAAGATGCAGACTGCACCTGACCACAAATTAAATTTGGAGCAGCGTGTGAAAGAGAAAGATAGAGTTATCGAGAACTCGGAGCAGTAGGAATAGCGCCAGGAATATGCTAGAATGGCCTAGCAAATGAAACAAGCTCACGCAGGGAAGATGCGGTGACACCGAACTAATCTGGCAAAATAAAAGATCATAGAAAAAGGTCGATTTGCAACAAAGTTATTTGCTAATTAAATTCCGTTGTGAAATTTCTTAAGCTTAGTATTTAGCGTACCTTTTTTTTTGACGATGGGGAATCCGTTTAAGAACCTTCCCGCACGCTGGCTAGACGTACGGCGTGTGTGGGATTCACCGACGCTTACTGCGTTGATACTACCCACTAAAACCCACCGGTACCCTCCTAAGCCCTTATGGGGGCGCTTTGGGATCGCCTTTTCACCAAGGCGCCTCCGGGCTGGCCTGGCCCAACGAGTGAGCCGGGCAACGCGCCATTGGGGGATTGCGCTAGGGTACTAGGCAGACGGGGTAACCTGTGCTAGAGCACCAGGGGCACACGGGAGCCATCCCGTGTCCAGATCACCTTAGGGCCGGCAAAACCGGCGGTCATAGCCGCCTGCGTTCTCCGACCCACCCGTCTACGCCGGAGGGGAGCAGCTAGAGCGTCCTCCTCCCGCTCCCTCTCTGCGGCCTCCTTCTGCGCTATCACTGATTCGCAGAAGAAGGCGGCAGCCTTCCAGGCCCCTCATTACCAACACATATATAAATTTAATTTGGAACCATAAATAAATCACCCATTCCCGATACTTTTTTGACTTTCCTACGTCTTTCTGTAAGCTTCCATCATCTGTGGGTGGTATGTACGCGCTAACAGCGCCACCGTTCGGATATTACTAGGTACCGAAGCATAAGCACCCTTACGTACCTATAAAATCGCATAATCGTCTCGAGGCCCTTTCCAACTGGTGATATTGAGTGACCTGTGTGGTGTAATATCTTTGCTGGCAATAGTGCGCGACGAGCTTGGTCTGCTGTTCTGTGCCTAGCCGACGGATCCCGGAGTGTAGGAGGAACGACCGCGGTAAGTCTCCCGACCCCAGCTTATTATCCTACAACAATAATAGCTTCAATTGCCACTATAATATGTCACAAATTCTCTAAAATTCGAATAAAGAACACTAACTACTAGAGCAGCCGTTATACCGATTGTTTAGGAACTATTTTTAAACAATTTGAGTATTTCCTTAGTCGAGTACCTGCGATAACGAGTGCAGTTGATATAGACGACAGTTCTTTGAAATCAATCCAATATGAGGCTATTTGTAATGGTAAGTGAGATGATTATGTTTCTTTATTATGTTATTCAGTTCTAGGAATGTTAGTTTGAATAACATTTATTTATTTGTTAACTTTAGAGAAATAAATTATTCCATGTTATCATATATTTAAATTAATCTTTTTATTTTTGTTTGAAAGGCTGTCCTGGTTGTCTGCTTTAGTTTGTTTGTCCACTAAAAGTTTAGTTGCTTTTGGTGGTCCTTCAATGTCGGTGTCACGCTGGCAATCTGTAGCTATTTTTAGGTGGCCCATACTGACAAATGTGTTTTTGTGAGTAACAAAATGTTATCTTAAGCGCTGCTCAACATTTTTAAGATTATGAGCATGATAATTATGTATGTTTCTAATTTTTTTTTTCAACAAATAATTTTTTTTTCAGACGCTTATGAGCTTTCACATAGTAAAAGTTCTGTCACGGAAGTACGTCTCATCATCAGACGAGAGCATAGAGAATTTATTATACTACAAAGATTGCCAGCGGAAACCAAAAACTTCGCCGGAACCGACTAAGCTCCGAGCAGAATACCAACCAACTCCTGTACCGAGACAGCCCGATTGTCCCTTCCCGAAGATGTGCTGCAGCATGAGTTGTGGCAACGACTGTGGTGCTTCACAATCCTACCTGAGCAGGCAGATGGAGCCTCTGCAGCACTTTGAGCAGATGCAACCAATACAGTCACCTCCAAGACAGTCTCATCTGCCCGTCCAGCCGCAAATATTGCAAAGATCAAGAAAGAAGAAATTTAAACCGACGCCGAGTTCACTCATTCCTATCGGAGCAAGAAGAAATTCTGGCTTCACTAAAGAACGGATCAAAGGCTTGATTTCTCAAGATGAAGACATTAGGAAGATTTTGAAGGACCTTGTCAGGGTCACGATGAAGAAAGTGGATCTTTTGGAAATGGTTACTAATGGGAGGAATAATAATTTGCGAAATTCTGAAACATCTGCTAACAGTGAGGAATATCAATAACTGTTTAAAGATAATAATATTAACATTGAAACAATTGTTATTGATTACAAGATATAACTTTACATAGATAGTTTAGAAAATGCTAAATTAATAAGAGCCTGCGTATAACCGGAATGCTTAGATGTTTTAGAGTAGTTGGCTTAAAGGTGGACGCACATTTAGCGGAGGCGAATGCGCGGAACGAATTGAACGAAACGAATGTTAGAAATCTTTACATGATATCCTATGAAATCTCTCACAACTGCCCGCGTCGAATTGTCCGAATCTGGAAGAGCTTCAGAAATCCTAGAAGAATCGGATGACGTCACCAGATTCAGCGCGGGGGATGCGAACGACTCGGTTAATGCGCTCATTTAATAACAGTGCAATGATTTCTTCGGGGCGTTCGATATGGTCCATTCTTTCGGTGCGGTTGTGTGCGAGGCCTCCTTGACTTCGATTCGTTCGGAGCATTCAGATCGGCTAAATGTGCGTTCACCTTAAAACTGCTAAATTAATAAAGTGGTTAAGGTTGTAATTTTATATATACCGTAAAGTATTATTGACGGCAAAGATACTAAAAGTGAACGAGTACTATAATAATAATTATAGCAATTAATAGATGCAAACGATTCATGTTAATTACGGAATTCCCAAATTTTATTGTCCAGTTAAAAAACTCGATTCGCAGAAAGTTGCGAGTAGCAAATTTTTCAGAAGTTTCGTTGGCCGATTATCATGCATTATACGGAGTGGATGTAAATATTAACAGTAATGCAAATTGTAGGCTCCAGGGAAACATTCTACACCCGCAGATGGAAAATGGACCCTGAGCGAAGTTAGAAAAGCGTAACGCTTCATTATCATTTTCTCATAATGTTAGTGTAGGTAGTCCTAATAAGTGATGTACATTTTTAAAGATTTATAAATGTTTGTAATCAATGTTAACTTTATAATAGTGTTAAGGAACTCGAAAAGGTTATAGAATTTTCAACATGAAGTGTAGTAAATTTTAGCGTTTTAATAAAGATGCACGTGGGGTCAATTCAGAGAGAGAGAGAGTACAGACCACAGCAGATCAGGCTTTCCAAATCTGTAAAATTTTATGAATTAGTTTTCAACCATATTTCAAGATGATAGAGTTCGATTCTATTGAAGAAATTTAACAGTTTGTGGTAGTCTAATCTGCCTTCCGTCATCATCATCATCATCATAACAAATTTTAAAAAGTTAGACCCACTACAAGGACACGAGGCCACTCCTTGTCATCGAAGGAGGTTTAGACAGTAGTCCACCACGCTTACCCAATTGGTGGACGAAGTATAAGATGATCAATACCCCTTTGCTGAAATAATAGTCGCCTTCTTCGACACCTATTGCAGGATATGGGATAATGCTAGTCTACTTTGCCGGCATCACATGGTGTACGGTCTTGTACGTGTCTAATAAAACAACTTTCTCGGGATAAATTATTAAACTTTTTATTTTCCCAAGCAAGCGTTCTAGTCTCTTGTCGTTGTCGGTCGTCGAATGTCATATCTGTATTTTTCAAAGGTCTGTCAAAGTCAGTCTATAGTCACGTTTACCTCGCAAGGAGGCTGGACGCCGCGACATTCCCACCCCCAGTATCAGAAAGCTGATACTTAAGAACGGGAGCCGACGTCCAGTCTACAGAGCTTCGTCGCAGGTCGAGTGTAAAGTCCGTTTGAAGTCTGCACGTCAGCTACTCGTACCTGGCGGTCCTTGCCGGGGTACACTTTAACGATGCGGCCTCGTGGCCACTGGCCCCTCGGTAGCTGGTCATCCGCTATAATTACGATGTCATCGACGGCTAGGGGTGCATCGTTGCTGTGGAACCACTTGTCACGTCGGGTCAAGGTAGGCAGGTACTCTTTTACCCAGCGTTTCCACGTGAGGTCGGCGAGCCTTTGGGACTCCCGCCAGGTACGACGCAGTAGGTCTCTGTCATTAAATTGTCCGAATGGTCTGTCGATTACCTTAGTGTCACTAGTCAGGAAGTCGTTTGGAGTCAACGGTAAGTCGTCCTCGCTGTCAATAGGTACATAAGTCAAGGGTCGGCTGTTAATAAAACTCTCCGTCTCAGCCAAAAGCGTAAGTAGGGTCTGCTCATTTGGCACCTTTTCTTTGAGAGTGACACGCAAGGCTGTCTTGACACTGCGTACGAGTCGTTCCCAGCAGCCCCCCATGTGAGGGGCGTTTGGGGGTATGAACCTCCAATCAATATTTCTGGTACTCCCAAAACGGACCAGCTCGTCACGATCCATATTAGAAACTGCTTGTCGTATCTCCCTATCAGCTCCGCGAAACGTAGTTGCGTTGTCGCTGTAGAGAACTGACGGGCAGCCACGTCGAGCTATAAAGCGGCGAAGGCTTAGCAAGGCGGAGCTGGTGGTCAAGTCAGCCACCAAGTCTAAGTATACGGCACGTATCGTCAAACATGTATACAGGGCTCCCCATCTTTTCTCTTGCCTACGCCCCACCTTTACCAGCATAGGGCCGAAATAGTCCAGACCTGTGAAATAAAAGGGTCGATGGCCTTCTTGGACTCTGAAGTCTGGCAGTGCACCCATGATCGGTGGCGTTGACCTAGCGCGGGTTATCTTGCATATTTGGCAGTCGTGCCGGTTCGCTTCACAGCATTCCGTCCATTGAGCACCCAAAAACGCTTACGCACCTCGTTGAGAACCCTTTCGCGGCCAGTGTGCGTAGAGTCTTCATGAAAGCGTTGGAGTAGAAGTCTGGCATAAGGATCTGTTGGATGCAGGATGATAGGGTGCTTTGCATCGTCGTGAACATTAGCAGCACCAATCCTTCCTCCAACACGGAGGATGTCTTGTCGGTCTAGAAATGGGTTAAGCTGGCGTAAAGGACTCGACTTGTCCACGTGACTTATGCTCTTTATAGATGCTATGTCAACAGAGAAAGATCGTATTTGGCTCTCCCTTATGCATAGGGTCTCAGCGTTCGCGACTTCGGGGGCAGACAGTTCTCCACGAAGCCATTCACGCCTTCTTAATTTGAAGTTACTGACGGCGCGCAAGAACCACGCTGTGCTGCGTACAAGCCGCCAGTACTTTGAGAACCGCTTCACGTCCGGCAGGTCTTGCGTGGTTCTGACGGTTAGTGCGAGAACAGCTTTCACCTCTATGTCGTCAGAGTTGAGATAAATATTATCTCCTTCTTCGAGTTCGTCCGGCCATTGGTTGTCAGGCATAGAGAGGAAGCTCGGCCCGTCTAGCCACCTCTTGCTCTCAGTGTTATTGCAGTTGCGGGTGGAGTCATCAGCAGCGTTCAAATGAGAAGGGACCCACCTCCACTGGCTGATGTCTGTTAACTCGGCTACTTCGCTGACTCGATGAGCAACGAAGGGCTTGAAACGGCCGGAGTCGGACTGCAACCAGCTCAAGACGGTCCTAGAGTCGGTCCATAAGACCATCTTTGATATAGCGGGTATATCGCTCTCGCGTACAGTTTTTGACAGCCTGGCACCCATGACAGCGGCTTGCAACTCTAGTCGAGGTATACTCATTACCCTCAACGGCGCGACTCGAGCTCTCGCCATCAGAAAGGCGGTGTGCCAAGTACCATCTTTTTTCAGCGAGCGTAGGTATGCGACGCTCGCAAACGCCTTGGAACTAGCGTCGCAGAAGATGTGAAGCTCGGCCAACTTGTTGTGGGTTTCATTCAGAACCCAACGTGGTATCTTAATATCGTTGACTGTCTGAAGCTCGGCGAGCCATATCTGCCAAGATGTAAAGTGGTGAATTTCGATTTCATCATCCCAGCCAATTTTACTACGCCAGATGTCTTGTAGTAGTATGCGGGCTTTCACGGTGATATATAGAAGGAAGCCAAGTGGGTCAAATACGGACATAGTTATTTTTAGTACTTCCCGCTTCGTAGGTCTTTTAGTGCCGGTCTTAAGCTCGTCTGAAATGTTCGAGAGGTTCAGGGTAAAAATGAGACTGTCGTCGTCTGGCATCCACTTGACACCCAACACTCTCTCGACTGAGGATTCCTTGCTATCCGTAATAACTTTGACTGCCGACACAGAAAGTCTCCCTTTAGGTATATGTTCTAGTACACGCTTGGAGTTCGAAACGAAATTTCGAATATGAAATCCGCCCGACTCGTGGATGTTAATGACGTCATGTATAAGCTCAATGAGGTCGTCTTCTTGGTTAAGCGAGTATATGAAATCATCGACATAGTGGTGGTCTATAATAGCTTTGCAGGCATGTGGCTTTTCGGCCTCAAATCTGCGAGCATTCAGATTTTTCACATACTGTGAGGAAGATGGCGAACATACAGCTCCAAAAGTCATAACATTCATGACATATTCGCCGTCTTCCCACAGCAGACGCTGCGCTTGCCTGTCTTCGGGTCTAATTAAAACTCTATGAAACATCTCTTGTATGTCACCCGTCACTGCAACTTTGCCCTTTCGGAAACCTAGAAGGACATGTGGCATTGACGTCAAGAGGTCCGGTCCTGTCATGAGGAAATCGTTCAGAGATTTTCCGTCCGATTTTGCTGCGCAGTCCAAGACGAGGCGCAGCTTGGGCTTGTTCGGATTATAGACAGCAAAATGTGGCAGCCACCAGGTTTTGCTTGTCCGAACAACGGCGTCCTCTGGGCTCAGTCTCGAAACATAACCCTTCGATATGTTGTCAGAAAACCTTTCTGTATATTTAGTTGCAAAATCAGTTGACTTACGCATTTTGCCTTGGATACTACGGAAGCGTTTCCTGGCCTGCGGTAGGCTGTCTGGAAGCTCAGCGTCGTCAGACTTCCATAGTAAGCCTGTCTCGTACCGGCCTTCTGGTAGCAGTCTTGTCGTACGCTCCATCAACTGCAAGGCGAGCTCATCCTCCCGGGACCGAGGAGTATCAGTCAAATATTTGGTACCAAATGCTTCTGTCGAGAAAGATTTTTTGATTAATTCGTTTAGTTCGTCACAGTTACACAGATGTAAGACTGAAACGTCACGCGGTATACTGCCGAGTTTTGCAGTTCCGTGTACTACGAAGCCTAATTTAGTTTTGGAGATCATAGGTCCGTTTTTACTACCGTGAATAATCTGTCGGGTCACTATAAGGTCGATATTGTCTTGTCCGATCAGAAAGTCAACAGTTTTATGTCTGCTGTCAACGTCATGTACATAATTATTTACATATGGATATCTATTTACAATTTGTTTAAAACTAAAGCTATTTACACATAAATTCAAATTAGAAACGGAACGCACATTGTTAACATAAAATGATTCACTTTCATTAAGTCCGCGAATATAAAAAGAAACAATTTGAGAGTCGGTCTCCTCCGTAGACATACCTGTAGCGCCTCGAATATGTAACGGAGATATACGACCTGTGATGCCCGTACGTTGCAATAGAGATGAGTCGATGAGAGATACCGCAGCACCTTCGTCTAGTAACGCAAGTGTGTCGACGTCACCGTTTGGGCCTGATATCACTATGGGAATCACCTTCAGAAGAACACGTTGACTAGGTTCCTTACAATCAGTCACTGCCGGTGTAGTCGCAGTGTTAACACTCTCATGCATCATAATGTCGCATGCAGGTTTGAGCGGTGGAGCGTGTAGAAGCGGGTGATGCACCCTGTCACAATCTTCCTCGGTACATCTTTGTTTATTCCGACAGTACTTCAGCTGATGTTTATTCGATAAGCATGAAAAACATAACTTTTGTTCGGTAACGAAACTCCACCGGTCATTTGTTGATAGTCGTTTAAAGTCGGAACAGTCCTTCAGTGTGTGGTCACCTTTACACCGGACACAGTTATGCTTTGAGCTCGATGCTGTTGTTGCAAGAATAACTTTCTTATCGTGTTGTTGCATTCGCTGTCTGTTATCAATATTTTGTATCGGCGCTATGACAGTAGCGGCATTGGCTATTTCCATGAGCCAGTGAGACAGATCACTCAATGTTATGACGTTGTCAGGTCTACTAGCGACGTGAAATGCCCATTGATATTTGAGGTTGGATGGCAATTTGTTTACTACCTCTTTGATTAGTGTCGGATTTGTAAGATGTCCGGTTGCCATAGTAGTTGTCATTGTAGCCACAACATTTTGCACCGTGGTTGCGAAATCTATGAGATGGTTAATGTCGTCATGACGTATGAATTTTGTACTGCGAATTTTTGATAACATAACTTCTATGATATAATCTGGTCTGCCGAATCGAATTTTTAATGTACTAATGATCTTATCTAGGTTTGTAGCGCTCACTAGCAGGGCTGACACTGAATCACGAGCGCGCCCCTTAAGACATCGGGACAATCGTGCTATATTTTCGTCATCGGTATATTTACAAAGTCGAGTAGTCGATATAAATTGGCTATAAAATAGCGGCCAATCTTCTGGCTCGCCTGAGAATAATGGCAATTCTTTGGTGCTTGTCTGGCGGGCCAACAACTGGCACATTTGTTTCTCAAGTGCATGAGAAGTTTGGTCGAATGTGGCTTGATGAGTATTTACATGATTTTGATGGCGACTATGATTGGCATTATTAGTCGATGAGATTGGGCAGGTACCTGGATTGTCATGATGAAGAAGAGATGTCCGTGACTGCGCGCGTGAGATGTTTTGACGCGTCAGTTCTTCTTCTTCGTCTTCGATAGCCTGCGTCTCGATAGCTAGTTTTTCGGCTAACAGTCTCTTGTCTATTTCCGCGAGCTTCTCAGCGGTTTCCAGCTGCAGTTGACGCAGTCTTTGTCGTTTCACAGTGGACGCTGTACTCGACGTCGATCGATGCGACGGACTAGGCGATGTCGCGCGGCTGCCTTGGATAGACCGTCGGTCTTGGCCATCCATGTCAACGGCTGCTGTGTTCGCCATGGCCATTGCTCTCGATTGACTTCTTGTATTTACCATGGACTCGTTCTGTTTACTCGAAGGACCACTTGTACGGTCTTGTACGTGTCTAATAAAACAACTTTCTCGGGATAAATTATTAAACTTTTTATTTTCCCAAGCAAGCGTTCTAGTCTCTTGTCGTTGTCGGTCGTCGAATGTCATATCTGTATTTTTCAAAGGTCTGTCAAAGTCAGTCTATAGTCACGTTTACCTCGCAAGGAGGCTGGACGCCGCGACACATGGCTAGATGAAGACTGCATCCTTCCGTACTTCTTTCTAATTACACAGTAGTTTGAAATTGAGAAGTTGAGTTTTTGTGAATTAAGAAAAAAGTAAGTATGTATGTATATGCTACTGTAAAAGCCCGTAAAGTACTATGGTAAATCTTAAGATTTTCCAATAAATCCTAATACTATCTTTTCATGGCAAAAGTCTGAACTGTTCTGTGGTCATCTTTCATTTCGATCTTTTATAATCATACATTCGGTAAATCTGGTTTTACATCAGACACGGTAAGTGTTGAAAATACACAAGCCGAAACGTGTTAGATGCATCGTCGCGGTCTCATGGGTAGTGGCACATAACATATACTGTTCTATTGCAAAAACCATCATTTGCCAACCTGCATTGGTAAAAGATCTCTTTTTTTTCAAGGTTTCATTTTGGTCGCTGGTGTAGGGAAGCGGCCAGTGTGGCAAGCGTCTATAGGCTATGGTGCCTGCTTACCACCAGACAGGCTGTATACTAGTGTAGGATATTAAGCTGGGGTCGGGAGACTTACCGTGGTCGTTCCTTCCACGCTCCGGGATCCGAGGGCTAGGCACAGAACAGGAGACCAAGCTCGTCGCGCACTATTTCCAGCAAATATATTCCACATAAGGTCCACAGGTCACTAATTATTGATGTAACCAGTCGGTGAGAACGTCGCGATGATTGTGCGATTTTGTAGGTGCGTAAGGGTGCGTACGCGTCGGTAGCAATCTCGGAACTGAGGTGGCGCTGTTAGCACGCACAACCCACAGATGAGGGAAGCTTCCAGAACAGACGTAGGAAAAATCTCCCTATACCCACTTATATCAATCAGTGATATTAAATTAATCCACCACTTGTGTTGTTATAAGAAAAAATGAAAACAATAATCTATGCTACGAAATGATAAAATATACATAAATCTGTTCCAGTACGGAACATGCCGCTCACCTTAAAGGAACGTAGTTGCCTTTAACAGGAATGAAATTTTTAATGAACATTGAAATTAAATAAAAAAAAACTTAAGTACTAGGATGAATTCGTAACGATTTATACCAAGTTACTATTCTAAGGGAAGCGGGCACACCTTAACAACGGGCCGCTTGAAGGTTGTATTACCTATCTTTAATGTTACTACGCGAGTGATGTTATCAGAGCCAGGATGCAAAGCAAGGACGCGCGCAAGTTTCCATTGCAGGGGGGGGAAGGTTGTCATCACTGACCACCACAACAGTGCCTTCACTAATGGGAGAACCGCGATTTTGAAGCCACTTCTGACTCTGTTGTATCTCATGGAGGTACTCTCTACTCCACCTTTTCCAAAAATGTTGAACCGATTGTTGTACCCAACGCCAACGCGTAAGTCTGTTGGTATTCTCATCAACCAAGGAGACATCAGGCAAAGCTGTTAACGGTTCTCCTATCAAAAAATGAGATGGAGTTAAAGGTAGGGGATCCACAGAAGACGTACTCATAGCACACAGCGGGCGAGAATTCAACACGGCTTCTATTTGACATAGAAGGGTGTGCATCTCGTCGTAAGTTTGAGTGCGAGTACCAATTACTCGATGTAAATGGTGCTTAAAACTCTTGACACCTGCTTCGAATAACCCACCGAAATGACTTTCATATGGAGGTTGAAAATGCCACTTTAAACCCTGTTGAAGTGTTTGTTGATTAAGTTCACACTGCACAGTGTCAGTGCGTAGAAATGCGTACAACTCTTGTAGATAGTTGTTACACCCAACAAAGTTCTTACCACAGTCTGAGAATATGTCCGTACATAAACCTCGACGGGACGTAAAGCGCCGTAAAGCAGCTAGGAAAGCCTCGGTAGAAAGCTCTGACACTAGCTCTAAGTGGATAGCCTTAACACTCATGCATACGAAAACCGAAACATAGCATTTAACTACTTTGGCGTTACGCACTTTATTTGCCCGCACATAAAATGGGCCGGCATAGTCTACGGCTGTTTTTATGAAGGGACGCGCAGGCCGCAACCTAGTCACAGGTAACGGTGCCATGCGCGGCTGATTTCGGATAGGACGCGCGCGGAAACAAGAAACGCAGCGATGTATGCGCTGGCGCACTATATCACGGCTGGACAAAATCCAGTATTTTTGCATTAACAAATATTGTACGCTTTGAGGTCCGGCGTGAAGATGAGTAATATGCGCGTGATCAATAATAAGATTCGTTAATGCGTGTTTCTTAGGCAAAATTAATTGGTGTTTCGATTCATATGACAAAAGTGATTTGTGAATTCGACCACCTACACGTAAAAAATTATTATCATCCAGAAATGGAGTTAAACGACGTAATTGGTGTGAGGGAAGTTTACCCAAAGAAATGTTTTTAATATCTTCGCCAAAACTTTGTTGTTGCACTAAATAAATAAGTCTTTTTAAAGAAAAATTATATTCAGGCGCTGTTATATATTTTGGGTAATATTCGGTAACCCTTTTACACCTATTATAAAATCGAAATATTAGGGATGTGACTCGAACGAGTTTTCCTAAACTAGAATATTTTGAAACAATTTCTAGGTCACCTACTGGGCATGTTGAAGTTACATACGACTGAATACTGACAGTGCGCCTTTCTTCGTCAGTATTAAACTCAGATCTACGCACCGGCCACAATTCCGGATCCTGGCGAAGCCAAGTAGGTCCGTTAAACCACAAAGCATGCTTAACGAATGCGGCAGGCAGCATGCCTCGAGACGCCACGTCAGCGGGGTTGTCTGCCGACGGCACGTGCCGCCAACAACTTGCTGGAACACGAGAGAGAATATCGCTGGTGCGATTTGATATAAAAGTTTTCCATTCGTGTGGTGGGGAATGTAACCACGCTAACACGATCGATGCATCGCACCAAGCATACACATGTTCGCAGCTTATATGCTTACTATAGATTTGTAAAACCTTTTCTATTAATTTAGATAATAATTGAGCTCCCATCAATTCTAGCCGAGGAATAGTTAGGCGCACACGAAGTGGAGCCACGCGAGTTTTAGCCATAACTAGGAAAGTATGAATACGACCGTCACGACTAGTATGACGCAAATACACGCAGGCTGCGAAAGCCTTTTCAGAAGCGTCAGAAAACCCGTGAAGTTGCATTAATTCTGACGGAGGAAAAATGTAACGCGGGAACGATACTTTGGATAAGAGTGATAACTCGTTAGTAAAAGCTGTCCAAGAATTAACAATGTCGACGGGTGGAACCTCGTCCCAATCAACCTTGGCCATCCACAATAATTGAATCAAATATTTTGCATACAATGTCACAGGCGACAGAAAACCTAACGGATCGTATATCCTAGCTATCTCGGAGAGTATAGCTCGCTTAGTGCACTCACTAGAAGTAACCTGAACCTTGAAGTTAAAGGAGTCGGCTCCGGGGTTCCACTGCAGTCCGAGGACTTTGACCTTCGCGTCCTTCTCCATTTCAGCAAATGGGACTACTGCGGGCCGCTCACCATGACACTCTGGCGGCCGTACTGAAGTGAGTACCGCTGGTGAATTACTATGCCACTTTCGCAATTCAAATCCAGCTGCCTTACAAATATCGATGAGCTCCTGCTGAAGCTCTAAAGCCCTAGCTACCGTAGATTCACCAGAGATGACATCATCAACAAAAACGTCATTTAATAAGACGGGTGCCGCGCGCTTGAATTCCGCTTCATCGATAGCTAACTGTCGTATGGTTCGCAAAGCGAGGAATGGCGACGAGCTCATTCCGAAGGTGACCGTACGAAGGCGATAATCTTGAATAGGGTCCTCCGCAGACTTACGCCACAAGATGCGTTGAAAATCCCTATCCTCTTCCCGAACGAGTATATTTCTGAACATTTGTTTGATATCGGCCGTAAAGGCTACAGCATGAACACGAAATTTTAAAATTACATCGACTATGTCCAAGTGAAGCTTAGGACCTGTTAGTCAAATATCGTTCAACGAGTAACCATTAGACGTCTTACACCCGGCGTCGTAAACTACACGAGTGCGAGTCGTCTCACTAGATTCCTTGACCACGCAGTGGTGCGGAATGTAATAATGGGAACCTGCGATGGGATTACTATCTACGAGCTCCATGTGATTAGAATCCAAGTATTCTTGGAGGCAAGCGTGATAGTCCGATTTTAGCTTAGGATTGCGTTCGAGGCGATATTCAAGTTTACGAAAGCGAGCGAGTGCGATTTGTCGGGACTCGCCTAGAGGAGGAGCGTTCGGTTTGAACGGCAGAGCTAACACATAACGACCCGTTTCATCGCGAGTATGCGTCTTTTTGAAAAAGGATTCGCATAATTCCTCATCAGCAGTGTAACTGCGTTTTTCAGGAAAAGACTCGAGCTCCCAAAATCTCTGAAGATTGTCGTCATCTAATGAGCTATAACAAACTTGTAGAGGACTCGGCGCCGGGCGATCAATATCAAGTTTGCCTAATAATAGATAACCGAAGATGCTATTCATCGCAATAGGTGAACCTGGTGAACCCGAAACTATGCTACCCAATAATACGTGGGATAGTACATCCGCACCCAACAACATCTCCACGGGGTGTGGGATATGGAAATTGGGATCCGCTAAGTTAAGGTCTTTCAAATGTGACCATTCCGTATAAGGTAATGGTACACTTGGCATTTGCGATATTAATTTTTTTAATATTAAAGCATCGACCGAAATTGAAGGTTGATTTTTACCTTTAGGTGTAACAATGAACGAAACTAAACCTCTAGGTCGCACTGCTTCAGTTTCGCCAATTCCATATACAGGAATATTAATATGCTTACGCGTCATTCCCAAACGCTGTGCGCACGCTTCTGTAATAAAACTGGCCTGGCTTCCCGTGTCTACGAGGCAACGCACCGTTGATAGCTTCGACGCGCCTACATATACATCGACAAGTGCCGTTGATAAAAGAACTGTGGTTGTACGAATAAACGGAACATTGGATGCGTAACAATTATGAATAGCGTTATCGCTGTCTGTAGCCACTTGCTGTGAGTCATTCGAAGCTACTATATCTCTCTCCGTCGCCGTAGGTGGGAGAGAAACGGCATTATGCACCAAGACCTTAGGAGTGACCGCAACAGGTGAGGTTTGACTTGAAAAATGTATTAAACTATGATGTCGTTTATGACATGTACGACAAACGAAATTAGAATTGCATTGATTCACATCATGACCCAAATTCAAACAATTGTAACAAATATTTTTATTCCGTATTAATGAATATCTCTCTTGAGGAGTTAAATTTAAAAAACGCGAACATTTTGTTAAGGAATGCTGAGCATCACAACAGACACAAACGAACTTGGACTTTACGACACTATTGTCGCAAGGTCGATTTTTGTCTGGCGCGCTCATAGACGAAGTAACATTACCAACAAATGAACGAAACGATCGTTGGACAGGTGACGAGTTATTTGAAATATAATTTTTACGGATACCCACATTTTTTGATGACTGACCGCTTGTAGAATTAATTATTTCCTCAGCGGAAATTTCCCGTTCTAGAAAAGAAATTAATTGATTGACATCTGGTATGTGAGACGGGGTTGACAATGATCTTTCGAAATGTTTACGAGTATTCATTGGTATTTTACGTAATAAAATACTCAGTAATAAAAAACTCCACTGTTCCACGGGAAACTGCATAACTTCTAGTGCTCTGATGTTTTCTTGGTAGATATTTAGCAATTGGCGAATACTATGACTGGATTTATCAGAACACGGTTCGATATCAAGAATTCTATCGAGGTGTTTGGTAGCTATAACTCGTTTATTTTCATAGCGAGACACTAATATGTTTAATGCTACGGAATAGTTTTCGTCAGTAATCGGAATTGACTTAATTAAATTATGTGGTTCTTTGTGTACCGTAAGTAACAAATATCTAAATTTCTCTGCATCCGTGTAGGCACTGTTGAAGTGAACTAATGAACGAAATAAGTCGAAATACGAAGGCCAATCCGTAGGATCGCCATGGAAACTTGGCAAAGGCAAAGTAGGCAGATTTTTGCTACCGTAAGCTTGGACTGTAGGGGAAGCGAAAGGTCGGCTCATGCGTCTTTGCTCTTCACCCCCTTTCTTTATTTTATTTAAATTAGTGATGATTGCATAGTATAGATCGTTGAAATCGTTACGAATTTTTATCTGTTCCTCTTTATTAAAAGATTTTAATTTGATGAGGGTCTTTTCAATTTTAGTTTGAATTTTATTAAATTTGCGTTGGTGACAATTTAAATCGCTAGTTCGCGAACGAAACTGTTGTTCGTCGGTAGCCGCAAACTGTAAAGTACGCTTAAGTTCATCGAGAATGAGTTCCCTTTCGAATAAATCTTGTTCACACGGCGATTCTTCGTCAGACATTTTGCGTAGCAAAGATGGCTTCGAGAATGCGTGTGAGAAATGAGTATGTAATACTGCTATATAACAACACAACTGGAAGATATCAACCCGGATCGAACGGATCAAAGATTTATGTAGGATATTAAGCTGGGGTCGGGAGACTTACCGTGGTCGTTCCTTCCACGCTCCGGGATCCGAGGGCTAGGCACAGAACAGGAGACCAAGCTCGTCGCGCACTATTTCCAGCAAATATATTCCACATAAGGTCCACAGGTCACTAATTATTGATGTAACCAGTCGGTGAGAACGTCGCGATGATTGTGCGATTTTGTAGGTGCGTAAGGGTGCGTACGCGTCGGTAGCAATCTCGGAACTGAGGTGGCGCTGTTAGCACGCACAACCCACAGATGAGGGAAGCTTCCAGAACAGACGTAGGAAAAATCTCCCTATACCCACTTATATCAATCAGTGATATTAAATTAATCCACCACTTGTGTTGTTATAAGAAAAAATGAAAACAATAATCTATGCTACGAAATGATAAAATATACATAAATCTGTTCCAGTACGGAACAACTAGTATGATATAAAAAAAGATAACATGTAACTCTAATAGTAAAAGTCCAAAAGACCGTCTCGTTTTTATAAAATTACTTACATTTACCAAACATGCAAAGGTTTACTATAGTAAAACCTAAGAAATACCAATTTACTGCCTTTAACAGTAACATAAATAATTTACACCGACCTTTGTTTATCGTAAGATTGGGTTTTAAATTTTGACTTAGTTCTCTAGGTTTAAGATCAAAATTATAGGTTATTAAATAGAGTATCATATTAAATTTCAACTAAAACTTCTACTTGTAAAATAATATTACTAATTTGTGGAACTCTTTAGTAATAGCCGCTTTCAGTTTTGAATTAGAAATAAAGGAAGAAATCACGTTTAGGGAGACGCGGGACGTCGGGCGGCGCGGTGTGCGGGGGGGTTGCGGGCGTTAAGCATTATCAATTTCAATTTATTTATTTGCATATTATCATCATCATTTCAGCCGAGAGATGCTCACTGTTGGATATAGGCCTCCCCAAGGATCTCCGGTCAATCATCTAAACCGGTCGGTCCTGCGCTGCCCGCATCCAGCGGCTTCCCGCGACCTTAACTAGATCGTCAGTCCACCTTGTGGGGGGCCTACCAACGCTGCGTTTCCCGGTACGTGGTCGCCACTCGAGGACCTTTCCGCCCCAGCGGCCGTCAGTCCTCCTCGCAATGTGCCCTGCCCACTGCCACTTGAGGTTCGCAATTCTTTGGCCTATGTCGGTGACCTTGGTTCGCCTGCGGATCTCATCATTTCTGATATGATCACGCAGAGAAACTCCGAGCATAGCTCTCTCCATTGCCCTTTGGGTGACCTTGAGCCTTCTTATGACGCCCATTGTAAGCGGCATTTGCATATTAAGTGGACATTAATGGTCTTGAATCTCCGTTTCTGTGCGTGCCGTTGCGGATGATGCAGCTTATCTTCTAAATATATATAACTCAAAGGTGACTGACTGACATAGTGATCTATCAACGCACAGCCCAAACCACTAGACGGATCGGGCTGAAATTTGGCATGCAGGTAGATGTTATGGCGTAGGCATCCGCTAAGAAAAGATTTTTGGAAATTCCACTCCTAAGGGAGAAAATGTCCACGCGGACGAAGTCGCGGGCGGAATCTAGTTTAAATATAAAAAGGTTATACAAATTACTCCATTTCACCTATGGTAAGCAGAAGTGGAGATCAAATGTGAAGATAGCTAGCGCGAGTGATGAACCACCGTGCTAGCCACCCTCACCTTGCTGACCTACCCCTCCCACATCTCCTGTAGGAGCATTAGTAATAGTAATAAGTAATTGCATAGGTCAGTGGTCGGCAAAGTGCGGCTCCAGAGTTGCATGTGGCTCTTTGGTTTTTTAAGTGCTGCTCTGGCACAAATATCCACGGAAGGCGCAATAATATTTTTAAAACTGATGCAAAGCACTTTGTTTGCATTGACAAATATTTATTAAGTATGAAATTCTGTTTTATTAAGTGTGCTACTAATTTAGTGTAATAAAGTTTACTAAGCAACCAGATTTGGCTCCCAATTTATTTTTAATTGTTATAATGTTCATATTTGGCTCTTTGGTGTAGTTTGCCGACCCGGGCATAGGTTAAGAAAAATAATAGTTGGTTCAAAATACTACAAAATCTTCAAGAAACAGAAAACTGATTTTACCTCGCAACTTAATTCAGCAAATGCAAAAATTGAGTTAAACGTTCCAAAAGACATCAAAATACCTGTAACAAGTAGTACTTCAGTAAAATATAAGTTTTCAAATAAAGCCTCAAAACAAAGTTTTCCATTTTCACCCCTTATCTATACAGATGAGTGAATGTCGTTTCTAATTTCACATATAAAACACTATTGTTATATCGTCAGGCTTAAATAAAGAAGGAAATAGAATATTCCATAGCTGCCTGGATACGATTCCTAATTGTTTTTTACGTTGTTTGCTTGAACCGCTGCAGTGCAATCCTTAACTCAGGTACGGCACGTTTCAATACGAAAATACACTGAATTTTCCGTTATTTATCCGTGTCTATCTGATAAACTGATCACTTTGTATCATCTTTTTCCTGCCTTAACGTCTGGCCAAACAAGAATCGGCAAACGGCATGGAACAACATTGAGTGCACCGGTGGCAAAAACCACATTAAAAAGAAATAGCTTTTGTTGTATGGCGCCTAAGATTTATAATAAATTGCCGAAAAATCAAAGAGAACGAATTAATTATATTTCGTAAGGAATTATTATCACTATTGCTATTGTCAGAGTATCTAAGTGACAAACTGTGAATAAAATGTATCATGGATTCCATTTAAATCAATTCTTTAATATTAATATCTATGTAATACTTTTCACATTATTATTTATTGATATAGGTAATAGTATCGAATTTTTTAACGGTACACGTTAAATTAATGATAAATAAATTGACATTTGTACGCCTAAAGGCCGAACATAGTGAGATTCAAGTATTCTGTACCATCTGTATATTGCCACCTATGTTTACAAATAAATGATTTAATTTGATTTGTATTCTCATGGGAATTAAAAAAAGGGACTTCTGTATCTCATTTCGGGGGAACCCCAAACCATGGCACAATAAAGTGACAAACCTTCGAAGTAACAGTGCCCTAAAACAAAATTTCTACGAAAAAGTGTCTTCAGGACATCAAATAGAAAATTTTGAAAACGTTTGACAATTAGTTTGTTTAGATGATTTACCAACATAGTGTGACCTCGCTTTGGTTAAACATACATACAATTATGATCACGCTCGTAGTCCCAACAGGGGTAGAGCAGAGCCATAGATAACAATTCGTTATACATAAAGCCACTTCTGGCAGTATGGGTAATGCAGTGCGTCCAAATAGTGCCAGGTTGCCAGCCTGAAATTTTGCATGAAATAATGCACAATTTTCTTTGTTGACTGTACTTGTTCATAGGTACTTATAGACGTCATATTATGTGTGTTCACAACTTGTGACCCCAGTATAGGTTTAAGAAGCAGTGCCACAAGTCCCCGGCACTGCTTCTGGTTCCCCTCTCTGCAACAAGATGGACCCGACACCCGCAGGGTGAGTCCATGGAATGCTAATTTATATCATAGATTAAAGAATTATCAATTTTAGAACGACCAAGTATTCTTCGTTCTATTCTTAATCACCCATTGCTTTATTAAAATAAAGAAGGTAGATAAGAAACAATAATCCGGTCTACAGAGCGCTCTCCGATATTGGCGCACGTGGGCACAATAGTCAATACGCGCCGTAATTAAAAACCTTTTGAGTGGTTTCGTAGTGTAATAAAGTTGTGAAAACAGCCTCAATCAACTGATTGCAGCTCCAATCACTGATATGATTGGGGCCTTTACACTGTCCGTGTTTGAGATTTGGGTTGTGAAAAACTAGAAAGTTGTCTTGAATTTTGTTGGTCGTGTCATTCATTATAATCGCAAAATCTCGACGTAATTTTAGAAGCTCTGTCTTTCTGTAAAGCGGAAATTACAGGTGGCTGACTGATCTGAGGAGAATATGTTTTAGTAAAGATTTGGATTGAGAAAGTTGGCTTGAATTCAGAATTTTTAGTATCTAATTACCGACCATTCTGAATTCAAGACAACTTTCGTGACATCTCTACGTAATTGTAGAAGGTCCGTCTTTCCGAAGACTCCACAAGGTGGACCGACGATCTGGCAAAGGTTAGGTTGGAGATCCTTGGGTCAGGCCTTTGTTCAATAGTGGGCGTCTCTCGGCTGAAGGAGAATCAGAATATATTATAATAATTTAGTGAAAAAAATCATTTAATTTTTTCACCGTTAATTATGTAAAGTGTTCGGTACATTACAATGCTATCACAGTCATATAAACACTGGTGATATCAAATATATATTTTTTTTCGATTCTTTCCATACATTTTTGATTTGACTGGCCGAACTATTTTGTGGAGAGATTTTAAATTTGTTTTTTATGTTAGAATTTTTGATAATACCGTTACTATGTTAGCATGGAGATGTGCCTGCTTATCATACCTCCAAATAATGTTTAAATCCAAATAACTTGCATATAAGCGTTAAGACGATAACTAATTTGCTTTTGTTCTCTCTACCATGCTACAAAACTAAAGTCTATCTGTTACATCTAGAAAGTTTTCAAATAGGGGTTAAAGTATGAAATTGCCGATTTTTTCCTCATTATTCATTAGCGTATAATTCCTTTAATACAATAGCTATGTTCATTATTTTATTTTATTTTTAACTTCATTACAAGGACTTATATTTATGTATAAAATTTTTATGTAATTTTTTTTTCACTAGAAAACAACTCGTCGTAAGAGGTGTCAGTCTCCGTTATAAAAATATAAATATTTTTTTACAGGTATCAATTCTCAAATTTTTTCTCTAAGTATCCTATAACTTAATGTTGTCTCAATATATCCACAAAATTTAGATTTGTAGTTCCTGAAAAAAATCGCAAATATATCTGTATGGAAAAATGAATTTTCGTTAAATTCTCCATACAAAACGGCAATTTCATACTTAAAATTTCATACTGAAGCAGTTTTTTTATTGTATTAGGGAACACAATAAAAAAACTGCTTGAGTTTCTCTGATCTATGAGATACTAAAAAGACCCATCAAATCCATACCTACTTACTACATACGTACCATATAGTAGGTACCTATAACGTTAATTTTTCTATTATACCATTTTCATTTTACACCGAAAACAGGGAATGATGACACTTCTTTGTATCTAAAGACTTAGTCATTTATGAATGTTGCTTGATAAAGTTGAGACGTTTTCTTCCTCATAGAAGTAATCGTCCTGAAGGAGTCGAATGGATGTTTAAACGTACACAAAGACACCGTTACTTTTCATGGCGATGTTGTATTTTTTTATTTCATGAGGAAAGAATTTGGCACGTTGGTGAGTGATCACTGTAATATGGGTGATAGGGTGTTGCCTACTCAATTTTAATTCTCAACTTTTGTACTGGAATCTAAAGCGGCTCTCGCGGCTACCATTGGCAGAGGTAGCCGAGGTAGGGATGATATGTGACCACTACAGCCCATGATAAACTAAAGCAACATATGAGTTGCAGTTACATTGCTTGCCTTTCAGAAAGGAATATAATTAATTAATAGAAAACAATTAGTGTTCACGCCTGAACAGGAACCACATCAACATTAATCAGATGAGGACCACCACCACACCACTTCGTAGCCCGGAGTATGTTCGAGCTACAAGCTGAAAATTGTACTCTGCGGCTGCGTGGTCATCAGTGAGGCAATAACGTGCAGCTACGTGCACCGCCGGCAACTTACATATATGAGAGATATACAAAATCCTATCAATATGTACAGAAAATCTATTGTTCACCTCTCCAGCACCAAAATACCTCTTTTGCTTCTTAAAATCTCGGAGTAAAAACGTTTTTTGCTGCGAGCTTCGAACAAGCCTGTAACGTTCAATCTAAGTATTTAAAGTAATGTTACTTTTAATTTTTTTTTATAATTAATTTAAAGATATTTAACATGTATAAAAGTATTGTCTGTGTTTTTCACCTAAAACAATTTTCTCGCTGGAGAGGTGAAAAGTTGTATGGTTAATCACTTACTGCGCTCTGTAATTCTAGATAACTTCGCTGGTTCGTGATTTAATATCGGCACTCGCAGTTAGCAAAGTTATTTAATAAAGTTAATCATTAGCAACAATAAACAGAATAAGAGTTGAGTCTCACTACCGTCTTGCTGCTCCATGCTGGGGCTATTTCTTGGGGCAGCTCTCTATCACCAAAATGCTACTCCCTGGGGCAGTTTTAGCTGGCCAGCCTTACACCTTGACTCAGCATCCTCGCTATGTAATTTTAGGAAAAGGTGCCTTACAACCGCCGTGACCTGCTCGTACAATTAAAAACCCTTGAAGGAAGATCCCAACAGCCCGTTTGTTCAACACCGCTCCGCATAAAATGCATACGTAAATACATCATACTTACATACCTACATTCTATCACGCTCATAATCTCAAAAGAGCAAAACCTTAGGTCATCAAGTGATGAAATGAAAATGAATGAATGAAAATGGAAAAGCTCTTTATTTAAATGGACCTTGCTCAGTACTTTGAAATCGTCAAAAGCCCTACCACCATTTCGGGAAGAAATAATTATTTTACTTAGATAATTATTATTATGCTGAGGCGAAGAAGAAATGGCGAAAGAAACTCCACAGCTTACAATTTTGTAACGATTCCAAAACATTATCACAGGTCGATAGAGATATCAATATGATTTTGCAATTTGTGCAAGCGTGGTGGACTACTGCATAAACCTCCTTTGGTGACAAGGAGAGGCCTTGTGTCCCAGTGGATCGAATTACAAAGGCTGTTATGATGTATGATATGATGAAAGTATAAAAACTAGGTGGTAGGCCTGTATGTAGGGTCGTCTGGGTAGGTACCACTGCCTTTCCTATTTCAGCCGTGAAACAGTTTGCTGTGTTTCAGATTGAAGGGAAAGGTAACCAGTAATTACCGGGCATGGAAGGCATTTCATGTTAGGCCTCAGGATGATAACGCAGCAATACCAAGTGATTTTTTTCTTGTTATTGCAGGTCTTTATAGGCGACGGTATTCACTCATCGGTGGGCCGTCAGCTTGTAGTAGTATAAAAAAAAGCTATAAAGGGTTTAAGTCCATAATTTTGCTTGCACATTGTTTCTTTCTGGAGAATCGGAGTGTTGTAAATGGGCTTCGACCTCAAATCGTATCCAAATATTCACTCGTGACCTACTAACTATGACACATACACTATTCCTTGCAATCTCGATGATCAAAGTAGTTGACAGAAACACAACTACGAAGATGGTGTTTATGACTGTGGTCTTCTGAAAGGTAGATGGACCTAGAGGACCTTATTTTTAACCGACTTCAAAAATGGAGGAGGTTTTCAGTTCGACTGTATATGTTTTTATGTTTGTTACCTCATAACTCTTTACCGGGTGTATCGATTTTGAATATTCTTCTGGAAGCTGGTCATGTGGTCCCATTTAAATTTGATCGACATCTGGCGAGTAGTTTTGGAGTTATATCTAATAATGCCTATTTGATTGACATCGATGATATCATAATCTTATCACTCGTGTGTTTAAAAGATCTTGAAATATTTTCCTGAAAACACTTAAAAGAAAAAGTAAATTATTTTAACTAAAAACGAAGAAAAAATAATGTTTATATGCTTGCGATCATTGGACTGCAGCCTCTTGAGTTCTAGTTAGCAACAGGTGAGGAAAATGACTTATACAAGTATCACTAGCTACTCTTTACCAGCAAGTGGATAGAACAACGTTATGTCACTCTTGTTGTTTAAAAAATGAATTCGGAGCAGCCAGTATCCAGTCGAGTAGCCATAAACTGCATCCAGTCGAGTAGCTCAAAAAGTTCAGTTAATTTTTATTTCTTTCATTCTTATATTATTAGTAAGTAATTCTCACGCGAAGAAAGTTAGCTGTCGAGTGTAAATAGTCTACAAGTGAAGTTTGGGAGTAAGCGAGAGGACCCCAGGGAGGTTCGCAACTATCTCATTCTAGCGCAGTTCAACTCCTCAATCTGTGCCGCGAATGGTTGGTCAGAGAGTTGGGCGGGCTGCTCGTAGACTTAAAAATGTAACGAGTGGGCATGGTATTTTTACTTACAAAATACATTGGACTATATAATAGCATTTTAAATTTTCTGATAAATATTACAATAAAAAAATATACGAACGAACGAAATACAAAATTTTATCACATTTGGTTCACTGTGGACATAAATCAGCAAAGCGAACACGAGCACCTTACGAACACAGTTCTACTTGTGTTAGCGCTCAACCCCTCAGTAACAATGGACTCGCCGTTGGAAGTGAACCCTATTTGAGGCACTATATGGCTCATACTACCAGATGTAGCTTAATGTGTTACCAAATGTACATATAGCTCTGCTTAACCCTTTTGGGCTTATATGATTTTTTTAAATAGTTTTCTATCTTTTGCTTTGAGTAACTTTATGCAATATAGATAGAAAAAGTACTTTTAAACAATATTTTCAAGTGATGGAATTGGTACCGAATTTTATTCATCAATTCACGTACTTATAGTATGCGATTCGTATCACAACAAATAATCCACGAACCGAATAGTACTGTACGTTTTAAGAAAGGCTTTTCACATTTGTCTAGGTTGTAGAATATTAATACCTTACTACTTAAAACCACTGCGGCGCATGCGGTGCACGATATTCAAATCAAATATTTTTATTGCGTATCACATATCAATAAGGGACAAAGATAGGCTGCAGGTCCCGTAGGGGCTATGCAATTTAAGAGGTTACATTATTTACTTAAAATCTATAATCATAATTATAATTAACATATTTTTATCCACGCCCACGTTAGCTGCATCTGTCCGCTTTTCAGAGCACGAAAGTCGACGGCCGTAATTCTAGGATGACGTCACGGTCACATTCATGGATTGACCCAAAGAGTATATAATACACTACGATTGACCCACGTAGTTCAACGCAGCACACGCTATACACGTGGCACACGATTGCGCTATGCAATCCACGTAGCCATGAGCGTGTTTGGCCATTATGTGACCCGATGGTCTCACGCAGCTACCGTGTGTGTAGCGTGTGCAGCGTTGAGCTGCGTGGGTGACATATCTGATTAGTACACTCGTGTACCTATGACGTATTTCATGCGTAGCGTGCCCGTGGGTAGCAGTGGATCTTATCACTACCATTTTCATACAAAGTGAATCTTGACACACGTGCGTAGCCTCTCCGTGCGCCGCCATAGAGCAGTAGCTTTAGTGCGGTAACGGTGATATTCGGTATGTTCACCCATACAGTGGGGGCCCGATATAAACTGTACGGCTGTGCCCTAAAACGTGCACAGTATATTATCCAAAACTAACGAATTTTTGACGTCGCCCGTGGGGGAGTGGTCAGTTAACGCTACCTACACGTCATGCGGTCCGATTTCGAATCCTGGTAGGAGTGTTGCCTGTGTGATGAACACGTACATTTTTAATATGAATAAAAACGGGAATTAACGCGATTAAATTTACCTTTTAAATGCCTGACGTTTCAGCCGGGTTACACCGACCGTGGTCACAGGCTTACGTGTGACGTACATATTGCTATGTTTATTTATAATAGTGGTGCCCGCAACGTCACTCGCGTCAATCAGTTATCGCGCCAAAAGGTATCCTATGTATTGATACAATGAAAAAGAAAAATACTGTAGAAGTTTAATAGAATATTATTTAAAAAGCTGTACAATTCTATTTGCATAATAAGCTTTCCATTTCCATCCTCAAAAGATTCCATATTCAAAAATATCTGACGTCATAATGGCCGCGTCACTAACACTACAAACAAACCCACGCATTGGCACCTCTACGCGTCTACTAGGTCTATGGTTTCAGTTTAAAAGCTGGTTCGCGCGCCAGGACGCATTCACTACCTGAAAGTTCGGGCATGTGCTGAAACGTACCTAAGAGTACGAAGCACCGTACCTGCGAACTCTTCACGAGACAACTGCATAATGTAAGTATTAAAATAGGTATTATTTATGAAGCATGAAACCTTTTTTAGCAGTGATAAAAACCTTTTTCGAGAAATGTGTTCTAAATTTTAAAATTATTTTTTACTTTTTTCGCGAAACTCATTGAATATCTTTTCATAAATTTCGAAAAGTTATGAATAAAAAAAAGTCGGTGTTCTTAAATGTACCCCGACAGGAAATTTGTTTTCCCTATTATCGCGAAAGTAATTGAGACTTTTTACACCAATAACAGCTTTTTTAAAAAATGTTTCCGATATATATCGTTACTTTCTGACAGGAATTAATTATAGAATCATTTTCCAACAATCTTTTTAATAGAATTATTATCGATCACTTAAATCATAACAAATTGTGAAATTGTTTCTAGTTTATTGAAGTTTTCTGAAAGTATTCTACATAATTTTTATTGGAAGCGGCGGGAAAGTTACGAATAAAAGTAGAAGGGATAAGCACTATGAAAATTCTTGGAATAAAACTGATCGTTGAGATATTCTAGTCAAAAATCATAATAAAAAAGAAGATTGTTGGTTTAATTACTTTAATAAAAGAAGAGAATGCTGTGTAGCATTAAGTCCGCCCTTTGTACTTTCTTTTGTGCAATAAAGTTTTAAAATAAATAAATATATTTTCTTCATAACATACATTAGGTATTATTTTATATCAGAAGCTTAAAGCTTAATCACATAAAATAAGAGATTTAATTGTGAATTAGAAGATTTTTTTAAATAATTTTTAAATACCACGAAAGTTATTCTTCTGACTTTATATTGATCCAATTATCTTTCTAAATTTCTGCTTCTTATAACTCATATTTTGTAATGTATTTTGACTGTTTAAACTTAAAAAATACTGTCTGACGTATTCATATTAATTACAAAGGTAAAGCGTGTATCTGAAAATTTTACGTCATCATACCAAAATTTAAACGAACAATTATTTCCTTAAACATTATTATGCCAATAACTTATATTATTCTATAAATTTTACAAACCTATTATTTAAATTTAATAAAGAATGTATTTTTAAACTTCAGCAAGCATAAATTTTATGATTATTTTCTACGTTTAAAAAAAGATGTTGATGAAAAAAATGTCACTTTTTTGCTTTGCATTTAAAGCTGTAAAATTGTAAGTGTTTTTAAATAATAGTACCTGATGCAGACCGATTTTTTTACTCCTTCACTGTTGTGCTACTAAACCGAGAATATCGTGTAAGAAATAACAAGATTAAGTGTAAAATACCTACGTTTCGTTTAAAAACTTTAATACTAAGCAATAACTTTATAGGATAAGACCTCTACTGATAATCAAAAATCTGTAATTATGTCTGAAACGAACGTGCGATGATGTGGACGCGCGTAAAACGTGAAATTTAAATAATATATTTTATAAAAGTAAAATCGTAACAGTAAATCCGTGAATAAAGAAAAAGTATAAGTGTGTGTCAAATAAAAACAGTCAGAAAATCTATCAATATGCAATCTTACTTAATATTATAAATGCGAAAGTAACTCTGTATGTCTATCTTCTACGCTTTCACGCCTAAGCCACTGAACTGATTTTGATAAAATTTGGTATGGAGACAGTTTGAGACCCTGGGATAGACCTCATACCGAGGAGGATCCTTTTTAGCGCGATAACTGAAATTGTGGCGAGTGAAACCGCGGCCGACCACTAGTTATTTATACATAAACAGAGCGTACAGCAATGTCATTAACAAGATAATTTTAACTGGGGATAGATGCTCGAAATTAGTTCATAAGTCCTGGAGAGGTACATCCATTTTACAGAGGCTCGCAGTCAATTAATAGGTACTAACCCTTCGTAATATTATCGTAGTTCATACTATAAAACTTACACTATGGGTACTGACTACATTTGTCGCTGCCATCTAGTGTGATCGGTTTTCTATTGTGTTCTCAATTTTTTTTCCATTATCTGAAGTGTCATATTTTTTTTTGAACATTAAAAGTAAATATATTATATTTATTAAAGAATTTATTTTTACACGGTGTTTGGTATATGGTATTACAATATAGTCATAAAACTAGATACAAAAAAAAAAACTTAGACTACTATATTACAGATAAAAGACTTCGCCTAGGTCCTCTGAAACAGGAAGTGTACCAATAACACTGGCTGCATTACCTCGCTGAATCGCGAGACTAATTTTTTGTGCGACATACAAACCAGCCTTATTGTCACTTACTGTCTCACGTAGCCGCTCTGTAATATCCCGAAAAAGACGGTGGGCTCCTGGACCCCATGGTCCCAAAGTCTCTACACCAAACGGCTCAAATAAATAATCTCCTGAGAGACCAGCGTATTTGCGCCGTTTGAGTGATTCAGCGGAAGCTGCAGCCGATCCAGACATTGCTGAGGTAGCTGGAATATGGGACATTGCCAAGGTGTCCGCGCAAGTGGCGTCCCATACCAGGCATTTTCCCTTCTTCCATGGAACGAGGGTCATACCGTCCGGCCTCTTACCATCATCGCGTGCTAAACCATTAGGCTCCAAAGCAGCGGGCATTCCGGTAGTAACAAGAGCCCGGCGGATGATGTCATTAATCTCAGCATGTCTTGTAAATCGGCCTGCACTTCTCGCGCAAGAGAGACCATGGTGTCCAAGATTATCGACTATTATACCACAGCGGCATTGATGTGGGACATTACAGGCGATACCTAGGCGTAAGCATGTTGCAATCCGAAATGCAGTGCGGTCAAGAAGTGTCCCTATATTAGCCGATGGTAAAGCCTGTAGCCAAAGCCCAGATTCCCACTCCCCCACAGCCAAGAGACGAGCCCGATCCGCAGAATTGGATGACGTGTTTAAAAGTTCATCCCGCACCAATTTGCAGAGTGGCTCGTCCCACTGTCTCTGGGAGCAAGGGGAAGCTGGCAATTCGGAAACAGGGCAAGCCGCGGCCCAAGTTGATTTTGCCTCGGCTAAGTGAGACACTTCATAGGTACTGATACTATTAAGTAAAATCCTATCAACTAAATTACTTGTTCTGTGAACAGAAGACAAGAAAGCTGGAAGAGCAACACTTGAAATTTTCCTTATACCTAAACCACCATGGCGAATAGGTAAAGAGGCCTGACACCAAGAGCGATCACATAATTGAATGTTGAGGACAGAAGAGAGAGTTTCTTTTAATTTGTTATCTAAATCCAAAAGTAGATTGGGGAATTTCCAAAGTTGGCTAGAACGGACGATATATGTGAATTGAGGAACGAACAGACAAAAACGGAGAATCACATAGGCCATGTGAGTGTTAATTTTAAGAAGCCTATTACATGTATCTGTAAATTTGGAAATTTTTTCTTGGACAAAGTCTGTAATAGAGTCGTCTAAAATAGGTGCTCCAAGAAGACGAAGATTTTGCTTATTAATTATTAAAACATTGGGAGCCAACAAGTTAAATTTGGTAATTATATCATTCCTTTGGTATTCTGCGATATTGTCTGAAATAAATAATTCACATTTAGAAAAATTCAGTTCCAGACCTATACCCTTGAGTTCTTTGATGAGTATGTTTAAATCATCAAGAACTGAATTTGCATCGCCTCCTAGGGTGCCATCGTCAAGATACCACACGTTAAATTTCGACTTTAATTTCTGGATTATGGGATGGATTGCTAAACTAAAAATTGCCGGACCGAGAGGATCACCTTGTTGACAGCCTACCTCAGAGGAGACTAAATTATTTCGATATTGTAAATTTGATGGTGAGCTGTAGCACTGCCAAAGGAAATTGTAGATGGAAGGAGATTTATTTTTAACTTGACTTAATAGAGCACCCCTGTCCACAGAGTTAAAGGCATTTTTAACGTCGACTTTGACGACAACCTCTCCGCACTCGTTATCCAAGAAAGTGCGGAGAGCATGAACAGCAGCTTCGCAACCAGACTTCGAGCCAAAACCCAGTTGAGTTGGTTGGAAATAATTCGATAGGCTGTCCATGATCTCCCTGCAACATGTCTTGGCAACAAGGCGGCGGTAGGTGGTACCGACTGCTATAGGTCTTATTCCGCCATCCTTTTTCTTGAGAGCGCAGAGGTTGGCCCCGTACAAAATGCATAAGACCTCAGTATTCACAGTACCTGCGAGCATAATGTTGGCTAGTGAGGTTAACTCTTTCAGCAGCGACTCACCGGCATCACCACAGCTCACAGACGTCAAATCCTTTAGGTGCTGGGGTGTAAGGCCGTCTAATCCGCCGGCGGAGCCGCTACTAAATGAGGCAATTGCCAAACGAATCACATCTGTGGAGACATTAAGAGATGTATCATTACTGCTCGGCTGGTCAAGTAAATCGAGGTTTATGCTACTCTCTGGGTGTTTGCTTTTGAGAGTGGACAGGGTCTCGACAGAATTAGGGGCTATAGAGTCACTCGAAAACAGAAGGCGCGCGGCACCCTTGATATCCCCATCGCTTAGTTTGTTTTCAACAGATCTATATACGTTATGATTGTGAAATGAGCGTGGACCAGATTGAAAAGCCGGAAGGATATAAGATGTACAGTTTTGTTTAACGCGAGATGTAACAGATGAACGAGATGCGGGGTCTTTAGAAACATGTAATACGCGGAAAGGAAACGTGAGAAGACGCTCCCATGCTGCTTTTGAATTCTCACTCACGGTAGCGTGTATCTCTTCTGCAAGTTTCCTCGCAACAGATACACGTGCGCCGCGCGGGATGCGTCTTAACAAAGGTATTTTACATTTATACTCAGCGAGAGTTTGCGAGAACAAATTAGGCGATGTGATTGGAGAGTCCTCGGGTGTAGACGAGGCAGAGCAAGCAAAAAAACTTTGGCTAAGAGCCTTGTGACACTTACCCAGATGTATATTCAATCCTCTCTGTCCCTTAAAATACCGAGGATGAGGGCAAAGGTGACACTGCACGAGGCTATTTTCCAGAGACCCTATAGGCTGACTTAGATTAGGACGCACTGCACTTACGTTTTGCATAAATTATAGCTAAAAAAAATCTTAAACATTAAAAATACCTATAAAATTAAACAATAAATGATTTTTTTTTGTCCCAATCATCATTTGTCCGAATAATAAGTTACCCGAAGTAATATCACATAATATCACATGACATTAAATTAAAATGCCTAAATACAATATACCCTAATATACTTTTTTATAAATATTACAATAAATAATGTACAAAAGACTTAAAACCATTTTCAATAAAAGTTTTAAGTCCTAAATCCAAATTACGTCATGTTCACATATCCTTATAATGTTTTTAAAACAAACGTGTCATGGATAATGACAAACAATTTTAGGAGAAAAATAGGAGTAGCATTTGTAACACAGAACAGACATTTATTTGTTCTGTGATTTGTACTATCACTCAATAAAACAGTTGAATGTACAAAGTGAATCATACATAAGGTTTTTATTTCTCTGTTAAGAATGCTGTTATGTGATTGAATAATGTTATTCCATATATGTCATTACGTTCATAATCCCAAAAGGGGTTAAGCAGAGCTCTAAGTAATATTTGGTTAGGTACACATAAAGCCACATCTGGCATTATGGGCCATGCAATACCCCAAAATAGTGACAGGTTGCCACCCTGTCTCCAACACCATAAGGGGCGTCAGACCCAAAAACAACGTTTGTGAAACAAATCTACAAACAAAAGACAACGACCAAGTGGCAATCGTTTTGTAACGATAAGATATCGAAATTCGTCATCATAGGCCATATTGATTGGTTATCGACAGCGTCTTAGCTGTAGCTACCAACTTGGTTAGAGCTACGATTGACCACGTGATTTAACGACGGCTAGTCAATCACATACAGTTTGTTCTTATCGAACTTCGGCTGTAGGCTCGAGCCCCTCGGAGGGGACGCGTTGTATGAGCTGTTGGGTATCCAACATAACAACTATGACATAGCTATTTCTAAAAGGATACTATGGTGAACTTTCAGATAAAATTTTTTCTTTTTGCTTTACACATAAAATTAAAATCTAATGGACTCTCTTTGGTATCGATCGATAGGCACTTTTAAGTTTAGGACAAATTATATCATGTGATGCCGGCAGAGTAGAATAGCATCACCCCATATCCTCCAATGTGTGTTGTAGGCGACTAATGGATTAGCAAAGGGGTATTGATCACTTTAAACTCCGTGCACCAATCCGCATTGGGCAAGCGTGGTGGACTACTGCCTATATAAAACTCGATGATAAAGAGAGACCCTATGTCCCAGCAATGGGTCGAATAAAGGCTGTAATGAAGTTACGACATTTTTTATTTCGAGGAAGGTTTTGACCTTTTCACCTGATGGTGAGTGATGGTCGAAGGTCAAAGCGAGATCCACCTCAAGCACTAAGAGACTGGTTATCTTATCATTAACTGATAGAATACGGCTATCAGCACTATTGTTGTGGAGACGTTGATAAGACTGTTGCAGCCATAGGCTTTTACAACACATTAATTTTCGTTGGATCCCAATTTTCGATCCCATTTTTTAGATATTAACGTTGGGTCCCATTTGCTATTTCCATTGGATACCATGTTAGAAGAATATGTGTACTTTCCAGAAGAAAAGTGTTTTATCTTTCACCAAACAAATCCAACAGTTAGTACACCAAACCCGGGAATTTTGGATGTAATTCCGGCGGCTAATTGTTGCTAATTGACATATCATTTCTGGACTGCTGGTGATTTTGAATGTATCCTGGTTGTGGACTTTTGCTCTAGATTGCTTCTTGAAGGATTGTTAGTTTTTGGGTGCCCCTTTTATGTAGGTTAGTTTGACAACCTGTCACTATTTGGAGGCACTGCATGGTTCATACTGCAAGATGTGGTTTTCTGTGGAACAAAAATTGCACACGCTATCAGATCGCCTCTTTTAGCCAATGATGCTTTTTAACTATTGATGGTTAAAAATGGCGCTCTGATAGCATTAAGATTTACATTTTTGTACCCATATTTCGGGAAAAAAAGTGATTTGATTTGAAAATGTTACCTGGATCTGCTCAATCCCTCATGGGATTACAAGGTGATCGTATGCAAGTATGTAACATTACATAGCAACGTTCAATACACTCCGGTTTTCAGTAAGAATAAGAAAACCGCAGTTCAATAACAAATATAATTGACTATTATATTAACGAAATCAAACAAGAATTTATTGTTCAAAAGTCCGGCAAATAAAAATATTAGATTAAATACTTCAAACGGAACGATATCAAACCAAATTCTTGCGAATGGAATATTTTGGTTATAAGATTTGTGGTAACGTTATAAAAAGGAAATTAGAGATTATATTATTTTGTTTTCTGAAATTACAGCAATACGTTTTAATGCAAAACGAAACACGGAAAATATGTTTCGTTTCATAAGATAATTTATTGAGTACAAGGTAACTATAAATTAAGTTTAAACATATATAAAACGCTAACTTCGTCCGCTTGGAATAGTTACTTTGGGCAGCATAGCATTTTAATTGTTTTAGGGTACTTATTTTTTTACTAATTAGTCACAATTTTTATTTATTATACGTTATTTACGATTTGTTGCTACTTGCTATAGTTATGTATACTTGTTTTGTCTTGCAGTGTCTGCGGCGCGACATAAACTATAAACATGTATTGTGTCTTCGTTCTCTAATAAGTGATATGTATGTCTTTTATGAGAATAAATTCTTTAAACTGATTATAAAGTGCCTAACTCAAAGTTTCATGGTTTTATCTACGATAGTGACAAAAAAAAGCCATGTTGATTTTCAAACTTTGTTACCCTATTTACCCCTCTAGGTTATTTATCGATTAGTAGTACTATTGTGAAATCTAAAAAAAAAATAGTCTAACTAATCTCGTTACCTTACAACTTTCATACTCTATTTTACCCCCTCAGGGATTAAAATTCGAAAACGCCTCACCCCTTGTCTACATCATAAAAGGAACCTCTGTGCAAAATTTCAGTTATCTACGTTCAAAGATACTCGTACATAGTTAGTCAGTCAGGATTTGTTTTGTGGATATGCTAGCATACCGTCCCTGCTTCTCACGGAATTTCTCGGATTTTCTCTACTTTTATGCATGTATTATACACTCTTGAAGCACTCTCTCTATTGCTGAAAACCGCATTGAAATTCGTTGCGTTGTTTATAAGTTCTAAGCGCACATACAGAAAGAACGATTTCATTTTATACTATGTATAGATACAAATAAAATCTGTATCTGTTAGAAAGTTATGGAACTAAGCAATTTTCTAGTATTAATATTTACGCGTTTGTCAACGCCAAAAATAAAATTATTCCATAAAAGAAAATCCTTACTATCGTCCATTTATACTTTTTTATGCTTTAACATTTAATTTGCAATTGAAATATTGAGGTAAATAATCGAGATAAAAAGTCTCCTAAAATTGGACCAAATTATACACAGTAACATAATTGGTTGAGTTGTTCCAAAGTTCGAATCCAAAGATCGAATTGGAAAGTTACATTTCAACGTTATACCAGAGAAACACTGATACGATATTTTTATATGTGATACACGTACTTGAAAAAACTAAATTTGCCCTACACTCTACTGCAATTTTTCTTAATTGCATCTAAGTCGCTTTTTTAGACACTCTTTCTCCGATACTTCACACCACAGCAACTCCTTCTTTTATATGTATAAAGCACAATTGCCATCTTTGGGAAGTACAGCAAAATACCAGCTCGTTACTTCTTAAGGAGCTATAAAAGACTTATTGGCAACCCAACGGACACCAAACTGTCAAGCATCGACCACCGCCGTAAAATAGCCAGTCTATCGGTATTCTATAGGATACACTTCGGAGAGTGTGGGACGGAAATACACGAATTAATTCCACCAGCCCCTTTTCATTATCGGGGACCTATTCATTACTGTGCCTTGGACATAAACAAAAACTATTGTTTATTGTCATAAGCAATAAAGTCGAAAATCGGTGCCCTCCGGGAACAGGGTCCTCATTGAAGAAACTAAAACACTAACACACGTTTCTTAGTTTAGCGTATACTTAACTAATAGGTACATGTCTGAGCATTCTGCCGTAAGAGGGGCAGTGGGACAGCGATACAAAGCATGATTAAAATATAGCGATCTAATAATTTGATATATTTGCACTTATTTCTAATGTAAACCGGACCAATGGGTGGCCGCGTAACAAAGAGTGACGTAACGAAATGTATTCAGTGGAAGTTCAATAAGCCGATTGACAAAACAGCTTAACTTTGTAAAGCGGCTACGTCTTTTATAATACCGCGTATTCAATAAATTGACTGCGAAAATACTGAAATAATTTATGCAAAAGTTCATCAACTATTGGAAAAATTTTAAATGTAACAACTGTTTATACCCACCCGGAATTATAAAACTCCATTAGTACCTGCCTACGACTTTAGAACCTCTTCTTCGGCAGCTCTTTATCACGCTCATAATCCCAAAAGGAGTTGAGCAGATCTTCATGCGCCCTCCAGACTCACGCGAGAAGTCTCGCCGTGACTTGCCCCGAGGAACGAGATGGTATCTAGACTCACCCGACCTTCTCACTTGCGTTCTCGACCGTTATGCGAAATGGATGACTTTGACAGTGCAGCGGCTTTGGTATTGTGTGCATTAGCTTAGCACAATCTTGTACCTAAATGACAAAATAAAAAAATAAAGTTAAGAAAAAAAGAAGGCCCCGGCGATGGTGGATGACACAAATTCATCGAAATAGAACAAGGTTTGTGAATGCGATGGAAATTACTTCCTACGTCACAGTGAGGCCGAACAAGAATGTGATACAGTTCTCTTTTCTCGCCCGAGAAACCCTTTGAAGCGGGCCAAAAAACCGACACCGAGCGGAGAACAGGCGAGCGCGAGAACGAGAAGGCGAGAAACTAATCACATTCACGCTTGTCGGGGGTTCTCGGCGTGAGTCTGGAGGGCGCATTAGGTACACTTCCCACCATCTCCCTTCCTTTTAAGGACTACGCGTGCTGGTCTACGTTGTCACCGACAATCTGTGGCTACCATTCCAACTCGAACTAAGAAATTTGGCACCTCGTTTATTTGTCATACAATCAAGAAATGGAATTCACTGCCAGCACACGTGTTCCCTCCGTCCTACAATCCTGGGTCATTCCAAAGAGGCGTGAAGGACCTTGCAGGTTGGCAAGGCGAGAGTGGCTAGCGCGGCAGTATATCTCTCGCACCAGCTATCTTCGCATTTGGACTCCACTTCTGCTTACCATCAAGTGGAATGGAGTCAATTACTTGACCTTTTTATATATAAATATAATTTGGCTACACGTAAAGCCAAATCCGGAATAGGCCATACAGTTCTTCAGAATAGTAGTAGGTTGCCAGTCTTTCACCTACACAAATGGGGCATCAAACCCAAAAATTCGTATGCTTGGTTATTGTCAACATTTGCAATCATTAAAAAAATATCAACTACTAATAATGGAGTATTTTTTGCGTTTACAAACGCGTAAATATTTTTAATACTAGAAAAAATATACTGAAATAAAATCGAACTGCCTCAGGCGGGAATCGAACCCAGCATCTTCCGCAATCCGGGCGGCTGCGTTAACCACTCATGAGGCATTTTGTCAGTGCTTTGTGCTTATGTTTTTATGGTAAACATTGTTTCATCCAATCTTTGAAATTTGCACTTCTAAGATCCGAACGAAATATTTTTGCAAATATTTGACGCCCAGTTAAGATGTAACTACCTTACATTTTGGAACAATTTTTGCGTTTACAAACGCGTAAATATTTTTAAGACTAGAAAAAATACACGATGCGAAAAAAAGGATTGCGGAAGCTGCTGGGTTCGATTCCCGCCTGAGGCAGGTCGATATTTTTCAGTGTATTTTTCTAGTATTAAAACTACTAATAAATTGATTTTGGCAGTACTTATGACTATTTTCGCGATGCAATTTCGCACGAACATGGAAGAATTTTAATGCGAGTACCCACAGATATATCAATCTAAGGAGATCGGGCGAATCGCAGAGTTCATAGGAAGACCGAGTGTCGCGATCACCGGCCGTACTACATAACATGGTTCTAGTGGTTCTAGTTGAGCATGCCGTAATATACACTATTCATTGCGCCCGTCATAAGGACTGCGAAGCAATGAAAGTTAGGCACAGCCGTAAAGGAGTTCGGTCAAATCGCTGAGTTCATAGGAAGTCCCAGTGACGCGGACGGCGAAGTGGCGGTAATGTATGCCCACTGGGCATACACTTGTCACAAGTTAAACGCCGGCTTAGCCTATCTCCTTGTATTATTAGTATAATCTGTGCGAGTACCTACATAGGTACATACAGAATGGTTACGTGTTTCCACACAAGTTACACAAGAGTATTGATACATTGATACACAAATTCGGATGTTACGGTGTTACTCAATCAAAGTTAACCGCAAAATGGGCAGAATGTTTGTCTTCAAAGTTTGTGTATTTTGGGCTAAATGAAATAAACTTAATTGAAAACAACATCGTAGCATAATACATTATAGAACAATGTTTATAGTGAGTTGCACAAGCGGCCTTCCTTTAGTCTTCTTAGGCCCACTTGCACGAGTCTGCGGGTTAAATGTATAAATAAAGAGTTTACTAACTCTGTGTTAAGTGGTTAATTCAATAACTCGATATTTGTCTTGCATCAACGAAAACTAACCCCGGGTTTGCTAACTCTGGCAGGACTGCCAACATTCACAAAAACCACAGATCAAAACTTTTTATTTTGTTCATTCTTTTACAACCCAGAAAAATTTAAAAGACTGAATGATAAATAAAATTATATCTCCATCACGCTCACACTCCTACATTTTACTGTATCCGTCTCGCTTCATTTGTTTCCATGGGCGGACAATATTTTTAGTCGTATTGTATGAAATATGACACCGTGACACGTGATTGTTTGTTTACATAGACCTGTCAATTTGTCAAGACGCATTATTTAAAGAAAAAATATTGTGAATCCTTAATTATGTATAAGTATATTGTGATTAATTGAGTGTTATGTGAATTTATAAAAATGCAGTATCATCAGAAGATTCGTCCTAGTGCATCGAATTTTTTAAATAGTGATAGATTTCGACATTGCGATTGAGAAATATTTCCATGCTGATACGATACCTACATACAAAAAAGTAACATGAATCGGGCTTAAAATCCGGAAGGTTTTTATATTTATTTAGAATAAATGTAGATATGTACCCGTTTAGAAAATAAATCATTATCAAATTTAAAAGTGAATTTTCAAATTTAATTTAAGAAATAATGAATTATAGAAACTTTAGAGAATGTATTAATCGTAAAATAATTAGTAATGTTAGTTTGCAATGCAAAATACCTAAAACGTATCAAGTTTTGATAATCACACCGAGAGTTAACCATTTAACCCGCCGAATTGGCTGGGTTAAATATTTAAACTTTTAACCCGGTGTTAACATGTAACTCGTAATGGTGCAAGACAAGTTATCGTTTTAACTCTGAGTTAGTAACTAACACAGGGTTAAATGAGTAACTCTAGCTTAACTCTGGTTGATGCAAGTGGACCTTATAGTGTCAGAGTTTTAAAAGTCTCCATTTCTGTCCTGTGACGTGACTTGTTTACGACTATTAATTGGACAGCCCTGTGGCCAATAATTTAGGTAAACAAGATCGTTTTTAATGAAAAATAACTAAACACATAAATTCTTTTGCCTTCCAAGCAAAGGGCAAATAATACGTAGTAGGAAGTCAGTGCAGCATTGAAATTAAAAATATAACTTTTTTATAAATCCTTTGTATGTGTGCAACATAAAATAACAATAAGTAAAACAGTAAGAAAGACAATCATGTACAAAGGTGAACTTACACCTTTTTGCTTTGATATAAAAAATAAACATTAAAAAACCATAATTCGTTAGATTATTTTTGAATTGTATTTTGTTATTGCGCATTGTGGTCAGGTTAGGGCATTCTCCTTTAATAACAAAACCTATAGTACTAGCAGTCTTGTCGATATCAAGACATACTTCACCGGCCAAAATAAGTGGGGAGCAGGGTAGGAAAAGAAGACCATTGTTGTGGTAGTATTGTTTAAAGGCCCTACAGACTCTTCTTAATTTAATTACACTTAACTCTTCTTAATTCTTGGCGAGAATTTTCGCCAAGACTTGACCCGAGAAAAAAATGATATCTACACTCACGCGACCTTCTCACTTGCGTTCTCGATCGTTATGCAAAATGGATGACTTTGACAGTGCAGCAGCTTGGTATTGTGTGCATTAGCATACGCCAATCTTGTGAATGTTAGAATCAAAAATAATATTCAGAAAAATGAAGGCCCAGGCGATGTTGGATGACAAAAAATCATCGAAATAGAACAAGGTTTGTGGATCTTATTTCAAACCACTCTCCACGTCGCACTGAAACCGAATGAGAATGTGATACGGTTCTCTTTTCTCGCCCGAGAAACCCTTAGAAGCGGGCAAAAAAACCGACGCCGAGCGGAGAACAGGCGAGCGCGAGAACGAGAAGGCGAGAAACTAATCACATTCACGCTTCTTTGGTGTTCTCGGCGTGAGTCTGGAGGGCCCTTTACGGTCGCCACCAGCACGACAAGCAATAACTCGTAATCAAGAAATATAAAACCCATTAACTGCCGGTTTCGTGACCGCTAACGACTCGCAATGCAATAAATAAAAATGCAGTGAACCCACAAAAAAGTAAAATGCAAATAAATTATCAGTAGACTGTAAAGGAACACCGTAAACTTGGGACTTAACTGGTTATCTTTACACTTGGCTTCTTAAGTCGTTCCGAGATTTATATTCAATAATATTATACTTACGAGATAATTATTGTGCTGGACGAGGGATGTATGAAGCTCAGCTATTGGGTGAAGCACATAATTACGCATATTATTGTATGACGCGAGGGAAATGCTCATAGCGCGTGTGTTTGGATCAGACGAGATTGTGGAAAATGCTTTTCTATTGAAACTAAAAAAGCAAGTATTATGATGGGTAGAACAATCCGGTCCTCGTGTCGGGGATTTGCGAGTTTTGTCGACTTTGACTCAATATTATCTCGATCGCTAGTCTAGAACAGTGACATTATGATTAAGACAAAACTTTTCTCGATGTCCTTAAAGGTACTACGCTTGCGTTGCATGCAGTGGGACTTTGAAAACCGCACGTTGTAGTTATCACCAATGATATTATAAACTATAGATAATTTGTTGCGTTCATAGTAATTTGCGTTGAAATCTGTGCCGCGCAATCTAAAACTGTCAAATGTTTTCTTTTGCAAGTAATAATATCTTATTTTTTTACTTTTATACTTAGTAACTTCTGAAACACACACGAATAAATGTTTGCAAGGACACAAGTACCACGACACGGCTAGCTCGTGACTGCGCTTGAGACAGACTAATAGCTAGACGTCCTAATTAGGATGTTTTGGAGTCTACACAATGCTCGCGCCTATGACGTATCTGCTTCTTTTTTTAATATAATATCATTGGTTATCACATATTTCAAATATCGAATTTCATATAACAAACTTTTCCTTTTAGATGTATTCATCATCTAGCAGGAAGAGATCGCTGGAGAGCTCTCGAGATAGCAGGAAATAAGCTAGAATGCTCATAGTTTTAAAAATCCTTATTTTGTTTTGTAATACTTACAATTTGTGTTATCCTACATAGGCGAGAAAGAGGAGCGGATTACAATGCGGATTATTCGCTCGATTTTGGAGCGACAGCATTCAAATTAGTAGTTCCTTACAAGTTTCCGTAGGTGAAAATTTCAGTCGTGAAAGGTGTATTAGAATTGATAAGCTTCTTCTAAAGAACACGCTGAATTTTGCGCGTATAAAATAATATAGCGTACTTTTTTACTTTAGGTAGACATACGTGGTGGTTATTAACTAGGTGGTAGACCCATATGTAGGGTCATCTGGGTAGGTACCACCGCCTTTCTTATTTCTGCCGTGAAGCAGTTCGCTGTGTTTCGGATTGAAGGGAAAAGTAGCCAGTGTAATTACTGGGCATGGAGGGCATATCATCTTAGTCCCCAGAATGGCAAACGCACTTGCGGTGTTAAGTGATTAACACTTAATATTGCAAGTGTCTATAGGCGGCGGTGACCACTTAACATCAGGTGGGCCGCAAGCTTGTTTGCCATCTCGTAACATAAAAAAAATACGTTTATTATGCGTCAATAAAAGAATTATTTATTTTTAATCAATAGAAGATCTGCTCTAGCTCCCATTGTTCTGCTCCTTCTATGAAACTGGTCAATATCATCAAATGAATAGCTTTTCAAAATAGCTTGTTCGATACAATTGTCCCGGGACACTTGCATTCATTCAGTAGCCAATTTGTTTGAGTGCATTCTTGTTAGTTATGAATTATTTATTCCACATATAGGTGATGGCAATTGTAGCACCTGTCCTGGGGAAACACCTCTACTTTTTTATGTCAAGTGGTTGGCAGAGAAGCATACGGCCTGCCTGGTGGTAAGCAGGCACCATAGCCTATAGACGCTTGCATTACTGACGTGAGAATCACGCGCTGCCAACCCTAGTTCCTTTCCCTACCCCGTGGAGCTCTGGCGACCTTACTCACCAGTAGAAACGCAACACCACAAAATGCAGTGTTATTTTAACTGTGGTCTTCTGTAAGAACTTCTGTACCTACTTACAGAAGACCGGCAGTCAAATCACTACCGATTGGTAGTATTGTGTTTTTCTATTTTGGTTAGAATTCTTCGTCATTTACGCAGTGTTTAGTTGAAACATTTCCGACTCGGACGCCCTAGGGACGCTAGGCGGTCAAGAGACTCCCGAGATGCTCGGTCGCCCATCGCCTAGGAACGTTCGACTTACAGGCTTGAGGACCCTCTAAGGTATTTGCCTTCTTAAAAACCCGGTGACCCAGGAAATGTCATCAGCGACAACCTGCAACTAGCAATGTTTTTTGCAATATTGACATATGTGTCAATAGTCAGTCGGACTGAAGACCGTTGGGCAGAAAGGTCCGCGAGTGCCGGCCGTCTTGATAGGTCGCGACATGGTGGATCGACGATCTGGTAAAGGTCGTGTGGGCAGCGCAGGACCGTCTGGGTCGGATATCCTTGGGAGAAGACTATGTCTAACAGTGGGCGTCTTTCGGCTGAAATGATTGGATATTATGTTGTGACACAGAATTTATGTATAAATGAGATTTTGTTAATCCACCTGATACAATACATACAATAATAAATTATGACAATTTAACATGTTTTGAAAGTATACTTGTGATGGTACTTATCAAGTTTTCCATCTAAATCATGAATATTTTTCTATTTTCCCTTCCTGGGATGATAGCCTATGCCCTATAATAGCAATAGTAGGTATACCGAGAGAATTTGTAGTTTTGACGAATACATTGGAGTCTTGATGGAATACATTTGTAGTGGATAACTTTTTATGTCATCAGCGAAGGGTGATTCGGTATACAGCAGGGGCTCGCGGCTATTACTACCTACTTCCTCCTCCAGTTTCATTGCCATTTTACTACTCTGACAAAGGCAACAATTTTATCTGCACAAACGTAAACTGTTATCGTAAATTGTCGATGCCCCTAGGAAGATTGTGTTATAGAACGTGTTCGTTTTGAATTTGGCACGATTGTGTCTGATGCTGTATTTTTCTGCTAGTAATGCGTCTACGAATATAATTTTATCAAATATTTTAATAAATTTAACTATGGAATAATTTTATTTTTGCGTTTACAAACGCGTAAATATTAATACTAGAAAAATGCACTGAAAAGTAGTATTATTATTTACGCGTTTGTAAACGCAAAAATAAAATTATTCCATAATGTAAGGTAGTTTCATGTTAACTGGGCGTCAAATATTTGCAAAAATATTTCGTTCGGGTCTTAGAAGTGCAAATTTCAAAGAGTTCCGCCTGAGGCAAGTCGATTTTTTTCAGTGCATTTTTCTAGTATTAATTTTAACTAGATAAATAAATAAATTAAATTAGTTGCAAATGACCTAGCATATCAATTCCACCTGATGGTAAGCAGAAGTGGAGTCCAAATGTGAAGATGGCTAGCGCGAGAGATGAACCACTGCGCTAGCCACCCTCGCCTTGCTGACGTGCAAGGTGCTTCTTCAAGCGTCTTTTGAATGACCCCGGATTGTAAGAAGGAGGGAACAATGAGATGGAATCAAGAAATGAGTTGCCAAATTAGCAACCTTGCCTTAGTTCGCGTTGGAATAGATTGTAGCCACAGTTTGTCGGTGCCACAGTAAGTGAGCACGCGCAGTCCATAAAAGGAAGGGAGACTAGGAAGGAGATTAGGGAAAAAAGCGCCTTAGAGCACTCGCCCTGGTATAGACGATAAAATTACAATATTTGCGGAACTATTTTAATGAAAATATTTTAACTTAATCAGTCTATAATAGCGATAAAAATAATAATGATAATATATTTCTACGCTCACACCAATTATCTAGCCCAAATTAAGTATCTTTAAGAACTTGTGTTATGGATACTAGATAACGGATATTTTTTTTATAAACATAAATAAATATATAAAGCACCATGACTCGTCAACAAATATTCGTGTTCATCACACAAACATTTGCTGCTACCAGGACTCGAACCTGGACCGCTTGATGTGTAGCCAGCTATACTTACCACTCCACTAAGACAGCGTCAAAAATGACCATTGTAAATGGAGAAATGATAATTATAATATTTATAAATATCGCTGACTGTAAGTTCTGAACATTGATATGTGTACAAGACAAAGTATTATATTTTTTACAAAGGTCGAACATTTTGTTCGACCAACCAGTCACATACACGCATACTGTTGTAATTAGTATAGAGCTTTCTATTTATTGTTAATTAGTTATAGTGATTATTGACACTGTAAATCTTACTAAAAATTATAAAAAAAAATACAAAATTCGCTAGCTAACTAGTTCGAGATGCGGTGCTCAACCATGTGATGCCGGCAAAGTAGAATAGCATCACCCCAAATCCAAGCTGACTAATGGATCAGCAAAGGGGTATTGGTCACCGTATACTCCGTCCACCAATCCGCATTAAGCAAGAGTGGTGGAGTAATGCCTCAACCTCCCTCGATGACTTGCCTTATGTCCCAGCAGTGGGTCGAATTATAATGGTTGTTATTATGAGACGATCACATTACTAGAGCATCATTCACACAACACTACAGCACACTGATTCACTCACAAGACACCACGCCGCACCTGCAGACGGGTGTGAAAGTGAAGACCTGGGTTTACATACCTACGTCGCGCTATACCCGCTACAGATGTGTGTTGTTGCTTTTCGCCAGTCCCTCTACTAAGACGACGCGTACCTATGAGTCGAGCTCCGAGTCTTTGGTGGCACTTGGCGTTCCGATACCATCCGACTCGAGCGCTATAGAGATTTTAATTGGTAGAGAGACCCATGCAGGAGAAAATGACTTAACAAGTTTCTTGCTTTTTTTTAAACCCCGGTGACGCTGTAATGGCTAACTGCCGTCGGGCAATAGTATATAGGCAATGAACAAAAATTCTACTCTATTTTAAATATCTTCTTTTATTATGGTAATAACATTTACTAGAAAAAAAGCTTAAAACACCTGATTTGTACGAGAGGTACTGATTTTTTATATAAAAAGAAAAGAATGCAACTATTCAAAAACGACTTCTCCTATTGTTAAAGTTGTATTCACATTTGGACTCACTTCTGCTTATCATCAAGTGGAATGGAGTCATTTGCTCGACCTTTTTATATTTATAAAGAAAGAAACTGTTTAAATGTAGCCTAAATGTAATGTATAATTAAACCGTTATACGTACTATATTAACGAATCGATTGACACTTTATTATTAAAATCAGATGAATAGTTTAGGCGCTACGGAGAAACATACGTAAATACATACATACATAAACTGCTAAGAGTAAAGCTAAGAAGAGAAGCTATTTAAATAAATTACATTCTAAAAGTTTTATGAAGAAAGCCTTGTATATCTACCACATTTAAAACAATAATATGCTCACGATCTATATACGTCAAAACGTCACGTAAAGGCGTCGGTGGCGTAGTGAGTAAGAACGTCGTCTCCCACCCGGGAGACACTGGTTCGATCCCCGCCACGTACCAATGTGTTTTCAAATTTTGAATTCATATGTACGTTTAATCGACGCTTTTACGGTGAAGGAAAACATCGTGAGGAAACCTGCACACACCTATGAAGAAATTCTAAGGTTGTGTGTGAAGTCGACCAACCCGCACTTGGCCAGCGTGGTTGACTAAGGCCTAATTGCCCCTAATATGGGGTAGGCTCGAGCCCCTCGGTGGGGACATTATATGAGCTGTTGATGATGATGATGATGATGATCAATATACGTGGAATGCTGGCTGGCAGGGTTGGAAAGTGTGGGCCGAAGATGATAAAAACATGAATCTAATTTAATTAATAGATATTTTATATCTCTTGAAAAATGAACAAGGAATGCTTCGAACGTATTTGTGTAAGACAGCGTTTTGGAATGACATTAAAATACTATGCCTATAAATATTTACTAAAATATTTTGCATACCAATTTAAAAATAATGCTATGGAATACAGTCGAAATCTTATCTCAGTATTTGCCGTCAAATTAAGACTTTAAGAGATCAACTAAAAGAATTTAATATTGTTCGTAAGTTGGAAATTAACTATTTATATTTCTTTCTTTGCTTTTGTAAATTAATAAATTGTTATATTCAAATTATTCTGTACGCCGAGTGTTTCATAGTATAACAACTCATGCTATCATAGTTCATAAGTTTTTCAAAGATTATGCCCATAACTTTAACCCATTTTTTGTGACAGTGAAGTACTGTTAAAATAAACTCCTTGATTGAATTGGTCAAGCCCGCCATAATGTCGACATGAATTAAAAACTTCCACACTGTTTTATCAATTCGTTAATAGGAAAGGACAAGGGTGGCAGTTAGTTCCAAGTTATGGCAACATTAGACGCTTGGGTCGTTGGGTATTAATAAGTAACATTTCAAAGGATTGCGCTTCGGAATATCTTAGTATAGTGTCACACAAGAAATACAGAACAGAAGGTAATTCATACTTTACTATATTCATTCATTACGGGTTAGTTCTAAATGCTACTGCTGTTGCGATATTGCAACAGATTTTGATAAGGTGGACTTAGACCTACTACCAACCAAACTCAGGGAAAGTTGAGTAAAACAAAGTTCTAGATAATAGATATCTAAATGATATCATACGTCCATGATTAATATAATATTAATAAGTTAGAAAGAAAGAAACACTTATTGAGACAATACAACAAACAAAAGGATATATCAAATATAATAATTATGTCTCAAATGTTCCCAGCACAGCATATTTGCTAGCCTCGCGACTAGCGCTGGTCTTCCGCTGGAACCAAGTTGAACATTTCTAGAATTACCTAATACGTAATTTAGAAGTTTTTGATTATCTACTTCTGCATTACTCCCAGGGGATCGCACCATTAGGGAAGTGAAACTTAGGTTTTTTAATAAAAATCGGGTTGTAGATCCTTGGGGAGGCCTATGTCCAACAGTGGATCTCTCGGCTGAAATGATGATGATGATAATCCAAATCTAAAATTTTCCTGCGACATTACAGGAACTTCCCTTCTATGCTCACTTTTTATTTTGTGTCGGTATTGGGTAAACTGTTCAGCGACCCGAGTATACCGCGTAAAATTGTTTGACCTTTGCTGGGAAGTATCTTATAACATTTATCCTTCAATAAGTTTGTTCCAAAAATTTTACGAAGCGAGAAAACCACGCGACTCGGAAGTCGGAAGTCATGTGGCCTTTCGAAGTTTCGATGTAACTTAAGCCACATAATTATGTAAAAAAAATAAGGTGACGATAAGGGCTGGTGATCTTGGCCATACATAGTGGACCGTCTCACGCCTGCACAGCACACATAATAAACAAGGATAATATTTCAAGTGAACGTGGATGGCCAAATCCTGAGGCCAAATCCTAAGCTATGAGGAATTTAATAGCGAAAAGTACTCAAAAGCGTCTCAGGCCCGATTTTGATGAAAACTAAATGGCTGTGTAAAAACAAAAAAAACCACAGCCACTGTGGTCGGTGGCCCGTTTGCACCGAGCCTTACCTGTTCTCAATTTCTGCGGTTGGACGCTTCAGCCGGCACAGAATTATACCCAGCGTCGACTTTGATTAAGCGACACTTATATTGTAATGTTTTATTCAGACACTGAGTTCTCCTGAGCTGAGCTCTCGTTTACTTTATAACCTTCTAATGCACCTTTGAGTTGCTTACTTGCGACAGAGGGAACTATTACTGGAATGGACTCGAATATACTTTCTTAACACAATTTAACTTATCTAGCTAGTTTGAACGCTGAACCTAATGACTGTTTTGTGATGATTCCTGGATGTTATCAGACGCTAAATGAAATAAGTTTGAAGTTTGATCATGTAACGTAAAAATAGTTAAGACTTAACAATAGAGTAAGCAGAGCTTTAGGTAACGTTTGGTAAAAAAAATTACAACAAAAACTCGAAGCCCTTGAACTTAATTACGACAGTATTTTATTTCAGTATGTAAAAGCCACAAAGAAGCGTCGGTGGCGTAGTGCGTAAGAGAATCGTCTTCCGCCCGGGAGGCACAGGTTCGATCCCCGCCACGTACCAATGTGTTTTCAAATTTTGAATTCATATGTACGGTTAAACGACGCTTTTACGGCGAAGGAAAACATCGTGAGGAAACCTGCACACACCTATGAAGAAATTCTTAGGTTGTGTGTGAAGTCGACCAACCCGCATTTGGCCAGCGTGGTTGACTAAGGTATAATCGCCCCTAATGTGGGGTAGGCTCTAGCCCCTCGGTGGGGATATCATATGAGCTGTTGATGATGATGTAAAAGCGGCTCCACCCGTGTGAATTTCGGTTCATCATCATCATTTCAGCCACATGACGTTCAACGTTCAGCCACGTGCAAAAATAGGCCTCCTTTTTAGAACGCTACAACGACCGGTCCTGTCCTGTTTGCATTCAGGCGTGACCAGCAACCTTAATTAGGTCGTCAGTCCACCTTGTGAGCGGTCTATACACACTGCGTCATCTGGTGCACGGTCGTCCCTCAAGAGCTCTTCGGCCCCATCGGCCATCCGCTCTCCGAGCAAGGTGCCCCGCTCAATGCCACTCAAGTTTAGTAATTCTTTGGGCTATGTCGCACACTTTGGTTCTGCTGCCGATCTACTTATTCTTGATACGATCTCGCAAAGAAAAACCGAGCTCCATTGCCTTTTGGGTGATCTTGAGCTTCCTTATGGGGCTTACTGTAAGTGACCACGTCTCAGTGCCATAACATAAGTTATGGATAGAAGTGGTAACATACACTTGTCAAAAACTTTCGTTTTGAGACACTGCTGTAATTTAGATTTCGGTTATTTTTGGTTTTATTTTGTATCATTTGTTATATTATGTATTGTATCATTTGTTATATTGTATTGACTTTCCTTTTAAAATATTGACGCCAATAAGTGCTTTCTATAAGCCAACATTCCTCTTTTTATATTATAATATAATTGGCCTAAATTGAATAAGTAATTTAAGTGTGAGTTTGAAACATTTAAAAACGCGAATTTAACTTCAAATTTTCAGCCGATTCAAGTTTAACGCGAAATTAATTTTCAGCCGATTCAAGTTTAGACTAATATTTATTGGTATTTTTAACTCACATACAATCAAAGCCTTCACTATCAATCTACATCGGACTAACGCAATAATCAAATTGGAGTCGCTCCACGCTTGTCACTCGCACTCCACCACAAATGAAATTGTCGAACCCACCAGTATCATAGTATAAGTAAACAAGTAAGTTGTCTTCTTAGAAACGCAGCGCACAGAATAAGCGGCATACAAGTACGCCGACTGAGATCCCGTGCGAGCGATAATAGTCTCGTATAGGCTTGTCGTCATAAAATATGCAGGGCCAGTTTCGATACATACAATCAAGCCAAATTTTATTGAATTTACGATTGAGCCGAGCACCAGGGATCGATAATCTATTGTTGTTACATATCACAATCTCATGAGACTTAATAAATAAAGACTTTTAAAGGCCTCTGCTGCGGCACGCTCGCTTCGCTTGCTCGGCTCGCGCGTATAGGTCGCAGGTATAACCTAACTTAACGCAATTTTAGAACTACCCAAAAGTGCTATTCCGTCGTGAGGATATTTAAAGTCAGGCATTGTAAGCGTAGGTTTAACAACAGTTAGGTTTGGTTTTGACTACTATTAAAATTAAGCTTTTCGTCCATTAGGTTATTTAAACTTAGGCATTGTATACTTAGTTCTAACAATGGTTAGGTTTAACAACTTTAGATATTTTAAAATAAGGTTTTTCGTCCATAGGTATTATGGCCGTAGGTCATTCAACTTTAGAGATTGTGATATGTAACCTCTATTGTTTCATATTTTGTTTTTGTGCGTAGACAGGAAACTAAGTACAATTTTGTTTTATTCATCTCATGTTATTGTCTCGTGATTTCGCAACAATATCTTTTCTGAATCACACATTCAATTAAAAAGTTTAATTTGACATAAAAAATCTTCCATCTCAAGAAGAACGAAACGCTTTGTTATTTGATGTTAAAGTAAAGTATAAATTATGCTACACCTGTCCAGAAAGTGGCATTTTCCGCCCGCTACGCTTACGGAAAATCCCAGTTCCTAGTCAGGGGGCGACATATAATTTGGAACTTACCTCGGGCGGTAAAAAACCTGCGATCTGAGACATTCTTTGTTCGTTCTATTCTTTGTTTTACCTCCCTAGTTAATAAATGTGCTATTCTAATATCTTAAAAATAACTTTGAAAACATGGATAGGGTAATGTGAATTCTACCAATTTTACACTTTGTGGTGGACCTGGGCTGCGCTGCGTACGATGAAGCTTCGATTAGAGCATTATTAGCACTATTAAATTGTATGTTTGTCTGTGTGCGGCGATGCGTAGGTACTGGCTCGCATAAACTCAAACCGCACTCGATGCGTTTCTATGAAAACAACTTACTTGTTTACTTATACTATGGCACAAGTGTATACTAACTGGACATCTGTAGTGATTAGATTAGTAATATTCAGAGTCCAATAAACAAGGTAAGTCGTAGTATGACACGCTTAATAGAATTATTGTTCTCATAGGCTTTTCGCCCATGATTTGATGTGGCAAAACCAAGTGGGTAATTTAATTTGGTTACTAGCATGATTGAGAGTAAAGTTGATCTCTTGACACGGTAATTGAACTTGACTTGAAATTCGATCGACGGGTGACGTTTAAATTTATTTTGTTTGTTTTTATTGTGAGTATAGTTTTTATACCACACCTGACTAGAAAGTGGCATTTTACCACACCGCTAACGATAAGCCAATTTGTACTTAGTTCAAAAAATTAGACGATCAAAGTGACGAAATGGATTAACATATTTTTATACTTTATTGTAAACAATTAAGTAACTTACAGAACTTAAATGTTTTTCTTGAGCGGATACCGACCCCCGGAGAAGTCTGTTTTATTATAGGTATAATAATAATGTTCCAACTTTACTATGTTTTTATAACGAAATAGATTATTACGTATATCCTAGTTGCGATAACGGGCAGCAGTAAGGGTTGTGTGATTCTTCTTGTGACTTTGACATACCCACCAAAAACCCTCAACGTTCTTGAAATAACGTCAACTGCGCACGTCAATGCACCGTGGGAATAGTTTAATAGGCGACGGGGCCTAACCCATTACCGCGATATTACGCTCTTTGGCGCGTGGAGTGCGAATATTTGGACGCGACAACGGACCTAGATTCTGCAGCTACTCGCTAGTCTTCATAAGATTATGGTGTCGTCCTCGTCGATTACATACAGACCCTTTAGCAGGGCTCAATGCTCAGTGTACCCTATGTTCCGATAGAGCAGGTCCTAACACGGAACCCTGTGGGACACCTTGCGACATTGATCTCTTCAACAAGCGTCCGTCACGGTCACGGTCCACGCACTGTATAGTCCGCTATACGGCTTATATTTATAGTCGCGGAGATACGAACTAATAAATCTTCACAGGTACCCGGGCACGCGGTGGACCCGTAGCATCCTCAACTGTCTAGACTTAGTTAAGTATTGTTAAGACTAACTAGATAAAGGATAAACGTACAATAAATTGATGACCGTGAGTAGTGAAATGTACGTGTTAGTTTTATAAACACTTGCTTCTACCAAGTTTCGAATTTCTTGGTTTGTAGACAGCATTGTTATCACATGAAAATTCTGAAAGATATTTTTAAAATTTTTTCTTATTGTTTAGTTCTAAGGAGTGGAATTGGTTTCTTTTTTGTACTACGAGATGGCTAACAAGCTTGCGGCCCACCTGGTGATAAGTGGTTAACGTTGCACACTTGCAATGTTAAGGGTAAATCCTTAACACTGCAAGTGCGTTGCCATCCCGGGGACTAAGATGATATGCATTCCATGCCCAGTAATTACACTGGCTACCTTTCCCTTCAATCCGAAACACAGCGAACTGCTTCACGGCAGAAATAAGAAAAGCGGTGGTACTTACCCAGACGACCCTACATATGAGTCTAACACCTAGTATTGGGTGCTTTTAAGTCATTCTGTTCTTAATTAACGGCTTCGGAACACATTAAGCATTTTGCCAATGCAATAAAGTGAAAATGTATAAAGTAACAATAAATTGTACGGTACCTCACAACACGTGTTAATACAACAAGAACTTAGGTTAAACCCTACCTCTGCATATGTAATGACAAATTTTGTCAGGACGAAGTAATCTATTGTCAATCAATCAGTTTCTCGCTCAGGTTTCTCGTTTCTCCTTTCATATACACGGTGAGTTTTTTTTCGGGTCAGTATGGGAAAATTCTAAACTATAAGAGATAGAGAAAAACTCTGTTAGGAACCGTGATCTTAATTTTAGATAAAATAAAAAGTTTATTTAAAAAAAAAATTAAATCTTAAATTAATAATCTTAGATTTTGGTCCGAAATAAAGATTTATTATTTTTATTAATAGATTTGGAGATATTGGATTTTTTGAGATTTTTTTTGTTATTTCGATTGTATATCACTATACAAACCAAAAATTGTATGGAGACCATAGGTCTAAAGTTGCTAAAAGTTGTTGAAATTAACGTTTTAGTTTTCTTTATTAGTAAAACCTTAATAGTTTTCTTTAGTAGTAGAAACTAACTGGCCGATTTTTAAATGAAAAGTAAAGAAAATAAAAAGCATTCGATATATTTTTTTTTTCGTGAATTTTTTTTTTAATTTATTAAATGCACGTGTGTTGTGAATTCAATGGTGAACTAAATAAGTAAAATGCCTGAATCGTTCTCAAATTCCGAAAAAATGGATTGTTGAGAGGGTATCATTTATGTTGTAATGTTAATTTCAAGCAATTTCAACAACTTCTAGCAACTTTAGACCTATGGTCTCCATACAATTTTTGGTTTGTATAGTGATATACAATCAAAATAAGTTTATTTTTTAAAAAAATCCGATATTCTCAAATCTATTAAGATTATATTAAAAAAAAATACCATTATTATTTTATCTAAAATTAAGATCACGATTCCTAAGAGAGTTGTTCTCTATCTCTTATAGTTTAGAATAACCCCATACTGACCCGAAAAAAACTCACCCTGTAAATGTTCTATTCTGTTTTCTTAATTAATGGCGTCGCGTCGCATTAAGCGTACGCATTTTGCCAATGTCAAGCCAGAATGTAACTAAAGTAACAAAAATTGTACGGCTGATTTAGGTTCAAAATGGAGTCTCTCAACACGTGATTTTACATCAAGAACACGGGAGAAACTCTTTATATATATATAATAGATAGTACTTAAAAGTTCAACGACAATGATTATTAGTTATGGCACATAAAAATGTCTGTTGACAACACCATAAAACGAAGTTCATCACCTAATTATTTATTTACGTTTTGTAACACTTTATTACGCAGCTGTAAAAAGTCAAAGTGCAATTTTCAGCAGCAAAGTCACAAAAGTTATCCTTGCTATATTTCATATTTTACTTTGCTTATTTTATGTATTCAAGTAAAATAATAAATAATGTATTTTGCACCAAATACATTTTACAAACAAAGTATGTAAACCTTAACATTATTTTTTGTATATAGTATATTGAATTAGCTTTTTAAATATTATGTTGTGTTGAAGTTTTTTTTTAATAATGCCTCGAGCTATGATTGTGGGTAACATACACATAGACATTGTCCCAGTGTCCGTAAGTGCCGGAACATTCAGTGTCCATATTGACGCACACAATATAGGTACATGTGCATGCATATCTAATGTTTGTAATTATAGAATAAGTTTCAAGAATGAACGCCGACTTGAGCGTCCTACATCTTTATCACTTTGTGCGTGATAGAAAGTGACAGATGATTCTCAAGACATGTTTGACTTCTGAGTGTCATTCTGTAATACGGGCCTAAGACTTAGCCAAGAGTATAACAAAGAGTCATGGGTCGTCCTTGCTCGTGAGAAAAAATACCACAGTGTAAATACTTAAAAATAGATTGCATGCTGTATTTAACTATGTACCTACCTACCTAGTCTTTAGCTCTTCTAAACAAATAACATAAAAAGCAATGGTTAAATAAAATAAAATGTCGTCGTGGAATAAATCTTACAAAAAGTCCAGCGTCTTGGAATAATTTTATTTTTGCGTTTACAAACGCGTAAATATAATACTAGAAAAATGCACTGAAAAAAATCGACTTGCCTCAGGCGGGACTCGAACCCGCACCTTCCACAATCCGGGTGGACGCGTTGACCAATTTCGCCACCGAGGCACTGCTTTTCGCTGTGCCTCGGTGGCGAAAAGATTTGATGAAACGATGTTTACCATAAAAACATAAGCACCAAGCACTGACAAATTTCGACAGCGAAAAGCAGTGCCTCGGTGGCGAAATTGGTCAACGCGTCCACCCGGATTGTGGAAGGTGCGGGTTCGAGTCCCGCCTGAGGCAAGTCGATTTTTTTCAGTGCATTTTTCTAGTATTATATTTACGCGTTTGTAAACGCAAAAATAAAATTATTCCATAATGTAAGGTAGTTTCATCTTAGCTGAGCGTCAAATATTTGCAAAAATATTTCGTTCGGGTCTTGGAAGTGCAAATTTCAAAGATTTGATGAAACGATGTTTACCATAAAAACATAAGCACCAAGCACTGACAAATTTCGACAGCGAAAAGCAGTGCCTCGGTGGCGAAATTGGTCAACGCGTCCACCCGGATTGTGGAAGGTGCGGGTTCGAGTCCCGCCTGAGGCAAGTCGATTTTTTCAGTGCATTTTTCTAGTATTATATTTACGCGTTTGTAAACGCAAAAATAAAATTATTCCATAATGTAAGGTAGTTTCATCTTAGCTGAGCGTCAAATATTTGCAAAAATATTTCGTTCGGGTCTTGGAAGTGCAAATTTCAAAGATTTGATGAAACGATGTTTACCATAAAAACATAAGCACCAAGCACTGACAAATTTCGACAGCGAAAAGCAGTGCCTCGGTGGCGAAATTGGTCAACGCGTCCACCCGGATTGTGGAAGGTGCGCGCCTGAGGCAAGTCGATTTTTTTCAGTGCATTTTCAAGTCCAGCGTCTGCTATGCGATTTATAAAATAATTGAAAACATTTTAAAACAATGAATTATAGATGCTGTGAATATTATTATTATGAGACAGAGACTTCTGCAGAGGCTACGAATTCCTGTATCGTAATCGTTTAAATGCAATATAATAAGGCACCCATATAAATGTATCATAATATTGTCTAACTACGTGTTTAGTTTCTAGTAAGCCTATAGTCTGTTTATAAGCCTTCATTGCTCATATACAGATCACTAGCTTTGTGATATAATATAAAATTAAAGTACTCAACATTGTGAGAGGAGTGATCCATGGTCCTCAAGGCTCAAGATCACTCAAAGGGCAAACGAGAGGGTTATGCTCGGAGTTCTCTGCGATATTATATTAGACATATCTATTACTTTAAATTTAAGCTGTTGTTGTTGTCAATGTAATTGTTTTAACTGGACTCACTGAAAACCAGCGTCACGGTATGCCGTGACATTAAGCTGAGTGAGTGCCATTTTGGATGTATATTAATAGTTTTTTTTTTCTCTGTTTTTGTACCGTTTATTATGCTCCAAATAAATATTTTTCATTTAATTTCAAATAATGAGACCTGCAGGAGAATGATCATACAAGGCAAAGACATACAAGGTCGACCGATGATCTTCTAAAGGTAGCGGGAAATCGCTGGATGTAGGAAGCGCAAGACCAAACGGGTTGGAGATCCTTGGTCGTCCAGTGGGCGTCTTTCTGCTGACAGCCATGATGATGATGAGGAGTGATGAATTTGAATGTTGAACGATGAATAGACAAGAGGAAGACCAAGAAATTATAATAAAAAGGAGTAGACGATTAAAGGACAGCTGATAGAGTAGGTTGAACGAAAAAGACTGCACCGATATACAATAAATTGGTAGAATGGTAGGAAGATTGGAAATTAAAACTAAAGAAATATTGGAAAAAGTATTAATAAAACAGCTCAATATTTTTTTTGAAAAATTTGATGTTTTCCACGATTCCCAATATGGTTTCCGGAAGAACCAAACCATTTTATATAAGCTTCTTGGTTTTAGCCATGTATAGTTATATAGAGTATGGAGGACACAACCATAAATTAGTATCTGTTGTTGGGTTCAGTATAGCTGGATTAAGCATTTTGTATAATTTTTCATATATATAATATAAAATCCTCATACCTAATTTAAATCTTTGCAACGTCCTAACAGGACGACACATGTTGAGTAGTAAAAACAATATTGTCATCTTTATATCATGTCATAAGCAATATATAAATTTGAATTTGAATTGAATTGAAGAGAAAGAATAAGAACAATTGCGAAGAGTTTTACGTTTAGTGACTGCGATATAACATTTGTGGAGTCTTTTGGGATTAGCCAGAGTGCTTGGGGTGCTTGAAAAATAAAATAAATATTTTTATTTAAGCATCATGAATATTAGGAAAAAGAGAGCAAAATCTCTATACAAACATTCAGCAGATTAACTGATTATACAGAACTCTTTAGGCGTGATTAGACCCTCTTTTTTAACCCCCGACGCAAGAAGAGGGGTGTTATAAGTTTGACCTGTCTGTGTATCTGTATGTCTGTGTGTGTGTGTGTCATCGTCGCTCCTAAACGAATGGATCAATTTTGATGCGTTTTTTTGTTTGTAAGCTGACGTGATCGAGATGGTTCTTAGCTATAAATTAATGTCGGGGGTTACATACAATTTACAACTTTGTAGTTTTTATATTATAATATCATTGTGATAGACAAACAAACATTAAACTCACTATATTATTTCATAATGTTAGTTGAGATATAAGGTAAACAGTAAAAAGTTCAAAATGACTACGAACCGGTACAAACGAAAAAAGTTGTGTATCAAACGTTTTAGGTCACAAACTCTTTAAGAGACACTTGGAGAAATAAAAGCAGTGCTCTTTTGTTGTTAATACAAAGACTGTGTTTCGATGTCGTGTCGCCACTGAATGCAGTGACATGTCAATAAAGTCTCAATGGTATACTCCGCAAAGTTTTTACAGGACAGCTCTCATGTACGTTATCTAGATCTTTTTATGAGGAAAATTGTATCTATGCTTTGTGTGACTGGTTACAAAGAGCTAGGTCCAGAATAAAAACAAACAGAAATATCGTGTCGTGACGTTTTCTGGATTTCATCGTCCGGCTAGAAAAATGAAAAGTTTTTAAAATTTGTTTTGAATTCGTTTTGTAACCACGCGGAAAAGAATCATTATGTGGCGGCCTATGCCGCCTCCTCATAGACAACATAGATGGTGCTATACAACACTACTCATACAAGCGCGACAATTAGTATGGGAACCTGAATCGCGCAAACGAAGTTTCCAAAGGTGCTCGCTATATATAAAAGTTCCAACTACAGACAGTTGGACCGCGGTCCCCGGGCATACAACACCTTGCCCGGCGCAAACACTTACTTCCCTTTGAACTTCCTACAATTATAACAGGTATTTTTCAGCAAACAGCAATTCGACGAACTACTCATAGACGCGCCTTTTATGCATTCATTGCATCATGCATGCATTTCGTGGATAACTATAATTGGCTTACAAAATGTAATAATTACTTATGTTGTAATATCAATTGTAAAATGCTGTTGTTATCCCAAATAAAGAAAATAAAATAAAATAAAGTTGGAGATAAGAACAAACTTTCTATGGTCTACATATCGCGAGATTTACTTCGCTCTTTCGTTTATATTCTGTTTACACAAGTAAATCTTGCGAAAAGCTTTCATTTCATACAAATTGTGCAATGTAATAAATTTATGGGGTTGATGGAATTTTATGTTTCATCTTCATCATCAGCTTTTATAATTCGACCCACTGCTGGGAGACAAGACCTCTCCTTGTAATCGAAGGAGGTTTAGACGGGGCGCATAAGGTAATCAATACCCGATTTGCTGGTCCATTAATCGCCTTCTACGATACCCATTGGAGGATATGGGGTGATGCTATTCTACTCTGCCGGGATCACACGGCAAGCTTATATCCCAAGTACTCGCTTTAATTTACAAGTGAAATATTTTGGCGTAACTTTTGTATTATTTGATAATTTCTTCTATTATAAATCATCGTAATTCTTTCGTGCGAACTATTTCTTATCGTGTTTTTTGTCTCCACTTGTATCAATTTTAATGTAGGTATATGAATTTCAAAAGTGTTTCCAATCGAGAAACTCTTGCCTTTGGTCCAAGAATCACAGCTGTAGTCGGTCAAACCAAATACATAACCAAATTCATGTCCCCTACGTCTGATTACATTTCACATCTACGTGCAGAATCGTGTTAATCCTTAAACGGATTTCACGTGGCCAGCTTGAAATCCTGTAATTGAGTACACCTAAAGTTGGTTTAGAGATTTCAGTTGGAAATCTGAACTTAATTGCGTCGCAATAAAGTGGAATACAAAGCAAATAAAATATTTACTTTTCCCTTCTATTCGAAAAGTGTCGCTTTGTTCCTCTATAAGTGGGAGAAAAATAGCTCTTTTCCGATAGGAACTTTTTAGCGGGCGGAAATGAGATTTGAATTTGGAACATATCATTCATAGAAATCGAACGCAAATTGTATGAATTACTGGTACGTGTTGGCTGCACAGCGCGGGGACCCGCGCTAACTAAAAAAAATAATGTTATAGTTTATAATGAATCAGTTTTACTCTGTTTTACTATACATACTATTGTATGGCAATGCACTAGTTATGTAAAATCTTTAATTTTTTACCATTTTTTCTTTTGGTTTTCGATTTTCCTGTCATTAATCATGATTAGAGCACGTGCTTAGGTATTTAATCTAGTTTTAAGTATAGTTCTGTTTATTTTATTATGATGTGATTGGTTATATCCTGTTTCGTGTCTTTTATTCAATAAATAAATAAATATTGTGTTTCGATAGTTAACGATAATATAGCCAGACCCTCTGTGGTTGAAAGTTCCACGTGAAGCTGGATTCCATTTTCAACTTTATTGTCACTTACTGTCGGGTGAGACTCCAAGAACTTCCCTATCAAACATAAAAAACCAGTAGCAAATTTTTGTAAAGCCTTAATTTTAACGAAACTTTTACTACGATTTCCCGTAGTTATAAATAATCGTAATCAAAAGAAACGATTTAATTGAATTATAAAGCTTTCGTTTAGCGACGTAATAGAAAATTAGCTTTTATCCTTATAGCAAGTTCAAAGACGTCGAAACAATTGCTCATAGGGATTTTTGATTGGTTTCACTATATAGATGTTTTGTAATTATAATTGGTAAGTTTTCCGAATGTATGAAAAGAATAAGTATTAAAAAATGTAATTATTTTCAAAGGACTTGGTATAATTGTACAACTTGTAAAGTTCTTAAAAATAAATTTTACCTATTATTAGTGTTACTAGTATACAATTCTATTAATAGACAGGTTAATTTTTTTAAGACGGGACAGGTCCCGTAACCGTAGGTAATAGTTACAGGAAAACTTTCATAGAAGACTTTTCCTAGCATTTTAAGATTTTTTAAGCTGTAAACTGCAATATTGAATTGAAAGATAATAGAGATAATAAATTGAAAGATTTTGAAAAATAATAGTTTAATAAAAACTAAAAAAACACGCTTTTATATTAACTCGGAATAAAAAGTGAAAAATAACTTTTTAGTATAGAAACTAAATGATGAACGAAAAGTATAATTATTATTTAGAGAAAAACGTGGGGTGTTCATTTTAATTGTACCGATCGAATATTTTCAAGAACTAATGTTATTGAGAAATTAAATGAAATAAAAAGCTCTTTATTTAAATGGACTTTGCTAAGTACTTTTAAATCGTCAAAACCCTACCACCATTTCGGGACGAAATAATTATTATTATGCTGAGATGGAGAAGAAATGGCGAAAGAAACTCCACGGCTTCCACAATCCGGGCGGTTCTTTTTTTCAGTGCATTTTTCTAGTATTAATATTTACGCGTTTGTAAACGCAAAAATAAAATTATTCCATAATGTAAGGTAGTTTCATCTTAACTGAGCGTCAAATATTTGCAAAAATATTTCGTTCGGGTCTTAGAAGTGCAAATTTCAAAGATTTGATGAAACAATGTTTACCGTAAAAACATAAGCACCAAGCACTGACAAAATTCGACAGCGAAAAGCAGTGTCTCGGTGGCGTAATGGTCAACGCGTCCGCCCGGATTGTGGAAGATGCGGGTTCGAGTCCCGCCTGAGGCAAGTCGATTTTTTTCAGTGCATTTTTCTAGTATTAATATTTACGCGTTTGTAAACGCAAAAATAAAATTATTCCAAAATATAATTAAAATTACAGTTTTACATGCGTAAATTTTGGGCAGTTATTTTACTCCCACGCATTTGGTTAATTTATAATAATAATTTATGTTGTAAAAGCTTTTCTATATAATTCAACTAATCACATTAATGAACTAATTAATTTAAGTCTTGATACCCACCACCAGCGCACCACGCTTTTCTCTAAATATTAATTATACTTTTCGTTCATCATTTAGTTTCTATACTAAAAAGTTATTTTTCACTTTTTAGTGAGATTTAATACAAAAACGTGTTTTTTAGTTTATTTAAACTTTTATTTTATTATCCACTTTTTAGTGCGAATTATAACCGCCGATGAAAACAGGAGTTACAAACATAGAGGTGAAACATTGTTAATAAAAAATAAATAGACTGAGACCAACAAAATACAAAAGTTATTAAGCTACGTAGTTATTCCTATTTCATGTAGAGAACAAAAGAGACTAGACAATTGACTTTGAGGCACATCTGGCTCATAATGCCAAATGTGGCTTTATGTGTAATAGATTCATAATTATTGACGTTTATAGATTGGCAATGAATCGACTAGGGCGAGACCAATAAAATGCAGCAATGTGTGAGTAATGCGCGTGTGCGCATGATAAATAATACTTCAGTCTGACAGTAGCTGTCTTTTCTACATGACTGACAGTTCGACATAGGCCGCCTTACGTGAAATAGTCTATCTATCTCGTTCTAATATACGTGTTAGTATGTCCTTTCTCTTTCACAATGCCCATCTACAGTTTCCTATCTGAGGTTTCCTATATCTATGGCGTAAGCCACAGAACAGATAAAAGAGGTTAGAAGTCGTATCGTCGTTAATACCAGAGCCAGTGTCGCCACACGCGACATAATATTTTTTCAATTTAACAGTATAGTTATTGTACTTACCGGTGAAAAAAATGTCTCCATTAGTAAGATTATGAGCCTTACTTTGCTTCCTGCCAGTTAAAATAGCACAAGACGGTGTTTTCGATTTATTTTTTAAATATTTTTCTCTTCGAAAGTGATCGAATATGAGTGTTTACTCATAACCAGCAACGCGCACGCCCCGCCTACTTAAGAATTCTTACCTATTTTATTTGTTCTGTATGTATCAAGTGATACTACGGGCCAACTGATGTTTGAGTGTAGAAGTGAGAATTCGCCAAAAACTTTTATCAGATCTCAGAGTTTTGCTTACGTGAAGAATAGTTAGTATTTAGTAATTACATAACGGTATATACTTTCTGCACCACCTATTGATATTCTGTAGCCTGCTTTCCGGTCGACTGGTAGAGAATGCCTTATGACATTAAGTCCGCCATTTGTATCTTTTGGTGTCCCATTAAGTTTAAATAAATAAAAAATAGTTGTTGGCCATTAAGCAAATCTGGCATAAAGTACCGTCCCGGTGATTGACGCTCGGACCACTGGATACTGGATTTGAAAGCGAAACGAAAAGAGAGAAGTTATAATTTTGTTAACACAATATTTTCTTCCGTTGCAGTTCAAAAATGGCGCAAGTCTGCTTAGCGGTCACCATTCTGGCTATTCTCATCACATCACAAGGAGTTAGCGCGAAACGTGAGTATTTTTCAAGTAACTCTTTCAACGTGTGCATTATTTCTGTTAGGTATTGTATAATTGATGTAACAATAAGTTCAATAATGCGAAACAAGAACTCTGCAGGTGTATTAAAATGTGTAATACCCATATTTATTTGCAAACTTCAAGAATGAAGATAAAAAATATTAACTAAAGGCATGGCTGCATTGGCTAGATGTCTTTGTTTTATTTGGGTCCTGGTGCTTTTTACGATTGTAAAAACCCAAAAACAAATCGTTAACGGTCCATACGATTTTTAACTCAATCTACGTAATAATAATAATATATATTTGAATTTTAAATATTTCCACTTGACATTGGCTAAATGCACAATTTAATTAATTGTCGCGAAGCATAAATTAAGTGAATTGAATTGAAGACTTGAATCAAGGAGCTTATACTAAGAATGGAGTCATTAGTCAAAATAACAAAGTGAGGGCAAAAATTTTGACAATACTTGACATTTCAAATTACACATTTCTCTTTCTAGAAATTGTCGTCATCTCTTTCTAAACACGACTACATAGAAACAAGATTTCCCCAGTATTTCGCCATCTTTCTAAAACAAAAGTAGAAAAGTAGCTAAAAACTTAACATATTGTATTCAATTATCAGTATTTATTATCAATGAAAGAAATAAATATAATATATTTACTTTTAATGTTTAGGTTTGTATTTTATTTTGAAAATCATCACTGTGATTCTTTCTATAACTTATGGGAAATGAAAGGATTTATGTAATGGCAGCACTTTCTTCATGTGTCAATGTCCCGAAATCTCAACATGACATATATTGTCGTAATTGACGTATTCATAAATATCGACTCGCGATTTTGGTACGGCTTTTTAGTTTAAAATAAGGATAAATTGTGGAAAATTATACATATATAGTTATTTCGTGCTGGTAGAAGTGAGTAGTATTGAGGATGCAGTGTGAATTTCACTTGTAAGTGTCATAATTGCATATAATATTGTTCAATCTATAAATTTCATTTTTCACCCGTAATTCCAGATTATTAGCGTTATTTTGCAAAACTCCATAAGAGGGAGAAATTTCTGATACTCGTATTTAATCCTATCTTAGAATTTAATGAATTTTTGCACATAATTTACTTATTCAAATATTTGTAAACAAATGACTAGGGTGACTAGGATTTCCGGAATTATAAGGAAATAATATCCCTTTCTATCCATTCCTTTTATAAATGGCAATCAAAATTGATAGATTATTTTATTTAATTCTTTGAAATAACTATTACATAGATAAAATACATAAATAGTTTTACCCATTTTTAGTTCGAAATGTTTATTTACAAATAAAATATGTAATTTGTGTAATGTAAATTATTTTATTTGAGAAAAAGATAATGAGAGTATTGATTGGATTGTACTAGTGTAATAATGTTTATCATTCACATTTGCATGTACTAACATGCAACGCAGATACATTGCACACAGACAGACAGTATTAATAAAATTGTGGCTGCGCTCTTCTGCACTTGTAATCAAATAGCATATTAAAATCTATCAAATGATAGTTTTTAATATGCTATTTGATTACAAGTTAAAAGTGTACATAAATATTTATATACACTTTTAACTTGTATACATAAAATTTTCTTTTCTTTTTAGATTTCCGAAGCGACGGACCATATGGTTGTCTATTGTGTCTTTAAAAACAAAATTTTAATGAATTTGAAAATATGTAGCTTCCACTTTCAAGACACCGACACTTTCAAGGCAACTGCTTATGTCAAACTTCAAGCCCTTTTTTCAATAAAACCACTACTCAATCACTTTTCAAAGGCAACCCTTGAATTGGTTAGTAAAAATTTTCTTGATAATATAGGTACAGTTAATACAGAGAGCTAAAATGTTTGGGGAAATAATTTTAAGGGCATCAGGCATCATCAATTATTGAATATACAATGACTCAATTGAATTTTAACATTCTGTATAGTCACCAAAATGCCGTATGACGCAAAAATGAGAAACCAGGATTTCCGAAGTAATTAGTCTATTGTCACCAACACTTCATTTATCGATGTTTAGAGTAGGTTAAATAAAGCGTAAGAAATATACATTCGAATTAAGTTAATATAGTATGAATAATTTCTAATCTAGTCCGTTACACTTTTATCTTGATTATGCTATGCCCAAATGGGCACCATGATGTGCTGGTGTTGTTTGTGAACATCTGTTATTTACATTCATGAATGCAATAAATTATTTGATTTGATTTGAATTATATTTACAAGTTTTGTTTGCCTAATCTTCTTTTTATATACCGATAAATGTCGAATCGAAACCGACGAGTTGGGTCGATTTTATTGCACGTAAGTGTAGATAACGGTCATTTTTTCAATATAAATTAATAGCTTTAGATATTTTTATAAATAAACTTAAATAAATATATAATAACCGTGACTCGCAAACAAATATTCGTGTTCGTCGCACAAATATTTGCCGGCACCAGGATTCAAACCCGAAAGGCTTCATGTGTAGGTAGCTATACTGACCACTCCACCATGACGGCGTCAAAAAGTTGTTTATATTGATGGCCTAAAACACCCCAAATATTACATATAATGCAGGCTGTAACATGTAGGGTACCATGTTTAAGTACCCTTCATGTTACAGCCTGTATTATACTAAAAACCAAGTGCTACTAAACTTACTTTTTTGTAGCCAGTAGCTGTTACTTATGTAACTAATTCACGGAAAGTTACTAGAGCTAACAATTTCTTCTGTTGTATAAAAAACCGCACTTCGGCTTTCAGCCGTAATATCTATCAATATAAAGAAAGTCTGGTAGTAAGTTGGTAAGTTGCGCATCATTACGGCCCTATTATCATTACTCAAGAACGGCTAGATCGGTATACCACACAATGTATTTTTATAGCATTGCTAACCGGAAAACCTTAAATGTATGCTTAGCACCTAAAAAACAAGAATAATTTAATGTCTATGAGTTGACGTGACATGAGATAAGCTATATAATAAACTGTAACGTGCCTCTTAAAATCAAGAGTCACAGAAGCGATAAATCCTCGTATTTCGGTTGCTGATTTTTTTCCTGGGAGCCGAAAAAAGATAACATTACCGTGCTAAAAGGCACTCAGGAAAAAAAGTTTAAAGTAATTATTATGAATTTTGATTCTTTGTCATGGAAAACTCAAAACTCAAATTATTTTCAACTTGATATTTTTATAAATAAACTTAAATAAATATATAATAACCGTGACTCGCAAACAAATATTCGTGTTCGTCGCACAAATATTTGCCGGCACCAGGATTCAAACCCGAAAGGCTTCATGTGTAGGTAGCTATACTGACCACTCCACCATGACGGCGTCAAAAAGTTGTTTATATTGATGGCCTAAAACACCCCAAATATTACATATAATGCAGGCTGTAACATGTAGGGTACCATGTTTAAGTACCCTTCATGTTACAGCCTGTATTATACTAAAAACCAAGTGCTACTAAACTTACTTTTTTGTAGCCAGTAGCTGTTACTTATGTAACTAATTCACGGAAAGTTACTAGAGCTAACAATTTCTTCTGTTGTATAAAAAACCGCACTTCGGCTTTCAGCCGTAATATCTATCAATATAAAGAAAGTCTGGTAGTAAGTTGGTAAGTTGCGCATCATTACGGCCCTATTATCATTACTCAAGAACGGCTAGATCGGTATACCACACAATGTATTTTTATAGCATTGCTAACCGGAAAACCTTAAATGTATGCTTAGCACCTAAAAAACAAGAATAATTTAATGTCTATGAGTTGACGTGACATGAGATAAGCTATATAATAAACTGTAACGTGCCTCTTAAAATCAAGAGTCACAGAAGCGATAAATCCTCGTATTTCGGTTGCTGATTTTTTTCCTGGGAGCCGAAAAAAGATAACATTACCGTGCTAAAAGGCACTCAGGAAAAAAAGTTTAAAGTAATTATTATGAATTTTGATTCTTTGTCATGGAAAACTCAAAACTCAAATTATTTTCAACTTGTGGTTTGATTAACGTAACGAAGTTCAAGTGTAACGTTACACATACATATTTTACCGACCTACATACATAATTTTTTTTTAATTAAATCAGATTACACTATTTATAAATATTACATAAATTAAGATATAAAGGAAGCTCATCTAATTGAAATATTTCTTTAGAGTTCGCCTCCTAAATTTATCAATAGGTTTTAGCGCTCCATATTAACGTTGATAAGCTACATTTTAGTGACCGTACGACTGTTGCGGGCAATCTCCGATAGATTGCGCCTGCGTCGCCGGGCAGTCTCGATCGAGTCAGGAATCGCAAACAAAGGCTTGGTGATTCGGTTTTGCGCTTGCGTGGTTCGCTAAGTAAATTGAGCACCGACAAGACCTACCTAATACTAATTAACTAATTTGATAATCGTGTGCAATAATAGTTATTTATTTAATGTGTTTAACCCCTAATTGGGGTCCAAGATTAGGCTAAGGTAGCCGCTGTCGCCTCAGCTATTTCACTTCCGCCCAGGGCTGGACTTACAGTGAGCAGCAGTACAAGCCGCCCTAACTCGTCCCACCGAGCGACCCTCACCGAGACCATCTCCGGCTACCACCAGGGGAGTACACGCTATTGGGCATTATACCACCATTTAATAAATTGTTCTGCACGGATCTCTCGTGTCTCATTTAACTCCCTATATCTTAGGACCGTGGGAGCACGTGAGACCTTACCCGTGGCACAAGACTGTCCGTGATTAATTTATGCTACAGGCACCCTACTAGAAAGAGACAGGGCCTCTCTAGCAATGTCAAGAAATGTCATGAAATGTCAAGGGTTGTCAAAATTTTTGCCCTCACTTTTTTCATTTGACTAATGACTCCATTCTTAATTCTATCTTCATGACTTGAATAGAATGTTTTGACATCTGGCAGCTGCTAAGTATTAGAAAACGAAAGCATTTTGGATTGATTAATGCGATAAATATTTATTGCTAACTTGAGGTTGGCAGCAATGGTTGTTACCTTAGTAAAACGAATAATTGACATATAAATAAAAAAAAGAAGAAGATAAATAGCGTGATTGCCGCTGAACGGCTTAGAATAGAGAAGATTTATAACAATTTTGCTTTTGTTTCGTGTATTAATGTTTGACAAAAAAGGTTTTTCTTTGTTAATCATGATAATTTTTTAGGTTTTTTTTTATTACAGGTTTATTCTTTTTTTAAATTGAATACAAACCTTTCTGCATACTTTAACATAAGTACCCATAATATTTTGGAGCCTGATTTTGCATTGATATGAAGTTAAGTTTAATGGATATTAAAGTTGAATCTCGCTTGGGGCCAGACGGTGGGACAAAATAGGCGAGATCAATTTTGATACCTTGTTGATTGGAAGCTCCGATGTTTAATATAATAATCGAGCTATCAATGGTATGGATGTGGCTAATTATTATTAATATTCGAAGCGAAGTAGGTATTCGTAATCGCCAAGTATAAATGAGGACTGTTTTAAAAGTAGGTAGTTGAAGCGAAAGATAATAATGTGTTTAGGAAGTGGTAAGACGTGAGCTCTACCTAATCTTATAAGAGAAAAGCATAATGTTTAAATATTAATGCCATATTTTTACGTTGGGGTTTCAAACATAGTAGGGGCAAATGTTGCTTGCAAATAAATATTATTGTTTCATCACAACAGCTCATATAATATCCCCACCGAGGGACTCGAGCCTACCCCACATTAGAAGCGATTAGGCCTTAGTCAACCACCCTGGCCAAGTGCGGGTTGATCGACTTCACACACAACCTAAGAATTTCATCGTAGGTGTGTGCAGGTTTCCTCACGATGTGTTCCTTCACCATAGAAGCGTCGATTAAAAGTACATATGAATTCAAATTTTGAAAACATATTGGTACGTGGCGGGGTTGGATTCGGTGCCTCCCGGGTGGGAGACAACGCCCTTACGCACTATGCCACCGACGCTTATTTGATGACAAACTAGAAGTTTATATTTATTAAATTATGTTATTGTTTATCCAACGCGGTGGCCCGGTACTCGCACAGTGAACCAAATCATGCAATACTGAGTTTTATTTCGTCTTTATTTATTTATAAATATATCTAAATTACACCGCTAAAAGTAATCACCTCATTAGTTAATTTAAAATGAGAACAGTATAAAAAATCTGTTTTATTGTTTGGCTTACTTTGACATTCAAATGTATTAAATTTTTATAATACCACATGATTGTTAGCGATTTTTTCCACGTTAATAGCGAAAAGATGAACAAGAATACACAGAAATATCGGCACGGTCCTGGAGATTGGCTAACTTTTTAATATTGAATGCCATTGTTATCGACCGAGATTTTTATTTCTGTTATTAGAAATTTCCAATTACTCCAAAAAACCCACTACAGGTTTTCTTTCATTTATCGGTCGGGAATTGGAACCACTCCCGTGTTACAATTATTAGAATATTTACATAAAACGAAAAAAACGGGCAGCCTTTGCGCGGTCACGTGTAAAATTAATTTGTTACACATTCTTACCAAAAAATAAAGTTAGGACAGAAGGCAAATTTGACGCCGTACGCCTATGAATTCAGAAAAATAAAGTAGCAAATTACACCTCTATGGAAAAGATTATATGTATCAGTCACCGTTTTGGTGGAAGGGTCAGTAATACTGCCTACACAACAAGCGGTCCGGGATCGAAACCTTGTAGGGAAAAATGTTTGTGTTATGAACACCAACTATTGTTCTCTTGTTTGAATCTTAGATTTGCATGAAAAATCGCCTTGTCTTTTCAAATTGATTATACTTTTGCTTGTCATGGTGAAATGGGGTCATTTCCTAGAAACTTACGGCTTAAACAGCCGTGTTTGTGTTTTTTTTTTTTTTTTTTTTTTTTTAATTTATTGTGAAAACCAACAGCGTTACATGTTAATACAGCCAGTTTTGCATGATATATAGTAAGGCCAATAACAGGTTTCCCTAAAATTACTTAATAAAAACTGATTAATATAAACTACAGAAGATACAAAACTTATCATAAGTATACACAAGTAGGTACATGCTTACAAAGTATATTAAACTTCATTTAGGTCTGTATACCTAAAAACATCTTATTTTGGTATACAGATGACGTGTACAACAATCAAATGACATTACTATCTCTAACCCAATAAACAAAAAGCAGAATACTGCAATCATCAAAAGAAAAAAGGCTATAGCCCAGCTCAAGCAGTGGCATGAAACTGTTTATAACATTAGATTATAAAAACTATTTAAATAAGAATTGTGCACTATTACTCGTATTTAGAGTTATAAGATGACTTTTTATTTTCGATCTAAATTTTTGCTTACTGTGAGAAAATAAATCGATATTCTTAAAAAATTTATTATAATTATACCGTAATCTAATTAAAGGTGCATTCCGAGCATATTTTGTTTTTCTTTGGGGAATATGAAACAATGGTTGCGGATGGCGGCGGTTTCGCTTGGAGGGTACATTGTATGTAATATTTTCCACGAGCTCACGGCAGTCGACACGATTAGACATCACATCGTGAAGAAAGCTCATATCCATGAGAACATGTCTGTTTCCTATAGTCAGTAGGTTATACTCGCCACAGTCTTGCTCGTAATTATGGCGGTTGTTTGGTCTAAAGTTACGAAAATTTAAATGTTTTATGAATTTTTTTTGTATCCTTTCCAATTTCTGAATATGAGTAGTGTATTGCGGAGACCATATAGGACTGGCATATTCCATATGACTACGAACGTACGCAAAGTATAGTTTTTTTAACGTGTCATTAAATCTAAATGGTTTACACGTCCTTATTACAAAGCCTAAGTTTTTAAATGCCTTGTCTGTTACTTTATCAATATGGTCTGATAAAAGCATTTTGCTATCAAAGTAAATACCAAGATCTCTAATTAATGACGTTCTACTAATCAAGTTGCCGTTGAAATTATATGGGAAAATTATTGGGTTTTTTCTACGGGTAAAAGTGATACATTCGCATTTATTGATATTTACAGTGATCTTATTTTTATCATAATAACTTAGTAAAGCATTCAGATCTGACTGAATTTTATGACACTGAGCTTCACTATCTATTCTTAAAAATAGTTTTTTGTCATCTGCATACATTAAGTAGCGTGCAGAAGTAATAGATGATCCGATGTCATATACGTAGGCATTATAAAAAAGCGGACCAAGGTGCGATCCTTGCGGAATACCTGTGGGTATATCAATAAAATCAGACCTATATCCACCAACTACTACAGCTTGGGATCGATTACGTAGATAAGATTCAGTCCATCTTAGTAAATCACCGTGAATCCCCAACTTCTCAAGTTTGTGAAGCAGTATGGTATGGTCTACACGGTCAAATGCCTTTTCAAAATCCGTGTATACAACATCAATTTGCCCACCGCGGTCCATATTAGACAAAACGTAACTTGTAAAGCATGTTAAATTAGAAGTCGTGGAGCGTTGTTTAACAAAACCGTGCTGAGCATCAGGCAGACCTTTGTGAATAATTGAGTACATACAATCGAAAACTAGCTTTTCAAAAACTTTACTTACAGTGTTTAATATGGAAATACCTCTATAATTTTTGATTTCTGATTTGCTGCCTTTTTTGTGTATAGGGATCACATGCGCTGTTTTCCATATTTTTGGGAATACACCTTCTTTAAGGGATGCGTTGAATAATATAGTTAAAGGAGTGCAAAGTGAATCAGCACAATTACGCCAAAACAAAGGTGGTATGCCATCGCACCCGGCTCCCCCCGACCCGTCCAAGAGCCTGACTCTGTCCCTAATGGCATCAGCCGATAAACGCAACTTAGAGAGATTATCTACGCATAAAGGAGATTCGTCATTGTCAATATATTCAGCAGAAGGAGTACCAAAAACACTTTTGAAATATTCGCTAAAAGCATCACAGATATCCTTACCGTTTGAATGTTGTTCCTCACGATAAGTCATAGTTTTAGGATAGTTTGAACCACCGCGCATGGATTTTACGTATGACCATAGTGCTTTAGGTTGAGCTTTGATAGATTCTTCCATGCGTTTCATGTATCTAGAGAAACACTCATCTTGAATGCGATGCTGTCGCTTACGTAGAAGAGAAAATTCGTCATAGTCCAATGGGTTACCGAATTTTTTCCATTTTTTATGGATTTTTGATTTTTCCTTTATAATTTTAATTTTAATTTTAATTTTAGTTTTTTTTATCTAAAAAGTTTTTAATCTGTTTAACCCGTAAAACTACTTTCTTTTAATACGATCTCATTTGTTTATTTGAAAATCGTTGTTATATCTAAACGAGGAGTGTACAGTACAGTTTACATTCTGTGGTCTTCTTATTTTGTGATTTTACTTTAATGTTACTCTGAAGTGTAAGTAAATAGACTCATTTACACACTCTAGAAAAACAGTTGTACAGTACTATATATTAGTTCAAACTGACTACGAGTAAACATACCTGTTTTCTTTATTCGTAAAGAATTCAAGACGCATGTCAGAATTATAAATATTTGAATGCTTTTTACAGATTTTTCCTCAAAACATTTTTTTTCATTTGAACTTTGCGACTACGCCCGCTTTACGAGTGTTGTTATGACGATGCTTGCTTACAAATTGTAATGTTTCTGAACGAGGAAGGAAGACCAACGTATTTTGCACATAAAAATGTTTCCGTTGTTGTTGATAGACAAAAATTTTATTATAAGATGTGTCCACGCTAAACCACTAGGTATAGCCGAAACGCGCGTGAAATAAGTGAAGTTACTTGTGTGCCGCGATGAAATTTTACTAGGTGGTAGACCCATATGTAGGGTCGTCTGGGTAGGTACCACCGCCTTTCTTATTTCTGCCGTGAAGCAGTTCGCTGTGTTTCGGATTGAAGGGAAAGGTAGCCAGTGTAATTACTGGGCATGGAGGGCATACCATCTTAGTCCCCAGGATGGCAAACGCACTTGCGGTGTTAAGTGATTTACACTTAATATTGCAAGTGTCTATAGGTGGCGGTGACCACTTAACATCAGGTGGGCCGCAAGCTTGTTTGCCATTTCGTAACATACAAAAAAATAAAATAATAAAGATTGTGGTTTAATTTAGTATAGGTAACTTGAATTACTTTAATTCGTTTTAAATAATTGTTTATAGAAATAAATAAATTATTTATAAAAATAATATAAAAATATTTAAAAGAAAATTTAGCAAAAAAATCACTTGTAGCAACGTTTACGTCACTGTTGTTTGATATCATTTTGATATTTACAACGAAGTCACCCTTATTGAGAATTACGAGCATTTACAAGTATTGTTAAATACAGTGAAGGGTATAAAACTAATTTGAAAAAAGTATCTTGGGAAGATATGTACTCGGGGTCTTTTATTAAAGTCTTTACGCCTAAGGCAATACGATTGCTTTCCAACTGAACCTCTCCAGTAGGTATTGTAGTATAAAAAAGGGTGAAGTAACATACATTATCTCAGCCTACATTTAACACTTTCACCTTTGCAAAATTTGCACAAAGGATTTCTTGCGTTGACCATTAAAACTGAAACTTGGCCGTAGTTTACTTAAACGCAACTGTAAGTTAGCTTCTAGTTTGAACATTGGTAACTGGTCTGAATAAACAGTACTGTTTACTCTATAGTTTGCAGCCTGGCTGGCCCTCGGAGCTGCTCGGGTCACACCAACTTAAGGAACGCTATTGTAACTTAGTTTGTACGAGAAAGTAATTTCTACAAAGATAATTTTTGGATGTAAGTGGACTTGTATATGTATAGGTGTTAAATCTGTGAATGCAGTGATAGAAATGCAACTCATTTTTATGTCACGTAATCAAAATATGCATACGCACCGTCTAGCCCAGTTTTCGGCAAAGTGCGGCTCCAGAGCCGCATGTGGCTCTTTGGCTCCTTAAGTGGGGCTCTGGCACAAATATCCACGAGAGGCGCATTAATATTGTCATTAAAAAAAAACTTCGTAAGAAAAAAATTTGATCACAAAAATTACATTCCGGTGTGATACAAAGGTAAGATAAGCATACGCGTTCATTCTTTTTGTAAAGTTGCCAAATCCACGACTCCCAATCTTTTTTTTTAATTGTTGTAATGTTCATATTTGGCTCTTTGGCTAATAAGTTTGCCGACCACTGGTCTAGCCCATACGGTACGGTCTGTAAAGGATTTTCCATCGAAGAAAAGGGGTCGCCTCTAGCCCATATTCTCCCTCGCAGTCCACACCATAAAGTAAGATGGAGCCATTTACGAGACATTGTCTTCTTTCTTTCTCCCACCTTGCTGCCAATTGATTTCGGGGTCGATGTAGTCTTGACCAATTTTACTCATATTCAAAATTCCTCATTAGAATCAAGTACAAAGTATGTCTTGATATCGATAATATTGCTAAGGTTTTGGGATTCGATTTTTACGGCCGGTCACCTGCCCCACACCAATTCTCTTTGGGAACGACTTGTATCTTTCAACAGCAGCTGGGACAAATAAAGTTCAGTATAAGAATTGGTTAATAGGGTAAAATTGAATTCCTATTTTTTTTATTATTGAAAGTTAAAGGTAAAATAATTAAAATTAATATCGATAAGATTAATGCAAGCTTAACGTGCCTTCTGGAGCACGGAGGAAAATCGAGTCGAAAAGAACAATCGCAAACTCTCTAACAAATTTTTGTTACTATAATTTTTACCGTCTGACTTCAAAATATGGAGATCAAATTCTTGTATGGGCTAGATCCTTTTGCCTTTCCCTTAATAAGGAGAATTTAAAAACAACATCACAAAATTGATGGTTTAGGGAAATAGTCATTTGTATTTCTTTTAAAATATTACTTTTTTCCAGACTTCACATGTGTCATAATTATTATCTTCTAAAACATTAAGAAAATATTTTAAACACACCAGTAACAATGATATTTGTAGACGCTAAAGGATTTTTTCAACAATAATTTTTCCATTGTTCTTTTCGCCCACACCCATCCGAGTACTGACCGCGAACTTGGTAGATGAGCTTTCATGATCCTTACGAAGAATGCATGATCACCGCGTTATCAACCTCCTCCCACTATTTGAGAGACATTTTTAAGATAGTAAATCTAGGGGCTCAACTTTATCAGTCACTTCTTCATCAGCACCTTGTTTCTAATCCTAGATACAAATGAATTACAAAGTATGTTTCATAGCTTTATTTATAAAAAAATCGAGAGTGGTCTCCCCTTGACTTTCTCGTATACCGGAAACGACTCAAAAGTGGATAGAAACCTTATATTTTGATGTCGTACATGCATGTTAAATTTAGTTGCAATAAGTTAAATCATACTCGAGTTATAACAGACATAATTCCAAAAACGGTATTTTTGACTTCAGGGACGTCCAAAACGTGTAAATCCGTCAAAATCTTGAGGTCGAACTTTTTGACGATTACAAGTCTTTCGTATACGAGAAAGTAAAAAAAGCGTGTTGGTACCATTGCAATAATTCGCCCTTTTTACCTGACTATCGGACACCTTTATTCTTTATTTTTATATCTCGATTATTGTGTTACTGTTACATATTATTCGACGTCGACCAGATGCGTATTGTTACATAAACAATTTTATACCTTCAACCATAAAGTAGGAGGCAATAAAATTGTGCCAACTCATAAATTTCCCAATCGTAATGAGTACAATGTTCAGTTGTATCTATTTTGAATTTTATTGCTCGATTATTTTATTACTTATTTTACTATTTGGAGGTTTCTCTGTCTTGAATCTTGGAGTGTTACAAAGTACCTCTCATTGCAGTCCAGATTTATTTCCTATTTCCACCTTAGACGGGGAATTTCTTCGTAGTGGACTACTGCCTAAACATCCTTCGATGACAAGGAGAGGCCTAGCAGTGGGTCAGGCTGTGGGATGATGATGATAGTTACATACTACTTCGTATTTATTATATCTTTTTAAAAATATGCGCAGTGGAGCGGTCGACTGTATTAAGCGTAAAATATTTATGCGGTTTTCTAAATTTCCGCCCAAAAGTTATTTCAAAACAGTTTGGTATTTCCAAACAAGCATTGAGACCGCAAGAGTTGGAAACGGTGGAAATTTTTTATTTCCGACGATTTTTATGCCAAGGCAATATTTGATTTTTACCCAAATAAAAGCCAAAAATCTATGTCTCTACGTGTGTACTGAGTATTTGCGTAAGTTTCTGCGCAGCGCCTAAGCTATTCATCCGATTTTGATGAATAATTCGTTATTATGATCCAAGACAGGCTACATTTTAAATTATTTTTGAGTTGCACCGTTGATATCTACCGCCAACCGAAATAATATTTCTACAGTTTATGAATCTTCGCGGCATTCGCGACAACCAGGATTAATATAGCGATAGACTATTTTAAAATGGTTAAAACTTTTCACTGTTAAAACAAGCCCGATAGGGTCCATGGTGTATAAATACGAGATATTTTAAGACCTTTATTAATTGTGGAAAGCAATAAATAAATGAATGAATGAATAAAAGCCATTGTCGCGTACTGCGTGAAACGGAACACCAGGAATTTTCGGCGATCGGGATTGGCCCACGTACTACACTGATCTTTGAATTGTACTTGATCTCAAACATTAAACCGAACAGCACATAAAAATAAAATTCGTTTATTTTTATACCTACACGTAACAGCCATTATACCATCAATACAATCAATCAAAAACTCATACTCCTCTAGGGGGCAAGCCCACGACTGAACTTACGATCTAAACTCGTTGGCCGAATCACTATACCGTGGAAGCCTTGAAAAAAAAAAACTCATAATCTGTTTTAAGTACTCCCCTTAGCTCTATTAATAAAAGTTATTATCATTTATGGTGTGACTGTTAGCCCCATCAAAAAGGGGGTCGATCGGGAATACACTAATATTCGTTTAATGTTACCGTAAGCAAAAAATGCAAAGAGTGAAAATGGCCTTTTAATATTAAAGTCAAGCAGACGTGCTATGTTTATGTATTTGATTGGTGACATTAAATTTATTTCACCAGGGATTTATAAAAGTTTTGTCCGTTATGAATTATGATATTTTTATTAGACGTCGCTTTTGAATTTTGTCTCACCATTATTATGCATCGATTTTATTACTAGTAATTAATGATTTTTATTGTATACTAGCTGACCCGGCGAACTTCGTACCGCCTAACAGTCGATTCTTTAATATATATTTTTTAATACTTATTCTGCTATTCTAGATCCGGTCGGTATCCCGAATAACAGAAAATAGAAAGTTAATAAGTCAACAATTACATTGTGTAATTAAATGCTTCTTTTCAATTTTTAAAAATATTATATATAATATATAAGAACCATCCTCGTACTTCAAGGAATATTATAAAAAAAGAGTTAGCGAAATCGGTTCAGCTGCTCTCGAGATATGCGCTTAGCAACGCATTCAGCGATTGATTTTTATATTATAGATTATTCGCATAGAATCTTAGGAATAATAAAATACCTTTGAAATAATTAATTTTGATATTTATGTACTTTCCTCCGACGAGATTTGTCAAACTGCAAGACAAAATATTAAAAATAAATGACATACTTATAATTAGAAATGGTTTCTATATCTAGTTTCGTATACACAGTCTACAAAACTACCGGTCTTTAATTTTTCCGTTTTAATTAGTGCTTAATTCTTAGTTCCTATTTCATTATACACTACCGTACAAAGACCCTAAAAGTACACTAAAAGCCACTGAACTGTGACTGAAAATTAATTCTCAAAAGTGCCATTACATAATATTTTACGCTCATTACGACAGGTTTAATTCGCTGCTTTCAGGAATTTAGTTCATGTTACACGCCGTTATGGTCCATTTTTGCATACAAAGTAAAAGGGGTTTGTATGTATTTCGGCTAAATAATGGACAATTTCTTAGTACAATGTACAGTTGATGCTAAGAGGAAATTCAAACCCGGCTCGAAGGACCATATTAAAAAGTAATTGATATTTCAATATAAATATAAAAATATATATTTTTGTACAGAACTCTTTAGAAGGGGTTTTGTGAACGTTGGTTGACTTTTCTCATATATACAAAATTACACTAGTTTTTTCTTAAAACTTGAAATGGCAAAGGAACTTCTTTTCCATATGCTCAATGAAAAAAATTAAATCGTTAAAAATCTTACATTTTACAAGGATTTGGAGTTTCTAAAGGAGTGGAACTCTGTATCTCTATATTTCTCCACAGTTATCACAGTTTTGGACAAAGTTCAATCTGTAAAGGCGCCTGCTGACGACGCGGCACGGCACGCTCCGGGATGCCGTGGGATGCCTCGGGCCAAGTGCGGGTTGGTCGACTTCACACACGACCTAAGAACTTCTTCATAGGTGTGTGCAGGTTTCCTCACGATGTTTTCCTTCACCGTAAAAGCGTGGAATAAACATACATGAATTCAAAATTTAAAAACACATTGCTACGAGGCGGGGTTCGAACCGGTGCCTCCCAGGTGGGAGACAATACCCTTACGCACTACGCCACCGGCGCTCTTACTCGCCTCGACCTATTTGTGTTAAAATAAAAGAATGTTCGTGCTAAATTCATTTAAATAAAGTCGATCATAATTGTCTACGAAAAAAATCCTTTCCCTTGCCGTACATGATAAAATTTAAAATCAGCCCTCAGACATACTTTCCCAGCGTGTCTCAAGCGAGTCTCTCTCGATTGCCCTGACTGGATGTGCCCGTTGGTTGACTGTAAGAACTTTGCGACTGTGGGGTTATATTCAAACTTATTTTAATAACTTAGCACTCACTTTCGTTTAACAACACGAAGTATACGATGCGTCTCACGTGCCGCAGAAGTCCGCGGTGCGCCGCAGTACGGATGCCGCGGCATGCCACGGGATACTTCGACCTATTCATGTTAAAAAAAGAATGTTAGGGCTAAATTTAAATAAGGTCGAAAATCATTTGTTCAAGAAAAAATCTCTTGCCGTGCCGTGTCGTCGCTTCGGTCGGTGGGCGCCGGCTCTAAAAGTTTAGTCAGTCCTAATTCGTCAACTACAGGACATAGGCCTCTTCTCGCCCGTTACTGAGCTCGATCTTCGGCTCTTCCGGCGTTTCGTCTCTGTGTAATCAAAGAAAAATAGTTATTTTAGTATAATAATTAATAAAATATTTCGTACTAAACAAAGATCATTCAAATTAAGAACTTTTTGATTTTGATTTCTAATCGCTGGCAGCCACTCCACGTATATGGTCGCTCCATATAGTCCAAGAGTGTGGTGTAGGGTCACACTGCGTTTGCGAAGACGCGGCTTTGGGAGGAACCTCTTTGTGTTCTTAATGTGCTTTTGTCATGAAGTGACTAGTCAGCCCCATTGAGAACCAGGTTGTAGTCCATTTACACTGCACCGTTCTCTCACGGCACAAAATAAACAAATATAAAGATTAATCTCGTATACTTTAGATAGAATTTACATTGACAGTATAGTATAGTAAACAGCAATCTGCAATCTAGCCGCTGTAAAATGTAATCAGGGAAGATCTTCTTTGGATGAATATTTTTTTGTTATGCGATGTCTACAAGAACAGAGATTCAGTTCATGTTTGAGAGTAGCGCGGTTTAAATGGTCTACGGCCTTAGGAACCTTCTTTTTGTCGAGAGGTCAAATGGCCGCCGGCCGACGCCGGACTTATAGGCCGCCTCCTCACCGATGGCTGCTCGACCTGGCGCCTCCTCCTGACGAGGACACCGGGAGCAGCCATCGCACCGCATCCGGGGGACCCCGGGCGCGGTCGTGGCCCTGAAAAGGGCCGTCCGGAACTAGCCGTGGTGGGAAAACAAAAACAACTCGACGATGGCATGTCTTCGAATACCAAGGGACACTTGACATCAAAAGCCACACACCCGCCGAGAAAGTTTCCCCACCACGTTACCAGGTTCCGCCACGAAGAGGCTTCCGGATGTGGACCCCACGGCCTTAGGAACCTAACTATAATTAATGATAAGACAGCCTGTAGAGTAATCAACACCCTGCCTAAAATGTTAGAACCTCCCATTTTAGTCTAGTGTATCCCAAGGGTTAATCTATTTCAACAAAGAGGATTACTAGTTGTGCAGAGATTGGCTTAAAATACGTAACTTTAGCTGGACACAAAAGATTATACGTCATAGTTGTGCTCGTTAAAACTAATCCGAACCTACTACCTGCAATATTTGATGCAGGCTGTACATCTGATCTAATACGATGTTTACAAACCAGGCCTATTTTTTGTTGTTAATTGACTGAACTGCTCGGTGATTTGTTTATTTATTTATTTAAATTTTATCTCCAAAAATAAATGTACATTTGGCGGACTTAACAACTAACGTCGTTCTCTACCAGTCAATCATTGGTCTAAGCAGAGACAGATCAAGTGGCGACATAACGTTCATTAAAATAAATAAATAATTTATAATACATACATACAATATAATTACATAAATAATATAATAAAATAATTATGTACTAATATAGTAAAATACACATACAAAACAATGGTACGAAAGAAATATTCACAAACCTTCGCCTTAAAACTACTTTTAGGGGTGGTAATAATAATTGGTAATATCTACCGGTAGCGAGTTTCCAGCAAGTTTAAAGATGATATCAAAAAGGTATGAAAACGGTACAATAGAACTTCCAAGTTTTCCTAGAATTACAGCACTGCAGACCGACATCCCGAAATGAAACGTTTCGTTCAAATATGAACAAAAGCGGAATTAAGGCAATACAAACACACAAGGCAGGGGAAACACTGTTCTTTATAAGTACAAAATAGATAGCCACGGAAAACTAAACAGGGTTCGGAGCTTCGGCAAACGTTTGTGCACAGCAATGAATTAGGTTTTACGTGGGCGATTATTTGGGGGTTTGAGGAATTTTTAGTAATTGTGCAAAAGTACAGCACAGCGGATTAGCCGCATCAGAATTTAAAGAAGAATAATCGCAAGAAGATTAGTCAACTCAGAAACCAAAAACCCTTTTAAGCAAAATAACGTAACTACTACAGAATAATCTTTGACAGATCAAAGATATGTGTTCCAAATTTTAAATATTTTAAACAAATAACGAATACCACAGATTGAATGTGCCTTTCATTTTGTATCAAGGAGCTTAAATTACCTATAGAATGGAGTAATTAGTCAAATGAAAAAAGTGAGGGCAAAAATTTTGACAACCCTTGACATTTCTTGACATTTCTAGAGAGGCTCTGTCTCTTTCTAGTAGGGTGCCTATAGCAGTAAAAATAATAACGGACAATCTTGGACTTCGTTAAGTTAATAAAATTAATTAGTACTCAAAGTTAAAAATATTTTTGAGTTTACCATGACAAAGAATTAACATTCATAATAATTAGTTTTAATCTTCCGTACAACTGTCTGTTACTATAAGTTAATTTACACTTAACATTGGCGAAATATGTTTATTATTATATGGTACAGTGATATCCGCAGAATATAGTTACATATTCACATAGATACTTCTAAATTACAAAATATTAACCTAAAATATATTACTTTCATATCAATCGATGTTTCATAATACTTTATAATGATTGGCAAAATAATCGATTCTGTAAAACAACTAAGAAAAAAGTTACAGCTAATTTTGTACAAGACAAACTTAAAATCGCTCTGCTATAAAGTAAGAATTATGCAGATGTGACTTTATTCTATCATGAGACCAAAAATTAAAAATATGAATACCGGTAAAAGATGTAAAAGAATCATTTGTACTCGTAACTCGATTAATACTGGTTAACGTATAACAAGGTATATAACTTTGTCATGTGTTAACCAGTATTAAAAAAATATGCATAAAACGATAAGGATTTCCTATGTAAAGTTGGTCCTGCGTTACATGTTAGTAGATGCAAATGTGAAAGATAAAATACACTATTACACTGGTAAAATACAATCAATCATTTTGAATATGTTTCTCAATTAAAATAATGTACATTGCACAAATTACATGTTTTGTTTGTAAATAAACGTTCCCAACCAAAAATGGGTAGAACGATTTATGTATTATATATATACATAATCTATAAACTATATATATAATCTATATAACAGCTATTTCAAAGACTTAAAAATATATATATATATCAATTTTGATTGCCATTTCTGAAAGGAAAAAGGTTATTATTTTATAATAATTCTGGAAATCCTAGTCACCCTAGTCAATTTGTTTACACATATTTGAATATTTAATTTATGTATGAAAATTAATTAAATTCAGATAGTATTAAAGCTGAGTATCAGAAATTACTTTCCCCTATGGAGTTTCGCCCAATAACGATAATCATATGGAATTACATGTGAAAAACCAATTTTACTTAGGTGAACAATAATATGCAATTATAACACTTACAAGTGAAATTTCACACTGCATCCTGGATACCACTCACTTCTGCAACCACGAACTATACTATACAGCGATGCACCATTTTGCACTATTTATAGTTATTAAAATGTAAAAAGCCGTACCAAAATCGCGAGTCGATATTTATGAATACGTCAATTACGACAATTTATGTCATGTTGAGATTTCGGGACATTGACACATGAAGAGAGTGCTGCCATTACATAAATCCTTTCATTTCCCATAAGTTATAGAAAGAATCACAATGATGATTTTCAAAATAAAATACAAACCTAAACATTAAAAGTAAATATATTATATTTATTTCTTTCATTGATAATAAATACTGATAATTGAATACAATATGTTAAGTGTTTAGCTACTTTTCTACTTTTGTTTTAGAAAGATGGCGAAATACTGGGGAAATCTTGTTTCTATGTAGTCGTGTTTAGAAAGAGATGACGACAATTTCTAGAAAGAGAAATGTGAAATTTGAAATGTCAAGTATTGTCAAAATTTTTGCCCTCACTTTGTTATTTTGACTTATGACTCCATTCTTAGTATAAGCTCCTTGTTTTGTATACTCTTAATATAAGCTCCTTGACTCTTGCCGGCTACACTCCGTTGCTTCGTGAGGTCCACACTGAGGGTCCACAGATATCCTATCCAACTAAAATTATACGCGCGAAAATTTGTACGGATGTCTGCATATATTCATGGATGTATGTTTGCTGCTGAATGGATTTTAATAAAACTTAACAATAATAGCTTATACATCAGAATAACTTATAGGATATAATTTATACTAATACTGCGCAGATGAAGTCGTGGGAAAAAGCTAGTTGGAAATACGTGCTCTCTATCTGCCGTGTACATAGTAATTTGAGGCTAGTAGATTATATCCTAATACCTATATCCTCATCTTATTTTTTCTCTTTTACTATCAGGGACGAGACGTTATGTGGTATATCACCAAATCTGCGGATGCCACAGGGTATAGCCAATTACAATACAAGTGTTTGTGTTATATGCTGTGTAATTCTAGACGCTTTCTGTCTTTCCTGTGAAGCTCTGGAAATTTTTATTGTACCTGCAGCAGTTTAAGAAAATCTGTTATTACATGTAGCATTGTATAGAACATTTATACGAGGCCAATAGCAGGTACAAAGAGCCAATACAATATAGGCATCGTCTAAATAGAGACAGTCCACTGCGTTGGATTATCCTCAAGACAATGATCAAGGCAGTCATATGAAATAGAATGAATTCTAATTTTTCATTGAACTAGGATATTGTTCAGGCTTAGTAGATTGTCTCTGCTCTTGGCTTTGCGTAAATCATCTAAGTATCTATGTATGTAATCCAGTGTTCTATTGGATTCGAGGCTGATCATTATATGAATTTTAAAAGACTTACCCTTAAAACTTTACATGGATCAAACGATTTTATGTAATATCATGAAATAAAATTAATTCAAATTTTTCATTGAACTGGGATAATGTATTGGCTTAGTGGATTGTCTATGGCAGTGGCGGATTTACAAATTCGCTGCCAGTATAAATTTTTGCCGCCAGTAGGCTGATAATTTTTTTCCGTTCTACTTCTGAAATTCGATACCCTAAGCCCTAGTTCCTTCGAGCATTAACAAAATTAATTACATTTGCAACTTTATTTTGCTGTATCTTTTTCATCACATCAGCTTTTTCCCCTTTATTGGAAAAAAAATCGGGACTCATTTCCTCTAAATTTTGTTTAAATTTGCCGACTCCTAAAATTGGACGGCCTAGGCTACAGTATACTCAGCCTACTGGTAATACCGCCACTAGTCTCTGCTAAGTATAATATTGGCCTTGTGTGAATGGTCTGATATCTATATATTTTTATAACGGAATAAGGTCTGTGTTCAATTGGATTTGAGGCTGATGGAGATATGAAGTTTAAGAGACTTATCTGTCACATCCTTTAATACACTGCATATATCAAACGTTTTAACTTAATATCAACTCTATTTCAGCACAATGTTTGGTATATTTGCATAGATATTGTCTGATGCGCCTTTGATACACAAATAAAAGCTACGTCATTCGATTTCTTTCTCGTCATTCTTTTGTCAATCGAATGGATGTTCCATTGACGCAAGAAACAATTGAATTTTCGATCGAGTCATGTAAGTTGGCGTGTTTGTAGACAAAAATGGTTTTGTATGTCAAAGCGTGATTGGATAACGCGTTTCATTGGAAATATGAATCGATAACATTCAATAAAACGTAGGTATTAACTATAACTTAAACATTCATTTGGGAACAAAAGCCTACGCAATTAATTCTGCCTCGCGTGTTGTAGGTGTTAGGCAATATTTTATTAGTAACTAGCGCTCCGCCCGCGACTTCGACCGCGTCGAGTATTTTTTTAACAAATATAACCTATGTCATTTAAGAATAATGTAGGATTCTAATGGTGAAAGAATTTTATAAATCGGTTCAGTCGTTTTTGAGTATATTGGTTACAAACATACAAATCTTACCTCATTGTAATAGTACATTCTGCCCACTACTTCCTCTGCGCAGGGTTAGTATAATAACTTATATGTTATTCTAGTGTATGAGCTATATTATTGTAAACGTTATTAAAATCCATTCAGTAGCTATTACGGGAAAGAGTAACAAACAAACATCCATACAAACTTAGCGTTTATAATATTAGTAGGATAGGTATAGCGCATTCGAAATGGGGATTTTTTTTTGAAAAAGGTCTAGTTGTTTTTCAGTTTATTCGTTCATACAAATGTTTCGTCTTCATAATATTAGTTTAGATGTAAAGATAGCATAAATTAAAAGATAATGAATGATAATGCGCTACCATTATGAACCTAACATTGACAACAATTTTAATAAGTAGGTAGACCGTGACAGGAGTCTGGACGGTGCGCAAAAGAGTAATTAATCTATTAACAGTGAATTTGTTTGGGATATAAAGCATTAGACAAGGACACTTTAATACATGAAAATGTAGGTATAGCTAAATGAACTTTATTGACAGTTTTGTAAAGTTCACGCTGCTGTACACAAATTAATTTACGAATACCACTGAATATAAATAGGTATCTTTAATTTTTTTGTGGATAATGATGGTAAATTCTTACCTAAAAACAGCACTTACGCTACACCTTTTGGAAAAAAAATTACGAGAGAATATAGCAGCTCTTCATTTTGACCCATATCAAGCTATTGAAGAAATTTAAACCAATAACGTAAATTTAATTTCACCTTTTCAATATTGTTCTAATTTGTCAACAGGTGGATGTTCTGCTTTCGGACATTCGTGCTTTGGAGGACACGGGAAGCGTTCCGGAGACACGGCTATGGACGTAAGTAATAAATTAAAGAATTATCTAATTTTGTACAGTTGGGATTAATAATAATAATATATTTCCATGCTCACACCAATTATCTAGCCCAAGGTAAGTATCATTAAGAACTTGTGCTATGGATACTAGATAACGGACATTTTTTTTAATATACGTAATATTTCAGATATTTTTATAAATAAACTTAAATAAATATATAAACAACCATGACTCGTCAACAAATACTCGTGTTCATCACACAAATATTTGCGGCTGCCAGGACTCGGACCCGGACCGCTTGATGTGTGGGCAGCTATACTGACCACTCCACCAAGACGGCGTCATGATTTATTTTTATTTATTTATTTACTGAAGTCAACAGCATAAGAATAACAATGTGCAATACAAATAAGAATATTAAACCATACATAAGCCAATTACAGTCTTCCACTATGTTACCTTAATAATATTACAGGGTAGATTAAAAACAAAACAAGAATCTGCGTTTACTTTACACAACTTAATTAGGAAGGTACGCAAATCAAATGTAGGTAGTCGTCAACAAATTGTGTGATGTGTGTGTTCGTGTTAGTGTGGCGTGTGGCTGTGTGTATGTGTTTATCGATGTTGATAAATATTTTATTTCAAAGGGGCAAGTGTCATACGACCATAATGTCGGAAAGTAACCTTTTACCATACTCTATATGCAATGAAAGTATGCCGCCATAAGGAAGATGCTGGGCGCGCCGTAAAAAAATAAGGGCAGTGGGCGCGCGCCGGCGACGTAAATTATATTTCTTTCGTTGGGCGCCAATAATTTTTATCTTCACCGCGCCCGGCGTGCGCTTTCTATAGCATCTCCCTAAGAATAGTGTTAACCCTCCCTGTACTAGGAGACTAAAAGTCACGCCCCGTACTAGGTGGAGTGTGACATACCCAAAAATATAAAACTGACAAAAATGGCAGATTATGTTTTTAGAGGAAATTAAGTATTTCATAATTATGAGTTTAAGTAAAATTTAGATACGAGAGTATGTATTTAGACATTCATTATTACACATTTCTTGATTTGAGACATGAATCAAATGAAATGAAAGCAATAAGTTTATTCCATATAAAATGCTTGACACACATAAAGTTTAAATTAAAACCATCAAATATAAACCAGAAATTTCTATGAAAGCGCTATCCGAGATAGGTTGTGTGATGCCCACGAGCGCTTTAGGGTCCTACTGCTCTCTTGGTCGTTACCCCCGGACTGAATTAGGAACACTGATAGGAGCAGCAACATTGTAATTTCAGCTACTGAGAATTCCAAGTATAGCGCTCTCACAGTTTTAAAATTATTGCGTTTTTCCTCGGACTGGGGTCCATCACACCCCACCTGGTACAGGGAGGGTTAACACCATTAATGTTTGCTGTTGATTTTAGTCCTCAGTCGTAGAGGTTTTTGGGTGAAGGTCGCTTATGGTGAAGATGACATAAGGCCAAGAGCTTCCCTGACAAAGATAATTAGCTTCCTTTTTTGAAGTCGGTTAAAATACGACTTGACTTGCCGCAACTTACAGATATTTATCTATGACGAATCACCTTTGAACGAATGTCTTTCATCGTCAAAGTTATGTAAACTCTACAATTGTCAATAGACAATTGGAGAGAAACATCCCCAAGCGATCTCACTGAAAACTGTGTCCGTTAGAACACAAATTCAGGAACAGTCTAACTCTTAATTGTGGCAACACTGTTAGCAATTTTCTTTTTTCCAGTCACCAATTCGTTTGCGACTAGCAAATGAACTGTTTTTGTGCATGAGACTGGTCTTGAGCAGCCTGTAATTAAGACCAGCGCTGATTCGCTCGTACTTCGGGCGTGTGTTAGCAAACTTCACTATGTTGAATAACAAACGTTGCATATATTCAAATCGTTAAATTCTATCGCCGAAATTATATTCACTGTTAAATAAATGAAGTCTTTAGTTTTTTCCTTGATATCTCCTGAAACCTAGATTTCATACTTTGATTGGTTGGTTGAGCAGAGGTTAAGGTAACATTTGGTTACAAAAATAGATCAATTCTGGCTTAAAATGTTGCCAGCTTGTCGCCTTTATAAAAGGGACATCCAATCTAATAGAACTAAACCATTAGTTATCCAAAAAACTAAACCCCACAACCAAGGAGGTCTATTCCGAAAATTAATTCATCCGCAAAATATGTCAGCCTTCAGCAGTCCGGGTGTAAGTAGTTTTCTTAATTTTTAATTTCAATAAAAAAAATTGTTATCGATACTTATAAAACGGACAAACATAGGTACATAACGATTGACATTTTTCAAATTTTATATATGAACGACTATGACTCCTGAAAAACTTACTTGTATACAGCATACAAACATTTGATGTATAGGCAGCAATAGGGTATTACACCATTTTTGAAAACTGTTTTAAATCAATCCTGAGGTCGTAACTAGCCAGTAGACACCAAAAATGCCTTAAAAACTTAGTTTTGTTTTCGATTTTGAATTTTCGCGTGGAAACGCTAGCCGCCATGCTTTTCGGCCCGTGACGTCACTCCGTTAGTAAACAAAACAACTACGATTTCAAGTTCAACACAAAGCACAATACAAATCTACTTTGTTTACTAACGGAGTGACGTCACGTCACATTCCGATATGGCGTTTTTGGTAAAGATTATAAAAGTCGATTTTTAAAATTGAATTATGAAATTTAATTTGCATATGGATATGAATAATTATCTATGTTTCTCATTTTGATTTGCAATATCTATCATAAAAATGCAATTTTATATTTTTTCTTTCATGGTGTAAAATACCCTATTACTGACACCACGATGGCGTCGAAGTACATATTTCTTTTGCTTTATTTCCTTACATCACAGTCTCAATACATGCTCAGTGATTATAATACATAAGCAGCTTTTCCACCAGGCGAGGCGAGTTGAAAAAGGACGAGAAATGAGTATGAGAAAATTTCAATTCTCTTCTATTACAACTTAGGTCGAAATAGGTTGGATTCGAGGATGAGCGAGACAGAATTTAAATGTTCCTTGGTCTAATATTGAACCGTATTATTGTTTATTAAATTAAACCGTATTAGTGCTTATTGTTAATGCTGCAAAGAAAACATTATTCTTGCGATGGGTCGAGTGGTCGCGTGAGCTATCGAGGTCTCGCGCGAGCTCGCGATGGCACATTTTGGTGGAAATGGGTCGGTGCAATTTCAATTCTCTTCTTTCATCGTCTCGCGTCGCCTTGCCGCTGGAAGAGCAGCTTCATACGCAAATCATAAGAGTAGACTTTTTAAAATCTCAAATGGAAAAGAAAACCGACTTGGTGTATTCCATAGATTTATAATACTAACGTTTATAGATTGGCAATGAATCGACTAGGGCGAGACCAAAAAAAAATGCACCAATGTGTGAGTAATGCGCAAGTGTGCGTGAAAAATAGTACTGCAGTTTGACAGTTGATGTCTTTTCTACGCAACTGACAGGCCGACCTGGGCCACCCACTTGAAATGGTCTCGTCTATCTATCTCGCTCTAATATACGCGTTAGTATACTCTTTCTCTTTCACATTACCGATCTACAGTTTCCTATATCTATGGTATATTCTCTCTATTCACATAATAACTGAATTAATAACAAAATGCTGGACTGTACTGTTGCGTCGTTATAATTAATACAAACTTTATAATAGTTTACTCTCTTTCATAATAATTAAGCTCAAAAGAGCGAATGCATGTAAGTAATTGTGTTAATAACAACCAAATTAGTCCACACACCACAGAACATAGTTGCCGAGCATTTACGTGAGGTCTGAACAGTTTTTCAATTTTGGTGTCCTTGCTTTATAAAAAGATTTATCAAATTACTCCGTACCAACTAATGCTTAGAACTAGAAGAAACAGAGGACAAAAAATAAAACTTTTGTATTAAAATTAACTTCTAGGTACATAGTTATTATAGCATTGGTTTTGCGAGGAGGTCAAATGCATTTATACCATAGCCCCTGGCGGGATGGTGTCAACTGCAGGGGATATGTAGGGCACACAGTGATTACGCTAAATACCCTGTGTGCCTTAAAGCCACGACCTAGAGGAACACGTCAGTTTTTAGTGGGTATGCCAACGAATTAGGTATGATATCATTAATTCGTTGGGGTATGCCCTGACAGGGTGAGTCCCACATAACTTTGGGGTGGCACCTGCTCTAAAGTATGCGTAAAGCATTTTCTGACGCAAAAAAAGGGGACATGTGGGAATCGAGGTAAAGTCGATTCCTATCTAGCCACTAAACATCCTGCCGGCATGACCATCGGTTCGCTATAAACCGCCTACCTGTCACAAAACTTCCTTGGGTACCTATGCTAATGTAGGTGGTTAAGGTCATGACTCACATATCAATGTTCCTACGGAGAAAAGTGTGCTACGACCTTTACTTGCCACCTAGCGAGTATAAATGATTTTTAAATATAAAAAAAACAATATTTATAATTTAAATTATAAATGTTGTGTAATAAACTAATTCCGTTTCGTAATGAAAATAATTATTTTACTTAAACAATGATTATGCTGAGACGGAAAAAGAAACTGCGAAAAAAACTCCACAGCTTACAATTTTGTAATGATTTCAAAACCATTATTACAGGTCTGCATCAATATATGTAATTTTGTGCATAAGCGTAACATTTGGGTAAATTTTACTCCCATGCATTTGGATCATTTAAGTATGTAATCATTAAAATCTTGTAGCTTTTTTCTATACTTATTTAACTTTCATACTATGGGCCAATCATGTCAAAATTGTATCCAAAATAATCTAAAGAAAGAATTCCGGTATTTTTTGTAAAGGCACCTACTATTTTTAACTTCCTTGTTATATGTCTTTTTTTAACTTGATGACGCATTATTTTTAATTACGAAATAAAATAAACTTATTCGAAAGTTCTTCGCACAGGTGAATGGCATGATTATTTTAAGTCTTATTTCGAGCACAATTAAAACTAATTATATTTGTAAAGTTGTGTTTTCCGTGCCATGTACCCTAATCAACTATAATTTAATTTAATTACTTAAAAAGGAAATATTTGTTTTACTGTTTTTTTCTGCTTTCCTTCCTTAATTATGCAATTAGGTGATTTTATTTAAAAGTTAAATAAGGAAATGCAATACAAATGTTAAAGCAACTTGAGTGTCATTTGAGATATCTACATAATTAAGGTGACGTAACAATACAATAATTTTAAAGGCGATTGTATGGAAACCTGTCATTATGTTGAGGCACTATGTGGCTTTACTATCAATGTTGTCTTTATGTGTAATAAAATGTTACTTAAAAACTTCTCAACCATTTTCGGATTATCAGCGTGATAGTATGCATGTATGTATCTTCATACATTTTTATGCTGAGACGGAAAAGAAATGGCGAAAGAAACTCCACAGCTTACAATTTTGTAATGATTTCAAAACATCATTTCAGGTTAATAAATAAAATAAAAAAATAAAGTCAATAAATATATCAATATCAATAAATTACAATTTTGAAATGCGTAAATTTTGGGCAGATTTTAAACCCACGCATTTTGGATCATTTAAATAATGTCTGTGCAGGTTTCCTCGCGATGTTTTCCTTCAGCGTAAAAGCGTCAATTAAACGTATTCTGAATTCAAAATTTGAAAATTGGTACGTGGTGGGGTTCGAACCATTGCCTCCCGGGTGGGAGACAAGTCCCTTACGCACTACGCCACCGTCGCTTATACCTCAAATACTTTACTTAATTTCCATTTTATGCGTCTTGCTTTTTCAGGCCTGTTATATTATTTTCCTAAGTCCAATGTTGTGGTTTTAGGCTAACGTGGAGCTACGCCGTCAGCTAGGCCAGGAGGAGACTCCACCCCACCCAATATACCCCCATTCTGGATACAGCGGCCTGCTACCACCTGGAGACGACATCATCCCGGTCCGAGACGGAGGTAGGCTATTTCTTAACATTTTTCGAGATAAAAACCCACATAAGCAGAGAAGAAAAAATCAAAGGACCCTGAAGAGAAACCATTTTGGGAACATTCCTTTATTCTAAAAAAAAGAAAACTGCATTCATCTAATTCTCTAAAAGCTTACCCGAAACGGGAATCGAACTTACGAAAAATTGTTTCTGGTCTGCCAATACCCTTATATTTAGATCGCATGAAGATGAAATTAATATCAAGCAGTCTGCAAGAACCAAGGAGAATTGACACCTATTCTCCTTGATTCTTGCCATCGATTCTTGCAGACTACTTCTTCTACTAGAGACAGGTGGCCAGCCATAAATTCCAATGCCAAAACGTATAGCAGTATCGGTGTTGTATGTCGATAACAAGACATAGACCACGGACCCCAAATATTTTTTTTGTTTTAATATTTTTAATATTAAATGGTAGGCAGACAAGCATACGGTCTGCCTGGTGGTAAGCAGCCACCATAGCCTATAGACGTTAGCAACACTGACGTGACACGCGTGCGCTGCCAACTCTAATTCCCTTCCCTGCCTCGAGGAACTCTGGCGACTTTAGACACCAACCGAAACAACAAAAATTATTGTTACTTGGCTGTGGTCTTCTGTAAGGTGTAGGGGAGTTACTACTCCAGTTCGTGCTCCCAATTCAAGCGGTTAGTCCGCTGTGCTCTACCTCTACTGATAAATTGAGATCAGTTACAAGGAAGAAGAAAAGTCAGGTCTGCTACGCCTTGGAACTGTGATACACCCGTTTATGCTGCATGTTTTGACATTTGCAAAGCAATCGAAGCCTTTATGGTAATTTTTGTTTATTTAGAATCATGAAATTGGCAAGAAGCAATGCCTTTTTTAAGAGCCTTCAAGATCTTACAGACGACAATCTATTGCCTTGGGCTATCCCTCATCCATTTTTTTGCAAGTATGTTGGTGATGTCATCCGCCCATGTCCATGTGTGGCTTTAAGGCTGCCAAAGCTTCTGGAACAGGTCTTAGTGTGCTCATAGGACTTATGATCCATGGATCTGCGGCTCACACGGCCAACTTATCCCCATTTTGCGATGATATGATTTTGAGATGATATATCTGTGACTGATCCTGTTGTAACCTTCACTCTTCCTCGTCTCGAAGTCTCAATCAACATTCTACTCCTCTACAACACCAAACTGAGACATTATATTCTAACGGCCTTTTTTACTTTCCTCTAAATCTGTTCCTCAGGGTATAATCCTAAAATGCTCCTGTGTTTGATCTAGCATAAATGACGAAAATCCAGTACAATAACAGGTTAAGTAAGTCCATAACTTTGTTTGGGGACAGGAAACTATTGTTGGTAATTACAAGCCCCTTGCAAGTTGCCAAGTTAGGTGGTAATTGCATAAACAATTCAAGGAGTTTGTGGAGTCCTCACGACCATTGACTAGGTGATAGTTTTGAGGTTCATGTTAAATTTATACGTGGTCGAGTATGGTGGTTTACAATCACGATGATTTCAATTAGGTTAGTAGATTATGGTTGAAAGCTATCATTAAAATGATGAGCCTATGAAATTACTTTGTTTAAAAAGTTGGTAAAATAAAAGTTACTCGGTTAAATTGCAGCCGAGAGCTCGGTTACAATTAAATTATTCGGAGTATAGTGACAACTCTGAAATCTACAAAAATGTTATAAGGAACAAATATTACCGATTAGGTTGCTGAACCTTGGGGGAGGCCTATGTAAAACATAATAATATTTTTCTGATGGTCAGCGATCACCCTAACCTATATATAGACGCTCGCAATAGTACAGTGTAGTTGGTGCTGCAAACCCTAATCCCGTCCCCTATCTATCTCCTATAGCTCTGAAAACTTTACTCACCAACAGAAAGCATTCTTTTTTAATGACTTTTGCAGATATTTGTAGATTGTTTTAAGAAGGCGTGGACCTTAGTGGGTCCTTTATCCTGTAGGCGAATTTCCCGTAAAGAGTTTTTAGTTGACAGATATTTCCAGTTAGAGACTCTTACTGTCGTCTAGTCTCTACTGGGTTCGAATATTAAGAGTGCCTCTAAAGGCTCGGACTTCAGCTCAGGTGTGCCGTAACGTGGAGGAGGAATTAGGGGAAAACGCACATGCACATATCTGTACCTGAAATAGCTCGATAAGTTTTAACCGGGTCTTTGCATCCATTTGCAGGTGGTATGTGGCGAGTACAAGTCAGTCATGTTATGCTCATCTTTTTCTTATTTTTCTTGTTAAAACTTGCCAGTTGCTTAAGCACACGGACCATTCACGTGTTGTGCCGGACTTTAAGTTGTGACGACGTGTGCGCGACGCTGAGCATTTCAATATAGGAAACGTCGAGGACATCATACCGCACTGTACCATCGAGGTACATTCGCCACGCAAAGGTCGACGTTATCGGCCCGTCCCGTCCACGGTGTGGTGTCACCTATAATCATAAGATAAAAAGAAGTAATCATTTTTTTATGTTAATTGGTTGGCAGACAATCATACAGGCTGCCTGGTGGTAAGCAGCAGTGAACGTATATGCATTCACTGGTAAGCAGTCATCGTATCCTATAGACGCTTGGAACACTGATGTGACACTGTCAACTGCCAACCATAGTCCCCTTCCCTGCCTCGTGAGGCTCATTCAGCCTGCTCACTAACAGGATCCAAATTCGAGCGACTAGTCCGCTGTGTCCTTCCTCGACTAAAATACTTCTTTGTACGGGCTGTACGCAACCCGACGACTATACGCCTTTTTGCATCTGATGACTAAATGATTAAAGAATCTATTTTGACAGGGGTCTATGATCGAGAAGACAGCTCCAGGGATGCGATCAAATTCAAACTTCGGAACATTGTCAAATCTTGGGTAAGCGATATGGTTATTCTATTTTGATACATTTTTTTCGACACAAAGGTCAACAAGCATACCTACTGCCTGATATCGGAGGAGTTGCCGCAGTTTAGAAAATCTTGCATTGTGAGTTCCTGGGCTATAAACCCAGGCATTAATACCTTCTGCTTCGGACGGGCAGCTTCTGCAACTCGACGGCTAGTGGGCCTTTTTGCGTCGGAGGGTGTGGGCCGGATCAATCCAGCCATCCTAGCTCTACCAGGTAGTCGCCTAGCGCTTTGAGGTTGCCAAGCAACTCTTGTCCGCTCCTCGGCGACCTGAGGAAGCGGGCCTATTAACACCTTGCGAAGACCTTAATGAATCTGAAATATTACGGAGTTATTCTATAGTATAACATTGATCCATGGCGAAGAGGGAGTGCCGCTGGGTTGTTTAGTGGGTAGACCCGGGGTTCAGCTCCGGGGAGTCCCACATACCCCTCTCGTCCCCCAACGGGAGGGCATGCGTAATGCATTTTTACCCAGGGGAAAAAAAAAAAAAAAAAAAAGGGCCCGTAGACAAAGTGACAAATAGAACGATAACGAAGTTCGTTAACAACAAAATGTATGGGATTGACTTAAGCTGTCGTTAAATCACGTGGCAAATCGTAGTTCTAAGTAAGTTGGTAGCGAAAGCTAAGACGCTGTAGATAACCAAGCAATGTGGCCGATGATGACGAATTTCGATATAATAACGTTATGAAGCGATTGCCACTTGTCTAAGTTCCTGGTTGGCTTTTGTTTTTTGGTTCACTAAAGGTTTAGTTACCTACTTTTGCCCCTCTTGCCTACTTTTGATACCCCTTTTATGTAATAGGCTAACTATTTTGAGGCACGGCATGTCCCATACTGCCAGATGTGACTTTAAGTATAACGAACTGTTACCTAAAGCTCTGCTCACTTTTTGAGCATGATAGTTTTATTGATGTGTGTATATCAAACGGTTCACCCTTGTTTGGTATAACAACGTTTAGTCGAAAATCATTTCTTCGAACAACGTTTAAGAAAATAATCACTTTGTATAATATCGATTGACATAATTTTCATTTCATCGAATGTTCATTTGCGATAACAACGTTTACGCTATTGATCAAAAAGTATAATGTTCATTTGATGTATTGTTCAGGTGGTATAATTTTCATTTCATCGAATGTTCATTTGCGATAACAACATTTGCGCTATTGATCAAAAAGTATAATGTTCATTTGATGTATTATTCAGGTGGTATAATTTTCATTTCATCGAATGTTCAATTGAACAATAGGTTAGCGAGGAGCGAAGCGACAAGCGAGTTAGGTTGACATGAACAAAGCCAAAAGCGACTTTTGGGCGTTTTCACTGAATTATTACTGAACTGAATATTCTATACGATCTTTGGACCAAATCATTATTAGTCTAGTTAAACATTAGGTTAAATAAAATTAGTGCATTTGAAAATTCGGTGAAATGACATTATGTCAAATAAATAATTATGCTAAATAAAATTCTACCAATTAAACATTAGGTTAAATAAAATTAGTGCAAATGAAAATTCGGTGAAATGACATTATGTCAAATAAATAATTATGCTAAATAAAATTCTACCAATTAAATATTCGGTCAAATGAATAATTATGCGAAATGACTTTATTGCAACTAAAATTAGACGAAACGATTTTCGAGCAAACGTTGTTATACCAAACAAGGGTAAACCATATCAAACACTTCTAAACCAAAGGTCTCGGATCGCAATAAATACCCCAAATGCATTAAAACTTTATCAAACTTGCTTACTAAAGATTTGCCCGTGAACGAAGTCACAACAAAAGCGACATTTTCCTCAACTTCAAAGGCGTTGAACCATGTTCTTACGTGATAGATTGGTACCTACGATCAAATATTGTTGTTACCTTCATTTGTATTGTAACTGGTAAAGTTACTACTGTTATCTCTTTAATTATAAAGCTTATGTTGTAAGTAATATTGATCATAATCAATTAATAATTCTGAATTTTCAGATGGACAACTACAGACGGTCGCAGCAAAACAACGAAGACTCGTATATCATTGATAACTTGTAAAACTCGCACCTGCTCCAATCCCATCTTGTATAGAGATCTATTAAGTTCATAAAAGGGATTTGCTTTTCATGTTATTGTGAAGATACACTTTGGCTAGATCGTAATAAAAACTGCGTAAAGGTTTAACGAGGGATATTTATTTTTGGATATGTCGTTTATTCCTCCGTTTTGGCTCGCATGAGTCAATTCAGGAGTTTTGTAAATAATTAAACTTGTAATACGAATGACACTGATATACTCAGTAATTCATTAATCATTTTCAGGTTCTTTGATAAATGAGTATTTTAAATTTATAATACAATTTTTTTAATTTATATTTATACAATGTTCACCTAAGTACTTTGCATACTAAATAAAACTACTTTTACACATTTCCCTCGCGTGTTTTTGGGTTTCACATTTTCTTATTTAAGTATTACATCTAATAACTACTACTACTTACTATTCCAATTTATTATTTAATTTTATTTTATTGATTATAAATGTTGACATTGCAACATTAATTGGTTATGTTATATAAATACTACTCCAATTTATTGTATTCTGACATTCGTATGCCGATAGGCTGATCACAGCTTGCACTGTGCTTTGTTTTTGTTATTGATATCTTTACAAATAAATGATTATGATTACATCTTTAGTCTTCCCGTAACAACGATAATGTTACGAAATGTCGGGTAAAATAACAAGAGGAGTTAAATCAGTAAAAGTGTTTTTTTTTATTGTAGTGTTTGACTATACTTAACATAGAATTTACGAGTACCTATCGTGACCACAATTTATTTGAAATTAGTTGGAGTCATTAAGCCAGGTACATAATATTTACAACGCAATGTTGCACGACTATAATGCGTGAACACATTAAAATGTATGAAAAATGTTGCATTGCACATTGCATTGCATGGTGTATTGCAAATAATGTGGACCGGGCTTTAGACTTAGGACCACGAAACTGAGTTCACCTTACAGACTTGATGTAGTTTATTTTATTCGTTATTATATTTAACCTTTCTGCTCAGTAACGCCTCAAAAGGACTAACTAGACGAGAAAATAATAATAAAAAAAGGCTTGTCTCTAAAGATGGTTTACGGTTTTTTACGTATTAGTATACAGGGTGTAAAAGACATGAACAGTCAAACGAAAACCATGTATTCTGCTCACCATCATAATTTTTTTTCCCTTTAGACTATACCTGAGAAATTGATAGTTACGATTTTATTGAAGGTCAAAGTCATATTATTTTATTTTTATTTTTTTATGAAATCTTTATTTCTTAAGTATTGTCCAAAGAAACATTATGATTTTTTTTTAGTATTTCATAACAAAAAATGGCTTCAAAACATTAGCGTTCAATGTAGCTCACTCGATGCGCACGGACACTAACGAACGGGGCCGCCGCGCCGTCTGGCAAAATTATCCCGGTTTGCGATTTGCGTGCGAGTTGAGCCCTTTACATTGCGCGGTACAATTTGCAATTTTTTTTAACACCAAAAAAAAACATCATTTCCTAGCAATATTTTTTTTGAAATATGTCTTATTTTGATGCATAGAATACATGGTTCTCGTTTGACTGTTCATGTCTTTTACACCCAGTATAACGTCATTCACAATCCGAACGCTTTAGGCCGATCGTGCCTCTCTATCGCTTGTTCCGCGCTCTCGCTTGCACGTTCGGCTCTGGCGGAACGTGAGAATGAGTCATGCTTTTTCGAGCATGCAACCGGCGTTCATCGATTTATTTAAGACGTTATCACGCAAAAATTAGCAAGCCTTGATTATGTCTATTTGGTTTCGTGACACTTTAAGGTTCTAAGGAATGCTGATTAGAGTGACTTTCGTATGTATATATTAATAGTTATAGTTCTTCAGTTTCGTGGTCTGTGCTCGTGTAAATTTTTAAATTGTACTTCTACGAACGCTTGCACCAAGTTAAGCCGGGTCCAGATATGTATCATTTGGCCGATCCGATCAGCGTATCCGTATCGCCGACGCGTATCATGATCGCATATGTGGACGGGTGATGATACGCGATCTCCATACGCCGTTATGATACGGCCCGTCCCATGTCGTGTCGTTTTTTGTCCGATCATAAAGGACTATTATGAAGATACGGATATGGAGCAAATCGAGGCGTCCGTAACTTGATACGGGGCTTGATATATGATACGCTGATACGGATCGGGCAAATAATCATATCTGTACCAATGTCGTAAAAATGAACATTAATTTGTCGGGGATGTCGTCAGGATTTAGATCGAAATAGAACAAACCATTCCTATGAATTAATTGACATTTACGTCACTTTTTGTAACATTTTTCGTTTTATACGTTAAACTTGGTGCAACTGGCCGATAGTCTTACTAAGCCAAAGTGTCGTTGTATTAACATTGTTCTCTTAAACATAATATCAGATAGAGAACAGATAATCAGAAAGGAAATCTTGTTTATCTAATTCAAACAGTTCAACGTGGGTCTGTAATTATTTTATCAAATTATTTGACTATTAGACAATATTCAATTTAACGTCTCCTGTTACAGTAAAGACTTTGAATTATACACGAATAATATTCCAGTACAATTATTCCATAAATTACGGGTGTCCTCTTCAAAATAATATGCGAAATAGCATCCCTTTAATGAATATTATTATTTTCTGAACTTCATTGGTCTAACATGTTTCTTGTCAATTATAAATTAAATTGTAACGTTAACTTTCAACAGATTAAATAATGTTTGACTATTTATTGTATAGATAATTCGACTTCTTCTCGATGGCTGGTAGCTTCGAAACTGTATTATTAAGTGTAAGATAAAATTATGTTACAATGAACCAATTTTAAATGTTTAGTGTCAAAGAACTTAACACTATTTAGCTTGTCTACCACAATAATCAACCCTAATAGACTTTGAACTCTCTGAACATGGAGCATGGTTGAAAATATATTGAAGAATTTCCAGTTTTATTAGACTTGTCCTATATTTGTCAGTATACGATAATCCAAAGTAGTGTACATTCAAATTGGTTCACAAAATCTGTCTGTTATTTTCCTATCATTGTATTATTTGGTCTTCAAAACTAGTTTCTCTATAAAAGGCTTATCTCGAAGAGATCTCGAACTTTCATTACGCAACTTTTAATCACAAGATTCGAGGTCCCTTCGATTAGTATTTTTGAAAATTTTCAAGAACTATTGGTTGTTATAATATTAAATATAATGTGATTTCTTATATTAAACTTTAAACGTAAGTTTACCATCAATATAGACGATATAACGTAGGAGTGACTGTCTTGTTAAAGATACTAAGTAAAAAAAGTTTTGCCTAATAAATAAATGGTTAGATACAACACTACTGCAGCTGTGGTTTTTATTTTACTAATACTATCCTTCTTCTCTATCCGGACTGCTGGTCTATCCTGGTAGCTGGCTTTTGTTTGTTGGCTAACTGAAGGTTAAGTTGCTGTTACTATTTTAGGGGGGTATGTACGAACTGACGAACTGATTAAAGCTGCTGGTCACGCCTGGATGCGAGGAGCACAGCATCGGTCATTGTGGCGTTCTTTGGGGGAGGCCTATGTTCAGCAGTGGACGTCATGTGGCTGAAAGATGATGATGATGTACGAACTGTGTGGCCCATACTGCCAGATGTGACTTTATGTGTGAGTAGATTGCTTAAAGCTCAGCTCTGTTCGGAGCGTGAATGTATCTTAGCTGCTAGCCATGTGATGCCGGTAGAACAGCATCGCCCCATATCCTCCAATCCAATGGGTGTCATAGAAGGTGACTAATGGATCAGCAAAGGGGTTTTGATCACCTTATACTCCGTCCACCAATCCGCATTAGGCAAGCGTGGTGGCCTATACCTGGTGGGTGAAGGAAACGATTTTCTTTCGGATTCAGGAACATGGGATGTCAATCTTGTCACTAACTCTCCGTTATATAAAACACAAGTTCTTTTAATACTTTATTTGGCCTAGATAATTGGTGTGGCGTGGAAAAAAAATAAAAAAACGGCCTTCAAAACTTAAAACGGAGAAATAAAAATTTTGTTTATAAAAATTTAAATGTTTTTTTGATGTCGGTCTCAAATACAAGTGACAATGTTTATTCCAAACAAAGATTTATTATTACTGACGTTTATAGATTGTCAATGAATCAACTAGGGTGAAACCAAATTTCTCAATCGTAGATTGAGAATAGAGTATAGATGAGCTACTAAAGAATAACAATTATTAGAGTGAGAAAGCTTATAGTCTGATATATACGGGAGAGCAGGACAAAACTTTTTTTTTGTCTCTGTTTGCGTATCGGATTTCTATGTTTGCCACCATTGCTTTGTTGGCAGACAAGTGCGTGGTGCTTTGATATTTCTCATCATTTTAAGTGATTTTATGTTAGTTTTAACAATCTAATCATTCTAATACGCAGGATTTTGTGTGATTTCGTTTGTAGTAATGGTGAATTGTTGTATAATCGGCTGTAAAAGCCAATACTTAGTCTATTGTTGTAGCTGTAGGTATAGTATGTAGATACATTGCTATCTCGCTTAGGTGTACGCTGATGACTTATTTATACTCTATTCTCAATCTACGAAAAAAATACACCGATGTGTGCGTAATGCGCAAGTGTGCATGAAAAATAGTACTGCAGTCTGACAGTTGATGTCTTTTCTACGTGACTGACAGGCCTCCTTAGGCCCCCTGCGTGTACGTGAAATGGTCTGGTCTATCTATCTCGCTCTAATACATATAGGTACGCGTTAGTATGCTCTTTCTCTTTTACACTGCCGATCTAGTTTCCTATATCTATGATTCCAAATATGGAGGTTGGCACCGATGTCAAACAAACATTCCTTGAGATTTTTATGAACAAAAATTTTATTTCTCTGTTTTTAGTTTTGAAGGTGTTTTTTTTACACTTAAAAATAATTTATTATTTGCTTTTAGTTTTTTAAGTACAGACAACAGCACGTTGGGTTACCACAAACTGTCAAATTTTCCCAATCGATTTCCTATTATGATATCATCGGCGTCAATTAAATAGGCATTATTAGGGATAACTCTAAAACTACTCGTCAGACCACATGACAAGCACCAGCTTCCAAAGTTTGAAAGAATCTTCAAAATGGGTACACCCAGTAAAGAGTTATGAAATTACAAACAAAAAATACAGTCGAATTAAGAACCTCCTCCTTTCTTGAAATTGGTTAAAAAACTGTCAGTATACTACAATGACCATGTTATTATACAACATGTAAACTAAATAACCAACACCCTGAATACAGGTGTTTTGGGATCGGCTTCCGAAAAAAAAAAACAAAAAGTACCCAGAAAATATTGTTTAACATTTTCTGGGTACTTTTTGTTTTTTCTCAAAAAAAACTCGTTTTTTTCAAAAAAAATTTATTGAAATCAACTCTGAAGCCGATCCCAAACCACCTGTATTCAGGGTGTTGGTTATTTAGTTTACATGTTGTATAGTTTCATTTTTATGGTGACAGATGTATATGTTCGTATTACAGAACGCTTACTTGAGTAGGACGCTCAAGTAAGCGTTCATTCTTGAAACTTGTTCAAGAATGAACGCTTACTTGAGCGTCCTACTCAAGTAAGCGTTCATTCTCCGTCCTATCACTTTGTGCGTGATAGAAAGTGACAGACGATTCTCAAGACATGTTTGACTTCTGAGTGTCATTCTAAAATACGGGCCTTAGCTTCACCCGAGTTTTTGTTGTAATAACACCGGTCATGTTGTGAGATTAAATTTTTAACTCAATCCACCGTATAATAGAAGCCGCATATTCGGAAAGAATTGTGTACGGTAAAATTAACTGTATTACAAAGTTTGTTGGTTTACTGAAGGATTCGTTACTTTTTGGGTTTGATGCCCCTTTCATGTAGACGACAGAGAGACTAGCCAACCTGTCATTATATAAGGCGCATGGTCCTCACTGCCAGATCTGGCTATATGTATAACAAAATAGTGGGTACCTTTAGAAATTAGTAAATTTATCAGCAATTAATTTGTGTCGTAATAGAATTTATTAGGTAAAAATTGGTATAATTGTTATATAGTTGTCATTATTCTCATTTAGTGGTGGTGCGGATGCGTTACACTTATCTATAGGCAATCTCGGCAACAAATAAACAAGTCACACGCACTTACCTGAAGCTAGCTCTCCACTCCTCGGCAAACAGCGGCGCAGCAGATGTTCAGGTGCTAGGCGCGGTGACGCGGCGATGTAGCGCGTATATGTATGTATAATGATGCGAAAGTGATGCGAATTCGCTCAAAATGATGAGGCGCGGCGGATGGCGAAAAACGGTAGAAGACCACGAGACTCGTCTTCTTATGCGATCAGCGATCGAATGTTTTTTGGCATGTGCCGGAGATGACTTGTCAACCGCGTGACAGGCTACATGCACGCTGCTACCAAGGAGGTCGTGTGAAGCATAGTACCAGTATCAAAATAAGTGCATGTAACCGTTCACTTGAAGCCAAAACATTACGACTATAGAAAAGCGCGTAAACAATTAGTATGTCCGGTAATTTATTATACTGGGTGTAAAAGACATGAACAGTCAAACGAGATCCATGTATTCTATACATCAATATAAGACATATTTCAAAAAAAATATAATAATTAAGAAATAACGTATAGAATATGTTTTCATTAAAAAATGAAAAAAAAAAATATGACTTTGACCTTCAATAAAATCGTAACTATCAATTTCCCAGGTATAGTCTAAAGGAAAAAAAATGTTATGATGGTGAGCAGAATACATGGTTCTCATTTGACTGTGCATGTCTTTTACACCCTGTATATTTTTATCGAGGAATGAAATGTGCTTCAAGAAGTAAGTTTCAGTCGGGAAGCTGGTAATAAAAACTTATTTCTATTTCTTAAAGAATATTTAGTAGGCACATCCTGTCGTTTGATCGATGTTGGCTATGATAGGGACTAATCTCTTCTGCATGGTGAACAGTGCCGGCGCTTTCGTACTGCCTCCCCACAACACCAGCCCGTAGCACAGACAGTCAAGCGTGTGCGTAAGCGTAGTATGTAACTAGTGACGTTTTTATGTCGGTAGTCTTTTTTTTTCATTTGTTATAACAAAATAATACACTGAGTTTACAATTCTACAGTCTGCCAAACAGTGTAACAGTTTGTCGGAAGTGCAAGTTTTATCTCTCGCAGTGCTGTTTGTTTGTATGAATGGGCCATAATGCCAGATGTGGCTCTATGAAAAAACTAAAAACGGGAGTAATAAAAATTTTGTTTATAAAAATCTAAATGTTTTTGAGGTCGGTCCCAAATACAAGTGACAACGTTTATTACAAATATTAAGGTTGGCACCGACCTCAATAAATATTTAGATTTGCATAAACAAAATTTTTATTTCTCCCGTTTTTAGTTTTAAAGGTGGTTTTTTTATTATAAACTTTTTTTCCTGCTTTTTAGTGTTTTATATATAAAAATTTTGAGGAAACTACCTTAAGATCTTTTAGGCACACAAGTGATAAAATTACGATATCATCAATGTCAATTAAATACGCATTATTAGGGAAAACTCAAAAGTCAGATGTCGATAAAATTTAAATGGGACCCCATGACAAGCACTAGCTTCCAATGGTCAAAAGAATCTTAAAAATCGGTCCACCCAGTAACGAGTTATGAGGTAACAAACATTAAAAAAACATACATTCGAATTGATAACCTCCTCCTTTTTTGAAGTAGGTTAAAAACGAATTGTAGGCTAAGACTCTGCTCAACCCCTCTTGGGACTACGAGCTTGATGTATGTAGATATGCTTATATAATAAATAAGTTTTCCTTCTTTCTCTTTTAAATCTTACCTTAGAGTGCCTTGCGGCCTATAAACCTCTCTTTGTCGCCACTCAACGATGTGCCCTTAACTATATACACACTAAATGAACTGAAACGATCGTGCAGTTCAATGACCCTTTTCTTAACTTTTAGAATTTCAACAAGAGGTAAAAAATTACATGGTAAAGTACCCAAATACGCCTCTTTCTATTTACCTAACGGCCTCAATTACGCTTCCACTTAATGTAACTTAAGATCTACATTATCTGTGGAGAAATAAACTTGTATTTAAGCAGGTGTGTTTTGGGCAAATGGCTACCACTCAGGGTAATGTGCAGGGATTGCTTAGATAATATCTCTATTACTTAAAGCTTGCATCGTTTAGAAGAATAAATAACTTGCTCTTTCACTGTGAAAGGTATATCACGAAAAACATCTCGATTAGATACTTTTGTTGGGGGTGCACTATGGAATGAAAAAATCGGGAGTCTCCCCTTGACTTTTTCGTATACCGGAAACGACTCAAAAGTTGATAAAGGCCTTATATTTTGATGTCATACATGCATGTTAAATTTAGTCACCCATCCGAGTACCGACCGCGCACTTGGTTGTTTAACTTTCGTAATCGACGACTCAAAAGTTGATAGAAACCTTATATTTTGATTTCATACATGTATTTTAAATTTGGTTGCAATAAGTTAAAGCATACTCGAGTTATCGTGCTAACGCACAGACACACAGACTCACACACAGACATAATTCCAAAAACTATATTTTTGGACTAGGGGAGGTCCAAAACGTGTAAATCCGTCAAAATCTCTAGGTCGAATTTTTTTACGATTACAAGATTTCCTCTATACTACGTATGCGAGAAAGTAAAAATATTCACTGATTTTAAAAGTTAACTGTAATAATATACTGGAATTTTGTTTTTTAAATATCACTTTGTTGAGATGTCTTCCAGGCATTCATCGGAGCGAGACTGTAAAATTATGTACACTCAAAAGATGGAGTGATTATAATAATAATAATTTATTGAACCATAACCATAAACAAAGATGTACAAACTGTTTACATAGGATTCTCAAACTATGGTTGTATAGTTGCATGCAATAACCTATTTGAGCCCCTGGCTCCTAAACTAGGATAATCCTGTATCTTTTAGGTACCAGTGATTTCTCTTAGAAAATGCATAGATAGTATGTTATAATTTTCGGTTAACAAGCCAAAAGTGATAGTCCGGATGTAATGAATAATAAAAGTAGAAAAAAAACAAACAAAAAATGTAACAATGGATAATATTAAGATGAGATAATATTAAGATAAGATTATAAACTAAACACACCGTAATTTTTTTACCATGACAAATATTTCAAGGTGTGAAAGTGTAATACAACCTTTGCTATGGGAATAACATCGAAATCGCAAAAAAACGCTGTTCCGTACAAAAGTGCGTAGATGTTGGAATTTTGTATGGAATACTTAGCTAATTTTTTTCGCGATTTCGATGCCAAAATCTGATGATGGGACCAATTCCATAGCAAGAGCTGTTAGTATTGACCTACCTATTATGCCTTCGGCTCGACAGATACTAAAAATTCTCCGTGTGTATGTCGCTTTAATGGAGTCACGTTTGCAATAGTTTAAATACATTAAAAAAAGGCTTCCACTGCAAAATAGATACACAGTATACCAAGAACAGTAATACGCCTTTATACAAACTGTTCTTCGCACGCACTGTGACACATTGACATAAAAATATGGGGCCACAAGGTGGCTGCAGTGCGGGCCGCGCCGTCTCGGTGTGATCGCGCGTTTTTATGTCATTGCACATTCGCTCGCCGCTCGTTCCCGCTCGGCACATTTACGATAGCCCTAGCGTCAACGCAAGAGTAGGCTAAGAACTCGCCGACAGCCCGCAGATAAACTACTGTTCTTGGTATACTGTGATAGATATGACCGGTGCGATAATCAACAACAAAGTGATTGTAAAGAACAACAATATCTATATTTTTAAAAAGGTCAAGCAAATGACTCTTTTCCGCCTAATGATAAGCAAAAGTGGAGTCGAAGAAAGAAAAGAATTGAAGAAAGAAAAGAAAAAAAAGAAAACATTTATTGGTACACACAGAACATAATAGAGAGATACTATAAAATACACCAAACAACTAGTGAAGTCCTGCTGAGGCAGTGTCCTATCTCGACCGACCAATCTCGCACCAATAGGACACTGCCTCAGCATAGTGCTGCAGAAGCGCTGTTATTCGTGCAGGACCTTTTTTCCCTTATGCGAAGATAGCTAGTGCAAGAGATGAGCCGCAGCGCTAGCCATTCTCGCCTTGCCAACCTGCAAGGTGCTTCTTCACGCCTCTTTTGAATGACCCAGGATTGTAGGAAGGAGGGAACACGTGTGCTTGCAGTGAATTCCATATCTTGATTGTGCGACAAAGAAACGAATAAATATATGCTTAGATAATGCCTATTGTGACTAAACACCATGATAATTAATTATAATGTGAGAGATAAACTACACGTTTATTTATTTTATTAAGAACCGGTACCTAATCAAGTGACAATAATTAATAGCAGATAATAGTATCCGGTACATAATCAAGGGACAATAATTAATAGTAGTAGTACTTATGTGAAACCAAGCGATCTTTAGTCAAATCTGTATTAAAGAAACATGCTGACCGACCACTGTCAACGAAGCGATTATAGCGAGAACTGTAAAGTTATTTTAATTTAAAAATGTTTTATTTCCCCGTTTTTAGTTTTAAATGCGGTTTATTTATTTAAAAAGAATTTATTTTTTGCTTTTTAGACAAACAAGTAATAGAACTATTACGATATCATTGACGTCAACTAAATAGGCATTATTAGGGGTTACCCAAATACTAGTCAAGTGGTTTTTGAGTTTATTTGACACAAACATACAACGGTTTCTAATTAAAAAAAATTAAGATTCTCTCTAAACTTACCACAAAATGTTTAAAAAATAAAATTATCCACCCGTACGAAGCTGAATTGTGCTGCTAGTAAAATATATTTAGTTCTAGAAAAGTACTAGTAAATATATTTAGTACTAGTATTAAAAATATTTACGCGTTTGTAAACGCAAAAAATATATTTTGGTTCTATTGAAGTGGTGCGAGCATTAGATAACGTCCTTCAGGGTTGTCACATAGGCCAATAGGAGTTATTGTTTAAATGTTCAAAGGGAGCCAGACCTATCATTGGTCAGTCTAGCGTTATTTGATAAGGAGTGATTAATATTAATACCTACTTTAGATAGAGTTGAATTAAACTACATTTTGTACCTATCCAAATACAGATTACAGACACAAATATTTAATGTGTTTGTATATGGATTGAGACGATTTACTAAATAATAGCAAAATCATTATAGGTAGGTACAGTAAAATAATGTTAAGGTCCTACGACTCGAGTTGCTTCCACTTTCAATATGCGAACAACTAAAGAATGAAATTCGGTGTCGAGGTCTGTTTTCCCGGACTAGTATATTATCTGTATTCTATCTTCAAGGCCAGAGTGAACAAGCACCTTCTAGGCTAGCGTGTACCATCTTAGGCCCTTTGTCGCTTTCCATCAAGCGCGACTGTGCTCAAACCCTCAGCGTATTGAAAAAAATATAAATATCGATTTCGTTCAATCAACAGTACGGTTCAAGAAATTTATTATCATATACATTCACTTATCTGAGAACATAACAGCTTAAAAACTTACGTTTACACAATACATGCGATAGCATGGCGCGATGCGTCAATATCAGTGATTAATAGTTCTAAGTAAAAAGCCTGTTATTAGCTAATCATTAGAGAAGGTTTCAAACTGATACATAACAAGATTTTACTTTTAACAAAATAGGTGTTTCATATTAGATTTTTTTATAAATCGTTAGTAATATGCTGTATGATAGCAATAAAATAAAAATATAACAAAATCCCTCTAATCTATACCTAATCTAGACCTGCTTCGTGGTTTCTATAAATTTGATGTAGAATACACACACATAGGCAGCAGATATATACAGACACAAATAAAACATACAAACACCATGTTAACTTTTAACGCTCGTGGGGAAGTGATCAGTAACGCTGTTTTCACATCACGCGATCCAGGATCGCGCGTTAAATTGTGCGTGCTAGCCACAAAAAAAGTTGACTAGTCATCGTTCCTTTGATGTTTATTCAAATATATTATTTTTAATGTAATATACAACGTGTAAGAAAAGCAACGCATGTTGGAGTAAATTGCGCGTGGTTATCAGTGAGAAAATCACATACGGTAAAATTAGTTTATTCACGTTGAAAATATTTTACAGAAGAGACAAACAGAGTGACGTCGAATACTAATCAAAAATATTATTTTACAAATTCAAAATTACATAACCAAATCAAGACACATAAAAGGATCGGCCCACCCGCAGAGTTGAGACTGCCCATGCTATGCGTTTGTTACGAGGATAAATTTGTTTTTAAAGTATCATTGTTGAAACAAATTAAATAAAAAAATATGACTTACGTATTAGTAAAAAACTATGTTCAGATGCGTTATTTCTATTACAAGTTGTAGTTTTAGTTTGTAGATAGGTTGTGTAACCGCAGCGAGGTTACAAAAGAAGAAAGAAAATTAAAGATATATATTCTGTAAAATTATTGTGACTGATTATAGTTATTAGTAGTATACGAATCACCTACATAGTTATGGTAGCCTGGTACTTCAGTTTGGAAATAGATTCCATTTAGGTACTCCGACCAAATAAAAAAGCACAGACGGAGATTTGAGTACTTATATGGTTTTAATTTCAACTCGATACCTCCACTCGATCCCAAGATGAAGGGTCTTGACAGACAGACGTACAGACAGATAGACGGACAACAAAGTGATCCTATAAGGGTTCCGTTTTTCCCTTTTGAGGTACCGAAACCTAAAATCATATCTGTTGTATGGGAGCTCCACTTAAATATTAATTTTATTCTGTTTAGTATTTCTTGTTAAAGCGGCAACAGAAAAAATGTTAATTTTATTTTAGTTTAATAATTAATTTTTAAAGTGAGAACTCAACATTCTGTGAATATTTCAAGCGTCTGCCTGTTGCCGTTATCAACATAGAGCTAAAACGAGCAAAACCATTTTTTTTGCTCGTTTATGCCCCTTAAATATTTATTTTCAACCGACTTCAAAAAAGGAGAAGGTTCTCTATTCGACTGTATGTTTTTTTTTTTTTGTATGTATGTTCCGCGATTAGTCCGTCAATTATGAATCGATTTTGATGATTCTTTTTTCGTTAGGAAGGTCATAATTCAAAGGTGGTCCCGTATAAATTATACCGAAATTGGTTGAGTACTTTTTTGTTGAAATGATAATTTCATTGGGGATGAAATAATGATATCGTCCACGTACACAAAAATTAAGACAATTTTTTTTAAAACTTGCCATTACCTAATATGCGATAGTGAAATTTTCGTTAGTAGGTCCAATAGTCAACACATAAACTATGACAAATTATTTTATGAACTTAAGTTAAATAACTAGGTTCATAGTTCCTTAACTTACCATTCATTTTGAATGAATGGCAGGCATTTGTAATGAGCTATAGGTCTGAGACGTGATATTATTTGTTAACCGACTTTAAAAAAAGAGGAAGTTCTCTATCCGACTGTTTTTTTTGTGTTTGTTACCTGAATACTTCGTCAAATACGAGTATTACGACTCGATTTTAATGATTCTTTTTTTAGGTACGTCAAGATCAGAGATGACCCGTATAAATTGTATCGAAATAAATTCGACCCTTTTTGAACAAATCAGTAATAACAAAAAAAAACGTTTTAGTTAAAGTTTCCATTAAGTTTTAATGAGCGCCTAGTAGGCCTATCCGTTGTCAATTAAATATACTTAATTTCCACTAAAAATAATAAAATAAAATATTTTTAGCAAAAAAATAGAACAACCGACTTCAATGCGTACAAATTTAAACTAAAAAGTAAAAAATAAATAATATTTTTATGAAGTAGTTGAAAAGAGCGTCATAGAAAACCACGGAAAGTATTGATACACATTTATAATTCATACTCCGATATATTTGGAGTCGGTGCCAGCCTAAGCAAAATAAACTTACCTAATAGATACGAACTCGATTAATCTTGGTACCGATTTTATTCCTATATTTTTCCTGTAGTCGGATGACAGTGTTTTTTTGCTTGTTATAAAAAAGGTTTTTTTAGTTCACTACCTGCTAAATTTCGAAGCAAGAATAATTTATAAATTGATTTTAATTGTAGATGATGTAATCGGCCTTACACTAAGCACTTAGTTCTTGAATGTGAACTTAAACGTGTTAACATAATATATTGTTCTAAGAATAATGAATAAATCTCAAAGTCAATTATCCAGCGCCTTTAGAAAGACCAAAGTAGAGTAACTCGGAGCTCGTTCTTGAATTACTTTTGGTTTCTGAGCAATTATAACATTTGAGTTGTTAAAAAAGCAGAGATTATTTGTACACTTAATTGCTTTGAATTAGTTTAAGGGTTCTTTTATAGGTTTTATATGCACGTTAAGTAACATATCAAAGAAAATATTTGCATGTGTGACTCAAAAACTACTGGACGGATTTCACCGATGGAATGCTAAATTTTCACCGAGTAGATAACTATGGCTTTATTTTATTTTCAAAAAGAATTCTACATTGAAATATTGGGGCCAAATTGGAGCTGCTTTGTTCTCTCTTATCTCCACAGATTAGAGAGAATATAACGAAAATTTTCACAGGGTTAAACCCACTTTTAACCACACGTTGACACACAGAAGTTGACACACACTGATCATCAGCGCGATGCACGAAGATAGATAGGTAAGTTATCAGTTGGCAGTTATCAACTCGTAGCCGTTAGAAAATGAGGCGATATGGTTAGAGATCGTCTAATCTAAAACTGAACTTTAAACTTGATGCTGACGGTCCTTTTGTGAGTGTTCGAAGCGTGCTGCCACGTTCGTGTCCAGCCGGCGACTGAATCAACTGAATGACTATAGCAAATTTGTGTGTGTTTGCATTTGTACACTGATTGTGCATGTAATGCTACGGCCACACTTGAAGATGAAGATTCGTGTTCGCGTTGTCGCGATAAAACTTCGTGTTATCTCTACGACGAAGTGCTTGGCAACATAAAAAAATCTTCGTTACTTCGCGATAATCTAGAACGTCGCGGTAAATTCATTCAGCGAAAAAAAATGGATGAGGCGGTTGCGCTATATTATAATATATGTCGGCAAATAATTATTTACTGCATCTTTATTATTTGAACAAAAATAAACTATGGAATAATTTTATTTTTGCGTTTACAAACGCGTAAATATTAATACTAGAAAATTGCACTGAAAAAAATAGACTCGCCTCAGGCGGGACTCCGTTCGGATTGTGGAAGATCCGGGTTCAAGTCCCGCCTGAGGCAAGTCGATTTTTTCTCAGTGCATTTTATCTAGTAAAAATAAACTAAGTCAACTAAGCGCGCGAAGTGGCGCCAACCGCACGAACTTTGTCGCGATAAAACCCTTTGATGTGCGGCAGTTTACCGACACCCACGCGAAAGGCATTCGTATTCGCGAACATGATTCACGATAGGACGAACTTGTTGGCCAGACGTGTCGCGACAACGCAAATCTTCGCGTTATCGCGATAGTGTCGCCGTAGCATAATAAGGTAATGCAGGCGCGTTCAGTTTTAGATGAGACGATCTCTACGTTCCCTTGCCGAGTTGATAAGTGTGCTGAGAGCTTTATTCAAAATCTCCCGCTGATCTGGATCCCAGGGTCCTAAAATTTGTGCTTGCTTTGGTTGAAGCCGTCAAAATCTATATCTGTAACAATAGTGTTCACAGTATGGAATAATTTTATTTTTGCGTTTACAAACGCGTAAATATTAATACTAGAAAAATGCACTGAAAAAAATCGACTTGCCTCAGGCGGGACTCGAACCCGTGGAAGATGCGGGTGTTCACAGTGTTATTGTTATCTGACAGTAATGCGATATCCTGACCCTTAGAGCGGAGTTTCCAAGTGACTTACTAGGTGGTAGACCCAAATATAGGGTCGTCTGGGTAGGTACCACCGCCTTTCTTACTTCTGCCGTGAAGCAAATCGCTATGTTTCGGATTGAAGGGAAAGGTAGCCAGTGTAATTACTGGGCATGGAAGGCATATCATCTTAGTCCCCTGGATGGCAACGCACTTGCGGTGTTAAGTGACTTACCCTTAATATTGCAAGTGTCTATAGGCGACGGTAACCACTTAACACCCAGGTGGGTCGCAAGCTTGTTTGCCATCCCGTAATATAAAAAAAGTGAATTTCGCTCCCACCCATCGAACATAAAAAATAAAGTATTTTTTATTAAAACCACAAGTTTTATATATGTGTAAGATCACCAACTACAGCAGTATGAACACAGTTGGCTTAATTTGAAAATTACAAAGATATTATACTTCGTATGAATAGAAAAAGTAATTGTAATGTAAACGAATTTATACAGATCTCTTTTATAATTAAATTATAACTAGCTGACCCGGCGAACTTCATACCTTTCAGCTAAACTTAATTTACCATTTTAATAAGCGTAATTAAATGAATACAAAAAAATACAATGTAAGAAAATTTAATTACTTCAATAGTTCACTAGGATAATATTGTATATTTTTTAAGGCTCGAGTTGAGGCGATGATGATCCGTTTCCAAACTGATAAATGTGTTATGACCGGTTCACCCTTGTTTGATATAACAACGTTTCGTCGAAAATTACTTCTTCGAACAACGTTTAAGAAAATAATCACTTTGTATAATATCGATTAACATAATTTTCATTTCATAGAATGTTCATTTGCGATAACAACATTTGCGCTATTGATCAAAAAGTATAATGTTCATTTGATGTATTGTTCAAGTGGTATAATTTTCATTTCATCGAATGTTGAATTGAACAATAGGTTAGCGAGGAGCGAAGCAACGAGCGAGTTAGGCTGACATGAACACAGCGCACGAGCGAGCGAAGCGAGCGTGCCGCGGCAGCGGCCGGCGAGTGCCAGAAGCGACTTTAGGGCGTTTTCACTGAATTATTACTGAACTGAATATTCGATACGATCTTTCGATCAAATCATTATTAGTCTGGTTAAAAATTAGGTTAAATAAAATTAGGGCATTTGAAAATTCGGTGAAATGACATTATGACAAAGAAATAATTATGCTAAATAAAATTCTACCAATTAAATATTCGGTCAAATGAATAATTATGCGAAATGACTTTATTGTAACTAAAATTAGCTGAAACGGTTTTCGACTAAACGTTGTTATACCAATCAAGGGTAAACCGTTATGACCAAGTTATGTCGATCTTCACTCCATTCGAAATATGGGTGTGTCGCAAAACAGTACTATCGCACAAGATTTCATTGCACATCCGTTTGTTGAGCTCATGTAGTTCCTATATACTCTTTTCTATGGGATCGAACAGGAACCACAGAGGTTGTAAAATGTTTCTTAGTTAAAAATAATATTTATTTTTGCTGTTCTCAATGCGGGCCTGAATGAAGAAAGAAACTTTTAATTGCTGCAGACGGACACAATACGTGCTGCGGGGGGCGGTTCAAAGGAAAATGTATTGTTGCTATTGTAGATAAAGTTTGAAGTCGTTAGTTATTAACAATGTTACAAGATTTTGAATCTGAGAACTGTGTCCATTTTGTTTTCCGAAGTCGTAAATGAAAACTTTGTATAAATAATTGTAGTCTTTTTTGAGGCATCACTAGGGTATTGTCGATAAGCTGAGCTCAGCAGAAATATACTAGAGGCAGTACGTCAGTTCGAGCGGTAAATTCACCATGTCAGTCGAGAGAGGTCCATTGTTGGACATAGGCCTCCCCCAAGGATCTTCAATGCGCCATTGCTCCAGAATGCGAGCAGCGAGAAAGTTAATTTGTACTTTGAATATCGTAAGCATTTGTTGTTTAGTTCTATTAAAGTGATGGTCTTAAATTAAAGAATACTTCCTCCGAAATAGAAATTGAATTAGAAAAATAAGAATGGATACAATACACTATTGTATACTCAAAGTTAAACTTAACACTAGAACTTCAACAACTGTTTACATAATATGCCTTATGTAACGGATAAAATAGTGCTGGCTTTGCAGAAAGTTAAAGTCAAACATCTAACACTAGTCATTCGTAGGTTTTTTTGGTAAGTAAGGATTCCAAGCCTTATGTCCATTTTCTGTACCCTTTACATTGTAGGATAAAAAGTAAAATTTAAGTGGATATCGATCGAATAAACTTAGCCAATGAAGACTAGAATTTCTTGCAGTGTTATCCTTGACAAGATATTCTAGTAAAGTTTCAAAATTGTATATATCTTGGATTAATGCTTACAGCACTTGTGAGTTTGAAGGGCCGTATTATCTTGACAGTAATCCTTTACTAGTGTGAAGATTTATCGATGACCAGATGTACTTCAGCGGTGAGCGGCTCAACAACTTTCAGGTTCAAATAAAATATTGACCGATAAAAATGGTTGGGGATTTTGTGTTTGACATAGACCTCGATAATTTGGATTTGGACTGTTTAAAATTGGAAACTTTTTGTTTGTTTTCGTAGATACGGCTTAATAAAATTTTCAGTGTGCACAGCTGTTTAAAAAACATAGGTGTTGTTGTTGATCTATCGTAAGAGATTTATACTACTACAAAAATTTGTTAGTTTGCTTCAAATATGAAAACGCCGTTATTATTTTTTGGTTATTATTATGTTAATACTAGCTGACCCGGCAAACGTTATTATGCCTTACAAAAATGATTAAATTACTAAAATGGCTATAAACAATAGGGATTTGTGATAAAAAAGTAAAAATTTAGGGTTGTATGTATTTTTAATGCCACATAATAAAAAATTAAAAACAAAAAATTCGTCGAAAAAAAAAAATTAAGGGTGAACAACCCTTATCACTTAGGGGTATGGAAAATAAATAGTAGCCGATTCGCAGACCTACTGAATACGCATACAAAGTTTCATGACAATCGGTTAAGCCGTTTCGGAGGAGTAACTAACATTGTGACATGGAAATTTTATATATAAGATGTAGTTTGCTTGGAATCAGCACGGCCTGCGAGGTGCTTAGACTGTTTTTACTATTCGTGTGTAATGGAGGATAATTAGTTTTTAAAGTACCATAGTTAGAAATGATACCTATGGTGATAACTATGGTGATATTAAAAATTCAAAGTGGTAAAAATATTTTTTAATTTTCCATACTTTTTGTTTTTTTGATCGAACTATTTGTATAGGGGATTCAAATTTTTTTTTTACATTTTAAAGTTTTTGATATCATCATATTATTTATATAACTATGTTAGCATGGGTAGGTGCCGGCTTCATACCCCATGTACCAAACACTTTGTATAGTGTACTTTCTTCAGGAAGGTTTGTTCAGATATACTTATAGACATATGTAATTTCGAAACGAAACAAAATTTACGCGTCAGCAAAAACCTATAGATCAAAATTAAAAATTATACGTCTATTTCGAGCGACACCTCATCCTCCACGGAGTTTAATTATATACACTCGGGATTCGAGCACAATTTGTGCAATTAACACATACACAGCCCGTGTGGCTGAACCACGCTCGAAATGATTTCCTGTAGGGGTTTCATTTGTAAATACTCGAAAGTTTCTAATCGTGGTTACAACGTCGTAATAAGTTGCGAAATTGAAGTTGTTAGAAAATGTACGTACATGTTGCTTGCTTATATTTAGACTTGATTCATACGTACCTCAAGCTAACCTTAACCACAAAACACATCACAATGGCATAACGTAGGTAGACGATTTTTTTTTGTATACCACACATTGTATTCTTATTACATTGTTAACCGAAGGATCTTAAATGTATGCTTAAATTGAAAGGAATATCTGTAAGTACCTATCTAACAATAACATAAAATGGTGGTGGGTATCAAAATTTAAATTGCTTAGTTCAATAATTATGATTAATTAAATTATTTAAAAAGCTTTTCGCAAGATATCCAAATGCGTGGGAGTAATAACTACCCAAACTTTACACATGTTAAAATGTAACTTAAATTATATTGATAATTATTTATTGACTTGTATTGATGTTTTGAAATCATTACGAAATTGTAAGCTGTGGAGTTTCTTTCGCCATTTCTTCTCCATCTCAGCATAGTAATAATTATTCGTCCCGAAATGGTTTTGACGATTTAAAAGTACTTAGCAAAGTCCATTTAAATAAAGAGCTTTTTCATTTTCATTAATTTTCATCCATTTTCTTTATTATTATTATTAGTTTACCTCATACTGCCCACATTGCCATTGAAACGAAACCATGTAGTCTATGACAACCATTTCTTTCTATCTGAGAGATTTTATCTACCTTGAGCGTTGGGTTCACACTAAGATTCTGATGGACTGTCTATGGAGCAGCCTGCCAACTAAAACAGACAGTATAACCACCAAATTACAATCAAATTATACCCTCAAATTGTCCAGCATGGGAACTTAATTTCATTCACGATGGCGGCTAGATGTTGTGGCCCAAAATAAGATTTTATAAGTGAATATCTTTGGAAATTCTTTGAGTTTACTTGTCGAGAAATCAAGCGTCAGAGACTGTACACGCTATCGTTGTAAAATATTTAACTATCAAAGTTCAAGCGGTTCTACAAAATTCGAATACAACCCAAAAGCTTTTTACACGTCGACTACATTTTAAGCAGTATGTAAACCACATAGAGTTACCTTTTATACATAATACTAATAAGTCAAGTCCATTTTACAAATATTGCTTTTTTATTTAATCCAACAGTTTATTCTTTGTACCCTGCTCCCCATGTATTTGGGGTCGGTGCTATAGATATAGGAAATTGTCAGTAATTATAAATTTATAGCCGGTGTAGTTTTCAGCATTTCTTGCTTACTTACGTTACTTTTAATATTTACGCTAGCTGTGCCCGCGACTTCGTTCGCGTGTTATAATGTTATATAACCCTCCTCGATAAATGGACTATCCAACACAAAAATAATTATTCAATTTTGAATCGGTAGTTCCTGAGATTAGCGCATTCAAACAAACAAACAAACTCTTCAGCTTTAGAATTTGGCGAGACCTTCTGACACAGGCACAGTATGTGCTTAAAAGGAGGCCCCAACCACTATAATTGAAAGTTGATGTTTTTAATGAATAAAGCACTTATTATTATTATATTAATTACAGGCTAGCTGTACCTGCGGCTTCGACAAATGGACATTAAAACAAAAAAAAAACAATTTGAATCAGTAGTTCCTGAGATTAGCGCGCTCAAACAAAAAAAAAAACTCTTCAGCTTTATAATATTATAATTGTCTTATGTTTACATTTTCTTTCCACTTATTGTGACGCATACCTACTATTTATAGAAAACGCCTAATGTTGCCTTTTACAAAACTCATGGGATAAAAAATGGTAGTCCTACTTGGGAACTACACGGCCAATACTACTTAATACAATAGTCAAAAAAAATCACATACGTCATGCAGAGTTTGCAGAGAAACAAACCTATTTTAGTCTTTTAGTCGAAGCATAAGCTTATTCCAAAGTTTTTTTAATTGTTCGTTTATTAGGAAATAATAAACGAACCATCAGCTTTCTTTGTCCTGCCCTGCTCCCTACTTATTTCGGTTTGGTGAAGTATTTCTTGCATTGGATTTTTGACACCCACCCTCCTTGGTAATGATTGGCTATCTTTAGGCAGCAGCCAGAACCTTGCAACTTAACGTACCTTACGAAGCACGAAGGAAAATAGAATTGACAAATTGTTGGGCATTGATCGTATCCTGGACCAATAGGATGTCGCCAGAGAATAACTGCTCTTTTGTATTTTTACCTTTAGTATCCATCCGAGTACTGAAGGCAGACTCCACCTCCTCAATCGCAATTCGTAGTATCGCTTCCATGTGTTACCACATAGCAAGAAGGTTGTAGCCACTTAGCACATTATTTTAGAGTCCTTCCTCCAGAAAAAATAAGTACTATTTTGCTTCTACTGTACTTCTTCTTCTTTTTTTATTCGAATGGCGATCGCGACACATAAAGATTACGCATTGCGCCAATATCAAGTGAAAATTTTTATTAAAGTAACCGACAATTGTACGGTAGATTGAGGTTAAAATGGAGTCTCTACACGTGTTCTTGCAACAAGAACTCGGGAGAAACTCCTGATTTTACTTCTTTCCGTATCCGTATAGCTGTCACCAAGCTGTCATCCCACTTCCGGTCGCCCATCATTTCGCTCTGCTGATTGCTTCCAACATTCATTTAGTTTAGAGAACCAAAACAATATTCATATAAACAATGACATTTCTTAAAGCGGGTAGTTATTGCTATTGGCAAATAACTGCAGGGTGGGCGGGAGTATACTAATATCTTCGGACGAATCCCTCGTATAATTAGGATCAAGATGACGCGAGCCGTAAGATATGCTCTAATAAAATAAAATATTGGTTTGGCGCAGTTGCTGTGTTTTAAATGTGAACAAATATAAATATTTGTTTACATTTCGTTTACATTACATTTTCATTTATTGTAACTTCTACATTCAACATAATATTGTTTGCAAATTTATCAGTCATCGAACGTTTTGATTGATGTAAAATGTACTGGGAATTAACGGTGTGAAAATTTATGTTCCATTCCAATATTGATTTTCTGCATTTTTTATTATGCGTAGCGCTACTGTAACGTACAAACATACATACAATACATACAATCACGGTTGTAATCTCAAAGGAGACTCAGAGCCTTAGGTAATGTTTTCATTCATTCATTCATAACAGCCTCATTCAACCCACTGTTGGGACACAAGGCCTCTCCTTGTCATCGAAGGTTTAGGCAGTAGTCCAGTCCACCGCGCTTGCCTAATGCGGATTGGTGGATGGAGTATGAGGTGATCGATACCCCTTTGCTGATCCATGAGTCGCCTTCTACGTCACCCATTGGTGGATATGGGTTGCATGCTATTTATTAATTTGTGGAAATTTATAATGAGGTAATGTTCAAACTGAAAACTTAGAGTTCAAAGTTCAAGTTTTTCACTGAAAACTAGCTAAGCCACTTATTAGAAATCCAAAACTTACAGATATCAAATCGTCAAATTTAGAAGACCGCCAAAAAGTCACCGGTCTGTGGTTTTGAAGAGGATACACTTCAGAGAGTGTGTGACGGAATTACACAAATTACTTCCGCCAGCCCCTTTTCATTATCGAGACACAAGACGCAGGTAGATAAATTACCAGCCTTATGTTGTTGATATCCCAACAATCCGCACAAAGCGATTTGCTCATTCTTTCATAATGTGAACAGCTAAGAGTGGAACTCGTTGCTTGCTGATGTGTTCCTTGCATATTGTAACTTGGGTGCCTTCAAGACAAAAGTAAATAGGTTACTTCTATGTATGCACGGAACATAAAAAACTCACTTATTAAAAATTAAGTTTATTGCAATTTTGACAAACACTTTTACAGCTTAACCTATGCAGAGTATGAATGGAGGCAAAAGAAACAGCTGCTCACGTTCTGATGGAATGCTATGCATTGGCAACACACCAGGCTCGCTATCGCCAGGCGAGCCATCCGGGTAGAATCCAGGATGTCTCCAGAGACGTCAAGGCATAGGAAATCTTCCTGGGAAAATTCGGCTGGCTGGAATGATCCAACCACTCACGCGCAAAGTCATCGAGTTGCGGTAATGGCTCATACGAAGAAAAAGAACATCGTTGCCCGCACTTAACACCAGAGGGCCCAGACAAGTGGCCAATCGATTACGTTGAACGCTTAACGAAAAGGATATTGAGAAAAAACTATGGCGACCATCATGTCAAATGTTAGAGTTGACGATGTTACTTGTAGAAACGATTGGTATCGTTTGCCACTTGTGTAAGCCCTCGGTGAGAGAGTGGTCGAATGTTTGGCTATTATCAAAAACTGCTCATTCCCAGTAGAAATAAGAGACGAAAGTATCAGGTAGTCATTATCACAGAGCAATTCATTCGGAATCCCATAAAAGTACTATTAGGAGAGCTATAACAGGCTCGATGGCTGACGCCGGCCCATTTCCTTATTCAACCGTGTGACGATGCCGTAAATAGCGGAAAATGAGCCCGAGTGTACCGGCGAATGCACGAGCTAAAGTACCTTCTTGAACTTGGTATTTTATAGGAGACGCTGGGGACTGGATTTTGCATTGAGAGATTTTTGGGCTAATAATAAATTTGCAGGAACAGGTTTGCTCAGATGAATTTGTGTCTATGTACAGTCAACAGCACGTCGGGCTATACAAAACTGTCAAATTTCTCCAAACGATTTTCAACTTAAGGCTATTCAATATAAAGTGCATAATCGATTGGGAAATTTTGACAGTTTGTGGTAACCCAACGTGCTGTTTTCTGTACCCTAGGTATCACAGTAACACGAAACACTACAACATAAAAAACCAGTCGGTTTCTAAATTTTCTTATAAATTAATATTGGTTAAATTTTTCGAATATTTGATAATCATTTATTACAGATAAAAATTTAAAAACTAGCGCCTTAAATTTAAAATCAATAGTTGGGCATCACTGACCTTTTTTATTGAATTTAATGTGATTTGAAAAGAAAACTGTTTCTGCCCTATTCTCCTTCTTCTCTTTCTCCTACCCTGGTCCCAATTTATTTGGGGTCGGTGCAGCGTGTCTTATGTCTCAAAGGTTTTGGTATTTAATTTTTGTCCTAATAATAAGTTCAATTTTAATAATAACATCTTAGGTATGTTTTTAAATACTCATATAACAAAAGATACGCCTTCACCACTACGCCACCGAGGCATTGCTTTCGGTGTCGAAATTTTCAAATTCAAATTATTCAAAGATTTGATGAAACAATGTTTGGTAGGGTCGTAAAGCTCTCAGTTGTTTCGTAATATTTTCACATATAACACCAGCCTCAAATAAAATTGGCAGCAGCGCAGGCAGGGCAAATGTATGTGGATGTCGTCGATATCCTAAACGATAAGTAATTTTCCAGGTTCCTAATGCGATACGATCATTAGAATACATTTAAAATTTCTATAAAATTGTAATTATTGTTGCTGTAACTTTTATTCTAATGGATTTTTACTGTTGGGTCTTATTTACACATTTAACGAATTCTAAAAGTAATGGAATATTATAGAGAGATATTAAATGTAATGTTTAGAATGAGAAATGTTGAAATAATATATTCCATTATGTAATAAAATGTTCACAGGCTAATGTGCAATATGCCAATTAGCTATTATTATACGGATTATATAATCCGTTTATTATTAGTTAATTTGTGTATTACCTATTTTATCGACTTTGGAAAATAGAGAAGCTACAAACCCCAAGTTAAAATGACGTGTGAAAAATCAACCAAACTAAACTTTAGAAAATATTGAAACAAATCATCATCATATGATCGCACACCATTTCAAATCAAATACTACCCTGAAAGGTAATACTTTCCTTGAAAGTGTTGGATTGAGTGTCAACTGAGTGCAAGTCTGGTTGTTAAGACGAGTGTCTTAACGGGGATATGCCAAGTGGCGAGACAAGTCAAATCGAGTGTCAACCGAGTATCAGGATGGTTATCAAGACGAGTGTGGCAACGAGGATCTACCGAGTGTCATCCGAGTGTAAGGATTGTTCTTCTTCTTATTTTAAGCGAATGGCGATCGCGACACATAAAGATTACGCATTGCGCCAATATCAAGTGAAAATTTTATTAAAGTAACCGACAATTGTACGGTAGATTGAGGTTAAAATGGAGTCTCTCAACACGTGTTTTTGCAACAAGAACTCGGGAGAAAACTCGTAAGGATTGTTGTCGATGAGGATATGCTGAGTGTTGGGATGATTGACAGGTAGAGGCATTTGACGACCTGACGTCAAGTGTCAACCGAGTGCGGGGTCAAGACTGTCAGATCCGTTGTCGGGATGTCAGAAAAAGTATCAGGTCGAGTGGCAGGTCTGGACCTAAATTGATACTGGTATCAACAGAGTGTCAGGATGGTGGTCAGGTGAAGTGTCAAGTCGAGTGGAAGGTCGAATGTCAGGTAAAGTCAGAGTTAGAATTTGATCAAGGAGTTTCTCCCGAGATTTTGTTGCAAAAACACGTGTTGAGAGACTGCATTTTAAACTCAATCTACCGTACAATTGTCGGTTCCTTTAAGTACATTTTCACTTGATATTGGCGTAATGCGTAATTTTCATTCGTTGCGGTCGCCATTAGAGTAAAAGAAAAAGACTACAAATATTACCACCAAAGTTTACTCAATAGCCTCGTTATTCAAATTAGGACCAAATCACGTATCAGATATGTACCAATAGGAAGCGTTTAGGTCTTCAGGTAATCGGTACACGGTGAAAAATTCAATTTGCTCGAGTATCCGCCAAGCATCTCTTGCGAATGGAAATGTCTTCTGCAAATACATATAATACATTTTATGGTGCTCATAATCCAAGAAGGAGTTGAGCAGTATTTTAGGTATACAATATTCCAAAATAGTGAAAGGTTGCCAGCCTGTAGCCAAGTCTGTTCTGTTTTTGCTGTTCTAAATAATTTGTAAGACGAGCAGGAATTTTATAAAGTTTCTTTTGTATATTTTTTCAAAGAATTTAAGTCTGCCACTCACTTAAGACATTGCCACAGTAAAGAGAAAAGCTATGCAACGTTGATCAAATGTAGGCCTTAATTCCTTAACACCAAGGCAATGATCGTCAGTGAGACGCGTACACTTTTACTTGCATACTACAAAAGTGTACCCGAGAAGAACAAGCTGGAACTAATCATCTCTACTGACTCTAATGCCCATTATCCACTGTGGGGCATGAATCAGGGAAATACTAGAGGTAATCAACTTGTTGAGTATCTACTAACGCACTTGAACAATACCAGAACCGTGTCCAAAATGCTCTGTTAAAAGACCCTAAAGCTTTTTGGAATTATATAAATTCGAAAAGGAGGCATAGAGGTCCACGTGGGGTAACCAGGGACGGTGAGATGATACCTGCAAACCAGTGTGCTACAGAATTCGCGAGGTATTTTCACTCTGTATATAGCCCAAAAAAGGCGAACCTGGACGTCAGTGAGAGCATAACGCAAGCGGCTGGAATTAACGAGGGTGCACGCGTGAGTTTAGATTGTTTGTTGCTGGAAGACGTTAAGGAGGCACTGCGAAGGCTTAAACCTAAAACCTCAGCTGGGCCTGACGGAATTCCTCCTTTTATTTTTAGGGATTGTAGAGAGGTGTTAGCCGAACCGCTACTTCACATATTTAATCTGTGCTTACGCTCGGCTGTGTTCCCTAGAAGGTGGAAGATAACTCGGGTTGTTCCGGTACCTAAAGGGGGTCCTTCATCTAAACTGGAAGACCACAGACCTGTGGCTGTCTTGTCGACTGCGGCGAAAGTTTTGGAGTCTGCAATCCATAAAAGGTTGTACTCGCAGGTTGATGAGCAGTTGTCTGAAGCTCAGCATGGTTTCAGGCCGTCTCGGAGTACCACTAGTAACCTACTTACATACATGACTGATTTGGTGCCGGTGGTTGACGGAGGAGCACAGGTAGACGTTGTCTACTTTGATTTCAGAAAGGCGTTCGATGTTGTTGATAACGACGTTCTATTAAAAAAGTTGGCAAGCGTCGGATTCACTCCACATCTGTTGAACCTCTTTGCCAGCTACATGCGAGACAGGCAGCAGTATGTTGAACATGGGGGGTACATCTCCGAGCCTTACTATACCTTGTCAGGCGTGAGTCAAGGCAGTAATCTTGGCCCTTTTGAATTTATTCTCATGGTAAATGATCTGCCGAGTGTGATAGAAAATGCTAAGTGCTTATTGTTCGCAGATGACCTGAAGCTGTACCTTACAGTTAGGGAACAAAGGGACAGTGAAATGCTGCAAAATGACATAAATAGAGTGGTATTGTGGAGTGAGGCAAATAAGTTACAGTTCAACACTTCCAAGTGTGTGACAATAACTTTTGCACGTGCACATCATCCTGTATTAAACATCTATACTGTCAATGGAGTGGCAGTGGCTAGGACCAAGGTAATTAGGGATTTGGGCGTACGACTCACTTCAGACCTTAGGTTTCGGGACCATATTACGACCGTTTGCAAAAAAGCATATCGCAGTTTGGGTTTCATCCTACGCGCAGCATACCGGTTCACTAACATAAATGCAATAATGGCATTGTACAATGCCTTAGTTAGGAGTCAGCTTGAGTATAACGCGGTTATCTGGGCACCACATGAAATTAAGTATAGTCTCATGTTGGAGAGGGTACAAAATAAATTTATAAGATATTTATATTTGAAATATTATGGTGTTTATCCATTCTTTCCACTACAATATCCTACCTTATTCATATTAGGTATGGTGGGATATAACGAGCTTCGTGTTAGAAGGGACTACGCACTGGCGTCCTATTTAATAAAATTATTAAGAGGATACATTACAAATTGTAAGCTATTAGGCGCCCTAAATCTGAGTGTGCCGGATAGGTATGTTGAGCGAAGGAGGCGGCCACCATTGCTGGCGGTGCCGCGCGCGCGCACTAAGCTGCTTCAGGAGGCGCCGCTCACTCGCGCCACACGGCTCCTCAATAACATCCACAAACATATAGACTTGTTTATGTGTACTAAGAGTGAATTCGCAAGGGTTACACTTTATTTAATTTGCTATGGATATAATCCTTGATGCTGTCAGGGGGAAGTGGTCAGTAACGCCGACTGCGCTTAAAGCGGTTCGGCCTTGAGTCCTGATGGTGTTAGTGTGGGGGTGATGAATATATGAACGCTTGTACGCGAGTTAGTTGTAGTTATCTGTCTGAATTGTTGTGTGTATAAAATAGTTAAGTTAGTAGATAAGTTATTATGATTTCTGTGTTAGTACTATCGCCTTGGAATTATCTGTAATGGTAGTATTAAGTTGGTTAAATAAATAAATAAATAAATAAATAAATAAATAAATAAATAACCACTAACATAGACATAGTCAACAAAGGGAATGAACCCACCTTTGTGGGAAGGCGGTGCAGAACAATAATTGATCTAACAGTCGCCACTCCCGCGGCGGTGGATTTCATAGCTAACTGGCACGTCTCCAAGGAAGCTTCTTGCTCGGACCACAGATGGCTGCGGTTTGATATAGAGGTACCCATAACCGTCAAGATTCCCAGGAGATGTCCGAGGAAAACTGATACACAAAAGTACAAGCAATACATAGAAGAAACTCTGAGTCATGATCTTATAACCGACAGGATTGAGAGCTCAGAGCATCTAGAAAAACAGGTAAATGACTAAATGACACAATCCTACATAGCTACGAAAGTGCCTGCCCCTTGAGGCCGCCCGGGGAACGCAGCGCTGGAAAGCACCAATGGTGGGGACCAGAACTGGAGAGACTCCGGAGGGCCGTAAGGAAAAGGTTTAATAGGGCCATGAATACAAGTTGTGACCACGACTGGGAAAACTACAAAACAGCCAAGGCTAAGTACAAAAAACGAATTAGATACTGGTGATCAGCATCTTGGAGGAACTTCAGTGAAGATATAACCTCCAATAATCAAGCCAACAGGGTAAGGAAAATCCTCTCAAAGCAAGGTACGAATGAGTTAGGCACTATTCGTAAACCAGACGGTACGATGACCCTAACATCAGCCGAGACCTACGACACCCTAATACAAACACACTTTCCAAACAGCCGAAAGGTAGATGAGGTGATATGGGAGGACGGAGCACTGACACCAAGAGAGGACGTCTGGCTCAAAACCCAAGACATCATCACCTTAGAAAAAGTAACCTGGGCAATCAACAGCTTCTCGCCTTTCAAAACGGCAGGTACTGACGGCATCTTTCCTGCGCTCTTACAATGGGGAGGTAAATATATAGCAAGCGCACTAACACCCATATTTCAGGCATGCCTGGCACTAAAGTATACGCCAACACCATGGAGAGTAGTGAAGGTGGTGTTTATACCCAAACCAGGTAAGACAGACTACACAGACCCTAAAGCCTACCGGCCCATAAGCCTAACTTCGTTTATGCTGAAGACGCTAGAGAGACTGTGTGATAGAGAAATTCGAGAGGGAGCTCTTAAGGAACACCCCATTCACTCGAATCAACATGCATACTGCGCTGGCAAAAGCACGGAATCGGCGTTACACACAGTAGTAGGTAAGATTGAGTCGGGACTACATAACAAACAACTCTGCCTTGGATGTTTTATTGACATTGAGGGCGCATTTGATAAGACCAATTTCGTCAGTATCAGGGCAGCCCTAAACAGGCACAGAGTTGATGATTTGATGACGGACTGGATTATCAATATGCTGTGCAACAGAGTAGTGAAAATAACGGGAGATCAAATTTCAGGAGCAATTGTGATGAAAGGATGCCCTCAAGGAGGAGTATTGTCACCCTTGCTCTGGAACTTAGTGGTGAACGACCTGATCTCCCGTCTAAACCAAAGACACTTCTATACCATAGGGTATGCAGATGACATCACAGTCCTGACAACAGGTCCTCAGGCAAGTATAGTCTGCGACACAATGCAGGGTGCACTCAAAATAATAGAAACATGGTGTAGGGAACATGAACTATCAGTAAACCCAACTAAAACAGAACTAGTAATGTTCACTAACAAACGTAATATAGGCAATTACCGTATCCCTAAGCTCTTTGGCACTACACTGAACATCGCTAGTGAGGTAAAATACCTAGGTATTACTTTAGACAATAAACTAAACTGGAACAACCACATAGAAAAGAAATTGAAAGCGGCCAGTGTAGCAATGTGGCAATGCCGTAAAATGGTAGGCAAACGCTGGGGCCTTTCCCCTAAAATTTTTATGTGGCTTTACACTACTGTCATCAGACCAATGGTAAGCTACGGTGCTATAGTCTGGTGGACTAAAACAAATCAAACAACATGCATAAATAAGTTACAGAGTTTCCAAAGGCAAGCTTGCTGCGCAATCACCGGCTGCATGAGCACGGCACCTACGGCAGTCATCGAAACGATGCTAAACCTAACTCCTCTACACCTTCTCATACGACGAGAGGCAGCTTTAGCAGCTTTAAGACTCAAACAATTAAAGCTGATAAGGTTTAACAAGGTAAAACACTTTGAACACATAATACAAGACTGGGTGGACTCTCCCCTTGTAGAAGCTACATGCGACAAGATAGGACCCACCTACATCTTCGATAAAAAATATAGAATCCACTTAACGGAAGATCTACACAACACACCCAAATCGCTTAATGTATATACGGACGGCTCAAAGAACAACTCCGGCACTGGAGCGGGAGTATTTTCAGATGACCTCAATATACATATAGCAACACCGCTAGGTACCTATAATTCCGTCTTCCAAGCAGAATGTATTGGTATACTACTGGCGTCCCAAGCAATCATCGCAAGAAAGGTGATCAATCAACAAATAACAATTTACACTGACAGCAAAGCAGCACTACATGCCCTGCGTAATAACAAGGTGACGTCAAGCATACTACGTGAGTGCCACGACACGCTCAACAAGGTAGGCAACTCAAACACTGTCATCCTTCAATGGATTAAAGGACACAGCGGCGACAGAGGTAACGAAGCCGCAGACGAACTAGCGAGGAGAGGCGCAGGAATCACCGTCATCGGAGCTGATCCGATCGTCCCGATCCCCGCCAGTTGGTATAAAGGCAAAATATATCAACAAACGAACATCATGCACAATCGACACTGGCAAAACCTGGAAGACTGTCGACAAGCCAGGGCAGCACTGCCTACAATAAACACAAGGCTATCTAAAGCCCTCCTACAGCTAAGTAGATCGCGTCTACGTCTTCTAGTAGGCGCTTTAACTGGTCATGGCAATTTTAACAAACACCTTTTCACCCTAGGTATAACTGACAGCCCTCTATGCAGAGGTTGCATGGAGGCAGAAGAAACAGCCGCTCACGTCCTGATGGAATGCAACGCAGTGGCAACACACCGGGCTCACTACCTGGGCCATCCGGGTAGACTCCAGGATGTATTCAGAGACGTCAAGGCGCTAGGAGACTTCCTGGAAGAGTTGGGCTGGCTGGAGTGACCGGCCTCTCACCCTCCGACGCAAAACAGGCGCACAGTCGTCGAGTTGCGGAGACAGCCCGTACGTCGAAGAAGAAGAAGAAGAAGTGTACCCGTAATGTAATTTTTTTCGTTGATAATACGTAGCTATTGTAGGTGCGTTAAGAGCTCGATTTGTATAGAAAACGTGAATAGCGCCCCTAGCGGAAAGAAGCGTAAAGCGTGTTTCCCATACAAATTAAGCTCTTAACGCAACTACTTTTATACTGTAAGTCTTACACTACGGGTGCTGAATATTATAAAATTCTGTAAGGAAAAAACCTATATAAAAAGAACGTTGTTTTAATTCTAATCTTAAATATGCCTTTCGATATTGTCGAGTGAAAATAGGTATTCTACACTTAATTGTAGGGTAGATTGAATTAACAATGGAGTCTCTCAACACGTGTTTTTACAACAAGAACTCGGGAGAAAACTCACTTTTACATTCTTAATCTTCTTCTTAAATTTAATGGCGTTCGCGATATGTTACGCATTTCGCCAAAATCAAGTGAAAATTTACTTATAGTAGCAGACAATTGTACGGCAGATTGAGGTTAAAAATGGAGTCTCTCAATACGTGTTTTTATAGCAAAAACTTGGGAGAAACTCCACTTGACCAAAAGAATAACACTAATAATTTTCCTTGTCAGGTGGTGTGGTGTCAATTGGTTAACCTTTTTTTTATTTAAACAATAATAAAATCAATAATCCCTGGGTTCTTTAAGGGTAAATATAAATAACTTCTTTTCAATTTATGTGTTCTTTGCATATTACTTTCTTTAACTTTCATCACAGTCCTGCTGATATACCTGGCCGAAACCTACCTCTAGTTTGCTCCTACACTCTTCTTTATATCTCTGTTTGTTCGGAATCAGTTTAGCTATCGACACATTCTGCAGTTTAATAGGCTTCGATGAGTATCGTTTCGAGTTGTCTGCGACTCGGAGGCTTGATTCAATACTGTTATACTATTTTTAAACACAATATTAGCAGTGATTTTATTTAATTTAAATTTAATGCGACACTAAGAAATTGTAATATGGATACTACTTAATGAAGAAATAGTATAATATAATATACTTCCACGCTCACACCAATTATCTAGCCAAAGTAAGTATCATATGTCACCAATTATCTAGCCTAAAGTAAGTATATAAATAAACTTATTTTATACAAACACCATGACTCGCAAACAAATATTCTTGTTCGTCACACAAATATTTGCCGCTACCGGGATTCGAGCCCGGTCCGCTTGATATGTAGGCAGCTATACTGTACCACCACGACGGCGTCAAGGACATAAATTATTTTTAAAACTAGAAAATACACTGAAAAAAATCGAACTGCCCCAGGCGGGAATCAAACCCAGCATCTTCCGCAATCCAACAGAGAGAAAACAAAGAAGAATATATAGCAAAGCAAGTTCGAGCTTTCTTGGATACGTTCTCTCCTTTGAAGAAAGATGTAACGTGTATTTTGTATTGTCCGCTACAAATATCGTTTGTCAGCCATTACTATCGCCGTGGGCTAACGTACCATCATATATCATCACACACCATGTCCTTAATCATTACTAATGTTTTCAGCTCGACAAATATCTTTCATTGTGACTACAATGAAAGCGTTGAGGTAAATAATGAATCGTTTTTAGAATCAGAATTCTAAAAGTACTTTTAAATTAGGAGATTTTAATGGCAACAATTTACCTAACTAAATTGAGTGATACATAATCAGATGATATTGAGTATAATATCTGTCCTGTTGGTCTTTAGTTAGGTTTGGTACTAGTTTTATGCAGGCGACAGGCTGACTATTTGGAGGCACTGCATGGCCCATACAGCCAGATGTAGCTTTATGTATTATGAAATGTTACCTAAGGCTCTGCTCAACCTCCTAATAAGAAAGCATAAAGTGTGTATGTATAAATAAACCCATGACCACACTAAGCTCACATAACTAGTCGCTTACATAAACAATGATATTCATAAAGATATTCGTAGCTTCTTAAAACAGAAAATTATTAAAAAGAGTTTCATTTTATACACAAAAACTTTCTTTGTTACCAAAACTTTTTCTAATTTATTTATTTTTGGAAAAACAAACAGTTGCACATTAAATATTTGTTACATGTAATCCTTATAGGTGTACAATGATAGTGTATAACCCACACCATTATATACTTACTGCTACACACAAATTAGTTTATTTTAGAGCGCTAACAATTTACAGTTTCAACAATAAAAAAGCAAAACTAAAAAAATACAGTATAAATACAAAAACAATAAACAAATTAATAATGCATGATTAAATACACTTCAATGTTCCCTTGATTTTATAGAGCTATTAAGAGTTGTCAACTGAAACTGAATCGTCTATATAGCAGAGATTAACTCGTTAACACAGATCGGTCCGGTACAACTTCAGTTTGTATACAACTTGTAGTATCGTGTAAAGTGTCCTAAGTGGCTCATCTACTCGTACTGTATTTGCATCATTAAATTGTGAACAGTCAAGGAGTAGATGATCAAACACAACTTCAAAATTAATTTAAAGCAAAATAAATATTAATATATGGTAGATATCGAAACTAATTGAAATATTAAACTTGTTAAAACAATCAATAGCTCTAAATAAAATAAACTTACTGCTTCTTCAGCGATCCCAACTATTATTTTACGTAATTTTTCATTTCTTCATTCTGTTTTTCGCGCGCGTTCGCAGGCCAGCGTAACTTTTTTATTATTGTTCTTTTTTCTTGCGACGCGCGGCGCGCGAAGGGATCATCGCGTTAGAGCCACAAAACCCAACATGAACCCCCCACCGGAAATCGCCCACGATTTTCCAGTTACCAACCCAGGTATGGGTGAAAATATGTATGTATTTATTGATAAGAGTAGTGGACTGTATAGTAAATAATAATGTGAGTGAATTGATATGAACTGTAAATTCGTGAAGCTTTATATCGAATACTTAAAAACTAGTAAATTATTGAAAATACTAAATCTAGCATAAATTGATATAAATAACGTTTACGCACTTATATTTATTAGACTAAGCTTCTATTGGAAGTGGACTTATTTTGATCACGGGTCTAATAAGTTCACCAGTGCGTGTTCGTAATTTGACAACCCGGACTACACCATCAGAACCTGGGCATGTTTCCGTCACTCGTCCTAGGTGCCAATAAAGAGGAGGTGCGTCTGAGTGTATAAGAACAAGCTCACCTACTCGAATGTTGCGACATTTGTTAGACCACTTTTGTCTCTGTTGTAATAAATGAAGATAATCCTTACGCCACAACTTCCAAAACTGCTGTGAGGCTTGCTGAACTAATTGCCACCGATTTAAACGGTTTACAGGTTCATCATTCAGTTGATACTCAGGCACAGACAATAACTCACGACCAACTAAGAAATGCCCGGGTGTAAGTGCCTCGAATTCACTCGGGTCACTTGAAATACTAGTTAGGGGACGTGAGTTTAGTACGGCTTCGACCCGCGTGAAAAAGGTGGTTAATTCCTCGAATGAAAATGACCTAGTGCCAGCCACTCGTTTTAAATGTTGTTTGGCTGATTTTATCGCGCTCTCGTACATGCCGCCGAAATGACTGCCAGTAGGTGGATTGAAAGACCAAATTACTTTACGTAGTTTGAAGTTATTTGATATGTCTGTATTATTATTTTCATAGAAATTTGATATCTCACAGAGTTGCTTACTAGCTGATACAAAGTTTTTACCATTATCAGATATCAAGGTATGACATAAGCCGCGGCGAGCAGTAAAACGATCAAATGCTGCTAAGAAGCATTCCGTTGTGAGTGCTGAGACTATTTCAATATGGACGGCGCGAGTAGAGAAGCACACAAACATACATAAATATGACTTGGAAATCTTAGCATTACGGCGAAGCGACTCTTTTGTATAGAAAGGACCGGCCATGTCGACGCCAACAGTGTGAAAGGCATGAATATCTTCAGTGCGGAATTTGGGTAAATTTCCCATGATAGGTTGAAGCGAAGAAGGTCGAACTTTGAAACAAGAAATACATTTTAAAATACGTGACCTAATAACACTTCTAGCTGAAATAATCCAATATTTTTGATTGATAAAACTTTGAAGTGAGCGAGGTCCCACATGTAGAAACGTTTTATGATAATAATCGATTAATACGTTGGTAAAATTACTTTTCTTTGGAAGCAGCAATGGATGCTTCTTTGAGTAGGGAAGGCTGGATTCAGAAAGCCTACCCCCCACCCTGAGAAAACCAAGGCTATCTAGAAATGGAGATAACTTTCGAAGAGACTGACTGCAATTATTACCGTTCTTTAGAGAATTAATTTCAATAGAAAAATGTTTATATTGAACTATTTTGATTAAGAGATCGTGGGCCTTGTTCACATTGGACAGAGATGGACTGTTAATATTTCGATCTGATTTACTTAACTTACAATTACTAACAAATTGAAAGCAGCGAGCTATAATATTTTGTAGTTTTGAAAAACTTGAATACTTTTCCGTGAGCGCATACATTTCATCTATGTTAGATTGTTTACTATCAATTGTTTGAATTAAAGAAATACTAGAATTTGTTTTAAGTTCAGGGACGCTATTTGACTTGAAATGTTGAATAGAATGAATTGGCCAGCTTTCAGTCGGTGAATACAGCCAATGAGCTCCCTTTAGCCACTCTGGTGTAGCTAGCAAAGTTGAAGGCAATGCTCCACGAGAACACATGTCGGCAGGATTACTGTTTCCGTTTATATGATACCAACTGTCGTTAGAAACACTATCTACTATTTTAGAGACTCGCGTAGCGACAAAGGTTTTTAAGTTATAAGCAGGAGTGTTTAACCATGAAAGTACTACTGAAGAATCAGTAAATAATAATGTATCATTAATATGTATTCTATCCTGTAATATATTTTTTGTGTAATTAATAAGTTTGGCTAATAGATGTGCTGCCATTAATTCTAGGCGCGGTATAGAAATTGTTTTTAATGGCGCGACTTTACATTTGGCAATAATGAGGCTAACCTTAGCTTCACCGTCATTATTGAGCGACCTCAAATAAACTACTGCAGCGTATCCTTTAACCGATGCATCACAAAATCCTAACAGTTGATAATAAGAATGACCTTTAATAGTCGCTTGACGTTCATGCTTGAAACTAGATAAAAGAGGTAATTCTGAAATATAGCGACTCCACTCTTGCTGCATTTCAAATGGAAGTTTATCATCCCAACCGAGTTTTGAAATCCAAAGCTTCTGCATGAAGCATTTGGCATAAAAAATACAAGGAGCTACGAACCCTAAAGGATCGAACTGTCGTCCTATTTGAGCTAAAACACTGCGCTTAGTATAGCAGTTTGACATTGGAGTAATTGCATAGGAAAATGCATCATCAGCGGGAGTCCATTGAAGGCCTAAAACCTTTATTGAGAGGTTTTCGTCTTGTTCAAAGGTTATGGGCGTCTCGCAATGATCTGCGGGTACACGCTCTATGAGAAGAGTATTATTACTGGACCATTTTCTCAGCGTAAATCCACCTTCATTTAATAAGGCTAATAACTCGCCCTGCAATTGGATAGCTTGTTCCACGGTAGGAACTGACCATAATAGATCGTCGACGAAAAAACCGTTTTTGATTACTTTCGATGCCAATGGATACTTGTCTTTCTCATCGTCGGCCAATTGATGTAAAACGCGAATCGCTAAATATGGACTACTAGCAACACCGTACGTAATCGTATTTAATTCATACACTTGTATTGGTTGATTCTGAGAAAACCGCCACAATATATGTTGATATTGTCGTTGACTTTGTTCGATTAGAATCATTCGAAACATTTTACAAATATCACCCGACAAACATATTGCATGAATACGAAAGTTGATTAAAATTTCATTGATATCTGCCTGAAGCTTAGGTCCAGGAAACAAAACTGAATTTAAAGAAAGGTTATTAGTGGTCTTACTCGATGCGTCAAATACTACCCGGAGTTTTGTTGTGGTACTTGACGGACGATGTATACAAAAGTGAGGTATAGTATACTTCGAATGTATAGAGTTCATATCACCCAAGCAAGTCATATGTCCTAAGCTCTCATATTCAGACATAAACTTGTGATACTCTTTCTTAAGCTCCGGCGATCGCTCAAGCTTCGACTCTAAATTATGTAAACGGCGGAATGCTTGTTGGCGCGAGTCCCCGAGTTCATGTTCTGGTTTAAACGGATATTTGACAATATAGCGACCAGAAGAATCCCTACTATGCTCTTCTGAAAACAAACGTTCCACATACAAGTCCTCAGGGTTATTCGGTACCTCATGCGACACGTTTTCGGTTTCCCAGAACGAAGTAATAATTTTTTCGATATTATTATTTATTGAAAATAAACTAGAATTAAATTGAGTATTTTGATCGTTAGATAGTGTGGTTTGACCAGTAATAACGTAACCGAAGATAGAATGCATCGCGACAGGTAAGTCGCGCTCGCGAGGTAATATATTTCGACCGTCATAGATATAAGGAAACAAGTCGCCTGCTAACAACAATTCAACGGGCGCAGCGTGGTAGTAATTAGGGTCTGCCAGCTCTAAATGATTAAATTTATTAATTATGTCCTGCGACAACGACGCGACCGGCAAGTTACTAGTGATTTGTGAAACTACAACAGCATCGGTACGCAGCACAGGTCGTCGTGATGTGCGTGGTTTGACTGCACAGGTCACGAGACCGTAGTTCTGTACCGGAATGCCGCCCAAGCCTATCGGTTCGAAATTACATCTTCGTCGTACTAATCCTAAACGTACAGCACAATCGTGAGTCATGTAGGCAGACATAGCACCGCTGTCAATGACTGCGCGTACAGCGTGGTAAGTACCCCACTGATCGGCTACGTGCACAAGCGCAGTACCCAGCAGCACTGTGGCTTTTGAGGAACACGTTAACGTAACGGCTGGCTTATCACTTTGATTCGAACAACTATTGATAATAGGTTTTGAAACGATTATATTATCCATATGCAACGTATGGTGGTGCATGTTTTTACAAATAGCACAAGTTATTTTTGAAGGGCACTCTTTGACCGAATGACCACAACGTAAACAGTTCTCGCACAAATTTAATTCATTAATTTTAGATAATCGTTGCTGCGGCGTAAGCTCAAGATACTCGAAACATTTATATATTGAATGAAACTGTTTATTACAAAATGAACAACCTTTTGAAACCGACTTAGATTGTGAATTATTTTTAGTGACACTAGTTACGGACAAAGAAGGTTTTAGTGGTGGAGTTTTATGAAAATTATTATTAGATTTTTGTTTAACAATTGAATAAGTAATCTTTTGATTGAACTGTTGTGGTTTTGAAACAGATCTCTTGTCCTCTGACATCTCTAACACGCGGACATGTTTTTCTACAAATGAAATAAGCTGTTGAAAAGTAGGAATCATGTCTTGTTCAAGGGACTGTTCGAACTCACGCCTCGTAGCAGAGTCGAGGTTACGAAGTGCAATATAAAACAATAAAAATTCAGAAAAATCAGGTATTTGTAAAATACTAAGTGCTTTAACATTTTCTTGAAATGTTTGTAAAAATGTATTTAGCCCACTCGCGGACTCTGTGACTAAAGGTTTAAATTGAAACAATTTATCTAAGTAGTTAGTAGCTAAAACACGTTTGTTCTCGAATTTCTTAATTAATAAACTCCAAACTATGGGATAATTATCAGAAGTTACAGGCATACTTTTGACTAGTGTTAAAGCAGAACCACTAACTGCACTTAACAAATAATAATATTTTTCAATGTTCGTAATGCTCGTGTTATTATGAATTAAGCTTAAAAAAGTATCATAAAATGTTTGCCAATTCTCTAATTGACTGTCAAAATGAAACAACTCTAATTTAGGTAATCTCGGCCTAACCATACGAGTTTCAGGCGGCTCAGACTTACATGTACTGTTAATATTATTTAACGACATATTCTCAGAAACACACAAAATTTGATAGTAAATCTCATCGATTGTTTCGATTTCATGTTGTTTGCATTCGTATTTAGAACTAAACTTTAAATTTATGGAATCTATTTCTGACAGAATATTTTCTAAAGTCGTTCTTATTGTATGAACTTCCTTCAACCGAACATTGAACTCTGTCTTTATGTTAGAATCGGATACAACATTTTTGGAAAGGTCGTATAAACGTTGCAATCTTTGAAAAAACAACTCTTTTTTATTGATAAGAGGCTGTAACAACTGTGCAAAATCCGAATCAGAGATGTCTTTTGTTTTTATTTTTGATTCTGACGCTTTCGCCATTTTGAACAATTTACGCTAAACTATATAGATATTGAATTTATCGAAATACAAAATAAAATACACGCAACGAAAACACTAAATACAATCTTTAGATTCGAAATAAAGCTTTGTATCTGTGTAATGTTGTATAATTATGTGAAATGAATGAAATGTACGTGTAAAAATAATGTTGATAATTGGAAGATCGCGGCTCGATTGACCAAAACTTGACCAAAACTTGGTAGATATCGAAACTAATTGAAATATTAAACTTGTTAAAACAATCAATAGCTCTAAATAAAATAAACTTACTGCTTCTTCAGCGATCCCAACTATTATTTTACGTAATTTTTCATTTCTTCATTCTGTTTTTCGCGCGCGTTCGCAGGCCAGCGTAACTTTTTTATTATTGTTCTTTTTTCTTGCGACGCGCGGCGCGCGAAGGGATCATCGCGTTAGAGCCACAAAACCCAACAATATATATTAATTTGGAAATTTCTATGATCCATATCTTTCATTTAGTGAACTTAGTTTTGATTTTCATCATCTACTTTAGCTGGTGACTGTACGGACATGAATCGCTAAAGCAACTACTTTGTAGTCGAGGTAGGGCTCGTATTTGGAGCGTCCAAACTGAGGTACTTAGTACTTTCACCTTCCAGAAGACCACCAGTCAAATGAAATGATAACATAATTCAAAAATTTCATGTTTTTCATTTCATTTCATTCTCCCGACATAAGTTCATAGCTAAGAACCATATCGATCATGTCAGCTTTAAAACAAAAAAAAAACCGCATCAAAATTGGTCCATTCGCTTAGGAGCTACGATGCCACAGGCAGACACACAGACATACAGATACACAGACATACAGATACACAGACAGGTCAAACTTATAACACCCGTCTTTTTGGGTCGGGGGTTAAAAATGAAATGAAAATCCGGTACTAGTGCACACAAAGACAATGTACAAGTATCTACACAAACAATAATAGGTCACTCGGGTTCGGGAGATTATTAAATATTTTATTTTCTTTAATAGCTAACAGCATTACGATTAGATATATAGGGATGATTAAAACTAAAAGCTATTAACAAGGTACCACACGTAAAATTCAAAACTTGAGTATTAGCCATCTTGGTCAGTATCGTATAATACTGAAATTATAACAGAATGAAAAATTTAACGGGCTGTCAAAGGTTCGTTCGCCATTCGGTTCACTGCTTCTCTAATTACGTCCCTTCGGCGTTCGGGTGCTCGCAATACTTGGTCCAAGTGATGAGAGCGAGTGCAACTTACCAGTTGAATGATGGAGTGCATTTAAGTAAGGTCTCCTGCGTAGTTTCAAATTAACTCTCGCTATTTGTAAAGCTACAAATTATTTTTTTGCCTTTGCGTGACCCAAAAAGAGTTGACGACTTATAGGCGGCTAGTCGTAAAACATCCAACCAAATCTTTTTACATAGGTCACACTAAAAGTTTCCGGAACTGGTTACTTATTTAAACAATATTTAAAAAGTAATTACAACATTTGAAAATGAAACTGTTTGTTTCATCTGACTGTTAATTATTTTTACATTGTGGCGCCATTTTAAAAATTGTGTGGCCACATTAACATGGATTTAACTCGGGAAAAAATTCGTAGTATGATTTTCGTGCGTCAAATTTGGTGTGGGACATAGTAACAGGTGACGAAACATGGATTTATAGCTACGATCCCAAAACAAAGCAGCAATTGAGTGTATGGGTCTTTCAAGCTGAGCCGAAACCAACCAAAGCGGTGCGCATGAAAAGTGCATGTAAGCGGATGATTGCTTCTTTTTTTAATAAAACTAGACACGTGACTTTACTTTTGCTTTAGAGAATCATCGTACCGTGAATAGTGACTGGTACATGACCATTCATTTGCCGGAAATTATTGTCGAACTCCGTAAAAATTAAAAATTAAGAACTAATTATGGTCAACGACTTTCATCACAGAAGAGGCTGTCGAAGAGTATGAAAAACGCGTTTCTGAGGTCACCACGGAAGAGTGGCACAAAAGTTTTCAAAATAGGTTTAATAGAATGAAAAAGTGCATTTACGCAAAGGGAGAATATTTTGAGAAACAATAAATAAATTTTTGATATTTAATAGTATTTTTCTCTTATTCATTCCGGATATTTTTAGTGTTCCCCACGTAGTAATACAAGTATGTGGGAGAAGGTAAACATATACCCCAAATAAAATTAAGAGCAGGGCAGACAAAATGTTGATGGGTGACCTGTCTTACTTCACTCACTGATGGTTATGATCTCACCATGACCTCTTCAGAGCGCTTAATTCTGTGTCACTTTTATCGACTGCCGATCTTAGATCATTGGTTCATCAAGCAGGCAAAAGTCGGATGTTATCTTGCCTGACCTGGGTTTCCACGACTGAATTTTATTATGAAGATTTGAGAATTATAATTAAACCTACAGTAGATTTATCGGCGACAATTAAATACCTTTATTGGTAACCCAAGTAACATTTTAGGTTTTAGAAAGGATTTGAAAAGGTTCTAGAACCTTTGTATGGAAATCGGATGGTAAGTCTTAATAGGCCGAAAAGCGCTATGTTAACCTTATAATAACCTCCTGTGTGCAAAAAGGGCCCACGTTTTAGAACCTTTTTGAGAGCTACAGAAAAACCTATTGGTCAAAGTCAGAACCTTTCGAACTACTTACATAGAACCCAAATATAACTTTCAACACTTTCTATTAACGTTAATATAACCTTGCAAGACAGCTTCTAAGTTCTAAAATAGTCTTGGATGTAACTCTATGACAACTTAAAACCTTTTTGATAGACGTGATTAAATGCTTTTCCAGGACTCTTGGGTTCTAAAATATTTCTGTGTAAGATTTATTTACACAGAAATACCAATCATGGACTTTATTTACTACCAAAATATAATGGCGCCATTGCCTGTCACTATACCAAGATTCAAAATGGTTGGATAACTATGTGCCGTATGAAAAATATAAGCAGGTTGCTAAATTCACGAAATGAAAAAAATAGTGCGATTGGCACTTTGTCGTGAAACTTAAGGATAATTTTTCTATATAATAAACGGGCCTTTCGTAGCTTCAAAATTTAGAAGATATTTCAGTAAATTGAAAATTATAATATTAGGGGGTTGGTGGTAAATCGCATTATTAATAAAAAAATAAATCATAGAAAAATCATTTATTTTAAATCGTATAGAACACGTTATTTAATTTTGCTTCATTTAGTTGAAATATTGTTTTTTATTTCTTTTTTTTAAAATTTCTGTTAAAAAATATGGCGGCCGTTAGGAAATAACCAGAAACCATTAAAATTAACCTTTTCAGGACTGTCTCAGCTAAAAGCTCCTAATTTTTACCTAAATAAGAGCTAAAGGTCTTCTCGCGGAGGTATTTCAAACTAAAAAGTTGTTTCCGCAACTTAAAGGTTATCGCCAGGAGTAATTCAAGACTTGTCAGTCGCGAAACCAACCTATTAGCACAAATAGTTACTTCTAAGTTTTGATTGTTTGATTGGACGTGCGTTCGACACAACTCGATGGTTCGACCAGAGTGCTTAACATCTACAGCCGGCTCTTATTAGTCTAAGTTAGTTCTTATTTCTTTTTTTTTTAATTAAGTTTAAAACAATAATAATATATTTATTCCACACACACCTGACCAGAAAGTGTCATATACTTACCTCACACATACATAATCATTTTTAGATACTTTTATAAATATGCTGAAATAAATATATAAACAACCTTGACTCGTCAACAAATGTTCGTGTTCTTCAGACAAACATTTGCCGCTACCAGGACTTTCATAATTTATCTGTAACTAACTCATCTACTTATTATATAGCCACTTGAACATCCGAGTTGCCACAACAGCTCCAAAAAAATTTCCGTCGCCATCAAACGTCAGAGCTGTTAACGGTAGCAAACCTTAGCAAACACATAATCTCTCTAATCTGTGATGGCAGAGTATCGGACTTGTGCTCTTTATCATGTATAAAAGACAGTGGCCATTCCTCTGTATGCGAGGTATGCGCCTCCAAACCAATCATGAACAACATATTTTTTTTTTCTCAAACATGCTTGGAAATGTGAGCATTTTTTTGACAACCTGTGATTCCTCAGAAGTTTCTAATGACGTCTTGTCATCTTTGGTTAAAACAGAAGGGGTTTTGGGAGGTCGTGAATCTTCAACGGTATCAGTGATCTGTAAAATAGTTAAGGCTAGTTGTCAAATTAAAACCCAATGTCAAGATGAGCTGTTTTTCCTGGGCAATTTCAGCAGTTATAAACGTATATACCTATACAAATATTTCCCGTTTTTGCATCATTTTTCATTGATGCTAAACTCCTTTTTATGGTAACATTTTTTCAGTCTACTTTCTAATTTTAAAATATTTGCGCATTCGTTAACGCCTAAATAATTCCAAAAAGCTATGTTTTTGTTTTTGTAGGTACTTAACTTGGCTGTTACTATAACGGGGGGGAGGGCTCGTATAAATTGGAAAATTCCTAAGGGCGACACTAGGAAAATAACTTTGGGAAGCCCTGGCCTATAGTGTTCCTCGATAAATAGACAAACAAAGAATTTTTCAATTTGAATCAGTAGTTCCCCTTTTTAGAATTCTGTATCCAAAGGGTAAAACGGGATCCTATTACTAAGACTCCGCTGTCCGTCCGTCCGTCTGTCCATCTGTAACCAGGCTGTATCTCATGAAACATGGTAGTAGACAGTTGAAATTTTCTCAGATGATGTAGTTCTGGTGCCGCTATAACAACAGATACTAATAAATAGAATAAAAGAAATATTGCAGGGGCTCCCATAAAATAAACGTGACTTTTTTTTGGTCGATTTTCATAACGGCAACAGATAGACGCTTGAAATATTCACAGAATATTTAGTTATATTATTCACTTTAAAAAGAAATAATTAAATTAAAATTAAATTATATTTAAGGGGGCTCAACAACAAACGTATTTCTCGGTCTTAATAACGATAACAGGTAGAAACTTGAAATATTAACAAAATATTTAATTTAAAATTCAAATAATTTTCGGACAGGTTTGATAAAATCTCTTTTTTACTATTTTTGTAGGATGTCTCTGATGACCTTCTTTGAGTCACCAGGGCTTTTAGTAAAGGAGAGGACCTCGGTGGGTCCTCAAGCTTTAAGGTCCAATCACTCCAGAGAGGATTCCTGACCGGTGAGCATCTCCCTCGGAGGAGTCTCTGAACCTATTAAGTCTCTAAGGCGTCCGAATCTGACGGGATCAGTAGTTCCTAAGATAGATAAGCGCGTTCAACCAAACAAAAAAACAACTCAGTATAGATGCGTGCGTAGTACTTGATCATTATGTAGCTGCGGCGTTATGTTAAAACTATGATATCTCTGAAGATATTCATTGAAATCTAATGACGTAAAGAACAATTTTGTACAAAATTAAATACTTGTGATGAATAACGTATTAATTTTGATAAGGAATTACAAAAATACCTTCGCATCTAATGCATTATTTTAGAAAAAAAAATTATTACCAAAAATAGGTTATAGCGAGTCAACCTTAAGAGATGCTGTCTGTAATTTGTTTTTAGAACTTTTAAAGGAGAATAATTCCGTCATACATGATTTTTGCGTTACTTTAACCGTTTACGCAGTGCATGTAACGAAAGCTCTGCAAATTAAAATTTATTATTTTCCGTTTATTTCAAACTATGATATCTCTTAAGATATTCATTGAAATCAAATGAAGTCAGGAACAATTTTGTTCAAAATTAAATACTTGTGATAAATAATGTATTTATTTTGATACGGAATAATATCATGCATACAAAAACATCATCGTAGATAATGCATTATTTTATAACAAATTTGATTACCAAAAAGAAAGGTTATTTATTTATTATATTTATTTTTATTTATTTCATTCAAGTTTACATGCTGACTTACAGTTATACCAAATCGTCAGTATGTTTAAATAATAAATTCATGCCAGAAAACTAAACAAATAATATCAATTACAAAATATACGATGTCAATACAGGAGGCAATTAAAAATTTTAATAAAATATATATGTCGCAGGGAAATGAGGATATTAGGGATTTCACGAAATCCCTAGTGATACCACGAAATCACGGCAGATGTCGAATATTTTTGTTTATTACGTCTTCTTACTGAAAATGTTTAGTGATATGACAAATTACTAATTTATCGTCAGTGATATGTCGTTTCACTTTACTAAATCTAGTGAAATGACAGAAAAGCGGATACCGCCGAATAAAATTCAAACCATGCATTTCTCTCGCTCACTCTAGTACTGATACCGGCACTAGTGAGAACGAAACAAATGCGTCGCTCGTGCGGTGCGAGCACGCAGTGCCAGTGGACGGCCTTTTTTATTTAATTCTTGACATACATATAAAAAATCGATTTTTAATAATAGATTATTTCTAGTTGAAAAAATAGTCGTTATCAAAAAATCAATTTTTAGCAAAACAATAAAAACTAGGCATTAGAAAAAAAATGTTTTTTTGTGAAATAGCCGAAGAGCGGTTTTTTAAAGAATAAAAAGTCATGAAATATCCTCTACTGATGGAAGAACAGACTATTTTACTTTCTTTAGGCACCTATCAACTAAAGCTACCCCGATCCTACTGCAGCGAACATTTATCAAATGGACTATACATTTTAGAAATAAATAGAGAAAAAGCACTCCAAGATTTTAATGAATATGGCATAAATGAAGATATTTGGCTTTTACGCGCACGCGGACGCAACAATAATAAGTTCTTGACCGTACGTGACGTGACTGAATGTCACGTCACGTACGGTCAAGAACTTATTATTGTTATGTATTGGTAAAAAACAATATTAATGATAACCAACATTTTATGTCATTATTACTGCACTTCGTCGTTCGTCGTTTGACCGGATGAAGTATAATCGGCACTTGTGCTCATATAGTTTCAATCGTGTGGTATCTAGAATATGCCAGATATGAAGGCTTCACTGCTTCTGCAGCAACGATGTGATTATTGATAATGATTAAAAAAAAAAAAATGTTTCTTACTTTTTCTATATTTTTTCTTTTTTATTCCTGATGGTTTATTGATTTTAGCGCCTATTAATCAACAGACACATGATTCTATACAAGATATCGATAGAATATCACCATTATCTTAACAAAATCAAACAAACACAAAAAAAAAATGTTAAAAAAAAGTTTTAAATACTTAACACAAAATAACTCCATTTCAATAAAATGTCGACAAGCGACTCAGTTATTATTAATCCTAATAAAAAGACCTTTCCAATGATATACATATTATGGCTATTGAGCCGAGTACCAGGCTTCATATATTTTTGCCTATGATCCTTTGGTGATGTTGAAGTCAATAACACTGTTTTGGTCGACATTCCAAAAGTTGATCGGGGACCATTAGACTCAAAAAATATTTTAGGCATAATATTGGAAATAAAAAATGATCTTTATGGGGTTGGGTCTTTAGCTTGTATATTAAAGGATTGTTTACCCCAAAACAAAAATTCTAAAAGCAGATACAACATTCACAGATTCAGTGCCACAAATTGAACTATCATTGCGAAAGTTGGCTGGAAGAATTTCTACATTTGGAGGGCAAGGCTTTAAAAAATGTAATTGTGAAAAATCAAAGGTCCAGTGCAAAACCAAAAAATGTATTTGCAAGAAACTAAATATTTTGTGTAATTCAAGGTGACACAAATCGCTGCCATGTTTAAATAAATAACAAGGTTTTCATTTTCTATCAGAACTTAGTCGTCGTCTTAATGTTTTGTCAAGCCAAGAATACTTTTAGAAGTCTGTTCATATTTTGTTTAATTCTTTAACGAATTCACAATACGAAATAATATTATGTTTGATTAATTGGAACTTTATTTTCAAATAAAAATTCACCAGTTAATATTTCATTTTATTTTATTATTTTATTCATCAACAGTATTCTTTATTTCACTAGATTTAGCTAAGTGAAATGACATATCACTGACGATAAATTAGTAATTTGTCATATCACTAAACATTTTCAGTAAGAAGACGTAATAAACAAGAATATTCGACATCTGCCGTGATTTCGTGGTATCACTAGGGATTTCTTGAAATCCCTAATATCCGCATTTCTCTGCGACATATACACAAATGTCAATATAAGATGTCAATGGTAAAATAAACAATGGTCTGAGAACAAAACACAGTCATTTAGAATTAAACTAAAAGGAAGTCATTGGCAATGATGTCATCAAAGTTATAGTGAGCCAACCTTAAAAGATAGACATATGCTGACACGGACTTTTCTTTAGAAATTTTAATGAAGAACAATTCCGTCATACATGACTTTTCCGTACTTTTCCGTAACTTTAACCGTTTACGCAGCGCACGCAGTGAAAGCTTTGAAAAGAAATCTTTTTCTCCCGTTTTTGCAACATTCTTCATTGATGCTCAGCTCCTATCGGACGTACCTTGATGTTATATACCCTATAGCATTCCTTGATAAATGGACTATCCAACGCAAAAGGAATTTTTCGATGTGAGTCAGTAGTTGCTGCGAGATCTTAGGTATCGACCAAACAAACAAACTCTTCAGCTTTATTATTAGTATAGATACGTAAAAAAAATTACGAACTTTACGTTTAAACTTTCCACTCCGTTTTTTTAACACCCTGTTTCGGTTCATCATGCAAGACTGTTGTGATACTATGAAGTCGCGGAGACAACTGACACTTGAGGATGCCTCTAAAGCTTTAAAATATTCTTGTAGGACTTTAATAATGCCATATGGTCATAAATACAACTTATTGGTTTGGGTTTTCACCACACAGTCCTAATTAGTTTGCCAAGATGACTCTAATATAACATGAAGGTTTTACGTAGGTTTTAGAAAATACTTATAAGTTATTTCAATATTCCATAACGTTATGGTTCTACGAAAGTTAAAAATTAAACTTTTAGATCTCACTTTAGCATATTGCTAGCCTTTCCAAAACTAAATCAGGAGTCTACGACAACTATTAGATCCTAGGACTATATGCTCTTGAAGCACAAGTCAAAATAACGTTAATTTAAACTCCTGTCAGCGGTTTCAAGGTTGTAATAATAAACAATAAGTTTTAGGACTTATTAATCATTCTCAAGTACTCAATGTGACAATATAGCAAAGCTTTAACCTTTTTACGACGCTTGTAAAACCTAAAGGCATTTTTTACAACCTAGGCCCGAATAAAATGTTACTTGGGAAGCGCGTAAAGTTGGGCCTATTTCCTAGTACAATTAGGTACTCGTTTTGATAATAATAGGTTGGGGAAAAAGTTTCTTCGCATTTTTTAAGAAAATTCAAAACATTTTTTAATATAGTTTATTTACATTTAACTAAAGTATGTAGGTACCATTTTGTTCGATAACTTTTTGCCATCTTGTAGGTAGGGACATGATCCCATTGCTATAGAAATTTTGGGACTTCTGGTCAAAATACCGCGACAAGTGGTTTTGGCATTCCTCTGTAACATTTAAGGGGTTTTAAGTATAGTACGTAGGAAAGGTTAGCTCAGTAAGTAAAGCAAGTGAACAGTAATAACAAACAGCTTTATTAATACTAAACACTGGGGGTGAGTCTATGATTCTATTGAGCCACTTCCACTTAACACTGTCCTTATGGAAAACCACTTATCTGCCATGTGCTCTTCAGGTGCGCGTTGACAGCCGCATACAGTCCTCTAATTCCGTCAGTATAATTATCCTGGATATCAGTAGCCTTTGTCAGATTTATCCGTAGAGTGGAACCCTGGAATTCCGGAAAGTAGTCATTTTAGAAAATGTCCGAATTTGTTGAACTGACTGCAACATTCCGTTGAAGATGAAAGCATAAGCACTAACTAGCAGAGTGGCTACCATAAACATTAAGTAGTGATCGATGATGTTGCAATGCAATGATAAATCAATTGATTAAATTAATTAAAAGAAAGACAATAACTTGTTTCGTACTGAATAATTTGACTTAATCAAAATATTGTACAATAGTTAAATAACAATTATTTTATTATGTTTAAGAATTCTAATTGTAAATAATAATAGTTTAAGGTATTGTAATTGTTTGATTATAATGGATTAATTCATTCTATGGAAAAAGAATGATTAACATTAACTTATTTGCTGAAATATTAGAAATGTACATAATTAAAATCATGCAATTGCGTAATTCATAATATAAAACGATTATATACAATTAATACTGAATTATTTGATTGTAGAAACATTAATTTGAATAAAATGAAAAATTTATAATTTTAAGTGGGTACATTACAAAAAAATCACAATTTCTAGAAACATGAAGAAAGTTAATTAGGCTGCTTTATCTACATGGAATATGGCATGAAATGATAGTAAGCATTAAAACAAAACGCATATTAATCCCACATTGTGAATTCTACTTCCTTAATCTAAATAATTTATTTTGCAACACTCACCCGTATTGGGGTCAAAACAATTCACCAACTAAGTAATAAATATTATAGCAGTATTTCGATAATTCACTCCTTAATTGTATTATCAATAAAATGGTAGCAATTATTAAATTAGATTTAAAATCTCGAGCAGTATTTGAGATTGCTGTTAGCTATCAGCGGTCGGCGGTTAAGTGAATCGAGCGACACCTCACGCATTCACGCAGCCGGTCACATCCTTTTGTTCGCCGTGCGTGACGTAGCCACCCGTCAAACGTCTTGTTATAATCAAACACCACAGGTGTACGTATAGCTCGGTACTTAGGTTGATTGCTAGTTATAATACTTGTTTTTAGTAAACACAAGTAAAAATATAAAGTTTAAATTAAGTTAAGTTTTGTAATTGTATTCATGTAGTATAATTTTGTAAATTCAAATAAAATTATCTACTCCAAGAACGTTCCGTTACATACCCCCCTTTTTTGGTTAGAATTTTGCCTAAGTAAAATTCTCTACAGTTTAATTACACTCAATAGCTATTTGCAACATTTAAATTCAATCATTACTATCATACTTCACACACTCATAATTTACAATCATATTTGCTAGTCACATATAACCTTTGTGAGACAGCCTCAGACAAATAGAGTATTTGCTTGCTCTGCAACTTACTCAAAATAGCTAAAGATGGATGTTATTTTATTTAAATAGGGACAAGTAAAACGAAAATGAAATTAGAATTTGCTATCTTTAGTAGGTAGTACTCTAGATATAACAACTTCTAGTAGAAAATGCGCAGCAATCATGTAAAAATTTACCACACCCCTTTTTTTAATAATTATATAGTTTTAAGTTATATTTTGTAATTAGTTAATTTTATGTCTTTTATATGCCATTCACCAATATTATTACCCTGCATATCTTCAAGAATATAAACTAGTGGCGATTTCTTTCCCATTACACGACATTTAATAAACTTTGGAGCTAGTTTTTTAGCAAATTTGTTATCTTTGTCACTTTGGTAATATGTGCGCTTCCAAACATAATCTCCCAAATTAAATTCAACATTCTTTCTGCGCAGATTGTAATTGTAACTATTTCTAGAATGAGCTTTCATTAATGAAGATTGTACTTGATCAAATGTTTTACGTAGAACGCCGAGATTTTCTGCGTATTCGTCTCTAGGTGAAAATATTAGGTCACTAGTGGTATCTACGTCACAATAATGAGAACCACAGGTAACTAGTTCACGACCGTAAACTAAGAATGACGGCGTGAAACCAGTCACGTCGTTTGTAGAAGAATTAATAGCAAACTGAATTTTTGAAACATTTGCATCCCAAGATCTATGATCGTCATTTTCGATGAAAGAAGAAATAGCTGTCACAATAGTTTTGTTGTAGCGTTCTACTGTATTTACTTGTGGAGTATATTTAGGAGTATATTGAACATTAGGTATATTATATTTCTGAAACAATTGTTTGAGAGTGTTGCTAGTAAATTGTCTACCGTTATCCATGATAACTGTACTAGGAATACCGTGAACAAGGAAAACTTTTTCTTCAATAATTTTTGACAGGATTTCAGCAGTTGCGCGTCTTACGGGAAATAAAAGGCAGTACTTGGAGAAACAACAAGTTATCACAAACAGAAAAGTATTTTGCTGTCTGCTTGGTGGCAATGGACCAACCAAATCCATGCTAATCATTTGGAAAGGTCGACTACAATCCTTAGGACGACCCATAGTACCTAGCGTAGTGTGATTAGAATGCTTATAAGATTTACAGATATCACAATTAGCCACAAAGTCTGCCACATCCCGGTGCATATTTGGCCAAAAATATTTAAGTGCAACACGTCTATAAGTTTTTAAAATACCGAAATGACCCGCGGTAGGACACGAATGATTATTCTCAATGACCTGTGATCTATTTTCGCTGGGAATAACCTCCTTCCACTCAAACTCCTTAGCAAGAGGATTTAAACTCTTTTTAAAACGATATAGTTTGTTGTTTTTTACTTGGTAGTCTAGAAATGATTGAGGACTATTTTGACAACCATTAAAAATATTTAAATACCAACTGTCATTTATATTTTGAGATGTAGTAATAGGAAAACTATTTAAAGCTGAAATCGCAGAATTATTTATACGCGAGAGACTATCTGGAACCACATTATCTGAGCCACGACGATGTCTAATCTCGCAATCGAAGGCGGAAAGTCTAACACCCCATCGAGCTAAACGGCCTGTAGGGTTATTTAAATTTAAAAACCATTTTAGTGCCGAATGATCCGTATAGACGACGAATTTTTGGCCATTCTCGAGATAACATCGCCAGTGTTCGACTGCGGTCAGTACAGCTAATGCTTCGCGTTCTGTAGCGCTGTAGTTTTGTTCTTGCTTAGACAAAGATTTGCTCATGTATGCGATTACTCTTTCAGAGCCGTCTAGCGTTTGAGTTAATACAGCACCAATACCAACATCACTAGCATCAGTATGTACTTGAAAAGGTTTGGAATAGTCAGGACATGATAATACAGGGGTAGAAATAAGACATTTTTTTAGTGCTTTAAATGCCTCATCTGCTTGCGTAGACCACTTAAACGGAGGTGCGTTTTTAGCCTGAGATGTTAATTTATTTAATGGTGAAGCTAGAGCACTAAAATTAGGTATAAACCTACGGTACCAGGATGCTGTTCCTAAAAATCTCCGAACTTCTTTACGATTTTTAGGTGTGGGATAATTTACAATAGCTTCAATTTTTTCAGGATCAGCGTGCAGTCCCTTAGAATCTACGACATATCCTAAGTATTTTAACTGATTTCTAAAAAATTGACTTTTTTCAAAGTTGATAGTGAGGTTAGCCGATATCAGTTTTTCCATTACGCGCACGAGAAGTGAAATATGTTGATCAAAAGTGGACGAAACTATAATGATATCATCAATGAAAACAAAAACTTTATGCTCGAATTCAGGGCCGTAGAACAACTTATCCACCAACCGTTGTTGGGTAGCTGGGGCATTTGTCAAGCCAAAGGCCATGGACTTAAATTGATATGTACCACGCGTTGGAATATAAAAAGCTGTCTTACATCTGTCTTCCTTTTTTATTAAAATTTGCCAAAAACTTTTAGATAAATCTAAACTTGTAAGATACTTGGCATCGCGAAGGTTATCCAAAATTTCGGCAATATATGGTAGGCTATAGGCGTCTTTTTTGGTAACCGAATTTAGTTTACGGCTATCCAAACAAAATCTTAGTTCGCCATTTTTCTTAGGCGTGAGTAGTACTGGGGAAGACCATTCACTCTCGCATGGTTCAACAACATCTTCTTTGAGCATGTCATCAAGCTGTTGAACTAAAACTCGTTGCTTTTCCAACGGCATCCTATAGTAACGTTGACGAATGGGGGCAGCATCTCCAGTGTCAATCGAATGGGTAATCAAAGAAGTTCTTCCCAAGCCACGTACTTCGTATGAGATATTACGAAACTGGGAAATAATATGGTCAGCTGTGATTTTCTGATCTTCAGTTAAATGGTTATATCCACAAAGATTAGTATTTTTAGCCAGCGCTAAATCGTTCAGCGTGATATCTGACTCTGAACTTAAAACTACAGAATCAATTTTTTTTGGGAACAAATCGAAATATTTCCAAAAGTCCATACCAAGAATTAAGGAATTTTGAATTTCTGGGACAACGTATATATCCAAAATATGAAGTTGGTCTAAAAATTTCACGGGTAGATGAATGAGACCAATACTTTTTAGCTTCTGACCACCGGCAGCTATAAATTGTAAGGGGTCAATATTTTGCAACGTAAAACCTATGTCTATAAAATATTTATGACTATTGTTACCTAAGATAGATACGGAAGACCCAGTATCTAATAAGCCTACTAAAATCTTATCATGCAATTCGACAGAGACATAAGGACGTGGATAGTGTGTTACTGAGTTGTGGATTGAAGAAACAGAGTAGCAAGAAAAGAAACTTGAGATAAATTTAAGCCAGTTTGACCAATCCGATCGATCAAATCTCTTAACTAAACTCTCACATTTACTGTTACTACAATCCACATTAGTTAGTTTTTTGATTTAGGTTTGCAGTCCAAACAGTCTGGATAACGAACACCTTTTTTTCCACATTTGAAGCAAATCGGAAAATGAGGTTGCTGACATTGGCCAAGGGAATGAGTATTAACACGACATCTTGGGCAATACAAACGCTTATTATATAAGTTATTAGAAGTACTAACAGTATTTAAATTATATTGTTTCGAATGTTCACCAGGTTTCTGATTGTTATAATTATTTTGATAATTTTTACTATATTTAAATTTATTAAAATTATTCCTAGACGAATCAATAGTATGTGTATTGTAACTATAATTTTTATTGAATGATGTACAAGGAGATTGGCGATTGTAAGCAAATTCCTTGGCAAGTGTCTCAGAATTTACCTTCGGAGGTTCGTGAAAACGTGCAGTACGCGACTGAATATTTTCATAACTACGACACAAGTCCTTGAGAGCATCAATACTAGAAATATTAGGTGAAGCTGCCAAAGTACTAGCATATATAGGTCTAATATTATGTAAGAGAATTTCCAGTTTGTCCTCCTCTGATAACTGCTTAGTAAGGCGAGAAAACATCCCGTGCATTATAGAAATGTATATTGCTATATTCTCTTGTTCACCCTGAGTACGCGTTCTAATTTCAGACAATAGACGGTAGTCATAATCACTTTGGCTGAAATCTTGCTTGAGAAGTATTACGAGATCATCCCAGGAGTGAACTTTGTCTTGAATGCATCTAAACCAGTGTAAAGCATCGTCGGTAAAAATTTCAAAAGCAAATGTCAGCAGCTTGTCATTAGACATTCCCCGAGATAAAGCCAATTCCTCTGCCTTTTGAATAAATGATCTAACGCATGTTTTACCAGAATATTTAAGTTTTCCTACAACTTCAGAAACAACTTTTTTTTCGCAAGTAACAGTAATCAAATCAGAAATGGGTTCTGAATTTGTTGGAATTTGAGCAGGTTCAATTTTTAATTTTTTTAATTCATTATAATATTGTTTATAAAGTTGTGAACATTCCATATACCTGGCATTTATATCAACTGTTCTATTTATTCTAATTAGTCTAAAGTAAATGTGGTGAAGTAAAGTCTCCGTTCTAGAGTAGACATTTTTATCAAATTTTATTTTTAAGTTTTCTAAATTATCTTTTATTTTGACCAAAGTTTCTTGTACCTGAGCTATATCAATAGTTGCTTCTAAATGCGATTCTAAGATATCTTCGGGAGGTAACAGTGGACCTAATTTAACAATTTGTTTCCTAAGATCTTGTACTGATTCTCCCGTAGAACCACCTCTAACACCAACCTCATACTCTAGCTCATTTTTTTGCAATGATAGATATTTGATTTGATATGACATTGTGCTTAGTACCGCAATGGATGTGTGTTGCAATATACAAATCAACAGCAGGTAAACTACATTAAACAATAAGCGAGTAGCGACTAAAAACTACAACTACAGACTAACAACAATAGACTTTCAAATTGTGTATATAAAATTGTAAAATAATAATCAATAATAATTCATTCTCGGTAAAATAATAATTAATAATAATTTAATAAAATGATAAATATAATAGAATTTAATATTTTAGTAATATAATTCGATCGATTTTATTTTTTTTGTATATAGACGCGTTAATAGATTGTATAGAATCAGTAGTAAACACAATTTAAAAGACTAAATTAAATAAAAATAAATGCTAGTTTACAAATTACAAAGATAAACCAAGCACCAAGGATAACTACAAAATGCAAGGAAGCAATGCAAGCGAAAACGGCTCAGTGAAATTCCTATTGATCAGGCGCCATTGTAACATTTAAGGGGTTTTAAGTATAGTACGTAGGAAAGGTTAGCTCAGTAAGTAAAGCAAGTGAACAGTAATAACAAACAGCTTTATTAATACTAAACACTGGGGGTGAGTCTATGATTCTATTGAGCCACTTCCACTTAACACTGTCCTTATGGAAAACCACTTATCTGCCATGTGCTCTTCAGGTGCGCGTTGACAGCCGCATACAGTCCTCTAATTCCGTCAGTATAATTATCCTGGATATCAGTAGCCTTTGTCAGATTTATCCGTAGAGTGGAACCCTGGAATTCCGGAAAGTAGTCATTTTAGAAAATGTCCGAATTTGTTGAACTGACTGCAACATTCCGTTGAAGATGAAAGCATAAGCACTAACTAGCAGAGTGGCTACCATAAACATTAAGTAGTGATCGATGATGTTGCAATGCAATGATAAATCAATTGATTAAATTAATTAAAAGAAAGACAATAACTTGTTTCGTACTGAATAATTTGACTTAATCAAAATATTGTACAATAGTTAAATAACAATTATTTTATTATGTTTAAGAATTCTAATTGTAAATAATAATAGTTTAAGGTATTGTAATTGTTTGATTATAATGGATTAATTCATTCTATGGAAAAAGAATGATTAACATTAACTTATTTGCTGAAATATTAGAAATGTACATAATTAAAATCATGCAATTGCGTAATTCATAATATAAAACGATTATATACAATTAATACTGAATTATTTGATTGTAGAAACATTAATTTGAATAAAATGAAAAATTTATAATTTTAAGTGGGTACATTACAAAAAAATCACAATTTCTAGAAACATGAAGAAAGTTAATTAGGCTGCTTTATCTACATGGAATATGGCATGAAATGATAGTAAGCATTAAAACAAAACGCATATTAATCCCACATTGTGAATTCTACTTCCTTAATCTAAATAATTTATTTTGCAACACTCACCCGTATTGGGGTCAAAACAATTCACCAACTAAGTAATAAATATTATAGCAGTATTTCGATAATTCACTCCTTAATTGTATTATCAATAAAATGGTAGCAATTATTAAATTAGATTTAAAATCTCGAGCAGTATTTGAGATTGCTGTTAGCTATCAGCGGTCGGCGGTTAAGTGAATCGAGCGACACCTCACGCATTCACGCAGCCGGTCACATCCTTTTGTTCGCCGTGCGTGACGTAGCCACCCGTCAAACGTCTTGTTATAATCAAACACCACAGGTGTACGTATAGCTCGGTACTTAGGTTGATTGCTAGTTATAATACTTGTTTTTAGTAAACACAAGTAAAAATATAAAGTTTAAATTAAGTTAAGTTTTGTAATTGTATTCATGTAGTATAATTTTGTAAATTCAAATAAAATTATCTACTCCAAGAACGTTCCGTTACACCTCTCGTGATGATAACCTGACACTGCCTAAAGAATTCTGAAGAGACCGAAACAGGTGGAAATCTGAAGGTGCAAGGTCAGGACTATACGGCGGATGCATTAACACCTCCCAGCCAAACTCTCTTAATTTTTGCTGAGTGGCTAAAGATGTGTGAGGTCTAGCGTTATCATGATGAAAAACCACACCCCTTCTGTTGATTAATTCCGGCCGCTTTCTCTCAACTTCTTGCTTTAATCTCATCAGTTGTTCGCAGTAGAGTTCAGAATCGATGATCCTGCCTGGTGGTAACAGCTCATAATGAATAATGCCCTTCCAATCCCACCACACACGCAGCATCACCTTGTTGCGAGTTTCGCCACAGTCTGTGAAGCCTGACCGGCCTTTGACCACGACCTTTTTCGCACGTTCTTGTCGTACGTGATCCACTTTTCATCACCAGTTATCAGCTTCTTCAAAAATGGTTCGGTTTCATTACGTCGTAATAAAGAATCACAAATGAGTACACGGTTCATTAGGTTTCTTTCAGTGAGCTCGTGAGGTACCCAAATGTCGAGCTTTTTTGTGTCCACTGCACTAGGTCCATAAACATCGCAATTTTTTTTCGCGGCTTGCGTTGCATTTTTACCTTTTTTGTAGTAAAATTTTAAAATGTATCGAATTTCTTCATTAGATTCACTCATCTTGGTGGTACGAAAAACAAATGAAAATCACACATTTTTCTAATTTGAATTTGGAATTATGTTCCTTAAAATTTAAACTTTCAATGATACCAAAACCAGCCAGATACAAATAGTATAGCCAAAGAGATTTTATTACAAGTTTATACATACCATAATGCGAAAAGACTTTTTCCCCAACCTAATATTTCCACGTTTACACCATTATCTAGCCCAAAGTAAGTATTGTTAGCAGAAATGAAGAATGAATCGTTGCGAATGACGTCACCACAACGCCGCCATAAAAGCAATCTCTAGTTCGCTCTCACCCCATTTGCTTGTCGGACGTTGAAGAGCGAGGTCGGTTGGAAAGGTATACGCCGTAATGGCGGTGACGGCTCGGTTGAGTCAGTCGTATTCCGACCGCCGGACCGAGCGGACGTCTGCCACCACAGTGTACAGTGAATCATAGAGTGACTTAGTGCTATAGCACAACCCTCTCCCGACATTCCGGAGGACACCACAGTGGTGATCGATGTGATTTGCAGTTAGTCATTTGTTTCATCCTTATTATTCGGTTATTGTGTAAAGAGTTGTTTTCTGTGCAATCGCTTGTACTTGTTGTGAAAATCTAATTGAAAGTAAAATTGTTTTAAGTTACGATGATAATTCTTTATTTTTATTTTATTCCATTCCTGATTCCTAAAATCAGAAGTGGGATAATACTTCCTACGCCTACATTAGAGGTTTTTTAAGTTTAAAAGAGAAAATAACAAGCGGTTGCAAGGATTCGATTTGTTATGCCGCTACCGTCACAAAATCGGAAAATAAGCCACCGCGCCATAAGATTAAGCGTGGTATGTACAAGCAAATCACATCGACACCATCATAGATCTCGTTCTTGTAGTCGTGGGTCGCGCTCACGGTTGTCTAGGAGTGAAAATCTTTCACGGTTCCGTAGGAGTGATACTCGTGTGTCTACTCGGCACGTAGAATGTAGTTCGCGGTCTCAACGTAGCGCGCCTCGATACAGTAGATGCCGTACTCATTCACGATCTTATCACAACCGAACCGATTCACAACCTCATTCTAGAGACCGTCGCGGGTCTCAAACGTGTTACTATTCGATGGCGGAGACATTAAACGCGATAGTGTCTAGACTAAATGCCATCGAGGAAAATACGGCGAGTGTAACGCCAACTCTGTCTGACCGTGTTTGTGTTAGAAATACTGTGAGTGTACCGCCAAACTCGCCTGACCGTGCTCGTATTAGAAATACTGCGAGTCTAACGCCAAACCCATCTGTTAATAGTGTTAGTCCTACCCCTAATGCGAGAACAGCAACTCAACCGCAGCGCAGGTGCTTGCCGATGCTATTCTAGCATTAAATAAAACAAGGTCCCACAGTAACTTTGATCTATCAATAATTTTGGTGCGAGGAGGTAGAACGCACAAAATTGGCTAACGGCTGGTATGATTTAGTGTCTTGCTCGAGATTCTCATGTCTAAAAGGTGACGCCAAAACGAAACAGAAAGTTAGGCGAATGGTCAACCAATGACCGCAAATGGTCAAATTTCGTTGAAGAGTTTAAGTCTATGTGCCATAACATTGTTCAGGCGCAAATACTTTTTAAGGTTATGAACACAAAGTCCGACAAATTTCCGACATACGCAGGGTACGCGCGTCGATCTCTGCTTTGTTTGCGTATGGTTCGGGGTTTGAGTGAAGATCTGATGATTTGAGTGGTGATGCGTGGTGTTGATGACGCCCAAGTGGGGGTGGCGGCCGCTGGTGCCGGCTTGGCTACGGAAGGCATTGTTTCGTTTCTGTCCATTTGTGTCAAGCCTAGCCGCAGCAAATTGATCGGTCATGCACCAGCTAGTGCTTTTGGGAAGCGCCACACTACGCCACTAGATTTCGAGTGCAACAGCGATCAGACTGGACATGTGGGTGTGGAGTATACCGGGGAAATTGGGGATGCGGGTAGCTCAAAAATTAGGTACATGTTCTTTGTGTAAAAAGACAGGTTACAAGGAAAGTGATTGTGTTGCCAAGGCTCGCTCACAGGGGCGTAATACTAATCAACGCACAGTTAGTTTGTGTAATGAGTTAAATAATTCTTCAAAAATAGTGACACATCCACAACAGTTATTCAGGGTACACCTGGGGACGTTTTGATAGATAGTGGCGAGCGCGATTTCCCTGATATGCGATTGGGCTCTCACTTTTCTTCTATTCTATTCTATTCTTGATTGATGGCGTCCCGATGCATTTACGTTGCGCGTTTTGCCAATGTCGAGTGAGGGAGTGATTAAGTAACTAAAAATTATACGGTAGATTTGAATTGGAAGTGGAGTCTCTCAACACGTGTTTTTGCAACGAGAACTCGGGAGAAACTCCTACACTTTTCTTGTCCGCGTAATCAAACTCATTGTGTTTTGAAAGGAATTAGTACAAAGCAGATTTAGCTCGCGAATGTGTCACACTTACAGTGGAATTCAGTAACTTTGCTTTCGATATTGAATTTATGGTTGTACCCGCAACCTGAATGAATACACCGATTATTATCATACTGACGTTCTCAATAGAGATGGTGTAATGCGATGTATTACCTACCGAGTTGGAGTATCTGGGCCGAGCCAGGCCGAGCGCCTGACAGATGGAGGCGCCGAGCGGTTGCGCCAGTTCCTGAGCTGCGTGGCCGGGTCCGTCGCAGTCTGCGTGCTGCCTACCCGGCAGTCGCGCACCATCCACGTGCGTGCCTCTTCCTGCGCGCCCTGCCTGCGCGCCCTGCTTGCGCGCCTTGCTTGCGCGCTCTACCTGCGTGCCCTGCCTGCGTGCCCTGCTTGCGCGCCCTACCTACGCGCCCTGCTGCGCGCCCTGATTGCGCGCACTACCTTACAGACATATCTTTCGATATGTGTTGGGTTTCGACTTTGTACCCATATCCATTGATATGTGTTTGACTTTGGTCCTGCAATCTCGTATGGCTTAGCCTTGTACGTAGAATAGTGAGAATAAGCGATGTGTGTGGTCGATGAAGCTTGTAATACGATGATTGTTAGTGAAGTAGAAGAAGTTAAGAAATAGCATCGTGTGTATCATTGAAAGAGGGCCTTGATTGTGTGAGGAATGAAAGAATAGGCAACTTTACAAAAAAGTTTTGTTTTTGTGTTCATGTTGTTTCTCATCGACAGATTCCGAAGCTGAAGACAATGATGACACCGGTGCTGAGCCCTGGTCTGCTCAGGTTGACCCTGTTGAGGTCTTCCATGAAGATATCTTGTGAAATGCGGCCGAGGACGGCGCATGATCAGGATAGGCCGTGTTAGCAGAAATGAAGAATGAATCGTTGCGAATGACGTCACCACAACGCCGCCATAAAAGCAATCTCTAGTTCGCTCTCACCCCATTTGCTTGTCGGACGTTGAAGAGCGAGGTCGGTTGGAAAGGTATACGCCGTAATGGCGGTGACGGCTCGGTTGAGTCAGTCGTATTCCGACCGCCGGACCGAGCGGACGTCTGCCACCACAGTGTACAGTGAATCATAGAGTGACTTAGTGCTATAGCACAACCCTCTCCCGACATTCCGGAGGACACCACAGTGGTGATCGATGTGATTTGCAGTTAGTCATTTGTTTCATCCTTATTATTCGGTTATTGTGTAAAGAGTTGTTTTCTGTGCAATCGCTTGTTACTTGTTGTGAAAATCTAATTGAAAGTAAAATTGTTTTAAGTTACGATGATACTTCTTTATTTTTATTTTATTCCATTCCTGATTCCTAAAAGTATCATTAGAACTTATGTTATGGATACTAGACAACGGACACTTCAATATACATAATAATTTTAGATATATTTATAAATAAACTTAATTAAATATATAAACAACCATGACTCATCAACAAATATTCGTGATCGTCACACAAATATTTGCCGCTACCAGGATTCGAAACTGGACTGCTTGATTTATCAGTCATACTGACCACTACACCACGACGGCGTCAAAACTTATATAATACTTTCTTATTAGGACCATGAGTCGTCATGATGCACTTCAACTATTGTACTATATGACCTCTTTTATAGTTTCAAATCAGCTGGTAGAAGCCGATATGGGGAAGACAATTTCAGGAGAGGAAGGGCACAGCGGATTGGGTGTTCGAAATTGCAGCAACTGGGGCAATATACCTCCACCTTCCAGAAGACCGCAGCCAAATAACACAACATTCTCATAATGTTCTGTTAGTTAGTCGGGTTGTCAGAGCTTCAAAAGGTAGGGGATGGAGGGTTGGCAGCGCGAACGTGTCTCATAATGACGTAGGCCACTGTGACTGCTTATAAACAGGTGAGCCTTAAGCTTGGTTGCCGACAAAACAAAAAAAAACTTTCTATTGTAAATTCGCCTTTTCCTTGGACCACACCTTTATTCCTAAGTTGCTGCAATTAACACTACTTCCTTCCTAACAGAGGAATAGCTGCTACAATGCATTTAGAGAGCTTATACCTTCATTTGTTGATGCAAAACTACCGCAGAATGAATACCTCTTTAATGAAGGCCAGGAACGTACTTGGTCTAAAGAATTTATCGAAAGCGGGACTTTCAAGAAAAAGCAGATTGGTAGCGCTGCGCTCCGTAAAATGTTAAGCAATCAATTTGCATACAGGTATCCAAGGTGATGAACATAGCATGTGTCCGTAATCTGATAACAGCAGGGAGGACCAGCTTAATATGCTGAAGCAGCACTTTAAGCTGGTTGTCCCTACTGACTTTTTTGCAAAATTCAGAAAAACTGATAAGAATGCTAGGGTGAATAAAAATGGATTATATATAAGTTAGGAATGAGCACATTATTGGAACTTTGAAATATACGGCCTGCCTGGTGATAAGTAGTCACCATAGTATTACAATTACTGACGTTTACAGATCGGCAATGAATCGACTAGTGTGAGACCAAAAAAAATAACCATTGTGTCAGTAATACGCATGTCTGCGTGAAAAATAGCACTGCAATCTGAAAGTATGTATGTTTAGATTGAGGTGCCACTTTTTCTATCGTAATTAAATATATTGAGTTATTTAGTAGTAATTAGGAAAAGTTTTGTACGACCGAACTTGGATTTTGACCTCAATCTAAACATACATTCTGTGTGACTGACAGGCTGACTTGGACCGCCTGCGTGTACGTGAAATGGTCTCGTCTATCTGTCTCGCTCAAATATACGCGTTTGTATGCTCTTTCTCTTTTACATTGCCTGTCTCCTATATCTATTGCAGTCACCGTAGCCTATAGACGCTTCCAACACTGACGTGACACTCGCGCGCTGCCAACTCTTGTCCCCTTCCCAACCGTACTCACCAATAGAATCACAACACCACAGAAGTAGTAGAAGATACTATTTGACAGTATTACCCCAGTTCAACCACTCTAAATTCCAACGGCTACTCCGCTATGCCCTAGCTCGACATATGCTGTTATCGGATTATAGCAGTAGTTTACTCCTAATCATGCAGTCCGGGGCAGTGGTCTAACTGCTCTGTACAAGTAGTTGGACCATGGATCTTTACTAGGGGCAGTTGTCCAACTTTAAAAATAGTTGGACCACAGCGCCTTTTGTGAGTTCGTGGTCCAAATAATTTCAGTCGGGGGCAGTGGTCCAACTGCTCTGTACAAGTAGTTGGACCATGGGTCTTTACTAGGGGCAGTTGTCCAACTTTAAAAACAGTTGGACCACAGCACCTTTTGAGAGTTCCGTGGTCCAATTGATTTCAGTCAGGGGCAGTGGTCCAACTGCTTTGTACAACTAGTTGGACCCTGGGTCTTTACTAGGGGCAGTTGTCCAACTTTAAAAATAGTTGGACCACAGTACCTTTTGAGAGTTCCGTAGTCCAATTCATTTAAAAAATAACTTGCAGACTTTAAAAACCTTGCCAACTCTAACAACTTCAACTACATCTATGTGTGTATGGCACCAACTGATTTAAGGTACCACAAATTTTGCTTTTTCTTTTTTAAGTTTACAGAATTTTTGTTATTTTTTAGATATATCCTATTTTTTATGATAATTTTCATTTTATTTACCTTTAAACAGTTTATTTACGGGAACTTGTCAAATACTCACCTTTAAATTTCATCACGTCTCCACGACGTAAGATTATCTTTTATGTAAGTCAAAATACGATTATTTTTAGGGTTTATAGGTGTTTTTATCCAAAAGAGTGTAGGTACTAACATTAAAATGAAATGAAATGAAATGAAAAAGCTCTTTATTTAAATGGACTTTGCTAAGTACTTTTAAATCGTCAAAAGCCCTACCACCATTTCGACGAAATAATTATTTTACTTAAATAATTATTAGTATGCTGAAACGGAGAAGAAATGGCGAAAGAAACTCCGCAGCTTACAATTTCGTAATGATTTCAAAACATCATTACATGTCCATAGATATATCAATATGAATAACTTGCAATTTTAAATGCGTAAATTTGGGCAGATTTTACTCCCACGCATTTGGATCATTTAAATAATCATTTAACTTGTAATAAGCTTTTTTATATAATTTAGATTTTACAGTTTTTTTAAATTTATTAATAGGCAAGTCTCTAATATTCTTTGGAAGCTTATTGTAAAAACGTATACATTGGCCCATAAAGGAATTGCTTATTCTGTGGAGACGAGTTTTATATACAACCAAATCGTGTTTCTTCCTAGTATTTACATTGTGCGTATGACATTTCTCGGAAAAAATCATAATATTTTTCTTTACATTGTTAGAGGGATTTGGGCTAGGTTATAATGGTTTGGCCTAAAATAGCCTTTGGGCGTGTTTTAGTAAATAAATACACAAGTATGAATCTGCCTTATATTTCACAGGTCCATTTTTATATATAACACATTCAACAATTATGAACAGGAGCAGCTCTATGAATTATATGTAAATAAATAGGATATTTTATATTACAATTTCTTAACAAAATCGTATTATACAGCTAAAGCGCTTACGCTTTAAGTTTCGTATACAATACTAAAATAATGACAATGAGGTAGAAAAAATGTAAATGTAATTAAAAAAATAATTAAAAAGTAAAATAGATAGTTCTTATAATTTTATATTAAAACTTGAGTTAGAGTATGTTTTTAAACTGTACAGACAAATCTTTGTTGACAAAATAAATCACGTTGATTTCATGTATTCATACAATGTTTTACATCTTATATAATAAATAATTGGTTCCAGCAATTGACACGTAACTTTAATAGTAAAAATTCCATTCATTTATTATACTATACTAGAGCGGTTGTTAAACTAAATCCTAATAATTATAGCCATCTACTTGACTATTGTTATATAATGTTACATGACATTGATGATAAAGTTACGGATAACTTGAGAAATTCAGTAATTTTGACTAATTGGGGAGTATTGATGTGATCGCGAGAAGCTGTTGGATGCGGGCACCGGAGGCCCGTTCGTGGGAGGTCCTTGGATAAGAACCTATGCCCCGTAGTGGTATAGGATGTCCAAAGGGAAGTACTGCCGCCGGGCAAGGTGTTGTATGCCTGGGGCCTGCGGTCCGGCTGAGTGTAGTTGGAAATTCTATAACTATATATAGCGAGCACCTTTGGAAAAATCGTTTGCGCGATTCAGGTTCCCATACTAATTGACGCGCTTGTATGCGTACTGTTGTATAGCGCCATCTATGTTATCTATGAGAAGGCGGCAGTTGCCGCCACATTGGGTCTTTCTGCTGAAATGATGACGATTGATGTGGACCGATCAATAAGAATAGTCTCCTACACCTTTGAGAGAGAGTCTGATTTAGACTGATACATCATAGATTGTTTGGAACATTCTGTAGGTTCATGTTTTTTTTTTGACCAAGCGGAGTATTTCGTCGATGCTTCTAGTCGATGCTTCATTAGAGTGTTTGCACCACAATAATTATCGGCTATTATTCACAATCTTGTGCATCATAATAAAACACTTTTTCTGCACCAAATCTACTCCAAAACAATTTTTGAAAGTCAATCTCACCCTTTTTTTTGCTATTTGAATAGGGATAATAAAGGGTTTCTTTTTAGTAAAAATGAGTTTTCACCAAATACAACTTTAGGTAAGAATTTACATTTGTGAGCATTTATACTTTTTGTAGGTTAGGTTTGTATGGTGTTAATTTAAATGAAAACCCATAATAAACATGTCGTCGTGACAAAAAATATCAATTTAGAACTTTATTTAAATAGTGTTGTAACAATTTGTGAAATCGATGAAAATGCATTTATCGATTTTTCTGTAGTAACTATTTTGGCTGGCAACTTTTTATTACCTATAATATAACTCAACAAATAATCTAAAAGTAATGTAAAATACTACTAAATGCTTCTAATTACTGACATACTTTTAAGAATTGCTTAATGTAAGGAGTAATTTACTGTATGGTTTATTCAAATTTGGTTATACTGTTCAAGGGTGGGGCGAAAGTAGGCTGATTTTTTTTTCATAGTTTTATTTTAATGCTTGACGGGACAGCCCAAGAGACCTTCATGCAAACTCCTTGATATCATTATCTGGTTATAAAAATATCTAACAATGTTATGTAACCTTATATACTTGGCGTATGGCAACATTTTAAAGTACGCTCCAAGTATTATACTTCTAGTTTGTGTTCAACATGAATTTATTATAATTAATTTAACAGTTCCGAAAAGATATAAGGAATCTTTACCAAACAGATTTTAACCGATTAAGATAATTAAAATAATAAAACAATTGTAAATTTATATTAACTTTATGTAAGTATGTCACAAACAACCAACTGCAACCCAGCCTTGCAATTGGCCAATGACCATGATGATGATTTTAAAATGATATCACATAGAATTAGTAGAAGGGAAAATAAAAGTATGATGGAAAGCAACCTTAAGGTCAGTCCATGGATTATTAGTTATAAGTACATCTAATTATCTTCTGCTGCTTCTCTCTGAAACAAGATATAAAAAAAAAAATTAGGGCGCGAAAGTACATGGGAGGTAGGGCATAGCGAATTAGATAAAATTATAGTAGATTGTAGGTATAATAAAGGAGCAAAATAGTATTTTTTCGGCGAGGACGGACTTTAAACCCCGAGCGAGGAATTCAAAGTACCTACATCGCCCTAGAGAATAGTAGATTGTATAACAAGGGAGCAAAATAGTAATTTTATGGCGACGGATTCAAAGTACATCGCCCGAGGAAAAAATAATTTGCTCTCGAGTTATATACTCTACTTTTCATCCCCTTTCTATGAGAAAATAAATAAGAGACGCTATTATGTAATTAATGAATATATTTAATCAACAAAAGACATGTGAAATGAAGTAAAAATAATTACAAATTTATATTTATATTGGATACGCTAGCGCAATTATTAAAAGTTATTGTCACTGTTTTATTTGGGATAGATATTGTTGTCGATTCGTTTACATTTTGAGTATTTGTACGACGCTGTTAGCTTCTATAGTTATTGTTTCAGGAGTTAATGCATTATCACTTTCATAACTCGCGGTAATAGAACTCATTATTTTTGCAAAATATAATAAAATATGTACTGAGCTTGAACAGAAAAATAATTCGCGCGCTTTTGTTTTTTTTTAGTTAGTGCGGGTCCCCGCCGTGTCGTGCAGCCAACACGTACCAGCCAGTAATTAATACAATTTGCGTTCGATTTCTATGAATGATATATGTTCTAAATTCAAATCTCTTTTACGCCCTCTAAAAAGTTCTTAAGGGAAAAGAGCTATTTTGTTCCCACTTATAGAGGAACAAAGCGACACTTTTCGAATAGAAGAGATGAAAATATAATTTGCTCTCGAGTCATATACTCTACTTTTCATCCCCTTTCTATGAGAAAATGTACTGAGTAACAAGAACAGAGACGCAATTCGCGCGCTTTTGTTTTTTTGTTAGCGCGGGTCGCCGCGCCGTGCAGCCAACATGTAGGCCGGCCAGCAATTCATAATTGTCGTTCGATTTCTATGTATGATATATGTTCCATATTCACATCTTATTTCCGATTCTAAAAAGTTCCTATCGGAAAAGAGCTATTTTGCTTCCACTTATAGAGGAACAAAGCGACACTTTTACGACTTTGACATCTTTTAACTATTTGTGAACGGTGTCAACATCCGGGAGGCACCGATTCGAACCCCGCCAAGTACCAATGTTTTTTCAAATTTTGAATTCATATGTACGTTTACTCGACGCTTTTTACGGTGAAAGAAAACCTCATGAGGAAACCCGAAGAAATTCTTAGGTTGTATGTGAAGTCGACCACACTTGGCCAGCGTGGTTGATTAAGGCCTATCGCCCTTAATGTGAGGTAGGCTCGAGCTCCTCGGAGGGGGCGTTATATGAGCTGATGATGGTGTTAACATCCGTATTGGTTTCTTTTATGTTATTTGGTTGGCAGACGAGCAGATGGCCTACCTGGTGGTAAGAAGTCTCCGCAGCCTAATGCAAACTACTGACGTGTCACTCACGCGCTATCAACCCTAGTCTCGTTGCCAACCCTGCGGATCTCTGGTTATTTATTGAAAATACTGGTTATTTATTAATTTTATTGATAGTTCAATACCTATATCTTTTACACAAATCAAGAGGTATTGAACATGTAACCTTAGGTAGGTATTTTTTTTTTGTTGACAAACCTTAACCCCTTATCTGTCAAGGTCTTTTCATCAAATATGGTGTATTTGTCCTAATATTTCCGCAGTACAATATTTACTTCCGGCACGGTACTGGGGACTCTCCCCTACATCATTTGCATTTTGTCGAATTTTCTTTTTACAGAGTTGCTGTAATTTTTATTACTTCTGCTGTAGAACTTTCATTGTGTAAATATGATAACTTTTAACCATCACGAAATTTTGGTAAAACATACCTACATCTAATATATTAATATTTTCAGGACCAATTTTCATTAACGGGCCACCAGGTCCTCTAGGAAAGTAAATACCTATAATATTTCTTGAACCACTGTACGCTACTTTCCGTTCTCTATTTGCTCACAAAACCCGACCAAAAAAAATTTGTTTAGGCCATTTTGTGAGGAAATATATACACACATAAATACATATCGCACCTTTGGGAACAAAGGGTCACCTCTACTTTTTTTTTTACAAAAACGGCACATGCAGAAAAGACCGCGATAATCAACTTCATAAACATAGTAAAAACGGTGACAATCGCATGAATAGCATCGTTTTGAATGCGAGGGTAACGGTCATTTTTTGCGATTTTGGTCGGTTTGGTTGAAATGTAACGTCTCATTTAATGTGTAGTGTCTTAACAGCCGAAGTGAAGCAAGCTAAACGTTGTGAATTTGTAACGGAGAGGTATTGCGGCAAGTTATATAGCCGGTATGCTGGGACACAAGGACTCTCCTTGTCATCGAAGGAGGTGTAGGCAGTACCTAGTTCACCACGCCTGTCCCATGCGGAGTAGTGGACCGAAGTAGATGGAGACATTAGCTAGATTTTTTTTTATAAAAAAACGACAAATAATTCTTCAGAACAAACTCCGATAAACAAGCGCTAGAATACGCATAAGGAGGGAACATCTCTCCTTAGCTTATTAGGATGCATTGAAACGAAAAACTGTTAGAGATATGGGAGTTTTATTAGAGATTTTTTTTCTGAGAATATTTTCAAATCTTGAACTGTAATGAAAAACATGACTTAAATTGTGTTAAGTGGTTACCGTCGCCTATAGACACTTGCAATATTAAGGGTAAATCATTAAACACTGGGGACTAAGATGAATTATGCTTTCCTTGCCCAGTAATAACACTGCCTACCTTTCCCTTCAATCCAAAGCACAGCGAACTGCTTCACGGCAGAAATAAGAAAGGCGGTGGTTCCTACCCAGACGACCCTACATATGGGTCTACCACCTAGTGCAAAAAAGTAAAATGCATTATGTCTTACCATAAATTGCCATATTTTAATTTTGGAAAGTAGATCGTCGTCTAGCATCGGTTTGGCTTCCATTGTTTTAGTTCTCGGTCCTGTCTCCACGGGGATGTCTTGATTTTCAGTTCTGAAAACAAATTTAAAGGAAGGTAAATAAATAATGACTTTTGACGACTCAAAAAAGGTTTGATACCATATTCATATAAATACTAGCTGACCTGGCAAACGTTCTTCCATTCCAAATATACTTCTTCTTTTGAGCGGTATGAACTATGCTTTACAACCCATTCTCGTACCTAACAAATACAAATAAAAAAAAAAACATAAAAATCGGTCTAGCCGTTTCAGAGGAGTTCGAACACAAACACCATGACATAAGATGTTTATATAATAAAATCACTACCTAAGCATTAGTAGCAGAAATGTAAATAAGAAATTAAAACACATACAAAAACAAAAACCCTAAACATACACAAACATGAAGTCAGGGCGTTCTTCCATAGGAGCAGGTAGAGATCGCGTATTTCCACTTGTTACGATCCTTATAAACTTATAATTATACATCTACTTTCATGACAGTCTTTTTTTTTTTTTTTTTTTTTTTTATAAAAAGTCAAGCAAATGACTCCATTCCACCTGATATTAAGCAGAAATGGAGTCCACATGCGAAGATAGCTGGTGCGAAAGATAAACCGCCGCGCTAGCCACCTTCGCCTTGCCGACCTGCAAGGTGCTTCTTCACGTCTCGTTTAAATGACCCAGGATTGTAGGAAGGAGGGAACACATGTTCTCCTATTTCGAGTGCTAACCTGGCCTTAGGTCATCCCTGTCCTACTCAGTTCCTAACAAAATATACGAAAAGCTCAACAGTGGAGAAACGCGTAAGATATACGCTCACCTACTAAAGTTGTTAGTAGCGACATCTGTTGTCATTTTCTTTGAACAAGAACCACTGAAAACGCCATCTATCGAGCTTGATGAGAACGAGAGGGAAAACTTACAGTAGCTTTTCAGTGGCGGGCGCGTCGTCTGTCATCTCCTCCTGAAAGATGTCGCTGAGGTCGTTTTTCGAGGGCAGGGGCACCTGATGCGGGCGAGCCTGAAATTTCAGAGGATTTAGATTAAATTTAGTTCCCAATCCAAAATGCGAGTAAGTATATGATTAACAACAAAATTTAATAGTGTTAAAATAATATCGTTGAAACATAAAAAAATATCATTGGAATCATAATATTTTTTCTATTAATCGACACTAATTCTTCTCTGGTTAGGTGTGCGAATCAGATTTTTTATGGGAAAATGGACAAACGAGCAGACGCGATCGTAAGTGATTGTGTTCTGTGGTGATTACCACCGCCTATGAATATATGGGCTTTAAGAAAGGAATACGCTGTTTTTGAAGATTTCGAGGTCGTATTAGTTCTGGAACACCGCTGGCGACTGTTTTGTGTCGGACATGTCTTTGAGTGTTTCTTAGCACCGATGTTTTGTCGTATTAGAAAGTAAATGTTTACCAATGAATACGTAACTTACTTATTTAATTAATATACAATAGTTTCCAAAGCCTATACGCGCGAACAACGAACGGTCGACAACCAGGCATGGAGACTGCTATTAAAGTTCCGCCATTATGTTGGCTTTACTACTCAGCAAAGTCCATTTAAATAAAGAGCTTTTTCATTTAATTTCATTTCATTATAATTAAAAGATTATGACTGGTCGTTCTGGCTTAATTAAGTAACAAACCTGCAAATGTTAACTCCGTTAAATTTATCTTTATCGTATCACAAGGTCAAGATTTTTGTTATTCCCCATTTCAAGCTTCTAACGCGACTTTTTTTTACGACTGCTATCTCTCGACTGTAGCTGGACTACAAGCTTAACGTGCACTCCAAAGATAAAATATTTTTAGCAAAAAAATTGGACAACTAACTTCAATGCGTAAAAATTTAAACTAAAAAGTAAGAAATAAATAATATTTTTATGAAGTAGTTGAAAAGAGCGTCATAGAAAACCAAGGAAAGTATTGATACAGATTTATAATTCTTTATTTATAATTCATACTCCGATATATTTGGAGACAAATGCCTGCCAATAATTCAAAATGAATGGTAAGTTAATGAACTATGAACCTAGTTATTTAACTTAAGTTCATAAAGTAATTTGTCATAGTTTATGTGTTGACTATTGGACCTACTAACCAAAATTTCACTATTGCATATTAGGTAATGCATATTAAATAAAGTTCAAAAAAAAAAAATTGTCATTATTTTTGTGTTCGTGGACGATATCGTTATTTCATCCCCAATGAAATTATCATTTCAACAAAAAAATACTAAACCAATTTCGGTATAATTTATACGGGACCATATTTGAATTATGACCTTCCTAGCGAAAAAAGAATCATCGAAATCGATTCATAATTGACGGATTAATCGCGGAACATACATACAAAAAAAAACATACAGTCGAATAGAGAACCTACTCCTTTTTTGAAGTCGGTTGAAAAATAGAGTTAAAACATTTTTTAGTTCGAATGCCAATCGTGCAATTAGTAGCTTCACTTCTGTGACCGTACGCTCGTGCGTTATCGACCTTCTCATCTAGTTTAAAATTGTTTTAACTGTCTTAAAACTTACCATTTCTGCGTTAACAGCCATGCGGCGGAGCATCCTAGTGAGGTACCAGTCCGGGGCTGTCACGGGTGGCCGGCTGGACCTTTTCCCGTGTGCTGCAAAGAATAGTACATTTATAAACTTGGGCGGCAAAACGAAGCATGTCTTATCGCAGGTATTTGAGCCCGAGCTGAAGGCGATCTGAGATTTTCTTTCTTACCGCTCGAAGTAAATATTTAACTTTGTCACCCCCTGAAGAGGAAGTGGGGACCAGGAAATGCCACTTTCTGGTTCAGGTGTGACATAAAACAATTAGCTTAATTATAGTTAAATAGTGGAGCCGGATAATTCCCGGTTTAGTGCTAACAGCATAATTGTGTTTCTACAGTAGCCAGTTCTGCTTTTCTTGACGGGGAGTGTCAAACACAAGAAAAGAAAGAAAAAAGTTCTCATTTTTTATTTCAGCTCCGTCCCTTACACTATCCTGGGTGGATTTACTATACCTAGTTGACGACGACACGCAAGAAGTTAATGCACTAAGAATTAAATTTGATTACTAACTTGGTTTAGAAAATGTATTATTTTGATAATACGTTTTTATCAAAATAATGCATATTCAAAACCAAATTAGTAAAACGACGCTATAACAAATTGTTTCGGAATTCTTCATCTTAAAGGAAAGAAGGATAGGGTTCTTGCTGCGAACATTTGCAGCAATAAAGGCCTTATAATCTATTAGAAACACAATATTTCAACATTCGACTTTGTTCTCCATAATGGGTTTGATTTTCGATTTCAGTAATGTCTCAAATATCTCGGGAAAATTCAGTTTACACTTACATGTCCTGGTTTATGAGGGTCTGACGTGATTTTTCCTAAGAGGATCAAATTTTTTACTCATCTTTCAAGGTTCTTCCACGTTCGGGGCAGTGACTTTGATTAGTACCGTAAGATCAAAAGATACATGAAAATATGCTAATCATGAAGAGACGAATGACAAAGTTTAAATTATCAGGTCGTTAGCAACTTCCAAAGAAAATATTATATACTAGCTGACTCTGACAAAATTATTAATATGGAGGACAACCAATAAATCGTGCTGATTCTAATTAGGAATATGTTTCTTATCCAAACGCTGTCTTATATAAAGGTTGCCATGATATGCAATGACGATAGAATATCAAAACTATTAATGAAATCAATCAATACTATTTCAGAATTTACTTCCAATCAAACTCATTTTGAAATATCTCAAGAAGTAATGGTGCATTCTCACCGCAGTTATTTTCTTAGAGCAAAGTTTTAAAGTTAGTGTTTATTTGTTGTAGAATTAGTAACATTGCCTAACTTTTGAAAACAGTCAACACGTGGTAACAATCGGTAAAATTTGTTACCCGGCCCGCAGAAGTTTGTGAACGTACCTATGTCATACTACTCGTATGTTGCTGCAATTACTCATTGTAATGTTCTGTTAATTTATATTATAGGCGGCATGAACGCGATAATCAACATTCAACACATAGTAACAAGTAGGTACAAAAGTTCCAGATAGTTACCATGTTATGACTCCAAATCAATACTATGAAAACTGTAAAGAGAGGATAAAACTTGTTGAGTTTTTTGCCGGTTCTTCTCAGAACAAGGCCTTCTGATAGACTCTTGAAACGATGGCATCAAATTTGACTTTCATAAGTGTACAAATTGTACTTAAATGAATAAAGGAGTTTGAGGTTTTTTGAGTTTACCAAATGCTATAGTGCTGCACAATATTGCTCCACAAAAAAATGCATACACCTATAGTTTACAATGGGCCGCACGAGAAAGCTTAAGGTCACTCAAAAGGCAAAGCTTGCTTGGAGTTTATCCCCGTGATCAGATCAGAAATGACGAGATCCGCAGGAGAACTAAGGTCAACGACATAACCATAATTGCGAACCGTAAGTGGCAGTGGGTACATAGCAAGGAGGACTGACGGTCATCGGGGTGGAAAGTTGCTTGAATGACAGCCGCATATCAGAAGACGCAGCGTTCGTAGGCCCCATATGTTGGAACAACAATCTGGTAAAGGGCAGCACGGGCATCACAGGACCAATAGAGGAGGAGATTGTAGATCCTTGGCGTTGGTCTAACTCCAACAGCCGGTGTCTCTCGGCTGACATGATGATGTGGTTTTGCATTATATTATTGTTATGTTTTTCTAGAGCTCCAACGTACGTCTTGTTTGTAATGAACTTTATAAGAATGGTAATAATGTAGATGTTGTAAACAAAATTAATATCACGTGAGCTTAATTCTAACCGGGGTTATCTGGCTTAACTCGCTTTCCATCAACTTTGCATTACATAATGAAAGGAAGTATTAATTGAGCTTGTCTGATAAAATAACATTGTTTGAATTTTGTATAATATACTATATCTAAATTACATTATAAAGCTAAAGAGTTTATTTGTTTGTCTGAACGCGCTAACTTCAGAAATTACTAAATCAAATTAAAAAAGTATTTTTGTGTTGGACAGTTCATTTATCAAAAAAGACTTTAAGGCTATATAATATCCACGCGAACAAAGTCGCGGGCACAGCTAGTGCATAAATATAATAACGCTATTGTTAATATAATAACGCATTTAATTAGCTGTGCCCGCGACTTCGTTCGCGTGTTATGATGTTATATAGCCTACTATAGCCTTCCTTAATAAATGGACTATCTAACACAAAAATATTTTTTCATTTTGAATCAGCAGTTCCTGAGATTAGCGCGTTCAAACAAGCAAACTCTTCAGCTTTATAATATTAGTATAGATAGATGTTGTAACAATATTTATAGTGAGTCGTCTGAGGCCTGTATTACAAATGACATTCAGAAATCAATCATGTCTTGAGAATCGTTTGTCACTTTCTTTTAAGACGAAGATAGACATACGACGCAATTCGGTCATTCGGCGTCAATTCGGCGTTGATTCTTGAGACTCATTCTCATTCAAAATACGTGCCTTAGTCACGGCCTTCGGAGACTTTTTCAAGTCTACTTAAAATCTTCTTTATCGAATTCTGCTCCCAATTTCTTTGTCCTCGGTACCGTATGTCTGGCTATCGACATCCCGATAAAGTTTTTGCGTTAGATTTTTACGGCCAGTCGTCTGCCTGACACCAACCCTTGGGAACGACTGTTACCTGTCGACAGTCTCCAAGACCACCTTAACGTGCCATTACGTTTGAAATTCTGATTCTACTTAAACGGTTTGTGGGTGGTTATACTGCCATACTTTAAGCAGCCGCTGAATGATGTTGATCAGTGTATATTATCGGTATCGGCAACTTCAGTGAACTTATCACCACAATAAACGCTAGATAAAATATTATCCCGACAGTTTTCAAATCCATCGATTCCCATAAAAACAAGTGGTGGCAATAAACTATAAAGTTTATTAGGTATTCAAGTTTTGTTGACTCGTTACTTGTTACATATTCATTAATATGGGCATCCCCTTTCCTCTTTGCCTGGCTCCTGCTGTTTCAATTTTCCATTCGCTTAACTACTGGAGTTTACCAGGACTAGTTTTCTATTACGCTCACTCTAAGTGCAGTTCGCACAAGATGTCACTCGTAGATGACGAGTAAACTACCACCTACCCACAACATTCCCGGACTGCCATTCCCTACCCCGTAGAAATCTTAACCTTACTCACCAAAAGTAACACAGATTTTGGAATAATGAACTTTATTGACATAAAACACGTACGAAATATAACAGTGAAACCTCTGACGCCTGTGCTAGGTGTACATACCTGTCTGTGTTACAAAAGTCAGTTCCCACTCACTCTCTGTAATTTACAATTCAAGATTTCTACGTGAAACTAGCTATCTTCGAATTTCGACTCCACTACTGCTTGCCATCAGGTGGAATGGAGTCATTTGCTTGACTTTGTTATAAAAAAGATGCTTTCCTTAGAATTGACTAATTATGGATAAGTATCAATACCAATAGTCATCATCATCATCATCAACAGCTCATATTATGTCCCCACCAAGAGGCTCGAGCCTACCCCACGTTAGGGGCGATTAGGCTTTAGTCAACCACGCTGGCCAAGTTTTGTCGACTTCACACACAACCTATGAATTTCTTCATAGGTGTGTGCAGATTTCCTCACGATGTTTTCCTTTACCGTAGGAGCATCGAATGAACGTACATATGAATTCAAAATTTTAGAAGACATTGGTACGTGGTGGGGATCGAACCAGTGCCTCCCGGGTGGGACATGACGCTCTTACGCATTACGCCACCGACGCTTCTTTGTAGTATCAATAGTAGGTATAAATAATCCACGCTATCTCAATAAACATCTTTAATTGCAACCATAGCTCAAATGTAGAGTTATTTGACTGCAATTTCCGTCTGTCGGAATTCACTGGAATTTACAACTAAGAAATTTAAAATATTAAATATATTGGGGTGCGTATGCTATGCGACTACTGCTCCGAACGATTGAAAATAATTCTTAGAAAAACATTAGTACCCACAAATGTTCCTATATGATTGTCTTTTAACTGTCCCGGCACGCGGCGTGTCACGATATTATCTAGGTGCAGCCATAATCCTGGATTAAAATGGAACCAATATAAACGATAAAGCCGTTGAAACACCAATAACAGATGAGAATATATCGCTTCGGAGAGGTTAAATACCGGCTGTAATGTCCAGACAATTTTAATTTATCTGCGGTTTCTTCCATGGCGTCAATATTGTAGTTGCATTTCGTACTATTACATACACATTACACATATGTAATAAAAACGTTTATGAGATTTTTCGTTCGCTTGATATTGAAAAATGTCCAAATTAACATTTATTTTTGTTTACTACGAACCAGAAAATATAATAGCATTTATTTTTGACGTGTAGTCTTTACAAGGAAAGATCTTTTGTCTTTCTTTCAGAAAATATTAGAAAAATACGATTATCTTCGTATTCCTTTCCTCTCGTCTTTCTTCCGCTTTTCGTATTTCAGCCGTGAAACAGCTTGCTGTGTTTCGGATTGAAGGGAAAGGTAGCTAGTGTAATTACTGGATATGGAAAGCTAATCATCTTAGGCCTCAGGATGACAACTCACCTGCAATACCAAGTGTTTTTTTCCTTATTATTGCAGGTATTTATAGGCGACGGTATCCACTTACCACCAGATTGGCCTTGTTTATCATCTAGTAGTACCTACACAAAATACCGTTCTTAAAGTAAGGAATATAAAAATAAAGAATGATAACGTAGAAACAACGTCCCAAAATGCCAAATAATAAAAATTAAATTTCTAATTATTATAATTATGAAATAAAAAAGGAAATGTGGCTCTCAGTGTAAATTGCTATCGTAACCTATAGACATACTTGTAGGAGACCCATTTGAGATATCATTAGGATAGAGCCCGCATTCTTAACATCTGCTGATATATGTACTTGTAGGTGAACATTAAGATAACTTCAATTGTTATTGGCAATTTCTTTACTTCATTTGTGATTTATATTGAGATAATAAACTCGTAATTTAATTGCACAACAAAGAAGCTAACAATTTATTCCACAAAGTAAATTACGGGGTTTACTTATTACTTTGTGCTTATTCCGTGAAGAACATGTTTAATATTTCTATTTGGTTCGTTTTGGTACATTCTACAAATATTTCAAATTTGCATATTTTTTTTTCTATTTCATGATCCAACGATATGGATTTTTACAAATGCCTTCACCGGTTTAGTTAAACATTATTTATGTTCATAATTTAATTTGGCATGGTTTCAGCGACTACAATAGTTATGTACTGAATTTATTAAAATCAGTAATTTTACAGTGCACGTTTTGTGATTTAAGTGCTTCAATGTTTAGCTACAACTTTATTGTCTAAGCATTTCATTTAATAAGAAATATATACAATAGAAAAAAAGCTTCTTTCAATAGTCACTTAATCAAACAACACACAGTCAACTCTATACTCCTATATGCACAGCAGAATTGCATTTTATTCGGCGACGACTCTTTGGTATCTACTGATACGGCTTGTGTGAAAGCCGTTAGTAACTTAATGCAAATAACAGAATATTTATCTGAAAATCTTTTTATTCCTGGGACTCAATGCAGATCTTACTGTCAACTCTATCTCGCAAATATATTAGAATTTAAAATCGAACTGCAGACGTTATAGAAGTATGGAAAAAGCATTTTGGTCAATAGTCGAAAACTTTTTTCACGACTAGTGTGGTACAGGTTTTTATTATCGATCTAGTGTTGTACTGTAATTTTCTAAGGTATCGTTATCGAGGTTGATAAACATTTAAGTTACAACTTGAACAGTATTCCACTACAATACTAATATAGATTGTATGTATAGCATTGTACACAATCACGAACAATAAGTTATGTATAGGCACATTTTTCTCATTTCATCGTCTTTATTTTATATACAATAAGAGGCACGAACGGTCAAATGTGGGTATGTTACTAAAGTGTGTAAAAACTATGCTGAAGTACGAAGTAGAAAAAAGCTTAAGTTTACCTGATTGATTTTTTGAACTGAAAACTTTTCGCTGATTATACTTAAAATTATTTACCCATCGGACTTTAGTCGAATATACCTCTTCTGACTGTTCTTATTTAGGTACATTTTCTAACAAAGTTAAGAATCCTACAGGAAGTTTCATTTGTCGTTCATTGATACATTTTTCGGTCATTAGGGTAACATCCGTATCTCTTCTATTTCATTATCGCTATTCTAGGTATCACTTTATATCATTCTAGATATCGACTATGTCTTTTAAAGGATTAAGTTGATATCGGAGTGTTGCGCGTTTTAATGGTGAAAGAAAGATTTTTATTTCAAATTCAAAAAATTGTTTTTGAGTGGATTTTGGACAGTGAAAGAGGTTTATTTTGATGATAATCAATTATGAGAATTCATTCCAATGTGTTCCCAGATTCCAAGAAAGATTTAATGACACTTAATTTAGGCAAAACAACAATTTTCATTCTGCAACCAGCCTAGTGACTATTATCAAATCTAATGTATTGTTTTTTTCTGGGAAGTGTCGTATCATAATTAGATTGAGGTAATAGTTTTATTTTAGCTGGAAAATTCAATATTTGCGTTTGTGATTGTTGAAAGCAAATAGTTTTTATGTAGATTGAATCTTTGCTTGCATGTTACAAAAAGCCGCTCTATTTCTTCTCTGATTGTAGGGATTTATCAAGTAACAACTATTACGCATCACTCAAGTTCTGGAAACACTAAAGTATTTCCAAGTCCCAGTGACTTGCTGATCGCCAGAGTTTATACCGTATGTCCGTGGTTTTAAAGCATTATTAAATAATATATTAAAAAAAAAACAATATTTAGCTGCCACCGCCTAAGTAGTCTTCATATTGATTAGGCGATGGTACCAATTCCGGTCACGTAACCACTGGGCAGATTTTCATGACAGCAACACATGGAATTCATTGCTTTTTTGAATGGTAAATAATGTTATTAGAGCTCACGGCCGAGGTATTATCATTAATATGGCGAGGAGGTTAGAAATGTGAGGGTTGTGTGGGCGTATAGGATTGTTTTTTTACGTCATGTGATTACTGAATATTTTTTATGTTATGATTTTTGGTTGGCAGACAAGTATACGGCCTACACGGTGGTAAGCTGACAAAAATGTGGTATTTCACTGTGGTCTTCTGTAAGGGTGATATACTACCGCAGTTCGGGCGCTAAAGTACGTGTTAGACGCGAAGCACACCGATCGGGCGTCGGGCGCGGACTTCATTCTGTTTCATTCAAATACCTGAGTTATACCCGAGATATGTAAGGGAAAATGCTGACAAAGATGCTACATCAGCACCTTTGCCCTCCAAGCCAAGACTGGAGCGTCGGAGCTTCAGTCTACCGGGAACACTCGTCGCGAACACTCGCCTTTTCGTGTTAATCAATTTAACAAGTTTGTGAAGGACATTATATTTTCTTTTAGTCAAGTGAATTCTTTTTTTTAAAACCCAAATCGAGGGGTCCCGTATAACATTGGTGGCAGCGTAAAGGGATCAAAAAGATCCTCGGTTCGCCTCATTTCGCGAGTGTCTTTCAATATCCTGTGAACTCGGTAGTGCTCACTTACCTTCGGGCCAAAAGCGGTAGTGTTGTCCGCATCTCCAGACTATCCAGCTCCAAATCTTTACTAGTGAAAGTAAGAGAAGAAAGAGAAAGTTGGAGAAGAAGAAAACTCATTCTCCGTCAGCACCGCATCCTAGAAGAAAACTTACCTACTATATCTTGAAGAAAACTTACCTGCTAGATCCTGAAGGAAAACTTACTTACTATATCTTGAAGAAAACTTACCTGCTAGATCCTGAAGAAAAATTTACCTACTATATCTTGAAGAAAACTTACCTGCTAGATCCTGAAGAAGAAGAGGAAACGTGTTGGAAAGAGAAACCAACAGTCAGACCGCGTACTACGAAGAGATCCTGAAAAGAAACCTACCTGTCATATCCAGTTCCTGCAAAAAGCATAGTGTTATAATTACGTGAAGATGCCCTGTTTCAAATCCGTCGTGCTCCTGTAAGTTTTGAACAATTATATCTACGTGAATAAAAGTGAACTTCGAGGCGCTATAAATAGACTTGCTTCCTAGATTAAATTTAGTTTTATCAATTCATAGTTCCTTTGTTTAATTCAATCAGAGAACAGTCCAGGTTCTTATCGCTCCGCATTCCGCTTTAACACTGTGCCATTGTCTTTTGTTTATACTAACTCTCGCGGCGTCCACCGTAAATTAATGGGTAAGGACGAGCCGGGAACAAAGCCGACCACAATTACAATGTCAGATATCGATTTAAACATATTAATTAAATTTATTAACAAATTCGACGGCAACCGCGAAAAATTAAATGCATTTATAAATAATTGCCGAAATGCAATCAATTTATCATCACAAAGCCAACAGGATATTTTATTAAAATATATTCTAAGTCAGTTAGAAGGGCGCGCTGAAATTGCCTGCTCTATTAAAGAATTTGAAAATTGGCAGCAACTTGAGGACTTTTTAAAGTCACAATTCGGTGATAAAAAACATTATGCTGCACTGCTCTCTGATTTACAAGAATGTCGTCAGTCTAATAGCGAAACAGCCAACCAGTTCGCTCTCCGAATCGAGTCATGCTTATCCAAATTATTATCTGAAATTAATATATCAATCCCGACAAATAAGAAAGGAGAACTGGCAGGCCGTGTCGCAGCAATGCAAGACTTAGCATTACACACATTTGTAATAGGGTTGAACCAGAGATTATCGACTGTGGTTAGGTGCCGAGACCCTAAGACATTAAATGACGCCATTAATTTCGCCGTGTCAGAAGAAAAAATCTTCCAGGCGTCCACACGCCGAAATACGCCTTTCCTCAGCACTCCTGGCCCTCAAAATCAAGGGCGTTTCCGCCAACTTCAGCCTCAAGCCCGAGCAGGCCCACAAGTGGTAAACAACGGAAACGCAACAACGGGGTTTAGATCCCCAAATCCTCCCGTGTGTCGATATTGTAAGCACCCGGGGCACACTATTGAAACGTGTCGCAAACGCGAATACAATAACAGGAGATTCGGTAACCCTCAACACGGAAATAATAACCACTCTGTGCCTTCTAGCTCGTTCTATAATCGCAATCAACCAATTCATGCTATAACTTCACAAGATGATTATAACAACGAGGAATCCAATAATAATCCTTTAAACGAGTGAAGGGCTCTCGTCGGTGCCTCCAGAGCCCAAACGCCCGACCTCTGCCACTCCTAATCCCAAACGGCACCTCTAAATCAAAGGTCACACGACAGGGTAACCAGCCCCAAAACGGAGACCTCACCACTGTTTCCAATTCCAAGGTCACACGACAGGGTAACCAGCCCCAAAACGGAGACTTCACCACTGCTTCCAATTCAAAGGTCACACGACAGGGTAACCAGCCCCAAAACGGAGACTTCACCACTGCTTCCAATTCAAAGGTCACACGACAGGGTAACCAGCCCCAAAATGGAGACCTCACCACTGCTTCCAATTCAAAGGTCACACGACAGGGTAACCAGCCCCAAAATGGAGACCTCATCACTGTTTCTAATTCCAAGGTCACACGACAGGGTAATCAGCCCCAAAATGGAGACCTCATCACTGCTTCTAATTCCAAGGTCACACAGCAGGGTAACCAGCCCCAAACCGGAGACCTTACCTCTGATTCCTCTTCGATGTTCAACTTCCAATCAAAACCTACCCGCAATGCTCCTATCTCCGCTCCTGAAACAGAAAATTGTAAATTTAAAATATATAATATTACTACAAATCCATTACGAAAATACTTACCCTTTGTCGAAGTCCAAACCTCTGTATCCGCCGAACCACTTAAACTTCTCGTCGACAGTGGAGCGACTGTAAGCCTAATAAAACTCAGTTCCATAATTAAAATGCCCGAAATAACAGAAAGCCAGTCGACCTTTACAGGAATAGGGTCCACGGTGAACCCTATGCAATCATCAGGTATCATCGAAATTAATTTCAACTCACTCAACCACGAGTTTCACGTTATAGCCGGTTTAGATTTCCCATATGATGGAATAATAGGAAACGATTTTCTATCGGCATCCCACAGCAAAATTGATTTTCATAAAGACCTACTAGTAGTACATAATATAGAACTTCCCCTTAAATTCACTGAACCTGTTTACACTATTGCACCCCGAACTGAAACAATAATAGAATGTTCCGTACTAAATCCCGAGATAAAAGAAGGTCTAATCGTTGATCAAAATCCCATCGAATCCCTACTTATAGCAAATTGTGTAGTGACAGTAAAACCCAACTCGAGAATTAACATTTCCGTCGTAAATATCTCTGAAACGCCTTTAGTAATTAAATCAGATTTAAAATTAAAGATTTCACCTTTTGAAGAAAATTACACAAGTCCTATTTTTAATGTTAACGATTTCGATAACGATCAAAATAAAGTCCTAGATCGAACTAATGAAGTCATAAAGCTCCTGCGTGTATCCCATCTTAATCGAGAAGAAGTAGATGCACTGTATGAAATATGTTCCACCTTTTCCGATATATTTCACCTTCCTGATGATAAGCTAACTTACACTGACCTCATAAAACACGATATACCTACCTCTTCCTCTGTTCCTATCAGCACTAAATCCTATAGATTCCCTGACGTTCATAAGCATGAAGTCAACACCCAAATAAATAAAATGCTCAACGAAGGTATCATTAAACCCTCCATGTCACCATGGTCTTCTCCGATTTGGGTGGTACCAAAGAAGACCGATGCATCCGGGCAACGCAAATGGCGCATTGTTATAGATTACCGTCGTCTGAATGATATCACTATAGGTGATTCATATCCAATTCCTAATATATCTGAAATCTTAGACCAGTTAGGCAAATCCAAATATTTCAGTACACTCGATCTCACTTCCGGTTTTCACCAGATCAAAGTTTCCGAAGCTGATGCTCCCAAAACCGCGTTCTCAGTCCCTCAGGGACACTTCGAATTCACTAGAATGCCCTTTGGACTAAAAAATGCCCCGTCTACCTTTCAAAGGTTAATGAATTCCGCTCTTTCTGGCCTTCAAGGCATTCAATGTTTCGTCTATCTTGATGACATTGTTATCTATTCCTATGACCTGCACACACACATAAAGAACTTATCCAACGTCTTCGACAGACTCCGGCACTATAATCTCAAACTCCAACCAGACAAGTGCGAGTTTCTCCGTAAGGAAGTATCCTACCTTGGCCATATCATTACAAGTCAAGGAGTGAGACCAAACCCTGAAAAGACCAAAGCCGTTAGTCAATTCCCTCAGCCTAAGTGCCCAAAAGATATAAAATCCTTCCTTGGCTTAGTCTCCTATTATCGCCGCTTTATCCCTGACCTGTCGAAAATAGCCAAGCCTCTCACTAATCTTCTTAAAAAGGATATCCCGTTCACATGGCAAAATGAACAACAACTAGCATTTGAGAAATTAAAGAAGTGCTTAATATCTGCTCCGATCCTAGCTTATCCAGATTTCACGAAACCATTTGTTCTAACATGCGACGCTTCTAACTCTGCCATATCCGCCATTCTGTCCCAAGGTCAAATAGGAAGTGATAAACCTATCGCGTATGCCTCTAGAACCCTCAACAAAGCCGAATGTAACTACAGCACAACTGAAAAAGAATGTCTTGCAATCCTCTTCGGAACCAAGTGTTTCCGACCATATCTCTTTGGACGACGATTTACTATAGTAACTGACCACAGACCACTCAAATGGCTGTTTAATCACAAAGATCCAGGTTCCAAACTCGTTAGATGGAGACTCAAACTTGAAGAGTTTGATTACGATATTGAGTACAAAAAGGGCAAAATTAACAGTAACGCCGATGCACTATCTCGATATCCTGTAAATCCTCTCTTACCTGCTGATAATCCTCCTGATGATGTGACCTCCCAATCCACTCCAGACTCTCCTCCACGCGACGACAATCCTCCAGAAACAATTGAAGATCCTCCTCAGCAGCAAAATTATCCTGAAAGCCATGACCCAGCTACAAGTCCTGAAAATCCACCGCCATTCAGTCCGATAACTTTAGATGACCTAGATATCCGTATCCCTTCTAGCCTTCTTGAATCAAACAGCAATGACTTACCTTCTATCCCACTCTTAGATGACAATGATCTTTCTCCAACCGCATATAGCCCTGGGAACGCAAATACTAATGAAACTGATGTACCACTGGAAACCGACGATGCTCCTCGAGAACCTTCCGTCCCCTCATCTCCTCCCGCATTACCTGAAACGCTAGAACATGCAAGGTCCAACGAAGACTATAATACATTCCTCAAGTCATTCGCGAACAAAGATGAAGTATTCACCACTTATATAAAAGAGCACAATGAAGCTCTACTCAAGAGCAGCTGCAAAACCATCCTCATCCCTGTGTCCGTTGATTTAGATGAGTCGAATCCCTACCTCCAAGATGTGTTGTCTGCTATAGATGATCCCTCCGATGTACTCAACTCCGAAAGAGAACTCCACTCGTTTAAAAAGCTAGAGCTTAAAGGTAAAACATACTACTTCCTATTTACTAAATTATATTATTTCAACGCTTCCACTTACCCAGAGATATTTAAGACTCTAAAATCATCACGCGATGACATCCTTCTCAATGGTGACATTAGTGAAATCGCTATATCGGATTTCAAAAGCCTGTTCGAACAGTACTCTTTCGTCAAAATCTACGGCATGCTTATGTATCTTTTCAACAACACCAATATAACAGTAAATATACACCATAATACAATAATCTACCCGGTGCCAACCGAAATCGCTAAAATCCTCAAAGAAAACCACGACATCCCAATTGCAGGACACCTTGGTTCAAATAGAATGCTTAATAGAATCAAAGAACGTTATTATTGGAAAAATATGCGGGCTGATATAGAAAATTATGTACAAAATTGCAAACTATGCCAATCCAATAAAGCCTTCCGTAAAATCAATAGAGCTCCAATGCAAATTACCACTTCTTCTACTCGTCCTTTTGAAAGGATTAGCCTCGACATAGTTGGTCCTTTGCCTGAAGCAGGCCTTCTCAAATTAAGATTTATCCTTACACTCCAAGATGACCTTACCAAATTCTCTATCGCCTACCCTATTTCTAATGCTACCTCTGAGGAAACCTGCGAATGCTTAATTCATTTCATATCCCTATTCGGAATCCCAAAATCCATCCTGACAGATCAAGGCACGAACTTTACAGCAGAACTCTTCAAACGAATTTGCGAGTTCTTCAAAATTAAACAAATTTGGTCTTCACCATATCACCCGCAGACACAAGGCGCCTTGGAACGGAGCCATTCCACCTTGAAAGAATACCTCAAATCATACGTCAATGAAAACCAAACCGATTGGCATAAATACGTGTATACTGCCATACTAACTTATAATAGCACCATACACACGACAACCAAATTCACACCTTTCGAACTCCTCTTTGGTCATAAGCCATACATACCAGACTCTGTTTTCGACCAACGCTCTGATGTTACTTACCCCGATTATATCCGAATGCTCCAACATCGCCTTAAAATCTCTCACGAGAAGGCTCGAGAGAATATCACTGCTTCAAAAGAACGGTCAAAAACTTATTATGATAAACACTCTCGCGTAGTCCAGTATAAAGTAGGTGACTATGTTTACCTTAAGAACCATGTAAGAATGCGTAAGGCACTTTCACCAATCTGGAAAGGACCTTACAAGGTTGTCAAAATTCACGGTAATAATACCCTATCCCTTCTCATCAACCGACGGCATGTCAAACATCACTTCGACGAGGTAAAACCAGCTTCCGATTCAAGTTAGGTTAATTATATTAAATACTATTTTATGCAAATTTCTTTACAACTATATTTCATTTATATACAAATATGTGTTTACAGTTCTATTATAAATTTTACAGGCTGGCAGCCGCACATTATAGTGTTGCTCTGACGGCCAACGAAAACCAGTACATTAGCTACATCACTAAAAGCCCTGGAATACTTCTCGACCCTGTCGGTAAATTAAGAATAGTAAATGATCAATTCCATATCGTTGTCCCTGTAGAAATATCCTCGATTAAACATCATATAGATAATGTTTTCGAAGTATTCAGTACTATAGGATTCCACTGTCGTGAAAGCGACGTATCAGACTATTTACAATGTCAAAACATGTTACAACCATTAGAAGTACTCTATAAGGACATTTCGAGAAATTACAAATCTATTTCCCATTTAATCTCCAGTGGCATTTCCAAAAGGTCCGCTTGGTTTGCCGGTGTTGGTGTTGTGCTTAAGCATATATTTGGAACCCTAGACGAGGATGATGCAAAGAACTATAATGATGCAATTCAGGCTCTTTACAATAACGATAAAAAATTAGCAGATTCTATTTCTAAAAGTATCCTGGTGTCTCAATCCGCAATAGCAAATATTAATGCCTCCTTATTGGAAGTAAACGAAAATCAGGCAAAATTAAATGACGTCATTGAAAAATTGTCTTACTCGGTGCGAAACGTAACTGAAGCTATGAATAGAATTAGTTTTAGAGAAAAACTTGAGCTTGTTATCAATGCCCTACAATCCAGTTTGTTAACAATATCCTTTAAAATTGAAGATTTGTTAAATTCAATCCTTTTTGTAAAAAGTAATACCTTGCACCCATCCATATTAACACCAAGTCAACTATATAATGACATTGTAAGTAATCTAAAGATCATTCCTAAATATAAAGACTTCCCTGTAAGTTTAGAGTTAAGTAATATTCATATTTTAATTAATGTAGCTGATTTAGTTTGTTACTATTTAGACAATAAGTTAATGTTCATTATAAAGTTACCTCTGGTTAATTTGTTAGAATACAATATATATAAGAATATACCGTTACCTACCCCACATATTAGTGATAAGCCAGATTCCTTTGTTATGATCTTACCTTCCGAACAGTTCTTGGCCCTAAGCAGAGATAAGTCTTCTTACACCTTCCTGAAAGACCTAAATAATTGTAAAACTATAAATAAGGAAACTTACCTTTGTGAGATCACCGACGTCTACGCGGTCCTCAATAATCCTTCATGTGAAGTGGAGATCATTACGAAAGCTATATCCTCTCTTCCGGAATCCTGTTCTACAAAGTTTATTTATGGAGATATAGATATCTGGCATAAATTAAATAATAACAAATGGATATTTGTTCAGTCCAAACCTACAAAATTAAGTATTGAATGTAACACTAGACTATCCGAATTCACAATATTCGGTACAGGTGTACTTAGTATGCCACCGGAATGTGTAGCTTTTCATAGAAATGTAAGACTAGTTAGGAATATTAATCCTAGAATAAGTACTCCATATGTTTATTCAGATTTTAATATAATTAATGATAGTTGTTGTAATATTAATCGTTTCAGTAAAATAAAAATAGATATTTCCATGTCAAAAATTAAAACTGTAAATTTAAATAATTTAAAATCTTTCAAATCTGACTCTGATAAAATCATTGATAATTTACATACATTGGAAAATCCAGAATCAAATATTAATAATCACATTAGTTTTCCTATCTTAAGTACTTTGTCAATAATTATAAGTATTTCTTTAATTACTTTATTAATTGTAAAAATATACAGAAAAGGCAAGTTTTCGAGATCTGATACTAAACCAAAGCAAGATGACTCTGATAATATTGTAGAAAGTTTTGAAATGACTTCTCCACCTCGCTTACGCGTTGAATAAATAATTTTACGGAAACTCATTTTCCTATAAGTTTCCTCTTAAAGGGGGGGCTGTTATACCCGAGATATGTAAGGGAAAATGCTGACAAAGATGCTACATCAGCACCTTTGCCCTCCAAGCCAAGACTGGAGCGTCGGAGCTTCAGTCTACCGGGAACACTCGTCGCGAACACTCGCCTTTTCGTGTTAATCAATTTAACAAGTTTGTGAAGGACATTATATTTTCTTTTAGTCAAGTGAATTCTTTTTTTTAAAACCCAAATCGAGGGGTCCCGTATAACAGTACGTCACACGGCAATAAGGTCCATAATTGAACAAATTCAACGCTGAAATGGCGTGTCATAGCGCGTCCGATAAGGGCCGTTGAATTTGTTAATTAATGACCTTATTGCCGTGTGTTTAGTACGGTATTCGAATGATGTCCGCGCAGCGTCCTTGTCCGACGTCAGATTGGTGTGCTTCGCGCCTTACTTTTATAATTTTTAAATACAGAATCGTAAAAAACGGTATTTAGGGGAAATAGCCTTAATATTTTAAAAGTATCACTAAATATACATGATTTTAAAAATACATAAACCGATTCAATGTATTTTTTTCATGAAAACGGAATTATGGCTATAAATTTTTCCACGTACGCTTAGAATGAACTTTTCAATTGATTATAATGTTAGTTTCTTCCGGGAAGGCGTGAAAGAAATCTATAGTGTAGTATGATATGATACACGTGCATATCGGAAACGTAATTAGGTCATGTCGCAATTAGGAATTGCAATAATAAGTAAATAGCTGCGTTGCAAATTCTACTAAATTAATATTAATATATTATATTTTTGGCATTCAATAAATGGACTTCACAATGCAACATCGTCTTACTTGATCACCCAAGAACATAATATTATATGGCGACCCTGCCAGGACATCGAAGACTTGTGTACATCGAAGGTCGAAATAATGCAGCTGCAGACGCATTAAGTCGACTACCGATGTCCATGACGTGTGATGATTTAAAGTCAATAGGACAACAAGTAGTTTCTGTGTTAACGCGAGCACAAACTAAAAAGTTACTGTATCCACCTTTTTGTAGAAGTAACAATAATAATTCGATAGATGAGTCTTCTACCAGTAGCAGGCCTGATCAACCTGATATTGTAGAGATTCTTAAAAAACCTAATGACGTCATAGAATTAGTTTTTCGTAGGGATAAGAAGTTACCTAATTTACCTTGTAGTTATTCAAATAAGCATTTCTGTACGTATATACCCTCGCTTTATACCATATACCTAAATACTCGATCGTTATCTACCCCGTCGGAGTTAGCGAGAGATTTAGTGTTATTGTGTGAAAAAGAGAATATAAATGAAATATTGATAACAAAAAATAAAGAAAATGCTACGTATATAAAAATACTTGCAAGTCATATAAAAAAGCTACAAATAAAGGTACCAAAAATATTAATTACGAGGGATGTAACGAGAATAAGTAGCCATGAAGATAAAAGAATTATCTTAAATGATTTTCATTTGTTACCTACTAGCGGTCATGCAGGGGTTAACAGAATGATTAATAATTTGAAAAAATATTATTTCTGGTCAGGAATGACAAATGATGTCATAGATTACGTCAAAAAATGTCCTCAGTGTCAATACAATAAATTTTCTAACCATAAAGTTCGAGAACCAAAATGGTAATTACAAATACTGCTAGCTCTGCTTTCGAAAGAATATCGTTAGATATTATGGGTCCATTGACAGTTGATAGCTATAATAATAAATACGTATTAACACTGCAATGCGATTTAACAAAATTCGTAGAAGCTTATCCTTTGCATAGTAAAGAATCCGAGTCAGTAGCACGAGTTTTCGTAAATAATTTTATCTTGAGATATGGAGTTCCCAAAGAAATTATAACTGATAAAGGTACAGAGTTTATGTCCAATATCATGTCAGACGTTTGTAAAATATTAAAAATTAATAAGTTAAATTCAACCGCTTATCACCACGAAACAATTGGCTCATTAGAAAACAGTCATAAGTCTCTAGGAGCATACCTTAGGATTCAGTGTGACAGAAATACCATTGATTGGAGTGATTGGTTACCATTTTGGACATTTTCTTATAACACAACAGTGCACACTGTAACAAAATACTCTCCATTTGAATTAGTTTTCGGAAAAAATTGTAAATTGCCTTCTGATTTCGGGTTATCTGTTGATCCATTATATAACTATAGTGACTATCCTAGAGAGATGAAATATCGTTTACAAAGAGCACAGTATGAAGCGAAAAATAATCTGTTAAATAGTAAGTTAAAAAGAAAAATATTGTATGACGAAAAAAGTCATTCTGTAACTTATAAGAAAGGTGACTTAATTTTAATAAAAAATCAAACAGGAGACAAGCTTAGCAATATTTATAATGGTCCCTTTGTAGTGCTCGAGGAAGTCACACCTAACGTTAAAATTTTAAAAGATAATAAAGAATATGTTATACATAAAAATCATACTAAAATGTTTTTCAATTGAAATTTTATTATATTTTTCATTAAGAGATATTATAAATATAATATATTTTATTATGTTGTTTTATTATATAAACAATTAAGAAACATTGTAATGTGACATGACTTATTTTCTTTCTCTCCCTTTTCCTTCAGAAGGGGAGGGTGATCCCAGGACTTTTTGAGGGGAGTTGTAGTATGATATGATACACGTGCATATCGGAAACGTAATTAGGTCATGTCGCAATTAGGAATTGCAATAATAAGTAAATAGCTGCGTTGCAAATTCTACTAAATTAATATTAATATATTATATTTTTGGCATTCAATAAATGGACTTCACAATGCAACATCGTCTTACTTGATCACCCAAGAACATAATATTATAATAGGTCGGCAATAGCTTCATGAAAATATCTAAATACATTCGTCAATTATGTACAATAAAATAATTAATTGTTATTAAAGTAGGCAGACACTATGTGTGGTAATAATATTATTACTCAATTTCACAGCAATTGTTTGTTTTAATTCCGTTGGGTGTTTGATCTTGTTTTGTCATTGTGACAATACATAATTATTATGAAAGACTAAGGGCCCTTACACATTGGGACAACCAAGCGACTGCATCGCGCCACCAACAATAAACAAGTATTTCTGCGTTTGTATACAGGGTGTAAAAGACACAGTCAAACGAGAACCATGTATTCTGCTCACCATCATAACATTTTTTTTCCTTTAGACTATACCTGGGAAATTGATAGTTACGATTTTATTGAAGGTCAAAGTCATTAATTTTTTTATGAAAACGTATTCTATACGTTATTTCTTAATTATTGTATAAAGAAACTTTATCATTTTTTTAGTATTTCATAACAAAAAATGGCTTCAAAACGTTAGCGTTCAATGTAGCTCACTCGATGCGCACGGAAATTATCGCGGTTTTGCGAGTTGCGTGCGAGTTGAGCGCTTTACATTGCGCGGTACAATTTGCAATTTTTTTAACACCAAAAAATTAAAATCATTTCCCAGCAAAATTTTTTTTGAAATATGTCGTATTTTGATGTAGATATAGAATACATGGTTCTCGTTTGACTGTTCATGTCTTTTACACCCAGTATGTAGATAAAAGCGCGCGTTTACATCGATGCTGTATCATGTTTGCATCGTGACTGTATCACTCGCGATTTTCATCGCTGCGAAAAGTACTAATGGCTTAGAGTAAAAATTAAAAAATAGCGAATTTGAAATGAGTTTTTATTTTTATTTATTTATTGAGGTAAACAAACAGTGGCATAACATATATTACTCTAAGAATACTATTATAGTAACCTAATAGATATGTCACCAACACCGTTTACCACGAATTGCTTAAATATACTTCACATGAAAAAAAACAGACTAAGGTTGGCAGTGCCAGAGCTATTCTATCAGAATATCCAAGACATGTTTTCTTAAATACACTAGGGCACGTTGCTGCAATATCAATGGAGTGAAAGTTTACATTAAAAGAATTTTATTAACTATACGGTACAGTGGAGAGCGTTTTCCAGCGTTGGTACGACATCGCATGGTAGCAAGTAACTGACACAGTTTACGGCAATGTATTCATAGTTATGATATAAAGATGACCTTAGTCATTACAATACAGAAAGCTGTCTCCTACACTCTCATAATTAGCTGCTCTTGTGAAATGTGTCTCGTGGTAATTAATTGTAATTCAATTCAGTTAAGTATAAGAAATAAAACCGTAAAAATAGTGTTAGTTTTTTCTGAAATTCTGATTCCTCTTAAAAATAAATTCATTTAAATATCGTGTACTTTTACGGGGTAAACCTCGAAATTTGGAAATCTACTAAATAAATACAAATTTCAAAAAGTTAGCGTTACTTGCGGTCGCCTGTAAGGTGATAGATCTCACATTATTGTACAAAATAGTGGAGGCTGTTTAGCTTAACTTAGTTTGCATATGTTAACTATATTTAATCTCAGTTATTTGCTAGAGCAAATGACTGGCGTAAGGACCTAATCTAATACATAATTTGTTGGCAACGCGACGAAATAATCTTAACTAATTTTAAAATATAAAACTATTGTCTTTGATAATAGAATCTATTGTTTATGGCAACGGGCACTTGCCCGACCTCATACCTTACCGCGCTACTGAAGCTAAGGTGTATTTGCTGTTGCTTACGTATAAATTTATACTTATAAGAAGAAAAAATCGGGAGTGGTCTCCCCTTGACTTTCTCGTATACCGAAAACGACTCAAAAGTTGATAGAAACCTTATATTTTGATGTCATACATGCATGTTAAATATTGGTCACCCATCCGAGTATCGACCGCGCCAGTATTGAGTCGTCGATTACGAAAGTTAAGCAACCAATAACTTTCGTGATCGACGACTCAAAAGTTGATAGAAACCTTATATTTTGATGTATAACATGCATGTTAAATTGTGTTGCAATAAGTTAAAGCATACTCGAGTTATTGTGCTCACGCACAGACACAAAGACATACACACAGACATAATTCCAAAAAAAAATATTTTTGGACTCAGGGAGGTCCAAAACGTGTAAATCCGTCAAAATCTTGAGGTCAAATTTTTTGACGATTACAAGACTTCCTACGTACGTATACGAGAAAGTAAAAAAATCAAAAAAATCGAGCATTATAAATTGTAGTAGGTTGGAGGTAGGTATACGAAAATATGTAATTTCAACTTACCGCCCCAACACGAGTGTCCGTAGCTCAGACAGGACCCTGAAAACAAACAAGGTAAGTTTAACAAACATACTTGGCTATCATTACTAATAAAATAGATGGGCTTAGTTTTAAGGTCCTCTGCAAATAAGTAGTAAATAACATGTACAATGTTTTTCTATTAATAGGAATGTTAATTGAAGTGTGTTTTCGATGATAATATCTCAGAATGAGTCTGTAGTTGTACTTTCTGGAATTAAGCTTTCGTTTTTGTAGGTTTGAGCGAATACTACACATATTAAAAATACTACTTTTACTAGTTATTTTAGTAGTTTACACACTCAAAAGCACTAGGTAATCAAACCATATTCTCGTAAGCGTTAGCTAGTATTGAAGCCCCACAGCAATCTGAGCGTGATGGTTGCAAGCTGAACAGACATCTTTATTATAACACTAGCGGTCACCTGCAGCTTCCCTCGCTTATCGCGCCATAAAGTATCCTATGTTCTTTCCAGGGTCTTGTATCTCTATACCAAATTTCATCAAAATCGGTCCAGTAATTTCGGAGCCTATTCAATGCAAAAAAACAATCAAATCTTTCCTCTTTTAATATTAGTATGGATATAGATAAGACCTAAGAGAATTAAAAGTCAAATGCTTGAAGATTCTTCGGACAAGAGCATAAAATACCAATGCAACTCCTTGTGAACCTCGCACTCGCAAAATAAACTGACATCATGGGGAGATACATTCTCGACCCAGATGACATCAAATAATCCAAGTGGGGAATATCGTATTATTTGTATACAGTGTCCAGGTAAAGGATTACGTTTTATACACACTTGGAGGCTAGTCACAAAACATCTTCATAGTTCGCAGTGACGCCCCGAATCAACACAAATAATGTATACAATTTATGATGCATTTTTCAGCGATCGTGTCACAACAAGCCTACCCCTGGGGTATAAGTACAATAGTGCGAGCATCTTTTCTCAAATTGAATGTAAACATGACGGCAGCCCAACTGTATTTCTTCAATAGACTTTGAACTCTTTGAATGTGGATTAAGTTAGAAAACTTATAATATAAAGCCTCATCTGCAGTGCTGTGGTCTGTACGTTGGTACTCTCCTTTGTGCAATGGTTTACTGCAAGTGTATTATACGGTGTGAGTCTTCATAAAGTGCACATATTGAAATAAGGGATACTATGCTTAATATTATCGACGGAAAAAATAATTAAAAAAAAAGTAAAACAAAAGTGTTAGTAGTATTTAAAAAATACTGTGAAAATTTTGAGAAAAAAAACGATTTTCATAAAAAAAATAACCGCTAAACTGTCAATTGAGGGCATTTTGTCCTCAACTTTCATTTTATGAAAATGACCTGTTATTTCCGATTACTAATAAGTTTATTTTGTCGTGATTGATCGTTTAGTTTAAAAGTTATACCGATTTGTTTACAAGAAGGACACCATCTTTAAAAATTGTATCAAAAATTATAGTATTTTTTTAATTTTTTTTTACTATTTTTTCCGTCGATAAAATTAAGCATAGTGTCCCCAAAATCAATATGTGCACTTTATGAAGACTCACACTGTATACTCTTTGGTTTACTGTCGCATATTTATTTGTACTAAAGATTGCAGTAACATATAAGACACAATGTGCATGACCTATATCTACACGAACAGCCGTGGCCTACCTGCATTCCTGAGTAATATCAGGTTGGTCTTCATCTCACTTGATCTTAACCATCAAGTTAAAAAATAACAAGCAACAGATTTGTTTCCTTGCAAAAGGAACCCAATGTTACGTCACTTAAAGTTTTTTATTTAGCCAACGGTTTTAATTTACCTCTTTTATCTTATTACATTATCGTAAAGAAGACAAAAGATCGAGAGTTTTAGATAAATCTAAAATTGGTGTGCTGTTACAAAAGTTGTGTCTAGAGCCAAAGCGCTAAAGAACAATGAGTTTGCGGAAACTTTCGGTTTTGGAAGAATGGACTTTAATTGCTCAGGCTTAGGTTTTCATTGGAGACTTTTTAGATATTATAAAGGTTATCGCCCAAATGGGCGAAAATGTTTATAATATCTTATATGAAAAATAAATGTGTTAAGAGCTGATGAACTTGGCTATACTGAGTAGAGCAATCCGAGCTTGCATTCAGACACGGAAAAATAATGATTTTTCTAAACAACTTTTTCTCATGTGAATATTCAAATAATCAAATTATCTACAATAGCATGAAGTTGTTAAAAATAGCTTCAGTGGTTTCCAAGCTATATGACTTTTTTTTATTTTGATAAGACTATTTTCAAGACATTTTTTGTTGCACTAAGAAGACTACCCCACATTAGCGGCGAATAGGCCTTAGTCAACCACGCTGGCCAAGTGCGGGTTGGTCGACTTCACACACAACCTAAGAATTTCGTGATCATGGTTCGAAAATTGCATGTTACCCTTATCGCTCCGAAGATGGATTATTGACTACGTACTATCGGTAATTCGATTACCCGTATTAGGGGCCAAGCTGCAATGGCTACTAAAATGGAATCTCTAATTAGTTAAACAGATGTGCATTTATGAGGGCCGTAGCCATTGATAGACGCTAATAGCCTTTAAGCGTTTAGATGACCACGCTAAGATGATATATGACCACAGTCTATATAACATCTTACAACCAGTCAATGAGCACGTCTAGACAGGGCAATCGTGAGGGGTATGCGGGATAAGAGGGGCGCGGTGGCGCCACCAAACTGTCATACACTCGCTCGGTAGACGCTGGTCCACTGCATGTCTACTGCATGCTGTCCAGACAAAAGTGGCATTTTCCTCAACTTCAAAGGCGTAGAACCACTATATGATTTAACGTTTTGATACGACCAAGGTCGCCAGCCTGAATCATCTCCTTAACTCGAAAGGCATAAGGTCCGTATTAGTAAACCTGACTCGAATCGTTTTCTATTTCAAGCAATGTGGGAGTGAGACGGATATTTTATTGAGACTTTTTCCTCTCTCAAAATATTAATTCCACTAAGCGGCTAGTCGCTGGCAGCTGGACGAGCGCGATTCCTATTTTCAAATGTTTCATCTTCTTTGCAATCGCGGTGACTCTGAGTCGTGGCCGCATTAATCGGTATGGGTAATACAAGATATCATCATCATAATAACAGCGTTTATAATTCGACCCACTGTTGGTCCACCACGCTTAGCCAATACGCAGTGATGTTGATCAATGCCCATTTGCTGGTCCATTGGCCGCCCTCTACGACACCAATTGGATCCTCCAATTGGTATGATGCTATTCTACTCTGTCGGCATCACATGGCTGATACAAGATGTGAATAAGTAAAAATCGCACTCGGCGCTGGCGACTGGTCACTTAGTGGAAATAAGGTCGATATAGAAATAAAGATACATCGGGTATCTCTATACAAAGATAGATACCTACTATTCAAAATCTACTATTATGAATTTTCTTATTCATACTCGTAAATTCTTGTTTACAAAGCTACAAAATACCATTTTTGTTTTGAGACTTCGTAACAATTGATGGACAATTAAAACAGCAAACCCTTTCAATCATATTTTTTTATTAAAAACTTTTAAGCAATGCTTCCAAGTAATCCTTAAGGGAATCATAGCTCTATGCAGTAGGAAACAATGCTTGTTTAAATCGACCATAAATCGCTGGGAATGAATAAGAATTTCCCATTGGAGCAATAACACGAGGCTTGGACTGGTAGAAATGACGTGTAGTTCTGGTTGTCTGTTCGTTGAATGAATCGTTTAATGGAACAACGGGACGGTCTCCTGTTCGATATTGACTAGAAACGGGACGCCCGGTTGTCGATAAATGACTTTTTCAATAAAAGTTGAATAGGCGTAGTTTTTCCACTCAAACTTAGGTTAACTAATTGTAGCAGATTGTGTGTGGTTCTTTTTTACAAGATTTTATTTCATTTCACCTGTCCCGATGTTTGTCAACAAATCTTGCAAATTAAATTAGATATACTTCCCGGTTACCGATTGAGCTGAAATTTTGCATACATGTGTTAATTGCGTGACAATGCAATATTATAATGACATGGTGCTGATCTGATGACGGAGCTGGAAGGTGGCTGGAAGGGGGACTTCGAAATGAAACGACACAGCCTCATCGAGTTTGGGCGCATTTGAATCGTCTTGACGAGTACTTTGTTTTAAGATGGTTATCAGGATCTGATTTCATGATGGAGCTGGAAGGTGGTCATAGGAACTCAGTAAAGAAACGAAGCAACTCCATTGAGTCTCGGCCTGTTTGATTTGTCTTGACGAGTACTTTTGTGCTAGATGGTAACCAGGGTCTGATGATGAAGCTTTGGTAATGACGACATTCACATCACACAGCCAGTTCAGTCACCTGCCAAATTTAATCACGGTACAGTTTTAAATTTTTTATTTAATTTTACTACTTTTTCACTACAAGAACATAATAAAAGCATGTTTTTAAAAAGTTTTTTTACTTTTTTCTTGTTTAAACATTCTGTCACGCTTCTAGCTCAAAAAAACTTACGTAACATTTACTTTTTCAATGGAAAATCCTTTGCAGACCGTACCTGTGGGCCAGACAGTGCGGTATGTGTGGGACTCGCCCGGGAGTCACCGGGAATACCCACCCACTCAAAGCATCGGTGACCTCACAGTCCTTTGTGGGGACGTTTCTGGAACGGCGCACAGTGTATGCTCCGACTTCGAAACGCCTCTGGGTTAGATTAGATTAGCCTAGACATTAAGTCTGGATTGGCATAATGGTCGATGCAATGCCTCGATAAGTGGGAAGTAGGTTATGTTACCCTACACAATAGGAGTAGCAAACCTTTAAAAATTGCAAGCTATATTTTTTCCGGTATAACATAAGCTTGTATAAAGTGTAATACCATTAAACACATCATAACCAACCAGCCTTGGCAATGCACTCGAGACCATGCCTGGTAATAATTGTATTCTAAGAAACAAAAATTATCGCTCAGTTCCGGGGAAAAGTTCGCAATTATATTACAGTTTAAACTAGTTTAAAGTATGGAAAGTGAACATATTGCATTGCGTGCAAAGATGATTGCAGCCTTGTTGTAGCAAGCTCGTTGAATTATAATATGAAGAGTAGTCGGCAGAAACAGAGAAAAGGAAAATGAGATTTTTTGTTTAATACTGTACCTACTTGATCCGGCCATCTGAGATGTTTTAAGGGCCCTCTAGACTCACGCCGAGAATCCCCAAGAACACCCGAGAAGCGTGAATGTGATTAGTTTCTCGCCTTCTCGTACTCGCGCTCGCCTGTTCTCCGCTCGGTGTCGGTTTTTTTGACCGCTTCAAAGGCTTTCTCAGGCGAGAAAAGAGAACCGCATCACTTTTTCACTCGGTTTCAGTGCGACTTGGAGAATGGTTTGAAATAAGATTCACAAACCTAGTTCTATTTCGATGAATTTGTGTCATCTATCATCGCCTGGGCCTTCTTTTTTCTTAGTATTATTACTAGTATAGTATTATATTATCTGTGGTATTATATTATTTTTGATTCTTACATTCACAAGATTTTAGTATGGTACGTTTCTCGGGTCTCGCCGAGACTTCTCGCGTGAGTCTGTAGGGCCTATTAGAGTAATATCAGTCTCGTAAAACTATCGCTTGTAGTTGTCGATGGTCTTAATTATCGATCTACAAGCGCATCTGTGCTTTTCTCTCTTGTCAACTTAAACGATTTTTATCGATCATGTCGAATTTTACTGCCAATTTTTTTTTATCGGTAGTTTCGTGCTAACATGAAGGTTTAGTTATTGTTTGGGATTGATGCTCCTTTTTATGAAGGCTGGTAACTTATCACAATTTCGAGGCACTACTTGACCCATACTCCCTTTTTTCCTCCTAAGCCCCTCCGTTGCTTTTCCTTTCCTCCCCCACAGGGAGGAGGAAAAGACAGAGCAACGAAAGGAGCTAAGAAGACCTTCCGGACCCCGGAGGAAGGAGGAGGGGTAATCTTACATGGATACCCGGTGGCTCACGGCTTATGTTGGACTCCTAGCGACTAAACACCCCCTTGCCTATCGCAAATGTGGTTATAAGGCTATCGGAAGCAGCCGCCTCCTCAGGAGAGGGGGAAGTGCACACGCTGCCCTTCATATATAGACGATTTCTCGGAATCCGCTGCTGATAATGACTTGTGCGACATATATACAAACACTAGCTGTACCCGCGACTTTGTTCGCGTATTATGATGTTATATAGCCTTTAGCCTTCCTCGCTAAATATAATATACAACAAAAAAATAATTTTTCAATTTGAATAAGTATTATTGGACAACATTGAAATCTAACCGTGCTTGTCTACGACCATTAAGCATAAAATTTTTGTGCATCATGCCTAAGATTTCAAAATCAACTCGGTGTCAAAGTGAACTTTGTCATAATTCATACATGCCTATATCAGATTACAGACATCTTTGATAACAACAATATTATTATGCGACTATTTTAGAATTCAGTGCGGTAATGCAACATGCCAAATATTTTCATGCAACGCTTATCAAATTAAATGATACCAACTATTCATTAAATAGAGTCGAAATTCAAACGATATTAATATGTACACGACGTTAATAAATGCAAATATTACCTCGTCTAGTCTGCTTTTTACTACCTTTTGTTTTTTATTTATTACAGATATTACGATATTTAATACTTTGAAAATTGATTCTTTTACTGGAGTGGTGTCGTGTGACGCTTATACCAACTTAGCGTTACTAATCTACCACACGAGCGGTCATTCAAATGTGGGTTTTTAATCTCGGCCCGAAGGTTCACTTTGATGTAACACAAAACAGTCAGGGAACGTCTGTGAGGGCTAAGATACTGTACCATACGTATTATATGACTTCATTAATTATATCCATCATTAATACTAGCTATCAGTATTCTAGTGGCTTTCAAGAATTTAAGATAATCAAAGACGTAAGCGAATCATACCATTGATGCAATCATAATTAGTTGTTCTTCAAAATACAAGCACTATGCGCGGGCCAAAAACTGTTGCACTAATCATAAACATTTCAAACCCATCAAGGTACATAGAAGCGCATGCCTTTAGCCACATTCCTGAGAAGACATACCTCCGCGCTGACTCCGCCAACCGTTGATTCTCTCAACTAGACTAGACTTGCCGCGACTGTTAATTCTTTGTTCTGCGAAGGAAATAACAATGTTAGGATGAAAAGGATAGTGCTATGAAGAGAAGGCCAACATCAAGGAATGGTACTATTGAATGACACTTTTGTGATAAGGTACCTAGATTAACACCTAAACATGAAATAACAGACGACATTTTCAACATTAGATGGCAAATAAAAAAAAAATGTATCCCGGCATCACTTTCCCGGTTCCGGTAGCGTAGTGGTTGATGCAGCCGCCCGGATTGCGGAAGATGCTGGGTGCGATTCCCGCCCTGGACAAGTCGATATTTTTCAGTGAATTTTTTCTAACTTTAAAATTATTTAAGCCATCGTTGACGCAAAAATAATTCCAAAATAGCGTCACTATTTTTAGTAGACAATGCAATAACATAGTCAAATACTTCATAAATCAGACTTGTAGTTATTATTGCTGAGTGACAATTTATTATTATCTACTCAGTACCCTCAGTACAGATTGTCTTCGTGTTTTTACTAAGTACACATTAAAATGCACGTGTGAAGCCCAGTGCTTGTTCAACTACGTACTTTGAAGCCGTGCTTAATAAAATTTGCATACTACAGGCAGAGATACCTTTGTGTTCGGAGTTGTCCTCTACAGCTATCATAATATCTATCTATCATCCTAATCCTAATACTAAATACATGCATATCAATGCTAAATACAGTCAGCTAAATATTTGAGAACGTGCTAAAAATAAAAGTAAAAAAGAACTGCAGTCCTATTGTTGTCCTGTAATGATATTTTTAAATTGTGTGAGAAAGGCTGTGAGAGTTTGTTGCGCCCTTTCTTCTCCACCAGCATAATAAAAAAGGTTGGTTGCGAGCAACAGCTACAAGTAGAAGTATGAAAACATATGATTCAAAAACACGAACACGACACACATTTATTTCTCGAGAAACAACAAAATATTAAACATAATTCATAATGTTTTTGTAACAGTTTTTCGAAAGAAATGTCTAAAACTTATTACTCTGTGATGTATGCCGACCTACCTCACCAAGTTAACTTATTACGGTGAATTAATTATTTTTTGCTAAGTGACGGAAGGTTTGGATGAATTTATTTGTTTCTGTGTTTTTACAATCTCAATTAACATTAACTTGTAGGAACCGACCATTTCACTAGTTATAAGTGGCTCATTTAAAAGGCATTTCCTGTTTCCATTGGAACTTCAGTATAGTTTAATTTTTATTTTTGAGAGGGAACTTTGGTAAGCGACGATAAGGCGAGTCTACTTGTTCTTGCTTCCACTTTTGAGTGACTATAGTCTGGACTTCAAAGGAGCGACTGCCATCTGATTTCCTAACCCCTGTGGAAAAGCCTGCGCCAGAGCCCCGTTCCTTACTTAGCAGGGTACATCAGGTGCAGGTGAGGATGACTTTGGATTCTAAAGATCCTAGATGAACCCACACACATCCCCTATAGGCAGACCCCGGGCCCTCGCGCGATAGTGTTTAGGGCACAATCGGGAAAACGAAAATATAATGAGATAATGATGATGGTAAATGATGACGGCTGATGATGGAATCAAGATTCACCCGGAACCCTCAACCACAGAGGGACAGGCTATCTTATCATTGATTGTCTCACACTCAAAAACATTTTTAGGATCCTCACACACAGGCTACCTTTAAAGGAATAGCAAGAATCAGCAGGACCCATATCCACCGTCTCACAGGTGCTCTCATTGGCCACTTTGCCACTAAAAGACACCTGTGTACATTAGGCAAAGCTGAAGAGCCCATCTGTAGAATGTGTGGTGCGGAGGAAGAAAGCATGGAGCACATACTATTTGACTGCGATGCACTAACCAATAGGCGACTAAAGGTCCTGGGTCTAGGTTACACCAGAGGACTTTATAGACCTTATTCCCGCCAACATCGTAAAACTCATACAAAATGTTTTCGATGTTGGCGGGGATGGGTGATAAGGAAAGGGGAAGCACAAAAGATTCCATAGGGTCGAAGTGCTCTGAGACACAGCCTCAGCCCCTTGCATGAGAATAAGAATGAGAATCATTGATTGTCGGAACACAATAATGATGTTAACATTAGTATTCATTATATGTCATTGAAACCGCATAGCCACGGTCAATGTAACAAATATTTGTTTTGAATTTGCTTTTGAATACATTTCTAATACAGACATGCCAATATTTATATTTATATCATCACCATATTATAATAGAAGGTTTAATATGAAACGCAAATATTAATCAGAAATTTTATGGAGATAATATTGATTCTGAATGAGGTTTTGAGGGCGCTACTCTTACCAATAAGCTTTTAACAAATAATTTATGTCGTGTACATTCAGTTTTATTGTACGATGGAAAAGTTGTTACGGTTGGAATTGTTATTATGACGGCAGAGCCGGCAGACGTGGGTAATATTGGTAGTAGCTAAGTCCAACCATGCTATTTAAAAAACAATGATTTCTAACCTGACACAAAAATTATAGACTTTATTTTGAAAGGTTTACTTGCAAGCTACAAATACACAAAAAGCTCCTTGGCAACAACAAATTATCATTGGTATAATTGTCAAGCATCATTGATACTAAATACGAGTAATGCTGTTTAAAGAAATTAAAACAATACAATTCGATAAATTCATTTACAAATTGAATGGCAAGAGTAATCCTATTGCCTTTAAACAAAAGTCTATAATTGGATGGAATCAATTTTAATCACCAGGCTATTATATCATTAGGAATAATGTTTATGTCCATGAAGATATTGAGAGTTTTATGCAGCTTTGCAACTTTGGTAACAATGTAATATTATCATTAACTAGGTGCCCACCCTGGCTCCGCATGTTTGTAGTAAATAATAATACTGAAACCCTCTACTGTTTTCTCTTTCACTCACTTTTTTCATACTTATTCTTTCATACAAACTTTGTTCTGAAAGTTACAAACACAACATAAATAGAATTAGTCAAATAGGAGATTATTTATATAGAGATATTGGAGCGTGGCTTCTCCCTAACTGGTAGTAGGTAATCTTAAACTGCCCCGCACACACCGATTTTGATCATCATGAGTTCACGGTGATGATGAAAAAGTTTTGTATAACTTCAACAAACGTGCGATTAGCGTCTACCTCTTGCCGTATGTACAGACAACAGCTCGTTGGGTTACCGAAAACTGTAAAATTTTCCCAATCGATTATGCACTTTATATTGAATAGCCTTAGGTTGACAATCGTTTGGAGAAATTTGACAGTTTTGTATAGCCCGACGTGCTGTTGACTGTACGTTACTTCTATGACGTGCTGTTGACTGTACGTTACTTCTATGACGTGCTGTTGACTGTACGTGATTTATATGTTTTTGCCATTCTCCAGTCACTCATTCTTTTTACTTAATACCTACATATTCTAGTACATAAACAAAAAGTGAATTACACGTAACTAAAACTTTTATTAATTTGAAATGTGTTTGGAGCAAAGGTTTTGTCAAGTAGCATTTGACACGTTAAATCAAGTTACCGAACTATTGGAAAGAAATTAAAGTCTCTGTTGAAGAATGGACAACAGGAAACTCGTAAACTAAATCTTTTGAGTAAGTACGTGATTGAAATATTATTAATGTTTCTTGATTTCTGTAAGAATTTAAGACAAAATTTGTCCCTAGAGGGCATTGAGAAAAAAAGTTGAATTTATCATAAGCGAAAAACAAAATCTTGACTAAGCCTTGAATGTACCAGCAACGGATTATGTGCGATAACCTTAGATTAAGACAAGAAATCGGGACTGGTCTCCCCTTGACTTTCTCGTTTATCGAAATCGACTCAAAGGTTGATAGAAACCTTATATGTTAATGTCATACATGCATGTTAAATTTTGGTCACCCATCCGAGTAACGACCGCGCACTTGGTTGCTTATCTTTCGTGATCGACGGTTCAAAATTTGATAGAAACCTTATATGTTAAATTTGGTTGCAATAAGTTAAAGCATGCTCGAATTATCGTGCTAGCGCACAGACACACACAGATATAGTTCCAAAAAAATATTTTTGGACTCAGGGAGGTTCAAAACGTGTAAACCCGTCAAAATCTCGAGGTCGAATTTTTTGACGATTACAAGACTTCCTCTATACTACGTATACGAGAAAGTAAAAATCATGTGTTGTTGGTGTGCAATCAATAAAATGCATTTTATTGATTTAACAAAAATACTACTGAATATTTTTCTTAATTTAAGCATTTTTCTATGACACTTTTCAACTAACTGTACTAAAGTGTAATAGAAAATAATCAAAAGGTAGGTAGGCAAAAATATTAACCTGTCTGTAAATCTCAAAAATATCAATAGCCTAGTAAGACTACGACGCTGGTTAAAAGTATTAATTAACGAAATATAACACTCCAGTTTTCAAAGTAAAATTAAATTAAAGTAGTGAGATAGTTATTGAGCGCAAATTATGTGTTGATGAGGTGATAATTAATAGCGTTATTGGTAGACTGTGTAGACTATAACCGACTTTTTGAGAGATTCTAATTTTAAATTTAGGATTAAGTAAAGAAAAAAGCCATTGATATTATCGATGTTAATATTAACCTAATATTCAAATCCAGCAAGCCATGTGGACTGCCAGCGTCCGTATTTTTACTATGAAAGTCCAGAAGAAAAAAGATCTTAAGGAGATTAGTAGTTCTTAAAAATCCCTGCTCTGCCTTATTTTTAGGGCTGAGATGGCTCTGTCCAGACCTGTGCACGTGCACGAACCGTGTACTCTACGCGGCTCGAATAGCTATTGGACGTGTTAAATTCAGCGCGATAGTTGCTTCTCGCGAACTGTTCACGAGCGATTCGCTTCTAAAGTCAGCACAGTTCGATCCGTTCGTGATTAGCACATCAACACGTCCAAACTGTCTACAAGATGCGTGCGAGCAGGTCCAAACTGCCTTTAAGATTCACGCTAACCACACAGGTCGTGTTCGTCGTGTAGATTATTATTTGCACGCGAACCGTTTGGGAACATGTCTAAGAGTGTCCAAATTATGTTCTTAAGAGCCGCGAACTCATGGTTCGCAGATTAAGACAGAGCTTTAGTGTTCCATAGATACACCGTGCTGGTGCCAAGACTGGTTGCAGAGAGGGAAGCCAGAGGCAAGGTAGGTACTTATAAACCAGGTATAGGTTTATGGTACCTTTTGATGCATCAGCACTGCCGTGGCTTCTCTTTTTAACCATTCATACATGCCAGTTGTAAAGGCTAAAGCGGGGTGATTCGTAATGCGACCGCGGACCGTATGGTACTGAGAGTGGTAATAATGACAATATTGATTAAAAATTGTATGTGTTATTAATGAAATAGTCCATACCTGTAGCACTTTCTACGAGACAGACGAGGAGAAACAACGCCAAGATAGCGGCAGTGACCCCCGGACCACGGCTCCTGATCGCTCCAGATTTGTCCATCTTCATGTGGGTCTAAAATAAATAATAAAATATAATTTAAATTCATGCGCTTTGAACAGTGCATCGGGGATGTTCGCAGATGCCAGCGTTGATCGCTTTTACGCAAGAAAGTGTGCATGATAAAAATACATACATAGATATAACGTTCATAATTCACAAGAGTTCATTATTACTTTATTTACCTCATAAGAATTGCAAATTGTTTTTAAAATAGAACTAAATAAAAACATAATTATTTTTCAAAAATTTTGCATTACTAAAAACAAATTGCAACTTGTATAAGATGGAAGCTGGTTCATTCTATGTTATTAAGAGAAGACCTGAACAACATCTGACGAAATATTGTTGGAAGAAAATTAATTAACTAAATTAAAATAGGAATTATGCAAGAGAAAGGTAATAGTAATTATTTCTTGTAACATATGTCTTTTTACGTTATGTGGTTGGCAGACAAGCATACCACCTGGTGCTAAGTAAGTACCGTAGCGTATAGAAGACCACAGCATAGTAGTCGCCCGCGGCCTCGCTCGCGTCATGGACATTTTAGCAATGTAATTGAAAGCAATATTGAACGGAAATTGAACCATGTAATTTCGGCTTAAAGAGGGTTACTGCCCCAGACTGCGCGATTCAAATTCGAGCGGCTAGTCTCTGTTGAGTCTGCTAGAGCGCTGTAACGCTCTTCCTTACCTCTTCCCTACCTTTATTTATAAAAAAAAAACGTGGAAAGTTTGAATTTTAATGTGATGCACAGTATACAATGCAATCAATCATAAGTATGTCTTAACCAAGGAGCTTTTCTATAGGTAATATAAGCTCCTTGGTCTTAACTAATAAATAAAACGTAAAACAATTTACACGGGCGAACTTTTCTCTATAAGAGATCTCTTAAAGCCAACCCGAAAGTTTAAGTGAGATACTAAGTCATTAAATGGGAGACACTAAACTGTATTATTAATTTATTATGAGTTATGTTTCCACCTATTCTTAATTACATTATCTTCAACATGCGTATTAAAATAAAGTACATAATTTCAAAGTTTGTCTCCATAACAATAATCTTAACATAATTATTGTATCCGACGCATAACAATAATATTTCTGCGACAAATTACGATAACATGATGGTAACTAGCCAAGTGGACTTAAAACATACCCTCCACCAACGAGTAGGCAATTGCTTATTGCTCAGTATTGTCAAAATAAGATCATAAAGACATACAAAATTGTTATGGAATAATTTTATTTTTGCGTTTACAAACGCGTAAATATAATACTAGAAAAATGCACTGAAAAAAAATCGACTTGCCTCAGGCGGGACTCGAACCCGCACCTTCCACAATCCGGGTGGACGCGTTGACCAATTTCGCCACCGAGGCACTGCTTTTCACTGTCGAAATTTGTCAGTGCTTGGTGCTTTTGTTTTTATGGTAAACATCGTTTCATCAAATCTTTGAAATTTGCACTTCCATGACCCGACGAAATATTTTTGCAAATATTTGACGCCCAGCTAAGATGAAACTACCTTACATTATGGAATAATTTTATTTTTGCGTTTACAAACGCGTAAATATAATACTAGAAAAACCCGGATTGTGGAAGGTGCGGGTTCGAGTCCCGCCTGAGGCAAGTCGATTTTTTTCAGTGCATTTTTCTAATACAAAATTGTTATTAGAGTCATTAATTTATTTTACATGACAAAGTGTAACAATGATTTTACTTTATTTAAGATAACAATGGGAGCTACGTCTGCCAACAAACTGCTGTGCAGTTTGGCAGAAGTATAAAATTTATGAAATTTTGTATAAAAATCTGAATAAATACTCTTTCATTTTTCATTCATTCAACCAAAACAATCACAATTTACACCACCTTGCCTATCGAACCTCTGAATCTCATATCATAAGTGAACTACTAATCCTCATAAGTGATGAACCATGGTGTCTTGCTAAGTATACCACAGTTCTTAGTTCAAATACCTTTTAACAATGCCTAGTAAAACTAGGTAGTAGATAATCAAGTAGTTTTAATTAGTTCCAGTCTAGAACTTGCCGTGTATACCTACTTGGATCCCTAGCGGCAAAGTTTACAGGTAATATTATTGTAATATGGCCAAGTTACTATTACCTGGTGACCAAAACAATTTAAGTTGGAAGATGACTGTCTTAGGTTTGTATTAATAAACGTCAATCATTTTATATTTTCTATAGCCTACCGAAACTGACCTGTCTTGATATTTCCACTGTCATGATTGCGCGATATACCCGGACAGCTGAAATGATTTTGAGTGTAACATTTGTCCTGGTAGGCTTTTGTTTGTTTTCTGAACGATTGTTACTTTTTGGGTTTGGTGCCCCTTTTATGTAGGCGACAGGCTGGCAACCTGTCACTATTTGGACGCAATGCATGACCCATACTGCCAGTTGTGGCTTTATGTATAACGAAATGTTACCAAAGACTCTGATCCATCCCTGTTGTGACTACGAGCGTGATCGCATGTATGATGGTGCGCGCAATTAAATGAGTTTTAGGTTTCTCCCGAAGCCATGTTGCAATAATATAATATGTTGAGAGACTCCATTTTTAACTCAATTTATCATACATGATTGTTATTTTCGATACATTTTTACTTGAAATTAGCAAAATACGTAATCTTTACGTGTCGCGAGACCATTAATTAAGAATAGATTAGATTAGAATAGAAATGAGTTTAATTAACATAGACCATTGATATCCAAACTTTAACTATCTTCATCACCAGTTTTATGACGTCCAAACAATAAGTTGTTTTAACATCATAAAAATTTATGACATCACAGACAATTACTAGGCAAATAAGATCCTTTTAATAATATATTTTGTGTATCTTATTTAAAAGAAACATGTTTAAATGTGTATTACTATGTTAACTGGAATTGACTATTTTAATTATAAGTCCTACCTAATATGAAGACCGATTTAAAAATAACGTCGTAAATAAGTTTTAATTAAAAATGTTTCACAAAACGTAAATTTCAATTTGATTTTATAATTTATCTTCTTCTTAAGTGCAAATTGAGTCACATAAAGTTCAGGATATAAATTCATTACGTTCAAAACTTTAAAAGAGTTCTTCCAGAGTTTTATTTATAGTATTCGCCGAGTAAGACTTAAAATAAATAAGACCGTACAACATGATAGTTAATTCCGTATTGTATCCAACTTGGGTTTAAAATAAGAATTGCCTTTCATACCCGTGAGATATAAGCGCTGTCTCCGGCAACGGACATGCAAACGCATTGTTCAGGTAAGCGTTTGTGGGGTGTGTCACAAGAGATAGCGATTATGATATTTGTATTGAGTATTGTGAGTACAATTTTCTGTAGTATAAATTATTAAATATACATACGATCATGCTTGTCATCCCATAATGGGTAGATCAGCGCCTTAGGTGACATTTTGTTATACATTAAGCCACATCTGGCAGTATGGGTCATGTAGTACCTCCTAATAGTGACAGGTTGCCAGCCTACCTATTAAATATAAATTATAGCTAAACCAAGCCACGATTTGCTATGACTATCATACCTACGTCCAAATATCCGTTTCGAGCGTAATAAAAAGTATAAAATAACTGTTTATGTCAAAATGCAACGTCGAGTAAAGAAAGTCAATCCATTAACTATATTTCGGATAGAAACAAACGGACACTGAATATTATTAATTAGTGAAATGAAATATTAAATTTTTGGAGAGAAAGCTTAAAATGTTGATAAAGATATTTTCTGTCTTTTTTACATTTATTTTTACTATTACAATCACAGATGGACGTCCCACCGTTCCCACGCGGCTTAAAAGTCGCCAGAGCTTCCTTAAGCATGTGCACCCTTCTTCTGAAGACCCCTCGCAGGTTAGACTGAGACTCTGGAGGGGAGTGGTACCTCACTCGCCTATAGCCTTGTCGGAAAATCTCGCCCCTGGCTATAAGCTACCGTGGCCGACTTGGAAATCTTTGAACAGATTGAGAACACAAGTCGGTCGCAGTAAGGAAAATTTGTGCAGGTGGGGCTACATCAGGGACAACCAGTGCAAGTGTGGTGCCTCCCCGCAAACCATGGCTCATTTAATATCTTGCCCCGCATGCCCTATGAATTGCACGCTTGAAGAGCTGTGGAACGCTGCTGATCCTGCGATTCGAGTGGCAGAATTCTGGGCGGCGGAAATTTAATGGACATTAGAATAAGAAGCCATCGACACGAAAGAAGAAGAATCACAGATTTAATAATACAAGGAAATAGGCCAAGCCGGCGTTTAACTTGTGACTCGTGTCACTTGTGACACATTTCCGCCACTTCGCCTTCCGATAAAGTCGTGAATACGTAACTCAGCGATTTGACCGATATCCTTTGCGGCTGTGCTTAACTTTCATCGCAGACTCGCAGTCCTTAAGACGCGCGCAATGAATAGTGTATATTGCGGCATGCTCAACTAGAATCATGTTATGTAGTACGGCCGCTGATCGCGACACTCGGTCTTCCTATGAACTCGGCAATTCGACCGATCTCCTTAGATTGATATATCTGTGATTAAAATGAATGCAAAAGAAAATAAAAGTATTTCCACTGTAATTGTATCTTAAAATTTCAATTGCTTATGCTTTCAAACATAATCTTATTGAAAAGTAGCTTAAATAATCGTCATAGTTGCAAAATGACGAGCTGAAAACTACGTTTTTGATGATTGAAGCCGGGGCGGGTCGCTAGTATTTTATAAATTATTCGTTTTTAATATTCTTATTAGCAATTCCAGAACGGACCTCACGTTACTTGTACCCGACGGCCATCTGTTGTACCGATTATAATCTTTTATCCATTTTTCCGTCGAGATGCGTCCACGATTAGGTCGCTGAATCAAGAAAACTTATGTACTAAAAGAAACTTTAACGGAAATGTAGTATCAAAGTTTGCCGGGAAATTTATGTAAGTTACCGTTTCATGTTTGATTATAGCAACCACATAGCAACGGTATTTTTTTCTGTAATATACCCTCAACTTAGTTAGATGAGATGCTTAGCTCGGATTAGCGTGTACGAGTGAAATTCACCCACACACACATACTAGAATGAAGAGTAGGTTCGGAAATAAAATGGCCCCCTTGGGGTATTATCTAACTCCAGTTCAATTATAAATTGCTTATTAAGGTTGATGAGAAATATTATGAAAGATGTAAATATGGAGAGCCTATATACCTACAAGTCTCCAAACTACAAATATTATTAACAAATATTTACTATTATTTAAATCTTAAGTATATGCATATGAAACAAAACCGCCTCGATCTGAGAAAATGCAAACCTTATATTGCGATGCAACATACAGGATTTGTGTTTATATAATTGTGATATCACAAAGTGAGTGGTTATATTTTTTTTTATTTAGACAATTTCAATAGTAAAAGATTTTTTTGGACAAAAATTATTAAATTTATGTCACAATCCTAAAGTTTAGTTACTGAAGGTGACAATCACCAATATTATGATATACAAGTGGTTGTCAATAAAGGTTCAATTATAGCCTCTATTATGGGAAAATTTTTGTGTTTAAAACCACTGAAAGAAATTGACCTGCCCCTATTAAAGCCTTAGTTTAATTAAAATCCTTCTAGTAGTTTTCGTGTGAAAGAGTAACAAACACATCCATCCATAGAAACTTTGACGTTTATAATATTAGTAGAATAATTGTAATATTTTGATTGACATCTCTTTAATACGAACTGTTCTGTTGAGGTTCTGTTATTTCGTCATCAAGTTGGCTCACTAAACTGTCAAATAATGCAAAGTTTAACCATTAATAGAAACCCTTAAGGGCTTGTTCTTAGCCAGTTATTAATATTTTGTCTTCCAATAATTTGTAAGTGCAGATGTTGTTTTTTTTCCAACATTCAAAAACCTTACGTCAAAAATTCTGTTAGTTGAACATACACAATGAAACAATGTTATTGTGAACATAAATTTGGGTACATAATGAGCAGAAAACACAGTTTTCTTTGAGCAAATTTAGTGGTTAAAAGAGGATCTTGGTTGCCAACGGTTCATGAAAAAAAAATCATTTCATTTCAATCGCACCAGGCATCCAAGGCTTCCATTCTTATTAGCGTTTCCTAAAACATGAGAATTGTGTGATTGGTTCGACAAATTGATTTTTTCATCTATTTATTATTAATCATTAGTCAATAATTTAACTTCATTATTAGAACCCTTATCAATTGTGATTGTATTGTTTCTTGGACACAATAGGTCGGGATCAAACTTTAATGATCAATTTATCAAGATTACGTCTTTCAAAAATCTTTTGTTATTCATCACAATTCTTATTTATTATCATTCTTGATATTAGACAGGTATGTCTGTCAAAGCGGAATTATATACCACAGCGAAAAATCGTAATTCTACCTAATTTCTTTATTATCTCAGTAATGGTAGTACAGTATAGGAATAAGAGATCAATATTTTGCCCCCTTTTAGCCCCAAATCTAGCTCAAGTTATTTTATCATAAAAATTGAGTTATGGATCTTAGACAACACATATATTTAGGTTTAGGTTACATTAAAGATATATGTTCTCAAAAAATACAAAAATAGTCACTTACATGAGAACAGAGTTAGGTTAAAACAATTATTTCGTTCGTTCATAAAGAGGTTATAGAAAAACAACAAAAACAAAGGCCCACATTTCACTTAGATAGGCACCAAAAAACCCATTCACAAAGACTAAAAATGTTTTCTACAACATACTTAGCCTATTTAGTAAATTTCACTTCGTAGTTAAAGGGAAATGTGAGGAGTTGGGTCTATTCTGTGTTCTGCTGACTCAGCTTTGGATGTTCATCTCGGATTGAGCTTGCACCGACAAGGTGGATAGACAGTAGTGGATAGAATCCATCTATCAAATCTGCAGAGTTCGAGTCGAAAGGGAGTGACCCTTTTGACTCAAACTTTCTAGATTCTCATCATCATAACAGCCTTTATAATTCGACCCACTGCTGGGACACAATGGCTCTTCTTGTAATCGGAGGACGTTTAGGCAGTTGCCCACAACGCTTGCTCCATTCGTATTGGTGGACAGAGTATAAGGTGATCAATATCTCTTTGCAGATCCATTAGTCGCCTTCTACGACACCCATTAAAGGATATGGGATGATGCTATTCTACTCTGCCGGCATTTCAGTCTAGTTTCTAAGCGACAGTAATACTCCCACACGGATGTTACCTGTCAACTACAATTCTTTTATGGGAAATTTACCCTAGAAGGGTATATAGAACTCACCAACGCTTTCTAAAAAAAGTGCTCTACTTCTGCTTCCGTCTCCTGGCCCCATTATGTTTTTTTTCCAAACTATCATTTATTCTGAACACCTGTCCGAAGATTTTCAGCGATTTTTTTTTTCTGTCAGATATGGGCTCGATCCTTAGGTACTTTGTTTCCAGAAGTGCAACCCCGGAAGTTATATCACACGGAACTCACTACCGGCACTTTCGTTTCCTCTCTCTTCAAAGATGAGCTTTTAAAGTGAGGCGCGATGTAATTGCTGAAGGTTGCTGGTGCAGGTGTAGGTACACTTGACAGATTTTATATTTGATTTTCATTTTCGTTAGTGACACCTATTGTTATGACGACAAACTGTGATTATCGCAGTCTAAAGATTTCGTGACGAGGACACGGAAAGAGAGGGGCGCGTGGCTCACCAAACTGTCATACACTCGTTCGGTAGACACTGGTCCATTATGTCTACTGCACGCTGACTAGACAATAGCGGGATTTTCCTAAACTTAAAAGCGTCGAACCACTGTATGTTTTTACTCTGTGGTATTGCTATACGTTTTAGTAAGTAAATACTAATCTTCTTCTACCTCCTACTCAGCTCCTAATTTTTAGCTCGGTGCAGTGGGTAGGTATATCTTGTATGAGCTCAGAGACGTTCCCGAGGGTTTCTGGGACGCAGACGTAATACGCTTTTCGCGATACGTACAAACCCTTCGAGATTAGGAGGATACCGGTGTTGAGGACATCAATTAGTCCTACACATGCTACACCGACTAGCGCACGGTGTGGTACTGTACATGAATGGATTTTCCACTGACAACAAAAAAAGACCTGGACTTCTGAGATGATATTAAGTGGAACATTGTTTTTTTTTTGTTAGTACACTAAAGGCGATTTGAATTTTGGGTTTGGTGCACCTTTTGTGTAGACAGGCTGGCAACCTGTCACATTTTTAGGGTACTATAAGGCCCATCAAAACTGACAGATTTGGCTCTATATGTAACCAAATGTTACCTAAAGCTGTGCTCTACCCCTTTCGGGATCATGAACGTGATTATATATAGGAATGTACCAAAAAGGTACGCCTTGTCATTCCATTTTTGCCCATTAGCTGTCAAACACTCCTTTATCTTTCATATCGTTTCTCACACAATCAATCCTTGTGTTCTGCGGTATACTCCTCTATTCCTCAACATTCAAGTCTATAATGCGTCAATTTGGTTTATAATCATCATTAAGTCATTTGTGCGAAGAGTCTTCATTTACCTGACACACGACCTGTAGAATATAATTAATATATTTCCACGTCCACACCAATTATCTAGCCCAAATTAAGTATCACTAAGAACTTGTGCTATGGATACTAGATAACCGACAATATAAGACAATACAATAATCTAGATATTTCAAAAAAAGCTTTTAATAAATATATAAACAACCATGACTCATGAACAAATATTCGTGTTCATCACACTAACATTTGCCACTACCTGGACTCGAACCCGGACTGCCCGATGTGTAGGCAGCATTACTGACCTCTCCACCACGACAGCGTATGCCTACGACGTAAGATTTTTACTTTCTCGTATACGTAGTATAGAGGAAGTCTTGTAATCGTAAAAAAATTGACCTCCAGATTTTGACGGATTTACACGTTTTGAACCTCCCCGAGTCCAAAAATATTTTTTTTGGAATTATGTCTGTGTGTGTGTCTCTGTGTCTGTGCGTTAGCACGATAACTCGAGCATGCTTTAACTTATTGCAACCAAATTTAACATGCGTGTATTACATCAAAATATAAGGTTTCTATCGACTTTTGAGTCGTCGATCACGAAAGTTAAGCAACCAAGTGCGCGGTCGGTACTCGGATGGGTGAATTGAACATGCATTTACGACATCAAATGTAAGGTTTCTATTAACTTTTGAGTCGTTTCCGGTATACGAGAAAGTCAAGGGGAGACCACTCCCGATATTTTTTTAAATATAAAACACCGGCAATAACAAGGAAAAAATCACTTGATATTGCAGGTGCGTTGTCATCCCGAGGCCTAAGATAAAATGCCTTCCATGCCCAGTAATTACACTGGCTACTTTTCCTTTCAATCCGAAATACAGCAAACTGTTTCACGGCTGAAATAGGAAAGGCGTAACGAATATATGCCAACCATCCCCATAAAGCGATTATTTCTTTTATAATGCAAACAGATAAGAATTGGAACTTTTTGCCTGATGATGAGTTCCTGGAAAAATATGTCGAACTGATGGATAAGTATGGTCATTATGTTACAGTTTGTTTTTTAATTTTCTTTTAGAGTATCTGTTTTAAAAACTATGTCAATATATGCTTAACCTTTGAGATAATAATTTGAACATGACTGTAGATAAAAAATATTATGAGTTTTAAGAATAATCTTGCATATTATTTTTAGAACCCATAATATTTTTTTAGGATTGCTCTCGACTTATTTCTACCGTATCAGTGTATTTTATACTGGAAGTTATAGATTATTTTTAATACTTCTTCTAAAAATTTTATATTAATTGATTTTCCGTATATATGTGATTTACAGATTTCATTGTTTTGAGACAGTGTTTAAAATTAAGTTACAATATTCGTTTTATAACTTTGAAAAAACATACTGCAGGAGCGAAATTGAAAAAAAAAATTAAAAACGGAGGTTGTAGGGAGTATATAAGCGAAGATGAAGTATAGGAAGTGACACAAAGAACATACAAATTTCGAGTGAAAAACATCATATACTGACAATAAATAAACTTTATTGATTAGAAGTAATCAAAATAATGAAGGCGATACCGAATACGTTAACCGAATCGACTGATTTTTACTTTCTCGTATACGTAGTATAGAGGAAGTCTTGAAATCTGACGATTACAAAAAAAAATTACCTCGAGGTTTTGACGGATTTACACGTTTTGGACCTCCCTGGAACCAAAAATATTTTTTTTGGAATTATGTCTGTGTGTCTGTGCGTTAGCACGATAACTCGATTATGCTTTAACTTATTGCAACCAAATTTGACATACATGCATGACGTAAAAAATAAAGTTTCTATCAACTTTTGAGACGTCGATCACGAAACGACCGCGCACTTGGTTAAGCAACCAAGTGTGCGGTCGGTACTAGGATGGGTGAACAAAATTTAACATGCATGTATGACATCAAAAAATAAGCTTTCTATCAACTTTTGAGTCGTTTCTGGTATACGAGAAAGTCAAGGGTAGACCACTCCCGATTTAATCAATAAAACTTTTTTAGATTTACAAGTTTCAAAAAATTCGTAATTATGGAAATATAATAAACGTTTTCTTTAAAATGCCATAATGTATGTAACAAAATAATAACTAGGTATGTATATTATATAAAATCTTTTTCCTTCATTTCATACTACATAATATAGAAACATGTTTCAAGTTAAATAAAAATCTTTGTCTCTGCTTGAGACATTTTGATACGATGTCAGTCATGTAGCTGAACTTTTCCTTCACTTGTAAAAACAAACATATTACAAACGGGTTCATTATTTTTCACAAAACAATGACTTCTGAGTTATTAGCTTTTGCAACCGACTTCAAAAAGGAGGAGGTTATCAATTCGACTGTATGTTTACTCTTTACTGGGTGTACCGATTTTAAAGATTCTTTCGACCTTTGGAAGCTCGTGCTTGTCATTTGGTCCCATTTAAATTTTATCGACATCTGACGACAATTTTTTTAGTTATCGCTAATAATGCCTATTTAGTTGACATCGATGATATCATAATCTTATTACTTGTGTGTCTAAAAGATCTCGAGATAGTTTTCTGAAAATTTATATACTTAAAACACTAAAAAGCAAAAAATAAATTATTATTAAATAAAAAGCCCGCCTTCGAAACTAAAAACGGAGAAATAAAAATTTAGTTTATAAAAATCTTTAGGCCCATATTATAGAATGACACTAAAAAATCAATCATGTCTTGAGAATCGTTTGTCACTTTCTATCAAGCACAAAGTGATAGAGACATATGACGCTGAAGTCGGCGTTAATTCTTGACACTTGTTCTATAATACGTGCCTTAATGTTTTCTTGAGGTCGGTCCCACCTGGCCACCTGTCACGATTTTTGATCCACTACATGACACGCAATCTCATGTGTAGCCAAATTTAATTTAATTTAAGTTATTCCTCTTGAATCACTCTATCTAATAATAAAAACCGGATTAAAATCCGTTGCGTAGTTTAAAAGTTCCAAGGTAATAATTATATGCGATTTTTTTATTTGTTAAAACATATTATTATGCTGATTACCATCAGTAGGGCAGTATAACTGTTTCCTTTCTTTGTTTTTAAAATAAAATGAACATCTAGTTATATTTTTAAGCGGGAAAGTTCAGAAATAAATGAGCACTTGAAGTGAGGATCGGATAGATGATTTCATTAGTTCAGACTTGTAAATTGATAATAAAACTGAATTGAACACACCTTTAGTTGCAGTTGTTAGTCCAAAGCAAAAAGAATAATACATTAATATTCTCAAAACCTTTGTAATTAACCAGATCGAAGTATTATGTCATTAAATAATTTACTAAGTACAATTTCAATTTTCTAACACAGACAGCTTTAAATTTAGAACTCGTTTAAAAAATGGCGTAATATTTATTTTCACGCAATGCGGCATGCAATTTGGTTTTAATTCAATTAAAACTTAAAATAGGATACGGTTGTACCGTCGTCTAAATTGTTTGGTTATAAAATTTAAAAGAGAAACGTTAATTAAAATTTAGATGTAAATTTTATAACTGACTAAAGAATTATTTTTTGTTCTGACTATTTTTAAGCGATCATTGGAATGTCTCTTTTACCTTTAGATATATTATCGCAATATTTTTGAATTTTGTCCGAAATTTTAAAAAGAAATATTTGCATGGTATTTTTAGTGGAATATAAAAAATATTTTAGCTGCGTATTTTTATTTTAAACGAAATTTAACATGCCAAACGTGTAAAACATTGTAACCAGACTACGGAAAAAATAATGGAATGAAATTGGTTAAAATCGGGGCCTCCGGGGCTTATAAGGTAAACTCAACTGCACTCGATATCAATATAAATCGCCAATCAAACTTTATTTTGACGCAGTCCATTTTTGGCCATTTCACATTGCTTAGCAACCCCAACAAGATTTTGTGTACAAACTTAAAAGGAATTCAATTAAAATCGGTTACAAGGAAAAATTCTCAAACTACTCCTCTTGTTAAAGTCTGTTAAAATGTAGCCTATGTTGCTCAAATCATAATAACAAATTGATTGACACCTCAATCATCAAAATCGAATGAATAGTTTAGGCGCTAGGGTGGAACATACGTAAATACGAACAGACATACATAGACTGCTAAAATCATTACCCTTCCTTTTGGCTTCGCCATAGTCGAGTAAAAAAGGAAAGTTGATGATTTGCTATTATTTTTGAAAACAATCATTTGTGGTGAATCACTATTAAGAGGTTTGTAATTGTTATTTACAGGTTTATTTATTACAATAATTATTATTTACATGATTACTGTTTACAATCTTACACGTGGAGAGTGCAAGTTATTTGGGCTATTTAATTTAAATAAAGAAAAGAAATTATACCCACTACATCATTATTCATAATTTACCAGCACTATTCCCAATTTTATTATAAAATTCTAAATAAACTCATCCTATGTAGTAAAGCACAACACAAATTAATAAAAATAAGAAATAGATTGCGAACTCTCTATTTATTTTGAAATTTTATTTTTTGCGTTTTTAGTTATACATAATCCCAATTAATTTATCCCATTTAATTTATAAACTTTACCAAAAAGTTTGCAACTATTCGAAATTAAACTTTTTGTTGCAACCAATATATTTTACAAAAAGTTCCGATTATTATTTCGAGTTTGGAAATCGTATCTTATTTGTAAAATAAACTAAGTTCAAAGTTCTAAATTAAAATATAACTTACGTTTGGCTCGTTTCTCTATCCAGCCAGCGCGTTCAACTTAACACAGGTCTCTACTTGCGGCATCATGGCCGTCGCGCCTTATATACCCGGCGTCACGATGGGGTTATGTGGTGTGGGATTTTTACCAAATTGTGATTAATTTTTTAAGGGTTAATAAAGCGTGCAAAATATTACGATTGTAAGCATTATTACAGGAGTTAGCAGTTTGTCTTGTATGCAATAACGTGACACGTAATACCGACTTTATTGTGTCACGTCAACTTTCTGCTGTAATTTTCCGCGGCGTAATTTTTTCTTGTTCCTTTTTAAAATGCGGCGATGAATTTGAATGATTTTATGTGAGTTCCTAATGAAAGCTATATGAAACTTTTTGGACGACAAAGACTTATTTACCTTAGAATTAGAAAAGAGAATTAATTGGAAAACTGTAAATATGATGATAGAGGTGGAAAAAAAATTATGATTTATAATGGTGATCTTTAAGAGACCTCATGAAAAACAGCCAGAAAAGAAGCAGTCTCCATACATTTTCCTGAGCTCTGCTTCTTGTAAAACCAGTTGCTCGGACACTGAGAGGTCGCGAATTCAGGATAAGAACTATTCCTCTTTTTAATTTATAATATACTAGCTTTTGCCCGCGACTTCGTCCGCGTGGAATAATTACTTTAGGCAGCATTTTTTGTGTAGGTACTTATTATGCAAAAAACACACATACAAACTGTAGTGCACTACAGTAAATGGCATTTTTACAATCTACCATTTTATGTTTCTCCATACAATCTACCATTTTATGTTGCTACTTACTCGCAACCTTTCATCCCCACATAGGTCAATATTTCAAAAACGCTAGAACAATATTTGCGTTTCATGGTCTTATCTTCGGTAATGAGGAATCGCATAAAAATTTTCATCTCATATTTCAACCCCTTCATTCCCTTTTTCACAAAAAAGATAAGTAGCTTTTATTCCATTTCGAGGTTTCGTCTATTTTTGTACCAAATTTCAATAAATTCGGTTCAGGTGTTAGGCGTGAAAGCGATTAAGCTAAAAAGTCACGTCCACCATCTTGGATCTCAAAATGGATGTTTTATTCGGAGTCAGAACCCCAAAAAATCTCGAAAATGATACCCATATCGATTTTACATTAAATAGTCGCAACCGCCATCTTGGATCTCGAAATAGATGTCGTATTCGGAATCGGGACCCCCGAAAACCACGAAAATTACACCCATATTGACATTTTGTCAAAAAGTCGCGTCCGCCATCTTGGATCTCGAAATAGATGTTTTATTCGTAATCAGGACCCCCAAAAACCACGAAAACGATACCCATATTGACATTATGTTAAAAATTCGCGTCCGCCATCTTGGATCTCAAAATTGATGTTTTATTCGGAGTCAGAACCCCCAAAAATCTCGAAAATGATACCCATATCGATTTTACATTAAATAGTCTCAACCGCCATCTTGGATCTCGAAATAGATGTCGTATTCGGAATCGGGACCCTCGAAAACCACGAAAATGACACCCATATTGACATTTTGTCAAAAAGTCGCGTCCGCCATCTTGGATCTCGAAATAGATGTTTTATTCGTAATCCGGACCCCCAAAAACCACGAAAACGATACCCATATTGACATTATGTTAAAAATTCGCGTCCGCCATCTTGGATCTCAAAATGGATGGTGTATTAGGAATCGGGACCTCCGAAAACCACGAAAATGATACCCGTATTGACATCATGTCAAAAAGTCACGTCCGCCATATTGGATCTCGTTATAGATGCTTTATTCGTAATCCGGACCCCCAAAAACCACGAAAACGATACCCATATTGACATTTTGTCAAAAAGTCGCGTCCGCCATCTTGGATCTAATCGGGACCTCCGAAAACCACAAAAGTGATACCCATATCGATATTATATTAAAAAGTCACAACCGTCATCTTGGATTGGATCTTTATTTCTTATCAAGTGTCTAAATTCAAAGTTTCATGGTTTTATCTTTAACCATGACGAACTTCCATACAAATTTTCATCCCCGATTTCATCCCCACACGGGTCTAAATTTCAAAAATCCTAGAACTAATATTTCTTTCTTTCTTATTAAGTCCCTAATTTCAAAGTATTATGGTTTTATCTTTAACAATGACGAAGTCCCATACAAACTTTCATCCACTATTTCACCCCCATACAGGTCAAAATTTAAAAAATCTTAGAACAAATATTTCTTTTTGTCTTATTAAGTGCCTAAATTCAAAGTTTCATGGTTCTATCTTCAAAAATGACGAACTTCCATACAAACTTTCATCCCCTTTTTCAACCCATACAACCTTTTTTTCGCGATAAAAAGTAGCCTATGTCCTTTGTCGAGATCTAATCTATATTTGTACTAATTTTCATCAAAATCGGTTCAGTGGTTTAGACGTGAAAGCTTAACAGACAGACAGACAGACAGACAGACAGACAGACAGAAAGACAGACAGACAGAGTTACTTTCGCATTTATAATATTAGTAAGGATGAATAATCAACTTAAAAAAAGGAGTAGGTTCTCAATTCTTCTTAATCTTTTTTTAAAACATACCAGATATGTTCCCCGAATCATCGGAAACGCCTGGAGCAATTCGGATAATTCTTTTTTGTTTGAAAGGGTATACTTCCTAAGTGGTCCCGTGATTTACATGAATCGGTTCAGTAGTTTCTTTAGAATCGTGAAAATACGCATTCACAATATGGATTTTTCCAACTTTTCCATTTTTATGCGTCGATATCTTCGGAAATTCCCATCCATATTCCATGATTCTTTTTTTGTCTTAAAGACCCAAGACTTTGGTCTTAAATATAAAAAAAAAACGAAAAATAAATCCTAGAAATTTTACAGTTTTAAGTCCCGTAAGAGTTTTAAGTCCCCTTCTTAGAGTAACATTTGGGAAACAATTTACGATCCGCCTGAATCTACCGGTGTTGTCTAACTGGCTATCCCTGGGCCCGTAGACAAAGCAACAAATAAAACGATAATGAAGTACGATAAGAACAAAATGTAAGGGGTTGACTTAGGATGTCGATAAATCACGTGGACAATCGTCATCTTTGTCAAGTTGGTAGCGCAAGCTAAGAAGACGATAACCGAGCAAATTACTGGGCATGGAAAGCATTTCATCTTAGGCCTCAGGATGACAACGCACCTGCAATACCAAGTGATTTTTCCTTGTTATTGCAGGTGTTTATAGGCGACGATATCCACTTACCTAGTGGGCTGTCAGCTTGTTTTGGTCATCTAGTTGCATAAAAAAATATTCTAATTATTATTTTACTAGGTACTTTTGTAACTATCACAGTGAATAAGGCCATAATAACAGCGCTCCTACAAAAGTACTGCACTATGACGCTGAAGGAGACGCCGAGTAGGACCTTTTGGCCTCGTATAGTACTTTTGTATGTAAGAATTGTTTTTGGTGATGTTATGTGCTGTTCTATAAAGGGTTTTTATACTTTCTTCCATGATTAAAAAATAAAAATCTATCCGTTTTAAGTGTTGTCAATCACCCCGGTCCAAATTGCGCTTATGTGCGCTATCAGCACCGATAGCGCTCACACGGAGTGAACCAAATTGAATGTATTCGCACCAACGAAAATAATGTTAGGGATACTAGGTAACAGACAATAGAGTATATCATTCAATATAATGATTTGTACTATATTAAATGATATACTCTATTGATGATAATTATAATACTATATACTTCCTCTCTCCTAGTACTTTTATTGTGTGCCTGACAAGGTCCATAATATTGGTCTTACTTTATATGTAACATCTTATATCTCATTATGGTTCTGTAATAAACGATTGATTAATGTGACTTCATTAAGCCGTGCTACCGGTGCACACGAAAAAGAGTGCAGTGTGCGCAAATGTCAAACTCAAATTAGACACTTAAATCTGTGAATTATTAGAGTAAACATTTGAGTTTTGAATTATTAAAGACTCGTTATGACTACTTTATTTACTACAATAATTTTCTTTTATTTTATTAATCATCCTAGCGTGCTATTTTAGTGTTTAAATAGTTTTTACATAACCTCTTCTTGGACATTTGACATTTACACACAAAGCGTGGATGAAATTGATCGCACGCAAATAGTGCACAGACCACCGTATTCAATTCGGTCCAAGGCGATTGCACTGTTGGTAACGTTCGTAGTGTTTGCGCATATCGGACCGTAGGAAATGATGCATGTTCAAACCTGTCGCCTGCATAATATATACTTCTCCTACCGCTAGTCACCCTTTTAAATAAATAAATAAAAAATAAAAATCGTTTATTTCAGAAAAAATCCTTAATTGTAGAAATGTCAACTTTTCATTAGAACATTCTTTAAAAATTTATTAGTCAATGGAATTAAAATATAAAAATTAAAATACAGACTTGAAGTAAAAAGTTATACAAATCAACGAATAAATAAATAAATAATAATAAAAAAATAAAACTTTTACTACCCTAATCGGTCGGTTAGGTATGCCTTGATATCGACAATATTGCTTAAGGATTTGGCATTAGATTTTTACTGTCGGCTGCCTGACTGCCACCAACCTCCTTGGGAACGACTGCTAACTTTCCACAGTGCCCGGGACCACCAGCTTAACGTGCCTTCCGAAGCACAGAGGAACATCGAGAACATCTACCCGGCGTAAGATGTACCCAAATTATACCTGTACGTGTGAAAGCTAATAAATTTGGCTATACAAATACTTCGTCGCCGAGAATCCGGCACCGGCTACCCAGTAGCCGGCACGTGTGAAAAGATTATAATAGCGTTGAGTTTTCCCACATTTTTTTATATGCAATAATAATAATCATTTATAAAAGCAGGATTTCTTTTTGTCGTTTAATAAAACTGTAAGATACTGGTGCCTGAACTAAGCATGCGCTTGTATTGCACCAGAATTCTCCTCTATGGATAGTAGTCAGATAAAACAACATACAATTATTTTTGGAGGCATTGTAGAAGCTTAAACATGGAGAAGTAACATTACATGAAGTCGCGTTCTATTTTCACAATCTAATATAATTAAAAAAATGAATACTGACTGATTGACTGAATAACTGAATGACTGAATGACTGAATGACTGAATGACTGAATGACTGACTGACTGACTGACATATCAACGCACAGCTCAAACCGCTGGGTCTAGAGATTCCTAATTTGGACGGAGGTTCTTAAAGAGGTCCAGGGGTGCACTAAGAAAGGATTTTTGGAAATTCACCCTTCAAGGTGGCGAAAAGGGGGTGAAAAGTTTGTATGGAAATCCGTCATTTTTAAAGTAAGATGCATAAAGATTACTACATGGCCTTTCAGTTAGAAATTAAATAAGAGGTATTTTTAGATTTTTGGAAATTCAATCCTTAAAGGGGTAAAATAAGAGATGACAGTTTGTATGGAAATCCGTAATTTTTAAGAATAATCCATGAAAATTGGTATAAGTATGATCTTTCTATAGAAATTAAATAAGACATAATATATTAGGATTTCTCTTAGGCACTTGATAAAAAGGAAACGCTCATAAATAAACATAACCTAAAAACTAATTATAATTAAGTATCTTTAATTTTTTTATTATTTTTACTTTTTTTAAAGATTTTAATTTCATGCATATACCCTATTATGACGACTCAAAAGAACTTAGTCTTAAGCCGATTTGTGATAAATGTTGAGATACGGTTTGTTTACAGTAAAACCTGTTCAGTGGGAGGATGTTAAGTTTCTTATTGATTTTGTTGAAATATCTTTGTGAGAAAGATGTATCTAAAGAAGAATGGTAAGGGACAAGCTGATTGAGACGGTATCCGGTAAAAGGCATTAAGTGTCACGGAATATTCGTCTTTTCGACCGAGATTCTAGCCAAATGTTCGGCAAAATCAATTTTCGTAGCATGTCTAGTCTTAAACCTTAACTGGCTAGAAATTAAGATGGGTATCTCCATTGATCATCAAACTTGGTTCCAGCCTAATTGAAAGCCCGATAGCTCAATTAGAAACGCAGCTTGCAGGATAGGACACTTTAGTCAAACTGTATCTGAAAACAGAATAAAGAGACCTATTTGTGTGGAGATAAAATCTGTCTTGAATTGTTGAAAGAGCTTAAGCAACGAATACGACAAAAAAATATCCGACAAGGGTTTTCTACTCTAATGGTCGCTAATATGATTTTTTGCGAGTAGTAGAGAAATAAAAAAAACTGTTTAAAACTTTGTTCACGCCTAACGACTTAACAAATATATTAGACAGTTCTAACAATATTATTGATCAACACATTTATTTTTTGTCGGGTGATATGATTATTATTAATGGCCAAGCAGTGGTTATTATAAGGTTAAGGTCGCGGGAAGCCGCTGGATGCGGTTAGCGCAGGACCGACCGGTTTGGAGATCCTTGGGGGAGGCCTATGTCCAAAAGTGGACGCCTCCCGGCTAAAATGATGATGATGATGAGTGGTTCTTTCTTATGAACAACGAGACTCGGTGTCGTCATTCTGTAAAACCATACCAGTCTTAATTCAGGTTGTTATTAAAAAGAGGCGTGGAGAGCACCTTGCAGGTCGGCAAGGCGAGGCTCTTTGCGGTTGGACTCCACATCCTTTTACCATCAGGATGGATGAAGTAGCGCAATACAATGCGCCGCGCTTGCTGATCTTCAAGGGGCTTCTTCTTGCCTCCTTTCAATGATATTGTACTGTAAGAAGAGGGAGCATCTGCTCTGACAGAGAATTCCATCAGATTGGGCGATACAAAGCAGTTGGATTGGTAGACAAAGTTCGTCGGTGACAACGTAACCCAACACGTGCAAGGAAGTAGCAAGGAAGTAGAGTTAGGGTTTTGAGAAAACTTTCCATGACTACGAACGCTGAGGTAACAAAATATGAAACTTAAATACATGCGAGTTAAATTCGTAAAAGAAGTTTAATTCTCAATTTGAAAGGAGTTTTCCTTTATCTGTAACATACTTTCGTATACATGTAGGTTCTTATTTCATAAAAGCATCGCTGTCCGCTTACGTTAGCGTATAGAATATTATTATGTGTCAAAAAAACTTGAAAGAAAGTTACGCATGATCCATCACACATCTTAAGTAGGCTGTATCATTTCTGAAAAACATATTGGTATTATTATGATCCGGAAAGTGGTAAGAGGTATCTTGTATTCTAATAATCTTCATTTTTCATTCAAAATAACTTTAAATGTGGCTACCATTCCAATGCAAACTAAGAAGTTTTGTAACTCGTTTCTTTGTCGCACAATCAAGAAATGGAATTCACTGCCAGCACACGTGTACCCTCCTTCCTACAATCCTGGGTCATTAAAAAGAGGCGTGAAGAAGCACCTTGCAGGTCGACAAGGCGAGGGTGACTAGCGCGGCGGTTTACCTCTCGCACCAGCTATCTTCGCATTTGGATTCCACTTCTGCTTACCATCAGGTGGAATGGAGTCATATGTTTTTTTTTATGTTATGAGATGGCAAACAAGCTTGCGGCCCACCTGATGTTAAATGATCACCGCCGCCTATGTTGCCATCCTGGGGACTAAGATGATATGCCCTCCATGCCCAGTAATTACACTGGCTACCTTTCTCTTCAATCCGAAACATAGCGAACTGCTTCACGGCAGAAATAAGAAAGGTGGTGGTACCTACCCAGACGACCCTACATATGGGTCTACCACCTAGTAAAAGTTCTCAGGAGTCATTTGTTTGACCTTTTTATATAAAAAAATGTGAATAATATTGTAAATTATTTTGGAAAATACAAGTGGCACACGACCAATGATTTATTACTGATTCTTCCTTAAAGATTTGATCACATTTCCGTCAGTAATTAAAGCAATTCTTCACTTGACATTTTCTCATGCCTTTTTCTCTTTTTTACATCGACTTAAATAACTCCAATTTTTTGTTACTTATTATCATTTTTATAAGCGCTAAGTAATTCTCCATCTGTGTCCTTAATTAAGAACATTTAAAGTATAATATTAAGATGTTTTGATTACTAAAATTTTAAAATATATTAAATATTTTGTTTTGTTAATGATGTGATATGTAGTGTTGATGGTCTACATCAACTTAACACTCTGAAAACAGAGTATACTTATGAAACAGCGGCTGCTCGAATTCTGAAGTGTTGCAAATTGTATCCAAAAATGAAAAATTTTCAAATCAATTTGATTTTGAAAAAGCTAATATAAGTAAAACATTAGTTTGCTCCTTTATGTGTAACTATACCTAAATTGAGTTCCGAAACCAAATTATCAAAATATTATTAAAAGAAAACTATAACCACAGATAATATAATACTATACTAGCTATAACTAATGAATAACTGGACCTTATTAGTTTTATTTAGAAATTTAATAATGATACGATATGTGTATCTTTTAGAATGACATTCAATTAGTACAGGTCAATTCAAAGACTCGATACAAAAACAATAAGCTTAAATATTAATCAATCATCTTAATGTCACAGCAAATGGTGAAATGGCGGTCTTCAACAGTATTGGAGAGGGCGAGGACAAATAGCTGACATCGCCTTAAGACAAATATTACGAAATGTTATGTCAGTAGTGACATTCAAGTTTAATTAAATACTACTCTATTCCACTATTAATTAAGACTACGCTAACTACGACTATAATTAATTTAAATATATTGTAATAATAATAGAATATACTACGCACTTTGTCCGAGATACGTGTAAATGAAGTATTGTTTAAACATGAAATTCTAATTTCATCTAATGATTGTCATTATAAATAACGTTATTGACTGGTTTTTACCGACAGAGGCTTGGAAAGAAATTTTGCGTAGGGTATGCAGTACAATCACGAGCTATAATAATGAATAAATATTTGACAGCTGATGACTTTTATGAGATAACTAGCTTCCGCCTGGGACTTCGTCCACGTGGGCATTTTACCCCCTTAGGGGTGGCATTTCCAAAAATCCTTTCTTAATGGATGCCTACACTGTGTAAGGTATCTATGTGCCAAAATACAGAGTCTCTAGGTTCAGCGGTTTGGGCTGTGCGTTGATATCTCAGTGAGGACTTTGAATTTTATATACATAGATGAATATGATGAACTTTCAGTAGGGTATACATATGACTGCACCTATGTAGTGTTAATAATAAACTTATCAATTTCAGCAATTCAGCATAGTTTCATTGCCTTTTGTGTGAATTACCCAAATTACCTTATTTGATGTCTAATACTGGCAGATATGGTTTTATGTGTAACGAAATGCTAACTAAAACTCTGCCCGATGCTAACTCTGTCTTTCATTCAGCAAATAAAAGAGACAGCATCAGTTTTAAGCATGACTAACTTTAGTCCATGTTTTATAATAAGGGGGTTTGGGACCGGAATTTTATAAGGTACTTAAGTCTGAATGGCAATCCTTCCTAGTAGATTATTAGCTGGTCGGCATCTCTCGTCGGGAGTGGACCGATTAGCGTCCCTAGGGCGTTCAAGCTGAAAGAGGGTACATACTATTGTTAACTGATCGCAGTTGAACGAATCATCTGCAACAGTGAGTTCCAACGCTCAAGAACACACTGGGCCTAACTCGGTACCTACATCAAATTGTTAGCTGTCAGAATTTATAGTGTCAGGGATTTCACTTACTAGCAAGCCTTATAGGACCCTGGACTGCAACCTAACCCTGTAGAAACAGGGACTGAGGGCCTAGCTATGTGAACTTTAAAAGAAAATGTATGAAACTGCCGTATTACTGAGAAAGCTCTTAGGCGACCTTCGTGTCAAATTAAGAGTAATAGTCAAAATTGTCATTTCGTTCAATAGAAGCGTTGTATCGTTAGCCACTTGTCTAGCCCCTCAGGTAGTTAAGATAATTAAAGAGAGTCTCCGAGATCAGCTAAAGATTTTTTATTATGAAAAAGTCAAGCAAATGACTCCGTAGCGTGCACTGAAAAAACGTAAAGGTTTAAAATAAATAAAATATTGTAGAAAATAACTCAGCATGTTTGTCAATATAGCACCTGCAAAGTTTGTAGCTAAAACAAATACATCAAGTGTAATTTATGCCAAGTTTACACGGAGATTTATAATTAAGTCTTTGTTAAAAATTACCGTTAAGCTGACCGAGCCAAAAAGGTCCTTTTTTAGTGCAATGTCTTTTCAGTGTGAGCATAGAAATAGCGAAATATATTATTTCGATGGTAAGCAGAAGTGGAGACCGAACACAAAAATACGACACAAAGTGCGAGAGATACTCGTTAGGCCTGGCACTAACCACCCTCCCCTTGCCGACCTGCAAGGTGCTTCTTTATGTCTCTTTTGAATGACCCAGGATTGTAGGAAGCAGAGAACCCGTATGCTGGTAGTGAATTCCACTTCTGATTGCACGACATAGAAATGTGTTGCGAAAATTCCTTAGTCCGTGCTGGAATGTATATCATATGTATTATGTATATTGTAGTATATCGCAGCGACTATCACCCTTATTTTATTTCTAAATCTTCTATATATCTTCTATAATTCTATATCTTCTAATCTATACATGTTGGCGCGGGTGGCACCATCTGTCATTTCGCGAAGACAACGAATATCCGAGTGAAGCGAGCTGCGTGAGCCCCATGCTTTCGGAGATCGTCGATCTATTCTTCGTTTCTTCCCGACCTATACGTAACTTAATTTTTATGATTTGTAAATTAACGAAATTAACGATTGTTTGTGTAAAACATTCAATAAGACGATTCATAGAAGTAACCCTGGCTGTAGAATCACAAAATTATACGAAAGTCTGAGCTTGAAACAATATATATTAATAATAATAATATAATAATATATGTTCACGCTCACACCTATTATCTAGCCCGAAGTAAGTATCATTAAGAACTTGTGTTAAGGATACTAGATAACGGACATTTTTTTTTTATATACATAATAATTTTAGATATTTTTTATAAATAAACTTAAATAAATATATAAACAACCATGACTCGCAAACAAATATTCGTGTTCGTCACACAAATATTTGCCGCTACCAGGATTCGAACCCGGACCGCTTGATGTGTAGGCAGCTATACTGACCACTCCACCACGACGGCGTCAAATATTCTACAGGTTCATTCACAAATCCACTCTCAAGAGGCAGAATCAGAATTTTGTTGCTTAAAATGTGGTAACAATTTTAAGGTCTTACATAATATTTAGTACAGGCACATGAGCCCTGTAAGGGCATAACAATGTGAATTTAAAAACTAATTAATTAATAGTAGTTTATGCAACTGTCATATAATGAAGGGTATTAAAACACGAGTGTGAGTTTATATCATAATAGTAACGAGTGTTTTAATACCCGTGTTATATGCAGTTGCATACACTACTTTATCTTCACTAATGCTTTTACTCTTGTTGTTTGATTAATTGCATTAGTGAAGATAAAGTAGTGGCGTCCGATTTTTCTGGCAAAAAACTATTTGTTGTGGCTTTTTGCAAATTATTAGGAGTCAAATTTTTTGTATGGGTTAGATCCCTTTGCCTTCCCGAGTATTTAAGAAAAATAACTGTATCATAATGAGTCGAACCGGTGTTATAATGGTCATTAAATTACAGGTTGTTTTTTTTTAATTTTAATTTTGATTATCTGTATTAAAAAGTATGTCATTTTATGTTCACCTTTGATATCGTAATTCGAATATTATGACATGAGTGTAGATAAACAAATATTACGACATTCCTTGAGATAACGATCACCTATAAAGTCGATTAATATCTTCAAGGCATCTATCCATGTAAAAACGGAGCTGCAGTGAGTTAATCTTCCTTCATCTGTAGCCATAATCTAACTTAAACTCAAACCCTAGGCATTTGAGGTCTCAAAGATCATAAATCCAGTGATACACCACTACTATCATGGCATTGCTATAAGGCAGATTTTATAATTTAATAGCTTTTAATCCTTTAACAAAACAGTTTTTAATAGAATCCTTTATAGTATCAGATATCGCTTAAGCTAAAAGAGCACGCATTTCGAACCTATTCAGGTGCACTTCTTATTAATAAAATGAAAGTTTTCTAATATTTTGCTAAGAGGTCAGAGCTAAAAAAAATATAATTATTTTTTCTAGCATAATCATTTATTAGGTATAACGGTTTGCTGACAAGCATACGGCGTGTCTGGTGGTAAGCAGCCACCGTAGCCTATAGACGCATGCAACACTAATATGTGCCCCATGTGGAGTCATGTGCTGCCAACCCTAATACCCACAGATATATCAATCTAAGGAGATCGGTCGAATCGCCGAGTTCATAGGAAGACCGAGTGTCGCGATCAGTGGCCGTACTACATAACATGGTTCTAGTTGAGCATGCCGTAATATACACTATTCATTGCGCGCGTCTTAAGGACTGAGAAGCGATGAAAGTTAAGCACAGCCGCAAAGGAGATCGGTCAAATAGCTGAGTTACGTATTCACTCGACTTTATCAGAAGGCGAAGTGGCGGAAATGTATGCCCACAGAGCATACACTTGTCACAAGTTAAACGCCGGCTTGGCGTATCTCCTTGTATTATTAAATCTGTGCTAATACCCTTCCCTGCCCCGTGGAGCTCTGTCGACCTTACTCAGCAACGGAAACACTACAAAAATGTAGTGTTATTTGCCTGTGGTCTTCAGTAAGGTGGAGGTAGAGCTCGCGCCAAACTTATAGTTCGCTCTGAACATGAGGCGATTACCTGAGCAGTACGAAATTGATCCTTGTTGGTAGGTGATACGGCTCTGCGAACGAAGCGGAAACAACTTCAGAGCTAGCTAGAAGTTTGAAACTCTACTACCCCAATTCGGGCTGCTCCAGATCCGAGCAGTTAATCCGCAATGCCATAACACGACGTATGTGCCAGTCCGCCTAGCATGACCACCGAATCACGATATGATGTCAAAAATCATTGGATAAAACCGCCATCTTGAAATTTTATAAGCTGATCGCAGTTTCGATAAAATTTCAAGATGGCGGTTTTGTCCAATGATTTTTAACAGTTCAAAGCGATAAATGGCTATATCATATCGTGTTTGGTCATGCTAGGCGGGCAGGTGTGTTCGTCATATCGAAACGGTCTAGACATTAGAAAAAAAAAATTTTGATTAAAAAAAAACGCCTTCAAAACTAAAAACGGGAGAAATAAAAATTTTGTTTATAAAAATCTAAATGTTTTTTGAGGTCGGTGCCAACCTCAATATTTGTAATAAGCAACACCCGTTTTTAGTTTTAAAGGCGGTTTTTTTTATTCAATTTTTTTCTGGTTTTTAGTGTTTTAAGTATAGAAAATTTCAGGAAACTACCTCAAGATCTTTTCGATACAAAGTGATAAAATTACGATATCATCAATGTCATTTAAATAGGCATTATTAGGGATAACTCAAAAACTACTTGTCAGATGTCGATAAAATTTAAATGAGACCCCATGACAAGCATTAGCTTCCAAAGGTCAAAAGAATCTTAAAAATCGGTCCACTCAGTAACGAGTTATGAGGTAACAAACATTAAAAAAAAAAACATACAGTCGAATTGATAACCTCCTCCTTTTTTGAAGTCGTACAGTCGAATTGATAACCTCCTGCTTTTTTGAAGTCGGTTAAAAATGATTAGTTTCCATGCCTTATTTATGCTGAGGGTATCTGAAAACCAATTTAAACGATCATAAAAGTAGCCGTGTGCTTTGTTACCACGTTTCTCTGACGTGAATAAAGAGGTACGTAGGTGAGGTATAAATCTAAGTACCCGTGAGCATTATGTGCCACTATGACGCTGAAGTGCATCGCGAAACAGCTGTTTTATGCTACGCCGTAGAGCATTACGATAAGCAACAATAGGTTTATCTTTTTTCCTTTTTTGAGACAAAATCACGATAAATGTATTTCTGCAATAGTTGTACAACTTTCCACTGAAACAGAATAATTTACTAAACAATATTAGGTAGGAAATCTCACTATCTCCCTTACTTTTAACGACTAAGCGTGCGAAATGAATCGACAAGGGCCAGCCCTTGGCGAGCCCAAAAAAATAACCAATGTGTGAGTAATGCGCATATGTGCGTGCAAAATAGTACTGCAGCCTGACATTGCTGTCTCCTGGTACGCGGCCGCCATTCGAGGACCTTTCCGCCCCATCAGCCTTCAGTCCTCGCAATGTGCCCTCTTTGTATGTAATAAATTATTAAATAAATGAAAAAGGATTGGTTTCAAGCAACCCGTCTCGATTTTGAGGGACTAGCTGATCTATTAATATAGAAAAATAGATGTGGCTTAACGTGTAACCAAATGCTAAAAATAAATCCACATCTGATTCACATCAAAATTAATATACCTTACTAAGAAAAATTACTAAATCAGATACTGGTTTCTCTCATCTTTTCACAATTTAATTAATTCTCAATATGAATACTGACGCAAGGAAAGGAGAGCTCAAAGAATTTACTACCAACTATAAAAAACACGCAACATTACATCCTGTATTTCCAATACATTAATTGAACATGAAAAGTTTATATCTCAAATTAGAATTCTCTAATTACTGTTCACTTTCCCTGATTAATTTTTATTAAGAACTTTATATTAAGGAATCAAGTTTTTTTCATTAATTTATAAACATAAGTTTGTTTGTAGGCAAGTTTTGTAAGGCTCTTCAAAATCTATTTATAGTATAAAACAAAGTTTCTCTTTCTGTATGTACATACGCTTAAATTTCAATGCGGTTTTCATGAATGGAAGAGTTATCTATTGATGAAAACCGTATTGAAATCCGTTGCGAAGTTTAAGAGTTCTTAGCGTATTATATTAGTGATAGAGTGATTAAAGAGGAATATTTAGAAGTATAATTCCATTAGATTAAAGTAAAGTATTTTAAGTACTATCCGTGCGAAGCCGGGGTGACTCCTCGCCGTGCTTCGCAAGGCACGTTACGCTGGTGATAGCAACTCCTGTTGAAAGATGGCGGTCGTTCCCAACGAGGGTTGCTGTTAGGCAGGCGACCAGCAGGACAAAGGAAGTTTGCAAGGCTCTTTAGGACACTGGATCTACTCCAAATTGGATCCTCGGACGAGATGCGTTTATTAATAGTTAAGAAAAATATGTGTAAGTTTGTTAAGAATGGGCTCCAAAACTACTGGATTATATATACGTGAAGAACATAACTTTACCCATTTTTAAGCATATTGCGCGCATGGAGAAGTGTGAGATTTGGTATAATTAAAGGTCATACAGAGAAGAAGTGCAGAAAATAAAATTTATGTATAATATATTGAACAATGAATGTAATTGAATAAAAGGGTCGCCATTTTTTGCCAACTAATTGGCAACTTCTTTTATTAATTCTTTCACCGGTAAAATTACACGTTTTCACTGAGTTATGCTATTATTAAATTTAAAAAATATTTGTATTCCAAGTATCCACATCGGTGGCAATCAATTTCAAGGTCTTCACCTTACCTAATGTTTGAAGATGTTGTGGCCAAAAGTGAAAGCAAAGTTCATCCGGACCGCCCTACTGAGGGAGTATCCTATGATATCATTAAAATTTGGAACATGGTACTTAATGCTGGGGTTGAGGCACAAAATTTGATAAGATGGTGGGGTGGAGCCTAGCCAGTCCGTCTGAAAAGAAAGTTTACTTACAACCAAACTGAGTTCAAATTTGCACACTCCACGCGTTCCTGGAGTTCTAAGTATCCACAGTCAGTAACACTGCTTAGAACTGGACTCTACCAAAGCGGAGACGAGACGAGAAGAGAGGAGCTGTGTTTTAATCAACCAATAGAAATTGGGGAGTAAGGGGTTCCGAACAGCATCTAACGGAACCCAAGTCGACATCAACTGCACGCGGTACACCGTACATAGACGAGGCTCTGGCGTTCCCCACCAACCCGCACTGGGCCAGCGTGGTGGAGAGGGCTATGGTCGGAGTTTCTCTACGTGATCATATCAGAAATGATGAGATTCGAAGGAGAACCAAGGTCACCGACATAGGCCAAAGAATTGCGAACCTTAAGTGGCAGTGGGCAGGGCCCATTACGAGGAGGATCCTCGAATGGCGACCACGTACCGGGAAACGCAGCGTTGGTAGGCCCTCCACAAGGTGGACTGATGATCTAGTAAGGGTTGCGGGAAGCCGCTGGATGCGGGCAGCGCAGGACCGACCGGTTTGGAGATCCTTTGGGGAGGCCTATTTTCCAACAGTGGGCGTCTCTCGGTTGAAATAATGATGATGAATAGAAATTTGTATCCGCTCAGCTTCAGTTAATCGAGCGCGAGCGCGATCGAGCTAGCGGAGATGTGAGCTGTGCCTCGCAAGCTGGCGCCAGCCGACTGAACGCAGCCCAGACGAGAAGAGATGCGCCGTGTAATGAGCGGCGCCACTAGCGGCGGCTTTCGTGTCAGATCGAACTATACTGCAATCTCAAACACCGCACACATCTCCGCTACAGTCTAGTCAGTACTCATCTCTGCTCAGCTTTGGTGGATACACCTTTGTTTAAAAATATCTATTCTCGTCTCCACTTCGAACATCTCCGCGCATCTTCGCTTTGTTGAAGTCCGGGCCTGACATTAAGCGGTCCGTGTTCAAATCCTGGTATAGACGAAATGTTTGTGTGATGCATGAAAATTTTTTACACGAGTCAGGTTGCTTAATTAAGATATAATAACAATTATTTTTGAAATAACACAAAGATATTTATTACATAAAGAAGTATAAACTAGGTGCTTAATTACAAACAAAAAACTTCGCCTAGGTCCTCTGAAATAGGAAGTGTATCAATAACACTAGCTGCATTACCTTGCTGAATCGCGAGACTAAACTAGATTATGATTATTTGTTAAAAATATTTAAATTATTATGTATAATTTGTCCGTTGTGCACTTCTGTGTCACCCGCTTGAAGGTTTAAAATCTCGCTCACATATTTGGGTAGGCTGAATTGATCTCTTATAGCGATAAGTTCGCCCTTGCAAATGGTATCACTCTATGTTTATTTGTAAAGAGTTATCTAATATCCATATCAAAAGTTTTTAATGTTACTCAATTTGGGGTTAGATAAATTAGTGTGATGGTTTGAGCATTCTCTTGGACATCGAATCTGGTACCTCTGATTATAATTCCGGTGCGCTAACCACTAGATCAAAGAGGGGGTTAAAGAGCGGTGAATTTTAAATGACACGTGTCCTTAAATAGACGAACCGCTTACTAAATAATATATTCAATCCATGTCAATGCAAGCTTACCATTTCTCATACGCGGACGTGTGGACGTGTTATACATAAGGTCAATATAAATGTAACAACTGAAAAATATACATGCACCGTAGGCGCCGCCACCGTCCAAATCCGTAACACGCGATTGGCTTACTAATTACAAATATCCTAGGGTTTATGTTACTGGTTTTGCAAATTATTGTACTGAGCTGAATAAATGTTTATTTTTAGTAACAATAACTCATAGTTTGTTATTTACAATTTTACTTATTCTATGTTATTCCTGCTAATATTATAAACGTTCGAAAGTTTGTATGGATGTAAGTGTTTGTTATTCTTTCACGCAGAAACTACTGATATTATTAGAACATTTGAAAAAATCGGTAGTGGTCTCCCCTTGACTTTCTCGTATACCGGAAACGACTCAAAAGTTGATAGAAACCTTATATTTTGATGTCATACATGCATGTTATATTTTGGTCACTCATCCGAGTACCGACCGCGCACTTGGTTGCTTAACTTTCGTGATCGACATCTCAAAATTGGATAGAAACTTTATATTTTGATGTCATACATGCATGTTAAATAAGTTAAAGCATACTCGAGTTATTGTGCTAAAGCACAGACACACAGACATACAGACACACACACATACATAATTCCAAAAAATATATTTTTGGACACAGGGAGGTTCAAAACGTGTACGTGGCATGCCTTTTAAGTTTTGTCGTTTGAAGAAAAAAACACAACTAGAACCTTATAGTACTTTTTATTGTTTTTCAAAGTATTCACCACGTAGCTTAATACACTTTTCCATTCGCTCAAACCAGTTATTATAACCTTTATTCCACTCTAAAGTGGGGGTGTTCAAAATGACTAACTTGAAAGCGTCGAATGCTCCTTCACCGGACTGGAACCTTTGACCACGAAGACTTTTCTTAATTTTAGGAAATGTAAAGAAATCGTTAGGGTTTAGGTCAGGACTGTATGGAGCATGATCAAGAATTTCTCTTTTTCCTGCTGCAAATACTCAATCGTTTGACAAGCGCTTTGTGAGCTTGCGTTGTCGTGGTGCAGGATGATGTGTCGCTTTGAGTTAGATTTTCGAAGTTCGGCGATGACTTGTGGTAAACAAACTGTGGTATACCATTCTGCGTTAACCGTTCTACGATCTTGAAGTGCAATAGTCGCAACATGGCCGGTTTTTCCAACGAATGTAGCAACCATCTTCCTTGAAAGTGCTTCGACAACGAACAACATTAGTCGGCTTTGGCTTGTCTTGGACGACCCCGATTGTAGATTGTTGTTTGGAATCAGGGTCGTTGGCATAGATCCAAGATTCGTCACCACTGATGATGTCGTAGACGTGATTTGACACTCCTCGGTTGAACCTTTGCAGAGTTTTCTTACACCATCTGACGCGGGCCGCCTTGTGATCGTCGGAAAGCAGATGCGGTATCCAACGGCAAACTAGCTTACTCACACCAAGCGCTTCATGCAAGATCTTCTGAATGGTTATCCCTGAGATGCCTAATAGAACCTCTATCTCTCGATACGTCACATAACGATCTTCGAGTTTTCGTTGTCTCACAGCAATGATGTTATCTTCAGTGAAGGCGGAATTTGGGCGTCCTTCGCGAGATTTGTCACTAACACTAGTATATCTACGCTGGAATTCTAAATACCAGCGTTCGACAGTCCGCAGACATGGGGCTTCATCACTGAACACAGATGTAAGCTCTTCAAAATACTGAAGTCGTGTCAGGCGTCTTCCAAAGTTGTAGAAAATTATTGCACGAACATTTTCCTTAGAAAGATTCATTTTCGTACGTAACCTGACAGATTCCAATCGACGCTGTGACTAAACAATAGCAATAATCCTTATACTTTCAACTGTTTTGAGATTCTAAATTTAAACACATTTGAATATAGTACAGTTCCAAATTCAAAATTGCCGGGAAATATGGAATCGACAGAACTTAAAAGGCATGCCTAGTAAACCCGTCAAAATCTCGAGGTCGAATTTTTGACTATTACAAGACTTCCTCTATACTACGTATACGAGAAAGTAAAAATAGATCGAAAAATACGACCTTAGAATCTGGCTGAGAAGACAGAAGCACCTATGCTTGAAGAAGTATTTGACAGATCGGAAATATTAGTAAATCTTGTCGAAGCACGCCTCATGATGTTTTTGGTAACTCCTTTCATTTTCCAAAAGTTTTTGATGGTGGTTACTGTTTCAAAAACCCAACAGAGCTGATCTGATCTGAGCCTCCATACTATCATCGTCATATAACATCATGCCAATTTATGATGCATGATATCAGCTGGTGATGAGCCAGCTGATATCGACAAATACATTTTTCTTCTGTCTTAAAGCAATCCCAATACATTCTTTATCACGTACATAAAATAAATCAAAATAATAATTACTACTCAACCCTACCAATGGTACAGACAAAAATTAAAAGTTCGCCCCGGTGTCTTACCGTGCCGCAACTGTCGCGTAATTTCTCGCACTGTCGAACTGTGCTAATGAAACACTAACATCTACAGGAGTAAATACCTACGTGATTTTGGATGCATAAAGTTCTGTTTATGTTTGCGGAGAGTACATACCTTTGGGGAATTAGCTTAAGATGGTTATAAACTTGATTCAATTAAATTAGAGCGCTCGCTTTTACGTACTTTATATGGAATAAATCCTATATTTGCTGATAGGATTACAATTAAATGAGATACTAAAGATATTTTACTAGGTGGTAGACTCATACTTAGTGTCGTCTGGGTAGGTACCACCGCCATTCTTAGTTCTGCCGTGAAGCAATTCGCTGTGTTTCGGATTGAAGGGAAAGGTAGCCAGTGTAATTAGTGGGCATAGAAGGCATATTATCTTAGTCCCCCATACCTCTATAACTGCAATTAAGGGTTGAAGGACGTGAACATTGAAAAAATCGTATATCGTTTACGACATAGACGAACTGCCACTAAAATACGCGGGGAGGCGTCACTCTATTCAAATATGAAGACGAGTAAAATTCATGACGTATTAAAAATAAAGCATAACTATTGAGAAGTATGAGAATTATGTCTTAAGGCTTTTATGAGACATAAAGCGTTACGTCACAGTCGTAGACCACTAACTTAAATTGTATGGATGGACAGCAAAAAAGAGAAGATGCGTACGGGGTATTCTGTAAAGATCGATCAAAATCGAATCACTCGTTTGGGAGCTAGGCACTGGAGCTACGCTGGGAGCTGTTAGGGGTTAAAACAAATCACCAACCACCATTTCAGATCCAAAAGTACTCTATGGACTACAATTAAATAGAAGAGTTTAGATTTGTAACACCATCTTGCCTAATGCGGATTGGTGGGTAATCATACAAAACTGCAAATAATTTGAGAAGATACTCGTAGGTAGGTAAAATTATTTCACATAATTTTTAATTTGAATCGTCATTTTACTCGTTTATAAGGGTCCACTATTACCCTTTATTAAAACTACGCCGTTAGTCACCAGGACAAAACGTTGTCGCTATGATTTTTCCCAAAATGTCCTATATATTTATTTGTACTATTCCTACAGCCGAAAGCCATAAATAGGGGCTACAACTATCTCATTAACTTCACAAGTGTTTGCTTTGACAGTTTATGGTGTATAGCATCGTAGAATTACGAGTTGTGTGCAGACGAAGTGGGGGAGCAAGGCCTTTGCTAAATATGGCTTTATAACTACAGAGATCTCTATTTATAAAAATATCGAGTCACGATGATAATTCACGCTAATCTCCGAAACCACTACACCAATTTTAATTTTTGTAGATGTGTTTTGATTGGTACAAAGTAGATTAAAGGTTAGATGACATCTTGATAAGTAGTCTTAATTTTTTTTGCAAATTAAATGTATAAGTAACCCGGTGAGAGGCGCGACTGGATCAAAAATACCCAGAGCGTGATTTATAGGCTAATATTTGTTGTTTTTTTTATAATATGTTGTTTCTTCGAGACAAGTTAACCACGTCAGTGAACCTTTCATACAATGGTCTGTACGGGCTCAGGAAATCCCTCAATTGACTTTTACTATATCCGTGGAATAAGAAGGGCTAGTCATATTTTTGACCGAAGACTGCACCGGGGCTATGATACAATGTAAAATAATAATAAAATGTTAAAATAAAAAATCGAGAGTGGACTTTCTCGTGTACCGGAAACGACTCAAAAGTTAATAGAAACCTTATATTTTGATGTCATACATGCATGTTAAATTTTGGTCACCCATCCGAGTAAAGACCGCAAACTTGGTTGCTTAACTTTCGTGATCGACGACTCAAAAGTTGATAGAAACCTTATATTATATTGGCGTGGAGTATTGCTCGCACCTGTGGGTTGGCTCTGCCAAGTACTTACTCGATGCTTTGGATAGGTTGCAGCGTCGCGCGGCCCGCATCATCGGCGACGAAGAGGTGACTAAACATCTTGCGCCTCTCCAATTGCGTCGCAATGTTGCGTCATTGAGCGCTTTCTACCGTCTGTACCACGGCGAGTGCTCTGAGGAACTTTTCACCCTAATACCACCGTCTCCCTTCCTTTTAAAGACTACGTGTGCTGGTCTACGTTGTCACCGACAAACTGTGGCTACCATTCCAACGCGAACTAAGAAATTCGGCAACTCGTTTCTTTGTCGCACAATCAAGAAATGGAATTCTACAATATAAATAAACTACAATCCTGGGTCATTCAAAAGACGCGTGAAGAAGCACCTTGCAGGTCAGCAAGGTAAGAGTGGCTAGCGCGGCGGTTTATCTCTCGTACCAGCTATCTTCGTATTTGGACTCCACTTCTGCTTACCATCAGGTGGAATGGAGTAATTTGCTTGACCTTTTTATAAAATACAAAAAAAAAAAATTTGATGTCATACCTACATGCATGTTAAATTTGGTTGCAATATGTTAAAGCATACTCGAGTTATCGTGCTAACGCACAGATACACAGACACACACACAGACATAATTACAAAAACGGGTTTTTTGGACTCAGGGAGGTCCAAAACGTGTAAATCCCTCAAAATCTCCAGTTCGAATTTTTTGACGATTACAAGACTTCCTCTACTACGTATACGAGAAAGTAAAAATAAATCCAATGTTTCATTTTATTGTTCAATACCTCAATCTTATAGGCTGACTGATTGTAAGCAGGCCCCGTAGCGCTTTATATATTACCACATCCAAATTAAATTAAACATATCTGAACCATGAAATTCTGAAGGAAGGCTTGGAATTAGTACTTTTATAATTACCCACTTGCTTACCGCAAAGTAATCAGGGTCATTACACAATATGTAGAAACTCAGAACGATCAATCGTAGTGTTACTCCCATTATGGCTCTAATTTATATTACCAACCGCATGAATGTGCGTTCAGAAACTTTGTAGCGAGAAATTAATACAATAAATCTTGTCACTCAGTTCGTTTTCAAATCCATCTGATAATGTTATTCTTGTGTTGAATTAAATGTTTTCATATACAACAAATGTGATAAACTTTAGGGGAGAATGAGCACAGCGGATTATCCGGTCGATTTAGGAGCGTGGGCCCAGGGGAGTGACTTACATCTTAAATAAATAATCGTATTAATTTCACTTTCCTAATATTCGAAAGATAGGTAAGCTGTGTAGTTCACGGTCAGGAGGACAACCCTTTCTCATCAAGTGGGTGACGTCACATATTATCGCGTTAGTTGACTTCGGTAGATTCTGAATTAGTGACACAATGACAGACCATTGTGCCAGACTTGTCCGGTACCACCCACAACATAATTTCCAAGGGTTCTGGTGTCAGGCAGGTGGCCACTTATAATACTTTGCCAAAATGAGTAGTATGGTGACATATTAAATACTGTCGCCATACAATAAAAACTTCGGTGATGTTCATGCATTCGCTTTGTCGTCTGGTTCTTTTAGAAATGCAATGGTAAAGTAAGCTATAATAATTATCTGAACACGTAGATAAGTGGGTGCAATAAAGTATGCAAGAAAAATATTTAAAAATCTTAAACATAAGTACATACTTTACATTTTCATAAATAGGAAACAACTATGACTTTCTACTTTACTATCAGCATTTTTTAATATTTTATTCTATTTATGTTAAATTTGTGAGTATGATATGTCATTAGGTTAATATTAAGTAAACAATATGATGGTTGCGGGTAATAGGCAGGTACTGTGTTTTAATTTGCATGCAAGAATCTGAGGATTACAGTGCTGATTGCACTCTGAGAAATACTTTTTGTAATAAGCTGTATTTATAACAATGTGTAATTGTTTGTAATTCTAAATAAATAAATAAAATATTTTGCACCGACCTTTAATATTAACTGGAACCAGGGAGAAAAGAGATGAATATTACCATTTTTTTCTCCACCTTCTCTCAATTCATAACAGATTGAATTAACTTGAGGTAGGCACTTTTAGGTTGTACACAAGTTAGTGTCAGTGAATAAAAAATCCACAAAATCTCTTGACACTCTTCCCACGCTTCGGGGAAACATGAAGAGTATCCAGAGGGGAATTTGTAGTTAACACAACGCTTACAGTAATTTGTTGGCGAAAGTTTAGTGAAGCTTTCTTTGAAAGCTATTATCATACCAATATTCTTGAGTAATTGTTATTTGTTCAGTTGCACACTTTGTTCCCAAATAAATAAATGTAATAATATGACGCCATCGTGGTAGAGTGGTCAGTATAGCTGCCTACACATCAAGCGGTCCCGTTTCGAATCCTGGTAGCGGCAAATTTTTATGTGACGAACACGAATATTTGTTTGCTAGTTATTTATTTAAGTTTATTTATAAAAATATCTCAAATTATTACGTATATGTAAAAACTCCGTTATATAGTTCTTAATAATACAAGTTCTTAATGATACTTACTTGGGGCTAGATAATTGCTGTAAGCGTGGAAAAATAAATGATATTGATTTAAAGCGGTGGTATCTAATACAACCACACTTTATTTCCAAAAAGCATTAAATTACAGTTCATTTTCATTACAGAACTTCATGATTTTGATTATCTTTAGAGAATCGCCTACATTGACTGGTACAACACACTAATTAAAGACAGAACTCGGTATACAGAGTAATTAACAAAATATTTTTCCGCCGATAAGTCCATACTCGGTTTTACAAATACTAGCTTAGAGACTCTATCTCGTTTAGTCAAAAAACTTCTTCTTCTTCTTGTACGTTAATGGCGATCGCGACACATATAGATTATGCATTGCGCCAATATCAAGTGAAATTATATTATGTAGATTGAGTTTAAAATGGAGTCTCTCAACAAGTGTTTTTGCAACAAGAACTCGGAAGAAACTCCGTCAAAAAAACTAATCATTAAGCTGTCACCACTTTCAATATAGGTATAATAACTTATCTTCATTACCTAAACTATTCAGACAATATTGATAGAATAATCATATGGATTGGATGGATTTCGTGTGTACAAAAATGTTTATGGTGGCAAAACGGTATTTTATCATGATTTCCATACAACCATTATATTTATTTATACAAAACTAAACAGGCCAATGTCATAATTTTATATTGGGCATAAAGTTAATCATTGATTATCATAAACAAATTATAAAGTAAAACAAAAATAATATTTGTCATATATCAAGTCATTATTATTATGATTAGATATACAGCAACACTAACTACATCTACAGAATCATTATAAAAATTAGTTGTTGTGAAAGCAATCCACATTTCAGCATCTGTGCCAAGTCACGAAATCTACCAACGGCTCCAAGCGCTACGAAGAAATTCGTAGGGTGGTGCTACGAGTACTCGTAGCGTGCTACGAGTGTCGTAGCGTGCTACAGGACTTGCTACGGTTCTTTGCTACGAGATAATCCAAGTGATGTGCTAGTGCTATTACTTCTTGTATTTTGTAGCAAGCAGAAAATTGACTGACACTTGCCACGAAATTGAATGCAAACACAGGCAAATACACTGAAAAGTGGAATTTTGTTTTTGGTTGCCTGATCACAGTAGTCACGTGACTACTGTGATCATCTAATTTTATTTTTATGTTATGCGCAGTTATAGTCGAGGTATACAATTTTTAATTATTATTATGATTATTTGGTACTTGTATATTTATATTATTTTAGAAAATTCGGGGCTTTTTGCGTCACTGCGACCTATAAAGATCTATTGTGACTAGCCTCCAAGTAAGTCCTATTGAGGCCTTACATGTACTCCTTTAGCTGGGCAATTTCTAAAAATGATAAGATATTCCTAGCTCGGATTGTTTTGATATCGTCTGGGTCGAGAATGTGTCTTCCCAAATGTCGGCTTCTTTTGTGAATGAGGCATTCACAGGAGCAAAGGAGGTGTACTGGTGTTTCACGCTCCTGTTCACAGAATCTGCAAGCATCAGTATCTTTTAGTCTCATATTGTAGAGATGTCTGTTTAGCTTGCAGTGGCCAGTCAAAGCCCTAATCAACACGCTCAGGTTGCCCCTGTTAAGCTTCAGTAGCTCGTCAGTGCGCTTGCGAGAGTATGGTTCGATTAGTGCTTTTGAGTGTGTTAACCCGGGCGTTCTTTGCCAGTCCGCTTTTGCCTCTTGGAGAAGGTGGGTTTTTAAGTATTGCATGGCTTGGTTCTTTGAGATACCACAGAAAGGTTCTGGGCCAAACTGTAGACCTTGAGCCCCAGCCCTTGCTAGCTCATCGGCCTTTTCGTTACCGATGATTCCAGAATGACCCGGCACCCATTTGAGGGTGATCTTGTTTTGTTGCCCCAGGTCATTTAGTTTTTCCACGCAGTCTTTTACTAGCTTTGACTTTAAAACGTTGCCGTTTAGTGCTAGTAGAGCTGCCTGGCTGTCTGAATATATTACTATATTTTGGTTAACGTAGTTTCGCTGGCGGTTGGCTTGTACACATTCAATTATGGCACAAACTTCCGCCTGGAAAATAGTGGCATATTTACCAAGGTTTATGCTTCTGCTAACCTTGGGCTTGGCAGCATATATGCCACATCCTACGTTAGGGCCCATTTTGGAGCCATCAGTAAACCATACTAGGCTTCCGACGTCCAAGGGATCACTATTAAGGCGTTGTGCCCAGTCCTCCCTTTTAGTCAGTTCCACGGTAAACTTCTTGTGGAAGTTAAACTCTGGAAGCAAGACATCTGATGTCATTGCGAGTGGTGGACATTCAAACACTTTTTGGTGTAAAGACCTCATTGTTTGAGATTTCCAGTGTTTTATGCCAGCGTTAGTCCTGTAAATGCCAGCCTTCATCTCTTTCTCAATATAGAGGTGGAGAGGTGGGAGGTTGAGAAGTGCATTAAGGGCTATGGCTGGAGTTGATCGAATGGCACCCGTTGCCATGAGGCACGCAGTGCGCTGCAAGCCTGTCAGTTTTTTGATCGCAGTTACTTGCAGTGCTTTTGAGCCCCATACTGGACAGGCGTAAGTTATTGACGGCCTGACAATAGTGGTATAGAGCCAAAGGGCGATTTTTGGGCTTAACCCCCATCTCGTCCCCATTAGACGTTGGCATATTCCTAAGGCGGTTTTAGCCTTTTGGATGGTATTCTTAAGATGTGATTCCCAGGTCAGTCTCTTGTCGATGGTTACGCCCAAGTATTTGACTTCTGAGGAAAATGGTATAGTTGTTCCTTTAATAGTCAGTGTTGAAAGCTTATCCAGCTTCCTCTTCCTAGTAAAGGGAACAACAATTGTTTTGGTAGGATTTACAGTCAGTTGATTTTCCGAACACCACTTAACAATTATGTTAAGGGTTTTCTGTAAAATTGAGGATACAGTACTTTGACAAGGGCCTATAACACAGGCCACTACGTCGTCAGCATAACCCTGTACATTAAGATCCATTTCCGAGGATCTAACTAAAAGTTCATCTATGACAAGGGACCATAGCAGTGGCGATAGTACGCCTCCTTGCGGGCAGCCCCTTGTCGCCTTGAAGCTTCTAGTTATCCCATGGAGGTTTATTTTAACTACTCTATTTTGTAGCATTGCAACTATCCACCGGGTCGTTGTGTCATCGATCCCTTTCGTCCTTAACCCTTTGGTTAAGGCGGTAGTGGTAACGTTGTCAAATGCTCCTTCGATATCCAGAAAGGCACAGATTGCTATTTGCTTGTCCTCAAGTGCTCTTTGGATGTTATCCGTGAGCTCCAGTAAGGCAGTCTCTGTGGATTTCCCTTTCTGATAAGCATGTTGTTTCGGATGTAAAGGTAGTTCCCTTAGGGGGCCTTCCCTAATACATTCGTCAATTAGCTTCTCCATCGTTTTGAGAAGGAAGGAGGTAAGACTTATTGGTCTGAAGGACTTTGGTTGGGAGTAGTCCTTTTTTCCTGCTTTTGGTATAAACCGGACTTTGACCAATGACCATGTTTCTGGTATATATCCCCATGCATAGCTTGCCCGGAAGATTTTTACCAGAAGTGGGGTGAGGATGTCTTTAGCCCGTTGTAACAGAGCCGGGAAAATATCATCTTCCCCAGCTGATTTGAAGGGCTTAAATGTGTCAATAGCCCAGTCTACTTTGTATGGTCTAATATTCTTTGCGGCTCTCCTCCAGTCCTCTGTCGTGGGTCTGGTGAGGCGGTATATTTATATGCTTATTCAATGTTTAGTGTGCTAACTAAATGAAAAGTTTGTTTTAATTATATTGGAAATAAATACCAAAAATACCTTTTATTGTTAAAAAACCTTGAAATGGTTGAAATAAGGGATGAAAGAGTTTGTATGGAAGTTCGTCATTTGTGAAGATAAAACCATGAAGTGTAGAAATTTGATAAGAAATAAATAAATATTTTTTGATAGCGTTATTGTTTTGACCTGCGTGGGGATGAAATAGGGGATGAATTATGTGTCGGGATAAAATAGGGCATGAAATATGGTTTCTCAACATCAAATCTATATTTTAACCAAATTTCATAAAAATCGGTCTAATAGTTTTTGAGTTTATTGTTAAATACTTTCTGAGATTAGCGGACACAAACATACAGAAGCTATTTTTTCTTTAGTCAGGTTTACAGTAGAGACAGAGACAGATGTGAAACATTTCCTCAAGTAAAGCTACAAACCTAAGAGCAAATATGCTCTTAGCTACAAACGGCTACTTTTACAAAATCAATGTCAAAAGAATTTCAAATTTGACTTATCGAAGCTAAGCCAACTAACTAGAGGAGCGGGTTTGTTTGTAATGCAAATACTCTTTGTTACAATCCCTTTCTATAAAGGCATTGTGCGATCCTGATACTTAAAGAAAACGTGTCCTGGAAAAATATGTATTTACCTAGTTAAAGTAAAGATGTTGAAAGTTACTACTACTACTACACACACACACACACACACACAAAAACACACACACACACACACACACACACGCGCGCGCACAAACACACACACATACACACTTATTTAGAAATTAAGTCGTGTTCTCGGAAGAAAAAAGTTGTATTCTTACAATGCCGTGTTAAACTAAAAATGGTACTGATTCAATATTCATTCATTACCATCTATTTGAAGTGACCTGTATCCTTATGACACAAAAAACATAGAGAGGAATTTAACAATGCTATGTCCTATACTAGTACTAAACATTTTGTACGTGTTTTCGCAATAATGAATACATTTTGTTCACTTCAATTGTATTTATGATCTATAAACTCATGATCTTGTATATGCTTGTGGCATTTTTCCAATCTTATGAAATTACCTTATCAGTAACTTTGGTTCTACTATCAATATAATATGAATTTGTAACTTTCCTAATGGAAAGTTATTTGTCTTAAATGTTTTTTTTTAGAAAATGAAGACGAGTAGCTACCCACTTAAAAAACCTGATCTGTAATGCCTGATTAAATAAATATAACACGATCCTCACACAACTGATATACAACTTTCAAAAGTACTAAAACACCAATACTTAGTTCTTATTCTAATTTAAAGTGAAAAATATCTTTAAAGTGAGACGCCAACTTTTTCTATACTCCGCTACATGAAGATTTTCATAAACTGAGGTATTAAGTTAGATGATCATCAGATAAATGCAGCGTGCTACGGCCACGTAGTCGGCCTTCGACTTTTATTATATTATTGGATCAATTAAATCAATGGAAGTCACTACACAGGCTACACCATTCAAATTGAATATTGCGTCGTTACAGAAAGCAGGTCTTCCATGAATCATAAATCGTGTAAATACAGCATCATTATCTGAATAAACAGAGCCAACGAACTGTGGTATCCCGACGTTGAAATGGTAAATGACAAGTTTCACCGGCGGCTGCTCTGGCTGAGTGCCAGCGGCTTATAGAGTTCACAAGTTGAGGTCGGTGCTGGTTTAAATACTGTTGTTAACTAACTCTACCTTTTTGGAGTTTAGAACACCTTGCTAAAAGGTTTTGAAAACACCATGCGTTCATTTTGCAACTCCGAATTGTTTTTTTATTAGGTATATTTCTTTTCCATGAAAAAATTTAACTAGCCTTTTAAAGACGTGTAAGTAATCAACTAGAGGCAGGCTTGACAAATAGAAAACTGCATCATTGCATCATTGTTTTGTAACAATTAAATAGTTAAGGTATAATGGGAAGGTAAGAAAAATAAAAAAGGATTTTGTTAAAAATGAGCTCTTTCCTTAAGTTTATTGTATGCCATTACTTTCCGGAATTTGGTCCTCATTAGCGACAATATTGAATGGTGCAATAATGCATTTTCGGTTTTTTTTGGTCAAAATCAACGGGTTCGATTACTGGCTAGGAATATTGATTTTTCAAAAATCCAATGTAGCAATTTTAGTTTTCGTCAAAATCGGGCCCGAGGCTCCTTTGATTACTTTTCGCTATTTCTCATAGCTTCGGGTTTGGCCATTCACGCCCTCTTGAAAAATTTAGCCTATATATCATTATGTATTTATAAAATAAAATATATTGTTGGATTGTAGTTCATAAATAATTTTTATTCTATCATTGTTTATTTGTAGTATACACTACACAAACGATTATAATTTTTTCAATTCCCTTTTAGAGATAAGCTCACCTTTGAACGCGTCCTTTTCGAGGAACTAAGCACCAATTATCTTTCAAACAACCTTACATAGCCCTGTGCTATAAACTTTGGGGGGGTATTTTTTTACGTTTTGGCACGGAACAAAGTTCTTTGGAACCTTGCCAGCGGTTGCCGATAGCACGCCGTTGCTGGGTCCAGCATCGGAAGGCACGCCTCGCTGCACCTATTCTATGTATTGATGAAGGAACGAACATTAAAAATATAAGTTTTAGTAGGTACGTTAGGAGTTAAAAGTGGCATTTATTACTCAATCACGAAACTTGGAACACGAATGGCTATGTGATTTCGTAGTACATTTCGGGTAAACATTATTCGTTTAAACTATTTTAGTCGTGGCGTGATTTTGGGATGGAGTTATTCGTGTTCCAAGTTTCATGATTGAGTATCACACCCGTTAAGAGACTTTATTTTCTAAAGATAAAAACTACGCTAAAGTCGTAAGCAGAGCTGTGTCATGGTGATCTACCCGTTGCTTGAATGCAGATGGCATGGTATACATCGCATACGTTGGTGAAATATAGTCAGGCGAGCCACAACAGCCAATGACACTCAAGATGACCACGGCAGTTCTGTCAAGTGCGATAGGAATAAGAATTATGTAAATCTAGTGATAGGACTGGTTCTTTAAATGAAAGTTAGACTATAATCTGAAATTTACCAATCACCATTTGAAAGCGCGACTTGTTTTTACAACAACCACGGGCTAACCTGAAAAACATGCCTGGAAGCAAAACTGAGGTGCAAAATTTTGTGAGGTGGTGTCCACTCAGAATATTCAGGTGATCAAAAAATCTACAATTCCATTTCACTCCAGTCGCTACCGGATACTATCAGAAAAAGTGTCATCGTTACAAACATGTGGCGTGAGGCCTTGGAAAAGCTAATCGTAAAAGTCTAAGCTAACTTCTATTAGGTTAGTCATTATGAAAAATAAAGAGAGTAACAAATGCGAACAATTTGTGACTGTCATAATTATTTTATTGTTTTTTTCTTTTCTTTAATTTCTGTCTTTCTATCCACTAGCCTTTCTGTCCACTCTATAGCAATTGCCAAAATGAATCTATAAGGCTTCCATATCTATGCAGGAGTTAGCATACTATTACTTTATAATGTAAAAGGGCGCGGTTGTATTATGCGGCAAGCGCTAATCCTTTTTTCCAGACATTTCAGCCGATAATTGCCGCTGCTCTAACGCAAAAAGAATTAATTGTCATTGCTTTATATGCTATAATTAGTGTGCGTGAATTGCAATGCGTTTTCCGCAGCGCTTGTCACATAAAAAAACCCGCACACTTAAAGGTCATATTTTCATTATAAATAAACAATGTGGGGCTGCTGGAAGAGATTTCGAATAGAAATAAGCAGTACCTTTGTACAAATTTCTGTCTATTGTATTGTTCCTTTTGTAATTGTTTTTTGTGTACATAAATTGTAAAATAAATAAATAAAATAAATAAATGACTTACGGGTATGGTAGCCTCAGGTTCACAGCAGCTGGGACCACCAGCTTAACGTGCCTTCTGAAGAACGTAGGAAAATCTATTGAAAAAATATTCGGTCACCCATCTGAATACTAGCCGCGCACTTAATAGCTTAGCCTTTGAGACCTCATTGTCATCTCAACGTTAACATTTTTAGTATAATCTTTCATGCATTCTATCCATTTTTCCTTGGCTATTCATCTCTCTCTGCAATATAACAATACACAAAGATATTTGCTTCGAAGTAATTAATAACACAGTAATTCGTTTACGAGCACGTCAGAATTTTCTTAAGACGAGTTGCTTATCACATCCACATATAATCCGCTTTAGTATAATTACTTAGCTAATTATATCCTGTGTTCGACTTTATGAGTAATCACATTCTAATTTCTTATACTGCAAAATTTAATTTCATTTAAAAATATTGATGTTGTTATGATTAATTAGATTCGTGTAATAGACGTGTTTCATTCGTAAATTACAAGCCACGAGTACCAGTATTGACAACTTCACTAGGTGGTAGACCCATATGTAGGGTCGTCTGGGAAGGTACCACCGCCTTTCTTATTTCTGCCGTGAAGCAGTTCGCTGTGTTTCGGATTGAAGGGAAAGGTAGCCAGTGCTACTGGGCATGGAAGGCATATCATCTTGGTCCCCAGAATGGCATCGCACTTGCAGTTTTAAGTGATTTACCCTTATTATTGCAAGTGTCTATAGGCGACGGTAACCACTAACACCAGGTGGGCCGCAAGCTTGTTCGCCATCTCGTATTAAAATAAAAACATGTATAATTCTGACACCAAGTTGAGAACATACTTACGTACGGCCAGCATCAGAAGTAGATTAACACTTTAGTATCATATCATAACAACGCCAGTGCTTGTCAGTAATAGTTGCCACCATTACATATATTATCATTATTAATAATAATAATATACTTCCACGCTCACACCAATTATCGAGCCCATATGAATGATTATTATGACAAGGTACTAAATTGTTAATCTACTTGTACTCCCAAAGTGTTGAGCAGAACTTAGGTAACAATAGCCACATAAACTTTGCCTTCCTTATTATATAAAATCTACTCCCTAATCTGATCCCAATTTGTCTCTGATTGTTGCAATATGTCACCACCATAGATTTATAGTTACTAAAGTTTATAGATTGGCAAGGAATCGACTAGGCAAAAAGTCACCAATAACATTATAATAATAACCTGCGCAACTTCTAGTTAAAAAAAACATAATAATAATAATATATTTCTACGCTTACACCAATTATCTAGCCCAAATTAAGTATCTTTAAGCACTTGTGTTAAGGATGCTAGATAACGGACAAATATATTTAATAATCTAGATATTTTTATAAATAAACTTAAATAAATATATAAACAACCATGACTCATGAACAAATATTCGTGTTCATCAAACTAACATTTGCCACTACAAGGACTCGAACCCGGACCGCGCGATGTGTAGGCAGCGTTACTGACCACTCCACCACGGCGGCGCCAATGTGAGTAATGCGCATGCGTGTGTGAAAAATAGTACTGCAGTCTGACAGTTGCTGTCTTTTCTACGTGACTGACAGGCCGACCTAGGCCGCCTGCGTGTACGTGAAATGGTCTCGTCTATCTATCTCGCTCTAATATACGCGTTAGTATGCTCTTTCTCTTTCATATTGCCGATCTACAGTTAGCTATTTCTTTGGTAACCATGCTGCTATAAGTTTTGTTATATGACCAGTTATATGCTGCTTGGTACCAAACCTCCTTGGGTAACCCCTAGTGAGATGGTCTGCAAGGGGTTCAGAAACTCTCCACTTTTTCGACACCCACGATATGAGAAGGGATATTAACTTAATACCAAACAAAAAAATCTTTATTCAAATTCTATTTCCTCATTTAGTTACAATTTGTACGCTTATGAAAGTTTTATCCTACGCCATCCGTTCTTAAGCCTACTAGGCCTTGTAATAATAAAAAATAAGTAAATCGAGCCAACGCAATACGTTCAAGAACATTTACTTGTAATGGCCACAAGGGTCAAACGGCCTTTACTCTCGATTACGTAAAAGAAACGGCAATTTGGTAAATAACAACTTTTTGTAGCTTAAACGGGAAATTGTTGAAATACGTTTGTAATATTAATTAGGGCTCGTTTATGCTTCACTTGTTGTTTTACTCTTAAATATAATGTTGAAAATGTAATAATAGTAGAAAACAGCATTGTTGTTTTCGATTTTGACATTTCCTCAGTATTTATGGGTTCAGGGTGAAACTCTCTTCCACTAACGACCAGATGAAGGCTAAATGTTTCCAAATGAAAAGATCAAAAAACAAACATATTATTTATCAAGTCACAGGGCTGAATAACAATCCCTGAAAACATCATTTGTATCAGAATAAAAACTGAACAAAATAAGTTTTCTTTCACATAATTTTAACAGTGACCTTGAAAATCCACCAACTTTGAATACACTCTGATAAACAACAAAACAGCGAACTGAGTATTTGGAACAATTTAATTAAATCAGCCCACTAAATCAAAAATATTTTCGAAGAACTGGAAAGATTTATAAAGATTTGTAAGATAGTACCCGTTGATTTCAAGAGCGCAGTCACGAAACCTAAAGCTAATAAAACGCATGAATAAACAGATAAAGTCGACGTCGAGCGGAAAATTGTTCGGTATCAGTTAACCGCTGAAACAAACGGACTTGAATATAAATTTGCAATGACGTGATACAAAAGGTATAGAGATAAAACATACATATTATACAATAAAGATCATTTGGGGAGTCCATAGCTACTACGAGGGCCATTGCTGGCGAGGATCCGGTCCTTGCCATCAGATATCTTGAAGCGTTAAGCAACCAGATAAAATCCCAAAAGGGATTGAGTATTTTACTGGTGGTAGGCCGGTATGTAGGGTCTTCTGGGAGGGTACCACCGCGATTCCTATTTCAGCCGTGAAACAGTTTGCTGTGTTTCGGATTGAAGGGAAAGGTAGCCAGTGTAATTACTAGGCATCGAAGGCATTTCATCTTATACCTCAGGATGGCATTGCACCTGCAATACCAAGTTATTGCAGCACAAAGGCGACGGTATCCACTTACCATTAGGTGGACCGTCTACTTGTTTGTTATCTAGTTGTATAAAACAAAGTAGAGCCTTAGGTAACACTTGGCTATATGTAAAGACATATCTGGCAGAGTATGGCCCATTTAGTGCCCCAAAATAGTTACAGGTTGCCATTGCTAACCTAACTATCCTAAAGGCATGAAACCCAAAAAATAATAAACCTTTAGTGGATTACCAAAAAGAAACACACACAGGATATAATGTTACACTCTATGAAAACTCTGAGCTTTTCAGTGATTCCGGGATACCGGATCTATATAATAGTATTGTTGTGAGAGGTGGTTCCTCTCACAACAATACTATTAAGCAGCTGTGCCGGGACTCGTAAACTAAGTGTAGATTTAAAGGAGCCCGTATCTTGCTTGAGCACTCACCTTCGCTACCCGGACTTTAATACTCTCTCTCTTTCTCCTACCCTGCTCCCACTTTATTTAGGGTCAGAGCAGTATAGCTTGATATCGACAATACTTCTTTATTATTTGTCATTAGAGTTTTACGGCTGGACATCAACCCTCCTTGGGAACGACTGCTATTTTTTGACAGCATCCGGGACCACGCTTAACATGCCTTCCTAAGCACGGTAGAAAATCGTGTTGAAAAAAAAATCGGTCACCCATTCGAGTACCAACTGAGCACTTGTTTTCGTGATCGTTAAGAAGTACGCATGATCTCTGCGCCATCAACCTCCCCCTTGTAATGCGACAGCACTCACCAATTCTACCCTGATTTCTCTCCTACCATCATCATGTCAGCCGAGAGACGTCCATTGTTGGACATAGGTCTCCCCCAAGACTCTCTAATCCTGCGCTGCCCGCATCCAGCGGCTTCCCCCGACCTTTACCAGATCGTCGGTCCACCTTGTGGGGGGCCTTCCAACGCTGTTTCTCCCGGTAGCCCGCCGCCATTCGAGGACTTTCCGCTCCAACAGCCGTCAGTCCTTCTCTCTCTGCCCAGCCGTATTTGGCAAGATTCCGCAAGAGCTGTTGATTTAAACTTAGAACTTCTGCATCTAATTCCGCCGAACCACAAGACCACGAAGGCGACTTGCCTTCTGTAATTTTTCTATTCTGTGTCAACAGTATGCTTTTACCTTATCTACACCCCAACCTTGAAAGTTCGCGGAATAGATTGGTACGCGTAAAGTTCCATTCCATATATTACAAAGGCATTCGCATAACGCGGCATAGTAGGTATCACATTTGTCAAATTGTTATTGGTCCCAAGTTGAACAATGAAGAAACTTAATTCTATTGTTATCAGCATATTGCCACGTAATAATGTTTCTTAAATAAATAAGTAGGTGGTAGATCCATATGTAGGGTCGTCTGGGTAGGTACCGTCGCCTTTCTTATTTGTGCCGTGAAGCAGTTCGCTGTGTTTCGGATTGGAAGGACGGAAGGAAAGGTGCCTACCGTAGAAATTACTGGGCATAGAAGGTATATCATCTTAGTCCCCAGGATGGTAACGCACTTGCAGTGTTAAGTGATTTACGCTTAATATTGCAAGTGTCTATAAGTGACGGTAACCACTAGTAGTATAAAAAATGCATATGATTATTTGCAACAAGCTAAGTCAGTTTAATTGCCAAAGCGAGAAAAGGTCGAAACTGAAAACGAGTAGAAGATAGTGAGAAGTGATTATACAAGTATTATTGTAGCTCTGAATTTCCTATAGTGTTGTCGCTGGGACATAAGTGACAAATTCAATGAAAAATATCTTAAATCTTGATTTTTTTAACAATCAGCTGTGTACCAGTGACCGCGCCATCTGCCAGAAGCGAGGAAAACACTCGCTGACAACCGCAATAGTAATGAAAAAATAACAACCGTAACTAGGCAACTGCCATCAACGTCAATCAAAAAAAAAATTGGTTGTCTGTAAAGTCCAGGATTCTTTGTCTAAGGTAAAGTCGGTTTACTGACGATAGTTGAACGTGACAACGTCTTTTCGAAAGAAAAAATTAATTTCATTTGTTTAATAGATTTTTGCTTGCACTTCAAGCCTTACATGGAACGCCTCAGAGCGAGGTAACGCCGCATGCGTCATGTTTTTTCGTGCGTGCAGCCGGCTCTATCGAATTATAAGACGTTGTCACGTCAAAAACTATAGACAATGTGGTGGCCAGTCGCCAAAATATAGAATCCGCATCAAGGATTGTTTTTATTTTTGGGGGGTACAGGGTACAGCTAGTATGTATGTTGCGTTTTCCCGAGTCGGCAAACCAGATAGTCTTTATATCTACGCAGACAGTGAAAAAACAAAAATATTGTATATCCACAAGTATTGCAAAATTAAACTTATATGAAATGTATTCTTTGTTTTGTTTCTCATTTCTCAACCATTCAATCACAATGTGCCACTGTGAAGCGTGGCAGGGTACAGCTAGTATATTATATAACAAAAGTTGCACAAGTTCTTTATTGAGGTTTCATAATTCCGGGATGCAAATACGAATTCTTGCGCGACAATTTCGGAAAATTTTCATTGGTTGCGTAATAACGATTGCGGCATAATCAACAAGTCTTTCGGCTTGAGAGCACTTAGGCCAAAACGGCTTCAGACAGGCCGAGTCTGCGCTTGTTAGCTAAAACGGTACAAAGGTCTTTGGAAAGGCAAGGTTTTCCTTGTACTAGACTTTCTTCGTGAACGAAGATTTAGAACTAGGGAGTATTGTGAAGTGAAAGGCGTTTGGAAAATCGCAAGGCTGCGTATTTTTCAATCAAAAGCTTTTAAAATAATGCAGACATTATTGAACACTATTTATCTGATCTCTGTGTTATTTTTCAGCTAAGTGACGCCCACTGTTAGACATAGGTCACTCCTAAGGATAGCGAGCTCGATCGGCCATGCGCTGCCTGCATCCAACGTCTACTGCTATACTTACCTACTTAATATTAATTCCTATTTTAATTACGCGTAAATATAAATATTAATTTATATTCACACGTTTGTAAACGCAAAAATTAGTCCATAATGGTAGTTTCATCTTAACTGGGCGTCAAATATTCGCAAAAATATTTCGTTCGGATCTTAGAAGTGCAAATTTCAAAGATTTGATGAAACTATGTTTAACATAAAAATATAAGCACTAAGCACTGACAAATTTTGACAGCGAAAGCAGTGCCCAGCGGCGTAGTGTTTAACGCTGCCGCCTGGATTGCGGAAGATGCTGGGTTCGTTTCCCGCCTTGGGCAAGTCTATTTTTTAAGTGCATTTTTTCTAATTTAATCTAATTTTAAAATATATTTACGCGTTTGTTAACGCAAAAATTAGTCCATATGAATTCTTATTTTACAAATTTCGTTTTAGAAATGTTAGTAATAGCTCAAAGGCTGCTTTGCCCTTTCAATGTGTCACAGGGCTCTGTTTATGTATCTAACATCTATTTTTTCTTGCACTGTAATAATATCTAATCCTTAAAAAATTTAAAAATTGTTTCTGAATTACAATATGACTATCGTTCTCGTATAGGTTACGATATAAGCTCCGAATAAATCAACAATATTTATTCAAATTCATGCATATCCTGTAAGGATATTGGCGCTTCAGCAGCCGAAAGCCATTTAGTACTTAAATATTCATCAATCTCACGGGATTTGATAACAAAAAGATATTTGGAGTAGCCAGGGTTCTTCGGTTCGCCTCGAGCTACGCTGTCGTAATATTTTAGCTGCAAAGACTACTTCTGCGTTCTTGCTCTATGAATTATTGGAGGCAAACGATGTAATTACAGATCTTTGATTAGGGCTACCAACTTCTTCCAATTGTCTTGATAAACAAATCTGTATTATTTTTGCTGAGAAATAATAATTCACCGGTATACATAATTTATCATAGTTACTAGCATTTGCCCGCGCCTAAAAGACGCGTTCAAAGGCGAAAGTTCACGTTAGAGTTAAGTTATTATTAAAAGTTATTTTTGTTCCGTGGAAATTGTCGCTTTTTCTATAAAGGTGCACTAGGTATTTTCTGTACCCTGACAATGTGTGTGCCAAATTTTGTGATTGTCGAATAAGTATTTTAGTTGTGAAAGCGTAAGAAATAAACAAATTCATATTCAGATTTAAAATATTAATGAAAATCTTCTTAGCTGGGGAAATACTGGGCGTGGAACCGCCGACGCCATGATAGTATTTTCATGGTAATCTATTCAAGTAGCTAAATTGCTTAGGTCGTTAATAGAAATGACCGAGGCAAGACTGTGAGCATGATATTTGTTTTTTGATAATTATAATTATTACAAGACGTAAATGATATAAAAATACTTAAAATTATAGATTCACGTCATTGTGGTATATAGGCTGACAACCTATTTTGGGGCAATGGTTCATGCTGCCTGATATTTTCCTAGAAGGTTTTTCTCCTTCTCGTCTGAGTGTGAGTCCTAATGCAGTTGGACTAACTGCATAGAACTGAATCAAAATATTAATTGAACTCACGTTTCACGATGTCTCTTTACGAGCACGGCAAAGAAGCAAAAGAAATAGCTTCATCAAATCACAAAGTAATACATATTTACAAATACAATATACAACGTAAGGGCATCAGATGTGGATTAACACTTTACTACCATGTCGGCTATCCGTCTGTCTGCAGTCCGTCTAGAGTCAAGACAGACGGACTGCAGTCCGAACTAGAGCCTTAGTTCCCATTTACTACAGTCACTTAAAAGAGACTTATTCAGGACTGGGAACTCACGCCCGTAAAATAAATTCAACTCTATTTGACAACCCTGTAACGTTCAAACTTGATAGCACTTAATATGGGTAGAATAATTATAGAATGGAGGCTCTGTGGGAATATAGAATTACGCGTCTAACTTCTAATATTCTTTTAATATACTAAACATAATTCTAGTCGAAGTATATATAGTCCTCCTTGACGTATCCGTCAACGGCGAACCTGGCCGGCTAGGTTTGGCTATGTCGAGCACGAATGTGGCTTGCAAAGCCAAATTTAGTTTTTAAAATTCTATTGCAAGGCGTGCAATGCAACTGGTCATTGTTGTCATATGTATAATTATATGATGGCTTCTGTTTGGTCTTATTTCTAATACGTCTTGCGTCGACATCCTCCAATCGGTGCTCTTCGAAATCAGACACAGCTGATTACTTCCTACTACTAATGGGTAGTACCTCCACTTTATAGTACCACAGTCAAATAACACTAAGGCCCGTATTAAAGAATGACACTCAGAAGTCAAACATGTCTTGAGAATCGTCTATCACTTTCTATCACGCACAAAGTGATAGAGACGTGGGACGCTCAAGTCGACGTTCATTCTTGAAACTCATTCAATAATACGAACACATAAATTTCTAAAACTCTGTTTCTATTGGTTAGTAAGGTTGCCAGAGCTTGGCGGGGTACGGAAGGGTAGGCAGCGCGCGAGTGTCGTGTCAATATTGCAAGCGTCCATAGAAAAAAAAACTTTAGGAACTTTTTCATACTTCCTGTGTTGACTATCTTGTATATGGATAGATATTAACTAAGATTACATTAACATCTCCGAAACCAGGTTAAAAATACAGTTTAATAGACTTGTTGAAGAAATAGAGAAGCTTTTAAATAATTATAGATTGGCTTATTAACTTTCCTTTGACTCTACATTCGAAAGAGGTTTGTAGACTTGTAGAAGATGCTATTTAATTCCACAGAGTGTGTTTACGTGCTCCAAATGCACCTCAAAGAAGCTGAAAATAAGAACTATGTGTTACGGAATATTTACTCTTGTTGCAGAATGTTGAAGCAAATTAAACTTTATTACTGAACGGAAAAAATAGAAACGTTGCCCGTTTAGTTAGTTAAGATGCTTTTTTGTCGGTACCTAGTCAAAGTATTAAAATCATACCTGAGATAATTTGGCATAAGTTCCTATAGTAAACTAGCTACTTAGTATAGAATGATACGCTGAAAAATCAAAATTTGTAATTTTAAAACTAATGAGTTTACTTGTGAATGGCGTTAATATCTGTATTGCTTATTTACTGTATAATTTTTTTTGCACGATAAGTAATATTCTTCTTCAATTAATTTCTGATCGATATAATTAAATACAAGTCTTTTTTTCCAAGATAAGGTTAATATTACGACTTAAGTTTTTTGAGTGTTGTGACCTTCTGCAAAAGTTAAAACAAACTGTTCGTTGCTTCAAAACAATAATGTTAGCGGTAACGAGGAAATAACAAACGTATGACAATAATTAGAAAAGTCGCAAAAGGAACTTTATAATTGTTTCGGCCTAATTAGAAAAGTGAAAGTGGTGTCCAAGTTTCTACATAAAATTGTGTGATTTACATAGCTTTTAAAGATATTTTTTTACCATACAATACACGGAGTGGCTTGATTAGGTACTAAATTTATTTTTTACAGTGGTCCATCCATCTGATGTCGTAAACAATTAATACTCACTTTGGCTAGAATTAGTTGTGAAAACACGTATTCTTTAATACGAACTGCCTGGGCCTATAAGCAGTTATCCCGTAGATTTTTATATAATTATACAACATGTAATTTAAATAACCAACATCCTGATTAAAGGTGGGTTGGGATCGGCTTCTGAGTTGATTTAAAAAAAACTATTAGAAAAGATAGATTTAAAAAAAAAAATCCAGAAGATTTTTTTTCAATTTTTTTTTTTTTTTAAATTAACTCAGAAGCCGATATCAACCCACCTGTATTCAGGATGTTGGTTATTTAAATTACATTTTGTATATACCTTTTTTTTAACGGAGTGTAATCCGCTTACGGACGATACACTAAACCACTGGCTAGTGGACCAGCGGACCGTTGGCTAGACGTGGGCCAGTGCAAGGGTCGTCCAGCACCTGATCACCACGGCACTGGGAATACTTGCTAAACCACTCCGGTTTTCACCGAGCCACCTCCAGGCAGCCCGACCCTAGAACCGACCGGAGTCAGCCCCAGGGCGGGGCATCAGACCTCATCGCAGGCCGGTCACGGCCGTTGCCGCGTCCGGTCCCGAGGTGAGGCCCACGCAGCCACCACAGGGCCGGCCTAAGCCGAACCTAGAGTGGGGCCAGCACCAAAGGGGGGTTGCCCGGGGGAAACCCAGGGCAACCCCAGACGTGACAATGCATGTGCGAGGAGCTTACCCTCGCACACGCAGGCCTCGTCCTAGGTTAAAAGAACGCGAGCAGTCAAAGCCGCCAGCCTTCTCCCAACCAACCGTCTTGTTGTATATACCTACACACTTTGTTTTTTCAATCGTGTTAATGCCGAAACCTCCTTTATGTTCCAGTCAGTACAAACAACTCTTGCCAACCAACGGGCCGAATTTTAAAATTCTTCATATCACGGAAATTCGGATGACGTCACCAGATTCGACGCGGATGATGCGGACGACTAAACCGATGCGCTCGCATTCATTCTATTGACATATAATATAAATAAATAATAACAGTGCAACGATTTCTTCGGCGAGATCGACTAGTTCAGTACGTTGAGCTCCGTCAAATGTGCGTCTACCTTTATCATCACTTTAAATCACGTTGAATTCCTAGAGCATCCATTATAAAATAAAGAAAATGCAAATACCTCTAATTCCTATTAGTACGTAAATTTTTATTACTAAAGAGCTATAAATGCGCCAAAACTTTTGGAAGCACGTTTCGTAACTTAATTTGAGAGTGCTCTGGAGAGGAGTCTGAATTAAAATTTCAAATATCTTTTTGAAAACAATTTACCTTTTAAATAACTAATGAATATTTAATCTCGTTTATGAGAAACTTTACTCTCATAATGACGATACAAATATTGAGGTAGTTCTTTTACAACTCTTATAGTAATATAGTAGACAATATAGTAGTTCTAATACACAAATTATACTTTTAGTTCCGGTATTGTGAAGGTAGTAGAATCTTGTGGAAAATATGTTTCTATAAAATATTATATTAGCTTCGTGTAATCTATTTTATTCAATAAAAGGATTAAGTACCAATAATGTAGACCACCATGACATTTAAATTCTATTCTATTCTATTCTTAATTAATGGTGTCGCTATACGTACGTATTTTGCCAATGTCAAGTGAAAATGTAACTAAATTATGTGTGTAACAAAAATTGTACGGTTGATTTGAATTAAAAATGGAGTCTCTCAACGCGTGTTTTTAAAACAAGAACTCGGGAGAAAACTCCCATTTAAATTTTACATTGACTTTTTAAATTGTAAAATTTCTACCTATGTCAGAATTATCCGCTCGAATTTAGCGTATCCGAAATGGGGTGGTACTAAAATTTCTTCAGAATACCGCGGTAAATTTTTGGAAGGGTTTGCCAAACATTGGTCGAATATTCCACGTAAAGTAGGTTAGTGTTCATTATTATGTCAGCCAAGACGCCCGCTGATGGATATAGGCCCCTAAGGATCTACAACCCGATTGATCTTGCGCTGCCCCCATCCGTGGCAGCGAGCGGTGCGTTATTTTTAATGTTTGCTAATGCAACAATTTTTTGAAGTAATACTTCTTTAGGCACGCTTGACTTAGGGAGTAAGCTGGTTGTGTGAACAGGCGAGGCGAACGAAAACCCCACCGTCTTCATTCCTATTAAGGACTGCGCGTACAGGCTTACGGTGTCACTGACATACTGTGACTACCATTCCAACGCAAACTAAGAAATTTGGCAACTCGTTTCTTTGTCGCACAATAAAGAAATGGAATTCACTGCCAGGTTTGAGAATGGCTGGTGAATTTTGTTGAAGACTTTGGTACGTTTAAGGCCGATTTGCAACTTGACGTCATTAATTGCACGCAAGGCAATAAACGAAAACACACCAAGCCGGTCAAAAAGGGGCCTAAAACGAGTTTCAGATCATTAGGCTCACGATCTGATTACGAATGATAGACATTTTCCCCAATATACACTTTAAATATATGTCGAAAGAGTTGACTAAAATACAGAATATTCATTTGTTTCGGGTCATAGCCTCACCGAGAATTTAATAGGGTCCTCTTGGGAGCGATAAACCTAATTCCAACGAGGAAAACCTCGGGAAATCTAAAATCTCGAACAAAACAAGGCTTATTTATTTCACTAACCCTTTGTTTTCTATATAACGTACAGCATTCTTCATAATCAGATATTGTTAAATTTTGGGAAAAAGTAGCGACACAATACTGATTTGAAATATGTCAATGTTATATTTTCTGATTCGGAGTATTACTTAATACGTAGACTACAGCAGAGCTAAGCTGCTCGGAGATGAACACCCGCCTTTCAAAGACTGCAGTAAAATTTGTGCATAAAGCACATTTCAGACGCACGGTGACACTATGTGTGCTAACGCAATTTAAATTTAAAAATCATTACTCATCATTACCTTGGTTGGGTCATGAACGGGTGGACGAAAAAGTATTACTACCTAAATATGGAAGGCACCCCATTTCAATAAAGTTGCAATTTTGAATGTTTCTACCTAGTGCTCCGTATTCAGACAGTGTTGTAGAGTTACGACTCTCAAAATTCTTTATGCATTCATCATGAACATCTTATACTTTTTAGTGCACATAAAATTTTACAGAAATATTTCACTAAGTAAAACATAGTTTTCAATGTATTTGCATAGTTTGCATGTATGGAAATATGTGCCCAATTTATGATGTTTTTGGTTTTTGTGAGATCAGAAAGAGGCTCGCTACTGAATAGACTAGATATCCTGAATGGTTTGGCTCGGCTAGAGTGACCTAAGTTCTTACCTTCCGTCGCAAAACATGCGAAAAAGTCGTAAAGATGCGGAAACAGCCCGTAGAGTAGCATTATGATGGTGAATTTTTTAAATCGGTCCAGTGCCTTTTGTGTTTATTCGTTGCAAACATACAAATCTTTCTTCATTCTAATATAAGTATAGAAGATTAATGTTTCTACTTCCCCAACAAATAAGATTCAGACGAATGTGGATGACTTACAGACTTAAATAAAATAAAAATATGTTGACAATAACACTGATTTGTACAAATGGAATACTCGTCCAATTCCAAAAGTCCCCAGTGGCACGGAAAACGGGGCATGAAGTTTACCTACATTCCGTACCTGCCTCAGATTAGAATGCGCGTTTAGAAATGAAAAAAAAAAATACAATGAGCGGCAGTTGACGTCTTTTGGCTATTTTTTTTTTATAGAAAGGTCAAGCAAATGATTCCATTCCACCTAATGGTAAGCAGAAGCGAAGATAGCTGGTGCGACAGATTTACCGTTGCGGAAGCCACACTCGTCTTGCCGACCTAAAAGGTGCATCTTCACGCCTCTTTTGAATGACCCAGGATTGTAGGAAGGAGGGAACACATGTGCTGGCAGTGAATTCCATTTCTTGGTTGTGCGACAAAGAAGCTAGTTGCCAAATTTCTTAGTTCGCGTGGGAATGGTAGCCGCAGTTTGTTGGTGACAGCGTAAACCAACACGGGTAGTCCTTAAAAGGAAAGAAGATGGTGGGATTAGGGATATAAGCTCCTCAGACCACTCGCCGTGGCACAGACGGTAGAATGCGCTCAATGACGCAACATCGCGGCGCAATTGGAGAGGCTCAAGATGGTTGATCACCTCTCGTCGCCGATGATGCGGATAGCGCGATGCTGCAACTTAAACAAAGCATCTAGTAAGTCCTTAGTGGAGCCATCCCACAGGTGCGAGCAATATTCCACGCAGGACCCTTTGTCAAAAATAATAGCTCAAGCCGAATGTAATTTATAGCGGTTTACTTATGTTGATGTTAAAGGACTTACGCGACTTACGAGGGTCAGCAGATTGTCGAGATAAGTGTCTAAAGAGTGTTGGGTGAGTGCCAGGTCGGGTGTCACAAAGGTGCCAGGACTATTGTCAAGACGACTACCACATCTCAATCTCAGGCGGCCAACCTGAGATGACAGGCTGACATCCTCTATCCTGTGGAGCTCCGGCTAGCGTACTTTCCAACTTTAACACAACTATATTATTACTAGTATTTTAGCACACTCGTTCTCTGTAATTGTCTCATGCAGTCGCATATGAGTCTACACTTTCATACACGTAATTATAGGGTATAATCTCAATGTAACCATTCCCCTTTTACAAGTAAAACGTGTCAAATGAAAGGAAACCAACTCACACTGAATTTCTTTTGAATTTGAAAAGCCACCCAATTAATGAGGTCGAGGCTCGCTTTGTGCAAGGAATACTAATTCAACATGATACGACTTAGAGTTTGATATGGCCTGGTGAAGTTTTTTATGCCTAATATATTTTTCGAGAAAGAACTCAGTGACGCAATGCCCTAGTTTCGATTCTCAGACGATTCCCCAGTAATTACTTCCATAATACAACAATCTGCATCAAATCCACGTGATTGTGAGGCGGATCTAAGCATCTCAGTGTCTTTCTATCATACCTTGAATTCACAAGGCTCAACAATTGCGTGGGACCGGTTACTCATTTCATAAACCCATATTCGGTGGAACTAATATGGCATCTTTGATATTAATTAATTCAATTTCAGTGATATTAGTTTTTTTTTTTCAATAAAATTGATCCAGTAAAGACCAGTAGACAGCTCAGAATTAGAAATGATTCTTTGTTTTCTGAGCAAAGTAGAATTTTCCACTCGGATTTTGATCGAATTGTAGGATTGGGGTAAAAAATTCTAACAGAAATAGTCGTAGGTACATGTTCAATGGATGGGAGTGAGCTGGCTGTTCATGTCGTCATGGCGCCTGCCTGAGACACAAGTGAATAAGAGAAAGTTGGAGTTTTCTCCCAAGTTCTTGTTGTAAAAACACGTGTTGAGAGACTCCATTTTTAACCCGAATCAACCGTACAATTTTTGTTACTTTAGTTACATTTTCACTTGACATTGGCAAAATGCGTACGTTTACTGCGTCGCGACGCCATTAATTAATTAAGAATAAAAGAGAAGGTTTGTAATGGCCCATTTCGAAGCCATTGAAAATCGAGCTTTTGTTCTATAGCACCATTTTCGTTCTAATTATTGAACTTTAGGTTGTTACTCAAAAATGTTTGCAACACTTAATCACACCTAAATCCCTATATCTCTCGAAGTTGCTACAGATCTTGCCTTGGGTCTTATTATGAATCCAGTATCTTAAAATGAGTCCAAGATCTAATTATCTAACTTCTAGAAATTTTAACATTACACCGAATATTGAGGTGCAGGTAAAGTGCTCTGGACACGGCAGTCAGTCGAAATCATGTCGTGAGTTGAAAATGGTAATATGTAACAGCCTCAATTAGAACTTGATCCGTTCTTTACTCCAGGCCAAACCACAAACTTTACAAACGGGGTCATTACTATTGCGCCAACCGGTATTGTCTACTTTTTCGGTCCAGGTATATCTGAATTTTAGAGAGGTAGGCCATGCAGTGGATTAGTCACTCTAATTTAAAGGTACAGGAGTCCGTAATCAAATAACACAACATTTTCGTGTTTTGTTTTTGTTGGTGCGTAATATTGCTAGACCTCCACGGGTAGGATTGGCAGCGCAGGAATGACACATCTGTTTTACAAACTTCTATAGGCTATGATGGCTGCTCACCATCAGATCGGTTGTATGCGTGTGTGCTAATCACATAACATAAGTAGTTATTTGTTCAACAAGTGAGCAAAGATATTTTTTGCTGCGAGTGCCGATATTAAATCACGAACTAGCGAAGTAGTCTATAATTGAATCACGAGCATAGCAAGTGATTCATAAATAGACTACTGAGCGCAGTGAGTGATTTGAAAACACGAGACAAAAACAAAATTCTCTCGTGTGAAACATATAACTTTTCACCTCTCCAGCGAGAAAATTGATTTAGATGAGAAATACAAGGCAATACTTTAATACATGTTTATTATCTTAAAAATAATTATTGAAAATTAAAACTAAAATTACTATAATAATTTAGATTGAACGTTACAGTCTTGTTCAAAGCTCGCAGCAAAAAGCGTTTTTCCTTCGAGATTTTATGAAGCAAAAGAGGTCTTTTGGTGCTGGAGAGGTGAAAACAATGTGGGGAAAGCAAAATTGCTTTCCCCACATGTTTGCTACTTTTCTCACATAAATAAATTATCACATTATCTTTTCTCTCTTACTATAATTTATGAGGAAGGCCAAAATAAAGATAAATGTATGTAAAACCAAACACGGAGCAAGTGCGATGTTATATTGCGATAAAAAACGATGTTGTACTTTTAATTTTGTCTTTATTTAGCAATTCTACAACTAGCTGTGTAAATTAAACTGTTTCTTGGCTCAAGTTAGAATGAATTACGACTTGTTCACTTTTATTTTATCTTAGTTTCTGAATGTAACAGAGTTATCAATAATTTAAATCGATTGATATGATATTATTTATTTTTATGAAATGATTTTCCCGGACTGCTAGGATGATTAACAGTGTAACATCTGTCCTAATTGTTGACTTCTGTTTGTTGGGTCTCCGAGGTTTTGTTAATTTTTTTTTGGTTTAATGCTCCCTTTTTATGTAGGTGACATGCAACGACTGGCAGCCTGTCACTATTTTGAGGCACTGCTTATCCCATACTGCCGGATTTGGCTTTGTGTAACCAAGATTTAGCTAAGGCTCTGCTCAACTCATTATGGGATTATGAGCGCGATTGTATGACGTTAAGAAATGGTAAAGCGAATTAGTCACAGGTGAAGTAGTTAGTCACGGAAAGGATGCGGGCAGCATATGAGCGATTGGGCTGCAGATCATTTAAGGAGACCTATGTCCAACAGTATGCGTCGCTTGGCTGATATGATGATGATGAAGTCTCCACTCTTTACTCTAAATTCGACCTTACGGAAGACCACAACGAAATCTGGCTGTTGTTTATCTACCGGTTCTTAAGGTTTTCAGATCTTGTTGGTGGAGTTGGGGACAGAGATAAGGCTTAACACGACCGGAACCCATATGAGGATTGACCTTTATTTAAAAGACTGTAAAGATTTTTTTTATTTTGTAATGCTTTTCTTTATCATTCTTGCACACGAAAGATACAATAAGCTATACAAGAGCTTGGCTAGTCAAAATTGGTTTTACAAATAACTATTTCTTTTGTACATTTTGGGCGATCATACTTTAATTGGTGCCTTGAATTAAACTATGAAATTGGTGAATTTTTTTCGACAAAAGATAATTAGCAATTTACTCTTACATTCGAAACAATAAAAAATTTATATCTTAAGCTTTATAACCCTACTCCTTCAAAAGTCTCTAGGGAAGGCGTACTCGGCTTTTCGAAGGGCTAAAAAGATTACTCCGCCATCGTGACCCGAGTTCTCTGAAAGTAATTATACTGAGAGGTGTAGCGAGAAGACATTACTGTATTTTTGAGATGTTTGTCTTCATTTCGAAGTACACACGAGTTGTACTACTTTTAATGAGGATGACAATTAAGTGCCTACTCATACGATATACTTGATGGTAAGTAATAACAACAGACAACATTTTTTTCTTTTTACGCTAGGTAGTCAGCCAACAAGCTTACGGCCCACTTGGTAGTAATCCATTATCTTAACTGTTAACATATAGACGATTGAGGCACTGTTGTGTAATCCTACCGTCAAGTCTACATATTGTCAGTCTGAGTGTCCTTGACTTCTGCCTTAGAAACTTCTATTCATAATTCACCAGGTTTTTTCATCAAGTAAACATTTTCCATTAATTACAAGTGCAAATGTTAAATACATCTCTAACAAACTGAAAAAAACCATCTGCAAATCCAATTAACGAGCTTTCAAAGCACAAGCGAATCGTTCGTCAGCGCATTTAATAGCATTATTGTGGGTAGCGCAGCAAAACCGCTATTCATTGTTGACATTGATCGTACGTGTGGGCGCGTGGACCTAACAACCACTGGATACTCGTTACTAAAAATCTAATATTCACATAAATGAAAAAATCGGGAGTGGTCTCCCCTCGAAATCATAAATCAGCTATGAAAACTGTAAAGGGAGGATAAAACTTGTCGAGTTTCTTGTCGGTTCTTCTCAGAACAAGCCCTCCTGGTAGACTCTTGAACCGATGGCATCAAAATTGACTTACTTATGTGTACAAATAGTACCTAATTAATAAAGAAATTTTGACTTTGACTTGACTTCTTGTATACCGGAAACGACTCAAAAGTTGATGGAAACCTTGTATTTTTGATGTCATACATACATGTTACATTTTCATTTTTCATTCATTTTCATTTTCATCAGGGAAGTCCAAAACGTGGAAATCGATCAAAATGTCGAGGTCGAATTTTTTGACGATTTCAAGACTTCCTCTTTACTTCTTATACGAGAAAGTAAAAAGCAGGCCAATCAATCAGATCTTCAAAATCGATTAAAATGTTGATTCTCGCGCTTCCTTTTCTTCTTCGAGTGGTTAACTTGGGTTAGCCTGGTGTCAGAGTTTTAAGTAAGGTGCCATTTTCTGCCCTCTGATGTAAGTTATTTTTTTACGATTGTTATCTTTCGGCGGCAGCTGAGACCACCAGATTATCGAAAAAATTACGATCACACATCCTAGTACAGACTGCGTGGTAGCTTTACTTCGGTGATCATTACAAAACGCACAACCACGATGCAATCGACCTCCTCATGTTGATTCTTCTTGTATTCATACTTGCTTTTATCATGACGATGGGCGTAAAGACCTGTCTTTCCTCTAGGAGCACCTGATTTGCATCTCACCAGTATGTGGCCGTCCTAATTGCTTCGCCATAGTCTAACAGGTCTTTTCGGTGGCAACGCACTAAGTTATGTAGTTCAAGGAGAGTCATATGGAAGATGTTAAAATAGAATACAATCTAAATTAGACGGAACCAAAGAATATAAGCTTATCGTTTTACTTTCTTTACACTAGGTGGTAGACCCATATGTAGGGTCGTCTAGGTAGGTACCACCGCCTTTCTTATGTCTGCCGTGAAGCAGGTCGCTGTGTTTCGGATTTAAGGGAAAGGTAGCCAGTGTAATTACTGGGCATGGAGGGCATATCATTTTAGTCCTCAGGATGGCAAACGCACTTGCGGTGTTAAGTGATTTACACTTAATATTGCAAGTGTCTATAGGCGGCAGTGACCACTTAACATCAAGTGGGCCGCAAGCTTGTTTGCCATCGCGTAACATAAAAAAATTACAAATACACTGCCTTGCAAAAAAAATGGGCACACTTACCAATTTTATACAAAGAAACTCACTTTGACTAGGTCCCAGATTAAGAAGGAAGGAAGTTTTGAATTGATGATTGTGTCAATACACGTGGGAAATGAACATGTTTTAATGAGTCATTCGGATCAAACAATCGGATGGAACAAAATCTTCGTTTCCCCATAGAAGCACCACGCTTTTCTCCCATATAACGTTGGTGACCGTTTTTTTGCAAGTCAGTGTAGTTCACTTAGCCAGATTCAGATTTCACCGATTTGATCCCGTATGGGTACACTAAGTTAAGGATAAATGCGTTTGGCCAACTACCACCACCTTTTAAAAATCTTTGTCATCATAACTAGTACATCACACAGTAGCAGCAGCGTTGTCCCTAAAAAATGCAATGTAATTGCAAAACCTAGATGTCATATACTGCATCCATCATGTAATGATTTTGCTATTTTGCGTCAATATTAGTTGTGGTTTTGACTTATCGTAAGTACTTTTCAGGAAATATGTTCATGATTAAGTCAAATGCAAAATTAATGCAATTATGTGGCAAAAAGCACAAAATGTATAATTATAATTTATGTAAATAAAACTAAGTAGTATTGGCTTTTTGAGATATGCGTCTGCGATTTATAAGTCTGTAAACTGGCAACACTGTCCTTGTCTCTGATTGGTGAACGTTCCCTATTGGTTCTAACGTGAGCCAATCAGAGCGAAGCGCGCCATTGAGGTGGCTTGAAAGATTGTGGAAGGCAGTCAGTCTGTTTCGAGTCGTCGTTCAGTTAACACGTGTTGCGAGGTTTTGAGTTTAAACTATAGTAATTCTGTGTAAGCAGTGAGTGAGAACAAAATTATGTTCGAGTGAATAAATGTGACGATTGTGCCGTACTGGATTGTTTAATTCATTATAATCAGAAAGAAGCACTAAAGCATTGCTCACCGATTGAACTGTGGTTAATATCAAAGAAACGGGCACTCCTCTTTATAGCCGCTACTTCAAAGTCTAGTCCATTTAATCATTTTTATTCAATCAATTAGTCAATCAAATGTGTGCTTTATTTTAATCCCTATACCATATCACGCATCCAGAAGATTCCTAATCTGTGTAGCGGAATAAATACGCTCTACGATACACCCGTTCATTTGGTCTGAGCGTACAGAGGAGAATTTTCATGTTTCCGTGTTTAGTTCCAATGTAGTGTTCGGTGCAGACATTTTAGTTTACAGCTATAATACAAGAAGCGTTTCCCAGAAATTCAGTTGGAGTGACGGTAGCGAAATCCTAAAATACTATGTTTGCGAAATGTGGAATGTTATGCAACGGAAAAATAAACCTTGTTAGTTGTGTTACTGCCGGATTGGAAAAGTCCAATTGAGGAAGTAAAATTGTATTTTAAAAGAGATCAAGAGAAAAAAGACAGAAAAGTAAAAATTAATCTGAGAGCAAAACACATAAAGCCAGCAGGTGCTTTTTTTATTTATTTGGATAGCTTACAGCCTTATTCACAATGTAAATACATAATATAATTTCTATACGCTAATTACAAGCTTCTACAACTTTCTCACATTGCTCCTTATAATAATGACTACTCTGGTGACACCTTTTACCAAAGTAAGGACAAGAAACGAATTAATCAGAATTGGTTGGTAATGTGATAACATATTAATTGTAGGTTCATGGTTCATGACCAAACGAAGTCTTACAAAGAGTATTTTTATGCCAAAAAAAAATCCACATAAGTAACTTCATTAAGTTAGGGCATAGGTGATAAAGTTGATCAGTAAATTCTCATCCGGACTCTAATTTGGAAAATCGAAGCAGGCCCAAGAAAATTCTCTGATTTCTGGACCGATCAAAGGGATTCTACCTGACTTTCAGATTTAACGATCTCTTTAACGACAAACATCTGTGACTTAAGTAGGGTTCTACTAAACGTCGCGAAGGATGTGAGGATTTATACGCTTATAAAATATTAAGTACGGTAGCAAATTGGCTGACCTGGATTAGGATTTAACACTGAAAATATAATTAAAATGCCATTTGGGTTTATTTAATAAATTCTTATTAGCACTAGAATTAAGATAGTGCGTTGATGTTCACAATATTAGGAATGTGAAATAGGCCTGTGAATATAGGGATAAATTGTACATGAAGTGGATATCCGATCCAACAAATAAAATATTAAAATATAAATATAACTCCTATAGAAACTATGTAAATAAATTAATAAATAAAAATAAAAATAAACAATTACGGGAAGAAATAACTAACAATAAGAATAATCCAAGAGCATTATGGCAAATATTGAATTCCATCACAGGAAGGGCAAAAACCATCTCTGACAATGTTATTTTAAACGCATTCCTTAACAATAACAACACTATTGCCAACATAGCTAATAATTTTGCTGAATGTTTTGCTGATAGCGTAAAAAATATTGTACCAAAATGCGACAGCAAATTGCTTAATAAGGAAACCTACTCTTTCCCAGTCAATATCAGCTATAGATTTCAACGCACCTCTGCCAAGACAGTTCTCAAAGAAATTAATTCATTAAGTAATCATAAAGCGCCAGGGATAGATGGAATAAGAACACAAGACTTAAAAACGATTGGCTCAAAAATTGCAGACATAATAGCCCACTTCATTAACACTACAGTTAAACAAAGAAAATATCCATCCGAACTAAAGACAGGTGTAATTAGGCCGATATATAAGAAAGGACGACAGGATACATATGATAATTATCGACCAATTACTATTCTCTCTAGTGTTGATAAAGTTGTCGAGAAAGTGATATCGAAGCAGATACACAGCTTTTACAGAAACAATCACATTATCACTGATAAACAATTTGGTTTTCAATGCGGTAAAAGTACAACACAGTTATTATCGAAATTTACTGACAGTGTCTATAGTCATCTTAATAGAAGAGAACATGTATTGGTATTATTGATTGACTACAGTAAAGCATTCGACACATTACAACATGGCATATTGATTGAGAAATTGGATAATTGTGGCATTCGTGCACCGCTCAAAGAGTGGTGCCAAGATTACCTGACCAATAGATCTTATGTTACAAAGATAACTGACACCATAAGCAAGAAGGTCTCTGCATCTGACGGCACAGCACAAGGATCTGTGCTTGGTCCTCTTCATTACATAACTTATGTTAATGACGCCGTTAATGTCATTACAAGGTGCGAGATATATCAGTTTGCCGACGACACCTGTCTTATAGCCTCAAATAAGGAACTAGATCAAGCTTTAAAGGACTTGCAAACTGAGTTCACAATGCTTTCGAAATGGTCCCATGATGCAGGTCTTGTGATCAATGCAGAAAAAACTAAACTATTGTACATCAGCAGTAGTAACAATAGGAAGCATCATAACCTCAGTCTTGTAGCACATAATCACAAGTGTCTTCATACAAGTAATCGAAACTGTTCGTGTAGCCCCATCGAAGTAGTTAATGAACAAAAATACCTTGGGCTAGTAATAGATGACCGATTAAAGTGGGTAGATCATGTCCATTACGTATGTGACAAACTTCGGGCAATATTGGGTAAATTTGTGTTAATTAAAAATAAAATTCCCTATCCTACACTTTTATACTTATATAAGGCATTAGGAGAAAGTGTTACAAACTATGGCATTAGCAGTTACGGCAGAACTAGCAAATCACACCTGGACCTAATATATCAATTACAATTGAGAATCATAAAAGTTATACTCCCTGATAAAATAAAAATGAAATTTAAAAATAACGAAAATGAAATGTTTAATCATTGCAACATCCTACCTGTTTACGAACAAGTGAAAGTCAACCTCCTTTCTGAATGTTATTTCAATGATAATCTACAAAACACGAGACATAACATTAAACAAACACGCAGTGCTTCACACGTTAAACTGAATATCCCGCGATACAATAACTTATACGGAAAACAATTACTTCAGTACCAGATTCCTAAATTGATCAATGAATTACCACCATCAATTAAACAAAAAATAAATAAATTAAATATTAAAGATATATTAAAAGATTACTACCTAAAAAAACTACTTAAATAATTAAGATTTTTTTTTTTTATATTTTATTCTCAATAAGTTCATATATTACCTACCTATTTGCATGATAACTATTAATAACAATAGTTTATAAGAATAGTTAACTTAAATAAATATAAGATTAGGTTAGATTAAGAATTTAAAAAAAAATAAAAAATAAATATTCAAGAAATAATTACCTTGTCGAAAGACCACCCGTGTGTACGCACTCATTATTACCTTTTCTTTGTGCGGCTTACCGTGCGCTAAAAGAGCGGGACCGCGGGTAGAATTAATTAAATTACTATTAGTCTTACGTACTCGTCATCGAGGTTTGTAAATACATTCAATATACTTATGCAAAAAATTATGTATTTAGAGTTAAGACGATGAATGTCAGTGTCCGGTAAAACCTAAATAGGTTTATGTGGCACTGTAATAAAAACAAATATATTGTATTTTTCTTTTGTTAATAATAAATAAATAAAAATAAAAATAAAATATGCCAGAAACCGCTCGATGCAAGCAGTGCAGGATAGATCGGGTTGGATGCATAATGTCCAATAATGGCCGCTCTGCTGCAATGATGACGAATAAAAATATTCTTATTGTGATTTTTTAAAATCTGGGAGTATACATTTTCACTCGGGGTTTTTCTTGATAGTGTTGGTTTTAAACCTACCAGGCCTACTCGGGTGAAGATCACTTGGTTGTATAATCACTAAACATCTCAATGATGCGCCCACCGGAATCGACTCAAACCGTACCGGCACCGATACCCGACTCCGACATCGGTGGATTCTGGTGGACGCATAATTCTATAAAATCGCATAATTCTATGCTGATCCCTAAAGGAGTATAAGTTTGACTCAGTTTGGTTGATGGTTGGGCTTATCTTATCAAATTGTGTCACTATAGTGTATTGTTGAATAAATGTATTAGATCTACACTCATCAAAAGTGTCTAGGGATCAAGTACATTTTTATCTCTAACGCTATTATCACACACTTTTATAGGAAACTATAAATCTATTTTTAGTAAAAATTTAAGGAAAATCCTCAAACAGAGATATTAAAAGAAGGAAGAATCGATAACAATCCAAAAACGTTAAAATAATAATCCTCAATTGCAGCGATACTGTAAGGCACGTATTATAGAATGAGTCTCATGAATAAACGCAGACTTGAGCGTTGTACTTTTCTATCACTTTGTGCTTGATAGAAAGTGACAAACGATTCTCAAGACATGATTGATTTCTGAGTGTCCTTCTGTAATACGGGTCTAAATCGTGAATGATCCCTAGACACTTTTGATGAATGTATATTGCTATAGGAAGTGTTAACAGCATTCTGCTGTTCTGACAGTTAGCGATAATATAGCTCGTCTTTCAGTGATTGAGGGTAATGCTCGCTTCTTCGGTTTCTTATCATCAGGTCTTTTTCTTAGTCCTCGCCATTTCCAGTTAGACGCGGTCGACTTTTTAACCACGTGGCACCACTTTACTCGGTCTTTAGTATCCGCTGTTTTAAGGGAAAAAATCTTCATGATTGTCATTTTAGACAGTCGGCAAGTCGGCAACCATGTCGCCAAGGGTATTCCTCTTTGGAGTCTGGGTCTACCTCTTATCAAGAATTAAATGACTACTCGTCAAAGGTTAAAAAAGGCATCAAAGAATTGTATTTTTCCGCCATTTAAAATAAACAACGTTATTTCAAATAAACAGCCACATAACAAAACATTTTGTTCCGAGTATTTAAATATATCAATTTTGAACAACACGAAATAGGTACGTTGCGTGTACGAAAATTATCACAATCTTTAATTAACAAGGGCAATTAAAATTTAAGCTGGAAACCATTAATTTCGTGATTCATATCTCATTTCGTTTAACAAAACTTACAATTTGGCTCCGATGTAAAATGATATCAGACCCACCCCTAAAGTTTATTAGGGTTATTTAGAATGTTATTGTGTGATCTGAAATAATGGTTTAGGTATAACAATGAAAATTCTAACTTGTAAATTTAACTTTTTGGAAAGTATGACCTATAAATGATTTTTAACCTTAAAGGTATCTGAAGGTTGCTTATTATTTATATTTATAATGGTTTATTTTAAAATCCGTTATCAGCCTTTATTAGGCCACTTTTTTCATTAAAACCGAATGCAAAAAAGGAGGAGGTCCTCAATTCCACTGTATTTTTTATGTTTGTTACGTCATAACTCTTTACTGGGTGTACCGATTTTGAAGATTCTTTCGAACTTTGGAAGCTGGTGCTTGTCACGTGGTCCCATTTAAATTTAATTGACATCTGACGAGCGGTTTTCGAGTTATACCTAATAATGTCTATTTAATTGACATCGATGATATCGTAATCTTATCACTTGTGTGTCTAAAAGATCTCAAGATAGTTTCCTCAAAATTTCTATGCTTTAAACATTAAAAAGCAAATATTAATTATTTATAATAAAAAAACCGCCTTCAAAACTAAAAACGGAGATATAAAAATGTTGTTTATAAAAATCTACGTGTTTTGTTTGAGGTCGGTGCCAACCTCAATATTTGGAATAAACGTTGGTTTGTTCTTATATTATTACATTCTCAAATTGTTATATTCTCAAATGATTGCAATCACATATTCTCAAAATATTAGAAGTACAAATAAACAAAATTTAATTTACTTGAATTGAATTAAAATTATTATTTTACTAATTGAGGACCTAACATTGTATAGCGCTCTGTGATGGTTCGATTCTGTTGTGTAGTTCCCATTTTGAATGAACTAACGTTTTATTACTTCAAAGCTCCTCAAACTTTAAACTTTTGCCATATGGACATTGCTTTTGACATCTCGACCTGTGCGTTTTGTAATATAGCTAGCTAGCTACCTAAACTGTGCGTTCATTTTAAAGTACTCATAGTTCCGACCCCCACTTTAGTATTGTCTATGAATAGGTTGTTACGACCCTGTGCGTCCACCACGCACTATAAGACGGCAAAATCCTTGTCATATGCACTGAGAAATTGCCTGCCTTATATTGCATAGTTTTTTTTACTAAGACAAGTATTATTTTTGAATACGAGCGTTAGATTCAAGAATCAACACACCGACTTGAGCGTCGTACGTCTCTATCAGTTTGTGCTTGATAGAAAGTGACAAACGATTCTCATGACATGATTGATTTCTGAGTGTCATACTGTAATACGATATGTTCAACCACGTTGGTCAACCTGAAGAAGCTGAACGAGAAACAAGAACATTAAATTTTATATTCAGACAAAAGCTATATCAAGTATCAATGTATAATATAACTTGTCTTTATTTTGACGTGACAACGTCTTATAATTCGATAGAGCCGGCTGCACGCACGAAAAAACATGACGTCATGCGGCGTTACCTCGCTCTGAATTTAATTCTCTAATTTGAATTTGGAATTATGTTCTTTAAAATTTAAACTTTCAATGATACCAAAACCAGCCAGATACAAATAGTATAGCCAAAGAGATTTTATTACAAGTTTATTCATACTATAATGCGAAATCTATTAAACAAATGAAATTAAATTTTTCTTTTGAAAAATGCTACCATTCCATCAGTATTTTCTTAAGACGTTGTCACGTTCAACTATCGTCAGTAAACCGACTTTACAGACAACCAATTTTTTTCATTCACACAATTATCTGTTTAAATAAACAGAATCCGGCATTACACTACTGTTAAAATTACTCTTCATGTCGTATCACAGATCCCGGGACGATACTCTGCGGAACAAGTTTAGTAGCAGCAAGAAATAAACCATTGTTGTTTCATGTTCAAGCAAAAACAAATACAAGCTCATCTGAACAAGGAATTCATTACCTTTCAGATACAGCGGTTGTTAGTTCAAGCTGGTAAATTGCATAGGAATATAGGAGCTGCTCAGTATTCTTAGGAACTAAATCTTAACAACATTTTTAAAATAATATCTGTTGAATATTAAAAAATGATAAAGATCTAGAATATGAGGATGAAGATGGAAAAGAAGTTCTACATGACAACACTCCTTTTTTTAAATTACCTATATCCAATTACTACGATGAAGTCAACGGCGCCGCGGTCGTGAGTTTTGAGTAACGATCACGAAAGTTAAGCTATCAAGTGCGCGGTCGGTACTCGGATGGGTGACCGAAAATTTTTCAACTCGATTTTCCTCTGTGCTTCGGAAGGCACGTTAAGCTGGTTGTCCCGGGTGCTGTCAAAAGATAGCAGTCGTTCCGAAGGAGGGTTGGTCTGGAAAAATCTAATGCCAAATCCTTAAGCAGTATTGTCGACATCAAGACTACACCGACCCCAATTAAATCGGGAACAGGGTAGGAAAATGATGATACAATTACTTCGATATATTTCACTCAAATCAATTATCAGTAGGCGACAGGCTGGCAACCTGTCACTTTTTGGAGGCACTACTTTGCCCATACTGGCTTTATGTGTAACAAAATGGTACCTACCTAAGGCTCTACTCAACCCCTTATGGGATAACGAGCGTGGTCGTATATATTTATCAATAAGGATGTTTAACAGAAGGCGTCGCTATGCTGACAATTATGAATTGGGATAGCCCTATGAGTGATTGGCTATCTTAATTCTAATTATAGGAACTTATCAATTAATGAATGAATGAAACTTTATTTGCATCGTTTTACAACACAAACACAACAATAAAATAGAGCGTTAAAATATTATAGAGTAATTACCTAATTTTACAATTTATCGCATTAAAGTTGTCACATCAATAAATGAATGAATGAAACTTTATTTGTATTGTTTTACAACACACATACAACAATAAAACAGAGCATTTTAATGTTATAGACTAATTACCTAATTTTACAATTTATCGCAATACTGTCTGCTGCATCAATGCGGCTGTTATGTTTTAAATTTCAATTGAATTTAGCTTAAATTGTACTTCCCTGAGAATCAAAGCAAATACCTCAGGAACTTTAGCAGTGGGAGAGCCATTAGACCAAGAGAGGTGGTTGATTTGTATCTTTATAGTTATTATTGCTCTGGTAAGGTATTTTTTTCCTTATCTTTTCTTGATCTGTTCAGAGCAAATTATGTAATGCGGTTAATGATCCGAACATCTGGTAATGGTCAGAGGAAGCCACTGGATGTGGGCAGAGCGCAGGACCGATTGGGTTGGAGATCCTTGACGGAGGCTTTTGTGTAACTGTGGACGTCTCTCGACTGAAATGAATACGCTAATACACTACCCCCTAATCATTATTCGGGTCGAGAAGACTCGGTTCACCCTCATCGCTCTATTTCAGACATGTGCCTAAGCACTTCTCCCCTATTCTTGCACATCACCTTACACCTGAGTTCCTCAGGTCTTCCGCCTTATTTAGACTAGAACCCTGTCGAATTACGTTAAGACACACCAAGAACCTCGTTTTCTTAAAAAATTACACTGACGCTGTTAATGCCATCAATCAATAGTAAATCAAACATTCACAAGGCGCCATCTTGGCTTGTTAGAGTGTATTTTAATATCCGTAAACAATGAAATAAAAGCCATTTTAATTAAAAAGAGATGTTTGGTGTGGCGCATTCCTTTGCAGTGGACATTCATTATATCTTGAGAAGCAATAAAATTGCTATAAAGACGAGGCATCCAGTAACGACGGCATGGAATCTAGATCATTGCATTTTGCCTTAAGATGAAAATGGCTGCTTGTGAAAATATTTCTGATAACTTTAAAATTTTCTAGGTTTATGAACTAGGTGGTAGACCCATACCGTACCCTTTTGTAGGGTCGTCTGGGTAGGTACCACCGCCTTTCTTATTTCTGCCGTGAAGCAGTTCGCTGCGTTTCGGATTGAAGGTAAAGGTAGCCAGTGTAATTTCTGGGCATGGAGGGCATATCTTAGTCCCCAGGATGGCAAACGCACTTGCGGTGTTAAGTGATTTACACTTAATATTGCAAGTGTCTATAGGCGGCGGTGATCACTTAACATCAGGTGGGCTGCAAGCTTGTTTGTCATCTCGTAACATAAAAAAAATTAGGTCCTAGCTTAATCCCTGAACCTTGGGCCTATTGAACTAATTTTTATGAACGAACCACCAGGACTTATTGTCTTCGGTTGGGTATGGTAGGACTTGTTCTGACTCCGGTGTAGAGGCTTGATGGGGCCAGCCTCAGGTAACCTTGCGGACGTATTTACACAAGGTTCCTCGCGAAGCACACCGACATGCGTAGAGAACTTCGACGAGATTTAATGGATATGTTGGAGTCCCAGAGTCCTTATCGCAACTAAGGTTGGTAAAAAATCTTTTCAGTGCCAAAAAAGGATTTGTTCTAATTCCGCCTGGCTAGATACCACTACTTTATCATAATCTGTCACCGTAATAAAAGTGTTAATAGCATTACTGCATTCATGCAGCTAACGATAAGATCAACCCTAATTAACTAACAATAAGAGCCACTCTCGGGGAGTTCCTAATGAAAGTCTCTGTCGCCTTCTAACTTTGTTAAGTTAGAAGGCGACAGAGACTTTCATTCATCATTTCATTTCATTTCATCTCTTCAGAGATGAAGGCCTGAGAGCTTCCCAATATGTGAAAAAAATGTAAGTATTGGATCACCCCCGTGGTCCAAAAAAATGAAGTACCTAGTATAATATATTTTTAGGAATCAGGACTGGAATAAAATACGATAAATAAACAATTTTACTTTCAATTAGATTTTCACCATAAATAACAAGTAAATGCACAGAAAACCACTCTTTACACAATAACCGAATAATAAGGATGAAATAAATGACTCAATGCAAATCGCATCGATCACCACTATGGTGTCCTCCGGAATGTCGGGAGAGGGTTGTGCTATAACACTAAGTCACTCTATGATTCACTGTACACTGTGGTGGCAGACGTCCGCTCGGTCCGGCGGTCGGAACACGACTGACTCAACCGAGCCGTCACCGCCATTACGGCGTATACCTTTCCAACCGACCTCGCTCTTCAACGTCCGACAAGCAAATGGGCTGAGAGCGAACTAGCGATTGCTTTTATGGCGGCGTTGTGGTGACGTCATGATTCGCAACGATTCATTCTTCATTTCTGCTAACACGGCCTATCCTGATCATGCGCCGTCCTCGGCCGCATTTCACAAGATATCTTCATGGAAGACCTCAACAGGGTCAACCTGAGCAGACCAGGGCTCAGCACCGGTGTCATCATTGTCTTCAGCTTCGGAATCTGTCGATGAGAAACAACATGAACACAAAAACAAAACTTTTTTGTAAAGTTGCCTATTCTTTCATTCCTCACACAATCAAGGCCCTCTTTCAATGATACACACGATGCTATTTCTTAACTTCTTCTACTTCACTAACAATCATCGTATTACAAGCTTCATCGACCACACACATCGCTTATTCTCACAATTCTACGTACAAGGCTAAGCCATACGAGATTGCAGGACCAAAGTCCAACACATATCGATGGATATGGATACAAATTCGAAACCAAACATATATCGAAAGATATGTCTGTAAGGTAGTGCGCGCAATCAGGGCGCGCAGGTAGGGCGCGCAATCAGGGCGCGCAGGTAGGGCACGCAGGTAGGGCGCGCAAGCAGGGCGCGCATGCAGGGCGCGCAAGCAGGGCGCGCAGGCAGAGGCACGCACGTGGATGGTGCGCGACTGCCGGGTAGGCAGCACGCAGACTGCGACGGACTCGGCCACGCAGCTCAGGAACTGGCGCAACCGCTCGGCGCCTCCATCTGTCAGACGCTCGGCCTAACCTGACGCTCGGCCTGGCTCGGCCCTACATCGGTAATTAAGAAGGTACTGCAAGGCCGGAGCCCAACACACATCGAATGATATGTCTGCCGGTTCGCCGAAGCGAGACCACGCATCGAATGATACGTCTGTCGGTTCGCAAGAGCGAGACCACGCATCGAATGATACGTCTGCCGGTTCGCAAGAGCGAGACCACGCATTGAATGATACGTCTGCCGGTTCGCCGACGCGAGACCACGCATCGAATGATACGTCTGCCGGTTCGCAAGAGCGAGACCACGCATCGAATGATACGTCTGCCGGTTCGCAAAAGCGAGACCACGCATGTCATAAGACGTGCAACCCAGTGCCGCTCGTCCATCCCACTACATAGGTATGCCACCCACTAGTCCGCCGACATCTCTGCACGGCACCTTTCGCGCCTGGGTAAACGCTCCTTTGATCCACGCCAGAGCGCCACGTGACTTGCAAACATACACACGCACACATAGACGTTCGCAAGTAAGAACTGTAACATAAGAGCGTTAGGTAAACCACAAACTTATTTTCGAAAAATTCTGCACAACTCTCGGGACACCATTCCCCTTTCTATATTCGAAAGTAAAAAATCCCGTAGACAAATTATCCAGCGTGCAGCCTTTGGCAGAAGATCTGTCTTGCCCTCTGCGGCCCCCATAGCATTTCAATCGGTTAAGACTTTGAAAGCCACCCTAATCAAATAATGCCCAAAACTTCGCAACGCTATGACGACCACCAGAGTCTCCAACCCATATGAGCAGCATCGGCCATCCGCGCCCCGGGTGACCCCATTAAATAAACACCAACACGTTTCACACGATGCAACGGCGGAAACAACCGGCCAGGCCCAGAAACTGGCGCACTTAACTCGGCCCTAACTCGGCCTAACTCAGCCCAGGTTACCTCGGTAGTTAGGAAGGTACACTTTCGAAGATTTATTGAGAATCCCGCCTCAGATAATGTTTTCAATACATCGCATTACACCATCTCTATTGAGAACGTCAGTTATGATAATAATCGGGGTATTCATTCATACAAGTTGCGGGTACAACATAAAATCAATATCGAAAGCAATGTTACTGAACTCCACTGTAATTGTGACATACGCAATGAGATTACGCCGACAAGAAAAGTGTTGGAGTTTCTCCAAAGTTTTCGCTGCAAAAACACGCGTTGAGAGAATCTACTTCCAACTCAAATCCACCGTACAACCCTTAGTTACTTAATTACTCTTCCACTATATTGACATTGGCAAAACACGTAACGTAAATGTATAGCGACGCCATTAATTAAGAATAGAATAGAATAGAAGAAAAGTGAGAGCCGAATCGCATATAAGGGAAATCGCGCTCGCCACTATCTATCAAAACGTCCACAGGTGTACCCTGAATCACTGCGGTGGTGATGTCAATATTTTTGAAGAATTATTTAACTCACTACACAAATCAACTGTGCGTCGACCACGCCCCTGTGAGCGAACCTTGGCAAAACAATCACTTTCCTTGTGACCTGTCTTTTTACACAAAGAACATGTACCCAACCTTTGAGCTACCTATATCCTTAATTGTTTTTTGGTACACATTACACTTAAATGTCCAGTCTGACCGCAGTTACACTTCACATCTAGTGGAGTAGTGTAGCGTTTCTTAAAAGCATTAGCTGGTGTATGGCTGACTAATTTACTGCGGTTAGGCTTGACATAAATGGCCAGAAACGAACTACCTCCTCGCACCAAAATTATTGATAGACGATAGATCAAAGTTAGATACAAAGTTACTGTGGCCCCTTGCTTTATTTAATGCTAGAATAGCATGGGCAAGCACCTGCGCTGGGGTTGAGTTGCCTGACTAACACAAACAGATGGGTTTGGCGTTACACTCGCAGTATTTCTAATACAAACACGGTTAGACGGGTTTGGCGGTACACTCACAGTATTTCTAACACAAACACGGTCAGACAGGATTGGCGTTACACTCGCCGTATTTTCCTCGATGGCATTTAGTCTAGACACTATCGCGTTTAATGTCTCCGCCATCGAATAGTAACACGTTTGAGACCCGCGACGGTCTCTAGAATGAGGTCGTGAATCGGTTCGGTTGTGATAAGATCGTGAATGAGTACGGCATCTACTGTATCGAGGCGTGATGCGTTGAGACCGCGAACTACATTCTACGTGCCGAGTAGACACACGAGTATCACTCCTACGAAAACCGTGAAAGATTTTCACTCCTAGACAACCGTGAACGCGACTCACAATTACAAAAACGAGATCTATGATGGTGTCGATGTGATTTGCTTGTACTCATGGCGCGGTGGCGTATTTTCCGATTTTTTTTGTGTGTAGTTGACGGTAGCGGCATAATAAATCGAATTCTTGCAACCGCTTGTTATTTTCTCTTTTAAACTTAAAGAACCTCTAATGTAGGCGTAGGAAGTATTATCCCACTTCTGATTTTAGGAATCAGGACTGGAATAAAATACGATAAATAAACAATTTTACTTTCAATTAGATTTTCACCATAAATAACAAGTAAATGCACAGAAAACCACTCTTTACACAATAACCGAATAATAAGGATGAAATAAATGACTCAATGCAAATCGCATCGATCACCACTATGGTGTCCTCCGGAATGTCGGGAGAGGGTTGTGCTATAACACTAAGTCACTCTATGATTCACTGTACACTGTGGTGGCAGACGTCCGCTCGGTCCGGCGGTCGGAACACGACTGACTCAACCGAGCCGTCACCGCCATTACGGCGTATACCTTTCCAACCGACCTCGCTCTTCAACGTCCGACAAGCAAATGGGCTGAGAGCGAACTAGCGATTGCTTTTATGGCGGCGTTGTGGTGACGTCATGATTCGCAACGATTCATTCTTCATTTCTGCTAACAATATAGATATATGACACTTTTTATTTTTCTTTTCTGCACCCTTTCCATGTTTCTATCAATTTCTTCTTTCTATTTGGAAGAGATTGCTTTTAAGCAATAAGGCCGCCTATTTTGTGCTATGTATATTGTTTTCTTTTTTTGTGTATTCTTTGTGTTGTGTGCAATAAAGTTATTATTATTAAATATTAATTTTTATTCTGCTTAGTCCTACAACAAAGTAGGACTTCTTTGAAGGCTGCCTTTTTTACGGAGAGGTATCATCCTCATCCCTGCAGTTCGACGCAACTACAAGGGTATGTGGGACTATGGAGTAAAGGTGTTCTCCGCACTACCCACTAAATATTCTTTACCCCGCACTACCCACTAAATATTCTCTCCCCCCGCACTACCCACTAAATATCCTCTCCGGGCATCCTGCCAAGGCACACTACAACAGCGACCTGGGGTCGAAAAAATATACCTCTAAGTCCGCACAGCTAATTACCGCCATATCATTAAAGTTTCGTCATAGTATTATTGTTAACAACTTTATAATGTTTACATGGTAAAAAACAATCTTATTTTAAGTCACTGCATGCTTTTGAATTGCACAGAGATTGACTTTTGAATCGATGTCATAACCTTCGATATTTATTTTTGCAGAATCATGATTCTTCACCACTCATGTCTCATGTCTCAGAATGGATTCTAAGAATGTGCAGTGACAGAAAATTTTACATTACCCGAAGTGCTCGCTAGCACCACGCTGCGTTAAACTGTCAATTCGTTTGAAATCGCGGGCAGAGATTTTGCTTGAAACTATCAAAACCAAACGTGGATATTGGATGCTTCGTGTCGTTATTGAGTCATCTGAATAAATGTAATAACTTTGTTTGTTGTGAAACTCACATTTACCCCGCGGCAACGTGTCTTTATCACCTTCTGTTATCTAACTTCTGGATTTTGGTATCAAAATAGAAGCGCTTCAGATTGAGCAATATATTTATTCCGTAAATTAATTTGGCGATTACTGAAGTTGCAATCAATTTATCGGGTTGTTCCACATTCAACCACCAATTTTTCTACCACTGAATATTTTTTCCACTTTCTACCACTCAATAAAATACATTCCACATTCAACCACCAATTTAAATTTTGAATTAGGTAGATAGATAACCTGCTAATAAAATAGATAGACCAAAAATTGATAATCATATTTTTATTAATTTTATACACCGTAACAAGTATAAAATGTTTTGTATAGTTGGAAGTAAAATCAACATAATCTTATCTATATAAAAAAACAGCTTATGTATAAAATTAATTAGCAATCTCAGTAGTATTATTAAAATATCCTAAAAGTAGTCATTTACTTTGAAATAATCACAACTAGTCTTTTCATACAATAATATGTAACAGTACTTTCCAACACATTTGTCTTTGATGACAAACGTTCCACAGATTGGGTGGAAATTTTCCACCAAAAAGCCAGGTTTTGACGAAATAGTCATTAAAAGTCGTAACATTGACAGCTTGAGGGCATTCTTCCATTATTTATAAGAAGGGGTCATCAACTAAGGCTTCTGGTATAAGTGGTAAAGCCATGCATAGACACAGATGTTTGCGCTGAGCTGGTTCCCTAACTTGGTATTTGCGATTTCACCAAATGAAACAGCGTGGTGTAAGTATTTTCATTTTTACTCATTAAGAGGGCATAATAAGGGTACAAATGTTCGTCTTTCCATTAGAACTACCATGATGTCATATAATTGATAGAATGGTTTGACACAACACTTAAATGTTCCGTCTGCGAAAACAATCTTCATTTCACCCATTCTTTTTCGTGCTTCTTGGGTTGCAAATCCTATAATGCGTTCGTCATCATCTTGGTAATCAAATAACAGAAAATATTGGTAGTTAGCTCCATGAGCTTTGTTCCTTGCGTTGTAGAGACCAAATTTTGGCAAATACTGGCAACTCTGTTACTAGATGCAAACCCTTATTTTGTAAAGATGTTAATGTTTCTTCGTATAATGTTTACATTGGTTTACCATGTAAAGATTTTGCTTGTTTTTTACAGTGGTGAATACTCTCTTTGATAATATTTTTTGTTTCACTTGGTATGCATGTACTCGTGAGGACGTTCTTTTACTATTGTTTGATTTAGTATTTCCTCATGACCGTAACATCGAGGCACTTTCACACAACGCCACGTAATAGCTAGCTCCATCCCGTGTTTCTCCTCTCTTTCCTCTCTCAGATTTTAAAACAAAATACCACTTTGTTTACAGTCGCGTAGAAAGAGGTCAACACTGATAAGAACTACTTTAATTAATCATAGTATGCAAATTTCAAAAAGAAAGAGAGCGAATATTGCTTTTTCTTTCACTAGCATTGAAATAGAAGAATGCGTCTTGGATTCATTCTTACCTGCGATCCTTCGAATAACCCAAGATAATGACAATTATTGACCCCTTTAGCAATGTACTACGTCTAATAGATACGTGTGATTATTTCACTTTCTTATGATTTGATTTGAACTTTTATCCTTCACTAAGTGTTATTCCTTTACCTAAGTCCCCAAATCCCTCTGCCTTATCAGATTATCGTCCTATCTCTATTTTACCTCTCCTGTCCAAAGCCCTAGAATCTGTTGTACATCAACAATTATATTCCTTTTTCACATCCCACTGCTTACTATGCCCCTTCCAATCTGGCTTTCGGCCAGCTCACAGTACGGTTGGTGCGCTGCTAAATGTTACGGAGGATATTAGGTGTGCTATGGATAACACCAAACTCACCGTAATTTGTCTTCTGGACTTTAGTAGCGCTTTCAACTCCGTTGACTTCGACATACTTCTGGCTACTCTTCGCTCAGCTAACATCTCGCTTCCAACTATTCAATGGTTTAGTTCGTACCTCTTTGGCCGCCAGCAGTGCGTGAAAATGGATGATACCAAGTCTGATTGGTGACAGTTAACTGCTGGTGTGCCTCAAGGTGGCCTACTTTCTCCCCTATTATTTTCTATTTTTATAAATAGTATTTCCAAAGCTATGTCTTCCTCTTTTCACCTGTATGCGGACGATTTACAGATTTATCGGCATTCTAGTTTGACTGAGATCTCACAGACTATTTTTTATATGAATAAAGATTTATCTACAATCTCAGAATGGGCCAAATCATTTGGGTTACTCGTGAACCCAATTAAATCGCAGGCAATGATCGTCGGTAGCAGTAGGATTAGAAGCAAACTCGATTTCTGTTCGGTGCCACCTCATATTTATAACAGTACTGTCATTAAATACACCGATAAGGTGAGAAATCTGGATATAATTATGGACTGCCATATGTCATGGGTACCTCAGGTAAGTGAAGTTAGTAGGCGCATGCATGACGCATATCACTCTCTCAAACGGCTCCAATATTTTCTCCCTTTCAAAACCAAAATTATGCTAGCTCAATCTCTTCTTCTTCCTATTCTCGACTACGCTGATATCTGCTATTTGGATGTGACAGAAGAATTACATAACAAGCTCGAACGTCTCCAGAATTTAGCCATACGCTTCATTTATGGTTTACGTAAGTATGACCGTGTTTCTACATTTCGCGTCGAGTTAAAATGGCTTCCTATTCGGGATCGCCGTAATGTGCACATCCTCTCATCGTTATATAAAATCCTTAATGATCCTGATTCCCCTTCCTACCTTAGGTCCCGTTTTCAGTTGTCTCCACCGTCCTCTCGTTCTAGGCGTCCTTGTATTACTAAGATGTTAGACCTTCCTAAGGTTAATACTAATTTCTTCCTGCACTCCTTCTCGTTCCGCGCTGCTCAGATGTGGAACTATCTTCCAGCCTCTATCCAGAATAGTCCATCGATAACTTCTTTTAAGACCAGATTAAAGTATTTATCACAAATCACCTCGTAATCAGTGCAAGCTTATTAACATCATGTTTACTTAGTTATACTTTTTATCGACTTAGTATAAATATATCGTATGTATTTATTTATTTATGTATCTATTTTGTATTTATTTGTGTTATTATTTATATGTATTTTATGTAAGTTTAGATCTTATTTATATGCTTAAACGGTTTTATGTTGTTGTGTATTGTTTATTACCGCTTTTTTGCATCTACGTCGCCTACCGTATTCATTTTTACACACATTCATGGGTTGACTGGAAGAGATCTCTTTTAGAGATAAGTTCGCCCTTGCAAACTTTGTAATTGACAATTTATCCTATGTATTTTTAAATGCAATAAAGAGTATAATAATAAGTACCTACCTAGAGATATTTTGGACCTATTTTTATTAGTGGTTGAAAAAGGAATAAACTGCGGGTCGAAACTAGAAGGAATAAATTTGGTGGTAGAATATGGAATAGAAAGTGGTTGAATGTGGAAAATTATTTCGGTGGTGGTTGAATGTGGAATAACCCAATTTATCCATTTATTGATGCCGTCGTGGTGAAGTATTCAGTAACGCTGCCTGCACATCAAGCGGTCCGGGTTCGATTCCTGTTAGGAGGAAATGTTTGTGTAATGAACACGAACATTTTTTGTTCACGAGACATGGCTATTTATCTATTTATTCAAGTTTATTTATAAAAATATCTATATGTATATTAAATTTGTCCGTTATCTAGTATCCACAACATAAGTTCTTAATGATACCTAATTTGGGCGAGATAATTGGTATGAGCGTCGAAATATATTATTATTATTTTCTAATCTGATCATTAATTGCCGTTGAAACAAAAACGAATACAGCCTTGACGCACAATACGAAAGTCTTCAAAATATTTTTATTTTGATATTGTCTATACCGTAATAATATATTCATCAAGTGCTACGTTAGGGTTGCTAGTCAAGTCAATACTAGACACCATATTTGCTTACTAGTCACGTTTCACTTCGCACGACGCGATTGCTTGCATCCTTCAATGGTTCATATACATATAAATCGCTGAATCGCGTTTGTGGCTTGTGGTTTCAGATAGCTAAGATCTGAATGATAAAACGAGGGCTTCTTAATATCCATTGCAGCACGAACGAGCAGTGTTAAGCTATTAATTTATCAACCGATGACCCTATTGCTGATCGAATCAATGTACTTAGTAAGAATAAAATATACTTAAATATTTTTCGCAAGAATATGGTATACAGAAACAGATGTTATATTTTAATAACAAAAATACAATAATGCTATGCAATTTCTAAATCGTGAGCTCCACTGAGTTTTTTATCAGTAGGGGTTTTTTTTTACCGGGTTTTTTATCTCACAAACGCGGGTGGGCAAAAACTGTTAGTGTGGGAGTGATCATAATATATGCAAATTCAAATGCTGTCGTTACGTAGAACTCCGCTAAGAAAAAAATGTCAAGTGATACGCTGTTTCGAAAAGTCATTGAATCGAAAAACAGTATAGGACTCTAATTTCCAAAATGGATTTCTTGAGTTGCCTGATACTATTGAGATTCACGACAGTGTGCAATAATTATTTCATAAAAATATTTCAAATCCAAAACGTGCAGGGTCATATTCATCCTGCCTCAATGACGCCGGGTTAAAATGGAGTCTCTCAACATGTGTTTTGGCAACAAGAACTCGGGAGAAACTCCAAATAATGATCTTATATTTGTATCGAACTTTCGTTTCTGTCAATGTCATCTTAAGCTTACTGCTCCGACTGTCTAAACATCTTTCAGCTCCAGCAAAAGCATTTATCTTGTTTCCCGATCGAGTTGTAACTTTGGGCGACAATTCTCTTGTGTTTGCAGTGAGGATGAATCTTCGCTCGTTTATTTGGTCCACAGCTTATTGATGTTGTATCGTCAACTCAATCCTAAGAAAAATGTTGTTTGTTTGATGGTCAATACTCAACGTTAAAAGCGAAGCAATTGTTTTTTGATAAATATCTTAATCCTCCTTAAAGTGACTATAGAAAAATTCATTCATCTCAAATAGATTTGCAAAAATGTCTTGTGTTTGTCCCACTATCGTAGCCACGCAATCACTATTTACTTTGACTTTATTTAAAACTAGCAGTCACCCGCGGCTTCGTTCGCGTTAATGTAGGTTATCGCGCCAAAAAGTACCCACCTAGGATCAAATGAATGATTAAACGTTTATTTGGCACAAAAATACAATTAGATGAAAAAGTAACAAAAAAATACACGAAAAGTTTATAGGCCGCTCAGTTTCTGCCGAGGCACAGAGTGCCTTGACGCTGGTGTTCTGCGGATACCTTGATGATTACTACAAATACCATAATACGTACAAAATTGGTAATGAACACGTAGCTATATACTGTACTAGCTACCTTCGCATTTGAATTCCACTTTACATCAGCATCAGATGAGATAATCATTTTCTAGACCTTTATTTATTACACATACTATGTGTGAATAAAATAATATATGTATATGATTTTTATTTTTTGGTCACTGCTTTAAGAGGTTGACACGATGCAACTAGCGCCACCAATACATTTAAAATAGTTTCTGAATTATATCAGTATCTTTGTGGAATCTGATTCGACCACGCCTTTCTTGAATCACTCGGATTTAAATTTATATGTAAATATTAAACTAATATTATGTATAGTATGTGATCCTGGCCGTTTTACAGTTTTAAAAATAGATCTAATTTAGAAGTTAGATAAAAAATTAATTGTATTTTCGGCGCTACTTGGTTTGTGTCAGCCCCTTAATAAATTAACGTAAGGTTATTTATTTATCTACACATTTACTTTCAATTTTTTTTCTATTGCTTTAAATTGGTTTTACAACTAAGGAATAACTTGTGTACTTATTGTTTTTTGTTAAAATATTCCTCTTTTGTGGGTAATCCCACTAAATACGAGGACGCCATCATTATAAAAAATAAAGTAAGTAGTGCATTCCACAAACCGTCAGTCGATAGCTTGCGAGCAGGAAATTAATGTGGAGCTTCAAACGAGTGTGCAAATTCACGAATTGGAATCGACCTGTTAAAGCATTGCAAAAGACTTCAATTTTAGTCTGCTAACGAGATCGACCGAACTATCTGCTGACCGAAATGCTCTTAGCGCCTTTTGCTCCAAAAAGCTTTTGTAATTTACTGGCTGACCACCCGTTACTGTATTTTACTATTAGTTCTTTGATGAATCAAAACTATGCTGAATTGCTTAATAAAAGTAAATTAAAATTACTAATAAGGATAAAACCCGAATGGAACGTTAAACTATAATTTAAAAGTAAACGGTAAAGAGTTTCAGATAATTTACAGCCATCTGTGTGAACTTATAAATAGTTCCATAATCCACTCCTACAATAAACATTTCTTCGCATAAAAAAAATATTGAGGTCAAATTAAAATAAAATAAAAAACTATCCTATCTTTTAACTTCGACCAAATTGCATAGTATTTTTCTTTAAAAAACTGTTCTGTCAGTTTGTGTGTTTGTCACTGAACTAACCTAAGCCGTTGGACCGATTTTGATCATTTTCTTTATGTTTGTTTAAGTGGATTCTAGAATGGTTAAGATTCACAATTCACTCCGATTGAATTTTTATTTTTTTATTTGAACAGGATAACGTCTGCCGCTAGTACCTATATATAAGATTTTAAACCATATGTATATCGCATTTTGGTCACTTCTTTCCACTGCCTGCTAAGCCTTCGTCTTATTATCAACACAGACCTCGGCATTTAAGTTGAATTTAAATCAACCTTAATCCAACTACTGAAGCGTCTTTTTCAGTTGAGCATTATTCTTGTTGAATGTTCTAAGACAGTTTTTAGCGTTCTACGACAGGACTATACGGGTAATTGTGCTAGCGAATTGACAGTTTATTACGGTCGCATGTGGTTAATAGTTTGGGACTATCTTCTTCGTTATTTATTACATCTCTTGAGAGGGAAATAATTTAAATAAAGCTGTAAGAAGGACCACTTGTCCAACTATGAGAATTTTAAATAATTTAGATGTTATGCTTTTTGTACCAGGAAGTTACGAACGTGATCAACTCTGAAGGTTGGTGAGATGGATTTTAGGGTTCCATACCCAGAGGGTAAAACGGGACTCTACTACTAAGATTCCGCTGTCCGTCCATCCGTCCGTCCGTCGGTCCGTCTGTCACCAGGCTGTATCTCATGAACCGTGATAGTGAGACAGTTGAAATTTTCGCAGATAATGTATTTCTGTTGCCGCTATAACAACAAATAATAATAAACAGAATAAAATAAATATTTAAGGGTTTTTTTTTTATACAACAAACGTGATTTTTTTTGCTTGTTTTTGCTCGATATTGATAACGGCAAAAGGTAGACGCTTGAAATATTCACAGAATATTTGGTTATATATTCACTTTAAAAATAAATAATTATATTAAAATAAAACACATATTTAATCCATATAACAAACGTGATTTTTATAGGTAATGGTACGGAACGCATCGTGCGCGAGTCCGACTGGCACTTGGCCGGTTTTTTATGTTAATTATTAGTTTTGCCGGAATAAATTTACATTAGAACAAACTACAGCAAATAATATCGGACAAATTCCGTTCAGAGTCTCGTATCGAAATTGATAACTCCGGCACAGAAAATGAGAATCTTTTATCCCATACAATATCACGTACCCGGGGGAGGCTGCATTCACGTAATAGTCTCTGCTATTCGCTGGTTAATCTCAAAGATTTGCAGGAGAATTTCAATTTATGTAAAATTTAATATCAATATTAGTTGCCATGCTCAAACCAATTATCAATTGATACATCGAATTATGAAATAATTCTAGGAATTACCATGTAGGCATCAATTTTAAGATAATAATGAATAGAGTAAGTTGGTGCTTGTCGATTATAGCCAGATTATAGAAATTATTAAAATAAAAATAAAGGTTCATTTTTGGTGAGATGTGAAATTTAATATCAACGTTTAATAAATAGAAACCTGCTACAATTTAGGCGTCGCTCTGTTATTGGTTATTCTCCCATTCAATGGACTGTGTAATCATAAAATCAAAGAGACCTATTAAATAAGCAAATAGGTATTTAAAACCTTTTGAGTCGTTTGAGTTCTTGAAGTGTTTTGCAAAGTTCAATCTAAGGTCGGTGAAGAGTTATAGCTTCAGTGTTTCTTACATCATTAGCTGCAAAATGTTTTCACCACTAATTGCCTATCTGTCGACTTAATTACTTTTCAGAGTTATAACTAGTGACGTCATTAGCATATCGATAATCATATAATAGAATAGAATCCGGGGCTACTGAGGTTTTTAAGAGACGTGATTTTTTTTTTGCTACGAGATGGCAAACAAGCTTGCGGCCCTCCTGGTGTTAAGTGGTTACTATCGCCTATAGACACTTGCAATATTAAGGGTAAATCACTTAACACTGCTAGTTCGTTGCCATCCTGGGGACTAAGATGATATGCCTTCCATGCCCAGAAATTACACTGGCTACCTTTCACTTCAAACCGAAACACAGCGAACTGCTTCACGGCAGAAATAAGAAATTCGGTGGTACCTACCCAGACGACCCTACATATGGGTCTGCCACCTAGTTGATATAGAAAATTATATAGAAAGCGCCCCAGCCCACCTAGCATGACCACCATAACACGATATGATAAAGCCATTTATCGCTTTTGTCAAAAGTCATTGTATATAACCGCCATCTTGATTTTTCTTCGAAACTGTGAACATGTTTAAGCCTTATACATGTTCGCAGTTTCGATAAATTTCAAGTTGGCGCCCAAAGAACGAAATATACTTGGCGTCGCGGGCGCCCTGGCCGCGCACTTTGGGCGCCTTCTATATCAAGTCCCTAAATTATCTGTCTTGACTTTTGTTGGTTCACTAAAGGTTAAGTTACTGTTTGGGTTTTAATGTTTCTTTTAAGTAGGTCAGGCTGTACCATACTAGCAGTGCACTGGCACTGCATCCTTACTAATATTATAAACGTGAAAGTTTGTATGGGTATGGGTGGATGAATGTTTGGATGTCTGTATGTGTGGATGTGAGTTTGTTACTCTTTCACGCAATTAGTGTTGAGTCTTTTTACGTCTATTTTCCATCCATATAATAAAAATACTATTAAAAAATGTAATGTGGTCAATTATTTCATATTTATTAATATATTTTCGTAACGTATTATATTTCACACATTCTGCACGGATTACTAAATAGTTCAAATTTCTGCTTAAATCAAAATCATATTTAAGGTATTTTAGGAGGCAATAAAAGTCGCATCCAACTCTTCCAATCATAAGTGACTAAATACTGTATAAGTCTTAAACCGTAGAGTGAATTTCCTTAATAGCTTGTACCGCATATACCACACTCTACCATTCACTTGACAATGTAAATCAGCTTTATTTATAAACCGTTAAAGTCTACTTTTGTAACTCTAAACCGTATTCTACGATTCGTTGACTTTATAGATCAATAAACAACAACTGATAAGTTCTCACGCACTCATAGAAAGTTATGTAAATTCGCCACATGTGACGTTTATAAAACTGTTCTATTAATCAAAGTTAATCACCTATAGTTCCAAAAGTTACCAAGCTTTTTTAATTACCATCAGAGTTTTCACCATATATTTTTTACACTACTCTTTTTCACATTGTATTATGTAGGTGACAGGCAAAAGTGACTTTATATGTAACCTAGGGGGTTCCCCTTCGGTTGGTCAACAGTTATTAAACAAATTTACAGATGACAAGCAACGAAATTCAAAGTGATCATTTCGCAAACCAACGTTCGATTTATTTATGTTTCACAAACTTTACATCTCACCAAGTAATTGTTTCATATATTGTCATTTTGCAAAAGAACTTTAGTCAATTTTTCCTAACACAAATACGTTAAACGACAAAGATCTATTGACCAATTTTTCTTTAATAATATGGTTACTTGGTCTAAAGACATTAGGCAATTTATGGTATGGCACCGTATCATTTCTTAACTTTTCACACTAAAAACATAACGATTGACCAATTTTTCTTTAATAAAATGGTAACTTAGTCTAAAGACGTTAGGCAATTTATGGTATGGCACCGTATCATTTCTTTTACTTAGGAACTTTTCATACTAAAAACATAAGAATTATAAAAACACAAAGAAATTGTTCAATAATAGTTTATGGGTGCCATTCGGTTCGCCTAAAAATTTTGCGATTGCTTCTTGTATTCTTGCTTGCTACATGGATGCTTGCATTGCATGATGTATGCATGCTTGCATTGCATGATGTATGCATGCTTGCATGCATTGCATAGTGCATGCATGCTTGCATTGCATGCTGTATGAATAATTGGATTGCATGCTGTATGCCTGCCTGCGAGATGCTTGCCGGGGGGTGCAGGGGGGCTGGCCCCCCTGCTCGGGGGGGTCGGGGGGCCTGAGGCCCCCCGCTATAAAGAAAAACCATAAGTACGAAAATAAACCTAGGTTAGGTTAGGTTAGACTTGTGACCACGCATAGCGGAGCGAGCGAAGCGAGCGGAGCATTGTATTGCTTGCTGCATGCTTGCTTGCATGCTGCATGCTTGCTTGCATGCTTGCTTGTATGCTGCGTGCTTGCTTGCATATCGTTTTCTGGGTTAGGTTGACATGAAAACAGCGCACAAGCCGAGCAAGCGAAGCGAGCGTTCCGCGGCAGCGGCCGGCGAGTGCCTGAAGCGATTTGAGGGCGATTTCACTGTATTTGAAAAATAGCAAATTGAAATTTTAGTAAACAACAAGATTTTTTATTTTAAAATAAATATATTTTTTTTATTTTAGTAAACATAACGTTTGTAATTGAAATTTAGTCAAACAAACTATTTGTAAAATAACATTTTTGGTTTTTGTTACTTGTTAATTTGAAAATTATCAAATTGAAATTTTAGTAAACAAAAAGTTTGGAATTGAAATTTAGTCAAACAAATCATTTGTAAAATAACATTTTTGGTTTTTGTAACTTGTTGATATCAGTTTGTTTTTTAAAAATTTAATTAACAATGCATTTTTGAAATGACTGCTTATCATATGGATGTTTGCGTTTTGATGTCATTGTTAAAGCATTAGTTTGCGTAATGAAACATTGACAAATGTTGCTTGCGAAATGGTAATTTGCCAATGAATTGTGTGCGAAACATTAGAGAACCAACCTAGGGCTCTGCTTGAACCCTTTTGGGATTCCGAGCGTGAGTAAATATATCTATGTTTTAAAATTAGCTGAAAATGGTCATTACTCAAGTCCTTTGTGAACCTGCATACAGTATTTCTAGTCAATGAATCTTTCCAGGAGGCAGTTCTGTCGACTGCTTACTTTTTGGGCTTTCGAGTCGTGCTTTTGAGTTTGGAAATTATGGAACCGTCCATCAGTTGAACATTGTTTGACGTACCTTCATCTGTCGTCTTAATTCACCACGATTGATAGAGGGTATCTGAAGAGAATGTGTGAAGAAATATGGTGAATGATACGAATAATATTGCAGTAGACTTTACTTAAAGATTTTTGTACAGACATGAAGTGCAAAAAAAGACTAAAGATTTAGCCCCTTGTATGTCGCGCGACCTCCTGGAGGTCGCTGTCAAAAACGCCTGTGTGTCGGCCGACCTCCTGGAGGTCGATCCCCCCCTCCACTGTTCTCAGATGATGAAAATGATGATGATTATTGTTATTATTTGAAAATATAACTATACTTATTATGTTATATTCTATTAGCTTATTTTATAACGATTCTAGTGAAAAAACACTTATTTATAGTTTTATTACAAATTTAAAACATTTTGCATTTTTATTGCACGCGAAAAATTCGCGAAGGAAATCCGGAAGTAACTGACACATGCGCGAAATGTTACAAAATGGCGGAGATACAATCCCCTATTGTGTCTCCGCCATTTTGAAAAAAGACAAGTAAATAACGCTTCATATCAAGGAAAATTGTCTATTATCTAACTAAAGTTTTTAACAGTATCCATATCTTATTTGTTATAATAAAATTGGGAACAAGACAGACAAATGATGATGATAGTATTTTGAAACATTCTTTTGTGTCACGACATAGCAAGAAAAAATGAAGGCAATTCTAAAAATATCTATAAAACTGCTGAGCTACCTTTGATAACTAATAACAGTGTAGCTTCAAGAAACAGATTGATCGATAGGACAGCGCTTAACCCATTTATCAGCTACTTTCATCAGGAAATTTATTATGTGCTAAACTTATGATAAAGTGCTTTAAAATATTCTTAAGAGTGCATAGCATCTTTACTATCGGAATTTTATGTGAATCAGAGGTATAAGCTTCCTGGTTTTACTAATAATTAAAAAAATACTTTTTGACCACATATATAGGTATTTTTTAATGTCTCAAAATTATAATTAAAGTCAGGATTTTATATTAGTAAATCATGGTCAGTGCGCGTGCGAAGTGAGCACAAACCATCAACCACCACCAAACCATCAAACCAACAGACATACATAGTTAAATTTTGTCAAAAAGGGAAACGGACCCACTTGATAATAAGTGATCACCATAAAATATAGGCGATGGCAAAACCCAGGTGTCACTTGGTCGCTGCCAACCTCAATCCGAACCCCCAGTCTCTGAAACAACACAAATTACGAAGGGCAATAGTTACTATTATTTTGAGGAACTGAATTGCTCATATTGCCAGACGTGGTTTTATGTAAAAGCAAATGCTACCTAAAGCTCTGCTCAACCGTTTTAGTATTATGAGTATGATAGTAGTTATCAAGTAAAAATCGATACCAAAACCTCAACCGGAATTTATCGATAAAATCTCTATGGAACTTCACTATTAGCGTAACCTATTAAAGACGAAGGTATAAAAGTACAAACCGGCTCGTTATCCTTAAACTTGCTCGTTTCAGATATGGTTATTGTTCTACCAAATTTTACGTTCTTGAAAATTGCGAACCCCATCGGTGGCATGTGAAATTTTGTCGATATGTTCGTTATATTATTCCATGGATATTAAGGTTTAGTATGGCGATATTTTCACCCACTTATTGCCATTGTCTGTCCGACATCAGGCTAAACGCCTCATCACACTCAACAGCAACAATATCATTTCAGCCGAGACACGTTAGGTATAGGCCTCCCTTTACGATCTCCAACGGTCCCGCGCTGCCCACATCCAACAGCTACCAGCAAACTTCGTCGCTTCATCTTATGGGGAGCCTTTTTTTTTGACGGGGAGGTCAAATGCTTTTACGCATCTTCCCTGCGGGATGGGACCAACCGCAGGGGATATGTAGGACTCGAGGTAAGGGTGTTCTCTCCATACCCACTAAACATCCTCCCCGGCCTGACCTTCAGTGCACTATTACGGGACGGCTTGGGATCTGCGCACGTGAGTGCAACTACAGAGACCGTCCCAACGCTGCCCGTCTAGGCACTCCTTGCACCAATTGGTGGCCAGCAGCCACACCTCCACCGACGGCTGCTCGACCTGGTGTGTCCTCCTGACGAGATCATAGACGAGCAGCCGTTGGACCGCAACCGGGCGACTTCGGGCGCGGTCGTGGCCCTGAAAAGGGCCGCCCGGAACTAGCAGTGTTGGGAAAACAAAAACAACTTGACGATGGCATGTGACTTGAATGCCAAGGGGATACACTGACATCAAAAGCCACACACCCACTGAGAAAGTTTCCCCACCACGTTACCAGGGTCTGCCACGCAGAGGCTTCCGAACGTGGACCCCGAGCTTAGTTCTCCTACGGATCTCATCATTTCCTATAATATGATCACGAAGAGAAATTCCAAGCCCTTTGAGTAACCTTGGGGCTTTTTAAAACGGTCATGTTTACATTTACAATGCCAAAAAGCAGTGTAGAATATCAAACTCAATACTAAATTCATGAAATGATATGATGATAATGATTGTACGTACATATATGTATAATTTTAATAAATAACTTCTGCTGTATGAAGAATGCAGTAACAACGATTTTAATAAGATAACATTAATAATTTGTACTTAAAACGCCCAAAAAAGCAATATTCAAAATGTACACACAAAAAGCTTTAGAAATAAAACTAAAACCATAACCTCGCAAATATAAAGTCGACCTCTACAGCCTTATTACAATCACGTACTGATTAAAATTACCTAATAACTTAAAATGTATCCCAAGCATGTTAATAGGTTCTAATATTGAAACTATTTGGCCATATCGTGCTACTTTGTGCGTGCGCCACCCGCACGGTCGAAATTATCGAAATTATCGCACACGTGTCAGAGAGTAATAAAAACGGAACCAGAGCGTGGACACGCAATAAAGCTTCCGTTAAACGAGATGAAACTAATAAAAAAATTAAAATAGGAAAAAGCCTAAAATAAAAATTAACGGTCAGGGTTGAAAATATTTTAGCGTGGTACATCGGGGTACAAAGTTATTGAAGCGAATTCCACCAGGGCGAATGACACTGCCACTACAAATATTGAGGCGAATAACATTATATTATTGTTGAGGACCATAGCTTTAAGTACACTTAACATTAAAATTAGTGTCCTTGTCGGCTTCACTGTAATAAATATCGTGTTTTTATATCACAAATAAGTTTGTATTATTTACCATGTTTCAAATATTACATCATATAAAACACTTACTGTTTTACGTTCCACTTTTGCACGCTTTAGTAATCGTATCAAAAATCTCAATAATAATAAATTAGCGTACAATTTTACAAGCTGCGTAATTTTATGCCTACGCACTTTGTTCCTTTGGTACTAACGAACAATACCCTCCTCGTTCTAAATTTTGACTTGTCTGCATTTTTTAACTCCAATTTGCCTAAATCCAATTTACCCAGGCGCGATCGCTGGCGAATCTCTGCATAATTTATTATGCCGTATTATTTAGGCTGATATTTAGTGTGCGCATAAAACGCTTTTTATATCGTAGTCATTAAAGCAATGTCTGGTTTCTCTGTGGTCTGTCATAGTCATGATAATGGGAGAGTGTTTGGCGCGCTGTCAATGGAATTTGTCAGATTTTTGTTTCAATAATTAAATATTTTGGTTTCGAGTGGAATTTATGCAGTAAAAGTGCTGTCATTTTGACGCAGAACGATAAATTACTATTTTGTGGTATGTACGACGTTGGAAATTTTATAGTGGGTTTACCACCACCACATCAGTCGCCATCATGAGTCTGTTGCCATGTTTCTCGCCATAGATGCATTAAAATGTGTGAAACTCACATTTTAACGCAGGCTTCAAGAAATAAGATGTGTCATGTCAAATGAAGATGTAGCTCAAAGGTCTTAGATACCAAGACCAAGCCTTACCCCCTAAAAAAACCACCAAGGGATAGTTTTGCAAAACAAGCCTATGGTTCTACGCAGTCATATACAACGCTATGAAAATGTAGTGATATTTGGCGCAAAGCACACCGATCGGGCGTCGGGCGCGGATATCATTCTAAATCATTCAAATACCGTACCAAACACACGGCAACAAAGTCCCTAATTGGACAAATTCAACGCCGAAATAGCGTGCTAGCCAGGCTATAGCGCATCCGATGAGGGCCGTTGAATTTGTTATTGCCGTGTGTTTAGTACGGTATTTGAATGATGTCCGCGCCGCGTCCTTGCCAGACGCCAGGAGTGCTTCGCTTTGAGTGCTGTCTTCTGTAAAGTGGAGAACAGCCCCAGTACGTCTGCTCCAAATTACAACAGTTAATCTTTCTCATTTCACGGAACATTGCAGCCAAACCTAATACTTTGTAGTAAGTCAATAAGATTGTCAGAATAAAGATTTTTGACTCTTTCGCTCTTGGCATTTCTCTTTTTTGTTTATAAATACGAGATGGCAAACAACGTTGTGGCCCACCGGTGTTAAATGCTAACCATCGCCTTTAGACACTTACAATGTTCAGGGTAACTTAACACTGCAAGTGCGTTGCCATCCTGGGGACTAAGATGATATGCCTTCCATGCCCAGTAATTACACTGGCTACCTTTCCCTTCCATCCGAAACACAGCGAACTGCTTCACGGCAGTAATAAGAAAGGCGGTGGTACCTACACAGATGATGACAGAGACATATGGGTCTACCACATAGTAAAACTACCTCCTCTGATGATAAGGTTGAAGGAAGGAGGAAGCGAACTCCATTCGGAACTCTCCAGTCACTGAGGGATAGCGTAGCTTTTAGTGTTAACCCGGTGAGGACGTGGAGGAGTCAATATAACCCTGCTCATTTTGTACGGTGAATTTAAATGAGAGAACATAGCGAAAATGACTTTTAGTAGTGAAATAGAAGGTCACCTGAGTGAGGAAAATTAGTGAGATTGACAAAATTTATATATCGTTATATTTTTTTTATTATTTAAGGTAGAATATTTCTATATTTGATTATTTGATTCTTACATAAATTGATGTTTTATTTATAAGAACAATATTATTTTATATCTCACTTACTCATATACGTACAATGTTTTATAAAGTTAATATGATAAACATAAAAAATCTAATTGAAATGCAGCGTCAAAATGTTAACATACATATTTTCTTTACATTTAGTGCTGAGTTAACTCCTTAACTCAGCAATAAATGTAAAGAAAATATGTAAGAATTGTAGGAAAGAAGTCACATCTCCTTCCAAATTGGAAGAAGGTATGATTTTATAAACTCGTATAAAGTCTCGTATCTAGATAAGAAAAAAGGTGGAAGACTGCTATTGATCGTAGTGTGCCAGTCACGAACTTCTTGAACCCATCGGCCATAATTCCTTTAGTTGCATTTTTCTTCAGTTTCAGTCGGAGAATTTGCGCTCTTGTTCCTAACTCAATCTAGTAAATACTCCGAATGCTGAAACAGAATAATCTTGTTTTAAGTTTGAAACCAAAGTTCACATTAAAAGGGTTGTATTCCTAGGAGTGGCAAAGTGCTTTTTAAGAAATCGGTAAAATAGACATCTGTATGATATTTACGGAAAGTGCTTGTTATACTTTATTGCTATAATATATGCTATCAATTATTCGTCAAAGCGGTATTAGGGCTAATAGGGAAGATGCATATAAGCAGTAGTTTTAAACTTATGATAGTAAGAAATTAATATTATTAAGACATTTTTTTTTGATAAATAGTGTTAAATACTTGACTTAGAACCACATGAAGTCGCGTTCTATACAATCTACACATCTATACTCTATACATATAAATAAAATTGGAGTGTCTGTATGTAATATTGAAATAACCGTTTTTTATACATGCATATGAATATATATAAGGTACATACACTAAAATAACATTTTTTAAAATTTTTGTCCGTCTGTCTGTCTGTTTGTTCCGGCTAATCTCTGAAACGGCTGGACCGATTTTGACAGGACTTTTTTTTGGAAGGTAGCTGGTGTAATAAGGAGTAACTTAGGCTACTTTTTTTGGTAAATTCTACGCGGGCGAAGTCGGGGGCACAGCTAGTTATGTTAGGGAAAGAAACATACTCTATATAACGACGAGAACTCTATGAAAAAGGTGAATTTTATTAGATACAGTTGATATGAAATGATATATTTCAATTATCTAGCCCAAATTAAGTATCATCAAGAATTTGTGTTATGGATACCAGAAAACGGAAAATTTATATACATAGTAAATTAGTTATTTATATAAATAAACTTAAATAAATATATAAACGACCATCACTCGTGAACGAATGTTCTTGTTCATCACACAAATATTTGCTCCTACCAGGATTGGAACCCGGACCGCTTGATGTGTAGGCAGCGTTACTGACCACTCCACCACTACGGAGTTACTACCATAGTAAAAAGTCTGTAGGTACACTTAACAGCACTTAAAAGCAAAGACTATTAAAATTTCTAATATCAAAATAGTCACGTTTATTAAATTCCTTTCGCACAATTTGGCAGCGTTTCTAATAAAATCCTGAATAACATGAATGGCGATTTTGATTAAATAATTCAGTTGAAAGTTTCGAAGGAATTGGAAGCTTTCTGTAATTTTGTGTTTATTATTGGATTAGAAGGGAAGAAAATCTATGCTTTCCTTTTTAAATGTCGTATCACTATAAAGTTAGACTCATCATCATCATCATCAACGGCTCATATAATGTCCCCACCGAGGGGCTCGAGCCTATTCCACATTAGAGGCGATTAGGCTTTAGTCAACCACGCTGGCCAAGTGCGGGTTGGTCGACTTCACACACAACATAAGAATTTCTTCATAGGTGTGTGCAGGTTTCCTCACGATGTTTTCCTTCACCGGAAAAGCGTCGAATAAACGTACATATGAATTCAAAATTTGAAAACACATTGGTACGTGGCGGGGCTCGAACCAGTGCCTCCAGGCTGGGAGACATCACCCTTACACACTACGCCACCGACGCTTTTTAAGTTTTAATAATTACATTTATTTATAGGTCCTTAAGTATTGTACTTATCTCACGATAGTGGGTGAAAGTCTGTATATGTATGCACGTCCATTCCTTAATTTTTTACCACATGGCGCTCTGGCAACCTTACATACCGACATAAACACGAAACTACGAAAATGTAGTTTTAACTGACTGCGGTTTTCTGTAAGGTGGAGGTAGGTACTGCCCAGTTCGGGCTGCTCCAAATTAGAGCGACTAATCCTCTTTTAGAAAGACTTTTTTTAGTATCTGTGACAAAATACCACTCATTTTTACTTTCTCGTATACGTAGTATAGAGGAAGTCTTGTAATCGTCAAAAAAATCGACCTCGAGATTTTGACGGATTTACACATTTTGGACAGTCCAAAAATTTTTTTTGGAGTTATGTGTGTGTGTCTGTATGTGTGTATGTCTGTATGTCTGCATGTCTGTATGTCTGTATGTCTGTATGTTTGTACTCGAGTATGCTTTAACTTATTGCAACCAAATTTAACATGCATGTATGACATAAAAATATAAGGTTTCTATCAACTTTTGTGCCGTTTCCGGTATACGAGAAAGTCAAGGGGAGTCCACTCTCGAATTTTTTATTTAATTATACGAGTGTACCAGCGCTGCGAGAGTACAATGGGTGTCGTATAAGGCGACTACTGGATCAGCTAAGGGGTAATTGATCACCTTATACTCTGTCCACCAATCAGCATTGGGCAAGAGTGGTGGGCTACTGCCTAAACCTAGTTCGATGACGAGGAGAGACCTTGTGTCTCAGCAGTGGATCGAATTATAAAGGTTATTATAATGGTGATGATAATTTAATCAAATATATCATATGTCACGCAAGAATAATGTAGCATTTTAATAATAAAAATTTGTTGGAAATTGGTCCCGTAGTTCATTTGTGAGTTAATTTTTTACAAACCTACAAATCTTTCGTGCTTAATATTAATAATTAGCACATACGACCGGTTGCACCACGATAAATGGAAAACCCCATTCCTATGAATTAAGTTGTCTTTTATGTTACTTTTTGCAAAATTGTATAACGGAACTTGATGCAACTGGCTGATAGTATTAGTTAATCTTTTTCCGCCTTTTTGATTTATTTGTGTCTACGATTTTTATTTGTGTATTTACTAAGAAAACATTTTTGGTCACCCACCCGAGCACTAACCACGCACTTAGTAGCTTAACTTCTTCTATCTATGAAGAAAGCACGATCGCAGCGCCATCGTCATTTTTGCTTAATAAATAATTTATTTTAATATTTAAAAATAAAGCGGTAAAAATCTTTTGGTTTAAAAAATGGGAAGGCTTTTTATTGAACACCAAAATCCCATTCATCGACGCACTAAACCCGAATTTAATCGGGTGCGTGCAACGGTGCGACTTTTGAAAGAGTCAATTCGCTTCGCAAATCGAAAGTGATACACGGCCAAACATCCCGGGAATCCCACCGATCAATCCTCAGGTTCTTTGCAGCTGCAGTACTTATACGTGCGACTGTACGCCAGCCGACGCGAGACGCCGCACGGCACTTCGGGCCCAACCAGCGAAGGCGACACCCGTCCACAACCAGGTACATCCCTTTTATATACTTTTTAGTTTTAAATACGAGATTTTTTACCATCAAAATGTTTAGCAACTGTACGTTCGATTTCCGAAATTTAAATTAAAAAAATTAAAACCGAAAAGTTTTTAAACTAAATTGGAAAGCGGGCAAACTTTCCTCTAGTTTGCAATTTCAAATTTACGTAGTGTTTTTGATTCGTGGAAGTTTAGAAAAGTGTGCTTCAGTTTTAGAAGGCGCTTCGAAGTTGAAAGTTTGCGGTTTGTTGAATGTAAATTTATCGGTTTAACTTTTCTGCAATTTGTGTTTCAAACTTCGAATTACGCAAGTACGCAAATCTGCTGAGTGGAATTCAATAATATTTAATGCAGAATATTATTTCATTTAAATGCTTCAAAAGTTCTAATAGTTTACATTAAAATCTGAGTAGGTACATATGTGGGTTAAATTACTTTGTTTTCATCAAAAAAATACGAACTTATATTTTCTTTTGTTTTATAAAATCTATTCTTAAGAAGTTAATTTAATAAGCTATACAAGTTTTAATTTCATTTCAATTCATTCCTAGTTTTGATAAAACAAACGATACAAACTTTTTACGTCTACTAAAAGTTTGACTATTACGTAACTATCAATGTATGATTTTCGTCTTTGAAATTTTAATATAGAAAAGATAGAATACCTATATCTTAAATTACTAAATAAATGTTATAAGGAGTGATTAATATTATTTCTACAAGGGTCAAACTTATCGCTAAGAGCGATTTTCTGCAATCCTTTTAATTTAATTGATTATTTTCTTCTACAAACATGTAAAAGAATATCTGTACCTATAGTGAAAATGTAAGTTAGCCAGCATGATAAATTTTAAAACTTAATCGTTGTTAAACAGAAACAGTTGTGAATTGCAGAATCATAGTCTACAATTTACATTTTACAACTTGTAGATACGGTTTATTAATTGCGCCTTTGACGGGACTTGTTTACAAATAAAATCATCCGTCAGTAGAATCCGAGAATAACGTTAGAGAACGAAGGAAAATCGTATTAAAAAAAATCTTTTTCACCTATCTGAATTCCGACCGCGCGCATAATTGATAACCTTTTGCGATCGTCAAGAAACACACAAGACCATGATAGCATCGACGTCCTCATTTGATTAACTTAAACGATAAATAGGTAAGGCTATGTAGGGCAGTTAGAGTCCGAGCCATCAGAGGCGCCCTAAGGTCCACCTCTCCCTTTCGTTCCCGGAGACTCTATACGTGAGTCTCACGAGAGATGCCTGTCGATTTGAAACCCTCTTCCGTTAGTTCACCCAAAAGGCTAGTGGGCACATCACACAAACGTTCTCGCCTTCTTAAAGCCAGTAAGACGAGGTTGACTAGTACGGGACTCTATCTCTCGCAGTAGCTATCTTCGAATTTGGACTCCACTTCTGCTTACCATCAGGTGGAATAGAGTCTTTTGCTTGACCTTTTCATTAAAAAAAATCTCTGCCGACGCTGTTGAAACCATTGGCGGACAACAGCAAAATTTAAAAAAGAAATCGCGCATATAGTAAAAAATATAATTATTTTCTAATTTTTCCCCAAAAAAAAAATACTAATACATAACTAATTACTCTCTAAGTTTACTATAACCTTTGTTCTCCGTCTGATAAAACAGTGTATCAAATATACATATACATATTATGTCTACGTATTATACACCATGATTTTTTACCTATGACAAATATTTCAAGGTGCGAAGTGTTCAATACAAACAACTCTTGCTAATATGAATCAACATCTAAAACGCGAGAAAAATAGCTTTTCCATATAAAAGCGCAGCACTTACGCAACCAAAATGGAATGACTGATATATTTTTCGCGATGTCGATATTAAACTCATAACAAGGGTTGTTTGTATTGAATAGCAATACCACACCTTAAAATATTTCTCATGTTTAAAAAATAACGGTGTATAAGTATTCTATTCTATTCTTAATTAAAGGCGTCGCGATACATAAACGTACGCATTTTGCCAATGTCAAGTGAAAATGTAACTAAAGTAACAAAAATTGTACGGTAGATTTGGGTTAAAAATGGAGTCTCTTAACACGTGTTTTTACAACAACAACTCGGGAAACTCCAAAGGTATTATAGGAGTGTTGCATGTCAAATCAGTTGAGATACTTATTATTAGCTGTCAAAACAGAATCTATTACGTATAGTTCCCGTGTCACGATGTTTGTCCGGGATGAACTCTGAAACTAATAATCCGATTTTTACTTTTTTTAGGATAGTTTTTATCTTGATTAATAGTCCTCTTTTTTACTGCAAATACAATGTTATAGAACAGTAGCATGAAATTATCAAGCAAAGCATGGCCGGGACAGCTAGTTCTTTTATAGATTTTGTATAGCATTATGAATTTGCGAGATCATAAATTCTTAAGTCAACTGACTTAAATGGTTTTGACAAATTCTAGGGCTAATTTAAAACGATGGAGATTGTTTTTATTAAATGCTATCCTTTTACAAAATCACCTTGTATTTAACTGTGAATAGTGTCAACATCCTAATTTCCCCCATGTCATTATATCAAATCCTATCCATACTACGGGTGCCTAGAGACCGCTCTTGACGATAAGGCCGCTCATTGTGTATTTTACAGTAACAAAATTGTATTTAATGTTTTGTATTTGTGTACTTGAGCAAAAAAGTTTAATAAGATGATAGCTCTTAGCATCTCATGGAAACACCGCGCTGGTACCGGATCCGTCGCGTTTCAGAGGTTGGCGACAGAAGCAATGCCTCAAGCTTTTGACCCAAGTGTATGTGTTCTTTATAATGCAGTAACTATCACCTTCACTACCCAGACTTCTCTTTTTGTCCAGCCTTATTAGGTACGTTTCTACGTGACACACTTTAGATACGCGTTCCAGTACCGAACCTACGGGAATTCTAGACAAACCGAGGTCATATTCCAATAAAAAAGCGGTAAAAACGTCTTTAGTATAAATCCGCGCTCACTCCATCGTAAAGGGGAAGTAATAAACCGTAATCATGAACATTATCAGACATGCGTTTTTTATTGTGATCAAAAAGACTGCCTTTTTAATGTTGTTTTGTGTGTTGCGTGACGTGACAGTAAGCTGTGTTTGATTAACACAGTTTTAAAAACAAACATTTGTGGATCCGCGGAGCTAGGGACGTGTTCTATAAAAAGTTCGGCATTAACTTCTGTGGTGTAATAGTTCGCCCACCGGAATTACATACAGAGGTCACGGTTCAATCCCTCTGGAGTATTTTGTGCACGGTTTGTTTGATGGTAAGGCTTATTGAATCCCGTCCCGGCTAAACCAACTTCTTATCCAAGTCTCCGCCATAAAAGAAGTATTAGAGCATTGTGTTCCGGCAGTTAGATTTCCGGGTGATGTTTCTTTATACCTTAGGAGCACTGCAGATCGCACGCACTGTAGTACTAACGACAACACGAAGTCTCAGCAAGCATTGCTGATAAACCGCGCCGCACCGCGTATCTGCAGAGCAACGCGTGCGTTGTGTGGTGATCCTTTGACGTTACCATTTCTTACGTGAAAATAAAAACGTTTTTCCTTTAGCGAATTCTATAAGATGGCGACATTTTACAAAAAAATATCTTAAATATTGTATTTAAGTCTAATAGGCTTAAAATGCTTGTTTTCCTTCAAACTGCCTCCTCATAGAGAAGGTTGTCTATTCGACTGTGTTTTTTTTTTTGGGTGTTTGTTAAGCGATCACTCCGCCAATTATGACTGGATTTCGCTAATTATCGAAATTCTTTATTGTTAGGGAGGTCATGTTTCAGGGGAACTTTTTAAAATAATTATCGATAGCAAAAAAATATGTTTTGTTTTGTGATTCCCTTTCAGTTTCAAGGCAACCAGTAGGGCAACGAGACCGGTAGGATTGTTATCATTCAGCCCGGGAACGTTTTGGTGAAATGGCGTACGTAAAGTACCTCAAAACGTCTCCAGAAGGGCTTAGGAGGGTACGGTACCAGCTTTGTTCCGCGCCAAGTGAGTCCTGCACACACTGTACGCCTAGCCAGCTTGCGGTATGGTCTGTCAATGGATTTTCCATCGTCATAAAAAAAAGGATTGTTATCTATTAATTAACCTCAATGGTCACCACCATTTTATAATATTTCGCGCCCATGTCAGCACTTCCGCACTTCCGGAGCGATTGACCTCCAGGAGGCATTTCAACCGGTACCGACCATGTAACGAATATCTGAATGAAATATTCCTCTGGCTATAGACTGAAGCCGGAAAAAGACGGTCGTATAGTCTGGCCATCGACTTTCATAAGACGGTCGTATAGTCTGGCGGACTTAATACAAGTCCTACATGTAACCAAACCGAGCACATGATTTGTACCTCGGGATCGTACCCGGGGCAGCTGGACCTAATTCCTAATAAGTACATATAAATCTTCGGTAGCGCAGTACTCGTGCGTTCAAGGTAACGATCGTAAAGTTGAATTTTGTCTTCCTGCTCCGTAAGCCGTAAAAGTCAGCGATACATTATTTATAAGATAGTACAACGGTTTAGTTAGGCACCATATCCAAATTTTGAAGCATTCCAGATGAAACGAAAGTCCAAAGCGCTCAAAAATCGATAGCTTTCTGTTGTTGAGCGAGCTTTTAAAGCTTCGAAGGTCAATTTTCAACTTTGGTTTTTTTGTATGCGTCGTAGTCTATAGACATGTTTACTGAATCGTTTCTGCATATAATTTTTACCCCAAAAATATCAGTTTTAAAATTTGTTGTTTCTAGTATACGTCGATTAACTACATGTGTGCGTCAATAGACATGTTTACTGAATAATTTTTGCATAAAATTAGGACTCTCACTTTTTAGGGACCCCCAAAAAGATTGAACCCATAAATCAACCCTACGGAAATTTCTCTGGTCAATTTTCTTTTATCGTTGCTGTGTAAGCTGAATACAAAATTAAACCTTTATTAAAATATTGTTTCTTTATTATTAAATAGGGTAGAATACTGAGAATTTACTTATTTGATTCAAAAAGAGACACAACTCTATTAATAATAACGAATTTATTTTAATAACAAACTAAAAGTGTACTAAAAATAATATATAACAATATCTACATTCTGTTCATGTATACTTAGGTCCTTTTTTGTACTTAAATAACTTATTACAATAATTATTAAATAAGATATGTATTTGAACAAGTACCAAATTTTTCACTTATTTAAAAAAAATCATATTGTGACATTTTTTTAACAGGGCCCAGGGTATATTCCAAAAAAAAAATATGCTTCATTCCTGGTATATTTACACATATTTTCTAATTGCTTAAAGTGTCAAAGTCAAAGTTACCCACATATAAGGGACAAGGTTATAAAATAACATAATACTCATACAAATAATATTATGAGAGTAGATAATAATAAATAAGAATTATAATGATGGCATTTTCTAATTACTTGTTAATGTAGCAAAATAAGCTAAGAAAATATCGAATAAACTTACTTGATAAATTATGTATTTAAAAGATAAACTTAAGTGAATAAAACGTAACTTTTTAGTTGCATTAAGAGCTCAAAGTATGTAAGAAACATGATTAGCGCGGAAAGAAGCTCAAATCACGTTTACAAATTGAGTTCTTAACGCAAATAACAAAGTTACACTACACCCTTACTAAATACAGGACTCGAACGGGGAAACTCTAAATATCTAGGCAGTGTTACAGACCACAGCTCATGCCAGAATAAACTATGCAAAATTTACTTACTTACTTCATATTATTATACAAAACTGACTACAGCCTGAAGAAAATTCTGTTTTATTACAACAAATCAAACACGAATTCTCTAAAACAACCTGAAACTAATTAAGTAATATTCTCGTAATTGTATTTCGAAGTTTTCAAATCTTATTCGTTTTATAAATGTTAGCATAACCGAAAAACTTTTCCCTCTTAATTTCTGTCTTAAAAATAATCTTACTTTACAAAGATAAGAAAAACATAATCGTAGTTATTAATTTCGCAGTTTTGGGGTTTGCGTAGGTTCCTTCATGCTTGTGTGCCGTTATTATATTAGGTTCTTATAGTATTTTTATTTCATGAAGGTGGGTATAAAGTGTTTTGAGCTATAAAGTGTTTAGGTGTTTATTTAATGTAATGCAATTTATAGCAATATAATGTGTAGTTATACAAGCACGTTGTGTATACATGCTGAATTTTATCTGAGCGCTCAGTGCTGGCATTGTTTTTTGGGAAATTCTTAAAACATTTCATGAAATTGATTTGAAAATAAAAAATGTTTTATAAAACAACTGTTATTCAAAACACAAATGGATCTACATGGATTTCCATGACCTATGCCTAACTAAAACAGTAAGTTCTGCGACAAAACGTCACATTTTAACCATTTTTTTAAAGTTTGAAGTATTTAACAAAATTTATTCTATTCAACTTTTTTATAAAAATAAAAGAACACACTTCGTTAAAACATAACGCTATTACAAATCCTAAACAATAATTGAAGATATTAACTTAATGATTAGAAAAAGAAATCGGCAATTCCTTCGATAGCAACCTAATAATATTGAAAGAAAAAGGGTAATATTTTTTGTAGCTATTTCGACGTTTCGTTTCACGTGACCTTATACAACAATCGTCACATAGGAATAGCGCGACTATGTAATGAGGTCAGCCGCATCGATTGAAAGCTAAAATACGTTTGCTAAAAAGTTTATAATTTATCGAATTTATCTAACTTTTTCTGATTGGTTAGCTTGATATCTCAATATTAATCGTTACTCACGAATGCTAGGATATTTATGCATATTATTGTCTCTGTGTATTTAGTAATTTCATTGATTCAACGCGACCAAAAAATAATTATCGTCTCTGACCTGGTCTTAAAAAAATAATTAAGTAATTTTACAAATAGTTTAGATGGCAAACAAGCTTGCGGCCCTCGGTGTTAAGTGGTTACCGTCGCCTATAAACACTTGCAATATTAAGAGTTGTAAATTGTAAACGCAAAAATAAAATTATTCCATAGTTGTAAATCACTTAACACTGCAAGTGCGTTGCCATCCTGGTGACTAAGATGATATGCCCTCCATGCCGAGTAATTACACTGGCTACCTTTCCCTTCAATCCAAAACACAGCGAACTGCTTCACGGCAGAAATAAGAAAGGCGGAGATACCTACCCAGACGACCCTACATATGGGTCTACCACCGAGTATCAATATTTCATTGTCTCAACATAACTGCTGAATTTCGTCTGGAAACAGAAACAATGTGTGAATATTATTTTTACCATTATAATTATCTAATTCTGTATTACGAAGGTATATGATAACATCTCTTGTTTCCAGAGAAAGCAAACGTTAGCTCTTAAACAAACTTGATGAATTATACACGAATGCGAGCACAATATTTCGACTTAATCCAACTTCGAACAGAAATACGGAAGCAATTCCGCCATTGTTGGAATGAGAAATTATTTCTTTATTACGCTAACGACTGTTTTTCATGTGTTCTTTATACGGTAATACGTGAAATCTGCTGCTATTAGCTCAAATCACACAAACGCGTTGTGTATTATTAAACGTTTATAAACTGTTATTTCTAAAGTATGTATTAGGCTGCAATTTTGGCGGCATTAACTAAAACCAATTCTTAAGGATCCGTATTCATAGAGTAATCTAAACACGAAGCACTTCGAAAAGTATAAAAAAATAAAATTAATGAATTTTAGTGAACCTCGACGGAAAAACTTTTACTTTCAACTTCATTAAATTAAGATGAGCGTCGCCGCGTCGGGGGTCCGCTAAGTAAAGAAGTATAGTTTATTCTTTTTGTAAATGTATACTGGTTTCATTTTATTTACTTATGTCGGAGTTATTTAAAAATTTAAATTATATTTTCATTTTAATCTTTGTAAATTACTCGCGGACCCTAAGTAGGCACACACACATGGGTATGAGTTAGGGGATGAAAGTTTATATGGAAATCCATCATTTTAAAGTAAAATCCACAAAAAATGGTTTATTGCCGTTCAGTACAAAAAAAAGGTATTTTTCAAAATTAAATCCTTTAGGGTGTATAATAGTTGATGAAGTTTTGTATGGAAATCCGTAATTTTTAAGGTAAAACCTACAAAAATTGGTTTACGAACTTTCAGTTCGTACGGGTTGTAGACCCTTACAGATGAATGTTGGTTAGTAAGTATAGAGATGTAAGTTATAAGTTAAGTTAAGTACTAAGTTTTGTTGAATGCAAGTTATATACGCGAGGGAAAAATAGAGAACGGTATTTTAAGATTTCTCGAAATCCTACCCTTAGGGTTTTAAAATAGGGGATAAAGGGAATACCGTTTTCGTCTGTGTAAGCTACAGTGGTGGACGTGTTACCGGGCGTTTCGAATTTCTCAGATATTAGTCTAACATTCTTTAAGTTTAAATTTAACACGTATTGCAAGTATTTATGTGTGAAAGTCCAGTGAATCAGTGATTATAAAAATAAAAATATTCCATTCTTCCTCGTACATGCGTAAAGTGCGTAAACAGCGGCTGAGCTGAGGGGCGCCCGCTTCACCTCCGTTGTTTGAGAGACAACTGACATAATTTGCCTCTCGCTTGTACTTGGCTGTGCGCGACTGATTGTGAATCGTAAACATGAATCAATGCTCCGCCTGTCAATCAAACATTGAGGATTGTGATTTCTTGAGATGTTGCGTTTGCGCGTCATTTTTTCACAGCTTATGCGTTAAAATATCGTCTAAGGAGTTATGCGGCTTGTCTGTTGAGATAAAAAAGAAATGGTTGTGTCCCGGATGCCGCAATAAACAGCCTCGGAAAGATAATACAAATACTCCAGTCCGATCGGCAACGCCTGGTTCTCCGGGCACGAATGCAAATGTAACTATGCGCCCTAAAAAACAAACGCAACAAAAAGAATCGATAGGTGTATGCGCATCGAATTGTTTAACACGCTTGGAACTACAGGATATTGTCAAGGACGAGGTTCGTGCTGCAATCAAGGAGTGCTTTAATGACTTGAATTCTAACATAAATAAGCAGTTGCGTGAACTTAAGGCCGAGATAAACGGTTTTGGGGAGTCACTGACTTTTCTGAACGACACTTTCGAGAGAATGAACTCGGACTTGAGTGCCTATAAAAACAAAATAGATACCATTGTTAAGGAGAAAGAAGTGCTTAGAAATGAGCTAAATATTATTACAAACCGCTTTAATCAGTTGGAACAAATTTCTCGGGCGTCCAATTTTGAAGTCCAGTGTGTCCCGGAACGTAATTCGGAAAACCTAATCACTTTGGTTAAGCAGTTAGGTAAAACAGTGGCTTGCACATTAACCGATAATGATATTTTCTACTGCTCCCGAGTGGCAAAAAAGAACCCAGAGAGTTCTAGACCCCGTTCTATTTTGGTTCGCTTGAATAGTCCACGTTTGAGAGATTCTTTTCTGGCTGCTTCAATAAAGTACAATAAAAGTCATATAAATGAAAAGCTTAGCACAGTCCATCTGGGATTTGGCGAAGAGAAGAAAAGCGCTATCTATGTGGTGGAAAATCTGACTCCCGAAAATAAAATGCTTCATGCTGCAGCGCGTCACCGTGCCAAAGAACTTGGATACAAACATGTCTGGGTTCGCAATGGACGTATTTATATGAGGAAAACAGACACATCGGAATACATACTAGTCCGTGATTCTGCCACTTTGGATAAGTTATTGTAGTTTTATAAAATTTAGTCTTAATTTTAGTGTACAATTCTTAAAATTGTAACAGAGAAATTTTTAAGTATTTATTTTCAGAATGTTAGAGGTCTTCGGACCAAAACAAATGAATTGTATAAAAATGTACTGTGTTCGAATTATGATATAATTGTTTTATGTGAAACGTGGTTGAACAGCACTATTTTTGATAATGAGATTTTTTGTGATAAATATATAGTTTATAGGCGAGACCGGGAAACAAGCGGGTTTCACCACAACAAGTCTGGTGGTGGGGTTCTCATTGCGGTGGCAAGGCATATATGTTCTAGGAGGTTGTCACATTTAGAGAGTAGCTGTGAGGATTTATTAATTGAACTGGAGACAAAAAGTGGTAGTACAACTGAAAGAATTCTTTTGTGCGGTGTTTATCTTCCGCCACCAATTCAGGGACATATTCTGGAACATTTTATTGACAACATTAATTGTAACATGGAATCGTACTCCAATATTTTAATTTTAGGTGATTTTAATCTTAGTAGTATATCGTGGAATGCAATGAATAATTCAGTTGATAATTCTATTAGTAGTGATAATATGTTGAATAGCACTTTGATTGATTTTATTTCATTAAATAATTTAAAACAATATAATATGGTCAAAAATCACCAGGGTAGGGTTTTGGATCTGGTACTTTCTAACTTGGCAATATCTAACGTGTCTCATAGCATGTATGTACTTAGCACAGTGGATACTTATCACCCACCCCTGGAGTTAACATTACAGTATAGTAGCAGTCTTAAGTTACTGCCCAACGTAGAAAACATTAGGTTTAATTTTCATAAAGCTGATTTTGAAAAAATAAATGCGTTTTTGGACGCCTTCCCATGGGATGATGAATTGTCTTCTTTATCGATAGATGACATGGTGGAGAAATTTTACGAAGTAGTTAGGGAATCGATTGTTAAGTTTGTCCCTAAAAGCAGAGTTGTAGCAAAAAAGTTTCCGGTATGGTATTCACGTGAATTAATAAAATTATTGCGTCATAAATACAAATTACGAATTAAGTATCGCAAATATAAGAATCCCTTGGATGATGTGGCATTTAAATCTATTAAAAAAAGATGTTCTGATTTAATTGACTCATGTTACTTAGATTATATACACAATTTAGAAAAATCGTTGACTAAAAATCCTAAGCTTTTTTGGAATTTCCTAAAACATCGTAAACAGAATAGTAGTTCGTACCCTTCATTAGTTCATTATAATAACACAAAAGCTGAAACTGGCCAGAGTATATGCAATAGCTTTGCTTCTTATTTTGCTTCTGTATATAAAGCTAACGCGATACATAGTGGCCCATTGGATATATATTGCGCCACTTCAAATAATATAAATAAAATATCATTCACCAGTGATGAAATCTTAAAAACTCTTAAAAGCCTAGACCGCACAAAGGGTGCAGGTCCTGACGGTATACCTCCCTCGTATGTAATTAATTGTTGCAAAACTCTTTCCTTTCCCCTGTCTGTTATTTTCAACAAGTCGCTGAAGATAGGTGTCTTCCCAAAAATATGGAAAAGAGCCAAAATTGTGCCAATATTTAAATCTGGAGACGCATCTTTTGTCACTAATTATAGACCAGTGTCCATACTGTCTATTTTCGGAAAGGTATTCGAGTTACACAAGTAACTCGAATACCTTTCCGAAAATAGACAGTATGGACACTGGTCTATAATGTCCTGTAATTTCATGGCACATTAAACAGCTTATATCACCTAAACAGTCTGGATTTATGGCTAAGCGATCTACGACAACTAATTTGATTTCATTTACTACGTATGTTTCTAAGTGTCTTGACTCACGAATACCAGTTGACACTGTGTACACGGATATGAGCAAGGCATTTGACACTGTTGATCATAATAGATTAATTGAAAAATTGTCTTCTTTTGGAATATCTGGAAGCCTTCTCAAATGGTTTTCATCATACCTTAGTGAAAGAGAATCAAGGGTTGTTGTTGCTGGTTATTCTTCGGACCCATTTTTGGCATCATCTGGTGTGCCTCAAGGTTCACACATCGGTCCGATACTTTTTAACATTTTCTTCAATGATGTTGTCAATATTTTCCAAAATGCCGTTTGTCATTTATATGCTGATGACTTGAAACTTTCATTTCGAATAAAAGACACAAACGATTCCTCTCTACTACAACATGATATTGACAAATTGGTTTTGTGGTGCCACATGAATGGAATGATGCTGAATGTAGAAAAATGCAAGTTTATTAGATTCTCTAGAAGTCAAAACACTAATTCTCCCGTCTATAAAATCAATGGCCTGCCTTTAGAGGAAGTGGATTCCATTCGTGATTTAGGAGTAGTCATAGACAAGAAATTGCGTTTCCATAAGCATATTGATAATGTAGTCAATAAAGGGTTTAAGAGTCTAGGTTTCGTATTAAGAAATACTAAGGAGTTCAAAAATGCATCCACAAAAATCCTTTTATTTAATGCGTTAGTCCGCTCAAATCTTGAACATTGTAGCCAGGTTTGGTCTCCATTCTATAGTATCCATATCAAACGCATTGAACGAATACAGAAAAGATTTCTGTGGCATCTATGTTATCGTTCCAATAAGGCAAAGTTACTGCCTTCTTACGTGAACAGATTGAACTATTTCAAAATGCACAGCCTGCAAGAGCGCAGAATAATTTTGGATCAAATGTTTTTACATAAAATTATTTCTGGGGATATAGATTGTCCATCTTTAGTTCAATCAATAAATCTTCATGTCCCTATAAGATCCCCTCGTACAACCAGAATTGTTCCATTTTGTGTGAATCTAGCTCGTAGTAACTTGGGACATAATGCCGCCGTCAACAGGCTACAGAGACAGTACAATGGGCTGGTCAAATCTTCAGAAATCGATATATTTGTTAACAAGGCACGATCTTTTAAACATCATATAGAACAATACTTGATAGATAAGAGAGAATCATAATAATATGTAATCACAGTTCATAATAGTCAGTAAAATTTTGTAATGTTATAAACTTACCTTACTTAGTGAAATGCGTGTAGCATTTCACTCGTTATAATAATTTTAATTGTTAGTCCACAATGCATGCCGTGGCAATCTTTAATTAAGACAGCATTAAGAATGTAAATTATGATATACTTTTATATACTAGTTGTGATGTGTGTCTTGTTGATTGTCCTGAATAAATAAAATAAAAATAAAAAAATACAAGTGCGAACAAATCTACTTATCTATATTTACAATCGTATATTGGAAATATGTGTATGATTAGTAAAAAAACAAGTGCCAAAACTTAAAATGCTTAACTTAAATGACGAAGTCGCGAGCAAAAGCTATCTATAAATTTTAAAGAAATATTTGTATCGCTTGTATTGCGATAAGAACGACCATTGTACAACGTACAACTAATATAATACTAGTTGTTGATTTCTGAACTGTAATGTACTTTTACTGGAGTGCAATAAAGTATATTCTATCTATCTATCTCTTTCACGAATATCGACGCCGTCTTGGTGGAGCGGTCAGTATAGCTGGCTACACATCAAGCGGTCCGGGTTCGAGTCCTGGTAGCGACAAATATTTGTGTGATGAACACGAGTATTTGTTGACGAGTCATGGTTGTTTATATATTTATTTAAGTTTATTTATAAAAATATCTAAAAAATATTATGTATATTTAAAAAAAAAAAAAAAAAAAAAAAAAAAAAAATCCGTTATCTAGTATCCATAACACAAGTTCTTAATGATACTTACTTTGGGCTAGATAATTGGTGTGAGCGTGGAAATATATTATTATTTACATTATTATTATTATTATTAACTGTGTGAAAGTATAACCATATTATTTTAATGTGTCAATTCTAAATAAGTAATGTTGTCGATAAAAGTGTTAGGTATATCCTTCCAAATCGCACCACGATATATTGCGTCTGTGTACCTCATGTAATTTATGATCAACCTAAATGGTATTAAAGTGGTTACCCTAATAAATTGTACGAAATATCTGCTTACAGGTACCTGAAAGGCAGCCGCAGTTACGAGTGAGTACCTATTTATACAAAACTAGTGTCTCTTTCAATTTATATGAGTTCACAATTGATAACATTACTTTAAAAAAAATATATTGATGGAAAATGGATATTAAGACACAACACATATTTTTTATTTCTTGAATTTTGATTAAATTATTTTAATTTAAAATTTCAAAGCTTACTCATTCTAAAACTCATGGGCAAAACATTTTTTTATTTAGCAAATAATAAATTTTGAAAAAATATAAATAAAGGACAAACCAAACCAAGGCTCTAAGGAGTTTAGTAATTATCATTACTTTAAATAAGATGTTTTAATTAGGGTTGAAGAAAACACAAAAGTAAGCGGAATTTTTTATTTACCTTTTAAGCGCGGATATTAGAGTATCGCCAGTAGTAGTGTAAGTTTTATTGTGTTAAAACGTAACTATTTTGCGTTATGAACTCAAATTAACGCTCCCATCTGAATACCAATCGCATTTAGTAGCTTAGCCACTGCGATGGTTATGAAGTTATCATCATCATCATCAACAGCGCATATAATCCTCATCGATGGGGTCGAGCCTACCCATATTAGGGGCGATTAGGCCTTAGTCAACCACGCTGGCCAAGTGCGGGGTGGTCGACTTCACACACAACCTAAGAATTTCCTTATAGGTGTGTGCAGGTTTTTCTCACGATGTTTTCCTTCAGCGTAAAGGCGTCGATCAAACGTACGAATTCAAAATTTGGAAACACATTGGTACATGGCGGGGTTCGAACCGGTGCCTCCCGGTTGGGAGACTACGCCCTTACGCACTACGCCACCGACACTTTTTACGGAAATGAAGTGAGAATGTTTTGTTTTTAAATTTACAATTAGAGAAGAATTGGACTTCAAGTTACACTTTGCACAAGCAAAATGTTTAAAACACTGTAATCCGAATACGAAAAAAAAGAAATCGGAATGAAATCGGTTAAAATCATGGTTTACAAGGTAAAATTGACTCCTCCTATTGTTAAAGTCGGTTAAAATGTAGCCTATGTTACCCAGACCATAATAAAGAATCGATTAACCTTGACCTTGTTCCTCAAAATCGGATGAATGGATAAGGTGCTACAGTGGAACATACGTAAATGTATGTTTGTCATACATAGACTGCTAAAATCATAACCCTTTCTTTTGGCTAAGCCGTAGTCGGGTAAAAAATGAAGCTCTCGCGGGAAGGATAAAATTTACTTTTCTATTTGCCTCATAATTTGTAGCCGTAATATCTTCAACTTTAAAGCTCAAATTGCGACCATATAAGCGCTATAAAACATTTTGTGAACTCTAACGGAAGCCATGATATATCCCCAAAACCCGGGCAAAATGGCCAAATTAAATCTAAAACAACGCGCATTAAATTTTAAACGTTTATCGAGGAAAATATTTATCACTGACCGCAAAATATAATGTTACGCATTTTATCACGAGAAAAGGAAATTTATGTGGACATAAACAAGATACATAATAAGCACTCGTGTCGGGGGAATTGTAAATTCTACGTACAATACGCTTATAAAAATATAGCGATGAAATTTTTTTCTTCTTAAGATATTGCGATGCTTGTGCTTTATGATTTACAAGCTAAGCCTTTGGATTCGCTTACTTAGACAATACCTTTTTTATGACGATGGAAAATCCATTGACGGACCACCGCACGCTGGCTGGGCGTACGGCGTGTGTGGGACTCAACCGGCGCTGAACAACGCCAGTCTTACCCACTAAAAACCACAGGGTACCCTCCTAAACCCTTCTGGAGGCGTTTTGAGTTCGGCTTACTTTACGTACGGCATTTCACCAAAACGTTCCCGGGCTGGCCCGGCCCAACAGTGAGCCGGGCGACGCGCCACTGAGGGGTTTTGATAGGGTACTAGGCAATCCCCAGACGGGGGGACCTGTGCAATGGGGCCTGGTCATCTCATGTTTTCTTGATTGATGTAAACGTAGGTCTTATAGTTAGTTGTTATCTTTAGATGGACAATTGTATAACACATGCAATGATAGGAATTAAAATTTTGTTTCGTGAATAATATTGCGTAAATAACTAATGCATTATTGGATTTTTTTTTGTATACCGCACATTGTATTCTTATAACATTGTTAACCGAATGATATTAAATGTATGCTTAGCACTTAAATTGAAAGGAATATCTGTAACTACCTATCTAACAATAACATAATATGGTGGTGGGTATCAAAATTTAAATTGCTTAGTTTAATAATATGTTTAATTGAATTATATAGAAAAGTTTTTCACAAGATACATAATCCAAATGCGTAAAATTATATTGATAATTATTAATTGACTTGTATTGATGTTTTGAAATCATTACGAAATTGTAATCTGTGAAGTTTCTTTCGCCATTTCTTCTCCATCTCAGCAAAATAATAATTATTTGTCCCGAAATGGTGGTAGGGTTTTTGACGATTTAAAAGTACTTAGCAAAGTCCATTTAAATAAAGAGCTTTTTCATTTCATTTCATTGCACTGCACCAGGGGGCATGGGGGCAACCCGTGTGCAGGCCACACCTTAAGGTCGGCCGCAAGAGCGATGGTCAGAGCCGACTGCCTTCTCCGACCCGTCCGTTTACGCCGGATGGGAGCGGATAGGGGATCGTTCTCCCGCTCCCTCCCCACGGCCTCCTTCTGTACTCAGACAATACCTATCCATCTTACAAATTATGCATGCTTAGTTAAGTGACGTCATTATAAATCCAATATGGTGGGCCGGCCAAGATAGTAGACTACTTATTTTTTAGCACTACCATAATATGGGTATCAAATGAAAGGGTTCGCTGAGAGTAATACGAAAAAACTCACTAAAAATATATAAATTTATATAAAAAATATTTTGAAAACAAAAGCTTGTCTTTTTCTTGACACTTAATTTTGCATTCACTTCGTATGTTGCTATACACTAGATATCGATATGTATTTTGTTAGTGTATTTTGTATTTATTTATTTCGATCTTTGAAACGATTTGTCAAAAGAAAAGTTGATTATCTACTTCTACGTAAACCACTAACAGACAGGCAGTACCGACTTTATTAGTGTAGAAGAGTGTAACAAAACAAATTTGCGAGAGAAGGGAAACAAAATTATTAAGAAAATTACGAAACTGTCTCAGGCTTATGAAGACATTGTGACGCTTGCGTAATAAGGCTTTTATTAATTTAAGGATTTTCTTTGTTAAAGTTTTACAAGATATGTGTTTTAAAGCCATAATAGTAATTATTGAAACATACGATATTTAAAGCAGTGCGGTAGGCTTAACTGTGTGGTAGTGGCTAAGCTAGTCATACATTACATACATACATATAATCACGCTGACGTCCTAGGACGGTTCGAGCAGAGTTTCAGGTAACATTCGGTTACACACAAAACCACATTTGACACGATGGTTACCATGGTATTTTCTCAGTAATACGTCAGATTCATACTATATTATTTCCATTCAAAGTTGGACGCAATTGATTGGCCCCTAGAGCCTTGTGCCTGGACCAGTGGCCAATGAATTGTATATAAAAATATTTAAGATTATAAGACATTCAGAGATAGACACCATTTCAACATTAGAAATAAGAATAAGCTCGCTGTGACCATTATTAGGCTCCAGAAGGTCATAAATTCCTTTGCTGGTATTCTATTCTATTCTTAATTGATGGCGTCGCGACGCATTATACATACGCATTTTGCCAATGTCAAATGAACATGTAACTAAAGTAACAAAAATTGTACGGTTGATTTGGGTTGAAAATGGAGTCTCTCAACACGTGTTTTTACAACAGAACTCGGGAGAAACTCCCCTTTGCTGGTAATTGTATTGTTTTACAACAAACTTCCAAATGACAATAGGGATTTTCTAATAATAAATTTAAATCTAATATAGTCAGAGGTACAGCAGAACCGGTCGAATATGGAGCAGCTCGAACTTGAACGGAATAGTAACTCGACCTTACCGAAGTCCACGGTCAAAAACACTACAATTTTGTGGGGTTGTATTTCTGTTGGTGTGTAAGGTCGCCAGAGCTCCACGGGGTAGGGAAGGGGATTAGGGTTGGCAGCGCCACTCACGTCAATGTTGCAAGCGTCTATAGGCTACAGTGGCTGCTTACCATTATGCAGGACGTATGCTTGTCAGTCAACTATTTTTTTAAAATATATATATATTTCCTTGCTCACACCAATTATCTAGCCCAAATTAAGTATGATCAAGATCTTCTGTTATGGATACTAGATAACGGACAAATTTAATATACAAAATAGTATAGATATTTTTATAAATAAACTTAAATAAATACATAAACAACCATGACCCGTGAACAAAATGTTCGTATTCATCATACAAACATTTGCTCCTAACAGGACTCGAACCCAGGCCGCTTGATGTGTAAGCAGCGTTACTGACTATTCCACCACGACGGCGTCAAAATTAAGTTTTAAAATAATAAAATAACATTATTTAACATCAAAAAATCTGTTATTAAAACAAAGCTTCTATCGAATTCCTATTATCGTGTAAAAGATTACTTAATCGACAAAGAAGCTTGGAATTTAATTGCCCTGCGTAAGTTTATACCATAAGACGTACATAGGTGGTCGTTTGCCAAGTGTGAGGATCCGAAATGACGTGGAAATAAATAAAAAATAAAAATAAGTTATGGAATAATTTTATTTTTGCGTTTACAAACGCGTAAATATAATACTAGAAAAATGCACTGAAAAAAATCGACTTGCCTCAGGCGGGACTCGAACCCGCACCTTAAGGGTTCGAGTCCCGCCTGAGGCAAGTCGATTTTTTTCAGTGCATTTTTTCTAAAAATAAGTTAATTTCGACTATGCGTGGTTGTACTCGTGTGTCACGCCTAAGCCGAGGCCGCAACACATCACTAATGGGTCGCTGCGCTTCTTGTCTCGTTCCAGTTTCGAATTGTTACTCCAAGAACATTCTAGATTGTAGCACATTCCCGTAATAGTTGTCGTAATGGTATGTCTCGCATTGTTTTCATTATACAGCGTCCTTTCATTCCTATTGTTGTGTGGATTCTCCAATATCATTATAACAATAATTTACTTAAGCACCGAATAGTTCTGAATCTGACATAAATGCTAGCGCATTGTATGTGATTATGATTTGGAAAACAAAGCACCTTTTTCATCTGGTCTGTCCGAAATGGGTCACGGATTTTCTAATCTTACTCTCACTGTTTCCAAAGGCATGTTAAGTCCCTAGTTTTTACATTTGACGGGGAGTCTGCGACTTAATCTCTGCCGATGTTATGTGATTGTAAGTGGAAGAGGTTTTAACCGGAATCCGCAAACTGAGGAGGTATCTTATCATTCACTGTCGAAACCCAATATAGCTGTTAAGACAAATTATGACAACAGTCTTTGATAAAAAATATATTTATATTTCAAAAAATAGGGAACTATACCGGGACTTGGCCTAGTTTAATTAATAAGTTTAATGCTGATCTTTTGTTGAGCAGCACACACATTTCAAGTTCCACGTTTTGGCTCTTTTATTTTGTTTTAAATTGCCTAAATATATCACGGGCTACGTTGATCTTCCTTTAGAGCTCCTACGCTGTTTTTGAGGTCAGCTATGCGCCTATTTATTACGGACCGCCTTGTTCAGACTTTTTTTTACACACGCATGGACTTAAAATGGAAATTAATGGATAATTTAATTTCATTGTCCCTTCTTTCGCATGCTCATATACTTCTCGGTGTTTTGTGTATAGCGACCAAAGAACGGCTTTTTACTCTTGGCAAAGCGAAATAGGTAGCTACATGGAAATAAAAACCTGACTTTGCCATCTGAATTTTCTGAATATTTTCTTCCAGGGTATAGCTAATAGATATATTTGCTGCCAAAAGTATTAACTCTTCATCTCCCCTCCATTTCACGTAGATCAGCTATAATTAGAGAAAAGGAGAGATTTTGCTTTTTTCGTTTTAAGATTTAATAAAAAATCATTAATTTCATTTCTGAAACAATTCTTCGCTTTGCTTTCAGAATATAGTTCCACAAGATGCAATTTGTTATGATATTTTACCTGCAATACCTGTGTTTTTAAAAGTATAATGATAAATTAATATTTCCATCCAGACCTCTTGCCCTGATCCTAATATATTTGAGGTCGGTAGACTATGTCGTGCTATCACCATACAGGTAAAGATTTTAGCATTCGGAATAAATTTTGTGTTTACAAACGCGTAAATATTTTTAATACTAGAAAAAATACACTGAAAAAATCGACCCTTCGACATTGAATCGACCTTTCCCGATTAGGCAGGTCGATTTTTTTCAGTGATTTTTTCTAGTATTTTAGCATTCGATTTTTATGGCCAGCCGCCTGTTACCAGCCCTCTTTTTGAACGATTAATATCTTTTGACAACAGTCGGGAACGGAGGAAAATCGAGTAGCAATATTTTTGGTCATCCATCCGAGTACCAATCGTACTTGGTAAATGAAGTAGGGTACTCACGGTTCCTCACGGCACCAATCGGTGCGCTGCGGATATCATCCAAAAAGTGATCGAACACACGATCCATGTGCGGGACTCCAACGAAATGGACGTGTGTTGGCACACGAGCTTTAGAGTTTGGAGCGATGGGGTAATGGATTTGGATATTCAAAATGTTTCGTCACTCCACTCTCCACACGTGAGATTCCAAACACAGGGAATGATTTCGGCTTGTTTTGGAGTGATGACTTGGCGTGATGTAGCTTGGAGCGATCGTTAGTTTCCCACTTAAGCTTTCGCGACGGACAAAGAACGCAAGACCACGGAGCCATCAATCTCATCCTCCGTTGATATAATAATTTATCACCCTATAATTTTTCCCTTCTCAGTGTTTTAACATTATCACAAAACTAAAGGTAATTCTATTATATAACGTGGCTGTTTCAAATCGAATAATGTCTAATAAAGAGTAAGTACTATGAAAACAATCCAATTTATTTTATTAGTCGCATATTGCGCCTTTTAGAAGGAATTTCCTTCCACGTACGCTTAGGTTATGGAATGAAATCTCAGTCGAAGTTTTCCCAAAGGACTACAGTATGGGTTAACTCAAAAAAGGCGTGAAAGAGTCTAGGGCTGGCAACTCGCATGTGACATTAGGTTACGTGATCACTTTCTACCTCGTCGTTCCTGGATTGTTAACAATATATATTTTGATACAAAGGCAGTTATGCAGTACACACACACACGCTAAATTCCCACAAAATATACGAGTAACACGTATAGCACACATTCACACCCTATTTTTTTTCAAATTGTCTATTGCTATTCTTTTAGTTTGTTATAATCTTGATATATACAAAATTACTTTAAATTAACTTTAAAGAGTCTATAGTTCCTATAAAACAATTGCTCAGAGTACAAGACGCTAACAGCTCTAACACAGTTCATGCACGTTAATGTAAAAGGCGTAATGTTTTATGTAACATTATTAAATTGGATTAAGTTTTCTTTGTAAAGAAGTAAATAAATTAAATCTATTTTATTCAAGAGATGTACCTACATGATTGAATACTCTCAATAAATACCTTGAATAAAATAGTCAAAACAAACTACTTAATTATAGAATATTAAAAGCAGTTTGGTTTACATTAAAAATGGTATATTACTGTATTTCGTTGTATAAAAATGAGTTTCGAATAGTAACATAATAGAAAGACATCGAAAACTATTGTTCATATATTTTGATGAAGCCAATAACGTTGGAACAATGTCTAATAACTTAAATCGTGTAAACAAAGATATCAGAACAGAAAATAACAAAACAAAAGAAACACAAGCAGCCAAAGAAAAAGCCGCTCTTTTATGAGCTCAATAAAATATAATATACGATATCTGTTTCACCACACCTGAAAGTAATAACGAATTTAATTCACCTCGTATATCAAATCATAAGGTGTACACAGCACATAACTATTTTATTTATTTCCCTTTAGCGTAGAAGTCTAGGCAAATAAACGCCAAACCATGAATTTATAACCGCAGCTTGGTTTTAATAGTCTTCTTTTATTTGAACGAAAACAATTTCGTTGTTCATTGAATTTTCTTCAAGTGTAGTTGGTAGCTTTTGTGGTATGCAGATTTTATTTCAATGGTTTCAAAATTATGTTCGAGTTGATATTGTGCAGTGCTGTAGTTTGAATTTACTACATCGTTTTTTTTTAAACTAGGTTAGTTGAAATAGTGCTACTTTGTGTTTCATCCTATTCCAAAGATTTGAATCGTCAAAAAAGTTAACTTTATACTTCTTTGCAAAGTATATACACTAAAGGGCAAAATGTAAGGCCGTAAATAAGATATGATTATCGTGGTATAAACATCAATAAAAAGAGATAATGAGCATGTTATAGACAACTTAGCGAGCGTTAAAATGAATGTTTAAAACTGGAAGGAACGACCGATAAAAGATGGACAGATTGCGAGAAAGATGATATGCGTGTTAATAAAGCGGTTGATCAAGAAGTAAGTAATATTTTATTTTTATTTTATTTTATTTGGGATAACAAACAGTTATACAATTTAGCTTACAATGATATGACTTAAAACTAACGTATTTACTTATTATATAACCAGCAACGTTATCCTCAGATTACATTACATATAAGTCGACGCAATGAGTGCCAAAAATCTACAATCTAGTTTAATTAAGTAGACAGACAGTTAGTCAAAATAAAAATTTGACAAGAACAAAATCATCATGAACCAAACTAAATTGAGAGAAAACAAAAATCGGATCATCCCCCACCGACCCCACCAGCCAACCATAAAATCAAATATAATGTTATGGTCGGCCAGTGAAACCGATAGAGAAGCCAGTCACAATATTTAATTTATTTAATTTAATTTAGAACAGAATATTAAGAGCTTCGGATCTTAATTTATGTTTGGATAGAACAAACAAGTCAAGTCCTTGCTGATCATTGTAAAATTTCATGAGTCTATGAAGGGGTATGCGTAATGTATAATTATCCTTACCTATGAAATTGGCGTTTTATTATCTTGTACCTAAACTTGCAATTTCTTTAATTCAATTGTTGTTTTAGGTTCTTATTATTATTATTTTTTTTGAAACTACACTCTTTGCAAGATTTTTGTCTGTAATTAAATTATATTTCACTTGCTAAATTCTGAAAAAAATGTGAAAATGACTCTTTAATCTCTTCATCAGAATTGGCGATTTGATGCCTACTAACTCATGGACAGACTTGATTTTTGCATAATTTATTGATGCTAGACTTAGCCGAGAGTTGTTCGCGTTAAAAAAAATAGAGTTAGTATGGAACAACGCCAATTTTTATAAAGATTTTCAATTAAATGTGTATTAACCATACTAACGTTATTTAAAATTTCTAAAAAACTCCGTTGCCAAATCTTTTGAAATTTGGAGTGTATAATTGAGCAAGACTTGGTTACGTATTGCATCAATGATTTAGACAAAAGATGGGCCTGTCCATGAGTTACAACGATTCCAAGAGTTGATTCTGCTGACAAAATAAAACAGTTACTTTATTTTTTTTCATAATTAAAATATAAAACTGAAACAGCGACTAAATCAAAGAAGTTACACAGCTAATAGTGTGTAAGTAAAAAACGCAAATTACATCGGTAAGGACCTATTATTAACCAAAAAGAAGATAGGGCAAGAGATGACAATATGACGTTTCTCAGCGCACTTGGCGTCCGCGTTGTCTTGTCCGATTACATATTCTATTTGTGTCACAGCTTGAGACGGTTGAGACATCGGACCAATTGTGACGTTGTAAGTTTTTGTCTTTTTGTATACCTATATAAGTGAGATAGTATTCTTAATGCTATTCAAAATATTTTTCGTAAGCATATTTAATTCATAATTTTGGAAAGAGTGTTAGAATTTGTGAAAGGATATTACTCAATGCTTAACAAGAAATTTTCACTCATTTTAATGACGATTATCACTCAAAGTTCAGCAATGAAATTATGCAAACCTTAAAAGCAAGTAAACAAGTTAGGCCATACAAATTAGATGAAGCTTTTGAGCTCCAGCAACCGTTAGCGAAATTCTATTTAAATCCTAACCAAATTAAAACATGCCTCAAACTCTGGGTGTCTTTAAATTGCAATTTGCTCATTAATGATAGCTGCAGTTCCATTTTAGACTACAAAATAGTAACAAATTTAATGAAATTCTCGTTTCCACGTCGCTAGTTCTGTTTGCTTCAGTATTTACTTAAATTAAGTATCTAGATGTTTTGAACATTTTAGTCTACTTCCTACATAAAATAAACAGAAGGTTATGGAAAAACTGGAATTATTTTTATTTCTACATGTTTCCTGCAGAAGAAAAGCTATACGATACGATGTACGATAGTTGTTTGCAGATTCTTAATACAACTCCCATTTAAGCGAAATGGAATGTTTTCGTAAAATAGCACGTATAACCAACAGTACAACTTTTTTATACGTCTCTCAACAACTCTCAATCATAACAATAATATTAAGAGCGTTATTCTGTTCTGACAGTTACTGGTAAGACAATCCTTCCGTCTGTAGATTTTTGTTTTTATTATATTGACGCCGTCTTGGTGGAGTGGTCAGCTACCTACACATCAAGCGGTCCAGGTTCGAGTCCTGGTAGCGGCAAATATTTTTGTGACGAACACGAGTATTTATTGACGAGTCATGGTTGTTTATAGATTTATTTAAGTTTATTTATATAAATATCTAAAAATATATGTATATTAAAAATGTCCGTTATCTAGTATCCATAACACAAGTTCTTAATGATACTTACTTTGGGCTAGATAATTGGTGTGAGCGTGGAAATATATTATTATATTATTATTATATAGCTTCAGTATCGAATAATTTAACCCATTATAAGGCAGTGGTTTATAGTATGATATAAATGTCGAAGTAGAGCACAGCGGATTTGCTCGAATTTGGATCAGTTCAAACTGGGGTAGTATCTCCACCTTACGGAAGACCACAGTCAAATAACACTACATTTTTGTGGCGTTGTGTTTCTGTTGTGAATAAGGTCGCCAGAGCACCACGGGGTAGGGAAGGTGGTTGGGGTGGGCACTACCACTCACGTTAGTGTAGAAAGCGTCTGTAGGCTACGGTGTCTGCTTACCACCAGGCAGGCTGTATGCTTGTCTACCAACCACTTACTATAAAAAATGTGAATCTTAAATTAAATTGCAAAACGGAATCATCATCATCATCAACAGCTCATATAATGTCCCCACCGAGGGGCTCGAGCCTACCCCACATTAGGGGCGATTAGGCCTTAGTCAACCACACTGGCCAAGTACGGGTTGGTCGACTTCACACACAACCTAAGAATTGCTTCATAGGTGTGTGCAGGTTTCCTCACGATGTTTTCCTTCACCGTAAAAGCGTCGAAAACGTATACAACATGTAAACTAAATAACCAACACCCTGAATACAGATGGTTTGGGATCGGCTTCCGAGTTGATTTCAATAAAAAAAATTATCGTTTTTTTTTTTCAAAAAAAAAATATTGAAATCAACTTGTTACGTTAAAACCACATTGGTACGTGGCGGGTTTCGAACCGGTGCCTCCCGGGTGGAAGACAACGCCCTTATGCACTACGCCACCGACGCTTCTTAAAACGGAACGGAACCTTCCGAAAACGGTATGGTGTAGTTTTATTATTAGAATGTGAGAGTATGCGCCTCCGCACGGGTCTGATTTTTAGTCCGTCGATTAGTCGCAATCGTAAGGCGATTGTGATTTAACTATCTGAGCGATAGCTTAGGGAATCTTGTATATTTCGATTGGATTTCTTGATTAAAACGAATATTCAGGTAGTAGGCTTATTATTCATAGTAAAATACAGATCTTTAAATATTGTACGTTGTATTCGAATCCAAACAAAAGGGGAGAGTGGATGGATATAAAACGAGGAATGGACGAATGAATTTCTGAATGGGCAGTGATTAAGGTATGGACTGTATAGGTATGTGGTTCTGGTGTGTGATGGTGCAAACACGACTTCAGGATTAACAAGTTTACTAAGAGGTAGTTACAAAGGATCTTACAATGCGTAGAATCAAAAAGTAAAAGACATTATTACGTCATAAAAAAGAATATAAAATACAAAACAAACTATTCTAAAAAGAGATCTGGCGTCACCAGCTGTTACGAACTCCTTTTCAATAATTTGTGTTTTTTATAGTCATATTCTTTATGTCTATTTTTTGCTTGTCACTCTAATATATGTCAGTTTTATGGAGTCACGTATTTTTATTTCGTAAATGAAATATAATTAAAAAAGCCTCCCACAGCTAATATTTTACGACCTGTGGGACAAACAACAACACCTGGCGACCGTGCAGTAGGTATATGAATTATAGTAATGGAGCGTTACACCGCGGAACGTGGGGTCAGGAGAAGGCTCTTCACGAAGTGTGCTCAGCAGTTAGAGCATGCATTGGAGTCGGCCCAGCAATCCGAGGTATCAGCTTATTTAAATAAATTAGCCAAACATCATGACGATCTTCAGCGGATACAAAATTCGTTAATGGCTATAATGTTAGATGCTGAAGATCGCGATGATAATTTTATAGAGAGCGATATGGATGCAGCGGATACCTATGAAAGTAGATGGTATATTTTGCACCAGAAGGCTACTGAATTTTTGAATGCTAAGCCATCGTCAGTAGAGTCGCATGAGACTGTAAAAAGTATAGCCGTTTCTCAGAGGTCTATGAATAATCGTCGTATTAGATTACCGAAATTTGAGTTGCCAACCTTTGACGGTCAGATCAAAAATTGGATTGGATTCTGGTCTCAATTCAAAAAGATTGACGAAGACGAGAGCGAGTTGAACAGTGATGATAAGATGCACTATTTGGTGCAAGCGATGGAAAGAGGGTCGTGTGCCAGAGAATTTATTGAGAGTTTTCCGCCGTCAGGAGAAAATTATGAGAAAGCGGTAGAACAATTGAAAAACAGATTTGGCAATGACAATTTAATTATTGACTTCTATGTGAGAGAGCTTTTACAGTTAGTCATAAATAAAAACTCTACGAAAATATCTACGAGGCAATTGTACGATAAACTCATGACCCAAATTTTAGCTCTAGAATCGCTTGGGCTTACAAAAGACAAATACGCTACACTTCTATATCCACTAGTAGAGTCGGCGTTGCCGAATGATATTTTGAAAGCGTGGAATAGATCGGGAGGACATTCACAAGGCGAGAAAGCGCTTTCGAGGTTACTGGACTTTGTTAGGCTAGAAGTTGAGTCAGAAGAGAGGATTAATATGGCCCACTTTAGTTTAAATGAATCCTCGAGCAGTTACGCTACGGCAGCGTGTTTGACTACAGCGTCTAATAAAAAGAATATTGACAAAGATGGCGTCTACAAACAAGAGAGTAAGTGTATTTGGTGCGAGAAAAGTTTCCATGTGAGTTCAGAGTGTAAGACTGCGATGAAAATGGACATTGAAGAAAGAAAAGAGTTTTTGAAGAAAAGCAGGTCTTGTTTTATTTGCTTGAAGAAAGGCCATTCGGCCATGCAATGTCGCAGTAATCCAAGATGTATAGTTTGCGGGAAAAGACATCATGCTATAATGTGTAGAGATGTGCCCAGCACTTCAGCGACGATTGCTAATGAAGGTTCTTCGAGTCAAGCGGTTTTGAGTCAGTCGGAGGTTAATAAGACTGTATTGTTACAAACGCTGAAGGTTCACTTTTGACTGGACGATCAGAACGTATAGACGACAATCTTATGGCAATGGAGACCAAACTCGGTTGGACTATTCAAGGCCCGGCGGTCGGTGTGTATTGCTCTGTAGATAGTTTAACCACTTTACATGCTTCTTTAACTTATAATGTAGAAGATTTTTGGGCACTAGAGATGTTGGGTATTAAGGATGAAGCTGAAGTGAAGCCCATAAAGTCTGAGGTTGAACAATTTTTTAGGAGTACTATACAGACTGATTGCGAAGGTCGATATGAGGTGAGGCTTCCTTGGAAAGATTTGTCGACAATTTTGGCACCTAATTATGAGTTAAGTTTGAAACGGCTCTTATCGACCACAAACAGGGTAACTCGTTTAGGTATATTAGACGAGTATGACAGGGTTTTCAAAGAGTGGGTAAGCTGTGGTATTATTGAAGAGGTAGAGAATGACGATCCCTTTATAGGGCGTTATATGCCACATCATGCGGTTGTAAAGGAGGAGAGTATAACCACAAAAATAAGGCCTGTATTTGATGCCTCTGCCGTCGATAAGAATGGTTTTTCTTTAAATTCGTGCCTAGAGAAGGGTTTGAATCTAATTGAGTTGATTCCTAAGCTACTAATTCAGTTTAGGAGAAATAAGATAGGTATTACGGCTGACATTAAGAAAGCATTTTTACAGATTTCATTATATCCGAAAGATCGTGAATACCTTAAGTTTTTATGGTGGCGTGACATTGCAGAGACACCTAAGGTATTGAAAACTTATAGACATAAGCGTGTTGTATTTGGTGTTACGTGTAGTCCATATCTTTTATCAGCTACCATATTATATCACCTTGAAAAATATAATAATCCAATAGTTGATATGTTAAAGAGTTCTTTCTACGTAGATAATTGTATAGTTAGTGTAAATACGTCAGAAGAAATGTATAAGTTTGTTGATGAGGCGAAGAGAGTTATGTTAGAAGGCAAATTTGAACTTAGATGCTGGGTTACAGGGCCGGAGTTGATAGATAAGGATATAGTCAAGGTTTCTGTTTTAGGTTTGAATTGGAATCCAAGTCGTGACAATCTATGTTGTAAGATTCCATCCTTTAGTGATACACAAATAACGAAAAGATTTTTGCTTTCTATAGCACAAAGTGTGTTTGATCCTTTAGGATTTCTCTGTCCAGCGACAATAGTCCCTAAATTAATAATACAGAAATGTTGGATTATGAACATAGATTGGGACCAACCGTTACCAAATGAGCTTAACAAGCATATTCAAGAGTGGTTGCGGCAGTTAAATGTGCTTAATTATTGTAGTATACCAAGAAGACTCAGTACATGTGACTTAGGCTTATCGAATAATAGTATTCATGTATTTTGTGACGCCAGTAAAAGTGCGTATGCTTGTTGTGTGTATTTACGCTCAGAATTAGACAGTGACGTATCAGTTCGTTTAGTGATGGCCAAATCAAGGGTGGCACCGACAAAATCTGTTACAATTCCTAGAATTGAGTTGCTTGCGGCATTAATGGCCTCGAGGCTAGCGTGCGAGGTGAAGAAGGCCTTAGACTTACCTTGCAAAGAATTTTATTGGACTGATTCTAATATTGTTTTAGCGTGGATAAGGAAGAAGGTAGGGTTTAATGTTTTCGTCCATAACAGAATAAAAGAGATAGTAAGTAGAACGAATTTTGAGGATTGGCGACACATACCAGGTAATCTGAACCCTGCAGACCTTCCTTCGAGAGGATGTAGTCCACAAGTTTTGTTAGATAGTAAATGGTGGGACGGGCCGTCGTGGTTGAAAGAAAGTAGCACTAATTGGCCTCAGTCTAAAGAACTGTCTGTGGATTTAGTTACAGAAGAATTAAGTTCTGTACTAGTAAATGTACAGGAAAAAGACATATTTTCAAATAGGTTTTTGTACTTTAGTTCTTTTTGTAAGTTGGTTAGAATGATAGGGTGGTGTCTTAGATTTATTTTTAATAGCCGTCATGATGAGAAACGAACCAAGAATTTAACTAAAGATGAGATTATGGTTGCGGAGGTATATCTTTTCAAATGTTTACAAGCAGATTATTTTTCGACTGAAGTGCGGAGTAAATTGAATTTGGAGATATTTAAAGATGATAATGGCCTATTACGTATTAAAACTAGACTAACACTGAGAAGTGATTCGAAAGATTTTTTGACTCCTATTTTGCTTCCGAAGTGCCAAATAGTCGAGCGCCTAGTGATAGAACGTCATAGGAAAAATTTACATGCTGGTTCTCAGACGTTGATTTCGATAATGAGGCAGTCTTATTGGATATTAGGCATTAGGAAGCTAGCTAAACGAGTAGTAAAGGATTGTATAGTATGTAAGAGATTTTCAGCCAAGAGAGGGACTGCACCAATAGCACCATTGCCTAATGATAGGATTGAGTGCAGGGGTCCATTTGAAGTAACCGGGGTTGACTTTGCGGGACCGTTATACTTAAGAACTGGCGAAAAATGCTGGATATGTTTGTTTACGTGTGCGGTTTATCGTGCGGTTCATTTGGAGCTGTGCGTTGCTTTGTCAACCGAAGATTTTTTGTTAGCCCTGCGCAGATTTTTAGCCAGAAGAGGTGAAGTAAAAACAATCTATAGTGACAATGGCACAAATTTCAAAGGTGCAAATCATATTTTAAACAGCCTAGATTGGACAGCTATTGAAGCCAAAACTGGTAAAATTATATGGCGCTTCAGTCCACCCACAGCGCCATGGTGGGGAGGATTCTGGGAGCGCATGGTGCGAACAGTTAAAGAACTCTTGAGACGGGTGTTAGGGAAAGCTGCCTTGAATTTTAATGAGATGTCGACCGTCCTGTGCGAAGTAGAGGCGGTAGTTAATTCACGGCCTTTGACCTACGTCGCGGATAGTACTGAAAACGTTCAACCTCTTACTCCTGCTTCTTTTTTGCTGCATTCTAAATCATCCAACGCTTCTCCTGTTGATATAGAGTTTATAGATGGATCTATATTGACATCGCGATGGCGATATGTTAAGAAGTTATGTTCCGATTTGAAACAGCGTTTTCGGAACGAATATTTAGGGTTGTTGGTCAGGAAGTTGGAGAAGGGAAATTATATAGGTGTTAAGCCCGGGGACGTTGTATTATTAGAGACTAGTAACAAGAAGCGTGTAGAGTGGCCTCTTGGCTTAGTATTGGAAGTCCTAAAAGGGTCCGATGGGTATGAGAGAGTAGTACGCCTGAAGACAGCTGCAGGTGAACGATTGAGGGCTTTGCAGTCCATCTATCCGTTAGAGTTATCCAGTGGTAATATCGAAGAGCTTACTAGACATACGGATATTAGTATACACCGAGCGCCGTCAAAGCCTTCTAGAGATGTTCCAGTTCGAACGCGTTCTGGTCGGCTCGTCAAGGTGCCAGATAGGCTAACCTTTTAATTTTGTATTTTTTAACTGTGAGCCACAATTTATGTTTTATTTAGAAGAATGGCGCTATATTAGTTTTGATTATTTTTGGACAGCGCCATGGTGGGGAGGATGTTACGAACTCCTTTTCAATAATTTGTGTTTTTTATAGTCATATTCTTTATGTCTATTTTTTGCTTGTCACTCTAATATATGTCAGTTTTATGGAGTCACGTATTTTTATTTCGTAAATGAAATATAATTAAAAAAGCCTCCCACAGCTAATATTTTACGACCTGTGGGACAAACAACAACACCAGCCATTCGCCAACAGGCATGGAATGAATGTATGATTGAACGAAAATTGATCTCCTACTGTTTCTCTCGTCGCATGATAGATGGCGTGAACACTATCGTTCGATAGTAGAATGCAGTGCGTGAGCTCGCCTAGTCCTTCATGCATATAACGCGATCGGCCGATAGTTGTTCGATAGTTTGATTGAATAGGCATCGGTCAATGGTTTGCGATAGTTCGATTGTGCGATTTTGATCGTTAATGCGCGCATCGCCCTAAAGCTCCATACTGATTCCCTGATTGGTCAAACTATCGGCTAACTAAAAAAACACACTATTAAGAAATTAATAAGAATGAAGTTAATATAAGCGTTACCAAATCATCTACAAAATCTGAAGAGATGAAAGATTCTCTTTTTGCAAACAAAACGGTACACTGTCCTATCTCGTTATGTATATTCGACCTCAAATCGAAGTCTGATTGCGGAGTCGTTTTGTGGAATGCGTTTGCCTTTATTAAGTCTTTCAATATTGCCGTCTCGGCTCCTTCCTTCGAAATAAGAAACAGATTGAGTAAGCCTCACTTATAGATTCTCAATTTCATATTTATCGGCGTCACCAGTTCCAAGAAATTTGTTCTTGAAGCAGTTTCAAAATTTGAAAAGTTTTGCAATCTGAGAAACGAAACACGTTTTTCGACATTTGAAAATATTGGGTTGTTTTGAAAAGCGAATGCTGATTCGAATCGCATTAGTTGAATCAGATTTGAAAAGAAAATTTTAACTATGGGTAACTGCGAACATATAATATATACACATGTGTTCGCAGATGGTTAAGACCATAGATTTATAATTACTGACGTTTATAGATGCGCATGTGTGCGTGAACAATAGTACTGCAGTCTGACAGTTGCCGTCTTTTCTACGTGACTGACAGGACTACTTAGGCCGCCTGCGTATACGTGAAAGGTCTCGTCTATCTATCTCGCGTATAATATACGCGTTAATATGCTCTTCCCATCGTCTCCCACCCGGGAGGCACTGGTTCGATCCCCGCCACATACCAATGTGTTTTCAAATGTTGAATTCATATGTTAGTTCAATCGCCGCTTTTACGGTGAAGGAAAACATCGTGAGGAAACCTGCACACACCTATGAAGAAATTCTTAGGTTGTGTGTGAAGTCGACCAACCCGCACTTGGCCAGCGTAGTTAACTAAGGCCTAATCGCCCCTAATGTGGGGTAGGCTCGAGCCCCTCGGTGGGGACATTATATGAGCTGTTGATGATGATGATGCTCTTCTCCTTTCACATTACCGATCTACATATTCCTATATCTATGGTTAAGACCAAGAACTAGGAAGACTGCAGAAGAAATGGATGGATTGAGTGAAAAAATGAAGTAGAGGATTAAACTGATATAGAAGAATAGACTCGAATAGATTGGTAACAAGTTAGGAAGAAGACAGTAACTAGGAAAAGAGTTTAAAAAGTTATAAAGACGAATGAAGTCCAACCCAATAACAATACAATAAAATTAATACAAATACAATTAAGCTGTCAGATTCTGCATTACCAGAAATGTATGAGTGTACCAATTTTTAAAATTGTGGCTGCCTATGAATTATTGTCATTGACATTATTTTTTAATTTTATCAAATAAATATAAACTACATTTTGGTACTAGGGTTTGTTCTAAGTCCGCCTGGCTGTCACCATACCCATAACTGTGTTCCATTAATGAATTATAAGAAAGCTAATCCCTCAATGGCCGTGTTATGTCGGCAGAGTAGAATAGCATCACCCCATATCCTCCAATAGGTGTCATAGAAGGCGACTAAGGGATCAGCAGAGGGGTATTGATTACCTTAAATACTCCTTCCACCAATCCGCATTGAGTGTGGTAGACGCCTAAATCTCCTTCGATGACAAGGAGATGCCTTTGTCTCAGCAGTGGGTCTAATTTTAAGGAACTTTATGATGATGAATCCCTCAGTATTTAAGGGTTCCGGGTAAAGGTAGGAAAACAAAAATGGCGAATTTTTCAAGCTTTTCTCATTTTCTTCGTCAGATAAAGATTCAAGGTTGCTGAATGCAACGTTATTAAGGACTCTTTGGAATGTCTGAGCTGCATTCTTTAGTCCAAACGGCATTCTCGTAAACTCCTGCCTTCTTCGCCTTCTTCATCACTTACCACCAGGCGATAGAAAGTTCAAGAGTTTCTCAATCAAGTATAAAAAATGAAGACTAACTTTGGCCTACCTAAACCTGTGAATAATTGATAACATTTTAAAAAAACTAGTTATGATAAATACAAAGCCATTTGGAGCTTTAGTCATTTAGAACCTTCTAGAACACTATATTTTTTTTCAGAATTTATTACTTGCTAAAAGAGGTTTAAAAAAAAACGAAATGTACCAAAATGGACAACGTAGGATTACTAACACAAAATGTCTTTGCCTTCCATCTTTTTTTTCCAACATAACCAAACTTAACCTCAAACACTTGACAGTTGTGATGTATTTTTTTTACTTTATAGAGGCCATGACATTAACCAACAAAATTCCTACAGTAGCACTTACGACGTTTTAGAATAAATAAGTTTTGAAATTTTAAAATAAAATACTTAGAATCAAAAGGAAAGAAAATTGAAAAATATGTGATGTCTTTAAATGTCCTTTTTGTAATGATGTCAATTGCGTTTTAAAATTATCCTTTGCCTAAAAAAGGAATCCTAAAAAAGTTCCTGTTCGGACGCTTCATTGTAATACTTAAAAATATAGCATCTACTTAGATTTGGGAATGCACAAAGAAATCAAGAATAAACAAACTACAACTTAGTTATGGTTTGGAAGTATAATTTAAATTCAAAAGAGAAGCCAAAAATCAACATTTGAAAAAGAAATATACGAATGAATCGAAAGTTCGCCAAATCAACATTTTCACACGAAGTTTTTCCACGCAAATGTTTTGCAAAAGATTGTGCAAATATTTTCCTTTTTCCTCCAATTTACCACCGCAATCGACGCGGCATCGGAGCTGGTCAATCGTGAAACGATCGCCATTCTCACTGAGATATAGTACTATTGTTTCCATGCTGTGCGCCAGTTGAACCCGTGTCAAAGTAACAATGGCGAGTTGAATAGAGCTTTTGGCTCATGAAAGCTTTATTGTTCATGCGTAGTTCGTATTGTTTTTATTATAAATTTGGTAATAAAGGTTGTCAACTTAAATATTAAAATTTAATGGATACCACACAATTTTGGCGTTGAGCGTAATAAACAAACACATCGAAACTGCTTTTAACTTAGGGATGTTTCTCCTTTTAATAAAGTTAATAACACAAATCATTATCAGTATAATAAGTTGGTGACGTGATTCATATAAATGCACACACACATAGACACACACACGCACACACAACCAATCAGGTATATAGGTAATTGTCCTGACAATTCCTTTTTATTATTTTTTATTTTATTGTTTATTTCATGTGTCTTTATTAAAGGTATTAAAATACTTACTTAGATTAAGACTTTAAATAGTTTTAGATCTATTAGCTTCTTTTATATTTATTTTTATCAGGATTTAAATCTGAATTGATATGATAACATAGGAAGACGAGGCTCTACCAACACAAGTATCTTCGGATTACTTTCTGGGAAGCCCCGGAAACTTAATTGTAAAGGATTTACAGAAATAAAATACATTTTATTTATTTATATATTACTTAATTAAATTTAAAAGCAATAGAGAATGTTTTAGAATGACTTTTACCCGACTACGGCTAAGCCAAAAGGATATGTAACGATTTTAACAGTATATGTATGTTTGTATTTACGTACATTCCATTGTAGCCCCTAAACTTGTCATCCGATTTTGATTAATGTGGTGTCAATCAATTCGTTAGGAAGAGTTAGAGTTTTTTTTGTAACCCCGATTTCAACCGATTTCATTCCTCTGAAGTTTGTACAGTCAACAGCACGTCGGGCTATACACGACTGTCAAATTTCTCCAAACGATTTTTAACCTAAGCCTATTCAATAATGTGCATGATCGATTGGGAAAATTTGACAGTTTGTGGTAACCCAACGTGCTGTTGTCTGTACACAAATTCTTTTTGTGGTTGCTAAGCAACGAGAAACAAACAAAACAGTGTGTGTGTTTTGTTTTTGACACACATTTAGTAATGAGATCTATAATTTTATGAAATAATTTTATTTCTTTATTATACAACTAGCTTCCGCCCGCGACTTCGTCGGCGTGGACATTCGAGAAAATCCTAAGGGGACCAATTAAATAACCAGGATAAAAAGTATTCTATGTTTTAATTTCATCAAAATCCGATCAGCTGTTTTACGTGATTATGCGGTTTTTACGTGTAAATCAGTAAAAATGAAGCATTTTACTAGGGATTTTTTTTATTGGTCCAATAGCAAAACCAAAAACTTTCTTTAAATGGACTTTGCTAATTACTTTTAAATCGTTGGGGCTGAATAATTATTTAACTTCATAATTATTATGCTGAGACGGAGAAGAAACAGCGAAAAAAACTCAGCGAAACAGCGAAAAAAACTCAACAAACTTACAATTTCGTAATGATTTCAAATACTATTACAGGTCAATAGACCAGGGTCGATAATTTTAAAAATGGTAAAAAGTGAAAAAAAAATATAGTAGGATGATGTTTTTTTTATTACCTACAACTTTTCCATTTATTTTTTTTTTCATTGGACTTACAGTTTTACGGAAATCGAGATTAACCGTTTTTTACCCTTTTTTTACCCCACTTTACCCTTCCCGATCTCAGATCGCCCGTAATTTATTTTTCCTTTCATTTTTGTTATATTCTCTACCTTTTCCAATGGGTTTCATCCTACTATAATTTTTTTTGGTCTCAAAAATTATCGACCCTGGTCTACAATAGATATTATGTATGTTTTGAATGCGCAAATTATGAGTAAATTTTACTCCCACGCATTTGGATTATTTAAATAATCTTACTCTTTGTTGTGGTTTTTGAGTTTATTCATTACAAACATACAAATATTTTATAATATTAGTGTTGGTAACTATGTAGATATTTTACCAATATTATGCATTGTATAGAGACGCGCGAAAATTGTTTTCTATTATACTAGCTGTTCCGGCCACGTGGTAATTTCTGTAGTAACTGTGGTAATTTCATAGTACTGACCTATAACATTTTATCTGCAGTAAAAAAAATATGACTACTTATCAAAATAAAAACTATCCTATCTCTCAAGTTGAATCATACTGCACTGCACACGGTGTACAAATTTGATTAAAATCGGTTAAGCAGTTTAGGAGCCCATCGCGGTCCAACAACATAACACGTAATTTATAACGGGTGTAAAAGACATGAGCAGTCAAACGAAAACCATGTATTCTACTCACCATCATAACATTTTTTTTCCTTCAGACTATACCTGGGAAATTGATAGTTACGGTTTTATTGAAGGTCAAAGTCATAATTTTTTTTTTCATTTTTTTATGAAAACATATTCTAAACATTATTTCTTAATTTTTGTCCAAAGAAACATTATCATTTTTTTTTAGTATTTCATAATAAAAAATGGCTTCAAAGCGTTAGCGTTCAACGTAGATCACTCGATCCGCGCAGACACTAACGAACGGGGCCATTGAACTCCGTGCGCGTGCATCCTGAGTGCAAAAAATTACGACGCGGGCGACTAACATTTATTACCCTTTAACAGTTGATTATGAGGAGAATGAGATCGATAGCGCCGCAGTCGTGCATTATTAGTAATAATCACGAAAGTTAAGCTACCAAGTGCGCGGTCGGCACTCGGATGGGTGACCGAAAATTTATAAATTTGGAGCAGGGTAGGCAAAATAATGATCAGCTGATGAGTTAATGATTAAATTACCTAATCAACGTGTTAAAACTTAATTTATTTAAGTATTGGACCCGCAGTCAGCTGACTAATAAATTATTAGATCTACCTACTACCTGGTTGAACAAAGTAATAAACGATCAACCATCCAATAACCTGCCGTCAAGCTCAGACCGCCCAGTAGTAAGCATCTACATTACCTGGTTATTAAGTCTTTTATCACTGATAAAGAATTACCTACGTACTTTGTTGATTTACCATACAAGTAACAGATAGGTATTGAATAACTACCTACATAAAACGGTGATTTCAATTTCATACACATAAAAAGTTACTTCTCATTCTTTTACATTTTTAAAATCACAGTGCCTGTAAAAAAATGAGTTTTCTTTTACGTTCAATTTGGTATAAACTTATGACTTTAAGGATAGCGAGAAAACATATCCAGATAGGATAGGACCCACAATTTCAAATTTATTCCATAATAATGTAAGAATTTACGCTTTGACTTTAGTTCCTACGTAGATGTGTAGGTATGTTAGTAAGGACTGACAATTTCTTCAAGTTCCAGAGACGATAACATTTTGAAGAAAGCTTTAAATGAATTAAGGCATGATTACTTATTTTACACTTGTTATAAAATTTAACCCAGATACTCCTGAAACTATTTACCATCACGGATCTTGATAATATTTTAGTATGTTGTTATTTATACTTCTAAAGTTACGAGAAAAATCATGAAAAAAATCAGAGACGTTTGGGAAAGCCGGAAAATGGGCGGTGTTATAACACCTGGTAGGAGAATGCACTACTGTACTGTGGTACTAACGGGTGAGGATAGGATTGGATTAAAAACATTAAATGAATTGTTTTTATTTGTTCTCACGATATATTTAACTTAAATAGGAGTGTGATACGCTAATAAACAATTTTTAGGATAAAATCAACATCGCACTTCCTACAAAGGGAATTAGTTTTCTTTTTGCAGACCTTACGAGTCAAACATTTTTCTCTTTATTAAATGGTATGGTCCAATCTGTCAAATTTTGAACTTTCGCTATGAGTAGAAAGAGGGACAAGATCCACGCTTATCATTTTTCTTCTTGGTCTCTACTAAAAAGCTTTAGCAACAACCCTTCGAAAAGTAAGATGGTCGTAATCCCTTCCATATTGCCTATACATTTGTTAAGTACCTATTATCAGTGACCATATCTAAACAATGACAATAAGAGGAAAATAGCACTTTTCGCCACGAATAGAGATTAGGTAAAGACATATATTTTAGTCAGATAATTGAAGAAATTCTTTAGGATTATCCCGATTATGCCTCTTGATTTTTCACCACTGCTGATGTTCCTGTTACAGGAGTCGAGACAACATTATTTTCTAAAGCGCTTGATGCTGTGCGTCTTTTTAGCTAAATAAAACAGTTACATATTATTTTCATCATCTGAATAAAACTCATATAAATGGCCTTAGCTTCGGCTCCGGGCTGCGAACCGGAAAAATTGTGCAGTTCCACGATGTTTTCGTCACCAGAATTCTCATCGGTTACGTTTGCATTTTCAGTATCAAAGGCAAAATAGCAATAACACCTGGCAAGGGCATTTCATTGTAATTTTTATCCAATTTGTCTATTATTTTGATGAGCTTTAACGCCTTCCTCTGATTTAATCTAAAATATAATACCAAAATATATTAGACGTTGATACTCCTACTAGGTGTTATAACACCGATGCGGTTTCAGAACCTATAAAAAATGAAATATTGCACTAACACAATCAACTTATTTGTATTTGGGTAAATAGCATTAATATTAAAATAATATATGCCAAAGACATACTAAGAAACGAATATATTTTTAATAGCTTACCTTTTTATCAGACATAGTTAAATTATAATATGACTGTACCTTTAAAACACAATTTATGCTACAAAATAATTTTATTTTGTTTATTACAACTGCCTAGAATCAATCTCTGATAAGTACAAAATGAGATAAGCTTATAATTTCGATAGAAATATCCCTTTTAAAATCTTATATTTGAGGGTAATTACAATTAACTTTGAGCGGTGTTATAACACCTGGTAGGAGTAAGTGGGTTAATAACAATGAAGAAAGGTACAGAAAATAAAATACCTACATTCAATCAAGCATTGCTTCGTAACCTAGCAACGCGCGGGAAACTCGTGTCGTGGCAGGCGCTTTGGCCGGCGGCCGGCGCGGGCGGCGCGAGCTCAAAAGAATTACCTACGTACTGCGCTTGCATACAATGTTGCCAACTTAGTGTTTGCTCTAAACCTAGTAAAATTTTTTTTGTTCATTGTGTTGTTTGCGATAATTTAATTCAATGTTTACTGTTTAACGTCATAACCGAGCACCAAAGCAGTAATTACTTTTTACTTCGCGTTGCATGAATAAACGGTAATGTTAAAACAGGAATTAACACGTTTTGTTAATCAATAATTATTAAATCAGTAATTACTGGTGAGATATGGCAAGTGTACTACACACACCATCACTGGTAAATTGGCACTCTGATAGCGATTGATTTATTTGGTTAAATGTTTTTTTTTACATACCTAAGTTGAGTTATTTATTGTATCTGCGCCAAATCTGAAACGATTACGACAATTATTTTTTGTTATAAAGGTCGTAATAGCAGATTGGTTTCTTTTACATTAAAAACTGCCAAAGTACATGAATAAACGTTCATGTCAGTTTATAAAAAATAGTTCGCCGCGACGACCGACCGCCATATTGAATTCGTATCTGTCGCTAAGCGGGCCTCGTAAAAATTATTGGTTGCGGAGTGTTTTCTTGTAAACGACCACCAGAAACATTAAAGTTATCCTAAAACGGAGTTGCTTATCATACGAAAGTAATTTTCTATTCACATCAACTACTGTTTCACATAACAATACAATTTGTCATCTACAAATTTTGCGACAGAAACAACGATATAACAACGTTAGGCGATATGGTGGTACGCCGAGTGTGCGCTCATAATAGCGATTATAATTTTTGCAACAGTGTGCACTAGTGAGTAAATGTGTGCTATGCGTGTTTGCCTCACCCCCCGCAAAAAACGGCAGAATGTTTTCTGTACTAAATCTGCGTTATGCCACGTCCCGTGTTAAATGGTCTAAGGTCACCGTCATGACGATGGGATTAGTAGATTTTTAACGACAATTAGCTCATACATTGTGGTTAAAGTATTGGAAAGTTTTTCAAGATTGTCTACCACAAGTGTGTTTATTTTAGTTCCTTTTTTTGGTTGGTACTATTTTATTTTCAGATAAATTCAGATAATGAAAATGTATTGTAGTACTAAAAATAAGTATGTTTGGTTGCGGAATTTTTATATCAGTAGCTGGCAACACTCCGTGTGATTTATTTGGAAGTTCTCTACCTACTTCGCTACCGCTAGTCGCTAGCGTAGCGCCACGGTAGCAGCACGCTTATGATCGAATGCTTTCGAACTCGTGTAAATGAGGTTGCGTAATCAAACCGGTTTTATGGTATAATATCTTGCCGTCCGAGTAATAAGCGGTTCTAAGGCTTCAGCGCAATTTTCAGTGCAGTTTGTGTTGTGATCGTGGTGATTTAGTGAGTGTTAGAAACAAGATCCCGGGCATGTTTATAACGCCCGCGAACATGTGAACATGGTTTACTGTTATACTTGGTCCCGTTTTCTTGCCGCAAAGAATGGATGGGCGATCTTACCTGGATCTGTTAAACGGGTACATTTCAGACGCTCTGGACAACATGCCACTAACTCAGCTGCGAGATAGATGGTACCAGCACGACCGACGGCGACCCCCCCCCAAACACACATTGTGATACCCGTTCGGGAGCGGCTGACGGAGCTGTTCGGTGACCAAGGGATTGGGCGGTATGGGCCTATGCACGATCGCCAGATAACCCCTCTAGATTTTTTTTGTAAGGGGTTCGTCAAGGACAGAGTTTTTGATCGCCCTTGCGAAACGGCTGTTGAGATGCGTCAAAAAATCATTGACGTATTCGAGGAACATAAGCAGCAGTCGCTACGAGAGGGAATCCTGGAGCGAGTTCACGAAGAAACGCTGTAGGTATCGTGCGTGCATGTGTCTACACGTCGAAGGTCGCCAGTTTGAACCGCACCTCACCCTTTCGAAAGGCCTATCGTAGATGAAAATTAATGAACAGTAGGTAAGTACCTAGATTAATTGTTAGGCGTATTGAAACAAAAATTTTTACTGACATTTATGTTAACCTACATTGTGAACTTCGTGGCCGTCTGGCAAAATTATCGCGGTCTTGCGATGCGTGCGCGTTGAGCGCTTTACATTGCGCGGTACAATTTGCAATTTTTTTTAACACCAAAAAATTTAAATCATTTCCCAGCAATTATTTTTTGAAATGTTACTTATTTTGATGTATAGAATACATGGTTCTCGTTTGACTGTTCATGTCTTTTACACCCGGTATATATTATTATTAAGATTATGTACACATCACACCACAATCTAGGCATAAAGAGATATACGTTGATAAAACGGCTTTCTTTAAGCAAATACGTTGAACGGAAATTACAACAGACTGTGTTGGTTGATGTATTGCCTACTTTCACCCTTGACGTCGCTGATAACCTGATTCTCCGAGCTTATAGGATAGCAATGCCTCTACATTTATTAGAACTGACATAGGAAGTAACACCGTTCCAAATAAGTTTTGTATGTGCTTAAGGTGCCTGTAGGATATTTTCTTATCAAACAAAAATAAACACTATGAAGTTTGTGGTAGAATATGACTTAGCGTAATTTTGTCAATGCAGCAACACTTCAGCTTCGCACATTATCGCTAGCTCTGAAAGAGTCTTAATTAGAAGGTTATAAGACTCATATTTGTTTAAAAATACTCTGCTCCATTCTTCGCCGATTAATTGGACAGGCAGGCAGCCTCATTGTCTTTTTGTTTTCTAGAATTTTCTAAAATATGCCAAAGTGTTTATGAAATCATATTGTAAATTAGTATTGAAATATATTATTTTGTAACGACATTTGAATTTACAATCAATTTTTAGGGAGTATAGAAGCACAGTGAGGAAAATTGAGAAGAACAATCTTTTCAGCTATCCTAGTATTATCCACGCGGCGATATGGACCTCAATCCATTTGTTAATTAAACAAGGAGGCCTAATAACATTCTGCTATAGGCAAAATTTGCAAAGACGTCGCCTTCATAATACAGTATACGCTTTGCCTTATCTATGTATCGTATTATCCGTCATTAACTTGTTACGCGCAATTTATTCGAGGGTCTGATTAACTAAGAAATAGGGATGGGAAAAACATTTCTGGCGAAAATATGGTATCAAAGCTATAGATGAAGATTATTTTCCAGAACTATATTTAATTGAGAAAGATAATAAGAGGCCTTGAATCCAGTCAATTCATCATCACAGTCTTTATAATTTGACCAACTGCTGGGACACAAGGCCTATCCTTGCTATCGAAGGAAGTGTAGGCAGTGGTCTGCCGGCATCACGCGGACATTCGAGTACTGCTATAGATTTTGGCAAAGATCCTTGGTGGACGCTTCCCTGACACCAACCTTACTGTTGTAGGTGGTTGACTCGACAGCGAGTTGGAGCGATGGTCCGCACGGGAATCAGAATCTCCCTGTCGGACTTCTTCGGAGCTAGTGTCCATTTCAGTGGACATAGTTTAAAAATACTGTCATTATGAATCGCTCTAAACAGAGTTCAAATGTAAACTGTTTGTGACATTCGGTAAATTCTTAAGATGAAGTTATAACAAACAGTAGGTAGTTATAAAAAATGTAGAGGTATGAAATTTTCTAAAATATATAAAAAAAAATTTTTTAATAAAAAACGGTATAAATGACCTCCCCTATTCAGAAATATCAATGTAATATATTTTAAGGTGAGTTATTTAGGTCTGAAGGGTGATCAGAACATCAGTGCGAGTAATATTACCTACTTTATATATAGTTTTATTTACAAATCTGTTGAATAAGTAATGAAGAGAAAAGGATTAGAGAATTTGTTTTGTTAACTAACAAACTAGAACTTCAATACCCCCGAGACTTAGTAAGAACTTTCAGCAGACCGAGTCAGAACTTAGTTCTTTCCCTTCCATTTGAAGTAGATTGCGTTCCTGCAAAAGTGAGTTTAAAGTAGAAACGTAAAAAAGTTGTAATTCGGACTTAATTATTAGGAAGAAAGAGCATTTGAAAAAATATCATTAACCTTTCAATATTATTTACAATTAAGTAGTTTATAAGTTATTTGTATCTAGTTTTAGTAACCTGTTTATAACGTAGATTTGATTTGTTTTATTAAGAAGTCGAGAAAGATTATGATTTGTATCGAATAATTATGTTGACATAGTAATTAAATTGTTTTTCTGTTAAGTATAACAGTAAATAAATTATTATATTAAATTTCCATTATTATTACTCAGACCAATAAAAATTGGTCTGAGTATTATTATAACAAAGATTGAAATTAAAACATTAGGTCTAAAAAAATAACTGTTTTAATTATGGTTCTTGTAATAATCCTACAAAATACGTATTTTTTATTATGGTACAACGATGGGTCAAAGCTCAACCAACCATACTGTAATAGTTTTTAAGGAGCAATAAACATTTTTTTCATTTCATTTCATTTCATACTTGTACAATTCAAGTAAGTAGGTATTTTGTAACTTTAATTATTACTATTAGGTATCTACAACTGGCGCCATCACTAGAATGTTCGTCACTACGCATAATATCTAGGCGACCATTACCATTTCAAATGCGACCCTAATTTTAATTAATGCAAGTAGCAAAGGACTGACGAGGGTACATCAGCGAGCGGCTATGATGAAATGCTTAATAACACTAATAGTCCAGTCAACAAGTTCAAAAACGTGAAAAATAGAGATAAAGCTCCTAAAAATATGAGCAATAGCTCATTGGATTCGGAACGACCTCTAGAAAAATGAGTTTTGAGGCTTTTACTGCACGTAAAAAATTGCAATTGTTATTAACAAAATAAGATGAAAAAAAAGAGGTATTTACGTTTTTGTTAATAACTCATAAACTATTAATATTTAAGATATTTGGAAAAAAGGTCCTTAAAGAGGAGGAAATTTCCGAAAAAAAAGTCCCAGCTCCCGGAACTCTACCTCTATTATTTATAATTTTAATTTAACGCTGAAAATAGGGCTCCGCGCAGCCATTACGGCATGGGCGCACTGCCGTTAAAGACAGTTTCTTACATAAAATTATTTTTTTATAGTAACAAATATGAATTTAAAAATTTAAATAAATTATGGTGTCATCCAGATACTTGAAAGAATATATTCCCGTTGGAAAAAAATTTTTAAATTAATTTTTCAAAAAGTTATGCAATTGTTAATTAACGAATTTTTTTCCTATCTCCGTTTTCATAAATGACGACATAAAAATTTAAATAATAAACCTATAAATTTTTGGCTCTGTGGAGCTCTTCTTATATATATACTTAACAAGATCCCGCGATAAAAGTTTATTAAAGTTAATTATTTTGTTTATAACAATTTTTTAAAGTTAACAAAAAATGAAAAGTCTAAGAAATGTTATTAAAAAATTTTTTTTAAACAAATGTTATATTATTGCTGCTTTCTTATCCAACAATGGCATTAAGTAACATCGAAAAAAAATTTTTTACATCATTTGTTAAGAAATTGTTTATAAACAAATAGACAAGTTTAATATTTAAAGAAATTTTTTTTTTACCATTATGTTGTCTTGGCAAAATAATGTTTTTTTTTTTAAAAAAATTTTCTTGAATAAATTTTTTTATTGTTTATAATCGTTTTTTTATATTGTGAATGTTTAAATAATTAGTTAAGGAATGATTTTCTCCTTAAAAATCATAATTGGCATTTCTTCATAGGTAAATAGAAAAAAAAATTTTTTTTATCAATAATTTCATTGTTTGTTAACTTAACAATTTGTTATAAACAAATTCTAACTACCGTTATATTTTTTTTCTAGAGCTAAAAAAAATAACAAAAACAGCCATATATATCAAAATACTAAAAAAATTTTTTTTCTATTTTTTATAACGCTTTTATATTAAATTTTTTTTTAGTATTTTGATATATATGGCTGTTTTTGTTATTTTTTTTAGCTCTAGAAAAAAAATATAACGGTAGTTAGAATTTGTTTATAACAAATTGTTAAGTTAACAAACAATGAAATTATTGATAAAAAAATTTTTTTTTTCTATTTACCTATGAAGAAATGCCAATTATGATTTTTAAGGAGAAAATCATTCCTTAACTAATTATTTAAACAATCGAAATATAAAAAAAACGATTATAAACAATAAAAAAAATTATTTAAGAAAAATTTTTTTTTTAAAAAATCATTATTTTGCCAAGACAACATAATGGTAAAAAAAAATGTCTTTAAATATTAAACTTGTCTATTTGTTTATAAACAATTTCTTAACAAATGATGTAAAAAAATTATTTCCGATGTTACTTAATGCCATTGTTGGATAAGAAAGCAGCAATAATATAACATTTGTTTAAAAAAAAATTTTTAATAACATTTCTTAGACTTTTCATTTTTTGTTAACTTTAAAAAATTGTAATAAACAAAATAATTAACTTTAATAAACTTTTATCGCGGGATCTTGTTAAGTATATATATAAGAAGAGCTCCACAGAGCCAAAAATTTATAGGTTTATTATTTAAATTTTTATGTCGTCATTTATGAAAACGGAGATAGGAAAAAAATTCGTTAATTAACAATTGCATAACTTTTTGAAAAATTAATTTAAAATTTTTTTTCCAACGGGAATATATTCTTTCAAGTATCTGGATGACACCATAATTTATTTAAATTTTTAAATTCATATTTGTTACTATAAAAAAATAATTTTATGTAAGAAACTGTCTTTAACGGCAGTGCGTCCATGCCGTAATGGCTGCGCGGAGCCCTATTTTCAGCGTTAAATTAAAATTATAAATAATAGAGGTAGAGTTCCGGGAGCTGGGACTTTTTTTTCGGAAATTTCCTCCTCTTTAAGGACCTTTTTTCCAAATATCTTAAATATTAATAGTTTATGAGTTATTAACAAAAACGTAAATACCTCTTTTTTTTCATCTTATTTTGTTAATAACAATTGCAATTTTTTACGTGCAGTAAAATCCTCAAAACTCATTTTTCTAGAGGTCGTTCCGAATCCAATGAGCTATTGCTCATATTTTTAGGACCTTTATCTCTATTTTTCACGTTTTTGAACTTGTTGACTGGACTATAACGGAGATGATATCTAAAGAGCTGTTGCCAAAATGTTTTCATTCTAATTATTTAGGCAAATGTAATGCCGGCAGAGTAGAATAGCATCACCCCATATCCTCCAATGGGTGTCGTAGAAGACGACTAATGGATCAGCAAAGGTGTATTGGTCACCTTATACTCCGTCCACCAATCCGCATTGGGCAAGTGTGGTGGACTTTTACGGTGAACGAAAACATCGTTATTAAACCTGCATGCACCTATGAAGAAATTCTTAGATTGTGTGTGAAGTCGACCAACCCGCACTTGTCCAGCGTGGTTGCCTAATCGCCCCTAATGTAGGGTAGGCTCGAGCCCCCTGGGGACATTATATGAGCTGTTGATGGGGATGATGATGAAGCGTGGTGGACTACTGCCTAAACCTCCTTCAATGACAGGGATGGCCTTGTGTTCCAGCACTAGGTCAAATTATAAAGGTTGTTATGATGATGACATACCAACAATCACGCTCGTAGTTTTATGAGGGGTTAAGCAGAGCCTTAAGAAATATTTTACACGGAAGGAATCGGAAAGCCTATTTACAGGTCCTGAACCTTTCATCCCAAATTCTTAAAGCTACATCAGCAGAGCCATTAAAGAATAATGTTCGTTCATAACAGACATCTTATGGAATGGAAAATGTTGCCTGGTATGAAATATTCCACATCCTTCTTAGGAGCTTGTCTTAGAGGATGGAGTAAATTTATGCTGCTCTCATAGCAGCAAACAACAGGCCCGTCGTATCTTGGTCGGGCTTACAGGGCACTATGGCACAAACCACATGCTCAACAACATCGAATTGCAGAGCATGTGGACACGACAGGGATTCCATGGAACACGTATGCTGTGTGACTGCGATTCCGTAGCCTGGACTAGAATGAATATCAAAGGCCTATCAAAGGCTATTCCCTGTCGTGTTCTGCACTGCATGCTCTTCAAGCCCATGGACAAAGTTAGGTTAATGGCCTACATATTCAAGGAGAGACAGGAGTAAAAGGAAATGGGAACACAAAACATCACACTGGGTCGAAGTGCATTGAGAGGAAACTCACGATCCCATTATAAGATAAGATAAAATGCAGCTGCATGCAGCCTGTCGCCTACATAAAAAGGGGCAGCAAAGCCAAAAAGTAGCAATCCTTCAGTAAACAAACCACCACAAAACCCAACAACCAGGACAAATGCTACACTCAAAATCATCTCAGCAGACCAGTTATCATCATTAATTATCATCATCATCATCATCATCATCATTTCAGCCGAGAGACGCCCACTGTTGGACATAGGCCTCCCCCAAGGATCTCCAAACCGGTCGGTCCTGCGCTGCCCGCATCCAGCGGCTTCCCGCGACCTTAACTAGATCGTCAGTCCACCTTGTGGGGGGCCTACCAACGCTGCGTTTCCCGGTACGTGGTCGCCACTCGAGGACCTTTCCGCCCCAACGGCCGTCAGTCCTTCTCGCAATGTGCCCTGCCCACTGCCACTTGAGGTTCGCAATTCTTTGGCCTATGTCGGTGACCTTGGTTCTCCTGCGGATCTCATCATTTCTGATATGATCACGCAGAGAAACTCCGAGCATAGCCCTCTCCATTGCCCTTTGGGTGACCTTGAGCCTTCTTATGAGGCCCATTGTAAGCGGCCACGTTTCGGTTCCGTAAGTCATCACTGGCAACACACACGAATTAAAGACTTTCGTCTTGAGACACTGCGGTAGATGGGCCGAGAATATGCTGCGTAGCTTCCCGAACGCTGCCCAGCCGAGTTGGATTCGTCGATTGACCTCTTTCAGGAAGTTGGACTTACCCAGTTGGACTGTTTGTCCCAGGTAAACATAATCGTCGACAACTTCCAGTGTAGAGCTTCCAACCTTTACAGGAGTGGGTGCAACATGGATATTAGACATGATTTTCGTCTTATCCATGTTCATTTTAAGACCCACTTGTTGGGAGACTCTACAGAGATCGTCGAGCATTGCGCCTAGGTCTTCCAAGGTCTCAGCCATAACCACGATATCATCTGCAAAGCGAAGGTGAGTCATGTACTCGCCATTTATGTTGATGCCAAGCCCTCTCCAGTCCAGAAGCTTAAACGCGTCCTCCAACGCAGCTGTGAACAGTTTCGGCGATATAACATCACCCTGTCTCACGCCTCGCTGGAGCTGTATGGGTTTTGAATTCTGGTCCTGAAGGCAAACTGACATAGTGGCGTTTTCGTACAGTGACCGCAACACTTGGATGTATCGGTAGTCTATGTGGCACCTCTGGAGTGACTGGAGCACTGCCCAGGTCTCGACAGAATCGAAGGCTTTCTCATAGTCTACGAACGCTAAGCATAATGGCAGGTTATACTCTTCGGTCTTCTGTATAACCTGCCGCAGCGTATGTATGTGATCTATGGTACTGAAGCCTTTTCGGAATCCGGCTTGTTCGGGAGGCTGGAAGTCGTCAAACCTGCGCGCGAGACGATTCGTTATAACTCTTGAAAACAGCTTGTAAACATGACTCAGCAGCGTGATGGGTCTATAGTTCTTCAATTGGGCCCTGTCGCCCTTTTTGAAGAAGAGTCTCACCACGCCGCCATGCCATGCCTCTGGCGTTTTGCCCTCGAGTATAACGGAGTTAAATAGCCTCTGAAGAGCTTTCAGGACCGGTCGTCCACCTGCTTTCAGAAGCTCCGCTGTCACTCCGTCATCACCCGGCGCCTTGTTGTTCTTAAGCTGTTTAAGAGCTACACTAATCTCGTACAGGCTGACGTCCGGGATATCTTCGGTATAGTGTCGGGTTAATTTGGCTCTTGGATCGGTGGCCTGAATGACAGGTGGGTGTGATGTCGCGTAAAGCTGTCCATAAAAGTTTTCAATCTCGGCCAAAAGCTCAGGTCGTGATGTGATGGTTCTGCCGTCCTCTGTCTTCAGCTTCGTCAGCAAGCTCTCTCCAAGCGACAAATCTCTAGCGAACACTTTGGAGCCTTTGTTCCGCTCGATGGCCTCTTTAATACGTTCTGTATTAAATTGGCGTATGTCGCGAGTTAAGCACTTGGAGATATGTTTGTTGAGCTGCCGACGCCTACGAGCATCTTCAGAAGACTGCAGAACCATCCCTCGTCTTTCCTCCATCAGCTTTAATGTGGGCTCTGAGATTTTCTTCGCTTTTTTTGTACGGCTGGGTTTGAAAAGTTTTGAACCCACCGTAAGAACAGCTTCCACGAACCTGTCATTGTAAGTGTCCACATCTATGCAGTCCTCCAGGCATTCGAAGCGATTTTGCAGTTCGAGTTGAAAGCGCTCGGGGTTTTGGATCTGGATGGCTTCAGGGCGGAGCGTAGACTTCATCAGTCGATACCGTTCGGATTTGACGTTGAGATTCAATGTGCCTCTTACCATTCGGTGATCGCTTCCCGTGTTAAACGAATTGATCACAGAGACATCATTGAATATCCGAGTCTTAGTCGACATGATGAAGTCAATCTCATTTTTTGTTGTACCATCCGGACTTTCCCAGGTCCATTTCCGATGCAGCCGTTTCTTGAAGAAAGAGTTCATCATATAGAGTCCCTCTCTCTCCATATATTCGGCTAGCGTTTGTCCACGGCACCTTGGGACAGATCTTCGCCCTCCCGGAAATAGAGTAGGTTGCCGGATTTAAGAATCACCGTGTCCTCGCCCTGTCTTCGGACTTCGGATAATCCCACTATACTCCAGCGAATCCTACTCAATTCTTCCTCTAGTTCCAGCAGCTTCTCCTCGGTCCGCAGTGTGCGTGTGTTATATGTTGCCAGGGCCAAAGTCGTATGACGGGAGATCATCGCCGCCCGGGGATTCTTGGCACCCCTGGTCCCGGCACCTCGCCAACGTCCGTCACCGCTGGCACGGCCTCCGGTACCGCCGGGCACTTGGGGCCTTGTGTTGGGTTTGTATACCATTTTGGGGGGGTTTGGGCCTTTTCCCACCACGCTGGCCCAGTGCGGGTTGGTGGGGAGCGCCAGAGCCTCGTCTGTTGTTCGGCAGGGTGTACCGCGTGCAGGTGAGGTTGACTTGGGTTCCGTCAGCTGTTGTTTGGAACCCCTTACACCCCAGGCGCTTCTCATTAATTATAATAAGTAATTATTATAAATTATTACCCGTCCTAAACGCCGTTATCCTCCCAATAAAGGTCGTAGACTGTAAATGCCACACTCATATTTTGCGATATTAGTCATCGCAACGAAGCACATTCGTCCTCCTCGATGGCGCCCTTATAAATTGGCATTTACGTCCACACTTCCAGAAAAACTTTTGACACACATCTTTTCGTAAGTTCATATTTTCCGCATAAGAAACGGCTCTTTGTATAGTGCTTAGCAGTTTTTCCGCAATAGTTAAGTGGGACGAGGTTTCCTGACAAATGACGAAGGTAGGAAACTGGGAGGTTTGGAAACTTTATCGCGAACTTCATGCGGAAAAGTTGAGTACCAGCTTTTTATTTTGTAGTCGGTGCGTAGTTCTCGTATATTAAGAACGAATAGAGATGCTGTATCATAAAAAATGAACAATCACTACATCATCTTAACAGCCTTTATAATTCGATGCACTGCTTGGACACAAGGCCTCTCCTTGTCATCGACGGGGTATAAGGTGATCAATACCCCTTTGCTGATCCATTAGTCGCCTTTTACTACACTCATTGGAGGATATGGGGTGATGCTATTCTACTCTGCCGGCATCAGATGGCTTGCTAATCACGCTCGTCATCCCAAAAGGGGCCGATCGAGCAGAGCTTTGCAACATTGGTCACACATAAAGCCACATCCGGCAGCACGGGTCGTAAATTACCCAGAACTAGGACAGGTTGCCAGCCTACCCTAAAGGGGCACTAAACCCAAAACAGTAACAATCCTTCAATAAACAAACAAACAAAAGTCAACGACCAGACATGTTACACTCAAAATCATCTCAGATGTCCGGGTATATCAATAAGTACAGTATGATCAAAACATGCTCGTAATCCCAAGAGGCGTTGAGCAGTGCCTTAAGTAACATTTCGTTACACATAAAGTTATAATTGGCAGTAGGGGCCTAGATTGCCTCCAAATTAAACAGGTTGCGAGCCTATCGCCTACATAAAAAGGGCAAATAACCTAAAAAGTAACAAATATAGCATTAAAAGTCACCGACTAGGACGGCAGTTGTTTCACTCTAAATTATTTAAACAGTCCGTGTCTTATTATGTTATTGCCTATTACAAAAACATCTATCTTTTTATTTCTCAATTAATATGAAGATGTTTGGTAATGTTGGCTCGTATTATAGAATGAGTCTCAATAATCAACGTTAGCGTCTTAAGCTTCGTACGTCCTCTATCTATTTGTGCTTAATAGAAAGTGACAAAGGATTCTGAAGATATTTCTGAGTGTCATTCATGTAAGTCTATTTCCTATTAAAAACACCCAACAATTGTATAAAAGTCATATAAAAGCAAAACAAAAAGTATTACACGATATGTTTGATACTTCTTTGGATATTATTTCCTCCTCTGTTCTTTCCACATATCACGCCTAAAGACGACCTAAATAAGTAGGTATTTAGGTCGTCATTTCTTAGCAAACACATGCAGTGGGGAACTGTTTTTGTGAGTTAACGCTAACATTGTGCTTTGGTACAACAAGGGGAAAAGTTATATTTCTAGGTAAAGGGAAAGGAGAGGCAATTGCAGTACCTACTCTGAAAAAAAAACATTTTCGTGACAAGATCTGCTATAATTTCGTGGGAAGTTGAAGACTATACGACAGGTACTCAGACTGTTCTGAGCAACTTCTTTGATCAACTTTATAAGAGCTGATGATCTTCAAATGGCTTAACAAAATGTTGAATGATAACTAATAACACTCTTGCTCATCTTTCAAACAAAGAGAAACTACATCAAAATTTGATCATCCGTTTGGAAACCCATGATGCCACAGACAGACAGACACAGATATACAAGCGAAACTTATAGCACCCCTCTTTTTTATAAGTTTGACTTGTACCTGTGTGTCTGTCTGCTGTCTGTGGCATTGTAGCTCCTAAACTAATGGACCGATTTTGATGCAGTTTTTTGTTTGCAAGCCAACGAGATCGAGATGGATCTTAGCTATAAATTTATGTAACATAAAATTTAAAGTTTGTTCAGTTGAGTGTTAAAAGTGCTTTTAACTATACAAGTTTTTAGTATACAAAATCACTGACATGTTGGAATTTAAAGCAACGATACATCCTTTCGACACAGAAAATCTATTTCGTCGAATAAATCTGCCTCGAGCCCGAAAGGTTCGGTAACAGTACTGAATACAAAATAGGTTTAGTGGAAAATAGATTTCGGACAGACGAAAGGTAAATGTTGGTGTGAGAGTGCATTTTCTGACTTCGCACAGTCATCTGACCGACCAAAATATTATAATGGATATTTAGGTTTGTTAGCATCTGTGGTTCCAGTTGGTAACGTGGCCGTGTGATGCTGCCAGAGTAGAACCAATATCATCACGCCATATCCGCCAATGGGTGTCGTAGAAGGCGACTAATGGATCAGCAAAGGGGTATTGATCGCCTTATACTCCGTCCACCAATCCGCATTGGAGAAGCGTTGTGGACTCCTGCCTAAACCTCTTTCGATAACAAGGAGAGGCTTTGTGTTCCAGCAGTGGGTCTAATTAAAAAGGCTGTGGGTTAATGTTTATCCAAATACTACCAAGCTAAAGTTCTGCTCAACCCTTTTCGGGAATATAACGTTACTGATTATAAAAAAAGTTATTAAAAAATAATTTATGAGATTATTCACAAACAATAATAAAATTTATTACACCTATAACACAGACAATATTCTTTGATGTCGTTGAAGGCCTTTTATTGGGTAAGAGATTATGTACGAAGGAACGAATTATTTAAAGTGCTCAATAATAATGGGGTGAAGAAAAACATCGCGAGGAAACCTGCACACACCCAAGAAGAAATTCTTAGGTTGTGTGTGTCGTCGCCCAACCCGCACTTGGCTAGCGTGGTTGACTAAGGCTTAATCGCCCCTAATGTGCTCTTGATGATGATGATGATGAATAATAACGAAATCGTGAAATAAAGTAAGAGTGCGAAGTCTTCACTCATTGCGGGGCCGACATATTACCGGTGATCCCTCCACTGGCACGGAGGAGGTTCTTTCCCTCTGGTGGAACGCTTTGACATCTACCTGACACCAAATCTCTTTGGGAACGTTTGCTACTTTCGACAGCCGGTATGACCACCAGCTTAACGTACCTTCCGAAGCACGGAGGAAAATATAGTTGAAAAATTTTCGGTCACCCATCCGACTAGAGACCGCGCGCCTAGAAGCTTAGCTTTCGTGATTGTTACAAAGAAAGCATGACCACGAAGCCATCGACCTCCTCTTATTAAAGAGTAATATTTACATAAAAGCAAATACATCCCTTTTTAGTGATAAGGCCACCCAATGTATAATGACTTAGTAATAGATAGATCTGTATTTTTTGTATTATTTTTCTTGGTGTACAATAAAGCTTATTCATTCCTTCATCACAGACGTACGACACGTCCTCAAACAAAATACTAGTTCCTCTAGTAAATAATATGAAGACTATGACTGCGAAATATTTACACATTTTGATCCATATAAAAACAAACAACACCCTACCTCTAGGAAACCCATTTCCTTCTTATGACGCATGTAAATATGTTGATTTCCCCCTTTGCATCTGCTTTGTATGAAATCAATAAATGGTATTTGTTTTCCGACTACATTATTGAGATTTGATTACCGCAAGCCAGTACATGGAAACGAATGAATACATATTGCTTTTTTATTTAAAGTTGTTTGGCGGTTGGGAAACCATGCTACTCATTTGATACCACTTCAACTCTGAAACATAATGGCCACGCAAATAGCAGTCTACATAATTGCTCTGTAGATTAATTTTGTAATGAAAAAATGCTAGGGCTAAAAGAGAAGTCCGGTCTATGAATGAAATATCGTGGATTGCTGTAATTTCGCCTACATGTCATTGTTTCGCCTGGATTACATTCCGAATAAGTTTTTTTGGTAATAAGTAATAAGGAGTTTCATTAGTGTTACAATATTATTACGGATCGTATTTAACTGGCCAGCAGATCAACCTAACCTAAACCTATGCAAATACTAAGTGGGCGACAGCGAAATCATTAATCGGCGACTAACAAATGATTAGTCGCTCATTCTGGATGTTTTAGTTGCTCGGTTTCTTATTTCCCTATATCTGGGATTGCTTCTGCTTCTTATCTTGTTGTTAATTAATGTTTTTTTTTATTTGACACGGCGATCGTTACCATAGGATTACATTGGCAGGGAAATTGTTTTTGTTATCAGAGAAACTGAGAAAAATACAAAAAACAAGAAACTCAGACATCCGCAAGAAAACCAAACTAACAGATGCTCTCCATTTTAGTTTGAAACAGAAGTGGAGCTGGGCAGGGCACTTATCAAGATACAAAGATAAGAGATGGACTTACCAAACAACTAAATGGCAGGGCCCAAAAGGCAAAAGAAAAGTAGGAAGACAAAAGAAAAGATGGGCTGATGACATAATAACCTTAGCAGGAAAAAAATGGATGCATACAGCCAAAGATAGAGAGAGGTGGAAAAGAATGGAGGAGGCTTTTTCCCATAGCGGGACCACATAACAAAGATACCTAAGAAAATAACTATGATTTTTTGTATATTGTAAGAATTGTAAGGTGGGAAATAAAGCTACAATAATAATAATAATCTCAGAGACCATCACGAATTTCGATATTATATCGTTATGAAATGATCCAGTTGTCTAAGCCCCCCTAGACTCAAGTGATTCAAACTTATAGTAATGGTAAGGCTTATTACAGGTCCGCCTGGTTACATACTAGCATATTATTGAAGTATATTGCAATTTCAATTGCAGATCTGTTCCGAAAGCTAACCATAAGATAACCATTACTTCAATAATGAGCGATCTAGGTCAAGCTTCTTTACATCTTTGACCTTATCATACACTTATGTTCGTATTATAGAATAAGTTTCAAAAATGAACGCTGACTTTAGCGTCCTACGTCTCTATCACTTTGTGCGTGATAGAAAGTGACTGACGATTTTCAAGACATGTTTGACTTCTGTGTGCCATTCTGTAATCCGGCCCTAACTAGTATAAGTTATTGCAACAGCATTTATTAAATCTTTCTACTATTTTCTTAATGGTGTGATTTAATTTTCCTACGTCACTAAGCTCCATTTGGTGTAAAAATCCATTTTCTTAGAATCTTATATTTTCCTACCGAAGGAATAGAATTTTAAATGTGTGTACGCTTTCTCCGTTGTTTACGATATTTCAGTCTCGTTTGCTGTATCAACCTCGCATAATGCAAAGATGTTTGTGATATGGAAGCATCGATAAACATTCAATATCGATAAAAATAGAATACTAATACTTCTTAAATATCACTGACATACTATATATTTTAATAAGCTATCTTTGTGTATTTTATTACAACAGACCTCTATTAAATTGTCTTCGTACCATAATTTCTTACTCCAAGACTAAGGTATCAAAAAGCATCTATTTATAGTTCAGACTCATATTTTGAAATACTTCGCACATTTTTCAAGTCGCGATGTGGAATCAATTGAGCGCATCGTCGTACAAGGCAGACCTCGCGCAAGGACCGATCAAATTAAAGGTGCTGTAAAATTACTGATGTGTAGCGAAACCATTCCATTTATATGTATATAAAACCCTAAGTTAGGGGCGTTAGGGGACACCTACTTTCAAATTCTTTCGACGTCTCCAGATGCGAACAGATGCGCGGGATGACTGGGAAGCGTGTATCCACTTAATGACGTCACAAGTATGTCACATAAGGAACTTACTCTGCCTTACAGAAGATCACAGTCAAACAGAGAAAGGCTACTCATTTCTTTATCTTATATATAATATTTCCATGTCGCAATGGTAGTTACCGTACTCTACCGAAACGGCTTGACCGATATTCATGAAACTTTGTATGCGTATTCAGTAGGTCTGCGAATCGGCTACTATCTATTTTCCCATATCCCTAAGTGATAAGGGTTGTTGACTCTTAATTTTTATTTTTTTATTTTTGGACTAAATTTTTTGTTTCTATTTTTTTGTTATGTGGCATTAAAAAATACATACAACCCTAAATTTTTACTTTTTTATCACCAATCCCTATTTTTTTATAGCCATTTTAGTAATTTAATCATTTTTGTAAGGCAAAATAACGTTTGCCGGGTCAGCTAGTAGCACTATAAATTAAAAAAAAATAAATAGAATTATCTTCCACGACACGTACCTATTTCAACAAATCGATGTATTGAATAATCGTTACTTCAATCGGCTTATTCCCAGAGGTCCACGATTCTTTTGTTTTTGTTTTCCCACTGGGTCTATAAGAAATAAAAATATTTTAAAATCGATTTATTGATATTCGATGTATTGGCGTTCTATTATTATGGATTGCACCCTCAAAAAGTATAAACTGAAGACCGTTACATCTGTTAGAAAAAAAACTGCGCAAGTCTCAAATAGTACTAAAAAGTTTTATTCCAAAATGTTTCTCACCTCATCCAACCGCTCTTACAAGCTGAAAACCACCTTATTCTTAAAAAAGACCATCAAGTCATAGGTGACTTATATTACTTTCTCGTTCGTCTAAATTGCTCGCAGACATTTATTACTTGTGAAGTCCAATTCCGGATTCCAAACACGCGCCAGAGTGTAGGCGAAATACAAGAACAAGTTATAATATATATTCCTTTCAACGCTGAATGAGTAAGCGAAACGCATTTTGTTTAGGTTGTATGGTGGTACCATTTGCAGTAACGCTTTTGAAAATGAGTAATACTGGCTATGACTTAGGGGAGCATGACGTTGAAGAATAAAGCGACCTTTTAACTTAGGTACATACAAACCCCAAAAGGGTTGAAACAAAAAACACATCAGCCAATATGCCCATGCAGCGTCTTAAAATATTGACATTAAAAGTAACTTAACTATCAGTGAACTGACAAACAATAACCGACAGTCAGGATAGATGTAAGGTAGCATGCCACGCTCAGGTTTACATGACAGGTTTAACTGTTCAAGTGAACTGTTCAGGTAAACATGAGCGTGTATGGCGCACAACTGCGCAGTTTTCCATACCATACACGCTCATGTTTACCTGAACAGTTCACTTGAACAGTTAAACCTGTCATGTAAACCTGAGCGTGGATGGCCTGCTTTACACTCTAAGGCCAATCGCATATTGGATGCGCTTTCCTACCAATTTGACTCGTACGAACGCGTACGAAAACGCACGAACAATCCCGACTCACCGAGTACTACGGTGCCTCGCACACTATGTGAACCAGTCGTGTGTTCGTAGAGTAATACTCAGAGGGTCGGGATCATTCATGCGTGTTCGTACGATTCAAATTCGTACGGAAGTGTAAAGTGTTTTGTAATAAGCAATTTTGTAGAACTGACTATGTATCATCATGGGTGAACCGTACAAGTTCCCTTGGGAACAATTGGTGTAACTAGTACCTTGGAGACATCAATAAACATTTTGTTCCGCAAACATAAGCATTAAGTTATTAAAGTCTTCATAATGGCTACAAATGTCGTAATATTGCGAGGTGCTTTTTATTGTATTGTATTTATTTTTACTTTGTATTATTTTTACTATTTAGTTTTGGCACATTGTTGTCATGCTGATGTGAGGTTGTTATATCGTTTTCTATTAAATAGTGTGCTGAATTTTTTTCTTTTAATTGATTTAGTTTAATTTCTCAAGACTTATTACAGCGGGCAGGTCGCGCGGCGTAGTGTTATGTTATGACTTATTAGTGTCAAAAATAATTTGCTCCTTGGCGGGAATTAGGAAACATCATTCGATAAAAAGCAATAAATAAAATGCACAAAACTACGTTAATACAGACGCTCGCCGCCGCTTGACTGCAGCCTGCCGAAACTCAATACTGCAGAAAAAATGTATGGAGTTTAGGCAATTTTTAATGGCGACTGGTGTTTTGTCTCTTACTTCCTATCTAGCCTTCCTTGTCTCGCGCTGCTGGAGTGTCACTAATGTCAATATGGCGGCGGGCGGTTCTTGAAAATTTTAAAAAAGCGTCGTTTTAGTTTATTTTTCCATCTGTGTGCGTATTTATTGTTTTCTGTGACTGTTATCATTAAGTGTATACTGGTTTTTATCATTTATATAAGTGCATAACAGCAAAATGTATTACACAAGATGTGAAATATGTGGACTAAAATCTGGTAGGAAATTTAACCAAAAGCGGGTTTTCATGGCTCAATTCCCACTAGATGAGAAGCGGTAAGTAGTTTTCCATGTTATTTTATTGACGCTAAGTAATTAGAAAGAATTTCTGGTCACTTTAATACTTTGTCTTAAAATCATTACCAAAAACCATATGCTCCGTAGTGATGTCCTTACTACGTACCAAATTATCGATAAAACTATATTCGTACATTTGAGTATAAAATGTATTTGAGATGTTTCATTACTACTGCATTTGTTTAATACATATAAAATATTTTCAATCCTTATCTAATCGTATAAAATAATGGAAATTAAATACAAAGAAATTTTTTGAGGTTAATTAATTGAGGTTTCCCGTGATCAGAGGGCTGGCCTATGTATTGCACAGAAGATAAGCATTGCCAGAAGATTAACATCTCTCATTATCATCATCAAAAGTTTTTCTGGGTTTAACCCCACTTCCATATTTTCAGATCTCAACGTGACTGCCGCCTTGAACACGGTGCCCGTCGGGTATGATCATTACTTGCAACCGTATAAGCACGGCTCCTACTCCACCCTTGGTAAGTTACATAACCTATTTTTCTGACATGGTATGATAGCTCAATTCCTGAAGCTAATGAGTGATTTATTTCAGGACCAGATGTGACTTTGATTGGTCACCAGACCAAGGCACGCGTTACCCATAGTCCGCGATGGTAAGTGGTGAACTATAATTTGAATTGATGATCACCGTAAACTCAAACGATACTATTTACTAATCTCTGTTTATTTATTATTTCAGATAAATGCCTGCTTACTATCTAAAACTGTTGCAGAATAGGGTTCACTATCCATTTGCATAAAAATTTAAACCATAAAATATTTTGGCATATGGTACTCTATAAATGTTGTCTCATTATGCCGAAAAGGTTTTCTAGTGCATCCTACAAACAATTTAATTCCCACATTGTATTCCTAACTTTATTATTTTTTGTAGTGACATAAATTGTATGAAACTAGAAAAATGCACTGAAAAAAAATTGAATTGCCTCAGGCGGGACAGGAGGGATTTTTCAGTGCATTTTTCTAGAATTAATATTTACGCGTTTGTAAACGCAAAAATAAAATTATTCCATTGTATGAAAATAATTACATGTAATTGAATAAAACTCAATATTTCCCAAACTAACAGAGGTTTTTATTTTCCTTTTGTATTATTAAAAACCTGTCTGCAGTGCAGGGCAGGGTACCCATTCTTTTTTATCGATATCGACATATTCTGTAGCGTACACCACATCCTTAGTTTGATTTTGTCATGTTGGCATTACTTTTTTTGTCTGTCTCTGTTGGTACTAGATCTGAGCTTAAACTGCAGTCAAAAAGCTTGTATGAAGTCCCGACTCTTAAACGTAGTGTATTATATACTCTTTGCTTGACTGGAGCGCATCGCTCGTGCGTCGCTCCCCGCGCCGCTGCCTTTGAGGCCATTTCTATTTGAATATGTACCCTTAGTATGAGTTTTGATAGTTTTCGAGCTCGATCAAACGTATCGTCTCTTTTCATACATTGTCCACTGTGTCTGTGTATTGGATCACGTGATCACGCCGCCGCCGCCGTCGCTCGCTCGTCGCGGGCCTAAGGCTGAAACTGCGTTAAGCGGACGTACGCGCGGTTTTATAAAAAAAAGTACCCGCACGACGGAGCACTTTCGTATGGAACCCCGCGGGCGTTCGCTTAGCGCAGTTTCGGCCCTTAATCTATCACTTTCACGACTAAAATAAATTATAAACCACCTTTTCCCGTGGCACATCCACGAAATTACGCCTTTGTCACGGATAACACAAAAATCACTTTCGTGCCGCAAATAATGAATGAACGGTATTACTCTTTACTGACGTTTCCTCTTCATTTAACTTGAAATATAGTACTTGAGAGTTGAAAACATATTATTATTTAGATACGAAATAACATCAATCTTCTTCCGATCTTGGAGGGAGTTTTAAGCTTCAAAGTTTCTCATTCTATACACTTAGTTCTTTTGATTTTTATATAAAAAAATGCGCTACCGGTTATGGAGTATTTTTAATTATTAATTTATAATTAGTAATTATTAAATGGCAAATGAACCATTTTTGGCCATCATGTGACCATGAAAGCGGAGGAGTTTTCGAAACATTGATCTACAATCCCAAATACAGGCGAGTTAAATCTATAAAATTATTTTTTAGGATTTTTTTTAGTTACAGATATTAACTGTGTGGGATTTCCATCTGCAACTTACCGTTAACGTGATGGTAGGTACATTGGCAAACAGTGTTGACTAAGCAATAAGTTGTTTATAATTAGGTATAATTAATCACTCTTTATTCCTGTTTACCTACTTCAATCACGTCGACCTACCTAACCTTCAACAAAGTCGCTTCGCAGTCTTCGCACATCTCCGCTTTGGGAGAACCCGACCTTAAAGAATATTTATTTCTAAAAAGAATTATGCGTTCACATAAATGAGAAACGTAAAATACTTAATTACCTTTACAGATTGTTGCACAACGTACACACTAACATAATAATAACCACAACACTCAGTACCTACTTCACATATTATACATGATAATATATATTTTTATATTATTTAATGATACTTACTACAAGGCAAAAAATATTAATTACAAAAACAACCATTTAAAAAGTGGGTAGTTTCAATTGAAAGATCACCTATTGTGCGTATTTACACAGATCGACAGTTACTAGATACGACAGTGTTGTATAGCAGAGATACTCGTATAAAGAAATAGTCATGTAAGTTTTTATTTCGACTTTTTACTTTCTCGAATAGGTACGGTGTATAGAGGAAGTCTTGAAATCGTCAAAACATTCGACCTCGAGATTTAGACGGAGTTACACGTTTTGGACCAACCTGAGTCCAAAAATACCGTTTTTGGAATTATGTCTGTGTGTGTGTCTGTGCGTTAGGACGATATCGCGAGTATGCTTTAACTTATTGCAACCAAATTTAACATGCATGCATGACATCAAAATATAAGGTTTCTATCAATTGTTGAGTGGTCGATCACGAAAGCTAACCAAGTGCGCGGTCGGTACTCGGATGGGTGACCAAAATTAAACATGCATGTATGACATCGACATATAAGGTTTCTATCAACTTTTGAGTCGTTTTCGGTACACGAGAAAGTCAAGGGGCGACCACTCCCGATTTTTTCATGTGTTTTCACCTTTAGGGTAGGTAGCTCACGATTTACACTCAGTATTGCAGGAGGCGTCTATTGGCTACAGTGAGTGACTGCTTAACATCAGATCGGCTACTTTCTTTTTGTTATTTGGTTGGCAGAAAAGCATACGGCCTGTCTGGTATGCAGTCATCGTTGCTTAATGTGGTAATAACATTGTTATGAATGAAACGAGGGTTGGGAAATGAGGTGCTTATAGCACCTCGTTTCCCGTATCCAACTTTACTGGTAATATTTTACAAAGTTAATATTTCAAAATCACCCTTGACATTGGTTCAGTTTCCCGTTCAGATCAATTACTAATTGATCTGAGGTTTCCCGCTATCGTCTCATTCTGTTGCTGATCGTGTGACTACACACAATTGTCAAATTACTGGGTCTCACTCTGTGCACCCTCACACAGCTTGGATTATAAATAAAACGAAGTACCAATTACAGTACCTATTTATCTCAAGGCACTAATAAAATTAAAATGTTAAGACTACTTAACGTAACAATTGCTTAATGTGAAAAACAAGAGTGAGGCAATGAGGTGAGCTGGCATCACGATCTGCTGTGTCGGCGTCGGCGGCATGACACTAAGTTTTATAAAACTTTTAACTAGTGTAGATAAGAACTTTCAGCTTCAGAACCGTTTGAAAACTTTTAATGGGTGACCACTATTCTTGTTTGAAGACCTGATAATACAGTAGGAATATTTTCAAGCCACATAACCAGTTAACCTTGATAATATTCAATCCTAAAAACTAAATCCCTTGATTCCGACTGATATATTTTATAAACTAGCTAATCTAATTTATAATGAAAAAAAATTGAAACTGATGTAAGTTATAATTAAACTTGCATACAGCTAAAAATTATAGAATACACTTGAATAGAATTAAATAGAATAGAATAATCTCCATCGACCAAACCTAAAGTAGGTACAAACATTGTATTCTTTAAATATTCTGTAAACCTCTGATTGTTAGTGTAAATTAGTTAAGAATAAAATTCAAAAGTATTTATTTGCCCTTTACAATTTAGATACTTAGTTGTAGTACTTAAAACTGATGACATTCACTGTATTCTATATATGTGAGGGACTGGCGCCCGAAATATGTTTCGGGAGAAATCTGTGCTTCAACAGGTCACCAGACCCCACCCTAAGACGACAAACAGTTGATAATATTAAGTTAAGTTTAAGTAACAAATATTAAGTTATGTTTTACTAAAGGCTAAGTTAATGATTAACAGAGAATAGTTTGCAAATATTCTAATCTGTGTGTGATTGTCACAAACACAAAATAAAATAATATAGCTTGTAATCCACGGGAGCCACTGACGACAAACTGTTAAACAGTTTGGCAGACTGTAGAATTGTAATGTAAACTCAGTGTATTATTTTGTGATTATATACAAATTTTAAAAAAAGTTTGGCTCTCAGGCTGAGCGTGATAATACCTTGAATGTTAGAGGAGATCGATGACGCCGCGGTCGTGCGTTCTTCATAACGATCACACAAGCTAAACTACTAAGTGTGCGGTTGGTACTCGGATGGGTGACCCAAAATTTTTAACTCGATTTTCCTCCATGCATAGGAATACATGTTAAGCTGGTGATGCCAGCTGCTGTCCAAAGACACCAGTCGTTCGCAACGACGGTTGATGTCGGCGGGCGGTCGTAATAATCTAATGCCAAATCCTTTAGCAGTACATTTTATCTAAAAGAGTACCTTTGTATCTAGATATTTGCGGAGTTAACCAAGCAGCCACTTCATACTTAATATTAAAAATGTAAATATTTGATTCGTTCCCCGTCCGCCGTCCGTGTTTGGCACGCAGTGGAATTGAATTTGCCTTCATAAAGGTCTTGTTTACCTGAGGGATGCCAATGAAGAGATTCGCAGTCTCGAATTAATTTATACGCGACAATTTGAGAGTACCTAATGCCACATAAATACTGGAGTAATTCCACACATACTGGCGTAATTCCACGTATTAAGCGTGTAACACACGACGAAATATAATAAAGTTTTAGCAAAGCAAATGTTCCATTAATTCCCGGTCACAGTCACATGGAAATTTGCATTTTATTGAGCACTAGCTCCGCCCCGGCTTCGCACGAATAGTACTTAGAGTACCTACTTTTACACAGTCTATAGAGTCTTGAATCACTGTATCTACCTATTGATGAAAACCGCATTTAAATCCGTTGCATAGTTTAAAAGTTCCAAGTGCACAGACAGAAAAAGCGACTTTGGTTTACACTGTGTATGGATGTGGTTTGTGACATAGTACTGTCAGCATCAGAAGAATATAAAGGTCCTTCACACATCATTCGTCACGCAATCGTAGCGTACGCGGCTCGTATGCTCCATGCAGTACGAGAGCGAGCCAAGCGCAAAGAAGTCTCAACAGTTTCGCACATGACTTCATCTTCGCTTCATCGTCGCGGCGTGCATCTTACATGACGATAAGCGTACTACGGTGGCGGCTTTGATGCAGCAAGCACGCGTATTAATGCATTAAATCAGTAACCAACGACAAGTCGGTGGCGTGGTGCGTAACGACGTTGTCTACCACCCGGGAGGCACCGGTAACCCTGAAAAAATATTGTAAACACATTTGTACGTGACCAATGTGTTTATCAATTCATATGACTGTTTAATCGATATTTTTACGGTGAAGGAAAGCATCGTGAGGAAACCTGCACACACCTATGAAGAACTTCTTAGGTTGTGTGTGAAGTTGACCAACCCGCAATTGGCCGCCGTGGTTGACTAAGGCCTAATCGCTCCTAATGTGGGGTAGACTCGAGCCCCTTGGTAGGGACAATATATGAGCTGTTGATGATTGTTCATAATTAATAGCGAAACAACGGCGATGTAGTGACGAGCCGTGTGTAGAGCTCAGTCGTCGCGTAATCGTCTCGTACTTTAATATACATGCCGCATGTTGTACGAGTAGCTGACGCGACGAGCCATGTACAACGGCTGTACTATGTCACATCAACATCAGTGCTTGTGCAGTAACAGTTGCGTCCATTATGTATCAATGACTATTGTGACAAGGTACCTAAGTGTCGCGAATGCCGCGAAGTTTCATAATCTGTAGAAATATTATTTTCGATTGGCGGTAGACATCAACGGGGCGAGCGGACGTTTTGCGTTCGTGGCGCAGACGCAGCCGATTAACAGACACGGTCAGTGTATTTCAAGGAACCGTGAGCTTGTACAATTTAGTGTTTTACGAATGTACTTTAATTCTATGTATTTGCATTGAATATACCTATGGTGCATTTAGTCGATAAATACATACCTACCTACCTACCGTTATCTCAGTGTTATAACTCAGGCGCACAGTATGGTGATAATTATGTGTTCTCAGGTGGTTCTCAGTTTTAAGACTCAGATAAATTGCTCAGGTCCAGACAAGGACATACTTACTCAGAATACTAGCTCAGTAATGTAGAGAAGTGGAAAAGGGTTGCTATAAGGGGAGGTTGGAGGCGACTACCGGGCTGCGGCCCTTTTGACGTGTGTATCAACAATGTTGATAGCTCAGAACTACTCAGAATTTTAATCTCATCTCAGTAGAGTCCGATCTCATAACAGATGTGAGACTTTGTTTAGTTATCATCACATAAACAATAGTATCTACAGTAATCGCCTTGCGTGGTTGAAGCAGATCTAATTTTACAGGAAACTTTTGGCGACAATTGTGACAAGGTACCTAAGTACTAAAGTGTTAATCTACTTCTGATGCTGACCGTACCTATTTCTATATTCGTTACAAACGAACGAAAACTAGTTGGATTTTAAACTCAATATGTCCATTGCTATCTGTCGACCGCAGTCCCGTCGCAGTATTGCCGGCTTATCTCGACTTTTCAGTAACTTCGCTTGGTGTTTTTGCAATAACGTTTTCAGCTTAGTATTTTCGCTATCCGTTTATACCTAGTACTAGCCGCATTTCATATCTGGAGGCCGAATAAATTTCTTTCTTGTTATACATAGGACTTAAAGCTTAAATCCTATGTCATAGAAGGTTTTAGAATGTTCGTATTTTTAATAATATCAAATCAACAATTCTAACAAACATAGTGACTGTAAAAGACAGAAACACGATTAAGGTATGATTTCGTAGCCGACTGCACGCAGCAGCAGCAGACGACGTGTCGCGGCGCGGCGTTGTGTCGCGGTGACACGTCGCGGTTTCATGATTTCGCGACAAACGCAAACGGCAGCACCGTAGCCAGTTGGTTCCGAACAATAAGTATTCTATCCAGAATAGGTACGTAGGTACTTACTAATGTTAATTATTTAACTCATTTCTTATTTTTCCAAATTATTATCCGTTACGAGACTGTTTGCATAATTTTTGTGAGATGCATCGTTCAGTAAACCTGGTTTATGATTTTATATTCCTCAGAATCGGAGAAACTCGTTTTAAAGAGAAATAACGACTACGTGTCGCGCCGGCGTCGGCGATACTACCGATCCGCCGGTCGGGCGGCAGTGTCGTCTGCCGCCCGTCGACGCGTCGCCAGCTTCATGTCGCCTAGCTACGAATGGTTTTTCATAGAAATTCATAGAAACCAGTAGAGTCGCGGCGACATGTCGTCTGCTGCTGCTGCGTGCAGTCGGCTACGAAATCATACCTTTAGGTATAATTCTCTTATAGAAAAAAATCCAAAGCTGAAACTAAATTAAACTTCAAAACCACGTAAGAAGAAATTATCAAAAGATAATTATCTTATACCAAAACATTTCACTTGTTTTTATTATTGAAACGTAGATATTATCTTTTTTTTTATAACTGCGAAAAACCTGGAATTTCCCGTGCGTCCCGTATTTTTGATACCAGACAGACGGACTACATTTCAACTCCACTCCACTGCCAAATTGCAGTCGGTGTGCAGTTGAAGCAACTGTTTTTGACCGGCAATAGAACTGCATTACAATATTATTTGAACCTATGAGAACAAAGTAATAGTTGGACACAGAAAGAAACTAATAAAAGGGTACTGGAAATGATGAACGAGAAGAGAACGCTACTGGAAACAATATAAAAGAGAAGAATCATCAAGTTTTTTTTTTAATATCATGGTATCTCAAATCTAAAAGTAAACGCCAGTTCAGGCATCGATAAAATTAACACAAAAACAGTAAAATCTATTAAAACGACTATTACTGAAGAAATCACTCGTTGTATAAATTTTTGTTTGGAAGAAGGCACATTTCCTGATAGTCTAAAAGTGGCTAAAGTAGCACCGATCTATAAGTCTGGATCTCGATCCGATCCTAATAATTACCGTCCCATTTCTGTTCTTCCGGTCTTATCTAAAATAATAGAAAGAATAATATACACTCGTCTTGCTGCATACTTGGATTCAATTAACTTTCTGTACGATAGGCAATATGGATTCAGACCAAAATCAAATACTCTATCCGCAACAGTTGATTTGATAACTAAACTTAAGAATAATATTGATGAAAAGAAATTAGGTCTAGGTATATTCATTGATTTAAAAAAAGCATTTGACACAGTTAGTCACAAAATCCTATTAAATAAACTACAGTCGATTGGTATTTCTGATAAAGCTTTCAAAATTCTAGATTCATACCTTACAAATCGAAACCAAAAGGTGGAAATAGCCGGATGCCAAAGTTCTACAACATCCATTACATACGGGGTTCCTCAAGGGTCAATTCTTGGCCCATTGTTATTTTTAATATATATCAATGATATCAGTAAACTTGAACTTAAAGGCGAACTATCACTTTACGCCGATGATACATGCTTATTTTATTATGGTCATGACATAGAATCTGTTGTACAGGATGCCCAAAACGATCTCAATACTCTTAGTGGATGGTTTATGACTAATCTTTTGACCATTAATGTAGGGAAAACCCATTATGTGGTTTTCGCAGCCAAGAATAAACATATTCCCGATTTTCAACCTCTTAAAATTAATGACATGAAAATAAATAGATCGCATAGCGAAAAATATTTAGGTCTCATTTTGGATAGTGGCTTAACATGGAAGATGCATATCCAGCAAATAAAATCAAAGTTAAATTCATTGACTGGAGCATTGCGCAGCATTGTCCGATACCTACCATTGAGCGTACGGTACTGTATATACAATTCTTTAGTAAAACCACATGTTGATTATTTAATAGAGATATGGGGCTTGGCAGCTAAAACCAATCTTATGTTTTTACAAACCGCCCAAAATAAATTAATAAAGACACTGTTCAATTATGACTTTAGAACCCCAAGTGTGCAACTTTATAAAAACACGAGACTTATGAATATTGACAAAACATATAAGTATTATACTTGCATCCTAATTCGAAACATATTAACAATGGACATTCACACTGATATAAAATTAAAAACTAAAAATGAGAATAAACAACTCAAGCGACTAAGGAATGCTAATAACATAATATTACGATCGCCACGAACGAATTATGGCAAATATAATATCACTTACCAAAGCGTCAAAATATACAACACATTACCTAATAATATTAAAGAAGCCAAAACAATACAGTTATTCAAAAAAATGCTTAAAAATTATCACTTAAATTCAAGATAAAAACAAACAAAACTGAAAAAAAATAATCGTATTATTTTGCAAATAATAACATAATTATAATCATAGCATTCCCCTTTTATACAAAAAAAAATATTACTTTGCTATAAGTTTGCCTGACCTCATCCCAATTTTATTTGGGGTCGGCGTAATATATTTTTCTCTCCCATACATCTCGGTCAGCTGTCATTTCAGCATTAACTGCTTTCTTTGCCAATTGTATTACTTAATTATCTAAAGAAAAACACTAAGTACCATTAAATGGTAATAAACGCTAAACTTTACAAGATTTATTGTTTTGTATACAAGTATCTCCATTATACGCACTGTCACATCTAGTTACTGTCGATCTGTGTAGATACGCACAGTAGATGTTTTTGTGGTTGCTCTGGTATTATGGTTTAAAATGAAACTACCCACTCTTTTATTGTTATTTTTTGTAATGAATATTTCTTGCCTTGCAGTTAGTATCGTTAAATAATGCCAAAAATATTTTATTATGTGCAGTGTTACCTACCTAAGTATTGTTGTTATCGTTTGTTAGTGTGTATGTTGTGCAACAACTGATTAAGGTAAATAAGTGCTTAGTTTTAATTATTTTAAGTTTCTCATGCAAGTGAATGTATAATTCTTTTTGAGAAATAAATATTCTTTAACCCGAAAAGCGTTTTTGCTTCGAGATTTTACGAATAAAGAGGTCTTTTAGTGCTGGAGAGATGAAAAATAAATTATAATAATTTATTTCTCATCTCTCTACTTTTATTATAATCTGTTACTAGGCGTTGTTTTTAAATTCCCCTTTAATTGGGCTCTACCTATATTCATATGGTAGCTTGAAATAAATTATGTAATTTTTCTTAATTAAGTTGCATTAAACGTTTCAGCTTAATACGTTACGCCTTTTAAAAGTCGCTATCTCATGCAACGTGTTCACATGTTTACCCCATGAAAGGTTTTCATTACCAAATTATTAATTGCTCACAATGCCGCCATTCAAACGTGTAATTTCACGGAGCTTTGCCGAAATTAATGTTTTCTTTACAGTATAATCAGCTGAGAACCGATATGAAATATGAGGGCACAAATTAATTCATAATTATCATTTCCTATATTACTCTGTGTTTAATATATTGTTTGTGTTGGCGATTGTTATAAGCGGAGCGGAGTGTGGTTATTTTAAATACCTGCCTGTTTTATTGAAAAAAAATCGAAGTAAGTTTAGTAAGTAATTTAATAGGTGTACTACAGGGACTTGGATTAAGTTTTGAAGTTTGGGTGTACTTATATTAAAATACTAGCTGTGCCCGCGACTTCGTCCGCGTAGAATTTTTTTTTTTAAAAAGTAGCCTAAGTTACTCCTTATTACACCAGCTACCTGCCAAAAATGTCCCGTCAAAATCGGTCCAGCCGTTTCAGAAAAAAAATGTAAAAAATATTATTTCGGTGTACCTTATATATATTCATAATATGGATGTAGTAAAAAACGGTTATTTCAATATTACAAACAGACACTCCAATTTTATTTATATGTATAGATAGTGTGACTTCTTTAATTAATTTGACTTTATAGATTATTGTTAATAGTTATAATTCACGACGGCGAAGGGCTAGTATACTATTTGATATTTCATCAGAAACTAAGCACAAATTCCTTAAAAAAATCTGTTAGAGAATTGTCGACATTTTAAATTTACAAATTAATACTTCGTTAGCATTTTTACCAGTGCCCTGTGCCTGACACGTTGCTTGAGCTGTATTAAATTTAGAAAATTTCTCAATATTAAATTCCACCTAAAATTACTTTTAGCCGAGCTGAACAAAATTTGCACACATTTTGCGCTCTCCTCTTATTGTTTTTAGAATAGCCACGGCAGTACAATAGCCTCTCAATTCTCTGTATTAATATCAAGTCTCTTATTTATGTATTTACAAAAACCATGGTCATAAAATATTTACCGAATTCTTTTGAGAATTAGGACACGCACCATTGGCTGTATATCACACCATAACTAAAAAAACATAAAAAACAAAACAGACTCAAAAAAATAGCTGAATCCACAGATGTATCACCAAAGACCACATTACTGCAGGAACTCGAAAGTTCGCAACGCAAGCTACCGTGACTGCCCATAATATACTCTTCTTTGAGCAGGAGGATTGATCGACAAAGCACTGCTTAAAAGCGCTTAAAAATCTCTATAAATAGCGTCAACTTTTATTGCTAACTAGCCGCTTGAATTTGGAGCAGCTCGAACTGGTTTAATACCACAGATTTATATTTACTGACGTATATAGATTGGCAATAGACGACTAGGGTGAGACCAAAAAATGCACCAACGTGTGAGTAATGCGCATGTGAGCACGAAAAATAGTATTGCAGTCTGACAGTTGCTGTCTTTTCTACGTGACTGACAGGCCGACTTAGGCTGCCTGCGTGTACGTGAAATGGTCTCATCTATCTATCTCGGTCTAATATACGCGTTAGTATGCTCTTTCTCTTTCACATTGCCGATCTACAGTTTGCGATATCTACGGTCATGTCAGTGTTGCAAGCGTCTATAGGCTGCTTACTATCAGGCAGACCGTATGCTTGTCTGCCCTCTACTTACAATAAAAAAACTTGCGTGCGTTTATTAAAAGATTCACATAAAAAGTGGTACATCACAATAGGTTGAATTCGATTGATCTGCCCTCAACAAAACCGTGTTGTCTAGTACTCAGGAGAGCTTTACGTGGTTATAATTAATCGACTCGAATACTTTCGCAAACCAATTAAATTTACTAATCTGTCGATAGTTCATTACGTCCTTTCTTTCCTGATTTATGTATCGGGGTGATGTTAGCGATCTTCCGTAGGGACGGAAATACTCCTTCATTATTGTATATTTCTCTGTCTAAAATAAAGCGGAGATACACCATTTATAATAAATACTAATAACTATATTATTTAATAGGAACAATTCGTACTACCCATTTGAAAGGAATTTCAGTAGAGGCATAACATAAAGCACTATTTTTGTATTCAAATATTCAATCTGTTTATTCACTTTACCGAATCCACGCTGAACATGAATGACAAAAGTATTAAATTATTACCTCACATGGCAGACTGTTATAAGAAACAGAAAATACTTGCAACATTCGGCGAATAAATTCGTGTGTCAGTTGGTATGTATTTTTAATGATACCCTTCCCCATAAGAGCTTTTCCTTCATTATCATTACTTATCATGTGTTTCCACTCTCACGCCCAAATAAATATCATTAACCATTTACAGATTACTTTTTAATCATGTTTGTTGATTGTTTATGATTATTAAAAACGAAGAAAATGTAATGTTATAAATTTTTCAATGAAAAAAAAATAGGAAATCTCTTTTAATTTTCGTTAATAAGTAACTCCATACCGGCTCATACACAAGAGGAATACACTTTTGTAATAAGTTTGATTGGTGTAAGGAACACCTCAGATCGCACGAGGTGCGGCGCGCGCCACGTCCTAATGCGCGTTGCGCTCTGCAGAGACGCAGTGCCGCGTAGTTTATCGGCAATGCTTGCTGAGTGGTTACTGTAAGTTTTTTAGTATACAAAACGCACCGATTCTAGTTGCGTTAAGAGCTCAATTTGTATGGGAAACATGATTTGCGCTTCTCTTCACTAATGGCGCTGTTCGCGTTTCCTATACAAATTGAGCTCTTAACGCAACTAGAATCGGTGCATTTTGTATACTAAAAAACTTACACTAACCACTCTGATACTTCGTGTTCACGTTAGTACTACGGACGCGGCGCGGTGCGGGTGACAACCGCCCCGTACCACGCCTGGCAACTGCACCGCGCCGCACCATGTATGGTGCTCCTTAGGGCTTCTTTTGAATGTGCCTCTATAGCTGCTAAGTTCGAAGTCTATCGCTCGAATATAGCTCGAAGTCTATCGCAATAAAAATATTTCATTCCTACAGTTAAAAAACCTACCTACCTAAAATATTTGCAGTCTTTTTGGTTTTTGACAAGAAAAATGAAGAATAAATAACCAATCATAATAACCAATCGTTTGATGTTTTTTTTCTGAATAAGGCGGTTTATACAACCTTTGACTAGAACCATTTTCCATTTAGGTCTTTGTCGCGAAATTGCTTTATCGTCAAACCATATTCGGAACTTATTGCCTGAGGCTAAGAGTGCTGGTACAAAAATATTGTTCAAAGCAATGACAACATTTTTATTGCCACTGGCGATTGTGGAGCAATCGAGTGTGTTAGATGATTATTTAAAAAATATGCATGTATATTTAATGTTTGGCAATGAAACGTGTAACCCGTTTAGTCCGTGTTACCCGTTATTCCAAAATATGTACAGTACAGCCATACTCATCATCATTTTGCTTACCCAGCTCCAAATCGTAGTCGGTGTAATATGTTTTCTTCTTCCACTCTTCATATTAAAAAGACAATGTTTTTTTTTTGGAGTTTACTACTTATGAATCGACTTGCATAAATAAGGGGCCCGGTATGAGAAAAATGTGAGGAGTAAAATCTATCGATGAATGACCTCGTTACGTTTTTGAAGGTCAAAGTCATAATTGGAACAAACATGGACGCGCGTGGTGCGCGGTGTTTCTAATTGTCAAAACACGGATGACAGCAGGTGCGCCATCTCACCTGTCTCGGAGTAAACTCCAGTCGTGCGTCGGAGCTGACACACACAATTTTATTTTTCTTATAATAGATTTTATAAACTGCGAGACTGTACGATGCCTCACACTGGCCGCCTACTATTTATATGAGTAGGTACCTTTGTTGTATTCTGTTTTTATACAGGGTGTTTGTGTATGAGGTATCAATCGGGCACCTACCCATGCTAACATAGTCATATAAATACTATGGTGATATTAAAAATTCATAATTGTAAAAATATTTTTGTAATTTTTCATACATTTTGTTTTTCCGATCAAACTAAGTATTTGTATGGAGAAATCATTTTCTTTTTACATTTTTTTTTATATAACCATAGTATTTAAATGACTATGTTAGCCTGGGTAGGTGCCCGTTTGATACCCCATATACCAAACAGGCTGTATATGTATATAAATCATTGGTTATACTCGTATATCTATAATTTTTTAAAGTATTTTACAGCTTATATGTTATGGAATATTTGCGTAAATATTTTTAATACTAGAAAAAATACACTGAAAAAAATCGATCTGCCTCAGGCGGGAATCGAACCCAGCATATCTTCCGCAATCCGGATTGTCGATTTTTTTTAGTGTATTTTTTTAGATTATATGTTGATACTATAAACATAGAAGTGGCGAAGCTTAATTGTAACGAGTGGAACCGTTAATTGTGTTGTGACCCCAAACTAAGCTCAGAGAAGCCTATAAGCCGGGACTCGGCACAACTAACCATAATCATAGAGAAACTGTCCCTCGTAACTATAAATATTTGGATAAACGAATACATTTCTATGAGAAACAACTATTTGTAATTACAATATGTACATTATAGCGAACTCCTATATTTACTAGGTTGTAGACCCATATGCAGGGTCGTCTGGGTAGGTGCCATCGCCATTCTTATTTAAGCCGTGAAGCAGTTCGCTGTGTTTCGGATTGAAGGGGAAGGTAGCCAATGTAATTACTGAGCATGGAAGGCATAATAATCATCTTATTCCCCAGGGTGGCAACGCACTTGCAGTGTTAAGTGATTTAGCCTTAATATTGCAAGTATTTATAGGCGATCAGGTGGGCCGCAAGCTTGTTTGCCATCTCGTAATATTAAAAAAAAAACTTTTTTTTATTTTGGCCTTCATCGCTCCTGATTGTAGGAGGTCGATAGCGATCGTTGAAGTTAAACTACTAAGTATGAGGTTTGTATTCGGATGGGTGAGCAAAAATGCTACAACTCAATTTTCTCCGTGCTTCGAAGGCACATGAAAGTGGTCTTGGCTGCTATCTAAAGAGCAGTCGTAAAAGCAAGTCATGGTATAGATCCAAAATGTCGACAAAACTGGCACGTGTCTGAAACCATGATAACAACCTGTTTCAGGCACAGAGAGTAGAAAGAGCAGGCATTGCTGTTTCAGTAGGTGTAGTCCAAGTCAAAGTCAAAAATGTCTTTATTCTTAAAGGTACATTTGTGAAAGTCAATTTTGTTGCTTCTAGAGTCTACCAGGAGTCCCTGTTCTGAGAAGGAATATGTTTAAAATAATAGTTGTCATAGGTCCCGGGCGTAGAGAATGAGAATAGTCTTGGTTGTCAAGTCTCAATATTGCAAGCGTCTGTAGTCTACCGTAACTGGTTATCAGGCAGGCCGTATGCTTCTCCACCAACCAAGTACCATTTAAAAAATGTCTATCTCGCTTCCACCTTAGATTTTGACATGGTAAATGATTTAATGTCGAGTGGCACAGATTTAAATCCCTGCATTCCCTACCATTCATCCAATGTATTACGTGATGAAAATACTTTTTTACGCTAAGATGAATCTAAAGAAATAAATGGCCACCATTCCTTGGTACCTATTGAATACAATTCGTAGGTAAAAACTCCTGGTTCGATTACATGCGTTTGAAATACTGCTATGTGAACCGCTTCAATGGATTTCCCTTCTATTACCTTTCAAAACAACGATTTATACAGGTCTGTTTTGATTACAAATATTTTTTTATGTTACGTTTTTAATTCTGTAAATTGCGCGAATTGCGTTAAAATAAATTACGGCCATTATTCAGTGGGATTAGGTTCTAGATCAAATCAAATTAGATTAAATACATTTTTTTCAGTTATGTACAGATTACGGCAGATCAGGCTCTTAATAGACTTTGAACACTAAAGATAGTGGAAAAAGGTTAAATATTGAATAAAATAAAACTATACTTTTACGGATATAACTCGAGATTTGGGTAGCCTGTGTAAGCTGTCGTTTGTACAAGTTGTATGCTTATGAACGTCAAATTATACAAGAGTAATGTCAATAATAAATAATTTAACACCTACCGGTTTTAATTAACATTTTTTTTTTGTTACAGATTATAAAAATGTCGGTCTCTGAATTCAGAAGGAAGAAGCTCCTGTATGTTTTCAACGTATTTTTCGGTAAGTTCGATTTTTAAAGTTCCGTATTCGTACGTATTATCATTTCATTCAAGAACTCCTAACCTTAGTTGTTCATTTAAAACTTAACTTCTCTTCTTAACAGATGTCAATCAAAGCGGTACAATAGAAAGGAAAGATTTTGAACTGGCGATAGAGGTAAGATGGCTAAATAGTGTCGAAGTTGCTTGAACTTAAAAACTCGCTGTTTGAAATTTGCTAGAAATAAATATGTCTTTTCCTTAATTATTTAAATGAATCATTCAAAAAGCCTAGAATGAAAGATATTAATTTTAACATCGCGTTTGTCAATTTTGTGCCGTTCAAAGTTTAACTAAAATGGTTTTTGAATGCTGTGTACAAATTATGATAATTCGATGCTAATAATTTGAAGTTTAGGCGGCTGAATAGAAGGGAAATTATTTTTGATTTTAAAAAGGATAGAAAATATTATTGAGGGATAGATGGTTACAGAATTAAAATGTTCATAACGAGATATTAAAAAGCAATTTCAATACAAAATACAGATCCAGATTTCTTTGTATACCTAAATGCATACAGAAAATATTTCTAAAGATACGTTTATGTCGTCATGTCGCTACAACATCTCATTTCCGCTGAACATGTGAATGTCAGAAAGAAACCGTGCTTACATTTCAAATGTGTATTGCACAGAAAATCTGCAGTCTCCGAGGATGGAAGTCCGGAGATGCAAAGCACACCGAAACACACGAGGTTATGATCAAGATTTGGGATGGACTCAGGAAGAGGGCTGATTCCAACAAAGATGGACAGGTTTGTTTAAGTTTCCATAATTATCTACTGGTCACCATTTACGCCGACTATTCATATTTCTTGTAAGCCATTAGGATACATATACATTTTATTTTTCTGTACTTTTTATCTTTAGCACTCCTTTAACCAACTTTATCTAGCACTCCTCCATGTGCGCAATATGCTTAAAAATGGATACAAGGCTTTTTCTTCAAGTATTAATGCATAGATTCTCATATTTACATATTATAATTTGGCTAGGCAGAGATCATAAATTCCCTGACGGTCCGCGAGACGCGTTCTTCTCTCTAGGACAGTCACTAGTTGAGGTAAGCGTTGATTGAATTCAGCCCCTCATACCTGTATCTCACGATCCAGACAATACTCAGATTATCTCTGCCTAGAGCCGATACCCGCTGGAACATACTATAACTAGTTCATCTATCGCAATTAAATCTATGTAGCAGTTTCAACAGCCCTGACAAAGCATAACAAGATATAAAATTCAAAAACTCGGCAGCACTCGTGAAATTTCTCCATGAAATATAACATAATCCTTACGACAAAGCCTTTGTCACAACGGGCGCGTCGGGGCGTATCGTGTAGAATGTGGGTAGAATTTTATTAGTCTCTGACTATGTAGCTGCAAGGTGTATAAAAATATGTGAGTTTATGAAAGATACTAAAGGCTATATTAGTATGTAAGTAAGTTTACAAAAACCTTGTAATCTAAAAAAATATTTGCACTACTTATTGGGCATCTAAAGTTCCTCCATATGTCCCAAAATAATAACTTATTGCGATGCGCTTAAATTTACTCGTTTTAATTTGCCAGTGTTGAAAAATAAAGTGACATGGGACGTGTAAGAGCTTTTTTATTTGGTTCCTATTTTAAGCTATCTAAATATGAACCATCTTTTCAACTCACAATAAATGTGAGAAATGAGTCAGGAAGAAATATTTATAATACAAACTATACAGCACTTTATTTAGCAGCCATCAATTCCCAAATCTCAAACAAGTGAAAACAAGTTATCCTGATATAAAGAAGACAGATGATTTATGCTAAGATATTCGTGCTCGCTGAATAGCAAGGTTGTTATCCACAAATCAAGCTCACTCGTACTTAAATTGCTTTTGCTTGAGGCTTCCTATGTTTCATTGTGTTGTAATACCAGAATCTTGGGAGTAATGTCTGAGTCAACCAATATACGCTGGCTGAGGTTGCATTTGTAAGCTAAAAATGTTTGTTGGAATTCAACAGCAGGAATTCCTTTATAAAGCTAGCTCGCTTATTTTGCTGACTTTAAAAAATAAATCACATAGTACAAACCAATATTTTGATTCAGTGGATCATTTTTTCGAACACGCTTTTTTAATTTGATGGCGTTAAACTTTATAACTTATGATTGAAGTTTATATCAAATTAAATGGGATAAAGAAAAACAAGGAAATAATTCCTGTCATGATAAGTGCTGAGATGGAACTAGTTTTTATCTTGTATAGCTTACAATTCATCCTCATTTGGCCATACTCCAACAAACACAGATATTATTTTCTTTGCCATTGGTATTGGGACTGCTTGTATGAATAGTGCAAAATCTGTCCTATTTATTGTCTTATGTGTGCTGGATTCTCTGAAGGTTTTTAGGTTTGATGGACACTAGGTGACAAGCTGACAAGCTGTTGCTATTTTGATAGTCAAATGCTAGAATCTCAGATGGGCTTAATTCTCAGAGCAAATAAACCCATAGAATGAGTCTAAAAAAGTGGGACTAGAGAGATAATATATCTAGTCTATTCAGTCCTATGATATAACTACCTCAGTATGGAATAATTTTATTTTTGCGTTTACAAACGCGTAAATATTAATACTAGAAAAATGCACTGAAAAAAATCGTCCCGCCTGAGGCAAGTCGATTTTTTTCAGTGCATTTTTCTAGTAACTACCTCGGTTTATTTGCTCTGAAGCTAGAATTAAACATCATATCATAGTGACATATAATGACGTATACAACTTCGTACTTTTACTTAAGCACGTATTACAGAATGACACTCAGAAATCAATCATGGCTTGAGAATCGTTTGTCACTTTCTATCAAGCACAAAAAGATAGAGATGTACGACGCCCAGTTTGGCGTTGATTCTTGAGACTTATTTTATAATACAAACATTAGACATAGTACATTATAATACGTACTTAACTGCTTACAATCTCCAAAATGCGACACTGCGACATACAATTTATCCAGTTGTTGCAAAGACCAAACTTCTTCCATAATGCAGTATGTAGAACCTAATAATAACATAGATAATGCAAGTCTTCAAGACAGTTCCTGTTTGCTGCGGTTTCCCACGCTGTCTTAACAAGCAGCTCTTGTTAGTCCCATATCGGATTAAGCATGTTAATATTGTGCAGGAATTTCAGCTGCGCTACAAACTAATTACCTTATTAGCCAGGGGACTTTAAAACACTCACGGGTCTAATTAACGTGGAACGACTACTTTAATTTCTGCAGAATTAGTAATTTGTGGATGTTCGTAATTAGCAGATCTCATATCTTATGCTAGTATAGTTTGGATATTAGAATAAGCTCGTGTTAGAGTTCAATTCAGTTCAGGATGAGGCCAGATGTTATATTATGGCACTTTGCCTCAATCCTGTACAAAATTGCTTTTGTATTTATTGAAATAGCTATTGCTAATATTATGTTTATCAGTATTTTCTTCGATAATACCAGATTTAAATATTGTGAGTGTATTAAAACATTCTAAAAAAGTAAGAAAGCCTTTTTTGTAGAAATAATATGAAAATAATACCTACCTATTATTGAAAGAGTATAATTGAATTTCCAGTTTAGCATTCTCAAAGATATGTTTAAAAAGAATTAACTATCGTAATAACACCATATCGGCTTCCCTCTTCTCTAATTAATTATAATTTTAGCCAAGGGTATCAAATTTTATAAACTCCGGCTCGTAACCATTTGCTACAAAAACAAGCTCTCATAATTACACGTCGGTTTTTCCCATTGTTAGGATACATCGCCGATGGCATACGACCTTCATTAACATTTTTGCAAAGTAATTCTGTTATTGTTCCCCTCGACCTATTTTTTTACCAAAAAATCCTCTTTATGAATTTCATTTCATTGATGTACATAATTGGTGATTGATTGATTATCTTTTGTAATTAGCGTTGCAATAATATTTGGATCGTATTTAACTGGTTAGCAGATTAACCTAACCTAAACCTATGCAAATACTAAGTTATCGACAAGAAATCCAGATGAGCGACTAACTAATGATTAATCGCCCATTTAGAGATTAGTCGCTCATTCTGGATTTTTTAGTTGCTCGGTTCATTATTTCCCATAATATTTCTATTTGTGTGGCTATTGTTACAGTAGATGCTCTTATAGCAATACTGGGATTCTTTATACAAAGTACTGCAAATAGTGCACTACCCAATATAAATTGAAAGCGTAATCTAAATCCAAAGAAAGCTAGTGTAGCAGAAAATATGTACTAGCCATTTGCACCCTACTGGAGCATAAGATGCCTTTTCACGTCTCTCTTGAATAATCTCATTTTATAGAAAAGGGGGAAATGTACGTTTTGAAACTGGGTTTGTATACTCAGCGAGTCGAGTAGTAAGAGTAGTGAGATATACCTACTTGTGAGACAGCTGAGAGAGCTAAGAGTTGTGAGATAACTGTTCTATGGAATTATTCTGAAAATGGAGTTTGCTCCCTAAGAAGCAAAAAAACGGTTTTTAGTTGACTGTCGTAGTCTATTCATACTAGGTAGACCTTGGTACTAGATATTTTAAAAGTATTTATTCATAAAGAATTTTTCAACCAGGTTTCCGTCGAAGAATGGGTGTCAATGTGGAACGACTATGCCCATAACCCATCAGCGGCTTTGAAATGGCAACAACAGTATTGCCACTTCATGTTCCAACTGGAAGATGCCAGTGCTGATGGGTCCATCGACAGCGATGAATTCACAACCGTCTGCTCTTCCTACGGAATCGACCCACAGGAATGCAAAGTGGCGTTCACCAAGATGGCTAAGGTAATTTCTATTTTTTATCTTGATTGAATTTTACTATGTTTAATAAATCATCTGTTTCAATACAGCAAAGGTGGAAACATACATTAAACTGAACACTTGCCATCAAACAGGCTACACCCTGTGGTCAGAAACCTTACTCATGGACAAAAACTGCTAGCTAAATCGAAATAAATTCTCGTGCCATGTTTTCAATAACTTCTTATCTTAAATAAGTTCTTCTAGTTGGTAGACCTGTATGCAGGGTCGTCTGGGTAGGTACCACCGCCTCTCCTATTTCAGCTGAGAAACAGTTTTCTTTGTTTCGGACTAATGGGAAACTGGACATGGAAGGCATTTCATCTTAGGCTTGCAATACCAAGTGATTTTTCCTTGTTATTGCAGATGTTTATAGGCGACGGTATCCACTTACCACCAGGTGGGCCGTCAGCCTGTTTGTCATCTAGTTGCATAAAAAAGTTATCAAGTACAATGGCATAATGCATAAGAAAATATTATTAAATTACGAATCCCAGTAATCACTAAAACATTTGTATCCATGTTACAAAAGGCTTATTATATTAACAAATTATCAAGAAAGTAATTTTAGTTCTACCAAGTAACATTTATGTCTGCTATCCCATGATACTCTAGAATGCTGAAATTTACACCAATATCTTGAAGATTATTAATTTTTTCTTTTGTTCTATTAGGGTAAGAGCAGTGTCTCCTGGGAGGAGTTCCAGGAACTATGGAAGGAGTATTTCTCCACGGAGGATCCAAGTGCCGCCGGCAACTTTATATTTGGACGGACCAGCTTCTAAGCCATCCAGTATTATGATAATGACATAGGTACCTTACCGATACCCTCGACGGGACGGAGGTCAATCGAGGCAGCCCAGAACATTCCATCAATTATAAAAGACAAACTATCGAAGTTTTGGCTCTTGTAGGCCTCACTTTACATAATTTTACGGAAACCATTTTACGCTTGCACTAATAGTGTGCTGGGCCTCACAATGTCTTTAATAACATTGGTTTAAGTGTGTCTGTGTTCAGAATATAGTGTAATTCTTCATATTTCTCATAATATAGTGGATCAAATTGTGGTTTTGAAGGTAATTTTAATCGACTTTTACTATGAAGCTCAAGCGTCTACTTATCTAGTGTTTCATTAATTCCTAGGATTTATTGCAACATATAGATTTCCCACTATTACATTTGATAGCATATCTGTAGTCATATCTTATGATAATTCTACTCATATTCTATGACATTTCGCCATTTATTAACCGAATTATATTTAAATACCTTCTTTGTATTGAATATCATCATTTACTTACCGATGTGGATGTCCATTCATTATTTTTATATTGTTGATTAATATTGTTATTATTATTTGTTGAACATTATCGTCTTTTTAATCATGCAGAATTGTTAACATGTTTTAATGGCACAAGAAATTGTACTAAAATAAGAAATTCACATAATTTAGAAAGTGACTCGATAATTTTACGAATTTAAAGTGTTACGTTTCATAAATTCTATTATACATTATGGTTTCTGTATTCCATTGAATATTTTCAATAAGGAATTTTGAATGTTTATACGTTGAAAGTTTTACTCGTTGCGTTGCTCTATTTAAATATCTATTTAGGCGTAATAGATTAATAAATGTATGTACATAATAAATGCTGTATGGTTTTATTTAATTCCACGAAATACTTACCTCATCTCTTTTTACTCAAAATATATTCTAAGCAAATCCCTCGTCATGTTGAAAAAGGGTCAAGTACTTAAAGTGACAAATCAAAGTTATTAAATTTATATGGTGGTAAGGATCAGTGCAACCACCCAGCTCAACGAGCTATCATCATCATAACAGCCTTAATAATTTGACCCACTGCTGGGACACAAGGCCTCTCATTGTCATCGAAGGAGGTTTTATGCATTATTCCACCACGCTTGCCTTATGCGGATTGGTGGACGGAGTATAAGGTGATCAATACCCCTTTGTAGATCCATAAGTCGCCTTCTACGACACCCATTGGAGGATATGTGGTGATGCTATTATCAACGACCTAAGCGGCGTCCTAATTGGCAAATGACCGTCCAATGACATGATGCATTCTTATCGCTCGATAAATTCGACATAAAGGAATTATTTCATATTGCTTGTAGTCATCGTGCGCGCACAAAAATATTACTTTCATCGCGCGATAAAAACGCATCGTGTCTTCTTACGATCGATGCCAATTAAGACAATGCCTTAGTCTGCCTGCTGTCATCTATAAATGCTCATTCAATAGTAAAAATAAATCTTAACAATTTCCGTGACTATTTCTTATTGACAAATTTTATTCCAAGTATGAAAAAATAATATTATCTCAGCTAAGATGTAAGAAATACAGAATTTTAGATACCTATTATTTAGAAGTATCTTTATACTAAACGTTGAGTACACTAGACTTTCTGATGTTCCTCCCGTCTAGCAACTATAGACGCACAATGTCAGTGGACGTGAGGATTGAGGGACCAGTTTTAATAATCACTATCTTCAAGTAGCGTCAGTATTTTTTCCATTTTTTTTACAAAATGTTTTAAGACTTATTAACATTTTGTGTATAAAAAGAAATTTTGATTCAGTAATATTCACTAAATTATGACCTTTTTGTGTGGAGTGAGGGACCACACTTTAGTCAATACATTTTTTTTATCTTTGATCCTTTTTGGTCTGTGATTCAGTAGATTCTTTCTTCTTCTTTCAATTGGATGGCGAAGCTTCTTCATTTAATTTGAAAGATTACGCATTTCGCTAATGTCTAGTGAAAATTTATTTATAGTAACAAAATTTACTTACATTTTCATATTTACTTAATGTACGGTAGAATAAGTTAAAAATGGAGTCTCTCAACACGTGTTTTTACAACAAGAACTCGGAAGAAACTCTGTACATATATTTACAAGTTCGCTACTTAAAGTCTAGTCATCATCATCATCAACAGCTCATATAATGTCCCCACCGAGGGGCTCGAGCCTACCCCACATTAGGGGCGATTAGGCCTTAGTCAACCAAGCAGTACATTGCAAACATTAAAGAGGTAAGACACAGTGGAATAGACGCTCGAACTTGGAGGGCCCTAACTGGGGCTGTATCTCCACATTGCAAAAGAACTCAGTTCAACAACTCTATCTCAACACTACGGTGTTCCTCATGTTTCTATCTGTGAGAAAGTTTTCCAAAATTCCACGGGGTAGAAAATGGAGTTACAGTAGCAGCGTGTATGTTACACGTCACTCTATGGTGACCGCTTACAATCAGCTATCATCGTAAAAACTAATATTTCGTGTCCGTGAGCTCTGTTTATGTGCGCCTTTCTCGAGTGTCTATGATTGAAGTTTATCTTTCACTTTATTTACTTTGTACCAAGTTTATTCGAACGGACGTATCTGTACTGAGAACTTCAGTCGTTAGGAGTGCCAAGTTTACGATGGCTGCAAGCGTACTGGCACTTAGTTCCCAGTTAAGATTGGCAATTATGTCAACCTCAGAAACTTGCATTCAAACTAGGATTTTGACACTGGCGAGCAGAAATGTAAACCAGCTGCGAGATGGATTTTCGAGACCGTATAACTCGATCTAGAATAACGTTTCGTATGAAAGTTTGAAGTCCATAGTCGGGTTTACACATACCCGTTACAAAAACCCGCTTCGCGCGATCGTAAAAAACAACCTTAACCTACCTATAATTAGTTATCACCATTCGATTATCACACTAATATTTATCAGAACCGACTATGGGTTTTTTGGCGAAACGTATTTCTGGATCGAGTTATACGCTGCATAAAGACTTACCGTCTTATTCATAAAAAGTTAAAATACGTTTATTAGCTTGTTATAATGAGAATCTCGAAAATCATTATTCATAAACGTCCAATAACTCTAAAAAGCTTTAAAAGTATTCAATAGCGGCTTCGTAATTTAAAACAGGGTCGACCCTACTATAAAGGGAAATATGGCCGACAAATGTGCAACAGCTGTTTTTTTCGCGTCCGAACCGTTTTGAGGTTTTCGTTCGTCATTCGTGTGGTGAGACAAGGATACAAACAATAACAAACTAAAGATATCCAAAAGATAACAAACTAAGCTATCAAACAAACAAATGTCATAATAAGTGACGTTGTCAAACTTTTTTTTGGCAATTCCTACGTCATTGCCGTTTGCATTGCCGTGGACCATGCGTGGACCTTAGACAACCGTGGACACGTGTTTTTGGTTGGTTTTTGGCATTTTTATCTATGGATTCATTAGAACGACAACTTAACAAAGCTAAAATGTCTTATAACGAGAACATAGCTATAACGGGCTTATTAAACGTTTATGAATAGAGATTTTTCTAAAAGGTTTATTAGTAGGTTCTAATGAGCATTTTAACTAATAAGTGTTTTAAACCTATTTTAGATGATTTTTATGAATAAGACTGTTAGACTCGTATTATAGTTTCATTCTCAAGAATCAACGCCGTACTGAGCGTCGTAAGTCTGTATCTATTTGTACTTGATAGAAAGTGACAAACGATTCTCAAGACATGATTGATTTCTGAGTGTCGTTCTGTAATACAGACCTAAGGATCCAATGTTGCGTCTAGGGAGATGATTAAATAAATAATTCTACGGTAAGGTAAAAAAGCAGAACAAGCGCCACAAATTGATTTCATTTTATTGCTACTCATCAACAGCGTTTATAATTCGAGCCACTGCTGGGACACAAGGCCTCTCCTTGTCATCGAAGGAGGTATAGGCAGTAGTCCACCACGCTTGCCCAATGCGGATTGGTGGACGGCGTATAAGGTGATCAATATCCCTTTGCTGATCCATTAGTCGCCTTCTATGACACCTATTGGAGGATATGGGATGATGCTATTCTACTCTGCTGGTATCACACGGCTAACCTTATTGCTACTAAATCAGATTTATTTTAGGATCAGGTCCCCTAGGAAAGTACCTATGATATTTAAAAATATTATTGGTGTTTTCCTAGAACATAACAGCTATTTTTATGACGATTCAGCTACAAGGCAGGACAACTGAATTAGAATCCAATCATGGCTGCGTAATTGTGTCCCTATTATGAAATGTGTGAACATCCGAACACGCAAATTAACTTTTTACGATGTGGTAATATCTGGCTTATTGTCGGAGGCCGGATATTTGTTTACCATTATTGGATCGTGGTATTTGCACGTTTGATTTGGATATAGGTTAGTAAGTAGAACGATTTATTTTTGTATAACCGCAGTTGGCTACACGAGTAAAATGTGTCCGGTTACAATAAAAATAATAATAAAATAACTTATTTCAGGCATAGACTTGTCCACGCCTTGATTAGTAAAATAGTTTTTATTATCTGGTAAAGGTCGCGAGAAATCAATGGATGCGAGCAGTGCAGGACCAATCTGGTTGGGTCCTTGAAGGTTGGTTCCTCCTCAAGCGGCAGTGGGCAGGGCATATTTCGAGGAGGACTGACGGCCGTTGGGGCGGAAAGGTCCTCGAGTGGCGACCACGTACCGGGAAACGCAGCGTTGGTAGGCCCCCCACAAGGTGGACTGACGATCTAGTTATGGTCGCGGGAAGCCGCTGGATGCGGGCAGCGCAGGACCGACCGGTTTAGAGATCCTTGGAGGAGGCCTATATCTAACAGTGGGCGTCTCTTGGCTGAAATGATGATGATGATGATGAGTCCAGGATAGGTTTAAACGGTGATAAAATATGGAAAAATTGCCAGCAACAAAGTATTAATAAATAAACTTAAGCAGGGAAGGAGAAAGAAGAAGACACCATCAGAAGACTACTCCTCAGCTCTTCACGTTATCAAGGTTTTAGCTAATCACTTGATATGGTATCAGATATTCCTATATAAAACTCACTTCGATTTCAACTGACAATTTCAGGACAACAGTCTTTAATTTTCTCTCAGATAATTTCGAAAAGCAATCAACCAGGGTATTTCGTAGCGAAATTAGATTTAATTTGAAGGTTCACTTCGATTTAAGTTTTACATTTTTATTGGAAACGTCTTTGTATTTGGTAAATTGATTTGGAATGAGTGTCCAAGTAGGATCGGATTTTTATCAAAATACTACCTGACCCGGCGAAGTTGCTGTGATAATTCGATCCTAATATTGTTTATTAAACACTAGCACTTCGCTTGGAGATTTTTTAGCCTATATCACTCAGGAATAATATAGCATTCTCACGGTAAAAGAATTTAAAAATCGGTCTAGTAAATAGTTTTTTTTCAAATTTATTCGTTACAAACAAACAAATCTTTCCTCTTTACAATATTAATATAGATTTAATAACTAAAAATATTGAGGTATACTATCGAGATAAAACTATACCAATCCAAATTTACAAAATTTCATTAAAATCAATTCAGTGGTTTGGACGAACATCGTGACACGAGATTTGTATATATAAAGATAAAATTGACATACTACAATGTATGGTAATTGCAACATAATATTCAGGATATCAGGATTAAGGCTAAAATTTTAATTTCAAGGAATAAATACCTTGTGATCTAATAAAAATACTCCGTTATTTAATAATGAAGAAGTACAAAGTGATTTGTGACGTCGTATATTACTTTTCTAGGGTTTGAATTACGAAATAACTGTCGAAGTAATAAAAGTCTAAGATATACTTTTGCATAAGGCTGCAAAGTCTGAGAACTCGTTCAAAGGCCAAACTTTCCGAGACCTTTTTCACAGAATCTACCATATTACGATCAAAACATTAATCATCTGTGACTTTTGGATTTATGCGGATGTCCGTCGAAATGGCTTCTTGTTCACATATAATAAAGAAAAGTACTTTTGGTAACATTGTCATGCATGTTTTCCACATATAATAATAGAGTGAATGACATCGCGGTACTGGGTATATAATATAATGAAATAAATCACACAATATAATCTTTGGGTCACATAAATTACTCGTATCTAGCCCAAATTAAGGAACTTGTGTTATGTGGTTCTTGTGGGGGATCCTTTTCGTTGCCATAATGGATTTATTCCTAAGATACTTTGGCATAATTGATTTTTGGCCGCATATGTAGCTTGGCATAATTGTAAATTAGACTAATATATTTTAGAATATTTTTATGTTTTTAGACATAGCCCATAGTCGCATAATAGTATTTTGTCGAGAGTCTAGAGTTTTATGCACCTACATGGCTGAGTGATGGGTAGGTAAGGGTTAGTTTTTTTATGACCAGGCGGAGTGCACTGTTTTTGGGAGAGTCTACTGATTTATACACCTACATGACTGAGTTTTGATACCATTATGCCTTTTTAAAATTATGGTAGTGAATGTTATGCTTTGACATTAATAGGCTGATTATATTTATGATTAAAACAATAATGCTAAATTTGTTATGGCTAAAAATTTTATGCGTAAGTATCATTAGTATAAATTACCATATGCCAAGATATTTTATGGTTTAAATTTTTATGCAAATGGATAGTGAACCGTCTTGTGGTATATGGTATGTGCCAATTTCAGAACCTAAGTAACTAATAATTGCTTAGTCGAACCTCGTATGGGTATCAATAGTTTTTACCGCCTCGGCTAGTAACCGATAAGAATCCATCAGGTTCAAATATCCGATCGTTTTTTTTGTGAGACCTAAAATCTACTATCTCGGGCTGAAATATCCTTTGTACCTTTTTCGCCGTTATCCTCGTGCAATTAGGGTTAAAGTATAGCCGGTCCAATTTTTGGGATGATAAATGTCTGACATTATTGCCTTGTATTGAGGGTAGGTCACAAATTTTTCTGAGCAATTCATGAGCTATGACAAATGTTTTGTGGTTGATAAACAATTTCTAAAGAGAATTTCTATGTTACGATTTTTTTGTAGTAAGTATTATATTTATTGTTCTTCCGTACTTTATGATCCGCCATCATCTAAATAATAACACTGTTATTCAAACTTCGAACATCATGTGGTCGTATCTGTCAGTGGTGTCATCGACCTAACCTATTTACACTTCCGATACAGATACCTATCTATTGCAACTAATAAAATAATTTATAAAATGTTATGAATAATACATAGTGCAACGTGAAAGATTATATGATAACCATACTATGCATTATATTATAATCTATTATTAATTAAAACGTTGACTGTCCAGGCCAAATTAAATTAAATCCTAATGACGTCCATTAGTGCTTAATTTTTTGAAGTAAAACTTCTTTAGGCGCGACTAGGGGGTAACTCAGATTTTTCTAACGGAAGTAACGCTCAGTATTCTATAGTCTGTGTAGTTTCCGCTATTTAAAAATAGTAATTTCGATTGGTCGTAAGTATCTGTCATATATTTTTTTTTTCAGTTAAAATTTAATCATTTCAGTGATCTACGTCAAAGAAGTTTTACTTCAATCGCGCGTAAAGGTTACACGCACACAATTTTTTTTAATAATAAAAACTTGTCGGATCTTTTTATATTAATTACCTCAATATCTAGCTATCTAGCTTAGACGTCCTTGTGATATTTTTTTAATGTAACTGAGACGTTCGTTAAAATAAAAGACATTGTTTGCGTATACCCACTTACGTCACATGTGATGCATGAACGTGGGATTGAGTATATAATTGTATCATATGTGATGCACACTTGACGTGTTAAGTAACATTTTTGGGAAAGCAATGATATTATTTGATTCTCATCACAATCCTCATAATACTAAACAATCTCTCCGTTTGTTCGGTTTTCTTCTAGCCCAAAATGTTAGTTCTATTCAGTTATTTTATTAAGTTTTTCAAAAAATCCTAAAAGAATATAAAAAATCTAAGGAACATAAATTTTAGTAACCAAAACTAAACGATAAAGCAATAACTCTTACAACGCACAAACCAAACTGCTCTAAACAACACAACAAACTTAAGAAGGGTGCGGAAAACCCTTATCTACTATAAAACATTAGAAAAGATTTACAGTTTTACACACATTTCCTCCTTCGATAAAAAAGGTAGCGTTTAAGGGTTGCATGATTACAACACGATACGAAATACGATACTAGGACATTTGAGATAATAAGATTAGAAACTTTCTTTAGACGATCTTCTTTTCCGTCTTGAAATTCTGTTGACTATCTCATTAGGGCTGATTTGAGGTTGGTTCAGCCAGTTGCCAACACTTTCGTCAGTTTGAAAACCGAACCGCTGAATCAACTGTTTAGATCACAGAACACAGAAAGGTTTACATTTAAGAAGTACCTATACATGTTGCACATATTTATTATGAAAGTAAAATATTATAATACCTGTAAAATAATATGAAATACAAAGTGTGTTCTTTGTCTACCCGTTGACAATTCTAAACTAAATCTATTTATTTCAAACACTCTCAATGGTGCAACCAGCCAGTTGCCAACAGAAGCTTTTCGTAAGTAGGCATTGGTCAGCTGAGAGGTCGATCAATAGTATTCTAATTTTTTTTTACAGAATTTTACTAATAGCTTTTTCTAGAAAATTGGGTTAAAGTCACATAGCCAAACCAAGCACTCTATAGCTTAGCAATAACAAAAAAATATGAAACGCGATCACTTGAGTCGTAAGTGAAGTTTACGAGTTGGTATAGTCGGGGTACGAAAACGTTCGTCAATTTCCAAACCCATTCCCTTAGAAATTGTCTAAGCTCATTCCTTATGAAATCGTAGTCTGTTCATCAAAACAGCCTTTATAATGCGACCCACTGCTGCTGCCCATAAGGTGATCAATACCCCTTTGCTAATCCATTAGTCGCCTTCTACGACACCCATTGGAGGTGATGTTATTCTACTCTGCCGGCATCACACGGTAGTATCAAATACATACTACAATAACAATGAGCTATGGTCTCAATGGAAAGGTATCCTCAAAGGCAAGTTCCACAGTTGTATGGAACAACATTGACGTCAGCAACTAATAAATTAAGGAACATCACTGCGATGATTTAGCGCAGTCTTGTTAGTAGTTTCCCCTACATGACAAGACGAAACGTGTCCTAGTTAGCGTCGGCAGCATTATTTATTAATCATTTAATTAAGTCGTTGCTACCAGCGTTAATTTGTAAATTAAACTAGGAGTTGTTTTGATAATCTTATAACTAAGTAAAGTTGTAAGTTCAAAGAAAGAGAAACGTTTTATATACATCGTAATAAATCGCGAAGAAATCGTGTTCATCACACAAATATTTGCCGCTACCAGGATTCGAACCCGGACCGCTTGATTTGTAGGTAGCTATACTGACTACTTCACCATGACGGAGTACAATAATTATTATTATTATGTTTTGACAGCTAATAAAAAGTATTTCAAGTGACTTGACAGGCAACGCCCTTTTTCAGCGGCCGTGACGCGATGTGTTCCAATTTAAAAAGATTCTTTAAACTCTAGGCGGCCTTGCGTCACTAAAATGCTTGAGCTCCCGAAGAGTAACACCAATTTTCACCTTCACTCCTTCTCTTTTCAAGCTGCTCTGCGTTGGAACGGTCTACCAGCCGTAATCCGAGATAGCCCGTCTGTCACTACTTTCAAAATTAGACTGCAGAAGCACTTATTACAAAAAATCTATAATTGATATATATTTATATGTATTTCTGTCTATATATGTAATGTGTGTATATATGTATATGTATAGTCAGTCATATGTTTGTATTTTATTTAAGTATGTGTTTTATTATTAATTATTTTGTCTATAATATCTCTTTTATACCTTTATATTGCATTTCATTGTCCCCTGCGTTAATATTCACACACATTCATGGGTTGACTGAAAGGGATCTCTTTTAGAGATAAGTTTGCCTTTGCTAAGAATTGTATTTTTAAATTTGCAACATATTTTACAAATACTATAAAGAGTATCTATAAACTTATTCTCTCTAATCTAAGAAAAAGACAATTTTTACAGACATTTCAATAAATAAATATTTTATAGTCTCCTTGTATACAAATTGAAAAGTAGCGTGCTTAACACGTGAAATCCGAAAACGATACTCGGGTAATACTCGGACTATAGTCTTTAGTCTAACTACGTCCTCATATACGAATTGATTCCATTCCTCCCTTGTCAAGCAATCTACTATTCCCATTGTTCACATATATTGTTGTCTCTCTTACGTCTTGACCGACAGTGTGTAATGTGTTACTCTGTATATTTTGATTAACAAATCAATTATAAATTATTCAGCGTTTCTTTCAACTAATCCAACAATGGTAAGCTAAAGTGATTTTCAAACGTAAAGGCAACTAGAGCCTCCATCGCCATGCCGTTCATCAAGGTGCTTTTTCACACCTCATTTAAATTACATAGCGTTGTAAGATTATGCAGCTTTAAAACGTTGCCAAAATAATTCTTATGAATAGAATGTAATTATCTACTTAACTTTTAAATTTCAAACAAGTTTTAAAACTAAGACCGTGAAATCAGCAAACGATACTTTTGATTCTTTTTTGTTTTAACGATAAAATACGATTTACGACACCCAATAACGATTTTATAGACAAGAACACTGGTAAGTGTAAGGAACACGCAATTTTGAACTTAACTTCTTGCTATAAAAGACAATAATCGCCTATTTTCGCAAAATTTTCAGATTTACGGCAGAAATAACTGGCCGACTTGAAGAGTTTTAGAGTTAATAAAATACATGTTTATTGTTGTATGTTGCGAATGTTATGCTTTCAAAAAGCTCATCAGACTCAAAGTAAAATGTGATACAACGATCAAAACTAAAATATATATGTCGTGGCCCGATCGCATAATTGGCCAGATCAGGAAATGCTTGGGCTTATCGTCTACCTTTTTGTTGTCGGGGAGGTCAAATGCATTTACGCATCGTCCCCGCGGGGTGGTGCCAACCGCAGGGGATATGTGGAACACGAGGTAAACGGCGTTCCCTCCATACCCACTAAACATCCTCCCCGGCCCGACCTCCAGTGCGCTATTGCGGGACGGCTCGGGATCTGCGCACGTGAGCGCAACTACACCGAGACCGTCTCAACACTGCCCGTCTAGACACTCCTTGTGCACCAATTGTTGGTCAGCAGCCCACAGGGGCTACCGACTGACGCCAGCCCCTGTGTGCCGCTGGCCGACACCGGCCCTTATAGGCTGCCTCCTTACCGACGGCTGCTCGACCTGGCGCGTCCTCCTGACGAGGACACCGGAAGCAGCCATCGTACCGCATCCGGGGGACTTCGGGCGCGGTCGTGGCCCTGAACAGGGCCGTCCGGAACTAGCCGTGAGGAGGAAAACAAAAACAACTTGACAATGGCATGTGATTTCGAATGCCAAGGGACACTTGACATCAAAAGCCACACACCCGCCGAGAAAGTTTCCCCACCACGTTACCAGGGTCCGCCACGAGGAGGCTTCCGGACGTAGACTCCCGGGCATCTCGTCTACCTACTGATCACACAGATACGTAGATTAGACTCTCCCACAATCAGTACACTCCGCTTAGTCATTAAAAAATAACTTTGAACCTACTGATCACTCCTGACCACTACCATTTTTAGATAATGGGCCAAGATTTTTATGGTCCAGTAGCATTTCATGATATGCCGCACTCTTCATGATCAGGCCACGACATATACATACATACGACCAAGCTCGTACTCCAATTAAGGGGTTGAGCAGAGCCTTAGATAACATTTTGATACACATAAAGCCACATCTAGCAGTTTGGGCCATGCAGTGCCTCCAAATAGTGACAGATTGCCAGCCTGTCGCCTACATAAAAGGGGCACCAAACCCAAAAAGTAACAATCCTTTAGTAAACAATTTAACGCAAAAGTCAACAACCAGGGGGGCTATTCGCTAACTTTTTTTGACAGTTGAAAGTGATGATCACCGAGTAAATTACATATACATTGCTGTTTTTATACGACGAGTGCCATATTAGCGTATCGTGTAAAACAGCAATGGATACGTAATTCACTGAGTGATGATCACTTTCAACTATCAAAAAAAGTTAGGTAATAGGCCTACAGGACAGATGTTATACTCCAAATCATCTTAGCAGTTCACTTAAACTAAAACAATGTACTTAATGTGCCTTAAAATATAACGTTCTATATTCTTATTAGTTTATTATCCTCTCTAACCTGCTTAAAACAAAATTTTAAGATAATAAATTAGTCTACAAAACTAAAGCACCAAAACCTGGCTGATAACTAATTACAATAAAGTAGATATAAATCACTCAACTCGTTCATTATATCCACAATGAATTTAATCTTTATTTAAACAGTACAATGAAATGAATTTATATTGACATGGACAGCGAGCCGGCACTATTAATACATAGGAATTTTATTAAAACCGTGCTTTTCGGAAAGTATATTATTTAAATAGAGCTCGGTGGTATAAACTTTTGAAAATAGACAAGAAACTTTAGCAATCATAAAGGGCAGCTAAATACACGTCTGGTCTTCTTCTTTTTGTGTTTTCATGCTGTTTGTGGAAGTGGAAGGCTGGATTTATCCAGAAAGTACAATTATATAAAAAGCGGTGATAATTATAATGTTAAGGTCACTTGGTTGGTTAATATAATTTTATCATAGTAGGTATATTTAAATAACAATTGAGTTAGTGCCTTCACCCACGGCGACTTTTTGTAGCGATACTGTCGCACGTTCGCATCGATACAGTCGCGATGCGGCGGCTAGCTGAGTGTCCTCGCCCACATAACCACGATTCAGTCGCGATGCAAACGTGAAACTGTCGCGCTGCCGTCACGATGCTAACGCGGTACTGTCACGCTCCTATCGCGATGCAAACGTAATTCAGTAACGGCGCAAAAATGCCTGCGATCGCTACAGTTGCAAGATGGACTCCGTTGAGGCAATATTAGTCACGTTGCAACTTTTTGCAACCTTATTCGAATATTCAGGAAGGCGCGAGTCCTATATTACAGGATAGTTCTGAATTGCCATAATAAATGTTTCTGCGTAGAACGACTCCATTTTGCGTACGTGACAGGCAACAGCACTATCGACCTGTCTGTGTTGCACTGATGCTCGGTTCTTCACTCACGCGCCACCCTCCCCCCGTTCTAACCCTGATGTCGTCCGAAACGGTCGGGCGTATGCATCGATACAGTTACGATGCTGCAACGCGTTGGCATCGCTTGTGTAGCGCGTTGCAAATATGACTAACGCGCGTTAGTAGCGATGCTGCCGCTTGTTAACATCGCTACAAAAAGTCTCCGTAGGCGAGAGCTCTAAGGTGATTAAAGGTAGTAGCACATTTAGCGACTCATCCGCATAATTTCGTATTATAATTTATACTTTTGATATTTTTTTATATAATACGGTCATGATTATACCTTATGATAAGCCTTTTAATTTAACACCCATATTTTTTTTTTATTCTAATGATTATCTTTTTAGCGCCTCACAGCCTCTGTGTTGTTTTTTTTTAAATTACTTCATTTATAACACTTGGGCTGCCAAGACAAGTCTAACGATATCTTAATTATACAAATCCGTTCATCTGTTTGAAAGACTCACTCCGATCCGTTCGAGTAACTCTCAGTTAAACACTACACACTCAAGCACTAGACACACTTTTGTTATACACCGCACTCGTCGAACAAGGGTGCGAAGACCCGGTCTACATACGACGCGCTATACCCGGTACAGATACGTACCGGGGCGCTTTTCCCCGCCTCCACCACGACACGATGTGCCCGAGCCGAGGTCCGAGCCTTTAGAGGCACCCTCGGGTATGTCGATCCCTACCTACACGGACGCCCTAGGGACGCTAGGCGGTCGAGAGACTCCCCACGGGGGAGATGCTCGGTCGCCCAGTAATCCCCTAGGAACGTCCGACCTACAGGCTTGAGGACCCCCCAAGGTCTTCGCCTTCTTAAAACCCGGTGACGCAGAAAATGTCATCGGAGACAATCTGCAATAGTATTCAAAAAAAAAAAAAACAAAGTTTGAAAGACATAAGGTAATAAAGAATTTTACAAATAAACAAACATAGAAGATACGCGCGAAAAATTTAAAAGAGGATTTCCCTTTCCGAGCTGATAAGTGTGCTAAGACCTTTATAGTGTAACGTCTGTCCTGGTATGAGCTTTTGTTGGTAGGTTCACTGAAGACTTATCGTTTTTTTTTAGTTTGATGTCCCTTTAATGGACGGCAGGCTGGCAAGCTGTCTCTATTTTGAGGCACTGCATGTGTAACATAATGTTGCCTAAGGCTCTGTTACCTAAGCCCTGATTGTGATAGTAACCATGATTGTATGTAAAGATCGTTTAATCTAAAACTGAACGCACTCCATTATCTTACTCTTACTTGCGCAATCAGTGTACAGATGCAACACATTCAAATTTTAATTAGCTATAGTCATTGATCATTCAGTTGATTCAGTCGCCGGCTAGACACGAACGTGCCAGCACGCTTCGATCACTCATAAAAGTACTGTCAGCATTAAGTTTAAAGTTCAGTTTAGATTAGACAATCTCTACGAGTATGCACAAACGAACGAAAAATTCCACCATTTTTACAATTCCAACTTTGTGAACTAGATCCCAACGCTTCTTTATCATAATCCCCGTTTGATACAGTTCTAAAGTCGCAAATATAAAAGCGACTTTAGTGAGGTCGTAAGATTCAAAGACCAGACATTTAACTGGATTTTGATTGCCACAGAACGATTACAACGATGTTCTACAGTCTACACTGTTACGTATGTAGCCTCTGGATTTTCGACGTTAAATTAAAGATTTCATTGTTCTTGCACACAATTTTATTTGCTTAAAATTCTAGATGTATATCAGTAATATGGCCGCGTGATGCCGGCAGAGTGGAATAGCATCAATCCATATCCTCCAATGAGTGACTAAGAAGGCGACTAATGGGTCAACAAAGGGGTATCGATCACCTCATACTCCGTCCACCAATCCGCATTGGGCAAGCGTGGTGGACTACTGCCTATACCTCCTTCGTTGAAAAGGATAGGCCTTGTGTCCCAGCAGTGGGTGGAATTCTAATGCTATGATGATGATTATTAATATATTTCCTACGCTCACACCAATTATCTAGCCCAAACTCAGTATCATTAATAACAGTAAAATTATTTTTGTACCTAGTGGATAGTCCATTTTTTGTGTGTTCAGTGGTTAACGTCGCCTATTTACACTTGCAATGTTAAGAGTAAGTCACTAAAACTGCAAGTGCGTTGCCATCCTGGGGACTAAGACGATATGCCTTCCATGCCCAGTAATTACACTAGCTACCTTTCCCTTCAATCCGAAACACAGCGATCTGCTTCACGGCAGAAATAAGAAAGGTGGTGGTACCTACCCAGACGAAGCTGCTTATAGGTCTACCACCATTTATCGAGGAAGGAAGCTATATTTGTTTAAAAAACTCCACACAGATGAAATCGCGGACGCAGCGCTAGTAAATGATAATAATGCTATTTTATTTTAGATTTGCATTTCTCATACACTGTGACTGGTAGCAACATTAATTTTGCTAGTCGCTGTTGGTTACATTCGCTTCCATCTTATTTTGACAACGAATTGGCAACAATAGATAGTCCAGAATTTCATCATTTAACAGCTAATAACATAACACTAATAAGAATATTCTCATCTGAGAAAAAGTACAAACAACATCTGGACTTCCTTGTCCCGAATCACAACAAACTGCTTGCCTTATATTTATTGTATCCTTCTACAGCATTATATTTTATGTATTTTAATACCATTCCTCATCTGGTGACGAAACTTTTAGAAGCAGTCATGTCTTTTTCATTCGAAGGCCTTGCCGTCATTCAAAAAGTACGTGACATGTCACAGCGAATAAGTTCGCATCAGGAAATCAGAACCCAATAGTTCCCAAGAGAAAAGCCGATTTGAACGTCCCGAACTAGTCTTTAATTCCGGATTTTTGGTTTATGAACTGTTTAAAGTAGTTTTGGATACGAAGTGTGTTTTAGCGGGATTCGTAGGAGCTTTACTCCTTTCAATGACGACTAATTTGTTCAAATAGGTACGTACTTTGCAAATCCTCTGGAATAAATTATTGGTTTCCGTAATCCTTACCCATTAGGCGATAATCTTGATGAGGTAAATCTTTGTATTTATTTTTATTAGATTAAGACAGAAAATAGCACAATGAATAAAAACACGAAACAAATACAAAAATCATACAAAAAAAAACATTTAAAAGCTAATATGATTAAAACTTGTATACATCAGTGATATTCATTATAGGATTGGAGAATATCTAACATATAAAATTCTCGTGTCACGGATATTAATGCCAGATGCTCTCTCAAACAACGTGAAGAGCGTGTGATGTATTTGTATGTAGAGGAAAAGAAAATCAAAACAGAAGATGATAATTTACACTGTTTGTAAGATGATATGGCAAAGTAAACTGATGATAATGATGTCTGATAAAATAAAATAGATGATTAATAATAGAGAACTCTGAAAAAGTGCGTTTTGTAATTGCAGTGAAAATATTAGTAAGTTAAGAACAGGGCAGCCTAGTAAAATGTTAACCAACTTGGTTGATGTAACATTTAATAAGAAGAGTCAATTTTATCTCGTATAACATATTAGTAGTTCATCTGTCTTTCTACATAACCCAAATCTGTAGCTGGATGGTTTAATAAGAACGGTTGACAGAAGCCGTCCTTCATAATCTTGATAACCATCTCTTAGCGGATTATCTACTATAGTATGTCAGATATACCCGAGATATAATTGTTGCACACACGAGGAAATGGAAAATTATTATACCTACAATTTAATGGCTGAGATTTTGCATGTTCAGATAAATGATTAGTTCAATACTTGTGTTAGCAAACCGATTAACTTTTTTTTAATATCTTTATTTTTTTGAGTCATTTGTCTTTGAGACATGACAGACCCATCAACACGAACCCTTTACATCATAGCACCGATTGACTTGCAAACCAAAATTCTCACAAAAATACGATCAAGCTTACAGTGAACAGAATCATATTTTTTTATGATTTTTGCCTCAGTTGTGTATATCTAATGTTTACTGTGACTATCGAAAACCTTACTCGTCAAAATTACAACACTACAATATGCAATTTGCATGAAAAAATATATGTATACACTATACAGGTTTGGTTTGATACATTAATAAAAAAATACTTAAAATTTATATTACTAATAGTGAAAACAGAACTCATTTTAGACAAAAAAATACCCGAGATATTTCAATTAGAAATTGCAATATTCCTGTCTCTTTCTAAAACAACTTTTATATGAAATATATATGGCGGAGTTGTAATGTGACGTCAAAGTTCATTAGCGGATGTCCTCGTCTAGCATGCAACTTTATGTGGTTTTAAGTCAAGTATTCATCAATATTTTTCTAAAATTCTTTAAGTTTTGTAATTCGTAACTATGTTGAATTAATATTAAAACCTAAATACGTATAATTCAATACATAAAAGTAAATTACTTAAAAACAGAAATAGGGAATCCTATTGCTGTTTTTAAGTCATTTACTTATACTTCATAAGTTAAATGGGTAGTATAAATTTTTCCCACAGTCACTTGTCACTGATCGATAACAATTAAGTTATTCATGTCGAAAACTCCATATTCTAATTATTTGCCTCCGCTTATATTTTGTAAGGAAAGCGTCAAAACTTATTAGTGGAATATGATTGAGTAGGAAGCATCGAGACATTGTTCAGATAATTGATTCATTCAAACTTCAACCTTCAGCCCATATCTTTAAAGTCCAATATAAACTGCACGCCTAGAGTAATAATAAAGAGTGCTGTGATATACGCCAGTAATATACACCGAAACTTCGAACATTCGTATGCTTTCTGAATATGAAACGGGATCTGATTGTGAATACTTTTGGGTGTAGTGAATGCACTGACATCATAGCAAACGGTGCCCTAAACCCAAGCGATTCAGAAAACGCGCGATCAAAATATTTTGTTCAAAACCCGACTCATATTAGGCATGAAGTAACAAAAAATAACAAAGTGAAGAATGAGTACATTTGATGAAGTTTGACAACATCGGTGGGAGGAGCGAGCTTGTGACAAATATGACAGAAGTAAGTAAAAGGGAGAGGAAGACCCAAGAATCGCTAGATAGATTATATAAGATGATGGACATTTAGTCCTGAAAGTACTCAGTTACTGAATTTTCACGTATGTACGATGTACGCCAGTTCGCAAGTTCATGGTAGCGAAGTATAAAATTGCGACTAAACTTAATTAAAAAAAATGCAAGTGCGATGCTAAATCAGTTAGAAAGTATATAATCACAGAACACAGAAAGAGGTATATCGTAGCGAATTTCCAAATCGATGAATTAATTTTGTCGACAAGTTTGGTTCTATGATAGTGCCTCTGATCCAATGGTCATGGTTGAAATCCAACACGACACAAATATCATGTACATGTTTGTTTGTATCGATCTGGATCTTTTTTGTGTATACTATGTATCTATTTGCAAAAAGAAAGCATTTATATCGGTGAGCTAATACCCTATAACATTCAGCAGAGTTAAATAAATGTATAGAGTTCATTAATAATTTAAAAAAAAATCGGGAGTGATCTCCCCTTGACGTTCTCGTATACCGGAAACGACTCAAAGGTTGATAGAAATCTTATATTTTGATGTCATACATGCATGTTAAATTTTGGTCACCCATCCGAGTACCGACCGCGCACTTGGTTGCTTAACTTTCTTGATCGACAGCTCAAAATTTGATAGAAACCTTATATTCTGATGTCATAGACGTATGTTAAATTTGATTGCAACATGTTAAAGCATGCTCGAGTTATCGTGCTAACGCATAGACACACAAACACACAATTCCAAAAAAAAATGTTTTTGGACTCAGGGAGTTAGACTCCGTTAAAATCTCGAGGGCGAATTTTTTGACGATTACGAGTCTTCCTCTATACTACGTATACGAGAAAGTAAAAATACAGATTTGTTCACACGAAAATCCAGAATCAACGTAGCAACGTTGATTCTGGATTTTCGTGTGAACAAGCAATTAGCAAATAATCTGATGAATAATAGCCGTTTATTCGCCAAATTAAATGCATTAAACTAAGTCAAAATTATGTACGTAAAAATAGATTGCTTAAAACAGTTATAACAAAAGTGAAACAAGCAAAACACACTCCTGTATTAAGTAAGTAGGTATGTTAAACTCAAGACGGTGTCTATCAAATTCCTTCCATCCTTCGTCGAACTTGGGTCCACAATTTGAGCGTGAAACCTTTCCCGTGCCCATCTTAAAGGCTTTGTAAAGCTATAAGGTTTACTCAGTCACGAAACTGTTCGAATTAATCCTTTAAGTTCCACCCTGTGACAGTGCGACCACAAGGTGAACATATTCGGTTAGATTAACTCGTTGACAAGGCTATGTGTGAATTTGCATATGTAGCAGAAGGTAACTTATATGATCATTTATTAATACGCTACTTCTGTCTGTCAAATATCTTCATTCGCTAAAAGTAGATACCTATTTCTCAGATTAAATTACTAACAGTAAGGGAGAAACCTTTGAATATAACAAATCCTTTGTATCAGTTCGAAGAGAAATCGTGTGCACCTGATAACGTCACGTCTTAAAAACTTGATGTGATGTTGTCGATTTTAAACAACTCCATTCCCTAGGAAGGGAACTATGCCGAAACCTAGAGCACTCATATCATAACAGCCCTTATAATTCGACCCACTGCTGAGACACAAGGCCTCTGCTAGTTTAGGCAGTATTCCACCACGCTTGCCCAATGCGGATTGGTGGACGGAGTATAATTTGATCAATACCCCTTTGCTGATACATTAGTCGCATACTACGACACCCATTGGAGGATATGGGGTGATGCTATTCTACTCTGCCGGCATCACATGGCTGCAGTGTGGTGACCCAATTTGGGACCAGAGTAGGAAAAAGAAGAGTGTGGCGTGAATGTCCTGAAACATAAACCACTAAGATCACGGAAGGAGCCAGGAGTCTGGATAACATTTGACTGGATAACATTTTGTAAGGTCTCCGTGGTGTCTTGTCAGTAATATTATGTCAGTTTCATACATTATATTCTATTCATAAAGCGTTAGATGGAATAGATTGACCAGTTGTCTTGGCACTCTGATCAGTTAATTCTTTCATAAGACTGAATATTTAAATATGAGACTGCTGGTGAACAAAACATTAATTTGATCCGCTGTATAATATAAACAAACACAAAACTTCGAATTGCAAATTGCGACATCTTGGTACTTGCAAACAAGACGTTAGTGCTAAGTAAAATATTACTCCTCCTTTATTCCACTGTCTTTATCGCAGACAATACTAGTTCCGGCTAAACTTGCCATGAACAAAATTAGTACTCTACATTTGTAAGAATGAACTAGGCAAGACGTCTCTCTCACATTTTAAAATACACTTGGGTTCGTATTAATTAAACTCTCAGAGAGGACAGAGCAAGACAGATAGTGTTTCGGTAGTTCTAGATAATAAAATTTCTTGCTCAACACGTATTCTCATGAGATTGTGAATACTTTGTCCACATGTGCCGCCCCTGGACAGAGAGTTATTTTGCGGCAACGTTCACTCGAGCTCTGGTTCTCAGCTGGCTGATCCCGAATTGCGCTCCAAAGAAATTTACGGGTTTCCCACCAGGCGCATGATTGTAGCTAACCAGGTGAGCGTTAGGCCCTACCACCAATTGAGCGGATGTTCTGAAATCCTTTAGACGCCTTCTACGATACCCACGGGAAAGAGAGCGGGCAGTGACAATCGTGTCACTGCACAAAATTAAGTAATTAATTATAAATATGGAATAATGGAATAATTTTTATTTTTGCGTTTACAAACGCGTAAATATAATACTAGAAAAATGCACTGAAAAAAATCGACTTGCCTCAGGCGGGACTCGAACCCGCACCATCCACAATCCGGGTGGACGCGTTGACCAATTTCGCCACCGAGGCACTGCTTTTCGCTGTCGAAATTTGTCAGTGCTTGGTGCTTATGTTTTTATGGTAAACATCGTTTCATCAAATCTTTGAAATTTGCACTTCCAAGACCCGAACGAAATATTTTTGCAAATATTTGACGCCCAGCTAAGATGAAACTACCTTACATTATGGAATAATTTTTATTTTTGCGTTTACAAACGCGTAAATATAATACTAGAAAAATGCACTGAAAAAACCCGCCTGAGGCAAGTCGATTTTTTTCAGTGCATTTTTCTAGTAATTATAAATAGTTCATTTGAAATTAATTTTATAGGGTGAAGGGGTGAAGTATCAATATTATATACATTACAAAACTACAAAGTTGAAAATTTTATGTAACCCCCGACATATATTTCTAGCTAAGAACCATTTCGATCACGTCAGCTATCAAACAAAAAAACCGCATCAAAATTGGTCCATTCGTTTAGGAGCTACGATGCCTCAGACAGATACACAGATAGGTCAAACTAATAACACCCCTCTTTTTGCGTCGGAGGTTAAAAATGAAGTCGCTCTTTCTGTATGTGCGTTACTTTTTTTTATTATTTTACTAAATCCACAGATCATTGAATACAGTTAGTAAATTATGATGGTAAGTCTTAAATCTAATTAAGGATTTACTTTATATTGTACAATACTTAAGAGGGTTAGTAGGTATGAGTGTGTGGTGTAAATGTGGTATGTGTGTAGTGTGATTGGTGTGTTAGTGTATGTGTGTGGACATAAGATATTAGTTGTATTTCCTCCATTCGAACTTTTAAACTACGCAACGGTTTTCTAAGCGGTTTTAGCAATAGATAGAGAATTTCAAGAGGAAGGTTTTTATGTATAATCCATGCATATTATACTAAAGAAAAGCCGAGACATTCCTTTCGAAGTCGGGGCGGTTCCTTAGTACATGACAAACTGTAACTTAGTGATTATTTCTGAAAATATTTTGATTTAATAAAGTTCGCATCGATAAAAGCTGGCAAAACAGCCAAGCAACCAAATCTATTACGCTATGCTATCTTCATAAAATAATCTTTGAGATCGGTCAATCAAAAATTCTTCAATGGAAAACCGATCTTCACTCACGAAGTCATAAGACAGCAAATTGCCTACACTGCTACAGTCCAAACTTTATCATCAGATCGGTCCGAGTTAAGGTCAGAATTCACCTGAATTTACTCACTCACAAATGGGAGGCCGATATTTACGAGTTTACCTGCCAATGTACGGGGCCTATACGACCCCTCTTCCAAGCTTAGCCATAAAAATTCGCCTTGCCCATCGTCCCATAACGAATTAGTGCCATTTGTCACACGGCAGAAAGGTCGTGGAAGGGCACCAGATTACTGAAGGATCTCTATAAACACCTTTATTACTATTGCCGTAGAGTTCAAGACAAAATGATGGCGCATTTAATGCTGTTGGTTTGCAGTAACCGGACTACCTCCAAATATTTTGATGTATTGTGGAGATGATAAAATAATAACAGTGTTCTGAATTCGGTAGATTCATTAGTCTACCTGATGTTTTATTGTGTGTAAGTTGATTTTTTTCACCCGCCATATCTCTATCTAGGCTTCTCTACTCTCTAGTCTTTAGTTATATGTATTTAGGACTATGATATTATAGGCTAACAGAAATAAAGTTGGCGTATATAAATTATAAGGGACTGGCACCTGAACTAAGAATAATCTTGTATCTCAGTGCACTAGGAAACTGACTTTTCAGGTCGACCTTAAGAGCGTGCATTCATCGAAGTAATAATAAAAAAAAATTCGTACTATTGTTGTAACATACACATGTCTATGTCATCCCATGCACACATAGACATTGCTCGCAAAGTGATAGGTCCACTAGCTGGGAAGAGCCTGGGTGAACGATAGTAAAATGGCCGCGAGCTCGAATTTAGACCATTTTTCAAATAAATACTAAAAATATCTGCTTGCATATAACATTGTTATAATATAGTTATTATATCTAGCATTATATTTATTATTATAGAGTGAGTATATTAAATGAGTAAAATTTCAAAAACATTGTAAAAGCCCTCACTGAAATATACCAATTTATAAATTTTTTGGTATCCATTTTTGATATATGTTATTTTAAATTTTTACTTATTTAAGCTCTATAGTGGTTTAGAATAGTATATCTTCTTTTGGAAAAAGCAATTTCGGAAAGTATAGTTTGCCATTATAATGCTTGTATTTTATCTGAAATCTAGCTCCAAACTGCATTTGCGTAAAACTACGCCATAAGATTCTTCTCGCATTACAAAACTATAAATGTAAATTCAAATATCTGTCTATAGTCACGCCATCGTGGTGGAGTGGTCAGTATAGCTGCCTACACATCAAGCGGTCTGTGTTCGAATCCTGGTAGCGGCAAATGTTTGTGTGATGAACACGAATATTTGTTTGCGAGTCATGGTTGTTTATATATTTATTGAAGTTTATTTATAAAAATATCTAAAATTAATATGTATATTAAAAATGTCCGTTATCTAGTATCCGTAACACAAGTTCTTAACGATACTTACTTCGGGCTAGATAATTGGTGTGAGCGTGAAAATATATTATATTATTATTATAGTGGTTTCAATCAAGAATTTATCTTCCTATAATACATAATTTCTCTGCAAAATCTGTTCACATCGCTTCAAAATCAGGTCTCAAAAATGCACAAAATGTGACAATTTTGACATAAATCTAGTGCACGCCCTTAACGCTGCAATGAAAAGTTACTCGTCTCTTCCGAAACTAGTACAAAATACCAGAATTAACAGCTCATTCGATTAGCCGAATAAAGAGCAAGAGCAGTGACAATTTTATCTGAAGTTGACTAACGAATATTGAACTAAACGTACTGGCACTAAACTAGCACGAAGTACATTATCAAAGGCAGGTGCGGTTTCTGCATTGACTTGCAAATTGTACGGCGCTATTGTGTTATGAGATAATTGCCGAATTAGGAGCTGTCCGACTGTTAAGCTCGAATTGTTTAAGCTTCTCACTTTTAAAGATCTTTTAGCTCTCACCCGAACTGCTTAGATGATACACGACCGGTTTCAATATTCAACCAGCAAGAAAAAAAAACTTACTAAAGTTTGCTAAATTACTAAAAATAACAACAACTTATCAGCCAAACTTTGGTAGGGTGATCTCTAACTGAGAACCGAATATTGAATTATTTACTATTACTTTATTACATTAGAGAGTAACATCTGGTCTGTGGCATAGTTTTTTTTGTTGGACACACTCAGAGTCTGTTATTTTCTTGTACAGACTGGCAACCTGTCACTATTTAGATCATATTGCTAAATGCGACCTAATGTGGGACCATTTAAGCATCTGCTAGCAAAAGCAATACTCATTACGAAAAATTTGATTAGCTGCTAGAGTTGAACCACCCGTCTTTTGGAAATAACCTCCTAGAAGACTGTTGGCAAAACTAGCCTTACGAGGTTTCTAAAACTCCACTGGGTTTAGTATCTAAAAGGTTTCATCGACGGGTCACTGTATCGACAATACACCATATCGATGGTGCCAGACATCTACAGAAGTAGGTTAAGAGCGGGCATAAACCAAGAAAAAAATCAGAATTTACCCGCGCCCTTTCCCCTTCCCCTCGTGTACATCGCAGCTCGCTCTATCATGTTTTTTTTGTGATCGCACATAGTATACCCGAAATAACTAGATAAAAATTGTCTAAGTGTGAGTCAAACATGTCGTCTGCTGCTGCCGCGTGCAGTCGGCTACGATATCATACCTTAAGAGAGCAAAAAAACCACAGACGTACATTTGAATAATATTTTAGTCTTAATTTGTATATTATTGAAGCTTACCAGACTAGGCAATTAAATTATAATTGATCACCTGTCATTAAACTTGATCAAAATACTTAATTCATTTCAGTAAGTTCATTAAGCTATCGGGCATTTCAGGTACTAAGTATTATTATCTAAGATCCTTATTGAAAAGTTTCCAGATGGTGGACTTCTACGTCAGCTACAAGTTTCATTACTGAATCACAACCGTAGTACAGATATCATCAGTATGCAAACATTTCATCATACCAAAATCAATAGGACTTATTTTGAAAATCAGGTCAACTTATACTATTACTATTGATTACATTTGGAGCTTTGGTCGTCTAGAGCACTTTATATTACTTTTTTCAGAATTTATTACTTACTAAATTATGAAATATTTAAAAAAAAACAAAATGTATTTGCCGTGAAATCTTTTTGTTTTCTTTATCTATGGCCCAAACTCCCCAAACATGCACAATCTCCTAAAGCAGCGTCCCCACTAGAGCCGCGCGGCTTTTTGTGGCCGCGCGGCCCGGCCTCGCGAGGCTTATTTGTCATACTGTTTTAGGCCTCGCTCACGTACACACTCACGAGGCTTGGCCGCGCGGCCAGGCCTCACGGAGCCGCGCGGCCCTAGTGGGGACGCTGCTTTAGATTTGACAGTTGTGTCATCTGTTTATTTTTTTCATTTGTAGCTAAGAGGAAATATACCAATTTGCTCTTAGATTTTTAGAGGCCATGACATTAACCCACAATTAAATCCTACAGCTGCACTTAAGTAGGTACGTCATTTTAGAATGAGTAAGTTTTGAAATTTTAAATTAAAATACTTAGAATCAAAAGTGAAGAAAATTAAAAATATGTGTTGAGTATTTTAATGTCTATTTTCCATACATATCATAATGTCGTCAATTATGTGAAAACGGGATTTGTACCACGTTTTGTTATTATTTCGATATTTCGGATTAGTTTCATGAGCCGTGGTCACGGATAAACTGTCAGTTCAGCCAAAATATCGGAATAATAACAAAACTGAGGTACGTTGTACAAATCCCGTTTTCACACAATAGTGTTAGTAAACAAGTAAAAAGGTTAAAAAACTGTAAACCGACTGTAAAATCGGCTAAATCGGTCACAAGGTAAAATCGACCCCTCCTATTGTTAAGCTCGGTTAATACATTTTAATCGAGCTTAACAGTAGGAGGTGTCGATTAGTTATCCAGACCATTATGACGAATCGATTGATACCTTATGCATCAAAATCTAAAACTCATACTAGAGGTATAGTTTAGTGTGTTTTTACAGTGGCAACGTGTTCTTTGACCCTTTCAGCAATAGTCTGTTTTGTCTGGCCTACATACGAACTTCCGCGGCTGTATTTATAAGCGGAATTTATAAGCGCCCGGACTTTCTAGGGGCAAGATATCTTTTGGTATGCCCAATACACTGCTTGCCTTTGATCCAGGAATATAGACAGTGGGTATGGAGTACTTTCTCAATAGGGAAACGACCTTGTACGTTACCCCTTTAACGTAAGGTAAAAATGCGGGATGGCTGTTTACGCCCGGATTCCTAGACTTCCTCGTCGTAGGTTTCAATGCTTGTGATGTCACCTTATAACCGTTATTTCTGAGTACCTGCTGAACAGAGCATACGACCTCTCATATGCTCTGTTTCTGAGTGATGTCCTAACAGATTGCAGGTGTCTACGATGGTGATGTGAAGTCGACTTAGAAGAAGACCGCAAGACCGAATCCCGCCTATGACCACAGTCGGTGTAACCCGGTTGCGATTGCATTAATTCTCATTTTTACTCATGTTAAAAATAAAATAAAAAATGTACCCTGCAAACACCTACAAATTTGGTGATAATTTGCAAGCAATTTCATTATTATTACACGAAGATATAATATTTTATAACAATTTTCGAAATCATCTACTGCGTTTATAATTTACTATGCTCCGTTGAAACTACAGTAATGTGACTGGTGGGAACTTTAGAACTAATTAATGGAATAGGTTCTAGAGGTCTTTAATTACTTACAGGCACCATTCATTAGGATGGATCCGAAAGAAAATTGCTGCGCAAGAAACAAAATACGTTATAGTCACTTTAGGGACATAAAAATTTCGAGGCCAAAGTGTGTCCAATATTAATTTAAACTGATTTGACTCTTGCAAACTTATGAGAAACCAGCCTCCACCCGGGACATTGTCCGCGTTGATTTTTACTTTCTCGTACGTAGTATAGAGGAAGTCTTGTAATCGTAAAAAAATTCGACCTTGAGATTTGACGGATTTATACGTTTTGGACCTCCCTGATTCCAAAAATATTTTTTTTGGAATTATGTCTGTGCGTTAGCACGATAACTCGAGCACGCTTTAACTTATTGCAACCAAATTTAACATACGTGTATAACATCAATATATATGGTTTCTATCAACTTTTGAGTCGTCGATCACGAAAGTTAAGCAACCAAGTGTGCGGTCGGGACTCAGATAGGTGACCAAAATTTAACATGCATATATGACATCAAAATATAAGGTTTCTATCAACCTTTGAGTCGTTTCCGATATATAAGAAAGTCAAGGGGAGACCACTCCCGATTTTTCGTAATAAAGTTTGGCCTGTCTGTTAAAATGTAATCCGGTCATGTAATTGATTTAAACCTACCTATTCATTACATGACAGACAAATTAACAACAAACACTTTTATGAGACGAATAAATAATTGGCGTCGTGATCAACTCGTTGCAAGATGCACGATACGATTTCGGTCCCTTCTGATTTGTAGCCGTACGTCTAACACAATTAAACAATATTTTATGTTATTTAAATTAACGATAATTAATTTAGTGAAATAAAATTAAATAAGATCTATCATCTACAGTTAGCAGGAAAACTCTATCAACAAAAGTCTTAAAATCTTTCTCAATTGCTTGTTTAATTAATAATCGTAAATTGAAAGTTCAACAAAATTAAATTCGTAAGTCCATTTTATTTACGACGCGCGTTCAAGTATTTCAGTTAGACTCGGTCACTTTAATCCACTTTTGAAAGTAAATGGAATTTATTTGCCAAGTTTTCTCATAACAATGATATTGCTGATGCAGTTGGAGCGATATGAAATCGCTTTGTTTCGCAAAGCTGTTGAAAACTGTTGAAAGATTATATCTTCTCATTGTTTCCGAATTCTTTTCAAGGAAATTAATCCTGTAAAGGAGAATGGTAAACTTTCTAAGAACTCTGGGCCTAAGCGTTACACTGATGATTTTTGGACTGTTTTGTAGAGCGAGAAATACACGTTCTTTTAGTATTAATATTGTAATGTTTTTCTATGGGGTTAGCAAGATATGTAGATATTAAAAGTTAAGATACCAAAAATATAAACAGGCACTATCACCTTATTTATAGGCTTTTATTTATTAAATCTCGATAGGCATATTGCGAGAAAATGACCCACAACCTCCGACTCCTTCCTTATTTGTGAAAAATATATTTTTAAATAAAACACTAACAGATAATGGAATAGTAAAGATACTATACCTACCTCCAAATGAATCAAACCATACAATCATAAAGGGCTCATAAATTAGTAGCGAGAATCGTCGAAGATAATAATTAAAAATCATAATAAAATCACGTAAAAGCGTAAAACTCACAAATAAACAACCCGAAAAGTGAACCGAATGTCATACTTAAATCATAAATAAATGACAAAATGACGCTTCCGCTTGTTTTATTGTTGCCAGCTTAAAAAGTAGTTTATGAAGATTATCGATTATTCGATACTTTCGATTAATTTTTAATCTTTCGCTAAGATTATTAACTTCAGGTTTTTTTTTGATTCAGGAAAAATAAAAGACTTTACGTCGTAATACATTATTCTTTTTTCAATAATTCAATAATATATAAGCTAATATTTTAATTTAAAAAAAAAACTTAAAATATAATAGAGTAATCGATTAAAAATTATACACTTTTACTGTTGGCAATATTTTTCCTTGTTCCTTGATGGCGGAAGTAGAATAAATATCGTGCAAACACTTATTGTTTGTTACATTAATCTCCCATAGAACGAAATGTTGATATTTTACAGTAAATTCTAAAAAAATACATAATAATTTTTGATCACTATCCCGTTATTGTAACAGTTAGGCCCAATTTTACCAATCTCCTTTACCAGCTTGGAAGTTTCTAAAAAATTATCACTCTTTGGACTCGACCAAAGTATATAGACGAGAATGAGACGAGACGAGGAGTTGAATTTTAAGCAATTTTTTTTTCTCTATTTCTAAATCACCCTGGACACCACAGTGGGAGACCTGGAAAAGGGCATTTTCAGGGCCATCAGAGTCAAGTGCTCAGTAGGGGTCGATTTCTCATGGTCTAAAAATATTAATTTCGTTTTTTATAACGAAATAATATAGTAATTACCGAAATAATGCTAGTTGTAGGGGAATTTCTATCAAATGGTACCCTGTACAAATGAAAATGACGAAAGTTTAAGGAATAATAATCTAGAATAATTTTCTACACTATTATTTCTACACTTTCTAACCGTCGGCATTCTATAGCCATATAAGAGTTACCAGAATGCATATCTGAGTGAAGTCTCGCGATGATATCATTCCATGTCTCCCAAAAGATAAAATATCATGTGAGATAGAGTCAAAGCTACAATCTCTTAAATAAATCACCATAGGCACGCAATCAACAGTAGGGTTAGAATCTACAAAGAGATTGAAAGACAGGAATCATTTCTTCAACAAGATATCAATGATAAATACAAGGTTCATGCAATAAATTTGGAAATGCAAAATGACTGGACAGTGGACAATTCTGGGAGAATTCTGTATTCCGCTGGCTTTAAAGTGGCGCACTCTACGACACGATCTTAATGCCTTTCAGATGACTCTCCCTTATCAGTGTAATGCGTGTAGTCCGTTGGGGGAAAGCTTCCGGGGAGATGTGCTACACATGTTAAGAAGCTCCTGGAACAGCTAGCCGTATATTGGTGGGGTGCTGGCTGCTGATGCCAAGAGGTGGATGATTATTCGCGTCGTTACGATACGTTCCTTCTTATACGTGAAGCTGTTAGCCTTGCGGTCGCGAGAGCACAGTTGACAACGTACAAAAGCCTCGTAAAATTTACCAATACAGAAATCGAATCATAAATCATACTCTATTCTAGGCTCGACTCCAGACTGGACTCTCCTGATGGACACGTATGAGAAACATCATAAAATACCAAATGACGTAGTGGTTTCTGTATCTAGGCCGGATATACTACTTTACTCACGGCTACCGGTCTAGATTAATAAAATAAAAAATGTATTGTAATTTTTTTTTATATTGCACTAAAATGCATCGGCAGCCGGCTGTCGCGCGAGATGGATTTTGTACACGGACTATAGAGGTTAAACCAGTAAATGTCAATTTCTCGACCTTTTTCTCTGCTTTGTCGTTCTGTTAATGTGATGTAATAATAAATGAAACAATATTTGCAGCACGGCATTTCGATCTCAAATAGGCAACCCTATTTCATAAGTCACAAATCTAAAGAGAGAACAGATTTATTCAAAAGTTCTTCCCCTGAATTTTTTATGAACTAAATCTTATTCAGATTTCACGAATCAAATTGTAAGACATTTTGCGCTGTAATTCCTTTATTTCCGGCACGAAATCTTTACCCTGGGAAATTCATTGCTTAAGTAATTGATCTCGAACAGATTTACGTCAGGTTACGCGAGGAGAATAATGTATTGGTTAAGAGCTTCACGCACTTGATGAGTGGCGCGTTTCAGCTTTGATTTTTATCGGACTACCCACATTAACTTGTTTTTTGAGAATTAATTTAAAGTTCAGGTGTAACGGATTTTATTGCATCTATTAAACATCATTATCATCCCTTCAGTTGACAGACACCCACTGTTGGACATAGGCCTCCCCCAAAGATCTCGAAACTAATTGACTACGTTGCCCGCGTCGCCCGTAGGGGGCCTACCAAAGCTGCGTTTCTCGGAACGTGGTCCTCCTAAAAATGTGCGCTGTCTACTGCCACTTAAGGTTCGCTTTCGGCTAAGTCGGTGACCTTGGTTCTCCTGCAAATTTCATAATTTCTGATATGATCAGTCAGAGAACTCTGAGCATAGGCATTTCCTCGTGGCCTCAGGATGACTACGCACCTGCTATACCAAGCGATTTTTTTCTTCTTATTGCAGGTGCTTATAGGCGGCAGTATCCACTTACCACTAGGTAGACCTTCGGCTTATTTGTCATCTAGTTGTATGAAAAATCCATGGGAGGGTATGGGGTGATGCTGTGCTATTCTCAGTGGCGGATTGACCAGTAGTCTGGAGTCTAGGGCAGATTTTATGCGGCAAATTTGGCCCGAAATTTGGGAAAGAGTACCAAAAATTTTTATTTTTTAATAAAGGGGGAAAAGGTGATTTAATGAGGAAGATAGAGAACAATAAAGGTGCAAATGTAATTAATATCATTGCGTATGCCTAGATCAATTGAGTTTGGCTGGCTTGATGTAACTAGGATATAGAATTTCAAAAGTAAGTAGAGGCGGCAAAATTGATCAGCCTACTGGCGGCAAAGTTGTAAATCCGCCACTGGCTACTCTGCCGGCATCACATGGCTATATAAGATTGTTGTACCAACTTCAAATTAATTAGGACCAAGGTATGAGAATTATAAAAGTTAGGCTATGTAAACCTAATTTTCAGAATACATATGTCACTTATTTAAGTTGGTAACTTAAATAAATAATCTTGGGATTTTCTAAGAAAAGTAACACTTCTTCAATAATCGTCAATACGTAGTAAGTCACCACCACTATGGGTTATTACCTTGAAAGCTTAAAACTTGGAAACCTTATCAACTCAAAGAATCTACAGCTCAATTGACGTTGTAGGTAATGGCTCATTAGACATAGTATAACTTACCTAGTATGAAAATATTATATTACGAAGTTTCTGTAAATAGCACCACAAACTTTTACCAAGCAACTGAAATTTAAATTGATTTTGTATTTATTGTTACGATAACAAAATTATATTAGGGGTTTAAGAAATTGCCGTTTTGTATGGAGAATTTAACGAAAATTCATTTTTCCATACAAATATATATGCGATTTTTTAAGGAACCACAAATCTAAATTTTCTTTAATTTTGTGGATATATTGAGACAACATTAAGCTAAGGTAAACGTCCCAGTATCCGTCAGTTTCTGAACTTGGCTGACTTTGCAGTGATGCTGTGCTTAAAGTATATCAGATAATGAAAGGTGTATTGCATGACTAGGTGCAAAATGTATCTCAGTTTTTATTTAAATATTAATTTTAAGTCAAAATAATTAAGAAATATAATAAAACTCCATCAATATGAAAAAAAGACGATTTGTACCAGTACTCGACAGGTTTGTCCCATTAATCGTCAAAATGACCCAGAAGTCGTCAATTTTTTGATACCAAATTGAACTCTACGCCCTTACAGATAAGTTTCATAAACTGTAGAAATTACTTCTCAGCTTTGAACCAAAACATATTATTTTAAAGAATGTGCTAGCTGCAGTTTGGTCAGTGGAACATAAAACAACTAGTTTTAGTTAATTCAGACTTTATATGTACCTCTTTATATGGACATCTAATAAACAATCAAAAATATATCTACTGTTAAAAATTTACATTAAGAAAAAAAAGAATTTCTGTAATCTACTGAGTACCTACTTAACCAAGTCTCTCAATTCAGGAACTTAGGTAATACGGAACTCTAGTTATACTCTTCATATTTAACATACATCTACCAAACATAAGGCCCAATTGAAGAATTATAGACCCATCACGCTCCTGTGTCATGTTTATAAGCCGTTTTCGAGGGTTGTAACGAATCGTCTCGCACGCAGGTTTGACGACTTCCAGCCTTCCGAACAAGCCGGATTCCGAAAAGGCTTCAGTACCATAGATCACATACATACGCTGCGGCAGGTTATACAGAAGACCGAAGAGTATAATCTGCCATTATGCTTAGCGTTTGTGGACTATGAGAAAGCCTTCGATTCTGTCGAGACCTGGGCCGTGCTCCAGTCACTCCAGAGGTGCCACATAGACTATCGATACATCCAAGTGTTGCGGTCACTGTACGAAAACGCCACTATGTAAGTACGCCTTCAGGACCAGAACTCAAAACCCATACAGCTCCAGCGAGGCGTGAGACAGGGTGATGTTATATCGCCGAAACTGTTCACAGCTGCGTTGGAAGACGCGTTTAAGCTTCTGGACTGGAGATGACTTGGCATCAACATAAATGGCGCGTACATTGGCTTTGCCGATGATATCTTAGTTATGGCTGAGACCTTGGAAGAGCTGGGCACAATGCTTGACGATCTCTGTAGAGTCTCCCAACAAGTGGGTCTTAAAATGAACATGGATAAGACGAAAATCATGTCTAATATCCATGTTGCACCCACTCCTGTAAAGGTTGGAAGCTCTACACTGGAAGTTGTCGACTATTATGTTTACCTTGGACAAACAGTCCAACTGGGTAAGTCCAACTTCCAGAAAGAGGTCAATCGACGAATCCAACTCGGCTGGGCAGCGTTCGGGAAGCTACGCGGCATATTCTCGGCCCATCTACCGCAGTGTCTTAAGACGATAGTCTTTGATTCGTGTGTGTTGCCAGTGATGACCTATGGAACCGAAACGTGGCCTCTTACAATGGGCCTCATAAGAAGGCTCAAAGTCACCCAAAGGGCAATGGAGAGGGCTATGCTAGGAGTTTCTCTGCGCGATCACATCAGAAATGATGAGATCCGCAGGAGAACCAAGGTCACCGATATAGCCCAAAGAATTGCGAACCTTAAGTGGCAGTGGGCAGGGCACATTGCGAGGAGGACTGACGGCCGCTGGGGCGGAAAGGTCTTTGAGTGGCGACCACGTACCGGGAAACGCAGCGTTGGTAGGCCTCCCACAAGGTGGACTGACGATCTGGTTAAGGTCGCGGGAAGCCGCTGGATGCGGACAGCGCAGGACCGACCGGTTTGGAGATCCTTGGGGGAGGCCTATGTCCAACAGTGGGCGTCTCTCGGCTGAAATGATGATGATGATGATACCAAACAGTATTAAACTCTAACAAACAAACATTATTAAATAAGGTTCACAACGGTACCACTAAGAATACCATTCTGCGCACGCTGAATGCAGAGTATATTGGTCTTACTAGCAAGGCTCCACATTTGGATGCCGTAGGTCAAATAAAATTGGTTTCAATACGACGTTGTAAATTAGAAGCTTATTATCAACTGATAGTACCGAGTTTCTCCCCATGAGCCAGTGTAAGTTTCGGAACTTGTGATTCATTTGGTCTCTCTTCTGTTTGATATGTTGCTTCCAAGTCAGTCTCCTATCAAGGTGAAATCCCAGGTACTCCACGCAGTCTCTGTGTGGCAGTATATCATCGCCTAGTCTTACGGCAGGAAGGTCTGAAGTGAAGATGTTATACAGTACTGGACCAAGAACTGAACCCTGCGGAACTCCTGCCTGTATGCTGTAGAAATTTGGTCGTGCCTCTCCCTGTTTCACTTGAAATGATAGGTCGTGGCCCTGAAATGGCCGTCCGCAACTATCTGTGGTGGGGAAACAAAAACAACTCGACGATGACATGTGACTTCGAATGCCAAGGAACACCCCCCGAGAAAGTTTCCCTACCACGTTACCAGGGTCCGCCACGAGGAGGCTTCCGGATGAGGACCAGACCCTTCTTATCCTATGCTTTTCCAGGATAATTTGTTTAATGGCAAGTGAATTGTTAGAGATCATACTTTTTACATTTTGAGTCGGTGTGTTAATCCAGGCCGCAACTTGAATTAGGTTGGTGATATATCTCATCCACTTCATTTTGGTCCTTAAGAGGGACCGAGGGATTGACAGAGTAATGTTTTCGTCAATGTAGCATTTGAAACCTACCCAATCTGTTTTACGATTTGTTAATGTCTCCGAAGTTTCTCGTGTAAATAGGCAAGTGCCCAAGTCCAGAATGACTGGCGTGTGTTCTGAAGATCCATCTAGACTAGACTCAACAGCTGTATTTAAATATTTCCCGATAAAGAAGTCGAGAAGATCGGGTACTCTCCGTTGATCACTTGGCCAGTATGTCGGTTCACCGGTCGAGATCGGCTTAAGATGATTTATGTTAACGCAACGTTTCAGTTCTCGACCTCTCCCCGCCTAGCATGACCACCGAAACACGATATGATATAGCCATTTATCGCTTTGAACTGTCAAAAAAAATTGGATATAACCGCCAACTTGAAATTTTATCGAAAGTGCGAACTTTTATAAGGCTTATATATATTCGCAGTATCGATAAAATTTCAAGATTGCGGTTATATCTAATAATTTTTGACAGTTCAAAGCGATAAATGGCTATATCATATCGTGTTTCGGTGGTCATGCTAGGCGGGCTGGTATTGATACAGCGAGAGCCCCAAAAGGTATGTTTGCCATTCCAATCACCACTGGGCTCAAGGTTTGAAAGAAGTCACCAAACATTTGGGTTGTTATTCTATGTCTTGGCGGGCAGTATATTGAGGAGAGCGTAATGCTACCAGCACGGTCTTCCAGTTTTATTGAAGTGGCCTGTAGGTGAGATGTAGAGTACGGTTCCATGATTGAGTGTTTGAGGTTAGTTCAAATTTCAAGTGCCGTACCTGCATGCGCTCTGTTTTAATTAATTAGTGAATTAAGTTAGTGAATTAGTGAGTCATTAATCAATGTGTTACTACACATTATAAATATGTTGCAATCTGATTTACCTTAGTATACCTAAAAATTAATACAAAAAAAACATGCGCAAAGCGGTAGAAAAATAATGTTTTGTCTTACTCCTGAAAGTTGCTATATGACTCATATCAGATTTAGCAAGCGCACCAACCGGAATTCCTTGGAGCACAACAATACGACTTACAACTACTCAAAATTAAAGAACTGGCATCTTCCGACTTCAGAAAAAAAAACGAAATTTTTAATCTCGAAATTATAAGTTAATGCACAAAAAACCAAAGCCCGAACCACTTTGTACGACTAATGCTATTATTTAATTTAATTTAGTCCGTATTGCATGGTTATAAAGATTAGATTCGATATAATGACGGATTTTTGTTCAAACTTCCAGAAATGTCCCTGTTACCGACAGATTGCAATCAACTTTAGATCGTATTGCCGGCACATTAAATCTAAATTACTTTAATGACGGAAACAGGATCAAATTTTAAAACGTGTCCTAGTAACCGACATAATTACAATTAACTTTAGTTTTTATTCCATAGTGATAAGAGCTAAATTTCTGTGACGACGGAATTAGGTTCATACTTGAAGCGTGTCCTAATTACCGTCAGATCAATGGGTAAACTGACGGCTATTGGCTCATGTGACGGTTTTTGTGACCCAAAATATGTCACATACAAAAAACATAATCTAAATATTAAAAATGATTAATTTTATATGTTATATTGCTAGACAATTTACTTATCTATTACAAAAAGTATTTGCACTCTTCCTGTAACTAAAAAACACTGCACGACAGAGGAAGAAACATAAGCTGGTAGACGTCAGTTCTAGTACCTAAATTAGCAAAAAAATTAAAAAATCGGCAATGCTTACCTTTGAACGCGTGTGTTGTAGTCGCCATATGTTTTTCAAAAGAATGTTCACATTATAATTATGCTAAATATTTCTAAGAATGTGTTGCCAACAAAAATAGAGCTTTGTGTGGTAGGATATCAGTGATATTTGCATTTTTTGGAAAACTGTCGAGTACTGGGACACTGTCGACATTACGTACTTCTACCTTATAGGATACTTAAAGAAAAATATTGAGAATTGATACCTGCAAAAATATATTCATAATTTTATAACGGAGACGGACACCTCTTAGAACGAGCTGTTTTTGAAGATTTATTTCTAATGAAAGAAATAAAAATAAGAATAAATTTTTATACATAAATATAAGTCCTTGTAATGAAGTTTAAAATCAAAAAAAGAATAATGGACATTGCTATTGTATTAAAGGAATTATACACTAATGAATAATAAGGAAAAAATCGGCAATTTCATACTTTAACCCCTATTATTAAGATTTGTTGGTATTCATGTAGTGATCGACGTGCATTTTACACACCCGATAACGAATGGGGTAGCAGCACCACACTATACAATAAATAACAATAAAAGTATATTTTTTAAAATTTTAGAATTACAAAGCTAAGACGGGCCAATATTTATATATCTTCCCTATGGTGACCAGTTTCCGAATTGGTGAGGATTTCAGGAGATGAGCATCTTCGATCTTTCGATCTTATCTTGCCTGAGCATCATTTAACCTGTAAGCGGTCGCGTGTCGTCAAATCGACCTCACTTGATATGTTTTCATTCCTTATATCATTATTTCTTGTTGCATGCATTTCTCATCCCTAGTAGCTATCATTGTATGACCACGAAATAGAAACATTGCCTACGCTTTCCATGTCCCCAGAGCGCATTGACCGCATTTGTTTTAGTCGCAGCGTTGCTATACTAATATTATAAAGCTGAAGAGTTTGTTTGTTTAAACGCGCTGATCTCAGGAACTACTGATCCAAATTGAAAAATTCTTTTTTTGTTGAATAGTTCATTTATCGAGAAAGGCTTTAGGCTAAAAAAATCCGACGTTAACGCAAGCGAAGCCGCAGGCGTCCACTAGTACTTTATAAAGTTGTTTCGAGGGATATAAGAGGATTTGCTATTTCCAAATTACTTTCTGATCTAAAAAAAATTTGATACATATTATTTGATTACATAATTTTGTATTTTATCTTAAACTGTATTCTAACATAATGATAATATGTAGACCAAAAAATAAATGATTATTGATGAATTAGCCTTTTAAATCACTGAAATATCTCATACGGGCTTTAGGTTGACGCGAGGCCGCTGCCGTTACAATGACAACACGCCCGCTTGAAGGTTAAAATTAAATCTTTCCCATAGTAGCATAAAAAAATATATCTAGAAACAAACAAAGCAAAATGATTACAAGAAATCATAAGATACTTAACGTAACAGGTGTGTATTTAGAGCGACAAATATAATTAAAACGCAATTAATTTTTCACCTGCGAAACTTTCAGCTTATTATGACATTAACCCTCCATCGCTCGGCACATAAGCCCCAGGTGTCGCAGCTGCTACGGTTGGGACCATTTGTCCCCTGTCTCAAATGTTTCGTCTGTCGCTCTGCTCGGCTTAATAAATGTTTTTAACCGGATCCTGCTGTAGAATATAACTGACCATGACCAAAGCTCACTGTATAAATATTCTGAATAAAACAGTATAAAATAAGACATCCTTTACTTTTTTTGTTCGACTGAATGTTCGATGCCTATAATGGTCAACAATACTAAGAGCTTTATTAGTACCATATCGGCTCTCAATACACGTCTTAACCGGCTTGCTAACATGCCAGCTGTCTGTCATCAGATTTAGACCAGCGTCTTGTGCAATGCGATTAAACTGGGGTGACCAAGAATTGTGTGGTTCCGTGGATTAATTCCTTGGATTATTCAATTTCTTCATAGGTGTGTGCAGGTTTCCTCACGATGTTTTCCTTCACGTAAAAGCGTCGATTAAACGTACATATGAGTTCAAAATTTGAAAACACATTGGTACATGGCATGGAACCAGTGCCTCCCGGGTGGGAGACGACGCTCTTACGCACTACGCCACCGACGCTTTTGCTGCAGTGCCAGGACCATATTATTGGAGAACCAGCAGGTGCAGTGCCTGGAACTCATGACCCAAGTGTAAGATTTATCTCTCTCTTTTATCTCTCTCTCTCTCTCTGTCCAGACGCTTCCTACATTACATACAAACAACTCTTGCTATGGGACGAACATCGAAATCGCTAAAAAAATCAGCTGTTCCATACATTTTGGTTGCGTAGGTATTGCTCTTTTTGCGCATAAAAAGTAACGATATAGACACTATTGTATCAATGTACTAAATACCAATGTATAAAGGGATTTAGCTGTTAACCCTCTTGCACCTTTTTTCTGTCCAAGAAGTCAAATGCACTTACGCATAATTTCTGCAGTACGATGCAACTGCAGCCAATGTGGGACTAGAGGCACAGTCGTTGTACAAATTGATTAGCGCTTTTATATTTATGAAAACACTCAAATATGGTTGGTTCCGAAATTTTCAGCGGCAGTTGAGTTTTTCCAATATATAATTCCGTAATAAACTTCACTAACATTACCTGCGTGTCTCTTTTATCCTCGGTAACTCAAATATATGGCCATCCCAATTAACCTACATGTCTTACCATGTTCAGCATTGATTGTGCTCTGCAATAAGGCGATTTCATGCCCGTATATTCCATTATCGACGGCATGAATACTTCACGTCTCATGCTTATTCATGTGAGCAACAGCTAAATTGGCTAATGAACTAGGTACACTCAATCGGCAAGGTCTTTCTGTAAGCTAATGTGTATTATATACTGTATAGTAGAATAAGCGTTCTTACTTTATAAATTAAGATTTCTTTGTATGGTGAGAAAGAATCATTAGTGTATAGGTACGTATACGGGTTTGCTTGGTACATGTAGTACTCGGACTGCTGAGATACTCTGACTGCTGTGATGATTTTGAGTGTAACTTTCGTCCCGGTTGTTGGCTTTTGAGTTAGATTGATTACTGAAAGATTGTTACTTTTTGGGTATGGTGCTCCGTTTATATAGGTGACAGGCTGGCAACCTGTCACTATGATGTGGCTTTATGGGTAGCAAAATGTTACCTAAGGCTCAACCCCTCATAGGATTGCGAGCATGATCGTAAGAATGTATGTAGAATTTTGACACCATACTATTTATGTGACTGAAAGCGGTTTTTTTATGCAAATAGATGACAAACAAGCTGACGGCCTACCGGTAAGTGGATGGCGTCACCTATAAACACCTGCAATAACAAGGAAACAATCACTTGGTATTGCAGGTTCGATTTCATCCTGAGGCCTAAGATGAAATACCTTCCGTGCCCAGTAATTACACTGGCTACCTCTCCCTTCAATCCGAAACACAGCAATTTGTTTCGCGGCTGAAACAGGAAAGGCGGTGGTACCTAACCTACCCAAACGACCCTACATCTGTATGTACCACCTAGTTACCTATAATGGACGTATGCAACACAATATGTTCGCTCATGAAATCGAAATTATAAGATTTTTTTAACGAATGACATTTTAAATTTTCTTTGTGTGTTTGAGTAAATGAGTAGGTATGTGATGTGTTTTTGTGTGTTATATTAAACTTCGTAAGAAGCTTTTTCTTTTATTTCTTCTTGGGCCCTTTTGGAATACGATATTCCGCATAGAGCTCCAATATTTCAAAAGCGTCAAATTTTTTAAACCTTCAGAATATTTACTACGTCATAATTTGGTCAATGTATAAGTAAATATGAAGTAAAATAAAAGAGCAAAACAAAACCAAATCAGGAACAAAACAAGGAAATATCTTTGTCCAACATTTACTTTCTTTTGCGAGACATCTACAGAGATATTGTGTTATGAAAATTAGATAGCAAAAATGTGTGTGCCAAGGAAAATAAATGAGTAATCTTATAAAAGAGAGGATACTTTAATGTTATGTTGTCTTTAAATATAGCGAATTCTGATCTTTACTACCATATAAAATAGGGCTGCGACTACAATTGGGCAAATAGTTTGAGGGCTATTTGTCTTCTATACATAGTGATTTAATAAATTGTATAGTATACATATAAGTCATTATCCATATAGATAGATTTAGCCAACAACGCTTTACTAAGCCTTCGTTTGCCCACCAACTCCTTCAATCAGCCGATTTGTGTAACGAAAGTATACGCGTAATTTAATCCAATCATCGGGCGACGTATAACAGTTATTGAAGTGCGAAAGCAGCTAGCTTCCACTTTATGTTAGGAGGTTGACAGACAAGCATAGGGCCTGCCTGATGGTGAGTGGCTGCTGGCCACCAATTGGTGCAAGGAGTGCCTAGACGGGCAGCGTTGGGACGGGCTCTATAGTTGCGCTCACGTGCGCAGAACCCGAGCCGCCCCGTAATAGCACACTGAAGGTCAGGCCAGGGAGGATGTTTAGTGGGTATGGAGAAAACGCCTTTACCTCGATTCCCACATATCCCCTGCGGTTGGCACCACCCCGCAGGGACGAAGCATAAATACATTTGACCTCCCCGTCAAAAAAAGGGCCTGCCTGATGGTAAGCAGCCATCGCAGCCTATAGACGCTTGCAACACTGACGGGACACTCGCACGCTGCCAACCCTAGTCCCCTCTACCCCATGGAGCACTGGCAACTTTACTCACCAACGGGAACACATCACCACAAAAATGTAGTTTTATTTGACTGTGGTCTTCTGTAAGGTGCTGTCTGGATCGGCTAGTCCGCTGTTCCTATCCTTTCTACTTTCGATCTTTAGTTAGTTTAAAGTAGTTATCAACATAGCTACTTTAAACTCACTATTGTTCTTTACCATCAATTTTACATTAACACCAAAAGACAATATCAGAAAATAAACTATGTATTTGCGAGCTACTGCATAAAATTTGGTTAAACTCGACAACTGCGTCAACAATGCAATCGGCTCGATGACAAATAGGATTACAGGACATGCGTACGAATTTCAGCAATTCACAAATTTTAAATAGAATGCAATCCACAAACACATTGTATGTAATATGACGGGTTGAAAGGGGAAATTCTAATAATAAAACATTGACACGCACACTTTAGCCATGTGATGCCCGCAGAGTAGAATAGCATCACCCCATCCTTCAATGGGTGTCGTAGAAGGCGACTAATGGATCAGCAAAGGGGTATTGATCACCTTATACTTCGTCCACTAATCCGCATTGGGCAAGCGTGGAGGACTACTGCCTAAGCCACCTTCGAGGACAAGGAGAGGCCTTGTTTCCCAGCAGTGGGTTGAATTATAGAGGCTGTTATGATGATGATGACTTTTACACTCATAATTCCAAATGGGGCTGGCTGTACAGGCCATGTGTTAACCTCCAAGTGGTGTTTGCCAAGATGTCGCTTACATAAAAGTGGCAAACCCAAAAACTAACAAATCTTCAGTAAGCCCAAGGAATAGATAAATAAGGTTGGAAGGTAGTACCATATAGGCGTGACAAGCGTGCCGCAAAACTAAGTGCCACAGACCGATTTCAACTGTATCGATAGTGATGTTGTTATTTGCAGTAGTTGTCAAATGAAGTTGGCAATCAACAAATCAAATAGTTATGGTTTAGCTCTACGTTTGAATTTGGAGTGACAGTTGTTCATGATTTTTGTTTATTGTTTACTCTGCTGTACAATTAACATCGTTTGTTAGCTAATACATTATCTTATAGTTTAAAACTTGATTATAAAGTCCTGTGTCATCATTACGGAATAAATAATTTCCAAATGCCCATCTGATTTTCATTTAAGAGTAGTTAAAAACTTAATTTTTTTACACAACTTCCAGTACAATTATTTAAATATTATTAACTCGCTAATTCTATTTTCTCCAAATCTTTTATACCTACTTTTTTAATGGACTGACAACGTCAATCATTGTTTGTCAATAATTCTTTATTTTGTATTTCTGTGATTTCTGTGCAGGTCGCCTTTTGGAACATTTTTCTGATTTGATTTATTTTGAAGTTAGATTATCGAGAAATGTGGAAGGTTTGTTTAAAACTTATTAAATGCAGAAATTTTAATAATCCAAGAAGAGCAGCTCTCTATCAAAACACAACAATTAAGAGAAATAATCAACTCTACTTTATAATGTTTTTATTATTCTGCTTTTTCATTTTAGAATATATTTAATAAAACTACTTATAATTTAATTGATAAATAATAATTATTACAAAAAACTTTATTTCGGCCGTACTGACGCAAAATTAGTAAAAATCTTTGTAATTTCTTAGACACGGAACAATTGTTCTGGCACTCACTAAAATACCCAACAGATCCCTTCCTATAATTCTCACGTAAATACAAATAAAAATGGATCAGTCCAAACTTCGACAAAATTAATGGCGTAATCGTTTTTACTGCCCTCTACACCGTTCTTGTATCCGTATCTAGAGAATAGGTACAGCTGTTGCGCCCACACCTACAGAGTTAGAAAGAGAAAGCAAAATGAAATGGACCATAACGAGTAGAGATTAAAGCCCAAAACATGGCTTAAGGTAGTCCGCGATTAATTAATCAAGTATACTTTGACGCCATTTTGTATTCCTTAGCCACGCTTATTGCGTAATCAGTTTCTTTAGAGGCTTGTGGCATTAAATACATCTTTTCAGACTACTCTTACAGACTACTCGTACGTTCTAAAAAAAATAAAAATTTAAGTATATATTTTATTCAAGAAAAACATAGTAATTTTAAAAAAATACAGAAATACGTTTGAAAAAAAAACTTAAAACAGGAAAAAACCTAAAAATAACAAAAAATTCTTGATTTTGTGGACAAATATTTGATAAAAAATTAGTTTATGAAGTGGTGAGCAGACTCTTTACTTACATTGTAATCGAAATGAGAAGTAGAGTGCTTAACACAGTTAAAAAAAAATTAATTCCTACTCGGACTATGTTGGAATTGATTCCATTCCACCCTAGTCAAGCAACCTACTATTTTCACTGAGTAACATAGGCTATATTCTATTGCAAAAATAGATATAACCGTGGACAAAGTCGTAAGCAGAGTGCTAGTTAATGTTAAATAAACCTAACAAAAATAAAAACAAACTTCATACAATAAACTCTGTATTTTCAGAAAAGTCTGAAAGTGTTGAAATACCTACAGTGGCACACTAAAAAATTTTATCTAGACTTTTGGTTGAACCTATCAAAACTTTGCTTTGTTTTTACAAATAAACAAATTGATTAATGAGTTCGTTGTTTCTCAAATATTTTACTTCCAAATTAAAATTGGATTCATTATTTCTGTAAAAATGAATTAGCACCATTATCGTAATTTTAGGCTAAGGTTATTTTTAAAACAATAATTTTGTCACATACTTACTTTTTGCAAATTTTTGATGTTGACATTTTTTTAATTACATGGCTGCTGTAATTATTATTTCGATGTCACGGCGACCTATAAAGATTAGCCTCCAAGTAACTCCTATTGAGGCCTTACTTTGAGGTACTCATTTACCTGAGCACTGTCTCAAAATGATAAGATATTCCCAGCTTGGATTGTTTTGATATGATGAAGATGGTGTAGCCGGAACAAATTCTTTTTCCCTTTTGTTGCTCACAAAGAAAAATAAAAGTGTTTATTCTCCCTTATACCTAAATAATATGCTAGGACATTTATTTACGCCTGTACAACATAACCTTTTTTGTTTACCTTTCAAGATCGTTAACGGAACCCATCCAACCACAGCCGAGCAGAATTCCCAACTAGCCACTAAAACTTAATTCGTTCATAAAACCGTTCGCCCAAGTTACCGAAACGAGAGCAAATTGCACCTCACGAATAATTCAGTGTGAACAATTAGCTTGAATGGTCGAGTACTCTCGCAGATGTTCATAAACTTTTTAAGAGATAGTTCTTTTAAACTCCTGGAAATCCCTGCGGGTGAGTTTGCTAGGACAATCGGTGTCTAGGGTAATTTGTTCTTGAAGTTTGGTGTCTTGGTCTCAGTTTTTGAAATCCAGTTAAATAGTAACATATAATTGGCTTATGTTTCGCTTCTGAAGCGCTACGTCTTTCTTTTAGTTAATATCAAATACTGTTTTGGGACAGCCGGCAACCTGTCACTATTTTGGGGCCATACTGTCAGATGTAGCATAACCAGATATTCATCTTTTGGGATTATAAGCTTGGAAGTATGTCCGTATTTTTCGGAGGAATTGATTGGGTTTTTGGTGGAATGGTCAGTAACGCTGCTTGCACACCAGGCAGTCTGGATTTGGGACAAATGTTTGTGTGATACACTCAAATATTTGTTCGCAAGTCATAGTGGTTTACTCTAGTTATTTTAAGTTCATCAACATTTCTTACAATGTCCCCACCGAGGGGCTCGAGCCTACCCCACATTAGTGCAATTAGGCCTTGGTCAACCACGCTGGCCATGTGCGGGTTGGTCGACTTACACACAGCCAAAGAATTTCTTCATAGGTGTGAGCAGGTTTCCTCACGATATTTTCCTTCACCGTAAAAGCGTCGATTAAACGTACATAATATCAATTCAGAATTTGAAAACACATTGGTACGTGGCGGGGTTTGCACCGGTGCCTCCTGGTTGGGAGACAACGCTCTTACGCACTACGCCATCGACGCTTTTCAGTGGACTTTAAGTTTTTTAATTACCATATCTAATTTATATTAATAAATATCTAAAGTATATCTTTGTCCCTTATACAGCACGAGTATTTAACATATCAATGAGATATAGTTTTAAGTATATTTATATTTTGTTCTAACTCACCCATTGATTCATTTTATTTCTTGCGCTCCATCATTCCGTCTGTTTCTACAAATTTACGCAAGCACATACTATTTCACAAATACATGCACAAGAAGTCTCAAGTTTTTAACCTACACTAGGAAGCTGAGTATTAAAAACTCGTACTATAACAGTTGCTAATAACTTTTTACGGCTGCATACGATGAAATTGTCTCCTTATTGCGTGCAATAACTGGCGACCCGGGATACCCGGGACGGGCGTTAATATAATTAAACTTTGCTAATATTCATAGCGCTGTTCTTCTAAAGAAAAGTGTTAGTGTTAAAAACTTCTTGTACTGAATTAGTGACCCAAGTTTATACTTAAAATTTCGTTATTAATTTAGTCTTCAAATGTTATCTAATGCTTTATCGGCCGGTACCCATTAAACAGTCCAATGCAACTGAACTGGCGTTAGTTATGTACTGATGACGATGAATAAGGAGTTTGAGGGTAGATGAAGAAACCTGTGTTATGTTTGTTGTACATTGCGCGCGGGACACCTAAATACATGCACATTGAATATGTTTTGGAAAAGGAGTTTAGCAGAGCCTTAGGTAACATTTGGTTACACGTAAAGTCACATAGCTGGCAGCATGGACCATGCAAGCTTTCTAAATAGTGATAAAAGTAGCCTCAAACCCAAGTAACAAAACTTCAGTGAATCAACAAAAAAACCAAAAACCAGAATAATCTCAGCAGTTAAGGTAAACATAGGTCCGTATTACAGAATGACACTCAGAAATCAATCATGTCTTGAGAATCGTTTGTCACTTTCTATCAAACCACAAATAGATAGAGACGTCAGACTCTCAGTACACCGTTGATTATTGACTCTCATTCTATAATACGAACAATAGACATTTACACGTCATCATCATCATCATCAACAGCTCATATAATGTCCCCACCGAGGGGCTCGGGCCTACTCCACATTAGGGGCGATTAGGCCTGTGGTGTCCTCCGGAGTGTCCGGAGAGGGTTGTGCTATAACACTAAGTCACTCTATGATTCACTGTACACTGTGGTGGCAAACGTCCGCTCGGTCCGGCGGTCGGAACACGACTGACTCAACCGAGCCGTCACCGCCATTACGGTATATACGTTTATTGTCTATTCCACAACTACCCACATATTTAGTTAGACATCACATCTCTTCCTTTTTTTTATAATTTGATGTATTTGTTACATCCACTTAATAGTAGGAAAATATTCAATGTCTCATTTTATTTCACATGACATGAATATTAAATATGTCAACGAATAATTATTGTAGTTACTAGAATACCAGCATTGCAGGTGTTGTGCATGCTGCAACATAATGCTGAGTGGCGGCCTTTTTGGTTTAAACTATTCTTATGTGTATATTTTTTTGTTTTGTCGTTTTTTTTAAACAAGGAATATGTATTAATTGTCTGTTGAAACCAAATAAATTTATTTTGATTTGATTTGATTTAATTCATAACTTTGTGATCTCATTGGATACAATATTAAAATTAGCAATGATTAACTAATTTACTTATTTAAGTCTTTTTAAAGATAACTTTCTGTGACTCTGGATCAACAGGTCACAGGTCTTACCGATATCCACCTTTTTCATATATATATATATAAAATCTATAACAACTTGCAACTTTCAACTTATGACAAAAGTCACACTAAAGGTAATAATTAGGTAAGCATATACATGATGTTTTTCAATGATCTTTCTTTGCAAGATCAACAAGTGAGTCACTTGCTAATAGTCCATATTATTATTACTTACAGCTATTTAAGTAACAAAACAAATTAGGACAACAAAAAATAAATAAATATTGGGTTATGGTAATTACTAAAATTATGCCATACTATTTTTTTTTTCTTTTTTTTTTTTTTTTTTTTTCAAACTTCCATAACACCGTTGTGATTTGAAAATCCGATGAAACAAACAGCGATACTTACCAATAGTATTTTGATGCATAGAGATTGCTATTCAACATTTTGACAACCAATAATCATCAGTCTGTTGCTTCCACGGAGATATAGCAAAATATGAGCTTCTTGGGAGCTTCCGAAATCACCCTTGCCACTTTTTAGAAGCTTCACCCCTGCCGTGTGCGAATTTGCACACACACACAAATTTAAAGACTCTTTCGTGAGCATAAAATAATTCCTAAACGCAGCAGCGTTCTATTGTTTGATTGTTTAGGCAGCGTCATAACTGCCTCCTTCCATTATTTAATACGAATGATATATTCACAAACAAGACCGTTCCACTTAACTTCCTCGCCTAGGAGCTCCTAACGACACGGCTTCCTTGTAGTCTTGTACTTTTGTTGACAATTACTTTTACAAAAAAAACCCGCTTAGGATGCTGGACAACATAGTCATATAATTTACACAATGAGTGTTAATAAAAGTTAGCTCCTTTTATCTTGTCTATTTGTGTCATTCCCGCATCACTAGGTATGCTAAATCATAGATAAATTACAATAATAATAATTGTAAAATGAGAAAATAATCATTCTGCCGTGGCATAACTAAAATGCCGTTATCCGACATCTGGTCGATTTTTACTTTTTGATGGAGTATTTATAAGAATTAAATTCTCTATCGATCTGTCTAATCGCTATAATTGTAAGTTAAATAGTTTTTAAAATACATTTTACAATAATGCCGTTAAATTGCTTGTTTTGATATGGATAATAATAATAATAATAATAATAATATATAATAATAATATATTTTTCACGCTCACACCAATTATCTAGCCCGAAGTAAGTATCATTAAGAACTTGTGTTACGGATACTAGATAACGGACATTTTTTTTTTAAATATACATAATAATTTTAGATATTTTTATAAATAAACTTAAATAAATATATAAACAACCATGACTCGCAAACAAACATTCGTGTTCGTCACACAAACATTTGCCGCTACCAGGATTCGAACCCGGACCGCTTGATGTGTAGCCAGCTATACTATGGATATTTAACTAAAAGGCGATTAAGTAACATTATTTGTCTAAATTGCCGTTAAAGTACTAGAACTCAGATTTTTGTCAAAAATGTTTCATCCTCATGTTTCGCTAGAATGTGGTTAACTAATTTTAGTACGCTATAATGCCACAAAGATACTTTAACTGTTTTGTTGTTATTGTAATTATTATATTATTTGTGTATTTATGTTAAGCTACAACGTCGTTAACTGACAAAGGTAGACATAAATGTGGTTATAGGCGCTTAACGGCATTATAGCTTAAAAAAGTTATGATAATTTTTTGACTGTACGTGTCATTAAAAGCCCTTAACGGCGTTTACAAAATTAAGTAAAGAAAAAAAATCCTTTGCTGTTACTCTTAAGTGCTGCTATCCAACATTAGTACGCTATAATGCCGCTATCTTCTCTCGCGGAGGGAGTTAGAGGTACACACCACGGACGATGCACGTCACGGATAGGGGTGTATTTATTGTGGCGCATGCGCCTATCATAAAGGACTTGTCATATGCTGTGTGCTATGATGTCGGAGCGCCAAATTAGGTAAGTAAAATTGTGTTTTTACTTACCTACGTTTGACGGACGCAGGAATTATGACACACATGCTGCTTAAAACACCCCTACGTGAAGAATATGGTTGAGGTTTCTTTTACTCGCAACAGCCATGATCTCACATATAAGAACGATTTTGATGAGAAATACATTTGCAGGGGTTTTCAAGTAATATTTTAAACAACTAGTGAACTGAGTTTCTCCCGAGTTCTTGTTATAAAAACACACGTTGAGAGACTCCACTGTTAATTCAGTCTACCGTTTAATTTAGTGTAGAATAACTATTTTCACTCTACATTGGCTAAATGCTTATTGCGAAGCCATTTTTAATAAAAATAATGAACTTTGAATTTAGATCAAAACCAAAAGGCATAGATGCTGAAAGAAAAGCTGATATTCAGCCGAGAGACGCTCACTGTTGGGCATAGGCCTCCCCCAAGGATCTCCAAACCAGTCGGTCATGCGCTGCCCGCATCCAGCGGCTTCCTGCGACCTTTACTAGATCGAGAGTCCACCTCGTGGACGTGGGGCTCGTGGGGTACCAACGCTGTGTTTCCCAGTACGTACCGGGAAACACAGCGTTGGTTGGCGTTGGCGCTCGAGTGGCCACTCGAGAGCTTTTCCGCCCCAGCGGCCGTCAGTTCTCCTCGCAATGTGCCCTGCCCACTGTCACTTAAGGTTCGCAATTCTTTGGGCTATGTCGTTGACCTTGGTTCTCCTCCGGCACTCATCATTTCTGATATGATCACGCAGAGAAACTCCAAGCACAGCCCTCTCCATTGCCCTTTGGGTGAGCTTAAGCCTTCTTATAAGGCCCATTATAAGCGGCCACGTTTCGGTTTCGGTTCCATCGGTCATCACTGGCAACACACACGAATTAACGACTTTCGACTTGAGACACTACGGTAGATGGGCCGAGAACATGCCGCGTCGCTTCCCGAACGCTACCCAGCCGAGTTGTATTCGTCGATTGACCTCTTTCTGGAATTTGGACTTACCCAGTTTTACTGTTTGTCCCAGGTAAACATAATCGTCGACAACTTCCAGTGTAGAGCTTCCAACCTTTACAGGAGTAAGTAACCTTTACAGGTGTAGGTGAGACATGGAAATTCGACATGAGTTTCGTCTTATCCATGTTCATTTTAAGATCCACTTGTTTTGGGACACTCTACAGAGATCATCGAGCATTGTGCCCAGGTCTTCCATGGTCTCAGCCATAACTACGAAATCATCTGCAAAGCGAAGGTGAGGTTGATGCCAAGTCCTCTCCAGTCCAGAAGCTTAAACGCGTACTCCAACGCAGCTGTGAACAGTTTTGGCGATATAACATCACCCTGTCTCACGTCTCGCTGAAGCTGTATGGGTTTGGAATTTTGGTCCTGAAGGCGGACTGACATAGTGGCGTTTTCGTACAGTGACCGCAACACTTGGATGTATCGATAGTCTATGTGGCTCCTCTGGAGTGAGTGAAACACGGCCCAGGTCTCGACAGAATAGAAGGCTTTCTGATAGTCCACAAACGCTAAGCATAATGGCAGATTACACTATTCGGACGTCTGTATAACCTGCCGCAGCGTAGGTATGTGAACTATGATACTGAAGCCTTTTCGGAATCTGGCTTGTTCGGGAGGCCGGAAATCGTCAAACCTGCGCGCGAGACGATTCGTTATAACCTTCGAAAACAGCTTATAAACAGGACACAGGAGCATGATGGGTCTATAGTTCTTCAATAGGGCCCTATCGCCCTTTTTGAAGAAGAGTCTCACCACGCCACCATACTATGCCTCTGCCGTTTTGCCCTCGAGTGTAACGAAGTTGAATAGCATCTGAAGTTCCGCTGTAACTCCGTCATCACCCGGCGCCATGTTGCTCTTGAGCTGCTTGAGAGCTAAACTAATCTCGTACAGACTGACGTCCAGGATATCTTCGGTATAGTGTCGAGTTAATTTGGCTCTTGGATCCTGAATGACAGGTGTGTTCGCATAAAGCTGTTCGTAAAAGTTTTTAATCTCGGCCAAAAGCTCAGGTCGTGATATAACGATTCTGTCATCTTCAGCTTCGTCAGCAAGCTGTCTCCAAGCAAACACTTTGGAGCCTTTGCGCTCGATAGCATCTTTAATACGTTCTGTATTATATGCGTGGCGCATGTCGCGAGTTAAGCACATTTCCCCAATTAATAGTTTAGAAAAAATTAACTATATGTTAAAATTGTTCTTGTAAGAAAAGTTATTTAAAATTTTAACCGACTTTATAGGTAACTGAAAAGGGAGAAATAAAAGTTTGATAGATGTATGTAGTATCCCGTCATTAGTTTCTACGTACCCTAGAGTAGTAAGAAAATATACATGTTGCATACTTCGACTCTATTGCCATTTTGTAGTTTAAGTCCAAAAGCTCTTTTCGGTTATCTTTTCGGTTCTTTTCGACTCCGATAGTATTTTTTTATTAAAACATTACATAGGACCTACAACAATTGTGGTCAGTTAAAATACTTTTTAATTGAATTGATTGTTTTAATTTTCATGATTAATAATTAAATTATTAACATCATTATCAGAAAAAAATGTGATATTTAATTCCTTTAATTTTATTTAAAAAGCGAAAATAAATAATTGCCAGTGGCGAATAAAAAGATATCGATAAAAAATATGCCTTTTACTACTGTGGTAAACTTCATTTTATGCGATATGTTTACTTATTTAAACATGATATTAATATGCTATAATGCCGTTATGAAATAAGCTTTTCAGTTTAACGGCATTTAAGCGTAGCAGTCACTCTAGTTTTTGCTTTAAAGTTAAACATTATTAGACTAAAAGGCAGTAAAGTGTCATTAACCGCACTGAAGTCTAACAAGAGTCAGCTTTAGTAACCTCGATGATAAGCTAAAACAACGCTATGTACCTTAACGGCATTTAAGTTTATCATTATTAATATTTTTTTTTAGAATTTTTTGTGTCAATATTTGTCTATAAATATGATTCACTAAAATGCCGTTACGCTTCACGAAGCGGCATTTTAGTGAACGTTTGATGAAGTTTAAGTATCGCCCATGTTAAACTAAAACATATAAGTAGATTTTTTTATAATATAAAATTCGATTTAAAATATGATAGAAAAATCATTTGAAAGAACATTTTTTGACCTATTTTTTGGTACCTCTAAGTCTCAAAAAGGTGTTGTCTTCATAAAGAAACAACGTTTTAAAAATTTTACCGCGTTTTTTGCGTTTTACTCAAAACTAGGTTTTGGTAGATAACGGCATTTTAGTTATGCCACGGCAGCATTGCAATTTTCTCACATTTTCTATTATATCTAACGTGATGGGGTTACTTGCGCTTTACACGTTAGTATGTGATAGTACCTTAGCTACTACAGCTTACCTAGTTAAGGAAACTCTAATCTTCAATATATTAACCTGGAGGAGTTATATTAACCTCTCATTCACGGGAATTCATCGATTACAACGTGATATTAAAATCTGATTCCTAAGCCTGCGAAATCAGAATGTTTTGGATTCATGACCATAAAATATGTACTTATACGGTTGTTGCAAATTAGGTTCATACACTAGCAGTAGGTAATACTTGATTCATTAATGCCTATAGTCATCTTTAAAATATTTCCGCTAAGTAAATATCTTTATCAGTCTCCATTTACTAATTATATCTTTTGAAGAGTTATATAATTGTGGTTCAATGGAATATAAAGCTATAACCAGCCTCTTGAACAAATTCTCTGTATTTGTCTGTATTGTCGTCCGATATTTGGACAACAAGTAGGTTTGACTATATCGTAATAACACCTAAATCAGTCAAATATTCATGAGGAACAATAATATGATAACAGTATGTCACCAGGATAGGAACAAATGATTTAAATGAATAGGTAAATATTCAAGTTATTAACAAATAGGTACATGGGTACTCACAAATATACATAAACATAGGTGACAATATTCTGTCACTATTGGAGGCATTGCATGGTCCACACCGCCGAATACGGCTTCATGTGCAACCATGTGTCACCCAAAGCTCCGCTCAACCCCTTTTGGGACAACGAGCATGTAAATATGTATGTAAACAAAATTAAATAAGTGTTACCGTTGCCTGTCCGTGTAGGTAACTTTCACTAGGTACTCTACTACTCGGTAGGTACACGAGCCCAGTTTTATGAAGTAGGCTAATAGGTACGTACCTTAATGAGTAATTGGTGTTAGTGTGGGAATCGCTTTATATATTGTACTAAAGGAAGGAATCCGTTAATTCCTGTTCTTATTTGTTTAATCATAAGTATACTGCATTACTACTGTACAATGTAGGTACCATAACATTGGCATATTGCAGTTGTTGTCTCTTTTGCCAGCACCTTGATTTCACTGGGAGATAACTTTAATTTTGTTACATGGTTAATCCTTTGGTGCTATTCCTACCAGTGAAGTCAATTTACTATGACATAGGTTAGCACACCCAATTTAAAGCACTGCACCTTTCAGCGCTTTTTTTTCCGCGGTACATTTGTGCCAACTCAACCATAGGACATTTGTACCCATTCAACCGCGGTACATTTGTACCAACTCAACCATGGGACATTTGTACCCATTCAACCACGGTACATTTGTACCAACTTAACAACTCAAGGCATGTATGTATGTATCACATTATCATAGATTTTACTTATGTGGCTAGGTATTGTTATAAGTTAATTTAATCATTTTTACTATATAAAGCTATAAGAAATCGTTACGAATTTTATCATAGTTGATTATTAACTTTTGGCAATTAAGACGTTAAACCACCATAATACCAGATTCCGATTTGACAATTCACAGCTTGCCTCGTTTAGCATTTTGGATATTGGTCAATACTAATATATTGTCTAGTTCCAATCACAATCCAATTGTGTTTGCCTCGAGGTTTGATTACCTTGAAATTCAGCGTCTTAGCCACCTGACGACTGTCTTGAGAGAGTTTGCTTCCATTATAATATGTACTAGTACAGTCCAGTTTACTACTATTGAATACGATAATTGACTTTGCTAGTACCAACTGACACACTCGGTTTACTACTAAGTATATATTTATATGTATATTATGTTCTACTAGTACCAACTGACGTTATCAGTTCACTACTATTGAAGACTATAATTGACTTTGCTAGTACCAACCGACACACCCGGTTTACTACTAAATATGTACATAAATTCATATCATATATTATATTTTTCTAGCACCGATTGACGTTGTCAATTTGCTACTATATTATGAACATAAATTCATATTAAACTTTTTATATTTTCTTAGTACCAATTGACGTTGTCAACTTACTACTATGTATGTACATAAATACGCATCATATATTATATTTCTCTAGCACCATTGACGTTGTCAATTTGCTACTTACTACATTTATGTAACTACATAAAATCGCATATACATTTTAATTTTCTAGTATTATGTATACAATATACAATTTTTTCAAGAATATGTGATTTCATACATATTTGGCATTATGGGTTGAATCCATGTGTTCTGTGTTGTAAAGAAGTAATTGTTCATTACTTCTGGTCATTAATTTAAGCAAAGCCGCCCATACCGGGTGTAAAAGACATGAACAGTCAAACGAGAACCATGTATTCTATACATCAAAATAAGTAACATTTCAAAAAATAATTGCTGGGAAATGATTTTAATTTTTTGGTGTTAAAAAAAATTGCAAATTGTACCGCGCAATGTAAAGCGCTCAACGCGCACGCATCGCAAAACCGCGATAATTTTGCCAGACGGCCACGAAGTTCACAATGTAGGTTAACATAAATGTCAGTAAACATTTTTGTTTTAAAACACAATTAATCTAGGTACTTACCTACTGTTCATTAATTTTCATCCACGATAGGCATTTCGAAAGGGTGAGGTGCGGTTCAAACTGGCGACCTTCGACGTGTAGACACATGCACGCACGATACCTACAGCGTTTCTTCGTGAACTCGCTCCAGGATTCCCACTCGTAGCGACTGCTACTTATGTTCGTCGAATACGTCAATGATTTTTTGACGCATCTCAACAGCCGTTTCGCAAGGGCGGTCAAAAACTCTGTACTTAACGAACCCCTTACAAAAAAAAATCTAGAGGGGTTATTTGGCAATCGTGAATAGGCCCATACCGCCCAATCCCTTGGTCACCGAACAGCTCCGTCAGCCGCTCCCGAACGGGTCTCACAATGTGTGTTTGGGGGGGTCGCCGTCGTGCTGGTACCATCTATCTCGCAGCTGAGTTAGTGGCATGTTGTCCAGAGCGTCTGAAATGTACCCGTTTAACAGATCCAGGTAAGCTCGCCCATCCATTCTTTGCGGCAAGAAAACGGGATCAAGTATAACAGTAAACCATGTTCACATATTCGCGGGCCCTATAAACATGCCCGGGATCTTGTTTCTAACACTCACTAAATCACCACGATCACAACACAAACTGCACTGATGTCTTAGAACCGCTTATTACTAGGACGGCTCGATGTCATGCCATAAAACCGGTTTGATTACGCAACCTCATTTACGCGAGTTCGAAAGCATTCGATCATAAGCGCGCTACTACCGTGGCGCTGCGCTAGCGACTAGCGAAGTAGAGAAATAAATCACGCGGAGTGTTGCCAGCTGCTGATATAAAAATTCCGCAAACAAACATACTTATTTTTAGTACTACAAGACATTTTTAGAAATTTAAAAAAGTTTTGATTAGGTAGTAGGCAATTTATCTGAAAATAAAATACATAGTACCAACCAAAAAAGGAACTAAAATAAACACACTTGTGGTAGACAATCTTGAAACACTTTCCAATACTTTAACCACAATGTATGAGCTAATTGTTGTTAAAAATCTACTAATCCCATTGTCATGACGGTGACCTTAGACCATTTAACACGGGACGTGGCATAGCGCAGATTTAGTACAGAAAACATTCTGCGGTTTTTTGCGGGGGGTGAGGCAAACACGCATAGCACACATTTACTCACTCGTGCACACTATTGCAAAAAATATTTGCAGCGCACACTCGCGGGATCGGCTAACCCGCGTACTACCATATGGCCTAACGTTGTTATATCGTTGTTTCTGAATTTGTAGATGGAAAATTGTATTGTTATGTGAAACAGTAGTTGATTTGAATAGAAAATTATTTTCGTATGATAAGCAACTCCGTTTTAGGATAACTTTAATGTTTCTGGTGGTCGTTTACAAGAAGACACTCCGCAACCAATAATTTTTAAGAGGTCCGCTTAGCGACAGATACGAATTCAAAATGGCGGTCGGTCGTCGCGGCAAACTATTTTTTATAAACTGACATGAACGTTTATTCATGTATGTACTTTGGCAGAAGGGAACGCGTCCGCTTGCCACGTCCCGTATTAAATTGTAAAAGAAAATTGACCATTTAATGTAAAAGAAACCAATCTGCTATTATGACCTTTATAACAAAAAAGAATTGTCGTAATCGTTTCAGATTTGGCGCAGACACAATAAATAACTCAACTTATGTAAAAAAAAAAAAAAACATTTAACCAAATAAATCAATCGCTATCAGAGAGCCAATTTACCAGTGATGGTGTGTGTAATACACTTGCCATATCTCACCAGTAATTACTGATTTAATAATTATTGATCAACAAATCGTGTTAATTCCCGTTTTAACATTACCGTTTATTCATGCAACGCGAAAGTTAAAAAGTAATTACTGCTTTGGTGCTCGTTTATGACGTTAAACAGTGAACATTGAATTGAATTCAACTATCGCAAACAACACAATGAACAAAAAAAATTTTTTTTACTAGGTTTAGAGCAAACACTAAGTTGGCAACATTGTATGCAAGCGCGGTACGTAGGTAATTCCTGGAATTCTTTTGACGCGCGCCGCCGGCCGCCGGCCAAAGCGTCTGCCGCGACACGAGTTTCCCGTGCGTTGCTTGATTGAATGTAGGTATTTTATTTTCTGTACCTTTCTTCCTTGTTAAATTTTATAACAAGTGTAATAAGTAATTATGCCTTAATTCATTTAAAGCTTTCTTCAAAATGTTATCGTCTCTGGAACTTGAAGAAATTGTCAGTCCTTACTAACATACCTACACATCTACGTAGGAACTAAAGTCAAAGCGTAAATTCTTACATTATTAAGGAATAAATTTGGAATTGCGGGTTCTATCCTATCTGGATATGTTTTCTCGCTATCCATAAAGTCATAAGTTTATATCAAAATGAACGTAAAAGAAAACTCATTTTTTTACGGGCACTGTGATTTTAAAAATGTAAAAGAACGAGAAGTAACTTTTTTAATGTGTATGAAATTGAAATCACCGCTTTATGTAGGTAGTTATTAAATACCTATCTGTTACTTGTAGGGTAAATCAACAAAGTAGGTACGTAATTCTTTATCAGTGATAAGAAACTTAATAAGCAGGTGCTTACTACTTAGCGGTCTGAGCTTGACGGCAGGTTATTGGATGGTTGATCGTTTATTACTTTGTTCTACCAGGTGGTACCTAGATCTAATAATTTATTAGTCAGCTGACTGCGTGTCCAATACTTAAATCAATTAAGTTTTAACACGTTGATTAAGTAATTTAATCATTAACTCATCAGCTGATCATTATTTTGCCTACCCTGCTCCAAATTTATAAATTTTCGGTCACCCATCCGAGTGCCCACCCCCCACTTGGTAGCTTAACTTTCGTGATTATTACTAATAATGCACGACTGCGGCGCTATCGACCTCATTCTCCTCATAATCAACTGTTATGGGTAATAAATGTTAGTCGCCCGAGTGGTAATTTTTTGCACCTACAGTCGTTGACGCGTCACTCAGGATGACGCGCACGGAGTTCAATGGCCCAGTTCGTTAGTGTCCGCGCGGATCGAGTGATCTACGTTGAACGCTAACGTTTTGAAGCCATTTTTTTTTATGAAATACTAAAATAAATGATAATGTTTCTTTGGACAAAAATTAAGAAATAATGTTTAGATTATGTTTTCATAAAAAAATGAAAAAAAAAATTACGACTTTGACCTTCAATAAAATCGTAACTATCAATTTCCCAGGTATAGTCTGAAGGAAAAAAAATGTTATGATGGTGAGTAGAATACATGGTTTTCGTTTGACTGCTCATGTCTTTTACACCCGTTATATGTTAACAAATTTACGACCTTATATTGGGCCATGTTACTACCCAATTGCATAAACAAACATTTCAAAGGTGCTAGTACCTCACACGTTCCCATCTCAATGCCCATCCATGTAGGTAACCTTGATGAGTTTTCACTCATTCGCCTATTGTACGGTATACTTTACTCGGTCGGGTCAAAACACCCCCCCGATTTGACTAATATATACAGGCCATTGATACAGGCACAGTATATTGTTGTATGGATAGTCAGAAATTAGCAGATTTAGCTAGGTACTAGATTTATTAATTTGTGTACACTTACTCTCTATATCATGCATAGGTAAGGTAGGTAAACAACATTGCTGCTTGCTACCTATAATTCCACCTACTTACCTAATTTTGAGCTCCAAGCCAAGTGTGATGTTCAATTTACATAATGACAAAATTATAATTTTCATTTGTAATGAGTAATGATTTTTTTTTTTTTTTTTTTTTCATGATAAACCTGTACTTATAGTGTCTTGTTTTATTTTCACCTATAACCTGGCCAATAACTGGCCACCAACAATGGAACGGTTTAATATGTATATATTAATGCGATTGCGACTACGTCTTGGTTACCTTTCGTTATCAGTATGAACGGATGTTACAGGCTACATGAGAATATGACGCCTTTAAAAGAAAAATCATATCGTCCAAATTAGGTTTTTTTTTCTCTAAGTAGGTCACCATTGAAATTATAATCGATCACCAAGGATATTGATATAATATAATAATAGTTAAGCATGGAATGTTCTCTTAGATTTACCACGTGGAACTAATTACTTACATGCAAATTTAAATCGTAAAAGTTGTTTTATTTACAAAGGTAGGCGTGTTTCATCTACACTTATTCCACCTTCTTTTGTAAAATTGAGATTTTTATGCTAACTAAAATACGACAATGTAAATTTCAACTTTTCTGATGATTCCAGGTAACATTGTAGGTAGTCGTACGAAACAAATTTTTAATTTATTTCACTTTTTGTGTGCAAGTATTTCACTCACTTTTTTATCCTCGTCGCCATTTGTGGTGTCCTCCGGAGTGTCCGGAGAGGGTTGTGCTATAACACTAAGTCACTCTATGATTCACTGTACACTGTGGTGGCAAACGTCCGCTCGGTCCGGCGGTCGGAACACGACTGACTCAACCGAGCCGTCACCGCCATTACGGCATATACGTTTATTGTCTATTCCACAACTACCCACATATTTAGTTAGACATCACAAGGCCTTAGTCAACCACGCTGGCCAAGTGCGGGTTGGTCGACTTCACACACAACCTAAGAATTTCTTCATAGATGTGGGCAGATTTCCTCACGATGTTTTCCTTCACCGTAAAAGCGTCGATTAAACGTACGTATGAATTCAAAATTTGAAAACACATTGGTACGTGGCGGGGTTCCAATCGGTGCCTCCCGGGTGGAAGACAACACTCTTACGCATTACGCCACCGGCGCTTCATTCACACGTAATATTACTTTAATTGTTTGTAAACATGGCCCCGTTTCAGACGTCCAGTTTGAGAGTCTATACTCCAATATGACCTGCCCTTGCTTGCTTGTAATTGGAAGAAGTATAAAAAAGCTATGCACAGTATACTTCTTCTCTTTCGTGTCACTCTTGACAGAGTGGTCGTGGTCAACATGTAGGTGGTTTGGGGGCTGATGTTGCTCGCCTCACGATGTCCCGCCATCTTTCTCTGCTTGTGGTATTCCTGGTACACTCATGCAAGGGACCGCCCACCGCAGCCTTAATTTGATCGGTCCATCGCATGGGTGACCTTCCTCGAGGTCTAGTGCCCTCCACTCTGCCTTGCACAACGAGGCGCTCAATGGACTGTGCATCACGTCTCGAGACGTGTCCGAAGTATTTTAAAATACGAGTCTGAACTATATTAGATAGCCGCTGTTTGATACCGAGTTCTTGGAGTATGGATATGTTGGTACGAAATTCAGTCCAGGACACTCCAAGCATTCTTCTCCAGCACCACATTTCTAGAGCATCTATCTTCTTCTTCTCGATTTCACGCAACGTCCACGTCTCGGCAGCGTACAAAAATATGGGGAAAACCAATGTATTAACAAGCCGGATCTTAGTGGCTTTGGTAAGATTCCTGTTCTTCCATACTTTCTTCAGCTTGTCCATTCCCGTCCTTGCTATTGCCATACGCCTTTTTACCTCGTCCATGCACCCACCACTGTTTGAGATCAAAGCTCCAAGGTAAACATATGATTGGACAACGTCGCAGTTCGCAATTTTAGTAATTTCTGGCGAGTTGTGATTAGGACGGTCCACGATCATTATTTTGGTCTTAGTGCGATTAATCTTTAACCCAAACTCAAGGCTCACTCTCTCCATCCTAAGAAGCAGTTCCTTCATATGGCTTTCGCTTGTCGCAAACAGTGTGGTGTCGTCAGCGTAACGAAGATTTGCGACTTTATAGCCACCAATCGCAATACCATCCGTCCAGTCTTCCAAGGCGATACGCATGACAAGTTCAGTGTACACGTTAAAAAGCAAAGGTGATATTATGCAACCCTGGCGGACACCTGCACTGGGGTGAAAATTGCCTGAGAATACGTCATCGGTTCGAACCGACGCTGAACCTGTCTCATAGAGTTGTCTCAGAAGGTGTACCAGGTGTTTCGGCGTCCCCATTTTCAGTATAGTGTCCCACAGCTTTGGCCACTTCACAGAGTCAAACGCTTTACTGAAGTCAACGAAGCAAATGTATGCGGGTATACAAAATTCTCGAGCTTTTTCAATAATCTGGCGAACAATCAATATCTGCTCCCGAGTACCTTTTCCCTTTACAAAGCCAGCCTGCTCTGGTGCGATCTCCTTAGAAAGACAAGCCCTCAGTCGTTCGTTAAGAATATGTAACAAGATTTTGCTGGCATGTGAGATAAGTGCAATAAGGCGATAGTTACTACATATCTTAGTGGAACCTTTTTTATACATGGGAGCAAAGATTGTATGACTCCAATCCGAAGGCCACACACCTGTATGCCATACTTCATTACAGATTGCGTGGAAAATATTGATTCCGTGCTCACCCAAGGCCCTTATGCTCTCAATGGGGATAGCATCACGCCCAGTAGCTTTACCATTCTTTAGATGTATGATGGCCGCTCTTACTTCTGACCTCAGTATGTCCGGTTCCAATTCATCAATATCCGGGTCTGTATCAGGGTAGTCCTGTGACTGAGGGTCGTGGAACAGCGATTGGCAGTAAGTCTTCCAGGTCTCAGAAATTTGGTTCAGTTCTGTTACTACGACCCCATCGTGATCTTCAATGGCCCAGGTCCTAGAAGTAAGCGATTTGGTTATGCAACGGATCTTATTGTAAAGGTCACGCGACTCGCAACGCCCCGAATGCACCTCTATTTCCTCACAAATCTTTTGGTAGTAGGCGTTTTGATCTTTCCTGCATCCTGATTGAATTTGTGCAGACACTCTGTTCAGCTCTTGGACGTTTGCACCTCAACAGTATACTGCATCTTATGAAATAAAACTTATTTGCCTATCATCATAAAGGCCTTTATAATTCCACTGCTGGGACACAAGGCCTCTCCTTGTTATCGAAGGAAGCTTAGGCAGTAGTCCACCACGCTTGTCCAATGCGGATTGGTGGACCGAGTATAAGGATACCCGTTAGTCGCCTTCTACGACACCCATGGGTCCTCAAATGGGTATCGTAGATATCCGGCAGAGTAGAATACTATCACCCCATATCCTTATGGGGTGATGCTATGCTACTCTGCCGGCATCACACGGCCATTATTAGCCTGTGATACCATGTAACTTAATGTGCTTGGAAGAACATTCCTTCTACCAAGCATACAATTATTAGGTAGGTACTTAAGTAGAGGAAAATACTAGTCTAATAATGATTGAAGTTTTACGGACTTTAGCAAATGTATAATCGGCGTGCCCTGCTTTATAAGTGGGCCACAGGCAAAGATAGTCTCGCTATATTTGTGAGAATGAAACTTGCTAACTCAATTATTTCAATAAGCATCTCTTATTTTAGTACTGGTAAGAAGTTGGGAATTCAATTTGAATAAGTGGATGATAATTTTCAAATGGTCCCACTAAAGCTAGGGTTGGCTGGAAGACATCGCTGTTAGAGATAAAGTCATCTTTGTTCAATTGTATATGTCTTTCTTATGTATGAATATCAATGAAGGATTTATATAATTTTAGAGATAGTGCACACCGGTTTCAATCGGAACCAAGGTTACCGACATAGCCCAAAGAATTGCGAACCTTAAGTGGCTGTGGGCAAGCACATGCAAGAAGGACCGAAGGCGGTTGGGGCGGAAAGTCCCTCGAGTGATGATTACGTACCGGGAAACGCAGCGTTGGCAGGCCCCCCACAAGGTGGACCGACGATCTGAGGGCCTAGACAAGTCGCCAATCGATTGCGTCGAACGCTTAACGAAAAGGATTTTATGTATGACACTGACATAATACTGAGAAAAATCCATGGCGACTGTCATGTCAAATCTTAGAGCTGACGTTGTTACTCGTAGGAACGATTTGAATCGTTTGCCACTTGTCTAGGCCCTCTGGTAAAGGTTGCGGGAAGCTGACGGATGCGGCCAGCGTAGGCTCGATCGGACTGGAGATTCTTGGGGGGAGGTCTATGTCCAATAGTGGGCATCTCTTGGCTGAAGTGATGATGATGATGAGGGCATAGAAGACTAGCCACTCGAATTTGGAGCCGCTAAGCTGGGGTAGTTCCTCCACGAAGACCTTAGTCAAATAACACTAGAGCTCCACAGGGTAGGGAAGGGGACTAGGGTTTACAACACGTGAGTGTCACGTCAATGCTGCAAGCGTCTATAGGCTGCGGTGACTGCTTACCACCAGGCAGGCCATATGCTTATCTACCAACCAACTGACATAAAAAAATCTCAATGCCCCCTATTTTTCTGAGTCTTCTAAGTCCCTCTTTCTTTCTTCTTTCGTTTCGATGGCTTCTTATTCCAATGTCCATTAAATTTTTGCCGACAGAATTCTGCGACTCGAATAGCAGGATCAGCAGCGTTCCACAGCTCTTCAAGCATGCAATTAATAGGGCACGCGGGGCAAGATATTAATGAGCCATGGTTTGAGGGAGGCAACACACTCGCACTAGTTGCCCTTGATGTAGCCCCACCTGCACATATTTTTCTAACTGCGACCAACCTGTATTTTTAATCTGTTCAAAGATTTCCAAGTCGGCCACGGTAGCTTATAGCCGGGGGCGAGATTTTCAGACAAGGCTATAGACGAGTTAGGTACCAATCTCCTCTAGAGTCTGAGTCTAACCTGCGATGGGTCTTCAGAAGAAGGGTGCACATGCTTAAGGAAGCTCTGGCGACTACGCCCCCTTAAAGACTCAAACATTATCAACACAAGTGGATATTATCGCCCCCCTTTAGAACCTACGGTCCATAGGACTGCTTACCATTAAGCAGACCGCATCATAAAAAGAAAACTTTATACAACCCAACACAGTCATTTGTTATTGTATTTACGTAACCACTTCACGTAACCAGAGGGATTTGGGTAGCGAATGGGCGGTATAATATATGAGACGCCAACCTCACATGCTGCAATTTCAAGCTTCATGTGGTGTATGTAAAACCTTATTCGTGGGCTATTTTAACGTCTGCAAACAATAGCCTGTTTGAAAAGATTATTACAAGTCAGGTGAGGTAACGACTGTAATACCGGTGCGTGTGAAACGACCTAAAACCAAAACTCATTATTTGGGTCATTTCGAAGATATAAAATTTCTTCTATATGTAGGAAAAATTCAAGATTTTTTAACTCTAACAAAATATCACATAGTCGATGTTTATATATAGCTTCTACTACATTTATAGACAGAAAACTGTTCCTCAAAATTTTCCAAACAATATTATATTTAAGATGTTTTTAATCAAATTATTTTTAGAAGTATTTTTTTATACTCCCCTTTCTTACCAATGTCATGTGGTACAAGTTTTTTTAGTTGAGACCAAAATTGGTGTAAGATTTGGTTACACGTAAAACCACATTTGGCATGGACCAGACAGTGCCTCAAAATAGTGAAATACGAAATTCAACAACCAGGACTCAAAATAATCTTAGCACTTCGGATAATTTGACTAAAATGGAGACTCAACACGTGTTATTATAACAAAAACGCAGGCAATTCATTTTCGTTTCTTTTTATTTAATTCTTCCTTTTTTAGTTGTGTAATTAACCTGCCACTAGTTTGCCTATATGTTATTTTTCTAGTTGGTATTTTAGGCCTGTGACATGACATGCTTTTTACGACTTCCATTTCTTATTGCGGGTTTTAATATTCAAATCTCTGTTATAGTAATTTTACAATAATTTCTAAGCGACGAAACGTCAGTAACCTTATTTTTACTAGCTGATAGAAAATTTTAACCGGCCATTAGTCAAACTATAGCCAGTATTTCTAAATAATAATCAATAATTGCCATTACATTATAACTTTACCGTTGAGAAAAATATGGGTGATAATTATTCTTAAGCGTAATACCGTTATACAGCACAATTAAGGCAACGAAAGTTTGGCGTCCGCTGTATAATCTACATAAAATGGCACTTACTTTGTACTTCGTTAGAAGTTTTGCATCAAATATTTTGTAAATCGTTTTTAACTGACTTCGAAAAAAGAGGAGGTTCTCAATTCGACCATGTTTTTATGTGTATTACCTCATAACTCCTTACTGGGTGTTCCAAATTTGAAGATTCTTTTAATCTTTGGAAGCTAGTGCTTGTCATGTGGTCCCATTTAAGTTTGAGCGATATCTGACGAATAGTTTTTGAGTTATCCCTAATAATGCCTATTTCATTGACATCGATGATATCGTTATAATTTTGTTACTTGTTTGTCTAAAAGATCTCGAGATAGTGTCCTGATAAATTATATACTTAAAACTACTACTACAAAGCAAAAAAATAATTATTTTTAAATAAAGAAACCGCCTTCAAAACTAAAAACCGAGAAATAAAAATTTTATGTTTAATTAAAATCGAAATCATTTTATGAAGTCGGTGCCAACCTCAATATTTGGAATAAACCTACTTCATCACTTTTATTTGGGACCGACCGCAAAAAACATTTCAATTTTTAAACATAAAATTTTTATTTCGTCTCTTTTAGTTTTGAAGGCGGTTTTTTTTATTTAAATATAATGTTACTTTTACTCAACTCTAAACTACACTATATCTTAACTATTTAACTTTTGTTCTTATTTTTAAATATGGCTGAAAGAAAAATTTTAACTTTCGAATCCTCTTTTTATAATGAATAGAATTTAGCTGAATTTAGTAATTAATTAAAACTATTTAAAAAATTTGACACCTGCCCAATCAGAACTTCTGAGTTTGGTTTCCAACGGCCAACTTTCGTTTCATGGAGTTGAGAGTAATTCTTATTTCAAGTCCGTGTGACTAGATATTATAAACCTAAAAGTGTATCCATTTATTTACGTATTTTGGTGAGATTTGAAAAAGTTTTAATATTAAATTAAACTCACGTTCTCAAAGCTAGTTTTGAGTTGCTATAAACAGAATTGAATTATATACTCTTTGACGAAGACCTCTTTGAGAGCTAAGCGCATTCGTGTGGAGCATATAAATATGAATGAGACATTATGCAGTAGAATGCTTAAAATTTAAAACTCGGTTATACTTATACTTTTGTATACATATTTTTTTTTTAAATTGAAACGTACAGTCAACCGCAAAAGAGGATCAAAAACAAAACTGCTAAAAGCGAAATCCTCGTATAAACAGAAATGTAAAATTCCTAAAAGTATCTTATTCATTGGTGTAAGTAGTAATTTGAATAATACATCACTTCAATTTCTATTATCAATAGTTTTCATTTCGTGAACTTAGCTTTGATTTTAATCAACTGATTATAACCGTCATACTAAGTTTATGCATATTTCTTATAGCTGAAAAAGTTACCACCAAAATTTGTGTTCTGGCTAAGTACATATTATAGTTACACAGATATCATTAAAAGACATTAAACTACAAACACCTTTATAAACTACATAAACAATATAGTAAACAATCTTAAAAAATTCAACAACACATAAAATACAATATCAATATCATAACAGCTCATATAATGTCCCCACCAAGAGGCTCGAGCTTACCCCACATTAGGAGCGGTTAGGCCTTAGTTCAACCATGCACGCTGGCCTAGTGCAGGTTGGTCGACTTCACACACAACCTAAGAATTTTGTCATAGGTGTGTACAGGTTTCTTCACGATGTTTTCCTTCACCGTAAAAGCTCGCTTAAACGTACATATGAATTCAAAATTTGAAACCAAATGATCGGTGTCTCCAGAGTAGGAGACAACGCCCTTACGCGCAACGCCACCGACGCTACCGATGATCAACATTTGAACAATTATAAGTTATTAATAAATCTTTAAATACAACAAATAACACAATAAAACAAAATCTATAACATATCAGCCCATAAAAATCAACACTCTCATTATATTAGCGTAGTCCAATAGCGCTAATATGATACTGTTGATAACAAAAAAAAACACTATGTATTAAAAAGTATGTATATATTACTGATTATGATTAGATAGTCAGTCACCGATCAGGCCTTCGATCTTGCCTTCGTGCCTTCGTGTTCTAGTGGTTTGCCCACCGGAATTAGATCCAGAGGACAAATTTAAACTCAGTTTGGTTGGTGGTAGGACTTTTTTCAAGTCCGCCTGTCTGCCAGCATCTTATCAAAATCTGTCGTCAATGTTCACAGTATTATTGTGTTTAGATACAAGATAGCCAGTTCCTCTGTGGTTAAAGGTTCCAGGTTAAACGCGATTCCATCGTCGGCCTTATCATGACGATGAAGGCTAAGAGCTTTCTGTCTAGTTAAAAAATCGGGAGTGGTCTCCCCTTGACTTTCTCGTATACCGTAAACGACTCAAAAGTTGATAGAAACTTTATATTTTGATGTCATACATGCATGTTAAATTTTGGTCACCCATCGGAGTACCGAACACGCACTTGGCTGCTTATCTTACGTGATCGACGACTCAAAAGTTGATATAAACCTTATATTTTGATGTCATACATGCATTACAAGACTCCACTATACTACGTATACGAGAAAGTAAAAATTACATATGCCCAAAACCTCGTAAGTCTATACGAAATGTCGTACAATATAAAAATAAGAGAATCAACAAAGCTTAACACAATTTCCCATCTAACAATACTAAAAGTTTCCCTCACAAGCAAATGACCCACGAGAGAATTGATTCGTATCGATACCAATGTCGTAAAGCTTATAAGTAGCTTAAATGTACTCTGATATTTGTCTCTATGGTTTTTAGAGCGGTAACTTGTGCCTAAATTTATTGCAAGGATCAAAATGCCCGGACTGCTGATATTATTTTGAGTGTAACATCTGTCCTGGTCGTTGGTCTTAGGTGGTTTGTTTACTGAAGGATTGGTAGTTTTTGAGCCTACCGGCTAGCAACCTGTCACTATTTTGCGGTACTGTATTGCGCCCTCCACACTCTCGCCGAGAACCCGCAAGAACACCCGAGAAGCGTGAGTGTGATTAGTTTCTCGCGTTCTCGTTCTCGGGCTCGCCTGTTCTCCGCTCGGTGTCGGTTTTTTGGCCCGCTTCAAAGGGTTTCTCGGGCGAGAAACGAGACCCGTATCACATTCTCGTTCACAGTAAATACTAAAGCCGCTGCACTTTCAAAGTCATCCATTTCGCATAACGGTCGAGAACGCAAGTGAGAAGATCGCGTGAGTGTAGATACCGTCTCGTTTCTCGGGTCAAGTCTCGGCGAGACTTCTCGCCGAGACCTTTAATACACCTTTACTACACCATGTATTATTAAGAAGAGTGCTTCTAAATTACTGTAATGTATACTGTTTTATTTCAGGGAGGATTGTTCCTAACGTTACTTTAAAATATTATTTATTCATTTATTGTAGTACTTCGATTTGGGATGAAAGTACATATTTTGTATTGCTTGTCACTTACTGTTGTATAATACACACACATATCGAACTCACAACATATAAAAATTTTTGTTTGTTACGGCACAGTATTTGGCTAGAAATAACGGTTCACATACGATAATCAAACACTTAATATTTATTATCAAAACACTCGTGGACTTCGAACCAAATGTGTGGATTTATACAACAATTTGCTCGCGAGGAACTTTGATATCTTATTATTTACTGAAACTTGGCTGCAGGATGATATTCTAGATTCAGAGTTGTGTGACAATAGATATGAGGTGTTTCGTTGCGATCGGAATTTACAGTTAACCAACAAAAAAACGGGAGGTGGTGTCATGATCTGCACTCGACGTGAGCTCTGCGCCAGCGCAAGCAAAGACTGGCCGCGCTTGCCCGATGAAACGCTTTGTGTGACTTTGCCTGCGCACGCGATCGGTTCTCTTTCCTCTTTACACGTAGTGGTTGCATATGTACCTCCCGATCCCACAGAATTACCGCACAGAATAAACACTCTTAAAAATAATATTACGCGCTTCCTGGATCAGCATCCTTCCGACCACATACTTGTTGCGGGTGATTTTAATCTTAGTTGCGTCCAATGGACAGCATCTGACTTTTTCGTTCTACACACCACTTCCACTCTTATACAAGATACGGCGGGCGATTTTTTAAACGATTTGGCATTCATGGGATTTAAGCAATACAATCACATTTTAAACGACAATGGTAAAATACTAGATCTATGCTTTTGTGACCTTCCGCTATTGGTTAATACCTCCATCCCGCTCATTAAAGAAGATTTTCACCACCCAGCAATTGAGTTACAAATTTTAGATTTGTTCTTGAAACCAATGCAGTATACAGAGACTAGTTCTTATAATTTTGCTAAAGCGGACTATAATGATGTTAACCATTATTTGAGTGGCATCGACTGGCACCAGCTGTTTAATAAAGAAGCTACCATTGATCGCGCATTAGATGTATTCTATAATACATTAAATGAATGTTTCCGTTTATTTGTACCTTTAACTAAACGCAGTAAGACTAAACAAAAATATCCGGTTTGGTATAGTTCGGCCTTAATTAAAATTATAAAAGAAAAAAATAAGGTACATAAGAGGTGGAAGAAGTATTCTAACGAACGCGACTATGACGAATTCGCACTGCTGAGAGCTCGCCAAAAGCGTGTTCAAGAGTTATGTTTTGATACTTTTAGGAATAATGCCGAAAATAATATTCGTAAAAACAGTCGTTATTTTTGGAAATATGTTAAAGCAAAAAGGGGATCTTCTAATTATCCTAACCACTTCAATCTCAACGGTAGAACATTTAACAACACTCAGGATATATGTGGTGCATTCAATGAATATTTTGAAAGTGTCTTCTTGCAACCATCCACTTCCAACAGTAATATTCTAAATACCGATCAGAGCATGGAAGGTTCTGGCACAATTTCTACTGTTGTAGTAAAAGAAGATATGGTCTTGCAAATTCTAAAGAAATTAGACAAATCAAAGGGTCCTGGCTGTGATGGCGTTCCCCCACATTTTTTGGCCTCTTGTGCAAAAAATCTCACCAAGCCAATAACAATTCTTTTTCAACGGTCCATTGGTGAGTGTAATTTTCCCTACATCTGGAAGAAAGCTCAAATCATACCTGTGCATAAGAAAGGTTCCAAAAGTGAAATTAAAAATTATCGGCCAATTTCTATCTTAAACACACTCGGAAAGATGTTAGAGAAAATTGTTTATCAACAGATTTACCCTATTATTGCTTCTTGTATACCTAATAAACAACACGGCTTTCTCAGAGGTCGCTCCACCACTTCAAATTTAGCATATTTTACTAATTTTTTACTAAAGAATATGGAGGGTGGTGGACAGGTGGATGTAATCTACACCGATTTTGAAAAAGCCTTCGATCGGGTAGATCACGCGTTATTAATATGCAAACTTAAAAGGATCGGTATCCACGGAGACCTACTGAGATGGATAATTTCTTATCTATCTAATCGGTCTCAGGCAGTTGTCGTTGGTGGTTGTCGTTCTGACTACATAAATGTCCCCTCGGGGGTACCACAGGGCTCGCATCTTGGGCCTCTTTTTTACAATGCTTATATTTATGATATATACAACTGTTTTTCTAGCGCAGACTATCTCCTCTATGCCGATGACAAAAAGATTTTCATGCGTGTTCAAACTATTGAAGATTGTCGTAGATTGCAGGTGGATCTCGATAATGTTTTGAGTTATTACAAAGACAATAGCATCACTCTAAGTGTCAACAAGTGTAGTATCATTAGTTATAGTAGAAAAAAAAGACCAATTTCATTTCCATATACGTTCGGCAATATCGCTATTCAAAGGGTCGAGGTTGTGCGAGACCTTGGTGTTCTTTTAGACACTAAATTACTTATGTCTCAACACATCGACAGCATTGTAAATAAAGCTTTCCGTAATTTAGGCTTCGTTATGCGCACCTGTGGTCCCTTCAATTCATTAACTTGCATCTTGGTCGTTTACTACGCTTATGTTCGTAGTATTTTGGAATACGCTAGCCCTATCTGGTGTCCGCAGTATGAAGTTTACATAAATAAAATAGAGCGTATTCAAAAAAAGTTTATAAAACACCTAAATTACAAATTCAAAAACCTCTCCTCCGACTATTTAAATAATTGCCACGAATTAAAGATACTAACTCTCACAGAACGTCGACAACTGCTTGACATGGGTTTTCTGTGGGATATCATTCGGGGTCGCCTTGACTGTCCCGAATTGCTGTCTAGTCTGTCGTTTGGCGTTCCCATAACTCGCACACGTCACACTGGTCTATTTCATATCCCGCAACATATCACACGATACGGAAATAACGCGGTTCTGACACGTCTGCCCCGCTTATATAACGATAGGTTCTCAGATATTGACATCTTTTTGGAAAGTAAGAAATCTTTCAAAACTAAAGTAAAGAATGTTTTTTTGTCACTCCCATCATCATCATCATCTTAATAATGTACTGTGTTAAGTCGTTAGTTTATTCTCGATTGAATACTGTGTTAGTACCTACCTATACACTATATGATACATTTATATTATATATGTATATTATGATTATAGTATATTTATTATTATTATATTATCTAATATTTTATCATTTAAATTCCATAATACTGTTGCTGATAAATTTTAATATAAATCTCATTTCGATTAATAAATTATTATTTGTATTTTTGTCGTTCATGTTCATGTTGTTGTATATTAATTTGTATATTAATATTAGTTAAGCTGTGTACATTGTTTTGGCATTGCTGTTAATGTACCTAATAAAATAAAATAAAAATAAAAAAAAATAAACCTACTGGAAGGTTAGTAATTTGAAAGAGTGACGGATTGTTGACAGATGTAGGAGGGATAGAAAAATATTAGAAGAAGGAGATTTTATTAGTGGTTTGGTGTAGAATTTGAAAAGTATTTTTTATTTGTTAGTTTGTAATTCCCTGAAAATAAAGGCTTTCCAGTTAAATAAATTAGTTTTCATAAAAGATCCCTATAGTAAGCTCTGCTCGTCTCCTCTTAGGATAACGAGCGCGATTATTTGTTAATGCCACGAAGAATTTACAATAAAATATTTTCATCATGATTCAATTCACTTATTCAAAACAGTAGCACACTTGTACAAAAGTATCGCGCCAAAAATAAACTTGCATCATGAACATAAACGAAAAAGATCTATAAAATTTGTATTTGATAAAGTCGTGGCAGTAAAAATACTGTGCATATATTAGCGTGGACAGTTTATGTAACAGTTTGGGAAGGCAAAGGAAAAATTTACCTAAATAAATTTTGGGTGTGTGGTACAAGAATCAAGTTTGAGCGATGGGTTGAACATAAAATGTGGCAAGGATTCAGTATGAGAGTGTCACGACCGCTTTCTTAACCTTTGTCCTGCCTTGTTTTTTGTTTATTTGAGATCGGTGTCTAGTTCTTACAATCTTTAAGAGGAGCAGACCTTTACCATCTACTCTTTTTTATCTCATTTCTAACAATCCATTCAAGTCCTCTGCGCTTTTTCCCATCCACTCACTATCCCAAAATTTTAATCCGCCTCTCTTTTAGTAATATGCGTGTCATTACTGCCTAACTTTCGTTGGTTTCAATGACACATGTGGACAGTGCTGATAGGATACGGGTATTATTATTATTGTAATTTTTATAGATTAATTTTAATAAACATTTGTGTACTTTTGTTGAGTACAGAATGTCATGCAATTAATAAAATATATTAATTACATATATAATTATAATTATTAATATATTTTTATTTCTTGAAATGGGTTCACTCTTGGCAACACTCTGTGCAGGAGAGCTAAGAGGAAGTCGAAAATGGAGCGAGTTTACCCAGAAGATGCCTATGTTATAACTATTCGGGAATATGGTCACCGAAAATAATTATATCGTCCGTTAGAATATTTGCCGCATATATTTACTCGGCCAATTTTTATTATGTAGTACTTTAGTTTTGCTTTTTAACCTCCTCGCTTTGCTTAAACGGCAAAATCAGTCACTGAAGTACCACCCTTTTGTATTTCTGCAGCATACATTTATTGCAATAAATTGCAAATTTTAATTAGTGCATAAGATTATATTACTCTGTCTTATTGTTGTGTAAGTGTATTGTAAAATTGTACAAATAAAGTTTCATTCATTTATTCATTACTTCTAATGAACACAAAAGTGTTCCGTCCTCCTGGATTTGTGATAAAGATACTGTTCCAACTGAAGACTACAAGACAATATTCAATCATTAGATACGCTGACGTCATACTTCTTCATCGCCAAAAAGTGGGCATTTCGAAATAAGTGAACTCACTTATCTTCTACCGAATATAACAAGGAAAGATTGTCACTTTATTAAAATAAGATATACCTAACTTCCAAAGAGTTGACTTATTAAATGATTAGACCCACTAATAACTGTGTACGCATTTTACACCCTTATTGGAGTGAAGCCAAGCTAAAATATTTAGTACTCGAAGTTAAGAGTTTTGTATGAACTGTCAATAATTATCACCCATATACCTGCCCATATAGCTACTCTCGTATTCCCTTTTTCTTTGAGAGGTGAAATGCATGTACGCATCATTAGAATATACAGTGTATTCTCAATATTAAGAAATATTGAAGAAAAGCAAAAATATTGCACCAACAGACAAAATTGAGGTCACGACAGCACACGAATGAATGAAATGTGAACTGATCGTAAGCCCCAATTAGTAAGGCAGGGTCCTGAATATCAATTCTGAAGATAACCTCTTTAGAATATTTTATGATTAGCATTCACGATACGGAGTTATGTGTAGCTATATTGTTATTATATATTATATATCTAATACTAGACGCCTGGTTATTTTTCAGCCGCAAAATCATTTAATAATTAGGTTCACTAAAGAAACTTTTGAAGTCATAAGTTTTTAATGCCATATAAAGTAAAATATGGAAGTTTACAGGCAATATCTTTAAGGCAACATCCTTATTGTACATAAATTACAAAGGATTTTTTTAGTTTGAGATTGAGTGAGAAACGCTTTTTGCGCTAGGCTATTAGATGGTGTCATCTCTTGTCCGGGGCGCTTCTCGCCGCGTCCTCCACAACCCGATGTGCCCGAGCCGAGGTCCGAGCCTTTAGAGGCACCCTCGGGCGTGTCGCTCCCTTCCGATCCGGACGACCTAGGGACGCTAGGCGGTCGAGAGACTCCCCATGGGGGAGATGCTCGGTCGCCCAGTAATCCCCTAGGAACGTCCGCCCTACAGGCTTGAGGACCCTCCAAGGTTTTCGCCTTCTTAAAAAATCCGGTGGAGCAGTAAATGCCATCAGCGGCAAACTGCAGTAGTAATACAAAAAAAAAAAAAAATCTCTTGTTCTATAGATAATCGGCGGTGGAAGAATCCCTTACAGCTCTTGTCGAGAGAGTTTCTCAAGACAAAATCATTATTATTAACTGATAATTCGTTAGTTACACGTGTTTTGAGCGATAAAATGGTCGATTGTTAGTCGCTCTCTCAGCCGACCTAGAATAAATGCCTAAGTGTCATTTTACAGACTGATAAAAAGAGAGGATTATGTATATTTTTCTGATTCAATGATGCAAGGAGTTCTGACTACTCGAGCAAAATAAATACGTCTCTAATGAGCCATAATACTATATAAGACAAGTAATCATATTCATTCTATACATAAAACGCAATTTCCTGTGCATTCAAACGACTTTGAGAACAAAGAAAGAAGAAAGAATCTTTGATTGTTGAAGCATTCTTTGATAGCGCATGACCTCTTTTAATAGAACTCTGCGAAATACTTTTGTTACGTTGACGTTAATTTTTTCAGATAAATTATTATGTTATTGGTAAACGGGTGTTGTACCTATTGAAGTTACCATTTTACTGATTGCCCGAGGATTTATGCGGATGTGTCGCCAAGGTTTTGTCCAGCAGCGCAAATTGCTCCGATAGCATGTCCTGCGATCATTGCTGTTCCCAAAGCTGTTTTATACTGTGTAATGGTGTGTAACAAATCAGAAATCAGGATCTTTTATTTGTCTTGTAATGTTGTAAATGTACATTACATATGTGTTTTAGAGTAAGTATTTTACAGAACAATGCACATGTAGCTAACAAATTAGCATACAAATAAAAGCTCTCTCGTAATAGAATCTCTCTGTCGACTAGACAGAGGCTCTATGATTCTAAATGTATAGATTAAATAATTCATAGCACTGGGTTGGCAAGAAGTGATCTCTTTTAGAGATAAGTTCGGCCTTGCAAACCTTGTTACTTTATTATTGTTAAATATTAACTGTGAAGTGCAAGAAAGAGTTTATATAACACTAAATATCATGCAAGGTAAAATTTGTCAACTTAATATTTGTATTCACCACTTAAACAGAGTATTGTATGCCATGATAACTCACCAAAATATATATTCGAGAAGATATCTCCATTATAGTTTCATTTGTCTTACCTTAGATTTCTCCGAAAAACTTTGGCTCGATCTAAAAGCAAAATCATGTCCCAAAACTATATTGAAAATTACTTTCAAGCCACTTTGAAACAGCCGTAAAAGCCACGACCCATTGTAAATTTGTTTTAAAATTCCTGAACGCTCTCATCTTCTCCCCGAAGCAAGGCCGTCAATGCAACTTCCCGGTCCAAGTATATTGGCGTTCTTTCAAGGCACCGACGCTTTGGAAATTCGCACAAAGCGCTACGTGAAACTTGGGCTGATTTTCGTTGTTCCATTAAATTAAACAAAATCTAACGAGAATTACTAAGTAGGCTGTGTGCACAGTGAACATTATGCCCTTCTAGATAAGGTTGCTTTTAAGTTGTATATTGAGGGATGTCCACAAGAATATTTACCTACTGAGATTAAGCAGAATTGAATAATCTTTGACGTGTTGAAATAACTGAGGAATTATGCGAAGAATAAATCGATTGGCATTATTATATTTAAGAATAAAATTTCGATGATAATCACAACTGAAGTAAATCAGATAAAATGTTTAATGTAATAAGCATTATTATATTTTCATATAAAGTATACATTGCAATTGTCTCTACGCGTGCGGTATTACACGAAAATATAGTTCAGGTTTCAAATCGTATTTGAAAAAGTTTCGATGCGATACAAAAATATTTTATCATTTAAATTATAGTTCGCCGATGAAGGTTTCGCCAAAAAATCCATAGTAGGATCTATTATTATTGGTCTAGGTAAGTAATCGAATTGAGATCGCTTGTTATTGCTAAGTAACGTTTATTTTTATGATCAATCGGAATGGAGTCCTTATAAAAAGTATTTGTAAAAACAAGTAAAACTGATTGTAGACTTTTCTGCAAACAATCGTCGAACTTATTGTTCGGTAAGCCATTTTAAGCTCAATCTTTAAAAATATGTGACAAATCTTCGCAACTCGCAAAGTTAATGTCAAACAAGGCACATTTTATAAATTGTTGAAGTATTATACCAACCCAGAAACATAATCTCGATAAGTAATGAAAATAACAAAGAAATATATTTCTCACATCAAGCAGTATTAGTCGTAAGAGAAGGATGTCAACCAGTAACTCAATGGAGTGTTCTTTATTAAAAGCTATTGTCTTTATGGCATTGTGATGATAAACACGTATGCCAGCATTTATCATCTTAATGCTGGTATGTATTCATCGTACATTGCCGTTTTACTCTAACTCATGGCATTTTCTAGTCACGAAGACAGCATTCTGCGTCTGACGATTCGAAAGTTTCCACTGGGATTAGACAAACAAAATCGTACCTAATAAATCTTGCTTTGGATTAGTCTTATTACAAGGATTCACGACCTTTTCAAAGGATAATGGAGAGCAATTTAGGTGGGAATCGATTTGCAATTTAAAAGAACAAATTCTAGACCAAAGATGTCTAAATTCAGGAATTATTCTATCTCAGTTCTATAGTCATATTTAGTAGCAAACTGACATTCAGTGTATAGTGTAGTAGTATATTTATTGAACCACTCTACACTAATTTTCATTCGTTCTAGTTTACTCACAAAACCTGCTCTTAAAAGCCACCTTTCCTTTACATTTGAGTAAACTACGGAACTCAAAACCAGCATATGCATGATTTCAGTAAATATTATTGGTGACTTCCCATGTCACCCATTTTTTTATAATTTTCATGTATAATTGCAGAGCACACATATCAAATCGGAAACGAAAAGTATTGCCTCCTTTTACCGAGGGGAGGTGATATCGTTTCGTTGCTAATTAGTGTACTATGGAGTTTCTAACAAAAGAAATCTGAACGACTCGAGTTGAGGCGATGCTAATCCGTTTCCGTCTTGAGATGCAGTGACCTTTAGTATGAATAAATTGAAATCTATTGAAGTACTAGTTCAGACTTAACGAGCCATGATCGGGAACATTGCTCCAGTATCGTTACTGTAGCATTTACAGTCTACACAGCTTTTTATTACTCGACGAACCGTTTCATATATGATGGTGATGTATAAAACTCTCTAGTTTTATATTTAACACTCTTGTTATGGTTACAATGAAGTCCGCACACACCAGGATAAGATCATACCATATTTACAACCACACAAACACTATCAGGAGTAATACGAGTACCTACCAAGCCACAGTCTAACACAGATTTTGTTATTCTACTCCACTCTAAACACTGGTCTACGTGATGCTCCGCAATCTGCTGAAGACAGGAGGAAGAGGTGCAGGTTTATTGCATAATACCAAGGGGATGTTCAGATGCGTCATTGAGTAACATGACGTGAGGACCTTCGATATGTAGAGGTCTATCACCATTGAGTTTTTTATTACTATTAATATTAACCCATTAACGCCCAAATGAAAACCACCGTTATTTTTTTTGTTTTAATGATATTTTTTGTATTATTAGTGACAAAAGAAAAGGTATTTAAAGAAAAATAGAACAAAAAAGAAATATGTATTGAAATATAGGTATGTACTCGGCCGGGTACACTGGGCGGATTAATAGTGAAATTGTCCGAAGCAAGGTCTTTCTACACATAATGTTTTCACACATTTTTAGACACTTTCACACATTTTTTAGTTCTATTTACTCGTATTTTGTCTGTAGCTCTGAAGCCTAAGGACCGGAGGTCAACGAAAAACTGATATTTTGTGAAAAAATTGTCAAAATAAACGATATGTTCACTAGGAATTACGGTCATTTTGTCCAGAAGAGATTTCACAACTCATGCGCCTAGAGGATTATCAGGTACTTCGTTAGTCTTGCCACAATACACATCGAACGCATAACAGTATCCATCTGAACTTGTGGCTGCCCAATTCCGATATCCGAATCGTACAGGTTTACCCATTATAAATTGTTTTTCGGGGTGACGGCCGATATATTTTATCATGGATTCATCTATACTGTATAAAGTTCTATAGATATATTCTGATGAAAAAATTCCCGATTGGCAAGAGTTTTTTTGTATTTTTCTTCACACAAAGGTCCCCTCTTGAAAAGCTTATCTGTGGAACCTTCAGCTAATGAGTTATCTACGAAATGAAGATTACGTTTTATCTCCAAGAATCGATTCCGTGAAATGCAATTTGATACTATAGGAACTCCAAGGTCTTCATCCAAACTCCAATAAGCACATTCAGTTGGTAGTACAGGAGTGCAGGCTTTCAATTTTTCTACGACCACTTTTTGCCCGATATATTAGCAGGATATACTGGCTTCATCTTCCTCCACATAGGTTTATTTGATTGAATATTTCTGGATCGTTTCGAAGGCCTTACATAATTTGACAAAGGCTCATCGTCACTATCGGACCAGTCTGAAACATCATGATTGGGACAGCGTGGTATAACTTCTATAGTTCGTGGAACTTCTCTAGGTAGATTAGAAGAAACCAAATCATCATCGTACCCTTCTTCTTTGTCACTTACAATAGCAGGTTCCGGAGGCCCCAGTAGGACATCATATTCCGAATCATCATTTTCATCTGCAAATATAGATTCGATGGCTTCCTCCAGCTTAGCATAGCTATTTTGGCTTGTGAAGACACGACGGTTCGCCATTATTGAATAATGAAAATAGCTGATAAAAATATAATTTTGCTATACATATGTGACCACTGTACTCAGCCGAGTACAGTGGAATAAAGTGAATCAAAACTTAAATATATCGAAATGAAATTCATCAAAAACAAGAGATAATAACAAAATAAAGATTAACAAACTATTTGTATCAAATTTCTGTTAGAAAAAGTTCTATTTTGTAATAAAAATTCGTTGTTGAAACTAACCATATAAACTTTTTTTGCAATCCGTATTTGACAGTGGCAAAAGTGACATTTATTTTCGCGCTACACTAAACTTTTTTATTTTATCAGATGGGTTAACCATCTGGTTATGAAATATTGAATTATTTGAATGACAACCATAGATTATAAAAACTAAATAATACTTTTTGTAGTTGTACTCGCGCGAGTACGGAGGGCGTTAATGGGTTAAATTGAGTGCCTCCATCTCGATTGTCATCATTAATGCTCTCTCTCTCTCTCTCTCTCTTTCTTCATTTAAGAACAGTGCTCTTGTCTGTGCAACCTATGAACGTGAGCATTTCTCCACTCCTCCCTATACGTTGCCATCTCTTCGACCTGTACGACTCGACGCCAACCTTCTTCTTAATTTGTTTGGTGTAGCTAAACCTTGGCCTTCCTCTCCCTCTCCTTCCTTCCACCTTTCCCTCCATGATATTTTTAGAAAACTCGTTCTGTCTTACAATATATCCAAACATTCTTCCCCTTCTATTTTCTATTGTATCTAGCAGCGTTCTCTTCTCGTTTACTATTTCCAGTGCTCTTTCGTTAGTCACCCTCTGTGTTCAACTAATCCTCTCTATTCTTCGCTAGCACCACATCTCAAACGCTTCCAAGAATTCTCTGGCCTTTTGTATTATTGTCCATGTCTCACATCCATACAGAGCAATACTCCAACAATAAATTTTGATGAATCTCTTCCTCGTTTCTCTCGATATTTTAGATGTTAAGATTTGCTTCTTACTTAGAAAATTTTGCTTCCCGGTGGCTATTCTGGATTTGATATTGTGGTAAAGCCTTATTCTACTGAAAAGTATAAACTGTTTGTCATAGTCTGTTATTGTCTATTGTGTTTATACCTGACATTGTCAATTAAATACCAAGCTGTATTTTCTGTTGATTAAAGCCTAATATTCCGGCCAATCTCGTATTATTATGCATACTACAATTTAATCAACAGAAAAGTTTAATACTTATCTACAAAATACCTATATACCTTAACGTAATGGAAAAGTATCTAAGGCCCGAAAAATTCGATGCAGACCCATCTGCCAATATTGACCAGTCTGCTGTATGGACATATTGGAAGCAAACTTTTGAAAATTTTCTGCAAGCTATCGATAGTGAACCGACTAAACTTACATCTGAGCAAAAATATAACATACTTATAAATTTTTTGTCTCCGACAGTCTATACATATGTGAAAGAATGCAAAGATTTTTCAATAGCAATTCAGAAAATTGATCAATTATTTACAAAACCACTAAACGAGATCTATGCTAGACATCGTCTAATGAAAAGGCAGCAACAATCTGGTGAGTCTGTACATCAATATCTGCACGCACTTAAGCTTTTATCAAAAGAATGCAATTTCAAAGCCGTAGATGCAGAAACAAATACTAACGAATATATCAGAGATGCATTTATAAGTGGCCTTAACTCTCCCATGATACGTCAGAGACTTTTAGAAAATACTAACGCAACTCTAGACTTAGCCTTTCAACAAGCACGCTCATTAGAACAAGCACAAATTTACAATGAAAATTATCACTCGTTTAACGGAAACACAATCAATAATGCTAATACTAGCTCATCAGCCGCTCCTACCGAAGAGACTGTTGCAGCCACGACAAATCGTAATTCTACCAGCAATACACGTACTGCATGCTACTTCTGTGGAAACAGGAGACATCCTCGTCGTGACTGTCCTGCTTTCAACACAACTTGTTTAGCTTGTGGCAAGAAGGGACATTTCGCTAAAGTATGTAAATCTAAATACCAACAAAATGCTGCGATTTCTGCTCAAACCCTAAAAGATGAAACTTTGTCATGCATTTTATCAGCCTCCGGGTTAAGTAAAGCTACTGTGCCAATAATTATAAATAGTACAATTGAAGCTCAGGCGCTGATAGATACAGGGAGCACTGCCAGTTTCATTAATCGCCGACTTGTGAGTCAACATCTTCTTATTATATCGCCATGCCAACAGAAAGTAACAATGGCGAAAGCAAATCTGACATCCAATGTTGAAGGAATATGTAATCTGACAGTTACCATTCAAGGTCAAACTATACAAGTTAGCCTAATGGTATTAGACGGTTTGTGCTCGGATGTTATAATCGGCCATGATGTATTGAGTCAACATAGAACATTAGAAGTACATTTTGGAGGCAGGAAGCCATCACTGAAACTACATGCACTAACTGAAGCAAAAGTCATGCCTGTCAGTCTATTCAGCAGTCTTTTACCATTCAATAAGCCTATTGCTATCAAATCACGTCGACACAGTGACGCCGATGTCAAATACATAGAGGAAGAAATCCAGAAACTCTTAGCCGATAAAATTATAGAACCTAGTCAATCCCCCTGGCGGGCGCAAATATTAATAACTTCTAGCGAACATCATAGGAAAAGGATGGTTATTGATTACTCACAAACTATAAACAGATTTACTCAACTTGACGCATACCCTCTTCCATCTATAGAAGGTATTATCTCAAAGGTAGCACAATATAAGGTGTTTAGTAAGATAGATCTTAAGAGCGCTTACCACCAAATACCTATACTTGAAAGTGAAAAGCCTTACACAGCATTCGAAGCTTGTGGTAATTTATATCAATTTCGAAGAATTCCATTCGGTGTCACTAATGGCGTCGCAGCCTTTCAACGAGCAATAAATAACATACTCAAGAGTGAAAAACTGGAAGGAGTTTTCGCTTATTTAGACGATATCACCGTTTGCGGTACGAATCAGTTGGACCACGACGAAAAATTGCGCACATTTAAAGAGGTCGCTGAAAAATACAACCTTACGCTGAACATGGCTAAAAGTGAATTCTCTAAGACAGAGATAAATCTTCTAGGTTATAATATCAGCAATGGGATAATAAAGCCAGATCCGGATCGACTACGACCCCTATTAGAATTGCCAGTCCCTACTGATTCAGCCTCCCTACGTCGAGTCTTGGGCATGTTTGCTCATTATGCTAAATGGATTCCAAATTTCTCTAGGAAAATACAACCGTTAATAAATTACAATACTCACGGAGCTGAAGGAAGCCAGCTGCTCACAACAGAAGCAATTAAAACATTTGAAAATCTTAAATCTGAGATAGCTAAATCTGCTATTACGGCAATAGACGATGCGATACAACTGGTAGTAGAAACTGATGCATCTGATTATGCCATTGCTGCGACCTTATCTCAAGAAGGTAGACCAATAGCCTTCTTTTCTAGATCTCTACACGCTAATGAAAAATCACATTCAGCCATTGAAAAGGAAGCGACGGCCATCATCGAAAGCCTGAGGAAATGGAGACAGTTTTTAATAGGCAGAAACTTTAAGCTCGTCACTGATCAGAGATCAATATCTTTTATGCTCAATCAGAAACATTCGTCTAGAATCAAAAATGATAAAATACAACGTTGGCGTTTAGAATTAGCCAGTTACGATTTTGAAATCATCTACAGACCAGGAACTCAAAATATTGTGGCAGACGCATTATCCCGAGTACAGAATATTGTGGCATCGACGCAGCAAGATTCGCTATCAAAGCTCCACAACAATTTATGTCACCCTGGCGTCACAAGGATGACTCACTGGGTTAGAACAAAGAATTTACCATTTTCAGTCGAAGAGATAAAACGTATTACAGCGGCCTGTCCTGTGTGCGCTGAGCTGAAACCGAGATTCATAAAATCGACTGGAACTCTGATAAAAGCTACAACTCCCTTTGAAAGAGTTTCAATGGACTTTAAAGGTCCCATTCCTAGTAGTACTCCAAATAAATACATATTAACTATCGTAGACGAGTATTCAAGATTTCCATTCGCCTTTCCATGCAAGGACGTAAGCACTTCTACAGTAAAAACGAAGTTAACTAAATTATTTTCTGTTTTCGGCATACCATCATACATTCATTCTGATAGAGGGTCTTCCTTTGTCTCATCAGAATTAAGAGAGTTCCTGCACGGCTTGGGGGTAGCTACTAGTTATACTACGCCATATAATCCTCAAGGAAATGGTCAGACTGAGAGATATAACGGCATAATATGGAAAGGAGTGGAACTCGCACTAAAGACAGTGAAACAGCCAATTCAAGCATGGGAGTCAGTCCTAACTCAAGTTCTACACTCCATCAGATCCCTGCTGTGTACATCTACTGGCTGTACTCCCCATGAACGTATGTTTACCCATAACAGGCGCTCTTCAAATGGCCAATCTATACCAACGTGGTTGACTGAAGGGAAAAAAGTGCTGATGAAAAACTTTACTCGTACCAGCAAATACGACCCATTTGTAGAAGAGGTAGAACTCTTGGAAACCAATCCTTTACACTCTCATGTACGTCTTCAAGATGGACGTGAGGTAGTCGTGTCGAATCGACGGTTAGCAGCACCTGGTGAACTAGAATCACAGCACAATGAAATGACCACAACGCCGACCGAAGACCTCACAGATAGTCCTCTAGTACCCCGCGCCGAGCCAGTACATCCCTTGACCACACAGGACTCAGTACCGGAATCTGAGGACCATGCCTTACCATCCACTAAACCGAATGCTGTGCGGTCTTCTGCTAGAGAACGTCGTCCTCCAGTTTATCTAAAGGATTATACAAATATTTAAGCGCGGGAGAATGTGGTAAAGCCTTATTCTACTGAAAAGTATAAACTGTTTGTCATAGTCTGTTATTGTCTATTGTGTTTATACCTGACATTGTCAATTAAATACCAAGCTGTATTTTCTGTTGATTAAAGCCTAATATTCCGGCCAATCTCGTATTATTATGCATACTACAGATATCTGAAGTGCATCTTAAGTCTGAGGTGATAAGAGTTCCCAGATATTTGAATATATTTACCTCTTCTATTACTGTATTGTCTATAGTCATTACTTTTCCTGAGTCCATTTTGCTTTTCGAAGTACCTAGTTAAAATCTTTTTATTCTTTAAGTTTATTTAAAGAGAGAATTCCTTGAAAGTGACATCCATGGTTTTCAACAACCTTTTCAAGTCTTCCGATGTTTCAGCTAATGCTGCTATGTCATCTGCCAATCTTATAAATTTGATTGCCACTCTTTTAAATTTTACCCCCATGTTCGAAATTTCTGTAATTTTCCTGATAGCCCCCTCTATGAAGATGTTAAAAATATGTGGTGAAAGTGAGCATCCCTGCCTTACACCCCGCCTAATCTTGGCTGTCCTTCCCTCATTTCCTATTTCAACGGTAGTCTCTTGGTTATTATAAAGTTCATACTATATTTTCCTATCCCTGTAATCCATAAGGTATTTTTTTGATTTTATTTAACTTATTTTGGATATTTTTAGGATGAATTGCTAAATATAATATATTTATAATTACATAATATGTAGCTTTAATCCTAGATTCGTTTCATTCCTTAGCAATCAGAAGATATTATCTTCATAACATAATTATGATTTACCTGCTAAAGATTGATTCGAGTTCAGATATTTACAATACGACATCTAATAGCAGCAACAAAGTATTTCCACATGAGAGACATAAATTACAGAATCTTCACTGTTAACGACGTAAAGTTCCTTTGTTTAACGAGAGAGCTCATCATTTCCACCCATGCTAAAAGAAATACAGACATTGTGTTTCATTGTGCGAATAAATCCGCTTTCTGGGAACAGAAGTTTCCTCGTTTATTTTAGTTTTTGTTTGAAGGGATACAATGATAACTTCAAGAACAGTTGAGATTATCTGTACTTTGTAAACGAATAACTATATTATAATGTCGGTTTGCCTTAAACTACTGGTTTTTAAGACGTGGCATAAGGAACTTAGACGAATTCCTATGTACTAATAAATATAACGGTCCTGATGACCCTCCTATCAAATTAATTTATTATCAATTAGAACATAATTTATGTCACCCCATATCCTACAATAAGCGTCGGTGGCGTAGTCCGTAAGGGCGTTGTCTCCTACTCGGGAGGCACCGGTTCGAATCCCGCCACGTACCAATGTGTTTTCAAATTTAGAATTCACATGTACGTTTAATCGACGCTTTTACGGTGAAGGAAAAACATCGTGAGGAAACCTGCACACGCCTATGAAGAAATTCTTAGGTTGTGTGTGAAGTCGACCAACCCGCACTTGGCCAGCGTGGTTGACTAAGGGCTAATCGCCCCTAATGTGGGGTAGGCTCGAGCCCCTCGGTGGAGACATTACATGAGCTGTTGATGATATCCTCCAATGGGTGTCGTAGAAGGCGACTAATGAAACCAAGACTAATGAAGACAAGGCTAAACAAACTTATACTCAGTCCACCAATCCACATTGTGCAAGCGTGGTGGACTACTGCCTAAACCTCCTTCGATGACAAGGAGAGTCCTTGTGTCCCAGCAGTGGGTCGCATTATGAAGGCTGGTATGATGATGATGAGAACACATTAAAGACATAAAATTGACACATTTTGTGACGAATCTGAATCGATATAGAGTGAGAGCAAAAGACCAATGAAAAAATGCATTCCCTGTATGGCAAAGAGAAAGACATGTCACGTACACACCAACTCTAAATAAATTGTAATAATGATGATTTATTTCAGATTTGATTTCATTAAGCATTTATAGTCATAATATATAAATATATATAAATAATTTGTTATTCCATATCAAATTACTTATTATACCCGGGACTGCTAAGATGATTTGGAGATCTGTCCTGGTTGTTGGCATGTGTTTGTAGGTTCACTGGAGGTAAGTTTGATGTCCCTTATTGCTTAGGCGGCAGGCTGGCAAACTTCGTAGGGGCCTGATGGGACCAGCCGCAGGTGACCTCGCGGACGTATAGAGTGTTCCTCGAGGCACACCGACAAGCGAGGCGTAGAGAACGTTGACGGTTTTAGTGGGTATGCTGGAGTCCCAGAGAGTCCCACATAACCCCAGTGCGGCCCCTTATCGTAACTAGGGCAGATATAAAATCTTTTCCGACGCAAAAATTACTGGAAACCTATTTTGGGTACTGCATGGCACATAATTCCAGCTGTGGCTTTATGTGTAACCAAGTGTCACATAAAGCTCTGCTCAATCCCTTTTTGAATTATGAGCGTGATTTTAAGTTATGTTATGTAAATTATCTTAATTTGATTTAGCATTTCCCGTAGTACAAAGTAGGGGTGGATCAATCGGTTTTTGTTAACTTTGGACCAAGGAGGAGATTCTAAATTCGACTCTATGTTTTTTCATGTGTGCTTCCTCATATATTTTTACTGGGTGTGCCGATTTCGATGATTATTATTATATTCGAAATAAAATCGCTGGTGTTTGTCATGTGGTCCCATTTAAATTTGTGCTAGATTTGACGAGTAGTTTTTGAGTTATCCCGATTAATTCGTGCGTATTCACGACTATGTTGATGATATTATTCTCATTTTATTACTTGTTTATTTAAAACATCTCGAAATAGTTTCCTCAAAATGCCTGTAGTGTACTTACAACACTAAAAAGTAAAAAAAAAATTAAGTCGCCTTCAAAGCTAAAAATGGAGATAAAAATTTTGTTTAAAAAATCTATTTTTAAGGCCTGTGCCAACCTCAATATTCATAATCAACGTTGTTATTTGTCTTTGTGACGGACCTCAAAATACATTAAACTTTATTAAACATAAAAATTTTATTACCCCGTTTTTAGTTTTGAATTCCATTTTTTTTTCATGAATATTAAAATCAACATTTTTATCTATTTAAAGAAAGAGCCCTTCAATAAAATTTTGCACAATGTTAAAATTCTATAATATGAGTAGGTATAATTCTGATTATTTGATTATTTGAGTTGATTACTGGTGCAAACTATATGACCAGGATTTAAGGAAACTCCAAACGGAATAAACTTTAGTGTAATCCTTAATATATAACTACGAAAGCACAAAATGTTGTAAATTAGAAAAAGAGTATATAAAGAAGCCAACGCAGTAATGGAATCTTCAAAAATATTTTCCCATTTAATCTGAAGCAAAATAGCGATACCGATAACGAGCAACATTCAATGGACACTAAACTACATTGCTAGTTCATAATTTGCGGTTCGGCGTCTCCGGCCATTACGATCCGATGCACTTCCATTTAAATACTCAGGGATGAATATAAAAGAATGCAAAAATATAGGTCAGATCAGAATTTATTAATAAACTAGCTGACCCGGCAAACGTTATTTTGCCTTACAAAGATAATAAAATTACTAAAATGGCTATAAAAAAATAGGGGTTGGTGATAAAAAAGTAAAAATTTAGGATTGTATGTATTTTTTAATGCCACATAATAAAAAAATAAAAACAAAAAATTTCGTCCAAAAATTATAAAAAGAAACTTAGGGGTGGATTACCCTTAACATTTAGGGGGATAAAAAATAGATTTTGTCCAATTCTCAGACCTACCCAATATGCACACAAAATTTCATGAGAATCGGGAAAGCCGTTTCGGAGGAGTTTAACCACAAACACCGCGACACGAGAATTTTATATATTAGATAATATAGTGTAGCAAATACTGGCAATGATATAACTGCATCTTTCCCTACCCTGATCCTAATTTATTTGAAGTCGGTGCAGTATGTCTTGATATCGACAAGACTGCTTAAGGATTTGGCATTACATTTTTACGGCCTGACACCAACACCCAATAAGTGTTGGTTTCAGGCCATAAAAATCTAACGACTGTCTTCCGATGGAGGAAAAACGAATTGAAAAATTTTCGGTCACCCATCCGAGAACCAATTGGGTGCTTGGTAGCTTAGATATCGTGAGCGTTATGAATAACCTATTCCTCAATGACATAGTTGCATCAATGCATGTAAATCTCTACTTATTCCTATTCTCAACTTGAAACTACATCCGATTATAGAAGCCTGTATCATGCTGGAAACCTTTGATAAGACGCTTAATTTATTCTGCCGTGATGTAACGATCAGGTTATGGCAGCTCAAAATGACTTCTTTGCTGTAAAGTTTAATTAAATTGTTTCAGGATCCTCTCTTGAACCTGTATCGTATAAGGGGAGAAAAGAAACTGACTTGGGGAACTTGTAGGAGTATTATTTAGTTATATAGGTAGCTTTATATAAAGAGCTATTTCTTTTGTTTTCATTGTGTTTTATGTTATGTAAGTATGTTTTTTTTATGTTATGAGATGGCAAACAAGCATGCGGCCCACCTGATGTTAAGTGGTCATCGCCGCCTATAGACACTTGCAATATTAAGTGTAAATAACCTAACACCGCAAGTGCGTTTGCCATCATGGGGACTTAAGATGATATGCCCTCCATGCCCAGTAATTTCACTGGCTACCTTTCCCTTCAATCCGAAACACAGCGAACTGCTTCACGGCAGAAATAAGAAAGGTGGTGGTACCTACCCAGACGACCCTACATATGGGTCTACCACCTAGTATGTTGTTGTTTATGCCTAAGGAGTTTATGTCTGGTAGGCGGCCGGTCGTAAATCCTTAACAAAATGGAAGCAGTGCAGTCAAATCATGATGACGGTATGTGATATTTATACAACACCGTTGGCAAGTAAGCTCGCAGCTTGAATGATGATAGCAACACAGCAGCTTATAGACAATTAACAGCTCTAAAAATCACTCAAAAATTATTGGAAACTTTAGAAATTTTGGAGTTTTAGAAATTTTAATTGTGGAAAAAAAACAAATCTACCAATTTAGTTGGTATTTGATTGTGGTCTGCTATAAATGAACGTCCATAATCATACAAAAGCTGAATAGTACAATTAAGTTATTATCACAAGGGAAATTATAAAATTGCAATTAAAATATCTTAACCGCTTTAGTGGCTTAGTGGTTCATCAATTCTGAAGGAATTACTTTGTACTGGGTGTTGCCTGTGTTTTAAATCCTGGCCAGCTCAGTTACCATCATTTTATTAAACCAGAAGAATTTTGTCAACTCAATTCTAAACCATTAAGAAATGGAATTCACTGCCAGCGCACGTGTCTTTCTTACAATCTTGGGTCATACAAAAAGTTCGTTGTAGGTCTGCAAGGTGAGGGTGGCTAGTTAAGTTATGAAATAAGTCCTGATAGCATTAACGTTAAACAACAGCGGTATGTTCCGACAGTTAATTAAATTATAGTCTCTCATTAATTTCTGATTTACAAGACAAGTGTAAGTTATGATTGAAATTGATACCAAATTAAACAGAAAACAAAAAATAACGCGACCTTTCGCTCTTCACGGGTTCAAGTCCCGTCTCAGCACTTATCCACGACAGGATTTTTATCAATTTCAATCATAACTAAACTTGCCAAACAAAAAATAAAAACAAGACAAGTGTAAGTTCTCTTTTATCATCAGTTTTATCCTCATGGTGAAATTTTTATGTCAAATTAAAACAATATGATTAATATTTTTTAATACATTATAAAGTTCATTGATAAAATTTCATTACACGTTTACTCAACAAACACTTGCTCTAACATTCAGCTCGCAAAAATAATTTGACGTGTGTGTGTGTTAAGTAATATAAAATTCAAATTATTTTTGCTCAACGTTAATCTCTTAAGTGTCCTTAAAATTTGAAAGAAAGAAATTTGCTCTAAAGCATGTTAAATATCTTAGACAACTTCATTTTCAGTAAGAAGCCCTAAACAGTGAACAAGCTGCACGTAATATGTATTTAGAAGCCTTCGAAACTCGAATAACTTACTTCGCCAACATAGCATCCGCCGTTAGCGGGCTTCCAGAAGTTCTATTCGCAAATATTATATATTCGTAAAGCGGTTCCGGAATATTTAACCATAAAATTTCAAAGGTAACTTCCTAAAATTACTTTGTAGTTACCCGATTTGAAATATTAGATGAATGAAATATCAACTTATGAAACTGTGTTTTGGAACAAAATGAGGTTTCGTGAATGTAGTAAAATAGGTATTAGGTGTGGGACGAGGGGATAATTTAGAAAGGCTTGGAAAATCTGCAACCATGTTAGTGCAAATTTATAAAACTTCGAAACGATAAAATATTCCTGAGACGGGAAAAAGCTTTCGCGATCTGGTGGATTACATAGGACAGAGAGAGCGAATAAATTTGCTTTATACAATAACAAAAAAAACTTTTTTTAAAACCAAGACTTACTTAATCGGTGGATAGTAGGTTCAAAACGATGTCATCAGGTGTTAAAATTTCTTCGAAATAAGCAAACAATAGTATTTATTTTGTTTCTAATTTTTGACGGCAGCCACCTGTGGAGATACACTTATAACGAAGAAAGGAATTTGCGCCGGGGCTTGAGAGGCACCCCGATGGACTACTTTGTCCTCTCCTGTGCTAGGACCTGCACAGTTGAGCGCCGTGAGGAGGGATGAAGGAGTCCTGGGAGGTTGAGCAGCGCGGGAGTCTGCGGTCGTACCCCTGCAATGCAACACGCCCCTTTGGTCCGGATTTCCGCCAAAACGGTAGCCCCTTATACCAGCCATGTAAGGGGAAATGGTCACGTGTCCCATCAGCGGGCCACAGGCTAGGGATGGAGAGGTACGGTGATGACCATGCTGACGGAGCAAGAGTTGTACGGACAGTTCACCCGTACAATTTCGAGCACCTGATGTCGCGTCCTCTCACCAACTCACTGTCCCTATATCTACCCGGCAGTCCTAGTGCACCGAATGGGCACTCTCAAATGTGCGGGCTCCGTGGAGGGTGGGAACCCGGGTAGATGAATCTAACACTGGCTAGTAATGGATACGGACATGAACACCGACCAACCTGAGGGGAAACCCAAAGGGAACCTCATGGAGAGGAAAGCGGGGAAACCTACAATCCCATCCATGAGCAGGGCAGTGGCGGCGGCAGCTGGAGGGAAACCAAAGGCAGCAGTCGCTAGTGTCCCAATACAACCACTACCGAACATTTCGGCGGTGGTCCCACACAGTTCGGAGACCAACTGGAATCCAAGCTGGAAACAGGCAAGCCTATCAAAGCCCCAGGCAAGCGAGCACCCTTCTAAAGGGAACAGCAAGTCGGGAGCCGAGACAGGCAAGTCTAGTGTCAGCAGAAGGAAGAGAAGGCTGCAGAAGCTGACACAAAAACGAAAGATGAGGAGGGAACTGGAAAGGTCCACCTCATCTGATACACAAGGGCGCAGCAAGGAAACGGTTGAGCAAGCCGGAGAGATGGGACAGAGCACAAACCCAACTCCAGTGGTACCGGCGGCAAAACCAGGACCAAGCAACCCTCAAAGCACACAGGCTAGTAGGGGACCCCCCGGGAAAGCTAAGGCGAAGGCCAAACGGGCAAAGCCGGATGAGACTATGTCTCCTCAGGTCGAGCCCAAGAGGCCAAAGCTGGACCAATCTCAGGGACCCAGACCAGCCTCATACGCAGCTGCAGCTAGGCCGAAGATAGCTAACAATACCATCGTTATAACTGCGGCCGCAGGTGGTTTCATCACGAAGAAGGCTGCCGATGATATTGAAGAGCATCTCAGCGAGCTGATCGACCAGCTCTCACAAAGTGACGACCCAAATGCTGCGGAGCCCACTTTTACAGCAAGGCCGACGTACTCAGACGGGAGCCTTCGCTTACACTGTGCCAACGACACGACCGAAGACTGGGTGAGGAGCCAGCTGAGGTCATACGCACCGCCGGATACAGGGGCCCTGACTGTACTGAGCTTGGACGAGGTTCCACGCAAAGTCAGATGCAGTGTCCTGCTCCCGAGGGTGGAGACTGACAGGAGTGGTTTGGGAAAAAGGCTCCACCACACTAACAAATGGGCACAGGTGTACCGCTGGGTGCTCCATGCAGTACACGTGCAGGAGAATGTCAAGGCCACCTTTTTAGTGGTTAGTGTGCCGGAGGACATCATTCCTGCAATCGTGCAGCACGGAAGGAAGCTGAGCTACCTGGTGGGAACTGCATACATTAAGTTCCAGGATGCCAGGGGAAGGTTCACGGCTACGCCACCAGTACTTCGCCCCGTGGCATCCTCGAGCGGGGTTGCAGTTCCGACCAGGGCAGCATCAACACCCACAACCCAGCCACAGACTACAGGCAACCCACCGTCGCCCGCACCACCCATAACAGTCCCGATTCTGAGCGTCGCACACCCAGATGCCGCCTCGGAATTTAGCAAAGCAGTTGTCCACCTCGACTTTGAGGAGGAACTGCTGAGCATGCAGGGGCTGATCCTGGACGGCGAGGAGTCCCAAGACGGGCGCCTCGTCTAAAGCCAGGATCTTACAAGCCAACCTCCAGCACTGCATCGCCGCAACGGCTCAACTCCGAAGATGGCTGGAGGTGAACAACACCGCAATCGCCCTAATCCAGGAGCCGTGGATTAGGGGTGGCACCATACGGGGTCTCTCCAGTATTGGAGGTAAGCTCGTGTGCGCCACTGATAGCGATGTAAGAACTTGTATCTTTGTTACAAATAACATATGTGCACAATCACTGACAGACTTCTGTTCCAGAGATCTCTGCGCCATAAGACTGACAATTGACCAAGATCACAACCACATTGAGGTGGTACTTGCATCAGCTTACATACCGGAAGGAGGACAGGTCCCCCCCGAGGATCTGGCCCGCCTGGTGGACTTCTGCGAAAAGAACAAGCTGGAACTAATCATCTCTACTGACTCTAATGCCCACCATCCACTGTGGGGCATGAATCAGGGAAATACTAGAGGTAATCAACTTGTTGAGTATCTACTAACCACTAACATAGACATAGTCAACAAAGGGAATGAACCCACCTTTGTGGGAAGGCGGTGCAGAACAATAATTGATCTAACACTCGCCACTCCCGCGGCGGTGGATTTCATAGCTAACTGGCACGTCTCCAAGGAAGCTTCTTGCTCGGACCACAGATGGCTGCGGTTTGATATAGAGGTACCCACAACCGTCAAGATTCCCAGGAGATGTCCGAGGAAAACTGATACACAAAAGTACAAGCAATACATAGAAGAAACTCTGAGTCATGATCTTATAACCGACAGGATTGAGAGCTCGGAGCATCTATAAAAACAGGTAAAAGAACTAAATGATACAATCCTACATAGCTACGAAAGTGCCTGCCCCTTGAGGCCGCCCGGGGAACGCAGCGCTGGAAAGCACCATTGGTGGGGACCAGAACTGGAGAGACTCCGGAGGGCCGTAAGGAAAAGGTTTAATAGGGCCATGAATACAAGTTGTGACCACGACTGGGAAAACTACAAAACAGAAGTACAAAAAACGAATTAGATACTGGCGATCAGCATCTTGGAGGAACTTCAGTGAAGATATAACCTCCAATAATCAAGCCAACAGGGTAAGGAAAATCCTCTCAAAGCAAGGTACGAATGAGTTAGGCACTATTCGTAAACCAGACGGTACGATGACCTTAACATCAGCTGAGACCTATGACACCCTGATACAAACACACTTTCCAAACAGCCGAAAGGTAGACGAGGTGATATGGGAGGACAGAGCACTGACACCAAGAGAGGACGTCTGGCTCAAAACCCAAGACATCATCACCTTAGAAAAAGTAACCTGGGCAATCAACAGCTTCTCGCCCTTCAAAACGGCAGGTACTGACGGCATCTTTCCTGCGCTCTTACAATGGGGAGGTAAATATATAGCTAGCGCACTAACACCCATATTTCAAGCATGCCTGGCACTAAAGTATACGCCAACACCATGGAGAGTAGTGAAGGTGGTGTTTATACCCAAACCAGGTAAGACAGACTACACAGACCCTAAAGCCTACCGGCCCATAAGCCTAACTTCCTTTATGCTGAAGACGCTAGAGAGACTGTGTGATAGAGAACTTCGAGAGGGAGCTCTTAAGGAACATCCCATTCACTCGAATCAACATGCATACTGCGCTGGCAAAAGCACGGAATCGGCGTTACACACAGTAGTAGGTAAGATTGAGTCGGGACTACATAACAAACAACTCTGCCTTGGATGTTTTATTGACATTGAGGGCGCATTTGACAAGACCAATTTCGTCAGTATCAGGGCAGCCCTAAACAATCACAGAGTAGATGATTTGATGACGGACTGGATTATCAATATGCTGTGCAACAGAGTAGTGAAAATAACGGGAGATCAAATTTCAGGAGCAATTGTGATGAAAGGATGCCCTCAAGGAGGAGTATTGTCACCATTGCTCTGGAACTTGGTGGTGAACGACCTGATCTCCCGTCTAAACCAAAGACACTTCTATACCATAGGGTATGCAGATGACATCACAGTCCTGACAACAGGTCCTCAGGCAAGTATAGTCTGCGACACAATGCAGGGTGCACTCAAAATAATAGAAACATGGTGTAGGGAACATGAACTATCAGTAAACCCAACTAAAACAGAACTAGTAATGTTCACTAACAAACGTAATATAGGCAATTACCGTATCCCTAAGCTCTTTGGCACTACACTGAATATCTCTAGTGAGGTAAAATACCTAGGTATTACTTTAGACAATAAACTAAACTGGAACAGCCACATAGAAAAGAAATTGAAAGCGGCCAGTGTAGCAATGTGGCAATGCCGTAAAATGGTAGGAAAACGCTGGGGCCTTTCCCCTAAAATTTTTATGTGGCTTTATACTACTGTCATCAGACCAATGGTAAGCTACGGTGCTATAGTCTGGTGGACTAAAACAAATCAAACAACATGCATAAATAAGTTACAGAGTTTCCAAAGGCAAGCTTGCTGCGCAATCACCGGCTGCATGAGCACGGCACCTACGGCAGCCATCGAAACGATGCTAAACCTAACTCCCCTACACCTTCTCATACGACGTGAGGCAGCTTTAGCAGCTTTAAGACTCAAACAATTAAAGCTGATAAGGTTTAACAAGGTAAAACACTTTGAACACATAATACAAGACTGGGTGGACTCTCCCCTTGTAGAAGCTACATGCGACAAGATAGAACCCACCTACATCTTCGATAAAAAAATATAGAATCCACTTAACGGAAGATCTACACAACACACCCAAATCGCTTAATGTATATACGGACGGCTCAAAGAACAACTCCGGCACTGGAGCGGGAGTATTTTCAGATGACCTCAATATACATATAGCAACACCGCTAGGTACCTATAATTCCGTCTTCCAAGCAGAATGTATTGGTATACTACTGGCGTCCCAAGCAATCATCGCAAGAAAGGTGATCAATCAACAAATAACAATTTACACTGACAGCAAAGCAGCACTGCATGCCCTGCGTAATAACAAGGTGACGTCAAGCACACTACGTGAGTGCCACGACACGCTCAACAAGGTAGGCAACTCAAACATTGTCATCCTTCAATGGATTAAAGGACACAGCGGCGACAGAGGTAACGATGCCGCAGATGAACTAGCGAGGAGAGGCGCAGGAATCACTGTCATCGGAGCTGATCCGATCGTCCCGATCCCCGCCAGTTGGTATAAAGGCAGAATATATCAACAAACGAACATCATGCACAATCAACACTGGCATAACCTGGAAGACTGTCGACAAGCCAGGGCAGCACTGCCTACAATAAACACAAGGCTATCTAAAGCCCTCCTACAGCTAAGTAGATCGCGTCTACGTCTTCTAGTAGGCGCTTTAACCGGTCATGGCAATTTTAAGAAACACCTTTTCACCCTAGGTATAACTGACAGCCCTCTATGCAGAGGATGCATGGAGGCAGAAGAAACAGCCGCTCATGTCCTGATGGAATGCAACGCAGTGGCAACACACCGGGCTCACTACCTGGGCCATCCGGGTAGACTCCAGGATGTCTTCAGAGACGTCAAGGCGCTAGGAGACTTCCTGGAAGAGTTGGGCTGGCTGGAGTGACCGGCCTCTCACCCTCCGACGCAAAACAGGCGCACAGTCGTCGAGTTGCGGAGACAGCCCGTACGACGAAGAAGAAGAAGAGAAGAAGAAGGAATTTGCGCGCGGAAGTATATATAGCTTCACAATCACCGCTGCCAACCTTTAGTTACATTTTAACTTAATATGGGTTAAATGCGTAAAATCACCCGTGCTTCGGCAGGCACGTTAAGCTGATGGTCCCGGGTGCTGTGGAAAGATGGCAGTCATTCCCAAGGAGGGTTTGTGTCAGACACACGGCCGTAAAAATCTAATACCTAATCCTTGAGCAGTATTGTTGATATCAAGACATACTGCACCGACCCCAAATAAATTGAGAGCAGGGTAGGAAAATGATGATTGGCTAAATGCGTAATAAATAACTCGCGAGCCATTAGTTATGGATAGAATAGAATACTTTATGGCATATTCTCATACCTCAAAAATAATAATAATCGGCCGAGCCGTTTCGGAGGAGTGTGATCAAAAACATCATGACACGAGCGTTTTAAACATAAACTAAGGCATGTATTATAGATTGAGTCTCAAGAATAAACGCCGACTTGAGCGTCATACGCCTCTATCACTTTGTGCTTGATAGAAAATGACAAACGATTCCCCAAGACATGGCTGATTTCTGAGTGTCATTCTGTAATACGGGCTTTAGTAGGTACCTACTTCTTTCCGTCACCTAGTATTTTTTTTTATTTATTAAGACAATCAACAAGACACACATCACAACTAGCATATAAAAGTTACATCACAATTAACATTCTTAATGCTGTCTTAATTAAAGATTGGACTAACAATTAAAAGAATTTTAACGAGTGAAATGCTACACGCATTTCAATAAGTAAGGTAAGTTTATAACACTACATAATTTTACTGACTATTATGATCTGTGATTACATATTATTATGATTCTCTCTTATCTATCAAGTATTGTTCTGTATGATGTTTAAAAGATCGTGCCTTGTTAAGTATTCTTAACACAAGTTCTTAATGATACTTAATTTGGGCTAGGTGTGAGGGTTGATTTTTATATTAAGTGTGTCCGGGAAAGGAGTAATTAAACTTTAAGGTCCGTATTACAGAATGACACTCATAAATCAATCATGTCTTGAGAATTGTCTGTCAATCACTAAGTGATAGACACATACGACGCTGAAATCGGCGTTGATTCTTGGGACTCATTCTACAATACGTGCCTAAGAGAGTGTCTATGATCAATTGTTTTTCTTTATAACTTTAATTGCATGTCGTGCTTCGTACTATGACTATGTGATGCTGGCAGAGTAGAATATCACCCCGTATCCTCTAATAGGTGTCGTAGAAGGCGACTAATGAATCGGCAAAGGGGTATTATACTCCGGCCAACAATCCATAGATAACAAGGAGATGCCTTGTATCCCCACAGTGGGTTGAATTACAAAAGCTGTTATGATGATGACTTTGAACAAAGGATAACGTATGGACATAGTTATTTCTTGTTATTAAAAACCTTCTTGTACATCACAAAAATTGGATATGAAATAGGGATAGGGAAACGTGTTCCGTTTGTACGAAGATGTAACTGCTTGCCGTCTTATCCTCTTAACTGAGCAATCGATGGTAAGATCCGACTATCTGACTAGCGCGCCCGCCGCGAAGGGGTCCTTTTGTTCAACAAGAACATCGGAACTATTCGTAGACTATTACGTAGAGTAATAATTTTGACATCGCTTTGTAGAATAGCCCAAATACTAATGATAAAATGTAAATAAAACATTTCAACGACCTCGTTTTTATGACATTTTAAAGTAACCAAAAAAACTTTTTAAAAAAATCATTTTTTTAGATTATATCAATCCTAACTCTCTGAAAATGTATGAGAAATGTGTATATTTGCCCCACTTTTACTAATAGTCGATTTTGTTAGCTATCGAACGATACCAAATTGTTGCTTATCCGTGTCAAGGTGCAAAATTGTTGATTCTAAAGGAAAAGGTCAAAATGAAAAAAAAATCTTGTATTTCGGCGAGGGTGGGAGCTAGACCCCTGACTTGAGGAATTTTATCCGATAAAGTTGTCCATAGATCACACATCAGTTTGATTACTACTTTCCCGGACACACTGTTTATTCTCTAAACTTGGTTATATGAGACTGACAGTGACATTTAGAGACCCCATGTCAAAGGCAAAGCCTCAACGTAACGCTTCACTAAAACCTTCAACTGCTTAGACTGACAAAGTAAACCAAACAGTGAAATTAATTTAATTTTCCGTATCGTTTTGCAAAACACACAGGTTAACGTCAACTACCTATTTCTATTTCTGACGCAGACAGAATTGCTTTACACTGAGTGAACATTAACTTACATACATACCTACATTAATTACGCTCATTATGCCAAAGGAGGTGGATTCACAAAACACAGAAAGAGGTAGCAGAGCCTGTGTGGGCCACTAAAGAAAAAGCAAATTTTAAAGAAAAAAAAAGAAAAATGATTTTTAACCTGCATAATTATACTAGAAAAATGCACTGAAAAAAAATTTTTTTTTTCTAGTATTAATATTTACGCGTTTGTAAACGCAAAAATAAAATTATTCTATACTGCATAGTTATTTTCAATAATAAACATTATATTTTTGACAAATACGAAGTGATTTTCGTCGGTTTATTTCACGAGAACGTAATAAATTTATAGGTCAATATAGTTTTCCTTTTCCAGAAATAATAACAGAAACTGAGCTAGATCATTTCTCAAGTCCTTCGAGTTTCGTGCAAATAACAGCCCATAAGTAACATTTACTTAACCTGAATAACTGAAACAGATCCCTCTTTTTATACTTAGATACTGCGCGTAAAGACCTATTATTTTTTGTCGTGTGCCTCTCAGAAAGTCCGTTAAGCCGCTCCCGACGGCCATCATAATGTCGGTCGTTAAGCCTCGTCAGAGGCACTAATGACGACTTAATTAACTTTAACACCACCTTAGATTCAATCCCTGGGCGTTAAGATCACGGGGCGCACGTCTACACCAAGTTTATGGCCACATTAAAGATTTCCCATAGAAATTATTATCAATTACAACGTTATAGTAGTTTAACTGTTATTTATTCCTTTCTTTTATAAAACGGACTGCTGAGATGATATTTTTCATATGTTTTTTTTTTATTCATATATATAAAAATTCCTGATTGTTGGTTTTTTTTTATTGTTTACTGAAGGATTGTTACTTTTTACTTTAGTGCTCGTTTTATTTAAGCGACAGGCTGGCATCCTGTCACTATTTTGAGGCACTGCATGGCCCATATTGCCAGATGTGGTTTTATGTGTAACGAAATTTTATCTAAGACTTTGCTTCACCTCTTTTGAGACTATGTAGGTAGTATTCTCTGTTTGGCGAAAATTAGTTTCGTACAGACGGGGTAATTTTACTTTATTGGTTCACCAACAACTCATACACTAGTAAAATTTTGATTACTTAACTATTTAAAACTAAAACTAAGTGCACAGTCACTTACAGGCAAACACCACATGCGTGAAAAAGAGTGTCGAGACATTGAAATCAAAATATATTGAAATAAGTGAGTACGTAATTATCGTAATTCAGTAAAAATGTATAGAAAAAATCGTTTAAATTTAGAGTGGCCTTACAATGTGCACCAAAGTCATAGTATTTCAAAAAAGGGTAAAGAAAAGATTAGTCGATATATATTGTACCGTGGCAACTATCAGTCATGCCAACATAATATTTTCATTTCAAACGTAACAGAATATCGAATTTGTATGACACTCTGACTCTGACTAAATAAAACCCAATTTAGGACATAAAAAAGTTTAATGGCACTATAAAACTATATGGTATACTAACCCTACCGGTTAGTGGTGATTTAAAAGTTTTGGTCCTTAAATAAAGATCTTTTTGATTTTAAGCTACATAGGTTATAGATCAGGGGTGTATTATATATTATCAAACCTTATTGAATTTAAACGATTATAAATAAAACAACTTTTACGGATTTAACTCGCGTGTAATTAGATTTTACATTATGTTATTATTGCCCGACGTTTCGTAACACTTTTCAGTGTTAAATCCGTAAAAGTTGTTTTATTTATAATGTGTAGTGCTCGCGCAAATCTAAGAGAATTTAAACGACTTCATAATTATAACATTATACACAACAACATCTTCTATAATATAAAAATGAATTGCAAAATGTGTTGGTAAGCGCATAACTCAACAACGCCTAGACCAATTTGGCCAATTCTTTTTTTAAAATATTCGTTGAAGTTCAAGGATGGTTTTTACGGCGAGAAAAATTCGAATAATTGCCGGGAAAACCATAAAAACAGCCCTTTTTTTTCCCATACAAATGTTTTCAAATCTTTATGACAGGACGAAGTCTGTCGGGTCCTCTATAATAATATATTTGTAGTTGTCTCTTAGTGCTTAAAAAGTATTAAGAGACTACGATTTCATAAAAATATAATGAATTAGAAAACTGACAAAGGTTTTGTACCCCCTCTGTACGACCTCCAAAATATCATAAATGTAGAATCACTGCTATATTATATTTTGCCCAGAAAATATTTCCATTCATTGTTTGCGCTTAAAAATAAAATAGAGCACTCCAATAGACACTTGTATTTGCTCAATTGGACATCGATAGTTAATTCGATTGTCCGAGTTCAGCAATAGCGAGGGTGATTAATCGGTGTGCGAATGGTCATCCATAAAACGATTCATATCAGCTACATCGTATGTCACCGATTTACAAAATAAACTTCAGATTTAATTTAACTTTTTGAATTCCTTATAAATAAATTAAAACCTAGAGTAATCGTCATATAATTTCTAAAGTACCTATAATAAACACATGTTCATTTTCCATTTTGGAGTTAATTGCGCCCATTCTTCTCTACCAGTAAAATAATTACTGAAAGAGATTAATTATTTTAACGTCCGAAGTCTTGGTAGCGTATTTGAAGATTTAAAAGTACATTTAAAAAAAAAGAACTTTTTGATTTTGTAGCTAATATGGTCTATATCATAATATACTTCAGTCTAAAAGGTTCTACAGCGCTGATTAGCTTACATAATCTTGAAAACATTATCATCTATTTTTTCAAAGGACACATTTTCAATTTCTTCTACGACGATGTTTTCTTAATACCTACACCTTCCAGCTAAAACTCTATAAAGACTCAATGGTAGTGAAACTTCCTTGTAGTATACTTGTCAATCAGAAACCACGAAACAATGGTTCGCTCCAAGCCTTCCAAAGTTTTCACCTCCTTAACGCCGTAACAGTCTTCTACGATTATGAACAATACTGACTTAAAAACCTCTTTTATGCAGTGAAGATTCCTTCTGATACTATTCCATTCATTCTACATTCAAATTCCAGATATCCATCTACAAGGACACTACACCGGTTCCCCTGTGTCTTCGAAACACTAATCTGAGAAAATCATTACATCGATAATCGATAAATATAAATCGACGACTTGATAGTGCGACGTTTGGTTTTTCTTATGTTTCTTACATCGTAGCTTTATTTCTACAATGTCAAGTTACTTCGAAAAATTTATTCCGAATATTGTTTTTGTGATTATATGGTTACCCTCGATAATTTCACCCTTGTCATCGAAGGAGTTTTAGGCAGTAGTCCACCACGTTTGCCCAATGCGGATTGGTGGACGGAGTATAAGTTGATCAATACCCCTTTGCTGATCCATCAGTCGCCTTCTACGACACCCATTGGAGGATATGGGGTGGTGCTATTCTACTCTGCCGATATCACACGGCCGATAATTTTATACTGATGTGTTATATTTGACGAAATAGGGAAAACTATGACCATCTCAGTTTTTGATGTGACATTACTTCCCTGAAAATTGTAATAACAAAATTTTATGAAGTAACGTTACATCGAAAAAAGGAACGTGAATAAATAAAGTTAATCGATATTTCGTAGCAGTGAAGAAATGTACGTCGCAGAAACAAGACCTCACACTAACAAGTCGTTGGCTTATAAACATCAATGTAATAATTTACGCAGTTAAGTGTTTAGAAGTTTAGAAGATACGTGGGGGACCCCATTACACCTGCCTCCTGTGACTATGAGCCAATACATGTCAATGTCTACTCCAATGTACCTAACCTCTCATAGGTATCTGCATCATAAGAGCATTGGACGTTGTTGTTTTTGCCAACTCCGTAAATTGCTTAACGCCCAAAGTCAGATCCATAAACGTCTTCCATTATGCTTTTGTCCTTACTTCAGCTCACCACTCACAGTGAAACATTAGCACATTACAACAAACTACAATATTAAGCTGAGCCGGTAGAGGTAATTTGCTTCAATATCACGCTAATGTTCTTACAGATTTTAATTAAGTGATTAACCGCACCCGTTTACGAACATTGTGTGAATAATAGTTAAAATAAACACCAGCCGTTAGCAGTGCTATTAATTAAAACTACAGGTACTTGCGATGCTCGGTGAGCAGCTACGAGGAAAGTTGCAAACTTGAATGATGTGTCAACATCTCTTTATTACCGTCTGTAATTAGTGGTTCTTTATGATATTAGCTTTTTTAAGTAAGTACCGTTGGTTTTATTACATTGTTTACTGATTTTATTGATATTACTAACTTGACGTTTATGGCTAAGAATTGACTTCAATTTTCAGTAAACGTAAGTAATTATCGAAACGTCGATTTCAGAACCTTATTTGGTCACACCCATAGATGTAGGAAACTGTAGATCGTCAAAGTAAAAGAGAAAGAGCATACTAACGCGTATATTAGAGCGAGATAGATAGACGAGACCATTTCACATAAGTACACGCAGGGGGCCTAAGTCGGCCTTGTCAGTCACATAGAAAAGACAGCAACTGTCGGACTGCAGTACTATTTTTCACGCACACGTGCACATTACGCACACATAGGTGTATTTTTTTTGGTCTCACCCTAGTCGATTCTTTGCCAATCTATAAACGTCAGTAATAATAAATCTATGGTCCTGAGGTCACACCTGAATTATCTAGTTATTTTTTTTTTAGGTAATGTGAATAAGCATACATAATATAGGTTTCCAAGGAGGTTTGGTGTCAGGCAGACGGCCGACCGTAAAAATCAAATACCAAAACTTATAACAGTATTTCTCCCATAAATTGTGAGCATGGTAGAAAAAGAAGAATATTGATCATAAACACAAATAGTCAAGCTGTTCCTTTCGTCTTACTTAATTACTATAACTAGAAGCTATTATTATACATGCAAAAGAGTAAGTAGCAATAAACTATATTCAGTTGGTAACGGAGTATATTCAAGACACACAAACATACGATTGACAATTTTATTTACGAATATTTCATGAGGCTTATTTCTAATTCTTCATGTGTATATTTTCCCAAAATGTAATGAACTTAAATACTTGGCAAGCTCATTCAAGAGAAAAATCAGCATAAGGAAATATACTGAAAAATCACCGATAGCGTGAATTGGAGCATTTGCGACATTGAGATAATATCTAACGAGAAATAGAGGCGTCTAATAGGAAACTTTCTGCATCATGGAATTGGAAAAAATGACATCATGGGTAAGGTGATTATTGAAGAGGCAATAGACTTTAATGGTTTTGATATTAAGCTCAGAATTCAAAAAGTAGTAAAAATAGTTTAATAAAGTGTAGGAAAAAGTCTAGGTTTGAGATGGATGATAATTTAAGAATGTATTTACTATCATTGTGTAGCCCCTTTTTTATCGGAGAAGTCAAATGCATTTACGCATCATCTATGCAGTACGATGCAACTGCAGGGGTATATGGGTCTCGAGGTACAGGCGTTTTATAATACACCACTAAACGTCCTCTCCGGGCATCCTGCCAAGGCACACTATATATTTTCTCGATAGTCCGATTTACTGTGAAATCTCATGTTCTGTACATGGAATGAAGATCGAACAAAATTAATAATTGAATGACTGCTTATTCCGTGAATTTGATAGACTTTGCCTTTGAATTTTGATATTATCGAACAACCCCAAAACTAGTCATCGGTGTATCAAAAGGTGACAGAGAATTGTGACCTGAAGAAACTCGCACTGTCCTTGTACCTCTGACGGAGGAGGCAATCTCTAATTCCAAAGATGGGTTGACGTGATGTGCGCGGTTGGTCGTGATTCTTCTCAGTTAAGTCCTTTTTGTAGTATGATAATACTCCGACTTAAAGATAAGCTTATTTTCTCTAAATCTGCAGCAGTGTTACGTCCTTAAGTTCCTCGCGGTTTTCTAAGGTTTAGGGACAAATTCACTACTTTCCCATGGCCTCACGAAAATTTACGCGCTACTATTTGCCTGGACCTTCGATCGCACTTTGATCTCCCACACAAGTTATTTCTCAATCTGTCTCCTTGTCCCTATGTCTCCCTTTTGAGGCTCGTAGAAGGCACGTGGAATGTAATATAGGTTGATTATATTCGTTCTATGAAAATTTCCTCAGCTCTTATAATATCGGTTGAAACCGCGTTACTAATTGTGTTATTAGCGAACCGAATATTAAACAAAGTACATTTGAACAATATCCCATTCACGTCATGCAATTAAACAAAGGCCAATTTCGCAATTCATTACTGAGTATTTATTAACTTATTTCAAATAGTTCAGTGCCTGTAAGCTTCCAATCAACTGAGCTTAATTGGTGCTCATTAATTTGTGAAATAACTAGGTAGGTATTTCGAAGCACAAGTGTAGTACAAACTGCATTCTACGTGACTTACATCGGAAATTAGTAGTTGGTACATTGGATACACATAATGAATGAGGCAAAATGCCCAGTTGCTACTTTATACAGTACGGGGATTTTATATAGGCGAAAACAACAACAATTACTTACGTATACCCGGCTTAACACTTTGATATAATTGGTATGTAGCAGAATTCCAATTGTGTCAATCAATTCTTTTGAGATTCAATTGATATTCAATCGAGGCAATTGTTAATTAGCAGAATCACATGGACTCAGAGGCGTTCCCCCACCCACTAAACATCCTCTCCGGGCATCCTGCCAAGGTACAATATGACAGCGACCCAGGATCGCGAAGCTTTCGCTTTTGCCAGGAAGCATCTGTGCCGTGAAAAGGTCCCTCCCGTGTTTCAACGTCAGCCCTTTGACTCAGACGTTGCCCAGCGTGCACCGCGGGGAAGTCTCAGAACCTAGCACACTTGGTAGTGAAGGACCTACTGCTCACGAGAGATAGTGACAATGGAGACTTAGTAGTCTTCTCCAAGCGGTCGCACAACCCTCGTAAAGACAATATCATAGATGGCTTGATGGTGTTCGGTGGAAACCAACTGAAAAGGAAGATTCATTTTATTGAGTCTCCTTAACCCGCAAAAAAAAGTTAGAATTAAGTAAACGCTTTGCAATAAAATCAAAATTCCTACATGACCAAACCATCTGGCATATCTAAAACCTGCGAACATAAAACGCATAATTTGTAGGTCACGTAGGTCATATATAATTTCAGGTAAATGTGACCAATAAATCTATCAAATTTAAAAATCAAAATAATCAGAAAAAACAAAAGGCATGTAATAAAATCGAGCCATTTCGCAACTTTATTTGAAGAAATATATTTGAAATTGAAATAGCTATACGCTTTTGAAAATACAGTTCGCCCATACGCTATAGAAACACGAACGAATTGCCTATTAACAAACACGCATGAATTATTTAGCATACTGGTGACGGAAACGAGCCGAGAAAAAAAAAAGAAAAATTCACTTGTACCTCGTAAATATTTTAATTTCATCTTTACCCTTACACAACGCAAATGGAACGAGGGTACCTATATTATGAAAATAGACATGAGTGTTTTATAAAATGAATTGTGTCAATGTTTTTCGAAAGCTTTTGAAGAAATGCAGTAAAACAACAGTATTTTAGAGGGAGAATAATGTCAAACAGAGACAGATTAAACACGCTCTGTTAATTAATGAAAAGTTTAATTTCGAACTTTTGCGGATAGAATGAAACAGACCATTAAGACACTAAACCTGCGTAAATTACATTGGTAAAATATTAATGGCAATTTTGTATTTTGATATCTGCTGCTCTAATTCAAATTTCATCGCCATGAATATTCAATTTGTTTGTCAATTAATTACAAAATTAAGCTGAGGATATCAATTGAAATTAGTGTATCGAGTATATAACTTATTGAGTAATTGTAGAAAAATTAATTGTTACTCATGATTTTCTGATGTTAAGAACTTTTATACCAGTGCATCATCCTGGTTTACTTATAAGAAAACACAAAAAATGTACAGAGGCCCACCATGTCGTTAATATGACCTTACAGCGCCGTCAAATAGGCGTTAACTACATAACAACAACGGATCAGCAGTGCCGGTACGTCGACTCGGTTCCGGCGAGGGAAACCGCGCTGCGGCTCGCCGGTCGCTCGTCGATGGCTAGACGGTACGAGTTCAATCAGATTGTATATAAGTTTAATCGTTACAAATATTTCCAAGTCATGGCTTCATACTAAATTCATTGAAATTTTAAGTCCTGCGCCCTTTGCTACAGTAAGCCCGGCTACGGAAAGACGTAAGCGCGTGGACGATGAGCCGTCAGCGGGCGGACGATGACCCGTCGGCGCGGTGACTGCTAGTTGACTACTCACCGCACAATCTTTCGAGAGATTCTCCCGAGGCGAGGCGATGTCGTTCCGTTGTTTAGTGTGCCTTACAATATGGAGTTTCATACAAAGAATGCTAAACAGCTCGAGTTGAGGCGGTGCTGATTTGTTTCCGAGCTGTTAAATGTGCTAAGATCTTTAAACTATATGGTTTGCAAATGGCCTACTTGATGGCAAGCAGTCACCGTTAGGCCCGGGTTCCACCAAAGCGGAGACGAGAGGAGATGAGCTGTGTTTTAAACAACCAATATAAATTAGTTATTCATACATCTCGTCTCCGCTCAGCTTCAGTGGATACCAACGAGCGGAAATGTTTTATATTTGTATGGCGCGATCGAGCTAGCGGATATGCGAGCTGTGTCTCGCAAGCTAGCGCCGGCCGACTGAACACAGCGGAGACGAGAAGAGATGTAAGCGGCGTGCAGTGCACTTCGAACATCTGCGCATACTCTGCTTCGAACATCTCCACAAATCTCCGCTTTGGTGGAGTCCGGACTTCACACTTGCAACTCCTCAATCGTGTGCTTTTAAAAAGCAGAAATGAAAAGAAAATTATAACAATATCCACACAAAGACAAATCATAACATACTGTTAATACGAATAGATCAGCATTCGCATATTTTACTGCATCTAAACCGAACGAAGACTGTTGAAATTGTTCCTATATTGAATTCTCGACTATTTGCATATCACGAAACATCTTCGAGCACATTTATCTGAAAACTAGGATCTGTAAGATACGGTGTTTTGCCTTTACTATGCATATCTGGGAATCCTGGCATCTGCTCGTATATTGCGCTTCGCAAAATGCGCTTGACATTCAAGTTGCAACGAAATAAATAAATTTATTTCTAAAATAAAAAGCTCTATACTTTTACCTTAATGTTGCAAGAGAAGAGGTAGTGGATTATTATAATTCCGTTAACTTTGATTGCACTGCCTACGCACTGGACAGAGTCATTCATATATCACAAAATACGATATGAGAAGTATTTCTGTTTCATAAACGCAAGTGAGCCATAACTGTTTGTGTATGCATACATGCATTTACTATTTTTGTGGTAACAGGGACTTTCTTTCTCACACTGCTCCCAATTTTTTTGCAGTATATCTTGCTATCGACATACTGCTATAGGAATTGGAATTAGCTTTTACGGTCAGCCGCCTGCCTGACACCAATCCTCCTTGGGAACGACGGCTATCTTTCGGCAGCACCCGGGACCACCAGTTTAATGTGCCTTCCGAAGCACAATGGAAAATAGAGTTGAAAAATTTTTCAACTCTATTCGACCGCGCACTTGGTAGCTTTGCTTTCGTGATCGTTACGAAGAACGCACGACTGCGTCGCCATCGACCTACGACGCAAACAGATACCATGTGCAAGTCATCATCAACAGCTCATATAATGTCCCCACCGAGGGGCTCGAGCCTACCTCACATTAGGGGCGAATAGGCCTTAGTCAACTGTAATGTAGGTACCTATAAACTAAGCAACTTTGTAAATATCGGGTGGTGCGGTTGCCGAGGCCGGCAGTCCGGAATAAATGGTCTAACGGTACGCCTGTGTCTCATTGTGCTCCCTGGATTTACTACAGTGGCGACGAGGATAAAACTAAATTAACTACGCGAATATACCGTACCGTGTGTCAAAATGTCGATCGGGAAGTTAAGTGACTTTGACGTGAAAACGGGTCAGTGGTCTTCGTATGTGGATAGGTTGGATATGTATTTTAAAGTAAACCGAGTGGCGGACGACATGAAATTGCCAACGTTAATCGCACTCATGGGTGATGAAGCATACGAGTTGCTGGTCAACCTTGCGAGCCCAAAGAAACCGTCAGACTTAACTTACGGAGAAGCCGACAGTTTGATGTGCCAACACCTACAGCCCGCGCCATCATCGTTGGCGGAGAGGTATCGCTTTCGACAGAAAAGGCAAGGACACGGAGAGGACGTGGCCGTCTACGTCGCAGAATTAAAAAGATTAGCCCGCAATTGCAAATTTGCAGCGAATTTGAACGAAAACCTGCGCGACCAATTTATATGTGGACTCAAAAGTGACGTCATCAGGCAACGGCTATTTGCGGAGGATGACGCGGTGACATTTATACAAGCCGTCAAGTTAGCAAGCTCTTTGGAAGCAGCAGAGAGAGACGCGGCGGCAGTGGAGAGGGTTCCCACATCAGGCCCTACGGCGGAGGTACATGCAGTTACGTCCAGCGCGGAGTGTAGCAGTGCAAGTTATGGAGGCAACGTCCGCCGGGGGCGCGGCAGCGGCCCACCCGGCAGCAGCGGTGGACGAGTACTACAGGTACCAAAGGGGCAGATGCAGTCACGCGCGGTCAGCGTGCCTGTTAAATCTGGACGCGGCCAGAACTGCACAGCTTGCGGAGCAACCAATCACGGTTATGCAAGTTGTCGTTTCCGGGACTATATATGCAGTAAATGCCAGCGCACTGGTCATCTACGTCGAGTTTGTCCGGGTAACAGCGGGCAATTACCACGAGGAGTACCTACTTACCATCGCGGTGGACGGAGAGAAAATATGTACTTCGGAGACGCCGGGAGTGAATCTAGCGGAGAAGACGAGGAGGAGTGTCTGAACGTTATTGGACTGGATGGCTACAAACCAGTAAGTTTGACTATTGAGGTGGAGAATGTAATGTTAGATATGGAAGTGGATACAGGGACAGCAATTTCTTGTGTTAATAATTTTACATATGAAACATATGTTTCGCATCTGTCATTAGAGGATGACGATACCATTTTAAAATTTTACGACGGCACAAAAATAAAACCGTTAGGAATTATTCGTCCGCGGGTACGATTTTGTGATCAAGATAAACGATTAGAATTATTTGTGATAAAGAATGGTACTACTTCTTTGATAGGTAGGCAGTGGTTAGCGAAGTTACAGATAAAGATACCTAGCTTTACATGTAAAAAAACAAGAAAATTAAATTGCTTGCATAATAATGAAGAATTAAAAACTATCCTTGACAGATATAAGGAGTTATTCAGCGGCGGACTGGGTCGGTACACAGGCGGTAAGGCGACGCTGCGGGTGCGAGAGGGAGCGGCGCCGGTATTTCACCGAGCGCGGCCGCTGCCGTACGCACTGCGCGAGCGCGTCGACGCGGAGCTGGATGCAATGCTGAGCGCTGGCGTCATCGAGCCCATAGACTGCTCCGACTGGGCTTCACCTTTGGTCCCGGTTACCAAAGCAGATGGTACGTTGCGAATTTGTGCAGATTATAAGTCGACCCTTAACCCCGTCTTGCTGATCGATCGTTATCCACTGCCTAGAATCGAAGACGTCCTAGAGTAGGCCTTAATGGGGCACAGTGCTTTAGTAAAATTGACCTCTCCCAGGCGTATAACCAAGTCCAGTTGGATGAGTCTAAGAAGTATACAGTAATCAATACACACCGAGGATTGTTCCAGTCTAGTGTATGGTTTGTCTTCAAGCGTAGGTATTTCCCAACGCATTATGTCGAATTTGTTAGGTAACATACCTAATGTGCAGGTTTTCCTTGATGATGTAATTATTTCCGGGAAAAATAGAACTGTTCATTTGCACACACTTCAACTAGTCTTACAGCGGTTATATGAAAACGGCCTAAAGCTCAAGAAAGAAAAGTGTATTTTCTTAGCAGATGAAGTGACATATTTAGGCTATGTAGTGTCCAAAGAAGGGGTCAAAGCGGACAAATCTAAAATTAATGCCATAAGTAAATTACCAGCTCCAACTAATATTAGCGAATTACGTTCCTTTATAGGTATGGTTAATTTTTTTTCGAAATTCATAAAGAATTTTAGTTCCATATTAGTGCCACTACACAATTTATTACGTAAAGGGGTAGAATGGCATTGGAGTGAACAGTGTGAACGGGCGTTTATTCGAATCAAAAAAGTTTTAATAAGTACAGAAGTATTGGCTCACTACGACCCAAACAAACCGCTAATTGTGACATGCGACGCGAGCGCGCGGGGGGTGGGCGGCGTGCTTGCACAGCCCGGCCCGGCCGGCACCGGCGACAGGCCAGTGGCGTATGCCTCACGGTCGCTCACTGACGCGGAAAGAAATTATTCGCAGATTCACCGCGAGGCGCTTGCGATTGTATTTTGTATGCGGAAGTTTCATCAATATATCTACGGCAGGAAATTTATTTTGCGAACTGATCACAAACCCTTAGTTTCAATATTAGGTCCTCATACGGGTATACCTACGATGACAGCTAGTAGGATGCAACGGTGGGCCGTGATATTATCAGCATATAATTATGAGATTGAATATATTCGCACCGATGAAAATTGCGCGGATGGGTTATCACGTCTGCCTATGATTAATAGCGTTCAAAGTAGAAAGGAAGAGTTAATTCCGGAGCAAACTTACTTACATTTTGCTCAAGACGGGTTGCTGTTGGAGTATAGCGAGGTTAAGAAACAGACGGCAAAAGACCCGTTATTAGGTCGGGTTTTACATTATATTCGGAATGGTTGGCCGGATAAATGTGGGGTAGTCAACCTGCAGCCGTACTTTAATAGAAAAGCAGAACTGTACGAGGAGTTAGGTTGCGTCATGTGGGGTCACCGTGTGGTAGTGCCGGAACCTTGTCGGGAATCGGTTTTACGAATAATACATGAACCGCACATGGGCATTGTCAAGTCAAAGGCTTTGGCGCGCAGCTACGTGTGGTGGGCGGGCGTCGACGAAGCGGTGGAGCGCATATGCCGCGAGTGCTCAGTGTGCGCAGCACACGCCGATGACCCCCCGCGCGCCTCTCCCCGGCCCTGGCCCTGGCCCGGCAAGCCGTGGTCTCGGCTTCATCTTGACTTCATGGGGCCCATAGCCGGGAAAACATACTTAGTCGTGGTAGACGCGACGTCTAAGTGGCTGGAGGTGTTCCAAGTTCCGAGTACGGCAGCAAGTTGTACTACGGCCAGGTTATGCGAGTTATGGAGTAGGTGGGGTGTTCCTAGGCAAATCGTCACTGATAATGGGCCCCCGTTCACTAGTAACGAATTCACACAGTTCGTACGGAGTGACGGAATTCAACACCTATTCACGGCACCGTATCACCCATCATCTAATGGGGCCGCGGAAAATGCCGTTAAAACTCTAAAGAAAGTAATCAAAAAAGCTCACTTAGAGAAAAAAAAATATAGAAATGGCCTTAAATACGTTTTTATTATATTATAGAAATACGGAACACTGTACTACAGGAGTAACTCCGTCGGTCGCATTGATAGGTAGACGACTTCGAACTAAGTTAGACGTTCTTAGACCAGACGTGGAAGGTAGGGTACGACAAGCACAACAGAACCAGGTAGAAGGCGCGGGAGGGACGAAAAGAACGGTTAAAGTAGGAGACGATGTATGGTATCGCCAATATCTTAAGGGGGAGAAATGGTTACCAGGCAAAGTGGTAAATTCGACTGGGTCTAGTGATTATACCGTTTTAGTGGAGGATGGTAAGCAAGTACATCGGCATATCGATCAGCTGAGAGGTAGGGCAAGGGGTTCGCTTATAATTCCCACAGAGTTGTCGCAACCACCGGAGCTTCCGCCTCCGATAGTACCATCATCGCCACCAGCGCCACACGAGGAACAGTCGGGGCGGCCAAGGGTCTCGGTGACACCACCGCGAACTGATGCCTTGCCAGCAGGGGGGTCTCCGTCCCGGAACGAGGAATGCCGACAAGATGATGAAGAAGATTTCTCAACACCGCCTTCCGTACTTGTACCGCCCCAGTCCCGCCCTATTAGGAAATGTAGACTGAACAAAAATGTTAGCTATAAGATGAAACTGTAAGTGGTTTAGTTATTAGGAAATATTATGTTAATGTTAGGTTAAGATTAGTTTGTATTGTAATGTTAATTAGTGGTGGAGGGATGTAATGTAGGTACCTATAAACTAAGCAACTTTGTAAATATCGGGTGGTGCGGTTGCCGAGGCCGGCAGTCCGGAATAAATGGTCTAACGGTACGCCTGTGTCTCATTGTGCTCCCTGGATTTACTACAGTCAACCACGCTGGCCAAGTGCGGGTTGGTCGACTTCACACACAACCTAAGAATTTCTTCATAGGTGTGTGCAGGTTTCCTCACGATGTTTTCCTTCACCGTCGAAGCGTCAATTAAACGTACATATGAATTCAAAATTTGAAAACACATTGGTACATGGCGGGGTTAGGCACAAGTGAGAGACTTCGACCTTACACACCTACGCCACCGATGCTTTGTGCAAGTGCATATACTTATATCTACACAGTCTTGTCTCACCCGCATACTGTACCTTGGTAGTGATTGTTCTCAATCTGATACTGGCTTTTAATCATCATAACAGCCTTTATAATTCGACTCACTGCTGGGACAGAAGGCCTCTCATTGTCATCGGAGGTTTAGGCAGTATCCACCACGCTTGTCTAATGCGGATGTGGACGGAGCGTAAGGTGATCAATACCCCTTTTCTGATCCATTAGTTGCCTTCTGCGACACCCATTCGAGGATATGGGGTGATACTATTCTACTCTGCCGGCATCACACGGCTGTGGCTTTTAATAAATCCAAATATTTGCCGACAATCTTTGGAACTTTAGACGGAATTGATTCACTTCTGATGGAAGAGGTATTTCACGGACTCTAGAAGATGAAAGAGGTTAATACTTCCACGTCCACCAGCAATCTGTTAATCTGAACCTCGCTTACGAAACGTAAGTAAAATAACAGTTAACCTATAGCTTATACTTTAATGTTTCAACTCTGTGTCAACTAACAAAGTTCACCTTTTCTTACACCCATGATGTTAGTATCTACTGATGACTATTATCTTATCACTAAAATTCAGATTTCTTTCAAACTAATGTGATTTCTAGTTTTTATTTCACAAGTAGTACTGTTCGACAAATTAAGTTAGGTATATTTTTATTGCCCGCCTGCCGTTAGGAGCAATAAATGCGGATTTGAGTTGGATGCCGGTTTCCATTCATGTAGGCCTACAGTTCTAAAGTGAATCCAGTTGCGCACAAGGCATTCTATCCATTTCCAATACAACAATTTTTATACAAGTAATTATATTACTAGCTGACACATCAAACGTTGTTCTATCATATTTTTTTTTCTTTTTAGCGTAAGGGTCATAATCTTGTGTCGTTGTTAGCTTAAAAATATTTTTGATGGCCTGTTGCGATGTTTTAAAGTCTCAATTCCGTCCTGTTTGTCAGCAGTTCATTGAACGTTTACTTAGTATTTACCTATCACTATTTTGGCGTACTGCATGGCCCATGCTTACCAGATGTGTCTTTATGCGTAACTAAATGTTACCTAAGCCTCTACTCAACACATTAGGATTATTAGTGTACATACATACTGTAGGTGTCTTTTATTGACAATTAGAAGCAATGATATTTCACTACCAGAATTTTCTGTAACCTTTCTATGAAGTAAAGATGATAGCAGATAAGGCTTTAGCGAAAAAACTTATTGATTAAATTTTCATCCTTCTTGCCATAATCATGGAGTTCAAAGTCCACTGAAGAATTTTAACAGTTTGTAGTAGCCTGATCGCCGTACTTTGTACCATTATTTTACCAAACTATGACTTATTTCTTTTTGAAAGCAGGAGCTATATTTCGCTCCGTAGCTTTAGTAACTGCTTCATCTTTATTCAACGTGGCCGGTGCATTTTATAACTCTTGAAAAATGTCTATCGGCTGAAAACGGTTTTAATATAATCCAGGCTTTCTTACAACACCGCCGTTATTTTGTTCGTCGTATTTTAAGTAATACGTTTGTATTCCGAGTGTCAACTGTTTCTAAAATTGGATGAACGGTATGCGTTGAAGCTCATTCTATGCGTTTCTAATGAAGATATTTACTTTATAAAATATCAGTGTTAAAAGTGATCAAATAAAAATGACTGATTTTCATATTAGTAATAAACTCCTTTCAGAGTTTTATTACACGTTGTTTAAAAGTGAGTCCAGATAAAGTAACATGTTGGATAACTTATGTTTTTTTAACACATCCACATTATTTTACATTGTTGTATAACGTTGCAAAATACCAATATGTAATAGCAAATATGTTTTTAACTGTATTTATAACGTGTATTAGTCTGGACTCACCTTAATTCTGCAGTGACCGCTTACCTGCCGCTTACCAACAAACGAGCCATACCTACACTTGTTTGCCATTGTTATTGTATAAATATACTCTGAGCTTACCTATAATCTAACAGTCTCCTCATTCCCGCTTTTTGTATTGTCATTGATATCATTATTAAAAAAACGACATGTCTTTATGTTGCCTTTAATCTTAGGTAGGGCTCACAATGTTCTCGTTCCAATATCATTTTCTATTTCAATCTTATAAATTATTCATACATTTTGGAAACATTTACATGACCCAATATGATCCCTTGGCACTCAGTTTTAATATTAAACATTGACTGTTCAATCACTTTGTTCACTCTAAGACCTTTAGCTAAATGGTTTTATACACTCTCGTATCACGTTCGAGAACAAGCAAATTCCATTAAGTTCTTATGTCTATTTTATTTTATTATTTGTTTGAGGAGGTCGATATCACCGCGGTCGTGAGTCTTAATAACGATCACGAAAGCTAAGCTACCAAGTGTGCGGTCGGCAATCGGATGGGTGACCGAAAATTTATCAACTCAAATTTCCTCTGTGATTAGGAAGGCACTTTAAGCTGGTCGTCCCGGGTGCTGTCGAAAGATAGCAGTCGTTCCCAAGGAGGGTTGGTGTCAAGCAGACAGCCGTAAAAATCTAATGCCAAATCCTTAAGCAGTATTGTCGATATCAAGACATACTGCACCGACCCCAAATAAATTGGGAGCAGGGTAGAAGCCATGTGATGCCGGCAGAATAAAATAGCATCACCCCATATCCTCCAATAGGTATCGTAGAAGGCGACTAATGGATCTGCAAAGGGGTGTTGATTACCTTATACTCCGTGCACCAATCCGCATTGGGTAAGCGTGGTGGATTTCTGCCTAAACCTCATTCGATGACAAGGAGAGGCCTTGTCTCCCAGCACCTTGTGTTCATCTCACGTGATGGTAACTTATGATAAAGCTTTAGGTAGGAACCAGCTGATACTGCTTAACCACCTCTGTAGTCAGTGGTTCGCCCACAGGAATTAGACAAAGAGAACTGAGTTCAAACCCCACGGAAGTTTGAGATCAGTTTGTTGCTGTTAGGGACTTTTTTATGTCCGTAAGGTTGGCTACCTGTTTGTTATTCTTTATTATGTTCCGATAGTTAGTAATAAGGTTCCTCGGTTTAGGTTTTACAGTAAAACTCATTGCCACTAACGACCTTCTCATCACTTGGAATCAGCTGAGATGAAAGTCAAAAGCTTACTCATCAAAAGATAAAAAGTGACCTACCAGAACCCCAGAAAAATAATACCACAAAAGGGTCCTACGTTATACGACGATGAGGTGTAAGGGTTCAGTCACTTTCATTCAAAAGAGAAAGCACGACAATTCAAATAATATAAAGAATTTTATAAATTCTCCAACTAGAATAGGGATCGAATGAAGATAGCCTTACCAAGAATGATCGGCGCAAATCCGCTGTGGAATTAGTCTGGCGTGCCTGCTGACTCCTGAATACATTGAAACGAAACATCTATTAAGTATACACATCGTTTCGACGTTTATGTATTAAATATTCGACTTTATTTAGGTCTAACTTCAACGTTTTGTGAACATGCCCAAAATACTGTGAGTTTTCGTTTTATATTCCGATCTAATTGTAGATTGCCACCAACTTTGTATTACTTGTCTGAACGACTTATTGTTGTACGTATAACGCTTTACTTATGATTTGGGAAAGATTTAACCAACGGCTTCTTACGACAGCAAAACATTTTGCTAAAGAGTTTTTCGATTTGTGATTGTACGATTTTTAATATCCATCTTGATCTAACTAAGGTACAAGTTACTTTCATGTAAAAATCCAAAACACATCACTTTAGACTTTACGCCACCTCCTCATGAGATCGATCTATACTTCCCTAAAACAGCGCTAATAGTAATTTCCTTTACTAGCAGCTCAATAGAAATGCAGCAATCATCTCAATGTAAAAGCAGCGAAATATTTAAACAAACACGTACTCCCTAATTCAATTAGAACTTCAAATATAGGAATTAGCACACCCTCCAAATGCGGGCAAAGTCCTTGACTGAGTAAATCCAGTTATAGACAGAGCCAATAGGTCAACTATTCTCGAACATGTTGCAGCATTGTCTTCTCGTTAAAAGTAGCCAGCAGGCCTTGCAGAACAAAGGTTTATTATTATTTTCTACAGAAACAATTTTTATAAAACTGCGAGGTATATTTTCGCCAGAAATGAGACGGGAGTGCAGATATGACAAGTTCCACACATTAATTCGTCTATGACATTATCAAAATCACAAAGTTCTCCATGTTGGCCTTGAAAAGGAGGTGACATGGGGTCCACGTCCGGAAGCCTCCTCGTGGCGGACCCTGGTAACGTGGTGGGGAAACTTTCACAGCGTGTCCCTTGGAATTCGAAGTCACAAGCCATCGTCGAGTTGTTTTTGTTTTCCCACCTAGGCTAGTTACGGACGGCACGCCCGAAGTCCCCCGGATGCGGTCCGATGGCTGCTCCCGGTGTCTTCGTCAGGAGAACGTGCCAGGTCGAGCAGCCGCCGGTGAGGAGGCGGCCTATAAGGCTGGCATCGGCCCACAGGGGCTGGCGTCATTCAGTAGCCCCTGTGGGCTGCTGGCCACCAATTGGGGCACAAGGAGTGCCTAGACGGACAGCGTTGGGACGGTCTCGGTGTAGTTGCGCTCACGTGCGCAGATCCCGAGCCGTCCCGCAATAGCGCACTGGAGGTCAAGCCAGGGAGGATGTTTAGTGGGTATGGAGGGAACGCTTTTACCTCGAGTCCCACATATCCCCTGCGGTTGGCACCACCCCGCAGGGACGATGCGTAAATGCATTTGACCTCCCCGACAAAAAAAATGGTCAGGAGGTGGCATACACTTTTGTACTTACCTCGGGTGGTAAAAAAGCCTCGGATCGCATATTCAAATACCTGCGATCTGAGATATTCTTTGTTTCGGCGCCCTAGTAATGAAATATACTATTTAAGTAGGTATTTTGTCACAATAGAAAGTGGAACGTCAATAAAACACCGAGCTAGGAGACTGACTGACATTGTAACAATTTTTGTTACCTCCGGTTAGTTCAGGGCATCGCACAAGACTCAATCTATTAAATTACTTTTTACCCAGGGCGCCTTTATTTTTAATTAGATTCAGTATTCTAGGGATGTCTAAAGAAAACTACTTATGACACACTATATAGTAGATATTTTATTCAATTAACAATATATATCTATTTAAAGAAACCTTAAAAATCTAACACTTGATATTAATCTATGTAAAGTACTAAAGTTAAGATACACTGTTCGAATACCAATACTATAAAACTTATAATTGAATGATAAACACTATAATTACTGATACGAATTTCATCTACTGTTTTATACATTAGTTTGCTTCTTCAAGGTTACATTCAGATCATTTATATCTTAGTAAACATTTGTTTGTTAAGGAGTAATATTAATAAAGATACATTCTCTAGACTTTGTATTGTCTTTTTAAAAGTTTTATTAAGAAATGATTTAATTCTCAATTCAAATTCTAACAAAAAGTATTTAGGGAATGCAATGAGTAAGCAGGGGCATAAATTTATGGGAGGATTACTTAACTTCAAGACTTGGTAGCAGAAAGTCTCCCTTGCTATCCTTTGTCCTGGTGACCTCGGAAGTTTTCCTTCTGACTTTCCTTATTGATTCCTCAAGATCAGAATGGATGATAGTTCAGGATGTCATCACATTCAATCATACTCCCCTAGCTTCTCAGTCTTACAACAGGTATATAAATATTGTCTAGTGAAGAACCGACAACAATAGGACCACAGTCCAAGGAACCCTAGAAATGTAATACATAACCTAAGAATTTGTAAACTTTATACAACATCTATACCTATCCAACTGATTAAAATCTACTTTACTTACCCTTTTAAAGCAGGGGAAATCACTTTTTATTAACTTTTTATTTTAACAACTTAGTTACTGGTTGGAGCCAATTACTTATAAATATTTTTTCAAGAAATACATCAATACCTAGATGGTATTCAAGAAGTCAAGTACACAAATGCATGATCTCCACGCCTCAAGTACTGATATTTATAGGCTCCCTCCCTACTTCTAAGCTTGCGATTCGAACTCCAAATCACTACCATATTTGGTAATAAATTTGCTAACGGAAGTTTTAATTATTAATTACACTTTAGGAATATTCTAGAACAAGAAATAAAGCGACAAAACAATTGGGTGGTGAGTAGCCAAACTAACTGAATCGACCACTTCTATATAACTAGCGACCTCTATCCTACTTCCATGAATCTTCATTATTTATGTCACCCGTGCTATGCTACAATAAGCAATATCTATTTAGCAACAACCATCCTACTTGGTGTGACATATTAACGATAGATGGCTCCACCCCTCTATTATCAAACTTATAGATGATAATTTTGATTTATTTTGACTACACAAAAAAATGATGTTACACAACACCCCCCTTAAGTCAAAAAAATTTTTGTTACCTAGAACAAAACATTTTTTATTTTAATTTCACAAATATCCCTATCGATTTGATATCTAACGATTTCCTAATTACTCTCTCTTCTACCTAAACTAGTATACACTAAGTTATCTTAAATAATAAAGAATATGAAACAAAGTTATTCTCAGTGCAATCTTACGGGATGTGAAGTTTACTTATCTATACGTTAAAAAAATATAAAAGTTTAAAACAAAGTTATTTTACATGATGTATTTTAATCTTAACTTAACGTAAAGTTTTCTAAACTAAAACAATATTGAAAGTTAAATATTTTCAATTATATACTCTACTTGTATCTAAATTACAACATGTAAATACCTTGTTTGGATTCAATGTCCATTGGTATCACATTGTTTACCCTAACAGGGTAGCACAAAATAAAAGTTATGATAACTTCACTTTCGGCGGATATAAGTTAAAACAAAGTGCAAAAACATCACTTACCAAATACTAAGTGTCAATTGTTATTTAGTAAGTAAATACTGACACACAAAGTCAAGTTAAAAATTAAGTTTAATTTAAGTAGAAAATACTATCCAAGTATTACTTAAGTGATCAAGTTAAGTGCTTTAATCAAGTCAATATGAAAATTGTTGATTAAAGAAATTATTTTTAATCAATAAACCGATCTTTATTGTTTAACTAAATGTACACCAACACCTATCTATACATATCTCTTTCATACTTCGTGCACTATCATACTTGTGTGTTAAAAATAGTTACGCGCGTTGAATTTAAAAAATATCTTTCATACCACTCGTACATACCTTACATTCGTCTACGCATACCAGTGAGTATGGCACATTAGTTATCCAAGTTCAAGTATTGTTATGGTTTATTAGTTTTTAATTTTAATTAATATATTTAAGAATATCCTTAATATGATAATTACCAAGACATTTACCACTAATTTCATGCAAAGTATACACCAGCGGTGATAGCTTGGCTGTAACTATGTATTCAAGACATTTAGGTGCTAATTTAGAGGAAAAGTTCTTTTGATTTATTTTTTAACTACTTTTTTTTTTAACTAACTGATCTACTTTTTTATTCAATGTGTCTTTTTCTAATATTATTAGGTTGGGGAAAAAGTCTTTTCGCATTATAGTATGTATAAACTTGTAATAAAATCCCTTTGGCTATACTATTTGTATCTAGCTGGTTTTGGTATCATTGAAAGTTTAAATTTTAAAGAACATAATTCCAAATTCAAATTAGGAAAATGTGTGATTTTCATTTGTTTTTCGTACCGCCAAGATGAGTGAATCTAATGAAGAAATTCGATACATTTTAAAATTTTACTACAAAAAAGGTAAAAATGCAACGCAAGCCGCGAAAAAAATTTGCGATGTTTATGGACCTAGTGCAGTGTCTGTGAGAGTAGCACAAATTTGGTTTAAGCGTTTTCAATCCGGAAATTTTGATGTCAAAGATGCACGTCGCTCTGGTCGCCCTATTACAGATAAATAGGATGCCATTTTTGAAAAAGTGGAGCAAGATCGGCATGTCAGTAGTAACGACGAAGCTGAAGAACTGGGAATTGACCACAAAACAGTTTTGGCGCATTTGAAAAAAACTGGGTACACAAAAAAGCTCGACATTTGGGTACCTCACGAGCTCACTGAAAGAAAACTAATGAACCGTGTACTCATGTGTGATTCTTTATTACGACGTAATGAAACCGAACCATTTTTGAAGAAGCTGATAACTGGTGATGAAAAGTGGATCACGTACGACAAGAACGTGCGAAAAAGGTCGTGGTCAAAGGCCGGTCAGGCTTCACAGACTGTGGCGAAACCCGGGTTAACTCGCAACAAGGTGATGCTGTGTGTGTGGTGGGATTGGAAGGGCATTATTCATTATGAGCTGTTACCACCAGGCAGGACCATCAATTCTGAACTCTACTGCGAACAACTGATGAGATTAAAGCAAGAAGTTGAGAGAAAGCGGCCGGAATTAATCAACAGAAGGGGTGTGGTTTTTCATCATGATAACGCTAGACCTCACACATCTTTAGCCACTCAGCAAAAATTAAGAGAGTTTGGCTGGGAGATGTTAATGCATCCGCCGTATAGTCCTGACCTTGCACCTTCAGATTTCCACCTGTTTCGGTCTCTTCAGAATTCTTTAGGCAGTGTCAGGTTAACATCACGAGAGGACTGCCAAAACCACTTGTCGCGGTATTTTGACCAGAAGTCCCAAAATTTCTATAGCAATGGGATTATGTCCCTACCTACAAGATGGCAAAAAGTTATCGAACAAAATGGTACCTACATACTTAAGTTAAATGTAAATAAACTATATTAAAAAATGTTTTGAATTTTCTTAAAAAATGCGAAGAAACTTTTTCCCCAACCTATTATTTGTTTTTCATTCCTAGGATGAGCAGCGATTAAATGTCTTCTCATCTTTTGGAAGATAACATCAAGTTCAAAGTTTATCATTCCTTGGGTGAGCAGCGATTAAGTGTCTCCTCCCCTTTTCAGAAGATAATGTTAAGTTCAAAGTTTATTATTCCATTGGGTGAGCAGCGATTAAATGTCTCCTCCCCTTTTTGGAAGATAATAATTAAGTTAACGTTTTTTCGTTCCTTGGGTAAGCAGCGATTAAATGTCTCCTCCCCTTATGGAAGAAAATAATAAATTAAAAGTCTTTTTAATCCTTAGGTGAGCAGCGATTAAATGTCTCCTCGCCTTTTGGGAAGAAAAGATTAAGTTAAAAAGTCCTTTTATTCCTTGGGTGGGTAGCGATTAAATGTCTCCACACCTTTTGGAAGCAAAGATCAAGTTAAAAATGTTTAAGTCATTAGCTACAGACATGCCTGTTGCTGACCGTATAGGGTGCAACATAACATATTAACTGAAGTAATCAGACACAGAAATTTGGTATGTAATTATAATTCTAGTATTTTAATAAAAGTTCCTCTAAATCATAACCAATAGTATTAAAAGGTTTTATCAACTAATCAAAATATTAATTTTTTGTTCAAGTGTTAAGTTCTCATAGTCTTCTAATCCATTTTTTTTTACAATTAAAGAATTAACTGAGTGTTCTGAGTTCAGAGAATCACCTTGAAAGTGTGGTGATATTAAATTTTTTTTTCAATCCAAACAAATGCCAAAAGTCTATGCCTAAAATAATGGATGTGGTTATCTCAGGTACAACATAAAATGTAACTACTTTAAATATTGATTTATATTCAATGGGCAATGACATATAACCTATACAGGATAGTTCTGTACTATTCGCTGTATTAACTTTACATTCTTTTTTAAAAGTATTGATTTTAAAGCCTAATTCCTCAAACTTTGTATGTGAATTCATTCCTAGTATTGAGCATGATGCTCCAGAGTCAGCAAGTCCAAGTACATTTAAGTGTAATACTTTAAATTGCAAATAAGGTCTATTATCAAAAAAACTTTTTTTTTTTAAAGAGAACTTCACACTTATCTAAGTTTGAATGTGACCTTTTCTTTTTAACTTTAAAAGTGGAGTTCTCAAAAATTAGTTTTTTGAAAAATTAAATGAATTACATTGTGGGCATTCAGGTCTTCTTACGCCTTTTTTACCACACTTAAAACAGATTATTTCTCTCGAATTTCTACACTCTCGAGTGTAATGCTCATCACTATTACATCTCATACACTTTGTGTTACTCATAAAATTATTAGAGGACGTAACAGTTGAGACATGTTTAATTGAGTTCTTAAAATTTTTAATATTACGTGACTGAAGGTCATTAGATACTTGTAACTTATGTAAGTTTGGTTCTACAAATTTTTCAGAACGTACTTGAGCTAACTCTAATCGTTTTCCTAATAACTTTAACATCTCAATGGAGTCAACATTATGGAGAGCTAATTCTTTCATGTACTCCGGTCTAATATTATGCATTAAAATTTCTAACTGCTCATCTACTGACATTTTGGTAGATAGTCTAGCAAACATTCCTTGCATGGTAGAAATATAACTTACTATGGTCTCTTGTTTAGCTTGTGTACGCTGTCTAATTTCATTCTTAAGGCGATAGTCTAAGTCTGGTATATCAAAGTCCTCTCTCAGACGAATTAATAAATCTGAGTAGGAATTAAAACTAGTTTTGTTACATCTAAACCACGCTAATGCTGAGTCATCCAAGAGGTCTGAAAAAGCATTTAGCATACGGGATTTAGGAATCTCGCGTGCCAATCGAAGTTCTTCTAATCTTTCAATAAAACTTCTAACACAAGTTGATCCATTATATTTTAAATTAAGCGAGTTTAGGTTAAGGGGTTTTTCTCTAATTACTACCACTTCCTCTCTTTCTTCTTTTTTTAAAATAGTCATTCCACTTTCATCACTCTCCTGCGCATTCTCTTCCATGACATTCGTTCTCTTATACATAGGAGTTGCCTCTTTCTCAACTAATTCCTCAGAACTACCATCATCTTCAGGTTCTACCTGAGCTAAAATTCGGATGAGTCTGTGGCGTAAATCCACTAGAGAAGAATTCTCAACACCCAAACGAGCTAGTCTATCGATAAGATAATTTGCCCTACTCGCTATTCGTAAGAACAAATTTTTCTCCCTAACGACTTCACCTGAGTTAAGTAATTCCTCCAGCTCGGTCACCTTTGGCGTGCAAATCGCAATCTCGTTTGCCGGGCGTGCAGACAGTACCGGTGCGCTCTTTATGCTACCACGTCTCGATAACTTGAAGACCTGCCGCAACTGCTTCCTTAATGCATCCACCGATGTTTCAGGAGCTGTGGAAATGCCAAGAATATCCAGTTCATATCTGATCTCATCCTTTCTTAAGTAGTTTACATATTTTTGTATAGAGGCCATTTTTAAACAAAATTAAAACAAAACTAAGTTAAAGTATCAAATTATTAAATGATATATTTACCCTATTAGGTAAATATTAATTATTTTATCAAACTAAATTACTCAAAAGTTAAGACTATTAATAAAAAATTATAAATAAAGTGAGGGTACTTTTATATTAAACAGTTTTTACTTACTATTTTCTTTAAATTGAATAAAAGATCTTATCAAAGTTTTAATTCTAGTGTGTCTTTCAGATTAGTTGGGGAATTAAACCTTACGGTTACCACCAAACTACTTTTTCATCATGTGGACACACCAGAAAATCCCACGAATACTGAATGCTTAAAATTTTTTTTTTTTTTTTTTGTCGAGCCCTTAAGTTGGTCGCCAATTTGTAACAATTTTTGTTACCTCCGGTTAGTTCAGGGCATCGCACAAGACTCAATCTATTAAATTACTTTTTACCCAGGGCGCCTTTATTTTTAATTAGATTCAGTATTCTAGGGATGTCTAAAGAAAACTACTTATGACACACTATATAGTAGATATTTTATTCAATTAACAATATATATCTATTTAAAGAAACCTTAAAAATCTAACACTTGATATTAATCTATGTAAAGTACTAAAGTTAAGATACACTGTTCGAATACCAATACTATAAAACTTTTATTTGAATGATAAACACTATAATTACTGATACGAATTTCATCTACTGTTTTATACATTAGTTTGCTTCTTCAAGGTTACATTCAGATCATTTATATCTTAGTAAACATTTGTTTGTTAAGGAGTAATATTAATAAAGATACATTCTCTAGACTTTGTATTGTCTTTTTAAAAGTTTTATTAAGAAATGATTTAATTCTCAATTCAAATTCTAACAAAAAGTATTTAGGGAATGCAATGAGTAAGCAGGGGCATAAATTTATGGGAGGATTACTTAACTTCAAGACTTGGTAGCAGAAAGTCTCCCTTGCTATCTTTTGTCCTGGTGACCTCGGAAGTTTTCCTTCTGACTTTCCTTATTGATTCCTCAAGATCAGAATGGATGATAGTTCAGGATGTCATCACATTCAATCATACTCCCCTAGCTTCTCAGTCTTACAACAGGTATATAAATATTGTCTAGTGAAGAACCGACAATAATAGGACCACAGTCCAAGGAACCCTAGAAATGTAATACATAACCTAAGAATTTGTAAACTTTATACAACATCTATACCTATCCAACTGATTAAAATCTACTTTACTTACCCTTTTAAAGCAGGGGAAATCACTTTTTATTAACTTTTTATTTTAACAACTTAGTTACTGGTTGGAGCCAATTACTTATAAATATTTTTTCAAGAAATACATCAATACCTAGATGGTATTCAAGAAGTCAAGTACACAAATGCATGAACTCCACGCCTCAAGTACTGATATTTATAGGCTCCCTCCCTACTTCTAAGCTTGCGATTCGAACTCCAAATCACTACCATATTTGGTAATAAATTTGCTAACGGAAGTTTTAATTATTAATTACACTTTAGGAATATTCTAGAACAAGAAATAAAGCGACAAAACAATTGGGTGGTGAGTAGCCAAACTAACTGAATCGACCACTTCTATATAACTAGCGACCTCTATCCTACTTCCATGAATCTTCATTATTTATGTCACCCGTGCTATGCTACAATAAGCAATATCTATTTAGCAACAACCATCCTACTTGGTGTGACATATTAACGATAGATGGCTCCACCCCTCTATTATCAAACTTATAGATGATAATTTTGATTTATTTTGACTACACAAAAAAATGATGTTACAACATTTATTGCAAAGCAACTACCCACCACCATAATATATTAACATTACTACATCTTTCCCCCTTAAAATTAACAAATTAATTATGTACTATATGAACGTTTTAATTTTATATGTAATCTAAAAATTACTTACTTAATTAATCGTTTACTTATCATAGGTCTACTTATGTTCTTATTTATTGTTATGGTTAGCTCGGTTGTAAGCTCGCAGAGCCCGAGCGGAAGCGCCAGGTGACGGAGGAGTCGAAGAATTAGTTGGTAGAATGTCCGGACTAGATTCAATAGCTGATGACTCATTTGTTTGGTATCTTTCCTCCCTCGATTCCTCCTCCACCGCGTCTTCAAATGTAACTTCGGCATCACTATCTTTATTGGGATCTTCTTTTCCTAAACTAACTTGAGACCTAGATAAAGAATATCTATTTTTCTTAGGATTAAGTGAAATTATTTGGTCCTGGTGTCTTCTCCACTGCAAATCATTGCCTACTTTAACTTGATATGACACCGGACCCGTCTTTTGTGCAATATTACCGTCTACCCACTTAGGCCCCTTATCAGAGTACCCACGAACGAGGACAGGCTCCCCTACCTCCATGTATCTGTCCGAGCCCCCCTTATTACGAACTTGGCGAAGCTGAGCATCACGCACTACTGTTGAAACGTCAGGTCGTATGGCGTCCAGCCGCCCACGCAATCGATGTCCTAATAATGCCACGGCCGGTGCCACGTTAGTCGTCGCGTGCTCAACGTTTCGATATTGAAACAAAAAGGTCGATAATGCCTTAGGTACATTTTCACCTTCATGAATGGCTCGCTTAATAACCTTTTTAATGGTTTTGACGGCGTTCTCCGCCGCGCCGTTACCTTGCGGTCTGTAAGGTGCCGAAGTTACATGTTTGATGCAATTGGCCATACAGTATTTATTAAACTGTGTAGATAGGAATGGTGGACCATTATCGGTGACGAGCTGTGTGGGTAACCCAAACCGTGAAAATACAGATCGAAGCACCGCTATGGTGGATTCCGCGTCTGTTCGATTCATTGATACCGCTTCAATCCACTTGGAATGTGCGTCAACTATGATAATATATTTCTTTCCGCCACATTCCGCAAAGTCAGCATGGATACGCTGCCAGGGTTTCAAAGGAAACTCCCAAGGATGCATAGCTGCGCGTGGAGGAGCGTCCCGCACCACGCCACATGCTTCACAAGAACGACTAATATTTTCTATCTCTCGATCGAGATCCGGCCAATAAACATAATTACGCGCCAACTGTTTCATTTTGTTCATGCCTAGATGCCCTTCGTGAATTTCCTTTAAAACCCGGGAACGTAATGATGTGGGTACTATCAACCTACATTTATACAATAAACACCCTAATTCTAGTGCCAATTCATCTTTACGCGAAAAAAACGGTTTCTCATCCTCACAACTCGCCGCCGAAGGCCACCCGAACAGAACATAACCTTTTATTTTGTTCAATAGCTTATCTTTCTCGGTTTCCGTCCTGATCTCTACGAAATTAACCGGCATTGAATCTCTGACCAAATCCACATAGTCTATAGTCTCTGTGTGTCGTGGCTCGCTCGGCAGTGGCAGGCGGGATAACGCATCCGCGGGGCCGTTAGCGCTCGACCTTACAAATTGTACCGTAAAATTATAAGCCGCTAAGCGAGCAGCCCACCTTTGCAATCTGCTGGCTGCCGTTTGCGGTATTCCTCCTTTTTTTCCAAAGATATAACTCAGCGGCTGGTGATCCGTGCGCAATATAAATGACCGCCCGAACAAGTATTGGTGATGTTTGGTTATACCAAAAAATATTGCAAGTGCTTCTTTATCTAGCTGACTGTAATTTCTTTCAGCCGAGTTTAGTGTTCTAGATACACAACTAACCGGGCGCTCGCTCCCGTCCGGGCAGACATGAGCCAATACTGCCCCTAGTCCGTACGCACTGCTATCTACCGCGAGCACTAACGGTTGCCCCTCCGTATAATGTGCCAGCACTTTATTACTCGTGAGGACATTTTTTGCTGCCGAGAAAGCCTCTTCACACTTCGAGCTCCAATACCAAACAAAATCCTTTTTTAATAATTCATGTAACGGCTGTAATATAATACTCAAGTTAGGTATAAATTTCCCATAATAATTTAAAATTCCCAGGAAGCTTTTTAATTGAGTGACATCTTTCGGCCTAGGAACTTCGCGAATAGCCTGAAGTTTTTTTGGATCAGGACGCAACCCGGTTTTATCAATTATAAAACCTACATATTTAACACTGGGTTGTAAGAAGCTACACTTCTCCCGCTTAACCGTGAAACCCATGTTACGCAATCGCTCTAAAACTAATCGTAAATTACATAAGTGGTCCTGCCTATTCGGCCCTGTGACGCAAACATCATCTAAAAAAACAACTGTGTTAGGTATACCCCGAAGGGTCTCTTCCATTAATTTTTGGAATTTCTCAGGAATACATGATAAGCCAAAGGGGGTGCGACGATACACAAATGTTCCTATGTGCGTAGTTATGGCGGTATACGGTTGAGAGTCTTCTGTTAACATAAGTTGTTGATAACTATTTTTTAAGTCAATTTTAGAATATTCCTCTCCCCCGCTGAGCGTCGCGAACAATTCCTCAATCCGGGGAAGGGGATAGGGTTCGCGTTTCAGTTTAGGATTAATAGTAATTTTGTAGTCTCCACATATCCGTATATCGCCATTTTCTTTGATTACGGGCACTATAGGCGTACCGTAATCGGAGAACTCCACCCGATAAATAGTGCCTTCCCGCTCTAAGCGCTCGAGCTCAAGCTCGACGCGTCCCCGCAGCGCTAGCGGAACTGGCCGAGCGCGCACATACACCGGTGTGCTATCAGTGACGTTCAAAGTTATTGTTTTTGTACATGTACCAAGCTTATCAGTAAACACTTCAGGAAACTCGACAATAAGTTTACTTATGAACGGATCGTTCTTTATGTTTTTTAATGTTTCCTGGAGGTTTATCTTAATATTTTTAATGCCTAACACACGTATCCATTCTCGACCCAACAAAGGACGACCCCCATTTTTAATTACATGTAATTGACAAGAAGGTACCGATACACAGGCCAACTGAAGGTCTACAGAAATAAAACCGAGCGATTCAATATGCGTGCCTACGTAACTACGAATGTTTAATCGATCCGACTTAATATTCTTTCTACTAAAATATTGCCTATAGAAATCTTCGTTGATCGTGGATATTCGACTTCCCGTGTCTACCTCAAAGTTAATGGATTGTCCGTCCACCATCACCGTAATAATATAAGGTCCGTCACCTGTTCCGTCCACCTGGATGTTGAAAAAATCATCGCAATCGTCATCACTTACATAATTATGTCGGGAATTTACTCGGCTTCGAGTGCGACTTTCACTGCACATCACTTTTAAATGGCCCCGCACACCACACTCATCGCAATTATAATTAGCAAACCGGCACCGATCGGCCCGATGTGATTTCCCACAACGCCAACACCTGACGTTGGTGCCGCGCGGGGCCCGCGGCCCGCCGCCGCCGCCCCTCGCACGCGCCGTGCCCGCGCTCGCCTGGTGCAGGCCTTCGCCCGCCGCTGCGCCGCTGCCGCCCGCGGCCCCCAGCGCCGAGGCCGCGCCGGCCGCCGTGGCCGCGCTCACCTCGGCGTGCCGCTCGGCCGCCTCCAGCGCCAGAGCCAGCTCCACTGCCTCCTTATATTTTATATTTCTTTCGGCGAATATTCTCGACCTCATGGCTTCACTGAATAGCCCCGATACGAATTGATCGCGGAGATTCTCCTCTAAATTCATTCCGAAATTGCAGGTTGCAGCTAAATGTTTTAAATTTTGCAGGTATTCTGTGAGTGATTCGCCGCCTTCTTGCCTACGTAAACGGAACACATGCCGCTCCGCGATTTCCGAGCGTTGCGGTTCCAAATGTTCCGATACGAGTTTATCGAGTTCATCAAACGATTTGGATTCTGGATGTGTCGGTGAACACAGATCACACATAAGCGAATAAGTTGTTTCGCCTACTACCGTAATTAACAATGGCACGCACAATTCCGGTTTCACTTCGTTCAACAAAATATATTGTTTCACTCGACGTATATACGCTGGCCATTGTTTGGAACTTAGGTCGAACGGTTCTAACTTTCCGATAGGCATAATTACTATTAATAATTATGAGAAAAAAATCCCGAATAACGCGTAAATTCGTACTCGTCGCCAATGGAACGTCAATAAAACACCGAGCTAGGAGACTGACTGACATTTATTGCAAAGCAACTACCCACCACCATAATATATTAACATTACTACAGAAAGCAGTGTGATTTCAACATTATCACATTTTAAAAAATTACTACACATTCCATAATACATATCTGCAATCGTGGTTTCAAACTGCCATTTTTTTTTTATAGATATTTTCTATCCTTTTTTGACAGAAAGGTCTAAGCACTTATGTATCATCCCTGCCAAACCACCCAACAACCAACCCGCGACCTAAAAGGTCCGCTGGCCCAGAAAAGGGCCCGCTCATATTCCGACATGAGCTGTTTCTCTGCTTCAGACGTTGCCCAGGGTGCACCACAACGAGGTCCTGGAACATAGAACCTCAGATATTTTCTATCCTTGAAATTATTACGTTTAGTAAAGATAAAAATCTGGTCGATCTACAAATATGTAAATATTAAAATTACTTAAGATCAGATATTCAACGATATTTAAAAAATATTTAAAAAAGTTCAAATTACAGTTTGAAACTGATGAAAAGCCATCTGTAAAACAATCTTCAGAAACATCCGCAACATTATTAATAGAACTGAAATTTACAAAGTGCATAATCCGATACACTTGTGATAAAATTAGTGTAATCTAGCTTGATATTTTTTCGTCACAATATTTTCTTCTTTACAGCATCGACCTTACAAAGGGGCGTAATTTAATATTGAGAGCAAGAATCTCTTTGTTAGGGCTGCCATTTTGTGCAAACTATGAACATGCGGGGAAAAAGGTTGTAGTACCTACCTGAAATTGAGTTGAGCTCTGTTCAATGCTGGTAGAGTATTAACTTAAATATTCTAGACTAGAAGGCTGACTGTCTTGATTCTATTTAAAACTTTCAGTGCTTTTTACTTATTGAATATTAAATCTATATTTAGTATTTTTAGACCCAGATTGCATAGATGCTTTAGAGTGGAATATCTGTCATGGTTGTTCGTATTTGTTTGTTGGTTTACTGAAGGATTGCTACTTTTTTGGATTAGATGTCTCATTTCTGTAGGCGACAAACTGTTAACTTGTCACTATTGGAGGCACTGCATGGCCTATACTGCCAAATGTGGCTTTGTAATTAACTAAATGTTACCTAAAGCTCTGCGCAACCCCTTGTGGGATTGCAAGCGTGATTGTATGCATGTATTTTGCAAAATTCGTTGCTACTTCCTAGCCAAATACTCTAGGGTACATAGATGAAAACCAGTTTGTATGATAGATGTTTGTGACTTTAGCAGTAGTAGAAGCCTGGAAGAATATAACACTGACATCATATATGCAACAAGGCAATGATGTAATAAACGGTAAAAATCATATATTTAGCATTGGGTAAGAGCGAATTTTTTTTTTTTTCCGGTTCCGGTGCTCGAAACGTCAACATCGCTATATTGCAGCTCTTAAAATTATTGTGCTTAAAAATAATTTAGTAACTATTTGACACTGTGAATAGTAAAAAACGCAATTATTAGTGCTGTGGAACTGTGAAACTATTGATTTTGCAAAAACCGTGACACTAAAATATATTACACCAAATAAGAATCAACGACAGGATTGAGGTTAGATAGTGTGAAGAAACGTCAGTCGTCATAGCTATAACTGTCATCTCGACAGTACCACAAGAGTGTTGCCAACAAGAAATTTAAAATTGTACTATTTCCGCCGCTACGCTCCATTTTACGTAAATAAAAAAAAAAAAAAAAACAATGGAAGACCAATTCCAATTATTATTTGAAAAAATGAAAAGTGAAATGCAAAAACAGACAGCTGAATTGAAGGAGACTATAACCAATTCAATAATAGAAAAAATGGGCGAAAAACTAAAATCTATTATAGAAGAAAATAAAAACCTAAAAATTAAAATAGAAAACCTTGAGAAAGAGATAGAGTATTTGAAAAGTGAAAGAAAGCAAAACAATATAGTTATTTTTGGATTGAAAGAGGAAGAAGAATCTACGACAGAGCTAATGCAAAAGGTAAAGAAGATATTTAATAAAGACTTAAATGTGAACATTGAAGAGTACGAAATAAACAAAATTTTTCGCCTTGGAAAGAAAAGATCTGATGAAAAGCCGAGACCTACTCTACTTTCTTTTGTCAATGTATGGAAGAAGAATGAAGTTATGAAAGTCCGAAAAAATCTCAAAGATCTTTATATCACAGAGGATTATTCAAAAAAAGTTCTTGAAAAGAGGAAAATGCTGCAAACTCAATTAAAAGAAGAAAGAGAGAAAGGAAATTTCGCATATCTTAAACAAGACAAGCTTATTATAAAAGGGAATAATATAACCAACGACAAAAGAAAAAGAGAAATATCTACGTCACCACGTGACCATATTCAGACTAAGAAACAAGTGTGTACGCCATCACAAAATAATAGGCGTAATGCTTTCGATATCATGAGAGGCAGATCCAACTCCCTCTCCTCGCATACGGCGGATAACAAACAATAACAATTAGCTATCGGCAACCGGAAAACGCAACAATATAGGAATGTAGAATACAAAATAACCAGAAACCACAAATCTCCCCCAAGCCGATTGGTCCTCGTGGGGGAAAATGACCACGACCCTCTAAAGATAGAAAATAACAGGAAAAAGAAATTAAAAGACATATATATAGCAACTATAAACTGTCGATCACTAGGGACTACAGAAAAACTACAAGAACTGGAACTAGCATTAGATGAAATAAAATGGGACATAATTGGTATAAGTGAAATGAGAAGATATGGGGAAAGAATTGAAGATCATGGAAAATATATATTACACCATATAGGAGAGACGCCCGGATTATACGGTGTCGGATTCATGATTAAAAGGAACCTTGCCAAAAATATACAAGAAGTAAGAGGGATTTCAGAACGGATTGCACTTCTCAACATAAAATTACCTATAGATGGTGAGGGGGAACAAGAATGGTCTATAATCCAGGCATATTCGCCCACCGAATCAAATAAAAAAGAAGACATAACAAAAATCGAAAAATTCTATGATGTACTAAGATGCACTATAGCAAATACATCCAAAAACATAATAGTTATGGGCGACTTCAATGGACAGATTGGCAAACAAAAAAGAGGAGAAGAATATATCATAGGAAATCATGACAATCACGACTAGTATCCTTTGCTATAGAAAATAAATTAAGCATCCTGAACAGTTTTTACAAAAAGAAACCTTCAAAAAAATGGACATGGATTTCTCCTAACGGCCTGTATAAAAACGAGATTGACTATATAATGTCTAACAACAAAAAAGTTTGTAAAGATGTGACAATTTTAAATAATTTTAATTTTAACTCAGATCATAGAATGATTAGAGCAAAATTATCAGCGACACGTGGCAAAAAAGCAAGGAAATTTCACAACGGTATGAAAGCCCTTGAATGCACAGGTAGTTCTGATTTACTTCTCAACAACATCAAAATGTCCCTACAAATAGAAAGAAAAGAATGTATATCGATCCAACAAAAATACGACAGTTTCGTTAGTCAATTACATACAGAAACTAAAAAAGTAAACCTCATTGGCAAGAAAGAGGTATACAGACCAGTAAAAGACCAGAAATACTATCAATTGCTACGGAATACTATCAAAATCTATACCAAAGCTCAAAAGGGGAAAGAATAAGAAAAGAATATAATTCAGTTAATACAGATGAAATAAAACCAATTTTAAAAGAAGAAACAATAACAGCTATCATGACACAAAAATCGGATAAGGCACCTGGATCAGATTTAGTCACAAATGAATTACTAAAGACTACGCTACCAGTGATAGCCCCGAAACTTACAGAATTGTTCAATGAAATCTTAGAAACGGAAATCATCCCGGTGGACTGGACTAGATCGACAATCATACTGCTTCACAAAAAAGGAGACAAGGGTGATATAGGAAACTACAGACCGATCAGCTTAATGTCCAATATTTATAAGGTATTTTCAAAAATCATATTAAAAAGAATTACCAATACACTAGAAGAAAACCAACCTAAGGAGCAAGCTGGTTTCCGAAGCAAATTTTCAACTATAGACCATATCCACACACTAAGACAGATTATACAAAAATATAAAGAATATAATAAAATATATCACATAGGCTTCGTTGACTTTAACAAAGCGTTCGATACATTAGAACACGAGTATATATGGGACGCTCTTGGAAGACAAGGGGTGCAAGAAAAATATATAAAAATAATTAAAAATGTATACTCAGCGAGCACAGCACAAGTTAAACTTGAATCTAAGGGTAACGAATTCCCTGTCAGAAGAGGTGTGCGTCAAGGAGATCCAATATCACCTAAACTATTTACAGCAGTGCTAGAAATGATCTTCAGGAACCTTAACTGGACCAAAAAAGGCCTAAACATAAATGGTGAAAATATTAGTCATCTACGCTTCGCTGATGATCTGATTTTATTCTCAGAGGACGCGGGAACCCTGGGACTAATGTTACAGCAATTATCTGATGAAAGCAGTAAAGCCGGCCTTACAATGAATCTAACCAAAACCAAAACTATGACGAATTCCCAAAATATAGAAACTATAATAGTAAATAATAAAGAAGTAGAATGTGTAAGAGAATATATATATTTAGGCCAACTTATATCCACAGATGATTGTATGAATAATGAAATAGAAAGAAGAATAACGAATACATGGAAACGGTTTTGGTCTCTAAGCGAAATAATGAAAGATAAAGATATGCCGATGCACGGAAAAAAGAAAGTATACGAAACATGTATTATGCCATGCTTATTATACGGGTGCCAGACATGGGCACTTACAGAACGACTGGAAAATAAACTTAAAGTCTGCCAAAATGCAATAGAGAGGAGTGTATTAGGGATAAAAATAAGGGACAGGGTGAAATTACAAGAAATTCAAAAGAAAACAAAATTTAAAAAAGCACACATTGTTTACAGACAGTTAAAATGGCGATGGACAGGGCATATGATAAGAGAGAGTAAAGAGAAATGGACTAGGTTAGTAACAGAATGGTATCCAAGAGATAGCAAAAGAAGGAGAGGTAGACAAATCAAAAGATGGGAAGATGATTTGAAGAAAATAGCTGGTCCGGTGTGGAGCCGTTTAGCAAGAGACAGGAACACCTGGAAATCTTTAGAGGAGGCCTTTGTCGACAGACAAGCTGTTACAGACAAACATCTAGTTGCCGATACTAATTAAGCGTTTTAGGACAATACATACATCATAATATTCGTAGTTATAAGTAAGAAGCATTAAAAGCTTAAGTATTCATCAATTTAGTAATTGTAAGAAGGATAACAGCAATAAAGGCTATTTTATTTTATTTTATTTTTATTTTATTTTTATAAGAGCGAATTATTTTTACACCTTTTCTCTTAATAGTTATTACTACTTTTACGTTTTAACTTTTGTCAGGACCTCATCCAAAAATTACTTACACTTTGATTGGCCCCATGCACACATATTATGTATATTATATTACGAAAAAACACGGGTATTTGTTCCAAAATTATAAAGTTATCAAATATTCAACAGTCTAAAAATACTAGAAAAATGCACTGAAAAAAATCGACTTGCCTCAGGCGGGACTCAGGGTTCTTTTCAGTGCATTTTTCTAGTATTATATTTACGCGTTTGTAAACGCAAAAATAAAATTATTCCATAGTCTAAAAATAGTCGAAATTACTTATATCAATCCCTGCGGCGCTGGGTAAACGTAGACACATTTTTGTATTTTATTGGATACAAGGTTCCAGTGAATATTTTATTTTCATATAATCAACAGGAAATCAGTCACTCCTGTAGAGATGTAGTATTTTTATCCAGAAGTTTCGACTTGACACATTTAAAGATAGCAAATCAAAAATACTCGGTGTCCATACTAACTGGAAACTAATGTTTATCAGTTCAGTTGAAGATGCAAATAACATTAACAAATTTCCTTTTAATAGTACGGCACACCGGTCGCAGACACTGGTTTCCTGTGGTGTGCCGTAAATTTAGCTACAAGTAAACATTTTTGTCTATGCCTGTTTGTCTTCAAAAGGGCCACTATCCCATGCAAGTTTTACAACAATCCATTTTGTCATCCAACCTGTTAAGTCGGAAATAATTTGTGCTATTATATAGACGTTACTGTGTTTACACAAACGTCAGTTGTGGTGGTTCCCTTACTTAATAATGTATGAGGGAAGAGCGCATCTGCCATTGATAATTCTCTAGTCATTTTATTTATGTTTAGTATTTTGATATTTGCGGCTGGTATCAAAAATTTGTTGTGATAATCATCATTGACTTCTTCTTTTTCATCCTTTACGTGTCCCTCTACTTGAAACCTGCATAAACAAACTTCGTTGTTGAAGCCTCGGTAGCCGGGTGCGCAGACAGTTGGACTCGGTTTCTATGTGATCGGAGATCGACCCCGGAACCGTTAGCAGCACATTAATATTATTATTTGGACTTTATATGGAGAATACAAAAATGAAACATGGAATTTAGCGCAGTTACACTCAATTCTGGCCCAATTTGGTGTTAGTTGCAGTTGCAATAGCTCAATACATAAATTTGTTTTTTGTGACCCATCTTAGAAGTGCCGATGTGAAATCTACTTTAACAAAAAAAGATTACATTATTTGACTTACCATTGATAGCTTATTACTTTTTGCCTACTCATCAGATAAACGCATACCCCCTTATAAAAAGTGGACTAAAATTAGTCCTGGTCTAAAACTGATGTTTACTCTGTCTGTCAGTTAGCAAATAAAAGTGACAGCATCAGTTTTAAATCATGACTAACTTTAGTCCATGTTTTATAATAAGGGGGATAAAGTTTTATAGTGTCCCTGTTAAAGAACCTCCATTTTCGAAATTCGATTAGTTCCATAAAGTTTATCTCAAGGAATCTCCGGGTGAATTCCCGCGGGAACACGCTTCATTCGCCACTACATCATTGCTTGTTGTGTAATTAAACTTTTCAAGTAATCTGCAAAATGTTGCTAGACGCAAGTCACTTAATAAACTCCAACCAAACTGTTCTCACTGGTTAAGCTGGAAAAGACTAAGTTAACTTTGTACGTTGTTGATACTGTAAACACTGGGTGTTTAATTTAAGCTGAGTTCAAGTTTTCTGAAGATCCAACACTTTCTTACATACTAAATGTATATTTGAATTAAACTACGTTGCAACAATTTTAAAATAAATCAATTCGCGTGTATTTTTTGGACACTTAGAAGAACCTCATTTTTTTATAATTATTGATCGTAAGTGGCCATCCACTATAGAATAGAAGGAGAGGAAAACCGATGAAAATATGATAGATTGTGTGAGAGATAATACGGTAACTTCAAATTTGGGTAGCCTGGAAATGGAACGCAATTTTGTAATGCACGCTTATAGTTATCTGCCAGTTTGCTTTATGCATTGCTATCTTAGACTTATCTTAGTCCGGAGTGAGCCTTGTACGTGACATCTTAATTTAAACATCGGACTGCAGTTGGAAGCTTTCACCAGATGTTCCAAGTTTAATCGGATTGAGAGTTATAATATTTCAAAACAAACGCAATTTCGAATAAAGATTTCTATACAACTTTCTGTCATTTGCGAACACAAATATAGGGAAGATGCTGTTTTTTATTTTACATAATATAAAGATTGTTTAACAAAACAATATGAGATCGTTGTTTCGGACTCTCTCTTGACGTCTTTTCATATAGGTTGGCCCAAATAGTGACGTCTAAAACTTTATTTTAGTTTACCGTGGTCTATCCAAAAGTAACCTATATAATAATGTTCCGCAACTTTTCGTTTCATGTGAAATAATAAATGTTGTTATCTGAAGTCGTGTTCTTATTTAAGTCTATTTATCTGTTGTAAAAAAAAGTGTAGGTGCCTATTCATAACAAAGTAAAAATATATTTGCAATGCACTATCTGGTGCAGACTAACTTTCAAGTACTTTGAAAGATTTATTTATTAACTTTTATTTGTCACTCTCTCATACTTTTACCATAGTTACGAATTGTTGTTGATTTTGATTTCACGTTTTAAGCATCTATCAGTTATAACATACCACCGCTCTCTAAATTCGAAAATAACATAGGCATGTACTTTTAAATGTTATTTTACTTAAGACAAGTTAATAAAAAAACACTACTGAACAATAAGATTAAGGTTTGTTTGTCCGCTTGTAAGCTCCTTGAAAGTTCCACTTAGGCTCTCGTATCTCGGCTAGCTGCCAATTAACACTAAATAATTATTTCAACATGAACGATGAACTTCATTAGCATTTATAGAGAATTTCAGATGTAGTAGCGATTCAATATTCAAGTTAACAAGAGGACCTTTTAATTAATACAGACTGATATTAATATTGCAATAATTCTCACGCTTGAATAAGTTTGTATTGATATAAACATGAGTCAAAGACATCTTTTTTATAACTATTTATAGCAGCATGTGACCTACTCGTAATTATTAAAATATTTAAAACACAACTAATACCCCAACAGCTTTGAGACAGATTGGTTGTGTGTTGGTACCTATCATGTACCGACATTTTATATCGTTAGTTAATTTAAACACATGGATATTAAATTTGTAGATCATGTAACACGCAACATGCGGTGTATACCTTTAATCAATTGTGTGTGCAATTGTTTGAGCAATTACATTTCATTCATATTACTTGCATAAGATTATGAATCATTATAAAAATCTTTGGTGTACCTATCAAATAAAAAATGTATCTAATTTGAAATTTTTCTCATCCACATGCTGACCACGAAAAAAGTAGCCGCACTTTTACGATCTTCACAATCGTTCCAACTTCAACCTCCTTGCGCCATAAAAACCCCACTAAAATGGAAAAACAGAACGGTTGTACAACGAACATTCGTTTCGTTGTTTTATATCGGCGTGCACGTTTACGGCGCCATGATTTATGCTTACTATTACATTAAATAATGTTTTGTCTACCAATGAACCGGATTGGGATCATTAATCACCCGGTATTACGGGCAAATAAATAGTACTATAACCGATAACGTGAGCTTTCCCGTAATTTTTATGTGCCGTCATCATCAACAATGTATATAATTTATTAACTTACATTAGATGATTGTGGATTAATCTGGTAACATAGTATCGTGGAACGAATGAGACAAGAAGAAATGATAAGCATGAATGAAAAGGATGAAGAGAGAGAGGAAGACCGAAGAATAGATGAATTGTTATAGTCTTACTCTATCCCAAAACTCACTCAGTCCCAAAAGGAGTTGAGCAGAACCTTGACAGAAGATTTTCCCGAGAACTTGTCTTAATAACACACATTGAAAGACACCATTTTAAACTCAATCTACCGTACAATATATTGTAACTTTAGACCTATTTTCACTTGACATCGACTAAATGCGTAATCTGCCGTGCGATTATGTAAAGATCTCACTACTCACCTCACATCTTACAAATTTTATGGAAAATCCTTTGTTTTGTTGAAAACGAAGTAAGCCCTGGTAGTGTATAACGACATTAATTCTAATTTAGAAATCATATTTATTAAAAATATTCATTTTAGAGTGAAATATTTGTTTGCGTTTAACAGCTAAATTTTAAATGAGATTGAGGTGAAAAGTAAGATCCTTACAGAATCGCACAGCAGTTTTGTGATGACAATAATTAAGAATAGAATAGAAAATAATGACAGGAGGACAGCCCGTTGGCTACATAAAAGAGGCTTCAAAAGTAACAAACATTCACTGAACTAACAAAAAAAGTACCAAACCAGGACAGATGTTTCACTCTCAATCATCTTAGCAGTCGGGGTTCGGGAATATTCTTATCTAATTTAAAAATATATATACTTAACAAATATTAAAGTAGGTACTTATAATAATGTTAGCACAAAAATTTTAACAATCTTCTCTCATCGTGGAAAAGTAGGTAAGTAAGTAAATAAATATACAATCCACATAGACTGAAGGTAAGTGACTATCTACAGCTATTAACAACAATAATATTATAAGCACAGAATGATATAATATAATTTATATGTTTTTCATGCTCGCGCATTATCTAGCCCAAATTAAGTATCGTTAAGGACTTGTGTTTTGGTCACTAGATAATGTACACATATACATAATAATCTAGATATTTTGTAAATAAACTTAAATAAATATGTAATCAACCATGACTCTTGAACAAATATTCGTGTTCATCACACAAACATTTTGTCACTACCAGGATTCGAACCCAGACCAACCGATGTGTAGGAAGCGTTACTGACCACTCCACCATGATAATAGATTTTCATCAAAGAAATTCAGAAAATTAAAGAATAGAATTTCACACAATTTTTTTTTTTACAACAAACCGTCGAACCTTTCTGAATGATTCTATTTGTCGTGATCATCGTTCATTATTTGAATATGAATTTATGTAGAAACTAGCTTTTGCCCGCGTCTTTGTCCGTGTGGTATAGTTTACTTCAGGCAGCATTTTAAATTTTTCAGGGTATTTATTTCTTATCAAGTACCTTAATTCAAAGTTTCATGGTTTTATCTTTGATAATGAGGAAAAAATCCATATGTTGACTTTTAGACTTCCAAACATTTTACTAGGCTACATTTTAACCAACTTTAACAATAAGAGGAGTCGATTTTACCTTATAAATTCCGAATTTAACCGATTTCATTCCTTTCCTTTTTCCGTTGTCTGGTTACAGTTCTTTTAACCTTTTTGCTTGTTTGTAAATAATTTCCAGAACCAGGATTCAAAATATACCAGGATAACTAGATTAGGACTGATCGCTCCGCCACGACGCGGCGACTCTGAGAATTATATATAACATTAATTTCGACGGAAGGAAGTTGAATTTAAATTATTGTTTGTGTGTAATCTCATGATTAATTAGTATAAGTCACGGGCTTAGCCGTCCTAAACAAACATCGATCTGTCATTGAGGCTTGTCGTCACGGCGGTACTTTTAAAACTAAAACATGGTGATTATTTCAGAAAAGGGAAAAATTGATAAAGAGAAAATCCAAAAGGTATATTTTTATGAGTGAAGGTTCACTGAAGATTCAGTTTCTTTTGGATTAGATGACCCTTCCATAAAGGCGTCAGGCTGGCAACCTGTAACTGTTGGTACCTACTACATAATTTACTATGTATAATTTACTAGATACGACTTTAAGTGTAACCTAATTCTACTCAACTCTTTTGAGATTATAATCGCGATAGTACATGTATATAAAATTTGACGTCTTCTGATCAAATTTAGAATTATGCACGAGTACAAGGATTTTAGTAGAGTAATCGAACGCAGTGGTTACATTTGCAACTTTATTCCAATACACCATAATTTAAATACACATGCTCGTGGTGATGGCAATGAATAGTATGAACCAACTTATGACACGTCGCAAAACTAAATCCAAGATATATTTTATTTTCGTTCCAAAGATAAGTCTGAAGTTATTCTAGTTGTTGAAGTAAAGCTTGTGTGTTATGAAACTGTAAAAGCAAGTCTAATTCAAATTGATGCTTGTAGAAAACTTGGAAAAGGTCGTCTGGGTTATCTTTTATGTCTAGTGGACAAACATTTATTTTTATCTCAACAAGCTGCGCGTCATGTCTGATGCTACTTCAGATATTATGTAGCAATGATTACAGCCTGTTTACACTTCGTTTTTTAAAACCTTTCTAGTCATACCAACGCATTGGTAGTCAATAAGTACCATAACATTAGTTTTATTAACATTTCTATCGAAGGAAACACAAATCAAATGCGCTGCTGAGGCGCATATCTGATACCATACTATGATGATAAAAATATTCAACCATATACCAAATCACATAAAAAACATAGAGAACTCAAAGTCATTTAACAATCAATTAAAAAAAATCTAACACAGAAGTGTTATTATAATTTAAAAGAATTTTTCGATTTCCGAGATCTGGCTGATGGCCTGTGAGGACTGAGGGACCATACTTTATGGCTGTAGTTTTTAATATATTTAGGCTAAATTGTTTTAGATTTGGCCTACATTTGTTGTAAGTCTTCTACTAAATTCTTCGAAATTTATTTTGCAAAATACTAGTGTGGTCCCTCAGTTCTCACGCACATATAAATGTTAGTATTAGTTAATATGTTAATATTAGCATGCAATATAAAACATTTTGACATCTTAATTTACTTTACATAATTTAATTGTTTACATAATTTTATCTTTTAATTTTTTATTTAATATAATCCACCAATCCGCATTGGCGTGTTGGACTACTGCCTAAACGTCCTCCTATAAGAAGAAGCCTTGTGTCTCAGCAGTGGGACACAAGGCCTCCCAGTGGTGTCTTATAATTCGAAAGGTTGTTATGATGACAAATGATGATATAATATTATATCTCCACACTCACACCAATCAATAAGACCTTGGGTTATGAATACTAGATAACGGACAAATATACATAATAATCTAGATATTTTATAAATAAACTTATATAAATATTTCAACAACCATGGCTCGTGAACAAATGTTCATGTTCAACACACAAACACCAGGACTCGAAGCCGGACCGCTCAATGTGGAGGCAGCGTTACTGACCACTCCACCACGACGGCCCGCGTCGAAATTGAGTTATTAGTACTAAATTATGCGATGACAATAATCTCTATATTGCAAGGAATTTCCAGTACCATTTTTTACGCATCGTAGAGGAGGGTAAACAATATTGGACCGGCTCTTAATAGTTACAGTAATTTCGCTTTGGGCAATTTACGTTCTTCCTAAAAATAAATTACTGAAAGAATTTTTTTAATTTTAGCAACAACAAAATGACGGAACGTTAATAGCGATGTAATTGACTCGATTTGTGCATCTAGCCAATAAAAAATAATGCTAAAGTGAGTAATGCAAAGTTGGTACAATTTAAGAGCTGGTTCAATATTGATTACTCTTGCCTGTCATTCGACGCGTCAGTTACTTATCACGTAGGCTATGAACATTGTGAAACTAACTGTAATAGCAAAGCCATTAGCCACATTTTTTATTAAAACAATTGTCACTGAAGATCTTATTGAAAGCAGACTTTAAAAGCAAGCCATTAACATTATTTTACAGTAGCAGATAGCCAAAACAGCAAGGAAATATGTCGTCTCTTGTTTATCTCCAGGTCGGCCTCTATAATGAGGGTAATTTATCAGACGGCTGGGAAACGAATGGACGGACTCGGAAAATATTCAGCTGATTCCATTAGAGAACGTTGCGGTAATTTGAGTATCATTTTAATTCATTTAAATTTTTACGTAACATCGTTACTTGATGAGGTTATGACATTAGCACACTTTATTCGAAGAATTTGAAAGCGACTTCTCATGTAGAGCTTAATGATCCCGTAATCAGCATAGGGTGTTGGGTTGTGTCAACATAAGATGAGATAAGTGGAAGATTACTCTCTGCCACACAGTTCTAATATTTTCTTACCTGTAGCTAGTAAACTTATAAAAATCAAAATCAAAAAGTTCTTTACTAAGACTTTTAAATCCTCATAATGAGGAATATGCATGAAATTACAATCTTTAAAAAAAAGTTAGTTATAAAAAAAATATAGATACGTACTTAATTATAATTAGTTTTTATGTTATGTTTAATTATGAGTTTTCAATTATTATATTTAATTGTGAAAATATAATGCCACTTCATGTGGTTCTAAGTCAGGTATTTATAACTACTTATAAAAAAATGTCATTATATAATATATAATGACATTTTTTTTTATTATATAATGACTTTTTTTTTAAAACTACTGCTTATATGCATATATTTTTACCCTCTCCAGCCAGATTGATAAATGTTTCGCGAATTGTCGATGAAAATAAAAAGAAGCATTGTAATGATTATGAATATTTTACGGGTACAATTTTCAACTAGAGCTGATACTCGTGTATGTATATAATAAAGTAACATTGTTGTATGTTCAGCCTTTTCACTTGATCTATATGGTAAAGGCGTTGTTGACATTGAACAACACTTTTCACTTAAATAAACCTACGATTTGCCTTCGCACTTCAATTGTAAACGCCTGATCTTTAAAGAGCACATCTTTTCGAGAAACTACAAACCACGAACACAAGATTCGAAAGGAACAATCATTAATAATAACATTCAAAGACGCAGCAAAATCATCTCCACATCATTTTCCATTTCTGGTAAAATACAAATAAATACGTTTTTGTTTTAAGCCCGACTATTTATAACTGTGGAGACAAATGGCGTCCGTAACAGGAGTGCTTTCTGAGAGTGACTCATTACGACGCACCCTCGTCATTCCACCAGAAATATTTGTTATAACTGCTTACCAAAATGTTGCAGGTATAATGGAACCAGGAAATTGAAACGTGGTAATGTCTGCAAAACATTATGACGTGCAGGTTTTTCCATTTGGGGAAATTGTCCACAATCGAATAAAAGAGGTAGGTTCGTGAGTGTCTTACTAAATTTGGAAAAGGGGCTTGTTAGGAGTATGGTAATAAAAATTCAGATACGTCGTTGTTTTTCCTTAGAATTAGCTGTAGGTAGATTGCATGTATTTTGTCCAGTGTTTGGTAAGCTTTCATGACGACTGTCAAATTTATGAATAATGTTAATTGAATATTGTCCACAGGCTTTTGTGCAGTGATTCAAACAAATGTAATTCCAAGTAAGTAAGCAACGGAAGAAGCAAAAAGAAAAATAAAAAGTTTAAAAGCATTCTTGGCAAAGCGTTGAAAACAGCAAAGTACAGTTGCATGTCAGCTTATCATGTCATCGCTGTTGTAGGAAATATTAAAAAGACACGATCAAAGTCGTTACAAAAAATATATCACACTGTATTAGATAACTTAGCACAACCGTTCATTCGAATATAATTGCGTCAATTGTACATTGTTTATTATGTCCGAAATAAATTTTAATTTAATTAATTTCTTAATAATTGAGGCGGTCAGCGCAAAAGTGGCCTAACCCTCAATTTTTCATATTGTGATTAATCTTCTACAATTAAATAAAAATGTGTTAAAATTTAATTCAAAAGCCTATATCTTGTTTCCTAAGCCTATAGATGGCGTTGCAAAAGTTCTTTTTCCATTGAATTTTTTTTTTCTTGTCTGTCCCGATGTCCCGACACCATAATCAGGCGTCTATCAAAAAGTGTCTGTCTCTCAGACACCTGAATATGGCGTCTGTTTTCCAAAATAATGTCGTTCAACTTTTGAAACTCAATGTGGCCGGGTTATATTGTTTATCTCTCTCAAACTTTACTACAACTTATAGAGTAGAATTATAATCTCATAGAGAAACCCGTAACACCGTATTTCTATGTACAAAAGGTTTAGTCTCTAAAAAAGGCGGTGACTATACCTGTGTGTGCGTGACAGCAACATACTTCCATGTACTTGTTACATACTTCCGACTACTGACCATACAGTTAGTTTAATATATACTGAAACTACAATAAATTGATGAAAAATATATAACAATAAGGAGGTCGGTGGCGATGCGGTCGTGCGGTCGTCATAACGATCACGAAAGTTAAGCTACCAAGTGCTCGGTCGGTTCTCGGATGGGTGATCGAAAATTTTTTGAATCGACTTTCCTCCGTGTTTCGTAAGGCACGTTAAGCTGGTGGTCCCGGGTGCTGTGGAAAGATGGCAGTCGTTCCCAAGGAGGGTTGGTGTCAGGCACACGACCGTAAAAATCTAATACCTAATCCTTAAGCAGTATTGTCAATATAAAGGCACACTGCACCGACCCCAAATAAATTGGGAGCAGGGTAGAAAAATGATGATGATGACATATAACAATAAAGATATTATCTTGCAAAGAAATCTTCACGAAACATTCCCAAACACAAGTATGCAGATTGATTTTATTTGTACAAAGTTACATTGATGGAATAAACACACGCTACGTGACAAAACTGAGCGAATCTTTCTTTATTTTAATATTTTGTATATATCTCCTTACCTAAAACCACAAATTGAATTTTGATCCTCGCAATATTTGCAAAAGTTGCCTTTCACCTTCTCATTCGTTTAGTTTTATAATCCATAAAAAATTAACTTCAGCTTATGAAAAGCAACCGAAAATCTTTAACGAAAAGGCTCATCTTTCTTCAACGCCAATATTTTTCCATGAATAAGTCAATCGCCGGCTTATCCCTATATTTGCACTTTATCTGCAGGCACGAGATTTTCGAATAAAAATGAGCTATATTATATCCAAAATGGCAAAATTATTATTATCCACTATACATATACAATCGATGCTTAGAGGAATAAGGTCTCTTGATTCCAGGACAATTGACGTCATCATATCAGATCTTAATTGAATCCTTCTTTTTCTTTCTATCTGGTCTCAATTTATTAAGCTTCGGTGCAATATGTCACCATACCACTATAGGTTTTAGCATAATCTGATTGTGAGTCGCTTGTCTAACACCAACTTCTTGGACATGTTGTTGTGTGATTGCCACCGCGCAAGTGACTCCTTGGTGCATTCACCTTGTTCACGAATAATACTACCTCTTCTCACCCCGTGGTGATGTAAAAGCTAACTGAGAGATTCATCTTGTTCACGAATAAGACTACCACTTCTCACCCCGTGGTGATGTAAAAGCTAACTGAGGGAAATTCTAAACCTTGTGCAGATCATCACATCAATGAGTCAATCGCGCAGGGTTAATAATCAACCTACAACAGTATTCTCAAGGAGGACTGGTTTCAATCAGGCCATAGAACGAGGCCGAAACTACAATGGTGACATTTTGTGCACCTACCACAAATAAATTGATACCAGATTAAGAAAGAGAAGTTACCGCAAAGTAACAAATTACTAAATAACATAGCTGAATCTCACGAATCCGAAGAATTCCCATCGCACCTAACTGATTAAGAATGACCCGCTCTAAAAGTTATACCCCTTATAAGTTCAGGGTTGAGATTCCAGATAGCTGGTGTATATATTTATCCGCTTGAAAGAGATCCTGTACCGTAATAAATTATAATGGCGTCGCCCGGCCTGTATAATGGTTGATCCCGGTCTGTGAAATGTCGCACTATTGCTGGGATGAATTGCAAGATACCGTTATTGAGCTCTGATAGAAAAGGGACCGTGGTTTGTTGATATTATAAAGAATATCATCTCAGCTGTCTAGATAAGAGAAGCAAACATAGCTAGTTCAAAAATTCAAAATGTAGATACTAAGAAAATATAACAGTATTTTAAGTCAATTCTGTTTCCATTGAAACTTCGAAAGAAAAGGAGAATAATATAAAAAACACTCTTCTATTAAAATAGAATACTGTGAAAAAATAATTCATGTCACCTTATAATTCTTTTGATAATTTCAACAGATTTTTTTTTATTTTTAACAGATTGAGCAACAAAAGGGGAGAGGTACAAACTCGGTTTGTTCGATGGTAGTGCTTTGTAGGTCTAAAACCAAATCAATGAAAAAATGGAGGATTAAGCTAGTGTGGCCGGTTTGATTGCTTACCGGTCTCCAAACACTACCGACTTCCGGTTTCTATTTTGGTTCTGACTCTTTGCACTCAGACAAGACCTTCTCTGCGCAGCAACAAATTATTGTTAGGAAATTTCAATGGAAAAATGGAGGATTAAGCTAGCGTGGACGATATCAAATTTAACAAGGTTAAATAAAATGTGAATAATTTTTTTTTCCACTTTCTTCCGTAACATCTTATAGCAACAAATTAGCAACAAATTTACCCTCATTTGTTTGATCGGTTGTGTCAAAATCGAGTCATTTTCACGCTATCTTAATATAAATCTAGAACTGTTGCCGATTTCTGGCGATCGGTTCGAGCAACAAAATCGGTGTTCTAGCAACTAATTAGCAACAAAAAAGCCACAAATTTTCGTGTTTTTTTTTTTAATTTTCGCTGATTTTCCACCGCTAGGTTTTTAGACCTGTGCTTTGTTTAAGTCTTCCGTCGTTATCTTATAAAGAATCGTGATAATAACAGTGTCAATAACATTGTATGTTCCTAATGTTAGCGATAAGAGAGACATAAGTCCCTTGGCGGCAAATTCGGGTAAACGGGCTTTTTTATACTTTTTAATATCTATGTTTTTTTATGAAAGCTATTGTCACTGTTCAGAAAATATTATATTAATTATTTGTCAAAGGCTTGAGCTCGTTTGATTTCTTACATAATTTGGTCCTTCTCCGGCTTAAATTTATTAAAAATGATTACCAGAGCCACAGCCAAGCTTTTGACAAATCAATCGGAAAATTTGCCCGAGATGCGGCGGGTCTCAGAAGTGCACGTCGATGTGGGTGAGGTCGATCGGTCCACAATGCTGGACCACGTTAAGATTGAATCTCCCGTACCCACAGCACACAGCTCTGAGAACCAACCACATTCTCCTCGGGGAAATTTTGCGGTTCCTGAACACACCAACACAAGTTCTAGGTCGCGTTTGTCGGAGGCGTCTTCACGGACCACGTCCACAGTTCGGGCACGTCGTTTGGCCGTGGAGGCACAGGTAGCCAAGCAACAGTTGCAGCGCGACAAGGAGCTGTTGGAACTGGAGCGCAAACTCTACGCCCAAGAAAAGGCCGCCGCAGAGATGGATATGAAGGCGAAGTTAGCCGCCATAGAAGCAGGAGGACGTCGGTCTGTTAGTCGGTCATCATCTCGCACTGCCTCTTGGGTAGAAGAGACATATAAATACAATCACAAGGTGGTAAATAATTTAGAGTCTGTCGCGCAACACGTAGACCACGCACAGACGTCTACCAATTTACCACCTCGCGATTATTCGTCTCACAATACATCTAAACACGTAACATTAGACCATCACACTCAACAACAACGTAGCATCCATTCTCTCGATAACATTCCACCAGTACCACTTTCGCATTGTTTCGTAAAAAAATCTGAAAATCATAAAAATGTAAATAGTTATTATCAGTCTCGTCAACCATCTGTCGCATTTGAAGTCCCGTCATTATCAAATAAGCTTCATATGTCATCTGTACAGCCAAACATAAACCACTCAGCCAAAGAGTATTTACCATCAACAGGGTCAAAGCATAATACCATGGCTACCGGTCACCGATGTGTGTCTAAATACATCGAATTGTTACCATTCACCGGTAAAGCTACAGAGTGGCTTATGTTCAAACGCACTTTTGTTGATACTCATCATCTATTTTCACCCACAGAGAATCTCGCACGTTTACGATGTGCGCTTCGTGGTCGTGCGCTTGAGAGTGTGTCGTCACTACTCTACACAGCGGATGGTCCGGACGAAGTAATGGAAGCATTAGAACAAACGTTTGCGCTGCCTGAGACCATCGTGCTGCACGAGATCGCGCTTGTTCGAAGCTTACCTAAGATAAGTTACGACCAAAAAGAAATAAATGCCTTCGCTTGTAGGCTTCGTAATTGCATCGCCGTCATTAATAGTTTAGGTCAACAAGAGTACTTATTTTCTATAGAAATCTTCCACACTGTTTTGAGTAAACTAACACCTATTTTGTATAGTCAGTGGAAAGATTTCGCTTACCGTAGTGATCGCTCCGTACCAAAACTCCAACTGTTGTCACGTTTCTTAGACGTTGAAGCGGACAAGCACAATAGGTTTGGTCTAGTTTTTGATTACGCTAGACGTCCTGGTTCCTTACCTATTCGCGAGAATATACATGTAGCGTCTGCTTCACGGACTAAGGACAACTCGGAGGTATGTTGCTACTGTAAAAATAAACATAGAATTTTAGACTGTGATGATTTTAAGGCTCTTACCTTTGATGACAAATGGCGATGGTTACGAGAAGCTAAGATTTGCTATAAGTGTCTTAAATCTAAAGCCCACCGGTGGAAGACTTGTAGGATTAAGCGTTGTGGTGTCGATGGTTGCGAACGATTTCACCATCCCTTACTGCATCCACCACCATCACCTCAGGTATCGCACACGGTTGATAATCTTCCCTGCCCGTCCTACAATCTTCAACCCACTTGTGATGATAATGATAAATCTGTAAGAATTTCCAACGCCATCGAACACATCTCTTGCGACAAAAATACACCTACACAGTCACGTGTATTTTTAAAGATTGTGCCAGTGGAAGTAAGCGGCCCTGGTGGAAAATACAAGACCTTCGCTCTGCTTGACGACGGCTCGACAGCGACTCTGATCGACTCCGAGGTGGCTAGCCGTATTGGAGCTACGGGTCCCACCGATTCAATCAGGGTCGATGGCGTCGCCGGTATGTCAACGTATAAGCCCGTTCAATATGTCAATTTTAGAATCAAGGGCTGTAACAGTAAGGAGGTATTTTCCGTTAGTGCTAAAGCCATGGATTCACTTTCGTTATATTCACAAACATTAAATCGAAGTGATCTCTCCCAGTATTCCCACCTATCCGATTTATTAGACGAACTAGTACACGTCGATGCTACGCCTAAGGTTCTTGTTGGCGCCGAACATTGGTACATGACCATAAGTCGTGAAGTAAGGGAAGGTACAAAGACTCAACCAGTAGCTACGCGTACCGCATTGGGCTGGGTGCTACATGGTAGGTCAAGTGGGTGGACAAAGTCCTGCAATTTTATAAATCATACTTCATTTCGTCCCGACGACAAAGACAGTACTATGGATCAATTAGTCAAAGACTATTTTCGCTTAGATCCTTTGGGCATAACGAGGTTTGACACTTCGTATAACGAAAACGAGCAACATGCAATAGATATCTTGGAAGCTACAACTAAACGTCTTACGTCATCGGGCCGATATGAGGTTGGTTTATTATGGCGAAAAGAGATACCCATAGTGCCTGATAGCTACTCCCAAGCTCTTTCTAGGTTTTTAGGTTTAGAGAGACGTATGACTAGGGATTCCAACTTTAAGAAGGATTACTGCACCTTCATCAACGGCATGATAGAAAAAGGATATGCTGAGGAATGTAGTAGGGACACTTACCATGACGCTGTTGATATGTCCACGTTGAACCAGTCCTCAATACGATGGTACTTACCACACTTTCCCGTAATACATCGTCAGAAAAAGAAGCTTAGGGTTGTGCATGATGCGGCAGCGAAGACCTTAGGAGTCAGTTTAAATTCTCTTCTGCTGCCAGGACCCGACTTCTTGCAGTCGTTACTTGGCATTTTGTTTAGATTTCGCGAAGGTCGCGTTGCCTTGACTGCTGACGTAAGGGAAATGTTCCCACAGATAAAAATAAGAGTAGAGGATCGTGATGCTCTTCGCTATGTTTGGAGAGAGGACCCGAACGACGAATTAAAAGAATATAGAATGACGTCTGTAATCTTTGGCGCTGTGTGTAGTCCGTGTACAGCTTTGTACATTAAAAATAAAAACGCTAGAGAACTGCAAAAGTCGTACCCTGCCGCGGCTAAGGCGATCATAAACGATCACTATATGGACGACTATTTGGGGAGTTTGGATTGCGAACTCGAGGCCTCACGACTGGCAGCCGACATCGTAACAGTTCACAAGGCCGCTGGTATGGAAATGCGCGGGTGGGTTTCCAACGTAGCCGCTGCTCTCACAGATGTTCCTCGCGAACTTCGAGCTGATATCTCAGACAGCATACACGTTGGCCCTGACGCTTTCGTTAGAACTTTAGGACTGATATGGCATCCTCATAGTGACGGTTTTAGTTTTCGGCCGGGCGCTCAGGTCTCCGACCTAAAATTAACGAAACGCAAAATATTGTCTCATTTGATGTCACTTTATGACCCTTTAGGTCTTCTTACCCCTTTAGTGATTCAGGGTCGTATTTTGTTTTAGCAAACGTGGAGGACTGGTGTTGATTGGGATACCGAGCTGCAATCTGCCACCATTGCAAAATGGCTATTTTGGTCCAAGCAGTTGCAGAATATCTCAAACGTTAAGCTCCCTCGCTGGTATAGAAGCGGGTATCAAGACCATAACGTAACCAATAGACAACTGCACATATTCGCTGATGCCAGTGAGCAAGCCTACGCCTGCGTTGCCTATTGGCGGTTTGTATTTCTGGACGGGTCAACAAAGGTATCTCTCATTGGTGGAAAAGCTCGTCTAGCACCGTTGAAACCTTCTTCTATACCGCGCCTTGAGCTACAAGCCGCGTTAATTGCAGCTCGATATGCCAACACAGTCATCGTAGGTCACGAGGTACCTATTGACTCTACGTATTTTTGGTCCGACTCAACAACCGTGTTGAGTTGGATTCGAAGCGATGCTCGCACATTCAAGCCGTTTGTGGCAAATCGGTTAGGCGAAATAACCGAGGCCACTAACATTAAAGATTGGAGATTTGTTCCAAGCGGTTTGAATGTTGCTGATTATGCAACAAGATTGAAAGATCGCGATATCGACCTGTCGCGATGGTTCTCTGGACCTGACTATTTGTTATTGCCTGCCGCCCAGTGGCCCAAGGAGCCATCGCTGTCAGAAACTCTACCCGTATTGGAAGAGCTTAAAAGTTCTAATGCGTTGGTAGCTTTAACTCATCTGGATGGTTCGCCTTCACCGGTAACCCCAGAACCCTCACGTTTTAGTGAGTGGTTGAGGCTGGTACGTGCAACCGCGTGCGTTTATCAGTGCGCGAACAAATTTCGGCTTCTTTTGGCAAAGTTTAAAGACAAAGATTCCAAATTTCCGTTTGATGTATCCTCTTTCACAGCTCGATCTCCTACAGCTGCGGATATAGAGAAAGCAGAGTATGCTATTTTTCAACGGTCGCAACAAGATAGTTTCGGCCAAGAATTGGCTTTGTTGCGCGACTCCAAACCCCTTCCTAAGTCCAGCAAGTTGTATCCACTATCCCCTCGACTGGCCGAAGATGGAATGCTCCGATTGGACAGCCGCATCAAACACATGCAGGATATTGTACATGAGGTCACGTCACCGATTATACTAGATGGCCGCCACGCAGCTGTACGCTTGCTCATACGTCACTACCACGTCAGATCGGCTCATGGTTTCAACGAGACTGTCTACAACGAATTGAAGCAGCGATTCCACGTATTGAGGTGTCGAAGCGCCATTAAGCTTGTTTCAAGGCAGTGCCAGTTCTGCGTGAAAAGAAAGGCAGTACCTCAAGTACCACCAATCGGCTATTTGCCTGATGTTCGCCTGGCCCACCACCATCGCCCTTTTACCAACGTGGGCTTGGATTATTTCGGTCCACTAGAGGTGTCCATCGGTCGTCGGCGAGAGAAGCGTTATGTGGCAGTCTACACATGCATGACTATTCGAGCCGTTCATTTAGAAGTCGTACCATCTCTTTCTTCTGATTCCGCGATTTCCAGTTTGCGGCGGTTCATTGCGCGTCGCGGGACGCCGAGGAAGATCCTGTCGGACAATGGCACTGCTTTTGTTGGAGCCAATCGTCAGTTGAAGGAGTTCTTTGGGCATAACGTGGAAGAGTTCGCTGCAAACCGCAAGATAGAGTGGTGTTTTATACCTCCCGTTTCACCATTCATGGGAGGCTGCTGGGAGCGGCTTGTGCGGACGATAAAATCTGCCCTCTACGTAACGCTTAAGGACAGAGCGCCAAAAGAAGACCTATTGTTGACGTTGCTGCTAGAGGCGGAAGCTTTAGTGAACTCTCGGCCCCTCACATATGTCACGGAAGGCAATGAGTGTCAGAGTCTAACACCATTTCATTTTTTGACGGGTGCATCTTCGCACCAGCAACTGCCGCAGTCGTTGTCCGATGACGTGTTTTGCTTACGCAAAGACTGGCAGAAAGTACTACGGCTTTCAGAGCATTTTTGGAGCAGGTGGCTTAAAGAGTACTTGCCTTGCCTGAGAGTTTCGACAGCCTCACCAACCAAAATTTGAAAACCTGAGAATCGGTGACGTGGTACTTATTGTCGATTCTGACCTACCAAGAGGAGTTTGGCCATTGGGACGCGTGACGAAGTTGTACCCAGGGGTGGATGGAGTCGTGCGTGTAGTCGACGTAACTACTAAGGGAGGAACCCTGAAGAGGCCGACCAGGAAGTTGGCATTACTAGACCAGGCCACAATGGTGTAGCTTTCCTACACGGGGGGGATGATGTTGGCGACTCTTTTGATATGTTTATGCTTTTTTATACTTTTTAATATCTATGTTTTTTTATGAAAGCTATTGTCACTGTTCAGAAAATATTATATTAATTATTTGTCAAAGGCTTGAGCTCGTTTGATTTCTTACATAATTTGGCATAATCAGCAACATTCAAACCGCTTGGAACAAATCTCCAATCTTTAATGTTAGTGGCCTCGGTTATTTCGCCTAACCGATTTGCCACAAACGGCTTGAATGTGCGAGCATCGCTTCGAATCCAACTCAACACGGTTGTTGAGTCGGACCAAAAATACGTAGAGTCAATAGGTACCTCGTGACCTACGATGACTGTGTTGGCATATCGAGCTGCAATTAACGCGGCTTGTAGCTCAAGGCGCGGTATAGAAGAAGGTTTCAACGGTGCTAGACGAGCTTTTCCACCAATGAGAGATACCTTTGTTGACCCGTCCAGAAATACAAACCGCCAATAGGCAACGCAGGCGTAGGCTTGCTCACTGGCATCAGCGAATATGTGCAGTTGTCTATTGGTTACGTTATGGTCTTGATACCCGCTTCTATACCAGCGAGGGAGCTTAACGTTTGAGATATTCTGCAACTGCTTGGACCAAAATAGCCATTTTGCAATGGTGGCAGATTGCAGCTCGGTATCCCAATCAACACCAGTCCTCCACGTTTGCTAAAACAAAATACGACCCTGAATCACTAAAGGGGTAAGAAGACCTAAAGGGTCATAAAGTGACATCAAATGAGACAATATTTTGCGTTTCGTTAATTTTAGGTCGGAGACCTGAGCGCCCGGCCGAAAACTAAAACCGTCACTATGAGGATGCCATATCAGTCCTAAAGTTCTAACGAAAGCGTCAGGGCCAACGTGTATGCTGTCTGAGATATCAGCTCGAAGTTCGCGAGGAACATCTGTGAGAGCAGCGGCTACGTTGGAAACCCACCCGCGCATTTCCATACCAGCGGCCTTGTGAACTGTTACGATGTCGGCTGCCAGTCGTGAGGCCTCGAGTTCGCAATCCAAACTCCCCAAATAGTCGTCCATATAGTGATCGTTTATGATCGCCTTAGCCGCGGCAGGGTACGACTTTTGCAGTTCTCTAGCGTTTTTATTTTTAATGTACAAAGCTGTACACGGACTACACACAGCGCCAAAGATTACAGACGTCATTCTATATTCTTTTAATTCGTCGTTCGGGTCCTCTCTCCAAACATAGCGAAGAGCATCACGATCCTCTACTCTTATTTTTATCTGTGGGAACATTTCCCTTACGTCAGCAGTCAAGGCAACGCGACCTTCGCGAAATCTAAACAAAATGCCAAGTAACGACTGCAAGAAGTCGGGTCCTGGCAGCAGAAGAGAATTTAAACTGACTCCTAAGGTCTTCGCTGCCGCATCATGCACAACCCTAAGCTTCTTTTTCTGACGATGTATTACGGGAAAGTGTGGTAAGTACCATCGTATTGAGGACTGGTTCAACGTGGACATATCAACAGCGTCATGGTAAGTGTCCCTACTACATTCCTCAGCATATCCTTTTTCTATCATGCCGTTGATGAAGGTGCAGTAATCCTTCTTAAAGTTGGAATCCCTAGTCATACGTCTCTCTAAACCTAAAAACCTAGAAAGAGCTTGGGAGTAGCTATCAGGCACTATGGGTATCTCTTTTCGCCATAATAAACCAACCTCATATCGGCCCGATGACGTAAGACGTTTAGTTGTAGCTTCCAAGATATCTATTGCATGTTGCTCGTTTTCGTTATACGAAGTGTCAAACCTCGTTATGCCGAAAGAATCTAAGCGAAAATAGTCTTTGACTAATTGATCCATAGTACTGTCTTTGTCGTCGGGACGAAATGAAGTATGATTTATAAAATTGCAGGACTTTGTCCACCCACTTGACCTACCATGTAGCACCCAGCCCAATGCGGTACGCGTAGCTACTGGTTGAGTCTTTGTACCTTCCCTTACTTCACGACTTATGGTCATGTACCAATGTTCGGCGCCAACAAGAACCTTAGGCGTAGCATCGACGTGTACTAGTTCGTCTAATAAATCGGATAGGTGGGAATACTGGGAGAGATCACTTCGATTTAATGTTTGTGAATATAACGAAAGTGAATCCATGGCTTTAGCACTAACGGAAAATACCTCCTTACTGTTACAGCCCTTGATTCTAAAATTGACATATTGAACGGGCTTATACGTTGACATACCGGCGACGCCATCGACCCTGATTGAATCGGTGGGACCCGTAGCTCCAATACGGCTAGCCACCTCGGAGTCGATCAGAGTCGCTGTCGAGCCGTCGTCAAGCAGAGCGAAGGTCTTGTATTTTCCACCAGGGCCGCTTACTTCCACTGGCACAATCTTTAAAAATACACGTGACTGTGTAGGTGTATTTTTGTCGCAAGAGATGTGTTCGATGGCGTTGGAAATTCTTACAGATTTATCATTATCATCACAAGTGGGTTGAAGATTGTAGGACGGGCAGGGAAGATTATCAACCGTGTGCGATACCTGAGGTGATGGTGGTGGATGCAGTAAGGGATGGTGAAATCGTTCGCAACCATCGACACCACAACGCTTAATCCTACAAGTCTTCCACCGGTGGGCTTTAGATTTAAGACACTTATAGCAAATCTTAGCTTCTCGTAACCATCGCCATTTGTCATCAAAGGTAAGAGCCTTAAAATCATCACAGTCTAAAATTCTATGTTTATTTTTACAGTAGCAACATACCTCCGAGTTGTCCTTAGTCCGTGAAGCAGACGCTACATGTATATTCTCGCGAATAGGTAAGGAACCAGGACGTCTAGCGTAATCAAAAACTAGACCAAACCTATTGTGCTTGTCCGCTTCAACGTCTAAGAAACGTGACAACAGTTGGAGTTTTGGTACGGAGCGATCACTACGGTAAGCGAAATCTTTCCACTGACTATACAAAATAGGTGTTAGTTTACTCAAAACAGTGTGGAAGATTTCTATAGAAAATAAGTACTCTTGTTGACCTAAACTATTAATGACGGCGATGCAATTACGAAGCCTACAAGCGAAGGCATTTATTTCTTTTTGGTCGTAACTTATCTTAGGTAAGCTTCGAACAAGCGCGATCTCGTGCAGCACGATGGTCTCAGGCAGCGCAAACGTTTGTTCTAATGCTTCCATTACTTCGTCCGGACCATCCGCTGTGTAGAGTAGTGACGACACACTCTCAAGCGCACGACCACGAAGCGCACATCGTAAACGTGCGAGATTCTCTGTGGGTGAAAATAGATGATGAGTATCAACAAAAGTGCGTTTGAACATAAGCCACTCTGTAGCTTTACCGGTGAATGGTAACAATTCGATGTATTTAGACACACATCGGTGACCGGTAGCCATGGTATTATGCTTTGACCCTGTTGATGGTAAATACTCTTTGGCTGAGTGGTTTATGTTTGGCTGTACAGATGACATATGAAGCTTATTTGATAATGACGGGACTTCAAATGCGACAGATGGTTGACGAGACTGATAATAACTATTTACATTTTTATGATTTTCAGATTTTTTTACGAAACAATGCGAAAGTGGTACTGGTGGAATGTTATCGAGAGAATGGATGCTACGTTGTTGTTGAGTGTGATGGTCTAATGTTACGTGTTTAGATGTATTGTGAGACGAATAATCGCGAGGTGGTAAATTGGTAGACGTCTGTGCGTGGTCTACGTGTTGCGCGACAGACTCTAAATTATTTACCACCTTGTGATTGTATTTATATGTCTCTTCTACCCAAGAGGCAGTGCGAGATGATGACCGACTAACAGACCGACGTCCTCCTGCTTCTATGGCGGCTAACTTCGCCTTCATATCCATCTCTGCGGCGGCCTTTTCTTGGGCGTAGAGTTTGCGCTCCAGTTCCAACAGCTCCTTGTCGCGCTGCAACTGTTGCTTGGCTACCTGTGCCTCCACGGCCAAACGACGTGCCCGAACTGTGGACGTGGTCCGTGAAGACGCCTCCGACAAACGCGACCTAGAACTTGTGTTGGTGTGTTCAGGAACCGCAAAATTTCCCCGAGGAGAATGTGGTTGGTTCTCAGAGCTGTGTGCTGTGGGTACGGGAGATTCAATCTTAACGTGGTCCAGCATTGTGGACCGATCGACCTCACCCACATCGACGTGCACTTCTGAGACCCGCCGCATCTCGGGCAAATTTTCCGATTGATTTGTCAAAAGCTTGGCTGTGGCTCTGGTAATCATTTTTAATAAATTTAAGCCGGAGAAGGACCAAATTATGTAAGAAATCAAACGAGCTCAAGCCTTTGACAAATAATTAATATAATATTTTCTGAACAGTGACAATAGCTTTCATAAAAAAACATAGATATTAAAAAGTATAAAAAAGCATAAACATATCAAAAGAGTCGCCAACATCTTGCTTATATATTTATATCCGTCCCTATTCGTGGTAGGCATGGTTGATATGGAAACGTTGAAGAGAAGGAGACTAATACAACTTTTGATGTATTACCTGTCGATAATACACAATAGGATTGACTATCCCTCGGTTCTGGAGCAGGTAAAGTTGTTGGTACCCAAATGTGCTGGGATAGATGGGGTAGATGCCATCGCACCTCGGCGACGGCCGCGCTTCTTGGACAGGACGCTTACTCGTACCCAGTATGGTGCACATGCACCCACAATACGTGCCATACGGCTGATCGGAGATATACTCGCTCGGCATGACGATATTGACCTATTCGCTGACCATTTGGGACATATTCGTGCCAAAATTAGTTTATATCTTATATATTGACGACGACACTATGTGATATTATTATTATTCTCAAACATGCATGGAAATATTGTCATTATTTTCGAAAAAAGGACACGCGAAGTGAGGAATTTACGGACAAAGAAAACCAAATCCACTGCTGGAGCGTTTTTTGATTTTAGAACATTACAACTCTCCAGCAATGTTGTATCAAACGGCGTGCTGGAGTTATTAAATACCTACTCTTTGATTGGATCTCTTTTAACAATGTTGGCATACTAAAGTCTCTTTGCTTAGTACAAATTGCGGTCTCGTGGCTGTATAGCCATAATGCGTTTGTCTTGGTGATAAATAGAAAATGGTGGCAAAACTGAAAATTCGTCTTGATTTGTTATTTACATAATATATTTATAAATTTAATAATTAAAATTAGTTCCGACGGTTCAGAGAGTGAAATGGAGATTGATTTTACTTCACCAGATTTAAACGACAATCAACTGGATTTAAAGACAAAAACATAAAGCAATTTTTAATTAAAGCCCCAGATGATATTTATTTAGCGACAAAGGTAAGGTTTGTTTTATTTCCCTGCATTATTTTGAGAAAAGCATTATATATGCCTCGGCTGAAATGGCAATTGCCTGTCTCGTATTAGTGAAGTCCTCGCCTGCGGCTCGGCCTTCAAACTCATACTCGACCTGCAATTGCCTATTTTGCGGCCTTTGCAATAATGTACTATTATTGACCAAGAAATTATGCTATTTGTATTTTGATTATTTGCTTGTTACGACCTCTTATATTTTGTTTCTATTTTTATTCTCAGTATTAATTTTGTATTTGACTTTTCCTTTTTTGACTGTAAACTAATTATTTTCTGAAATTGACATTTATATTATTATTGTATAGTAATATTTTAAAATTGGGATATATTGACGATACTGAATGACCAAAAATGACTAAGAAATCATGCTAACAATTAATTTGTATTTTGATCATTTGCTTTTTGACGATTTAAAATTAATTTTGTATTTGACTTTCCTTTTTTTTACTGTTAACTAATATTTTTTTTGGAATTTGACATTTAAATTAATGTATAGTACCTAATGTTATTTTAATATTATGATTTTTTACTGGACTTGTTGGCGCTTTGGTGCATTACTGTAAGCCAACAAGTTGAACTTTTAAATAAATAAATAAATATCTTCAACCTTATCGTTACAGACCATCAGGTTCGATAGAGATCAAAAGCTTACCAACAAAATCATTCCAAATAAAAACACTAAATAAAATTTGTAAAAGCCACCCCGTCAAATTAAAAATAAACTTCTGAATTCAGAAGAACCTAATATTATTTTATAATTTTAAAATCCTCTTGTGAAAATTCACATTAACACTAAAGGACTTGAAATATAAACGAAATAAAGACAATTTAAAAGAACGTCCTACGATTTGCATAAGTAATGCAATTCTGAACACGCCTTTTGGCTTTTACCCAATTCTAAATTGCAAGAATTGATATTATTTAACAATTTCTTCCTAACCATTTTATTTTTTAATATCGTTATTTCTTTTTTCGAGTTCTGTTCTATATCACCTGTGATTCACATTATCCTGCATCTGCTTAAAATCTTAATTGACTCCTCCTTTTTCTTTCTATCCGGTCTTAATTTATTAAGCTTCGATGTATTATTTCACCAAACCGCTATTATAGGTTTTGGCATAATCTGATGGTGGGTCACTTATCTGACACAAATCCTTCTTGGGAATGTCGTTTACATTATCCTGTATCTGCTTAAAATTATAAAGACATTATGATAACTATTTCTTGAGGTCGGGGCCAGCTTTAGTTTAAAAATAATAATTAAATGTGTAACTCTAACTACTGTGTATTTACAGTAGTTATAAAAATAAAAAGGAATCTGGAATACCATAAGGCTGGCACCGACCTCAAACAAATAGTTACCAAGCATGTTGAGGACTGCGCAGAGATGAGAGTAGATAGATGAAGTGGAAGAATTATGTAAGGAAGTAGCAAGTGTATAGAAGCGATCTCTGCATACTCCTCAATACAAGCCAAGTCAAGTCAACAGCCTGTATCCGTCCACTGCTGAACGTAAGCCTCCGTTATGTCACGCCATCGTTTTCTATCCTGGGCTTGCCGCATCCAGCCGCTGCCTGCAGTACTCCTAAGGTCATCAGACCAACGGGTCGCAGGACGCCCTACACTACGCTTGCCTATACGTGGTCTCCACTCCAGGATTCGTCTGCTCCAACGGGTGTCGGTTCTCCGGCATGTCCAGCCCATTGCCACTTTAACGTATTTATTCTATAGATATTAAATTATGTATACTTTATTGCCAAAGACAATCAGACTTCGTATCAGTAGCACGATCTAATTAAATTCTGAATCTCAGAGCAATTACAAATTTAACGCTATTGAACGTTTAGATTTAATCAAACGTCTGCCAAGTATTGGATAGCAGGATGAAAATTAATCAAATATTTGAATTAATTATTTTCTTTGGATTTTAAATTAAATTGATAAAAGAGATGGGTATTATATTTTTTGCAGACGAAGTTCCCGATCATGATCCGATTCTTCAGGAACTATACCATTTCCATTCCATTGCAACCAACGCGTTGGTGTCGTAAAAGATGACTGATGGAGTTTTTGATCCCCGTGGACATCATCGCATCCAGAATTTACTCACGCGGTGGCGAGTAAACTACCCAATAGGCATTCCCAAGCAGAACTGGTGTCAGGCAGGCGGTCGGTCATTGAACTATGCTAAAACCTACAGCTGTATGGTGTAAGTATTTTCAATATCCTATCTAAGAGTGCTATTCTGGCAGAGCTGTATAAGGCGAGGAAGCTATGCGATGTAGGAGAAAAAAAAATAAACAACGGGTTCCAGGTTACAAGAAACATTTTAGTCCGACATAATGCATAAGGGCTGTATTTGACGGCATTTGTTCAGAATAGCCATCAAGGACATCCAGCAAGACTTGGTGCTGTCCCTGACGCTGTTTCTACTGCATTTTTTATTTTTATTTTCTTACTAGGTGGTAGACCCATATGGAGGGTCGTCTGGGTAGATACGGTGGTATTTACCCAGACGACCCTCCATTGCCTTTCTTATTTCTGTTTTGAAGCAGTTCGCTGTGTTTCGTGTTGAAGGGAAAGGTAGCCAATGTAATTACTGGGCATGAAAGGCATATCATCTCAGTCCCCAGGATGGCAACGCACTTGCAGTGTTGAATGATTTACCCTTAATGTTACATGCATACATACAAATAATTACGCTCACATTCCCAAATGGGGTCAAGCAGAGCTTCAGGTAATATTCGGTTACACACAAAGCCACATCTGGCAGTATGGGCCATACAGTACCTACCCCAAAATAGTGATAGGTTGCCAGCCTGTCGCCTACACAAAAGGGACACCAAACCTTAAAATTAACAATCCGTCTATAAACAAATCAACTAAAGCCATCGACCAGGACAGATGTTTCACTCAAAATCATCTCAGTCCGGGCACCCTTAATATTGCAAGTGTCTATTCAAGGCGACGGTAACCACTTAACACCAGGTGGGCTGCAAGCTTGTTTGCCATCTCGTAGTATAAAAAAGCTCTTGGCCTTCATCTCACCTGATGATAAATGATGATAAGGCCGAAGATGGAATCCAGCTTCTCCTGGAACTCAACCACAGAGGGACTGGATATTTTATCATTAATTGTCGGAACACAATAAGTTGTCAACATTATTATTATGGTGACAGATTTTGCTAAGATGGTAGTAGCTCCAGGGGACTTAAACAAAATCCTACCAACAACCAAACCGCGTAGAAATTTGTACTATCGTGAGGATCAATCCCGGCAACCTCTCGATCTAATTCCAGTAGACGAACCACAATATCAATGACATGATGTCAATTGGCGGTGTTCGAGCCACAAGCTGAACATTGGACTCTGCGGCTGCGTGGTCAGCAGCGAGGCAACAAACTACATTTCGCGGATCTGCAGCTACGTGCACCGTCGGAAACTTATACCTATGAAAGACATGCACAAATCTTTCTATGTGTACAATACATCACTTTAGTATATAACATTAAGCAAAATTATCAATAAACAGATTCCAACCGTCCGTGTTGGGTCTCATTTCTTTCATTACCTCCCCGCTGCTGCCTGCCATAGCTACTCCCTGGGGCAGTTCCCTATCATCATCACCTTCCTTCAACATATCCTTGCTAGCCAGCCTTCCAACCTGGCCTAGCATCCCCTCCATGTACAAGTACATGGTACTTGTGGGAAGCGGCGCCTTACAACCGCCGCGACCTGCTCGTACAGGCGGCATACATTGCTGACTGACAACATCGGTAACTTGTGTATTTAAAAATAATTAGGGTTAAGGTATGAAAATGTATTGTTATGTGGTCATATAATTAAAAGCCAAATTAATCAACTTACTAAGACACAAGTCTGCGTGTACCGCTAGAAATATGTAAAGCTTTAGTCCCTCAGTGCCTCAACGCCTAATCATCTCCAGAAGCATTGAGATCCTTTCTACTCATTCACGACTTACTACTCATTCAAGTATAGTAATATGGGAAAAATATTACAACCATGTCCGTGGTCTCGTGGCTCAACCATCGAAACAAAATCCAGAGGTAAATTACCGCTGGATTTGATAGGAATTGCTATGGTAACATTAACAGCAGTACTCCAACAGTCAATGATACGAAATCCAGTCCCCCTGAATCTCGCTTCCACCAACAGCCTTATTATAACTTACCAGGTGAGTTAAAGGATAAGAACTCATCAAAGATAAAAAATAAATGAAGTAAAGAAAAAGAAGTTAGGATTGTAAGAAACAATATGTTACAACTCTACACTGAACATACTTCAGTCAGAAAACACTGTCAATTTTATTATAAAACTTATGCAGAACAATTTCAATAGAACAACGACAACGCTTTATTATTGTCACTTAAACAGCAGCTGCTGTGACAGCGTTGCAATTTCCATAGTTTATTGCGAATTTGTAACGACAGACTGTACGAAACGTGACATCGAAAGAGAAAACAATATACTATGAAGATTGTGATTTAAAATGCTTAATTTGATTGTAATTTAATGTTCCCTAACTATTTGCACGAGCACTATCGGTAAGTTGATACGTATTAAATCATCATCATCATTTCAGCCATATGACATCCACTGCTGAACCTAGGCCTCCCCCAAAGAGCGCCACAACGACTGATCCTGCGCTGCTCGCACCCAGGAGTGACCAGCAACCTTAATCAGGTCGTCAGTCCACCTTGTGTACCCACCCTACCACCTGCATCGTCCGGTGCGCAGTCTCCACTTGCGAACTCTACGGCCCCATCGGCCATTGGCCCATAGTTTAGCAATGCTCGGGGCTTTGTCGTATACTTTGGTTCCTCTGAGGATTCCGTTTCTTCTCTTGATTCGATCTCACAAAGAAAGATGTTTTTCTCTTTGCGAGATCGACGTATTAAATTAAACTACTTAATTTTACGAATTTAACTAGCGTTTATTTGAACACCGTGAACTGCATATGTATCGTAATCGGAACACTCAAAAATGTGATTAAGTGAGCAGTAGTTTTAACTATTACCTCAAATAAGACATTAGAAGTGTTAAAACCTGCGTGAAAACCAAATACACTTTACGCAATTTTGTTGATTTGTTATATAACACCATCAGCCATCAGGGTCTAAATAGTCTTTTAGTTCGTTTGGCTGTCACTAGATGACTGAATGGATCTCTAGATAATTATTGTTGTTGTATTTGTGGGGTTAAGATTTTGTTATAGTATACGAGTAGGTACTTTTCGTATATTATTATAAAATGAGAGTAAACTGAGCCGAATAAAATAAGATTGTAGAAATCCCACAAACCTCAGTATCGGCATAATACAAAACTAAACTTAATCTCCAGAAGTTAAGATAGTCTTGGAGTTGGCAACGTGCGAAAAAAACAGAAAAGAATATATTTTAAACAGTTTCCTATAGATAGAGTATTCAAACTAATGAACCTCAAGTGGCGTGTTGCAGGCTGTGACAATCACTGTTCCAAGTTGAACGAGTAATCCATTATTTAGAAAGTTTCCCCATTTGAGCACCCGATGCTCCCTACCGTTTTACGCCGAGTTTTTAGCTTACCATCGAATTGGGACCAAAAGTTTTGGGGTTAATAATCACGTCAGATGACTTGTAAGCTGTTTTGTTATTTATTTTAATATTTGGAAATATTATCTTAATGCTGGTAAATTGCTTTGCTTTATTAGGTTGACCCTTTCCGACTTCAAAATTAGGAATTGGCATAACATAATGCATTATAAAGGGATCTCTTAATTCTACACCCATCCGCAATTCCCAGGCACTGACAAGGTCAGTGAATTAAACCACGGTCAAAAATCATTGTATTGACATTTATTTCACTACAATGTGTTTACTTCTTTCTTACTCAGTTGCTTTCAATTTTTTTATACTACGATATGGCAAACAAGCTTGCGGCCTTGCACCTGATGTTAAGTGGTTACCGTCGCCTACAGACACTTGTCATATTAAGGGTAAATCATTTAACACTGCAAGTGCGTTGCCATTTTCCTTCAATCCGAAACACAGCGAACCGCTTCACGGCAGAAATAAGAAAGGCGGGGGGTACCTACCCAGACGACCCCACACATGGGTCTACCACCTAGTATTTTTGGGAGTGGATTAGAGAAGCCGGGTAGTGGAGATGAACGCTGATGCAGTACTTTTAACCTTAACTTTAGTCACAAGGCTTACACTGCTTGTCTCTGCAATATCGGTCACCCGTACAGTGAATGCTATTTGATTTTCGTCTGTCATAAAAATACTCGTTTTGCACTTCACGAGGAAGTTCTTTCATCTCACCTTAATCTTGACACAGAATAAAGTTTGTCTTAATTTTTAAAAATCAAAAATTACTGAACGTGGATCTTTCTCTCTCTCTCTTTATTTTTCAAATGCTCCTTTTTAATTACAAAGCCAGGTTCGTTTGTTTCTAATATTAAATATTTGGAGACTACAATTAATTAGAAAAGACTTAACTTGCAAACTACTTGGCAGTGTAACCTCGAAGAGACTTGAATACTAATTGGTATTCCAAAACAAATTATCAAGACTTGTCACGCGTCCCTTTCTAACGATAACGGCGATGAAATATCGTCCATAAAATAAAATTGACTTATTTTATATATTAATGTAATTTGCTAGCTACCATTATCCCTAAGACTGCCGTCTTGTTGAAACTGTTGGTATAAATAAAATGAAACAAAAACGGCATTTAAAACTAAAAATTAAGAAATAAAAATTTTATGTATAAGAAAATGTTAATGTCAGCTGTGTTCTTTGAGGTCGGTGCCAAAGACAAGAGCCAACGTTAATTCCAAATATTGAGGGTGGCACCAACCTCAACAAAACATAATTGGCATTTAGATTTTCTTAAACATACCATTTTTATTTCTCTATTTTTAGTCTTAAAGGCGGTTTTTGCTTAATTAAAAAATTTTTTTTTTTTATTTTTAGTAGTGTAAGTACTTACAGTTCTACAATATTTTTCACACTAAAATTTTCAGAAAACTATCTTAGAACAGTTGGAAAAAAAAAACTACAGGACCGATTCATGAAAAAAATTTATGGGACCAAATGGCAACTATTCCGTATCGAAAAAAAAGAATCATTAAAATGAGATCAGAAATCTCGGCGTAATCGGTGTACATACATAAAAAATGTACCAACTATATTGACAACCTCCTCCTTTTTGAAATCGGTTAAAAAAAGTTGATAATGAATTCCTTACAATATAGCGCAAACTCGTCATTTTGAACCCGGTTAACCTAACAAAGCAAAAGAAATTTACTAGCATTAATATAATGTAAGTATCCAAATATACATGGTTCATAGTGTTATCAAAAATTGATAATTTTGCTACAGTAATTAACTAAAACTCAAGCACCGAAATCCAAAAGTCTGTTGAGCTAACGAATAGTAGTTTAACGACAAATCTCGCATACTTCGTAAACTAATAAACAAGTACGTCAAGAACAAAATCTCTTAGTCGATAAGACGTCTTCCGTTTGCGAATGCTTCAGAATTTCCACGGTCCGGTGGGTTCACAATAGATTTCCGTTCTTCAACTACGGGCGACCGAGCGATTTTTTTTATACCCACTATTTCGTAAAGGCAATTGTATTTAATACTAAATAAATCAGGTTACTAAATTATTAGACCTTAGATTAGAGATTAGGAAGACCTTAGGGCCTCGACAAGTGGTCATTCGATTACGTTGAACGAAAAGCATAATTATGTATGATACTGACATATAATACTGAGAAAAAAAAACTAAAAAAACACGCTGTAATGGATAAGAAGTGAAAGTGAAACTAAGAAGTGAAAAATATTTGTTTGGTATATACAAAATGATGATGAATGAAAAGTATAATTTTTATTTATCTTTTCAGGAACATGTTATTGAGCACCAGCGCTTTTCTCCAAATAATAATAATTATACTTTTGGTTTATCATTTTGTTTCTATGTAAACCAAAAAAAAATATTTCACTTTTTAGTCCAATTTATCATTAAAGCGTGTTTTTTTAGTTTTTTAAAACTATTACTTATTTCCTACTTTTAAATGTGATTTATTACCGCCGATGAAAGTACCACCATCTAAAATAAGCCATAACAATGACAACGCCATCTAGTGATGTATAACTGAACTAACAGTAAAAACGTGTAATTTATTAGTCGTGACGTTCCTAATCAGGATAATGGGATATTCTTATCCAATTATTGTAATGTCATCGGTCCTTGATAAGTCTATAAAATTAAAAAGGAATCTGATTGTTTAAAGTGGGTCAAAATTGCGTTCAAATGAGTCAGTTACAAACATACAAGCAAGCAAACATACAGGTGAAGCTTATAAAAGCGTGTTAGAAACCATGGCGACCGTAGCAAATACAAATCTTCAGCGGCTACTGACGGATCTCATCAGAAGAGAAACATAAAGCTACCGAATATCGAGCTCATAAAATTCGATGACAATCCGAAGACGTGGTTATCTTTCTGAGGACAGTTAAAAAAGATACACGAGGACGAGACTCTTGAACCAGAAGATAAGTTTCAGTATATGAAGGCTATGAAGGACCCCCAAAAGGCTGTGAGCTCCGTCGTGGAGTTGACGTTGTTACTCGTAGAAACGATTTGTATCGTTTACCACTTGTCTAGGCTCTCTGGGTGAATATTTATCGTTCAAATCGACGACGTCTTGAAAAGGTCAAATACTCGGTCAAAAGTAATTGAACCAGCATGGATGAAGACTGTCATGAGAGTAGATGAAACGAAAGAAATACCAAATACTAAGGATTGTAACATGTAGAATCAGGTGATCTCTGCCTACCACTATAGGAAGACGGCGTGACTTTGTGTGTGTTATGTATATAATAATTATTCTAATGTTCTCGTTATTCAAAGATTTAATATATATTTACCCTTATTACAATTAAGTATAATAGTTATTTGTTCAACAAGTGAGTAATGTTATTTTTTTTGCAAGTGCCGATATTAAAGCACGAAGTCATAAATAGACTATTGAGCGCAGTGAGTGATTTAAGGCACGACAGAAAAAAAAAATGCTGTCGTGTGAAACATACAACTTTTCACCTCTCCAGCGGGATTATTGTTATAGGTGAAAAAAACAAAGCAATACTTTAATACACGTTTATTAACTTAAAAATAATTATTGAAAATTAAAAGTAAGATTACTAAAATAATTTTAATTTAACATAACGTCTTGTTCAGAGCTCGCAGCAAAAAGCGTTTTTCCTTCTAGATTTTACGAAGCAAAAGAGATCTTTTGGTGCTGGAAAGGTGAAAAATTATATGCAGTCGTCTGCTTAGCGCTTTAGTTTTATAAGCTACTAAGAGACTACAATGTTAGTCTACTCTACAAGTTGTCTTCTTGCGATAGACTTTGAACTCTATAATTATCAAATATGATTGAAAATTTAATTACGAAATTTTAAAAGTTTGGGTAACACGACCTGTAGCCGTATGTCAGTAGCCACTTTTTGGAAATACAAATAAAATAATGGCTCCCAATCAAGCGGGCTTCAAACACAATAATTTCAATGATTGCAGAGCGAACCGCAGCATGCTGTGAATATGAATCTAGTTGCTATTGGCAACTGAAATTAGTCCTCGCGCTTCGACATACCACAAAATATGTTCAGCGATGCTTCCAATAATTGGCTTTACCTTACTGGTCTTATGGTTGGAATAAGTTAGACTTTACAGCTACAAACATTGAAATCAATTTGTTAATTAGAAAATACATTGAAAAAATATCGAGTGTCCAGGGCGGGAATCAAACCCAGCATCTTCTCATTGGGACGACTGCTTTCGCCGTCGAAATTTGTCAGTGCGTACTTATTTTTTACGGTAACATCGGTTTATCAAATCGAATTGAAATTTGCACTTCTAAGATCCGACCGGAATATTTTTGCAAATATTTAACGTCCAGTTAAGATAGTGATGTGCACGCATCTTAAAATTACACTCGCATTATTTTTTCATAAGGCACCTTAAGAAGTATAACTTCAAAAAGTCGATTGTCCAGGGCGGGAATCGAACCCAGTATCTTCCGCAACCCGGGCGGTTAAGATGAAACTAGGTACCTTATATTATGGAGTTCCATAATATAAGGTAGTTTCATACAAAAAAGTCACAGGTTGAAGTCAAAGTCAAAGTCTCGAAATAAATATATGTATATGACATAATTTGTACTAAATATTATAAGTCTTAAATTGATTATTTAAAAAAATCAACATGTGTGTGTGTGTGTGTGTGTGTGTGTGTGTGTGTGTGTTTGTATGTGTGTGTGTATGTGCATGTACATTAACTGGTAAATAAATCAAATAAATAAATATTATAATATCAAACAATAATAGCTGTTTTATACAAAGAACAGTTGCCTAAAAAGAGGATTTAAATTATTTTGTAAATAATTTTGCGAAAACCATTCTAGCAAAGAATGCTGCGTCCTTTACTCGAGTATACCTATTGCCTGGAGGATAGTTTCATTAAGACCATCTTATTGGGTAATGTTAAGGCTTTGTTCTCGTATCGAAGATTATATACAGCTTAGGTCCTGCAGTCGACTTCAAGAGGCTGACTATTTTTAATGTAGAGGAGAAGGTGGTAATGTGGCCCCCTAATTTGTTTTTGAGGCTATTAATATTTATTTCTTTTTAGATACTCAAATTTTGCATCCCGAGGTCAAGTGTTGGTTACGTGGCTCCTTATGGAAGTCACATTAAATGTATTCCACGATTTGCTCTCCAAGTCTGTTATTGTAGTAATTGGTAAAACCATAATACCTTCATCCAATGTGATGGAGCCGAATTACAAACATTGAGAATATTTAAACAAATATACCCAAAAAGGTTTAGAAAAAGCTTAATTTCATAAATACTTTTCAAATCCCATAGAGGATTCATTTTAACGAATACAATGGGCAAACACAAAACGTAAAAACAAATTTTCGATAATTATTGAATTGAAATCACAGTAGCAAATATTTTTTGCCGATTTCGATTGATTCCAATGACAAACGAACGTGACAACATCTGATTGATTGTTGGGTAGTAAATTCGTATAGTCGTACGAAGATACCGAACACCAAAAACTATACTAGATTGCATTATTGGAACATACCTACTTATATCAAAGAGGGCCAATATAGCTGCAGGGCAACATTACCAGCTATTCCTCTATGTGTTTTATCATCATCACCATCATCACGCTCACAATCCCAAGTGTTTTGTCACGCTCACAATCCCAACAGGCGTTGAAGTAACATTCGGTTACACACAAAACCACATCGGGCAGTATGGGCCATACAGTATGGTTACAGGTTGCCGGCCTATCCTTCAGTAAACACAAATAAAGCAGCATAGAATGCAAAGTGGTGGCAAGGCACCGGACTCACTACCTTTTTTTTTGTCGCTGGGAAAAAATGCAGTACTCACGCCCCCGCCCCCTATCGGGGAGGGGCCAGGGAGTGACCGTGAGTGCTCGGTCACCCCCTACGACGTGGTGATGAGCAGTGCAATGCGGACGGAGGCGCCCCGCGCCTTTCGTCCGCTGCTCGTCACCGTGAACCGGACTCACTACCTAGGCTAACCGGATTGACTCCAGTATGTTTTCAACAACATGAAGGCGCTGCAACAACAAATTCCTGGCAGAATCGCGCTAGCTGGAATGAGCTTCACTCTCCGACTCTAAAGTAGCAGAGTTACGGAAACATCCCGTAAAAAAAATAGTTAAAAAAGTTATTCAATTTGTTCTACAAAACAATTTTAAATGTTTCCATTCGAATAAACCTTTTGCTAGGCTTCATTTTATATTTTAAGAACCTCCTCCGGGAAATGCTCCTGGAATAATAATTCGAGTCACTAAAATGACGTTAGCGAACCGTGATTAAGATCCATGGCAGCCGGCCAATTCTTTGGGCATTAAATTTTTAATTAAACTGTATCTCACTAATGACTATGTGAGTTAACTGCAAAGTGTTCTAAATAGTTACTTGGAAAGAGCTTTTGTACCTTCCTCTTTTTGGCTAGACTACATCTTTTATTTTCAGTAGAAAAGCTTTTATAGATACCTTTCTTGTTATCCTGCCAGTGGACCCTACTGGCAGGGTATGTAGGATATATTCATTGAAGTCACCTTAGACTCCATGATATACCCACTATGTAAATTGTACAGGCTTCAAGGTCATCCTATATTAGAAAATGTTAATAAATATTATCAAATTTCAGTCGGTTGATTTAACCAAAATTTTCAATTACCCATTGTCCAAACTTCCTTAAGATTTAATTAAAAATGACAACAAAATCCCGCGGAATAAACCGCTGGTATAAGTTAGGAGCATAAGGCTATTTTCTTTTAAACACGCATCCAGCACCCAAATGACTCTATCGTGCATTGAAGTGCAAAGATCCTACGGAGAATATAAACAGGCTAGCCACCCTGACCTTATATCGTAGCAATGCTTTTTAGAATCTTTCAGGAACGTGCATTGTCAACACCGGAGATGCCGATTGTTGCGTTTGTATCGATTTAAACGCGATACAAATGCTCGTGAAGTGCGTTCGAAACTCGTTTGAAGCGTGTATTCGCGCGTGATCCTGCGTAATTGGTGCTATCCCAACCGACGCCATTGAGAGAGTCCCAACAGACGAGGAAACTGACCAAAACGCTCAAACTTCAAGCGACTACAGCGCGCTGTATCGCTGTATCTTCGCGTATACGACATATTGAGGTTTTCCGAGGTCTTGACCATTGAAGGCGTGTGCCTAGCCTCTCGGTTACATTTCGGAAAGTTTGCGGAAGTTTTTCATAATTTGTGCCACCCTGCCCCTTTCCACCATCGGACGCCATGCGCGGCAAGGGTTTTCACCCTTATATTGTAGATATTCCTCCAATTTGCCCGAAGCTATTAGCTTTCATTATGCGAACAGCTAAGGAGTGGAACTCTTTGCCGAGGTCTGTTTTACCGGATCAGTAAAATCTAGACATCTTTAAGGCCAAACAAGCATCTTCTATGCGAGCGTGTAACACCTTAGGCCTCATCATCGCTTTTATATGCGCGTCATCCTGCTCGTTTAAAATACTCCGTGTGCTGAGGCTCTTAAACTGACCCCAAGTAACAACCAACAACGCGAAAAAAGACGAAGCACGTCTAAAAGATTATGCGTAAGTGCCTGGGCCATACTAAAAATGCTACGCCCGACATATCAGATGTGCGTCTACGCAATACATTTTCTTCCTACTCTCCGATTTATTTTTTATAAAAATAGTCAAGCTATAACATCTGGAAGCAGATATGAAGTCCAAATGGAAAGATACTCGTAGCTAGTCGCGTACGCGACACACTAACTATCCTCGCTTTGCCTTTCCGCAAGTCGCTTCTTCACGCCTCTTTTAAATGGCCTAGTATGCCTTCTTGTTAGGTAAAGAATTCTATTTATGATAGTGTGACATAATAAAATATTTTTAGCAAAAAAATAGGAAAACCGACTTCAATGCGTACAAATTTAAACTAAAAAGTAAGAAATAAATAATATTTTTATGAAGTAGTTGAAAAGAGCGTCGTAGAAAACCAAGGAAAGTATTGATACACATTTATAATTCTTTATTTATAATTCATACTCCGATATATTTGGAGCCGGTGCCAGCTAGCCAAGGAGGATAGTGTTTGCAATTTTCGAACTTCACGGAGCGGCGAATTATTTCTCATCTTTATTATGTATAGGTAATGGATTAATCAAGTTCGTATCTATTAGGTAAGTTTATTTTGCTTAGGCTGGCACCGACTCCAAATATATCGGAGTATGAATTATAAATAAAGAATTATAAATGTGTATCAATACTTTCCTTGGTTTTCTACGACGCTCTTTTCAACTACTTCATAAAAATATTATTTATTTCTTACTTTTTAGTTTAAATTTGTACGCATTGAAGTCGGTTTTCCTATTTTTTTGCTAAAAATATTTTATTTTATTATTTTTAGTGGAAATCACTACATCGTATAAAACAAAGTCTCTATCCGCCGTCTGTCTGTCCCTATGTATACTTAGATCTTTAAAACTACGCAACGGATTTTGAAGCGTTTTTTTTAAATAGATAGAGTGATTCTTAAGGAAGGTTTATATGTATAATACATGCATATTCACATAAGCATTGCACCCGTGCGAAGCCGGTGCGGGTCGCTAGTTAAGTATATTTTATTGAAAATGGATAGGCCTACTGGATAAATGGATAGGCGCTCATTAAAACTTAACGGAAACGTAAACAACATTTTTTTTGGTTATTAATGATTTGTTCATAAAGGATCGAATTTATATCGATACAATTTATACAGGCCATCTTGACGTACCTAAAAAAAGAATCACTAAAATCGAGTCGTAATACTCATAATTGACGGAGTATCAGGTAACAAACACAAAAAAAACAGTCGCATAGAGAACTTCCTCTTTTTTTAAGTCGGTTAACAAATTATATCACGTTTCAGACCTATAGCTCATTACAAATGCCATGAATGGTATAGTTTTAATGGTAAGTTAATGAACTATGAAACTTGAAGAAAAACTAGTTGTTTACTTAAGTTCATAAATTAATTTGTCATAGTTTATGTGTTGACTATTGGACCTACTAACCAGAATTTCAATATTGCATATTAGGTAATAGCAAGTTAAAGAAAAAAAATGTCATTATTTTTGTGTTCGTGGACGATATCATTGTTTCATCCCCAATGAAATTATCATTTCAACAAAAAAGTACTGAACCAATTTCGGTATAATTTATACGGGACCACCTTTGGAGTATGTCCTTCCTAACGAAAAAAGAATCTTCAAAATCGATTCATAATTGACGGAGTAATCGCGGAACATACATACAAAAAAAAAAAAAAAAAAAAAAAAAAAAAAAAAACATACAGTCGAATAGAGAACCTCCTCCTTTTTTTGTTTGAAGTCGGTTAAAAATGGGTGTCAAATTTCTTAGTTCGGTCGGGTACATTACTTCGATTCTTCTCTGTTAGCTGTGATCACATTGTTTACTCCTTGTTCATTCACATGATCTTTAAAAATTATTTTACCTTATACCCTTTAGCAAAAAAGAGTTGACATCGACAACAGACGTGTGAAGCAATTGAGTTCGTCAATCACCTAACCAAACAAACCGGCATGTAGCATGCGGGCATGCTTTAACTAAACATCAATGAAGGTTTTTTTTAAACGACTTTTATTACATATTCGTTAACTGTAAACTTTTAACATCTCTGTATGTGTTAATTGCCAAGATGAATATGAAAAATACCACAGTGCTTGTAATAAGTATCCCTACAAAAAAATATACATCTAAATTAAAATAATTCAAAAGAAGTTCAGTTAAAGATTATACCCACCGCAAAAGCTTACACCCTACGCCGCAACGAAAACTTCTAAACAATGATTTGGAAATACAAAAGACATCTTTCGGAAGTATCGAATTTCTTGCATATTTTGCTATCGTGCGAGCCCGTTGATTTGATCAAGATTTTCATTCAAACGCTGTAAAGATAAGTTTTATAATCTTTTATTCAGATTCAAAAGAAAACTTTGAGTTCAGGATAAGATAACACCGAACCGGATAACAATAAGTCTGAAGTTTTGTGAAAGTTTGTTTTGCTATAAAGTTTTACTCTCTAATAACATCGCAACTGAATTAATACAACCTTGGATAGTGTGAACGACGGGATTACTATAATTTAGGAGTTATTCTTGGTAAGTGGTCGGATGGATGAGAACCGGTTGCATGTGAGTGAGGTGCGTGTGCTAAGGTTTCCGGAGTGGACAAAGTGAAGAATGGACATATAAGTGGCAGTCGCATAGTAACACTTTGCACAATTTGAGAGATCAACGACTCGCATAGCAATGACAAGAGATGATAATTTTGTGATAAGGAAGAAAGAAGAGGAAGGCTGAATATAATATATATGAAATGAAATATGACAAAGAAAGGAGTTAATGCCGAGTTAACAGCTGATCGAGATGTATGAAAGAGAAAACATAGGTACTTCGCCGTGGTACGTGGGAATATAAGTCTTTGTTTTATAGGTCTGCGTTAAATTGTAAGATTGTAAAAGAATACTAGTGCTTATTTTGAAAATCAGAATTAATCACTGAGCCATAACCCTTTTGTATTTTTGAAACACGCATGTAACTATTGTAATTTTTTTTTTAAATCACATGTGTATGATTATATTACTCTATGTAGTATTTTGTTAGGCATAAATGTGTGATGTAAAAAAAGCTATACAAATAAAGTGCTTTATTCATTTAGTAATGAACCTGTTCTATAAATGACATAATAAGAGTAGGGTTAAATCTCACACCAAAGTTTAATTTTCCTGATTCCACAAAGCAAACGGATAAGAACCGCCGTATAATACAATTCCGGTTCGTTCCGGCTTTAAATCCGGTCTATTCCGACCACGTAGTCACATTAAATCATAGTGGAGTAACGACTTTGTATGACTCAAGGTATGAGGTGAAAATGAACTGATTTTCAATTAAGATAACGTGCAGATTCTTTTGAAACTTTACTGCTTTGTTTTGAATACGTTAAAAGTTTTTTTAATGGAATTTTGGAAATAAGTAGAAAAGCTTTTATCAGTGGATATAAGAAGTGTATGGAAAATATTTTATTTGTGTTATTTGGTTGCCGGACTGGTGGTAAGCAGCCACAGGGATGGGTGATCGAAATTGTTTTTAAATCGATTTTCCTCCGTGCTTCATAAGGTACGTAAAGCTTGTCATCCTGGCTGATATCGAAATAGCGTGTTTTTGTTTATATTGAGTAATATGATTCACAATGTTTTTCTTTTCAGTGGTGGAGAATTCCTTCATCTTCATATTACGTTATATTCCGTGTTAGGTCTCACTACCTCCCCGCTGCTGCCTGCCAGGACTACTCCCTGGGACAGTTTGCTATCATATTCATTCTTGCTGGCCAGCCTTATACGTGGCCTCAGTATCCGTTCCATGTACTTGTGTCAACCGGCACCTTACAACCGCTACGACCTGCTCGTGCATAATGGTCTTTATTGATGCTATTGGTATTACATAAAAATAATAGGTGTAAAAGACATGAACAGTCAAACGAAAACCATGTATTCTGCTCACCATCATTACGTTTTTCTTCCTTTAGACTATACCTGGGAAATTGAAAATTACGATTTTATTGAAGGTCAAAGTCATATTTTTTTTTTCATATTTTTATGAAAACATATTCTAAACATTATTTCTTAATGTTTGTCCAAAGAAACATAATATTTTTTTTAGTATTTCATAACAAAAAATGGCTTCAAAACGTTAGCGTTCAATGTAGCTCACTCGATGCGCACGGACACAAACGAACGGGGCCGCCCGTCTGGAAAAAATATCACGGTTTTCCGACTTGCGTGCGAGTTGAGCTCTTTACGTTGCGCAGTACAATTTGCAATATTTTTTAACACCAAAAAAATAAAAATCATTTCCCAGCAATAACTTTTTGAAATGTGTCTTATTTTGACGTATAGAATACATGGTTCACGTTTGACTGTTCATGTCTTTTACATCTTGTATATTAAATTGATTGTCAGTACACGTTGATAAGTTTTTGTATGTCTCCCATAGGTGATAGATGCCGATGGTGCACGTAGCTGCTGCTCAACAGAATGTTTTTTGTTGCCTCGCCGCTGACCACACAGCCGCAGAGTCCAAGGTTCAACTTGAGGCGCGAACGGTACGTGAAGAGAACGAAATTCATCCGACACTCAATTACTAAATTCCCCGTCAAGCTTATAACACCTTCAACCTAAAAGTCGTTAACAATATTTCAGTCAAAAACAAAAGCGTTTTTTCATCTCATAAATAACAAAGAATAAAAATCAACGCTACAGTATATTCTTTAAAAAATGTTTCAGAATGTTCTGAAAAGTTTTCATTGTGTAGCATTATTCATTTTTCGGGGGCTCGCCAACTTTTTTCTAAATACATTGTGGACGGAAAATTGAATATCACGCGGGAAGATAATATATGATTGTGTTGGCAAAGGGTATAAAAAGTTTTGAAGGGACTTCGAGACCTTACGTCCTGTATCATCTAAAAATCAGGGACACTCGGTGGAGCTGATTTGGGTTAGAGTGTAGCAAAAGGGTGCAAGACTCAGAAAAATTAGAACGGATTTAGTACCTAGTGAGCCAGGGCTTAGAATATTTTGAAATGTTTTATATGGAACTTCAACTAAGCATAAATTAAAAAATAATAATAACGTAAATCAAGAAACTTATCATTTTATTTCATTTAATCATAACAACTACCTACATTATGATTTTAACAAAACAGGTTAAAATATATATAATAATCCTAGGAAAGAGCAGAACCACCTGATACAAACATTACCACATGCTTTCTGGGTGGCCACAGATTAATACCTAATTGTTAAGCATAGGTTACTAATGAAAAAACTGTTTTTATTTTTGACTAGCTGTGCCCGCGACTTAATCCGCGTAGAAATAAAAAAAAGTAGCCTAAATATCTCCTTATTACACCAGCTACCTGTCAAAACACGTCCTATCAAAATCGGTTTAGCCATTTCAGAGATTAGCCAGAACAAACATACACACAGACAAAAATTGTAAAAAATGTTACTTTGGTGTATGTACCTTATATATATTCATATGCATGCATATATTAAAAAACGGTTATTTCAATATTACAAATAGACACTCCAATTTTATTTATATGTATAGATTGTTAAATTACACAATGTGGACCGACGAACTGGTACAAAGGCCGTGGTCGACCGACCGGGTTGGAGATCCTTGGGGAAGGCTTAGGTTTGCCCAACAATAGACGTCTTTCGGCTGACATGATGAGTTACATATAATATAATCAAGTTCCTTAATAGTTAAATAAAAAATCGGCTATAAGAGGTACTTAAATAATCAAATTAATAATATGAATGCGTAAATAAAAAACATAACATATTTTGTTGTCAAGATCTTTCGTAACCACCTTTTCGATTAAACCTCTAATCTCAAAGTCGTGTTTCCCACACCAGAACCACATAAACAGTCTACTTTCGTTCGCTATCATTTTTAATATAATAGCACAAAAACAGTACAAATATACTTTATGGCACAGAGACGAAAAAAACTAAAGGAAAGTACAAAAGACGGCCTAATTGCTACGAAGCAATATCTCTCAGGAAACCTGTAGTAAGAGGATACTAATCTATACTAATATTACAAAGAGAAAAGATTTGTATATTTGTAAGGAATAAACTCAAAATGTACTCGACCGATTTCAAAAATTCTTAAGTCAGTAAAATACTACATATTCCGAGTTGGCATTAACTTTACGCGGACGAAGTCGTGGTCGGAGTGCTATAAAATATAAATGCATAGATAATATAATTCCATGGAATGCTTAGAGTTTCCGTCTCATATAAATCCTCAATGAACAAAGAAGAAGCAATGAGTGCAAAAATATTCCATTTGAAAAGACTGTGGAAATTCTTTTAGATTTTCCATTTAGCAGAATCTCCGGAATGTCAGAACAAAAACAGGATTCAAGGAAACAGATGAATAATTGATTATTTAAAAAAAAGGATTCCAAAATGAAATGGAATTGAATTTGTAATTCAAAATCGGATTGACGGTGCTTCGTGTTTAATAGATAAACCATTCGTTATCCCGGAGAGAATAATTTTTCACAAAAATCCGATTTATTTCACAGGTATTTTTTTCTGTAAATGGCTTACAACGACTTCAGTCACGGGTATAAAAGACGATTCCAAATAATAATATCATAACCTGAATATCCCGATTTTTGCAAACCACTTCCATGGTCAAGCTAGTGGCTCTATCCCTGCCCTTTCCATGGATACCATTCTATTCTTAATGGCGTCGCGTCGCATTAAACGTACGCATTTGCCAATGTCAAGTGAAAATATAACTAAATTAACAAAAATTGTACGGTTGATTTGGGTTCAAAATGGAGTCTCTCAACACGTGTTTTTAGAACAAGAACTCGAGAGAAGTTCCGATGGAAGTAAGTTTTGCTAGATTCTCCGTTGCCGTTCGTGTAACTGTGAACTTTTTTTATGAGTTCCAACTTCACCTACAGTGCATTCACCTTACAAAAGACTGCGGTCAAATGAGTCTACATTGTCAAACAAGAAGCTGACAATCTTATGCAAGGCTACAGAATTCGCTTTAAACGTCATCCCATCCTTGCACAGAAACTACCGCAAAGAAATTTATTAATCTCGGGAAATTGATGTGAACCTGTCCGTGGATAAGTGTCTCACCCACCGCCTCTATATTTAACTTATCTGCTCATAATATCCTCTGATACTGATCGCAGATTAAACGTGGAGAAAAAATACTCAAAATTTTCATAGTGTTGTAGATAAATGTATATTATGTCGGTGCTCTCACCGTTGCCAGATATACGTCACCGATTGCCAGAGCTCTATGGAGTCGGCGAGCAATCGTCTATAGACTACTATCAGGTTGGCCGTTTGTTAACCACAAAGCGTAAAACCCATCCTAAAAGAAAAAGAAATGTTATTATTATTTTTGGATAATAAATTACGTTTCTTTTTTAGAAGAGGTTAGGAAGAGGAAGGTTATAAAAGAAATAATAGTTATTTATTATACAAGAGTGGAAAGTTCCTTTTTAACCGCGTGCTCGATTTGGATGACCGAGCAAGCGAAGGATTCTAAAGTTGAATCACGAGCGCAGCGAGTGATTCTAAATTAGAATCCTGAGCGTCAGCGAGGGAAACAAACGAGCACAAGGTGAAAAATCTTTCCACTCGAGTGCAATACTGCCGTCCGTTAACTAGAAGGGCGTTAACCCTCAGGGGGTCGATTTTGAGATTTTAATGCCATCGTATGTAGAAAAAAAATCTTTATCGATCTGTCTAGGAATCATCTTTGTAACGTTTATAGATTTTGAAATAGTTTAAGCAAAAAAGTCGTTAAACACGAAAAAGATAACAGTTTACACAACTGAAAGTACGTTAACCATCGATACCTAACTAAAAGGTCACATGCAGCCCTTAATGCTTTTATATTTTAGATATTTTTAAAGCGGTGCTTAGCAAAAAAGACGCTTTTCAATAGTATAACACAAGAAAGTCGTAAAGATACTTAAATTACTTTTAAGCCAAGATTTAGTCTTGTAATTTACATTAAAATCCTAGGCTAAAAAGGCGTTTTCTGAAAATACTACATTAAAAGGACGTTAAAATCTGTTAACACCTTTTTAGCGTAGGATTCGTAAAGTTTAAATCAAGGAATACTTTTCACAAATATTATACCGCCTTTAGCTACTCAGATTATGGTACGAATCCTCCGTTAGAAGGACGCTAAGCTACAATACTTAGCTAAAAAGACGCAATCTGCTCTCGACTCTCTTTCCGCCCCGGCGCACTGGGGAGCGACCCTAGTTGCCACAGAGAGAGTATGTACTCGTATATGTTTGAAGACTTATATAATAGAGCGTAGGCTGTCGTCGTAGGAGGACACGCACCGCAAAGCGGAAGGAACCCGCCAAAACTTTACAATGGCTGACAAAACGCCTAGGTAGAATACTATTATTTTGAAGTATTGCATACTTCAAAATAATAGTATTCACTTAATAAATGCAGTAAATAATATTTCTGTACGTATTATATTGAGGTGAAATTATGCACGTTTCTTTGTATTATGGAGTAATGGCTTAAACTAATAACCCGTTTTTAAAATTATTTGGTTTGAATTATTTAATTATGACAATTTTATTGCTTGCTTCATCTCATCATATGTTGGTACTGACCATGCTTTACTTTACCGACAGTCGACATGTTTTATTTTTTCGCTCAATCTCAATTCAATAGTACAAGAGGAAATTAACCGCTTGTTACTCGGACACCACGATATCATGCCGTCAAACTTTACGCATGGCCAATATGGCCATACATCATCGGTGTTTATGAAATTTTGTGAAACACAAACCACATAAAGTTGGCGCCACTTTCATGACCTAACAAAACAATTGAACGAAACGTTTCCCTTATATATAACTTGATATAACCACTTGCGAATGGTCACCTTCCCAAACACAACCAACGCCAACACCTGCGCTTGAAGTCCAGGATTTAACTTGTTACGAAGAAATGTCATCTGTACCTGATCAACAGCAACTATGTGAACTTAATAATGGGCAATTGGGCATAGTCCAACAAATGACAAAATAAACGATAATTTGCCATATTTTTAGTTCGCGTTGGAATCGTAGCCACAGTTTGTCGGTGACGTACGTAGTACAACGTAGACCAGCACGCGTAGTCCTTAAAAGGAAGGATGGTGGGAAAAAAGCTCCTCTGAGCACTCGCCGTGGTACAGACGCTAGAATGCGTTCAATGACGCAACATTGCGACGCGATTGGAGGGGCTCAAGAAGTTCAATCACCTCTTCGTCGCCGATGATGCCGGCCGCGCGACGCTGCAACCTATCCAAAGCATCGAGTAAGTACTTGGCAGAGCCATCCCACAGGTTCGAGCAATACTCCACGCAGGACCGTACTTGCGTCTTGTAAAGCAAGCACAGGTTGATTTGGCGTGAAAAAACGCCGCACCTTGTTCAGGGCTCCAAGTTTCTGTGAAGCTGTTTTTATCAGCCTTTCGATGTAGTTCTTCGGATTCAAGTCGCTGCGAACCTCCATGCCGAGCAAAGTTTTACTTCTCTATAGCGTTAGTGTTGTGCCCTGGAGAGAGGGAAAGGAAAGGAATGGCGAGTTTTAGCCCTAAACGCGCACAACTGAGCTTTCTTAAGATTGAAGTCAACCAGATTTGCCGTACCTCATTAAGAAACAAGGTCGAGCTCTAGGTTGAGTTCAATGACAAGATTCTCATGACTCTCCACGGTTTCCGCTCATCCAGCTTTTGCATCTCCGAAGTACCCCGCATGCACTGTACTGTCGTCTGCAATTAGCAATGGATGTTACGAAGAGGAATCATATCTTTGATATGCAGAAGAAACAGTGCAGGGGATAAAACGGATCCCTGGGGGACACCGAACCGAAATATAATTTAGTACTTATTTCTTTCTAAGACATTTAAATGTTCAAGTAAAGGGCCAAAACGAGTTCTATAGATACCAAACTAGTTAATTAATTACTAAGCTAAGTGTTTTTTTATGTCTTCGTTGTAATACCTTTTTAAAAATGTTATTTAAGGGTGAATTTCATCAGGTCCCAAAAAATTCTCATTTCCGTGGACTTTTTTATCTTAAAGTTTTTTTAAAAACTAAATAGCGGGTTTTGAAGTTTTTGATAATGTATGTATTTTTGCTTAATATCTAGCAGATAACATAAAAAACAAACGAGATATACAAGATTAAAAATTTCGTGCCACGGCGATGAAACATGCGTGCTTGGCAATGAAACAGGCGTCCACGGCAATGAAACAAGCGTCCACGGCAATGAAAGAACTGAGCCACGGGAATGAACGTATCCACAGAAAAAAAAATCTATATTCAACATAAAATCCCTACTAATATTATAAATGCGAAAGTAACTCTGTCTGTCTGTCTGTTAAGCTTTTGCATCTAAACCACTGAACCGATTTTGATGAAATTTGTTACACATATAGACGAGAGCTCGGGGAAGGACATGGGCTACTTTTTTTTTGCAAAAAAAAAGGCCTGAAGGGGTTGAAACAGGGATGAAAGTTTGTATGGCAGTTCGTCATTTTTGAAGATAGAACCATAACACTTTGAATTTAGGCACTTCTTATGAAAAAAATAATATTTGATCAATTTATGAAATTTTGACCTGTTTGGGGGTGAAATGGGGGATGAGAGTTTGTATGGAGTTCGTCATTGTAAAAGACGAAACCATGAAACTTTGCATTTAGGCACTTGATAGGAAATAAATAAATATTTGTTGTAGCGTTTTTGATATATTTACCCATGTGGGGATGAAATAGGGGATGAAAGTTCGTAAGGAAATCCAAACAAAGTCACACATTTACGTCTAGCACACCACACACTAAACATTGTCAATATAGGTATCGGTTTCGTGGTTATTGTGGGTCCCGATTACGAATAAAACATCTATTTCGAGATCTAAAATGGCGGTTGCGACTTTTTAATATAAGATCGATATGGGTATCATTTTTATGGTTTTTGGGGGTCTCGATTCCCAATACAACACCCATTTGAGATCGAAGATTGCGGACACGACTTTTAAACATAATGTCAATATTGGTATCGTTTTCGTAGTTTCTGTGGGTCCGGATTACGAATAAAACATCTATTTCGAGATCTAAGATGGCGGACGCGACTTTTTGACAAAATGTCAATATGGGTATTATTTTAGTGGTTTTCGGGGGACCCGATTTCGAATACGAAATCTATTTCGAGATCCAAGATGGCGGTTGCGACTTTTTAATATAAGATCGATATGGGTATCATTTTTATGGTATTCGGGGGTCCTGATTCCCAATACAACATCCATTTTGAGGCCCAAGATGGCGGACGCGACTTTTAACATAATGTCAATATTGGTATCGTTTTCGTAGTTTTTGTGGGACTGGTTTACGAATAAAACATCTACTTCGAGATCCAAGATGGCGGACACGACTTTTTGACAAAATGTCAATATGGGTATCATTTTCGTGGTTTTCGGGGGTTCCAATTCCGAATACGAAATCTATTTTGAGAACCAAGATGGCAGTTGCGACTTTTTAATATAAAATCGATATTGGTATTATTTTTATGGTTTTCATTTCGGGGGTCCCGATTCCCAATACAACATCCATTTTGAGTTCCAAGATGACGGACGCGACTTTTTAACATAATATCAATATTGGTATCGTTTTCGTGGTTTTTGTGGGTTCGGATTACGAATACAACATCCATTTTGAGATCCAAGAGCGAACGCGACTTTTTTTATTTTTTTTATTTTTACTTTATTGGTTCACCACCAACTTATACACTACTACAATTTTGATTACTAAACTATTTAAAACTAAAACTAAGTGCACAGTCACTTACAGGCAAACACCACATGCATGGAAAAGAGTGTCGAGACATTGAAATTAAAAACATTGAAATATGTGAGTATGTAATTAATAATTATCGTAATTGAGTAGGTATAAATATATAGAAAAAAATCGTTTAAATTTAGAGTGGCCTTATAAAGTTGACAAACTGTTAATATGTATCGTTTTTGTGGTTTTTGGGGGTACGGATTACGAATGAAACATCTATTTTGAGAACCAAGATGGCGGTTACGACTTTTTGTATAAAATCGATATGGGTATTATTTTCATGGTTTTTGGGGGTCCTGATTATCCCAATACAACATCCATTTTGAGATCCAAGATGGCGGACGCGTCTTTTTAACATAATGTCAATATTGGTATCGTTTTCGTGGGTCCGGTTTACGAATAAAACATCTATTTCGAGATATAAGATGGCGGACGCGACTTTTTGACAAAATGTAAATATGGGTATCATTTTCGTGGTTTTCGGGGGACACGATTCCGAATACGAAAACTATTGCGAGATCCAAGATGGCGGTTGCGACTTTTTAATATAAAATCGATATGGGTAGCATTTTCCTGGTTTTCGGGGTCCTGATTCTCAATACAACATCCATTCTGAGAACTAGGATGGCGGACGCGACTTTTTAATTTAATATCAATATGGGTATCATTTTGGTGGTTGTTAGGGGTTCTGACTCCGAATACAACATTATTTTGAGATCCAAGATGGCGGACGTGACTTTTTAACTTAATATCAATATGGGTATCATTTTCATGGTTTACAGAGGTTGGATTATTCATTTTCAGATCCAAGATAGCGGACGCATTTTTATAACTTGATATGAATATGGGTATTATATTTGTAGGGGTCCTGATTCCGAACACAACATCCATTTTGAGATCCAAGATGGTGGAAGCGACTTATTAACTTAATCACTTTATTCTGATGAAATTTGGTACAAAAATAGACTAAACCTCGAAATCGAATAAAAGCTACTTTTTTGTAAAAATGGGAATGAAGGGGTTGAAATAAGAGATGAAATTTTTTTATGAGATTCCTCATTACCAAAGATAAGACCATGAAATTTTAAATAGCACGCAAAAAGTATACAGATATTTGTTTTAGCGTTTTTGAAATATTGACCCATGTGGGGATGAAATAGGGGATGGAAGGTCTCATGAAAATTAGCAAAGGATGGAAAAACAAAAAGTTAGATTGTAAAAATGTATTGAAATAATCTATTTACAGTAATGCACAGTAGTTTGTATGTGTATCTTTTGCAAAATAAGTACCCAAAAAATAAAAATGCTATACCCAAAGTAACTATTCCACGCGGACGAAATCGCGGGCAAAAGCTAGTTTTATATATGTACTTACCTGAGTATTATCACCATCATTGTTAAAGTAACTCTTTCTATCTGTCTGTTATGCTTTCACGCTTAAATCACCGAACCTATTTTGATAAAATTTGGAATATACATTGATTAGACTTTAAGACTTTAAGAAATTAAGAAATATAGGTTATCCCTTACACCGACCCACGAAAGCGCAGCTGCAGGAGAAAAGCCAGCATTCGGTATTTAGTTTCATTATCAAAAAATTCTTTAATGCCATTATAACTTTTTGTAATTAAAAACTGTTTTAGTGATTCTCAAAACTGATTAATTTTTCAATATTTTTAATTTTTTTTTTGGGATATGGTTATATATTTTTATGAACTGTATACTATGTATACTTTATGAAACGTATGTGGGGCAGAGACGTATCATTTCAATTTAGAAAACGGTATTTTGAGTTTATTTTCATATATGTATATTGTTGCAGTCAATACTCGGCACTACCTGTATTACAGGTAAAGATGTATTTTTTGCCTTATCTTATCATGGCAATAAAAACATAAGTCACGGAAATGAAACACCTGGCCACGGAAATGAAACACCTGACCACGGAAATGAAATACCTGGCCACGGCAATGAAACTAAATTATGTTACAAGGCATGGCAATGAAATTTTTTTCATTTCCGTGTCTTTTTTTTCATTGCCATAGCAAATTTTGGCCACGGAAACCACAGAAATGAAAGCATGGCGATGAAAATCAAGGCAAAAATATAAAATAACAAAAAAACTATTAGTTATTCGAGGTAATAAACACTTCACAAATAAACATACTAGAAATGGCATTCTATTGAAAACTCAATCATGAGGACAAACTTATTCATATAGAAGTTATACCTATCCACGGCAATGAAAGAAAAAATGACCATCACATAAAAAATGGAATACTTTTATTTATACCGCAAAAACGCATGCACTAGTGTAAGTCCTTCCACGTCGAGTACTTAGGCGACACTAATATGCAACGCTTAGCACACAAAGAGGGGGCCGCAGGTTGTTAGATAAAACAATATTCTTATACATGTTTAGGACATGGCGATGAAAGTTTGTTCTGGGACAAATGCATTTAGGATAACCATTCGTTGTATTGTTTAATAATTTGAATAAATGTATTCCGTAACAATACTTTAACTATTCACGCATCAAATAAAACTAAGTTTCAATATAAATAATCAATAGATTTTTAGCAATGAGGTATAATATACATCAAGGTGACGTGTGGACAAACACGGCAATGAAAGATTTCGAGGTTTAATAATTTTTTTTGAAGTGCCTATTATTCCTATTATTAAAATATTTAGTGCCCCACATAGATAACTATTTCATGTATCTAGAAAAAAAATAAGAACATTATAGCTTTATTTTTTAATACTGATTTCATCGATGCCGCGCAATTTTTGGTCCCGGGAAATTCACCCTTAAAGTTCGTGCTCATAAAGTTGTTGTTCATGCATGTTCACAAACAAAGTTTTAGTTATTTCCACAGATATAATATCAATCTAAGGAGATCGGTCGAATCGCCGAGTTCATAGGAAGACCGAATGTCGTGATCAGCGGCCGTACTACATAACATGGTTCTAGTTGAGCATGCCGTAATATACACTATTCATTGCGCGCGTCATAAGGACAGCGAAGTAATTAAAGTTAAGCACAGCCGCAAAGGAGATTGATCAAATCGCTGAGTTCATAGAAAGTCCGAGTGACGCGATCAGCGGCCGTACATGTAAATGTTATTTAAGTTGAGCATGCCGTAATGTACACTATTGATTGCGCGTATATTAAGGACTGCAAAGCAATGGAAGTTAAGCACAGCCGCAATGTAATTAATATTGTTTTTTAAATATAAATTTAAGTTTTACGGTTCTTACGTGTGAAAAGTTATTCCATTACTTGATAAATAACTGATTCACTGCAATGATTGCATGTTACAGTTGAACAGGATGGCATTTTGAAAGAAAAACGGATATTTCTTTCTGTCATACGTACGTATTCACTCGACTTTATCGGACGGCGAACTGGCGGCAATAATATGCCTGCTGGACATAGACTTGTCACAAGTTAAACGCCGGCTTGGCCTATCTCCTTGTATTATTAATTCTGTAGTTATTTCAGAAAGGTCCTTATTGCGTTTGCAGTTTTTTTTGTTTTATGTCGTAGGTGTAATAACTTTTTAAAAGTTTTATTTAAAGTTCATGTTATTTATTATATGTTGTTGTTCATGTTCCCTAACAAAGTTTTAGTTGTTTTACAAAAGTTCCTCTTGTGTTTTTATTTTTTTTAATAAGTTTATTGATTCATTTCGTTTATCTTTGGGAATATTTAATCCCAAATACATAACTAAATAGTCGTTTATTGTCAAAGGTTCAAAGCTTAACGGCTTTAAAGTGTAGTAATAGTGTGTTAAAACACTCCTAATAAAACAAAAAAAGACACTAAATTCAAATGCTTGCCTTAAAAGACACTAACAGATTGTTGTGTTTACATAGTGAAGGTTTAATAATAAATGGAAATTTGCAATACATAACTTTAAAGCCATTAAGTACCTTAACGCCATTTTAGTTAAGTAATTTCGAATAATTTTTTTACACAAAAAAATAAAATTTTATTTACGATGGAATCATAAACTATAAGGTCGCTAAGGGGTACTTAGCGACTTTCTAGTATAGTTTTTATATTCAATTCACCAAAATATACACTGCTAAAAAGCAAAAAAGCTATTTTCTTTACTTAAAAGAAGTTATTTTTAATTAAAACTATCACTATTTACTAGTAAATGTAACAAGCTATATTCGGATGTTTATTTATTTTTTCTACGACCTATAGTTTTCAAGTGGCATATTTTTTAAAGTTTTCGCGCGTTTTTCGCTCATAACTCAAATTTAGATTTTGTGGCTTTGCGCCTTTTTAGTTAACGCACGGCAGAATACGTAACTTTTCATCCCACCTCAGCGAGGAAATGACAAAATGAAAAAGAATTTTTTCACAATTTAAAAAGTTCTAATCATAAATTTGGCACCATAGAGGTTACATTAAATAGGTTTAATGACGTTTTGAATTTACAATTATATTGAGTACTCATTATATGTGATGTTCTAAATTCAAATCTACTTTGCCACTCAAGCGAATAAAATAGAATTTTCCAGCCAGATTTCGAAGCGCAAAATTACACTTTCCGAGGTGGTGGGATGAAAAAGTACTTTCTTAAGTACTGTGTTTTTTGTGTCATAAATCTCGACGGATCATATTTCACTCTCCCAATGTTATGGGAAAAGATAAATGTTTCGATACAAAACGGATATTCGTTCTGAACCACGAGGAGTTTAAATTGATTAGAAAGCTTTACCAAAGTTTAAGATAAGAGGTACAATGGGAGGAACGATGGAATACTAACGAAAAAACTTTCTACTTTTTACCTCCTTTGACTGCAAGTCGCGATGTTGGTAAAAAGGGAATTGATTATTTATTCCATGAAGTTAAATTTTTTTTTAATCATCATTTGGGATGTTCGAAAAATGTGTTGAAGAGGATATTGTCTAAGCCTTCACAGGCATCTTTTGATCCGAACCTTGCATAGACTCCAGCCGCGCTATTTTAATAAAGAACTAACGAAATCTGAAATATTATATATACCTGCGAATCTCTCCTCAAATTCAGCTGTCAAATGCGAACGAATACTAATAAATAAGAGATTTCTTTTAGAAATAAGCAGTACCTTTTTACAATTCTCTGTGTTATTTATTGTCTTCTTTTGTAATTTTCTTTGTGGGTACATTAAATTTTAAATAAATAAATAATTTACTGTGTGGTAGGCCTGTATGTAGGGTCGTCAGGGTAGATACCACCGCCTTTCTTATTTCAGCTGTGAAACAGTTCTCTGTGTTTCAGATTGAAGAGAAAGGTAGCCAGTGTAATAACGGCATGGGCAGGAAGGCGTTTCATCTTAGGCTTCAGGATGACAACGCACCTGCAATACCAAGTAATTTTTTCCTAGTTATTGCAGGTGTTTATAGGCGATGCGACTCGCCCGCCATATTTCATAACGCTCTCGTCTTTTCGTGCGTAAAGAAATTGTACTTATAAAATTATTTAAGAACAAAATAATAATAATCCCTAATATAAATAAGTAACTATCTCTCTTTATATCTTCACTAACTTTTATCTCCCTCTCAACTCCCCAAATCAAGCGTGCGTAAATAAGTATTTTTTTTTATGTTTGATAGGCTGAGCGTTTGGCCACAATCTCACCTGATGTGAAGCGAAGATGAGGCCTAAGATGGTACACGCTCGCCTAGAAGATGCTTGTTCACTCTGGCCTTAAAGATATCCAGATTATAGACTCTGGCCTAAAGATATCCAGATTAGATTATATTGATCCGGGAAACAGACCTTGGCAACGAGTTCCACTCCTTAGCTGTGCGCATAATGAAAGAGGAAGCGCTTCGTGCGGATGGGAGGTATATCCACAACGTAAGGGCGAAAGCCTTCACCGCACGCCTTCGGTGGTCAAGGCTCTGGAGAATAGCGTCAGCGAGTGCCTCACTGCCGATGAGTCGCTTCGCTCGGCGCTCCACCTCTTATTACTTCAAAAAAAGAATATTTCACAAAAATATTATTTGAATTCAATCTTCATTCTACTACCCTGCTCCCAATTTATTTTGGAGTCGGTTCAGTATATTTAGAAACTGCTCCAGGGAGTAGCCCTGGCAGGCAGCATGATGGTGGTAGGGAACTGCCCCAGGGAGTAGCCCTGGCAGAGAGATCTGTTTATTGTTGCTTTTGGTAGTGTTTTTATATTACATTGTTCTAATGTATATGTCACCGGAAAATGACAAGAACCGTAAGTTTATAATTTTTTTTTAAATTGATAAACTTACCGAACTCACGCGTAAAATAATAAGTAAGCAATAACCAAACGTCATGTGCGCTCTGATTGGTTGAATAAGTCACATGTTCCTAATCCTTCCTCTCCACCGCCATTGTTCGCCACGGAAAATAAAGAAACCGTTTGCTCGTGTGTTTTTGTAAAGTTTTTTTTTTGCAAATCTGATTGTACCTACCTAAGTCTCTGGACACAGCCATTGCCACTGTCAACATCGACCAATCAGAGAGCAGTGTGTTATTTGCCGTATTTTAAAAAAGCGTAAAATTAAAAGCTCTTCTGTGATTGGTCGAATCGTTTAGAATCTTACGAATGGATATCCGTTAGTTTATAAGTTTATCACGAGACGTCGCAAATTGATATGTGTGTTACAATGTGAATTATGACTCTTTCCAAATCAATACTATAAAAACTGTAAAGGGAGGATAAAACTTGTTGAGTTACTTGCCGGTTCTTCAAGAACAAGGCCTCCTGGTAGACTCTCGAACCGATGGCATCAAAATTGACTTTCATAAGTGTACAAATTGTACCTAAATGAATAAAGTAATTTTGACTTTGACTTTGATAAATTAGCGAAAATGTGGGCGTAAAATAATATAATTTATCTCTCGTTTAGAATCCTTCGAAAGTTTATAAATTTCCTAGGAAATTTATAAACTTGCGGATCTTGTTATCTTCCGGTGACATATACATCGATAATACGGCTATAGGATTTAGTATTAGTTTCATATTCCATCTCACGCTTTACGAATCAAATATTATGTAGACAGTCTTCATCTCGGGGCACAGCAACTTTACCAAACATCTTTTCAATATAGATGTAACAGACAGTCCACTGTGCAGAGCCTGCATGGTGGAGGAAGAAACCGCCGCTCCCGTCCTGCTGGAGTGCAGAGGAGTGGCAGAATACCGGGCTCGCTTCCTCGGGTCACCGAGGAGCGGCCAGGAGTTGCTTGGTAATCTCAAGGCGCTAGGCGAGTGCTTGGTAGAGCTGGGAAGGCTGGAGTGATCCAGACCACACCCACCGCCACAGCCCACACCCACCGCCACAGCCCACACCCACCACACGCAGAATAGGCGCACCAGCAGTCGAGTTGCGGAAACTGCCCGTACGAAGAAGATGTAGACAGTCGTGACGAATGTGAGCGTTGTTATTCGCAGAAACGCTTTGTAACATTTGCCTAGGCACTCAAATGAATGCTAGGTGAAATTTTAAAATATTACTCCCTTCTTATCGACACCATTTCGCACTGTATCATGACGCGACTTCGTTTTGCGCCCAATGTGATTCCGCTTTTGATTTCTCCACTCAGTGTACTCCTAGCTTAACGTTACAAAATCCAGGGAGCATTGAAAGCGTTCGTTACCTAACCAATTCAAAAGGCAATTTATGAGTCAACGTTGAGCGGAATCGCGAAAAATTGCTGGCTGTAATTTTATTACATAAACGTTTCCAGGTAACTTAATATGCAAAGCTGTTTTTATTAGTACTACCAGACTTTGAATCAACAAACAAAGCAGGATAGTTTTAAAAGGTAATGACAGGATGTTACTCAAATTTTAAATTATTCAGATTTTGGCACGTAAGTAACATTAATACGAAACGAACGAAAAATATAGACGAACATCCCCAAAGACTACGCTATAAAAACCAATGAATACTTCGATTTAATAAACCGATTAACAGTTATATTAAAAGAAAACTGATTTTTGTAAAAAAAATGAATATTTATTGTAGGCGAACATCGTGAGAACGTATCACGACCTACAATAATTTAATTTAATTTTGTAATGTGTTTTGCCGATCCAACTTCTACGATTAGATGGTTTTTATCTTGATTATGATTATTATGACCTCAATATTTTTTATTGCAGCAAATGCTTAAGAAAGGCTAGTGTCCTATGGAACATCATGGAAATATGGAACATTTGAACCATCCAGCTTTCCATTATTCCTCGTGTAGAGAATAATTTCAAATACAGGCCAGATGACAAAGGTGTCGTCGAGTATTCCTGTTAATGTTACTTTTACTCGGACTCTGCGGGACTCTCACCGAAAAGTCCTCACTGCCTGTCCCCATAGACTTGATGAAGAGCTCATGATTATCAGGGGGTACCGGTTAACTTCATACGAGCCGACATGCGCCATGCACGAAGCGGCAGTTGTGACCTTTTCCTGCCGGTACCACTGCGCCGAAGAGGGTCTTCCATTCTATCTCCTTAGCCTCCTTCTGGGAGACAGTCTAACAATACTACCGTGTCCAACGTTTCCTAAAATTTACATATGAAACATGAATCAATAAACTTCTCGAATCGATATTCACCAAAAGTCTATTGTCAGTAAATCACAAGCAATATTCATATAAAATTTACATACAGCTCAAAGAGCACAATCGAATGCCAAAGTTTATCACCCACGTGGATCCTGTTCAAATGTTTAATTCATGCGTTTACAGTGCTCGTGCAAAGTTCCTTTGTATCGGAGTATTGTTTCGATTCGCGGTACATTTCGTATGGTAATTTTTCAATGGAATTACTTCCTAATAGTAAGGTTGGATACGTTATTATTTTCATGAAATAATTTATGGAGCAAATTGTAAAAGTACTAAATGAATCATCATCATCGGCCGACTGTTGGAATGAAATACATAGTAAATGAATAAACGATAATATTAAAGCTGAATATGGAAAATTATCATCGCATGTAGTAAAAGCCGTCTGAAAGAAACTCCGAATTCTATGCAGACCATCGCACCAAGGAGGTACTCGCCTGGTCGCGAGTAAACAACTCCCAAGCAGCAAAACAGCAGCACTCCCAATGGTTGGTATCAGGCAGGTGACCGGACATTAAACTACGCCAAAATCTATAACACTATGGTGATATATAGCACTAACCCCAAACAAACTAGAACCGGGGTAGGAAAAAAAGAAAAGTTTTAATCTAAATAGTCTACAAAGCAGCATCACTAGTCCTTTATAATCATCATCATCATATTTTATACTGTACTTACATTAGAAGTATTCTGGAACACGCTTCGCAAATTTGGAATCTCTGTTAAGCAACTTATATAGTCGGTATTCAACGCATACAGAAGACATTTCTGAAGCATCTTTGTTTGCTAAACTCTCATGGGAATCTGCTCACTATGAGGATTGCGCAGGAAATTTCATATCTACCCATTAGAACTGCGGCGTAAAATAGTAAATGTGACCACCTGCTTGGGATCCAGTAATTAAAATTATTAAAACTCAAGCAAACCACCACACAGCAAGACCTAATGACACCGTGAGCTCCATTTGCGTGAAACGGTACACTCCAAATCAATAATTAAAGTGACGGTAGATTTAACTATTTCATAAAAAATGACAACCTACATCTTTAGTCATCCCGTGACCACGAATGCTGAAAAGTGTTACGAAACGTTGGGCAAGAATAACAACATGTAAAATCTAATTACACGCGAGTTAAATCCGTAAAAGTTGTTTTCTTTATAATAGCTAATTTAACTTTTCTAGTCAAAATAGCGACCGGAAAAATCTATAGTCCAGATTCACTTGGTAAGCTTGATCTTAATTTACCCCGAAGTAGTCGTCAATTTGTACCCTTTCATGTACCTCTTTGTAGCACTAACTATAGACAAAACAGTTTTGTGTACCGAGGGACCAATTCAACGAGTTTTCAAAGAGTCTGGACCTATATATATATTTAGTTGTAGTGTCCGAACGGTGGAGACGCTAATCTGTTACCAATTCTTTACAGGCTAGCCTTAAACTCCATCCTTTCTTTCTTGTTTTGTGCTTGTAATGGGTAGTATGGTGTATTGTATTGTATTCTTGTTTTTGATTGTTAAATTGTGCTATACTCTATCGTTATATGTATGGATCTCTTATTGGCTTGCAATAATCCAGAATGATATAACTGTTGATTAGCCGAATAAATAAAAATAAAATATAAAATATCAGCCGAGAGACGTCTACTGTTGGACATAGGCATCCTCCAAGGATCTCCAACTCGATCGTCCTGCGCTGCCCGCTGTATTTTTATTATATAAGATAAACGCTCCAAATAAGAAAACCTACCATACCAGTCCTGTATTTGAAGAAATACCGTATGCTTACTTGCCACTCTATAGTCACACTACATACTAATTAAAAAAACAAAGTTGTACAAAAATTTCAGCGACTATTTTCGAGGCTTTTTCAATCTCTCGGAGCCAAGGTTTGGCTCTATATTCGCACGTTTTATGCAGCCATTACTTTTCATTTTGTCACGTGAACATGCCCGACGCTGTCCCGATGACAAAAACCGTCGTCAATATTTCAGGGTAAAACCTTTTAGAACTCTCTGGGGTACAAGGTATAATCACAGATGGAATAGCGAGAATTCACTGTAAGGTCGTTTTTAGGGTTCCGTACCTCAAAAGGAAAAAACGGAACCCTTATAGGATCACTTTGTCGTCCGTCTGTCTGTCTGTCTGTCTGTCTGTCAAGACCCTTTATCTCAAGAACGCGTGGACGTATCAAGCTGAAATTCACATGAAATACTCAGGTCTATTGTCCCTTTAAGCTGTGAAAATATCAAACTTCTAAGCCAAGCCAATCAAAAGATACAGCCGATTATGTCGATATTTTCAACAAATTTCCGACACTCGCAAAGGAATCAAAACCTACAGGATACTTCCCGTAAACTCAGAATCTTGAAATTTGGCATGAAGCATTGTCATATAATGCAAATATAGGAAAAAATGCGAAAATCACATTTTTTTAGTTATATAATATAATAAAAATATTTGAATAAAATTAAACTTACTACCTTATTTCTCACGAACGAATAAAGGTATCAAATTGAAATTTATACCGAATACCTAGGTCTATTGTCCCTTTAAGCAGCGAAAAAATCAAATTTCTAAGTTAACGCGATCAAAAGATACAGCAGTTTATACCGACACCTTAGACAAATTTCCGACACTCGCAAAGGAATCAAAACCTACAGGATACTTCCCGTAAACTCAGAATCTTGAAATTTGGCATGAAGCGTTGTCATATAATGCAAATATAGGAAAAATTACGAAAATCACATTTTTTTAGTTATATAATATAATAAAAATATTTTAATAAAATGAAAGTTACTACCTTATTTCTCACGAACGAATAAAGGTATCAAATTGAAATTTATACCAAATACCTAGGTCTATTGTCCCTTTAAGCAGCGAAAAAATCAAATTTCTAAGTTAACGCGATCAAAAGATACAGCAGTTTATACCGACACCTTAGACAAATTTCCGACACTCGCAAAGGAATCAAAACCTACAGGATACTTCCCGTAAACTCAGAATCTTGAAATTTGGCATGAAGCGTTGTCATATAATGCAAATATAGGAAAAATTACGAAAATCACATTTTTTTAGTTATATAATATAATAAAAATATTTTGATAAAATGAAACTTACTACCTTATTTCTCACGAACGAATAAAGGTATCAAATTGAAATTTATACCAAATACCTAGGTCTATTGTCCCTTTAAGCTGTGAAAATATCAAACTTCTAAGCCAAGCCAATCAAAAGATACAGCTGATTATGTCGATATTTTCAACAAATTTCCGACACTCGCAAAGGAATCAAAACCTACAGGATACTTCCCGTAAACTCAGAATCTTGAAATTTGGCATGAAGCATTGTCATATAATGCAAATATAGGAAAAATTGCGAAAAATAACATGTTTTTAGTTATATAATATAATAAAAATATTTTAATAAAATGAAGCTTACTACCTTATTTCTCACGAACGAATAAAGGTATCAAATTGAAATTTATACCGAATACCTAGGTCTATTGTCCCTTTAAGCAGCGAAAAAATCAAACTTCTAAGTTAACGCGATCAAAAGATACAACAGTTTATACCGACACCTTAGACAAACCGACACCCGCAAAGGAATCAAAACCTACAGGATACTTCCCGTAAACTCAGAATCTTGAAATTTGGCATGAAGCATTGTCATATAATGCAAATATAGGAAAAATTGCAAAAATCACAGTTTTTTTAGTTATATCTTAATATATATAAATCTCGTGTCACAATGTTTGTCCTCAATGGACTCCTAAACCACTTAACCAATTTCAATCAAATTTGTACACCGTGTGCAGTTTGATCCAACATGAGAGATAGGATAGTTTTTATCTTGATAAGTAGTCATTTTTTTTTACTGCAGATACAATGTTACAGGTCAGTAGTATGAAATTACCACAGCAACGCGTGGCCGGGCAGCTAGTAATATAATAAAAATATTTTAATAAAATGAAACTTACTACCTTATTTCTCACGAACGAATAAAGGTATCAAATTGAAATTTATACCAAATACCTAGGTCTATTGTCCCTTTAAGCTGTGAAAATATCAAACTTCTAAGCCAAGCCAATCAAAAGATACAGCTGATTATGTCGATATTTTCAACAAATTTCCGACACTCGCAAAGGAATCAAAACCTACAGGATACTTCCCGTAAACTCAGAATCTTGAAATTTGGCATGAAGCATTGTCATATAATGCAAATATAGGAAAAATTGCGAAAAATAACATGTTTTTAGTTATATAATATAATAAAAATATTTTAATAAAATGAAGCTTACTACCTTATTTCTCACGAACGAATAAAGGTATCAAATTGAAATTTATACCGAATACCTAGGTCTATTGTCCCTTTAAGCAGCGAAAAAATCAAACTTCTAAGTTAACGCGATCAAAAGATACAACAGTTTATACCGACACCTTAGACAAACCGACACCCGCAAAGGAATCAAAACCTACAGGATACTTCCCGTAAACTCAGAATCTTGAAATTTGGCATGAAGCATTGTCATATAATGCAAATATAGGAAAAATTGCAAAAATCACAGTTTTTTTAGTTATATCTTAATATATATAAATCTCGTGTCACAATGTTTGTCCTCAATGGACTCCTAAACCACTTAACCGATTTCAATCAAATTTGTACACCGTGTGCAGTTTGATCCAACATGAGAGATAGGATAGTTTTTATCTTGATAAGTAGTCATTTTTTTTTACTGCAGATACAATGTTACAGGTCAGTAGTATGAAATTACCACAGCAACGCGTGGCCGGGCAGCTAGTAATATAATAAAAATATTTTAATAAAATGAAACTTACTACCTTATTTCTCACGAACGAATAAAGGTATCAAATTGAAATTTATACCAAATACCTAGGTCTATTGTCCCTTTAAGCAGTGAAAAAATCAAACTTCTAAGTTAACGCGATCAAAAGATACAGCAGTTTATACCGACACCTTAGACGAATTTCCGTCACACGCTAGGGAATCAAAACCTACAAGGTACTTCCCGTGAACTCAGAATTTGATTTAATACGTCATAAATTGTAAACCGCTGCGTTTGTACGGCGGAACCCTCGGTGTGCGAGTCCAACTCGCACTTGGCCGGTTTTTTGTAACAGCTATTGTTGTTGGCCGCAGATGGTAATTCCCCTTGGAATCATTTGCTACTTTTTTTATAAAAAAAAATGCCTTGACTCAAGTTATGCGCCATGTCATCGAGTAATAGGAGGAAGCGCCCTGGCACATGTGATGACATGTTGATGTAGTACAAACAATATAGTGAAGAAAAAATCGGGAGTGGTCTCCCCTTGACTTTCTCGTATACCGGAAACGACTCAAAGGTTGATAGAAACCTTATATTTTGATGTCATACATGCATGTTAAATTTTGGTCACCCATCCGAGTACCGACCGCGCACTTGGTTGCTTAACTTTCGTGATCGACGGCTCAAAATTTGATAGAAACCTTATATTTTGATGTCATTAACGTATGTTAAATTTGGTTGCAATAAAGTAAAGCATGCTCGAGTTATCGTGCTAACGCACAGACACACACACAGACATAATTCCAAAAAAATATTTTGGACTCAGGGAGGTCCAAAACGTGTAAATCCGTCAAAATCTCGAAGTCGAATTTTTTTACGATTACAAGACTACTTACGAGAGAACGGCCCTCATCGGACGCGCTATAGCACGTCATTTCGGCATTTAATTTGTTCAATTAATGACCTTATTGCCGTGTGTTTGGTACAGTATTTGAATGAAACAGAATGATGTCCTTGCCAGACGCCAGATCGGTGTGCTTCGCGCCTAACATACAAGTTCTTAATGATACTTTCTTTAGGCTAAATAATTGGTGTGGCGTGGAAATATATATTCTTATTATTATCAAGTCAAGTCGACGACTATGCGCCTGTGCTGTGAGGGTGAGAGGCTAGATTATTCCAGCCAGCCCAAGTTGTCCAGGAAATCTCGTGGCGAGCCCGAAGAGTTGCCACTGCGTTGCATTCCATCAGGACGTGAGCGACTGTTTCTCCGGCCTCCATGCATAGGGGGTTGTCTGTTATACCCAAGGTGAAAAGGTGTTTATTAAAATTGCCATGGTCCTCATGGCCGAAAGGTGAGCGATCGCCTTTCGGCCATGAGGACCAAGGTCACTTTCTTAATTACCCGGTGATGTTGTAAAGTCCATTTGCGGTTAACAAAAATAGTTGTCCAAAAAATTCGCGAATGAGCCAATTTTACATTTCCCAATTTTAGTCCGAAATAAAACTCATAGGACAACTTATTCTATAAACTACAACTCCAAACTAGTTATTGAAGCGAAGAAAATTAAATGTTACTGCACATAAAATATCTATCACAAGACCCACTAAATTCAGGCAACGACTGCAAGTCATCGACAGTTGTAAATTTATTATCCAATTTTAGTAATATTCACTTGGCAACTGCCAAGAAAACTTGTCCCTCTCTATCATTTCGATAACCTGACTGAAAAAAGTGGATCGGACCAAATTTCGGACTTCTATGAAGTTTTTACCCGGGCTTGAAATTTTTGTTTTGGGCTGGTTATTGGCTTTCGTGATATATTGTTTACTGAAGGATGGTTCTGTCGCCTACATAAAAGGTGCAACAAATCAAAAAGATTTGTTGCACCTTTTATGTAGGCGACAGGCTGGCAACCTGAAACATTTGGAGGCACTGCATTGCCCACACTGCCTAATGTGGCATTACGTCTTACTTAACTCTTCCAGGCAACCTTAGGATGGACACTTAACTCTTCCAGGCAACCTTAGGATGACAGGACTTTATACAATAACAGTACAAGGAAGATAGCGATGCAGCAACTTATTACTAACAAAATATACCTACTGATAAACGATATAGGTACTTACACTATTACACATAAGCATATAATATATACATACATGTACGTACCTAGGCTAGAAAACGTTTCTTGGGATCTTCCATTCCTGTGAAGTTACAGTTTCTCGGGGCTTCGAGCTGGATTTCCTGGTGAGCACAATTTGTTTACTGAGTTTGGCTGGTGGTAGGTAATGAAGTAGAATGATGAGGTAGCTAGTGCCTCAGACAGAGGTCCAAGGGTGCAGGTGATAGGTGCACTCTCTTCCACCTGGCCTTATCATCGGATGACATGAAAGCTCATGTAATATATTAGGACTTTTCAATATTTTTTCGTAATTTTATAAAATTTTGCTTAACCAGTACATTTTTTAAGACTTATGAAAAATGTCAACATGAAGATGAAGCGTAAACCAAAAACAGTTTCTAACTAATGAAAATGTGCACTAATGCAATTCAACCAGCTCAGGACAACGGATGTGATTCAATTAGTTAGTCTCTGGCGCCGGTATAGGGCTACCATCTCACACATTTAAATTTTAGGACTTACATTTCTGTAAACATTTTTTCTATGGAAATGTGTGTATGTAGGTACGGTGTATTTTTTTGTTTTATTTGGAAATGCACGATAGTAGTTTTCAATAAATACAAAACTAATTTATTTAAGTCTAATCACACAGCATTTTTAAAAGAGTAGATGATAATTGTTTCTATTTATACAAACTGCAATGACACGGTAATTTTATATACCTTCACACAAACTCGGAATGCGAGTCATACCCACGTGATTTGAGTTCGGTACACAAGAGTATACTGGGTAACATTAGTGACCGGTCGTGGTACTGAGTGTGTACCCAGGTATCTACCGAACTCTGGTCACGTGGGCATGACTTGCGTTGCGACCGTTTGTATGAAGATACAATACCGGATTATAATATTACCGTGCAAACGTGTCGCTGGATAGGAAAAGGTCCCAGCTCCCAGTCCTATCCAGCCTAGACTACATAAAAACGTTTTCTTTTCGTTGTTTCACTTTACAGAAGATTGAAGAGAATCTTTTTTTCTGCTAATACTTTGCAGACTTTTCTTTCAAATCTTCCTGAAAAAAATCGGGAGTGGTCTCCCATTGACTTTCTCGTATACCGGAAACGACTCAAAAGTTGATAGAAACCTTACATTTTGATGTCATACATGCATATAAAATTTTGGTCACCCATCCAAGTACCGACCACGCACTTGGTTACTTAACTTTCGTGATCGACGACTCAAAAGTTGATAGAAACCTTATATTTTGATGTTATATATGCATGTGAAATTTCGTTGCATTATTTTAAAGCATACTCGAGTTATCGTGCTAACGCACAGACACACAGTCACACAAACACACGGACACACAGACACACACACAGACATAATTCCAAAAAAAAATATTTTAGAACTCAGGGAGGTCCAAAGCGTGTAAATCCGTCAAAATCTCGAGGTCGATTTTTTTTACGATTACAAGACTTCCTCTATACTACGTATACGAGAAAGTAAAAATAATGAAAATTATGGCAAATAAGACAGAAAATTTCATCTAACAGTGTCCGAACACAATCAGCTATTGGTAACCCTACTCATAAAACAACTGCGACTTTCGTAGCCCAGTTAATGAGTCCTGTAACTGAAGAACATAAGTACACAACTTATTTGTACCTCGCAAAATGCACGTAGCTGTTGCAAAAATTTAATAAAACTAACTAACTTAAGTGTTAGACGCAGGTGTTCGCCAGCTACACAGAAATACACGTTATAATGCTAACAAAATTCCTTGTGATTTAGCGAAATGAGCAGCGTGATATGGTGATTCAACATTTCCAGATGAATGTCTTTAGTTTTTATAATAAAGGCAATAATCCTAATACGATCCATACCTATCAAATATTATAGGCGCGGCGAAAAAAACCCAATAACTTGCAAAATATTGAAGCTAGCCTTATGAAATAAAGATGTATTATAGAAAATTTTATAATGCTTATTTACTGTTGTATTTTTGATGAAACAATGTATAACTTAGTTTCTAGGGTTCCGTACCCAAAGGTTAAAACGGGACCCTATTACAAAAACTTCGCTGCCCGTCCGTCTGTCACCAGGCTGTATCTCATGAACTGTAAGGGCCTGTCCGCACAGCGATAAAACATTTGCGCGGAAATAATTCCGCACCGTATCGCGTTCAATTTGCATCAAACCACACATTTTTTTACTGCATGTGCGGATAGTCCAATAAGATACCATGTGTCACAGAAATTTGCGAGAAAAAAAACGTGCGGTGAAATATCGCTGTGCGGACAGGGCCTAGTAGTGAGGGAGTTGAAATTTTCACAGATGATGTATTTTTGTTGCCGCTATAACAAATACTAATAAACAGAATTAAATAAATATTTAAGTGGGCCCTCATATAAAAAACCTGGTTTTTTTTTGCTTATTTATGCTCGATATTGATAACGGCAACAGGTAGACGCTTGAAATATTTACAGAATATTTAGTTATACACTTTAAAAATAATTAATTAAATTAAAATAAAAGAAAATAAAAGAAATATCTAAGCACCCTGTAGAGGACAGCGCGCCGCGATCGGTCTACCAGTCACTAACTGCAATACCTCCGTCCGATATACCCTCCCGTTTTTGGAACTCAAGGTTGAATCTTGGAATCGATCGTTGAGACTAGTGATAAGTGCAATAGGTATAAAATGTATATAGCCAATGTGTTTTGAAATAAATTAAGTGAACTACCGATGAGACTTTTACTCCTAAGAAACAACAAGAACCTTCCTTACCTCAAGAAAACAGCTTCACTTCACAACAAATCCATACAGTCCACAACAGTTTCCTGGTCCATCGATTGCCGGATTTTAAGAACTCTCACCAGGACACAACAGTTTCCTGGTCCATCGATTGCCGGATTTTAAGAACTCTCACCAGGACACAACAGTTTCCTGGTCCATCGATTGCCGGATTTTAAGAACTCTCACCAGGACACAACAGTTTCCTGGTCCATCGTTCGCCGGATTCAAATAAACCACGCTGGTATTTCGTTAGCCAGATTGAAGAAACTCGCGCCAGGACACAACAGTTTCCTGGTTTCATCGCTCACCATATTTAATGCAAGAAAAAATGGTGAGGACACGCTCTCAAGAACGCGTACCAAAAACAGTGTTTACCGATCCTCCGCGTTCTCCGTCGGCAAACGCAAGCCAAAGCGCGGCACGTTCGGGTGGTTTGATCGACGCCACTCTTCGCGACCGACTTGAGGCATCAAGCAACGCACCTGCGGACTACAACAGAGACGCGACTGTCGCCATGGGCGCCAAGGGGGGGGGCTATAGCGCCGAAGCGCTGCTCACCTCTGCGCACCTTTCGCGTCTCTCTCGTCCGAGCGAAGCTCTACGCGCTGAGTCACCACGTCGCCCGTCACCTTCGAGGTCCAGAGCATCACGACTAGCAGCGCCGTGGCCCGCATACGGAACGCACAATTGGAAGCGGAAGAACGACTAGCAGACATAAGGAAGAAAGAACTCGCAATTGAAACAGAAATAAGGAAGAAAGAACTCGCAATTGAAACAGAAATAAGGAAGAAAGAACTCGCAATTGAAACAAGTCTCATCAGGAAGAGGTTAGCCGTCGACATCGAGAACATTCGAGAAGAAGAAGTCGACGTAGAAGGTTCGTGCGTCGCCGACATCAACGAGCGCATCGATAGCTGGCTGCAACAGAACGTCGAAATTCCCTCCGTGCGACGGGGGGAGAGAATTACTCCGGGACACAAGGCGCCTACAACCGACGACGCCGTCCCTACGCAGGCGCTGCGGACCCCGTTGACCGTACGGGGGGAGCAACCGACATACGCAACCCAGCGGCACCACGAACGGGTGCATTTCGATGAAAACGACGCTCGCCGACCGCGATCACCGACGCCAACACGACGACAGAAGGGGATCGAGCAACTCACAGAAGCGTTCGAGAGGATGTCCCGGGTGCGCCCCGCGCCCCGGCAGGCCACCGAGTTGCCAACATTCTCCGGCGCCGTCAACGAGTGGCTACCCTTCAAAGCGGCGATGATAGAATCCACCGCCACTTACAATTTCGCGCCTACCGAGAACATGGCCCGCCTTCGAAACTGTCTACGAGGGGAAGCTCGCGAAGCAGTCGCCGGTCTCCTGTGTACCGTATCAACCCCCGCACAAGTAATGCGCACACTGGAACAATGCTTCGGTCGACCAGAGTTCATCATAGACAAGGCGATGGAAGACTTGCGCCGCCTGCCACGCCTGGGGAGCTCCGCCAACGAAATCAACACGTTCGCAGTAAAACTCCAAAACATCGTATGTGTGCTACAAAACATAGATCGCCGTGACTATCTACACTACCCGATGCTGCCGAGGGAGGTACTGGAGAAGCTGAGCCCCTACTTGCGCGCCCGGTGGTGCGACTACGCGAAACAACGCATGCGCAGCAGCGACCCACAACTCGTCTTGCTGTCACAGTTCCTGATGGAGGAAGCGGACCTGGCGCTACAATTTACGTACTCGTCGCACCCGGTTGCGGCTGCGATACCGAAGACGTCCCGACTAGCAACATCGGCTCCGACGGGCGCCGTGAAGAAGAAGGTCAACATATATACGACTACTGCAGACACCGCATTTCCTGTGAAGAAGACGGACGCCACAGCACCGCCGCAAGAAAGAAAATACGAGTGTACGAGCTGCAACGAAGAACATCTGCTGCCAAACTGCAAGAAGTTTCGAGCAGCCAGCGTCGACGAAAGATGGAAGATTGTCAAGGACAACGGCGTCTGCTTCAAGCGTCTGGAGAGCCGCCACCGACGTCAACGCTGCAACAAGGGAGCGTGCGGTCTGAACGAGTGCCGCCCCCACCACCGCCTGCTACACTTCGAAGAAAGAAGAGAAGAGTCCAGGACGCCGGAACACGCCGCTGCCACTGCCGCCGAAGAGAACGTGTCAGTAGCTGTCGCCGCCGCCGAAGACAGAAGCATGGTGCTGCTGAAGGTGGTTCCAGTCACCGTGGGAGGCCCGAAGGGGGAAGCTGACACCTACGCGCTACTGGACGAAGGCTCTACGGTGTCGCTGATGGAAGAGGAACTGGCAAGACGACTGGGCTTCAAGGGGCCTACGCGACCGCTCCACATTCACGGAGCGACATCCAGCAGCCGAGAAGTCACCAGCCAGCTCATCGAGGCAGAGATCAAGAGCAAGAGAGGCGCCGACAGTCACCGGGTGAAGATGCGCACCACACAGCAACTGGTATTGCACAGTCAAGCAGTACCGGCCACGCTGCTGAGTCATGCGCACCTCCAGGATTTGAACAAAGAAGAAGTCTGCTACGAGAAGACGAAGCCGCAGCTGCTGATAGGCGCCGATAATTGGCATCTCATCGTGTCACGGCGAGTCAAGATGGGCCGAAAGAACGAACCGGCCGCTTCTCTCACCGAACTCGGTTGGACGATCCACGGCACTGTACCGCGGTCTTTATATGACAGAGACTGCGCGTCGATATTGCACATGTTCACACCGAACCACAGCGACGCAGAGAACGAGCGACTAGAAAGAATAGTCGAAGAACATTTCGAAATCGACGCGCCGGGGGTCGCGGACTCCGAACGACAAGCCGTCGAGATCTTCGAAGCCACCGCCCGACGAGTAGACGGCCGCTTCAAGGTGCAACTACCGTGGCGCTGGGACGATGTCGCCACGCTGCCAAGCTGCAACGCCGCACTTGGACGATTGCAACCAATCGAAAAGAAGTTTGAACGAGAGCCAGGCTTCGCTTCGCAATACGAACACGAAGTTGAGGCACTGCTGATGAAGCCATGCGACGAGACCGAAGAGAGCAGCAAGAGGCAGTGGTACCTACCGCACTTCACGGTTTTCGATCCCAATAAACCGGGGAAGCTGCGCCTGGTATTCGACGCAACGCACGACGCTACACGCCTTTCGTCGCGCACCGTCTGGGAAAGATAGCCGAACGCACCGAGCCCGAACACTGGCGATGGGTGCCTACCCTGCACAACGTAGCTGACGACGCGACGCACACATCGAGCAAGCCCATAGCCGCCAACGACAGGTGGTTCGACGGGCCTGCCTTCCTGCTTAGACCAGAGGACACTTGGCCAATAGAACAGGAAGCCGAGAAGATGTGGATCCAGAGGGCACAACAAGACAGCTTCGAAGCGAAGATCCGAAGCCTACAGGATGGGAAGGGAATCACCCGGTCCAGCCCGCTATACAAGCTGGACCCCACCCTGCGGGACAGCGTGCTGTGCTTGAACGAACGCATACGTAACGCCAACGTACCCCGCGACATGAGGGAGCCTACGATCCTGAACAGCAGGCACCCTTTTACAGGCCTGCTGGTGATGAAGGAGCACCGGCAAGCACACCACGCCGATCGAGAGGAGCTTGGCCAGCGACACCGCACAAGTTGGCGATTCATCCCTCCTGGGGCTCCTAATATGGGGGGAGCCTGGGAGCGCCTGGTGCAGTCAGTGAAGGTCGCGCTGACCAGCGTCCTGCACGAAAAGACACCGACCGAAGAAGTGCTGGCAACACTACTGACCGAGGCCGAGCACAGTATCAACGCTCGGCCCCTCACCCACGTTTCCGTCGATCCTCATGATCCGGAGGCGCTGACACCGAACCATTTCCTGTTGGGAACCTCCATGGGCCTACCACACACGGGACCCTGCGACCCAGCCGATCGACGCGTCTGGCGAGCGAGTCAAGCGCTTGCCAACGAATTTTGGCGGAGATGGGTGCGCGAGTACTTTCCTATACTCGTGCCCCGTCAAGCTGCCGCCACACCCGGAGAGAAGCAACTCCAACGAGGCGACTTAGTCGTGATCGCCGACCCCAACCTGCCACGAAACGTATGGCCCCGAGGAGAGGTCATCGAGGTGCACCCAGGCCCCGACGGCCGAGTGCGCTCCGCCGACGTCCGCACACGAGGAGGGATCCTGCGACGTCCAACCACCAAGCTCGCCGTCCTCCCAGTGAAAGATGGCTGCGACGAGTCTACGCCGGGGGGAGAGCTGTAGAGGACAGCGCGCCGCGATCGGTCTACCAGTCACTAACTGCAATACCTCCGTCCGATATACCCTCCCGTTTTTGGAACTCAAGGTTGAATCTTGGAATCGATCGTTGAGACTAGTGATAAGTGCAATAGGTATAAAATGTATATAGCCAATGTGTTTTGAAATAAATTAAGTGAACTACCGATGAGACTTTTACTCCTAAGAAACAACAAGAACCTTCCTTACCTCAAGAAAACAGCTTCACTTCACAACAAATCCATACAGTCCACAACACACCCATACAAAAGACATGATTTTTTGCGTTTTTTTTTTAAAGAAGGTACGGAACCCCTCGTGCGCGTATCCGACTCCCACTTGGCCAGTCTTTTTTTCATAAAGCGTAGCTCGCACTTTTACTAACTAACCTGTTCTCTTTGCTGCCAGGAGCTCCAATTTCCAAAGACATTATTAGAGAAGTTATTTATCTATTTGTTCTTATTTGACCAACACAGTCACGTTGCACAAATTTGTTCACTTTAATTGGTCTTATCATTGTAAGAGGTATCTACAGTTCTTTTTCTATTTTCTCTAGAAAAATAAATTTGCTACGGAGTGGACCAAGTGCGTAGGTACTCTAATATTACCAAAATACTTATGTCCATTAAAATTAAATGTGACCTTTTACCTTTATTCCTCTTAAGCTACTTATTTTAGGTCAATTTAATGTCTTGCATTAGTGATGTAAAAAGATAAAAGTTCTTAGTAAATAAAGTATATGATATTACAGTTTAATATTAAAACATTTTGATCAGTAATTTCAATAAGAAGATTATTCTTATATTCCTTCGAAAAAGTAAATTGGTTTTTGTTACAAACTTCGCTCGCATTATATTTCCCAATAGTGAAATCTCGTTAAATATCGTTAATATTTATAAAAAAGAATTATTATGAAATTGTTAGATAAAGTTAAGCCTGCTTGTCGGGTTACAAAGTAAAGTTTAATTATTTTAAAAATAATAGGACGTTAATGACTGAGCCTTTTAAAAGGGAAGCTTAAATTATAATCTTCATTCAACTCTGGTAACCCAATGGTCCACCCCTTGTCTATAAATCAAAAGGTAAAACAAGTTACGTTTAAAGGCAATGATATTATATTTAAAAAGAGGTAGATACAGGGTATAAAATGGACCAAAATGTCATCATGCATTCATTTTACACGCTCAAGTTAACTCGGCACCTAAAGTCTACGATTTCATGTTGTCGTATGTGGCGAGTTAACATGGCCGTATTGTAAGTTGTGAGTAAGACAACATGATAACTAGCAATAGAGTAAACGAGAAAGATATATATTGTGCTATCTGCTCGGGTGTGCTAATCAACTTACGTTTAGGGTGCCACATTTGCAAGCAATTAACCTATCTACCTCTTTTTAAATATAATATCATTGTTTAAAGGTGTCTGCCTACTACAAAGTTTCCTACCATGACGGTAGCCGTACCGACACATACAAAAATAAATATTCTCGGTATGAATTAATATGATATAACGCCCACTAGACCGTTCCGCCACCTACCATACATGTGTACGTATCGTGTCGGGATCGGAAAAGTATTCTCTTCTACCACCTGTTGACGTTCCGGCCATACATGATACGCTACGTACATGGTCAGTGACGGAACGGTATAAAACTATCCAAGACTAAATAGATCGCGTTTACGTCTTATAGTAAGCGCACTAACCGGTCATGTTAATTTTAGCAAATACCTTTTCACCTTAGGTATAACAGACAGCCCCCTATGCAGAGGATGCGTGGAGGCAGAAGAAACCGCCCCGTAACCGCTTACGTTCAAATAGAATGCATCGCAGTGGCAACACACCAGGCTCGCCGCCTGTTCCATCCAGGTAGACTCCAGCATGTCTTCAAAAACGTAAGGCGTTAGGAGACTTGCTGGAAGAGTTGAACTAGAGTGATCCAGCCTCTTAAATGCCCTTACGACGCAAAACAGCATAATCGTTGAGTTGCGGAAACAGCCCGTACGACGAAGAAGACGGAACGGTCTAGTGTGTGTTGTTTCACATTAATTCATACAAAGAATACTCGTATGTTTTTGTATGTGCCTATACGGTTACAGCCACGGTATGATACCGTGTAAAGTGGGGACTCACGGTCACTCCACTGATAGACAGTCGGCGCGATGTGGATGTCATGCAAAAATTTATCAAACACACGACCGCTCCATTTGCGTCACTCCAAATTACTTTTATTCTACACAGCGACTTCTGACCAGGGTTGCCAGGTCTTTTCCAAAAAAATACCGAACAGTGAGCAAAAAAAAAATAAAAAAGGTTCTCACTTGCCGTATTGCCTCGCGCCTATCCTAGGATGTATGAAAATAGCTTCACTTTGTCCGGATTTTATTACTAGGGGGGGGGGGGGGGGGGTGCTTTTGCCCAGAGAGCGGTGAAATGGCTAGATGAGCCCTGATAATGAGGCCACAATTCGTTTATCAAGGAGAAAAGTTAATCAGAAAAAAAATACCGAACCTCCCATACTTCGGTATTTTTGTCATACCGAACACCGAACACAGTGCTAAAATACCGAACGGTTCGGTAAAATACCGAACACCTGGCAACCCTGCTTCTGACACGTCACGAAATGGACGTGGGTTCAGCAACACACGAGCACATTTGGAGTGATGGAGTTATGGAATAGGATATCCAAAAATTTTCGTCACGCCATTCAAGCCACGTGAGATTCCGAACACACGGAACGATTTTAGCTTATTTTGGAGTGATGGTTTGGCGTGATGTGTCTTGGACCGGACTTGAGTTTCCCACATAATGGGGACCTTAAGGCTAAACACGGACTACGATTTTAATCGTTGCGATTTTATAATTGCGAATAGAAATCATAACCCACAATAACCCTACGCATGCAATTTTTTTGTTGGAATGAGTAAGTTTAGTATCTATAGACTGTGCTAGTTTAATGGTATTTTTCACATATTGACGATTATTATAAGCAGCGATTAAAAATCGTAGTGCGCGCTTAACCTATTTAGAAAGCTTAGGACGTATTTAAATTGACGGCGAACTTCTAGGCCTTCATCCGAATCTGATGAAAAGTGACAAAAAGGTCAAAGGTCCAATTGGGATAATCTAGAACCCTCAACCACTGAAAGAGTGGTTACATTAGCACTAACGGCCTTAGCACAATAATGCTTTTATCGCTGTTATAACGGCGATACTATTATTATAAAACGGTGGTAACCAGGCGGACTTAAACCAAGCCTCGCCAAGAGGATCCCGTCAAGATTTTTTTTTTTAAATAACCAAAGTCAATGTTTGAATTACACGTAGAAAATACAACTACTTTTATCGTGAAAATGTAGATTTCATTTTCTTACAAAACTTACATAGTAATATTTTCGCTTGTGTAAAAAGAATTTACTTTTTATTTACGTTAAAACAGATAGTCGTTTTTCACTGGCAGTCTAGTAACAGCTGTGGCTGGCGCTCCAATGTATTTCATACATCTTTTTATTGAATTATAGAAGCTTTCAACATATGGTTCTCGTATGAAAATTTGTCCCTAGCCATATTGGGCTATTTTTGGTTGTTGTTTGTATGGTCTGGGATATTTAGATTAAAGAATTTACATGGTATATTGACATCGACTATATGTATACTGCAGTGGTATACTGTGTGAAAGGTGATATGGCAATGAAGGATGTTAATGTTGAGATGATGGCTGATCGAGGGGAGAGAGGAAGACGAAGCATATTACGCTAACCCCAAATAAAATTAGGAGCAGGGCAGGCCAATTGACATTGACATTAATTATATAGTTTGATATTATTAACCCATTGGATATTGTGACGTACACTACGTCACAAAAAAGCTACTGGCGGATGAATGTGGCTTTAGGCAGCGAGACAGATGGCGTAGACATCAGGCTTAAACTGCGCTGAGTTTCACCCAAGCCAACTTTGGTACCACTTGATGGGGGATGCGGGAAAAGGCCCTTTTCAGGGTCGATGGGGCCTTGTGCTTAGTAGCGGCCAGTCTGCAAAAATTTGCAAATTCTGAAACGTTCGCATACCGATTTATTGCGTAAGTAGTCTAGTTTGATGTTTCTTTTTGCTCTTATTGTTAACGTGTGATGATGTGGGTGGAGGTCGATGGCGCCGCGGTCGTGCGTTCTTAGTAACGATCACGAAAGTTAAGCAACCAAGTGCGCGGTTGGTACTCGGATGGGTGACTGAAATTTTTTGATTTAAGGATAGCAGTCGTTCCCAAGGAGGGTTGGTTTCAGACAGGCGGCTGGCCTTAAAAATCTAATGCCAAATTGTTAAGCAGTATTGTCAATATCAAGACTAACTGCTCCGACCCCAAATAATTTTGTAGCAGTATAGGAAAATGATGATGATTATTTTTAACGTGTGATGATCGTTGTTACCATGATGCTATCACTTACACTTACGCCTGCTTGCAGACTGCATACTAATTTACTGATGGATCTCTGGATCTAAGTTCCGAGTTCTAGTCCCTACTCAGTTCGGTTTATGGTAGGACTTGCTTAAAATCCGACTGGCTAAGTAACACAATTTCATCAAATCAGTCAACATAATAATAGTGTTAGCAGCATTATCATGCTCCGACAGTTAACGATAAGACAGTCAAGACGCTCAGTAGTTGAGGGTTCTAGATGAAGCTGACTTCCACCTTTTTTTATTTCTTTTTCGTCTGGAAATCCATTTGCGGATAAACATGTGGCGGCGTAGGGATCCTCCATGTCGGTAGGTTTTCAACCGACTTCAAAAAGGAGGAGATGTGATGACAAATTGAACTTTGTTTTTCAAACTTGTAAGTTGTTATTTGCAAAATTAATTTTCAGCAGTTTTCAATCCTGCGAGTACATACTCGCCCTGCAAAATGCAGGGAATACCAACTAAAACCAGACGTATTTCCACTTGGTTGCTGTTTAGCGGCAAGGACAGCTTGTGGCTCAAAATCACGAGTCCAAAAACCCGTCGAAGAAACTCCTACTGGCTGAGAGTGCCCGCGGGAAGGAAGGCACTCTCTCGACTTAGGGGCGCGCATTGGAAGATGGACCCTACCCATAACCCATGGCCCTGACTACGGCGGGTTCTGCTGCAGCCTTTGCAGCCGCCTTCACCTATTCTCGCGGACCCATTCCGCAGCCTCCTTATTCTTTGGTTCTTCTGTAAAAAATATACTAAAAAGATAAACAAATAAATCCTGACTATACATGGCATCAATTTTAAACCGTCGGTGCAATCAATCTGCTGACATAGCAAATAAAACGGGAGCTTGTGAAAACAATGCACAGCTCAATATTGAAATTGAAACAAAGTTCATTGAACAACTTGTTTGTAAACGAGCCGTATCAAATGAACCGGCATTTGTTTAAATTTCCATTGGTAACTCTTGCTGAAATAAAACCGCTATTTTGACAGACCTTGATAAAATACCTACCGGACAGCTAAAAAAGGCCAAAACTGAGAATTTTGCAGATTTTGTATTGCAGGTACTTGTATCTCTTCTTTTTTACTTTCTCGTATAAGTAGTATAGAGGAAGTCCTGTAATCGTCAAAAAATTCGATTACGAGATTTTGACGGATTTACACGTTTTGGACCTCCCTGAGTCCAAAAATACCGTTTTTAGAATTATGCCTGTGTGTGTGCGTTAGCACGATAACTCGAGTATGCTTCAACTTATTGCAACCAAATTTAACATGCATGTATGAGATTAAAATATAAGGTTTCTATCAACCTTTGAGTCGTTTCCGGTATACGAGAAAGTCAAGGGGAGACCTTACCCGATTTTTTTGAATAGCGCTCCTACGGCTTTATGTCGCAGCAGCACATTTTTTTATGTTATTTGGTTGGCGGACAATCATACGGTCTGCCTGGTGTGAGCAGTCACCGTAGCCTATAGACGCTTGCAACACTGACGTAACAGTGGACGTGACGCCTTACTCAACAAAAATGTTGTGGCTGCGCAGGACGCTGGGTTCGATTCCCGCCTAAGACAGGCCAATTTTTTCAGTGTACTTTCTAGTTTTAAAAATGTTGTGTTATTTGACTGTTTTACTGTAAGGTGGAGGTACTGCCTCAATTCAGGCCCTTTTTATTTTCGAGCTAGTCCTAGTACCTACGGTGTATCCGACCCGAAACGACATGCTAACAAGTCAAAAATAATTAAGTATGAAAGTTTGAAAAGGGTATACAGATGAATTATATCAATCAATCAATGGTCATGCATAGTTGAAAATTACGCATCAAAACATTTACAAGAGCCTTACGTCAACTCAGTTTGCGTCTGACACTTGATCGAGGTATAAGTTCTAATTGGGGTATATGTATTTCAAAATATGCTACGTCATTCACTGAATCGTGCTTAATGAAATGTACAAAATTGTTGAATTTGTTGCTCGCGCATGAGAAATTAAAGCGAGTTTCCAATGAATTAATGATTGTGAATTATTTTGACTGTGTGATAATTACGTAATTAGATATTTTCCAATACATATGATACATAGAAATAGCGAAGTGTGTCACAGACCCAGATTTCGGTTTTCGCAAGCTAAGTCCTTGGAGGTTTACATCCAACACCGGCCGTCACTCGATTGATGGTGAAGTATATTTGGAACTGAATCCTTTTGTATAATATTATTTTACGATTCAAAATTATTTTACGATACGCGGTAAGCATAGAACAAGACAAGGGTTCAAATTTCTAAATTTTCTCAAATCTGTTTCTTTATTTATTAGGAAACTTCAAACTGATGAATGCGAATCTATCAACAAGAGCACAAAGGGTAAGAGTTATTTAAAGTTAGGTTAATTATAATATTACATATTTCTTGACAACTATTTCCATCTTTAACGCCTAAAAAGAGAATATTTTAAACAAATACAAGTCTAAAATATTAGCAGCTCTTGGTTACCTCACGATGCCTTAGGGAAATTTTTGGGAACATTATTTTAATTTTGATACACGCTAACTTCTTACAGGAAAAACGAGTTTTTGAACAGTAAAGTTTCCTTTTTCATCCAATTCAAGCGTCTTAGGATAAGAAAATCAACTGGGTTTTTAGAAGATTTTTCTTCCCTTTAAGATTTTGTACCCTATTAGCTTTGAGTCTTTGAAGGACTACGGATCAGATTCTAATATTTTCCATTTAACTAAAGCTCATATCGCTTTCAATACGTTCAATGGCTGAGTAGAGCTTACTTAAGATCATGATCTCGTAAGTACATTGTTAAAATCAAACATAAACAATAATCCCCTTGAAATGATCACCAAATTCTACAGATTTCATTTGTACTTCGTTGTTAAACTACACTCGTAGAATCCTGTAAAGCAGACGTGTAAGCAATTAAATTAAATATCTCAAAATTAAACAATGCATAATAATATAGCCTATATTATTGTCCCTCTTTTCTATATACATGTAGCGTGGCATAAAATACAGAAAAGGGAGAGAATAAAAATTATGTAATGATACATAATTGAATGTCCATGACACATAATTCGCAAGAGAATTTTTTATGGGTAGAATAGTTTATGTAATGTGAACAAAAATTTTTTGGTTAGCAGTTATGTAGCAAAAGCCTTAGGTAAACCGTATACAAAGGATAATGCTATATTTAGTATGGGACTTGGGCCATGATTGTGATTTAATGAAATGGGTGCCAAAAGACAAAAAATATGGGAAAATTATGGGAAAAATCTATAAATTACGTAGGGAAAATATCATTAAATTATTTTTGGTGAGTCTTGAGAAATCATAATTGTTATTAGTCTATTCTATTCTTAATTAGTGGCATTTGCAAATCTAAATGATTGTGCATTTTGCCAATGTCAAGTGAAAACTTAATTATAGTTACAAAAATTGTACTGTAGATTTTTGTTAAAAATGGAGTCTCTCAACACGTGTTTTTTCAACAAGAACTCGAGAGAAACTCCAATAGAAACTCTTGTTATTAGTCATTTCAAGGTTACATTAAATTTGTCTATTCTTTTCTTAATTAATGGCGTCGCGTCGCATTAAGCGTACGTATTTTGACAATGTCAAGTGAAAATGTAACTAAAGTAACAAAAATAATTGTTTGGTTGATTGAGGTTAAAAATTGAGTCTCTCAACACGTGTTTTTACGACAAGAACTCGGGAGAAACTCCTTAAATTTGTCTGAGATTAAATTCAAATAATTGACAGGATGACAGTCGTAGTTTTTTGTTCTTAAATTCTCCCTATTTAAGGGAAGGCAAAAGAGTTTAGCCCATACAGCCACACCTACGGCATTTTATCTTTCATAAATTTTGTATTTAAAAGAATAAACATATAGCCCTGTGGCCAATAATTTAAACAAGATCGTTGAAATTATTGGCTACGGAATATTAATGATACTAACTAAACATGCGACTGTATGTACATAAATTATTTTGCCTTCTAATAAATAGTAAAATATCGTAGGAAGTCAGTGCAGCATTAAAATTAAATACTTTTTAATACCTTTTTGCTTTAATATAAAAAATAAACAATAAGAAACCATAATTCTTTAGATTATTTTTGAAGTAGGTATATTTGGTTATTACGAATTGTGGGCAGGTTTTAGCATTCTCCAGAAAGTCTGAGTCTGAAAACGAGAGATACAAGGCGGACTTTTATATTCCTTCTCTGCGCAAGACTTTGAACATTATATTCCCCTACTATATCGCTCTTGAAAATCAAATGAAAACTACCCAAGGGACAAACGCAACGAAACTTAATATTATTCCTGCGAATGACACCCTTGTCAAAATTACTCGTCGCTATCGTGCAAACACCCGGCTATTTCGTTAACGCATTCAGCTTCGTCTAATTTGATCTTCCGCAGCATTTGACTGTTATCCAAACAATTAATATAAGCAATCCCTTGTAATTGGGGATCGACGCTACCCTTCCAAGTGGGAGTGGCAATTTATCTTTCATCTACAAACAATAGGTACATTAAGCAAAGTTAAAAACGCTTGTTCATTCTCAGAAATTGTCACGTAAGTTGTTCACATACTAAAGTCCTAACTTATTAAATCGACTGTCAGTTGTTGGTTAGTTACGCCTTCACGGCCTAATCGATCACCATAAAAGTAACTTTACATATTTTCAGATATAGTTTCTTTATTCCAGAGAATAAGGAAACAAAGAAGAGATCTAAGTAAAACACTTTTCAAATTATTCTCCTTAAGTGTGTATAAATTAATTAGGTTTATACTTATTATACTTGTATTTGACGTTACACCAACAACTTCCTTCATTAACCCTAGAACCCTACCCAGGGGCTATAGTATACTCTGTGGTAGGTAACTTTGATAGGTAATATAATTTCTAATATACAGTTTTGTTATATTTTCTGACGTCTCAACAGCGCCCGCGCCGACGCCAGAACATGAGTGCGTTGCACCGAGTACTACGTTATTGTCACTGTTAAAGTTAATTTTAACTGAAACTTTAACAATAACCATCAAAATCCACTATCTTTTGTTGCACCGTCATGTAAAATGTTAAGCAGGCCACCCACGCTCAGGTTTATCTGACAGTTTTAACTGTTCAGGTGAACTGTTCAGGTAAACATGAGCGTGTATGCCACACAACTGCGCAGGTTTCCACACCTGTTCAGTCGAGCGAAAAAATATGAATTTACATATTGTATACCTGAACAGTTTTAACTGTTTTAACTGTTCAGGTAAAACTGAGCGTGTATGCCGGTCGCCGCGCAGGCGTCAGTTGTCTGATGATTTCTAGAGAGGAAGGACGCACGGCGCTCTACTGTAAAATTAGAAAAAACTCTAAAAAATGACTTCATATACCCTGTTCCAATTACAAAGTCCTTTTTGACAGATAAATACGTCAATAGAATGTAATTGAGACGTAAATTATCAATAAAAAATATAATATTGCATTTTTGAGTAGTACAAATACAATGTTATTTAAACCCGATAAGTGGTGGTTTAATCAACATACCTACCTACCCATGTTTATGAAAGAATAAATGAATTACTAATAATGATATTATGGAAAAAATATTTGAGGCATTCATTATAGTCATTCATTAGGCGACATAGCTTTTCTCATTATTGTAATTCAAGGTAGTCACAGCCAATACATACATATATATAATCACACTCATATTCCCAAAAGGTGTATATTTGGTTAAACATAAAGCCACTTCAGGCAGTATGGACCACGCCATGCAGGCCCCAAACCTGTTACCTATCACCGCTAGTAACTAAATTTGCTTTAGTTTAATAAAATAAACTTAATAACGCTACGGTGTCGAGATCAAGCGCCGCCGGGGTCATGGTTTCAACTGAGAGTTTGTTCAGGTTTACCGCTACGTGTATGGTCTCTATGCAGCTCAGGTTTACATGACAGTTTTACCTGAACAGTTAAACCTGTCATGTAAACCTGAACGTGGGTGGCCTGTTTTATAATTAAAGTTAAAAGGGTTAGAAGTGAAAAGACGTTTCCCTTCCCAAAAATTCACAGGGGTAAATTTTTGATAATGACAATACTTCAAATTGCGTTGTCAAACACAAATCTTACGTCATTGAAATTGATTGCATGACAGTTGACACACACAAACTGTAACTTTAATGCTAATCGTCTGAAGTTGAGCCGTTGAGCGGTTATGGTTATCGTTATTTATTACATCATTTTAACCATTGTTAAAATGATGCAACCTGTATTTCGCTTAACCAGAAATTTGACGGCACCTTTGGGATTTGTTATCGTTATAGTTACTTGGTGCAATTGAGCCTTAATGTACCTATTGTTTATTGAAAATAAAATATTAAAAAAAATCTGCATCGGCCGGGAATCGAACCCGGGCCGCCCGCGTGGCAGGCGAGCATTCTACCACTGAACCACCGATGCTTGTATACCTACGTTAAAATTACGCTATAAATCGTGTAGTTTTATTTAGAAAGTTAAAACTCATCTTTCGTCATAAAGTGGCTGACACGAGCCAAGTAGCGTCGCTAATTATTTTATTCTACAACTTCTAAGTCCGATCAATTTTGCAAAATCTAAAACGTCCAAAAATAGTATTTTAGCACTGTGTTCGGTATGACAAAAATGCCGAAGTATCCCAAGTAGCACAAGTAGCAGTTTAACATATCACCTTTGGTGTACATTGGGACATTTAGCTTTAATAACCACTTATTAAGGTTCAACCGTGATCTTTAACCAGTGAATTACACTTTGATCGTTATAATAGCATTATATAAGTAATAATGGATACTCTTGTCACGTTACTTGAGTAGAAAATGCTGTCAAAAATTCTTTCTTGCAGCATTTAGCATCTTTATATTACATTGGCTGCTTAAGAGTATTTTAATGGTATAAGAATATGATAATTGCTGTATGTAGGTGTCGGGTTACACCATAAAAATGCTGGTTTTAACAGTTCCTTAGTGAACTATCGTACAGCCTAAAGTATCAGTTTGGTGTAAATTTACAATGATTTAATTCCAAAAGTGGCGTATCGGTTCACCTAAGTTCTATTACGCAGCATTTATGGAGTCACCATTTTATTATTCTTATCACCATTATATAATATTGTTTTCTATGATTTGTTTATAATCAATGCGCTTTATTTATGTTAACTTATACCTACTGCCAATAATAATAATAACAAAGCATAACTTATGCCATTAGAAAGAAAACAGAAAAAAAAATATGTTATACGAACATTTTTGTAACATATTTCTAATCAAAAATGTAATATATACGAGGCGCGTAAAAAAATTGCTATAAATTGATATATAGATTCACAGAAAACTCGCGTCCCCAATTGATTTCACGATATTAACGTGATAAACACTAACCAAAATATATATATAATTACACTTTGACACCATTAACAGTTCACAGACATCGCAGAATATTTAAAGACGATTGTCAAAATAGTACACCAAAAATTTAAAACGGTGTTCTTGAAAACTTAAAGATGCATAAGATGACATTGGAGAGCGTATTTTTAGTGCCTTCGCTGCTTAAGAGGTAACATGTGTCCTATTAAATATCTGATACACAGCTTAGTGAACCATAATAACTCTAATATAATGCTACTATAATGCCGTTATAACGAAATGTGACCTAAATGTGAACTATAGGCTGTATAATTTGTGCCCATTTAAGAGTTATAAAGGCTGAGAATGCGCTGTAAACACCTTTATAACACCATCTTAAACAGCTCTTAGTATCTAGGTATACCATAAGGCAGCCGCTGTACAGCCTTTATGTGCTACTTGGGATGGGAGGTTCGGTATTATTTTTCTGATTAATTTTTCTCCCTGATAAACGAATCGTGGCCTCGTTATCAGGGAAAAAAGGCTCTCTGGGCAAAAGCACCCCCCAAAAAATTAACTGAAAATAATCTACTTGCCCCAGGCGTTCAATATAAGCAACTATTATTATTACTAATATGAAAAAATCATGTTTTTTCATGAAAGCGCAACATACTCACATGCGCATTCACTTACACATCAAGCGGTCCGGGTTCGAATCCTGGTAGCGCCAAATATTTGTGTGACGAACAGGAATATTTGTTTTCGAGTCATGCTTGATTTTATATTTAATTAAGTTTATTTATTAAAAATATCTATAATTATAATGTATATCAAAAATGTCCGTTATGTAGTATCCATAACATAAGTTCTTAATTATACTTACTTTGGGCTAGATAATTGGTGTCAGCGTGGAAATATATTATGATTATTATAAATAAACTCATTCAATTAAATTGTGCTACGAATAATATACTCAAGTCTCATTTAATTATGTTGACAATGACAGTTCATTTTAAAATGCACCTGTTTTACATCACTACGACAGAAAACACGAAACAAAATACGTAAATGAGTGTAAATTTGTTTAAACAGCTGAAAATGTTCAGTAAATAAAACATTATGTATAAATGACTTAATCAACTTAGTATGTGGCTAAAGGCGCATGAAAATAATATTGTAATTAATTAGTACTTTCTGCGGTATAAATTGCCGTAAAACATTAGTTAACCACCATGGTTCGACTACCGGAATTGGATCCGAGTTCTAGACTTCAATTCCCAGGGGATTACTTTGTCCTCAGTGTGGTTTGTACTACGGCTAGTAGTAAGTCCGCCTCGGTAACTACTACCAGTCTCTGTAAGTTCTTAAAGTTAGTGAACGAGCACGTCTAGACAGGGCAATTGTGAGGGGGACGCGGGACGAAAATGAAAATGAAGCTCTTTATTTAAATGGACTTTGCTAAGTACTCTTTAACCGTCAAAAGTCCTACCCCCATTTCGACGAAATAATTATTTTACCTAAATAATTATTATTATGCTGAGATGGAGAAGAAATGGCGAAAGAAACTCCACAGCTTACAAATTCGTAATTAATTCAAAACATCATTACAGTCAATAGATATATCAATATGAATAAATTACAATTTTAAATGCGTAAATTTTGATCATTTAAATAACAATTTATCTTGTAATAAGCTTTTTCATATAATTTGGATTATACAATTTTTTGAAATATGTTAACAGGTAAATCTCTTATATTCTTCGGAAGCTTATTGTAAGTCGTATACATTGGCCCACAAAGGAATTGTTTATTCTGTGGAGACGATCGTGTTTCTTCCTAGTATTTACATTAAGCGTATGGCATAATGTAAATACTAGGAAGGGAGGGTCGCAGTGGTGCCACCAAACTGCCATACACTCGTTTGGTAGACGCTGGTCTTACTGCACGCTGTCTAGATAAAACCGGTATTTTCCTTAGCTTCAAAGTCGTCGTACCAATGTTCTTACGCTGTGCTACTACCATCTTGTCAAAGATTGTCGTCAGAATTTTAGTGTTGAGAGCATTATAATTGTGCCCCGACCGTTAAAGGTTCCTGTGAATCTCACTTCCATCTTGGTCCTTATCATCACTTACCAAGGAATGAGAAATCAGATAGTTTAGACCAAGGAACAAGAATTCAAGCTTTGTGTCAAATCATTCTATTTTATACTTTACATAATCGATATTAAGCTCATTATGCTTTGTAACAAAAGTCCGTTTCCATTCCGCCGCAATGTAAATTGAGCCTGGAGCCTGCTGGAGCCTCATCACTGGTAACGGGAAGTGGAAATATATTATTTTATTTCAGTTGACATTTTAAACTAACCTCACATTATAACATCACAGTTGTCCAGGATAAAAATATCCCTCAACGTAAAGGTAATGCCGCTTAATAGAGCTGTTCGGCTGAATTCTCGCCGGGACATTTGCTGAGTGGTCCTGAATAATGTATGGACCATGGAGTGACGGCAACAGAGCCAATGAAACGTGGCTTCGTAAAACTCGTGTTCACCTTACGACGAATTACACAGCATATACGTCCTGTATTATTATAAATAAATCATGTGTGTGCTGAATATGGTTTGGTTATAGTTAGCTGCTTACAATCAGTACCTACTTTCCAACATCATCATCATTATGTCAGTGGAGAGATACCCAACTTTTAGACATAGGCATCCCCCAAGGATCTACTTGGATCCCAATCGGTTCTGCGCTGCCCGCATCAAGCGAATAGCTTTTGGGACCTTTACCTTCCAACGTAACATTTATCAATTTTGGACATGCAAAAAGATTCTTTTAGTGATTTTAATTGAAAGGATAAAAATTTAATTACACATAGAGTCACATCTGGCAATATGAGCCATTCAATGCCTCTGCCTGCGGTCGCAGCGGTTGTAAGGCGCTGTTTCCCGCAAGTACTTTAAGAGGATGCTGCACCATATATTTGCTCTTAGGTGTACACCCTGGCGGTTTACACCTGAAGAGCAAAGACATGGTGTTGGGTTTTTAAACCCATTTTCCTAAAATTTCTTTCGGCTGTGGTGACTACTGGACCATAAAATTCTGGACAGTTGTCCAGAAAAGGCCAGCCTAAACAGTTGTTACTGCAGCAGCATTCACTTCCAATACCCTAGCTAATCTCTCTGCACAGCTATAGACTAGACGAAAGCTTAGGCCATGGATTCACCGTGTGGGTTGGGTCTATCGTGTTGCAGAGAGGGGCGCCAGAAGCAGGAGCTGTGACCTAGACTTATGACCGCAGGCGTAGGGGAAGGCATGATAGGATTACAAAAAAACGTATTTAAAAAAAACACTAACAATTAAATCTATAGATGGCCTCGCATACTTCCATATCGAAATATGTCTACGATTAAATAAGTGAATTCACTTATTTTGCTGTCCGGTGAAACAAAGGGAAACATTATGGCTTAATTACTTTACTTTCACGGCTTAAGGGACTGGGAAACCTTTAACCTTGATGATAAATGATGATATGGCTGAAGGTGACCGAGCTTCAACAAAATAAAATACCTTTCACTACTTTTAAACGCAACATCTGCCTTTCTAATCCATAATCAGACGTTAAATTTGTACTTCTGTTAATAAGCATCAGTGGTTCAGTGGTAGAATGCTCGCCTGCCACGCGGGCGGCCCGGGTTCGATTCCCGGCCGATGCAAAACATTTTTGCGCCATTTCATTTCTTTTTTCGCAGTTTATCACGGCCAGCTAAGAACAACAGCGCCAATAGATGATGTATAGCCGCCGGTTTCAATAACTTAACTATATACACTTGCTTGAGGGATAAGATTTTGACAGATATCCTATACAAAATATTTATTTATTTAATCTTTTATTGTACACGAGCATTACAAAAATAGGAAAAGTTACAAATTATAAATAGTACAAAAGGTGTGTCTTATTTCTAAAAGAAATCTCTTCCAACCCACCTGTCATAGGGGGTAATTCATCAACTCGTCCCACATACCTACGGCCCATTTGGGACGAGTGGAACAAAATCAAAATAAATAATATTTTCGTTGTGCAACTTGTCCCATCTCAATATTAAATTGAGGAAAGATACAATTAGTAGCAAAAGTGTTAGCGTGGAAAAAATAAAAACGGGTTTGTTAGAAAATCTTTCATGATCACAACCATAGTTATTATAAAAATTCATAAAATTTTAAATTATTTAAGAATAAAAAATATAAACGTAAAAGTTTAGTTTTAGTTCTAATAGGTAATTTTTAGGAGTTGTTATGAGGTACATTCGATATAACTAAAATCACGTTTCTAAAATCAGTCATACAATTTATTTAAAAATAACAAATTCTACTTGTTTAATTTCCGACTGTCATAGATGATAGAATAATTAACAACAAAAAATCAACAATTGAGAAAGACACATTTCACAACTACAACTAAAAGTATAAGTCTTTCTAAGATGTATCACATAGTAATGTAATTTAAAATTGAAAATATTTATTAAAAGTTGCTAAGATTTATAATATTTTTTAGTAATTTCAGAATTCCCGAGATCTTTTAATATTTCCACAATAAATTAACAATTTCTTGGGTTTCTCTCTTTAAAAAATGCTTTTTCAGGAAGCCACGTCTCAACAAAGTAATTGCTGAATTTCGGAACCTATCCTTAGCTAGGACTACGAGACATGATATGCAGGAAACCATCGGCCATTACATAACGAGGTAGATGTGCTAAAGCAGTACATTTTCGGATATGTTTTTCACGAACTGCATTATATGTATTCCAATATTTTTTTTTTCCTTTTTCCACAACCTTTTTACTTCAAAAGTAACTGACATAACCATTGTTTAATTTTGTCAACTGAAACCCATAAATCTTTACCTTGGTCATAGGTAGATAATAGGTACCTAAATAATAACTAAACCTGGATTGCCAACTCCCTTATACTAATAAATGTAGTTGTATGATAAATAATTTGTTGAGTTATTCATCTATGCTTTAGTATACCTCCTGAAAATAGTTAAATAATATCGTATGTGAATTAAATTAAAAAACAATTATATTGATTATTTTAATTAAAAAAATATATACTTAGTCTTTCTATTACAAAAAAAAAACAATCTAAAAAGATATATTTTATGTGGGTATTTTCGTACTCACTGTACAATGTGTTGATGAAGGTTAAATTTCTATACAGAAATTAGCTTGGGACGAATTGCAGAACAGATTTTTTATTATTTTTGGTTTTCTTCAACTCGTCCCAAATGGGCCGTAGGTATGTGGGACCAGATGACGAATTACCCGTCATAGGAGACATGCTCAGAAACGTGGATATCGCGTGTACTTCTAAAATAAGTAGGTATATTACTAATAAAATGCTTATACTAAATATATGAATATACAATACATATACAAAGTTTTTCTAGTATCAATATTTTATGTATGAAAAAATACTTTAGACCCGGATTGCTGAGATGATTTTGAGTGTAATATCTGTCCTGCCAGCCTGTTCCGTGTATTCCCAGTAGTTCCAGTGAAGTAGTCCCATCACGGGACTACTGATATTTATTCCCAGAGGTTCAGGAACAATTTGACCTACATTGTCGACCCGGCTTTGTTTGTTTTTTGAAAATCTTTTAAAAAAAATGTTTATGTCTACTTATGGACTATGAAATGAAACACATAGGTACCTACTAATAATTACAACACAATTTTTAATGTTTCATGTTCTGTCGACTATTATTTGATGTTTTGTTGAGTTATTTATAATAGTGTGACATGTTTATTGATTATAGGACAACCTACAAATCTTACACAATTACAGCATAAAACTAAGTGCTTACAATCCTTGTAAGTGCAGACTTAATTATAGGTTGCCACGGCATGCATCTCTGGACGATGTTACAAAAATACTTAAAGCTAAGGAGCTTTAAGTATATTTGTTCAACAAAAGATACCATGAAGTTTTTATTAATGAAACTATATTATAAATAACATATAGACTATGCGTTTTATGCGTCTGAGTATCACACGGAACTATTGAGGATTGAAATCCCAATAGTCCAGTCAGTGGAACCTCTGGGAAAAGAAATATCAGTAGTCCCGTCATGGGACTACTCCACTGTGACTAGTAGGAATACACGGCCTGTTCGCTACCTTTTTTTGACAAATGAAAGTCATAAACACCGAGCTATTCAGTGATCCACTTCTACTTTACTATAAACGCTATGGTGATACTTGCCTTGTAAAACAGCAATAGATACGTAATTTGCTCGCTAGTTAGGTAGGTATACACTTTAAAAATTGATAAAAAAAGTTAGCAAATAGGCCTGCAGTTTGTTGGCTTTAGTTGGTATCACAGATTTAATAATCACTGGTTGGTATTTTTACTGAATGATTGTTTGGTGCCCATTTTGTGTAGGCGACAGGCTAGCGACCTGTCACTATTTTGGGGTACTACATGGCCATACTGCCAGATGTGTCTTTGTTTGTAACAGAATGTTACCTGAAGCTCTGTTTGACTCCTTTTGAGATTGTAAGCCTGATTGTATGAAAAAAATAAACCTTTTTTGCACTTCTCTGCGGGACGTTAATAGAGTTGCCCATACAAATTAAAATATTAAAAATAAAAATATTTTATTATCAAGCAACAAAGGCTCATAGTGTGTTAGTACAATTGCTTAAGAACTATGTTAGTATTAATAACAAAATATAAGGATACAATAAATTCAATTAAATTAAAAATTAATAAGGTATAATAATAATAGTGTGTTAGTATTACAATTACTTAAAAACTATGTTAGTATACATAATAAAACTAAAAATAATTAGATAGACACAGCCACCATAGGCAGATTTACCAAGTTGTACCTGTAACATGCAACTAATAATACGCAGCGTAGTAAAATATTAAATAAAACATTTTCTATTCAAATATCACACTGACCAAAACTTACTTGCTTACAAACCCCTACTGAACATCCAATAAGTAGCTACATTTTATACCGTCGCATAATTCGACGTCAATTTACTCAAGAGAAAGCTTTTCACAGTTGTTAATTTATTTAACCTCAATAAATAAACTATTAAATCGTTATCGTTATCGTTAAAAGTATGACACAGCTCAGGGAACAAAAAACCTCTATCTTTTGCGGTTTCTAATGTGAATAATTCACTGATTAGTTTGCGGTATATTTTATTTGAATATTTTTTTATTGATGATAGGACATTTTATCTACAGTTTGCAGGCATTTTGTGGTACAACTTATTCAATAAATGCGCACTACCCTCAATTATCAAATAATAATTATCAAGACTGGATTCACTTAATATCACTATTACAAATAAACTAATTAAACTAAACAGACGTTTGACTGTTACGTATCTTCGCTGAATTTCAAAATGACTACAACTTTCAAGTGTTCTAAGCGTGAATTATTACTTCCATACATCGAAGGAGGGAAAAAAACTTGAAGCTTAACAACAGTTTTAAAAGAAAACAACGTCTGTTTTACTGTCAATGATATTCAAAGCAATCTTATTTCCATCTTTAATAGACGATGGGCAGAAGCGTCGAGGAAAAAGGATTCCTTTTTAAAAAGGTTATTCTTGTGGTTGGACTCTGAATATTTGGTAAGTTTTGACGTAACAACGTCTTATAATTCGATAGGGCCGGCTGCACGCACGAAAAAACATGACGCATGCGGCGTTACCTCGTGTAAGGCCGGCAAAACAAATGAAATTAAATTTTTCTTTTGAAAAATGCTACCATTCCATCAGTATTTTCTTAAGACGTTGTCACGTTCAACTATCGTCAGTAAACCGACTTTACAGACAACCAATTTTTTTTTATATTAGGTAGGTACATAATTTATTTTGAGGAGACGCATAGAAACTACCTATCGTAGAAACTATATTTTATGCGCCCCCTTTGCGACATCCGGACCCAAAATTGTATTCCGTTTTCGATAGGAATATGCACAAAAAATTAACAGTATTTATGGATAGTGTTTCCCAAAATCCTAATTTTAGCAAGACCAAAACCAAGACAACGTGCGAGATTTGAGCAAGAACAAAACTAAGCCTGCGAGACTCTTGCGTCTGGCAGTTAATACCGAGTGTCGTTTCAGGGAGTATAGGAGTTCGGGGTATAGGTACGCTTAGGGCTTAGGGACGCAAAAATAGATGAAAAAAATGGTAATTGGACTCATACGCATTACGAACAATACCATAAACACACATAGCGAACAAAAATATCCATTATAAACAACTTTTCAAAAAAAAAGGTATTGACTTTAAAAACATTAACTATTCTTTTAGATCGTTTTCTCGAGAATTCGAAGATAAAAATTAAAACGGAGTGTTTAGTTTCAGACTGCAAAATCATCAAACTACAACGGGACCGACATTCTTTTATGGCAAAGGTAATCCTACAACAGAAGAAGACCCTCAAAGGACAGGTTGCGCTGGTACTGCATCAGGTATCACAAAGGATGCAAAGCAACTTTAATCACTAGTCAAAACTTGGTCGCTTTGGTGTCCACCGGGGAACATGATCATCATCACGAACCTTCTACCTACTTCAAGGGCTCAAAAGGAGTTTATTATAGGACCAAAGTGTAAGATGGAACAGAGACAACAGCTATTCTTTTAGATCGTCTTCACGAGAATTCGAGGGTGAAAATAAATTAATACCTGCCCATTGTTATTTTTCTCATCTTACAGCTAATGTTTGCCTTCTCATGATTATTTAAAAATCAATAAAAATGTATGTATTGAAAAACAATTTGTAACATTTTTTTTTCATCAATACGAAACTGCTAGCTTGCATCGATCAACGTGCACACTTTTCAACTAACTTAAAACCTGCTTTCCAGGTGTGATTGTGAAAATATCGAGAGGAAGTCATAGTCTAAAAATCGGACCGTACCTGTATAACAGATGCCAGCATGCCAGAGGTGACAATTGGAGATGGCACTGTGTCCAATATCATAAGGGTTGCAAAGCTGTCGCTATCACTAACCAAGATTTTATAGCCGTAAAATATGTTTGTAAACATAACCATCCACCTCCAAATTTGTACTTTTCGTGCGATGGCATTTGTCATATAATACCAATCAATAAGTGTAATATTTTGTCTCGGAATATCTTTGAAGATATTTTGTAAGTCTGCCTTAGTATGTAAGTTTCGTCTGTTTTGGCTAAAGCAAATATACGTGAGCGTACAATATTATCTTAAGAACAGTTTATCCAAACCACTGCAAATGTGCATTGTCGAGTAAAATTTTTGATAATGTATAAATAAATACAAATTAAAAATCTATTCTTTATAGCTACACTATATACCGCCTTTTTATAATACACACGTTTTGAAAATTTTGTTTTTTATTTTGTTACCTTTTCCTATGTGAATACTTTATAGGTTGCTCTTGGTAAAAGGCTACCTCTAATACTACTCTTATGTTGTAGAGAGTTACTATGTTAATTGTAGTTTAATTTGCAGTGTCTCTGATTCAAATGAAAAAGAGGACTTCTGCGTTATTGTACAAGCACTTCACTTATAACAGAAGACAAAACTCTGTACCCGTAGTGTAAGTTTTTGACGTGACAACGTCTTATAATTCGATAGAGCCGGCTGCACGCACGAAAAAACATGACGCATGCGGCGTTACCTCGTGTAAGGCCGGCAAAACAAATGAAATTAAATTTTTCTTTTGAAAAATGCTACCATTCCATCAGTATTTTCTTAAGACGTTGTCACGTTCAACTATCGTCAGTAAACCGACTTTATTTAGTATAAAATACGTTACTATTGTAGTTGCGTTAAGAGCTCACTTTGTATGAGAAACGTGATTTACGTTTTTTTCCGCTAGGGCACGTTTACTATACAAATGGAGCTCTTAACGCAACTACAATCTTTACGTATTTTGAACGAATAAACTTACACTACGGGCATTGAAATATTCCCGATGGTACTGCATCAAATACAAAAAGTCTCATTGAAAACATGGTAACAATCACGGACCACCTAGATCATTTTATTATGAAACTGGTTTTGTCCAAGACTGATAACCAAACCAACTAAAAATCCAAATAAGTAAATGTAACAATATTTTAGTAATTGATTTAATGTTTCTAATAAATGATTAATAAATATGTATTTTTGAATGTTTATGCTTTCTATTATTTTCATTTAATTTTGGCATGCTTTCATCTAAAATAAGTATGCTTCAGATTTTTTTGTCACGTCGTAAAGGTCGTAAGAAAGTCCAACAAAGTCACATTTTCACATACCAACACCGGAACCGGTTATGTTGAAATTTGGTACAAAACTAGACTTTGAGATAGGACTTGAGCTACATTTTGTTGTGAAAAGGGCATGAAGGGGTTGAAATAAGGGATGAAAGTTTTTCTGGGTTTCCTCATTACCGAAGATAAATCCATGAAACTTTGTAATAGGGGTTAAAGTATGAAATTGCCGATTTTTTCCTCATTATTCATTAGTGTATAATTCCTTTAATACAATAGCTACCCAAGTAGCACATAAAGGCTGTACAGCGGCTGCCTTATGGTATACCTAGATACTAAGAGCTGTTTATGATGGTGTTATAAAGGTGTTTACAGCGCATTCTCAGCCTTTATAACTCTTAAATGGGCACAAATTATACAGCCTATAGTTCACATTTAGGTCACATTTCGTTATAACGGCATTATAGTAGCATTATATTAGAGTTATTATGGTTCACTAAGCTGTGTATTAGATATTTAATAGGACACATGTTACCTCTTAAGCAGCGAAGGCACTAAAAATACGCTCTCCACGGTCATCTTATGCATCTTTAAGTTTTCGAGAACGCTGTTTTAAATTTTTGGTGTACTATTTTGACAATTCGTCTTTAAATATTCTGCGATGTCTGTGAACTTTTAATGGTGTCAAAGTCTAATTATATATATATATTAGTTAGTGTTTATCACGTTAATATTGTGAAATCAATTGGGGACGCGAGTTTTCTGTGAATCTATATATCAATTTATAGCAAATTTTTTACGCGCCTCGTATATATTACATTTTTGATTAGAAATATGTTTCAAAAATGTTCGTATAAATAATATATTTTTTCTGTTTTCTTTTTAATGGCATAAATTATGCTTTGTTATTATTATTATTGGCAGTAGGTATATAGTTAACATAAATAAAGCGCATTGATGATGAACAAATCATAGAAATCAATATTATATAACGGTGATAAAATGGCGACTCCATAAATGCTGCGTAATAGAACTTAGGTGAACCGATATGCCACTTTTGGAATTAAATCATTGTAAATTTACACCAAACTGATACTTTAGGCTGTACGATAGTTCACTAAGGATCTGTTAAAACCAGCATTTTTACGGTGTAACCCGACACCTACATACAGCAATTATCATATTTTTATACCATTAAAATTCTCTTAAGCAGCCAATGTAATATAAAGATGCTAAATGCTGCAAGAAAGCATTTTTGACAGCATTTTCTACTCAAATAACGTATCAAGAGTATCCATTATTTCTTATATAATGCTATTATAACGATCAAAGTGTAATTCACTGGTTAAAGATCACGGTTGAACCTTAATAAGTGGTTATTAAAGCTAAATGTTCCAATTTACACCAAAGGTGATATGTTAAACTGCTACTTGTGCTACTTGGGTATGTCCATTATTCTTTTTCTATTTTGAACTTCATTACAAGGACATATATTTATGTATAAAATTTTATTCTAATTTTAATTTTTTTCACTAGAAATACATCTTCAAAAACAGCTCGTCCTAAGAGGTGCCCGTCTCCGTTATAAAAATATGAATATTTTTTTACAGGTATAAATTCTCAATTTTTTTCTCTAAGTATCTTATAGCTTAATGTTGTCTAAACATATCCACTAAATTACACAAAATTTAGATTTGTGCTTCCTTAAAAAATGGCAAATATGTTTGTATGGAAAAAATCATTTTCGTTAAATTCTCTATACAAAACGGCAATTTCTTACTTAATAGGGGTTTAAGTATATTAAGGCACTTGATAAGAAGTTTAAAAAATGTTGATTTAAATAGCGATTTTGAAATTTTGACACCCGTGTGCAAAGGATGGAAAAACAAACAACGTAGTTTATAGAAATGTATTAAAATAAGCTATTTACAGTAATCTGCAGTAGGTTGTATGTGATTTTTTGCAAAAAAAGTAGATACTCTAAAAAATAAAATTGCTACCCAAAGTAACAATTCCACGTGAACGTAGTCGCGGGCAAAAGCTAGTTTACCTTGGTTGAAGCGATAATCAAAGCGGTGATCATTATTTTTTTCAAAAATCAATGATTCAGTTTTTGTTTTCATCGAAATCGAGCTCACTGACCCACTTGAAAAATTCATTCTGTATATGTAAATTGTTATCTTTTTTCTAAAAAAAAATACAGACGAAGTTAATTTCACAGAAGTGAAGAAAATATCAATGTTTAAATTTTCTGTGTAATTTCGAACTGGATCAGATTGCTTTCCTGTTTTAAAAATAAACATTGATAGTAATATGGTGAGTGGAAATTAGTTCCTATTTATTTAGACTTTATGTTTTAGAATACAATAACAACGTGTTCGTCTTCACATTAAGATGGTGGTAATAACTTTCTAACAACCTTGCAATTTTAAAATGATGTAACGGTTTATATTGCACTTGAATTTTTTGTAACATTAGTATAAGCATCGGTGGTTCAGTGGTAGAATGCTCGCCTGCCACGCGGGCGGCCCGGGTTCGATTCCCGGCCGATGCAGATTTTTTTTAGATAATATCTAGCCTAAAAACAAATAAAGAATTGTTTTTGACTCTACTTCACAACTTCTCACGTTTCCTTCAGAAGGCGGATAGGCCCTCTGCTATCGTGGTAACTACAGATTTAATAATACAAGGAGATAGGCCAAGCCGGCGTTTAACTTGTGACAATTTCCACCACTTCGCCTTTCGATAAAGTCAAGTGAATACGTAACTCAGCTGTTTGACCGATCTCCTTTGCGGCTGTGCTTAACTTTCATCGCTTCGCAGTCCATAAGACGCGCGCAATCAATAGTGTATATTACGGCATGCTCAACTAGAACCATGTTATGTAGTACGGCCGGTGATCGCGACACTCTGTCTTCCTATGAACTCGGCGATTCGACCGATCTCCTTAGATTGATATATCTGTGGTGGAAAACGTTATGTAAAAACATGTTTACTTATAAAAAATATTTTGTTTTTAAAAATGTTACACTAAATATTTTTACATTGTAATTATGACCATAATTAAGTACATTGTGCCCGGTTTTGTTATTCGTTATGCGTATTTGAATTCACTCACGCTCAAGCCGAAATCCGAGATGACGTTCGTCCAGTCCGTGTATGCCCACTAGTCCCATGATAGGACTACTGGTATTTTTCCCAGAGGTTCCACTGACTGGACTATTGGGATTTCACTTCCCAATAGTCCCAAGTGATGCTCAGACGCATAGTATATGCATAGTTATTTATAATATAGTTTCATTAATAAAAACTTTATGGTAACATGTCACACTATTATAAGTAACTCAACAAAACATCAAATTATTGTCAACAGAACATGAATCATCAAAAATGTGTTGTATATATTTGTGTTGTGTTGTGTTTGTGTTGTGTAATATTTGTGTTTGGAGTTTCTCCCGAGTTCTTGTTATAACAACACGGTTTTTTTTTCGTTGGAAAACGCCTTACGCATACCATGGGGCCAGTGTGGGTCCGCCCCATGGTTATGTGGGACTCTTATGTACTTTTAAAAAAAGTATTAAAGAGCATATTTTGCAATCACAGATTATCGGAATTAATAAATAAGAAGCTTAAGCCTTGTAGATAATAGATTTAATAAGTAAAATTGTAACACAATAATCACAACGCTATCTCAGAACACAACCAAAGCCCAGGAAGAGACAGGAAACGGAAACGACCCAAAATGACATAAGTTTTTACGTTTTTAAATTTATATAATGCAAAGAGATTCCAACACCCCCGCTCAATTTCAAGTCCTCTTTACAATATTCAATAATATTTCTACCCATACATTACTAGTTACTAAAAATATAATCAACTTGAAATTGGTATCATTAAACAAAATTACTGGCAACATTACTTTGACATTATAATCTGACATTGACAATTACATTGACAGCCGTCTTCAATGTAAACAATATGATTTTTACACTACAATGAAAATTATAAATTCACTTACAAAATTGACATCATCTCACGTAAGTAACAAAACTTAATTGAACATAATGGTTTGGTCATAATGTCCGCCACATTTTCTTCACTCTTTACGTATTTAACAATTATATAACCTTTTTCAACAATGTCTTTAACAAAATTATAACGAATGTCTATATGCTTCGATCGTTTTGTGTTTTCACAATTGTTAATCATCTTAATTGCACTTTGATTGTCTACTAATAACACAGTATTTTTCACTACACTAAATTCACTTGCTAATCCTTTTAGAAACAAGAGTTCGCTGACACAATTTGATGCTGCAACATACTCCGCTTCTGCAGTTGACAGAGCAACTGACTGCTGCTTTCTAGATGACCACGAGATCAGATTACCATCGTGATAAGCTGTAAGACCACTCACACTTTTTCTTGTCTTTTTGTCTGCTGCCCAGTCTGCGTCTGAAAAGGCTGAAATAATATTATTATTCTCTGTCTTCTTATAGGTAAGTATTCTCTTTTTTGTTCCCTTTAGGTATCGCAGGATTCTCTTAGCTGCTGTCCATGTTGTTGGGGTTGGCTTCTCCAGGTATCGACTAAGGTAAGATGTAGCAAATGTAATATCTGGCCTGCTAACCATAGATAAATAGTTTAAGCTTCCAATTAATTCTCTATAAGGTACTTTAATTGTTTTTTCTGTTTCAGGTACTTCAAAATTATTTTCCATTGGTGTTTTGCTATCTTTACAGTCTGTCATGTGAAACTGTTTTAATAATTTTTCAATAAAATTTTCTTGTGAAATTATCAGTGTTTTATTTCCATATTTTATTTCAGTTCCTAGAAAATTACTAACTCTTCCCATGTTTTTAGCTTTAAATTCTTTCTCTAATTTTATAATAATTTCTTTAATTTCTTCTTCTTTTCCAATAAGTAGGATATCGTCTACAAATAGCAGTAACCACACATTCTGTCCTATGTAGAGACAAACATCATACTCTGATCTTTTTAGGTTAATTTTCTCACAAAATTCATTGAACTTTCTGTTCCAGCATTTTGGAGATTCTTTGAGTCCATAAAGAGCTTTTTGTAGTTTAAGTACTTTATTCTCACTTCTTTGTTTTATTCCTTGTGGTATCTTTATGTACACTTCAGATTCTAGTTTACCATTTAGAAACGCTGTAGGTATGTCTAGTTGCTGTATATCCCAATTATTTTGTAGAGCTTGAGATAATCCTAATCTTATGGTAGACATCTTTGCCACAGGAGAGTATACATTCATATCAGTTTCTTGTTGATACCCTCTCGCAACTAAACGAGCTTTCTTTGATCCGTCTCCTTTTGTCCTAAATATCCATCTCGTATCGATTGGTTTCTTTCCTTCTGGTAAATCACATTCTATCCAAGTTTCTAAGTCTTCTAATGATTTTATCTCCTTTTCTATTGCTATTTTCCAATCTTTATCTTTCTTAATTGCTTCTTCATAACTTTGAGGTTCTTCTTCTGTTATAAGAGCATATCCCAAGTAGACTTCATAATCATCATATTTAGTAGGAATTCTTGATTTTCTTTTCTCTCTATTTACTTCAGACTTATCACATTTTTCTATATCTATTTCTTCCTCATTGCTACTATCTTCAAATATTACTGTATTCTTTTCTTGAGTCTCTGGTATTGTTTCTTCTATCGGTTCATATTTATAGTTCATTTCATCAAATCGCACATCTCTTGAAATAATTACTTCATTTGTTGAGGGATTCCACAATCTGTATCCAGCACCGCCATATCCAATCATTCTCATTTCTGTGGCTCTGGGTTCTAATTTCCCTTGTTTTGGTAAGTTTACAACATAAGCCTTACTTCCAAATATCCTCATTTTATTTATATCATTCTTTCCTAAGTATATACTGGCTGGTGTCTCCCCATTAAGTACTCTGGTAGGTGATCTATTGAGTGTATATGTTGAACACATCAATGCTTCACCCCATAGATTTTTAGGCAAGTTGCTTTCTAGTAATAGAGCTCTTACTCTGTCCATTAATGTTTTGTTCATGCGCTCGGCAACGCCATTTTGTTGAGGAGTGTACCCACATGTTAGTTCTTGTCTTATTCCATTATCTAAACAGTATTTCTTCAAATTTCCTTTAAATTCTGTTCCATTATCTGTCCTTATTTTTTGTACACTTATTCCCCAAGTTTTCATTCTTTGTATATATTCTATTAGCTTTCCTCCAGCTTCGCTTTTATTTTTCAATAAAGAAACTTCTGTAAAATGGGAATAGTCATCTATTATTGTTATGAAATATCTTTCTCCTCTGTATGTCTCTTCTGAAACAGGACCTCCTATATCACTATGAATGAGTTCTCCTATTTTTGTAGATCTTGGCCTTCTCGTGTCGGTGAATGGGTTTCGAGTTGCCTTTGCTTTCATGCAAATTTCACATTTATTATTACTGGTTGGCAATCCTAGTATTCTTAATCCCTGATGATTCAAATGACTGAATCTCTTATGCCACAAATTACTTTTGTCCTCTGCACATGAACTTAATGCTTTACCTTCTTTTAGTTTAAATTCAATAATAAATAAACCTCCACTACATTTAGCTTCTAACGTTTTTCCATTTGGCTTAATTATTCTTGCAATATTCTTCTTAAATATAACCTCTAAATTCTTCTCATTTAATTCCTTAACTGATATTAAATTTTGTGCAAGATTCTGTACTATTAATGTATTGATAGTCACTAAATGTCCTTCTTTTGATATGAGTGTAAGTATACCTTTTTTATTCACTGTTATTATTTCACCATTCGCTACTTTTATTTTTATATTATTTATTTCTTCTACACTATTCATATATTTTTCATATTTATCATTAACCATGTTGAATGTAGCCCCTGAGTCAATAGCAAATGTTATACTTTCTTCGTTGACATTTCCTGTTGCACTACCTGCATAAGCGAGCAAAGTAAAATTATCCATAGCTAGAGTGGCTTTTCCATTTCCTCTATAACCTCGACCTCTTTGTCTGAAACCTCTTCCTCGGTTACCTCTTCCTCTACCTCTATTGTGCTGATTGACTGATCGCTTCGGGCACTCCCTGGCAAAGTGACCAGTTTCATCACAATTATAACACTTTAGCTGACTACCTGTAAAGCTGTAACTGACATCTGTATCTGGCTTTTTATTATTTTTGTTCTTTAGCTCCGCATCCAGTAGTTTGTTTTTCACATAATCTAAAGTCAGTTTAATATTAGTGGCCTCCATGGCAGTTATAGTTGGCTCATACATATCAGGCACCGAAAGTAGTAAATGACAAACTTTGTCATCTTCAGTGAACCCTCCATCCATTTCATTTATTAGGGTGTCAAATTTATTAAAATGCTCATTTAAATCTTCATTATCTTTACACTTTAACGACAACAACTTTTTTCTAATGTATAGTTGTGATAGGGCACTTTTCCTCTTGAAAACTCTCTCTAGATTTTCTATCATTTCTTTGGCTGTATTTGCTTTCTTTACATATTCTATGTATTTATCTGGTAAGCTTTGAACAATATAATTTCTCGCCCTGACATCTTTTTCTCTGAATTCCTTTTTGTTATCTGATGTTACTTCGCTACATATAGCCTCTCTACAGTGTTTTTCATCTAATACACATTGTAACCGAAATAACCAATTACTAAAATTTTCGCCTGTGAAAAGTGGAATTTGAACCGGCATGTTGGGCGACGCCATTTTTATTTTATACACACTTCTTATTTTACTTTTAGACTACTATCTATTCTTTGCCAATCTGGCTTAATAGGCTTCTGGGCCCATAACCTATCGGAATTAATAAATAAGAAGCTTAAGCCTTGTAGATAATAGATTTAATAAGTAAAATTGTAACACAATAATCACAACGCTATCTCAGAACACAACCAAAGCCCAGGAAGAGACAGGAAACGGAAACGACCCAAAATGACATAAGTTTTTACGTTTTTAAATTTATATAATGCAAAGAGATTCCAACACAGATTAGATTAGATACCTAGTAAGAATTATTTTATTTACCTTCTTTTAATGTTTTCTATTTATAATTGCTTACCTTCATACATTATTTAACCATTTTTACGTTTTGCTTCCCCTCAAATTCCTACTTCCACCCAACACAAACATAACAAAAAACAAAAAGGTTGTTTTTTGTTATGTTTGTGTTGGGTTTTGTGTTTGAGTTTTTAATATTAATATTTGTCTGTTATTTTGCTGTCAATGTGTATTGTACTTATGTTTTTATTAAACTCTTTATTGCACTTCACAGTTAATATTTAACAAACATAAGGTAACAAGGTTTGCAAGGGCGAACTTATCTCTAAAAGAGATCTCTTCCAGTCAACCCAGAATGTATGTAAGAGACTACAAAAATAATAAGCGGGTGACATCAAGTGCACGGTTGTAAGAAAAAGAATGCTAATTTTCCTTTATATAATAAATTTATTTTGATGTTATATTTTCCTGAATATAACATCAAAATAAATAGCAATTTTTTTTGGTCCTTTGTTAAATCTAAGAAATCATCTGGTAGTCTTCCTGGTACTATGTTTTGTGGGGATTGTAGTTCAGCAGATGGACAACAAATTAGCGATATGTTTAATAAATTTTTTCAGTCGGTGTTCCGTTCAGACCCCAATGGTATTGATGATAAAACTGCTTCAAATACAAATAATAACTCACTTAATTGTTTCTCCTCTTTAAATTCTGTTGATATATCGCCGGAATCCGTTGAGAAGTATTTAAATAAATTGGATGTAACTAAGGGATCTGGCCCAGATAATATACCCCCTATCTTCTTAAAAAGGTGTACCAAATATTTAGCTTATCCGATATGGTATCTGTTTAATAAATCTCTTAAAATGGGTATAATGCCCTCGATATGGAAAAGATCATTTGTAGTCCCAATTTTTAAATCGGGGGATAAACATAATATTGAAAATTATAGACCCATTTCCAAACTATGTGCTATTGCAAAGTTATTTGAAAAAATTATTTATGATGATATTTATCCGGTTTTGCGTTCAATTGTTATAAATCAACAACATGGTTTTGTAAATAAAAAATCAACGGAGACTAACCTCAGTGAATTTATACATAATGTGGCTAATGCTATGGATCGGGGATTCCAGGTAGATGTAATTTATACTGACTACTCTAAGGCCTTTGACAAAATCGCACATTCTTTATTAATTCTCAAATTAGGTGAAGTGGGTATTCATGGTGATCTTTTGCGATGGCTAGTGTCTTATCTACGTGAGCGCAGTCAGGCCGTAACTATAAAAGGTTACTGTTCTTCCTTCGTGCCTGTTACTTCTGGCGTGCCTCAGGGCTCTCACCTCGGTCCCCTCCTATTTAATATATTTATAAATAATATACCCACACAATTTAAAAATTCTGATTTGTTGTTATATGCTGATGATATGAAAATTTTTCGAATAATAAAAGAACCATTTGATTGCTTATTACTTCAAAGTGATCTTAATATTTTGTGTAAATATTGCTCAGCTAATCTTCTTGATTTAAATATAAAAAAATGTAATATAATTACTTTTACCCGTAAACATAAACCGATACTTTATAGTTATAGCTTGAATGGCATTGAGTTAGGCAGGGTCACCGAGGTGAGGGACTTAGGCATTTACCTGGACTGTAAACTCACTTTTAGTCATCATATAAACACCATGACTGCAAAGGCGTACAAAATGTTAGGTTTTGTTTTGCGAACTGCCAAAGACTTTAGGGATACCTCCACTTTAACTATACTTTACTTTGCTTTTGTCAGATCTATTCTTGAGTACGGATCAGTCATTTGGAATCCCCAATACAAAAAATACATTGAGGAGATAGAGAGGATACAAAATAAATTTAATAAGTATTTGTGTTTCAAACACAAGAACTCTAAATCCTCCGAACCTGTTGTTGTTATACCTTCTTTAACTTCGCGCCGTGTTGAGAGAGATCAACTATTTTTATTCAAAATTTTAAATAATTACATTGACTCACCTGTTCTTTTTAGCAACATATCTTTCAGATGTCCCCGGTTAAACTCTCGTCAACATTCTTTATTTAATATACCACTAGTGTCAACTAATTATGCCAGTAATATCTTTTTATTGCGCTCTTGTCGTAATTACAACAAAGATTTCTGTGATATTGATCTGTTTCAGTTATCGATAGGAGCATATAAGAGGGCAGTTAGAGACAAATTATATTAATGTCCTTTGAACTCATGTGACCTTATGACTTAAGACATAATCATGTTTTTTTCCAATTTTTTTTTTATTTCATAACTGCTGATTTTTCTAATCATTTTGTTTAATGTTTCTAGTTTTGTATTTGTAACTACTGTTAACGTTTATGTGATGATATAATTAATAAGTGGAAACTTGATTGGTTCATGTAACATTTATATGTGTAAGCTTTTGTATTTTAGTATACTGTTTGTTTCCTTAATAAATAAATAAATAAATAAATAAATAACTAATATAGCATACCTATATAGGTATATGAATAAACATTACCATAAATAATCATAAAGTACACACATAATTAAATAAATACACAAATACATATTAAAATAAATACATAAATATATATTAAAATAAATACATAATGATAAATAAATATATAATAGACTATGAAAGACTGTTTGAACCAGAAGAAAGTTAGTCACGACTGTGAAAGAAGTGAGAGGTAGTGTTTTTTTATTTTATATTTAAAAGATTGCGCTGAAGGACTCTCCTGAACGTCTGATGGGAGTCGATTCCATAATTGAGCAGCACGAACGGTAAAGGAATGGAAAAAGAAGTTAGTATTACTACTAGGTAGCTGGAGCATCCTAGTAATACAGGAGCGTTGAGAACGGGAGGGTGCAGGTAGGAGATGGAAGCGGGAACGTAGATAAGGAGGAGAATTAGGATCTTTGAGGATTTCATTCAACATAGTGAGGATGTGCACATTTCGCCGCTCACGGATAGGCAACCATTGCAACTGCTCGCGGTATTTGGAAACATGGTCAAATTTCCGAAGCCCAAAGATAAAACGAATCGCGATATTTTGCAAACGCTCCAATTTGTTGAGTAGCTCCTCTGTGATATCCAGATAACAAACGTCAGCGTAGTCAAGAATAGGGAGAAGGAGAGTTTGCGCAAGCATAATTTTGGTCTTAAAAGGGAGGAAATATTGAAGTCGCTTGAGAGAGTGAAACGAATGGTGCATACGTCGGCTTAACTCACCAATATGCGCAGACCATGACATATGAGAGTCCATGATGAGGCCTAGGTTTTTAGCTTTCTCGGTGTAAGAAATAGTTGTTCCGTTATATGTAACAAAAGGGACCAGTTTCCAATCCAGCTTACTCCTTAATCTAGAGCTTCCAACAATCATGGCCTGAGATTTAGTTGGGTTGATAATAAGACCAAATGATTTTGCCCAAGTCTCTATAGTACGCAAATCTTTATTTAAAAGGTTGATAGCTTCACTGACTTCCGATATTCCGAAATGCTGATAAATCTGAAGGTCATCGGCGTAGAGATGAAAATGTGAAGTGATAGCGGCAGAAATATTATTAATAAAAATCGAAAAGAGTAGGGGGGATAGAACACTACCTTGAGGTACACCAGCAGCAAGGCATGACCAGTTTGAATAAACATCATCCAATTTTATGCACTGCTGGCGACCAAACAAATAAGATCTAAACCACTGTAAAACTGGGATTGAGATGTTTACCGAGCGAAGAGTACCAAGGAGTAAGTCATAGTCTACAGAGTTAAATGCACTGCTGAAGTCCAACAAGACAATCGCTGTAAGTTTGGTGTTATCCATAGCCCAGCGAATGTCTTCAGTAACATTCAACAGTGCAGTAACAGTGCTATAGGATGGGCGTTTTTATATAAATTGTAAATGTATGACATATGTTAATGTCGCCATCTAACCCGCATCACCGGCTACCACTGAAAACCAGCGTCACAGCTTAGCCTGTGACATAAAGCTGAGTGGTAGTCCGTTTCGGCGCTAGGTAGCTACCTATATGTACAATTTTTTATGTATATTTTAGAAGCCGAATAAAGATTTCTTTCTCTCTTTCAATCTAGGCCGCTGTTCTGCCTAGACGGGGGGCATACCCACTAAAAACCAACGTTTGCCACTCGCCAATACACGATGCGCGAGAGAGGTTGCTATTCGCACCCAACTCTCTCGCGTATCTATGGTTGTTCGTTGCCAGACTAGTCTAAGGAGAGGTGTCCGCGGCATGGCACCTCCCGTCGACGGGCGAATTTATAAGCGAAGAAAACCCCATTCAGTCGCTCTACGCCCGGACACTATGGCAGGTAGAGAAGCTCATGGAGTCACCTCCTGCGGCCAGGTCGCCATCCATTTTTAACCTAAATCAACCGTACAATTTTTGTTACTTTAGTTACAATTTCACTTGACATTGGCAAAATGCGTACGCTTAATGCGACGCGAACGCCATTAATTAAGAAAAGATAGATAGATAGAATATTTGTGTTGCTGGTGTTGCTGGCTTTGAGTATTGTAGGTACTGCTGGGAATACACGGTCCAGTCATGGTCCCGTCGCGTCGTTGAGAAATCAATTTCGTTCATCAGTTTAGTGCTCGAAAACTTTCTTTGGGTTGTTCCATATTCAACCAGCGATTTTTCTACTTGTGAATATTTTTACTATATATGGTAATCTGAGCTTTGAAACAAGATGACATAGCTAATTTGTAAATGTCATTACAATTGTTAAGGCTGGGAGTTTCTTGCGCCGTTTCTTCTCTCCTGCTACTAATTCGTCGAAGCGGTGGTAGGGCTAATTGGGAATATGCATATTAGTGGTAGTTTAAATTTTAAAATAATTAATTTAATACTTATGAAATTCTGATTTTAAAACAGGGGATAATTTACAAATACCCGTTTGACAACCACTTAAAGTGATCATTGTTACTAATATCTTACCTACCTTCATTTTTTTCTTCTCTCATACATATTCCCCGTTATGACGATTTAAAAGTACTTAGTAATTGAGTCTATTTAAATAAAGAACTTTTGACTTTGACTTTTGAGTTTGAGTCAGTTTTCCGCATGAGACTCGCCGATGTGAGCTCGGTCTATGACCCGGACCTTGTGGGGACGGAGGCGAACTTCAGACAGCTACGGGACTTCGCGCGACGATGGCACAAGATTAGGAGTGGGCTAGAGAGAGAGGCGAAGAGCGAAGACGCCGCAGAAGAGGCAGAAGACTGGGCAGTGGGAGCAAGCGGTACCACTTCGGGTGGGCTCGGACAACCTGGAAGGCACCGAAGGCGTACGAGTGATGTCCGCCCCAGAAAGGGGAGAAGGACCATAGGGACAAGGAAGACAGACAAAGAATAACTTGTAGGAGAGATTAAGGTGCGCTGTGAAACCAGAGCCTCCGGCAACTAGCAGCGCACTCTCCCGTGATTCGGCCTGTATAACCGTAAGGTTGCGTCGGTTATACAAGCCGAATCACGGGAGTCGGTGCGTGTGCTTTTTATTACTGGTTGAAAAAGGAATAAACTGCCAGTCGAAACTGGAAGGAACTTTACTGGTAGAATATGGAATAGACACTGGTAGAATATGGAAAATTAATTCGGTGGTAGAAAAATCGCTGGTCGAATATGGAACAACCCCTTTCTTTGTTTACTTTTGACTAATTTCCGTTATTTACCGTTTATTTCGTTATATTATCTCTGAAACTACTGAACCGATTTGTTTGTAAACAAGTTTTGCTTGTCCAACTTATACTATATGATAGTTTTATAAATATGTTGACGCCGTCTTAGTGGAGTGGTCAGTAAGTATAGCTGCCTACACATCAAGCGGTCCGGGTCCGAGTCCTGGTAGCGGCAACTGTTTGTGTGACGAACACGAATAATTGTTGACGAGTCATGGTTGTTTATATATTTATTTAAGTTTATTTAAATAAAATATCTAAAAAAAAATATTATGTTTATAAAAATTGTCCGTTATCTAGTACTTATCCATAACATAAGTTCTTATAATGATACTTAATTTGGGCTAGATAATTGGTGTGAGCGTAGAAATATATTATTATTATTAATATTTACCTTTTTTACTTAGTAAATAAAAAAAAAGTAGGTACCCTAAGTGTGTGCGCACGCAATGCTGTACCCAACACTAACGCAAGAAAATATTGTCATGTAAACACATCACACACAAAATTGTGCTCATATTATTGAGCAATAGTTATTACTATTACACCTATTATGTTTTATTGTTAATGTCTTTTGTGATAAAAATAGCATACGGAAGTGCAGTTAGTGACGTTAACGTCAACTAACTAACGATAGATATATTATCGATATCCGTAAGTAGCATCTATAAAAATAAAAATATGACCTCAAACTTAGCAGTTTATTCCAGTATTCGCCCAATATTAGTGTCCCAATATGACACAAACACACTCAATATTGTTTCTAACAACAAGGGTTACGCAACATCGCTACTGTAATAATATATTATGTAACCTACGTGACCAAAGTTCCGCAACTATGGATAAGGTATTATTGTTTCTCATACGTAAGATTAAACACATAACGTACGTAATCTCAGTATGTTTTCCCGGTATGACATTAACTAACGTCAGATTTTTTTTATTAAATATGTTTTTAGATTGTCGAATGCACTGCAGCCGTGTTACATTACAATCGTAATTTAGCTGAGCAACTATTGGCGTATAAGTAAAAATTTTCTTCTTACTGAGACACAATAAAAAAAAGCAAAAATTAAATTTCATTAAAGCTTGTATTGCTCGTACGAGATAATGCACAAACTTACATTATTATAGATATTAGCATCATCCTAGCAAAGTGTATTTATCCGATTTTTCAATGCTCGGTGTGCAGGCGTGAGGCAACGTTACTCACCACTCTAAGTACCAATGCACACGGGCGTTGCGTTACCAAAAACTTTCCGATACATAAATGGGTACACTTGCCGTGCAGCGCCGCAGCGTTATCCGATGACGCTGCGATGTTCTCAGCGAGAACACTGCTGCACGTATACAGCCGCCGTAGAAAGAATACAATAAAAATGCATCGGCGCAACCATAGATTTATTATTACTGACTTTTATAGATTGGCAATGAATCGACTAGGGTGAGACCAAAAAAATACACCGATGTCTGCGTAATGCGCATGAAAAATAGTAATGCAGTCTTTTCTACGTGACTGACAAGCCTCTTTAGGCCCCTGCGTGTACGTGAAACGGTCTTGTTTATCTATCTCACTCTAATATACGCGGTAGTATTCTCTTTCTCTTTTACATTACCGATCTACAGTTTACCGTTTGCATCGGCTATACTATACAATCCATCGATTTTCCTATCAAATTCGAGGCAACGCACATTGTGCTTTAACTATAAGGCTTCACAACATTTTATGGTTAAATTCAACCAGCGACTCCGCGCAGTAGAATACAAACGCAATGACAACGCCTGATAAGTTACCTACCTACTGATTGTAATCTATTCTTAATTAATGGCGTCGCGATACATTAACGTTACGCATGTTGCCAATGTCAAGTGAAATTGTAATTAAGTAACAAGAAATTGTACGGTAGATTTGAGATAAAAATTAGTCTCTCAACACGTGTTTTTACAACGAGAACTCGGGAGAAACTCCCTACTGGTTGTATTTTTCCACTGTGCTACCAATATGACACGTTCTAATCAAATATTTTTTTCATTACTTTTCCTATCTATGTAAATATCTGTAATTTAGTGGCACAAAAATAGAAATGCGTTTGTATAAGGTCAAGTTCAGAACAAGCTTCACAATCCTAAGTTCTGTTAAGGGTGGGTGCACTTTGAAAGAAATAAGTCTACGGAACACATCATCATTGACGCAGCGCTTGTGGTGGCCATTTTTTTTATACAATTGACTACATTTAAAAAAAAAAACAAGTTATTGTAATTTAAAAGCTTTGGTCATCTAGAACACTATCTGTATATTTTTTTTCAGCATTTATTTTTGCTAAATTAAGATATTTAAATATAACTAAGCGTCTATACAAAAAATAGGTAGCGTAGGATTACTATATACCAGAAAATATCTTTGCCATCCATCTTTTTTCTTAATTTATTTGATTAGTGCTCGATGTTTATAGCCAACATAATCAAACTTAACCTCAAAGATTTTTTAATTTTGCAGAGCCCATGACATTAACCCACAAAAATTACACTTACGTCGTTTTAGAATGAGTAAGTTTTGAAATTCAAATTAAAATACTTAGAATCAAAATAAAAATAAAAAATACAATTTAATTAAAAAATATAATTGTCAAATCTGGCATGGGCCAGGTAGTGCCTTAAAATAATGACAGGTTGCCAACCTATTGCTTATACAAAAGAGGCACAATAGATCAAAAAATTAAATAAAATGTTGAAATTAAGAAAATTAAATAACATGTCGTATATAATCATGTAAAATACTTAAGTACTAAAAACTACACATTTCACGTCATGCTAAATAAATAAAGTAACAAAAAAGTATGCATCGGCCGGGAATCGAACCCGGGCCGCCCGCGTGGCAGGCGAGCATTCTACCACTGAACCACCGATGCTCATACTTCGACGGTCCCTAAGTATAATCCCAGATCTGGCACTTGCGTGATTTTCAGTTTTTTGTTTCTTTGTCTTCCTAAGAAGTAACTCTATCGGTTTATGCAAAAAAAAAGTGAAAAAGTTCAATAATTATAAATTTTTCGAAGTATGTTAAATGCTATAACTGCAATTTAAATTATATTTTCCGTCGTAATGATATCGAAGTACCACAACATGAATGATACGTCGGGGCGTCAATGCACGGGAGGCCTCCTGCACACCGCTTGTGTCAGTTACGAGCTTTAACTCGGAAGGCGCAGTCACATCGCTCATGCTGTAGTGGAATCTTGCCGAAATGAGCTATAGAAGTAAGAAAATGTTCAAATCCTTTAATATACCTCTTCTAGACCAGGAAATAAGTGATTATCCACTTTAGAAACGTAAAGATGGTATTAGGCCACAATCGGGTAAGTTTTTTTTTTGAAAATATTTAATGTCCAAATAATTCATACTTAGCTTTATAAACTTTTGCAATATTATTTGTACATAAAAGTATACAAAAATGCTTTGTTTTAGTCATTAAGTATGGCATCGCTGTGTTTCAGTTATATAAGTGAGTATCCCATGTAAATATCACGATATGACAGATAGTTAATTATACATCGGTAACCAGATTGTTGTTAAATTAATATGTGGTAGTTATTTAATTGTACGTGGGAAATAATATTTTATTTTTAGAGTAAATGGTAGTTACTTAATTGAACGGCGTGGGTAATACAATTATATTCTTTGGGATACTAGGTAGTTACTTAATTGTTTATGTGAAACATAATAGGATCCTATTATTTAGGATAATTATTTTGTTTATTTTTCAGGTCCACTAGATGATACAGTTGCAGGTTTTGAAGTTAATGAGCCACTTGATACAATTTCTCATACTGAAGATATTATTGCCCTTAAACCAGATAATTCTAAAGATCATGTTAATAATAACATAAGTTTGTTTCCTTCTATTTCAACTATAGTAAACAACATGGATCTTACAATGACTACCAACTTGAGTTTGTTATCTGTAGCAACAGTTATCACAGTTGACTCTTCATTGGCACCAATGATTGAATAATCAAATAAGACTGATTTAGAGTTTGATATATCAAAGATACCGGCGTCTAATATAAAAAGCACTGTCATTACTACGCAAAAAAGCCGTAGAACCCATATTAATACGTGCAAACCCTTAGTCTCTTCTTCTACTTCTATTAATTCTGCAATATCTGAATTGAGTTTGCCTTCAGTAGGTATCCACAATTACTAACGCAGTAAACTAACCTTTAGCTAAAATACCAGAAGAATCAGTAAATAGTCCCCACATAGCAGCATTGATTTTCGTCAAGGTTTTAGGTTATAGTCGGTTGAGTCTGTATGAATTCTTTATCAGGCAGATTTTTACGTCTTCTATTTTGGGTCCTAGAGACTATCAAACGACTGTAACCTAAAATCTTGAGCAAAATCAGTTTGTAATAGAAAATATCGGGATCTGAGGGGCCTATTTAAATATTACGAGATGGCAAACAAGCTTGCGGTCCACTTGGTGTTAAGTGGTTACCGTCGCCTATAGACACTTGCAATATTAAGGGCATATCACTTCACACTGCAAGTGCGTTGCCATCCTGGGGACTAAGATGATATGCCTTCTATGCCCAGTAATTACACTGGCTACCTTTCCCTTCAATCCGAAACACAGCGAAATGCTTTACGGCTTTTTTTGTCTACTTTAAATCTCTCTTATTTTAGACCACAAAATTTTATCGTTGCTATCATTTTTTGACCAATTTGTGCCATAGAATAATACTTTTAAGTTAAATACATCGTCATTGGACACTTCCTTTACATCTGCTATGTTGGGACTATTTACTGATTCTTCAGGTATTGTAGCTAAAGGTGAGTTTATTGCAGTAGTAATTGTGGATACAAAAGGCGAAACCAAATCGGATATTGCAGAATTAATAGAAGTAGAAGGAGAGACTAAGGGTGTGCTCGTATTAATATGGGTTTTACGGCTTTTTGGCGTAGTAATGACAGTGCTAATGCAGTAAACTCATCTATTTAAGATAAGAATGACTGAAGATTAATGCTCCTATTTATTTACTTTTTTCTAATTTAAAAATAATGAAAATATTTTAGAAATTTTGTATTTTTACTTTTGCAGTATTATTGACAATGTTACATTTTAACTAGATAATAATATTATTCATATAATAAATATGAAGTTAGAGATTTTAAAATTTTTATTATATGTTATTTTGACATCTTATTAACATTTGATGTATCTATCTGTTTCGTCTTTAAAATATTTTTACCATAGTTATTTCATAAAAAAAAAAACTGTGTTATTTTCATTATATTGTTAATTTAACTTTATTTTAATTTTAAATTAAGCTTACTGTTTATACCGGTTTTTGAGACAGATTTATGATATAGGTAATATCATAAAAAAATTATGTTTGTTATGCTGATTTTGATACCTAAACTAATAAAACATAATTTAGACTTAATTGTTGTTATTCATTTGTCTAATCCCGTATCTGTAAATAAATTAATAACTTTTCCGGCAACAAAATAATTAAATACCATTTACATCGTTTGTCGTTAAGGAATTCCCCATGTAAAATTCAGTATGTGCCACTTGAATAATTAAGTGGTTGGTATGTTCCGAAGTAAAGATGAGTAACTGCAATATAACATATATATAATATTAAAATTCAAATAAAAATATATTCATAACATTCCTACATGAATCTTCTGTTTACTTGCCAATTTTGGAAACCATTGGTAATATACTTTAAAAGTTACAGATCAATGAACAAATCTAAAATCTTTGAATCGCTCTCCTGTAAAATTTACTATTTTCAGTTATGTGATTATACTTAGGGACCGTCGTCTTGTGTTTGTAAAATATAACTTCAGACTTGGCATTATAGAAAGTGAATGAATGATCTTTAAACCATAGCAGATACTATGTTTAAACTGTTCCTGTTCGCTTTTAGAAAGGTACCTAATCGCACCACAAACATTTTCAATGAAAATATTGTCAAGATGAGACCATAATATAGCTCGCACTGACAAAAATTAATAGATGTCATGTACTTTCTAACTTTAATTCATTTATTGCATAACCATAATGTGTACACAAGATGATATATGAAAAATAATTAGATCATCATGGACCCTGCCGGGCACGCAATAATAAGAAGAGAGTAAGCGTTTTCTTTATAAATAATGGATATACCTACAGCTGATTTTAAATTTATTTTTAACTAATTTGCAACATTTTCGCTCCTTCTAAATTAAAATGAAATCAAAACAAATTAAACAAAATCCAAATTACAATTAAAATTAAAATCAAAGTCAAAAGAAAAACAAGATTAAAATAAGTCAAAATTAAAATTACAACCAAAGTTAAAATTCAAATTAAAATCAAAGTGAAATTTAAAATAGGGTCAGAATCAATATTAAAATCGCAGTCAAAATTAGAATTAAAATCAAAGTCAAAATAACTCTACACGCCGTAACTCTACAAGCCTAAACTTCACAACCATACTCTACGCAAACTCTACATCTTAGTTTAAAATATGTGGCTTGGCCGTTTCTAGTATAAGATAGAGGTATGCAATTGAAACTTTAAGTCCACTACTTATTGACATAATATCCCGAGAATTTTGTATATCTGGTATAGGTAATCCAAACTCAAGTTATGAGGGTTCAAAAAAACGACGAAGCTTTCTAGAAAAAGTAGGTAATGCCCTTGAGTTTCGCTTGGTTCGTCTTGGTAGGGGCACTACCATGCCCCCAGATAACATTGACCAATAGTTACGATTCCAACGGGAACAAATATATTTAACCAATCATTTCTACTTCACTCAATCAAGGATAAAATTCTCTGTCAGCATACATCTCCGTCCTTCTTACAATCCAGGGTCATATAAAAGAGGCGTAAAGAATCGCCTTGAATGTCAGCAAAGCAAGGATCACTGGTGGGGTGCATATTACATATACTCTCGCACTAGCTAAGTACCTTTGCAAGAAGATGGTGTCTTTGTAAGCAGAGGTCGAGCCCGAAAATGCATGACATAAAGTACACATTGCTGATATTCACCAGAACATATTTTTCGAATTTTATGCCTACTGGCAGCATTTCCTACAACATGCGCACATTAATCTCAATAGACACTGTCATTGGCTATTTTATTACTCGAACCCTTGTATTTATAGCCGAGAAATTAACCAGGGTACAAATTGGACGGGTACCTGGCTCACCTACCGTGATATATGACGCAGAGACCAGCCAAGTCTTAGATAAAACATGAATATTCAGCGCAGCGAAAATGCTGAATAAAGAAGTAAATTATTGATCATTGATGTAAAGACTTTACTAGGTGGTAGACCCATATGTCTGGTTGTCTGGGTAGGTACCTGTAGGCCTTATGTTCGCTATGTTTCGGATTGAAAAAAAGGTAGCCAGTGTAATTACTGGTCATAGAAGGCATCTCATTAAGATGACGAGTTTGCGAGAGAGTCTAATATCTTGTGCATATACATTTTTCCTTCGGCACATTACATAATTCGAGTTTTACAAACGCACGCCATTCATGATGCACGATCGCCTCTATCGACTGCCAACGGCTATAGCCATTAAGCAATGTTTTTATCATATAGACTGAAATATCTATGAGAGTCTTTTTTCATATACTACGATAGGCAAACAAGCTTGCGGCCCACCTGTATTAAGTGCTTACCAACGCCTATACCAAGATACTTGAAATATTACGGGTAAATCAAATATCACTGCAAGTACGTTGTCATATTTTCACATTTCAACCTCGGACCAAATAACTCATTGAGGTCGGTAACAGAAAACTACGCCTCACCCATCGCCCGTGTACTGCTTATACAGTTACACACAAGCATGTAACGAAACTATACCTTGCCTTATACTCTAAAAAGGCTCACTAGACTAACAAAAAACGAACAACAGAAATTCTGACAAAAAAGACAAATAAATTGCATATGGTAGAAAAAAAATCCGATCTTAAAAATGTCTAATACGAGTTTCAACTACACTGGCCTGAAAAACTAAATATCACACTTTTAAAATTGCAATAACTTTATACGTATACAAGATATACTTTTGAAATAATAAGGACTCGAAAAAGAGTTTAATTTTGTGAAAAATACTTCAGAGTCTAGGATATTTTTTAATAAATGGCTAAAATAAACTGTAGAAACAAAAATAATCCTTTTTCTTTCAATTGTAGGTAATATTAAAAGTGTAGTACCTACTTAGTTTTATTTATATTATCATAATAAAATTGAGAACTATTCTTATATATATCATCTCTCTCACAATCTGATCCATCATATCTTCGGTCTTCCTCTCCCTCTATCTATACCCATCCAAATTCATTTTGATAATCTTCTTAATCGCGTGTTAATCATTTTTTCTCATTACATGCTACCATGCTAGTACCTAGTTCATTCGTACTCAATCATCCGTTACGTTATATAAAAATAAATGATAAAATTTCTCAATTCGCGAAACATCTGCCTCATTTTTGTGTCAGTGCCCCATCGGCATCGGTCATTATCTCGAGGTCAACGGTGATAGCTGCGCCGGCGCATCTCCGACTTCCTACTTTCTAATAATATAATATTCGGTTTAAAGATGCTTAATTTAGACCTTTATCAACAAGCATCGGTGGTTCAGTGGTAGAATGCTCGCCTGCCACGCGGGCGGCCCGGGTTCGATTCCCGGCCGATGCATCTCTTTTTTAATTATTTTGGACGGCAAATAAAGATTGTATTTTTTATTTTAAAATAATTTCTGTTATCATTCGACCGATTCATAATTTAGAAAAACGTTTTTACTTACAATTAAGAGTTCTGAAACATAGTTTACTAGTAAATATAGTATTATATTATCTGTGATAGTAGGGATAAGATGTTAGCATTGGTTAGTGCCAATAACATATTTACAAACATTTATCTAATGTTTTAATTAATACTAGATTACAATTTTTTTCATCATTCTTCCGTGACAAATTACGTGTAAGCTAAGAATTGGTTCTAACCATAACAATGTTATGCTTCATGCATAATTTAAGTGACTAATATTTTCAAATAAGTAATTCACCTTTTATCTATAAATATTTGTCCAAAAAAAAAAAAAACTTAATGTAGATGTCGACAGCTACAGTTGCCTCTGCAGTTGGCGATTTGCCGCTCGTGTATATGAACACTAAGATAAGTACGTCAGCTTTTTCCAAAATCTCTGGAGGTTTTAAAGCAATGACCGCTACCAATTCGCTTCTTGATATGATAGGAACTATGCTCACAAAATTGAAAGGCAGGTAAGTTCTTTCAGACGTGGTATGCACTGAAATAAATTAAATTTTTTAAAGTTAAACTTACGAAAAAAGGTATTTAGATTTTTAGACCGCGAAAAAATCTCTACCAAGAAATTCCCACCAACAGATTTGTACTCAGGTTGCTTAGTGTCTGTTATAAGCCCGCCTGGTTAGGAACCACCATCTTATTAAAGCCTGTATTGGTCTGTATATAATTATATTGACGTTGTCGTGGTGGAGTGGTCAGTATAGCTGCCTACACATCAAGCGGTCCGGGTTCGAATCCTGGTAGCGGCAAATATTTGTGTGCCGATCACGAATATTTGTTTGCGAGTCATGGTTGTTTATACATTTATTTAAGTTTATTTATTATTTATAGAATATCTAAAATAATTACGTATATAAAAAAGTCCGTTACCTATATCCGTGTAACAGAAGTTCTTAATGATACTTTGGGCTAGATAAATGGTGTGAGCGTGAAAATATATATAGTTTAGTAAAATATATACAATCGGTTTGTTGATAAAAAATACAATATACTCGTACTTACATTCAATTAAATTGAATTATTATTTCACAGCTGCCTAACTTTGAGACTAAAATTATTATTGGGCATAAAAATGCAAGCCACCTTTTTTTTAGCAAATGCATAACAAATAACCTATCGATCAACGTTCCTCTAATAACACATATAACGGGATTACCCATAAAAAATAAACATGTCTACTTGCCTACTTGGAATTGTGGAAAATTGGAAGAAAATAAATTTAACGGTATTTCGGTAGGACAGACTACTTTCGCTGCCGATGCAGGATGCAGGGTTCTATTACTGCCTGGAATGGTTTCTAGTTTTAAAAATCTTTACGCGTTTGTAAACGCAAAACAAAAATTATTCCATAATAGGTAGTTTCATCTTAACTGGGCGTCAAATATTTGCAAAAATATTTCGTTCGGATCTTAGAAGTGCAAATTTCAAAGATTTGATGAAACAATGTTTACCATAAAAACATAAGCACCAAGCACTGACAAATTTCGACAGCGAAAGCAGTTCCCTGGTAGCGTAGTGGTTAACGCAGCCTCCCGGATTGCGGAGGATGCTGGGTTCGATTCCCGCTTGGGGCAAGTCGATTGTTTTCAGTGTATTTTCTATTTTGTCTAGTTTTAGGATTACATAATTTAAACTGGCATTTATTGATTGCGTGACATAGAATTGAGGTGCCGCTGTGTTCACGGCAAGGCGGCTATAGTTCGTCAGTAAAGGGGCAGTCTGGATTGAGAACATCGGCACTTGATTTTTAATTTTAGTACATTTTTCAATTCAAATTAAAATATAAACAAAAATGCATTTGTTTATCGGCGTATTAGCCTTATCAATAATTGTGAAACATCCCAATACTGTCCATTTCAAAATATCGGATTGAAATACGTGCTTATCCTCGCTTATTTATAGTAACTGTAACTTATATGTTGTAACCTGACATATAAAACAGCCTGTTTTCGTTCTAACCCGGTCAGTGGAACACAAAATGGATTCCCGGAAAATGTTACTTCTTCCAGCTGTGCTTCTGATTGTACAGGTATGGTGTCTGTTGTAATATTAGCTTTTGAACTCGCTGATTTTGTTACTGTTCTTTATTTTTTACCCCCGACGCAAAAAGACGGCTGTTATAAGTTTGACCTGTCTGTGTATCTGTCTGTCTGTCTATGGCATCCATAGATATAGAAAACTGTACATCGACAATGTAAAAGTTATGTTTTTAAGATAAATTATTTATTTTATTACCAGTGTAGTACGGTCACGATACATCTGTGGGTCACGAATAGACTTACCTCCCATCCTGTGGGTGTCAAAAGTCGACTGAGAGATGGTGGTGAGACAGATGATGATTGTACCCGCAGTGTAAGGTTTTAGTAATGTAGATAGTAGTGTAGACCCCTTGTTGCGATGGCAACAAGGGGCACTCACGCTGCGGCCATTAAACCACCCATAGAGCATTCCCGAAGAGGGTTGGTGACTGGCTGGCATTATTAATTCTCTTATATAATATCTATCCACCAGCGGGATTAAGGCCTCCTTCATGCTACGGTTCAATTCTCAATCCCATGCGACGATGTCTATATCTAATCCAATATTACGTCTTTCCAGATCGCCTGCAGCGCAGCATCCTACCACGACTACGCCATCACAAATCCCGAAATAGTTACAATTGGCAACAATTACCCAGGACAAGAAGACACACCACCCACAAACTACTATGACGGTCAGGTGCGGCCTTTCTTACATTGTTCCGACTATATACCACCTCTAGCGCAGCAAAGGCAAGTCATTATCTTGAACGACAGAGGTTCCCAGAACATGGATCTGCTTTTGTTGATGCTGCTGGCTAGCGAGAAAGATTCAGAATGCAGTCACCATAAACATGGATGCGACTGCGGATGCCATCATCATCATCCTCACCACTGAATGTCACCATCAGTTCTATGTTCTTCTTTTTAAGGATCTAGTGAATTATAATTTTAAAAAATCTACACTATTTTGACATTAAAATCTGATTCCCAGCGAATGTAACTTGAAATTCTGCAGATTTTCTTTATTTTAGGAACTGTGATATACCTAATAAAATTGTAGGAAAAAAATATTGGTTTGTTTTCTCTTATTAGTATTTATATTTTATTTTTTATATTCATCAAACGGATTTTCTTGCTAAGTGAGTGTTTTTATAGAACTAGGTATATTAGAGCTCGTAAAAATTTAAATGAATAGGCGAATGATTGCTCCTAAACTAATTCAATTTAGGCCCAATTTTTTCCCAGAATTCTAGCTGTAATCATAACCGTATCTCGTACTAGGCGTCTAACTCAACAGCATTTCTTCTTGATGTAATTACAATTTGATTTATCTGTCATATCTGAGATAACTCTGATTCAGGTCTCGGAATAAGCAGAGTAATATTCATTTAGCCATTATGTTCTTTCAGTCGTAATATTTTCCTTTTCATTTATATAAGCATGAACTGGACATACTAAAATGTTATATTCAGTAATCTTTTCTACGAGAATCGAGGACTGATTGCCGTTGGGGCAGAAAGATCCTCGAGAGGAGGCCACGTGCCAGGAGATGCACTGACGATCTGGTGAAGGTCGTGGGAAACCACTGGACGCGGGCAGCGCAAGACAGATCGGGTAGGGATCCTTAGAGAATGCCTTTGTCCAACAGTGGGTGTCTCTCGGCTGAAATGACTAATCGATTCTACTAAACTTAGCCCCACGATATTATATTTAAATATCGACAAAAATACCCTTGTCGTTATTATCGGATGAAATAGAGTCTCGTAAAAAATTATTGGTTAGTTATTTGGTATTGATATAATAGTAAAGGTTCTAACTCGCCTTAACCTCATTTCACCCGAGGTCTAAGTGTGATTGATGCGTGCTTAGTATGTGCATCCAATCGGGCCCAAATAAAGATTGAACGATGTTTTATCTCAATTTACCCAAAAGCAATTGGCACATTTGTATGGATAAATATCGTTAACCCTTACCTATTTATTTATTTGTCTTTCTTAAGATAACTAACAAATTTATGAATATATATTAAATACAAGATATTTAAAACTAAAACCTATTAACAAGCTAGCACATATATAAAACCAAAACTTGAATTAATGAATCTGCAAGACTCAAGTACTGAATGCTAAGCCTCGGTTTTGTTTAAACTATCACAAAATATGTCAAAAATTTGCGATTTTGTTTTCTTTGTCCGTAAATTCGATACTTCGCGTGTTCTTATTTCGAAATATTGACAATATTTCCATGCATGTTTGAGAAAAATTTATTTATCAAAGTACTGTACAAAAGTGACTTCCATAAGAAATATGAAACTCGTCTAAACAGTTTTGATACTTTAGGTATACTGCATTATTAAGCTGATGTTGGGTTCAGTAAATGTTTACTATTACGATCCAATCGTAACATAGTACCAAATCCCGTTAATCTACATTTAAATATATGCTAATATCGTTTGTAGTTGAGAACGCAAACTGCCTAAACTCCGCTCTGGCCGAACTGCTAACTAAATAATTAGTTTTTCATTTACATGCTCTCAAGTAAAATTTTAATTAACCAGAAATATAAATTAGTAGAAGTCACAAAGGCATCGCCATTCGAACTCGAAACTTATATTTAACGAAGTTTATACTTGTATGTGGTAAGCAATCAAAAGCCATAGTATTAATAAAGGCTGTTTTAGAGATTGGTTTTTAAACCGGCGACACTGTTTCTAGTAACGGCACATTTGAGTTGAACGATGATTTATGATCAGCACATTTTACCATTACACCATGAGTAGACAATTACATATGAACAACGCTAGCAAATTGTGCAAATTTATTTTGAAAATCAAGTTTTGGTTTGCCACACTTACAGTAGGCTACGTTGCGTTCATATAACCACGGTATACTGTGATATAACGGCCGATGACTATATCGGCCGTTATATCACAGTTATCACGTTATCCACAGCACACTATTTATTAATACGCATCCATAAAAACGACATACAGTGCGCACAGAAGAAGCTATTGCTGCTATGAAGCGTAGTGTAAAGGAGGACCCAAAAGAGTCGATACGTCGTCATCATGCGCAGCACTTGGAACTGTAGGTATTACTCATTAACGTGGAAATTGGAAAAAAATATATTGATGTGACATAGCTTTTGTTTCATCAAAATGTCCCAGCATGGCACCCATCGCACGGAACCATCAATTTATTACGGAAAACATTCGATGAGCGAATAATGTCACGTAACCTGCGAACTGGCCTCCACCTTCATGTGATCTTCTGTAATATGGAGGCTGGTACCTCAGGCAAACACTTTATAACTGGGGAAAATCTTATGGCCTGACAGTTAATCCTGCTAAAACTCAGATCATTATCGTGGGGAGCAGTAAAATTCGTTCAAAAATTGACTGGACAAATATTCCAAAGGTAACTTTTGATGGGGTAGCTTTAAGTTTCACCGATCATGTTAAGAATCTAGGACTCCATATCGACGCAAACTTATCTTGGATATTTCAGCTACAAGAAGTAAGTAGGAAATTATTTGCATCCGCTGGGTCCGTAAAAAGACTCCGCAATTTTCTACCCACGGCGACCAAAATTGCGTTGGCCCAATCCCTCCTCCTGCCCATCCTAGATTACGCCGATACTAGTTATCTTGACGTAACTGAAGAGCAACTTGATAAATTTGAGCGGCTTCAAAATTATTGTATACGATTTATATTTGGCTTACGCAAATATGATCACGTCTCCGAGTTCCGCCGTAAACTCAAGTGGTTGCCAATCCGACTTCGCCGGAATGTACATGTCCTTTCCTTACTTTACAATATCCTTTTTGACCCTACCACTCCCTCTTATCTTAAGGAACGTTTTACGTTCGTGAATGATAGACATTCGCGCTCTTTGAGATCATCGGAGAACTTAAGACTAGCTGTTCCAATGCATTCCACCAAATTTTACAGTAGATCGTTTACAGTTCAGGCTATACTGTTATGGAATTCATTACCCACATCTATAAGACTAGCTCAGTCACGGGCAATATTTACAAATAGAGTTAAAGAACACTTTCTAGCTATGTAAGTGTTTTATTCGTATCTAATACAATTATTACTCAAATTAATTTTGGTCGAAAGGAATATAATGCTATAATGTATGTATGTATGTATTTGTATAATATATAATATTATATATATGTATAAATTATATAAGTATGTTATATTTTATGTATTGGTATAGTCATGTAGGTATTATTTATAACGTATTCATATTCATATTCATTTATTCGTCTAAATTTGTTACAATAAGGCTCAATAGTTAAGTAGGTAAGGTCTTAATCTAATTGCACAAATTTACCATTAAGGCATTGCGAATTTACAATCAATCAAGTCTTAATTGAAATAGATAAAACGCCATTAAGAATAATTACTAAATAAAATAAAAAGTAAATGATTAACAAAATGTCAGAAATTATTATGATTATTTTATAGATAAGGCACACATAATACACAATTTACACTACGTCATGGCAAATACGCTTTACACATTATATCTTAATATTTATATGAATTAATAACAATAGGTAGTCAATAGCATTATATAGTTTAAAATTAAAATAAGTCCATTAGTCAATCAATCATGTATGTCAAATTGATTTTTTTATCAAAATACTCTTTAATATTGTAAAATGGTTCCATTAATAGTAGCTTCTTTAGAGATTTCTCAAATTTACTACCTTGGAGGGCTTTTAGGTTTTTCGGTAGATGGTTATACACTTTCGCAGCCATGTAGTACGCCCCATTCTGATAGAGCATCAGATGCGGACGGGGTAGTACCAAGTCATCTCCACGACGAGAGGCATACCGACTCGACAAGTCTCCGAACCTTTTAAAGTAATGTTTATACTTTCTCACAAGTCTGCATAGCTCAAATATATAAACGTATTATTATATGTATGTGTATGTAACGTATTATTGTATGTATATATATTTAAATATAATTCTGCTTAATATTAATTGTGAATTTCAACATTATTGTTTAGTAGTGTACATCAACGACTTCCCTCATTAACATGTTATGTCATTTCCTGTCCTTCCAAAGGTTGTCTGGAAGAGATCGCTCGCATAGCGATAAGACCGCCCATTGTACATTTTTTTTTGTTCTTGTGTTTTTATGATACTTTTAAATTATGGCTGGTGTACAATAAAGAGTATTCTATCTATCTATCTATAACTAACCTACCTCTCTTATCCTAATATTTTATGCCTATCAAAACAACACAGTCTTAAATAAGGTATCCCCCGGGAAATGATCTAGATAGGATAGAAAAATAGAATTAAAATTTAATCTTGGCTGGTCTAAGGCAGTCCCGAGAGTTTCAGTCAATAGAGGAAAATGAGAGGAAACTCTTTAAGGATTAAAATTCGAATTTTTCTTGAAAACGATAGACTATATCAGAATAAAGTAGTTAACATTTTTTGAGATCACAAAACTTAGTATTAGCCACTTGTGCTTTTATTTTGGAGCGGTCAAAATTATTCTTTAAAGTTTTAAATTCTCTGTCTATATAGAGGCAAACTAGCTCGTCCACAACTATACGTGTACATACTATAATTTTATCTTTCGCCTGGCAGATGCTATAAATTCTAAGCCCGGACACTCAGCCATCAACGTTTTATGTCAACACTAAATTTTTACTTCATGTCCGTTGCTTCCTCTTTAGCTTTCGAAAATTTAACCTCCGTAGGACGTACAGGGAGTTTTTCTTTTCTCTGCCTTTTAAAAAAGGAAGTACGAGCTCAAAAAAATTATTATCTTTGCGACCTGAATTTGTGGCGGTAAACGAGTCCCGGAAAAAACTTGTGGGTATGTTTTTGGACATCTATAATTGCAGTTGGACGCAGATGGGCTTTCTGCTTCCATGCATACTCTGAAATGAGGACTGACTGCTATACCTAGAGTAAAAATATGTTTAATTAAATTGCTTTGACCATTTACCGCGCTTGATGTAAGACGTAAACGTCTTCATTTGGACATTCCCCTTAGTCATTGATAGAAGCACAACACTACGAGGCAAAGGCAGTATTTTTTTCTGTGACTCTTTAAAGGCCATTTGCGCTCGTAGAAGGATTTCTATGCGGCTCAAGAGAGAAGAGAGCGCCTAAATACTCTAATTTTGAGCTCGTCGTGACGCTATGAAGAGAAACACTTAGCACGTGTCTATACCGGGTATAGCACGATAAAAGTTGGTTACAGTCGTGTGTCTGGTTAGTGTGCAGTGTTGCTTGCGAAGAACAAGGAATCGTGAGGAGATGAGGATAGTTGTAAGAGATATCTTCAATCCAACGCAAAATGTGAGTGTGATGCTATGTCAAAGTATTACTAACAGCCTTCAATTTCTCTATCCATTAATTAGGTAGCCATACCAATTAATGGATAGAGAAATGGTTGCACTTAACAAACCAGGAGCAATGGCTTGACGTGCTGTCTTAACTGAGGAGTTTATTGCATGACCCATCTTGTATAAGAAATAAGTGAAAATATTGGTGAATTTAGAAAGAAAACTCAGCTACAAAACACTTTAAAGAAGTAATATTTTGGTACTCAAACGGAATAAATACGTCTAAACTTTTCTAAAACAACATTGTAAATCAAGCTGATACTTTGCTAAATTAGACTCTAAAGCAAATTAACATCAACCCACTTTCCTCTAACGACTTTAGGGCGTCTATCTTTTAACTATGTTCTACTCCTCCCAGCCATAACATAATTCGAAACTTAATTGGCCATTTTAAAGGACCTTTTCCGGAATATTCCCCGTTGTTCAGCAGAAAGGTTTTGATCCCGTGCCGATTCAGCATCATAGCATTATCCTTACTAACCATCTGCCTCGCAGTCTAATAGAAATAAATTGTCATATTCAAAATTAGAATTTAATATCTGTTTCTTTTAATTATTGGGAATGACAATTTACCAGACGCGAGAAGTAATAAAGTTAACCCAATATGTGGTAAAGGGAATATCAAATAGGTTGGCATAAATCAGTCTCCCGTCGGTCATAATTGAAGGCTTGAACCCTAACTTGGGTATTTCTAGAGCCTATTCGCCAACTTATTTGACAGGTATAAATGATAACCATCGAAAGGTTCATATCATGCATGCTTAGGCACTTTTTTACCAATAATTTTATCCTGATGTACGTTAAAAAAACTTTTACCAAAAACTTAAATCCGTTAGTAAAAGTACATACTTAATGGGTATTATTAGTGTCGTGGTGGTAAAATTAAAATTATTAAATAAAAAACCTATTCTTCAAGATAATGATACAAATTGCATACAATTCAAAATTTACGCATATAAAAGTGGAATTTACACATGTTGATATTTCGATTGACCTGTTTCTGTAATGATCTATATAAATCAGTACAAAATTGTAAACTGAGTTTATTTCGTTCTCGTCCAGCAATTAATAAAAAAGTATTGTTCTGTTAAATACAATATTAATTGATTTGCATCCCCAAACGGTGGTACGGTTTTTGATGAGTCAAAAGTACTCAGCAAAGTCCTTTCACGTCTATGACCAAAATAGTTAAGTATTTATGAACTACAGAAATCATAGAAAGTTGCACGCTTGTAGGTAGCCTGTAACTGTCATAATTAGTCACGTAACGTCCGACCACGTCTATCAGTCTACCTATATAAGTAACTAGCTTATGCCCGTAACTTCGTTCGCGTAGAATAGTTACTTCGCGCAGCATTTTCATAGATTTCACTTAAAAATTTACGGATTTCCATACAAACTTTCGTCCCCTATTTTACCCCCTTAGGGATTGAATTTCCAAAAATCTTAAAATACTTCTTTCTTAATTTCTAACTGAATGGCCATGTACCAATTTTTATGGATTTTACTTTAAACATGACGGATTTCCATACTAACTTTTCACCTCTTTTCACTTCTTAGAGGGTGCTACTTACCAAATTTGGAATCTCTAGACCCAGCGGTTTGGGCTGTGCGTTGATATGTCAGTCAGTCAACCAGTCAGTCAGTCAGTATTCATTTTTATATATATATATAGATAGATTGTAAGTATAGCGCAACGACAAAGCGCTGCAAATACACGGGACGTTTTAGCAGAATAAATATGGATGCCTATTGGGTAACAACACTCCCTTTAATATTTCAGTAAAATTTAGGTGGAATAAATTTTAGCTTCGATAGCAAAAATTTTCTGACGTCCCGCAATTTTCGACCTTAGTTGAGCGTTTTGAAACTTGCCTATTTCGTAAATCAAGTGCTCCTAATATGAAAGAATGAGTCAGATTCATGTTCGAAAGACATTTGCGCAAATTTCGCTTCAGCAGCGGACGGCGATGAGACATTTACTCGATGAGTTATTTGATAGGCTATTTAACCGAACCGACATTTGTGTGGGACATCTTTCTGACAAACCTGAGGTATTATTTAAAACTATAGCGCACTTGTTCCTACTACTACACAGTTTAAATTTTAATATTTATTCAGTGGTTTATTAACAGAACAGGCAACTGAGTTGGTAGATATTTAATATTATGTTCTCGATGTCAAACTAATCAACATGATAAATGAGCAATTCGTGGCATAATTATGGATTTTACGAGTAGATGAAAGTAGCGAGTAGCCAACCGACCAAGTTTTGTATTGGTATTACCAAATAGTTTGAATCAATTGAAAATGGAGGCTGATTTGATCACGTCAAAACTTTTCTGAGCTATTTCTGTTCAAAAAAAATATAAATTTTAATATAACAAAATTTTATGTAATACCAGGTCAGGCTAGCACAAAATGAAATTTATCTTCAATCGATTTGCAAAGTGGTATAAAGTCCAATATCCATTCGCAAAATGTGTCAGTTTGCTGTTGTCTGTACATTTTTCAAAAATTTGTAATCTGAACATTTAATTTTATGGATAGAAACCATCGCAACCAATTCATTATCAAATAAACTGTTCGTGTGTAGTCAACCTTACACGTAAGTAGTCACGTACGAATTGAGTGCTCTGGCGACATTCGGAAGTACCTACGAGTACCTACTATCTCGTTCGTTAAATATCACAGACAACTGCAGGAGTAAAGACCTAGGCAAATAGTCGAAAACCCAGTCGATATCGAAGATTCGCCTACGGAATAGAGAAAAACCAATCCCAATTCAATTGAGTTTAGTTTTCCATAAATTAAAGATTCATTAAAATTGTTTTTGTCTTTAATCTTTCCTTTTTTCCGTCAGAAATTATGTACTTACGTAATTAATAAATCTAAAAGCTTCATCAACTGATATTTATCAGCTTTTTCTTTTTGATAATTTTTTCTTGTATGATGATGCAAGTTTTCTATATAAATACCCAACAATAACATTCAAGCATTGCTTTCTTTCAATATAGCTTTGCAAGATTCCTTACAATATTAATTCTAATATTTGTACTGTTTGTTACACTTTTAAAAATCAATGAATTCTAATAAAATTCAACTAATAAGAAAGATAAATAAATAACATTTCATGTCATATCGTGACTATATGTGTTCCTATTCCTCTTATAAACATTTCGTGTGCAGGCAGAGGAAGTGACGCTTCCACCAGCGTATTTTAAGCATTTCAGTTTCTGTTATTCTGTGACTATAACATTAGCTATTTTTACTTTCTCGTATACGTAGAATAGAGGAAGTCTTGTAATCGTCAAAAAATTCGACCTCGAGATTTTGACGGATTTACACGTTTTGGACCTCCCTGAGTCCAAAAATATTTTTTTTGGAATTATGTCTGTGTGTGTGTGTCTGTATGTCTGTGTGTGTGTGTGTGTCTGTGCGTTAGCACGATAACTCGAGTATGCTTTAACTTTTTGCAACCAAATTTAACAGTCATGTATAACATCAAAATATAAGGTTTCTATCAACTTTTGAGTCGTCGATCACGAAAGTTAAGCAACCAAGTGCGTGGTCGGTACTCGGATGGGTGACCATTTAACATGCATGTTTGACATTAAAATATAAGGTTTCTATCAGCTTTTGAGTCGTTTCCGGTATACGAGAAAGTCAAGGGGAGACCACTTCCGATTTTCACAAAATGTAATACAAATCAATGACTATACTAGGTAAGCGCAAAATTTCAACCCAAGCTGCTCCAACCGAGCCTACCCAATCATAAACGTCGTCTGCATCCCTAAACAAAGAACAATTACCGCCAGCGCCTGTATCTGTAACAAATGGATTACTAAAGTTTGTTACTTTATCGTGTCAAACTTTTATAGGCATCGTGTTAAAGAGAAGAGAATTTTTTCTTTCACAACTTTTTGCTTTATATCTATTACGCACTTTTTAACAGCAGCGTCTTTTTGTTCGGTGTTTTATTGTTTATAAAGTTCATGATGTTTTAGTCCAGTATCTCGTATAATAAAAACAAGCCAAATACTATCTGAAATGTTATCTGTCTCACTCCCACGTTATCTTAATATAGCGAATTATGTAAGTGACGTTATACGAACTTTAATAACCACGCAAACCAAGTCGCAGTTAAGAGTTAGAGTACCGTAAGTGCTACTAAAAGTTGGAATCGTCAATGAACTTTAAATTATTGTTATTATAAACTCTTCAGGGACGTCATAAATTATTCTCAATAGCGGACTGGAACTCTGGGGCCTTGTTAATGCTTCTCGGTAGTTTATTGGGCTCAACGGCGTTTTAATCTGACAAACTTGATCCAAGTAGAAACGTGAGAAAATTAATTCAAATAATCTGAAGATAGGCTTAATGATCAATCGAAAACAGAAATTCTTTCTATGAAAACAACTGTAAACTTTTAAATATTAATGATTATCAAAATCTCAATTGGCCGTAAATTTTGTGAAGAAGAAAAGTGAATAATTAAGATTAGGAATGTTCTTGTATATCTTGTAATAATAATAATAAAATGCGTTTATTGCTTTCAAACAAGTAGGTAACAATCATACTCTTATGCTAATACAACTAGAACATCGTACAAATATAGGGACGAATCTCTAGGGACATAAGTACATGACAAAGAAAGCAAATGGAGGTGGCTCAGCTAGTGCTGACATAGGACAGCGCTGATTTTCAGCCACTCCCACTCCTCTAAGATCTAGTTCGAGGGTTGGGTTACGAGGGCTTAAACAAAAAAACAAAAAAAGGACATAATTCTGTAAAATATAAATTAAACTAAACGAACCGATACAATTCAGAAGAGTAGCACTCCGTAAGCGAACTGTGTGTGCTTGTGTGTGTGTGCGTGTGTGTGTGTATATGTGTGTGCGTGCGTGTGCCTGTGATTATTAGTGTCTAGAAAAAAATATTTAGGGGCAGGGATTTCCAATATCCACGAACAATATTCTCTGCTGCTAACTGTTTTCTTAATAAGGCTGTTTTATATTTAGTTTTGAAATATTTAATACTGATTTTCACTCTCATAGGAGGAGGCAGAACGTTTCATATGCTAGCAGCGTGGAATTTAAAGGATCGCCTATATCTTATGGACTTATGCTTAGGTATTTTTAACATACTTCCTACAGCAGGCCGTAAGCTTCGCTGAGTACCATTTTTAACCCATGTAATTTTTTCAAAAAGGTACTCAGGTTTTTGTTCCAGATTATTCTGTGAACAGTGCAGGCATACTGGAGTTCACTTCTTGCTTTCATGTTAAGAATACCTTTCTTGTCTTCGTATGGGGTAACATATTCTCGCCTTGGAACATTATAGCAGAAGCGAATACAAGCATTTTGTACACGTTGTATCGAATTTTCCGAATGAGTTCTCAAATTTGGGCTGATGATAGAACTACAGTAATTAAAAGGAGATAGGACAAGTAAGTCTATTAAAAGTAGTCGTAGTTCTTCTTTTAGATGTGGCCTAATTTTGTACAATGTTTTTAGTTTGAAAAAAGCATTTCTTACTTTCTCATTCACATGCTCTTCGTACTTTTGTTCTCCGTCTAGAATGAGCCCTAAATTACGCGCTGATTTTACTTTATCCAGAACTACATTATTTATGGAAACCTCCTCGTTGCAATCTACAACTCTTTTAATTTGTTGTTTAGTTCCTAATATCAAAACTTGAGATTTAGTTGGATTTAAGCATAGGGAATTATTTTCCGACCAATTATATATACTTTGCGGATCAGCATTTATGTTTTTTATCGCTTCTTGTGTATCTTTAGCGTCAAAAGAGTAATACAGTTGAGTATCATCTGCGTACAAATGGTACTTACATGTTTTTATGCAATTTGGGAGGTCTGCAGTGAAAATTGTGAATAAAACTGGACTTAATATAGAACCTTGTGGCACACCGCGATCGACCGTTCTTGGAGGAGAAACAATTTTTGCACCATCCCTTGCGTAAGTCATTATTGTTTGTTCTCTATTTATCAAATAAGTTTCAAACCAGTTACATGTATTAGTGGAAAAACCGTAGTGTTTTAGTTTGGCGAGCAAAAGCTGTGGGTGTAAGCAATCAAATGCTCTCGTGTAATCCAGTAGTACCAAAATACTACTCAGACCCATATCCGATGGTTCCGAAAGATCGTCTGTAACGTGTAGCAGAGCCGTCTCTGTGCCATGTCCCCGCCGAAATCCAGACTGGAACCGAGGAATAATATTATTACTATCCAAGTAGTCATTCATTTGTTTTAGTACGACCTTTTCCAAAACTTTGGACAAAATAGTTAAAATAGAAATAGGGCGCAGGTCCTTGAGATCCTCTACCGAGTCCTTTTTAGGTATAGGCCGAACTACTGCTTTTTTCCATAGACTAGGGAATGTATGGGTTTCAAAAGATTTATTAATGATTTTAGTAATAATAGAAAGTGATATACAATCGAAATTTCGAACAAGCCGTGTGATGCCAGCAGAGTAGAATAGCATCACCAGCCAGCCGAATGCGTCGTGGTACTAGTGACCCTGCCAACATTTAATTTTATTCGTGTGTGTTTCGAAAGTTGCTGTCCACTTTAATTCTATAAATGTTATACTTTGCACAAGAAAATATTTGACAGTTTTAGATTGCGTGGCACAGATTTCAACGCAAATTACTTAACAAATTAACTGTTTTTTCAATCGTGAGATAATAGTTAACAGAAAGTTAAATTATTACCCAAACTGAAGCAAATGTTACTTGAAATCAAATACAAATCAGTCCTTAGCAAATTAATTAACGTAACATAACTATAGTTTATAATATCATTGATCAAGAGACAATAAATGTTAAGGTAGATTGAGTTAGAAATGGAGTCTCTCAACACGTGTTATTACAATAATAATTCGGGAAAAACTCTTTCAGTGTACTATATTTTAGTTTCGTTAAGAGCTTAATTTCTATGGAAAGCAAGATGTACGCTTGTAAACTAAAATAATTACGTTTTTATATTAAAAAAGTTACCTACGCTAAGGGCACAGGACATATAATTACACAATCATCTCAGCAGTCCAATTAATATAGGTTACATATATACCTATCTATACTAACTTAGTATCAGCTTCGGTTCTTATAAACTCAACTCCACAACAGCCCTATTTCATAGATACTTTTTACACTGTCTTCTTCCACAACTTTCCTTTCAACAACGATACCAATCTTTCCGAAATCAAATTTTTGCCAGAAGCACTTTTGTTCAAATTCCAATCGCGTAGCATTCGCATCACAGACACGTACTCGTATACCTACTAGTACTAAAGAGACCATTGCCTTCAGATTTGGTCAATAAAGCCAGTTAACATCGTCCATAAGATCACCAAGCGACCCGAGGTCGCCTGAAGAGGCCATTTCGCTTGAAGATATTTGATGAAAATCTTTAGTCCATGAAATGGCTTTATGTTTTTGTGGTCTAATATCTATTACAATAAAGATTTGGGACAAACTGTTGCACTAAAGATATTCTTGCATATACACTTTGATTACAATTCTTTTTCCAAAGTTAGAAAAAATAATTCAAATCCTACCATCTAAGACAGATCGTCCATCGGTTGTTTCACAGGGTGAACGGGTCCGAGACCCAAATAATAGTTAAAAATCATTATATACCACTAATCTGATCAGATCAGAATCAGATTAAGTATATTAGAAAATAACAATTTGTTCTACGTAATATATTACAGAGGTATGAGTAAATGTATAAAGGCTGTTTGGTGCATTAGCAGTGGGGTAACTATAGGGTGGCAGGGGTGGCAAAATACCACGGGCCCCCGAGGAATAGGGTACACTGACATTTTTTAATTTAAAGAACGAAAAATTTCAAAACTAGGGGGGGGGGTGTATAATGAATTTGCCACAGGGCCCCACATGGTATAATTTACCATGGTATAGTTACGCCACTGTGCATTAGTGATATACTGTTTTAATTTTTTTTAATAAATAAAAAAAAATTAAAACGAAAAATTTACATTTTTTCAGGGTTTTAATGTTTTTGATTGCGACTCATTTGAGAGATGAACAAATGATGATGAAATACGTAAAGATTTTCTAAAGAGTCTAAAGCGAAATAAAAAAAAGTTAAATTCTCCAAATTAACAGTGCAGATACATTTGTCGCGCTGCAAGAAATTAATCCTGCTGTGTCCAATACCAATTGAAGCTTATATCGATCGGTCAAATGCTAGCTCAGAGACCAGAATAACTAACTGCTAGAAATGTCTGGAACAAAATTACATTTGTCCCTTGACTGGAATTCTTCAGATTTCACTTTTTTTCATATTCGGTATTTCTTAACGCTGATCTGGTAAAGGTAAAACAATCAAGTTGGAGATCCTTGGAGTGGCCTATGTCGAACAGTTTGTATCTCTCGGCTAAAACGATGATGATGATTTCTTGATACTGTCGGGTCGTGGCAGGGTGATCACTTTAAATCTAGCGACAAATGTTTGTTATAAGAAAACGAACATTTTATTCAAGACTGATTACATTTTTACTATAAAATAATATCTCAATCCTTAACCCAATTTGAACCAAATGCCATCGGTAAAAATAGTATTAAGCCAGCCTGGATTTCTTACCACCTAGAGCTGCACAGTGGGGAAATTGCAGATAGTTGCCTGTCCTACTTCTATCTTTATTTAGGGTCCGGGTAATTATGTTTTCTTCATTCCACATAATTTACGAGCAAAGATGTGACTGAAAGTTCTACGACCGACAGCTTAGACGTCAACCCTTCTTTTTCAATATATGTATAGGTATGTCGAAATGTAGGAAACATCGATAGGTATATATTATGTAATATACGTGTAGAAAAAACTCTGTACCCGTTTTCATAGCATTGTATTAATGTTATTACTTCTTACTGAGTTACCATATCCAGCATTCTTAGACAGAGATCAGCAAATAGTCAATTTGATTGAAACGGATATTTGGCGTTCCGCTACCAGTTTAGTTTTAGTTTATTTTGAGACACAATGAAAATGTATAGTGTAGCAAAATCGCTAGCTTTGCAGCTATGTGGGGTCCACGTCCGGAAGCGTCCTCGTGGCGGACCCTGGTAACGTGGTGGGGAAACTTTCTCGGCGGGTGTGTGGCTTTTGATGTCAAGGGTATCCCCTTGGCATTCGAAGTCACATGCCACCGTCGAGTTGTTTTTGTTTTCCCACCACGGCTAGTTCCGTCGGCCCTTTTCAGGGCCATGACCGCGCCCGAAGTCCCCAGGCCCAATGGCTGCTCCCGGTGTCCTCGTCAGGAGGACGCGCCAGGTCGAGCAGCTGTCGGCGAGGAGGCGGCCTATAAGGCCGGCGTCGGCCAGCGGCCCAGAGGGGCTGGCGTTAGTCGGCAGCCCCTGTGGGCTGCTGGTCACCAATTGGTGCACAGGGAGTGCCTAGACGGGTAGCGTTTGGACGGTCTCGGTGTAGTTGCGCCCACGTGCGCAGTTCCCGAGCCGTCCCGTAATAGCGCACTGGAGGTCAGGCCGGGGAGGATGTTTAGTGGGTATGGAGGGAACACCTTTACCTCGAGTCCCACATATCCCCTGCGGTTGGGACCACCCAGCAAGGACGATGTGTAAATGCATTTGACCTCCCCGACAAAACAAAAGCTTTGCAGCTATATAGAAAGATTTATATAATTAATAATATACGTCATAAATGAGAAGAAATGATGAGCATGTGACAGTGAAAGGTGGATGATATGGATGAGGTGTCAATCTGTCTGGTGGAGTATAGAAGAAACAAATAAAACTGAGAACAGACCTTCACAGCGACTCGGGAGGTCCTCCTTGGTGGGTCCTCAGCCTGTAAGTAATATAAACTACCTATATGATTTCTAGTCGGCGAACATCGAGAGAGGCTCTACACCGACTAGCCTCTAGACCGAAGGGATACTGTAACTACTTTCCATCAGGAGAATAGCGTGCTTGTTCGTCTCATATTGTATTTAGGTACAAGTTTGACTAAACACTTGAGGAAGTCCGCAATTCCAGGTGGGACAAATATGACTTACTACTTAACCAAGTTACTAAAGTTTCAATTTTACAGTCGCTCGTATAATTATTGGACTTTAATACCTTGCCACTTTATCTTAACACACATAACCCCTAACTTCGGTAGCGCATAAATTACATTGTAATGTGACAAGGTACTAAAAGTAACTCTTATTGGAACACTTGAGTGGATGAGTAACAATGTAGATAATAGACGTTATTCCCTTTGATAAAATAAGTTTGGTATTATTACGAGTCAGTATATATAAACCGCCATCTTGAAATTTTATCGAAACTGCGGACATATCAGCTTAAGCATGTTCGCAGTACCGATAAAATTTCAAGATGGCGGTTTTATCCAACGATTTTTGACAATAAAGTATCCTATTTTGGCGGTCATGCTAGGCGGACAGAAATGATGAGATCCGCAGGAGAATAAAGTCACCGACATAGCCCAAAGAATTGGGAACCCTAAGTTGCAGTGGGCAGGGTACATTGCGAGGAGGACTGACGGCCGTTGGGGCGGTAAGGTCCTCGAGTAGCGACTACGTGCTGGGAAACGCTGCGTTAGTAGGCCCCGCACAAAGTGGACCGACCGGTTTGGAGATCCTTGGGGGAGGCCTATGTCGAACAGTGGGCGTCTCTCGGCTAATATGATGATGATGATGACAAGCCTTGCCCAATATCTTGTCATATCTGACCAATAGAATAGAAAACATTGATATAAATACTCAAATAGTAAAAGATCTCCAGGTTCTATAGTAACATTAGAAAGAAAGAAAGAAAAATAGTTTATTGCCTTTTTTTTTAAAAATACCTTCATTCATTATTTTACAAACATATCAATTTTACAAAGACAACGGTAAAGATTCAGCTCATGCAGTCGCGGGAGTGACTCTCTCGGACTGCGTTGGTTTTCAATCTCTCCCGGCTCTCTAAGATAGACAATAGGCGTTGAATGATTTTAAAAACACGTGCAGTAGTTCTGAAGTTATGCGCGTATAGGTATATTACGGTGATTCCTTTTTATTTATATGGATGAATAACTAAAACCACACTAAAGGAAAATAGAGAGATATGAAGAGAAGCAGCTTTGTGCTCGTCCATCAATTACGTAAAATTTTTAGAATGAAAAAAATATATATTTTTCACTTTTGGTAAAATTAGAATATTCATTTTAAATACTATAAAAATATACGTGCTATATTTATTTTAAAAGTTAAAATTATCCTACTGCATAATTGTGTTTACTGTGATCCTAGCGTGGTCTACTGATGTCATATTACTAACGTAGAGTTTCTGGCGCCATCTCGCGTGATGGATTTGCCTACTTTTGTAGGATAACCTGCCCTTAAAACTTTTTAAAATAAAAATATTATTTTAATCTTCAATTTTCCTGAGAAATAGGTACAGACAACAGCACGTTGGGTTACCATAAACTGTCAAATTTTCCCAATCGATTATGCACTTTATATTAAAAAGCTTTAGGTTGAAAATCGTTTGGAGAAATTTGACAGTTTTGTATACCCCGACGTGCTGTTGACTGTACCTAAAGATTTTAGATAATACAGTCTACGAAATGGCGTCTCAAGATAATTTTGCTCAACCACACAGAAACGGCCGGCAGCAGGCCCCTACTCCGAAGCAAATTATACAATAGATCGCCAGGAATTGTACATAATAAATGCGAAGTTATTGTACGGATATACAAATAGAAACTAATAAAGACTTAAATACATATAAAGGAAACTCTAATAAACGATTACGTATTCACAAAGACTCAGTGCGTATTCATAATATGTAATTAACTTATGAGGTAGGTACACGATTTCAAACGCTAAAGTCATCTGGAATAAGTTTTATTTTAGGCTGAATTCAGAGTCACGCAATTGAACGTGCTGGCGACTGCTCAGATTAATTTCACTGCCCTTCTGGTTCTCTCTCAATCTTCTCGTGTGTTATGAGAATTAGCCCCACATATAATTAAGCGATCGGTCCACTCTGCGCAGTCCGTTCGGCCCCCAACGAATATATTGTTTGTCTTGTCTATCATGTCTATGTCTAGGGTAGCGCGTGCACCTGCCTTCTCCTGAGGCTGCTTCCGATAGCCACTATGGCACTAGGTAAGGGGGTGCTTAGTCGATAAAGGTCTGATATAACCTGAGGGCCACCTTTTAGGCATCGATGAGGATTACACCTCCTGCCCTCGGGGTCCGGAAGGTCTTCTTAAGTCATTCGTTTCTGAGCTCTTTCGCTCTTCCCTGTGGAGTAGGAAAGGGAGACAAACTGAAGGGGTTAAGGGGAAAAAAGTGCAGCTCTGTCAAAAACACAACACTACGCTAATGTAGTTATTTTGCAGCAGCTTTTTTAGTGTCAGTTCGGGCGCTCCAACCAAATTAAGCCGATACCCGATACGCTAAGCCCCACATTTAAAAGTAAAAGTAAAACATTTTGGACTCGCGGAGCACGTGTCAAGAGGTATTGTAACGTTCATCATCATCATCAGCTCATTTTATAATGTCCCCACCGAGGGGCTCGAGCCTACCCCACATTAGGGGCGATTAGGAATTAGTCAACCATGCTGGCCAAGTGCGGGTTGGTCGTCTTCACACACAACCTAAGAATTTCTTCATAAGTGTGTGCAGGTTTCCTCACGATGTTTTCCTTCACCGAAAAAGCGTCGATTAAACGTACCTACATTATGAATTCAAAATTTGGAAACACATTGGTACGTCGCGGGGTTCGAACCGCGTGGAAGACAACGCTCTTACGTACTACGCCACCGACGCATTTTAACGATAATTAGGTATATTTACCGATAATTATAAATCTATTATTTCAACTAAGTTATTATATCTTCATTAGAAGGATGCAAAATAAGATACTTTGCATCCTTCTAATGAGGAGTTATTTTTATGATGTTACACAAATGAATAAAATAGCTGATTTATATCGTAATCTGAAAATGACAAAAAGCGCCATCTGTTAAATATAAGCGCAACTCTTCTACGGGCTGCTACAAAGAAAGCAGAAGTCGTGACCACCTACAGCACAATCAGTTAACACTCAGTTTACGTAAATGATGATAGATGGCGCTATTTTCAAATTAATAACTTTAACAAACCACAATCAACAAAACTATTCCTTTCTGAATAGTTTTGTTGATTGTGGTTTGTGGATGACATATAAAATACCTGACATAATCATTGAAAACATTTTTAAAATTGTATGTAATCAAACAGAATCAAGTTCATTTCTTTTATGATTATGAGAGTGCTCGATGCTGAGGCTCGATGAGTATTCTAATCTCAGACCAATCATTGGTCGAGTTTGTAATACGTTTACTAGATAGCGCTACCACGGTGATGGTATTCATTACCGTGGCACTACCTACGCACATTTTAAAATATGTCATCACAGCTGAACAGTAAAATTTTTGATGACGTGCAAGAAATTTAGAGGTAAATTTCCTTGATGACGTGATTTTCCATACAAAGTAACAATATTAAAATAATAGTTTATGTGACTGTTACTTAGAGTGCGTTCCAAAACGATTTTAATTTACTCGGGGTAGAGTAAATGATAGCTCACTATTGGTCGTTATTAAGAAGCGCTTACACCATTGGTTAGTTTTGTTAAACTATAGTTATTTTACATCAATTAGAAGAAAAGAGCTTAGTTTCACCTGGTTTTGGAACACACCCTTAATAGAGATGGTGCGATACCGCTTAGCGTTTAAAAAACAAGCCTGAGCGAGTTTGTAAAAATATCACGCTAGTGTTTTTACAAAGTTATGTTGGACCGCAGCGCCCCCTGACGGCATGTGACAACACGGTACGGTAAAGCGCGGCACGACGCGGCACGGCACGGAGTGGCACGTTAGCGCGGCACGTCTCGCTTCCTTATGCCGAACCATATAACCTATTGTTCTCTCCAGTGTAACCTATGTTCTCTCTAGTTTTCCGGAGATGATCTAATAAAAATGAGTGATGATATAACCGTGGGCTATACATTCATCAACCCTGCTATTAATGTGTATCACATAAGTTAATTCATTAATGTATGACTTTTTGTTATTCCCAAATAAATAAATAAATGATTTCGGGGAATGCAGCGGCAGACAAAATGACTGGCCAAGCACTCTCTAGGTAACATCAAGAAAGAAGAATACTGAAGACATGACTGTATGTGCTAGATCCCTTTGCCTTCTCGTATTTTAAGGCCTAATTCGCACGAGACTTTAAAAAAAGTTGCGTTAAAACTCGGCGGTGGCGCTTTTATAACGTTCTCGATATAATTGTTCATACGAACGCTTAAAAATCACTCTTGTTTCGTTTCTGGCTTCAGTAAGACGTGGAAAGGGCAGTTTGTGACACTGTACGAAGAATTGAGGCAGTACCCCGATAAATTTTTTAGTTATTTTCGAATGTCTATTACAACATTTGACGAACTGTTGGCGATAGTGGGGCCTCGAATAACACTTCAAGATACCAACATGCGTTTGGCGATACCACCTGTACAACGACTAGCAGTTACACTTAGGTATTGTACAATACCTAAGTGTAACAGCTAGTCGTTGTATACATACATAAAACAATAATTACAATATTACAAAAGAATTTATATTTATTTTTATTAAAAATTAAGGTATTAAATTTAGCAATCATCTGGAGATAAGTTATATTCTTCTGGTGAACTTATATTGGTCAAGGGGCTCTGAACATCGTATCGTCAGTCTGCTAACATAACCACAAAACAAATACGTTCGGCTGCCCATGTATTCTGTGGTAGGTACTGAGTGAAGCACCGGCGCTTTTTTACCGCTCGTGTGAATAGTAATACGAAATTTCATATGATCTATTCCCTTTAACGTCCAACGCCCAGCGCTCTAAATGCAACACTGCTCGATAAAAAAGCGTCGCGTTTTTAAAGCGCTGACGTGTCAACATATACTTGGAATTGCATTTGTGCTATTAGAACGCTTTTTTAACGGACGTTAAAATAGCTCCCGTGAGCATGAGGCCTTACCCGTTCTCCATTACAGACAGCCAAATTGAGTACCTACCTACCTATTATGTACTATAGTTCGTAAAATTTAGCTTGATCGCTGTGACAGCTGTCATCGACCACATGTCCAACAAGTTTAGATTTTTCTAACGAATAATTTACCCTACGAAAACGTCATACTTTATGGACGGGATTGCAGGAATAGTGTTGTACGCGATGTACGACTAAATAAATAAATCTACGACTAAAGGAATAAATCGCAAATAATATTTAGATAAACCGGTATTTAATTTAGTGTAATTAAAATGTGTTGCCTCAAAATAAAAAATCGTTCCATTTTGCTTAAATTTAGATAATTATAGAACAATTTTACATACAACATTTTGCAATCATCAATTGCAGTTTTTAGTGATACTAGATAATTGGAGTGAGCATAGAAATATATTAATATAATAATCATCGTGTTTGATTTCCTTATAATTCGCTTTTTTTGTAACAATAACATGGCATTTATGAATTTTATGTAATTTTAAGAGAAATGTCACGTTATTTTCGGAAAGAATCGAATTACAGCGCGTTGAAATTATCCAAAAAATGCCACATAACAATAATCAATACCTAATTATTCAAATAAAATTAAATATACTTACCCAAAAAATGATTTAAAAATCGAATTGATTCGATAAATATTTTCATCTATCAACATTGTCGCAGCCCTAGGAATGTGAATTTGACATCTGTTGCAGCGATCAAGCTAAATTTTACGAACTATCGTATGTATTTGTATTCTACTAGTCTAGTTTTTTATGTTAAGAGGTTGGCAGACAAGCATACGGCCTGCCTGGTGGTAAGCAGCCGCAGCAGCATAACTAGCACCATTGACGTGACACTAGCGCGCTGCCAACCTTAGTCCCCTTCCCTACCCTATGGAACTCTAGGGACTTTACTCACCAAGGGCTGCCAAGTCTTATCCAAAAAATACCGAACAGTGACCAAAAAATAAACTCCTTGCTTGTCGTATTGTCGATCCTTTCACTCGCGCACAAAAAGCCGAAAAAATAGGGAGCGCTGGACAAGACGAAGAACATGACGAGTAAGGTTGCTATACTACGTCTCTGCCTCATTTCTCGTCTCTTCTCTCGTCTTCTTCACTGGTTGAGTGTGTGGCTGGCCCTTATGTAGGGATACTACTTACGCAACATCGACGCCAATGAGGATCCGTAACGATTTTAACTATGAATGTAGCTTTGTAGACAATTAAAAAACATGAATGGTATCAATTTTTTTTTTCTACGATGAAAGTTGACGAAGTTATGACGAAAAAACGGATCGTTCCGCCAAGCGGCCGCCTGGCAGGCATGTGACGTCACTCGGCACTACATCACTGCCGACTGTACCCGCGCACATATTGTTTTTTTGATGTTATAGTGGTGGACAAAGCCTATTCAAGAGGTTTAGTGACAATTTAGTATAGTTTGAGCAATCCTACTAATTTATAAACACGAAAGTTTGTATGGATCGGATGGTGAAAGAAATATGCGAGCGTATATACGTCTCTATGTCTTTAATGCAAATCCTACGAAATGGAGTTTAATTAAAATTTGTAATAATATAGCTCATACATTAGAATAACATATAGATACCTTTTATTGCGTAAAAGGGCTCGAAGGGGTTGAAATAAGGGATGAAATTTTGTATGGAAGTTCTTCATTTTTAAAGAAAAGCCATGAAACTTGAATTAAGGCACTTGATAAAAAAGAAATAAATATTTGTTTAAGCATTTTTGAAAAATTTTGATCCGAGTGGGGATGAAATAGGGGATGAAAGTTTATATCGAAGTCCAAATGTCACACTTTCACGCCTTCGATTTTATTAAAATTAGGTACATACAAAAATATACTAGACCTTAGGTCTAGTATATTTTTGTAGGATATAAGCTACCTTTATTTGTAAAAAAAGGGCATGAAGGGGTTGAAATAAGGGTCGAAAGTTTGTATGGGAGTTCGTCATTATTGAAGATTAAAACATGAAATTTTGAATTTAGGCTCTTGACAAGTAAGAAACAAATAGAATAATTTTATTTTTGCGTTTACAAACGCATTTTTCAGTGCATTTTTCTAGTAAGAAATAAATATTTTCATGTTTTTTATAGTTTGACTCGTTTGGGGATGAAAGGTTGTATGTAAGACTAAGCAAAGTCACGCTTTCGCGGCTTCGATTTTGATGAAATTTGGTACAAATATTGACTAGACGCTGGGAAAGGACATAGGTTACCTTTTATTTCTAAAAAAGGCTTGAAAGGGTTGACATGAGAGATGAAAGTTTGCTTGGACGTTCGTCAAAATTATAATTTAGGCACTGTCTTTTTTCCCTAATAGGTGAAATCTTGACCTTTCTCTCACAAGGATGAAATGGGCGATGAAAGGTCGTATGGAAATCCAAAATCCCAAAAATGCAGCCCAAAATAACTATTCCACGCGGACGAAGTCGCGGGCAAAAGCTAGAACTACAGCTAGATATAGATAGTAGCTTACTAAAATAATTAAGTGTAATTTCGATTATAATGATGGCGATTGTATGATGTATGATTTTATATTATCAAACTATACATACAATTTTCAAAATCTTGTAATGTGTAGGTACTTTGCTGAACAAAAATAGAATTTTTTACTCAGTTTAGTTTACAATGTTTATCTTCTAGCATTACCGTGGTTTAGTCAAATATTACTTATCCAAATAAACATAATAATTTGCAATCACAATGTATACCTACTTTTTTCTTTTCACAAATTTTCTGTTAGAGATTTTGCCGACGTTTGCTAAATTTAATCTAACAATATAATTTGACGAATTTTTGAAATATGATTTTTGGGGTTTCACTGCGTAACACATTTAAATATATTATGTCAAAATGAGAAAAAATGTCCAGGCCTAGGTCCAACAGTGGGTGTCTCTCGGCTGAAATAATGAAAAAAAATCTAAGTATTCCTCGATTTTTGTAACTATATAAAATAAAATTTTACTCACGAATTAAGTATACATTATTTAAAAGTATATAATATATTTAAAATTATCAGGAATAAAATCATGTAAATATATTTACTAACACGGAAGTTATAACTTTATGAGATGATGATGAGTAAAGTTTTATGATGTCAAGGTGAGAAAAAATATTATTTTAAGTACCTACCAACTTATTCCTCTATTTTTTCTAACTATTAGAAAATAAACTATTACTCACGGAATATACATTATTTAAAAGCATATTTATTCAAGATTATCAAGTAAAAAAAAAATCATGTAAATATCTTTATTAACACGTAAGATAAAGTTATATGAGATGAAAATGAGTCAAAGTTCCTAGTGTGCGGCGACTCGGAGCGGGCGGATAGTGCCGGGTGACGTCACAGCCATGCCGTAGAGCGCAGCGGATTAAATAAAATCAGTTGACGCAAATTGCTTTATAACTTTGCAACGGATGGACCGATTTTGATGATTTAAAAAACATCTTTATTGTGGTACAAAAAGGAATGTTACTATGTATGTTGTATTAGGAAAAGTCATACCATTACGGGACCTCATTGAAAAATTCGACAGTCGATTCGTTTATTACGGAGAAAAATTAATCAGAAAAAAATACTGAACCTCCCATACTTCGGTATTTTTGTCATACCGAACACTGAATACGGTGCTAAATTACCTTAGATAAATTACCGAACACCTGGTAACCCTGCTCACTAAATGAAACACAACACCACAAAAATGTAATGTTGAGTGTGGTATTCTGTAAGGTGGAGGTACTACTCCAGTTCGGGCTGCTCCAAATTTGAGCTGGTAGTCCGCTGTGCCCAAGAAATTTGTAGGTAGGTAAAATATAAATTTCTTGGCTATGCGTTACCCAAGAAGCTTCTAATAAAATAGTGATGACGACTTTTTTGACCCCATGTAACCTTTGAATGTTTCCGTCATTTCCGTTTCCTACTTATCTCCTTTATCTCTCCGCACCAAGAAGCTTATATTTTATCGTGCTCCGCACAAATAATATGATGACGTACGTACGTATTATAAGTGTGCTCAAGAAATTTATAGGTAAAACTGGAAGGAACACTACCAAACCTCTAGAGTACGTATGATGTATAACGGTCACGTGTTCTATAGGTTAGAAAGGGACAAATAGGAAGTAAGCGGTTTCAAGGGCAAATTTTTCGACTTCACTTCTGTTTTGTTAGTATTTCTTCCAGTTTTACCTATAAATTTCTTGCGTGTGCTCTAGTGGTTAGGAAGTGACAAATAGAAAATAAGAAGTTTCAAGGATAAATTATTATCTTCACTTTTTTTTTCAAAGTATGGCTTCCAGTTTTACCTTTAAACTTGAGTTGACGCTTTTTTTAAATTACTTCTCAATACAGGAAGGCAAAGGGATTCAACCCATACAGAAAATTTGACTCCGCCAGATATTTTGCAAAAAGCCTCGTTGCCAGAAATTAAAAAATAACCTAAGTATGTAATAAAAATTTCATGAAGTGGAAAATTTAAAAAAGCAAACTCTTTTTCGGAAAACGTAATATAAACCTATTTTTGTTTTATTTGAATTCATGTCCGAGTGTAGACTTATCAGAAAACAAAAGAACGGCAAATTAATGGACTTTACATGAAATGAACATACAAAACGCCATCGCCATTTTCTACTCATCTACTTAAAATTTAAAATACATAAATTGCATCACCTATTGACTTTAGTTGAATACCTACATGAAAGGTCTTCTTGCTTAGGCTTCTTGCCTACATGACATACTATTTTAGATAAAAAAAAAATTGGTTGTCTGTAAAGTCGGTTTACTGACGATAGTTGAACGTGACAACGTCTTAAGAAAATACTGATGGAATGGTAGCATTTTTCAAAAGAAAAATTTAATTTCATTTGTTTAATAGATTTCGCATTATAGAATGTATATATAAACTTGTAATAAAATCTCTTTGGCTATACTATTTGTATCTGGCTGGTTTTGGTATCATTGAAAGTTTAAATTTTAAAGAACATAATTCCAAATTCAAATTAGAGAATTAGATTCAGAGCGAGGTAACGCCGCATGACGTCATGTTTTTTCGTGCGTGCAGCCGGCTCTATCGAATTATAAGACGTTGTCACGTCAAAAAAGTCTAAAGTAAGTAAGTGTGAAAAAAATGTACTTTTTCATACTTTAGACTTTTTTTCTCCCTCGGGTCTCGACATTAGCAAACTGCGTAATCTTTGTGTCGCGATCACTATTTTTTTTAGAAGAAGAAAACATATTAAATATAATATATCTAATATAAATAATTTGTTTACCGTGATACGCCGAAGAAGTCACGCGAGAAGTCTCGCTGAGACTTGACCCGAGAAACGAGAACGCACACGCGACCTTCTCACTTGCGTTCTCGACCGTCATGCGAAATGGATGACTTTGACAGCACAGCGGCTTTGGTATTTACTGTGAACGAGAATGTGATACAGAGAAACCCTTTGAAACGGGCTAAAAAACCGAAACCACGCGGAGAACAGGCGAGCCCGAGAACGAGAACGCGAGAAACTAATCACACTCACGCTTCTCGGGTGTTCTCGAGGGTTCTCGGCGAGAGTGTGGAGTGCGCATTAGATATGTTTGGAGTCTATTAATATTTTCACAGTGATTTATATCATGTTGTAACTTATCTGTTCCCGTTTGTTGTCTATGAATGAATACTCAAATTCTGAACGTATTATTCCTTCATGCGTTTCGTTTTCGAGTAGTGCTATCCCTTACGAAATCATGCAGTTTAAGTGAAACAGAAGCTAGTCGTTTCGATTCGACTTGCATTTGACTTACTGAATAGAGAGTTTATAATTACTTCGTAAACGTCAAAATAACTCTTTCGATGCTAAATAACTATTGTTGTTTTACTTTCTTCTGGATTAAATTTAAGTAATAATGCATCGGAATTGAGTTAATCGCGCGCGATATACCGTGTCTCCGAGACCGGTGCGGTCATCTTAAAGAAATTCCCACGAAATTCCATCCTTTTACAACTTCTAATGTCAAATGTTATTATGTGTTTTGTCTTTATTTTGAATGCAAAATTGTTATTAAAAAGTGCTTTTCATATTAAGAAATCAGTTTAGTATATGTGTTCCTATAATATACAGCAAGATGTGGAGTTTTAGTGTATAAAAAGTGTGTGAAGTGGTTGTTATGAGGTTAGTTTTTGTTCCCGCTATTTTAAGGGTTGTATGCCCTTATCCTGGCTGCGTGTTGGTGAGTAGTAGCGAGTAAGTTTCTATTGAAGGACACCCAATCTTTTTGTCACCAGTAAAATCTTAATATGAACAGTTAATGTTAGTGTCATAGAAAAAATATGTTTGCAATATGACAATAATAAAAGGCAGTTATTGATAGTAATATCATAAGGATTTGATTTTACCATGAGTTATTAGACTTGTTTATAGTTTAAATCGCGAAAATATTTCAAAATGCTTAACGTTTGTAACATAAAACATCCTTTAAATTTGACATATGTTACGGCATTGTTTGTTTTCATAACTCTTCCTTGTAATAGTCCAAAACTGTATAAATTCTCTAAAGCATGTCATGTAAGGTAATTACTTTGTTGTTTAGCAATCTTAAATTGTAATGATGTTTGGTAAATCAAAACAAACAAAATAAATTGGATTTGTAACCTAATACTAGGCGGGAGTGTAATTGATTGCACTAGTATTGTTTTTATATTCTCGTTCTAATTGCAAATGTTAAATGCAAGTTTTTTAATTTCAATCATTGACAATCTTTGAACCTTCAAACTATACATAGGTTTGATTCCTGTGACTTTATTATCATATGCATTATTACAAAATCTAAAATTGTAAGGTTACGGTACTGATAGAACATAAATTCAGGTAAGATTTGTTAGTTCGGTTTATATGTAGGTTTGACTCCCTCATTAAGTCTGGGTCATGTTATTACCACGTTAAAAGTAGCCTCATTCTTAAAGTCCCAAAGAAATAGTTCATGTTTTTGTCTTCCAATTACAAGGATAAAGAAATCTCATGTATATTTGGTATACAACAGCGAAACATTTAATGAGTTCAATTCTCATTATTATATTAACGAGGGTCCAGGCACATGGTCATAGTAAATGGTCGCACAGTCACAGCCTATACATATAATAATCGGGTGTAAATATATCCACGCTGTCAATACTAACAATGTATGCAATCGCTAGTTATGCTATGACCACTGTCAGGGTTCGATCCCCGTCAACACATAATGTTGTGTTTGACTAAAGAGACTCAATGACTGTCTATTGCGGTTTATAAAACAAACCTTATTAGGGTTCAAATCCCTACATTAATGATTGGATTGGACAGTATTACAAAAAGTGGTTATTTGGTGGTTTATAACTATGATTTTTATATATAGTTTGATCAGGTTCAAATCCTGATACATAGGGAAGGTAAGTGATATGAAAGCCACATTTTTTACAACATTGAATTTATTGATGATAGGTTTTCTTAACTTAGTGAACAGGTTGAACTCTGGATTTAAACCCCATTGTCCCTTGTAACACTAAGTAAAAATGGTGGGTTCAAATCTCACCAAATCACCCCTAAGGTTAAATAATTATTAAGTAGTGAGACAAAATCCCATAGACATTCTTAATTGTGGTATTGCAAAACTGCTGGGTTCAACCCCCACATAAATCTTTAAGGTTATTTAAAAGTGATGTTTTAAATCCCATAGTCATTATGTTAATGTAAATTGCTGGGTTCAAACCCCACATTCATTCTTTAGGTTATATGAAGGTTTAAATACCACTTTAATTCTTAAGGTCATATTATAAAGATGTTGGGTTCAAATCCCACTTCAATTCTAAGGGTTATATAAAGATGCTGGGTCAAATCTCACATTAATTTTAAGGGTTAATAAATGTGGTGGGTTCAAATCCCACTTCAATTTTTAAGGTCATATTATAAAGATCTTGGGTTCAAATCCGACATCAATTCTAAGGGTTATATAAAGTTGCTGGGTTCAAATCCCACATCAATTCTAAGGATTATATAAAGATGCTGGGTTCAAATCCCACATTAATTCTAAAGGTTACATAAAAGTGCTGAGTTCAAATCCCACATTAATTCTAAGGGTTATATAAAGATGCTGGGTTCAAACCCCACATTAATTAGGTGCATAACAGGAGCCAGTCATTTCGACTCAACTTGCATTTGACTCAATGAATGGAGAGCAAGAGTAGAGGGTAAAGATTATTTACAAGAGCTGGGTTCAAATCCCTCATTAATAAGGTAATTGTTTAGATTATTTAAAGGTGCTGGGTTCAAATCCCACATGAAATATCAAGGGTATATAAAGAGGCTGGGTTCAAGCCCCACATTTATTAATGTATGCAGGTGCCAAGTATATAATATTGTATATTATTATGGTCATATCATATCATACCATAGTTCTTAACGGCAATAACATTTGCAAGAATGAACTTATAGTTTAGTGTGATAGTTTGTCTTATTGCAACTAAATTCTTTTAAGTTATTGATTTCAATATAAATAAATATTATCTCGACAGTACCTAAAATTCTTTTGTTTTATTATAAGGGAGACTATATTTTTCTTTTAGACATTATTCTCATGGTTAAGTAAAATCTATGCCTGCCTTTTAATGTTTGGGATTCCTTCTTTTTCAATCTTACGACAGGTTTTAAACCATGGACCACTTATAAAATTTATGCGCTCATTATATCAAAACTTAAAACAAAACTAAAAAAACTTCCCATAAAAAACTATTAATAATTGTTAACTTTTATTTTGATTCTTTTGAAATGAACTGATGTATTTGTATTTTTTAAATAAATAAATAAATGGTACAATAAAAAAAAAGGCAAAAACAAAAAAATTTTGAAATAAATAAATGTTTACTGGACTGTCTATTTATTTACCCATTCCATTCCTAATTCCTACCCAAAACTTATTTCTTTTATGGTATATAATCATGTTTTCTTAAAAGTTTTTATGGAACATTTAAGGGAACATGTCTGGTAATAAATGAAGTAGTTGTAAAATTGCATGTAGTTTTATTTCCCCCAAATATAAAGGTAATAATGGTTTGGTTTTACTCACAGCCGTGCCTGCACAATTTATCCCGGGGCGCACTGGTGCTGGATTGTTGATTTTGAATGGGTTCACTTTTTATATGAAGAACCATCAAGCGCATGGGAAGAAACAATGGTACTGTTCATCGAGAGACGTCCACGGCTGCCGAGCTGATGTTATTACGTATAAGGGTTTTGATGGCAGAGATTATATCTCAATATTCAGGGGTAAACACATACACAACCCACCTCGTTTAAGACAATGTTTAGACGGTAGATTTATAAAAGATAAAGATTTTATTATTAGACAATCATTAAAGTGACCATAACTTTTGAGTATAACTTTACTATGTAAAAGTTATATAGATTTATATATATTTTTTATTTTTAAGAGAATCTTGTGATGTACTTATTATTTAGAAGTTTTATGGAATGTATTCTTTAACGCATGTTTCTGCTGTAGGGACCTGCTAGATTGTAGATAATGATATAATTTTGTGACACTTTTAGAAATACAGTATTCTGATAAATATGCCGTGATTATTTCCCATATTATGTCTCCTCAAATATACCTATAAACGGATAATATTATGTATTCCATTGATAATGATTTGCTCATTCTATCTATACTGAGTAAAAAATAAAAAATAAATTAAATTGCTTACTTTGTACAGACTGCCTTAAAAATAAGGTGTGTATGTGCAAATACAAGCAAACAAACACTTCCTCTCTTGAAGAGAAAAGTATCGTACATAATTTATTTTTATTTAGCTTTTACAGCTAAGAATTCTGGTAGCATGCAGTGACGACAATGGAGGGTGGATGGTAAATAATTTTTCATACCTGACTGTCTTCTATAAAACTGTATTAATTTTAAGTTCTAAGTATATGTGTCTTTCGTTTATAGTATTTTATACTACTTGCATTTAGAATTATTGTTCTCAAATTTTCGTCCTTTTTGAGAAGATATTATTTTGAAAATGACAATGATTGCATTTACATTTCATTACTATATTATAATTTACTCCTTTTATAAATAAATTGACGATTTATACCACATGTTCTAGTAATTAATTTTTGTAGAAATAGTCGTCCTAAATGCACTGTGAATGTACGGTCACCCTAACAGATATTTTAATGCTGTTATGATTACAGGTATATATTATCTGCCTTCGCATCGTTCGGGGAGTATGGTGTTGATATTCAAAGACAACAAATACTGGATCAACAATAGGTACCAGAATACTATTAACTGGACCTGCAGGGACAGGAAGAGGATCGGCTGCAACAGCTGCGTCCAGACAACTGTTGAAGGACGCTACATCAAGCATAAGGGCTTTCATAACCACGCAGACAACTATACGAAGTATAACTTCAACGACTGATCTTTAACTAATTGTTTTCCAGTCATTACAGCGGTACAAAGCTGTAAAGACGAACCTGTCAGTGATTAAGTGTTAAATTTTAACTACAGGGCGACTGGTAACAAATTGGCATTCTTTTTAAAATAAGACTACTCATACGCATAGTGCTTATCTCAAATATGAGGCAAATCAATTGATCTAAACTCAGCAGTTCCATACATTTTGTATTACGAAGACACTAAGGCCACGGCCTCGATGTCAGTGACGAGCGGGGCGACAGCGACGGCGGGGCGATCGCACGCCTCTATAGAGCGGCATTGTGTTGTGTTATGATAAATTAGTGTCAAAAATAATTGAAATAATTTGCTCCTCGACGTCTTCGGCGGGAATTTTGAAACTTCGGTCGGTAAAAAGCAATAAATAAAATGCATAACACTTAAACACATTTAATACGTACGGGACGTGGCATAGCGCAGATTTAGTACTGAAAACATTCTGTCGCGGGGGGTGAGGCAAACACACATAGCACACATTTACTTACTCGTGCACACTGTTGCAAAAATTTAAATCGCTGTTATGAGCGCACACTCGCGTGCATGGCTAACCCGCGTACCACCATATCGCCTAACGTTGTTATATCGTTGTTTCTGTCGCAAAATTTGTAGATGAAAATTTATTTTTATGTGAAACAGTAGTTTATTCGAATAGAAAATTACTTCCGTGTGATAGGCAACTCGGTTTTAGGATAACTTTAATGTTTCTGGTCGTTTTTTACAAGAAAACACTCGGCAACCAATAATTTTTACGAGGTCCGCTTAGCGACAGATACGAATTCACAATGGCGGTCGGTCGTCACGGCGAACTATTTTTTATAAACTGAGCAGAGGGGAACGCGTTCGCTTGCCACTTCCCGTGTTAAATGGTCAAAGGCACAACACTACGTTAATACAGCGCATCGCTCGTGCGTCGCTCCCCGCGCCGCTGCCTTCGAGGCCACTTCTATTTTTTTTTTCTTTTTTTTTGAAAGACTACTGCAGTTTGCCGCTGATGGCATTTACTGCTTCACCGGATTTTTTTGAGAAGGCGAAAACCTTGGAGGGTCCTCAAGCCTGTAGGGCGGACGTTCCTAGGGGATTACTGGGCGACCGAGCATCTCCCCCATGAGGAGTCTCTCGAGCGCCTAGCGTCCCTAGGTCGTCCGGATCGGAAGGGAGCGACACGCCCGAGGGTGCCTCTAAAGGCCACTTCTATTTGAATCTGTGCATTGGATCGCGCCGCTGTCGCCTCGCCCCCGCTCGTCGCTGTCTTCGAGTCCGCGGCCTAAGACACATTGCAAAGAGTTTTGTTCAAGGACATGAAATTAGCATTCCCAATGTATAGAAACGTGTAAAGTTGTAGGCATGTAAGAAAATATTTATGACACCGCACTGAGTCGTGGAAGTAAAATATGTGCCAAGTTTAGAACTTATTACTATATTAGGAAATTTTGTATTTCATTACATTTTAAGAGACGTAATTGTTAATTATTATATGCCATGTAAGGGAGGTGCTCCCCAGTAATGAATAGGTAAAAGTTATAATCAGTTATATATCTAGCTGCGTAAATAAGTTTTTGCAGTTGCAATAGAATCTTTTACGGCCGATTTCAATCCACAGATAGAGTTCGCCCTACCAGAGATTTGTACACACTAACCGATTAAATGTTATATAATTTAACAATAAGTGCTAAGGAACACAATTCAAGCTTACTTTTATCTGCGGATAAAGTAACTGGCCGTAAGCGCTGCATTTTTAAGGATATTTAGAGTCAACTCACACTGGAATAACAGTGTCTTTTCTAATGCAAAATACAGTATCATAATAACAGATTCTTTACAGAGATTCACTTTTTGACTGACTCGGAGCGCGATTGAAGGATTCGCGCACCGAGTCAGAAGGGCGTGCGCCGCTGATCTTTCGGTGGGAGTTGACCCTTAGTAAGTCGAGCATTCTTTTTTGGGACCTTATTACCTTACTGTATTACGTAGGTACGTGATATTGAACTGATAGTAACAATTAGGTATCATTATTGATATTCGCAAATGTAGCGTGTGTTTTCTTAAGATGATTTGATTAATTTATATTTTACTCTTATTAGCTACTCTTGCATGTTAGTTTTTGCGCTTGAAATAAATATAATTTATTCAATTTAGCAAATTTAGGTACTTATCTAAAATAATTTTTAAATTAAAAGTAGGTTATATTAAAGTTTACATTCTTTCAGTGCTGCTGTGAAAATAGATTACTTATTTTTAACCTAGATTATTTAATCAATGGAATTTGTAATGTAGATGATAATGATGCATTACTTATATTTAATTCTTAATAATAGAATTTTGTTTAAATTTTAGTTCTGTAAGATGATTAAAATTTCTGCAGTCGATAAACGGCGCTCTCAGTTAGCTCTTACACTTAATTTATTTTATTACTTCTAGATGAATTGAGTGTTTCAACAACCTTTATTGTGTTGTTAATAAGTGTGTTATTTGCAAAGCAATTATAATACTGTGGCGATTTTGTATGTAGGTAATATTTTTTATTTATTTCTCCTTATGTGTACTTGTACTAAGTTTTATGCATTTATATAGTACTCTATATGTCCTAGTCATTGGTGTTTTTCTTATTAAGATGTTACGATTTCCGTTGTGTCAAGTTGACAGTCATATTGCAATGAAATTAGTAATATCATAATTTTCGTCAAAAGAATGTAAATTGTTGTTATTCCAATTAATTTAAATCACACTGTAGCTGTAATGTCAGTAATAGCAATTCGTTAGTCACATGAGTTTATGTGGAATTGATTGCCTCATCTGATTATGATTGGAGTGGGTTTTTTAAATACTTAACTGTTAAGTAATTACATTATTTGAGTGCTTAGGTTCGTAATGCACCGGAGTGTTGAGCCATTAAAAACAAGGGTGAGAAAGATTGCATGCAGCTGAAATTTGAATGGGTAAAATAATGAATGAGTTTAAAAGTGGAAAGAAAAAATAAAAGAATTTTTAAGTAGCTCCAGTTTCTATAACCACACATTTAAATTAATCGGGTTTTCTCACAATGTGTCCATACTAACTTTAACGTTTTGTAACTGGCAGTTACAGAAAAGCTGACAAAAATCGTTGTAGTTAGTATGGGGACACATTGTCAAAAACACGATTAATTTAAATGTGTGATTATTCCTTATTATAATTATTCCTTATTATAAATTCCTTACACATTCAACTAAACTACTGCCTTCGTTTGTAAGTATTCTCTAAAAAGTGGGTAATTTAATCGGTAGAAATACCCGTTCTCTGTCGACCGGTAGGTATTAGAATTTATACCGGCTTCTGCTGCAGTAAATGCTTAACATGTGCCTACATCACGCTCATAATCCCAAAAAATAAAAGCTTGTTTTAATACTGCTTTTTTTATAGATTTTTTTATTTATTTTTATGTCAGTTTATTCGTATTTTTCTCAATATACACTTTTATTTGATACCCATATGCCCATATCATGGTAGTGCAAAAAATAAATAGTCTGTCATCTTAAGCTTCCGCCATTTTTGATTTAGAATAAAGTCAATTTAATTTTCGTATTCTTCTCAGCAAAGCAAACCCTTTCATTTCGTACACGCACACACACACAAGTTTAACACTCGTCACTCATAATCATGCGAGGATTTTTCTTTTAAAATTATTAATTAAGTAGAGTGCAAAAATTCTGTATTTACAATAAATATAATTTGTTTCTTTAATTTGCTCATGTTTAGGTAAAATTTTATAATAATAATAAGTATGAATGTAATCCTTATGAAACATTGTTTAATTTTAATAAATAAATAAATTTGAAACCCATAGCATGCGAGTTCACAAAAAAATACTAGTCCGCCATCTTGGGCCTTTAGTAAGCATGCAAACTAAACGTGTATACAAAATTTCAGCTCAATCGAATACCAAGATAGGATTACATACATAATAACAGTCCAAGTTAAACAAAAGCTTGCAAAAAGGGTTGAGTGGGGCTTGCACCAAATAAATACCTCAAAATAGTGGTACGTTGCCAGCCTGTCGCGTACACCAGACGAGCATAAACAAAAATAAAAATATGCTTAATTAACAATGCTTGTTAATTGTAAACGGATTTTGTTAGAACTCAATAATATTAAGTTCACTCAATATCCACGCATTACGAATCCAATTTAGCGCTAGTGTCCAAACTCAGGATCAGGACGGTGCGTTCCAATCGATCGGGATTGGTTTCAAGAGTAACTGGCACACGTCGCGATATTCCATGTATTTTATATGTCCCTGGAGGCTTCTACCCGATTCTTCCAACCCACTGACCCGAGGCAAGGTTCGAGCCATTCTTAGGATTGCTGCTCCTTTCCGACCTGAACACCCGTTGGAGGATATGGGGTGATGCTATTCCACCCTACCTGCATCATATGGCGTGGAACTAATCATCTAATAATCAAAAATCTTCAGTTCCGATCTCAAACTATCCTAATTGCAATTACTCCGAAAAGTTTAATCATTCTGAATAAACTAAACTCAATTTTTTCGTTAGCTGCGCTTAAAATAACAGAATCGAACAATACAATAACGCATCGTGCTTCTTGGCCATATGCCATTATGGTCATCGACATTGAGCAATCAGTTACTGTTAGAGCGGTTCCACATTATCCGATTCGATACGGTATCGGAAGCAGGTACGATATAGGGAGAAGCGAAATGTAAGAAATATGTCTGTTCCACATCAGACTTGTCGTGTGATGCCGGCAGAGTAGAATAGCATCACCCCTTATCCTCCAATGGGTGTCGTAGAAGGCGACTAATAGGTCAGCAAAGGAGTATTGATCACCTGATACTCCGTCTACCAATCCGCATTGGGCAAGCGTGGCGGACTACCGCCTAAACCTCCTTAGATGACAAGGAGAGGCCTTGTGTCTCAGCAGTGGGTCGAATTATAAAGGATGTAATGATTATGACATCAGATATCCATACATATGTACAGTCGAACCAACTGAATCATGACCCACTTGGCCAATCATTCCTTTACAATCATAACTTTAGTTAGGTTTTCTTCGCTATCATGCGTGTTGCACTTAGTACGTTTTAGATATGAATAAAAATGTGTCATTACGGATCAGAGATCTATGCAATTTTAATCTTTGTTATCTAAAGTCTCAATTGGAGTTTCAAATAAGATGCCGCTCATAATCTAAACTCTTTTCACTACTGAGAAAAACGAATAACTATTATATTTTTAAAAATAAAATTACCTTATGTGTCAGATGTCAAGTAGTAGTTGAAAAAATTTTAAAAGGCCATATTTATTAGACAATGTCAGTGTCTAATAAATTGATAACAGGTTCGTTACCTAAGAAATGTATGTTCAAGCGAATTTCAACCTACTTTGTATTGAGTGACTGTAGGAAAATGATCTTAAGGTGGGTCATGATTCAATTTGGTCGACTGTACATATTCCATACATTTTACATGCCCCCGATATCGTATCGGTTTTCGAAACCGATATTGAATCGGATAATGTGAAAACGCTCTGCTGCGCCATTCATAGCGGGCAAAAAAGTTGATATTCGTGACTCGCAGCTAGATTCAAATAGACAAGATACTTGCCGTATCATTAGTGTCGGGTTTCAATGGTTTCTTTATCAAATTTTCGTCAAAAATGTCGAATGTATGTTGAGACTGCACAGGTTTATGCAATGGTGAAAAAAACAGTGATAGACAGGGTATTTTTATTTGTGATTATATTTTTTCGTCTGTAATGTAATCATATGTAACTTATGCGACTACTTGAATGAAATCAAGTATTTCTCTTTGCTAGTGACTCGATCCCTTGTCAGCACTTATTAAGACATGATTTTATTTTCTCTCTTATTTTGTATCATTTTCGAATATTTCAAATCGTGCCACAAAAATAAAAATTAGTGCCTCGATGTTGAGTGATGAAATCTCGTTACGAATAAGGACTCTTCACTTTTTTATTCCTTTTGCACTGTTTTTATTATACGAATAAGTTGGCAGTAATCTGTGCTGTAATAATGTGCCAGCACTTTATATGTTCCGCTGTAACCTAGTTTTGATATTTATTTGTGCCAGTATTTAAGTAATTAGTAAGAAAGTGCAGTAGCCATAAGGTAACAAAATTGTACATCATATCAACTAGAAGTGTTAAATCAAATCTGCTTAGCAAGTGGTATAGTACATTCCGAAATTGCGTGAGTATCAAATACTGAAAAGTTACTTAAAGCAGGCCATCCACGCTCAGGTTTACATGACAGTTTTAACTGTTCAGGCGAACTGTTCAGGTAAACATGAGCGAGTATGCCATACAACTGCGCAGATTTTCACACCATACACGCTCATGTTTACCTGAACAGTTCACCTGAACAGTTAAACCTGTCAGGTAAACATGAGCGTGGATGGCCTGGCTTAGGTTAAAGACCCGCTCAAACGTCCTAGGACGTGTTTTAAGTTGCCTAGCTATAACTATCTAATCAATATGTGTCGTCATGACAACAGTTGACAGAATGTTTGCGCTCTGACAGTTACTGACAAGTAAGCCATCTTCTTTAGTGGATGAGGGTTCCAGGTGAAGCTTCTTCCGGGTGAAGGGTACCCTGGCTTATTACGATTTTTGTTAACACTTATGTTCTCAAGTGGGATAAACATTTAAGTAGCGGTTTTGTATTTGATTCTGTGTAAGGGCGTCCGCTGCGTTGAGCGGGTGCCCGCGCCCAGCTCCCGTCACATAATTTAAAACCGTCGTGGTACGATTATGACCGCACGGGTATCGCATAGACGAGATTATTTGTTGATTTACAACCTAGCCAAAAGGCGAGACCAGCCTCACGCAGCGCTGCTCTATGAATTTGCATGAGTACGCGCTGCTCTATGAGTACGCCCCCGCCCGTCGCGTGGATATGCGGCGCGGGCATGCTAACGCTGCGGACGCCCTAAGTTAATTTATAATTATAATATTTGTCCTTGCAACAGATCTTCAACACTTTCCACCAAACATTGTAAATGTTTTTTTTTATTTAATATATTTAAAAATATTAATACTGAATGTGTAATATTTTTTAATATTCCCTAAGGCCGATGACTTAACAGTCCACGATAAAAAAAAACGATGTTGAACTAGGAACGAGGCAATGGCTAAATATATAATTCACTCATGTACCTTAAGCTGCCATTGTTTTCTCGACTTCCACCTTTGTACCTTTCCTTCACCAGCTGGTTAGGATTACACTTGCACAGACACAGGACTTTTATGAGGATTAAATATATGGAGATTAAGATGGATAAGTAAATTGAAAGTGAGACACGTGTGCGTCCACTACGATGGCGAATATGGCGATTAATTTGTGTTCTAGATACCTTCGTGCCTCACGCACGCAGAAAATCAGGAATCCCATTTGAATACTACATATGTACACCATTTCCCCCATTCTAAACTGGAATTAGGTTGCCAGTCCATTGACGCGAAGTGATGCTGCGGAGCAGAGAAACGAGGAAATTGGATTGCATTAAATTTTCGCTCCGATATGTTATGCAATCTTATTGGTTAATGTTTCATGGTTTCTCCGCTCCGCAGCCTCGCTCCGCGTCAAGGCAGCATTACGGATGATCTGTACATATCAGCGCGCCGCGTGAGGTCATAATTTTACCCGAAAGACGCCCTATTATAGGAGTCCTTATATATATTACGAAAACATATTTATACATACATATTTTCGTAAGGTTGTCAGGAGGTTAAGATATAACTGCGCTGCGAGGCGAAGGAAAATGCCAGTACCTACCACTACAACTAAGCCGCTATGCATACAGAGCAACTTTGATCTCCTTGCGGCAACAGGCAACTCGAAACAGCTGTTCTCTTCTCATATAACTTCAAGAAACTCATCAGACATAGCAATTAGTCGGCGGCAGCGGCGGCGTATTAAAAGTACAACAAGGGCTGCTTCTTCGAGATCCATGGATTTAAAAAGTTTCTTTTAGAATCGTAGCAACAGTAAAACTGTGCTTTTCTGTTGCTACAACTGGCAACCTTTAACGAAAAATATTAAAAAGTTGATAGTTAACTCTACTAAGCTGATAGTTCCTTCAACTAAAGTTGGTCTGTCTGCATAACGACTGAGTGCATGTAATTAAATGTGAGCTATTTTCCACTACATTGTTTCGGTACGAGATTCTATGCGTAGGCGTAAGAACGTAGTGTACCGAGCCACTTGATTTGCCCGTCCCGTCACACCCCGCTTCTCCCACCAGTCACGATATAACGAAACGATACCTGCCCGCCTAGCATTACCACCGAAACACGCCAATGATAAAACCATTTATCGCTTTGAACTGTAAAAATCATTGGATATAACCGCCATTTCGAAATACATGTTCGCAGCTTCGAAAAAAATTAAGCGGGCAGATAATGGAATGAAATGGTCGAAAACCACTGAAACCGCGCCAATCAAGAAGTGATTATCGGTAAACTATCTGTACAGAAACGTAAACGAACCAGACAGAAAAGGGCTTTATGCAGGTCTAGAGAATAACAATTGGATGCAGGCCTAAATCGGCTGTGGTACTTAATAAGATACCGTGTTCACACAAGCCATGTAGCTGGATCCTACAATCCCACATCAGGAACCAGTAGTACCTTTTGAATATGCAAACCTAAATGTTAAACTCTTTACTTTTTAATTTCTTGCCATATTTTATATTTGAAAGCAACTATGGACTCATAACTAAAGGCGACATAGACGCCATCTACATCAGTAACAAACACATCCTAAAGCGAAACGACAATCGGTCACTTCGTTCTGGATGGCCATTTTGCTAAGCACTCGTACGACAGTAATTTATTTATTTATACCAGTTATTTTAACCTATTTTCGGGCGAACTGCATAATATAATGCATATATAACAATAATTAGCCTCAAGTCTTATTGTGCATGTTGTGTACACTAAGTTAGGATTACAAGCTAGTACAAAGTGATTTTATCATTAGTTTTTAATCTTGCTTTGATTGTAATCATTGTATTTTGTTATTTTAGTAGTTATAATTGTTATTTTATTTTTCTTTTGTTTTTGTTCTGGCCAGGCCAATAAATGTTTTTCTTTCTTTCTTTCTTTCTTTCTAATCTGTCTGTGTACCTATATTAAATAAATAATTGAATAAATTATATTAGTCTTATTTTATTAAATTTTTAAAATTACTAATTCAAACAATTGATTATCATTGGTAAACTAATGGGATACAAATTATATGATTTTCTAGTAGTATTCCATTTGGTCAATATACCTAGTGATTTTTTAATGCATTCAATTTTATCTTGATAATTTTAGCTTGAGATACTTCAATTAATTATTATGATAAACACTTAAAAAAAAATCACAATGTTGCAGTTGCTGACCAGTGGTTTATTACTGGTAATATAATTATGTACTTTGACTTTATTCCAATGATTGACCACCTATTTTTTTTTACAGACAAAATTACGCCGAAAAGAATTTTTTTCAAATATAAGCATGAAGATGTCATAAAAGCGATAGACGAGATAAATAATGGCGCGAGACTTAGAGAAACGTGCCGAAAATATAATATTCCCCACTCAACCATGATAACTAAGATAAAATCGAAGTTCCCACTGCAGAGAAAAATGGGACCTTCTACTATATTGACTACGCAAGAAGAATCCTTGCTTAAAACCTGGATAATAGCAATGGCAAAAAAAGGATTTCCAGTTAATAAACAAATGCTAAATGACACTATTAACGAAATTATAACTAAAGACAATCGACCAAATCCATTTAAAGATAATACACCCGGCCAAAAATGGTTCTACAACTTTTTAAAACGACACCCACATATAGCCTCACTTCATGCAGAATCTATAAAAATTTTTAGAAGTCGGGTAACAGAAACTGATTTAAGAAAGTGGCATGGAAATTTAAAAGCATACTTAGTAACTGAAGGCGCAGCTGACATTTTAGAAAATCCCGAAAGGATCATTAATGCATATGAATCCGGATTTCAAACAAGCTCTTCTTCCGACACAGTGATCGGTCCGCGACAGTTTAAAAATTTTCAGGAGAAAATAACCGTATTAGGGGCTTTCACAGCATGTGGAACGATATTACCACCTATGGTTATATATCCGTATACTATATCCATTCCATCTGAAATCGTTACACAGATTAATGAAGAATGGTGTATTGATAAATCTGAAAAGGGATGGATAACGTCAAAAAATTTTTATGGATATATAGCAAATACTCTCGTCCCAAAATTGAAAGGGAAAAATACAAAATTTCCTGTTTTGCTGCTGATAGATGGCCACAAGTTACACGTAAATCAAGAAGTATATCAATTGTGCATAGATAATGGCATTATTTTATATTCGCTCTATCCCAAAGCAACACACTCTATTCAACCAGCTTACGTATCTGTTTTCCGACCCCTGAAAAATAATTGGAAGAATATTGTTAATGAGTGGAAATCAAGGACTGGTCATCAATGCCTTACCAAAGCTCTATTTGCATCTCTTTTGGAGGACACATTTCGAGACATTACAAAAGAAGTCATCTCTTGTGGCTTTAGAAAATGCGGACTTTATCCGTTCGATGCCAATGCAATTACTTACGAAGAATGAATAACGGATACTTCTTGTCATGATAGAGAAACTAGTTTTTATTGATTTTTATTTTTTATCTTATTTTATTTGGGAACTCAACAGCTTGTTCTATATTTATACATGGATAATAATAATACATAGCTACGTACTGCATTTCGGTGGGGTATAAACTATGTTGCGTGTCAAAATCAGTGTCAAGATCTGCACCAAACCCTCAGACCAATGATTCTAACCAAACCAAATTGAAGTAGGGAGCCATGTTTACATTATAAGACTTAAGCCTAATATTATCATTAGATTTCCACATAATAGAATTCCACGACTTACGCTAACATAATTTTAATTTTGCTATAATATTAAATAATACAGTCGTACAGTACAATGCAGTGAGGAACTAATAGCAAAATACAGTATAACCATAGGTTATTTTGTTAAATTTTAATAGAAATTTCGTTAATTTAGTAAAGAAATAGTCAATGTTATGATAAAAATAAACATTATAATCATCCTAATATTCATGTAGTACACTAAATTTGAAATTTATGTTTAAATCTACATTTATTTATGTTAATTTCTAATTTAAGAATTTATGTCTATTAAAGAAAAAGGAATATTGTTTATTCTTGTTTACCTGATACTCTACTAAATAACTTTTTACTAACCGAGGACTTGAATACTGACTTAGACAAGTGGAAAATATCAACATCATTAAACATTGTTGATCCTGAATATTTATTGTATTCTGATGTCTTCTACCCGTGTTTGAGAATTCCGTGCAGCTCAAGATTTTTCGTGGACTTCGTGGACACAACGAATCAGCAAAGGAGTTGTTTTATGGAATATGGCAGAAAATAGTCATAATAGTACATCAAGCAGCAGAGGAACAAGATCCCAACTTGGAATTGTCAATCTATAGACCGCAAAAATATCTACAGGCACTAAAATGAACACTATTTGAAAGAAAATGTTTTACCACCAGAAAATGAGATTTATTTGAAAAAGAATTACAATACAACAAGAGAACGAAAGAAAGAGGATTCCATTAGAAACGTTGGTCGTTTAAAAAGTAGAATTGTGTTTGCGATGGCTCCCTGAATCACCTTACGCAAGAAAACACCTTTAATCATTCAGTCTTGCATTTTAGTAACAGGTGTAGCCATCTGAATTTTCAATTGAAGGCAACCTGAGAAAGTGTAAGGTGGCTTTTCAGACCGATGCAGTAAACAGCAGCGAATTAATGACAGATTAGCAACGGCAAGAAAACATGAAAAAAGAATAAATCTTAAGGCTTATAGAGAATAAATCGAAGAAGAATAAGAAACACGCAATAAATGCAAAGAGTGCAATAAGTTCATAGCACAAGAGCCCGTGACATCCAGGCCTTCGTTCTTTCATAAAGGCTGTAAGTTTCTGTATGTATGTCCACCAGTCCAGGTAAGAACAATCCCCGCCTATGAAACTTGGGTCGCGGTGGCTTCGGCAGGTAACTATCAACGAGGGAACTATCAAGTGATGTTTCCTGTACAGTTCCGATGGTTCTATGATCTTACCAGACATATTCATAGCCCGGACGATCCATTTTGTATTGACGATCCATATGACATGATGACGATACTTGACTTTGAAAGCTTTAAGGCGAAGTAAGTATTGACGACAATTTATTTTTTTAGAGCTATTTCAGCCATGTTTGTCTTAGACGAAGTCTGATTTTTTTTTCACTGAATTTTTCGTTGTTTTTCGAAAAATTCAGTCTATAAAAAATAGTCAGACTTCGTCTAAGACAACCATGGCTTAAATGGATCTAAATTGTCTATAATTGTTTCGCCCTAAAGCTTTGCACCCATCTTCCAATCAACCTGTATATGGGTCTACAGTGGCGTAGCGTGGTCTAATATGAACGTGGGCGGAGGCGCATCAGCGAGGCCCTTTCTTTTCAGTACCTATTAGTGACCCTACCATTTTTGTGATGACGAAAATGAAAATATAATTTAACAGAAAACATGAGTCATAATAAAAAAAGAGTTCATTACTAACTTGTATGATCTAATCTTTACAAAAAGAATGCCTTTCGGCTCTTTGCTTTGCTAAAGTCTTGAAGTAAAGATTTGTAGTCGATTTTTGACGCTAAATTAAAAAACTATAAAAATATTCAAACAAATGATACAGTTATTATTATTAACTTATTCTGTATTTAAATTATACACTTAGTGATAACGATAAGTGTCCACGACCAATGTAATCAGTCACACACAATTTCACAAGACGAAATGCACACACTTTAAGTAGGTAAGTAACTAGCTAGTTAGTAACTACGTCTGCCGGGTCGTATTGGACGAACGAAAGTTAGACCGAAACAAAGATTGGGGAATACCCGGTGCATCGCTATAATGCTGCGACTGCACACATCGCGATGTCGCGAATATTCGCGTTATCGCCAAAGTAGGTATCGTGTCTAGCCAAGTATTCGCGAATACTTCGGCACTTGGTGCGAAGTCGCAAGGACATCGCGCCGTTGTCGGTAAACTGGCGCACATCAAAGCGTTTTTATCGCGATGTCCTTCGCTTGCGTGGCCAAACTTCGTGGTCTTCAGAAAACGTAGTGATTATATACTCTTTGGTCTTCAGTCGGCGCACAGACATCGTGCACATCGCATGTATTGGTTTAAATTAGTTTTCTACAATGGATTATAATAACGACAGGATTTTAGAACTTATTAGCAATTAGGAGTGTGAGTCAATATTGTTTGGCCGTGCTTTTTTCTTAAACAATAATTCCTGACAGAATAAAAAATAATTGCCCTTAAATATAGGCCGACCGCGGCGTCCATTTTGTTTTTTGCGTAACATCGCGATCACATCGCGACAGACTTTACAGCGCGCAATGTGTGGCCATGCACGCACATTCGCGGTAGGCCGAAGGCGAAGCTTATCGGACGAATGTTATCGCGATGTGTGCGGCCGTAGCATAAGTCAAACAAAATCCTGCCTGCCTAGCATGACCACCGAAACACGATATGATATAGCCATTTATCGCGTTGAACTGTCAAAAATTATTGGATAAAACCGTCATCTTGAAATTTTATCGAAACTGCGAACATATTTAGAAGCTGATACATGTTCGCAGTTTCGATAAAATTTCGAAATGGCGGTTTTTACCAATATTTTTTGACAGTGCAAAGCGATAAATGGCTATATCATATCATGTTTTGGTGGTCATGCTAGGCGGGCTGAGTCTAGGGATGAGAACGCAAAGATCGATACCGAAAATGTTCGATTCCGTCATATCGATATTAATAATTTTGTTATATGTAGGATGAAATTATGAACATTAAAATATAAACTAATTTACATCAAAATAAGATTTTTAGTAACATAAAGGGGCCTCGCTCGCGCGAGGGCCCTTTATGTGCGAGGCCGCGGGCGAGGGGCCGCTTCGCCCACGCCTAGCTACGCCACTGTGGGTCTACCACCTAATAAAACATTAATGTCCACCTTAATGTGTCCGGCAAGATGAAAGAACCATCAGAACTGTCTGGCTTCTGAGGAAACATCATTTGATAATTCCCCAAATAACACATATAAAATTATATACTATGATGTAAATATAATTATGTATTTTTTTTTTATATTTTAAGGGTGCCTGGCTAAGTGTCTGGCAATAGACGAAGTGATTTCTGACGTTATTACAAATAAAATATATAGGTAAAAACTGAGCTTTATACTACAACGAATTTAAGACCCCATTTTATACACCTGTGTTATCTGCTACCGGCCGAAACCACCGCGATCCAGGTTTCATAGATTCGGCGGGGGTTCTTCTTATCTGTGTAAGGGACATGCCTACATACAGAAACTTCCAGCCTTTATATAATAACGAAGGCCAGACCGTCACGGGCTCTTGCTCTATCATTACATAGTATTAATAATAAAATTATTCTACATTATAAGATAATTTTATTTACTGGTTCACTACTGGCACAACAGGTTCTCTATTACTGGTACAAACTGTTCAACCTTAGGTTATTTCTTCATCCCAAATTAATCTTTAAATAAAAAATAACTTAATAGTTATTAAGAAAATCCGATAAGAAAATACGGTAAATATACGTTGTTTTTTTTGCAGTGATTGTTCATCATAAAAAAATTGTTCAAATGTCGCTAAATCGGTTGGCGCACCTCACCACCCAACCTACGTATTGTAGCGCACTTGTATGGAGCTTAGTCTCTGTTTTGTTTTAATTACTATCATTGAAGAAATAGTTTCATTTCATTTTATTGTTCTACAAAAATATACATGTGTTCTATTTTGTGTCTGGTAATCTTTCAGTGAACTATGTGACAAAGAAATGCGGGAAGAAATCTGTAATTATCGACAACTATACGTATTGCAAGCAGTATAAGCTTAAACATGGCGAGAGATGGCAGTGTAGCAGACGAACCACGCAAGAGTGCAAGGCGCATGTGATACTTGGTGAAGACGGGCGAATAATAGAGATGAACGGTGTGCATACTCATGAACCCCCGGGATACCATAAGTGGAACATATGTTAAAATGTACTGATAACCCTCTATGCCTTTGAGGGTAACGATTACCCCAAATGTTCTGCTGATATACATATACAATAGATGTATGCTTAAGAAGATATTTTGTTTACTCTACCAGCGAGGATTTTGTCATGAGTGAGAAAAGCAAGACAATATGTTCCGCATCTTGAATCTCGAAGCAGATGTTGTATTCGGAATCGGGCGGGACTCCTGAAAACCACGAAAATCATACTCATCTATTGATATTACAAAGTCGCGTCCGTCATCTAGATCTAGAATTAGATGTAATCGGAATCGGGACCGCCGAAAACCATGAAAACTAAACCGAAAATTTAATATATTCAAAAGTCGCATCGGCCATCTGGGATCCCGTTATTGATTCAAAAAGTTACTTTACCTCACATTCGCAACAAAAAGCGGTTTTACTTCGAGATTTTATAAACCGAAAGAGCTGTTTTAGTGCTGAAGAGGTGAAATAGTTATTTGTTCAACAAGTGTGCAAAGTTATTCTGTGAATGCCGATATTAAATCGCGAACCAGCGAAGTAGTCTATATAGACTAATGAGCGCCAGAAAGTGACTTGAAGGCACAAGACAAATAAAAATATTCTCTCGTGTGAAACATACAACTTTTCACCTCTCTAGCGAGGTAATTGTTATAGTTAAAAAAAATAAGAAGATATTTAAACACGGAAGCGTCGGTGGCGTAGTGCGTAAGAACGTCGTCTCCCACCTGGGAGACACTGGTTCGATCCCCGCCACGTACCAATGTGTTTACAAATTTTGAATTCATATGTAGGTACGTTTAATTGACGCTTTTACCGTGAAGGAAAACATCGTGAGGAAACCTGCACACACCTATGAAGAAATTCTTAGGTTGTGTGTGAAGTCGACCAACCCGCACTTGGCCAGCGTGGTTGACTAAGGCCTAATCGCCCCTAATGTGGGGTAGGCTCCAGCACCTCGGTGGGGTCATTATATGAGCTTTTGATGATGATGATGATGATTTAAATACGTGTTTATTACGCTACAATTAGTAAACTATGATTGAAAAATTACTACCTAGTAAATTTAAAATAAAAAAAATATGTATAAGAGTGACATACTAATTTATGTACATAAAGAACTTCAGTGCTATTTTCTTAACGTTACGGTTATTCCTAATATTTATTTCATGTAAATAATTACTTTAATGTATAATAAATTCATATTCATGTTATTGTAGAAGTCGCTCAAACTTCGTCAGAGGAAAATAAAAAAATACTGGTAAATTTTATTTTAAGAATAATAACATAAACAAATTATAAGAGTGACATTATTTACTTAAAGAACTTTAGTGCTATTTTCTTTACTTTTATTATTGATAACCTAGCAATGCAACTGATGTATTAATTATTATATTACTGCTGCATTAATAGTAATGCAGCAGATAATAAAATTGAGACGGAAGTTCGAAAATTTTTCGTATACAATTTTTCATCATAATTATCACTCTTCAGAATATTCATAATTTCATTACTCATACACATTTTTTATACTAATATTTGTTTTCATAATTTTTCTTATACTAACGATCGAAACTCATAATCATCACAATTCATAATATTATCACTCTTACACCTTGTTTATACTATCTAATTGTTTTTATATATTTCTTAATCATAAGTATTATCCGAATTATTGAATTTCATAATATCATATCATACACATCTGTCTTATACTAATACCACTTCTCGCCCGCAGCTTCGCTCGCGTTAGTTATTATGAAGCCTTCCTCGACAAATGGATTATCCAACACAAAATAACACAGCCAAACAATAATTAGGAAGGTTAAACTGTTCTGAGTAACGACAGTATGAATGAAAAAAAATATGACATCTGATTGTTATGAAGGACAAAGTTATGAAAAAAAAATTAGTAAAAACTATTCTGAGTAAGGACAGTATGAATAAAAAAATATGAAAACTGATTTTCGGAGGTCCTATTACAACCTTTACAACATCTTTTTCCAGATCTAAGATGACGCACGAGACTTTATAATAATATTAATAGATAGAGTATGATTTTCGTTTTTTTCGGGACTCCCGATTCCGAATTCAAGGCAAATAAAAGGAATGGCAAGTAAAGGTGCTCTCTTCTACAGTGCTCCCAATTTATTTCGTGTCTGTACAGTATGTCTTGTTATAGATATGCTGCTACAGGTTTCGCATTGTATTTTATGTCCAGACGCCTGCATGACACCAATCCGCCTCGGGTATGCCATTGTGAGTGATCGTTGATTTTATTCTTTTAAAAATAAAAGTTGTTTAGACTACGTGTCTGGGAAGACCCAAAAATTGCATCCTTTTAAAATAAGACTACTTATGATTCGCAGTGCTTACCCCAAAATATTAATATGAGGGAAACCAATTGACCTTAACCAGCTGTTCTTGTTCTGCACACTACATTTTGTGCGCAAGTACACGTCCGCTCTCGGCCACGGCTCTAGCGGTACTGAACTGACTCAGCGCCCCACCACAGAGTAAGCACGAGACGTACACTACATGGTCCATGCATTTTGGTTGCACTTTTTTATGGAACAGCTGATTTTTTAGGTCCATTGATTTGCCTCATATTTGGGGTAAGCACTTTCCCAGTCACTTTGTATAAACTCGTTGCTTCGTCGTTTTTAAAAAAGTTTTGTAACGTTTGTACTTATATATTTTGTAACAATTGTTTCCCTTTTTATTTCAGTTCAGTTTATTCCACTAAGAAGCGGCAGCAAATTACTTTTGATTGACGACTTTACGTACTGTAAAAGATACACTTCTCTAATAGGCCAACAACGTTGGCAGTGTACTAAAAAGATATCCAAGAGTTGTAATGCGACTGTAGTCTTGGACTCGATGAAAAGAGTTATCTTCCAAAAAGGTATACACACCCACGAGCCATCGCCGTATCATAGATGTGCAGACAACAATTGAAACTCTTTTTGTCAATATGTTTGTGTTCTGTGTGATCTGAGTGCCTAGCCAAGTGGCTAAGCGATTGCATCGAACGCTTAGCGAAAAGAATATAATATAAGAATTGACGGATTATGGAAAAAACCGCCGTGTCAAATGTGGCGTGTGGCGTGTGTCGTATGGCGTATAACGTGGCGCGGACTATTGTCACTTAGCGGCGAGAATTATACCAAAGTGCCGCGCGATTCGATGCGGCGGGCGGCATTATACAGCTGGATTTCTCAGCGAAAGCATCAATGACTTCTTATGCGGGACGCGCGATGCTTCACCTAGTGGAGGTGCAGGCGTAATTTTCTTTACAGTAAAAATTACTTTATGCTAAAAATTACTTTATGCTACGTATTATTAGGTTTATTAACCCACGACCCCGGGGTTTTATAAGTTTGATGTGTCTGTGTATCTGTCTGTGGCATTGTAGCTCCTAAATGAATTGACCGTTGTTCGAAAGCAGACGTGATCGAGATGGTTCTTAGCTACAATTCATGAAAATCTGTTCAGGCGTTTCAAAGTCATCAGCTCTCTCTTGAATAATATTCCTCCTAATAGAGCTCCTTGGCATGAAGTTCACAGCTAACCTCAACTTCGGCGAAACCATCTTTTCAAAAGCTCAAACTGCGGCCAAAAGCTGGGTATTCTTAACAAGGTTAAACGATGCTTCACGCCGCAACAACTTTTGACCTTATATAAGGCTCAGGTTCGATCCTGCATGGAGTATTGTAGCCATCTTTGGGACGGTTCAGCAAAATATCAACTTGCCGCTCTTGACTCGGTTGACCGCAGAGCCAGGAAACTTATAGGTGATGATAGGCTGGTGCATGCTAATCTGCAAAGTTTGGCACATCGTCGCAGAGTGGCCTGCCTGTCGGTGTTTTATAGATTGTACTTTGGCGAGTGTGCTCTTGAGCTGCATGAGCTTATTCCACCATCTCCTTTTTACCATCGGGAGTCTAGACGGACTTCAGGTTACCATCCCTACCTCGTACAAATTCCGCCTATGCGTACTAAGCGGTTTTCAACATCATTTATTATGCGCACCGCTAAAGAGTGGAATTCCCTGCCGGCCTCCATATTCCCAAATAGTTATAACCCTGCTCTATTTAAGGTTAGAGTGAATAGGCATCTTCTGGGTAAACTCGCTCCATCTTCGGCTTCCTCTTAGCTCTCCTGCACAGAGTGTTGCCAAGAGTGAACCCATTCTATGTAAAAAAAAAAAAAAAAAAAATTCAAGAAAAATTCAAGTACTATTATATTCTTGAATATTATTCAAGAGAGTATTATTATTATATTTTGTTACTATCGGAAATAGGGTCCATGAGTAATTTAAAAAGAATGAAATAAAAATACAATTAATAATTTTAAGTAACCCCCACATAAAAAAAACTAGAAATAAAAAAAGTCTCTCGGCATTTTAACTTAATTAAAAGAACCTATTAATATTTTTAAGATGAACGTAGCTGCGTTCTTCGTATATTTTTTATTATGTTTCTTTTACTATCTATCCGCCACCACCACACGCCCGCGCCAGTTTCATGTTACAAATAAAACCATGATTACTATGACAAATAGGCATTATTAAGTCTTTCTTTAGTGAGTAATTATGTTATCTCAGGATTGACATTACATTTTGTAAATATTATTAAAATAAAATTATTAAGTATTAATTAACCGTTATATTACTTAAAAACCCTTCTTATCTATATCACAATTGATACAGCCATTCATCTTCGGTGTCACTCTACACGTCATGTTGAGCCAAATCGTCTTTTCCTTCACCGTTGATTGATGTAAATTATAATAATTACATAAAACAACCTAACTGATAACCAAAAAAAAATATTACTATAGGGCACTAACTATTGTGCTTTCGTATTGCGCCAAATTTTCTGCCATATTGTGCCAACTTCCCTTTAAGCATGGATCATTGACCATGCAGATCCTTTCCATGTAAGGTTGCCTGTAAGAGATCGCTTTCAGCTATAAGGCCGCCCAGGGTACAAAATTGTAATGTAATGTTTGTTGGTGTACAAAATAAACAAACAAGTTTAAAAGTGACGCAAAAGATAAAATACGTACGTACGTACCTCGTACGCCTGTCACACTTATGTCATCCATGTGTCTTTGCTATTATAATACTTCCCATGGTGACACTGCCGTCTCTCGTAAGGTATACCCGACAACTAAGTTAACGGAGTTCCTCCAGAGTTTTTGTTGTATAAACACGTGTTGAGAGACTCCATTTTTAACCCAAATCAACAGTACAATTTTTGTTACTGTAGTTAGTTACATTTTCACTTAACATTGTCAAAATGTCATTAATCAAGCATAGAATAGAATAGAAGTTAACTGAGACAGCGCCCTATGTTATGAAATAAAAAAGAAATAACAACATTTGTTTCGCGCCTACCTCTTAGTGACGCAGATTATCTTTCTAAGGTTAAATTGCAAAACACTTTTTTGAAGTATTATGTAGTAGTGGTAATGATAGAGTAGCCAGCCCCTCTTTGGTGAGAGTTCCGTTTAAAGCACGGTTTTGATCACAGTATCATCCAAATACATTTCCGCGTATACTTTATTTACCTATCTCCTTTCAGCCCAGTTTATTACAATAAAAACCGGCGGCACATTACTAATGGCAAACGGCTTTACCTACTGTAAAAAGTATACGACTAAAGTAGGTGAACGTTGGCAATGCACAAAGAAACTTTCAAAGCATTGCAATGCCTTTGTGACATTGAATCCGATAAAGATGATCATCTCAGCCAATGAATCCCACAATCACTCGCCGCCTCGGTACCATCGAAATAAGAACGGGGAGTATGTAAGAATTGACTGAACACGAGGGAAAATCTTATGAAATTATTCCTTTCTTTTCATATTTATCGAATCAAATCATTTATTGTAGTGTGAACGTGGAAAAAAAATATGACTTAAGGTACAAATGTGCAATAAAAAGCGAGTGTCATTATATTCTGTCATGATTAGGCATTAAAATTTCCCATAATAGGTACCTATAATTATTATAAGCACAGCAAATGTTTTATAAATAATAAAGAATCAAATTTCAGAATGTTATTGATTTAATGGAATTAGAAATAAAAAATCCATCTTATGTTACAAATTTAAAATTCGTTAGTTAAAACCTCTGTCAGGGATTAATAGGCCTTAATTATAAACGATAGACGTAGAGGAGCTATTGGTGGAAGCACTAAACTGACAGAAGAGATGCTATGCAGACTACAAATAAATGTTCTTATATATGAAGACTTAAAAGGATACTTCTATCACTAACATTAAACTTAGAGACACAAAAAGTGTAAATGATCTAGCTAGAGGCTAAGAAAAGATAGAATAATAGAAATTTGTAATTTGCCTAAATACAAATAAAAAAATATATGATTTCCAGATCTGTTTTTTCATTAATATCTAGTATTTTTGCAACATAGCCATTGGCTTATCAACAGAAGTCAAGCAACATGTAAACAGCACACTAATGAAAATAAACAACAATACGAGAGGCAAGGTAATTAAAACTGATAAGGTTCTTGACATAATATTATCGCTCGTAGTTATTGTATTCATGAGTTTTTAGATAGACTTACCCAATTGAAGTGAAAAATACGTAGGCCACATCACTTTATTTCATATTTCCTGTTGTACTTTCAGCGTCGATACCAGCTGAATTTATCACGATGACAACTGGCAAGCGTTTAGTGTTACTGAACAGTTATACTTATTGCAAACACATGCAGTTAAAGTCAGGGGTGCGGTATCGATGCAACAGACGCCTGGGAGGTACTTCCACTAGATGCAACGCCTACATCATACTAAACGATGAGGAATACATCACTAGAAGGCACGAAGAACATTTACACGAACCTAGAACTTATTACAAGACAAAACAGGGGCTGTACATTGAAATGTATGAACCGCCTACACAGGAATTCAAATGTCGTGTATAGTTAAATAATATATTACCTTAATTTATTATTTAATTTAAAATTGTACCTTAACACTTAATATTATGTCGTTAACTATTGAATCTACAAAATTTTACATAGCATACCTTGCTTGCACTTATTCGACATTTTGAGATATTAAATACCAATAAAAATGTCGAAGATTGTCCTGTGATTTTGTGTAGAAAACTATGAGAAAACTAATGCACAATGAAGCAACGTGCTGATAGTCCTAAATTGGTCATATATTTATATATGTTGGTAAAAGTGATTATTGGTTATATGTGTCCTTCATAAATAATAAATCTATTTAAGAAAGTTTTAACTTTGGGCAAAATATGTCAAACAACTGTTATTGCAGTGGCGTTAAGAACTCAATTTGTATGGGAAACACAATTTACGCTTCTTTCCGCTAGGGGCGCTATTCACGTTTCCTATACAAAGCGAGCTCTTAACGCACAGAATACGAACTCCCTAATCAAAATCTACAATTAGTAAATAATAATGTTTAACTCCGTGTGTTAAACAAGAACCTAAACCTACATTAGACCAGTTTTTACTGTGATAGATTTTAGTTTATTGATTTTACAAAATGAAAACCAAATCCAGTTAAAAGAGCTAAAATCTTTGGAGAAATCAGCTGAATTTTAAGGGTCAATCAATCTGTAAGGTTAACCAATTATTCAATAAATAATGATTCAAATAACTCTGAACACTCTGCATAGTCGCAGAAATGACCTAAAAATGAGAAACCAGGGTTTCGGAAGAAATGAGTCTATTGTCACCAATACCGTTTATCGGTGTTTAGAGTAGATTAAATAAAGCTTATGAAATATACAATCAAATTATATTTACAGGTTTTGTTTATCTAATCTTATTTTTATATACCGATATATTAAGAATCGAAACCTACGAGGTGAGTCGATTTCATTACACGTAAGTGTAGTTCAATTTAGTTTGTAACATTCTCTCTGTCGAAACTTAAAACGTTACCATAGAATTTAATAGGAAAATATTTTTTCTTAAAAACTACGTACTGTTGATAAACATAAAGACTACCTATCTAAATACAAACATTTATTTTTGTGACGATATCTATCAAATTCAGTCTTTAATTTAAGTGATAAAATATGTGATCTGAGGCTTTCTTATTACCGTGGTAAGTACAGAATTTAATGTCACCCCCTGACCAAGAACTGGGTTTTCCCGTAAATAATATAGGCAGGCTTTTCCCGTAGAAAATACCCTATCTTCATTCACGGAAGACTGTATAGGTGCAAAGATAACTGCTATAAAAGGTCAGGGACAATCTCTATTTACAGGGGTTGTCGATGTCCAAGAGGACAAATTTTACTAATGAAACTACAACTAGCGATTAAGGGAAGCCACTAGCCTATTGATATATTTTATGAGTTCGCCCCGCAAAAGGTCCGGTAAAGTACTCAAATATCGTAGTAACGCATCGTTTCAATATTAATTTAACTTCAACTAAAATCTAATTTAGCGATAAATGTCGAACGGCAATAAAACTGGAAAAATACATTACTTTCAAATATTTGATTTTGGTTTGGTGACTTTGGTGTTGAATTAAAGACATTGTTTTAAAATATTTAGCAGAGTTATTACTAAAAAATAAAACATATTTTACTAATCCGAAACGAGATTATTTTTAAGGCTTGTCTTCATGTTAATTGCTCTTTGGAGCTAAATATTGGGCTTTGATTATAAACAAACGCTCTGAGGTCCTTCATGCAAAAGCACTCTCAAATAGCATGACGTTGTCTAATTCTTTTTTATTCTTTGCAGTCCATTTTTTGCGCTCTTCTGCGGCAAAATGCTTAGCTGTGTTCGATGGATTTGTGTTTGGAAGACATTGTGCGCTTAAAAGAGGTTTCCGTTGGCAGTGTACTAGCGGCAGTTCAAAAAACTGTAAAGCGTATATTATAGTAGACGATCAGCAGTTGATTAAATTCAATAGGATACACTCTCACGAACGCCCCAATTTGTACGTGAAGAATGGAATTTTGTTCCGTAATAATGACTATTAAAAAAAATCTCATGTTAATCGAAGGTTTTTGGGAAGATAGAAATTTGAACAACTGTATGTTTATAGATGTAAGGAGTAAATAAAAATCTGTATTAAGATTACAGTCTTAAATTTATGGGATCCGCTACGTTTATGGTTATTTTTCTTTATTTTCATGAAGTAATTAATGTCATGAAGTTAGGTTTAAGTTATGCCGTCCTTTCTGAAAATGTGGCTTATAAGTTATAACCTCCGGTTCTACAGACTATGTATGGGCAATAGACACATGGGTGGGTAGGACTTTTTTTGCCTATTATCGAAGTTCTCGCAGTATAAATGTGTTAGAATTGGTCCGCATTGCAGTCCTAGGGATTTGTAGTGCAAATCAGAATTTAAAATTCTATTAAAAATATTAAAATTCCTCGGGTTGCGCTAGTACTTAAAACATTGGTTTGTATGTGCTGGACCCGCCATAACAGACATGTCCCATCTTTAATGAAGGCATAAACAATGGTCTTTTGACCTTCATAAAAGACGGGATCTTGTGTATCCTACATTACCTCAAAGGCCTATTGTGTAATACAATGAGCTCCTCAATGAAGACTCTCAGGTTATCTAATTATTTTTATTTATTCCAGTGCGTTTCTTGCGCAATTCTTCAAATAAGTATATGGCTGAGTATGATGGTTTCGTATTTAGAAGGCACTGTACACTGAAAAGTGGTTTCCGTTGGAAGTGTACCAGCACTCAATCAAGAAACTGCAAAGCGTATATCATAGTAGAAAATGATCAAGTGATCAAATGGAATAGGATTCATACACATGAACGCCCACAGATTCTTGTGAGAAACGGGTATATGCATGTTGTCCACGCGACCAACACCTAGGTTATGTTTTGTTATACCAGGTTTTTGTGTAATAATGTATGAAGAGTTTTTATAACACATATTAGATACCACAATTTCAAAAGAATGTCAATACTATAATAAAATGTCAGTGTGCTAAAAACAATTGCTGTATTATTTGCATATTTTGGTATTAGAAGGAAAAAGTGAAAAATAATATTTAGAAAAAATGCCATTTACGAGATTACCAAGAGAAGCCGCCACAGCGTCAGGACAACCTAGGAAAGATTCATTGAAAGAGCCTCAGAGTTCTCCTGAGGACGGTGTAATGGTACTTCATCAGCTTGCTCTCGTAAGAGCCCTACCTAAGCTTACAAAATAATTCACGCGAGTTGAATGTTTTCAACTGTCGCATACGCAAATGCATTAACATTATCCGCTTACTAGATAAACTCGAATATCTCGCTTCACCAGCCACTACATGGACGATTTCCTCGGAAGCGTGGATGGGGTGGAGATAGAAGCCCTCGCTTCGTAAATTCTAATAATGGTTCACAAGACTCAATCATGCTCACGCTCTTTACCTTATTGCGTCCGACTTCCTCGCCAACGATGCTTCCAAGATAGGTCAATATAGATCTGTGAAGGGGAAGACGGTCCTACCGTCTTCCCCTTCACAGATCTGCGTTCTGCAGTTGACTTGGCAGGTTACTACTGATTCCTTATGATTGCTTGTATTGTAAGCTACATTAAACATTCCGTGTTATTTCTTCTCGTGTCCGTCTATGACCGCCTGGGTTTAGTCAGCCCCCTGGTTGTAAAAGGTCGAGTTCTCTTCCAAAAGACATGGAACCTGATTCTTGATTGGGATCATACTTTACCCGAAATCCTTGTTAGCAATTGGAAGTCTTAGTTTTACGAGCGCGAGGTCCTATCTAGTGACACAGTTCCCAAATGTCATTACGGATAAACAGTTCCATGTATTTTCCGATGCCAGTGAGTTGTGCTTGCGTCGCCTACTGGCGTTTCACTTTAGTCGACAGTTCAAGAAAACGGTCAAATAGTCGACAGTTCAAAAAAAGTTCAACATATCCCAAGGATAGAACTTCAAGCACGTCTCACGAATTACATCACAGAGGCTCATAAGACACCTTCTATATATGTGGTCCGACTCAATAACGGTCCTTAAATGGTTACGTAGCGTAGCGACGCATGCACGTTTAAGCCCCTTGCTTGTTTCATTTTGCGTTGCTGAAATTTCAGTGTTAACTGATAATCTATAGTTGGTTGGATATACGTCCCTACAGGTCCAATCGTTGCTGACCACGCTACGAATGGAAACATCTCCATTCACTTACGATGATTCAACGGACCACCTTTTCTTCTTTCGCCTGAAGTTATGTGGCCCAGTGAATCAACTCCCAATCAACAACAATCAACCACGGACGAAAATAAAACTATTTCCGATGTGTATGGGTGTTTGGCCGATGGGTAGCTACGGAACCATTCGCTGCCTCACCGATAGTCGCTGACTATCAACGGTTCAGACGATGGCAACGTCTGCTTAGATTCACAGCTCGAGTTGACCAGTCGACCAAAGTTTTTCGGTCTCTAATACCTCAAAATTTGAATATAGTTGCTACTTCGCTTCTTTGTTATCATAATTTACGACTGTTAAAGAATTTCGGCGGAGCTTCATTTATTTAGGGTAATACAACACAGCGTGATATTTTTTCAGACGAACTTAGTTGCATTTACTCAGGAGGCCCCAGTTCTAATCTAAGTAGACTTGAGAATGTGTCCTTGTTTTTGGGTGAAGACTGTAGTGTAGATGGTCTACTTCGTTCATAGGGTAGCACATCCTCAGACGCTGTCGATTCCCATACTGCAGTTCTTAAAGGAAAATGTAAATTAACAAGATTGTTGATCGACTCCTATCATGTTCTATATGCACACGCGAATAACGAGCTCGTAGTCAATGAGTTGTGCCAGAGACTCCTCCAGATGTCAAGCCTGCCGAATCCGGAAGGCCAAGCCTATGTCGCCACCTATTGGGGACCTACCAGAGGCACGAATGGCCACAACCAGCGACCTTTTACTTCCACTGTTACGATCGGTAGAAGGCACGTCAAGATATGGGTCGCTCTCTTTACCTGCCTCATGATCTCGAGATAGTTGAGACCTTCTACCACCATAATGCACTGCGCCGTTTTATTGCACGTCGGTGATGCCCCTCCTGTATATACTCTGACAACGGGGCAGCATTCGTCGGAACAGTAAAGATCATCGCGTACCTATATGAGTTTGCATCGACCAAGCTGGTTTGGATGGCGGGTCGGCTGGTGAGAAATGTGAAACACACTAAAAGACAGATCTCCACGCGAAGAAGCCTTCCTAAAAAAACTGTTGATACAAGATTCAAATTCGCATGAAGTCAAACTAACATGAAGTAAAAAAATACAAGGTGAAGTTCATTATCTTAATTTTACGCCGATAAGATACATAAGTTCGAAACCTTAATCTTGAAGCTACAGGCGTCTGTGAGTTTAATTAGAGGGGTTTGTATCACAGATTCCAAGTAACTACTAATTAGAGTTTACTTGGAATCTGTGATACAAAACTGTCAATTTATCTGCCAGACAAATTATGATACCGAACATAGACCAGTGTTAAGAGTAGAGGAAAGGGCGGACTTTCTGGCTTCCCTGCGAATGTTCGCCATACCATGTCGCTGCTAACGTAATGTGCCTTGGCTGGATGCCCGGAGAGGAAGTTTAGTGGGCAGTAAGGGGAACGCCTTTACCGCCGAATCCCACATACCCGTCCAATGCATCGTGCTGCAGGATGATGCGTTTGACCTCTCTGTTAACAAGAATATCAGAAGTTGACTACCTATATTTTTTTCTCAAATGATAAATAAAACTGAAATTATATACACTATGATTACTGTCTTTCAGTTATAGTTAAACTGCTGCCAGAGAAAACCTACGCATTCGTTGCTGGTCGGATTAGAAGGCATAAAATTTCGAAAATAAAGAAAAAAAACTCAAAGGGTATTTTGAAACGTAAGATGTGCCGTCAATGTTCCAAACATAAAAAACGCAAAGACACGGTATGGCATTGTGAGACATGTGAACACAAACCAGGATTATGCGTGGAGTGCTTTGACATTTATCATGATTTTTAATCTAAGAAATATGTAAATGTGACTGCAGTGTTACTACTATGTTGCGATTGTTATATATTAATAATCTGGTGATTTTTACATCAATAAACATAACATATAAATTGAAATATATCTCTGCGTATATGCAGGGCTGGTACAGGGATTGAAATCTATCCCAATCCCAGGTCTGCATATTGCGGATGTTTTATTCATTTTAAACAAATATAATTCTTATTATATGCTCGTTATAGCGTATTTCAAATAGTATAAACCTATGCAACCGCTGTATTCGAAACCCCTCCGTTTCCTGCCGCTGCTACTGTTTGTACATTTATGAGAAGTACCTCATTCATTCGTTGTTTATTCCAGTAACTTTTATACGATCACCTATTGGCAATAATTTGTTATTATACAAGAACTTTACATTTGGACTGAAAACAAGATCAAAGTTTCAATCAAGATGGCAATGCACCAGGGTCAACTCTAGGAATTGCAAAGCATTTGTAATTTTAGACAAATTTTCCAATGTATTAAAGTGTAACAACGAACATACCCACGAGCCGCATAAGTACTATGTCAAGAATGGGATTCACATAAAATGTTGATGGGTATTTTGTTAATTTGTTTTTATGTGACTTTGTTCGCTTTGTACTTTTCACAAAGGTTTTGGTTTGCTATTGATATTGTAACATTATCATATGTTTTTGATAGATACATAAATTACGAGATGGCAAACAAGCTTGCGATCCGCCTGGTGTACAGTGGTTACCGTCGCTGATATATACTTACAATATTAAGGGTAAATCACTTAACACTGGAAATGCGTTGCCATCCTGGGGACTAAGATGATATTCCTTCCATGCCCAGTCATTACACTGGCTACCTTTCCCTTCAATCCAAAACACAGCGATCTGCTTCACGGCATAAATAAGAAAGGCGGTGTTAATTACCCAGACGACCCTACATATGGGTCTACCACCTAGTGATCATGTCAGAAACTTTAAAGCGCATTCGTAAAAATGCATATTCTCACATCACTATCTTTTGGTTTCATTCCTTATGTTTTACTTTCACGATTTACACTGCATATTACTCTTTTAACTAAAGGAACTTAAATTGATCAGATATTTCGTCTCATGTTTTTGTATGTAATATTTATAAACTCACAAAAATGTTGGCATATCTGCCGGTTCGCGACTGAATTGCAGAAGTGCATAACAACATTCTAATTCTATGTTTCTTTGAAGACTTAGAGAAGACTCTTTCTTAGAAGACTTAAAGATGACAGAGAAAGAAGTAACGAAAGAAGTTATGACTGAACACTACGAATTAGGATTGATACGATGGGATAAGTACCCAAATAATTAATTGTATGAGAGTTTCTGGCTCAAACGGGATCCGCACAGACTTATAATTGCTGACATACCTACCTAGATCGGCAAATATTTTTTTTATTTGGCTTACCAATTAAATACATACGAGAATTACAATGTATGATTTTTACACTAGAGGTATAAGTATAGTTAAGTACCAAACTTTGAATGCCTAATAGGCTATTTGTGAGAAACTGCGCTAAAAATAATATTTTTAAGTAAGATCTTTATGTACCACAATTAGAACAATAAAGATTATTTTCCGTTCTATGTATAACTTTTTGTAAATTATTATTATTATTGGACATCAGCCGAACATGACCATGATATTCCTCAATAATTATGATAGATTTTAACGGTCTAGCTAGGAAAACCTTAATTACAAGTACCTAATTAATGTTCAAAATTATTAGAATTTTCTTAAAATCTAATACAGTTAAAAATTCATTATACAGTTAACATATAAGACAAGAAGAGCAATATTTTATGTGACACTGTTTTGTTTATTACAGTGCAATTCTTGACCAATCCCACTGGTAAATATTTGGCTGTGTACAATGGTTTTGTGTTTGGAAGACATTCTGCTCTCAAAATGGGTCACCGGTGGCAGTGTACCAGTTGCAGCGCGAAGAAATGCAGAGCCTATTTAGTGGTTAAAGATGGTCAGGTAGTTAGGGGCAGTGAAGTCCATACTCACGAACGTCCACATTTTTGTATTAAAGGTGGACTTTTTTTCAAGATTTCATAGGTTAAATAATATATTATAAATACATATTTCAATAATAGGGTACGAATATTTTTTTTCTTTCTTGACTAATTTCCACCACACACTACCTTAGTAGAATATTATTACATAAGTAAAATTACAGTTTTAGGTTTGAATGAACTCTGATACCCACTATAAGATTTAACTTGTGTTGTGAGTGTCAGTAGTCTCACAAATTGAGGACTACAATATTTTGTGTGTGGCTGACATTGTGTTTGCAATATATTTAGGTATATCATAGATAGTTAGACAGAAGGCAGGTAAACAAAAAGTTCACAAATTACCAATAATTTTATACATTTCAAAGGATACCCTTTAGTAGGTATTCAGTTTGATCGTAGGTTTTTGTTAATAGCCACTTTGTAACCCTATTGCTACATTCGTATTACAAGATATTATAGATACGACTACTGAGGAAAGAGTAAATATTTGCCATATGCTTGAATAAGCCAAACTCTTAGGCCAAACTAGACAAAAATACCTCATGCATGACATGCGATTTCGTTTTCAGTCAAATGCCTTTTCTAATAAAGTTAAAAATAAATTATTTACTTTCTCGTATACGCAGTATAGAGCACTCCTCTAAAAGCGACTGTTAGCTACCATGTCCATACTACTGTTACGAAGTGCGTACCTGATGTTTACATTTTGTGCGTAACCCTACACGTTTTGGACCTCCCCGAGTCCAAAAATATCGCATTTGGATTTATGTCTGTGTGTGTGCCTGTGTCTGTGCGTTAGCACGATAACTCGAATATGCTTTAACTATTGCAATCAAATTATAACATCAAAATATAAGGTTTCTATCAACTTTTGAGTAGTCGATCACGAAATTTAAGCAACCAAGTGCGCGGTCGGTAGTCGGATGCGTGATCAAAATTCAACATGCATGTATGACATCAAAATATAAAGCAGCGTCCCCACTAGGGCCGCGCGGCTCCATGAGGCCAAGCCGCGAGGCCAAGCCTCGTGAGTGTGTACGTGAGCGAGGCCTAAAACTACATAACAAATAAGCCTCGCGAGGCCGGGCCGCGCGGCCACAAAAAGCCGCGCGGCTCTAGTGGGGACACGGCTTCGGGTTTCTTTCAACTATTGAGTCGTTTCCGGTATACCAGAAAGTCAAGGGGAGACCACTCCCGATTTTTTGCAATTGGTTTAATAATGATCGAAACAAGTTTTTTTTTTAAATATCTGATAGTATCCCGCTACCCCACTGGCGTTTTACGTGCGTTGGCGTTTCTCCAACGTATTCGCAGCGTTGTAGCTGCGCAGCCGCGACGTTAACGTTGGGCATCCGCTGAACGCAACGTTAGATAATCGCGCATATGCTGCGATTTGAGGCGTACAATCAGATACAAAATGGATTCCGACGAAGAAAGTGTTGGCTTTGCTACTTCAACTAAAATTACGCAAAGAAAAAGAAAGATTACCTACTAGAGAGTGAATATTTCGCACTGTACTCGAATGGCGTTAAATCTTGATTGAACAAGATGGCAATGCACCAGCGTGAACTCTAGCATACCCACGAGCCGCATAAGTAGGTACTATGTCATGAATGGGATTAATATAAAATGTTGATAGGTATTTTATTCATTTGTTTTTTCTGTGATTTTGTTCGCTTTGTTTAAGGTTTTGGTTTTTCTAATGAGATTGCAACATTATCTTGTGTCAACTTTAAAAGCATTCATAAAAATACGCCTATTATTACATCACTATGTTTCGGTTTCATTTCTTACGTTACTTCGTCTCAATCGACATGTAAATTGCATTTATCTACATTACTTCTATACTAATACTATAAAGAGGAAACTTTTGTCTGTTTGTAACGAATAAACTCAAAAACTACTGGATAGATTTCAAAAGTTCTTTCACCATAAGAATGCTACATTATTCCTAAGTGACATAGGCTATAACTGATCTGTTAAAAGTCCACGCGAACGAGGTCGCGGTGCGAGCCCTAGCTATTAAAAACTAAAAAAAATGTTGCCATATCTGCGGGTTCGCGACTAAACAAGTACCTAATTACTATTCAAAATTTAAGAATTTTCTTTAAATCTAATACAATTAATAATACATTATGCAGTTAAAACATATAATGGGGTCCCTAGACGGTCAAAATTGCACGTGAATTTTGAATGCACGTCAAGCAATTTTGACCGTTTAGTGAACCGCGTTGTGAACGCAAGAAACGCCATACATATCTGCATTTAGAGACATTCTTTAATTTTGTATTGGGTCACTCCGTGGCGACAACGACGAAATAAATGTGAATGCTTGACAAGCATGCTTGACGTTGCTTCAAGCCTCATCAAGCATACTTGTACAGCACGTAAATGCTTGTCAAGCAATTTTGTCGTCTAGGGACCGCATGAGACCTGGAGAACAATATTTTATTAGTGACAATGTTTTGTCCCTTAGAGTGCAATTTTTTTTTAATCCCGGCGGAAAATATTTGGCTGTGTACAATGGTTTTGTGTTTGGAAGACATTATGCTGTCAAAATGTGTCACCGATGGCAGTGTACAAGTTGCAGCGCGAAGAACTGTAGAGCCTATTTAGTGCTTAAAGATAGTCAAGTGATTAAGTGCAGTGAAGTCCATTCTCACGAACGCCCACGTTTTTTTTATTAAAGGAGGAGTTTTTTTCAAGTTGTAGTATTAATAGGCCAAACTAGACAAAACAAAAATACCTCATGACATACTATTTCGTTTTAAGTCAAATGCCTTTTCTAATAAAGCTAATAATGGAAAAAAATCATTTTTCAATTGTTATAAATAATGATCTAAGGAAGTAGACTAATATTTTAAAAACTGATCTGTAGACATTGTTAGTATTTCTACGACCGTTGAACGTAATATTAACGTCGCGCACATACTGCGATTTGAGACGTACAATCAGAGACAAAATGGATTACGACGAAGATACTGTTGGTGTTATTATTATTCCCTTTATTTCATTTAAAACACATACAAGATTATACTTCTAAATATTAAATTTTACAATAAATAACATTAAAAAATATAACATTTAAAAATATAAAAATGCAGTTCCCCATCGGTAGCAAGATCAGGGTCCCGGCTGCCGGTGGTTATTATTATTATTATTAAAGCCTCTTTATTTCCTCATGACTAATTATTATATATTACATAAAAAATAAGATTAGGTATATTAATTCAATTCAATTCACCTAATTATTCAATTATTAGTAAATTTTATTTCGTAGTCATGGCCCCTTTCGGGTATGGGCCTCCTCCAAGTGCCTTCACTCGTTCCTGTCTCTAGCCAGTTTTAGCCAGTCTCTGCCAACTGTTTTGTAAATATCTTCTGCCCAGCGTTCTTAGGTGTTACTGCTTTAAAATTACGCAAAGAAAAAGAAAGAATATTAGAAAGTGAATATTCCGCACCGCACTAGAATGGCATTAAATCTTGATTGAAGATGGCAATGCACCAGGGTTAACTCTAGGAATTGCAAAGCATTTATAATTTTAGACAAATTCTCTAATATAGGTATTAAGAGTACCTAAAAACGAGCATACCCACGACTCTATAATCAAGAATGGGATTCAAATAAAATGTTGATAGCTATATCTTTTTCTGTGACTGTGTTCGTACTAACAAAGGTATTGGTTTGTTATTGAGATCGTAACATTCTCTTATGTCGGAAACTAAAGCGCATTCACAAAAATATGTTTATTATTAAGTACATCATTTCCTTTTGGTTTCATATCATACATGATTTACACTGCTTTACCCTTATAATTGAAAAAAAATCAAATTGATCAGATTTTTCGTCTCAATCTACGTAAATTGTATTTATTACTCATAAACTCGCAAGAATGATGGCATACGGCGGCTTTGTGACTGAATTGCAGAAGGGCACAGTTTCGAAAAACCAAAGTACGAGTACCTAATTAGAGTTCAAAATGATAAGAATTTTCTTAAAATCTAATACATTAAAAATGCATTATACTGTTAACATAATTAAGACAAGTAGGCAATATTTTATGTACACTGTTTTGTTTATTACAGTGCAATTCTTGACCAATCCCACCGGTAAATATTTGGCTGTGTACAATGGTTTTTTGTTTGGAAGACATTATGCTGTCAAAATGGGTCACCGGTGGCGATGTACCAGTTGCAACGCGAAGAACTGCAGAGCCTATTTAGTGGTTAAAGATGGTCAAGTGATTAAGTGCGATGAAGTCCATTCTCACGAACGTCCACGTATTCATATTAAAGGTGGAGTTTTATTCTTGATTTAGTATTTAATAGGCTAAACTAGACTTAAAATACTAATAAAGCTAATATTGGAAAATAAATTCTTTTTCAATTGTTAAAATAATGATCGAAATAATTAAAAACTGCTCTGTCGACATTGTAAGTCGTTTTAAAAGCGTTGGTGTTTCTCCAGGCGATACATTCACGTTGCACATAAGCTGAACACAACGTTTAACCTCACAAACAGGCCGCGTTTAGAGGCGTACAATCAGAGACAAAATAGATTCTACGAGGAAACTGTTGGCTTTGCTATTCGACGAAAATTACGTGTAGGAAAAGAAAGATTACAAGAAAACAAATATTTAGCACTGTACTCTAATTGTATCTTAAAAATAACGAATCGGAATTTTCTAAATATTTGCGAATGCCGGAGACTGCATGTGACGAACTTTTAGAAGGGATTCAAAATGACATAATATAGACAATTGTCATCAGTTTCAGTGTCACCAGATGAGAGGCTTAAGCACAAAAAGGTTAGAGAAACGCCAACACTCGTAAAATGCCAGTGGGATAGGGGCCTAAAAGAACCATAGAAAATTTTTGAGCTTACAAAGAAATTATAAACCTAAAATTTATTAAATCTGAAACTACCTTCTTCTTCATAATTAATTCTATAATGTAAGTCCTTATATAATTAATTATATAAGTTCCTTCGTATCGCAACTGTATACGAAACAAATAGGGTGTTGTTTCACATTTACCAGGTGCCTCACACTTATGTTGCTGTTTGATTCTGCTTCTAGCATTTGTCTGCGTGATTATTTTTAACTGCTTTCAATGCAATTACTATTATTTCAATAGAGTTAATTCTTAAAGGTTATATTTGGGATGTAAATCAATGACACGCATCTTTAGATTTGTGTTCACTTTTAGTTCGTGGGGATATTTTGAATTCATTTAGACTATTGTTTATGTTAAGTGTTATTGCTATTGTATCTACTGTTAAAATCTGTAAATCTTTAATGGACTAAACTATTTCTACGCTATTATTACTTTCACGCTCTTAATCCCAAAAGAGTTGAGCAGAGCTCGAGATAACATAATTATGGTTACAGGTATAGCCTTATCTTGTAACTATACGTGCACTGCGCCTCAAAATCGTAGCAAAAATTTGCTTCCAGTGAACTAACTTAACTTGTGTAAATATGATCATGTTTCTTCCTATCGTTCTCAGCTTACGGCGTCGGAACTTACACATTCTCTCACTTCTTTATTCTATTCTGTTCCTACCCACCGCTCCGCTGTACCTCCGTTCAAAAATTTCCTTCCGCTCCTCTTTATCTAACCGTACTCTTTGTTCAAACGTTAATTGAAGTTTGGACTCATTTTCTGTCCACATGTCCCTAGCTGATTGTACAAGATATTCGACCTTATTGTTTTTTTAATCATTTACTTATTTTTATATCAATTTCCTGCACTCATGTCTCTCTCCCCTGTTTTAATTATTGTTATTGTCCTTTTCCTCAAGTTTGGCTGGAAGAAATTGCTTTTTAGCAATAAGATAAGATAGCTACTTCGTTCTGTTCCTTCATAATTGTCTTTTATGTTTTGTGTACAATAAAAGTATTTTATTATTATTATTCTCTTCTTCTCAGCAGTCTGACACATCTCAACGTGTATTGTTTGTAAAACAAGCAATCAAGAACAAAACCATTCACGTCTGGAAGTGAAAATACCATTATTGTAAAAATAAGGACTAATGCGAAGAAATACGATGCTGAATCTTAGCTTGAAATCCACGATTTGCTCATTTCTAATCCTTTACTCTTCCCTGTCAAGCGGTATTAATCTATGCCTAGACAAGTTGCCAATGTATTCCATCGAACGACTAACGAAAAGAATATAATGTGTGAAACTGACGTAACTGAGAAAATACCATAGCGACCGTCGTTGTCGTTAAAATGTTAAAGTTGTCGTTATTTTCAGAATGCTCTGTAGCCTTTGCCATTTGTCTAGGCATTCTGTTCGTGTGGATTTACAAAACTGACACTAACAATTAAAATAATGTGCTGCCTAAAAAATGAGATATGAAATAGAGTTTGAAATGCACTGTGATTGTTTCCAGGTCATCTAATACGTACCAGTCAGGGAAAATTCTTGGTGCTATTGAATAGTTACACGTATTGTAAGCATTATAAGTTGAAGAATGGCGCGAGGCGATGGCAGTGTTCGATGCATGCCTCCAAGTCTTGCTACGCCCACGTCATACTCGACCTAGATGGCACCATCATTAGGAAAAATGAGATTCACAATCACCCACCTGCACGATTGTTTCAAAATACTGATGGGACATACGTGAGAATATAGTGCTAAGTAAAATTAGAACCTACATATGTCGATAATGGAGAAGAATTTTAGATTATTAGGCCATCAAGAGTCCTATTTTTATTTATGTATGTTAATAGTTATTGCGATCGTTTTTTATGTCGTTGAGTTAACTATGGATATATTTTCTTTTGAAGTACTTTTTTTTAAATAAAAGTGCTTATATATTTTATACATTTATCCTTGTGTGAAAATACATTTTTTTTTTTATTTTGTGCCAATATTTTAAGAAAATTTATTTTTAAATGTCTTTTGAGCAAAAGTTGAACATATTTTATTTCATAATAAAGCTCGTGAGAATAAGGACCAAATATTATAACATAAGCAATTCTAGATACTAGTAAGTACATTAAGGCATTTTAATAAATAATTAAACACTTAGTATTGCTTATTTTATAACAAGTAATATCTCTCTCAGTTTATTATTAGCTTTAGAAAATTCGCTCTCGCACCACACTAACATTATGTAATAGCATATCAACTGACTTGCGTCACATTATTACAAAAAACAATATGAGTGAGTTTTGCATGATATTCATCGGATTTATATATTATCAAAAGTAAATCTATAAAATAAATGTTACTGAATTTTAATGCAACAATACAAAGGCGTCAATTTTGTGAAGAAGTTATAGAGCCCGGAGAAGCTCTCAGAATCTATTTAAGAATATTATACAAAAAAATTAAACTAGAAAATGGTTAACTAATTGTAATTTTCCAGTACAATTCATTAAAACGAAAAAGGGTAAAATGCTGGCGATGGTGAACAAGTATACATATTATAGACATTACGCTCTAAAGAATGGGATGCGTTGGCAGTGTACAAGACATTGTTCAAGAAATTGTACCGCGTATTTCGTAATGGATCATTATGGGAATATGATGAAGAAAAATTACGAGCATACCCACGAACCGTTTAATTACTACAAACACAACGACGGAACTTACTTGAGGCTATAACGAAGTTACTGACGGACAAGAATTTAGTGGTTTGTATCGATCCTAGGCACTCTTAAACAAATAGGAAGGACAACACCTTATCGTCGACTCAACTGATATTAAACTAGTTGACTAAAGGGAGTAAATATTTTCACAAAGGTTTGATTACCTAAGATTCGAATTAGAGATAAATAATATATTTAGGTAGGTATATAGTAGCATATATTATTGCTCTAGCTCCAGTTACAGATGATGTTAATGATGATTGATTTCAATGAAATCAATTAATTTGTCGTGACTTTTAAATGTATACGCTATTAGCCTAGAATAAATGACTTATTCTTTATTAAAATCTAAATTTATCGAACTCAGACGTTTTGTGTCTGTTAAAGAATGTTTTTATATCCATTCATTTTTACCTCCTTGTACTTAACAAGGACTTATATCGCTCTAGTTCTAGAAGCTTTGCATCTTATAGAGAATATAATGTCTTGGTTGTTGATGAGTCGTTTCGTCTTTTATTTTGATAGTATGTTATAAAGGGTGCTTTTTATATAAGTTACGTTTCTGAATGATTAATTTTGATTTCTGTAATCTCCTGTCGGTGGCTAACACGCTTATCTTTGCAGTTCTACTCGTGAAGGGTCGTAACGGAAAAGACCTTCTGATGCTCAACGGCTACACGTACTATCAGCATAAGATCCTGAGGGGCGGCTTTCGTTGGAGCTGCACCCAAATGGGCTCCCGGTCCTGTAGGGGATTCCTGCACGTCACCAACGGCATGATGGTCGTGCGAGCGCAAACAGAGCACACTCATCCTCCGTCTACATTATTTCTACGGAATATAAAAAAGAAGTTTTCAGTGGAGGTAAGTTCTTCTCTAAATTCAGACAGCCACCACCAGTATCCGGGATCCTGGATTCGATTCCCAGGGGGTAAAAATTTCTGTTTGATTTGTTCAATCCCACTTACCTAACTCTGACGCTAACAGTCTTTAACCATCACAATAATATTACCAGCATTGTTGTTTTGTGACCCTACTGTGTTAAGTTAGCCAATATTTCAGTGGTTACGGTTTCCCGGGGAAAACTGGCTTTCTTCTTCGGCCTTATCAATCACCTGTCATCAGGCCAGGTGATATTCTAAAGTTTACGCGAAAAGTAAAAAAAAAAGCGTCAAATAATCAAATTACTTTGATAACTTATTTGAAACTTTTTGAACCGGTAATCGGAAATACTTTTTTTTTATATGGAACACTTGTTTTTCAGGCTAAACGGAGTCCAGACACTAAAGATAGAAAAGAAGCATTAAATCCCTTATCATTGAAAATTTCCAACATTTATGGTCGCTCTTCAACTTAGCCAATAAAATTATATGCCTTAAATAATAGCATAAGTATAAGTATACTATTACAAGCTTAAATCTCGCTGAAATAAATGAAAGGGAAGAAAGTGTTTGAAGTAGATGACGTTAATATAAAAACTAAAATAGTTGGTCTTAATATTACTTTGTATCATTTGACATTAAAGTCTTCACGCAATATTAAATATAGGTTTATATTACGAAGTTTCGGAGATCCTACCCAACGCATAGCCTGGATGCGGTACCCAGATTATCTGGAACGCCGTAGCAGGCTTGGAATTTTTATGACCGTCGATCGGTAAAAAACTGTGCAATCAGATCCTAATGGCTAGGTAATTTTATATAAACATTGCATCTTGCAATTTCACAATTTAGATCATGAGCTAATCTAACAAAATTGTGAAATTATGGAATAATTTTATTTTTGCGTTTACAAACGCGTAAATATGAATACTAGAAAAATGCACTGAAAAAGTCGACTTGCCTCAAGCGGGACAATGTTTAGCATAAAAACATAATCACCAAGCACTGACAAATTTCGACAGCGAAAAGCAGTGTCTCGGTGGCGTAATTGATCAACGCAGCCGCCCGGATTGCGGAAGATACGAGTTCGTGTCCCGCCTGAGGCAAGTCGATTTTTTTCAGTGCATTTTTCTAGTATTGTGAAATTCATTTAGTGGCTCTGTCGCTGGTTAAAGTGATAGAAAAGAAAAAGACAACGCATAATTTGTATTGATATTTTAGATGCACAGTATGTAATAGAGTCTAGAAGTAAACAGTTAATAAAACTTAGACTATAGACACTTAGAAATTAAGGTAAGAATTATACGAATGTAATCACTTTATATGTAAACTTAGATATAACTCTTATAGTTCGATTGTAATTCTAATCACTTCTCTGGTCTATGGTAATTTTATTTTCATTACGAAAAATAAAGTTTTGAAAAAATAATTACAAATAAAAACAAATTTTACAATTTATAACTACACTTGCACTATTTATTATTGCAACATCTTATAAATTACTTGATATTCTCATTAATATCTCAATGTTTATATTGGAATGTGTGACATTTTTGTGAGCTGACATACAATCGTTTTTTATCATAGTTTTATTTATAATGCTTTGTACATTAGTTTAAATGGTTCTTCTATTAAAATTAATGCTCCTATTGTAAGTTTATTTGTGTTACCTCAATAAGATACTACCTCTTAGTTCTTACAAGCATGTTAGATTAGTCTATCTCAGGTATTGCAAATATTTCATGTTAGCATGATTGTTTTCTTCACAGTTGAATTCTACCTTCGACCGAATGGTCGCATCAATCTGCGGCTTAATGACTTCACGTTTTACAAGCACTTAAAAGCTAGGACAAATGCGTTTCGCTGGAGTTGCACCGCTTACGGCTCCAAGTGGAAATGCAAGGCTCACCTCATCATCACTGATAAACTTGAAGTTCTGAAAGCCAACGTTGCCCACAGCCACCCACCATCACGCAAGAAACCAGAAATAAAAGGCCAAATCCAACACCCTATCAGTCAAGCCAAGCTTAAAGTGTTAACGAAAGCACAACTTAATAATACAAAAAAATGTAACCAGAGCCATAATGGATCTGTTGGGCCTTCGAATCAAAATGGCCCACAGCAAGGTTTTATAGATAATATTAAAAAAGAAAGCGCTGATAACCATGAATCTTTTTACCACTCAATGACTCCCCTTCAAGATTATTTGGTAGCTCATAGTGTTTTCACTGACTATTAAAGAAAAAAAGATGAAATAATTATCGTAGTGTATATTCCTATGCCTTCATTTCATTATTTTATAAGTAATAATATCGTGTCTGGCTTAGGACGGATAGAGGTATAAACTGGGATTAATTGTAAGTTGTCTTCATTTTCGACTATCAATGCTGCGGATCACAGTATTGAATAAGAGGGCGTGTGATTTACTGAATAAAAGGCTTTGTGATCTTATGATTGTTAGTTTGACACTCTTTAATTCAACTATGATAATAGTCGGCTGCACATTAGGTTAGGTTTGATTGTGAACATTTAGCATGCTGCGTACAACTAAAGGTAACTTCTTGTAGCATCACGAGATGAGATTTAGAGTAGTATTTAAAGAATATCTCCAAGAAACAATTTGCTACCAGTAAATTACAAATGGACAAACCAAATCCTACGGGATATAAAAATGTTGGTAAAATAATCCTTTCTTGCACCTTAATGGGTGTATTATAAGTTGATTTCTTTTCTGTGACTAATTCTTTGACACGGTTCAATAGCATATTTCTTCCGTATAGTATGCTTAGACAAGTGGCAAACGCTCCAAAGCGTTTCTGCGAGTAAAGACGATAAGGACCGTCATGATGCTTTTCAGTTATACGCTAGCTTATACATATTATATTCTGTTCATAAAGCGGTCGATGGAATAGTTTGGCCACTTACGATCCAAGTGGACTGTAGATTATACCAAAGGACATCATGACGTATTTTTTTTTGATCTTGTTTTGTTATTAATGGAGATGTGATGCATTTTTATAATAATACCTAATAATTTGCAAGTCTACGATTTTACTAATGATAGAACACTTTGTGTATACCAAGAGGACAGGTCTTTTAATTTGGGTTTATATAAAATATACGGAAAATATGAATATCATTAAAGTGCCTTTATTATATAATGTGTCTTTTAGAATAAGTTCGTACCCTTTTAACGATAGAAATATAGTTTTGTAGTAATAGTACTCGTGTGATATTTTATTAATGGCATTTGTAACGTACCCAGTATTATTGTAAAGTGATTAGGAATATATGGTGTCTTAAATTTTTACATCAAATGTGTGAATCTAATTTTGTAAGCGTCGATTACGAAATAAGTCTTGTAGGTACTCGTAAGCATATCATTATGACTCATAAACTAGTAGTGTTTTGCAAATTTTTGTGAGTAAACATCACAATGATTTTTGGGAGTAATTTAATTGAAATTTTGTTAGTTTAGATTGTCTTTTGGAATTGGTGTACATATTCAAATCATCTTCGTTTGAATAGCTGTATCTATTATCCCTTGTATTAAAGAAAATAATTCAGCATATTTTTTTGTTATGAGTCGTGGTATATTACTGCAATCTGATTCATGGCAATGAGTTTTATGCTGTAGCAAATAACTTCTCGTTCGTGTCACTTGTCGGAGCGGTCGTAGTCAGCATATCGGTAAATAACTCACATAGTTAAAAAATTTACTCATTTGGTCTTAAAGCTATTTTATAATACAAACCCAATATATGGTAGATATCTTAATTTAAGTCATACGTAATACTTGTGTATTTAAGACTGCATGCTTAATGTTTGTGATAATAATAAATGTATCTCATAATTTTGGATCTCATATTATATATCCAATAACGAATTTTGACTGCGTAGATGTAAAACTTGCCAGTGTTTTTACCATTTTTTTATGAAATTACCATTGCTTTTTTTAGTTCTAAGCTTTTGGTGTGTATTTTACCATTATTGATTACTTTAATTCAATAAATTTTTAATGGAATTTGTTTAATATCATTAACCACACTAATATATGTTAAGTTCGTTTGCGATCAAAATCTTCACGTAGTTTTTGAAATGGAAGTAGCATACTGACTTCCTGAAGACGTTCAACATCTCCTTTTGAACTAGTCTTATATTAATAGGAAAAAGGTGTAATTAGTAGATGGCTACCAATTCTACACAAGACAGAGTTTATCATCAAAACGTGTACCGTTGGGTCTGCAGCAAGAAGAACTGCAATGTCTACCTTCACATCTATGATATGGGTATATAATAACTAGACATAACAATACTACGTGTCACGCTCATAAACCAAAGATGGTTTGAGCAGACCTTTCGGTAAAATTTGGTTGCTTATAAACCTAAACCCTGGAGTACCTATGTGCCATGCACGTCTTCAAAATAGTGATATTTGCCAGCTTGTGTTATCACTTAAGCACCTACATCCTATAGAAAACCCTTTACTTATCTGAAAATGGGATATACGAGTATATTAGTGGAGAAACAGCTAACAACCATAAAATTCAGGACCAGGTTGTCAATAATTTCTGATGAATTGTATTTCTGCTAGGCTAAACTAGCAAACTGCTAGGTTATCTGGTGACCTTGTTGTGGAAAACAATTCAATGTAATCATTAATAATCAATTGAATTATATTAAATGTTTGTAGGTACCTAATCGTAATAATTACCTATGTGCACTAATGTGCAGTCATATAGAGTTAGCGACAGTTCTCATAGCAGAGGGTCATGGTCATAGATCGCTGTCTTACACAGCCGCTATTTTAGAAATTGTAGCGCTTATGGAATTTATAAAGCAGCGGTCATGAAAGATAGCAACCTATAACCACGACCACTCTGCCAGGTGAATAAAAGCATTTTTTTCACTTTTGACACTAACATTATTAAAAAGGACAATTGATTCGGGTCGAAACGCGTAGTGTGTATAGCGAGGATAGAAAACTTTGTGAGTATTAACAAGAAGTCTATATTTATATTATACTACGAGTTGGCAAACAAGCTTGCGGCCCACCTGGTGTTAAGTGGTTATCGTCGCCTATTAACACTTTCAATATTAGGGGTCACTTAACACTGCAAGTGCGTTGCCATCCTGGGGAGTAAGATGATATGCCTTGCGCAGTAATTATACTGGCTACCTTTCCTTTCAATCCGAAACACAGCGAACTGCTTCACGGCAGAAATAAGAAAGGAGGCGGTACCTACCCCGACGACCCTACATATGGTCTACCACCTTGTTCATAACAGAGATTACTTAACACAAATTTCTGTTGGAAACATTGCAATTTATTTCAAGTAGTATATTCAAAATTTAAAGTTTAGCCACTGCTGGGACACAAAGAATTTCCTTGTCATCATCCATTAGTCGCCTTCTATGACACCCATTGGAGGATGTGATGAGTGATGCTATTCGCCGGCATCAAATGGCTATTCCAATGATTGCTCATAAATGATCATCAACACAGATTCTTGTTAATCAAGTAGGACTTATTACTTTGATTACCATCTGTCACTTCACAAAATCCACTCAAGTAACAATTATTTAAATAATATAACCAACGACACCATGCAAGCACACATTTAGGGAAAGCTGATTTTGCTACTGCTCTCATACAGGCACTAGTGTTAAACTTTTGAAATAATAACGCACATTTTTCTGTATTCACAGGTATACAGACCGAACAAACGTTTATAGAAATGGTTGGTGGGAAGAGATTGCTACTCTTGAATGGTTATCCTTATTACAAGAAGAACAAACTGAAAAGGGGGCATTACCGTTGGTGCTGCAGACGGTTCAAGTGTTCAGCATTTGTACGATTAGACGAAAACGATCTGATAGTTCATGGAAAATTCCACCATGATCATCCACCCACTAACTTTTACCAGCTTTCTAATGGAAAATATGTGAGAGTAAATAAATCAACCTTATCCTAAGCTCATACTTGGGGCGCACTAATAGTTTCCGGAATGAATAAGAAAAAAATCCTACTATTACTTAAAGGTCAAAAATTTATTTATAGTTTCTCAAAATATTCTCCCTTTGCGTAAATGCACTTTTTCATTTTATTAAACCAATTTTGAACACTTTTGTGCTACTCGTCCTTGGTGACCTCAGAAACGTGGTTTTCATTACTCTTCGACAGCCTCTTCTCGTTGACCGCGTAATTGGTTCTTAATTTTTGAGAACAGAAAAAAGTCACAAGGTGCCAGGTCGGAACTGTATGCAGGATGGCTCATAAGTTCTACGATTTTCACCTTCAAAAATTCGTTTATATGTCTGGCCGTGTGGGAACTAGCATTATCGTTGTGCAAGATGGTACGGCGCTTACGGTTACTTTTACGGAGTTCGTCAATAATTTCCGGTACCAGTCACTATTCACGATACGACTATTCTCTAAAACTAGAGCATCAATTATTAGTACCTACGTATTGTTAATACATTATTTTTTTTTTCAATTTCTCAGCGACTGCAACTGCTTATGTCACTGAACTTATTCTTACTCAAGATTGACTTTAAAATATAATTAAGAACTCTCCTTTTTCTGTAATATTTGGGTACTAGGTGTCACGCCTTCTAATGCATCGAGGGAGTTCTCGGCGAAAAATTTATGGCAACAGAATTCATGATGGCGAATAAATGAGGAGGTGGTAAAAACCACTAAAACTTTCTCAACGTTACACAAACCATAAAACCTTATTTTAATGATTGATCGTCAACACAGATGCTTGTTAATCAAAGTAGTAATACTTCAACTGTACAAAATCCACCTAAGTAACAAATAATCAATTATTTAAATAAAATAACCAACGACACCCATGCAAGCACGCCGAGTACCTACTCCCTAATTTAGGAAGTGCCGATTTTGCTACTGCTCTCATCCAGGCACTAGTGTTAAACTTTTGAAATAATAACGCACATTTTTTCAGGGTTCGAGGATATATAACAATGGATATATATCCGATATATATCGAATGCTTTTTGTGATATATATCAATACAAATTCATCAAGTATGTAGAATGCAAATTAAATTAAAATTATATTGTGTACTTATACAAATATTTTCAATCCAATTTCATTATTTTCACATTTTCCACCACTTCTATTCCGAATGAAAATGCGTGTTCAGATAAACGTGACATTTTTAGAATTAGGGAAAAGTGTTCATGAACGAGCCGGGTTATGAAAAAAGCTAATGATGATGATTTATACTAATGACTAGTTATAATTTAGAAAAAGATTTTATCTTTTTTAGTTTATTTTTTCTATTTCACATTTTTGATATATATCTGATATACAGGGTGTAAGGGACCCGCTCTCTAAAACGAAAAATATAAAGTCTACTACCTCAAAGTAAATTTGTGGCATAAGCAGTTTTTTTTTAAATTGAATATTTAAAGAGTTGGTAATTTTACAACGCGCAATGTATTACGTACGTGCGGGCGGCCCGTAGCGGCCCGACGCAAGCGGCGGCGGCGCCCCGGCGCGCAACGCGTATCTAAAACTGAACAGGTTCGAACGCCCGCAGACTAAGCCCGCAGATCATGAAAACCTCTTCACAAATCTTTAGTTTAACAGAGTTACAGTCATTTTTTATGTACGGACAACATTTAGTTTTCAACCTTAAACGTGTGCATGCAGGGGCATTGAACTCGTAAAGTAGGTAATGAAACTTCAGTAAAGTAACTAACAAAAGCCAACCACCAGGACAGATGTTACACTCGAAATCATCTTAGTAGTCCGGGTACCGTTTAATAATTTTAGTAGGTACTTAAGTATCATACAAATAATAAAAAAACACAAATAAATAATCAAAGCGACGAGTAACAACTTTTGTCTTATTAATTACCTACTTAGCAAATAAGCGAAAGCGCGCGTCATCAAATCAAGTTCCCTCAGATTTTATTTGGTCTGAGGTAGTTACCTACCTACCTTTTCACTAACTTGAGAAGCACCATGACATGCTGAGTGAAAAAAATAGAAAACGAAATTGATCAAAAATTCTAACATGATAAAAGCCCGAGACAGGACTCGAACCAGGGACCTTTCGCGATCCGGGCGAATGCACTCCTCTAAGCTACACAGGACTTGAAAGGTCACAACGAATTTATTGAAGACATTATTTTACACACTTACACACAATCAGTATACCGATTCGTTGGTGTCCCTTTTTAAGCCTTGTAGTCTTAATTGATTTAATTTCTAGGCACGAGTAATAGTTTAGCTATCTACGTTTAAAAGTAAACAACAACAAATACCTAGATGGGTGTACGTGAACGGAGAAATAAGCCAGATTTCAGATCCAGATTCGATTCCGCACTAATAGGTACTAGAAAAATAACGAAAATGACAAGGAAATAAATAAAACTAACAATTTGATAAAAACTACGTACCTACGTTAGGCATTTCGTCTAATGAGGTGCAATTAGCGCTCCCAGATTTGGATACCTACGCCGCGATATCCTTAATGCAAGGAAGCATTTCATCCAGCTTCTCTGAGGCACATCCACTTAATATTGCTTCGTATTCGCAAGCACTGTACGCCTAATTAGAGGCAGTTTAAAACACAACTCACACACACACACAAATGAACTAGGTAGGTAATAACATTTCGTTCGTAAATCACATGCGTTTACTTTCGAAGCTAACAGCGAACTGCGCGTGCGTCCTGCGCCGTGCACCGACTGGGCGGCATTTTCATTTGTCCTTTCGGCAAATACAAAGAAGCCGCCTGTGATGCCGGTGTCTTTGTACTATCCGCCAAAGAATGCTGCCGCCGCGTGTTGGTGGTGCCGCGCAGAATAACAGCTGATCGGCCAAAAGTGATAGAATTTCTCCAAAAAGTACCTATGACTTTAATCAGTATTAAGTTTATAATGATATTTTATGTGTGCAAGATTCATTGTACTAAAGGTTATTTTTGTAGCTACTTTTGTTTGTACAGCGGTTTAATTGTGTTGCATAAAGTTCTCGTCAATACGTGAGTTATGAAATTTAGTTTGTTGAGTTTGCGTGAGAGTCTCCTAGCGCGTGTTGACTGATGACGTAGATGCCTACATTATCTTGTTTACTAGGTAACATACGTAATAGCGGTATTTTAAAACTTCGTAATAATGATGTAGGTATCCCCTCAGTAGTCTGTGGAAGAGTGGATTATTATGATGATATTTAAGCACGTAGGCGACACTGTATAATGCAGTACCTACCTACGTTATTTTACATGGGCTATTTTACATTAGAAGCCTACTTTAGTCTGTCATAAAATTTAAGAAACGGGATATCTGTTATGCTTGTGAATTATGATAGGTACCTATCTAGCAGGTGTGGTAAAACATACCTAGCTTCCCTATCGTCGGGGTGCGTCAGAAAAGTTTAGGTAGTAGATGGGATGGCGGGGCCGGCCGGTATCGCTCGCGTGCGCTGACCTTGGTCAACGTGCGCGGGTTCAATGGGTCAACAACGGTCAAGGGCAAGGCCACGCAGCGGCGCTAGACGTTTCGCTCGCCCGCCGCCCGGCCCGTAGACTGCGCGTGATATTTTTTAGTACATTGCTTTTATTGTAAAAAAAATGAATTTGCGTTTGTAAATTTTAAATTATTGTTTTATTTTGTTGTCCTGGCATGATAATACACAAAATAAGTGAAAAAAAAGTGTTAAAAATGTAATTTATTTTTGAGATTTTACCTATGACATCGTATTCAGTATCACTAGGACTACCTCCTGTTTTCGTTTTAGGGAGCGTTTCCCTTACACCCTGTATATCATAAATATCCGATATTTTGATATTTATGATAAATGGTGGATATTTTCGAAACCTGCATTTTTTGTATTTGCAGATATACCGACTGAACAAACGTTTATAGAAATGGTGGATGGGAAGAGATTGCTAATCTTGAATGATTATCCTTATTACAAGAAGCACAAACTGAGCAGGGGGCATTTCCGCTGGTGCTGCAGCCGGTTCGAGTGTAGAGCATTTGTACGATTAGACGAAAACGATCTGCTGGTTCATGGAAATTTCCACCATGATCATCCACCCACTAAATTTTACCAGCTTGCTAATGGAAAATATATGAGATTATGTAAATCGCTCTTGTATTAGGGTCATAAAATATTGCTACGCAAAAAATCTAACAACAGGCGTTCACTTAAAACCCTTGAAATATGGTAAAAATTGCGAATTCGGTCTTCACATAGATTAGACTGTGACGTGCAAAATTATTTATCATTTAGCGGTTTTGAGTTAGGCCCGAATTCCAAAGTTGTGTTATCTAATTCCGTCCGACTAACGCACTCCATAATAACAAGATGGTTATTCTGATCGAACATAATGAAAAAGCGGGCAGAACCAACTATATAAGTTATTCGTTAAGTCCTTTCGTTCATTTTGTTGATTTTTTTTAGTTTAATGGTCTACCTACTAAATATAATTTTAATCCTTTGAAATAAATCTGCTTAAGAAGATTTGGTACCATCTTTTATTCTATGTACCACCAAGAATAATTAACAAAGTAAACAACACAGGATACTGTTCTGCAAGGTTCTTCACTAATCACTAGATTTACCTATAATAATTTCATAAGTATTTTCCTTTTTAATTACGTTAATAATTTTAGATCCACCATTTGGTCCATCATCTTTGCAAAAAAACGTAATCCCATTTTACTATCGTTTTTATTATGATAATTCCAGACAACATAGGCGAGTTGGTGAAGTTAACTAATGGAAAATTTGTATATCATCTACAAGGACATACATATTACAAGGGCATGTGTATTAGGAAAGGCAGCGCAACGCGATGGCCATGCACTAAGGGTAAACCTTGCAAAGCTTTCCTTCATCTAAGAACTTTCAATTTGGAATTAATGTCGAGTTCCAACTTAAATCATACTCATTAAGCCCCGACATATCTTCAAACACCTTCAGGAAAATATGTGACAGTTAGAAGATTCATATAAGATTCAAATCATAGCGTTATTAGATTATTAGATTTATTTCATTGATACAGGTAATTCAATTACACTGAGACCGGTGTTTCTTTTACCTGCTAAGCCAAAGCTAATGTCTGCTAGAGAGTTTTAACCAATCGACTAGAACGACAACCTATTGGGACATTGGGAGGCGTGTTTCTTACCCACTAGTATGTGATATTTTTGTGATTTTTCACGGTTTTGTTATAGTGTTAATTGAAGTAGATATATTAGTTTAAGTTTTGTAATTATTGTCGTATCATATAATTTTTAAATAAACAATGCATTTATTCACTGACCATTTGTTTACATGAAGCTCTCACTGCGTAGTAACAAATTTATAGGTCAGGTGGTCCCTGACTGGCATTGGCCTCTTCCGAATTATGCGGATTGTCGTCCAGGCCACAGTTGCCTTAAGGTACAACATAGAATATACATATTTTCATCCGTACACCAACTTGACTGATGGTATCTATGCGCTTAAGGTGAAGATACAGGTTTACAGCTGTTAAGGATTAAGGGATTCTGTTTCTTGTCTCTCAATACCAGAGATACGGGAGACATTAGTCTCAACGTACAACAATATAAGTCAAAAGAGACCGACATAACCTTATGATATCCAGCCATATCACAGAGTATGCATAAATGCATTTCCCTTCAAAAAGGGGCGTCCTCCGCATCATGCATCGTGTGTCCAATTCCTCAATCCTTCTAGCATCTTCTCTTCCCATTGAAAGTTATTAGCTTTCCCATTTTTTTATCCAAAAGTATTTTTGTTCAGAGTTTAAAGTTACGATTAGTTTAGTATATTCTTTAAGAGTATGTGAAATAAGGCTATTCTGATTTAATGATATAAAATTAACAGTTTTGTACAATCTATCTTTACTAGGTGGTAGACCCATATGTAGGGCCGTTTAGGTGGGTACCATCGCCTTTCTTATTTCTGCCGTGAAGCAGTTCGCTGTGTTTCGGATTGAAGGGAAAGGTAGCCAGTGTAATTACTGGTCATGGAAGGCATATGACCTTAGTCCTCAGGATGGCAACGCACGTGCTTAATTTAATGACACCTACATTGTCTTAACTTATTGGTTTAGCATTGCAAACTTGAAGTTGTCGAAAGTGTTGTTGAAGTGTGTGAAAGTATCTATCCATTTCTATCTTTAAGAATAATCGAGCAAATTAATCTATTATTGTCTTATGTCGAATTTTACAGTCTTTGTTCATCGATAGTGAGCTTGTACTGCTGATTTAGGTATATTGCTTTTCTAGGTGGTTATGTTTGTATTATTTACAGTTGGTGAATTAATCAAGCTGTGTAGCGGGAAGATCGTGTTACTTCTGAATGACCACATGTATTTCAAATCGTATCAGATGAAGACGGGTCGGCTACTCGATGGAGCTGCACTAAGACGGGTAGATGCAGAGCTTATGCTTACGTTGATCATAAAATGAGGGTTTTACCAAGCTCAAAGCTCACACACACTCATTCTCCTACTAAGTTGGCTAAAGCACGTGACGGAACCTATGTTAAAGTGTAAAATAATATTGCTAATTACTTACATTATTAAATATTAACAGAAACTTTCCATGTTTTGCTAATTTTAACAGCTTAGATCATATCTACCCTATACAGCTCTGAGTCTCCAGACATCTGGACAATATATTTCACCTAACGCATAACGAATTGAATATCTACTATATAAAAATAAGTCGGGTTTTCCTTCCTGACGCTATAACTCCAGAACGCACGAACCGATTTCCACAGTTTTGCATTCGTTGGAAAGGTCTTGGATTCCGTGAGGTTTATAGCAAAGAAAATTCGGGAAAAATTTCAACAGAAAAGAAAATAGGCGGTACGAAGTTCGCCGGGTCAGCTAGTAATGTATAAAATTTGAATATTACTGCCAAAACAGCATGGTGACCTTTTGTGTCAAAGGTTGTGTATGTAGTGTCAAACGTTTAGTCCCGTTAACGGGGCTTATGTAACCCGAAAAAATCCTCCGTGGCTAATATATTGAATAATACTAAACACCGTGCGAGCCCAAAACGGTTTTGGATACTACTAATGTTTCTTTTGTTTTCGTTTTTTATTCAATATTTAAAAAATACGTAAAACAAGTAAACATTACATTTTACTTGTTCTCGGTATTTTTTATTTTATTTTTCTTTAAAAAAGTAAAAAAACAAAATAAAAATAAAATAAAATAAAAACTAAATCAAAAAAAGCACTATCCGTGTCCAGACCAACACGATGTTTAGTCTTGTTGACAGAAAGGTAGAACTATGGCAATTTCAATGTTTAGGTAAAAATACCTAACTTCTAGTAAAAAACATGTTGGACAATTGTACAGCTACAATCTGTTTTACCTGATTTCATCACACCAATCTCAGTAAAATGCTGGGCCACCGCTGGTATTCAGCTTGGTCCCGTACGGGATTAAATACTTGGTTAGGAGGAGGCAGTCATTTACCGCGACCTTTCTAAGGTCGTCGATCTGCCCTGTAGGGACTCGCGAACTCGTTCTTTTTCCGGGCCCTCTATTCGTTTTCCGGGCCCAGCCTGCTTTTGGAGGGTTATTCGCTGGGCAATGTCGGACACTTTGGTTTTGGTTCGATCTCACAGAGGAAATCCGAGCATAGCCTTCACCATGACTATTCAATGGGTAACTTGAAGTTTAAAAGATAAAAGAATTTTCAGTCTTCTTTCAAGCCATTACTGACTACAGACACTGACCACATTCTTATTCTTATGCAAGGGCTGAGGCTGTGTCACAGAGCACTTCGACCCTATGTATCTTTTGTGCTTCCCCTTTCCTTATCACCCATCTCCGCCAACATCGAAAACATTTTGTATGAGTTTCACGATGTTGGCGGGAATAAGGTCTATAAAGACCTCTGGTTTAGGGTAACCTAAACCCAGGACCTTTATCGGTCGTCGCTTATTGTTTAGTGCATCGTAGTCACATAAGTAGTATGTGCTTCATGCTTTCTTCCTCCGCACCACACATTCTACAGATGGGATCTTCATCTTTGCCTATTTTACACAGGTGTCTTTTAGTAACAAAGTGGCCAGTGAGAGCACCTATGAGGCAGCGCATTTGGGTCCTGCTGATTCTTTCTATTTAAGGTAACCTAAGAGCGAGAAGTCTAAAAATTTCTTTGAGTGTGTGTCAAACAACAACACACTCACTGACCAAATACTTTTATCATGAGATATTATGTTATTTGGGATGATATACTCTCGTTTATGAACTACGATGTGTCAAGACCAATGATTTCGATAGGTAGATAAGTATTTGTTTTACGTTTGTTACATGCTGTCACTACCCCTAAACTGCAGATCAGCATTTACCTAGTTACAATAGATTTCGCAATCATTGGAATCAGCCCGTCACGACGTCGCCGCCGACGCAGCAGAACATGATGCCAGCTACGCCGCCCGGAACCTCGCCACATTGCCTCACTCTTGTTTTCCCCATCAAACATTAGTCACGTACTTAATATTTAAATTGTAATTTTTTTATTAATAAATTTTATTCATTTAAATTTTGTATTTTTTTGCATCCTCCGGTCGCAGCCTTCGTAATTCGTTTGTAAATAAAGCCTATTTCACAATAATAGTATTTTTCATTCGGCAACTGAAACCGGTGTATTAAATTTTTATACCATAGCCAACTGGACCCAGCAGCGATTGTTATGCTGGCACTTCACATGGCCGTATTTGGCAAACATTTGTGTTGCATCTGTATCATAATATATGCAGAATGAAAGAGGTGCAACACAAATGTTTGACAAATGCAGCCATGTGAAGTGCATGCATTAGATAAAGTTTGTTTCCACTCTTTATCTCGTCTCTTTGACTTCATAACTACGAAACGTATGACTTAATCTATGTTATTTGTTATTCATGATTGCTTGTGATACTCGTTTTTTTACAGATGGTAAACTAGTCACGCTCATCAATGGCAAAACGGTTTTTTTTCTTCACGGCCACACGTATTATAAGCACGTAAGTATAAGAAGAGGAGCTGCTTCTCGTTGGAGCTGCACTAGATCCCATACATGCAGAGCTTATATTCACCTCGACCATGAACTGAGGATATTAGGATCTTCCGCTGTAGACCATAATCATTCACCTACATCGTTAACTAAAACTCGTGCTGGAACTTACTTTAAGATCCAATGATTTACAAGGATCATTTTAGATAGCCAACGTCACTTATAAATGATGGATCCCTGTGCGCCAACGACGTCCATAGTTAACAAGAAACGTGCCTACTATAAAGCAAATAGAAATAATCTTTAACGTTCTCTGGTATTTTTATTTATTGAAATTGAACCTCTGATCAACGTATAAATAGAAATGCTTAAACTATAAATGCCCGCATATAAATGCTTAAACTATAGCTAGGGTTGGCTGGAAGAGATCTCTGCTAGAGGTAAGCTCACCTTTGTAGATATCCTTTCTTGTTAATATTTTGTAGAATTTTGTGTGTACAATATTGTGTATACAATTTTGTGTGTATAATTTATAAATTTAAGGCAAAATGTACTAATGCCAAGGTCACTTAGAAATTGGTTCTAAAAATATTTTCATGTATGTATTTGTAATTATTAATTTCTTCCATAGTTGATAAGTATGACCTATTTTTTTTTTCATCAAATTGGGTTTGGTGCACCTTTTCTGTAGGCGACTGGCTGGCAATCTGTCACTATTTGGAGGCGCTACATGACATATACTGCCGGATGTGGTTTTATGTGTAACAAAATGTTACCTAAAGCTCCTGCTCAACCCCTCATGGAATTGCGAACGTGATCGTATGTAAGACTAGTAGTCGCCCGCGGCTTCGCTCGCGACAATATCGGTTAAATTATGGCCTATATGTTATTCTGTTGTATGTTGAACTATGTTATTGTAAAGTTTCATTAAAATCCGCTCAGTAGTTTTTGCGTGAAAGAGTAACAAACACACATCCATCCATATATATGTATTTATACAACATGTAAATTAAATAACCAACACCCTGAATACAGGTGGTTTGAGATCGGCTTCCGAGTTGAATACAATTTTTTATTTTTAAAAACGTTCTTTTTTTGAAAAAGAAAACAAAAACATAAAACAAAAAGTACCCAGAAAATATTGTACAACATTTTCTGGGTACTTTTTTTTTTTAAAGAAATATCTTTTTTTTTTTTTTTGAAATCAACTCGGAAGCCGATCCCCAACCACCTGTATCCAGGGTGTTGGTTATTTAATTTACATGTTGTATAGGTACACCAATAAAAACTTTTACGTTTGTAGTATTAGTAGGATAAATATTATCTCGTTTTCCTATTTGTGACAAGACTTCATACTCAATTTATGATTTTGATCTAGGTTACTTGGCTACAAAGAAATATAAACTTTTATTACAAAGAAAAGAATAATTTTCGGGCTATTTTCTGGGTGAGGTCTGACTCTTTGGTTTTGGTTCGATTTCATAGAGGAACTCCAAGTACAGCCTTCTCCATTGCTCATCCATGGGTTACTTTACTTTCCCTAATAACGCGTATTGCAATTGGGAGCGGAAAATTTTCAGTCTCGTAAGGCCATCGCTGACAACACACACTGACCAAATACTTTCGTCTTGAAACACTATGGTATTTGGATGAAAGACCAATGATATCGATGCTGTTCGTAGTTAGTACTGGTCATACATTTGTAAATAAAACCTCTTTCATGACAATAGTTTTTTTATTCGACAATCGAACTGGCGTATTTTTTATTACCTCAGCCAACTGGACCTGGCAGCGATTATTAGATAAAGTTTATTACCATCCTTTACCTCGTCTTTTTGAACTCGTGACTACTATACTACTTCTACATGACTTCACCCGTATTATTTGTTTTTGATGTTAGCTTGTAATTTGTTTTTTTACAGATGGTGAATTAATCACACTCTCCAACGGGAAAACGTATTTTCATGTTCAAGGCCACATGTACTATAAACATTTTGCGATTAGGAGGGGGGCTGCTTCTCGTTGGAGCTGCACAAGATCCCATAAATGCAGAGCTTATGTTCACCTCGACCATGAACTGAGGATTTTAAGATTTTCCAATATAGACCATAACCATTCACCTACCTCGTTAACTAAAACACACGATGGAACTTACGTTAAGGCCCAAGGACTTCAGAGGTTTATTTTAACGCCAATGGCAATTATGAATGACGAGTAACAGCGAGTCCTGTGCGCCAATAATGTGTATAGTTGACAAGAATCGTACTTACTATAAAGCAAATTGAAATAATTTTTAACGTTCTCTGTTAGACGTTCAATTTTAATAAATAAAAATAGGTACACTATTTTTATTTATTATAGTTGAACATTTGATCAACTTGTAATTATAAGAAGAAATCTATTAATGCCAAGTTCAATGAGAAATTAATAACTAAGGTGTGGTTGGAGTAATAAATAAGCTGTTTAATAGGTTGTTAAGTTTATTTGGTTATTTAAAGGTAGCGCCGCCTCTTTATAATTTACCAACTAACTAATAAATGAACAACAATGTTAAGTGTATGTATATAAGTTGTTTATAAAACTTTATACTGTGTAAGTAATGTATATGTGATGTTTAAAAAAAAACAGTTTTTAGCTTATCATGATCTACTGCTATTTTTAGGTATTGCAATTCAGTATTTTTTTGTGTAATTAGGTACCTACCATTCAAATCGTCGTCGTCATCGCGATCCTATTGTTACTGAAGATTTTTTCATACTATAAAAATAAAACATATTTTATATAAGCATTTTTTCTTTTGGCAATATTCAATATCATTATGTATTTACAGGAATTCTTTGAAACCAGGAATTGTATACAATTATTTGGAAATCTATTTTGGAAAATGACAATTTTAACATTATTTATTACAACCCACGACGATACCACAGTTAAATTTACCTATATTATTAAACAACGATACACTGGATGATTCAATTGTTCGATTCCTCAGCAAAGATCCTCTCCGTTTGTCACAAAAAATTGTTAGGTTCCATACATTCATTAGGAATTTTTTTATTATAAATAAACTTAAAAAAATATATAAACAACCACAGATATATCAATCTAAAGAGATCAGTCGAATCGCCGAGATCATAGGAAGACCGAGTGTCGCGATCAGCGGCCGTACTACATAACATGGTTCTAGTTGAGCATGTCGTAAATTACACTATTCATTGCGCGCGTCTTAAGGACTGCGAAGCAATGAAAGTTAAGCACAGCCGCAAAGGAGATCGGTCAAATCGCTGAGTTACGTATTCACTTGACTTTATCGGAAGGCGAAGTGGCGGAAATGTATGCCCGCAGGGCATACACTTGTCACAAGTTAAACGCCGGCTTGGCCTATCTCCTTGTATTATTAAATCTGTGTAAACAACCATGACTCGCAAACAAATATTCGTGATCGTCACTCAAATATTGGCCGCTACCAGGATTCGAACCCGGACCGCTTGATGTGTAGGCAGCTATACTGACCACTCCACCATAATACCATACTAGCTATTGCTCGCGACTTCGTGCCCGTCGAATAGTTACCTTGAGCAGCATTATAATTTTAGGTACTTTTTTTATACTAATCATAGTCATGTTTCCAATATACGATAGTAAACATAGATAGATTTGTTTGGACTGACATTCCCTTTTATCCCCTATTATAAACCCAAATGGTAGGATTTCGAGAAATCTAAAAATATCTTTCCTTATTCTGAACGTTCATATACCAATTTTTATGGGGTTTACTTTCAAAATTACGGATTTCCATACAAAACTTTCATCCCCAATTTTATCCCCTTAAGGGTTGATGAATTTCGGAAAATCCTAAAACACGTCAATCTTAATTTTTAACCGGTTTTACTGTAAAAATGATAGATTTTCCACACAAACTTTCATCCCCTATTTCATCCCCTTAGGGGTTGAATTTCGAGAAACCCTAAAATACTTCATTCTTACTGTCCCCCTCCCTACCCCGTGGAGCTCTGGCAACTCTACTCTTTAACAACTAAACTATAAAAGGCCTTTAGACTGTAGTTTACTGTAAGGTGTAAGTACTAACAGAGTTCGGGTGCTCCATTTTTTATTGACTACTGCAGGTTATCGCTTATGAGATTTTCTGCATTACCGGGTTTTTAAGAAGGCGAAGACCTTGGGGGTTCTCAAGCGTGTATTCCGAACGTTGCTAGGGCATTACTGGGCGACCGAGCATCTCCCTTTCGGGAGTCTCTAGACTTTAGGGCCGTCCGAATCGGAAGGGTCTGGCGCTTAGAATTCGAGCCGCTTATCTGCTGCGCCCTACCTCGACTAAATTGTGTGCTTGTAATTTTTTACAGAAGGTGAAATAATAACACTACACAGCGGGAAAAAGGTTTTTTTCATTCATGGTCACATGTACTATAAGCAAACGATAATCAGGAACGGAACAGCCCATCGTTGGCGCTGCACACGGTCCAGGACGTGCTCAGCCTATCTTCACCTGGACCATGACCTAAATGTGATTATAGCCAAGTCTGAACACACGCACGATCCTACTCGATTGATGAAATTATCCAATGGAACGTACGTTAAGGTGTAAGGAGAGCGTACGAAGGCACCTCACTGACACTGAAGTCAGGAACGGATCAATTGATACTTTTTATTCGTACGCTTCACTGACGTCCACAAGAATACCAGCCTTAGTACTGTCTCTTTTATTTTTTGTCCTGTAATTGGTTTTTCATTCCTAAAAAAAATCTATCACCTTTCAAAGATAGTATAGAGTACCTTATATTTGAGTCTTATAGAGATCTTACTTTTTCTAATGCAAATAAAGGCCAATTTAGATTACAGCGGTATTTGCTACCCCCTTGGGTAGCGAACACCGCTGCGGTACGCGGTATTCTCTCCGAGAATGGCGGTTTTGCGCTAGTTAGGAAACTTATCATTTAATAAATATTAATATATAAATAAATAGCCTATTTTTTACACGTTGTTTTATTTCATTAAGAAGAGCTCCTCATACCATCTAGACTAGCTATTATAATATTCGATGCATTAAATTAGGCGAATGCCTTATACCACGGCCGAAGTTAATGCTTACCGAGCTTATCGAATACTATCTCGCATAGGAAACTAATCGTTGACGTATCCTGTATGGTCAGTCAGTAGCCCACGCTGGCATCCCCTCAGGCAGGGTATTTGGTATAGTATTTACAATCTTAAAGGTTTTCGATTATACGTTCGACATGTGATGTCGTACCGGTAGAGTAGAATTTTAATAATGTAAAAATAGTAACAGGATATTGTACGGATGTTACGGAATGGAGACTCTCAATACGTGTTTTTAAAAGAAGAACTCGGGAGAAACTCCAGTAATTTATTATCCACATGCGTCCGCTAACGACGACCCACATCAGCGTAGGAGGAACACCAGCCTTCTCTACAATATGAGACTTGAAGATTCTGATGCTTGCAGATTCTGTGAACAAGAGCGTGAAACACCAATGCACCTCCTGTGCTCTTGTGAATGTCTCATTCACAAAAGAAGCCGACATTTGGGAAGACACATTCTCGACGCAGACGATATCAAAACAATCCAAGCTAGGAATATCTTATCATTCTTAGATAGTGCCCAGCTAAAGGAGTATATGTAAGGCCTCAATAGGACTTACTTGGATGCTAGTCACAATAGATCTTTATGTTTGATCTAAACCTATTGCTTTTTATGTCATTTGTTTGGCAGATAAGCATACGACCTGCCTGGTGGTAATCAATCACCGTAGCCGTAGCAACACTGACGTGACACTCGCGCGCTGCTATCCTGGTCCCCTTCCCTACCGGGTGGAGCTCTGGCAACTCTACTCTTGAACAGAACAAGACCACAAAAATCTAGTATTATCTAATTGTAATTTTCTGTAAGGTGTAGGCACTACCAGAGTTCGGGTGCTCAATTTTTTTATAGGGGATTACTGGGTGACCGGGCATCTTCCTCTCAGAAGCCTCTTGACCGTCTAGCGTCCCTAGGCAGGCGCTCTAAATTCTAGCGGCTAGTCTGCTGTTACCGCGACTAAATTGTCTGCATGTCAATTTTTACAGAAGGTGAAATAATAACACTTCTCAACGGGAAAAAAGTTTTTTTCATTCACGGTCACATGTACTATAAGGAATCGATAATCAGAAACGGAACAGCCCAGCGTTGGCGCTGCACTAGGTCCAGTACGTGCACAGCATACCTTCACCTGGACCATGACCTAAATGTGATTATATCCAAGTCTAAACACACGCACGATCCTACTCCATTGATGAAATTAGCCAATGGAACGTATGTCAAGGTGTAAGGAGTATATGTTATTTAACATTACAGCAATTGATTTAACCTTCAGCCACTGATATCTGTGGATTACGACCAAACTTGTCCAGAAGAATACCAGCCTTAGTTCTGTCTCCTTTATTTTTTCCTACAATATTCTTTATTTCACTTTTAAAAATTTTGATACTAATATAGAATACCTTATATTTGGGTGTTATAGAGATCTTGCTTTTTATTAATGCAATTAAAGCCTATTTAGATTACAGTGGTATTTGCTACCCCCGTGGGTAACGGACACCGCTGCGGTACGCAGAATTCTCTTCTATAATGGCGCATTTGCGCTAGCTACGAAACTTATCTTTTATTAAATATGGATAATGACATTTTTTACATGTAGTTTTATTTCATTAAGAAGAGCTCCTCATACCTTCTAGACTAGACCTATTTCAATGCTCGATGCATTGAAATAGGCGAATGCTTTATACTACGACCGAAGAATAATGCTTACCTAGCTTATCGAATATTATCTCGCATAGTGATCTAATCGTATCCTGTATAGTCAGCTCCCGTTCGGCGCGAAAAAGTCCCGATAATGGGCCAGTAGCGCACACTGGCATTCCCTCAGGGAAGGTATTTAGTGCAGTATTTACAATCATAACTAGATAGTTTTCGATTATACGTTCGACATGTGATGTCGTACCGGTAGAGTACAATAGCATCACTCTATATCCGCCAATGGGTGTCCATGAAGATGACTAATGGATCAGCAACGGGGTATTGGTCACCTTATACTCCGTCCACTAATCAGCATTGGACAAGAGTGGTGGACTACTGCCTAAACCTCCTTCGATGACAAGGAGAGGTTTATGTACCAGCTGTGGGTCGAATTATAAAGGCATCTACGAATAAATTCGAATCATTACATTTTCAATTTATTTTGCAATTAGTGTCAGATTACTTATATACAGTAGCTAGCCATTTGACTAGTTCAGAATACGTAGGACTTCTGTAATCAAAAAACTAGGTACGGCCATTGTATGTCAATGTTCTATGGCGACACTCGCGCGCTGATATCCTGGTCCCCTTCCCTACCCCATGGAGCTCTGGCAACTCTACTCTTGAACACAAACAAGACCACAAAAATGTAGTGTTTAGATTGTAGTTTTCTGTAAGGTGTAGATACTACCAGAGCTCGGGTGTTCCATTTTTTTTATAGGGGATTTCTGGGCGACCGAGCATCTCCCTCTCCGGAGCCTCTTGACCATCTAGCGACCCTAGGGCATCCGAATCGAAAGAGTCGGGCGCTCCAAATTCTAGCGGCTAGTCTGCTGTTATACCTCGACTAATTTGTCTGCTTGTCATTTTTTTACAGAAGGTGAAATAATAACACTTCACAACGGGAAAAGGGTTTTTTTCATTCACGGTCACATGTACTATAAGCAATCGATAATCAGAAATGGAACAGCCCATCGTTGGTGCTGCACTAGGTCCAGGACGTGCACAGCCTACCTTCACCTGGACCATCACCTAAATGTGATTATATCCAAGTCTGAACACACACACGATCCTACTCCATTGATGAAATTAGCCAATGGAACGTACGTCAAGGTGTAAGGAGTATATGTTATTTTTATTGGAAATTTATTAACACTACAGCAATTGATTTAACCTTCTACTATGTCTGTGGATTACGACCAAACTTGTCGATGGCAATTGCCTACATTGCGTGTTTAAGAGGAAACACAAGGCCCGTTTTTCCATACAAACGTAGTCCCCTGTTTCCTCCCTGGACAATGCCGGTAGAGTTATAATTTTTTTCCTGAATATCTATGGCCACTATTAACATGTCCCTATGTTTTCGTTTTTTTCATAAATTAACTATTAAAAGATATATGAACGTTCAAAAACCTAAAAAAATAGCCAAATTTTCCTCTGTGTTCAAACATCCAGGAAGCAAATTTGACTAAATTATATTAAAAAATTAAAACATAGGAACACAGCTCAAGCCTTTGTTATTTTTTTTATGAAAAAAGTACTTAAATCGGTTAAGTTTTGGAGAAGAAATCAGGGGACTACGAATCGTTGATTTTCTGTTCTTTTAATAGGTATTTTCAGTCCAAGCTGCCGTTGTCTCTATCGCGCTCTGCGGGGGGAGGCTTGAGGTTAGGGAGACGCGGACTAACACGTATACACTCATGACGTGACATGTAGTCGATAATTTTATCGATTTAACCTAGTGTTGTTCATCGATATCGATATTTCTAGATGAATATTTTGCGTGCAGTGTATTTAACACATTATGATGTTCGATTGTTAGCTCGACTGCGCAGATGCTACTGCTCAAATTAACTTCACTGCCCCTTTGGCAACTTAGGATTATCACGCGGCCTTCCGCCACTGCGAAAACTAATCCCATCGCCCCCACTATGGGTTCCGTTCGCCTTCCGCGTTCATACCCTGCCCGCCTAGCATGACCGCCGAAACACGATATGATATAGCCATTTATCGCTTTGAACTGTCTTATATAATAGGACTAGCTGTGCCCGCGACTTCGTCCGCGTGGATTTCCCATTTTTGCAACATTTTTCATTGATGCGCAACTCCTATTAGTCGTAGAGTGATGCTATGGAGGTATATAGGCCTATATCACGGTTTCCCATACTGCGCGTCGCGATGCCCTGGCACCCCAGGGTTCGCGGTTCTATCCCGGGGGCGGGCGTAGTGAGACGATCCACATAGAATGGCTGTCTAGCTGCTATGCGAGCTAGTAATACGAAAATAAATATAGAGTAAGAAATGAAAGTCGCGATTTCAAAAGTTGAGCCCGGATCGACTGCCTAGGGCGGGCGGAAAAATAATTTTCGGACAGTTTCATAAAATCTATGGCACGGAACCCTTCGTTCACGCGTCCCTCTCCTTCTAGGCGGTTTTTTTTTACTATTTTTACAGGATGTCTCTGATGACCTTCTTTGAGTCACCAGGGGTTTTAGTAAAAGAGAGGACCTCGGTGGGTCCTCAAGCTTTAAGGTCGAATCACTCCAGAGAGGAGTCCTGACCGGTGAGCATCTCCCTCGGAGGAGTCTCTGAACCTATTAGAGTTTCTAAGGCGTCCGAATCTGACGGGATCAGTAGTTCCTAAGATAAGCGCGTTCAACCAAACAAAAAACAACTCAGTATAGATGCGTGCGCAGTACTTGATCATTATTTAGCTGCGAAGTTATGTTAAAACTATGATATCTCTGAAGACATTCATTGAAATCTAATGATGTAAAAACAATTTTGTACAAAATTAAATACTTGTGATGAATAATGTATTTATTTTGATAAGGAATAATATTATGTTTACAAAAATACCTTCGCATCTAATGCATTATTTTAGAACAAAATTTATTAACAAGAAAAGGTTATAGCGAGTCAACCTTAAGAGATAAATAAATGCTCTCTGAAACTTTTTTTTAGAACTTTTAACGGAGAATAATTCCGTGATACATAATTTTTGCGTAACTTTAACCGTTTACGCAGCGCATGCAAAGAAAACTCTGAAAATCAATTTTTTTTATTTTCCATTTATTTCAAACTATGATATTTCTTAAGATATTCATTGAAATCAAATGAAGTCCTGAACAATTTTGTGCAAAATTAATTACTTGTGATAAATAATGTATTTATTTTGATAAGGAATAATATCATGCATACAAAAACACCATCGCAGATAATGCATTATTTTAGAACAAATTTCTTTACCAAAAAGACAGGTTATAGTGAGCCAACCTTAAAATATAGACATGCTGTCGCGGACTTTTTTTTGAAATTTTAATGGAGAACAATTCCGTCAAACGTGATTTTTACGTAACTTTAACCGTTTACGCAGTGAAAGCTTTGAAAAGAAATATTTTTCTCCCGTTTTTGCAACATTCTTCATTGATGCTCAGCTCCTATTGGACGTACCGTGATGTTATATAGCCTTCCTAGATAAATGGACTATCCAACGGAAAAAGAATTTTTCAATTTGAGTCAGTAGTTGCTGAGATCTTAGGGTTCAACCAAACAAACAAACAAACTCTTCAGCTTTATTATTAGTATAGATAATGGAATAGGATATAACAGTCGCCTTGAAATTTTATACAAGCTGCGAACATGTTTATATACGCTTTGTTGTAGTTGGCGGTTATATCCAATGATTTTTGACAGTTCAAAGCGATAAATGGCTATATCATATCGTGTTTCGGTGTTCATGCTAGGCGGGCTGGTCTATCTAGGAAAGCGCGTGCACCTTCCCCTCTCCTGAGGGGGCTGCTGCTTCCGATAGCCTTATAGCCACCACACTAGACAAGGGGTGCTTAGTAAGAGGTAAGAGTCTGACATAACCCGAAGGCCGTCCTCCAGGTATCCATGAGGATAACACCACCTTCTCCCAACAGGATCCGGAAGGTCTTCTTGGCCTTGATTTGTTTCTTACTCACTTCTCGAAGGGGAAACAGACCGAAGAGTTAAGGGGATCAAAATCTCAAAATCCAATGCACAAGCCGATATCAGTGAAGTAATACAGTATAAGGTAATACAATAATTATACGAAACAAATACTCCGTAAGCGCCGAAATCAACTTGTCGATTGCAAGGCAGAGTAACTAAAGTCTCCGGGAGTGTGCCGAGCGCAGGCGGACGCGGCGCCACGCAAACATTGACAGTCACACTCACACATTGATAGCTCGCGCGGCCGGGCACTGCGCGATAGCAATAGATTTTACAAATACCTATTTTTCATTTCTCTAGCCCGTGGTGTTTCCTCTTAAGCTATAATTCCTCGTATGCTTCGTCGGTCGAGCGTACGAAGGCACCGCACTGTGACACAGTCATCGACGGATCAATTGATACTTTTTATTCGTACGCTTGACTGACGTCCAAAAGAATACCAGTCTTAGTTCGGTCTCCTTTATAAAATCTATCACCTTTCAATTTTGATATTAGTATGGAGTACCTATCTTATATTTGGGTCTTATAAAGATCTTGATTTTTCTTAATGCAATTAAAAGTCCATTTAGATTACATTTACAGCGGTATTTGCTACCCCCTTTGGGTAGAGAACACCGCTGCGGTACGCGGTATTCTCTCTGTTAATGGTGCTTTCCCGTTAGCTACTAAACTTATATTTCAATAAATATGATTTTTGCAATAAATGACCTATTTTTTACACGTAGTTTTACTTCGTTAAGAAGAGCTCCTCATACCATCTAGACTAGACCTATTTCCATGTTCGATGCATTAAAATAGGTGAATGCCTTATACTACGTCCGAACTCCGAAGTATAATGCTTACCTAGCTTATCGAATACTATCTCGCATAGTGCACTAATCGTTGACGTGACGTATCCTGTTTGGACAGCTCCCGTTTGGCGCTAAGAAATCCTGATAATTTGCCAGTCAATAGCCCACGCTGGCATCCCCTCAGAGGCCTTAGTATGAGTTTTGATAGTTTTCGAGCTCGATCATACGTATCGTCTTTCTTCATACATTGGCCACTGTTTCTGATAGTTTACGCTAGGGGCGCTAGTGGGCAATGTATGAAAAGAGACGATACGTTTGATCGAGCTCGAAAACTAACAAACTCGTACTAAGGCCTCAGGGAGGGTATTTGGTACAGTATTTACAATATTAAAGGTTTACGATTATACTCCATCCACTAATCAGGTCGAATAATAAAGGCATCTACAAATAAGTACATACGAATCATGACATTTTAAATTCATTTTGAATTTAGTGTCAGATTACTTGTACAGTAGCTAACAATTTGACTAGTTCAGAACACGTAGTTCTTTGATTCAAGAAAGGCTTCTCTAATCATAAAACAAGGTACGGTCATTGTATATCAATGTTCTATGGCGACACTCCCGCGCTGCTAAGCCTAGTCCCTTTCCCTACCAGGTGGAGCTCTGGCAACTCTACTCACCACCAGAAATACCACACCACAAAAATGTAGTGTTATTTGACTGTGTTCTTCTGTAAAGGGCCCTTCAGACTCACGCCGAGAACGCCTGAGAACACCCGAGAAGCGTGAATGTGATTAGTTTCTCGTTTTCGCGCTCGCCTATATTCCGCTCAGTGTCGGTTTCTTTACCCGCTTTAAAGGATCTCTCGGGCGAGAAAAGAGAATCGTACCACGTTCTCATTCGTTTTCACTGCGACGTGGGGAGTGGTTTGAAATAAGTCTCACAAACCTTTTTCTATTTCGATATTTTTGTGCCATCCACCATCGCCTGGGCCTTCTTCTTTTCTCAATATTATTTTTTATTAACATTTACAAGATTGTATTATGCTAATGCACACAATACCAAAGCCGCTGCACTGTCATAGTTGTCTTTGGCATAACGATCGAGAACGAAAGTCGCGTGAGTTAGATACCATCTCGTTTCTCGGGTGAAGTCTGGGCGAAAAGTATCACCGAGACTTCTCGCGTAATTCTGTCGGGCCTATAAGGGTTCGGGCGCTCCAAATTCGAGCGGCTGGTCTGCTGTGCTTTACCACAACTAAATAGCCTGCTTATCATATTTTTACAGGTGAAATAATAACACTTTACAACGGGAAAAAGTTTTTTTTCATTCACGGCCACATGTACTATAAGCGGTCAGAAATCAGAAACGGAAGAGGCCATCGTTGGCAATGCACTAGGTCCAGTACGTGCACTGCCTACCTTCACCTGGATCATGAACTAAATGTGATTATTTACAAGTCTGTACACAACCATGATCGTACCATATTGAAGAAATTATCCGATGGAACGTACATTAAGATGTAAGGAGTTATATGTAATTTTATTGAAAATTTATTTAATGGTACTTCTACGTGTACATTACAGCAATTGATTTAACCTTCTGCCGCTGATGTCTGTAGATTCCTACCAAACTTGCCGATGTCAATTTGTAAAAAAAAAAATGTGAAATTCCTCGTATGCTGACGTTGGTCGAGTCTACGAAAGCACCGCACTGTGGTACTGAAGTCAGCGACGGATCAATTGCTACTTTTTTTTCGTACGCTTGACTATGTCCACTACCGACGACCAATATCAGCGTAAGAGGAATACCAGCCTAAGTTCTGTCTATTTTCTTTTTCCCTACAATAGTTTTATAGCCACTGAATAGTTGACGTTGTTCAAACCATTTCGTAAAAAACTGCCCCTTTCAACTTTTTTAGTATGAGGTGCCTAATATTTAGGTCTTATAGGTCTCGATTTTTCTTATTGCAATTAAAAGTAAATTTTTGGTTTACTTGATTGATTGCTTTACTAGGTGGCAGACCCATATGTAGGGTCGTCTGGGTAGGTACCACCGCCTTTCTTATTTCTGCCGTGAAGCAGTTCGCTGTGTTTCGGATTGAAGGGAAAGGTAACCAGTGTAATTACTGGACATGGAGGGCATATCATCTTAGTCCCCATGATAAGCAAAAGCAAACGCACTTGCGGTGTTAAGTGATTTACACTTAATATTGCAAGTGTCTATAGGCGGCGGTGACCACATAACATCAGGTGGGCCGCAAGCTTGTTTGCCATCTCGTAACATAAAAAAATGAGCTGGCTACCGGTATTTTCATAGTAGTTTATGTAATTGTCACATAATAGGGGTCATTAAAACACGAGATGGAGTTTAAAAAACGAGTCTTGGGTTTTAGTAGTATCCACGAGTGTTTTAAAACTAAGTTACCTATGTGCAGTACATACCTACCACCTACTACATACACTACTTTATACTCGAGCCCACGAGTTAGTTAATACAAACATACAGGAGTTATAAACATACAGGTAAAACTAATATAAACGTGTGTCTGAATGTTCTATGCCGGCAAAATTTTCTTTGCTGAATCAAACGCCCTACAGATTCTATTCGACAGAGAGACTGTCGCTGGAGTGGCTCTTTGATTAGGAATCCTGGTACATTCCGCGGGAATGTATCGGAATTCACGAGTATAGGCTTAACCTCGAACCCATCAAACTCTTCGCCTTATTAATATCCAGTGACGCAGTAAAGGTCATCTGCGGTCACCATACAGCTAGTTCTCGAAAGTAATAAATAAATTTTGTTGAGATTTGGATTTAATGAATTTGGGCTGGTAGAGATTGAAATTAGTTTTATATCTTTTCTAATATAATATCAAAATTTATATAAATATGCAAAAATCATGTTTAAAGCACTGAAAGAGTTATTATCATAATATTTTAATATACAATAATCTTCGTACACCAATTTTTTTTTCTTTTTCAGGTGAATTAATAACGCTGACAAACGGCAAGAAATTAATACGCTTCAAAAAGTACACGTATTCCAATCGAGGTAAATTAGCTTCCGGGAAGTTTAGGTGGAAATGTAGTGAGTCAAAATGCCATGCTTACTTAGTGGTGTCCGCTAATCTGGTGATAGAGGAGCAGGTCAATACACACAAACACCAGCCTCCAAAATATCAGAAAACCCCAAAAGGATTTTACATCAAGTTAGACTGGTTTTCTACGTAGGTTTAGCAATAACCTAATAGATGATCCAAAACTGTAAACTTGGATTTTTTCGCTATTGCCAGAAATGTCCATGAAGTCAGAAGTACCCAACGATACATTAAATCAATTCAACCTTACTGGAACAAAAAATTGCAAGAGGAAAAGCGAAAGCTCTGGAATATGTTCTTCTTCACGGATTTCCTATCCACCTTAAATGTTATCGTCTTCATTTACGTAAAGAAGAGGGCTGGTGTAAGTGAAAGAACCTGATAGACTGTTTTTCCAGTTCTTAATATAAACTCTTACTTTTATTCACGTCTTGCTCTTCCTTCTCACAGAGAGCTTGGTAGTGTAATAGGCATAAAAAAAGAAATCATTTTCTGCCAGAAAGGCTATGCTAAAATTCATAGTTGAACCTCTTTCGCGTTTCTTATTGCAACAGTTTCCTCTTGCTAAAACAGAAGTAACGTTACGACCCTAATCGTCTCAGCTTAAGTCGTCCATACGAGATGGCGGTTTTGGAGATTAATTTAAACTCTTTTAATTTGAATGTTTTGCAAAATATGTATGTAACAAATGATGTTCAAATATGTCTTGATACAAAAAAAAATGTTCTTAATTAAGTAGTACAATTTATTTAGTTGGTATTTTTACTATTGATAGGTACATTTTTTAAATAAAACGTTTGTTTTAATTGGTTGTTTTATTCCAACATGTGGTGTGGGCATAAAAAGACTACTAATGCAGCATTAAATATCACGCAGCTTACAAACCTAACACTGCTTACTAATGTATAACAACGGTGAAGGAGGTTACTAACAAACTAACATTTCAGTGAACATATTCATGACGGCACGAGGTAAGGAGCGTTTGATCTACCATAACTTCACATACTACAAACAGAGTAGGACCAAGAACGGGTTTCGGTGGGGCTGCACGAAGAACCGATGGCACAAATGCAAAGCCTACCTCCATTTGGCTGATGATATGACCATCGTGAGAAGTAATATGGATCACACACACAGTCCTTTCGGCACTCCAGTACGCAAGCGACAATGTCAATAACGCATTAGCTAATATTAAAAACCATCAATAGTAGTCAAATTGATAAAAAGAAGAAGACCCTTTACCTTTTTCCTACAAAATGTTTTCTATTATTTGCAAGGGGACTTAATTTTTTACGGATTTGGTGCAAACCATTTCATCTAATCCCTCTATTTCATACCTTTTAGAAGTGTCCTTTAAATATTCTCACGGATCACGATAATTTCTAAGTTTTCATTATTAATAATTAATGTAAGGCTATGTTTATTTCTTTGTCAGACGTCCATCTCAATTTTGATCTCACTCCTCCAAATGTATATAATTATAAATTATATTAGGTAATAGATAGATAGAGACAGATACGTAATGTCGGCTAGTCATTTTAAAGTAAGTCACTCTTATTTTGGCTTTCTACTAATTTAATTAGTTGTATTTCTCTTTGTTTAATAACGCTGAGTGAGATTTCGCAATCGCCAAGAAAAGTATTAAGTATACCAACAGCCATTTAATAAGTTACTAATAACTGGACGTAGATAAAATTATCTTTGTCTTTAATTTAAAGTAGCAATATTTCGCAATTAATGATTCAATGGTGAAGCTTTGACACTGCAACATAAATCATGAACAGTTTAATATTTTTTTATACTATGAGATGGCAAACAAGCTTACGGCCCACCTGGTGTTAAGTGGTTACCGTCGCCTAAAGACACTGCAATATTAAGAGTAAATCCCTTAACACTGCAAGTGCGTAACCATCCTCGGGACTAAGATGATATGCCTGCCATGCCCAGTAATTACATTACACTGTCTACCTTTTCCTTCAATCCTCATAATATCATAAATTTAGTTATTCTTTATGAATTTATAGCTAGCTGTTCATGATTTACGTTAAAATATGTTTAAGTATCGTATATTAATCATCAATTACCTGCGACCTGAGATTTTTTTTGTTTTATCACCCTAGTTAATAAATGTAGTATTTTCATGTGGAAAATAATGAGGTTAATTTCCTGTACTAATTTCAACATCTGTAATTTTAATTTGTCTTGGCATTTTTTCTTGTTGGCGACCTTTTGTCTTTATCTTTGAAGTCAAAAACCAAAAACACAATTTTGCTTAGCATTTATATCACTTTCACGTTATATTTAAATTTTAGCTTTGTTTATTCCTATTTTGGCACATCTGAGTTGTGTGGTGCTAAGTATGTAGTGTGAATTTTTTATTGTTAATTTCATAGTTGATGTTAAATATACGTAAATATTAGGGTTTGTATGTAAATAATAATAGATAAGTTGTTGAAGTGCTGCCTTATTAGGGAATTCTGTTCTTAGCTATCGTGAGTCGCAACATAAGACTACACTCTATAGTATCAAAACGCACATGATGGTACTCGAAACCGCTGAGCATGTATGAGGACAGTGATGAAAGTAGAGGAACGAAAGAAATATGTAAGGAAATGGAAACAAGTGATATCTGCCTATCCCTATGGGAAAAAAGCACTTTATGTACGTATGTACCTAGGTATGTCATTAACATATTCTCATAAAGAGTGGAACACTTCTCTTGTCGTGCTTGCGATTCTAAGAGCTGAATGCCTGCATGGAATAGAATCTTGGATTAGAAGGCGTGTGGGTACTTGCCGCTCATATATATTTATTTTTACAAAAGAATGACTATCGTGATTCAGTTTCAGTTCCTTCAAAGTTTTAAAACACAAATGTCAGAGGGAACAAATATGTATTTCAAACTGAATCACAATCAAGTGATCTCGTAAGATTGATTGTACAAATTTAAGTTATGTTGCAATAAGACGTCTAGGAAATGTTAATTCATAACATTTGTAATGAAAATTTTAACTGTACAACTTGCTTCAACGTTAAACTTTATTTAAATTGAAAAATCTAAATAAATGCATGCGCAACAAATGACGTATTATTTTACATTTATACAGAATACTGATTACTTATCCAATTCAAATAATAAAATCCCGAAAAGTTCCAGTTTAATATCGGCTTCTGTCTATTAGATCTATGTATATGTGGCAGGCGGGTCATATAACACGGCGCGGCGGATTGTAGTATGTGAAAGTGATGAGTGACAATAATTCCACACCGCTTGATCATCAAAAAAAATATACGATTTATACGAATATACAATCCGCCTGCGACATATACGGAAGAGTAATTCGTAACAAAGTCGGAATTATTAACAGAGGGTATAGCAAACCAAGAAGCAACTCTTGTTCAAGTTCTTGGTGTAAAAAGCCAAAGATACTTCCTACAAATCAACGACACCTTATGGCATATATACTGTCCTGTAGGTATAGAATATACTTATTCTATAGAATGAGTCTATTCTATAAAGAAGGATACTTCTCCCAAAAATTAAGAATGTTAAACACAGAAGAGATAATAGGTTAATAATCCAGAACATTAAATCTTGGGAAATTTTAGACCAATAGCTGGTAATTTAAACAAAAATTTTATATTTTGTCTGTTGTCGATTCTCTACCCGATAAGTAATCAAAGAAGGTTTAGTTTGAAAAGTATTAAATACCGTAATGCTTTGCAGCCTATTATATCACCACTGAAAGAGGAAATAAATTGCTGGTGCTTAACAATTTTACGTACTTCAAAAGTGGGTTTATCCGAAACGGTGGATCAAGATTTAGTTGCTCCAGCTCTGCGAGCAAGGGTTGCAAATCATACGTCCACGTAAGCAAGAACAATAAGATCCTGAAAGCAGTTATTGATCACCATCATGAACCAGTAAAATACACTCAAACGAAGTACGGAAGCTATGTAAAAATGTGAAAAATTTTCGGCTTACTACATTAGGAGGAACACTTTCAGCGCTTATGATTTCTATGATTATTCTCTCTATATTTTATTTGTAAATTGATTGGGTGTGCAAATTGCTAGCCAAGTTTTAATTCTTCAAAGGTATTTTTCTTTTTAAATATTTAGTGCCGAATCAGGCGGCGTTTCTTAAACGAGCAGATCACGCATTTTTTCATTATCATTATTGATACACGCGTACTCTTCGCGCCGTCTGCGTGTTACATAATTACATTCGCATTTGCATCGACACAAATGCGCATCGTCGTTCGGCTAGTTTAGAAAACCCCGTATGAAAAGGCTATTAGTATATCTGTTATTAACCGATGGTGTATTTTTAATAGAAGTTTTGCCTATTGAATTTTTATATAGTGAATAAACGATTTTAAGATTATATTTTTGTTTTTATTTTAACTAAACATTCTATTAATTATTGCATAGAATATAGCTACTGCTTTTTCTTTGCAGCTCAATTTGTAATCACAGATAAAGGCAACAAACTGCTTTTGATTAACAACTACACATTCTTTAGGAGCGGGTCTATTAGAGGGGGTGGTAGTCGTTACAGTTGTTCCACAACCGCCAGGAGAAAGTGCAAGGCATACGTGCATGTGGATAAGGACAATACCATCATAATGGCAGTATACGACCACAATCACGAACCTATGAGCTATATTAAAATGTGAGATCCGTGTGACATGCCACCGATTTCGGTGTTGAGGCGGAGGGCGCTAAATAGTTTTCGCCCTAAGAGTTAGATTGAGCTGTTGCTTGCGTTGCTTCATGCCTCAGCTACACATTTGCCGTATTTGCATACCAATGTGTGGACCAATCTTTGGTGGTTAAACATTGTCCAATCACCGTCCAACGTCCAATACCGATGCACTCCGTGGGGGTTTTGAAACAAAGACAAAGGAGAGATATATGACAGAGCAGCGCGCACGGGTGCGTTGCGGTAATGCTGAATTTCCGATTAATATAAATTTGGTTTGAAGCCAATTTGCCAATTTGCAAAAAGTCATTCACATCCATCCATGGAGCCAAGCTTGGATGCATCGTATCCAATATGTGGCGACGGCATCAGAAACTCAACAAAATTAATGTCTATTACTATATTAAGAGATTACAGTAATCATTTTGCACCTTTTACTAGGTATAGGTATAAGTTTTGACTTTGAGTTATACAATTTTTGTATATTTGAAACGACTGATGCATATATGATTTTGTAGATAGTATCTATGATGATCTCATTTATTATTTTGTACATACAGGGTGTAAAAAGTCTACGCATTCTTAACATGAAAGCAAAAAACTCATTAAAAAAATATATGGCTTCTAAACGATTTTTATTTTTTGGTGTTACAAAATACTCCAAAAAATACCGAGCAATGTAGCGGTGCACGAGGTTCGGTCGGCTGAGTTGATTGCCTACATTGTGTCGATATCGAGTAATTACATTGAGCAATGCACTTTTTAAGCCATTTTTTGGTATAAAATACTTAAAATTTTGATAATTTTCTTTGGACAAAAATTAAGAAATAATGTTGTCTATTTGTTTGCATAAAAATCTTGGAAAAAAATCTTAATTTGCCTTCAAAAACTTTATAGCCATTAATTTCCCAGGTATAGTCTAGCTAGATGAACAAAATGGTCCTAATGATGAGCGAAATACGTAGTTCTCAGCTTTGCTAGAGGACTTTTTACACCTGTTATTTGTATAAATGTTTGTTACCTATTTGTTAGTTATTCTTGAAACTGCCGTTTAAAATTAATCTGTGTATGCCAATCCCATTGATTAAAATTGAATTGTAGTTTTCATTGAAGTAAAACCAAAAAAATATTATCTTTAAGGAGGCCAACACTTTTGATAGTATTATTTTAATTATACTTAAAAAAGACTTAGAGTGTACCTAAAAGAACAAAGTTTTATTTGCTTTAATCATTAATTTCTAACTGAAGTTAGTGTCGTAATTTAATTTAATTATTATGATATGTGGTGTAGTGCACGACACGCCTCTCCTGACATCGCATTAACTTAGACTAACTAATATTTGTAATTAGCATTAAGCGTAGTAATAAATTAGACATAAGAACGAACACACGTTTAATTGTTTCAATAGTTCTCCCGGTCCCCAAATTGCAGTGGAAATGGAAACGTCTATTCAATAATGCTTGTCTACCAAAGAAAATGATATTATTGCACGCCGTGATTTAATAACGACTTTCGATTTTCTACTAAATCGCAAATTTAAGTATGCATAATTGCATATAGTTCCTATATTCTTTTCAAATCAATGTACACAATTATTTGGATGTAAATGATAAATCCAGCTATAACTGATGAGATCAAACTTTGGGTATCAGATAAAGTATAATTAAGTGTCCATTTAAATCTAGTCTGTAACATATGGCTTTTAAAGAAGTCAAGACTCGTAGATAGAAAATTATAATTCTTCTTTGGATACGGATTTTCGATTTCAACTTTTTGGAAATTCTTAAGTGTTTTAGTAAATACATACTTATCTACTATTAAAGTTTATGAATTTCGTCCTATCTTCATTTTATTCTTATAAGTAACAAGTATGAATTATATAATGTCAATGCATAATTTAATAGTTATATAAAAAATATATAATCAAATTTCAGAAAATACAGATGCTGCTTCGGAAGAGAAATCCCTCCTTTCGGGTTCAACATGGTTAGCAGCCGGTAGTAAAACGAGTACGTATGTAAGATTTATCTATTACCACCTCTACGTAAAGCGTTAATGCTATTAAAATTATGCATGACGTAGGCCAGAAATGAGATGATACTTTCTCCTTACTGAGTTACCAAGTTCCCGATTTGATCACGGTTTTAAATATGTTCGATATATTATTTAGTTATTATAATACAACGAAAACACGAAATGTGTTAAAGAAGCTTAAACGCGTAAATGTAGTTCACCTCTAAGTTTAATATGTATAAGCATTATAAAAATTTTAAAAATCGGGACATTTTAAGAATAACGCCTATAATAAAGGAGAGAGTATTGAATCGGCTCCTAAATTGTACTACTTTATTATTCTTCACTGGCTATCTAAAACTATTTTGTATCTACTTAGCTCAAAAACTGCAATTTTTCAGACATATTTATTTAGGAATTACAAAGTTTATATAATTTAGGATATGGTTCAATATTAGTTTTATAACTATGTATAATTTTTTCAGATATTCCAATGACTCTAGCTTCATATCGTCAAGAACACAAAGATCTGAAACTACCTCCAATTTTCTCATCGACTACACTTAACACTTATAATGATGGTATGTATATTTTGTCACATTAACTAGTTTTATATTGGATGACAAATAAATAAATGTATTCCCCTTATCTACTGGTTTTGTTTGCTCATCGTTTATATAAAAACGATTTTTAGTGCATAGAGCTTTAGTAATTCATTGTGCGCTTGCAAAGATTTTTCTTTGTTGTCATTGAATGAACTATGAGGTTTCATGTCTTTTTAAATTAAAATAATTCCAGTCTTTAAGTTATATTTTACACCTATCCCAGTCCAAATCCAAAAGATGAAGTTGTATTGTGGATCGGTGACGTTTCTATTATATTACAGCTCGTTTTGTGAAAACTCCTACTGGAGGTACGCTGCTAATTTTAGATGGCTATACATATAGTAAAAATGGAAATATTCGGAAAGGCGGAATCAGATTCGCGTGTTCCAAACTTCTGAAAAACTGCAAGGCTTACTTACACATGTCACAGTCTGGAGACATCCTCAAAGCAGAAACTGTACATAATCATGATAAACCTATGTTCTTCGTAACTTACGACGGCTTTATAGTGAAGAAGTAGAATAATACTTTGACCTGTTCTAAATATGACGTTTAATATATAATATTAACATTATATAGAAACTTATTACCAACTAGTAGAGAAAGAATTTATATATCTGTAATATAACCACTGATGCTACTGAACTTCGAATTTACTTTAAATGTATTTAGCGATTTAAAACAGTTGAAAGATATATTGTTTGTTTCAATAATAAAGTTAATCATATATTACACCATGAATGATGTAAGAATTTCATTTAAAATGTCCTTAAAAATTATATAAACTAGAAAGGAGGTAGTTTGTATAATTTTTTATTAGGTTATTAGAGCATTTTATTTTAATACATTTATTTATCAGCTCCTGACTTGGTATCATCAGCTTTCTACATATAAAATGTTAAATATTATTTTTATATTAAAAATGTATTAATGATAATTATGTGTTGAATTTCTGAATATCCATGGGCTCGCGATATTGGGGTTACTGTTTATTTTTAAAGATAATGTATACTATACATTGTATAAAACAAAGTCGCTATTTCTGGATGTACCTACGCTTAGAATGTTTGAACTACGCAATGGATTTTAATGCGGTTTTCATTATTTGATAGAGTGATTTAAGAGGAAGGTTTAGAAGTACAATTCGTTAAGGTTAAAGTAAGTACTGTAAGTACTATCCGTGCGATGCCGGGGTGGATCGCTAGTATAATATCAATAAACCCAACAAATATCAGGAAGCAAGCAATCGTCTTGTTTTTGATTTTGCCGTGATTTTAATCCTCCATCCTCTGCACATTAAATGACTGCCGTCTTTTAATCTTACATTGTGAATTATTAAATACTTCGCCCACAGAAACATTACCAACTGCTTTTAGAAACTAAGCATAATTAGTATTATCCTATTTTACTATTTCATGTTTAATAATGTAACAAAAACTTTCAGTGAAATTCCTCGAAAGCCAGATTCAATTCATCGAAACCCAGATCGGAAAGACTTTGTTAATGATAAATGGCTATACTTTCCATAAAATTACCTGGAAAATGTATGCCGGTGGTTTCCAATGGAGATGCTCTTCCAGAAAGTCCTGCAAATGCAACTGTTTCGCTGTTGTATCGGAAGATGACGAAGAAATCCTAAGAATATCAGGAACTCATACCCATCCGCCACCAGTCTATGAACTAGTCAGTGATAATAAATACATTAAATTATGATTGTTGGTTTCAATTATTGGCTTCGAAAGTAGAAGTCAACTAGTGTATACTATTTCTTAAGGTTCGAACAATTTTACAGTTATACGTAACATCATCCTCACTGTTGATTCAATTATCAATATTTTTTATAAGCTTTACAATGGCCAAGTATTTTAAGAATAGATTCGTACTGTTGTTGGCTACGAAAGTGAGTTTGACTGACATGAGTTTTCAAAGTAATGCTTATGCGTTACAGCCGACTTTTCGTTACTTGTTAGTTAGTCTGATGACAACTAATATGACACTAATAATAATTATATAAGTGGTTTATTTTGTTATGGTGTGTTTCTGTGAAGGGTTGGCAGTGCCCGAGTGTCATGTTCGTATTGCAAGCGTGTATAGGCTACGGTGGCAGCCTCATACATAATTGATCTGAGAAAAATATAATCGACTGTTTACCACCAGACAGGGTGTAGGTATGCTTATCTGGCAAATAACTGACATAAAAAAATAATTCGGTGCGTGTTCAAGAAGGTAAATGCTAATGATTTAGACTTTGAAAACACGCGACTGAGGCACTTCTATCCTCTTTATTATTATTTCTGTGATGTAGATACAGTTTTGCCTAGGGCTCTGCTTGACGTTTTTGTTTAATGGGGGTGATTATGTGTGTTATATGCCTTCTGTAGACAATTTCTCTAAAAATTTACCTTTACTATTTTCAGATATGCAACTTATTGACATATGGGAAAAGACTATGGCTAAGATAAATGGCTACACGTTTCATAAAATATCTTGGAGAAAGTATGGAGGTGGTTACCAATGGCGATGTTCTTACAGAATTTCCCACAAATGTAACTGCTTCGCTGTAATTTCTGACGATAACGTTAACGTTTTAAGGTTATCTGGGATGCACACCCATCAACCGCCTTTTATTGCGATGGACGACGATTATAAATATATAACATTGTGTGCTTAATTTTTTTTTAAATTCTCTGTTGACTAAAATTCTCTGAGTATAGGAATTTCGGACCAGCATTTGATATCAAGTGCTCGTCTGAAATGGGCAGTGCTCATTGCATGGAGTACTGACGGCCGTTGGGGCGGAAAGGTTCTCGGATGGCGGCTGCGTACTGGAAGACGCAGCGTTTATAGCCATCCCACAAGGTAGACCCCCGATCTGGTAAAGGTCGCGGGAAGCCGCTGGATGCGGGCAGCGCAGTACCGTTCGGGTTGGATATCCTTGGGAGAGGCGTCAACAGTAAGCGTCTCTTGGCTGATGTGATGGTTTTTTTTTAATATTGTGAGATGGCAAGCAAGCTTGCGGCCCACTTGGTGTTAAGTGGTTCGTCGCCTATATACACATGCAATATTAAGGGTAAATCACTTAACCCTGCAATTTCTTTGGCATCCTGTGGACTAAGATGATATGCCATCCATGCCCAGTAATTAAACTGACTACCTTTCCCTTCAATCCGAAACTGCTTCACGGCAGAAATGGTCTACCACCTAGTTAGATATCTAATATCTATTTCTGTATATGTATTTATAAAGACCTGAATACCCACCTTCTTCGAAATCATGAGCAATCATCAGTCGTAAACATAATAATATAATTCATTTATATGTAACAATAATAGAAGCATTGTATGTTTCGGATTTATAATTATTTCTTACGCCTACATGTAAATCGTCCATAGCAATAGCAACAGCCAAGCAAATAACGCTGCCCACACATCAGGCGGTCCGGGTCGATCCAGGTGGTGGCAAAAGTTTGTGTGTTGAACACGAATATTTGTGCACGAGTCATCGTTGTTTATATACAGGTTTACTTTAAATACACACATTAAACTCATAGCCACTTGAAGATATCGTCAAAACAAAATGTAACTTTTGCTATAGAAGCAACTCCGAATACGCGAAAAATATTTAAGCTGTTTCATACAAATTTACAAACGAACTCGTTTAAAAGATAGATTTTTTCCGCGATTCCAATTTTACTTTGAAATGTTTAATTTCGCATTTGATGTTCAATGGTGTCTTATATCATAGATTCTAATTCTACGTACATAGGTACCTAGAATTAGAATCCTAAAATAGGTATTGCTGTGTATTGAAGTTCAAGAAATACAGCGATAATTTGTAATGATTTCAGGAATGCCCATTGGGATGAATAGTTTTAGCGCCTCAGAAGATCTCACTTACATACGACGAGGTGGTGGAACCATCCTTTTGTATTCTGGACGCCAATATAGTTTACACGCTAAGCTTAAAACTGGAACAGAGGTCTGGAGATGCACCAATGCGAAAACGAAAGTACAGTGTCACGCTAGAATCTTTTTGAAGGTAAGTGATATTTGCATACTTACTAACATGGTTACATACATACGCAATTAGTGCATGTGAACTGCACATACTAACAGTATGCCAACAAGGGGTTAGCTTGGGAAAGTAGGTAATGCCTATATACTAGGTGGTAGACCCATATGTAGGTAGGTAGGCCAGTGTGATTACTGGGCATGGAAGGCATATTAACTTAGTCCCCAGGATGGCAACGCACTTGCAGTGTTAGGTGATTTATCCTTAATATTGCAAGGTCTATAGGCGACGGTAACCACTTAACACCAGGTGGGCCGAAAGCTTGTTTGCCATCTCGTAGTATAAAAAAAACACCCAATACGCATTTATTAGAGCAGTAACAGAAAACTGAGACTCACTGCTTAAGGTGTTTTCCGAATTAGTAATATATAACTTAACGCTATAAAAGTAAACTAACATTCGATAGTCGTTTTATTCATAGTTAAAATTGGCATAATGTGAAATGTTCCACTGCAAGCTGAACAGACATTTCTACAACATAAGACTAAAAGAAACTGATGCCTGCAGACTCTGCGAACACGAGCGTGAAACACTAATGCACCTCCTGTTGATTTAAGACACACTCTCGACCCAGAAGATATCATAACAATCGAAGCTGAGAATATCTTATCATTGTTAGTATACCAAGACACACTCAGAACAAAATTTAATGGGAACTACTATAAAAGGTGGTGGATATACATTTACACACAATGCTCTACGTAATACAGATATATCCCTGTTAGGGTTCACTTGGAGGCCTTGTAGCCTCTGGCATACAAGGCAGTGCATATTCGATCAGCAGACCAGATTATTGTGAGATAATTCATACTGAAATTCTTTCTACCGTTTTAAAATTATCTCCTAAAATTTAAAAGTACTTGAATTTGTTTTTTTATTTGCAGGGAACTAAAATTATACGAGAAACAGAGCACATCCAAAGTTGTCCAGAAAATAATGCAAGGAATGAAATGGAGAAAATATTTCATCAACACAAATCTTTTTTGACGTTCGAAGGGTCGACAGTTATGTCTGTATATGAAACAGCAGTAGAGAGGATTAAGGAATTGGGGCTTGACGCTAATTATAAAATACCATCTTTGAAAAGTATCAGGTCGGTTTGGTATCGCTATAAACGCTCCGTGACCAAATTACAGAGGAAACAGAGGAGGCAGAGGAATCGGTTAGAGCGAAAGCTTCATAAAACCGAGCTGCGATAGGTACACTTTAATATAATACACTTGAGCACAGAACACAGAAAGAGGTCACTTGAGCATAAGGCGCAATTAAATTAATAAAGGACACACGCCGCTTGGCACATACAGAAATCGGTAAAGAATAAAAAAGCGCAAATATGGTTACTGTAGTGTGTACAAACAATATTTTTAATATGATAGGTTTTTAACAATAAAAGCGAAATTATTAATAGCGATAAGTATTTATGTTTTGCAAAATATGTCTAATAGCCATTGAATAACTGTGTCTATAAATGAAAAGACGTACAGACAACAGCACGTTGGGTTACCACAAACTGTCAAATTTTCCCAATCGATAATGCACTTTTTATTGAATGGTCTTAGGTTGAAAATCGTTTGGAGAAATTTGACAGTTTTGTATAGCTCGACGTGCTGTTGACTGTACATCTTTAATCCATCCGTATGTAACAAACTTACAAACTACATTAGTATCGTTCTTACATTAAGATATATGTAATGTATTTTGTAAAAAATCTCAGGATTGTATTGTCTCTAGAATAAGCAACATTTTTTTCACTGGAGAACAGCAAATTTACAAAATATTAAAGCGCGAATATCAAAAATTTAGAGATATATATAAATAAAAGTTATAGTTATATAAATAAATTGAAATTATTATATGTTACTGAAAAATTAAAATTATACTAAAACTATTTACAGTAATAAATCTGTAAAAATGCTGATTAGAAATGAGCTATATTTAATACTCATATGCCGACCATATCGTAAAATTAGTCCGGCAAGAAACTGTTAAGTATAATATAGTTTATATTAATTTAAAAAAAAGCTTTAAAATCTTTTAAAACCATGTAGATGTCTTTTTGTCTCTTTAATCATCCGTATTTTGTCATATAGTTTTTGATTGTTTAGTATAACTATTCATCTTATAGCATTTGTATGTATTTGTTGTATTCTCTAACCATCCATGGATGCCTATGTCCAATAGTGGGCGTCGGCTGAAATGAGGATGATGTTGATCTATTTATGTAACATTCATAATTCATATTTAATTGAATGTATTGTTTACTCGTATTGTTATGTATTAAGTATACATCGCCACCTTACCTCAAGTTAAGTACCTTATGTTCTGTCGTAGTATTTCCATCCTTAACCAGGCAACCTGGAAGAGATGGCTTACGCGATAAGGTCGCTCTTTGTAGAATTAGTGCTAAGTGTTTTTTATTTATTTGTACTTTAAGGTGATTGATTGTACAATTAAGTAATATTCTATTATAATCTAGTCCAATATTATGTATAAATGTATCATGATGTGAAATGCTTAGGTACTAGTCATTCCATGTAGTAATAAGTATATATCAATAAATCATTCCACAACATTAATGTTTGTCTTTTCTATCTTCAAAAGTATTATGAACCGTAACCTTTTGCATATTGAAACTATTTGTAGGTTTATTCTGATTTCTAGATAACATTAAAAATTACAACTTGTCTCTGTAATGTTCAGGTCATGTGATATGTAAGTAAAAGACAAATATTTTTCAATCATTATAATTTCCTCATAAGATTCAATGAAAAGCCATTAAGTACAGATTAGGAACGTTTTAATTCATTACAGTGAACTATGTGAAAACGCGTAACGGGGATGTATTGGTACTGATTAACGGGCAGTACATCTTTACCAAAATTGGTCGGCATCCTGAGGGAGGTTCAAGTTACCTCTGCAGAAATGGAAGTAAACGATGCAAGGCGTTCCTGCATATATCTGACGACCATCAAATTATAAGTCTGTCAAAATATCACAACCACGATCCACCACTTTACACAATTTCTAAAGATGGATATCTTGATTAAGTGGGGTATCCCACAGACAATAATCGATTAAAAATATTTATAGTGTCTTACAAATTTATAGGGTCTTACAATCTAAGTAACCAAAGAAATGTTTCGTAACTTGCCAAAACTTGTATGTACGAATTATGTCGATACCATCTGCTGAAATTAAACCCCAATATTGCTCAGGATTTGAAAATCATTTCATATGTGATACTGATGATATGTAAATATTAAATAGCTTTTATTATTACACTACTTATTTATTATCCAATATAAATTTATGTATTACTTTTAAAAGAAAATAAAAGCGTAAGTTTTAAGGAATCCACATTTTTATCAGCTAATATTTCGGTGATTAAGAGTACCGGATGACTCACTTCCATCTTTTCACCTTATCATAATTAACCATGAAATGTTTTGGTTTTGATCTTTCGATTTTGATTTTATTCGTCATTAACTTACGTTTCCCTAATAAGTCAAAGATAATTACTATCAATGATTATGTATGATTGGAAGCTGAATAACTACACAAGCACAGCCACGGCTCAGATAATATTCTTGAGTTGAGTTTTCTTTTATCCGCGATGAAGTATAATCATGAAGTTCAGTTATGGGGATACATACGGGATTTATCCCATAAGTTTATAAACGTACATGTAAATGATCCCTGAACCCTGAGGTGGTGAACTCACATAGATTATATTACCTATATATCATGTTAGTGTTCGTCACACAAAAATTTACTTCCACTTCCTAGGATTCATACCTGCACTGCACACATACCAAGAAGATCTTGTTGCGTGTGCATCATTGTGACACATTAAAAATGTCGCAGAAGCTATGACTGCTGATGATTATTGAAAATTAGAAGAACCAAAATTAAGAAATTATGAAAATTATCTTCTCCAGCCACAGCACTTTTTCATATCATTAGAAACTGAGCTGAAACTCTTTTGGAAACAGACAAATATATACCTATACTCATTTTGTACAACCTTGTCTACGATTCATAAATAAACTTAAACTTTCTTTGTTTTATTTAAATTTTAACCTCCATAAATGGTTTTGTAGATATTCGATAACATCCACATGTTTAATAGAATTTTGTAGACTTGCATACGATTACATACTCGTAAGTCTACGAAATTCTATTAACACTGTATTAATTTTCATACACATTCAAAATCGATTCAACTGTAATGAACTGTAAATTTAACGTCCACAGTGACTTCGGATGCTGATAAAATGTTGTTTGTTGGAAATGACAATAAGTTAATATACGTAAGGAGAGGTCGCGGAATTATCTTACTCTACAATGGATACCAGTACATTTACAGATTGAAACATAAAACTGGTGCAGAAGTTTGGGAGTGCACTTATAGGAGAAAAACCAAATGTACTGGCAAACTCACTCTAAAGGTGAGTAAACAAACTAAATCATAAAACAACATACTAGAAGTTTTAAATCAATGGTTCAACTTTTGTCTAACATGTTTCGCCTGAGAACAAATCCAAACAGAACTAACCAATAATGTTGAAAACGTCATGATTTTCTTCCAACCATCATAAAACCGATGAGCTACAAGCTGTCAACCTGTCAGTAATTTGAGGAACTGCCAGATGCCAACCAAGTGTAAACAAGTGTTATCTACCACCTGAACTGCGGAGTGATTCAGAGTGTAACATCTATCTTGGTTATTTGCATTAGTTGCTTTTTCTGTAGGCGAGAGGGTGGCAACCTGACACTATTTTGAGGTAATTTATGTGACAGGTTCTGCCAGATATGGCTTTATATATAACCAAGTGTTACCTAAATCTCAGTTCCATTATTTTGGTTTATGAGCTGCAGTATGATGTATGTTTAATCATTAAATTAATGACGTTAATACGGTAGCATAAGACCAATACGGCGAATTTTGCCGTGAATACTTAGGATTTACGATATAAAATAACTATTTCTAAAATGTTGGCTTCATCGTTCTTAGACCTTTAATTATACTTTTTCTTTTTTAAAGGATGGTGAAATTTCTAAAGAAGCGAAACATACCTGCGCACGTCCAAATTACGTTCAAAATGAATTGGACAGGGTAGTCGCAACTATTTGCCCTCCCAAATATGAGATAAGAAACGTACCACCTGTTACTCAAGATTCTATAGAGCTTAAAGAAAAAACTAAACTTCCTGAAGTATCTTTGAGTAATATGACAGCTACCTTAAACAAGTGTAAAGGTGAAACAAATGACGATCAAATACCACTAGAATCACATTCCGTTAAAGTAGAAATAATAAACGATAGTGAATAAGTGATTGGATTTGCTAATTTAAAAATTTGATTGATGTAAATTTTATTTTCCAAATCTGCAATATGTTAGTATATTGTCGTGTTATATTTTAATGTGTTTGTTACAATAAACATTATTTTATAAATAAACCGTCGCCGTCTATTATTATGCATGCCCTGTTCCTAAATGTATTTGGGGTCGGCGTAATATTTTTTTCAGCCGTCATCTCTCAAACAATTTATCCAGCTTTCTTCGGTCTTCCTCTCACTTTCTAACCATTCAAAATGAATGGTTACTAAAGGTTCATAAACTTTTCAATATTGAAATGTAAATAGCAAATAAAAAAAATAAACGAAAAACCTACTACTAACCGCGGTAGTACTGGGACGGAGATCAAATCCGTGATCTTTTGTGAAACTGGCGACTAAAATTCCAACTGAACTACACAGGACTGTGACAAAACAATAAATATGCAGATGTTCATTCACTGCTTCAGTACTTTGATCACGACAGGAGTTTTTCAGGAGCTTCGTTCGGTTCATTTTCAAACTATACATATTATTCAAAAAGATATTGATCATAAATACTATAGAACCTAATTATATTGTATTTCCAGAGATATGTGATTATTCTGATAAAGAAAAAGTTGAAGACACCGATAACTTATCTTATATCAGTAGACATGGAGGTAATGTGCTTTTACATGGAGGACATCAGTACACAGCAACAAAGAAGTTAAAAAATGGAGACGTGTTTTGGACGTGCGTGAGAAGGCGAAGAGTCAAATGCTACGGATCGCTTTGTACAAGAGTAAGCATATTTATGTGGAGCACTATTGAGACATCGAGATCTAATTCCCGATCTAATAGAATCGAATCAATAGAGGCACTAAGCACTACGTCACAGGTTAGGGTGGAATTAGGATAGCTCTTAGCTGCATCAATTTTCTTTTTATGGAAGTTCAAACTTCTGCTACATATTTCTTATTATATTTTGTTTATACTACGAGATGGCAAATAACAAGTTTGCGGCCCACCTGCTGTTAAGTGGTTACCGTCGTCAATAGACACTTGCAATATTAAGGGTAAATCACTTTACATTGCAATTGCGTTGCCATCCTGGGGACTAAGATTATATGCCTTTCATTCCCAGTAATTACACTGGCCTACTTTCCCTTCAATCCGAAACACAGCGAAATGCTTCACGGCAGATAACAAAGGCGGTGGTACCTCCTACGCAGATGACCCTACATATGGGTCTTCCATCTAATATTTTTCAGATTTATATTGAGATCTGATTTCATTAAAATTATACTAATATAAAGGAGTAATTTGGTATACCTACTCAAAGCAAGCTTTTAGAAATTTAAGTCAAAGCTTCTAAATATCGAAATATTTCGTATAAAATGCAGTTTGAAAGTCCTCATACTTTCATTTGTACTTATGTTAATATAATGCGCTTAATATTGTGCTTACTAAATATTTTTTTTGTTTTAGGATAAGAGAGTGTTACGAAAACGCCCCCATCAATGTGGGGCTAATTTCCCCAAAAATGAAATAGATAAAATTTTTGATACATGCAAAAAGGAATTAATAGCAAATGATAATTTGACTGTAAGACAAGCATATAACACAGCTGTGGCTAAGATAAAAGAGGCTGGTCTTCACTTAGTTGCAAAGGTGCCATCATTCGCCAGTGTCAAGAGCGTTTTATATAGAACTAAGAAAATGCCATCCGAATTGGTTGATGTCGTTAAAGAAGATTCTAATAAAATCCTTTGATCTGTGTCTCAATCTCAACTTATGAATGCAGTCATTTTAATAACTAGTCAGTATTTTGTGTTCCGAAAATTCACGAAAAAGGATAACTAAGTACGTTCAGTCGAGAGTTGGTGACTGGCTTTTCTTCTGAGTAATTCCACGGATTTTGTAGATTAGGTGAAGGTATTCCAAAAGAATGGTATTCGTTACCATACAATGACTAAGAAGACTGTAGAGACAATGTGATAAGATAGACATACCATTGAAGGACCTTTAAATTTGTGATGAAAAAGTGTATTATAACAGAAGAACTTTTTCTTGAGAACAAACTGTACAAAACGTGATAATTATTAATTTATTTGACAATACTAATTCATTTTAAGTTTTTTTCGTAAACATTTTGTTAATATTAGAAAATATTATATTTTTTTCTTTTTTAAAGTGTAATTTCTATAATACCCAAAGCATACCTAGTCGCGTAGTCGCGACTATTTGCCCTCCTAAATATGAAATAAGAAACATACCACCTTGATGTAGGTATATACGACACTTCTAATTTATTAGTGGTAATTTTTATTTCCCAAATCGATAATATGTTAAGTATAGTATCTTGTTATATTTCAATGTCAAAACATTGTTACAATATATGATTTTGTTATTAAACTGTCTTCGTCCATCCTTATGAATCCTGTTCCTAAATGTATTGGGGGTCAGCGTCATATGTTGTCCTCTTCGATACATCTGTCGGAGTTGCTCCCGAGTTCTTGCTGTAAAAACACGTGTTGAGAGACTCCATTTTTAACCTCAATCTACCGTACAATTGTCTGTTACTATAAGTAAATTTTTACTTGACATTGGCGAAATGCGTTATGTATCGCGAACGCTATTTATTTAAAGAAGAAGAAGATACATCTGCCAGCCATCATCTCTCACACAATTAATTCATCTTTCTTCGGTCTTCTTCACTTTCATCCATCCAACACTGTTATTCAAAATATACATGGTTACTAAAGGTTCATAAACGTTTCAATAATATATCAGTGCTAGTAGCAAATATTATTTTTTAAACGAAAAAAATACTAATGCCTTCTTTCGCGATTAAGTACTGAGACGAAGATCGTATCCGTGACCTTTTGTGAACCTGCCCGTCTAGCATGACCACCGAAACACGATATGATATAGCCATGTATCGTTTTGAACTGTCAAAAAAAATTGAATATAACCGCCAACTTGAAATTTTATCGAAACTGCGAACTTGTTTAAGGCTTATACCTACATGTTCACAGTATCGATAAAATTTCAAGATTGTGGTTATATCTAATGATTTTTGACAGTTCAAAGCGATAAATGGCTATATCGTATCGTGTTTCGGTGGTCATGCTAGGCGGGCTGGTGACTAAAATGAGCTACACAGGACTATGACATAACGATAAAATTCCGGGTGTTCATTCCCCGTTTCGATTTGGGTTTTTCCAGCTATACGTTCCAAAAAGACTATAAAATCTAGATTAGGTTCATTTTCCAACAATCCATATTATTCCAAAAGATATCGACAGTAAATACCAACAGTAATTATATTGTAATTTCAGAGATAAGTGATTGTTCTGATAAAGAAGTTGAAGATACCGATGACTTATTTTATATCAATAGACATGGAGGTAATGTACTTTTATATAGAGGACATCAATACACAGCAAGAAAAAAATTAAAAAATGGAGAAGTATTTTGGATGTGCGTGAGAAGGCAAGGAATCAAATGCTACGGATCACTTCGTACAAGAGTAAGCATATTTATGTCGAGCACTACTGAAGTCTATGCTATTGAGACATTGAGATTTTGTATTCCTAGAGAATAGCTTAGCTTATCAATAGATGCTAATTCGAATCAATAAATGCACTGAGCACTACGTCTCGGATTAGCGAGGAACTAGGTTAGCTCTTAACTGCATCAATTTTCTTTTTATGGAAGTCCAAAATTCTGCTACATTTTTCTCAGCTCATTCAAGTATCGTTTACTATTATTTATTCTTCATTCAGATTAAGTAACATGTGTACGCTTATGATCGTCATTTATTCAATAAAAATGTCAATAATACAATTTTAAACTAAGAATTACGGTAAAATATAACGAATGTCAATAATACAAATTTAAACTAAGAATTACGTTAAAATATAATGATTCGATTGGTGTGTTTTCATACTCCTCTACAGAATGGTTGCAAAACGAATGTAGGTACTATGTTAAACTTGTATCAACGCTTAATATTCTAAATACAATTACCTAAACTGGACTATTTCTTTGAAGAATTTGTGTTTCTACTTAAGTAATTAAAACTTACCAAAAAATTGGCCCCATTTTGTTACCATATAAATACTTGTTCATAAATGTTAATACGCTGTAATAATGTTCGATCGAACTATTTGTTGATATCTATATTTTATGTATCTTAAATTTTAATTTAAAATTTCTTTATTTTTCTTTGTTTTCATAATTAAAAATAGTAATTGTAAAATAAATGTATGCCATGAATAATTTAAATCATTTATTTATATCTAAATCTTCCATAACAGCCTGTGATTTTGTTATTTTGTCTGTAGTATTGATAATATTTTATTTCTTGCTGATACTGATGCTATTGTGTCATTTCAGAATTAAGCTACAATTATGGAATACAAGATGTTATTAATGCAGGTGACTTAGTTTTCATCAGTAGGGGCAGGGGTACAGTACTTTTACATTCGGGTCACCAACACACACATAAATCAACTTATAAAAATAGAGCAGAAGTTTGGACTTGCATAAAAAGAAAATTGACCCGATGTCGTGGCTCTATTACTTTTAAAGTGAGTAGCTGTACACCTATCTTATTCTTCAGTAACCCGAGAAGTAGTACTTAATATCTCTAGAAAAGGCATCTGTAGGTTAACTAGGCTATTGTGTAGGAAAACAAGATTTTAATATTACTTATTAGACGCTGGACTGAATATGTCTACTAAAATGACAGTTGTTTTTTGTGCCAATTCAAGTTGGCAGAAATTCCTATTCAGAAATACGCGAAATGAAAATACCGCACGCGGCGGTAACTAATTTCGCGTTTTTACCACCGTAAGCGATATTTAGCCGGGAATCTGTATGGTGTTTCCCATGCTACCGCGAAAGCGGAATCAGCGCCATTATCGCCTGGGTAGGCGGTATCGTTTCGCTTGATTTGCGAAACAGGTTTCGCCAGACGGTGCGGGAATGCGTCCTAACCTAATGCCTCATCTTCATTGCTATCCATTATGAAAATAAAATATTTATTATTTCACTGGTCACGCGCGATACGCTGATATTCACTCACCGACGGCACAAAAGTGGCTGATGTCTAGTCATTAGCAGCTTTGCTAGTCTACGCGATATGTTTATTTACCCATCGAGGTAGCGAAATTAGCTTAGGATTGAACAGTGAAAGTACCGCATACCGCAGCGGTATTTACTACCCACAGCGATAGGGAATACCACTGTTATCTGAATAGGCCTTCAAAGCGCCCCACAGAGCGTCCATAGAACTAAAATTGACGTTTACCCGTAGAAATATACATTGCAACGAGATCTCTAATCTGTGGTCCCATTAGTTACTCAGACATTCACTAACTGTTTTTAGCGCAGACCAAGGTTTTTAGCGCCGACAGCGCCAAAATGGCGATAATCAAATGACATCATTTTTTAGACGTCAACATTCAGTCCAGTCCATTATTTTAAAATTACTTATATTGAGATCTGATTTCAGTTAAACTAACTAACTAATATAAATAAGCAAAGTGGTATACCTACTCAGAGCACACTACGTTTAGAAATTAAAGTAAAAGCTTCTGAATATTAAAATGTTTCGATAAAAAAGGCAGTTAGAAAATCTTCATATTAAACTTTTATTTGTAAGTACAAATGTGCTTAATATTGAGCTAACTAGATCAATTTTTTGTTTTAGGATAAGAAAGTGCTTCGAAAACGTCCCCATCAATGTGCGCCTAATTTCCCTAAAAATGAAATTGATAAAATTTTTGATGCATGCAAAAAGGAATTAATATCAAATGATAATTTGACTGTAGTGCAAGCGTATAATACAGCTGTAGCTAAGATAAAAGAGGCTGGTCTTCACTTAGTGGCAGAGGTGCCATCATTCGCCAGTGTCAAGAGCATTTTATATAGAAATAAGAAAATGGCATCCGAATTGGTTGATGTTGTTAAAGACGATTCTAATAAAATCGTTTGAATTATCTCTCAATCTTAACTCATTTATCTGCGGCCATTTTCATAATGATTCATTATTTTGTAGTCCGAAAAATTACGAAATTCTTCAGATTAATTCCATTAAGGATTTTGTTGATGAGGTGATGGTATTCCAAAAGTATGGTAACCGTTGCAATACAATGTGTAAGAAGACTGTTAACACAAACACAATGTGATAAGATAGGCATACCATTGAACCTTATAATTTCTGATCAAAAAGTAAGAGTAACTAGTAACAGAAACAATTGTATAAAAGTAATATATTTGATAATTCTAATTCTATTTAAGTTGAAATAATGATTTGTTAATTATAGGTAAGTAATATTTTGCTAACAGTCACATAATTAATAAACAAAATAATTACTTCTGTGAGAGTTATTAGTGGGACGTAAAACAACAGTAATTATGGTTTAATTATAATAAATATGTAATAAGAAAATACAAGAGTAGAAAGACAAAACAACGAACACACAAAAAGTAGCAAAGACATTGAACATTACATTGACTACCACTATTATAAAATAAATCTCAAAAGCAGCGTCGTGAGACCATGCAGATGATACTTCAATAACTTCCAATATTAGTTTTTCTGAGTGTTACAAGCGACGCGTGGAACGAATAAAAATACATAGCTAAAATAAAAAAGTAAAACATTTCAACGTGTTTACTCATACTTGTTGTATATGTTACGCTCAAAGACCGATAGAAAAAATAGCCCACAAGCGTTGTGGTCACAAAAAAGCACACTCTGCCCTAACCTACCCATCCTCAGCTATGTAGTTAGGTGCGGTGCATAAAACACTACTCTTCCAAAAACATTACTCTGCCTGGTCATTAAAAAAAATAACCCTAACCTACCCATCACTCAGCGACAGGGTTCGAAAGGATAGTTATCAACAACAGATGTGGATGCTTTACTGTGACCACAACTCGATATGAGCGTTTTCGGTCTTTGAGCGTAACATAATTATATACGGATCAATGGCATTAAATTTACTTTAAGCCACTCACTTTAAGCCGCTAATGTAAACAGATGCTGACACGGAGTGTGATTGATATCGAAATAAATGATTTGAATAATCTAAACTGATTTTTATTCTTATCAAGCGAGAAACACTGATTAAAGTTGTGCCATTTTCTATACACTTTAATTTGTTTTTTGCATTTCTTTTACTTGGAAAAAAAGGTTTTTAATTTCAGATATGCATGACAATGATGAAAAAGTAAAAATATACAATACAGATATGCAATTTATCAATAGAAACGGTGGTGTCGTTCTTTTGTATATGGGACGTTAATTCACAGAGAAAAGGAAATGCAAAAGTGGAGCAATTTTCTAGGTATGCTCGAAAAGAAAATCAGCAAGGTGTTATGGAGCTCTTACTATCATAGTGAGTATTAACATCGTTTCGTTTGCCTTATTCATGATTAATTGATGCTCTCGTTTAACGTATAGTCCAGTCAACAAGTTCAAAAACGTGAAAAATAGAGATAAAGCTCCTAAAAATATGAGCAATAGCTCATTGGATTCGGAACGACCTCTAGAAAAATGAGTTTTGAGGATTTTACTGCACGTAAAAAATTGCAATTGTTATTAACAAAATAAGATGAAAAAAAAGAGGTATTTACGTTTTTGTTAATAACTCATAAACTATTAATATTTACGATATTTGGAAAAAAGGTCCTTAAAGAGAAGGAAATTTCCAAAAAAAAAAGTCCCAGCTCTCGGAACTCTACCTCTATTATTTATAACTTTAATTTAACGCTGAAAATAGGGTTCCGCGCAGCCATTACGGCATGGGCGCACTGCCGTTAAAGACAGTTTCTTACATAAAATTATTTTTTATAGTAACAAATATGAATTTAAAAATTTAAATAAATTATGGTGTCATCCAGATACTTGAAAGAATATATTACCGTTGGAAAAAATTTTTTAAATTAATTTTTCAAAAAGTTATGCAATTGTTAATTAACGAATTTTTTTCCTATCTCCGTTTTCATAAATGACGACATAAAAATTTAATTAATAAACCTATAAATTTTTGGCTCTGTGGAGCTCTTCTTATATATATACTTAACAAGATCCCGCGATAAAAGTTTATTAAAGTTAATTATTTTGTTTATAATAATTTTTTAAAGTTAACAAAAAATGAAAAGTCTAAGAAATGTTATTAAAAAAATTTTTTTAAACAAATGTTATATTATTGCTGCTTTCTTATCCAACAATGGCATTAAGTAACATCGGAATTTTTTTTTTTACATCATTTGTTAAAAAATTGTTTATAAACAAATAGACAAGTTTAATATTTAAAGAAATTTTTTTTTTACCATTGTGTTGTCTTGGCAAAATAATGATTTTTTAAAAAAAAATTTTTCTTAAATAATTTTTTTTATTGTTTATAATCGTTTTTTTTATATTTCGATTGTTTAAATAATTAGTTAAGGAATGATTTTTTCTTTAAAAATCATAATTGGCATTTCTTCATAGGTAAATAGAAAAAAAAAAATTTTTATCAATAATTTCATTGTTTGTTAACTTAACAATTTGTTATAAACAAATTCTAACTACCGTTATATTTTTTTTCTAGAGCTAAAAAAATAACAAAAACAGCCATATATATCAAAATACTAAAAAAAAATTTTTTCTATTTTTTATACCGCTTTTAAATATTACCCGATTTTTTGAATTTTGATATATATGGCTGTTTTTGTTATTTTTTTTAGCTCTAGAAAAAAAATATAACGGTAGTTAGAATTTGTTTATAACAAATTGTTAAGTTAACAAACAATGAAATTATTGATAAAAAAAATTTTTTTTTCTATTTACCTATGAAGAAATGCCAATTATGATTTTTAAAGAAAAAATCATTCCTTAACTAATTATTTAAACAATCGAAATATAAAAAAAACGATTATAAACAATAAAAAAAATTATTTAAGAAATTTTTTTTTTTTAAAAATCATTATTTTGCCACGACAACACAATGGTAAAAAAAAAATTTCTTTAAATATTAAACTTGTCTATTTGTTTATAAACAATTTCTTAACAAATGATGTAAAAAAAAAAATTCCGATGTTACTTAATGCCATTGTTGGATAAGAAAGCAGCAATAATATAACATTTGATTAAAAAAAAATTTTTAATAACATTTCTTAGACTTTTCATTTTTTGTTAACTTTAAAAAATTATTATAAACAAAATAATTAACTTTAATAAACTTTTATCGCGGGATCTTGTTAAGTATATATATAAGAAGAGCTCCACAGAGCCAAAAATTTATAGGTTTATTATTTAAATTTTTATGTCGTCATTTATGAAAACGGAGATAGGAAAAAAATTCGTTAATTAACAATTGCATAACTTTTTGAAAAATTAATTTAAAATTTTTTTTCCAACGGGAATATATTCTTTCAAGTATCTGGATGACACCATAATTTATTTAAATTTTTAAATTCATATTTGTTACTATAAAAAATAATTTTATGTAAGAAACTGTCTTTAACGGCAGTGCGCCCATGCCGTAATGGCTGCGCGGAACCCTATTTTCAGCGTTAAATTAAAGTTATAAATAATAGAGGTAGAGTTCCGAGAGCTGGGACTTTTTTTTTGGAAATTTCCTCCTCTTTAAGGACCTTTTTTCCAAATATCTTAAATATTAATAGTTTATGAGTTATTAACAAAAACGTAAATACCTCTTTTTTTTCATCTTATTTTGTTAATAACAATTGCAATTTTTTACGTGCAGTAAAATCCTCAAAACTCATTTTTCTAGAGGTCGTTCCGAATCCAATGAGCTATTGCTCATATTTTTAGGAGCTTTATCTCTATTTTTCACGTTTTTGAACTTGTTGACTGGACTAGTATGCCTTGATATTGACAATACATACGCTTAAGAGGATAGTACGGCGCGCACGTCTCCATACAAACGGGGAAAACCTTTTCTTACTCTATTTCTTATCCGATTTTTATGATGTATTAAAATGTTTTTAATAACAAGAAAGAAACTTTGTAGGTAATTAAAAAAAAAAAATTTGAAAGAAAGGAAAACTTATAGACATTTTTTTAGTATGTTAATAAACATTCTAAAATATCCTTATGATCGGATAAGATTTAGGGGCAGGAACACGTTTTATGTTATTTTATATGAAGACTGTACTCGCCGTACTATCCCCTATATAATTTTTTTTTAAAAAAAAACAACAAGTACCCAGAAAATATTGTACAACATTTTCTGGGTACTTTTTGTTTTTTTTTAAAAAAATTATTGAAATCAACTCTGAAGCCGATCCCAAACCACCTGTATTCAGGGTGTTTGTTATTTAGTTTACATGTTGTATATAGTAAACATATGTTGAGGATTTGGCAGACACCAACCCTCCTTGGGAACGACTGATATCTTTCTACAGCAGCCGGGACCATCATCTTAACGTACCTTCCGATGCACGGAGGAAAATCGATTTTCAGATTCAGATTCTTTATTTGGTAAGATACACGGTTTACAAAGGTAGTAAATACAGGCATTTGTAGTAAATACAGCATCATTGAGTAAGCGTGTTCTACCAAAACGTTGGCATGCAAAAATTTATAACAGCTTAAATAAGTTAAATTATTTGAAATCTTCATTATTTGAACTTACAAATTGCAAATTTCTATAGTACACATTACATTAAATAAATAATTGTCAAATTAAAATATGTCGTTAAAAAAATATTTCATCATTTTACATTCGATCAGACTGCTAATATTCCTGAGTGACATAGATTAAATTTGATTAAAAAAACTCTACTCGGGCGAAGTGCTAGTAACATATACAATTCAGGTAGACAATACCGACCTATTCATTGAATATAAATAGTGAGTTCTTTTTCTTGTTTCAGGATAAAGTCGTAGTTCGTAAAACTGCGCAGAAATGTGAAGAGAATTATTCAAAAAATGAAATAGACAGAATATTCTATGAATGCAGAAAAGAGCAGAAAAGAATTAATGTCAAATGACAGCATGACAGTCGGTGCTGCATACAATAAAGCAGTCGCCAAAATTAGGGCCGCTGGTCATCACATTGGCCAAAGTGCCGACATTTACCAGTGTGAAGACTAGTCTTTACAACAACAAAAAGATGTTAATAGAATTTGTTGATTGTTGATGATTTAAGTTATATTATTTTTAAAACACGTGCGGTACGTAAATGTCCTGAATAGTACTGTTCGAGAGTTTGTGATTCATTTATGCTAATGCAAGTATTGAAAGTCTAATGCGAAGCTAGATTCATACTTGACAGAATCAGCATCAGTTAACTAAAATGTATATGCACTAACTTGTATTTAACATAGTTCAACTAAACCAATTGCATCTTTAGAGATAATTGTGCGTTTTTGAAGAGCATCATTTTGCAACAGTTGTGCTGTTTATTTTCATTGAATAGATTAACATTGAGTAACTTTTTAATCTTCTGTGGCTTTTCCTTTAAGTGAAGTACTTCATTGCTTCCATACAGCCTTAAAATGATGCAGGATTTTTAATAGTCACCTTTATCTTCAGTGCTTTTATTAATGTTTGGAAATTTAACCTCTGTCAATTTCACTTTATTAGTTGATAAGTTAGTGTTATATTTTTAAAAAAAAAAACCTCTGACTTACTCTCAATACTCTCTTCTGCGCCATTAATAGGCTCTGATCACTGTCTATTTATCTATATTTAAGCCTATTATTGAGATGAATTTAATGCCCTCAAACACTATTATCTCCTATATGGCGAGGAGTTGGACATTCTGCAGATTTCAATTAATGCTGCGGGATCAGAAATGTCATTAAAGTTACAGTAAATCGAATTTTGAATCGACAAAATCTGTGTAGTTTCCACAGGTTTTGTCGATTCGAAATTCGATTTCCTTTTCATAAACTATGAAAGAATGTTCAAACGGCTGAACAGACAATTTTGAATCATAAAAAATATCTAAATCAACATCGGATCATTCGTATGAGAGCTACGATATACACACATTTAAACTTTAAACTTTAACACCTCTCTTTTTGTCGGGGGTTAAAAAGGTGTATTCTGTAATAACCTTTTTTACTTAGGTTAAAATAAAAATTATGTTTGCCATTGTTTTAAACATCAAAATAGTCTGACATATGAATGCTACAAACGAGGTTAATGATATTAATAGTATATAATAGATACATTGTGATACCAATAAGGAAGGAGAAGGAGCTTTGTAATATTTTGATTGTAATAAAAATATGAATCAGATTGCATTTTGTATTTTCATTTGAAGAACTTTTTACCGATGCGAGGTTTTGATAAAATTTCCTAAAACTGTATTATTAAGAATTTTTCATAACACGCACATTCTATTTAATTTCAGGCGAAGGAGAAGGAATGGATTATAATGTATTTTATATCAATAGACGAGGTGGTAAAATATTGTTGTATTTTGGTCGCCAGTACGTTGCACATAAAACCTATAAAAATGGATCGACGCTCTGGTTGTGCGGCGAAAGAAAGAAAAAAACTAAGTGTCGTGGCACCCTAACCGTGCTTGTAAGTATTGTTTTAATCATAAATTATCATGTGAATACTGTAGTTTTTGGGATTTAGATGACTGTTTGTTGTTAACCGAAGATTGTTAGGTAGCAAGAATTTTGTTTTTAAACATTTAGCGGTGTAGTTCTTGGTCTTCGCCTTCTTAATGGTAAGTGATGATAAAGCCAAATTTGCGAACTCCAATCAGATACCTAACAGAGAAACTAGTTATCATGTCACTAGTTTATCGAAATACAATAAGGTTTATCCGCCTGTTCTACAGCTACGTTTAGTATTCATGTTTTTTATTATTATTATAACAGCCTTTATAACTGACCCACTGCTCGGAAACGAAGGCCTCTCCTTGTCATTGAAAGAAGTTTAGGCAGTAGTCTACTACGCTTGCCCAATGCGGATTGGTGGACGGCGTCGCTATAAAGTGAATACACCTTTGCTGATACTTTAGTCGCCTTTAGAGGATATGGGGTGATGCTACAGCTACTCTGCCGGCATCACATGACATTCATGCTATTATTTCATGTTAACATAGTTAAACCACAGATAATATAATACTATACTATACAAGTTGTTAAACATTACAATTAACAAACTTATTTAAGAATATTATTAAGACACCCGGATTAGAATTCATGACATCTATGTCTTTTCATTTACATGTCCGTATCAAGCTAGTCGTGTACCTCTTATTCTTTCTGCAACTGCAGTGACTCTACTAAGACTATACAATTTAAATATTTTATTAGTTATTCTTCAACATTTCAGGGCAAAACCGTAATTCGTCAAACAGAACACAAGTGCACAGCAAATTTCGCAAGAAACGAAATCGACAGGATTTTGAATGATTGTAAGTTACAAGTGATGTCAAATGAGGGTATAACAGTCGCTGAAGCGTACAATAATGCAGTTGCTAAGATCCAAGAAGCCGGCCTTCACTTACTGGCTGAAGTACCGGCATATGCCAATGTAAAAAGTAGTCTATATAAAAGCAGACATTTATACCAGTTCGATGATTGTTAATGTGAGATTCTAGATATTGAAGTCTTTACACAAAGCTCTTTCATATTGACCGATGTGGGGATGAAATAGGGGACGCATGGAAGTTCGCAAAGGATGGAAAAACAAAAAGAAATGTTGTTTGTAAAAATGTATTAAAATAAGCTTTTTACAGTAATACACAGCAGTTTGTATGTGTAGTTTTTGAAAAATAACTACATAAAAAAATACTACCCAAAGTAACTATTTCTCGCGGACTAAGTCGCGGGCAAAAACTAGTTCTGTTATAAGTACTTACAATTACCATAATTTACGTATGTGACGATAGAAACCAAATAGAAACGAACAACTTAGTAATCAAAGTGACAGAGAAAGGTACTCCGCTAATGTCTGAGAGTTACGATTTAAAGTGGCTACACAAATAGAAAATCTGTTCCATCTAACACTTTAAGAATAGGATAAAATGTCATCATCATATCAGCCGAGAGAGACTGTTGGATATAGGCCTCCCCCAAAGGATCTCCTACGCAAACGGTCCTGTGCTGCTCGCATCCACCGGCGTGCCGCGACGTCGTCAGTGGACGTTGTGGGGCGTCTGCCGGTATGCGGTCACCACTCGAGGACCTTTCCGCCCTAACAATTGTCAGTCCTCCTGAAATGAAATGAAATGAAAAGCTCTTTATTTAAATGGACTTTGCTAAGTACTTTTAAATCGTCAAAACCCTACCACCATTTCGGGACGATAATATTATTATGCTGAGATGGAGAAGAAATGGCGAAAGAAACTCCACAGCTTACAATTTGGTAATGATTTCAAAACATCATTACAGGTCAATAGATAATAATAATATAATTAAAATTACAGTTTTACATGCGTAAATTTTGGGCAGTTATTACTCCCACGCATTTGGTTCATTTATAATAATAATTTATGTTGTAAAAGCTTTTCTATACAATTCAACTAATCACATTAATGAACTAATTAATTTAAGTCTTATACCCACCACCATTTTTTGTTATTGTTAGATAGATTTTGCTCAATTTAGGTGCTAAGCATACATTTATGATCCTTTGGTTAATAAATATATCTATCCTCGGAATGTCAAATTAGTTTTAGCGTTTTCACTCCCTTTTGGCTTTTGGAAGGCTTTGGAGGGTTTGCCTCTTGTCTAAATGTAATTACAGATATACATAGAATTAAATCTTAGAAGTCCTTTTTAGTTCACTATGTTACTTAATTAATTAGAACTTTTTCTGTATTCTCCTCTCCTGTACAATAAATAAAATTGTATTTATATTTTAACAAAAAAATTTTCAAAACGGTATTTTAAAAATCTGCATAGTTCTTCAGTCTCACACAAGCATTGCCACTTGTATAATTGCTGTGTCATTGTCTTTCTTGCTGTTCGTGTTGAAAAAATAATTTTGTAATTATTATTATTCTTTCTAGTTTAAATATTGTAAATTTTATGATAAATTTTATGTAAAATATGCCATTAATTGACATCATTAACTATTTATACCTTTGCTAAAATATAAGATTTTTTTATTTTGATCAAATTACCAATGTGTTTTAATCTAATTTATGTTGGTTAAAAAAACAACATCTACAATAATACTCGTAATTGTCATGTCATCATACATGTTAAAATGTTCGTAACAGCCTTGTTTAAATGCAGTTGTGGTGTATAAACGATTTTATATTTGTATTTAATAATAATAATTTATTCAAAAATAATTGCCAATGTTACAATATTTAGTGGATCCCTGCAAACTGTGATTGTTAAAAACTGAGTCATAAGTTACAGTTTTCCCTTTAAATGCTTATAATTAAATATAACAAAACTACTTTTTCCCTTCATAAGATATCTCTGTGAGGGGTGCGTATTTTCTTACATATTTTTTCAATTCCTATCATTGCCCGCCTAGCATGACCACCGAAACACGATATGATATAGCCATTTATCACGTTGAACTGTCAAAAAATATTGGATATAACCGCCAACGTGAAATTTTATCGAAACCGCGTACATGTATAAGGCTTATACATGTTCGCAGTGTCGATAAATTTTCAAGATTGCGGCTAAATCCAATATTTTTTGACCGTTTAACGCGATAAATGGCTATATCATATCGTGTTTTGGTGGTCATGCTAGGCGGGCTGGAGGTCCGAAAATATTTCTCATACCATTTAAAACCATAATGATAATTCTTCATAAAAAAATTTAAAACTACACATTTAAAAACATAATCATTGAAATTGTACATTTAAATCATACATTTTTGGGCGTGTCTAGTGTTTTATGCACCTACATGGCTGGGTGATGGGTAGGTTAGGGTTATTTTTTTTAATAACCAGGCGGAGTGCACTGTTTTTGTAAGCAACAAGGTAGTAACAGTGTTAATAAAAAAAATATGATCACTAACTGTTATGAGCTCCGTTGGTAGTAATAAAAATGTATGAATAAAAAAAGTATGAAAAATAGAATTATGAAGAGAGTGATAATTATGAACACACGAGTTTCTCCCGAGTTCTTGTTGTAAAAACACGTGTTGAGAGACTCCATTTTTAACTCCAATCAACCGGACAATTTTTGTTACTTTAATTAAGAATAGAATAATAACTGACACGTTAGATATTTAATTTAAATCAACCTATGTGCTGTCATATAATTTGATATTACATATATGAAAATGTGAAATTTCTTTATAAATGTTAATATTTGCATGCTACTGTACTGACAGCGAACCATGTAGGGTACAGTTAAGCGATGGTATCGACGTAATATTTGTCATGTGTACAGTTTCATAATTAATAGGACCTTACATTTTTAATATAAATCATCGGTTGAGTATCTAAATGGAAGCTTATTAATAACTTTACGCAATATACGTTGAGCACGCTCAGCTTCTATAGGTAATTAGGGTTTTAGCAGCGGTTTTAGATTTACTTAATTAATAAGTTTAGTATAATATTTAGTAAATTAAGTTTTATGTCTAAATATGGTCTCAGTAATTTGTATGAATTCCATAAAATGTATTTATTGAAAAGTACTCATGTGCTAACTGTTTGAAAATAATAAAGTGTTTAATATTTTTTTTTATATTTCATTCCACAGTAGCGGTAGTATAATGGTGTATAAAGTGTCCGTTTATAGTCTAATTACCATAACGTTAAATAGGAGATAGATTGTACTTTTTCATCCCATGCATGAGAAAAAATTAATATTATGCAATTTTAGCTGTGTAAAGTTTTGCCCTCTTAAACATGGACTAAAATTAGTCATGGTTTAAAACTGAGGCTGTCACTTTTATTTGATGAATGAAAGACAGAGTTAGCATCAGTTTTAAACCATGACTAACTTTAGTTCATTTTTTATAATAAGGGGCTTGTAGTTTACAAAACGGTTTGCAGTTTTTTATTAAATTAATAATAGAATAGCTAAAAAGACAGGCTGTCTTAAAGAAACTGCAATATTTTTCCAATTGCAGACCTATATTTTAGATAAATTATTATATGGGAAGTAATTATTAGATAACTATGTTTTAACCTTATTGATCTATTTACAGTTACAACTGAAGGCAATTTTAAGAACATCTTTTATATTAATAGAAACGGCGGTACTGTGCTTTTGTACGCTGGTCGTCAGTACACAGCACATAAAACTTACAAAAATGGATCTGTATTCTGGAAATGCGTTAAGAAAAAGGGAATAAAATGTAATGGATCGATTACTATTCTAGTAAGTGTTTATAGAGGAATATATCCGCTTTTTTCTGGTGCATCCATACACTGATTTTTCTACCCGACTAGAGGCGAAGCCAAAAGGAAGGATTATAATTTTAGCTGTCTATGTATGTTTGGATTTACGTATATTCCTGCGTAAAGCTTGAACTATTCATCTGATTTTGATCAAGAAGAATTAAGATATCTATCGTAAACCGACTTTAACAATAGAAATAGTCGATTTTACCTTGTAAACCCCTATTTAAATCGATTTAATTCCTTTCTTTTTTTCCGTGGCTATTCTTTTTTTAACTTTCTCCTTGAGTAATAAACTTTTATGAGACAAACTATTTAGCTTTCCAGGGGTTCTCCGTACCTACTGATACTGTAGCAAAGAGTAGTGATGTGCATTTATTGTCGATGGACAAATCGATAGTCAGCTTGTTTTTTTTTTAAATTGTGAAGTCACATTACAATTGTTGGAATATCCTGGCACACACCACTGTGTTTATGACTAGTAGATAACCTAAGTATAGTTTAAGAAATCCGGATAAATAATCAAGAACGTTAACAAGACTTAAAAGATAATATCACATAAACACTAATAGCTGCTTAAAAAATGTATCGCCAAATTTGTTCCCTCGACAAGCACTTCGTCTTCTTTTAAATAAATAAACAAGAACTCGGGAGAAACTCCCTCGACAAGTAACGTGTGTGGATGCACCATTAGAATATTTGTTCCTTTAATCAATACTGATCTTAAGCTTTAAGCGGGAAAACGGACAGGGCTGGTTCAAAATGCTTGTAATTTCTTTTTCAATCTATCAATTCCATAGTAAACTTTGATTAACCGAGCAAAAAAACCATCAAAAACAAAAAGTACCCAAAAGTATTATGCGTTTGATGTCATTAATTGACTATTGCTTGTTACATTTCAGAACAACATGGTGATTCGTCAAACCGAACATAAATGCATAGCAAATGTCGCAAGAAATGAAATTGACAGAATATTTAATGATTGCAAAATGCAAATGATGGTTAATAATAATATAACCGTTGCCGAAGCTTATAACAATGCTGTGGCTAAAATCAAAGAGGCTGGTCTTGAGTTGGTGGCTGAAATACCTGCATTCAATAGCATAAGATACTCTCTTTATAAAACAAAGCAAAAATGCGCGTCGAATACAATAGCTGCGAACGTGGAGAATGATGTCTAGTCTTAATTTTTATTTTTTTATAATGGAAAAACTTTATGTTATAAGTATTTATGAGCCGTAAGGGAAGTAGAAGAAGGATGAAGTAAAGTCGTAAGGGAAGAAGAGGATTTCGTAGAGTGGTTGTTTTTGTGTTTCGTCAATAAAATAAATAATACTTAATATTTTTGATTCTATTTATGAAGATCACTTCGTTTATTATGATGAGCTATGACAAACTGAGATTCATAATTGCTCACGTCGTAAAACAAGTCACTTGAGAGGTCAGAAATAGCGACTTGTACAACTTAACCACCACCACTTGTACCAGGTTAACCACTCGAAAAAGAAGAATAATTACGTACTTTTTATGTTATGTGAAGAGGTTTGCAGATAAGCATACGGGCTGCCTGGTGGTAAGCAGCCACCGTAGCCTATAGACGTTTAGTCCCCGTCCCTACCCCATGGAGTTCTGGTGACCTTACTCACCAACAGAAACACAACATCACAAAAATGTAGTGTTATTTGAGGTTCCCCTTCGGTTGGTCAACAGTTATTAAGCAAATTTACAGATGACAAGCAACGAAATTCAAAGTGATCATTTCGCAAACCAACGTTCGATTTATTTATGTTTCACAAACTTTACATCTCACCAAGTAATTGTTTCATATATTGTCATTTTGCAAAAGAACTTTAGTCAATTTTTCCTAACACAAATACGTTAAACGACAAAGATCTATTGACCAATTTTTCTTTAATAATATGGTTACTTGGTCTAAAGACATTAGGCAATTTATGGTATGGCACCGTATCATTTCTTAACTTTTCACACTAAAAACATAACGATTGACCAATTTTTCTTTAATAAAATAGTAACTTAGTCTAAAGACGTTGGGCAATTTATGGTATGGCACCGTATCATTTCTTTTACTTAGAAACTTTTCATACTAAAAACATAAGAATTATAAAAGCCATTCGGTTCGCCTAAAAATTTTGCGATTGCTTCTTGTATTCTTGCTTGCTACATGGATGCTTGCATTGCATGATGTGTGCATGCTTGCATGTATTGCATAGTGCATGCATGCTTGCATTGCATGCTGTATGAATAATTGGATTGCATGCTGTATGCCTGCCTGCGAGATGCTTGCCGGGGGGTGCAGGGGGGCTGGCCCCCCGCTATAAAGAAAAACCATAAGTACGAAAATAAACCTAGGTTAGGTTAGGTTAGACTTGTGACCACGCATAGCGGAGCGAGCGAAGCGAGCGGAGCATTGTATTGCTTGCTGCATGCTTGCTTGCATGCTGCATGCTTGCTTGCATGCTGCATGCTTGCTTGCATGCTTGCTTGCATGCTGCATGCTTGCTTGCATGCTGTATGCTTGCTTGCATGCTTGCTTGCATGCTGCGTGCTTGCTTGCATATCGTTTTCTGGGTTAGGTTGACATGAAAACAGCGCACAAGCCGAGCAAGCGAAGCGAGCGTTCCGCGGCAGCGGCCGGCGAGTGCCTGAAGCGATTTGAGGGCGATTTCACTGTATTTGAAAAATAGCAAATTGAAATTTTAGTAAACAACAAGATTTTTTATTTTAAAATAAATATATTTTTTTTAATTTCAGTAAACAAAACGTTTGTAATTGAAATTAAGTCAAACAAACTATTTGTAAAATAACATTTTTGGTTTTTGTTACTTGTTAATTTGAAAATTAGCAAATTGAAATTTTAGTAAACAAAAAGTTTGTAATTGAAATTTAGTCAAACAAATCATTTGTAAAATAACATTTTTGGTTTTTGTAACTTAATGATATGTCAGTATGTCTTTTAAAAATTTAATTAACAATGCATTTTTGAAATGACTGCTTATCATATGGATGTTTGCGTTTTGATGTCATTGTTAAAGCATTAGTTTGCGTAATGAAACATTGACAAATGTTGCTTGCGAAATGGTAATTTGCCAATGAATTGTGTGCGAAACATTAGAGAACCGTTATTTGACTGTGGTCTTCTATAAGCTGGAGGTGTACTATCCCAGTTGGGACTGCTCCAAATTTGTGCCCTAGTTCAACTTACGTATTTTTTTATTTAGATGATGATACCGTTATTTCTTTTTCATGTATAACAATAAGGTAAAGTTTAAGACAGTTACAAATACTACCTATCTCAGAAATGTGGGCCATTTTATTTATAAGATCGGATTTCTAAACTTAAATCTACCATACACAATAATAAAGGTTTTAGAGAGATAAAATAGTAAGTGTATGGTAACGTCCCGATTTTCAATATTGCCAATTTTAATAAAGATTGCCTTTTAGCATACAAATCACAACACTATTTGGTTGGACTAACAAGACTGCCCGGGAAAAGAACATTAAGAAAGCGGTGCGTAGGATGCTATAAGAAACTTGTTGCACAAGGCAACACAACGTCTATAGCTCGCAAAGCCACAAAAGTACGGCAACAATGTAATCAATGTAAGAAAGGGTTTTGCTTCGAATGTTTTCCTCAATTTCACTAGCGACGTTTGTATTGTTGAACCACAGTCTATAGAAGTTCTTATTTACCCTGTGGTTGAACTAAAACCTTCAATAACTATAAATTTGATTTAATTATCCAAAAGATCTAATACATGTATGTATATCTTTTCTACTTAGAATTTTGGTTATACCAACAACACAAAATAGTACAAATACTTAGTGTAATATAAATTAGGGCTATTTATTGATCTGTGCGTCAAGTTTTTTACACATGTGGTGTCTTGTATTGTTGAGATTTTCGCAAATAAATATTATGTAATCAATATTATTTTATTTCATTTTGGACGCGTTGTCCAAACGATAATAAATTGTAAAATGATATGACCTGTTAATAAAACTAAGACATTATAATATAATCTTAAAACATGAAATGTCGCATACAAAGAAAATTCACTGGGCTCCAAAAAGTAGTTCTTCAATTCTGTTTTCAGTGAAAACATTATTGATGTTTTCATCATTACATAGTGAGTCAAGATGAAGTTTTAGAAGTAAGCATAATTCGTTCAGGTTAAAGTTAATACTCTTAGTACCTACTATCCGTGCGAAGCCAGGGCGGGACACTAGTAACGTATAAAATGATGTGTAACACGATAACATTTTATAACAGTGTGTAACAGTCCTAGGGGTAATACCAATTTCCATCTTAACTCCTTTTCGTTCCGAGCTGCCCAGATATGGAATTGTCTTCCCTCTGCTATCCAGGACAGTCCGTCTATCGGTTCTTTTAAAACTAGACTAAAGCAGTACTATCTATCACAAATCTCCAGTCAGTAAGTGTATATATATTTCATCATGTCCATTTTAGTATATATATGTATCTATATATGAGTATGTATATATATATTTATTTATTTATATATATGTATGTGTGTGTTATTTTGTATATGTATATCATGTATGTACGTTTATGGGTATGTATATGTTTAGATAGCTATTTATAAAATTTTACTCGACACTAAACATATTTTTTTGCATTTATGTCGCCTACCTCATCATCATACTAACACATATTCATGGGTTGACTGGAAGAGATCTCTTCTAGAGATAAGTTCGCCCTTGCAAACTATGTTTTGACAACCTTTTTTATGTATTTTAAGTGCAATAAAGAGTATTGAATTAACATTTTGTTACAACATTGAGAATGTTACATGTCATAAACGCTCGCACACTGGTTCAACTCGTTGTATAACATCGTATAACATTCCTCGGTCCCCGTTAACACGGTAATATTATAATCCAGTATTGTATCTTCATACAAACGGTCGGAACGCGTGTCATGCCCACGTGACACGAGTTCGCTACACATCTGGGACACACTTGAATCCGAAGGACTACTTCGAATGCGTGATAAAAACAGCTTCACGAAAACTCGGCGTTTTTTCACGCCAAATCAACTGTGCTTGCTATACAAGACGCAAGTACGGTTCTGCGTGGAGTATTGCTCGCACCTGTGGGATGGCTCTGCCAAGTACTTACTCGATGCTTTGGATAGATGGCAGAGTCGCGCGGCCCGCATCATCGGCGACGAATAGGTGACTAAACATCTTGAGCCTCTCCAATTGCGTCGCAATGTTGCGTCATTGAGCGCTTTGTACCGTCTGTACCACGGCGAGAGCTCTGAGGAACTTTTTTCCCTAATAACACCATCTCCCTTCCTTTTAAGGACTACGCGTGCTGGTCTACGTTGTCACTGACAAACTGTAGCTGCCATTCCAACGCGAACTAAGAAATTTGGCAACTCATTTCTTTGTCGCACAATCTAGAAATGGAATTCACTGCCAGCACACGTGTTCCCTCCTTCCTACGATCCTGGGTCATTCAAAAGAGGCGTGAAGAAGCACCTTCCAGGTCGGCAAGGCGAGGGTGGCTAGCGCGGCAGTATATCTCTCGCACCAGCTATCTTCGCATTTGGACTCCACTTCTGCTTACCATCAGGTGGAATAGAGTCATTTGCTTGACCTTTTTATAAAAAAAAAACACCCAGTACCACGACCGGTCGCGAAGGTTACTGAGTGTGTGCCGAACTCGGGTCACGTGGGCATGACTCGCGTTCCAACTGTTTGTATGAAGATACAATACTGAAATTATAACTTTACCATGCCGTTAACAATCAACCTAATACCCGCGCCATTCTTAACAATTGACAATCGTAACAATTTGACAGAGTTACTTTTTCTTTTTTGTAAAAAATAAATACCATTAAATGGGATAGAAAGATAGCTATTATTTACTATTAAACACGGCTAACACAGGTAAATTACCTAATTATTTATCAGAATGTGAACTATTTCCTATTCTAGAGTTCAGAAAAGAAATTTGGAAGAGTTTCCTAGATTTAGATCGAAATCAGAGACCAAGAAGAGAAAAGCACGTACTGAAGAGAAAAGAAGGATGTTCGAGGGATACCCGCCGTGGGTGCCAGCATTGCTATAAAAGTATGGCAGCTACTCAAGGAAGATTAGCGGCTAGAAACAAGACGAGAAAAGTTAACACCTATTGTGAAAAATGCCCTAATAAACCTCACCTTTGTTTGGAGTGCTTTGCAAAAATCCACTGAGATCACTAGCTTACAATAAGTGTTTCAATAAACAATTATTCTTACTATAAAACAATTGATATATTTCATAACGTTTACAACAATCCCCAATAGTAAGTAGTATAACATTCCAGTGGAGTTTCAAAATCAATATTTTTGCTTTTTTTTTGTGCGTTTATCATCCAATCAGTCATGGACTATGAGCAGATTTGTGGCGAGAATTTGGCGTGTAGAGTTAAAATCCTCATTAGGACTCCATTCTTAAAGTAAGTTACTTTAAGATTACAGTCAACTACAGCTGACTATCTTGTTCCATGATTTTGCGTCTCGTTAATCGACCCATGCTCTTAGGGATGGTAAGTTGCACTGCTAAATGATTGAGATGGTTTTTTACCCTGGTTTTATATTTGGAGCTGTGGAGTCGAATTTCATCCTTTACTGTGTTTATATTTAGGTACTCATTAGTTATTAGAAGCTCATCAATTTTTATAAACCAGGGTGAATTTGCTGAGTGCTTAAAAATGCAGTTTTGAATTCTCTGCATCATCATTATGTTTGAGTAAGAAGCTGAACCCCACAATAAAATTGGATGCCCTAGGTCCATATTGGTTTTTTGTAGATCTAGAGCTTGTTATCCTCTGATAGTTTTGAGTTTTGACCAAGTAGCCTACTGGCTACTTGGTCAACATAGGGGTTATACTATAACCCCTATGTTTTAGGTTAATTTCATATCTCTTGGTTTGTATATGCTTTTTCCAAGTTAACCTTCGATCCAAGTGCATTCCTAGGTATTTCACAGATTATTGTTTGATTAAATGGGGATCGGCAGTGGTTTTCGATAGGTCCATACTGATTCCCTGATCTATCAAACCACCGGCCAACTAACTCAATCACAAGTGCGCGTTGGCTCTAAATATAGATATTGTTTAGATTGTACCTATTAGCACAACTCTAGTAACGCTAGTGAAAAAACACGTTAGTTTTTTTTAGTGTTTCGGGGACGCAGTGCACGTATTACCACTATATAGGATATATGTACGCGTATTAAAAATTAAAATCCATTTTCATTTATAAACCCTACTTATTTCCTGATTTTGGGTTTACATTTTACAACTTTTCTTTTTGCACAATATTTCATTACTTTTTCTTAAATTTTTCGCCATTCTAAACATAGACAATCGTAAATATTTGAAATATTTACTTTTTGTTTTTTTTTATAAAATACAGAAACTCTTTGGTTACATGGTTTATAAAGGTTGTTATTGATTTACTTCTGAACACAGCTATGGTTAATTCCCAATTCTTTGTCAAGAGCGTGAACAATTTCGTATTTTGGAATTCATTAAAGAATTTATGAGGAATTTCTTAGATTCAGATATTAGTGAGTCAAATCAGATACCAAAAAAAAATCAAGTCCTGAAGAAAAAAGAAGGACATTTGAGGAAAATCCTGCAGTGCTATAAAAATTTGGCGGCTACTCAAGGAAGATTAGTGGCTAAAAACAAGACAAGAAGTCAACATCTTTTGTGATAAATGCTCTAGTAAACCTTACCTTTGTGCAGAGTGCTGTACCAAAGTGCATTGAGATCACTTGCTTAGAACAAGTCTTTCAATAACAGTTATTCTTACTATAAAAAGTCGATTTATTTCATCACGTTTCCAATAAATCTTGATAGTAAGTAGTATAGCATTCCACGGTGGACTTTTAAAAATGTATTTCTTTTTAAATTAAAAATTATTATAGTATCAAGCAAAAAGCGTTGGTGGCGTAGTGCGTAAGAACGTCGTCTCCCACCCGGGAGGCACTGGTTCGATCCCCGCCACGTACCAATGTGTTTTCAAATTTTGAATTCATATGTACGTTTAATCGACGCTTTTACGGTGAAGGAAAACATCGTGAGGAAACCTGCACACACCTATGAAGAAATTCTTAGGTTGTGTGTGAAGTCGACCAACCCGCACTTGGCCAGCGTGGTTGACTAAGGCCTAATCACCCCTAATGTGGGGTAGGCTCGAGCCCCTCGGTGGGGACATTGTATGAGCTGTTGATGTGATGATATGATAGTATCAAGGTATTCATGCAGCATAAGCTAGGGGGCCGCTCGGGTTAGTTCATAAGGAAATTAATATGATATTACTGTCCGTTGGCGCAATTAGCGAGGTTTGAACACAGACATGCCGCGCGGTCAATTTTGTCCGACACGGCCTGAATATCGCCTCTGACTGCAAAAGTTCACTTTTTCTGTAGCAATTAACGTATTAAAAAATCTCTGGCGACACAGTAAAGTTCATCTGTGGCCAAAGTATTTTTATCAACCTCAGAGATCAGATTCACGACTCATAGAATACTTGCCATACAGCTATAATATGTCGCATATCCATGCATTTTTTAAATAATTTTAATAACAATTTTGTTTTAATAATTGTCTAAATATTTTCGACTTTTTATTGAACATTAAAAAATAATTGTATTATTATTTTATTTTTTAATTATTTAGTTTTTAATAACATTCCTCTTCAAATGTAGTTAATGATTTGAGAATAGTAACAAAATATAATCTAGCTTTGTTAATAGTAGTATTCCTAGAGCCGCTTTGACATGTTCGGAATAGGAGATACCTGGCAGTTTTGTATGGCCTATCTGTAAAATAAACTCTCATGGTAACTTACTTGGAACCTGTGAATGCTTTAGAATTTTATATTTCTAGTATTGTAGTCATTACTTACCATAGGTACTCGAAATCGTAAAAGATTTTTATTTTGAGAATTATTGCTTTTAAAATGTACGTTCTTTTTCCAGTCGTTTCTGGTGGAATTGTAACTAATAAATCCGAGTTCACGTTCATAAAAAGACATCGTGGTACTATACTCCTTCATGCAGGACACCAGTACAGCCTTCACTTTAGGTGTAAAGCTGGGAAGGATGTCTGGCGTTGTGTGAGGGAGAGAGATAAATATTGTCCGGGAAATATTACCATTAATAAGGTAAGGCCATAGTTAAGTTGACTAATAATTATTGGTATGTGTCAAGATGCTTAAGTGCTTATAAATAATAACACCGTCTGGTATTCCACTTTTCTTAACACATGTATGTGCTTTATATTCCCATTTTAGTCCAAATCTTGTAACATACATTTTCTGTGTAAGATTTTTACCCTTAAACCAGATTTTTACTTCACCCTCCTGAATGTCGTTTTTAACGTTATTTAAGTAAATATTACCACAGATATAATATAATACTATGATATTACTAAGTACGAATAGTATATAGATCTATATACGTATATTAACAAAGTATTAAATCAACAATTTTATATTAAGCTAATTATTTGTCGGGTAATAGATACAGTCGATTTATTCTCTTTCATGGCTGCTCTATTAAATATATTTAATCTTAGATTTATGTACAACTTTATTGTCAGGATCAAGAAATATTGAAAGAGAGGAAACACGAATGTCTTCCTAATTTCGCCAAGAATGAAATTGATAAAATATTCTACAATTATAAAATTCAATTGCAACCGCCACTGAATATGTCAGTTAAAGATGTGTATGACGCTGCTGTTTGCAAAATCAAAAACCTGGGACTGGACACTATATGCAAAGTACCATCATTGAAAAATGTGCAGTCAACCTGGTATAGATATAAAAGTCGAGAATAGACGAAACATTCTACGAAATTATCTACCATCAATAAATATAAAATTATTAAAATGAAGTTATGAAGTTGATTTTTTACCACAGAGGCTCTACCAAATAATCTTAGGTTATTTACTATGATAGGACAGACCTCTATTTTTGTTTTTTATTCAGAAAGGAGAATATTTAGTTAGTTATTCATGTTGACTTTGCTGCTAACATATTAATCGTTGTTTATTAAATGTCAACAGTTAACACGGCTTTTTTAAATTATTAACTATTTATATTTGATTGTTATTTGAATTTAATGTACACGAATATTTTTTTTTAGCAAAAAAAAACATTGAATTTTGTTTTATAATTTTAGGGGAGAGTAACCAATATTAGCCCCTAAATTATACCAGCTTTTTGTCCTTGCTACCAAAGAACAAAAATCCTCTTCGCACTCGACCAATAACTTTCCGCTATTTCGTTCCTTATAATAAGAGGGGTAGGATACCTCGGTTTCTTTTTATCTCCTTTGTATAACTGTTGACAGGAAGTTTGTTATTGTAATTAACACGTGTTGCGAGACTCCGATATTGAGTCAATCTTTCGTACAATTTCACAAAAATATCACCACAATTGAAGAAAGAGCTCCCAAGATTAAAGTTCACATTACGTCGAGCAGTGAGATACTACTTTAATATAATTTTGGGAAGAATAACGATAAAAGCCAGGATACGTGCTAGTTATACACTAGAATCCATGCGTGATTACTGGCTTATAAACATTTTGTACCATTTATGACATTACCTGTTTTTGCAAGTATTTTTTAAATATATGGCCATCCCAAGAAAATACACTGTTTTTCTTTTGATGATGAATCCTATTATCCTTAGTTATTTAAAATGTCTGTTTACATGTAAATACATCTAATAGATTTAATTTTGTGAAGTCAATTTAATTTGTATGAGTAAAGATGATATTATAATTTAAGTTTAGTTTTTTTTCTGTAACATTTATTCAATTAACTTCTCAATAATTTGTGTTTTCATTTTTTTTATTACTGATTGTGTTTTTTTGTTTAATATTACATTGTTTAACATTTTTTTGAATATTGCTTATTTAATTTCAGATATAAGTTATTTATATCCTGAAGTCTATGACGACAACCCGTCAGATGATTTACTCTATATCACGAGGCGCGGTGGTACAGTACTTTTATATTCGGGCCGCCAATACACAGCAAAGAAAACATATAAAAATGGTTCTGTAATCTGGATGTGCGTGAAAAAGAAAACAATCAAATGTTATGGATCGGTCACTATAAAGGTAAGTTTTGCTACGATATTAGTAAACTTTTTTTTTGTGTTATTGAAGTGTAACTCCATTGAAGTCCGCCTAAGACTAAGTCAGATTTTCTTCCGACGCCTGTTTCTCCTAGTTTCCGTTATACTATATATATCCTGAGTAATGTAATATAGAATAAATGTTCAGTCTTCAAAGTTTTGTACCAAATGTTTTACAATTTACCGTTGTTTAGTACCAAATGTTTTACAATTTACCGTTGTAAAATAACTTCTGTTACTTTTTAGGACCACAGGCAAGTGCTTAGACAAACGGAACACAAATGTCAAGAAGATTATGAAAAAAATGAAATAGACAGGATTATGAATGAATGCAGACAACAAGTAATGTCAAATGGAGGTGTTACCGTCACCGAGGCGTACAATAACGCGATAACTAGAATCCAAAATGCTGGCTTACACTTGCATGCAGAAGTACCATCTTTCAGCAGTATAAAGAGTGGTCTTTATAAAAATAAAAGAATGTCCTCGGAATATCTAGAGTTTCGGTTATTGAATGATAGCTAAATATCTATTAAATGTGATAAAATGTTAACTCTTCTGGACCTGTGTTTGTATTTGAGATGATGTATGATTTTGAATCAGAATTACAAATTAGATAGAGTAAATATTTTCTCTACCGGTCAAATTTATACGATTTTGTTTTCTAGTACATGCTATCTAATTTACAAAAATAAATGGAGTGCATTAACTTTTTGGCGTATATTTTCACCTCTCACACAATAACAAGCTATAATTCTATTCCATTTGCAATATTTTCTTCATAAACGTTTGCTTCTCAGGTATCATGGTCAACAGACCTAATGGGCTTGGGTTTATATTTCAAGGATGCATGTTCTACCGTCACTTCAGAATCAGAAACGGGTTCAGGTGGCGCTGTTCTAAGTTCCACGCTCATCAACCTTGTAAGGCATATCTGCATCTCAGCACCTCTAATGTTGTTACGAAAGCTAATCTTGTGCATTCTCACCCCTATCCTCAATTTAAGGTCTCGTCTGATGGAGTGTATGTAGCATTGTATGAAATGGACAAATAGACAATGAAGTATTAGAATAACTGATTAGCGCGTATTTTGTAATTTTATATAAATTAGTGATTTCCATTACATTAATGAACGAACAATATTATCGCAGTATTTAAATTTTTTTCTATATGACATATTGTTACGTAACATTAGTAATAGCTATTTGTACCAATAACAATTTGTCGTCAATACCGCAAAAAATCCGTATTTATGTGTTGCTCTTATATTTATACATGATAACTCACAATGTAAATCTACTAATAGTAGAGAACTAGTGAATAAAGAACAGGAAGATTTAATTGTTGTAATCAATCATCTAATCATTATCAAACCTAGTCTCTAGAACACATTAGGATTAGCACTTACAAATACATACTTTCTTTTTCAGTTAATAAGCAAGTAATAGTTGGTGGTGTCTTTGAAGCTCCTTCAGGAAGTAAATACCTCGTGTTCAAAGGTTTCACCTACCAAGAAGACCGTACTGACGTAGCTGGTGTTCTACGTTGGAAATGCTCAATTGCAAACTGTCCTGCGTACATTGTGATGAACAACTTCAATCATATGATCGAGAACAAAAGTAAACACATCCACATTGCGAAACCGAGTATACTGCGGTCAGCGTTTAACAAAACCATATTTTCGCCTTCTAAGTCTTCTTCAACACCTTCATCAACACCGTTGTAAACAATCCTAAACCAATGTTACTTTAATTCTACTTTTTTTGAGATGTTTTGCTGTGTGCATATATTACTTATGTGACGTTTTTATATCATTACAAGTTTCTGACAACAATATTTTGATTTGCGGTCAATAATAATGTGATCGACATGCAATTAGTTATATATTAGCGTGAGTACTTTACTAATTAAGGCATACTTGAAATCTAAAACTGAGATAATGATGATTATTTTCTAAATAACGGACCTAATATAAAAATTTACATTTAATAATTTACAAATAAATTATTAGCAGTAACTACTAAATAAATAAAATGTTACTACGAAACATTAAAATTCATGAACTTGCGAGTTTTCGAAAACAGATTGCATTTGACTTATTGCACTTATTTTATTTCCACAAAGATTTGTTAAGATATTAAAAGAACTTTTTTATACTAATAGCTCTACAAGTTCTGGTCCGGGTGTCTCAAAGGGGGCGCAGGACTTAGGTTAGGTTTCCAATGTAGTTTAGTATGGAACTGAGGCATGTAGTAGTGAAAAAATAGTCCCGCACCCCCTTTGCGACACCCTAACCCAAATTCTTGTTGGAAAAAAAATATACCATAAATTATTATTTTTTTATTACTAGGTAATTTTTGCTGACAATGTCATTAAAACGACTTCAATTTAAAAATATCCTACTAATATAATAAAGATGTTTATAAAAACGCAAAATCTACTAAACGGATTTTAATGAAACTTTACAATAATATAGCTCATAGATCAGAATAACATATAGGCTAATTTAACCGAAATTGACGTAAGCGACCACTAGTGTGATATAAATTACGAATCGTGTGGTTACTATATCTCGTGTTAGGTTGACGCGCCTCCACTATCCTATATTAAGGACATTGTTTTAGATTGTCTAAATACGAATAATGATTTGAATCATATTTAGGTATTCCTTCTTAGGTAATCACATTTATTCCATAGGAATGGCTAACTATACCTGGGGAAAATCAATAATATTTTTTGGGAGAATAATATTTTGATTCAGTTGTGATAATGCCAACACTAGTCACCACATTATTTATTTTGTAACAAGCAAATGGGTAAAAAGTACTAAACATAACACAGAAAAATTATTAAAACCGTAGTAATTTGTAATTTTCTAGTAATACGTAATAAGTAGGTATGCAATTTTTCATTAATTATAAGAAACACAGACATAATGCAGAGGTGAAATAGTTAAATCAGCTGTGTTTTGTTAGTGTCAGTTCAGCACACAGTAAAGTATCAGTAATGAAAAGATATTTAATATAACCTACAAAACAACAAGAATTGTGAATTTTCTTTAAAATAACACACCAAGAAGCACGTGTTTATAGTAGTTCTCCCGATTAATAAAGACATTTTAGACTAATATTAATATCTAAGATTTTATTATTTTTGTTAAATTTCGTCCAAGAACTCCCGTATCTACATAATTTACAGCAGCAGTTTTTCCACATTTGGGTCATTTATAATTTAAATGTTTATGAAATAGTTAAGTGCTCAACTAATGTTCCTCGCTATCCAATTAATATTTTACTTTACCATCATATTGAAATTTCTGCAATTTTATCCGATTGTTGCTAAATAGGTTTTACTTCATTTACTTAAGTGCATTTAGTCTAATGTCTCTTGTTGCATTTATTTTGTGTCAAGTAGTATCATTAAGGTTTTGTTGTTACAACCCATGTACCAGCTTTATTATTGGCATTGTAAAGTTGGATTATATTTTTATTTATAAAATGCAGCAACATTTATATTTAAAGAATTAATATTCAATGAACGGTGCTTGATAGAATTTTATTTTAGTGCTCATTTTTAAGTTTAAAATCTTTTTAAACACTTTAATATTTTAATGTCTTAAATACTTGTCATTTACTTTAATTGATTTCTTTATTTTTGTATGTGCTTATTAGAATAATGTATAGACATACTTGTACCCAAGTTCGTTAACTAATTATAGTTTTAAATAAAATGTATATATGACCAAATATCGTCTTAATATAAAAATATAAATCTATGAACTTATCAAAGCACTGACAAATAATTTCACTATACAATATATTTTATCGTATACTTGCGTACACGTCTATTCTATATTAATAATACATACAAAATAGGTATAGCCATTTATACAAGTAATTATGATGATCTTAATCCATACATATGCACTATTTCGTGTCGCATTGGTCGCATACTATAGGATCTTTCTCTCGTGAATGTTTAGAGTCAATAATAGCAATAAGGCTTCACGGCCTCTGTGAATAGGTTTCTGCGACTCTCCGCGTTCTATTGAAGCCATATTTTTATTTTGCATGTGCAAGTAATTACAACAAACGCTTGCTCATTACGCGCACTTTAAAATTATAAAACCACTTATTTCCATATCAGCATGTTATTAGAAATTGTTGTTGTCGATTAATAAATTACTAATAACATACATTTTATGGTTACCATAACTCGTGGAATAATCTAAAACATGCCTAATTTATCCCCGTTACGCAGCTGCATGTAATTTTACCCTTTTTTACGTGGCGACATTATCACCGTTTTTTCTTTTATCAAATTTTATAATATTACTCGTTATTTTGGTGTCAATTATTAAGGGTGAGTACAGATAAGGATAGCTAGGGCACAGCGGATGAGTGCCTGTCCTATAGTAGAACTTTACTTCAGCTTATGGTTTCCAAAGCTACATTTAAGACAGAAAATAAAATTCATCTTATTGGTGTGAATAATTATTAATGTATTATTAACCTTTAGGTCCCCGCTTGGTAGATATCTACCGAGGGACAGTTAAAATCAATTATGTCTGGCTATTATTAGTCATCCACAGGTTAGTTTTAGGTAAGTATCCATTACCAAGACCTTGTATTTAATATTGTTTTGTTTGACCGTCAACTTTTGCCTGTACAATTAAGCAAACGGTGAATTATCTTCAGTAAAGTAATGTATGAATACTAATATTTAAATGCTAATGTTTTACTTCGATTTGTATTTATGTATAAAGACGAACTACTTAAGATACTAATTTATTATGTTAAGTGTAAAATAGCTCTACCTAGGATAGTTTTAGTGTAAATAATAGTATAATGTATTGCACTCATCTTATGGTTGAAAGTTGTTTGAGAGCATTTACCTAATATTATAATTCTTTGTTCATCTTTACTTTTTTGTCAATATGTTTGAATATTTCACTAGTTGTTAATTATAATTATTTGTATAAGTCTTTGAGTTTTCTTGTATTCGTCTAGTTATTAATTTTTTTTTTCATTGAAAGGAAATGAACAATAAAGCTTAATGGGTTCATCGGCACTATTTATTTATTACTTTCAATAGTCATTTTTTGACAAGTGATATCAGAGTGAGATTCAATTTCAGTTGTGAATGGTAGTCGGCGAGTCATTACAAAATTGAATATTTAGATATATACATAGTAAACTACTAAACGTAATACGGCCACAGAGCTGTGTGCAAAGATCATTTGACCTTTTTTCCCATCCATAGAACATTCACACAACAATCATACAGTGTTATTTCTATGTCGTTTACCGAAAAAGGATTTAGTGTATCTTATATATGGATAGCAGATTTAATTTTCTGTCACGAATAGGACTACAGCGCATAAATAGGTTAGGGATCTAATCACGAATAATCTCGAAAAGAAGATCTAAATTATGTAAAGATACGGTGTCTTCGTCTAGCAATCGCAATGGCTGCAAAAGACTCGATGAGTATCATTCAACTCTATACAAATTACAAATCATGTAAAATTTACTAAGCTTGCTGATGGAGCCATCAGAACTGTATGAAGTACTAGAAGAAGAATTTGAGGAGTCTAACAATAAGAATGCCGAATTGCAACCACTTGCACAGCTCTATTTGTATGAAGGTGATTAGTGAGAATCGGATAATAGACGGACAAGTTGCACATATATCCGGTCCGGTCCTATTTGTATTCCGACACTTTACAAGAAATTAAAAGCACGTGGCTCATTCCTGAACGTGTAACATAAGTAAATAGACCAGTCCCCTGAGCGTGCTTTACCACGTATTAACCCTTTTATCGCCAGAATATTTTTGCACCGTTTTACATATGATGGCTATGATATTAATCGTACCTGACATTTAGAATGCAAATCACTGCGAGTATAACCGTATAATTTCGTTATCTTTTCTTTAGGACAAAAATACAACAACTGCTCTGAAACACCAGATCAGTCTGAAGAGGTCGATGAAAGAGCCCCAGTATCGGTCCAACATTATTTTGAATATATACCGCCCACAGAAAAAAAGAGCAAGCCGACTAAGCCTTGTGTTATGTGCACCAAAAAAAAGACACGCAAAGAAACCAGATATTTTTGCCCATTATGTCCTAAAACTCCAGCGCTGTGTGTAGTTGATTGTTTTAAAGCTTACCACAACTAAATTTTGCAATTTTTGCATTTCTACAGGAAAAAAAGACCGAATTATTCCCTACTTAGTTTGCAATCAAAAAATGCCTTGTGTATGTCATAGTAGTTTCTCATTAAAGTTCACATCTTTGATTAATGGCAGGTCCGACAAAATTTAGGAATATATTCGCAGTCGGCACTACGTTTACGGTATAGTACTAAGAGTTAAGTATATTGCATCTGGCACGTAAAGGGTACAAATCCTTCTTCTGCTTTTAAATGAATGGCGATCGCGACACATAAAGATTACGCATTGCGCCAATATCAAGTGAAAATGTAATTAAAGTAACCGACGATTGTACGGTAGATTGAGTTTAAAATGGAGTCTCTCAACACGTGTTTTTGCAACAAGAACCCGGGAGATACTCTGGATACAAATTCAAAACGCTTCCGTTGCCATGTTGCCATATTTAAATCAGCTTGACAGCTGTCAGATGTCAAAACATGAAAACTAAGATTATTTGTTTTGGTTCTTACCACAAAGTACTTTGTAGTTGTTACATACGTTATCGCAATCGGGGGGTTGGTGAATCTGATTTCCTAGATGTTGCCAGTTGGTTTTAAAATATTATATAACTTGTGTAGTTCCAGCAAAATAAAACGTTGTCTTTAACTTATTTTCCGTATCTAGTACCCTGTATAACAGTCAATTAACAATTTGAGTAATAGCAATAGATTTGTTTAATTTTAACACTTTTACTAAAACCAAATGTTTCTTTGTTCAGCAGCGAAACTAATCACTCTTCATGGGAATGGGAAACAATACCTCATGATGGATGGCTACACGTACTACAAGCATCTATCAGTGAAATGTGGTGTGAGGTGGATGTGTACCCACTCCGGGAGGAGATGCAAAGCTTGGCTGCTTGTCTCCGACTCTATGGATTCAGTGCTCGCATCCGAAGGAATCCACGAGCACGCAAGACCGACATATCGCTTCCTACCCGATGGCAACTATAAGAAAATTCGACAAAAACCTATCAGAAGACGATTCAAATAATGCCTACCTAGAAAAAATATGATACAAATAGATTTATTGAATCATTATTATATAAAGTAAAATTAATATAATGCTAGTTTACTAACGGTACGTAATAAGTCTATATCTGCTATCTACTAAAACAATTATTTATTTGAGATGAAAAGAAAGTGTGTGCGGAAAATCGTACTTCCTGGTCAGAGCGTGACATAAATTTTTGTACTTACATCGGCCGTAAAAAGGGATCGCATATTAATCGTTAAATAACAGCGATCTGAGACATTCTTTGTTTTACCGCCCTAGTTAATAAATGTACTATTTTTACGTAATTTTGTAGATGATTAGCGTGTAACATACCAATTATCAAAAGAATAGCTATATCGTTTGTTTGTATGCGGTAGGGGTAGGCGCGAGGGTTATTCCAGCTAAATCCCTATTGCATTGTCTCGAACTTCCATAAGTTGTGTACTAGAACGCCTATGTCAAGCGGCTCTCGCGGATAGATATCAAATAAAGCTTGACAGAGAGAGAATCCAGGGTAGTAAAGGTTAGTGCCGGGGCATTATCAGGAGGCCTCATTAATCCTACACCTGGCTCACAGGTTCCATGCACTGTTTCTGACTTCCCTCAGCAACGCGGGCCCGGCATCCGCACGGTGAATCCATGGAATACTAAGGGTGTTTGTCTCTCTCATCGTTTTTCTATATTAAAGAACATACAGGGTGTAAAAAAACCTAAGAAAAAGCCGAAATCCACGTATTCTATACCTCATCAAAACAAGAAACATATAAAAAATATTGCTGGGTGATTTTTATTTCGTAGTTAAAAAAGCTCCAAAAAATACCGCGCAATGTATACAGCGCGCAAGTCGCGCAGTGCTTAGCAACTTAGAGGCGTTCGTGACGTTCAGTCGCCGGAGTTGAATGGCCCCGATATCGAGTGGTTACATTGAGCGCTGTCGTTTTAAAGCCATTTTTGGTATGAAATACTTAAAATTTTGATATTGTTTTTTGCACAAAAATTAAGAAAGAATGTTTTCAATATAAGTATGTTAAAAAAATTCTAACTTTGACCTTCAATAATTTCATAACTATTAATTTCCCAAGTTTAGCCTAGAAACAAAAATGGTCACAATGAAGAGAGGAATACGTAGTTCTCGGCTTTGTCATAGGTCTTCTTACACCCATTTATTATTATGCAATGACAACAGTTACATGGCACTGCTACATTAAAACCCGTACAAAATATCAACATGTCGGACCTTCTGTATGAGTTTTCACAGCATACCTGAGCAGTGCTCCAAGCATCCTTAAGTTTGTCGCTCCTTTCCGACTCGAACACTGCAGAGACTACACGGCAGTGAGACACCCTCCCGAGAGATACCTGTCAACTAGAAACCCTCTACGGGTAGTTCGACTACACGCCAGAGGATCAACCAAGGTCTTCGCCTTCTTGAAAATCTCTAGAAAATCTAAAAAAAAAATGCTGTGTGAGTTATGTATTTAACTCGCAGAGCATTTTTTTATTCATATTACAATAAATAAATTAAGGATTATCTATCATCAATAACATAAAAAATTATTGATTTGTTAAGTTTGTAGTAACTTGGTTTGAATTTTCAATTCAATACTGACAAATATTTTCTTGGCGTCTCAATTAGAACGTTTCGAGTCATTACAACGGAGTTTCTTCCGAGTTCTTGTCGTAAAAACACGTGTTGAGAGACTCCATTTTTAACCTCAATCAACCGTACAATTTTTGTTGCCTACTTTCTTCCTACTTTAGTTACATTTTCACTTGACATTGGCAAAATGCGTAAGCTTAATGCGACGCGAGGCCATTAATTAAGAATAGAATAGAATAGAGTCATCACAACGTGCGGCGCATATCTGCTTCTTTATTAATCATCTTAAGCAATTTAAGTTGACAATTTTAATTACGCTTAATAAAGATATTGAGTTTATTTATATCAACGCCTCTTCCCATATTAATGTTCCCAAATCATTATTATGCATTTGACTGCTGCTACTATATCTTTGCATCCGTTTAATATTAAAGCTTATTGTAATCATAATAATTATAGTTGGTTCAAAATAGTCACAATTATGATTGTAAGTTGTCAGATGTTGATTTATTTTTATACGACGGATTTTTGTATACAAGAAAAGTTGAAGTTGCGAATATATTTTGCGAAACAACCAATAACTTGCCTTTTTAACAATCTAGTTCCATGCAATATGAATCTTTCAAGAACTTTTTGCTCTGGATTTGGTTGATAAACTATAGAATTGAATAAAATGTATCCTCAAATAAGTCTCGTTGAAGTAGGTTAGAGTTAAGTTAGGATCATATTTATATATTAATAATGCCCGAAAGTTTATATCGTGTTATATAGCATTGATTTCATTTATTTTATTTTTTTATTGTGCATATTAAGCTATACTGTGACTCAAGAAAGCATCATGTTCTAGAAACTATAACTTTCAATATTCCTTTAAAGGTATTCTTATTTAGATGGTAAATAAGGGTAGCTTTTTAAGAAGATAAATAAATAGCGGGTCTATTGATGTCTCCCTGCTTTGATGATTAAATCTATCAATTTATGCACAAAGAAGGATTGTGAAATAGTTTTATTTACATTATTCTCATTTACATGATATATTGTGAAATTGTATATAACTAAATATTAAATTATGTTCGGCGATCGCCTAAAGCCTCAGCCTATCAAAAAAGATACCTATTTAAGTTTCTAAAACTATAGATATTTAAGTTTTTCAATATTTAAGTACAAGGTAATAATGACGTTCTTGTACCTACTGCAGAGATGTTACTCGTAGATGAGTACTTTTTAATTTTAACTATGCAATGTAATATTATTAAATATAAATATTATTATAAACAATAAGTCAATAAGAATAATAAATGAATTAAAAATATAATAATACCTTAAATTGAGATTCTTCTGACGTATAGAAATCTGAATTGTTACATGAAAACTGCGTTACCATGGTTCTCCTTCTTTCTGCTACCCTGCTCGCATTTATCCCAAGTCGGTTCAGTATATTACCCCTTCAGACCTGAATTAGTGTCTAGACTTCAAAAAATATTTCATTGATATTTTTATTTTTGAATAAGATAATTACTTTGTTTTTAATGAAAAAAAAATCGCCCACCATCGACCTTCTTTGTTACCATGGTTACAGCTAGGGAATTGTAGATATCGCCTCTCGTGCATGATCTCGAAATTTTAACGTAGGTAAATATATTTAATTACAATGTTTTTATTAACGAATGATATAATTAAAGAAATAAAAATTTACGACTTATTTATTATGATTTGCCTTCAAACTCTTTTTACTTTTCAAAAAGGCGGTCTGCAATCATAATCCTTACGTATCTGATGGTTTAAAATATGTATGTATGTACTGACGAAACTAGACCTAAAGGTCACAGATTTGATCCCCTAGGGAGTACTTTGTGATATGTTTGATTGGTTAGGCATAAGGCTTGTTTAAAGTCCGCCAAGTACCATTCAAAATATGTAGCAATCTGTAACAACAGTTAATAGCATATATATTTTTCTTTAGCAAAACATTTATCTTAAAAGGGCATATACCCAGAGTAGAGATAGTAGAGATCCAGAGCGCCTTTGGGGCTTTATTCCGAAAATTAGCATAAATAGCTGAAAATAACTACTTATTTTAGTTTGTATAAATTTATCTAGTGAAAAAGTATTTTATTGTGTGTTATGTACGATTTGAATTATAATATATTTTGTTCGGTGCCAGTTTACAACTAGGAGAGAGTAACATTGTACCGACTGCTAAATTGAATTTTGTATTTCCTACTTAATTAACGATAGTATTATTCAGCGCTACTTAGTTCAAAAATAGACCGTTACATTGGTATTTTTATAGAAATTTCATAGCTGGTGCAATTTCTCTCTATCTCTCCTATATAGTGTCAGATGGCATATCGCTTGTACAGAAAGAGTCTTTGAGAATGTTAAGACCTCATGCACAATCGTAGTTAGATGCAGTTGATATAACTGAAGGAGTACTGCTAAACCTATTAGACCGGAGTGCGTCTCCTTCCCTGTTGTCCTGGTAAGCAAATAAAGCGGTAATTCGTGCGTTCCTATGTATAATTTTTCCTTTTTTTTCTTTCTCTGCGACAACGTAGGTAAATTGTCCAAATTGCTCAGCAAACGAACTACGCTGTCCAGTAGGTTTGGCTGTATCACTCTATAGTTCAGAAATAAGGTTGAAAATTTTATGAAGATAGCGGTGTTGGGTAACCTAACTTGTCATCTGTACGACTACTCTTCATTATTTGCCCGTCTCGTCCAGCTGTGTCGCGTTGCCGTTTCTGAGACTCTAGCGTATTGTCTCTTCTTCGACAACTATAGCTATTGGGAAACTGCCTTTATGTGTTATCGGGGTTTTTAATAGTCGAAAATCGCGTTGACTCTGGAAAGAACCTCCCTAGACGATGTTTAGTCAAAAAGTGCCGTGAGAGCATGCAGTATATCATCTTAAATTCAAGCTACAAGTAAACTGCATCTGAACTAATCATTTTGCAAAGGTCTTACATCTAACAAATTGTAAAACGTCGCCATCGTAAAGATAACTGTGTGGCACTTTTTAGTTGTGACCTGTCCCTTGATGATGGATCTTAAACTTAGTTTTTATATAATGGTAAAATAAAATATTATAAGTAAATTATCTTTTTGTTATAAAATTTGCAGTTGGAAACACGATTTCCTCATTATCATTTTTGGTCATTATTGTTACCGTAGCAAACAAATTCGCATTCGTATTTACATTAATATTGGCTACTTTAGACGACAATTGGAAACGCAGCATTGCTAGGTAATTTTATACAATAAATTGGCATTGATGTAGTACTTAGGCTTTGGAACGATATGAATGAACTTCGGAATTTATCACCTCGTCACGAAGGCACCTTTCTTCTTGAAGATTACTCTTCAGATTCCGTGTAATATATCGTGCCAAAACACTTTTTCTCTTCTCTTCAATCATATGAGTTCTATTAGTTGTCCTCGCCATAAGTACTGATTTTTCGTATATAGACGCGTTAAATATAAACATTATTATTTTGAAAGTCGCCAACATCAGAAATATTAGAATTCTATAAAGCGTACGAATAAACATCAGAGACAGACATTGTTCTCCAAAATGTTTGTCGAAAGGAGAAATTTAAAAGTACTTTGTATTTATTTTATTACATTTCTTGTTATCTTCCAGCTGAGATTATAGAAATGGCAGCTACCGGGAAGAAGTGCCTTCTATACGACGGTTACACCTTCTTCTATCGGTACAAGGTCAGGATCGGACACAAATGGGTTTGCACAAATTTCCCGAGATGCAAAGCATTTTTATGCATCAACGATCACTTTCACATCATCAAAGGGAGCGTCTTCCATTCGCACGAGAAAAGAAATCTTCATAAATGTGCCGACGGAAAATATGTAAAATAAATTTTGCTTTGTAAGCAAATAGACCCTGTCTTTACGTCAGTGATGCAAGCGTCTATAGGCGTCTATGAGGACTATGAAAATAGACACTACAAAACTAGAGTGAGCTCTGTCTTGACCTTTATATTGATTTCAACTAAAGTTGGAGCTCTTCCTTTATCATTGTCATCTTTATATATGTTATCGGCCAAACCCGAATTTAGGACGAACTAGTTTTTCCTAGGCCAAACGAATTAGTTCTTTATACGATTTGGATATAGGTACATATCTAGTGGCTAAGTAATGGGTAGGTTAGGGTTTTTTTATGAGAAGGCGGAGTGCACAGTTTTTTTGGGAGTCTTGTGTTTTATGCACCTACATGGCTGAGTGATGGGTAGGTTAGTGAACTGGTTTGGCTGGGAAAACTAGTTTATCCTAAAATCGGGTTTGGCCTGTAACATATATATTCGAAACATGCTAGGATGGTTGGTCTCTAATATTTTAATGGATCAAATAAGCCAATGATTTTTCCTCATCTACCAGTTAGACATTAAGAGGACAAATTACGTATAAGATTGGAAGTGGACTTTCCATGGTAGCCAACGCTGCCAACTTCTTAGTACAAAAATATAATATTTTGCATAAATATACTTTTATTTGACCCCTTTAATAAAATTGTCCAACGAAAAAAACTTATTGACATTAAACAACCAAAATATCAATCAATCCACCCAGCTCCGGAAGTCATTTAATTTAAAAAGAATCTCACTTAACCAAAACACAATAATAATAGTTATATATACACTTACAATCATTCTAGTTGTCAGTAACCCTACCTATACATCAAGAGGTTCAATACATTTTCATACAGGAATCAATTACCCTATAATATTTATGTACAAACAACGTATGTCTTAATTACGCCGCTACTGATCGAATACTATAGTACAATTGTTATCATGTCCAATGTTTACATTTCAGCACAAATAATAACCATGGCTAATGGTAAACGACGATTATTGTACAAAGATTATGTGTACTACTCGAAGAACAAAAGCAAGCGTTGGGACTGCGTGTCATATCCTCTCTGCAAAGCCTTTATAATTGTTGACAACAATCTTTCCGTTTGGGAATATTCCGGTATCCACACTCATCCAGCAAGAAATCTCATTAAAACTATAGAAGGTACATATGTAAAAGTACGTTAATTTGGTCCGAATAAATGTTGTTATAATGCTCTAACTAGATAGTTTTATTTCACACCATCTTGTTGCTACCCTTATAAAACAAATAGAAAACCTTAAAAAATGAATAGATATCAATATTGATTAAGAATTTCCTTTCAGTTGAATTTATCACGACAGTTCAAGGCTCGCAGCTATTAAAATATCAAGATTACTATTACACAAAAGACCCTATTACCAGAAGAAGGTGGCGGTGCATCAACACCAGTAACTGCTACGTCAGCATTCTTCTGGACGAAGCAGGATACATGAAGAAAATACCTAAACCACATTTGCATCCACCCAAAATCTTCTATAAAACACCTAGCGGAAAATACATGAGGATAAGTACTTACAAAAGAATGTAATTCAATAGTCGTGGTAAGCTAAGCTCTATTAGAAGTTTTTGTAAAATAATATTCATTGTATGCAATTTATAAGTTGATGTATTTAATAATAAATAATGCTTTTCGTTCATAATTAAATAAGATTTTAATTTATTATTGAAATTACAATTGTTTGGAGAACTGCTCTAGACCGATTACTATCCTTCGGGAAAGCGTAAGTTCAGCAGTGTCCGTCATTTGATTTCTCATTTTAGTTATTTATTTACTTCAACTTGCTCCTCAGAATAAAGATCATTTGACATGAGCACAAAATCTCTCAGAGAGGTATATATATCCAATTATTTTGGCGCTGTAAGAATTTAAAGTATATTTAGCCTGTAGATGTGCAAAATATGGTATAATTTTCGGCCTGGCACAACATTGGGCAACTGTAGGCATTTTATAAGATATTAGAGGAAAACTTAAATTAACATTTTTGAAGGTTTCCGTATATCAACAAGAACAATTTGGTGAAGGAGATGAATTTGTGTGTATCACATCACAAAGAGGAAAAAATGTCCTTCTCCATGCAGGCTACAAGTACAACGAAAAAAGAAAAAATAAAAATGGTTCGATGGTGTGGTCCTGTGCATATAGGAACATATGCAAAGCTACCCTGATTATTTTGGGAGAGGTAATCATAAGAGACGATGTCCATGTTTGTAAGGAGCGCATTTTGGTTTAATTAATTATTATAATATAAGTGACTGTCTGTATTTTACTATCCAAACCCGATTTCAGGTCAGTTGGTTTGTGTAGTCACGATGGACACTTCGTTCCAGTTGGTATGATTGAAACTCTTAATATCCAATATAAAGCTTCGCGTAGGATGTTTATTTTTACTTTCTCGTATACGTAGTAAAGAGTAAGAATTCTAACCGTCAAAAAATTCGACCTCGCGATTTTGACGGATTTACATATGATTTAACGTATTCTTTAACTTATTGCCACCAAATTTAACATGCATGCATGACATCAAAATATAAGGTTTCTATCAACTTTTGAGTCGTCGATCACGAAAGTTAAGCAACCAAGTGCGTGGTCATGTGTGCACTGGTGTTTACATCTGAGGAGAAGGTGATGACTTTGTTTGGCTAGTCATGTATGCAGCTATGTGAGGACAAAAAATTAAAGCCTTTATCTATCAACCTCAAAAAACACAAAAATGTCTTAACAGTCAGAAACTACTAAAAAACTTTTGAAAAATCATAATTCGAAAACTACGAAAAATCGTAGAACATACATAGGGGTTATTCGGGTTTGTCTAGGGCTACTCTATCTCTGGGCTTCAGTTTTACACTATTTTTTTGACAAAAATACTGCAATTTCTAATTATAATTATTTATTTTTGTGTGGACCTACTACATATCTATTCTATTGTATTTATTTACATTAATTTGTAATAAAGTTGAATTTTAAAGGCTAAAATGTATTTCAATGTTTTCTCAATATACGCGTAAGAGTGTGAATGTGCTAGATGAAATCTTCTACCTTATAAGTACACGTGTACACGTTGGAAATAAGTTATCTTACGCAGTGGTATGAGAAAGTAGAGTAAAGTAGCATTTATTGCAGCTGATCGTAAATTATAACCTCTTTTTTTTCTATCACTATTACCCTTCAACGGGAAGGTGCATCATAAGCGAACCCACCACAGCGTTACAAACACTGCAATTTAATTTAATCTTTCCAAAAAATTTGACTGTAAAGCGCTTGGCAGACGTCGAAGCGGGCAGAGCCGGGCATTGTGGCCGCGAAGGAATTGTATACCTGCTAACGCACATGGTGGCGGCAAGCCATAGGCATTGGCGAGCACTACGAGCTAGCGCCCCTCGAGAAAAAACCGGCTGTCCCGTCGTCCTAGAGGCGCCTTACGGTTATTATTATTTAAATTAGAAAGTACTAGTCTTTAGGAACCGGTCGGTACAGAATCGTACACTCTTCCCTACATAGTTTTAGGCATCAGTGCAAATATAAACATTTGATTTTATCAAAAATGCTAATTATAATGGTAATTTTCTTTACAGTGGTTCTGTTCACAACGATACATGACAAGCAGCTAATGAAATACAAAGGTCATTACTACACCAAGGCACCATATCTTCAAAATAGATGGCGATGCATCAACACCAACTCCTGCTATGTAGCACTGCTGACAGACGACTTCTGCAGGGTCCGAAAAGAACCACACAAACACAACCACCCGCCGAGAACCTTTGTAAAAATGCGCGACGGAAGATATAAATCAATAAAAGACGTATATGTGTCAACCCATGTGTACCCTGAAACCAATGACTATGAGCATTGGGAACCGTTATACTCTTCATAACTCATAAAAATTGAATAAGTATCGTTTATATCAACGAATTAGGCTCACTGTCCATGCAAGCTGTAGGTAAATGACGGCAGGCATATTTTGAATATGTGTTGTGTCCACGTAATCGTCAACCACGCTGCAAAACGTTTCAGTTTTGTACAACAAACAAGTGTTTTCGTCTCGCAAGTCATCTGAGAAGTGACATACCCAAATCCGACTAAAAACTATCTTGCATATTGGAAGTAAGAGTCACAGTTCACGGCGGGACATTCGACGAACGTATGATGATATATTCCGAGAGCTGATAAACATATTTGAGCTGGTACTTGAGGCAAGTTGAAAACCTGTCATATATTCTCCTATAATACCCTAACATAGAGCTGCAGACCAGTACTCTTGAATTCCAAACACTAGCGACTAATTGGATTCATATTACGTGGATATTGAGTACGGATTTTGTTAGAATTCAATAATATTAGTTCACACAATTGTTACGCAATATGAATCCAACTTAGCGCTGGTGTCGAAATTCAAAAGTACAGAGCGTCCCAATATCAATGTGGATGGATCAGGATTGGTTTCAAGACTAAGACTACTGGCTAGGAAGTAGTAGGTATAGCTAAGTCAGCCCTAATAGCTTCGAAGTTGCAATTTTTTTTGTAAAAAAAATAATAGTTTAAAAGAACTAAAAAAACACGCTTTTATATTAAATCGGACCAAAAAGTGAAAAATAACTTTTTAGTGTAGAAACTAAATGATGATCGAAAAGTATAATTAATATTTAGAGAAAAGCGTGTGGTGCTAAATAACATTAGTTTTTGAAAATACTCGATCGGTACAATTAAATTGAGCACACCACTAATATTTTTATGTTAGTGGTGTGCTCAATTTAATTGTTATTTGGTTTTTTAAAAACTATTATTTTACTATCCATTTTTTAGTGCGAATTATAACAGTACCTACTTATATTATTAAAAAAGTTCTTAACACCGCCAACTTAACAATAACAACGCCATCTAGTGACGTATGGCTGAACTAACATTCCAAACGTTTAATTTATTAGTCCTGGCGATTCTAATCAGGATAATGGGATATTCTTATCGAATTATTGTAATGTCATCGGTCTTTGATAAGTCTATGAAGTTTAAACGAAATCTGACCGTTTAAAGTGGGTCAAAATCGAGCCACTTTAAACGGTCAGGTCAGTTCATACAGGAGTTACAAACATACAGGTGAAACTAATATAAGCGTTTTAAAAATGTCATTCAGCTCTCGGTAATAGGCAAACAGGGGGGCTATTCCCTAACTTGTTTTGACATTTGAAAGTGATGATCACCGAGTGAATTACATATCCATTGCTGTTTTTACACGACGAGTGCCATAATAGCGTGTCGTATAATACAGCAATGGATATTTATTTCACTGAGTGATGATCACTTTCAACTGTCAAAACAAGTTAGCGAATAGGCCTACAGGACGGTGCCTCTCTGTGGTTTTTCTGCGGTCATTTTATGCGGCTTACGTGGACAGTAGGTCTAGTTTTCTTCTTAAATTTATTTGTCATTTTTCTTTCTTAATTCGTTTTTCATTTGTGGTCAAAATCATGTGTCAAATAGTGTCCTTAAATCATAGGTTAATGTACTTACGTACCTTAAATATTCCCAGAACAAGCATCAAGAGAAACGGTGTCTTATAATGGTAAAACAAGGTACCCCTTGCTTGTCACTAGACAATTATTTTACTTCAAGTATTAAAGCCTCCAGAATTGTCAAATTATGAATATTTTAAACTCGACCTAAACGTAGTTTCTTATGTACACATCTTAGAAAAAGTATATAAAGCTGGGTCCAGATATGATCGTTTGCCCGATCCGATCAGCATATCCATATCAGCGTATCATGTATCAAGCTCCGTATCAAGTTGTGGACGCTCGATTTGCTCCGTATGACAATCGTATGAAACTGACATGACATGGGTCGGGCCGTGTCATAACGGCGTATCAAGATCGCGTATACGCGTATCATCACCCGTCCACATATGCGATCATGATACGCGTCGGCGATACGGATACGCTGATTGGATGGGGCAAATGATACATAATCTGGACCAGGCTTTAACAAATGTATTTAACAAAACGTCACAATAAATACATAAGGATGTGTTTACTGCCCAATAAAGTACACTTATAGATTTTTCGTACCTTGTAGAGTGAAGCAGCTATAATTTTATAAGCTTTAATTTACTTGTTATATTTGTAATTGTATGTATACCTATGTATGTTCGGATATAATTGTAACTGATTTTTTTAGCTTATCTTTGTAATTGATGTAGTTGTTACATCACAATTCTCGTATTTTATTTTATACCTAGTTCTTATATCCTCTATTTTATTAAGAGTCGACCGCAGAAGATGATTTGTACTAACAATTAAGATGATAGGATTAGATTCTTTTAAGAACTTCTCATGGTACTGTACTTATATTGTGTGTAAAATAGAATAATTGTTTTATATCTACACTCATGTCATAATATTCGAATTATGATGTAGATAAAGTAGTTTATGTAATTGCACATAACTTTGTATTTAAACACTCGCGCATACTATTAAACAAAACTCGCCAAGGCTCGTTTTTGAATTCCCGCTCGTGTTTTATCAACCCCTATTATGTGACAGTTACATTAACTACTATGTTATGTTTCTTTTGTTAGACATGCTTTGAAATGTTTGAAACACGCACATTACCAATGATATTATATTTAAAAAGAGGTAGATAGGTTACTTGCTTGCATAAAGTGGCACCCTAAAAGTAAGCTGATTAGCACACCCAAGCATATGTCTTTCTCGTTTACTCTATTGCTAGATATCATGTTGTCTTACTCACAACTTACAATACGACCATGTTAACTCGCCACATACGACAACATGAAATCGTAGACTTTAGGTGCCGAGTTAATTTGACCGTGTAAAATGATGACATTGTGGACCATTTTTAACTTTGAATTAGTGTGAAGGTATACTACGAAGGCTATCTACCTCTTTTTGAATATAATGTCATTGCACATTACTATATTAAACTGAAAGAACAAAAAAGTCCGGTTATGATCGAGTATTAAGACCGCGGGACCATTCGCTATCTGGGCGACTGCTCCTCCAGCTAATATAAACAGAACTGTGGGACAGATCCAATAGTGGCCTTTACACGTGTGATTTCGCACGCACTATTACACGTGAAAGAGGAAATCATACGCGAAAGAGTGTGCGTGTAAAGAATGTTAGAAGCCTTTCCCTTCTAAAGAGCACGAGACGCGCGTGTAAAATATGCACACTCCGTCGTACTACGCGCGCGATAGATTAGCCTTTATGCGGCCGTTCTCCGTTGTCAAAAACGAACACGAGTAATCGCGCGCGAAAGAACGCGTGCTTAAACAAACTAGTAAAAATTAATCGCCCGTCTCGGCACTATATCATGACTGGATTTTTAATGTTTTTGTTTCTATTGAATTAAGTACATTTCAAGCATTACAATAATTAGCCGCTCTTACCACATTTGCTAAAACAACTTAGCAATAAATAAAATTTCACGGTATTTCCGCTTTTGTTTAAGTTCTTCCATAATTTTATTTATCACACCATAATAAAACGATCTCATTTTGTTTTTTTTTTTGTAAATTTTGAGCTGTCTCAATAACATTTTATTTTTGTAACTTCATTGTTTACTTTTACAAGCTTTACTTCCTAATACTTATAATAAAATTAATTGTAATTCACTTGAAACATTGTCTTTTAATTCGGCATCTTTTCTTACATTTTCTCTCGATTTTTCAATACCTTCACGATGCATTCATGCATTGCAAGAAATAGATAAAATATTTCTAAAAAAATTATGCTGTTAATATTGTCACTATTGAATGACTAAACTCAATTAGGTACAATTTGTACACTTATGAAAGTCAAGTTTGATGCCATCGGTTCAAGAGTCTATACGGTCGAAGAGTTTATTCCTCCCTAAATAATATCTGTACTGAAAATTATTTGGAATAGTAGTGCCCGCGTGAAAACTGAAGTTGAAACAGTGTTTCAAGGAGACGCAGAGGACAGTAAAATAAGTCTATTAAGATTAGATAATGATGAACAGTAACCCAAATGAAGAGAATCAATAAGATGAATATAGTTGTAAGGAAAAGTATGTAGTTTATAAAAGGATAAATAACACAATGGCTCAGATATCGCCAAAACATAAAATGGTCCTAGCTACAAAGTTTTAGGCATCTGCGCAAAAATAAAAATTTGAATCTTTTTGCAATTGTTATTTTATCAAAAATGCAAATTATAATGGTAATTCTCTTTTCAGTGCTTTTGCTTAGAACGATACATGACAAGCAGCTAATGAAATACAAAGGTCATTACTACACTAGGGCATCAAATTCTCGAAACAGGTGGAGATGCGTCAAGACCAACTCCTGCTACGCAGCACTGGTGACCGACGGCTTCTGCATGGTCAGAAAAGAAGCACCCAATCACAACCACCCTCCGAGAACCTCTATAAAAATGAACGATGGTAGATATAAATTAATGAACCCACATCAAAACACTAAAACCAAGCACCACGACCATTGCCTTTGTACGGATCGTAAGATTATTGGATAATTTTTGCTTAAACACAAACGCGTAAATATTTTTAATACTAGAAAAAATACACTGAAAAAAATCAACCTGCCTCAGGCGGGCCTCGAACCCAGCATCTTCCGCAATCCGGGCGGCTACTTCAACCGCTACGCCACCGAGGCTCTGCTTTAACTGTCGAAATTGGTCAGTGCTTGGTGCTTATGTTTTTATGGTAAACATTGTTTCATCAAATCTTTGAAATTTGCACTTAAAAATATTTACGCGTTTTTGTATACGCAAAAATTATTCCATAATGTAAGGTAGCTTTTAAGATGAAACTACCTTACATTATGGAATCGGCGTCTGGGCACGGTAATATTATCTATCCAGTATTGTGACTCGGCCCTGTCCTTGAAATAACTGGCTACGGCCGAGCGGGGCGTAAACACGCGGAAGGGCTGCCCGCCTACAGTATTTTAATTTGAAAGAAAGAAAATAAATTTATTGGCCTTCACAGAGCACGATATTACCTAATTATTAATAAACTATAACAACACATACATAAAGAAAAGAAACGTTAACAAAAACTAACATACACACATTATATACCTACTATTTACTTTATATTTAATTTCTACATTTCTTGTTCTATGATTGTAAATATTTTATTTTACTTATATGTAAAAAAAATATGTTGTGAATGAAATAGGAAGTGTTCAATAAAATACATGTTTTTTTAGGTAATATTTAATAATAAAAAAAATATAGATTTGAGACAAAAATATTTACGCCTTGACTGAGACGTAGGTACTATATTGTGACTGAAACACTTTTATTTTCAAGAAATTACATATTATTATCAACAAACAAAATATTGTTTTTTAAACTCCGCACAAATATCCCTATTTTATAATTTTCCATCTATCAATTCCTGTCAACAATCCGTCTCTTTTCCAAATTACCTAACAACCTGCCAGTATACACCAAAAAAATCCGATCACTACAATACCTACCATTTATTACTCTCGAAAATTATTTCATAATGATATTTCATCATATTTAATAATATATGTAGTTAAGTTATATGTTGGTACATAAGTAAGTAGATAGCCTAGTCTAGGAAACTACCTACCTACGTATTATGTAGTTTTGTTTTTAACGCGAGCGTAGGTAGGTTACTTGTTTGTGTCTTTTTTCACCCTATCCACTTATTTATATATTATTCCAGATTTTGCCCGATGGAAAAATTGAAATACCTAAATATTAAAAACAAATTACCTACGTACTAGTAGATAGGTACATAAAAAATATTGCTCTTTGCCATTTTGAATTATGTAGGCATCTACTTAATTCAATCAAATATTCACAATACAAATCGCACGTTTATGCACGGCTAACTGCTTAAAAAACAATTCACACCGTTAGGTAGTCGCTGCGGCGCATTCGCGACTGGATGCCCACCGGGTGCCCCGCGAACTCGAGGCGCGTAGCATGACGCGCTTTCCGACCGTTTGTATGAAGATAGAAAACTGTATAGATAATATTACCGTGGTCTGGGCGTCAAATAATTTTTTCAGTGTATTTTTTCTACTGATCAATAATAAATTACTGCCGTTTATTTCAAAGACTTAAGGCTCACTGTCCATAGGGGTCATTCATCAATCACGCTACAAAACGTTTCAGTTTTGTACAACAAACAGGTGTTTCTGTCTTGTAAGTCACCTGAGAAGTGACATGCATTTTATACATTAATTTTATAATCTTTTTATTCTTACAATGCTTTGCAAGAACAGTGCTGTGTTTGGTTTTAATAAGTGCCTATATGACTCATTTTTACCAAACTGCCTCAGAAAGAGAGTAATATAGTATGATTACAATTATTATTATATTCAGAATAGATATTGTGTAGGTCTATGTGTTATGTTATTCGTATAATGATAACACTTATTATTTACGAATAACATCACACTATGTATCTACCTATAAATGTTTAACGTGTGCCGCCTAGCATGACCACCGAAACACGATATGATATAGCCATTTATCGCGTGGAACTGCCAAAAATTATCGGATATAACCGCAATCTTGAAAATTTATCGAAACTGCGAACATGTATAAGCCTTATAAATGTTAGCAGTTTCGTTAAAATTCCAAGATGTCGGTTATATCCAATAATTTTTGACAGCTCAACGCGATGAATGGCTATATCATATCGTGCTTCGGTGGTCATGCTAGGCGGGCAGGATGTAATAGATTGGGGAAAAAGTTTCTTCGCATTTTTTAAGAAAATTCAAAACATTTTTTAATATAGTTAATTTACATTTAACTAAAGTATGTAGGTACCATTTTGTTCGATAACTTTTTGCCATCTTGTAGGTAGGGACATGATCCCATTGCTATAGAAATTTTGGGACTTCTGGTCAAAATACCGCGACAAGTGGTTTTGGCAGTCCTCTCGTGATGTTAACCTGACACTGCCTAAAGAATTCTGAAGAGACCGAAACAGGTGGAAATCTGAAGGTGCAAGGTCAGGACTATACGGCGGATGCATTAACACCTCCCAGCCAAACTCTCTTAATTTTTGCTGAGTGGCTAAAGATCTGTGAGGTCTAGCGTTATCATGATGAAAAACCACACTCCTTCTGTTGATTAATTCCGGCCGCTTTCTCTCAACTTCTTGCTTTAATCTCATCAGTTGTTCGCAGTAGAGTTCAGAATCGATGGTCCTGCCTGGTAGTAACAGCTCATAATGAATAATGCCCTTCCAATCCCACCACACACACAGCATCACCTTGTTGCGAGTTAACCCGGGTTTCGCCACAGTCTGTGAAGCCTGACCGGCCTTTGACCACGACCTTTTTCGCACGTTCTTGTCGTACGTGATCCACTTTTCATCACCAGTTATCAGCTTCTTCAAAAATGGTTCGGTTTCATTACGTCGTAATAAAGAATCACAAATGAGTACACGGTTCATTAGGTTTCTTTCAGTGAGCTGGTGAGGTACCCAAATGTCGAGCTTTTTTGTGTACCCAGTTTTTTTCAAATGCGCCAAAACTGTTTTGTGGTCAATTCCCAGTTCTTCAGCTATGTCGTAACTACTGACATGCCGATCTTGCTCCACTTTTTCAAAAATGGCATCCATTTTATCTGTAATAGGGCGACCAGAGCGACGTGCATCTTTGACATCAAAATTTCCGGATTGAAAACGCTTAAACCAAATTTGTGCTACTCTCACAGACACTGCACTAGGTCCATAAACATCGCAAATTTTTTTCGCGGCTTGCGTTGCATTTTTACCTTTTTTGTAGTAAAATTTTAAAATGTATCGAATTTCTTCATTAGATTCACTCATCTTGGCGGTACGAAAAACAAATGAAAATCACACATTTTCCGAATTTGAATTTGGAATTATGTTCTTTAAAATTTAAACTTTCAATGATACCAAAACCAGCCAGATACAAATAGTATAGCCAAAGATATTTTATTACAAGTTTATACATACTATAATGCGAAAAGACTTTTTCCCCAACCTAATATTTCAAAGTGCAAGGCGTCGTTAGTTTTTACCTCTAGATGATCTTTTTTTATGGAATAGGGAACCAAGTAACAGACGTACTTACACCTGATGGTATGTGATCACCGCCACCCATGAACATTTATTTTGCAACACCAGAGGAATTACAAATGCGATGCCGGCATTTAAGGTAAGATATATGCTCTTTTTTTTAAGATGTGCAGGTCGTATCGGTTCGGTAACACCGCTGGCGAAAGTTAGTTCTGCATTCTTATGCTTCGCGGTATAAAATTGCGCTAAAAACGGTTGTGGACAACGAGGCATCAACACTGTGGGGATAGATTTGACGTCGCGAGGAACGATGACGCAATGTAGCAGCTGGTATATGTAAGTGTAAACAACTCCTCAGAACACTCCCCGTGATACAGGCGATAGAAGATGCAGAGTGATGCCAGATCTTATTACGCAATGTCAAAGTATCAAGCCGATCAGAAAGGGCTGGTTCGTCAACAATTCGAGCTGCTCTCCTTTGTATGCGGTCTAAGGGAAGAAGTTGGTACTAGGATGCGCCCGCCCACAGATAGAGCAGTATTTAATGTGGGGCGTAATTTGCGCTTTATATAGTAATAGGCGATGGGCCAGCTTTAATTACCCTGTTCTCACATTCCCCTTCAACCTGTAGAGCACACCAAATTTCATAGAGGCCAATTTAGCATTACTTTCCAAATCACCGCGGAACTGAATGACACTCGATATGTTGACCCCAAGCGATACTGGCTGAGGCTATTAGGGGAGTGTTCTTGAACTGAGGGCATACGACAAAAGGTATATTTTGCGGTAAACGTGCAAACTTGTCTTCTTTGGTTTCAACTGGACCAAATTAAGTCGACCCCAATCCGAAACTGCTTAAACAAATCTCAATATCGGACACAAGTTTGTTTCTGCACACCATGACGTTTTCCCGAGAAATATTGATACGACCGGAATATGCGGCAGTTTTGAATGCATTTCATCTTAGGCCTCAGAATGACAACGCACTTGCTATACCAAGTGCTTTTTTATTTGTTGTTGCAGGTTTTAATATGTGACGGTATCCACTTACCACCATGTGGACCGTCAGCTTGTTTTTCATCTAGCTGCATAAAAAAATGGGCATCACCCGTACTATGATCTGCATAGCAATGAATGTTGCTAACTTGCAACATAATATAATCGATCTGCAAAAGAAATAGCGTAGAGGATAGCAGACAGCCTTGTGGGACATCAGAATTCACGGATTTGGAATCAAAACATGTACCGTAAACTAAGAGCTTGATGCTCCTAATCGTAAGAAAATTGCCGATCCAGTTGCACAATTTCGCGGGAAGCCCATAGAGAAGAAGCTTTTTAAGCATTGGTTTGTGCCATACCCGATCAAAGGCCTTAGCTATATCCAAGCTGACCGCTAAAGCCTCATAGTCATAGGCTATATTTTGTCTAACTAAACGTGAACTAAACTAAATTTTTTTACGTTGATTAACATGTTGTTGAACTAGCTTTTCTTATTTTTTAGTACTTTCGAGAAAGGAATTGGAAGAAAGTATAGAACGGTATTTAAATGAATCCGATTTTGACAGCGATGTAGGCAACACAATAATAGAGTACAGAGGGGCAGAAAATCTCTAATCCCGACACCATCTCCTACATTTAGACATCGAAACGCGAGTCACATTCCCCAATTTTCGAGCAAAGTAATTAGATGCCGGGTTTGCCAGAAAAAGTCCTGGATTATTTGTACAGCTTGCCAGGTGCACTCATGTATTCACAGAGCGAGACACTCTTTCAAAAAGTTTCATTTCTCCTAATTTTGTGCCTTATTGGTATTACTTTATATTTTCATTATTTTTTATTCAAAGTGTATTTGCTGCTCAATTTATTACTTTTAGTTTTATTTAGAAAAATCTTTACTTGTGCTCAGCGTTGCGGATTCTATAATATTAGTTCTTTTGAAAGCATTTCGGTGTTACTTAGAACTAGGGAAAATTGCCCTTTTGTCTTACGACGTTAATGACACACAATATTCAGCAATCTTATCTTATTACGGGATCGTGAGTCTCCTCACGGTTCACACCGATCCATCAGGATCTACTGTGGCTCCCCTTTCTTTTACGCTTGTCACTCCTTGAATATGCAGGCCATTAGTTCAACTATATCTATGTGTTTGAAGAACCTGTATTACGCTGGCCTTAATTTTTTCGGAACTTTCAGAAATACTAGCAGAGCAAGTGGAAACTGAATATGAATCAGAGCTGGAGGAAGATGCAGAGATTCACAATAATGACTCAAGCGATATTGTGGCTCTGCTTCGGGACAGGGATGCTAAAAGAGAATGTCCTACAGAGTTAAGACTTAGGAAAAAAGAATCGGGAACAAAAATGTACCAGCAGAAACTAAATAAGATAAATAGAATGTTAGGAAAAGAGTATGTAGGTTATACAAAGATTAATAACAAAATTGTACAAATATTGCCAAAACCTAAAAGGGCCATAGGCCCAAAATGCAAATCGCCTTACTGTGCGCGCAGCAAAGTAATATTTTGTGCAAACCTCACAGAAGATATGCGTCAGCAAATTTTTCATAAATTCTGGGAGATGTCATGGGCCAACAAAAAGAAATATGTTTCATCTATGGTAGATAAAAGGGAAACTAAAAGGAAGAAATTCGGGTGTGAATTTGAACGAACGCACTCTAAAGTGTATCATTTGATGATAGGAGGCAAAAAGGAAAGAGTGTGCATGACGACATTTCTTCATACGCTCGGGATAAAAGCTTGGACTGTTCGCTATTGGTGTGCTGATCGATAAAATGGGGGCATAATCCTTCTTAAAGGTGTCCAACTGTCGATACTTGAAATCGAATATGTAGGTGGGTATATATTTTATGCTCATAGACCGAAACACTCATTGAGTGAAAAAACAACTGACATCACAACGCCTTGTGGTCAATGTAAAATATCCACATTATTTTTTCAAATATTTTTCACGCATATATCTGTGTGTCTGTTAGATTGGTCTTAATGAATAGTTTATATAGAGACAAAAGCGTGTGGACAGCGGTCAGCCAGCACCGAGTACTCAGCGACGCTGAAGCGCGGTGCGGCGCAGCGCTCAGCTCAGCGGCGTTATTCTAAAACGCTTCACATGCAATAATATATTGGTCTATATAACTGTCGTTTACAGTCCAACAAGAAGCTCCTGAATTAGCGGATAGAGAAAAAAATACATTAGATACACCATTTAGAGAACAGCCTAAATACCTCTGTTTGAAGAAAAGTAACTTTAATTGTGTACATGTGATGAAAATTTTCAGCTATTCAAAGCAAACAAAGTGAGCAAAAATAATATTTGTGATATTTCTGTTGAGTCTTACTAAAGCTTTAATTGTAGAAGAGAAAGATACAAAATTAAGAAACGTTCTTCGTATGTTACTCTTTTAAATGTTATATTGCTATGTGCCGATTAAAGTAAAATTATCTAAAACTACTAATTGTCTGTGTATTGACATTTGTTCGTTGTACGAAAATAAAGATTTACTTTTAGTGTATTTTTTGACTTATAGTGTATTTTTTACACTATAAGTCTCGACAATGCTAAATCCCCCGATGCTTATGACTTTCTTGATGCTAATAACCTCTTATATACGCTATAATGTTTACAGATCTAAGACTAATCACACTCGTAAATGGTAAACAGTATTACTTATATAAAGGGAATACGTACTATAAAAAGGACAAGCGGCGACATGGCTGGCGTTGGAGTTGCACTAAAAAATGTAATTCCCATATCATCTTAAGTGACGATGGTTGCATTTTATCCGTCGGTCAGGAGCACTCACACCCACCCCAAAGTTATCGCATTACATATAATGGAATGTATGTTAGGATTTGAAGAAGAAATCATAAAGACTGATGAAGAAGATAATTTCGAAATGGAAACCTATATACCTAAGCACGAGGTTGCATTTGCAGTAGCAAAACAATTTCTTATTTGGGATTGTAGTGCGTCAATGTTTTTTCTGTGATATGATGTAACTGCAAAACGTGTTATTTACTAACTAAAGAATAATATACTGTTATGTTATAATCATATAGAGTGTCAAAATTACAGATATGTATTTTTGTAGCCTAGATATAAATAATATTCATCATTTTTGTAAAAAAAAATGTTAACAGTTTGATAATAAATATGAGAAACAGATTCAAGTACTATTACTTTTTAGCTATCTAAAAATTCCAAACTATAGGATTGTGAAAATGATATAATGATCAATCAGTTTCATCTTGTCTCATTTCGATTCGATCTTAATCAAATTTGTAATATTTAATATAATTTTCTTCTAATGAATGTGTTATTATTATCACATCGGTCTGTATTTCCTTTACAACGCTCAGCTTTATGTATATCTTTAATAAAAAAGTTCTTATTTTTAATTTCTCATACTTAATTTTGTAACACGCAAGTATTAGGCTGACTAGACTAGGGGTTCCCAAACTTATTTTCATTGTGGCGCCCATAGGAATTTGCCAATTTTTTGCGACTCTTCTGTTTTGCCGCCCCTTCCCCATCCCCCTTTTTATAATTATAAGTATGGAGTTTTCCTGATAACTTGGCTAGAACCCAAGTTATCAGAAAAACTCCATACTTATAATTTTAATTGGAAAATAAATTCATACAAAAACAAAACTGAACAATAAATATGAAAAGAGGTTTTTATTTAAATATGTGCTTATTTTTCTAAGCATAGCTTCTCAAGTTTGGAAATCGCTGCTGTCATCTCTTTCTCTACATTTATTTTCGCTCGACTCGCTCGCATCAGAAAGCCGTTTTATGTGGATCCCCACACGACGCCCCTGGAAAATGCCGCGACGCCTAGCACGTCGCAACGCACAGTTTGGGAAACCCTGCTTTTATTTTTCATCTTACTAACTATGGAGAAACATGTTGGTCGAAAGTACAGACGACAGTAGAACAGACTACCCAAAACTGTCTTTCTTTAACAAAATTTCCACCTTATTAGAGAGTAATAGAGTTCAAAGCCTATTGAATAAATTTGACAGTTTTGGTAGTGTGACCTGCCATCGTCTGTAAATGAGACCAACAAGATGATCAATGGATCATCTTGTTGGGACAAGCAGATATAAACGAATGCGAACTAGGAATAGTGGCTTATCATGCTGAGCTCAGCTTATCGAAGATTTTAGATCAAAAATGTTTGGTGATCCAACTGAAACGTATAAATCTATCAATCAAGGTATAAATTGTTTTTTTTTTTAAGTCTAAGCCAAATTGGAAATTTTTCACACAAAAAAAAAGTAACATCGCTGTAACATCGGAAACGCTGAAAAAAAGTAATATAAGCAGGGCGGGTTGTCGTCTCCTGTGCTGTTCAGCCTTTACGTTGACGGGCTCATTGGTGCACTCAGCGACACCGGGGTGGGCTGTTCTGTTGACGGACAAATGGTCAACAGTAAAAGCTACGCCGATGACATGGTTCTTTTGAGTCCATCAGTGAGGGCGTTGCGTAAACTTTTAGCTGTGTGTGAGGCTTATGCTGTAGAGCATGGACTTCTTTATAATACTAAGAAGAGCGAGTTTTTAATCTTCCGAGAGAGAGGTAAAAAAACTCTTGGTGGTGCCCCCGGTTAGTCTTCTTGGTGTACCGTTAAACAGGGTGTTCCAGTTTAAATACCTGGGACACATGGTAACCGATGATCAGAGTGAAAATTGTGATATTGAGAGAGAGCGGAGAGCATTGGCAGTCCGAAGCAATATGCTTGCCCGCAGGTAGAGAAGTTAAAATCACCCTTTTCAAGGCTTTTACACCTGCAACCTGTGGTGTGACTACACGCAGAAAGCTTACAATGCACTCCGCGTGCAATATAATAATACCTTTAGGATGCTGATGGGCTTCCCCAGATTCTGCAGCACTTCGAGCATGTTTGCTTAAGCTGGTGTCGATGATTTCTACGGCATCATGAGAAAGCGAACAGCGTCAGCAATGTGCAGGATGAGAGGGAGTTCAAATGGCATCCTGACAGTAAGAAAAGAGAAATTTGACTGCCCCATTATTATGCATTGGAATCGAATGCATATGGGAGGGACACTCAAATTTCTAAATTGATTAGAATTAAATTATATTTTGTATTGTTTATCCTTCTGTTTGCTTTAATTAAATTTGACTAACCTAGCAATAAGTAATTTACTAACAAAATTATGGACTATAAATTGGGTCTGAAATAAATGTTTATTAAATATTATTATTATATTATTATTAGTGGTCGGATATTCGGATGCATATTTACCTAAAGTGAATTTTTGGGTGAGAAATTATGGAAGCGGCTTCTTAAAACATATTTTTTAAATACAAATTCCGGGATTCCAAAAAAATTCGGGAATGTCGATCTAATCGGATGCATATTTACCTAAAGTAAACGACTTGTTTAGCATGTGTCATTAAATGAACGAAAGGAACTATTTTCGCCTCACTACCTGCACACAAACAGGTATATAATTTGCCGTCTCACTCGCACTCATTGCTTATCAGACTCAAGACACCGAGTTGTTTGTTGCTATGTGAAGAGAAGAAAGAAAATTACTCATCGTGACCTTTGCTATGCTAGTTTGGCAACCTGATTTATAAAATTAGCTGGCATCCGATTCCATAGTTAAAAAGCATTTGATCGAAATTGCGAGACTTTTACAATTGATACAAAAATGCATTTCATAATAGCCAACACCTGAACGTAAGTAAATATACACCCGACCCGATTTGATTCTACCGGAATCCCAGAATTTTTCCGATACAAAAGTGCTTTCTATATTAGCTGTAACATCATTTTTTTGTGTAGTCAAAATAAATCAAAATTATCATCTATAAGTTTGATAATAGAGGGGTGGAGCCATCTATCGTTAATATGTCACACCAAGTAGGATGGTTGTTGCTAAATAGATATTGCTTATTGTAGCATAGCACGGGTGACATAAATAATGAAGATTCATGGAAGTAGGATAGAGGTCGCTAGTTATATAGAAGTGGTCGATTCAGTTAGTTTGGCTACTCACCACCCAATTGTTTTGTCGCTTTATTTCTTGTTCTAGAATATTCCTAAAGTGTAATTAATAAGTAAAACTTCCGTTAGCAAATTTATTACCAAATATGGTAGTGATTTGGAGTTCGAATCGCAAGCTTAGAAGTAGGGAGGGAGCCTATAAATATCAGTACTTGAGGCGTGGAGAGCATGCATTTGTGTACTTGACTTCTTGAATACCATCTAGATATTGATGTATTTCTTGAAAAAATATTTATAAGTAATTGGCTCCAACCAGTAACTAAGTTGTTAAAATAAAAAGTTAATAAAAAGTGATTTCCCCTGCTTTAAAAGGGCAAGTAAAGTAGATTTTAATCAGTTGGATAGGTATAGATGTTGTATAAAGTTTACAAATTCTTAGGTTATGTATTACATTTCTAGGGTTCCTTGGACTGTGGTCCTATTGTTGTCGGTTCTTCACTAGACAATATTTATATACCTGTTGTAAGACTGAGAAGCTAGGGGAGTATGATTGAATGTGATGACATCCTGAACTATCATCCATTCTGATCTTGAGGAATCAATAAGGAAAGTCAGAAGGAAAACTTCCGAGGTCACCAGGACAAAAGATAGCAAGGGAGACTTTCTGCTACCAAGTCTTGAAGTTAAGTAATCCTCCCATAAATTTATGCCCCTGCTTACTCATTGCATTCCCTAAATACTTTTTGTTAGAATTTGAATTGAGAATTAAATCATTTCTTAATAAAACTTTTAAAAAGACAATACAAAGTCTAGAGAATGTATCTTTATTAATATTACTCCTTAATTACAAATGTTTACTAAGATATAAATGATCTGAATGTAACCTTGAAGAAGCAAACTAATGTATAAAACAGTAGATGAAATTCGTATCAGTAATTATAGTGTTTATCATTCAAATAAAAGTTTTATAGTATTGGTATTCAAACAGTGTATCTTAACTTTAGTACTTTACATAGATTAATATCAGGTGTTAGATTTTTAAGGTTTCTTTAAATAGATATATATTGTTAATTGAATAAAATATCTACTATATAGTGTGTCATAAGTAGTTTTCTTTAGACATCCCTAGAATACTGAATCTAATTAAAAATAAAGGCGCCCTGGGTAAAAAGTAATTTAATAGATTGAGTCTTGTGCGATGCCCTGAACTAACCGGAGGTAACAAAAATTGTTACATAGCCAATACCTGAACGTAAGTATATATACACCCGACGCGATTTGATTCTATAATCAAAACACAAAATTTTGTTGATTCTGGAATCCCGGGATATTTCCGATACAAAAGTGCATTCCATAACTGCGAACATCTCAACTTTAGGTGAATATGCATCCGATTATCCGACCACTGATTATTATATATAGATGTTTTCATTTATTCGGCTTTTATAATATAAAATATCATGGTTTCAGGTCTAAAAATGATTACACTAGTAAGCGGCAAGCAGTATTATATGTATAGAGGTTATACCTACATTCTGGAATCCAAAAAAAGGACAACGAAGCGGTGGAGATGTACCACAGGCTGCAAAGCTTATTTGATCGTTTCACAAGTCCTCGATGATACCATGGTGACCCCAGTACACGACCACAACCATCCACCTCCTAACTATCGCATCACAAGTCAAGGAACATACATCAAAATATGATTTGTCTTCAAAGGATCATTTATAAAATAAAACGGGCAAAGCCTAATAGTTGTGTTATGGATGAAAATATTTTTATTATTAATGAAACAATGCTAAAAACTGGCTTAGCGTCAAGAGATGTACATGATGCTCTGTTAAAGATTGTAATCAAATAAGCAAAGTGACCACAATCCCAATACCTTCTCATCGAAAATAAACAAACGTAAGATGGAAATTTCCAAATGCAACGGGGACATGGAATGAACCTAAGCGCAATACTCGGAAGTACCTACAGGTAACGGCACATCAGAATACCGCAAACTGTCATATTTCTTCAGCAAACTTTATCTTCTATAATCGCGGAATAAGGTTTAACTTACCATCAAATGAGGTGGAGGCCAATAGCTTCACCATTATGTTAAACCCTTTTATGAATTGATTTATTCTTTATCAGGCTTCACCCCTTACATTATTGTACCCAGTGAACGCATATAAAACAGCGTTCACTGATTGTACCGTTTAGCAGCAACAACAAAGGGGTTTTCTTTTTAATTTTTTTCAATGTAAATTGCTGCTTGAGAAATTATATTTCAAATTTTGACATCCGACTTAAAGACAGCATTTTTACATATATAAACTTCAAGCAAATGACTCCATGGTCTGTCACAATCATCGCCATAAACAATATCGCATATAACGCATTTCTCCTATGTACACTTAGGCATGCTTCTGAATCTGATTCTTCAAAACAGAAAACTGATCTGCCTGATGCTCTGACCACAGAATTTATCTTTTTCATTACTTGCAGAGTTTAAAATTATAAGATGTCAATCCGGAAAAAAGTTCTACATGTACAAAAACTATACATATTCTATGGCACGAGGCATGACGGATGGAGGGCAACGATGGAGATGCACCACAGGCTGTAAAGCTTATTTGATCGTTTCACAAGATGCCACGGTGACCCCAGTACACGACCACAACCATCCACCGCCTATCTATCGGATCACAAGTCAAGGAACATACATTAAAATATGATTTGTCCTCAAAGGATCATTTTATATAAAAAAAACCAGGTATATCCTCCTAATGGTTATGTTATAGATAAAAAGATTTTAATTTTAATAACAATAATGCTAAAAACTGACTTATCATCAATAATGTATATATTTAGGGTCGGTAGGAGTAGGTACCACCGCCTTGCTTATTTCTGCCGTGTAGCAATTCGCTGTGTTTCAGATTTAATGGAAAGGTAGCCAGTGTAATTACGGGCATGGAGGGCATATCATCTTAGTCCCCAGGATGGCAACGCACTTGCAGTGTTAAGTGATTTACCCCTAATATTGCAAGTGTCTATAGGCGACGATAACCACTTAACCCCAGGCGCGTCGCAAGCTTATTTGCCATCTCGTAATATAAAAAAATGCACACGATGATCTGTTATAGATTGTAATGAAATAAGCAAAAAAACAAAGCCTTCTTGTCGAAAATAAACAAACATAAGACAGAAATTTCCAAATGCAACGTGGGCAGGCTACAACAAACTGTCAAATTTCTTCATAAGACTTTATTCTTTATGTTGGTGGAGTAAAGTATATGTTTTTTTAGCCTACCACCGTATTGGGTATCTACATAAAGAAAGCAGGACAGCAGCGCCGTTGTACCAACGCTTATCAGCACTGGAAACGCATTTTTGAATCATTAGAATTCCAAATCGTGTATGAAATCGCAAGATTCGTATGCGAATCCCTAAAATCGCTATTTTTGAATATTCATACTCGTGAATTTTGCAACGAGTGGTCCGACCCACTCGTTTCCGATATTCTACCAGTAAAAAATCAAATGATGACATTTTTACTTTATAATTTACGTTCCGTTCCCCCGTACCTCATTACCGGTTTTTAAAATTAACGAGTTACGGCTTTCCGGTTTTTATTTCTACAGCATGAAATGAAAAATGTTATAAGATTCGAGTTTTAAGGCAAAGAGAGTTCTAATGTTTCAAAAATACATGAAATTGGCCTATTCGCTAACTTTTTTGACATTTGAAAGTGATGATCACCGAGTGAATTACATATCCCTTGCTGTTTTTACACGACGAGTGCCATAATAGGGTGTTGTGTAAAACAGCAATGAATATGTAATTCACTCAGTGATGATCACTTTCAACTGTCAAAAAAAGTTAGCGAATAGGCCTGCTGGTTAGCGCAGGTGTTTTTTAACCCCTGACAGAAAAAAAGATGTGTTATAAGTTTGACCTATCTGTGTGTCTGTCTGGCTGTAGCACCGAACCTCCTAAACGAATGGAACAATTTTGATGTGGTTTTTTGTTGTTTGAAAGCTGACACGATCGGTTCTTAGCTATAAATTTATGTCGGGGGTTAAGTACATAAAATTTTCAATTTTGTAGTTTTTTTGTGAGGATCGCGCCGATCGGCACTGGAAAATGCCGTCCTGCGCCGATCAGCGCGGACAAGTTTCGTCCAAAAATTTTCTTTTTCTATTTATTTGATGTACCTAAGCTTTATTTTTGCACTAGCTTCTGCTCGCAACTTTGTCTGCACAGTATTAGTACAAATTATATGTTATCCTGATGTATGAGCTATATTATTGTAAAGATTCGTAACAAACACACTCCAGACATCCATCCATACATCTATACATCCTAGAAATTTTCGCGTTTTTAATATTAGTAAGATTTTGTGAAACACATTTTCCAACAATACAAAATCGGCGTCTAATGAGCTCGACATTTTACATGCTACTAATGGCAGGCTTCAACAACATAACTACTAACGACCGACCGTTCCCATGGTAACAGTAGAATTTTGACATATTTTGTTTAGGATAACCTCAGAGGATAACTGAGGATATCTTTCAAAATCTTAAGGCTAACACTGCAGCGGGGGAATTTAATAAAACAAAGGGCTTTTCTGTCTAATTTTCTATAATTAAAATTTCTGGTTGACAAATTGTATTTCAAATTTTGACATCCGACTTAAAAACAGAAAACCTATTTATGATTCTACTAGGTCAGTCGCGATCATCGCCATAAACAATATCGCATATAACGGTTTTCTCCTATTTACACTTAGCAAGTTTTTGAATCTGATTCGGCAAAACGGATAACTGACCTGCCTGATGTTCTGTCCACAGAATATATCTTTTTCATTTTTCACAGAGTTCAAAATTATAACGTGTCAATCCGGCAATAAGTACTACATGTACAAAAACTATACATATTTTATGTCACGAGGCATGACGGATGGAGGGCAACGATGGAGATGCACCACAGGCTGTAAAGCTTATTTGATCGTTTCACAAGATGCCACGGTGACCCCAATACACGACCACAACCATCCACCCCCTATCTATCAGATTACAAGTCAAGGAACATACATTAAAATATGATTTGTCATCAAAGGATCATTTTATAAAAAAGGGCATGTCCTAATGGTACTTCCTTTTGCTTAATATAAACATTAGCCTCTAATTAATTCTATGTCATTTCTTATTGCTCTTGTATGTAAATAAATAAACGTACTTTTTTACATATATAAAGTAGCATTTCCTTATTTTGTCAAAAGGGTGATAAAAAGTAGGGTGCCACGAGGGAGCAATACTATTTTAAAGTTCGAGCTACATACTTTGAATCCGCTCTCGCCTTTATAAATAGTTCTTTGCTCCCTTAGTAAACAATCTACTAATTTTAATACATTTGCTTAAAAAGTAGACTTTCCCATATGTGGTTAGCGTGCGTAAAGTTATTCCACTCCAATCAGAGCTTGCACTGTCCATATTGTCATTTTTATCGCTTGCATCTTGTGCCGTTCCCCTACTCTGGCTGCGTTACCGCCGATACGTGATCTTCACCATTTTCGTCTGCGAAAGCGTCATTTCTTTCACTGTTGGAGTCCGACTCTTCTAACATCTCCAAAATGCTCCCAGAGTTACTTTTGAGTGATATTATTGTAAATTACAAACAAAAAAAAATAGTAAAATTATCAATTACCATAAGAAAACACATATATAAATATGTCACGAAAAAACAACGCCGTTAATGACGATGGGTCATATTGACCCGTTTTCACTTGACGCTTGTGTATCATCCCGTGCAGATGTCATCGTACCGAGTTCACTAGCAGTACAGGTGGAGGGACACTGTATCTCCAGCTACTAGAATGTTCGAAACCATAGAGTAAGCAAAATTCGAAATATAGCTATATGAAATGAGCTCAGGTCAATATTATCCAGCGTCATTGACGCCAGGGTGGTCAAATCTGATTATTGTAAAAAAAAAGAAAATCTTGCATAATTCAAATACCATTTAGGGCACAACATTACATGACAAAATCAGTTGCTTTTCATCTGATCCATAACGTCTTAATAGAAATACGTCACATTTCCAGTCACCCTGTAAACCTAAACGATCCTGCGTGTTGTTTTACCTTTCCGCCTGTCGTACACTTAGGCTGATCTGGACCGGCACAAAGCCGGCTAGGACAAGTCCTTACTCGTGTACTTGATTCTTTATCGTGCTTCACCCTTTATGTTGGATTCGCCTTTAGCAACAATAACAAAGTTTTTTTTCTGTAATTTTCTTTAAATGTTTGAGTTGACAAATTGTATATTAACATCCGACTTAAACATTTTTCGCTGTATATAATGTCGCATTCAACGCATTTTTCTTTATTCAACTTAAGTATGATTTTGAATCTGATCCTCAAAAATGGATAGCTAGCTGCCTGATGCTCTGTCCACAGAAAATATATTTTTAATTTTTTACAGATTTGAAAATCATAACTCTTGGGTCCGGGAAAAAGTACTACATGTATAAAAGCTATACATATTACCGTGAACGCAAGGAAAAGAGCAACAAACGATGGAGATGCACAGCACGTTGTAAAGCCTATCTGATCGTAACAAATATAGACGACGAAGAAACTGAAGTGACACCAGTACATGAACATAACCATCCACCTCCCAAATACCATATTACAAAGGAAGGATTTTACTACAAAATGTGACTTTACGAAGGCACAATCAAACCGGCCACATGAAATTTTATAAATCCTTTCTTGCACACATAAAATAACAATTGTAAAAAAGTAAGAAAGACATGTACAAAGGTAAACTCATCTCTCACAGAGATCTCTTCCAATCAACCTAGCTTTAGTGAGACCATTTAAATTTTTCCACTTAACCTAAAATTTTCTTCATGTTATAATATGCGAATTACGATCTATAAGGTGAACATAAAAAAGACATACTTTTTTCAAAATAAAAAAAAACAACCTGTAACTTAATGACCGTTATATAACACCAGTTCGGCTCATTATGTTACAGTTATTTTTCTTAAATAACAAACCTTCGGCAAAACGGGCAGGCACAGGGATCTAACCCATTTAGAAAAGACTCAGCTAGATAATTTGCAAAAGCCACTTAGATAACAAATAGTTTATGGCCAGAAAAATCAAAAATAAATGGAAAATTGGTTTATGGTATTATTTTTAGTGTGTAATTCTATTGGTCGCGATAAGAAATCCGGCGCCCTCTTTAGTCCAGTCAACAAGTTCAAAAACGTGAAAAATAGAGATAAAGCTCCTAAAAATATGAGCAATAGCTCATTGGATTCGGAACGACCTCTAGAAAAATGAGTTTTGAGGATTTTACTGCACGTAAAAAATTGCAATTGTTATTAACAAAATAAGATGAAAAAAAAGAGGTATTTACGTTTTTGTTAATAACTCATAAACTATTAATATTTAAGATATTTGGAAAAAAGGTCCTTAAAGAAGAGGAAATTTCCGAAAAAAAAGTCCCAGCTCCCGGAACTCTACCTCTATTATTTATAATTTTAATTTAACGCTGAAAATAGGGCTCCGCGCAGCCATTACGGCATGGGCGCACTGCCGTTAAAGACAGTTTCTTACATAAAATTATTTTTTATAGTAACAAATAAGAATTTAAAAATTTAAATAAATTATGGTGTCATCCAGATACTTGAAAGAATATATTCCCGATGGAATTTTTTTTTTAAATTAATTTTTCAAAAAGTTATGCAATTGTTAATTAACGAATTTTTTTCCTATCTCCGTTTTCATAAATGACGACATAAAAATTTAAATAATAAACCTATAAATTTTTGGCTCTGTGGAGCTCTTCTTATATACAGGGTGTAAAAGACATGAGCAGTCAAACGAAAACCATGTATTCTGCTCACCGTCATAACATTTTTCTTCCTTTAGACTATACCTGGGAAATTGATAGTTACGATTTTATTGAAGGTCTAAGTCATAATTTTTTTTTTCATTTTTTTATGAAAACGTATTGTATGCGTTATTTCTTCATTATTGTCCAAAGAAACATTATCATTTTTTTTAGTATTTCATAACAAAAAATGGCTTCAAAACGTTAGCGTTCAATGTAGCTCACTCGATGCGCACGGACACTAACGAACGGGGCCGCCGTCAAGCAAAATTATCGCGGTTTTGCGAGTTGCATACGAGTTGAGCCCTTTACATTGCGCGGTACAATTTGCAATTTTTTGTAACACCAAAAAATAAAAATCATTTCCCAGCAATATTTTTTTTGAAATATGAAATATATTTTGATGTATAGAATACGTGGTTTTCGTTTGACTGCTCATGTCTTTTACACCCAGTATATACTTAACAAGATCCCGCGATAAAAGTTTATTAAAGTTATTTATTTTGTTTATAACAATTTTTTAAAGTTAACAAAAAATGAAAAGTCTAAGAAATGTTATTAAAAAAAATTTTTAAACAAATGTTATATTATTGCTGCTTTCTTATCCAACAATGGCATTAAGTAACATCGGAAAAAAAATTTTTACATCATTTGTTAAGAAATTGTTTATAAACAAATAGACAAGTTTAATATTTAAAGAAATTTTTTTTTACCATTATGTTGTCTTGGCAAAATAATGATTTTTAAAAAAAAAATTTTCTTAAATAAATTTTTTTATTGTTTATAATCGTTTTTTTTATATTTCGATTGTTTAAATGATTAGTTAAGGAATGATTTTCTCTTTAAAAATCATAATTGGCATTTCTTCATAGGTAAATAGAAAAAATTTTTTTTATCAATAATTTCATTGTTTGTTAACTTAACAATTTGTTATAAACAAATTCTAACTACCGTTATATTTTTTTTCTAGAGCTAAAAAAAATAACAAAAACAGCTATATACAGGGTGTAAGGGACCCGCTCTCTAAAACGAAAAATATAAAGTCTACTACCTCAAAGTAAATTTATGGCATAAGCAGTTTTTTTTTTAATTGAATATTTAAAGAGTTGGTAATTTTACAACGCGCAATGTATTACGTACGTGCGGGCGGCCCGTAGCGGCCCGACGCAAGCGGCGGCGGCGCCCCGGCGCGCGACGCGTATCTAAAACTGAACAGGTTCGAACGCCCGCAGACTAAGCCCGCAGATCATGAAAACCTCTTCACAAATCTTTAGTTTAACAGAGTTACAGTCATTTTTTATGTACGGAGAACATTTAGTTTTCAACCTTAAACGTGTGCATGCAGGGGCATTGAACTCGTAAAGTAGGTAATGAAACTTCAGTAAAGTAACTAACAAAAGCCAACCACCAGGACAGATGTTACACTCGAAATCATCTTAGTAGTCCGGGTACCGGTTGATAATTTTAGTAGGTACTTAAGTATCATACAAATAATAAAAAAACACAAATAAATAATCAAAGCGACGAGTAACAACTTTTGTCTTATTAATTACCTACTTAGCAAATAAGCGAAAGCGCGCGTCATCAAATCAAGTTACCTCAGATTTTATTTGGTCTGAGGTAGTTACCTACCTACCTTTTCACTAACTTGAGAAGCACCATGACATGCTGAGTGAAAAAAGTAGAAAACGAAAATGATAAAAAATTCTAACATGATAAAAGCCCGAGACAGGACTCGAACCAGGGACCTTTCCCGATCCGGGCGAATGCACTCCTCTAAGCTACACAGGACTTGTAAGGTCACGAGTTACAACGAATTTATTGAAGACATTATTTTACACACTTACACACAATCAGTATACCGATTCGTTGGTGTCCCTTTTTATGCCTTGTAGTCTTAATTGATTTAATTTCTAGGCACGAGTAATAGTTTAGCTATCTACGTTTAAAAGTAAACAACAACAAATACCTAGATGGGTGTACGTGAACGGAGAAATAAGCCAGATTTCAGATCCAGATTCGATTCCGCACTAATACTAGAAAAATAACGAAAATGACAAGGAAATAAATAAAACTAACAATTTGATAAAAACTACGTACCTACGTTAGGCATTTCGTCTAATGAGGTGCAATTAGCGCTCCCAGATTTGGATACCTACGCCGCGATATCCTTAATGCAAGGAAGCATTTCATCCAGCTTCTCTGAGGCACATCCACTTAATATTGCTTCGTATTCGCAAGCACTGTACGCCTAATTAGAGGCAGTTTAAAACACAACTCACACACACACACACAAATGAACTAGGTAGGTAATAACATTTCGTTCCTAAATCACATGCGTTTACGTTCGAAGCTAACAGCGAACTGCGCGTGCGTCCTGCGCCGTGCACCGACTGGGCGGCATTTTCATTTGTCCTTTCGGCAAATACAAAGAAGCCGCCTGTGATGCCGGTGTCTTTGTACTATCCGCCAAAGAATGCTGCCGCCGCGTGTTGGTGGTGCCGCGCAGAATAACAGCTGATCGGCCAAAAGTGATAGAATTTCTCCATAAAGTACCTATGACTTTAATCAGTATTAAGTTTATAATGATATTTTATGTGTGCAAGATTCATTGTACTAAAGGTTATTTTTGTAGCTACTTTTGTTTGTACAGCGGTTTAATTGTGTTGCATAAAGTTCTCGTCAATACGTGAGTTATGAAATTTAGTTTGTTGAGTTTGCGTGAGAGTCTCCTAGCGCGTGTTGACTGATGACGTAGATGCCTACATTATCTTGTTTACTAGGTAACATACCTAATAGCGGTATTTTAAAACTTCGTAATAATGATGTAGGTATCCCCTCAGTAGTCTGTGGAAGAGTGGATTATTATGATGATATTTAAGCACGTAGGCGACACTGTATAATGCAGTACCTACCTACGTTATTTTACATGGGCTATTTTACATTAGAAGCCTACTTTAGTCTGTCATAAAATTTAAGAAACGGGATATCTGTTATGCTTGTGAATTATGATAGGTACCTATCTAGCAGGTGTGGTAAAACATACCTAGCTTCCCTATCGTCGGGGTGCGTCAGAAAAGTTTAGGTAGTAGATTGGATGGCGCGGCCGGCCGGTATCGCTCGCGTGCGCTGACCTTGGTCAACGTGCGCGGGTTCAATGGGTCAACAACGGTCAAGGGCAAGGCCACGCAGCGGCGCTAGACGTTTCGCTCGCCCGCCGCCCGGCCCGTAGACTGCGCGTGATATTTTTTAGTACATTGCTTTTATTGTAAAAAAAATGAATTTGCGTTTGTAAATTTTAAATTATTGTTTTATTTTGTTGTCCTGGCATGATAATACACAAAATAAGTGAAAAAAAAGTGTTAAAAATGTAATTTATTTTTGAGATTTTACCTATGACATCGTATTCAGTATCACTAGGACTACCTCCTGTTTTCGTTTTAGGGAGCGTTTCCCTTACACCCTGTATATCAAAATACTAAAAAAAAAAAATTCTATTTTTTATAACGCTTTTAAATATTACACGATTTTTAGTATTTTGATATATATGGCTGTTTTTGTTATTTTTTTTAGCTCTAGAAAAAAAATATAACGGTAGTAAGAATTTGTAGGAAATTGCCCCAATAAACGAGGCAAATGGTATGCCATGAGGTTCTAATATATCTTCCACGTATCTCTGAGCATTTGCATTGCCTCTTTCAAAAACTACCAACTTCGTAGGGGCCTCGTAAGAAATGCCACAACATGTGTTAAAGTCTCTTAATAATCGCAGAACTGACCACTTAACAAAAAATCATTCAACATCTTAGATGTTTATTTATTGTAAATAAAGATATGCCACTTGAGAAGGTTAGTCGGTTTATTGTGCCTTTAAGATATTAGAAATATTTTAAAAACATGTTGGTCAATATATTAATTTAATAGTTTATTGTTATCACATCTAAACAAAATAATGGGGAATATATTTATAATAAACCTACAAAATATGTTTCATTTCTTAAAGGAATCTCATCCAACTTCCACACATCTACTACAAGAGGTTTGCTGAAAGTGATGTCGTGTTTGTTTTAATATACTGTTCGGATGGTGGTAATGAAACAAGAACTAACTTTCAGCGTACTCGTACTGGATCGGCGTCCAGAGCGAGAGAGTGGGGCAAGCATTTCCAATGCGCCTACCGCACCTCCGCCGTAGCACGCCTTGCGAGTATCCGTGCTTATATTCATTATAAGTACGGATACTCATTATATTACGTATACACTACAGGTACTTGACTGCGTCGTTTCGGTACAGCTTCTGTACAAAGCCATACCGCACTGAAGAGCCCATAAAGGTACTCTCAGATGTGCCGCTCCCTTCTAGACGTAAGTGAGATCCCCTCGCCGGTATCCACCTGCTAACTAGAAACCTTCTACGGGCAGTTAGCCCTACAGGGTAGAGGACCCCTCGAATTCCACGCCTTCCTTAAAATCTCCGGTGACGGTGTACATCTAAAACCAACAGCAACAGTCCAACCAAATAAAAAAACCACACTGAAACCTGGATTGGTTCAATAACTGATTCTGTACATAAAATTAAATGCCCCGAGCTGGTCAGGGCGGGTCCTTACTCCTGACTCGTGTACTTGACACTTATAGGTATTGACTAATTATTTATTGGGCTTCACCCCTTACATTATTGTGTCCGCCTTTACCAACAACCACAAAGGCTTTTTCTTTGTAATTTTCTGTGATTAAAATTGCCGGTTGAGAATATTTCAAATTTTAGCATCCGACTTAAACGCAGACAAAATCCTTATGATTCAACTGGGTATATCGCTACCATCGCCGTAAACAATGTCGCATTCCTATTTATACTTAAACATGATTATGAATCTGATTCACCCAAACGGATAGCTGACCTACTGCCTAAAGAATATATGTTTTTCATTTGTTACAGACATCAAAATCGTAACTCTTGGGTCCGGGAAAAAGTACTACATGTACAAAAACTATACATATTACCCTGAACGCAAGGAAAAGAGCAACAAACGATGGAGATGCACAGCGGGCTGTAAAGCCTATCTGATCGTAACAAATATAGACGACGAAGAAACTGAAGTGACACCAGTGCATGAACATAGCCATCCACCTCCCAAATACCATATTACTAATGAAGGAATTTACATCAAACTGGGACTTCGTTAATTTTTATATTGGAAACATTGTTGTAGGACGATCACGAAAGTTAAGCAACCAAGTGCGCGGTCGGTACTCGGATGGGTGACTGAATTTTTTTTTAATCGAATTTCCTCCGTACTGCGGTAGGCACGTTAAGCTGGTGGTCCCGGGTGCTATCGAAAGATAGCAGTCGTTCCCAAGGAGGATTGTAAAAATCTAATGTCAAATCCATAAGCGTATTTTCGATATCAAGGCATTCTGCACCGACCCTAAATGAATTGGGAGAAAATGATTAACTATAATTGGAAACAGTGTTGATTCATTTATTATTTTTATTGTACACGTTTAAACAAAATAAGGAGAATATATTAATAAAAACGTATATAAAGTGTGTTTTATTTGATAAAGAAATCTCATCGAATACTTATACTAGTGGAGGTGTGCTGAGAAACGTGAATTTCGTGTCTACACATAAAAGTTAAAAATATTTTAACTTATGTGTACAAAACAAAACCTACAAGTAATATAATACTGGAAATTGTTATATGGTCTTTAATCAATAATACTTTTCAGTAGTTGAAAAATTAATTTCATTTCATTTTCATTTATTACTTGCAAGTCACAGGTCAATTTACCTTTTGCATCCCCTTTTTTCGACTAATCTCTTGTTAATTTAATTGTAGTTGCGTTTATTACATCATTTTAAACCAAAATAACACTCATCACCGTCACGATCAACCATCATCGAAACTCAAAACATATTAATCCTTCGAGTTGGAATGCTCTTATGCTCATCGGTCGAACAATAAAGAGTCAGCGAATATTCTTCTTCTCTTTCGTAACATTCTTGCCAGAGTGATAGTGGTCATCATTTAGATAGTTTGGGGGTTATTGGTGCTCGCCTCACAACATCCCGCCATTTTTCTCTACTTGTCGTTCTCCTGGAACGCTCGCGTAAGGGTCGCCCACAGCATTTTAATTTGATCAATCCATCGCATGTGACCTTCCTCGAGGTATAGTGTCTACTCTGCCTTGTACGACGAGACGCTGAACGAACTCTGCAAAGCGGTTATATACACTTGCTCATTAAGGTTATTTGTTTTATGCTCTTACTTGATGAGCGTATTGAGCTTCCAATTAACGAAATGCACCATATTACTCAATTACTCATAGACCCCGGACAATACGTTAGATTTCTTTACAATAGCCGCATTATTACACAGACACTACACAGATGTCATTTTTACACGCGCAACTTTGTGCGTGTCATCTAAATGTAATGTTAGCCAACTCCTCGACTATTCAGAAACGTCAGCGGGGTGAGGAAGTCCATTGGTTGGGGGGACGCAGCGTCCGAATGAAATGGATCATTCAATATTTTTTTCTTCATTTCATTCTTGTTTCCAATTTCAGAGCTCAAAAAGATACAACTGTCGAATGGGAAGGAGTACTACATGTACAATGGATATACATATACTTTCGGCCACTCATCACGAAACGGACATAGATGGAGATGTACCAACTCCAGCGAATGTCGGGCTTATATAAAACTAACGTGTGATAATAAGTTTGATGGTGCAGTAGGGGAACATTATCATCGCGCTCCCATCTTTTACATGACTAAAGAGGGAAAATACATTAGAATATAACCATTTGTGTTAGTTTATATAAATAACAAACCAATTAACAAACAACGGCTATATCGTAGGATTGTATGCCGTAGCGTAGAGGTAGGCGCGAGTGGTATACCAGCTAAATCCATTATTAATCCATCGACAATTATTAATATCCAGACACAATTGATTTTAATTGTGTTCTCGCGCTCCTGAGCGCGAACGGGGCTTAACGAGTTAAAAGACCTCGGTTGGTCTAGAACTTGCATAAGTTCTGTACTACAGCGGCTGTCGCGAATCGTATCAAATATGGCTAGGAAAAGAGAGAAACCAAGGTAGTGAAGGGGAAATGCCGATGCGCCATCGGGAGACCTCCTTAACCTTAAACCAGGGTCACAAGTCACAGGCACTGCTTCTGACTCTCCTCTCTGCAACGCGATGGATCCGGTCTCGACAACAATAAATTGTACGGTAATTAAAAATGGAGTCTCACAACACGCGCTATTACAAATTTGGATGAAACTCTTTGTCGCGGCGTCCAGCCTCCTTGCGAGACAAAAATAACTATGGACTAAAACGTGGCATGACCTTTGAAAATATATGAAATTTAACGCCTGACATGGAAACGACTGGACTTTGGCTTAGAAAATAAAAGCTGATTAATTACGCAAGAGGAAGTGGTTTTATTAGTAAACACGTACAAGAACTTACAAGTGATCCTTCGAGTGATCAAAACAAATTCATGGTAAATACAAGAAGTAAAGACAAAGACTGCGTCAACTGCTACTAGAAACCATTGACAAGCTCGCGGAAATACTCAAGGGACTGTTAGCCGAAAAGATATTAAACTAGCTTGTTTTTAAAGCAATGGGAAAGTCGACTCACATAGAGTTTTTTTAAGCTACTGGTGTACAAAGTCAACAATCCAAATAATCAATACAACTTTTTTGTGCAAGTAATTGAACACTTATGGTCTAAAGAAATATAAGACTGGTGGTTGTGTACAATATTTAGATAACTTTATATGCAAAGATAGAATCGAAACTTTGCTCCTATCTAACATGTATTTGACCATCTTCACACCTCATATCTTTATGAAACTGACTGTACTGAGAAGCGCGGCCAATATTCTTGAGTGATGACTTGAGCTCAGCTGCGTGATCAGTCATATGTAACAATAACAGTAGACAATTCATGTCAAAGTTTTTTTCCTGATCCCAGATCTGGAGTTATGTTTGAGCAAATGGATAAACTGATGATGATTGTTTTACAGTAAAGATAATTACCACGGTGAAAGGCATGCAGTATTATATGTATCAAGGATATACGTACTATCGGGAGTGCAAGACTCGGAAGTCGAAGCGATGGCGTTGCACCAGTGCATGCAAGGCTTACCTGATCGTCACAGGCCATGGTGTAAACATATCGGTGCAGGCCATACATGGGCATGAACATCCACCACCACGATACCGTGTTACTTCTCAAGGCTATGTCAAGTTCTAACGTAACAGGATATGCGTATGTTTAAAGGCTTCAAACGGAACCCGTTAGCGCGCGGTAGAGCGCTAACCTGATACGCGCTATAGCGCTAAATTGTGTTATACTGACACAGTAGAATGGCATCAACCCACATCCTCCAATGGGTGTCGTAGAAGGCGACTAATGGATCAGCAAAGGGGTATTGATCACCTTATACTCCGTCCGCCAATCCGCATTGGGCGAGCGTGGTGGAATACTGCCTAAACCTCCTTCGATGACAAGGAGAGGCCTTTGTGTTCCAGCAATGGGTCGAATTGTCAAATCTGTTATGATGATATAAGTTTTTGTAGTCAACCAACGAGCACGTCTAGACAGGGCAATTGTGTGGAGGATGCGGGAATAGAGGGGCATGGTGGCGCCACCAAACTGCCATACACTCGTTTGGTAGACGCTGGTCCACTGTATGTCTACTGTACCCTGTCTAGACAATAGCGGCATTTTCCTCAATTTCAAAGGCGTTGAACCACTGTATGTTTTTACGCTGTGGTATTATACTGTCAACAGCGTCGATAAAGACTCGTTCTGTTTGGTGAAGCCTTAAGAAATCTGTTTTGATAATTTTGAATACTGATGATGAAAGTAAGATAGTAAATATTAGGTTCGTTTTTGCTAGTTAATTTCGTGAATCCTACTATTAAACTTTAGTACCTTGTCATAATAATTATTTATACATAACGGTGGCAACTATTAGTGCACAAGCGCTGGCGTTACTATGACATGGTACTAAAGTGTTAACGCCGTAAGTGCTTCTGCACTATGAAATATATTGATTAATTAATGCTGGATTTCAATAACTTCACTATCAACAGTTTTGCTTGCCATCGGTAAGATTATTTGTTATAATCTTATTTAAGTAAGCAAAAGTATCGATAGATAAATTATTTAAACCTTGCATAAGTTCTACCTTAAATGGTTATAAAGATAAAAAGGAGGATGTAGTAGTAATAGAAAAGAATCGACCCCACTCATAATTAAGTACGGTTTATCTATTTGTTCTTTCAGTGTCTAGTTGTTAGTTTCATGTTCTCAGTATTATTTTAAATTTCACATAATTTTACTAAGTTGTTATAGTTAAAATGTTAATTATATGACAATAAAAATCGTACCTGCAAATGTCTGAATGTTTGATACCTAATCATTCAACATTTCGAAACTTAGAATGCACAGTTAATCGAAATACGTCTTCATCATCAAAATTAAAGAAAACCCTATGAAGAAAATCTATCTATCAATCTTCTTCTTCTTCGAATGGTTAACCTGGTACGGGTGAGGTTAGCCTGGTGCCAGGGTTTTACGAGTCGCAAATTCAGGACTTTGATATGACTGTTTTAACGACTACTATAATTTGACAGCAGCCGGGAACACCTTAACGCGCTGTCTGACGCGCGGAGCAGTGTCTATGATATTGGAATGTATACAAGGTTATTTGGTACGTCGAAAATACCCACGCTAACATAGTGATATAAATACTATAGTGTTATCAAAAACTAGTGGACGCCCGCGGCTTCGCTCGCGTTAACGTAGGATTTTTTTTTGCCTAAAGTCTGCCTCGATAAATTGATTGTTTAACAGAAAAAGAATTTTTCAATTTGGACCAGTAGTTCCTGAGTTTAGCGCGTTCAAACAAACAAACTCTTCAGCTTTATAATATTAGCATAGAATATCAGGCATCTCAATCGGCACCAGTACCGGTACCGGTACCACTGGTGCCGATTGAGATGCCTGAGATGACATTTAGGATTATTCCCAGCCACTAAATCCGGATTTAGCTGGGTGTAATCCTAACTGGAGTCTCTCTGTCGTTGGCGTCTGCAACTGCAGGTTACGTCAATGTAGGTACTTTTGTTGCCCTTCAGTGATCAGTATTTTCCTACCCTGCTCGCAATTTATTTGTGGTCGATGCAGTATGTCCTGATATCGACAATACTGATTAAGGATTTGGCATTAGATTTTTACGGCCGTGTGCCTGACATCAACCCTCCTTGGGAACGACTGCTATCATTCCACAGCACCTGGGACCACCAGCTTATCTTGCCTGCAGAAGCACGGATAAAAAGCGATTTGATAAATTTTCGGTCACCTATCCGAGTACCGACCGCGCACTTGGTAGCTTAACTTTCGTGATCGTTACAACGACCACGGCGCTATCGACCAGTACCCTTCATTGGAATTCAGCAAGTTTATTTTTTGAACCTCAAGTCTCAACTCTGTGGTCCTGATAATAGATATCCTTTATATGGCAATTTTAAGGAGACCTTCTAAATAAGATGACGTAATTCTCAAACAGAGGATTTGACCTGCAAGAGATTGCGTGTTCTTAATACACAACTCCCATACATAGTTAAAGCGTGTATCGACAATGCGAGGCTGCCCTGCGGTGTGGAGCCATTACCTCGCGAGCTAATTTGAACGTTTGCTGTGCGCGAGCTTCGCTCAGCACGCGTATTTGGTTCCATGATCAAATGTTTGCAGGCTCAGCGTGGCTCGTGTTTATTGTGTATATTGAGCTCACAGCGAGGCTGCCTCTCGACAACTGCTCAAACGAGCAGCCTCGCGAGCAGTCTCGCGATGTCATCAACTCCCAAACTCTTGTCCACGACCACTCTGGCAAGAGTATTACGAAGGTGAAGAGACTCCCACACAACGCCCAATTACCCATCAGATACAAATGGCAAGGTTTCGTTTCGAAGACGACTCGCCTTTCATCTCCCGTTAACCCTGACAAAAATTTACTCCTGTGCTATTCGGTTAAGTTCTCACATTTCACTTCGATTTCACCTGTTATGGAAAATCTTTAGTTTTGTCGAGTTAACTGGAAATGAAGTTAATCCTGGTATTCTTTAAAGACATATTTCCACAGGGTATGTAACTGACTCGCAAATTCGAGGAAGGAAAGTCAGTGTTAACTCGGTACTGACCTAATGTAAATTTATTTGGAGTCAGTACAGCGCTGTCGCATAAGCAAGCACTGACTTCCAATATTCCCGCTTACTCACTGCACGTAAACGGTGTCAGTTCTATGCGGCAGCACTGACTTTTTACTAACCTGTGTAAATCAGCCTACATTAGATGAAATTTAGAAAATCATATTGATTAAAAAAAATACTTTGCTGTCATACAAGTTCACGTTTGACAGCTAAATTGGAGGTGAATGTGAAGTGACAATATAAGAGATATAAGACATAATTTCCTTTCCGAATACTTCCAATATGACATATTTCATAACCGTAAAGTTTTGACCTTAGCTCATTATGCTTTTCAGATGACCCGAAACTGATAACAATGGCAAACAATAAGAAGTTTTATCTCTACCGTCAATATACGTATTCGTTCGCGTTTCGGTCTAAAGTTGGTCAGAGATGGCGATGCAGTTCGGGATGCAAGGCTTATATTATGGTCAGTGAGGATGGACAGCTTCTGAGCATCTCTGGAACACATGTCCATCGCCCTTGCAAGTTCATGAGGACTAAATGTGGAAAGTACTTTAAAGTGAACTAATACTACGAAGGATGTCTGGATTCTGTGACTCTTTCGCTCTGTATTATTGGTTTTCGTATTATTTCTGTTTTTGATCTGTTGTTGCAATCTTGTGCAAGCAATAAGCCAATCCACTGTCTGGTCAAAACCCAACTCCACTGTCACCGTACACTCTTCAGGTTGTTCCAGCTGAAGCTCTCGGTCCTATAGGGCAGAGGTTCCCAACCATTTAAGGACGACCGCCCCTTTTACAAGAAAAAAAATCTCCGCTGAAAAGCGCCAGCGGCTATGCTATAGGGAATCTGTTACTCAGTGTTTTCTTTCTTGGATCTCTTTATTTGCATATAAAATTTATTAAATGCCATAGTACTACTTTTCACTGTTCTGTTTAGTTTTAAATTCGGTTTTAGCCATAAGTGGTCACTTTTGACTTAAACCTATTTGATAACTTAAAGATTTTGACGATTTAAAAGTACTTAGCAAAGGCTATTTAAATAATGGCTTTTTCATTTCATTTCTAATGCAAGAGTGTAAACTATTATAGGTACAACATTTGGGATCGGCTTCTGAGTTGATTTCAAAAATTTTTTTAAAAAAAAACGATTTTTTAAAAAAAAAAAAAAAAGTACCCAGAAAATGTTGTACAATATTTTCTAAATACTTTTTGTCGTTTGTCGATAAATCGTTTTAAAAAAAAAATATCGAAATTAACTCGGAAGCTGATTCCAAACCACCTGTATTCAGGGTGTTGGTTATTTAATTTACATGTTGTAGAGTCATAACATAAAATTAGACGTATTCTATGTGATTAGACCTTTTTTGTTTATTAAAATTGTTATGATTTAGAAGATATAAAATTAAGTAAGAAATTTGCTATTACACATTGTTGCAGTTTAAGGTAGTAGCACACTTATCAGCTCGGAACCGTACCGCCTCTTTTAACTATGAAAATGAGGTGATGCGCTTTGCTGTCCCTAACGAAAAATGCAGTAAGGAACAAAGAAAACCTTTCTTCGTTAAGCACAGCAGAGCGAATCACCTCATTCTCGAGAATGCAGTAAAGAACAACACCTTTGTTTCTTACTGCATTTCTTGTTGGACGGCAGCGCTACGGTCCGTAGCCGTGCGTTTCGTAGCGTTCATAGTAAAAAAGAGGCGTTACCAGCGTTGCCAGATTTCTTTTTTTAGCAAGTCGAGATTTTGAAACTTTTTGAGTGAAAGCGGAATTCTTTTGTCGAAAGCGGGACATAGTCAAAAAATGGATATGATCATCATCAGCAGCTCATATAATGTCCCCACCACGGGGCTCGAGCCTACCCCACATTAGGGGCGATTAGGCCTTATTCAACCACGCTGGCCAAGTGGGGGTTGGTCGACACAACCTAAGAATTTCTTCATAGGTGCAGGTTTCCTCACGATGATGTCCTTCACTGTAAAAGCGTCGATTAAACACATATGAATTCAAAATTTGAAAACACATTGGTACGTGGCTGGGTTCGGGTGGGAGGCAACGCCCTTACGCACTACGCCACCGACGTGTATGATCAGATATGTTTTATTTGAGTTTTAATTTTAATAAAATTGCCGGGTGGTAAAATTAAATTTATTTTAATTTTACCACCCGGCCACGTTTTCTTAGCACGCTGCACGTACGGCCTAGTTAGACCCGAAAAGCGGGACCTGTCCCGCGCGGAACATTTAATTTTAATTTCAAAATCGGGACGTTGGGCGTTACCTTTCCGAGCTACGAAGTGTGCTACCACCTTTATGCGAAATATATGGCTGGTGTGAAATATGGGTACTATTGGGTATGAATCTGTAAAATATTTAAGACTACTAGTGAAATTAATGAACAGTATTATATTAATTTGTATAAAAGAGTAACCGTCCGTGTGGGTTTAAAAAAATGTAGCCTATTTTATTTTTTTCCCTTTATAATATTAGTGTCAACTTTAAAATGGCTTTAATACTTTATTTTTAAAATGAGGAAATATCTCATTTTTGTAATAATTTTGTAGTTGGAGTGCAATCAATAAATAAAGGTTCTAGTACTCGTAATTATTTCTGTTATTACTATTATTTCTGAATATTTTTATTAATCTTTTTCTATGTTAATTAATATCTTAATATTTTTGAGATCCAAGACGGCGGACGCGTCTTTTAATAGGTAATTAGATACTTTATTTTGTATTTTGATACTAAGTTATAATAAAAACTTAATTCATCTCACTCTTCTAACTCGAACGTCCTGTGCCCGTAGTGTAAGTTTTTGAAGTAAAACTTCTTTAGGCGCGACTAGGGGGTAACTCAGATTTTTCTAACGGAAGTAACGCTCAGTATTTGATTGACGTTGATGGCGGTTGCCTAGTTACGGTTGTTATTTTTCTATAGTCTGTACTATTTTTAAATAGCGGAAACTTCCGCTATTTAAAAATAGTAATTTCGATTGGTCGTAAGTATCTGTCATATTTTTTTTTTTTTTCAGTTAAGATTTAATCATTTCAGTGATCTACGTCAAAGAAGTTTTACTTCAATCGCGCGTAAAGGTTACACGCACACAATTTTTTTCGTTTAAAAAACGTTACTATTGTAGTTTGTAGTTTCGTTAAGAGCTCACTTTGTATGGGAAACATGATTTGCGCTTCTCTCCGCTAGGGGCGCTATTCACGTTTCCTATACAAATCGAGCTCTTAACGCAACTAAAATAGTTGCCTATTTTAAACGAAAAACTTACACTACGGGTACTGGAGACTAGATAGGTACTCTCAGTCTCTATCTATCGATAGAGAAACTCTTGGGAGAGGCTCGCCGACCAGGAATCCTCTTGGAATGTTCGCCTATAGCACGGTAATGTTATATGCAGTATTGTGACTCTGCTCTGTCCTTGAAATAACTACCTACGGCCGAGCGGGGCGTAAACACGTGATAGGGCTGCCCGCTTACAGTATTGAACAACACAATACGGTCTAATATTTCTCTTTGACATATTAAATTATGTATCTACTCAATTCAATGGAATATTCACCACAAAAATCGTACGTTTACTGCTAAAAAACAATCCCACCGTTCATTCGTCGCTGCGGCGCATTCGCGACTGGATGCCCACCGGGTGCCGCGCGAACTCGAGGCGCGTAGGTATGACGCGCTTTCCAACCGTTTGTATGAAGATAGAATACTGTATAGATAATATTACCGTGCCTATAGGCACAAGAAACTGCCAAGGTCGTTGCGCTATTAAAAACGCATTGACTATTATTCTGTTCTCTTTGGTTGACGCTGTAAGGCCACACACTAAACGACAGCGGTCGCCGGCGCGATGGCAACAGCAAGCCGCAGTTATTAGTAAAGGTTGTTTAGTTATAAAATATATTGTATTAATAAGATACCCAACAACAAATGTTTAATTCAACGTAGAACCTCTATCACCACTGGTGATGTTAGCGAATAAAAATTAAAAATGTTAATATTAAACAATTCAAATCATACCAAATATAATTTGAAACAAAATTCAATGTTTGTAAATTTTACCTTAGGTGGGTGGTATATGGGTGTTGTGATGTCGGTCGCCAACAATTATTTAATGTTGATAACAAAACGTTGCAATAAATAACGACATCCATCTCCACTAAATGGAAGACATCAGATTTGCCGGTCACTTTTCTACATTGAAATAAGTAATTATAGTAATTTGCTACCAAGTTCCTTTAACACGAATTTTCAACCTTATTCCATAACGATAGATACTATTTAAACGTCGTTGAGAAATTTTTACTTTGGTAGCCTTGTGCTTCAGCCGTCACTGAATTAAGTTATACTTGCGCACAGCTGTTTACAAAACAATACAATTTTTCTTAATAAGTTTGTAATAATTCCAATATTTTTAAATAATCGACTTCCATTTTTATAAATGTAGATATGTTGCTATAATTAGCTTCGAGGCCAGCTCCATATAAATCTATGCATTGAAACGCAACGCTGTCCGCAGATTTCTGGCTGTGGCCTATAAGGCAGCGGCGCGAGAGCAGCACTATTCAGTGCATAGATTTAAATGAAACTGGCCTCAAAGGCAGCGGGACGAGCGACGCACGAGCGATGCGCTCCAGTCAAGCAGTGCGAGCGCGTCTGTATTAACGTAGTGTTGTGCTTTTTATCGACAGATATTCCTAAATTCCCGACATCTCGTCGAAGAGCAAATTGTTTCAATTATTGTTGATAGGATGAAGACCCTTATTTCTCATAACACAACATTACGCCGCTCTATTAGCGCCGCGCGATTTGCCGGCTGGCTTCCAGGCCGGATCTTCGACCGACTCTGCTGTCGCGCCACCGTCGCCGCCGCCCCGCTCGTCGCTGACTTCAAGTCCGCAGCCTAAGAGTTTTCATCTCTCTCTGTCTAGTATTGATAATATATATGCATAGTGAAATATAAAATAGTTATTTTAATCCACAGAGGGTTATCGCCTGATACATCTGACGAATGGCAACACCTATATCATGTATAAGAAGTACACGTATGTACAGAACACCCGATCTCGGTTCGGTCAACGATGGAGGTGTACTCATACTCACAAGTGCAGAGCTGCCATCAAGATATGTAATGAGGGAAAACTGGTATGGGAGTCCGGAGAGCATTGTCATCCACCCCCTACTTACTACGTCACCGCTGAGGGATTGTATGTCCGGATTTAATTAATCATCATCATCATCAACAGCTCACATAAAGTCCCCACCGAGGGGCTCGAGCCTACCCCACATTAGGGGCGATTAGGCCTTAGTCAACCATGCTGGCCAATTGCGAGTTGGTCGACATCACACACAACCTAAGACTTTCTTCATAGGTGTGTGCAGGTTTCCTCACGATGTTTTCCTTCACCATAAAAGCGTCGATTAAAACATATGAATTCAAAATTTGAAAACATCCGTGGCGGTGATCGAACCAGTGCCTCCCGAGTGGGAGACGTCGCTTTTACGCACTACGCCACCGGATTTAATTAATGTCTTTAACGAAAATAAAGGGGACAATCAAAAGCGTTGAAGCATGTAAAAAAACTTAAGTTCACTATGTCCCATGTGGATAGAGTGTACTCTATTAGCTCTAAATCTTTTGAGTTATACTATATCCCATCAGGATAGTGACAATATTTTGTAAATTAAAATTCTAGTACAATTTTGGAGCTAGTCCCTTTGTAAAAATATGCCTAATAAATATATAAGCAACGCTGACTCGTGACTAAATGTCAGTGTTAAACGAAAAACATACTAAAATTGTGCCTAACAAGACCACTACGCGACGACGTCAAATATTATTAATAACAGCAAAAATACTTCCAGTATTACCCGCCAAAGGTATGTCTAAATGCTGTAATTTATCCCTTTTTATTACTAATTGAGTTTTAAGTAACATAGAGTTGGAGTGACAGCATTAGAATTATGGAACAGTGTAGTTTTAGTTTTTTTTTTACATGTTAAAGTTCTCATAAATATTACCTAACAAAAGTAGTACAAGTTCATGGCTGTAAGGATTTGTAATTTTCTCATATGGATTTGATTGGCAATAACATTAAATAAGTTGCTTTGATCACAAAAAAACACGTTTCTTTTTCACATTGAAACTTCCAACTATAGGCTTATTCCCAGCGACCCCCATTGAATCTTTATTCTCAGTGCCCCCCTACTAAATCTGCCAGCACTGGTTGATGACTATACAATAATGTGTGCCATGCACCCCCAATGATCAATATTGTATTACTATGTGATTTACTATGTTAGTATCCTATTATGAATTAGATCATCGTCATCGTGTTTTGGTAAAACAGGATTTTTATTATATTTTTCCCCTCCTAACCCGCATTCTTTATGAATGTAGAGTGAATACTTCATCGATTCTGCTATCCTGGAACGTGGCATTGACAAATTCATTTAGTCCTGTTGTTGCATTCATGATAAAAATATTTTTTAATTTACTTCTGTTTTATTAATAAAAATCCCTACTTGGGGGGTTGGACCATATTTCAAATAGCCGTCTCAACCGCCACAAATGGTGGCGGATTTAGTGGGGATCGTTGGGAATAAACCAATCCCTATGAGGTAGATTTTTGTTTAACATTATTTTGATAGAAAAGAACTCCGGGTTCTTTTCTATCAAAATAATGTTAGGATGTTTTAAAATGTTTCATGCCACTTTTATGTAGGCGACAGACTAGCAACCTGTCACCATTGTGAGGTAGTTATATTCTGCTCAACCCGTTTGGTATTGTGAGCCTGATACGAGAAGTATGTGTGCAAAGAAAAGAGTCCGTCAAATATCTTAAAACTTTACTAATCATTTCAAAATTTCTTTACTTTTTAAGTTAGAGGTCTGGCCTAAATTCTAAACCTAATTGATAATTATCTACTTCGCTTATCTTTTACTTTGGAAGTTCTACTGAGAATCCTTAACAGTATGATCACATTTTAGTTTTTGAATATACGATCACTATCTTAGTTAAATTGTTCAAGTTTTTAATTTCGTATGTTGATTTCAGAGCTGCGATTGGTAAGAGTGTCAAATGGGAAGCAGTACTACATGTACAAAAGTTACACGTACACTTTCAGTCACAGAACACGGTACGGCGATCGATGGAGATGCACCAACTCCCATGCATGTAAGGCTTTTATTAAACTATCTTTTGATAAACAGTTTGATGGCGCCGTCGGGGAACATCATCATCGTGCTCCCAAATACCATATGACTAAGGATGGAGTATATATAAAAATATAACAATTTTGACACAGCAAAATCGTGAAATATCCTAAGTATTGTTTTTGTATTCCAAGGTAAAAATAAAGCACATTGAAGAACAACGCAGTACTTTATTTCATGTTTAAGACTCTGAAATATTTATTTATTTTATTTATATTTTCATCGATATTCTTTTTCTCAGCTTAGCGCTGGTTGAAACCACTATTACGGGCTATTGCCAAGTAATAGTAATGTGCAATGTGTTAAACTATGAAAAGTGGTGCATCATTATGTGGTATATGCGAAGCTATTTCATTTTTATCTTAGACTTTCTAACAATTCTACAGGTATTTAGAATGGCGGCTTTTTGTAAAGTAATATAGAGTGTATCTTTGAGATCTGTTTTAAGCTGAGGTGTACGTTGTGGGGTATGACTCCAGTGATGGAGATAACAATAGGGACTATATACAGGTTGTTCTATATAAAGGTAATCAATAGGGACTATATAAAGGTAATCAAAATTCATAGGGTACTTTCCGTTGACCTAGAACTATGAAATTTGGCTTATACGACAGGTACAGGAAAAACTCTGAGAACTATACATTTGTAATTAAATCATAAAAAATATATTCTTTAATTAAAGTATATAATCAATCATCGAGGTTTGCCTTTATTTAACTCGGGAACGCGTGGAAGTATCGTGTTCAAATTAAAACCATAGGTATAATCAAGTCTACAGTCCCTTAAAGCTGTGAAAAAACCAAAATTCTAAGTTAACGCAAAAAAAAAATACGACCGTTTATGTCGCAAAAAATACAAATTTGTACGGAACCCTCGGTGGGCGAGTCCGACTCGCACTTGTCCGGTTTTTTTGATAAAATGTTCGTGAAATGTCATTACTAATCGTTTTATGTCCGTATCGTATACATAATCAGACATGTGATAGCTCATTTTCAATGATGCTATAAATTATGAATTCGAAAGAAATAAAATTGGTCTTAAAATTGTAAATAAAATAATGTATTCCAAAACAGTTATTTCATTATAAATTTTCTCTTAGCAAAGTTTATCGAGCTATTATTTCATCATTAAATACCTACCTAACTTCTATTTTTCCAATTCTGTTCCTGTTTGAGGTCCTGATCTTTAGATTCATTAGAATTCTTCAGATTATTTCAGAAAAACAATTTCGCAGATCTTCACAGTTTTGTATACTAAATTGGTTCATGTCTATTTCAGATCTAAAATTTATAACTTTGACCAACGGAAAACAATTCTACATGTACAAAGGTTTTACGTACGGACTCAATTATATCTCTCGAATGGGAGAGAGATGGCGTTGTACAAACTCTTGCGCAGCCTATATTAAATTTACACAAGAAAGAACCTTCTTTGAAGCTGCAGGGAAACACAAGCATGCTCAACCAAAGTATATTAAAACAGAGAATGGTAGATATATGAAAGTGAAATAACAAGAGGTACACAAAAGACAAAGAACGGGTAATAAATTGAATTAGTATACATTTTTTCAGTTTTGTATTACTTTATTTTATTTTTTCGTTTAAATCAGTGACCATTTTTAATTGGTTTGATTCGTTCCACTCACATCACAAAATTACTATTATATATTGTGTTGTGAGTGGAGAGTGTTCTACGTTTGGAAAATTTAGTTTTAATAATTATCTAACTCAATTATGTAATTTAATGTGATTGTTTTTTTAATTCTCATATTTGTTTGGATAGTGAATGCTTGGTAATAACTTCACGGATGTTTTTTCAGTGTTTTTAGTTGCTATTATTATTTAATATTTTTTTTGTAACGACGATAATGAATTAAAAAAAGATAAATGTCTATTTTTATTATTTTTTATTTCCAATTTCATTGAGTGCGTTGCATTATATGACTTAATCAAAGATTCTTCGAAAACGCTCTGTTGAAATAATTACTACGGTTTCCGCTTACATTAGATAACCGATGTACTTTTTGCCACTAAAAAATACTGTCAATAATTGCAGTATTTGATACAATGTTGAATTTGCAGATACCAAAATGTTCCAGGTTATGGACGAAAAAGCGATGACGCTTTTAATAGCAGCGCATAGAAACAGTAAGCGCTCAAGATGCTGTTTTTGCAATCGAGCTAAAGACCGCAAAACGCGCACCGTTTGTTGTAAATGCCGTAGGCACATATGCATCAGACATGAATTACGTTTTTGTATTAGCTGTAGTACACAAATTTTAATAACTGATAGTAAATTGGATATTTGAATGAATATGTTCGTTCACACAAACCGATATGTGCTGACTTCTAAGTTGTTTATGTTAATCAGAAAGTTTTATAAAGTTTTCTTATAACATTAATTTGTAGTGTTTTTTCATCGCGTTTGTAAAAGTCCGTCATAGTCTTCATTGACTTTTCATAGAACATAAGATACTTGGAAATTTAAAGAAACGTCAATTGCATAGCAAATACTTAAAAACAAAAATTGTAGCTTTCTCCTTAACAACTGTTTTGTAGTGTAGTAGTTCTTCCACCTGAATCCAGATTACCTGAGTTCGATCCCCAGGAGTAGGTACAGTGAGCATCAGAAGTAGATTAACACTTTAGTACCAACCATGTAATAACAACTCCAGCGCTTGTACAGTAATAGTTGCCAACTTGCCACCACTATATGTTTGACTATCTAGGTCTGGGCTTTGATCAGTCAGTCAGTACTTTTCAGAGTCAGGACTTTTCTCTATAGAAATTAGATTATTATCATAAGGTACTAATGATGCTAACCATTCCTATACAAATCTGTCCACGGATTAGTCAGTTAAATCCATCTGGCTATCTACCACAAATTAGTTAAAGGCAATCCCTTAGTGGTTGAGCGTTTTCTTATCATCTTATCACCAGGTGAGATGGACGCCGTCCTTTACAAATTAAAAAAAAAAAACTTTAATCATGAGATTCCATTCGTTAAATAACCTGAAATATACATTAACTTTGAACATCCTTCGGAGGTTATAAGATTTGGTTCTGCTTTCAGTGTCGTTTGCTAAGTCCCAGAGGGGAGGTCAACTTCTAGTATACAATGGATATTCGTATAGCTTGCAGAAATGCAAGAACGATGTAGCCCAATGGAGGTGCACCATGGTAACACCAGGAACAACGAAAAGATGCGTTGCTAAGATGTTTACCACGCAGGACTACCAGGTATTAGAGGTCAGTGGTAAGCACACTCATGTGAAACCGAGATTTATTAAAAGGAATAATGTTCTTGTTCGGGCGTATTATAATAATGATTAAAAACTAATCAAAGAACACCAGATTAAGTAAACCGAAATTGAAGCATTAGAAACGGTTTCTATTGCGCTTTATACTGGGTGTAAAAGACATGAACAGTCAAACGCGAACCATGTATTCTATACATCAAAATAAGACATATTTCAAAAAAAATATTGCTGGGAAATGATTTTTATTTTTTGGTGTTAAAAAAAATTGCAAATTGTACCGCGCAATGTAAAGGGCTCAACTCGTACGCAACTCGCAAAACCGCGATATTTTTGCTTGACGGCGGCCCCGTTCGTTAGTGTCCGTGCCCATCGAGTGAGCTACATTGAACGCTAACGTTTTGAAGCCATTTTTTGTTATGAAATACTAAAAATAATGATAATGTTTCTTTGGACAATAATTAAGAAATAACGTATAAAATACGTTTTCATAAAAAAATGAAAAATAAATTTATGACTTTGACTTTCAATAAAATCGCAACTATCAATTTCCCAGGTATAGTCTAAAGGAAAAAAAATGTTATTATGGTGAGTAGAATACATGGTTTTCGTTTGACTGTTCATGTCTTTTACACCCTGTATTAAACAGAATATTATTTGTGATAAGCTGAAGAGCAATGTGAAAACTATTTGGTTTTGTGGCAACGGATTGTGTTCCTATGAAAGCAGATAGTAATTTGTCAACGCTTTGGTTGCATGTTCATTGTTCGATTGAGTTTTAGGGTCTATACACATATATCAAACGTGACAGCCATAAATCCATGATCAGACAGCTGTCTGATCACAAATATTTTCGTTCCAGATGATAAGCTTATCATCTGGAACGAAAATATTTGTGAATATACGAGTAAAATCTACCCAGCGATATTTTCATACCACTTTTGATGTAGCAAACCCATATGTAGAGTCGTCTGGGTAGGTACCAGCGCCTTTCTTATTTCTGCCGTGAAGCAGTTCGCTGTGTTTCGGATTGAAGGCAAAGGTAGCCACTAGCCAGTGTAATTACTGAGCATGGAAGGCATATTATCTTAGTCCCCTTGATGGCAACGCACTTGCAGTGTTAAGTGATTTACCCTTAATATTGCAAGTGTTTATACGCGACGGTAACTACTTAACATCAGGGCCTCAAGCTTGTTTGCCATCTCGTGATATTTAAAAAAAACTCCGTCCAGGATTGGTGCTGATATGTGTAGATAGATCTTTATAAAACCGATTATGCCTCTCAGTTACGAAGTTCAAGATACGTTTAACACTGGTGAGGTTAATGATAGTGTTATTGATGTGGGTTGCTATGTGGCTAAGTGCTGCGTTGAAACAGGGTAGTTATATAAGTCAGTTATGTTGATTCTGAAGAACATCGTTATAGCGTTTACTATTTCTCTCAAATTCCACCTCTACAAAAAAATCAGGACCCGTGGTTTTGTTCCATTCATTTTTAAGGAGAGTAGGTTGTCATTTTTATAAGCGGACTTTTCTTAATAAAGTTCACATATTAAGTTGCACAAAGGTATAGACCTTTGTGGACTGTGTATCTGCTGTGGACTTATTAATTGAAGTTTCTGTTGTAGTTTAGCACCCAAAATCAGCACCTTTTCTTAATTATTGATATTTATTATATTAGTATGTTCTAAGTACCTCACCTGCAGGTTCAGTGTTATGATAACCAAGATACAGAAATTCATAATTGAAAGGATTTCCTACTCACAATATCTTAGCGTCAGAAAACTATACAAGTATTTCACTAAACCCATATTTTAAAATTGACTGAAGCTAAATTAATAACTCATCATGAGATATTCTAATACTTATTAGTTAAGTATTTTGTAAATAATACAATAAGAAATGTTATTTTTTACCTCGTTTATCGAAAATTTTAAAATTATTATTCAATATTATAAAAAATCTTAAATTGACTGATCATTGTGTCTTTGTAACTATAATTAATAAATAATATATAATTGTTGACCTTTATGAATTTATTAAAGTTGCAATTACATTGTTTATAAAGTTAAGTACTTATTATGTTAATAAAATATTTACCTATGTCGCAAACTGTGTTATCGACAAATACTCCTTACATAAAACCTTAGGCATGTTGAAGCAAAGTGGAAATTGTAACCAGGTAAAATAATTTTCTGTCTTCTTTTTTAAGGAACTTTTCTATGGACAAGAAGAGGCGGAAAGCATCCCCTACTCCTGCTCGCAGGATTCACATACAGCTACCAGAAGAAAAACGCTGATGGTAGAGTTTCCTGGTACTGCTCTAGAAGACTGAAAGGTTGCAGAGCTTCGGCTGTAAGCATAGGCACCAACGCATACTGTCAGAAGTCTCATGACCACCCCCCACCGAAACTACCTGATAATGTTAAACCGCAAAATTGTCACTTTCTCGACGAAATGTTATATTATTAGGCAATGACGGCTTTTCACGAAAAGGAGAATCGTTGTTTGATAATAATGCTTCGTTATTACTAGAAAAAGTCTTTAGGACTATATTTTAGTCAATTATTTTGACTAACTTAAACATATTAAAAAGAAAAGAAAGGATCACGCTTAATGAAGTGATCAAACGAATTATGTAGGCGAATTCCCTGTGAAATGTTTGCGTGGGATCGATACTCAAATCATGGAATAATATTTTTCCGAATTTTTGGCTTAACATCTCATTCGTAATTTTAGTGTAATACGAAAAGTGAACATTTACATTTTAGCAAATCATCGAGTATTAGTCCAAGCATTTGTAAAAAATTGCGTTCTCTAAGCTTTCTGGAATTACTCGTAAGGTGATTGGAATTATCAAAAGGGCAGGTTCCCTTGATGAATGTATAGCTACATCACCTATTATATTCATAGTCAGTAGCATTTATATCCAACTTAGAAAGTAAGAGACGACAGATGACTTGGTATTTAACAATACGTACATTTTTAAGGTACCTAGTTAATATAAATAAAAACAGATGAGTAGATTAGACTCCTGCTTTAGTGTTAAACCAAGAGTCAGTGAGTGAAAATTGGCGGAGTAAGTACGCATTTGTAATTTTTAGTATCATTGTTTCTCATTTATTCGACGGGGCAGCCAGAGAAGTATGGACGATAGCAGATCAGACTTCCCAAAACTGTCAAATTTCTTTAATCGATTTTCAACCTTAAATGTCTGTGTTATAAAGCGTAAAAGCCATTGGGAATTTGACAGTTTGTGATAATGTGCTGTTGGCTGTACAAAGAAATATCTGCAGCACAAAATATGATTTCTATACATGACATTATGTTTTCATAAAAACAGCAAGTGCGATTGACAAATCAATATTTTGTATAAGCATGTAGAGCCTTGTGATATAAACGATAAAGTTCAAATTTGTGTCATTTATGTAATAATATTATAAAAACAGTATATTTTGATACTTCGATCTAAACCATAAAATATGTAGTTGGTAAAAGATGAAGAAACTAATATTGCAATAAATATAAAATATGAGTGATTAAATATTTCCTACTGATTGATCTGTTCGCATCACCAAATTTGATTAGTGCACTTTCTATCTACTCGAAATGTCTGCTAGTAGCCGTTTTATTTAAGATCAGCTTTATTATTAGTATAGATTTATCAAATTTGTATAAATTATGACCTTGTAATTAATTTTTTACGACCTGATCATAATTTCTCCTTATTAAATTAAAAAATCGTCCTCTCGTATAATGGTAGTAAAAATGTAAGTCCAATCGTCTTCATTTTATTGTTAATAAACTAGACCTACTCTAAATATCTAAATGTAACATTAAATTACCTAAATTAACGTTCCTTTAGCTGTAATGATTTTATATATTTTATTAGCAACATTTGTTTGAATAATATTTAAATAAACTATCTTCGCTATATTGACCCAGTGTGTTGTGCTGCGTTTGATTCTATTTTGATCTTTTCCTACATCATATATCGTAGTTTAGTTTTTGTTGTCTCAAGTACTGTCCTGATGATAAATTTTACCCCACAGGTTTGCTAGTACCATCAGGAAAAGGGAAGTATCCGTTGCTCGTTTACAAAAAGCACTCCTACACATTCAAGGTGCTATCCGGCAATGGAGTGTTATGGCACTGCTCCCGAAGAACCAGAACTGGGTGTAAAGCATTCGTCAAAACGTCACCAGACAACATCGATCGAGTTTTATCAGCTTACGACGAACACTGCCATCAACCAAGACTAGCTATTGTCTCCCAAAAAACAGGCGAACAAAAAAGTCTGAAACCTGATTTTATCCTGCAAAAAATGCTAAAGAAATATAATTAAAACTTATTCTTATAGTCCTTATATCTAAATACATAAAACTTAGTTGCTAACTTTGTAGTTTACCTAAATCAAGATCAATGACATCATTTACTTCACAGTATCCTGCCAAAGCTCTTAAGAAATCGAGTTAAGGTTTATTCTTAATTAGTCTTTATATCTTAATAGACTATACTGCAGTTTACTTCGAGATCAGTTGCATCATTTACCTTAACTTTTACTGATATTCCTTATCAAATTAGGAATCAACTAGAAATAACAAATTACTTTGATGTGATTCCTAATTTGATAAAGAATTATTACCATGTATTAATAGATTTTGAACGTAAATTATGTAGTTGTGCGATAAATTTATGATGGCATTAAAAATGCTAGTTATTAGATATAAACTTCGTCGTTTTAAGGATATGTGTAAAAAAGATTTTCAAATTCTAAAGATAAGATTTGTAAAATTTAAGAAATTAAAATACCCCATAAAAAAAATTAACAAAAAAATATTTAAAAAAATAAAATAGAAAAAAAACATTTGTTTCAGGCAAAATAGCCCATAGATGGTTATTTACATTATAATCTTAAAAACTATGTTAGTATACACCCAGGTACGATAGAAGAAATACAATAAATAGAAAAACAGCTCACCGGCTAATACATTTAAAGTAAGTCCGTGAACCGCTTGAAAACGGCTGCGTCCATCCTATCCGCATCATAATAAGGATCCTTTTGGAGCTCCCCCACAACCTCCTCACTATCGAGGCACTCTTTGCTCAGCTTCGCCGTTAATTGTATGTGACAATCCAAACGGCCCGCTGTCTAGTAAATAATTACCCCGTTTTCCAGTGTTTATATTTTGACTAAATTGTTGTAGGCAATCAGATGATTTAGATAGTAACTTAAGATGTATGTCCATTTGTACTTCCTGTATATGTGCCACTGTCGCATAAGTGTTCTTAAAACTATCTACTTCGTTTCGAATTTTGGTGACCTCTTTCAAAAGCAAAATTACATCGGTGTGATCTATTGACACTGGGGGCAATTTTTGTAAATCTCATGCGACAAAAATAGGTATTGTTTCTGGATCCACTTCTTTGAAACAAACACACAATGTCCTCTAGATTTCTTTTCTTTTTGCCATCTTTTCGGCGAGATATTTTGCGCCTGGCTATCGCTGCCGCCGTTACCGATTCAAACAGAAGCGATTTCGACTCCTTTATCTCCTTATAATATGGAGGAATAGGCACACTCGCACATTCTTGTTAGACTTTCATTGTCCTTATCATTAGGTTTGTATTGTATATACGACGACATTTCACTAATTACAATATTACAACTATTACATTTTAATTTATTTAACACCATTTCGAGAACTATAAGAAACACACCCTCGAGAAACCATGACTAGAATTGTCTTGAAAAATAACTCTGCGGATGTTGAATTTATGAAGGCTCTCCTTAGATTATAGAAATTATATACTAGAGCAAATATTAAATTGGTTTTTATAGGTTCTCCCGGTTTCGGGTAACTCAACATCATTAGCCCGAATAGTGAGTGTATGTATGAGTGAGCATGCTCACAATTCCAAATTCCGCATTAGGCCACAATTTTTTTTAGTAATATCCCGATTATTTTATATTCATGAAAATATTTTAAAATACCCAACCCATATTGATAAATAAATATCTAAGATTTTTTCTGAGAATATATAAAATTATGAAGTTATATACATTAAGTACCTATAGCGTGCATAGAGTGTTATTATTACTACATATAATTAAATTACAAATTTGTCAACAAATTATCTCTAACTTAATACAAAATAGTTAAATATTAGGAATGCAATGTGTTTCACACTAGTGTTATTGGCTGGACAATTGCAAATGTATAAATATTTTCTTTTGTACATATCGTGAATAAGAATTAATAAATAATGTTACATCTTTCACTTTTATTTGTAATATGTAAGGACCTGCAACCTTCCACAAAAGATGTAGCTATAAGTGTAATAAACAATAGCTTATAAAATATTAGTTGAAATAAATAGGTTTTCTGTCTTATATTTGGACAATTAGGTACCTTTACAATGAATGAATCTACTTCTACAAAGTAGAATATCTTAGGAAATATATTATTTTTTATTTTAATTATAAAGTCATATGATTGCCGTTCTCACGCATCACGACACGACATGACTTTCGAATATGAAAGCAACAGTATTCGGAACGTGATGCCTATGGTCTGCGCAATTTGTCGTAAAACGTGGTACAGATGTGCACGCTAGGCTTGACTAAACTTATGGAATACTGTTTAAGCTAACATGGCGTGCGTTTTCCATGCATTTGAAATATTTAAAACGCGTAAGGAACTGCTTATAACTTAGCCACATGGCTATAGAGGATAGGAAGACCAATAAAAGATGGATAGGCTATGTAAAGGATGATATGGCAAATACATAGAAAGATGACGGTGATTTTGATCCAGTAAAGAATGAAAGAAGGAAAATAATATTACGCCTACCTACACCAAATAAAATGGCAAAAACAGATCAGTGGATAAAGACATAAAGTCAAAGGTTTAGATAACAATTAGAATAATATAAAGTTATATAAAATATTTGTCGAAATAGTTTGCTCTCTTCCAGAGGAATACCAGCTTATACCGGGGCGAATCCATCAGCGTTTGTACCTGAACGGCTATATTTACAAGCAACAACAAGTAGCGAAAACAGGTGCAGTCAGATGGAGGTGTATCAACTACAACAACAGATGTTGTAAAGCGATCGCAAAGACAGAATCTTTAGATATAAGCAAAGGGTACTTTTTGATTTACGACCATAATCACGAAAAACCTTATGTGGTCCGGAAAAATGGACAAATTATCCCAATATAATAGTGTTTATTAATTTGTGTGTGTACAACGGCATGCTGCCTTTCAAATCAGATAAGATACTTTCTATTTGCATCAGAAACATAATTCTTTCTTAAAGATTAGAACGGTATTTAGAACTCGTGACGTCGTAAGTTCCTATAATCAACTGACTGATGATTAAATGATTTTAATACGCTTAAAATAAAATTCTAGAGATAACTTAACGGCAGAAATAAGAAAGGCGGTGGTACCTACCCAGACGACCCTTATGTGTCTACCGCCTAATACCACCCAGTAGAATCGAAAGAATTTTCAAGCCTGACAAAAAATTCAATAAAAGTAATTTGAAAGTAGTCAAGCTTTCACAGATAGATAATTTTTTACAAGATACACCACATCCTTAGGTTTTATTTCGGACCTTTATAACATACTGTATATTTACATATTTAGAGTACAAAAATTTTATATTACATATTAACAAATATGTATATTTGTGCTAAATTATTAGTATTTTTTTTTCACGTGGCATCCATGTCTTTTAGCACGTCTCTTATTGGTCGGTTGGGAGAGATTTCTTTTAGAGAGGAGGCACGCCTTTTGTGCTATTTCACTTTTTTTAAGTTCTTTTGTTCAATAAACCATATAAGCCCACATACACGAATTTGTAGTTGCACTATAACTTATAATCCTCTTTCGGTTATATTTTAGTGTTGTATTAAAGTAATAATAGCGATTATTTTTCTCATAAAGTATCGTAGGTACTGCATCAAAAAAACAGAAAAATATTCAATTTCTAGAAGTTAGCATATCTTTACGAATATTATAAAACTGAAGAGTTTGTTTGGTTCGCCCTAATCTCAGGACCTACTGATTCAAATTGAAAAATATTTTTGTGTTGGATAGTCCATTTATCGAGGAAGTCTATAGGCTATATAATAACCGACACTGAAGCGAGCGTACCCGCGTGCGGCCACTCGTTTTTTATAAAAAGTTCTAACAAATTTGATGCCGTCGTGATGGAGTGGTCAGTAACGCTGCCTACACATCAAGTGGTTAGTCCTGGTAGGAGCAAATGTTTGTATGATGAATACGAACATTAATTAGTTCCCGAGTCATGGTGGTTTATGTATATATTTAAGTTTATATTATAGTACTTATATTAAAATTTGTCGGTTATCTAGTATCCATAACACAAGTTCTTAATGATACTTAATTTGGGCTAGATAATTGGTGTGAGCGTGGAACAAAAAATACTCTATCGCACGTTATGGTTTATGGTAAGCAGAAGAAGAGCTGATGCATGTTATAATCAAAATCTAATAGTTCGTTATTTAAATGGACTCTGCTGAGTACTTTTTGATTGTCAATAACCCTGCCACCAGTGAAAGCATAGGCAACTACCACTGTTTCACGCTATTCCAATTAAAGGCACAATAGCCCCGTCTTGCAAACCTGCAGAAGTTTGAGTTTATTTATATACCTTTTTATGTCAATGACGTGTAAATCTAAAAAGTAATTGGGAATACATACAAAGCTTTGTTATTTTTTTTTTAGATATAAAGTATTTGCCATCAGGCAGAAAGCATCCGATAATGGTTTTCTACGACCACATGTACAAACGCGTCAAGATAAATAAGTCTGGGAAGGTATTTTGGCGCTGTGTTATGACACACAAAGGATGTAGATGCTACTGCCTTGTAGACGACGAAGAGGTGGAGTGCAGGAACGAGCACAATCACATCCCTCCAACATGCAGAACTAAGACTGGTAGATGGGTCATACTAAAAGATAAGTGAGCACGGAATGTGACTTTCAATTTAAAATGTCTCAAAAGTCAAGTGTGTTTTATTTTCGGACAAAGTTATTTGAAAGCAAAGTTTTGAGATACGTTAATTTTTTTGTAACTGCTTACGTATCATCATCGATGTACTTAATTGATAGATAAAGATGCAATAGAACATTGGGGAAATCCACATCTGTACCAGGCACATGGAAAAGTTAAATTATACCTAGGTCGTCGTCTTATAAAGGTGGACGCACGCGATCGATGCAAACGACGCGGATGACTCGGCCGATCCGCTCGCATACATTCTATTCACATATAAACAATACAACATTTCTTCGGCGGGTTCGATTCTTTCGATGAGGTCGATTCATTCATTCATTCATTCTTCTTGACCTCGATTCATTCGACGCGGTCGACTCGTCTATGTGCGTCCACCTTTACAGAGCCGCACTGACCCAAACGCTAAGAAACTGCATTTTATTGATATGAAACCAGAACCTCCTCCTATTTCTTTAAAGAAACAATGAAAACATCTAAACAGCTATAACAATAATACTTATCCTTTGTTAAAACTTGCAACGAAACAGTTAATATCTAGTTGATGCTTCCAAATTCTAATATGAGTTTTATACTCCGTGTTTTAAATATATGTTACGCTCAAAGGCCGATAACGCTCATTGGTGAAAAAATATCTCACAACGCGTTGTGATCACAAAAAAAGTACACTCTGCCTGGTCATAAAAAAAATAACCCTGAACTATCACTCAGCCATGTAGGTGCATAAAATACTAATCCGCCAAAAACATTGCACTCTGCCTGGCCATTAAAAAAAACCCCTAGTGGGTAGGCCACAGGACCAGCCACAGAGTTCGAAAGGATAAGTTGGAGTAAGTCGTATGGTCTCGTCATCAATCCTCAAAAAACTCAGACAATAATAATTGGCAGTCGTTACTTTGTTTCGAGGATTGATTATAGCTCGTTGCCATTTGTAAGCTTCGGGGGCACTGTAATCCCTTTCGCTCAAAGCGTTAAAAATCTTGGTGTGGTTTTCGACCAGTGCTTGACGTGGCGTCTGCAAATTGAGACCGTTCGAAAGAAGGTTTTTGCTGCGTATAGCTCACTGAATCGCTTGCGGAACTTCCTTCCGATTAGTACTAAGACCACTCTGGCACAATCACTTTTACTCTCCATCATTGATTATGCTGATGTTTCCTATATAGACCTTTCGGAGGAGCTGCTCGACAAGCTCGAACGTCTGCAGAATTTATGCATCAGGTTTATCTTTAACTTGCGTAAATATGACCATGTTTCTTCCTATCGTTCTGATCTTAAATGGCTCCCGATTCGACGGCGTCGGGACTTACACGTTCTTTCACTTCTTTATTCTGCTCTGTTCCTACCCACTGCTCCGCTGTACCTCCGTTCAAAATTTTCCTTCCGCTCTTCTTTATCTAACCGTACTCTACGTTCAAACTTTAATCTCACTCTTGACGTACCTCCCCATTGTTCTGATTTCCTTTCTTTTTCCTTTTCTGTGCATGCAGTTCGGTTATGGAACGCTTTACCCGAAAGCATTAGGAGTGCTCGCACATTGAGCTCCTTCAAAAGTCAAGTCTGGAGTCATTTCCTGTCCACATGTCCCTAGCTGTTTGTAATATTCAAAGGATATCTTCTTGTTTTTTATTTTTATTTTTTATACTCAATAACTTGTTTTTATTTTAATTTTATTAGCTTATAAGATAATTCTTAGTTCTTTCCTGCACCCACCATCAGTTTTAATTATTATTTTTGTCCTTTCCCTCAAGGTTGCCTGGAAGAAATTGCTTGTTAGCAATAAGGCCGCCTATTTTGTGCTGTTTCTTTATGTCTACTTATCCTGTATATTAATTTATGTTTTGTGTGCAATAAAAGTGTTTTATTATTATTATTATTATTATTATCAATGACAGATGTGAATGTTTTACTGTGACCACAACGCGTTTTGCGCGTTTTCGGTCTTTGAGTGTAACATAACATTCACTAAATTAAATTCGTATGAGAATCTTCTGAAAAGGAAAAGTGTGATTGTGATACAAATTAACAAGAATTAAACGAGTTTTACAGAAGACTCTGTTTCAGTATTTTACAGGACATCACCGAGAGGAACAAAACAATTGGTTGTCGGAGGGTACCCGTTCATTTGTAGAAGCTACTGCCTTCACCACATCAAGAAAACCTGGAAGTGTGCTACTAACTCCGACTGCACAGCTAAAGTTCACACAATAAGAGACGAAATCGTGACTTTAGATAATGATCATAGTCACCCACATTACCGTGGTCATCCCGTACATGGAATAATGTTAAATGAATGATACATTTAAATTTTATTAAGTAGCTAGTTAATATTTTTAACGAAATAGATTTTAAAAAGTAAGTGAATTGTGTGATTTTTAGACGCCTGTCACTAACAAAATAACTACTTCAATTTATCGCAAAAAATTTACCGTGTTAATAAATTGTTAACACATTTTAATTCAAATAAATTAAGAAAACCGTGTCCATGTTTATTCGTTTTTTTTAAACCATCGTTAACTGTTATGTCTTATTCTTTTGATATTTAAATATATACATTGATTAAAGGGATAAGTTAAACAGTGTACTGACGAAATAATTAAGCGTCTTCCAACCAATTACACTGAGGTCTTAAAGGCTATAAGAGAAATAGTTGAAGAGGTATGCACCTTAAATGTTGCCGTGAAAACCCACCATATGTCGAAGTAATGTGTACAAAGATTAGTCAAGAAAGCTAAGGATAATTCCTACTGTGTTTAGTAGAGGAGTTATGACAAGTTTCCATTTTGTGAGAAGCTATTTTAGTCATTTGTAGCCTGCAAAAGACCACGAATGTGAACCAGTTTTTAAGTCCTTGTACAAATATTGAATAATATGTTAAAGATAAATTAATTAGCATGAGCCATTTCAAGACGCGTACTATCGGTTTATGAACGTGATAAATCAATAATAAAGTTAATAATCTTGATTACGTTTCCTAAAATGCATGTATATACAGTTTTAGCTATTTTTTTGGTAATTTGTGAAAGAGAACTGATACCAGAAGTTGACGCAACTTACAGGCACGATAGGAACTTATTACTACTCGACGTCGAAGCGGGGTAAGCCGATCTTACATTTTGATGGCTACGCCTTTAATCTAAGAAATAGTTCTGCTTCAAGCTCATTATGGATGTGTACCTCCTATTACCACAGTAAGTGCCAAGCGAGAGTCAAAACTATCAAGGATCAGAGGATTTCATATGGAGAACACAATCATTAATGCACAGACATAAAATTTTTCTTTAGGAATTCCTGATGGGAAATTGTACTTATTTTAGTATGTTGTTGTTACTCTCGTTTTCAGTCTTTCTTTTGTTTTCACATTTCTCTTGTTAAATAAATGTTATTAAATTTGTTACACTTTTAAACGTTTGTTTCATTAAATGGTAGTGCGTTTGTTTAAGTCTCAACTAGCTACAACAGTCTTACTTAATTCCTGACGATATAACAACAATTATAATTCTTCATTTACTGTTGTTGCCGGTTCCTCGTTCTTATCAAAATCGGCTCACACGTCACTTTTCTTTTTTTGCTTAGAAATCCTTAAATACATGTATTCCACGTCAAAAAAGGTCAATACAGGGGACGAGATAGTTTCCAACCCCTATTTAATAAATGACCCACACGTATGTCATGGACATGCAAGCTCGGCAATTGCGTGATTAAAATTAAGAGATGATGGTCTTTCAGTGACAAAATCACGTATAATGTCCAAAGAACGGATTCTTCAAAAAACTTGTGCTCCTTGCATGTTTCAATGATCATATATGTATAAAAGGCATGACCTTTTATACATATATACAAAAAAAATGAAAAATTTCATCCGCTCATTGATGTTTTATTTAACCTATTTTTAAGCCACACGTTCAGTCAAATGATTAGTTGTTATTTGTAAGGTATACAAAATTAGGGCTCATTTGACTATTTCGGAGCAGTGACCCATATAAATATCTCGGGCGTCTTGTTCGACCTAAAATCACCCATATTTGGGTCATTGACAGTTAGCGTGTTAAGACCAACTTAATATTCATCAGCCATTGATTCAGTGAAGGTCATTAAGCCCTTCGTGAGTTAGAGGCCGACGAAGGTCAACTAAAAAAGCGTATATTTTTTCTTTCCTTGCAGAACAAATTCCTTTCTCAAAAGATTGAATTGAACTAATCCAGAACCAATTACCTGTACTCCCTTTACCCTGTCGTAACGATCGATCGTCTGGGTACACTGATTGTTACAACATACAGGATCCCCGCTGAGTGTGACACATAGGAATTTCAAGTACGGTTACCAATAAGTTTTTGATGTTGTGTCCTTAGGCATTATTACGACTACTTCTAAAGGCGGCAAAGTGTTGACAGTTGGAGGGCATCGATATCATCGGGATTACGGTAATGAGTACAAGAGTTACTGGAGGTGTACCAAAAGAGCTTCACGAGCTTGCAAGAGCAAAGTGAGGATCCTCGCTGGGGAAATACTGATCATGAATGGTCACACGCACGAATAGCTTTTGGATGTCAAGCTTGAAGCGACATGACTTCAACTAAATTTTTTTTCTAAAAATAAATCAACTTTATTTTGTTTATTGTGCACGAGAGCTAAAAAAAATAGGAAAGTACCCATTTATAGATAGTGCAAAAGGTGTGGCTTATTCTAAAAGAAATCTCTTCCAAACTGTGATAGGACATTATTCTGAAAGATTGATGTCGCGTGTACAAACAAAATGTTTCCTAATGAAATACTTACGACCGGTTGCACCAAGTTAACATTATAAAATTTCAATTTACTAAGAATTATTGACTTTTAAGTTACTTTTTGCAAAATTATAAAACGAAAAGCTTGGTGCAACTCGCCGTACACTAGATATTGGAATGTATAAATATAATTTAAGGCCATAAAAATATGGGATATAGCAAATCTGGTATTTGTTACGAAAGACGACTAGTGCTGTTTTACAAACATTTCATACAATTTCAGTTCAATTGTAGGCAATTTTCAGATTTTAGCCAAATTGCAAATATTATCTATCGGTAATGCTCATACAGCGTTGAAATTATACCTAAAACATTTTTAAAACTCTGATTTATAGTCTTTTATTTGGCTACTCCTTCTTGGTCATTGAATTGCGTTATGCAAGATGAAGCACTCTATGACAGTTGTAAGTAAAATTGACATATATCTTGTTTATTTGTTAGGAGACTTATTTCATTAGTTACTTAACTAATATAAATTTTGTATTATTAATATATTAATTTTGTAATATTTCTATAGACTCTGGCTGGTCTTAAATAAACAAAATTATTATTATCTATTGTTAATTTGTTAGTGATTATAAAAAGAAATGCTACTTTATTAATATGAAATATAATACAAGGTTAAGTTTAGTTCGTAATTATTGCTATAGAAATGCAAAAAAAAACTTTAGCTATATTTTATGTAAATAAGTATACTTATATGGTATCGTAAAAAGTGGTTGTTAATAAGAAAGCAATCAATTTAGGTAAACTTATTAGCAACCACTTTTATGATAATGGAATTGGTAAAACGTAAACGGTGGGTCCAAATGTGGTGGGTGAGTTAAAGTTAAAATCCACACAGTGAAATTTATACTCAATAATTGTATAATTTGATAAGGATGTTGAATAATATCGACGCTTACGAATTTTATACTTTATATTATAATATTTTAACCTTAAAATACGAGGAATTAAAATATAAAATTGCCTGTGTTTATTTTCATTATATTTTCGCAATAATAAGTTTTATGTAAGTATAGGTATGTTTATGATCTTGTAGAGAGGCTTTTTTTTATATGTCATTGATATGTTTTATTTTATGTTACTTCATTAAAAGAAATTGAAACCTGACCTAATGCGCTTTATTTTTTCTTCTTTAGTCTTTGGTGTCAAAAATGAAAAACGTAATGTTATTGAAATGCAATATAGTAGATTGTACAACAATGACTTGTTTATGCCAGTGTTTTACGCCCCGTTTTTCACTTCGATTGCGAGATAATAAAACAATTACTGTATAAGCGTACACCCACATACATTCACACCTACACTTACACACGTAACTTTTTACACAACTCTCTGTAAATCATTTAATTTAATCTTTTTATGTTATTGTTACTTCGTACTTACTAATATAAAAAATATTTTAGTTATGATACCCTCACTTTTTCACTTTTCTATCGCTTATGCATATTGCGGTCTGAGGGTGTGGCCTGGTGACCTGTGGCACAGGTTTCACTCTTGAAACCTATTTCAGGCACCAGCCCCTCATTATTTAGGCTACAACCATGTACATGTATGTACCTACACTATATTGTAACATCCTAAATTGTGATGGGAAAATAAATATATTTTTGATTTTGATTTTGATTTGAATTACTTCAAAATATAAACGAAAATTTGTACAGTATGGAGCCTAAGAATATTGAAGCTGTTACATATAGAACTTAATTATTAGTCAATTCCCGCCAGTAAACTTTTTTTTTATTTTTGCATGGCGATATTTAACTTAAGTACATATTTCAATGCTAAGTAATAAAAATATTTCGATGCGTTTTAATAATAACCGGTTTCTATTTTTATCTGGTTTCATGACTTTTGAGGTAGAAAAGACAGGACAAATAAATTAAAGCGAATATATAAATTATCGCAAGTTATTCTGTGAAGTTTTATTGAGCGTTGTTGGCTGTTGGGCTTAAGAATCTTTGTCTAAAAGAAAATTTTACTTCATGCTCTAGCTAGAACATAAAAAGCCATTATTATGCAGCCTATAAACGACATAAAGACGAACTTTGAGTGCATGAGAAGTGAAAAATTTATTAATGATGGAGTGATGTGAGGAAACCTATTCATACATACATAGGTACATAAGGTCACCTTTCTACCATAACTTGAGTAGTAGTTAATGTAGGTAAACCTTTTACGAACGGGTATTCACACATCCCCAAAATGTACGCCAGTGACCTTTTTTAGGCCTCATTCTGTCTCCGTGCCTGCGACGCCGAACGCTACGGTGTAAATAAAGGCCTAAAGTGTAATTTTTTTTTTATTTTTTTATATATTTAAAAAGGTTCGAATTACCTGCTATTTATTGTTAATCGGAGCTTTTTCATTATATTTCCTAATTGTCTAAATTGTTTTCTGTCTTAGTTTTTCATGCTAAAAATTATGTCAAAACTTTGCATTGAATCAAAACTTAGCATTGAATTATTTTAATTCCGCACGACGCCAATGGCCTTTAGGTGTCAATAGTGTCAAGTTTTCATTCGGAGTACTGCCATTGAGGAACACTCAAAGAGGTCCGACTAACGTGTAGGCACCAGGCGCTAGCTTCGACAAGGTGGCGCTGCATTCCGGGATACTACCGTGGAAAACCAACCAAGAGAAGTCACATCCACACGCCACCTCTGAAGCTGGCTTCCCACGGTGCGTGATTCTGCGGATCTACACGCACAGCCGACGACTACGGACATCCACGCACCGCTCACCAAGGCTCTTCCAACAAGGCTCGTCCGCGTCCGTCCGCGATGTCACGGACCGTGGGGAGCTAGCTTGAGAACAGGCGTGCAGGAGCGACCGATCACCCATGTCCGGTCAAGGCGACCCCACGACCCAAAGGTCCGTCCTAAAAAGGGCCTGCGTTTGTCAATACCTGCACCATAGTATGTCCTCACGTCACTTGGGGTTCACACTGAAAACCAGCGCTGTGGTACGTCTGTCTGTGTCGTACGTAGCATAGCAACAAGCTGAATGTGGAACTCGTTGTCACAGCATGAGACGTGCGATCACAATAATTCTTGCACTATTATTATGTAGGTACAATGTTGTTTTTTGGGTTCCGTACCCAAAGGGTAAAACGGGACCCTATTACTAAGACTCTGCTGTCCGTCCGTCCGTCCGTCTGTCACTAGGCAGTACGAGTATCTCATCAACCGTGATAGTTAGTTGAAATTTTCACAGATGATATATTTTTGTTGCCGTCATAACAACAAATACTAATAAATAGAATAAAATAAATATTTAAATGGCTCCCATACAACAAACGTCATTTTTTTTTTGCTTCTTTTTGTTCTACATTGATAATGACGCTTGAAATATTCACAGAATATTTTATTATATATTCACTTTAAAAAGAAATAATTAAATTAAACTTTTTAACTTAACTTTTTATATATAATGGCACGAAACCATTCGTGCGCGAGTGCGGCTTGCACTTGTACGGTTTTTATTTTTTTACTGTAAGCTATTTGGTTTTGTTTCATTTTTTTTCTTATTGTTTGTGTAAGGGCGTCGTTTAAAACAATAAAACTATTTCTATTATATTCTATTACTTTCTTTTAAAATGTAATACATTACAAAACATATCTATTTATTACTGTGAATTATTGTGGTATAACAAAAATATAGCATGATAATTTACCTATACTTAGTAGAAATTTCAGTTTCAGAACCAAAAATCAAGACATTGGGAAACGGAGATATAATACTTTTTCTTCAAGGATTTAAATACCTTGGTGACGCGATGATAGGACACCGAAGAATTTGGAGATGCGCTACCCCCAAATGTCCAGTGGTGATTTTGACATACAGAGAAAAAGTTATAGCTATACATTATAAACATAATCATTAACGGCAATTTCAAAATGTACAATTGGAAAAAGAGATTGTTGAGCTATAATTCCATAGCCTTTGCCTGTTAATGAACATTGTCCTAGACGAACTCCGGCTAATGCCAAATTACGATACGATGCGTAACTAATGGCTGATGGGACTAAGCGTGCCCTCAAGCAGTCGTAGTCTAGCGCTTGCCAAGAGAGTAACTCGTGTACCTTTGTAAAGAAATAATTACATTAACAACTATACAGTTACTAAAGAAATAATTTACAATAAGTATGAAAAAAAAACGAAATCTAGAATACCAGAAGCTGGCACCGGAAAAATAATTATCATATTGACTTTTAGATTGATTCAAAACATTAGGTACTTTCTTTTCATTAATTTTGAAGTTAGTTTAATTTTTAGATTATTTTATTAGAATTCTGATTTATTACATTTCTATTTGATTAACCCTTCTTGGTTATTGAAAAACGTTATGCAAGATGAAGCACTCCACGACCTAATATAAATTAAAATATTAAATACTATTATGAACATGCTAATCCGAAACCAAACTGATTATGTAAAACCTTGTAGCTATGTAATATTTCTACGGACCCCGGCCTCAAATTTACAAAATTATTATTATCTATTATTAATTTGTTTATGAATATACCAAGAAATACTATATATTAAGTATAACACGAGGTTAAGTTTATTTCGTATTTTTGCATTTATATTGCTATAGAAATGCAAAAAAACCATAGTGATATTTTATAAGTATATTTAATTTTATAAGTACCTATAGCTATGTACTACCGCGGATATGCATGCATGGGCGCCAATACGTTCAAAATCGCATGCGCACTCGTAGAAAAACGTAGTAAATTATTACTATAATAAATCAGTTCACGAGTCAAAGGAAACTCGTTTTGAATTGCATGGAAGACCACTATTATGATGTTGATTTACATACCTACAGCTAAAGTAGGTACTTTTTTCATAATTATGCCACCAATATTATTAGCAATTTTGGTACATTTGACACTCATCTCATTTAGAAACAATTTCTCAATTCTTAGTTCTGACGCTAAATACATTTAGAGTTTTTGGGTTTATGAATAATCATGTATATTGGGCGGCAGTACCATCAGCTAATATTTGGTACACTTAACAATCACGTACTTTAGAAACACTTCGCCGTCACCCTATTTTGACGCAAACTACAATCATTAGTATTGAATGTCTGATTTTGATCATGTACTTTTGACGTTGACTGTACAATGAAATTTAGACTCAATAGTACAATGTGATAAGGTCGGCGAAAAAAATATTGGTAGTTATGCAATTTTATGTTTTATATTATAACCTTAAATAAGAGTAATATTAATATAAAATTGCAATGTGTTTATTTTAATTATAGTTTTGCATTAATTAGTTTTATGTATTTGTTTAATTGTATATGTTTATGATCTTGAAGAGAGGCTTTTTGTTTTTTTCTAAGTATGTTATTGATAAGTTTTATTTCATGTTACTTCATTAAAAGAAATAGCAACTTAACCATGCGTTTTATTTTTTCTTCTTTAGTCTTTGGTGTCAAAATTGAAAAAATAATGTTGTTGAAATGCAATAAATTAATGGTGAGTGGCGAGTAAACCCATCAATACATACAGAGGTAAGTTCTAGATAATATTACCGTGGTTCTGCCATGACTTGAGTAGTAGGTATACCTTCTACGAACGGATATTCTAAGAAGCGTCCCCAGAATGTACTCCAATGACCTCTGCAGGCATCATCGGGACTCCGTGCCTACGACGCCGAAGGCTACTCAAGGAGTCAAAATTATGCATTTTCACTATTTTATATCTTTAAAAACGCTAGAATTATTGGCTGTTTAATGTTGATCGGAGCTTCTTCATTATTATTTATTAACTAATTGTCTAAATTGTTTTTAAGTGTTATTATTTCACGTGGTCATGTTAAATTTTGCATTGAATTATTTTAACTTCGCACGACGCCAATTGCCTCTTTAGATGTTGTTAATTACCGATATTTTTACTGGATTTTTCTAGGTGTAAAAAAAATTAAAACTTCGCATGTAATATGTGATGTGAATGACTTGTAATATAAACTTAGTAATTTGATAAGAATTACTCCATCGAAGTGAAATACAACTAAGAAGAAATCGTATTACATTTAGACGCCCAAGATTGATTGCCCGCTCCAATGCAGTTTTTTCAACTCATAAATGCAAAACTAATTACTCCAAGAATCCGAGCTTGCAGCACACATAGTAGGTAGTATATTTTCTATTGGAAAATCAATTTTTGCAAACTATTTTTTGCCATTATAATGCTTATATGCCATCTGAAAGATATCTCCGAACTGCATTTTCGTAAAACTGCGCCATAAGACTCTCTACGGTTTACAAAACTATAAATGTGAATTAAAATATCTTTCTGTAGCGTTTTTAATCAAGAATTAATCTTCCTATAATATATCATGTCTGTTCACATCGCTTCAAAATTAGATCCGAATCCACAAAATGTGACAATTTTGATGTAAATGGAGTGCATGCCCTTAAGGAAGTTCTCCGTTAGGTTAGGTAGACGGCACCAGGTCCTGACGGGGTTACTGGGCAGGTTCTGGCACTCTCACTTGAATCCCTAAAGCGTGTTTTTCTGCTGGACAATTTCCAAATAAATGGAAGGTGGGCCGCTTCGTTCTTTTACAGAAACTAGGCAAGCCCCCCAACAGTCCGTCGGCCTACAGATCCATTGTACTCTTGGATGAAGCTGGCAAACTCTTGGAATGAATCGTGGCGTCAAGGCTAATCGAGCATCTGAGAAGAGTGGGTCCACACTTAGTGGAGTGGCAATACGGATTCCGTGAAAACCCCTCTACTATCGATGCTATTTTAAGCTAAAGATTCTTGCCGTCGTTGGGGAGATTGCCAGAGGAAGAGTTGTGTTAGCGGTATCGGCTTATAACACACATTTGGCATTATGAGCGTGAATGATGTACTTATAATATTTAAAAAATTTCAAATATATACTTTCTTCAATTATTTCTTTTGTAAATTATCCACTACAGAGTGTGGAGAGTCAGCTAGTTAATAAAAAAATATGATCACTGATTGTTATAAAGGAAACAGTTATGAAAATAAATATAACCAAACTATTCTTATCAAAGATAGTGTTAATAAAAAAGTATGATAACTGTCTCTTATATATACAAAATAGGAAATATATAAGAAACTGTAGATCGGCCATGTAAAAGAGAAAGAGAATACTAACGCGTATATTAGAGCGAGATAGATAAACGAGACCATTTCACGTACACGCAGGCGGCCTAATTAGGCTTATCAGTCACGTTGAAAAGACAGCAACTGTCAGACTGTAGTACTATTTTTCATGCACAATGCGCACACTGCACACATAGCTGTATTTTTTGGTCTCACCCTAGTCGATTCATTGCCAATCTATAAACGTCAGTAATAATAAATCTATGTATATCGTAATATCGCGGTAAAAGACATGAACAGTCAAACGAAAACCATGTATTCTGCTCACCATCATAACATTTTTTTTCCTTTAGACTATACCTGGGAAATTGATAGTTGTGATTTTATTGAACGCCAAAGTAATAATTTTTTTTTTTAATTTTTTTATGAAAGCGGTGTTTCTTAATTATTGTCCAAAGAAACATTATCAGTTTTTTTAGTATTTCATAACAAAAAATGGCTTCAAAACGTTAGCGTTCAATGTAGCTCACTCGATGGGCACGGACACTAACGAACGGGGCCGCCGTCAAGCATAAATATCGCGGTTTTGCGAGTTGCGTGCGAGCTGAGCCCTTTACATTGCGCGGTACAATTTGCAATTTTTTTTACCACCAAAATATAAAAATCATTTCCCAGCAATATTTTTTTTGAAATATGTCTTATTTTGATGTATAGAATACATGGTTCTCGTTTGACTGTTCATGTCTTTTACACCCAGTATGTACGTCATTGTGCCGCCGTTCTTTATCTAGAAAGCTGTTAAGAGCGTTTACGTAACTAATTTTATGTACATTTATAGCACACTATCACTACATATACCTAAATATAAGTATGAACATTTGAATCCATATTGGCTCTCATAATTCTTTTTTCAACCGACTTCTAAATAAAAAAAGAGGTTATCATTGCCGATCTACAGCTTCCTATATCTATGACGATATATTACGACTATTACATAACAAGTTACACTAGTCTGAATCCGGCTTAGCACGGATTAGCGCCAAGATCAATCCCCTATGTCCCTGCATGTGTTCACTCCTTGACATACAATCTCCTCAGACGTAGCCACTTCACCGCTGCTCCCACGCCAAACACTCCAGCACGTTCACAGTCCCCAGACGAATCGATATCACCACCGTGTTCAAATGAGTTATTACATACGATAAAGAACTTAATATACCTAAGATCTGAGACATTATTTGTTTTACCCCCCTAGTTATCTAATGTATCTACTATTTTAGTTATACCCATATTTTCCTCAACAAAAGACAGATTGTTTTTAAAGTTATTGCACTGTTGCACCAAGTTATATTTTATACAATTTCGTAAAAAATGAACACAGGTATACAACATGTAAACTAAATAACCAACACCACAACAAAAAAAATATTGAAATTAAATCAGAAGCCGATCCCAAACCACCTGTATTCAGGGTGTTGGTTATTTAGTTTACATGTTGTATAATAGGCATAGATATTAAATATACGTAATTTAACACAACTTCAAAAGTGAAGTTTTTTTTTATTGCCGTAAGCCCATATGAGTGCCCACCGATTTTTAAGGTTTTATTCTATTCCTATTTAATGGCGTCGAAACATATAAAGATAACGCAATTTACCGATGTTAAGTGAAGTATATAAAGTACCTAACAATCAATTGTACGGTTGAGTTAAAAATGGAGTCTCTCAACACGTGTTATTACAACAAGAACTCGGGAGAAACTCCGACTTGGAAGATTAAGACCTTGTCCAGAACAGCGAACTCGCCGCGAATCTCTACGCGCGAACACACCACGCGCGTTGGCGAGGTATTGGTGCTCAATACATTGCGTCCACAAGCTTCGCGCGAGTTTCGAGTTTCGAGCCTCAGTACGGCGCGTTATGTATTCGTGCGTAAAGATTCGCGCCGAATTCGCTGTTCTGGACAAGGTCTAAAAGACCTAATAATGAGGTTAAAAATGCCATCTACCTGCAACAGGCAGAAGTTTTGATACCATTCGTATGTTTTGCTACCATTATTATGTTAGTGTAAACCGATACTGATATTCCTTAAATAATAAATAAATTCGTCTTAGGTACACTTTACAACACTTATTTTACCGAAATAAAGCAGATTTTCTCTAAAATCCCTTCTGAAAAAAAAATACCTACCTAAGTAATTGAATGAGTGCTGGCTGAGCTTAAGATCGAGCACCGTCTTCATACAAAATAACATATAGAGGGAGAAAACGTTTTCCTACCCCTAATTATTATCCGATTAGGTACCGCCTTTCTTATATGCGAAGCAGATCGCTGTGTTTCGGATTGAAGGGAAAGGCAACCAGTGTAGGTAATTACTGGGCATGAAAAGCATAATTATCATTTTAGTCCCCAGGATGGCAACGCACTTGCAGTGTTAAGTGATTTACCCTTGTTAATGCAATTGTCTATAGACGACGGACGGTAACTATTTAACACCAGGTGGGCATTATAAAAATATTAATTTTAAAAGCATATTGTCGACATAAAAGCGGATTTAATTATGTAATTTACTTATTTCTGAAATTTATCTAAGTAACATAAGTACTTTGTAGAAAGAAAATAAATTTATAAATATTTAAAGCATTGTTTTTTTTTTCACCCAGTTTGGTATTAATTATGTAGTATTTTTTTATGTAACATTAAGAAAATATATTGCTTTCGTTCTCCAAATAATATTTCAAAATAAATTTTAGGTGATGGCTGTCTCAATGTTGTAATAAGTGGAATAGCATCACAAGTCATAGTGGACAACTATTCAGATGACGACGTAATTGAAGTAGTGAGAGATGAAGCTCCTATCGAAATACTCTCAGATGGCGAAGAGAATGAACTCGAAAAGCTTAAACAATCGCAACCATCAGTAATTAAAGATTTCCATTTCACTGCTGTTCCAACGGTACCAGAAACTCAATTTGACCATAGCATAGAAACAAATGATGCATTGGATCCGTTGAATAATGTGTCTTGTGATATTGGTAATGAAGTATTGGATCCAGGTCCTGACACTGAAAAAACTGAACCAATAAATGAAAAAGATAATGCGAAAGCTGCGAATAAGAGCCAGGAACTGCAACTCCCAGTATTAAATGAGGTCATTCAAAATGACAATGTGATACAAAATAGTACTGCTCCAGAAAGTAATATTTATTTTAATACGGAAACAGTTATTAAAGAAAACATAACAAAAGAAATTAATCCTAATGCAACTGTATTTCCCCAAGCCGAAACTAGTGAGATAATTAGCAAAGAGTAGTTAGTTTTTATTTTACAATTATTTAATAGCAAATAATTGTTGTGTGCGATGCTTAATAGTTATACTTATTTTTAAATTTTTTGGACATTACTGAAAAGTGGTTGGTTTTCAATATATGAAAAGTGTAATCTTATTTAGGTTTTGTAATAATTCGTCGTGATGTTTTTGTTCTTGAATTAGTTATTTGAATAAATACTACGTTTATTTCATGGGTTTTATTACAGAGTCTGTACACATACCATAGGCAAAATAAAAATAAAGAGTTAGTAGATATATCTTTAAGTTTGTAAAAATAAGATTAGATAATAAAGGTAATTGCAATATAAAGTTGATTAAGCTGATGGCCAGCCTAAGCCACTTGGGACACATGGAATTAAATAACAGTACATTAGTAGAAAATAAAGCATATAATGGTATATTTATAGACCTAAGTGTAATTTACGGGAGGTAATGTTAAAAATAACAGAGCTAACATTACAGTTTTAGTGATGAAAATGCGAAATGCTGCCATTGCCTCGGTTGTGGAACTAAATGGACGAAGAGTGTTGTTGATTGGTCAAGACCGGTACATGAAACACTACGACGGAAAATACGGCCGGACCAGGTGGAGGTGCTGTAAGTCATACAACAAGTGCAGAGCTATTGTCATCACTCAAGGAAACCACATAATCAAACTTACTGATGTTCACAATCATGATTCTCATAGACCACTAAACTTCGTGAAAAAAAGAGAGAGTAGTAATAGCAATCTTCCTTACTACGCTAAGGGCCTAAACGCCAGGCCTACTACGCCAGGGGTTAAATAAGTTCCTTAGGATTTATACAAACTTAGTTCCCGAATCATGGTTGTCTAAATATTTATAGCGTATCTTAAATGTATGTTAATTTATGTGTTTAACACATAATCTTCGTATTGTAACATGAATACGGTGACATAAAATAGTGCATAGTAAATAAGCCTATTAGTTTTCTATAGGTTCAGTTCAATGTTTCATTAGTATCTCTTGGCAATGGCAATACTTGTATTACGGTTGCTGTCGTGTTGTGTTTATTTTCTTTTTTAATTAATAACATTTTTGATATAGTAAGTAAATCCAATTGTTATTTTTCTGTACATTCAACTGTTTTATTTTCTCGCCAATCGTCGTGTTCTATTATATTCATTTGTTTACTTTTAGAAGCGTTTCCTACCGTCTAGAACTTGTCTTCCCTAATCCCTTCATTTCTATTTTAAGACCACGCTAGTTAATATTTTTCCCTGTGTTATGTAGAAATAGGGTTATAGAGTAGCCTATTAACAAACTATGATCAAACTGAAAATCTACTCGAAGGTATTGTTTTAAATGTATAAAATTATTCGTAATTTATAAACTATTTGTATACCTTCCTATCTGTCTATATGATAAAATGTTTTGCAAATACAATGTCTAACAAACATACTAGTCATCAATTTCTATGTGAGAGCACTGGCACCCACAACACAAGTTAAATCTTATTGTGGGTGTCAGAGTTCTTTCGAACCTAAAACTGTAATTTCACGTAAATTAATCTAAAACTGTTACTGTTATCTTTGGGAGCCTTTCATCAAAGTTTTTTCTAAGAATTCAGATAATACTCTAGCTTGTTATACCTTGTTGGATAGCTAATGATACGTAGATATTTTCAAGACCAACTACAGCAAAAGTGTCAGACTTTTTTTTAAATATGGCGGAAGGAAAATTATATTTTTTACAAATTTATTTTACTTTCTAACTATCCATCGTCTTCTACGACCCAGTTAGTTCTGGTAGCTGCAATTTCAGTGTTGAGAATAATGAAACAACTTATCTACTACACAAAATTCGCAAACATAAATAAATTAGAGGCAAAAAAGACGAAAAAGTTTAGGCAAACAGACAAAAAATCGGCATTAACTTTTGAAAAAACTTCAAAATTCAATAACTTGAAAACTGTATGTTTAGGATATGGTGTTTCATAGTCAAATCCGTCAGGAATGATAGAAACTGCAACCTCTTAAAGGATCTAGGTCGATTTAATCTGTAATCCTGTATCTGTCTTCTGTCATCTGTCTTCCAATCTCTTTGTAGATCTTAACGCTATTACACGGGGTGACAGGAAACACGTTAGCATCCTATTAAAATAAGACGCTGCGCTGCTAATGGTTCATAGTGCTGGCTTACCTTACCCATATTGGTTGCATAGGTTTGACTTTAATATGGAACAGCTGTTTTTTTAGGTGTAGGAGGAGGTCGATGGTACCACCGTCATGCGTTCTTAGTAACGATCACGAAAGTTAAGCTATCAAGTGCGCGGTCGGTACTCGGATGGGTGACCGAAAATTTTTCAAATCGCCTCCGTGCTTCGGAAGGCACGTTAAGCTGGTGGTCCCGGGTGCTGTGAAAGATAGCAGTCGTTCCCAAGGAGGGTTGGTGTCAGGCACACGGCCGTAAAAATCTAATGCCAAATCCTTAAGCAGTATATTGCCGATATCAAGAATACTGCACCGACCCCAAATTAATTGGGAATAGGGTAGGAAAATGATGAGCTGATTTTTCGGTCAATGATGGCCTTGCCTCATATTTGGGGTAAGCACTCACTATGATTCATGATTTGAGTCATACATAATACAAGCTTTTATTTAAGTTGTACGTCAAAATTTGCAAACCATTTTTCGACAATTTCTTGGCATTCGATTGAGTTGAAATTTCGCATACACCTTTAGTTTGGGTGACAATGCACGCTAAGCGAAGTGACCTTATTCTAAATCCAATATGACGGACGGCCCAAGATGGCAGACTACTTATTTTTTAGCACTACCATGTATGGGTATCAAATGAAAGAGTTTGCTGAGAAGAATACGAATAAACTGACTTAAAAATTAAAAACTAATTTCTATAAAAAACAGTTTTAAAAACAAGATTTTATTTAAATTCTCTAAAAAGAAGAAAATGAAATAAACTTTTTTAAATGCTAAAAAATCTTGTCACGAAATTTACTTGTGTAGCAGACAAACAGTGATAGAATCGGTACGGCAAAGAGATAGTAAATAAATACGATGATCGAAGTATATCTCGTGACAACTATGATCTTAAATATAATATCATTGCGCGACAAGCATTTAACTTTTATAATAACATTTAAATTTTCTTCTTTTTTAAAAAAACATTGTTTTTGTTTTACTTTGTTTGTTTTTAAAAATATTTTTTTAACAAGTAATTATTGTTTTATTAGGTTTTTAATAATGTTTTTTTAAGGATGCTATTGTCTGCCTGTCACTGTATAATAATAATATTGGTGTGTCTGACATGAATATTTTATGAAATTGAAGCCTTGACTGTAGCTAAGAGCTCAAAGGTGTTCTTTTTTGGGAGAGATGCAATAATTTTTATCGCTCGCAAATTGCTGAGTTTATATGGACCTTTGTTTATGTATGTATATAGATAGAGTAGAATATTATTTATTGTATATTAACACTTAGAACACACAAATATTGATATTATGTAATTGTGACATTGTGAAAGGGGCGATCTTATCAAGTCCGTGCAACATTTGTATGGACAGAAAAGAAACGATAATTTTATGTTATACTACTTGTATTCCCAAATTTTATTTTGCATATATTATGTAGCGCTTTTCTTTAAAAAATGTGTTAAATTAAAATCCATATACATAATTTTAAGGAAGAGAGGCGGTGTAGTTATCTAAACCGGCTTTACAAATTTTACCAAGAACTTTTAATGATGTATCATGTCTTGTTGGTCCGGTATTGTGTATGATAAGATGGCATGAACTGTTCAGTGGTCATTTGCGTGTTCTTAGTTAAGAGACTAGACTATTTAAGTACCTATTCGACCATATAATAATAACATTAAACTATATCATAATAGTAGTTTATGCAACTGTCATATAATGAAGGGTATTAAACACGAGTGTGAGTTTATGAAACGAGCGCAGCGAGTTTCATAATAGTAACGAGTGTTTTAATACCCGTGTTATATGCAGTTGCATACACTACTTTATCTACACTCATACATAAATTCAAATAAAACAACAGAAAAGACAAATATTACGTTTTCCAAAACAAGTGCTTTTTTCTCATTTTCTATTTGAATATGCTTGTTCGCACCGTATTGGAAACACAGATTTGTTTATTTTTTACTAATCACCAAGCGCTTCGCCAGAACTGTCTAATCAGAAGCGCCCCGCCCGCCCGCCGCTATGACGCGTTATGCAGCGAACCAATAAGAGGGATTTCTTAACGCGACCAATCGAGCCATAGAATAATTACACACTAAAAACAATAACATGAGGGGGCTCGTCAATTTTCCATTTAATTATTTTAAATCCTAATTAACCTTTGTTTGTTTGTTCCCTGTCTGTAAAATTATTATTTTTTTATTTTTCTGGCAACAAACTATTTGTTGTGGCTTTTTGCAAATTATTAGGAGTCAATTTTTTTGTATGGGTTAGATCCCTTTGCCTTCCCGAGTATTTAAGAAAAATAACTGTATCATAATGAGTCGAACCGGTGTTATAATGGTCATTATGTTACAGGTTGTTTTTTTTAATTTTAATTTTGATTATCTGTATTAAAAAGTATGTCATTTTATGTTCACCTTTGATATCGTAATTCGAATATTATGACATGAGTGTAGATAAAAGTACTAACTAAAGTACCACCAGTAGTTGTTACCAGATGTCACTAAAAATATAATAAATTCCTAAAACATATGTTTATATTTATCGTAACACACAAGTTACTTCTACAGTTTAGAATTTCAATTTTCAAAACACCTTTAATGTTTACTGAATCATTATACATAACAATGATTTGCGTTCCGTTGTTTACTGACAAAACTTGCTACCTCGAAAAGTGGCCACTTTCTTGTGTGGGTAGGTTCAATAAATATTAAAGGTATATTCTGAGTCAACTTCTCGCCATTTTTTGAAAGTTTTAGACGTTATAAAATTAGATAGATAGATAGATAAAACGTTTATTTGTACCAAATAACACACACACTGGCTTTAGTTACACAGTAATAAAAAATAAGAAAAACAAGGGAAAAGATGAACATAAATTAAAATACACAAAGATTTCAAATTTAAACTTAATCTAACACAATATATAAAACCAGGTGTGCTGCAGTAGTACAAAAGGGCCCATGACTCAGCGTAAACTTTGCTCTCGTGAGCAAACACTGGTATTCTGCCATGACCCAGCAAAATACGACGTTCAAACACGCTTAAAGGCATGCAGTGCAATAGTAGGTAATATGAGCATTAGCATAATCTAAAGGTATATAATTCTTATCTATTACAGAAAGAAAGAAGAAATCACACGGCAAAGTCCGTTACCGAGAAACTACGAGGAATATTTACTTTTTGTTTATTTAGTAAGAAACTCTTAAATTGAGTTTTGAATGAAAGCTTACTTTTTAAGATTCTCAGAGGCGGTGGTATATTGTTCCAACATTTGGTTGCCAGGTAACGGAAACTGCCGGCAAAAGCAGTGGTTTTATGACGTTGACCCATCAGTAACACACATCTGTTTGTTCTAGTCCCATATCTATGGTGGAATGAGCTAACGTTAAGCTTGGCAAACAAATAATTCGGTTCCTTATATTTTAAAATGTCAAATAACAAACATGCTAGATGTAGGTGTCTTCTGGATTTCATATTTAACACAGAGGACCTATTTAAATAGGGTGTGATGTGACTCCTAGGCGGAATGTTATAGCAAAAGCGACAACATGCATTTTGCACTCGTTGAATTAAGCGCCTTGTCTTTTCCAATAAACGTGGACCGTAAACCAAATCAGCGTAGTTCAGTTTAGAGAGAATCAATGACTCACACAATGATACCCGCACGTTTTCATTAAGCAAGTTACGAATTCTATATAGTATTTTCAGGCGGGAAAAACATGTTCTAACTAAATTAGCTACATGATTCTCAAAACGTAGTCCACTGTCCATAACAACACCCAAATTTTTTACCTCATCCACACGCTCGATATTATGTCCATTCAAATGAATAACCGGATCATTTGGTAAGATTCTGCTTAACTGCGTCCTTGAGCCAATAATCATGAATTTAGATTTGCTAGCATTTAAGGAAAGACCATTATTCTTGGCCCACGTGGCAACAGCATCAAGGTCTTCATTTACTAAATCCATTGCCCTATGGAAATCGGGTGGACTGGCAGACAGATATAATTGAACATCATCAGCGTAAAGGTGGTAATTACTGTGTCTTATATTTCTTGTAATATCGGCGGTATAGATAATGAAGAGCAATGGACCAAGTATTGAGCCCTGAGGAACACCTCTTGTTATCAATTTTGAAGCCGAAACCAAGGAATTACCATCCTCCTTTCTAATTACGACCGACTGAGAACGATTAGTGAGGTAGCTGTCAAACCAGGACAACGAGCTGCCAGAAAACCCATAGTAGGCCAATTTAGAAAGCAGTAATGAGGTATTTATACTTTCAAAAGCACGTGAAAAATCCAGTAGAACCAAACCAGTACCCTCTCCAGAATCCCACCTGTCGAGCATATCGTCTACAACATCTAATAAAGCAGTAACGGTGCTCCTTCCCTTACGAAAACCTGATTGACAGGATGGAAGTATGTTTTGGGCGTCAACAAAATTAATGAGTTGTTTGTACACTACTTTTTCCAAAATTTTTGAAAGAAAAGGCAATACACTTATAGGCCTCAAATGCTGTGGTTCAACTGGGGTATCGATTTTAGGTAAAGGTATTACAGAAGCCGACTTCCATATAGTCGGAACATCACCCATTAAGATTGATTTATTAATAATGTTAGTAATCACTGGCAAAGTATGTGGCAGTGTAAGCAAAATCATGTCCCTACTAATTCCATCAACACCTATAGCATCAGTAGTAATAGACATAATATGTTTTGCCACTTCGCTCTCACTCACTGGTGTCAAACAAAATAATTGTTCGCCAAATCTATGATGTTCAAAAAAGGTCATTTCCGAAAGTGGCACCGTTGAGTCTCCCGGTACATCAAGAAAATTGTCATTTAATAAATTTGCGTCGTTAAAAAGGTCAGGAAGGTAATCATGCTTATGCGACAAAGTTATAGATTCTTTTAAATTTTTCCAAAAAACTTTTGGGTCTTTAAACTTTGAATTAATATGGTGGTTATAATAAGCACGTTTTTCACTGTATATACTAACCTCCACCAATTTTTTTAGATTATGATAGTAGTTTTTGGAACTATCGCTACGCATCTGACGGTATTTAGTAAAGGCTTTATTACGTTTATCCATCATAACCCTTATAGTATCTGTGATCCAATACTGATTTTTACAAGCCTTAGCCTTAAATGTTCTCAAAGGGGCATGTTTGTCAAAAAGCAATAAAAAACGCTTATTGAACTCATTAACCATACTGTCAACTGAATCACAATGAGATAACGAGTCCCAATCCAACAAATGTAAGTCCCTATTGAAAAAGTTCATATCTATTGACTTTATGGGCCTAAACCTAATAGTCTTTGAAGGTGGCTTAGGACGTCGAATAGGTAAAAGAACATTTATCATGCAATGCCCCAAAGAACCAGTGATGTTTGCTACAGATACCTCACGAACAGGGGCATCAGTACATACGACATCGATGAGTGTTTCACTGTCACATGAATAATGAGTAGGTTCTGTTACAACCTGATTTAAACCCAAAGTATGCAAAAAGTTCTTTAATTTTGAGGACTTTGAATCGAAAATAAGCAAGTTGACATTAAAATCACCGAGCAATACAATATAATCAAAAGAAGAAAAATTTGTAATAGATTCCGTCAAAGCATCAAAAAAACTATCGATATCAACCCAGTTTGGACGGTAAGCAGTGCCAATACATAGTCTAAGACCATTTACAGTTATAGATATCCACATCTGTTCAATCTGTGCGATAGGATGAGTCAAAGTACGTGCACGAAGTTCACGTCTGATATAAAAGCCTACCCCTCCCCCTCGGCCCCGGCGCATGCTAGCCGGCCGAGCCACATTGCGAAATCGGTAGCCGTGTATGACGGGTGCGCGCCCTTCCTGCCCCTCTCTTATCCACGTCTCGTTTACAGCAACAATGTCGGGATTGGAATCGTTGACAGCCGTAACAAAATCATCATGACCCGTCCCTAAAGAACCCGCATTATACAACGCTAGCCTAACGAATTTAGTCTTCCGAGTGCCGCCTTTTAAAGAAATAAAAAGTTTTCTTCAGAGCGCTAAATAAAAACAGTTTGTTGTGATAATAACAATATGGGTGCCCAATGTGCGGGGTAGGAAAACAGTGATTGAAAGTGATTGGTTTATATTTAATAAGTAACCGAGTGTTCTGTGAAATAGTATTTATAAACCACATTGCATAAAATATACTAGTATGTTTACTATGCAGAGTCATACGCCCTTCAGCAACAAAATCAACACACCACATTAAACATTTTAAATAACTTACAAGGGGTAAAAAATTATAAAAGCAAACGACCACGACGAAAACTACTAACTTAGTATACACATAAAAACAATCATATACAAAACAAAGTTCAATTATTATTCTAGTTATTAAATATAAGCGACAGGGGTACTGCACAACGAAGCTCAAAATATGTAAAAATAATGGAACATCTGATTCATATGATTCAACACTACATACATAAATACGTATGACAGATTGAATGATCCTATTTTTTTGACATAGAACTAACGGAAAGTGATCCAAAAACACGGGTCAAGTCTGATTCCATACGTATGCGGTAACGAGGTACATCAGGCCCGGGCTGCTTTCTCACATAAATTTTTCCCTCACGGGTCCACGCAAATCGCCAACCATACTGTTCCTTAAGGTCACGCGCCCTTTGAAACAGATGCCGGTTCACCCTAGTCAACCGCTCATTTACATAGAAACGTCGCGTCGGTCCCTGGAGTCCAGTATGTTCGGTAGTAACACCTCGCCGTACTCTTGCTGCTTGTAACAGCTGGTCCCTCACCACACGCCGCGACAACTTCACCACTATGAGCCTAGGGCGGGGTGCAGGAGCACCCTCCACATAATCTGGGGCACGTCCAACCCGAGTGGCAGACACAATATCATTTTCAGACAACGCAACACCAAGTCTAGTGCCAACCACAGTAACTACGTGAAGAGTATTTTCACCTTTCTGCTCAGGAATGCACGATATCTCCAAGTCATTCAACAACAAGTCCTGGTCACGATCATTTATATCGGCTTTAAGTTGTTCTATGGAGTCCATGAGATTACCCTCACCCTGATTCGAAGACATCGCATCCACCTTACGTTCAAGCGATTCTAAGCGACTTTGCAGACCGTCGACGCGCTCGTCACAGGAATCAAGTCTAGACACTATGGTTGATATTGCCAAATTTAAGTCTTGCATTTGGCTTCGCATAGCCCTCATATCTTCCCTAAACAAACGCATCTCGGTGAGTAATGCGTGTACGTCACTCGTGGTAGCAGGATTATCCAGTCCAACATTACTATCATCCCTCATGTAAGATACATCCATATCGGTTGCAGCCTCCACAGATGACTCTGGAGGGCTTGGTTTAAGTAAACATGCCCCTCGATGCAAATTAATGTGACCTGAATCGCCCCGGACCGGTGTCTCTGTGTTGTCAACCTTGGGGGTTCCACTCTTGCACTTTACACACTTCCAACTATTTTTATGCGCTGAAGTCATTGTATTGTAGAAACGCTGTTCCGATACATTTGCACAAAAAAGATCATAGGATTGATTACATGCCAAACAAGTAAGAAATCTTTTGCTATCGATGACACTCTTGCAACCGTCGCACGTCAAACACTGTTTCGTTGCCATTGTGTAAAACACCTCAGCCTCGGTAAATGTAAGGTTCAGAATGCAGTGGCAGATCAATACACACTCGCTAGCACCGAACAGCTGATTGGTCTTCGAACAACGAGTCCACCCGCAAACTAATCGCACTCAAAAGTTATTCGCACTGCTTCTTGATGATAATTTTTGAGTTTTGAGTGTATTTCAAGCACTAAACACCAGTTTTTAAACTCTATTATATAGTTGTTATCACAATATGTAAGAAACTATTGCACTATATGGAAAAAAAATACTATAATTAATATTTTACTTAAAATATCTACAGAGCAAACGATTAAACGTGTCTATTGTACGATCACGCAAAGTGGTCTAATTAGTTTTATTTATGTCGCAAGCTTAGTTCGTGGTAGTCCCTGAAGTTAAAAAAACGCGGCGTAAATGTACTTTATTATTTTATTACATTATTCTTAGGTTAGACAATATTTATTCCTTGATTTACCTATTAGATATTTTATATTACTTACTGTTAGTATAAATATGGCTGTAGTAAATTAGCTATTGATAAAATTAGTGATATCGTAGGTTACCTATACTATAGAATAATTTTTAGAGTAAGCAAAACCTTTGTGAACATTGTAAGTTCTTGTGGACGTATTTAAAAACATTTTAACCGTAGTATTTATTGTGATGAAATAAATGAATTGTCCTTTTTATTCAGTTTTCTTTAACCCTGTTTTTATGACGTGTTAATGTAAAATAGGACCACTACTTTAAATAAATATGCAGCATATTCCAAAAATCGTTACAAAGAAATCCCCATAGAATCTTTTATTACTTTTTTCATGAGTACCATCAGTAGGTTCATAGCTATTTTTTGAATATGTCAAGTGCCTAGATTTGACCACTAACCTACTATGCTACTGATGGGAAAAGTAACTAAAATCTGGTAAGAATTTTTGGAAAAGAAGAAATATCCCATATAGATACCACGTCATGCAATGGTATGAAGGTATTTTCCCGAACGTACAATCGACAAAGTTTCCCGTGAAGGCGATAATATGGTGGCACTGAAGTTTCGGATGACAGCGACCCGGCCCCGGCCAACCAGTTTAAGCCAACAAGAGTACACAATGACGTCAGCCACGCTAGAGCGACTGCGCGGAGGGGAGGCGAGACGACCGGTGGAAGTGGATTGAAGACGCTTCGTCTTATTGGCTGCGCCGTATTACGTTAATATTACACTGGCCGGAGTAAAAAGTAGGCGGGGCTTAGCGCAGGGTAGCCGTTCAAAGGATTCTGTGTGCTAAATGGAACTTTGTCGACTGTACATTCGAATGACTAATCCGCTGTGATGTTAATTTAGAGTGTATGTGTCGCAGGCGGATAGTAAAACACGCCGTTTAACTAAACGGCTAGGCGGATTGTAGTTTATGAGAATTGTTAACCAAATAAAACCATTTGTTGATGGGTTATTTTTTATGACCAAGCGGAGTGGAAATTTTGTCACATTTAGTTAAACGGCGTGTTTTACTATCCGCCTGCGACATATGTACCATCTGTCCTCGTTGTAGTTTTTTGTTGGATGGTTTACTGAAGGTTTAGGTACTTTTTGGATTTGATGCCCCTTTTTAGGTAGCCAACTAGTCATTATTTTGATATTTAAAGTCGTATTTTTAATTAGACGAAGTCAAGTGACGTTTACTGGGTTGTCAGGTTTTGATAAAACAAAAATAGTGTTGTGACAAAGTGAATGAATGAAAAAATCGCAACTCGGTATAAAATTGTTCTCATAATGACTAATACATATTTATAACTATTAACGATTTTAATTATAATTCTATATTACATGTGTAGGTAATGTTTTGTAAAACATAGCATTAAGTCATATGTATGCAATTATGCATTATGCAAGTAAAGAAATAATAACATATATGTACAATTATAAATAAAACGACTTTTACGGATTTAACTCGCGTGTAATTAGATTTTACATTTTGTTATTATTGCCCGACGTTTCGTAAGACTTTTCAGCGTTCGCGTCATCCCGTGACCACGAACGCTGAAAAGTGTTACGAAACGTCGGGCAATAATTTTATTTATAATGTGTAGTGCTCGCGCAAATCTAAGGGAATATTATGTATGTACAAAGTAGCCTAGTGAGTGGTTAGAACGCCGTGTAGAGGCTTTAGACAACATGCATTTCGACAATCGCTCTCGCTATCGCTAAGTAAAAAAATGTATGGGATTGACATAAGCAATCGATCACTTTTCGATTGCTTATGTCAATCCCATACATTTTTTTACTTAGCGATAGCGAGAGCGATTGTCGAAATGCATGTTGTCTAAAGCCTCTGTTATACGTGCCGATATCGGGTACCGGGTTCCAATCCTAGTCGTGCCATGTAAGTAGGTACGAAAGAGTTTTCGTACTTTTCGACGACTGCGTATAGAAGGTACCTACTTTTACCATTACCGAGTGCTCTAATGCTACATTTACACGCTTGCCGAGGCTTCGCAAGCCTCCACAAGTGCCAGAGATGTTTAGCTGTGGTTGGCTCGGCTTGCGCCGATCTGGACTAGTGTCGGTTTCTTAACACAGGTCAAAGGAAGCGTACGGTAAGCGCTTGCGACGTGTTCACACGCTGGTGCATTTATAGCCAAAAAAACTTAACAAAAACAACAAGTAAACACCGTATGCGCAGAGAAAATATTCGAGCAGTCAGACCAGAGGTTAGAAGACGCATGACACAGACAAAATGGCGACCGACGCGTCCGAATTTGTCTTATTTTTAAGAAGGTAGTAAAAAAAGTAATTATAATTAAATACCAGCAGATATCAACCTACTTTTATACAGTAAAATAGAAATAGTTTCTTTTTTTTCGTATAGTAAGATAAGATTAACAATGTACTCATTCATATCATCATTCATTCCTGAGAGTGAACGAAAACTGAACCCATCACTATTACATAGAAGATGGCAACATTATTTCACAAAGTGACATTAGCTGCTGTCAGTTTACTTCGTCTAATTAAAAATTCGACTTTAGTATGGCCCTGCATGGGTAATTCTAAAATTTTGCTCATCTTTTGGGATAATGGAAGCATTTGCTCCATGTTCGTAACTGAACTTTAATATAACCAGCTACGAATGGTTTTTTTCTTAGTTTTCATAATCTGAATACCATGAGAATTTACAGTTTAACCTACAGCAAAAACACCGTAAATCGATGTGTGTGATACAAGGGATTTTATTGTTCTAATGAGGAACGTTACCAAATCGTTAACGTGCTCATGCGTTTTGACGTCACAACGCTGTCAAAATGGAACGGAAACTTTTTGGATTTATTTATACCTTATAAATAGCTATAAGGAAAAGTCCTTCATAATAATAATAAATAAGGAAAGCATAGCTATGAGAAGGCAAAGGAAATTGAAAGAAATTTTTTTATTTATTTATTTTAAAGTCCACTTACAATAGATAGTTTTAGTTTTTTTTTTAATCTACTACATGGTACGAAATATTGCTAGGTAGAAAAAAGCCAGTGTAAACCTACACCTGGCTCACTATAACAAGTCTCGGGAACTGCTGGCTGGGGAGCCATGGTACTGGGTCAATGTTGCAAAGAAGAGTCTCTGCAACACTATTGACCCAGTACCTGCACTGTGGATTCATGGAATGCTAAGAATTTTCACCCTGATCTGATGGTAGAAAGGGGCAGGTGGAATTAAGTCCTTTATTATTCCGCATACTGTCTGTAGTATGTTCTGATAATTACAACCGCGACCTTTTCAAAATATTCCATATTGCCATTCCTGCTACTCTATTGTTTCTAATATATGTATTAGTTTCCTAATGGTTCCTTAAATGAAATCAAATTCAAATTGTATTCATTGTAAATAAAAAAACTTTTACGGATGACCCGTGACCACGAACGCTGCAGTGTTCGAAACGGCGGGCACTAATAACAAAATCTAAAATCTAATTGCTCGCGAGTTAAATCCATTAAAGTTGTTTTATTTACAATGTGCAGTGCTCGCGGAAAACTAAGAGAACATTTTCACAGACAATAAATATACAGGATGATTTGTAATTAGTGGCGGATCCATTAATGAGGACAATGCTAGTCAATTTCACTATGGGATGTACTATCCGAAAGCGAACCGTTTCTGAGATATAATTATATTAGAATTTTATATTTCATACCATCTAGAGGTGTGAGCGAGTGCGCTATAGCAAGAGTTAGCAGAAACAAAGGTTACGAGGGGCTGGCAAACCTCCCTCAGTCCGTGCGTTCCTGTGATTTATTGCGTTCGGATGTGTTTTTCCGACATTTTATAAAATTCTAATATGTATGTGTGCTGGCCAACAGACTAACATCGATTTCAACCTATCGGCAAACACAGTCTATAGAAGTAGGTATATGAAGCCGCCTTCACCTCATTCTGTATAGGTTAATGTTCGCGTCTAGGCCACATCCGGGTTCCATCCCTTCTGTCTGGGCTCCGCTTTAGCATTATTATTGGTAAAGGAATGTTCAGACTTTATTCAGTACAAAAAACGCAAAGCATCTTAGAATGTCCAATACAGATATACTGGTTACAGACACAACAAATTCTTGCAGTCTTATTGTCTATGGACGAAGGACAAAGTTGGCATCGTTTTCTCTTTTTCCTGCCTTCCATTTTCTTTAATACTGGTAAACACCTCTTGTATTTACGTAACTTCTTAAATTTCTTGTCTGGAAATTAAAATGTTAATTTAAGTCTCAGATTACGAAACAAAAGGCAGTTTGGCCGTTCGGAACACGTGAGTTGAGACCATAGATTTATTATTACTGACGTTTATAGATCTAGGGTGAGACCAAAAAAATACACCGATGCGTGCGTAATCTGCATGTGTACATGAAAAATACCTACTACTGCAGTCTTGACAGTTGCCATCTTTTCTACGTGACTGACAGGCCTCGTTAGGCCCACTGCGTGTACGTGAAATGGTCTCGTCTATCTGTCTCGCTCTAATATACGCCTTAGTATGCTCTTTCTCTTTTACATTGCCGATCTACAGTTTCATTCAGAGATCAGATCAAGATCAGAGACAAACATTTAGGCTATTTATTACCCGTGGTCCCGGTGGGTGAGTCGACCGGATCCCCTGGTAACTTTATTTACCCGTAGTTCCATGGCAATAGGGATTACCTACTCTCTGGATATCTGGTTACTAATAATATTAAAGAAATAGTTGGGGAAAAAGTTTCTTCGCATTTTTTAATAAAATTCAAAACATTATTTAATATAGTTTATTTACATTTAACTAAAGTATGTAGGTACCATTTTGTTCGATAACTTTTTGCCATCTTGTAGGTAGGGACATGATCCCATTGCTATAGAAATTTTGGGACTTCTGGTCAAAATACCGCGACAAGTGGTTTTGACAGTCCTCTCGTGATGTTAACCTGACACTGCCTAAAGAATTCTGAAGAGACCGAAACAGGTGGAAATCTGAAGGTGCAAGGTCAGGACTATACGGCGGATGCATTAACACCTCCCAGCCAAACAAATAGATACAAATAGTATAGCCAAAGAGATTTTATTACAAGTTTATACATACTAAAATGCGAAAAGACTTTTTCCCCAACCTAATATGTTGGATAAATAATTTATACAATTGTATGCGCTTTTCATTTCATATCCGCTTGCCGGCCACACTCCGTTTCTCCGTGCGGTCCGTCTGCGTTTTGTCTAGGGCGCCTTCAAATTTGGTGCGTGATCAAGTGTTTCAGTGGCGCTAACATGAACTGTGGCGCAGTAGGTGTGCGTTTGTAACGCTACAGTAGATTTTGGAGATGTTTTGTTTCAAGACTCAGGTATGTGACGGATATTATATTGTTACTAGCTGCCCGGCCACGCGTTGCTGTGGTAATTTCATACTACTGACCTGTAACATTGTATCTGCAGTAAAAAAAAATGACTACTTATCAAGATAAAAACAATCCTATCTCTCAAGTTGGATCAAACTGCACACGATGTACAAATTTGATTGAAATCGGTTAAGTGGTTTAGGAGTCCATTGAGGACAAACATTGTGACACGAGATTTATATAATAGGTTGGGGAAAAAGTTTCTTCGCATTTTTTAAGAAAATTCAAAACACTTTTTAATATAGTTTATTTACATTTAACTAAAGTATGTAGGTACCATTTTGTTCGATAACTTTTTGCCATCTTGTAGGTAGGGACATGATCCCATTGCTATAGAAATTTTGGGACTTTTGGTCAAAATACCGCGACAAGTGGTTTTGGCAGTCCTCTCGTGATGTTAACCTGACACTGCCTAAAGAATTCTGAAGAGACCGAAACAGGTAGAAATCTGAAGGTGCAAGGTCAGGACTATACGGCGGATGCATTAACACCTCCCAGCCAAACTCTCTTAATTTTTGCTGAGTGGCTAAAGATGTGTGAGGTCTAGCGTTATCATGATGAAAAACCACACCCCTTCTGTTGATTAATTCCGGCCGCTTTCTCTCAACTTCTTGCTTTAATCTCATCAGTTATTCGCAGTAGAGTTCAGAATCGATGGTCCTGCCTGGTGGTAACAGCTCATAATGAATAATGCCCTTCCAATCCCACCACACACACAGCATCACCTTGTTGCGAGTTAACCCGGGTTTCGCCACAGTCTGTGAAGCCTGACCGGCCTTTGACCACGACCTTTTTCGCACGTTCTTGTCGTACGTGATCCACTTTTCATCACCAGTTATCAGCTTCTTCAAAAATGGTTCGGTTTCATTACTTCGTAATAAAGAATCACAAATGAGTACACGGTTCATTAGGTTTCTTTCAGTGAGCTCGTGAGGTACCCAAATGTCGAGCTTTTTTGTGTACCCAGTTTTTTTCAAATGCGCCAAAACTGTTTTGTGGTCAATTCCCAGTTCTTCAGCTACGTCGTAACTACTGCCTACTACTACTACATGCCGATCTTGCTCCACTTTTTCAAAAATGGCATCCATTTTATCTGTAATAGGGCGACCAGAGCGACGTGCATCTTTGACATCAAAATTTCCGGATTGAAAACGCTTAAACCAAATTTGTGCTACTCTCACAGACACTGCACTAGGTCCATAAACATCGCAAATTTTTTTCGCGGCTTGCGTTGCATTTTTACCTTTTTTGTAGTAAAATTTTAAAATGTATCGAATTTCTTCATTAGATTCACTCATCTTGGCGGTACGAAAAACAAATGAAAATCACACATTTTCCTAATTTGAATTTGGAATTATGTTCTTTAAAATTTAAACTTTCAATGATACCAAAACCAGCTAGATACAAATAGTATAGCCAAAGAGATTTTATTACAAGTTTATACATACTATAATGCGAAAAGACTTTTTCCCCAACCTAATATATTAAGAAAGATATGTTAATTAAAAATTATTTTAATAAGACATGTGCAATTCACGACAGTGGCGCTTCGGCTGCGCTTCTAAATTCCCGTGTCACAAATGTCACGATGTTTGTCCGGGATGAACTCCGAATAACCATCCGATTTTAACTTTTTTTAAATGTGCGTTGGGAGATAGGATAGTTTTTTTTTATCTTAATAAGGAGTCCTATTTTTTTTTACTGCATATTCAATATTATAGGACAGTAGTATGAAATTACTACAGCAACACATGGCCGGGACAGCTAGTAATGTATGATAAAATAATAGCAGTGCGTCTAGCGCGTCAGTGGTGCAACGCTTCTGCACGCCACTAATTTGAAAGCGTCCTCGTTACGTTAGTGGTCTGATAATTATTTAAACATATAATATAATATGTATTAAAAGGAGCCGCTGCACATCATGAAGCTCTAGGTTTTCAAACCTATGGAATCATCGTGGATTCATCCTCGCAGGGGCAAATGTTTTTGTGATGAAGACGAAAAGTTCTTTAATTCATGGTTAGGTAGGTACTTATTACTGCGTTAGACTTTGCCTGACACCAACTCTCATTGGGTACGACTGCTATCTTTCGACAGTATCTGTGACCACCAGCTTAACGTGCTTTCTGAATCACAGGAGAAAATCGCTTTTGAAAAATTTTGGGTCACCCATCCGAGTACTGACCGTGCACTAGGTAGCTTAACTTTCGTAATACGATATTTTTGGATTTCATATAAATGTGTAGGTTTAAAATATGCATATTAGGATATGCTTGGTGTGTGCCATATTTTAGTGTAAAATAAATGGCATGGCTAGTTGAAAGAGAATTTAGTTTGTTTTGTAGCCTGTTTGTATTGATGCCGTTCGTGGTGAAAAAAACTTAAAACATATTGATAGTTTTTAGAACTTTTGTTCAGCATGCAGATGGAGGCATAGAATTTTATAATAAGTCAAATCATATATAATGTCATGCAATCACAAAAGTTCTAAAAACTACCATCGAAATTTTTTAAGTTTGCCTTTAATATTAGATCTTGTTTCCATCTTTTCAGTTGACTAATTGTCTTTTTATGCAGGCGGGTTGTTTAGTTTTATTTTATTTATTTATTTATAGGGTTCCGTAGATAAAAAGGAAAAAACGGTACCCTCATAGGATCACTTTGTTGTCCGTCTGTCTGCCAAGACAAGACCCTTTATCTGGGGAACAAGTGGAGGTATCGAGTTAAAATTAAAACGATATACTCAGGTCTACGGTTCTTTGAAGCTGTGAAAAAATCAAACTTCTTAGTTAACGCAAAAAAAAAGATACGGCCGTTTATGCCGCAAAAAAAAATATATTTCCATACTCTCAAGGGAATCGAAAATTCATAGAGTTCTTTAACCTAGAACTATGAAATTTGGCAGATAATATCGTCTTATACCACCAATACAGGAAAACCTCTGAAAACTATACATTTGTAATTAAATCATAAAAAAAATATAATTTTCATTTAAAGTACATAATCAATCATTGAGGTTTGCCTGTATCTTGGGAACGCGTGGAGGTATCATGTTCAAATTAAAACCACATACTCAAGTCTAGTCTCTTGAATCTGTAAAAAAAATCAAACTTCTAAGTTATCGCAAAAAAGCCGTTTATGCCGCAAAAAAATACAAATTTGTACAGAACCCTCGGTGGGCGAGTCGAACTCGCACTTGTACGGGTTTCCTTAAAAATTTGGCTACTAAATCTTTACACGAAGTTTCTACTCTACACTACATCTGTGTACCTAAAGAGATTTACACATGGCAAGTGAAGAATCAGTAACAAGCGTCAGTGCTAGCGCCGAGAATTGACCACGCCGTTTACATGCATTCAGTAACCGGGAATATTGTACTCAGCGCTCACGCGACAGCGCTGTACTGGCTCCAAATAGATCTACACTAGATCAGCCGTGCTATACTGTAGTAAGGATCTCACTTCTCACTTTAACGGTCTCTTCGATTTCACCTGTCAATGCTTAGTGAAATGAACACCATTAGTTTTGTATACAGGAAACGTAGTTAGACGTGATATAGGTACTTTAACGACAAAAATATATACTTTAAAGACATATAAAGGTCTCAACATACGTAACGTGTTTTTTGTCCGGACGGAACGGTACGAGACGATTTCTTGACATCTTTGCTTTTAAATATATAGCAAAATAAACGCGCCGAGAAACACGGATGGAACGGGCTATGAACCAATATTCCCGTCTCGTCGGGTCCAGATATGTGTCATTTGACCGATCCAATATCCGTATCAGCGTATCACGTATCAAGCCCCATATCAAGTTGTGGACGCCTCGATTTTCTCTGTATCCGTATCTTCACAATAGTCATGATCGCGTTTCAAGTTGCCCAGTTCTGTGACAGCTCTCGATCAAACATGTCGTCGCCGTTGGTTGAAGTGTACGAGAATTTAGTTAGCAATTTCGTGTACCTGTTTTATAATATTGTTATTCACAATTTTCTTAAAGAAAGGTCAAAACCAAAACAGAGACGGTGGTGGCAAACGTATTTATTCAGAATCAGAAACAGACTTGGAGGAAGAGCTTTGATGAGAGACCTTAAATTAGTGATGAACGCGTCCTGAGTGACCGACGCTGGTATCTGTATCACCTTTGATGATCGGACAAAAACTGACACGACATGGGACGGGGCGTCTCATAACGGCGTATCGAGATCGCGTATCATCACTCGTCCACATATGCGATCATGATACGCGTCGGCGATACGGATACGGTGATCGGATCGGGCAAATGATACATATCTGGACCCGCCTTTACGTCCGTATAAAAACACGTTACGTACCTATGCTGAGATCTTAAAAATAAAACTTTATTTGTGAAATTTTCGTTAGCGTTTGACAGTTAAAATCGAGATTGAGTTCTTTATAGAATAGCACGTCAGCACCGAGTCAACACTGACTTTCCTATAGTTTGCGAGTCAGTTACCTACGTACCCTGTGTAAATTTGCCTTAACATCTGTTTTGGTTGTTGACTTTTGTTTGTTAGTTTACTGAAGGTAAGGTACCTTAACTCAGCCTGGCGTCCTGGCTACAAGCAAAGCCACCGGAGAAGGCTGGAAACCTGTCACTATTTTGAAATATAACCATTTTGAAGCATTGCATGTCCTTTATTGTCAGACGTAGCTTTATGCGTAACCAAATGTTGCTTTAGGATTTTTTTTTTTCATTGTAGGTATGTATGAAATCTTAGAACATTTTCAGAGTAGCGGTAACATACTTACGGTATGCCCTTTTTCGCAGAGATTATAGAATTCGCCATCAGCAGGCAAGGTAATAAAGCGTTGAACATTGGCGAGTTTTCATACCGGTATGCGGGCAGCGACCAGAACGGCAAGCAGCGGTGGCGATGCTCCAGGGACCCGTACTGTAGGTCGCGAGTACACGTGTTTAACGACAGAATTGTCTTTAGCCGCGGTGCTCACACTTGTAGACTGTAGGTAATAAGCCTATTGTCAATCTACGGATTACTATTGTTATCTAAGACGCGGTTTATACAGAGAGACATGTGGCGTAGCATGGAAATTTGTCCTCATAAATAGGGGAAGAACGACCAAAAATAAAAACCTACATTCCAATTAAAAGCCGCAGCAGTGAATACCAGAGTACCTATAAAAATTTATAAGTTGTGTTCCATCAATAGTTACACATGGTTGTACCGTACGCAACTCATGCGGGATCTGGAACCGCTATAAAGGGTCTTGATAAACGTGAAACGGTGACACTTGAATAAAGTAGACTAATTGTTAGAGACAATTATTATATTTGATTAGATTTAGCAAAATGCCTGAAGGAGAAAAGCACCGATGTATGCGGGACATAACGAAAAAATAAAAAGAATCTTCCTAAAGAGGTCATAACGAAAAAACTGAAATGCGGCGAAAATATTTATCATCTTGGGCGAGGAGAGATATCAAAACCAAACATGATTATCGATTGTAATGATGCGAAGAAAGGCATAGACGTTGCAGATCAACTGAGTAGCACTTATTCCCTGTCGCTGCCCCAGCTCCGGTGGCAAAAGGGAATTTTATTGCCACTGGGGGGTTACATTTTATATTACGTTTGATAGGGCTTGTTTTGAATCCCCCTATCTAACTATATTTTATAAACTGTTTGTTTCATTTAGGTAGGTAGGTACTATCTACCAATAAAACACTTTTCTTTCTCATAAATTTATATTTTCTCATAAGTTCTCCTTTTCTATTCAGAGTTCATATTTAACTTTCTTAGTAATACCACAGGTAATACCTTTGTAAAAACAAAATTGTATAAATAAACTTCCTACACGCTTCCTATAACAAATGCAAAAATATTAGTAGAGGCACCAATTAATCGATATTTAGGGAATTTGGCAACTTTGAATACCTTTTTCTCGGCCTTTTCGAGCTATTGGCGCTTGTTGACATTTTTTTGTTTCCAAATAATCCTTAAGATTTTAATAGTTCAAGAAAACATTATCTTAAATCTTCCAGATTTTGACAAAATATATTTTTATTACCAAATTTATAGTTTTGCCTCTGTAGTTGAACGCTGTGTCCTAATTATACCTACTAAAATTTTATGGGAATAACTATAGAGTGTACGTTATTATCATTCTTCAATTAGTAATTAAACAAGTTCCATGTATAATTTCTTTTATTCATTAAGTATCATATTCTAAAAATCACATAATTATTAATAAAATAATTACTTGCGCGTTCAGCTTAAAAACCAATACCCAAAAGTTGAACGTATAAAATTTAAACATCATAATTTGGGTCAAGGTTTGGGCATGAATCCTAAAGTTGAACAATAGAAAGAAAGATTTTTTTTTATTATTTTGACACAGACATGAGACACTACTAAAATAATAGTCGAAAATAAAAACCTACACAAAATGTATTAAACGTATGGTAAATAACTTCATATTTTTAAAAAATAATTTGACCGGATTTGGCTTGACTTTAAGAATAATTTTATAGGTTATTAATGCCGTTAAAAGATACGATGCCGGTAAAAAATTTAATCCTATACTTGTCAAAAAATGTATATTTCTCGAAAAATATAGTAAATGATATAAATGTGATACCTACAATGTAACACATATCTACTAAACATAATATTAAGATCTTATTATAACCATAACCATTCAAATATAGTTGTAATATTGTGTGTTTGGTGTGGTGTGACATTATGCTTACACTTGGACGCTACTTAACTTAAGTAGGATTCCATAGAAAACTGATTTTTGGCGGGAACAGTTTGCGCACCAGCCGACTGTGAGCACCAACGTGACGTTTGAGTCAATATTTTAATGGCCACGGACAGAAAAAGAGTTACAATATTACAGGATAAAATATTGAACAAAAGTACCTACGCGGCAGATATTCTATTTTCTAAACATTTCGATTGAACGTTCATTTATTGAGGGTCGTTCATCTTTTGGTGCCACTACCTAGTTTTTATGTTTATTTTTATTGGGGTTGGCAAGTGAGATTTTTCCTAAGGGAAATCCCATTCGCCACCGGGGGCGTATGAGATTGTTTTTTTAAATTCCCAATCACTACCAGAAAGAGCAAGGCTGGGGGTAGTGAGCGGAAATAACAGCTGAGCAGCTAACTGTTCACCTAATAGAAAAAGTATGATGTGGTACAAGAAAATTGCAAACTATCTACTTTTTCAAGCAGCAGTAGTCAATACCAGAGTAGTTTACAATGAAGCTAACAACGCTTCTGTTACAGTTTTAAATATACACGAGGAAAAGAATCATCACTGGCTTGTCGAAGTTGCACAAAAAGAACCGCGTAACCCACCACAATCACTACCTCGGTTTTCTGGGAGGCATTACCTGGTGGAGATACCTCGGCGGAGGGATGGAATACTTAAAAGAAAACGGTGTGTCATTTGCTACGCGAATAATAAAGCGAAAGGGACTTCCAAGAAAACTAAACAAGTAAGGACGGAGTGTCTGGAATGCGGCAAGGCTTACTGCTTGAAATGTTACAACGAAGTCCACTGAAACCGTATTTTTTTAAATAAATACGTATGCACTTACTTAATTTCCTGTGAATATTTAGCTATCTTTCACTAATAAATAATAATTGTTGCTTTTGTATTTTTATTAATTTACTATGTTAATTTTTTGCCACATTTATGTCGAGAGAAATTATCACGTAACTATCACGTGACAAAAAAAACTTACTCCCTACGCCCTACGTCCGCTCCATACTAAAAATGCCCTTTATCTTGCTACCTCCAAAAGTTCTTTCTGTTATAATAAGCAAAATAACCTCTCATTTTGTTCAATTCATGAACCAATACTAACAAGTATTGGTACAAAAGCGTCATGTTAATCAAATGTGATTCATTGGACAGGGACCCTATTTACAATGTAGGTATAAACATCATTTGAGACTTGAAATGCAACGCGAAAGTTTAATCAATTATTTTAAGTTCAGATTTTTGTCTCTTTAACAGCTTTTTATAGGATACACTACGGAGACTAACTTATATGAAAGAGTCTACTTATTAGATTCCACTAACATATACGATGATTAACCTTTCATACATAACGTGTAGGTAAAATATTACCTCTAAACCACAATTTGTTATGCTATCGTGGAACTCTCTGCTCTCTCTGTGTTCAAATGAGCGGGATCTCTTTTGTGGATTTTTAGGTAAGCATGTACCATCGACTGTGGCAATAATATTACTGTATTTCTAATTACTATGTGACTCACTACCATTTTTGTCGTAATACATGTTATTATAAGCTATTTTTATCTCATTGTAGACTTGCACATTGTCCCTGTCTCGGCACCTGTCGGCACTGACACAAGGTCATAGATATCTACATAGTCTTGGCTCACCGGTGCTCGTGAGATAAAAATAGTATATCGCTATAAGTATGTGTTCTTTCAGATGAGATCGCCAAGGAGAGCAAGTACCCCAAGCTTCTGTATTACGGTTACCTTCATCAACCACAAAATCCACACTGCAAAGGACGACTCCAGCTATGGCACTGCATACGACGAAAAACTAGAGGATGCAAGGCCCTCATCAAAACGTTTGATGGGAAAGTCATAGAATCAAAGTTGATGCATTCATGTATATAAAATAATTTTTAATATATCTATTGTACTTTATATGACCCTCTATTGTCATAATCTATTATACCTATAGTTGATGCAATTAATATGTGAGAATAACACTAGGTAGGTAATATATCTTATAAAAATAATTCTACTGGTACCGTAATAATTGTGTATTGCAATTGTCCTTAATGTTACGTACATTACAAAACATAATTATAGAGGGTTGTTCAGGAATGAAAACAAAGACAGAAATGGGCAGAAGAGTTTATTCAATATTATTCGATTACATCTAACGGTTCAATATAACATTACAAAAATATCTCGATCTAACATAAACGGACGATTAATAGAAAATATTAAAGCTATTTATAAATTCCATAACCCACGTCCATCTTTTTGGAAGGCACTTATAAAATCAAAGGCACTTTAATCAACAGTTAGTTTCTGTGAAGATTTCTAAGCAAAACATTTTATATTTTTCGGTGGGTCATATGATTATAGTAACCATTAATATATTTTACAATTTACAGATTCTTACAGTATTCCCAATTATAAAATATTTTCCGGAGAATAGATTTAAAATAAGCAATTCAAGTCTGATCATGGTTATGTACCAAATGTGCTCTGACAATCGTATTGTCTAAAGTAGTGATGTTTGCTTTACATTTATGACGGATTCTGTGACAGCAAGTCCATCTTACTTTGTTTCTGTAGCACTCGTGCTTAATAAACTTGTGCCCGTTGATATGTACCACTGGATATCCACGATTAGAGATACCATATGTGACTGCAAAGAAAAATTCATGTTAAAAGTTTGTCGTTAATCAAACATGTTAATAACAAATAAATCGTCGAAGTAAGTAAGTGGTCGCTTATATATTCTTTTTCCCAATTCCGTGGCGGAAATATAACTATAAGTATTTGACTCATTGATCAAGCCAAATTGCATGCCTATATTAAGGTTCCGTCCATATTTTCTACAGTTTTAATGAGATCTTTTGTTGCAGTTGGTCTGATTGGGACTGGTATCGACTGTTTCGCTTCGTACTGCCTCAGTAAACAAGGCAAGATGGGTATCAACGTCGGGGGGTACAGATTTAGGTTCAATGGATGTGCAAGGAACGGGAAGATCAGGTGGAGATGCTCAAGAGGACCTTGGTGTAAAGCTGCACTGCACACATTTCGAGGGAGGATTGTGTATATACAAAGCACGCATAATTGCGGGCCAAAGCCTCCTGCTAATTAAAAAGCAATACTAATTCTTATGTCTTTATGAGATTTTTTTATGTACTGATATGTTTGCAGTTGATCAATGTAAGTATATAAAGATAATTTGTAAAATAATCTTTTATGCGAATGAACACACGAAATGTGTGGTTATAAGAAAGAAATAATACGTTTATGTATGGGCATAATACGAGTACCTATACCAACGTGGTATTAAAAAGTACAAAATTATATAGTAATGTAAATGAATGGTTAATATTTATCAAATATATGGTATACAGCTTAGATACATAATGAAACAATAAATAATCGATTTTAGCTCAAAAACTAACAAAAAGTAATAACAAACAATAAAATAAAATATATTTTGATTATATTTATAGTTACCGTCCTTTGTAAATCTTGAATGTACCTTATTGATATCAAATTAAAGTATTTCTAAGTTTTTATAATATGTTACCTCATATGACAATCATAAAACATATTTTATCTCTATTTATTTATAATGTTAGATAAACGACAGTTTAAATTTATTTTGTGCTGCTTACATAATAATTTACCATTAAATGACATTATAATGAACTGTGAACGACATAGTTATATTCACGACATATTTAGTTTCACATGCCACATGTAGGTGTATTTTAATGCACCTGCACATACATATGCAAGAACATAATTTATTTTCAGAAATATTTTTAATTAAATTGGTTAGTTATGAGCTTGGTATTGTATGTGAGCACAAAACAAAAAATTATATTTTTTTGTTATCTCACGCACCAGAGGTCATCTAGCATTTCTAAAAAATTAGGATCGAATACAGGGTATATTTAATAATAATAAATCTTTGGTGAATTACTCTTAACTCTAAACGTGGCCGAATATTTTGTATATTAAGGAATAATTATTGTGAATATTACGTTACTACATTAGTAACTAAAAATATGTTATATACTTATGTAAATAACATCTACCTCCGTAGTCTAAGCGTTATAGTTGAGTATATAATTATGCGATACAATCAAATTCTCTTAATTTAACTCATTCCTATATAATCTTTAAATCTCGTCGAATTTAACCAAATTAGGAACTATATTTTAATTAAAAATAAAAACTAATATGTACAAATAGGTAAAAATATTTAAGTTATATTATACAGTGTATCTGGTCATGGTGTTTTTAAATAATGTTTGTAAGAGAGTGAGATTTGACCACCAATATAGGTGTTTTTATCGAATTAAGTGTATTATTTGATGCCCTTAAATTATTGTTAACTCATGATCAGACACACTGTACTATAGATTGACTACGTAGAGAGAAATCGCACAAAATACATACTCTACTATATTCGCGCGTTTGGTTGTGTACTAGTATTTATTAAAAGTCTTAAAGTATATAAAAGCAACATTTGCCACTAAACCGTAGTGATAACAGCCAAATTTTATGTAGATAGATATAGATGGTTATGTGTAATTTGATGTTTATAAATAAAACTAGTCATAATTGTTATACAGTGGTTTTATTGCAAACAATATATAAATGGACATTTTTATTTACAACTAACTCAACCAATGTTTATTTAGACATCACCTACTTACTAATTTTAATTACTATAACAAAAATTTTAAGTTTTAAACAAATAAAATTATAAACAACTTTCATTAGGTGTTAGGAAGAGCAAAATAAACTGTCAAATTTTCTCAATATTATTTTTCATTTTATGATTATGCAATAAAATGGAAAAAAATGAACAAAGGACATGTAATCTTTTTGTATTGAGGCTGGGCCTTTATTCGAGGGTGCAATGAACAGAGATGAAATTATGTTTTTAGGAAAGTAAGTACATACATGAAGAAACTTTTACATAAAAAAAAATATTATTTTTTAAATCTCCGTTTAATTACTTCTCCGTTTAAGAACGATAAAGCAACTCAAAATACATAGGTATATTGCTTCTGACAACACTTGGATTGCATGTCAATGGCACCTACAACGTTAGTCAAGCAAGTGTCTATTATTTGAATATTTAAAATTATAATTTTTGTCTCATATAACAACAATGTTACCAATGTTATCGATCAAAAAACCTAATAATGGTAAAAAATAATTAAAACTACTATTTCTAATTAATAACACTGTTGTTATAACATAATGATCTTACATCGTTACTACTTTATCGCTATCATTTTCCGTCTTAGTTTGTTCTGAGATTCATTCTTTAAACAGTAGAGATATACTTCTTTAAACAGTAGAGATATACTTCTTTAAACAGTAGAGATATACTTCTTTAAACAGTAGAGATATACAAGATGATTTTTCTAGTGGTCCTTCAGGGCCAATCCTAAACTATAAGGAATATCGAAAAATGCTCTAAGGAGTCGCGAGTCCGATTTTGATGAAAACAAAAACTACATCATTGGATTGAAACGACACCACTTTCACTGCACAAAATCCACTCCGAAGCAATTTTGAATTATCGAAATAAAGATCGATATCAAGACGCCATGGTTTCCCGCCAACCACTGGTGACTGCTTACCACCAGGCAGGCCGTATGCTAGTCTGCCAATCACTTAACACAAAAAAATGTAATATGCAAAAAAAGGAATTCTAGATATGTATTATTTGCCCAATGTTTTCACATAAACAAAAGTTTCCTAACTTCATGTGTCATACAATGAGGGTGCGGACAGTGCTTAATTTTTTGTATTTTTTTTTCAATTAAGTATAGACATTTCAACTTAAAATACATATGTATTTTTTTCCTGTAGCACTTCTAATGGCTTGACAATACATTTTTAAAGATTCGTAAAAATACCCACGTGCTAATTTTTAAAGCTTTAAAGAAATTATACCAAATTAGAAAACTAAAGACAAGAAAAAAATCGTGTCACGATAAAGCCTGAGACAGGAAAAGAACCCGCGCCCTTTCGTGATCCCAGCGAATGCTCTATCCTCTGGACTACACGAATGCTTTATCCTCTGGACTACAATGAAACTGAACCAATTTCTTCAACCCTTTCGTTTCTCATTGCGTCACAAACCGACGTGTGCCTAACAATGTCGAAGACATTCATCACGCTTCTTCAACATCCCGATGACATATTTTTACAAATACCGTCAATCAGTTAGGCTTTGCTTTTGAAACACTGAATTTTGTTGATATTTTTTATTTGGCAAGATATAAAATGTTCGAAATTAATATCAAATTAAATAGAAAATAAAAGACAAGACAAAAATCCTGTGATACGATATACCAAGCTAATCCTTTTATAATTTTTTCTCTTAGCCTAAGTTTTCTTTAAAAAAATAAATTATTTTTAAATAAGTAAAAAAAAACGCCTTCAAAATTAAAAACGGAAAAATAAATTATGTTTATAAGAATCTAAATGTTTTTGAGGTTGGAATAAAAAATGATAACGTTTAAGTATTACAAATATTGAGGTTGGCACCGACCTCAAAAAAACATTTAGATTTTTAAAAACAATATTTTTATTTCTCCGTCTTTAGTTTTGAAGGCGGTTTTTTAAATAACTTTTTTCTTTGCTTTTTAGTATAGAAATTTTTAGGACACTATCTCGAGGTCTTTTAGACAAACAAGGCATAGAAGTATTACATTATCATCGACGTCAATTAATCCATCGACGATTATTAATATCCAGACACAATTGATTTTAATTGTGTTCTCGCGCTCCTGAGCGCGAACGGGGCTTAACGAGTTAAATAGGCATTATTAGGGATAACTCAAAAACTACTCGTCATATGTCGATCTGAAATGGGACCACATGACAAGCACCAGCTTCCAAACGTTGAAAGAATCTTCAAAATCGGTACACCCTGTAGAGTTAAATGGTAACAAACATAAAAAACAGTCAAATTGATAATCTTCTCCTTCTTTGAAGTCGGTTAAACATATCCGCACACAGGCGCGCGCGTTAAGCTCTGTCCACACACGTCCGTGCCATGTCCGGGACATGAACGGGACGTGTCGGTGGCATTCAAAAATATCATTGCGTAGCTACTTTTTATTAGTTTTTATATTGAACGCGTTCAATATAGCCCGAACGTCCAGCTTACACGGCCCGGCCACGTCACAGGCACGGCCCTGATGTTAATATTAATGACCATTAGTCATCAATATTAACATTAAGAAGTACACAGCGTTTATTTTTTACAATATAGGTATCTATCAAAAAAAGATGTGATCTGACTAACTAGCCTCCTCGCACTCCACGCACATCTTTTTTGCGCACTGCAAACAAATGTGTTTTCTGCATCGGCAGCAGGTATAAATAGTTTTCCTCTTGAGCCGTGGCGGGCAAAATCTGCAAGTCTTGCGGTTTCTAACTTGTTCATGTTTTATTAAGTCTGTACACTTCGGTGTCATTGATATCTTCATCCGTCGCGAGAGCTTCGTTTTTGAGGTCTTATTGCATTTCTCTTTCTTGGGGACAAGTAAGAAGAATTCTGAAAATGAAAACATTAACAAACTTAACCAAATCAAGCGATGAAAATTTTGTCCAGCCATATTGAAAAAACACTCAGTTTCAATCATATTTTGAAGCGAACCAAAAGGACGGATATCTGTAGTTTTGGAAACTCAGTGCTTGCCGATAGTAGGTCAATCAGTTATGAATACCCCAGTTGGATTACTTACCATTTTGCACCATTCAAAAGCAATTGCAACAGCTTTAGGTGCCTATTATGTTCATTCCTACTTGAAAGAGAGATGTAGACAGTATTGTATTTGTCGTCGTATCATTTTGCAGGTCGCAGCTAAAAATGTCATCAAAATATGAAAATAATGTCAAAATATGAAAAAGATTTCATATTTTGAAAAAGACATGACCATTATTTTGAATGTAGGTAGAGCTACCTATTAGTGTACTGGCGATCTGCCAAACGCGTGTTTATGAACGAACTTACCTTATCTCGCTAATTAGATTACCTCCGACAGGTCCATGTTTTAATGTTTGAGCCGAATGGAAGTAGGTATGTTCAGTAGCCGCCAAGATAAAGATGTCGGTGCTCGTCCTGGCATTGATCAGAACCGATTGGAAAATTTCCCAGTTCTCGCAGTCGCGTCACATAATAAGTTGACACGAACCGAGCAATGACATTGTCATCCTAAAACCGTAGAGCCTGCAAAACTATTTCTAATTAGCCTGAACAGGCAAACTGATTTTTCATAGGAAAGGAGAAACTGAGATGTACGTAAGGGACCATTCATTCATTGTATAAGATGGTTTTCGCTAGTGTTTGACTCCCTCCCCCCTATAATAATAAAAAACCCTGTAAGAAAAAATAAGACATGGTCGACCCCACAGAACCGATAAAAGAGGTTAGAAGTCGTATCAAGCGATGTTAATACCAGAGCCAGTTTCGCCACATGCGACATAATATTTTTTCAATTTAACAGTATATTTTGTACTTACCGGTGAAAAGAAATGTCTCCATTAGTAAGATTATGAGTCTTACTTTGCTTCCTGCCAGTTAAAATAGCACAAGACGGTGTTTGAAATTTATTTTTTAAATATTTTTCCTCTTCGGAAAGGATCGAATATAAGTGTTTATTCATAACCAGCAGCGCGCGCGCCCCGCCTACTTACGATTTCTAACCTCTTTTATTTGGTCGACCCCCTCACCTATAAGCGTCTTAGGTTATAAATGAATGGCCCCTAAAAATTAAAACAACTTAGTATTTCACAGGTAAAATTAAGGCACCGCGAAAATTCAAAAAATGGCGGTATTGAAAGTAAGTAAGTGAGTACAACGACGGTTATGCGTGAGTATAGTACAAATATGTAACTATAGATGCATACATACTAGAAACTAATCAAAATAAGTGCGTACATTTCAAAATAACAAAACCAAGTAGCAGATGGTGGATGTCATGACGGAAGGTTGATCTTATTGGTAGATCTTACCTTAATACCTCACGTTGATTCTCATTTAGAGATATTTACCGTGCCTGCCACAACCACAGAAATTGCTGCAAAAAAGTAGTCAAGAAATGGTGACCTGTGATTGGCGTGGCTTCAGCATTTTTCAGTTACGTTATGATAACTACAGTGTCACAATCTTATATCACTTTCTATGACACTATTTGTTCCACCAATGGGCCAGATAAGTTTGTGACGCTGCAACTACAAATTGTCGACAGGTTGCATTGTCCTTGAGATGGCAGCTGCTAGTGCGCAATGTTGCTAGTGGTTGCATCGTGCGACATGAAAGAAGGTACCGAACACACGGTTGCGTTTGACAGCCAGTCAGCAATAATTATGTGGTCCGTGTGAATTATTTTGTATATAAATTAGGTCTCGCCCACGTGTAGTCGTTGTGGTGTGGTTGCGATTATTGTTCTGGTTAAGCCCATAGCAGACGACGGACTTGGTCCACAACGAGATCTTTATCACTAAACACGTAAAGTTGAACTTGTCTGGCTTATGAATAATAAGAATCACTTTACGTACTGGGAAAAGACAAAAGTCATCGTCTGCTAAGGCCTAGGCGCAAGCCAGACAGAAAAGACGTAAGACTCTCCGTCCTTTATTTAACACTCCAGGAGACGGGGGTGAGGACGCGAGCGAGGCTGCGTCTCGAATCTTTTTTATTATTGACTACTGCAGATTGACTCTGTACCCCTAGTAAGTTTGTTAGTTTTCGAGCTCAATCAAACGTATCCTCTTTTCATACATTGCCCACTAGCGCCTCTAGCGTAAACTATCAGAAACAGGGAGCAATGTATGAAAAGAGACGATACGTTTGATCGAGGTCGAAAACTATCAAAACTCATACTAAGGGTACTGATGACATTTTTAAGGCGATGACCTTGAAGGGTCCTCAAGCCTATAAGTCGAACGTTCCTAGAGATTACTGGGCGAACGAGCATCTCCCTATCGAGAGTCTCTCGACCGCCTAGCGTTCCTAGGGCGTCCGAGTCTCTTCTATATAATTTGGAAAGTCGCGTCTGTGTCCCGTCTTAAGTCTCACGTCTTTTCTGTCTGCCCTGTGGCTTAGATTTGCGCGAGCGCTACATATAGATATTAATTAAATAAAACTACTTTTATCAATTCAACTCGCGTGTGTGGGTTTCTCACTTTGTTTTGTTCCCGGAACCACGAACGCTGCAAAGTGTTACGAAATGTCGACATTATAATAACAAAATATGAACCCCGAAAGTTAAATCAGTAAAAATTGATTTATTTAATGCTCGACTTTTGAAGGCAATTAAGTACTTTAAATTTAAGTACTAATTGATGTCAAACTCAGTTATAAAATCACTGGGTCGCTGGCAGGGTTGCCAGGTCTTTTCCAAAAAAATACCGAACAGTGAGCAGAAACAAAAGCTCCTCACTTGCCGTATTGCCGGTCCTTTGACTCGCACACAAAAACGACTGGCAACCCTGGTCGCTGGTATAAAAATTGTGGTCCTTACCATTTATTATATTTTATTAGAATGCTCGATTACTTTAAAGATATTTTAGTAGCTGCTATAAAAAACATATTACAAACCAAAAAAAGGCTTTAAAAATTAAAAATATTTTGTAGTTTTAAACCCAAATTTATTTTATAATAATGCAATATCTGTATTTACAGTGAAGAGAAATAAAACTTACTAATTTTCTAACATAATACAGATTATTTCTTTGATTAATACTACGCTCTTAGTTCTAGGAAAAATATATTTACACACACAAATGTAAATTTATCTTCCGAAGAACTAGAACCAAAAAACAAACATTTATATACAATTAAAAATATACCTGTCTCCTTTATTATTTATATTAGCATAAAATATATTAAATTATATAATGTACCTACATTTAAGGGGTGTTTCCCTGTCCTCCGACTGGTAGGATGGGCGAGAATTTTCCCGTAACTCGGATTGTGATGTTTAACTGTATTAAAAAGTACAGTCTTAAATGAAAAAAGCAAACATTAAGCACATAGTTTTAGCAGTCTGGTGATTCAAGTTGGAAATACAGATCTACGCATTTTCGGTTAATTAATAGTATGACGGGTAAAAAAATCTTTCCGTCTTGTTACTGGACCGGCTAGTAGTAAGAAGGAACGTATGAAATTTTATTACCCATTTTACTACTGGTAGTAACATGGTAAATCAAGGATTAGGTACATTCATATAATCCTTGATTTACCATGTTATATGTTAATAATTAACGATAATCGTTGTTTTTTTTTTCGAAACAACGATAATCGTTGTTTTAATATACACTCAGTAACACAGTACAGGCCAATAATTGTCTAACTTAAAGTGATTTTATTACACTGAGGATTTTACTGTAACATAATTCCCATACTTACGTAGTACGGGAAAAATACTCTCGTTTATCTGACCAATCGGAGGGCAAGGCGAAATATGTTTAGTTATTATGAATAAAAATATTTATTGCCAAAGTACGAAATCAGAAAAACCTCAAATAACTCACAGTCAAGAGGATCGCATACGTATCTGTCAGTCTTCCTCGTCGCATTCTGTGCTGGTTATTATCTGTTCGCCAGACACGACGCCGTGATCCATCTTCAAATGTTGCAATATGCAAGCAATATTTTTATCGCTATCCGCGAGCATAACGCATCTGAACTGGCATATCTTGCAGGAGAAAACGCCGTCACCCTTGTCGAATACCTTCCAAATCCAAGAGTGGCCCTGCGCTAAAGAGAAATAATCCTATTAAAAATCATGCTTAAAGCCTGAGACGGGATCTGAACCCGCGACCTTTCGCGATCCGGGTGAAACTATTTCCTACATAGGACTTGTGAATCACACACGATGTATTTATTCAAGCCTTCCGTTTCTGGTTGCGTCACAAGCTGACGTACCTATGCCTGACAATGTTGAAGACAATCTTCAACTTCCGATGAGATATTTTCTTGTTTTCCATTTAGTAATTTTGGTATAAAATTTTAAATATTTTAAATCATGCCAATTAAAATGAGAAACTAAATTCTATCCTATTTTGAAAAGAACTATGAGTAATAACATAACCAGGGGACTTAGAAAAGTGGCAATCGTTTCATAACGATAAGATATCGAAACTCATCATAGGTCATATTGCTTGGTTATCTACAGTGTCTTAGCTTGAGCTACCAACTTACTTAGAGCTACGATTGGCCAAGTGATTTAATTAGATGGTCACGTGACGTCCGACCTCTAGAGGTTAGAAAGGGACAAACAAAAAGTAAGCGGTTTCAAGGACAATTTATGTCTTCAGTTTTTTATTAGTAGTGTGGCTTCCAATTTTACCAAAAAAAAATTTTTACTGTCGTTATCAACATACTGCACCGACCCCAAATAAATTGGGAGCAAGGTAGGAGAAAGAAGAAGTCTTAATATAACCAGCAATGTAAATCACTCATAATAAGCCCATTGCTGGGCGTAGAATATTCTGCATAAGATAAACACCCAGTGGTCAAGTGATTCACCCAAAGAAATTAATCCAGAGTTCCGAGTTCGGATTCCGGGCGATAAAGTGACAAAAGTGCTCGGTTTGGTTGATAGTAGGCTAGGTACCACCATCTTAACAAAATCTGTCGCCAGAATATTAATGATATTAGAATTATTGTGTTCCGACAATTAATGATAAGATATCCAGTCACTCTGTGGTTGAGGGTTCCAGGTGAAACTGGATTCCATCTTCCGCTTTATTATCATCATCAGGTGAGATGAAGACCAAAAGCTTCCCCGTCAAATACATTTAAAAAAAAACTCTTCGGTTGTGGAATGAACTCCCAAGGTTTTCCCTAAGGACTACGACTACGACATGGGTTTCTTCAAGAGGCGTGAAAAAGTTTCTGCAATTTCGGCAATGCCGCGTGTGATACCCCTGGCATTGCAAGGTCGTGGTCACCGCTTACTACAAGGCGGACCGTATGCTTCTTTGCCATTGCCACCAATGTGGTAAAAAAAAAAAACAAAAGTTTAGCGCCATAATAACCCATCTATGGCAGGTAGCTAATCTACGCAGATAGTTGGGTGAAACTCCAGTAAAAATCCAGGGCCAACAGCTTAAGAGGGGGTATAAAGCAAAATTACCAATCTTTGATTTGATTTTTACACCCCAAAATAAGCCACAAGCCACCCCATTTTTTTAAAATAGATATAACATTATATTTGAGAGATTTTAGTCTGAGAAAAAACATATAATGAAATATTTTTAAGCATGGAAAAATATCACGAACTTACCTTTAATTTCCAGCTTAAATCAGTTTATTTTCAATGCTATGCATATTACTGCGTCAATATTTTAATACATAATATAAAACTATATTACAAAGCAGCCCTACTAGGGATTTTAAAAAATAATGAATACTTTACGACTTATTTTCATAAAACCAATTTGTCGCTTATTACGTTCTTATTCCGCGCAAAACGCATCAGTCTATCGCGCTTCACCCGTGGTAACGGGCATGTTTTGTTTCATCAATCAGTCTTGACTGCTCCGTTGAGACGAGTGGGCTGTGTTTCTGTGTTCCGCCACCGGCTCGAGAAAATACTTCGACAAAAATATGGGAAATAAAAATAAAATGCGAAAACACTCTAAGAAAGAGCTTAGAAATTTAAAAATTCAACTCATGAATAATTGTCGGAGGTATGTACATTGCTTTTATTATATTATATAAGTAGTTTAACCAAAAAATATCGCAATTTGACGTTTTAGCTCACGGCACAATGTAACAATGTCGGCGCGGGTAGCAGTAAACGCAAAAAAATGGATGCTTTTGACTACTCATGAATTGGTGCAAAGTTTCAATTGTGTGGTGTGTGTAAAGTATTTTTAACCAACTACCAAAAAGGAGGAGATATTCGTCTGTATGTATTTTTTTATGTATGTACACGTACAGTCAGTTTCAGAAGTAGATGATCACTTTAGTACCATGTCATAGCAACGCCAGCGTTTGTGCAGTAATAGTTGCTACAATTATGTATGAAATATTATTATGACAAGGTACTACAGTGTTCATCTACTTTTGATGGTGACCCGTACACCGATATCTCTGTCATTTGTGGACCGATTTTCAAAATTCTTTTTTTATTCGATAGTGTATACTCCTGAGGTCCCATTGTCACCAAGTCAGGATCTGATGATGGGAAGCCAGGGAAATCGAGGGCAACCCTCAAATTTTATACGCATATATAACGTTTTTCATATTTTTCCTAAACCTATTCTATTATTTGCACCGGGTAGTCATCATTTCATGTTTATGAGCTGATGATGGAAGGTAAATATCTGTTCACCGATATCTCTGCCATTTGTGGACCGTTTCTCAAATTTCTTTTTTTATTCGATAGTGTATGTATACTCCTGAGGTAGTCCCGTTTTCACCAAGCCAGGATCTGATGATGAGAAGGTAGAGAAATCGAGGGCAACCCTCGCAAAAGAACAGAAAGAGAGGGTTATTCATATTTTTTATAAAGCTATTCTAGTATTTGCGTCTGGTTGTCATCTCGTGTTGATGAGCTGATGATGTATGGTAAAACTCCTTAACTATTAGGAGTTGGTTAGTGATAATTTAAGTATTAGAGGTACCTAAATACCGATAGTTGTATTCTTTTAGGTTTTTCAGGTGAGCTGATGATGGAATCATTGATGAGACTTCGTGAATGTGTAGCGACTATGCCCACAATATATTGTATTTTAGCCCAGAATGAGGAACTTTTTACTTTGACCACCAGATCTTTAATGCAAAATTTCCATGCATGTATAATACAAAAAAAATGTACCTGTCATAAAATGTAAATATTTTTTTATGTAACCAAAGATCTTATATGTTAAAATACACTGATTTTTGATAAAAATCCACAGAAAAATGTAATAAAAAATAATGGCCAATTTTACGAACATTGTCTTAGCTTTGGACAATCCAAAGTGGTATCTTGTCAACTCTTGTCATAAATAACAAGAATGTGATATAGCATACCACTTGGTTTGAGCATGTCACATCAGATTGACATTAACATAATCAAAACTGAAAGTAACATTATATTTTATGAATAAATGATTTAATTACCAATAATTATTTTTTTGAAGAATGTGCATACCTGGTAATTATTCTGAGCGATTAGCATGATTTTATAAAAAAAAATATAATTGATGTAAATAAAACTTTATTTATATACTTTGTTATAACCTTGCAGGGTTCATGTGTTGAGCTATATTTTACTTGTAAGTACCTACCTCATATCTTTGTAAACACACACAATGAATAAATTATTTAAATCTGAATTTATTATATTTATTTACCATCAGCGAAAAGTATTAAAAATTCACATGTCAAAGTATAGGTAATAGATAGATAGTCCGACTCGTGCTTAGCCAATTTTATCTAGTTTTTCGCGTATACTATGTGCGATCACAAAAAAGAAAAATCATGAAGCGAGTGCCACCTTGCGGCTGCGAACTGCGATGTGCAAGAGGGGAAGGGTGAAACGCGCGGGTGAATTCTGATATTTTTCTTGGTTTATGCCCGCTCTTAATATGCCATATTCATGCATTTTTTCGTATCGTACTGCATTAGCCCAATAAAAAGATGCTTAGTTTTATGATACGTATTTTTATGTTATTGCTCACACCTGTTTGTCGACTGCTGTATGCAGCGCCATCTATTAGCGACTATGTTAATCATTATCTACTCTAGCGGGCAAAAGATGGCGCTAGTGGCGAGAATTTTATGAATGTTTACTTTGTAAAGAACATTTAATTATACTTTTTTTTCTGGTAATTAAAATTTTAATGTTACATAAAAGATCCTTTTTGATTAAATAACTGGTTGAAACGAAACATAAGCAACTTATTCTTAGGCCTTAGGAATTCTAATGAATATTTTGTCACAATATTTAGATTGTGAGCCCTGTGTCCTGGATAAGAAATGGGAACTAGATAAGATTTGTACGCACTTTTCTTCTGTCTGAAGCAAAACTGTCTGTTGTAGAGTTGGGGTCTCTGATAAAGTTAAAAGTATTGGTATTTTATACTTACGCCCAGTTTTGTTGTGAATCATTTTCAAGTGACGGTTCATGTTGCCAGTGGCGTTGCCACCGTGGCAGATGTTCCTTTGACAGAGCTTGCACTGTGCCAGCGTATTTGAGATCCGGTTGAAATACTTCCATATCCAGCTGCGCCTCGGCATGTGTTTCTGAGTTTTGCTATCTAAATAAAGAGAAAGATTAAAAATTAAAATAGTATAAATATAAAAGAAAAAGAAAATAGGAGAAGGAAGTAAGGTAGAGAAACAACTTTGCTCGAATTTGTAGCTAGAGAGGTATTTCATAAATAAGTCTACCTTCAAATAATACTACGTTAAGTATAGTGATTGTGTCAATCAATGAGTAAGGTATCCAGAACTCTATAGAAAAAAGGCATAGGTAAGTGATAAGTTAGCAGCATACAAGTGACATCCAAGTTGTTGCACAATTGCATCATAATGGTACACAAGGCCTCTCCTAGTCATAGAAGGAGGTATAGGCAGTAGTTCACCATACTTGCCCAATGCAAATTGGTGGATGGAGTACAAGGTGATCAATACCCCTTTGCCGATCCAATAGTCGCCTTCTACGAAACCTATTGAAGGATATGATATGATGTTATTCTATTCTGGCTATTTTATTGATGGTTAAAACTTGTTTGACTGGCTAGCTATACAAGGCTTTATGAGCAGAATGTCAGATTCGCAAAATGCCAAACCTGCTTGACCTACACTAATAATAATATAGTCCAGTCAACAAGTTCAAAAACGTGAAAAATAGAGATAAAGCTCCTAAAAATATGAGCAATAGCTCATTGGATTCGGAACGACCTCTAGAAAAATGAGTTTTGAGGATTTTACTGCACGTAAAAAATTGCAATTGTTATTAACAAAATAAGATGAAAAAAAAGAGGTATTTACGTTTTTGTTAATAACTCATAAACTATTAATATTTACGATATTTGGAAAAAAGGTCCTTAAAGAGGAGGAAATTACCTAAAAAAAAGTCCCAGCTCCCGGAACTCTAGCTCTATTATTTATAACTTTAATTTAACGCTGAAAATAGGGCTCCGCGCAGCCATTACGGCATGGGCGCACTGCCGTTAAAGACAGTTTCTTACATAAAATTATTTTTTATTGTAACAAATATGAATTTAAAAATTTAAATAAATTATGGTGTCATCCAGATACTTGAAAGAATATATTCCCGTTGGAAAAAAATTTTTAAATTAATTTTTCAAAAAGTTATGCAATTGTTAATTAACGAATTTTTTTCCTATCTCCGTTTTCATAAATGACGACATAAAAATTTAAATAATAAACCTATAAATTTTTGGCTCTGTGGAGCTCTTCTTATATATATACTTAACAAGATCCCGTGATAAAAGTTTATTAAAGTTAATTATTTTGTTTAAAACAATTTTTAAAGTTAACAAAAAATGTTAAGAAATGTTATTAAATTTTTTTTTTAAACAAATGTTATATTATTGCTGCTTTCTTATCCAACAATGGCATTAAGTAACATCAAAAAAAATATTTAAATCATTTGTTAAGAAATTGTTTATAAACAAATAGACAAGTTTAATATTTAAAGAATTTTTTTTTTACCATTATGTTGTCTTGGCAAAATAATGATTTTTAAAAAAAAAATTTTCTTAAATAAATTTTTTTATTGTTTATAATCGTTTTTTTTATATTTCGATTGTTTAAATAATTAGTTAAGGAATGATTTTCTCTTTAAAAATCATAATTGGCATTTTAATTGAATAAGATATAATTATTAGACATGGGACAGGTAATGATTTTGCCGGGTACCCGGCAACCGAGTACATCCAAAGCGGGTACCCGTCCCATGTCTAATAATTATATACCAATCAACATAACCTTTCTTACCATAACATTCTATGTCTGAATCACAGAGTTCCACTTTCATTGTGGACATAGTATTTTCCATATCATCTACAGAATCCAGCTCCACTAGCTTCTTCTCAGCTATCTCTTGTTGGTAAACATTGGAGTGTTTACTCTTGACATGGCGATTCATATTATTAGTGTTGCAGCCTTTGATGGAGAGAACCGCTCCACACAAAGTGCAACGGTAAATAATATTGCTCATGCGATCGAAGTACTTCCACACCCAACTCTTTTTTCTTGTTTCTGTAAATTATTGGTATGAGTTTAAAGGATATCTTTTATGTGTACATATCTAGCTGTTCCTATCATAGGGCCTGAGAAATCTCTAAGGCAACCGTGGAGTCAAATGTATGAGTAGTACTTAAAAATTGTCATTCGTTGGATAGAAATGTTGTAACATTTGCCACTTGTCTAGGCCCTCTAGTCTCACATTTTGTTTATAATTGTTATTTAGTATGACTATTCTAAAAAATTTAAACTTTTTACAGTTGAAGCCAATGTCAACTTAATAAATACAAACCTTACTATATCATACTATCTACTAATGCATTTATTCTTTACGTTTTCCTACCCTGCTACCATTTGTTTTTAGGGTTGGTACACTAGTGTTTTTGTTATGCATCTAGATTTTTTTTAGATAAGGGATTATAAAGCTTATTGTAATGTATTTTACATATGGCTTATAACATTCTTGTTGTAACAACATGTGTTGTGAGACTACATAGTTTACTCAAACTACCTTACAATGTATTGTATACTACTAATGAAACTACAATAATATAGCTTCCTACATCAGAATAACATATAGGCCTTATTGGCTATAATATATACTGATACTGCGCAGACGAATTCACGGGCAGAAGCTAGTTCTACACAAACATTCACTTGACATTGGTTAGAATACCATCACATTATAGAGAATCAAGAGACAATTTCTCTCATCTTTAACCTATTATATCCACGGCAATTCGGTACAATGTTAATATTTATCACAATCAAAAGGAGCTGAGAACAACAGTACAAATTGTTAATTTATAACTCTTTCATAGTGTTCCGTTTCTGTGGTAAGTAAAGTTTACAGAGCTCCATGAAGTCGAAATTCTAGTATTGTCACGTTCATGTGGCAAGTATCCAGGAGACATTGGCTAAGTAATATTTAACTAGTGTAAGCTTGTCTGCCATTCTCATAGAATAAAACAAAATTGTATAACTTACCACTTTCACGTCGGGCTCCTTTCTTTTTGGCAGGAGTCAAGAGCATTTGCGGGTTGATAGGCTCCATATTCTCGTTAAGCGGTTTAACTATTTCCTCTGTTGTAGCCTCACAAACTTCCCCAATAATAATATGGTTTTTTGGGTCAGCCTCATCCTTATCATCATTAAAATTCAGAAATTCAATGTGAAACCCCACAGTTGCCTCTGGATTTTCTTTATGGAGGTCGTAAACTTGAATATGAGCAGATTTCACATGTTCTAACAATTCCATTGATTTTTCATTCACATGTAGTATAACTTCGCAAATATTACATTTCATTTGCTCATTATTTAGCTTCAGGTAATAAATGGACACCCAATCAGGTACTTCTGCTTCTGTAAATTATTTCATTAATTGAATAAGGATAATTACTAACACTGCAGACAACTTAAGTTCTATACTTTACAAATAACATATTAAGGAAAATAAAAATACAACTTCATTTTCAAACCACATGTAATTCATTATTTTTACACTGTAGCTCCAATTTTACAATTATTTATATTCCAAATCAACATTTCATAACAGTTGCTTTTACATGAAGATGAGCTGATTAAATAGCTTTTAGCCAGTTTATTTACTTCATATAATTATGATAAAAAATGTATATATTGCAAAATGATTGTAATCTATATCATTAAAATAAATATTGTATAGCACATTCCGGTATTATTCAAAAACAACAAATAATTGATCCTTGTGACAAATTTACTAGAGTTATTAATACATACATAACAGTTTATGTAAATAGTCAGGGCTGGTGATGTGGTTATAGAACATTCTTTCTAAATAAACTTATCTACTGGTATAAGCTAAATTAGTAAAAAAAATCCATATCTACATAAATACTCAGTCAGTAAACATAGGTTTTTTATGGTTATGAAAATCTCTCACAACTTCCACGCCATATGTCTGCATGTTTATCAGGGATATACAACCTGTTTTTTGCCGAAATGAGCAACACCATTGCTCAGCTCCACATTGTAACCTGCTCCTAAACACATATGTATAACCTTTATACAAAATTTGATGTCCCTTCTTTGTTGGTACGCACTGCACAATATCATCACCTGTAAGATTTTGATACAGTTAATCACTTTAATTATTAATAACTGTAGTATTATAACAAAAATATTTCCACTAGAAAACATTTTGTCTAGTAAGAAAAACAACATCGTTTCTTCTTACTACACAGTCTGTCACATGCAATTGCTGTATTTCATGCCTAATTGAAAAATATCTCAACTAATGTCCTTAACTATACAGGTTTTGTTCGAAAAGAAAAATGATTTCCAGTTTATTTAAAAACAAAAATATTGGCAAAAATAATAATTCGGAGCGAAAGTGACGCAACGAAATGTCATAATGACATATATGTTTATTTTTGTTTTTTTAATTTTCTGTGTTGCGGGACGGCAAAGGGATCTGGACCATACAGCCAAGACTTCAGTTTCATCTTCTTTCTTGATTTTTGCCACATTTTAATGTATCTAGGGAGTGCTTGGAAAGAAATGCATGGTACAGACCTCATGATGGTGACTGATGAGAATTGTATACTGGGATTTCCAACCACTATACAAATTCTCAACGTCATATACACAAAACCTGTATTTCAATGATTCCTCTTAACTGTTCGTCAACACTGGATGCTTATGCAATGAAACGACATCACTTTCACTACACAAATTCCACTAAGAAGCAATTTTGAATTCCATCTTCTTTCTTTAAATAAATGGCGTTCGCGATATATAACGCATTTCGCCAATGTCAAGTAAAAATGCACTTAGAGTAACAAACAATTGTACGGTTGATTGAGGTTAAAAATGGAGTCTCTCAACACGTGTTTTTACAACAAGAACTCGGGAGAAACTCCCAATTTTGAATTATCGAAATAAAGATCGACATCCAGACGCCATTGTTTCCCGCCAAACACTCGTTCTTTTTTTTAATTTTCCCTATTACAGTACGGCAAAGTTCTATCCCATACAGCCATATCTTTAGTTTTCTGTCTTTTTCCTTATTATTCACATTCACAAATTCACAAATAGGTGTCCCACATTTTATTGCATCTAGGAAGTGCTTGGACAGTCCTCATAATTGCGACTGATGAGCTGGAAATCTCACTATTAAATTCTCAACGACACACCAGTCGCACCACAAAACCTTTATTTCAATAATTCGTCACAAAAGATCGTCAACACAGTTTTAAACTTAGATTGTTTACCTGATTTTAAACCATGACTAGTCCATGTTTTATGACAAGGAGAATAGTGTAGAATAAATATTTTCACTCGACAATTGGCTAAATGCTTAATGCGGAGCCTTAATTAAGATTAATGAACTTTCAACTGGAAGGCAAAAAAATCAAGGCCTTACTAACGTCCATGTCTTTAGTTTTTTTTTTCTCTTCTTCAAGAGCATAATAGAATAAAATAAAACTTTTCAACACATTCACGATTTAACTATGGAAGCAGTTTTCATAGCTTAAGAGCAGGCGCGCACTGATGACTTTTGTCACTGTGACTATTTTGTTACTCTCGTGTGAGTGTGAGGTACTTATGGAGATCCACCACCAAATGAAGACCAAATGTCACCTACATGTCGCGTCGTAACGTGCGCGCTCTTCCATACATCTTATCCATGGGCTTGATGTGACGAAATAGTTCGGTGACAAAAGTCACAAGTAAGTGCGTACTCTAACATGTTCTTCGAACAGACCTAAAAAGACAAGACATTCATAAACCTAGCGAATAGCGAATTTTACATGCAGCAATGATAATTTTAGAAAAGAATTAGGGCAACTTTTTATTTTTATACTACAGAATTTATTGAAAAGAAACTTAATCGATATTTGTATTGTTGAACATTGCGGCACCTAGATGGCGTTAGTAGGATTAAAGTTTGTTATATCATTTTCATCGAATTGTAAATAGCATGTTTTATGCAATCATTATAAAACAACAACCATAACTAAATACCATAGATTTATAATTACTGATATACACTCAAGTTATATTAGTTTATTTAGGCTATTTTAGACAATTCGTAACTGTCGGGGATAGCGGAAGGAAAAGGCGGATTAAGGGAGAAAAGGGTGTAATAATTAATAAAATAACATAAGAACAGATTTGAAACGGAAAGGAGACACAGAAGTAAGAAGAAGGAAATAAAAAGGGTAGAAAACTATAAACTATACTATAGTAAGTAACGATTTTCCTCGACACATCTAATAAGTAGGTACCTAACTAAGTAGGTATTCCCTTCGCAAAAAGTAGATAGCTACATAAACAGTTTTATCTTCATTATCTAAACTACTTATGGCTAAATTTTCAATCCTTAGATATTTTTTATGACAAATTAAAATTACATTGTCATTTGTCAATTCGTATCATGTTATTTGAATTTTTAAGTGACATTTTCTTCAGTTTGGGTAATAATTTATCTGTCTGTTAACTTTTATCTCACGATTGAAGAATCAGCCCTGTAGTTTAAAAATAATAAAGTAATATTACAAAATAATTTTATTAGTAGAATTGTTCCTTTAGAATTGCAAATGAAGCCTTTGTATTTTATTACCTAGGTACCTACCTACCAATGGTCTTTAACATGAATCTGTGCCTTAACTTTTTTACCAGCTGGCCTATTCGCTAACTTCTTACTTTCTTTAGCGTATAGGCTGTGGTATAGGTACCTACGTAGTAGGTATAGAGGAAGTCTTGTACACAGTAAGGCCTAGCGCGCATTGCGGTGCGGCGAATTGCGGCTGCGATTTTAAAACCGGTACGGCGAAATTCTGAAACCATTTGGCGCGCGCATTGCGGTTAAACAGCCGCAAGTTTTGCCATTCCTCAGCTTTCGTAGCGGAAGGTCGACCAGCATGGACTACGAAACCAGGCTTCGGATTTGCATTTATTTAATATTAACGGCAAGAAAACGGAAAAGCAAGCAGTATTGGGTTCATCCATTAACAGCAATGAGACCTATGAAAGGTTTTTTTCTATATGAGATATAATGATTTGCGAATGTTTCCAAAAAAGTTTTGACTCGATGAGTTTTGTCGTTTTTCTGCCGCAGTGCGCGGGGTTACATACAAGTCCATTGGATGCAAAAAAACCGTGCGGCACCGCACCGCAAAAAAAATCTGTAGCAAGTCACAGATTTTTTAGCCGCATGCGGTTGAACAGCCGCAGTGCGCGTACCTCCACTGTAGTTCATTTCATACATCACAGATTTTTGCGGGAGCAAACCGCACCGGTTGCAGCCGCAATGCGCGCAGGCTCTAATGGTCAAAAAATTCGACCTCGACATTTTGACGGATTTATATGTTTTGCACCTTCCTGAGTCCAAAAATACCGTTTTTTGAAATATGTCTGTGTGTGTGTGTGTCTGTGCGTGAGCACGATAACTCGAGTAGGTATGCTTTAACTTACTTATTGCAACCAAATTTAACATGCATGCATGTAGGTACCTATGAGATCAAAATATAAGGTTTCTATCAACTTTTGAGTCGTTTCCGGTATACGAGAAAGTCAAGGGGAGACCACTCCCGATTTTTTTGATAGATGTGTGTGATAATCACCGATTGAATTACATAAGTATCCCTTGCTGTTTTACCACGACAACATGAGAGCGTTTTTGTAAAACAGTAGGGGATTTCACTCGTTAATCTATCAAAAAAAGTTAGCGAATAGGCCGAGAGGTAGGTTTAAGTTGAATTGTTCACTGTTTTTCAAGAAAATCCTGTAAGCAGGTAGGTGTCGACTATGGAGGTCGCGCATGATTTTGGACACTAATCTTACCTAACAATAATATCTAAGTACTAGATATTATTATTAATAATAATATATTTCTACGCTCACACTAATTAACTAGTCCAAATTAGGTAAGTATCATTAAGAACTTGTGTTATGGATATTAGATAACGGACAAAATTATACATAATAATCTAGATATTTAATAAATAAACTTACTTATATAAATATATAAACAACCATGACTCATGAACAAATATTCGTGTTCATCACACTAACATTTGCCACTACCAGGACTCGAACCCGGACCGCCCGGTGTGTAAGCAGCGTTACTGACTACTCCACCACGACGGCGTCATTATTGTTAGGTAAGATAGGTGACATTAGGTTAGACATTAGAAATTCGGGATTGTCTTTCAACAGCTGAATGTGTATTATATTCAAATCCTTGCTAAGAACACTATCCATCAAGTTACCATTCAAATAAATAAAAACTAGATAAAAAATGGATGACCTTATTGGTCTGAGCCTTTAAGGCGCTACAATCCTACAGACAAATAGGTAGGTACCTACCTACACACTTTATACATAAAACATTCCTCTTTTTGCGTGTCGGCAAAAAAATTATTTAGGTATTTAGATACCTATTAAAATAGAGTACCTACCTACATAGGTAGGTAGTAGGTACCTACATAGGTAGGTACCCGATTGAATTTGGAACGTCTGACCGACGCCCATCTGACTCGTAAACAGATCCATTGTTTTTGTTTTTCTCAGTATCTAGCCAGAGTGCCTATATTGGTCAATCGATTGCATCTAACGTTTTACAAATCATTGATTGAGGTAATTAAGTAGGTAATGTATGAAACTGCCATAATTTAGTAAAATTATGTCAGTTTCATACCCTACATTACTTAGCTCAATCAATGATTTTGAATACGAAATACCTACACAGATCACAACCGCAAAAATTAACTACGAAATACACACTATCACAATCACAAAAATCTTTTCTGCTCTGTGACGTAATAATTATAGCTAAGTAGCGGCTCGATGTGTGAAATGTAAGAGTAGGTACCTACTTATTAAGTAGGTATCGTTTGCCTCTTGTTTAGGCGCTCCAGTACGTAGTTATAGGGATTTACTTACGTAGGTTAACGCAGCATGGACTAAGTCCATTGCCTTTTAACTTTGACGTCATAATTAGAGTGAGTACCATTTAAGGTGACCAACTATTTTTTGTTCAAAAAGACTGCAAGTATTTCATACTGAGGCGTCTCTAGCCGATTTAGCGCCCGTGTACAATCATTTATTTCCAAGACCGTACCGTTTCAAAGTATTAATAGCAACACAGTGTTTGTTATTTATCAACAATATCAGCGACGTAACACTCCAAAAGTACGATATCTGTACTATCGCGGAACAAAACATCGCAAGAACAAAGTCCAAGTTAGCAAATTAAACAGCTCCTAACCTTGGCACATTTACGTATCAGTTTGTTACGAGCGGATTATGGTAATTGTCGAGATTGGAATAGGTTTTTTTTTAACTAATTTATTTAATTTACTAGAGGCCATGTAACTACTAAGATTTTAAATGCGAATGTGACTTTTTTTTGTTAGGTAGGCATTTTTGCAATTTGGTGCTACACACAGGCATCCATATCTAGATAGTACCTACGCTTGGTCATAAAAAAATAAGCCTGAACCTAGCGATCACACAGATTGATAATATTCCTAAGAGAAAAGATTTGTAAATTCATGTTTTTGTAATGGATACTTAATAGGCCTCTGCTGTGAGCATCGGTTATTCCACTATGATATCCTTCTTCCACAAGTAAATCCCCAATCGGTGCTAGATTGGGGATTTGTCCCCCAATCCCCCATTGATGGGGCAAGTCCATAAGGATAGTGGAATAACGGAATAACCGATGCTCACAGCACAGGCCTATCTATTAAAAAAAACATGAATTTACAAATCTTTTCTCTCAGGTAGGTATATTATACTTAATAGATATTATTAGATTTGCCTACAAAGTATCTATCTACCTTCTTATCTACTTATAGAAAATGCATTGCATTGATTTGACAAAATCCATATTTCTTAGTGAGAATGATAATAAGTTGATTGCCCATGCCCCTGTACGTAGTATAACACGTGTTGTCACGTAAATTTTGACAAATTAAAACTTATTACTATGGCGATAAAGGCCTTAATACACCGTGTATAGACTTAAACGTAGAGTGACCAGTAGAACTCCACGATCGGATCATGGGGCAATAAACGGGTCGAATTCTAAATAGGTGCGAACTTACGTAACCCACAGAAATTTGAGCTTTATTTCTTTGAACCCAAGACTGGACTTTGAACCTACCTACGTGATTGATACAGAAATCCTAATCGCTCCTTCAATGAAATAGTGATTCTACGTAATTGCGAATGATAACACTAAATCCTCGAGCAGGTGATTAGAATACCTTTAATAATAATAAAAAACAATTAAGTACAAATGTTTGGCGCGCTTTTATTATAGATAGAGTAGGTACCTATATAGATACCTACCTAGATAAGAGTAATGGCATTAAAAGAAAACAAATAAAATTGACGTTAGATATTTTGAGCACTCCGTGTTGACAATAAATTAATTAGGTATGAAGAATCGTGGTATCATGGTGTTTACGACGTGGAGGTTTTTTATAGTGGTCTTTCTACTCAACAGAGTAGCCATATAGGTAGGTACTTACTTCGCGCCAAACACTCCTCTAAGTTTTTTTAGAAAAACGTTTAACCCTCCCACCTAATAGTAGCTATACCTACGTAAGCAATAGGTCGTCAACAGCTCATGTAATGTCCCACGTGGTCCCCACCGAGGGGCTCGAGCCTACCCCACATTAGGGGCGATTAGGCCTTAGTCATCCACGCTGGCCAAGCGCGGGTTGGTCGACTTCATACACAATCTAAGAATTTCTTCATAGGTGTGTGCAGGTTTCCTCACGATGTTTTCCTTCACCGTAAAAGCGTCGATTAAACGTACATATGAATTCAAAAGTCGAAAACACATTGGTACGTGGCGGGGATCGAACCAGTGCCTCCCGGGTGGGAGAATACGCTCTGACGCACTACGCCACCGACGCTCTCCAATAGGTATTAGAGTAAAATGCAAAGGTAGCTGGTCTGAGAAATAATTTCGCCGCAAGATGATGAGGTTGCTTTTCTGTAATGAGCTGATGTCAGTGTTGCATTGCAAGCGTCTATAGGTAGGCTTGTCATACGTCTGGATTTAGTCCGGAATGTCCGGATTTGACCATGTCCGGACTTGTTGTTACGTCCGGATTTTATAATGTTTAAGTGTTTTTGTCAGCGCGCTCTCTTGAAACATTTGTCGACACCAGATCGCAGTCGCATACGGGTCCAGGTAGTAGCAGGACTTTTGAGCATCGGCCATACAAAGGGGCGCTACAGGATACAAATAGCCGCAACTTTTTACCGTTCCATATTTTTTGAAATGGGGTGGAGGGGGGTTGCTAGAAATTTCGCCCAATCATAAATTTTTCGCGTCTTCCTTTTATACGTCCGGACTTCACTTTAAAATATTATGGCAAGCTGCTATTATGGCGACTGCTTACCACCAGGCAGGTCGTATGCCTGTCTGCCAACCATTTAACACATTAAAAGAAAAAACCTTGTGATGAGGGAACAGGGAACACGTGTGCTGGCAGAAAATTCCATTTCTTGAATGTGTGATTAATTTAGATATGAGTTGAATTTGTTGTTCGCGTTGCAAGTGTAGTCAGTTTTATCAGTGACGACAATGTAAAGCCAGCAAATATGGTCCTAGAATATCTGAAAAATTATTTAAGATAGGAAATATGCATTATAACGGTCTGTACCTACCTACTCTAACTGTAGCTGGTGACTCACAAATAAATGCATAGGTATCCAACTACCTAAACTTATCGATAACGATAAAGAGGCGAGATTGTTCGATTAATCAAAAACATCAATAATAATGAATTGCTCAGTAGGTAGTCATACGATACAACGGTCTGAAGGTAGTTTTAATATATATTATGTACGTATTTGGTACCTAGTTTTGTCTACAGCCGCCATCTTTTTTAAGTCTGGTGCAATCCCAGTGCATACCTACCAACCGTGTCAGCATTGTCGAGTGCTGACAGTAAATGTTATGAGAATGAGAGTGTATTTCATTCCTAGTAGATCTAATTTTTTATAGTGTGGATATATTATTGGAAAGTCTATTTCTAGCTAGAACCGTTTATTTATTTATTTGATTTAAATAAATAAATACATAATAAATTATTGGGAAGTCTTTTTCTAGCTAGAACCGAAATGCAGATCCAGATGGAAAAATGATCCAATGCAAATTATTTCTTATTAGATCCAGTTTTTGAGTAAGTAATTGGTTCGCAAACAACTTTAGTTTAAACAGAAACTAAAGTTGGTGGCGACTATACCTACCTACCTAACATGATTTTTTATAAGTATAGGTACTAGCTGTCCCGGCCACGCGTTGCTGTGGTAATTTCATACTATTGACCTATAATATTGTATCTGCAGTAAAAAAAATATGAATAGGTACTTATCAAGATAAAAACTATCCTATCTCTCAAGTTGGATCAAACTGCACACGGTGTAGGTACAAATTTGAGTCCAAAGTTTAGGTACGAAGTTGAACTCCCAGTTTTTTAGTAGGTACGGTAAAATTCTCCAGTAGGTACCCGTAGTGTAAGTTTTTTAGTATACAAAATGCAACGATTGTAGTTGCGTTAAGAGCTCAATTTGTATGGGAAACATGATTCGCGCTTCTCTCCGCTAGAGGCGCTGTTCACGTTTCCTATACAAATTGAGCTCATAACGCAACTAAAGTGGTTGCGTTTTTTATACTACAAAAACTTACACTACGGGTATAGTTTCTAGTTTGTTACTAGTCATCAGACGTATACCTACCTGAGCCAAAATAAAATATTTAAATAATAGGTAGTAGGTATTTTTAAAACTAGAAAAAATACAGTAAAAAAAATCAAGCACTGACAAATTTCAACAGCGAAATCAGTGCCCTGGTGGCGTAGTGGTTGACGCAGCTGCCCGGATTGCGGAAGATGATGGGTTAGATTCCCGCCTGGGGCAGGTCGACTTATTTCAATGTATATTTTCTAGTTTTAAAAACATTATTTACGCGTTTGGAAAAAACGGAACATATTCCATAAAAGGTAGATACTTATACCTATCTAATAATAGCACACAAAAAAATAACCAAATAGTATCATCAGGTTTCTCCCATACACCATACACCAGCGATTTAAAATAATAAGTACCCTGTCTACCGGTTCCGCGCAAATGGGCCACCGGTGGCCGCCAAACGTAGTCCTTTGATAAAACGCAAACGAAGGTAGTCAGTGGTTGGTTTCCCCTGTATATTTAACTATATGGGTCGGTGGTCTTCACAGGTGGCGGTCACCGGCGACACTTCTGAAGCGTGTGGCTGCCACCGGCCACGGCCACAAGTGTGCGGAGCGTTTAACACAATGTATGAAAAATCGTGTAGATACTTACACTGCTTGTGGCCGGCACCTGGTGGTCCATTTGCGCGGAACCTTAGGCGAACATGGAAAACCAGCGTCGTATGCCTGTAACAACTGGTGGCAACACACATGCTGAGTGGATGTTTTAGTGTTAGAATTATGTACTTAATAATTTAGCCTAATCATTTAAATTATTAGTAGGTTCTGGTGTTGGTTTTGTGACCAATTGGAGACAAGTATTATAAAGCATTTGTAAAAAAAAAAGGAAAACTGACTACTTTCCTTCCTATCGACTTTGAAATCGAACAGTAGGTAATTCGGGGATTTACCGAATGCTAAACTCATAGGAGACATGGTAATTAATCACAGAAGAACTTCAGTATAAAAGTAAAACAACCACATTGATATAAATTATGTGTTTTCTTCCTAATTTTCATGAATGGACATTATGTTATGTAGGTACCTATCTACCTAATTCAGTTCTGCACAGCGTATAATAAATACTTAGATATAGGAATGCTCAATGAAATAAAAGTATCTTAATCTACACATAGATATGTTATGTACATAGAGTAAGAGAAAATAACCAATATTGGATCGCCTCCTAAATGGGTGAGATGTCACACCACATCTGAAAAGGATCACTTGAATAACAAAATACAAAAAGTAAATCATGTCTATAATGAAGTCATATTTTATATTAATGTTCAAATGTATCATAGAAATCAAATTGATTAAGACTGATTGTGACCTGGAATATTAATATGAACTCAAATAGGCAAGATTAACAGGAAAAATTAGAAATGTCTAAGTAAATTTGGAATCATAAATAAAATAATGGAGGGAGATTATACAACAATTTCCAGTAACTTTGGAAATTTACCCTGTCAAATAAATAAACATTTGGTCTTTAAATAACAATATATCTTTTAATATATTACATGTTAACAACTACACTTAAGACCTACTACAAAAAATGTTTACAAAAGTACATAAACATTAATAATACATAGGAAATTTGTTAAAAAATAACATTGTTTAAATTCTAGTTCTCCTAACATTAAAAATAATAGCAAGCTAAGATGGCAAAATAAATTTTGATTTTATATCTACAAGACAAGACTCTCACAGAAGTTAAAATACAAAATGCAATGTAAATATTTGGTTAGGACCTCAAGGTTAAATTCAAAGCTACATCAATGATACATTTGGATTTTCGCCTCATATTGTGATTTAAATAATAATTGTAACAGTTAGAATTTCTATAACAATGTTTTATAACATTAAATGTATACAATATCTTACAAACTACTCAAAGGATTTATATAAAATAATATATTGTTACAAAATGTAAAATAAAATACTTCAAATTCTTTTGATGAAACATAAAATTAATGGACATTGATAGTTCTTTTTTTTCATATCAGAAAACAGTTATACATTTGCATAAAAACATAAATTTATCACCTAAATTCTGTAACAGATTAAAATCTCATTTTTTAAACTAGACAGATTTTTCACAATAGAAAGGCAGTGAAACAAGTTATTTTTTTAAATACTTTATTTGTCATAACAAATTAACTAACTATGCTATGGAGTGCTTTTATCCGGAAGAGGAGGTAGATTATAAGACTTGCCATCTGGAGTCATCCAGCATGTCGGAGGATCATGGTTGTGTCTTCCTATACTTTCAGTAACTTTTCCAGCATTGTTTATTCTCAGTTTCGCAGGACAACATCGACTGAAGAAGTACCAACAGTACCATAGCTGACTACCATATGCCTTTTTGTACATAAACCTGAATGTGTGGTTCTGATATATGAAAAGTTTTGAATTCCCTCTGGTATTAATGAATATACCTGTAAAATGTTAAGCATTTAGTGCAAAAAATTATGATATCTTAAAAAATACAATATAAATAATTCATCATATGCAAACTCAACTTTTATATCTTGAGTTTACATATCCTTATTGATTATATAAGAGTTTTATACTAAATGTTATTTAAGTGACACAAAAATAAATAAAACAAAACACAACATACACAATTTAATGAAAAAGAAATAACAAAAATAATACAGTAAACAGGAAATACACCTCAGTGTCTATTAATTAAACAATGCAGATATCATCTAATAGAATATTTGTCATCAACATTGCTTTTCTTAGAATCTTACAATGTTTACACTAATATTACTTCAAACAATTTAATAAATTAGCAAATTTTTGATGAAGATCAATCACAAAATTAATTTAACATAATAATACATATTCTTTTTCGAAACATATATTGTTTTACAACAATTGTAACCTTGACAAACTTCGGGCATGGAAGTTATAAAAAGTTGTTAAGGTTTTACTTTATTATAGATTTCGGAGATTTCAAGTGTAAAGTTAGGCTAAACGTTTTCGTCTTTTTTTGTGGAACTCACGTAAAAGGTTTTTCAATCCACTCAACTTAAAACAATCACATAAAATCACGTTCACTATGTACTATGAAGAACTTTTGGTAAACAATACTTAGCACATTTAACTATGTGACACACAAAACTTTCTTCGATATTTACGCTGCATTGTAATAGATTCTAATATTTTGTAAATACTATCTTACTACACATAATAATTTTCCAAGGAAAAGATTACGATTACGAGAAACATGCGATAGATAGCCACAAATACTAAATAAAATAATCATTTTGACACATGACAATGACATCTAAACAGATTCTAGGCCCCCATCCACTAGGTAGGTACCTACCGTATATTCAGTATGGTACCGTATTTCAGGTATGACTTGTCCTCATGGATAAACTCTCAGAGGCTTTAGACAACATGCATTTCGACAATCGCTCTCGCTATCGCCAAGTCAAAAAATGTATGGGATTGACATAAGCAATCGATCACTTTTCGATTGCTTGACATAAGCATCCCATACATTTTTTTACTTAGCGATAGCGAGAGCGATTGTCGAAATGCATGTTGTCTAAAGCCTCTGACCAATGATTATAATAGACTCCGTCTTAGCATTTTGCAGCGTGCCGTTTTCTGTTATTTGATATTTCTCGATTGCATTACTAGGGATGTGACTAAAAATTACGGCTACATTTTATAAAGATTGAAAGAATATAACAGCATTGACAGGATATGAAAATAGGAAAGAATAAACGATGGCTCTTTGGTAAAGAGGTTTATATGCGACTGCTGTCGAAAATAAGCCCGGAAGAATGATATAAACCTCTTTACCAAAGAGCCATCGTTTATTCTTTCCTATTTTCATATCCTGTCAATGTTGTTATATCTTTCAATCTTTATAAAATGTAGCCGTAATTTTTAGTGAATAAAAACCTTATATTCCCAAGGTTTTTCTTATTACAGTAACAAAAACCAATTTTGGTTTGCATTGATTCCTCTCTTCTTGTATTCTCTCCAGTTTCCTAGGAGATATCATTTCAGATTTTTATTTTGGCGCTGAGGTAGTTTTCTCTTCTTTGGCACTTACAATACCGGCAGGCATACAACATGTATTACAAGCACAGCTTGCATACAGCACCTAATAACCTACAGAACATGTACCTATATTAATATACTATTTTAACTAAATACAAAATATTAATTTAAGAAATTCAATTTGCAATATTATTGTCTTGGTCGTCTTTATTTAATATCCTCATGGCCTCCTGGTAGACTCTCCAACCGATGGCATCAAAATTGACTTTCATAAGTGTACAAATTGTACCTAAATGAATAAAGTAATTTTGACTTTAAACTCCGAAACTAGCAACCTGATTTAATCTTTTTTTTTGTTTTTAAATGTGTGCTTTATTCCAACTTGAGAATAGGACAGTTTTTATCTTGATAAGTATTCCTCATATATCAACATGAAGTGTTTCTCCTAACTTAAAATTGGTAGAAATTGTGGTTTCCCTAATAAAACGACTAATTGCCATTAAATAAAAGGAGAAGAAGAATCAGAATTATGTAGAATTTCTAACTAATCTGTGATCGGAAATAATGGTTTCTCTAACTAGTCTGTGTTTCTTTATTTTTATTTTAAAAGGTGTGTTTGGCGGGAAACCATGGCGTCTGGATGTCAATCTTTATTTCAATAATTCAAAAATGCTTCGTAGTGGATTTTGTGCAGTGAAAGTAGTGTCGCTTCGTCGCTTAAGCATCTGTGTTGACGAATAATTATGAGGAATCATTGAAATAAAGGTTTTTTGTATGTCGCGTTGCGAATTGCATAGTGATTGGAAATTCCACTATACAATTCTCATCAGTCACCATCATGAGGTCTATACCATGCATTTCTCGCCAAGCACTCCATAGATGTATTAAAATGTGTGACGCCCATATTTTAATTTGAACATCAAGAAATAAGATAATAAAACTGAAGACTTGGCTGTATGGGCTAGATCCCTTTGCCGTCCCGTAACAGGGAAAATTTAAGAAAAAAAAGTACAGGAGTGTTTGGCGGGAAACCATGGCGTCTGGATGTCGATCTTTATTTCGATAATTCAAAATTGCTTCGGAGTGGATTTTGTGCAGTGAAAGTGGTGTCGTTTCGTTGAATAAGCATCTGTGTTGACGACTATTATGAGGAATCATTGAAATAAAGGTTTTGTGTATGTGGCGTTGAGAATTGTATAGTGATTGGAAATCCCACTATACAATTCTCATCAGTCATAATCATGAGGTCTGTTGCCATGCATTTCTTTACAAGCACTCCCTAGATGTAATAAAATGTGTGAGGCCCATATTTTAATGCAAAAATCAAGAAAGAATATATGAAACTAAAGACTTGGATGTATGGGCTAGATCCCTTTGCCGTCCCGTAACAGGGAAAATTTATAAAAAAAGGAGTGTTTGGCGGGAAACCATGGCGTCTGGATGTCGATCTTTATTTCGATAATTCAAAATTGCTTCGGAGTGGATTTTGTGCAGTGAAAGTGGTGTCCTTTCGTTGCATAAGCATCCGTGTTGACGAACAGTTATAAGGAATCATTGAAATGAAGGTTTTGTGTAACAAAATACATTTGTGACAAATACAGACAGGGCTGTATGGACTAAATATCCTTTGCCATTCCTGTTAGGGGGAAAAAAATAACGGTGTTTGGCGGGAAATCTTGGCGTCTGGATGTCGATCTTTATTTCGATAATTCAAAATTGCTTTGGAGTGGATTTTGTGAAGTGAAAGTGGTGTCGTTTTGTTGCATAAGCATCCGTGTTGACGAGCAGTTATTAGGAATCATTGAAATAAAGGTTTTGTGTATGTGGCGTTGAGAATTGTATAGTGGTTGGAAATCCCTCTATACAATTCTCATCAGTCACCATCATGAGATCTTTGTCGTTGAGAATTTTATAGTGAGATTTCCAGCTATCATTCGCAATTATGAGGACTGTCCAAGCACTACCTAGATGCATTAAAAAGTGTGGCACCCACATTTTAATGCAAAAATCAAGAAAGAAAATGAAACTGAAGACTTGGCTGTATGGGCTAGATCCCTTTGCCGTACCGTAACAGGGAAAATTTAACAAAAAAAAAGGGGTGTTTGGCGGGTAATCATGGCGTCTGGATGTCGATCTTTATTTCGATAATTCAAAATTGCTTCGGAGTGGATTTTGTGCAGTGAAAGTGGTGTCGTTTTGTTGCATAAGCATCCGTGTTGACGAACAGTTATGAGGAATCATTGAAATAAAGGTTTTGTGTATGTGGCGTTGACAATTGTATAGTGGTTGGAAATCCCATTATACAATTCTCATCAGTCACCATCATGAGGTCTCTACCATGTATTTCTCGCCAAGCACTCCCTAGATGCATTAAAAAGTGTGGCACCCACATTTTAATGCAAAAATCAAGAAAGAAGATGAAACTAAAGACTTGGCTGTATGGGCTAGATCCCTTTGCCGTCCCGTAACAGGGAAAACTTAACAAAAAAAAAAAACAAAAACGAGTGTTTGGCGGGTAATCATGGCGTCTGGATGTCGATCTTTATTTCGATAATTCAAAATTGCTTCAGAGTGGATTTTGTGCAGTGAAAGTGGTGTCGTTTTGTTGCATAAGCATCCGTGTTGACGAACAGTTATGAGGAATCATTGAAATAAAGGTTTTGTGTATTTGGCGTTGAGAATTGTATAGTGGTTGGAAATCCCACTATACAATTCTCATCAGTCACCATCATGAGGTCTGTACCATGCATTTCTCGCCAAGCACTCCCTAGATGCATTAAAAAGTGTGGCACCCACATTTTAATGCTAAAATCAAGAAAGAAGATGAAACTAAATACTTGGCTGTATGGGCTAGATCCCTTTGCCGTCCCGTAACAGGGAAAATTTAACTAAAAAAAAAAAACAAAATAACAAAAAAAAGTACATTTGTTTTGTTTTGATTTTAAAATAGTGTTATTTGTGTAAAATTAATTAAAATTAGTAGTGTATGAATGATAAAGAAATGTATAACTCTCTAGTGTAGTTTGAAATATTCAAATAATGGTGTTATTTCTTTGCAAATTTTTGTTTACATGCACTAACCTCATCGTACACAACTACTTATGATTCCTAGTACTATTTTTAATTGTAAAGTTAACATAAAATGCAGCTAGCCGACTATGTAAATTGTAGATTCATACCTAATAAAGACTGAAAATACTTAACTGTTTTATTTCTTTACAATACATATCTAACTGATACGTAGTATGTCAACTAGTCTGTGTCTAACTGTTCTATTGTTATTTCCGTTATCTAAAACAATACATATTTCTATTTCAGTGGCCAACTTTGTACCCACAAGAAAGGGCAGCTTATTATTGGTCCACAATGGCTTTGCATTTCGTCTCAAAAACAAATTGGCTTATGGAAAGAAGCAATGGTACTGCACTTCAAGGCCTAAGACAGGATGCCATGTTGATGTCATTACAGCTGTTCATCGTAAAGGTAGTATGATTAAGAGGATTCGTAATGTGCACAACCATCCAGCACCTGGTTTTTACCGCACTTTTGATGGGTCTTATAAAGTTGTCTAATATTTTTTTATGTATCAATAATCACGATAAATAGATACTTATATGATTTACAGTCTCTAGTCATAGTATTCTGGTTGTTTTACCGGATTACTGAACCTCTTACAATCTCAGCAGTTTGGTTGTTACGACTATTGCAACTTTTCCAAGCCTACTTAAGTAGGCCTGTTGTTTCAAGAGCAATGTGGATGTTTTAAATTCATAATCTTGTGATAATTTTAAAAGGTAAATAAATTATTACAATTATAAAATGAAATTAAAATTTTTATTAATAAAATCACTTTGTGGATGCATAGCTTAAATTACATATAATATATTCACTTAAATTTCTGTTATCCCCTGCTGGAATGTAGGGCTAGAAGGACAGCTTTCCAATCTTGTACAGCTGTAGGTACTCATCTGTTGCCATGATATCCCTAGTGCTCATAGCTCACAGTCAACTTGTAGCTTGTTGGTAAGGTCTTTCCAGACAAACCCTATAGCAACACTGACTTGACATTGGAGCAGGGTTGTGAGGTGTTCGGTATTCTACCCAACCGTTCGGTATTTTAGCACCGTGTTAGGTATGACAAAAATACCTAAGTATGAGAGGTGCGGTATTTTTTTCTGATTATTTTTTCACCCTAATAAACAAATTAACTTTCAAATTTTACACAATCGGCATTGATGTTGCGTAGTATCCCTGCTTATGGGCCAGCCACACACTCAACGAGCTAAGAGACAGAGATGAAGTATGGCAACCTTACTCGTCGTGCTTCTCATCCTGCCCAGCGCTTGGCTTTTTATGCGCAAGTGAAAGGATCGGCAATACGACAAGTAAGGAGCTTTTTTTGCTCACGGTTCAGTATTTTTTTGACAAGTCCTGGCAACCCTGCATTACTTGTTGAAGATGCACAATTTTATTTTCCTGGATACTAACTACACTATAGAACATATCCTATTAGGCACAAACTTATGGCTTTTTATTTACCATGCTTCTTTTACATATTTTGTGTGATGAAACTACATACTTGATTTATTAATGAATGAAATGAAATGAAATGAAAAAGCTCTTTATTTAAATGGACTTTGCTAAGTACTTTTAAATCGTCAAAAGCCCTACCACCATTTCGACGAAATAATTATTTTACTTAAATAATTATTATTATGCTGAGACGGAGAAGAAATGGCGAAAGAAACTCCGCAGCTTACAATTTCGTAATGATTTCAAAACATCATTACATGTCCATAGATATATCAATATGAATAAATTACAATTTTAAATGCGTAAATTTGGGCAGATTTTACTCCCACGCATTTGGATCATTTAAATAATCATTTAACTTGTAATAAGCTTTTTTATATAATTAAGATTTAACAGTTTTTTTAAATTTATTAATAGGCAAGTCTCTAATATTCTTCGGAAGCTTATTGTAAAAACGTATACATTGGCCCATAAAGGAATTGCTTATTCTGTGGAGACGAGTTTTATATACAACCAAATCGTGTTTCTTCCTAGTATTTACATTGTGCGTATGACATTTCTCGGAAAAATTCATAATATTTTTCTTTACATATAGTAAGTTTTCCAGTATATATTGTGATGACACAGTTAGAATATTTATCTCCTTGAACCTTTCTCTGAGGGAGTCACGCGGACCTAGTTGATAGATTGCTCTAACAGCCCGTTTTTGCAGAACAAAGATGGTATTAATATCTGCAGCACTCCCCCAGAGAAGTTATATATAATAATGATTAGTTATATATAAAGAAATATAAAGAAATATGTTACTAAATAAGTTATATATAAAGAAATATGTTACTAAATCATGCTACTCATGAAAAAGTAACTAATAAAAGTCTAGTGGGGATTTTGGAATGAGCAAGTGAAGACAGTGCTTAATAAACTTATGTGTTAAATTTTCTGATAGTCTTACGAAGACTCCTACTGTCCCATCTGAACTTAGCTCGCTTCAGTTCTTGCTTGCTATATGTAATATTTTATCGGGTAACTAGTTTCTGGTCACTTTTCACTTGCTTGCTAGTCCTTCCTGTCCTTTAATGAGAGGGGTTACCAGCCCAGCATAACTTTATTTTTAAGTAAAATTAAATTACCAAGACCAATATAAATTACTAAAACAACCTAACTACTGGGATAAGAGAGTTAATGGAAACTACCTCAAATTTAAATTTTTAAATAATATTCCATAAAAAAACAGTACAAAGTTTGACTGATAGCTTAAGTGGTAGTCTTAATTAATTTTAGACATAATATTTTTTTAAAGATATTTCTTATACTAGAAAAATGCACTGAATAAAATCGACTTGCCTCAGGCGGTACTCGAATCCGCATCTTCCGCAATCCGGGCGGCTGCGTTGACCAATTACGCCACCGAGATGTCAGTCGCCCGGATTGCGGAAGATGCGGGTTCGAGTCCCGCCTGAAGCAAGTCCATTTTATTAGTACATTTTTCTAGTATCAATATTTACGCGTTTGTAGACGCAAAAATAAAATTATTCCATGATATTATTATTAAAAGAGACTGAATGTAATGCTCAAGTTTTATACAAACTTTTTGAACAATCATGTAAGAAAAAAAAATCTTTATTTGCCTTTAATTATAGTAGGTATATTTGCTACAAAACATGATTTCTTAGTTTGTACGAAGAGACATTTTTTAAAATATTATTTTTACATTTTACAGCACCTAGTACAATTTGGTAATATGGAATGTATTACTAGTGCCATTTTATAACATAGACTCATATCATATGCAAAACCATTGGTGGTAGCTAGGTACAGTCAACGACAAAAGTAGATTGAAAGTACTATTAAAAAGCTTGCATATGTAAATGCAATAATCTAATCAATTATAGTAAATGATGACCAATATAGAAATTATGTTTACGAGTCATCTAGATGCTTAGCTACTGTTGCTGTACCTTGCTGAAACCCTGTATTGATGACTAAATGGTTGTGCAATCCAGTACTTAAGTGTTTACTTAGTTTTGTATAAGTAATAAAATTACCTACACAAAAATTTCTAATTAATTTTATTGTTCTTATGGAAATGAAGGTAGGTACTTAGAATTACAGGGAGTAATTATTACTTTAAGTAAGTACCTATAGCTAGAAATAGTGTGTAGTAGGTAGGTAGAGATCGTTTAATCTAAAACGCGACGCACCGCGATCGATGTGTGGACTTTCTAAGCACATTGTTATAAATGTCAAAAGTTTTAGTTTAAAATCTTTAACATTTTAGGCCGATTAGCGAACCCATGTTGATAATGGAAAACTTCTGTTAATCATTCTCACTAATTGTAAGAGGTTCCTTGTGTGTAGGTACAGACAACGGCAGGTCAAGTTGTCTCAAACTGTAAATTTTCTCCAATTTTTTTTTCTTTTGTAAATCTGCAATCAGTCCTTAGACTATATTCAGATACCTTCTGTGTTTCGACTTTGCAGAGCACCTCCCACTGGGAAGTGACTCTTCTCAATTTCATACAGCTATATCTGCTGTTGAAGTGGTTAAAGACCTTAGATCGCTTCGATCGACCTACCTATATTTTTAATATTACAGGCAAATATAACTAACTCTATTCTAGTATTTAAATACTTACAACTATTTAACTTAGATTACCGTACGTACCTTGGTATTATTAGTCTCTATGACATATAAGTAATATTTTTACTATATTTTAACCATTAAGTAGGCACCAAATACTCAGAGATAGTCTTTTTTTTTGGCCTGAGGAGATAGTGCAGACTTTAATATACCTACTTATAACTTCATAAGTGATCAATATCTATAGGTGAATCTGAAATGCCTACGTATTCTGATGTAAATGCACAGTAAAAATCTGTCTTATTTTTAAGCGTCAATATCAATTTTGAACAGTGATAATTGTACTGATATTAGGTATTATTGATTGATCACATTGTATTATATTCCTGTCTTGAAATTACTTGTTTCGCTACCTACTTAAATATATGTAGCTGACTGTATAAGGAGTCAAATACCGAATTGCATTTTTAGGTAGGAAGAAAACATATTCTTTTGGCATTAATTTGCTTAAAATGGCTATAAAATGTGCGTATCTTTAAGCAAATGAATACCAATAAACACTTACTGCATGTAACACTTGGTATTATACCATTATGTTGTACCTATTTATACTTAACTGTAGCCTACATTCTCCATATTATATTATAGTGTACCTACTTGATGTGTGTGTGACAAGACAATTGTACTTTGAATGTAGGTATACATAGGTACCTACTTCAATAGCCACGTAAGAAAATGTATCTACCGATATTTTTATTACATAGCTAAAATAAAGCTATCCTAAAAAAAAACATTTGAGCAAGTCTATAAGGAATATTGATTTCCTGTTTTTGTCACTAATAATATTACATAAATCACACTAACAATTTGTAACTTAGTTCCAGTTATGGCCACGGATCAGATAAGTTTGGCACACTTATAGTAAAAAAATCCATACGTTTGATATAAACATTTGTGTGGTGGCCACTTTCTTGTCTTAGTACTAAGCACTCTGTAATTTGTATTAATCATACCTAATTGAGGTTACCAACTATTGTGCCGTCTAATACTATTTTGTATTTTTTTATAATAAATTACCTAGCATTATTTTTTCTTTTAATAATTTCTTAAATACCTACTAATTTAAATTACAATGGTTAATATTAATTTATTTCATAACTACGTACTAACGTAAATATTATGGTGAATGTTTAAACATATAGGTAGGGAAGTACCTACCTACAGTACCTAGGTAGGTATATTTTTATTCTTAGCGCGCCCCGCCCATTCGATATTCGGTGACCGATTTTTGTAGGGTAAAATGGAGCGTATTGATTGCAATAGTAAAACGCACACGTTCTCCGAAAAGTCGGTCATAAAATGTTGAAATTTCAAGTAATGAAAAATTTGGTCCGAGTGTCGGTGATACAAAAAATCTGTATTTACAACATTTGAAAATTGAACTCTTTGGCTGTGGGTGGAATGCAGTTTGTTTCATCTGACGGTCAATTGTTTTTACATTGTGGCGCCATTTTAAAAATTTCGTGTGTACATTAAAATTGATTTAAGTCGGGAAAATTTTCGTAGTATGATTTTCTACGATTTTAGACAGCTCAACATAGCTCGGCTTCAATCTGCTTTTGTCGAGAAGCACCATGCAAGACGAATTTCGCGATGGTCGCCCGTCCAGCGCTGTGAACAACAAAAACATCGATGCTGTGCGCCGTATGATTGACACAGACAGGCATGTGAACTATCATGAGATTTGCGCATCCTTAGACATGGGCATTAGTCAAATACAATCAATCCTACACAAACATTTTGATGTGGATCCCACTCAATTTGACCGAGGCTCAAAAAACGGACCGCGTCACTTGGTGCAGTGCCATGCTTACCAGATTCAACGAAGGTGCGTCAAATTTGGTGTAGGACATAGTAACAGGTGACTAAACATGAATTTATTGCTACCATCCCAAAGCAAAGCTGCAATCGAGCGTATGAGTCTTTTAAGTTGAACCGAAAACCAAAGCGGCGCGCGTGAAAAGTGCATCTAAGCGGATGATTGCTTCTTTTTTTAATAAAACTGGACACGTGGCTACTGTTGCTTTAGAGAATCATCCTTCCGTGAATGAAGTGACTGGTAAACGACCTGAAATTATTTACGAACTCCTTAAAAATAACCGTAAACACCGTATCATCTTGCACCACGACAATGCTAGCTCACACACGGCCAGACAGACAAGAATTTTTGAACGTGAAAAGCTTAGAACTTATGAGTCATCCTACATACAGTCCCGACCTGGCACCTTGTGACTTTTTTCTGTTCCCAAAATTTAAGTACCAATTACGTGGTTAACGATTTTATCACAAGAGGCTGTCGAAGAGTATGAAAAACACGTTTCTGAGGTCAGCACGGACGGAGGAGTGGCATAAAAGTTTTCAAAATTGGTTTAATCGAATGAATAAGTGCATTTACGCAAAGGGGAATATTTTGAAAAAAATTAAATAATGTTTGACCTATAATAGTATTTTTTTCTTATTCATTCCGGAAACTTTTAGTGCGCCCTAGCCTAGTAATAAAGGTAATATTACCGCTAGATGGCAGCACTTAGTCACCTGTGGTCTCTCATTTTATGATGCTTGTAGTTTATAAACATTTAAAAATAGTGTTTTGGAGTTTCTCCCGAGTTCTTGTTATAAAAACACGTGTTGAGAGACTACATTTTTAACCCCAATCAATTATTTGTTACCTACTAAGTATAGTTACATTTTCACCTCAGACCAATGGACTTTTTTATTGGTCTGAGATTTTCACTTGACTTTCGCAAAATGCGCACTGTGGTGTCCTCCGGAGTGTCCGGAGAGGGTTGTGCTGTAACACTAAGTCACTCTATGATTCACTGTACACTGTGGTGGCAAACGTCCGCTCGGTCCGGCGGTCGGAACACGACTGACTCAACCGAGCCGTCACCGCCATAACGGCGTATACCTTTATTGTCTATTCCACAACTACCCACATATTTAGTTAGACATCACATCTCTTCCTTTTTTTTATAATTTGATGTATTTGTTACATCCACTTAATAGTAGGAAAATATTCAATGTATCATTTTATTTCACATGACATGAATATTAAATATGTCAACAAATAATTATTGTAATTACACAGAATACCAGCGTTGCAGGTATTGTGCATGCTGCAACATAATGCTGAGTGGCGGCCTTTTTGGTTTAAATTATTCTTATGTGTAAGTATATTTTTTTTGTTTTGTTGTTGTTTTTTTTCAAACAAGAAATAATATATATTAATTGTCTGTTGAAACCAAATAAATTTATTTTGATTTGATTTGATTTCATTCATAACTTTGTGATCTCATTGGATACAATATTAAAATAAACTATAATTAAGTAATTTACTTATTTAAGTCTTTTTAAAGATAACTTTCTATGACTCTGGATCAACAGGTCACAGTTTTACCGATATCCCCCCTTTTTTCATATATTTTTTTTTTTGATGAAATCTATATGCAACTGTCAACTTATGACAAAAAGTCAAACTTAGGTAAGAAGGAAATAACGTTTGATGTCATTAGTTACCGGAGAACATTTATAAGAAACCAGATAAAAATGTACCTACTATAAATTTCCCCACAATGGAGCTACTTGTCTGTAAATTGTGAATGTTGGTACAGCTTGTCTCATACAGAGAGTCAAGTGCAAAAGTATTTTGATGCATAGAGATTATTATCCAACATTTTGACAACCAATAATCATCTGTTGCTTCCACGAAGATAGAGCAAAATATAAGCTTCTTGGTTGCTTCCGAAATCACCCTTTGCCACTTTTCAGAAGCTCACCCCTGCCGTGTGCGAATTTGCACACACACAAATTTAAAGTCTCTTTCGTGAACATAAAGTAATTCCTAAACGCAGCAGCGTTCTATTGTTTGATTGTTTAATTAACATGTATATTTGACCAATTACTTGATATGTAAATACTAGCTTACCCTACATTTTTATAGAAAATTTTACGTATCTGTAGATACATAGTAAGTTTTGTTTGAACTTAATAAAACAATTAGAAAACGCGCTATTAGGCAGCGTCATAACTGCCTGCTTCCATTATTATTTAATACGAATGATATATTCACAAACAAGACCGTTCCACTTAACTTCCTCACTTAGGAGCTCCTAACGACACGGCTTCCTTGTAGCCTTGTACTTTTGTTGACAATTACTTTTACAAAAAAAACCCGCTTAGGATGCTGGACACCATAGTCATATAATTTACACAATGAGTGTTGATAAAAGTTAGCTCCTTTTATCTTGTCTATTTGTGTCATTCCCGAATCACTAGGTATGCTAAATCATAGATAAATTACAATAATAATCATTGTAAAATGAGAAAATAATCATTGCAATTTTCTCACATTTTCTATTATATCTAACGTGATGGGGTTACTTGCGCTTTACACGATAGTATGTGATAGTACCTATAATAGTTAAGGAAACTCTAATCTTCAATATACTAACCTGGGAGTTATATTAACCTCTCATTCACGGGAATTCATCGATTACAACATGATATTAAAATCTGATTCCTAAGCCTGCGAAATCAGAATGTTTTGGATTCATGACCATAAAATATGCACTTATACGGTTGTTGCAAATTAGGTTACATACACTAGCAGTAGGTAATACTTGATTCATTAATGCCTATAGTCATCTTTAAAATATTTCCGCTAAGTAAATATCTTTATCAGTCTTCATTTACTAATTATATCTTTTGAAGATTTATATGATTGTGGTTCAAGGGAATATAAAGCCATAACCAGCCTCTTGAACCAATTCTCTGTATTTGTCTGTATTGTCGTCCTATATTCGGACTACCTTAGCTATTTCTGAAGCCTATACATTAGATAAGTATTTAAAATATCTTTAGTTTCCTTCTTTTATTTATTTAATTTTAGGAAGAAGATTTAATTTTAGCTTGTAAACTAAATAGATATATGTAACTAGCACTCAGGTCAATTGGCATCAGATCTGCACTAGTAGGGACCGGTCTATTGCTACCTGGCTTATTTTCCGCTTACTTGAGCTTTATTTACATGAAGCTTGGAAATTACCGACATACCTACCCCTGCCCAAGATTACAGTATAATACACCTTCTAGGTACCTTTTGTACAAAGATAGATAGTGTGGGTAGGCTAATAGGTACGTACCTTAATGAGTAATTGGTGTTAGTGTGGGAATCGCTTTATATATTGTACTAAGGAAGGAATCCGTTAATTCCTGTTCTTATTTGTTTAATCATAAGTATACTGCATTACTACTGTATAATGTACCATAACATTGGCATATTGCAGTTGTTGTCTCTTTTGCCAGCACCTTGATTTCACGTGGAGATAACTTTAATTTTGTTACATGGTTAATCCTTTGGTGCTATTCCTACCAGTGAAATCAATTTACTATGACATAGGTTAGCACACCCAATTTTCAGCACTGCACCTTTCAGCGCTTTTTTTTTCGCGGTACATTTGTGCCAATTCAACCATAGGACATTTGTACCCATTCAACCGCGGTACATTTGTACCAACTCAACCATGGGACATTTGTACCCATTCAACCACGGTACATTTGTACCAACTTAACAACTCAAGGCATGTATGTATGTATCACATTATCATAGATTTTACTTATGTGGCTAGGTATTGTTGTAAGTTAATTTAATCATTATCTATACTATATAAAGCTACAATACCACTCACTGACTGACTCACTGATTGGGCCATTTTTTCGCATATTTAGAGGCTCTGGATCGCATTCGAGTGTATGGCCGACTTTAACTAGATTTTTTTCAACGCAGCTTTTTAACTTTAGTGAGTGTGAAATTCAAGATGGCGGCTCCGCTCGAAGGACCAACTTTTTCATTTAGAGTCCTGAATTTTTTCCTTTTCGGTTTTTGGTAGATTTGACAGATTTAAATATGATTTTTTTTTTAAAAGTCGGAAATTCAAAATGGCCGCGCCGCCATCTCGACTCGAAGTCGGCCTCGCAGGCGGCAATTCGGAACGACACCACACAGAGGTGAGACGCGCCGCTGGCGATTTTTCTTCGTCTTTTCTCTCCGCATACGGTCCTCTCTCTTGGGTGGGTGGCGAAATTGCAAAATCCAAGATGGCGCCGAGGCCAGCGGCCATTTTGTTACCGCGAAAAAATGCACCATTTTCAGAGTCACTTTTCGGGGAGACGGCGACGTCGGAGCGGATCCTTAGTATGAGACCGGGGAGAGACCTCCGCAAGAGGTGTTGCCAGGTGTAAAAACTTTTTTGACATTTTCCCTAATTTTTGACAGATTGGCCAAAATGTGTCACAATTTTTTTTTCACGATTCGCTCAAACCGAGTATGCAGTTTGGAGCGCTGGCCGGTACGCAGGTGGCCGAGGGTAATTTTATTTCAGTCCGCTGGCAACACCGCCCGCCAGGGGAAAACATTTTTTTCGACATGGTGTTGCGCCAAAGTTAGTTGAGGCTACTGGGTGGGTGCGAGAGGAGAGGTAAAAACGCCATCCCATCCGCTATATAGTCTAGAATATGGGAAAAATATGGAGGTTCCAAAATTCAAGATGGCGGCGCCGCTGGCGGCCATTTTGTGATTTTTTGAAAAATTCCATTTCGTTTTTGGGAAATTAAAGGTGCTAGATGGTTTTCGATTCAGTCGATGTATGTATGTCGATTGTGGGAGGTCATGGGATGTATAGCTGCGTTTAAAAATTTTCCCCATTTTTCGGGTAATTTCCGAGATTTTCCCCAAAAACTTCGAAAATAGAAATAATGACATTTCGATTCATCCAAGTGCTATTTCCTATTGATCGGGCCCTACCAAATGACATTTGACCATTTTCAAGCCCGCAGTGTGGCAACACTGGAAGTTGTGCATGTTTTCAAGTTTTCCAGTGTTTGGTCTCGTGGCGCTCTCTGGTGGGAGCTACGGGGATAGTGAAAACTGCGTTGCACTCGCCATTCGATTGGCTATCCGCCATTGATGCCCTGGTTCCCAAAAACAACATGGCGGCGCTGATGGCGGCCATTATGTAAATTTCGAAATTTTAACTTTTTATTAGATTGTTTTTTTATAGGGGTAATTAATTTTTTACCTGGGTAAGTTTGGTGTCATTCTGTAGTCGGATAGTGTGGCCACACTTTGGTATGCAGATTTTCCCCAATTTCGGGGTATTTTTTGAGTGATAAAGTTCGTATTAAAAAAAAAAAAAATTTTTGCTTTTTGAAAAATTTTGCCTGAGAATCGTTGTCTGGAATCTCTGATGGCCCAAAATGGTCATCTCGAGTCGATGTGATGGCAACACTGAGAGTTGTTGACGATTCAGTGAGGGCCGGTCACTTCGGTAGTTCCCCATACATTTAGTATGAAATCGTTCTTGTATACGTAGTATAGAGGAAGTCTTGTACATTTAGTATGAAATCATCTTTTTGTTTTCTTTCCCGTTGGTCTTTCCTAAGGGAAAGTTATTATTATTTAGTATGAAATGAAAGAATCATCTCGTTGATGTGTTTTCTAAGGGATAGTTGTTGTTATTGCTTAGAATAAGAACATACTAGAAGGATAGTTCCATATACAATATGGCACTTCATAACTGAAGCAGAAAATTTGTTAAGTGTGCTAACGCTTACTCACAGATACACGCACACTACTAAAAATTGGTGTTGCCACTAAAATCTCGTCACCCCAAAACCAGGTAATTTAAATAAAACATGAATACTACTTTTGATTTTGAAGTGAAACTTCTTTAGTAAGTACTTACCTATCGTTTTTTTAAGTCGATGACACGGAAAAGCCACACCAAAGTTTTTGACAGATGGTTTGAAATAGAATGTCAGGGTATCATTATCGTGTTTTTTGGGGGTCCCGATTCCGAAAAAAAAATTATATTAAGATCCAAGATGGCGGACGCGCCTTTTTAATAAAATATCAATATGGTTATCGTTTTTGTGGTTTTCGGGGGTCCTGATTCCGAATACAACATCCATTTTGAGATCCAAGATGGCGGACACAACTTTTTAACAATATATCAATATGGGTATCGTTTTCGTGGTTTTCGGGGGTCATTATTCCGAATTCAACATCCATTTTGAGATCCAAGATGGCGGACACAACTTTTTAACAATATATCAATATGGGTATCGTTTTCGTGGTTTTCGGGGATCCTGATTCCGAATACAACATCCATTTTGGGGATCCAAGATGGCGGATACAACTTTTTAACAATATATCAATATGGGTATCGTTTTCGTGGTTCGGGGATCCTGATTCCGAATACAACATCCATTTTGAGATCCAAGATGGCGGACACATTTTTTTAACAATATATCAATATGGGTATCGTTTTTGTGGTTTTTGGGGGTCCTGATTTCGAATACAAAATCCATTTTGAGATCCAAGATGGCGGACACAACTTTTTAACAATATATCAATATGGGTATAGTTTTCGTGGTTTTCGGGTGTCCTTATTCCGAATTCTACATCCATTTTGAGATCCAAGATGGCAGACACAACTTTTTAATAATTTATCAATATGGGTATCGTTTTCGTGGTTTTCGGGGATCCTGATTCCGAATACAACATCCATTTTGAGATCCAAGATGGCGGATACAACTTTTTAACAATATATCAATATGGGTATCGTTTTCGTGGTTTTCGGGGATCCTGATTCCGAATACAACATCCATTTTGAGTTCCAAGATGGCAGACACATTTTTTTAACAATACATCAATATGGGTATCGTTTTCGTGGTTTTTGGGGGTCCTGATTCCGAATACAAAATCCATTTTGAGATCCAAGATGGTGGACACAATTTTTTAACAATATATCAATATGGGTATAGTTTTCGTGGTTTTCGGGGGTCCTGATTTCGATTACAACATCCATTTTGAGATCCAAGATGGCGGACACAACTTTTTAATAAAATATCAATATGGGTATCATTTTCGTGGTTTTCGGGGGTCCTTATTGCGAATTCTACATCGATTTTGAGATCCAAGATGGCGGACACAACTTTTTAATAATTTATCAATATGAGTAAGTAAAAACGCCACTCTATCCGCTATACTGGGTGTAAAAGACATGAACAGTGAAACGAAAACCATGTATTCTATACATCAAAATAATACATATTTCAAAAAAATATTGCTGGGAAATGATTTTTATTTTTTGGTGTTAAAAAAACTTGCAAATTGTACCGCGCAATGTAAAGGGCTCAACTCGCACGCAATTCTCAAAACCGCTATAATTATGCGAGACGGCGGCCCCGTTCGTTAGTGTCATATGCGCACGCATTGAGTGAGCTACATTGGACGCTAACGTTTCGAAGCCATTTTTTGTTATGAAATACTAAAAAAAATGATAGTGTTTCTTTGGACAATAATAAAGAAATAACGTATAGAATACGTTTTCATAAAAAAAAATGATGTTGACCTTCAATCAAATCGTAACTATTAATTTCCCAGGTATAGCCTAAAGAGAAAAAAATGTTATGATGGTGAGCAGAATACATGGTTCTCGTTTGACTGTTCATGTCTTTTACACCCTGTATAGTCTAGAATATGCGAAAAATATGGAGCTTTCGATATACAAGATGGCGGCGCCGCTGGCGGCCATTTTATGAATTTTTGAAGAATTCCAGTTCATTTTTGGGCAATTTAAGGTGCTAGATGGTTTTCTATGCAGTCGATATGTATGGGTCCGTTGTGAGAGGTTATGGAATGTATAGCCAAGTTTTCCCCATTTTAGGGGTAATTTCCGAGATTTTACCCGAAAACTTCGAAAATAGAAATAATGTCATTTCGATTGATCCAGGTGCCATTTCCTATTGATCGAGACTTCTGGAATGACATTTGACCATTTTTAAGGCCAAAGTCACTCAGTACTAAATTTCTTCTTTTTCGGTTGTGGGTAGATTTGACAGTTAAGAAAACGATTTTTTTAGAAAAAGTCAGAAATTCAAAATGGCCGCTCCGCCATCTCGACTCGAACTCGGCCTCGCAGGGGGCAATTCGGAACGACACCATAGAGTAATGAGACGCGCCGCTAGCGAATTTCCTTCGTCGTCTCTCTCCAAATATGGTCCTCTCTCTTGGGTGAGTGGTGAAATTGCAAAATCCAAGATGGCGCCCTGGCTAGCTGCCATTTTGTTATTAAGAAAAAATGCACCATTTGCAGAGTCACTTTTCGGGGAGATGGCCACGTCAGAGAGAAACCGTAGTATGAGACCGGCGAGAGACCTTCAAAAGAGGTGTTGCCAGGTGCAAAAACTTTCTTGAAAGTTTCGCTAACTTTTGACAGATGGGGCAATTTGTGAAAAATGTTTTTTTTCGCGTTTCACTCAAACCGACTATGCAGTTTGGAGCACAGCTTTCCCATACATTTAGTATGAAATCAAAGAATTATCTCGTTTCTTGCCTTTTCTAAGGGAAAGGTCTATATAAAGCTGCAATACCACTCACTGACTGACTCACTCACTGATTGGGCCATTTTTTCGGATATTTAGAGACTTTGGATCGCGCTCAAGTGTATGGCCGACTTTAACTAGATTTTTATCGACGCAGCTTTTTCACTTTAGTGCGAGTGAAATCCAAGATGGCGGCTCCGGTCGAAGGACCAACTTTTTCATTTTGAGTCCTGATTTTTTTCCTTTTCGCTTGTCGGTAGATTTGACAGTTTTGAATATGATTTTTTTAGAAAAAGTCGGAAATTCATAATGTCTGCGCCGCCATCTCGACTCAAAGTCGGCCTCGCAGGGGGCAATTCCGAACGACACCACAGAGAGATAAGACGCGCCGCTGGCGATTTTCCTTCTTCGTCTCTCTCCGAATTCGGTCGTCTCTCTCGGGTCTGTGGCGAACTTGCAAAATCCATGATGGCACCGAGGCCAGCGGCCATTTTGTGATTGCGAAAAAATGCACCATTTGCAGAGTCACTTTTCGGGGAGATGGTTAATATGACCTGCCACAGTGTACTGTTTTTGGGAGATTGTAATGTTTTGTACCCATATGATGGCGAAATGATAGGTAGGTTCCGGGTTATTTTTTTTTTTATGACCATGCTGAGTGTACTGTTTTTGAGAGTAATCTGTTGTACCTACATGATGGTGGAATGATTAGTAGGTTCTGGATTTTTTCATGACCATGCAGAGTGTACTGATCTTGAGTCTTACATGTTATACAGGGTAAATTTGAAGTCATTGGCATCAATTCAGTCTACCATTGTGCTTAAATTAGGGATTATTTTAGGCTGTTTTCAGGTTTTCCCGAGTTTGGTCTCGTGGCGATCTCTGGTGGGAGCTACGGGGATAGTAAAAAACCGCCTTCAAAAAACGGGAGAAATAAAAATTTTGTTTATAAAAATCTAAATGTTTTTTGAGGTCGGTCCCAAATACAAGTGACAATGTTTATTACAAATATTGAGGTTGGGACCGACCTCAAAAAACATTTAGATTTTTATAAACAAAATTTTTATTTCTCCCGTTTTTTGAAGGCGGTTTTTTTTTATTTAAAAATTTTTTTTCTGCTTTTTAGTGTTTTAAGTATATAAATTTTCAGGAAACTACCTCAAGATCTTTTAGACACACAAGTGATAAAATTACGATATCATCAATGTCAATTAAATAGGCATTATTAGGGATAACTCAAAAACTACTGTCAGATGTCGATAAAATTTAAATGGGACCCCATGACAAGCACTAGCTTCCAAAGGTCAAAAGAATCTTAAAAATCGGTTCACCCAGTAACGAGTTATGAGGTAACAAACATTAAAAAAAAAAAAAAAAAAAAAAAACATACAGTCGAATTGATAACCTCCTCCTTTTTGAAGTCGGTTAGAAACTGCGTTGCACTTGCCATTCGATCGGCTATCCGCCATTGACACTCTGGTTCCAAAAAACAAGATGGCGGCGGTGATGGCGGCCATTTTGTTAATTTCGAAATTTTTACTTTTTATTTGATTGGGTTTTTTTAGGGGTAAATAATTTTTTACCTGGGTAAGTTTGGTGTCATTCTGACTTTTTAACAATATATCAATATGGGTATCGTTTTCGTGGTTTTTGGGGGTCCTGATTCCGAACACAAAATCCATTTTGAGATCCAAGATGGCGGACACAATTTTTTAACAATGCATCAATATGAGTAGGTAAAAACGTAATTCTATCCGCTATACAGCCGAGAATATGCGAAAAATATGGACGTTTTGAGATACTGGCGGCCATTTTGTGAATTTTTGAAGAATTCCAGTTAATTTTTGGGAAATTTAAGGTGCTAGATGGTTTTCGATGCAGTCGATATGTATGGGTCGATTGTGAGAGGTTGTGGGATGTATAGCCAAGTTTTCCCCATTTTGGGGGTAATTTCCGAGATTTTACCCGAAAACTTCAAAAATAGAAATAATGACATTTCGATTCATCCAGGTGCCATTTCCTATTGATCGAGACCTCTAGAATGACATTTGACCATTTTAAGGCCAAAGTCACTCAGTCCTGATTTTTTCTTTTTCGGTTGTGGGTACATTTGACAGTTTAGAAAACAATATTTTCTAGAAAAAGTCAGAAATTCAAAATGGCTGCGCCGCCATCTCGACTCGAACTCGGCCTCGCAGGGGGCAATTCGAAACGACACCACAGAGTGATGAGATGCGCCGCTGACGATTTTACTTCGTCGTCTCTCTCCAAATACGGTCCTCTCTCTCGGGTGAGTGGCGGAATTGCAAAATCCAAGATGGCGCCCTGGCCAGCGGCCATTTTGTTATTAAGAAAAATTGCACCTTTTGCAGAGACACTTTTCGGGGAGATGGCCACGTCGGAGCGAAACCGTAGTATGAGACCGGGGAGAGACCTACGTAAGAGGTGTTGCTAGGTGCAAAAAATTTCTTGAAATTTTCGCTAACTTTTGGCAGATGGGGCAATTTGTGTAAAATTTTTTTTTTCACGTTTCACTCAAACGGAGTGTTCAGTTTGGAGCACAGCTTTCCCATGCATTTAGTATGAAATCAAAGAATTATCTTGTTTCTTGTCTTTTCTAAGGGAAAATTATTGTTATTGATTTTTTCTTTCTCGTATACGTTGTATAAAAAATTCGACCTCAAGATTTTCACGAATTCATACGTTTTAGACCTCCATGAGCCCAAAAATACCGTTTTTGGAACTATGTCTGTGTGTGTGTCTGTGTGTTAGCACGAAAACTCGAGTATACTTTTACTTATTGCAACCAAATTTAACATGCATGTATGACATCAAAATATAAGGTTTCTATCAACTTTTAAGTCGTTGCCGGTATACGAGAAAGTCAAGGGGTAACCACTAACGATTTTTTTTTAATAAGAAACAAAACAACATTAAAAGATGAAAGAATTGAACCGACTAAAATCCGAAAAAACAACTGCCTGTACTATTATGGCATCGATCGATAGCGTGGATAAAAGTTTTTATGAAAGTTCGTCATTTTTGAAGATAAAACCATGAAACTTTGAATTTAGGCACATCATAAGAAAAAAATAACCATTTGATCAAGGATTTTTGAAATATGACCTTTTTGGGGGTGAAGTGGGGGATGAAAGTTTGTATGGAATTGGTCTTTGTTAAAGGTGAAATCATGAAACTTCGCATGTAGGCACTTGATAAGAAATAAAGAAATATTTGTTCTAGCGTTTTTGAGATATTTACCTATGTGGGGATGAAATAGGGGATGAAAGTTCGTAAGGAAATGCAAACAAAGTCAACACGAACTAATTTTGACGAAATATGGCACATAAACAGACTAGACCTTAATATAGGAGATAAGGTACCTTTTGTAGTAATAGAGGGCATAAAGGGGTTGAAATAAGGCATGAAAGTTTGTATGCGATTTCTCAATATCGAAGATAAAACCATGAAACTTTGAATTTAGACACTTGATAAGAAATAAATAAATATTTGTTCTAGGGTTTTTGAAATATTAACCCGTGTTGAAGAAGTTCGTAAGGACGTCCAAAAATATTGACCCATGTTGAAGAAGTTCGTAAGGACGTCCAAATAAAGGCACACATTCACGTATAACACACCACACATTTAACATTTTCAACATAGGTATCAGTTTCGTGGTTATTGGGGGTCCGGATTATGAATACAACATCCATTTTGAGTTCCAAGATGGCGGACACAACTTTTCAATAAAATATCAATATGGGTACCTATCATTTTCGTGGGTTTCGGGGGTCCTGATTCTGAATTTAACATCCATTTTGAGATCCAAGATGGCGGACAAAACTTTTTAATAATATATCAATATGGATATGATTTTCGTGGTTTTCGGGGGTCCTGATTCGGAATTCAATATCCATTTTGAGATCCAAGATGGCAGACACACATCAACAGCTCATATATGTGCCCACCGAGGGGCTCGAGCCTACCCCACATTAGGGGCGATTAGGCCTTAGTCAACCATGCTGGCCAAGTGCGGGTTGGTCGACTTCACACACAACCTAAGAATTTCTTCATAGGTGTGTGCAGGTTTCCTCACGATGTTTTCCTTCACCGTAAAAGCGTCGATTAAACGTACATATGGTTTCAAAATTTGAAAACACATTGGTACGTGGAGGGGATCGAACCAGTGCCTCCCGGGTGGGAGACGACGCTCTTACGCACTACGCCACCGACGCTTCCTGGCGGACACAACTTTTTAATAATATATCAATATGGGTATCATTTTCGAGGTTTTCGGGGGTTCAGATTCCGAATACAACATTCATTTTGAGATCCAAGATGGCGGACACAACTTTTTAATAACTTATCAATATGGATATCATTTTTAAGGTTTTCGGGGGTCCAAATTCCGAATACAACATTCATTTTGAGATCCAAGATGGTGGACACAACTTTTTAATAATTTATCAATATGGGTATCATTTTCGAGATTTTCGGGGGTCCTGGTTCCGAATACAACATCCATTTTGAGATCCAAGATGGCGGACACAACTTATCAATATGGGTATCATTTTCGAGGTTTTCGGGGGTCCAGATTCTGAATACAACATTCATTTTGAGATCCAAGATGGCGGACACAACTTTTTAATAAAATATCAATATGGGTATCGTTTTCATGGTTTTCGGGGGTCCCGATTCTCAATATAACATCCATTTTGAGAACTAAGATGGCGGCCGCGACTTTTTGATTTAATGTCAATATCGGTATTATTTTGGTGGTTTTTGGGGGTTCTGACTACGAATACAACATCTATTTTGAAATCCAAGATTGCGGATGCGACTTATTGATATAAAATCGATATGTGTATCTTTTGGTAGTTGGTGGGAATAGGAAGGTGTCGCTGCAGTGGCTAAGTTTTGCGTCAGCGAGTGTGAATGACGTAAACTTTATGACATAATGTTGAACACAATTCTCAAAGATAAAACTAAGTATTTCTAATAAATTCCGCTGCCATTTTCAACGAATACGACCATGCTGGCGGGTATTAGAGGCCCACTATGCAAAGACAAAGCATTGTGCCTACAATATCAACCGAAAAACCTCTACGCAACAACCCAGCAGGCCGCACAACCTTTTCGCGGGCTGCTCGCAGCCCGCGCGCGCAAGCGACCTCTAGTCTATACTATATAAAGCTGCAATACCACTCACTCACTCACTCACTCACTGATTGGGCCATTTTTTCGCTCATTTAGAGACTCTGGATCGCGCTCGAGTGTATGGCCGACTTTAACTAGATTTTTTTCAACGCAGCTTTTTAACTTTAGTGAGTGTGAAATGCAAGATGGCGGCTCCGCTCGAAGGACCAACTTTTTCATTTCGAGTTCTGAATTTTTCGTTTTTCGGTTTTTGGTAGATTTGACAGATTTGAATATGATTTTTTTTTAAAAAGTCGAAAATTCAAAATGGCCGCGCCGCCATCTCGACTCGAAGTCGGCCTCGCAGGCGGCAATTCGGAACGACACCACGCAGAGGTGAGACGCGCCGCTGGCGATTTTTCTTCGTCTTCTCTCTCCGGATACGGTCCTCTGTCCCGGATGAGTGGCGGAATTGCAAAATCCAAGATGGCGCCGAGGCCAGCGGCCATTTTGTGACTGCGAAAAAATGCACCATTTTCAGAGTCTCTTTGCGGGGAGACGGCGACGTCGGAGCGGATCCTTAGTATGAGACCGGGGAGAGACCTCTGCAAGAGGTGTTGCCAGGTGCAAAAACTTTTTTGACATTTTCCCTTATTTTTGACAGATGGGGCAAAATGTGCCGTAAAAAATTTTAAACGATTAGCTCAAACCGAGTATGCAGTTTGGAGCGTAGGCCGGTACGCAGGTGGCCGAGGGCAATTTTATTTCAGTCCGCTGGCAACACCGCCAGCCAGGGGAAAAACATTTTTTTCGATATGGTGTTGCGCCAAAGTTAGTTGAGGCGACTGGGAGGGTGCGAGAGGAAAAGTAAAAACGCCATTTCATCCGCTATATAGTCTAGAATATGGGAAAAATATGGACGTTTCGAAATTCAAGATGGCGGCGCCGCTGGCGGCCATTTTGTGATTTTTTGAAAAATTCCATTTCGTTTTTGGGAAATTAAAGGTGCTAGATGGTTTTCGATTCAGTCGATGTGTGTATGTCGGTCGTGGGAGGTTATGAGATGTATAGTTGAGTTTAAAAATTTTCCCCATTTTTCGGGTAATTTCCGAGATTTTTCCCGAAAACTTCGAAAATAGAAATAATGACATTTCGATTCATCCAAGTGCTATTCCCTATTGATCGGGCCCTCCCAAATGACATTTGACAATTTTCAAGGCCGAGATGTGGCAACACTGGAAGTTATGGCTGGTTTCAGGTTTTCCAGTGTTTGGTCTCGTGGCGCTCTCCGGTGGGAGCTACGGCGATAGTAAAAACTGCGTTGCACTCGCCATTCGATCGGCTATCCGCCATTGATACTCTGGTTCCAAAAAACAAGATGGCGACGGTGATGGCGGCCATTTTGTAAATTTCGAAATTTTAACTTTTTATTCGATTGTTTTTTTATAGGGGTAAATAATTTTTTACCTGGGTAAGTTTGGTGTCATTCTGTAGTCGGATAGTGTGGCCACACTTTGGTATGCAGATTTTCCCCAATTTCGGGGTATTTTTTGAGTGATAAAGTTCGTATGAAAAAAAAAAAATTTTTTTGCTTTTTGAAAAATTTTGCCTGAGAATCGTTGTCTGGAATCTCTGATGGCCCAAAATGGTTATCTCGAGTCGATGCGATGGCAACACTGAGAGTTGTTGACGATTCAGTGAGGGCCGGTCACTTTAGTAGTTCCCCATACATTTACTATGAAATCTTTCTTGTATACGTAGTATAGAGGAGTCTGGTACATTTAGTATGAAATCATCTTTTTGTTGTCTTTCCCGTTGGTCTTTCCTAAGGGAAAGTTATTATTTAGTATGAAAATCAAAGAATCATCTCGTTGATGTGATGATGTGTTTTCTAAGGGATAGTTATTGTTATTGCTTAGTTCCATATACATTATGCCACTTCAAAAACTGAAGCAGAAAATTTGTTATGTGTGCTAAAGCTTACACACAGATACACGCACACTACTAAAAATTGGTGTTGCCACAAAAAACTCGTCACCCCAAAACCAGGTAATTTAAATAAAACATGAATACTACTTTTGATTTTGAAGTGAAACTTCTTTAGTAGGTACTTACCTATCGTAATTTCTAAAGTCGATGAAACGGAAAAGCCACGCCAAAGTTTTTGACGGATAGTTTTAGATGATAAAATACCAGGGTATCATTTTCGTGGTTTTCTGGGGTTCCGATTCCAAAAAAAAAAATTATATTAAGATCCAAGATGGCGGACGCGCCTATTTAATAAAATATCAATATGGGTATCGTTTTCGTGGTTTTCGGGGATCCTGATTCCGAATACAACATCCATTTTGAAATCCAAGATGGCGGATACAACTTTTTAACAATATATCAATATGGGTATCGTTTTCGTGGTTTTCGGGGATCCTGATTCCGAATACAACATCCATTTTGAGATCCAAGATGGCGGACACATTTTTTTAACAATACATCAATATGGGTATCGTTTTCGTGGTTTTTGGGGGTCCTGATTCCGAATACAAAATCCATTTTGAGATCCAAGATGGCGGACACAACTTTTTGACAATATATCAATATGGGTATAGTTTTCGTGGTTTTCGGGGGTCCTGATTTCGATTACAACATCCATTTTGAGATCCAAGATGGCGGACACAACTTTTTAATAAAATATCACTATGGGTATCATTTTCGTGGTTTTCGGGGGTCCTTATTCCGAATTCTACATCCATTTTGAGATCCAAGATGGCGGACACAACTTTTTAATAATTTATCAATATGAGTAAGTAAAAACGCCACTCTATCCGCTATACTGGGTGTAAAAGACATGAACAGTCAAATGAGAACCATGTATTCTATACATCAAAATAATACATATTTCAAAAAAATATTGCTGGGATTTTTACTTTTTGGTGTTAAAAAAAATTGCAAATTGTACCGCGCAATGTAAAGGGCTCAACTCGCACGCAATTCGCGAAACCGCTATAATTGGGCCAGACGGCGGCCCCGTTCGTTAGTGTCCGTGCGCATCGAGTGAGCTACATTGGACGCTAACGTTTTGAAGCCATTTTTTGTTATGAAATACTAAAGAAAATGATAATGTTTCTTTGGACAATAATAAAGAAATAACGTATAGAATACGTTTTCATAAAAAAAATGACTGACCTTCAATAAAATCGTAACTATTAATTTCCCAGGTATAGTCTAAAGGGAAAAAAATGTTATGATGGTGAGCAGAATACATGGTTCTCGTTTGACTGTTCATGTCTTTTACACCCTGTATAGTCTAGAATATGAGAAAAATATGGAGCTTTCGATATACAAGATGGCGGCGCCGCTGGCGGCCATTTTATGAATTTTTGAAGAATTCCAGTTCATTTTTGGGCAATTTAAGGTGCTAGATGGTTTTCTATGCAGTCGATATGTATGGGTCCGTTGTGAGAGGTTATGGGATGTATAGCCAAGTTTTCCCCATTTTAGGGGTAATTTCCGAGATTGTCATTTCGATTCATCCAGGTGCCATTTCCTCCACTTTCCACAGTCAGAAATTCAAAATGGCCGCGCCGCCATCTCGACTCGAACTCGGCCTCGCAGGGGGCAATTCGGAACGACACCACAGAGGAATGAGACGCGCCGCTAGCGATTTTCCTTCGTCCTCTCTCTCCAAATATGGTCCTCTCTCTTGGGTGAGTGGCGAAATTGCTAAATCCAAGATGGCGCCCTGGCCAGCTGCCATTTTGTTATTATGAAAAAATGCACCATTTGCATAGTCACTTTTCGGGGAGATGGCCACGTCGTCGGAGCGAAACCGTAGTATGAGACTGACGAGAGACCTTCGTAAGAGGTGTTGCCAGGTGCAAAAACTTTCTTGAAATTTTCGCTAACTTTTGACAGATGGGGCAATTTGTGTCAAAGTTTTTTTTTCTATACTATATAATCTATCTATCTATCTATCTATCTATCTATACTTCTATCTATCTATCTATCTATCTATCTATCTATCTATACTATATAAAGCTGCAATATCTATCTATCTATCTTCTATCTATCTATCTATACTATCTATCTATCTATCTATCTATACTATATAAAGCTACAATACCACTCACTGACTGACTCACTGATTGGGCCATTTTTTCGCATATTTAGAGACTCTGGATCGCATTCGAGTGTATGGCCGACTTTAACTAGATTTTTTTCAACGCAGCTTTTTCACTTTAACGAGTGTGAAATCCAAGATGGCGGCTCGGTTCGAAGGACCAACTTTTTCATTTCGAGTCCTGAATTTTTTCCTTTTCGGTTTTTGGTAGATTTGACAGATTTGAATATGATTTTTTTAGAAAATGTCGAAAATTCAAAATGGCCGCGCCGCCATCTCGACTCGAAGTCGGCCTCGCAGGCGGCAATTCGGAACGACGCCACGCAGAAGTGAGACGCGCCGCTGGCGATTTTCCTTCGTCGTCTCTCTCCAAATACGGTTGTCTCTCTTGGGTGGGTGGCGAAATTGCAAAATCCAAGATGGCGCCGAGGCCAGCGGCCATTTTGTGATTGCGAAAAAATGCACCATTTTCAGAGTCACTTTTCGGGGAGACGGCGACGTCCGAGCGGAACCGTAGTATGAGACCGGGGAAAGACCTCTGCGAGAGGTGTTGCCAGGTGCAAAAACTTTTTTGACATTTTCCCTAATTTTTGACAGATTGGCCAAAATGTGTCACAATTTTTTTTTTACGATTTGCTCAAACCGAGTATGCAGTTTGGAGCGTAGGCCGGTACGCAGGTGGCCGAGGGTAATTTTATTTCAGTCCGCTGGCAACACCACCAGCCAGGGGAAAAACATTTTTTCGATATGGTGTTGCGCCAAAGTTAGTTGAGGCGACTGGGTGGGCGCGAGAGGAGAGGTAAAAACGCCATTCTATCCGCTATATAGTCTAGAATATGGGAAAAATATGGAGGTTCCAAAATTCAAGATGGCGGCGCCGCTGGCGGCCATTTTGTGATTTTTTGAAAAATTCCATTTCGTTTTTGGGAAATTAAAGGTGCTAGATGGTTTTCGATTCAGTCGATGTGTGTATGTCGGTTGTGGGAGGTTATGAGATGTTTAGTTGAGTTTAAAAATTTTCCCCATTTTTCGGGTAATTTCCGAGATTTTTCCCGAAATCTTCGAAAATAGAAATAATGACATTTCGATTCATCCAAGTGCTATTTCCTATTGATCGGGACCTCCCAAATGACATTTGACCATTTTCAAGGCCGAGATGTGGCAACACTGGAAGTTATGGCTGGTTTCAGGTTTTCCAGTGTTTGGTCTCGTGGCGCTCTCCGGTGGGAGCTACGGGGATAGTAAAAACTGCGTTGGACTCGCCATTCGATTGGCTATCCGCCATTGATGCCCTGTTTCCCAAAAACAAGATGGCGGCGGTGATGGCGGCCATTTTGAAAATTTCGAAATTTTTACTTTTCATTCGATTGGTTTTTTTTAGGGGTAAATATTTTTTTACCTGGGTAAATTTGGTGTCATTCTGTAGTCGGATAGTGCTGCCACACTTTGGTAGGCAGATTTTCCCCAATTTCGGGGTATTTTTTGAGTGATAAAGTTCGTAGTAAAAAAAAAATAATTTTTTGCTTTTTTAAATTTTTTACCTGAGAATCGTTGTCTGGAATCTCTGATGGCCCAAAATGGTCATCTCGAGTCGATGCGATGGCAACACTGAGAGTTGTTGACGATTCAGTGAGGGCCGGTCACTTCGGTAGTTCCCCATACATTTAGTATGAAATCGTTCTTGTATACGTAGTATAGAGGAAGTCTTGTACATTTAGTATGAAATCATCTTTTTGTTGTCTTTCCCGTTGGTCTTTCCTAAGGGAAAGTTATTATTATTTAGTATGAAATGAAAGAATCATCTCGTTGATGTGTTTTCTAAGGGATAGTTATTGTTATTGCTTAGAATAAGACTGAAGCAGAAAAATTGTTATGTGTGCTAACGCTTACATACAGATACACGCACACTACTAAAAATTGGTGTTGCCGCTAAAATCTCGTCACCCCAAAACCAGGTAATTTAAATAAAACATGAATACTACTTTTGATTTTGAAGTGAAACTTCTTTAGTACTTACCTATCGTAATTTGTAAAATCGATAAAACGGAAAAGCCAAAGTTTTTGACGGATAGTTTTAAATTGAATGTCAGTCACAACATCCATTTTGAGATCCAAGATGGCGGACACAACTTTTTAACAATATATCAATATGGGTATCGTTTCCGTGGTTTTCGGGGGTCCTGATTCCGAATACAACATCCATTTTGAGATCCAAGATGGCGGACACAACTTTTTAACAATATTTCAATATGGGTATCGTTTTCGAGGTTTTCGCGGGTCCAGATTCCAAATTCAACATCCATTTTGAGATCCATGATGGCGGACACAACTTTTTGGGTATCGATTTCATAGTTTTCGGGGGTCCTGATTCCGAATACAACATCCATTTTAAGATCCAAGATGGCGGACACAACTTTTTAATAAAACATCAATATGGGTATCATTTTCATGATTTTCGGGGGTCCTGATTCCGAATTCAACATCCATTTTAAGATCCAAGATGGCGGACACAACTTTTTAATAATATATCAATATGGGTATCATCTTCGAGGTTTTCGGGGGTCCAGATTCCGAATACAACATCCATTTTGAGATCCAAGATGGTGGACACATCTTTTTCATAAAATATCAATAAAGGTATTATTTACGTGGTTTTCGTGGGTCCTAATTCCGAATTCAACATCCATTTTGAGATTCAAGATGGCGGACACAACTTTTTGATAATATATCAATATGGGTATCGTTTTCGAGGTTTTCGTGGGTCCTAATTCCGAATTCAACATCCATTTTGAGATTCAAGATGGCCGACACAACTTTTTGACAATATATCAATATGGGTATCGTTTTTGTGGTTTTCGGGGGCCTTGATTCCGAATACAACATCCATTTTGAGATCCAAGATAGCGGACATAACTTTTTAATAAAATATCAATATGGGTATCATTTTCGTAGTTTTCGTGGGTCCTAATTCCGAATTCAACATCCATTTTCAGATTCAAGATGGCGGACACAACTTTTTGATAATATATCAATATGGGTATCGTTTTCGTGGTGTTCGTGGGTCCTGGTTCCGAATATAACATCCATTTTGAGATCCAAGATGGCGGACACAACTTTTTAATATAATATCAATACGGGTAAAATTTTTAGTAATTATATAAAGCTGCAATATCGCTCACTGACTGACTGACTCACTGATTGGGCCATTTTTGGATATTCTGAGACTCTGGATCGCGCTCGAGTTTATGGCCGAAATCAACAAGATTTTTTTCAACGCAGCTTTTTCACTTTAGTGCGAGTGAAATCCAAGATGGCGGCTCCGGTCGAAGGACCAACTTTTTCATTTTGAGTCCTGATTTTTTTCCTTTTCGCTTGTCGGTAGATTTGACAGTTTTGAATATGATTTTTTTAGAAAAAGTCGGAAATTCATAATGTCTGCGCCGCCATCTCGACTCAAAGTCGGCCTCGCAGGGGGCAATTCCGAACGACACCACAGAGAGATAAGACGCGCCGCTGGCGATTTTCCTTCTTCGTCTCTCTCCGAATTCGGTCGTCTCTCTCGGGTCTGTGGCGAACTTGCAAAATCCATGATGGCACCGAGGCCAGCGGCCATTTTGTGATTGCGAAAAAATGCACCATTTGCAGAGTCACTTTTCGGGGAGATGGTTAATATGACCTGCCACAGTGTACTGTTTTTGGGAGATTGTAATGTTTTGTACCCATATGATGGCGAAATGATAGGTAGGTTCCGGGTTATTTTTTTTTTTATGACCATGCTGAGTGTACTGTTTTTGAGAGTAATCTGTTGTACCTACATGATGGTGGAATGATTAGTAGGTTCTGGATTTTTTCATGACCATGCAGAGTGTACTGATCTTGAGTCTTACATGTTATACAGGGTAAATTTGAAGTCATTGGCATCAATTCAGTCTACCATTGTGCTTAAATTAGGGATTATTTTAGGCTGTTTTCAGGTTTTCCCGAGTTTGGTCTCGTGGCGATCTCTGGTGGGAGCTACGGGGATAGTAAAAAACCGCCTTCAAAAAACGGGAGAAATAAAAATTTTGTTTATAAAAATCTAAATGTTTTTTGAGGTCGGTCCCAAATACAAGTGACAATGTTTATTACAAATATTGAGGTTGGGACCGACCTCAAAAAACATTTAGATTTTTATAAACAAAATTTTTATTTCTCCCGTTTTTTGAAGGCGGTTTTTTTTTATTTAAAAATTTTTTTTCTGCTTTTTAGTGTTTTAAGTATATAAATTTTCAGGAAACTACCTCAAGATCTTTTAGACACACAAGTGATAAAATTACGATATCATCAATGTCAATTAAATAGGCATTATTAGGGATAACTCAAAAACTACTGTCAGATGTCGATAAAATTTAAATGGGACCCCATGACAAGCACTAGCTTCCAAAGGTCAAAAGAATCTTAAAAATCGGTTCACCCAGTAACGAGTTATGAGGTAACAAACATTAAAAAAAAAAAAAAAAAAAAAAACATACAGTCGAATTGATAACCTCCTCCTTTTTGAAGTCGGTTAGAAACTGCGTTGCACTTGCCATTCGATCGGCTATCCGCCATTGACACTCTGGTTCCAAAAAACAAGATGGCGGCGGTGATGGCGGCCATTTTGTTAATTTCGAAATTTTTACTTTTTATTTGATTGGGTTTTTTTAGGGGTAAATAATTTTTTACCTGGGTAAGTTTGGTGTCATTCTGACTTTTTAACAATATATCAATATGGGTATCGTTTTCGTGGTTTTTGGGGGTCCTGATTCCGAACACAAAATCCATTTTGAGATCCAAGATGGCGGACACAATTTTTTAACAATGCATCAATATGAGTAGGTAAAAACGTAATTCTATCCGCTATACAGCCGAGAATATGCGAAAAATATGGACGTTTTGAGATACTGGCGGCCATTTTGTGAATTTTTGAAGAATTCCAGTTAATTTTTGGGAAATTTAAGGTGCTAGATGGTTTTCGATGCAGTCGATATGTATGGGTCGATTGTGAGAGGTTGTGGGATGTATAGCCAAGTTTTCCCCATTTTGGGGGTAATTTCCGAGATTTTACCCGAAAACTTCAAAAATAGAAATAATGACATTTCGATTCATCCAGGTGCCATTTCCTATTGATCGAGACCTCTAGAATGACATTTGACCATTTTAAGGCCAAAGTCACTCAGTCCTGATTTTTTCTTTTTCGGTTGTGGGTACATTTGACAGTTTAGAAAACAATTTTTTCTAGAAAAAGTCAGAAATTCAAAATGGCTGCGCCGCCATCTCGACTCGAACTCGGCCTCGCAGGGGGCAATTCGAAACGACACCACAGAGTGATGAGATGCGCCGCTGACGATTTTACTTCGTCGTCTCTCTCCAAATACGGTCCTCTCTCTCGGGTGAGTGGCGGAATTGCAAAATCCAAGATGGCGCCCTGGCCAGCGGCCATTTTGTTATTAAGAAAAATTGCACCTTTTGCAGAGACACTTTTCGGGGAGATGGCCACGTCGGAGCGAAACCGTAGTATGAGACCGGGGAGAGACCTACGTAAGAGGTGTTGCTAGGTGCAAAAAATTTCTTGAAATTTTCGCTAACTTTTGGCAGATGGGGCAATTTGTGTAAAATTTTTTTTTTCACGTTTCACTCAAACGGAGTGTTCAGTTTGGAGCACAGCTTTCCCATGCATTTAGTATGAAATCAAAGAATTATCTTGTTTCTTGTCTTTTCTAAGGGAAAATTATTGTTATTGATTTTTTCTTTCTCGTATACGTTGTATAAAAAATTCGACCTCAAGATTTTCACGAATTCATACGTTTTAGACCTCCATGAGCCCAAAAATACCGTTTTTGGAACTATGTCTGTGTGTGTGTCTGTGTGTTAGCACGAAAACTCGAGTATACTTTTACTTATTGCAACCAAATTTAACATGCATGTATGACATCAAAATATAAGGTTTCTATCAACTTTTAAGTCGTTGCCGGTATACGAGAAAGTCAAGGGGTAACCACTAACGATTTTTTTTTAATAAGAAACAAAACAACATTAAAAGATGAAAGAATTGAACCGACTAAAATCCGAAAAAACAACTGCCTGTACTATTATGGCATCGATCGATAGCGTGGATAAAAGTTTTTATGAAAGTTCGTCATTTTTGAAGATAAAACCATGAAACTTTGAATTTAGGCACATCATAAGAAAAAAATAACCATTTGATCAAGGATTTTTGAAATATGACCTTTTTGGGGGTGAAGTGGGGGATGAAAGTTTGTATGGAATTGGTCTTTGTTAAAGGTGAAATCATGAAACTTCGCATGTAGGCACTTGATAAGAAATAAAGAAATATTTGTTCTAGCGTTTTTGAGATATTTACCTATGTGGGGATGAAATAGGGGATGAAAGTTCGTAAGGAAATGCAAACAAAGTCAACACGAACTAATTTTGACGAAATATGGCACATAAACAGACTAGACCTTAATATAGGAGATAAGGTACCTTTTGTAGTAATAGAGGGCATAAAGGGGTTGAAATAAGGCATGAAAGTTTGTATGCGATTTCTCAATATCGAAGATAAAACCATGAAACTTTGAATTTAGACACTTGATAAGAAATAAATAAATATTTGTTCTAGGGTTTTTGAAATATTAACCCGTGTTGAAGAAGTTCGTAAGGACGTCCAAAAATATTGACCCATGTTGAAGAAGTTCGTAAGGACGTCCAAATAAAGGCACACATTCACGTATAACACACCACACATTTAACATTTTCAACATAGGTATCAGTTTCGTGGTTATTGGGGGTCCGGATTATGAATACAACATCCATTTTGAGTTCCAAGATGGCGGACACAACTTTTCAATAAAATATCAATATGGGTACCTATCATTTTCGTGGGTTTCGGGGGTCCTGATTCTGAATTTAACATCCATTTTGAGATCCAAGATGGCGGACAAAACTTTTTAATAATATATCAATATGGATATGATTTTCGTGGTTTTCGGGGGTCCTGATTCGGAATTCAATATCCATTTTGAGATCCAAGATGGCAGACACACATCAACAGCTCATATATGTGCCCACCGAGGGGCTCGAGCCTACCCCACATTAGGGGCGATTAGGCCTTAGTCAACCATGCTGGCCAAGTGCGGGTTGGTCGACTTCACACACAACCTAAGAATTTCTTCATAGGTGTGTGCAGGTTTCCTCACGATGTTTTCCTTCACCGTAAAAGCGTCGATTAAACGTACATATGGTTTCAAAATTTGAAAACACATTGGTACGTGGAGGGGATCGAACCAGTGCCTCCCGGGTGGGAGACGACGCTCTTACGCACTACGCCACCGACGCTTCCTGGCGGACACAACTTTTTAATAATATATCAATATGGGTATCATTTTCGAGGTTTTCGGGGGTTCAGATTCCGAATACAACATTCATTTTGAGATCCAAGATGGCGGACACAACTTTTTAATAACTTATCAATATGGATATCATTTTTAAGGTTTTCGGGGGTCCAAATTCCGAATACAACATTCATTTTGAGATCCAAGATGGTGGACACAACTTTTTAATAATTTATCAATATGGGTATCATTTTCGAGATTTTCGGGGGTCCTGGTTCCGAATACAACATCCATTTTGAGATCCAAGATGGCGGACACAACTTATCAATATGGGTATCATTTTCGAGGTTTTCGGGGGTCCAGATTCTGAATACAACATTCATTTTGAGATCCAAGATGGCGGACACAACTTTTTAATAAAATATCAATATGGGTATCGTTTTCATGGTTTTCGGGGGTCCCGATTCTCAATATAACATCCATTTTGAGAACTAAGATGGCGGCCGCGACTTTTTGATTTAATGTCAATATCGGTATTATTTTGGTGGTTTTTGGGGGTTCTGACTACGAATACAACATCTATTTTGAAATCCAAGATTGCGGATGCGACTTATTGATATAAAATCGATATGTGTATCTTTTGGTAGTTGGTGGGAATAGGAAGGTGTCGCTGCAGTGGCTAAGTTTTGCGTCAGCGAGTGTGAATGACGTAAACTTTATGACATAATGTTGAACACAATTCTCAAAGATAAAACTAAGTATTTCTAATAAATTCCGCTGCCATTTTCAACGAATACGACCATGCTGGCGGGTATTAGAGGCCCACTATGCAAAGACAAAGCATTGTGCCTACAATATCAACCGAAAAACCTCTACGCAACAACCCAGCAGGCCGCACAACCTTTTCGCGGGCTGCTCGCAGCCCGCGCGCGCAAGCGACCTCTAGTCTATACTATATAAAGCTGCAATACCACTCACTCACTCACTCACTCACTGATTGGGCCATTTTTTCGCTCATTTAGAGACTCTGGATCGCGCTCGAGTGTATGGCCGACTTTAACTAGATTTTTTTCAACGCAGCTTTTTAACTTTAGTGAGTGTGAAATGCAAGATGGCGGCTCCGCTCGAAGGACCAACTTTTTCATTTCGAGTTCTGAATTTTTCGTTTTTCGGTTTTTGGTAGATTTGACAGATTTGAATATGATTTTTTTTTAAAAAGTCGAAAATTCAAAATGGCCGCGCCGCCATCTCGACTCGAAGTCGGCCTCGCAGGCGGCAATTCGGAACGACACCACGCAGAGGTGAGACGCGCCGCTGGCGATTTTTCTTCGTCTTCTCTCTCCGGATACGGTCCTCTGTCCCGGATGAGTGGCGGAATTGCAAAATCCAAGATGGCGCCGAGGCCAGCGGCCATTTTGTGACTGCGAAAAAATGCACCATTTTCAGAGTCTCTTTGCGGGGAGACGGCGACGTCGGAGCGGATCCTTAGTATGAGACCGGGGAGAGACCTCTGCAAGAGGTGTTGCCAGGTGCAAAAACTTTTTTGACATTTTCCCTTATTTTTGACAGATGGGGCAAAATGTGCCGTAAAAAATTTTAAACGATTAGCTCAAACCGAGTATGCAGTTTGGAGCGTAGGCCGGTACGCAGGTGGCCGAGGGCAATTTTATTTCAGTCCGCTGGCAACACCGCCAGCCAGGGGAAAAACATTTTTTTCGATATGGTGTTGCGCCAAAGTTAGTTGAGGCGACTGGGAGGGTGCGAGAGGAAAAGTAAAAACGCCATTTCATCCGCTATATAGTCTAGAATATGGGAAAAATATGGACGTTTCGAAATTCAAGATGGCGGCGCCGCTGGCGGCCATTTTGTGATTTTTTGAAAAATTCCATTTCGTTTTTGGGAAATTAAAGGTGCTAGATGGTTTTCGATTCAGTCGATGTGTGTATGTCGGTCGTGGGAGGTTATGAGATGTATAGTTGAGTTTAAAAATTTTCCCCATTTTTCGGGTAATTTCCGAGATTTTTCCCGAAAACTTCGAAAATAGAAATAATGACATTTCGATTCATCCAAGTGCTATTCCCTATTGATCGGGCCCTCCCAAATGACATTTGACAATTTTCAAGGCCGAGATGTGGCAACACTGGAAGTTATGGCTGGTTTCAGGTTTTCCAGTGTTTGGTCTCGTGGCGCTCTCCGGTGGGAGCTACGGCGATAGTAAAAACTGCGTTGCACTCGCCATTCGATCGGCTATCCGCCATTGATACTCTGGTTCCAAAAAACAAGATGGCGACGGTGATGGCGGCCATTTTGTAAATTTCGAAATTTTAACTTTTTATTCGATTGTTTTTTTATAGGGGTAAATAATTTTTTACCTGGGTAAGTTTGGTGTCATTCTGTAGTCGGATAGTGTGGCCACACTTTGGTATGCAGATTTTCCCCAATTTCGGGGTATTTTTTGAGTGATAAAGTTCGTATGAAAAAAAAAAAATTTTTTTGCTTTTTGAAAAATTTTGCCTGAGAATCGTTGTCTGGAATCTCTGATGGCCCAAAATGGTTATCTCGAGTCGATGCGATGGCAACACTGAGAGTTGTTGACGATTCAGTGAGGGCCGGTCACTTTAGTAGTTCCCCATACATTTACTATGAAATCTTTCTTGTATACGTAGTATAGAGGAGTCTGGTACATTTAGTATGAAATCATCTTTTTGTTGTCTTTCCCGTTGGTCTTTCCTAAGGGAAAGTTATTATTTAGTATGAAAATCAAAGAATCATCTCGTTGATGTGATGATGTGTTTTCTAAGGGATAGTTATTGTTATTGCTTAGTTCCATATACATTATGCCACTTCAAAAACTGAAGCAGAAAATTTGTTATGTGTGCTAAAGCTTACACACAGATACACGCACACTACTAAAAATTGGTGTTGCCACAAAAAACTCGTCACCCCAAAACCAGGTAATTTAAATAAAACATGAATACTACTTTTGATTTTGAAGTGAAACTTCTTTAGTAGGTACTTACCTATCGTAATTTCTAAAGTCGATGAAACGGAAAAGCCACGCCAAAGTTTTTGACGGATAGTTTTAGATGATAAAATACCAGGGTATCATTTTCGTGGTTTTCTGGGGTTCCGATTCCAAAAAAAAAAATTATATTAAGATCCAAGATGGCGGACGCGCCTATTTAATAAAATATCAATATGGGTGTCGTTTTCGTGGTTTTCGGGGATCCTGATTCCGAATACAACATCCATTTTGAAATCCAAGATGGCGGATACAACTTTTTAACAATATATCAATATGGGTATCGTTTTCGTGGTTTTCGGGGATCCTGATTCCGAATACAACATCCATTTTGAGATCCAAGATGGCGGACACATTTTTTTAACAATACATCAATATGGGTATCGTTTTCGTGGTTTTTGGGGGTCCTGATTCCGAATACAAAATCCATTTTGAGATCCAAGATGGCGGACACAACTTTTTAACAATATATCAATATGGGTATAGTTTTCGTGGTTTTCGGGGGTCCTGATTTCGATTACAACATCCATTTTGAGATCCAAGATGGCGGACACAACTTTTTAATAAAATATCACTATGGGTATCATTTTCGTGGTTTTCGGGGGTCCTTATTCCGAATTCTACATCCATTTTGAGATCCAAGATGGCGGACACAACTTTTTAATAATTTATCAATATGAGTAAGTAAAAACGCCACTCTATCCGCTATACTGGGTGTAAAAGACATGAACAGTCAAATGAGAACCATGTATTCTATACATCAAAATAATACATATTTCAAAAAAATATTGCTGGGATTTTTACTTTTTGGTGTTAAAAAAAATTGCAAATTGTACCGCGCAATGTAAAGGGCTCAACTCGCACGCAATTCGCGAAACCGCTATAATTGGGCCAGACGGCGGCCCCGTTCGTTAGTGTCCGTGCGCATCGAGTGAGCTACATTGGACGCTAACGTTTTGAAGCCATTTTTTGTTATGAAATACTAAAGAAAATGATAATGTTTCTTTGGACAATAATAAAGAAATAACGTATAGAATACGTTTTCATAAAAAAAATGACTGACCTTCAATAAAATCGTAACTATTAATTTCCCAGGTATAGTCTAAAGGGAAAAAAATGTTATGATGGTGAGCAGAATACATGGTTCTCGTTTGACTGTTCATGTCTTTTACACCCTGTATAGTCTAGAATATGAGAAAAATATGGAGCTTTCGATATACAAGATGGCGGCGCCGCTGGCGGCCATTTTATGAATTTTTGAAGAATTCCAGTTCATTTTTGGGCAATTTAAGGTGCTAGATGGTTTTCTATGCAGTCGATATGTATGGGTCCGTTGTGAGAGGTTATGGGATGTATAGCCAAGTTTTCCCCATTTTAGGGGTAATTTCCGAGATTGTCATTTCGATTCATCCAGGTGCCATTTCCTCCACTTTCCACAGTCAGAAATTCAAAATGGCCGCGCCGCCATCTCGACTCGAACTCGGCCTCGCAGGGGGCAATTCGGAACGACACCACAGAGGAATGAGACGCGCCGCTAGCGATTTTCCTTCGTCCTCTCTCTCCAAATATGGTCCTCTCTCTTGGGTGAGTGGCGAAATTGCTAAATCCAAGATGGCGCCCTGGCCAGCTGCCATTTTGTTATTATGAAAAAATGCACCATTTGCATAGTCACTTTTCGGGGAGATGGCCACGTCGTCGGAGCGAAACCGTAGTATGAGACTGACGAGAGACCTTCGTAAGAGGTGTTGCCAGGTGCAAAAACTTTCTTGAAATTTTCGCTAACTTTTGACAGATGGGGCAATTTGTGTCAAAGTTTTTTTTTCTATACTATATAATCTATCTATCTATCTATCTATCTATCTATACTTCTATCTATCTATCTATCTATCTATCTATCTATCTATACTATATAAAGCTGCAATATCTATCTATCTATCTTCTATCTATCTATCTATACTATATAAAGCTACAATCTATACTATATAAAGCTACAATACCACTCACTGACTGACTCACTGATTGGGCCATTTTTTCGCATATTTAGAGACTCTGGATCGCATTCGAGTGTATGGCCGACTTTAACTAGATTTTTTTCAACGCAGCTTTTTCACTTTAACGAGTGTGAAATCCAAGATGGCGGCTCGGTTCGAAGGACCAACTTTTTCATTTCGAGTCCTGAATTTTTTCCTTTTCGGTTTTTGGTAGATTTGACAGATTTGAATATGATTTTTTTAGAAAATGTCGAAAATTCAAAATGGCCGCGCCGCCATCTCGACTCGAAGTCGGCCTCGCAGGCGGCAATTCGGAACGACGCCACGCAGAAGTGAGACGCGCCGCTGGCGATTTTCCTTCGTCGTCTCTCTCCAAATACGGTTGTCTCTCTTGGGTGGGTGGCGAAATTGCAAAATCCAAGATGGCGCCGAGGCCAGCGGCCATTTTGTGATTGCGAAAAAATGCACCATTTTCAGAGTCACTTTTCGGGGAGACGGCGACGTCCGAGCGGAACCGTAGTATGAGACCGGGGAAAGACCTCTGCGAGAGGTGTTGCCAGGTGCAAAAACTTTTTTGACATTTTCCCTAATTTTTGACAGATTGGCCAAAATGTGTCACAATTTTTTTTTTACGATTTGCTCAAACCGAGTATGCAGTTTGGAGCGTAGGCCGGTACGCAGGTGGCCGAGGGTAATTTTATTTCAGTCCGCTGGCAACACCACCAGCCAGGGGAAAAACATTTTTTCGATATGGTGTTGCGCCAAAGTTAGTTGAGGCGACTGGGTGGGCGCGAGAGGAGAGGTAAAAACGCCATTCTATCCGCTATATAGTCTAGAATATGGGAAAAATATGGAGGTTCCAAAATTCAAGATGGCGGCGCCGCTGGCGGCCATTTTGTGATTTTTTGAAAAATTCCATTTCGTTTTTGGGAAATTAAAGGTGCTAGATGGTTTTCGATTCAGTCGATGTGTGTATGTCGGTTGTGGGAGGTTATGAGATGTTTAGTTGAGTTTAAAAATTTTCCCCATTTTTCGGGTAATTTCCGAGATTTTTCCCGAAATCTTCGAAAATAGAAATAATGACATTTCGATTCATCCAAGTGCTATTTCCTATTGATCGGGACCTCCCAAATGACATTTGACCATTTTCAAGGCCGAGATGTGGCAACACTGGAAGTTATGGCTGGTTTCAGGTTTTCCAGTGTTTGGTCTCGTGGCGCTCTCCGGTGGGAGCTACGGGGATAGTAAAAACTGCGTTGGACTCGCCATTCGATTGGCTATCCGCCATTGATGCCCTGTTTCCCAAAAACAAGATGGCGGCGGTGATGGCGGCCATTTTGAAAATTTCGAAATTTTTACTTTTCATTCGATTGGTTTTTTTTAGGGGTAAATATTTTTTTACCTGGGTAAATTTGGTGTCATTCTGTAGTCGGATAGTGCTGCCACACTTTGGTAGGCAGATTTTCCCCAATTTCGGGGTATTTTTTGAGTGATAAAGTTCGTAGTAAAAAAAAAATAATTTTTTGCTTTTTTAAATTTTTTACCTGAGAATCGTTGTCTGGAATCTCTGATGGCCCAAAATGGTCATCTCGAGTCGATGCGATGGCAACACTGAGAGTTGTTGACGATTCAGTGAGGGCCGGTCACTTCGGTAGTTCCCCATACATTTAGTATGAAATCGTTCTTGTATACGTAGTATAGAGGAAGTCTTGTACATTTAGTATGAAATCATCTTTTTGTTGTCTTTCCCGTTGGTCTTTCCTAAGGGAAAGTTATTATTATTTAGTATGAAATGAAAGAATCATCTCGTTGATGTGTTTTCTAAGGGATAGTTATTGTTATTGCTTAGAATAAGACTGAAGCAGAAAAATTGTTATGTGTGCTAACGCTTACATACAGATACACGCACACTACTAAAAATTGGTGTTGCCGCTAAAATCTCGTCACCCCAAAACCAGGTAATTTAAATAAAACATGAATACTACTTTTGATTTTGAAGTGAAACTTCTTTAGTACTTACCTATCGTAATTTGTAAAATCGATAAAACGGAAAAGCCAAAGTTTTTGACGGATAGTTTTAAATTGAATGTCAGTCACAACATCCATTTTGAGATCCAAGATGGCGGACACAACTTTTTAACAATATATCAATATGGGTATCGTTTCCGTGGTTTTCGGGGGTCCTGATTCCGAATACAACATCCATTTTGAGATCCAAGATGGCGGACACAACTTTTTAACAATATTTCAATATGGGTATCGTTTTCGAGGTTTTCGCGGGTCCAGATTCCAAATTCAACATCCATTTTGAGATCCATGATGGCGGACACAACTTTTTGGGTATCGATTTCATAGTTTTCGGGGGTCCTGATTCCGAATACAACATCCATTTTAAGATCCAAGATGGCGGACACAACTTTTTAATAAAACATCAATATGGGTATCATTTTCATGATTTTCGGGGGTCCTGATTCCGAATTCAACATCCATTTTAAGATCCAAGATGGCGGACACAACTTTTTAATAATATATCAATATGGGTATCATCTTCGAGGTTTTCGGGGGTCCAGATTCCGAATACAACATCCATTTTGAGATCCAAGATGGTGGACACATCTTTTTCATAAAATATCAATAAAGGTATTATTTACGTGGTTTTCGTGGGTCCTAATTCCGAATTCAACATCCATTTTGAGATTCAAGATGGCGGACACAACTTTTTGATAATATATCAATATGGGTATCGTTTTCGAGGTTTTCGTGGGTCCTAATTCCGAATTCAACATCCATTTTGAGATTCAAGATGGCCGACACAACTTTTTGACAATATATCAATATGGGTATCGTTTTTGTGGTTTTCGGGGGCCTTGATTCCGAATACAACATCCATTTTGAGATCCAAGATAGCGGACATAACTTTTTAATAAAATATCAATATGGGTATCATTTTCGTAGTTTTCGTGGGTCCTAATTCCGAATTCAACATCCATTTTCAGATTCAAGATGGCGGACACAACTTTTTGATAATATATCAATATGGGTATCGTTTTCGTGGTGTTCGTGGGTCCTGGTTCCGAATATAACATCCATTTTGAGATCCAAGATGGCGGACACAACTTTTTAATATAATATCAATACGGGTAAAATTTTTAGTAATTATATAAAGCTGCAATATCGCTCACTGACTGACTGACTCACTGATTGGGCCATTTTTGGATATTCTGAGACTCTGGATCGCGCTCGAGTTTATGGCCGAAATCAACAAGATTTTTTTCAACGCAGCTTTTTCACTTTAGTGCGAGTGAAATCCAAGATGGCGGCTCCGGTCGAAGGACCAACTTTTTCATTTTGAGTCCTGATTTTTTTCCTTTTCGCTTGTCGGTAGATTTGACAGTTTTGAATATGATTTTTTTAGAAAAAGTCGGAAATTCATAATGTCTGCGCCGCCATCTCGACTCAAAGTCGGCCTCGCAGGGGGCAATTCCGAACGACACCACAGAGAGATAAGACGCGCCGCTGGCGATTTTCCTTCTTCGTCTCTCTCCGAATTCGGTCGTCTCTCTCGGGTCTGTGGCGAACTTGCAAAATCCATGATGGCACCGAGGCCAGCGGCCATTTTGTGATTGCGAAAAAATGCACCATTTGCAGAGTCACTTTTCGGGGAGATGGTTAATATGACCTGCCACAGTGTACTGTTTTTGGGAGATTGTAATGTTTTGTACCCATATGATGGCGAAATGATAGGTAGGTTCCGGGTTATTTTTTTTTTTATGACCATGCTGAGTGTACTGTTTTTGAGAGTAATCTGTTGTACCTACATGATGGTGGAATGATTAGTAGGTTCTGGATTTTTTCATGACCATGCAGAGTGTACTGATCTTGAGTCTTACATGTTATACAGGGTAAATTTGAAGTCATTGGCATCAATTCAGTCTACCATTGTGCTTAAATTAGGGATTATTTTAGGCTGTTTTCAGGTTTTCCCGAGTTTGGTCTCGTGGCGATCTCTGGTGGGAGCTACGGGGATAGTAAAAAACCGCCTTCAAAAAACGGGAGAAATAAAAATTTTGTTTATAAAAATCTAAATGTTTTTTGAGGTCGGTCCCAAATACAAGTGACAATGTTTATTACAAATATTGAGGTTGGGACCGACCTCAAAAAACATTTAGATTTTTATAAACAAAATTTTTATTTCTCCCGTTTTTTGAAGGCGGTTTTTTTTTATTTAAAAATTTTTTTTCTGCTTTTTAGTGTTTTAAGTATATAAATTTTCAGGAAACTACCTCAAGATCTTTTAGACACACAAGTGATAAAATTACGATATCATCAATGTCAATTAAATAGGCATTATTAGGGATAACTCAAAAACTACTGTCAGATGTCGATAAAATTTAAATGGGACCCCATGACAAGCACTAGCTTCCAAAGGTCAAAAGAATCTTAAAAATCGGTTCACCCAGTAACGAGTTATGAGGTAACAAACATTAAAAAAAAAAAAAAAAAAAAAAACATACAGTCGAATTGATAACCTCCTCCTTTTTGAAGTCGGTTAGAAACTGCGTTGCACTTGCCATTCGATCGGCTATCCGCCATTGACACTCTGGTTCCAAAAAACAAGATGGCGGCGGTGATGGCGGCCATTTTGTTAATTTCGAAATTTTTACTTTTTATTTGATTGGGTTTTTTTAGGGGTAAATAATTTTTTACCTGGGTAAGTTTGGTGTCATTCTGACTTTTTAACAATATATCAATATGGGTATCGTTTTCGTGGTTTTTGGGGGTCCTGATTCCGAACACAAAATCCATTTTGAGATCCAAGATGGCGGACACAATTTTTTAACAATGCATCAATATGAGTAGGTAAAAACGTAATTCTATCCGCTATACAGCCGAGAATATGCGAAAAATATGGACGTTTTGAGATACTGGCGGCCATTTTGTGAATTTTTGAAGAATTCCAGTTAATTTTTGGGAAATTTAAGGTGCTAGATGGTTTTCGATGCAGTCGATATGTATGGGTCGATTGTGAGAGGTTGTGGGATGTATAGCCAAGTTTTCCCCATTTTGGGGGTAATTTCCGAGATTTTACCCGAAAACTTCAAAAATAGAAATAATGACATTTCGATTCATCCAGGTGCCATTTCCTATTGATCGAGACCTCTAGAATGACATTTGACCATTTTAAGGCCAAAGTCACTCAGTCCTGATTTTTTCTTTTTCGGTTGTGGGTACATTTGACAGTTTAGAAAACAATTTTTTCTAGAAAAAGTCAGAAATTCAAAATGGCTGCGCCGCCATCTCGACTCGAACTCGGCCTCGCAGGGGGCAATTCGAAACGACACCACAGAGTGATGAGATGCGCCGCTGACGATTTTACTTCGTCGTCTCTCTCCAAATACGGTCCTCTCTCTCGGGTGAGTGGCGGAATTGCAAAATCCAAGATGGCGCCCTGGCCAGCGGCCATTTTGTTATTAAGAAAAATTGCACCTTTTGCAGAGACACTTTTCGGGGAGATGGCCACGTCGGAGCGAAACCGTAGTATGAGACCGGGGAGAGACCTACGTAAGAGGTGTTGCTAGGTGCAAAAAATTTCTTGAAATTTTCGCTAACTTTTGGCAGATGGGGCAATTTGTGTAAAATTTTTTTTTTCACGTTTCACTCAAACGGAGTGTTCAGTTTGGAGCACAGCTTTCCCATGCATTTAGTATGAAATCAAAGAATTATCTTGTTTCTTGTCTTTTCTAAGGGAAAATTATTGTTATTGATTTTTTCTTTCTCGTATACGTTGTATAAAAAATTCGACCTCAAGATTTTCACGAATTCATACGTTTTAGACCTCCATGAGCCCAAAAATACCGTTTTTGGAACTATGTCTGTGTGTGTGTCTGTGTGTTAGCACGAAAACTCGAGTATACTTTTACTTATTGCAACCAAATTTAACATGCATGTATGACATCAAAATATAAGGTTTCTATCAACTTTTAAGTCGTTGCCGGTATACGAGAAAGTCAAGGGGTAACCACTAACGATTTTTTTTTAATAAGAAACAAAACAACATTAAAAGATGAAAGAATTGAACCGACTAAAATCCGAAAAAACAACTGCCTGTACTATTATGGCATCGATCGATAGCGTGGATAAAAGTTTTTATGAAAGTTCGTCATTTTTGAAGATAAAACCATGAAACTTTGAATTTAGGCACATCATAAGAAAAAAATAACCATTTGATCAAGGATTTTTGAAATATGACCTTTTTGGGGGTGAAGTGGGGGATGAAAGTTTGTATGGAATTGGTCTTTGTTAAAGGTGAAATCATGAAACTTCGCATGTAGGCACTTGATAAGAAATAAAGAAATATTTGTTCTAGCGTTTTTGAGATATTTACCTATGTGGGGATGAAATAGGGGATGAAAGTTCGTAAGGAAATGCAAACAAAGTCAACACGAACTAATTTTGACGAAATATGGCACATAAACAGACTAGACCTTAATATAGGAGATAAGGTACCTTTTGTAGTAATAGAGGGCATAAAGGGGTTGAAATAAGGCATGAAAGTTTGTATGCGATTTCTCAATATCGAAGATAAAACCATGAAACTTTGAATTTAGACACTTGATAAGAAATAAATAAATATTTGTTCTAGGGTTTTTGAAATATTAACCCGTGTTGAAGAAGTTCGTAAGGACGTCCAAAAATATTGACCCATGTTGAAGAAGTTCGTAAGGACGTCCAAATAAAGGCACACATTCACGTATAACACACCACACATTTAACATTTTCAACATAGGTATCAGTTTCGTGGTTATTGGGGGTCCGGATTATGAATACAACATCCATTTTGAGTTCCAAGATGGCGGACACAACTTTTCAATAAAATATCAATATGGGTACCTATCATTTTCGTGGGTTTCGGGGGTCCTGATTCTGAATTTAACATCCATTTTGAGATCCAAGATGGCGGACAAAACTTTTTAATAATATATCAATATGGATATGATTTTCGTGGTTTTCGGGGGTCCTGATTCGGAATTCAATATCCATTTTGAGATCCAAGATGGCAGACACACATCAACAGCTCATATATGTGCCCACCGAGGGGCTCGAGCCTACCCCACATTAGGGGCGATTAGGCCTTAGTCAACCATGCTGGCCAAGTGCGGGTTGGTCGACTTCACACACAACCTAAGAATTTCTTCATAGGTGTGTGCAGGTTTCCTCACGATGTTTTCCTTCACCGTAAAAGCGTCGATTAAACGTACATATGGTTTCAAAATTTGAAAACACATTGGTACGTGGAGGGGATCGAACCAGTGCCTCCCGGGTGGGAGACGACGCTCTTACGCACTACGCCACCGACGCTTCCTGGCGGACACAACTTTTTAATAATATATCAATATGGGTATCATTTTCGAGGTTTTCGGGGGTTCAGATTCCGAATACAACATTCATTTTGAGATCCAAGATGGCGGACACAACTTTTTAATAACTTATCAATATGGATATCATTTTTAAGGTTTTCGGGGGTCCAAATTCCGAATACAACATTCATTTTGAGATCCAAGATGGTGGACACAACTTTTTAATAATTTATCAATATGGGTATCATTTTCGAGATTTTCGGGGGTCCTGGTTCCGAATACAACATCCATTTTGAGATCCAAGATGGCGGACACAACTTATCAATATGGGTATCATTTTCGAGGTTTTCGGGGGTCCAGATTCTGAATACAACATTCATTTTGAGATCCAAGATGGCGGACACAACTTTTTAATAAAATATCAATATGGGTATCGTTTTCATGGTTTTCGGGGGTCCCGATTCTCAATATAACATCCATTTTGAGAACTAAGATGGCGGCCGCGACTTTTTGATTTAATGTCAATATCGGTATTATTTTGGTGGTTTTTGGGGGTTCTGACTACGAATACAACATCTATTTTGAAATCCAAGATTGCGGATGCGACTTATTGATATAAAATCGATATGTGTATCTTTTGGTAGTTGGTGGGAATAGGAAGGTGTCGCTGCAGTGGCTAAGTTTTGCGTCAGCGAGTGTGAATGACGTAAACTTTATGACATAATGTTGAACACAATTCTCAAAGATAAAACTAAGTATTTCTAATAAATTCCGCTGCCATTTTCAACGAATACGACCATGCTGGCGGGTATTAGAGGCCCACTATGCAAAGACAAAGCATTGTGCCTACAATATCAACCGAAAAACCTCTACGCAACAACCCAGCAGGCCGCACAACCTTTTCGCGGGCTGCTCGCAGCCCGCGCGCGCAAGCGACCTCTAGTCTATACTATATAAAGCTACAATACCACTCACTGACTCACTCACTGATTGGGTCATTTTTTCGCATATTTGGAGGCTCTGGATCGCGTTCGAGTGTATGGCCGACTTTAACTAGATTTTTTTCAACGCTCCGCTCGAAGGACCAACTTTTTCATTTCGAGTTCTGAATTTTTCGTTTTTCGGTTTTTGGTAGATTTGACAGATTTGAATATGATTTTTTTTTAAAAAGTCGAAAATTCAAAATGGCCGCGCCGCCATCTCGACTCGAAGTCGGCCTCGCAGGCGGCAATTCGGAACGACACCACGCAGAGGTGAGACGCGCCGCTGGCGATTTTTCTTCGTCTTCTCTCTCCGGATACGGTCCTCTGTCCCGGATGAGTGGCGGAATTGCAAAATCCAAGATGGCGCCGAGGCCAGCGGCCATTTTGTGACTGCGAAAAAATGCACCATTTTCAGAGTCTCTTTGCGGGGAGACGGCGACGTCGGAGCGGATCCTTAGTATGAGACCGGGGAGAGACCTCTGCAAGAGGTGTTGCCAGGTGCAAAAACTTTTTTGACATTTTCCCTTATTTTTGACAGATGGGGCAAAATGTGCCGTAAAAAATTTTAAACGATTAGCTCAAACCGAGTATGCAGTTTGGAGCGTAGGCCGGTACGCAGGTGGCCGAGGGCAATTTTATTTCAGTCCGCTGGCAACACCGCCAGCCAGGGGAAAAACATTTTTTTCGATATGGTGTTGCGCCAAAGTTAGTTGAGGCGACTGGGAGGGTGCGAGAGGAAAAGTAAAAACGCCATTTCATCCGCTATATAGTCTAGAATATGGGAAAAATATGGACGTTTCGAAATTCAAGATGGCGGCGCCGCTGGCGGCCATTTTGTGATTTTTTGAAAAATTCCATTTCGTTTTTGGGAAATTAAAGGTGCTAGATGGTTTTCGATTCAGTCGATGTGTGTATGTCGGTCGTGGGAGGTTATGAGATGTATAGTTGAGTTTAAAAATTTTCCCCATTTTTCGGGTAATTTCCGAGATTTTTCCCGAAAACTTCGAAAATAGAAATAATGACATTTCGATTCATCCAAGTGCTATTCCCTATTGATCGGGCCCTCCCAAATGACATTTGACAATTTTCAAGGCCGAGATGTGGCAACACTGGAAGTTATGGCTGGTTTCAGGTTTTCCAGTGTTTGGTCTCGTGGCGCTACAATACCGCTACAATACCACTGACTGACTGACTCACTGATTGGGCCATTTTTTCGCTCATTTAGAGACTCTGGATCGCGCTCGAGTGTATGGCCGACTTTAACTAGATTTTTTTCAACGCAGCTTTTTAACTTTAGTGAGTGTGAAATGCAAGATGGCGGCTCCGCTCGAAGGACCAACTTTTTCATTTCGAGTTCTGAATTTTTCGTTTTTCGGTTTTTGGTAGATTTGACAGATTTGAATATGATTTTTTTTTAAAAAGTCGGAAATTCAAAATGGCCGCGCCGCCATCTCGACTCGAAGTCGGCCTCGCAGGCGGCAATTCGGAACGACACCACACAGAGGTGAGACGCGCCGCTGGCGATTTTTCTTCGTCTTTTCTCTCCGCATACGGTCCTCTCTCTTGGGTGGGTGGCGAAATTGCAAAATCCAAGATGGCGCCGAGGCCAGCGGCCATTTTGTTACCGCGAAAAAATGCACCATTTTCAGAGTCACTTTTCGGGGGCACGGCGACGTCGGAGCGGAACCGTAGTATAAGACCGGGGAAAGACCTCGGTGAGAGGTGTTGCCAGGTGTAAAAACTTTTTTGACATTTTCCCTAATTTTTGACAGATTGAGCAAAATGTGTCACAATTTTTTTTTCACGATTCGCTCGAACCGAGTATGCAGTTTGGAGCGCAGGCCGGTCCGCAGGTGGCCGAGGGTAATTTTATTTCAGTCCGCTGGCAACACCGCCCGCCAGGGGAAAAACATTTTTTCGATATGGTGTTGCGCCAAAGTTAGTTGAGGCGACTGGGTGGGTGCGAGAGGAGAGGTAAAAACGCCATTCTATCCGCTATATAGTCTAGAATATGGGAAAAATATGGACGTTTCGAGATTCAAGATGGCGGCGCCGCTGGCGGCCATTTTGTGATTTTTTGAAAAATTCCATTTCGTTTTTGGGAAATTAAAGGTGCTAGATGGTTTCCGATTCAGTCGATGTGTATATGTCGATTGTGGGAGCTCATGGGATGTATAGCGGAGTTTAAAAAATTTCCCCATTTTTCGGGTAATTTCCGAGATTTTTCCCGAAATCTTCGAAAATAGAAATAATGACATCTCGATTTATCCAAGTGCTATTTCCTATTGATCGGGACCTCCCAAATGACATTTGATCATTTTCAAGGCCGAAATGTGGCAACACTGGAAGTTATGGCTGGTTTCAGGTTTTCCAGTGTTTGGTCTCGTGGCGCTCTCTGGTGGGAGCTACGGGGATAGTGAAAACTGCGTTGCACTCGCCGTTCGATCGGCTATCCGTCACTGATGCTTCGGTTTCCAAAAACAAGATGGCGGCGGTGATGGCGGCCATTTTGTAAATTTCGAAATTTTTACTTTTCATTCGATTGTTTTTTTTTTAGGGGTAAATAATTTTTTACCTGGGTAAGTTTGGTGTCATTCTGTAGTCGGATAGTGTGGCCACACTTTGGTATGCAAATTTTCCCCAATTTCGGGGTATTTTTTGAGTGATAAAGTTTGTATTAAAAAAAAAAAAATTTTTTGCTTTTTGAAAAATTTTGCCTGAGAATCGTTGTCTGGAATCTCTGATGGCCCAAAATGGTCATCTCGAGTCGATGTGATGGCAACACTGAGAGTTGTCGACGATTCAGTGAGGGCCGGTCACTTCGGTAGTTCCCCATACATTTACTATGAAATCTTTCTTGTATTCGTAGTATAGGGAAGTCTTGTACATTTAGTATGAAATTATCTTTTTGTTGTCTTTCCCGTTGGTCTTTCCTAAGGGAAAGTTATTATTATTTAGTATGAAATGAAAGAATCATCTCGTTGGTGTGTTTTCTAAGGGATAGTTATTGATATTGCTTAGAATAAGAACATACTAGAAGGATAGTTTCGTACAATATGCCGCTTAATAACTGAAGCAGAAAATTTGTTATGTGTGTTTGTTATGTCTTACACACAGATACACGCACACTACTAAAAATTGGTATTGCCATTAAAATCTCGTCACCCCAAAACCTGGTAATTTAAATAAAACATGAATACTACTTTTAATTTTGAAGTGAAACTTCTTTAGTTATGAGCGATGTTTAGTAATGAAAGATGGCGGACACAACTTTTTAATTTCCGTGGTTTTCGGGGGTCCTGATTCCGAATTCAACAATCATTTAGAGATCCAAGATGGCGGACATAACTTTTTAATAATTTATCAATATGGGTATCATTTTCGAGGTTTTCGGGGGTCCTGATTCCGAATTCAATATCCATTTTGAGATCCAAGATGGCGGACACAACATTTTGATAATATATCAATATGGGTATCATTTTCGAGGTTTTCGGGGGTCCAGATTCCGAATACAACATTCATTTTGAGATCCAAGATGGCGGACACAACTTTTTAATAACTTATCAATATGGGTATCATTTTCGAGGTTTTCGGGGGTCCAGATTCCGAATACAACATTCATTTTGAGATCCAATATGGCGGACACAACTTTTTAATAATTTATCAATATGGTTATCATTTTCGAGGTTTTCGGGGGTCGAGATTCCGAAAACAACATCCATTTTGAGATCCAAGATGGCGGACACAACTTTTTAACAATACATCAATATGGGTATCGTTTTTGTGGTTTTCGGGGGTCCTGATTCCGAATACAGCATTCATTTTGAGATCCAAGATGGCGGACACAACTTTTTAACAATACATCAATATGGGTATCGTTTTTGTGGTTTTCGGGGGTCCTGATTCCGAATACAGCATTCATTTTGAGATCCAAGATGGCGGACACAACTTTTTCACAATATATCAATATGGGTATCGTTTTTGAGGTTTTCAGGGGTCCAGATTCCGAATTTGACATCCATTTTGAGATCCAAGATGGCGGACACAATTTTTTAACAATATATCAATATGGGTATCGTTGCCGTGGTTTTCGGGGGTCCTGATTCCGAATGCAACATCCATTTTGAGATCCAAGATGGCGGACACAACTTTTTAACAATATATCAATGTGGATATCGTTTTCGTGGTTTTCGGGGGTCCAGATTCCGAATTCAACATCCATTTTGAGATCCAAGATGGCGAACACAACTTTTTAACAATATATCAATATGGGTATCGTTTTCGTGGTTTTCGGGGATCCTGATTCTGAATTTAACATCCGTTTTGATATCCAAGATGGGTGACACAACTTTTTAAAAATATATCAATATGGGTATCATTTTCGAGATTCTCGGGAGTCCAGATTGCGAATACAACATCTATTTTGAGATCCAAGATGGCGGACATAATTTTTTAACAATATATCAATATGGGTATCATTTTCGAGGTTTTCGAGGGTCCAGATTCCGAATACAACATCCATTTTGAGATCCAACATGGCGAACATAACTTTTTAGCAATATATCAATATGGGTAAGTAAAAACGCCATTCTATCCGCTATATGGTCTAGAATATGGGAAAAATAATTATGTTAACCCGTCATCCTTAGCAGATTATCACCCTATCTCTATTTTACCACTCACTCACTCACTGACTCACTGATTGGGCCATTTTGTCGGATATTTAGAGACTCTGGATCGCGATCGAGTGTATGGCCGACTTTAACTAGATTTTTTTTAACGAGGCTTTTTCACTTTAGCGCGAGTGAAATCCAAGATGGCGGCTCCAGTCGAAGGACCAACTTTTTCATTTCGTGTCCTGAATTTTTTCCTTTTCGCTTGTCGGTAGATTTGACAATTTTAAGTACGATTTTTTAGAAAAAGTCGGAAATTCAAAATGGCCTCGCCGCCATCTCGACTCAAATACAAAATAAATACAAATACAAATAATTTATTTGCTTAGAAACACGGTTAGCACAGGTAGTTTATAACATAAATTAATATTGTCGAGCAAGCGTGTTCTGCCAAAATTTGGCATGCAAAACTTATTTCATCATATTTACCTATTACAAAACTTTATTATCCATTACATATCATTTATATTAAAATTTACATTAATCATTATCATTATTAAAATTTCATTACAATAAGTCACATGTATTTAAAAATAATCGAAAAAAAAAGAAGAATAATACGTTAAATTAGTCGTATAGAAATAATTATTGAATGTCAAAGTATTCGTTTAAGTCATAAAAACATTTTTCTGTTAACCATTTTTTCAGGGTGCGTAAAAACAATGCTGTCGGTAACTGTCTGATTTCTATGGGAATTCGATTATAGACACGTATCGGCATTATAAAGCAATTTTTACTGTGCAGAGTGCTATTGGTCTGCGGTACTATTAGTTTATATGGGTCCCTCTTTCGTAGTCTCTGATTTTGGACACGGTTCTTAAAGAAGACTAAGTGGTTCCTAATGAAACTCCCTATTTCAAATATGTAAAGTGAGGTCAATGTGAGTAGGCCATATTTCATAAACATTAGTCTACAACTGTCACGTGGACCTATACCACTAATGGCCCGGACACACTTTGCGTATGTCGGTAGAATTTCCACACAATATTACACCGTCACTCGAAGTCGGCCTCGCAGGCGGCAATTCGGAACGACTCTCTGCATACGGTCCTCTCTCTCGAGTGAGCGGCGAAATTGCAAAATCCAAGATGGCGCCGAGGCCAGCGGCCATTTTGTGACTGCGAAAAATTGCACCATTTTCAGAGTCACTTTTCGGGGAGACGGCGACGTCGGAGCGGAACCTTAGTCTGAAACCGGAGAGAGACCTTCGTGAGAGGTGTTGCCAGGTGCAAAAACTTTTTTGTCATTTTCCATACTTTTTGACAGATTGGGCAAAATATGCCGTAAAAAATTTTTCACGTTTCGCTCAAACCGAGTATGCAGTTTGGAGCACAGGCCGGTGCGCAGGTGGCCGAGGGTAATTTTAGTTCAGTCCGCTGGCAGCACCGCCCGCCAGGGGAAAAAAAATTTGTTCGTCATGGTATTGCGCCAAAGTTAGTTGAGGCGACTGGGTGGGTGCGAGAGGAGAGGTAAAAACGCTATTCCATCCGCTATATAGTCTAGAATATGGGAAAAATATGGACATTTCGAGATTCAAGATGGCGGCCATTTTGTGAGTTTTTTAAAAATTTCATTTCGTTTTTGGGAAAATTAATGTGCTAGATGCTTTTCGATGCAGTCGATGTGTATGGGTCGGTTGTGTGTCTGAAGCTGGATGGGGTCTCGATAGTCACCCAGGCACGTGTCCTCGGGGTGACCCTTGACGAGACGAGGTCCTACGCGCCGCATGCTAGATGGCTTGGAGAGAACGCCACACGGTGTTTCGCCAAAGTATCCAGGATCTCGGCTTCCAGTTGGGGCGCGAGATTCCCGGCCCTTAGAGTCCTGTTTGCAGGGACCTATGTGGCTGTTTTGACCTACGCTGCCGCCGTATGGTACCATCGTTCGTCCGTATTTATCGTCAGAAGAGTATTGCTAAGTACACAGAGGATGACACTAATTCTGCTCACGAAAGCCTACACGTGCACGACCGCAGCGTTACCTGTGTTGGGCGGTGTTCTCCCTGCCGACCTGGAGGTTGTTCGTGCGGGACGATTTGTGGAGGAGGCACTCCAGCTGGCCCCCAGGGAGCGCCGGAGATTGAGACGGACCATCACAGAAGAGATCGTTGCCATTTGGCAGGAGAGTTGGACCGCTAGCGAGGACGGATGCGAGTTGTATAGTTTCTTCCCCGACGTTGCTGTGAAGCTGACCCGAGACAGGGTGAAACCGGATTACGTCGTTTCGCAGCTACTCACGAGCCACGGATGTTTCAGGCAGCGTCTACACCGACTTACGTTGTGCGAGTCAGCCCTATGCCCGTGTGGAGCAGGAGTTGAGGAAAGCCGCGATCACGCACTTTGGGAATGTGAATTGTACACTGACGCGAGAGAGACCCTGTGCAGCCGGATACAGAGGACGGAGCCCGGTCCCATATTTCACGAGGACCTCACCAGTAGCCGCAGTAACTTTGAAACACTGCGCGAGTTCGCGCACTCCTGGCACACCATTCGACGAACTTTCGAGTAGGACAAAGGTAAAGAGACTGAGAGACGCCCGACGCGAAGTCACGTTACTGTATCGTTTCCAGCCCTAGAAGGGGGAGAGTTGGTATCAAAGGATAAAGGACGAAGAGTAAAAAATAACTTGTAGGGAGTCAAGACAGTGCGGAGGGGAAAGAGCCCAATGCAAGTACCACCGCACTCTCCCGACGATTGGGTCCGTACGCCGTGAGGCAGGAAGGACCATGGGTTGGTGGTGGGTTTGGGTCGGTTGTGGGAAGTTATGGGATGTATAGTAGAGTATAAAATTTTCCCCATTTTTCGGGTAATTTCCGAGATTTTTCCCGAAATCTTCGAAAATAGAAATAATGATATTTCGATTCATCCAAGTGCTATTCCCTATTGATCGGGACCTACCGAATGACATTTGACCATTTTTAAGGCCGCAATGTGGCAACACTGGAAATTGTGCATGTTTTCAGGATATCCAGTGTTTGGTCTCGTGGCGCTCTCTGGTGGGAGCTACGGGAATAGTGAAAACTGCGTTGCACTCGCCATTCGATTGGCTATCCGCCATTGATGCTCCCGTTCCCGAAAACAAGGTGGCGGCGGTAATGGCGACCATTCTGTAAATTTCGAAATTTTTACTTTTCATTTGATTGGGTTTTATTAGGGGTAAATATTTTTTTACCTGGGTAAGTTTGGTGTCATTCTGTAGTCAAATAATGCGGCCACACTTTGGTAGGTAGATTTTCTCCAATTTCGTGGTATTTTTTGAGTTTTAAAGTTTGTATTAAAAAAAAATTTTTGCTTTTTGAAAAATTTTGCCTGAGAATCGTTGCCTGGAATCTCTGATGGCCCAGAATGGTCATCTCAAGTCGATGTGATGGCAACACTGAGAGTTGTTGACGATTCAGTGAGGGCCGGTCACTTCGGTAGTTCCCCATACATTTAGTATGAAATCGTTCTTGTATACGTAGTATAGAGGAAGTCTTGTACATTTAGTATGAAATCATCTTTTTGTTGTCTTTCCCGTTGGTCTTTCCTAAGGGAAAGTTATTATTTAGTATGAAATCAAAGAATCATCTCGTTGATGTGTTTTCTAAGGAATAGTTATTGTTATTGCTAGAAGGACAGTTCCATATAATATGCCGCTTCATAACTGAAGAAGAAGAAAATTTGTTATGTGTGCTAACGCTTACACACAGATACACGCACACTACTAAAGACTGGTGTCGCCACTAAAATCTCGTCACCCCAAAACCAGGTAATTTTTAATAAAACATGAATACTACTTTTGATTTTGAAGTGAAACTTCTTACACGTACACTACTAAAGACTGATGTCGCCACTAAAATCTCGTCACCCCAAAACCAGGTAATTTAATAAAACAAGAATACTACTTTTGATTTTGAAGTGAAAGTTCTTTAGAACTACCTATCGTAATTTGTTAATTCTATGAAACGGAAAAGCCACACCAAAGTTTTTGACGGATAGTTTTAAATAGAATGTCAGTCACAACATTCATTTTGAGATCCAAGATGGCGGAAACAACTTTTTAATAATATATCAATAAGGGGATCGTTTTCTTGGTTTTCGGGGATCCTGATTCCGAATACAACATCCATTTTGAGATCCAAGATGGCGGACACAACTTTTTAATTAAATATCAATATGGATATCATTTTCGTGATTTTCGGAGGTCCTGATTCCGAATTCAACATCCATTTTGAGATCCAAGATGGCGGACACAACTTTTTAATAATATATCAATATGGATATCATTTTCGTGGTTTTCGGGGGTCCTGATTTCGAAATCAATATCCATTTTGAGATCCAAGATGGCGGACACAACTTTTTAATAATATATCAATATTGGTATCATTTTCGAGGTTTTCGGGGGTCCAGATTCCGAATACAACATTCATTTTGAGATCCAAGATGGCGGACACAACTTTTTAATAAAATATCAATATGGGTATCGTTTTCATGGTTTTCGGGGGTCCCGATTCTCAATATAACATCCATTTTGAAAACTAAGATGGCGGCCGCGACTTTTTGATTTAATGTCAATATGGTTATAATTTTGGTGGTTTTTGGGGGTTCTGACTCCGAATACAACATCTTTTTTGAAATCCAAGATTGCGGATGCGACTTATTGATATAAAATCGATATGGGTATCTTTTTGGTTGTTGGTGGGAATAGGGAGGTGTCAGTGCAGTGGCTAAGTATTGTGCCAGCGAGTATGAACGACGTTGACTTTATGACGTAATGTTAAACACAATTCTTAAAAATAAAACAAAGTATTTCTAATGAATTCCGCTACCATTTTCACCGAATACGACCACGCTGGCGGGTATTAGAGGCCCACCATGCAAAGATGAAGCGTTGTGCCTACAATATCAACCGAAAAACCCCTACGCAACAACCCAACAGGCTGCACAACCTTTTCGCGGGCTGCTCGCAGCCCGCGCACCCAAGCGACCTCTAGTCTATCTTCTATCTATCTATCTATCTATACTATATAAAGCTACAATACCACTCACTGACTCACTCACTGATTGGGTCATTTTTTCGCATATTTGGAGGCTCTGGATCGCGTTCGAGTGTATGGCCGACTTTAACTAGATTTTTTTCAACGCAGCTTTTTCACTTTAGCGCGAGTAAAATCCAAGATGGCGGCTCCGCTCGAAGGACCAACTTTTTCGTTTCGAGTCCTGAATTTTTCCCTTTTCGGTTTTTGGTACATTTGACAATTTGGAATATGATTTTTTTTTTAAATGTCGGAAATTCAAAATGGCCGCGCCGCCATCTCGACTCGAAGTCGGCCTCGCAGGCGGCAATTCGGAACGACGCCACGCAGAGGTGAGACGCGCCGCTGGCGATTTTTCTTCGTCTTCTCTCTCCGGATACGGTCTTCTCTCTTGGGTGAGGGGCGAAATTGCAAAATCCAAGATGGCGCCGAGGCCAGCGGCCATTTTGTGATTGCGAAAAAATGCACCATTTTCAGAGTCCCTTTTCGGGGGCACGTCGACGTCGGAGCGGAACCGTAGTATGAGACCGGGGAAAGACCTCGGTGAGAGGTGTTGCCAGGTGTAAAAACTTTTTTGACATTTTCCCTAATTTTTGACAGATTGGGCAAAATGTGCCAGAATTTTTTTTTCACGTTTCGCTCAAACCGAGTATGCAGTTTGGAGCGCAGGCCGGTCCGCAGGTGGCCGAGGATAATTTTATTTCAGTGCACTGGCAACACCGCCAGCCAGGGGAAAAACATTTTTTTCGATATGGTGTTGCGCCAAAGTTAGTTGAGGCGACTGGGTGGGCGCGAGAGGAGAGGTAAAAACGCCATTCCATCCGCTATATAGTCTAGAATATGGGAAAAATATAGAGGTTTCAAAATTCAAGATGGCGGCGCCGCTGGCGGCCATTTTGTGAATTTTTGAAAAATTCCATTTCGTTTTTGGGAAATTAAAGGTGCTAGATGGTTTTTGATGCAGTCGAAGTGTATATGTCGGTTGTGTGGGGTCATGGGATGTATAGCTGCGTTTAAAAATTTTCCCCATTTTTCGGGTAATTTCCGAGATTTTCCCCAAAAACTTCGAAAATAGAAATAATGACATTTCGATTCATCCAAGTGCTATTTCCTATTGATCGGGCCCTACCAAATGACATTTGACCATTTTCAAGCCCGCAGTGTGGCAACACTGGAAGTTGTGCATGTTTTCAAGTTTTCCAGTGTTTGGTCTCGTGGCGCTCTCTGGTGGGAGCTACGGGGATAGTGAAAACTGCGTTGCACTCGCCATTCGATTGGCTATCCGCCATTGATGCCCTGGTTCCCAAAAACAACATGGCGGCGCTGATGGCGGCCATTATGTAAATTTCGAAATTTTAACTTTTTATTAGATTGTTTTTTTATAGGGGTAATTAATTTTTTACCTGGGTAAGTTTGGTGTCATTCTGTAGTCGGATAGTGTGGCCACACTTTGGTATGCAGATTTTCCCCAATTTCGGGGTATTTTTTGAGTGATAAAGTTCGTATTAAAAAAAAAAAAAATTTTTGCTTTTTGAAAAATTTTGCCTGAGAATCGTTGTCTGGAATCTCTGATGGCCCAAAATGGTCATCTCGAGTCGATGTGATGGCAACACTGAGAGTTGTTGACGATTCAGTGAGGGCCGGTCACTTCGGTAGTTCCCCATACATTTAGTATGAAATCGTTCTTGTATACGTAGTATAGAGGAAGTCTTGTACATTTAGTATGAAATCATCTTTTTGTTTTCTTTCCCGTTGGTCTTTCCTAAGGGAAAGTTATTATTATTTAGTATGAAATGAAAGAATCATCTCGTTGATGTGTTTTCTAAGGGATAGTTGTTGTTATTGCTTAGAATAAGAACATACTAGAAGGATAGTTCCATATACAATATGGCACTTCATAACTGAAGCAGAAAATTTGTTAAGTGTGCTAACGCTTACTCACAGATACACGCACACTACTAAAAATTGGTGTTGCCACTAAAATCTCGTCACCCCAAAACCAGGTAATTTAAATAAAACATGAATACTACTTTTGATTTTGAAGTGAAACTTCTTTAGTAAGTACTTACCTATCGTTTTTTTAAGTCGATGACACGGAAAAGCCACACCAAAGTTTTTGACAGATGGTTTGAAATAGAATGTCAGGGTATCATTATCGTGTTTTTTGGGGGTCCCGATTCCGAAAAAAAAATTATATTAAGATCCAAGATGGCGGACGCGCCTTTTTAATAAAATATCAATATGGTTATCGTTTTTGTGGTTTTCGGGGGTCCTGATTCCGAATACAACATCCATTTTGAGATCCAAGATGGCGGACACAACTTTTTAACAATATATCAATATGGGTATCGTTTTCGTGGTTTTCGGGGGTCATTATTCCGAATTCAACATCCATTTTGAGATCCAAGATGGCGGACACAACTTTTTAACAATATATCAATATGGGTATCGTTTTCGTGGTTTTCGGGGATCCTGATTCCGAATACAACATCCATTTTGGGGATCCAAGATGGCGGATACAACTTTTTAACAATATATCAATATGGGTATCGTTTTCGTGGTTCGGGGATCCTGATTCCGAATACAACATCCATTTTGAGATCCAAGATGGCGGACACATTTTTTTAACAATATATCAATATGGGTATCGTTTTTGTGGTTTTTGGGGGTCCTGATTTCGAATACAAAATCCATTTTGAGATCCAAGATGGCGGACACAACTTTTTAACAATATATCAATATGGGTATAGTTTTCGTGGTTTTCGGGTGTCCTTATTCCGAATTCTACATCCATTTTGAGATCCAAGATGGCAGACACAACTTTTTAATAATTTATCAATATGGGTATCGTTTTCGTGGTTTTCGGGGATCCTGATTCCGAATACAACATCCATTTTGAGATCCAAGATGGCGGATACAACTTTTTAACAATATATCAATATGGGTATCGTTTTCGTGGTTTTCGGGGATCCTGATTCCGAATACAACATCCATTTTGAGTTCCAAGATGGCAGACACATTTTTTTAACAATACATCAATATGGGTATCGTTTTCGTGGTTTTTGGGGGTCCTGATTCCGAATACAAAATCCATTTTGAGATCCAAGATGGTGGACACAATTTTTTAACAATATATCAATATGGGTATAGTTTTCGTGGTTTTCGGGGGTCCTGATTTCGATTACAACATCCATTTTGAGATCCAAGATGGCGGACACAACTTTTTAATAAAATATCAATATGGGTATCATTTTCGTGGTTTTCGGGGGTCCTTATTGCGAATTCTACATCGATTTTGAGATCCAAGATGGCGGACACAACTTTTTAATAATTTATCAATATGAGTAAGTAAAAACGCCACTCTATCCGCTATACTGGGTGTAAAAGACATGAACAGTGAAACGAAAACCATGTATTCTATACATCAAAATAATACATATTTCAAAAAAATATTGCTGGGAAATGATTTTTATTTTTTGGTGTTAAAAAAACTTGCAAATTGTACCGCGCAATGTAAAGGGCTCAACTCGCACGCAATTCTCAAAACCGCTATAATTATGCGAGACGGCGGCCCCGTTCGTTAGTGTCATATGCGCACGCATTGAGTGAGCTACATTGGACGCTAACGTTTCGAAGCCATTTTTTGTTATGAAATACTAAAAAAAATGATAGTGTTTCTTTGGACAATAATAAAGAAATAACGTATAGAATACGTTTTCATAAAAAAAAATGATGTTGACCTTCAATCAAATCGTAACTATTAATTTCCCAGGTATAGCCTAAAGAGAAAAAAATGTTATGATGGTGAGCAGAATACATGGTTCTCGTTTGACTGTTCATGTCTTTTACACCCTGTATAGTCTAGAATATGCGAAAAATATGGAGCTTTCGATATACAAGATGGCGGCGCCGCTGGCGGCCATTTTATGAATTTTTGAAGAATTCCAGTTCATTTTTGGGCAATTTAAGGTGCTAGATGGTTTTCTATGCAGTCGATATGTATGGGTCCGTTGTGAGAGGTTATGGAATGTATAGCCAAGTTTTCCCCATTTTAGGGGTAATTTCCGAGATTTTACCCGAAAACTTCGAAAATAGAAATAATGTCATTTCGATTGATCCAGGTGCCATTTCCTATTGATCGAGACTTCTGGAATGACATTTGACCATTTTTAAGGCCAAAGTCACTCAGTACTAAATTTCTTCTTTTTCGGTTGTGGGTAGATTTGACAGTTAAGAAAACGATTTTTTTAGAAAAAGTCAGAAATTCAAAATGGCCGCTCCGCCATCTCGACTCGAACTCGGCCTCGCAGGGGGCAATTCGGAACGACACCATAGAGTAATGAGACGCGCCGCTAGCGAATTTCCTTCGTCGTCTCTCTCCAAATATGGTCCTCTCTCTTGGGTGAGTGGTGAAATTGCAAAATCCAAGATGGCGCCCTGGCTAGCTGCCATTTTGTTATTAAGAAAAAATGCACCATTTGCAGAGTCACTTTTCGGGGAGATGGCCACGTCAGAGAGAAACCGTAGTATGAGACCGGCGAGAGACCTTCAAAAGAGGTGTTGCCAGGTGCAAAAACTTTCTTGAAAGTTTCGCTAACTTTTGACAGATGGGGCAATTTGTGAAAAATGTTTTTTTTCGCGTTTCACTCAAACCGACTATGCAGTTTGGAGCACAGCTTTCCCATACATTTAGTATGAAATCAAAGAATTATCTCGTTTCTTGCCTTTTCTAAGGGAAAGGTCTATATAAAGCTGCAATACCACTCACTGACTGACTCACTCACTGATTGGGCCATTTTTTCGGATATTTAGAGACTTTGGATCGCGCTCAAGTGTATGGCCGACTTTAACTAGATTTTTATCGACGCAGCTTTTTCACTTTAGTGCGAGTGAAATCCAAGATGGCGGCTCCGGTCGAAGGACCAACTTTTTCATTTCGAGTCCTGAATTTTTTCCTTTTTGCTTGTCGGTACATTTGACAATTAGAATATGTTTTTTTTGAAAAAGTTGGATTTTCAAAATGGCCGCGCCGCCATCTCGACTCGAAGTCGGCCTCGCAGGGGGCAATTCGGAACGAGACCACACAGAGGTGAGACCCGCCGCTGGCAATTTTTCTTTGTCTTCTCTCTTCGGATACGGTCCTCTGTCCTGGATGAGCGCCGAAATTGCAAAATCCAAGATGGCGTCGAGGTCAGCGGCCGTTTCGTGATTGCAAAAAAATGCACCATTTTCAGAGTCTCCTTTTCGGGGAGACAGCGACGTCGGAGCGGATCCTTAGTATGAGACCGGGGAGAGACCTCCGCGAGAAGTGTTGCCAGGTGCAAAAACTTTTTTGAATTTTTCCCTAATTTTTGACAGATTGGGCAAAATGTGCCGTAAAAAATTTTTCTTGATTCGCTTAAATCGAGTATGCAGTTTGGAGCGCAGGCTGGTCCGCAAGTGGCCAAGGGTAATTTTATTTCATTCCGCTGGCAGCACCGCCACCCAGGGGAAAAACATTTTTTTCGATATGGTGTTGCGCCAAAGTTAGTTGAGGCGACTGAGTGGGTGCGAGAGGAGAGGTAAAAACGTCATTCTATCCGCTATATAGTTTAGAATATGGGAAAAATATGGACGTTTCGAGATTCAAGATGGCGGCGCCGCTGGCGGCCATTTTGTGATTTTTTGAAAAATTCCATTTCTTTTTTGGGAAATTTAAGGTGGTAGATGGTTTTCGATGTAGTCGATATGTATGAGTCGGTTGTTGGAGCTCATGGGATGTATAGTCGAGTTTAAAAATTTTCGCCATTTTAGGGGTAATTTCCGAGATTTTTCCCGAAAACTTCGAAAATAGAAATAATGATATTTTGATTCATCCGAGTGCTATTCCATATTGATCGGGCCCTATCAAATGACATTTGACCATTTTTAAGGCCGCATTGTGGCAACACTGGAAGTTGTGTATGTTTTCAGGTTTTCCGGTGTTTGGTCTCGTGGCGCTCTCCGGTGGGAGCTACGGGGATAGTGAAAACTGCGTTGCACTCGCCGTTTGATCGGCTATCCGCCACTGATGCTTCGGTTTCCAAAAACAAGACGGCGGCGGTGATGGCGGCCATTTTGTAAATTTCGAAATTTTAAGTTTTTATTTGATTGGGTTTTTTTAGGGGTAAATAATTTTTTACCTGGGTAAGTTTGGTGTCATTCTATAGCCAGATAATGCGGCCACATTTTGGTAGGCAGATTTTCCCCAATTTCGGGGTATTTTTTGAGTGATAAAGTTCGTATTAAAAAAAAAAAATTTTTTTGCTTTTTGAAAAATTTTGCCTGAGAATCGTTGTCTGGAATCTCTGATGGCCCAAAATGGTCATCTCGTGTCGATGTGATGGCAACACTGAGAGTTGTTGACGATTCAGTGAGGGCCGGTCACTTCGGTAGTTCCCCATACATTTACTATGAAATCGTTCTTCTATACGTAGTATAGAGGAAGTCTTGTACAGTTAGTATGAAATCATCTTTTTGTTGTCTTTCCCGTTGGTCTTTCTCAAGGGATAGTTACTATTTAGTATGAAATGAAAGAATCATTTCGTTGATATGTTTTCTAAGGGATAGTTATTGTTACTGCTTAGTTCCTTATACATTATGCTACTTCATAACTGATGCAGAAAATTTGTTATGTGTGCTAACGCTTACACACAGATACACACACACTACTAAAAATTGGTGTTGCCACAAAAAACTCGTCACCCCAAAACCAGGTAATTTAAATAAAACATGAATACTACTTTTGATTTTGAAGTGAAACTTCTTTAGTACTTATTGAGATCCAAGATGGCGGACGCGCCTTTTTTCATATAATATCAATATGGGTATAATTTCCGTGGTTTTCGGGGGTCCTGAATCCGAATTCAACATCCATTTTGCGGATACAATTTTTTAATATAATATCAATACGGGTAAAATTTTCGTGGTTTCCGGGGGTCCTTATTCCGAATTCAACATCCATTTTGAGATCCAAGATGGCGGACGCCACTTTTAAATAATATATCAATATGTATCAATAATATATCACTCACTGATCAACGATCGACAGTACGGCTTTAGGCCGAAACGATCGACGGGTGACCTTCTAGCGTACTTGACGCATGTCTGGGGTGAAGCTATAGACAAGCGTGGCGAGTCACTGGCTGTCAGCCTTGACATCGCCAAAGCTTTTGACAGGGTCTGGCACAAAAGTCTTCTCTCCAAGCTTCCGACGTATGGTCTGCCTGCTCAGCTCTGTACCTGGGTAGCCGGCTTCCTGCATGAGCGAAGAATTCGTGTCCTTTCCGATGGATGCAGTTCGCGGTTCATGTCAGTGAATGCCGGTGTTCCCCAAGGATCCGTTTTATCCCCTACACTGTTTCTTCTGCATATCAATGATATGATTCCTCTCGGGAACATCCATTGCTATGCAGACGACAGTACAGTGCATGCGGGCTATTTCGGACACGCAAGGCTGGGCGAGCAGAAACCGTGGAGAGTCGTGAGAATCTTGTCATTGAGCTCAACCGAGAGCTCGACTTTGTTTCAAAATGGGGTTCAGCAAATCTGGTGGAGTTCAATGCCAAGAAAACTCAGGTGTGCGCGTTTACGGCTAAAACGTCGCCATTCCTTTCCCTTCCCTCTCTCCAGGGCACAACACTAACGCTACAGAGTAGTATCACCTTGCTCGGTATGGAGGTTCGCTGTGACTTGAATCCGAAGGACTACATCGAAAGCGTGATAAAAACAGCTTCACGAAAACTTGGAGTCCTGAACAAGGTGCGGCGTTTTTTCACGCCAAATCAACTGTGCTTGCTTTACAAGACGCAAGTACGGTCCTGTGTGGAGTATTGCTCGCACCTGTGGGATGGCTCTGCAAAGTACTTACTCGATGCTTTGGATAGGTTGCAGCGTCGCGCGGCCCGCATCATCGGCGACGAAGAGGTGACTAAACACCTTGAGCCTCTCCAATTGCGTCGCAATGTTGCGTCATTGAGCGCCTTCTACCGTCTGTACCACGGCGAGTGCTCTGAGGAGATTTTTTCCCTAATCCCACCATCTCCTTTCCTTTTAAGGACTACGCGTGCTGGTCTACGTTGTCACCGACAAACGCACAATCAAGAAATGGAATTCACTGCCAGCACATGTGTTCCCTCCTTCCTACAATCCTGGGTCATTCAAACGAGACGTGAAGAAGCACCTTGCAGGTCGGCAAGGCGAAGGTGGCTAGCGCAGCGGTTTATCTTTCGCATCAGCTATCTTCGCATGTGGACTCCACTTCTGCTTAACATCAGGTGGAATGGAGTCATCTGCTTGACTTTTTATATAAAAAAAAAATGTATATCAATTTCGTGGTTTTCGGGGATCCTGATTCCGAATTCAACATCCATTTTGAGATCCAAGATGGCGGACACAACTTTTTCATAATTTATCAATATGGGTATCATTTTCGAGGTTTTCGGGGGTCGAGATTCCGAATACGTCCAAAAATATTGACCCATGTTGAAAAAGTTCGTAAGGACATCCAAATAAAGTCACGCATTCACGTCTAACACACCACACACTTAACATTTTCAATATACGGGGGGGGGGAGTTCGGATTACGCATAAAACATCGATTTCGAGATCCAAGATGGCGGACGCGACTTTTTGACAAAAGGTCAATATGGGTATCATTTTCGTGGTTTTCGGGGGTCCCGATTTCGAATACGATATCTATTTCGAGATCCAAGATGGCGGTTGCTACTTTTTAGTATAAAATCGATATGGGTATCATTTTTATGGTTTTCGGGGGTCCTGATTCCCAATACAACATCCATTTCGAGATCCAAGATGGCGGACGCGACTTTTTGACAAAATGTCAATATTGGTATCGTTGTCGTGGTTTTTGGTGGTCTGGATTACGAATAAAACGTCTATTTCGAGATCCAAGATGGCGGACGCAACCTTTTTGACATGTCAATATGAGTATAATTTTCGTGGTTTTCGGGGGTCCCGATTCCGAATACGATATCTATTTCGAGATCTAAGATGGCGGTTGCTACTTTTTAGTATAAAATCGATATGGGTATCATTTTTATGGTTTTCGGGGGTCCTGATTCCCAATACAACGTCCATTTTGAAATCCAAGATGGCGGACGCGACTTTTTGACAAAATGTTAATATTGGTATCGTTGTTGTGGTTTTTGGTGGTCTGGATTACGAATAAAACGTCTATTTCGAGATCCAAGATGGCGGACGCGACTTTTCGACAAAATGTCAATATGGGTATCTTTTTGGTAGTTGGTGGGAATAGGGAGGTGTCGCTGCAGTGGCTAAGTATTGCGTCAGCGAGTGTAAACGACGTCAACTTTATGACGTAATATTGAACACAATTCTTAAAAATAAAACCAAGTATTTCTAATAAATTCCGCTACCATTTTCACCGAATACGACCATGCTGGCGGGTATTAGAGGCCCACCATGCAAAAACGAAGCATTGTGCCCACAATATCAACCGAAAAACCCTTATGCAACAACCCAACAGGCCGCACAACCTTTTCGCGGGCTGCTCGCAGCCCGCGCGCGCAAGCGACCTCTAGTTACTATATAAAGCTAAAAGAAATCGTTACGAATTTTATCATAGTTGATTATTAACTTTCGGCAATTAAGACGTTAAACCACCATAATACCAGATTCCGATTGACAATTCACAGCTTGCCTCGTTTAGCATTTTGGATATTGGTCAATACTAATATATTGTCTAGTTCCAATCACAATCCAATTGTGTTTGCCTCGAGGTTTGATTACCTTGAAATTCAGCGTCTTAGCCACCTGACGACTGTCTTGAGAGAGTTTGCTTCCATTATAATATGTACTAGTATAGTCCAGTTTACTACTATTGAATACGATAATTGACTTTGCTAGTACCAACTGACACACTCGGTTTACTACTAAGTATATATTTATATGTATATAGGTATATTATGTTCTACTAGTACCAACTGACGATGTCAATTTACTACTATATTATGAACATAAATTCACATTAAACTTTTTATGTTTTCTTAGTACCAATTGACGTTGTCAATTCACTACTATGTATGTACATAAATTCATATCATATATTATATTTTTCTAGCACCGATTGACGTTGTCAATTTGCTACTATATTATGAACATAAATTCATATTAAACTTTTTATATTTTCTTAGTACCAATTGACGTTGTCAACTTACTACTATGTATGTACATAAATACGCATCATATATTATATTTCTCTAGCACCATTGACGTTGTCAATTTGCTACTATATTATGAACATAAATTCATAATAAACTTTATATATTTTCTTAGTACCAATTGACGTCGTCAATTTACTACTTACTACATTTATGTAACTACATAAAATCGCATATACATTTTAATTTTCTAGTATTATGTATATAATATACAATTTTTTTCAAGAATATGTGATTTCATACATATTTGGCATTATGGGTTGAATCCATATGTTCTGTGTTGTAAAGAAGTAATTGTTCATTACTTCTGGTCATTAATTTAAGCAAAGCCGCCCATATATGTTAACAAATTTACGACCCTATATTGGGCCATGTTACTACCCAATTGCATAAACAAACATTTCAAAGGTGCTAGTACCTCACACGTTCAAAATGCCCATCCATGTAGGTAACCTTGATGAGTTTTCACTCATTCGCCTATTGTACGGTATACTTTACTCGGTCGGGTCAAAACACCCCCCCGATTTGACTAATATATACAGGCCATTGATACAGGCAGAGTATATTGTTGTATGGATAGTCAGAAATTAGCAGATTTAGCTAGGTACTAGATTTATTAATTTGTGTACACTTACTCTCTATATCATGCATAGGTAAGGTAGGTAAACAAAATTGCTGCTTGCTACATATAATTCCACCTACTTACCTAATTTTGAGCTCCAAGCCAAGTGTGATGTTCAATTTACATAATGACAAAATTATAATTTTCATTTGTAATGAAATTTTTTTTTTTTCATGATAAACATGTACAGTCGACCAAATTGAATCATGACCCACCTTAAGATCATTTTCCTACAGTCACTCTATACAAAGTAGGATGAAATTCGCTTGTACGTACATTTCTAAGTAACGAACCTGTTATCAATTTGTTAGACACTGACAGTGTCAAATAAATATGGCTTTTTAAAATTTGTTCAGACTACTACTTGACATCTGACACATAACGTCATTTTATTTTTAAAAATATAATAGTTATTCCATTTTCTCAGCAGTGAAAAGAGTTTAGATTATGAACGACATCTTATTTAAAATTCCAATGGAGACTTTACTGCAGTGATAAGAAAGATTAAAATTGCATAGATCTCTGACCCGTAATGACGCTTTTTTATTCATAATTAAAACGTACTAAGTGCAACACGCATGATAGCGAAGAAAACCTAACTAAATTTATGATTCTAAAGGAATGATCGGCCAAGTGGGTCATGATTCAGTTGGTTCGACTGTACTTCTAGTGTCTTGTTTTATTTTCACCTATAACCTGGCCAATAACTGGCCACCAACAATGGAACGGTTTAATATGTATATATTAATGCGATTGCGACTACGTCTTGGTTATGAGAATATGACGCCTTTAAAAGAAAAATCATATCGTCCAAATTAGGTTTTTTTTTTTCTCTAAGTAGGTCACCATTGAAATTATAATCGATCACCAAGGATATTGATATAATATAATAATAGTTAAAGATGGAATGTTCTCTTAGATTTACCACGTGGAACTAATTACTTACATGCAAATTTAAATCGTAAAAGTTGTTTTATTTACAAAGGCAGGCGTGTTTCATCTACACTTATTCCACCTTCTTTTGTAAAATTGAGATTTTTATGCTAACTAAAATACGACAATGTAAATTTCAACTTTTCTGATGATTCCAGGTAACATTGTAGGTAGTCGTACGAAACAAATTTTTAATTTATTTCACTTTTTGTGTGCAAGTATTTCACTCACTTTTTATCCTCGTCGCCATTTGTGGTGTCCTCCGGAGTGTCCGGAGAGGGTTGTGCTGTAACACTAAGTCACTCTATGATTCACTGTACACTGTGGTGGCAAACGTCCGCTCGGTCCGGCGGTCGGAACACGACTGACTCAACCGAGCCGTCACCGCCATAACGGCGTATACCTTTATTGTCTATTCCACAACTACCCACATATTTAGTTAGACATCACACGCACGTATAAGTATCGCGACGCCATTATTTAAGAATAGAATAGAATAGAAAATGGTACTGGTATATTATGTTGGCCAAGACCTCTTGTCTAAGTAGCCCCATTAGTTTCTCATACATCTTTAACCAACGAGTTACTCCCACAAAGTAGGTAAGTTCAGATCCCCTGTGACGTTTCTTGCATTACGCTGCATCTCAAAATGTATACTTACCTACTTTAAGCCTGGCGTCGACTACGGCAGAAACGCGTCCAATCAAGCCGAATCGCATTTATTCCTCCAATCCTTGTGCGTTAATACGCTCGGTCGATTCCATTTGGCGCACCGATAATGGACGTGTTTTATAGTAAATTAAATATAAAGGAAGCTATCTACTTTCTGCCATGCGATTCGACTCTGCTGGGCGCGCCTAGACGCCAGGCTTTAGGTAGGTATACCTACTGGGTACTTGATTACTGAATGGTACGATTTGTCAATTTTTTAAAGTTTGTGGAGCGAAAAATTAAATTGTTTTGATAAGTGCTTAGATTATTTACCTGGATAGTAAACCTCGTATCTAAGTGGCGTCATCTGGTTTCTCAAAATTACTACAAAGAGTCCATTCAAAAGAAAAACTTTTTGATTTGATGTACGGTTTATTCTTAAATAAAGAAAATGTTGTGGTGTAATTTTTCGTTTACAATTTGACATATTATTATTCACCCGTAGCACTAAACATAATCTAAGACTAATAATAGGTACATTTGGGTGGGGAGTTTCACCCGACTGCCTTCTTGTTTTAATAACACGTATTGAGACTCCATGCCCCTCTAAATCTACAGTACAATTTATTGTTACGTTAGATACTGTTATGTTACTGAGTATGAATAAAACACTTATTATAATCAAGACTTTTAATTTGTTTCTACAAGCACTCACTCGGTAAAACTCTCTGCCAATGACAGCTGTCATCAACACGAAAACGCGGCAAACTCTGATACGTTTCGTTTCACCTAACTACTATTTAATCCTAACACAACATCTCTCCCTTTCCAATGAAATGTAATAATTAGGTACATGCACAATCATAGTGGTAAGTATACAACTCTCGTAAATACAATTAAATAGATAGCTAATTATATTTTTATATAATCATTTTCAATTAATATTGAGTTATTATACTTTACACATCTAAAAAAAATACACATTCAATATTATTACTATTTTAAAATCTATGTGCTAAATTTATTAATTAATTTTTTCATTCACAAACATAATCCTCCAAATATCTTGGTCTCCTCACAGATCTTTCAGGTCTCCTTAGTGGACTACTATCATAACATTCTTGCAATGACTCATTACTTTGTGTATTAAGATTTTCAGGTCCTGAAAGATCTATAGGTGGACTCATCTCTTTAAGTTTAATATTAGGGTATGTAGAATCATCATTATACAACTTCTGATCTTCTTTTATTGAAATATCTTGTGGAACTAGGTTTAAATGTGAACGATTTCTCCTAAACTTACCCTTGTAAGTTTCAACAATGTATGAACGAGGTTCTGCACACTTATTAACAATTTTTCCATAGATTTGTAAATCTGTAATAAAAACCTTATCCCCTAATTTAAACTCCTGTAAGTCTACTACTCTGTGTCTTCTATTGTAATAATAAGCATCTTTTAACTTTTTTTTAAATCTTTTCTCTTTTATCTCCGTCTCTATTACAACAGGTTTATTCAATTTTCTGGGAATTATGGGAAGTGTGTCTCTAAGTTTTCTGTTAAACATAAGTTCTGCAGGACTATACCCAATTTCTAAAGGAGTGTTTCTATATACTAGCAAAGCCAAATATATATCCTGATTTTTCTTTAAAAGAGATTTGGCTATTTTTACCCCAGATTCAGCTAACCCATTGCTTTGCGAATAATATGGACTACTGGTTATTAATTGAAATCCATACTGTTTTGCAAAGGCAAGGAATTTACTTTTAAATTGAGTACCACAATCACTGCGTACTATTTCCGGAATCCCATACCTCGCAAATATTGATTTACATTGAATTATTACTGTATCTTCAGTAAGATTATTTAATTTAGAAATTTCTAAAAATCTTGAATAGTAATCCATTAACACAATATACCAATTATTTTCAAATTTAAACAAATCTATTCCTATTTTTTGCCATGGTCTCTCTGGTAGTGTATCTATAATCATTTCTTCTTTGCGATTTTTATATGTTTCAATACAGTCAACACAAGTTTTGACTTTACTTTCGATTTCTTTTGATAAGCCTAACCACCAAACTGCTTGCTTAGCCCGTTCTCTGCACTTAGATATCCCTAAGTGCCCCTGATGTACTTTATTTAAAATTTCTGATTGTAATATTTTGGGTATAACAATTCGTGAGTTATACAGGAGAAGACCACTTTCTATTGAAAAATTATATCTATACTGGTAATAATCTTTGTAAATTCCTAATTTATTTTTTCCTGGCCATCCCTTAACTGTAAAATGTTTTAGTTTAATGCAAGTATTATCTTGCTCCTGTTCTTTAATAATGTTACTTAATTTTTTATTAGATATTGTATCATTTATGAACATATTTAATTGTAATTCTTGTTCAGTTTCTTTGTGTGCTTCCGATAATTCCAACAAAGGTTGCCTGGACAACGCATCTGCTACAGAAAGATCTTTACCTGGAGTGTATATAACTTTATAATCATATCTCATAAGTTTTAATCTGAACCTAAGTAGCCTTGGACTCAAATCATCTAATGGTTTTGATTGTAGAATTTGCACAAGAGGTTTATGATCTGTCTCCAAGATGACATGAATACCTAGTATGTAATCTCTAAATTTATTTGCAGCCCATGATAAAGCCAAACACTCCTTTTCAATTTGAGCATAATGTCTTTCTGCATTAGTAAGAGTTCTACTAGCATAGATAACTATATTTCTTTCACCATTCTCGTTTTCTTGCATTAAAGCTGCCCCTAATCCAAAAGAACTACTGTCAGCTGATACTATTATTTTAAAACCTGGATTATAATGTGCCAAAATAGGAGAATGTGATAATTGGTTTTTTATATCTAAAAATGCCTCTTCTTGTGGTTGATTCCATACAAAAATAGTATTATCTTTTAATAAACAGTGCAATGGCTGTAATATTTGTGACTTATTTTGTATAAAACGACCTACAAAATTAACCATGCCTAAAAATTGGAGCAGTTCTTTCTTATTTGATGGTTTCCTGAATTCTTTAATTGCCTTTACTCTTTCCTGGTCTACTGCTATTCCTTCTTGACTGATTACATGACCTAAATAATTTATTTTTGTTACTCCAAAGAGACACTTATTTTTATTGATTGTCAATCCCTCAGTATGCAACCTTTGCAATACTTCTCTTAAGGTTTTATCGTGGGACTCTTTGGTAGCTTCATACACTAAAATATCATCAACATGGATTGCTACTTTTAGGTCTTTAAATAAGTTAGAAAATTTCATACTGAAATATTCTGGAGCGCAATTAAACCCAAATGGTAATCTATGATATATTTACCTCCCAAATGGAGTAATAATGGTAGTCAACATTTTTGAAGCTTTATCTAGTTTTATCTGATGAAAACCAGATGTTGCATCGATTTTTGAAAAATACTTTGCTCCATGAAGCTTTGCTAATGTTGTCTCTACTTTAGGAATTGGGTATACAGGACGTAAGATATTTTTATTAACTTGTGTATAGTCTCCACATAACCTAATCTTTCCATTTCTAAAAACTACAACAATAGGAGACACAAAGTCAGTAGGCTCTTCTATTGGACTAATAATTCCTAAGTTCTGCAATCTGTCTAATTCTGCTTTAACTTTTGGCAATAGAGGGATGGAAACACTTCTGGGGGAATACTGTACATAATATTTGGGGTTATCCACTAATTTGATATGAAATTCATCCTTAAAAACACCTAGGTCGTCAAAAATTTTTGGAAATTCTTTCTCTATATTCAAATCAGTTTTTTGTTCTGCTTGTGAAATTGAACATATTGTTATTATATTCATTACATCAATAGAAGGTCGACCTAATATGGCTGAACTTAATCCTTTTATAACATAAATATTACCTATGTATTGACAATTCTTATACTTTAATGTTAGTTTCACTATACCTGCAACTTTAAGCTTTGTGCCATCTGGTCCTCTAATTGTATCCACACATTTCTCTAACTGAAGTCTGTTCTTAATTGCTACACTCTCTGGTATCGCACTTATGTCTGCTCCTGTATCAACAAGAAAATTCACTTTGTCAACCCACATGTCACCTTGATACATATTCACACTGATCATATACTTTTCTTTTCTGCTGCATAAATTAATCTCAAGCACTTTACTGATTACCTCTTTATCTTCTTCTCCTATTCTTCTTATAGCTCTAGATCTACATAATTTTGCAAAATGCCCAGTTCTATGGCAATTATGGCAAGTTGCTTTTGATGCTGGGCATTTAGTGCGCTGGTGTCTCTCCAGCCCACAAAACCAGCACTTATTGCTTTTGAAATTAGTAAACTTTTTTTCTTCTTTTATTTTGTTAATTTCTATTACCTCTGTATTATTTCTTATATTTTTAAATTCCTCTTTCTGTATTTCTGCCTGCTTTCCCATCAACGTTGCTTCTTTCAAAGTTAGATCGTTTCTTAGGAGCATTCTTTCGCTACATGTTTTATCCTTTATGCCGGTTACAATCTTATCCCTTACTAGATCTTCTTTTAAAAGGCCATAGTTACAGTTTTCGGCTAACTTATGAATTTCCGTTAAAAAATCATCAAATGTTTCCTCATCCTTTTGGAGACGCATGTTAAATTTGTAACGCTCATATATAATGTTTCTTTTGGGAGCGAAAAATTCGTCAAAATACTCGAGAAGCTTATCATAGCTTTTATATTCTTTGAATTGAATAATAATATCTTCTGCTTTACTTCCCATCGAGTATATCAGGCAATCAATTTTCTCATTCTCTGACATTTTATCATTGCCTGACAAGGACATGTATCTGTTAAATCTTAATATATACTTATGCCATTCTTCTGCTATAAAATTAAATTGGCCTGGGGGTGTGATTCGGACGTTGGTATTGCTTACTTGTTTATCGTGAGCGACCTCCATGATGTTAATATGTAGTTCTTTTTTCACTGAAATTATACTGAATTTGCTTTTACCGCTGCCACCATGTTATGTTACTGAGTATGAATAAAACACTTATTATAATCAAGACTTTTAATTTGTTTCTACAAGCACTCACTCGGTAAAACTCTCTGCCAATGACAGCTGTCATCAACACGAAAACGCGGCAAACTCTGATACGTTTCGTTTCACCTAACTACTATTTAATCCTAACACAACAGATACATTTTCACTAGACATTGGCAAAATGTGTAAGATAACCTTTACCTATATGTGTCGGGATTAGGTACTATCGCGGACACACGCCCATAAGATCAAAATCGCTTGCGCACTCGTAGCAAAACGTAGTAAAATACTATAGTAAACTTAGACAAATAGTAAAACAATTTACGTGTTAAAGGCTAAATTTCCTCTTTTAAATTAATGGCATTCGCGACATATTAAAGATTACGCATTTCGTCAATGTCAAGTGAAAATGTAGGTACTTAAAGTAACAGAGAAATTGGTTATAAATGTAGTCTCCCAACGCGTGTTTTCACAGCAAGGACTCTGGATAAAAACTCCTAGAGGAACCTAGTTTTGAATTGCTTAACCACGGAACCTACACAGTCGTTTTTTGTGTCTTTTACATTTTGATATATTTACCCTTGGCACTAATAATATAATTGGGTGGTTCGTGTATATGTGTTAGACTGTGCTTAAGTATTTTCCCATCCAAGCTCATCTTAAAACGTGCCTTACATCCTAGTAGTTTCTTAGAACAGTAGTAGTTCATGCTCCTGTTGTCTTTGGAAAACGTGTAGTTATTCAACATGATTATATGGTTGCCTTTCCGAGTGGGTATAGTGTGATACTCCAAATTAACTGAAATAAATAGACCAAAAGTGTATATTGTAGTAACAGACAGTTTAGTAAGAATATCCGTAAAGTTAATCTAAGCCGTCAATTCATTTTGTTCCAAAATAGATTTGCATTCAACAAAGGTTCCTTTTGACACAACCATCGCGTTTATAACTTGAAAATAAAATGCTGAATATTAATTATATTTAGGTATGTAGGAACCTACTTTTATTACATAGGTAACCTGTGAATCAGACCCTTCGTCATTTCAGCCGAGATGCGCTCACCGTTGCACCTAGGCCTACAAATCAGACCTTGGTAAATACAAAAAATACTAACAAAAGCCTTTACTATATTTTTTTACAACTACCTGACCCAGCAAACGTTCTTTTTTCTTTTTAGTGGTATGAAATATAATTTACGACCTCTTACACAGAACATTTCATGAAAATGGATACACCCATTTCGGAGGATTGCGACTACCAAGAAATTTATAGGTAAAACTGTAAGCCTCACTACCAATAAAAGGGTGAAGACAACTTTTTTGATCCTAAGTTTGAATGTTTCCGTTTCCTAACCTGTCTCTTTCTAACTCTCCCCACAACTCTTAGACAAAGAATTGTCTAAGCCACAACTATACGATCAATGATGACGTAGGTAGGTACGTATTTATGACGTACGGTACGTACGGTCACGTGCTCTAGTGGTAGAAAGAGACAAATGGATAGTAAGAAGTTGCTAAGTAAAATTTTATCTTTACTTTTTGTTCGAGTTATGGCTTCCAATTTTGCCTATAAATTTCTTAGCGACACGATATTTTGATCGTATAGTTGGGCAGATCTTGAAGTACTGGACCATTGGTCGAGTAACCCATTTTATAAAAATGGTAGTGGTCAAGATTGATCAGTAGGTTCAGGGTAATTTTTTATGACCAAGCGGAGTGGATTGGTTTGTGGAAGCATATTATGGCCTAAGACATAGGTAATTGCGGCGTTCACGATGTGCCCGGGCATATCACAATGCCTAACTATATGACATTCCGATGCCGACGATTACATGGCGTAAGCAACGACGCCCACTCGAAAGTATCGGCTATTGTATCATTGTTAAAATGATAAATAATAAATGAATGACGTAATATCAGTACCCACCTAACAAATTAAATTCAGTACCCGTAGTGTAAGTTTTTTCGTATAAAAAACGTTACTTTTGTAGTTGCGTTAAGAGCTCAATTTGTATAGGAAACGTGAATAGCGTCCCTAGAGGAAATAAGCGCAAATCATGTTTCCCATACAATATGAGCTTTTAACGCAACTACAATAGTTACGTTTTTTATCCGAAAGAACTTATAGTACGGGTACTGGAGTAGCGTCATTTCTGTTACACGTTGTATGCAATAATAGTTAAACGTGGCGCCACACTAGCCGGTCGTTTTTTGCTACAGTTCTTTGCTACCTAGAAAAGACTATAAAAACGGGTTCATCGTAACAAACTCACCCTTGGCCGGTCTTTCTTAATCGGCGCTCAGTCGTAGTCTAGCGCTTGCCGAGAGAGGTACTCGTGTACCTTTATAATAATACGTAAAAAATCGTAATGGACGATGATGAACTCATGCTCTTTTTTTTAAAGTGTGTAAAAAAGGACATACTGCATATCCCATAAACACGGGTTTTTGGATACGTAGAATAACAGATTCTGTCGATCCCGCGATTTTTCGCAACTCTGCAACGAGTCCACGCAGGAGCACAGCTACTGGCGTACTGAATGACGCAAAATCGCCGAGGGGCGTGATCCCGTTGCTTGCTTACCGTGCGTTCTTTCCGTTTCACACCGGTAGGTGTGTGATGGGTAGTAGGTACATTTTGTATTGCATTCTTGCCTTCCGGTTTTATGGTATTTTCTAGGTAGCAAAGAACGACCGGCTAGTGTGGGGCTACGCTAAAGCTGTACCTACGTTTGTTTGTACCTCAATAAAATAAATGGTAGGTATTCATTTCATAATATTTATTTTTTCACCAAATATACCAACTAACTACATGCAATACATTGATTAAACGGTCTATCATAGAAGGTATTCTGTGACCGACTTTAGACGTAGCTCGAGAATCAAATTCGGCAAATCAACTCTTTGGAGACTGATCATAATTCCCTGGCTCGTGGATATGTACCCCTGTCGTACAAACGACTTCTTTATCGTTGGACACAAATAAACGCGCTCGACAGTTCTTCATCTTCGAGCAATACCACCGCCAGCCCTCCTTCAATGGATACGGGAATTTGGCGTAAGTGTAATTTCTGTACAACAGCAGTTCTCGGCCGCGTTTGGATAACATATGGACAAGCTCTGCAAAAAAATAACAAGTATAAAATTAATATCTAGGTAAAAGTTGATTAAGTAGTTGTAATCTGTCATCATTGACAGCATGGCATAGCTCGGCGCGACACAGCACACTTTGGGATACCAAATCATCCTGTGGCATCCCGGGGCATAAAACATGATCTCGTGGCGTATCACATTAATAATATACTAGATCAAACTTTCTTTTTTATTTCAACTTAGCACTCATTTTCCTCGTGAAGTAGGCCTATGTCCAAAAGACAGTGCAAGTTCCTCGCTGATGATGATAACATGAGGTAGGTAAGGTCTCAACTATTGCAGCGGCGTGCTGTTGCATCTCGAGGAATGACGCGGCATACCGCATCACGTGTTAAGGTCACGTGGACGCAAGGCCTCTCCTTGTCATCGAAGGAGGTTTATGCAGTAGTCCACCAAGCTTGCCCAATGCGGATTGATGGACGGAGTATATGGTGATCCATTAGTAGCTTTCTACGATACCCGTTGGAGGACATGGGTTAATGGTATTCTACTCTGCCGGCATACATGGCTAACGCTACAGTCCATAGCCGCCGTTTCGTAGCGTTCATATCAAAGGGAGTATAATAAAAGCTTTTAAAAAGAGGCGTTCTCTTTCCGAGCTGATAAGTGTGCTATGACCTTCAAAAGAATGTCAGTGCTAAATTCACTGACATTACATACTATAAGGTCGAAAATCGTTTGTCTATGAACCAGCCCCGGATCTTCAATTTTTTTAGGTGGGGCAAAAACTGGAAAATGCCGCCCCCGCCTCCTTATATTTATTTTTAACCGACTTCCAACAAGGAGGAGGTTCCGTATTCGTCTGTATGTATTTTTTTTTATGTATATATACAGGGTGTAAAAGACATGAACAGTCAAACGAGAACCATGTATTCTGCTCACCATCATAACATTTTTTTTACTTTAAACTACACCTGGGAAATTGATAGTTACGATTTTATTGAAGGTCAAAGTCATAATTTTTTTTTTCATTTTTTTATGAAAACGTATAGTAGAAAAATTTTAATTTTTTTAGTATTTCATAACAAAAAATGGCTTCAAAACGTCAGCGTTCAATGTAGCTCACTCGATGCGCACGGACCTCAGAGTAAACAGGACACTCTGAGGCACGGACACTAACGAACGGGCCGCCGTCTGGCAAAATTATCGCGGTTTTGCGAGTTATGTGCGAGTTGAGCCCTTTACATTGCGCGGTACAATTTGCAATTTTTTTTAACACCAAAAAATAAAAATCATTTCCCAGCAATATTTTTTTTGAAATATGTCTTATTTTGATGTGTAGAATACATGGTTCTCGTTTGACTGTTCATGTCTTTTACACCCAGTATGTACACCGATATCTCCGTCATTTGTAAACCGATTTTCAAAATTCTTTTTTTATTCGATAGTGTATACTCCTGAGGTGGTCCCATTGTCACCAAGTCATGATCTGATGATGGAAAGCTAGGGAAATCGAGGGCAACCCTCTGAAAACTACGGAAAGGGAGGGTTATTGATATTTTTTATAAAGCTATTCTAGTATAATTGCGTCTGGTAGTCATCTCATGTTCATGAGCTGATGATGGATGGTAAAACTCCTTAACTGTTAGGAGTTGGTTGATGTTTGATATATTGAATATTAAAATGTGTGCTAGGTACCTGCTGTACTGTTTGAAGTCAGTGCCAAGCCTACTAAGTATTCTATAGATCCGCCTGCCACATCATATTTATTGATCAAACCATCCCGCGATTGCGACTGAACGCGCCAGCTTGGGTGATGAGAGGCTCGTTGCGCTGAACTATTGGCATGGCTTGGCACCGACTTCAAACAGTACAGGAGGAACCTAGCACACATTTTAATAATATGTTATTTTCATACTTTTTGAAGTCGGTTTGACTTTTTTTTAAAGTTGTTTATTTTTCTATTTTTAGTGTCAATAATTGATTTTTTTTATATTTATTACGAGATGGCAAACAAACTTGTGGCCCACCCGGTGTTAAGTGGTTCCCTCGCCTGTAGACACTTGCATTATTAAGGGGAAATCACTTAACATTAGAAGTTCTTTGCCAGTCTGGGGATTACTTTATGGGTTTCGTGCCCTTTTTATGTAGGCGACAGGCTGGCAACCTGTCACTATTTGGAGGCACTGCATGGTCCATACTGTCAGAGGTAGATTTATGTGTGACAAAATGTTACATAAGACTCTGCTCAATCCGTCATGAGATTACAAGCGTAATCGTATGTATGTATCGGCCTATAGGAGTAACTTTAATATTTAAATAGTTATCATCCAAGTCCTAACCATTAAGGAGTTTTTCTTTCCATCATCAGGTCACTTGAATAACCTGAAAGAATACAACTATCGCTCTTTAGGTACCTTAATTATTTAAAAAAATGTTATTCAACTCCTAATTAAGGAGTATTTCCTTCCATCATCAGCTCACCTGAATAACCTGAAAGAATACAACTATAGTCCTTTAGGTACCTTTAACACTTATAATCATCAACCAACTCTTAACAGTTAAGGAGTTATTCCTTCCATCTTCGGCTCACCTGATTATCTTGAAAAAATACAACTATCGGTCTTTATGTGCCTGTAATATTTAAAGAATTATCATCCAACTACTAACCGTTAAGGAGTTTTGCCTTCCATCATCAGCTCACCTGAATAACCTGAAAGAATACAACTATAGTCCTTTAGGTACCTTTAACACTTAAATAATCATCAACCAACTCTTAACAGTTAAGGAGTTATTCCTTCCATCTTCGGCTCACCTGATTATCTTGAAAAAATACAACTATCGGTCTTTATGTGCCTGTAAAATTTAAAGAATTATCATCCAACTACTAACCGTTAAGGAGTTTTGCCTTCCATCATCAGCTCACCTGAAGAACCTGAAAGAATACAACTATCGCTCTTTAGGTACCTTTAATATTTAAAGAATTATCATCCAACTCCTAATCATTGAGGAGTTTATCGTTTCATCATCAGCTCACCCGAATAACCTGAAAGAATAAAACTATTGGTCTTTAGAATTATCGTAAATATTTCAAGAATCATCAACCAACTCCTAACAGTTAAGGAGTTTTACCATCCATCATCAGCTCATGAACATGAGATGACTACCAGACGCAATTATACTAGAATAGCTTTATAAAAAATATCAATAACCCTCCCTTTCCGTAGTTTTCAGAGGGTTGCCCTCGATTTCCCTAGCTTTCCATCATCAGATCATGACTTGGTGACAATGGGACCACCTCAGGAGTATACACTATCGAATAAAAAAAGAATTTTGAAAATCGGTTTACAAATGACGGAGATATCGGTGTACATACTGGGTGTAAAAGACATGAACAGTCAAACGAGAACCATGTATTCTACACATCAAAATAAGACATATTTCAAAAAAAATATTGCTGGGAAATGATTTTTATTTTTTGGTGTTAAAAAAAATTGCAAATTGTACCGCGCAATGTAAAGGGCTCAACTCGCACTTATCTCGCAAAACCGCGATAATTTTGCCAGACGGCGGCCCGTTCGTTAGTGTCCGTGCCTCAGAGTGTCCTGTTTACTCTGAGGTCCGTGCGCATCGAGTGAGCTACATTGAACGCTGACGTTTTGAAGCCATTTTTTGCGCCAGCTTGGGTGATGAGAGGCTCGTTGCGCTGAACTATTGGCATGGCTTGGCACCGACTTCAAACAGTACAGGAGGAACCTAGCACACATTTTAATAATATGTTATTTTCATACTTTTTGAAGTCGGTTTGACTTTTTTTTTTAAAGTTGTTTATTACGTTTATCATCTATATAATTTCAGCTATCAGATGTCCACTAATTGATTGACATTTGGACATAGCCTACATAGGCGGTATATTTACTAGGTGGTAGACCCATATGTAGGGTCGTCTCGGTCAATGCTTATTTCTGCCGTCAAGCAATTCGCTGTGTTTCGGATTGAAGGGAAAGGTAGCCAGTGTAATTACTAGGCATGGAGGGCATATCATTTTAGTCCCCAGGAAGGATGGCAAACGCACTTGCAGTGTTAAGTGATTTACACTTAATATTGCGACCACTTAACATCAGGTGGTCCGCAAGCTTGTTTGCCGTCTAGTAACATAAAAAAAAATAGGCCTTCCGGAAATAATGCATCCATCGCTGTTTTTTCTGCACGAAAAAAAGAAAACAGGAACTTTTATAGTTTGAAATAGTAACGTGGCGCTTCAAATGCGTGCTGCCGCGATCTGCGATTCCTGCGGACGAGCGGGTGCGTATTTTGAACTATGCCTACGCGCCTCGCTCGCGACTAATACCTAATGTTCGTGCAGCACGTCTCACTCCGCGCTCTGGATATCGGTCGAGTTGATATGGCCATGAAATTTCTGCACTTATACTATACTATTATTTATTCTGTGGCCAAAGTTAAGTAAATGATGAGTTGTCCATTCGTCTGTAAAGTGTGAATTTGGCCGCCCTCTGAACTTGCCGCCCGGGGCATAGGCCCCGGCTTGCCCCCCCCTAGATCCGGCGCTGCTATGAACAAAATTTCGCCGTGCCGTGCTATATCGTCAATGGGGGCCGGCTCTAAGCCTCTAGAGTAGCGAAGATAACTCGAACTAACTACTTAAGCTAATTAGAGAGTAGCCTAGCCAAGTGACCAGTCGATTGCGTTGAACGTCTAACGAAAATAATTATTATGTATGAAACTGACGTTTTAGTGAGAAAGCTCTATGGCGACCGTAGTCAAGAATTAGCCTCCCGTCCACTAGCGTTTATTTCGTATGACTTGTCCTCATAGATGAGCTGTAGAGAAACAACATAAATAAAACCGTTGAGGTCACTAACTAAATGTCATTTCTACATGTTTTTCTGCGACTTTATCATTCCTCGCCAGTCCGAGAGGAAAAACAATCCTTTTGTTTTCTCGTTAAACTGTTGTCTGTAAGCAGGTACCTGAATTTGTTATTTTGCAATTTTAGTGATTTCGTAGAACAGTCGTTTTAAGAAAAACTGCCTTAAATGAAACACCACAAGTACTTAAATTAGTAAGATTTATTTCCCATATAGACAAGTCACAATTATTATAAATTAGAATGGTATAGCTTGCGTCAAACTTCTAGTTCGCTCTGAAGTTGGTTCCGCTTCGTTCGCACAGCCGTACCACCTACCAACAAGGTGCAATCTCGTACAATCGCCTCGTGTTCAGAGCGAACTAGAAGATTGGCGCGAGCTCTACGTAATATTTCATACTTTTAACACAATAAAATAATTTATAGATTTAACTATCATTATTTCTACATACATAATCAATTTTATTATTCCCGAGGATTTGAGATCCTAAGTAGGTACAAGTCCCAGATAAATTCGAGTAGGTACACTGCCGCGCCGTCCTAACGAAAATGCAGTAAGGAACAAAGAAAACCTTTGTTCCGTACTTCGTTAGGACGGCATCCCAGAGAGGCTTTGGACCGGCCGTCAAAATCTAATGCCAAATCCTATATCAGTGTTATCTATATCAAGACAAACTGCACCGACTCCAAATAAATCGGGAGCAGGGTAGAAAGAAAGACCATACAAGAATGTTTGCTTTTTTACTTCTTCGGCGGCGTTTTCAATGCATTTAAAACATTGTCTGGGTTCAGGTAGTACTTGGGCGGCGGATGGCAATGTTCTTCGAAAGCTGAGGAGACGATGTTTTCACCCTCAGTAAAGATGACAGCGCGGCAGTTCTTGTAGTTGGAGCACACCCATCTGCACCTGCCGCCTTTGACGTAATGCTTCCTGTAGGTGTGTTGGCGGAACAGAAGGATTTCCTTACCCTTCCGTGACGTGAGGAGTATTGCGGGATCTGTTTAAAAACATGTTACATTGCTTAGGTTTTAGCCGACTAGCCGCTCGAATACGGTGCGCACTAACCGGGGCAGTTCCACATCCTTACAGAAGCCCGCAGTCAGTAAAGCGCAAGGTTGCGTATGACAAGTATCTTTTTAGGTCTCTTAGCTCTCTTTTCATGTCAAGAGTTTAGACGTCATAATGCGTGACACATGCCTACCTGGCGGTACCACTCTACATGTTCGTAGGTACTGTTTTATTTCTATCGGTGAGTTTGCTAGAGTTCCACGGTCTAAGGCCCGGACTCCACCAAAGCGGATACGAGAAGAGAGTAGCTGTGTTTTAAACAACCAATAGAAATTCGTTATTCACACATCTCGTCTCCACTCAGCCTCGGTGGATACCTCGTCAAAGCGTCCTAGCGCCGAGTGAGAACATTGCATACTGAGTCGTCGATTTGTTTGACAGTATAATCACAGTCTATGATTAAACTGTCAAACAATGATATTATATTTCTTTTTGAATACATATAATATAATTCCTGTCAAATGTATTTACACTGTGGTATATTACACTAACGGCCACTTGCACCAAGTTTAGCGTTTTACAATTTTTCAAAAAGTGACAAAAGTCAACTAAATTCATAGGAATGGTTTGTTCCATTTTCCAAACTGTAAAAAGTAAGTAGTTGGTGCAACCGCTCTTTAGTACTATTTAACACATAGATCTATAATTACTGACGTTTATAGATTGGCAATGAATCGGCTAGGGCGAAACAAAAAAAAGGCATCAATATGAGTCCTAATGCGTATGTGTGCGTGAAAAATAGTACTGCCACAGTCTATAGAAGTCTTTACACTGTGATACTGCAGTCTGACAGTTGCTATCTTTTCTACGTTACTGACAGGCCTACCTAGGCTGCCTGAGAGTACGTGAAACGGTCTCGTCTATCTGTCTCGCTCTAATATTCGCGAAGTATGCTCTTTCACTCTTGATCGGATCTACAGTTTCCTAAATCTATGGTAAAGGTAGAGGTAACACAATTCAGCGCAATAGTGTGGCGTCAGATCTGTTCCATCTTTTTTGGATTATCTATGAGTATGCATGTAAGTCCAAGATTTTATAATAAAATTTAACACTCACCATCTTGCGGATCCACGCGATCGACAGTCTGAGGCGGCGAATGGGCATGTTCTTCATCCGCCACTACAATCTCATTGTCTTCATTCAGATACAAGGAGGCCGTACACATTTTATTCACCGAACAAATCCACCTGACTCCGGTCTTAGTGACGTAAGCCTTTCTGTATCTAAACCCTCTGTATTGCAGAACGGTTTTGCCCCTTCGTGACGTCACAAAAACTGCATCATCGTCACCTATCTCGCTGTCTACGCCTTCGTCTGTTATTTTGCTCGTCCCTCCTTCTTCTAACACCAGATATTCTTCGTCGATGTCATCGCCTGTTGAAAACCACGATAATTTAGATTCTTATGAGCTTAGGTAAATAAACTTACGATGATGGTATCTACAAGATGTCTTGAATTAGTTAAAATATACAGTACGGCAACAATTATTTTATTTGTGACAATTTAAAATTAATAGATATAATGAACATAGTGAATTTGAGTTTTCACACAAATTCCTTATACACCTTCATGAGTTTTGTAACTACCAAGAGGTTAATGAGTGTGCGTAAGGTCGTACATGATCACGTTCTTATGGCTATCCAGTCTCACCCTGGCCTTGCATTTAGCTGACATTCTCCTGGAACACATCCAATATCGCTCATCGTTGTTTTTGATTTGATTATACGTGTAGTTTCCTAGTACGAGGACATTGTGTTTACCTGCCCTTGAAGGGACGAACTGGCATATCATATCTGAAAACATTAAAATATTAAAATTCTTTTACAAATCAGCCTTCAAATGAAATGTGCTTTTGTGCCCCTCTATGATCCCAAGAAAATAGATTGTTCACCCCGGAGGGGGAACAATTCATCTGTAAGCCCTTTGTTATTTTTGCGTTATCAAACTGATTCATAAAACCTTTTTTTCGGCATCAGCCAACCTTTTTTTTCTACTAGATTTGCTTCAATCCCTTCTCCAATAGAGCGCAATCCTTGAAGATATGCATCGAGAATGTGATCTAAACCATATTCATTTAGCAAAATAGTATTTTTTCTTTTTTTGCTCGATACTGAAGAGTCTCCATATGAGACACATGGTCTTCCTCGTTTACCAGAAGAAGTAGACGGAGCAGAATCGGAAGAAGTCACGGAATATTCAGAATCCAACCAATTGGTGTTCTTTCTTAAAAACGCATCCTTAATGCGTGCGGCTTCCCTCCAGCTTTTTAAAAAGGAAGGGATGACATTTTTTTTGATGTTACCAATAATAAAACTTATATTGTCTTCCGAAACATGTTTTTGCTCCAAAAATGCTGATAGTGCCGAAGCTGTTTTTTCGCCTTCTATATAAGACACTATCAGTTCACCGACATTTTAAAGAATTAAATAGCCGTACTGTACGAATGGATACATATTTTTTTAGAGCCCTTTTTCACTGGTTCAAAATGTGTGAATTATTTCTGATATCTATTTTGTCACGGTTAATGACACGAATATAATAAAAACTTAACAATATAAAATAAATAGTTGAAAAATCTTACCACAAAGTATTGATAAGCAAAGTCAGACTATGAAACCGCAAGTGATAGTTATTTATTCCCTTTCCAAGGCTAGCGTTTGATTTTATCATATATCTTCGTAAACAGCAAAATGTAGCAGCTGATTTTTTTATGTTTTTGATGAGTAATTTAACTATGAATTAACATTAGATTCAAGGCATCGGTAAACGTCGGTAAGTGATAAAAGCTTCGACGAAGTTAAGAAAATTTTTTTTTTCTATCATTTGTTTTATTAATATTTTAATATTAGAATTAAAAACCAATCATTTTTATCATAATCTCCGGTAGATGAGCTTTTCAAAAATATATAATACTTTATATCTTTCTCTTGAAGTTTCAAAAACTATTTCACTTTGAAAATCTTCAATGAAGAACTCAATATTTCCCAGTTTCATAAAAGTTTAACTTTATTTTCGGCAAAAATACTATAAATTAAGCTACAGGTTATTAATCTTTGACTTTCGAACATAACATTACATTCATTAATAAAACATGTCCTTGGCAACTAATCCATTGAGGGGTTGGGCCTTATCGTACCAAGCTGGCCCAGTGCGGGTTGGTGGTACTGAATAGGCTCCGAAACTACTGGACTGATTTTGATGAAATTTTGTTATGAAACTATTTTGAGACCCTGGGAAGGTTATAGGAGCGACACCGCGGGCGACCGCTAGTATTTAGAAAAAAAAATACAAGTAATTTAATTAAAAATTTTATTTGCCATTCGTGTAACAGTTATGTTTTATTTAGCTGTCTTTAAAAATATAGCGATTTTGAGTTTACACTCAAAACTCGTTATAAATCTTATTAGGTCTTTAACAGCTATCAGGAGGTTCGTGTGTGTGCGTAAGGTCGTACATTATCACGTTCTTCTGGCCGTCCAGCCTCACCCTGGCCTTGCATTTAGCTGACATTCTCTTGGAACACATCCAGTATCGCTCATCATTGTTTTTAATTTGACTGTAAGTGTAGCCACCTAGTACGAGGACAGGGTGTCTACCTACCCTTGAAGGGACGAACTGGCATATCATATCTGAAATTTTTTAAATATTTCTTTAACCAAGAAAATTCATTTACAAATGAGCCATGAAATAGTTTCACGTGTTTTTACAAATACCTGTTAAAAAAAACTTCACGCCGCGCCGCTTGGTCATAAAAAAACAACCTGAAATAAGCGATCTTCATTCGGTTAGGTACAGATTAATATTAATAGAAACGACTATGGATTTTGCAGCGAAACTAGCGTCGATGACGGTGACCGGTTATTCGAACCATTCTGCGCCCTGCTTCATGTACGATAAATTTTACACACGTACAATACTTGCTTTAAATTTAAGTAGACGAGGGAGCAAAAAAATCTTAAAAAATGTTTCAGTTCCATAAACATTATTATACTTATTTCAATTTCATTTAAATTTTTTGGCTTTAGGGTAGGGTGAGGTTGAGCGACCGCTCAGGGCATCGGCTAAATAAAGTGGCTCCACAGGATGCTAAGACCTTCCTACTCGGACGCCCTAGGTAGGCTAGCCAGTCGAGAGACTCCCGACAGGATGCTCGTGAAACACCAGAAGTTCTTCAGAGGTTTATTTTACACAGCTTGTTTACATGGATACCAAATTAACATAACAACACAACTATAAAAAGAACATTATACAAACATGATGTTTAGTGGCCAGCTACCAGTTAATGTGGATTATACAACGATCCTCAACACGCCCCTCATAATCTGCATTAACTAAGAATCCACTAAACCTAAACCTTTAACACATGTTGAATGTTTTGCAAGAGGTAAGGACTTGGTAAGAATATCGGCTACCATGTAATCTGTCGACAAATGTCTCAAGGTAATCTCGCCATCTTTCAATACGTTACGCACAAAATGATATTTTATATCAATGTGCTTACTCCTGCTATGAAATACGGAATCTTCAGCGAGACAAATCGCACCTCTATTATCGACAAACATTTCTACTTTGGACATCCCTACCATATCGATCTCATTCATTAAACTATTCAGGTACACAGCTTCTTTCATTGCTTCTGCCAAACTTACGTATTCAGCCTCCGTTGTAGACGTTGCAACAGTTCTCTGCTTCTGTGACTTCCACGATAAAGCTGCACCTCCAAGTATAAACGCATACCCAGAATAAGATCGTCTATCCAAAATAAAGTTTCCCCAATCAGCATCACAATTGCACTTTTGTATGAAAGCGAAAGCAGCAGGATTTTCTTTATCTTTGGGTAAATGACTTTGAGTTTTGAGCTTACCCTGAATGTCACTTCGTCATAGAACACACGCAGAGAGTAATATAAAAAAGAAAAATGTAGCTATGGCATTTACGACTTACCCACGGTTACCATTACCGTGACTTAGCATTTAGAATAGAATAATCTTTATGGTACAAAGTAGATAATTACCAAGGCGACCTTATCACTAAAAGCGATGTCTTCCAGGTAACCTTAGGATGGACAGGACTTAAAAATAAAATTGGACCTACTCAAGGAAAGATGGCGACGTTTTACTTATTGTATACCTATCGTATAGGTATATAACACTAGGTACATACGAATATTTCACAGCAATATCTACCTGATAATAATATTTTACATTCGGCTCAAGACCTCAATGGGCCCGAGCCTTTTGTAGGATTATCTAGGAGTACCATAAACATGGCACTAAAGGAGTATTGTCAAAAGAGGCACCTCAGGGAATGGTTGTCCACTCCCCGACTGACACACTCAAAGAAATTTTTAGAATCTTCACACACAGGCTACCTTAAAAGAATAGGAGGAATCAGCAGGACCCAAATCCGCTGCCTCACGGGTGCTCTCACTGGCCACTTTGCCACTAAACGACACCTGTGCACAATAGGCAGAACTGAAGACCCCATTTGTAGAATGTGTGGTGAGGAGGAAGAAAGCATGGAGCATATACTATGTGACTGTCATGCACTAGCCAATAGGCGACTAAGGATCCTGGGTCTAGGTTACCCTAAACCAGAGGACTTTATAGACCTTATTCCCGCCAATATCGTAAAACTCATACAAAATGTTTTCGATGTTGGCGGGGATGGGTGATAAGGAAAGGGGAAGCACAAAAGATGCCATAGGGTCGAAGTGCTCTGAGACAGCCTCAGCCCCGAATAATAATAATATTTTACATAGGGTGAAAAATAATATAAGTAGTATATACTGTAATCAATTAATAAATCAATCATTTATTTAAAAAAATATGGTACTTACATAAGGTGTTACAAAATTTAGTATGACGACCAACGAATTAGGATTCCTAATTCGTTGATGACGACATGATTACGACATAATATTCTAATGGTTTTAGAGTCATTCAAGCTTATTTGTTTTTCATTTAATATCGGAAAACTACATTCAGCATAATCGACAATCGGAAGAAGGAGAGAGGGACTGAACAAGCGCAATTTTAGTAGTTATCAGATCCAGAACGACCACAGGTAACCAATGACAACAAAGTATATTCCAGTCACAAGCAATAGGTGCACATAGTTACAGAACAGTCAAAATAAATCGGAAGCTCTTCACAATTTATGATATTTTCCGTCTGAAGTTTTAATATATCTTGGGGGTTCATGGTTATGGTCGTTGTTGTGGTATGAGACATCCCCTTTGAAATCTAAATGAACTTTCGCCTTGCATCGGAGCGATTTTGTTCTGGAGCACACATAGCGGCTACTGCTCCCAATACGACTGTAGGTGTAACTATTCAGCATTAAGATGTCACTTTTTCCTCTCGTTGATGGAATGAATTCAACTTTTAGCCCTAAAACCAAGCAATAGGTAAAGATATACCTAGGTACTAGATGTTATACCTATTATAAATTGCCTAGGTATCAATGGAATTACCAAAATTGATATCTACCTAGATACTTGTCAAAGAGGGTTGGGGGCCTAGAGCTCTGAAATACAGGCAAAGTACTGCGTAGTTTAGTCTCTAGTTTATCACAGACACATTTATATTAGGCTGAAGTATATTGTACCTAGCCTATAAGTCAGAGATTATCAAACTTATTTCTTTTACCGCCCCCTTTTAAAATCAATTATTTTTCAGCGCCCCCAATTTTTTATACACTCCTTAAACTTAAAAACCACAATTTAATTACTTTAATTACACAAACACGTACAGTATGAGTTTTGTTACTTTTCGAGCTCGATCAAACGTATCGTATCTTTCATACATTGCCCACTAGCGCCTCCAGCGTAAACTATCATAAACAGTGGGCAATGTATCAAAGAACGATATGTTTGTTTGATCGAGCTCGAAAACTATCAAAACTCATACTAAGAGTACTGAGCAAGTTAGGACAGTATCAATGAACCAGCCGATTGCTTCCGGATTGCACCAATAGCGCTATTTAACAATATCTTGTTACAACTTGACCGCGTACGGCGTACGGGCTATCCTAAGAAATCTATGTTAAGTATTTTTAGTTTTAATACCATCATACAGGGCAGAAATATAATTCTAATAATTAGATATTGAGTAGTAGTTAGGTTTTAATTTTAGTGAATTTTAAAATATAAAGTAGATAAAATTACAAATCAACCATCGCCCCCCTAAACTACGCCAACGCCCGCCATTTTTTTCTGGGCCCCTTAACGTCCTCCTTCATACATCTTATGTCTGTATAAGAGTTCACATGTATTACCTTTAGAATATAGTGTTATAATAGTTCACATTTACCCTTTTACCCAGCCATTGGCGTATTTGCCTCTGCTTAATTGCCTTTATTCAGTTATTAGCGTTGATAATTTCTAATAGCTGAATAAAAGCATAAACAAATACCAAAATAATGCCAATAGCGTTTTATTATTCAGAATATAGCGTGTTATTGTTTTCTGTGATCTAACATTCAGCTTTAGGTTCACTGGTGAATGTTAATAACGGTTTTATTATGCTCAAAGTGTCAAATAAGGCCACAAGTGATTAAGTATACAGCATTCTGTGTTACTTGGGAAGGTTTAAAGAGAAACATTGACACCATATTACCCAGATAAAGCTTATTTATTTACAAACATTTCAATAAAATTATATAAAAATTAATGTCTCAATTCACAAGTGGTGCTTATTGTTATCCAATTAGGTAGATCCCTATTTAATTAATTATACACCGACTCTATTTATTAACCCTATAATTCTGTTTTTGTAAAAATATTTAGATAAGTATACATTTAACTCTCTTAAAGTCGATTTTTCAATTCAAATGAAATAATATAAACATAATACCTATTACTCGTCTAACAAATTCTACATTATTTGTAAAAAATGATAATATGTATATCTCCAGTTAATTAGACAAACATTTACAATTCCTTTTTAAATTGCCATTAAACATACCCTGTACTAAACTATTTATAGGCTTAAATATTTAGATAACATACACTTACATACATACGAATACAACACACATAGTACACATTACAAGTTACGATATTTATCCTACGCGCCCAGGGGATGGATGACTGTAGTATCATACGGTGGTTCTGCCCGCCTAGCATGACCACCGAAACACGATATGATATAGCCATTTATCGCTTGGAACTGTCAAAAAACATTGGATATAACCTCCAACTTGAAATTTTATCGAAACTGCGAACATTTATAAGGCTTATTCATGTTCGCAGTATAGATAAAATTTCAAGATTGCGGTTAAATCTAATGATTTTTGACAGTTCACAGCGATAAATGGCTATATCATATCGTGTTTCGGTAGTCATGCTAGGCGGGCTGGTGAAATTTTGTCGATTACATTTGTGTCATATGTCCCCACTGGCGACCGTTGGGGTGATTTTTCTCATTTGTCACCACCAGTGGTGACAGTCGGGATCATTTTTCCCAATTATCCTCAGTGGTGACAAAGCCAGTGGATAACAACTGGGAAAGTACTAGATAAACGTACCTAGCCATATTGAAAAAAAAATCGCACTTCTAACATACATTTCGTATTTGTTACTTACCTACTTAATAAAAAATAAGTTTTTGTACCGATTTACTTACTTGTACATTTATCATTTTATAATTTTATGGATATACCTAATGTTAAACTTAAAAAAATATGTAAGTACAACGTACTTAACAATAATAATCAGGAACATTAAATTTTTCTCATGGCTTAGAAATAATACTTTATAGCCCTAAAATAAATATAAGATACAGTACCTATGATAAATAGCAGCAGATAGACTCTTATATGGAACACAATAAAAAGAGCACAAACAGCATTAAAATCTTCATGTTGATATATATATTTTTTTATGTTACGAGATGGCAAACAAGCTTGCGGCCCACCTGATGTTAAGTGGTCACCGCCGCCTATAGACACTTGCAATATTAAGTGTAAATCACTTAACACCGCAAGTGCGTTTGCCATCCTGGGAACTAAGATGATATGCCCTCCATGCCCAGTAATTACACTGGCTACCTTTCCCTTCCATCCGAAACACAGCGAACTGCTTCACGGCAGAAATAAGAAAGGCAGGATATAATGAAGTATTTACGAATATTCAAAGGGTTGAAAAATAACGATAAAGCCAACGTATTAAAAAAAAAATACAATAAATAAATATTGTAATAGAAGCCTTAAAATAAGAAACAAATTTGGGTGAAAGAAAGAAAATGCTTTTCAACTTTCTTCTATTTGTTTTTGCGATCAAGACTGGACTTTTTGTTAGATTTTTCATTTGGTACATTTTTCAAAGTTATCATTAGCAGTGGCAGAGAGACTGAGAGGTGACAAATTGGCATGGCATGGGCATGGCAATGGGAAGAGATGATGAGCATGTTACACAGAAAGTGATGAGGTTGATTATGTATGGATGGAGAGAGAGGGAGAGGAAGATTGAAGAAAAAATAAGACTGTGTGAAAAATATGGCAAAGAAGTCAATGTTGAGATGACGATAAAAGTAGAAGAAAATACCTGCAGAGTGAATTTTTCAAGTGGGCGTTCAGGGACAAATCCTAAACTATAAGAAAAATGCTCAAAGGAGTCGCGAGCTCGATTTTGATGAAAACAAAAATTGCATCATTGGATTCACTGATAAAATAATGATCATCGCTTTGATTATCGCTTCAATCAAGGTGGAACAAGAAATATTTTATTAAAATTTAACATTTTCCATTAGTTTCCTGGATATCATTATCTACTTCCTAGAAATCGATCCTTATTAAAAACACTATCGGTTCGATTCCTGCTAGTAGTATTGATTTTTCAAAAATCCAATGATGTAATTATTGTTTTCATCAAAAGCGGGCTCGAGACTTCTTTGAAAATTTTTCGATATTCCTTATACTTTAGGATTTGGCCCTGTACCTGTAGTGTAAGTTTTTTAGTATAAAATACGTAACTATTGTAGTAGCGTTATGAGCCCAATTTGTATAGGAAACACTATTTACACTTCTTTCCGCTAGGGGCGCTGTTCACGTTTCCTATACATATCGAGCTCTTAACGCAACTACAATAGTTACGTATTTTAAACTAAAAAACTTACACTACGGGTACTGAAGGCCCCGACGTTTCGTTGTTGATAATAAGGCTAACACGCTAAAATACATTTAACTAAACCACTATGGTACTTTCTCAACGTACAACCCGTCCGCTGTTTTCTCGTAAACCGGCGGAAGATGCGTGTGCTCATGGGATATGCAGACCAGTTCGTAGTCGTCGTTCACATGAAGACACACGGTGCATTTCCATCTCGACCTCCCAGAGCAATACCAACGCTCCCCACCTGACATCGGCGACGGGTTGGTGAAGGAATAACCGTTTAGCATAAGAAGGGTTGCACCATCGACAGCCGTGACCACCAACACTGGAAGGAAAACCAGAAAACAAGAACGCAAGCGGTTAGAAGAAGCGTAAAACAAAGCTTGAGATGGGGTAGTTACAAGTTTATCTCACGAACACTTGTGAGCCATAACTGTGTATATACTCGTACGGTCAGCATCAGGAGTAGATTAACACTTTAGTTATCATAATAATAATTCATACATAATAAAGGTCTGTCGACAGCGGAGAGGTATTTTTCCGCCTCATCTCATCTCCCGACTGCACTAAATCGCGCGCGCGGTACTATGGTATATTCAATTTCTAATATTAGGGATGGCGACTGCAAAGTAATAATACAAAATGGATCCGTTTAGATATATTTTATTATAATACAAAATATAGACTTTCACTAATGCACGAGTAGAAAGTATCTATACGTAAATCCAAATTCAAATAATAGCTCAACTTTTGACTAGACATTTTATAGTGATTTATCAACACACCGACAAGAACGTTTTCAACATCATTCGCATATATTTTTGTATGCAAATTCCTAATGACTTACCTACTACCGTGCTATTCTTTAAAGATCTCACTATAATTAGTGAGATCTTTGATACGATGTAATCATCGTCGCGTACTCGTGGGCAGTGGTACATCATATCATAACCCATTAGACTCTTCCAAGGAACAGAACAGCACACTCCGAAATTCACATGGTCATAAAAAAAATAACATTGAACCTCTGCAGCTGTCACTATCATTCAGTCAAGTAGATAACACGCTAGCCTCTCCCAAAAACAGTAATCTACACTCGCCTGGCCATAAAAAAAACATAACCATGAATCTACCTATCACTCATCCATTTAACCACAAAACATATTATACTGTTTTATTCCATAAACTAACATCTCTCAACCGTCATTAGTAAAAAGCTGTCCCAAACTTTAATGGTAAAAGCCCGAAAAACTGTCTCGTTTTTATAAAATCCTTATATTTACCAACTTAAGTTGTTAAATCTTAAGATTACCAATTTACGGGCAACATCAACATTTTCAGTATCATAATGATACTCATTGATCGCCTTTACACTACGTTTTTTATTCCCGCTAGCAAATTATATTGTTTTAACGATACTGCTGCCATTTTGTAACATTATCGCAGCCATTTCGTCAATCTGCCCGCGCAAGGATTTTGATTTTTCACATTAAACTTGGTCAACTTAATTTAAGTTTAATACTTCAATTACTAGGTACTAAGTAAGTACTTAAATTATGGTTATGATTAAGTAACTTTCTTGAAATTATACAGGAAGACCTGAATTTCAATTAAAAATCGAAGAAGAATACCTTAGGTAACTATGTTTGCCAGTAGTAAAATTGTTCAGTGGCCACGCTCGAAGAAGGCCCCGGCATATGAGAGTGGTCGTATTTCTTCGCCAGGAATCTATGATCATGGTCCGTATACACCCTCGCTCTGCACAGTAATCGTCGGTTTGACGAACAGTACCAACATATCTTTGTGAGGGTCGTATGATGCTTCCAATACGTGTACCGTTGATGCATCAGCAAAGAGTGACCTCGTTTAGAGTCGACGAGAAAAGCATGATCTGTAATGGAATTCTATGGATTACTTATTGCTGTTGTCGAAACGTTGTACCTATATCCAATGATGATCCTAGCATGTGCCTAAACCCATTGATTTGATGACAAATTGACAAGATTGTAGATGTGTTACGTCATAATGCAGCAGCCGTGATTATTTTGATGATTGTAAGTTCGTTTCTTTCCAAAAAAGCTTAGGTATATCTAATGAAGTGTCTTGTACCGTGCAGTGACGGTCTATAAGAATACCTTTGTCACTGCCCCTTCTCTTTCCCCTGGGTGTCGTAGGAGGCGACTAAGGGATTTATTAGCGACCATCCGCTCAACTGGTGGTAGGGCCTGACGCCCGCCTGGTTAGTTACCACCGTACGCGTGGTGTAAAACCCGTGAAGTGCTCATTGAGCGCGTTTCGGGATCAGCCAGCGTACAACCAGAGCTTGAGTTGGCGTTACCGCGACAAAGTTCGGTCCAGGGGCGACATTGGTCGAGCCGATGCCGGGGGAAATGCGTCGATCCGCCGGCCAGGGAGACCCGTAGAAACGGTTATCCCGCTGGCCGCCCGTGGCACAGTGCAGGGGCCCAAGCGTGCCTAACCAGCTCGCGAGGCTGCCCTATCATGCCACGCATAATCTCGGGGTGGACCGTCGTGCCGTGCCGGTTGGTGACCGGGATGTGGGGTCCCGGCGGCCACTCCCGGGGGGGTACGGGGGCCCTTCCGTCCGGCGGATCGATGAATATCTTTTTTAGGCAGTTCCACGGTGAAACCAGCCTCCCCACTTTGTCCGGAACTGTCGCGGTAACGCCCACTCGATTCACGTCTCTTTTTCCTTTTCCCATGGCAGCCAACAAAAAACAATCAGGTTTTACAGCGGTGCACAACCCCACTCCCTCTACACCGTTTGAGGTTGAGTTCTGCAACATACGCGGACTCCACAGTAACCTCAATGCTGTCCACCAACACCTTGAGTCAGCACGACCTGCATTGTTGTTTCTGACGGAGACGCAAATATTGCCGCCCGCTGACACAAGCTACTTGAATTATCCCGGCTACATGCTTGAAGAGTCCTTCAAAGCGAAAGCCGGAGTATGCTTGTATGTTCGGGCGGATGTTTGCTGTCGCCGTTTGAGCTGCCTGGAAGACCCATCCTTCTCCATGCTAGGGGTACACGTCGACTCTGGCCCCTCGGCTAGAGTCTACGTGTGTCTTTACAGATCCCACACCGGAGACGCTGAGACAACTCGACTTTTTGAACATCTGAGTCGGGCGGCAGATGACGCGCAGGAGCAGTATCCCAATGCAGAACTGGTGTTTTTGGGGGACTTCAATGCTCACCACAGTTTGTGGTTAAGTTCCTCCAAAACTGACCATGCAGGGATCTCTGCTCATGCATTCGCTCTCACGCACGACTTGTCACAACTGGTTGATCAGCCCACCAGGATCCCAGACATTGCAAGTCAAGCGCCTTCTTTACTGGACCTTCTGCTCACGACCCATCCTGAGGGATATCAGGTAGAGGTCCGAGCCCCTCTAGGCTCATCTGACCACTGCCTGATATCCTCCAAAGTGCCGCAGGCCAAGCTTCCGCAACTGGCGGTTGCTAAACGCCGGCTCTGGCATTATGGGTCTGCAGATTGGGATGGTATGCGCGACTACTTTGCGTCCATCCCTTGGAAGCAACGCTGCTTCAGTGATAACGATACATCAGCTTGCGCCGCTGCCATTACTGAGGAGATTGTATTGGGTATGGAATATTACATTCCACATTCCGATCTCATCAGTAAGGGCAGACGTAACCTCTGGTTCAACCGCGATTGTGCTGTTGCTGTTTCACAGAAACATGCGGCGTATCGCGCTTGGATCAGGGGTCGGGCTCTTAAAGCTCCTGATATCGAGTCACTGAAAGCAGCCTACAACAATGCTTCCAAGTCCTGTAAGAAGGCTTACATAAGAGCGGATGCCCAGCGCGTCGCACGCATTGGCCACGAATTGGTAACGCATCCTACGGGCTCCCGTAGTTACTGGCGTCTGGCCAAAGCCGTGCAAAGCAACTTCTGCCAGCCCTCGCTGCCACCCCTGAGATGTCCGGATGGGTCTTTAGCTCATAAGCCGCAGGAGAAAGCCGATCTTCTGGCAAGACTCTTTGCGGCTAATTCCCAAGTCGATGATTGCAATGCACAGCCACCGTCACTACCTCATTGTGGCACCACGATGCCTGACATTAAAATCAGGCAGCGTGATGTTCGTGCGGAACTGCAATCACTCGATGTCCGGAAAGCTAGTGGACCCGATGGCATCCCGGGCGTTGTACTTAAGAAATGTGCAGCGGAGTTGTCTCCCGTACTCACGCGCCTATACCAGCTCTCTTACTCTTCTGGACATGTGCCGGAAGCTTGGAGAGAGGCTAATGTGCAGCCTGTTCCCAAAAAAGGGGACCGCTCAGACCCGGCCAACTATCGGCCAATAGCAGTCACCTCGGTACTTTGCAAAGTTATGGAAAGGATCCTCAACAACCACCTGGTCCGTTACCTAGAGGGTCACTCTCTGATCAACGATCGACAGTACGGCTTTAGGCCGAAACGATCGACGGGTGACCTTCTAGCGTACATGACGCATGTCTGGGGTGAAGCCATGGACAAACGTGGCGAGTCATTGGCTGTCAGCCTTGATATCGCCAAAGCTTTTGATAGGGTCTGGCACAAAAGTCTTCTCTCCAAGCTTCCGACGTATGGTCTGCCTGCTCAGCTCTGTACCTGGGTGGCCGGCTTCCTGCACGAGCGAAGAATTCGTGTCCTCTCCGACGGATGCAGTTCGCGGTTCATGTCAGTGAATGCCGGTGTTCCCCAGGGTTCCGTTTTATCCCCTACACTGTTTCTTCTGCATATCAATGATATGATTCCTCTTGGGAACATCCATTGCTATGCAGACGACAGTACAGTGCATGCGGGCTACTTCGGACACGCAAGGGCTGGACGAGCAGAAACCGTGGAGAGTCGTGAGAATCTTGTCATTGAACTCAATCGAGAGCTCGACCTTGTTTCTCAATGGGGTACAGCAAATCTGGTTGAGTTCAATGCCAAGAAAACTCAGGTGTGCGCGTTTACGGCTAAAACGTCGCCATTCCTTTCCCTTCCCTCTCTCCAGAGCACAACACTTACACTACAGAGCAGTATCACCTTGCTCGGTATGGAGGTTCGCAGCGACTTGAATCCGAAGGACTACATCGAAAGCGTGATAAAAACAGCTTCACGGAAACTCGGAGTCCTGAACAAGGTGCGGCGTTTCTTCACGCCAAATCAACTTTGCTTGCTATACAAGACGCAAGTACGGTCCTGCGTGGAGTATTGCTCGCACCTGTGGGATGGCTCTGCCAAGTACTTACTCGATGCTTTGGATAGGTTGCAGCGTCGCGCGGCCCGCATCATCGGCGACGAAGAGGTGACTAAACACCTTGAGCCTCTCCAATTGCGTCGCAATGTTGCGTCATTGAGCGCTTTCTACCGTCTGTACCACGGCGAGTGCTCTGAGGAACTTTTTTCCCTAATCCCACCATCTCCCTTCCTTTTGAGGACTACGCGTGCTGGTCTACGTTGTCACCGACAAACTGTGGCTACCATTCCAACGCGAACTAAGAAATTTGGCAACTCGTTTCTTTGTCGCACAATCAAGAAATGGAATTCACTGCCAGCACACGTGTTCCCTCCTTCCTATAATCCTGGGTCATTCAAAAGAGGCGTGAAGAAGCACCTTGCAGGTCAGCAAGGCGTGGGTGGCTAGCGCGGCAGTTTATCTCTCGCGCTAGCTATCTTCGCATTTGGACTCTACTTCTGCTTACCATCAGGTGGAATAGAGTCATTTGCTTGATCTTTTTATAAAAAAAAAAAAAAAAAAAAAAAAATGTACCTACCTACTGAAGTTCACTGATATTATACTAAGGCGACGATGAGCTGGCGTCCTTGACCGGAGCATCTTGCGCCTGCATAACGCACATACAAAACAAAAAAAACTATTGATTTTTCTCATATGAATAGGTATTTAAAAAATAAAATTATCCTAAAAAATTAATCAAGTTTTATGCAAATAGCTTCAAGTTTCAGAGCTATGCAACTTTTTAGGGTTCCGTACTCAAATGGTAAAACGGGGGACCCTATTACTAGGACTTGCTGTCCGTCCGTCCGTCCATCTGTCACCAGGCTGTATCTCATGAGCAATTATAGTTAGACAGTTGAAATTCAGATGATGTAGTATTCCTGTTGCCACTATAACTACTTACAAATAAACAGAATAAGATAAATATGTAAGGGGGCTCCCATACAACAAACGTATTTTTTTTCCTCGATATTGATACCGGCAACAGGTAGATGCTTGAAATATTCACATAATATTCAGTCAAATAAATAATTAAATTAAAATAAAATTAATATTTAAGGGGGGAGTTTGGCTTCCCATAACACAAACGTGATTTTCCAAATTTTTTTTATAGATACTGGTACGGAACCCTTCGTACACGAGTCCGACTTGCACTTGACTGGTTTTTATTTTGACAAGATCTATTTTTCATGATTTATTTCAATACACTAACATGTACAAATTTTGAAAGTAATTCTCTCACAGTAATTTGGTTTGCAAGTAAGTAGTATAGTTTCTTAAGACTTTTTTTCAAAATTTACTCTCTCATGGTTAACGTGTGATAATCATTCGAAAATGGCATGTTAACCCTTGTAGTAAGAAATAAGTAATAGACACTGTTTATATACTTAGGCCCGTATTACAGAATGACACTCAGAAATCAATCTTCTCTTGAGAATCGCTTGTCACTTTCTATCAAGCACAAAGTGATAGAGACGTACGACGCTCAAGTCGGCATTGATTCTTGAGACTCATTCTATAATACGTGCCTTAATCTATTTTTTTTAATCACAGATGAAGACATCATAATAAAAGACGCATTAGTTCTGAAATACTTTATTATAATACACAATATAAACTTCACTTAGTGAATGGATATAGAGGGCGAGGAAGACCGAGGAAGGCTTTTTCTTACATAACTTTTCAATTCCTATCATTGGAGGTCCGAAAATATTTCTCATACCATTTAAAACCATAATGATCATTCTTCATAACTTCATAAAACATAATCATTGAAATTCATAATATCATTAATCATAAATTTTTTGGCGAGTCTAGTGTTTTATGCACCTACATGGCTGGGTGATGGGTAGGTTAGGGTTATTTTTTTTATGACCAGGCGGAGTGCACTGTTTATGTAAGCAAGAAGGTAGTAACAGTATTAATAAAAAAAATATGATCACTAACTGTTATGAGTTCCGTTGGTAGCAATAAAAATGTATGAATAAAAAAAGTATGAAAAATAAAATTCTGAAGAGTGATTATTATGAACACAAATCGGTAGTAAGACAAAGAATAGGATTTAGAATATTATGTGAGCCAATATGGACCCCCGAAGAAGAGATAAATAAATTATGTAAGAAAAAAGATGATAATGGCAAAGAAGGGTTAATGTTGAGATGACGGCTGATCGAAGAGAGTGGAAGAAGAAAACATATCACACCGACCACAATAATATCGATAAATTGTCACTTATAATGCAGAAGAATAAAGTATATCTAGGTAGACCAAATTAAAATTTACACAATAGCTCAAATATTGACTAGAAGTTGTTTAAGTAATTTGTCAAAACATCCAAATGTACGTCATCCGGATCATTCAGATTTATTGTGTATGATGAATCCATATCAGGTATGGGAAATTAAAAAAAATTCTATACTAAAAGTAATTCTCTAATTTTAATGTACAGAAAAAAAGGTAATAACAAATTAGTAGTTTTGGCGGGAGCGAACATAGATAATTAAAAAATATAAACGTTTCGTTTCACCAAAGGTACGATTGCGGTTGAACATTTATTAACACGCGTTTATAAGCTTCACCTGTATTTTTTTTTCTATGCGGTTCTATAATTAGGGTTGCCAACTGTACTATTAAAAACAGTAGGTGTATTATATTGTTTTGCACTAAATGATACTTTTTACTTTTGAACAAAAAATAAATTATACATAATACTGGTTTCGGCATTGATTGTGACGAGACCTACGAGGCTTTTAAAATAATACTAAATTAATAAGTTGTGCAAGAAGCACGTGCCTTTTAAAAATACTAAAATAAAACTGTTCATTTTTCTATAATACTGTTCATTTTCCTTCTCAGACTTAAATATACTTTATTACTTGGCAACTCTATCTATAACCCAACTGATGACCTACTGTAATGTTCGTACGTCTATTTTATGTACTGATATGGACAATCACTGGATCTTGATAGGTTAATTGGAAACAACGTTAGCCAAGGTGTTCTACGATGACATAAGATCTAATTGAATAAGTGAAATGGCACCGGCAGGTGAGAGTGGTCGTATTTCTGCTCCAGGAATCTGTGATCGTGATCCGTGTATACCCTCGCTCTGCACAGGAATCTTTGGTCTCGGTTCGACGAACAGTACCAACATATTTTCCCGAGTGTCGTATGATGCCTCCAATAGGTGTACTGTTGATGCATCAGTAAAGGGCGACTACCACGTCTCGAGTGTACGAGAAAAGCATAATCTGTAATGAAAATCTGTGGTAATAAGGATACTGACCAGATTTCTTGTGGGAAAATTATCAAAAAATATTATTTTATAGATTAAAAAATATTCTATTATGTAGGTAGAAGATAATTTCTCTTTGCGCGTACCTACGTAGTGGAAATAGTAGTAGGGTCAGCATCAGAAGTAGATAAAGACTTTATCATACCATTCGTGCCATATCATAATAAACGTCAGCGCTTGTGCAGAGTAATACCAAATCATTGGTAATACCTAGCTGTCACCCAAAGACTACCTATCTGTCACCAATACCTATGTATGAATGATTATTGTGATAACTGATAAGGTAAGTACTAAAGTGTTGATCTACTTCTGAATTTTAAGTTTCTTTCAATATCATCATCATCAGATCATATAATGTCCCCACCGAGGGGCTCGAGCTTTCTCCACATTAGGGGCGATTAGGCCTTAGTCAACCACACTGGCCAAGTGCGGGTTGGTCGACTTCACCTAAGAATTTCTTCATAGGTGTGTGCAGGTTTCCTCATGATGTTTCCTTCGCGTAAAAGAGTCCAAAACGTACATATGGATTCAAAATTTGAAAACACATTGTACGTAACGAACCGGTGCCTCCCGGGTGGAAGACAACGCCGTTACGCACAACGCCACCAACGATGCTTCTTCATTTTTAACAAAATTTGAAAGTTTCTTAATTAAAAAAATATTATTACCTTTACTCTCATAGCTCGCAATTTTAGGTTTGGCGAAGACCAAGAGCACCACATCGGAGGATTTTTGATGACATACAAAGAGTTTCTCCCGAGTTCTTGTTGCAAAAACACGTGTTGAGAGATTCCATTTTAAACTCAATCTACCGTACAATTGTCTGTTACTTTAAGTAGGTACATTTTCACTTGATATTGGCGCAATGCGTAATCTTTATGTGTCGCGGTCGCCATTCATATAAAAGAAGAAGAACATGACAATCAAAAAAAATCTTTCTAAAGATGCTGGCGTGGAATCGACAACGCGCCAGCATTTTTTATCATTTTCAAACATTGCACTTTAAAAGGTGGGTGGACTATGAAAGACCACTGTAACGTATAAACAGTTTTTATGGGTTTGTTTACTGGATAAATGAAAGAAACAAATTATTAAGTAACACTTTGTTTTATTGTGTAACATATAAATTACTTTATTCTAGATCTAATCACTATTTATTAAACTTTAATAAGCTCTTACAAACGACCTTGTTCGATGCAAGAAAAATCATATAAATCAGTCGTTCAACTTAAAATTAGAAAAACTACATAAAAGCCCTTTCATGAAAACGAAACATTGAATGCTTAATATAATGATCTATAAAAACTCAAGGGAAGGACTGTTCCTTAAACACCATCGTATAAATGAGAATATTATCTATATTAATGGAAATGATTTGAAAATAATAGTAATGACAAGGCCAGACTAACAATTATAATATAACCCATTCAGACTGAGTTAAAAAGTTGAATAACCCTTATAACTAATAAGAATATACACATAAAATATTGCTTAACCTTCCCTTCCCCTTTTTGATTGGCCTTATAAGGAACCACCGGCTTCCTAGGAACACTACTGATATTTTAATAACTGAAATAGAAGCATTTTTTTTCTTCAGTACCATAAAAAATCCTTATGTGACTATTCACAGTAAAATAAGATAAATAAAAGTTTATTTACTTAAAAAAATACGTTTTGCAATGGGCGAATAACAATTTTAACGTCGATATGCGAACGAAGCGAGAGACTGCACAAATAAAATAACGATGCTAGTTTGATGGACTTTAGTGTGAGTAGAAGGAATTTATCATCACATGACAATAACTAAGACTTTTTAATAGTTGGCCTTTAAAGTAGCATGGCCTTCCATGGTCCACCCACCTTATCAATAGTTTCTAAGTGTATTTTCGAGTTTGCTCTTGGTCTTTGCTAAGTTATATAGTTATCTACGACTGAAATTGTGATACAAGATTAATTTTAAAGAAATAATACTGTTTGATGTAAAACATTTAATTTAATATATTTTTAATAAAAACTACAGACTCACAAACCCAATGTATATGAAACCAAAGACTTATCCGTGTATTAAAACCAAAAACACAAAAATTACCTACTAGCTACTCTAAAACTTTTCAATTACTTACATTTAAAATATATAAAAATTACATTATTTTCAAAAAAAAATATATCTATAAGTAATTAGCATTATTGCGTAGTTTGTCAATCATAAGCAAAATATTTATAGACCTATCTATGGAACTATGATTAGATACTGAGGTAAATCTTCCGTTAACACAGATCATAATATTGGGGTCTTATTTAAATATCTGTTTAATATTAAAAACTATTTTATTCGTATCGTAGAGCGTGATGTTATTCTCTCTCTAAGATACAATATTATATCTAAATGTTTATTTTCTAAAGGTTTTGTGCTATTGATATACATAATAACAAGTGAACGAACTAGTATATACAATGGTCTTTATATAAAACTATAATATATAAACAAATGTAATGGGATGTTATATACATAGTTCCAAGTTTCCTTTTGATGCTGTAAATTACAAATGGTCAACATAGTCAACAAGATAAAGGAAGGCCACGGTAGATTCTCTAACTTACAAACCGAACCCCCACTGATAAATGTTTAATAGATACGCTATGAAATTATCTCGTTTAGGGATCTATCACATAGAAGGTAGTCATGGGGTCAGTTTTACATTTCTTGTATTGTATATTGTACTTCGAAATATACACACAGTCAACCTAAAAGCCATGCAGTCGTGAATGCGTGACCTCGTGACCACCCCTGTCTTATAGATCCCTTAAGGTAAATAAAGTAACCGTATCGCCTTTTGCCTCGCACCGTCAAACTTACGTAACTAAGCGTGGGGCCACCCTAGCCGGTCGTTCTTTGCTACCTAGAAAAGACCATAAAACCGGAAGGCAAGAATGCAACACAAAACTACCCATCACACACCACCCGGTGTGAATTTACTAATTTACATACTCAAAAATTCCCGTGTTTATGGGATATGCAGTATGTTCTTTTTTACCGACTTTAAAAAAAGGGGCATGAGTTCATCATCGTCCATTACGTTTTTTTACATATTATTATAGTCTAAGATCCGAACCTATATCGACCTTCACCGAGCTGATAATAGAATGAAACATATTTTATTATTAATTTAGTATATTAGAAAATATATTAAAAATGGGTTGTCTAAAAAAATCCTGGACAGACTATTTTTAATTATTTTTTGAAAAATGATTTTTAATAAAATATTGCAACATCAAGATAATAAGAAAATTTTGTCGCGCGCTTATGATGATATAAATTTTTTTATATTATCCAATCGAGTGAAAGTAACTGATATCGACATACCTGTTCATACCTGACAACCCAGTAGTTCGCGCAGGTAAATAATAGATAACCCAATGCCTGCACATTCTATACGGTTTCTACTATCAGTCAGGACAAAATTTTCTTATTATCTTGATGTTGCAATATTTTATTCATTTTTTTTTTAAAATCATTTTTCAAAAAATAATTAAAAATAGTCTGTCCAGGATTTTTTTAGACAACCCATTTTTAATATATTTTCTAATATACTAAATTAATAATAAAATATGTTTCATTCTATTATCAGCTCGGTGAAGGTCGATGTAGGTTCGGATCTTCTACTATTACAAAGGTACACGAGTACCTCTCTCGGTAAGCGCTAGACTACGACTGAGTGCCGATTAAGAAAGACCGGTAACCGGTAAGTGTGTTAAGATGAACCCGGTTTTATGGTATTTTCTAGGTATCAAAGAAAGACCGGATAGTATGTGGTCACCCTTAACTTCGCAACGAAAGCGGATCAGCAGAGGCCTTAGTACGAGTTTGTTAGTTTTCGAGCTTGAACAAACGTATCGTCTCTTTTCATACATTGCCCACTAGCGCCCCTAGCGTAAACTATCAGAAACAGTGGCCAATGTATGAAGAAAGACGATACGTTTGATCGAGCTCGAAAACTATCAAAACTCATACTAAGGCCTCAGCTCCGGCACGTCGACTCAGCTGCGCGTGCGGCTCGTGCGTGAGTTTGTCACGTTGCTGATTACTGTGCATTACAGTATGGAGTTTCATACAAAGTAAACTATAGGCAGGTACGGCTCGAGTTGAAGCGATCGGAATCGCTTTAACTCGAGCCGTACCTGCCTTCATATACGTGTGTGCTGTGACCTTTAGGAAGACAACAAAGATTCTTCCAATCATTAACTTTTGAGTTTACTAATTTGTTTTAGTATCGTCTTTGTCGAACGATATTTTAAGAGCTTGTAAATTACAAAAGCATAAATCTAGAAAACTTTCAATAATTTCTAAAATGAAAGTTAAAAATTATATATAAAAGAGGTATTTCTACATTTAATACCTCTATCCTTAACATTTTCAACCTTATTTACGGTATAAAAACTATTATAGGTACACTTACTTACAAAGTAGATATGTAAGTACTAAAATAAAAATTCTAATTCATCAATTCTCTGAGACTTAAGGTAATGAGCAAATATTGTCATCTTTATGCCTAAAGCTGACGCCACACCGGGACAAGACGTCGACGCCGACGTGTGCGTGACGAATGTACCGCGACGTCGAGCGGGACGTTGCGGTGTGACGTCTTCGATGTTTCCTATATTAGGTACAATCAAGAAATTTATAGGTAAAACTGAAAATTTTCTTGATTACAATGCTCAGCGTGAGGCACACGTCGACGTCTACGGCACACCCCGTCCGCGGTGTGGCGTCAGCCTAAATGCGTATAAGAACATTATGGGCGACACATACTTTAGATTACCCCAACGATGAGTACTTTATCTCAATCACAAAGGTATTGACACTGACACTACTACAATAAGAAATATCTGATTTGTAATGATATATTGTTGTTTTGAAACATACTCCCAAGGAACCGTTTCCTTCCGTGTAGGTTGTACCGTGTTGATGATGCACAGAGGCCTTAGTACGAGTTTGTTAGTTTTCGAGCTCGATCGAACGTATCGTCTCTTTTCATACATTGCCCACTAGCGCCCCTAGCGTAAACTATCAGAAACAGTGGCCAATGTATGAAGAAAGACGATACGTTTGATCGAGCTCGAAAAATATCAAAACTCATACTAAGGCCTCTGAAGTTAAGTTTCAATCATACATTTTGTATGATCGAAGAGTACTTATTGCAGGTTTTAGAAGTATGTAATACAAGACGTCTGTATGAGTGTATTAATATTAAGTAAGGATATTTAAGGTTTTTGTACTCTTAAGTAGAAGTCACGAACTGGATTGCATTGCACTTAAATGTTTTTAAAGTTTATTAGGTCGTTAGTGACCAGGTCGGTGCGTTTTTATTCCGAATTTGTACGGTAAGATTCTTTACCAAGTGCATCAAAATGAGATACTAATATCTGTGATCGTTTCGGTGCAGAATGTGCACAGAGCGCATATTCGTGACTGTATTGAGTACTATTGTGCTGATCCACTTTCTTCACCCGTCCCGTCACTCCCATTGCTTCCGCGGCTCATTCACACACCTCACCGAAACGTAGTCAATCAGATTGTCGTTAAATTATCTGTCCAGAAATGAAAAACGCGCCAAACTGGTCAGGAAGGCTGATTTTACAGCTCACGCCAAACGTCTAATTCGCTCTGATTACCTGAGTAGCGAAATTGAACTTTGGTGTTAGTTGTTGTCCAGCTGTTGTGCGAACGAATCCGAAACAACTTTAGAGCAAACTAGAAGTTTGGCGCCTGCTGAACTTTATGTCAAACAACTTATTATTTCCGTTATACTGAAAAATATACATGTTTCGGCGTCGGAGTGGCTGGCGTATGTCCATGGCTGTGACTGTTCTTTGCAAGCACAACGTTAAGATTGTCGTCAGTTGTAACTTTAGCCTTACATTCTTCCGCTTTGCTGAGGCTGCACTTCCATACTGTACCCTTCCTGGATTTGGTAGACCTTGTGTACGTGTAGTTTTCATAAAGAAGCATGTAACGTTTCTTCACCTTTACCAACACCGGACCTGAGTGCAGAAAAATTTGAAATTTATTTTTTTAGATTTAGTTTTCTAAACTATTAAAAAGGTTGTTGAATGAAAGAACGAAACAATCTTTTAAGTATAGAAATATAAAATATAGTAAATTCAAAATCATACACACTTACAAATTACATAGGTTTGTAGTGTGTGACGCGCCACTCCTGACTTAGCATTAGGTAAGTTAATCTACATACCATTATTATGATTAATTTGGTTAAATGATCTTAGACCTGCTTTTGGGTGATCAATTAAATCGCATATCGGCGCAGTTATAAAAAAATAATCGTTCTACTTAATATATCCTACTTTGTCAACATTACTTTTTGTCTAAGCCAAATTTAACTTTAGTTTATTGTTAACAATATAATTAGATACTACACATATACATATAGATAGATAAAATAAGTATTTAGTATCTATATACCTGAATAAAAAATGTAGTATTAATTTTTTTTTCAAAAAAATGAGGGAGCTGACGTGAGTGTGTGACGCGCCTCTCCTGACATAGCAATAAGTTAGACTAAGTTATGCACAGTTGTAATTAGCATAAGTGATTGCTGATTCGTAATAAATTAGACATTATAAAGAACACTCGTATATTCTATTAATACTCCCGGTCCCCACATTGCAGGTTGAATACAATTTCCTTTTCACAACAGGCTCTAGTTTCTCTCTCTAGTTTCGAGTAATGGAACATGAATGAAAACAACACAGGCACTCTTCGCAATACGATTTATTAATATGCAGATATATCTTAGACTAAAACAATTTCAAGTTACTTAATTTAGTAAAAAAAAAATATTAGCTACAAATGTATTAAATATCCTAATATAATTTAAACCTAATTAAATTACGTTCAGAAGTACCAAGAGCATTTTTTTACTATATTTTAAACGGTCATGAGCTGTCTAAACAATCTTCTATATAGCATTCATCATCGCTCAACGTGTCCATCTCCTTTAATTTTTTTCTTGAAACTCTACTGTAACCTCCTTTTTCGTTCACGTAGAATATGGGTGGCGAATGGCTATGTCTATTGTTGATGATGTAGAGTACTCCATCATTGCTCAAAGCGACCTGAGCTAAGCATTTTTTGGAACACCTAGAGGAGCAAGCCCAGGTAACCCTATTTTTGCTACGGCTGTTTTGAGCGTAAGTATACTGTTCATAGACAAGTAACTTGTTCCCTTTTTTCGATGTAATGAAGTGGATTTCTGGAAGAGATAACATATTTATTAACTTACACAAAATTGAGACAGAATCTAATAAACATAGGTAGGAATCTAAAGTCTTCATTTAAACAAGCATGTTATATTCTCAAGTTATCTTTGGATCAATCAATCCAATTAGATCGATTGAAAGTTTTGACAATAACATTATTATTCCGAATCTCAAACAAAAAAAAAAAAAACAGATAACTGCACGAAAACCATACTCGAGAGCGAGGTGAAGCAAAAGAGTTCGCTGAAGGCCTAGTGCATACTTACAAGTATTTCATCATCATAACATCCTCTATAATTCGACCGACTTTTAGGATTGGGACAACGCCTCTACTTGGCATCGAAGATGTTTTAGGCAGTAGTCCACCACGCTTGCCCAATTCGAATTGGTGGACGGAGTATAAGATTTAAGGTATAAGGTAAGTATAAGGTGACCCCCTTAATTGCTGATCCATTAGTCGCCTTCTACGACACCCATTAGAGGATTTAGGGTGATGTTATTCTACTCTGCTGGCATCACGCGGCTAATTTAATATTTAAACGTACATATTCAAAGTAAATGTTTCATGTCAGAAATTAATTTCGTGAGTTCATTTAGCGAGTGGGCCGTGCGCATCGGGTGCACGGCGCGGAACCAGCGCGGTGTTTCATGTTCTCTCCATAGAGCAGCGCTGCGTCTCCCGTCGCACGCGGCGCGGGCATCTCTTTGGAGATGACATAAATCAGCACGCCACGCGGTTGTCCTCGCCGTGCACCCGCTTAATGCAGCGCTCGGCTTTAGAAGAGGACCTAAGATTTGCAAACTATGTGTTCATTTCACAGCCTCCACAGATAATAGGTCTCTTTAGACGGACGATCTATCGCGCGTTCTCAGGAGCGCATAAGAATTCTCGTATACAGGAAACCTTTGAAGACGCGATTGGGTGCACGCACCGCGCTCCTCCGTCGAACGCGGCGAGTGCTCTTTCCTTTCCCATCCAACATTCCTCTTCCGATTCGGATGTCCTAGGGACGCTAGGCAGTCTAGAGACTCCCGAGAGGAAGATGCTCCGTGTCCAGTAATCCTCTAGGAGCTTTCGATTTACAGGCTTGAGGTCTTCGCCTTATTAAGAAACCAGTGACGCAGGAAATGGCATCAGCGACAACCTGCAGTAGTCAATTTCAAAAAACCAACATCCTTTACACGCATTCGGTCTTTCGCGCGATAGTGCGTCCGTGTATCTATAGACTGCTAATGAAATAATATTTTTATCTGATATTTGACCAGCACAAAATTAAGCTGAAGTCAGCAGAATGCATCTATAAAGATATGGAAAATTGGAAATACTACTCTGTCAAGAAAGGACCGCGAAAAGATCAATAATACACAAAATGTTAGTTTTTTATCCAAATTTATTTTATCACCTTCAAAGTGTGCTCCTGCAGAAACGATACATTTACGCCAACGAATAATCCTATCATCAAAACATTTTTTAAACGCTGTGTCCGGAATTGAGTTTAGTACCCGTAGTGTAGGTAAGTCATTCGTATTAAAACGTAACTATTGTAGTAGCGTTAAGAGTTCAATTTGTATGGGAAACACGATTTGCGCTTCTTTCCGATCTTTCCCATCACATCTCGACCGTTTTGTACCACTCATCATAAGCAAGTGTTTTTGATAAAGTCGATTCACCGTAAGCCTTCTGTAACTTTTTCAGCCACGAATTTCTATTGGCGATGCAAAATTTAAGACAAACTCTTTGTTCGATGTTTTTGTCCATTATGAAATTAGCAATACACACTAGATATAACTAAAAACAGCACTGTATTTAATATAAATAACATATGCAACTCAAACTCCGCGCCAAAATGGAAGACAGTTTTGCGATGTGCGAATCTAACAACAAAAAAAAACAAAAACAATAATTTGGGACCAAAAACAAATCATTCATTCACGATACTTTTTTGACTGAATGTCATCCTTTACGAATGAAGACTGCGTAGGTCATTAGGACATAAACGTGGTTCATTTTTCCTTAATTTTCGCCTTTCATTCGGTAGGTAATGAACCGATGCACACAGTAATTGCGCCAAGTATCCTGTGTGCGTTTTTAGTGGGTATGCCCTGACAGGGTGAGTCCCACAAACTTTGGACCTGCCCCAAAGTATGCGTAAAGCATTTTCTGACGCAAAAAAAAAGGTAATAAACCTATCCAACAGTGTTGGATATTGGCATTCGGCATCTCTCACTCCCACTCGGAATGAACGATAAATGAACAGTATAAACATTGAGAGAACGTTAAATCGGATTCGGTCATTTTTGTCGCAGTAAAATGGTCTTCTTTCGACGATGACGTACTGAAAGAAAAGAGGAGATGAATGTTCTTTTTTATTTCATTCCAGTTGGACCGTGTGAACATGGAATGAAATAAAAATGAAGCATGCACTGGAGTGAACATTAATTCGAGTGAATCGTCTGATATCACCTTAACAAAGTGAGGATTGGAAAGAACCTATGCCAAACTTAGTAAGCAATTTTTTTTTGAAGTTATTCTCAATATCTGACTATTCTGGTTCTAAGCTAAGGTATGGATAAATAAAAAGTAACAATCAAACAATCATTGATAATTATAAATTTCAACATACACAAATATAATATTTAATAACTTCTGTTAATAAAATCGCATCTTAACACGTCTAAAACCTTACATTTAAGTAATACTTATGTAGGTACTTATTCAAGAGCTACTATTCAAGACCTTGAGTGCCTTTTGCAGTGAGTAGGTATTTATTTGTTGTAAAGTTCACAAAACGCACACAAAAATCAAAAGAGCTTTAAGAGGATAGACGGGTCGCACTAACGTCCTATAAGTATATGATTTAAACTGTGAGCCCTACGGCTTCGCACTCATCTCCCAAACACCTGTATATCTATAAAGAAAGTTTCAATTTCAGTTTTAGAATACATATGAAGATTAGCGAAAGTTTTGCTCAAAATGATTTCTAGTTCTTGGTGTGCGAAATTTACTCATTTTGAAACAATCATAAAATAACACAAACTTCGTACGAAAACAGTGCTTTTACGACCTAACCTATTTAATTTAATACCCTGTTATAATTACTAGGAGAGAGTGGACAAAATTGGAACAGGTCCGAAATGGTACCAACTTCATATTCCTTATCAAATGATCTGTAAAACGGTTTACCTCAGGGTAAATTTACAGGCTCAGACTCTCTCACGACAATGCCTATACTGTATTACGCGAAAACACTGTGTAAAGAGTCTTTAGCCAGAGGGTGCATACGAACTTTTAAAAAGTGAATAAAAATTCGCCTAAGAAAGAGGTTTCATAATGAATTAAAATAAAAATTATTCCATAATTTCAACGCCCTGTAGGTACTCCTTTTTTCCGCGACGCGGTGGATGATTGTGTTGAGATGAGATATGGATTATCACGAGATTTTTACTATCGTCAGTTGTGACGCTGGCTGAACAGCCTTTTTTATGATGACTGGAACAGGTCCAGTAGTAACCATTCTTTTTTTTGTTCCTCCAAGAATAAGTGTAATCATCTAACAGCAGCATCCCAATACCTTTGTTATATCTTGACGGTATGAGGAAGGCCTCTGAAAGAAAATAACATAATCAACATTAACCATTTACAAAAAATACTCATTCAAGTAAACTCATGGGCAGAAAATATTGCAACTATTCATGTTATCTAAAGATTTCGAAATTTTAATAAAAGATTAATGAAGTTTATCGTGAAACAAAGTGTCCAGAGAGTATGCAAAATAATGTTTTAATACACCTAATCTTACCTGTTATTTTCCATAGCGAATTACATTGTACTAAGGTTAATTACTTTTATTTAGGACTTACAAATAAAACAAAAAAAATATATTTGAATACTGATTTATTGCCCAAATCCATTTAAATACAGTATTTACTTTAAATCTGTAAATATACGTTCACATAGGTACAGTCAACAGCACGTCGGGCTATACAAAACTGTCAAATTTCTCCAAACGATTTTCAACCTAAGCCTATTTAATATAAAGTGCATAATCGATTGGGAAAATTTGACAGTTTGTGGTAACCCAACGTGCTGTTGTCTGTACATATTTAATATTTATACACCAATGGCCATAGTAATTATAACTCGGATCGGAATCGTAATTAATAATAATAATATTTTATATTTTTAAATGTTATACAGTTAAAATTTAAAATTTGGAAACATAATTTTGTATGTGTTTTAAATGAAATAAACGATATAAATAATAATAAATTTCCACGCTCACACCAATTATCTAGCCTAAAGTAAGTATCATTAATAACTTGTGTTATGGATACTAGATAACGGACATTTTTAATATACTTACCTACATAATATTTTTAGCTATTTTTATAAATAATCTTAAATAAATATATGAACAACCATGACTCGTCATCAACAAATACTCGTGTTCATCAAACAAATATTTGCCGCTACCAGGACTCGAACCCGGGCTCTTTGATGTGTAGGCAGCTATACTTACTGCTTACTCCACCGAGACGGCGTTTGTGATATTATAGTTTATTAAATAAATTAATTTACTAGTGATTTATCAAGAAACTAACTTGATTTCCAAGAATTTCAACATAGATAATATTATGTTTTTTTCCAGAATTCAAATATTTTTTACGCAACATGTGATTGCTTGCCAATCAACACGAGAACAAAATAATTACTTAAACAATTTTGTTTATAATACTTACTACTTATATTAACACATATTGGTTCCACATTACACACATAAGTATATTGTATACTAAATTGACTAGTACAATATTTTAAATTTAATTGTTAACATTTTTTTTATAAACACCAATATTTACGTAATTGTCAAGAACTAATTAAAAATTCAGAGCTTAATTGTATCCATTTTATGTTGGACCTACTACATTGCATTAAATTGTGTTTTTTCTTCATTACGTAACTTAAAATTATCTAAGTTAAAACATTTCATACAAATAAAACTTCTCAAACATTATTTTTCGTATATTTATCTATAAAAAGAAAGGAGAAAATCTAGCCTTTTAGTATTGGCGACATCATAACATATCTGAATGAAACCTTTTCTACCCTCAGATCAAACAAAAAAGTGTTTTTTTTTTTTTTAGTTTCCATCGTGTTTTTACATTTACTGTGTATCGGTCAAATTTCTTTTAAAATTAAATGGATAACAAGTAGATATAATATAAAAAATTAGTAGGTATGTATTAAAAATTAAATTAAAATCTTTATAAAATACGATCGCTTTCCGACAATAGTCGTGCGTGACAAAATACAAACGAAACTATTTTCCAAGATGGAACGGAATAAACGAATAGGTAACACGTTATTATAAATAGCATTATTTTATAATAATCTGTTAAAATATAACTTAAAGACATGCATTCACTTCACTGTCAACATTAGCAATAAAATATATTAATACAAAAGGATTATCAGCCGAAAGAGTGTTTTTTTTTTTGTTTTTCAAAAGCACATTACCTACAACAACCATTCAATATCATTCTCTGAGCCCTTATCGCATTATTTAGGTACCATCGTAGACAGGACCATATTTGAAGGAGGAAACATTACCGTGGTATTGCCTTGGAACCTCCACAAGAAAGGGTTCGCCACAATATATAAAAAAAACTGTCAAATTTATCCAATGATTTTCAACCTTAAACGCATTTGTTATAAAGTGTAAAATCGATTAGGAAAATTTGCCAGTTTGTGACCTGATGAGTTGTTGACTCTACCTACTTTTCACATTATCCGATCATCGCGCGATCCGATATAGCGCGATGTGCGGTGCTCCTTAGCGCGGCCGCAAATTCATAATTTTTCTGTTCGAAATTTCATTTAGGTAATGTGCGGCCACACTTACGATCTTTATTAACGCGTGATGATCGTTTCATCATTAAATTGTGTGTTACCCCTTATCCTATCTTAGATACGTACAATTCAAGGCCAAATAAGTACCTACCACCAATTAATAAAAGTTGGTACCTACTTAGTAGCTAAAAACTATTATTATAAATAAAACAACTTTTACGGATTTAACTCGCGTGTATTTAGATTTTACATGATGTTATTATTGCCCGACGTTTCGTAACACTTTTCAGCGTTCGTGGTCACGGGATGACTAAAGATGTAGGTTGTCAAATTTTATGAAATAGTTGGGATCCAGTAATTAAAATTATTAATACTCAGGCAAACCACCACACAGCAAGACCTAATGACACCGTGAGCTCCGTTTGCGTGAAACGGAACACTCCAAATTAATAATTAAAGTGACGGTAGATTTAACTATTTCATAAAATTTGACAACCTACATCTTTAGTCATCCCGTGACTACGAACGCTGAAAAGTGTCAGCCTAGCGAAACTAGGAACAAAAAATATTTCTATGGACTTTACGTGGCAAATAATGGTGGATATTGCTATCTCACTCCCTCACTGCTGTTTCTCTTTCTTTTAATACTTTCGTCAATCAAATGTCAGCCATCAGTCAAAACAATTATATTGTAAATGATTTTTTGTTAAATCAGTTTCAATTTAATTTTAAAGTCTAATTTCTAAAAAAATTAGTGATTAGCAGTGGGTGATCAGGTGTATATTATTAATTAACATGCCACCGAAAAGACGATAAATTTGTGGAAATCGAGCAAGTCGTTCAAATAATGAAAAAAGGATTTTTATGGCCAGATTTCCATTAGATGAAGCCCGGTAAGCAATTGTATATGATACTTTGCAGCCTTATGTAAGTAGAGCAGGCTAGGAACAAATATAATTAAATAATTTATGAAATTTAAATAGTGTGCTAGTGATGTCATATCCGCATATCGATAACAACGTGACTGTTTATTATTGAAAAAAAAAGGAAAATTTATTTTGCGTGAAAGAGTACGGGCACAATGCAGCAGGCAGCAGTAAAAGCCTCCCTCAAGGCTAACATAATTAATTTCCAAGGGCGGATCCAGGGGGGGGTCATGGGGGTCATGACCCCCCCCTGGGCTGGGTCCAGGACCTAGGTGGACCACTAATTAAAATAATGTTTTTGTATATTTTAATTTTTTTTATGATGACCCACTCTTACGGCTCAGACCAAAAATTATTTTTATTGGTCTGAGTCTTATGGTTACCGAATTACTATAACGGTGTTGTGCCCAGTCCACCCTTTTAATCAGTTCCATGGTACTTCTTGTGGAAGTTAAACTCTGGAAGCAAGACATCTGATGTCATTGCGAGAGCGTGGACAAACAACAACAATCAACACTTATTTCTTTACATCAAAAAGTGTTTATCATGCAAATCTAGAATTTAATATAAAAGAAAAAAATATTCCTATTTTTTCAATTTTTATTGACTTTTACCTCAAACCTGAAAAAAACGATATAGCCGGGTTTTTTAAATGAAAATCGGAAACAACGGTTTTCCAAAATCATCCGGTTTTTGAATCGTTTACCTGTATCATTATTATCAAAATTAAATCATAACTTCTTGTGACTTGACCAGTGGCGTAACTATACCATGTGGGGCCCGTGGCAAATTCATATACAGCCCCCCCCCCCCCCCCCCCTAGTTTTGAAGTTTTGAAATTTTTCGTTCGTTTCGTTTGAAATTTTGCATGCCACCCTATAGTTACGCCACTGGACTTGACCACGACTATGTGACCCCCCCCTGGCACCAAAGCTGGATCCGCCCTTGTTAATTTCATTCTAATTTACAGATCCATCAACTTCAGGGCTTCAGTTGTCTGACCACGATTATTGTGAAAAAACGGAGCCATCAGACAAATCTTTTGTTTGCTCAAGCTGCCGACATTATTCAAAGGTCACAGCAACAGAGGATCACAAAATAAAATTCAAAAATTGAAAATTAACAGTTTTTTATTTTATTTCGAGTCCGCATTTAAGTCCAATCTTGTATTAGTATCAAATATCATTAATCAACATTGGACTTATAAATACGGATTCGATGCTTACCTAAAATTAATAAAAATATTATTTAGTAGTAACCTCAGTTTCCATCCTGCATATTTTATCGATATCGATAAAAAGCTATTTTTTAAGCACTATTTGGTTCGTTAGGTTGGTACTCCTATTGTTTGACATCTTCGTGGTATCTGTTGGTATTAGAATGCCATGTAAATTGATTCTATTGGCTAGTATGGAAGTCCCGTCTCTTAAAACGTAGTGATTACCTTCTGTGTGAAAAGTGTTACGAAACGTCGGGCAATAATAACATCATGTAAAATCTAAATACACGCGAGTTAAATCCGTAAAAGTTGTTTTATTTATAATGTGTAGTGCTCGCGCAAATCTAAGAGAACATTATAAAAACTATTACTTGGTACATTACTACCAACAACTATTTACTTTGATACCTATAGGGTAAAAACTTTATGGTAAAATTTCTAAGTCTGTCCGCCTAGGTGTGTATTTCTTTTTCCTCCCATGCTTATAAACTACGCCATTAGGAGTCGTAAATATTACTGGTGCTGGATGGTTATGCATTCCTCTTATTTGGATGATGTGCTCTTTTTTGTTGGTCGTGAGGTTGGAAGGGCACTGCTCCCTGCCATACATAACGCAGTACCAAGTTTTGTGTCCCTCCTTCGAAGGTTTGCATTGCACTCGATAGATGTAGTGACAGAACAACAGCAAATTAGCTCCACGAGCGCTTGTTACGTACCTGGCTGTAAAAACCTTGATTTTGTTAACATATTCTAAACACAAAATAAATACTTATGAAATAAGGGTGTTTGCCACCAGTGCCAAAGATAGTCATTAAACGATAGGTATGCGAGGGAAAAATGTACCAATAAACACACATTTTTTTTTAAATTAAGTATATAGAAATAATTCAGAACACAGTATAAGATTAATTTAACGTAAGTAAAATACCACTAATTATGCAACCATCGATGACCATCTGCAACGGCACAGCTTTCTGGGGAGAAATTGTGAAGAGAAGCAGAAGAAGATTCGCAAGATCTACGAAGTTGATTTTAAGGTTTTTCGTAGGTAGGTAGGTACTTGTACTGATAGTTATATAGGAGATCGAGTACCAGAGACTTCCTAGAATATCAGTCTATTTGATTGAGATATACACAAGAAGGACCTCTTCATTAATGAAGAACTGAACCAGTAGGTACGACTGTTCACATAAAAGGACAAAAGTGGTTTTAAGTCCTTAGCGTTAAATGCGATATCGTAAGTTTTACAAGGGTTACATACATCTGAATGTCTATCTGTGTGTCACATCGTGATGCCAAAGAGAAAAAATAGTGATATTTCGAGGTAATAAAAATATATTTCAGCTACTCAAGGCTTAACATTTCGGGGCACTAGTTCATGCAAAAAAGTAATTGCACTTTGTTAAAATCATATTATGTATACTGTGGGCAAAGGTGATAAAATGAAAGTCTAATACTGCCAAAATCAAAAATAAGTTTAATTTACTTCCTCCAAGAGTGTTGAAAACAGTCGTATGACACTCGTGAGGTCTGCTCAATACGTACTCGGCTAACCTCAGCCAGCTCAACGAAGTAGCACGAACTGAACTGCGTAACACTCGCCTTCAGCTCATGCTGTAAACCACAGCCTTGTATGTAATGAGCAACTTAGCTCAATTGTATCGCAATGTAGCTACTATTAGCACAATGTGTCTCCGCCCTACTTAAACAGGAAGATAAATAAAGTGGAAACATTTGTGTAATATTCTTTTATTTTTATTATTCTAATGTTACAAAAAGCTGAGATTAACATAAACTAAGTATATATGGGACTTCCGGTTCGGCGTTTGTCAAGTGAAGTGCGATTCCGTTACGACCTGTTATTTTGTGTTAAATTGTCAGCATAAATCCAAAGATACACCGCAAATTCTAGTGATCCCTAAAGAATAACACCAAATTTCACCATAGCATCAAAAAACACGTCAAGAACTGCAGTGAATTAAGTGGAAAAAGTGAAAAACTGTGACAAATTTTATATACATCGTAACAAATATAAATAGGTACTACACTGACACTGACAACTGACAGTGAGGCATTTCCGACCACAGAGTACTTTCCTTTTTACTCTGTCACTGTCACGGGCAAAGGAAACAAGACCATACAGCCAATTAAACGAAAAAAAAAAATACAAAGCTGCAGTTTTCGAACTCAATTCGAAATTAAAATAACATCCGCAATGGACAAACAGATGCAAATAATGTTCGATAAAATGAAGGAGGAAATGAAAACTCAGACTGAAACTATAAATATGAACCTGAACAAAATTTTAGATGAGAAAATGAAACCTTTATTAGCTGAAAACACCAAACTAAGAACAGAAGTAGATCAACTGAGAGCAAAAATAACTCAACTGGAAAAAGCTACAAGGCGTAACAACCTTCTCATACACGGTATTCCAGAAGACGAAAATAACCAGGAACAACCTATACAGTCTGCATTGACCTACCTAAATGAATTAAGCCATAAAACTGATACAAATGAGTGGGATACATGGGAAATTAGCAATGCCTACAGGCTAGGAAAGAAAAGTAACAACAAAATTAGACCTATTCTGATAACCACAACCTTAGAATGGAGAAAAAATCAAATATTAAAAAACAACAAACTGTTTCCAAATAAAGTCTATGCAACTGAAGATCTTCCAAAAGACATAATCGAAGCCAACAGAGCTTTACTCCCAAAACTAAAAGAAGCGCGACTGGCAGGCAAATATGCTATTATTAAAAACGGATTGCTGATAGTAAAGGATTCGAAAGAGGAGAATAAAGAAAAAAGGAAACGAGCACCCTCTTCACCACCAGTCACACCACCAGAGGGACATAAGAGAAATGAGGAGTCACATAGAGAAATACAACGTAAAAAAATCTCAAAAATATACTCTGGTGGAGATAGGAAAAACAGTGGACAGCAGTCAAAAAACTAACTATTCAAGTCATCCCAAACAGCACTGAAACAACAACAATAACGACAACTACATCAAACACGACAGGAAGTCTCAAGAAACAGAAAAATAGACGTAATAACAACAATCAACTCCCCAAGCCGGCTGGTCCCCGTGGGGAAAATAGACCAAAACCCTCCAAGATCAAGAAAATTATACATAGCAACTTTAAACACTCGCACTCTCAGAACTCACGAATCTCTGCTAGAATTAGAAACTGCTCTGGACAACATAAAATGGGACATACTAGGACTATCTGAAGTTAGAAGAATGGGAGAAGAAATTACAGACTACGGAAACTATATAATGTTCCATAAAGGGGAAACACCGGGTCTACATGGTGTAGGTTTTATGGTGAAAAATCAATACCGTGAAAACATAATAGAATTCATTGGCTTATCGGAACGCGTGGCAGTATTGAATATAAAACTTCCCTCATACAAGACTCCATGGTCAATAGCTCAAATATATGCCCCAACTGATCAAGCGAAATCAGAAAGTAAAGACAAATTTTATGATGATATGAGAACAATGCTTACCACAACATATAAAAACATCATAATTATGGGAGACTTCAATAGCCAGTTAGGGCCGAGGAACAGTGGAGAAGAAAACGCTTTAGGCCAATACAGCAGCGGAAAAAGGAACGATAATGGAAACAGGCTAATGAACTTTGCACTTCAATACAACCTAAAAATAATGAACAGCTATTATAAAAAAAGTTTGAACAAGAAATGGACATGGATTTCACCATGTGGAAAAATAAAGAATGAAATTGATTTTATCTTGACTAACAACCGAAAACCCTTTAACAATGTTGAAGTAATAAACCACCTTAGCTTCAACACCAACCATAGAATGGTCAGGGGAGTAATAGATAGTAAAGACCCAAAGAAATGTAGACCAACCAAAATTGGTGCAAACTTCCTGAAAACAGAAATACCAAAAAATATGATGATAACATTAGAACAAAACCTTCAAGAAGTCAGTACATATAATTGTGTACAAGATAAATACGACTTTATAGAGAAAGAACTTATCAGCCTCGGAGAAAAGTTACAAACACAAAAACACAAGAAAGATAAAATTGGAGATGAAGCAAGAAATCTAATCAAGGAGAGAAAAGAACTACTAGATGACAGGAAGAAAAACAAAGAAAAAATCTCATATGTCAGTAAAAGTATAAGTGCAAGCATAAGGAAATATAGGAATGAAATGCGGACTAAAAGAATCACATATCACATAGAAAAGACAGGAGGAGTGAGAAAAGCGCTCAAAGAATTACGAGAATGTTCAAACTGGGTTCCAAAACTTAAAAACACAAAAAATGTAACAATAACAAAAAGAAAAAACATACTGAATACTGCAACAGAATTCTATCGTCATCTCTATCGAGATGATACATCTACCAATACAACTAATCATGTCGAAGATAAAAACTCAACAACACAGATAGTTCCACCCATATTAAAAAGCGAAATAATAAAGGCTGTAACATCACAAAAAAATGAAAAAGCTCCAGGAGAAGATAAAATTACAAACGAAATAATTAAAGCATCATTAGAAGCTACATTGGACTCTCTACTAGCATTATTCAATGATATTTTAATATCTGAAGAGATACCAAAACAATGGACCCTAACCACAATTATTTTAATACATAAAAAGGGGGACAAAGAGCAAATAAACAATTATAGACCTATAAGCCTTATGCCTAACCTATATAAAATATTCTCCAAAATAATACTTGGGCGCATTACTAAAGTATTGGAAGAAAACCAACCAATTGAGCAGGCAGGATTTCGCAGAAATTATTCCACTATTGACCATATACATACATTGAAACAGGTAACAGAAAAATATAAGGAATTCAAAAAGACATATTACCTAGCATTTATTGATTATAATAAAGCTTTTGACTCATTAAAACACTACAACATCTGGGATGCACTGCAAAAACAAGGCATAGAAGAAAAGTACATTAATGTAATCAAACAAGTCTATAAGAACAGTTGGGCAAAAATAAAGTTAGAGTCTATTGGAGAGGAGTTCAAAATTCAAAAAGGAGTTAGACAAGGAGATCCCTTGTCTCCCAAGTTGTTCACTGCAGTACTTGAACAAATTTTCAGAAAACTTAACTGGGAAGAAAAAGGTCTGATTATAAATGGAGAACATCTACACCATTTAAGATTCGCAGATGACATCGTACTGTTGAGTGAAAGCTATGTAGAGCTACAGGATATGCTAAACCAACTAGACGAGGAAAGTACCAAAGTAGGACTGACAATGAATATAACTAAAACTAATGTAATGACAAACGGACCAAAAGCAGAAATTAAATTAAATGGCACAATAGTGGAATATACTGATAAGTATGAATATTTAGGCCAGACAATATCTCCTACGGATCAGATGGATAAAGAAATAAATAAAAGAATCTGTAATGCTTGGAAACGCTTTTGGTCGCTGAAAGAAATAATGAAAAACAAATCGATATCAATATCAGAGAAAGGCAAAATTCTAAATGTGTGTATAACACCATGCCTATCATATGGAAGCCAAACATGGGCCCTTACCAACAACAATTTAAGAAAGTTAGAAGTATGTCAAAATTCGATGCAAAGAAGCATTTTGAATATTAAGAAGATCGATAAAATAAGATTGGTAGACATAAGACGTGAAACAAAAGTAACTCCAATAAATATAACCATCAAAAAACTTAAATGGAGATGGACAGGCCACATGGCACGAGGTCCAACTAAATGGTCGCAAAAGGTAACCCATTGGTATCCCAGAGGAGATAAGCGAAATAGGGGAAGGCAGATCCGTAGATGGCAAGACGATATAAGGAAGGTAGCAGGAGGAACATGGACAAGAATAGCACAGGACAGAACAGAGTGGAAAAACTTGGAGGAGGCCTATGTCAGAGGACAAGCTAGGGATGATTAGGCATTGGAAATAAATAAAACTATGTAAATATTTTAAGCATGTATATTCTTAGAAATAAAGGCTATCTTTATCTTTATCTTTATCTTTAAGTATATATATTTTTTAAAACAGTTTCAAGAACCATTTCATAATTACAATTAAACAATCATGAAGTAGTGTGAATTGTTTTCAATTAAAATAAATCACTTACCAAGGAATTCTCCATACGAACCTACCTGTAATAAAAGATAAATACTTTATTAATACATTTTGTTTAAATTTAGAAGGGAAAATAATGTGTGTTAATATAGCTGAATAATTATTGCATTCTGCTTCAACAAAACGTTATGTATTCTGACCATCAAAACTATAATAAACTTGAGCAAATGATCATTTGTTCATGAGTCATGGTTGTTTATATATTTATATTTAAATAAGTTTATTTATAAAAATATCTAGATTATTAAGTATATTTATCCGTTATCTAGTATCCATAACACAAGATCTTTAAGATACTTAATTTGGGCTAGATAATTGGTGTCAGCGTAGAAATACAATATTATTATTATTATTTTACACTCAGAAAAAAGAATATTAAATTTTAAGTAAGTTATGAATATAAATTGTAAAAAATTAACAATTTAGCTAGTATAACTCATACAAAAAAAAACCCTTAAAACACGATTTACTCAAAAATCATTTTTTTATGTTATGTATGACAGTTTTTCAGAGGATGTACGATATATTAAAAGCAACACAAAGCATGTTCAGCTCTTGCATTAGCTTTGAATTATAATAAAACTAAGAAAACGAAATGAATTGTGTAAGTATCAAGAATTGTTCAAGCTAAGAAATTTCTGTGTTGCATGGAGGAGTAGGAGTATTGCAGGCTAAGGTACGATATAATTACATTTTCTCTGAATGGATGACCGTACCTACAAAGCATTGTTGGGGATGGTTGAATCTCAAAATACCAACCATGATAACATACCAACATAGAGACAAGCTAAGCCCGGTAGCAGTAATCAGAGATTGTCGTTAACAGTGAGGTTTTTGGACAAAGCATCATCTATCATGATTGCAAGCTATACTATGATCAAGTCGTTCGCGAACATTGTTAAATGTTGCTTCAAACCTTTTATCAGCAAAAAATATAAAATAAAATTTTATCAAGCATACACTGAACATTAAATGCTTGACTCAAGCATCAAAGAAACATTGTAGATACTCAAATTGCTTGGTTCAAGTTATAATCTATGTGTTTTCTGTCAAACCATTGACTGTCTAGGAACCCTTCATTAAAATTTCATTTCTAACTAAAACGATTTGTGCATATTATTAAATGACACTGACAATCAAATTAAATGAAATCAATAGTTCAAGAAGAAAATCAGATAGATATCTGGTTACCCATTGTATTGAAGGGTTTTATTTCCTAACATTCCCTGCGATCGAAAGCAAATTCCTCATGTCGAGCAACAATTTAATGTACAGGTCTGGCATCTCAAACATTTCTATACATTTTTTGATTCAGACTTGGTAATGAAATGACAAGGCCAAATAAATAAAATAAATATTGACCCTTGTTAGCACAGCAATTAAGAATAATTTTAGATGCAGTTTGACTGGGTAGTGTATTAGTTTCAAAAGGTATGAAGAGAATATGATTAGATAAAGTTATGATTTTGAAAACTGAAGGTCAGGGTATGCTGGACTATACAAAAGTTCTAACAAGTTTATACACAAAGTTTAATTCTATACATTTTTGAAATCTTGTCTTCACTTTTATATCTTTCTTTTTGGTGAAACTATTAAAATTTATACTACCACAGCCAAAGCAATTATAATTCACAAGTTACATCTAGACAAGATCTATTGAAGTTTATAAATTTTATGAATAATTCCATATATATTTAGCCTCTTTAACAGTATAATATTTTAATAAATACAGCAAAAGCATGTGTTAAACCACAATCTATTAGTGTAGGCTATGGTGATTTGTAAGTATATTAAAACATTGTTTATTTTTAAAGCATAAATAAGATTAAAACTGTACCTTGTCAACTACACCATTAAAGTCATCTTTTTCACTACAAAAACTCACTGAAGTAGGAAAAACAGCACTATGTTAAAAACAATTTCAATATTATTCTATCAAAATATTTAGGTTACACTTTAGTTTATCTTAGATGTATTTTTTTCACAAAATAGTGAAGCACTTATATCCTTTTACTGACTAAAACAAAAACACTGTACACACAATTATTACACACCGAATAATTGAGTTTTCATGGATAAAATTATTTAGAATATAAACAAAATTTTAGGTTATGTTAAGCGTCAAAGAATGGTGTTGCCATTTTTTTTTCTTAAATTTTCCCTATTACGGAACGGCAAAGGGATCTAGCCCATACACACAAGTCTTCACTTTTTTAACTTATTTTTTTGTTTTCGCAATAAAATGGGGGTGTCACACATTTTAATACATCTAGGGAGTGCTTGAATGGTACAGACCTCATGATGGTGACTGATGAGGTGGAATTTCCACTATAAAATTCTCAGTGTCACACTCACCACAAAACCATTGTTTCAATGATTCGTCAGTCATATAACTGATCGTCAACACGGATGCGTCTGCAACAAAACGACATCACTTTCATTGCACATAATCCACTCAGAGGCCTTAGTATGAGTTTTGATAGTTTTCGAGCTCGATCAAACGTATCGTCTTTCTTCATACATTGGCCACTGTTTCTGATATTTAACGCTAGGGGCGCTAGTGGGCAATGTATGAAAAGAGACGATACGTTTGATCGAGCTCGAAAACTATCAAAACTCATACTAAGGCCTCTGAGTGGATTATGTGCAATGAAAGTGATGTCGTTTTGTTGCAGACGCATCCGTGTTGACGATCAGTTATATGACTGACGAATCATTGAAACAATGGTTTTGTGGTGAGTGTGACACTGAGAATTTTATAGTGGAAATTCCACCTCATCAGTCACCATCATGAGGTCTGTACCATTCAAGCAACTCGTACTAAGGCCTCTGAAACATTTTTAGACCGACATCCAGACGCAAGACGCCATAGTTTCATGCCAAACACTCCGGATGATTTTGCCATTATCGTTGACTCCTGATGACTGTTTCAACTTTTAATTAATTTAAGCTCTCCCCTACCTGCAAATATTATTTTTCTGCTATACTTATTTGGTTTCTCAAGCCAGCCAAAATCATGGACAAAAATAATATTATGTAAGATCAGACTATCAAAGATGCACCAAATGAGATGACGTAGTTATGAAAAAGATGTGCTAGATCTTAGATGCTAGATAGCGTCAGTCTTGTTAAGCTCTTGTTTTTATTTTTATTCTCGAATTATCATAAATAATTACTGCTTGGTATAATAATACATTTTAAAAAAGCAGACCTGAATAGCGTCCCCACTAGGGCCGCGCGGCTCCATGAAGCCAAGCCGCGCGGCCATGCCTCGTGAGTGTGTACGTGAGCGAGGCCTAAAACAATATACAAATAAGCCTCACTAGGCCGAGCGCTCTAGTGGGGACGCTGCTGGTTTTTGCCCTATCAAAAAAAGGCAAATGAATAAAGCCCATACAGCCATACCATCAGTATTTATCTTATTTCTTAATACATACATACACACATACATAAAACCACCCTCTTAAAGGGGGTTGAGCAGAGTTTTAGGTAACATTTAGGGCAAGTCCCAAATAAAGTCACATTTGGGACATGCAGTACCTTCAATAGTGACAGGCCAGCCTGTCGTCTACGAAAATGGGACACATAATCCAAAAAAAGGAGCAATCCTTCAGTAATCCAACAAACGAATACCAACAACCTGACCGATATTCCACTCTAAAGCATCTCTGCAGTGCGGTTGTTAATTTCTCGATGTTAGCCTTAAAATGTGGGTGTCACACATTTTAATGCATCTAGGTCTAGGGAATGCTTGGCGAGTAGTTTTCTTTTTTTATGCTTGATGGGCTGAGCGTTTGACAACAATCACGCCTGATGAAAAGCGAAGATGAGGCCTAAGATGGTTGGGATGATGGATGGGAGGTATATCCACAACATAATGGTGAAAGCCTTCGCCGTACCTGTTCATCCCGTGGCGGAAAGGGGCAGGGGGTATCAAATTATGAAGAACTTTCTCTTACTTCGAAATGCCATGCAACCGATAAAAGACCGAGATGCAACACGTCTTCGGTGGTCAACGCTCTGGAGACTAACCTCCGCGAGTGCCTCCCTGCCGATGAGTTTCCACTGAATGCAGTGCATCCAACGTGCAGACGCGTCCCAAATGTGACAACAGTACTCCTTGAGGAAAGTAATTGGGCTTAATAAATGCTTAGGAGGATAGGAGGCTCAGTTGTTTAAAATCGTTTTACCTTTGAAATAATGCCCAATTTTTTGACCCCAACCCAGTTGGCTTCAACCCAGACGGAAACAGATTTCAGATTTTCATTCATTCCCTCCACCATTGCTGCCCTCAAAGAAAGGACAGTACCCCTAGCATCGAGCACTCGATGACCCCTAGTATGAGTTTGTTAGTTTTAGAGCTCAATCAAACGTATCGTCTCTTTTCATACATTGCCCACTAGCGCCTCTAGCGTAAACTATAAGAAACAGTGAAAGAACCATCTCGATGACGTCAGCTTTCAAACAAAAAAAAATCGCATCAAAATTGGTCTATTCGTTTAGGAGCTACGATGCCACAGACAGACTAAGGTCCTGTCCGCACAGCGATAAAATATTCGCGCGGAAATAATATCGCGTTCAACTTGCATCAAACCACAGATTTTTTCGCGCGATTTTTTTACCGCATGTGCGGATAGTCCTATAAGATCCTATGTGTCACAGAATTTTGCGAGAAAAAAGCGCGCGTTGAAATATCGCTGTGCGGACAGGGCCTTACAGACACACAAACACGTCAAACTTATAACACCCCTCTTTTTGCGTCGGGGGTTAAAAACTAGAAATGGTTAATACTGTTAATACTTGAAAGAAATAATAATAATATTAAGTATGTAAATCTAGTACTATAAACAAAAATATGTATTCTACAAGACATATAATATGTAAAATAATTTGTATTTCTTTTCCTGGTTTCATCCCTTCGATGAAACGAAACGCTTTCCGACGTCCCAAACTTTAGTTGTAAACACTTACCCTAATGTCAAAATTCATAAACTAATTTTGTTATTTACAAATAAATTCCTATAAATTATTAGTGAAAAATAATATATGCTGACATAAGTGGTTAATATAAGTTATGTGTATAAAATAGATTTGGTGTAGAATTCTCCGTATGTTTTGTTGTGATACTATCATAACCTAAAAGTGTTTTGTGAATTTGTGTTACAATATTTTTTACACAATATATTGATCACAAAAGGTGTATTTGATAATTTCATGTGATTATAAGTGAAGTGCTTGTGTTAAAGGATGCATTAAATACCAGTAATTCGGCGGGAAGGTAAGTGAATTTTTTTGTTATCAAGAGTGTCCAGTGCCAAGAATATAAAAGAATTACTCACATTTGTAAAGTATTATTCTTTTATGAGTTCTGTATAAACGAAATTTGGGGAATCTGGCTTCACAGGCATAATAAAAAATATAACAATTATTAATTTTATATTACAATATTGTACCAAAACAAACTAAATCATGCATGTTATTCATCACTAGACATCTCTTGATATAATTTTTTAGTTTGCTGCATGCTCATTATAAATTTATTTGTGTACTATTTCAGGTATGAGTCTTCTTGATTTATTATTTAAACCTAAGTAGGTATTTTTTTATTTGTAATAATTGAAGTAGGTATTTGTATTTGTAATAAGTGTTTTAAATGACTCATTAACATAGGTACCTTTTTCTTAATATAACAAAGAATTATAATTTAACTATTAAATAAAAAGTTGGGAGTCAAGTGGGGTAAGTACAAACATATTAGCAACATATAAAACTGAGGATTGTAAAGTACAGTGGTAGATCAGGCTAACTCAAACTGTCAAATTTCTTCAATAGACTTCGAACTCAATGATCATGGAATTAGGTTGAAAATTTATTGAAGATGTTTGACAGTTTTGGTAAGCCTGATCTGCTGTGGTCTGTACATATAAAATCATTAAAATTCTCTATAATATTGTTACAAAATTATTTAATTGATTTTGTTAATAATTATTACACTATAAAAAAAATATGTACGTACTTTTCGTTATTGGGCATAATTATTTATAATAAATGAAATAAGGTTTGATAATTTACTTATCTTTTAAAAAAGTTTTTACTGATATTAAACATATCTGATATAGTCAGTTTATTAATATTGTAAGAATTAAAAATTGTTTACTTTGCTAATAAAAAATTTTGCCAACAAAAATAGTAGTTTTATTGACCCTATTTGTAAATACTGAGATGAATAGCATGCAGATATATATAAAATATTTAAGTAGTGGTAATAAAATTCATGCATAGGCAAGATGGATTGTTTTCACATGATTTGAAATTTTATAAAAAATTTAATTTTATATAATTTTTTAATGAAAAAACTAGAAATAAATATTTTTCAAAAACAACTTGATACTAAAATATTAAAATTAATTAATAATAAATAAATATTTTTATTAAATATATTATGCTGATACTTCAATTCCTCTCTGTACTGATCACTAAAAAAAAAACCATTATTTTTGGTATGTACCTTATTGTTTTCACATGATTTGAAATGTTATAAAAATTTAAATTTTACATATATTTTTAATGAAGAAACTAGAAATAAATATTTTTCAAATCAACTTGATACTAAAATATTCTATAAAATTAATTAATAATAAATAAATATTTTTATTAAATATATTATGCTGATACTTCAATTCCTCTCTGTACTGATCACTAAAAAAAAGAATGCAAAAATCTCATAATGTTAAAAAGTGACTTGATCATGCGAAAGGATGTAACATCAGTGCCGTTTGTGTTGAATGTCAAGAAATCCAGCCAAAGAAAGAAAATTAAAAAAATTTTGGTCCTATCTGAACCCAATTCCAAAAAAGTTACGCCTTATGATTTACAATTCTCTAGTTAAATCTCACTTTTTATATCTCATAGAAATCTGGGGAAGCGCATGCAAAACAAAATTAAAAGAATTACAAGTGTTACAAAATAAAATAATAAAAGCACTATTCCGCTATGCACATCTAACACCAACAGAAAAGCTTTACAAGGAAACATCCCTTATGAATATAAAGCAACTATACAACTACACAACATGCATATTAATAAGAAAAATATTAAACAAAAACATTCAGACACAACTAACATTTACAAAAAAAAACCAAACTCATAACTACATACGTCGAAGAGGGGAACACATAATATTACCTATGATTAGAACCAATATTGGAAGAAAATCAATCACTTTTGAAGGCGTACAAATATATAATAAGCTACCTTCAGACATAAAAAATGCGGAGACAATGGGTGTGTTTAAGTCCAAATTAACCAAATATATTACTACCAACTATAGCATGTTTATATAAACCACAAGATTAATTGCATTGAATACCCTTGTGTTATAATGTAATGGCGACGATTGAAATATATTTTTTACATATTAGTTTATAAGTTCTCATGTAAGTGACAATTGTCTTAATGGGAATAAAGATCTTTAAACTGAAAATCGCAAATGAATTGCAGATGATAGCAATACATTTGACAGTGTAGGCCTATGTTCATAGCCCACCGAACTAATTTTTATCACTTGGATAACAAAAAGCATCCTAAGGCCCGAAGTTAGTGGGGGCCTTAGGATGGACCTATTCAATACGTGTTAAGCGGCATCTCGTTCCTATCTACAGACCAAGCTCGCTCATTGTGTGAGCTTCATTCATCATCGTCATCATAAGGTCCAGAGGCACTAACTGTTGGGCAAATGTCTCCCTCAGGACGATTCGATTTAAGCTTCATTGGGCGTTTGCCCACTCACCGGCCCGGCTGCCGGGGAAGCAAATTGTATAAAATATGTGGCATGTTTTTCCACCTACCGTCGCCGGGAACGGCACGGCGTTGACTCCCACCGGTGCCGTCGCCGGTGCCGGAACAGCAATCTTCCCGCTCACTGCTGGCCGGTAAAACTGCATGTGTATTGTGCATATATTGTAGCCGTGTGCATGTGCGCGGGGCGAGTAGGAGGACGTGGAGTGGAGAGGTTTGTGGCTGGGGTTCAGTGCGTACGTATCATGGCGTTTAAATACGACGTCGTAAATCTTATCGAGTTAGTGGAGGCCCGGTCTTGTGTCTGGGATAAAACGAATGAAATACTTAAGTAAAAATAAAATTTTACGACAGAAATACTGTCAGGAAATTAACCGTAAACCGGCAGCTACACCGGCTCAGTGGAAAAACGATGCTTCGCCGCCGGTGCCGGTCTAGGGCTATGCCAATATCGCGCCGTTGCCGGGCCGGTGAGTGGAAAAACGCCTACTGTTTCATTAATATTCATAGCTAGAAACTCAGGTAAGTGTACCGTACAGCATTCTAAGATCGGCAGGCCTATTCGCTAACTTTTTTTGACAGTTGGAAGTGATCATCACTGAGTGAATTATATATCCATTGCTGTTTTAACACGACAAGTGTCATAATACCGTGTCGTGTAAACCAGCAATGGATATGTAATCCACTCAGTGATAATCACTTTCAACTGTCAAAAAAAGTTAGCGAATAGGCCTACAGAATTGATGTCAGTCAGGGTGCCCATTAATTTGACACTCAGTACCGTCATAAACGCCCACAAAGACAATGTTGATATAGGTACAAATATCTGTGTCGTAGCCATATCGTATTACACACCGTTTTACAAAACGGCGCGCCGGATTGTAGTGTGTGTGAATGGTTAACCTGATAAAACCGTTCGTCAATAACTCCGCAGTGGACTCTACAAGTATCAATATTAGTCTGTATGGTATTAATCGAATGGAGGTCGCTTATTTTTGGTAGGTTTAGGTTATTTTTTTACCAAGCGGAGTGGAATCATTGTCACACACCACTCACATTGCATACACTATAATCCGGTGCGACGTTTTGGAATACGATGTGATGTAGGTACGATATAGCTGCGACAGATATACAACAGTAATGCTACGGCCGCACACATCGCGATAATATTCGTGCGATAATCTTCGCCTTCGGCCTACCGCGAATGTACATGGCCACACATTGCGCGCTGTAAAGTCTGTCGCGATGTGATCGCGATGTTACGCAAAAAACAAAATGGACGCCGCGGTCGGCCTATATTTTAGGGCAATTATTTTTTATTCTGTCAGGAATTATTGTTTAAGAAAAAAGCAAGGCTAAACAATATTGACTCACACTCCTAATTGCTAATAAGTTCTAAAATCCTGTCGTTATTCCAATCCATGGTAGAAAACTAATTTAGACCAATACGTCCGATGCGCACGATGTCTGTGCGCCGACTGAAGACCACGAAGTGTGGCCACGCAAGCGAAGGACATCGCGATAAAAACGCTTTGATGTGCGCCTGTTTACCGACAACGACGCGATGTCCTTGCGACTTCGCAAGAAGTGCCGAAGTATGCGCGAATACTTGGCTAGACACATCGCGATAACGCGAATATTCGCGACATCGCGATGTATGCGGCCGCAGCATTATGGCTGGGTGGCTAGGCTTTAATGAGACGCAAATACTGTAACTTAATCTTATTATTTTACTTTTGCATTATAAATTCCAGATACTGATTACAGTTTTATACCAACGCTGCGTGGGAAACGTCTGCTACTATTAAAGGGGTACACGTACTCACAAATGAAATTGACAAACAACTACTATTGCTCCAAGAAACAGTCGGGTAATTGCAGGGCTCGTGTGAGGATTAATGAGGAAGGGAAAATAGTTAGTGGCAACTATGAACACCAGCATCCCCCTCCGACGAAGTCTTATAAAGGACATTATAGTAGAACAATCAATTGAAAAAGTTGTGCGTCGTATTTGTGATGAGATGAAAGTGAACGCAGTCTTAGGGAGACTTTATAGAAAGCGCCCCGGGCGCGCGCCGTGAAATTGTAAAGGACGCCATTCACGAGCGAGCCATATGGCCGCGCCATTGGCTCAATACTTGACGTCGCGCCGAGACAAATTCATAGCATTCACGAACGCCACAGCGAAGCGTTCCGTTTGGATCATATTGAGTGTACGCGTCGACAGCACCGGACGTGTTCATAATGAACTTCGATTCAGAAGATGAGTTTTCTTTATCTACCATAACGATTTGTCTAGTGTTAAAAAAAATCTAATCAATCTTAAAACAAAATGGCGTCTTTGGCTCGCGAGTAACACCATTTACGAACGAGCAAAACGTATGGCGCGCCGGCTCAGACCGACCGGCCCGTTGGTATTTTGCATTCACGTCAATCCATTTGGACCAACAGTGTAGTGTGATCGCCATTCACGAGCAAGCCAGAGCGATCCATCGATCCATTTGGCACGCAGTCGAAAAATTCAAACATACTTATTTGCTATTCGTTTCATTTACTACTTATCTTATTTTACACTGTTCAAGTTTGTTGTACTTACTCTTGATTGCGTTAAATTTTATATTTTAGCTATAATAACTTTGACATATGCATGCTGTAAAATGTGCGGAAAGTATAAGTACCTAGTGTTATCTGCATTTTTACTTTTCTAAACTGTGACGATACCTCAGACCAATTAGGTAATCTGTGGTCTGACGACGATACCGTTCTATCCTTCATAGGCGATTATTGCATTTTCCATTATGAGAAAAATCTTTTGTATTGTGATTTATTCAGACTTAAAATCGAAGAAGACTTGTTTGGCTTTGGAATTTTTGACCAGACGTGTGTTCGGTAGCTTAGGTGGAGTGCAAGATTCAGAGAAACCAGTAACAAAAGAGAAAATAAAATTTTCTTTGTTTGTTGGTTTCTAAACAATTAAATGTGATATTACTTACCCCATTATTTACAAAATTCAATAAATTTTATTAGTCTTTCGTACAGTATTTGAAAAATGTGATATTTTTTTAGAGGAAACCAGCAAAATAGACTACAAGCACATCTGTGTTGCGAATGGAACATCTTTGCTGATGGTAGAAGGTTTTACGTTTAGCAAACATTCTAAGGCAATGAACTATTACTGCTCGAAGAAGAATATGGGCTGCAAGGCTCGCGTCCATATGGACAAAAATGGATGTATCAAAGCCTGTAATTTGATCCACACTCATTCCAAGCCGGTGTTTGCAGTGACTAAAACAGGGGTTTATTTGAAGGTACAAAGTTAAAATGATTGAGGAAATAATGTTAGGGCCTTTGCATACCGCATTTTTTTACAGTTTGCTTTCGAACCTTAAATGTTTGTGTTTACGACACGTCACATTTGTTGATAACTCATGATTTCTTTACCGCTTTCCAACAAAAACAATCGGTGTTCGCCCATCTTTCAGTGAGTGGGCCACTGCTGCCTGGTACAAAACCCGAAACAAATTAAACGAATTGTACGGTGTAAAGTTGTACAAAAAGTTGTACAATTTTAACCCCTTCTTATAGTTGTTGTTTATTTTTAGATGTAGAATTGTATGACACATAAAATTGATAAGATAATTTTGTTGGTGTAAAATGTTATTGAAATTATAGTTTTTTTTTATATATCAATCACATATTGTATTCTTTTTTATTTTATTTAATTATATTCCGAAAACCAACAGCTATACAAATAAAACAAGTATAAAGCCAAATTAGTAGCAAGTAGGTAGTTAAAGGTTTGCGGACAAATGCGGACATTTGCTTACAATGACCTAGAAATATTAAAGGATACAGTACAATTAAAATAAGAGAAAAAAAAATACATGAACAAGAGAATTTACAATACAAAAACTCATTGAGGCACTGTCTAATAGCCGATCGCTTAAAATTGCTGCAACTGGGTATTAAACGGATCTATTTAAGTCAAGATTATCGCCCACTTCGTTTAACTGCGCACTCGCACGACGCAGGAATGAATTTTGGCGATAGTAAGTTTTAGTGCACGGTAAATCGAGTGGAATATACCGTCGGTTTGACTTAGTGGGTTACTTTATAGAATAATTTTGAAAGAAGTTGTCCAAGGATTTCAGTGGTGATATTGAGGACGAACGTTGAGTCCGCAACTTCACGACGCTTACAAAGAGGGAGAAGGTGATGCTGCATACAAGTACGATAGTGATCCGCGCTCTTGTACCTTTGCTTGGTACGGTAACAAAGGTACCGTATGATATTGCAAGATAAATCCTGCTAATGTTATAAACGTGAAAGATCTGTGTTTGTTACTCTTTTACGCAAAAACTAATGAATTGATTTTAATGAAACTTTACAAAGCTCATAGATCAGAATAACATATAGGATGTAATTTATACTAATCCTGCGCAGACGAAGCCGCAGGCAGAAGCTAGTGCTTGTGTATAAATGATCGAAATGCGTGGGCTACCCAAAATTTACGCATGTAAAACTGTAATTATAATGCTAGAAAAAATACACAGAAAAAAATCTACCTGTCTCAGGCGGGAATCGAACCCAGAATCTTCCGCAATCCGGGCGGCTGCGTTAACCACTACGCCACCGAGGCACTGCTTTCGCTGCCAAAATTTGTCAGTGCTTGGTGCTTATGTTTTTATGGTCAACATTGTTTCATCAAATCTTTGAAATTTGCTCTTCTAAGATGCGAACGAAATATTTTTGCAAATATTTGACACCCAGTTGACCCACGATGAAACTACCTTAACTTATTTTTTATTTAATCATATTTCAAGAACAAAACTAAAACAGTTTTTGAGTTTGCATTTTGAGCCTAGAGTTTTATAATGAAAAACTTTGTAATAATTAATTTAAAATGATGGTGAAATATATTTATTAAATAGTAATATTGCAGCGTTCTCAGTGTCCTCACTGTTTCTTCGAGGATGATAAATAACCCAGCTTCACCAAGCAGTTGTTTAATGTGAACACTAGCTGATGGTGATGATAAATTACTCGTTGAAGATTTTAAACAATACGCATCGGTAAAAGCTCCGCCGATACACATTATAATATATTACGCATTTGCGAATGCGGGTGCGAATATCCGTAACACCGTGGTAACACCAATGGTAATGTCATCGTCAACAGAATTACGGGCAATAAAATCATATTAAGTAATACGAAGTTATTCAAATCGAAGACGAATGTTGATTTTGGATGTTCGAGATGAAAATTTTTATTACCTGCAACTCTTTTACGCAATCTTACCTGTTTTAGGACTGACCTACGCCATAATTCCGACCAAGAAAGGTAACCATTTTCTCAGGATCGACGGCTACATTTTCGTGAAAGTCAACAGGAGCAACATCTACTACTGCTCGCAGAAGAAATTTGGATGCCGTGCTAAGGTGAAACTATCTTCTGCAGGAGAAGAAATACTGCAAGCGCATCCAAAACACTTCCACCCTCCTCCGAAAGATGAGCTATGTTCATCGGGCGAATACTTGCACACGGAGAAAAAAATCTTGCAGCGTTTACAAGAACAATGATTATAGGAACAAGACTTTTTTATTGTTAACGACTGACACAGCAAGAATTCCGTGTTTGATTTACTAAAACTTTACGAAAAGAAAATTATACAGAACATCGTTATTGTAACTTAGAATAGAATAGAATAGAATATGACTTTATTGTACATACATCAACCAGATTAACAATAGTATATTAATATATAAAAATAGTTGTACAAAGGGCGACCTTATCGCTAAAAGCGATCTCTTCCAGGTAACCTTAGGATGGACAGGATTGCAAAGTAAAAAGTAACTATGAGGGAAGATGGCGACGTAAATCTACTTATTACATACTAATTATAAATACCAAATAATAATTACATAAATATAAATACTTAAATACACATACATACAATATATAAAATATATACTGTAATAAAATAAAATATATACTGTCATATACTATAGATACTAATGGATGATTATAGTGACAAATAATGAGCCTCTACTTGTTTCTTAAAAGTTCCTTGAGTTTGAGCTTTCCTTATATTTGCAGGTAAAGCATTCCACAACAAAACAGCTTGAACAGTAAAAGAATTGTTATAGAATTTTGATAAATGTACCGGAGTCTCTAGCCTCAAATTCTCTGATGATCTTAATACTCGTGAGTGAGTATTGTGGAGAAACTTAAAACGTTCCTTTAGATAAAGAGGAGTGTTGGGGTGAAATAGGATGGCATAAAGGAGGGAGAGAATATGGGCATTCCGGCGAAGGCGAATTGGCAACCACTTGAGCTTATGACGAAATTCTGAAACGTGGTCATATTTTCGTAAACCAAATATAAACCGTATGCAAAAAATTTGAAGTCGCTCAAGTTTATTTAGTTGCTCTTCGGTTAGATTAAGGAAACTGCAGTCAGCATAATCAAGGATCGGAAGAAGTAGGGACTTAGCAAGCGCAATTTTGGTAGTGGTTGGAAGAAAGTTACGAAGTCTTCTGAGATATCCCGCTGAAGCGAATAGCTTTCGACTAAGCTCCTGCAAATGATATGTCCAAGATAAGTTGGGAGTCCATGTAAATGCCTAAGTTTTTCACAGTGCTGCTTAGGGTAATATGCGTTCCATCCAACATAACCTTGGGCATCGCCAACCAATCAATTTTGGAAGTCATGCGCGAACTACCTATTACAATTACCTGCGTTTTGGAAGGATTAACTTTAAGACCATAATAGGTACTCCACTGACAAATGCGATCTAAGTCCACGTTAATTACGTTAATCGCCTCTGGTAATCGATCTGGTGGTGTTTGAAAATAAATTTGTAAATCATCTGCGTAAAGGTGGTAGGAAGAAGTTAGTTGTTTAGAGATAGTATTTATAAAAATTGCAAAGAGTAAGGGAGATAAGACGCCACCCTGTGGAACTCCGGCCGATGTATGGCACCATGAAGACATAGTATCTTCAATGCAAATTCTCTGCCGGCGTCCAAACAGGTAACTGTGAAACCAGTCAATTGCCGTTGGAGATATGTTAATAGATCGTAGAATGGCAAGAAGCACATCAAAATCTACGGTATTGAAGGCATTACTAAAGTCTAATAGACAAAGTACCGTTAGGGAGCCAGAATCCATGCCCCATCTAATATCGTCAGTAACTTTTATAAGTGTAGTGGTGGTGCTGTGACCTGAGCGGAAACCGGACTGGAAGGGATTAAGGAGCTGATTAAGGGATAGGAAAGAACTAAGTTGGTCGTAAACTAAACGTTCCAAAACTTTGGAGAGAAATGGAAGGATGGAAATAGGACGATAATCGGAAAAGGATATTGGGTTAGGTATCTTAGGTAAAGGAGTAATTTTCGCATCTTTCCAAGCTGTAGGAAAAACACCGCTTTGTGTTGAATAATTAAGAATATGGGAGATCACAGGAAGGATTTCATCAAGAATGGGTACTATCATTTTACGGCTTAACAAGTCACAGCCCACTGCAGACGATGTAATTGAGAGAATGCTCTTTTTACCATCACAATCCGACAATTGACGAAAGAAAAATGAAGGATGATTAGGGATGGGAGTCGTTGACAGAGAATTTAAAGTACAAGATTTTGTAGATATATCAAAATCAGAGGTTGCTGAGAAATGTACATTTAAAGCATTCAAATCGAGACTGCCAGGCGTAGTCACTTGGCGAGATTTCCCAATTCCCACAGATCGGAGAAATTTCCAGACTTTTGCTGGGTCTCCGTTTTCGACAGAATTATGGAAGTAGTGGCGCTGGGCATTCCTACACACCTTATTACAGTGATTTCTAATTGTGACATACTTATCCCAATTTACAGTAGTTGGACGATGCTTATATTTAGTTTTAGCAGCAGATTTTTTGTTTAACAGAAGCTTGATCTCTTCTGAAAGCCATGGAGAAGGTGCATGTTTCATTTTTATGTTACGAACTGGAGCATGTCTGTCATATAAATCGATAAGTTTGTTGGTAAATTCATCAATTTTCACATCAACTGATGCGCATGCAAGAATCGAAGACCAGTCAATGTTGTAAGCATCATCACGAAGTTTATCGATGTCCATTCTACCAAAATTACGAAGCTGAAGGATTTTGGGTTTAATCTTAGGTGGGCGGATTTTATAGGACATGAATATCGCGTCATGATAGGAAAAGGAATCGGCCGGACATTGGCCATGGGAAGCAATATGGTCAAGAGATGAAACAAGAATCAAATCAAGGAGAGAAGGGATACAATTTGGAAAGTGATGGGTAGCATTCAAGGGAGGAATAAATAAGTTGGTGGATCGTAGAACGGAAAGGAAAGTTGAGGAGCGGATGTCATTTTTCAGGAGGCAGGTATTGAAATCACCCATGATTATTGTATGACTGTAAGAAGGAGTGAGGTTTACAAGGATAGTTTCAAGGGAAGAAAAGAAGTCTATACGACAGGATGGGATGTAATAGGCACCTAGTAGAAGCTTAGTTCGGAGTAATGTGATCTCTAAAAAGATATGTTCGCCAGCATTTGAAGACGGTGGCTGTGGTGACATACTTATAACGGAGTACGGAATATTAGCACGAAGATATATGGCAACACCACCACCGGCGCCAGCTATGCGATCATTTCTAACTAAGATAAATCCAGGAAGGGAGTACGATGTTGAAGGAAGGATAGGCTTTAGCCAGGATTCGGAAATAAGAATGGCATGGATGTTCTTACAGTCAAAAGTAGATAGTAGGTCAGAAAAATGAGCCGGAATGCTTTGGGCATTAATATGAACGACATTGAAATTATTGGGAACGTCAGAGAAATGAGCCTCCAGTGAGTCTTTCATGGTCGGAATGCTAACAAAACTGTCGGCACTATCATCACTAAGTGACAAGAAATCTCCTGAATCATCATCCATTTAACAATATATTAATATAATAGATACTATAAATAATGATAAATAAATATAGAATAAAGATAAATTAATACTATTAAAAAAAGAAAAACTATAAACTAAAAACAGTGAAATCACGCAATACGCAGTCCACCCGCCAGTTTAGATTATAATAATACAAAAAAAAAAAATCATTAAAAGAATGTAAAAGAATTTGCAATCACTCACTAAAATACAATAAATAATAAAAAAAATAAAATAATAAAAATAAAAATGTATGATAATTTCTGGCTTTTTAATGGCTAGATTCCTTTGCCATATCGTAATAGGTGACATTTAAGAAAAAAAAAAAAAAAAAAAAAAAAAAAGTAAAATTGTAAAACTCACAAAATTATATAAATTGAGGGTTAATAACAAAAAATTAACAAAATTAAGTAAATAGATAGTAAGGTAAACAGCGAAAACCAGACAACTACCAAGAGGGTACCACAAATACTATAGCTACGAGTGATTGCCTAGTTTATTATCACTTCTATGACAAACTAAAATGAGAATTAATCTAAGGAATACATGAACTGCACTTACAACACACAAAGGGACCTGGAAGAGATCTTACTTTTTAACAACAACTAGACGTTTTGTTTTGGGCTTCGTTGCTGCTACCGCCTTCACCGGTTCCTGCTCTATCTTGTTTACCTCGGCGACACTGACGAGACGATGACGAGAACCATCGGGGCCAATGACGAAAACGCATCCGTCCTTGGTCCAACACTTGTTGACGCCGAAGCGATCTCGAGCAGCCATGAAGGCCTCATGTCGAGATCGTGTTAGGAACTCTGACAACGTTACGCCAGAACCCTTCAGCTTCGTTTTGGCAAACCATACTTTATTTCTCACATCTGAGTCCCGGAACTTCACAAGTATCGGCCGTGGCTTATCGGGACCTGCTGAACGGCCCATTCTATGGCACCTCTTAATGTCGCTGGGGGTGAAGTTTATAATGCCAATCTGATTAGTGACAACCCCAGCAACTACATTGGATGTGTCTTCAGACTTGCCTTCTTTAACGCCATGTAACAGGAGTATTTTTCGCCGACTCTGCATTTCCATGCGATCTACATTCATGGCTAGGAGTTCAAGCTGTCGTTGAAAGATGTTTAACGACTCCAGGATGAAAGTCTTAAACTGATTAAATTCACCAGTTAATCCTGATGCAGTGGCACTTGAAGCCGCAGGTGACTTCAACTCTGCTTCAAATTTCGCCATCCGTGAAGTAAAGGCCTCCTTTAAGTTAGTGAGAGATTCTTGCAAGTGCTCCATGCTTGTGTCAGTTGTGTGAAGAAGTGTTATGTGATAAATATCAAAGGAGATAATACTGTGGGGGTGAGCAGCCTATGTCACCATTTATTCACAACCATAAGTATTGTAAAAATAATATTATATTTAAATAAAATCAAAATAAAATTGAAGAGCTTGATATTACTTGTCCGTTCTATCCAACTACCCCCAACCAAAAAACTTAGTAATCTAGTAAAGTGTAAAAAATTACAAAATAGTAATCAATAGTGATTTTAGTATTTTTTGTTGAATAAAAACGTCCACAATACTTTTTACATGATACACTTTTAAGACTAGAAAAAATACACTGAAAAAAATCGACCTGCCCCAGGCGGGAATTGAACCCAGCATCTTCCGCAATCGGGGCGGCTACGGCTGCGTTAACCACTACGCCACAGGGCACTGCTTTCGCTGTCGAAACTTGTCCGTGCCTGGTACTTATGTTTTATGGTAAACATTGTTTTCATCAAAACTTTGAAATTTACACTTCTAAGATCCGAACGAAATATTTATGCAAATTTTTGGCGCCCAGTTAACATGAAACTACCTTATATTATGGAATAAATTTTGCGTTTACAAACGCGTAAATATTTTATAATAAAAAAGGTTCGATTCCCGTCTGGGGCAGGTCGGTTATATACCGTGTATTTTTTCTAGTTTTAAAAATATTTACGCGTTTGTCAACCCGAACTGGGAATCGAACCAACAAAAAAATAAATAAAAAAAATTACACTAGCCATTTTCTTTTACAAATCAATGCAGTCGATGTTAACGGTAAATTTTCTATAAGAATCGCAGGGTCTTACAAATAAAAAACATTATGAAATCGAACATGTATTTTTCTCTCGAACAAATCAAATCTTTAATTTTATTATTGTTGCTCGCGATTCTTGTTGGAATCAGAAAAAGACAGAAATGTTGTAAATGGAACGTTTAATTTATTTACTCGAAACGTTTAATTTGTGTAGCAATCTAAGGCAATTTTGAAATTCGATCTAAAATCTTGGTAATTTTTATCAATTTTGTTTTGTTTTGCCACCATTTCGTTATAAGTATTTTGTGTTATTATTTATTAAAATAATGGCATATCAAGAGCAACTCGATTGGTCTCTTGAAAATCTCTGGAGGAGCTCTGGTAACCTTATTCACCAACAGAAACACAACATCACAAAATTGTAGTGTTATTCGACCGTCCTATTTAATTTCAAGGTCATTAAATATTCTGTATTAAAATAAATAAAATTTTTCATTTCATGTTTTCTGTACCGAGCTTAGAGATATTGTTAGACACCCCATAGGTCGTTTTTAATGAGCCCGCGTGAAAGGTAATTCACTACAGTGTATATTTAAGGCAATAAGTTGCTCATTTCAATTTCAATCCTTTAAGGATGAACAACATCAATAAAGGCACTCGAAACATAACTCATGTAACTCATAAATGACTTTTAACATAGAACACAAATTGTCAAGAATGTCAACCGTTAAACTCAAAATATTGTTGTATTCAACAAGGATTTTTATTGATTTTCGACTTTACTAAATTTATTTAGTAGTTAACTTTATTTTATTTTAACACGAATAGGTCGAAATATCCCATAGCATTGCCGCGGCACACTGCGGCGTCCTGTGGCAGGCCGCGGCAATACAGAAATAATTGAGTAAAGATAGGTACTCGAATGAAAAAATGATTAAAAGTTATATAATAAATGGGTCGAATAGCAAACCTTATTTTTAAGAAGTCGGTTAAACAGTAACCTTTTCCCATTTAACATTATTTGATTAAAATGTATATGCTGTATTTAGTGAAGCGTGTAAATAGCTACCATCTATAAATAATATCGAGATATTGCGGTGCGGCTACGTGAGACAGTAAGTGACAATAAGGCTGGTTTGTATTTCGCGCCAAAAATTAATCTCGCAATTCAGCGAGATAAAGCAGCCAGTGATATTGGTACACTTCCTGTTTGAGAGGACCTAGGCGAAGTCTTTTATCTGTAATATAGTAGACTATAAGTTTTTTGTATCTAGTTTTAGTACCATCGCTTTTATAACGTAGATTTGATTTGTTTTTCCAAAGATAAAAACGTAGGTCATAAATATGATTACTTTTTGGTCTATTTCAGTTAATTTGGAGTATCACACAATACCAACTCGGAAAGGCAATCATTTAATCATGTTGAATAACTACACTTTCTCGAAAGACACTAGTAGTATGAATTACTACTGTTCTAAGAGACTACTAGGATGTAAGGCACGTGTTAAGGTGAGCGTTGATGGACACATAATAAAGCATTACCTAACACATATACACAAACCACCCATATATGCTATTAGTACTACGGGTAAATATGTGAAATTGTCAAATTGAAACTTTCATAACGACACGTTGTTTTCTTTCATCAAATAAAACCCAGTAGTTCTTCTCTTGGATGAACCCTTATGGTAATTTGTCCCCCGCCTCAGGACGAGTCAATGCGGGTATTTTGCGGTATGAAAATTACACTGTTTATCAATGTCAGGTAAAAAATTATCTAAAGTAAGTAACAATTAATAATAGTACGGTTATATTGAGTTAAAAATAGAGTCTCACAACACGTGTTATAATTACAATAAGAACTCGGGTGATACTCGGATAATACGTTATTCAAGGTTTCACAATCGGATGCCTATCTATCTGATGTCTACCCTCATGGGTTTGGTAAAATTGTCCCCACAGTACGAGGAGACCTAAAACGACATTCTGAGTTCTGTCAGCTCATTCTCTTAGTCGCTTTTTACAACATGATGAGTTGTTTTGGTAGTAATATTTATTCATAAATTCTCACTTGTCAATCTTATGACGTTTGTGGAGTGGACTATTTTAAGGGTCTTAAAACACTCTCATTGCTACTACTACAATTTTTTTGGTGTGAGAATTGTGTTTATAATTTCAGCGTCATTTATGAGTAATGTTTACTGGATACATCCGACGATTTTTAAATGTGTAGTTGGATTGGATATTACCTATTTTAATTGAACAAAGCACAAACAAATAGTCAATATATCATCGTTTATCTTTAGTTTAGTTTGTATATGTATGTCTTAACAGAGAAGAAGATAAAAAATATGCATAAAAGAAAATGATCGAATAAATAGCACTAGACAGACAGTAGACAATCGAAGTTTTGCTAGTGCTACTAATTTGTTTAGTATTATTGTATTAGAAGTAATGCAATTAACGTATTAACGAAAGTCTGTAATTGAAATTAGAAAATTAATATTACCTAATAATACATTACAACGTAAAGTTTTACGCATTGTTTTCGGTTTAACATTTTATTTATATCACTTAACGCTACAACATGTTCCTGTTGTGAATGTATATAAATAATTAAAATTACATAGTAAAAGTTTATCTGTATAATTAAATTAGCATTTTTATTGATACCTTAGAGAGGAAAGGCCGTCGTATCACTCATAAGAAATACTTAATATTCTCCAGGAAAAGAAGTTTTATCTATTGAAAATGTTTTATTGGACATCGTATTAAAATAATTAATATATTGTGAAAACCAAAATAATGTATACGAATAATTATTAAATATAATACGAATATTGAATGTAAATATATAAACATGTATAATGTATATATATAACATAAATTTATATTACGGGCAATATAATCATATTGGTAATACGATGATATTGTATGTAGTCCAAGACGAATGCTGATTTTGGATGTTTCAGATAAAACAGAAATTGTGAAATTGTTTTACGTAATCTCACCTGTTCTAGGGCTGATGTACACCATGATTCCGACCAAGAAAGGGAACCATCTTCTCATGATCGACGGCTACACTTTCGCCAAAGATAATAAGAGTAACACCTACTACTGCTCGCAGAGAAGATTTGGATGTCGTGCTAAGGTTAAGATGTCGTGGGCAGGTGACGCGATTCTGCAAGCGCCTCGTCAACACGTCCACCCTCCGCCGAAATATGGGTTAAATGCTGCGGGCGAATATGTGCGGATGAAAGTAACCGCTGACCATTACTTGAAAGGTTCTGAGTTTCTTGATATTGGGATGTAAGACGCTTTATAGACAATGGGACTGGCCGGTCTTTTTGTCCGCAACTGCAACTGCCTGTAGTACCCGTCAACGCCTGCGACCGTCAATGCCCGCGGCTGCCCGCCGCCGCGTGCGTGAAGTCTCCTCTACACGGCAACAGATTCATCAGATGCAGATGTCATCTGCGGATGTGTCCACTGATGTGTAAAGAGGGAAATTGACTCGATAGATATTTATCGTCGGGAGATACATCTGCCATCAATCCCTTTGCTGTCGGTTTTTGTGGCAAGCAACAAAGAGCTCGTCGAACAGTCGTCAGTGTTATCGAAGTTGCGAATGAGAGTACAACCACCTTCTTCTTTTTAATTTTTTTAAAGTACAAAATAAATAAATAGCGTTGGCAGCTGCGGTCTCAATATCTATTTTCTAAATGTTGCGTGCGAGTTGCGTTTGTCAAGAGCTAACACAGACTGAACCACGTGCAGACTTGTGGTCGGTTCATGATTATCCATTTGCTGAAGCACCTGTCGACGTGGATGCATTTGTCGACGTGTATACGTGGCTTTAACAGCATACAAAATTCCCTTAGTTCTATCGTTCGACGAAATTATCTGGTCTCGCCCCTTCGTCTGCCAACCGCATCAATTCAGTGGTTTGTGCATGATTGGCCCCCGAAGGCCGTCTCCTTAAAAACTCAGTGTTGCTGTAAAGAAAGGCCAACTTGCTAGTAGTTCGAAAAGCTTTTGATGTTTAATAATAGGTAATGTATCTATTGGCATGGATTGTAATTTCAATTCCTTCTCACTTTTAAAAAAGTTTGAGAAATGTTTCCGATTTGACAATTCTGAAGTTGAAATCTTGTAGGTAGAGAGAGAATTGTTAGTTAATTTGGTTAATTCATTGTCAAATACTGAGGCCAAATATTTTTATACTACACCTGATCGGAACAGTAGCTATTATTCCTTCAAATTGAAAAGAGAAAGTTGATCTTTTCTTCGACCTAAATATGCGGGAGGAAAATTTGTATGAAAATCCGTTTCTAACGTCCATTGACATCCACCACAACTCGCGATGCCGCAGAGTCAATTAATTATCAAGACCCTCTAACCTTATACGAGTGTGGCCGTTATGGGCTCTGTCTCACCACGAAAACCAGAAGTGTTAGAACAATGTAATAGAACGAGTGCGCCACCGCCTTCTTTTCCTCTACCGTCTCAACTGTCGAATACTAATATAAATCTTCCTAACAAAACTGTATCATTTAATTTAAGTAACTGTACAAATTGTAACATAATCTTTAATTAGTTTAGTCAAAACGTGCTCCAATAATGCGGCGCCTTCAATTTTTGCATTAGTCCCATACAAATGTAATAATATTATTAAACTGCTTATTTCAATTTAACAAGTCTTTGAATGCGACTCACAGGTGTAGTATAAAGCACTATTTAGCACTCGGGAGAAAGTTCGATTTCCAAATCGTCTCCCTCGTTAGTAATCTGTCACTTTCTTCCCGTGGTGACAATGTACTATTTTTCCGCGCTCTTAAACAGAATGTCGGTCGAAATAAACATACAGCTACATGATGTATGTGTCTCAATAATATTACAATAAAAAATCTTTAGGAAATTGAAAACTGTATTATAAATTAGACAGCGTTTGCTTAAATAATATTTATTTACTTGGATTTATCAGAAGGTTTATTTTTATAAATAATAAAGATATAAATTTCTTAATATGTATTTTATTTGTTTTGTTTCATTGATTTTAATATTACACCTCGACTGCAACTGATGATCCTTGAAGTACTTTTGTACTACTTTTAATGTTGTAGTGTGTTAAGCTTTAAATATTCTAGATTAAAGCTGTTAGTTTTAGTGCATCTATTTAACGCAATCCCTGTTCCAGCGCTGACCTACACAGTGATACCGACGAGGAAAGGGAACCATCTAATAATGATTAACCGCTACACGTACGCCAAAGATAACAAGAGCCGCAACTTCTACTGCTCGCAAAGAAGATTTGGATGTCGTGCTAGAGTGAAACTGTCTACAGAGGGAGATATATTGGCGGCAGAATGTGAGCACTCCCATGGACCGCCGAACTACGCAGTGACTTCTTCAGGGAAATATGTCCGATTGAGGATATAAGAAATAAAATTAATCCCAGAGTATTAGCTAAAGTTTTGCCTAGACAAGTGGCCATCTATTCTATCCAACGCTTTACGGATAGATAGAATAAGGGCCGATTTACACTAGAATGGCAGCGGTCGGCATCGGCCGGCAGCGACGCGATGAATTTTTAGATTTATCTACATGTCTACCTTTAAGTGACAATATCACTTGTGAAGCTCGCATGGTCGCGCGAAGCCCCGAGGCCACGCGAGTTCTACTCGCGATACTGGGGCCCGTGCTAAGTGGCCAATCGTTTGCGTCGAACGTTTAACGAAAAGAATATAATGTATAATAACTGACGTATCACTGAGAAAGCTCCATGGCTACCGTCGTGCCAAATAAAAGTGAAGTAGTCAAAAATAAAAATTCGTTCAAAAGAAACGTTGATCGTTACCCACTTGGCTAGGCACTCAGGTCTTTTAGGTTTGTAGATTAAGTTAAAAATTAGTTCATGCTCAAAAGTGTTTGCCGTGTTGCTGCCATTTTAGTATGTGTCGGCCCTAATATAATGTATGAAATAGACACAAAACATCACGGCGGCATATACCGTTTTAACTCGCAGAAACGCTTTGAAGCGTGTGCCACTTGTCTAAGCATACATGTCTTTTAAAGTGGTGTAGAGTTAGCAGAACGTCGGGCTACCACAAACTGACAAATTTTGCAAATCCAATTGGTACTTTAAGCACAATACACTTAGGTTGTAAATCGATTGGAGAAATTCGTCATTTTGTTGTAACCTGACCTGCTGTCGTCTCTATAATGATTGTTGTTTACACAAATAGTGGAATTGCTTCTAATACAGGAGTGCGAGTTGCTCTTGATCGATTGGACACTTTATAGGTCGTTGTATATTTTGTACTTATACTAAACATATGTTATGTGCTAAGTCTCTCTCTGAGGGTTCTTTAGATGAATTTAATAAGTATAACACGAGTTTTAAATCGAACGAAACATTTAGATGGAATGAATCGGGTATGACGAGAACTTTTGTTGACTTCGATAGAATCGTATACTAAAATATTTTATTTTTTGAAGTATAAAAATTTTGACTTCTTTTCGGGTGGAGAAATATTTTTGATGATAATAGGTACCTACGGCGAGCACGTCTCTATGCAAACAGAGAAAACGTTTTAGTACCCCTATTTTTCATTCGATCTTTATGAATATTAGAATGTTTTCGATAAAAAGAAAAAAAAGTCTGTCTTTAACCTTTTTTCACAATCGACTTACATTCAAAATTATTTAAAAAAATTAAATAAAAAACACGATAGTTATAAAAATAATTTTGGAAAACTAGAAAAAATACACTGAAAAAAAAAGAGTGTATTTTTTCTAGTTTTAAAAATATTCACGCGTTTGTAAACCCAAAAATTATTCCATAAAAATTATTAATAAAATTATTAAAAAAAATCTAATATATCAAAAGATGGGATAAGAAATAGGGTAGTAAAACGTTTTTTCTGTTTGTATGGAAACGTGCTGGCCGATCTACCCTCTTAACGTGACTGCCAGAGTACCTAGTTTTTTTTTATCTAAAATTGTTTGCACTATCTACCTATTTATTAATATCATATAAGTACAAAAATTGTGGTATATACATTTTAGGGCCTCAATTTTTATTTGAATTATAAACTTCTGTTGCTAACATTATAAATAAGTACATAGTTATATTATGTCCATGAATTTATTATTAATTCTTTAATTTAACAATTAATCCTATAGCAAGAAAGTCCAATGTCGATTTTAGTCTCATAAATATGACTTTTATTTTTGGTTCTTTCTCGTTTACCTTTTTTCTTTGTACTTGTTTTATTATGATATAAATAAATTATGAAGATCCGTTGTATTTCTAAAATCTTATAATCATAACTTTGGTTTACGAGACTATTTTAAAACTAACGTTTAAAAGTAACGTTCGCTTCACTATTTTTTAGGTATTTAGTATTTTTATTGTTGAATCATTTTTGTTTCTTTTACACCAAGAAAGTTTAAATTGGAAGCAACTGTGCTATTCTGTCATCATTTTGCTTCAAATACCACTCCAAGTTTTAGAAATTTATTGGTTTATGTAGAATTTTTTAAACCATGAGAGTGACAAACATACGGTCAGCCTGATAGTAAGAAGCAATTGCCGTTGTCTATTTATAGATGTTTGCACATATAGATGCTTTTGATTGTTTCAAGATCCGGCTATGTCTTATGTATCACAATCTTATTTGCACAGATTCTTGTTTGTAGGTACAAGCAGACTGTGCGTTAAGACGGTAAAACGGTATACGGCTGTTTATCTCACAAATTAATCGCACAAAACGTTATTTAGTACAAAGTTGATTTGCAGTTAGCACAAACGTTTGCACCATCCGGTTTGTATAAATAAGCAAGCGTGTAGTCCGACGGCTCGGGGAGAGACACAATAACACGCGATACTGTTTTAGTACCAAGTCTTGCACAAACTGTTTCCGTATGCATGATTGAGAGTGTAACCATAACGTTTATGTTGGAAAACTAAACCTTTCCTGTCGTAGAGTTGTGGACACAGAGGAAAATTGACGTTGTTGGTGTTTGTGGTGGTGGAAACCATAAACACCAACAACGTCAATTTTCCTAGTCAATTTGCCTACAGTTAAGGTGGAGTTAAATTTCCCAGGAATGGCAGTTCTAATTTCTTATAGGGTAGTCCGCTGGGGTTTCGCACTCATTTTCGAAAGACAATTTTGATAAGCCCATTTCTACAACGTCAAATCATGGAAGAGCTATTTTATTTTACATTTGTTTTTTATGAGTTTTGTAAATTTGACCTTCGAATGTTGTCTCACTCGAAGAAATGTATGTACTATCGTATGTGATATGGAAGTTTCTACATGTGGCTATTCGATGAAATGGCCCATCGATCAAATAACCCATCCGTTAAATATCTCTTCGATGATTTGGCGTCGTAGAAATGGGTTTCGCAAAATTGTCTTTCAAAAATGAGTACGAGACCTCAGCGGACTACCCTATAAAAATTAGATCTGCCATTGACAGTTGGACATTGAAGTGAAATATGAATTATTTACTTACAGAATGGCACAGTTGATTTAATCGTGACACTTTCATTATAATTTTATTCTAAGCGTCCCATACATATCCGCATCGCATTAAACGGATTAGTTTTGTACAAAACGATTTTTGACAATTCTCTATCCGTACGAATGTGAATCAGTGGACTCACTTGTATGACTTTCTATACAAAGAATATATCCGTTTGATGTGGACATGTGGACGATTTACCTTAAAATGACCTTCAAATAAGTACCCACATGTATATTTTTTACCATTAAACATTGTATTGATCATTTCAAATAATGTAAGTAGTAACACAGTGCAATGTTTACTTATATCGTTCGACAATCTTGTTACGGCTGTTGTAGTGAGAAGTTATCAAGAAGTTAGTAGTTGCCTAGTGCAAAACTTGCATTTTTAAACTACATTTCCGCTTACTATAAATCTTGTAAAGGTCTCGGGAAGCGCAGGACGGGTCGGATTGGAGATCTTTAGGGGAAGCCTATGTCTAACAGTGGGCGTTGAGACGGCGAAATGAAAATGATAATAGGAGATAAGAGAATATACAAGGGTTTGCTCTGTGCTCTTTGTTTTTTGGAGGTTCCTAAAAGTAACATATGATAATGGTCGAAACATGAAAGCCGAGCGATATTAGTAAAATAATTGCACTGTATTTTATCGGACGATGATGTACTTATTGAATAGTTTTATTTTTCTATTTTTACACAAAGAAAATATTTAATCAAACCATGGCCTATTTTACTGTTTTGTAAAATCTTAACTCACGTACTGGATTATTAAATCTTCATCCAACGTGGGTATTATTTTTGTCTCCTAGTCGCGTTCGATGGCGATATTTTTTATATTTTTTTTACCATAAAAATATTTTATAAATATTAGTAGGTAAACAATTTTTTCCGTTTAATTTTCGACATACAAATACTTAAGTTTTGGAATAAAACTAGATTTTTAATTGTCGAAGGAATTATTTATCCTCATATTTTTCATTCCATGCTTGATGTTAATAATTTATATTATCTATCATTGTTAATGGAGATATATTTGGTTTGTGGATAATTAGTATAATGTAGCTAGTTTTAAATAGACTTAATTAATTATTAAAGAAGCACTCTAATATGCTGGTTTTTATTATGCACCTTATTGGACGCCGAGGTGGGCGTCACCTACACCAGCGAGTCAATAGCGTGCCACTAAATTCTTTATTAAGTATATGTGAGTGTCTCCATACAACGATATTATCGAAAAGTATTTTTTTATATAGAATTTCGTGATTGGCTCGTGGGTGTTAGTGTACATATCCCCTTCCCTTCCTTGACTACTACCGGTCGAAGGAGATAACAGGTCGTTAATTCAACTGTCAGAAGCTCCTCCTGGGTATCAGCTACAGGTCTTACCTGGAAGTAAGTTCATTTCAGGTGGGGATTCTTGGATGGTGTTATTGTCCCTTGTGCCAATCTTGAGCCATTCAAAAGAGTCGTGAAGCAACTTGCAGAAGGCGAGGGTGGCTTGTGCGCCGCATTGGTCTGCAGAACTATCCAGCCTCGCCTTACCGATCTGCAAGTTGCGTATCAACTGGAATGAAGTCATTTGCTACAGCCTAAAAGATTGCGGGCAGTTCCACAGATAATGGACCATCTAACATGCCCAATGCCTATGCCTATCCGCTGGCATGTCATGACTTATGTTGATAGGTATTTTGTGACTTATTTAGGTATGTTAGGTATTATAGGAGCAGCCACCCTGGAGTTGGCGATGTTTCGGATACCATCCGAACGTTCCGCCACGTTTATAAGGAGGTATCGTTTCATTTTAAGTCTATTAACTTAGCTCAGTAGCCGTGTGATGCCGGCAGAATAGAATAGCATCACCCATATCATCCAATGGGTGTCTTAGAAGGCCACTTATGGACCAAAAAAGGGGTATTCATCACCTTATTCCGTCCACCAATCCGCATTGGGCAAGCGTGGTGGACTACTGAGAGGCCTTGTGTCCCAACAGTGAGTCGAATTGTAAATTATAACATGATGAACTTTGCTCAGACAGTACGGATTTAAAGTCTTAAAATTATTGGCATATTAAGCAATATCTTTATGCTTATTTGATTTATGTACAAAAATTTTAAGCTCGTCCACTATATTCATAGTGAGATGCCCAATCTCCTTTCTGTGTTTTAATTCTTAATGGTATTTGTTAATGAGAGAAGGGTTTTCATTATTATTCCATTTTTTTTTGTTGATTTTAAAAGTGGATTAGGTATAGATGAGGAATGCTTAGCTTCATATTGTCCCTTAGAATCGGACACATAGCAGTCACTTATGGCCGCGCGCCGGACAGTGCAAATTTTTTAGTTTCTGGTGAATACTTGCATTTATATAGTAATTTTTGTACATTGTTTTAGCGGGAGTAAGAAGCGAGAAAGACGAAATGGACAAGAACAGTAAAAAAGGAAAATGGAACCAAAATAATTTACAAACTGCTATAGATAAAATTTTGTTCAAAGAACTGAGTTTGAGAAGAGCGTCAGTTCGTTACAACATCCTAAAAGCACTTTGCATGATAAGACATCGGCTTTAAACCGCGGAGAAGAATCTGCCGATCTTTAGTGGCAACGTTAAAAGATCGGCAGATTCACTAACACTTTATCCGAGTACGAACAAGTTTTAGTGAACCACGTTAAAGAATTATAATCTAATAAATGTCTGTCGCTGACGAAAAGGGAGTTTTCAAAATTAGCTTTTGACTTAGCTCAATATATTAAGATCCCTCATCGCTTTAACAAAGATAAAGGCACTGCTGGGAAGTGCAGTGTCTGGGTTCAAATGCACGGGAATTTACCCATTTGACCGTAAGTTAATTTCTGACCTGGATTATTTGGCTAACAACATGACCAATATTTCCGGAAGAGCCAGGAACTTCTCCAACCACATCAGGAGGTGGCATGAATATTTCCGTCTCTGATTAAGCATTAGCTAGTACATAATGAATCTTTGACCAGCGCCACAAAGTAATTTGGTTTCAAAGGAAGCCAAGGATCATCTTAAAAAATCTAGCAACGAACCAAAAAAAATCAGCAATGCCAGGTCATCAACTAGATTGAATCCAGTTGTTATCGAAATTGTCCATAAATTGACACCATTGCCAGAAGCCGCCAAAAAACGATCAGCGACCCATAAAAAATGCAAAAAGAGTGAAATTCTTACGTCATCCAATACAAAATTGTTGTTGAAAAAAAAAGAGAATGAAAAGAACACTAAAGGGGAAAAGAAAAGAATGAAAAGTAATACCAATCAGCGAAATAACAGAACGGGCAAAGACGTGAATGCCAAACCAAGTTGTACAGAAAGGGGGAAACAAGCCAAAGGAGTAAGAGCCAAGGCGAATACCGAAGATTAAGCTAAGAAAAAGCAGTCAGTTATTGAGACATCCGAAGTTGAAAAATCTTTTTTTGTTGTTTGCTTAGAGGAGTGCGACGAAGACTCGATACAGTGTCCCAGTTGCTATGGGTGGGCTCATGAAGCATTCGCAAATATTAATGAATGTTCAGACAATTACATATGTGATCGTTGCCGCAGGTTTTAAAAATGTCTGGTACTAGGTGCCACTTCCAGCGATTGCATTTTTTTATATTATTCTATTATATTCTTCAAGTACATATGATTTTCCGCAAATAAAGATAAAAATAAATGCTGACATCAGCGATCAATTCCCATAAATGTATATATAATATACATTAGTATGGAAAACGGACCACCTTAATATTAATCCTGTTAACCTCTCCAAATAAGCTAATGCGCTTGTGCTAGGGCTGCACAGGTTTTCTAGCATTCAATTTTGCCAAGGCTTTTAATTTGGTTCCAAAAATCCATCTGTTTTGCTTACAGATAACCAGGGATGTCATTTCATCAAGATGGTAACTGGGAAACACTTGCTCTTGTTCTGCGGCCATACGTTTTGGAGAAACAGCAATTCTAGGAACTACTATTGCTCGAAGATCCACTCTGGTTGCAAAGCAAGACTCACTCTAAGTATAGACGGTTCTATACAAAGTACCTTACCCGCACATTGTCATCCTCGCCCCAAACTTATCAAGCTTCCTTCTGGAGAGTATTTGAAATTAATATGAACAGCAGTAGGTTTTTATATTTTGAATTTAATAAATCGTATAATACAGGGTGGCCAACTTGGAGGTATACAACTTTTTTTGCTGCCATTTTGTTTTGGAGGAATATAATATATTCCATACATATTATGTTGTTAAATGAAAATTAGTTTGTGTAGATACGGCAAATTTGTAATGGAGCGTTTAGCGACGGAACAACGTGTTTTAATTATTAAAACGTATTACTCAATCCAATCATGTATTGCGGAAACTCTAAGAAAATTGCGGTCAATTTTGGGCAGAAATCACTTACCTTCGCGGCTAACAATAGCTCCTTTAGTGAATAAATTTGAGCAGTATGGCATCGTAATAGATAAAGCAGTTCTTCATCGTGCCAAAAAGGCTCGTACAGAGCAGAATATCCAAACTGTTCGTCAAAGTGTAGCCGACGAACCCACATTGTCTACCAGGCGATGTTCTCAACAAGTCGGAATTAAGAGGACTTCTCTACAGAAAATTTTGAAGAAAGACCTTTGGTTGTTTATATATAAGGTACAGATAATTCTGCATGATGGTTGATCGCCTGATTTAACAGCTCTTGACTTTTTTCTGTAGGGCTATCTTAAGGGACGTATCTTTGCTAATAGGCCAACGAACCTTCAGCAATTAAAACAAAATATTCGAGACACAGTTACTGAGATAAAGCTGTAAATGTGTGAAAATATGATAAAAACGCGATGAAAAGGGTTCGCATCTGCCATGCTGCTAGAGGTGGACCTTTGTCTTGCATTATTTTCCATGTGTAATTGCCGACTCTAAATATTGGATTTAACAGGGAATACTTAATATTTTTTATGTTTTATAGAATAAAATTTCAAAAATAAAGTTTATACCTCGATTTGCTCATCCTGTACTTTGCAGTACTTTGCATTTTTATTTGCTCCAAAACTAAGCGACAGAAGTTATTTAGATGCTAAATTTGATAATCATTCAGCGGTTCAAACTCAGTTATAAATAATCATGTTTCTAAAGTACCCACTGTGAAATTCTATATATATCTAATTTATAGGATGGTTATAACTTAATTTTAATCATAATTATACATTAAACTTTTTTTGCAAGCCTTTGTTTATTGGTGGCTCACAGGTTTTTCCTTCTAGGCTATCCCTCATACAACTTCATCCGGACTTCAAACGGGAATCAGCTACTGCTCTTCTGTGGCCACACGTACTGGAGAAAAAATAAATCGAGGAACTTCTATTGCTCCAAGATACACACTGGCTGCAAAGCAAGAGTATCACTGGGTCGAGATGGTTCTATACAAAATGCAACAGACAGACATATTCACAACCCCCCAACCCTTATTAAGTTAGCATCCGGAGAGTATATTAAAGTTTAACTATTGACTCGATAAATTTTAGTACCTACATTTGCCCATTCTTCCAGTATTAATGAATAGAATATAATATTATTCAAATGTCGCCTCTCTATTTCTGTAAGTAGTAATTTATGTTACAAACTATAATTTTATGTCTAATTTATAAACTATAATTTATCGTAATAATAAGTTGTCGAAATTCAATTTTAGTCGCATTTTTAATAAAGCACTTGTTCCCAACTGAATTTTCATAAATGTCGACGATAGTTATGTCTTATCCAAATTGGGTTGTTTGAAGAAGAAAAGACCAGTTTCCAAGACGAAAGCTCATACCCCTGCGATCGTACCTCCAACTGAGCTATGTGTGAATGAGCTGTGATGGAATCTAAATCGGCTGGTCTGATTAATTTAAAATATTTTATAAACGTCACAAATAATGTCGAGGTAAATATCATGGCAAGATTTTCAGGTAAATAGCAAACAACGTTTGTATCCCGCTTTTGATGGATGTAGGGATTGATATGCAAAGGAAAATATTTACTAAGCTTGCGCAATAGAAACACGTGGAAACAAAACTTCTGAGCAACGTTTTCGTCATTGCTCAGACCCTAAACCACGGCCTACATAAGGCTTCGGAAAGGAAATTTGGATACACAGCTAACGTGAGTTGTCAAGTTATAATTGGTTGATCTTTTTTTGCTTCCAGGCAATTTGGACTACACGTTCATCCCAACACGAAAAGGAAAAAGCTTGCTTATGCTCAATGGGTATACATATTCTCAAAATCGCTTTTCTTTTAACTATTACTGTTCAAAGAAAAATGCTGGCTGCAGAGCGAGAGTTACCTTAAATCCGGATGGTTTGGTTAGATTTGCTTCTGTCAAACATATGCATGATCCACCACCACCACCACTCGCTTCGGGTGAGTATGTTAAACTGTAAATTCCAAATTTTTAAATTATTTTTGTTATTATTAAGTATGAAAGAAATATTATAAATACATTGATGAATTAAAATGTTATTGTTACTTTTTTATCTACTAACTACCTGGTTAGGTACTTATGACCACTGGGTAGACTAACTCTAATGATTGCAGCTGTCGAGAAAAAGCTGGTTTTTCTAATTATTATTGAGTTGATGGTTCGTATAAACACCATTCAAACCATTCGCTTTACAATCACAATACAACTTGTAATCAAGACAAGTGTTCTATATCGTAAAAAAATCTGATTTGTTTTTTTTTTCATTTTCTGAGAACATTTATCATCATAGTTATGTATTTTTTTTACACCATCAGAAAGTAGAGATTTCAACGAACAAAAAGCCCACCGACTTTCTTTAAAAAGCAGATATTTTGAAAGGTGACTTACTGACAAAAAAAAGTAAGTTTTCACGTGAAACAAAAATTTATTTTAAAAGATCAAAATAAAAAAAACCAAAAACTTGGTTATTTGAATTTTGTACATAAATTTTGAGGTTATATGAAAGCTCTTTTTACTACCTAAAACTTTGCCATTTCACTTTTTTTTCCATAGGACTTGTAGTTTTGCCAGAAATCGAGATAAACCGTTTTTGCCATTAAAAACTCACCCCTTCCACTTCCAGACCTCAAATCGCCCGTCAATTATTTTTCACCTCTCCAGCACCAAACGACCTCTTTTGCTTCGTAAAATCCCGAAGCAAAAATGCTTTTTGCTGTTAGCTCCAAACAGGACTCTACCACGGTAATATTGTCTTAATACATTACCGTGACTGTACCGTTCAACCTACACAATGGCTGTAATTTCACTTTTATTTTTAACACTAAATTGTGGCGTAATAAAAATGTATTTAAACATTTTCTTGTTCTTACCTATAACAATTTTCTCGCTGGAGAGGTGAAAAGTTGTATGTTTCACACGAGAGCAAATTTTTTTGTCTCTTGTTTTTTGAATCACTCGCAGCATGACGGAATATGTTTTGTTTGCTTTCGCATTGTTTCATGATTTTTTGCCTTTGCGGTGGTCATAGCGGTAATTTTTGGTCATCAGAGTGAAAGAACTCAATTAAAAACCATGTGAAAAGAAAGTTTCGTGTATGATTACCTATTTCTGACCAGTTGGATAATGATTTCCGTAAAACCAAGTATAAGTGGTGCTAAACGATAATTTCTGATGGTGGGCAGAGAAAAACGGCAATTAATACTACGAGTATCAACAGCCATATTTAATACCGACATTCAACCATGATACCTCATAGCCATCATGTAAATGTTAGAAAAGTCATATGCCTACAAGATTAGTTAAGACCGGCTTAACATCCTTTTATTTTTGGTTACAGGAAATATGGAGTACAATTTAATCCCAACGCAGAAGGGGAAACATCTTCTGATGCTCAACCGCTACACTTACTCGCAGAACCACTATTCTCGTACTTACTACTGTTCTAAAAAAGATGTGGGCTGTAAAGCTAGAGTCTCTCTTAATGTGGATGGTTCTATAAAAGTGGCCTACACCATGCACTTGCATGAACCACCAAATTACGTGAAACTCTCCACGGGAAAATACGTCAGAATGTAAAATTTGGATTGTAGTCTACATAGGCACCGGAAGTCAGCCACGCAGCGAGTGCTATCATCACCGTGTAATAATTTTTAACTTTATCTACTCGTTGAAAGAACAGTATCGAAAGCTCTCAAGGTTAAATAAGCGATACTGGTCTTTTAGGTATGAATGGTATGATGAAGTTAGAAATTCCTTAAACCCTGATTTTTCGTCTATTTAACTCCTTTAATTTGGACAAACAGAGTCATTTAAGCGAAGAGGAAAAGAGTGCGTTATAACGAAGACGTGAGATATGTATGGCAGCACCCACGCTTCCTGATTTGCTGTCAGTCCATCGCACACCATACATCTCCCGCTCCGCGTATACCTCTCAACTCTGCACATCTCCTGTCTTGTTCACTTTGGTGGAAATCGGGTCTTAAATACCTATTTTAAATGTAGTGTCAATGGAATGTATTGAAAGAGCAATCGCCAATCTTTGTCCAAATGCTACCTGGAAGCGAAGTATTATGGATTCCTTGAAGTACATTAGTACAAAATAGTTTGTCTCGTTGATCAATTCGTGTAGAAGATTATTTGTGCATGCTTTTCATGTTTTAGGTGTAAGTAGAATAGAATGAACGAAACTGTATAATTCTGTATTCGGTCTTGACATCGTAATCTTTCCGCAAGTTTTACATAAGAAGATACTCGTATAATAAGTTAAATACAATAGAAAGTAGAAAACTTTACGTAATTTTGCATATTTTTTGAGGAATGATACCTATTTAACATTATAATAATATGTAGCTAACGATAGGATTTTATCATTTAGACGTTGCCAAACTAATTCAATATGAAAGTAGGAAATAGTGTAATTGTACAGAAAATGAACAGGTGTGGACATTTCTAGGCAGCATTTGGATTACAGATTACTGTTGTGTGTGCCTCGTCAATCGCTTTTGTTGATGATACTCGAAATGTAGTATGTTATCTTTGGACTTGAAATAGCTCCATATTCAAGTTAGCGCGATTATTTTACTGTAGTGGATGTCAAACTAACTTGCGTGTTAAGATTGTGTTGTGTACTCTTAGTAATTTATTATTTTTTAGTATTGCTATATCAATAGACTTTAAGACATACAGTATTTTTTGTAATAAAGAAAATAATATACCTACTTATGCAGTTTTTTTACTCAAAGCGCTTCAATTAAAATTTTGAAATAGTTGGTTGGTTTGACTTTCTCGGAGATGTTTTTTTGTTTCGACTGACACTTTTTGTACTGTACGTTAGTACAATGTTGATTAGTTGATATTGGAGAACAGAAAAGAAAAAGAGATTAATCCGCGTGTTAGAATTTGCGGCTAAGGTTCCGTTCGTTTCCCGCGTTCTCCTCTTTGCGAAATTAGGCAAGTAGATACTTATTAGTACAGAAAAAAATAACGTTAGTTCAATCTGATAAAATCTGAAATAGCTACGTTTGGTTTCTTTCTACTCGTCAACACATTATAAGCGACTTAGTAGCATGCCGTGTGCTTCACAAGATAATAAGATATGTAATAGTGATTACATGGGTTTACAAGTAAAGGTTTTTACAACGTGAATAACATGAGTATGTTTGAGCACACGTTCATCGTCTCCGATAATTGTCATGAACATTAGCTAAGGTTCTGCTCAACCTCTTGGGATTATGAGCGATTATAATAATAATAACTCAACTACCTGTATACTAACATGAATGGATTAATAAAAAGATGGGATTAGGTAACATTTTCTTTCAATAAATAAATAACTTGGTTGTTTTATTTTGCTTACAGATCTGCCCTATACACTGATTCCGACGTTTAGGGGTAAACACTTGCTAATGCTCAACGACTACACGTACTCTCAAAACCACTCATCTCCTACTTACTACTGCTCGAAGAAGTGGGAGACGGGTTGTAAAGGTCGAGTGAGACTCAACAAAGACGGGTCCATCAAACGTTTAGACGATACGCATTGTCATGATCCGCCGAAGTACGTCAGAATGAACAGTGGGGAGTACGTAAAAGTTCATTCGTGAACTAAGTGGGAATAGGCTCTTGTCCCATTATAGCACGGCTAGTCGGCATGACGTAGCTCATGCTGGCACTTCACATGGCACCATTTGTCAAAGATTTGTGATCCATCTCTTTCCTTTTGTATATACTATCACAAACGTTTGCCAAATGCGGTCATGTGATGTGCAGGCATCACATATGTGATTCACATATATTTGAATGTGGGCTCGCACAGTAGGACGTCGATGGCGCCGCGGTCGTGCCACAATATAGAGAACGATGCAGTACTTTGACTCCATACATAGTGACGAATCGGCGCACGCACACATACAAACGACGTTTACACGGCCGCTAAGCATCCTCGAACGGCAAAGTCGGCAAAAACGACCGTGTAAACGACGTTTGTATGTGTGCGTGCGCCGATTCGTCACTAAGAGTCAAAGTACTGTATCGTTATCTATATTGTGGTCGTCCGTTCTTCGTAAAGATCAAGAACAATAGCTAAGCTAAGAAAAATAATAGCTAAGCTACCTAGTGCACGGTTATTTTTCAATTTGATGTTACTGCGTGCTTCGGAAGGCTCGTTAAGTTTCTGGTGCCGCGCAACCACGAAACGGCGCTTTTTACATGGACAGTGTTTTATTTTACGTTTGTGTAACATACGCCAGAAGCAGTCACTTCTATCCGACAAAACCGATAAGTTTATTGTCAACACAGTGCTATTATCGTTCAGAGGAATTTTCGGGTTTTGGGTACCTACTTTAATAATTGTAGTCCTTTTAGCTTCATTTTTTACAAATTGAGAATAGTTTATTTGGTATTGTTAAATGATTATTATAAGTTTAATATTATAATGACAGTTTTTGTGTTTAGTCTTGTACGAAATCCTCATAATATAATATTTTCTATTATTAGCTTTATTATTCATTTTCTTGAAATTTCCGATATTCGTTCGTCTTCACGAGCGAGTGAACCGCGACGATTCTATATTAAGAAACGCCGCGATAATATCGCCCTGTGCCGGAGACACTCTCATACTATTATACCTAGGTACTTAATATCGTCTTAAGTGGCACGGCGATAAAATCGTTGCGATTCACTCGTTCGTGGAAATGCCCATCAGACTTTATAAAAATTATTTAAAATCACAATTCAAAATATTTGAGTCCAAAATTGGACTTAATTTTATAAAAGTTTTTATAATAATTACCTACCTATGCATTTGCTTTACTATGCAAATGCATAGGTAGGTAATTATTTTAAAAACTTTTTGAGTTGTGTTTAATCCATGAGCTTGTATCTCCTTTCATCTCCTGAACTTGGGTCGCCATTCCCAAGAGACGCGCGGTACATCAGTGTCCACGGCTCGCCACTGTCTTGTGATCGTCACCGGCGACACAAGACGCCACTAGCCACGGTCGGGGCTTCTTCGCGCCCCTCTGTCGCATCTACATCGTCTGCGTATCAACAATAGCTTAAGCAAACTGTCCGTCTCGGTGTTCATAGAAGACTGCGCGGTAGAGAGCGGGTTATAAAATGACAGGATGACTATGACAAAGCCGAGAACAACGTGTTCGGCTCATCATTAGGACTATTTTTTCCTTATAGACCTACCGGAGGCCGTGATAAATTCACGGCCTCATCCTCCTCACGGTGCACTTTAGCCAATCGGGATCTTTTGTCTCCCCTTTCCTTTAATTGTCGCTCCTTGAACTTAATAGGCCATCAGCCTCATCATATCAATGGGGTTGAAGAGCTTGTAGTGCTCTGGCCTTGGATAGGCCAGTCCCTGGCAAGAGAATTGCAGTCGCACAGCAGGTGTTCCATAGATTCCCAGTCATGTCCACATGCTTTACAATTCGGTGTTGTGTGTCACAACTTAGATCACACTGGAATGAAGGCATGAGCAACAAGGCCTTAGAGTGGGAGCGACAGAGCTCTACAAAATTCTGGCAATGTTAATTGAGAACGAGAATATGATTGCTTAATTGGTTCTAAATCAGTGAATAAATATTTTATAGTTATATTCGACCCTTTGTTTTCAGAACCTATGCTGCCTGAATGGATACCGACACCGAGAGGGAGGCATCTTCTCATGTTACACGGTTACACATACGCCCAGGACCACAACTCGCGCACTTACTACTGCTCAAAGAGAATTTGTAAGGCTAAAGTTATTCTCAACAAGGATGGTAGCATAAAATATGCTGATTGCTCACATTGCCATGAACCCCCAAATTATGTTAAGCTCTCTAACGGAGATTATGTCAAAGTATAAGGTAGAGATTAAGTAGATATCTGAAGGTAATATAAGTATTGTTGAAAACACATAATATACATATTTACATACTAGGTAGCTAGTTTTTGTCACAATCACTTCCGTAGTTGATTGCAAAAATATGACTGATGCAGAGAAAGTGTCTATAACCTTGGTCTTTCCCGAGTGGAAAATGTGGTATTTTTTTTTAACATAGTCAGTGTTTGGAACGGTGTCATGCGTTAATGGGTTCCTCGTTTACGTTCTGTTTCTTCAGGTTGACTGACGCGGTCTGTGTGGGTATGTCTAATTAAGGCTCTATAAAACAACGAACGCAAAACTGACCGCTTGAACGCTTGAGTGTGAGGCAAACTTCTGACAGAAAGATCACTAAGTGCTTGTTACTCGAATCTCTCAGAAGTTCTCAAAAAATTGCACGCTTGAGTGACGCGCGCTGCTAACGTTGCGTAGGATTTAATTACTAAACGCATGTTTAATCTAATTTTCAGATATACCCTACACTCTTATACCGACGAAGAAAGGGAAAAATCTTCTCATGCATCAGGGGTATACATATTCCCAAGACAAATTTGCTCCAAGATACTACTGTTCTCAGAAAAGATTTGCCTGTAAAGCCAAAGTTATTTTGAATGAAGATGGTAGTTATAAAGATGTTAATTTCACACACAATCACAAGCCTCCTAATTATGCAAAGACGCCATTTGGAAACTACGTGAAATTATAAATTTAGGTGGGCCTCCGAATTATAGATACCACAAGTATTCGATTCTGGAAGTTCTGCTACATAAGAAGAAAATTGACATGAAAAATAGGGTTGTTGTCTGCCATGTCAGCCAGGATACTTTTAACTGCCAAAACGGTCTGTCACGTAGAAAGGATGTGTGAAAATAGAATAACCAAAATAATACCTATATGAATCGGAAGTGAACAGAAATGCGGGACAGCAAAGGACCTAGGCGAACGCTTATCGATCAAATCGAAAACGATCAGCAAATTCTGCGGGAACCCGTCTATGGGTACAGGTTTTATAAAAACAATCTACTTGGATTATACATTTTACATGTATGTAACGTTACAATAAGGAATATTTGTACATACCTTCTTGTATTTAAATAGATGTCTGTGTTGTGTATTGAATAATTATTCAATTCGGTCTACTGTCTGGTAGTTTTCTTTATAAATATGTCCATACAAAGCTGGTACAGTAATAAAGTTGTGAGGATGGTGGGTTGGTATAGAGGGAGAAAAAACGATTCAATGAAAGCCGAATGCCTAAAGTCATCTCTAAGTGGTTGGGAATTGAAGACGCTCGTAGTGAAATCGAAAATTTACACCAGCTCTTATGATCCGTAATTTCAGTCGAGCAATATAATCCTGAACCTTGTCCTAATCAAACTGACTTTAACGGACTTGACAAAAACAGCAAATATGTCATTTACAATTATAAGGTTTAAGAAGAAGACCACGGGTCAGGATTCCATTTGTGAGATTCCATACAAAGTTTTAACTGCTCAATGCCACTTATTCAAATTACTAAAATCGAGACTAACAATCTAAAGATGTGTATTTTTCCAGTAATGCAGTACACATTTATTCCGACGCCGAAAGGAAGATGTCTCCTGATGCTCAACGAATATACTTATTCTCAAAAAAATAATTCTAGAAATTTCTACTGTTCCAAGAAAATAAGTGGGTGCAAAGCAAAAGTCACTTTAAACGAGGACGGGAGTATCAAAAAAGGAGACTACTCACACACGCATGATCCTCCTAAGTACGTGTTGACAGCGTCGGGACGTTATGTCAAATTGTAAGCCAACTGCTGTCAATAGACATTAAAATTAAGGCTTGAATAAATAAATAACATTAGATTTATAAGCTAAAGGGTAGCGGCAGTGAACGCATATGATAGCGGCATAAAATAAATACTAATAGTTAAACATTTGAACTTTGAGGATTCACAACATTTGAATTTGCTAAATGTTAGGTACTATTTATATGTTGTTTAGTATTAAATTTAAAATAAATATGAACCCAACAGCTTAGAATCTCTTACAATATATTATTTTATAATATAATATGCACTCCCAACTAAATGAGCTAAACACGATATATCCCTCCTTTAATTTTGTGAGGAGTCGAGTATACTACAGATTCCAGGTAATGCTGTAATATCCTGTCTATATAAATCATTGTGTAATATCAAAAATATTATCAAAGTTACAGCATACTAAACTAATCGTAAAGATCTGCGAAACAATTATGATTATTCGATTTTGGTTGAAAGCATTTCTTAGATTTTGAGGTAAATTTATGTATTGTCTATTATTGTCGGAAAGAAAATCTTTATTTTTTTATTCTTGACAGAGAAGCTTTTGACCTTCATCCTCACCTGATGTTAAGTGATGATAAGGATGAAGATGGAATCGTTAAATCCTTCACCTGGAACCATCAACCACAGAGACTGGCTATCTTATCATTAAATGTCAGCATACAATGATGTTAAACATTAGCTATCTAATATATCTAGCAATAGTACTATTGAAATTGAAGAAATTTGGAAATATAGCTACCTATGGTAGTATAGGAGAGAATAATGTACCTACCTTAAAGCTATACCTGTGTATCCTTTCTTCCAAGTTAACACCCTCGCATTCCTGTATTTTGTATTTGTATTAATGGTCCAACAATAGAGGCTAAATTTTGATAAGTATTTTTAGAATAGAATAGAATATATCTTTATTGTACATACATCAACCAACAAATACAAAGATAACAATACTAATTACAATTATGTACATACAAAGGGCGATAGTCATATGGTAAAGTGTTTGAATGCTTTAAAGACGTTATGTGATTAGATCAAAGTTGCAAAGTTTTGCATTTGCATCTGCAAATGACGGCTGAGTAGACAGTTCGCCTTACGGCCAGTTGCACCAAGTTCTATGTTTTACAATTTTGCAAAAATTAACATAAACGTCAACTTAATTCATAGGAATGAATTGTTCCATTTTAAATATCTACTAAATGCTTTTTTTAAGGAATTGTATAAAGTATCGTCGTCACAGGTTAGCGTCGACTGTTCACAGCACAACTACATGCAAGAAAGACACTTGCCCCCTTATTATAAAACATGTAATCGTGGCTTAAAACTGATGCTAACTCTGTCTTTCATTCACCAAATAAAAGTGTTATCAATTTTAAACCATGACTAACTAAAGACCATGTTTTACAATAAGGGAGTTGAAGTTTAATATTTAAAGAAGTAGATAATGCTAGTTGTAGTTTGAGTGAGATGGCTGAAATCTCAGAGAATTTTGTGGCATGTGTTTGGGTAGTTATCCTAAGAGTTACCATAGTATTTATACGTAGGTATAATGATTTTATTTTATAGTTTATCGTCCTACGTGGTGTTAGCAAAATGTACTTCAAGATGGAATAATTTTATTTTTGCGTTTACAAACGCGTAAATATAATACTAGAAAAATGCACTGAAAAAAATCGACTTGTCCCGCCTGAGGCAAGTCGATTTTTTTCAGTGCATTTTTCTAGTTTCTTGTACTTCAAGAATATGTGAGGTTAGATCGATACCTATACAATACAATTTACATTTATTCTACGTTGTGTTTGACTTAAGTAGCACAAGGTGGCACAATCATACTCCCTTAATCATGAAAGTGAATGATTATAGATAGAGGGATAGGGATGACGGAAAAAAGTGCATGAAATCAAAGACGAAAAAAAGTGTGTTCACTAATTGACTATATTTATTATATTTTACTACAACCAAAAAAAATAAAGAGATATCAAATAAATAGGTACACATGAACGTTTTTTTTATATTTGTCAGCCTTTCCATTGTGTATGCGATTTAGGCCGTATGTGTACTCAAGCAGGTGAGCCCGCGATAGTAGGTAGGTATACAGGCGACGGGCGAGGCGTAGTTTTATTTTACCGGCCTCATTTTTTTCTTCGCAGAGCTACGAATCCACTTTTTTAAATTTGGTCTGAAGCGTGAAATATGGCAAAGAAAACTGTTGTCCCATACATGCTGCCAGTGTGCGGTTGTTTATATAGACTGGTGTTATACAGGGTGGCCGATCAATTGACGGCACAAAAAATAATTTAGGTACAATTTGCTCTGAGAAAGCTGCTCAACTGTTTAGATTTTTAATTTAAAGTTGAAAATTTAGGTTAATTCACGGAATATTTTTACTTTAGACCAACATATTCATAACTTTAATCAAAGTTACTAAGTTGATTATTTTATGCGTAAAAGAACATTTCATGAAGATTCAGATGCAAAAAAAAAGTTTACTAAACGTCTTCTATTTTTAAAAAATAAAAATAGGCTGGTCATGTTGAAGTTTCTCCAGAAAATCAAGTAAAAAATTGTAACTCGAAAATTATAAAAAATAACGGAACACATATGGGGGTTATTCGGGTACCCCACGACATGCCGGATCAAAATTTTGTTTTGTGACCGGATTCCCTGTATCCGATAACCATACAAAGTTAAGTATTTTTACAGAATTGCCGTATACATTTATTCCGACGCCGAGGGGAAGACGACTCTTGATGCTCAACAAATATACTTTTTCCGAAGTAAATGATTCTAGAAGTTACTACTGTTCCAAAAGACTGTTAGGGTGCAAAGCCAAAGTCACCCTTAATGAGGATGGGAGTATTAAAAGAGGAAACTATTCACATCATACGCACGATCCTCCTAATTACGTGGTAACTTCGTCTGGGCATTATATCAAAGTGTGAAACAAGTTGTTGTACACCACAACAGATTAAGTTTGTAATGTTAGTGTCTTATTTTATACTATATAAGTTCTGTGTTTACCTAAAAATAATTATAATATTATAAATAATATATTTATTTCATTTTCATCCTAAATAATCTCCACTGATATATTGCATGTATTATGACTACATTCTTAAAACAAAATTGTTCCAAACACAGAAAAAAATTGTTTTATCTTTGTGGCCGCAAACCCTTTATTAATTTTCACTAAATGGTTAATTAAACATAGGAGACCCTTTTAGGAAATGCGCCAAATTATCGGAACCTTACACCAGTCATCATGATCCAGGTCCATATCTCTGTATAATATGTACAATTGTACACTAGGGAATGCAATCTCGACTCGAGAGCGCAACTTCTAGATCTCGCAAGATTAGAAATTATAAACTCGCGAGATCTCGGAATTTTCGGGATTATGTTAATTAAAATAAAATGTTATTTGAAGGAAAACGAAAACCTTTATTCTTTAATATTACGTACTAAATAATTACTTATCAGTTTATTTTTGGAAATTAAATTAATCTAAAGGAAAAATATGTCTTAAAGAGATTAGAAAGTAGTTACGGGTGATTTTGAAAGTAACTTCTTAAAAATGAAAGTGTATTAAGGGTGCTATCTGCTAAACGGCATCTAATGCCCGTTGCAATGTACCCAGCTGCTGAAAATGCCCTCTCCGACTCAACTATGGTTGGCAGCAGTGTGACTAAGTAATTGTATGCAAACTGCAAAAATCTCCCCCTTGTTCCTCCACACTCAAATAGATCCATTTCTTTTTTTATGACGACTCCAATTTATCTAAACTCGTGGATACACGCGAAAAAGTCTTTTAGATACCTACTCTCAGAGTCTCTTCTAATTCTTCTTGGAGTGATGTATTAGTTTGTGCAGTAGCAGCACGTAAATTCAAATCCTCTGCATTCATAGAAAGAGGCAAGTCATCTTTCTTTTCTGTGTTATGCGTACTGCCGCCCAATCCCGTCATTCTCGAACGGGTTCTCGTCATATTATGCTTCGGGATTGCATTCCCTATGTACAGCTCAAGCATTAAACCATACCAGCTTTAAGTGTTATATATTAACTCAGTTACATTTTCCATGGCTAACCATATAAGTATTTTTTCAGAAATGCCGTATAAATTTATTCCGACGCCGAAAGGAAGACGCCTCCTGATGCTCAATGAATATACTTTTTCCCAAATAAATGATTCTAGAAATTACTACTGCTCCAAGAAAATAGCTGGATGCAAAGCCAAAGTCATTTTAAATGAGGACGGGAGTATCAAGAGAGGAAACTACTCACATACGCATTATCCTCCTAAGTACGCGGTAACTTCGGATGGGCGTTATGTCAAAGTGTTAAGTGAAAACTGCAGTTGTAAAGAAGGCATACCAATTAAACCTAAAGTACCCTTAAATATGTAGCCTAAAAAACTAAATATAAATAACATTAGATTAAAAAGTTTAAATGGTAGCTGCATAAAATAAAGAAAGTATATCTACCTACTTAAGTTAAGCTCTCGAATGTATAATCCGTTTCAATACTAACGATCCGCCCTAATTCTATATAACAACATTTGAATTTGCTAAATTTAGGTACTACTTATTTACTATTATAATTTAGTTTTAAATGACCCAGGCTACTTAGAATCTCATAATATTTTATAAACTACGTTGTATGTTTTTCTATCCATTGCAAACTTCCATACGACCTTTCTTTCGCTATTTCATCCTTATACGTGTATCAAAATTTCAAAACACTACAACAAGTTTTTTACTTCTTATCACGTGCTTTACATACTTACAATTTTTCATGGTTTTATCTTCGATAATGAGGAATCCCATACCAACTTCCATACTTTTTTTTCAGCCCCTTGATTACCTTTTTTACAACAAAAGGTAACTTACATTCTATCTCAATGTCTAGTCGATTTTTGTACCAAATTTCATCAAAATCATTTCATTCCCTTAAACCATTCAACAATTCATTCCTTTCAAACCTCTTCAAGCCCTTTTTACAACAAAATTTAGCTTATATTCTATCTCAAGGTCTAGTCTTTTCTTTTACTAAATTTTGTCTAATTCGGTTTGGGTGTTAGGCGTGAAAGCGTGACTTTGTTTGGACTTCTTTACCTTTCATGCCCTATCTAACTGAAGAGCAACTAAATTAACTTGAGCGTTTAACTTTAACTATACAACAAGTCATAGATGGCTGCATTTATTGTATTTTTACGAAACTCCTTTTGTTTCTCAATTAAGATTTTATATTTTTCGAAGAATTCATAAAAAGAGATATAATGATGTGTATCAAAAATCTTTGAAAACACTGATACAGGGCTGGTAGGCGATAGTTTTAATATTTTAATTTGGTCGTCGCAAACATTTCTAAACAGTTTTCGATTAAGGTTAAGCACATACGTCAAGCTATCATGATTTCAGCTCTAATAATTATAACATCCTAACCTTTGAGTGATGGCACACGGCGTATTTTAAACGCCCATATGACGCGCGTATACGGGCTTCAAACGCGATTCAGACGCAACTTTGTAACCTAAGCACAGAGGGTGATCGTGAAACGTGCGTCTACTGCAGCGCTGCTACTACGCGCAGATATAGCGCTACAAACGCGGTATTCTCGGTCACAGGTTCTTCGCGTTTTTATCATCAATAAAAACGCAATAATCTGCATCTACGACGTAGAAAACGCTCGAAGCTGATCAGCGCTCTTAATACGCCGTGTGCTATCGCGTTTCAAAAGTTAATACAATTGCTTATTGCCATGATGGCCTACCATACAAAATCATGTATTTTTTCAGAAGTGTCCTATACATTTATTCCGACGCCGAAAGGAAGACGGCTCCTGATGCTCAACAATTATACCTTTTCCCAAATAAATGATTCTAGAAATTTCTACTGTTCCAAGAAAAAATTTGGGTGCAAAGCCAAAGTCATTTTCAATGAGGACGGGAGTATCAAGAGTGGAAACTACTCACATACGCATGATCCCCCTAATTATGTGGTAACCTCGGCTGGACTTTACGTCAAATTGTAAACCAACACCTAAAGGTGGACGCACATTTAGCCGTGCCGGACGCGCCGAACGAAACGAATTTTAGAATTCTTTATATGAAATCGTATGAAATATCGCACATCTGCCGGCGTCGAATCGTCCGAATCTGGAAGAACCCCGGAAATTTGGATAACGTTATCAGATTCGGCGCGGGTGATGCGGATGTCTCGGCCGATGCGCTCGCGTTCGTTCTCTATGATGAATATAATAATTACAATTACAATGCAACTCTTTTTTGGCGCGTTCGACTTCGATTCGACTTATTTATGTGCATAGTGTGTAGTTTTCTGCAATAAGAAATGCCGATGTCTATTCGAATAATACACTATTACATTATACGGGTATTTTTAAAATTTAATAATTTAATTTGAAATTTCAGTAGGTATTTTGTGGCCGGTGTTGTCTGATCTGATGAAGGTGAACCAAGTGATGTGTATAAATGATAGATATTATTTAATAACATATGTGTTTAGAATATATTAGTAGCTAGTTAGGTACTTATTAAGTTACTTTAAGGTTAGGTTGGAATACAATAAAGTTAACTTTTATTCTACTTTGTCTTGTTGTCTGGTCATTATCTATTAGGTATTTATTAGTTTCCTATATCCGGTCTGCTGAGCAGATTTATACTGTAACATCTATCTTCGTTGTCGGCTTTTGTTTGTTGGTTAACTGGAGGTTTCATAACTTCTTGAGCCCCATTTATCAGGGGCGGATTATCCATGGGAAATGGGCCACCGGTGCACGGTGGCGGCCACGCGCCACGTCCTTTTGTACAGCGCAAACGAAGATGTTCAAAATGTATGAAAAACCACGTACCTTACACTGCTTGTGGCGGCCATCGGTGGTGACCACCGTTGACCCATTTGCGCGGAGCCTAAGGCAAACTTAGTATAGAGGCGCGAACACGGAGTTATCAATTTTAGAATTTCATCATATATGAAGAGATGAACAACTCATTGTTGATATCGTTCATGCTGAAGTGGACAGCATCGCCGCCTACTCACCAGGCGGTTCAGCTTCGAATTGTATTACTAGGAGGACAGATTTTGTGATGAATAGTCTCAAAACTACCCAAAACAGTCGTTAGTGTGCTGAGAGTTATTAAAAATAATAAAATTTATTATTGATATAAAAAAAATACGGAGGGGGTTAAAATTCATCATGTCTGCAATCTCTCCCGCACCGGTAAAAGTTGTAGCACACTTATCAGCTAAGTAAAACGAAACGCCTCTTTTTTACTATGAACACTACGGAATTGCGGCTACGAAACGGTTATGGACCGTTTTCATAGTAAAAAGAGGCGATACCGTACCGAGCTACGAACCTGAAGGCTATATGATACCATGATTAATTTTGTAATCTAACTTCATTAAAGACTGACTTTATGTCCAACTTTTCAGATGTTCGCTACACATTCATCCCAACGCCCAAGGGAAAGAAAATTCTGATGCTCAACAATTATACCTTTTCCCAAGTCAATTCTAGAAATTTCTATTGTTCCAAGAAAGATTCTGGGTGCAGAGCTAAAGTCACTTTTAATGAGGACGGCACTATCAAGAAGGCCGAGTACTCTCACACACATGACCCTCCTAAGTACATGGTGACTGCTTCTGGGCACTATATCAAAGTGTAAACAAGGAGCTATGATACACCAGTACACGCAATTAGGTCCCTTTTATGGTCATTGGCTCGCAACAGCCGCAACGCATGCACGGCACGCAACGGATTTTTCTGTAGTTTTGTATGAATAAGTACAGCACTGTGTCCAACATCCGTTGCGTGCAGTATGTGCAGTGCGGGCGGTGCGTGAATAGACACTCACCTTGAGCGCTGGTTTTCGCTCGCAACCTTTAGTTTCATATATATTTTTACTGTCACAAACGCAACAGAGACGCGGACCGGACTTCTTTTTTGAAATAATGAAAGCCCTTTCTGTTGACACGAACAATACTGCAGCGTAGCGAAATATCTGCGTGCGCCGTTTGGCTCGCACGTACTAGCTCTAGTGTTTGAGTCTTCTCAGTAGTTTCTTCTTCCTATCATTGCTTCTTACCTGTACAGCTCTCCCTATTTACTTAAATAAGATAAAATAAACAGTGATTAGTTACTAGTCTTTTGTTAAGTTACCTGAAAGTTTAAGATCAATATTGGAATCAGAAAGGATTTTTGTGATAATTTCAAGGTGTTCCATTTGGTTGCTACTTTTTCAATACTTATTTCCAGATTCAAGACTACAAGATGTGCAACGCTTGTTTCTTTGTAATGCAGCAGAACACATGCCACGGCGAATACCAAATGGAAAATCCAAAAGATGCAAAGTGTGTGCTAAATCAAAGAAAAGATCGGATACCAGGTTTTATTGTGCTGTGTGTAATGTCTTTCTGTGTATAGAACCTTGCTCTAGAATCTACCATCAGGAAATGTAAAGTAGAAGAACCAAAAATTTGCTTTTTCATACTTTTCTTCATGTTTCGTTTTATAAGAAGGCAGTTTTTACAAAATTGTATCTATACTTCAAATACCTAATGCGTCGTAAAAAGTACAATCGCTATTTTGGATTCCAAACTATAACTAGGCCAAGCTACACTAGACTGTGACATAAATAATAAACGTAGCTTTGGGTTTTTGTGATCAAAGAGATAAAATTATTCTGAATATAGAAAATTGTTCCATAAATTGTATTGTCATTTATCTGCCCTTAAGATCAACAAAATGTAAAAAATATATTCAGTTTCGTAATTATATTACTAGTTTTGTTCCGAGAAATAAAGGACAGTCATGACATAGTGTTGTTTGCAGATGATACATCTCTGATTTTTAAAATAAATAGACAAATGACTAATTATGGCGAAGTAAACAATGTACTATCTAAAGTAGTAGATTTGATGAAAATAAAACCAAACTAATTATGTTTTGCATACCCAATGTCAAACGGGTCGAAACAAAGGTACAAATAAAATGTTCAGCTGCACTGTATATGCAGTTAAAACTAGCAGACGACTTACCGATGTAGACACAGCCAGAATTGTGTACTTTAGTTATTTCCATAGTATTATGTCTTATGAAATTCTTCTCTGGAGTAATGCTGCGGATATTAACACCATATTTGTTTTCCAAAAACGAGCAGTAAGAGCTATTTACCAACTTGGTCCTGTTTTTCATTCCTTTTTTCATTTCATTTAAAATATTCAAAGCTTTCGATTCTGAACCAGAACAAAAAGCGTTTGTTAGTCGATAATGCTGCGGAACACATGCCGAATGCCGAGGAAAATTCCTTTCGGTAAAGGACAAAGGTGTAGAGTATGTGCTAGGTTGAAGAAAAAACGATCGAAGACTAGACTTTACTGCAAAGTATATTTGTGCCTAGATCAGGGATCTAGGCACAAATACACTTTCGAGGATACATCACCAAGACCCGTCGACGCTATTATGAAGGATTTTTCATAGGATACTAACATATATACCTACATTGTCTACAACAATTAGATTTACGTGAAACGCCCATGGGGCTCAATGATTGGAAACTATAAGGTTATAAAGCGAACTGGACTCACGAATTTAAAATTGTGTAGGTGATCAGAATTTATTGAGTCAGAAAAGGTCTTAATAAACATATTCAAAGATCTTTAGGCTCTGATAAGTGCGCTACAACCTTAAAATATCAGCAGTTTGTTTGTTTAGATAGGGAGATATTCAGTTAAGAGGATAGTATGGCGACCACCGTCTGCATACAAAAGAAAAAAATATATCTGAAATATATAAATAAATACCTGATAATAATTAGGTAAAACGTTTAATTCTAATAAACTTTTAATAGTAACTCTTAATTTAGCTTCTATATAATGGATTAAATAATAATAATAATATAATATATTTCTACCCTCACACCAATTATCTAGCCCAAATTAATTATCTTTAAGAACTTGTGTTATGGATACTAGATAACGGACAAATATACTTAATAATCTAGATATTTTTATAAATTAACTTAAATAAATGTAAAAACAACCATGACTCATGAACAAATGCTCGTGTTCATCACACTAACATTTGCCACTACCAGGACTCGAACCCGGACCGCCCGATGTGTAGGCAGTGGTACTGACCACTCCACCACGGCGGCGTCAATAATATGTAGTCAGACTTCAGGAATGAGCAAGCAGAGTGAGGAGTCGCGGTCGTCAATCGTTTTCTAGTGTTTGAGTTTTCTCAGAAGTTTATTTTTTCCCTATCACGGCGTCTTACCTGTACAGCTCTCCCAGATTAGTTACAGTGTTTTGTTACGTTACCTGAAAGTTTCAGATTAAAATTTGAATCGGAAAGGATTTTTCTGATAATTTCAACGTATTACATTACAAACCATTCAGGTTACTACTTTTTCAATACTTTCTTCCAGATTCAAGATTGCAAGATGTGCAACGCTTGTATCTTTGTAATGCAGCAGAACACATGCCACGGCGAATACCAAATGGGAAATCCCAGAGATGCGAAGTGTGTGCTAAATCAAAGAAAAGATCGCATACCAGGTTTTATTGTGCTGTGTGTAATGTCTTTTTGTGTATAGAACCTTGCTCTAGAATCTACCATCAGGAAATCTAAATTAGAAGAACCTAAAATTTTGCCTTTTTATACTTTTCTTCATATTTGTTTTATAAGAAGGCAGTTTTAACAAAATTGTAACTCCAAATACCTAATTATTCGTAAAAAGTACAATTGCTATTTTGGATTCCAGACTATAACTAGGCCAAGCTACCCAGATTGTGTCATAAATGATGAAAGTACCTTTGCGTTTTTGCGATCAAAGAGATAAAAATATTCTGAATATTGAATATAGAAAATTGTTCCATAAGTTGTATTGTCATTTATCTACCTTAACAATTAACAAAATATAAAAATTATTATATTCAGTTTCGTAATTATATTACTAATTTTGTTCCGAAAAATATTCGAAGCTTGCGATTCTGAACCAGAACAAAAAAAAATGTATGACGCTATTTTGGGTTTCAGACACTTCTGTACCTTTGCGTTTGTTAGCTGATAATGCTGCGGAACACATGCCGAGGAAAATTCCTTTCGGTAAAGGACAAAGGTGTAGAGTATGTGCTAGGTTGAAGAAAAAACGATCGAAGACTAGACTTTACTGCAAAGTGTGTAATGTGTATTTGTGCCTAGATCCCTGTTCGAGGATATATCACCAAGACCCGTCGATGCTATTATGAAGGATTTTTTTAGGATACTTACATATATACCTACATTGTCCACAACAATTAGATTTACGTGAAACGCAAATGGGGTTCAATGATTGGAAACAATAAGGTTATGAAGCAAACTAGACTCGCGAATTTAAAATTGTCTAGCTGATCAGAATTTATTGGGTCAGAAAAAGTCCTAATAGCTAAACAAATCCAAAGATCTTGATTCCGAAGAGGCATTGAATAGGCACAAAACTACAAATGTCGACAACAATCGTTAAAATGAGTTTTTCATGATGAATCTATTCTAAATAAAATAAAGAAAGTTGTTTCATAATTTTGTCGACATTTATTTACATCTTATCTAATAGTCAACAAAATAAATTGAATAAAGTGACTAATCCTTTGCGTTTGTTAGCCGATAATGCTGCGGAACATATGCAGAGGAAAATTCCTATCGGTAAACTACAAAGGTGTATAAAGGCTGTGCTAGGTTGAAGAAAATACGACCGAGAACCAGATATTACTGCGAAGTGTGCAACGTCTATTTGTGCATAGATCTCCGCTCGAGGATTTATCACCAAGACCCGTTGACATACTTATGAAGGATTTTTCTTAAGATAACATATTATATATACCTAAGATTATCTACTACAACAATTAGATTTACTTGAAATATGCAAATGCACAGTTATCGATAACAATCGTGAAAATTAGGTTGTTACGAGACGGACGACGAAACTATTCTAATTATAAAAAGTTGTTTCATAATTCTATCTTCGTATATTTATATCTTGTATTTTTTAAATCTAATCTAATGGTTAAATAAATAAAACAAATAAAGCGATTAGTGCTGTAACTATATTTATAATTTTGTTTCAAGAAATTGCCGAAGCCGTCGATTCTGAATCGGAAGAAGATCGCTGCAAATTTTGTAAAGAAGTTTTTGATGATCTCGAATCGCATATGCAAAGCAAACATCCAAAGTACCTTAAGAAAAAGGAAACTAAAGGTGACGAGTCCGTTCTATTTATGTTATTTATGAAAATTGCAAGCAAAGTATTTGATAATTAAATTAATTTACATTGCAGATATTCCTCTAAGACGTGGTTGGGTGAAAAAATATTACAAAAAAATCGATGACCAACTTTTCCAATGTTTACTTTGTAAAAGGGATCTAAAAGCTACTCCAAGCAGCAATAGCAATATAAAACGACATATAAAGAATATTCATCGCAATGTATATAATAAGGAAGTTGTAACTCTACAAATACTCGGTGAAGGTGACGTGGAGACTGAGTATATTGTGGAATATGTAGATGATTTTAATAGTTCAGATGTAATAATCGAAGATGACAGTATTGCCAAAAATAAAACTGACCACAGCGAAGAAAGCACTAAAACACTGACAGTAATTGAACCAAATGATAAAAAGGACCAGGAGATCTTAGAAACTTCGGAAAATATCGAGTGCCTCGATCCCAGAGAAAAAATGATTAAAGATTTATGTAACAAAACCGTTCCCGGGAAATGTAAGTATTGTATTAGTGTATAATACTTAGGTAGTTGTTACGTCTTTAGAATCACTAAATCCTTTTGTAACACCTATCTACAATATATATATTTATTTATATACATATATTGTTACTATTAGGAAACAATGTTGGTATAGTTCATTACTATATGCAGCATATGAACATTAATAACGCGTGGAATAAAGTATTAGTGTGATGTATATTGTCAAAGTACTAAAAGGCGATATTTATCTTGGTTCAAAATAGTACCTATTGGCTTAGCTTATGTCGTAAAAAAGTGTGATGAGCAGTGACAGCATTACCAATGCAAAGAAAAATCTCTCAAGATTTTATTTTATAACTTTTAGTCAGTTAACTACATAATTATTCTAAATCTCCCTTCCCCTATTTCAGGGTCAAATAAAACATGTGTTTGGAACTTCTTTGAAATTACGGATTCATCCAGTAAATACACATGTGTGTTTTGTGAAAATAAAATTACTGTTTACCCAGGAAGTGTGTCTAATTTAAGACGCCATTTAAAACTGCGTCACAGTGAGGAGTTCGCATTGATCTACAAATACGCGTCTGACATAGATACGTTGCACAAACATGGGAATAGCAACCTGAAAAAAGTTTTACACTCAGGTAAAATATTTAATAATTTGTCATAATAAAATAGCATAAGCGTTCCCGTCCACGTCGGATAATCGGTGACCTGTTTTTTTTAAGAGAAAAATGGAACGTATTGATTGCAATAGTGAAACGCACACGTCCTACAAAAAGTCAATCAGAAAATGTAATTCAATTTCAAGTAATGAAAAAATCGATCCGATTGTCGGTCCTACAAAAATTCTGACGTGGGCGAGCGCCGTAATTTAATAAGTAAACTATGCCTTAATAATATTAGAATGTACGTTCTACACTACGAGAGGCATTAATTAATCTATTGCATACAAAAATACATTAGCTGTTTGACATAATTATGTCTAACTATCATTTGCGCTGTAGTCGAGACAGTAATACAGTATCTCATTGGTTTTTCTCCCGAGTTCTTGTTCTAAAAACACGTGTTAAGAGACTCCATTTTTAACCTCAATCAACCGTACAATTTTTGTTACTTTAGTTACATTTTCACTTGACATTGGCAAAATGCGTACGCTTAATGTGACGCGATGCCATTAATTAAGAATAGAATAGAACAGTATCTCATTTTATAATTGAAAATTCCATGACCGATTTGCATATGTTGTAAAATACTTTAGTTGAACTCTTAGTACCGGCTGCTCGCAATGATGACATCTGTTACCACCACATATTAACTATTTCAACTTTTTCTTATTTCAGCTTCAACAGACTCTTTTTTGAAATCTTATTTTGTAGAGGAAGAAGATGAATCTTACACGTGTAAAGAATGTAATCAAAATCTTAGTTCAGATGATCACCTCGAGCTGTTCAATCACATTCAAAATCAGCATCCAGAACAAGTTCTTATGTATCAAGTTGATAAAGGTGAAATAGATTACGTTGTGATAAAAAGTGGCTGAAAGAACGAAGAAAAATCAGTACTGTGCAAAGATGTGCAATGATAATCTATGTTGGATTATTCGACAACATGGCCGAAATGTGTAATGAATTGATACAGATGAACGTTGAAGAATATCATAACAATATTAACAAATTTGACGTTTCAAAAAATTTCGGTCATTTTACGGGCAATGTACATAATAAAAACGTGTAATTGTTATATACTGAAATGTTAATTTATTATGAGCTTATTGTACAAATTTAATCTTTTTTTTTCAATTTTCTTTATGTTTATTTGTTTCAAGCTTCAGTCAGTATTGTTGGAATTCAAAAGCACTTGCTATTGTTTTTCTTGAATCAAGTTTTGAACAATTTTTATAAAATTCGTGTTCGAAGAATCCAGGTGCCGTTCATGACATCGACAGTCACTGCTTCGATGAACCACTATATCGATGGTACGTTGTATCAACAGGCAATTCTATTGAATTGCATCAACAGTACAGCATATCGAACGGCACTGATTAAACCAGATAGGCTATGTTCCAACTGTGATCAAAACAAAGCACGAGCCATGAGCGAAGCGAACGTGTTGCAGTAGCGGCCGGCGAAGCGCCAGAAAAGAATTCAAAAGATCCACTCAACTGATGATACCCACAACGCTCCATCGATATGGTGAACCATCGATAAAGTGAGTGACCCGTCGATGGAACGTTTTCTGTGACTGTTTAATGAACTAGACTAGAATCAAAAATACAGTAGTCTGTATTTGTAAATTGGTTGCTCAATGAAGCTTCTCTACAAAATAGTGTACATTAAGTTTTGGCTTCATATTACTAAATGCTGAATTGAGTTACTATTATATATTATATCCTGTTTATTTTGTATTTGTCTTTAAAAGTCTATATGTATGTATGTTGTTAATATTAATTATTAGAATTAATGTGTATATCATTGTATAGATATTCATTAAATGTATCATTTTCGGAGAGTGACGACGTTAGTTTTATTTATTTTCATTTGGAGAATCACGATTTAAAACCCTTGTGGGTTGCTAATCACCTCATAATCCTTCTTGCAATGTAAATCATGATGTATTGATAAATTTATCTAATAGAGAATATTCTTTCAGATTTAACTTATTATTTTGTAAAATCACAAAGAGGAAAAGATTTAGTCGCTATCGGAGGTTATACATATTTATACAAGGGCAAAGGAAACATATGGGCGTGTACTCAAAGGCACAATAAATGTAGAGCAAGATTGACATTAAAGGATGGTGTTATTATAAGACTCGTAAATTGTCATAATCATGCACCACGCATAAAAGAATTGGAAATTCAATCTACTTATGAAGCACTAGCTCGTCAAAATTATTGCACTTTGTGATATGACGTATGAAGGGAGAAGAACGAGTTGGTCATAACAATAAACTAGTCAAAATAAAGTGTTGTTATGGACTCTTGGAAGAGTATGTACGTGATTGTACACTTTTTGAAATTTTATTGGTGTAATATTAGGCATTTTTTAAATTCTAAAATTACTTAGTGTTTAATAATGATTGTTGTATTCTCTTTGTGTAATTTTTATTTATATATTTATTTTCTCTTGCATTACTGGTTTTTTATTTATGAAACCATAATCACAACTATCTATATAATATGCTTGTCGGCCAACCATTTTACTTAAAAATATAATATCTACTTAGAGCCTGCTTTACAGGTTTCAAGTAAGGTCCCAATAGCGTTTGTTCGATAGGTAGTCCGTACAAAACTGTCGGTTAAAGCTCGATATCCTAATCAAAACCTGTGAAAACGGCCCTAACAACAATTAGATTGTAGCGAACTGCATCCTACTAATATTATAAACTTGAAAGTTTTGTATGGACGAAAAAATATATCAGAATAACATATAAGTTATAACATATAGGCTATAATTCAACCGACAGTGACGTGAGCGAAGCCGCGGGCGACCTAGTTAAAAATATAACTAATTTGGAATAACTTCTGTGACATAGAACAATTAATCGTAAGCAAGTATAATTGGTGTTCGACTTTAGATCACCCAAGTATGTAATTTTGTGCCAAACAAGCGTAATTTTGTGAGTTGCGTAAATTCTGCTGCCTGCATTCAGTTTTACATAAGTGGAGTTTGGGCCACACGAGGACGCAAAATAAGTTGATTAATTCTAAGGCGAATAATTGCGCGACCGAAATTACGCGACTCACTCTACCTACATTGGCCGATCCCCTTTCAGCTTTTTAGAGACTAAAACTGTAAACTCTAATATGCAAATTTTAATACAGTAATAAACAGAAATTCTTAGTCTTATTATGTGGCAGAATCTGTTTCTGCGATATATTTGCTATCTTGGTGACTGCTTTCGCAATTTTTGCGGTTTATAGTTCCGTACATAAGGACGTGATACAGGAAGTGACTTTGCCTAACAACGTTCAAGACGATTATATCATCCACAACGATGGACATACCACGATAAACTGGCGTATAGTTTGATATTCATGAAATATTATTATTTAAAACTAGCTCTCTGCCCGGTTTTAGGAATAGATTTAGTAGTTTTTGTTACAATAATACTATAGATGTAAATTACATTGAATTGAGAGGTTGTACCATCTTTTATATTTGTTACAGAAATCCCTTACCAATATGTGAAATCGCAGAGAGGAAGCAAGCTTATATACGCTCTAGGCTATACTTACGCTCAATCAAGCTTATACACTTGGGTATGCTCCAATCATTATCCTGCTTGCAAAGAGAAAGTGATTTTGGATAGCGCTGGAAAGATCATCTATGCTCCTAGCAAACACTCTCATGCTAAAAGAAACCTACTACTTACTTAATGTAATAAACTGATTAAAAAGTTGAAAGAATGGACTATGGAATGTACTTGGGAATGTCTAGCTTCTTTCTTAGAATTGTTAGTTTTGTTAGGTATGATTTTGTACACGTCTATAAATAATTGTCAAGATATGAAGCACTTAATTCATACTGTAAGAATAAATAATATTTGAAAAATACTTAGATGCTCATTTGACTGCATGGGGTGCCACCAATAAATTTCTTTATTTTCTTAGCTATGCTATACTGGGTGTAAAAGACATGAGCAGTCAAACGAAAACCACGTATTCTATACATCAAAATAAGACATATTTCAAAAAAAATATTGCTGGGAAATGATTTTTATTTTTTGGTGTTAAAAAAAATTTCAAATTGTACCGCGCAATGTAAAGGGCCCAACTCGCACGCAACTCGCAAAACCGCGATAATTTTGCTTGACGGCGGCCCCGTTCGTTAGTGTCCGTGCGCATCGAGTGAGCTACATTGAACGCTAACGTTTTGAAGGCATTTTTTGTTATGAAATACTAAAAAAAATTATAATGTTTCTTTGGACAATAATTAAGAAATAACGTATAAAATACGTTTTCATAAAAAAATGAAAAAAAAAATTATGACTTTGACCTTCAATAAAATCGTAACTATCAATTTCCCAGGTATGGTCTAAAGGAAGAAAAATGTTATGACGGTGAGCAGAATACATGGTTCTCGTTTGACTGCTCATGTCTTTTACACCCTGTATACTGGGTGTAAAAGACATGAGCAGTCAAACGAAAACCACGTATTCTATACATCAAAATAAGACATATTTCAAAAAAAATATTGCTGGGAAATGATTTTTATTTTTTGGTGTTACAAAAAATTGCAAATTGTACCGCGCAATGTAAAGGGCTCAACTCGCACGCAACTCGCAAAACCGCGATAATTTTGCTTGACGGCGGCCCCGTTCGTTAGTGTCCGTGCGCATCGAGTGAGCTACATTGAACGCTAACGTTTTGAAGTCATTTTTTGTTATGACATACTAAAAAAAATTATAATGTTTCTTTGGACAATAATTAAGAAATAACGTATAGAATACGTTTTCATAAAAAAATGAAAAAAAAAATTATGACTTTGACCTTCAATAAAATCGTAACTATCAATTTCCCAGGTATAGTCTAAAGGAAGAAAAATATTATGACGGTGAGCAGAATACATGGTTCTCGTTTGACTGCTCATGTCTTTTACACCCTGTATTAGTGTTTGTTGGCAAATCATCTCAAATGGATCGAATTATTTTTATCACCCTGATTGCGAACGAGATGAACTTTACATCGAATATTCGTACGGACTACAGATTCATGACCATGAAGAAATACTTGTGAACCTAACCAAGATGCGACATACAGGGTGTAAAAGACATGAACAGTCAAACGAGAACCATGTATTCTGCTCACCATCATAACCTTTTCTTTCCTTCAGACTATACCTGAGAAATTGATAGTTACGATTTTATTGAAGGTCAAAGTCATAATTTTTTTTTACATTTTTAATGAAAATGTATTCTATACGTTATTTCTTAATTATTGTCCAAGGAAACATTATCATTTTTTTTAGTATTTCATAACAAAAAATGGCTTCAAAACGTTAGCGTTTAATGTAGCTCACTCGATGCGCACGGACACTAACGAACGGGGCCACCGTCTAGCAAAATCATCGCGGTTTTGCGAGTTGCGTGCAAGTTGAGCCCTTTACATTGCGCGGTACAATTTGCAATTTTTTTTAACACCAAAAAATAAAACTCATTTCCCAGCAATAATTTTTTTGAAATATGTCTTAATTTGATGTATAGAATACATGGTTCTCGTTTGACTGTTCATGTCTTTTACACCCTGTATTTATATTAACAAAGAATTTCAAAGAGTCATTTGAAATTTTTAAAATAAAAAAATCAGGTACCCTCTTTGGAATACTTAAAATCGCGTAACACAAATAAACGTGTTTGCTGTACACCAAGATTTTTTAACCATTTTAATCACTTCAAGGTGCGAAAGTGCTAATCAAGATGTGAAAGTGGCAGACAAACAACTTACTAAGGTACCAAAATCGAAATATTGAAGTAATTAAAACGGATAAAAATCTCGGCGTATAATGTGCCTGATAATCATTAATTTACCTTTCAGGTATGGAATACGATGTTATGGTATCCCAACGGGGCAAGCAACTTTTAGTGGTAGATGGCTTCGCATTTTCTCTGGTGAGAAACAATTACTGGAAATGTTCGACCAGGCCTAACCAATGCAAAGCGAAGATGAAGCTGGACAGTGACGGTAATATAATGTACATACTGAATGAGCACAGCCACTCGACGAGGTATCAGAAAATGGCTGATGGAACATATGTTAAAATATAATTTACGTTTTGCAATAAAAAAGTGTTTTCGAAATGCTTTTTACTTAAAATATCCAAGAGACATCTTAAAAACTAGAGTGAACAAGCATCTAATAGGCGAGCGTGTACCAAAGTTGACCTCATTATAAATTTCCATCCGCCGTTGTGGTTAAATGGCCTGCCTATTAAACATAAAAAACACTAATCGCAATTGGTAAGTAGTTAACACCGAAGCATTTGGTTTAAAACCTCTTTTGATTCCGCCTCGCTAATGATTCCGCCATGGTAGAGTGACCAGTAATGCTGCAAGTGCCCCGGGTTTGAATTCTGGTTACATACCGACAAAATGATTGATTCTAGATGACAAACATGCTGACGGCCCAATCGGTGGTAAGTTGATATCGTCGCCTATAAACACCTGCAATAACAAGGAAAAAATCACTTGGTATTGCATGCGCGTTCTCACCCTGAACATTCGCCATGAGTCATTATTGTTTATACTTTAAAAAAAAATCGAAATTATTATGTATCATATTGATTTGTCCTTTATCTAGTACCTAGCCATAACGAAAGTTCTTAATGATACTTAATTTATATATGTATATTTAAATAAATAGAAATATATATTTTAAAAATGCGCCTTACAGACTGCTAATGTGAACTGGCAATAGTCTTCACATTTAACCTATAAACTTATTTTAACCTATAAAAGATAGGGTAGATTTCTTTTAACCTTTTATAAATAAAACATTATTTATTTAATAATTTATTGTACACGTAGAAACAAAAACGGAGAACATAATATAAATAAAATATTTATAAACGTGTTACAGTGTGACTGGTTGGGAATTATTTTACCATATTTTCGTAGTCCATTCCATATCCTTACTACATGAAACATATTTGTTTTGTAGATCACTTTTAGTGGTAAGATGTCAAATGTCTATGTAAAATTGGTTGATGTATGATAAAACTATACCTATTCTATTTCGTGTGGACAAATTATGGGTTTTCAAAGTTACATTTAATGTTTTTTTTTTACTTTTTAGACATTAAATTTGTATTGTCGAGGAAAGGGTTCGAAGTACTATGGCTTAACGGTTATACGTTCAGTCAAACGTCTCGTTACCGATGGGTTTGTTCAACAAGAAACCGGGATTGCAAGGCCAGGGTGCATATGACTGAAGACGGCCATATCATACAAGTGAATAACGAGCACTGCCATCCAATCAGAAAGCCGTAACTTAAGAAATGGAAACAAATTTTGTTTGTATTCGGTTTGTACATAAAAGTAAAGGCTATATTTAAATGTATTAAATCGGTGTATGCGTAAATACTTTTCTTTTCCTAAGATTTTCACATTTTCGTTTCTTACTACCTTATTTCTAGGATCTAAATATCGCTAGTTAAAATAAGGTCATATATTATCATATTTCTTATACTAGCGTTGTTTAGATACTAACTAATGAAAGTCCAGACTTATGATTTTTTTTTGTAATTAGGGTAAGCTTCGCCTTTGATCTAATAAGAACAAATTTTACCGACTGACAATAAACAAATATATAGGTAACAAAAACCAATATTTTTAAAAAATGGGTTCGCAACGTCGTCGTCCATAAATTTTTCAAGTCAACCATAAGATTTGTCTGGAGCAGATAAACCTTTTGACCGCCACATAATATGGTTTCAATGATTTATATGTTCATAACACAAGCAATTAATATATGCTTAAAAGCAAATTCCAAAAACTGTATGTAGTAATAAGTCTTTGAACTGAAATAAAATATTTTGTATTGTATTGTATTTATCTATCTATACTAGGCATACCATTTTAACAGACATCCTATATCTCCCTACAAAAATGTTGAAATTCTACGGTTACCAAGGGAAAATGACGATAGTTATGGTATTGTGATTATAACTAATAAAGGTTAAATTAACACTTCTACCTCTTAATTTAATTATTTATAAGGAGGTAGTACTTGTGTTTTATTTAGATAATGTTAGAAGTGTGTAATTATGAATAAGTTAATTTCATTGCTGTTATTTTTTTTAATACGTGTTCTTTTAATCAAGTAAATGATTTATCTATCTGTCTTGCAAGATCAGCGTGCTGATATCAACGGAACTACACAGTATACTTTAAATACGAAAATATTAAACCGAGCAGCAAAAAAATCCAGACTGAGCAACTAAAAATACTAAACGGGCGACTAATCATTTTTTAATCGCCTATTAATCATTTTTTTTTTGTCGCCAACTTAGTACATATTTGCATGTTTAGGTTAGGTTAATCTGCTGACTAGTTAAATACGATCTCTTTAAATATAATTCGATGTATCTATTGCAAGTTTTTGCTCTCAGTTGAATGCTTGCGAACATCAGGGGCCGGAATGACGACTTGTAATGTACCAGGCTTATCACTTTAATAGTCTTATACTTTTTTAATAACTAAAACTTTTTTAAATTTTTAATCTCTTGCTTAAACTTTTACAGATTTTAAAACCTATTTTTCTTACTCACAGATTCCGAGTATGAAATAGTAAAGTCTCAGAGAGGGAAACACATGCTGTATGTTGGAGGTTACACGTTTTGTGGGATGGGATCTTCGCCATACAGGTGGGTTTGTTCCACGAAAAATCCAATGTGCAAGGCTAAGATCCGGCTAAACGACGAGGGAAAGATTGTCATGATTCACAACGTACATCCGCACAGTCCAAGGACATATGTTAAATCCAGTGATGGCACCTATGTCCGGATTAAAATTTAAATAAAAGCTAATACTTGACCTAAATTCGGTGAAGAATATATTTAAACATACCAAATGTCATTTTGTATAGGTTTGTCCCTTTCACTCGCTATTTTCTTGCTTATCTTTTCCCTCTTATCCTTTTCATAGAAAAATCACACTTGGCTTTTTAACATTTACTATTTGTCGAATTTGACTCAAGTATGGCAATCCTGGCTATTTAGAACTTCAATAAAATTGTTAATTTATTTATTTCTAATTACAACAGACATATGAAGGTAATCCAATTAAAGAAATTAGTAAAATAGCTTAGATCAACCCCAGTATTTTATTAGTTTTTGCGTTGAATGCCATTGACTGATTCGAGCTAACTACCCCTAACAATAGATTAAATTTTATGCCTTCTAAATTTTATCAATTCATAAAAATCTACAACGGCTACAATCACATAGAACTAAAACATGTCTAACATTTATTAATATAAAATAAATAATATAATATATTATTAGTTTATTAATAGGTAACTTCTCTATTTAGTTCTTTCATTGAAATTTAAAATGTCATTTTATCTAATTATTATTCTTACTTCTTTTTACCTACATTCTTTTTTCTTACTTCATTTCACAACTGCTTTTAAAGTTGTTGTTAAATTAATCTTGTTATACTAGATTTAAGTAGTGTAAATAAATACTTTCTATTCTATTCTATTATTCTTGACTTGTCAAACATTCATCAAGATGTTATTATCAATCCTATAGCGACGTTGCCGGTTTGGGTGAAGGAAGACTAATCACAAGGTAATTTACAATCAAGCATTTAGTACCTAAATGAAAACTGAAAAATAAACAATTTAAAAATGAATAATTTAATGGTCTGACTAACAGGCCAAAGTTAACGCATGTCCCACAGGAACACGGTAAATAGATAACTGGAGTATAATTTTATAGTGCTGCTGTAATGTTCTTTGTGGTCTCTTTTACAGGTATCCACTTCATAATGTTGCATAACCGGAAGAGGCTGTTGATGGCTGACAATTATACCTTCAACCATACGTCGCCAGGCCGCTGGTACTGCTCAAAGAGATTCAAGGGATGCAAAGCTAAGGTCTTCGTTAGCGATGACGAGAAAACTATCAAACTGTATCATAACTTGCACAATCATAAACCTCCCATTTATAAGAGAACCACACAAGGAAGTTATATAAAGCTACGTAGTTAGAAAGAGGTTAAATTGTTTCATCCAATCACCATGTCATCTTTTTCTTCTTGCCTGGTCCTAATTTATTGGTGGTCAATACAATATTCCACCACACTTTTTTGGTATAATTTATTGACCGGCTACTTGCCTGACACCTTCGGAATGCTGTTCATCATTATTTTATTATGTATCAGCGTAATATGTATTTCTCTTTCCTATATCTCGGTCAGCCGTCATTAACACCTTTATTTGCCATATCATCTCTCACACAGCCTATCCACCTTTTCTTCAGTCTTCCCCTCTATATCCGTCCACTTTAAAGTTCACCACATTTATTATCACATGATTATCATCTCTTCTCATTACTGCTGATGTGGGTTTACCCAATACCGCGCGAGTGGCTCTGGTGCAATAGCATGGGAATCAGAATCTCTCTCATTTTGCCTTAGGGAATGAGAAAGTCCTATTAGTTTCCGGGAACTATAACGGTACCAATATCCATGTCACGTATATTAGCGAAAGGTATAACTACCAAGCATGCGGCTCGTCTGATGGTTAGTATTGACTGTAATCTTAAATGCTAGGATTACCAGGTCGCGTAGTACAGCGCACGGGACTCGAAAAGCGTAGCTAGGTAGTACCATAGGCCCTGGTGAAAACTGGGGCCCTAACTAAACAAGTTTATCAAGTCAATATCACAAAAAATATCTTTTTTTATGCTACTAGAAGGCAAACAAGCTTGCGGCCCACCTGATTTTAAGTGGTCACCGCCGCCTATAGACACTTGCAATATTAAGTGTAAATCACTTAACACCGCAAGAGCGTTTGCCATCATGGGGACTAAGATGATATGCCTTCCATGCCCAGTAATTACACTGGCTACCTTTCCCTTTAATCCGAAATACAGCGAACTGCTTCACGGCAGAAATAAGAAAGGCGGTGGTACCTACCCAGACGACCCTACATATGGGTCTACCACCTAGTAACTATAAATAAATACTTTAAAGGTACAAATATAGTTTATCATCAGCTCTTTACCCATGTACTGCATGGCATAATAAGACTACTTACTTTGATTGTCTAGGTACTACAGGCGGTAACTAGTTCAATACGAGGTTTACTGGTCAGGAATTTGACGACTATTGTATTTCGAGCAATATAATCTTTGTTTCTTGGCTTATTTTTGATCACGTTAACACTTAGTAATTGTTCTCAATTGGACCAGATTGAAAGTGTCTGAGGGTAGAGATGGAACACGTGTAAATGTGCATTTACCTTGGCCTTGTCCAGAATAAACAAAGACAGATCATCCACAGCAATTTTCGTATTCTGAATTAGCCTCGATATGTGCTTACTATCAAAATATCAATATGTTTTAGCCCGTTGGTTTTTACTAGAAAAATGCACTGAAAAAAATAGACTTGTCTCAGGCGGGACTCGAACCCGCATCTTCCACAATCCGGGCGAGTCCCGCCTGAGACAAGTCGATTTTTTTCAGTCCATTTTTCTAGTATTAATATTTACGCGTTTGTAAACGCAAAAATAAAATTATTCCTTTGGTTTTTATTAAAGACCGAAATAAATAATTAGTTATGGATATATTCAAAATGTTAATTTTTATTTTAAGTATTAGCATTTGTTACAGGCATTAAGTTAAGTATAAGTGTAACAATATTATTTGCATCTAGTCGGATTACTTATATATCTTAAATTATGTAAAGACTTACTTTTTCAAAATATAAAATTTGTCTATTGAATAGTCTGTTTAATTTTGAACCATACCTAATGATTTATTATTGCGTGCTATCATTGCAAATTAAAAAAAAAAATTATCAAGCCTGTTAATGTCTTCTAGGTGGTCAGCTTATTCAGCGTCCAGATACCATACTTATTACTATTATCCATAAGTTTAAGAAGTTTAGAGTGTTAATAATTGACAAAAATAGATACAATAATAAGTTTAAGAAGTTTAGAGGGTTATTAATTGACAAAAATGGATACAATAATTGACCAGAAGTCTACGCTCGCTGATTAAATCTTGTGGCTTTTAGTTGAATTTTCAGTAATTTGGACATAAAAGAAGTTAGAGTTACCTACTTATTTATTTATTCAACGTTTCTTAAAAGCTATCAGAAATAATCATCCAAAGCGCTTTTTAGATTAATGTAGTCTAATTGGAAAATAAGCTGTATGTTATCTGTGGATGATTAATAATCATCATCATCAACTGCTCATATAATGTCCCCACCGAGGGGCTCGAGCCTACCCCACATTAGGGGCGATTAGTGCGCCAAGTGCGGGTTGGTCGACTTCACACACAACCTTAGAATTTCTTCATAGGTGTGTGCAGGTTTCCTCACGATGTTTTCCTTCACCGTAAAAGCGTCGATTAAACGTACATATGAATTCAAAATTTGAAAACATATTGGTACGTGGCGGGGATCGAACCAGTGCCTCCCGGTTAGGAGATGACGCTCTTACAGTGAGTAAACCGCCACCGACGCTTTTTTTGATTAATAATATCCAGACACAATTTACTTAAATTGTCTCGCGGTAGATATCTACCGAGCGGGGATTAATCAACGAACTATTACTAGCGTATGGAACTGACCACGCCACAAATAGTATTGGTTTGCTGTGACATGCTTTTTGCCGATCGGCAACCACTCATTTATGCGCGGTTTCAATAACTTATCTACCTACACTTTTACTTACTTAGCATAAGATTTTGACAGATACCCTTATACAAAAAATGACAATACTCTACACCACGGGAAACTATCGGTAGTTGTTGAGACCCGCCATCAGACATTCGCCTATGCTCATAGCGTCTGCCTCCTGAAATTGTGACGATACAACAATTTGTGTTCTTATAACATACTTTATTTAACTTGTATTTAAAGCATATAGTATTGTGACTTTATCATCGGTGAGTAGCACAGTACAGCACAGCGCGCCTCCATTGTCATCACGTTGCGTATTTTTTTCGTTTTGTATAGCTCTAGTAAGTACTTTTACTTAATGATTGTAATGTTCTTTTTCGATTTCGTTGCCCTCAGATATTCGCTTCATAACGTTGCATAATGAAAAGAGGCTCCTGATGGCTAACAAGTATACCTTCAATCTTACACCGCCTTGCCACTGGTATTGTTCCAAGAGGTCCAAAGGTTGTAAAGCGAAGATTTATTTTGGGGAGAACGAGTCAGTAATCAAACTGTATTGTAATGAGCATAATCACGAACCTCCGGTTTACGAGCAAACCTCCACAGGACATTATATTAAGTTAAGTAGTTAGGCGGATATCGTGGTGAGCGATCCTACGGTTGCGTTGCTTGCAAGTGGAATATTGTGTATGAAAAAAAAACCGCTGCTTCGATGCAGACTGGTGCGTTCTAGTGTGATATAATAAAAAATAACACAATTCGTATTTAGTATTTAATAACTTATCTAGGTATGAAATTGGTACTTTTATGTTTTTATAAATATTGAAATAATATCCAAATTAAATTCATAATCAAATTAAATACCCTCTCATTTTTTAAAACTTAGTTTTAAAAAAATGAGAGGAAGCATGCATGATAGAGATTGTATTTCTAACTTTCAAACTAGGTATCGTGAAATTTAGGTACATATTTTGTAGTTAAATAACGTGTAACAGAAATAATGCATACCAGGAAAGTAGTTTGTGGCTAATATGCAAATTAACAAATTTCAAGATTTTTTATTTTAAAATAGGTCCTTGTGTGATGTCCATGTAGATTTTTGTTTGTATCGTAACATTTTTGTAAATTAAACTTTATTTACATTACATAAAACTTATTTCTAGCTGGAAAAATAGTCAAGCTTGGGATATTTTAACTATTTTTTATTTTAAGTAATAATTTTTATGTTTTCATTGTAACGATTTAGAATCCAATTTGAAAGTAGATTTCTTCAATCTACTTTCAGCGCGTTATTTCTGTTATACTTTGTATAACCACATTTAATTTCTCTCTCTATATGTTCTGTGTGTACCAATAAATAACTTCTTTCTTTCTTTCTTTCTAATAATCAGTGGTAATTTACGGCACTAATTATTTTTTAAACGTAGGTACGTTGGTAAATCGGAGCCGCTTAGAAGTTTAAAAAGATCAATATGGAAACATCTTTTTTTATCGAGATTCAGGGCCTAATATTATTATACATATACTCTTTGTAACATAAAATCTGATTTTATTTTTAGTTGGAAATCAAATTGGTCTCATTGTCTTATTGAATGAAATGTATAATATTATATTATTGTTTTCTAAATATAAAGATAGTGCCTACCATTAATTTTAATTGATTTTTATTTAACGATATTAAAGATTTATGAGGACTGTGATGACAGTATATGGAGCGAAAGATATATGATCTTCTTCTTTTGATTAATGACTTCGCGGTAATTACGCATTTAGCCAATGTGACGAGACAACTACGTGTATTAACCATATATATAGGAAACTGTAGATCAGCAATGTAAAAGAGAAAGAGCATACTTACGCGTATATTAGAGCGAGATAGATAGACGAGACCATTTCACGTACACGCAGGGGGCCTAAGGAGGCCTGTCAGTCACGTAGAAAAGACAGCAACTGTCAGACTGCAGTATTATTTTTCATGCACACATGCGTATTACGCACACATCGGTGTATTTTTTTGGTCTCACCCTAGTCGATTCATTGCCAATCTATAAACAGCAGTAATAATATTAAATCTATGGTTTTAACTATTACAATAAATTGATTAGGTATTGTAACAGTTAATACTCGTAGCTGTCACGTCACATGTCGTAAATTCGACCTGACATGGAATAATGCTTTCATCTGCTGGCAGGGGCACCCCTGTGCCAGCTTCTACCCTTAGACCGCATACAGAAGAGAGCGGCTTGAATCATTGACGAACCAGCGCTTTCTGATCGGCTAGACACTTTGGCATTGCGTATACATGTGTCCATCACTCTGCATCTTCTATCGCTTGTATCACGGGGAGTGTTCTGAGGAGTTTGGTAGAAGTTGCCGCTGCATTCCGCCATCGTTCCTAGCGACGTCAAATCTATCCCAACAGTCTGGATGTTTAGATGTCTACAACTGTGCGTTTTTCGCGCAATTTGCTGCGATACACAAGACTTTGAAACCAACTGTCGCTAGCGGTGTTCCCGACCGATACGACATCAAAATCTTCAAAAAAAAAGAGCGCATTCCTTCTTTAAAGGCCGGCAACGCATTTGCGATTCCTCTGGTGTTGCTAATGTCCAAGGGCGCCGATGCTGACTTACCATCAGGTGCACCGTCTGCTCGCTTAAAAAAACCGGTGGATTAAGTTTAAAATTGAGTCTCATGACACGTGTTACTACAACAAGAACTCGCATGTAACTCCGATATGATAGTCGCAAGCGGAAACAAGTGCTCTCTGCCTACGGTATGGGTGAAAGATAAAGATACTCTTCTTCTTCTTTAAATAAATGGCGTTCGCGATATATAACACATTTCGCCAATATCAAGTAAAAATGTAACAGACAATTGTACGGTAGACTGAGGTAAAAAATGGAGTCTCTCAACACGTGTTTTTACATCAAGAACTCTGGAGAAACTCCTAAAGATACTATGTAGGTAAGGAGTCAGGAGGCCTAGCAAATGATTCCATCCCACAACTGATGGTAAGAAGTAGTCAAAGTCAACATTTCTTTATTCATGTAGGTACAATTTATACACTTATGAAAGTCAATTTTGAAGTCATCGGTTCAAGAGTCTACCAGGCGGCCTTGTTCTGAGAAGAACCGGCAGAAACTCAACAAGTTTTATCCTGCCTTAACAGGTTTTATAGTTTTGACTTAGAAAGAGTCATAATTCACATGTTGAAGTCCAATTACAAAGATGACTGTGCGAGAGATAATACAAGCACGGCACTAGTCACCCTCGCCTTGCCTCTTCACCTCTTTTGAATTACCCAGTCTTGTAAGAAGGAAGGAACACGTGTACCGTACCTACCTGCTGTCAGAGAATTCCATTTTTGATTGTGGAACAAGAAATGAGTTGCCAAATTTCTTAGTTCGCGTTGGAATGGTAGCTTCAGTTTAATGAGTAGACTAATGGGCTTCTTTATTATTAAAAAGCGATGTTTTTCCTTTTTTATTTTATTGTTGTTTTAATATTGCTTACAGATGACGATGATGATGTAAAATTCATAACATTGTCTGGAAACAAGAGGGTGTTGATGTACAAAAAATTTACTTTTGCGGCGACCACACCAAGGCATTTCTATTGTTCAAAGAAGTACAAAGGATGCAAGGCGAAGATCTTTCTGAACCAAGAAGAAACGGAAGTAGTCTTAAGTGCCGTTGAACACAACCACAAGCCGCCTCTTTATGTAAGAGGCAAAGACGGGATTTATAATAAAGTTCTTAGTTAAAAAATGCACTGTCTACAGTCTCTGTCCATGCACGGCGTGTCATTTGACGAACGCATAACTGTAGGCCAACAGGGAAGTGCCGTGGACACAGTATTATTTCATTCTACAATAGCAAGCTATCAGCTTGCGAATGACGTGCAGTTTACGTGGAGAGTAGGTAGGCCTTAAGGGCAACGTTGCCACTATCCACTATTAGGCACTATCCGTTTCCGTTACTGGACAGATTATTTACCAATAATCGTTCCTTGACTGGCTCCGTTTATGTTGCTTCGGGATCGATATCTGGACCTTTGTGTGTGATTCCGGTAACATGAAGCACAACAGTTACATTAATTAGTTGTCAATTAAAAAGGTCTGAAATAGAAGTCTTTGAATTAGAATTAGCTTTATCTTTAAAATTTCCTATTATGATTGAACCGCCGTTTTGGCTACGAATAAATTATATTAAAATAAATTATTACACATATTTTTGATTGTTGTTATTTAGTAAATTAATGGAGTAGAATTGAAATCTGTGGAAACAACAACTTTCGTAGGAGTAATGTTAGACTCCAAATTGGGGTCCACATATTGTAGAACTTTCGGATAAACTAAGTTCTAACTGATGTAGATACGGCTAGAATGGTCTCATGTAATTATTTTCACAGCATAATTTCGTATGGAATTCTTCTTTGGGGGAGTGCTGCTGAGATATTAATACCATCTTTGTCCTGCACTTACGGGCTGTTAGAGCAATTTATCGACTGGGTCCGCGTGACTCCCTCAGAGAAAAGTTCAAGGGGATAAATATTCTGTGTCATCACAATATATACTGGAAAACTTACTGTATGTAAAGAATTTTATTTTGTATTTTTCTGAGAAATGTAATAATTTATATATGTATGTATGTGTATCAATACTAGGAAGAAACACGATCCGTTTGTATATAATACTCCACTGAGCAAGCAATTCCTTTGCAGGCCAATGTATACATTTTTACAATAAGCTTCCGAAGAAAAAGTTTAAAACTTCATTATATAAAAAGCTTACAACAAATAAATGATTTTGAAATGATCCAAATGCGTAGGTGTAAAATCTGCCAAAAATTTACGCATTTAAAATTGTAGGTAATTTATTATTGTAATGATGTTATGAAATCATTGTGAAATGTGAATTAAAAAGTTTCGTCCACCGATTGCTCAAAAGAGGTATTCTGAGGTAGGGCTACCTCAGAATCCCGCAGTCAAACAACACAGTTTTGTAGTTTTGTGTTGTGGGTAGCAAAAGAACTCTTACGAATAGAGTTTGAGGTCGTCAGCGTGCGAGTACGTAACATCCATTTTTTTACGCAAATGATGTTAAATATGCCTTGGCCCGAGACGCTTCACAAGGGCTATATGACACTCTCCAAGAACTTAAGGTATACCCATACCCACTAAAACGGTTAAATTAGTTTAATAAATCTGTCCACGTTGATTAAACGTTATAAAATTACTGAGACTTTTATTTATCTAAACCACAGATTTAATAATACAAGGAGATAGGCGAAGCCAGCGTTTAACTTGTGACAAGTATATGCCCAGCGGGCATACATTGCCGCCAGTTCGCTTTCCGATAAAAGTCGAGTACGTATACGTAAGAAATATCCGTTGTTCTTTCAAAATGCCGTCCTATTCAACTGTAACATGCAATCATTGCAGTGAATCAGTTATTTATCAAATAATGGAATAACTTTTCACAGGTACGAGAAAGAGAGAAAGTAATAATCTATTCAACATAGACTCATTACAAGTAATTGTTGACGTCATACATAATTAAATTAAATAATGTTTAAACTAAGGCTAAAGCTAATGCTGGTTCCAAAAAACTGAGAGAGCCCGCTGAGAAAAACCAGTAAGAAACTCAGTTAGCTGTTATCTCTTATTGATGAAAAAAAAAATCAATTGTGTATATTACGGCATCCATGTTATGTAGTACGGCCGCTGATCGCGTCACTCGGACTTCATATGAACTCAGCAATTTGACCGATCTCCTTTGCGGCTGTGCTTAACTTTCATTGCTTCGCAGTCCTTAAGACGCGCGCAATGAATGGTGTATATTACAGCATGCTCAACAAGAACCATGTTATGTAGTACAACACTCGGTCTTCCTATAAACTCAGCGATTTCACCGATCTCCTTAGATTGATATATCTGTGATTCAAACAGTTTATTTTTAAGTCTTCAGTTTCATGGAATCATATAGTAAATTAAAATTCTAAAACTGTCTCCAGATTTCTCCTTCATCCGTTTTGAGGGGAAGAGCAAGAATGACATTCTCCTTTGCGATGGGTTCACTTTCTCCCAACAGCACAGCAAGAGGTACTGGTACTGCTCCAAGAAGAAGACAGGCTGCAAAGCTCGCATCAGAATGTCGGATAATCTCGAGATCATCTTCTGCCATAATGTGCATACGCATCCACCTCCAGTTCTTTGAATGAACAGGGAATTTTAATTTGGCCGCAATTTGGACCCAAGAATTGCCAATGAGATACCCAAGAGCCTTTACATGGTACTCAGATGCGTACGCTTACAAGATTGCACGCTCAATCACACACGATTGCTTTTTACCAGTATATGCACACGTTCTTTCGTACGTGATTACTCGTGTTCGATTTTGACAATCGAGAGTGGCCGTGTAGGCTAATCGCGCGAAACTGACATTAGAGTAACGTGTGTGCATTCCACACGCGTGGCGCGTGTTCTTTCCTATCCCTTCCTTTACACGAGTGCTCTTTCAGCATTCAGCACTATGCTAATGCAACGGATAGTGCGATAGCTTTATTCTTAAAATCCGCACCAGACTTTTAAGGTCTCGCCACACAGCCGGCGTGACGCGACGGTGGCGGGACGTCAGCGGGACGGGAGTGTTTGTAATATATTGAACTGTATGAGAGAGGTCACACAGAGCGTGACATGCCGAGCGCGACGCGCTGTGTGACATCTCTCATACAGTTCAATATATTACAAGCACTCGCGTCCCGCTAGCGTCGCGCCGACGTCGCGTCCCGCCGGCTGTGTGGCGAGACCTTTAGTTACTATTTTCATGAGTAGCTCAATATAGGCACTCGAAATATACAACTCTCCGCTTGGTCTTAAAAAATAATCATGAACTTTGGCCGGATATTCAGTGCACCGTAGGGTACTTATATTATTTTTCAATTTTACTTCTAAAAATCGTAGTTGTCATTGTAGTGGTTTGTTTTTCGTTACGGTTGAATTTTATGTAGTGGGCTTGTAAAAGATTAGGCGTGTCTAAAGTTCCAGCGGCACTCATTGAGTGGTTGGTTGCCAATGAAATTTTAAATGTTAGGCAAAAATGAATTAGTCATAAAAACTATGTTTATTTTTTATTTTCGAATATGTAAATGATGTAAAATTATGTAAATACAAAAGATTGAAAAAATTATATAATGATAGATAAAAAATATTAATTGTGTTTTAATTTTTCGTTACTTTTTAACCAATCATCTATATCTACTAATATTATAAAGGGGAAAGATTTGTAGCATCATCATTTGCCTGCCCTGCTTCCAATTTTATTTGGGGTCGCCGTAATACGTTTTTCTCTTCCATACATCCCTGAATAAACTCAAAAACTACTAGACTGATTTTAATTTTGACATTTTTTCCTGTATGGGGATAAAAGTTCGCATGTAAATTCAAAAAATGCTGCCAAAAGTAACTATTTCACGCAGACGAAATTGCCTGCGAAAGCTAAGACATAATTATGTATAGAAATAGGAGTAATATATAAAACTTTTGTAAGATATATATAAATAGTAATTTGAAAAAACAAACTAGTTAGTATGTCTTGCAAGAAGATACATTTACTCTACGTTTACTTATTCCAAAATGTTTAAAAAATCCAAATGGTCCAACCGTGCTGCAGAACGCTGGGACGTGGCGCCTGGTAACTTACTTGGGATCAGAATTAAAGAACATAAATCGTTATATTATCATAACTTTGAAGTGGTCGTTGGAGAATATATTTTTTCTGTATAATAGTAACTGATTAGAAATTTGCAAACTACCTTCTACTACTTAGTTTAGAAGGAAGTTTGCAAAGTATTAGCTGTTTGAAATTTATGCCAAATTTTATAGAAAACGAAAAACTAGGAAAACATTCTGTCATGATAGATAATAATAAAAAACTTTCTTTCTAGCTACAAAGGCCTATACAATAAATACCTTATAAACTAACATACAGAGTATGATTTTGGTTAGTAAACAATACTTAGAACATAATATATTCTAAGTATTGTTTAACTAATATTATCAGTATCACACTTAATTAGCACGATTTCACTGCGACGGGTGGTCTTGGTGTCAGGTAGACAATCTCTGAAACGCCGTAACCTCACTTTTCGGTCAGAGTTTTTCCTTCATGAAGATCGACAGATGGACGGTCAATGAACCCTGAGACGGGACATTATCAAGACAGGATTTTTTTCTTGTCTGTCTATTTCTATTTAATTTGGTAGATATAAATTTCAAACGAAATTCAACAATATTAGCTGTTTTCCTTAAAAACTTCATTATGTAAGAAATTCTTTTCTACGATTCAAGTTTTTGTATAATGTTTGCAGATGTCATTGCGCGTGTGCGTATGGAGAAAGGAAATGAAATATTTTTGTACAAGAATTACGGTTATTCTCGGGTCTGGAAGAACAAATTACGCTGCACGCGGTATAGGAGGGGGTACTGCCAAGCAAAACTGAAAGTGGACGATGAAGGGGAGGTTATTTATGCGGAGACCAACCACAATCATGATCCGCCGGTCTACGTACGCCTGGACTCTGGGTTGTATTACCAAATTTGAATCTTGAGGTATTTTACCAAACAGAACCTTTATAGCGTTAACCTGTGTCATGCTATGCCAGCATTATATTGTCAAACAGAGCGTCGATGCTATGTTAACAATATGCAACGCTCGGACGGGACGCTAGGACCATCTTGGACACTTTGACGCGCGCTTAGGACGCGTAATATTTAGCGAAAACTTTATAGTTGAATATTGTGATATTGGACAAGTTTGCTTATACGCTTGAATTTGAAGCCTCCGCGAGTCTTTCGACCTCACAGATGACCAATCAAATAACATTATTTTTCTTACTGCTGTATTTATCATGATGTGTGAAGTCTAGGTTTTACGGGGTACGTAATGGGGTTCAGAAAGCGAGAAGTTTGCTCTTAATTTGTTAAGTTTAATGGGATTGGTTGTTACCAAAATTTTTCGAACTTTATATACCTACCTATTTTAGTATGTACATGTTTGGTGCATACTTATATAAAGAGATTACTTTGAAAGACCCGTGTAATAAATAAGTAGTTAGGTAACTATGTTATTTTGTATAAGTGTCTAAGGCTCTCAACGCGACAGAGACCCATCACTGTTGAATATATTTTTCTTTTTTCTGAGGTACCCTTAGATTAAAGCAAAGAGGTACCTAATTGTTCTAGCAATGTAAAATATTCAATATGTTTATGGAATCTTGTAAACTACTACCTACTTAATATATTGTTGGTTTAAAATAAAGTGTTGATTTAAATTAAACTATTTTTATAGAACTATTGTTTTTATTAAACATTACAAAGCAGTAAAGTATCGAAATCTATCGGTTGTGTTGATTTTTTCGGCGAATAAAGTTTCCAGGGGTTTATAGGGAAGGGTCCCTAAGTGACACTAATTAATATAAGTATTTATAGTTTAAGAAAGAAATAAAGACATTTATTGACTAGCACAGAAAAAGAAAAGAATAACATAGGTAATTAAACAACACGTTCTCGTAGCCGACTACACGCAGAATGCAGCAAGCGACGTGTTCGCAACACTACTAGCACAGCGTAAAAACAGGTTCAGTCGTTCGGCGCCTTTGAAGTAGAGGAAAAAGCCGCTTTTGTCTAGACAGCGTGCAGTGGACATAGAGTGTACCAGCGTCTACCAAACGAGTGTACCTATGGCAGTTTGGTGGCGCCACCGCGCCCCTCTCGTCCCGCGTCCCCCTTAAGATTGCCTTGTAGGTATAGACGTGCTCGTTGGCCGACTGTGAGAACTTATATACCCTGTGCTAGTTTCGATTCAAATACAGTTTCTTAACTATTAAATATAAGGTTTCTATCAACTTTTGAGTCGTCGATCACGAAAGTTAAGCAACCAAGTGCGCGGTCAGTACTTGGATGGGTGACCAAAATTTAACATACTTGTCTGACATCAAAATATAAGGTTTCTATCAACCTTTGAGTCGTTTCCGGTATACGAGAAAGTCAAGGGGAGACCACTCCCGATTTTTTTATATTAAACGTTTAAGCAAATGATTCGATTTTACCTTATGGCAAGTAGAAGTGGTGTCTAAATGCTAAAATAGCTAGTGCGAGAGATAAAGCCCCGTATTAACCAGCCTCGTCTTGCCGCTTGGGAAAAGCTTCTTCAAGCATCTTTTGAATGACCCAGTTTTTTATTTGATTACAGATGTTGTTCAGCGTTTGCATTTACAAAAGGGAAATATGGTTTTCTTATACAAGAATTACAGCTTTTCACGATTAGGGAAGAACTATTTGCGTTGCACGAGATACAGGAGGGCGAATTGTCAAGCTAAATTGAAGATAACTGACCAAGGAGACCACGTAGTTTTTGCTCAGACCAACCACAACCACGAACCACCAAACTACCTTCTTTTACCTTCAGGGTACTATATGCAAATTTAAAATATGATAATGACAGTATAATTGTTATTGTTTATTTATTTATATCATCATCATAACAGCCTTTATAATTCGACCCACTACTGGGTCACACACGGCCTCTCCTTGTCATCGAAGGAGGTTTAGGTAGTAGTCCATCACGGAGTATAAGGTGATCAATCCCCCTTTGCTGATCCATTAGTCGCCTTCTTCGACCCCCATTGGAGGATATTGGGTGATGCTATTCTACTCTGCCGGCATCACATGGCTAAATCCACAGAAAAAATAAAAGAGGTTAGAAGTCGTAAGTAGGCGGGGCGCGCGCGGTTCTGGTTATGAGTAAACACTCATATTAGATCCTTTTCGAACAGGAAACATATTTAAAAAATAAATTAAAAACACCGTCTTGTGCTATTTTGACTGGCAGCAAGCAAAGTAAGACTCATAATGGAGACATTTCTTTTCACCGGTAAGTACAAAATATATACTGTTAAATTGACAAAATATTAAGTCAAGCAATGTTAATACTCTGGTATTAACATCGCTTGATATGACTTCTAACCTCTTTTATCTGTTCTGTGGTTAAATCGTCTAAGATGTCAGAAGTTAATCTAACGTGTAGACCAAAATTTAAAAGTTAGATATGCGAGTGGACAGTTCATTCACTGCTCATGTGATGTAAAATGTTGATTGTGCCTAAAAAGTTGTTACTCAACTTTTATGTGTTCTGTGTAAAATTAATCTAAATGATCATCGTTTGACTGCCGTACCCTCAATTTCAATTATGATTCAGTGTAATATGTTTCCTTCTACCCACAGATAACTAGGAGCCTGTAATAAATAACGTGAACTGAAGCACACGGTTCGCCTTATGGTAGCTAATCGGTCGCCGCAGCCTAAAGACGTTTGCAATAATTCGGGTAACCGTTCTTGTAGGAACTACTAGTATTGCAAGTTCAGATGACAATTAACGACCGTCGCGTTTTGCCGCTTACGTCAATGCTTTTAACATGTGTGAGCTCAGACCAAATACGTTACGAAACTACGCCTTTTAAAAAAACCGGTTTACGCACTATATAGATATGAAACGCCTCAGTTTTTTCTTCGCAGCGCTCCGTCTGTAGGTACTTTTTTATTTGGTCTGAGCATGTTAGAATGTGAGCGGAGTTTCTCCAGAGTTCTTTTTGAAAAAACACGTGTTGAGAGATTCCATCTTTAACCTCAATCAACCGTAAAATTTTGGTTACATTTTCACTTGACATTGGCAAAATGCGTACGCTTATTGCGACGCGACGCCATTAATTAAGAATAGAATAGAATAGAATGTGAGCGCAAGTTCACTTAGCCTCTCATCTGATAAAGCAGAAGAATGATTTTATAAACTCTTTATTGTACTTAAAAATAACAAATATAAAGTTAGCAAAAGGCTGATTTATCTTTATCAGAGATCTCTTCCAGTCCAACCAGCCTAAAATGTGAGTGAGATATGACGGCAATACCTACGTGGGAGACACAAGTGCAGTATGAAAAGAAAAGGATAATAAATAATGTTAATAGTGTCCTCACCTAATACCTCTTTTTGTTTTCAGAGAAACTGCAGTTCCTACCAACGACTTCCAACAAAACCATAATAATGTTCCAGAACTACACTTTCTCCTTTTGCGGGAAGGATAGATTAAGGTGTTCACGATATTTCCGAGGCCATTGCAGGACACGTCTGAAGACTGACGGTTCTGGATGTGTGATTTGGATGACAGATAACCACAACCATCCACCCCCAAGTTTTTTAAAGACTCCATCAGGGTTATACATCCCGAAATAAGAATGTGAAGTTGTTAGCCAATCTTCATGTAATCGTGTCGTTAATCCGGGAAAGTTTAATCTGGGGCTTATTTAATAAACTTGGTAGGCTTCGTACACATTAGGCTTACAGTGAGCGGCTGACTGTTAGCCTCTAGTGCGTCTCCCCATATATTTTAAATTGTTCATTGGCGCTTGGAAGCGCTGCAGTGATATCACAGTGGCATCCTAGACGCACCGCTACGAATTTTCATACAATATCTACTAGAAGCGCAATATCTACGATATACAGAAACTTTATAATAGTGATAATAATATATTGAAATCAGTTATTTAGAGCATTTTAGAATATTTATTAATTGTAAAAAATAGTTTGGTATTTTTGTTTTCAGATAATTATCATAAAAAGGATAAGGAATTAATTAAGAACACTACAAAACTTTACATAAGAAGTGTTTAAATAAGAATATTACTAAGCGATTGTTATTTGTAAATTGTGACAAGTGATGCAATTAATGAACTGTACTTTCTAAATAATCTACTAAACTGTTTATTTTTTGTCTTTAAACCTTATACACTTCTACTAAAACATGCAATAGAGCAAGCATCTTCATTACAATCATTTTTATTTAATTCAAGAACAAAGAAACGTTTTTACTTTCTCGTACGTAGTATAGAGGAAGTCTTGTAATCGTCAAAAAATTCGACCTCGAGATTTTAACCGATTTATACGTTTTGGACCTCCCTTAGTCCAAAAATTTTTTTTTGGAATTGTATCTGTGTGTCTGTGCGTTAGCACGATAATTCGAGCATGCTTAAACTTATTGCAACCAAATTTAACATACGTGTATGACATCAAAATAAGTATAAGGTTTCTATCAAATTTTGAGCCGTCGATCACGAAAGTTAAGCAACCAAGTGCGCGGTTGGAACTCGGATGGGTGACCAAAATTTAATATGCATGTATAACATAAAAATACACAATATCCATAAACGCTGACTTACGTTAATACTACTTCGGAATTGTATGTAACTGGGAGAGATATATTCGTTTAATCAGCTGGATTGATATCTGAGTAAAGATTATTAATAATCATCGTTAACTGAAGGAACTAACACAGGAATTTTCATACAAGATAATTTATAATTTCTTTTTTGCTTGTTAACCAACATTATCTGTACAATTGCCCATTTTCAAAATATTATTCAGCTTCGGAATAAATTTCACAAAAACCTTATTTTCAGAACCAGTCTTCATACCAGGGCAAAAGAAACCTTTACTTATGTTTGGCGGTTATACGTTTTCGCAAAATACTACCAAACGATTGTGGTATTGCTCCAGAAAGGGTATTGGCTGCAGAGCTAGGGTTAAAATGAGTGAAGACAAACAGATTATTGATGCGAGGACTAACCATTCCCACGAGCCGCCTGAATACTATAAGACAAGTTCGGGACAATACATTCTAGTAAGATCAAAGAAATTGTAGCACTTTGTGTCGAATCGTTTCGTTATGTATTCATCGGTGGCTTGCTACCATTTCATCTGAAGCTTTACAACCATCTGCGCTGACGTTCTTATTTATTTTGTTCTCTTGAGAGATTGTATTGACTAGAGCAATCTTGTTATAAATAAATTTCTAATTTTTATTTTGTTTATTATCTTTATCATTCTGCAATATCCCGATTTATAAATTCATATGAACTGTTACGTCTGCTATCCACAGCACTAGTTTGGTTAAGTAATATTTTAGGAGGGTCTTATTCACGAAAAAGAAGTAATGAAAATTATTTACGCCGTTGTGTTGGAGTGGTCAGTAATGCTGCCTACACATCAAGCGGTCCGGGTTCGAGTCCTAGTAGGAGCAAATGTTAGTGTGATGAACACGAACATTTGTTCACGAGTCATGGTTGTTTGTGTATTTATTTAGGTTATTTATAAAAATATCTTTACTCTTATCTATGTATATGAAAGCCCGTTATCTAGTATCCACAATACAAGTTCTTAATGATACTTAATTTGGGCTAGATATTGGTGTGAGCGTGGGAATATATTATTATTTAGTAATAGTGAAAGATAATGAATATCAATTTGCAAAGGAATTTGAATTTGCAAATGAAGGCAATTCTTCTTTTAAATAAATGGCGATCGTGACACAAAGATTACGCATTGCGCCAATATAAAGTGAAAATGTACTTAAAAGTAACTGACAATTGTACGGTAGATTGAGTTTAAAATGGAGTCTCTCAACACGTGTTTTCTCGAAGAACTCGGGAGAAACTCCAATGAAGGCACTTGTCAGGTTTTTTTTTTTTTTTTTTTTTTTTTTTTTTATCTCCTCTACTATCTGCGATCGGCTGTACAGCCTTTATCAGATGTGTTCTTGAGATGATGCGGAGATGTTTGGGGTTACTACAATTAATAACCCCAATTTAATGTTAAACAGTATGTTTATTTTCTTTGGTCAAGTGCCAGCACATGCCATCTTTTTAGGCGCTTCACGCTCTCTCCTTCGTTTAGCAAGTCTTTTGCCAAGATATTACTGTGTAGGTCTAGTCTTTTTTTGTATTTGCTGCAGTGGTTTACGATCTCTTCCTTGACGGTCGGCATTTCCAAGTATTCATGTATCTCTGAATTTCTTACGAACCAGTGTGCATTAGATACTGTTCTTAGGGCTATATTCTGGAATCTCTGCAGTATTTCTAGATTAGAGTTACTAGCAGATCCCCAAAGTTCTATTCCATACGTCCAGATTGGCTTTATGATTGCCTTGTACACAAGCAGTTTATTATTCAGTGTTAGCCGCGATCGACGGCCTATGAGCCAGGAGAAGCTTTTTAGTTGTAGGTTCGCTTCAGTTCTTTTGGCTTTAATATGATTTCTCCATGTTAGTCTCCTATCCAGATGTAGGCCTAGATACTTAACGGTGTTGTTGGTAGGTACAATATTGCCTTGCATATACAAGGGAGCACAGTCTCCCTTTCGAAGTGTGAATGTCACTTGCGTTGATTTAGTAACGCTGGGCTTAATTCTCCACTTTTGTAGCCATGCATCTATTTTAGATAACTGGATCTGCAGCTTGTCGGAGGCTCTATTTGGGTCTGTGTCACTTGCTAGGCATGCAGTGTCATCTGCATAGGTTGCTGTTACAACTCCAGGTGTCTCAGGTAGGTCCGCCGTATATATGGAGTATAACACTGGGCCTAGGACCGATCCCTGCGGTACCGAAGCTTTGATGCCGTACAGGTCAGAGAAATCTTCTCCATATTTTACTTGGAAACTTCGTTGATCTAAGTAGGATTTCAGAATCATATACAACGAGTTCGGTAGGAGGGTTTTCAGCTTGTAGAGTAGTCCCTTATGCCACACTCTGTCAAATGCTTGTTGTATGTCCAGAAACAAAGCAGAACAGTACTCTTTTTTCTCGAGTGATTGTCTGATTGTATGGACTACTCGGTGTACTTGTTCTACTGTTGCATGCTTCGCTCTGAAACCAAATTGGTGGTCTGGAATAATATTGCGTTCTTGTATAACTGGTTTTAGTCTGTGGAGTAGAACTTTTTCAAACACCTTAGACAGAGTCGGGAGTAAGCTTATGGGTCTATATGAGCCAGGTTCAGTAGGTGATTTCCCAGGTTTTAAGATCATGCATATTTGCGATATCTTCCACAGTTTTGGATAGTGATGTATTCTTAAGATGGCATTGAATAAAATTGTTAAAAACATTATAGCTTTTTTTGGCAGTTGTTTAAGAATTTCTCCCGTTATCAGGTCGAAGCCCGGTGCTTTTTTGTTCTCCAGCTTATCAATTGTTCTTTTTAGCTCTCCGGGAGTTACAGGTGTTAAAGGTAGTGATAGCTGTTGATCGCTGGATATCATGCGGTCAATTTCATCCTCAAAATCCCTCATACGTGATTCATTTGGAGTAAACACTTCGCTTAAGTGTCTTGCAAATAGTTCAGCTTTATCTCTGTCGCATCTGGCCCATGGATCGTCTATATTTTTCCTCAAAGGCGGAACGTGATTGTGTGGTCTTTTGAAGTCTTTTGTTATTTTCCATAAGGAGTAATTATCTTTACTATGAGTCGATAAGGTTGACAGTTTATGCTGAAATGTTTCGTTTTCATTGTCTTTTATGAGTTCTTTGAGTTCCCTGGAGGCTTTATTAAATTTTGCCTTATCTGAACTACATCTACTTAGGTGTAGTTGTCGTCGTAGCTTCCGCTTCTCCGCTAACTTTTTACGAATTTCTAGAGGGACATTATTCTTTGTGACATGGTGACTGGATAGCGTTGGTGTAGTACGCCATGCAGCAACTTGAATAAGATTCGTGACATAAAATGTAGCTTCGTCTATTTCTTCTTCTGTTTTGAGTCTTATTTTTAATTTTATTTCGTTCTCTAGATATCTACAAAATGAGTCCCAGTCTGTTTTATGATTATACAATGATGACAATGGTCGTTTACTAATAATTGACGCGCTAAATGTAGCTATTATTGGGGTGTGATCGGATACTGAATCAAGTGAGGAAACAACATCAAAGTACATATCTGATAGTCCTTTAACTATGAAGAAGTCAACAAGATCAGGAATTTTGTTAGTGTCGGTTGGCCAGTAGGTAGGTTCATTAGTTCCTAATGTTGTAAGTTGTTGTATATCAACAGTCTTTTTTAGTTCACGTCCTTTTGTTGTTGATAATCTTGATCCCCAGCTAGTATGTTTGCAGTTCCAATCTCCACCACATATAAATCTGTTTCCCAGGCTCTGAAAATAGCGGTCGAACATCTGCTGTTTCGGATTATGTTTCGGTGGACAGTATATTGCGCTGATATTTAACGGACCCATTTTCTCATTGACAGTTATTGTTGTAGCTTGCATCCAATCTTCTTGGAATTCACTGTGTAGGTGGTGTTTTATGTTATTTTTAATAATTACAGCAGATCCACCATGAGAGGTAGTATCAGGATGATTAGTACAATATACACTATAGTTTTCCAATTTAATTTTTTTTCTATCATTCAAATGAGTTTCTGATATCAGGGCAATATCTAGTTTATTGACTTTTAGAAATATATCTAATTCCTGTTTGTTTGGAGTTATACCATTTATGTTCCAAGTTGCAACTCGTAGAGAGGCCATTAAGGAAATTTGCTGATGAGAGTGACGAGTAAATTCATCATAGTGCTCAGCTGCGTTATCAGCATATCAATTTTTTCTGTTTGTGATATTATGATGGATTCTAGGGTTTGTCTGTGTCCTTGTGTGTTGTATTCCGTTTCCATAATTTTTGGTTGTCAGGTAATACATTTTTTTTTCATAAATTATTCGACGACTTAATCTCATATTATCTAAAGTAGATCCAAAAAACGAGTTAATTGACAAACCGTTAGTAAGTCTAGATGAAAGTGAAGCTAGGAAAGTTATATAATATTCTTTGTTACACTAACATTTTTTTATGTTAAGTGAAGAAACACAACACCGCAAAAGTGTAGTGTTATTTGACTGTGGTCTTCTGTAAGGTGGAAGTACTAGGCAAGTTCGAAACCAAATTTGAGCGGCTGTGCCTTAACTCGAGTCGACACACAAACAAATTACATTTAACAATGAATAACATTTCAATAGAGGTGGATTTAGCTGATTTATTTGATATCTTATGGAAGCACCATTTAAATAGCACTACATTTGCTGTGTTGTAAATTTCCAAAGCTCCTTTGCTTGCTTGCTAGACTTGTGTTAAAAATGGTGAAGATTTTTTGGTAAGTTCAATGCATTCATCTGTAAGGTATAATATAAAATTTAAACGTGTTAATGTCACCACAATAAAGCATTTCAAAAATGAAATATCTTTTCCATGTATTGAAGTGTGTATAACAATTTTATTAGGTATATGTTTTGTTACAGATTTCTATTTTATACCTTCGGGTGTAAAACACAGATTGCTCGTGGTTGGAGGGTATACGTTTGCTCAAAGGTCAAAAAAGATGTGGTACTGTTCCCGGAATAAGAAAGGATGTGAAGCTAAAGTTAAATTGACAGATAATGACACGATTGAATATTTAAATAATGCGCACGGTCACGACCCACCTGTTATTCATGTTACTAAAACTGGCGAATATATAATTTTGAGGGGACACAGGAAGGTACAGTCAGGACCAGAAATAGATTAACACTTAAGTGCCTCAATAATCTTTCATACAAAACGCTGGAAAGTTTTATTACTGAACACTAGCTGGCGTTGCTATTACATGGTGACTGTACTTGCAGAAGATTGTTGATAATAAAAATCGCAGTATAAATATTTTTGGAATTTCTTTTTTCTCTTTTTCCTTCGGTAATTTGGGACTTGCTGTCCGCACACTTTCTCTATTAGACTTATAATAATAATCATTTATATCAGAACTAGTTACATCCATATTTGTTATTGAAATTGCAAGCTTACAAACTAATTATTTAATTGTTGGACATATAATAATTATAATAATATTTTTTTATATGTTCAACTACAGATTTATCGGTTCAACTAGTAATTATAATAATTTAAATTAAACATATGTATCATTGGTTGCTTTGCTAATCAGGTCAGTTGAGATACTTTTTATTAGCTGTTAAAACATAATTCTTCCTTAGATTTTGTATGGCATGTATTACGAATTTTATGAGTTGACTCGTTTCGTTTTTCGTTGGGGGTTTAAATAGACAAACGGTAACCAAATATTATCACTGAAGTCTTCTACAAATTGTCCCAAATAACCATAAAGTTTGCACCGCATACTGTATGATAATACTCTTTATGATAATACTCTTCTTAAATAATACCGAAGTGTATTCTATGTTTTGTTACAGATTTATGTTTTCTTCCTTTGGGGTTCAAAAACAATTTGCTCATGGTGAAAGGGTATACGTTTGCCAAGGGTTATAAGAGATTGTGGTACTGTTCCCGAAAAAAGATAGGGTGCAAGGCTAGAGCAAAGTTGACAGAGCAAAACACGATTGAAGAGCTAAATAATGTACATAATCATGAGCCTCCTTCTATTCATAAAACTCAATCTGGAGAGTACCTAATTATGAGGGGTAAATAAGATTTACGGGATTGAAAGAGGAAAATATCAATACTACACCTAAAGTCGAAACTAAACTAATTGATGTCGGGAATAGAACATGCTTGGAGTGTATTAAAATTTTGATTAAGTATATGTGTTGAAGTGAACAACAGTTTTTTTATTGATACACAATTTTTATTAATTTAATAACATGAAAAAAGGATTTTAATATTTGGTTAATTCAAAAATTGGTTGGTGTTGTCTCTAAGGCTCCGGCAAATGGGCCACCGCCGGTGGCGGCAACGCGCCACGTCCTTTGATACCGCGCAAACGAACTTGGCCAGCGTCGTTGACTAAGGCCTAATCGCCCCTAATGTGGGGTAGGCTCGAGCCCCTCGGTGGGGACATTATATGAGCTGTTGATGATGATGATGAAACGAAGGTGGTCAGTGGCTGGCACCGGTGGTCCATTTGCGCGGAGGCAAAAAAACAATCAAAGAATTACGTTCTTTGTTTTTTTTAATGGACGAACGTCATTCCTTTATTGTCCATGGATCAGTAGACGAATTATCTACTTATTAATGGCCGGTTTCAATAACTTATCTACCAACTTCTGCTTACTCGTCATAAGTTTCTGACAGTTATCCTACACAAATTGGTAGTTTTTATTCGAAAACTCAAGAAATAGTGGACTGTGTTTTAGCGGTATAGACATTTATAGGTTTTGTAAGATTAAGTACTTGCAAAATACGTAACGTAGTATGCGAGACGGAATATCAGAGCTTCAATAGGAACAAAGAGAAAAACACATTAGGATAGCTCTCTTAGGATAGAAGCAATGCACACTTACTTGACCTTCTGGTAGCAGAAACTTGGTATTGTTCAGTATCGGCGGTTGTTGAAACCGGCCATAAAGCACATTAACAGATTTGCACACAGAAATAATAATACAGAAGATGTTATTATTATTACTGTGGATTTGCATTATTGTAAGTTGTTATTTTAATAAAGCTTTTCGTCTCACTGTTGCGCCTTTTTTTTAAGCTGCTTCCACAAGGATTTAATTTAAAATATCAGTTCTAGAAAAATACATGCTTGACGATTTCTTTGTAATCTAAATAACAAATATTATTTCCAGAACCAATCTTTATACCGGGACAAAAGAAACCTTTACTTATGCTGGGCGGCTATACGTTTTCGCAAAATAATACCAAACGATTATGGTACTGCTCCCAAAGGAGCACTGGCTGTAAGGCGAGAGTGAGAATGACTGATGACAACCAGATAATTGAAGCGACGAAAAACCATTCTCACAATCCACCTTATTACTATAAAACTAACACAGGAGAATATCTTAAAATAAGATAAGATACGCGTGATAAAGATGTTGTATGAAAGAAGCATTGAGAAGAATTGAGAGAGGGATGCAAAGCAGTTGGTCATGTAGAAAGAATGGACAGAAGGACATCAATGAAAAGATATACGAATCTGAATTAAAGGAGATGGAGGAAGACTTGGCTAACGTATTTCAACCAAATTGAAAACTTTGGACCTGACAAAATTGCTTTACTTGCTAAGCGTTTATGAGGACTGTGATGAAAGATACCTATGACTGATCTCTGCTTGCCCTAATGAGAGAATGGCCTGACTCCATGTATGTATTTATTAAGTTCTAAACGTATATCTCTCGAAATTGTAAATGGAAAAAGAACGTAAGATTGTAATGTATAGCGGCGTTTGTACAAATTAGGCTTTGTAATAGTAATTAATATTTCTTGTGATTCCTCTTTGGCTTTTCGCTTTCAGGCCCGGGTTTTGCTCCCCGAGGTACAAAGTGCTCGATTAGGTTTTTTGGTTTTGTTATGTTTGGCAAAAAAAACGAGTGTGATTTAGACCACACCACTGAAGTAAAACTGGCTATCAGAAAAAGAAAACGTGTGCTCGCTCCTCTTTTGCGCCCAGTAATATACGAAACATAACTCTCTCTCTTTCTATCTTCACTAACTTATAATTTCCCTCTCAACTTCCGTTCCGTTCGTTTCCGTTCACAGTTTTCGTAAGGCTCTCTTCTGGCATTCACCAGCTTACTCCCCGAGTCAAGCGTGCTTAAAGAAGGTTTACTTCAAAAAGCACACGACCCACCTAATAAGCAGTCATGTAGCCTAGGAATATTAACGACATGGTCAAAAAAATACATGTGGATCTGACCGACGGTCAATGGAACACCTGCTATGTGGCTGCGATCCTATAACCAGGGTTATAGCATCGCAGTCACATAGCCTGGGAGAATGAATATCCTGGGATTGGCCTATCCAAGGCATGAGCATTTGCAGGCTCTCCAAGCCCATGGATATAGTTAGGCTGATGTACATATTATTTCAATTATCTCATTTTCCATTTAGCCTATGATGTACTGTGTTATATGTAATTACTTACGTCTATTGTATTATTACTAGTGTTACTATCTATTTTTTGTTGCAAATGTTGAGCATTTGTAATAGGGCTTCAGATTTGTGTAGAATATTTAACTTTAAGGTCTTTTGTGTTTATCTTAATTTGTTGCCTGTAATTGTGCCTTTAATAATAAAATAAAAAAATAAAAATAAAATTATTTAAAGAGTGACAAAATGGATGGAAGGATGAAATATACCATAGAAGAAGAATTAATTGCTAAAGGACATAGATTTCGAGCCAATATTTTTAAAAATGATCAAAAATAAAATTAACTACATTTTAATATCATGATTTTATTTTATTTGTTAACACAGCTTAAATTTACTTTTGGCAAAACTGTTTTAAAATTTTATTATGCATGTGTAAGTGACAGTTTGCTTAATTTTTGCGAAATTTCGTTTCCAGATTTTTTTCAAAATCACATTAAATATATGTATACAATAACGCCTTGGCACTCGTTCTCGTAAATGGATAAGTAATGATTTGTTTTTTATCAATTTCAGATCTTAACTATCAAGTTATAACATCGCAAGGAGAAAGAACTGTAATGCTGTTTAAGGGATACACCTTCTCGTTCAAAGGCCAGCCCAAGATCTATGCGTATTGCTCCAAGTATTTCACTAAGGGATGCAGAGCCCGCTTCAGACTGAACTCTGAAGGAAAGATCGTGTACTCCGATACTAGACACAACCATGAACCGCCAGATTTCAAGCGTAATGTTGCAGGAAAAATTCTTAAAATGAGACGGTAAATTTATTAATGTTATCTTTTTTAAAAGTTTGTCATATCATATTTTCAACAAGTTATCCGTTGGAAATTGTTTGCAGTTCTAAAGGTCTCGCCACACAGCCGGCGGGACGTGACGTCGGCGCGACGCTAGCGGGACGCCAGTCTTTGTAATACATTGAACTGTATGAGAGAGGTCACACAGCGCGTCGCGCTCGGCATGTCACGCCACGCCGGTCAGTGTGGCGAGACCTTAAAAGGCTTGGAAAACTCACCGTAACCGCAGAAAATAGTTATAGGAGACCCTCCTCCAAATTTATTTGAGGTCGGTGAAGTAGGTATCTCGATAATACTGATAAAGGTTAGGCATAAGATTTTTATTTCTGACACCCACCCTGCTTCAGAACAACTGCTATCCTTCGACAGCAGATAGTAGTCGATCCCAAGCGGCGTTGTAGGAGCTATGATCTAGCTTCTGCCCGCTACTTCATCTGCGCAGTATCAGTATAAATTATAGCCTATGGTATTCTGTGGGATGAGCTATATTATTGTAAAGTTTAATTAAAATCATAAGTATTTGTTTACATGAGTAGTTTTTGCGTGAAAGAATAACAAACACACATTCATACAAACTTTCGCGTTATAAACGCGATATTAGTACGATAAGGTATAATTTAATCAGTAGCTTGTATAGGGAGACGAAAATGTAGTTATCACCCGGATTAATCATTAAAACATGTTCATTTCCACAACAATCATAAGAGCAATTCCTTCTTTATCTAGAATTCTAGAACCTTGTGAAAGTGAGATTGTTTGTATGAAATTACTAGTTTCCCGCCTCTTTGCAATTGAGTTTATAAAGAGCTAAACCAATATAAACGAGGGAATTTATTACTCCTACTTTTTGGACATAAGTAATCTCGTAAATTGATCAATCGTTCTTTAAAATCCATCCTCCATGAATTCGTTGCTTCGTGTCGTGGTAGTAGTTGTAAGTTTTGTTATTTATATTAATTTGTTACATTTAGACTGATTAGTTGTAATGAATTCGTTCAATGGGTGGAATTAATTATTTGAATATTTTTAATGTTAATAGGTATTTTATTTACATTGTTGCAGTTATTAATTTCTATAATTTTAATATAAAGTTGAACTTTATTATTGTTAATAAGTATATCTATATCTACCTATGTTATAGTCAATCAGTATGATGATAATCATTCTACAATATGAATGTCTACGTTACAACAATATATATATACTTAGTTAACGTGTAGATGTATCCATGTACGATGTATTTCTATAATCATTCCACTATTAATTATTTGGTCTCTTTTTTAAGTTATTGTTTACAAATGTAGAAATATTTTACTAGTTAAAAGTCTTTTACTAGGTGGTAGAACCATATGTAGAGTCGTCTGGGTAGGTACGTTGCTGTGTTTCAAATTGAAGGGAAAGGTAGCCTGTGTAATTACGGGGAATTGAAGGCATATCATCTTAGTCCCCAAGATGGCATCGCGCTTGCAGTGTTAAGTGATTTACCCTTAATATTGCAAGTTTCTATAGGCGACGGTAACTACTTAACACCAGGTGGGCCGCAAGCTTGTTTGCCATCTCGTAATATAAAAATCTAAATAAAAAAATACTTATTGAAATGAAATGATTCTACAAATCGTTCATAGAACTGATTAGGCCTTAAAATTGTAAGACAAATTATTGAATTCTGTGATTCATATTTTAAATCTAAGTAAGATATATTTTGTTATTTTATGTTAATATATCTTGGACTGTCTTAAGTGTGATAATAATTATATTATTATTTAAAATAAAGTAGATAAATTGTACGTAAGGATGTTTTTATTTGAGACAATATTATTAACTTCAACAAGGTGACTGCATATGAGAGAGGGAACTGCAAAATCTGCCACCTCAATATAAGGACGTACCTATAGTGCCTAGATACTATTTGGCAGCTAGTGTTGTTTTCTGTGATTCAGGTTTTCAGAGTTCTTGCGTTCAAGTGCTAGTCTTTAGAGGCACGTGGCATTACGATCAGATATTCTCTTGACCATTTTTGTGATCGGCGCCTAGACAAACATGTAGATTCTGCTATTATTTTGAATAAGACCACTTAAAGTTCCAACTTAAATATTGCAGAAACTTTGGAGTTTATACCGAGCACACGAGGAAAAGGTCAGATTTTGGTGTTTAAAGGATATACTTTCGCGAATATGACAAACAAAAATCGATGGTATTGTTCTAAGAAAGCTGCTGGTTGTAAGGCGAAAGTTTTGATTATGGATAATGAGATTATCTATGGGAGCAGTGATCACAATCATCCGCCACCCAAGCTGTTCCGGACGCCTGGTGGCCAACTCCTTCGTCTCGGATAAAGTTGTTTTCATTAGTATTTAATTGGGGATGGCTCTTAAAATGTACATCACGTTAACATTTCATAGCATAATGCTGTTTATTTTTTTTATAAAATATATGATTGTTAAGGTACTACTGCAAATGAATAATTGTCCTACCTACTACTTTCTTCAAATAAATATGACTATCACAGTGTTATTTTTAGGAAATGGTATTACAGATTTGCAATATTGTCGAAAGCGAATCTTCAAAGTGGTTCGCAATTGATAATAAGGTTTGATCTCGATTATTTTTAATTGCAAAGAGAATTTCAGTTGAAATATTAGTGAAAGTACTTAGTATGTCTTTTGAATCTTATTGTAAGATGTTTAATGGTGTTGGTCTTGAGACAAAATTATTTTCTTTTAAATGTAATATTATGTTTAATTGAAAAAAATAGGTTTGATTAAATTTATTAAAATCAAAACATTTGAACAAATTATTTTAATTTATGTAATATCACTCCTATATCCCCTATATCCATTATTCATAATCTTATAAAAATATCGTATTGTGGGAGTTAATCACAGAACGAAGACAAAACTTCTGTACACTAAGAAAACGGAAAAAAATATGTTTCATTTTCAAAATAAGTCTTCTGGAGAGACGGTAATGTGTCCTCTGTGTTTTGCTTTTCGACCGCAATATGCAAGCTGGATGAGCGAAAATACAATATATTAAAATTAAATTTTCACTAATTTTCGGAGCTTCTGGTGGAACATGTCTAAATAGACGAGGAAAGAAACTAGAGAACTAAACCTCGATCACAACTGAGATCAACACTGGAAACTGTGCTATAATTGTTGTAAGACGCACGATAACACACATGTAAAAATATAACGTTTGCCGTAGAAGTATTTTCCTTATACTATCCCAAATGTCAACTTCTGCTTTTTTGCGTGCATGTCAAAATCGTATTCTCATTTTTACAATATGTTCTGATAGTAGTTCTTTATTTGCAGGAAGATAAATATTTTTAGTCCAGCTTATTAATTACAATTCAATATGAATGTTGCAGAAAATGATGGCGTGCCAGAATTTCTCCAATATTATAGACGATACAGACATCTCAACCCTGATAGGTTTAAGGTGAGAAGGTCTGAAGAAGTTGAAGAAGTAAGGGACCCAGCGGACCGTGTTAGCAACATTCTAAGTTTTCTCGTACAAAAAAGAAAATAATACACTTTTGACCTTTCGGCAATAAGAAAAGGTTGTGACTATGTATTTTTTAATGACTTGCTGTTGATATTTACTGAACAGCGTCAATGGAGCTACAACCATTGTAGAAATTCGCTTTACAAATAAGTAGAAAATAAATTAATAATATTTATCATATAACGCATAATAACGTGCGCTATATAATAAATGGGTACTAATAATGAAATTGATCTAAGGTAAGTTGAAAATCTCCTTCGTCCTCCAATCCTCCATTCAGTTAATTGGTACTTGCAAATATTTTTTACCTTTAAATTCTAACGGGTGTAAAAGACATGAGCAGTCAAACGAAAACCATGTATTCTCCTCACCATTATAACATTTTTTTTCCTTCAGACTATACCTGGGAAATTGATAGTTACGATTTTATTGAAGGTCAAAGTCATAATTTTTTTTTTCATTTTTTTATGAAAACATATTCTAAACATTATTTCTTAATTTTTGTCCAAAGAAACATTATAATTTTTTTTAGTATTTCATAATAAAAAATGGCTTCAAAGCGTTAGCGTTCAACGTAGATCACTCGATCCGCGCGGACACAACGAACGGGGCCATTGAACTCCGTGCGCGTGCATCCTGAGTGCAAAAAATTACCACGCGGGCGACTAACATTTATTACCCTTTAACAGTTGATTATGAGGAGAATGAGATCGATAGCGCCGCAGTCGTGCATTATTAGTAATAGTCACGAAAGTTAAGCTACCAAGTGCGCGGTCGGCACTCGGATGGGTGACCGAAAATTTATAAATTTGGAGCAGGGTAGGCAAAATAATGATCAGCTGATGAGTTAATGATTAAATTACCTAATCAACGTGTTAAAACTTAATTTATTTAAGTATTGGACCCGCAGTCAGCTGACTAATAAATTATTAGATCTACCTACTACCTGGTTGAACAAAGTAATAAACGATCAACCATCCAATAACCTGCCGTCAAGCTCAGACCGCCAAGTAGGTAGTAAGCATCTACATTACCTGGTTATTAAGTCTTTTATCACTGATATAAGACTAATAGCGAGAAAACATATCCAGATAGGATAGGACCCACAATTCCAAATTTATTCCATAATAATGTAAGAATTTACGCTTTGACTTTAGTTCCTACGTAGATGTGTAGGTATGTTAGTAAGGACTGACAATTTCTTCAAGTTCCAGAGACGATAACATTTTGAAGAAAGCTTTAAATGGATTAAGGCATGATTACTTATTTTACACTTGTTATAAAATTTATTAACAAGGAAGAAAGGTACAGAAAATAAAATACCTACATTCAATCAAGCATTGCTTCGTAACCTAGCAACGCGCGGGAAACTCGTGTCGCGGCAGGCGCTTTGGCCGGCGGCCGGCGCGGGCGGCGCGAGCTCAAAAGAAATACCTACGTACTGCGCTTGCATACAATGTTGCCAACTTAGTGTTTGCTCTAAACCTAGTAAAATTTTTTTTTTGTTCATTGTGTTGTTTGCGATAATTTAATTCAATGTTTACTGTTTAACGTCATAACCGAGCACCAAAGCAGTAATTACTTTTTACTTCGCGTTGCATGAATAAACGGTAATGTTAAAACAGGAATTAACACGATTTGTTAATCAATAATTATTAAATCAGTAATTACTGGTGAGATATGGTAAGTGTACTACACACACCATCACTGGTAAACTGATAGCGATTGATTTATTTGGTTAAATGTTTTTTTTACATACCTAAGTTGAGTTATTTATTGTATCTGCGCCAAATCTGAAACGATTACGACAATTATTTTTTGTTATAAAGGTCGTAATAGCAGATTGGTTTCTTTTACATTAAAAACTGCCAAAGTACATGAATAAACGTTCATGTTAGTTTATAAAAAATAGTTCGCCGCGACGACCGACCGCCATATTGAATTCGTATCTGTCGCTAAGCGGGCCTCGTAAAAATTATTGGTTGCGGAGTGTTTTCTTGTAAACGACCACCAGAAACATTAAAGTTATCCTAAAACGGAGTTGCTCATCATACGAAAGTAATTTTCTATTTACATGAACTACTGTTTCACATAACAATACAATTTGTCATCTACAAATTTTGCGACAGAAACAACGATATAACAACGTTAGGCGATATGGTGGTACGCCGAGTGTGCGCTCATAATAGCGATTATAATTTTTGCAACAGTGTGCACTAGTGAGTAAATGTGTGCTGTGCGTGTTTGCCTGACCCCCCGCAAAAAACGGCAGAATGTTTTCTGTACTAAATCTGCGCTATGCCACGTCCCGTGTTAAATGGTCTAAGGTCACCGTCATGACGATGGGATTAGTAGATTTTTAACGACAATTAGCTCATACATTGTGGTTAAAGTATTGGAAAGTTTTCAAGATTGTCTACCACAAGTGTGTTTATTTTAGTTCCTTTTTTTGGTTGGTACTATTTTATTTTCAGATAAATTCAGATAATTAAAATGTATTGTAGTACTAAAAATAAGTATGTTTGGTTGCGGAATTTTTATATCAGTAGCTGGCAACACTCCGCGTGATTTATTTGGAAGTTCTCTACCTACTTCGCTACCGCTAGTCGCTAGCGTAACGCCACGGTAGCAGCGCGCTTATGATCGAATGCTTTCGAACTCGCGTAAATGTGGTTGCGTAATCAAACCGGTTTTATGGTATAATATCGTGCCGTCCGAGTAATAGTCCGAGCGGTTCTAAGGCTTCAGCGCAATTTTCAGTGCAGTTTGTGATGTGATCGTGGTGATTTAGTGAGTGTTAGAAACAAGATCCCGGGCATGTTTATACTTAACGCCCGCGAATATGTGAACATGGTTTACTGTTATACTTGGTCCCGTTTTCTTGCCGCAAAGAATGGATGGGCGAGCTTACCTGGATCTGTTAAACGGGTACATTTCAGACGCTCTGTACAACATGCCACTAACTCAGCACGACGGCGACACCCCCAAACACACATTGTGAGACCCGTTCGGAAGCGGCTGACGGAGCTGTTCGGTGACCAAGGGATTGGGCGGTATGGGCCTATGCACGATCGCCAGATAACCCCTCTAGATTTTTTTTGTAAGGGGTTCGTTAGGGACAGAGTTTTTGACCGCCCTTGCGAAACGGCTGTCGAGATGCGTCAAAAAATCATTGACGTATTCGACGAACATAAGCATCGGTCACTACGAGAGGGAATCCTGGCGAGATCACGAATTAAGATACGCTGTAGGTATCGAGCGCGCATGTGTCTACACGTCGAAGGTCGCCAGTTTGAACCACACCTCACCCTTTCGGAAGGCCTATCGTAGATGAAAATTAATGAACAGTAGGTAAGTACCTAAGTAGCTAGATTACATTTATGTCAACCTACATTGTGAACTTCGTGGCCGTCTGGCAAAATTATCGCGATTTTACGATGCGTACGAGTTGAGCGCTTTACATTGCGCGGTACAATTTGCAATTTTTTTTAACACCAAAAAATAAAAATCATTTCCCAGCCAAATTTTTTTTGAAATATGTCTTATTTTGATGTATAGAATACGTGGTTTTCGTTTGACTGTTCATGTCTTTTACACCCGGTATATGTTCTACTACTTCTTAGACATCTTTTCTATGTCTACTTGTACTCTTATATCTTCTTTCTGTTTGTAAATTGATCGTCTAAGGTCTAGAGATCCTTAAATATTGCCATATTAAGATTCATTTTAATGTCGATCGATACTTCGTATTTTACATTTTTTTTCACGACCTTATTTCTTTTAATACAAGTAGTTATTCATTTGTGGCCAATCATTGTTTGTGGTTCTTTTTAAACAATAAATACTAAAAATATAATCCAGTTTATTTTCTTACTTTTTACACTTAAAGCTAGTGTTTATGGGCATACATTACCTGTAAGTTCTCTTACATCATCAGAAGTAGTCACTGTATTACCTTGATATCATTCATACATAGTAGCAACTATAAATCCACAAGCGCCGGCATTGCTATGACATGGTACTAAAGTGTTAATCTACTTCTGATGCTGATCTTACTCATCGAATGTCTGCATGTCCTTCCTCTGCACGAGGGGGTGGATGGATTAAAGTACCCCATCTTTAACGCACCACTCCGGCAAAAGAAAAGAATTAGAAATCAAATATGATATTCAGCTTGTACTCTGTAGTCTGCTCTGTAGTATACATATTTCAGTGGCTAGATTACATAAACTACTTTATTTATTGCAAATTAGTAAAAAAGAATCTGAATATTTTCCAAAAAAGGGATGATAGGTACTTAGACTGGAGTTATCAATCTAAAGAAAAGAAATAAATATATTATGCCCTTACAGGGCTCATGTGCATGTACTAAATATTATGTAAGACCTTAAAATTGTTACTACATGATAAGCAAAAAAATCTGATTCTGATTCTTTTATTTTCCTTTACCACATAGGTTTATTACAGTTTTTCAAATTGCAATGTTCTCTTTTAGAGTTTGAGGCGGTAACATTTTTGCCAAGACCTCGAGGCAACTCCTTCGTAATGTATAAAGGCTACACCTACTCCTACAGGAATGGAAAACGATTGCTTGTCTGTTCCAGTAGCGTAAGCAAACATTGCAAAGCAAAACTTAGAATGGATACTACTGGAGTATATGTATTACACGCTGATGGAGAACATATACACAGCAAACCTAATTTACACAAAACTTGCGATGGATTGTATGTCAAACTTTAAGTAGCAGTAAAGAATATGTAAAGCATAAAGAATATAATACATTTTTTTATACATCAACCAGTTATAAAAAATACTATATAATAGGCATATGATGGGCAAGAATAGCATACAAATAACAACCCTGCTAAACTGTGAAGAACATCTTGATGGGAACCACTTTAGACAAATAATAACACACACATATACACAAATAAAAACATCAACGCAAACCATGCGGTACAGCCGTGAAACTGCAACAAAACATCACATACAAATAACAGCACATAAAAAAACAAATAGAAAATTATAAAATACCACAAGATAACAGTTAATAATGCAGCAACTAATGCATAAAAATATGCATTAGAAGGCGAAAGTAAACGAAGTAAGTAAGAGAACTATAACATAGAATCAACAAGTAATAACAAGCAGAACGTAATCAAAGTTGTAAATAACAAATAAGAACAACACAATAATAATTAAATAAGTATACAAAATAATAACTAACCTAACGAAGCAGCAGCTCAAATGTGATAACCAAATTAAATAGTATTGCTGGACAATGTTTATAAAAAACAACTAGAAGATAATAACAGTAAGCAATGCCAAATATGTATAAGTAGTTTAATTAAATAATATTAAGTGAAATTTGCAAAGATAATAAGTTTAATACATAATAAGACAAATGATGAGGCAGTAAGAACGAAATGTAAAAGAATCAAATTAAAATTGTACATAAGAAGCATAGTAATAAAATAGAATTATGTAACGTATTGGTAGGTACTGAAAATAAATAAATGGTATCGCTGTAGTGAGATTTTATCAATTTCCACCCTCAAGCAAAACTTGAGACAAATTCGATATAGAATTCATATATACAAAACAAATGTCATTTTTGTCCCTTTCACTCGCTACCTTTCTTGCTCGTAAATCACTCATACAGTAAAAGTTTGATATCATTAATTCTTTATCGAATTTGACTCGAGTATAAAGTAGTATCTAATGGTAGTAATGGAAGCGCACAAACAAAAGCAAGAAATAGAAAGTACGTAAGAACGACAAAGTATTCTGAATGAAAGTAGGAGGAGACTATCATGTACAAATTAATTATAGACAAAAGGTACGGATTACAGGTTTTCTATATTTGAATTAAGTGTTGGCTCTATTATTAGTAAAATAGAATCGATTTATTTTACGTTTAATTTTGATTCTTACCTTTTCAGAAAAGTGGTGATGTTGAGTATGTCATGATTGCACACAAACTTTACGATGTCCTTATAGTCTAGAATTCTTCCTACGCTGACGTTGGTCGCAGGTCCAGACGTCGGTCGGTCCAGCGTGCGCATAAAAACTTTAAAGGAGAGGACTAAAATCTCCGCCACGCCAGAAAAAATGTCCGCTGAGATCTTGCAGCGGCATAAAAGTGTGTTTTTCGAATTTTAGGATTCGTTGGAACAGAAAAATACAGTTTGTGTAGACTATATTTATAGACGTATATTGTGGTACTGCACATCATTTATAGGTGCTTCATTTTATTCAATAAATTTGAAGAAATGAGATTCACTTTAGTTGCACTATTTGTTTACTCGCGTGTGACGTCATTGACAAGCGTCATTGTAGAAACAAACGTTGTTGGTGTAGTTTTCAAAGCTTTGTAAATATCATGGTATTCTTATTTATTAAATACATAGTTCTTTCTTATTTTTTAAATTATAGTTTGCAATTAACCAAAATTAGTCAAATACCATATAATTTATCCGTCGTAGATTTCTGTTTCACATTGCGGTAGATTAGAGTGTTTATTGGTATGCTCCACCGGCATCAGCATAGGAGGAATTCTAGTCTTAATCCAAAATTTTCTAGAAGTTTGACAGTTTTTTAAATTTGCATTTTTTATATTTTAGGTATTGAGACGGTCAAATTTTTGCCCTCGTTGCGGGGATCGTCCATTATAATGTACAAAGGCTATACGTTCTCGTATAGGAACGGAAAAAGTTTGCTTGTCTGCTCCAGTGCACTAAGCAAGAGATGCAAAGCAAAACTCAAGATGGATGCCAGTGGAACGTTAATAAAAAACGCATGTGACGAACATAATCATGATAAGCCTCATATTCACATGACTTCCGATGGAACGTATGTTAAGTTATAGTTATATACTACAGTGTGTATTATAATTATATACATAATAATTTAAAAAAAAATCGGTTTCGAGTATTTTTTTTATTTTCATTTTCTGAGAACATTTACCATAGTAGGGTATATTTTTTTTATACCATCAGAAAGTAGAGATTTCAAAGAACATAAAACACACCAACTTTTTTAAAAAAGCAGATATTTTGATGTGAGAATTTTCGATTCAAAATTAGGGTGCTTTTTCGATATTAAGCCAAAATAAGGTGTAAAAATAAATATTTGTATGTTTGGGACATACCAAGGTAAGTTTTCACCAAATATCGTGAAAAAATATTTTTTTTCTGCAAAAGATAAAAATAAAAAACCAAAAACTTGGTTTTTGAAAATGGGTCCACAAATGACAGATATCGGTGAACATAATTTATCTTCCATGATCAGCTCATCAAAAAAACAGTTTGTGTGGGCTATTTACAAACGTATTTGTACATTGTGTCACTGGACATCCTTTATAGGTACCTACGTCATTTTATGCAATAAAAAAGAAATGACGAGATTCATTTTAGTGGCACTATTTGTTTACTCGCGTGTGACGTCATTGTCAGGCGCCACTATAGAAACAACCGTTTTTGGTGTAGTTTTCAAAGCTTTAACATTGATTTTGAATAAAAATACAATAGATCTCTTGGAAATATCATGGTTTTCTTATTTATTAAATAATTCTTTCTTATTTATTAAATAATAGTTTACAATTAACCAAATTTAGTCAAATACCCTATAAATTATCCGCTGTTGTCGGGTGGCGTAGTGCGTAAGAGCGTCGTCTCCTACCCGGGAGGCACTGGTTCGATCCCCGCCACGTACCAATGTGTTTTCAAATTTTGAATGCATATGTACGTTTAATCGACGCTTGTACGGTGAAGGAAAACAGCATGAGGAAACCTGCGCACACCTATGAAGAAATTCTTAGGTTGTGTGTGAAGTCGACCAACCCGCACTTGACCAGCGTGGTTGACTAAGGCCTAATCGCCCCTAATGTGGGGTAGGTTCGAGCCCCTCGGTGGGGACATTATATGAGCTGTTGAAGTGAAGTGTGAAGTGTATCCGCTGTTTTCAGTTTCACAGTTTGGCTTTGCGTAGATTAGAGTGTTTATTGGTATGCTCCACCGCCGTCAGCATAGGAGGAATTCTAGCCTTAATCTCAAGTTTTTTGATAAATTTTCTAGAAGTTTGACAGTTTATTAAATATGCACTTTTTATATTTTAGGCATTGAGACGGTCAAATTTTTGCCAACGTTGCGGGGATCGTCTATCATAATGTACAAAGGCTATACGTTCTCGTATAGGAACGGAAAAAGTTTGCTTGTCTGCTCCAGTGTTCTAAGCAAGAGATGCAAAGCAAAACTCAAGATGGATGCCAGTGGAACGTTCATAAAAAACGCATGTGACGAACATAATCATGATAAGCCTCATATTCACATGACTTCCGATGGAACGTATGTTAAGTTAAAATGAAATTATTTATTTTATATCTTTTACGTAATTACCGAACTAATATTTAAAATCTCCTTTTAATTATTGAGTAGACAATCCCATTTTTTCAATTTATTTCGATTCGATTAATCGTTTATTTCTCACCATAATCATACTGTTTATAACCTTATTTTGAGTGTACAAAAAAGAGTAGGTATATAAGATACTCTATTGCATTATAATTTTTACATCCTAGTTCTGTAGTGTTATCTTACATGTATGTATGTGATGTTGTGGAGTGAAAATTAAAAATTTAATTTATTATGAATATACTTACACAAACATACAATTATAATTTTGCTAGAAGATTAAATTAATAATGTATGTAAATAAGGTAATTTGGCTAAGATATGTAAGCTTTTCAATTTTGACTGTTAGGACATCGTTAAGCATTGTTACATTTAATAACACTGCTTATTTTGACTTGAATATACTTTGAATATTAAATGGGATAAGTAAGAATTAAACAATAAGTGAAAAGTGAAATGTTTTTCTTTTGTCTCTTCTATCTCAATAATTTCCACTTATCAATTTGAATTTCTTGGTTGATGGCCGTCTATAATAATTTAGGCAGTAGTTATCCTAGCAGTGTCATATCATATTCATCAAAGTAAATCAATTAACTAGTTTTTTTGTATCTGGATTAAGTAACCTTTATCAATTAATTGCAGTAAGTATTTTATTCTTTAATGTTTAAAAAAAACAAATAATATTATTTTAATGTAACAATGATTTATTAATTTACTCGTAACCCTATTAAGTGTTAATTCATTTTTATTTCTTATGCGTTACATGAATTTGGCATAACGCACAAATAAAGTCATTTAAATCAGGTTTTTATATCTCATTTACCATATGCAGAAAATACGTATTAAGTAATTCTCGTTCGCTTTGCAGATAATATTGAAGAAATGAAAAAGCAATTTTACGAGAAAATGTTATCTATGAAGGCAGATAAAGCGCAAAACACCCGACTTCTGTCGAAGATGGAATACGAAACGTTGATAGAGAAAGTGCGAATAAGTAAGATGATGACGAGCCACAAGACGCCAGCGGACTATAGACGTTGTCGGAGATACGACATAATGAAAATCAACGAAGACACAGAAAAGCTGACTGTGGCAACGAAGGAGGGCGGCCCTGTTATCTTCTACACGTACATCGAAGAAGTATTCGATATTATGCACAGTATACACACGTCGATCAAGCACGGAGGACGAGATAAGATGCTGAAACACCTTAAGCCTCGATTCAAAAATATCACTAGGGAGTTAATAATGTGCTACTTAAACGTCTGTGAGACATGTAAAAAGAAGAAAGATCTATCACAGTCAGATTAAAAAAAATTAAAAACATCTTCTGCATTTCTCTTACCCTCATCATCATTATAACAGCCTTTACAGAATGAAATGGAATTCAAAAGGCAAGGAGAGAAAATAGAAAAAATTCAACAAGTAAAACCTATAAATGTTATTTTATTGACTATGGTCAAAAAGGGTTGCCAAGCTATTGTGTTTTGTGCTAATAAAACAAAATGTGAAAAATAACAGATTGTCAGGGTATTTCAGTTATCATTAATAACTAAACACCCTGACAATATTATCGGCTTTATTCTGATCTATCTATGTCCAAAATTGTTATCAGTTTCCAGTGGATGGACAAAATACAAAATATGAAAAAATACATTATGGTGCCCTGATGCTGTGCTTACATGTAAATTAAAGGACACTTGGCTGCGTGATAAGCTATAGGTATTGAAAATGGCCCGGCATTTTTTGGTGATGAACATGAATGTGGATGGGTATAGAGGGAGAGGAAGATAGAAGAAAAGATAGATAGATTGTGTGAGAGATAATATGGAAAATAAAGGAGTTAATGCTGAGATGATGGCTGACAGAGATGTGTGGAAGAGAAAAACATATTACACTGACCCGCCATAGAATTGGAAGCAAGGCAGACAAATGAATGATGAACTCTGTATCTACCTACCATCCTATTTAATACGAGTTGGCAATGATCGCTCACACTGTGTCTCAGTTGACGTACTTGTTTAGACCTTGTCCAGAAGAGCGAATTCGCCACAAATCTTTACGTGCGAACACATACTGAGCTCAACGCGCGAATTTGAAACTCGCGCGAAGCTTGTGGACGCTACGTATTGAGCCCCAGTACCTCGCCAACGCGCGTGCTGTGTTCGCGCGTAGAGATTCGCGGCGAATTCGCTCTCTGGACAAGGTCTTAACGCTTCCACAGACAGCCCATCCATACGCGTACTTAAAATAAAAATTTTACAATTGAAATACAATCTATCTATCTTCAAATCTGTTTCTTTTATTTCAGATTATGAAGTCATTAACATTGGCAAAGGCAAGACCCTGATCATGTACCAAATGTATACATTTTCGTTCCACGAAAAAGGGAGAAAAAATTTTCTCCAGTGTTCACAAAAGGTCAGCGCTAAGTGCGACGCTAAATTAAAAATGGATAAACACGGGAATTTAGTGTACGCTAAAACAAATCATAACCACAGACCTCCGCAATTTCATAAGACTATTGATGGAATTTATATCAAAATTCAATAATATGGATTTAAATGCTCAAAAACTATGAGGCAAATTGTATTTTGTTAAATAAATCAATCGCTTTTTTTATTAGCTCTTAGTAGTGCTTTGGTAATGTAATATGTTTTATAAACTGATGCCATTGACTACTTCAGTATTAATAATAAATTATAAATCGTTTTATTTGAAACACCAGAAGTTCTTGCAGAGGTATATTTTACACAGCTTGTTTACATGGATACCAAATTAACATTGTCAACTATAAAAAGAACATTATACAAACATGATGTTTAGTGGCCAGCTACCAGTTAATGTGGATTATACCACGATCCTCAACACGCCCCTCATAATCTGCATTAACTAAGATCCACTAAACCTAAACCTTTAACACATGTTGAATGTTTTGCAACAGGTAAGGACTTGGTAAGAATATCGGCTACCATATAATCTGTCGACAAATGTCTCAACGTAATCTCCCTATCTTTCAATACGTTACGCACAAAGTGATATTTTATATCAATGTGTTTACTTCTGCTATGAAATACGGGATCTTCAGCAAGACAAATCGCACCTCTATTATTGACAAACATTTCTATTTTGGACATCCCTACCATACCGATCTCATTCATTAAACTATTCAGGTACACAGCTTCTTTCATTGCTTCTGCCAAACTTACGTATTCAGCCTCCGTTGTAGACGTTGCAACAGTTCTCTGCTTCTGTGACTTCCACGATAAAGCTGCACCTCCAAGTATAAACGCATACCCAGAATAAGATCGTCTATCCAAAATACAGTTTCCCCAATCAGCATCACAATAACCCTGAACTGATTGTCCTGTTTTCCTGTAATGTAAACAATAGTCAATAGTCTTCTTTAAATATCGAAGAACTCTTTTAGCACATAACCAATGTACTTTAGACGGATTTTCAGTAAATTGAGCAAGCTTAGAAACAGTATTAGAAATATCAGATCTTGTTCCAACACTTAAATACATAAGAGCTCCAATCAACTCACGATATGGCCACTTTTCATTTCCACTTGCTTTCGTACTTATATCGAACTTTGTTCCACTATCCATTGGCGTGGAAACGGGATTGCAATCTTCCATGCTGAATCGCTTCAAAATATTACTTACATATTTCTTTTGCGATAGTTTTACACCTCTAGCATTTTTTTCGATTTCAATACCGAGACAACATTTTGCAATTCCAAAATCCTTAAGTTCAAACTCCGTCGATAATTTTTTCTTGAACTCAATAATACATTTCCTATCTTGACATGCAACTAAAATGTCATCAACATAAACTGTCACGAGAAGTATTATGCCATCTGCACTTTTCTTGAAGTATAGACAATAGCCTAAGAGCCAGTGGAAGGCTACCTGTATGTATTTGACCAGACTTGGGGTTTTGTACAATGAGGCCCCTATACCTACCATATATGAGATGGGGGTTCACTAAGCTCCAAGTGGTGGACACGGCGCGCGCTCAAGCAAGACAGGTATCGATTTTTGGCGAATTTTTAATGCATTTGACGACGTCTGCCGTTTTTAAAATTTGATAATATATTATTATTATTATCTAAAAACAACAATGGCAGACCATTATCGCGCGGTTAACACTGTGGCAGACCGTTTTGAAAGTGCTGAAAAAAATTAAATTTTGAATTTATTTGAAGAGATCTGCCATTGATATATTTTATTTATTAGGGTCTTGAAAACTTATATTCATCACGGCAGACGACTTCATTGAGTACACACATCAGCAGACAACAAAATCTTTGCTACTATCCGGTCAGATGTATGTGTATTACGTTCCCTATTTTACATCAATATGATTTACTTTATCACTGTGATTAACTAAAATTGATAAGTTTGATGATTAATAAGTTTGATGATAAAAAAGTTAGTATATTTTGGAAGAATCTCAAATATTAAGGTATATTGCAGATAACAAATAATTATTCAAATATTTATTTAATTTTCTTCTTTTTATTTATTTAAGACATAATTAAAAAAAATGAATAACAAAATATGAAACGTGCATGCAATAAAAAAAATGTATGTTTTTTTTACTTATTTAAATCTTTATTCATCGTCATCGGAATCATGGTCGTCGTGGTGTGACTCGTCTTCATCATCCATAGAATCGGAATCTGTAAAAAAATAATTTCAAAATAAAAATAATTTGTAAAGTGATCCGAATATATTCGATTAAATTTGGTTATTAATGAACTTACCATGGACTTGGATGATTAAGTCGCTCACAGAAGTTGGAAGTTGATCACCTTCGAACCATTTGAATAAAAATGATAGAATGTTATTAGAGCCTCTGATACTGTATTTTAATTATAATGATTGGTAATATGACACAATTAAAAAATTCTGATTCCAATATTTGGATGCTCAATGGAACAGGAAATAACGAAAGGTATATTGACGTCACAAAAATTTATCAGGAACTTGGTGAATTGTTAGCCAAAAGCTTAATCGGCTTCCATGCATTCACAGGATGTGACTTCAATCCGGCCTTCTTTAATAAAGGGAAAAAAAGACCTTTTACCTTGCTAAAAAAAAATATTGAATTTCAACAAGCATTCGCTACTCTCGGTGAAGAAAATTTGACAGACGACCAGTTAAAAGAGGTATTCAGAAGTTTATCTGTCAGCTCTATAATGCCAAAAAATCTATTGACGTTGATGATGGAAGGTACCAACTTTCGTCAACAATTATAAAGCTTCGGACGTGAATGAAAATTTCAGTAAAAAAATACTGAATTTTGATGCAAGCTCAATACCACCGTGTAAGAGTGAGCTTTACCAGCAACTTCTAACAGCACATTATATTTCAAGTGTTTGGAAAAATGCTTATAAGAAGCAACCTACCACATTGGACCCATTAGAGTATGGTTGGATTGAACAGGATGATAAATTTTTATTCAAATGGTTCGAAGGTGATCAACTTCCAACTTCTGTGAGCGACTTAATCACCCAAGTCCATGGTAAGTTCATAATAACCAAATTTAATCGAATATATTCGGATCACTTTACAAATTATTTTTATTTTGAAATTATTTTTTTACAGATTCCGATTCTATGGATGATGAAGACGAGTCACACCACGACGACCATGATTCCGATGATGATGAATAAAGATTTAAATAAGTAAAAAAAACATACATTTTTTTTTATTGCATGCACGTTTCATATTTTGTTATTCATTTTTTTTAATTATGTCTTAAATAAATAAAAAGAAGAAAATTAAATAAATATTTGAATAATTATTTGTTATCTGCAATATACCTTAATATTTGAGATTCTTCCAAAATATACTAACTTTTTTATCATCAAACTTATTAATCATCAAACTTATCAATTTTAGTTAATCACAGTGATAAAGTAAATCATATTGATGTAAAATAGGGAACGTAATACACATACATCTGACCGGATAGTAGCAAAGATTTTGTTGTCTGCTGATGTGTGTACTCAATGAAGTCGTCTGCCGTGATGAATATAAGTTTTCAAGACCCTAATAAATAAAATATATCAATGGCAGATCTCTTCAAATAAATTCAAAATTTAATTTTTTTCAGCACTTTCAAAACTGTCTGCCACAATGTTAACCGCGCGATAATGGTCTGCCATTGTTGTTTTTAGATAATAATAATAATATATTATCAAATTTTAAAAACGGCAGACGTCGTCAAATGCATTAAAAATTCGCCAAAAATCGATACCTGTCTTGCTTGAGCGCGCGCCGTGTCCACCACTTGGAGCTTAGTGAACCCCCATCTCATATATGGTAGGTATAGGGGCCTCACTGTACAAAACCCCAAGTCTGGTCAAATACATACAGGTAGCCTTCCACTGGCTCTTAGGCTACAAGGTTAATTCAATGTAGGTTGCATACCCATCTCTTTTAATTTTTCATCTAGTCGTATATACCACTGACGACCCGCTTGTTTTAATCCGTACAATGATTTCTTCAAAATACACGCGTTTCCTCCTGCATGAATATCGTTCAACATATCCCTGGCACGCTTTCCCACTATTGAATTTTCATGTTCTTGATGAATAAGTTTATCCAGTGTCTCTTCCATTAAGTCTGGAATTTTCATATACACTTCTTCATCAAGAAAACCGTTCAAATATGCTGTGTTCACGTCCATTTGGTGAATTTCCATATTCATCTCCGCAGCGATTGCGCTCAACAATCTAATTGTTTGAAGTCTGGCTACAGGTGCAAATGTTTTGTAATAGTCTACGCCATATCTTTGACTGTAACCCTTTGCTACAAGTCGTGCCTTCTTCTTCATAGATCCATCAACATTGTATTTATTGACTAAAACATAACGACATCCAACAATTTGACGATCAGCTGGTCTTTTCACGATTTGAAACGTTTCATTTTTCACAAGACTTTTCACTTCGGATAAAATAGCATCCATCCAACCCTGACGTTCATCACTAGATAACGCATCATCTAATGAAATTTCTGTGGCAGCGGCTAAGTATTCAATTTCGTCTCGCGTTTCTTCAATCGGTTGATCAATTGTGATATCATCAGCAGATGTATGTGGTTCTTCTATCTCTATCATATTGAAGATCTTTTTTGGCCTGCCTCGTTGACCCTTTTGTAATTTCGGTCTACCTGGACCTCGCTTCAATATTTTGATAGGCTCACTAATCTCTTCCTCATTAACAGTCTGATTATTATTATTTTCATTTTCTCTTGGTGATAAGCCTTCATCCTCTTCTCTATCTCTATTAATTGAAACGTGATCTATGGCAGTTTCATTATCACTAGAGATATTCCTAGAGTTAGTTTCTATATCTACAAACTTTTCTTGAATTTTAGGCTTCTCAACTGGATTCGGACATTCAACAGAAGTTTTATCAGAGCTATTTTCTTGAAATTTGACATCTCTTGCAATGACAACCTTATGCTCTTGTGGTATCCACACGCGATATCCCTTAGACATTCTAGGATATCCAACCATGATGCCCTCACGTGCTCTTGCCATGAATTTACTTTTATTAGGCGTTTTGTCCAAAACAAAACATTTTGAACCAAAACTTCGAATGTAATCCAATTTCGCTGGTTGTCCGTACCATTTTCCATACGGAGTATCACCATTTAAGCTACTTGTTGGACAACGATTCCTTATATGACAAGCATTCACCACAGCGTCAGCCCAAAAACCTGTACTCAAACCTGAAGATAATAACATGCATCGAGCCATCTCAGTAAGTGTACGGTTCATGCGTTCGCTGACAGCATTCATTTGAGGTGTGTGTGCCACGGTTAATCGACGTTGAATACCTTCAATTCGCATGAATTCGTCGAATTCCTTGTTGCAATATTCACCGCCATTGTCAGATTGAAGAGATTTTATCTTCATTCCTGTTTGATTTTCAACATAAGCTTTATATGTTTTGAAAGCATTGAATACTTCACTCTTCTTACTTAATAGATAGATTTCGCACCAACGAGTAGAGTCATCTATAAAAGTAACGAAAAACTTAGCTCCACCGAGTGATTGTGTTCTCATCGGTCCAACTACATCCGAATGTACAATTAATAGTTTTGTATCACATGGACCATTCGTCTTTGAAAAAGGTAACGTAGTCATCTTCCCTTTCGCACAAATGTCACAGTCATATAACTCATTCATCTCATCTGTCTTCACATCAATTCCATAAGTGTTCAGTAATTTCTTAAGATCTCTTGTATTCAAATGTCCCATGCGCTCATGCCACAAACGTACATCCACATTCTCAGCATTCAAAGCTACATTCGTCGGATCTTTCATTTCTCTCACACGATATAAATTCCCCTTACGATTAGCAGTCATTTTAACTATCCTCTGTTTGTCGATAACATAGGCATTATCCCTTTTAAAAATGACATCATGACCGGTATCAGTAATTTTAGCTACAGAAACTAAATTACTTCTTAAGTCAGGAACAAATAAAGTGTTTTGAAAATTAATCTGACTTTTAGTTTCATCATTTGAAATACAAAGACTTATATTACCCTTACCTTTGATATTTGTCGACAGATTACTCGCTAGATTTAATTTTGCGTCATACTGTATAAAATCTTTACCAAATCTTTCCCTCTTGTTACAAAGATGTGATGTACAACCGCTATCTAAAATAAAGTTATTCTGAAAATGATTAAAATTTTGATTACAATTAAAAACTTCAAAAATATCTTCTTCTATTTCTACAGTTGCACACCTAGAATCTTGGTTATTTTTCTTTATACGACATTCACTAGCTTTATGATCTATCTTGTGACATTTAAAACATTTGTAACGAAATCCTTCATTGGTACTGGAAGTACTACTCTCATTTTTCTTAGACTTTGATTTCTTCCCATTTCGTACATTTTTCTTCACAAACATAGCTCCTTGAACCTCCAAAGTATTAGATTGACGTCGCGAGCTATCCTCCTCTAAAATTTTAATCTTTAAGAAATCGACCTTAGGTAACTCGTCGCGGGATTCCATTGCACATCTGAAGTTTTCATAGCTCGCAGGTAGACTGTACAGCAACAAAATAGATAGCAAATCATCATGAATTTCTATACCTATATCGTTCAGCTTATCTACTGCTCCTATAAATTTAGATAGATGCTCTCGAACATCCTCGCCCTCTAGCATACGGCATAGAGTAAGCTGTTTTAACAAGATTGCCTTACGTGCAGGACCTTTTGACGCATAAACCGATTCCAGCTTCAACCATATGTCACGTGAAGTTACGCATCCTCTAACATGCCTCAATTCACTTGGACTGATTGATAACACTAAATCTGCCTTTGCCTTTTCGTCTGCCGCAATCCATTTTTCGATCGATTGCTCATCACTGTTACTCACTTCTGGCCTCGCAGTTCTGCCATTAACATAACTCCATGAATCCGCTTTGATAAGTAAAGCTTGTACCTGAATTTTCCAAGTTTCATAATTTTCCTTATTCAACAATTCTAACCTTGAAGATTGCGCCATGATACTTGAAAAATAAATAGGAGTTATTTAATTAAAACTAGGCAAGTCCTGGGCCCATAACCTGAAACACCAGAAGTTCTTGCAGAGGTATATTTTACACAGCTTGTTTACATGGATACCAAATTAACATTGTCAACTATAAAAAGAACATTATACAAACATGATGTTTAGTGGCCAGCTACCAGTTAATGTGGATTATACCACGATCCTCAACATTATTATCAATTTAAAACTTAATATTTTGTTTTTGATTTCAAAAATATTTAATAATGTGAAAAAATATTGTACATTGTGTGTTACAGATTATTAAATATTTTTGAAATCAAAAACAAAATATTATTTTACTAGGTGGCAGACGTAGTTTACCATATGTAGGGTCATCTGTACAGAAATATCTTGTTTATATATTTCTGTGATCGTCTGGGTAGGTACCACCGCCTTTCTTATTTCTGCCGTGAAGCAGTTCGCTGTACAGTCGCTAGTCGGAGTAAAGTGCCAAATTATTTCCGTCCATCTAATATGAACAACGGTTTTTCCCTTGACTGCACTAACCTGTCAAAAATAGTAAGGTTCAGACCGAAATAATTCTTAATTTCGTTCATGAGTCACAAACTAAAGTAACTAAATAATGCGTGGGTACTTTTTAAAGAAATTGTTTTACACTTAATCATAAATATGTGTATTAGATTAAATTTAGATGAGAGATCATGTATTAATAAGTAAAATCACAAAAAAATGCGTCTTTTTTTCTTTTATTTTAAACAAAGATTTACTATTAATTTCCTTCTTAATAGAAATTAAAATTTAAGGTAGTCTGTCACTCTCAAATATTTTTACAAAACTTAAAACGACGAGAACTTTTTCCGTCTTTTAAACTCCATGCTGTTTTGTATTCTAGCTCAAGTGAAAATTGTATCAATACGCGGAAGAACTGTAGTACTGTTTAAAGATCACACGTATTCCAAACAAGGGCAATCATCAAGAATAATGTATTGCTCAAAGAAATCGGCCAAAGTGCACTGCACAGCGAAATTGAAGTTAGATGACTATGGATTTGTGATTGGAGGAGATTTTAAACATAATCATACGCCACCCAGCGTATTTAAATCTGCAGATGGGAACTACCACCGGAGTTGGTGATTCTGAACGAACACGGGCAATTCCACTTTAGGCACCTTTAGGATCAGGAAGGATTCGTTTCGTTACGAAATATTTTCTGTAAGTACCCTAACAGATTTTTGACTGAGTCGTCATCATCATTATGTCAACGAGAGAAGACCACTGTTAGATATATGCCCCCCCTCCCCCAAGTATCTCCAGCCCCGATCAGTCCTACGCGGCCCAATCCAGCGGCTCCTCCCGCGACCTTACAGATCTTTGGTCCACCTTGTCTACCGACGCTGCGTCTTCCAGTGCGAGTGCATGTAATTAATGCTTTTTTGCTCCGGCGCTTGGACGGAACCGACGTGCTCTCTTATGTTCGTATTATAGAATAAGTTTCAAGAATAAACGCCGACTTGAGCGTCCTTTTTGAAATTAATTAGGTACGCTTCTGGTTTTTAAGATTATATTTATTGTTATTCCTAATTTGTGATTGTGATTGTGATTGTTGCCACTAAATTGATAAACCAATATACATGTGTTATTTAAAGAAGTGTTATTTCGGTCCAAAATGAGTCACAAACTTAAGTAAAGTACAATAATGTGTGGGTATTAATTTGAAGAAATTGTAATACATTTATTGTATTATACTTTATTATATATTTTTCTATTACATCATATTAAGATGAGAGCGTATAAAATCACAAATAAAACTTGCATTTTTTCTTTAATTTCGAATGAATATTTCTAATCATTGCCACACTACATCAAACGATTTGTTATATAACTTAATAATAATGTAAAGATGCGTTGTCGCTCTTAAATGTTTTTACAAAACTTAAAGTGCCGAGAACTTTTCCGTATTTTAACTCCAGTCTGTTTTATATTCTAGATCAAGTGAAAAAAATTGTGTCAATGCGTGGAAGTACTGTAGTATTGTATAAAGATTACACTTATTCCAAACAAGGGCAATCATCAAGTATAGTGTATTGCTCGAAGAAGCAGTCCACAATGTGCACAGCGAAACTGAAGTTAGATGACGATGGATTTGTGATTGGAGGAGACATTACACATAATCATACACCGCCCAGCGTGTTCCAATCTGCTGATGGAAACTACTACCGGTGTTGGTGATTCTGAAGATGTTACAAGGGCATTTGCAAAGACCCTTTCCTGATCGGGTCGGTGTTTTTTGTAAGTACTGAATCTATGAAAATTTTAGACTGAGTCATCATCATCAATATGTAAAACGAGAGAAGCCCACTGATGGATATAGTTCCACCTTTTCTACTAACGCTGCATCTTCCAGTATGAGTCATCTTTATCATTCCAGCCGAGAGACTCCCACTGTTGGACATAGGCTTGCAAACCGGTCGGTCTTGTGCTGCCCGCATCATGCGGCTTCCAGCGACCCTTAGCAGATCGTTGGTCCACCTTGGGGCGACTGCGTTTCCCGGTACGTGGTCGTCACTCAAGGAACTTTCCGCCTCAACGGCCGTCAGTCCTCCTCGCAATGTGCCTTGCTTACTGCCACTTAAGATTTGCAATTCTTTGGGCTAATGTCAGTTACCTTGGTTCTCCTGCGATTCTCATCATTTTTGATATGGCCACGCAGAGAAACTCCGAGCATAGCCTTTCCCGTGCAGGTGAGATGAAGGCCATGAGCTTTCTTGTCAAGAAAAAAAAATTATTTTAAAATATTTATAGAAAAATATATTTGTGGAACATTTCCGGAAAATCCCTTAAGTTATTAAGAATTTTTATAATGTTTTGAAATGTGTTTTTATTTTTGATATCATATGAATGTTTGAGAAATATTTTTAATAAATGTTATTACTGTTTATATCCTGAGATATGAAGTGTTCGTACACATACACTGTGTGAAAGATGTTGGCAAAGAAGTGTGTTAATGTTGAGATGAAGGCTGATCGAGAAAAGTGGAAAACGAAAACATGGTGACTTAAAATAATGTTTGGAGCAAGTCATGTCAATGATGATGTTGATTAAATTCAAATTTCTGATAATGATTAATATACAACATGTAAATTAAATAACCAACACCTTGAATACAGGTGGTTTGGGATCGGCTTCTGAGTTGAAAAACTTTAAAAATTAAAAAAATAAAAATGTACAATATTTTCTGAGTACTAGTGAGTTTTGTTCTTTTTTTTGTTAAGAAAAACTTTTTTTTTATTATTTTTTTAAATCAACTCAGAAACCGATCCCAAACCAACTGTATTCATGGTGTTGGTTATTTAATTTACATGTTGTAAATGCTTAAACGGCTTTTGATGATTGTTTTTATATTCAAAAGCTGGTATTTGACATGTGGTCCTATTTAAATTTGAGCAAGATGACGTGAGACGAGTATTATTGATTATTGTTTAGTTATCCCTAATAATGCGTATTTGATTGACTTCGATTACGTTGATGATTTTGTTCTCATTTTACTACCTACTTGTTCGTCTAAAAGATGTCGAGATAGTTTCCTGAAAAATTTTATACTTAGGTGCAAGACTTAAAAGCAAAAAAATAAATAGTTTTTATTAGCTCTCATTGTCTTCTATTATTTTAATTAGTATAAGTGCTTTACTATGTAATGAGTCTTTTATGCCAAAATAAAAATTATTAAATAAAAAAACAACCTTCAAAACTTAATGCGATTTTTTCAATAAAAATATTTTTTTTTAATTTACAGTAGCATACTGCGAAAAAAATTTAACTAATTTTTAATTATTCAATAATAATGTAGCCGTTTGGCCAAAAGCTCGCGACTACGTTAAACTCTAAGTAGTAGATGATTATGTGTCTATTATTAAGTATTTGGTGGGTCCTGTTTTCTCTCTAATGTGATGCATTTAGAAAAAGTACCTAATGAAGCATCACATTCAGGGTGGCTATTCGCTAACTTTATTTGACAGTTAAAAGTGATGATCACTGAGTGAATTACATATACATTGCTGTTTTTGTTTTTACATGACAAGTGCCATAATAGCGTGTGGTGTAAAACGGCAATGGATATGTAAATCACTCAGTGATCATCACTTTCATCTGTCAAAAAAAGATAGCGAATAGGCCTACTTGACAGACAAGTGATAATATACTCAATGTCGTTACTAATCTTGTGTTATCAGTGCAAATATTGTTGATGTCAATGAAATAAATGAATAAATATTTTGTTTATTTTCTACGTACTCACTTCATTTCCTGTTCTGTCCATCCGAAACGTTGTCTCAAAGACAAGACTATTGCTAATGGCATATTGTTTTTCCTTTAGACCTGCTATAAATAGCAGCTCTAATATTCAAATCGCCCAAATATATCTGCAAAATTTTGGCGATTTGAATATTATAATTTATAAAAAGGTTAATATAAAGTGGTTATACATTTGATAAAAAATTAGCGATTTAAATATTTTGTGTAAGCTTTATCGAAACAGATTTTCTCTATTGATGGCTAGTCCAGACCTAGGGACTTTTCTGCGTGGACTTTTATGTCCTTCTAAATAAAACTCTTAGAACTCCATGGATAAACGCATATGAGGGACTAAATGTACAAAATCTCCTAAACAATCGAGGACATTGACAGACTTCAACTAAATTACAACACATTATGTTAATGATAATCTTAGTCGCTTTACGGTTGGTACGGTTTCTTACAAACAAAAGTTCGCACATGGAGTGTGTTTCAACACCTTTATGCCGCGTAATGATCTTAGCGGACATTATCCTGATGCTTCGGGGATTTTAGTTTGCCGTGGGTAAAAGTCCCTCGTCTGCACAGGATCGGAATAAATATAAATCTACACATTTGTTTTCAGGCTTCTATGAGAATATCACGATAGATGGGAAGAAACTTATATTGTACCAAGGATACACGTACTCGAAGAGCACACAAAAACATTGGTATTGCTCTAAAAGGTGGAAGCTGCAGTGTAAATCCAGCTTGAAATTAGATAACTTTATGCAGCTTAGATACGTCCAAATGAATCATAATCATCCGCCGCCTCGTATATACAAAATATCAACGGGATGTTATGTGAGGCTTCAGTAACTTGTTTTAATTGCATTGATGATGGAGCTGCCCTACCATACACTGACAGACAGACCGACTTGACACTTTTTCATGGTTATTAATTTATTACTTTTCAATTTACAATTTAAGTTATATGTACTTATAATTATAATACTTTATAAGTTTTTAATAAATAAATTTCCTGTTTACGTAACTTGTTCTGTACGATCTGCCTTATGTGAAGTTTGCATCAATGTTTAAATTTATATTGTAATTAATAATTTATGAATAAATACTTTTTTGCAATATTAATTTATCTGTATTATTGCGGTTATTTATATGTAAGTATATATATTTATCAGATCCATCGTCTTCGTTTGTAACCCGTGACCAAAGGTACCTATCCCTCCTATTCCTACTGTAACATCTTTCTCTTCAATGGTTAGCAGAGATCAATTCTGCTCACTTGTTACGATCCTCGTATATTTCATTAGCTTGTAATCTCATCACAGTTCTCAAAATATACTCGGGAACAAAGACGCGAAAGCTTTGTGCATTTCGAATTGTCTGGTCCGTGCGTCGTTTCGTCCATTGCGCAAGTGAAATACTGTCACGCGCGGCTCATTGGTCTGCTCTTCACATATTATTCATGGTGTTGCACGAATTTTTGTATAAAAATATCTATCAAATGACTCCACTCCACCCTCCACCCGATGATAAGCAGAAGTGGAGATTTGGTCTCCACTTATCTCTCGCACTGGCAAAGATATAGCCAGTGCAAGAGATAAAGCATCGCAGTCGCCTTGTCGACCTGAGAGGCCTTCTTTACGCCTTTTTTTAATGAGCCTGGATTGTTAAGAGGGAACACGTGTGCAGGCAGGAACTTTAGTCAAATCTGACATTCGACAAATTGAATATTCGTCAGATCGGACTTTTTGCTTGCTAAATACGCCATTGGTCAAGTCATACTTAAATTTTCTTGTTGGTTATTGCCATCAAATTGATAAACAGATATATATATATTGAAAATTTAAAAAAATACACTGAAAAAATCGACCTACCCCAAGTGGGAATCGAACCCAGCATTCTCCGCAATCCTGCGTTAACCACCACGCTACCGGGGCACAGCTTTTGCCGACGAAATTTGTCAGTACGGTGTTTTTATGGTAAACATTGTTTAATCAAATGTTTGAAATTTCGCAAATGATTTTTGTGTTTTATAAACCTATTTCTGCTATAGGTCCAAAAGTGTATCAAAGAGAAAGTGAATGCTACCGCGTAGGTATGTGCTTACAGCTTTGTCACTGAAAATAGCAGCTCTAACAAATTTCAAATGCAGATATAATGTTGTCTAATCTATTTTCGTATGCCGTGGTTATACAAAAGACTATAATATATAAAATAAAATAAGTGCCACAAGATTTTCACCGAGATTATTATTCCGATTACAGTAATGTGAGAAAATACTGAAGAAGTGTAAATAATGAAGCCTTTTTTTACAGGCTCTTATGAGGTCATCACGATAGATCGGAAGAACCTTATATTGTACCAAGGATATACGTACTCGAAAAGTACTCCAAAACATTGGTATTGTTCTAAAAGGTACTCGCTGCACTGCAAATCCAGCTTGAAATTTGATGATTATATGCAGATCAGGTTCGTCGATTTGAATCATAATCACCCACAGCCCGTTATATACAAAACAGCGACGGGATGTTATGTAAGGCTTAGTTAGATTATAATTTGTCTTCTAGAATTGGCGCCAAAGAAAGTTTTGCATCAACGTTCCTATGTATATTATAATTAATAATTTATGAATAAATTCTATTTGTTTGTGGTGTGAATTTATCTGTTTTGTTACGCTTATAACATCTAGGTTTATTTATGAAATCCTTCATCTTCATTTATAACTCATAACCAAAGTTGGCTCCTATTTTCCCAGTTACCATACATACCACATACCTAGTTTATCACCTAATTCTACAGGGGTGGTCAGAGATACTTACTTATTTCCTTGCCCTTTGGTCCTTCTTTAATAGTAATATTTTATGTTTTCCATTTGAATTTAAATGATTTTAGTATGGTAGTAAATTTTATTTAGGGCAGAATAATCCAAAATTGGTCCGGCTTCTAATTTGCAACAGTTTTGTAAATAATAATATCATTATATAGGAAAAAAACTGCTTACAATTTAGGATTCCGTACAACTTTCGCTACTCTCCCCTATACGGTGCTATATAACAATTCAAACACTTTTAGACCCTGATATAAAATCTGCCGATTGGCCGTCTAACCATCTTAGAGCCTTCGCATTATGACTAGTTGCATCAGCGTACTCACCATGTGGCATGCGTCTTATAATGCGAGACGATTACGCTATGATGGAGTCCTACACGGCTCGTAACTACATCGTCCTTGGAACGTACATAACCGTCAGTTAGATCGTGGCAACGGTAGGGAACACATTGCCTTTGTCGTCCGAAGAAGAAGACTTATTATGTGCGTAGCAGAAGTTGGTAGGAAGCATGCCGCGAAACTGATAAGACTTGTATGCGCTCGGCGCGCTGTCCTACTGTATGCAGCATACGAGCGGCGCCGGCATACACTCCAATTACGGGACGAGACGTGTTGTGTACAAAGGGCCTTAAGAAATATACCTACCATTGTAATGTCCATGGAGACACTACTCTATTCCACATATTTCGTCTTTCAGAAGATATGTTACGTCTGGTCTGGTAGCTCCGGGATCTTACTCTGTACGAAGAATTATTCTGACTGTGAAAACTCTCTATGATATTTTGTATTGTCGAATCAATAGATTAAATCTCATGACCGTATATATGCACTTAGTTATTTTTATTTTCTTTATGAAAAGGTCAAGGAAATGACTCCATTTTCCTCCAGAAGTGGAATTCAAATGCAAAATTAGTGCTACAGATAAATCCAGCACTATCCACAGAATTGAAAGTGCCAGGGAACACTTGTGCTGGCAGTGCATTCCATTTCTTGATTGTGGTTAACTTAAGCCAGCACGCGTAGGTATTAAAAAAAAGACAGTTATCAATGCTATGTGTACCTATAACATTTTGTTTTTAATTTCTTATAACTGTAGACAATTCTTTTCAGGACAAGTTGAATTCATCAAGCTGAATAATAAGAACGTCATTTTACATAGAGGCTACACATATTGTAAGCAAGGTACTACCTACAAGCACTGGTACTGTTCCAAAAAATTGTCGAAAAAATGTCGTTCTAAAGTCGAGCTGGATGCCAATAGTCGAATTGTGTATTCTAACACAGAACACAATCATCCTCCTCCTAAATTTTATAAATTATCTGACGGGACGTATTATAGGTTTTAGTGAAAAATATTTCAAATAGCCCCGTAAATGTGATTCTTGATTTTTTGACATTGTTTTTATAAAAAAGATCTGACAACTGACTCCGTTCTATCTGATGGCAAACAGAAGTGGAGTCCAAATGTTAAGGTAGCTAGTAGGTACGGGAGATAACATTCTGGCAACACTAAGGTTGTGGCACGCGTATTTAGTTAGCCACTAGGAAATGGATCGTAGCCGTATCGCCTTTCTCCTCGCCGTCCACCAGGGGCTTCATACATTTTGACATCAGTTTGACTGCTGTCGTCTGTCAAAATGTATTAAAACGATTACGATTTGGTTTTGGTAAAAACGTTGTAAATACCGCATTAAGGCCCCAGGTGTTTACTGAACGTAAGCACGTAATCTAAGCGAGGCCTTTAAATTTTCAATTTTGAATTGAGCCTTTCAATCAGTTTCGAACCTACACAATTCAATAAAACACACTCGCAGCAGTTGTAAAGAGAAGGGAACACGTGTTCTGATTATTTACATGGGTTCATTTCGTCTTTAATGCCATTAACATTGTGTCGAAGATAAAAAGATAATTATAACCTTTAGTATCTACTATAGCGCGCCACAATAGTTAGAACCTCTCGTTATTCTTGTTTGTGATTCTCATAATTTAATAATTATTATAATAAATAAGAATATTGTGTATTGAATTCTCTTCTTTTTCCTACCCTGCTTTTTACTTATTTGGGGTTGGTCAGTTTCTCTTGATATCGTCATACCGTCATAGGTTTTGGCATTAGTTTTTACTACTATCTATCTCATTATTATTACATTATAAGTTTCATTTACTTAGCTGCCGTGTTCTTGGATCCCATAGTATCACATGTTTATATATATCTATTAATCATTAAAAAATTCATTAATACTATAAAAAGTTTTCCAAATTAACCATTCCCGTAGAGATCGTTTAAACATAGACGTTGTCTGATCAGGTATTTTATTGTATGAAATATACAGAGACGCACATTGCATAACCGTTTTTTTGTAGACGTACAGTTTTCGGTATCACAACCCATACCAATCTATTGGGTTTCCTTGTGTTAGTTCTATAATAGTTCCTCGCTTCAGTTAATATATCATACTCGTAGTTTGTTCGAACAAAACCAACCTCAAGAATATAGAATGATACCACTGTTAATATACCCAGCGAGGAAAAGTATCGCATACACGACACATTTGACAAGAGTTCCAGGGTTTTAGGAGGGTTCCAGGATGGTTCCAGATGAATCTTGATTCCTTCTTCGGCATTTTCGTCACTCACCTAAAAAATCTATAAAGGCCATGAGCTGGTTTCCATGTCAAGAGTAAAAAAAACTTTTTTACTGACTTTTGCTGTAAGCAAAGCAGGTTAGCGAGTCTCCACCACGAGGTCTCTGTACTGATTTGAATCTATAAGCGTCATCCTAATTGGCGAACGATCGTACGATTATACGATGCGTTCTCATCGCATGTTGATTTCAACATAAAATATACAACATGTAAACTAAATAACCAACACCCTGAATACAGGTGGTTTGGGATCGGTTTCCGAGTTGAATTCAATAATTTTATTTTGAAAAAAAAAAGGATTTTTTTAAAAAAAATCAAAAAGTACCCAGAAAATGTTGTATAATATTTTCTGGGTACTTTTTGTTTTTTTTTTGTATATATTAGCTATCATTTTGATAATACTTGTGTTTTTTTAATTCTAGGACGTAGAAAAAGAGTTACTAGAGAACACCGGCTAGAAAGAAAGAGATTAGCTGAACGTGAAAGGAAAAGAAGAATCAAAAGTGACTTAGTGTTAGGAGAAGAGTTAAGGAGAAAGGACAGAGAAAGACAGTCTCGCAAACGAGCAGAAATAATGAAACAAAGTGAAGGGCATAGAACCTAAGAACCTAAGTCAAAAGTCTAAATGACTATCCCATTATGAGGCACGTTGTGGGGTGCCTTGTAAGTAGAGTAATAAGTGAATTAAATAACCTGTTTACCTAGTTCTTAAGATTTATTCCTAACAATAAGGATCTTTGTTATCTGAATAAATGAATAATAATAAAGTCAAAATTTTTCATTTGGGAACAATTTGTACTTGTCTATTTTAGACAACAACGCGGGTCGGTCTTTTGACCACGAACATGAAATAGTCGCTTGCGAAGTGATTTCCGGTAAAGAATCTGTACCGAGACCAAAACCGAGTCAGGAAGGAACCTAAATAAAGAAGTCTTTGATTTTAATTTTAGAGTGACCTATTTACAGAGAAATCACGAAACAAGTTCAAAATCGCATTACACCGAGAGCTATATTTCTATCAATTATACGAAAAGTGATTATTCCAATCATATTTAAGAGGGCGATAAGGGGGTGACATGCAATTTTGAACGATCATCACGTGTTATCAATAAGACCGTATTTAGTAAAAATATACTAGACTGATTACGCAACAAATTAATGTGAATATTTCAAAATTTGTACATTTTATCGTATCAAAAATATCTCGAAAATAGGTCTTATCAAAATAAATAGTGTCATAGCTCGTAAACTACTGGAGCTTTTTTCATAAATCTTATTTGTCTTGTAAATAATTTTATTGAATAATATGAGAAAATTTAGCAAAAATCATGGCGTCAGCTAAAATTATAGAGAAGATTTTTTAATTGGTAAGTATAGTCCGCAACGTCACGTCGAAGACGTCACACCGCAACGTCCCGCTGGACAGGACGTCACAGTACATTCACCACGTAGGTACACGTCGATGTTCGCCTTCCCGTCCTGGCGACGCGACGGTGTGGCGCAAGCTCAATATAGGAAAGGTCGAAGACGTCATACCGCAATGTTCCGGTCGAGGGATGTCTCAGTACATTCATCATGCACACATCGATGTTGACAGCCCGTCCCGTCCGCGGTGTGGCGTCAGCTTTAGTGCCTCAAATAACAATTTTTCTGACTACGAAAACCCCCAATAGCTAAAACATGATATATTTTGTATTGCTAAGTCAATTGTTTAAATCCTATGACCTTACCTAGTTATGAATGCTATTGGTACCTATTTTGATTTGTTTTTAATTTGTTATAACTGTAGACAATTCTTTTCAGAACAATTCGAGTTCATCAAGCTGAATGACAAGATCGTCATTTTATATAGAGGCTACACATATTCTAAGCAAGGCAAAACCCGCAAGCATTGGTACTGTTCCCAAAAATTGTCGAAAAAATGTGATTCTAAATTCAGGCTGGATGCCAACAATCGAATGGTATATTCTAATACGGAACACAATCACCCTCCTCCTAAATTTCATAAATCGGCTGAGGGGACGTATTATAAGATTTGAAGAAGGATATTGGTATAGTCTGTTTTTTGTAACAAACGAGTACTTAGTAGTGGAGTCCACAAATCCAAAGATGCGAGAGACTGCGTGAGATGAAATTTAGTTTAATAGAAACGTTGTATTGTTTTCCCACTTGTCTAGGCTCTCTGCAAGTTGCTGTTTCTTCACGCTCTTTTTGATTGAACCAAGATTGTAAGATGGAGGAAACACGTTTTTACATGGTTGATTTTGTCTTTAATCCGATGGGTGTCGATAGTTAAAAGATAACGTTAGTACTACAGCAAAAATATGGAATTATATAACACCAATAAGAAAAGTCAATTCAGTTCATATCTTTAAAAGGCGCTTAAGAAAATATCTACTTGAGTCACAAAAGAATTTAGGAAATATTTAAATGATCCAAATGCGTGGGAGTAAAATCTGCCCAAAATTTACGCATTTAAAATTGTAATTTATTCATTGATATATCTATTGACTGTAATGATGTTTTGAATTCATTACGAAATTGTAAGCTGTGGAGTTTCTTTCGCCATTTCTTCTCCATGTCAGCATAATAATAATTATTTAAGTAAAATAATTATTTCGTCGAAATGGTGGTAGGGCTTTTGACGATTTAAAAGTACTTAGCCACGCTAATATTATCATATTACCGTGACTTAGCAAAGTCCATTTAAATAAAGAGCTTTTTCATTCATTCATTCATTTTCATTCATTCATTAAAACAAACTTGTATATAGAATAAAATTAAAAGCTTTAATTTTTTTCCCTTTTTATTAGGCAGATAATTGGTACGTAGCGCTAAAAATATCTTTATTGTTCATAAGTGTTGTAAATGCGTGCGGTGATTTTTTTTAATTATAAATTATGGAAATTAATTATTTGAATTCTATTTAATTTTATATTATTTTAATTGTTAATGTAATTTTTATATAGATAGCTTTTATAAGATTGTGTAGTAGAATTTTTAGCCTTTAAATACTTGTCATGTTTGATTGTAAACGCGTACAATCAAATTTTTATAATGAATATTCTTAATTTTTAAAAACCTTTTTTTAATATGCTTATTCATCCCTGTTTGGAAAAGAGTTTTTCTTCCAACTACGATAGCAGGCTCATCTTTACAATCATGACCAACTAGATTTATACCAGCTAATCAGCGCTGTTCTAACAGGCCAATCGCAGGCTACAAGCATGACCAACTAGTTTTCTATCAGTCAATCAGCGCTGTTTTTATTCCTGGGAACAATGGCAGAAGAAATGTGCCCGATGAAAACGCGAACCTCACATTTAATAATTGTTCGCATGTTACTATTAATTATTCTAAATTAATTGTTTCAACTTTATTCGGTAGTTGAAAGAAAAGTAGATTATGAATCTCGCGAAAGTGACGATATATAATTTATATTTGCACTCGTGTTTTAAAATTTTAAGTCACTTTCTGCTCGATACAACAATATTATTTACCTGCAACATTTTTTTTACTGAGTTTTGATGTAAGTCCGCCTACTTTGTACACATTGTGTTCATTTGTATTGTTTATATGTATTTTCTCTTTTTGTGTGCAATAAAAGCGTTTATTATTATTATTTCCTTTATTTCATTTAAAATACATACAAAATTAAATTTCTAAATATAAAATTTTTACAACGTATAAACACTAAAAAATATAACATTTAAAAATACAAAAATGCAGTTCCCCATCGGTAGCAAGATCAGGAACCTCCTCACTATACGGGCCGTGTCCAGAAGTACTGCCTTCTGCATCTGACTCTTGATCCAACCACCTAACGCGAGCCTCTTAAGGTGTTTATCGAGGCTCTTGGCTATCAGTCCATGTGCAGATATGACTATCGGAACAATAATTGCTGAATCATTATTATTATTAAGTCGTACCTTTACAAAGACATGGGTTTTTAGATAGCGAGGACCTCTTTGTTTCCTCTAGCTGGTAAGGCGCACCTTCCCAAAGGGGTTATAGAGGCACTATGGCGTTCAAGCCGAAAGAGTTTATATGATTATCGTATCACATGTGTTATTTGCTATGATTTTGGTCTACTCGTGTTATTTTATTTCTAGCACGTAGAAAAAGACTTACTAGAGAACAACGGTTAGAAAGGAAGAGATTAGCTGAACGTGAAAGGAAAATGAGAATCTAAAATGACTAAGTGTTAGGAGAAGAATAAAGTAAAATATATTTAATCTAATACTAATATGGTCCACGGCGTTTGTTTGACGGTGGGCGTGATGATGTTGACGAAAAATGGCAAAAACGGCGAATATCTATAGTAGGTACCTAATATTATAAAGCGAAGAGTTTGTTTGTTTGGTTGGATCTACAAAACTACTACCTTAATTCGAATTGACATGTACAAATCTACCCCTTTTGTAGCTGCTTTCAGAATATATAATCACTTACCAAGAGACAAAAGAAATGTATTTTCATTACTAACAAATTTGTAAAAAAAAATCTAGTCATTACTAATCATAAAAAGTTATTATAATTTGAATGAACTTTATAGTGATAAATTGACATAGATAAAAAAATAGATTAGAAATAATTATACTAAATTAAAAATCTGTTGCATGTTCAAATGGTCCAACTAAACAGTGGTTTCAGACATATTTTCATAATAGGCAGTTGCAAGTTCAAATAAATAAAATTAATAGTCTGAAAGGTGATGTGCGATATGGTGTTCCAACTGGATCAGTTTTTGGACCCCTTGGATACATTATGAGCGTAAATAGCATGGTGAATGTTCTTCAGCACTGCAAGGTCTACATGTATGCTGATGATACATGCCTGGTATACAGTGGCAAGGACTATATTAAAATCCAATCGGCAATGCAACAGGATCTGGACAGCGTCATTAAGTGGTCTCACGATAACGGTATTATAATAAATGCAAATAAGACTAAGTGTATGCTGATAGCTTCCCCTTATAACAAGAGTGCAAACTGTTATAATTTTAGCCTAAGGGCACATTCCTATGACTGTCTGCATAAAACCTATGATTGCCAATGTACAACAGTAGAACGTGTTAAAACATTAAAATATCTCGGATTAACGATAGATACGAACTTTTCCTGGGACGTACACATTGGGCATGTATGTTCCAAATTGAGATCAGTATTAGGGAAGCTACATAACCTTAAATATGCAGTCAGCAGAGGGTTATTTATTCACTTGTTTTTAAAATTAGCGTTAAGACAATTATATTTTTTTGACTTACTTTTTTTAAAAAGACGGTGAAAATTATGTAGTAGTCGTTTGTGTTGATAGCCAACGTATTTATGAGAAATATATTAGTTGATTTAAGGTAAAATTTATCATTAAAATCAATTAAAAAAAAATATCTTGGTACCTATAAAAATGTCATCTTAGTTGATTATAATTTATAATAACTGTGATTTTGATTGCCATAAGTTATAGCTAAGTTTTTAGTTACCTAAACTGTAAAGTAAATAAGATAACTTTATACTATAATGAAAGTATGTTTAAAAACCAATAAATACTGTGATTTTTGATAAGTAATCAGAGGTTATCGTATCAAGGCTACGCGAAGACCTTGAAATTAAACCTTTCAACTATGTTAAAAACAACTATTGATTCATAAAAAACAAATATTGACTAATAAAAGATTTTTCTTTAAAATGCATTTATATCTTTCCTTTATTAGAAGTAAATATTTATTCTAGAATCTAGATGGACTAATTTTGTGCGCGATAGTACTTTTTCGTTAAACACTTTTCCATAAAATATAGGTATGTGCGAAAAGCATACTACCAATTTTTGAACGGGCCGATTCGCACGCGATATAAATATATTTGGGCGAAACGCCTACTAAAAATATATTATTTTTGAAAGGGGGCGTTTCGCACATTCATACGAATAGATTCCGTGCGAATCGACTTTTAAGCCCCTTTTTTCAATTCATCTGAAAATGGACACGAACTGTACTGACTACGGAAACTTCCAATACTTAATGTTATGATATTTTGTATTGCGAAGTCATCTTATGTTTTGTTTTAATTTTGTTACAACTGTAGACATTTATTTTCAGGTCAATTCGAGTTCATCAAGCTGAACCACGGGCACGTCATTTTACATAGAGACTACACATATTCTAAGCTAGGCAATACCAACAAGCACTGGTACTGTTCCCAAAAAAGGTCGAAACAATGTCACGCTAAACTCAAGCTGGATAACAACAGACGAATTGTGTTTTCTGATACAGAACACAGTCATCCTCCTCCTAAATTTCACAAATCAAATGATGGGGTGTATATAAAGATTTAAAGAAAAATATTACAAATAGTGAAGCGTCGGTGGCGTAGTGCGTAAGAGCGTCGTCTCCCACCCAGGAGGCACTGGTTCGATCCCCGCCACGTACCAATGTGTTTTCAAAATTTGAATTCAAACGTACGTTTAACCGACGCTTTTACGGTGAAGGAAAACATCGTGAGGAAACCTGCACACCCCTATGAAGAAATTCTTAGGTTGTGTGTGAAGTCGACCAATTCGCACTTGGCCAGCGTGGTTGACTAAGGCCTAATCGCCCCTAATGTGGGGTAGGCTCGAGCCCCTCGGTGGGGACATTATATGAGCTGTTGAGGAGGATTACAAATAGCTTTCGTTGGACCAATACATCAATCATCATCATAACAGCTTTTGTATTTCGACCCACTGCTGGGACACAAGGCCTCTCCTTGTCACCGAAGGAGGTATAGCCAGTAGTCCACCACGCTTGCCTAATGCGGATTGGTGGCCGGAGTATAAGGTGATGAATACCCCTTTGCTTGTCCATTAGTCGCCTTCTGCGCCACCCTTTGGAGGACATGTGGTGATGCTATTCTACTCTGCCGAACTTTTTGATTTTAATTTCAGAGAAACCTATGTATTTACAGAAAAATTTCGATACAAGTACAAAATCGCATGTCGCAAAAGTTTTTTAAATTATAACTAAGTCCAATCACACTATTTAAATGTGTGTTTTGCTAACGAGATTGTCGTTACGTTAAAGATATTTTTTTATCATTATAGAAAATAATGAATAAGTTGTTATTAATTATTAGTTGAATCACACTATCCTGTCTATATTTTTTACGTCAGTGACCACGAACCTTATATTTTGATGTCATACATGCATATTAAATTTGGTTGCAATAAGTTATAGTATACTCGATTTATCGTGCTAACGCACAGACACACAGACATAAGTCCAAAAACGGTATTTATAGACTCAGGGAGGTCCAAAACGTGTAAATCCGTCAAAATCTCGAGATCAAATTTTTTGACGATTACAAGACTTCCTCTACTACCGTATACGAGAAAGTAATAATGGGCGGCTGATGGAAACAGTGACTTACTCGTTATTTTATGAGATTTCAAATGGCAGACACCAGTGTCGGTCGCGGCCGGTGGGTACGTCCAACCGCATTTCCTTACGCTGGCGCCGCGCGGGTCAACGCTGTCGGATCCCCTTTTTTATATACGAGTAATTTAATCTTTTTATTGTTTTTTTCTTATCTGTTGTGATGAATGAGGCACCAGTGGATAGCCTATACCTATTCTCACACTACAATATTTCTTTCCTGTCCATCCAAAGGTTGTCTGGAAGAGATCGCTTTTATAGCGATAAGACCGCCCATTGTACATTTTATTATTTTATTTCTAGTGTATCTTAAAACTGTATTATTTTTGTGATGTACAATAAAGATTATTCTATTCTATTCTATTTTCATGGATAAGAAGCTAGATTACATTTTTTAAATTTTTGGTGGTATTTTGTATTAGAAATTAAAGATTTATCCCTTTCTATGATAAAGATTGTGTATTTTTTATGATTTTGATTCATAAATATGATGGTAGCGGTCACCAGTTGGCCAAACATGTTTTTTTTTGTTTGGCGTTTAACGTTTTAAAAATACTTCTTTACGATTTTGAGTCATAAATAGTGATAGCGTTTCGTATTTACTCATACCTGCAACATTTTTGAACACAACTTTTAAAAATCCGTAACTTCTAAGACCTGTCGATTTTTGTGCCAAGTGACCAGATTGCCATAGTAAAAGGAATCGACACGCTGTCTGTCGGTGACCTAGAGACATATAAAGTTGACAAGGGCATACGGACACTGGGACCCGATATAGTGGCGGTCACCTGGTCCGCCACGGCTCACTTGGCTTATCTCATGACGGATGTTTTTGTTTTTCAGGACACTTCGAATTTATCAAGCTGAATCACAGGAAACTGATTTTATATAGAGGCTACACGTTTTCTAAGCAAGGCAAACCCCACGATCACTGGCACTACTGTTCCCAAAGAAGGACGAAACAATGTCGTTCTAAACTCAAACTGGATGATGACGACAAACTAGTTGTGCGTTCATATACAGAACACAGTCATCCTCCTCCTATATTACACAAATCAGATAATGGGGTGTATATTAGGGGTCGCAATACCTATCCCTTTTTTCAATACCCGTTTTAGAGTAGTTATAATACAGGTTTACCGAGATTTTCGGTATTCGATTAAACATTGTCTTTTTTGTCACTGCGACCTGTAAAGATCTATTAGCCTCCAAGTAAGTCCTATTGAGGCCTTACATGTACTCCTTTAGCTGGGCACTATCTCAAAATGATAAGTAGATGTCAGTAGGTTGCAGTGGTAGTCAGAGCCCTAATGAATACGCTCAGGTTGCCCCTGTTGAGCTTTCAATTTCATTAAGTTATTAATTTTGCCTGTTATTGACAAAAAGCGCGCGAAGATCTTCTGTTGTCGGCATTGGTGTGCCAATGAGCGCTAAGCAGCAATAGATACGTAACTCATGAGGTATATTTATCTTTTACTAACAACAGGTTTGCCTAATCATTTGTCAGTTTCTTTTTGCGAAACATCTAAATAAATAACAGTATATACGACTACTTGCGCCACTTTAAATACAATTTTGTTCGTGTATAACCTGTCTATATTTTTTTAAGTCATTGACCTCGGGCGGTAAAAAAGAAAGCCTCGGATCGCATTTTAATCGCTTTCAGTTCAGGCGTCAAATACCTGCGATCTGAGATATTCTTTGTTTTACCGCTATAGTTAATAAATTAATGGACTACAGTGTGTTTACATGTAATTATACTAAATATAAAAGTGAGAATAATTAGTTTTCACCGACAGGTCCCTACAGTACATACTATATGTATTACGTCAACTCGGTACTTAATTAAGAACAAAACTGCAGGGCTTTAGTACCCTTGCATTTAACTTACTTTTGTCAGTGAGGAATAATAGTATCATTATGTAGGAACGCTGTTACCAGTCAGGAACCAGTACAATTTTGGCTACTCTCCCTTACATGGTCGGCGTTATATCTATAACAATTCAAACATCATCTCTGTCACTTAGTCAATAATTTATATATATCTCATGCATGACCGTACCAGTTATCAATATCATAGGTATTATGTTTTTTTTTTGTATTTGTATATACTTATATTGTATTTTGTTTTTGATTTCTAATAACTGTAGACAATTCTTTTCAGGACACTTTGAATTCATCAAGCTAAATCAAAGGAACGTGATCTTGTATAGAGGTTACACGTTTTCTAAGCTAGGCAAAACCTACAAGTACTGGTACTGTTCCCAAAAATGGTCGAGACAATGTGGTTCTAAACTGAAGCTGGATGACAACAGTCAAATTGTGTATTCTGATACAAAGCACAGTCATCCTCCTCCTTTATTTCACAAATCAGCTGATGGGCTGTATTATAAGATTTAAAGAAGAATATTTCAATTAGCTTTCGATAGAAGAAAACATCTTGATGACTATTATTTTTTATAAAAACGTCTTATAAATTATTCAATTTCAACTTATGGGAAGCAGAAGTGACGTCTGAATTCAAAATAGCTAATTCGAGTGATATAAGTAATATAAGCGCCGTACTACTTTCGCATTGCCAACCTGCAAAGTGCTTCTTCACTCTCCTTTTGAATAACCCTGGATTGTAAGAAGAAGTTTAGTGAACACGTGTGCTGAATATTTTACATGGGTTCAATTTTTCTCTATTCCATTAACAGTATGTCGGTCATTTATAGATAATTATAACCTATCTTACTATGAAGCGCCACAATTAAAGAACCTCATGTTATTATAATTGTGATTTAATTGCTTTTAAACTTAATTTAATTTATTATATTATCTTTTTTGTTCTCTGCTCTCAATTTATGTGGGATCGGTGCTGCATGTTTCATCGATATACTGCAATAGGTTTCGGCATTAAATTTTAGGACCGGCCACATGCCTGACACCACTCCATATATTTCATTCCACACACTCCACACACACACACTCCACACCATAAGTTTCATTTATTTGGCTGCCGTGTTCTCGGTTCACTGTCGTGGTAAGAGCAATCTCCTCTTCCATATAGACCTGAGCCTTCATCTCAACTCCTTCCTGTAGTATGTTATCTTTCACATAATCTGTCTATCTATCTCTTCTGTCTTCCTACTTTATAAGTTTGTGTGGTAAATATTCCATTCTTTCAGTGCTTTTTTCGATTGTATACGAAATTGTTATTATATTTTTCTCATTGCAATAAAAGTTAAAAATATGAACAATCTCTTTTTTTAAATAGCATTATTCATTTCTGTTTGGTAAAGAGTTTATTTACCACCAACATTTTTTCTGAGTTTCGGTAAGTTGTAGAAGGCCTTTACAACGTCATGGATTTTTAGGAAAGCATGAACCTTCAAGTGGGTCCTCTACTTGTAAAGATCACTTTCCCAGGTGGGTTTTAGTCTGCGACCCTCTTCCGAAAGAAAGAAACTGAATAAAAATGTGAAGAGTAAGACACTGAACCTACGAATTAATAATTTACAATGTTTTTTAGGACGCGTTTGTTTGACAGTGGACGTGATGATGTTGACACGATATGGCAAAAACCGCGATTATGTTAAATATTCCTTTTCCTTATTCATTTGAAAATAGATAGTGTACTATTCTTGATGTATATAATATTAAACTATTATTATCGGCTCCTTCGTGCACCGCGTTCGTCAGGTCCGCCACAGATTATCCCCCTTCACAAACGTCACTTCTCTATTCCACCACAGTGCGCAAAGGAGACGACAGCCATACATCCGACGTACACTACATCTCTTCCTTGTTTTAATAAGTTATTTTTAACCAGTCAGTAGTTTTCAAATAAAACAATTTATTTTACACAACTTCATTGGTATTTTAAACTTCCGTCTCTTATCAACAACAATAACTACAAACTAAAATCAGTTCTTACTTCGCTTCCCTATTTTCAACCTTTTATTAATATTTTACGCTTCCTTCTATAATCAACAATAACAACAACAATAATTACAAATTTAAATCAATACATCTTTATTTTCAATTTATACTTTTACCTTATTAAAAACCGTCATAAACTTTCATCACTTCACTAACAATATTATCCTATTTGTTAAATTTTACAACACAGAAATATTTGGGATAAACTCTATTAACTATTTCCCATAATATCTTTTCCGTCCAATACTTCTTATTAATTTTCTAAATCATCCTTCATTACTTGCCATTCCCTTTCTACTTTTTTAAAACTTATAATATTACGTCGCAGATTTTATCTAGTTTCGTCATTCTATATTGTAATGACTCCCCTTGAAAGTTAATTTAACTTATAAGTTCAAAAATCAAAATACCTATTATTTAGTTAGCTTTGGTCTCTCGTCAAATTAAAACTTGCTACTCCCTTTCTCTTGTACGTATATTCACTATTTTTTCTTTATACTTTCTTTTTGTACTACAGTACGTTTACTGTTTTACTGACGATCATAAGAATCTTATCCCTAACTTCCTTTGCAAGATTTTCCAAATTTTCTTCACGTTTTATTTAGACCACCGAACCTTAGATCTCATAGATCCTTTTATACCAACCGCTAACGCATGAACAGGATCTAGCTTAGGCTTCAAATTCAAATCATTTATTGCATTTCACATGTCATGTAACATCTTTTTAAGTTTTCAGGAATTAAATGTTTATCCTCGTGATTTGGTCTATGCCCAATGAGTGAAACATCCCCACCAAAATATTTGTATATTTAACTTTCATAGAAACAACTTTTTACTTCCTGAATATCATGATCCTGTAGAGAATTTTCTTCAATATCCTTCAGTGGCGCTGTAATCTTTACTATATCTATCTGCTATAGGTACATAAAATCAAAAGGGGCCGGCCGGTAAGAGCCTCAAGTAACACTTGGTCACACACAAAACCACATCTGGCGGCATGGGCCATACAGCAGTTAAAAAATATCTTCACCATACCAAAGTTAAAATGCGGCGCATTTTAACTAACCCACCTACTAAATTCTAATACTTCTTTTTATTGGTTACAGTAATGGCGCTCACATTCCGATAGTTATGTTTTCAAACACAGATTTTTTTTTACATTGAATTTAAACTAAGACATCATCTAAGGCAGACTTGGATCCGCAAAACATTTTCTTTAATGTTCTCATCATAAACGCCTATTAAATAATTAAAAGCATTTTTTATTGAATGAAAAATTTTTCTAACTTTCACTCTACAATTAAGAGATGTTACAACAAAATTTCCAACCAAGCCATTCTTTTAATTGAACATAATGTTACATTTTAGATAATGTATCACATTGTAGGTGTACAATAAAGTGTAAATAAATAATTCCCCACATTCTTGCAGTACTGACATGAATGGTGGCGCCCAATCAGAAGCCTTTTATTATTTTATTTTGCCATTTTTAAACTCCTTTATTTGGCCTTAGCAGCCATAGGAATCCTTTCAAATTGAACAACATTGTTTACAAATTTCATTCATCTATAGCTATGTAACAAACCATCGGGATCTAGAATGTCATCGATATCTATCTAGATTTTTTTTAATTTTGGGAATGTCCTTACATTATGGATTTTCGCCGTTTCCAATTCGATTAGAAAAACCCTGAAAGTCACAGCTATGGTGAATTTGCCTAATAAATGCCTCGTACCACCGTCCACTACCTACATATAATCGCCAGTGATTTCTCTCTAGCTTTTTCTATATAAAAAGGTCAAATAAATGACTCCATTCCGCCGCCAGCTTGTTTTGTGTACAATTAAGCCATACTTTGTCATATATTTAATTGATATTTGCAACACTAATCATTAAACGTTTTCACTTCGTCTTACAAAGCAAATTACCAAAATCTAATCACTATCTAGGTTGAAAAACATAGGTAATAAATATCAATATCAGTATGCTGTTCATTAATGTTCCTTATCAATATTTTCTTAAACAATGCGCAACATTCTTCCTTCCTAAATTCTGCTATTAGAAATAACCTGCTTGTCCGCAAATATACACGTCGTCTCTTTTGGAGAATAATTCTTATTGACTTATGTCCTTTAGATCTGCTATCTATATCATTAACTTATTCGTTCTTCTTTTGCGTATTTTTTTTTCTATTATTGTAGTTCTAAGTGTTTGCCTTTGCAATACTATCATCAAATTCTTCTATTTGGTCGAGCAGGTATTTGACTCTCGACTTACACAAATTTACTAAATGAGCTTACTGCCTTTAGACGCAGTAGAAACCTTTGAAACTTTTCTTATCTTAATGTCCTAAAAATATGTCCTTCGTCCTTCCACTCTCTTACCTTGCTTAGGTGCGGAATAATAACCTATCTTATACAAAGCTATTTTAAAACCATCCTTCCATCATTAGAAACATCTGAATAAAAACCTACTTCTTGCAGTTCGGGTCCACCCCAATGCAATAAACTAGAACGCTTCTGACAAATACCCATATAAACTGCTTCTGAATATATGGGGTTTCAACTTCATTTCCAACGTTCTCGCCTGGTAACTACATAAGTATTGAATTAACATTTTTGCTACACGTCAAATGTGTCATTATTGAGCCTGTTCACCTGTTCACAAAAGGATGATATTTAAATACAAGCCAATAAATAGGCGCCACCTATTTATGACCCATATCATCCAACAAACTTTCCATTCGCCATGCTTCTCATATCCTATTTTAACATTAGCTTCCAATTTACAATTTTAACATCATTAGAAGTCATCAACTTCCAATCAAGCCAATAAATAGGCGTCACCTATTTATGACTCATATCGTCCAACCACCTTTTCGTCCTTCATCCTTCCCATATTCTTTTTGACATCATTAACTTCCAATTTACAATTTTAAAGTCATTAGAAGTCATCAGCTTCCAATCAAGCCAATAAATAGGCGTCACCTATTTATGACTCTTATCGTCTAACCACCTTTTCGTCCGTCCTCCTTCCCATATTCTTTTTAACATCATTAACATCCAATTTACAATTTTAAAGTCATTAGAAGTCATCAGCTTCCAATCAAGCCAATAAATAGGCGTCACCTATTTATGACTCTTATCGTCTAACCACCTTTTCGTCCGTCATCCTTCCCATATTCTTTTTAACATCATTAACTTCCAATTTACAATTTTAACGTCATTAGAAGTCATCAACTTCCAATCAAGCCAATAAATAGGCGTCACCTATTTATGCCACCTTTTCGTCCGTCATCCTTCCCATATTCTGTTTTAACATCATTAGCTTCCAATTTACAATATTAACATCATTAGAAGTCATCAACTTCCAATCAAGCCAATAAATAGGCGTCACCTATTTATGACTTTTATCGTCTAGCCACATTTTCGTCCGTCATCCTTCTCATATTCTGTTTTAACATCATTAGCTTCCAATTAACAATTTTAACATCATTAGAAGTCAACAATTTCCAATCTAGCCAATAAATAGGCGTCACCTATTTATGACTTATCGTCTAACCACAACATCATTACTTCACTTACCTACTTTTTATTTTACTTGCAATCATTCATTTCTTCATCATAAAGCCAAATTTAATGGAAATAACAAGTCTGTACAAATATGATATTGTAAAAATAATAATTTTAAAACCGCGCTTATTTATTACTAGCGAGGCAGTGGCTAGTATCTCATTTTTACTTTCTTGTATACGCAGTATGGATAGAGGAAGTCTTGCAAACACCAAAAAAATCGACCTCGAGACCCCGACCGATTCACACGTTCTGCACCTCCCCGAGCCCAAAAACACCGATCCCGGAACCATGTCCGCGCGTGCGTCCGCGTGCTCGTGCGTCTGCGCGACAGCACGACAAGCCGAGCACGCCTCAACCCACCGCAACCAAACTCAACACGCACGCATGACACATAAATACAAGGTCTCCATCAACCCCCGAGCAATCGACCACGAAAGCCAACAACCAAGCGCGCGGCTGGCACCCGGATGGGCGACCAAAACCCAACATGCATGCACGACACCAAAACACAAGCCGTCCATCAAGCCCCGAGTCGTCTCCGGCACACGAGAAAGTCAAGGGGAGACCACTTCCGATTTTTACAGTTTAAATTAATATAGGTAGTAAAATCTTTTTAGTATTTTTTATTATATTATGCAACTTTTTAGATTATAATCTACTAACTGATCAATTTATTAATTGTCTTTGGACTTTAGCAAAACATATTCAAATACCAATTTCACAATCAACAATCAGGACACAACCGGGAATTGAACACAGGACCCAGGCTTTACCATAGCTTATAAGCGTTATTTTTCTTTTTGCAATAGATAACAATTATACATGACATTAATTAAAAGGTCCAATTAAGGGTGCGTTCCAAAACAATCTCAATTTACTCGAGGTAGAGTAAATGGTAGCTCACTATTGGTCGTTATTAAGAAATGCTTTCACCATTGGTTAGTTTTGTTAAACTATAGTTAATTTACACCAATTAGAAAGCTTTCTTACGCTGTCTACTTGGCTTCACCTGGTTTTGGAACGCACTCTAAATACCATAAAAATGTAAACAAAATTGTGAAAAACGTCACTATGATAAATAGTAACGAAAAATCTATTCGATACTAAATGTCATATTTTAACTTTGTATATAAATTATTTCCAACTTCATTATTAACTGTTGTTAAATATTGTGTTATTCCTGTAGCCTCATACAAATTAATCATGATGAAAAATTACAAACTTCTCTTTCTAGGTAGGTACACTAAAAAATTTGTTGGTAAGTATGTAATTTTGTTGGACACTTCATATTACCCTGACAAAAAAATATTTTCAAGCTGTTACAGATTTGACTTCTGCAACTAAGAAAATCCATTGAATTTGTATCTATATTTAATCATTACTACTGATATTTGCGAATAGTACTTACAGTCTCGTCGCCAAAATGTACTATTCTTGATGTATATAATATTAAACTATTATTATCGGCTCCTTCGTGCACCGCGTTCGTCAGGTCCGCCACAGATTATCCCCCTTCACAAACGTCACTTCTCTATTCCACCACAGTGCGCAAAGGAGACGACAGCCATACATCCGACGTACACTACAGATAGGTACGAACTTTTGTGATTACGGAAACCACCAATACTTGATGCTATGATATTTTGTCATCATCATCATCAACAGCTCATAGAATGTCCCCACCGAGGGGCTATTAGGCCATAGTCAACCACGCTGTCCAAGTGTGGCTTGGTCGACTTCACACATAACCTAAGATTTTTTTTATAGGTGAGCAGATTTCCTCACGATGTTTTCCTTCACTCTAAAAGCGTCGAAAAAACGTACATATGAATTCAAAATTTGGGTGGGAGACGACGCTCGTACGCACTACGCTACCGACGCATAAATAAATATATGATATTTTGTATTGCAAAGTTAATAGTTTAAATCTCATGACCGTACCTAATTATCAATGCCAAAGTTATTATGTTTTGTTTTTAATTTCTTATTATAAATAATTCTTTTCAAGTCAATTTGAGATCATCAATCTGAATAACAGAAACGTCCTTTTATATAAAGGTTACACATATTCTAAGCATAACAATACCTACAAGCACTGGTACTGTTCCAAAAGATTGGCTAAAAAATGTCGTTCGAAAGTCGAGCTGGATGCTAACAGTAGGATTGTGTATTCCAACATGGCACACAATCATCCTCCTCCTAATGTTCACAAATCAGCTGAAGGGTTGTATTATAAGATTTAAGGAAAAATATTTCAAATGACTCCGTTGTACCTGGTGTTAATAACCAGAAGTGGCTTACTAGCCACCCTCCCCTACCGACCTGCAAGATGCTTCTTCACGCTACTTTTAAATAACCCAGGATTGCAAGAAGAGAACACGTGTGCTGATTTTTTATATAGGTTCATTTCATGTTTATTCCATTAACAATGTGTCGATGGTATATAGATCATTATTACCTTTAGTAATATGTAATAAGGAGCGCCATAATTGTAAGATTTTCATAATAAACAATAATATTAGATATTACTACATTATCTTCTTTTTCCTTAACTACTCCCAATTTATTTGGGGTTGTTGCCGTAAGTACCTTGTTACCGAAATACTGTATTGCTCTTTCATACCTCTCTTCGAGCCTTCATCTCAACTCCGTTATCATGTCATTTTTTATTATAATCTTTTGTCTTCCTTCCTACTTTATAAGTTAATGATAAAATTTCTATCCTTTAAGTAAGTTATTAATCGTGTTAGCTAACACGCTAACATGGTTTGCTAACCGATTAGAGGCGTGGCATAACGGTTTTGTTAGGAAAAATATAATAACATGTGTCCCGCGACGAATGGATAACATCCCCCACGTTCGCCTGTGGGGTGGGGAAGCTAACAAAAAATTCTTATTTTTTGTTAGCTTTCACTAGAGGAAGACGTATCGTTTGAAGTTTGTGACTATTCTCTTTGGTTTTATTTGTGATAGCGTGGAATAAAGAAAATATTATGTTTTTTATACAACTAATAAGAGAGATTTTTTTTTGATACCGAACCTATCTTAAATTTTTAGTTCTTGATAAATGCCTACTAAATGAACGTGAATGTAGATGGGGTCGAACCCTGAATCTATTTCTGTTTCTTCTTTGAAAAACTAATTTATTATTGACAAAACAGCAGCGACGTCTTCTTCGTCGGAGCATGTTTTTCTAACAAAAACACTTTAAATACAGGCGCAGCGGACGGGCTGTTTTGCTAACATATTTTGCTAACCTGTTTTGATAACATGTTTTGTTAGAAAATTAGCGCAGCTGAAACCCGGCTTTACTGAAACCGTCGGTCAAGAAGTAATTGTTGATAAAGAATTTGTACCTAGAGGAAAGCTTAAGGAAAAAAGGGGCCTTATTAAAGAACTTTTTGACAGAGAAATCTCGATACAATTTGGTTGACGTTATGGTTGAATGTTGTTAGAAATAATGAATACGTTTTTGTGAATTATTAGTGCAATTACACTATTTGAATGTGTAGGCTTATCTATAAGATTAACGTTATGTTTGTAAGATGTTAAAGAAATATTGAACACATGAAATTAATTTGCTTTACCTAGTGAAGAATAATAATGTCATTATGACGGAAATACAAAGCTGGCACAATTTAGGAACCAGTACAATTTTGGCCACTCTCCCCTATACGGTGTTATACCTATTTTAATTCAAATGTCATCTCTGACAGAGCCTCAGATTTGAAGAACTTTTCTGACTACGAAAACTCCGAATAAATTGGGTATAGGCTATGATTTTTATGTTTCAAAGTCATTAGTTTAAGGCATGTATTATAGAATGAGTCTCAAGAATCAACGCCGACTGGTGTGTCGTACACCTTTATCACTTTCTGCTTGGAAAAGTGACAATCGATTCTCAAGACTTGGCTTGATTTCTGAGTGTCATTATGTAATACGGGTCTTTAATCTCATAGTTGTGAATGCCATAGGTATTATGTCTTATTTTTGATTTCTTATAACTGTGAACATTTCTTTTCAGGACAAATTGAATTTATCAAGCTCAATAACAAGAACGTCATTTTATATAGAGGCTACACGTATTCTAAGCATGGCAATACCAACAAGCACTGGTACTGTTCTAAAAAATTGACGATACAATGTCGTTCTAAACTTAAACTGGATGACAATAGCAGAATTGTGTATTCTTATACAGAACACAATCATCCTCCTCCTAAATTTCACAAAACTAGTGAAGGAAAGTATTTTAAGATTTAAGGAAAAATATTTTAATTAGCTTTCGATGGACGAAAACATCGAGATAATATAACAATATATTTATAAAAAATAGGCAAAAGATTCTTATGAACTTACTTGATGGTAAGCAGAAGTCGGCAAAGCTATATATAGGATGTCCCATACAACGATAGCCTAGTACCTAGGGGCTGGCCCTGCTCATAACTACTCGAGAAAACAGGAATAAAATATAACTCTTTTTTTGAAATTTCTAGAAAGAAAAATCCTACGAATATTGACACTTTTTATAACACTTAACTTCCATGACTACAATTATTCAAATCTTTTTGATCTTTTTTGGTATCTGCAACTTATGCACCGCTGCTACCCACCACAACCTTTAAAAATCCTAGAATGCCTGCAGTTTTTAGATCAAGGTAGTTTTCGTAGAATATTGTGCATTTTGAATTCTGGGTTAATTGCGTCAATTTTTGAAAAAACTTACCATTGTAGTGTCCATGTTTTTTTTACACCACTATGGCTGGAAGTGATCAAAAGTTTAAATCTTTTAAAATTTTAGAGAAAAAGTAATCTTGATTGACTTTGGTGTAAAAACTACAGGCATTTGGGATTTTTAACGGTTGCCGTGGATAGCAGCGCTTTCGTTGCAGATTCACAAAAAAGATCAGAAGTATTTGAAAAATTATAGTAATGGTAGTTAGAAATTTCATAAAGAGTGTCAATTATCATTCAATTTTTGTCTTGTAATTTCAAAAAAGTAGAGTTTTTTATTATCTTTTTTTTTCTCGAGTAGTTAGGAGCAGATCCAGCACCTGGTACCAGGTTATCGTTGAGTTTTGGGACATCCCTGTACATAGGTTAGCTGACCAGCAAGGTTCTTTTGAACGATCCAGCATTTGTAATTTCATTATTATTAATATCAGCCACAATATTATTATCTTCTCTTATTGCACCTACCTTGGTCCCAATTTATATGAGGTCGCTGCAAGATGTCTTGCCATCGAAAAAATACTGCATTGTCATTAGATTTCATGGTCCGCTGCCTGTCTTACAACAACCCTCATTTGGTGTCCTCATAGTAATTATTTCTTTTAGATAAAAAGAGATACAAAAAGAGAAAAGTGTGGAAATTTATTACATGACTTACTTAAAATTAACAAAAACTTCCTCCTAATTTCATTGTTGGTGTATAATAAAGTATAATTAAACAAATGAGTGGCTTTATTTCAAACCTTAATTTATCATTGGAATACAATACACAGCCCTGAAAATCCTGAAATATACAACATTCAGGACATAATGTTATTGTTTTCAGTGTCGAAAGCAATGATCTATTAGAATTCTATTAATATATAATACGGGCTATTTTTGGGTTAAATACCTACTCCTTTATATTTAACTAGCGATCCGCCCCGGCTTCGCACGGGTGAAATGCTTATGTAAATATGCATGTATTATACATATAAACCTTCCTTAAGAATCACTCTATCTATTAAAAAAAACCGCATTAAAATTCGTTGCCTAGTTTTAAAGATCTAAGCATACATAGGGACAGACAGACGGCGGAAGCGACTTTATTTTATACTATGTAGTGAAGACTCATACTAAACTATTGTCTCTTTTGAAACAGTGTCAATAATAAATTTTAAAAAATAGTTATTTTTTTATTAAGAAAGAAAGAGAGAGATTATTTATAAAGAGAGAAACAAGAGAAAACGTGGGAGAGTTGGGATTGTGAGTCTTATTGAACAGAAACAAGTGATAGAAAAGTATTCGAGAATGGTTTTCCTGTAGGAAGTTATTCGATTTATCGTGTCATCGCTAAGGAGTTGAAGTACATAATGTCGCCGATGGCGGTATATGTGTCCATTAAAAGGTACTTCTACACATATTTTACATAACATTGTTGACCTTAAATTGTTTACATAGTAATGTATTGTTTTAAGCTAACGTGGTCACTATCATTTGCCAATAACATCAACTCACATAAGACTTCAGTTCATCCGTGATCATGGCGCATGTAACTGCGCCGAAATATCGGATTAACCAAAAATCAAAGGTACGTGGTTTAAATCCCGTTTTCTTTGATTCAAATGTTTATTTATTATATGTGGCACAGTCAACAGTCGAAATACATAATCACAAACAGAACTTCTAAATTTATGTTAAAATACATACTTACGTGAACCAGGCTCATAAAACCAAAAAGGGTTGATCAGAGCTCAAGGTAACATTTGGAAACATATGAAGCCACATTGGGCAGTATGGGCCATACAGTACCTACCCCCACAATAGTGACATTGCCTAAATGTCGCCTAATGTAAATAAATATTATAGAAGTATGTAATTGTTTCAAGTAAACATTTATGTAGGCATCTTTTACGTATCTTTTAAGCTCTACTTTTACGCATAGCTTTATTTATGTAAATGGATTTTCACCCAAGTTCTTGTTGTAATAACACGTGTTGTGAGACAATATTTTTAACTCAATCTACCGCATAATTTATTGTTTCTTTAGATACATTTTCACTTGGCTTCGCGACACATGAAGATAAATAATGCATTTTGCAAATGTCAGTAAAGTGCATAATCTTTATGCGTCGTGAAGCAATTTATAAGAATAGAATAGAATTTATGGGAGTTTCTCCTGAGTTCCTGCTGTAAAAACGGATCCCCTACGCCATATCGAATACCAATTCATCGAATATCAATTAATCGACAACGATGTATCGAACAGTCAAATAATCGAACGTTCATTTTATCGAAAGCTCAAAAAATCGAAATATTAATACATCGAGTCTTCAAGACATCGAAAGTTTAAATGATCGAACGTTCATAATATCGAATATTCATTTTATCGAACATTTATGTGTAGGTACCTGTTTTATCGAAATTTCAAAATATCGACTATATTATCATACCATGTGTTAATATTCTATTACCCTCATCTACACTTATTCAAACCAAAGGTTCATGTTAATTTTTTTTCACGAGAAGTATTTTGACCACTTCCCACATGGGACTTGTAACTGCTCTTTTGCCTGATATTTTTGGAATGATTAGCGGAAAATATTATCAATTCGCAAAAAAATGTATAATTTTAATAAAAGTAAATATTTAATTTGAACAGTTTTTTTATTAGCGGTAGGCAAAAAAGCAGCTACAAATCACCTGTGGGAAGTGGTCAAAATACTTCTTGTGAAATAAATGAACATGAGTTCATAAATCTTTGATTTGAATGGGTGTTGAAGAGGGTAATAGAATATTAAGACATGGTATGATAATATAGTCGATATTTTAACATTTGGATTACATAAATGTTCGATATAATGAATATTCTATATTATGAACGTTCGATCATTTAAACTTTCGATATTTTAAAGACTCGATGTATTGACATTTAGATTATTTGAATGTTCGATACTTCGTTGTCGATTAATTGATATTCGATGAATTGATATTCGATATGGCGTAGGCGATCCTGTAAAAACACGTGTTGAGAGACTCCATTTTTAACCTCAGTCTACCGTACAATTATGTGTTACTATAAGTACCTACATTTTCACTTGACATTGGAGAAATGCGTTATATGTGATTTTAATGCAAAATGATATGCTGTAAGGTTTGCTTATAAATAAATACCGTTATCATGCGGCCATTTGACAACATAATCTAAATCAGACTTCATTGCTAACTGTATGTCCTCATAACTTGAGCTGATGCACATAAGGCATGTATCGTCGTACTCCCCTTACCTTCGTTAGACTATTTTTAAGGTATATTTGAAACCATCTTTTCATTGGTCCTCAAATGCCACACTCGTATCGGAAGACCATAGAAAACCCTGATAATCGTAAATACATACAACATTCAGTTTATAATACCATTGTTTTCAGTTCTAAAAGCAATGGAACTCTTGGTTCCTTTGAGGAGACAACCGAAAAAGAAACGACAAATAATGGCACAGAAAAAGCAGCTTGACAAAAGTAAGTATTATACTGCACTTTTATGACTAATCAATAAAATAAATTTACAGAATTATTAGGTAAAACACCAACAACTTTCAAACCATTCGAGGATCTCGTCAACACAAACAACATTTACTACGGAACTATTTCGTGATCAGTTAAGCATTTGTATTTTTGCGCCAACATGCACCATTTATTCTAGCTAGAATATTCTTCATATCCAAATTCTCAACGTCTGGGGGCACTTTTACTTAATATAAACCAATGGAATCGTATTGTTCTGGCCTTGGACTTTCTATCTTGTATTTTTGAAATAATTGAAAATTGTATCAAAATATTTTCAAATAAGGAAAATCCTGTCACTATCTTGGCTGTGCTGAGCCGGGACTCGAACCCACGACCTTTTGTTGTCTGCGCGAGTACTCATCTAATTGAGAAACCACCACGAATCTTTTCAAGTCTTTTATCTCTGATTGTGTCACGATATATTTTTCTGTACGGAAATGATTAATACCTAAATCAGGAGTCTTTGTTTAAAATAATTGTTTGCGTTCAATATTCCTTAATATTTGACAGATCTTCAAAGACTCCAACTAAACTATTGTCTCTTGAAATTGTCAGTAATAAATTGTATTGAATATCTACCTACTTTATTTTTTTTTCAGGTAAAAAGAGGGGCAAGAGAGGACCTGGGAGAGTTTCGAGTGTGAGTCTCATTGATGTGAGTCTCATTGAACAAAAACAAGTGATACAAAAGTACAGTAATATATTCAAGAATGGTTTACCTGGGACAAGTGATCCCATTTACGGTGTAATCGCTATGGATTTGCAGTATAGAATGTCTGTGCGGGCCATATATTTGTCCATTAAAAAGTACTTCTTGACGTTCTTTTCTTAATATTGTAAATCTTGAATTGTTTTGATATCGTACTATGCTTACGTAGATAATCACATTTCTTTTTTGTACAAGTTCTTTAGCGAGAGTCACTTCTTGATTAAAATCAAAACTTTTAGGCAGTATTAAAAATAAACTAAAAATATTAGAATAAGTAGAGTAGAATAAAGTATAATTATAAAAATCAATGCCTATTTATACTTGTAACTTCCTTACTTCATTTTTATTACCTTTTTTATTTCATTTTATTTATTAGTTATTTACAATTTACATACTTACATCATATTATAATATCTGCCTTCAAAACCATCCAAACAGTTTGTCGACAGAACTCCCGCGTGATTACATAGGTTACCTATATAACAGATTTATAATTATTGACGTTTTTAGACTGGCAATGAATCGACTAAGGCGAGACCAAAAAAATGCACTAATGTGTGAGAAATGCTCATGTGTGCGTGGAAAATAGTACTACAGTCTGACAGTTGGCTGTCTTTTTTGAATGACTGACAGGCCGCCTGCGTTTTCATAAAATGGTCTCGTCTATCTATCTCGCTCTAATATACATGTTAGTATGTTCTTTCTCTGTCACATTAGCGATCTACAGTTTCCTATATATATTGTGTAAGCTATACAAAAATAACAGTAACATTAAAAGTGTAAGTTGTACTTATTAGACATATAAGAATCCATAAGGGCCCCTTTATACTTGTATTATTGTGATTATGGGCACATACATGGACAGTTAGTGCCTCCGCAAAATACGTTTGGATTAATTCCTTGTTTCATTATTGTCATAGTGAATGAATGAATGATTTTCTTTGATAGCTTCCACTATGATTTAGCCAATGTCGAAGATTAAACTGGGATTTAAAAGTGGGATCCAACGTAACTAAATGGTTCGGAAGATAGGTTTTGGTGTTTCCGAATGTTTAAAACTCTGCTCAAATAGTAATACAGGTGTTGTGCATTGTCATAGTCCGTGCGACAACTCCTGGAGGTCTACTCCGAAACCGCGCATTCAAATCTTCGGATCCGACCGATAGCCGATCGAAGTTTATGCCGTGACCTTACTCCGAAACAATATCGGGCTCAAGAGTTTACATCGGAGTCACGTGACCACTATCAAGATCCGAAGTGAACGAACAAGAAAAGAACGATAGAGTTATTCGTAGCGGATATTTGGATCTTGATTACGGATATGTTTTTATATTAAATTTTCTAATCGTTTATGCGTTTCAGATCTTAAAAAACTATATTATTTAGTTCAAATGTGAAGTAGTATTTACATTTAAGTAATAAAAATAATAACATAATCTCGTAAATTAATAAAAGTCGTAGGTATATGGCTGTCTGCTTGCCTTTGTCTTTATTAAGAAATACATGTGTCAATTGATTACTTGACTGATTTACGACATTTGTGAAGAGTCAAAGTGGAGAGCAAGCCGTAAATTAAAATGTTTTTAGGGACTTTTTAAACATACCTATTTATAGAGAGTGAGCTACTTAAGTGTTGAATAAAGTTTTTCTGTAAAGAATAATTATGACTTACGGGTTATAAGTTTGTCATTCATTTAGAGTCAGACATAATAAATAATACTGTGCAAGAAGCCCTCATGTAAATGTGTGCAATATTGAGGGAAATAGTGTCAAGTCGGTAACACATTTTGTGTTAATATTTTTTAAATAATTATTATTAATGAATAAAATAATTAGGTACCCACGTATGTTATTTATTTCTAAATAAATTTAAATAACTATTTATTTACTCATTAGAGAATATGAAAATCATAATTTTATGTATGTAAGTCCCTACTTTATTACCAAAGTTCTAGTTTTAGTCGCAAAACTGTTTTTTACTAAATAACATATGACTCATACCTTAAGAACGGCATCAATTCCATGGCTACCGCTTTAGGAAGTAAAGGAGCCGAACTAACAATAGAATTAATTTATATAGGTCGGTACACATACACAATACACCTTAACTTATCTTCACACCAACTATTTCACTTTTACTAATGTTTAATCACAAATTAACGGCTACAATGTAATTTATCTTAACTCCAACAGCGCTTACGACGAACAAAAGGCACCTATTTTGCTATCGTGAATTTTGACACTGTTTTCCCGAAAAATCGTTTGTCAAATTCAAAACTTCGATCGTGTTTTGCGTGTTCGGAGTAAGCTCCGATACGAGTAATGTCATTGATAGTTCGGTCGGTCCGAACTTCGGAACGAATGTATTTCGGAGTAGGAAATGCTCCGATATATCGGCCGAAACTTCGTAAACTGACATTCAGAGTAGACCCCCTGGTCATATTTTTATAGTCTGCCTGAATGCTTGGCAGTTAGTTCATTATGTTGTTGGAGTAGCCACTGCCTTGCACGTTTGCGAAAGTAATAACTGTACTTAACTGTTACAAATTTATTTTTTGATCCACACGATGAAGTGGGTGCCTATGTTCGATTATGTGTTGAATTTTTTTATGTTGTTCTAATAGAATTGTGATTTTAACTTTACTTTCTCAAGGTAAAAACTTCAGTACCTTATTAATAACTTTGTATGCTCATTATTTGTGTTATCTTTAATTGTTCTATCAATTAGTAGTTTTAGAAATCTTCATTGAATGCTTTTGATTTTATTCAAGTGTTATAAAATGTGAGTCCATATGCACCCAGTCCGTAGATTATATTTGCGTCTGCAAGAGTACTTAAGGATATCTAGACCGCGGCAGCGCGTCTAGCCAAGTTAAAAAAAGGTTCTGATAATACCACGAATTTATTCAAGTCTTTGTGCATGATTGTGTCACAATATTTTTTCTGATTTTTTAAAGACTCCAACTTAACTATACATTGTCTCTCTTGGAATCGTCTCAGTAATCAATTGGCCATCCACTGAGAGTGGATGGCCGATGGGGCCTAACAGCTCTCGAGTGGCGACCCCGCACCGGACGACGCAGTGTGGGTAGGCCCCCCACAAGGTGGACTGACGACCTGATTAAGGCAGCTGGTCACGCCTGGATGCGAGGAGCACAGGATCGGTCGTTGTGGCGTTCTTTGGGGGAGGCCTATGTTCAGCAGTGGATGTCATGTGACTAAAATGATGATGAATCAATTGTATTAAATTTTGATTTAATTTTTCAGACAAAAAGAGGGACAAGAAACGACGTGGGAGAGTTGCGACTGTAAATCTCATAGAACAAAAACAAGTAATACAAAAGTACAGAAATATATTCAAGAATGGTATACCAGTGAGAAGTGATCCCATTTACGGGGTCATCGTTAAGGAGTTGAAGTATAGAATGTCTGTGGATGCCATATATATGTCCATGAAAAGGAACTTCTTGACATTTTTCCCTTAATATTGCTCATCTTTAATTGTTTTGTCGTCGTCATCGTACGTGGTATACTTATTATTATTATGTATTATTTCGTAAATTCGGGGCTTTTTGGGTCACTGCGACCTATAAAGATCTATTGTGACTAGCCTCCAAGTAATTCCTATTGAGGCCTTTGTACTTCTTTAGCTGGGTACTATCTAAAAATGTTAAGATATTCCCAGCTTGGATTGTTTTGATATCGTCTGGGTCGAGAATGTGTCTCCCCACGTGTCGGCTTCTTTTGTGAATTAGAGCTTCACAAGAATACAGGAGGTGCATTGGTGTTTTACGCTCCTGTTCACAGAATCTGCAAGCATCAAGTATCTTTTAGTCTCATGTTGTAGAAATGTCTGTTCAGCTTGCAGTGTCCAGCCAGAGCCCTAATCAACTCGTTCAGGTTGCCCCTGTTGAGCTACAGTAGCTCGTCAGTGCGCATACGAGAGTATCGTTCGATTAGTGCTTTTGAATGTGTTAACCCAGGCGTTCTTTGCCAGTCCACTTTTGCCTCTTGAAGGAGTGGTATACTTAGTCAACATTGGCTTAATGCTGAAGCGAACACATAAATAATAATAAGGAGTTTGTCTAGAGTTCTTGTTGTAAGAACACGTGTTGAGAGACTCCATTTTTAACCCAAATCAACCGTACAATTTTTGTTACTTTAGTTATTTTTTCACTTGACATTGGCAAAATACGCTTAATGCGACGCGACGCCGTTAATTAGGAATAGAATAGAATAGAATAATAATAAGAAGAATTATGATAATAGAAGATTTGGATTTTATTAACAGGCTTTAAATATTACGCCCTTGTACCGAAAAGACACAATCGGAAAGTAAACAATTTTACAGATTCGGCAGAAATTAATGTAAAAACAAAATGAAAACGCACCGACCGATTAGGAAGGGGACACAACAACGTCATTAATATAATAAGTTAATTAATTGAAAGGTTAGCTCGTAAAACCGAAATAAAAACTAAATTACCCGAGAACAATTTAGATTTTTTTATTTCTTTATTTGATGGATTATCATACATTAATTCTAAAATGTATTAGTTTATAAGCATCAATTAGTACAAATTAAATGGTAATTTGGTTAGGTTTTCTTTAGAGTTAATATGCAGTAGTGAAGATGTGGAGTACGTTGGTATTACCATTAAGTGACTTATCCATTTTTACCTTAAAAGGTACAAGCTGTATTTACAATTCCTGTCTTCATTAAAAGTCGTCAACAACTTATGCGAATGTTCTGGAAATTTATTACATTATTAACTAATAATTATTTCTATTCATTTCGAACATAATATTTGAGTGTGTTGATGTGTTAAGTTCATAATATTTTCAATGCACTCTGTATACTTGTAATAAACCATTTCAAGTTGGTCGTGTTAAATTCAATAAATAAGCCTTATAAAAATAGAAGCATTAAGTATAATATTTTTTATTCAGTGTGTTTTTTATAGTTTTAAAAATAATAACGCAAAAATTATTTCATAATTTAAGGTAGTTTCATCTTAACTGAGGCCTTAGTACGAGTTTGTTAGTTTTCGAGCTCGATCAAACGTATCGTCTCTTTTCATACATTGCCCACTAGCGCCCCTAGCGTAAACTATCAGAAACAGTGGCCAATGTATGAAGAAAGACGATACGTTTGATCGAGCTCGAAAACTATCAAAACTCATACTAAGGCCTCTGGACGTCAAATATTTGCAAAAATATTCCTTAGAAGTGCAAATTTTAAAGATTTGATGAAACAAATGTTAAGCATAAAAACATCAGCACCAATCACTGACAATAATATCGACCTGGTAGCGTAGTGGTTAACGCAGCCGCCTGGATTGCGGAGGATGGTGGGTTCGATTCCCGCCTGTGGCAGGTTGATTTTTTCAGTATGTTTTTCTAATTTTATAAATACTTACGCGTTTGTAAACGAAAAAATTATTCCATAATATAAGCATAATTATGGTACACATAATCTACTTATGATTTCAGTCCAAGAAAAGCGTAATAAGTCAAGAAGCGGCCGTAAACCGTATGTAAGTTACGAGGAACAAAAAAATGTGATCAAAAAGTACAAAAAATTCTTCGAGAATTCTATACCTACAGAACGCCATCCAGTTTACTCAGCAATTGAGAAGCAACTAAACTATCGTATGAGTAAGAACGCTTTGATCTTGTCTGTAAAGAGAAATTATTGTTACTTTTTTGTGGACACTTAAGTTTGTATTTTTTTATGCATGGGACAAGTAATGAATCATCAACTAAACGATAATAACCTCTAATGTTGCCTTTTTTAAATACAGTAGTGAATACAGGAAATTAAGAAAATCATTTGTCTTTTTTTTCTTTGGTTTTCAGATAAGCATAGTGAAATTAGTGAATTATTTTAGTTGCTCCCTCAAAAACGTTATTTAACAATATTATTTTTCTCTTACAGTGTCTAGTCGCCGTGCTCTTCAGATGTTTAAAAGCGTTAATAGGAATATTAATTCAAATAGCTTTATTTCAAAAGAAATCGAGATTTCTGTAGCTCACAGTTTTCAACAAGACCCAATAAATATCTTGTCGCCGTTGCCTATTCAACAAAATGAGACTTTCAACGATCTTTCCATGGGAGAACAAGATTTTTATTCAGACGATAGTATCCAGGACCCCAACTATGGAAACAATAATATAAATGAACCGTCTTCTTCTCAAAATTCTTCTTCCGATTCCACTAGCTCCTCAGATTCCGAATATGAAAGCAATGAGATACCTGACACAACTATATTAAATGTTCCCGTGCCAGAAAATAATAACACCCAGAATCCTCAACGTCAACGTAACCCCGAAAAATGGGAACGCGTTCAAGCAAAAATTTTAAGAAATAAAGGACAGGCATATATGTCGAAAAATCGTAAACTTGTTCCAGAAAGATCTATGAAAGCTCCATGTGATGATAAGTGCAAGCAAAAATGTACAAATAAAATAACAGAAACCCAGCGGAAAGAGGTTTTTGATGCTTATTGGAGCATTGGCGACCTGCGTAGGCAAAGAGAATTTATATTGCGACATATTTCAACAATTAAACCAAGATATTCTTACAAAGTTCACGACAGTACCCGTAGAAATAATAATGCTTTTTATTTCACAGTGGGTAGTGAACGTATTAGAGTGTGCAAGCAATATTTTAAGGCCACTCTTGATATCTCTGACCGCCCAATTAGAACTGTAGTTGAAAAAAGTCAGTCATCAGGAATTTTGCTGGATCAACGTGGAAAACATAAGAAGCATCGTACAAAAGTTGCGGCTATTAAAGGCGGTTTCAAAAACTATCTTGATTGTATTAAAATGTCGAGAAAATACAAAACGTGAATAAACTGATGGTGGTAAGGTGGTAGCAGATTTACATCGAGACTATTTAGCTGAATGTCAGATAAAGGTGCAGCACAAATTATAACATTTTTTAATATAATAATATAATATTTAGAATTTAATATTTCATCCATCCAACCAAAAATCAATAAGAAGAGTAAAACTTACGTGAACTCCACTAAGAAGAAAAACATGATTTGATGGAAAAGTATGAAAAACACATAAGTAAGATAAGAGAAATATCTATAAAACATTTTAGTTAACTTTTATTTTTAAATATTTTGTTACAGTAGACATAGGTTCCGTTTCCGTAGCTAACTAAACTAACCGAACTTCAATAGATGTACATGCCGTTCAACAATTTGTATAAGATTATTATTATTAAATATAGATATTAAATGAGTAACTTAATTTTGTATTTTATATAAACTGCAATCCTGAACAAAGTATTTATTCGAGAAGTGTCACTGTTAAATTAAAGCAGCAACACGGTTCGAGTTTAGTCACTTTGTACGCGTAGGCAGCGAGCTCACTCTCCGCTCGCACTACTGATTTTGTTTAAATGGATATTGACGAGAAAGTTGAAGTCAATACACCAGTGCGTGCCGGCTCGGGCAGTTTTCGGTTTTTGACTTTGATAATAGCGCCAGCTACTAAATATTTTCAGGTTACAGAGTTATTAACTCTGTATCCCCTTAAGTGACACACAGACATAGTCTGACAGTTTATATCGCGCGTGTCGCACGCTATATATGTCTGCCTGTTAATTGCATTTTTCATACTACCCTCGGAGGGGCCTGCCACTTTGGTGTTTTATTTTCGTGCCACTTGTCTGAATAATTTATATTTAGTTATTAAAAGTGTTCTGCAAACGCATATCATAAATATGTATAAAAATATAAGTTGTATGTCATCATCATCATTCCAACCGCTAGACGCCCACTATTGGACATTCTCCAAAAATTTTCAACCCTGCTCCTGCACTGCCGCATGTAGCGGCTTCCCGTAACCTTTACCAGATCGTCGGTCCACTTTTGTTATCAACGCTACGTTTCCCGGAACATGGTCGCCACTCGAGGACTTTTTGCCGCCCCAACAGTCGTCATATAGTTGAAAACACAAAAACGGGAATTAACGCGAATAAATTACCTATTGAATGCCTGACGTTGTGTCCGCCTGTGACCACGGTCGGTGTAACCCGGCTGAAACGTTAATTCCTGTTTTTACTAGGGTTAATCATGCCACGCAAAGTTTACAGTGTCAAAAACATACCACCTTCCGCAACATACTGAGATCATGTTCACTAACCAACGGAAGCGGCTGACTGTTCGAAGAGTCCTAGCGAGATTGTACGGCGGTGGATTCCGGCTACATTCCTTGTGAATTATTCTGCAGGAAGGTTATCTCATAACGTGTTTACTAATGAGACAGACTTCATTCATAACTCTGCCTTTCAAAAAATTACAGTGAACCTGTTGGTTACTAACGAACGGGTATTTTTTTTAGTTTAATGTACCTACTAATACTGGGTACCTCATATTGGCCTCAGTTGTTAGTAACATATATTTTTAGTTTAGAAGATAATGGTCTTCCTAAGATAAAACAAATAAAAAAAAAGTATTACGTTGCACTGCATGATCCATACTGCCAGTTTTGGTTTAATTTTACTCACTCAAAGCTCTGCTTAACCCAATCTAATGTCAGGACATATTGATAATTAAATTATTATGTGATTACATTTGCAGTAAAAGTAAAGTATAAAAATAACTCAGGGCCCGGCCGTAAATCTGCTGTAAGTTACGAGGAACAAAGAAATGTTATCAAAAAGTATAAAGAGGTCTTCAGGGAAAGACTTCCCAAGCTAGATCATCCAGTGTACACAGAAATCGCGAAGCAACTAAACTATCGTATGAAGGAGAGCGCTGTCTACATGTCTATAAAGAGAAATTATATTTACTTTTTTGTGGAACCATAAGTTATTTAGTAAGGAGTTGAAGGAATATCAGTTTTAAATATAATTTGTTAAAATATATGTAAAGAAAATATATTTCTTTAATATCGGTAAAGAGGTTTTATTAATAATGACATATTATGACAAATGTCATTGAGAAACAATATTGTAAAAAGCAAATATAATTCAGATTACATCACTGGTTTCTTCAAATAATCTTAATTTTCTTGGTTAATAAAATCGCTTGTAGAATCAGTCAATATATTTTTTTTTTATAGTTGTCATAATGAAATTCAAATTTACACCATAAACTATCTTATGCCGCGTACGGAGGTCGGCTACAGATGCTAGGCCAGGTTGTAAGGCTGGCTAGCAAGGATATGTGGAAGGAAGGTGCTTCTTCAGGAGTATAGCCCTGGTGGGCAGCAGCGGGGAGGTAGTGAGACCCAACACGGACGGTTGGAATCCGTTTATTAAAATTTTGCTTAATATTCACTAAAGTGATGTATTGTACACATGGAAAGATTTGTGCATGTCTTTGATATGTGTAACATGCCGACGGTGCACGTAGCTTTAGATCAGCGGAATGTAGGTTGTGGTCTCGCTGCTGACCACACAGCCGCAGAGTCCAATGTTCAACTTGGGGCTCGAACATACTCCCGGCCGCGAAAAGTGCTGTAATGGTGGTCTTCATCTGGATGCTATTGATGTTGCTGTGGTTCCTGTTCAGGATTAAACAATAATAAACAATTGATTGCACTTGCTGGGGAAATCTTTTCACATATGTCCTAAACCGAGTGTATGCAAAAATTTCGGCTTCAATGTGCTTATAGCTGCCCATACTATCGTTTACAGCAAAGACTGTGTATGTTTAGTACTCCGTGGTTTACAGAGACAATATACTAAAAATAATCAATGTGCCTTAAAATGGTGTGGGAAGTCGGGTCCGGTACGTCAAATTACAAAAAAGATGCAATAAACTTTCATCCATAGAGAGTAGTATTTATTTAAAATTCATCCAAAATATATTTTACCAAAATCATTAATTTAAAACAAAAAATGTAAAATGGCACGCGTTGATGTCTTTCATTCAAACTCTCTGTCTTTCCTAAGTCTAATTTCCTATGCAATTGTGTCTTTCTTTATAGATAGTGCTGTTACAGTTTAACCATTTTAACACAATAGGTAGGTAGGTACACCACGGGCGGAATTAATTTTATCGTAGTGTTTCTACCTGGGTGAATTTCGCGGGACCAAAAATTGCGTGGCATCGATGAAATCGGTACTAAAAAACATATTTATAACTATGTTTAGTACCGATTTCATCCAAAAAAATATTCAAGTTACGTGTAATAGTTCTCTATGTATAGCACTAAATATTTTATTAATAGGAATAATAGGTACTTCAAAAAATTAATTAAACCTCGAAATCTTTCATTGCCGTGTTTGTCTAAACGCCTTCATGTATATTACCTCATTGATAAAAATCCATTGATTATTCATATTGGACCATACTTTTATTTGATACGTGAATAGTTAAAGTATTGTTACTGAATACATTTATTCAAATATTTAAACAATACAATGGTTATTAAAAATTTATTTGTCCCAGAACTATTTTCCATCGTCGTGTCCTAAACATGTATAAGAATATTGTTTTATCTAACGACATTAATACTATAATTTCTATTTGAATAAGTTTGTCCTCTTGATCGAGCATTCAATAGAATGCCATTTCTCTGATGTTTATTTGTGAACTGTTTATTACTTTGAATAATTAATAGATTTTTTGTTATTTCATATTTTTGCCTTGATTTTCATCGCCTTGAGAGTAGATTAGAACACTCATAAATCAAAGAAAACGTTTTCCATACATTTAATAGGGTAATAACACTAATAACAGAGAAAAAAGTTGGAAAAGGTCTCCTAAGACCATTTTCGCGTGGCAGCAAGGTATCTGGTATCTGCCCTTGATTCCCCATCTCAACTTTCCACCCTGTATAATGCTGGCTTTTCTCCTGCAGCTGCGCTTGCGTGGGTCGGTGTAAGGGATAACCTATGTCCTTTCTCAAAGTTTAATCCATTTATATACCAAATTTCATGAAAATAGGTTCGATGATTTAAGCGTGAAAGCATAACAGATAGGCGGAGTTACTTTCTATTTGTAGCATTAGCTTGGATAATTAAATTATGATAAATTTAGATAAAATTGTGTTATTTGTTATTCGTATTATTTATGAAAAAAATTAAATGTAAAATAATTCCTACGAGTAAATAAGTAATGAATGTACAATGATTCTATTATAATAATGAAATTAAATGCATGTAATAAATAGTAGTGATAATAATAATGTAAAGCTCTATATAATTTGCTACTATGCGCTTACAGGTACACAGGTACTACATGTACATTGTATGTGTTAACAGTAATTTCCTATAAGTAATTAAGAAAATAAAGAAATTCAATTGAATTCACAGTTCAGGGCACGTCAAGATAACCCTCTGCAATGCAACAAAAGACTTATGCCCGCTCCACACTCGCATCCGCGAACCCGCGAAAACACTATACATTGCTACTTCTTATTTTACTTAACTTTTTTGGTCTTATGTAAAGGCGGCGATGTAGATTATTTTCGCGGGTTCGCGGCCGCGAATGTAGAGCGGGCATTAAGGATAAAATTGAAGAGTTTTTTACTGTACAGTCAACTACAAAAAAAACCGTATTAACCTTACAAAATGATGATTTAAATAATGGATTTTTTATTTTTAAGATGCCGAAATGCCTACACTAAAATTATCTGAAGAGGAGAGAAAGGAGAGGAAAAGATTGGCCGAACAAAAGCGACGTCAAAAATTAAGAAGTGATCCTTTGTTACGAGAGGAGTATCTAAGAAAAGAAAGAGAACGATATATTAAAAGGAAGGCGGCAGGACTAGTTGTCCCTCGAAGTGCAATGACTTTACACAATCTTCAAATTCTTCGCAAGAAGAACTTGGCGAGTGCACATGCTTCTTATAAAAAAAAGACAGCAAATCTTCGTAAGAACACATGTCCAAATGTAACTTATGATGTAGAATATGTTGAAACACTAAGGATGGAGCCAAATGAAACGTCTTTTGGGCTATTTCAAGTAGCTCCTAATGATAACAACCCAATGACTCCTCTAACAAGACGTAGCTCGCGTCTTGAGTCTTTAAAATCAACCCAACGTCGCTGTGAGAAATTGTGGATTGACGCTCTAGTAGCAAGTAGCTCAAATTTTCTGGCCACAAGTAGTCAACAAAATACACTCCCGGGCTCACCGCAACTAGCACCAAGTATAAATTTCCCATATTCTTCATCACGTCCTCATAGTCCCGCATCAAACTCTTCTACTTCAACTTAAAAAAATCAACGTGATTTGCAATAAATTACGTAGATACCAAAAATCTAAACGCTCCCAGCTCATTGCGTTACAAAAGAAATTAGCTCAAGTTGTCCGCGAAAGGAACTTGTATAAAAAACGGTTCGAAAGACTTATTCAGAATAGAAAAGATAGTTACCAATAAAAAAAAAGAAAAACACTCAACAATAGATTTTAAAGATAAGAGCGGTATAAGTAACCCAAAACAAACTCGAATCTGCCAAACTGTACTAAAATTTTATGAAGTCGACGTAGGGTAAGTTATACACAATATTATGTCTATTAAGGATCTACATTTCCGTGGCACAGTTCTTTCATTGCCGTGGACGCTTGTTTCATTGCCATGCACTCATGTCCCGTCGCCGTGGCACGAACTTTTTAATCTTGTATATCTCGTTTGTTTTTAAGCTATCTGTTAGATATTAAGCACGAATATATATGTCACCGGAAGATAACAAGATCCGAATTCTAAACGAGAGATAAATTGTATTATTTTACGCCCACATTTTCGCAAATTTATCAATTTGCGACTTCTCGTGGTAAATTTACAAACTAACGGATATCCATTTGTAAGATTCTAAACGGTTCGACCAGTCACAGAAGAGCTTTTAATTTTACGCTTTTTTAAAATACGGCAAATAACACACTGCTCTCTGATTGGTCGATGTTGTCAGTGGCAATGCTTGCGTCCAGAGACTTAGGTACAATCAGATTTGCAAAAAAAAACTATTTTCACAGTTTGTTGTAACTGTGTTAAAACTGTTAACATAGTTATAACATTAAAAACTCTACAAAAACACACGAGCAACCGGTTTCTTTATGTTCCGTGGCGAACAATGGCGATGGAGAGGAAGGAGTAGGAACAAGTGACTTATTCAACCAATCAGAGCGAACATGACGTTTGGTTATTGCTTACTTATTATTTTACGCGTGAGTTCGGTAAGTTTATCAATTTGCGAAAATATGGGCGTAAAATAATACAATTTATCTCTCGTTTAGAATCCTATAATCCTTACGGTTCTTGTTATTTTCCGGTGACATTATTAAAAACTTTGAAAAACGCTATTTAAAAAAAACTCATAACAAAATCCACGGAAATGAACTGGACCTGTTGAAATTCACCTACCTATTTATGGTATTTTAAATGTGTAGTTTAATATAAGGTATCCAATTTTTGCTAGTGTTTACCATCTTGGCCTCAGTCGTTAGTAACATGTTCTTTTAGTTTATAAGCAGTTGATTTTCCTAAGATAAATTAAATGAATAAAAGTGTTTTGTATCACTGTATTGTATAACCCATACTGTCAGTTTTCTTTTTGTATGTAAGAGAATTTTACCCACCTTGCTCTGCTTAACCTCATTGGATGTTATGAGCGCGGTAGTAATAAGGTAATAATAACCGAGGTAGTAATAACCAGTACCATTGATAATAATATACCAAATATTAAAATACCAAAAATAAATCGAATGATGTTTGCAGTCGGAGAAAAGCGTAAATATAAGCCAGGAGTCAGGCGCGGCCGTAAATCTGCTGTAAGTTACGAGGAACAAAAAAATGTGATCAAAAAGTACAAAGAGATCTTCAGAGAAAGACTACCTAAATTTTACCATCCAGTGTACACAGAAATCGCGAAACAACTAAACTATCGTATGAAGCAGTTTGCTGAGTACGTGTCTATAAAGAGAAATTACGTTTACTTCTTTGCGGATCCTTAAGTAATTTAGTAAGGAGTCGAAGGAATCCTAAGTTTTTAAATATGTTACTTCTTATCTTGTTTTAGGTAAATCGTTTGTTTATTGTGAAATTATTGGAGAGAAAAGTGTTCGTTTCTTTTAATTAGTTTCGTAATTTTGTTTAAAAATTATTTTTCTTCTCGTTCTAATTTTTATGAATAGCTTAGAAAATTAATGTCCTTTTTTGTTTGGCTAATTCGAATTGTATGTATGTAATATTGGCAGAATTGCACAGTTTTTGTATATTTTAGTCATTATACCAGCATCTAAATATGGGTGCCAAATTTCATAACTGTATGTATGTCTGCAGAATTATCTCAAAAACTGTAGATAAGTCCGATAACAAAATTTCTTTTTTAGTTAGACTACGTTTGGTCCAACTTAAGGATCTCAAAGGGACGTCAATAAATGTTTCAGAATTTAAGTTTTGAAGGTGGTTTTTTGTATTTAAAAATAATTATATTTTGCGTTTTAGATAGTGTTGTAAGATTTTAATACACTACACCGCTGTCAGTCAGTTCTTATATCTCGACAGTGGCATTATTTTTTGTAAAAAAATGTTCTTGAGTCAATAACTTTCAAACATTTAAATTGAATATTTTAAAGTTCTTTAACTTTGTAAGATGCTTACAAATCCTGTGCCTAGGAAGCAAAAGTATAGGATTAGAGTGTGAGTGTACCATCTGTTTGATTGTTGGTTTACTAGACATTTTTTTTATTGATGATGTAAGCGACAGTTCATTCTGTCGGAATTAATTTCATCGTACTGTTTTTACCTATATATGGTATTTTAAGATGTGTTATTTAATATAAGGTATCCTGGTTTTATTATTGGAGACATCTAATTGGCTTTAGTTGTTGGTAACATGTATTTAATACTCCTTTCTAGCTTTAAGACCGATTTAAATACCTTCACGACACCCATTCACGTGTCCTAAGGTCATCAGAAAATCTTACCTTAGCGATACCTTCTATGCATTTCACCAAATTTTACAGAAATTCGTTCATAGCTAAAGGTGTGCGATTATGGAATGCTTTGACAATAGAAATCAGACAGACACAATCACTCAGTGTTTTCGGGAGGCTGGTGAAGGAGCACTATCTGTCACTGTAAATTCTGAATTCTTACTGTAGTGTAAATAGTGTATCAAGTACCTATCATCATCAACAGCATGTACCAACCAAGAGTCTCGAGCAATATTAACTATTATATGTATTAATATGAAATAATTGTAAGTTATATTAAGCTAGTTATATAATTGTAGCATCGCCATCTTCACTCTGTTTATATGATTTAATCCTGTCCATCCAAAGATTTCCCGGAAACGATCAGTCATAACGATAAGGCCGCCCATTGTGCACTGTCCTGTAAATCTTTATACTGTAATGTAATATCTGTGTCGATGTGCAATAAAGAATAATTCTATTCTATTTGTAGTTTATAAACTGTTGGTATTCCTAAGATAAAATAGATACTTAAATAAAAGTATTTTGTATCACTGCGTAACCCATACTGCCAGTTTTGGTTTTATGTGTAAGCCAATTTTACCCACCTAAAGCTCTGCTGTTATGAGCGAGGTAGTATGTATGTAGGTATACATATATACAGTTGTACCCATAGATATAAACGTCAGTTATCATAAATCTATCGTTGTACCATTACTAACCAGTACCATTGATAATCCAATGATGTGATTACTTTTGCAGTCAAAGTAAAGCGTAAAAATAAGCCAGGACCCGGCCGTGAATCTGCTGTAAGTTACGAGGAACAAAAAAATGTGATCAAAAAGTATAAAGAGGTCTTCAGAGAAACACTACCGAAATGGGACCATCCAGTGTACACAGAAATCGCGAAACAACTAAACTTTCGTATGACCCAGTATTCTGTGTACGTGTCGATAAGGAGAAATTACGTTTACTTCTTTGCGGATCCTGTAATTTAGTAAGGAGTCGAAGGAATCGTAAGTTTTTAAATATTACCAAGTGTTACTTCTTAACTTGTTTTAGGTAAATCGTTTGTTTATTGTAAAATTATCGGAGAGATAAGTCATTTATGTTAATTGGTTTTGAAATTTTGTTTGAATATTTTTTGCTTCTCATTCTTATTTCTTTGAATTGCTTAGCACGTTAATGTCCTTTTTTGTTATTTGAGGAGGCATTTCATAAAGTACATGATTATATTTCTGGTACAAGTTTTATTTAGATCCTACATATTCCTTTATGTTGAGTTGGTAGGTGACAGGCTGTTAGCCTGCAAAAATGTAGAAATGAAATAACACAAACACAGCGAAAAGAGATTTTTGATGTTTATTGAAGCACATGCGACCTGCGCAGCAAAGAGAATTTATATTATATCAATTATATCAAGATATTCTTACAAAGTTCATGACAGTACCCGTACCCGCAGAATATCAGATAAAAGTGTAGCGGCCAAACTGTCAGAATTAATTTTATCGTACTGTTTCCACCTATCTTTGGTATTTTAAGATGTGTAATGTAACATAACACGGGACATCTTATTGGCCTCAGTTTTTAGGAACATGTATTTTTTGTTTACTTATAAGCAGTTGGTATTCCTAAGATGAAATAAATAAAAGTATTTTGTATCACTGCGTAACCCATACATACTCCCAGTTTTGGTTTTACCTGTAAGCCAATTTTACCCTAGTAAATTTCTGCTTAACCCCATTTGGTGTTATGAGCGAGATAGTATGCATGTAGCTAGGTTTACAATCATACATATGTCGCAGACGGATCATATAACACTTATTACAAAACAGCGCGGCGGATTGTGATGTGTGAGAATTTTTAACCAATAAAACCGTTTGTTGATAAATCTGTTGTAGATTTTATCAATATTAGTCTGCATAATCGAATGGAGATCGCTTATTATTGGTAGGTTTACGTTATACGATCCGCCTGGGATATGTATATATAAATCCATCGTTGTACCATTAATAACCAGTACCATTGATAACTAAATGATGTGATTACATTTGCAGGCAAAGTAAAGCTTAAAAATAAGTCAGGAGCCAGCCGCGGCCGTAAATCTACTGTAACGTCTGCAGTCAAAGTAAAGCGTAAAAAAAAGCCAGCAGCCACCCGCGGCCGTAAATCTGCTGTAAGTCGCGAGGAACAAAAAAATGTGATCAAAAAGTACAAAGAGGTCTTCAGAGAAAGACTACCTCAGTGGAGACATCCAGTGTACACAGAAATCGCGGAGCAACTAAACTATCGTATGTCTATAAAGGCTTTGTACGTGTCTATAAAGAGACATTACATTTACTTTTTTGTGTTGCCTTAAGTTATTTAGTAAGGAGTCGAAGGATTCTAAGTTTTAAATGTAATTACCTGTAGTGTTACTTCTTAACGTGTTTTAGGTAAATCGTTTGTTTCTTGTGATTTTATTGAAATGTCAAGAGTCTTCGTTTACTTATAATTTTTTTTTTCTTTTCATTCTGATTGTTTTGATTAGCTTAGAACATTAATGTCCTTTTCTGTAATTAAGCATGTATTGTAGGTTTTCGTAAATTACATGATTATATTTCAGTTAAACGTTTTATTAATTAGATGTCTATAAAGAGACATTACATTTACTTTTTTGTTAATTTAATTTAGTAAGGAGTAAGGAGTCGAAGGATTCTAAGTTTTAAATATAATTACCCGTAGTGTTACTTCTTAACGTGTTTAAGGTAAATCGTTTGTTTCTTGTGATTTTATTGAAATGTCAAGAGTTTTCGTTTACTTATAAAAATTTTTTTTCTTTTCATTCTTATTGTTAGGAATAGCTTAGAACATAATGTCCTTTTCTGTAATTAAGCATGTAGGTATTCGTAAATTACATGATTATATTTCAGTTACACGTTTTATTTAGTTACATCATTGTCCTACACGTTCTTGTATCATTGAGTTGGTAGGTGACGACAACCTGTCATTATTTTGGGGCCCATACTACTAAATGTGGCTTTAAATATGTGTATTGTGTAATGCTACCCAGGTGAAGTCAAAGTCAAAATATCTTTATTCAACTAGGTACAATTTGTACACTTACGAAAGTAAATTTCGATGCTATCGGTTTAAGAGTCTACCAGGAGGCCTTGTTCTGAGAAGAAACGATAGACAGAAAAAAATAACAAACGAAAAAAACGATAGAACGCCACAAAATTACTTATTATATAAAAGTATATGTAATTAATATACAGGACTTTGATCTTTATATCCGTTAAAGCTCACGCCACACCGCGGACGGGGCGGGCCGTCAACGTCGACGTGTACGTGACGCTGAACGTTGTAATAAGTGTTTCCAGGTCCGATTACATTGAAATCGGGACATTTTTAATAAAGGCTTAATTTATTGTTTTTAGTTAGGTACTAGAAAATTATATTTTAATTGTAGATACAATATTATTTAAACTTGTTGGACTAGTTTATATTACAAAATATTTCAATAGATGAATGGAATGGACGAAAGGAGCTCTAAATGGCTGAGCTAGCAGAAGTGATAGATATAAGAGATAAAAGAACCAGCTATAGTGATGTGATGTGCGATATTTTGAACGCATTGTTGCACTCGACATTGATGCGAACGCTACTGAACATATTAATTTTTAATAATAAAAAAATGGTTTTTAATGTGTTTATTGATTTATCGGGACATATAGGTGCAAATCGGGACGCGTTCCCAGACCTCTGAAAATCGGTCCGTGGTATGGCTTCAGCTTAACGTCGGTTGGTTGATTCAGAGCGGCCACACGGTAAGTAAACAAACTCACAAAAACCAGCAACCAGGGACAGGTGTTACACTATAAATTACTCAGGACTCCGGGTATATTTTAGTCTACGAAAATTTCACCAATTCAGATAAATGCTACCTACTATTATTGTATCTAAAAAGTTATGTCAATTATAAAAAAAAATCACATGGTTGGATCTGGATTTTCATTCAAATCAAATTTATATTTTTCTGCTTCCAGATTACATACCTTATGATGTCTTACCGTCTGCGAGAGGTAACCACCTCATTGTCGTTGAGGGTAATACTTTTGCTGTCCGAGGAAGGAATCCTTTTATGTTTTATTGTTCAAAGAAGACCATGAAAGGTTGCAAGGCTAGAGTGTGCCTCTCTAGTGCAGACAGGATCATTATAAATGCCGACTTAACACATAATCATCCACCGCCAATTCTCTACAAGGCTAGAGATGGAGCCATCACAAAAATAAGTAGACGTTAGCTTCTGAAAACTGATTGCGAATTAGATCTTGAGAGTCAATATTTATATTTCAATATCCCAATTTTGGAAGTCTCCAAAAAACATCTATAAGACCACTTCCTGACCAGCTTGGTTCGTTTTCCTGTCCGTACAGAATCTGTACCAAATCTGTATAAATCTTTATACCGAGAATTGCTTCTTTACTTGACTGGCTCGATTTCAGTGCGGTATCGTTTCGTTTTATCGTTTGCGGCGGGGGCAGCGGGACTGATGGGATGGGTAAATGGAGTAGCTCGTTACAGATCCGCCTGTATGCCCTGTACACAGAATTTACCAATTTACACACAGTCGATAAAAAACCTATATCGAATGTGTGCAGATTCAGCACCGAAACGAAAATGCGTCGAGCTGGTCAGGAAGGAACCATAATGTTATATTCTGAAATATATTTCTAGTAAATTCTGACTGAACTATATACCTATTAGTTCAAAACGAAGTCTTGGACAATAGATTTTGATAAACTTAGATAGTAAGTAAATAATGTATATTGTATAAAATTATAAATTCTGACGCTAAAAGCAGGTCATAATTATGTTGAATATTTAAATTTTGGCGCATTCAATTACAAGTAATATTTTATAAAATTTCGATATTTTTTTTGTAATTAAGTCATCATCATCACAGCCTTTATAATTCGACCCACTGCTGGGACACAAGGCCTCTCATTTTCAACGAAGGAGTTCTAGGCAGTAGTCCACCACGCTTGCCCAATGCGGATTGGTGGATGGAGTAAGTATAAGGTGATCAATAACCCTTTGCTGATCCATTGGTTACCTTCTACGACACCCATTGGGGGATATGGGGTGATGCTATTCTACTCTACCGGCATCACGTGGCCACTTAATTACCACGCGGTAATTAAGTAGTCTATAAGTATTTTGTATCTTGTGTTAGTTTGTTATTTGTTTACTTTTTGCCCAAAAAAATTTTTTTTGCCCAAAGTGTTGCAACCTGTCGGATATGGTCATAGGTATCATCGAGTAAGTAAGTTGACGTGGTTTCTGCTCTGTTAGAAACACATTTGATTTTTTTTATATTACGTGATGACACAAGCTTGCAGCCCTGGTGTTAAGTCGTAACCGTCGCCTATCGACACTTGCAATATTAAAGGTAAATCAATTAACACTGCATGTGCATTGCCATCCTGGGGACTAAGATGATATGCCTTCCATGCCCAGTAATTACACTGGCATTTATATCTATCTACTATTTTTTAAATAATGCAACATGGTATACTTATACCTTACCCTATACCTTTCGTGTAACTGAAAAAGATGCTGTATAAATTCTTAAAAAAACAAAATACATTTGAAATCTGGTTTAAATCAAATATAACGAATATTTCTGTTTTCAGGTATAAACATACCCTATGAAGAGTTACCGTCTGCGCGAGGTATTAACCATCTCATTTTAGTTGAGGGTAATACGTTCTCTGTCCGAGGAAAGAATCCTTTGACGTTTTATTGTTCAAAGAAGACCAATAAAGGTTGCAAGGCTAGAGTGTGCCTCTCTAAGGCAGACCGGATCATTATAACCGCCGACTTAAAACATAATCATCCACCGCCAGTTCTCCACAGGACTAAAAAGGGAGCGATCATTAGAATTAAATAGACGATAGCTTCTGAAAACTTAAAACGCAATACCAATTTATAAGTCTCCAATAAACGTCTATATGACCACTTCTAGACCAGCTTGTTTATATTTCTTTCGGTACAGAAATCTTTACCAAGAATCACTTCTTCACTAGACTTGCTCGATTTCGGTGCAGTTTCAATTCGTTTTATCGTTACCGGCGGGGGTAGCGGGAGTGACGGGGTGAAGTTTATTTTTACTTACATATACTTGATAAAAAAAAACATGTACCGAATGTTTTCATATTCGGCACCGAAACGGAAACTATCAATCTCCTTTCATCGCTTTGTACTCCCATTAACTTGTTTTTAATGATGTCTATTATTGCCGAACAATATTAATAATTGAAATAATCGAAATCAAAGCCAAGACGTGCGAGTGTCAGTGACACATTTATTCTTTTTTTCATAAAATACAATATTAAATGACAAATATTTTAGCCTCCTTTATCGGCAACATCTATTTTGTTACAATTTATAAACTTTATTTATTACCGCATATGTTTAATTACATTGTTTGTTTAATTGTCAAGTAAAATATTTTTATTTTGCAATAACAATGTTACGTTTTTTTAAAAAAAAAAGTCTTTTTGGGGTGTGTAATTAGATCAACAGAGTTTAAAACAAAGACTCGGTAAAATAGATTTTGGTAAACATAGTTAAAAATATAAGTAAGAAATATTATAGATATAATATTTCTTACTTATATTTTTAACTATTGTACAAAATTATAAAATTCGACGCTAGAAAGTAGGTGATAATTAAGGTAGTCAAACGAGGGTCCAAAGTTACAAGATTAGTCACACTATTTTGTTCGAAACCGAGTATACACGTGGTACACCTGAACGGCGGATATGGGGTGACAAAATCTTAAATTCACTTGGATATTATCGTCATTATCGAAGAAACGATGAAACGTTGAATTTAGACACTTGATAAGAAATAAATTAAATAAACATGTGTATGATTAACATATAAATATGTTTGAAATTTATACCAAATTAAATAGAAACGAAAAACAAGGAAAAAAATCCTGTTATGATAAGTGCTGAGAATCCGCGCGACTGCTCATTCGAACTGAGCTACACAGGACCGCTTAATCACGACGAATTCATCCATGTTTTTCGTTTCTGATTTCGTCACAAGCCGACGTATGCCTAACCATGAAGATTTACATCTTTAACACCCGGTGAGATATTTTTACAAATACCCTCGATCTGCTCACTCTCACATTGGCTTTTATGAAACATTTATTTTGTTTCAAAAACAAAAGAAAGCAACCAGGACAGGTAAATGTCTCATCTGGATATATTTTAGTCGACTAAAGTTCAGTGATTCAGCAAAATTGTGCTTTAAATCTGATCACACACCGTCGACGTTGACGTGTGCGTGCCTCTGAGGGCTGTAATGTAGGAAATCTCGAAGACGTCACACCATAACGACCCGCTCGACGGGACGTCGCGATGCATTCCTCACGCGCTCGTCGACTTCGATGTCCTGTCCCGTCGGCGGTATGGCGTCAGCTTTATTGTGGCTGAAAAAAGTTAAAAAAACAAATAACGTCGTTGATGATTGAAATCTAGATTTTCATTCAAGTCAAATAAAACTATTATATATTTTTGTTTTGCTTCCAGGTTACATACCTTATGAAGTGTTACCGTCTGCGAGAGGTATTAACCACCTCATTGTCGTTGAGGGTAATACGTTTTCTGTCCAAGGAAGGAATCCTTTGACGTTTTATTGTTCAAAGAAGACAATCAAAGGTTGCAAGGCTAGGGTGTGCCTCTCTAGTGAAGACCGGATCATTATAACCGCCGACTTGTCACATAATCATCCACCGCCAGTTCTCCACAGGACTAGAGACGGAGCCATCGTAAAATTAAGTAGACAATAGCTTCTGAAAACTGATTGTGGAATAGATCTTAAGAGAGTCAATATTTATATTTCGCTCTATTTCTATATAGCTGAATTTGGAGCAGCCCGAACTGGGCTAGTACGTCCACTATACAGAAGACCACAGTCAAATAACACTACCTTTATGTAGTGTTGTGTTTCTGTTGGTTAGTAAGGTCGGGAAGGGGACTAGGGTTGGTGGTGCGCGAGTGTCACGTCAGTGTTGCAAGTGTCTATAGGCTACGGTGACTGCTTACCACCAGGCAGGCAGGATTGGCTGCTAAGCCAACTTAACGTAAAAAAAATGGGAGTAGTCTCCAAAAAACGTCTATAAGACTTCTTCCTGACCAGCTTGCATTTTGTTTCGGTTCAAAATCTGTATCAAATCTGAATAGATATTTATCAAAAATCACTTCTTGTTCATTTCGGTGCGATTTCGTTTTTCGGTAGCGGCGTGGGGCAGCGGGAGTGACGGGACGGGCAAATCGAGGCCCGGTACAGATCCACGTGTATGCCCTCTCTCTACACAAAATCTCGCGATTTACTTTCATACACTCGATTAAAAACCTGTACCGACTGTGTGCAGATTCGGCATCGAAACCAAAACACCCCGAGCTAGTCAGGAAGGGGCCATACCACAGATTTAATAATACAAGGAGATAGGCCAAGCCGGCGTTTAACTTGTGACAAGTGTATGCCCAGTGGGCATTCATTACCGCCACTTCGCCGTCCGCGTCACTCGGACTTCCTATGAACTCAGCGATTTGACCCTTTGCGGCTGTGCCTAACTTACATTGCTTCGCAGTCCTTATGACGCGCGCAATGAATAGTGTATATTACGGCATGCTCAACTAGAACCATGTTATTGTAGTACGGCCGGTGATCGCGACACTCGGTCTTCCTATGAACTCGGCGATTCGCCCGATGTCCTTAGATTGATATATCTGTGGGCCTTACTGTAATATTCTGCACTATATATTAGTTCAAAAGTTATTAGTATTAATTAATTATTCTATACATTAGTCTCGGTAAGATAGATTTTGATATACTTAGAATATAAGTAAAAAAATTTTATATCTATTGTTTAAAATTATAAAAACCGACGCTAGAAAACAGGTGATAATTATGTTTAATATTTAAAATTACAAGTAATCTTAATAAAGTTGAAATATAGGCACATATCAAAATATAGATTTATTTATGTACTTATGTTGTTTAAAAATAGATCGAATTGTTATATTTTTAGTTCCTTCATTATCCGCTTAACAATTATGACTGTGCATTTATTACTTTAGGTATACATTTTGTTTGGTTCATGGTAAGCAACATCCTAACGTAGTTGAATATCTATAATCATTTGCCGCTATTTTAGTGATTCAAAACCGTTTAAATCTCACCGTTTATTTGGTCTCATGTTGAAGTTCTTATTAAATAACCAATTCTAATGATTTTTTTTATTTAGAACCGTTCGAGTAAGGTAGTGGCAAAACGAGCAAAATTTTGTACGTTGTGAGTCGCGTATTTTCGGTCGCGAAATTAGCTTCAACTCATTTTGCGTCACCTGAAGGCTCAAGTTTTTGGCTCAAACAGAGGCTTTGTATGAAACCGAAGTAGAAATCGGGCTGCCTAAAATACGCGACTCACAGCTCACAAAATCAATTAAACTGGGATGCCTTCTAAAATTGTTCAGGCTTAGTTGGCAATATGTTATTTAAGTTTTCGCTTCTTGTTAGTATTTGTTCTTACTGTAATTTGCTTACATTTATTAGAACATTATTTTATTACAGAAGAATACACCTACATAAATGTGCGCCAGAAAAAGCTGATATTGTACAAGGACTATACCTACTCTAGGCAAGGACCACCTTCTTCGTTCAAATACTGGTACTGCTCCAAGAAAACTGCCTTACAATGTGCTGCTAAATTAACGTTGGACGATCAAATGCATCTCCGGTTGGCTACCGGGACACATAATCATGCGCCGCCGAAATTTTTCAAAACGTCTGACGGAAAGTACTTTAAAATTTAGCTTATAAAACTTTATAAGGTAGTGGCCAAATACACTTACGTGCAATAAAATCGACCCACCTGTATTACGCTTTGTTTCAGAGCTCGATAAATTAATATCACAATTAATAAATAATAACTTTTAACCCTGTATAGTTAAACAAGAACCTAAGCTTGCATTACGTTATTTTCACTGTGACATGGTTTATTACTTTACAAACTGAAAACCAAGCCCGTTAGATTACTTAGCTTTTTTGTTATTGGGAAAATCTGCTTTATTTAAATTTTTAATAAATCTGTGCGAATAATCAATTCTTCAACAAACTATGATAACAATAAACCTTTAAAACTTCATTTATCGATGTTTAGAGTACGTTAAAATAAAGCTTATAAAATATACTTTGAAATAATCTTATTTTATAACGATATACTTATTCCGAATCGAAACCTACGAGGCGGGTGGATTTCATTGCCCGAGAGTATAGTTGCCATTTAAGTTTGAACTTTACTACTTTGAGATCAGGTTTACTAGTCTAAATTCCAGTCACGGATCAGATTAGCCATTCTCATCCTTTGGGATTCGTAAAAGTCGACTATTACAGAATGACACTCAGAAATCAATCATGTCTTGATAATCGTTTGTCACTTTTTGTCAAGCACAAAGTGATAGAGACGTGCGATGCTCATTACGGTGTTGATTCTTGAGGCTCATTCTATAATAATAGCCTTAGTGTCCGTGCACACAGACCGGATCGGAGAGAAGAGCAGATTTAGATCGCAAGTAAAATAGAGGTCTTCCAACAATGCTCTTCCAGCCGGTCTATGTGAAACGGCTTGGTCAGCTCCGGTCAGTTCCAAGCGTATAATCCACGCCAGTCTGTGTCTAAAGAAGAGCTCCCGTCCGATGCTCTCCGAGCCGGTCTGTGTGAACGGACACCGTGTAGGACATCGTAACAAGGGGTTACTCGCACGGTGACGATTAACTCGCCCACAACAGCAATCCCTAGGAGGGTTGTCGTCATGCCGGCAGCTAACTATAAAACTATGACCTATAGCAGTTGCTAAAAACATTGTACCTACTCGTAGGTTGGTAATATTCTATTAGCAAGCTACTGCGACTTAGATTCCTCGTAAGAATGCTCATTTTTACGTGGAAAGTTGAAGAACAATTTACGTAGGCTTGAATAATGAGTTTTACTTGCACTAGATTTTTTTTTTATTTTACCTATATACCTATTGTGTGCTGTCTCTAATTGTGTATTTAATTGTATTGTTAGATACGTATTATCTTTCTGTGGTACCTAAAGCAAAGTCGCCTGATAATGCTAAATTTATTGATTTGATACCTATCTATGTATGTATTGCCAATGATGACCTTTGTAAAGGAAACGTGGCCGCTTACAATAGGCCTCTTAAGAAGGTTCAAGGCTGTGCTCGGAGTTTCTCTGCGCGACCATATTAGAAATGATGACGTTCGCAGGAGAACTAAGGTTACCAACATAGCCCAAACCATTGCAAATCTTAAGTGATAGTGGGCAGGGTATATTTTTCTAATTGTCTGCCGATAATGAGCGCTCCCTCACTTACTCAATTTGCAACCTTAGACTTTAGTTCACATTGTAGTAGATAGGTAAGTACACATTAAGGACGCTTTTATGCGTCTGCAATCTATGATGAACTTTCGTGTTCGTATTTGCAAAGCTTGTACGTATACTGGGTGTAAAAGACATGAACAGTCAAACGAGAACCATGTATTCTATACATCAAAATAAGACATATTTCAAAAAAATTATTGCTGTGAAATGATTTTTATTTTATGTTGTTAAAAAAAATTTCAAATTGTACCGCGCAATGTAAAGGGCTTAACTCGCACGCAACTCGCAAAACAGCGATAATTTTGCTAGACGGCGGCCCCGTTCGTTAGTGTCCGTGCGCATCGAGTGAGCTACATTGAACGCTAACGTTTTGAAGCCATTTTTTGTTATGAAATACTAAAAAAAATGATAATGTTAATAAACAATAATTAAGAAATAACGTATAAAATACGTTTTCATAAAAAAATTTAAAAAAAAATTATGACTTTGACCTTTAATAAAATCGTAACTATCAATTTCCCAGGTATAGTCTAAAGGCAGAAAAATGTTCTGATGGTGAGCAGAATACATGGTTTTCGTTTGACTGTTCATGTCTTTTACACCCTGTATTAGAATAAGTATTAGAGTACAAAATATTATTAAGTAAAATAATGCTATTGTGATTTTTTCTACATATAAAGTGTTTTTTAGATTATTATGTTGAGGTTTGTGTGTGTAAGTTTGTCTTGTTCAATAAAAAAAGATAAGCAAATATCTATCTTTTTAAAAGTGCTTGTTGAGGAGTGAGTGTTATTATTTCCTTTAACAAAATAAAAATTAGTCCTACAACTACTACAGGTCTTTTATTTATATTTTAAAATATTAAAAAATAAATATACTTGAACTTCCTTCTTAATTTGGTTCGGTATCGCTACTTTCCAAACTCAAAACTTCGGAATCGGAGAAATTGTCAAAGTTGCAATAACAAATTGTTAAGAACTTATTGGTAATAATAGTTTCATTCACGGATTTAAATGATTTTATTTTTATTTTACATATGTATATTTTACAATAACATGAAAGACAAAAAAATTGGAGCAAGTACGTGAGTTTGTATATTTGGGATCTGTATTCACGAGAGATGGGAAGTGTGAAAGTGATATAGAAAAACGAGTGAAAGCGGGAAATGCAGTTAATGGAGCTTTGCACGCTTTTATGAGCAGTCAGACGCTGTCTGACAAGGCACGACTGGCAGTACATAACGGTGTGCTGGTTCCAACACTAATGTATGGAAGTGAAAGTTGGGTATGGGAGAAAAGGCATGAAAGTAGAATAAATGCAGTAGAAATGAGAGCCTTGAGGAGCATGGCAGGTGTAAAATTGAGTGACAGGTTGTATAATAGCGTGATAAGAGAGATGTGTGGTGTGAAAGAAGACATAGTGACAAGAATTGAAAAAGGGATGCTCATATGGTTCGGACACGTGGAGAGGATGAATGAAAGTAGATTGACTAAAAGGATTTATGAATCAGAAGTGAATGGAGAGGCGGGGCGAGGTAGACCTAGGCGAACGTTTAACGATCAAATCGAAGACGTTTTGAAAAAGGGCCAGGTTAGAAGTACGCGTAACCGCCGAGCATGCATGAAGAATGTGATGAAAGTAGATGAAGCGAAAGAGGTATGCAAGGATCGTAGCAAGTGGAAACAAGTAATCTCTGCCTACCCCTGTGGGAGAAAGGCGTGACTCTATGTATGTATGTATGAAAGACAAAAAGAGAAAATCAGTTCATGATGACCGGTGATAGAAAGTAATGGAAGGGTCCAACACATTGGTAGGTACTACATCTACAAATGAATTGGAAGCAGTTTAGGAAGAAGCAATACAGTAATTATTATTTTAATTAAGTTTGTATAAAGCGAGTCACGAGTGTCCGTTGCTTACCAGGAGAGGTAGTGTTGGGTAGCCACTGTGTGCCCCACAAGCTGGATCGTTGATCTGGTAGGTCCTTGGGAGAGGCCTTTGCACAACAGTAGCTGTCATCGTCCGAAATAATGATGATGACGATGAAAGCGAATCACACATCGATTTTTGATGTTTGTGATTGTGACTGCTGTCTTATCCCAAGAAGTTTTATATCAGTTACAGTGTAGTAGGAGTTTCATCCACTTCATTGGTCATCATCACATAATTGACCCACCACCATTGTACCTAGTAATGAAAATCACCCCCCTTATTTCAGCCTTTTAACTATTAATATAAATACCGTACCTATGAAAATTAACCTTAAGACAAAATTTAAGTTCTATCAAGCCAACTATGATTTAATTAATAAGGAAATCTCAGATTTAAAGTGGGAAGAAATTTTATCGAAAAAAAATGCAGAATGTGCAGTCTTAGAATTTTATGATAAAATGTACTTGATTATTAAAAAACACGTCCCCCAAAAAAAAGAAAAGTCTTCTCATTTTCCTATTTGGTTTTCGCCGGCATTAGTTCATATCTTTAATAATAAAAATAAATCTTGGGTAAGATGGAAAAAATATAACAATATTTCTGACTATGAAAATTTTTCGTTGTTAAGGCGCCGGTTTAAAAAAGAATCTCAAAAATGTTTTAAAAAATATATACGGTTAGTAGAGGATAGTATTGGAGATAATATAAAATATTTTTGGACTTATATTAACACGCAAAAATCAAAAAAATCTCACTTTCCAAATTACGTTTATTATAAAACAGAATCATCAAAAAAGCCTGAAGATATACCTGCCCTATTTTCCACATTTTTTGAGTCTGTGTTTGAGCCGTCTTATGTTGATGATAACTACGACATTAAAAATATTGCAGACACTAATCTTACCTCTTCACTTAATTTAGCCAACATAGATATCTCTTCAAATTGTATATTAAGAGAGTTACATAAACTTGATACTTCAAAAGGCTCGGGTTTGGATAATATACCGCCAATATTTTTGAAGTCTACGGCAAAAACAATTTATAATGCCCTTCACATTTTATTTAATAAATGTTTAAAAGAAGGAGTATTCCCCGCAATATGGAAATCAGCGAGGATTGTTCCAATATTAAAGGGAGGTGATAAATCCAACGTTGAGAATTACCGCCCCATATCAATCTTGTCCACTCTGTCGAAGCTTCTTGAAAGATTAGTTCATAATTATATATACCCCTTATTAAACACCCTTATAATTGAACAGCAACATGGTTTCGTCAAACGAAGATCCACAGTCACTAATTTGTTATTATATACTTCACATCTATTTGAGGCACTAGACAAGAACAAACAAACGGATAGCATTTACACTGACTTTCAAAAGGCATTCGACAGGGTGGATCACAGATTACTACTGGAAAAACTCGCCTTTAATGGTGTATGTGGTGATCTGTGGCGTTGGTTTAAATCTTACATAACAAACCGTACACAGAAGGTTATTGTTAATGGTTATGAATCTGAACTTGTTCTCATTACATCTGGCGTTCCTCAGGGGTCGATCCTAGGTCCTCTCCTTTTTGTCCTTTTCATTAATGATGTCAATCAGTGCTTCAGATATAGTAATTTTTTGCTTTACGCTGATGACATCAAAATTTTTTACACAATCGATAACAATGATGATCATAATAAACTACAGGAAGATCTTGATCGATTTACCACCTATTGTAACAAGAACAAATTAAATCTAAGCCTCAATAAATGTAAAACAATCACATTTACAAAAAAGAAAAAACGTAAAAGCAGTTTCTCTTATCGTCTCTGTGGAGCCACATTAGAAACTGTCCATTATATTAGGGACCTGGGAGTGACCCTTGATAGTAAATTGCACCTAGACTTACACGTGGATAGTATTATTAAGAAAGCCTTCAAATTATATGGACTCGTCATGCGATCAAGTTTAAATTTTACACGACCTTCAACTTATCTTTATTTATATAAATCTCTGATCCGATCCCAAATTGAATATGCTGTGCCCATATGGAATCCATATTACAATAAGTATATTGATGCCCTTGAGGTGGTACAAAAGAGATACTTGCGAAGTATGCAATATAGGTGCTGCCATAACAGGTTACAATATGAAGAACTTCTAACTAAATATAGAATTTGTAAATTAAATATTAGACGCACGCATCTTGAAGCTATGTTACTTTTTGATTTATTCAGTAATAGATATGATTGTATTCAACTGGTTAGCAAATTAAGTTATAAAATTCCACGTAGAACCCAATTTCGTAGTAGTAATAAATCTCCAATGTTTGCGCTTCCTAGATGTAGCACTAATTCAGGTAAACGATCACCGATTTATCGGTTAACTAAATCTTTCAATGTCAATTTTAGTAGCATTGATATAACAATAACATCTTCTTCTACATTTAAAAAAAAAATTAGAGAACTCTTAAAATAACGGAAACTACCCCACTCTCATTGTTAGTTTTAATTGAATATTATATTTTTATTAATCTGTGGTAAGTGGTGCTGAAAGCACAATGAGCACCGTTTAGTTACTAAGACTCTATTATCTTTGTATATTGTGTTTTTGTTAACTTACCCCAATAAATAAAAAAAAAAAAAAAAAAAAAAAAAAAAATAATTGACGAAATTTATTAGATATCCCTTACACTGTGTAGACGCTATGATACCACAGGATGTATTATCAAACGGCAAATTCTGTTGGCAAAATGTTTCGCGACAGGCGAGCAGCCTATCAACCATTGTGAGCAGATATATTATGTTTAGCCAAATGTTACCTTTTATACGAACCGTATCGCACTGTGGGTGAGACAACGCGGCGTGTTTGGGACTCACCCGGGAATTCCCGGAAATATCCACTTCAATCTACATGCAACTTCAGAGCCCTTTTAGGGGAATCGGCGTAAGCTCCATCTCAAAAGTCTCCTCAACCAACTGTTACCTAAAGTTCTTCTCAACCCCTTTGGGGATTTTGTGCATGATGCTATGTATTTCAAATGTTCCCTTAGATTTGATTGTTTTTTGTTTCTAGGTCCCATTCCATACGAAGTGTTACCGTCTACGAAAGGCAAGAACCACCTCATAGTGGTCAAGGGTCATACGTTTTCGATCCAAGGTGGCAATCCGTACACGTTTTACTGTTCGAGGAAGTCCAACAAAGGTTGCAGGGCGCGAGTCTGCCTCAGTTCTCAGCAGGTTATTGTAAACGCGGACTTGAACCATAATCATCCGCCGCCAGTCCTCCACAGGACTAGCGGTGGCGGTATCATAAGAGTGGGCTGATTTACAATAATTCCTCAGTATTGTAAGGACATAAGGAACCTTTCATTTAGATAATATAAGTTTTTCATAATCTGTAATCGACATATTTATCGCATTATTAAAATTTAGGAGTGGCTTAACATTAATGAGTCGTCCCTTTGACTGCAGTGTTCTGTAAGGTATTTACACACACAGTAAGTGTGGATATTTACGCTCCGATTCCCAGTAGCTAGCGCTGTGCTCCACATCTATTAGACCGCGACATAACGTTTGGTTTGTCAAATATCAGTTGTAGTTCTACGCTATGAAGACAGACTTTACGGGTACTGCTTATCACCAAGACATATGCTTGTCTGCCAATCAAAAACATAAAAAGGCTCATACCTTCTTAATACAAAACGTGGACTAAAGTTACCCATGCTTTAAAACTGATGCTGTCATTTTTTTTTGCTGTTGAAAGACTGAGTCGGCGTCAGTTTTACTTAAACCACGACTAACTTTAGTCCATAGTAATCTTGGGCAATTACAGGTCAGCAGGCCTATTTACTAACTTTTTTTGATAGATGAAAGTGATAATTACCGAGTGAATTGTATCCAATGCTGTTTTACACGTCGCGCTATTATGGCACTTGTCGTGTAAACAGCAATGGATATGTGACTTTCATCTATCAAAAAAGTTAGCGAATACGCTGGCAGGTCGTTATAGCAGTACTTAGTTCATTTGGATGAACAAACGGAGAATGATAAATGTTGACGTGATTAACTTTAAATTCGTTCGTGAAAGTCGCACCTAATGCCAATATTTGTAGCGGACCTGCATTTATTAAGATTTTAATATTATTTTACGTAAAAAAACAGCGTCTTAACTACGAAGCGTGTGAGTAAAGGTCGAAGCACCTTATCGCCACCGAAAGGGTAACTATGAACGCTACAGACACTACGACTACATTATTATTTTCATTATTAATCTTCATCACAATCACAAATCACAACAGCCTTTTATCGACTCATTGGGACACAAGGCCTCTCCTTGTTATTGAAGGAGGTTTAGGTAGTAGTCCAACATGCTTGCCCAATGCGGATTGGTGGACGGAGTATAAGGTGATCAACCCCTTTGCTGATCCATTAGTCGCCTTCTAGGAGGATACGGGGTGATACTATTCTATTCTGCCGGCATTACACGGCCACTTATAACTGTTATTCGGGCCCGTTTAATTATATCTGCGATTTGTGATGATAATTTAGTTTGTCTAATATAGTGAGTTAGTTTAATAATTTTGCCAATAAAGAATATTTTTTGTATATGAGTTTTCTTACTACTCTGCTCTCCATTTATTATGATTTTGAGGCCGACTTTCTGCCTTACACCATTTCAAATAATATTAATGAAGAAAACTAACGATCATCCTGAGAAATAATTTACGTTGCGTTGAAATTACGAAATAAACTCAGACACTTCTTTGTCAATGGTGGTAAATTCTAACATGCAAATAATATTAATGTAAGTAAACTAGCGGTTATCGTGAGAAACAATTAACGTTGTGTTTAAATTACGAAATAACTCAGACACTTCTCTGTCAAAGTTAGTAAATTCTAACATGCAAATAAATTTATTAACTCCAGTAGTTATCAACTTAGAAACTCAGTGATTGGTTAACGTGACCGTTAGCTTATCCAAACTACCCTATAGTGTTTATTTATTACTCTGTGTCCAAACCGAACGCATCAAACGAATAAAATTTTAGAATTCCAGTTTTAGAAACAAACGACGTATTTTTTAGAGATAATAGAAAAACTTTGTTTTGTGTACACAATTGTAAACTTTTACTACCAATACTTAAGTTGAATTTTAATTTAATTTCAGATGTTGAAGTGAAATTTCTGAGCACTGCCCGAGGAGGGTACATAGCTATGGTCGACGGGTTCACATTTTCTCGGACAAATAAGTATTCATATAACTTCTATTGCTCCAGCAAGTTATCCAAAAAGTGTAGAGCGAAAGTGAAGCTCGATTCGTCAGACAGGGTAGTTCTTTACGAATCGCAACACAATCATCCTGCTCCTCGATATCATTTGACATCAAAAGGAACTTACGTACCAATCAAAGATAATTCTTTGATATAGGAACTACACAGCACGTAGTTATATTAAGAGCTCGACATGGGTCAATTAGCGCCACCAAAAGGTACATTTAATTCAGATCAATTTTGATAAAATTGAATCGGTCGATATTTTTACATGCGAGCTAAATTTAATAAACCACTAGGTGGTAGCACTGTTTGTAGGGTCGTCAGGGTAGGTACCACCGCCTTTCTTATTTCAGCCGTGAAACAGTTTGCTGTTTCGGAGTGAAGGCAAAGGTAGTCAGTGTAATTACTGGGCATGGAAGCACAAATGGAAGGCATTTCATCTGAGGCCTCAGGATAAAAACGCACCTGCAAAAACAACTGAATTTTTCCTTGTTATTGCAGGTGTTATCCACTTACTACCAGGTGGGCCGGCAGCTTGTTTGTCATCTAGTTGTATAAAATAATGACACACCACTAATATTCATTGTTCCGTTTAGTTTTAAAATGAGTTTTTACGATAAGTAACCACTTATAACAAAGAACTCATTGTATAACTTAATGGAAGAACGTAAACAAGTGCACAGTAGTTCAATAAATATTAGACGTGTACTATGTGATCGTTGCCGTTTTACATTTTCCAATATTGATCTGGCTTAGAAGTTATAAAATTAAACGTAATAGTGGCGCTAGTTGGCTCGAGTCAGCCCCTTACGACCCCTTTTTAGTCAGGTCGGTAAGTTTTCGTTTCGGTAAAGAAACTGTACATATTCTTTAACGAGAATAAATTTTTGACTTACTCGTTTCGTTTGATCGGAGTGACGGGGCGAATCGAGCGGCTCGTTATAGAGTTGAGTGTCAGCGATCTGTACTGAAACGATTCATCTTCCTGACTGAATCGTTTAATCCACAGAACATAGATATGTTTTAATCTCTCATTTAATTACACGCACTCTGTGAAGAATCTGTACAGACTTTCTACAGAAAGGAGAACGCACAAAGCGGGTCAGGACTCAAGAAGGGGTCTGAAAGAGATGAATTACACCAGATTCATCCTCGGGTAATACCTCTACTTTATAGAAGACCACAAGTGAAATAACTCTACATTTTTATAGCGTCGTGTTTCTGTCGATGAGTTACCAATGATAGCATTAATTAAGCGGGCCGAATGTTTGATTATGCAACAGGCGGAGTACATTTATAAAATTAAGGCCGCGTCCCCATTACACAGTTACCGGCTATCTCACTCACTCAGACTCAGAAACAGTCAGCTGTTTTTAATTTTTTATGATCTCCGGACAGATGAATTAATATACTGTATTGTGAAATGGCGGCCGAGTACCGCGAGACGCAGCTTTGGTAGGGTCTCCACAAGGTGGACCGACGATCTGTTAAAGGTCGCGAGAAGTCGCTGGAAGCGGGCAGCGCAGGACCAATAGGGTTTGGTTATCCTAGGTCAGGCACATGTTCAACATTGTGTGCCTCTTGGCTGATACAATGATGAGTGTAGAATGTATTATGATGTCCACGGATAAATCGTACAAAAATGTTTTTTAACGTTAGCTTTTTTGTGTTATCTATGTTACTTGTTATAGACTATGTTAGCATGGATTAGCATAGATGGCTTGTTTCGGCATGCATCCTGTATAATATTGTATTAAATAAAAGATTTGTGACGTTCTACTTAAAAAAAAAACTTTAATTAATTGCTAAAATATAAGCTAAATTATCATAAAAATCTACAAACAATAGTCCAATGTCCGGGTCCGGGACCAATCGATTTTGGACTTAATATCAAACATGTTTTGTTCTAAAACCTATTGGGGAAACTTGACCGTTTGTGGTAACCTGTCATGCTGTAGTCTGTACACTGAAGAGTTCTTAATTAATGTAAATAATTGGAAATATTTGTTAATTATATATATAAAAAAAATAAGTGATTTATATGTGTTTGATTTCATATCTTTTGTAATTCTTTAGCCGTTTCCGTATACTTCAGATTTAGGTACTAAGACGTAGTATAACGGGTGTAAAAGACATGAACAGTCAAACGAAAACTGAAGTATAAACTTCAGTATTTGGTACTAAGACATAGTACTTATATCTAAAAGATGTTCTAATAATGAAATATTCTTCTTTTAGGTACTTACAAATTTATTAATACAGTTAAAGGAAAGAAGCTGTTGGTGGAAAAATACTTGTTCAGTCAAATATCGAGTGATTTGCGTTACTGGCGGTGTGCGAACAGCCATCGAGCTCGCTGTAAAGCAAGGGTCCGGTTTAAGAAAGGAAAATTGATGTATGACAACTTGGTTCATACTCATGAACCTCCTTTTCTGTATTACCGACAGGACTAATGCATTTATTCATCATCGCTGCAGTATGATATAAATGCACGGGTATATGGGACTCAGAGGTGAGACCCCCCCACTGGATAGTGGGTACTAAGCACCCTCTCCGGGCATCCTGCCAAGGAACACTATGATGGCGAACCGGAAGCTTTCGTTGCCGCCCTTTCGACCCCAAGCAGTACATCGTTCCATCGCGTTAGATGTGTGTAAATACCGCACTGCGGACCGCTGGTCTTGGAGACCGCGTCCACAAAGCACAAGGCTCCGCTGGCCCTAAAAAAGGGCCTTTTTCCAGTGCGCGCAGAGATCCCAAGGACAGGTTGGATGAAACTTAAGCGCAGTTTAAGTCATGTTTCTTAGGGGAAAACGTACAATATGTTAGCTTTAATGTGTTATACTTATATATGTTATAGAATATATTAGTGTGGAATTGGGAGAAACTACTCGTTTGTTAAAGCATGCATCAAACATTCTGTATAATTTTTTCAACGCTAAACTTTTAATAATCACTTGCATCTTATGGCCCATTGTTGTATTTTGTTGAAATATACTTATATTAGTACTGAATTTCAAATTCGTTTTCCTCTACTGCAGCCTTACGTAGAAAAAAAATTAATTCAGCTAGCATTTACTAAAAGGGCAGTTCATTAATGAAGGGAATTCTTCTTTTAGGTATTTATAAATTCATTGACATAGTAAAAGGAAAGAAATTGTTGCTGAAAAATTACTTGTTCAGTCAAACTACGAGTGATCAACGTTACTGGCGGTGTACAAACAAAAATCGGGCTCGTTGCGGCGCAAGGGTCAGGTTTGACGACAAAGGACAACTGGTGTGTCAGAACTTGGTACATAACCACGAACCTCCTAAGTGCATGAGGAAAAGCAATGGGCTATATTTCATTATGTCATAAATCAATAATCATGATGTAATCAAAAATTAAATAATAATCGATAATTAATTATGATGTTACCTATGCCACAGGCTATGCTCAACCCCTATTGTGACTACGAGCGAGATCGTATATGTGTATGTAATAATACATAATGACTGGAAATATATTGGTATTACTAGATGATAGGCCTGTATGTAGGGTCGTCTGGGTAGGCTTTTCCTATTTCATCCGTGAAACAGTTTGCTGTGTTTCGGATTGAAGGGAAAGGTAGCCAGTGTAATTACTGGGCATGGAAGGCATTTCATCTGAGGCCTCAGGATGACAACGCACCTGCAATACCAAATGATTTTTTCCTTGTTATTGCAGGTGTTTATAGGCAACGCTTTCCACTTACCACCAGGTGGGCCGTCAGCTTGTTTGTCATCTAGTTGTATTAAAAATTCTTTTAAAATAACACTATTCATGAATGGAACAGCATTTTTTTTTAATTCAATTGCACTATGAATAGATATATTATGCGTAGAGTCTTATTTTAAAAAGATGCCAATGTCTTCCCAGACATGCAGGCATCAAAGTTCAAGACGGAATGACACTCAGAAATCAATCATGTCTTGATAATCGTTTGTCCAGACAAGGCGGACTGACGATCTGATAAAGGTTGCGGGAATCCGCTGTGTGTGCAAGACCAACCGGTTTAGAGATCCTTGAGCGAGGCATATGTCCATCTTTGTTCTTCAAAAACGGGCTGTTAGAGCAATCTAGCAATTTATCAACTAGGTCCGCGTGACTCCCCCAGAGAAAGGTTCAAGGAGATAAATATTCTAACTGTGTCATCACAATACACATATACTTACTGTACCTATGCAAAGAAAAATATTATTATGCATTTTTCTGAAATATGCCATACGCATAATGTAAATACTAGGAAGAAACACGATCTGGTTGTACATAAAACTCGTCTCCACAGAATAAATTTCTTTGTGGGCCAATACGTTTTTACATTATGCTTCCGAAGAATATTAGAGATTTGCCGTAGATATTAGAGAGTAAAATCTACCCAAAATTTACGCATTTAAAATTGTAATTCATTCATATTGATACTATTGACTGTAATGATGTTTTGAACTCATTACGAAATTGTAAGCTGTGGAGTTTCTTTACGACAGAGAAATATGGCGTGTATCTAACGATATCACTTGCGAAATAATAAGCTAAATGAAGTATCATAAAAACGTACAGACAATCGCACGTCTGGCCACCACAAATTGTTAAATTTATCTACTTCACCAATTTTGCACTTTGTTAAATACTTTGTGTAATGCTTAAAACATAAATGTACCACTTTCTTTTTTCTTATGTCACTAACATTAATAATGATATGTGTAAAAAAACAATGTTATAATTCACAGTTTTGAGATATAACTTTAAATTTATTTTAATTAAAATTTGACATTGGATTTACCTGAAAAACTAGAAAAAAATGCACTGAAAAAAATCGACTTGCCTCAGGCGGGACTCGAACCCGCACCTTCCACAATCCGGTTTTTCTAGTATTATATTTACGCGTTTGTAAACGCAAAAATAAAATTATTCCATAATGTAAGGTAGTTTCATCTTAGCTGGGCGTCAAATATTTGCAAAAATATTTCGTTCGGGTCTTGGAAGTTCAAATTTCAAAGATTTGATGAAACGATGTTTACCATAAAAACATAAGCACCAAGCACTGACAAATTTCGACAGCGGAAAGCAGTGCCTCGGTGGCGAAATTGGTCAACGCGTCCACCCGGATTGTGGAAGGTGCGGGTTCGAGTCCCGCCTGAGGCAAGTCGATTTTTTTCAGTGCATTTTTCTAGTATTATATTTACGCGTTTGTAAACGCAAAAATAAAATTATTCCATAATGTAAGGTAGTTTCATCTTAGCTGGGCGTCAAATATTTGCAAAAATATTTCGTTCGGGTCTTGGAAGTGCAAATTTCAAAGATTTGATGAAACGATGTTTACCATAAAAACATAAGCACCAAGCACTGACAAATTTCGACAGCGGAAAGCAGTGCCTCGGTGGCGAAATTGGTCAACGCGTCCACCCGGATTGTGGAAGGTGCGGGTTTGAGTCCCGCCTGAGGCAAGTCGATTTTTTTCAGTGCATTTTTCTAGTATTATATTTACGCGTTTGTAAACGCAAAAATAAAATTATTCCATAATTGGATTTACCTGCTAGTTGGCCATTTACCTATTCTTAATTACTACTACAGTTAATAATATAAGTATTCAAAAACTTTTGGTCACCCATCTGAGTACCGACCGCGCACTTGGTTACTTAACTTTCGTGATCGACGACTCAAAAGTTGATAGAAACCTTATATTTTGATGTCATACATGCATGTTAAATTTGGTTGCAATAAGTTAAAGCATACTCGAACGGTATTTTTGGACTCGGGGAGGTCCAACACGTGTAAATCCGTCAAGATCTCGAGGTCGAATTTTTTGACGATTACAAGACTTCCTCTATACTACGTTTACGAGAAAGTAAAAATATTTTTATTATGTTTATATTCGATTTTGCTTTAAAGTAGGTACTACATTTTTTACTGTAACAATGACAATTTTGGTGTATTAAATATGATAAGTATTCACTTTAGCTATTATTTTTTTTTGACATTGTATCATTTTAAGGACTTGATTTGTTATTTTGTCAATTTAATAATTAAATATATTTATGTAATGCTATTAATGGTGCCCTTTCACCTTTGTAAAACCACATGTAAAATAAATAAATGAATTATGATTAATTGTATTTTAAATAAGTTTCTGTACATTACAGGTTTACGTAGTAAAAAAAATAACTTCGCATATACTAAAAGGGCAGCCTGTTAATGAATGCAATTATTGTTCTTTTAGGTATTTATACATTTATTAACACGGTAAAAGGAAAGAAGCTGTTGGTGAATGATTACTTGTTCAGTCAAACAACAAGTGATCAGCGCTACTGGCGGTGTACAAACAAACATCAGGCTCGGTGCGAAGCCAGGGTCAGGTTTAACGACAAAGGACAGCTGGTGTGTCAGAACTTGGTACACACCCACGAACCTCCTAAGTACATGCGGAAAAGCAATGGGCAGTATGTCATTATTTAATACTAGCTTCGGCGCTAATATGTCAAAATAATAGGGGTTTAAGTATGAAATTGCCGTTTTGTATAGAGAATTTAACGAAAATTATTTTTTCCATACAAACAAATTTGGCATTTTTTAAGGAATCACTAATCTGAATTTTGTGTAATTTTGTGGATATGTTTAGACAACATTAAGCTATAGGATACTTAGAGAAAAAAATTGAGAATTGATACCTGTAAAAAAATATTGATTTTTTTATAATGGGGACGGACACCTTTTAGGACGAGCTGTTTTTGAAGATGTATTTCTAGTGAGAAAAATAAAAATAAGAATAAAATTTTGAACATAAATATATGTCCTTGTAATGAAGTTTAAAATAAAAAAAGAATAATGGCCATAGCTATTGTTTTAAAGGAATTATACACTAATGTATAATGAGGAAAAAATCGGCAATTTCATACTTTAACCCCTATTATATGGGAACTTTCGTGACGAGTTTTACTCAAGTTATTGTTGTAAAAACACGTTTTGTGAGACTCCATTTTTATCTTTATCTATCGTACAATTTATTGTTATTTTATGAATACACTAGCTTATGCCCGCGACTTCGTCCGCGTAGAATAGTTACTTCGGGCAGCATTTAAATTTTCTTATTATTTCTTCTAACCCAAGCGCCATATACCTACAAATTTTCATAGATTTTACTTAAAAAATGACGGATTTCCATACAAACTTTCATCCCCTATTTTACGCCCTTAGGGATTAAATTTTCAAAAATCCTGAAAGACGTCATTCTTAATTTCTAACTAAGTAACTAAATACCAATTTTTATCGATTTAGCTTCAATCCTGACGGATTTCCATACAAACTTTTCATCCCCTTTTCACCACCTTGAGGGTGAATTTCCAAAAATCCTTTCTTAGTGCACCCATAGACCTCACAAGGAACCTACGTGCCCAATTTGGAATCGCTAGGCCCAGCGGTTTGGGCTGTGCGTTGATATGTCAGTCAGTCATTCATTCAGTCAGTATTTATTTTTATATATATAGACTTACTTTTGCCCGCGACTTCGTCCGCATAGAATAGTTACTTCGGGCAGCATTTAAATTTTCTTATTTTTTTTTCTAATGAAATGACAGATTTCTATACAAACTTTCATCCCTTATTTTACCCCCTTGGGAATTAAATTTCCAAAATCTTAAAATACCACTTTCTTATTTTCTAACTGGAAGGACATATACCAATTTTTAAGGATTTTACTTTAAAAATGACGGAATTCCATACAAACTTTTCACCACCTTATCACCACCTCAGATGGTGAATTTCCAAAAATCCTTTCTTAGTGCACCCGTGGACCTCATAAGGAACCCACGTACTAAATTTGGAATCTCTGGACCCAGCGGTTTGGGCTGTGCGTTGATATGTCAGTCAGTATTCATTTTTATATAAATAGATAAGTATTTTCAATTGACATTGGCTAAGTGCATACCTAATACATAAGTTGTCGCGAAGCTATTAACTAAGAATAGAACCTTAATGATTTGGTTTTAGTTCCTACGATCGTTAATAACATGATATAAGGCACGAGATGAATACTAAATGCGTTTTTAGCAATGTAATAATAATAGGATATTTTGTTAGTAATCAATTTTTATTTATTTTATTAATAGCTATCTCTTTCTGTAAAGTTCTTTGTTCTCTTCCATTCACTCAGTATGGATAGGCGCCATCTTTATTAAAAGATGTTTTACGTGTTCGTCAAACAAATATTTGGTTCGAGTCCAGACCACCACTAACACGGCGTCGAATGTAATAACTATAATTTAAGTTTAATTGGCAGCGTTGGTAGGCCCCCCACAAGGTAGACTGACGATCTAGTAAGGGTCGCGGGAAGCCGCTAGATGCGGGCAGCGCAGGACCGACCGGCTTGGAGATCCTTGGGGGAGGCCTATGTCCAACAGTGGGCGTCTCTTGGCTGAAATGATGATGATGAAGTTTAATTTGGGGTTGAATTAATGCAGTGATAATACTCTGTATGTAAGCTTTATTACTATTAACTAATACTATATTTTATGGCTTTATTGTGTGTGTACGTATCTAGATGTAATTTGAAATTTATTTAATAAATGTTATTTGACTCGTATTAGACTAATATGAAATGGTTTTTCATGGTAGTTGGTTGATTCGTACTAGAGAATTTTAGTGAACAATTTATTAAATCGAAATTGTAACGGAATTACTAAAATTTATTATGTAAGTGTGTTTACATTATCAATTGTATTTTTTGATTTTTAGATTTGAATAAACAAGAATATAATAAAAATACGAGTTTTCCATTTCTGTATTGGAGTTGGTTTTAGTTTGCGTCAGACAAAATGGGCGTGAAGTTCAGTTCGGACTTATATTATCTCTCGCATTGTTATTTTTACATTTGTACTCCTGCTTACAATCAGCTTAGATAGTTTATTTTGCTGTGTGCAATACAGCTTAGCAGAAATATAACCTGAATGTTATTTATTATAAGTTATCTACTTTTCAGAATTATTGGTAAAATTTATTACGACAGATAAAGGGACGAGACTCATGGTCGAAGGATACTTGTTCAGTCAGACTACAAGTGACCAGCGCTACTGGCGGTGTACGAACAAACAGCTGGCTCGCTGCGAAGCCAGGGTCAGGTTTAACGATAAAGGGAAACTGGTTTATCATAACTTGGTTCATACCCATGCACCACCCAGTTACACAAAACTGAGCGATGGCAAATATATTATGATTTGATACTGCGGTTCCCTGCTAGGTGTTCTATGTTTGATGTTTTTTTTTATGGCTGTTGGTGCTGACCGAGAAATTTTACAGCGTCGCCGAAGATTTTTCTAGAAGGAACTTCCAGGAGAAGATTTCTAATAGATAGGTATCTGACGTAAGCGACTTTCACTGTTGTCGAGAGTCAGCAGGTTCAGATCGAAAGTGAGAGAACTGAAAGGCTTGTATAGGCTAATTGTGCCTTAACGGGTAGGAATCGAGGAGAAGCCCAGGCACATATCTCTACCTGTGTGCACCGGGTTTTTGCACCCATCTGCGAGTGTGGTGATGTGTATGACGATGTTGTGTTCTGCAAATTACGATTATGTTAGCGCATAGTGCTCGTGATAGACAGATCCTGATAGGCTAGGACGGGACCTTTCTAGTTATGCGACGCGATCGCTGATTGGAGTGCAATCTGCCGATCGCACTACAAGAGGATATGTTAAGTTATCCTGCTACTTATCAGCAATATTGCGGCAGACTTTATGTCCGTGATATCGCTGATAATTTGCAGTAGTATTGCCTTCGGTGGTATAGTCACGAGATTGCAATACGTTGGCGACAAATGTATTGCCATGACACCTCCGCTAGGTGCCAGTAAAACAGGCAGGCTTGATGTCGCGATGGAGGATTTACGTGCCAACGGTCTCTCCACTAAAGATGCCGAAGACCGCGCGAAGTTGGCTAGAAAGATTAGGAAGGCAGACCCTGGGTCCTCGGGCGAAAGCGTTTAGGGCACAACCGGGTAAACGCAAGGATGATAATGATGTTGAGTGACTCGGTGTGTTTCGGTTCCAACATATGGCACTAAACCGCATATATAATATATGTACTAATAATAGATCTCTGTTGGCGCTATAAAAGCCGTCTGTAACCAACAATAACAAAACAGGAATAGTTGGTTAGTCGCGTCGTAGCCACACTGGACCCGCGTTTACTCTCTGCATTGATGTCGAATTATGGCCGGTTCTAGGCATAAGATTTTGATAGATATACGAAATTTGATATACCTACTCAAAGTTCTACCATTCGGGGAATCTGACGGTACTTTTTTCATTGAAACCCGTCAAACAGTGAAGCATAAATAATGAAGCGAATTAAATAAAAACAGTTATAAGTTCACTAAAGAGTAGCTAATAAATTTATAAATCTTTAGTAATTCTAAGTTTCAGTGGAAAATATTATATATTTAGATTTTGATGAATGAATGTTTTTAAATTCTACAATTTCTTAATAAAATATATCCCTGATATGTTGTTCGGTTTTCCATATCCTCCTACAGCTTAGTCTTTCTCCTGAATCGTATGTGTGATCGCGCGTTTTTATGTCATTGCACAATTTTGCTCGCTGCTCGTTCCCGCCCGGCACATTTACGAACCCTAGCGTCAACGCAAGAGTAGACTAATAACTCGCCGACAGCCCGCAGATAAAGTGCTGTTCTTGGTATACCGTGGTCGTAGTCTCACGAAAGGTTGAGCAGAGCTTTTTAGGTAACATTACAACACACATTAAGCAACATCTGGCAGTATGGGTAATGCAGAGCCTTCAGATAATGACAGGTTGCCAGCCTGTCTCGTACATAAAAGGACCAAGCCCAAAAAAGTTACCAGGACAGACGTTACACTCAAAATCATCTCAGCAACCCGGGTAGGTTATGAAAATGTCGTTTCGTATACCTTTCAGAGAATTATTTTTTAATCTGGATCGAATTTTTCAGACTTATTAATACAAATGCTGACATGTGGAAATGGGAGGAGAATGTTGATTTGCAACGATCAAACCTTTTCGAATGGCTGGAAGTCAAGATGCTGGTACTGCTCTAAACGAAAGTCCACCAAATGTCCAGCTCGCATCATCCTTGACAAGTTTAATAACTTGACGAGGTATAACCTTGACCACAATCACTAAAATGTTTGAGATGAAAACTCTTAGCATTACATGGATTCAGACTATCCATAGTTGTAAGGAACCAGAAACAGTGACTTACACATTGTATATACTTTATTTTACACATAAATGGTTATAGAAATATAATAGGTACATAAGAAAGGTACTATCGTGGTTTCCCTAATCTTCCACCTTAAGGGTCGTTTTTGTATAACACTGTCGACAACTACCCTTAGCCTGTTGATCAATAGAATTCTGAGCGAAGATCCCAGAGTGGTGCAATACAATTGCCTTAACAAACATTGCCATAAAGACATCTGGTTGCAATTAGATGACCTTTTTTGTAAATGGCAACCAGATACCTTACAGAACAAAAGAGGGTCTTCTATTAGTCAACAATAATAGAAGGCGGGGTCACCAGAAAGGGCTCGCTTCAAACGAAAAATTTTTAAACAAAATTTTACTAAGACCCAGTGGAACACTGTTAACTTTGTCGATTTTACTATCAAGTAAAATCGACAAAGTTAACAGTGTTCCACTTATAGGCGATAATCGCTTGGCACTGTCGTGGTTTATTGACAATGACACGCCCCCTTATAAGGGAGTCTTGTAGTCTGGCAACTAGATTGAGGCAATAGGAGCAGAGAATATCGTCAGCAACGCTAGAGCGACTGCGTGGAGTAGAGGTGACCTGCGGAAGAGGAGTTAAAACGCTGCGCCTTATTAATAAAATGTTGAAGCGGAAAAGCTAGAAAATTTAAGGTTTTTCATGCTTGACGTGGGAAGCTCTTGGCCTTCATCTCAACTGCAATGCCAGTTTGCGAGCAAGCATAACATAAATAGTAGCTCATATCATATCTGCAGCGCGTAGTTATCAACTAAACCAAAACTAACCTATTAAACCTAATCTAATCTAGAAGGATGGCCGTGTGATGCCGGCAGAGTAGAATAGCATCACCCCATATCCTCCATTGGGTGTCGTAGAAGGCGACTAATAGATCAGCAAAGGGGTATTGATCACCTTATGCTTCGTCCACCAATCCGCATTGGGTAAGCGTGGTGGAATACTGCCTAACCCTCCTTGGATAACAAGGAGAGGCCTTGTGTCCCAACAGTGAGTCGAATTATAAAGGCTGTTGTGATGATTACGTGAATCTAGAACAAAAGTAGATAATGATGTTTATGTGTATTTAATGTTACCTGACCATCTTTTGTATACCTTGTTCAAATGCAAAAAAACAATAACATTTAATTATGTAGAACCTATATGTACTAAGTGTGTTAATGCTGTGTTTGTTGTATATCATTGGTTATGTATTGTTATCTTTTAATATTATTATTTTTTGTATTGTGAAACTTCCCTCTAAGTTACTTGCTCGATAGTGATCATGTCCATCCTGGAAGAGATTGCACTCAGCGATAAGGTCACCCACAGTACCAATTTTATATGTCTTTTGTTATGTAATTTTATTGTTTGTTGCTGTACAATAAAGTACTTATAAATAAATAATTAATGTGAAATTATTATTGGGAGTCAGGGCTTACCTAATGATTAATAAGACATTTGATTACTGTACCAAGTTAAGGTTATATCAATTGATGGTTATATCCATTATTCATTATATTATTATACGTTATTATTACAAAAGTTTTAATTTTCAGACATATTAGTCCAACTGCTGACATGTGACAGCGGTAGAAGAGTGTTGATCTGCAACAACCAAACCTTTTCGAACAGTTGGAAGTCAAGATTCTGGTACTGCTCTAAGCGGAAGGCCACTAAATGTCCAGCTCGCATCATCCTTGACAAGTTTAGTAACTTGACGAGGTACAACCTTGACCACAATCACTAAAATGTTTGAGACGAAAACTCTAAGGCACTTTGCAGACGGCGGGCGGGGCAGTCTCTTTGACCACGAAGTAATAAAAACCGCGTCTACCCGTCGATGTTTGCGGCTACCCTCACCGCGAACACAAAGCACATGAGGGACGGAGGCAGTTAGTTCACAACGTTCGTTCTAGTGAAAGTGGCGCGGACTGAGCTAGCCGCCCCTTGCCGCCGTCTGCGTTACTGCATACAAACTGGTTTGTGTGATACTTGGCGGGTAACCATGGACATGCCGCGCCATCAGTGCCCGCCGGACATCTGCGGAGCGGTCTTTTTGCCCTCTATGTGCGTTGGTAGTATATGAATCCCTTTGCGCAATCGTTCGCGGTGAAATTGACCGGCCCGCCCCGCCCCGCCGTCAGCAAAGTGCCTTAGCATTCCATGTTTCACCGTGTGGGTGCGCCGGGTCCAATATACTGCAGGGAGACAAGAACAGGGACTTTTAGCATAATATACTTTTCATCCCACCACCTCGGAAAGTGTAATTTTGCGCTTCGAAATCTGGCTGGAAAATTCTATTTTATTCGCTTGAGTGGCAAAGTAGATTTGAATTTAGAACATCACATATAATGAGTACTCAATATAATTGTAAATTCAAAACGTCATTAAACCTATTTAATGTAACCTCTATGGTGCCAAATTTATGATTAGAACTTTTTAAATTGTGAAAAAATTCTTTTTCATTTTGTCATTTCCTCGCTGAGGTGGGATGAAAAGTTACGTATTGCACTCGAGTGGAAAGATTTTTCACCTTGTGCTCGTTTGTTTCCCTCGCTGACGCTCAGGATTCTAATTTAGAATCCTTCGCTTGCTCGGTCATCCAAATCGAGCACGCGGTTAAAAAGGAACTTTCCACTCTTGTATAATAAATAACTATTATTGTACACATGAATTCATTATAGAAATACAACGCGTTACAGAATAACTCGTAAAGCCCGAGAGCTGATGGACATAGTTGAGAGGTAAAGATGTTTCTCCCGAGTTCTTGTTGTAAGAACACGAGTTGAGAGGCTTTAACTCAATCTACCGTACATTTTTTTGTAACCTAAAGTACATTTTCACTTGACATTGGCAAAATGCGTAATCTTTGTCGTGAATGCCATTTATTAAGAATAGTTAGATAGAGTAGGTACAAGCTGAAAACCTGTCATTGAACTCTCATTTAATGCCCTAACACAGAGCTGTAGTCCTGGCAGGGAAGTAGTGGGGCTAATTCAGCCCATAAAGCAAAAGTTGCAATTTTTTTTGCAAAAAGTCTCTTCCGAGCCCTGAAATTGTATTTAAAGAGAAAAAAATAATAAGAAAATGGCATTATCGCCCTATTTACAACGTTTATATTATTCAATTCTATTCTTAATTAATAGCCTCGCGTCGCATTAAGCGTACGCATTTTGCCAATGTCAAGTGAAAATGTAACTAAAGTAACAAAAATAATTGTTCGGTTGATTAAGGTTAAAAATGGAGTCTCTCAACACGTGTTTTTACGACAAGAACTCGGGAGAAACTCACGTTTATACTAAAACCAAATCGTTATCGTTTTCATACATTTTGACAACAGTTTGACAGATGACAGCTGTCAAAACGTATGAAAACGATAACGATTTGGTTTTTGGTAAAAAAGTTGTCAAAGCGCGATAAGGCCCGTGTTCATTTAGGAGGTTCTGACTTTACCAGATGCTTGCAAAGCTGTTTTTACAACACCTACTATAAATGCAATATAACAAATATAATAAATTATCAAAGCCAAAAATATTGTCAACTTTAGTCAGTTCTAACCGGAGCTAGCTATTTAACAGTGGGGTAGTGCCTATTTTAATAATTGTCTACTTTAATGGCTTTTCATTCACAAAGGTTTGCAATCTCTATACTAGGATGTCATTGTACTGGCTTCGAAAAAGTGTTCTCAGTTTAAAAATTGACAAATCGATCTTCTACAATTGTTTCATGTTTTTCGAAAGAATTATGTTTTATAACTTGGAATATTATGCTAAGATGTTATAAAAATTATTATTTTTTTAAGATTAAACATAATGCTTTATTGTAATTTTACTTTATGCAAATCTGTAACAGTGTATTCCTTACTCAAAATGAAAATAAAAACTGAATCAAAGAAACAAAGCTAATACATGATTAAATACGGGTTACTTATGATGTATTTGAAAAAATGTGTCTAGGTTAGTATTATGAAACAAATCATAAACAAAAAAAAAAAAAATTGTAAACTGTTGAAAACATTTTACAGTTGATTAGAAGTAAAAAACTTTATGTTAATTTTAAGACGAGACCAGGGTAGCAGGAAGACTTAAAGTGTGTAATCAGGAAATTTATTGTCTATTTTTATTAAGCAAAAAAAAAAACCGTGACGAAAACGTCAAACGGAGCTATACTCCATAAATCTTTCGTCATCACATTCATTTGCCTGCCCTGATCCCAACATTACTTAGGGTCGGCGTAAATTAGGTTAAATAAACGTTTCATGTTTTATAGAAATGTAAGTTTAATTTTTGAATTGAAAATAAAATGTGTTAGTTTTTAAATAGATTTTAAGTCCTTTTTCTTAAATAAAGGTTTGGTTTGAAACATAAACTTGTTTTTGTTTTTGGTTATCGTGTCTTTTTTCTTAAAAGCTCAATAAACGTATTTTACTTGCGTTTTTAATAAAAGCAATATTACGTATTTGACTAATTTCACTTATCTGGGCATATTGAAAGGACAAATGCCTGCAGTTGTTATGTTCTGTAATTATTGCACAAGTAGTATTTGGTGTTCATACGAACATTGAAATAATTTATATTGGTTTATAAAATGCAGATTTCATTTCCGCCACTTCGCCTTCCGACAAAGTCAAGTGAATACGTAACTCAGCGATTCGACCGATCTCCTTTGCGGCTGTGCTTAACTTTCATCGCTTCGCAGTCCTTAATAGTGTATATTACGGCATGCTCCACTAGAACCATGTAACGGCCGTGTACGGCCGCTGATCGCGACACTCGGTCTTCCTATGAACTCGGCGATTCGACCGATCTCCTTAGATTGATATATCTGTGTCCATAACTGAATAAACAGTCGCATTAGAAGCTCCCGAACTGATGCCTTACCTTTACCTTATAGAAGACTGCAGTCGAATCTTCGATCAATATTGGAATTGTTTATCGAAGAGTCGAATAAATCTACCTTAAATTATCGTAGTAGTTCTGTGTTATATTTGGCGAGAAAATATGCTAGAGCTCTGCGGCGTGAATTATGGGTTTACGGACATTAGAGTTTGCAGCGTAAGTGTAACTTCCCAGTGTTGCAATCGTCGATAATTGTCTATCCTACTCGAATGACCATTATATAAGAGATAGTCGCTGCAGCTCGTAGGCACTGCTTCCCGCAAGTACTGACGACATCAGAAATAGATACACTAGTAACCATGCCATAGCAGCAGTAATAATTGGAAAAAAGGAAAAGCTTTTATACGCCGTGATAATGTAATTAATGAAGCTACGAACATACACAATATAAACAGAACAACACACATGTACTATGTGTCGTCGAATCGGACTACCTCTCAGCTTTAAGTATCTCCCAGTCTATATGCTGCCTCGCTGATTTTTAGTGGCCGCCGTTGATGTTGTTTAAATGGCCCTGACATCGAGCAACACTTAGTTGTGACCATTATGTATGAATGATTAATATAACACCACACTACAGCGTTAATCTACTTCTAATGCTCACTCTACATGGAAATGATGCTGTAGGAGGGTGTAAGTTGAAACGTTTGGTGGTATGTTTCTTTATTTAACATCTCAGTTACAACATAAATACCTATAAGTTACTTACAACCTTATAATAAAAATAATAATTTACTTCTCATAACGTAGCTATACAATAAGATTTATTATACAATAAGATTTTAAAAATGATTGTCAATTATCACTATATGTTTCGCCAAAAAGGCATACAAATTTTACAAGAATCATAAACAGAATTAAAATGGTAATATCATAATGTTTGAGATCAACAGAATAATTAATTATGTATGTCAAAAAATACTAAGTCCTTACTTTTTTCAACAGATGTATGTTTTATAATGACGCCACGAGGGAGGCTGATCAAGTATGGAGGATACACTTACTCCAGACAGAACAAGAGGTGTAGAATGTGGATGTGCTCGAGAGGTAGAAGGAATAAATGCGACGCCAAAATAAAACTGGACGCTATGAACAACCTGACAATCCTATCTGTGGAACATAATCACCCACCTCCCAATCTTTTTTTAACTAAAGAGGGTACTTATATAACTCTCCCATTTAAAGAGAATTAACTTATTTATAATCAGAGGCTACTGAGTAATTAAAAGTGTAACATCTGTCCTGGAGACGCATTTTTGAATCATTCGAAGTGAATCTTAAACTCATGCGCGAAAGCAAAACGTGTTCGAAATTAGTCTCGATTGCTCCCAATTTTGCGTATTTTTGAAGCATTAGAAATGAGTGTTGCCCTAAAACTCGGATCTTATAACATTTTTCATTTTATGCAGAAAAAATAAAAACCTGAAAGCCGTAACTTGTCGATTTTAAAAACCGGTAATGAATCACGGGGGAACGTAACGTAAATTATAAAGTTATAATGTCACTGTCAGTCATTTGATTTTCTACTGGTAGAATATCGGAAGGGAGTTTCTCCCGAGTTCTTTTTGTAAGAACACGTGTTGAGAGACTCCATTTTTAACTCATTGTCTGTTACCATCAGTACATTTTCACTTGACACTGGCGAAATGCGTAATCTACATGTGTCGCGATCGCCATTAATTTAAAAAAAGAAGAACAAGAAGAATATCGGAAACGGGTGGGTCGGACCACTCGTTGCAAAATTCACGAGTATGAATATTCAAAAATAGCGATTTTAGGGATTCGCATACGAATCTTGCGATTACCTACACGATTTGGAATTCTAATGACTCAAAAATGCGTCTCCTGGTCACAATATGGAGCACGATACAGTACTTTGACTTCATATATAGTGACGAATCGGCGCACGCGCACATACAAACGACGTTTACACGGCCGTTTTGCCGGCTTTGCCGTTCAGAGTATGCTTAGCGGCCGTGTAAACGACGTTTGAGCGTGCGCCATTTCGTCACTATACAACATGCAACAATTTTTTTCTGGGTACTTTATTTCCTTTTTTCAATAAAAAACGTTTTTTTTTCAAAAAAAATTCTGAGTTTATTCCAAAAAAAATTTTTGGAATAAACTCAGAAGCCGATCCCTAACCACCTGTATTCAGGGTGTTGTTTATTTAATTTACATGTTGTATATGGAGTCAAAGTACTGTATCGTTCTCTATATTGTGTCCTGGTCGTTGTCTACTGTTTGTTGGCTCGCTGAGTTTGTGCTTTTTCGGTTTGATTCCTTCTAATGTTAGCTGCGGCCTACAATTCACTATTTAGAGCCATTGTATGGCTTATACTGCCGCCTGTGCCTTTAAGAGTAACCAAGTGTAACTAAGCTGTTGTTGAACCGACTTCTCTTTTATATTCTTTATTATTTATTTTGATAAATTAGTTTTTATGACTGTTTGTTTGTTATTGAATTTAAATTATATTGTTTTCTTGTTGTCAATGAAGTCCTCTTTTTCTGTATTCCGTTTTTCTCCCTTTGATTTTAATTTGTCTTCCCGTTAAATGAGCTAACATTAACACTTTAACAGCCATACTTAACCCTTTTTTGGGATTGTGGGTGTAATGATATAAGTATGTATGCAAAATCCCAAACCGTTCCGTGCTTCGAAAGGCACACGTGAAAGTAGCCATATCAAATTGTGTGTTCCAACGCAGACGTCATAGAAATAATTACTCTTAAGCAAAAATTGGTGCATTACGACATGTGTGAGATATATATTGTTAGGATAGGGTCAAGGTATGGACAATCAAAAGATGTCTGGAAGTATGAAAGCACAGTATACCAAGAACAGTAGGTTATCTGCGGGCTGTCGGCGAGTTATTAGCTTACTCTGCGTTGACGCTAGGGCTATCGTAAATGTGCCGGGCGGGAACGAGCGGCGAGCGAATCTGCAATGATGTAAAAACGCGCGATTACACCGAGACGGCGAGACGACCTTATGCTCCCATATTTTTATGTCATGTGTGCGTCACAGTGCGTGCGTACACGGCACCGAGTACGCACGCACACATGCACATGCACACATTCTAATGGATAGCGGCCAGTTTGTATGAAGACGTATTACTGTTCTTGGTATACTGTGATGGAAGCGACCACTTCAGATCGACATTAGATTTTGTTTATAATTTATGAGATAGATAAATTGAACAAACAAAGCATTACCACTAGTATAATAAGCCTATCTCGCTCTCGTTGAACTTAAACACATCTTTTTTAATGTTTTTTGCTTTTTTTTATTGTTTTTAAATATTGCTAGTGTACTATTGTCTATTATTTTTAAAGAAACGAGTACCGAATTTTTTTACTGCGTTGCTCCGTTTTACACAAACGCCACAAAATACCGGCCAGTATGATAAATGTGCCATGAACAAGTATTGTTAGAGCAGTTTATTATACACGTGTCTGCTGAAAGTTCAACAGAAGGAAGTGACGACGATACTTTTTAAGATTACAAGAATTATATAAAAATTATTTGATTATAAGTTCTAGTTCATAAAATCTTCCGACTGTATCCAATATTGTTTTGAACAAAGGCGTTGGCCCCGCGTCTTACACGATCCTTCTCAGTCTGTCAATATCGGAAAAATGCGAGAGACATACTCAGTACTCGTTTGTTAAAAAAAACAGACTACTTTATAATACTAATATACTAAAATCTGTAGTGATTTGTGTTTACTGATACATAAACACAAATCACTACAGATTTTAGTATTATCTACTTAAAACTCAGGCAATTAATAATGAATGTTGTAACAATTTTTATTACCACCAGTCAGGTCAGGGCTTCGCACAGGACTCAATAAATTAATTTGATTTACCCAGGGCGCCTTTTTATATGCGGTATTCTAGGGATAAAAAAAAACTACTTATTCCACACACACTACATAAGATACTTTATTCAATTGTACTAAACAAATTAATAAAAAATCCAGTACTTAATTACAACCTATTTAAATTGCTACAAAAATGAAAAAGTACACTGTATTTGCACCAATAATAGAGAACTTTACTTTGTTGATTAACTTATAATTACTGACAAGAATTTTATTTACTTTACTTCACATTAGATATAATCCATGTTACATTCACAACATGTGTAACTAAGAAAACTTTTATTATTAAGAAGTTACATTAATAAAGATACACAATCTAGACTTTGTATTGTCTTTTTAGAAGTTTTATTAAATATTAATTAAATTCTAAATTCAAACTAAAAAAACATCAAGGAATGCACTAAGTAAGTAGGGGTATGAAGTTATGGAAGGATTACTTAACTTCAAGACCTGGTAGCAGAAAGTCTCCTTTGCCTTCTTTTGTCCATGTGACCTCTGAAGTTTTCCCTCTGACTTTCCTTACTAATTCCTCAAGATTAGAATGGATGACACTTCATGATGTCTTCACATTCAATCACTCTCCTCTAGCTTCTCAGTCTCACAACAGAGATATAACTATCGTCAAGTGAAGAACCGACAACAATGGGACCACAGTCCTAGGAACCCTAGAAATGCAATACATTACCTATGATTATATATACTACATTACTTACCCTTTAACGCAGGGGAACGCACTTTTCACTTAATTAATAACAACTTAGTAATTGTTTTGAGCAATTCTCCTTATCAAGATACTTCGCAGGAGTTTAATCAACATAGTAGATATTCAAGGAGTCGAGTACACAAATGGGTGATCTCCGCGCCAAAGTACTGATATTTATAGCCTCCCACTTTTCATCTAAGCCTGTGATCAGAACTCCAAATCACTACCATATTTGGTAATAAATTTGGTGGCGGAAGTTTCTATTATTATTTTTTCTTTTTCATATTCTAGAACACTGATTAAAGCGACAAAACATTTGAGTGGGGAGTAGCCAAACTAATCGAATCGACCTCTTCCATATAACTAGCGATATCTATCCTACTTTCAGGAATCTTCATTATTTATGTCACCCGTGCTGTGCTACCACGAGCATATCTATTTAGCAACAACCTTCTTACTTAATGTGACATAGTAACGCTAAATGGCTCCATCACACTATTATCAATTTTATAGAAGAGTTTTGATTTATTTTTACTATACAAAAAAAATGATGTTACAATGTATATATGTATTTGTCTAGTATACAAAAGTATCTGATACTCTGTGAGTAGCGGAGCCTATGATTATTTACATTTGCAACACAATCTAAATAGAAACAATTTTGTAAAGTATGAAAATAAATAATAGTTAATAAAAAAATATTGAAACAATTATTATTTTTAATTTTTTATTTATTCCTTACCTTTAAAAATATTTTACGTGATTATCTGGTGATTATGAAGTTTTCAACTAGTCCAGTCTACGTGGCTTATGTAACCCGGAAAATTTAAGCGACAGAGGTATTTTTCGGAAGTCCCTGCACAAAAAATGTCCTCGTTGATTGGACTAAAGGGAACCGCCGCCATTACAAATCTGCCCCCGAATTCGCCATATTTACGATCGTAACAACCAATACCATATTGTTAATATTTTCATGTTTTCATTTGACATCTGCTGATAGCTCGGTCATAGAGCTGGACCCTTAGAGCCTGTTCACACAGCCCAGCGTAAAATGTGCCCAAATTATTGGGTTTTTGAAAAATCAACAATTAATTAGTTAAGGTATAATGGTAACGTTTGTTAAAAATGAGCCCTTTCCTTAAGTTTGTCGGTCGCATGTCATTAATATCCAGAATTTGTTTCTTATAAGCGACACTATTGAATGTTGGAATAATACAGGTTGTGTTTTTTTTTTGTTAAAATCAACGGGATCGACACCTGCTCGCCTAGCATGACCACCGAAACACGATATGATTTCAAGTTGACGGTTATATCCAATAATTTTTGACAGTTCAACGCGATAAATGGCTATATCATATCATATCGTGTTTCGGTGGTCATGCTAGGCGGGCTGGCTAGAGGAATATTGATTTTTCAAAAATCCAATGATTTAGTTTTAGTTTTCATCAAAAATCGGGCCCGTTTTTTTTTCGATTTTGACAAATTTTTGCTATTCCGCATAGCATCGGATTTGGCCACCCACGCCCACTTGAAAAATTCAGCCTGGTATAATCTGGACACACCTTCAGATTTTGACACCAACCCTCCTTGAGAACGACTGACGCGCCAGTGACCTTCTCTTAAATTTTAATAAGGCATATTGCTGCTTTCTTATATGAACAGATTAAACTACTACAAAAGCCATGGCCTGCAAGAGCGCAAATTAATTTTAGATCAAATGTTTTTACAATAAAAAAAAAATCTGGGATTATTAGATTGTCCTTCTTTATTTCAATCAATAAATCTTCATGAATGGAAGACTGGTTTTATGTGAATCAATCTCGAAGTAACTGGGGTCGTCCTCCAACTGTCAACAAACTACAGAGACATACAGTGGGCTGGTCAAAACCTGGGACGTGGACATTATTTGATAATAAGTTACCGTTATTTAAATATCTCCGAAAAAAGTATTTGATAGAAAATGGAGATCCATTTTCTTCTTCTTCTTCTTCTAATCAACCCATTTTAACCCACTGCTGGGCATAGGTCTCCTCATTCGCACGCCAATCTATTCGGTCTTGTGCCCTTCTCATCCAGCGTTTTCCCGCCACCTTCTTGATGTCGTCACTCCATCTCGTTGGTTGACGTCCGACACTCCTACTCCCCGTCCATGGTCTCCACTTCAGCACCCTTTTCCTCCATCTTCCATCTGTCCTGCGACACACATGTCCAGCCCATTGCCACTTCTTCCTTGTAACGGAGCTAACTACGTCAGGTATTCCAGTTCGTCTACGGATTTCCGTATTTCTCACCCGGTCTTTAAGTGTTATGCCTAACATAGCACGCTCGATTTTCCTTTCAGTGACCTGCAACTTTTAGATGGACTCTCTCGTGAGCGTCCAGGTCTCAGCTCCATACGTCAGGACAGGTTTGACACTGAAACGTCGAGCGTATATACAGATCCATTTTCTATTACATTGTAATCATAGGTTAGTTTTGTCTAGTGATTTTTTTAATAATTTTTACACAAACATTTCGTATTGAAACTGAGAGAAAATTATTTTTATTATTTGTCCACTATGCATTCCGTGGTAATCTTTAATTAAGACAGCATTAAGATAAGCAAGTTTTGAGCTATATTTTATATACCAGGGAGTGATGTATGTCTTGTTGATTGTCCAAAATAAATAAATAAAAAAAATATTGACACGCAAATTTTTATTTTAGATATCAAGTGCACATTCATGGAGGGTCGTCAAGGAAGGCTGGCAAAGCTTTACGGGTACACATACACCAGATTCAAAAAAACTGATATTTGGAAGTGTACATGGCAACGACGCAGCAAGTGCAAGGCGAAAATTAAGATTGACTCTGAGAATCGCGTCAAGTTGGTCCAAATCGAACATTTGCATGCCATGCCCCAAACTGAGCCCCTTTTTTCTGAAGGCTATGTTAAGGTGTTCAGACATTTTTGCAAAAAAAACAATTGCAAATAAACGATTTTGAATCGGAATTAGAAGTTTGGAAGAAGATTGAAAAAATAAAACGACTTTATAACAACTCTACTGAAGAGAAATTCGGTTTATAGAACTTATTTGCTCATTAAGACAACAATGCCACTTACATGAGTACAATAATAAAACACAGTAAAAAAGTGAAATCATACAAATACTACAGTACACACCACACACAAAACATAACAAAAATATTCTAACTTACAATGACACACAATATTGTAGGGTAGGTTAATTTTTTTTATTATAGTGTGACAATGCAAATAGAGGTAGTTTACAAATTTGCAAGTTTGTTGTGGGTTATGGGTGGTGGTCCAAGTTGAAGAAGTTTTTTTCTTGAATATTGCAAGTGAACCTGCATCCCTCACATCAGCTGGAAGTTGTTATAATGCTATGCTCCCGCAAAAGTTAAAGATTTTTCCGTATTTAGTTCGGAATGTGGGTAATTTGCCCTAGTTGCCTTTTTACCCGACTGCGGCGAGGCCAAAACGAAGAGTAATAATTTTAGCAGTCTATGTATGTATGTGAAAAATCATTACTATTAAACGTAAGTATGTTCCACCCTAGCGCCTCAACTGTTAGGCACGTATTATAGAAGGAGTCTCAAGAATGAACGCCGACTTGGGCGTCGTACGTCTCTATTCCTTTGTGCTTGATAGAAAGGGACAAATTTTGATGAATGAGGCATCAATCAGTTCGTTATTATGATTGGAGCAATATAGCCTATATTATATAGGCTACATTTTAACCCACTTTAATAAGAAGAGGAGTTTGAGAATTTTTCCTTGTAACCGATTTTAATTAAATTTCTTTGAAGTTTGTACACAAAATCTTGTTGTGGTTGTGAAATGGCCTAAAATGGAACTACGACTGTCATGACAAAATGATGTTTGATTGTCGATTTCTATTGAAATCGAGTGCCGTTTTTTAATAATTCCGTAGTTGGGTTACAGTGTTTTGCACTTTTTGCTTGGTCAAAATAGGCATAGGCTTAAATAAGCGATCAGTCATCGTAATTAAAATCAAAAAGAAAGGATTTTGCTAAGTAATTTTAAAGCATCAAAAGTCCTACCCTCAGTTATCACATGTTTTATATGCGTTTACTACCTATCATCGTTTCAGGACGAAAACAAATTTTTACTTTACTAGCTTTTTTATATGCTGAGGCAGAGACGAAACTTCACGGCTTACAATTTCGTAATGATTTTAAAACATCATTACAAGTCAAGATACTCGTATACCTATCATTCAATTATTCTTTCTTTTAAATTGTTTTATATGTTTCGCTAATTGATTTTGGTTAAAAAAAATTTTCAACAAAACTTGAAATATTTGAAGTTTTTAATTAAAATATAGAACGATGAAACTGGAACAAAATACTTATGTTTTGAATTTAAGGGGGATCTTGAGCTTCTTCTGAGGTATGCGTATCTTGAAATTGTAGTATGTAGTTATTATGCAGCTCTCGCGCAATCTTACCAAGTATGGCTGGGCAGAGAAAGAAGTCAGGATGGTTGAGGTGAATGTTGATGCATCCTTAACCTCTTAATCACCGAGGCCATCATTACATGCCGTCTAGTAAAATAAAAAAAATACAAAATAAATCAAAATAAAGAGGAAAGAGGTGCTCTTATTTACCGAGATGTGTAAAGTTTTCAAATTTATTTATTTTTATTTAACGGAGCAAACTGGATGGCATGAAAAGGTGCCCTCGGTAATTAAAAGATTCGCAAGTCCCAAGATACCTCTCCTGACTCTCTTCGCAACACCGTGGATTCACCCGCATGGTGAATCCATGAAATGCTAAGTATCTTCGTCTGTAAGTAATTCAGTTAATGGTAACTGAATTACTTACAGACCGAAAAATTTTGTTGTCAATAATGGTATTGACAACAAAATTTTTCGGTATTCTAAATTTGCTCTTTTTAACTAACTTCAAAAAAAGTATTACGTTTTCAATTCATAATTTTTTTTGTTCTCGGATTACTCGAAGACGCCCGGACTGATTTGGAAAATAGTTTTTTGTTTGAAAGGGTTTACATGTTTCGTCATTATTCCAACAGTTAAGCGCAGGTGCAGTGAAAACTTCGTGCCCGTGTGATGCGTGAATGTTGACCACGTAAATTTAAATCAATCATCATCACCAACAGCTCATATAATGTCTCCACCGAGGGGCTCGAGCCTACCCCACATTAGGGGAGATTAGGCCTTAGTCAACCACGCTGACCAAGTGCGGGTTCGTCGACTTCACACACAACCTAAGAATTTCTTCATAGGTGTGTGCAGGTTTCCTCACGATGTTTTCCTTCACCGTAAAAGCGTCGATTAAACGTACATATGAATTCAAAATTTGAAAACACATTGGTACGTGGCGGGGATCGAACCAGTGCCTCCCGGGTGGGAGACGACGCTCTTCCGCACTACGCCACCAAATTTAAAACAATAAATTACTTAAATTTTTACCTATACTACATACATTATTGATACGGCGATCTGGAATTTAGAATCTAGATTGAGTTTTTAGTAGATTTAGAGATTTGTTGTACCACCTAATATGTAAAATTGGCGGCCCTCTTTTAATTTGCTGTGTCCGTAAAGGGCGACTAAGTATTAAGTTCTTTGAATAACAACAACACCTGTACACACTTAGTTTGCAATAAAGATTTGTATTTGTATTTGTAATTATTCAAACAAAACTCTTTGTTCCCAGGTATCAGATGCACGTTCATTCATTGTCGTCGAGGGAGACTCGCCATGTTTTGCGGATACACATATTCCAGAGTCAACAAACACCGAGCTATCTGGACGTGTTCCAGCAGACACAGGGACAAGTGTAACGCAAGAATTAAGATTGATTCACAGAATTACGTGACGATGATACAAGGTGAACATGAGCACTCCATGCCCGTATACCGTATTACTGAAAATGGAACTTATGTTAAGTTACCGAGAAGTTATTTTACAAAATGAGGCATGTTTCTCGCACTGCAGAGAATTTTTGAAGGTATTAGCTACAGTCGAGACGTGCTCTAAACTATAAATTGGCGAACCCTTACCTGATTCTTAAATTGTACGATACTTTTGTTGATCCAGAGATTATATTATTATTATGAAATAATTTTTTAAAATTATATCTTATTAGAATATAAAAACCAAAATATATTTTAAATTTTTACTAGAAGAATTTAGTTTTCTTCGACATTGCTAGGTCTGACGGCAGAAAATCAGTCTGTATTGGTGAAGTATGGAAGAAGTTTGAATTTTTTTGCAATACATTCGTCACTTATGGCTGCTCTGCAGTCATCTGTAACTACGTCAGCTACGTAATAAGAAATTTAGATTCAAAACCTTGATTAAAGTGTTGCCTACAGGCTTGTTTACGACATTTATCAGTCAGCTTTTCCTTTAAATTATAAAAACACAAATATTTATTGCCAGGTATCAAATGCACTTTCATTGATTGTCCTCGAGGAAGACTAGCCATGATTAACGGATACACATACTCCAGGGTCAACAGAAACCGCTCAGTCTGGATGTGTTCCAGCAGATATAAAGACATGTGTGGCGCAAAAGTCAAGATTGACTCACAGAATTACGTAACGCTGCTCCAAGGTGAACACATGCATCCGATTCCCCAATATCATATTACTCAAGACGGAATTTATGTTAAGATTCTTTAGATATAAGTGGTTGATTTAGATCTTTTTCAAATTTGTTTTGTTAGAATGACCGAAACCATTGATCATGTGTTGCTCAGATTAAACAAGGCACATGGCACATGGACGCACGGAGTAACGGAGCTGACAAGCGAATAAAAAGGAAAAGCGCCTGATGTATTCATTATTTGACTAAAACATTCCAAATTTGGACCATACGTTTGCCTCGCCTCATCTTATTGTTCCTAACATTCAATCTGGCTTTTGTATTAACTAAGCTGCGTTAATTGTTTGTGTTGTTAATCATGAACTTACAAACGGGGCGTTGACATCTCGTGGTTTTATTTTTAGTTTATTTTTAAAAAAATATTATAGTATAGATCTGACTAAGTAATTTTCAGATAGGATATTGAATTTTTAGAATTATGTAATTATATTCGCAATGATTAAGCAGACTTCGTCAAATCAATGTGAAAAAATATAGAAACGTAATGCCGAAATTCGTAAATGGGACTGTATAACTTTATAAAATCATGTTATAATTTTTATATTTATAAATTTCAGAAATTGTATTAAATAAATAAATATACGATGCAACATAACACATGCTTTTGTTCATCAAATTCCGGGTGTTTACACTTACTTACAATTTAAAATTTTCTTTAGGAAAAATAGAATACGCTTGTTAAATTACACATATTCCAGAGTCAACAAAAACCGAGCTATCTGGACGTGTTCCAGCAGACACATGGACAGGTGTGACGCAAGAATTACGATTGATTCACAGAATTACGTGACGATGATCCATGGTGAATTCCATGCCCGTATACCGTATTACTGAAAATGTAACTTATATTAAGTTACCGAGAAGTTATTTATAAAATGAGGTATGTTTTTCGCACTACAGAGAATTTTTGAAAATATCAGCTCGAGACGTGCTCTAAACTATAAATTCGTGAACCCTTAGCTGATTCTTCAGTTCTCCCGTTGTCACGATTCCGTTGTTAATCCAGAGATCCCAACAGTTTTTGTTCAAATCATGGTTTCTTTTTTTTATTATGACATTGATTTTTCAAAATTTAAAAACCAAATAAAATGCTGCCTTTAGGTTATTGATGACGTCATTTATCTGTGAGATTTTCTTTTAAATTATTAAAGCAAATATTTGTCGCCAGGTATCAAATGCACTTTCATTGATTGTCCTCGAGGAAGACTAGCCATGGTTAACGGATACACATACTCGAGGGTGAACAAAAACCGTTCGATCTGGACGTGTTCCAGCAGATATAAAGACATGTGTGGTGCAAAAGTCAAGATTGACTCACAGAATTACGTTACGCAGCTCCAAGGTGAACACCTGCATCCTATGCCCCAGTATCATATTACTCAAGAAGGAATTTATGTTAAGGTGTTTTAGATTTAGAGAATAATAATAACCAGTCTACAAAAACTCTAAACTTGTCACCCAATACTTTTGTTTTACTATAGATAGCACCATTCTAAATACATGGCGAATAGTTAGAAAATTTGTACAAAATGAACAAGATGACCCAGTACTAACACAACATCACACAGAAACTGACATGTATCCCAACTCACAAGATTTTACTAGTATTTTCCTTGATATGCACTTGGCTTAGGCCCGTAAATGTGTTTGAAGGACCGAACCACTTGATCATATGTTGCTCAGCTTAAACAAGGCACATGGCACATGGACGCACGGAGTAACGCGCATACAATCTGTTGTATTCATTGTTTGACCAAAATATTCCAAATTTGGACCATACGTAGCTAAAAGTTTGCGTCACCTCAACTTATTGTTCCTAATGGTCCATCTGGCTTTTTGTGTAATCTGAGCAGCGTTTTTTGTTTGGGCCTAGATGTCTCGTGTTTTTTTTTTTTTTATTGAAAAATGTTATGTGTGTATTGTAGATCTGACTGGGTGATTTTCAGATAGGATATTGAAGTTTTAGAATTATGTAATAATAATAATTGTTTAATTCAGATAAGTTACATCCATGTGTGTTAGTGGTTACATAGTCTTAATAATATTTTTAGTAAATTATTAAAAAACAGATTCTTTAAATATGTACTTAATACAAAAATTGTACATGCCAAGACTGACTATCACTTAAAAGGGTAGGTTCCCGTGGCAGTTACTCTTTTAATAAAGGATTTTCCAGTGGGTAGGTGTAACGAGCAGCCAGCGTCTTCAAAATGCTATTGGGACTGTCCCTAATTCTGCTGATTAGAGAGGCGGTCACTTGGTGCAGTGTTGTGTAATGTGTAAACATAATTTAATATGCTGTATTTAGTACTACTTAGTGACTGAAAATGGCACATAATCACTGTCAATAAAAATTAATAAATCAGTGTCATGAATATCTTGACTTTTTTTGGAGTTTCTCCCGATTGTTGAGAGACTCCATTATAACTAAATCTACCGTACAATTGTCGGTTACTTTAAGAACATTTTCACTTGATATTGGTGCAATGCGTAATCTTTATGTGTCGCGATCGCCATTCCTTTAAAAGAAAAAGAAGAAGAATCTTGACTTTTTTTATCAAACCGAGCGTTTTCTCCCTAATTATGCTTACATTAGAAGTACTAGTACTATACTCATACTCATGATTTGTCGATTTTATAGTTCTTTGAGAAAAGGTTCTCGATGATTTAATAGTCGAGGAAAGGGCCTTCGATTTTAAGTAAGAAGTCCCCTTCAAGCGAGTTGGTAATAACTAGTTGAAATGGTCTCAACTCTACCGACGGGTTGGAACTACTATTAGTAAACTCGGATAATTATATAGGGTCGTCTAATCTAAAACTGAACTGAACTTGATGCTGACGGTCCATTTATCGAAGATCGGAGCGTCCTGCCCGTTTGTGTCTAGCCGGCGACTGAATCAACTGAATGAGCAATGACTAAAGCTAATTTGATTGTGATGCATTTGTGTACTGATTGTGCTTGTAAAGGCGGGTCCAGATTTATGATCATCGTATCAAGCCCCGTATCAAGTTGTGGACGCGTCGATTTGCTCCGTATGACAATCGTATGAAACCGACATGACATGGGACAGGCCGTATCATAACGGCATATCAAGATCATGTATCATGATACGCGTATCATGACCCGTCCACATATAGCCGGGTCCAGATATGTATCGTTTGCCCAATCTGAGCAGCGTATCCATATCGCCGACGCGTATCATGATCGCATATGTGGACGGGTGATGATACGCGTATCATGATACGCGATCATGATACGGCCCAAATGATCGTATCTGGACCCGCCTCATGCGATCATGATATGCGTCGGCGATACGGATACGCTGATCGGATCGGGCAAATTATACATATCTGAAATAGGATTAGACGATTTCTACCTTGACTTGACGTTGCGGCTGCCTTGTTACAGCCGTGGTCAATTCTCTCGTGATCGTGACCACGGCTGCAATGCATGATGCTTTGTTAACTGTTGATGCGGGCACTACATGGCCATACTCATCCAGCATATTACATATGTGCTCGATGGCCATACTGGATGGATGTGGCTTGATGTAGGCATGCAAAATGAGTTTACGTAGGTATATGTATGTACGTACATTTTCATAACGAAATCTATTTTGTTTCAGGTCTGGACTTCGAATTGATTGAGACTATTCACGGAGCTCATTTTCTTCTAGTTCAAGGTCATACGTTTAGAAAAATTAACAGAAACGGCCGCGTATGGCTATGCTCTGGCAGAAACACAACACAATGTAAGGCAAGAATAAAATTGGATATAGAAAACACTGTGGTGGAACACGCATTACATCATAACCACGAACCACCTACTCTGCACAAGGTCAGTAACGGAAAGTACCTCAAAATGGTAACAAGAGGCAACAGATAAAAAAATATAAACTTAGAGTTTTGTCACACGAGCGCGTATGAGTCAAGGCTGCTTGTGTACCTTGTCGCAGGGGATCGTATAACGTGCCGTATTACAAAAGGCGCGCCGGATTGTAAAACGTCGCCGTTATGTAATGCGCCTTACTAACGTTCAGCTGGAGTGTGATGGCGATGCGTTCTTAAAGCAGCGTCCTTAGACCATTTAACACGGGACGTGGCATAGCGCTCATTTATTACTAAAAAAATTGGTTGTCTGTAAAGTCGGTTTACTGACGATAGTTGAACGTGACAACGTCTTAAGAAAATACTGATGGAATGGTAGCATTTTTCAAAAGAAAAATTTAATTTCATTTGTTTAATAGATTTTTGCTTGCACTTCAAGCCTTACATGGAACGCCTCAGAGCGAGGTAACGCCGCATGCGTCATGTTTTTTCGTGCGTGCAGCCGGCTCTATCGAATTAATGTTTCTGGTCGTCGTTTACAAGAAAACACTCCGTAACCAATAATTTTTACGAGGTCCGCTTAGCGACATATACGAATTCAAAATGGCGGTCGGTCGTCGCGGCGAACTAGCTCTTATAAACTGACTTGAACGTTTGTTCATGTACTTTGGCAGAGGGGAAGCGTCCGCTTGCCACGTCCCGTATTAAATTGTCTAAGCGTCCAACGTTTAGCCATAATGTCTGCATAAAAATATTTAGGATGACTTTAAATTTTCGCAGCATATCGTATAAATTGTTGGATTGTAGTGTGTGTGAGTGGTGTGTGACAGTAATTCCACTCCGCTTGTTCATAAAAAAAATACCTGAACCGACCAATAATCTGCGATCTCTATTCGAATGTACAGACTAATATTTTACGTGATTGACTAATGTTGATAGAATCCACTATGGAGATGCCGCCTGCGACATATACACATTGTCTATGTGTGCTACAGTAGCAACCACAGATTTAATAATACAAGGAGATAGGCCAAGCCGGCGTTTAACTTGTGACAAAGTGTATGCCCAGCGGGCATACATTGCCGCCTGTTCGCCGTTCGCGTCACTCGGACTTCCTATGAACTCAGCGATTTTACCGATCTCCTTTGCGGCTGTGCTTAACTTTCATTGCTTCGCAGTCCTTATGACGCGCGCAATGAATAGTGTATATTACGGCATGCTCAACTAGAACCATGTTATGTAGTACGGAGGCTGATCGCGACACTCGGTCTTCATATGAACTTGTCGATTCGACCGATCTCCTTAGATTGATATATATCTGTGGTAGCAACGCTGTGTCTCGGCACTGACGCACAGAGACATGTGCATGTAGACATACACAATAGTCATGACTCACCCGCGAAGACACTATTTATTATGTTTACAAGTTATGGAATATCTAGGATTATTAATGTATTTGGATTATTATTATGTAGTATGCTGTGTGTACCTTATAATTTATAAAGTATTTGCAACATCCGTGGGATTATTTTTTTAATGACTAAGCTAGGTAAATGTTTACTTTAGAGACTAATAAATAAACAATGTACAGGTAATGTCATTTTTCTCACATATTCATAAACAAAGTAAGAAAACCAAATTTGTAAGACTCATACAATACAAGCCGAGCTTGGTGCATTGGTATGTAAATATTATCCTTTTTTTCCTATATTTAGCATTCCTTAGTGACAGAAAATGTCACATAATAATTGTAATGTAATACTTATAATTAAATTGGTGTCATGAATATGTTACTTTTTTATTGTACCGACCTTTTTTTCCTAATTATACTTCCATTAGAAATTATCTCCTCCGGATACCTTCGCATTGATGTATGATGTAGCGAACTGTTGAGCTCATGATTTGTCATGATTTGTTTGGTTGCCACCCGCGCCGCGCTGCGTCGGTAGTACTAACGTCAACACGAAGTGTCAGCAAGCATAGCCGATAAACCGCGCCGCACCGCTACTCTGCAGAGGACTCTGTCACGGTAATATTATCTATACAGTATTCTATCTTCATACAAACGGTCGGAAAGCGCGTCATGCTACGCGCCTCGAGTTCGCGGGGCACCCGGTGGGCATCCAGTCGCGAATGCGCCGCAGCGACTACCGAACGGTGTGAATTGTTTTTTAAGCAGTTAGCCGTGCTTAGACGTGCGATTTGTATTGTGAATATTTGATTGAATTAAGTAGATACCTACATAATTCAAAATGGCAAAGAGCAATATTTTTTATGTACCTATCTACTAGTACGTAATTTGTTTTTAATATTTCGGTATTTCAATTTTTCCATCGGGCATAATCTGGAATAATATATAAATAAGTGGATAGGGTGAAAAAAGACACAAACAAGTAACCTACCTACGCTCGCGTTAAAAACAAAACTACAAAATACGTAGGTAGGTAGTTTCCTAGACTAGGCTATCTACTTACTTATGTACCAACATATAACTTAACTACATATATTATATTATTAAATATGATGAAATATCATTATGAAATAATTTACGAGAGTAATAAATGGTAGGTATTGTAGTGATCGAATTTTTTTGGTGTATACTGGCAGGTTGTTAGGTAATTTGGAAAAGAGACGGATTGTTGACAGGAATTGATAGATGGAAAATTATAAAATAGGGATATTTGTGCGGAGTTTAAAAAACAATATTTTGTTTGTTGATAATAATATGTAATTTCTTGAAAATAAAAGTGTTTCAGTGACAATATAGTACCTACGTCTCAGTCAAGGCGTAAATATTTTTGTCTCAAATCTATAACTTTTTTTTTAAATATTACCTAAAAAAACATGTATTTTATTGAACACTTCCTATTTCATTCACAACATATTTTTTTTACATATAAGTAAAATAAAATATTTACAATCATAGAACAAGAAATGTAGAAATTAAATATAAAGTAAATAGTAGGTAGGTATATAATGTGTGTATGTTAGTTTTTGTTAACGTTTCTTTTCTTTATGTATGTGTTGTTATAGTTTATTAATAATTATGTAATATCGTGCTCTGTGAAGGCCAATAAATTTATTTTCTTTCTTTCAAATTAAAATACTGTAGGCGGGCAGCCCTTCCGCGTGTTTACGCCCCGCTCGGCCGTAGCCACTTATTTCAAGGACAGGGCCGAGACACAATACTGCATAGATAATATTACCGTGACTCTGTGTTGTGTGGTTCTCCTAATAGAGAAGAAAGGGCGTTCGATTTTAAGTAAGAAACTAGTCGTTAAAATGGTATCACCTCTACCAACGGGTTGGGACTACTATAAATGCCGGATTTCCATACAAACTGTCACCCTCTATTTTACCCCCTGAGGGGTTGAATTTCGAAAAATCTAGCCTTATCCCTTGTCTACATCATAAAGGAACCTTTGTGCCAAATTTCAGCTCTCTAGGTCCAACATCCAGGCTGGGCGTCGATCAGTCACCCAGTGATGACTGTTTTATTTGTATGATAATAAAATTTAATTAATAGAATTACAGTAACTTGTTTTATTTCCCGATGATGCACTCACTGCTAAGATATTTTAGATTGTAACATTAGTTCAATGGTGGTTTTTACTCATTGAGTTTGATGGTCCTTTTATGCAGGCGACAGACTGGCAACCTACCATTTTTATCTGAATAAAAGTTATAGGTTGTCAGTCCATCCGTTTTCATCACGAGCTTGATAGTATTACGCAGAATATTTTCATCAGGAAATTTCTTTTGTTTCAGATCTGGAATTCGAATTCATTGAGACTATTCAAGGAGCTCGTTTTCTTCTACTTCAAGGTCATACGTGTAGAAGAATTCACAAAAATGGCCGCATATGGCTATGCTCTGGCAGACTCGCAACACAATGTAAAGCGAGAATAAAACTGGATAAAGCAGAAAATGTGGTGGAACAGGCATTATGTCATAACCACGAAAAACCTAAACTGGTCAAGGACAGTAGTGGAAAGTACGTCAAATTTAAACAATTTATTCCGTTCTAATACCAACAACTAATACCACTGGTATTTGTTTGAACTGATCTTTAGTTTCTATTCCGAACGGATGCCACTGTGTAAACTAATTCCAACAAACTCATCTCAAAGCCCAGACCAATGAAAAAAATGCTTTCTATGTAATTATGAGGCCAATAATTGTCACCAAGAAAGTCAACTTTTTGTATAATGAGATTATGGTCTATGATATAAAACAATAAAATGTAATACTTTGAAATAACAAAAAATATAATAAAGAGAAGCCACGCCGGCAGAGTAGAATAGCATCGCCCCATATCCTCCAATGGGTGTCGTAGAAAGCGACTAATGGATCAGCAGAGGGTATTGATCACCTCATACTCCGTACGCCAATCCGCATTGGGCAAGCGTGGTGGGCTACTGCCTAAACCTCCTTCGTTGAAAAGGAGAGGCCTTGTGGCCCAGCAGTGGGTCGAATCATAAAGGCTGTGGTGATAATAAAGAGAAGGATGTGTGACAAAAGTACGAATAAATATTCATATATTTAATAAAAATCACTGTCACTGTGATACGAATATAAGCTGACGCCACACCGCGGACAGGACGGGCCGTCAACGAAGACGTGTGCGTGACGCTGAGCGTTCGCCGCTCGGATTTGGAATTTTTGTAGATTTCTCTCGGAGTTCATCGAAAAAGAAACAAACCATATTCCATTGACTTAGATACGTATAAGCCACAACGACAATAAGGGTTTCCACACACTGGTAACACGCGACGGCCACAAACGCCGCAACGAGACGTTAGAAGCAGCTACAATGCAATCCATCCATTGTGGCCGGTGGTCGACAGTTGCGGTCGGTACCTGCTACTTTTTTCTCTCCCTCGAATATAAATAATTATGTATCCATATTTATTTCAATCAACAACAGACTACGTGTGCGCCTTTGATTTGAACAGCTTAACTGACGTAAGGGAGAGATGAAGGGGTGAGGAATACCGCGATTGGTGTGTGGCGGCGTTTTGTGCCGGAGATTAGTGACCAGTGCGGGCTACAAGAAGCGCGCAGCTACGATTTGTAGCGTGTGCCGCCGGCTTCAACCGTGTGTGCCCATATAAAATGTATGAAAATTACAGGAAATATGCAGGTGGTGGCGTTTTGTGGCTGTGGTCGGTGGCTCGTGTGAGGTGACACTTAATTTTTTTTATATATTGAAACAATAGAGCAAACACACCGTTGCTTGCAGGTGAAAAAAATAGCAAGATATTTCCTCAGACTAATAAAAAAGTCAAGACGGAGCATTCGTGTGCCTGATTTACACACACATCGAGTGCTAGACGTGTGACGTAATATAAGCGTGCTAGAGATTAATATTGCCAGCATATGTCTCAAGTACCCAATCTGTAAAATTATTTTTACAATATAAAACCAAGCTAGTGTACAATATTTTTGGAGGTCAATTTTATCAGTAACTAGCGGACCCGACAGACTTCGTCCTGTCATAAAGATTTGTAATGTGGCAGTTTTTTGTTCCTACGTATTTTACCGATCTGAACGTTCCTACATTGCTTAGACAACAGTGAGTGCTTGTAATTTAATATGAACTTTATACAATAGCAATAAACCTCCTTAGTTTGAAAACATTTGTATGGGAAAAAGAAAAGGACTGTTTTTATGGTTTTTCCAGCAATTATTCGAATTTTTCTCCCGTAAAAACCATCCTTGAACTTCCACGAACATTTAAAAAAAAGAATTGGCCAAATTGGTCTAGGCGTTGTTGAGTTATGCGCTTACCAACACATTTTGCGATTTATTTTTATATTATAGATTGATAATGACTGATATAAAATAATCGAAACGTGTAGCTGATAATATAACGTACAACCATAGATTTATAATAACTGACGTTTATGATTGATTGGCAATGAATCGACAAGGGCAGGACCAAAAAAATGCACCAATGAGTGAATAACCCATACGTGTGCGTAAAAAATAGTATTGCAGTCTGACAGTTGCTGTTTTTCTACGTTGCTGATAGGCCGACCTAGGCCGCCTGCGTGTACGTAAAATGGTCTCGTCTATCTATCTCGCTCTAATATACGCGTTAGTATGCTCTTCTATGTTGCCGATCTACAGTTTTCTATAACTATGAATATAACTGAAAGGAGTTTTATTTATGAAAAATCATGAAAATTACTTTTTGAAATAAAATTACCCTGTTTTTAATTTGATTGAATTTTGAAGTATTCGTGTGTCCCAGGTGGAGGACGTGACTTTTTAATATAACGTTAATATGGGTATCGTTTTCGTGGTTTTCGGAGGACCCGATTACAAATACAACATCTATTTTGAGATCCAAGATGGCTGACGCAACTTTTAAACAAAATGTCAATATGGGTGTCGTGCCGATCAAACATCTATTTTTTGTTCCAAGATGGCGGACGCGACTTTTTAATAGATTATGAATATGTGTATCATCTTGTTCGAGATCCAAGATGGAGGACGCGACTTTTTATAAGAATATCAATATCGCTACCAGTGTCGTGGTTTTCGGATGTCCCGATTCCGAATAGAGAATCTGTTTCGAGATCCAAGATAACGGACGCGACTTTTTAACATAATGTCAATATAGGTATCGTTTTCATGGTTTTCGGTTGTCTCGTCTACAAATATAATATCTATTTTGTGATCCAAGATGGCGGACAGGATAGTTAACCCACTAATTTCTGATATAATGCCATCTTGTATCTCAAAATAGATGTTGTACTCGTAAGTGGGACCGCTGAAAACCACGAAAACAATACCTATATTCACATTATATAAAAAAGTCGCATCCGCCATCTTGGATCTCAAAACAGATGATGTATACGTAATCGGGATCACCAAAAACCACGATAACGATACCCATATTGATATTTTGTTAAAGTTGCGTCCGCCATCAAATTAAAGTTGTTGGTATTCGTTCGCACATTCAAGTTCGAGTGGTATACGTTGGGTATAGAAAATACCTAAATATGAGTTCAATCAAATATCAGTGGTGTTAGTTCTGTTTATATAACATTTTCTACTTATTAAGACAATAATACATAATGAAAATCATTTAATTATTGTGCAAATTTTTCGTTTAATTCTTTGCTTGTTTTGTACACTGACTCTGAGTTAGCGTCTTGAATTACGGTATACTTAATTTTGTCTTGTATTGATGGTGATCCGTTTGTGTACCCATTATAAATAAATAAAATAATACCACTTAGATGAGTAAATAAATAAAGAATCTCTTTATTTATGTACTCTTCGTAATTTTTGTCTGAGAAAGCGTCAAAATTTCAAAAACGCTAGAACAGATATTTATTTACTACTTATCAAGTGTCTAAATACAAAGTTTCATGGTTTTGTCTTCAATATATCGCATGCAAACTTCCATCCCTTATTTCAACCCCTTCATATCCTCTTTTATAACAAAAGGCTAGTCTATTTTTGTGCCAAATTTCATCAAATTCAGTTCGAGTGTTAAGCGCAAAAGCGTGACTTTGCTTGGACTTCCTTACGTACTTTCATCCCCTATTTCATCCCCACATGGATAAATATTTCAAAAACGCTAGAACAATGTATTCGGTAATGTACGACATAAGGCTGAGATGATGATGGTGAGGTAGAGCATTAGTTAAAAAATAGCTTGTACATAATAATAAATAACAAAATAATAAATAGATAAAAGAAAACATTCATCATCATCATCAGCCTTACATTTTCCTACTACTGGGACACCGGCATACCCTCATGTCGAGGGTGATTGAGCCATAATCCACCACGCTGGCTCAGTGCGTGTTGGTGGCCGTCACATGTCTTTCGATTTTTTAGTTCTAGGACATGTCGGTTTCCTCAAGATATTTGCCTTCACCGTAACAGCACGTGTTAAATGCGCACATAAATTTTACGTAATGAAAAAATCATTGGTGCATGGCCACGATCGAACTGGGATTTGAACTCACGACGTCCATTAGTTTGCTACAGGAATCTTTAACTACCTTATCAAACAAATATAATGTATCAAAAAGAGGTATGAGGGACCCCACACATTGACACTAAATCACCTTATGAACAACCCAAAATTTGAGGAATCTTGTGATTTAAAAAATTGTTCCACAGCTCCTGGCCTGATTGCTTTGGATCAACTTGAATGGTCTATGTCGGTGTGTGAGCCATCTATCTCTGAACAACTCAGTCAATCTATTATGAGCACAATTGAAAACAGTTCCTCAGTAAAAATAAAAGACAATTATGTAATATTTAGTGATGAAGTTGGAAAGGATTTAGGCCTTATTATTAATGAATCAGCTGGGGCAAAATGTGATAAATTACTGTATGCCAGGTTCATGTTATGATGATATTATAGAGAAGGTTACAAAATACTAGTTCAAAAATAATGATAACTTAATTTTATTTATAGGAAATAGGGATAATGTAAACAAAAGATCATTACTAAAATATTATGACTACCTTCTGAAATTAAATGTAAAAAGCATTGTAATGTTTACATTTCCTTATTGCGATAGTTTGCCACAGTTAGAAAATGAAATGAGATATAAATTAAACATACAATTAGATACTTTGTCATATTATGAAGACAAAATACATGTTTTTGACATTAATAAATTCACATGTAATAATCGTAACCAAGGAGCTTATATTTTACCTATAGAATGGAGTCATTAGACAAATGAACAAAGTGAGGGCAAAAATTTTGACAACACTTGACATTACTTGACATTGCTAGAGAGGCCCTGTCTCTTTCTAGTAGGGTGCCTGTAGCACAAATTAATCACGGACAGTCTTGTGCCACGGGTAAGGTCTCACGTGCTCCCACCTGGTGGTAGCCGGAGATGATCTCGGTGAGGGTCACTCGGTGGGACGAGTTAGGGCGGCTTGTACTGCTGCTCACTGTAAGTCCAGTCCTGGGCGGAAGTGAAGGTGCGGAGGCGACAGCGGCTACCTTAGCCTAATCTTGGACCCCAATTAGGGGTTAAACACAAGAGTTCAAATAATTTAATGCATTCATGAATGTAAATAACAGATGTTCATAAACAACACCACCACATCATGTTGCCCATTTGAACATAGCATAATCAAGATAAAAGTGTAACGGACTAGATTAGAATTTATTCATACTATATTTTTTTTTTTTATGTTACGAGATGGCAAACAAGCTTGCGGCCCACCTGATGTTAAGTGGTCACCGCCGCCTATAGACACTTGCAATATTAAGTGTAAATTACTTAACACCGCAAGTGCGTTTGCCATACTGGGGACTAAGATGATATGCCCTCCATGCCCCGTAATTACACTGGCTACCTTTCCCTTCAATCCGAAACACAGCGAACTGCTTCACGGCAGAAATAAGAAAGGCGGTGGTACCTACCCAGACGACCCTACATATGGGTCTACCACCTAGTATTTTGAATGTATGTGTGTAGTGTAATATATTAACTTAATTTGAATGTATATTTTACGCTTTATTTAACCTACTCTAAACATCGATAAATGAAGTGTTGGTGACAATAGACTAATTACTTCGGAAACCCTGGTTTCTCATTTTTACGTCATACGCCATTTTTGTGACTATGCAGAATGTTAAAATTTAATTGAGTCATTGTATATTCAATAATTGATGATGCCTGATACCCTTAAAATGATTTCCCAAACATTTTAGCTCTATTAACTGTATATTACCACGAAAAATTTTACTAACGATTTCAAGGGTTGCCTTTGAAAAGTGACTGAGAAGTGGTTTTATTGAAAAAAGGGCTTGAAGTTTGCCGTAAGCAGTTGGTGTCTTGAAAGTGCAGGCTACATATTTTCGAAATTTCATAAAATTTGGTTTTTAAAGGCACAATAGACAACCATATGGTCCGTCGCTTCGGAAATTTAAAAAGAAAAGAAAATTTTATGTATACAGACACTTTTAACTTGTAATCAAATAGCATATTAAAAACTATCATTTGATAGATTTTAATATGCTATTTGATTACAAGTGCAGAAGAGCGCAGCCACAATTTTATTAATACTGTCTGTCTGTGTGCAATGTATCTGCGTTGCATGTTAGTACATGCAAATGTGAAAGATAAACATTATTACACTAGTAAAATCCAATCAATACTCTCATTATCTTTTTCTCGAATAAAATAATTTACATTATACACAAATTACATAGTAAAAATTACATATTTTATTTGTAAATAAACATTTCGTACTAAAAATGCGTAAAACTATTTATGTATTTTATCCATGTAACAGTTATTTCAAATAATTAAATAAAATAATATATCAATTTTGATTGCCATTTATAAAAGGAATGAATAGAAAGGGATATTATTTCTTTATAATTCCGGAAATCCTAGTCACCCTAGTCAATTTGTTTACACATATTTGACTAAGTAATTTATGTATGAAAATTAATTAAATTCAGATAGTATGAAAGCCGAGTATCAGAAATTACTTTCCCCTATGGAGTTTCGCCCAATAACGATAATCATATTGTAGCGATACTAAGTAAAGGCTACTTACATTTAGTTATGATGATGAGGGCGGTGGTAGAAGAGAAACGACCGTCCAAGTTGACTTCTTTTATTATAAGTAACGGCTAATAATAGAATGATTAAAAATGTAAACATAAATTGCATAAACATGTAATGAGTAAAATGCTTACTAAATAAATAAATGCTTGCGTACGGAAATAATCCGTACATCTTGCCCACTTAAAAAAGGATAAAAACATCTCAAAATAATTAATAACATTTCATCTAAAATAATAAAATATAGGTAAAATTAGAACATGTAAATAAACAAACAAGGTAAAAATTATTCAAGGTATGAATTTTGGTGCGGAGTAGACATCTTGCAGACTGCGGCTGCGGCGCACGGCAGCACGAGGCGGCGGCGGCGGAGACAGCGGCGCGGGCTCGGCGAGGGCGGGCGCGCGGCGATGTCTCCGCCACAGGAACACGGTCACGCAGGCCACAGCGGTCACCCCACCCAGCAGCACGTACTGGACCACGTAGTGATGCACGTCATGAACGGTTATCTGTTCAGACGAATCCAGCTTCAATTGGTCTATCTGAGTCTTCATCTCTTTCCAGGTCTGAGCATCGGTTTCTTGATAAGTTACCTCGGCGTACGGCGCGCTGGTGTTTATTATATTATTCAATAATGATATTTCAGGTAACTTTATCTCGTCGGGATGTCCCTCCGCGTGACTGAAGTAGTCTTGATGAGAGAAAATTGTAAACATTTCTCCTCTGACAATACAGCCTTGACCTAGGCTAAGTATTCCGTTCCCGTATAGTGTTTTGATTTCCATACCGGCTGTGCAATATATACGAATGTTGCATTGTTTACAACATGAGTAGAGCCAGCTGTTCGGACGGTGTAACTTGATCCACTTGTCGGCGTCACAAGGTGATAACTGTACGGTGCATTGCGAATAAGCAGGCTTCTCTGTATGGTGTAATTTGATATCGCAAATGGATTGTTTCGATTTGAGTTCGTATATCGGTCTATCTATAGAGCATATAACCATATTCTGCATATGTAAACATGACTGCACATCATCGTATGTTAGTAAAAATGCGGAGTCTCTGTTTATGTCATAGGCAATATACGAATATGTAGGTATGGTATATTGCGTATTATCATCACGTTGCAAAGGGATCGTGACAATCTGGTCTAGCTCATAGATGTTATTGCTCACAAGAGGTATTCTGACCTCTATTATGAGATAGTCTCCGTGGATTCTCGCTCTTGTTTTCAGCAATTTATACAACTGACGAATGTTGTATTTATCAGTGGGCAGTCTAAGATCTCCATGCAGCTGTCCTTGGATGATGCCGATTTGTTGCTCTAACTGTTCTGGTGGCAAAAGATGAGTATCGATGCGACCGTGACTGATATCCGTTAGAGTGTTTATTACAGCTTCTTGTATGCGCCGTAAATTGGCAATGATAATATTTATGGCAAGTATAGATGTTGTTATATGGGCATTATTCAGGGCGTCAGATTGCATGTTGCTGATTTTCACGGATATATTTTCAAAATGATGATTTATTACAGAGAGCTGTAAATTCATGGTCTTCTCATTTCGACGTAGTATGTTGTATTCGGATTCTATGATTAATGTCTGGTTTTTTATGAGGTTCTGTAGATGATTTTCATTTTGCGAAATTTTCTCGATGTCATCTCTGTATTGCTCGGCGAAGCGCTCGTCCAGTACACCGAAGAGTGAATTCGCTATATAACCTATACCACTAATTAGGGCACGTTTAGGTCGTCTTTTGTTTTGATCCATAAGCAGACTGTTGTAATGTTTAATTTCCTGCATTTCTTGTTCAAGTTGTAATACAATACTTTCATATAGAGCGTATTGACCGTGACACATTGACTTAATATGCTGTAAGTATTTGTATTTTATGCTTGATAATCCATTCCAATATGAGGACATGTTATAATAAATTATTAATTTCCACTCATCTCGTATGTGTTGCATATTGGAGATTTTATCAAAATACAGGCTCTGTTGATTTTGTAAAGCGGTCGTATTATAGGGTAGAGCGCTTTGTTGTGCGGTTGGTGATATGAATGCCATAAACAATAGTAGCGCCATAGACACGAGATTAAATAATGATAATGGTTGTCTAGGTCGGCGACTTCTTCCCCGTGTAATGCCGTCTTGGCTTGTAGGCGAAGTTTGTGAGTCATCGGGTTGCGTGACGTCATGGACAGGCAACAGGATGAGTTTGTTAACGGGTCGCTTGATAACATTTTTGTGCGACTTCAGAGTGACAACCCTAACGTGTCCGTCCTTTCCAGGGTGAATTTCACATACTCGACCCAACGCCCATTTGCCGGGCGGCAGGTTGTCCTCTTTGATTATGACAATATCGTCGACATGTAGATTTTTAACAGGTTTCCTCCACTTTGACCTCGACTGAAGTTGCTGCAGATATTCAAGGGACCATCGCTTCCAGAAGGACTTATTAAGGCTCTGAACGAGGTGCCATCTAGCAGGTAAGTGTATATTTTCAGGTTCTGTCTGAGGTCTTGATATCAACGAGTCTCCGATCAAGAAGTGACCCGGTGTTAAAATTTCTTCTTCCAGACTTTCGTTGAGTGGGCAGAGGGGCCGGGAGTTCATACACGCCTCAATCTGATGAAGTAGAGTGATGAATTCCTCATAGGTGAGCTTCTGGTCACCCAATACTCTTTTAAGGTGGAACTTCATACTCTTGACTGCGGCTTCCCACAGCCCTCCTGCATTGGGCCACGCGGGGGCGTTGAAGTGCCACGTGACACCCATGTCATTGATGTTTCTAACAAAATTAGCGTCCATGGTCTCTAGGATCGCCTGGTACTCTTTCTTCAGTACTCTAGATGCGCCGACGAAGTTTGTGCCGTTATCGGAGTACACATGACGTGGTGTACCCCGCCGTGCACACATACGACGAAAGGCAGCAAGGAATGAGGCTGTGCTGAGGTCGGATACCAACTCCAAATGCACTGCCTTAGTAACATGTGCGTGTGGTATGAGGGCTCATTTTTTTAAACTAATCATATTTTTACGAAATCAAGGAAGAATTTAGGAAATAATTGTGTTATCTTCATGGTGAAGATAAAAAAATTGTGAAATATATAGTGAGAAAGTTCTGGTCAATTAACTGGAACACTCAATCTGCCAACCAGAGAAAATACTGTAACTCAGATCTCAAAATATACTAGATGTATGTTTAACATTTGCATGTGGAAAAATTGTGTTGAATTTCTGAAACCTATTCACAAATATTCAAAAGATTTTATCGGTTTATTAGGATTTGGTAAAGGTTTGTTTAGAACACTCAATTCTCATATGGTGCAGACGGAGTGTTCAAAAACTTACCAACTTCAGTTAAATAAATCGTTAATATTCTTACTTTGATTTACGAGCACAACTTAAGAGTCAATTTGTGACCAAAAACCTTGACATAAAACGTAATAGTTAGAGAGTAAATAAAAAAATACTTTCTTTTCAACATCCCGTTGGAGAGCTCCGTATTTTAGGGTTTATTTACATAACCCGAACTTATATACAAACGGATGCCACATCAGAAATTGTGAAAATGTTATCACTAAAGTTTTGACACGTTGTCTATTTCTGAGATTCTTTAATTTTAACAATAATCAACTTTATTACATTTGCATACGAAAAATGGCTAGGGTGACATATTTTTTTCCGGACACATTTTTTCTCTACCCTCACCATTACGCACTAACTATTTATTTTATAATAGGAAAGGGATATTGGTCAACTATTAAGTGTTTCGTTTTCGTATGTGTTGAGAGTAGAATGAAATTATTGCGTAAACATTTAATTTAGGCTCCAAAAAATATTTAATCCCTGAAGAACGGTATTTTGCGCTGCGTTCTGTGTTTCTTTTTCTTTCTTAATTTTGAAATGGAATTTTACCCACTGAGACGGTACGGCGCGGCATGGAACGCTTCAGTTTGCCGCGGCATCTTGTGGCCCGCACAATAATATATTATATACATAATAAAATTCAATGTAGAAAAAATACACTGAAAAAATTCGACATGCCTCAGGCGGAAATCAAACCCAGTATTTTCCGCAATCCGGGCGGCTGCGTTAACCACTACGCCACCAGGGCACTACTTTCGCTGTCGAAATTTGTCAATGCTTAGTGCTTATGTCTTATGTATTCTAAGATCCGAACGAAATATTTTTGCGAATATTTGACACCCAGTTAAGATGAAACTACCTTATATTATAGAGTATTTTTTGCATTTACAGACGCGTAAATAGTTTTAAAACTAAAAAAATACAACATACGATTTTTTTCAGTGCATTTTTTCTAGCATTAAAAATATTTACGCGTTTGTAAACGCAAAAATAAATTGTTCCATTATCTTGTAATTTCATGCAAGACACAGTCCACAATCCGGGTGGAAGGTGCGGGTTCGAGTCCCGCCTGAGGCAAGTCGATTTTTTTCAGTGCATTTTTCTAGTATTATATTTACGCGTTTGTAAACGCAAAAATAAAATTATTCCATAATGTATGGTAGTTTCATCTTAGCTGGGCGTCAAATATTTGCAAAAATATTTCGTTCGGGTCTTGGAAGTGCAAATTTCAAAGATTTGATGAAACGATGTTTACCATAAAAACATAAGCACCAAGCACTGACAAATTTCGACAGCGAAAAGCAGTGCCTCGGTGGCGAAATTGGTTAACGCGTCCACCCGGATTGTGGAAGGTGCGGTTTCGAGTCCCGCCTGAGGCAAGTCGATTTTTTTTTTCAGTGCATTTTTCTAGTATTATATTTACGCGTTTGTAAACGCAAAAATAAAATTATTCCATAATGTAAGGTAGTTTCATCTTAGCTGGGCGTCAAATATTTGCAAAAATATTTCGTTCGGGTCTTGGAAGTGCAAATTTCAAAGATTTGATGAAACGATGTTTACCATAAAAACATAAGCACCAAGCACTGACAAATTTCGACAGCGAAAAGCAGTGCCTCGGTGGCGAAATTGGTTAACGCGTCCACCCGGATTGTGGAAGGTGCGGGTTCGAGTCCCGCCTGAGGCAAGTCGATTTTTTTCAGTGTATTTTTCTAGTATTACAAGATAAATTAGAAAAAGTGTCTACCACGTTTTTTTTACCGTTTAAGAATGTAAAATCTTTCAAGTTCGCTTTTGCTTAGAGTACCTATACTGTACTGCGTTACCTTTGGGACGGATCTGCTCAATATCAGCTAGATGCACTGGACTTGTTGGAGCACCATGCCAAGAGACTCATCGGAAATGACACACTCATTGAGGCTAATCTCCAGAGCCTCGACCACCGACGACGTGTTGCTTGCCTCTCGGTTTTTAATCGGTTTCATTTCGGAGTGTGTGTGGAAGTTTTAACTTAGATAGATTTATCGCTCCGTCCCTTTCTGGCACCGGGAGACCAGAACAGCGAGGGCTTTCACATTATGTAGTTGATATTCCTTCCATTCGCATAAAGCGATTTGCTTTCGCTTTCATTATAGGAACAGCTAAGGAATGGAACTCTGGCGGGGTCTGTTTTCCTGGATTAGTATAATCTGGACATCTTTAAGGCCAAAGTGAAAAAACATATTTTAGGCGACCACCTTAGACATAAATAGCATAAAAAATGTATACGAGTACAAAAAAATATTTTATTTTATGAATGCATGGTCACCCTAAATACATTGCTACAATAGAAATATATTAAAGTTGATTATTGTTAAAATTAAACAATCTCAGAAATAGACAACGTGTCAAAACTTTAGTGATAACATTTTCACAATTTCTGATGTGGCATCCGTTTGTATATAAGTTCGGGTTATGTAAATAAACCCTAAAATACGGAGCTCTCCAACGGGATGTTGAAAAGAAAGTATTTTTTTATTTACTCTCTAACTATTACGTTTTATGTCAAGGTTTTTGGTCACAAATTGACTCTTAAGTTGTGCTCGTAAATCAAAGTAAGAATATTAACGATTTATTTAACTGAAGTTGGTAAGTTTTTGAACACTCCGTCTGCACCATATGAGAATTGAGTGTTCTAAACAAACCTTTACCAAATCCTAATAAACCGTTAAAATCTTTTGAATATTTGTGAATAGGTTTCAGAAATTCAACACAATTTTTCCACATGCAAATGTTAAACATACATCTAGTATATTTTGAGATCTGAGTTACAGTATTTTCTCTGGTTGGCAGATTGAGTGTTCCAGTTAATTGACCAGAACTTTCTCACTATATATTTCACAATTTTTTTATCTTCACCATGAAGATAACACAATTATTTCCTAAATTCTTCCTTGATTTCGTAAAAATATGATTAGTTTAAAAAAATGAGCCCTCATACCACACGCACATCTTAGTAACTAGGCAGACGAAGACGGCGATGTAGCCTTTCATGGTCTTTATACCCTTTCCCTTGTTAGCTTTAAGGTCGACGTGACCCGTGAAGTCAACTCCGGTATTAGAAAACGGGCGAGCTGGGGTCACTCTTGGTGCAGGTAAGTCAGCCATGATTTGATGCTTCGTCTCTTGACTGTATCTTCTGCACTTAGTACACAGTCTGATATGTTTCTTGACGGTGCGAACCCCACTAGGAATCCAATACTTCAGTCTGATATGTGACAGAGTGAGTTTCGGTCCGCCGTGAAGTGTACATATATGCGATTGCTGAATGATAAGTATAGTCAGCCGATGTTGTGTAGGTAACAGTATAGGATGCTTCGATGCAAATTTCAGTGCTGCATTATTCAGTCGTCCGCCGACTCGCAGTATTCCCTGGTCGTCGAGGAATGGATTCAAACAAGATAGTTTACTGTTACTCTTCACATGTCCATTTTTTCTTAAATGATATATGTCATCTTGAAACTCGACTGCTTGTACTGATCTTATTATGTAGTTTTTTGCGTACTCTATTTCGGCTGTCGACTGTACATAATTATTTGAATTTACGCTGAATGCAGTTTTCAAGGCGAGTTGTCGATTTCGCAACTGTGTCACGAAGCGAAGCACCCATCCAACTATGTGCGTCACTCGGGTAAATGAACTGCAATCTTGTAATAATCGAATTATAAAATTATTTTCATTTTGATGTAAAGCTGCGTTTACATGCTTCTTTTTTATTTCGACAGTCGGATTTTCAATTTTTATTGACATCATGTCACGAGGGTCGAATGATGTCAGCCACGGGGGTCCCTCCCACCACAGCTTTTGTTGCAGTTTCACTGCGGTCAATCCTCGTGTGGCGCAGTCTGCGGCATTATCTTCAGATTTAACATGACGCCATTGGGATGCTGGAATAATCTCTGTGATTTGTCGAACTCGATTAGCGACGAATTGTTTCCATCTAGAGACGTCGCCATGAAGCCAGCCAAGCACAACCATAGAGTCTGTCCATGCATAAATTATTATATTTTCAGTACTGATGGAGTCAACGACCTTTTTCATCAGTTGAGATAAGAGCACAGCACCCATTAATTCTAGCCTTGGTAATGATAATGGTTTGCTCTGCGGGGCCACCTTAGTTTTCGCAGCTATCAAGCGCGATGTAAACTCTCCTTTATCGTCGTGCGCTACGGCGTAAATAGAGCACGCGTATGCTTTTTCGGAGGCGTCGCAGAAACCATGGATTTTATATGATTTCTTATTTCCCAAATATCTTGAAATGGTAAGTTTTTCTATGTTCCTCAAATCATCACGGAGTTGCTGCCACTCGGAAAGTATATCTGAAGGTAAGTTATCATCCCATTTCAGGTTCGAAAGCCAGGTCCTTTGGAACAATATTTTGGCTTTAATAGTGATAGGAGATAGCCAGCCAAGGGGATCATATACCTTTGAGATATCAGATAAAAATTGTCTCTTCGTATGACTGCCTTGGGTTTCTTCATAATTAATTTTATTTTCGAACGTGAAAGTGTCCGATGATGGATTCCAACGTAGGCCTAACGTTTTCCTTGATTCTGAATCTTTGAACTCGAAAGGGTGGTCAGCGTCGTCCGATGGTAGGTTTTTTACAAGCTCCATATGATTGCTGGACCACTTGCGAAGGTTCAAGCCAGCCGATTTTAGTACATCGATTAACTGGGTTTGCAGAAATTTTATTTGAGTTATAGAGTCATGCCCAACCATCAAGTCATCTGTGTAGAAACAATTTTCAATAGCGTCGGCCGCAAGCGGATAATTAACGGCGTTATCTCGAGCTATTTGCCTCAATGTACGCATAGCCAAAAAGGGCGCTGCCTTCGTTCCATACGTGACTGTTGTCAGCTGGTATTCACGTAGGACGTCTTGAGGGGTCTCTCTCCAGATGATGCTTTGCAGGGGTTGATCACATTCCCGTACAAGAAACTGACGGAACATCTTCTCTATGTCAGCTGTAATGACGTAGTAATGAGTTCTCCACTTCAAAATGAGAGCCTGGAGATCCTGTTGTAGGTTTGGCCCACATTCCATCAAATCGTTTAGACTCTGTCCAGTAGAAGTCTTTGAAGAGGCATTAAAAACGACTCTAAGTTTAGTAGTCGTAGAGTCTAATTTCAATACGCCGTGATGCGGTAGGTAACACGTGGGTCGAGCCGTGACGGTGTCAGCTGGGCGCATGTGACGTAATGTCTCATATTCGTGCATAAAATTATGATATGCACTCGACAGGGAATGATTATGATTCATTCTTTTTTCTAGCTGTTTAAATTGGGAAACAGCCTTTGTTTTGGACGCGCCAAGCTTGGTTTCATGGGGAGCGCGACTTCATAACGGCCGCACTCCAAACGACGCGTAGTTTGTGTATAAAACTCTTCGCAATACTGTTCTTCTTCCGTCAGGGACTGAGGGGGCTGATTGATATCCTCAACCTCCCAAAATCTCGATAGTTCCCCGATGTCGTTCACCACCACATTGCAGTTAAACGTTTTGACACTGCCTGACAGTATCCAGCCAAGTTTGGTCTGTTGGGCTATGGGCGCTTGAGGTGAGCCCTTGATAAGTCCACTCATTATAATCTCTGAGTAAACGCTCGCATCCAACAATAAGTCAATGGGTTTCGATACATTGTAATCAGGGTCGGCTAGGTTTATATTTTGCAGGTGTGGCCACGAAGTTCTATTAAATGTAGCATTCGGCAGTTGATTTATAACTCTGGAGATGACCAATGCTTGCGTTGTGAAGCTGTAGTCACCATAAATTGATTCACATTCGAGTGTGACCATTCCTCTGCTTGAATTAGAAGAAACGCCTATTCCTGATACACAAGCCTTATAGCGCTGTCTTTGTAGCCCCAACATTTGAGTGGCGTTCTCCGATATGAGTGAAATCTGAGAGCCTTGATCGAGTAGCGCCCGAAGATAGATATGTTTATTGTCGTATGTTTTTACTTTCAATAGTAATGTTGTTAATAAAATCTCTTCATCTTCGGCGGCTACGTAATTTACGTTAAGTTGTTTGTTGCTAGGCTTCGAATCGTTGGCGAGTAGATCTTGTGTTGCTGCGGACGTCATAGGGGCCGACGAACTTGTCGTAGGGGTCGGTGTCCCGAATTGTGGCGCCGGCGGCGATTGCTTATTTTGCAGATGCATCAAATCGTAATGAATTATTGAATTATGTTCACCATTGCAATATTTGCACCGATGTGTTGAAATACATATTTTATCGTAATGTTTGTATAGGCAGTTTCGACATATCTGTTGTTTTGTCAATGTATTTATTTTAGTTTCTGATGGTGCATTTAGGAATCTTTTGCAATGCCATAGATCATGTTCCGATTTACATACGGGACACCTTTTAGTGTACGTAGATGCAGCTTGATTTTGATAAATTTTTCCAAAACGATTTCTGTTCTGGTTGCCGGGTTTGAAGTAGGGTGCTCTTGAAATTTGAGGGGACGGATGGGATTTATTTTCCATTGCATCTCTCTCCCTTTTATTGATAGGTTCAAGCGCGACAAATTTGCTTTCAATAAAGCTCATTAACTCATCAAAAATAGGCAAATCTCGTGGAGACTTTCGGGCTTCTTTATAATCCTTGTAGGTCTCGGCATCTAATTTTTTCGCAATAAGATGAACTAATAAGGGATCCCACGTGGAAGTGTCTACTCCCAGGTTGTGAATAGCGTGTATAGTCTCCATAGTAATATCGTGAAGACGCTTGAGCTCAAATGATGACTGTTTAGTAACGTTAGGCTGATTCAAAAATGTCTCTATTTGATTTGTAAATAGAGCATGTACGTTATTGTAGCGGTGGGTGAGGATTTCCCACGCCGTATCGTAGTTGTGAGAGGAGATATTAAGATGCTGTATGAGACGTTCTGCCTCGCCCTTCAGTTTTCCCTTCAAATGTTGTAATTTCTGTGCGTTATTTAACGCATTATTATTGTGGATTGTCTCCTTGAACAAATCGAAGAAAGTAGGCCATTGAGAATATTTTCCGGTGAATACAGGTATCTCAACCTTAGGCGTAGATTGCTGTAGACACGTAGTTGAGCTTAATCTTTGGTTGAGCTGTTTTTTGATGATGGTAAATTTTTCTTCATGGCGCAAAAACTCTTGGTCATATTTTTGGTCTCGTCCCTGCAAATAATTATCGATGCGAAGATGTTGTTCATCGATTGCTCGCCAACGACGTTGCAGCTCCTTTAATTGATCTTCAATTTCCCACTTTTCTTCTAAGGAATCGACAACGATACGGTCCACGACGCGAGAGAACGCTCTGAAGTTGGTTCTCTGTTGGGTAAGTAGGTCATCGATAACTCTTCTTGTGTCGACCTGGACATCCGAATAACTGACAGGCACGTCAAATTTATCTTCTTCATCTTCAGAAGCGTCAGCGACGGCTGATGATGTTGATGAAACAGGATAATCAGCAATTTTCTTCCTCTCAGCTTCGTAGTATGATTTCATTCTCGCATAAATATTATTTGTGAAATAGTCATGCGTTTTTTCTTCATCTGCGCTCAATATCTCGTTGTTGGAGTCAAACTCACCCCAAAGAGAGTCCAGCGCCGATAGTCGCTTCTCGATATATATCTTAGTTTTGCGACTAGGTCCGTCTTTGGAGAAATTCACACAGACTTTCTCAATAACTTTGATGATTTCACTCTGTCGTTTAAAAATGTGTTCCATGATAACGCTTGAAGTTATTCACGTACCCACGACAGGAATAGGTTCAAAGGCGATGTTGGTGGCCAATGAAAATAATGATAAAATGAAAAAATTCCAACGGCAACGCGATGTGACCCTTGGTGATAATGTATCTTTTTCAAAGACGCCGTAATGTGAATCTTTGAAAATAATGTCCGGTCTACCCGGGTGCGTTTGCAGCCTCTATGGAAATCGCCCGTCTCAATTCACCTGGTGAGACCCGCTTGTGGGAGGCCAGATGAACCGATGCGCTACCACGCGAGAGTACAAAGCACGCAAAATAGAATTAAGGTCTTGATGAGAAGCAGGTACACTTAAGCTGCCACTTCTCCGCTTGATATGGTTCAGTTGTAGATCGAAGGACCAATAAATGTAGCGATACTAAGTAAAGGCTACTTACATTTAGTTATGATGATGAGGGCGGTGGTAGAAGAGAAACGACCGTCCAAGTTGACTTCTTTTATTATAAGTAACGGCTAATAATAGAATGATTAAAAATGTAAACATAAATTGCATAAACATGTAATGAGTAAAATGCTTACTAAATAAATAAATGCTTGCGTACGGAAATAATCCGTACACATATGGAATTACATGTGAAAAACCAATTTTACTTAGGTGAACAATAATATGCAATTATAACACTTACAAGTGAAATTTCACACTGCATCCTGGATACCACTCACTTCTGCAACCACGAACTATACAGCAATGCACCATTTTGCACTATTTATAGTTATTAAAATGTAAAAAGCCGTACCAAAATCGCGAGTCGATACCTATCAATATGTCATGTTGAGATTTCGGGACATCAACGTGATTGACGTATGAAGACAAAGCTGTCATTATATAAATCCCTTAATTTCCCATAAGTTATGGAAAAAACACAATGATACACCAGTTGATTGAAATACAAACCTAAACGTTGAAAGTCAATATATTATATTTATTTCTTTCATTGATAATAAATACTGATAATTGAATACAATATGTTAAGTTTTTAGCTACTTTTCTACTTTTGTTTTAGAAAGATGGCGAAATACTGGGGAAATCTTGTTTCTATGTAGTCGTGTTTAGAAAGAGATGACGACAATTTCTAGAAAGAGAAATGTGTAATTTGAAATGTCAAGTATTGTCAAAATTTTTGCCCTCACTTTGTTAATTTGACTAATGACTCCATTCTTAGTATAAGCTCCTTGATCGTAACAAAAAATATTATTTGACAAGAGATAGAATTTTTCTATCAAATTATTTTAAAAAACAATTAGCAAAATTGCTAAGCTTTTCTATATCTACTTCAGCCAAGAATTTGTCTGTACGGACAGCTCCTATTGAGCAACCTTATTTTGACATTGCCTCTATTGGGCCATCGCGGTGTGACAATGCCCCTATACAGCATTGTAGTTCTGACAGTGCTCCTTTTGAGCAAGTTAGTTATAATAATATAACAATTGCTCCTGTTGAGCAAACTAATTTTGACTCACAGATAAGCTCCGTCACTCACATCCGTGGGATTATTTATTTAATGACTAATCTATGTAAATGTTGACTTTAGAGACTAATATGTCAATTTTTCTCACATATTCATAAACAAAGTAAGAAAACCAAATTTGTAAGACTACATACAATACAAGCCGAGATTGGTGCATTGGTGTGTAAACATTATCCATTTTTTCTGTATTTAGGAGTCCTTTGGTGACAGTAAATGTCACATAATAATTGTAATGTAGGTACTACTTATAATTAAATCGGTGTCATGAATATTTTCACTTTTTTATTGTACCGACCTTTTTTTCATAATTATACTTCCATTAGAATTATCTCCTCCGGATACCTTCGCATTGATGTAGCGAACTGTTGAGCTCATGATTTGTTGATTTTATGATTCTTTGAGGAAAGGTTTTCGAGGATTTAAGGAGCACCGCACATCGCACGCGGTGCGGCGCGGCGACCGCGGCTGGCGAATTTTGTATGCGTGACATATGAAGCACTAAACATCGGACGCAGTGCGGTGCGATTGTCAGGCGTGGCGCGCGACGGTTGCCACCCGCGCCGCACCGCGTCGGTAGTATTAACGTCAACACAAAGTGTCAGCAAGCATAGCCGATAAACCGTGCCACACCGCGTCTCTGCAGAGCACGCGTGTGTTGTACGGTGCGTTGCTCCTATTAGCCGAGGAAATGGCGTTCGATGTAAGAAACTTGTCGTTAAAATGGTATCACATCTACCGACGGGTTGGGACTAATATAAATGCCGGATTTCCATACAAACTGTCATCCCCTATTTTACTCCTTAGGGGTTGAATTTCGAAAATTCTGGCCTTATCCCTTGTCTACATCATAAAAGGAACCTTTGTGCCAAATTTCAGCTCTCTAGGTCCAAAATCCAGGCTGAGCGTCGATCAGTCACCCAGTGAGTGAGGACTGTTTTATTTGTTTATCTATGATAATAAAATTTATTTAATAGAATTACAGATACTTGTTTTATTTTATGAAATGAAATGAAAAAGCTCTTTATTTAAATGGACTTTGCTAAGTACTTTTAAATCGTCAAAAGCCCTACCACCATTTCGACGAAATAATTATTTTACTTAAATAATTATTATTATGCTGACATGGAGAAGAAATGGCGAAAGAAACTCCACAGCTTACAATTTCGTAATGAATTCAAAACTTCATTACAGTCAATAGATACATCAATGAATAAATTACAATTTTAAATGCGTAAATTTTGGGCAGATTTTACTCCCACGCATTTGGATCATTTAAATAATCATTTATCTTGTAATATGCTTTTTTATATAATTTAGATTTAACAATTTTATCTCAATTAAATTTCTAATATTCATCGTAAGTTTATTGTAAAAACGTATACTTTGGCCCACAAGGGAATTGTTTATTCTGTGGAGACGAGTTTTATATACAACCAGGTCGTGTTTCTTCCTAGTATTTACATTATACGTATGGCATTTCTGAGAAAAATGCATAGTATTTTTCTTTACATACAGTAAGTTTTCCAGTATATATTGTGATGACACAGTTAGAATATTTATCTCCTTGAACCTTTCTCTGAGGGAGTCACGCGGACCTAGTTAATAGATTGCTCTAACAGCCCGCTTTTGCAGAACAAAGATGGTATTAATATCTGCAGCACTCCCCCAAAGAAGAATTCCATACGACATTATGCTGTGAAAATAACTGAAATAAACCATTCTAGCAGTATCTACATCAGTTAGCCGCCTAATAGTTTTAACTGCATATGCCGCAGAACTTAGTTTACCCGAAAGTTTTACAATATGTGGACCCCATTGCAATTTAGAGTCTAACATTACTCCTAAGAAAGTTGTCGTTTCTACAGGTTTCAATTCTACTCCATTTATTTGTACATTAGTTTCTACACGTCTCACATTCGGTGTAGTAAACTTAACTAATTTGTTTTTTTTTTCATTCAGCAACAAGTTATTAATATCAAACCAATAGACTACTTTTGCAAGTGCATTGTTCACTTCGTCATAATTATCTAATTTTCTATTTATTTTGAAAATCAAAGAAGTGCCATCCGCAAACAACACAATATCATGATTGTCCCTTATGTAATAAGGCAAGTCATTTATGTACACTAGAAAGAGAAATGGACCAAGAATTGAGCCTTGCGGAACACCTATTGTGACTAGAGAACCTGGAGATCTTTTACCATTTATATCACTTTCTGTATTCTATTGCTGAGGTATGAAGCCATAAGGTTGAGAGCCTTGTTCCTAACGCCGTAATGGTGTAATTTCCTGACCAGAGTATCATAATTAACACAGTCGAAAGCTTTAGATAAATCACAGAAAACCCCAAGAGCGTCGCGTGATTCTTCCCAAGCAGCAAATACCTCCTTTAACAACTCAACTCCCGCATCAATGGTGGAGCGACCCCGAGTGAACCCGAATTGCTTTTGATGAAATATGTTGTATTTATTGAAATGCTTTAATAGTTGATTGAGCATTAGTCTCTCAAAGATCTTACTTAAAATTGGTAGAATAGAAACGGGCCGAAAATTGGTGGGATCTGAGGTTTCGCCAGATTTAAATAACGGTATAATTTTACTATGTTTCATCAAGTCAGGAAATACACCAGAGTCAATACAATTGTTAAATACGACTACTAAATAAGGAGCTATTATAGTTATAATGGATGATATGGTCCTGACTGACAGTCCCCAAAGATCCATAGATTTTTTTAGGTCTAGAGTTTTAAACTTATTTATAATATCTTTATAATTAACAGCTGTAAATTCAAAGTTACTATCACATGATGATACATTTTGTTTCAGCAGCTGTTCAGCTGAGGTGGTAGACGACTGAAGTGATTTAGTAGTCTGTATGGGAACATCTGAGAAAAATCTTTCAAATTCCATCGCTACTTCCAAATCAGCTTTAACATTTACATTATTAATCTTTAAGTTAATATTACGGAAGCGTGTTTGACTCCTACCAGTTTCACTGTTAATAATATTCCAAGTTTCTTTAATCTTATTTGTAGAATTCTTAATTTTGTTTTAGTAAACTGACTTGGCAGTGGAACAGGCTCTTTTGAAAACTTTAGAGTAGTCTCTTACATAATTAACAAATACTGGATCAAAATTAAATGATTTTTGACCATACAAATCGTACAACTTATTCCTGCTATTGTAGATACTAGGCGTTGCCCATTCACTAAAGGTTAGATGATCACAGATCGTCTTTACTTTTGGCACAAAAGTGTTGGTAAATTCATCATTTATTAAATTAAATAGAGAACTGTATAGCTTATCCGGACAATCCTTATAAGGCAAACATGGTAGCTTCACAATTAATTTTGATTTAAATTTTTCAATTCGGCTTGCATTTATAGGAATAAAACTTATGTTCGTTCTTTGCACTTCAACTTTTTTTCTAGGAAACGACACTAACTGACCACAATGATCAGAGTGCAACATATTAATAATTGACTTTTGGCTAGGTTTTCGGTTAGTAAAAATATTGTCAATGCAAGTTGCACTTGTTTCAGTAATTCTTGTGGGTTCATAAAAAACGTAGTCCAAATCATAGGACTTAAATAAATTTAAAAAATTACTAGTGATTGAGTTTGTCTCTAGTATTAGTATGTTAATATTAAAGTCTCCACAGATAACAATTATGTTACGACATTTACTGAATTTAAATAGGACATCTTCCATAATTTTTAAAAATTGTTCATAAGGCACATTTTAGTGTAACATTAGTTCAATGGTGGTTTTTAATTATTGAGTTTGATGGGCCTTTTATGCAGGCGACAAACTGGCAACCTATCATTTTTATCTGAATATTATTTATAGTTAGTCCATCCGTTTTCATCACGTGCTTGATAGCATTAGGTAGAATATTTTCATCAGTAAATTTCTTTTGTTTCAGATCTGGAATTCGAATTCATTGAGACGATTCAAGGAGCTCGTTTTCTTCTACTTCAAGGTCATACGTTTAGAAGAATTCACAAAAATGGCCGCTTATGGCTATGCTCTGGCAGAGACGCAAAACAATGTAAAGCGAGAATAAAACTGGATAAAGCAGACAATGTGGTGGAACAGGCATTATGCCATAACCACGAAAAACCCAAACTGGTCAAGGAGAGTAGTGGAAAGTACGTCAAATTTAGACAATTTATTCCGTTCTAATACCAACAACTAATACCACTGGTATTTGTTTGAAATCATATTTATTTTCTATTCCGAACGGATGCCACTGTGTAAACTAATTCCAACAAGCTCAGCTCAAGGATACAAGGTTCAGTTATTAAAAATACTTTCTATGTAATTATGAGACCAATAATTGTCACCAAGAAAGTCAACTTTTTAATAAAGAGATTATGGTCTATGATATAGAACAATCAAATAATATTTTAAATTCCTACGTCATTGTTGTATTGACATACTTAAATATTTTGATGGTTGTCAATGTTTGGTATGTAAATAGAAAAAAGTATTTATTGTGCTATTTCACACATACATTTGGCAGAGATTGAAAACTTTTAAAATGGTAATGCCTGGACATAACGCATCAAAATTTTCAGCCATTTTAGCGAAGGGAGAGTTTTAATGTCGTTAGCATAGGTGCAAAGACGTTTAGTAGGTACTCCGTAATAAAAATCACTGTGATACGAATATAAGCTGACGCCATACCGCGGACAGGACGGGCCGTCGCCGACGTAGACGTGTGCGTGACGCTGAGCGTTCGCCAGTGCCACCGCACGGATTTGGAATTTTTGTAGATACAATTTTTCTCGGAGTTCATAGAAATAGAAACAAATCATATTCCATTTAGATACGTAAAAGCCACAAAGACAATAAGGGTTGCCACACACGGGCAACACGCGGCAGCTTCAAACGCCGCAACGAGACGTTACAAGCAGTTGCGGTCGGTACCTGCTACTTTTTTCTCTCTCTCGGATATGAATAATAATGTTTCCATATTAATTTCAACAATCAATCAAATCAACAACAGACTACGTGTGCGCCTTTGATTTGAACAGCTTAACTGACGTAAGGGAGAGATGAAGGGGTGAGGAATACCGCGATTGGTGTGTGGCGGCGTTTTGTGTCGGAGATTAGTGACCGGACCACAAGAAGCGAGCAGCGACGATTTGTAGCGTGTGCCGCCGGCTTCAACCGTGTGTGGCAATATAAAATGTATAAACATTACAGGAAATATCCAGGTGGTGGGGTTTTGTGGTTGTGGTCGGTGGCTCGTGTGTGGTGACACTTATTTTTTTTATATATTGAAACAATAGAGCAAACACACCGTTGCTCGCAGGTGAAAAAATTAGCAAGATGTCTCACATAAACTACTCTCTTACCTATACCTTTGTAAAAATATTGGAATGAAGTGAATTTGGAAAGCTTTAGCATTTATTACGATCACAGGAAATACAAGAAAACCAATTTAATTTGATTAGGTGTGACTGAGCTGATGGTACCAAATTAAAGTTGTTGGTATTCGTTCGCACATTCAATTTCGAGTGGTATCCGTTGGGTATAGAAAATACCTAAATATGAGTTCAATCAAATATCAGTGGTGTTAGTTCTGTTTATATAACATTTTTTACTTATTAAGACAATAATACATAAGGAAAATCATTTCATTATTGTGCAAATTTTCCGTTTAATTCTTTGCTTGCTTTTTTGTACACTGAGTCTGAGTCTTTACGGTATACTTAATTTTGTCTTGTATTGATGGTGATCCGTTTCTGTACCCATTATAAATAAATAAAATAATACCACTTAGATGAGTAAATAAATAAAGAATCTCTTTATTTATTTATTTAACGATTTATGTACACACAAGTCAATTTATGTACTCTTCGTAATTTTTGTCTATGAAAGCGTCAAAATTTCAAAAACGCTAGAAAATATATTTATCTACTTCTTGTCAAGTGTCTAAATACAAAGTGTCATGGTTTTATCTTCAATATTGAGGAATCGCATACAAACTTCCATCTCTTATTTCAACCCCTATAAGTCCTCTTTCTAACAAAAGGCTAGTCTATTTTTGTGCCAAATTTCATCAAAATCAGTTCGAGTGTAAAGCGTAAAAGCGTGACTTTGCTTGGACTTCCTTACGTATTTTCATCCCCTATTTCATCCCCACATGGGTAAATATTTCAAAAACGCTAGATCAAATATTTATTTATTTCTTATCAAGTGCCTAAATTCAAACTTTCATGGTTTTACCTTTAACAATGACGAACTCCCATTCAAACTATCATCCCCTATTTCACCCCCACACAGGTCAAAATTTCAAAAATCCTAGAACAAATACTTATTTATTTCATAATAAGTGCCTTAATGCAAAGATTCATACTTCTATATTCAAAAATTACGAACTTACATAAAAACATTCAGCCCCTATTTCAACACCTTCAACCATTTTTTCGCAATAAAAAGTAGCTTATGTCCTTCCCCGAGCTCTAGTCTATATTTGCACCAAATTTCAACAAAATTGGTTCAGTGGTTTAGACGTGGAAGCTTAACAGACAGACAGACAGAGTTACTTTCGCATTTATAATATTAGTAGGGATAGTAGGGATTATCGGTGGTTGCATTTTTCTAGTGTAATGAGTAGTTTTGTTATTGTTGTTTGGTGCTAACAAAGGTATTAAGTGAATTAGCTTCATTGACTGTTATTGAATTCATTCTAGACATTATGCATTTTTTCTAATTTTCTAAAAAGTGTGTTATGTCGCTGTTGGTGATCTTTATTACCACCGATGTGATAATTTACACCGAAACGATAAGAAAAAATCAATTGGTGTCTTAAATCTAATATCGGTGTTTTGATTCATGATCAACGCATAGTTTTGTCACATCGGTGAATTGCTTTATCACATCGGTAGATCATTTTATCATCTCGGTGAGTCGTTTTATCATATTGGTGCTCCCACACTGCTGTTATAAAATGTTTACAAACATTTTCTTATTGTAGTAATCTTACTTTTAATTTTTAAGATAATAAACATTTATTAAAGCATTGTCTTGTTTTTTTTCATCTAAAAACAATTTTCTCGCTGGAGAGGTGAGAAATTGTATGTTTCACACGAGAGCAATTTTTTTTTCTCGTGCCTCTAAATCACTCACTGCGTTCAGTAGTCTATTTATGAATCAATTCTAGACTATTCGCTGGTTCGTGATTTAATATCGGCACTCGCAGCAAAAAATAACTATAGTACGAGAGCCCACGACCAAAACCATGTCTCATAGCAATACGGCAAAAACCCTATAAAATCGTTAGATTGTATGATTCTCAACCCGACTAGGTGTGTAGTAACGGTCGAAAGTGTAGCAACTGCGTGGGAGGCCATTTCTGCTGTGTCAAAAAAAAAAGACAGTCGGTATTATAGCAATACGTCTGATAGTGAAAATGTACATAGATTTTATAATTGTATTACGAAAAAGTTTGTTTTCAGACATTTTGCGCGTAGCATATAGCCTGAGCGCATTTTTGAAAATGTCAACAAATTTAGCCGACCTGTATCATAGCAATACGGATAAAAAAAATTTTCAACTTTTCGTATTGCTGCCATGATTACCAAAAACCTGTTTTCAGACACTTTAAGTGTAGCATATACTCCCAAAAACGAAAATAACGTTTCGGAGTCGCCTGGCCGACGCCTCTGTTAAATGTTTTTTTAAAATTTACAGCCTTCATAGATATTCAAGAATCTCCCTTGTCTATTATATGTACTTTGACAGATGACAGATGTCATTACTTATTTCTTTTGTAAAAGTTACTCAAGTGTGCTTTAAATAAAACCAAAACCGTTTTTTTTTCAACTTCATCCCAGTTTCCTTTTGTGCGATTTATTTCAGTCCTTCAACTTCAATGTTACGGTTTCGGGTAAATTCTTTGTTAATTATCATCTAATAAATTCAGGGTCGCAACGTATTCATTGGTTTGTTACAGAAAATTCAAGATGCCTCAATACGATTTTTAAATGATATCTGAGTATCGAAAAGTTGTCTGATAGAGAAGGTGCTACACTTAATTTGTCTGATATAAATTTTTTGCACATGTGGACAACTTATTTTATCATGTCCAACAATTTTCAGACATATTGCTATGATACCGATCGGTAAAATTTGTTAACATTTTCAAAACGGTCTCAAAATTTAATGCGTTCACATTTCCGTCTGAAAATTGTTTTGTTCGCATCAAATAACCAAAATTTACTAATAAAAAAGATTTTCAGACGTATTGCTATGAGACATTTTTTTTGTCTCATTTTTAATTTTTTTAAGTGATTTTACGGGTTTGCGCTACACCACTAACGTCTGAAAAATATGTTTCCGGTATCTCAGAACTATCATTCAACTACACTCTGCAAATCAGACATATTGCTATGATGCAGTTCGGTAAAATTCTTTGACAATTTTGAAAATTCGGTCAGATCAAACGCTACGCGGAAAATGTCTGATATTGGTATTTTCGAGTTCAGGATAATCGTATCTATCTATTTGATGCGGTTTTGGCCGTATTGCTATGAGACAAAAATTTTGGTCGTGGGCGTACTACTACTTATTACTTATAAATTATTTTTATCAATGTTGTACTAGTACTACCGCGGACACACGTGCCCCATAAGATCAAAATCGCTTGCGCACTCGTAGCATAACGTAGTCAAATACGTAAATCAGTTAATAATAATAATAATAATTTATTCAAAAAGAAAGTACATTGACACATAATACATTGTAAAAGTCGCCATAAAGTAGAACAATATTGCTTTGTGATGAGTGATCCCTAACTCCCAAACTAGGATGTCCTGTATTTTAGGAGTTAGTGATTCCTCCAGCAGTAAAAATTTTAAAACAATCCAGTTAACGCGTCAAAGGAAACTCGTTTTGAATTGCTCAAGCACGAGAGTCCGCACTGTGCCTGCAATGTTTACAAGTTAAAAATACCATGTTATTATTTATGTTTTTGGGCTAAAAGTTGCATAGATACTAACTAAAGAGCCTTATTATTATTATGTAGTATACCATGACTTAGCAAGGTAAGCTTATACGTCACATACCTATTTGAAAAAAAATCTCACTTACGTGCAGTGCTGTGTAAACCTTATATTTTTTTTGTATTTAATAACTTTGTGACAGAATTTATCACATAATTAATTGTAAAGAAAAACTAATAAATGAGCGTCATGATTATCTTGACTTTTTTTACTAAACCAAGCATTTCCCCTAATTATACTTACATTAAAAGTCGGTTTGGGACTATTATAATATACTACAGTACCGAGAAAACGTCATATTCCTCGACTTTAAAGGCGTCCAACCACTGTGTGTTTTTATGCCGTGATACTACTATAATAATAAAATGTACCTAATAGAAATACAGATAATTATTTTAATTCCCGATGACGCCCTGACTGCTCAGATATTTCAGAGTGTAGCATGGGTTCAATGATGATTTGGTACTTTTTGAGTTTGATGCGCCTTTTCTGTACAGACGTCAAAAAGGAGGAGGTTAAATTCGGTTGGTATGTTTTTTTCTATGTATGTATGTATGTACACCGATTACGCCGAGATTTCAGATCTGATTTAAGAGATTTTTTTGTTCGATGCTTGTTCTGAAAAATAACGGCAAAAATCCTGTTTTAACTTTAATGATAACTTTGAGTTGTGAAACGATTTTATAACTATCCAACTCTGCTTAATTCTTCATAATATTCTTAAAACACTAAAAAGCAAAAAATTAAATTATTTTTTAATAAAAAAAACCGCCTACAAAACTAAAAACGGAGAAATAAAAATTTTGTTAACAAAAATTATTGTTTTTTAGGTTTTTATAAGCAAAATTTTTAAAGTTTTTTTCATTTAAAAATAATTGTCATAACGAAATCTCTTTTGTTTCAGATCTGGTATACGAATTCATTGAGACTGTTCAAGGAGCTCATTTTCTTCTAGTTCAAGGTCATACGTTTAGAAAACTTCATAAAAATGGCTTCGTATGGCTATGCTCTGGAAGACACGCAACACAATGTAAAGCGAGAATTAAACTGGATAAAGCAGACACCGTGGTGGAACAGGAATTACATCATAACCACAAACCACCTAGAATGCTCAGGGTCAGTAGTGGAAAGTACGTCAAATTTAAAGGGAGGCAAAGGCACTATAATATATAGATTAAAGATAGTAGGTCTGTCACACGAACACGGATGAGCCAAGCTTTTTTTTCTCCCCTAACTCCCCCCGCCGCTTTCCCTGAAGACAGAGCAGCGAAAAAAGTCAGAAGAACCTCCCGGAGAAGCGAGAGAAGAAGGGGGTGAATCCTCATGGATACCCTAAGAGCCGGCCCGGTTATATCAGACTTACTGACTAAACACCCCATCCCCGCCCCGCCCCCCCCCCCCTCCCTTATTGCCTATATCCAAAGTGGATATAAGGCTATCTGAAACAACCGTTCAGTCAGGAGAGGAGGAGGTGCACACGCTGCCCTAGACATATAGACTAGGGCATGGCGTGGAAGCGCCAACGGACACCATAACGGGGCCGAACGCATGTGTGTACCGGGACTGTTCACGCAGTGGCGGAAAGCCACGCGACAAACCTGGGTTGCCAGAAGGGCAGTGAAATTAATCAGAGCAGACACATGAGCCAAGCCTGCTTATATAGCTATTTATACACGTATGTTGTCTATGTGTGCGTAGTAGGAACGCTCAGTTTATCACAACTCAACGACGCGCTTACACAAACATTTTGAATAAGAACTACAACATGTAAATTAAATAACCAACACCGTGAATACAGGTGGTTTGGGATCGGCTTCTGAGTTGATTTCAATATTTTTTTTTTAAAAACGATTTTTAAAAAAAAAACAAAACAAAAAGTACCCTGAAAATATTGTACAACATTTTCTGGGTACTTTTTTTTAAAAAAAAAATAGTTATTTTTTTTTTTTTTTTTTAAATCAACTCCTAAAGAAAGCCAAACAAAGAAGAGAGAGAAACAAAGAGAAACAAAGAAGCCGATCCCAAACCACCTGTATTCAGGATGTTGGTTATTTTTAATTTACATATTGTATATCTAACAGTAGGTAAACATAATCACTAAACAGTAGTCGTGTGCAATATACTTATATCCACATTTGACATCTCTTGACTTTTATTGCGCGTGTAACGAAGGTGGTGAACTGTAGACAGTGCATACATACTCTTGCTCTTGACTGTACATTTTAATATAACATTTTTTTTGTAATCGCACGTCGCAGGCTAGCGACACAAAAGTCATGGCTCACCCGCTTTCTATAGGAATTTGTTAGTTGTATAAATAAATCGTTCTGAGTGGCCTAATGATCTAATTTAGGGCATTAACTCGTTACTATCTACATGAATAATCCTATGTATTCTGTACACAACTTATTTATACATATATGTACAATTTCCATAATTCCAAAGTATTGACGAGACCACTTATGAGAATTTAATTGCGAATATTTTTATATCAAAATATTATAATTAAAATATTATTGACTAGCGATCCGCCCCGGCTTCGCACGGGTGCAATGCTTATGTAAATATGCATGTATTATACATATAAACCTTTCTTAAGAACCATTCTATCTATAAAAAAAACCGCATCAAAATCCGTTGCGTAGTTTTAAAGATCTAAGCACACATAGGGACAGATAGACGGCGGATAGCGACTTGGTTTTATACTATGTAGTGATTATCGACGACGTCACACTCACATACTACTATTCAAAAATTTAAATGGTCGTTCTTTCAGACTTCACCTGCAAGGTTTTATCACTTCTCATCTATTATTCATTATGAGCTTTATACTATTTTATGTAAGTTTGACAACGCCGCAATAATTAGGACGCGTCGTACAGGAAACAATTCATGATTAATCTACATAAAAAATAGTAATTACTCCGAAAAATATAAAACGCGGAAAGCTTTGGGTTTCCGGGTTTTATATGCATATTAAGACTTAAACTCTATTAAAGAAAGTTTGCAGTAGCCTGATCAACTGTCCCTTGTACATATATGATGGATGATACCATCTTCATTTATATCATTAAGTAGCATATTTAAGCCACATCTGACCAGAAATTGGAATTTTCTACATGCTGTGCGTACTGAAAATGCCAATTCCTGGTGAGGGCGTGACATAAAGTTATATACTTACCTAAGGTGGTAAAAAAGAAAGTCTCAGATCGCATATTAATCATCACTGTCATATACCTACGATCTGAACGAGACATTAGTTTTACCGCCTAATTGAAAGGAATCTATCTGACATGAATGAAATTGGTGGCGGGTATCAAAAGTTAAATTACTTAGTTTATTAATGTGATGACTGATGAATTATACTGGGTGTAAAAGACACGAACAGTCAAACGAAAACCACGTATTCTATACATGAAAAGAGGACATATTTCAAAAAAAATATTGCTGGGAAATGATTTTTATTTTTTGGTGTTATAGGAAATTGCAAATTGTACCGCGCAATGTAAAGGGCTCAACTCGCACGCAATTCGCAAATCCGCGATAATTTTGCCAGACGGTGGCCCCGTTCGTTAGAGTCCGTGCGCATCGAGTGAGCTACATTGAACGCTTACATTTTGAAGCCATTTTTTGTTATGAAATAATAGGTTGGGGAAAAAGTTTCTTCGCATTTTTTAAGAAAATTCAAAACATTTTTTAATATAGTTTATTTACATTTAACTAAAGTATGTAGGTACCATTTTGTTCGATAACTTTTTGCCATCTTGTAGGTAGAGACATGATCCCATTGCTATAGAAATTTTGGGACTTCTGGTCAAAATACCGCGACAAGTGGTTTTGGCAGTCCTCTCGTGATGTTAACCTGACACTGCCTAAAGAATTCTGAAGAGACCGAAACAGGTGGAAATCTGAAGGTGCAAGGTCAGGACTATACGGCGTATGCATTAACACCTCCCAGCCAAACTCTCTTAATTTTTGCTGAGTGGCTAAAGATGTGTGAGGTCTAGCGTTATCATGATGAAAAACCACACCCCTTCTGTTGATTAATTCCGGCCGCTTTCTCTCAACTTCTTGCTTTAATCTCATCAGTTGTTCGCAGTAGAGTTCAGAATCGATGGTCCTGCCTGGTGGTAACAGCTCATAATGAATAATGCCCTTCCAATCCCACCACACACACAGCATCACCTTGTTGCGAGTTAACCCGGGTTTCGCCACAGTCTGTGAAGCCTGACCGGCCTTTGACCACGACCTTTTTCGCACGTTCTTGTCGTACGTGATCCACTTTTCATCAGCAGTTATCAGCTTCTTCAAAAATGGTTCGGTTTCATTACGTCGTAATAAAGAATCACAAATGAGTACACGGTTCATTAGGTTTCTTTCAGTGAGCTCGTGAGGTACCCAAATGTCGAGCTTTTTTATGTACCCAGTTTTTTTCAAATGCGGCAAAACTGTTTTGTGGTCAATTCCCAGTTCTTCAGCTACGTCGTAACTACTGACATGCCGATCTTGCTCCACTTTTTCAAAAATGGCATCCATTTTATCTGTAATAGGGCGACCAGAGCGACGTGCATCTTTGACATCAAAATTTCCGGATTGAAAACGCTTAAACCAAATTTGTGCTACTCTCACAGACACTGCACTAGGTCCATAAACATCGCAAATTTTTTTCGCGGCTTGCGTTGCATTTTTACCTTTTTTGTAGTAAAATTTTAAAATGTATCGAATTTCTTCATTAGATTCACTCATCTTGGCGGTACGAAAAACAAATGAAAATCACACATTTTCCTAATTTGAATTTGGAATTATGTTCTTTAAAATTTAAACTTTCAATGATACCAAAACCAGCCAGATACAAATAGTATAGCCAAAGAGATTTTATTACAAGTTTATACATACTATAATGCGAAAAGACTTTTTCCCCAACCTAATAGTAAAAAAAATGACAATGTTTCTTTGGACAATAATTAAGAAATAACGTAGAACACGTTTTCATAAAAAAAAAAAAAAAAAAAAATTATGACTTTGACCTTCAATAAAATCGTAACTATCAATTTCCCAGGTATAGTCTAAAGGAAGAAAAATGTTAAGAGGGTGAGCAGAATAAGTACATGGTTCTCGTTTGACTGCTCATGTCTTTTACACCTTGTATTTATATAAATTTTCTACACCAAAAGCTCGCACTAACTTGAGGTCACACAGTTCCTTGGCTCGCATGTTTTTAGCATATGAGGAATTTCGGGGAAGTGTGGACCTGGATCTGTCGTCTATATATAGCATCAAAAGAACTGTGTTAAAGCGTTAGATGTTTTGTGCGAGGTATGTTTTCTGTAATTCAATTCAGTGAGTTTTATATGTATTTAGATAAGTATAGATTGTAATTGAATATACAGGTTGTAAAAGACATGAACAGTCAAACGAGAACTATGTATTCGGCTCACCATCATAACATTTTTTTTTCTATAGACTATACCTGGGAAATTGATAGTTACGATTTTATTGAAAGTCTAGGTCAATTTTTTTTTTCATTTTTTTATGAAAACGTATTCTAAACATTATTTCTTAATTATTGTACAACATTATCATGTTTTTTAGTATTTGATAACAAAAAATGGCTTCAAAACGTTAGCGTTCAATGTAGCTCACTCGATGTGCACAGACACTAAAAACGGGGCGGCCGGCCGTCTGGCAAAATTATCGCGGTTTTGCGAGAAGCGTGCGAGTTGAGCCCTTTACATTGCTTGGTACAATTTGCAATTTTTTTAACACAAAAAAAAATCATTTCCCAGCAATAATTTTGTTGAAATATGTATTATTTTGATGTATAGAATACATGGTTCTCGTTTGACTGTTCATGTCTTTTACACCCAGTATATTCATATTTATATATCTAATTTAATTTTTCTTTTTTTTATAATTTGCATGCTGTGCCCTCCTATAAGTAGGTAATGGGACACTTAGATATAAGTTTTAAATATATGTTTTTTTTTCTGTCTATTTACAGTGTACTCATTATTGTGAGAGCCTAATAAAATAAATAAATAAATTATCCAAAGGCGTGGAAGTAATAACTGCCCAAAACCCATGTAAAGCTGTAATTTTAATTATATTGTTACTATCTATAGACCTGTAATGTAATGATGATTTGAAATCATTACGAAATTGTAAGCTGAGGATAGTTTCTTTCGCCATTTCTTCTCCATATAATTTTAGTAAAATAATTATTTCGTCTTTTGACGATTTATAAGTACCTACTTGGCAAAGTCCATTTAAATAATGAGCTTTTTCATTCATTCATCCGCCCTAGATAATAAAATTGTTGACCGTTAAATTGTCTGAAGTGTTGACCTAATGATGTTTTTCTTAGGTACTTAATAATAAGTATGAATATAAAATTATGAATTGATTTGTGGCAATTTTTTTTACATGCCTATGAGTGTCAAAATGTTTTTGACTTATTAATTATTTTTATGTATGTTTACCGTGTTTTGAACAATTTAAGGAATACCTATTGTTATTATTATTGATATAAGTACCTACTTAACTAAAAGTTGCGTAGGAGTTGTCCTTAGTACTCTACTAAGGAACCTTATTATTATGTGAGTACATTATATTTCATTAAGTATTTGCCTGTCAATTTTATTTAGACACTATATGGCCATACTGGTTGGATATGGTTTTATGTATACATTATGAGTTTGATGTCTGTGTTTCAGGTCTGGAATACGAATTCATTGAGAGTATTCACGGGGCCCATTTTCTTCTAGTTCAAGGTCATACGTTTAGAAGAATTACAAAAAATTGCCGCGTATGGCTATGCTCTGGCAGAGACTCAACACAATGTAAAGCGAGAATTAAACTGGATAACGCAGACGCTGTGGTGGAACAGGAATTACATCATAACCACGAACCACCTAACTTGCGCAAGGTCAGTAGTGGAAAGTACCTCAAAATATATTGTCGAGGCAACAGGCAATAATAAGTAGAACTTAGTTCTAAAAACACTATTAATAGCCCTCGCCTATGTGTTGTGTAGGTATGATGTTTAAAAGTTACGGAATACCTTTTATTATTATTAATGTTTTTTGAAGAAAAATTGCGTAGGGAGGTACTAAAGAGGCTTATTGTTATTATTTAGTATGCCATATATGTGTACATTATACTTAAGTATTTGCAACATCCATAGGTGTATTAATTTATTGACTAAGCGAGGTAAATCTTTACATTAGAGATTAATAAATAAGCAATATTTAATGTCACATAATTCAACTTTTTTTCACGTGGTCATAAACGAATTGAGAACACAAAATTTGTAAGACTACATACAATACAAGCTGCGCTTGGTGAAGTTACAGAAAATGTTGCATAGTAATTGTAAAGATAAATTAATAAATAAGTGTCATGTGTATCTTTTCTTTTTTTGTCTTAAACCGAGCAAATTTCGGCGTCGGCGCTTAAAGCGTCGGTGGCGTAGTGCGTAAGAATGTCGTCTCCCACCCGGGAGACACTGGTTCGATCCCCGCCACGTACCAATGTGTTTTCAAATTTTGAATTCATATGTACGTTTGATCGACGCTTTTACGGTGAAGGAAAACATCGTAAGGAAACCTGCACACATCTATGAAGAAATTCTTAGGTTGTGTGTGAAGTCGACCAACCCGCACTTGGCCAGCGCGGTTGACTAAGGCCTAATCGCCCCTAATGTGGGGTGGGCTCGAGCCCCTCGGTGGGGACATTATATGAGCTGATGATGATGAGCAAATTTCCCTTATTAGACTGAGGGGAGATTTGATTGGGGGGTTGTTGCAATCAAAGTTGGCGTCCTTCCTAGATAATCTAATGTTGTCATCGTTTTAGGTCTGGAATACAAATTCATTGAAACTATTCGTGGAGCTCATTTTCTTCTACTTCAAAGTCATACGTTTAGAAAAATTAACAAAAATTGCCGCATATGGCTATGCTCTGGCAGAGACACAACACAATGTAAAGCGAGAGTCAAACTGGATGAAGCAGACACTGTTGTAGAACAGGCATTACATCATAACCACGAACCACCTAAACTGGTCAGGTACAGTAGTGGAAAGTACCTCAAAGTCAAACCACGCTAACAGGCACAATTAATAATATACATATACAACATGTAAATTAAATAACCAACACCCTGAATACGGGTGGTTTGGGATCGGCTTCTGAGTTGATTTCACGATATTTTTTGACAAAAAATTAAGAAAAAAAAAACAAAAAGTACTCAGAAAACATTGTACAATATTTTCTGGGTAGGTACTTTTTTTTTTTTTTAAATTGTTTTTTTTAATTTTTTTTTGAAATCAACTCAGAAGCTGATCCCAGACCATCTGTATTCAGGGTGTTGGTTATTTAATTTACATGTTGTGTGTACAAGGTGTTTGGTACATGGTGTATGAAGCCGGCACCTACCCATGCTAACATAGTCATATAAATACTATAGTGATATCAAAAACTTTAAATTGTAAAAAAAATTGATTGCTTCATACAAATAGTTCGACCAAAAAAACAAAATGTAAGTATAGAAAATTAAAAAAATATTTTTACAATTTTGAATTTTTAATATCACCATAGTATTTATTATGACTATGTTAGCATGGGTAGGTGCCGGCTTCATACCCCATGTACCAAACACCTTGTATATATATATGGCTGCTTGTGTAGCTATATATACATATACACTGTCTATGTGCGCGTCAGTAGGAACGCTCAACGTCGGTACTGACGCACACAGACAATGTGAATGTAGGTAGAGCTACACAGTAGTCAGGACTCATCCGCGTAATATTATAAAACACTATGCTATTCACAGAAATAATAATAAAGAGAATAGAAGTGCCTTAGTCGCGTGACCTTGGTGCCGCACTTGTGTCTCGTAGAACACAAGTGCGCGACTAGCGGCTCGGTGCTGCTCGAACCGTCGTCGGTGTGATAAAAATACCTTAAAATTGTGTTTTGAGGCATAGGTAATTGCGAAATCTCACCTAGAGTATGTAATTACACTAATAAGGGGATCACATTTCATTGGAATGTATTACTTTAATGACTTGAGAAAATCTTTTACTATAACTTCATAACCATTGCTGCTCATGCCTTTAAAAACGCAGATCGATTTAAAGTATACGCAGCAATGTATTGTGAATTATGCGATATCCCTTCTCTCTAGCACAAAAGTTCATGGTACAATAACGATACGGACGGACATGATAACAGCCATAATGCCGACGCGGCCAATGAAGAGCGACGTTGTGTAAGTGTGAGTGTGACTTATGGCGAGTGTTTACTCAACGCTGTCTCTTAAGCGTAAGGTTCATAATTGTAAATTGTGGGCGTGATTGCGTAGTACGGTTTCGTTCTTTTGCGTGCGTGCATAGAGAGTAAGTAGAGGGGATAAAGTGGCGACACTGGTTACGGTAGTAAATGCGAACCAAAGCATTTCTATCCTCTTTATTATTAGAATAAGAATAAATTTTACAGTAACAGTACACCAAACTACACTATATTACACAGCAGTAGCAATTTCACTAGCAGCTTCTTAAAGTACCATAATAATAATATGATTATAGTGTTATTAACTAGATAAACAGTTATTAAATAATAAAAAACTACTCATTGACATAACAATATTACAATTTTAAACTATTACTCGTTACAATATTAGTGAGGGTATACCGACAAAATTCTTTACCTCCCGTGCTAGTCCGAGGACTGTGTTACGGACTGTGTTACTATTATTTCTGTGATGCTATTTAATTGTGATATTATAGAATATTAGGCATTTGTTACCTTGTTAGTTATCCTTTAAGTTAAGGTCTTATTATTAAAAAATGCCTATTCCGACCTTACGCACAGACTAACTAAATCCATTTTAAATAAGGAGTAACTTTGGGTTTTGCATTGTTATTATTAAACAGTAAGTAACATTGGCAAAATGCGTAACGTTTATGTATCACGACGCCATTAATTAAGAATAGAATAGAAAACATTTCATTTTATTGGAATCTCTTGTAAACCACGTACCTACCTAGTGTACTTATTTAATATTTGTTAGTTATACTTTAAGTTAACTTACTCTTAAACTTAACGGAACTTACTTAGTAAGTCAGTGTCACGGGTAAGGTCTCATGTGCTCCCACAGCCCTTTTTTTTGTTGACGGGGAGGTAAAATTGCATATACGCATCGTCCCTGCGGGGTGGTGCCAACCGTAGGGGATATGTGGGACTCGAGGTAAAGGCGTTCCCTCCATACCCACTTAACATCCTCCCCGGCCTGACCTCCAGTGCGCTATTGCGGGACGGCTCGGGATCTGCGCACGTGAACGCAACTACACCGAGACCGTTCCAATGCCCGTCTAGGCACTCCTTGTGCACCAATTGGTGGCCAGCAGCCCACAGGGGCTACCGACTAACGCCAGCCCCTGTGGGCCGCTGGCCGACTCCGGCCTTATAGGCTGCCTCCTCACCGACGGCTGCTCGACCTGGCGCGTCCTCCTGACGAGGACACCGGGAGCAGCCATCGAGCCGCACCCGGGTGATTTGGGCACGGTCGTGGCCCTCAATAGCTCGTACTCCCCTGTAGGTAACCGGTGGTCACTCGGTGGCACAGTAGTAAGAGGGCTTGCACGGCTCGCTGTAGGTCCAGCACTGGGCGGAAGCGATGCAGCAGATGTGGCAAGGGCTAACTTAGCCTAAGCTTTGAACTTAACGTAATCGTTCTGTTAAATAGTTTGAAGAAAAAAATATAAATTAATTGTATTGTTTTACCTATATTGAATCAATATTGAATACAGCGGTGACATGGTGTTTATTTTTATACTGTTTTAGCAATTACTCGTTTTATAAGTGTTTTATTAGTGTGTATGAATAAATTCTAAAGACATATGCAACATGTAATTAATAAATAAATAACCAACATCCTGGATACAGGTGGGTTGGGATCGGCTTCTGAGTTGATTTTAATTTTTTTTTTATATATATATTTTTTTTATTGATATTAACTCGGAAGCCCATCCCAACCCATTTGTATTCAGGATGTTGGTTATTTAAATTACATGTTGTATATAACATGAGCCAACGAGCGACTACAATAAAGCGACTCGTGAATTTTATTATTATTATGTTTATTTCAATTGTTACGAAAACCCATATCCTATTTATTGTTATTTTTAACGGGGGCGTTGCTTTCTTATTTTTGCATTTATAATGCTGAGCTGGGGCCGTTTGAATCAAAATTTTTATATTTGTTATATCTGTTTGTTTGTTGAATTATCTTAATAAATATTTATTTTACTTTTTCCTTCCATGCCTCTTTCATTTACCTCCAAAAAATTATTTCCATGTAAATAACATGTCCGTCATTGTAAAATTACGTCATTAATCCGTCCTTAGTACGTTAACCTTTTGGTTCCCGCTCGGTAGATATCTACACCGAGACAATTAAAAACAATTGTGTCTGGATATTGTTAGTGATTGTTGAGTTACACCAGGTAGCCCTGAGGTTTAACTTTTATTCCATAATTTAGTGATTACACGTTACTCCGTGTTAATTAATAACGAAATTTACTAATACTTATTTAATACGTGGAGTAAAATTATGGAATAATTTAATTTTTGCGTTTACAAACGCGTAAATATTAATACTAGAAAAATGCACTGAAAAAATCGACATGCCTCAGACGGGACTCGAACCCGCATCTTCCGCTATCCGGGCGGCTGCGTTGACCAATTACGCCACCGAGACACTGCTTTTCGCTGTCGACATTTGTCAGTGTTTGGTGCTTATGTTTTTATGGTAAACATTGTTTCATAAAATCTTTGAAATTTGCACTTCTAACTGCCAAGCCGTCAATTAATAGAATCTTAGACAAAGTTGTAAAGAATAGTACATAACCATACTGGGTTGATGTGAACTTATGATGACATTATGATTTTGATAGTATGTACACATGTATGTATAATATTTTCATTACGAAATCTATTTTGTTTTAGGTCTGGAATATGAATTCATTGAGACTGTTCAAGGTGCTCATTATCTTTTCGTTAAAGGTCATACGTTTAGAAAAACGAACAGACATTGCCGCGTATGGATATGCTCCGGCAGAGACGCAACACAATGTAAAGCGAGAATAAAACTGGATGAAGCCGACGCTGTGGTAGAACAGGAATTACATCATAACCACGAACCACCGAAACTGGTCAGGTACAGTAGTGGAAAGTACCTCAAAGTTAAACGACGCAAACGGGCAAAATAATATATAGTAATAATGAAGACGTCGGCACCGATGATGCGACGTCTGTTTGTATTCGGGTTGCTTGGATTGGTCTCTCGGTTATTTTTATAGTTAATTGGAGATTGAGTAAAACATTCGTATTGCTCTTAGAATTGGTTGACAATCACCAAGTTTGGTACATTGACACATATAAAAAATCCATAAACTAATAGAAAAGTTTTAATGAATTTAAACAACTAAGAAAACTTAGTTGGAACGCTCTATGTCGGCACTGACGCACACAGACAATATGCATGCAGATCTACACAATAGTCATGACTCACCCACGTTTGTCTCGTAAAACACTATGCTTTTATTACTAACAATTAACAGCATTAAAAAATCTATTTATGCTAATTACGATTTGGAGCTTTCGTTATCTAGAACACTATATTATTTTTCAAAATTTATTTCATGCTAAATTATTAGATATCTAAAAACAACAACTAAATGTATCAAAAATGGATACCGTAGGATTACTAACAGAAAATGTCTTGCCATCCATCTTTTTTTTTTAATTTATGGCCTACTCAGCCAAAGATAACCTCAAAGATTTGACAGTTATGTTCTTTTTTTTAATTTGTAGAGCCTATGACACAAACCCAAAAAAATCCTACAGTTGCACTTTCGTATGAATGAGTTGTATCTGTAATTGTTCTATAAATTTTAAATTACAAATAAACAAAATTAAAACATACGTGTTGAGTCTTTTAATGTTTATTTTCTATCCATATAATAAAAAAATAGTAATAAAAAATGTAATGTTGTCAATTGTGATATTAGAGTATAGACTATTCTTTAAACTGTTCGTATCATGTGTGTCTTTAGTCCGAAATAATACTACTCTATATTTATTATTGCTTAGTAAGAGAAAAACTCACATAATAATTGGAAGAAAAATAATTAATCAGCGTCATGATATCCTAAAAATTTTCTTTATTTATTAAACCAATTTTTTCCCCTAACTATACATCAGACACTCTGTCTTCGAGACTTCACGTATCGATGTGGCGAACTGTCGAGCTCAAGATTTCTCGATTTTATGGTTCTTCGAGGAATGGTTTTTGAGTATTTAAAATTTGAGCATCTTTGTTCAAATTTTCACTTGCATTCACTTGGATTTCACTCATTTTAATTGGAAAACCCCTTCAAGCGTATTGATAATAACTGGTTGAAATGGTATCACCTATACCGACGGATTGGGATTACTATAATATACTACTATATTAAAATTCAATGGAAATATAGATAATTGTTTTAATTCCCGATGACAATATCGCTTATCAATAGATGCTTACTTGATACCCGTGTACCGAACATGTGAATAACCTGTAAATGATACATGTAAAATATGTATTATATCATATCGTATCGATATAAGTTTTTACATAACCAATATTTATTTATTAATTTAAACTTTATTGTACACAAAAGGATACAAATGGCGGACTTAATGCCGCAAGACATTTTCTACCAGTCAATCGGAAAGCTGGGTACAGAAATATCAATAGGCGGTGCAGAAAGTGAATACCGTTATGTAAATAAAAACAAACTCTGTCACTATTAAACGCTGTCGTCTGTACATTTGATACGCCGTGTATTGTTCGCGCTGCGGACAAGAGGTCGTGCTCGTCTTGCTTGCAATGTGTACGCTATATCAGAGAAGAAATTTTCTTGTCTTATGTGCCTGTCTGATGGTGTGCAAAAGGCCTTACAGTGTTGTTCGGAGCTCGCAGAAAAAAAACATTTTCGCTTTGAGATTTTACAAAGTAAAAGAGCTCTGTTGGTGCTGAAAAAATATATTTATAGGTTAAAAATATTTTCACTTGACATTGACTAATTGCTCAATATAATAGGTTGTAGCGAAGCCAGTAATTAAGAATAGAATATTGCATCATTTCATAACGAAAGCTCTTTTGTTTCAGGTCAGGGATACGAATTCATTGAGACTGTTCTAGGGGTTCATTATCTTTTCGTTCAAGGTCATACGTTTACAAAAATAAACAAAAATGGCCGCGTATGGCTATGCTCTAGCAGACCCGCAACACGTTGTAAAGCTAAAATTAGACTGGATAAAGCAGACACTGTGATGGAACAGGTATTAGACCATAACCACGACCCACCTAAACTGCTCAAGGTCAGTAGTGGAAAGTATGTCAAATTTCAAACGAGACAACAGGCACAATAATGTATGGTAGTTCTATAATATGAACTCGGGTGAGCTAATTGCGTAGTTATACAAACATACTCACATATTGTGTCTGTCTACGTCAGTCATATTTAAAATAGTAGGGGTCAAGTTAAAGGTAGAGATTAGGGTTGTTGAGGAAGTGATTATGAGGAAGAGGAGGAGGAGGAGGAAGTGTCAAGCACAAATTTAGAGGATGCGGATGAGGATGAGGATATTTTTTGAGGAGGAGGATGCGGATGAGGAAGCTGATGAGGAAGAGGATTATATGAAATATATAATATAATTATATGGTCCACTGGAAAATATTCTTTTAATTATTAACAAAATTTATATCCTCACAGGTCGTTCCATCACAGACCTTGTGGTTTTAATGTGTGTGTACAGGACGTCTGTAGGGTCCACTAGTATTTATATTTCCTCTTAAATTTTGAGGAAGCGATAGCGGAGGAGGATTTTTTTTTTTTTTATTTATTAGGATGCGGTAACGGTTGAGGAACTCAAAATATTGCGGAACTTCCGCATTATGAGGAAGCGAAAGAGGAATCCTCAGCAACCCTAGTAGAGATCATCTAATCTAAAACTGGACTTTTAGACTTGATGCTGACGGTACTTTTATGAGTGATCGAAGCGTGCTACCACGTTCGTGTCTAGCCGGCGACTGAATCAACTGAATGACCAATGACTATAGCAAATTTAAGTGTGTTGCATCTGTACACTGATTGTGCATGTAAGAATAAGTCAATGCAGCGGCGTTCAGTTTTAGATTGGACGTTCTTAAGACCAATAGGGGTTATTAAAACACGAGTGGGAGTTAAAAAGACGATCCTTGGCAAGTTTTTTAATATAAACACATACATATTAGAGTATCCATTGCGTAAGTTTCGTTTCTTCAAAGGAATCGTAGACTATAAGAATTGGACTGCAAGTATTTTGAATTTTGAAAATTACTGTTAGAACTTGAAGTATGAATAGAACTTGAAAATTATGAATAATCCTAGGTACTTTACAAACTTCACATTAAAAGTTAGGTAAGTATGTCTCTTTTAAACTCATTCAATATGAGGTTATTACTATTTTATGTGAGTTTGACGACGTGGCAATAATCAGGACACCTAAAAGCGTCAGTTCGAACAAGCACAACGCCTAAGAACAACTATGTCGTGAACCAAGTTTTATGCAAGTTAAGGAGTAGGTATCTATTATATTTTTAATTCAAAGTTTCAAAGCTGTCCTGGAAGAGTACTAAAGTACTTTATGATTATAAAGTAATATGCGAAGTAGGTACATAATACTTAATTCATTGAGTATTTGCAACATCCGTATGTTTATTTCTTTAATGAACATTTTTTTTATGTCACTGTACTTTGTGAAGCGCCTCTCCTGACTAAGCGTAGGCTAAGTTATACTGTAATCTTAATATACATAAATTACGTGTCACGTTGTTTGTCCGCAATGGACTCCTAAACTACTCAACCGATTTTAATCAAATTTGTACACCGTGTGCAGTTTGATCCAACTTGAGATATAGGTTAGTTTTTATCTTAATATAGCAGTCCTATTTTTTTTACTGCAGATACAATGTTATAGTTCAGTAGTATGAAATTACCACAGCAACGAGTGGCCGGGACAGCTAGTTAATTATAAGTTATTAGTAATAAACCAGACGTAGAAATGAACTCTATTACACACACTCCCGGGACCCATATTGCATGGTGATCCTGCCAGGATCATATCCACACCTGACTCCATCGTTCCCCGGCGCCCAACATACCACACTCATCAGATAGGAACATCTCCCGGCTTCCAGCAATATTTCCGAATCATCATCCTTATTTTTTCTCCATCTCTCATTTCCTATTTTGTATTCTATACTTCTATACTATTACAAATGAAAGAGGAAATATTGGTATGTTTGTAATGAATAAACTCTAAAACTACTGAACAGATTTTGATAAAATAGATACAAATATATATAGACTATGGTCGATGTACAATAAAGATATTATATTCTATTCTATTCTAAATTCTTAGTTTCATGGTTTTATCTTCACAAATGACGAACTTCCATACAAATTTCCATCCCTTATTTTAACCACTTCAAGGCTTGTTATTTATATTTCAGATTATTTATTTTTCTTCTTCAAACTTACATATTCTTTGTTACTTACACTTACACAATTAGAAATAATTATTATTATTTTTACTTCTTCATATTTTCATCTCCTTAGCTATTGTACTTTCTTCATATCTTTAAAACGGCATCTTCCTAATTTTTTTCATATATTTATATGTCAATTTCTTCTGAGCACATTCTTATTGTTATATCAAATCACAAATTACACTATACATTGCTATTTTTTCTATAATCGTCCATATCGATGAAAAAACTTTACTCCTTTTGTTCATATTTAACCCGGAGGGAGGCGCACCCCATAATAAGACAAGAATAAATTATTAGAAATTTAAATTTACCTATATTATGTATATTTTTGTAAAAATAATAACAGACATGTAGTGTAATTATTACTATTTAATTTAATTAAATCAATGTTGCCAACAGTAGGTACCTACTTAGGTTTGTAGATGAGATTTAGATACTATAACATAAATGTTACATAAAAAAAATTACAGATTAAAAAAAACGGAGGAGCAGTGACGCTTCTCTCCTAGCTAAGCGTAAGTTAGGCTAAGTTATATTATAATTAATTATAAGTTATAAGTAATAAACCAGACGTAGAAATGAACACTTGTTTCTTTTACACGCAGTCCCGGTCCCCACTTTCATCACATATTTCAATAAACGAAGTAAAAAAACTTAATTTCTAAGACAACATACAATACAAGTTATAGTCTGTATTTAATACGCCTTAGTGACAGAATAACTCACAGTGTAGGTACAGAAAAAATAATAAATTAGCGTCAAAATTATGTTCAGTTGTTTTATTAAACCGACCATTTTTCCACTACTCATGCATTAGCCTCTCCCTCTTCGAGACAACTTCCTCACGCATGGATGTAGAGAACTGTCGAGCTCATAATTTGTCAATTTTTGGCTGCGGATGCATTTTAAAAACTTTTATTAGCAATGATACATTGTGATTGATATATCGCACCTTTGGGAACAAAAGGTCACTTCTGCGTGTTTTCCAACTTTACAGGAAGAACATAATTAGATTTATTTCGACGTATTTTTAAATCAGTTATGTGATGTCGGCAGAGTAAAATAACATCACCCCATATCCTACAATTCTTCTTCCTCTCATGGAGGTACTTACAATCATTATAATTAAGTATTCGCACCTTTCATTGGTTTATTATTTACTGACTAAGTGAGGTAAGCTTTTACGTTAGAATCTAATAAGTAAACAATTTCTTAGGTGACATGTAAACAAAGTAAGAAAACTTAATTTGTACGAATACATACGTAACAATCTGCGCTTGCTGCAGTGATGTGTAACCAAAACATTAATATTATTTTTGTACTTAGTAATAGAAGCATCGACGTCTCCGAGATAACTTCTTCATGCATAGATATTAGTGAACTGTCGAGGTCACTATTTGTCGATTTTATAGTTCTTAGAGGTCTTCCGATTCGGAAACTCTATGGACGCTAGGCGAGAGACTCCCGAAAGGGAGATGCTCGGTCGCCCAGGAATCACCTAGGAACGTTCGACTTACAGGATTGAGGACCCCCAAGGTCTTCGCCTTCTTAAAAACCTGGTGACGCAGAAAATATCATCATAGATAACCCGCAGTAGTCAATAAAAAAGTTCTTTGAGGAGAGGTTTTCGAGTATTTACTTAATATTCGAGCAAAGGGCAGTTGATTTTGGTTGAGTATGATGTAAATTCTTTTCGTTGGACTACTGTAGGTTTGTCGTCGATGACATTTTTGCATCACCGGTTTTTTTAAGAAGGCGAAGACCTTGGAGGATCTATCGTTCCAAGGGGATTACTGGGCGACCGAGCACCTCCCTCTGGAGAGTCTCTTGACCGCCTAGCGTCTGTAGTCCGAGTCGGAAGGGAGTGTAACATTTGAACTGTCGACTTTTGTATGTTAGTTCACTAATGGTTTGTTACTTTTCGAGTTTGATGTCCCTTCTTTCTAAGCGACAGACTTCTAACATGGCACTATAATAAGCTTTACTATAATGGTCCTTAATGTAGATTTACACAGGGTGAACTGAACTGACTCGCAAATTTGAGAAAAATCAGTGTTGCCTCGGTACTGACCTTTTATTTATCGAAGCCGTCAAAACGTGGGCCTTGAGCATAGATTTATAATTACAGACGCTTATAGATTAGCAATGAATTGACAAGGGCGAGACTAAAAAAAAATAACCAATATGTGAGTAATGCGCATGTGTGCGTGAAAGTAGTACTGCAATCTGATAGTTGCTGTCTTTTTTACGTGACGTCAGGTCGACTTGGGCCGCCTGTGTGTACGTGAAATGGTCTCGTCTATCTATCTCGCTGTATATAGCGTTAGTATGCTCTTTCTCTTTCACATTAACAATCAACAGTTTCTTATATCTACGGTCTCAAGGTACAGGTGTTCGCCAGCACTGACGCCTGTTACCGACTCTTTACTTACTGGATGGATGGATTTGGCTTTATGTGTAACATTTGGTAACAACATAATGAGATTAATATTATTAGCTATGTATGTATATTTTTGTATTGTCTTGTTTCAGATCGAGAATACAAATTCATTGAAACTGTTAAAGGAGTACATTTTCTTTTAGTCCAAGGTCATACGTTTTCACGAATTAACAGAAATTGCCGCATATGGCTATGCTCTGGCAGACACACAACACAATGTAAAGCGAGAATTAAATTGGATAATGCAGACACTGTGGTGGAACAGGTATTACACCATAACCACGAACCACCTAAACTGCTCAGGGTTAATAGCGGAAAGTACCTCAAATTTCAAACGAGGCAACATATATAAAAAAAGATTGGGTGGCTTAGTGCGTAAGGGCGTTGTCTCCCACCCGGGAGGCACCAGTTCGAACCCCGCCACGTATTTTAAAACGATGACTTCATATGTACGTTTCGACTTACGTATTCGACGCTTTTATAGTGAAGGAAAACATCGTCAGGAAACCTGCACCTATGAAGAAGTACTTAGGTTGTGTGTGAAGTCGACTAAATCGCACTTGGCCAGCGTGGTTGATTAAAACCTAATCGCCCTTAATGTAGGGTAGGCTCTAGTCCATTATATGAGCTGTTGATGATGATTATGAACATATTATAGAATAATATTGCAAAAGTAATGCTATCTTACGAACGCAGGTGAGCTATGATTGTGTGTGGACATTTTATCTTATGATGGAACCACGGTGCACTTCGATCCGCCGCGATTTTTTTTACTTCTCTTTGTTTTTATTCTTGTCGCTCCCTGAATATTTTATCCAGCTTTACTATATCCATGGCCTTCAAAAGCCTGTAGTGCTCTGGTTTTGGAAAGGCCATTATCTGGATATTCGTTCTAACCCTGGTTAAAGAGGCGTAGTCACACAGCAGGTGTTCCATGGATTCTCGGTCATATCCACATGCTCTGCAATTCGGTGTTGTTGACAGTTGCATTTTGCTGAGAATGTGGTTTATGGCAAGTGACCTGTAATCCTACCCAAGATCAGGCAGGCCTGTTGTCTGCTGCCCCCATATATGAATTTAATAAATTCTCTAGGAGCACAGTCTATTAAGTATGTGGAGTGTTACATACCAGCCGACAGTTTCAGTTCTATATAAAGTCTTGATTTGATGGCTGTGCTGATATAGCTTTTACAAATTAGCATTAAAGGTTCAGGACCTATAAATGGGTTTTCTGTTTTTTTTTTCCTTTTTTATCCCATCGTGTCCAGGGACCCTGTGTACTCAGAAGAGACAATTCACAAGCAGTAATCATTAGACCAGTTGTTTTTGAGATGGCGAGGACCTTGGTGGCCCTCTAGCCTGTAATTCAAACCGCCCTAAAGAGAATTTCTAGTCAGCAAGCTCCCGCGGGGAGTCTCTACACTAATGAGGCTCAAAGGCGTTTGACTCGAAAGGGAGAGACAATGCGCATGTATATCTATACAAACAGTCATGCCTTACCCGCTTTTGTGACGTAAAAATACTTACTATTGGTGACAAAATGTTACTTGGGAATTTATAATAAAAACAGAGTATTTATCTTACAATTTCAAAGATCAATTTTCCATATCATCTCTCACGCAATCTTTCCTACTTTTCTTGGGTCTTCTTCTCCCTCTATACCCCGTCCGCATTCATGTTCATCACCTCTCTCTCATTACATGCCCATACCTAGTCATTTACTTCTCACTTTTTCTCCCACTGGTGCTTCTTTCAGAATGTCTCTAATATACTCATTCTTCTTCTTTTATTCCACATATTCATTGTATTAAAAGGTATGTGTAGTATATTTTATTGGTGGCCTTGACCTTATTGTATGGGTGGGTTGGTGGCCCATACTGTAACATTTATGCCTGGGACTAGAACATATCAGTGCACACTGAGCATTCATGTATTTAATACATCTTTCGAATGATATTAGTCCCAGTTTGCTACAAGGTGGGTACCGGTTTCATACAAAATTACTCATTGTTATTTGTAAACACAAAATTACTTATAAGCCACGGCACGATACCAAAGTTTTAAAAAAATTGTTGTGAGTACTTTAGTGATACAAATTTTCACATAACAATTGTAAGGAGAAATTAATAAAGCAGTCATGATTATATTTACAGTTTTTATTGAACCGTGCAATTTTCCCTATTGTTATGACATTGCTACCCGAACTGCTCATTATGATGTACATTTGTCTTGGTACTTGGTATTTGGTTCTTATTTTTAGGTTTAGGTCTGATGCTGCTTTTATATACGAGTCAGGCCAGCAGTATTTGGAGGCATCGCATGACCCGTATTGCCTCTACTCAACCCCTCTTGGGACTATAAGCATGATATGTATGTATAATATAAATATTATATAATATCGCTTTTTGTTTCAGCTGCGCATTCCTTTGAAACCATTGAGACCGTTACCGGAGTACGTTTTATTGTAGTTGATGGCCATACTTTCAAAAAGGTCAACCAGAAAGGTCTCGTTTGGATATGCTCTTCAAAGAACACGACGAAATGTAAAGCGAAATTGAAAGTGAATAGAGAAGGCAGTTTGGCGTCGTACTCTTTACTACACAACCACGAGCGGCCTGGATTAATTAAGACCAAGAGTGGGAAATATATCAAAACTAGGGTGAGGCAATCAATGCTTGGCCTATCAACCGCAGTGTCTCAAGTCGAAAGTCTTTAATACGCGTGTACCAAGTTTCGGTTCCGTAAGTCATCCTACCTACCTACCAACCTACAGAACCGAAGTTTGGCCGCTTACAATTTCAGTGTTCACACAATTTCAGTTTTCAGTGTAAATTGTCACTTGTTGATTGGTCACCTTTCTTGCGGTGATTGCTTGGGACGCCGTGGTATTCCAATACACTCTGAGTGGAAGACAGAATTATAGGTACCTAGAGGTGTTGCTATATGTTTATTGAGGTCGTCTGAAAATACTCCAGCTCCATTGCCAGAGTCGTTCTTTGAGCCGTCCCTATATACATTAAGCGATTTGTGTATGTTACGTAGATCTTCCGTTAAGTGGCAGGGCACATTGCGAGGAGGACTGACAGTCATTGGGGCGGGAAGGTTCTCGAATGGCTGCCGCGTACCGGGAGACGCAGCGTTGTAGGCCCCCACAAGGTGGTCCGACGACCTGTGGTCCAATTCACGTAAATACATTCGATCTAAAAATCGTTGTAGTTTAGAAATCGTTCGATCGTAGTCCTATCCAATTTTGGTATTCACGTGTTACTCAGCTACATTTCGATAGGACGACAACTCAATAGGATCGGAACTACAGCACATCTGAACGACTTGTCAACGAAACAAAAAAGATGCCCGTAAAATTATTTGATTTTCTACTAAAAGGTTCAAATATACTTTATACTTCAAATATAGTGATTTACGATAAATTAATCAAATTAAATTAAACAATATCGATATTATTTAACATAGAACGTGATATGAGAATATTTTAGCTGAATACCTCTCAGTTGACATTTCAGGTGCGATTTTAAAACGATTTATTAGCTGAATACGGTTCGACGATGGTTCAACGACATTGCGATCGAGATACTTCAAAATCGGTTCATTTGACGTACGTGAATACGAAAAAGTGTTTACACGACTAAATCGCTGCGATATACCAATGGTTTTAATACGTGAATTGGGCTACTGGTCGCGGGAGGTCGCTGAATGCAAGCAACGCAGGACCGATCGATTGTAGATCCTTGGGGGAGGCCTATGGCCAGCAGTGAGCGTCTCTTGGCTGATATAATCATGACATGATGATGAATCAATGCTCGAATAATTAAACGATTTTATTATCATTTATTTCTATAGAGTATTTTGGTATAGGTATAATAAGCGAGCACCTAATGCTAACATACTCTTAGTTATACAGCCGGCTGTTTCGCATAACGTCATCGTTCACCAAATCCGCCGGTGTTTTAAACAGTTTTTGTTTTTTCTTAAATCTTTCTGAACCATGGAAGGAGATTGAAATATTCGACTATTCGGAAATTTTAAACTTGAATTATTGTAGACGATCTTTTAATATATAATAATTTACTTATTAAAAAATAATAATCGTAAGTACAAAAGAAGTTATCTAATACGTAAATTAAATGTGTTAGTAAAATCTGGCTTTATCATTTCATTCATTAACGCCAATAGCTTCTCTCTTTCATACTTAATAATTGATGAGCGAGACGATATGAGATTGAAGATCCGATATAAGTCGTTCTTCGTCTTCCACCGTGCTCCCAATTCATTTGGGGTCGGTTCAGTGTATCTTGATATTGACATACCAATGCTCCTTGGAAACGACTGCTATCCTTCGATAGCATCGGGGACCGTAAACCGCTTAAGAGGATGATAGTAGGACGTGCATGGTCTTCATACAAAATAACACAAACAGAGAAAACGTTTTCCCACCCTTTATTTTTATCTGGGCTTTATAATATTTACTTTCTCGTACGTAGAGGAAGTCTTGTAATTGTCAAATAATTCGACCTCGAGATTTTGACGGATTTACTCGTTTTGGACCTCCCTGAGTTCAAAAATACCGTCTGTGCGTTAGCACGATAACTCGAGTATGCTTTAACTTATTGCAACCAAATTTAACATGCATGTATAACATCAATTTATAAGGTTTCTATCAACTTTTGAGTCGTTTCCGGTGTTCGAGAAAGTCAAGGAGAGACCACTCCCGATTTTTTCAAAATAACTTTTTAATGAATGTCGAATTTTTAATAAAGGAAAACACACACTCTTTTTCTTTTCATTAAAAATATTCACCGCCGCAGCGCTATCAACCTCATTTTACTCAAATGGTCACCTATAAAACTTTGAGTAAGTCAGCCAGATAACGCTATAACCTACCTAAATGTTTCCTAACTTGCCTTTTTATTGCAGATCTAGAGTACAAACTCATAGAGACTCTTAATGGAGTAGCTCTACTTCTGGTCCGAGGTTATACTTTCGGGAAAGTAAACAAGCAGAGTCGTGTTTGGATTTGCTCCAGCAAAACTACCACAAGATGTGCAGCCAAATTAAGACTTGACAAAGACGACGCTGTGCTCGAATACAATTTAGACCACAACCACGAAAGGCCTGGATTGCTGCGAACTGAAAATGGGAAATACTTGAAAATCCCAGTTAGGCATTAGATAATTAAAGAGATCCGCTTTATGACTGTGTTAATAGGGTGTGTCTGATTTAAGGGCGGCAAATATTTATCTTCACCTCCAGCACCAAATGAGCTCTTTTGCTTTGTAAGATCTCGAAGCAAAAACGCTTTTTGCTGCGGGCTCCAAATAAGACTGTAACGTACAATTTAGATTTTTTTTTGTAGATAATTGTAGTTATTTAAATTTAGCATTATAAACATGTATTAAAAAGTTTTGTAGTGTTTTTTCACCTATAATAATTTTCTCGCTAGAGAGGTGAAGTTGTATGTTTCACACTAGAGCAATTTTTTTTGCTTCGTGCTTTTAAATCACTCACTGCGCTCAGTAGTCTATTTATGAATCACTCATTATGCTCGTAATTCAATTCTAGACTTTGCTGGTTCGTGATTTAATATCGGCACTCGCAGCAAAAAATAACTTTGCTCACTTGTTGAACAAATAACAATTTTTTTGATGTATATTTGTGGTCAAATCCTTTTCTTATCAGCCGCCTTTGAAATATTAGGGGTTTAAGTATGAAATTGCCGTTTTGTATGGAGAATTTAACGAAAATTTATTTTTCATACAAATATATTTGCGATTTTTTAAGGAACCACAAATCTAAATTTTGTGTAATTTTGTGGATATATTTAGACAACATTAAGCTATACGATACATAGAGAAGAAAATTGAGAATTGATAACTGTAAAAAAATATTCATAATTTTATAATGGAGACGGACACCTCTTAGGACGAGCTGTTTTTGGAGATGTATTTCTAGTGAAAAAATAAAAATAAGAATTTTATTTTTTACATAAATATAAGTCCTTGTAATGAAGTTTAAAATAATAAAAGAATAATGGGCATAGCTATTGTATTAAAGGAATTGTACACTAATAAATAATGAGGAAAAAATCGGCAATTTCATACTTTAACCCCTATTATTTGATATTTTGAAATATTTTAGCCGACATTTTATTTGTAATATTTACAGGAAGATGTCTGTGCTGTATTTATTTATTTATTTGGTTCACCTTTAATTGTTACACTTGTGAATGTATGCGTATGTATTAATTTGTCAACTCTACTTATAATGATAATACTAGTAAGTACAAAATAAGTTATTACTTGTAACGTAAATTAAAGGTGTTATCAAAATATTGTTTTATCATTTCATCCAAACGTCAACAGACACTGTATCTTTCATAGCCAATAGTTGATGAGAGATGATACGAGTTTTCGTGTATTCTCAGTAGTTCTAGTGGAGTAGTCCATGCCATCATGGGACTACTGATATTTATTTTCCCAGAGGTTCAGTAACAATTTGACCTACATTGTCGACCCGGCTTTGTTTGTATTTAAAAAAATATATATCTAAAAGCGTTGGTGGCGTAGTGCGTAAGAACGTCGTCTCCCACCCGGGAGGCACTGGTTCGATCCCCGCCATGTACCAATGTGTTTTCAAATTTTGAATTCATGTACGTTTAATCGACGCTTTTTACGGTGAAGGAAAACATCATGAGGAAACCTGCACACACCTATGAAGAAATTCTTAGGTTGTGTGTGAAGTCGACCAACCCGCACTTGGCCAGCGTGATTGACTAAGGCCCCTAATGTCGGGTAGGCGCGAACCCCTCGGTGGGGACATTGTATGAGCTGTTGATGTGTGATGTTTATATCTACTACGACTATGAAATGAAACACATAGGTACTAATAATTACAACACAAATATTATTAACACAATTTTTGATGTTTCATGTTCTGTTGACTATATTTGATGTTTGGTTCACTTAATTATAATAGTGTCACATGTTTATTTATTATAGGACAACCTACAAATCTTACACTATTACAGCATAAAACTAAGTGCTTAACAATCCTTCTAAGTGCAGACTTAATTATAGGTTGCCACGGCATACATATCTGGACTGGATGTTACAAATCTTAGCTTTAAGTATATTTGTTCAACAAAAGTTACCATGAAGTTTTTATTAATGAAACTATATTTTAAATAACCATACATAAACTATACGTTTTATGCGTTTGAGTATCACACGGAACTACTGGGAAAAGAAATCCCAATAGTCCAGTCAGTGGAACCTCTGGGAAAAAAAATATCATTGGTCCCATCATGGGACTACTTCCCTGGGACTAGTGGGAACACACGCGAGTTTTAAGATCAGCTTGCCTAACGTATTTTTATCCGGACGGAATGGGACTAAAATATTGGTCCAAAGCAGGTTCATAGAAAATATGTATACTTATGTCGCAGGCGGATCGTATATCGTATTACGAAACGGCGCGGCGGATTGAAGTGTCTGAGAATTGTTAACCAAATAAAACCGTTTGTTGATACATCCGTAGTAGATTCTATCAATATCAGTCTGTATAATCGAATGGAGATCGCTTGTTATTGGTAGGTTAAGGTTTTTTTATGACCAAGTGGAGTGGAGTTGACACTCATCACTCCCACGCACTACAATCCGCCGCGCCCTTTTGTAATATAGCGTGTAATACGCCTGCGACATATACACCGTGTTCCTGAGGTTATACATTAACGTCGGCATGTTATTTAGACTATTATATTAATATTTTTTTACTATTTTCAATTCAAAGTTAGTGTATATCTTCAGGAACACGGTGTATACAATTCCCTGTTTCCGTCCAGGTATCCGTGACGTATACTCCTTGCAGTAGATTTCAAATCCACTTCTGATGTTAATGTAATTTTTATTTCCTCATTTGTATGTATTTATATACAGTAGCTTTTTGTTTCAGCTACGATTTACTTCCAACCCATTGAGACGATTCAAGGAGTACGTTTGATTCTAGTTGATGGCTATACTTTCAAAAAGACTAATAAGCAAGGTCTCGTTTGGATATGCTCTTCCAAGATGTCGACGGGTTGTGAAGCCAAAGTGAAACTGAATAAAGACAAAGTGATTTCACATTCTTTACTACATAACCACGATAGGCCTGGTTTGATTAAGACCAAGAATGGGAAATATATCAAAACTAATGTGAGGCAATAAATTCACGAATAATTTATCGGTTTTACTATCAGTTTTAGTAGCAGGTCGGGCTTTTGCTTTGTGTGACTTCCTTTGTTTATAAATACCACGCACGCGCGCACGTGGTATATCTTTAGATTCCTAGATAAATTACCTAAAATCTAAAAGTACTTTGAATAAAGAACATTGTATAATGATTAATTGCAAGCATTTGAAACCAGGCATAAGGGTATTTCCGACTTGATGTGTCATAAATTAATAAAAAAACAATCAATACATCAGAAACTACACTTTAAATTTAACTAAACATACCTTGAAATAAACAAGCATTTGAAACCAGGCATAAGGGTATTTCCGACTTGATGTGTCATAAATTAATAAAAAAACAATCAATACATCAGAAACTACACTTTAAATTTAACTAAACATACCTTGAAATAAACAAGCATTTGAAACCAGGCATAAGGGTATTTCCGACTTGATGTGTCATAAATTAATAAAAAAACAATCAATACATCAGAAACTACACTTTAAATTTAACTAAACATACCTTGAAATAAATTTAGCACATTGACAGAATAAACTGTATTAATTATACCTAGTACTATTCTATTATTTCTATTCTATTCTTAATTAATGGCATTCGTAAATCTTAAATGCATTTTGTCAATGTCAAGTGAAAATGTAACTATTTAAAGTAACAAAAATTGTACAGTTGATTGGAAAAATGGAGTCTTTCAACACGTGTTTTTATAACAAGAACTTGGCAGAAACTCCCTACTTAACTGTAGTAAAACGGCAATTAAAACAGAGCGCAAAGCTGACGTTTGGCAGTGGTCATATTATGACAGCGTCACATCGTTTATTTTTCTTAAATGAAGTTTTTTTTTATTGAGGCAAAGGTAACTTAAACTTCCATCTTAATCGTCAAGTCCCAAATCCCAACTAGCGCATGACAGCTTGGGCCATATCATGACCACCGTCGAGACGATATGTCTACAGTGTTCGCTACATGGTTTAACGGAATTTAATTATAAGCAATAGATTATATAATATTGGCACGTTTTCGAGTCTTCGCAACCCGCTTAATATCTTCTTCTTGTTAAAAATTTATCATTGGTTTAAAGAAACTAAACAAAACTGAACTGTGTGTGAACTTAAATATTTGTTTAGAGAAATTTTAATCTTGAAATGTTTGAGACGAAATTTTAATAATAATTTAGGTGTGTAGGTAGTAGTTACAGAATTTTAGTCTTCGCTTTATTAACTGTAGGTAGCTACTTATTATAATAATACTCGTAAGTACAAAATAAGTTATTAGCTATGACGTAAATTAAATGTGTTTTAAAAATCTGGTTTTATCATTTTATCCATTAACGTCGCTACTATCTCTTTCAAACCCAATAGCTGATGAGCGAGACGATGCGATGTAAGTTTAGCTCCCAATTCGATATGGTTCGGTGCAGATTTTTTTTTATGTCACGGAATGGCAAACAAGCTTGCAGCCCACCTGATGTTAAGTGGTCACCGCCGCATATAGACACTTGCAATATAATGTGTAAATCACTTAACACCGCAAGTGCGTTTGCCATCCTAGGGACTAAGATGATATGCCCTCCATGCCCAGTATTTACACTGGCTACATTTCCCTTCAATCTCTTGATATGGATATACTGCTACTGCCCGACTACCGAAACACGATATGATATATCCATTTATCACGCTGAACTGTCAAAAATTATTGGATATTACAGCAATCTTGAAAATTTATCGAAACTGCGAACATGTATAAGCCATAAAAATGTTCGCAGTTTCGATAAAATTCCAAGTTGGCGGCTATATCCAATAATTTTTGACAGTTCAACGCGATAAATGGCTATATCATATCGTTTTTCGGTGGTCATGCTAGGCGGGCTGGTTTTAGTATTAGATGTTTACCTGATAACGGCCCTCCATGGAAACAATTGCTATCTTTCGATAATTGTAGTGCAGCGAGGTCGTCTTTATACAAAATAACACGAGAAAATAAATTCCCACACCTAATTCTTATCCCATAGTTATGAAAATTTTAGAACGTTTTTAACATACTAAGAAACTATGACTATACGTTTCCCTTGTGACTGTAAACGCATGTCGAATAAGAAAAAACCGGCCAAGTGCGAGTCGAACAGGCGTATGAAGGGTTCCGTAGCTATCTTTATAAAAAACATCAAAAAAAGATCATGTCTGTTCTATGCTCCCCACCCCTTAAATATTTGTTTTATTTTTATTTAATTATTTATTATAAAGTGATTAAATAAATAAATATTCTGTGGATATTTAAAGCGTCACGGTTCATGTGATACAGCCTGATACAGACGGACGGACGGCCAGCGGAGTCTTAGAAATAGGGTCCTGTTTTACCCTTTGCGTACGGAACCCTATAAACGGAAAACGTACAGACAGACATAGGTTATTTTTTAATATTTATATATATCAAAAAAGAGGTAGCAAAACTTTTTCCCCGTATGTTTGGAGACTCCACCATAATGATCATTCTTCATAACAAATCATTCTTCATAACTTCATAAAACATAATCATTGAAATTCATAATATCATTAATCATACATTTTTGGGCGAGTCTAGTGTTTTATGCACCTACATGGCTGGGTGATGGGTAGGTTAGGGTTATTTGCAACAAGGTAGTAACAGTATTAATAAAAAAAATTATGATCACTAACTGTTATGAGCTCCGTTGGTAGTAATAAAAATGTATGATTAAAAATAGTATGAAAAATAAAATTATGAAGATTGATTATTATGAACACAAATCGGTAGTAAGACAAAGAATAGGATTTAGAATATTATGTGAGCCAATATGGACACGTATGTGTATGATTCCTGATATTCCTTTTTGTTGCAGATCTAGAGTACAAACTCATTGAGACTCTTAATGGAGTAGCTCTACTTCTGGTCCGAGGTTATACTTTCAGGAAAGTCAACAAGCGAAGTCGTGTATGCCTTTGCTCCAGCAAAGCTGCCACACGATGTGGTGCCAAATTAAGACTGGGCAAGAACGACACCGTGCTCGAATACAATTTGGAGCACAACCATGTAAGGCCTGGATTAATTAAAACCCAGAATGGGAAATACATCAAAACTAATGTGACGCAATAAAGGCCCGAATAATGTATCGGTTTTACATATTATACTTATTCTTATTCTTAAATAAGGGGCTGATACCGTATCTCAGAGCACTTCGACCCTATGGGATCTTCCTTATCACCCATCCCCGCCAACATGTAAAACATTTTGTATGAGTTTCACGATGTTGGCGGGAATAAGGTCTATAAAGTCCTCTGGTTAGGGTAACTTAAACCTAGGATCTTTAGTCGCCTCTTGGCTAGTGCATCGCAGTCACATAGTGTGTGCTCCATGCTTTCTTCTTTCTCACCACACATTCTACAGATGGGGTCATCAGCTTTGCCTATTGTGCACAGGTGTCTTTTAGTGGCAATGTGGCCAGAGCACCTATGAGGCAGCGGATTTGGGTTCTGCTGATTCTTCCCATTCTTTTAAGGTAGCCTATGTCTGAGGATCTTAAAAATTTCTTTGAGTGACTTTACATATACTACAGTGTTTGGTAAATGGTTCAACGGAATGTTATTATAAACTTAGCTATGTTACGTTCATAGTGATTCGCGTTGAAATTTGTACTGTGCAATCTAAAACTGTCAAACATTTTTAAATTGTTTGACACAGTCTGATAGCTAAAATACGTACCATTTGGGACGTTTTAGAGTCTTCACAGCGCCCGTATGTGCTTCTTTTTAAATAAACTATTGTTGGTTTAACGGAACTAAACAAGAAGATTTATTTAAGTTTAAGTTGGTTAATAATATTAAATGTGTGGTGTAGTGTAAATAATACAAATTATTGCAAGTTTGATTTTTAACTGTAAGGCCTTTTGCAAAATATAAGAAATTTTTAACAAGAAATTAGGTTGGCCTAGTAGTTATATGAGACCGTGCATATTACAAGAAATTTTTCTTGTACTAGAAAAAATACAATGTGAAAAAAAGGCGGGAATCGAACCCTAAATTTTCCGCAATCTGGGCGGCTGCGTTAGCCACTACGCCACCGAGGCACTGCTTTCGCTGTCGAAATTTGTCAGTGCTTGGTGCTTATGTTTTCATGGTAAACTGACAAATTTACGCGTTTGTAAATGCGAAAATTATTCCATATTTTTTCTTTTGTCTTATAAGAAATCTACTTAACTATGTTAACATCGAAAGCACGTTTTTTTTTTCACTGACCACTCCAGGTTGCCGCTGATGACTTTTCCTGCGTCACCGGCTTTTAAGAAGGCGAAGACCTTAGGGGTCCTCAAGCTGGTACTAGCTGTTCCTAAGGGATTACTTGGCGACCGAGCATCTCTCGATTGGGGAGTCTCTCGCTCGCCTAGCGTCCCCAGGGCGTCCGAATCGGAAGAGAGCGACGAGAGCACACTTTCATTTAATTTTTTTATCAAATCTTTGAAATATGCACCTCTAAGATCGGAACGAATTCTAAGATCGGATTGCGGATGATGCTGGGCTCGATTCCCGCCTCAGTTTTATGCTTAAAATACGATTAAAATATTTACACGTTTGTAAACGCAATTTTTTTTTCATAATACTCGTAAGTACAAAACAAGTTAATATATCTAGGTATATTATAAATGAAATGTGTTAGTAAAATCTGGTAATTATCATTTCATCCATCAACATCAATAGCCACTCTCTTTCATACCTAATAAGATGGTGATGAGGCTAAATTAATAAGTTGTGCGAGAAGCACTAAAGATATTATGTCTTTAAAATTAAAACATTAAAAGTCGGGAGTCGTCTCCCCTTGACTTACTCGTAAACCGAAAACGACTCAAAAGTTGATAGAAACCTTATATTTTGATGTCATACATGCATGTTAAATTTTGGTCACCTATCCGAGTACCTACCGCGCACTTAGTTGCTTAACTTTCGTGATCGACGACTCGAAAGTTGATATAAACCTTATATTTTGATGTGATACATGCATGTTAAGTTTGGTTGCAATAAGTTAAAGCATACTCGAGTTATCGTGTTAACGCACAGACATACAGACACACAGACACAGACACACACACACACAGACATATTTCCAATAAAAATATTTTTGAACTCAGGGAGGTCCAAAACGTGTAAATCCGTCAAAATCTCGAGGTCGAATTATTTGACGATTACAAGACTTCCTCTATACTACGTATACGAGAAAATAAAAATAAAATACTGTTCAATTTTCTTAAATACTGTTTAGCTTAGTTTTAATTTTGCCTCCAGGGGATATTCCTGTTCCTGGAATAAACGGGTACGCAGCCCCGGAGCACCCCAGCTTCCACGGCGGCATCACGTTTCCCAATCCACTGCCGTGGTATCCTATGCCCGTTTCCTATGATCTTGCCAATTTCCTACTCCTATATGTCCTTAATGTGGATCTCTCCCACAATTAGCAACGTCTTATTCGGTAAGGCAACCCTATGCAGATATGCAATAGGGTTTGGCGGAATTGGCGAGTAAGCAAGGCAATGTGGAAGGCCTAGGGCGGCGGTAGAGGGCGGCCAGTTATCGTCGGCCAGACACATCATCTGACCTCCCCTTCAGTCGTAGCGGTTTTCCGTTCCACTGGATCGAGGGGAAGGAGGACGAGTGCGTGCGCTTGCGTACTGCGCGAACGTTTGTGCACCTTAAAAGCTCCTGCGCAATTGACCGCATCCTACTAATGGACTCCGAAATCATAAAGTCACGTGGCGATAGGACTAGGTAGAGAGGTCTGGCCTGATGTAGCTGGACTTAGTCCGACTTCTGCACTCGGGCGGTCCTGGGGGTGGTGGCTTCTGCACTGCAAATTTGGGACGACAGTGAGGATTCGGCAGTACCTGGGATGACAAAGCAGCCCTGTTTAGGGAGGTACTGCTTTCCCCGCTCAGCCGGAGAGGGGGCTAGAAAAGGTGCCTTAAACAAATGCTCGTCCCGTCTTAAAGGTGGTAGTAACCGCGGCTGCCATCGCGTCATTATAATCGTGGTCGACGCTACAAAGAAAACAAAAACATGAAGACAATACCTGTCATGACATTCGGTGCGTGGAACGTGAGGACGCTTATAGATCGAGATTGCAACGTTTGCCCCGATCGCAAAACTGCATTTATAAAATTAGTAGGGATGTCACTCAGAGGGCCCAGAGAAGTTGCACACGATATAAATCGTTTCTACGAGTAACAACGTTAACCAAAAAAATGCACCAATCTGTGAATAATGCGCATGTGTGCGTGAAAAATAGTACTGCAGTCTGACAGTTGCCGTCTTTTCTACGTGACTGACAGGCCGACATGGGCCGCCTGCGTGTACGTGAATTAGTGACGTCTATCTATCTCGTTCTAATATACGTGTTAGTATGCTCTTTTTCTTTCACATTGCCCATCTGCAGTTTCCTATATCTATGGTTTTTTTCTCAGTATTATGTCAGTGTCATACATAATATCCTTTTCAACGTAGTCGATTGGCTACTTGTCTGGCCCTCTGAAATTCTAATTAAAGAATTTTTGGAGTCGGTCCAGAGTTTAGACGCGTACAAAAATTCCTCTTTATAATATTAAAATGTTAAGAGTTACAGTGGATAACAGAAGCAATTATTATGTGCCCGTCTTCCACATTGCCCAGCCTGATATCGGATATGGGACTGTCTAATTTCATACATTTGTCTTAATATCAAGACAGATGTATGAAATTAGACAGTCCGATACCGTAATCAGATCGGAACTTATTGAAATTACTGGCTTCAATATTACTAATAATAAATTATAAGTTTAAATTAATCTAACTAACCCTTTTAACATTCCATTATAGTCTACTCATACTGTGCTTACATGTTAAGAGTTATAGTCTGGACATTACTTTTTGTAAAAAAAAACTACCTGTTTTGTGACTATAATTTGTTTTGTAAGCCTTAAATAAATAAATAAAATAAATTGTGGAACTGCTTTTAGTGTCAAAGCTAAGGTATCTTCACAGTAACCTCAATCTCAGACCAATTATAATCATGTAGTCATTATTACTTAAGAATGACTATATTATTATTTTCTTAGAGAATATAATTAAAAAATAAATAACTACCTACAGCCTATTTTATTCCGTGATAAAATGGCTTTCTTTTTGATGAATGAATTTATAAAATCGGTTTCTTTGTTACACCTTCACGCCTAAAGTCGTTTAGGCGTGAAAGTTATAATATTAGTTAGGATTTTAGAATTTATAATATTAGTTAGGATACAGTCGCTTTTTGTTTCAGTTCCGTTTTACTTTGAACCCATTGAGACGATTAAAGGAGTACGCTTGATTCTAGTTGATGGCTATACTTTCAAAAAGATTAATAAGCAAAGTCACATTTGGATATGCTCTTCCAAGAGGTCGGCGCGTTGTGAAGCGAAAGTGAAACTGAACAAAGAAGACAAAGTGGTGTCACACTCTTTACTACACAACCACGATCGGCCTGGATTGGTTAAAACAATGAATGGGAAATATATCAAAATTGTAAATAAAACTAATTTTACGGATTTAACTCGCATGTAATTAGATTTTACATTTTGCTTATAGTGCTCACGCAAATCTAAGAGAACATTATATCAAAATTAATATCTTGTCTAATCGTGTCTTTTCACAATCCTCGATACAGAATGTGTAGAGATTATAAGTATTATTGAGCATGACATCAGCGGATTGTCCCTCAGTAGTTGGAAGGCATATTTTAAAAGAATAATTAATTAATTTTATGATAAGTATTTGATTTTTTTGTAATATACATACATAAGCATGGTGTATGTATATAAATATAAGTGTGTATTAGTTTATTGTATTTAAATTTTGATTAATATTATGTAATAAGATATGAATAGTCACTAAGCAACTTCTCGCCAAAGACGCAGGTACAACGTAGTTCAGGCAAATAAACCAAGCAATGTAATTTATGAATAAACAATTTATTTATATTTATATTTATTTATTTATATCGGTTTTGGCATGAGACTTTTACCTGCCTCTATAACTCTATAACTTTTTCCCACACCTAATTCTTATCTGCTCTTTATGAATATTATTTCGCTCTTTATAGAACGTTTTCAACATACGAAAAAACATGTCTGTCTGTACGTTTTCTTTTTTTTAATTAGACATAAATTGAAAAAAGGAAAAAGTTAATTTTTTCGTATGTTTACAAGGATATGAAATAGGGAGTAGCAAAACATTTTCTCCATACGCGCTGTTTTATCCTCCTAACGTGTCTTCCATGTAGGATGAAAATCGCGGTGAAAAATTTTCATGTCATTTAACTCCCCGTATCACCCAAATGTTCATCCATAAAATTTTAAGTTAGTCATATAACGCTGTAGTTTACCTATATGGTACCTAACTTGCCTTTTTGTTGCAGATCTACAGTACAAACTCATTGAGACTCTTAATGGAGTGCCTTTACTTCTGGTTCGAGGTTATACATTCGGAAAAGTCAACAAGCAGAGTCGTGTTTGGGCTTGCTCCAGCAAAACTAACACAAGATGTGCAGCCAAATTAAGACTGGGCAAAGATAACACCGTACTCAAATACAAATTAGAGCACAACCATGAAAGGCCTGGATTGCTCCAGACTAAAAGTGGCAAATACCTGAAATTCCCAGCTAGCCATTAGCTGATCGACTAAATTATCGCTTCATAACTACATGTATGTTGCAGGATGTGATAAAAACAAAGAAATTGTCAAATTAAGAAGGATTTTGAAATTATGATTACCTATCCATAGTTGATTTTATCGATATTGAAAAATCAAAATGAAAACAAAGAAATCATCAAATTAAGGAGGATTTTGAAATTATGATTACCTTTCCATAGTTGATTTTATCGACATTAAAAAACCAAAATGAAAACAAAGAAATCATCAAATTAAGGAGGATTTTGAAAATAAGATTACCTTTCCATAGTTGATTTTATCAATATTAAAAAACCAAAATGAAAACAAAGAAATCATCAAATTAAGGAGGATTTTGAAATTATGATTACCTATCCATAGTTCATTTTATCGATATTAAAAAATCAAAATGAAAACCAAGAAATCATCAAATTAAGGAGGATTTTGAAATTATGATTACGTTTCCATAGTTGATTTTATCGATATTGAAAAGTCAAAATGAAAACAAAGAAATCATCAAATTAAGGAGGATTTTGAAATTATGATCACCTTTCCATAGTTGATTTTATCGATATTAAAAAATCAAAATGAAAACAAAGAAATCATCAAACTAAGGAGGATTTTGAAATTATGATTACCTTTTCATAGTTGATTTTATCGATATTTAAATATCAAAATGAAAACAAAGAAATCATCAAATTAAGGAGGATTTTGAAATTATGATTACCTTTCCAAAGTTGATTTTATCGATATTTAAAAATCAAAATGAAAACAAAGAAATGATTAAATTAAGGAGGACTTTAAAATTACGATTACCTTTCCATAGTTGATTTTATCGATATTAAAAAATCAAAATGAAAACAAAGAAATCATCAAATTAAGGAGGATTTTGAAAAGATGATTACCTTTCCATAGTTGATTTTATCGATATTAAAAAAATCAAAATGAAAACAAAGAAATCATCAAATTAAGAAGGATTTCAAAATTATTATTACCCGTCCATAGTTGATTTTATCGATATTAAAAATTCAAAATAAAAATATTTTATTTCATCGTCCAATTGTAGTATTGCAAGTAACAGTGGTTGGGACCTCTTAGTATGCAAAAAAAAATCCTGTGCCATAGCTCTTATCTTAAGTACAAAATTTCTTACATATAGATTAGGAAACGAAATAAAAATTGTATAAAATAGGATTCTAAGTTACTTTTCAACAGACTTCAAAAAGGAGGAGGTTATGAATTCGACTGTATGTTTTTTATGTTTGTTACCTCATAACTCTTTACGGAGTGTACCGATTTAGAAGATTCTTTCGACCTTTGGAAGCTGGTGCTTGTAATTTGGTCCCATTTAAATTTAATCGACATCTGACGATTAGTTTTTGAGTTATTCCTAATAATGCCTATTTAATTGACCTTGATGATTTCGTAATCTTATCATTTATGTCTAGAAAATTCTCTAGATCTCCTGAAAATTCATATTCTTAAAACTAACTTGCGGAAGATGCTGGGTTCGATTGCCGCCTGAGGCAGGTCGATTTTTTCTAGTAATAAAAATTCTGTTTAAAAAAATCTATTTTTTTTTGAGGTCGGTGCCAACGTCAATATTTGGAATAAACGTTGTCACTTCCATTTGGGACCGACCTCAAAAAAATATTGATTTTTATAAACAGAATTTTTATTTCTCCGTTTTTAGTTTTGTAGAAAGTTTTTTTTATTTAAAAATATTGTAATTTTACATACTTAGACCTAAGTATGCCAGTTTAAATTGAAACAAAGCTAAAGGCCGCGGACTCGAGACTGACTGCTTTAGAAAATTATTTTTTTGTACGAAAGGAAACTTTCTAAATGGTCCCATGAAAAACTTACATGAATCAGAGTAGCTTTTTAAAAGTGTGAAAATACGCAGTCGCATTATGACTTTTTCCAACTTTCCCATTTTTATTTGTTAGTATCCTCAAAATTTGTTTACTTATTTCCATGATTCTTTTTCTGTCTTAAGATGAAAGTCTCTGAAAGTTTCTTAAAATTTTACAGTGTTACAATCGTAGAAGTATAAAGAGTCGAACTCACGCACGAAGGGTTCCGTGTCATTATCTATAAAAAAAACCGGCCAAGTGCGAGTCGGACTCGCACACCGAGGGTTCCGCCGTACAAACGTAGCGGTTTACATTTTATAAACTGCTGTATCTTTTGATCGCGCTAACGAAGAAATCAAACTTCTAAAGTTTGATTTTTTCACTGCTTAAAGGAACAATAGACAATTTGGTATAAATATCAATTTGATACCTTTATTCGTTCGTGAGAAATAAGGTAGTAAGTTTCATTTTATTAAAATATTTTTATTATATTATATAACTAAAATAATGCGATTTTCGCAATTTTTCCTATATTTGCATTATATGACAATGCTTCATGCCAAATTTCAAGATTCTGACTGATGTGAATTTCAGCTTGATACGTCCACGCGTTCTTGAGATAAAGGGTCTTGACAGACAGACAGACAGACGGACAACAAAGTGATCCTATAAGGGTTCCGTTTTTTCCTTTTGAGGTACGGAACCCTAAAAACAGCAAAAAAATAATATCTGTTGTATGGGTTCCCCAATTAAATGTTTGTTTTATTTTAATTAAATTGAAATAAGATTTATTTTTAAAGTTAATTACTTAATATTCTATTAATATTTCAAGCGTGTACTGCTGTTGTCGCTTTTGTCTTTATCAATATCAATAATTATTGTGTAAATCAGTTTATTTTGATAAATGGCGACATTTGCGCCATAAACATTCGCCATCTTAGCTTTTAGCCGCAGTAGCGTCTTCTGTGATACACTGAATGGTTGGGCGTCACATTGTGCTGTTTTTGTTTTCCACCACTAACTTTGCTTTTGTTGGTAAGTAATAAATTTTACATTCAGCTTTTGAAAGTTAATTACTTAAGTCATGTAGAATATGATTAAAGCTGCCAATTATTGAAATTGGTCTTAAAAATAAGTGCTTATTGAGTTTGCTTCTATACCGACATCAAACGTCACATCCACAACGTGACGTGATGTACTAATGGAACTCAAATTGTGACGTAATGGAACTATGAAGCATGGTTTACATTGTGCCAAATGATCGATGTAATCTTTATTTTTTTAATTCTATTTTTATACTTAATTATTATAGTAACTTCTGCTAGTTTGTATCTTTTGGCATATTATTTTTTTTACTTTTAATTCTGTTGAAAGTAGGAATTAAGTTTTTATGAACAGTTTATTTCTTAAAATAAACTCTTCTGAATTCTTTGGCACCGGTTGTGGTCATTTGAATGATGCCTCGGTAAAGTATCTTTCGTTTTTCAGTAATTAGTTACGTCAGTATTATGTAAAAAGACTACAAAAACTATTTGATGTAAGGTTCATCGCTGGGTGAGTCCCATACACGCCGTATGCGCCTAGCCAGCAATATCCGAAAACCTGACATCAAATTGTTTTCGTAGCTATTTTCCAAAGTTAGTACCTACTTACTAGGATAATTAATGATTAACAATAATAATTTGGTTTATAGAAATTACCATGGCGTTGACAGCTGCAGAACGATCAAAACGATACAGAGAAAAAATAAAACAAGACCCAGAAAAACTTGAAATTTATAGAAAGAAAGAGCTTAAAAGACTGCAAAAACATTATAAGAAGATAAAAGATCTAACTGAAGAAGATAAAAAAGCGAAAAGGAAACGATGGCGGGAACAAAAACGGAAGCAGAAAGAGAGGAAAAATACAACAAAATCATCAACACCATAGTCAACTGCAGTATGCAGTAGTAGCTACTACTTCAACAAAAAATAAAACCGTTACCAATTTCCTTAAGCCAAAATATAGAAATTTAAATTACAAATACAATACACTTTCAAAGAAGATAGAAACCTCTAAAACAGCACTTTACAACATAAGGAAGAAACTATACCGCGAGAAAAAACACCATGAAAAGGAATTAAATTTATGATAAGCTTAAAGCCCGACTATAAGTGATGGAGATCGCATATATACAGATTGCAAGAAAAATAGTTGCAAGAAAAATCGCGGAATATACAGATTGCAAGAAAAATAGTGAGAATGGAACGTAATCAAAGAAGCAGCAATAAAAATATCACAGAAGGCAAACCAAAGACCTGAAAGAAAATTACTAGGCCTCAAGGGCAGTGTCAGGAAGACAAAATACAAAAAGAAGCCCTGAATTAAAAATGAAAAAACAATGCTATTGCATCAAATTATTTCTACTCAACTTCAACAGATTCAGTATCGCCAATTGAGTTGTTTTTGTGGTGATAAAGCGTGGTTTATGTGACTGTCATCAACCTAAAAAACATTTATTGGTGAATCAATTGGAGACGGTCATTGAACCATCTGAGATTTCGTTGCCTGCAAGTGACTTTATGAAAAATTAAAAATATGTACTACCGGTGGCTGTTCCACGAAAACTGCGCAGACATAGTTTCTGTAGTTTTGAGCTTCGATGCTCGATATCAGTTTTCGGTTAATGCAATCGATGACAAAATCCGTTTCAATTTGACACAACTATTAACTGTGAATTTTGTACTAATTGGGTCAAGTAGTCCATAGTTACTTTAAATGTTTTACCAGGGATTTAAAAAAAGAAATTAGAATGGCAGCAACATGGTTTGCAGTAACTTGAATCCGAAAGAGTGATATTTTTATTACTCTTAAAATAAATAAATAAAATTGTTTATTTCTTCAGCAAATTTGTACAAACTATCACCGAGGCTGGGACCTACCTAGTAAGTATATAATAATACCTGTGGTAGGAGGCCCCGCTCTTGCTTAACAATAGGGTCATTGTGTGAGAAGAACAACAATTTTGGAAAATAATTTAAAATATTGAAACAAACATTTTCTATAATGAAAAAACAAAAATTCTGCGAGTCTCACTAGTGTGTGCGTGTGTGTGTTGTGTGTGTGTGTTTGTGTGTGTGTTGTGTGTGTGTGTGTGTGTGTTTGTGTGTGTGTTGTGTGTGTGTATGTGAGTGTGTGTGTGTGTGTGTGTGTGTGTTCGTGTAACTCTTAAGATGTTAACTCGTTCAGCTTCACGGAAACTCTGAGTCCGAAGCAAGGTACGGCATTACTTCACGCCTGATCAACTGTGCTTGCTATACAACACGCAAGTTCTGTCCAGTGTTGAGTATTGCTCGCACCTGTGGGATGGCTCCGCCAAGTACTTACTCATTCTTTGGATAGGTTGCAGTGTTGCGCGACCCGTTTCATTGACGACGAGGAGGTTACCCACCATCTTGAGCCTCTCCAAATGCGTCACGATGTTGCATCATTGAGCGCGTTCTACTGTCTGTACCACGGCGAGTGCTCTGAGGAGCTTTTTTCCCTAATCTCACCATCTCCCTTCCTTTTAAGGACTACGCGTGCTGCTTTACGGTGTCACCGACAAACTGTGGCTACCATTTCAACGCGAACTAAGAAATTTGGCAAGTCGTTTCACTGTCGCACAATTAAGAAATAGAACTCACTGCCAGCACCCATAGCACCTTAGCATGATTATTATACCACGTACACTACAGCTTACAGAATATTCAAAAGTTCATTTAATTTGCTTAGATCTTAAATAGCTTTTTGTTTCAGATATTAAAGAACTCAATTTCATAGAGACCGTTCGTGGAGTTCGTTTGATTCTCGCGCAAGGATATACATACAAAAGAACTAACAAGCACTCCCGTGTCTGGGTTTGTTCCAGCAAGGACTCCGCCAAATGTCAAGGGAAAATAATGTTTAATAAAGCAGACACAGTGGTGGAATACAATTTAGACCATAACCACCAACCACCTAATTTGTTTCAGACTAATAGCGGAAAGTACATAAAAATAAACGTTGTAAATAAAACAAGTTTTACTGATTTAACTCGCGAGTAATTAGATTTTAAATTTCGTTATTACTGCCCGACGTTTCGTAACACTTTGCAGCGTTCGTGATCACGGATGACTAAAGATGTAGGCTGTCATATTTTATGAAATAGTTAAATATACCGTCACTTTAGTTATTAATTTGGAGTTTTCTGATTTACGCAAACGGAGCTCACGGTGTCATTAGGTCTTGATGTGTGGTGGTTTGCTTGAGTTTTGATAATTTTAATTACTGGATCCCAAACAGATGGTACGGCCCAACCATCTTTTCTATTGAAATTTGTTTTTTATTTTATTTCAATAGCCTTGCGCAACATCCTCTGGATGTATCGACGTTCCTTGGCGGGAATGTGTGGTTTATTTATCGAACCTTATATAATGATTGGACCCTTCTAGCGTATGTTCACACACTGCAGACTTCGTTTCGCGCCTCTGTTTTATGTCAGTAATATGCTCCTTCACTCAGGTTCTTCTTCTAAATGTAAAATCTAATTACACGCGAGTTAAATCCGTAAAAATTGTTTTATTTACAACTAGCGACCCGCCTCGGCTTCGCACGGGTGCAATGCTTATGTAAATATGCATGTATTATACATATAAACCTTCCGTAAGAATCACTCTATCTATTAAAAAAACCGCATCAAAATCTGTTGCGTAGTTTTAAAGATCTAAGCATACATAGGGACAGACGGCGGAAGCGACTTTGTTTTATACTATGTAGTGATGTGTAGTGTTTGCGCAAATCTAAGAGAACATTATAAAAATAAACGTATTGAAATAACGCTGAAATGTAGTAAACTGTATTAACGAATACGAGATGTATATATTTTTTGTTTGAATGACAAACCACACTCGTCTTGAGCGTGTCACTTGTCACGTCTTTTCTGTAACGACAAAGGAAAATAAAAAACGTTTTTAAAATTATAAGCCTACGTCGTATTTTTTTAAACTTAGGTGGTCACTAACATTGAAATGTGAGAAAAAATGGGATTTATACTACGTACCTCGGTTTTGCTATTATTGCGATATTTCGGCGCAATTGCATACGCCATGGTCACGGATGAACCTGTATGAACTACACCACGGATGAAATTGTCTTTACCTGAATGGATTAACTAAATATAGCCAGCCAGTGTAGTCCCGTAGACGCGCTGAGATAGCGGTCAGTGTGAGTGTACTAACACTGACCACTATCTCAGTCTTCGCATCACCATCCTCGCCATACCAACCTTGTAGTGAGTGACATCATTGACAATCCGAGAATAGGATCTGTGTGATGATGAACACTTACATGAAGAACTGAATAATGTATGACAGGTTTTACGGGGCAATGGCTTCACTGGGAGGCTGTCTCTGAGACAACAACCTGCGCACAAGAAGCAAAAGGTAAACAGACAACCAGTATTTTTGCCATATAAAAAGGAGTGACAGACAAGGTCTAACATATTAAATGAATACTCTTTGAATACTGTCTTCACGCCTTTCTGAGAAATATCACAGCTTATATCACAGTGTCTGCCTGCTTTCGCCGAAAGACAATATGCCACTAGAGCAACCGCGTATAAGGTCACTTGCAGTTGTGGGAGCTCACATATCGGTCAAACAAAACGCACAGTGTCAGACCCAGTGAACGCATGAAGGAGCACATAAAGGTAATGAAAATAACGACTCGCAGAAATCAGCTATCGCGGAGCATTTAGTATACACTCCGGTCCGAATCACTGAATTGAGTTTCATAACTCAGGTCATCTCGACAGCACGAGGATACCAAAATTCTTTAGGGAAGCTATTGAAATCAAGAATTTCAATCGTGAGGATGGGTTTAAATTGTAAACATGATAAAAATTTATTATTACATGCATTCGCTAAAGTTTCTTTACGGATTGTTATGCATTTAGCCAATGTTATTTTGTACTAGTTACTCGTACTTTCTCGAAACGTAGTATAGATAGAGGAAGTCTTGTAATCGTCAAAAAATTCGACCTCGCAATTTTGACGGATTTACACGTTTTGGACCTCCAAATATTTTTTTTTGGAATTATGTATGCGTGTGTGTCTGTGCGTTAGCGCGATAACTTGAGCATGCTTTAACTTATTGCAACCAAATTTAACTTACGTGTATGACATCAAAATATAAGGTTTCTATCAAATTTTGAGCCGTCGATCACGAAAGTTAAGCAACCAAGTGCGCGGTCGGTACTTGAATGGGTGACCAAAATTTAACACGCATGTCTGACATCAAAATATAAGGTTTCTATCAACCTTTGAGTCGTTTCCGGTATACGAGAAAGTCAAGGGGAGACCACTCCCGATTTTTGTGTCAAGTGGTCTAAAGTTACACTGTTGACCAGGGATTTGAAAAGTTTATTTAGAATCGCGGCAACAGTTAATTGGGTCTTTTTGTTGTTAACGAAAACTACTCGTATTAAAATAGTTAATACTTAGTTGTTTCAACTAAATTTATAGTAACGTCAACTAACATTGCTCTGTCCGCATAGCGCCCTAGCATGATTTTTTATACCACGTTCACTACAGGTTACAGGAATTTCGAAAGTTCATTCAATTTCCTTACGTCTTATAATCGGTTTCAGATATAGAACTCAGTTTCATAGAGACCGTGCGTGGAGTCCGCTTACTTCTCGTGCAAGGATATACATACAAAAGATCTAACAGGCAGTGCCGCGTCTGGGTTTGTTCCAGCAAGGACTCGACCAAATGTCAAGGGAAAATAAAGTTAAATAAAGCAGACGCTGTTGTGGAATACAATTTATATCATAACCACAATCCACCTGAGTTGGTTCAGACTGACAGCGGAAAGTACATAAAACTGCAAGTGAGGGTATTAAAATAAAATTGTGAGAAACTGCGCTGTCGAATAATTGAGATGTATCTTTTTTACCCGGCTACGGCGGAGCCAAAAGGAAGGGTTATGATTTCAGCAGTTATGTATGTATGTTTGTATTTTGTTCAGTAGCGCCTAAATTATTCATCATTTAATTTGATGCATTAAGTGTAAATCCATTCTTTTGGCTATAGGTAGATGATTATGTGATTTGGTATTGATTTTATCATTTTTTTAATTTTAAATGGTACCTCTTGATTATTGTTTATTTCACCCCGTATTCTATCGATATTTGTATTTGAAATGTGTCACAATACCATTGCAATAAGTATGATCTGAATAAGTGCAATCAAAAATAACACAACTGCAATTATTATTAGTCTAAAGTGCCTTCAAATGAAAATTTGAAATGTGAGAAATAAGTTATTAAAATTGATATTAAATAAATTTGTGTCTAAATTGAAAACCGCTGCAATAGACTTTGGTATCAATGAATATAAATTAAGGTTAGAAATTTATCAAAGAAAGTAAATAGTTTTGGGCACCTAGACCTGCAGTCGCGTAATTCTCTTTATTAACCTTTGCCACTACGTAAGCTTCGTCATAATCTCCGACTGTACAATTGATGATGTTATAAGGCGACGATAATTGCTGGCTACCTTGCTCATAGTAATAAAAAAATTATTTCAGGCAAATGAATAAAGCCCATATTGTGTTAGTAAACCTAATAATAGTGGTACTAATAGGTACAAAAAAGAAAAAGAAAAGAAACTTAAACTTGGAAGAAGGAAATAAAACTAATCAGAGGATAAGAAAATGTGCAACCAACCGTCAGTCGAGCGCAGCCGGCTTTTTTTGGCCTGGTATGAAAGCTTATTGATTGTCAAATTATGAAGGCTATTATGATGATGATGATAGCCATTCGAGACGCGTAGTGTGCACGATTTTTCGCACGTGCGTAGGTCTGGACGGAGCTTTAGGCTCAATTGCCATTGCCGTCGAATGAAAGCGTCAACTTCGCTTCGTCACGGAAGGCACATGAATTTCCGAGAATGATCGCAAGTTCATGCTATACATATATTATAAAACCTATAATTGCTTACGTCTAAAATTCTTTTGTTTCAGGTGTACTCGTGGATTACAAATTCATTGAAACTATCCGTGGTGTACTGTTTCTTCTAGTTGAAGGCTATACCTTCAAAAGAGCGAACAAGGAGTGTCGTGTTTGGGTTTGTTCAAGCAAAACCGCCGCAAGATGCATAGCGAAAGTAAAACTGGATAAAGATGACGTTGTGGTAGAAAGTCTCTTATACCACAACCATGAAAGGCCTAGGTTGCTGCAGACGGATACTGGAAAGTACGTCAAAATTCGTGTGAGACATCAGATCCTGAAAAACCGCCCTTATTAACTGGCATTAAAGTGCTGTTTGCCACAATTGCGGTGGCTTTGTTAGTTGTGCTTCCTATATTATTGTCTCTTTATGTAAATAGAAAGTTAACTTGCCAATTGAAATCACTCAGTGTTTTCGGGAGACTGGTAAAGGAGCACTATCTGGCACTGTAAATTGTGAATTCTTACGGTGAATAGTATATCAAGTATATACCTACCTATACTCGTATTTATATATAAATTTATGACTACTATGTATTTTATATTAATTAACTATTGTTGTATGCTTAGTACACTGTTACTTTTTTATCACCCACGATAATTTAAGTGACGCTTCTTACGTTACATACAAACAAGTCTTACTATGGAACCAACATTGATATCGCGTTAAAAATCTGATGTTCCATCCATACAAGTACAACATGTACGTAATTAAAATGTATGGAACAGCGTTTTTTTGCAATTTAGATATTGGCCCTCTAGAGTTGTTTGTATGTAATGTAGGAAGCGTCCCTCGAATTATCGTGGGGTGATCAAAAATTAACGGTGTAGGTATAAATTTATACATATATGTAGGTATTTTGTGTATGTATGTAATGTAGTGTTACGTTAAGCTATTATAGAATTGTAGCATCGCCATCTTCTCTCTGGTTATTTGTTTGAATCCTCTCCATCAAAAGGTTGCCTGGAAGAGATCGCTACTAGCCTCTCTACTCGCCTATTGTGCATTGTACTGTAAATGTTTCTACTGTAATCTTTTATATTTATGTCGATGCGCAATAAAGATACTGACGGCCGTTGGGGCGGAAAGGTCCTCGAGTGGCGACCACGTACCGGGAAACGCAGCGTTGGTAGGCCCCGCACAAGGTGGACTGACGATCTAGTAAAGGTCGCGGGAAGCCGCTGGATGCGGGCAGCGCAGGACCGACCGGTTTGGAGATCCTTGGGGGAGGCCTATGTCCAACAGTGGGCGTCTCTCGGCTGAAGTGATGATTATGATGCAATAAAGATTGTTTTTATTTATATTATTATATTCTATTGAAAGTTACTTTACCGCGGAAATACGGAGTTGGAGTATGTTATTGTATATTTTTACATTTTCAGTGCATTTAACTTGTTTCTAGCTGTATGTCTGTTTTGTGTACCTGATTAAATAAATAAATTGATTAATTAAATGTTTGTTAAATTGATTTGGTGTTTCGCTTTTATTACTTTCCACAAACTTACGAGTTTTCAAAAATCCAAGCGTGCAGTTTTAGTTTCAAAATCAGGCCCGAGACTCCCTTAAGTGCATTTCGCTATTCCTCATATTTTAGGATTTAACCACCCACGCCCATTTGAAAAATTCGCTCTGTATATGTATGTATGAAATACTTATTTTGATACAGCAAATTGTAAAACAGATACTTTATAATAACCGTTTTGTTTCCAGCTCTTAAGTGTGTTTATATTGAGTGCCCTCGTGGAAGACTCGCTATGGTTGGCGGATACTCATACTCCAGGGTCAACAAGCAATGCACCATTTGGAACTGTTCCAGCAGATACAAAGACAAGTGCGACGCTAAAATCAAAATTGATTTTAACGATTACGTTATGTTTATCCAATCTGAACATACTCATTCGCCTCCTAAATATCATGTTACCGAAGACGGGCTGTATGTTAAATTGTAAGTGGCGAGCTTACAGTGATTTAACGAATAATTTTAATATTGATCCCCATATATCCGTGCCGTGTCTGAGACGTGGGCGAGACATGTTCTATGGACAGTTTTATAAATACCTAATAGATTAACTCCACCCCGATTCGACCCGAAAAATAACCTGAAACTTAGTAGTTTCATTTATTGTTAGCAATAACTTATTAGCAGTGATCGGAATTGGGTGAGTATATTTACCTACAGTTTTTGGAACAGAGATAAAAATCGGATAAATGTTTTCTTCTTCCACTCTCCTCTATTAGTCGTCATCTCAATATTAACACCCTTCTTTGTCATATTGCCACAGAGGATCTTTCTTCAATCTTCTTCTCCGTCTATATCCATCGGATGCGCATTTTCTTACATAACTTTTCAATTCCTATAATCGGAGGTACGAAAATATTTCTCACACCAATTAAAATCATAATGATCAATCTTCATAACTTCATAAAACATAATCATTGAAATTCATAATATCATTAATCATACATTTTTGGGCAAGTCTAGTGTTTTATGCACCTACATGGCTGGGTGATGGGTAGGTTAGGGTTATTTTTTTTATGACCAGGCGGAGTGCACTGTTTTTGTAAGCAACAAGGTAGTAACAGTATTAATAAAAAAATTATGATCACTAACTGTTATGAGCTCCGTTGGTAGTAATAAAAATGTATGAATAAAAAAAGTATGAAAAATAAAATTATGAAGAGTGATTATTACACAACACAAATCTGTAGTAATACAAAGAATAGGATTTAGAATATTTTTCTAGTATTAATATTATTCCGAGCCAATATGGACCCATATCCATCAATATACATTCTCAACGTTATCTTTGTAACATCGTATCTTTGAATTTCATACTTCCAACTCGTCAATCAGTTACCTCTCTGTCTTTCCGCCACTGGTGCTTCTTCCAAAGCTTCTTTAATGTACTCATTTCTCACCTTGTCCATCCATATTACCCATACATCCATCGTAACATTCTCATTCCAGCCACGTGTTAATATTCATCCTTCTTCTTCTTCTTCTTCTAGTGCCTCTTCAATCCTGAAGCCGTCAGCTTATGGTATTCTTCTCTGTTAGTCGCAAGCCGAAACAGTTGTTCAACAGAGGTAATGCCGGTCCACTCCCTAATGTTTCGCAGCCACGATTTTCGTCGTCGCCCAGCGCGTCTCTTTCCCTCCACCCTGCCCATCATTATCAACTGAAGCAGTCTATATCTATCGTGTCTGAGCACGTGGCCGAGGTACTCGACTTTGCGTCTTTTGATAGTTCGCATTATGTTTCGGGACTCGTGTACGCGCTGAAGCACAGTTTCATTTTTGATCTTGTGCGTCCAACTTATGCGCAGCATGCGACGGTAACACCACATCTCAAATGCCCGTAGGCGTCGCGTAGTGTCTTCTTTCAAAGTCCATGCTTCGCAACCGTACATGACGACAGGCCAAATGTAACACAGAAGTAGCCTGACTCGGAGCTTTATGTTAATTTTACAGCAACACAGAACCTTCCTCATACTGTTGAAAGTGGCTCGAGCAATTTCTATCCGGGTCTTGATTTCTTGGTCAGATACCCATTCTTCATTAACCCAAGCACCAAGGTACTTGTATTGTCGTACTCGCTCGTTGTTTTCCAGCTACTGATATGCTAGGATTCAACTCTGCATTTCTGGAGACTACCATCAACTTGGTCTTACTGATATTGATGGACAACCCGGCTCTTTCGCTGTGTTCGTTGACTTTGTTTACTATTTCCTGCAGATCGCGTTCTGAGGCTGCAATGAGAACAGTGTCATCGGCATAACGCAAGTTATTGACGACCGTACCGTTGACTTTCACGCCCGCTTCCATATCCGCTAGGGAATTTTTATTCATCCACCACATTTTATTCATCCATCCATTTAATATTCATCCACATTCAGACTAATATTGATAAAACCGAGTATGGATTTATTGGCGACATACTGGAAGAGTTGGATTAGCCATTCGGCGCTGTAACGCTGTTTTTTTTTTTTTTTTTTTTTTTTATCAGCATGGTGTAGCAAACTAGGCGGCTTGTAGGTTTAATCGCAATTAAGATATATTTAATTTATCTAATTATAATGATATTGTAAATATAGTAATAATAAAATTCACAATACGAGTATATTTAATTATAATTGACACAGAATACTCAAATTGCTGTTTATTTTCGAACAAAGACTTGTTAAGATTTAATAAATGTATAATGCCAAATTAAGTTGCTAACTGAAAAACGAATCGAAAAGTTTCATAGAATCAGCAATTCGAAAATAGTGAAGGAGACATAAATACCTATATGCGCGGCATGTTCCATATTTATAAACTGACGTATCACTGAGAAAGCTCTATGGCGGCCGTCGTGTCAAATGTATGGGGGAGCAGTAGTTAAAAATTGAGATTTCTTTAGACAAGTATAATCTAAGATAGAATCGTTGTATCGTTTGCCATCTGTCTAGACCCTCAGGTTACCATAATAATGATTCAGAGAGCAGTGTAGGAAATCACTTTTAGTAGCAGAAGTGGTTATAAAACTTGTTATAAGTTATTCAACATAAAGTCTATTGATAACATTTCATGCTCACAGATTTGTCGAATAACGCTTAAAAAAAGGCATATAGCTCAAATTGTGTACAGACATTAACTTTTTAGTATATACAGACGTTAACAGTTTATAACTTTTTAGGTTTTAGAGACATAGCAAAAGAGGCTAGTTATTGGTTAATATTAGGAATCCATTTGAAATTTCCCAAATTGAAATCACCAAAGCAAATTGTCGATGTTTGCTAAGTAATTAATATACTATTCGTAATAAAGTTAAGCTGAGAATCAAGTTTGTCTATGCTGTTGGGTGGAAACAAGTAACTATAGAGCATATATAATAAGTAATGGCGTCAGAGGGTTTATTGGATTCCGTAACGGAAATCCATAAATCCTCTCCCATACATTCTATACGTTTTACTCTAAAACGATTTAATCAATAAACATTTTTGAAGATTTTTTTCTTTTTTACTCTCCTTATATTTCAAATTGAAAGATGAGTGTTTCGATCTTCGATTGTTCTTTCGATTAATGACAGTTTTTTTTGTTAAAATGCACGTTGACTGCGGTGTGCGGTCCTTATACCGCACATGCTTACTTAACAAGTTTGCATAAAGACCTTATGGAATTTACGAATGTCCAAGTACGTAAAAGACTGCAAGTTTTGAAAAATGCAGAAGTTAAAACCTCAAATTCGAAACGGCGTTTGATGATGAATTATAGTGCGTGTTCCACTCCAACTTCTGCCACTGGGTGTTCCATAAGCAGGTGCGCTTCTCGGTGATTGGTCATGCGTAAGACTTGGTCATTCAATCGACACGATTTTTATCGCGTCATCAATGACAAGACAAAGTGATGAATGGGCGAATTAACGAAAAATAACTCTGTGAACTAATTACAAAAAAGCAAATAGGCTGCAATGTTTTAGGTAAGATTTTTTTATTGTATTGCACATAATATACATATGTTACGGTAAATCTGATTAATGTGGTAATTATTAATAATTACCTTGTGATTTGGTAAATGTGATGATAACTTTGGTGTGGTGTGGTAGGTGCATAAAACACTACTCTCCCAAAAACATTGCACTCCGCCTGGTCATAAAAAAATAACCCTAACCTACCCATAACTCAGCCACAGGGTTCGAAAGGATAAATCAATAAAGTTTGATTATTATTAATTATAACCGCTAAAGTAAATAATTATTTTTGCTTTCAATTTTGGTAATTAGTAATTATTACCGGTAATTATTCATAATTACCAATTAATCACATTTACCGTAATATACTAATTAATAATTATATGATTAATTAGTATTGACTTTTTATAACTTTTGTAAAACCCAGGACTATATAATTATGAATAAACATTTATTATTATTTTAATTGAATTGTACAGATATAAAAGTGGAGGGATACACATTAGCGGTTTTGAAGTTTCTGATGGTGATGGTGTTATAAACGTGCGTTACCAAAGCGCGTGCTTCAAAATGCTTTATATTACCCTCCCTAAGTGAGAAGCACAAAATTTAATTAATTTATATTCTTAACATTTGTTATACCTATTTTATTTTGTAATATTGGTGCAACGAACTAAAAAAAATCCTTTATGTATGATGTATGAAATTGAAAGTGATTTTTTTCGGTTATGTGTTGTATTTTAGTAAATTTGACACCTACATTTTTACTTTACAGTGAAACCAAATAAGACGATTAAGAAAAGAAGTAAACTATGGACTTATTTCACCATGGTTAAAGTTAATGAAAAGGCTAATTGTGAGCTATGCCAAACACTATATTCTGTAAAAGGAGCTTCTATTACAAATTTAAAAAAACATTTGATGGTCAAACATAGGGAAGAGTATAAAAATATTTTTCCTACCGATTAAAAGTTTTAATGGTCATTCTTATGACGTCCTCAACTTCATGACGTATTCGTCTTCATAACGATAGTAAAAGTTCAGCAGCTAAGTTTGCGGTTAGTTCTTGATGAAAATTTTTCATCTCGATTTTCTCCCGCACTGCCGAGACAATTGTGAGTGTAACATCTGTCCTTGTAGTTGGCTTTTGTTTGTTTGTTTACTGAAGGATTGGTACTTTTTGGGTTTAGTGCCCCTTTTATGAAGGCGACACGCTGTCAACCTGTCGCTATTTGGAAGCACTGCATGGCCCATACTGCCAGATGTGTCTTTCTGTGTAACGAAATGTTACCTAGGGCTCTTCTTAACGTCTGTCGGGACTACGACTGTGATCATGTCATCATCATTTTTCTACGCTGCTCCCAAATTATTTGGGATCGGTGAAATATGTCCTGATATCGACAATACTGCTTATTCAATTTCAGTCATTTTTATAATAAGTAGTTGTGTGGTGTCCTTGTAGATTTTTGTTCATATCGTACCGTTTTTGTAAATTAAACTTTATTATTATTGCTTAAAACTCTATTTTAGTTGTATTTTTTTTGTCCATATTATTCTTTTTCATTATTCTTAGTTCAAAGAAAAATACTTGTCTGATGTAGCGTACATGTAGCAAGCAAGACGCCCACAACGTCTTATCCGCAGCGTGTAACCATAATTCAAGTAACAAACTCACTTTCGCATTTATAATAATATAGTTAGGATTTGTTTTTGAGTGAGTAGGGGAGAAATAAACTTAGGGCCGGCACCCACCAACGGCGCGGCACGGCAGGATTCGGCACGCTCCGGGATGCCGCGGAACACCTTGACCTATTCGTGAACTTTTACTATTAGTTCAATAGCCAACTTATCTGGCCGCCATTTTATGTTAAGAGTCTAATATGTATTGGACTTCAAGTTATTGTAATTGTTCTACTATCGTCATTGTTGTGAGCGATGGCAGCACGACTAGTACAACGCGGTAAGATACTTTCGTAATTATATTTATAGTATTAAAATTTGTTGATACTGAAAACAATTTGTTTTTATTTATTTTGATACTTTTCTATAGATTGTTTTAAAAAATTATGGGATTTACATGCAAGCTTTCAAATATGTGGTAAAATCTTTATGTCACTAGAAAAATGCACTGAAAAAAATCGACTTGCCTCAGGCGGGACTTGAACCCGCATCTTCAGTGCATTCATTGTTCAGTGCATTTTTCTAGTATTAATATTTACGCGTTTGCAAACGCAAAAAAAAAAATATTCCATAATGTAAGGTAGTTTCATCTTAACTGAGCGTCAAATATTTGCAAAAATATTTCGTTCGGGTCTTAGAAGTGCAAATTTCAAAGATTTGATGAAACAATGTTTACCATAAAAACATAAGCACCAAGCACTGACAAATTTCGACAGCGAAAAGCAGTGTCTCGGTGGCGTAATGGTCAACGCGTCCGCCTGGATTGTAGAAAATGCGGGTTCGAGTCCCTCCTGAGGCAAGTCGATTTTTTTCAGTGCATTTTTCTAGTATTAATATTTACGCGTTTGTAAACGCAAAAATAAAATTATTCCATAATCTTTATGTCATACAAGTATTTCATGTGGTCCCAATTACTACCGTAAGTGGAAAGAGCCCAGTGACCTGTATGACATAGAATAATTTCCCAATAAAGCTGCTGGTTCTTATTGGCTTTTTGTTTGTTTCAGTTATTGTCTTTCTGTTTGAAAATGGAATAGAAGAGCTTCCAGATTACTCTGCACTGGATATAACTGACGAAGATGACGCAGAAGTTCTGCCCGTGCGATATAATATAAATAATAATTCTGATTCTTCGCTATCTTCAGAAACAGAAGAAAGTCGACCGGTATCTGAACTATCAATTATTTCTTCCTTAATTACTACCTCTAGCAGTAGTGCTAGAAAGGGAACTAGGCCAAGAACACGTGGAGGGAGGCCAAGTGGCCGGATTAGAACCAGAGGTGGACAAAGATAAAATGATAGAACGCAACTAATTAATTATAATAATATTCTTACAGGAGTTTAGTAGGTGGTAGACCCATATGTAGGGTCGTCTGGGTAGGTACCACCGCCTTTCTTATTTCTGCCGTGAAGCAGTTCGCTGTGTTTCGGATTGAAGGGAAAGGTAGCCAGTGTAATTACTGGTTATGGCAGGCTTATCATCTTAGTCCCCAGGATGGCAACGCACTTGCAGTATTATGTCATTTACCTTTCATATTGCAAGTGTCTATCTAACCACTTAATACCAAGCCGGAAGCTTGTTTACCATCTCGTAATATAAAAACAACCTCACCGTTGGACAAACCAATTTCTCAGCTGAGGTATAATTTTATTCAGAGTGATACTTGAACTGACGAAGATTATTTCAAACAGTATAAGAAACTTATAGAACAGATGGTTGATGCGACAATCAGATCGTATTTACTAAGTCAATGAAGGGAGTTAAAGCTGACTTTGAAAGCACTAAAATCATTTATATGTTTATTGCTAATAATGCGATATCTCAATATGCCAAAGATTGTACTGATCAAAACAATACCGAATTCAAATAGTAAAGGACGCTATGAGTCGAGTTCGCTTTTTCAAAACATAAGATCATCTTTGATAGAGATGTTTCAAAACAAGAAAAAACAAATAAGATTTGGAAAGTTGCTCACATTCTTTCCCTCCTTTATACCATTCTTTTCCATCCAAACACCCCTTTCTATCTTAAAGACCGATTTAAATACCTTCATGACACCCATTCACGTGTACTAAGGTCATCGGAAAATCTCAGCTTAGCTACGCCAATGCATTTCACGAAATTTTATAGGAATTCGTTTTCTGCTAGCGCTGTGCGATTGTGGAATGCTTTGCCATTGGTAATCAGACAGGCACAGTCACTCCATGTTTTCGGGAAACTGGTAAAGGAGCACTATCTGACACTGTAACTTGTGATTTCCCATTCATAAGAAGTGTATCAAGTATATGTACTATGTAAGTATCTATATTGTATATTATTTTTTATATATATTTGTAGGATTATCTTACACCTTTAGAGATAGTTTAAGTTTTGAGTTAAACGACGTCGAAGTTTTAGTTATAGTTTTATTTGTTAAAAGTTACAGTATAATGTTTATTTGTTGGTGACATACGCTTAACTGAATATAATACGAAATAAAATTATATTGTCACAGAATATGCTGATGCGCAGGAATGCACACATTGACTTGACCTAATTGTGCGGTTGCTAAACCGTACATGCTCCCGAGGGCGAGATGAGATAAAATACATTTAGGCAATTACAAAGCAATACATGTTCAAGCACAAAATATAAAAATAGGAATTATTATAAAGTATATAAAGTTATCGATACAATAGTTACTTATGATATTTCATACCACACACACTACACTAAGCACTATCACTCTCACAGAATAGGTTTCTTATGACCGGTGACGTTGATTTGTTTATGCGACCGTAAAGATGAGGTGGACCCGCAATTGATTCTCGTCTCATAGCTGTTTCGTTGGAAGTATCAATCTGTTTGAGAGACCCCTGCGGACGTTGTGTCAGTGGGATCGGAACTACAGCTGGTGGGTGATCACAACGCGCTTTTGAGGAGATAGTCGCGGTGCAACGAGTCCGTGTGCGCCGCCAGATGTAGGTGCCTGCTGCGATCAGTGTCACGCCGGCTAATATGTATAACACTATGTACTGGTGTACGTCATGGGTGGTGAGGCTGTCCGTGTCCGCTATTAGTTCACTGACTTCCTTGTTCTTCATTTGTTCGATTCGCTTGTCAAGGATATCAAATTCCTTTCCAAAATGTTCAGAGTCCGATCCATTAATTCCTGTAAGTTGAACCAATGGTATACTTGTATTAAAGATGTAGTTGATCGGATGTATGTCGACCTTGAGCACAGGTGATTGTACTGTTATAGTATTACATTGCTGCGTATGCGAATATATCGTGAAGGTATCGCCCTTGATAAGGCATCCTTCCCCGAGTGCGATTACGCCGGCCTTGCTGACGCGCGTTGCTGCAACCTGATTCTCGCATATGATTCGTATTGTTTGTTCTCCGCAGCAGAAAAATAAGTAATTATTTATTTTATTAAGCTGTGTCCACATGTCAGTACATATTGTATTCGAAGTTTCACATTGATCTGTATTTTTCAACTTGATACAGAGATTCTCGTCTGACTTAAGACGATAAATTGGTTGTTGTAAAGGACACATCAAAGTTTTGTAGTTATATGGTATACAGGGTCGTAGTTCCATTTCTGTTAAAGGTATGTAAGCATCTTTCTTTAAGTTAATGGCGATATGATTAGAGAGCGGTCTTATCTTTGCCATATATTGTTCAGTTTCTTGAGGAATCGCTATCAAGTTGTATATCTCGTAATTATCACGAGTTAGGAGAGGAATTTTGATTTCGAAAATGAAATAGTTCGTAGTCATTCTTGCTTTTACTTTCAGCAAATGGTAAAGTGTTCTCAAATCCGTTTGTATGTTTTCAATCGGCAATGTTAAATCGCTCGAAAGGTGTCCCGAAATTGTATTCAACTCTTTTGCTAATTGTTTAGGACTTAATAGATGAATGTCAAATTTTCCATAGTGAATTTCTGTTATAGTGTCCAAAAGTGTTTCCTGAAGCCCCTTTAAGTTTTCTAAAATGTTGTTAGCGATAATCGATGTGAGTGTAAAATCACTAAGTTTCTTCACATCATTCATATCAGTTGCCATTGTGTTCACGGCCTTATCAAGCTCGACGAGGTGTTGGTTATACATTTTATGTTGGCGATCGATAGTTTGTTCTACTCGTTTTAATAAATTATTTTCAGCTTCTACAAGTGAGGTTTGGTTCTTCCAGAGCTGGACAAGATGCTTCTCGTTTTGCTTTATTAGTTGTATGTCGTTTTCGTATTTTTCTGCAAATTGTTGATCAAGTAATCCAAACAAGCTGTTTCCTATAGAGCCAATGGCGTTGATAAGCCCCCGACGTCGACGTTTTGAGTTTGTTATTTGCTGATTAAGGAGCATGTCATTGTAATAGTTTAACTCGTTGTAGGCGTGACGTAGTTGCAGCAAGATGACGTCACACTGTTGACGATTCCCGCATATTTTTTCTAAGTTTGCTATATAGTGTTTGAATGTTTGTATACCATGCCAATAGGGGTCCATATCATAAAACACAATCAGTTTCCATTCATCGCGCATAAGCCGCATGTCCGTTATCTTGTCAAAATAGAGGCTTTGGCAGCTGTTTATGTTCGTAAGGCTGTAGTTACACCGAGCAGGCGCTATAATGCTGAAAAGTAATAAAGTGGTCCATATTAAATTGCATGATCTCTTTTTTGTTTTCTTGTTTGTATTTTCGTTAATTTGCCGATTTGGTTCGTTTTGTTGTTTGTTTTCGTTGCTCAGAACTTCATTTGATGTGCTTAGTTTTTCTTTGTATGTAGTTTTTGTTTGTATTCTGTGTATAGTTGTTCTTTGTATGCAGGTTTTGATACAAGTAGTTTCGATAGTTTGGTAATAGGGCGTTTCATTGTGCCATTTTTGGTTTTGATGGTGACCACTCTTACGTGGCCATCCTTTCCTGGGTGCAGCTCGATCACTCTTCCTAGTGCCCATTTGCCAGCCGGTAAATTGGCATCGTGAATAATTACGACGTCATTAATGTTCATGTTTTCTCGCGCTTGCCGCCACTTGCTGCGTGGTGATAACTGAGATAAATACTCCAACTGCCACCTTTTCCAAATATCTTTGTAGATTTTCTGTACAAGTTGCCATCGCGTTCGTTCACAAGTTTCAGTTTCGATAATAGTTAGTGTAGGGCCACTTGAAAGAAAATGTGACGGCGTCAGGTAGTCGAAATCGTTCGGGTCTTCGTTAAGTGGTAGCAGTGGTCGGCTGTTAAGACAGGCTTCGAGTTGAGCCAGAAGTGTTGAGTGTTCTTCAAATGTGAGCTTCTGTTCACCGATGACGCGGCAGAGGTGGTACTTTAGGCTCTTTACTGCGGCCTCCCAAAGTCCTCCTGCGCTCGGCCACGATGGGGCATTGAAGTGCCAGTCTATTTGCATGTCTGTTATCGCTGCGAAGAATTGAGGATCGAGTAGTTCCTTCAGGTTGATGAATTCTTGTTTCAGTACATTGTTGGCTCCGATGAAATTCGTGCCATTATCGCTGTACATATGTTGCGGAGCTCCACGTCTGGCAGCGAATCTTTTCAGGGCTGATAGAAAAGAAGACGAGCTAAGGTCCGAGACCAATTCTAAATGCACTGCCTTCGTCACCATACATACGAAGACAGCTACGTAACCTTTTGTTGTTTTTACGCCGCGGCCTTTGTTTGTTTTCACATCGATGTATCCAGTATAATCAACGCCGGTGTGATGAAACGGCCTTGTAGGGTTACACCGTGCCGCAGGTAAGTTACCCATCAGCTGTTGTTGTTTTATTGGGTTTTGTTTTCGACAAATCACGCAGTTATGTAGTCGATTTTTGACAGCCCTAATGCCACTGATGATCCAGTATTGTTTTCTTATGTGTGCTGTAGTAAGGCGGGCTCCTCCATGAAATGTTATCAGGTGAGCTTGATCTATTAAAAGATCAGTGTAATGACCTTTATGTGGAATAATGATGGGATGTTTTTGGTCTTCATGGATGTTGGCGTTGCTGATACGCCCTCCCATTCTGAGAAGTCCATCTTGATCCAAAAATGGGTTCAAAGGTAAGAGTTTGCTTTTTCTATCCACTTCCCTTTTCTCTTCTAATTTGGAAATTTCGTCTTCAAATGAGGTAAGTTGTATATGTTTAATAATGATATTTCTTGCTTTTCTAAGTTCCGATATAGTTAGGTACTGCGGCCGATGTTTGTTACGCGATACCGTTCTTAGTATCCATGCGACAACTCGTGTAACTCGACTCAGACAACTGTTTCGTGTAAGTATATCATCGATGACGTCAGATGTGTGACGTTTAGTGGTGACGTTTGTTTGTAGTTGCTTGTTTATTTTAATTTCTTCGTTTGTGTTGTACCTAATCTCGTTATTTTTTGTTCCAGGTTGAAAATTTTGCAACCAATGGGGTCCGTGCCACCATAGGTGATGTTCTTTCAGCTGAATTGGAGTTATACCTCGGCTGGCACAGTCAGCTGGGTTCTCAGACGATTTGACATAGTGCCAGCAGTTTGAAGGCATCGTAGTGACTATTTTCTTCACTTTGTTAGATACGAATGTTTTCCATCTGTTATGATCACCGTGCAGCCATCCTAATACAGCAGTGGAGTCTGACCAGCCGTATAAAGTAACTTTGTGGTTAGGTAGGCATTCTTGAACCTTTTGCATCAGTGTGGCGAGCAGTAAGGCAGCACAAAGTTCGAGTCTCGGGAGTGTTATTATTTTCTTCGATGGTACAAGTCTTGATTTTGCGGCTACCATGACTGTTGACATTTCTTTGGTCTTACAATAAATAACGCACGCGTAAGCGTTCTCTGACGAATCGCAAAACCCATGCAAATGTATTTCATCTTGTTTTTTCACTTGTAACCATCTTGGTATTTTTAGTTTGTTGATCTCAGTTAGCTGACCTTTAATTTTAGCCCATTGTTTTTTAATATTTTCAGTTACTTCATCATCCCAGCGTAAGTTTTCTTGCCATACTTGTTGAAAAATTAGTTTTAGTTTTGTTGTTACAGGACACAACCATCCCAAAGGATCAAAAATTTTGGAAATTTCTGACAATAATAACCGTTTTGTGACTCGTTTAGTTGAATTTATATCAATTGTTATTTGGAAAGTAAAATTGTCTTGTATAGGGTTCCATCTCAAGCCCAATGTTTTTGTTGACTCTTGGTGCCGAAAATGGTATGCTTCTTGCTGATTGTTTGTAGGGTTGTCATCTAGAAGTTTAGGGTTATTTGATGACCACTTCCGTAAATTGAACCCACCACACATAAGTAGGCTTTTGAGGTCATTTTTAATGCGTGTTGCAGATTCAAGGTCTTCAGTAGAATAAAGGAGGTCATCCATGTAGAAAGATGTTTCTATGATGGCTGCAGCTTCAGGGTAGTTTCTTTCGTCGTTCGCTAGTTGTTTTATAGTCATCATAGCTAAAAACGGAGCCGCTTTAGTTCCATAAGTTAAGGTTGTTAGTGCGTAGTCTTTAATATGCTGATCAGGCGAATCTCTCCACAGGATTTTTTGATATTTCTGGTCTTCATTGTTAACCAAAACTTGCCGGAACATTTTTTCGATGTCAGCGGTAAGTGCAATCTTGTAGAGTCTCCATTTTAAAATTATTAATTGTAAGTCTGTTTGTAAGTTTGGGCCGCGGTACATTAAGTCGTTTAGACTTTCTCCCGAAGTTGTCTTGGCGGATGCGTTAAAAACAACACGCAGGGACGTTGTTGATGACTCGGCGCGTTGCACACAATGGTGTGGTAAATAATAGCTTGGTTTCGTGTTACTATCACAAAGTCGCATGTGATTGAGTTCTTCATACTCTTTTATAAATAGTTTATAATCTCTCTCTATGTTTTCGACCTTTCTAAATTTCTGTTCTAGCTGACGAAATTGTGCCGCAGCTTTCTGACGTGATTCTCCCAATTTTTCGTTGATGTCAGGGTGTAAGGGCAGCCTTACCACATAACGGCCATCCTCCTGTCGTTTTGTAGTTGTTTTGTATAGTTGTATACAGTCAAGATCTTCTGTAGACATCTGAGAGCTCTCCGCAATATCTTCTATCGCCCAAAATCTGCTGATTTCATCCAAATTGTTTAGGATAACGTTGCATTGGTACGATCTCATGTTACCACACAGAATCCAGCCAAGAAGGGATTGCTGTGCAATCGGGTGTGTTTCTTCTCCCTTAATTATTCCTCCTAGTATAATGGTAGAGTAAATATCAGCCCCGAAGAGGATGTCGACGGGTCGGCTGATATTGAAATCTGTGTCGGCCAGTTGAAGACCTTCCAGGTGTGTCCATGTTGATGGTTTTGTAAATGATTGGTTTGGTAGATTGTTGATTAGATTGCGCATGACGTAGACGTCCGAGTTAAAAGTATGATTACTTCGCATAGATGTACAGGTGATAGTTATTGCACCCTTACAATTATTTTCTCGGGCTCCAACCCCGAAAATTACTCCTTTGCATTTCTTTCGAGGTAATTCGAGCATCTGAGCGGCGTTTTCGGTAATTAGGGAAACCTGGGATCCCTGGTCAATCAGCGCTCGTAGAACTATTTCTGAACCATCATTGGTCTTGACCTTGACTTGAGCGGTAGCTAAAAGTGTTTCTGATATTTCTTCCATCGAAGCGTGACTGTTTGACGTGGATGCTTTCTGATTGGTAGTGTGCTCTAGGTTGTTAGTTGATGGTTTGCTTGCAATTTGATCTTGATGAATCAGAGTATGGTGTTGTTCATTACAATGCAAACATCTTTTCTCAGATGTACATTGCTTGCCCTTGTGATCGAACAAACAATTTCTGCATAAGTTGTGTTTCGCAATCAATTTCCTGCGATCGTACAAATGTAATTTGATAAACTCGTTACAGTGGAATAATCCATGTTCCTTATTGCAGAGTGGGCACTTTACGTAGCTTGGAATGTTTTTCGACGTCATTTTGTTCAATGTAGAGTAATTATTATTTGTAGAGTTATTAAAAGTTTTCGGTTTTGAATTGAGCTTTTGGTTTGCGCTGAATGCTTTATATGTATACTGGAACTTGTTGTTTGATGGACCACGTTGTTGTAGATCAGACGTTGATCGCTCTTGTTTTCGTCGCGAAGACTCCAAAGATGTAAATTTTGTTTCCAAAAATTGTAAAAAATCTGTAAGAGTGGGCAGCTCTCTTGGTTGCTTCAGACTTTCAATATAATCATTGAAGGTGTCGGTATCCAATTTTTGTGATAAAAGGTGCACTAAAATTGGATCCCATGTTGATATATCAACGCCAAGGTTTTTGATGGCGTTGAGACATTCGTTTGTTGTATCATGCACTCTGTTTAAAGATGTAGTTGTTTGAAACTGTATACACGGTAAGTTTAGCATAGTATTCAAGTGCAGAGAAAAAATAAGTTTTTTGTTGTTGTATCGGTTATTCAGTATGTCCCAGGAAACATCGTAATTATCTGCACTGATAGCTAAATTTTGGATGAGTTTTTCAGCTTCGCCTTTGACCTTTGACTTCAAGAACTGCATCTTCTGCGCTTTTGATAACGTTGGATTAGAGTGGATAGTTTCGATGAATAGGTCCTTGAAGGAGGTCCAGTGCTGGTAAGCGCCGCTGAAGACAGGCAGCTCCATCACTGGTGTTGATTTTTCTTTATGTGACGCAGACCACATTTTGGCGTTAAGCGCTTTTTTCATTGACTTATATTGCCTTTCATATTTTTCAAACAAGTTTTCGTACTCTTCTTGTTCTCCTATCACTTCACTGTCAAGCTCCCAATGCAGTGAATCGATCGTTTTCCATCGTGACTCTATGTGTTTTAAAGTATCTTCAAATTCCCATTGTTCGTTAATTTCTTCCAAATCAATGTCAGCGAGTGTCCTTGAAAATGCCTTAAAGTTGCTACGTTGTCTCCGTAACATTTCTTCCGCCTTACTTGCATTACCTTGGGAAACAGTTTTGTTCGTCGATTGTTTTTGTTCTTGTTGATAAGGCGTGGAAAATTCACCAGACGTTCCAGATTCATCTATTTGCATTTTTGGGTTCATCGGTGACTTCTCCCTTGTATAAATTTCGCTTAGTTTTGTTTGTTGAATAGTTGTTCTCGCTTCGTTATAAAAGCTTTTTGCTTTTTCATAGTAGTTTTCGGAAAAATAGGTATAGTTCCGGTTTTCAAATGCACATAGTTGTACATGGTTAGTTTTAAACTCCGTCCAATATGAATCGAGAGTTTCTAGGCGTTTCTTGATATAAGTTGGAGTCTTGTGATCAGTAGGATCTTTCTTGAAGTTACGAAGTAGTTGCTGCATCGCCTCAACCACTTGGTTTTGGTTTGCTAATAGATCTTCGATGTTGCTCATGTTGATGTTGAAGTTTCCGGCTGCTATTCACCAGGTGTGCGCGCCTGTACCCTAAATACGATATGTGCGTTCTCGTCTCAATTCAACCGGTGAGACCCGCTGGTGGGAGGCCGGCCGAACCGATCCGCTATCGTAAAAGTGCACAAACTCACACACCGCGAAGAAACTGTTTGCAGCTGTTGGTGACGTAGACAGATGACAGTGTCCACAGGTTGGTTTCCGTGCGCACAGGAATAGGCAATCCACAAGTAGGTATTACGCACTCGCGAACTCTGGTCCCGCTCACACGGAAGCTCGAAGGACCATTAAGATGTAGGATTATCTTACACCTTTAGAGATAGTTTAAGTTTTGAGTTAAACGACGTCGAAGTTTTAGTTATAGTTTTATTTGTTAAAAGTTACAGTATAATGTTTATTTGTTGGTGACATACGCTTAACTGAATATAATACGAAATAAAATTACATTGTCACAGAATATGCTGATGCGCAGGAATGCACACATTGACTTGACCTAATTGTGCGGTTGCTAAACCGTACAATATTATATATATTTATTTATTAATTATTGTTTATATATGTATTGTATGTAGATATTTAGTGTATGTCGTTATATGTATATTAAATTTAGTACGAGCTATATAAATAATTGTTGCATCGCCATCTTCCCTTTGTTTATTTTTTTTTTAATCCTGTCCATCCAAAGGTTGCCTGGAAGAGATCGCTCTTAGCGATAAGGCCGCCCATTGTGCATTGTAATGGAAAACTGTTCTGTATGTAATCTTTGATATGTGTGTCGATGTGCAATAAAGTTTAATTCTATTCTATTCTATTCTCCCATGGATGCCATAGTCTACCAAGAAAATATAACATTAGTATAGGCGAGATGATGTTTCCATTTGGTGGCCATTGTAGAATACGGCAATATTGACCAGGATAACTCTGCAGGCATCAAAGTCTTCGTTTTGGTAAACCCAAACGGTCTTGTTTGTGATATGGTCCTCAACGATTTGTTGGGTGAATCTACCATTCTCAAACTATGTGTGAAAAATTTGAACCTTTGTCATCATCTATACTCGACCGATACTTTACCCACCGGAAATTTTACTAGAAAGAGGTTTTTATTGAGAGAGATTTTTTTTATTCAAATTCGATAATAAGTAACAATGTTTAACTTTGTTGATTTGTATTTTATTAGTATGTAAGCATTAAAAAGTTCCTATGTTTTTCATAAAAAGCTAATCTGCTGACTGTGATAAAATAACAAAAAATTAGCACGTAAAAGAAACTTAGCTAATCTGCTGTCTGTGATTTACTTAACATTTGAAATATTAAATATACTTACTGTAATAAAAGATTTTTATTTAAACGTAATTAAAAATACGCTTTTTATATTTTAGTTAAAAACACATGTTATATAAATATATATATAACAAAATATTATTCCCATTCGGAACTTAATATGCCATATATGATATTGAGAGTCTTCCGTTTAAGAATAAGATTTGTAATAATGTTTCTAACTGACTTCAAAATAAAAAAGAGGTTATCAATTAGACTTGTTTGTATATAGTATTGTCAGAATTGCACAGTTTTTGTATATGTTAGTCTATCTATACTAGCTTCTAAACACAGGAGCTAAATTTCATGAGCATATCTCAAAAACTATAAGTCGGCTTAAAAAAAAACTTTTTTAATTACACTAGGTTTAGTCCAACTTAGGGATCTGTGCAAGTTTCATCGAAATCTGTTCAGTAGTTTTTGAGATAGAGAGTTAGATGTGTATCAGTCACTAGAAAACGAGTCCTTGGCACAGCGTACATTGCCACAAACTTATCTGGCCCTTTGGTGGTGTCGCTAGTGGAGAACTATCAAACGTCAAAATATATTGGTAAATTGTAGTTCAAATTATTGCCGCCGGTTCACATAAGTTTGTAGCACTGTCTTTCTTATCAAAAACTATTAACCGCTTATGTGGTTTGAGAAGAAAAATATTTAGTTGGCGGGGATTTGTCAGGATTTTGTCCCAATTACGATCTCAATGTGCAACTGCCGGGTCCATGTGTTACGAGAGGGGAGCCAGGAGTAGTCCCTGGGACTTGTGACCCAAGTGTAGGTTTACAGGACCCATTTACATTGCAATAACTCTCTCCTCAACTACCCCGGCTTCTCTTTCTAGCTACTATCACTATCACATAGTATCGGTCGGACATATCTTCCACAAGTAGTCTGCGGTGACGCGTTCTCGCTTGGACCACTCGAACAAGACTGAGCTTTTAAACAGGTGACCTTAAAGCAACCATAATCATGGCCAATATGCGACATATTTTATTTATTTATTTCACCAGGAAATCTTTCAGTGTTGTAAGAGAAATAAAATTAACGACTAATTCTTCAATCCCTTGATGTTTTATTGTTCCTCAGATATCGTACTATAAAAAGTACATTACAAAACTGAACTTATTTAAAAAATCCCCATCCCGCATCACTATTTATTTCTGATTCATATAATGCTTTTCGCCAATTTACTTTCACTCTTTCATATTGTCGAAACCATTTAAGCATTCCTTTCGTTCTCTATTTTTGTAGTATCTTTCTATAAAGTTGACGCCTTTATTTGCTGTCATTGTTCAAACCCTTGTGTTGCCTATTTGCATTTATTTCTGCCTTCATCACTACGTTCCTTATTTAACACTTATGTTGTTATATTTCAGATCCAGAATTCAAATTCATCGAAACCATTAGAGGGATACAGTTACTTCTCGTCAACGGATATACGTTCACGAGGTCTAACAAAAAATGCAGAGTCTGGATATGTTCCAGTAGAACCTCGAGTAACTGTGAAGCTAAAGTAAAATTGAATAAATTTGACGCTGTCAATGAATACACGCTAGACCATAATCACGCAAAACCTGGATTGCATGTGACCCACGATGGGAAGTACTTAAAAGTCCAGGATAGGCAAATGAAACCAAAATAAACTTGGATGTAGCTCCTACTGATTATTTATAAAATGTATGTGTAATTGCAATTTGCAAACAATAAATTATACAAAGATAAAATATTAATTTCTATAATAGGTACTTTGATTATACATGTCTATAACTACTATGAAAGAAAAGGTTTATACATATAAGCTAGTAAATAAAAAGTAAAATAAGTGGAAACTTTCAATTGTCTTTTTTATATATCACATAAATGAAAACATTTTCAAAATAAATAGCACAATAGAGTGAGGAAATGGAAAATAAAGTTTTGGTAGACTTTCGCCCGTATTCACAAACAATACTTATCATAATAAAAAAAAATGCTATGCCAAATAAGGCATTTCTCAGTGCGTACCATATGGCAAGGATTTTTAAGTCTCATATTACGTCACTACATTCAAAATGGGAACTACACAACAGAATCGAACCAATCACAGAAAGCTATTCAATGCAATGCATTTACTTTTCCAAGAATCGAGGAACCTCATAGTAATGGGTGTTAATGTAGTTGATACTTGATGTTCTTTATTATTTTATAATGATGGCGAAATAAATAAAATGACCAGTATCATTAACTATATTTAATTTTTCTCTTCTTTTGATGTGCACTGCAAATCAAGCTGTTTATTCAAACATTTCTAATTTTTTCGACAAATAAACCTTATTTTTTCATATAATTGAAGGACTTTTTTGAGACTGTTTGGATGACGTGCAGCTGGCAAACTAGCAATAAAGAGTTTGAGTTTGGCTCTAGATATGTCGCAGGAAATTTGTATAGTTTCGCATTTTATACAATGCCTCGGCATATAATGAAGCGCCACAATTTTGACAGTCGAATGACTCATTTTATAAAAATTATATTAGAGAGTGTGTGGAGTCAATTTCTATACTACATAGCTTCAGAGCAGTTTGTTTTGGCTAAGAGTTTTAATTTTGTTTTTGTTAAAAATACAATGAAATGTTAATAAGTGTAGGACTTTTGTGGTGGATCTGTTAAAATATGTTGATGTAATTATATACTTATCATTATCTATACTGTTTTATTTTGTACATAGAATTTAAAACAAATGAAAGTGCCTTAACTGGGGTGTAGAGGGATGAAGTAACATTAGATTTTTTTATGTTATCTGTTCGGTCATTGTGGTAAGCCCTGTCATGCCGGCATAGTAGAATAGCATCATCACCCCTCCAATGGTTGTCGTAGAAGGCGACTAATGGATCAGCAGAAGGGTGTTAATCATACTCCGTCCATCAATCAGCATTGGGCAAACGTGGTGGACTACTGCCTAAACCTCCTTAGATGACAAGAAGAGGCCTTGTACCCCAGCAATGGGTCGAATTATAAAGGCTGTTATGATGATATGGTTGGCAAGCAAGCGTATACGGCCTGCTTCGTGGTAAGTCAACGTAGTTGCTTGCAATACTGAAGTGACACACGTGTTCCTCTTCTATTCCCCTTGGAGCTCTGGCAAACTCACTCACCAAATAATTGACCCAAAGAATTGATTGTCCAAAGAATTTTGGATGCCGCCGTGGTGGAGTGGTAGTAACGCTGCCTACACTGCTGTTTGACCTGGGGCCTTACCACAATCTTTATAAAAGTGATTTTTAGGGAAGGCAAGGGGAACTAAAGCCTATACAGCCTCGTCATTAGTTATTTTTTCATTAACATTTTTATTTGTTTTATTTGAATATTTTTTTGACGCCGCCGTGGTGGAGTGGTCAGTAACGCTGCCTACACATCTTGCGGTCCGGGTTCGAGTCCTGGTAGTGGCAAATGTTAGTGTGATGAACACGAGCATTTGTTCATGAGTCATGGTTGTTTATATGTTTATTTAAGTTTATTTATAAAAATATCTAGATTATTAAGTATATTTGTCCGTTATCTAGTATCCATAACACAAGTTCTTAATGATACTTAATTTGGGCTGGATAATTGGTGTGAGCGTGGAAATATATTATTTTTATTATTGATTTCATAAACCATTTTATCGTGATGAATATTAAATAGAAGGTGTTTTCTTTTCAGATATACAATACAAGTATATCAAGACCCACCGAGGTACACTAGTAATGGTTGAAGGTCACACGTTCTGCAAACTGCATAAGACATCCCCGACTTGGGTCTGCTCTAAGAAAACTGGCAGCAACTGCAAAGCTTCGGTCAAATTCGACCGATACCAAAAACGTATAACCTGTTACAAGAGCGGCCACAACCACGAACCACCAAGGTTTCATGTAACCGGTGAAGGTGTATATTACAAACTGTAGAAAAACAAGATATCCTTCTATGTTATAAGTTTACTCTCTATGGGGTCCAGGAGCTCACCGACTTTTTCGGGATATTGCAGAGCGGCTACGTGAGACAGTAAGTGACAATAAGGCTGGTTTGTATGTCGCACAAAAAATTAGTCTCGCGATTCAGCGAGGTAATGCAGCCAGCAGCCAGTGTTATTGGTATTTCCTGTTTCAGAGGACTTAGGCGAAGTCTTTTATCTGAAATATAATAGTCTAAGTTTTTTTGTATCTAGTTTTAGTATCCCTTTTATAACGTAGATTTGATTTGTTTTTTTAAGTAGTCTACTTTATTATGTAATAATATTAGTTATTAGAGATTATGCACTAAATTTTCAGTTAAGTTTACTTTTGCAAAATATTTATTACTAGCGGTCTCCTGCTGCTTCACTGGCGTCAATATCGGTTATAGCGCCAAAAAGTATCTTATCTATGTCCTTTCCAGAATTTCAAGCTATCTCCATATTAAATTTCATCAGAATCTATTAAGTGGTTTAGGCGTGACAGTGTAACAAATAAACAAACTCACTTTCGTATTTATAATTTTGTAAGGCAAGGTCCCGATTTTCAACTACATTAATAGTGACGAATTTTTGGTTTATGACCACGCCACGGCACAAGGTTTAAATGAGACGAGTTTCCCGTTAGTCCGATCAGTCGATCCAGCGGTACATTTTTTCCCGTTCGCCATACTGATCTAACATATGAGAAATCGTGTTCCCATTGCATCGATTCTAATTAACCTAATTGCCTAATAACCAAAATTCAAATCATAAAGATATAATCCATAAACAGATGTATACAGTATTATTTATTAGAATGAATATAGTTATTAATTACTAAACATGAATGTACAAAAATAAAAGACGGGCGTCGGTTAAACAGCAAAAAGATTTCCCAATGGGTCGATTGATCGGTGGACCTATCGGATAAATGGGTAACACCCGAAAACTTAACATTCCATGAGATTCACCGTGCAGGTGCCATCGCGTTGCAGAGAGGGGGCCAGAAGCATTGCCTGGGACTTGTGACCCAGGTGTACCCTACACGGAATAGGGTTAAGGATACCTCCTGGTGTCTCACCGGCACTCCCCTCCACTACTCTAGCTTCTCTCTCTGCCTAGCCATATAACACATGCATGGAAGACGTAGGAAAAGGATATAGGAAAATATAGTTTTTTAAATTATCCCGAATTCCGCCTTGTATGGATCAGAAAGTTGTTCGGTAAAGCGCACGGATAAGAATCGGATGCATGGGACTGATACCCGTATTCACAAATATTACTATGAGGTTTCTCGACTCTTGGATATGTAAACGCATTGCATTGAATAGAGCTCTATTATTGGTTCGATTCTGTTGCCTAGTTCACATCGTTGAATGTACTGACGTTTTATTATTTCAAACCTACATCAAACTTTAAACTTATATTTTCTATAAATTTTAATTTGACAAACAATGTTTTCAATGTATTTTTTCATAAAAAGATCAAAACCTCGTCTCACGTTATAAAAAACGTGTGTAAAAATTACAGCATAATTTAGAAAACCATTTTTTATTTGTATAAAAATTATATAATTCCTAGCAACTTTTTCCTGTGACGAAGTATTCTTTAAAGGTCCTTAACATGTAATTCGAACTAAGACTCCCCGGCGAGTATCCCCCGCGGGCAGTTTCACAAACAGTTCGAGTCAGAAAGGAACGGTGCGCCAGAGGGTGCCTCTAAGGCGCGAAGCACACTGTTCTGGCAGACGGCAAGGATACGGCGCAGACATCATTCTATTTCATTCAAATACCGTACCAAACACACGGCAATAAGGTCATTGAACAAATTCAACGGCCCTCATCGGACGCGCACATTTCGGCGTTGAATTTGTTCAATTAATGACCTTATTTAAGGCCTTATGTTAAGGCCCGTCCCATGTCATGTCGGTTTCATACAGTTGTCATACGGAGCAAATCGAGGCGTCCACAACTTGATACGGGGCTTGATACGTGATATGATTAGTTCAGTATTTTTTTTAATGTCTCCCGCCCTCGTCTCTACCTTGTGGAGCCTAAAAGGACAATCTTTATGACTTTGACAATGACTTGCTTTGGAAATTTCTTAGCAATAATTAAGTTCTTCTTTATAAATAAGGCTGTAAGTCCATTTGCCTCTCATTTAAAGGAAGATTTAATTTAGGAAACACTTATATTATATGGTCTATCCCTTTTTTAAACAGGTCAACGCCCTGGCTAAATACATACATACATATGATCACGCTGACAATCCCAAAAGGGATCGAGCAGAGCTCTAGGTAACATTCTGCTGCATAGAAAGCAAAGACATAAACGCATTATTGTTATTTTGAAATTCCTACTCAATTCACTTTAGAGTAAGATCGAAACTAATAAATTTAGGGTTTGGTAATAAAGTGTTTTTTTTTACAGATACCGCTTTCAAGTGCATAGAATCCAGTAGAGGTGGCAAGCTTGTGATGATCCAGAACTATACGTTTTACAAAAACGGCATTACTGCAAGGACCTGGTTATGCACAAGTCGAACTGCCTCTTTGTGTAAGGCCAAAATCAAAGAATTGGACGGCACCTTCCATTTAATAAACCTTGAGCATAATCACCCCCCGCCGAAATTCTACATTACTACAGATGGGAAATACGTTAAAATAAAATAAATAAGCAGAAAAATACAGCCTTTTCAAAATATTAGTATCGATCTCTCATAATCTAAAGTAGGTACCTACCTACACACAAGTCTACTATCATATTGAGTACCAACAGAAGCTCTTCTTAATAACGTTATTTTGACAAAGCATCATAACAATCAAGTTGTATCATCCTTTGCTTATTTTCTTTCTGTGGAAGAGGTTTGCTTGTGCTCAAAATCAAAACATCATTTTGTGAGGGGAGGTACATGATCTTGAATTAACTGGGCCACGTATAGGTCTCCAACCTCCCCCATCTTTAAATTGTATATTGTTATACCTGTGTACTGTATTTTGTGAGAGTATAATACATAATTCATTCATTTTTTTTTCAATTATCATATCCTCATATGGCCTCATACGGAGTACTGTTCTCATTTATGGGCTGGAGCACCTAGATGTTAACTTGGACCATTCAATGCGGTCCAAAGACGAGCTGTGAGAATTGTTGACGATCCAATGCTCATAGCCGGTATTGAACCCATAGGGTTTCAATACCGGCATAAGATCTATATCTTAGGAGAGAATTTGCCTCCATATTCGTTTTCTATCGGCTGTATAAAGGAATTTGTTCTGAGGAACTATTTGACATGATGTACTAATGTTAACTTTCTCTTTACAGGTTCGGAAATACGCTGTCAATTTATAAACTCGAGAAAGGGCGGGACTCTATTGCTGCTGCAGGACTACACATTTGCTAGAATCGGTAAATCGAACACTTGGATATGTACAAGCGCATTTCGCACTAAGTGTAAGGCCAAAATAAAAAAATTCAATGATACTCGTACCTTTGACGCAGAATGTACTCAGCATAACCATCCTCCGCCTAGATACTTTGTCACAAGAGATGAAAAGTACCTTAAGATCTGATCTTCTGTGTACGGACAAACCCGTACTATAAAATACAGTTCCCGGCTTTATATTTAAAAAATATATTCAATGATTATGTAATTGAAATTGTTATACATCGAGCACATAACCAATAGAGTGGTAATACGCGCCCTCCGTCTCCGAAACAGGTTAGCGTTTTGTCGCTAACGTCAAACTGTCAATCGCACTATTATTAGTGTTGCATTATCATAAATCTAAACGTGTATCGATATTTGCTGCGCAATAACATACTATTCATTACAAATAGCTTTATTTTATTCGTTTTAATAACATTTCGTTGTTAAAAAAATTATGAAAACTGTTTGCAACTTAATTCGCGTTTTATGTAACTAATTCACTTTTCTGCACTTCCACTGATATTTTACCACTTTTCACTGATTTTTATGTGTATCTTTCTTTTTTTACTATTACTATCTTTTTTTCAGTGCATTTTTCTAGTATTAATATTTACGCGTTTGTAAACGCAAAAATAAAATTATTCCATAATGTTACTATCTTTATTATTTTATACTTTAACTCTCTATGATTTCCTAATTTTATGTTTACTTATTTGATTGACAATGTCAATAGATAGATAGAAATATCCTTAGAAAAATCAAACTACCTATTGGTTTTTAAAGTTATAAAAAATGTCCCAGGAAAAAGTTTTCTTAGAATTTAGGAATAAAGAAGGCTAAATCATCAAAACATATCTATATTCTTTACTTAACGCTCTGAATTGATATGAATTATGGTCGTTACATCATAACAAAAGTACAAAAAGAAAACAATCGGCTTTGACCTCTCATAATCTTAAGTAGGTATAACACACACAAATCTACTTTCTATACTGATAACCAACTACCAACGTAAACTTCTCCCCGGCGTGAATGAGGTCGGGTATCTCATACCTACCTATTTGAAAAACACTAAATATTTCTTAACTGTGCGATTCCTGGAACTTGGTTGACCTTGGTAGCTGGAGGAGGTAGTGTGGGGAGTGATTTTAGGCGACAATAACAATGATGTTCCAGCAGCGGAGTAAACTACACATGCAAAAACATAGAGCGGGTACGTAATACCCGACCACATAGTCAATGTAACTAGTTTGTATTTTGGTTATGTTTTAATTTTAAGCGTATAATAATTAAATTGCCTTGTTTTTAAGTGTGTACACTCCAAAATGCCTTATTTGTGTTTGATAGCAGACAGCTTCCGCCAAAGACAGAGCAATTTGCCTCCCTAAGGAAATATGGAAAAATAGTAGCGAGTTATTAATGTTAACTTTCTCTTAGCAGCTTCGGAAATCCGCTGTCAATTTATAAACTCGAGAAATGGCGTGAAGCTAGTGCTGTTCCGGGACTACACATTTTGTAGAAGCGGCAAATCAAACACTTGGAAATGTACAAGCGCATATGGCACTAAGTGTAAGGCCAAAATAAAAACAATTCAAAAATACTCGTACCTATGACGCAGAATCTGCTCAGCATAACCATTCTCCGCCTAAATACTTCATCACAAGAGATGGAAAGTACTTTAAGATCTGATCTTCTGTACATGGACAAACCCACAGAACAGATAAAAGAGGTTAGAAGTCGTATCAAGCGATGTTAATACCAGAGCTAGTGTCGCCACACGCGACATAATATTTTTTTCAATTTAATAGTATATTTGTACTTACCGGTGAAAAGAAATGTTTTCATTAGTAAGATTATGAGTCTTACTTTGCTTCTTGCCAGTTAAAATAGCACAAGACGGTGTTTTAAATTTAGTTTTTAAATAATTTTCCTCTTCGAAAAGGATCGAATATGAGTATTTACTCATAACCAGCAGCTTGCGCGCCCCGCCTACTCACGACTTCTAACCTCTTTTAATTTTGTTCTGTGGACACACCCGTACTAATAAAATACAGTCCCTGACTTTATATTTAAAGAAATACATTTGATGATTATGTAATCGATATCATTATAGGATAGTACGGCGAGCACGTCCCATACAAACGGAGAAATGGATTTACTACCATTATATCTTATCCGAACTTTTTGATATCCTACCTATCAGAATGTTTTTAATAAAAAGAAAAAAACAATGTGCGTTTTCCTTTTTTCGAAATTCGATATAATTTCAAAGTTATTTTGAAAACCATTTTTGAATTTTAATAAAAGAATAGACATAGTATTTTACTATGTTAAAACATTCAAAAATACGAGTATCATGAATATCGTGGATAATAAATAGGGGTAGTAAAGGTTTTCTATATTTGATACAATACTTATAATTTGTTATTTTGTATGAATTCATCAAAATACATATAGTAATTTCTTAATTTTAAAACATATGCTTTTGTTAGCTGAATTGACAGCTTTAATTGTAAGTGGTAATTTGTGTACCGATTTTATCTGATTGACTGTTATTTATTGGTTGGTACTCAGATGGGTGACTAAAACTCAGTTTTCGTCCGTGCTCTAGAAGTCACGTTAAACTGGTGGCGGCAATTTAATTTCCAAATATCATTATATTGATTTTATAACAATATAAAGTACTTATACTAGTGTAAATAAAATATTCCAGTAAGTACAATACATGCAAGTTGTGACGTTTTTTTTTTAATTCTATTGCAGATTGTCTCTGATGACATTTTCTGCGTCACCGGGTTTTAAGTTGTGACGTTTGCAGAGCTCGCAGTACCATTTAGAAACTTGAAAAGTCCTGACAAAATGCCTGACAGCTCACAAAGTCCGGACATTTTAACACAAAATGCAAACATCAGCACTTTAGTACGCACTTCGTAAAAGTAGTATGGACATGGCAGCTAACAGTCGCTTTTAGATGAGTGGGACATTAATAAGGATTAAATAACTTACTTATGTAAGTTTTATTACTCGTATTCCATCTAAAGCAAAAACCGAACAAACTAAAGGCCGTCCAAAGTCCGGACAATTTTTTTTAAACCGGTCATGTCTGGACTAATCCGGATAGATAACCCTATTCGCAGGGTCATATAAAACTTTGCACTTTAGAATTTTCCTATAGGAATAGACTTGAAATTTATATACATAAATATGACGGCGCTATGATATTATTAGGTTCAATTGGAAATAGTCCACGTGGGATTGCGAGTGACGTCAGCGCCGCAAGAGCTATCGTTCGATGCGATGTAATAGTGGTGGGGCGCGCCTTTGTTGCAGCGGTGCGCGCTCGACAGAGCTCAGTCTAGTTCGAGGCGTCGCTGAGTGCGGACGTGTCTATGGTTGTATTAGGAATGCTTGTGGAAGCTATGTCCGACGGTTGTGTGATAATAGTTAGAGAGAAGTGAAGGTGAGTGCCTAGGTAAACCTACACACTGGGTCACAAGTCCCAGGCACTACTCTGGTTCTCCTCTTTGTGATGTGTGTTGATAAATTGACTCGGCATTCGTATGTGAGATCGTGATTCGATCTAAATCCTGACGACATCCACGACATCAGAAGCGGGATTGGTACCCACCATGCCCACTTTGGACGAGTACGGTCGTGCCGCCGCCGTCTGTTGCATTGGATAGCTTTGGTGAGTGTTTAAATAATGATTTTAAGTTTGGAGCTGTTTATTTCAAAGAAAGTTGCGTAGTGTTGAGCGTAGTGAATTATTTATTTCGAATTTAATTTTTAGTTAGATGAAGGGTAATTGAATTTATTGTAGTTCAATAGAATCGTAATTGTTAATTTTGCTGAATTGCTTTGTAATTCAATTTACTCAATCGTGGAAAGATTTTATGTCTACCCGGCATAAAGAAATTAATGATTGGACGCCTGAAATTCTAGTCAAGGCCTAGGCGTGAGGTTGCCTTTTTGCGTAGTGTATTTTGTTAGGCAGTGTAATTGTAGATAACTGATTGTTTTGTGCCACTGTAACAGCGGCATATTTTATCTTGGTGAGAAATAGGTTTGTAAATACGTGTAGTGCAGTCTGTAAGTTTTTTTTTTTTTTTGCTCTGTCGTATCAACGTGCCAATAGATTAGATGAAATTATGAATGAATTTATATTCTTAACATTTTATTAATGGTTTGCCCACAACGAGTAATGCCACATAAAGTAGGTATAAGAGCAAGCTAAAATAATTAGACCTTTTTTTATCTTTTGCTGGCCCAGTCTTATTAGTGAAGAAAAAAAACGTGACTTATCAAACCTCATGTGTGTGTACAGACTATAGTCACCTGTAAAGTGACTGGTAGTATTGCAGTACTCAAATCTGTAAGACCCCGGACCACCAAGTACCTAACGAAGTTGATATCGTGTTTTTTTTATTGTGAGATGTTAATTGGAATTTAGTGGCTACTCACGACATGCATTTTTTTTTTTTTTTTTTTTTTTTTTTTTTACCTAGTGACTATTTGACACCATTGACTGTTTGGTATGGAATCAAAAACCAACTGACCGTGTTTCTGCAACCGAAAGGACTAGCTATGAGAGTAGCTAACTGAAGGACCGGTTTACAATTTCTGAAGACATATTTGCGACTTGTGTGTGACGGTGATGTGTTGTCATGTTGATAGAGCGGGTGATAGTGGGAACTTGACGATCGGTCTTATTTCAGAATAGTGACACGTATTCTGCTGCGAGTCTAAGGTAGAGTCTAAGGTAGAGTCTAAGGTAGAGTCTTAGGTAGAGTCTTAGGTAGAGTCTTAGGTAGAGTCTTAGGTAGAGTCTTAGGTAGAGTCTTAGGTAGAGTCTTAGGTAGAGTCTTAGGTAGAGTCTTAGGTAGAGTCTTAGGTAGAGTCTTAGGTAGAGTCTTAGGTAGAGTCTTAGGTGGGGAGAAGTAGTGGTGGTGTCGACCTACTTCTCCCCCAACCGCGGCAGAGCCGATTTTGAGCGGTTTCTCGCTGCGGTTGAAGGGGTCGTACACCGCGCGGCGCCCCGTCAGGTGTTGGTGGCAGGGGACCTCAACGCCAAATCTACCGCGTGGGGGTCTCCCAGAACTGACGTTCGGGGTGGTGTCCTGGAGTCCTGGGTCTTCTCCCTGGGGCTCGAGGTCCTCAATCGAGGTACCACCCCGACCTGCGCCCGCTGGCAGGGCACGTCGATAGTCGACGTGTCCTTCGCCACCCCACCGCTCGCGGCCCGAGTCCGGGACTGGCGGGTGGTGGTGGATATGGAGTCTCTATCGGACCACAGGTACGTCCGATATGAGGTCTCCACGGCATCCCCTGGGGCCCCTTTTCATCTGGGCCCCCGTGTGGGCAGTTCACCTTTCAAAAGGTGGATGCTCACACGCCTCCAGCCTGATGTGGCGGAGGAGGCGGCGACAGTGCGGGCTTGGTCAGATGTGCCCGACACTGTTTTTTTTTGATTTATGTAAATGACCTGCCTTACTATGTAAGCAACTTATGTGAGACGGTATTATTTGCAGATGATACTTCCCTTATTTTCAAACTAAATAGACAAACAGAAAATGTTGACGATGTGAATAATGCCCTTTCCAAAGTAATGTGTTGGTTTACTAATAATAACTTGTTACTAAATTCAAATAAAACTAAATGTATCAAATTTTTGTTACCAAATGTCAAGCAGGTCAGTACAAACATTAAAATTAACGAAGAAATTATACAATGTGTTGACTCAACAGTATTTTTAGGAATAACTTTAGATTCACGTCTACAATGGAATCCTCATATTACTACCCTATCAGGAAGACTTAGCTCTGCTGCTTTTGCTGTTAAAAAGATTAGATTACTGTCTGATGTTGAGACGGCAAGACTTGTATATTTCAGTTACTTCCATAGTGTTATGTCATATGGTATATTGCTGTGGGGATCAGCAGCTGATATTCAAGACATTTTTGTATTACAAAAGAGAGCTGTACGTGCCATTTATAAATTAAGACCTCGTGACTCGCTTAGAGAGTTATTTAAAGAAATAAATATTTTCACGGTTGCTTCCCAATATATATATGACAACATTATGTATGTTCATAAAAATTTACATACATTTCTGAAGAAAAGTGATTATCACAATTTAAACACAAGAGGTAGAAATAAACTTGCTGTTCCAAGTTTCAGACTTCATAAAACTAGTCACTCATTCATGGGGAAATGTATACAAATATATAATAAACTCCCACATCATGTAACTGAACTTCCGTCACATAAATTTAAGCTTCATATTAAACAAATTTTAATGAAGAAAGCGTATTATAAAGTTCAGGAATATATAGATGATAAAAATGTGTGGACACATCCAAATGTGCTCGATTCTCCATTGTAATCTAGTGAGATATCAATATGTCAAAATTTAATTTTCTAATTGACAAGATTATAAGGAAAGATGTCTTAAATCACTTTTTTTTTAATATATATTTTTTATCTTTATCTTAAGTTTAATTATTAGTCTTTATTTTAATAAATTATTATGATTAATTATTAAAGACTTGACAATGTGAATTATGACTCTTTCCAAATCAATACTATAAAAACTGTAAAGGGAGGATAAAACTTGTTGAGTTTCTTGCCGGTTCTTCTCAGAACAAGGCCTCCTGGTAGACTCTCGAACCGATGGCATCAAAATTGACTTTCATAAGTGTACAAATTGTACCTAAATGAATAAAGTAATTTTGACTTTGACTTTGACTGTCGCCGGGGATGCCGACGGCATGGCGGACCTTTTCGCAGACGACATCAACGTCGTCTGCAGTGCCGCCATGTCGAGGGCGCGGGCCTGCCCACGGAGCAGGGGGCAGGTATACTGGTGGACGCAGGAGCTCACGACCCTGCGTACCGCCAGTATGGGGGCCAGGCGCGCCTACCTAAGGTGTTGTAGGCGCGCCCGGAGAACGCCCGGTGAGGAGGAAAGCCTCCGCCGGGCGTACAATGAGGCCCACAAGGCCCTGCGGACTGCCATCTGCAGGGCCAAGGTCGCTGCCTGGGATAGGTTCGTAGCCATCCTTGACAGCGACCCCTGGGGGAGGCCGTACAGGACGGTGAGGGGGAAATTCGCTTCGACGGCCCCCTCCACGTCCTGTATGGAGCCAGGGTTGCTGCGAAGGGTGCTGGGGACACTTTTTCCCAACCCCGGACCCTTTGCACCCCCTAGAATGGCCTCCGGTTCCGCCCCGGAGGCGTGGGCCGCAGGTCCCTCCGTGTCGGACGCTGAGTTCGACATGGTGAGGGACCGACTCCGGAGCCATAACAAGGCTCCGGGGCCAGATGGGGCCCCAGCCAAGGTGATGGCGATCGCCTTGGGCCCCCTGGGAGACCGATTCCGCGCGGTGCTGGATGTGTGCATCGCGACGGGTCGCTTTCCCAGGCGCTGGAGAGTGGGGCGGCTCTGCCTGCTCCGTAAAGAGAGCCGCCCGGCGGACTCTCCAGCGGGCTATCGGCCGGTGGTGTTGCTCGATGAGTCCGGGAAGGCGTTTGAGAAGATTCTCGCCTCCCGGATCATCGCGCACATTGAGGGCACGGGGCCGGACTTGGCAGACTGCCAGTACGGCTTCCGCACCGGCCGGTCCACGGCGGACGCGGTAGGCCACCTCAAAAGGTGGACTGAGGTGGCCACAGCACGGGGGGAGGTGGTGGTCGCGGTGTCCTTGGACATCGCGAACGCGTTCAACACCATCCCCCACGAGTGCATAGAGGCGGCGCTCAATTTCCACCGAGTGCCCCTCTACCTCCGCACCCTCGTACAGGACTACCTGCGAGACAGGATGGTCCTCTACGAGGATGCGGAGGGCCGCGTCCAGTCGTGGCCAGTGGCGGCAGGTGTGCCCCAGGGTTCCGTATTAGGCCCTCTACTATGGAACTTGGGGTACAACTGGGTCCTGCGTGGCTCGCTCTTGCCGCGGATGGAGGTCGTCTGCTTCGCGGACGACACCCTTGTCGCGGCGGGAGCGAGGGAGTGGGAGGAGGCGGTCCACCTTGCGTCGGTCGGCACCTCCATGGTCGTCCGACGCATCCGCCTCCTGGGGCTGGAGGTGGCCCTCGAGAAAACGAGGGCCATGGCGTTCCATGCCCCTAGACGCAGGATCCCACCGGGGCTCCGTGTCCGGGTAGAGGGGGTCCGGGTTCACGTCGAGATGCATATGAAGTATCTCGGCCTGACCCTGGATCCCCGGTGGAGCTTCGAGGAGCATTTTAGGCTCCTCGCTCCCCGGCTGTGCGCCGCCGCAGCCGGACTCGGTCGGCTCCTCCCCAATGTGGGGGGGCCGAAGGCGTCGTGCCGTCGGCTTTATCACGGGGTGATAAGGTCGATGGCACTATACGGAGCCCCGGTGTGGGCGGAGTGCCTCTCGTCCCGCACGAGGGCCCTCCTGCGGAGACCGCAGAGGGTCATCGCGGCCCGGGCCGTGCGGGCCTACCGCACGGTCAGCCACGGGGCTGCCTGCGTACTCGCAGGCACGCTCCCGTGGGAGGTCGATGCCCTGGTTCTGTCCCAGGTGCATCGACACAGGGCCGCGGCGAGAGAGCGGGGCGAGCGACCCGTTCGAGAGGAGGTCGAGCGGGTTCGCACCCAGGCGCAGAGGGAGGCTCTGCGTCGATGGGATGAGGCACTCGCCAACCCAGCCGCTGGCCACCGGACGATCGAGGCGATTCGTCCGGTGTTGGAGGAGTGGGTAGGGCGCCAGCGGGGTAGCCTCACCTACCGCCTGGTACAGGTACTGACCGGACATGGGTGCTTCGGTCATTACCTGTACCGTATCGCCCGTCGGGAGGAGTCACCGCGGTGCCACCACTGCGACTCCCCCGACGACACGGCCGAGCACACGCTTGTCGAGTGCCCGGCCTGGCGAAACGAGCGTCGCACGTTGGTGGCGGCGCTCGGCGGAGGAGCGCTCTCATTGCCAAGCATGGTTAGAGCCATGCTTGGTAATGAGAGGGCTTGGAAGGCTACCGCCTCCTTCTGCGAGTCTGTGATGGGGCAGAAGGAGGCAGCGGAGAGGGAGCGGGAGGAGGATGCTCTAGCCGCTCCCCTCCGGCGTAGACGGCAGGGTCGGAGAAGGCAGGCGGCTATGCCCGCCGGTCTTCGTCGGCCCTAAGGTGGTCTGGGCGCGGCTTGGCAAGCCGCGCGCCCCTGGTGCCAGTCGGCATAGGCCACCCCGTCTGGGGATTACCTAGTACCCTAGCGTAATCCCCCACAGGCGCGTCGCCCGGTCCACTGTTGGACCGGGCCAGCCCGGGGACGCTTTGGTGAAATGGCGCACGTATAGTGCGTCGATCCCAAAGCGCCCCCATAAGGGCTTAGGAGGGTACCGGTGGGGTTTAGCAGGTAGTACTGGCGCTGTTCCGCGTCGGTGATCCCTGCACACGTCGCACGCCTAGCCAGCGTGCGGTATGGCCAGTCAATTGGTTCCCCATCGACATCAAAAAAAAAAAAAAAAAAAAAAGGTAGAGTCTTAGGTAGAGTCTTAGGTAGAGTCTTAGGTAGAGTCTTAGGTAGAGTCTTAGGTAGAGTCTTAGGTAGAGTCTTAGGTAGAGTCTTAGATAGAGTCTTAGATAGAGTCTAAGGTAAAGTCTTGGGAAGAGTCTCTATGTTAGAGTCACATGTAGAGCCACTTTCGATTGTATTGCCTAGAAAGCATCTAAGAATAAAATTGATCTAACGCCTCGTGTACATTGGAAATTTTGATATCGAATGGAGCATGTAGATTATTTTTTTTTGCGTTAGTTTGACGCGTTTAGAAAATGCACTATATTTGTATCACACTTTATTTATCGACCCAATCAATGCTGTAAGGACTCTTCAATACATAGCTTCGTTGTTTGGTGCCCCAACTCACGTCATGGCTGATCAGGATAGACGTTTTCTTGCAAAGATTTCAGAGACTTTTGTTGATAGCAACAGGATCAATTCGAGCCAACGGCGAAGTGGATTGTTGAAGTTGGGATACATCGTGGCATGTAGTTTTACAGTACAGTCAAATGAACTGAATGATTTGTAATGTTTAACGACTTTATTAGTTGTCGTTAGTTCCGCTACCGCAATCTGCAGTAAAAAAAATCTGCAAATGAAAGATAGACTTCAAATGGTTTCGTGATTGAACTTGTTTTTTTTTTCAATGTCAATTACAGTAGAACATACAAATACGATCATGACCGTGTTCAGTTCATGTTATGCCAAATTGTATTGATCCTTTGGAAGTTAAGTGCTATCTTAGAAGTACCGCAGGATGTGCCGATGACGGCAAAAGTAAGTAAATTTCAAACAAAATAGAAATTTAGGTTAATACTCCAATAAGTGTGTAAACAAATAGTCTGTGTGTCAGTAGTCAATGTGAAAGGTAGTCTGTATGACAAGTGGTTTGTGTGACGGTTCATCTGTGTGACAAATGGTCTGTGTGACCAGGGTCTGTGTGACCAGGGTCTGTGTGACCAGGGTCTGTGTGACCAGGGTCTGTGTGACCAGGGTCTGTGTGACCAGGGTCTGTGTGACCAGGGTCTGTGTGACCAGGGTCTGTGTGACCAGGGTCTGTGTGACCAGGGTCTGTGTGACCAGGGTCTGTGTGACCAGGGTCTGTGTGACCAGGGTCTGTGTGACCAGGGTCTGTGTGACCAGGGTCTGTGTGACCAGTGGTCTGTGTGACAGGCCGTCTGTGTGACAGGCCGTCTGTGTGACAAGCCGTCTGTGTGTCAATAGCCGTCTGTGTGATATACCGTGTGTGTGAAAGGTCGCCTGTATGAGAAGCCGTTAGTGTGATACCCGTCTGTATGCCGTTTGTGTGATAGCTAGTCTTGTGTTATTTGATGTCAGACTGGCCGAGCTAGAGTATAGCAATCGAACGCAAGTTATCTTTTGCAGATTATAACCACAAGTAAGACACACGAGGACGTGTGATGATGCAGGATGGCCGTGACGGCGCTATGATATTATTAGGTTCAATTGTAATTGAATTTGTTAGTTTCATTGGAAATAGTCCACGTGGGATTGCGCGTGACGTCAGCGCCGCAAGAGCTATCGTTCGATGCGATGTAATAGTGGTGGGGCGCGCCTTTGTTGCAGCGGTGCGCGCTCGACAGAGCTTAGTCTAGTTCGAGGCGTCGCTGAGTGCGGACGTGTCTATGGTTGTATTAGGAATGCTTGTGGAAGCTATGTCCGACGGTTGTGTGATAATAGTTAGAGAGAAGTGAAGGTGAGTGCCTAGGTAAACCTACACACTGGGTCACAAGTCCCAGGCACTACTCTGGTTCTCCTCTTTGTGATGTGTGTTGATAAATTGACTCGGCATTCGTATGTGAGATCGTGATTCGATCTAAATCCTGACGACATCCACGACAAATACAATAATGTGAGAATTTGAATACGTACTCTTTAGTATGAGAAATACGTTTGCTAGTGCATAATTAACAGTTGAAAGCAACAGCCGTAGACCGAGAGAGGAGCGTAAACGAGAGTACGAAACGTCAAGAACTCGTCATGACTTACACCCGTATTCACAAACATCACTATGAGATCTCTTGACTCTTCGATAAGAAACGAACCAATCACAGAGCTCTATTCAATGCCATTGCGTTGAATAAAGCTCTGTGATTGGTTCGTTTCTTATCCAAGAGTCAAGAGATCTCATAGTAATGTTTGTGAATAAAGGTATAGTCACTCAAACGCGCGCGTGCTTGGTTGAGTGAATAAATAATAAAAAAAACCGGCCAAGTGCGAGTCGGACTCGCACACCGAGGGTTCCGCCGTACAAACGTAGCGGTTTACAATTTATGACGTATTAAATCAAATTACTTACTAGTATAAACTGCTGTATCTTTTGATCACGTTAACTTAGAATTTTGATTTTTTCACTGCTTAAAGGGACAATAGACCTAGGTATTTGGTATAAATTTCAATTTGATACCTTTATTCGTTCGTGAGAAATAAGGTAGTAAGTTTCATTTTATTAAAATATTTTTATTATATTATATAACTAAAAAAATGTGATTTTTCCCAATTTTTCCTATATTTGCATTATATGACAATGCTTCATGCCAAATTTCAAGATTCTGAGTTTACGGGAAGTATCCTGTAGGTTTTGATTCCTTTGCGAGTGTCGGAAATTTGTTGAAAATATCGACATAATCGGCTGTATCTTTTGATTGGCTTGGCTTAGAAGTTTGATATTTTCACAGCTTAAAGGGACAATAGACCTGAGTATTTCATGTGAATTTCAGCTTGATACGTCCACGCGTTCTTGAGATAAAGGGTCTTGACAGACAGACAGACAGACGGACAACAAAGTGATCCTATAAGGGTTCCGTTTTTCCTTTTGAGGTACGGAACCCTAAAAACGGTAATTTCAGTAAAAACCTAATGATAGCAACTCATTACATTTTGTTTAAGGTTCACCACAAGATGCAGTCGGCCACTTCCCAAAAAAGCTAGTGAAGCGGTTAAGATGTGTTATGTGTCACATGAAAACCCGTTGGCATTGTAAAAAGTGTATCAAAACATTATGTGTTGGAAAACCATGCTTCGAGAACTTTCACAAATAATATGCAGATGTGTTCATTGTGACTTTTTGAATCGTGCTTATAATCACAAAGAGGTTGAACACAGCTTTATGTCCTTTTAGGATATACAGTGTTAGTAACCCATAGAGTAAACTAAACCTTCAGTGAACCAATAAAAAAGATGAAAAAAGAAAAAAAACAAACTAAAGCTGACAAGATGTGGGCGTAGGTATACATATCGATACCATTGGGTTAAACCTAAACCCAGCTTTGCAGAAGAGCCGAAAAATATTTCTTTTTTAAATAAAAATCAACCGTTTTTTGGTTTATGAAGTTATAAAAAATGTCAAAGGAAAGAGTTCCTTAAAATTTGGTCAATTATCTATCACTCAGCCACATGGTTCGAAAGGATAAATCAATAAAGTTTGATCATTATTAATAATAACCGGTAAAAGTTTCAATAACTTATCTATCTAAACTTTTGCTAACAATGCTAAGGATTTTGACGGATAAGCTGCAAGCACAAAATATGTCAAAATTCTACCGTTGCGCTTACCAAGGGAAACTGTTGGCGACTGACTGAAGATCGCCGCCCTCTTTTATATTACCTTTGTATCTATTCTGTTCTATCCTTAATTAATGGCGTCGCGACGCATTGATCGTACGCATTTTGCCAATGTCAAGTGAAAACGTAACTAAAGTAAAAAAAATGTACGGTTGATTTGGGTTAAAAATGGAGTCTCTCAACACGTTTTTACAATAAGAACTCGGGACAAACTCCTATTGCCTTTGTATTTTGATATTCCTTTACATGTCATATTGATGTCTTTTACCTTTGTTACTAATTTGTAAGAGCCTTTGTAGCAAGAGCCTTAAAGTCGTGTTTCCATCAACACACACCAGAACCACATATCTATACTGTCCACATCTCACTCGCTATCAGAAACTGTCGGTAGTTATGTAATAGAAACCTACCATTAAAACATCTTAGAATGGCATGATCTGGGTAGTTCTAAATACCGTAGTGTCACGGCGACACGTCGCCGGCTACTGCTGCATATAGCCGGCTACAAACTTTTGCTTTAAATATGTATCAAATCGCACTAAACTTAAAAACACTCAGGGTATTACAAAATAAAGAGAATGTGATACATAAATAAGAATAACTATTAACGACATTCCCCGTGACACAAGCGGTAGAAAATGCAGAGATAAATATGAATATTGCAATTCTAATAAAATTTCCTCAAGATGTTTTTACATTTATACATATTAAAAAAACGTTAAGAACAAAAAAGCAATGTCTTCTTTAAACCTTCCATATAAGTAGATAATTTTAAGTCGTAGTTAATACGAGTAATATCATTGAATTTTGTTTAAGGTTTACCTCAACATGCATACGGTCACTTCCCACAAAAGATACCGAAACAGTTAAGATGTGTTATGTGCCATTTAAAAAGCCGTTGGCAATGTAAAAAGTGTCTCAAAACATTATGTGTCGGAAAACCGTGCTTCGAGAACTTTCACTAATAATATAATAATAAAGAAAAGAAACGTAATAATAATAATATTGCAATTATAACTTAATTTCCTTAAGTTGTTTTTACATTTGTTAGTATATTAAAATAAACATTAGCATCAAAAAAATGTCTTCTTTAAACCTTCCATAAAAAATATTAAATTACAATGCTATTTACTTAACATGCGCCCGTAAATAACATTTCAAGCGACTGAAAAGCTGAGATTTAAAAAACATATGAATAATAATAGATAATATTTATTACCAAAAATCATACAATCATCATAAACCATTTAGCAGATGAGTTCAACACAGCAATTTTTAAAACCTTCGCTATACAATCACGCTTTTAGTCGCCTACCAAACTTGTTCTTTTAAGTCCAAATAACACTAAAATTAAAAATACTCTGGGCAATACAAAACAAAGAGAAAAATCTGATACATAACGCGACAGTTATTATCTATAATATATAAAATTTCCATGTCACAATGTTAGTTACCGTACTCCTCCGAAACGGCTTGACCGATTTTCATGGAACTTTGTATGCGTATTCAGTAGGTCTGCGAATCGGCTACTATCTCTTTTCCATACCCCTAAGTGATAAGGGTTGTTCACCTTAAATATTTTTTTTTAATTTTTGGACGAAATTTTTTGTTTTTATTTTTTTATTATGTGGCATTAAAAATACATACAATCCTGAATTTTTACTTTTTTATCACGAACCCCTATTTTTTATAGCCATTTTAGTAATTTAATCATTTTTGTAAGGCAAAATAACGTTTGCCGGGTCAGCTAGTTATTTTTATAAAACATGAACAATAACAATAAGAATGATACTAAAACATGAACTGCAAAAATAAAACAATGTCTACTTTACAAGTTCCATATAAATTGTCAATGTTAAATCGTAATACGAGTAATATTATTAAATTTTGTTCAAGGTTCACCTCAAAATGCAGTCGGACACTTCCCACAAAAGCTGGTAAAACCTTTGAGATGTGTTATATGCCACTCAAGAGTCCGTTGGCAATGTAAAAAGTGTGTCAAAACATTATGTGTTGTAAGACCATGCTTCGAGAACTTTCACGCATAATAAATGAGTAGATGTGTTTTACAGAGCACTTATTGAATACATCCTAAAAGGGGCTGAGCTGAGCCTTCGGTTACACAGAAAGCCACATCAGGTATGATGAGCCATGCAGTGCCTCAAAATAATGATTGCCAGCCTACATAAAAAACTGAAGCTATCTCTACTTATTCATCAAACCTTTTTGAACCCTAAAAGGGTTTGATTCCCATCCAACCCAAAAAGTAAGATGCTTCCCTGACGAAACAACCAAGACAGGTATTATCACAATCGTCATAACAGCCTTTATAATTCAACCCACTGCTAGGACTCTCCTTGTCATCGAAGGAGGTTTAGGCAGTAGTCCACCACGCTTCAATACCTCTTTGCTGATCCATTAGTCGCGTTCTACGACACTCAATGGAGGATATGGCATGATGCTATTCTACTCTGCCGGCATCACATGGCTAATATGTTACCACGATGTTACACTCGATATCATCTCAGCAGTCCAGGCAATTGAATACACAGAACAGCACCTTAGTGTAAATATTATACAGTATTTTTTTTTAACTATTTTACGCCAGTATCCACAAACATTATAAATACAAATATGGCTAGGTAGGCAAAGAGAGGGGCCGGGGTAAGTGGATGGGGAGTGCCGACTGCCGGTGCATCACAAGGAGCCCTTTACCCTGCGCCTGCGGTCACATGTCCGGCCAGTGCTTCTGGCCTCACTCTCTGCAACGCGATGGACTCGGTAAAAGCACGGTAAATCCATGGATTACTAAGAGCTTTCGTCTCATGAGGTATCACGATGCGCGTCTCACAGTAGCGTGGACCCACATGGTCCCAAAAACCTATTCATAGACAATTCTTATTGGATAGTCTCGATTTCCACGAAGTATTGTCTATGTAATAGGTTTTTACGGCCCTGTGCGCCCACGCTACTGTGAGACCCAAGAAATTTATGGTTAAAACTAGGAGCCACAACTCCAAAAAGTAAAGTCAAAAAAATTACCTTGAAACTATTTATCCATTTGTCTCTTTCGAACCACTATATTTTGACACCCTTGTCCAGGAGTTTTTTCTTTGTAATAATGTCTTGTAAAAAGAAAATAAAGATTTTTGAGAATTAAAATTACTTAATTCGTTTTTATTTGGCAATATACTTACTCAAAAAACTTCTACACACCACACCCGGTGGTGTCAGGCAGTTTGGCCATATAAATCTGTCATACTATACCACACCAACAGCTCATATAATGTCCCCACCGAGGGGCTCGAGCCTACCCCACATTAGGGGTGATTAGGCCTTAGTCAACCACGCTGGCCAAGTGCGGGTTGGTCGACTTCACATACAACCTAAGAATTCCTTCATAGATGTGTGCAGGTTTCCTCACGATGTTTTCCTTCACCGTAAAAGCGTCGATTAAACGTACATATGAATTCAAAATTTGAAAACACATTGGTACGTGGCGGGGATCGAACCAGTGCCTCCAGGGTAGGAGACGACGCTCTTACGCACTACGCCACCGACGCTCTATATCCTCCATACTATACCGACACCAAATAAAGTGAGAGCAGGTTAGGAAAAGAGAAGAGTCTCGAACACTTCTCAGTTCTAGAAATTATACGATATACGACATCTGTGGACGTGTTTCCATCATCACCACTAAGGCCGTGCGCTGCCTTAAGCGGTTGCACGGTGCGGGCACCCGCGGCGGGCTGTTTCATGCCATCTCCATAGAGCAGCGCTGTGTCTCCCGTCGCCCGCGACGCGGGCATCTCTATGGAGATGACATAAATCAGCCCGCCGCGCGGGTGTCCGTCGCGGACACCCGCTTAACGCAGCGCACGGCCTAAGACCTTGTCCAGAAGAGCGAAATCGCCGCGAACCTCGCGCCGTACGCTCAACGCGCGAATTCGAAACTCGCGCGGAGCTTGTTGACGCAATGTATTGAAGCCCAGTACCTCGCCAACGCGTTTAGAGATTCGCGGCGAATTCGCTCTTCTGGACAAGGACCACACACTCTTTCACTGCGGTCCGATATGCGCAAACACCACAAACGTTACCAACAGTGCAAACGCCATGGACCGAATTGAATACGGTGCTATAAGCACTGTTTGCGTGCAATCAATTTGGTCCACGATTTGTGGGTAAATGTCAAACTTCAAGAAGACGAGTAAAAACTGTTCAAAGTTTAAACACTAAAATAGCACTCTACGATTTTTAATAGAGTAAAAGAAAGTTATTTTAAGAAATATAGCTTTAACGAGTCTATAATAATCAAAAACTCAAATGTTTACTCTAATAATTCACAGACTTAAACGTCAAATTTGAGTTTGACATTTGCGCACACACTACACTATACCTTCTTTTTCGTACGCACCGTGCGCGGCTTAATGACGTCACTCATGAGATCAAATTATTTTCGTTGGTCTGAATCCGTTCAATTCAGTTCACTCTGTGTGTGCGCTTTCGGTGCCGATAGTACGATATTGCACAATTTGGACAACAGGGTAGATATCACTTATCTATTCATAATATAAAATGAGGTTTATCCTTGATTGTTATAACAACGTTTAAGTAGTCGAAAATCGTTACAGCTAATTTTAGTTACAATAAAGTATTAGTAAATTTGACCGAATATTTAAATGGTAGAATTTTATTTAGCATAATTATTTCTTTGACATAATTTCATTTCACCGAATTTTCAAATGCACTAATTTTATTTAACCTAATGTTTAACTAGACTAACAATGATTTGGTCGAAAGATCATATCGAATTTTCAGTTCAGTAATAATTCAGTGAAAACGCCCTAAAGTCGCTTCTGAGGCCTTAGTATGAGTTTTGATAGTTATCGAGCTCGATCAAACGTATCGTCTTTCTTCATACATTGGCCACTGTTTCTGATAGTTTACGCTAGGGGCGCTAGTGGGCAATGTATGAAAAGAGACGATACGTTTGATCGAGCTCGAAAACTAACAAACTCGTACTAAGGCCTCTGGCTCTGTGTTCATGTCAACCTAACTCGCTCGTCACTTCGCTCCTCGCTAACCTATTGTTCAATTGAACATTCGATGAAATGAAAATTATACCACCCGAACAATACATCAAATGAACATTATACTTTTTGATCAATAGCGCAAATGTTGTTATCGCAAATGAACATTCGATGAAATGAAAATTATGTTAATCGATATTATACAAAGTGATTATTTTCTTAAACGTTGTTCGAAGAAGTGATTTTCGACTAAACGTTGTTATACCAAACAAGGGTGTACCGTAAAATGAAGTCTCCCTTTCTGTATGTGCGCTTAGAACTTTTAAACTACGCAACGGATTTCAATGCGGTTTCAAGCAGTAGATAGAGTGATTCAAGAGGAAGGTTAATATGCATATTATAAGTAGTAGAGAAACGCCGAGAAATTTTTGCGAAGCCGGGGCGTGTAGCTAGTTATTAATAAAGAGCTTACGTACATAGTACAGTCAAGAGCACTAACAAGTATCCACAATTGACTCTTATTGCCTAGGAAATAACGATGCTAAAATGGCAAAAGTGAATACATATTATTGCTCGTGACTGTACATACGAAATCTTAGCTTTGAAAATTGTGGTTATCACTAATAACATTTATCTTTCAGGTACAGTTGTAGACTTCAAATACATAAACTCTAGACGTGGAGGCAAGCTCGTATTGGTTAGAAATTATACGTTTTATAAGAGCGGCTCGAACTCAAAAACTTGGATATGTACAAATAAACACAACACTTTGTGCCAAGCCAGACTCAAGGAAAGTTTTGACACTTTTCTGGCACTAAATCTTGAGCACAACCACTCCCCGCCGAAGTTCCATGTTACTGCAGCCGGAAAGTACTATAGGATTACATAAAAAACCTTGTTTGAAAAGTAGGAAAATATCTAGAAGTTTCTTTGTATCCCACCTCTTATTATTTAGTCACTTTTCTTCATATTATACAGATTTATGATTGAATGAATTAATAATTAATTAGTTAAGGAAAATGGTGACGTAAAAAAAATAAAAAAGGTATTTTGATAAAATTGAGCTCTTTCCTTAAGTTTGTCGTATGCCAATTACTTTCTGGAATTTGTTCCATAATTGAAGCATAATAGCAACACTATTGAATGGTGTAATAATACATTTTTTTTTGTTTTTCAAAATCAACGAGTTCGAATCCTAACTAGGAATCAAACCCGTTGAATTTAGGATTTTAGATTTTAGGCTATGCATCATAGCTTCGGATTGGCCATCTACGCCCACTTGAAAAATTCAACCCGTATATTATTCAAATACTTCAATTGTTTGATGAGCCACCGAAATAACTATTAATTTTATTTGCGGTCGGCGCAATTTTTCTTCCATACATCTTGGTCAGCTGACATCTCAGCATTAACTCCTTTATTAGCCATACCTATAATCCTCACGCATCTGTCAATCTTTTCGTCGGATTTCCTCTCCCTCCATACCCGTCCAAATTCATATTCATCATCTATATTTATAGGTTGTCCCACCTGAGAGAGTTTTCTTGAGAGAGTTACCGCAAAGAAAGTTTAACCAACCGTCTTTTAGTTTTAAGTATACGTTTAGTATCTACAACATCATAACAGCCTATATTATTTGACCCACTGCTGGGACACAAGGCCTCTCCTTGTCATCGAAGGAGGTTTAGGCAGTAGTCGACCACGCTTGCCCAATGCGGAATGGTGGACGGAGTATAAGGTGAGCAAAGGGGTTTGCTGATCCATTAGTCGCCTTCTACGACGCCTATTGGAGAATATGGGGTCATGCTATTCTACTCTGCCGGCATCACAATTAGTACCTACCTAGCCCCTGGTAATTTAAAGTTAAGCTGGACATTCTTTTTACACATTAATGTTAAACTTTTAAAGACATTAATGTGAATAAAACTTAACTTTATAAAGAAATAAATCATTGTATGGAAGTAATGTTTTAGTAAATAATATCAAGCTTTTCATGCTTCCTTTTTTATTAAGGTTTTTAGCTTGATATCTAAAGACCTTCAAGCCATGTCTTCATTTGGTAATTTCTTCTTTCTTGATATTTATATTGAAATATGGGCGTCACACATTTTAATGCATCTAAGGAGTGCTTGACGAGAAATTCCAGGAAATAGATCTCATAGTGACTTCCTGATACACACCACTAAACCTTCATTTCAATGATTCCCCATTACTGCATGTCGACGCGGATGCTTGTGCATCAAAATACACTACTCTTAATGTACAACATCCACTCCGAAAAAAATTAAATAATCGTAACAAAAATCTACATACAGGTGCCATGGTTTCCCGCCAAAGACTCCTCATCCTTCCTTGAACAACTAATAAAATTTGGATCAGTAGTGTTGCCAGAAAGTAAAAATGTTTATTTTAAGTGTTACATGTAATTTGTGGATTTTTACAGATGCGGATTTCCCATGGAGTTTTGTAAACTCAAACAGAGGTGGGAAACTAGTTCTAGCGCAAGGATACACCTACCACAAAGGCTGTAAAGCTGGGAAATTATGGTTATGTACCTCCAGACAAGCTAAAATGTGCCCCGCAAGAATCAGACAAGAAAATGACGGGTTTAGACCTGTCTATCTTATACATAACCACCTTGCGCCAACCTACCATATCACTAAAGAAGGAAACTACATTAAGATAGCTTAATTAGGCGTTCGATGATCATATGCGCAACGCAGACGCCGCGTCAACGCAACACACGCGTCCCGTTGCGCCGTTTCTTCTGCAGGTAATTGTCTCCTAAATTGCGTTCTGAAGTTCGGACGACGCAGCTGTACTTGTCCCGGTTGCACTGGTCTACGAAGGTGGAGGAGGTCCTAGACTATGTCAGGAAGAAGACCACCTGGAAGCTGAGAGTCGAGCGATTGGAGTCTCGCCACAAAGTAAACTTTTCTTCTTTTGTGGTGAGAGTGCCAACCCATCATCTGCCGACTTTCATGAAGGAGGAGTTCTGGCCGGAAGGAGTTGTTTTTCGACGTTTTCGAGGACGACTCCCTAATGAGCTGCGCTACACGTCGCCGACTCTACGTGTGCCTTAGTTTATAAGTTATATTATATATGTTAGTTTTAAGGTATTTATCTATGGGCCCTTTGTTTATTTTAACATCTATGTAAGCATTGTGTTGCCTGAAATAAATGAATTATTATTATTATTATATTATTAATTTAATTAGACATCTGCTTCAACTCAACCACCATGTATCGACAACATACCTCTGAAAGCCGTCGACCAATTTAAATATTTAGGGTTGTTTATTACATCTGTGGACCAGGACATTGAAAATAGAATAAACAGTGGTTGGTTGAAATGGAGATCTTTGGCCGGAAATCTGCGACACAAGAATGCCCGTAGAGAGCAAAGGAAATGTGTACAAAAGGGCAATTAGACCGGCCTTGCTCTACGGGTCAGAATGCTGGGCGATGCGCAAGTTCGATTTACAGGAACTTTACCCGACCGAAATGAACATGCTGAGGTGGTCCGGAGGAGTTACTAAAGGATAGTGTCAGGAATGAGCACATCAGAGGATCATTTAAAATTGCAGACATAGCCGATAAGTTAGCTGAGAACAGTCTCCGCTGGTATGGTCATGACATGCGTCTGGATAAAGAGCACATGACTAGAACAATAATGGACATAAAATAGCCGAAACGTGGACGTGGTAGATCTCCGACTACCTGGAATAGAACAGTGCAAACGGATATGAGGACGATTTGACCCACAGATTTAATAATACAAGGAGATAGGCCAAGCCGGCGTTTAACTTGTGACAAGTGTATGCCCTGTGTGCATACATTTCCGCTACTTCACCTTCCGATAAAGTCAAGTGAATACGTAACTCAGCGATTTGACCGATCTCCTTTGCGGCTGTGCTTAACTTTCATCGCTTCGCAGTCCTTAAGACGCGCGCAATGAATAGTGTATATTACGGCATGCTCAACTAGAACCATGTTATGTAGTACGGCCGCTGATCGCGACACTCGGTCTTCCTATGAACTCGGCGATTCGACCGATCTCCTTAGATTGGTATATCTGTGGTGCAAACGGATATGAGGACGATTAGACCACACCCTGATATGACGTAAACACTATCGGAATGGCGTGACTAGATTAGGAGGGCTGACCCCAAAAGATATGGGACATAGGCACGGAGGAAGAAGACACACATGGGTTGACTAGAAGAGATCTCTTTTAGAGATAAGTCCACTCTGCAAACATTGTTTTATTTTTAATATTGTTTTGTTTTTATGTGCAATAAAGAGTATATTAATTGACCTTTGTGACGAAATTGCATGGAAAACCGGATTTATTTAGCGATTTGGATAATACTCCGATTGAAGAAGTTTTAGTGATGCGCGCTTTCATTCTTGAATTAATTGAAATAAGCCAGGTTTTACGATTTTCACGAGTGCATTGTCCACAGCGCTCCATATTCTCTACTTTATTACAAGACTAAGATATTTAATGATTATTGTCGATTTTTATTATATTGGTAATCACTTTATTTATTGTTAGTGCTTACTCTGTAGGTACATGATAATAAACCCATTGGCTGAAAAATTGTCGTGTTTCCATTATCACCAATAAGGCCTTTTGCACATCATCCGACACGCACATCAGACAAGAAAATGTGCTACTACGCATTGCAAGCACAGTATAGAGAACGATACAGTACTTTGACTCCATATACAGTATGAGTCTTCATAAAGTGCAAAGATTTTGGGGACACTATGCTTAATTTTATCGATGGAAAAAATTGGAAAAAAAAAATTTAAAAAATACTATAATTTTTTATACAATTTTTAAAGATGGTGTCCTTCTTGTAAACAAATCGGTATAACTTTTAAACTAATCGATCAATCACGATAAAATAAACTTATTAGTAATTGGAAATAACCTAATTTTTAAATACTACTAACACTTTTTTTTACTTTTTTTTTATTTATTTTTTTATTATTTTTTCCGTCGATAATAGTAAGCATAGTATCCTTAATTTCAATATGTGCACTTTATGAAGACTCACACTGTATAGTGACACGGCCGCTTTTTTCCGTTTTGCCGGCTTTGCCAATCAGAGCATGCTTAGCGACCGTGTAAACGACGTATGTATGTGTGCGTGCGCCGATCCTTTACTATATATGGAGTCAAAGTACTGTACTTATCGTTTTCTATGTTGTGTTGCAGGCAAGACGCGCACGGGGCGTCTTGTCCGCAGCGTGTGACCAGAATTCATTGAAAATACACGGGTAGTCGCGTACCAAATGTACGGACGACAGCGTTTAATAGTGATAGATATTGCCTATGTAAAAACTTAATATTGATACGATATGATATCATAGGTCCATATTTTACATGTTGTTCGATAAGGTCAAAGAGGTTTATTTTTGGTTTATAAAGAAAAGAAAAATCTCAGAAAGTTGCCTAGCAACGGGAGTGTTTATATGGTTTTTATAGGATAATTTTTCGTTTTGTTAATTTTATATTTTTATAATGTTTGATTTAGAATTACATCGCTCTGCCCCTGATCTTAGAGTTATTATTGCTCCGCCTCTGTTCACACATGTATTATTATTTTATAATTGTATTATCAATATAGCAGCCTTCATAATTCGACCCACTGCTGGGATACAAAGCCTCTCCATGTCATCGAAGGAGGTGTAGGTAGTAGTTCTATCACGCTTGCCCAATGCGGATTGGTGGGCGGAGTTTAAAGTGATCAATACCCCTTTGCTGATCAATTAGCCTTCTACGACACCCATTGGAGGATATGGGGTGATGCTTTTTTACTTATATAACATACCTATGTATGTATTATGAATAAAATTTATTTATTTAAATGAACGTGATACCGTCACTTGAACTGTCTCTGGTTAGCCCAATGAGTCACTAGAGAGTTGTTAAGTCCGCCAAATGTACATTTATTTATGGACATTAATAAAGTGTTTACAATACGAAATCTCAACTTTGAAAATTGTGGTACCTACTATTAATAATGTTTTTATTTCAGGTACAGTTGTCGACTTCAAATACATAGACTCTAAACGTGGAGGCAAGCTCGTATTGGTTAAGAATTATACGTTTTATAAGAACACAACACAACACTTCGTGCCAAGCCAGACTCAAGAAATGTTTTGACTATTTTTTGGCACTCAATCTTAAACCCACTCCCCGCCGGAGTACTATGTTACTGGAGAAGGAAAGTACTATAGGATTACGTAAAAAACTTTGTTTGTAAAAGATGTAAAGTTCGAGACATTTAATTAAATATTTACTTCTCTTAATATTTAAATGTTTTGATTTGATTAGCCACCCACTAACTACAACATGTAAATTAAATAACCAACACCCTGAATACAGCTGGTTTGGGATCGGCTTCTGAGTTGATTTCAATAATTGATTTTTTTAAAAAAGAGTTTTTATTTTGAATAAAAAAACAAAAAGTACCCAGAAAATATTGTACAACATTTTCTGGGTACTTTTGTTTTTTTTTGTTTCTTTTTTTTAAAAAAAAATCGTTTAATATATACATATCCTCGTAAGGCCCAACCTAAATTTAGGTCGATATACATTACGACCCAATGTACTAAAAATAGGTGCAATCAGTTGCGGCCCAGAACTTTGATTTAGTAAAAAAGTGTTTAAATGGAATTCTTTAGGCTAAATTATTTTAAGGGTCATTTCCTATACTTAAAGTTAACTATTTCATGCAATATTTATGTTGAAATAATTTGTCCTTTTTTTAGGTCACTGGGCTATAGTTATAAAATATAATATTAATTTGAATAAATCAAATCTATTTAATTATTTATCATAGAATTATAAATTATACCAGAAATAAAAAAAAAACTTGTGAAAAATATTTTTATTGAAACTTCTTTCATTTCAACCTTATATATTAATCATTTTACATAACAAAATGATCTAAATCAGTCTCATTTTTAGGAAATAATCTATCATTAGCATTACAATTATTAATCATAATTAAAGAAATAATATCCTTGCTTGGTAATCAAAATTAACAAACTAATAAATTACTCGACCACCACGGCCACCTCGGCGCTCCCCCGTCGCGAAACAGAAGAATTAGAAATCGCAGGGCCTGAAACTGAAAGCTCACGTTCAGAATCAGAAGATGATTCTGTTGAATTATGTGATTGACGGTTTTGTCCCTGAGGTCGATAATCAATTTCATCGATATCATCGTAATCTCCGTCATCTTCAAACTCAGATAAGTCCAGATTAAGCACATTTTCTATAGCTTCGTCGTCCATGGCATAAACAAAGGAAAATAAAAGTAAACACCCAACGTCCTAAAATTATGACATAGAAGTTAGGCAATAAAGACCCACCGACCTTATTTTGGGACAAAGCTTTTATCGTTAGTATATAATTGAAATAAAATTACTTAGAAATAAAAAAAATGCGTAGGAACATAATCAACCATTTACACAACTGTTTGCAATACATTTCAGACATCACCATGTAATGATTAGAAAGATATGGATAGATTTACTTACCTATCTTCACGAAGCTTCCGTTGACACAAGATGAAACGTCAAAAATACAGATTTTTCTTAGACAAAGAATCCTGTAGACTTTTCATGAGTTTTGACAGCTAAGTGTAAGAAGGATAGGTGTATACAGATACCCATAAGAGTGAAAGAGTACTCATTATAATTTTTGTCCTTGTCAGAGTTTCACTTTTCGCTTATTTGACACAAAATTTTGGTGTCAAAGAAACGAAATAACAAACTGTTGCTGATAGTAAATATTCAAAATATTTGTGTTTACAAAGTGTTGTTATCAGTGTGTATAACGTACAAGTGTTGGAAACTAAATCCTGCTTGTGAATGTTACAATGCATTGTTGTGTAAAAGCCGTAGCTACCGAAATTGCGAGAAAATAAGTTATTACTCGTAAGTATGAAAAGTACTTTAAATTAGTATTTTATTGGCATTATACAATAAAGTTTAGATTAAAATCGTATAATATAGGATCTCAAACTTGATAGAAAACTAAAATAATCATGAAAATTTGCTTACGAAAATATTGTTATTGTCCAATTATTGTCATAGAAATCCGACCAAATTTAGTAGTTTAGTTGTAGTTGTCAATTGCTATATAATTTGACTGTCAAAGCGTCATTTTGTAGATTTCTTATTTTTCTGGATTATACTGCATTTTAGGGATACCAGTAATATAATTTGAAGCTGTCCTTGTTGTTGGGTAAATACAAAGATTTAAGTTATCTTAATGTTTCAGATTTCCAGGACATAATATTCATGGATATTCAAGCACGTACTACTGGTCAATCTGTAAATACCATGAAAAGGACATCGCCAAAAATGTATCACACTAGGTATTTACGTTTTACCGCGTTATAAAAACCAATAAATTCTTGGAATTAAGGTTGTCGTTATTTATTTACATTCACGGATATTCAAGCACGTACTGCTGGTCGAGGTGTAAATATATACCTTGAAAAGGAGTACCACCAAAATCGTATTATACTTTGTATTTACGTTTAAACACGCTATAAACCAATAAATACTTTGAATTGAGTGTTAGGCGGGATACCATGGCGGACGTCGATCTTTATTTCGCTAAATCAAAAGTGCTTTGGAGTGGATCTTGTGCAGTTAGTGGTGTCTTTTAGTTGCATAAGAATCCGTGTTGACGAACAGTTATGAGGAATCATTGAAATAAAGGTTTTGTGGTGTGATTACCATGCATTTCTTTCCAAGAACTCCCTAGATGCATTAAAATGTGTGACGCCCATATTTTAATGCAAACATCAAGAAATAAGACTTTACCAAATGAAGGGGTTTCTTTCGTAACTTGAGATTGGCAGAAATTTTGTTATCCTAAGAAAACAACTAATTGCCATTAATTAGATAAAAGAAGAAATACTTTTAATTAATATTGTCGTCGTTCTAGTTGAGGTTGGTTTACGATACGAGGGTTATGGATTGCGGTGCTTACCAACCTCCACGCAAGCCTGATCCTTCTATTCTATGGCCCGACTGCCCTTCTACATACTACATAATTGTTATAATACAAAAAGTTCTGACAGCAGTCGCCCCGTTTATTTTGGTTTAAAAAAAATTTATTATCTTTTTATGATTGTTTATTTCTTTGATTATACTCGTGGGCGCCACGAGGATAATTAAAATAATAAACTAAGTTTAAAAACTGCAATCTCACTACGGAAACCACTAATGTTAAACACCATGGGGTAGGCAACATTACCATGGTGTTTAACATTTGTTGTTGTTGCTATAAGCAAAGAGGAAATATTAATCTAATCATTTTCTCGTTGCTTAGCAACCACAACAAGAGTTAAAGTGAATGAAATCGTCTAAAATCAATAATTTACAAGGAAAAATCGAATCCTTCTATTATTAAAGTCGGTTCTAATGTAGCCTATATTGTCCGGACCATAATAATGAGATGATATTATAATGCTAATAAAAAGGTGTGTGTGTGTGTGTGTGTGTGTGTGTGTGTGTGTGTGTGTGTGTGTGTGTGTGTGTGAGTGTGTGTGTATGTGTGTGTATATGTTTGTGAGTGTATGTGTGTGTGTGTGTGTGTATGTGTGTATGTATGTGTGTGTGTGTGTGTGTGTGTGTGTGTGTGTGCGTGCGTGTGTGCGTGTGTGTGTGTATTAATGTGCACACGTATTAAGACAAATATTACTTGACGCAAATGATCGCGAGACTGTTGTGTCCATGCTCTGACAACTTGCTCATCACTCTGTACTATATTTACTCATAAGTGTTCAGTTTATTAAGCCTAGCAAAATTTAGTCAAGTTCACGAATTCACAAATATTTGCTACTACCAGGGATTTGAACTCGGACTGCTTAATGTGCTAGCTAGCTTTACAGACCACTCCACCACGACGCACGGCGCACTTCAAAAATCCTATTGTCGTCCATCCAGTCATGAGAAGGGAGATGAACTCGAGAGTACACACATTTTTCAAACATTTCAAAATAAGGCAAATTAAAATATTATAAACATTTAATGGGGTAATATTTTTAAAAACCTGGCCTCTTCTGTTGACTTAAGTCACTTCTGTCACTGTCATGTCAACTCTCAGTCTATCCCTTACAGGGTGTACGCGGATGCCCAGTCTACAGGATTCTTTGTCTAAGAGATTTTTGGTCGCCAAATGTCAAGTTAGGATTGTCAAAATTAAAGATGCGTTCATTTTTATAATTTTTTGATAGCAGACTTAAATTGGCGGGATTTTTAAAAACCGGAAAATACGTTTAAATATTATGTCCTAATTTTAGGTAGTTGGGCTGTAATTTCATGATTTCAAAAATTATCTTGGGCCCGAGTGACAAAATATTTTTGTCATTAAATTAGGTCGTTGGGCCTTACGAGGATATATATTTTTAAATCAACTCAGAAGCCGATCCCCAACCACCTGTATTCAGGTTGTTGGTTATTTAATTTACATGTTGTATATGTAATTTTATTTAGGGGCGGCGTTTTAAATTTGTCTTCTTCGATACATCTCGGTCAGATCTAGGCAAAAATTTATCGATCAAATCGAAGATGTCTTGAAAAAGGCCCCAGGAGACGCATTTTTGAATCATTCGAAGTGCATCTTAAATTCATGCACGAAAGCAAAACGTATACGAAATTATTTTCTATTGCTCCCAATTATACGTATTTTTGAATCAATAGAAATAAGTGTTGCCCTAAAACTCTAATCTTATACATTTTTCAATTCATGCAGAAAAAATAAAGACCGGAATGCCAATAACTCGTTGATTTTAGAAACCGGTAATGAGTTACAAGGAAACGGAACGTAAATTAAAAGTTATTATGTCACTGTCAGTCATTTGATTTTCTATTTTCTACTGGTAGAATATGCAATGAGGTAGTAGTACCTACGACGTAGTATGACGACGTATAGAATTCCTACGTCATTGAGAATATCGGAAACGGGCTCGTTGCAAAATTCACGAGTATGAATATTCAAAAATAGCGGTTTTAGGGATTTTCATACGAATCTTGCGATTTCATACACGATTTGGAATTCTATTGATTCAAAAATGCGTCTCCTGGTCAAAAGTACTCGAAACCGCCGAGCATGTATGAGGACAGTAATGAAAGTTGATGAAGCGAAAGAAGTGTGTAAGGAACGTAGCAAGTGGAAACAAGTGATTTCTGCCTACCTCTATGGGAAAAAGGCGTGACTCGGTATGGATGTATGACGTATCTCGGTCAGTTGTTATCTCAGCATTAACTTCTATCATGTCTCACAGAATCTGTCCATCTTTTCGTTGGTCTTCCTCTCCCTTTCATGTTCATCACCCCACCTATATCTATAGGTGGGACAACTCCCTCAAAGAAAGCTTAATCGATATGAATGTGTTCTATTAGATAGGTACCATATTAAAATTTATTTATCTAATGAAATAACAATGCCGTCTAGACACGCGAAAGCTTTAAAGTATAAAGTGTAGGAACTAAGCGTTAAAAAAATATATATATCGTGTAACGGTACTAAAGCTGACACTCTCGCGTAAGGTGTAACGTAACGGTAAAATCCGACGAATCAAAAAAAGTTCCCTTTTCATATAAAAACTTTCAACGTCTTTTATTAGTTTTATATGTTTTTTTTTTTGGTTTAATTTTCCCTGTTACGGGACGGCAAAGGGATCTAGCCCATACAGCCAAGTCTTCAGTTTCATCTTCTTTCTTGATGTTTGCATTAAAATATGGGCGTCGCACATTTTAATGCATCTAAGGAGTGCTTGGAAAGAAATGCATTGCAACAGACCTCATGATCTTGCAAAATCGGGGTCACAGGCCTAAAATCAGACAAAGCAAGTAATGTTGGACTTTCAGATGGCTGGTTTTCGATTTCATCGTTATCAGATAAGCTCATTTTTAGATTGGCAAGAGAAGAAGCGATAGAGGGTGCCGTAGAAGAATAATTTGAGTTAGTTGCAGCACATTCAAGCTTTTCAGACTCCGAATCGGATTTATCACTTGCGTCTGAGGAAGCGTATTCTTTAGGGACTAAAGCCAATATTCTTGATGCATGCACAAGCTGTTGACAAGCGAAAAACAAAAAAAAATAAGTAACCCCCCATAACCGCAAAACAAACCAAATTTGACGATGTTCGCCACAGCGGACAAAGTTATTTTTAAGAATATTTGTATGTAATTGGCAATGTTCGCTGTGACGGACAAAGAGGTTAAGCGTGTAAAAAATCACTAAAACACGTTTAAAATATTAGGTATTTCAGCTAAACATTATCACACACGTATATTCTAATACAAATTAAAAAAACAATGAATTTTTATTCGCAAAAACATTGAAAAAATAATTATTTTACCTTGTCAAAAACAGACGACCACTTCCTCGCCGACATTTTGTTCACGATTGACAGATATAGTATTGTCAATGTAATATTTTACTTTCTACCACCTTTTTTATAGACTGGCCCAGGAATAATCGTGTAGAATGAAATAAAATAATGTTTACAACGCACAACGTTTTTTTTTAAACATTATGTCCGCCCCACCGGACAAATTCAAATTAAGGGTTAATTATTTGTAGGTGCTGTACCCATTTAGTTCTCACTTGAAATCTTCTTCTTCTATTATTCAATGGCAATTAGTCGTTTTATTACGATAACAACATTTCTGCCAATCACTTAGGAAAAACACTAAATTTTGATATTTTCCGCTGTCGCTAATTTCTTATGTTTGCATTAAAATATGGGCGTAACACATTTTATTGCATCTAGGGAGTGCTTGGAAAGAATTGCATGGCTACAGGCACGGATGCTTATGCAACGAAACGACACCACTTTCATTGCACAAAATCCCACTCCGAAACAATTTTGAAATTATCGAAACAAAGATTGACATCCAGACGCCATGTTTTCCCGCCATACACTCTCCACTTGCAATCTTCCTTATTTTCATTAGGGTTTTAGCTTGGTATCTAAGACCTTTGAGCCGTATTTTCATTTGGTAAAATCTTCACACATTTTAATGCATCTAGTGAGTGCTTGGCGAGAATATTTTTTGCCATGAATTTCTCGCCAGAGCACACGTCATTCGTACTCTAGAAGTCAGAAAGGGACAAAAAGGAAGTAAGTGGTTTCAAGGACAATTTTTCGACTTCACTGTTTTATTGGTAGTGTGGCTTCCAGTTTTACCTATAAATTTCTTGTTCTTCTTTGAATCAGTAGTGTTGCCAGAAAGTAAAAAGTTTTATTTTCAGTGTTACATGTAATTGCATGGATTTTTGCAGGTGAGGATTTCTTATGGAGATTTATAAACTCAAACAGAGGTGGGAAATTAGTTCTAGCGCAAGGATACACCTACCACAAAGGCTGTAGAGCTGGGAAATTATGGTTATGTACCGCCAGACATGCTAAAATGTGCACCGCAAGAATTAGACAAGAAAATGATGGGTTTAGACCTGTCGATCTTATACATAACCACCTTGCGCCCAACTATCATATCACTAAAGAAGGAAACTACATTAAGATAATGTAATCTCATAATTACCCGGATATCAGCCCGGACTACTGAGTGATTTAGTGTACCTAACAACTGTCCGGGATGTTTGCTTTTATTTGTTGGTTCACTGAAAAACTTGTGGTTTTGATCCCTATTTTAGAGCCCCTTCACAATAGTGTTTGTCCATTGTGGCCGTTCGATGAACGTATGCGCAGCCCAGACGCTGTGTCAACGGAACACCCGTTGTCGCGGCCTTTCTTTTGCACTTTTGAACCTGCGTTAGCGCGGGACAGTCGTCACACAATTTAACAGTACTGTACACTTAGTATGAGTTTAGATAGTTTTCGAGCTCGATTAAACGTATCGTCTCTTTTCATACATTGCCCACCGTTTCTAATAGTTTACGCTAGAGGCGCTAGTGGGCAATGTATGAAAGGAGACGATACGTTTGATCGAGCTCGAAAACTAACAAACTCATACTAGGGGTACCCGCACCCGCGACGCTAGGCGCAGCGTGCTTATTATGTGCCATATCAGAGCGGCGTCTGCGCTGGGTATAACCGCTAGTATGAAGGGGCCTTTACCCCACTTACATTGCAATATAATTCAAATTATAATCCATAACATTAAACGAAATTGCAACTAGATGATTGGCAGTCCGACAAAAAATTGGCGTCAAAAGAGTATTATATTGTTTTCAATGATTTTATTATTAACTAACCTCTGCAAGGGACTTCGTCTTAAAGTTTCATTAAAATAAGACTAGTAGTTTTTGCGTGAAAGAGTTGCAAACACATATTCAGACATCCACCCATACAAACTTTCGCGTTTATAATAGTGTAGGATTTTTTCGCCCAATACAAAACGTGTAATTTCTATTCTATTCTTAATTAATGGCATCGCGATACATAATAATAACGTACGCATTTTGCCAATGTCAAGTGAAAATGTAGGTAACAAAAGTAACAAAAATTGTACGGTTGATTAGAGTTAAAAATGGAGTCTCTCAACACGTGTTTTTACAACAAGAACTCGGAAGAAACTCAACGTGTAATTTTAGCAGGAACGAAACGCATAGAGAGAATGACATGACGTGACAGTGACAATTGACGTATCATTCGTAATCAGAAAGTGTACACAAATAATAAAACAAGGCAGTGTTTTTTAGATTTACAGTCGGTAGTTATTAATAAAAAGTGAGAAATGTTGTTTAAATATCATATTATCAAAGTATTGGGACAGTATATTTACCTAAAATGTTTGTGTGATATAACCTAAAAATGTGTTAGTAAAATAACAATGAATTAATGTGTTAAATGAAAAGTGTTTGGTGTCTCATATTTTATAATTATAGGTATTGTTGATGGGTAATTTGGTGAGTATCCTTTCGGGGTTCGTAGGCGCTTACTATCACTACGATTTTACTTTTTCTAAGAGGTTAGAAATGTTCTTTTTCTTCTGTCAAACTAACTGTACTTAAATTTAGGTCTAGAATTTATTATTATTTATCTCTAGAAAGAGTTTGTGTTAATTAAAAGTATGAGTGTATGTATGAGTAACAATAAATATCTAAAAAATAAATTGCATAAAATGTTGTAACAGGAAATCATTTGGTAGTTTCACTGTAGTATGATTGGAGTGTGCAAATAAATTACCAAAACAAAAACATGTTGTTTCATTTCTTTCTGAATATTAAGTATTTCCTCATATTTTGTGTGTAGTTATGTATTAGTAAGATTAAGGCCACACATTTTTTCAGGTTTTGAGTTATTTGCTGAAAGTGTTGTTGCACCCATGAAGAAGGAGTTTAATGACAAACTTGATAAGCTATTGAAACGTAAGAAGAGTAACAGTGTATATTTTATAAACAAATCAAGATATGAGGACTTCATTAAGGAAATAAAACTCATTAAACACAAGTACAATAAAGATTATGATGATTATAAGATGTTAGCAAACTATGATGTCTTGGTATTGAACGGAAAGGAACGTCTAGTGAAACCGAAAGATGAGGCAAATCCCAATGTAAAATTTTATATAGCTACCGATGAATTATTTGGTGTTCTACATACAATGCATTTACTATTCCGGCATGCAAATAAAGATGTGATGGACACGGAAATAAAGTCTAAATATTGTAATATTTCTAATGAGGTTATTAAAATGTATTTGGGTTGTTGTAAAGTTTGTAATAATGAGAATTATTGAAGACTGTGTTTATTTATTTCTTAAGTAAAAAGAGTTTCTTTCATATTTGACAGGCAAGCTTAAGATTTGTATTCAAAATTGTTTTGATTTTATTTAAGAGGGAACAAGTTTTAACTTCTCTTATTTTTGTAAAATATTTATGCTATTATGTTCAACATGACACTCCAAACCCCTCCTTGTACGGTCAGCATCAGACGTAGATTCAAAATTTAGTACCTTGTCATAATAATTGTTCATAGTAAAGTACAGCTGCATGCAGAAATAATTTTGTACAACGACCTGTCACTCTGACGCCGCCGTGGTGGAGTGATCAGTACTACGCATCGGGCGGTCCGGGTCGAGTCCTGGTAGAGGCAAATGATAGTGTGATGAACACGATCATTTGTTCAGGAGTCATGGTTGTTTATATATTTATTTAAGTTTATTTATAAAAATATCTAGATTATTAAGTATATTTGTCCGTTATCTAGTATCCATAACACAAGTCCTAAAACAACTTAATTTGGGCTAGATAATTGTTGTGAGAGCAGAAATATATTATTATTATTATTATATTATAGTCTACTGGCAGTTGTGCTAATCATTTTAATTTTGACCATTTTGAACATGGCTTCAAAATGGTCAAATTCATAAAATTATGTAAAATTTTATCTATTTAATTAAATTCTGTATTATTAGCATTATTCACTATGTTATCCAGATCTCAGACTTGTGATCAACTATGCAATACCGATGCAAAGAGGCATTTGGTGTACCTCTTTGCTGATAATTAGGATATAAAATACTTTACTTAGTAATTAATTTCAAATTCTCCAAAGGATATTAAACTGATTAATAAGTAATATTTATTATATTTTAGAGAATTCTAACTCATAACTTTTAACGTACAGATGTACATGTTAACACCGTATTACTATGTTCAAAAGGCTAGATTCTCTAAAAGAGGCGGTCACTATACCTGTGTGAGTGTGACATAATTTCGCTGGAGTGACAAGGATGCATAATTTGGTGTCAATGTACAAAATTATCTCTGAACAGCGATCACACTTTATATGGTGGAAACTATTACTGCACAAGCCCTTATGTTGATACGGCAGGGTACTTAAGTGTTGATCTACTTCTGATGCTGACTGTACAGTACTTTTATCTCAAGAATGCAAGTAAGCTGTCTGTGTGTAGATATACGGAAGCGTTCCGTGCCACTGAGACAGTCAGAGGTAATGTGCATGTGTATTTAGGATAAACAATCATGGCTGAGACACATCCATCACATAAAAATATGGCTTGTATATGAACACCATACTAACCTAACATAACCTACAAAAAAGGATAAATGTTCACCATAAAAGTGTAAAGTCTCACCAAAAGTTGTTTTTGGTGAGCAAAATATCCATTTTGGTGAGCAATGTACTATTGTTTTGGTAGGCACTAAATTTGTTCCCTAAATATATTATGTATGCATTATTAATTTTTAATTGTTCCTAATTTTGAGTGGTATAATGAAGAATATTCTATTTGATTTTATAAGTTCGTAATAAAAAAAAAATTGGCATGTTTTGCAAGTTTGTTATGACAATCCTCTTTCAATTAAATGTGTACTAACTATTTATTATATTTTTGAAAAGCGTAAAAATGTAATTAAATCCTAAAATGAAGTGCTTAGAAGAATGATAATAATATGTGATAAATATATATATGTAAGTACTTATAAAGAAACGATTTTAGGCAAATCTAAACTTGAATAAATCACAAGGTTTCATTAATAATTTTACTTAATTTCTTACATACTTAAATTAGAGCAATCAATACCAAGTGAAATTCATACTGTTATGAAAAATATGTTTTAGAAAGTTTGTGCAAATGTTATTAGACTATTAAGATATGACTTGTTTCTTTTGACCGGTTATTTTTTTTTTATAATTTAGTAAATAGTGAACATGTATTTAAAAATAGAACAACCTATGCCTATAAATTAAGTTGACGTTTGTGTTACTTATCTTTTGCAAAATAATAATCGTAAAATGTAAAATTTGATGCAACTTGCAGTTGTGTTACTTTTTGCTATTACAAAAAACATGCAATTTTTCTTACAAATATGGTTACCTAGTTTATTTATTGTAACTTGTTGGTAATAGTTGGTATGTACCTACTCCAATAAATTTTTAAAATTTGTCTTTAATGTTTTTATTTTTAAACAGTAACCATGTTAATTGAACTTTCGCTTGCTATATTTCTTTTAAATAATTAGGTACTTATATTTATTATACTATTTTTATATTATTTTCGATATTCGCTTTTATGAAAATTATGCATTAAGGTACTTTTTAGACTTATCTCTTGTGCTCTATAAATTCTTTTTTAATCAAACAATAAAAATTTTTTGTTCTTAATCTGTCTCTGATGACAATTATGAGGGAATTTAAGCTTAACTCCAGTCTTGTCTGTAGAGTTGTCGATACTACATTTAGACCTAAAATATTTTCTAAAATCTAACAATATTATTAATATCGGTACAAACAAAGTTACTTATTCTTTTTTATATAAGCATCCAAAAATGTGACTTATGGACTTTGATTAGGGTATAATATGCATTTACCCCGACTGCTGAGATGATTTTGAGTGTAACATCTGCCCTGGTTTTAGTTGGTTTGTGTATTGAAGGATTGTTACTTTTTGGTATTGGTGCCCTGTTTGTGTAAGCGATAGGCTGCATGGTAATCTGTCACTATTTTAGGGGTACCTACTGTATGGTCCATACTGCCAGATGTGGCTTTATGTGTTGCCAAATGTTGCCTAAAGCTTGGCCCGATCCCTTTTGGTATTATGAGCGTGATTAAATGTATGTGTACATAAATGCATTTATAAGCACTAATGACGGAGTTAATGCTGAAATGCCGGCTGACAAGGATGTATGGAAGAGAAAAACGTATTAAGCCGACTCCAATAAAATTAGGTGCAGTGTAGGGAAATGATGATTACAATTAAGGCCTGCGTCCACCGACGGCACGACATGACAAGAGATTTTTCATGGACAAACGACCTTATTTCAATGAAGTTAGCATTGACATTCTTTTATTTTATACGAATAGGTAGACATCTCCCGCGGCATCCCGCCGCGTTCTGCGGCACGTGAGACGCAGACGTGTTGTTAAAGGAAAGTGAGTGCTAACTGATTCAAATAAGGTTGAATATAGGCCCGCAGTCTACATAGTTCTTACATTATACAAGTGACGGCATGGCACGTGAAAGGATTTTCTCGTAAACAAATAATTTTGGACCTTATTTAGGTGAATTTAGCACTGAAATTGTTCTAATTAAACACGAATAGGTCGAGGTGTTCCGCGGCAAACCTCACGGCATCCCTCCGCGCACCGCGGCATCTGAAACGTGCCGTCCTTTGACTGTACTGTGACTGTCACTATTTAAATACTTTGACTGTGTCGATATTGAACACTTACGTTCTTTCTAAACATTTTGGAATTGTAACTAAATTAACTAATTACCTAGTACACAAAACAAAAATATTCCATAGTTCTATGTTACTCTTCTTCATTTTGCTGCATCTTATCTGCTACTACTACGCCTCTGCAATAGACTCAAGGTTATAACGTTGACATACTTTTTAATTGGTTATTTGTATTTCAGCGAAGTTCATGCTCTCCTGCAGTGGAGAGAGGTTGATGAAGCTGGGAGACTACACGTTCCTGAGGTCTTTTTACCAGAATGACAAGTGCTACTGGTCCTGCTATACCCACGACAATCTTGGTTGCGGTGCTACAGCGCTGACTGAATGTGGCCAGTTGATATACGCGAGAAATCTCCACAATCATCCACCAACAGAATTCTTTGTATGACCCTGGGTGTTTCTTGGGGTAGGCATGGGTCGAGGCGAATTTCCGATAGCTGAACCCAGAACTAAGGGTGCATTATTGTCCCCACAGAAAAAGTTATGTAGTGACGAGTTCAGTAAGCCAACTTTGCTGCGATTGAACTGGAAAGGGTGGCGATAGATATAAGTATTTTGTTCTGTTGGCTTTGTATGACGACATGCAGTCTGTATCAAGTTTAGCGAGTATTGATTTGCATTTTTAGTAGATGCATATAGTAGATGGATTTTCTTTCGTAAAGATCTCTCTGAGCATTAAATTTTTTAAGTAGGTAAAGTAAACTAAACTCTGGACTGAATTTAAATTACGTTGACGTAAAAGTTACGAAGTGGCGTTGGACTCATATGTAGGTACAGACTGCACATTAGACGAATTTCTTCAATAAATCTAATTCCTAAATTGGAGTTTAAAGTCTATTGAGGATATTAGGAAGTTTGTGGTAGGCATGACACTCAAAATGGCCACCTAAGGTAACGGCAATTGAACAGTTAATAAAACAACAAGAAAGATTCAAAGATGAATTGCCAAATGTTGAACACAAAAAGGCTACCCTCTCTTCCTACATAAAACATTGTGCATGAGCTTGAGAATGTTATTTTTTTAAGTACATTAAAGGAGGTGTTAAACACCTTCATAGGGTCTTTTTTTATTAATAGATATATTTTATAAATTACTAGTCCATTTGATATTAGTGTTGGGATTACATGTATTTTAAGCTATATTGTACCGTGTTTTAGGTACCTTTATTCTCACAGATTTATGCACAATTCTATAGTTTGTATTCTTCCATAGCACTTAAGCAGCCTTTAGTTAGGTATTTTACTTAAGACTTCTCCTTTTACTCTGAATATTTTTCGAAATGTACCTACTTACCTACTCTTTGGCTATTTTATATTATAAAAATCTTTCCTTTAAAATATACGTAACGCATTTGTTGTGAATTTTTAAGCTTATTTAAACGCTTAGTAGTTTAATAGTTTATTATATAGTAAAATTAAGAAAATAATCTCAAATATCGGTAGGTATTTACCAACGTTTTTTCAAATTTCTAATTGTTTTTATTTAAGTAAGTATTATGTAGGCTTTTGTAAAGACTTGCACACGTGTCATATTTATATAGTTAAATAAAAAGAAATTGATATTATACAAAATCTTGAGATAGGTAAATTCCAATAATGTCAATAAGTATACCTACAATATTCTCAAGGAATAACCTCGGAATGTAAACTTAGGTGCTATATGTTTGTGATATGAAGTAGATAATTATTGTGATCTCCATATATTGGAAATTCTTGCCTTCCTACTTTTATTTAAGTAATTAGGTACTAGATTTAAGATAGCTATACCTACTCAGTTATTACTACTTTTGTTTTCAGTATTACTGCACTTGTGTTCCAATGCTCTCTATCTAATTATACTTAAAAGAATTTGAACCAAATCCCGTATTTTACTATTTAATACCAAAAATCTGACTGTAGGATGTTCAATTCCATTCTTGCTTTTCTACTTATACCGCTTAATGCTGTGTTGAAGTACGTACCTTTGTATTATCCTTAGTTAAACGATATAAACTAGGTATAATCTTAAAGATATTCCTTATAAAAAGTAATTCCTTAAATAGTCTTAGTAATAAATTTTACAAATTTCAGACAAGTGATAATATTACGATATCATCGATGTCAATTAAATAAACATTATTAGGGATAACTCGTAAACTACTCGTCAGATCTCGATCAAATTAAAATGGGACCAAATAACAAGCACCAGCTTCCAAAGGTCGAAAGAATCTTCAAAATCGGTGCCCCCAGTACAGAGTTATGGGGTACCAAACATAAATAAAAAAATACAGTTGAATTGATAACCTCCTCCTTTTTGAAGTCCTTAAGAAATGAAAATACCCTAATCCTTGAAATAACTTAGTGTAGCATTAGAATTTTATTAAAATCTTGGATTATTGTTTTATCCATATCAGAAATTGGAAACATGTAGCCATAAACATTGAAAAAAAGATTTCAAGTTGTTTTGTAATACGTAACACTTAAGGTAAGTAAAATTTTGTAGAGAAAGTAGCTTTGTAACATTCAGTATAGGAAGTTGACTGAATACTACTAAACTTGAAAGATGCTAACAAATATTATCTTCCGCAGGTATAGCAGCGTTCTTCACCCAATCGCTAAGAGGAAAACCTCTCATTGTGTTTAACAACTACACCTACTGTAAGCACTCCGTCAGAAACGGAATTATTAGATGGACTTGCTCGACTCATTCTTACAAGTGCTGCAAGGCTGTCGTGAAAACCTCCGGTCAGCATATCATAGAAGTGAAAGGATCACACAACCATAACGCTTCGGAGCTGCTTATTAATAGAGGAAATCCAGCAGTATACGATCTCTCTCTATCTGAACAAATACTTATAAAAGCGCAAAGCAAGCGCCAGCGTATTATGTAATGATTTGTGATGACTTTTGAGTTTTTTTTAATAAAGTAAGTAGGTTTGTAGGTAATAGAATATTACAGTTTACTTTCGTTGTACAGTCGCCATCAGATATATTGGAGTCAAAGTGACCAAATACTTCGGACCAGTTTAAAATGTCAAAGTTCCATACACTACAAGAAACCAATAATATCTAAACATTCATTACTTCGATAATATCTGAGCAGATGCGGCTCAATGACTTCTATACACACAACTAACCAATAATATCTTAACACATTCATAACGTCAAGTGTATCTACGCAGCTGGGGGAAAGAGAACCTTTTCATAAATATGTTCTGGTTTTGATGGCGTTTTTGTTGACACATGACGTGCTGACACACATACCCTTATAGAGTGAGCTCACACAGGGTAAAACTCTTAGGTAAAACTAAATTTATAGAATGTAATGCTCAGATATACTTATAAGACCATCTGCTTAGATACACATGACGTTATGTGTTGAGATATTATTGGTTAGTTGTGTATATAGAAGTTATTGAGCCGCATCTGCTCAGATATTATTGATGTAATGAATGTTCAAATATTATTGGTAACTTGTAGTGTATGGAACTTATTGACATTTTAGACTGTTCAGAAGTATTTGGTCACTTTGACTGCTCCAATATATCTGACGGCGACTGTACCTGATTGTAAAATAATGTATGAGTTTTGAAACAATTGAACGATAGCGAAATGTCATTTTAATAGGGGACCATCCAGTAACGTTCTTTCTATAGGTATGGCGTGTCATTACAGATTTTAATTTCACTTTCAATTTGCAAGGCCACTGCCATCGCGGTACCGATCCTTATGGATTATCTTCACCTACATTCCGGCAGAAATGGACTTTAGTGGATGACCTGCTCTATGGATTGGATGATCTTGCATATGTACTTAATTTTTGGTATTCTAAACAGTAAGGCAATAGTTTTTGGTTGTGATTACTCTAATTTGAAGACTGGATTGATATATCATCATATTATCGTTTATTAGAAAATTATTGTTCGCATTTATTTGTATAGTTTTAGTTATTATTAGCAATATCTTTAACATCCAACTAAAACTTTATTTAAGGTCTTAGAAATCATTAGTTGTTAAGTAATTTATGTATTGCTAGTACCTAATATAAGTATTGCCAACGTTTTAAAATGAGAACGCTAGATATTTATACTATACATACTAGGTAGTCATGTAAATACTGAAACACTTATTAGCTCTCAGTTTATTCGGGTTGTAAATATTTAAGTTCCATTATTTTTAACTATCTTACAAAAAGTGCTCTGATTTTTCTAAACACTGTTTACCTATTTGTTGCTCATTAATTTGTAGATGTACCTACTAATTAATTTAAACGGGCCATCTTTATCTAAAATTTTCTTCCGAATCTTATAGTCTAATAAATATTATAACGAAAACAAGCAATTTATTAAAATAAGCGCAAACGTAAGAAAGAAATAAAGTGTTCAAAATAATAATAAAAATACACATATATTGTTTATACAGCAGCAGCATATTTTTAGTAATTGAATGACCTAACTAACTAACTCAATTTTGCTTCTCAATTACATGTACTGATAATCTGTGAGTGAATATATTATAGAATATAGTATTTATCAGGCAGATATTGAGAATAAACTATGTTAATATACGACTGTAATATTTATTTCTTCAATCTTATCTTCAATTTACACTTTGGGCTTAGACAAGTGACAATCGTTTCATAACGATTACATATCGAAATGCGTCATCATAGGCCATATTGCTTGGTTATATACAGCGTCTTAGCGTGCCCCTACACTAGCCGGTCGTTCTTTGCTACCTAGAAAATACCATAAAACCGGAAGGCAAGAATGCAATACAAAATGTACTACGCATCACACACCTACCGGTGTGAAACGGAAAGAACGCCCGGTAAGGAAGCAACGGGACCACGCCCCTAGGCGATTTTGCTTCATTCAGTACGCCCGCCGGTAGCTGTGCGTGCTCCTGCGTGGACTCGTTGCAGAGTTGCGAAAAATAGCGGGATCGACAGAATCTCTTATTTTACATATCCAAAAATTCCCGTGCTTATGGGATATGCAGTATGTCTTTTTTACACACTTTAAAAAAAGGGGCACGAGTTCATTATCGATCACGATTTTTTACGTATTATTACAAAGGTACACGAGTACCTCTTTCGGCAAGCGCTAGACTACGACTGAGCGCCGATTAAGAAAGGCCGGCCACCGGTGAGTGTGTTACGATGAACCCGTTTTTATGGTCTTTTCTAGGTAGCAAAGAACGACCGGCTAGTGTGGCGCCACGCTTAGCTGGAGCGACCAACTTAATTAGAGCTACGATTGGCCACGTGATTAACGACGGCTTAAGTCAATCACATACATGTTGTTCTTATCGAACTTCATTATAGTTTCTATTTGTAAGACAAAGCAGCGAAGACAGTCAAAAGAATCTTCCGGACAAGCGAGGGAAGGAGTGGGTGAATCCTCATGGATACCCTAAGGACCGGCCCCCAGGGTAATGTCAGACTTTTACTAACCTTTTGCCTATTGCCAAAGCGGCTATAAGGCTATCTGAAGCAGCCGCCCCCTCAGGAGAGAGGGAGGTGCACACACTGCCCCAGACATATAGACTGGGGCATATGCGTGGAGGCGCGGACGGACACCATAGCGGGGCCGAACGCATGTGTGAGGGGATTTTTTTAACGCAGTGGCTGAGAGCCACGCGACAAACTTGGGTTGCCTGAAGGGCTGAGAATTAATCTGAGCAGACACTCGCCCCAAAGTGGGGGGAGAACGATACACTACTTTGACTCCATATACAGGTTGTCCCAGAACCCGACGTCAAGCCGAAAGCAGGTGATAGACTAACTCAAATAAGTTGTCGGAAAAATATAAAAAAAAATCTAAGTCATATATTTAATAAAAAAAAATCGATAAAATTTACACCCTGTGACGGTTTTTTAACTCTTGTTGCTACAAATCTTGACTTTTCTAAACATTTTCTTTTGCTTTGTAATCCTGAATAATGTTTCTGTAACTGCAAAAGTAGGCGCATTCAATAAGGACTCCAAAATGGTATGATACTTGCTAGAAAATTTCTTGTGGACAATATTTTTTTTTTCTAAAACAGGCAGTTTTAATCAAATTTTTCTTACGTACTTAAAAATTATTCATTTTGGAATCCTTATTGAATGCGCCAACTTTTGCAGTTACTTGCCAAACTCGCATACTTAGTACATTTTCGCATACTTAGAAACATTATTCAGGATTACAAAACAATAGAAAATGTTTAGAAAAGTCAAGATTTGTAGCAACAAGACTGAAAAACCCGTCACAAAGTGAAAATTTTATCGATTTTCTTAAATGCTAGATTTCTTTAAAATATATGACTTCGATTTTTTTTATATTTTTCCGACAACTTATATGAGTTAGTCTATCACCTGCTTTCGGCTTGACGTCGGGTTCTGGGACACCCTGTATAGTGACGATCCGGCGCATGCACAAATACAAACGTCGTTTACACGGCCGTTTTTGCCGGCTTTGCCGTTCAGAGCATGCTTAGCGGCCGTGTTTTAAACGACGTTTGTATGTGTGCGTACGCCGATTCGTCACTATATGGAGTCCAAAGTACTGTATCGTTCTCTATATTGTGGTGTTATAGCCGGCCGAGCTATGTTATGGTTAAGACAGGGTCTTCAACCATAGCACAGCTCTTAAAATATACTGCACCTATTAAACCAATTTTAATTAATAAACAACTATTGTCCAATCAAATGTTGATTGGGGCCAAAATGGAAATTTAAGTATTACGTTGGGAGAAATAGATAAGGAATTGTATGGTATTTGAGGACTCAGAATTACTGGAATATGTAACCGGGTCTTTCCCCGTGCTTTCATTGATTGGTCCGATTGCACTAGGGATTAGGGGCTGATTTTAATGATATTGTTGATTTAAAAAGAAAACCATCAATCCGCCAATCAAAATGATGAGATGTTCACATTGTCAGTGTTGTTTTTTTTTACCCGTTGTTTCAATTTCGAAATTAAAGTACCAGGCTATTATAACTAGGCATGTAGGAGTTCATTTTAAAATAATTTTCTTCTTTATATCATTGGTTTCATTTGCTTTATTTCTGATGGTATTCAGAATTTCCAAAGTCAGCCAGGTTATAGTAGTTACTATGTAGATGTAGGTTTTCATTCATCTTTGTTACCTATCGTATAGAAACTAAAATAAACTTCTACATAGCTATTATAGCCTAGTACAGTCAACAGCACGTCGGGCTATACAAAACTGTCGAATTACTCCAAACGATTTTCAACCTAAAACTATTTAATATAAAGTGCATAATCGATTGGGAAAATTTGACAGTTTGTGGTAACCCAACGTGTTGTTGTCTGTACTTTAGTTTCGAAATTGAATCAACGGGTATACCTACTTAATTACGAAAAATAATACAATAACATACCCACAGGGACAACGGGAACATAGGTATTCAACATAATCGTAACTTTCATTTCGATTGATAGTTTTTAGTTTAAATCGACAATATTGATATAATCAGCCATCAGAGAGTAGTAATCCCTAGTGTAGGTATCTAATGGGACCACGGGGAAATAAAATTCCTAACAACAACTCAATGGGACCACGGGGAACACCCAGAATTACCTACCTACATAGCAAAGTCTTACCAAATAAAGAAGTTTTTGATTTAGCACGATTGATAATTTACATTCGGAATATGGTAGAAAAAAAAAATTGATTTAGGTAGTAGGTAGGTTCCAAATGATTTAAGTAGGTATTAGATAGGTACTCGTGTTAATATACCTACCTAGTTTGGGCTAAGTTTTTTCGCTAATAAAGTCTTAACGATTCAGTCCTTCACATGCATTCATTCACGTAAGAATTTCATTCCAGCTTTACTTTGACAGAATGACTTTTCATTTTAGCATCAGGAGATTCTTGTTTTTACTATTTGCGATAAATAGATGATATACCTACTTACAGTTTTTTTACCTCATTAAATCGTGTGTGCCATGGCTGGCTGTACCTAAATTTACATGCACATTGCCTCCTTCTCTGTTGTGTGCGTCAGTGCAGAAGCGCTGAGTGCCGGCACTGACGCACAGGGACAATGTACCTACTCGTAGATATACTAGTAGGTACATCTAGGTACATTGTCTCTCACAAACCGCGCTTAGGAGTTCAGGAGATAAAAAAATAATCTATATATATATATGTATATATAAAAATGAATTGCTGTTCGTTAGTCTCGCTAAAACTCGAGAACGGCTGAACCGATTTATCTTATCTTGGTCTTGAAATGTTCCTGGAGGTCTAGGGAAGGTTTAAACGGTGAGAAAATATGGAGAAATTGCGAGGAAGATAGTAAAAACAACATTTTCATTTTCCCATATAAACTGTTCTGCCTAATTGCCTTTCAAACATTTGACGTTCCGCCATTTTAGCGAAGGAAGAGTTTTAATGTCGTTAGGATAGGTGCAAAGACGTTTAGTACTCCGTGTGAATAGGTGATACGAAGTACACCGGGTCATCTAGTTACTTATAAATGTTTAGGTCTTGATGGTATCAACTATAATATCACTTTTGTTGGAGCATATAGGTTTACCCATGACAGACTGATCCTTAGGTCACTTCACACCGAGACGTGATGCTTGAAGAGGCCAGTGGAAAGAGATGCTCGGTCGCCCAGTAATCCTCTAGGAACGTTCGACATCAGACTTGAGGACCCTTAAGGTCTTCTTAAAAACCCGGTGACGCAGAAAATGTCATCAGCGAGAACCTGCCGTACCTAGTCAATGAAAAAAAGCACTCACCCAATCCAGCTATTTTAGAACCTACAATCGGGTTAATTTTTTGGTAAGGTACTTAGGTAACTACTTGAAAATCACGTTTTCTGACTGACTTTTGTGGGACGACGTGCACTTCGTTCTATACCCACAAAAAATCGGTCACTGATTAGCGGGCGTGGACGGGCGATTACTGTAGAACTCCACGAGGCGGGGATAGCATTAGACCTTGTCCAAAAGAGCGAATTCGCCGCGAATCTCTACGCGCGAACACACAACGCGCGTTGGCGAGGAGCTCAATACATTGCGTCCGCAAGCTTCGCGCGTTGAGCCTCAGTATTTGTGTTCGCGCGTAAAGATTCGCAGCGAATTCGCTCTTCTGGACAAGGTCTTAGGGCTGGCAGCGCGTGTGTGACACCCCAATGTTGCAAGTGCCTGTAGGCTATGACTGCTTACCATAGCATTGGCAGATTGGGCCGAAGATACCTAGGTATGGTTATTTGCCAACTACATCACAAAGAAAATGAGGATGCATGGACTTAAATCAAAACTCTCTTTAGTAAGTACTTTACAGTATTTTTAATTTACGAATGTTGATGAGCTACGCCCATGTGTACCTAGATTAAACAGGTATACAGAGGCTATACCCATGCATAAACGCAAGTAAGCCATAACTGTTTATGTAGACATACATGTATGTCTATATAAACAGTTATGGCTCACCTGCGTTTGTGAGATAAATGCTTATCTTACTTATCATCTCTCCTGTGAGGTGGCAGAATTCAGCCATAAGAACGTGGGCATGGCTGACAAAAGCCACACGTGTAGGGTTGCCATCTTCTAAAATAAAGAAGCCTAACTCTGCGTTGTATAAGGCCGGACATTTTGCCCCGAAAGCAGTAACGTATCTACACGTACGTAATTTAGGACATAACTTCTATACACTAATAAAAAATCTGTCACAAGATAGCCTTACAAAAACCGTAAAGGCCGGACATATAAATATTGTGCTGGACACGACCTAAAAAGCCAAATATTGCCTACTAAAGTGGCCGGCAACTCTATCCACGTGACACTCGAGAATTCATATGATCATGCTCGCAATCCCATGAGGGGTTGAGTAGAAACTAAGGTAACTCTTTGTTATACATAAAGCCACATCCTGCAGTATGGGCCATGCAGCGCCTCCAAATAGTGACAGGTTGCCAGCCTATCACCTACATAAAAGTGCCCCTTTTTGTGCCAATCCCAAAAATATCAATCGTTCAGTAAACAATCTAACGCAAAAGCCACAGTCTTTGGCAAAAGCCAGCAAGCAGGACATTATATTACACTCAAAATGAATAGCAGATAGTGGGAATACACGTTTCACAATCTACATTAATGGAGATTCATAATGGGAAGGTATACGGGGATGTGCCGGAAGAGGCGAAGCTATAGGTACCTAATGCGACAGTACCTACTTTATGCTTGGACAGTTCTTCGCAAAGTATTTAAGTATATAAATTGTATTCATCTCTAAATTATTTGTATACAGCAAAAGGGAACATACGGTATCCTCCTTATCGCATCTATCAAAAAGTATCCTCGTCAACTACATAGACAAAAATATTGTGTAGGTAATGTTTTGCGACAAGATTTACTTTAATTGGATTACTTATGTCTGTTGTAGGTAATTAGAAATAATAAATAAATAGATCACTCACACTCTGTCAATGAAGGTCGCGCACAGCTGAACGTGTCGCCAGTTTTTTTTTTCGACTTACTACTGCAGTTTGCCGCTAATGACATTTTCTGCTTTACCGGGTTTTTAAGAAGGCAAGAACCTTGGAGGGTCCTCAAGCCTGTAGGTCGGCTGTTCCTAGGGGATTACTGGGCGACCGAGCATCTCCCCCATGGGGAGTCTCTTGACCGCCTAGCGTCCCTAGGTCGTCCGAATCGGAAGGGAGCGACACGCCCGAGGGTGCCTCTAAAGGCTCGGCCCTCGGCTCGGGCACGTCGTGTCGTGTAGCACGTGGGGAGAAGCGCCCCGGTACATACCTGTATCGGGTATAGCACGAAGTGTGTAGACCGGGCGCACTCTTTTTGCGGTGAGTCGCTCTCGCACGACTTTTGTATTTTTTATCTCCGTCACTTAACAATGCAGCTCAACGTGTCTCTGTCTCTCGTACAAGTTTTGTATTTTTTGTTTCGTTTACTCAAAATGTCCGAATAATAATGTATTTTCTAATAGGAATCTTCTTGAAAATATAACTGTTTGGTGTCTACTTACGCGTGAAAAGTTATTCCTTGTGTCTTGTTAGTGCGCCTTGAGCGATTTGTGCACTGTAAGTATACACAGGAAGGCATTTTTTGAACGCTATTTTTCTTATTGATTTTTTTGTACAAACGGTTCACTGTCCTAATGGAGACTGAGACGTAGTAGGGTCATTTGTCTTAGTTTTGTAGGCACACGCGCGTTACTCGGGTAACGTATCTATCTTCCCTTTTTAACATGCTTATATTAGTTTCACCTATATGTTTGTATGTATGTAACTGACTCGTTTGGACTCGATTTTGACCCACTTTAAACGGTCAGATTTCATTTAAACTTAGACTTATCAAATTTTCACTTTGTTATTTAACAGAAAAGCGTGTTTTTTATTTTTTGCTTTAATCTAAGTACTGTGTTCATTTTTATTTCATCTTTCAGTTACATTCGCGATGTCCAAGAACAGGAGACCGCTGATGGTGGTCGGAGGGTACAAGTTTTCTCTCCATTACTCCCGCAACGAAAAAGAGAGATGGGAGTGTAGTAGACGAAGCTACTTCGGATGTAAAGCTGTGATACGGCTGTATAAAGGCGAAACCAAGTACTATAATACAGAACATAATCATGACCCTTGAGTTTAGTTTTGCAGAATCAATTGTAAATAATGTAAAATTCTTACGTCTGTCCACAAACTTTCATGTAAATATGTTTGTGTGACAGTTAGGTATGAAATGTAATTTTATTTAATGTGATTAATATTTTGCACCTCTCCAGCACCAAAAGAGCTCTTTCGCTTTGTAAAATCTCGAAGCAAAAACTGCTCAATCTTCACCTTGATACTAAATCAGATGTCCTTTTTTGAGCAGGCTGTATTTTATGTAGAACATAAATATTGTTTTATACTCGAATCATGGGTTCAATCAAACCTTCGTTAAGGTATGAATGATTCCGATCTCGGCTGCACGCAGCAGCGCTGGTCCCCATATAGTGTTCTAGGTTCTAGGTCTATTTAATTTGAAATAATGTTTGGTGACCTGTGGAGCCGCGACAACACACACTGCTGCGTGCAGCGGAATTTTTAGATTACTTAGATTACCGAAGTGTCTGTTAGCGTAGTTATGGTAGATCTATTGAAAATATTGTATCAAATTGTTGCGAATATTTTTATATAAGTAGCACTAATTTAAATGGTGGAAGTAATTTTATTTAAATGTAATTTAAATTAAAAAATAAAGCTAGTAAAATTATCTCAATATTTTTCATTCCTAATGTTTTGGATTTAAACTGTCCGAAATTAAACTTAGCGCAATGTAAACCGTGTCTGTCATAATCTATAATGGATAGTTTAGAAGTTAATAAAAAAGTTTCCAATCTTTAATAATAATAATAATAATAAAGTGTTTATTCATAATTATAGTGCTGGTTTAGTAGCTATTAATGAATCAATAGTTACCGTTGAGAATAATTTATCAAAAAAAAAAGATTTTACAAATACAATTATAACTTTGTATGTAGGTACCTATGTGTATATTGAAGTACCTACCTACCTAAGTAAAAGAAAAAAAAATCAGTTACCTACCTACTTAGTAAATTAAAATTATAACATGATAATTGCAATGTCTACGAAATCTATTACCTATACTAGTTTTGAATATTGGCAGATGATCACAAATAACTGATTAACTAACAAAATACTGACGCCGTCTTGGTGCAGTGGTCAGTATACCTGGCTACACATCAAGCGGTCCGGGTTCGAGTCCTGGTAGCGGTAAATATTTGTGTGATGAACACGAGTATTTGTTGCTTCTGGTAACAAAGGCACATCTTTAGCATATTCCATTCTAAGGAAAATGTATGAATGTCAATAACATTGTTCTAAAGATCTAGTGGAGACCTTCGCATATTGGGCTGTCTGGTAACGAGGAGGCTGATCGATTGGCTAGAGCAGAAGCTAGCGACGGTTCTACAGTGAGGATAAATCCAAATCATTCGAAAATCTTACCAAAATTCAAACGTAAAATATACGATGTATGGAAAGAGCACTTTACAAACGTTCACTTGATAAGGGCATTTGGCACAAAACAATACAGAGTCAGCCTCCTCGTATACCTTGGTTTGCTAACTCAACAATGAAACGAACTCATGTTGTTCTCTCTGGACACATTCCATTAAATAAGTTTGCATACCTAAGCAATAAAAAAGGAGTCTCACCGAACTGTGTACAGGTAAAATAGGCAAGATCTCTTAATAAAACTAGGTTTGAATCAGCATGACGTCAGCCTATTCTATCTAATGCTGGCGGAACTGACGTCTGAATCTGCGAAGGTTCTACTAGAATGTGCTATAAATAATATTAAGTTCTAGTGTATAAGAATTTTTATAATTTTATAGAGGTGTTCTAACGATATATAACTTATATACTATAGTTTTAAAGGTACTTTAGGACTGGCATGTACAAAGTCCTTCAATGAAGAAAAAGAAAATTACGATGCAGAAAGGAGATTTTATGAGACTTACAACTTTTAGAACGCCAAAATGAAGGTATACTAGATTTCAGTTTATTATCTCTCATTCTGAGGATGACCCCATTTTTTGCTTAAGTGATTGGACTATTAATTATTGTTGTGTTACCTATATGGAAGTTCTAAATAAAAGTCTTTAAATGGAACTGTCTTCCTCATTTATAGCGGTTCTCATTTTTCTAAAGATCCGACTGGCCATAAACGATGCCAGAACCTTTAGCAGTGTGGTAAAAATCTGCACCGATACCAAAATAAATTGGGACATGGGTCCCGGCCACCTATGCCTATACAGAGTTATTGGTAAAACACCAAAAACCTTCAAAACAATTGAAGATCTCATCAACCAATCAACTTTTACAACTCGAGAAGCAACTCTGAAATCGCGAAAAAAGAATCCGCTGTTACATACAACAGTACAAAACCTGGGAACCAAATGTATGAAACGACTGATTTGTTTTCGCGAATTCAGGCCCGGACCCACCAAATCGGAGATGTTCTAAGCGGAGACGAGAAGAGATGTTTTGCAACAAGGTGTATCTGTCGCAGGGAAATGATGAAAATGGGGATTTGATCAAATCCCTAAGGAATATGTTCAAATCCCTGCAGATGTTAAAATGGCTATTAGATTTTATGATTCCTCTTATGAAATTAAGTGATTTGATCAAATCCCTGAACTGCTTTAGTGAAATGACAAAAATAAAAATCTAACATAGTTAAAACATTTTTATTAAGCAATTCAGACATTGAAAGACTTATAAATGTACAAAAATGGTTATAGAAAGTAATAAGTATGTAAGACAAGTAATTATTTTAAACGAAAAGTACTTATAATAATTCAAGGGTTTTTTTATATGTATAAAGCTGTTTTTTATTTATTTTTGTTCAAACAAGTCGTGGATTTATGGCACCTAGAGTTGCAAAGAACGTTATTTCTTTAACAGGCACATTAATTTGTTTTGCACTGCACTTTGGATTTATCACAGGAATATTTTTTAAAGCCTTGCCCACCAAATAATGATAATTTAGCTGCGATTTCACGCAAGCTTAGCTGAATTGGTGGCACTGTTGAGCGAAACATTAAACCACGAACTCATAGGTTTATTCTTTGTTGCCACTTTGTTGCAACTGAGGTAAAGGAGGCAATAATTAGCGAAAACAGTGGTGTTCAAGTCCTTACTTGTCTATTTTTGTCTTTTCACTAAGGAATTTGATCAAATCTCTAAATTTCATAAGGGAAATGTTAAAATCTAATAGTTATTTTAACATCTGCAGGGATTTGATCAAATTCCTTAGGGATTTGATCAAATCTCTATTTTCATCATTTCCCTGCGACATATCCACCAAATGTGAGCAGAGATGCGTACTAACTAGACTGTAGCGGTGATGTGTGCGATGTTTGTTAAGATTGCAGTTGAATTCGATCTTTACACGCCGCTGACATCTCTTCTCGTCTCTGCTGCGTTTAGTCGGCCGGCGCCAGCTTGCGAGGCACAGCTCACATCTCCGCTAGCTCGATCGCGCCATACAAATATGATTCATCTTCGCTCGGTGGTATCCACTGAAGCAGAGCGGAGACGAGATGTGTGAATAATGAATTTCTATTGGTTGTTTAAAACACAGCTCCTCTCCTCTCGTCTCGTCTCCGCTTTGGTGGAGTCCCGGCCGAGTTGCTTCCGCAGTAAAAGTTGGTGTTGATGAGATCTTCAAATGGATTGCAGTATTTTGTTGTTTTACCAATAACCTGTATATTCAGGATGCTGATTCATTTTCCTAGTCGTTATGGTTTTTCTTATTTATCACTATTTACAACTCCCATGCATTTTCCAAAATTGTTCAGTCAGTCATTTACTGTACAAGCCATCCTTTTATTAAATGAACTGCCAGTGACCACCCGTCGAGCACATGACTGGATACAAGAGACTTTTTCACACCACTAATTATTTATTTATGATTAGCTATATATATTTTTTAATGTAATGTTGACAACTAAATTAGAATATTTATTAGTTTATATAGATTTATATTTGAATTAGATATTTAATTATAAATTATTATTACTATGTATAAGAAAGTTATAATTAATATTGGTCATACCCTCATATCCATCGTCATACCCTCTTCTCATTTTCTTTCTTTCCTGTCCATCCAAAGGTTGTTTGAAAATATCGCTCTTAGCAATAAACCGCCCATTATACAATCATTATGTATCTTATATCTAATAATTATAAGTTCTAAATGTTGATGATGTATGTACAGTAAAGATATTTTTTATGTTACGAGATGGCAAACAAGCTTGCGGCCCACCTGGTGTTAATCGGTTATCGTCGCCAATAGACACTTTCAATATTAACTTAACACTGCAAGTGCGTTGCCATCCCGGAGACAAAGATGACATGCCTTCCATGCACAGTAATTACACTGAAACAGCGAACTGCTTCACAGCAGAAATAAGAAAGGCGGTGGTACATACCCAGACGACCCTACCTGGGTCTACCACCTAGTAAATTTCTACTCTATTCTACATCTGTTCTCTATTATGTATTATAGTCTATTCTATTGTAAATTTTACAGATTCCGGGTGTAATGTGTGCGGAGATAAGACGACTGGAAACCATTACGGGGTCAGCACTTGCGCATCTTGCCAGTATTTCTTTAGGAGAGTCGTTTTTACTAAAAAAGACTTAAACTCCTTCTTCTGCTCCAATGCCCAGTCTTGCAACATCGAAAAATCTACTAGGACCTGGTGCAAGTATTGTAGGTACCAGAAATGTTTGAAAGTTGGCATGCAACCGACTATGGTCAGGTCTGGGAAGTGAGGAGTTCGAAGTAAACAGTATTTAAACTAGGCGGCACCTTAATTAGATTTAAATTCTTCGCTGTTAAGATTATCGGCGATTATTTATTCGAAATTATTTATCCTGCTACTTGAGGAAAGTATTTCGTGTCGTGTGATTTTTTTATAATAGGATCTAGCTAATCTGATGGTTTTAGAAGTGGAGTCAAAACAAAAAAAAACTATTGAGAGAAATATTGTAATCGCTGTATACCTTGCTTAAGTACCTGTGTAGTAGTGAATCAATACGGTTCACTCGAATGAATGTTCACTCCAGTGAATGCTTCATTTTTATTTCATTCCATATTCACACGGTTGGACTTTCAGTACGTTGTTGGAAGATCATTTGTCGCGACGTTTTCTTCTACAAGACTCGAAACAAAATGACCGAATCCGAGTGAACGTTCTCTCAGTGTTCAGACTGTTCATATATCGTTCATTCCGAGTGGGAGTGAAAGATGCCGAATGCCAATATCCAACACTGTTGGATCGGTTCATTAATGAATTCATTTAGCACTTGTGTTTCATTTTGGGTTCACATACTTCATTTCGAGTGAAAGGTACCGAATGAAGGCGAAAATGAACGAAAAATGAACCGTCTGATACCACCTTAAGGGGTTGACATGACTACATGAGCGAGCTAGCGCCACCAAGACATTTAATTTTATAACTCCTAATCAGATCAATTTATTAAATAACATACAAAAACATTTCATTTTTCCGTTTAGTTTTAAAATGGGTTTTTGCGATAAGTGGCCACTTTTGACTAAAACCCATTTTATAACTTAACGGAAGAACGTAAACCAAACGTATATTAGGTAGTTTAATAAATATTAGACGTGTACTGTGATTTTGGACGCTATACTTTTGACGTGACAACGTCTTATAATTCGATAGAGCCGGCTGCACGCACGAAAAAACATGACGTCATGCGGCGTTACCTCGCTCTGAATCTAATTCTCTAATTTGAATTTGGAATTATGTTCTTTAAAATTTAAACTTTCAATGATACCAAAACCAGCCAGATACAAATAGTATAGCCAAAGAGATTTTATTACAAGTTTATTCATACTAAAATGCGAAATCTATTAAACAAATGAAATTAAATTTTTCTTTTGAAAAATGCTACCATTCCATCAGTATTTTCTTAAGACGTTGTCACGTTTAACTATCGTCAGTAAACCGACTTTACAGACAACCAATTTTTTTAAAAATTGATCTGGTTTCGACGGTATGAAATTAAATGTGTGGTGGTTACGCTAGTTGGCTCGAGTCAGCCCCTAAAATGGCAAAGAAAGCTTTGCACTTATTATATTTTTGTATGATTAAAACTAGGATACTAAAACCTAATAAATAATCACTTGTATAATTCAAATAAGATTCGAAGAGAACCTTGATATATAGTAACAGACTATAAACTTAGACCAAATAAAAAGTGAGGACGGGGTTCTGGAAAGAACGGGTAAAACCTCGCTTCGCCCGTGTATTAAGTAATACTAACTTAGTTATATACACACTGTTTCGTTACACGTGTACGTTGTTTTACCGGCCTCAGTGCGTTCACCGCAGCGACAAGCGAGTGAATGAATTGTCTAGCCACATGTGTTACGGATATGCTTTGCAAACATAGTTGTAAACACTATGAAAGATAAAAAAATAATAGTTTTTCCACTTTTTAGTGTGAATTATAACCGCCGATGAAAGTACTTACTTAACAACAACGCCATCTAGTGACGTATAGCTGAACTAACATTCCAAATGTTTAATTTATTAGTCCTGGCGATTCTAATTAGGATAATGGGATATTCTTATCGAATTATTGTAATGTCATCGGTCTTTGATAAGTCTATAGAGTTTAAATGAAATCTGACCGTTTAAAGTGGGTCAAAATCGCGTCCAAACGAGTCAGTTACATACATACAAACAAACAAACATACAGGTGAAACTAATATAAGCTTGTTAAAAAACGCTTGCATAGGCAACTCTATTTGCATTCGACACGCAACCTTTAGACGAACTCTTCACACTCTAGCTATCTCGCTCTCGTGTTATGTCGTCGTATCGCTAGAGGCAATGCTAGTTACAATACGCAACCTCGGTGCACACTCTAGCTATCTATTCCCAACATTATATTTGTTACACCGTGTTTTTCTTGTCCATTTATTTATTTAATAATTTATTGTACACGGATACAAAAATGGAGAACATATTGGTGTAAAAAGTACAAAAGGTGTGGCTTATTTCTAATAGAAATCTCTTCCAACCCACCTTCGAAAGGAGAAGTGATGAAAGACGCAGTCCATCTAAAGGTTGTCTGGAAGAGGTCGCTCTTATAGCGATAAGACCGCACATTGTAGTACATTGTATTATTTTATTTCTAAAGTTTCTTTAAACTGTATGATATTACTGATGTATAATAAAGATTATTCTATTCTATTCTATTGTTATCTATAACTAGCACTATTTGCAATATTTTAGATTTAGATTAGATTTTTTTTTACAAAAATATACATTACTTATGGATCTGCTCTCGTTTTTTATTCAGCTCTCCCTACACAAGAAACCTGCCTCAAGATAAGTAGCCTCCATAACACGATTCTGTGGTATTCCTGTAGCCCATAGGAAGAACACGACACGTCTTTAAATACTCTTTGAATACATAGGAGCGAGTACTTACTGACGCCTTGGCCACACCAAACCACCATAAGCTTATTAAACGATCACGTAGGTATATTTAACAGTCATAGTATGTATATGTAACTGATTTCGCGTGTGTGTGATTTCATATTTAATGTCGGTATTGATTCATTAATCAAAAATAGCAAATTGTTTTTTGGAGAAATAAAAAACTGCTGTTTATGCTCAGTGTTGGGCAAATTTTAATTGCCCAACACAGCTTATAAATAGCAGTTACAACAATATTAAAATTTAAGACCAACAATTGATTAATTGGTAAATGTAACCATAACTACTAACAATTGTTAGGGTTTTACTTAATTTCAGTATTTTTTGATATAATTTATAAAATAATAAGTTTTAATTTCACGTTTTCTATTTTTCGTATGGCAATACTGAGTTTCTGGCTCGGTTCTATTCGGTGCTGTGATTGGTCGGCGACGCCTTTGGTGTCGACCAATCACAGAGCGATATTTTTCGCGCAAAACGAACCGAGCAAGCGCCGGAGGAGACTTGGCTTTGGACGGTATTCTGTTTCCGGCTACCGTAGAGCACGGTCTTGTCTAAGAAGTGTATAGTTTGGTGGAAAAATCGTAAGAATTGTTGAAAGTATCTTGCAGTTTTAATTACATCAAGTGGGTAGGTCTACACAATTGATGAACTGTAAGGGAGAGTACCTACCTTCCGGCAGCCAGTAGTAATTTCTATAATCCTATAATACATGGCGCTGAGGTTATTACCACTGTTGGTGCGATACACTCATATAAGTATATGCCTCGCGCGGCGTCAGCCTGTTGCGACCGGTTTTCTGCCAGTGCAAAGATTTCTGTTGCGCCTATTGTATGTAACTACAGACAACAGCACGTTGGGTTACCACAAACTGTCAAATTTTCCCAATCGATTATGCACTTTATATTGAATATTCTTAGGTTGAAAATCTTTTGGAGAAATTTGACAGTTTTGCATAGCCCGACGTGCTGTTGACTGACTGTACGTCATGGGATTAAAATTGTGTCGGTGATTTTCGTAGTCCTTTTTGGACTGAGTCTCGTAAAGAGGGTTGGATACAGTGTGGTGGAAACTGATTAGAATCTACGAAGCCTATGCAAATATATCGGAGCTATTCAATAAGTAGGTATAGTAGATTATTGTATTTCAGAAATATCATTATTTTTTAAATGACCAGAACCGCTGGCACTGATATGGCCACCGGTTCTGCTTGACTCATCCATAAGGGATTCTGATTAGTGAATAAAAAGATAATTGATCGTGTAACACAATTTTAATAAATTACTTAAATAACTAAACAACAGCCTTTTTATTTTGACCAACTACGAATAATATTTATTTATCAATAGCAATTTCTTTTAAACTAATTTTAATAAAAAAATAATTTAAGAAAAATAAACTAAAATGCGACGAAGGGGCAGAGCTTTGGCTAACAACCGCTCAGTGCAAAATTCAAACGCAATCTGCGTAAGCATCTGCCCCGCCGTCGAACGAGCGCACCGTCCCCACTCCACCGCCCTCTAATTGGAGCGTGGACCAATGGCGTTACGCTGCTCCGCTCACGCGATGACGTTCACAGTCAAATGAGTTTCTTAATTAAAAGCAAACTAAATTTGTTAGAAAAACAGTTTTCACAAATTAAATTAATTAATAATTACAAATCCTTAACTTGTTATTAGTTAAGTGTTAATCTTGTCACAATGTCATCCATTTCATGTTACAATAAATCACTTAATTCCGATGGTATCGAATTTTACAGAACGTAATTACATGAAAACACTAACATTATTTAATCTTAGTTTTTGAAGAGACAACATCATAATTTTCACTACTTTTCCTTAATCTACTACGGTAGAATAATGGTTGCGGCGACATATATAAATGGTTACCAATTTTACTAGACGGTACTGAAGGAAAAATTTTTAGAGCCTGATTTTTCAGTCTTCTAATTGCTATAATAAAGATGATTATATCTAAACATACTGGTTTTTTTATTATTTTATCAATATCCCTTTTAGACATATCAGAAGATATTGAACATGTTGTTATAGGTATTTCGTTTTAATTGTTGATAAACCTTAAGGTGACCGTAGGTACTAGAAGACAATTACAATGGTTAACAATTTATTAACTGTTAATCGTGATTTGCTATTTTACAAAATAGTGACAGGTTATCAGCCTGTAGCCTTATGGGTAACGATTAACTTACATTGATTTAGACTCGAGTTAACCAACACGTAAAACAAGCGATTAAAAGTTATCCGTTGGTTTTTGACAATTCTTCTATACGATGAAATTCCAAAAACAGTCGGTTAAATAATAACCGCCTGTTTAAATGTTGGTGAACTCCAGCCTTAATTGGAAAGTGCAACTAAAATATTTCTTGCGATTAATTTATTTGCAATTACTTTTTCAATGAATTAATAAGTTGATTGAAAAAAATATTGACCAACGCCCAACGCTGTTTATGCTAACATAACATTGTTTTTAGGAAAAATGAGAAAGCGTAACTCATGGACACAAGATGATTTAGAAAAAGCGGTCAATGCTGTTAAAACAGGCAGGCTGCCCACATATAAAGCTGCTGACAAATATAAAATCGCAAGAACAACATTGCGAGATTATTTAATAAGTGGGAAGCGTAAACAAGATTTAGGTAGGAAATCGGTTTTAACCAAAGAACGAGAGAAAGATTTCGTGAAAAGAATTATAAGATTTGCTGATTCCGGGATTCCAATGACAAGAAAGATGATTCGAAAAGAAGTATTCGTGTTTTGTGAGAAATATGACATTCCGCACAATTTTAATAAACTGTCACGCCTTGCCGGTAAAGACTGGCTTGTGCTATTTTTGCAGAGGAATCCCAACGTAGCGAAACGTATTATGAATCAAGCTAGAAGCAAAAAAGCGAGCTAACCTCTTATAGGACGCTCTTGAGTAAGGTTATTTTTATTTTATTTTTCATCATCATCAACAGCTCATATAATGGCCCCACCGAGGGGCTCGAGTCTACCCCACATTAGCGGCCATTAGGCCTTAGTCAACCACGCTGGCCAAGTGCGGGTTGGTCGACTTCACACACAACCTCAGAATTTCTTCATAGGTGTGTGCAGGATCCCTCACTATGTTTTCCTTCACCGTAAAAGCGGCAATTAAACGTACATATGAATTCAAAATTTGAAAACACATTGGTACGTGGCGGGGATCGAACCAGTGCCTCCCGGGTGGGAGACGACGCTCTTACGCACTACGGCCACCGACGGTTTTATTTTATGTTTTAAGCTTTAAGAAATTACTCTAAAAATTGAATGAATTGACGATTGTGATAGTATTTCGAAGGCTATTTGCCCTTTACTTGGAATGGAAGGCAAAAGAATATACAGCCGCATGATTAGTTAGTTTCATTAATAAATCGATCTTGTTTAAATTATTTAAGTACTGAAGGTAAATTTTTTAGAGTCTGATTTTTCAGTCTTCGAATTGCTATAATAAAAATGACTATATCTAAATATACAATTTTTATTTTTTTTATCAATATCCCTTTTACACATATCAGAAGGTATTGAACATGCTGCTTTTGGTATTTCGTTTTAAATGTTGATAAACCTTAAGGTGACCGTACTGGAAGACTCTTCCCTAATTGTGAAAAATGACAATAAATATTTTTTTAATAGTTAATTGTAGTAAGAGCAGTTAACAATTTATTAATTGTTGATCGTGATTTGCTATTTTGCAAAAAAGTGACAGTTTATCAGCCTGTAGCCTTACGGGTAACGATTAAATTACATTAATTTAATTGCAAAGTGCAACTAAATTATTAATTGCGATCAATGTAATTAAGATGAATTTAATTGCAATTACTTTTTCAATAAATTAATAAGTGGATTGAAAAATTTATTGACCAACGCCCAATGCTGTTTATGCTAACATAACTTTTTTTTTTAGGAAAAATGTCTCCAAAGAGAAAGCGTAACTCATGGACACAAGGTGATTTAGAAAAAGCGGTCGATGCTGTTAAAACAGGCAGGCTGTCTACCTATATAGCTGCTAACACATATAAAATCCCAAGAACAACATTGCGAGAATATTTAGTAAGTGGGAAGTGTAAACAAGAGTTAGGTAGGAAAACAGTTTTAACCAAAGAACGAGAGAAAGATTTCGTGAAAAGAATTATAAGATGTGCTGATTCGGGGATTCCAATGACAAGAAAGATGATTCAAAAAGAAGTATTCCTGTTTTGTGAGAAGCATGACATTCCGCACAATTTTAATAAACTGTCACGCCTTGCCGGAAGAGACTGGCTTATGCTATTTTTGAAGAGGAATCCCATCGTAGCGAAACGTATTATGAATCAAGCTAGATGCAAAGAAGCGAGCTAACCCTTTATAGGACGCTCTATAAAAATAATTAATTAATGTTATTTTATTTTTAGGCTTTAAGAAATTACTCTAAAAATTAAATGAATTGACGATTGTGATAGTATTTCGAAGGCTTATAATGTTCTTAATTAAAAAATATATGATTACATATAAATAAAAAGTTATTCTTAGGCAGAAAGGAGAATACTCAAATCTGCCCATAACGCGCAATGACTAAATACCTTAAAAATAATCTAACAAACAATGGTTTCTTATTGTTAATTTTTTATATCAAAGCAAGGTGGTGTTAAAAAGTCATATTTTCAATTAAATGTTGCCTACTAAATTATTATTTGCCCTTTGCTTGGAAGGCAATAGAATATTCAGCCGCAAGTTTAGTTAGTTTCATTAATAAATTATGGCCGCAAGTCTATCCAATTGAGCAATAATGTTATTTTATCCTGTTGTTATCTCGAATTAAAAACTTTGCGATACACTCATGCAAGTATATGCCTCGCGTGACGTCAGCCTATTGTGACCAGTTTTCTGCCAGTGCAAAGATTTCTGTTGCGAGTATTGTACGTTATGGGATTAAAATTGTGTCGGTGATTTTCGAAGTCCCTTTTGTGCTGAATCCCGTGAAGAGGATTGGATAGGTACAGTGTGGTGGAAACTGATTTGAATCCACGAGGCCTATGCAAATATATCGGAGCTATTCAATAAGTATAGTAGATTATTGTATTGTATAAATGGTTACCAATTTTACTAGCCGGTACTGAAGAACAATTTTTTAGAGCCTGATTTTTCAGTCTTCTAACTGCTATAATAAAAATGATTATATCTAAATATACTGTTTTTTTATCAATATCCCTTTTACACATTTCAGAAGGTATTGAATATGTTGCTTTAGGTATTTCGTTTTAATTGTTGATAAACCTCAAGGCGACCGTACTGGAAGACTCTCCCCTAATTGGACGTAGTTATGCAAAAACGTTCCAACCCACGCATAGGTCAAGCTGAGAAAAACGCGTTTATGTGTTTTAGTGGTACGCTTTTTTGTTGTAACGAGTTGAGCTGAGTAGTATGGACAACTTTATTTATTGATTTAAATATTATTTTATTACATATATTTTATTAACATTTAATAATAATAATCATACAATTTTTCGGAAATTGGACTTGGAACGTTTTAAAAAAAAGCTTTTTTGTACGAAGGTGTCTCATATCTTAATTTGCAGAAACGATCCACAATGTCAAAGTTGGTATTTTGAGAAATTGTAACATTTATTTTAAAAATACGTATATTAAAAAATGGAAAAATATAACTAAAAAGAATTATGACATATTTTTTAATCAAAACATGTTTTAACCCGGCGTTATTGTGTCGGAAAAAAGGTACATACATGATCGTTGAGAAGGGTCATTACGACCCTGTAATGATTTTACCTGATATAACAGAAAATATTTATTTCATAGGAATAATTGTTTAGAATTTTTAAACCTAACAACAGAATAGTTTGAAATTAAAACAATGTATTTCATATTTAATCAGTTTTATTCAAATCTAAACGAAGTTTAAGTTAGTAACAACAATTTGTCATATTCTTAAACTTAACAAAAAAGTCAATGCAATTCGATTTTTTAAATCTAAGATAATGCTAATTTTAATCTTTAATAAGGAACTTTTGAAATTAAATAATAGCAACATTATGTAAAATAACAACTTTCTTATAATCAGTTGTTTTTTTAGGGTTTCCGCTACAGTTATTACAGTAGGAAATCAGATGTTCGCTACATACAAACTTATGACAAGCCTTAAAAATATGACTAATCTTCCTGTCTTTTAGGTATAAGGACAGTCTTGGATCTTTTTTGCCTTCCAGATATGTTTAGGTAACAGAGGGTTTCTAGATGTTTCTCCCGTAAATTCAATAGATCTGCATAAGCAGTCATTTTATATCTTACTAGGTCATTCAAATAACTAAAAACACTTAAGTAATAAAAATAATTTGTGGCACAAACTAGCAACGGCGTCGTTCAGCAGGATTATATTGGCAGGTTTGCGCAAGTTTTACTTGTTACACGAGTATCGGGCAACTCAAGCCAGGTGTGCAATGAGAGTGATCCTTACCTCCATCTACTGAGATTCACGACAGTGTGCAATAATTGTTTCATAATAATATTTCAAATCCAAAACGTGCAGGTCATATTGACCCTGCCTCGATGACGCCGGGTTATGCTTGAATATCGTCACAGTTCATTATCCTGAACGAAATACATCTTCCCACAAAATCCATCAGCGTCGTAATTGTAACTTCTTCAAACGTTTTAATTTTTTTATAAAAACTAAGGCAATCAGCTGGGACAAACTTATAGATGTATTATAAATCAGGCAATTTAGCTGGAGCAATGGGTTTTCCGTTACGCCACAAGTGCTGAAAATCAGATTTATTTATAGGTAAAATTACACCTTTTCTTATCTTTTTATGGTTAACTTCCATAAAATCCTCATCAAAAGATGTTCTCATAAAAAACAAATATAACTTAGCTTTATCAATCTTTATATTTTACTTACCGATAAAATAGTTCAAAGGAACTTGGAGCACATAAGAGAAATAAGAATCACTAAATTTTTTTTTAATGTTCCACTAGTCATGAGTCACAAGGTAAGCTGTATAATCTTTATTCGTTAATCGTTTCAAATGTAATGGAACATTTACTACATTAACACAAGGACAATATTTTTACTACATTACTTTTGTTAGAACGTTCCAGACTTCATAACATTGTACATTTTTATAAGTATGTTATTCAATAATCGGCTCAAATATAATTGGAACATTGAGAAGAAGTTACATTAAACCAAACAAAGTGTAATATTGTTTTCTGACCACACATGTGTATGATGATAATAATATTTTTGTGAATGTTTTGGTATTATCAGTGTCTATATTTAGTAATTTATTTCATTAACATTAACTAAGATAGTATAATTTCTTATGCAAAAAGACATTTCCTCGAATTTTTCAAGTAGATTTATTTATACTGGCTCTAATATTAGCTTAAAGGTAATAGCTAGCTGATAAATTATTTATTTCAAGATGCCTAAGCATTTTGTTACCTACTAAATTAAATAATATGTTGTATTGATGTCAAATCTTACCTTGTTGAGAACAAAAAAAAGTGATGGATCGTTTCAGGAATAGATAAATTTGTATTCCCGCAACTAAATGCGATTTGAATCGCTTATATTTGCCGCTATGACCTATCTTAAACATTACAAATAACATGGAACGTTTTAAAGAAATAGATATTTCAAATGACAGTTTTTTTTTCAAAATGTACCAAGATGATTGAGTCATTATTTTGATTTTTTTGGGTAAAGGACAGTTTTTTTCAAAATGTTCCAAGATGACTGAGCCATTCTTTTCATTTTTTTTGGGTATAAAATGAATTAAAACAGTACGATCCAAGATAATTGGCACTGTATTAAAATATGATTAGGTCGTTTGGTTCGTTTCATCACTTGGACCTATTTATTATTTCGAAGATTTTTGTCTTAAGAGAGTCAATGTCTTGAGCACTTGATAGAACGACCCAAAACACCTAGCTTGGGCACAGAAACTCAATTTTGACAACTTTGTGGATTGGAACGTTTTTGCATAACTGCGTCCAATTGTAAAAAATACAATTAATAATTTTTAACAGTTAATTGTAGTAAGAGCAGTCAACAATTAATTAATTGTTAATCGTAATTTGTTATTTTGCAAAATAGTGTAACGGGTAACGTTTAAATTACATAAATTTAATTGCAAAATGCAACTAAAATATTAATTCCGACATTAGGTAATTAGGATTATTTTAAGTAATTGAAATTACTTTTTCAATCAATTAATAAGTTGATTGAAAATTAATTGATTAATGCCCAACACTGTTTATAAGTATAACATTTTTTAGGAAACATGTCGCGTCCACAGAAAAAGCGTCACTTATGGACACAAGATGAATTAGAAAAAGCGATCTATGCTGTTCGAACCGGCAGGCTGTCCACCCATAGAGCCGCTTACACATATAATATCCCAAGAACAACATTGCGAGAATATTTAGTAAGTGAGAAGCGTAAACAAGAGTTAGGTAGGAAAACAGTTTTAACCAAAGAACGAGAGAAAGATTTCGTGAAAAGAATTATAAGATGTGCTGATTCGGGGATTCCAGTTACAAAAAAGATGATTCAAAAAGAAGTATTCATGTTTTGTGAGAAGCATGACATTCCGCACAATTTTAATAAACTGTTACGCCTTGCCGGCAGAGACTGGCTTATGCTATTTTTGAAGAGGAATCCCATCGTAGCTAAACGTGTTATGAATTAAGTTAGATGCAAAAACATCCTTTCAAAGGACTATACAAAGAGTGCCATTGCCACACAATACAAACACATAAAACATAAAAAAAAATGTTATTCTCTTAGTATTATAAGGTTATTACTTTTAGACTAAGAAATTACTCTATAAATTAAATGACGATTGTGATAGTATTTCGAAAGCTCCGCATGACTAAATGTACCTCAAAAATAATATAAGTAATTATGTTTTATTATTGTTTATTTTTATATCAAAGCAAGGTGGTGTTAAAAAGTCATATTTTTAATTAAATGTTGCCTACTACAGTATTATTTACCCTTTACTTGGAAAGCAAAAGAATATACAGCCGCATGTTAGGTTAGTTTCACTAATATCAAGAAATCGTCTAGCAAGAACGTTATTTTATCCTGTTGTTATCTCGCAAAACGAACTTTTAAATAGAAAATACTATAAAGGACTTCTTTATCAGTTAAACAGCCTAATAAAATATTAAATATTTAGGGTCTACTATTATAATTGAGAAAATAATACTGACTGACATCATAAATTGTTGCAGAAATAAAGAAAAAAAAAGACAAGGCTGTATGGGCTCTGATCCCTTTGCATTTACATTTGACATTTAAAAACTTTACTTAACATGAGTAATGCGCCCTCCACACTCTCGCCGAGAACCCCCGAGAACACCCGAGAAGCGTGAATGTAATTAGTTTCTCGCGTTCTCGTTCTCGGGCTCGCCTGTTCTCGGCTCGGTGTCGGTTTTTTGGCCCGCTTCAAAGGGTTTCTCGGGCGAGAAAAGAGAACCGTATCACATTCTCGTTTGTTCTCGTTCGGCCTCACTGTGATGTAGCAAGTGATTTCCATCACATGTGTGTGCTTTGCATTTATTATTTTATTAATCTGAGCTTTGAAACAGGGCCTGTCTAAATAATTAATTTTCTAACCTTCTTTTTACAACATTGAATTTTCTTCTAATTTTTTTTCGGTATTTAGTTAAGATCGAAATTCATAGCAATTCGTTCAGGTTTAAGTCCCGTCTCAGCACTTATCCATTCCATCCCAGGTTTTTTTTTCTAGTCTATTTATTTTGGTATCCTCTATAAAATATTCTAAAACAGCTCATTGCTAACATTAAAACAACCAATATCCTAGTAAAAACGGATGATATAATTTCACTCCTTCGCTTTTTCGATCCTACAAACTGCTGTGGTTTACTGTAAATACCAAAGCCGTTGCACTGTCAGTCCTCCATTTCGCATGACGGTCGAGAACGCAAGTGAGAAGGTCGCGTGAGTGTGGATACCTTCGGTTCGTTTCTCGGGTCAAGTCTCGGCGAGACTTCTCGCCTGAGTCTGGAGGGCCTATAATGTTTGAATGTAGCATGAGCTAGATCCCTTTGCCTTCTCTTAAATAGGGAGAATTTAAGAACAAAAAACTACAGCTGTCGTTAAGTCAATTATTTGAATTTAATATAACCTCGGAATGACTAACAACAATTATAATTTCTCAAAACTCTCCCAAAATAATTTTATGATATTTTCCCCACATAAATTATAGATTTTTCCTAGTCTTTGGTATTCATTTCCTGTGAGCGCAATAATGGCCTAAATCCCATATTAAAGGTGAATACCTTTATCGTAGACGTTATCAAACTACAGGTTTTTAAATCTTAAAAATCAGTGTTTTACTTTTGTGTTTTTATTTGTTTATTCGTTGAAAACAGCATAATGGTATATATTTTATTTCAATAATTATTAAACAAAGTTTTGATATCCATATTGTTTTGTTCTTTCCCCTTTCATATTATTATTACAAATTACCTTAGGTAGGCCTAATTCGACAGAACTACCTTATAAACAAGGAGATACTAGTCACTTAACAGGGTGTTTGGTACATGGGATATGAAGCGGGTACCTACCCATATAAATAGTATGGCGATATCAAAATGTTTAAATTGTAAAAAAAAAAATATATTTCTCCATACAAATAGTTTGGTCACAAAAACAAAATGTATGAAAAATTCAAAAAATATTTTTACAATTTTGAATTTTTAATATAACCATAGTATTTATATGACTATGTTAGCATGGGTAGGTGCCCGCTTCATACCCCATGTACCAAACATCCTGTATATGGTCAGATATCTAGAATATTTTATATTTTAGTAACATGATCTGCTGTGGTCTGTAGGTACTGATATAATGTTATTCTAAATTTCGCGGTCTGACGTGCTTGAGCTATAAGGCCAAAATCGCTTGCGCACACTTTTCACACAAGCACGTCAGATATTAGAGCGCTTGTATTTGTTATCTTTTTATTTTATTGGTCGTAAAACATAGCTAAATAGTAGTCGTCGCGTGAATTCTACACGTTAAACTGTTGTTGGATCGCTTAAGCTCGCCCTCCATAGTACCTAGTAATCCGATCACGAGCGCTAATGCTCCGTTACCACTGCGTAGTTCGCAAAGTAACACTAGACAACCAGGCACTAGTCACACCTTTGTCAATCACAGCACCGTCGAATAACAGTGCGAAGACCGGGTCTACACACTTCACGCTATACTCAGACAGATACGTACCGGGGCGCTTTTCCCCACTTCCGCCACGATACGATGTGCCTGAGCCGAGCCTTTAGAGGCTTCCTCGGGCAAGTTGCTCCCTTCCGAATCGGTCGACCTAGGGACGCTAGGCGGTCGAGAGACTCCCCGAGGGGGAGATGCTGGGTCGCCCAGTAAATCCCATTGTGTCAAGGTCTTCGCCTTCTTAAAAACCCGGTGACGTAGGAAATGCCATTAGCGCCAACCTGCAGTAGTCAGTCCGAAAAGTACAAAGTGAAATACAAATAACCTTTATATGACCAAATGAAAAAATTCCCGCGTCCTCACACTTATTTAAGTAACGCCGCAAAAGGACCTAATCCCTCTGTCACTCATATTATATTTTTATATACATATACCTATGAGAGGAGGTATATGTGTCTCTATATTAAATAAATATTCTTTGAATACTGTCTTCACTCCTTTCCAAAAATATCAAGTTGTCTGCGTTCGACGCGGTTATGTAATGCAGCTGACTCACGTTCAGCCGGATTGTGATAGCGATGCGGTCTGCAAAGCGTCGTCTAACGTCTTCACTATGCTTCCGCTTCAACAGGTCGCCTCCCCCTCCGCTCAGTCGCTCTAGCGTTGCCGACGAATTGACTGTTCTTATTGGGTGAAACCAGTTACCAGGCGACCCGTCTCTCCAATAGGAGCGCGGCTCGCTGTCAATCAGACACGTCAGTGTCACGCGATTATCGCCTACAAGTGGTACACCGGTATGTTTGTCGATTGTGTGTGAAGTCTTCCTAAAACGCGTTCCAGTTCGCACGATTCCGTCACCAAAGTGTTTGATTGCTGATTTTTTTTCTCTTGATAGAAAATTGTGTACTAAGGTGTAGTGAATAGGTATTAGAATACTATGTCGTAGTGAGCCTTTTTTTTGTTGACGGGGAAGTCAAATGCTTACGCATCGTCCCTGCGGGGTGGTGCCAACTGCAGGCGATATGTGGGACTCGAGGTAAAGGCGTTCCATACCCACTAAACATCCTCCCCAGCCTGACCCTCAGCGCGCTATTACGGGACGGCTCTGGGTCTGCGCACGTGCGCAACTTCACCGAGATCGTTCCAACGCTGCTCGTCTAGGCACTCCTTACATCAATTGGTGGCCAGCAGCCACTCTTCCACCGACGGCTGCTCGACAAAGACACCGGCAGCAGCCATCGGACCGCACCCGGGGGACTTCGGGCGCGATCGAGGCCCTGAATAGGGCCATCCGAAACTATCCGTGGTGGGAAAACAAAAACAATTCCTCTCGTTGTAAACCTAGACTGACGCTTTGATGATCTACTCTTGACATGCAAAGTCACAAAATGTTTATTAATTACAATTAATTCCACAGAAATGTGCCCCGTGTGCGGCGACGTAGTGTCGGGTGTTCACTACGGCGTCAAGACCTGTGAGTCTTGCAAGCTGTTCTTCAAGAGATCAGTGCAGTGCAACAAGCATGAGAGTTACCGGTGTAAGAACGGATCCTGTGACATCAATATACAATCCCGGTGCTGGTGCAGACGTTGCAGATTTAACAAGTGCATCCTAGTTGGTATGCGACCGGTTAAAGTTAAAAAGCAAGATTCAGATGTAGTGTGTTTGTAACATACGTGTTAAAACGACTTGGTAGCGTCTTCGATATCGAAATACATATATATATATATTTGAGAGATATTCAAGTCCCGAAGTGTCTTCTAATCGTGTGGGTCTTTGTAAGGGTTGAATTGGCGGAACATTTGGCTCGAAGGACCATTGGGAACATCATTTTTATACAAATATTTAAAAGCATAATATGTTTTTTTAACTATAAAAAATACTAATAAAATGTTTATACTTAATCTATTTGACATTATAATAAGAAAAAGTTTGTATATCAAAACGAATAACGCTAGAAAAAGTTTTGGACCATTTTTAAATTGCGAATTGTGGGCTCGATGTCTGCCTTGGGACAATTTTTTTTCTTGTCGTATTCGTCTTACATTTTATGTTATTTAATTATGTTTAGTTTTGTAAAATTGTTTTATTGTTATTGATAATTTTTTTAAATTTATTTTTATTCTCTTCTCGATTATGTTTTTATTAGTTAAAGATAATTTACTTACAAAATAATTAAGTCTATTCAATTTTATTTTTTAAAGCCCTATGTAGTATCTACCTAGATAAGTACGTGCAATATGTTTCTTGGTAATTCTGATTGCTACTAATTATTATATTTATAATTTATGATTAGATTAGCGAATGTTAGCGAATAAATAAATAATGAACTATTGCTGAAAATAAGACTTTAGTATAAGGTTTTTCTTTGAGTTGAGGGAGAAAGAAACACTTGGCATTAATCTCACATACCTAGGCTTGAAATTAACTCTACGTTTTCTCTAGACAGTCTCAAAGCAAGCGTTCCGTTCAAATAGCTAGAATTTAAAAATACTTTAGTACTTTTGACCTGGGGCCTTACCACAATCTTTATAAAAGCGATTTTTAGGGAAGGCAATTGGAACTAAAGCCCATACAGCCTCGTCTTTAGTTATTTTTTCAATAGCATTTTTATTTGTTTTATTTGAACATTTAAGGATAGAATTAAACGCTTGAAGACAGATGAGCGTGTCAGTTTAGGTTGTTTATGAAGGTCATGGTAAGAATTCTTCATACAAATTGAATGAATTATAACGCGTTCGCGATTCAACTCTGAACTGAATCGCTGTCGAAAGTAGCGCCAAAACTGAGTCACGTTAGCGTCATAGTAAGAATTAACGATTCTATTCAGTTTAGTAGAAAAATGCACTGAAAAAAATCGACTTTTCTTATGTATCGTAATTTATTTATTTTACAATCTTTCTCCCTCTTTCAAAACTACTTTTGTGGAATTATCTCGCGTGTATTTGGGTATAATTGAGTTCGAAGTTTCAAATATAATTTACAGAAAAAATAAGAATAATTTTACATTATATGGTGCTGGCTGGGGTACAGTATGGGTAATAAAAGTTTCGTAACGTTAAAGGAGATATTTGCTTGCATAATGGTAACTACCATGCCAACATTTAATTTTAAACGAAACAGATTACGTAGGTACCTATATGAAATCAAATCAATTATTGACTTTAACGAACGTATAATGACCAGTGTTTTTAATCTTTATATATATAAATTACATGTCACGTTGTTTGTCCGCGATGGACTCCTAAACTACTTAACAAATTTTAATCAAATTTGTACACCGTGTGCAGTTTGATCCATCTTGAGAGATAGGATAGTTTTTATCTTGATAAGTAGTCTTTTTTTTTTACTGCAGATACAATGTTATAGGTCAGTAGTATGAAATTACCACAGCAACGCGTGGCCGGGACAGCTATTGTTGATATAAAACTAGCTAACATAGGTGTATAATATATTGTCTCTTGCTCTGGTTAGCATTATTAAGAGCGCCTTCAAATTATTGGCGTGTAAAACGTTACAGTGACACCACTGTGGCTCGCTCGAGAACGGCAGTCAAAGCGCCACTGTCGTGACTCGCGCATGTCTTATATGCGGGAGTAACATGCATTTATTAATATTTAATTATCAATCACATAACTGAGACTTGAAACAAAACATTACTAAAACTTACTGTACTGCGCCACAGTCGAACTACTGCAACGCCTGTCCATGGTAGCGCCAATGAAGCACTTCCTTACGCCTCTAATTTGAAGATAATTAAGTACAATTTTATATACAGCCATTTGCTTAGTGATATATTTTCTAAATATACTAAAGGAATATGATTTGATAAAGGAATGAATTTGAAAATTGACGAAGGTGTTTGTATCCTGACTTTACACAATCATGTCTATATTTTCTTTGTTTTGTACTTAGATACATGTCTAATTTAGTTTTTAATTCGATGTTAATAAAAATATCTTTCCTGGAAAAGGTTGTTTTTATAGTACTTACCTATTTCCTAGGAGGAGGTTCTCATTTCGCCTGTATTTTTTTATGTTTGTTACCTCATAACTCTTTTATAGGCTGTACCGATTTTAATGATTCTTTCGACCTTTGGAAGCTGGTGCTTGTCATGTCATGTGGTCCCATTTAAATTTGATCGACATCTGACGAGCAGTTTTTGAGTTATCCCTAATGATACCTATTTAACTGACATCGATGATATCGTAATCTTATCCCTTGTGTGGTAAGATTTCGAGATAGTTTCCTGAAAATTTCTATACGATTTCTATATTCGATTATCATAAAAAAAAAAAATTTCTCCGTTTTTAGTTTTGAAGACGGTTTTTTACGCTATGAGGTTGACATACAAGCACACAGCCTGCTTGCTGGTAAGCAGTTTCTGTTTTCTGTAACCTATAGACACTTCACCGTCGTCAAGTAGCACTCCACCGTTAACCCTCATCCGCTAACATTTGGAGCTCTAAAAACCATACTTATCCATACAAAGCTCCGAATTATTGTTCACTGAAAAATCTATAGTCAGCTCTAACAATATTAATCTGAATAATTGAATGTAAGTGGATAAGTCAATGATTGGTCCATTGTCATTTTTTTATGACGAAGAACAGATTTTTGTAAGACCGACTATGAACTTTTCGGCGAACAGTAACTCGAACGATAGGTTTATTAATAAACCTCACCTAAGTTTACGTCCATCTTGTTATCCAATCCATTAGGTTAATCTTAACTCACTTAAGTGAAACTATATCAGTGTAAATAATAATAATAAACACTTTTACTGCACACAAAATAGAAAAATACACAATAAAAATAGAGAAAAAGAAACAGTACAAAGTGGGCGGCCTTATTGCTAGTAAGCAATTCTTACAGGCAACCTTGGAAGAAAGGAAAATAAGAGAAAGTAAATAGGTATGAGTGCAGGAAAGTGAAAGGCACTTACAATCTTATACAAGATAAAATAAAAATACAAACAATTAGAAAGGAAATAAGAAAAACAATATGGACAGGTAACAAGGACTCCAAACTTGACTTTTAAAGGAGTTCAATGTGCATTTCCCAAAAAGCACAACTTTTCTTATTCCTTTTCCGTGCATGCGATGCACGGAAAAGGAATAAGAAAAGTTGTGCTTTAGGATCATGTCGCGATTGAGGCAGTGACATGACGCTATGCGACTGTGCTTGAAAAACCATACATACTCATAATGTGACCCGTACGGAGTAGTGCGCCCGGAGGGATGCTCCGCGCAGACAACACGCATTGCTCTGAAGTCAGCCTTAAAAACTGCGTGCATCGACGCGTTCTCTCCGTTAATTAAAACAGTCAACTGCGTTTTGGTCTAATCCTGTTTTATCTTTCAGGTATGAGGCCTTGCTACAGCTGGTCGCGAGCAGGCAACGCCATTATTCTCCTTGGCGAATACCGCTTCAAGAAACGGTCGCGGCACATCAATCAGAAACAAGAAATGCACTGGGTATGCAACAAAAGCGATAAGGGATGCAAGGCGAAGCTAACTACTTTTAATGACGTCATTATTAAAATTCATAATGTTCACGAGCACGGTCGTGTTAGAAAGAAATGATGGGAGGCTTTAAAACGGTTAACGCTTCGCCAAGCAGAACGTCAGAGCGCTGACATGACGTCACATGATAGCGTTGAATTGTACTATAGGTACTATAATAGTATTATCGCAGCGTAAAAACAGTGTTCGACGCCTTTGAAGTTGAGAAAAATGCCGCTTTTATCTAGACAGCTATTAGACCAGCGTGTACCGAACGAGTGTATGGCAGCTCGGTGGCACCACTGCGTCTCTGACGAGAAGTCCCGCGTCCCACTCACGATTGGTGCTCGTTGGCTCGTTCTTACGATTACTTATAGAGACTGTGGTATTATACTATCAAACATAGAGTTATAGTCACTGAACGTTGGCGCTAGTAGTCAAGGCTATGTCGCGACGCTATGATGCTTTAACGTACTCTAAGTCGCATTCTGTTTGGCGAAGGCTTTATACTGCGATTTTTTCTCGCGTTCTGTGTTGCGAATTTGTCGTGAAACAGTTGTGATGCAGCCGCTTCTCTATTTTAAGCGTACGATGATACACAACACTACCGCTTCTACCACCGCCTTCCTACCTTTAACCGCCTCAGTGGGCCTTATTCCCCTGGATCTTAATCCAGAGATCCTTGGTCCGATCCCAGGAGAGTACTTTGTGCCCTTTGATTGATGGTGGGACCTGTTTTCCATCTGCCTGGCTAGTTATCACAATCTTAGCAAAATGTCACACTAATCATAGTGCTAATAGCATTATTGTGGAAAAAAATCGTAAGCAATTAATCACTAGTGTGCGTCTTGAGTGACGCGTCCAGAGTGCAAGCGGACGCGCACTTTTAACGGCGCATACAAACCGCGCGTATAATTCGCCGTACGCGGTGCGCCGTCACTCAGAACGCGCACTAAGGCCCGTGTTATATAATAGAATGACACTTAAAAATCAATCATGTCTTGAGAATCGTTTGTCACTTTCTATTAAGCACAAAGTGATAGAGACGTACATACGACGTTCTAGAGAAAATTGCAGTATAAACCCCGTTAGGGACATTATCATTTGTGTATTCCAAAGATAAAACAATTTTGTATAGTTTTTAAGAAATTTTATATTTTAAACATAACATAGGTACTTAGATTACCTATTTTGTAAAATAATATCAAGCTTCTCTATACTTCGTTTGCTCACCAATCATGTATTCCTAGTTCCACTACAGTTCTATAAGGATAAAGTAAATTACTATATACATATAAGTTTTTAATATTACGGGTTTTTACGATGAAAACTAATATAAATCAGGTTATCAATTCAGGTTAAGGGTCTGACTCGGGCCAACTAACGCCACCATCAAATTTAATTTCTAAACCAGATCATTTTTGAAAAATATAAAACGGCCACAATCGCATAGCACGCATCAAAATTTTATTGAAATAATGTAGTACCTAGTACATTCGTTTGTCGTTTTCCAATAAGTTATAAAAAATGGGTTTATGTCAAAGGTCAGATTATGTCATATAATTTTAGCTCGCATTTAAGAAGATCGTGGCCGTTGGCTCCAGTCAGCCTTTTAAATCATTGTTGTATTCTATCTGTTAAATAATTAATCGTGTTTTATTATAGTAATGCAATTACTATGTCACCGTCCAATAATCTAGTAAGGAGTTGTTAATGTGCCTTCAATTTTGTTACATGTATATTTTTCTTTATTAATTTTAAAAAGGAGCTTTGTTTAAGCTGTTGTATAAGCTTAAGATAAAATAAATAAATAAATAAGAAAATAAAAAATGGGTGTTTCCTTCCCAAGCTGATAAGTGATACAACCTTAATAAAGGTAGAATTGACTATAGATTTTTTCGGCGAAGCATTCATCGGGAACCGTGACTCGGTAGATCATACGCCGTAGACCAAAAAGGAAATTAAATACCTAAGTGCATTGTTAAAAAAAACAACATAGTTGTAAGTTAATTTTTTATTAAACAAAAGCCCTTTTCACATAATTGTCTTTTTATTATTAATTTACTAGAACCAGAAATGGCCTTCTGTAATCTAGCAAAAAAAAACTTATCCTGAGATATAAGTTACGACTGTACAGACGGCGCCAGATGTCTGCCGCTAACTGTCAAATTTCTTCATTACACTTTGGACTTATGATCTTTGTGGTTGAACTGAAGAAATTTGATAGTCTTTGGTAGCCTGCTCTGCAATCATCTACAATTAATTATCAGTACTGACTATATGTATATAAAATTGTACATAAAAATTAATATTTTATATATAACATTTTTATATAAGTACCAACATGTATATAAAAACAAATACCTGTTTCCCTTGGTCACGCCATAACTTCCCAACTCTTTACCTATTTGATTCATCTTTTTTTCTTAACTTTCCTTATACTTTCTCGAATGTTTTTAAGAAAGGAAAAATTAAGAAAATTGCACAGTAACTTACATACCTACTAGAAAATTTACTGAAATTATTACAAAGCGAAAATATATTGATAAGTGATACGGCCTTATTGTTAAGTGATACAAACAACTGTTGCTATGCAACGAGAACGCAGTTGCGTTCTCAACACAAATTTTGTAATTAATGTGTGGAACACAACACAAATTTTGTAAACGAATGGCGAGTCAGCTAGTTCAAAATAAAATGCAAGAGTAAATTCGTCAGTGATTATCTAAATTTATAAAAAATGTTTAATAGTTTGTCTATTTTATACCAACGTTATTATTTTTTGTAAGATTTTTCTGCCTTTTGTGTATGTAAAATTATTTTTACTTAATTATTATAGATATAAGCAATTACTTTAATACATACATACGTTTCACGTAAATATAGTAAATTATTTATTGATATTGTACCTAAATTAATTGTTACAATTTGTAATGTTTATAACTGTTGATGAAGTACAATCGAGTTCGTGAATTTGAGCAAAAATTCGGCAATAAACAATCTTTATGCTAAAACATTTTGAAAATTCGTGGCTCTAGTTGCAACCAACATGGTTGCAATTGCAACTAGAACCATGAATTTTCAAAATATTATATGTATTCTGAACTTGACTGTACTGATAAATGTATTAATAGATAGATTATATTCAGCACCCTTTATAAGTAAATTACAATTATATAGTTTAACAATTACAATTATATATAGAATAGCTATTAAGACATGCATTATATATTTTTATTATGCTAAACAATCAAAGTTACTCAAGTAAAATAATATCATGTAGGTAATTGTACGATATTAATTTTGTAAGAAAATAAATGCTATCAACAAGACAATATAATTAATATGAAAAGGTCATTAAGATTTAAAATCGAATAAGAACACCAGAAGAATTGAAACAAATAAAACCTTTTCAATAATGTCACACAAATTAAGTTACATACTAACTATTCGTCCATTGTATTCATTAACTATGGAAATTTGATAGGTTTTCATATTAATTAACAACAACAATGAAAATGTAGAATTTTTAATGTTTTGAGAGCATTGTTGTTGCGTTAAATGTACGTCATTCGAGCTATAAAATAATGTTGCTCTGGAGGTAGACACTCTTCTTTTTATCACCTTCTATGAGAAAATAAGTAAATGTAACTATGAATACTTATGTAAAAAAAAGTACGTTAATTTATTTACACACAAGAACAATAAGACATGGCATAGAAATAATCAGAGGCTAATATTTTTAGGCATAACATTGCATTGTAACAATTTTATAACCCTTAAAGTTGTGGATTTATTTACAGCTTGAGAATTAGAATTTGTCCCAGAACGGTTCTCGGAGTGTCTTTTACTAACAATATCCACATTCCTAATTCAAATCACTTTTGGTCCTTAGGGATTAAAACACTAGTTTTAGTCCCTGTTAACGCAGAAGAAACTCGCTAACTCTTTTAGAATGGTTGTGATAAATAGTTATTTGTTGAATAAGTGAGCAAAGATATTTTTTGCTGCCGATATTAAATCACGAACCAGCAAAGTAGTCTAGAATTGAATCTTGAGCATAGCGAGTGATTCATAAATAGACTACTGAGCGCAGTGAGTGATTTAAAGGCACGAGACAAAAAAAATGCCCTCGTGTGAAACATACAACTTTTCACCTCTCCAGCGAGAAAATTGTTATAGGTGAGAAAAACAAGGCAATACTTTTAATACATGTTTATTATCTTAAAATTAACTATTGAAAATTAAAAGTAAGATTACTAAAGCAATTTAGATTGAACGTTATAGGTTTGTTCAAAGCTCGCGTATTCCTTCGAAATTTTACGAAGCACAGTCTTTTGGTGCTGTAGAGGTGAAAAAAATATATAATCCATGAGGTTCTGCGGCATATTGATTTCCTGCAAAACAGACGGGAACTTGGAGGTGTATATTTAAGTTAGTAACATGCTTTTTGTCGTTTCCTCTGTTCCCGTTTGCGCAATTTCCAAATAACTCTGCAATGTTTTTGTTCCTCTGGCTGCATATTTGAAATCAACTTTTTATTTTTGTGATAGTTTTCTCTATTCTTTCTCTTCAGTTCAGCAAATTTTTCTGGGTCGGCTTTAAGCCTTTGTCTATATCGTCTTGATTTTTGGGCGTTCCTATTTCCTAAAACGAAGAACAAAACACAATAAAAATTATATATTTTTAAATAAAAAAACCGCATGCAAAAGTAAAAACAGAGAAATAAAAAAAATATGTTTAAAAAACATTTAAATGCCAACTACGTTTTTTGGAGGTCGGTGCCAAAAACAAGTGACAATATTTATTCCAAATATTGAGGTTGGTAACGACCGGAAAAAAATAGTGAACGAAAAAAAAATATTTTTTGCTAATCGGCGCACGTGTTTTCGAGTAAACGGGGAAAAGGAGAAGGTTTTTAATTCGTATTCATATTAGAAACAAAGATGAATACGAATTGAGAACCTCCTTTTTTTGAAGTCGGTTTATACAAACATATATTTTTTTATCTTTACATCAACAGCGGCTAGGCGCGTCATTTTACCCGTCCGAAGGTAGCCCTTGTCACACACATAAAAGACCATCTATGTTTTATATTTCAAAACAAAGAACAATAGCAATAATGATGTCGAAGTCATGTAATTAAGGTCTTTGAGACCACGAAATAATACAAACTTTATTAAGCATTGTAAGGACTAAAATATACCGTCGAGGAATGAGAGCTTTGCAAAACCTTAGCAACTTTTATCATTGTAATCATTAATTATAACATTTTTACTGTCGAAAACTGTACTATTGGGCAAAAACAGTTGATTGACTCATAAATGTGTCGTTGGACAATAGTAAAAAATAAGTAATATTTATTGTATAGAAATATTTTGTTATATCAGTAAATCGTTATTTTAAAAAGTTATATTTAAGTATTAACTTAGCCAGGTAATGAATTGTCAGAACTTGTTTGCCAAATGAAAGATTTTTCGTTTAAAAAGAATTTGTCAAATATTATACCCATTTCGAATTAATCATATCGATTGCATCTTTGACTTTAGGTAGTTTTGTTATTGTTAATGTACAATAAGAAATAAAAAGTTTTTGTAATTAAATCTCAATTTTTATAATGACCAAATAAAATATAAATTTTGACATGTTTGAGTTTTATTCCAATTTACCCAATTAGGTATACCATTTTAACATGTTAACTGTATATAAAAATAATGATCAAATAACAACATGATACTAATCAGAGTTTAAGCTTTATATAAATGTAGTCTAATCTATTAGAAAAGTAACAAAATAATAATATAACTGTTCAGATTAACACAATCTGTAAAATTTTATCAACAGACTTTAAACTCTCTGATAAAATAAAATAAAATACACTGAAAAGAGTCGATAGACTCTCCAGGGCGAGAATCGAAACCAGTATCTTCCGCAATCCGGGAGGCTGCGTCACCACTACGCTACTGGCACGTAGGCTATACGGGGCGTGCGCCGTCGAAATTTGTCAGTGCTTGGTATTTATGTTTTTGTGGTAACATTGTTTCATCAAATCTTCGAAGTTTGCACTTCTAAGATCCGAACGAAAATTTTTTATATTTGCTAACGCAAAAATAATTCAGAAATAGTATAGGTAGTTTCATCTTAACTGGACATCAAATATTTGTAAAAATATTTCGTTCGGATCTTAGAAGTACAAACTTCGAGGATTAATTCTAAAATATCTCTGATAAAAGTTAAATAAATTATAGAAAGACAGTTTTGGCATGGTAATGTCCGTGATTTTCGGGACCTGTTCAATTAGGTATATTCTTTAGAGCCTGCGCGCACTTGCGATTTTTAATTGGCCGAGAATTTAGTTAATACTAAAAGACGATTATGATGAAACTTGTGTTGTAGTTGGACGATAGTTTAGTTGAATGCAGTGTGTGCGGTCTCATAGTACTTACTTTATGCATACCGATCATTAATTTGACTGAATAGGAATCGGGCAGAGATTTGCGATTTTGCTCCATACTGACTCCCTGATCGATCAAACTATCAGTCAACTAAAAAATCACAAGTGCGCGGAGGCGATTACATGTTTATAACAAGTTTATAAACAAAACTATACAAATAAAGTACCTAAACTTTATTAATTTTATTAACATAATATTGATTTGTATCCGACATCGACTTAGCGCGCGTCATAGCGCCAGCTTGATGCTGAACTATAGCGCTGAATTGTTTTATACTATGACAGTAATAAATTGTCAAACAGAACGTCACTCAGCGTCGGCGCTTGCAGTACGCAACACTCTGACGTGACCACGACGCTATGACGTGCGCTAAATACATGCCCTTTTTGGCTAACTCTTACCTCCTTATTACAAATGGCGGACTAAAGTTAGTCGTGGATTAAAACTGATGCTCTGTCTTTCATTCAGCAAATAAAAGTGACAGTACAGTTTTAGACCATGAATAACTTTAGTCCATGTTTTAACATTAGGGGGTTAATGACAATCTATAACATCTCAAGGTTCAATTATAAAATTTACATAAAAACGTATTTAGTTACAAAATACTTTATATTTATCACAATTAACAGTTCGAAGCATTTTTATCCTTGACGGATAAGCGTGGCCCCACACTAGCCGGTCGTTCTTTGCTACCTAAAAATACCATAAAAACGTGTTCATTACACACACTCACCAGTGGCCGGTCTTTCTTATTCGGCGCTCAGTCGTAGTCTAGCGCTTGCCAAGAGAGGTACTCGAGTATCTTTGTAATAATACGTATAAAATCGTAATGGACGTTGATGAACACATGCCCCTTTTTTTGAAAAGTCTGTAAAAAAGGACATACTGCATATCTCATAAACACGGGAATTTTTGAATATGTAAAATAGGTCATTCTGTCGATCCCGCCATTTTTCGCAACTCTGCAACGAGTCCACGCAGCAGCACAGCTACCGGCGTACTGAATGAAGCAAAATCGCCGAGGGGCGTGGTCCCGTTGGTTGCATACCGGGCGTTCTTTCCGTTTCACACCGGTCGGTGTGTGATGCGTAGCACATTTGGTATTGCATTCTTGCCTTCTGGTTTTATGATCTTTTCTAGCTAGCAAGAACGAACGGCTAGTGTGGGGCCACGCTAAAGCTTTAAGTTTCATCTCACCAGATGGTAAATGATGATAAGGCCTTAGGTGGAAGCAAGCTTCACTTGGAACCCTCAGCCAATGAGGGACCTGGCTATCTTATCTCTAATGCTAATACCGCACTCATCGCGATGTTGCGAATATTCGCGTAATCGCGATGTGTGTAGCCTAGTATTCGCGAATACTTCGGCACTTCGTGCGAAGTCGCAAAGACATTGCACCGCTGTCGTTAAACTGGCGCACATCAAAGTGTTATGGCGATGAACTTCATGGCCACACATCATGGTCACCATGAACCTACGCCCCGTTGACAGTGAAACCTGTCGGAACACATATATAAGCAACAAACTTCAATAAGATGGCGGTTCCAAGTCAGGCGGACTTCAAACGAGTTCTACCTTCAAACCGAACACTTTGTACTCCACTGGGGATCGAACCCGGGTTCTCTGAATCTAATTCCAAAGGCAGCCTTTGCAACTAATAAATATGAATACGTTACATGTATTCTATTCGTAAAGCGTTAGATGGAATCTATGGACACTTATGTTTAGGTTCGAGGCAAATAATTAATTCACTAGATACGCCGATAGTATGTTAAAGTTCACGAACGCACACCATTCGTTTTCTATTTAATCTTTTCTATATAAATAAAAATGAATCACCGAAATGTATGTATGCGCATAACTCCAGAACGACTTCACCAAATTGGATAATTCTTTGTTTGTTGTGTTTGTTAATCCCAGGACAAGGTTTGTATAAAAGATAATTTTCAAAATATTGTACGGAAAGACGTGAAAAACTATTCTTCTCTTTTTCTTCACATCAAGTCGGAATATAGCTAATAGATGGCGTCATTACTATGATTAACAAAAAAGGTTTGATTCTACTAAAACGCAGATGATACAATCATATATATCCCGCAAAGAAAAATTGGCAGTTCCATACAAAAGTGCAACGCCTACGAACTAAAATGTATGAAACAGCTGTTTTTTTTCGCGATTTCATAGTTGCTTCTGTCTGTAGTAAAAGTTGTTCGTTTTGATGAGATCTGCAAATGGTTTGAAGGTTGTTGTTATAACAATTACCCTGTATAGCCTTCCTCAATAAATATCCAACACATAAAAAAAAAACTATTTGAATCTTTAAATAGTTCCTTAGATTAGAGCGTTCAACCAAAATAAATACTAGCTTTATAATATTAAGTACCTATAGATAAACAAGAATAACCAGAGTGGCTAGACCAGGAGTTCCCAAACTTATTTTTACTGTGACACCATTAGGGTTTTTCTATTTTTTGCGACTCCCCGTCCCCTCTAATTATTATAAATTTATTATTTTTATTTTATTTAAAAACTGAAATAGGAATATTAGGCCAATTCCGATATTCCGATATTGACGTGTTTAATATCGGAATTGTAATATCGGAACTTGCACTCCGAGATTCCGATATTCATGCCCTAACACAGACAGCCAATCTATGTGGATCGCCTCACGATACCCATAAGATAATGCTAGACAATGGACAAACGAATTTAAATTTTTGAGTACTTACTACTCTTACATTGGACACGATAAGCCGCCATGATGTTTCGTAGTATTAATACATTATATGTATTCTATTCTTAAAGCTTTAGAGGGAATCGATTGGACACTTGTCTAGGTTCGAGGCAAATAACTAAATCACTAGATACGCCGATAGTATGTTAAAATTCACGAACGCACATTTTTCGTTTTCTATTTAATCTGTCTATAGAAATAAAAATGAATCGCCGAAATGTATGTACCTACGCGCTTAACTTCAGAACGACTGCACCAAATTGGATAATTCTTTGTTTGTTGTGTTTGTCATTCCCAGGACAAGGTTCGTATAAAAGATAATTTTCGAAATATTGCACGGAAAGACGTAAAAAACAATTCTTCTCTTTTTCGTCATTTTAAATAGGAATGTAACTAATGGCGCCATTACTATAATTAACAAAAAGGTATGATTAACAAATTATGTGTCAGTATTGATAGATTGACACTCATTCATATTCAGCTACCGAAGGTACACTGCCCGTGCAAAGCCGGGGTAGGCAGCTAGTTTGGTATAAATTTCAAATATACACTCATCATTTGCTTGCTGTTCCTATTTTATTTGGAGACTGCGTCGTATGTTTCCTTCCCTCTTAAATCTTGATCATCTCAACATTGTCGTCTCTCGCTTCTTATGTCAAACAATCAGGTTCATGGTTATGTTCGTTTTTGATTTGACTTATTACATTGTCAACAGTAAAAAGCACTGCGGTACATCTCTTCCGTTGTTTGATGCATCTCCAACGCCCTTTTCCGTTGCACAGCCGTTGTAAGCTAAATTTGTAACCTTCCAGGATTATGTATTTGGTCGCTTTCTGTGTCACAAAAGCTATAGCTGCTGAAAAGAAAGACAATTTGAGAAATATAATAAAATACAGAGAGCTATTGATTTATTAATTTTAGACAATTCGGGGCTTTTTGCGTCACTGCGACCTATAAAGATCTATTGTGACTAGCCTCCAAGTAAGTCCTATTGAGGCCTTACATGTACTCCTTTAGCTGGGCACTATCTAAAAATGATAAGATATTCCTAGCTCGGATTGTTTTGATATCGTCTGGATCGAGAATGTGTCTTCCCAAATGTCGGCTTCTTTTGTGAATGAGACATTCACAAGAGCACAGGAGGTGTATTGGTGTATCACGCTCCTGTTCACAGAATCTGCAAGCATCAGTATCTTTTAGTTTCATATTATAGGGATGTCTGTTCAGCTTGCAGTGGGCAGTCAAAGCCCTAATCAACAAGCTCAGGTTGATTAGGGCTTTGACTGGTCAGGTCAGGTCATTTATGATTATGATTGTAGATATTTTTATCTTGCGAAAATCAAGGCGCCCCATGACTCTAGGTATACTTGTTAGCTCTTCACTCTCGTCGAAGTCAGGCTGGGCGAAATTCAACAAGGTTGTTCGAGCCGAGGTGCCGCGATGAACTCTCGCTCGCCTTTGCTCAGTTCTCTCTGTGTCGCCAGCTAAATGGACGTGCTTGAAGTGATAAGTGCAGCGACTTTATGCGTCTTCGCGTACATTAATTTAGTTTGATATATTTTAATGATGAATATATTTTCAAAATATCGTTTCTCCTCTTTCAAGCATTGTTGTTTTTATTTTGTCCTTGTTTTTTTTTTTTGGTTATGGTTTGTCGGATACCATAAAATTTTGATTTACCTCCACAAACTTAATCAAATTTTCCTAGGTTCATTAGTTCGTCATTACTCCGGCATAAAATTTGGCAAAGTTATCAGTGGGACCACGTTGCCAAATTGTATGGCTCGTTTAAAGTCTCGTTTTATCTGTGTGTGACACAAGAACGGAATTCTAGTGATCAATTAAACTTAAATTAAATTATCATGATGTGATTTTTTTGTTGAATTACATGTTTTGGTGTTTGTAAGTATACATAAATCATTAATGATTTTTCCTCAACATCAGAATTGATTAATAACAAAGAGGAATTGTGCGTGTTACAAAAAAAGAATGTTAAATCAATATTCATTTATTTTATTTAATAATTAGTTTAACATACATTGAAGTTTTAGTAAGCAATCACATTGAGCTATGCTGTGTTGTGCTCAACTAAGTGTGTGTGCGTGTGTGTGTGTACGCGTCGGTTGCACGAACACATTGACAAGTCGCTTTCATCGAAAGAGAATACCTATATTTTACTATAACTTCATGCAAATAAGAAGTTACGCACGGCCAGCGGGTGCACAGTTGTTCATGCCATCTCCATAGAGCAGCGCTGCGTCATCCGTCGCACGCTACGCGGGCATCTCTATGGAGATGACATAAATCAACCCGCCGCGCAGGTGTCAACGACAATTATTTATAATAATGGATGATGATAAAAAAGATACTTATAATATACTTATAATGACCCTTAAATTAGGACATAAAAGAAATTAATAATCAAAATATGCTAACTATATAGATAGTAAACAAATGAATTCAATTTTCCTCAGTGCTTCGGAAGACATGTTCAGATTGTTCAGCTTTGCTATCAAAAGTAAAAAAATCTAAATGCCAAACCCTATAGATCGATGTCCACAGTCGATGTCGATATCAAGACACTGCACCGACCCCCAATAAATTGGGATCAGGGTAGGAAAAAGAAATGTAGTTGGTGAAAGTAGAAATTTACAAAATTCTTTTCTCTATCTACCAAGTTTTACAAAAATATCTTTTATTTAACAATAGAAACATTCGTTACAACTTTTATATAATTCAAAAAACTTAAATTTAAACTAAGTAACTATTTTATTTATTCATTAATTGGTCACAGTTGTGTCATGCAAACTTCGTTCATCTTAGATACAAATTGGCGTACTTACTCAAAGAGAACGTCTCCAACTAATGCTCTAATCATGCGTAATTCGTTAGATTATTTTTGAAGTACCTACATTTGGTTATTGCGCATTTTTGTGCATTATCCTTTTAATGGCTCTCGAGTCGAAGCCATTTTAACAGATAAGAACTCTTGCTATGGGATCAACATATAAATCGCGAAATTGCTGAAATCAGCTGTTTCATACATTTTGGTTCAGTAGATGTTGCACTGTTGTATTGCTTTCCCCATTTCGATGTCGCTTCTATAGCAAGGATTGTCCCGTACGTAGTTTCGTCGTTGTGGCGAAAAACTTTTAGCGTGGTACGCTGGAGCGAAAAATCTTTGAAGCGAATTAAACCAGGGCGAATGACACTGCAGCGACAAACACTGTGGCGAAAAAAGGCATTCGCCCTGGTATAATTCGCTTCAAAGATTTTTCGCTCCAGCGTACCACGCTAAAAGTTTTTCGCCACAACGACCTGTCGCTACAGCGTCATTCGAAACTACGTCCGGGACCCGTTTGTATTGACTTACCTATTAAAATGACTTTGGCTCGAGAACGACTAACACATCACCAGCGCTGCGACATAGGGTGAAATATAAAGTAGTTGAAATTGGAGCTGATACTTTCTTAGGCACATATGTATGGAATAGTGTATCGAGTGTCTTAATTATCGAAGCCCGCTATATAAATTTCCCGATTGTAATTATTTCTTCTTCCTTGTGCTTGCAGCTGTTGCACCTAGGGTGGTTGTGATCCCTCACACTGACAAGACTGCCTTGTATCGTTTGCGCCATCGACTTGCAGCTGCGTGTCGTATGTTGGACGCAACGCCACCAAGTTTTCTGACCAAACTCCCGACGGAAACCGTATCTATAACCGTCGAACAGAAGCATCCTGGTCCCTCTCGCTGTCACTACAATCTTGTACTCTGCATCAAAGATTAGATTTGTCATCATTATGCACTATAGTAGTTTATGTAACTGTAATATAATAGAGGCTATTAAAACACGAGCGAGAAACAGGATCCGCAAAATATAAAATTGTCAACAATGCCTTTATAGAGCAAATTAAGTATTTAGTTATTATAAATACACAGTAATAATTAGGTTAAAGTATAATTTTGAAATTAAAGGAGGTATGTATTTAAACATTTTTATCAACTAAAAGCAAAGAACCAACACTTTTTTGCGTATGCGTTTATTCGTATTACACATTTCTTCATTTGAGACATTAATTAAGCTTTATTCCATTAAGGCCGTCTGTCCATAGAGATGCTCGCGTTGCGTGCGATGGGACACGCAGCGCTGCTCTATGGAGATGACATAAATCAGTCTGCCGCGCGGGTGTCCGCGCCGCGCACCCGCTTAGGCAGCGCAGGCCCTCAAAGAGCAGCGCTGCGTCACCCGTCGCACGCGACGCGGACATCTCTATGGAGATGACATAAATCAGCCCGCCGCGCGGGTGTCCGTTATGGACACCCGCTTAACGCAACGCACGGCCTTAAAATGCTAGACACACATAAATTAAAATAAAAACCTTCAAATATAATTCGGAAATTTCTATGAACGCAGCGTTCGTGGCTGTGTATCCCCAAATATGTGATACCCATGAGCGTTTTAGGGTCTTACTGCTCTCTTGGTGGTGACTTCCGGACTGACTTAGCAACACTGATCGAAGCAGCAACATTGTAATTCCAGCTACTAAGAATCCCAAGTTCGGCGCTTTTAATTTTTTTAAATGTTTCCGTGTTTCGTCGCACTGGGGTATATCACACCCCAACTGCGCATACTATAATTCAACGCAAAACGACTCTTTGTCCGATGTTTCGGTTGTTTCTTACTACGGTTCTCATTCGATCCAAAGTTCCGTCCATTCAAAAATGTTTTGATATTTGAAAGCTCTAAGGCGCTCACACACTGATCGGTCGTCTTAAAGCGCGGTCATCTTTCTGTTTCATTCAAAAACCGTACCAAACACACAGCAATAAAATTATTAATTGAACGAATTCAACGCCGAAATGGCGTGCTATAGCGCGTCCGAGGGCAGTTGTATAATAGGTTGGGGAAAAAGTTTCTTCGCATTTTTTAAGAAAATTCAAAACATTTTTTAATATAGTTTATTTACATTTAACTAAAGTATGTAGGTACCATTTTGTTCGATAACTTTTTGCCATCTTGTAGGTAGGGACATGATCCCATTGCTATAGAAATTTTGGGACTTCTGGTCAAAATACCGCGACAAGTGGTTTTGGCAGTCCTCTCGTGATGTTAACCTGACACTGCCTAAAGAATTCTGAAGAGACCGAAACAGGTGGAAATCTGAAGGTGCAAGGTCAGGACTATACGGCGGATGCATTAACACCTCCCAGCCAAACTCTCTTAATTTTTGCTGAGTGGCTAAAGATGTGTGAGGTCTAGCGTTATTATGATGAAAAACCACACCCCTTCTGTTGATTAATTCCGGCCGCTTTCTCTCAACTTCTTGCTTTAATCTCATCAGTTGTTCGCAGTAGAGTTCAGAATCGATGGTCCTGCCTGGTGGTAACAGCTCATAATGAATAATGCCCTTCCAATCCCACCACACACACAGCATCACCTTGTTGCGAGTTAACCCGGGTTTCGCCACAGTCTGTGAAGCCTGACCGGCCTTTGACCACGACCTTTTTCGCACGTTCTTGTCGTACGTGATCCACTTTTCATCACCAGTTATCAGCTTATTCAAAAATGGTTCGGTTTCATTACGTCGTAATAAAGAATCACAAATGAGTACACGGTTCATTAGGTTTCTTTCAGTGAGCTCGTGAGGTACCCAAATGTCGAGCTTTTTTGTGCACCCAGTTTTTTTCAAATGCGCCAAAACTGTTTTGTGGTCAATTCCCAGTTCTTCAGCTACGTCGTAACTACTGACATGCCGATCTTGCTCCACTTTTTCAAAAATGGCATCCATTTTATCTGTAATAGGGCGACCAGAGCGACGTGCATCTTTGACATCAAAATTTCCGGATTGAAAACGCTTAAACCAAATTTGTGCTACTCTCACAGACACTGCACTAGGTCCATAAACATCGCAAATTTTTTTCGCGGCTTGCGTTGCATTTTTACCTTTTTTGTAGTAAAATTTTAAAATGTATCGAATTTCTTCATTAGATTCACTCATCTTGGCGGTACGAAAAACAAATGAAAATCACACATTTTCCTAATTTGAATTTAGAATTATGTTCTTTAAAATTTAAACTTTCAATGATTCCAAAACCAGCCAGATACAAATAGTATAGCCAAAGAGATTTTATTACAAGTTTATACATACTATAATGCGAAAAGACTTTTTCCCCAACCTAATATTTAGTTAATTTAATTTAATACTCATGTGCCAAACCCACCAATCTATGTAAATTATATATGTGTTCGCAGATGTAAATATATTGGCCATTTCTTATAAGCTTTCACTTTGTCGATTATTTCTTACTCTGTGCCTTTAGCAATAAAAATATACTTTCTATAAAAGATTAATGTACTTTCTTTAAAAGATTTATTACACTTACAACTAATGTATTTATAATTACTAATATTTATGCCAATCGGGAGGTAGTATGATAAATTTTGAAACAATTTACCACACATAAGGCAGGCTTTTCAGGGCATGTAGCACATACATAGGATGATTCCTTTCTCATGTTATTTTTAGTGCAAACACGACAACGTTTCGCTGGAAAAGCTTTCTTTGCAGTGGGTGGTAGTTTTTTTAAATAATGAAAATTATTCAATGGAACACGAGTTCCTTTGCCAGCTAAAGAGCGCCTCGCAACTGCAGCTGGCGATGGACGTGGGTCAGAAGGTCCTGTAAAGTTAAATTTGTTTGTGATTCTCAGGTTCAGGTGCTGTTTGTAAAGCCCTGGATGATGGTGGTGGATTCAAAAATAAACCTTCGACATATTTCATAAATTCTTCCAGATCGATCGAGTAATCGATGGGCATATTGTATGTATGTAGGTAAACTTCAAAAATCGGGAGTGTTCTGTCCTGGACTTTCTCGTATACCGGAAAAGATTCAAAAGTTGATAGAGTTGATAGAAACCTTATATTTTGATGTCATAGACGCATGTTTAATTTTCGGTCACCCATCCGACCGCGCACTTAGTTGCTTAACTTTCGTGACCGACGACTCAAAAGTTGATAGAAACCTCATATTTTGATGTCATACATGCATGTTAAATTTGGTTGCAATAAGTCAAAGCATAATCGAGTTATCGTGCTAACACACGGTATTTTTGGACTCAGGGAGGTCCAAAACGTGTAAATCCGTCAAAATCTCGAGGTCGAATTTTTTGACGATTACAAGACTTCCTCTATACTACGTATACGAGAAAGTAAAAATGTATGGCGCTGGTTTTCTATGTCACCTAAGAGTTTTCCGAAGGCGAATAAGAAACCACCTGGTCTGAGACCAGTGGTCTCTATCCACACCAGACAGAGCTTGTTGTAATCAGCTACTATGTTAGGTTTCACTGATTTTACCATTCTTGTTTCTTAACCAATGAAGTTTATGTTTATTGGAGATCACTAACAGGCAAGTCACGTTTAATAAATGGTGCAAATAAACGCAATTTTTCGGATACAAAATATTGCTTCGATTTGCATTGTTAGATAAATTGTTATAGTTAGTGCCGACATACGCAATTTTACGTATACTCAATATTACGTAGGTTGCGTATTCGCATCCTTGCATCAAGATTGGATAGTTGAGTCGTGGTGGAGTGGTCAGTATAGCTGGCTACACATCAAGCGGTCCGGGTTCGAATCCTGGTAGCGGCAAATGTTTGTGTGACGAACACGAATGTTTGTTTGCGAGTCATGGTTGTTTATATATTTATTTAAGTTTATTTATAAAAATATCTAAAATTATTATGTATATTAAAAAAAAAATGTCCGTTATCTAGTATCCGTAACACAAGTTCTTAATGATACTTACTTCGAGCTAGATAATTGGTGTGAGCGTGAAAATATATTATTATTATTACATATAGGTCATATGTTTCAAATATACGATTATGAACGTCCACTTGCTACAACTTCAATTAGTGTAACGTGAAACGTACCTATAACTATCTTAATACGTTAAAATTATAATTATTATTACTCCCTTTAAAAACTTATCACAAGCAATGCGTGCGGGCTGTGTTAAGGAACCAGTTTTGGAGTTCCTCGTCCAACTCACCCTCTGCACCAGCCGGCTGAGTCAGCGACCGCTGGTCGACACACACGCAATTTGTTCGACTGGGAGACGCACGCTCGCTCATCTTCAGCGACATCAGAAGTAGTCTCCGCAAGCTGATTAATAATTTTAATTTATTAAGAGTATCGCCTTCTTTACTGCGACTATTATAGTTCAGTGCAGTGTTAAATATATAAGTTGTGTAACCCACGTATTGGGTCCCAAGTCCGCGCTGTTACCTTGGCTCCAGCGACGGACGGTACAATTCAACCAAGCCATATCACCAGGCACCCCTGCTCTTCGACCACCAGGACAGGACATATCTAGGAGAGTACTAGCTATCGGATTAGGGAAGTGGATATACTAGTAGTTTTTTATGTAACCGGCTTCTGGACCACGCCCTATTATTTATTTACTGAAGGGTAGTAGTTTAAACTCAATACTTCAATAATAGGTAACGAGTAGTAACTTAAAAAGTGAAGGCAGGCGAGTTGAGTAGAGAAGTAAAGAAATACACGATCTTCGACCATTTAAGGGCAAAAAGCGACACCAAAAAATATAATAGCTTCAACCCCCTGTTAGCTCTGTTTACTAATGTAAAAACCAAAACCACATCAACGGCTATCAAGCTATTGTCAAAATGTATGAAAGTGGAAGCGTTTTGGATTTGGTTAATACGTACAACGTTTAATAGCGCGATCAAGGACCGACTCACTCCTAAAGTGAACTAAGCCACGCAAAGTACCTCTTTACAAAAGTCTTCCTCAATCACTGTTAACGCTGACTTTGGCAAAATTCTGCTTAAAGGTCCCTGCCCACTGCCATGTATGCCAATTTGTAACCATAACCATAATCATTTGGTGGGCTGTACTACATATTAATTCATACAAATAATATGTTTTTGCACGTGACGGCATGGTTACCGTTATGGTATTGTTGATACGGTGTAGTGGGCAAAGTCCTTTGTAGTGAACAAAGACCTTAAGGATTAGATTTTGGCTTAAGAAATGTGGGGATTTGGTTAGGCTTTTCAGATTTCTCAAATTAAAATCGAAAATCAAGTCACACATTTATTTCCATTTTCAGATTTAAAAATACTAATCAACATAATGACGGCTACCGCACTGACGCACACACTGCAGAGAGTGTTTGGCGGGAAACCATGGCGTCTGGATGTCGATCTTTATTTCGATAATTCAAAATTGCTTCGGAGTGGATTTTGTGCAGTGAGAGTGGTGTCGTTTCGTTGCATAAGCATTCGTGTTGACGAACAGTTATGAGGAATCATTGAAATAAAGGTTTTTGTGTATGTGGCGTTGAGAATTGTACAGTGGTTGGAAATCCCACTATACAATTCTCATCAGTCACCATCATGAGGTCTGTACCATGCATTTCTCGCCAAGCACTCCCTAGATGCATTAAAAAGTGTGGCACCCACATTTTAATGCAAAAGTCAAGAAAGAAAATGAAACTAAAGACTTGGCTGTATGGGCTAGATCCCTTTGCCGTCCCGTAACAGGGAAAATATTACAAAAAAAAAAGAGACACTGCATGTAAATCTACACACGGTTATGTCATGGCTCACCCGCAAGCGGAGATAAAAATACGGGTTTTTAGTAAGAAAGGAACGAACTGAATGGACCGCGGGCCATTCGAATGTAATCAAAAATTGACTGAATTTCAAATGACTGGAGGACGTTCGTAAACAAGTTCAGTGCCATGGAAATTTACGAGTACTTTCTAGATTAAAAGCAATAATATCTTCGTAGACTTTAGTTGTCTTTTTACAAAAATGTTTCAATTCTACGAATAGGAAAGCTCACGTCATGCTGGACTAAATCATCGCATCTTTCCATTTGTTGCTTAATTTCACTGGCTTCAAATTCTTTCGGATCATGGCTAAGAGATGTTCCCCCAAATGTGCATTCTTTTAGTGAGTTTTTCTCTGACGGCGTGCGTAGACCAAATCTGTTATCGGCCGAGCATAGTTTGCTTTTGGTTTGGCAAAGCCGTTTTGGTGTTGAATAATCTGTTTCTGACGTAGGTACGTATTGAATTCAAGTAATAATAAAGCATTTGAAAATTTTACACTCGACTGTACTTAATATTGATTACACATTGAATTTGTTTGCAAAATGTTATCCATTTGGTATACGGTATATTCGGTTTGGTCCTTTCAAACTAAAAACCTCCTAAAAGCCCACTACACTTCAGGTAGATTTGAGAATTGTGTATAGTAAAGTGCAGTTTCCAGTTCGTTAGTAAAAAAGTGTCAATTCAATCAATTCACGTTTCCTAACATATTGTCCGAATAGGGCCTGATTCACAGATTCCAGATTATTCCTAGATAGTCCTTATAAAACTTTCAATTTAACTGCCTATACAGGATCCGTGAAACCAGCCCTAAGTCTTATTTATGGTGCATGGTCATGCTTCACCTGCCGAACTATTTCTCCATCAATAGTGAAGATATAAGACCGGCAGCCACGGGAATGCTTGCTGCACCGCCATCGTACTTGTCCCCTATTGCCTTTAGTATGCATTCCGTAAGTATACCCTTGATACGACAGAACCTCGCGTGGGCCTCGAAGATTGCTCACTGTTGTTACTCTCATGATACCTGAAGGAGAAAGTAAATAATTAAAAAGAAAAATAATATTTATGCTTGGGAAACCCTTGAACTTCATCTAACCATCTAGTCCGTAGCTTAGTGGAGCAGGATATTCCTCAATGCCTCATCCACTTCCTCAATGGTCGAGGCACTGAGGAACTCTGTTGCACAATCAGGAAATATAGTTTTTAACCTTTGCATTGACCACAAAGACAGTTAGAAGAATACTCTTAATATTCCACAGTTTCATAGCGCGGTTGCTGGGTCCATAATGTTGCAAAGAGGAAGGCCAAGAGTAGTGGCTCGAACTTGTAATTTAAGTGTAGGCTTAAGTAGCTCATGATGCGTCAGCACGCTACCACTACCCTGACTTCTTTCCCTGCCCAGACATAGTCGGTTAAACATATTCGCCCCAGAAATTACAATACTACTAGCCCACCATGACGTGCACGAATCCTATTGGCACCGGGTAAATATTCTCGTGGACTCTTAACGGTCATAATACGGTCGGTGACGAAACGATTAGGCGTTGTTTCATATTAATACATAGGTACAAAGAATAATTTTTTGCACGTGACTGTGGTTACGGTCATGTTATTGGACATGGTGTAGTGGCAAAGACCTTTGTAGTGAGCAAAGGCCATTTTGACTTATGAAATGTGGAGACTTGGTTCAGGGTATCAGGAGTTATAATTAAAATCGAATATTAAGCTAGACATTTATTTCATTGTTTTAGTGTACAAGTATAAGTATACACATGTCCAGGTTTCTGATTCACATTTAAAATAATTTATCAACGTTATCCTAATAGTATTTCATAGTAGTAGTTTGATATACTAACATAATAGCAGCATTAACTTATAGTATTTATATTAAACGCTATAAGTACATGCACATCGCTTCTGCACTGACACATACAGAAACAAAATGTACTGTAATTTTGAATGTAAGGTAGATTGGGGAAGTGCAGTTTCCGATTCTACAGAAAAAAATATTTAAATTAAAAAGTGGTAGTTCAATCAATTCACGTCTTGTGACCAAATCATCATCTGAGTCTAAGGCCCGTATCATTTGTCACTTTCTATCAAGCACAAATTGATGGAGACGTACGACGCTCAAGTCAGCGTTGATTCTTGAGACTCATTCCATAGGTTCCAGACAAGATGCCATTTGCGTTTATCTGATAGATATCCCATAGAACTGTCAATGTGACTTGTTTTAATGCTATTTAATTGGCAGAAAAGCATATGGGCTGCCTGGTGGTAAGTAGTCACAGTAGTTTATAAACGCTCGCAATACTGAAGTGCCACACACGCGCTGCCAACCCTAGTCCTACCCCGTGAAACCCCTGTTGTTTTTTGGCAGTGGTCTTCTGTAAGGTGGACGTACTACCCCAGTTCAGGCTCCCCGAATTCCTCCTCCTCGACTAATTACTGTCAGATATCTCCTAAGCCAGCCATGTGATGCCGGCAGCGTAGAATAGAATCATCCCATATCCTCCAATGGGTGTCGTAGAAGGCGACTAATGGATCAGCAAAGGGGTATTGATCTCCTTATACTTCGTCCACAATCGGGATTGGGTAAGCGTGGTGGACTACTGCCTAAACCTCCTTCGATGACAAGGAGAGGCCCTGTCGTGATGATCTCCTAACCAGAACCTATGAAACCTGATTCGTATTTATGGTGTATGGTCATGCTCCACCTCCCGAATTATTTCTCCATTCATCGTGAAGATGATCCCCCGGCAGCCACGAGAATGCTTGCTGCACCGCCATCTTACTCTTCCACGACTGCCTTTCATGTGCATCCCGTAAGTATACCCTTGATAGCACAGAACCTCGTGTATGCCTCGATGATTCCTCACTGATGTTAGTTTCTTTATAGCTGAAAGTGAAAGTTAATAATTAGAAAGAGAAAAAATCTCTTGTATAAATCATAATTTTCTTTCGAAGCTCGGTAAAAGATCTTCGAGGGACGTTGCTAATACATAAAAATAGTGCGCTTTTTTGTCCGTTTTCATTCTAATGACAAAAGGCCCTGCTGAAAAGACAAAACTGCCTGTCTGATCGATGAAAAGTGGTCACCCGTAGATAGATGGGCAATGTAAAAGAAAAATAACATAGCACGTATATTAGAACGAGATAGATAGACGATACCATTTCACGTACACGCAGACGGCCTAAATCGGCCTGTCAGTCACGTAGAAAAGACACCAACTGTCAGACTGCAGACTATTTTACGCACACATGCGCATTACTCACACATTGGTGCATTTTTTTGGTCTCGCCCTAGTCGATTCATGGTCAGTCTATAAACGTCAGTTATTATAAATCTATGAGCTTCGACCGTTAAGGGGATTCTCTCTCACCTCCACCAACCTGGCTTCTCTGTGCCCAGCCATATTTGACAAGATTCAGTGAGAGCCGCTACAGTTACGCGTTCCAGTATCTATACTAAGAACCTACATACCTTCAAACCTAGATCTTTAATAATGTATAGATGGATTTAGCTGGTATACCCCACGCGGCTACCTTTATTGCATACAAACATACCAACTATGTAGCCATTTATTATAAATGTGTTTGTTAAATCAAAGTTATTTCTTTTACTGGCTTTGGGCATAATTGTTACACGTTTGAGTAGCCGTGAACAATGAAATGATATTCATTTATTTATTGCAAACCTTACAGCATATAAATTTAACATTAAAATACTTATCTAGAATTTAATTCTTACTTAGCCAATTAAAAGATTGTCACATTAAAATTCGTATTAAAGGACGATCATACACGGTCGGGCTATACAGACAAAATAACTTAAAAATAAATAAATATTAGTACCAGCCTGAGATGTAGATTCCACTAGATACATATGTAATCACAAAAAATCACTAGTTATTTTTAAACTCTACGGGTATTCAGGGACAACAAAAGGCATATTTCATTATCTTTAGACATTTTAATAATAAAAGAACATAGGTAATAAATATTACAGACAACAACAGTTTAAGCTATCACAACATGATAAAATACAAGTTATTTTCAAAGTGTGTTTATTATAACGTGCAAAATCGATTAGCAAAATTTGATAGCTTATGGTAATCTAACGTGCTTTTGTCTGTAACATTAAAATAATTACAAAATATGTTACACAATCAATCAATACGAATATTGATTTGTATTATACATCGACCATGAGTATTGTAATCGCCATTTATTTGAGATACATCAATATATCGAGATTAAATAAGTTAGTAGGTACTAAGTTATAGCATCCGCCTTATGAAGACACAGTAAAAACAAAAGACGTAACCTATAACATAACAGCATCTAAATTGTACCAATTTTGCTTTAACTAACAAATTCAAATATTATTCACCGCTAGCAACACTGGCAACTTAAAATCAGACACATTACCGCGCTTTGACTGTATGCGTCAGACTATTAAGAATTCCTACGTCATTGGACTATTATTACAAAATTTAAAAAGTTGTCTCCCCGGGACCACGAACGCTGCAAAGTGTAAACGTCGTCGGGCCATAATAACCAAAATTTAAAAAAGGTTGCCTGCTAATAGTATTATAACAATGTGTCCCGGCACCAGTGTCGGAGACTTTAATGGTATAAAATATGGCATTTTTTATCGACAAATTGCTGTTTGAAATCGTTTTTGCTCTCACGGTTGTAAATTGGCCGCCATTTTGATTTTTTAGTTACCAAAACCGGGCGCTCGTACTAGTTCGGCCACCACTAGTCGTGTTAATGTCGTATGTTCATAAAAAAGGTGTCATTTGATAGCTTAACATGTCGACAATAATAAAACGTCCAATTTGTTTTAATTATTATGAGAAAAAAAAATCGTGTAAAAGTAGCTTCGTCGGTCCACAATTTTTTTTTACAAAAATTTGGATCTAATCGCACTCTTCTATTTATCCACGAAGCAAAGACTGACCTTCTTGAGAAATCCGGCTCATTTATCTCTTGCACTCTCCTAAAATGATAAGGATGTAATCCCTCCCTTTTCAAGACTCTCCACACCGACATTTTGGGTAAACCTACTCGAGTTGCTATTCGCCTGACACTCAAGGATATTCTGTAATTATTTCTAATATCTCTTCTTCATCTTGCCGCGACAAAAGACGTCCACGTTCATTGGCTGGTCTCCGTATACCATTTTCAGCTAGACGCAAATGGATTCTAATAAAGGTGCGAGCATTTGGCGTAGGTCTGTTGGGAAACCTACTTGCATACTCTCTAACAGCTTCATTGGCATTGCCGTTGCAGAGTCCATTAATAAGATGGATGTCGGCGATGTGCTGATTGGAATAACGTTCCATATCAAAATCACAACAGTGAAGTAACAAAACAAAACAAAAAACGTAACAGAAAGTTCAACAAAATAACAACGCACGATATTATGTCGGCTTAGCAGCGAAATAATGTTATCACAACGCAGAGCGAGGGACGACTGGCTGGCCACTGCCTGATGATACCAACCAGTTATACCGTTTTCTATCTCACTCACACCTATTGTACCTTTCACACCGTTTCTACCTGACGGCGAATGCCATTGTATTAACTAGTACGCCTCGGTTTCCTATAATCCGGAAGTTGATTAACTAGTATTTGGTAAAAGCGTATTTAAAGGGTCTTATTAAAAATTTTGTAACTTCTAAACTATTTCACTGGGAGCAAAGAAATTGAGTATTTTATTGAAGGAAACATTCTCTTCTATCGTTTTAAAATAAAAAATAATCAGTTTAATGCACTAGATTTTTCATAAAAAGCCAATTATTAAAAAATTACACAAAAAAATCTAAATTTATAAGTCTTAAATGATTTTTTAATATTTTAGTTTCATAATAATTAAAACAAAATGGACGATTTATTATTGTCTACATGTTAAGCTATCAAATGAGACCTTTTTTATGAACACACGACATTAACACGACTAGTGGTGGCCGAATTAGTACGAGAGCCCGGTTCTTGGTAACTAAAAAATCAAAATGGCAGCCAATTTACAACCGTGAGAGCAAAAACGATTTCAAACAGCAATTTGTCGATAAAAAATGCCATATTTTATACCATTAAAGTCTCCGACACTGGTGCCGGGACACATTGTATAAGTGCAAATCCATGAAGAAAGCTGGAAACAAGTGCCGATCTACCATCATCAGATCGCCGATCAGCGCCGAAAAATGCTGTTTCTTCGTAGTCAAACATGTTGATTATTACATCCCCGATTTTTTATGACTCTGATGGTCTACGTTCTCAGTGTAAGAACTTCAATTATCAGACCTACTGTGATGGTCAGTTGTGTGTCATTATTCTTGCATAGGTACCTATAAGATATCTATAAAATCTTTGTTCGTCTATTTTAATATATTGTGCAAATAAACGATGTTGTTCTCTAAAAAAATTCATTTTCTTATTTATGGAATGTAGGTACACTTTATGTTCTCCAATGGGTGTCGTAGAAGGCGACTAATCGATCAGCAAAGGGGCATTGATCACCTTATACTCCGTTTACCAATCCGCATTGGGCAAGGGTAGTGGTCTACTGCCTAAACCTCCTTAGATGACAAATAGAGGCCTTGTGTCCCAGCAGTGGGTAGAATTATAAGGGTTGTTATGATGATGATGATGAACTACCTAGCAACGATCTGCAGATTTTGTATAGGATATCTGTCAAAATCTTATGCATAATAAGCAAAAATGTAGATGAGTAAGATAATAAAACCGGCCTTATGACTGCTAGTCGCAGTTTATACAGTTTATAAGCCGGTATATAACTGTTGATTTTTATTTATTAATTTGCAAAAATTAATCTATTAAATATTAGTTTGTGGTATAATATTCTTTATGGTCATGTCTGTGGCATTATGTCTACGATGACTTTGTCAGTGGTTGAAGCGCCATCTTTTCTTTGGTAATTTTACACTAGTTTGAGCTTCACTTTTTGTTGAGCAGCGCTAGGCAACGGACGTATACCTTCTTAGTGACTAGAAGAATATATGTAGTACACAATAATTTCTTCAGTATAATCGTTGTTTCAATTACCCGTAATCTCCTATAATAACTTAACTAAGTCAGTTGACCAGCACCGATAAGAGTTGGTAGATCGGCGCTTGCTTTATGTTTAGCTTTCTTTATGTTTATGCACTAAGAATCTTCGCAGGAGTGCCTTATAAACGCTCATAACCTCAATCAATTATGAATAAAGCTATAAGCACAGCATCTTCGCAGGTGTGCCTTATAACCGCTCATAACCTCATCTTCTCAGGAGTGCCTTGTAACCGCTCATAACCTCAATCAATTTTGAATAAAAATATCACAATTTTTACAAATTGAGGAACCGGGTAGTATCTTTTACAAAGTCACAAATATTGTTTACTTAAGCTAATTATTGCTTGATTAATAAAAGGTTTATTATTAATGTGTTAGAAGTACATTCATAATATTATTAAAAAATAACCTTCCTAGCTTAGAGAATCATACATGTTTCATAACAATTAACATAGGATTATATAGTAAAAGTTACACGAGTTCTTATTCTACATTTGAGCCAAAATCGATAAAGAATAAAATTGTAAACAAACCACTGTAATTTTTGTATGAGTGATGAGATGAGAAAAAAATAAAGAATGTTAGTGAGCGAAAGGGACAAACCTACACAAAATGACATAATGGTTTCTTTGTTTACATTGGCGAATTTGGTAATCGTCCGATATTTCCTTTTTATAAGACTTTGCATATGAAATCGCCGTGTAGTATAAAAGTTTTAGATATACTAACGTTTTAATCTGTAAGAAATTCTAAGCTTGATTAAACAACCTTAGGTACCTACTTATGTGATAATTTGCAGATACATTCCATTTTAGTTTTTAAGTCTGTTATTTTAGTTCATTATAAAATGATAAATTTTCAATTTGGTCTTACACAGTTAGAAATTTGAATTATTAGTGTTTAAAGTTAAAAAAATTACGATACATATTTATTTATGTAATCATGTAAGTTATAATGTTATACGCCCAGTTGTACCAAGTTCTACCTATTACAATTTTGCAAACAGTAACTTAAAAGTCAATTGAATTAGGAAATTGTAAAAAATATAACTTGTTGTATCCAGTTGATAGTGTGACAGAAAAAAAACAATTTCATAGTGTAAAGAACTTATTAAAATATTAATTTCACATTATTTTCTAAGCACCTTTCGAGGTTTACTCGTATACTGAAGGCGAGCCTCATGCATGTCAAATGCGGCTTATATTTTAAATATCTAGATAAGAAAAGCAAATACCTTGCCAATACAAGTAAATCTGGAAAACCGGTTTCCTAATCTATTTACTGGATTTACAAAAAGAGACTGCAGTTTTCAGTCCATGGCCGCAACAAACCGACATAACTTCGGCACAGCAATATGATAGAAATGGATCTGTGTAGGTACCGTTAACAAAATCAATGCAAATTAAAACTATCCTATAGTCTAACTATCCTATAGCCAGACTCTAAGGCCTTGTTCAGAGAGACACGGGGCGGGCGGCGAGGCGTCAAGCATTTTCTCCGTTTATGGCACCCGCAGCGGCTACGGCAGCTTGCTTGCATTTTGCCAATCTTGTTCTAGAAGTACGGCACCACACACCTTGGGTGTGGTTTCGCCGATCAACGAGTGGAATTGATAGAATGGAATTATCTTTATTGTACACCTTTGTGTACAATAAATTTATATTATATAGTATTAAGGATTGCAGCCGACCTTGAGCTATTTACCTCAGCATCCCTCGAACACACCCCGCGCAAACGCAGACCGCGTCTCCGCTTTCGCTCGGTCACGGCAGTTAGTAGTTATTTGATTACGATCACAAATAAATGATTTGGTATACGGGAGCTAGGCCGTGCATTCGCCGTCAAACAAGGGTAACCAACCACTAACTGCCGTGGCCGTGAGACGCGGTCTGCACACGCAAACCGCGTCTCGTGTCGTCGCGGGGTGTGTTCGAGGGGTGCTGGTCAAGGTCGGCTGCAATCCTTAATATCGCCACAATTTTCAAATGAAACTTCTATTTGAATATTCCCGCCCAAATCATCTCCTATATCCTCTGCACTGACGTCTGTCAATTGATCTGGTGAGGGGCACGAGACCGGTGCAAGCTGGATCGCCATCCGCGTAGCAACGAGTTTGTACGAGACAAGCGACATTGCGAGGTGTGCTTGCTCATAATTACTCCGCGAAAGAGAATAATACGAGTCCGCGTACGCGTGTGATGGTGAATTGAGAATCTGCGATTTAATTTATTAACTTTGTATATAAAATAAGACTTTTGTGGTGTCCTGTTGTGTGCACAAGGAAACAGAGTCAGAATTGGAGGCCGAAGGAGATTGCCGACCGCCAGGAGGTTATTCAGTGCATACCAATTGTCCTGTCATAATTGCTCCCCATTTTGCCTTAATTACACCCGCATTTGACTCATTTCCAATAAAAACCTTTAAGACACAGTCCACTCAATAAAACCCAAAACCGCAGCGGACGGCGGCACCAGTGTATATTAAGAAAACCTGCCCCGTCCTTCGCTGCGTAACCCACCGTGTCGATCGCGGCGTCGCCACATCCGCCACATGCGACGCTACAATTCATACATCGCCGATGTTTATGTTATCCCGCTCCGCGAACCGCGCCACCTGACGAGCCGCGTCTAACTGAACGAGGCCTAAGAGCCTTATCTACGAAACTATGTGACCGTTTCCACTGATGCTAAGCTATGTAGCATGTGAGAGGAAGATGATATACTTCTATGAGATCTACATAGCTAAACCACTGGCGCCCATGGGTGCTCGTGTTCCAACATCATTCTTACTATTGCATCTTCGATTGTGATGATGAACGCTCGGCAGCCTCTAGCATGCTTGCTGCACCTCCATCTGGTATATCCGTTCTTGCCCCGGCTGTGCACACCGTAAGTGTTTCCTTGCCATTTCAGTACGTCGTGTACTCCGCGAAAATATCTCTTGGATATCTCTGGTAGCTCTGTGACAGAAAAAAATATTTCAAGACACGATTTTAACAAAATTATTCTTATCCTTTAGGCGTCGCGTCACCTAAAGGAGTGGAGGTAACGCCTTACTCATATGCGCTCTATAACTATTTGACATACTATACAATAATGCCTTTTACTCGAATAGGATTAATGAAAAAGCATCTCAACTGTAACACAAAGGAACACAGTTCAAAATTTAGTGGCTTAGGAAATACAGAAGTTTAAATTAGAAAAAGTCTGCAATAATCAAAATATTAAAAGTCACAGAAAATTCTCAATAGTTTTATTACAAGAAGTTGGCAAATCAAACAGTTCTATAATAAGAAATAAACAATGTAATTATTCTTGGCTCTTTAGTTTTTCGACAGTATGGACACACAAGGCACACTGACAAATATATTGAAAAGCAGAGATCTATAGAGAAAACATTAAATAAGATTACACTTATAAATAAACATAAAACCTTTTTATTATAACACGATATTAAACAATATTCAGAAAGCAAATGCCGTTAAGATCTTTGTAGGACGTTAATAAGTTCTTATTATATTAAAATGACTATTTACATTTTTATAATATCACATTTTTGTTTACATGATAATCACTCTTACATAGGAATAAAGGAGACTTTAGAAATTTACAACTTTAATAAAGAAAATAAAGAAAACATAGTTATGTTCAAAACACTAATAACCTCCAAACCACTTAAAGATCTATTCAATACAAACAACTTTTATTACGGAAGAAAAACTGTAATCCTCAAGAAAAAAAGTCAGTCGCTCTCATAGTAAAAGTTGTTTGCACTGTGAGATCTTCAAATAGTTTTGAGATTATTAATGTTTTAGAAATAAAGCTGTATAATTTAGAATAGACGGTATTTTTGATAAAGTGCTGAAATACTTACCCAATGGACGAAAATTTAAAATAGATAATAATAAACAAGTACCCAAGGAATAATGTAAAGAGATTGCTAAAGTTTTATGTCACGTACTCATATTCAGAAAGAAAGAGATGAAAAAGATAATAGTCGGTTATTTGCTAAAGCAAGTTTTTAAGTATACAAATATGGAATTAAGTAGATTTTCAATTTTGCTAAATATAATAGAATTAAAAAGAGCTTAATGAAATTTTTCTTTTAAACCGGAAAATTTTTATTATAATTAAACAGTTATTCCTTTTGGATTCCTCATTTTCTACATCATACGTAACTCCGTTGAATAAACGAAAAAGTTAGAAAAAAGTGTACCAAAGTCGTAACAGCGGTTCTAGGATCTTGTCATGAATAGTGTCCAAAATATTTTACGTGGAAGAAACCTTTACGAAATCTCAAGTTACATGTTATGTTTAATGAATTGATGATGTGATCGTCACGCATTTTTCCAGTAGAAGATTTAGCTGTCTAACTAAATATTTACAAATGAGCACTCTATCAGGAAAATATCATGAAATTAGTAAGTAAGAAGTAAATACATAATTTTCAAACATAGTTTGTGACTAACTTTTCGAGTATTATTACAATAATTATCTATATTTAAAAGAAGATATTACTATAAGAGAATTTACATAAGTACATACAGTGTATTTACTGAATTTGTTTAATAATTAAACGCTAATGCTTCGTATCAAATGTGGCTTCAAATTATAATATGCAATATTAACTAGTGTAATGAAATTCTTAATTAAGTATATCATGAACATCAGTCATTGTCATTCGGCTTATAATTTATGATAAATAGAAAGAAATGTTCCACAGTACAAAAGCTTCACATTGTATTCCACTGTCTGTTGTAGAAGAAATCAATTCTTAAGTAATATAAACAGCCACCAAAAGGCATTGTCTTCATTCTTTCACAAAAGAATGTGTAAATATTCCACCTCGATCATCCAAAGATTACAAAACACGAACCGTTACATATACAATACACCTTTTACTTTAAGTATAATTTGGCAATTTAAGCATCTAATAGTACTAAGAGGAAATGCTGCTGCATTGTAGGTAATAGACAACCATAGTTCCAGAAACATCCAACGAGTTACCTACTTGCTTCGTCTGTAGTATTATACACTTTAGGATGTTGCAAATTTTATCTTAAAGTAGAGAATTGAGTATATGCTGCATAAATTTACACACAGACCTAGTCTAGTTAAAGAATACAGGAGATCATTTGACCAATACCGCTCCGTGTTAATTTCGGAACGGTATAGCACAATGTTATTTAGGGGGATGGTTGTGTTTGTTGTGGCGGTCGATGATAGTGTGTCCGATGGTCACAACGACGGCGTGGCAGTTCCTGTCCCTGCTCTCGGTGCAGAGCCACCGGACTTTGGACGAGCAGACGGAACGCCGGGTATAGTGGTACCCACGGAGTTGCATGATCCTTGCGCCAATCTTTGATGTGAAGAAGCTAGGACGATCTGTGAATAAAGTTCTTTGGTTAATTCCTGATACCGGTTCATTCAATGTAGCTACTGAAATCTATGTCAAATATTATTGAACCAAGCAAACCAAAACATATTGATTACGTATATGAAGAATAAGAAATAATATTGAAAGTGAGACAATATCGTATACCTATTTGTCGGATTTCATAAACTATCAATGGAAATTTTAATAATAACACACATTTTGGTAAATATTTATTAAAACACAATTACAATAAAGTACTGAAACGCCATTAAACTTTATAAAGAAAGATATCTTTATGTTTTTGATCTCGCAGTAGTTGTCAAGGTAACTCTATTGATACTGCCTTGTAAGTCAACAATTACAGACAAAGAAAAACAACTATAATCTCGCAAGATACATTTAGAAAAAAATCACATTCCCCAACATTGCCATACTATTACTGCCTTCATAAAATTATCAACATGAATTCATTTTACAAAACAAAAGTTGTTTAAATTAATGTGATTCTCGATAATAGTCGTAATATTGTTACAGAGTACCATGACTAACTTTCTTTAAAATTTTCCTGACCACAATAGAAGATATCATTTCGAAGTGAAAATGAAAATGAAACGCATTTTATTTAAAGTCAGCTAAGATTTAAAAGTACTTTGCTAAGTACCTTTAAATCTTAGTTGACTTCGCTGCAGAATAGGTACCACAGCTACTGCAAAATTTTACATTTCCAGAATATCTAATCAATAAATCAGAGAGTAAAGATTAAAAATAAACGTTTTCAAAATCTTTCTGGTGGAGGATGATTATGCTCGTTTTTGTATGTCACGATCTGATCACGGAAAGTATAGATGACCGCACGACAGCCTTTATTGTGAGAAGCACACCACCAACGTACTTTATAACCATAGGCGTTATGCCTTAGGAACTTGTACCCAGCTACTTTGATGATCTTGGCCCCTCTAGATGACGTTGTGAAGAATGGACCTAATAACATTGCATTAAATTAGTAGTAAGTTGATTCAAGGTTGTGAGATGTAGGTAATGTAATCAGAGTGTTAGCATTTGATCAATAGGTAGCCGAGCGCGCAGCTAGATGGTTTCTGTGTGAGTGGAGATCAATCCCCGTAGCAGCCATTAGACTACCGATTTGGAGTCACTGCTAGGATTATTATTATTAATGTAAACTTAGCAGCACATTAATATCTATTTTTTAATAACTTAACTAAAATGCATGTATATTTGCTGTTAAGTGATTACTTAGTCGTTTCCACTTCGAAAGGCGAAGAAAAAAACTGAAATCGAGCACATTGAGCTAAAATTCAAAGTAAACGACGAATCAATTAGCTAATATAAGTCTTTTTTCAATTATTTTCTCAGGTAAAACTTTAATTGTGTCAACCAATAAAAGCTTGTATTCGTGTCTGACATTTCGGAGTTTTACATTGTATTTTAATATTTGTAATGACGGGGATACTCTTGCTAATGTCGTTGGAGGAAGCATGCTCTATTCGGAACCTTCAACTGTCTCTCTTATCGCTAAAACTCGCAACAATAATGATGATAAGGCTATATTTATTATACCGACAAATATAGTGCTAACGGCATTCTCGAACAAATCAAACCGGGCACAAATATATGCTCCTTGGAGAACGAACTGTAATTTTTGGATCATGATTTCTGCTCACTTTGCCAGATTGCTTGTGAACAGAAATCATTTTTAATCAGAACTGAATTCAACATGATCTCTTTTACGTGAGATCAAACTAAAAATCACGTATGAAAAAAAGTAGATATAAACTTGAGTTAACAAATTATAACAATCGATGTGTTTATAGAGTTTAAACAAAAATGTAAAATGAGTATTTTATTCATCACACAATTTTATTAAGTAACTACACTAGCATGCATAAGCGTTAGTTCGCACAATTTTATCAAAACAATATAGTAGCATTCAGGGGTTCATTAACTAATCAATTAGAATCGGGCTTCTAACAATTCTTCACTAAAATACTATATTATGAAAACACTTTGCGAAGTATTCGTAAAACTATGCTAAAACTATGCACTAGGTTTGATTTTCGCTATCCGATTTGTGACTTCCATTTCGGAGAATATTATTGATTGTGATGGAAGAAATTATTGAATAGTACTTGTGACAGAAGACATTACTGAATATTATGCTATGCTTAGTGATGCTATTTAGTTAGTAATTGTATGAACCGTGTCATATAACATCAACCATTTGAACGATATGGCACATGAATAGCTATGGTGTCTAAAGACCGCCGCCTGGGTGTGTTTTCGTTTCTGCACAGATTATTTACCGAGAATCGCTTTTGATGGCTAGGTTTCTGTCCGGTATCGTTTTGTTTTATTGTAAGAGGCGACGCGGTGATGGAGGGACGGGACGGGCAAATGGACCAAAACCGCGTAAATGTGCTCTGTACATCACCTGTGCCGAAACGGTCAGGAAGCTCTCATTGAATTATCCAAGTATTTTATGAGTGATTAGTGCCATTAGAGTCGGTAAATATTATGTAACTAAACGTATAAATACCGAGGCTGTCAGGAATGGGCATATTCGTCACGGATTTGGATCAGAAGTAATGCGGAAAGCAATATCGGGATTCGAGTCAAGTTTTCTTATATCCGTATTTTAACGGATTCAGATCAGATGTGGTGCGCAACCGCTCTAATTCTTCTCTATCTTTTCACTTAATCTAAGACTCCATTTGGTTTCTTCACCAAGAGGCGAAGGGTGGCTGTGTTCGTTCTTATACGAGACAACTTCATTGTCTACTGTGAAGACTACTGCTTTGCATCCTCTGGAACGGCACCACCATCTAGTTTTGAACTCAGCTGACCTGTGGCGAAGATATTCGTAGCCAAACAAGCTTAGCATGGGTCTGCCTCTCCGTGACACTGTCAGTATGGCCCCTAGAAAATAAAATGTATATTTTAATACTTATAGGAACAAAATTTTTTGGACAGTCGAATGTATAATATTCTAGACTACTAGTAAACTGAGTAAATACATATAATGTGAGTTTTATCTATGGTTTTATGTATATATGAGTTCTAGGCACTTCGTAGAAAACCTATAGAATCTCCATAAGCCTACAAAATAATTTGTACAAGAGGTAGGTTCATGATTATTTTTTTATGGGCCTTCACCGAATAATTAGATCTGAGCGATCCAACTATTCGATTCTCGTCTAGTGTCGTTTACTAATATGGGTACACTAATTACCTGGTTGTACCGTCATCAGTTGTTATGCTAGAATTGTCATTTCACACATTTCCTTATATAATAATACGGTAACGTATACACATAATTCACAGTCGATTCACAACCTAATAAGGTTTCATCATTTGCCTGCCCTGCTTTCAATTTTATTTGGGGTCGGCGTAATACGTTTTTCTCTTCCATACATGTCTCACATAATCTATCCATCTTTCCTTAGGTCCACATTTCATGTTCATCAGGCTCTTTATCACATGATTATCATCCCTTCTCGTTACATGATAATGATATATATGTGTGTCTCATATTAATAATTGTCCGAAAATTTATTCGAAAACCTATCTAATTATTATCTGACTTAGGATTTTGGACTCTCAAGTAGGTAATAATACTTATAATTGTGACAATAACTTTATTGACAATAATTATTTTACAACCATATTATGAGGTCTCTGATTTCCGAAATAGGTATGACTATATAAGTATCAGATTTTTCTATTGTTTACACAATAATTCTTAAGCAAAAATCAAATTAAATGATTGAAATAAAACATAATCTACTTGGGGGTTAATTGGATGGATATTTTAAGTGCCATGGAGGAACATACGTCACAAACGTACACAGACTGCTAAAATCATAATCCTTCCGTACTACCACGGAAGGATTATGACTCCGGCGAATCGTGGATTCGCCGTAAAAAGTGACAAAAACTTCTTTCGACGAAGTCATAACCGACTCTTAGTAGCATATTTTTAGGCATCAGTGCATGTCTAAATATTAAAGCTATTAATTTATCCTAATACTGATAGCTGCGACCTAATTTTTGAACATTATCACGTAAATACAATTTATGGTTCGAAGACAACGATTTTTTAAATATTATTAGCTTAGTTTAGTAAATGTTCACTAAAATTATTAAAACAGTAAAGAAAAGAAAAGACAATAAAAGGTCTTAAGCCGGGTCCAGATATGTATTATTTGCTCCATCCGATTAGCGTATCCGTATCGCCGACGCGTATCATGATCGCATATGTGGACGAGTGCTGGTATGCGTATCATGATACGCGATCTTGATACGCCGTTATGATACGACCCGTCCCATGTCATGTCGGTTTCATACGGTTGTCATACGGAGCAAATCGAGGCGTCCACAACTTGATACGCTGATACGGATACGCTGATCGGATCGGGCAAATGATCATTATTATCTGGACCCGGCTTTAAATTAATTATTAGCGCAGGTCGGTAGCCCCTATGGGCTGCTGACCACCAATTGGTGCACAAAGAGTGCCTAGACGGGAAGCGTTGGGACGATCTCGGTGTAGTTGCGCTTACGTGCGCAGATCCCGAGCCGTCCCGCAATAGCGCACTGGAAGTCAGACCGGGGAGGATGTATAGTGGATATGGAAGGAACGCCTTTACCTCGAGTCCCACATATTCCCTGCGGTTGGCACCACCCCGCAGGGACGATGCGTAAATGCAATTGACCTCCCCGTCAACAAAAAAAGAAAAAAAAAAGTATTATATAGCCTAACATTATTCTTATTATTAATAAAAATAACATTAATTTGTCAGAAAATAGTAGAAATCAGTGTCTTTACACTCCCACGAACAATTTTGAGGTACGATCGAGCAAATAGCATCCTATACCCATGGCAGAAAGTAAAAAAAGTCCAAATTTCTTTATTCATTTAGGCCCTTTGCTTCGTTAAGTAAGCACACGCAGCCTTACATGTTTGTATTGAAAGATAGTATAAGCAGCGCTAACTGACTTGTATTCACACGCGCGGCGGGGCGGGCGCAAGCTTAACGTCGAAAAAGACCTAAAATTTTATGTCATTGATTCACGAGTTTACGCACCTAGTTTTAATCCAACTGACTTATTGCTTGATAAAGACAGCAAATTGTCATTTCTTTTACTGTGATATGGTTCTACCATTGTACAGGATTTGATTTACTGTAAAATATATAAAAAAAAAAATCATTCTTCGTTTGAGTGATTTGACAAAATCTGTATCTATAAAATATGTCCACCACTTTTGATATACTAAAAATATTTTTAGCTCACAATCGGGAGTGAGATATTGTCTTTATGTGCGTCATAACCGGCAGCATTGAATGGTAACTAAATAGAATTACCGATGCCTGATGAAGGTAAGGCCGAAAAATCCATAGTCAGTTTTATCAATAGTTTAGGTAATTTTTAAAGAACAAGCGAACTGGAGTCTTTATTACAGGTATTTGTATTAGCGACTACAGACTTTTTTAGCGAAACCTTCGTCGGCCACCAGTTCCGTTCTTGAGATAAAAAGAATGTAAAAGGTTAACAATTTACCGATGTGAAACCGACATTTAAAACTAAACAATTTTTAAAACCGTTCTGGCGGCGGATGATTATGCTCGTTCTTGTATTTCATAATCTGGTCGTTGAAAGTGTAAATGACAGCTCGACAGCCTCGGTGGTTGTGGCTACCACACCACCAACGAATCTTTCCGCCTCTGCTGTACTGCTTCAGGAACTTATATCTAGCTAATGAGATGCTCCTTGCTCCACTCGCAGAAGTAGTGAAGTATGGACCTGGAAACATTGCATTATGGTCAGTAGGAAATTAAGTAATGCGGAGGTGTAGTTCCATTCCTAGTCACAAAAAGGACTACTCGTTTCATCCCGTGGGTTTTTTTTAAAAAAAAGGTCTAGCAAATGACTCCATTCTTCCTGATGGTAAGCAGAAGTGGAGTCCAAATGCGAAGATAGCTAGTGCGAGAGATCAACTGCCGCGCTAGCCACTCTCACCTTGCCGATCAGCAAGGTGCTTCTTCACGCCTCTTTTGAATGAGACCTAGGAGGAAGAAAGGAAGGTTGCCATGCTACGTGTTAACACGTGTGCTGGCAGCGAATTCCATCTTTTGACTATGCGACAAAGAAACGAGTTGCCCAATTTCTTAGTTCGTGTTGGAATAGTAGCCACAGTTTGTCGGTGACACTGAAGTAAACAAGCACGCACAGTCCTTAAAAGGAACGGGGGTGGTGGGATTAGCAAAAAATGCTCCTTAGAGCACTCGCCGTGGTACATAGACGCGCTCAATGATGCATCAACGCGACGGATCTGGAGAGGTTCAAGATGGTTGGTCACCTCTACGTCGCCGATGATGCGGTCGCGCGATGCTGCAACCTATCCAAAGCATACTTGGCGGAGTCATCCTACAGGCGCGAACAATACTCCACGCAGGACCGTGCTACTAGACAGCGAGTTTCTGTGAAGCTATTTTTATCACGCTTTCGACGTAATTTTTCGCATTCAAGTGGCTGTGAACCTGCATACCGAGCAAAGTGATAATGCTCTGTAGCGTCAGTGTTGCGTCCTGAAGAGAGCGAAAGGAAAGGAATCGCGACATTTTAGCCGTAGATGCGCACACCTGAGTTTTCTTGACATTGAAGTCAATTAAATTTGCTGTACCCCATTTAGAAAGAAGTTCCAGCTCCCAGTTGAGTTCAATGACAAAATCCTCACGTCACGACTCTCTAAGGTTTCTGCTCCTCCAGCCGCTGCGTGTCCGAAATAGCCCGCATGCACTGTACTGTCTGCATAGCATGGGATGTTCCCAAGAGGAATCATATCATTGACATGCAGAAGAAACAGTGTAGGGGATAATGCCATACACGGCGTTTAGCAACCGCCGGTTGTGGGGGCTTAGCTTGCGGCACTTTGGAAAATATGAGGCAGTGGTCAGATGAGCCTAGAGGGGCTCGGACCTCGACCTCATATCCTTCCGGATGGGTGGTAAGCATAAAGTACAGTATAGAAGACGTTTGACTTGCAATGTCTGGGAACCTGGTGGGTTGATCAACCAGTTGTGACAATTCGTACATGAGATTGAATGCATAAGCAGAGATCCCTGCATGATCAATTTTGGAGGAACTACAACCACAGACTGTGGTTCTAGTACCCAAAACTCCAGTTCTGCATTGAATTACAACAGGTATTTGTCTTAGGGATTATAGCCATTTCAGCATAACCTTCGTGATTCGGTAGACCATACCCAATAAGCAAGAGCTGGAGTGACAGAGAACACCCACGTTTTTGGGATAGAAAAATACTGTAAATAATTAATGATTTACCAATGTGAAGCTGCGAGATTAAACCTAAACAATTTTCAAAATCGATCTGGCGGCGGATGATTATGCTCGGTTTTGCATTTCATAATCTCGTCGTTGAATGTGTATATCACAGCGCGACATCCTCGGTTACTGTGGGTACCACACCACCAGCGAACCTTTCCACCTCTGCTGTACTGCTTCAGGAACTTATATCTAGCGTATGAGATGCTCCTGGCTCCTCTCGCAGAAGTAGTGAAGTATGGACCTGGAAACATTGTATTATAATGAGTAGGAACTTGAGTAAGGCAGAGGTATAGTTCCTATCCTAGTAATGATAGTACCACTCATCTCATCCTGCGGGTGCCGTCTTAACCTTCATATCTCGTAAAGTTAAGTGACAATAACTCCGAAGATGAAAGCGAGCTAACCGACGCTTATAATTAGCTGCTAGAATACAAATTATTTCAACGACAGACTTTGATAAGATATTGGTAGCTAGCCAAGAGAGTTTCAAACAAGCCCACCCTTTGTTCTCCCCTGGGGACGAAATCCGGGACCTCGGAATGCAGGACGGTTAATAAAAATAAAATAAATGAGATAGATGATCGTTTATAAATTATTTAAAGAAAAAATACAGCAAAGAATAACTATTATTTAATGAAAAATAATCCTGTGCAATAACTTCTTAATGAAACAATATCGAATAAACATATTTAGTTAAGTATATCGACTTTATATAAATTACTCTTAATTTATTCAACCAAAACTCTTACTTTAGAACATAGCTTTATCATTATTGGTTGATATAAAAATATAAAATATTATAAATTGAATTTTAATCTCACATCGAAACATAATTAAGTCACGCAGCTGCTATTGCAATAAGAATTCTTCATCAAATCGTTTCTCGTATCGTCTTTCTTATTTAAAACAATTTTTGATACCGTCCAGATTCAGGTAGAACACTGTTCACTTATTTGATTAACTCTAATTAGTCGCGTGTGATCCATTGGACCTCAAGTAAACGTACCCTTCGTAACGGTCTCATAGAAAATAATCTTAAAGAGATTAATTGTTAAAAGAATATAGCTGTGGATTGTAATCTGTCCACGGTCCATTTAGTGGAACGTTTCACACGATTACAAACTCAGTATGATGTATTAGAATTAAAAATCAAAATAATCATAAATAACGTTTTGCAAATTTACTGCTGGGAGACAAGGCCTCTCCTTGTCATCGTAGGAGGTTTAGGCAGTAGTCCGCCACGCTTGCCCAATGCGGATTGGTGGACGAAGTTGATACTAATAGATCAGCAAAGGGGTATTGATCACCTGATGGTGATCAATACCCCTTTGCTGATCTATTAGTCGTCTTCTTCAACACCCATTGCAGGATAAGGGGTCATGCTATTATTCTACTCTGCCGGCATCACACGGCAAGTATTGTCTTTTATGAACACCTACAAACGTTTGTGATTTATGTGCCTAATAATTAAAGTTTTCAAAACGTCTCTGGAGGTGGATGATTATGTTGATTCTTGCATACCAGGATCTCGTTCTCGAAAGTGTAGATGACAGATCGACAGCCTTTTTTACGAGTAGCACACCACCACCTGGTCTTTACACCTCTCAAACGATGTTTTAGGAACTTGTATCCGCCATATTTCATGATATTGGCCCCTCTGGACGACGTCGTGAAAAGAGGATCTACAAATTTATAAATTTTAATAATGTGAGATTTTTTGAATTATGCGTAGATATGTTAAGGACCTTTTAGAAGTCCGTTCATGTAAATAGTAATTAATTCTGAGCACAATGAAACCTAGTCGGTATTTGACGCCGCACTGGTGGAGTGGTCAGTAACCCTGCCTACACATCGGGCGGTCCGGGTTCGAGTCCTGGTAGTGGCAAATGTTAGTGTGATGAACAAGATCATTTGTTTATGAGTCATGCTTGTTTATATATTTATTTAAGTTTATTAATAAAAATATCTAGATTATTAAGTATATTTGTCCGTTATCTAGTATTCATAACACAAGTTTTTAAAGATACTTAATTTGGGATAGATAATTGGTGTGAGCGTAGAAATATATTATTTATGCTGATAATGAAATGTGTGTGTGAATCTGGCAACCCTCTCCACTGCCGCCGCGTCTCTCTCTGCTGCTTCCAAAGAGGCTGCTAACTCGATGTTACCGCGTCATCCTCCGCAAATAGTTGTTGCCTGATGACGTCTCTTTTGAGACTACATATAAATTGGTCCCGCAGGTTCTCGTTCAAATTCGCTGCAAATTTGCAAATGCGAGCTAATCTTTTTAATTCTGCGACGTAGCCGGCCATATCCTCTCCGTGTCCTTGTCTTTTCTGTCGAAAGCGATACCTCTCCGCAAACGATGATGGCGCGGCTGTAGGTGTTGGCGCATCAAACTGTCGGCTTCTCCGTAAGTTAAGTCTGACAGTTTCTTTGGGCTCGCAAGGTTGACCAGTAACTCGTATGCTTCATCACCTATGAGTGCGATTAACGTTAGAAATTTCATGTCGTCCGCCACTCGCTTTACTTTAAAATACATACTATATCCAACTTATCCACATACGAAGACTACTGACCCGTTTTCACGTCAAAGTCACTTAACTTCCCGACTGACATTTTGACACACGGTATATATTCGCGTAGTTAATTTAGTTTAATACTCGTCGCCATTGAGGTATATCCAGGGAGCGCAATGAGACAGGCGTACCGTTAGACCATTTATTCCGGACTACCGGCCTCGGCAACCGCACCACCCGATATTTACAATATTGCTTAATTTCTAGGTACATTAAACGGCATCTGAAGATGATCGAAAAAAATAGAAAAAAAAAACATACTAATATTCCTTCTACGCCCAGAAGCAGTTCAAGTGGTCTAAAGGTTGGTTTTACCTTTGTGCGATAAGGCGTGCTATCTAATGATTGAAAAAAAAAAAACAATTATACCGTAAATGCAACAAACTTGTATTAAATGAACACCTTCAAAAGTTTATGATTTATGTGTCTAACAATAGAGGTTTTTAAAACGTCTCTGGAGGCGGATGATCATGTTGATTCTTGCATACCCGGATCTCGTTCTCGAAGGTCAAGATGACAGCTCGACAGCCTTTTTTATGGGTAGAACACCGCCATCGGGCTTTTACGCCTTTCTTAAAATGTCTTAGGAACTTGTATCCACGATATTTGATGATATTAGCCCCTTTCGACGACGTCGTGAAAAGTGCACCTAGAAATGTATTAATTTTAACTATCTGAAATTTTTAACAATATGCGTAGATTATGTTAAGGGCATCTTAAGAATCTCGGTCATTGCGAATAATAACTGATTCTTAGCACAATGAAACCTAGTCGGTTTAATATTGATAATGAAATGGGGTCATCTGAAGATCTCACTGTTTCATGTTTCGAACCAAAAGGTCGAAAAATTCTTCCCTTCCTTCTTCTTCTAGAAGCAGTTCAAGTACTGTAGAGGTTGTTGTGACCTATGCGCGATAAGGTGTGCTATCTTATAATAGAAATGCAAAAACCATATGTCGTAAATGCAACTTTATGTTTAATGAACACCTTAAAAAAAGTTGGTGATTTATGTGCCTAATAATTAAAGTTTTCAAAATGTCTCGGGAGGCGGATGATTATGTTCATTCCGACAAGCCAGGATCTCGTTCTCGAAGGTGAAGATGACAGCTCGACAGCCTTTTTGACGTGTAGCACACCACCACCGGGTTTTTACGCCTTTTTTACGATGTTTTAGGAACTTGTACCCACCATATTTGATGATATTTGCTCCTCTGGACGACGTCGTAAAAAGTGGATCTATAAATGTATTAATTTCAACAATGTGAGAGTTTCAAAAATATGCGTAGATATGTTACGGGCATCTTGAGAAGTCCGATCATGGTGAATAATAACCAATTCTGAGTACAATGGAACTTAGTCTGTTTAATACTGATAATAAAAGGGGGTCTGAAGATGACTGAAATGAAAATTCCTTCTATTTCTAAAAGCATTTCAAAGCGGCTCTAAAGGTAGTTTTGAGCTAGGTGTGTAATCTAATAATAGAAAAAAAACATAATAATATGTCCGCAATGCAACTTTGTGTTAGATTACCACCCTACAAAAGTTTGTGATTTATGTGCCTCATAATTAATGCTTTCAAAACGTCTTTGGAGGTGGATGATTATGTTCATTCTTGTATTCCAGGATTTCGTTCTCGAATGTGAAGATGACAGCTCGACAGCCTTTGTCACGAGTAGCACACCACCACCGGGTCTTTTCGCCTCCCCTACGATGTTTTAGGAACTTGTATCCGCCAAATTTTATTATATTGGCCCCTCTAGACGACTTCGTGAAGAGTGGATCTAGAAATGTATAAATTTTAACAATGTGAGAGTTTTCAGATATGTTACCTGCATTTTGAGAAGTTGTGAATAGTGGCCGGTTCTAAGCACAATGAAAATGAGTCGGTTTTATATTGATAATTAACTAGAGTATTATTTAGGTAAGGACAAACAAACCAAACGGTCGAAAAAATCTTACCTTCCTTCTATTTGTAGAAGCAGTTAAGTGGCTTTAAAGGTAGTTGTGACCTATATGCGATAAGGCGTGCTATCTAATGATAGAAAAACAAAAACCATATGTCGTAAATGCAACTTTGTGTTTCATGAACACCTTACAAAAGTTTGTGATTCATGTGCCTAGTAATTAATGCTCTTAAAATGTCTCTGGAGGCGGATGATTATGTTCATTCTTGTATGCCAGGATCTCGTTCTCGAAGGTGAAGATGACAGCTCGACAACCTTTTTTATGAGTAGCACACCACCATCGGGACTTGAGGCCTTTCTCCCTCTGTTTTAGGAACTTGTATCCGCCGTATTTGATGATAAATTGGCCCCTCTGGACGAGGTCGTGAAGAGAGGATCTAGAAATGTATTAATTTTAATAATGTGAGATTTTTTGGACGGGACCTGAGAGCTGACAGACATATTTGATTAGGGACTTGAGGCAAGCTGAAGGAGTTACTCCCGAATTCTTGTTGTAAAACCACGTGTTGAGAGACTCCATTTTTAACCTCAATCAACTGTACAATTTTTTGTTACTTTATTTACATTTTCACTTGACATGGGCAAAATGCGTACGCTTAATGCGACGCGACGCCATTAATTAAGAATAGTATAGAGGCAATCTGAATACCTGTCATATAACTCTATTATAATACCCTAATACAGCGCTGCAGACCTGGCTGGGAAGTAGTGTGGCTAAGTCAGCCCTTATAACGCCACAATAGATTATTTTTACAAAAAATGTGCTTGAGGCAATTTGAAACTTTGATAACTTAAAATTAAATATTTAATTATTAAAAAAATAAGCTAGTTCATTTAGGCGGTTATTCAACATTGCCAGATTTTGCAAAGCTATTTTTTGCAACACTTACTATAATTGCTATACTAATTTGCAGCATTCCTTAGACAAAGCAATCCATCTGCAAGCTAGCAATATTGCTACGGCAACTATAAGGTATTGCAAAAAATTGCTTTGCAAGCATCTGGCAAAGTCAAAAAACCGCCTAAATGAACTGGATTGTTTATGTTTTTACCAATTAAATTTTAGTTATATATATAAAAGTTTCAGAATGCCGCAAGATTTTGTTAAAAAAGTTGGCAACTTTGGAGCTATAAGTGCGGACTTAGCCTCACTACTTCCCAGCCAGGTCTGCAGCTCTGTGTTAGGGTATTATAGAAGAGTTATATGATAGGTTTACAGCTTGCTCAAAGTACGAGTATCTACTCGAAAAAATCTATCAGTGTTAGCGCCATTCATTTGAATGTGCGTGTGTGTAGTCAAAATAAATACTTATAATAAATAGATTTTTTAATAGGGTTAATGATGGCGCTAACAATCAGCTCTCAGAATATCTTGAGAAGTCCGGTCACTGTGAATATTGATGGATTCTAAGCACAATGAAACCTAGTTGGTTTTATATTGATAAATGAAATAGGTTTATCGTCGCTAGAGGATTATTTAGGCAAGGGCAAACAAATAAACAGTTTAAAATTTCTTACCTTCTTTCAACTTCAGTTACTCTAAAGGTTGTTGTGACCTATGTGTGATAAGTTGTGCTATTTTTTGATAGAAAAACAAAACCTATTTGTATTAAATTAAAAACAAAATGTTTAATGAACACCTTACAAAAGTGTTTGATAATTTTGAATACTGTTGTTTTTCTCTTACGTGTTTTGTTTGAAGTTCCTATATCAGATATTTTTTTTTTAAACACTTGAGTCCGACAGGCCCCACTCGACTAACAATGTAAGTGTAATTAATTAGGAACGACTAGCTAAAAGTTATTGAAGTTTCATCGTGTCACGTCACATTTAAACATTATAAATCATTTTGCCGCAGCAAACATTTTCGTAGAATAAGCCAAATTCCAACTATTGCATGCTCAATGAGGGTTGACGTCTGCTAAGCGGTTCTAATCTTGTTTAGTACTATAATAGATATAGTAAACTGTAAATCGGCAATGTAAAAGAGAAAGAGCATACTAACGCGTATATCAGAGCGAGATAGATAGACTAGACCATTTCAAATTCAATTATAAATCTATAACTACTGAGGTCACATATTACGCCGACTGTTGCGGACCTCCTGCACCGATAGTTTTAAGTTCCTTTTGGCTTTAAATTAATGTTCAAAATTCTTAGTAGTAGTTGTATATAAGTAGTAGTTAATAATTAGTGTTCTTGTCAGCGATCTAGTATTATTGTCAACGTCTCAGGGTTACTAGTGTATTACAGATAGTTTGTATTTCTTACAGTCCACTTCTCATTTATTCACCTTTCGTTCGCTTCACCGACCCTTAAGAAAATTGGGAGCAGGGCAGGACAAATTCCATTTGACTCAACTAAGCCACCTTTCTCAACGGCTCCACGCGTTTTCGTTTCGGTACCTTAATCCGCACAGATTCGGTACAAAAACGAAAATACTGGTAGGGGTTTAAATCTATCAGAGCGTAACAGCCGAGAACTGTTACCGAAATTTTTTTAAGTTGTTTTTCTTTAAGTTTCAGATTTCTTTAAGTTGTAATTTTAGGTTTTTGTTGAAATAAATAAAAAAAACCTTCTACATTCTATACATCAAACTTCTATTTTCAAGCTGTATTCAAAACGTCTCTGGAGGCGGATGATTGTGTTCATTCCTGCATGTCACGATCTCGTTCTCGAAGGTGAAGATGACAGCTCGACAGCCTTTTTTATTATAAGCACACCACCATCGCGTCTTGAGTCCTTTAGTTTGATGCTTTCGGAACTTGTATCCAGCATATTTGATGATCTGGGCCCCTCTGGACGACGTCATGAAGAGTGGATCTAGAAATGTATTAATTTTAACAATGTGAGTTTTAAAAATATTCATAGATATGTTATATTCATCTTGAGAAGAAAGTGATTGTGAATAGTGACTGATTTTAAGTACAATGAAACCTTTTTTTTTTGTTGACGGGGAGGTCAAATACATTTACGCGCCCTCCCTGCGGGGTGGTGCCAACCGCAGGGGATATGTGGGACTCGAGGTAAAGGCGTTCCCTCCATACTCACTAAACACCACTAGTGCGCTATTATGGGAAGGCTCGGGATCAGCGCACGTGAGCGCAACTACACTGAGACCAAGCACAATGAAACCTAGTCGGTTTTATACTGATAATGAAACAGGTTGATCTTTTCCAAGAGTATTGTTTGGGCAACGGCAAACAAATTAAGTCCACCAATCCGCATTGGGCAAGCGTGGTGGACTACTGCCTAAACCTCCTTCGATGACAAGGAGTGGCCTTGTGTCCCAGCAGTAGGTCAAATTATAAAGGCTGTTATGATGAAACAAATTAAGCGGAAATAAAAATTAAAACAAAATAATACTAATATATTCTTACTTACCTTCTTTGCACTTGCTACTAGAAGCAGTTTAAGTGGCTCTAAAGGTCATTGTGAACTATGTGGGATAATTGTGCTTTCTAATGGTTTTTATAAAAAATAATAATAAAATCTTCTAATAATCTATATTTTATTTTCGTTGGCTGGCACTTTGAGAAAATATATAGCTATGGAGCCTGAATGATCTCCTATATAAAGCAATAACAGATAGATCCCTAAATAAAGCAATACAGAATAAAACGATACCTAATTGAAATAATCTACATATTTCATTAAAATAATCCCTAAATAAAACAATAACAGCATAAAACGATAACTAAGGATAGATAATAATATAATAGAAATAAGCTGCTGAAGAAAGTATGGAAGAACAGGAATCTTACCAAAGCCACTAAGATCCGGCTTGTTAATACATTAGTTTTCCCCATATTTTTGTACGCTGCCGAGACGTGGACGTTGCGTGAAATCGAGAAGAAGAAGATAGATGCTCTAGAAATGTGGTGCTGGAGAAGAATGCTTGGAGTGTCCTGGACTGAATTTCGTACCAACATAACCATACTCCAAGAACTCGGTATCAAACAGCGGCTATCTAATATAGTTCAGACTCGTATTTTAAAATACTTCGGACACGTCTCTAGATGTGATGCACAGTCCATTGAGCGCCTCGTTATGCAAGGCAGAGTGGAGGGCACTAGACCTCGAGGAAGGTCACCCATGCGATGGACCGATCAAATTAAGGCTGCGGTGGGCGGTCCCTTGCATGAGTGTACCAGGAATACCACAAGCAGAGAAAGATGGCGGGACATCGTGAGGCGAGCAACATCAGCCCCCAAACCACCTACATGTTGACCACGACCACTCTGTCAAGAGTGATACGAAAGAGAAGAAGAATAGAAATAATCTGCTAACAGAACGTGACGTCGTATGCCTGGTGGTCTTCCAGACCCGTATGCACTTTGTGCACGTATTAGCGTGGGGCCAGACTAGAGCGGTCGTTCTTTGCTACCTAGAAAAGACTATAAAAACGGGATCATCGTAGCACACTCACCGGTGGCCGGTCTTTTCTCCCGAAACGGGACGTTTCACAAAGGGCTGTGAGGGTGCCGATGGTTGTTACTGGGTATTCCCGGGAACCCCCGGGAGAGCCCCACACACGCCGCACTGTCTAGCCCACAGTGCGGTACGGGTCCGTAAACGATTTTCCATCGAAAAAAAAGGTAGCAAAGAACGAACGGCTAGTGTGGGGGCACGCTTAATCATATGGGAGTTTGCGCCGGGCTGCGGGAAGGGTATCAAAATGACCGTGAGTTTGTAATGCGCAGCTACTCAAGCGCAACACACGTTACGTTGTTCATGTATTAATCATACGGGCATTTGAACAATGAAACTTGAGAACTCTTTTGGGTCATTATGAATAATGACCGAAAAGAAAAGTGAAAAGAACTTAAAGATTTAATTACTTAGGTATGTATTCTTATTACCAATATTATTCATTATATCGCATGACGTGTTTACATATTAATATTTTTGACTTTCTCGTATACGTAGTAAGAATAGAGGAAGTCTTGTAATCGGCAAAAAATTTGACCTCGAGATTTTGACGGATTTACACGTTTGGGACCTCCCTGAGTCCAAAAATACAGTTTTTGGAATCATGTCTGTGTGTCTGTGCGTTAGCACGATAACTCGTGTATGATTTAACTTATTGCAACCAAATTTAACATACATGTATGACATCAAAATATAAGGTTTCTATCAACTTTTGAGTCGTTGATCACGAAAGTTAGGCAAGCAAGTGCGCGGTCGTTACTCGGATGGGTGACCAAAATTTACATGCATATCTGACATCAAAATATAAGGTTTCTATCAACTTTTGAGTCGTTTCCGATTCGATTCCCGCCGCGTATCAATGTGTTTTCAAATTTTGAATTCATGTGTACGACGCTTTTACGGTGAAGGAAAACATCGTGAGGAAACCTGCACACACCTATGAATAAATTCTTAGGTTGTATGTGAAGTCGACCAACCCGCTGTCAGTCGAGTCAACCACGCTGGACTAGTTCTAGCGTGGCCCCCAAGGCTCTTCAAACCGGTCGGTCCTGCGCTGCCCGCATCCAGCAGCTTCCCATAATACTTTATTCCATAATCTTATATAATTCAAAGTAGGCATATTGAAGAAATGAACTGACGTCGTCTGTACAATAAACGAAGAACTGATGACTCAGTACGAACCCAGGCTCAAGGGAGCTGGAAGCAAAATATCAGATGCGACTATAAGCCGTAAACGAATATGATCTGGATACTTAATTGTATTGAAACTCGTCTCTTTGTCGCACAATTAAGAAATGGAATTCACTGCCAGCACACTTGTTCCCTCCTTCCTACAATCCTGAGTTATTCAAAAGAGGCGTGAAGAAGCACCTTGCAGGTCGGTATGGCGAGGGTAGCTAGCACAGCGGTTAATCTCTCGCACTAGCTATCTTCACATTTGGACTCTACTTCTGCTTACCATAATGGTGGAATGGAGTCATTTGCGTGACCTTTTTGTATAAAAAAACCTGAATTGTGCTAACTATTTGTCCTAACAGACGTAAGGCGGTAAATATATAGGTACAATATTTATTTATTTTACCAAGATAAGCCACAGACGCCATAGGTCGTAATTATAAACAATGTCGACGATGCGGCATTTCCATTTTCACTTGTTCTGTGGAAACATCAATGAATTTGCAAATAAGTCTCTAATCACTTATAGTAGTATGCGTTTTGTTTCTACACTCGTAGTGCTGTTCATACAAAGAATGTGCTTTCTTATGATAGACTACATTAAATATTACACAAGTCTGGATCCCACTATCTATTCAAATAATATATAATAATATTCTAGAATAGCGTATGATCATTTTTACACAGCACTATCTCATCACTTTCCGTCAAAGTATATATGACAGCTTTACAACCAAGATTCTGGTGGGAGCCGCAGGACCAGCGTGTTTTAGGTCCGACAACACGATGTTTAAAATATCTGTGGCCATTATAATGAAGTACTCGCCCACCACGCATTGTCCGTTTAAAGAAGTACCCTGGAACAAAAAAAAACGCTATTTTAATGGTGCTTAGCTTTGGAAGAATTGCGTGTTGTGTCCAAAGTAAACTAAATAATAAAGCTGATTACAAGATAATCATGTGAATACTCGTATACACGAGTAATGATGTCTCTACTAGAAACTATGAGCAAATTGTATGAATATGGACTTAATTTCGTCTGTTCTTTTCCGCCAATAGTTATTTAACACTTTTGACGATTTAAAGTGACCGATTATGAGCACAATGAAACCTAGTCGGTTTCATACTGGTCATGAGACAGGTTGATCTTCTTCAAGATTATTAGTTAGGCCTTCTTTACCTTCTTTCTACTTCTAGAAGGTTCTAAAGGTGGTTGCGAACTATGCAAGATAAGTTATGCTATCTTATGATAGAAAAACAAAAAGCAAATGTATTAAATGTTATAAATTTGTGTTTAATGAACGCCTTACAAGAGTTTCTGATAGTGCCCAAAATTTATAATAATTTTGATAATTGTTGTTTTTGTTTTGCCGTAATGCGCAGCTACTCAAGCGCAACAAACCATAAGTTAGGAATTTCAAAAAATATCTACAATTTCTTGCAACAGGTACCTTTCTCACCGACTCCGGGCGTTTTCTTTCCGGTAACTTAATCCGCACAGATTTGGTAGCAAAACGACAACGCTGGAAGGGGCTTAAATGTATCAGAGCGTAACAAACTTCTAAATTCTATACATTAAACTTCTATTTTCAAGCTGTTTTCAAAACGTCTCTGGAGGAGGATGATTATGTTCATTCCTGCATAATAGGATCTCGTTCTCGTAGGTAAAGATGACAGCTCGACAGCCATTTTTGTTATTAGCACACCACCATCGGGTCTTGAGGCGTTTGGTTTGTTGCTTTAGGAACTTGTATCCAGCATATTTTATGATCTGGGCCCCCCTGGATGACGTCGTGAAGAGTGGATCTGGCAATGTATTAATTTTGAATAATGTGACTGTTTAAAAATATGCATCGGTATGTTCCCCCGTTCCGCCATCGCGTCGTATAATAGGCGATCAATGTGTTTTAATAATGCACAATATCTTTTGCAAAAAATTTATTGAATTTATAAAATGTATAGGTACTATAAGTTATACTATAAATTACACTTCTATCTCAAGTATTGCATCTGTTCAACAGTTATATAAATGCTGGGGTCAATTATTGCTTTCAATTTCACAGTTTATTTCTTCATTTTGTATAAATTTACCATTGTCATTTAATTTGTACTCATTTCCATCTAATATAGATATTTAAAATCTGTAAAGCTACAAACAGGCAGCTGCAGCAAGCGACGTGTCGCCACGACACTACTGGTATTTATATAAAATACCTTCCGAAGCTTTAGTAGCGTCATCTGTTTAAAACTATAAAGAAACTAGTGTTGCCCAAATTCAGTCTTGGTCTTGCAGTCTTGGTCTTGGTCTTGCAAAAATGCAAGACCAAGACCAAGAACAAGACCGCGTATTTTTAGCAAGACCAAGACCAAGACTGACCGTGCAAGACTTGAGCAAGAACAAGACTAATCCCGCAAGACTCTTGCGTCTTGCAGCTAGGACTTAGCGCTATTTCACGGGAGTAGTTAGGTATAACAGTTCTGTGTATAGGTACGCTTAGGAATTCTATGAGACGCAAAAAACTGTATCAAAGAATATGAAAAACTGGACCTTGCGCATTACGACCAATACCTACCATAAACATACATAGCGAATAAAAAAATATCCATTAAAATCAAACAGAGTGCATGCATAGTTTTGTTTTAACCATCGGCACTTTGATAACGCGGCATCAAAGGCTTTGTACTGACTTCTCAAAGAAATTTGCCGCTTTTCGGAAGTACATGGTGATGATACACGCGCCGGCGGCTTCTTTTGAAATCACATACAACAATCGGTGCCGCCGCGCCGAAATCACAACATTTGACACTAATTGATTGCCGCCACAGGGCCTAGGTATAGTTTTAAGAGCACAGGTGTTCCAAAGAATAAATAAGTTTCAGTGTGCTTAGAATGCAAACGAATACATTATTGTATTTTATTTTTTATTGAAATAAATGATAAATCGTAAAACTCTTTTATAACATTTCATATAACTTGAGGTTTCAATCTCTTTCTAGAGAGATATTGTTCTTTAAAATACAGTCAATTAATTGTAATTAATTTGTTAATTAATTAATTGTAATTAACATGTTTTAGCACATGTAAGCTTATAAAGCGTAAATGTTTATGAAACTGTTACTCCCATGGAAAACGGCATATAGCTCAGTTGATAACCATGTGGCAGTTCTCGAATTTCTTATCAAATCTTCAGACATTTATTAATCTGATTGGTCTTTACTATGGCTATGTTAATTCCTAAGATCTAAAGTAAACTGTAATAAATAGCAATAGGCTAATAGGTAATTGCAAGACTTGCAAGACTCTTGCTGCAAGACCAAGACCAAGACCAAGACTGGGAGCGCAAGACCAAGACCAAGACCAAGACCAGGTGTATTGGCGCAAGACCAAGACCAAGACTAGCCAAGTCTTGTCTTGTTCTTGCATTTGGGCAACACTAAAAGAAACTAGTAGTGTTGCTGATGCTGCTGATTTTAGGCTACGAATTTAAATTTAATACTAAATTAATACTTTATTACATTACGTAACTTACGATAAGCAATCATAGACTATCATTATTCCATAGCGTTGAGAGGACAGTACGACGAGCACCATACAAAACAGCACAAATGGAGAAACCATTTTCCTACTACCTACCCTAATTCTTTTCCGATCTTTGGGATATTTTAGAATGTTTTTTGACATATAAAAAACTAAATCTGTACCATTTCCTTTTTTTCAAAATAATTTTAAATGTACCTACCTCTGTCAAAATTTTGAAAAAAAGAAAACGTACAGACTTGGATTTTTTCCTTTTATTAGAAATATTCTAATACATCATAAATATCAGAATCAACAAAATATAGGGGTAGGAAAAAGCAGTCTCCGTTTGTATGGAGACGAGAAACGCCGGTGGCGTAGTGCGTAAGGGCGTTGTCTCCCAGTCGGGAGGCACCAGTTCGATCGAACCCCGCCACGTACCAATGTGTGTTCAAATTTTGAATTCATGTGTACGTTTAATCGACGCTTTTAGGGTGAACGGAAGCATCGTGAGGAAACCTGAAAACACCTATGATGAAATTCTTAGGTTGTGTGTGAAGTCGACCAACCCGCACTTGACCAGCGTGGTTAACTAAGGCCTAATCGCCCTCGAGCCCCTCGATGGGGACATCATATGAGCTGTTGGTGATGATGGAGACGTCTGCGCCGTATTATCCTCAATATATGTATATCGTAAAAGTGCATTTAGTCGAGTCCAAATAATACAATTTATCTCTCGTTTAGAATCCTACCAAAGTTGATAAATTTCCTAGTAAATTTATAATTTTGCGGAACTTGTTATCTTCCGGTGACATATATATAGGTAAAATATTTACCCAAGATAAGCCACAGACGCCATAGGTCGTAATTGTAACCAATGTAGACGATGCGGCAGTTCTCGCCTCCAGTGAAAATTCTGTAGAAACATCAATGAATTTGCAAATAAGTCTCTAATCGCGGCTTATAGTAATATGCGTTTTGTTTCTACACTCGTAGTGCTGTCCATACAAAGAATCTGCTTTATTATGATAGACTACATTAAATATTACACAAGTCTGGATCCCACTATCTATTAAAGAATATACATAATATTCTAGAAAAGTGTATGCTCATTTTTACACAGCACCATCTCATCACTTTCCGTCAATGTATATATGACAGCTTTACAACCAAGATTCTGGTGGGAGCCGCAGAACCAGCGTGTTTTAGGTCCGACAACACGATGTTTAAAAAATCTGTGGCCATTATAATGAAGTACTCGCCCACCACGCATTGTCCGTTTGAAGAAGTACCCTGGAGCAAAAAAAAATGCTATTTTAGTGGTGCTAAGCTTTGTAAAAGTTGCATGTTGTGTCCAAAGTAAACTAAATAATAAAGCTTATTACAAGATAATCATGTGAATACTCGAATACACGAGTAATGATGTCTCGACTAGAAACTATAATTTATTTAGGCCTTCTTTACCTTCTTTCTACTTCTAGAAGCAGTTCTAAAGGTCATAATGAACTATACAGGATAAGTTATGCTATCTTATAGAAAAACAAAAACTAAATGTTATGAATTTATGTTTAATGAACGCCTTACAAGAGTTTCTGATAGTGCCCAAAATTTATAATATTTTTGATAATTGTTGTTTTGCCGTAATGCGCAGCAACTCAAGCACAACAAACCATAAGTTAGGAATTTAAAAAAATATCTATAATTTCTTGCAACAGGTACCTTTCTCACCGACTCCGCGCGTTTTCGTTTCGGTACCTTAATCCGCACAGATTTGGTAGTAAAACGACAACGCTGGAAGGGGCTTAAATGTATCAGAGCGTAACAAACTTATATATTCTATACATTAAACTTCTATTTTCTAGATGTTTTCAAAACGTCTCTGGAGGAGGATGATTATGTTCATTCCTGCATAATAGGATCTCGTTCTCGTAGGTAAAGATGACAGCTCGACAGCCATTTTTGGTATTAGCACACCACCATCGGGTCTTGAAGCCTTTGGTTTGTTGCTTTAGGAACTTGTATCCAGCATATTTGATGATCTGGGCCCCCCTGGATGACGTCGTGAAGAGTGGATCTGGCAATGTATTAATTTTGAATAATGTGACTGTTTAAAAATATGCATCGGTATATTACGGGAAACTCGAGAAGTCCGGTCATGAATAATGACCGATTACAAAAGGAAAAGTGAAAAGAACTTAAACATTTAATTACTTATGTCTTCTTATTAACCATGTTATTAATAATAACGCATGACATGCTTACCCACAGATTTAATAATGCAAGGAGATAGGCCGAGCCGGCGTTTAACTTGTGAGTGAATACGTACGTACGTATGTCAGAAAGAAATATCCGTGTTTCTTTCAAAATGCCGTCCTGTTCAACTGTAACATGCAATCTGATCGAGACACAAGACCGCTGATCGCGACACCCGGTCTTCCTATAAACTCAGCGATTTGACCTATCTCCTGAGATTGATATATCTGTGTGCTTACCTATAATTAGCTGTGCATTAAATTTAAGACCATATTTTGTAAATGACTGGGTAGTAAGTGCTTTTGGTATAAATATAATCCAATAACCTTCATGAATTATATCGAAAACTAAAATTAATTATATTAAAAAAAAATATCTTCTAGGGCTTCGAAAAAACAATCAGTACAAAATCCGGGAGTTCCAGGGCACATTCGTAAATTGTAGATACTCTCTTCATTTTTTCTCTGCAACCTCTGCACATTTTCCTTACTACTTCTCTTATAGTCTTATAGTATCTTTTGTTATTGCCTTCCCTTTTTTCGCGTGTCTTCATTTTTATTATTTTAGACAGTTTGTGTTCAGTCCGTAGAATCTTTATCAGGACGGTTTGTGTAGGTAGCAACTCTGGAACAAACACCTTATTCGCTGGAACATTCACTTTCGCCGGTAAAACTGCTGATTCTCCGGTGTTTCCTAGTACGCAATAGACTGGATTCAGGCGTGTGATGCCGGCAGAGTAGAATAGCATTACCCTATATCCTCCAATGGGTGTTGTAAAAGGCGCCCAATGGATCAGAAAAGGGGTATTAATCAACTTGTACTCCGTCCACCAATCCGCATTAGGCAAGCGTGATGGACTACTGCCTAAACCTCCTTCGATGACAAGGAGAGGCCTTGTGTCCCAGCAGTGGGTCGAATTATAAAGGCTGTTATGATAATGATGATGACGAATATACTGGATTTATTTTATCTTGTACTACTAGATGACAAACAAGCTGAAAGCCCACCTGGTGGCGAGGATGCCGTAGCTTATGAACACCTACAATAACAAGGAAAACATCACTTGGTATTGCAGGTGCATTGTCATCCTGAGGCATAAGATGAAATGCCTTCCATTTCCGGTAATTAAACTGTCATTACTTATTTTGTATCGAATTATGTATTTTTGAACTACTATAAAAAAATCAAGTCAATTTTTCAATAAATTTTGCAACTTAATTCCATAATCTTAAATAATTCAAAGTGTATTGAAGAAATTTTACAGTAAGTGGTAGTCTTAAGTCATCTGCGCAATAAACGAAAAACTGATGAATCAGTACGAAAGTAGACACAAGTGGGAAAGGAAGCTTGAAGCAAAATATTCTGATATTTTGCTTACCGCATAGCATCACCCCATATCCTCCATTGGGTGTCGTAGAAGGCGACTAATGGATCAGGAAAGGGGTATAGATCACCTTATACTCCGTCCGCCAATCCGCATTGGGCAAGCGTGGTGGACTATTGCCTAAACATCCTTCGATAGCAAGGAGAGGCCTTGTGTCCCAGCAGTGGGTCGAATTATAAAGGCTTTTGTAATGAGTGTTTCATCCTTCCTAAAATCCTGGGTCATTCAAAAGAGGTGTGATTAAACAAACGCTACAGCTTATCTCTCGCACTAGCTATCTTCGCATTGAACTTCACTTCTGCTTACCGTGGAATGCTAGTGAAATTCTAGAATAGTGTATGCTCATCTTTACACAGCACTATCTCATCACTTTCCGTCAAAGTATATATGACAGCTCTACAACCAAGATTGTAGTGGGAGCCGCAGTACCAGCGTGTTTTAGGTCCGACAACACGATGTTTAATATATCTGTGGCCATTATAATGAAGTGTTCGACCACCACGCACTGTCCGTTTGAAGAAGTGCCCTGGAACAAAATAAACGCTATTTTAATGGTACACTTAGCTTTATTTCGTCGTTTCTTCTTGGCTAATAGTTATTTTAGACCTTTGACAATTGACGATTTATAGTATTTATTAATTAAGATATCATTAAAATCATTTTTGACCTTTTGTTCTTATAATAGTCTAATTAATTTACCACTAGGAAAGGTTATTTCGTAAACCTATATGTAAAACACAAAGGAAAAATAAAAAACGAATTGAAATTTAAAAATCATAAAGTGGTCATCAAAGCGTACCCACCACTAACAGTATTCACAGAAACTAAAACACAACGAAAATTTTCCTACCGACTCAGTAAGCGGGCCTTACAATAAATTTATTTTAATAACAACAATATTGTTCAAGTTATGTACAACACAGAAAAATCCCTTAACGCATTGCATGTCTTCATGTATCGTTGTTTTTGTATCGTCACTCAATCCAACTATTTGAGAGAGATTGCTTACATTAAAAAACTAATCCACTCCAACAGTAGTTTCTTTTAAAATATGGTAAATACAGTCTTCTGGTATTTTTCTTAGTTAACTTTCTTTCAGTAACCTAGAAAAACGAAATTATTTTAATGATTTTTTTCTTATATTTAATTCAAAATTAAGCTACTGACTGTGTGCAATCTTCAAAATTATGAGGAGATAATGCAGTAGCTTTAGCAACTACCACAACAGTTGTCAGTTCATACTCTTTATTAAGAACACAGTCAGAAGGCGAATAGTCATCATAATTTTCCTACCTTGCTTCTAATTATATTTGGGGTTGGAATATTATACTTTCTTCTCCCACTCTTTTCGATCAGCTATCAACATTAACACGCTTCCTAGCCATATCACAATTCGCACAGTTTATCCATTTTTAATCCAATATACCTTAATTTAAATTACATCGTTGAAAGGCCTAGTGATTTCAAAAAAAGTCATTAGACAGCCAAAACTAGTCATCCCTTTCCGAGCTAATAAGTGAGATAGGACTTTTAATCTTAAAATCATCACCATCACTTACCTTTGGAGTAGTACCTGAAAGAAAAACCATAAATAAATTAATAACATTGCTTAACTTAAAATAGAACTGACAGTTTTAAACCATGGTACCACTTTCGAAATATACTTTTAAACGCAATATTCGTTAAGGCAAATTTTAGTTCTTTTGCGATATCTTGAACTGCACAGTTAGGGATTGGATTCGACGAAGCAAACATGTCGTTTTTGCTTGTTGATAAATGTATTCTCGGACACTCTCCAATTGAAGAAATATCTGAAAAGAAAACACCGTTGATATAAAATGAGAACAGAAATGCCCGAAACAACACGAAAAGATCCGCAAAAAATCCTGTCGTATAAAATACTGAGGCGGAAAATTTAATAAGATACAATTTTTCGAAGATTTACCTTCATCCTAGTATTTTTATCTCAAGAGCTTGAGTGAGACATGACTGTGTAACATAATAATGCACATTGCCTACGTGCGTCAGTGCATAGTCTTCTCGTGTCCCCCGCGCGCGTTCATGAGATAAAATTACTATACGGTTCTCAAAGAAACGTGAAAGGTAAAATAGTTGACGATTACATTTATATCGGAGCTTATTTTTGAGACCTTTATGAAAATGATGAAATTTTACATAAGGTCACAATATTTTGTATATACCATCGCATGTGCTCTAACATGTACTTATTGATTAAAATGAAATGAAAATTTACTATATCTTGAGTATGTTTTGGTTATTCAGTAAATCGTAGGTGCTTAATCAAAGGCCATTATCACAATAATAGTAATTTATATTCATCACAATAATGACTGCATTACAATAATTTCAACACAATAATTATCTAAATATTGCATGATACGTTCATTATAGATTACAGGCGTAAGCATATCTGGTATAATAATGACAACGCAAAAACATGTCATATTGCGAATGAACAAGATCTGTTGAATATTACATTTGTTATACTGGATATGCTATAGACTGCAACTGTTCTAATTATATGAAACGATTGTCCAGATAACAAAACACGGTAGCTAATCCTGAACTTTGCTGACGTGATAAAAATATATTTATTTTGTTTTTGCTCAAAATTTAATGGTTTTTGTCACAGGATGAAAACCATTAAATTCGGACCATATCCCATGAAGCCCTCCATCCAACAACCAGCAAACCATCATAAACGCAGTACAACAATATTTTGCAAGTTATCAAAATTATGAGGAGCTACCTAAAGATAATGCTATTACTTCTAATATTTTATTTGCAATGTATGAAGATGTGTACCCAGAAGTGGAACGTATACGCCACGTTCGGTGAAACAAATAATGATATCGACATAGAAATAAAGATCGAAATCATATCCACATAATTGAGGTGTGGTTTGAAAGAAGACATAATGACCAGAATAGATAAACGACCCAGACAATTTGAACATCCCTTATGTTCATATTGTTTGGGCATGTAGAAAGGATGACTGAAAGTAGATTGACGAAATATGAATCGAATTTCAAGTGAACATGTAGGACGGGGAAGACCTAAGCAAACCTTTGCGAAAACATTCCAAAAACAAATTCTGGTCAAAGGTACTGCGATAAGAGTACACATAAAACAAACAATTATGTAAGTTAAAGTGATATTGCAATTATTGTGATTTTATGTATGTACTATGTATAGTTGCAATATCTACCAATCGTCTTCATCAATGAGAGTGTAGAGTTAAATGTGCCTACTAAATAAGATTAAAAAATTTCTCTTTACAAAGTTCAAGAAATAGCGTCATTAACAATCGTTAATATATGTAATGTTAATATAATTATCATTAATAAAAGCAAAGCAATGATTAAATCGTAAAGTAGTTTGATTAACATGATTATCATTAATATTGTAAAAACAAAATAAGAAACACAATAGCTACTTAAAAGTTTAGATAAAATTAAGTATATTAAAACATAGATTACGTAGTACATTCATTCATTAGTCATATAATTTCTAATAATCTCCAATGTCTACTATAGTAACACAATTCATCTAGTTTAAAATAAGATAGTAGGTTAGTATATTTTTTTTTAATTCCGTATAGAAGGCAATATCTATATTTTAACATATTTCCCGTCTTTAGTTTTAATGTACTGAGGAGGGCTGTGGTTGTGAATCAAGTAGTAGCTAACCAGTTCTCCATTGTAATTGAAGCGTAATTTCGCTGGACATTTGGTCGAAAATTTTTTGCTACAGTTCCAATAACGTCGGTCGCAGGTCGTCTGTGCGAAGGTGTAATCTTGGAGCATCATCAGTGGTTTTTTATGTTTAGGAGAATCGATGTAGTGGAAACTGAAGGGAAAACCTGAAAAGATCTGAACTGTTAGACAATGTTCATAATTATTCTAGGTAAAAATTTCGTTTGCTTAATTTTAATCACTTAAATTTTAACGTATATGTAGATTAAAAATAGTCAATTTATTGCATTATCAATACTTTATTTCATTAAAACTAATTTATGATATAAAAATTATGAGTACGTTTCAAGCTTAAGATATGCAACATTGAAATATAAACTGCTTTTTCAAACTTATAAGCTTGGAATATCTAATGTGCGTGGTCTGTCAAAATATTATGGTTGAGAAATGCATGAATTTGCAGCATTAAAGATTTATTCTGTTCTTTTTTATTACTAAAAATTTAAAACGAAAAGAACTGACATATCATTACATTTACTATATTCAGTAAGGCATTTTGCCATACCAAGGCACAACAGCTGCAGAATTGAAGTAGCTACCACCTGGATTGCCAAATCTGTCATTTTTTAAATTCGATCCTTCATGATTGTGCACGTTTTTGCATTTCAAGATGATATTATCGTCTAAAGTGTGAAGCGCTGCTCTGCAACCTTTATGGTGATGCGTGGCGCAGTACCATCGAGTTTTGCTGCCAATCTTCATGTGACGCACAAAATTGTATCCATTTATATTAATTGCTATGGCCCCTCTGGATGTTTTTATAAATTTTGCATCTGCAACGTTTTCTGGATTAAGAAACGTACGAACATTGATAGAGAAGGTATAAATTAAAAGTAGCGTCGGTGGCGTAGTGCGTAAGGGCGCTGAACCGGTGCCTCCCGAGTGGGAACTCGGGAGGCACCGGTTCGAGCCCCGCCACGTACCAATATGTTTTCGAAATTTTGAATTCATGTGTACGTTTAATCGACGCTTTTACGTTGAAGGAAAACATCTTGAGGAAACCTGCACACACCTATGAAGAAATTCTTAGGTTGTGTGTGAAGTTGACCAACCCGCACTTGGCCAGCGTGGTTGAGTAAGGCTTAATAGTAATGTAGGGTAGCCTCGAGCCCCTCGGTGGGGGCATTATATGAGCTGTTGTGATGATGATGAAATACTAAAGACTCTTATCAAAAAGTATTTACTTGCTTTTATTAATAACATGATTTAGTTTCTTCGACATCTCTGTAAACTTTAAAGCCACAGAGCTAATATCTCTATTAAATGTAACATCTTTCTAACATCTAAAATATGTTTTGATACTGGATTTACAGCTTAATTAGTGTACAAATTTCATGTAATATTCTTAGTAACTTCATTAAAACAAATATTATTTGTTTTAATGAAGTTACTAAGAATTGGGATGGTATGAGAACATTAAGTCATCTTTGCTCTGCGTTTCCATCAATTATAATTATTCTGCAATTTCAATGAAAAACAATAAATCAGCAGAATATAGATATCTAGAAGCTCCTCAAAGAAAATGTCTAATTCCATTATCCTTTTAAGGATTCCCTTCAACTTAATATTTGCCTATACCACCTTAACATTATGATTCAAATTACAATAACGTTTCAGTTATGATTGTGAACATTATTACATTTCAAGACGATGTTATCGAATGAGGTGTAAAGAGTAGCCTTGCAGCTCTTGTGGTGGTGTGTGGCGCAAAACCATCGTGTTTTGTAGCTACCCTGCCTTTGACGAAAAAATTTGTAGCCGTCAAAGACAATGACTCTGGCACCTCTAGGCGTCGTGGTAAATATTGGTCCTAAAACATAGTAAATATACGAACATTTAACTTAACTCGTATAAGTTCGCAAAATTTTATTAGTTCGTGAACACAAAAAACTAATAAATGAGTTAAAAAAAAAACAAAATCGGTATCATTTTGGCTTTTAAGCTGAAAGTTTAGCTTTTCTAATGAGTACGTCGACTTGACATTATCTAAAAATTGTAAATCAGTACTCGTAATTCTTGGCAAGAGTGTTGCAAGAAATAATAATAAATAAATCCAATTTCAATATCCTTTATTGCGAGTATTTACATCACATAAAACACAGTGATATAAAGAACTCATTTCTCTCTTCGCATCTGACGAAGTGACGAGTGACGAAGAGTGAAGTGAGACCCTTACAGAATGGCACGGCATTATTTATAACCTTACAGTTACAAATTAAATTTAAGTGTTTAATGTCAGTATATACGTTAGGTACTAGTGTTAGATATAAGTTCATGATATAAGTGAAATGCAAAATTAACGGAATTATAACGTCTTAAAATATAAAATTAATATTAATTTATGTTCATTAAAATAAAACATTTATTTTATGTAGCAATATGTCAATTTATATTTTATAATTATGAAAACTGGTTAATGTGCTTGTCTTTTTTATTTGTAAACCTTCCCTATTAGTTACAACGTAGGTAAGTCAGAGCCAAGCACGTTTTTTTTTTAAAATACTTAAGAAAACATTGTCAAAAATGTGTGGCATTGTCTAGCGAAACTTTGTAAAAGAAGGTTGACTCTACTATGCTGTAGTACTGTGTAACCTGTACCTACTGAGATAACAAAATAAAGTTATTATTTACATAACGAGTATAACTCTTAGAAAGATTATGTATCTGGTTAGTATTGGTTATTTTACTGGAATAAAGTTAAAGCTAACACTATAGATATTTTTCAAAATAATTAATGCTGGGTTTCAATAATTTATCTCTCTACACCATATGACAAAGAGCATAATAACGCGTAGGTATATTAGAGCGAGATAGGTAGACGAGACACACACACACACCGACACACGTATGAATGAATTTTCTTTGATGGCTTCCACTATGATTTAGCCAATGTCCAAGTTCGGAAGATAAGGGTTGGTGTTTCCGAATGTTTACAACTCTGCTCAAATAGTAAATAAGGTGTTAAACGATATACAATAGACGAAACCATTTCACGTATACGCCGAGGTTCTAGGTCGGTGTTGGCGCGTATATGCCTTCGGGAGGCATCGGCGGCACTCGGCGGTCTTCGGAGGCTGCGGGCGCGCGGGCGACATAGCCGGCAGGCCGTACACTCAGCGCAACCTGTTCTCGGGCACCGGCAGTGTCTCGCTAACGTTTAATATTACTTTTGAACCTAATAAGTAACTTATATATTTAACGTCCCGTAGCTAGGACCCTAACAGTCGGCCTGTCAGTCAGTTAGAAAAGACAGCAACTGTCACGTTGTGCATAGACAGTATTATTGGTCATGCACACATGCGCATTACTCGCTTATTAGAGCATTTAGATTTTGGTCTCACCCGGTTCATATATATTTTATTGGATATAAGACAATGATATCATATTTAAAAAGAGGTAGATAGGTTACCTTCATACTAATTCAAAGTCAAAAATGGTCCAAAATGTCATTGTCATCTTATAGATACTCTCATGTTACACGGTCAAATTAACTCGGCACCTAAAGTCTACGATTTCATGTTGTCGTATGTGGCGAGTTAACATGGTCGTATTATAAGTTGTAAGTAAGACAACATGATATCTAGCAATAGAGGAAACGAGAAAGATATATGCTGTGCTATGCTCGGGTGTGCTAATCAGCTTACTTTTAGTGTGCCACTTTTTGCAAGCAAGTAACCTTACCTCTTTTTAAATATAATATCTTTGATATAAGACCACTCAATGGGGTGGAGGGTTGATAACCTGAGATACAGGAATCATCCTAGTTCAGGTATCAACCCACCATAATATCTTTTTATTACAATTATCCATACCTGTAATGTATCGTTCTCTTATGGTGAGAAATAAACGATTATTAAATATATCAATGCCAATCAATTAACGTAAGTATTTCTTATACATCTAGGCTCTACACTTTTGCTAGGTGATTTTGACATTCCCATACAAAATACGTCAAAATTCTACCGTTACCAAGGGAAACTGTTGGTAGTTACATAACTACGAACAGTTTCCCCTTGTGTTTCAACAACATTATTGATACCCGACATTAGACTAACAACGGGATGATGGTTGTGAGAATGTCTCATAGCGATAACCTCGTTGTTATAAGTAAAAAGGGAAGCCTTACATCCCCGTTTTTGAAGTGAACACTCCCATCGAGTCTTCGAACTGTTCTGGCGTTGTCTGTAAAACTTGAAACCGTTTACGATGAGCACGGGCCTTCCTCGTTTCGATGTTATTACCCTGACATCTGAAAGAAGAACAAATTAAATTTTGAAGGATGTTTAATATGATTGCAAATGAATACGATGATATATTTATTCATTCAATATTCGAATGGAGATCACTTATTATTATAAGCGGAGTGGGTTTTTTATAATAGATTCGATGAACGAACAAGTTCAAATTTTAAACTTTGCAAGTCACTAAGGGATTTGACAAAAGACAAAATTGTATCATCACTAAATGTCATAAAATTAACAAATGAGGATTTAAACTAAAACTTGACAGCAACGACAAGAGACTGGACCTCACTCTAAAGTATCACCTGGCGAGTACTATTTTAAAAAATTATTGTTACATTTTTTAAATTTTAATATTAATAGGCAAGGCCATAAAATTAGACAAATAGCGTCACCAATGCCAAATTAATAAACATAAGCGACAATTTGGAAATAAACATATTTAATAAAATCCAAAAGCTTTTGGAAAAAATATCTTGGAAAATGATTAGAATAGTGTATTGCCTTTCAGATAAACCTAATTTGGTATCTAAATTTTCGTTACTTTTCATGTAAAACGAAAAAGATAGGGTTTGAGATATTAGGATTTTTTTCTATCAAGAAAGTTTTTTTTCAAGCGTATTTTGGTTTTTGTAAAATACTTTATTTATAAAAATAACATAGGTATTTGATAATTGGTACAACAGTTGAAAGAGAAAAGAAGACCACATTGAAAATGTCGAATATTTGCGAAGTATCGTCTTAATAAAATTAATAATAAAATTAAAGTCATTCATTTATTCATTAGGTATTATATATATATTCAGTCATTAGGTAGGTAAATACGTCACTAGAGTGAATTTGACCGAACATCAATGTAAGGAGGATGGTTGTGAAAAGCTTTCATGTCGATAACCTCGTTTTTACAAGTATAAACGGTCGCCCTACATCCTTTTTTGTGATGTGAGCACTCCCATCGTGTCTTCGTACTGTTCTGACGTTGCCTATAAAACTTGAAGCCGTTAACGACGAGTACGGGCTTCCCTCGTTGCGAAGTTATGACCCTTACATCTGAAAGTAAGAAAAATTAGATGATGAAAGATTAACCCGATAACAGCAGTAAATCCGCTACTCCACTGCGGCGCACGTTGTCCAAGATCACGTTAGCTATATTAGTCCGTTTGTCAGCCCACGTGGGTCGAAATTTCCATTACTAACAAAATTCGTAGCCACCCACGGCCACATAATTCACGGATGACATCACGAACACATGCATGAACTGACCACGCAGTTCAATACAGCACACGGTATATACGTGACGCACGATCGCGCTGTGCACTCCACGTACATTTCCACATTAGTGCCCTGATGACCCATGCAGTTACCGTGCATAGCCCTCTGTGTGTGTAGCGTGCGCGGCGTTGAGCTATGTTGTGTGGGTGACATATTATCCGATCAGTACACGGGTGTACCAATGACGTTATTTCATGCGTGTCCTTGGGTTAATGTAGATGATATCGATATCTACCATTTTCATACAAGGCGAAGCTTAACACATGTCCGTAGTCTCTCTGTGCGCCACAGTGGAGCAGCGTCTTTAGTTTGTCAAGGTTGTTTATATGCGGCTTAAGGTAGTTAAGGTCGTTTATTTTGAACTAGAGTGGTGTTACAGCCTGACCGTGATCGTGTTACCATAATATATTGTCCATGCCACGCCATTGTTTTGTATGTTGCACGATCAAGATGTAAGATTCTTACACCCGTATTCACAAACATTACTATGAAATTTCTCGACTCTTGGATAAGAAACGGACCAGTCAAAGAGCTCTATTCATTGCCATTGCGTTGAATAGAGCTCTGTGATTGGTTCGTTTCTTATCCAAGAGTCAGGTGTTAGCTAGCACAAGCAGGGATACTTCTGATGTTAGACGAAACGTTTTCGTCGTAAAATTTGTCTTTCTTCCCCAAATACGTCATACAATTGATAATGAGGATGTCTAAACGGAACTGTGATAGTGAAGACGGGTGACTAGACATCTTATGGGACATCACTACACTGTGCTGCCACCTGGTGAATAATATTTTAGAAAACTCTCGTTACAATTAACGTTGTAACAATATATAAGCATGTTACTATTAGACTTAATATTAGTCAGATTTATTTGTTCAATATCACAATCTACACAGTTTTCTAATCGTACACATTAGTACATACGTTTATACGTAAAGAGCTAACTTTCTGAGTACACTGAAAGGACTTAAATCTATTTCTTTTTATAAATATTTCTACTGACTATTGAAAATACAAAGACAATTGATATACGTAAATAATGTCACAACGTACCAGAAACACTATTCAATTACACACGTTTCAAAAAATAAGTAACATCTGGCAATCTGACATCTGAGATCCTGGACTACCTATACCTACAGTTATACTTACTCACAGGATTCGAAAAGATATTTCTAGTCTGAACAATATTTTATACGTCAATCTGCGGATCTCATCGTTTTTGATATGACCACGCACAGAAACTCCGAGCATAGCCCTCTCCATTGCCTTTTGAGTGACCTTGAGCTTGCTTATGAGGAACATTGTAATCTATCAGATCACTATAAACTGTAAAATTTTCCTGATTGATTTTATACTACACACGTTTAAGGTTCAAACTCAATTAAGAGTTTTGGGAAGTATGTTTCGCTGTCCGTAAGTCCTTCCTCAATCCCGTAAATCAATGTCCTTAACACCACTGTTATGGCGATAGACATCAATAAGATGGACTAGGCAAGCAGACTTAAAACCATTCTTACTATCAAACTAACCGAGCACAAGATAATTGACTTACTAGATGCTTTCTCATCCATCATGTCATCCTAAAAACGCTCTCTGTTGAACATAGGTCTTTCCCAAGCATATCCAACCCTATCGGCGCTGCGTTGTTCGCATCCAGCGGCTTTCCGCAACCTTTAGCGGATCGTCGGTTCACATTGTGGGGACCTACCAAGGCTGCGTCTCCCGCTATTCGAGGACCTTCTTGCCCCAACTTATTAAGAATGGTTATGAAAGTTCTTAAAGTAAGCAACTCCTTCATTGCTGTGTAGGGTGAAGGCAACCGCTTTGCAACCTTTGCTGTGATTGGTGGCGCACCTCCATCTCGTTCTAGCAGAGCTCTCGACGTGTTTGGTATATCTGAATCCGTTCACCGTCATGATGACGCCGCCTCGGCGTGACGTGGAATATCCTGATACTGCAAACACCAATGTAGATGTAAAGTCATAGGTATTAGCATCCAATTTCGCATGAAGTTTTATCTTACACGGGTGAGCGATTACTATTTGTGTATTTATACTTGCACATTGTGTATGTGTGCGCCGATATCAAACCTAAGGCCCATCATAGCAGACGGCGGACTTTCTGTGCGATTTAGTCCGCGACATAATCTTTATTAACTTGTCCGTTTATAAAAATGACACAACATTGGCGGGTTTTCAATGGTAGCAGTTTCCATGGCAACGGTCGAATTTTGACATATTTTGTATTGGATATCTGTCTTAATCTTATCTCTAGTAATCAAAAGTGTAGATAGATAAGTTATTGAAACCGGTCATAAGGCCATGACGCAGACTGGAACAGAAAAAAGTCTGTCATCTGCGAAGGGCCTAAAGTGGGTGATCCATTGGTGAGCTACGACCGCTGGGACGCCACGAGCCTGCGAGCTAAATGTATAAACCGCCAATGGAGCACCTACATTACCGCGGTTTCAAAAGTTCGCGGTTTGGCTCGTTGGCTCTTCGTGCATGCTTGAAATCCTAAGACCGTCAATGGATCAGCCGAGCTTTGCGAAATGAGAGTCTTTTTCACGCTGCTGTAGCGAACGCACGCATGCCGCATGGCTATTTTGTTATTACCGAAATAGCAAAATGGCAAATTTACGATCGTATAATCGCGAGTTAGTACTTGAGAGTTGTACATAAGCGTCATAGGGTGAAATCGATACACGGGAAACTGTATCTTGTCTTTTTATTAAATGGGACATCAAATCCAGCAGCATTTCCTCGATAATCCTTAAATAATTTCTAAAATCATTTGGTTCAACAATGAGTTCTGCTACTAAGTTTACATGGGGCAATCGTTGTCTTTCTTGTAGACAGTTTTTGACCCACACTTTGTGGCGTCTTTTTTTTGGTCTTTGGTTGTTCTTCTTGTAGTAGTACTCCTAAGTAACAAAGTAGATCCGTCTGTGAGCACGCCATGACTTCGCCAACGATGAGAGTAGACTGTTTGGCACACTAATGGATATCCACCACGAGTCGACAGTCCAACGAGCCTACAGTTTTTAACGTTAGCTCGCCTACTCGCCAATGGATCACCCGCGAGATCCCGTGCTGATGCGCACAGAGACATTGAGCAATGTACATGTATATCTACACAGCCAAGGATCACCCACGTTCGTAAATTAAAAATATTGTACCTCTTTAAATACTTTTGATATTCGTCATGCGATTGGCGACCTCATTCTTGGAGACTAAGGTTGCAATGAATAAAGACAAGGAAACATGTTTTATTAATTTTATTTATTTTTGTTTTAAAATAAGAACACATATGCCTAGTAGGTACTCCTATTCTATCCTTAATTAATGGCGTCACAATCAAAAGGTTACGCATTTTGCCAATGTCAAGTGAATATTTATAAAAGTAACAATAAATTGTACGGTAGAACAAGAACTCGCGAGAAACTTACCCAGTACTCAACAGAATATATAATATAATCATCAATAATGTACAGTAGGTATTCCATAATTATGTAGGTAATTGCAGAATTTTTGAACTTAATCATATCCATTATCTATTATATAATATATTCTTAATTTTTTGTAATACTAGATAAATAAAATCTATACTAACATTAAATATAAGGCAACTCCTGGAATCGAACCGGCCAGCTATAATGACCTGTTGTCGTTAAAATAGTTATTTTTAGGTATAGTCACAACATCTTATTCTGTCTGGATAATAATAGTGATAATAGAATAATAAATAACATAACAATAGTGAAAATAGATAAATTAGTCAGCCCCAGAGGGATTGATTGTGAGGATTCCGGATCATGCGTAGAAGGGATATCATCAGGTGAAAGTGGGTATCCCCTATGTTGCACTAGAGTAGTACACTCTTGCCTCACGCCAAGCGCAAGAGTAGTACACTCTTGCGCTCGGCGCTAGTGCAACTGTTTCAATGGATACGGGATGCGCATTCAACACGCCCGCTCCGCAAGTCGCACCCTCAGAACGAAAGTGACTCAATTCCAAATTCATGTTTTGTGGGAAATGGCAAAAATGTGTTTGTATTTTGAAGATTTTACAACAAAACATACCATTACTTTTGATAATTCAAAGCAATCTATGCATTTATATGTCAGTATATTTTTAGGACTGTCTTTAACTATTATAAGCCAAAATATACTTTAAAAAATTGTTTAATCGGTTATAAAAAATATAATAAATAATAACATCCTAAAACATGCCATTTTTGTACTATAATAATTTCAATATAAATGCCTTATTAGGAAATAGGTCAGTTTCATTTTTAAAACTTGCAATGAAATGGTAATAATGAGGAAATAAATAAAATGACTGAACCAGACTTAAGTCATTACACATAACTTCATATATAGTAGAGATAAACTACGATAACATGGCGCTCCCCTCCAAAATTCAAAACGTTTGAAAATCACCAAACCGCCCCTCACTCAAGCCACTGAGCGCCGTAGGATCAATAACTTGACTGTCAGACCGCTGCCGGCCCGCTACTGAAGAGGATTACTTACAAATACTTACAAAATGTGTCTACGCACATTGAAACAGTAATGAAGGGGCGCGCCATGTTATCGTAGTTTATCTCTACAATAATGGCCGAAGTAGACTTAGGTCAGTACTATTAGCTTCACTTATAGTCTAATAAAGTGAAGCTAATAGTACTGACCTAAGTCAGAAGCGTCGGTGGCGTAGTGCGTAAGAGCGTCGTCTCCCACCCGGAAGGCACTGGTCCGATCCCCGCCACGTACCAATTTGTTTTAAAATTTTGAAATCATATGTACGTTTAATCAACGCTTTTACGGTGAAGGAAAACATCGTGAGGAAACCTGCACACACCTATGAAGAAATTATTAGGTTGTGTGTGAAGTCGACCAACCTGCACTTGGCCAGCTGTTTGACTAAGGCCTAATCGCCCCTAAAGTGGTAGTAGCCCCTCGGTGGGGACATTATATGAGCTGTTGATGATAGTCTAAAGCTGTCCTTATACAAACATTGGTCGTTTTAAGATTAGGATTTTATTTGAATGTATAACTTACTTTTCTGTAAAATAACGATGCACTGAGCCTTAGATCATTTTATTAACAACAAAATAACGTGCGCCGCAGACTCTGAATCGGGCATTGTTGTTCCGGGGGAAGGGATGGGACGGTCGTGTAATAAAGGGTCACAATATGTCTGTTTATCCTGTTCTAACACGAATTCGTCAGTTTTTGAAAGACTAGCCGATAGATCAGATGTTTGTGAGTCAAATCGTGTTTTTAACTCAATTCACCAAAATTTTGAGTTGAGTCACTTTCGTTCTGGGGGTGCGATGTGTGACACAATTACATATTTTTGGCGTACATATTTTTTATTTACTGTAGGTAATACATAAAGACTACAAAAATCTGTACGTGTGTACACTTATAATATTCTGTGCATACTTCAATTAATTCCAAATATTGCTTTTCGCACCACTCCCACACCAGTTAAACTTCAGAGGTGGAAGAACACGTTCCATATTTTTTATACACTGAGGAGGATGAGTATGCACATTCATTTGTTTTATAATTACATCGTTGTGAATCCAAGTGAGTACATTAGCCTTACAGCCTCGATTGTGGTGTGTGGAACATCTCCATCGTGCGATGAGCTTGTCTGTCCGAGTGCCTTTCACCCCGTACTTACAGAAGGTAAAGCCTTTCAGTACTAGCTGCTGATAACCACGATTAGATTGCTTGTATACTGCCACTGGAATACAAAAGCGAGTTAATTTTATAGTAGTTAATTTAAAAGATAAACTAACCATCCATTGACCGAAAATTCAGATAATAACTGGCAAGGGGCGAAGCCTAATGGGTTGGTCCGATCAGATTCGCAAGACTCTCGACACCAAAGTGTGTGGTGATCTCCACGCCGCCTCAGATAGAAACAAATGGCGCAACATAATGAGGGACAAGATATGTGCAGCAAGTCGCGACACTCAGCGTTGAGGAATGCGACTCAAGGAGGAAGTTAGGAAAAGAAATACCAAACATGCCACTATAACCACGGAGGTTTAAATAATGAACACTCTGGTTTCGATTACGAAAACAAAGCAACTTTCACCATGGTTGGATTTTGGATGAGTGAAACACGATTCACAATCTCAATTGTTAAGGCTGCCTGTTCATTGGAGCGGAGCGGGGCTGCGGAGCGGAGAGACTAAACAATAGGATTGCAAATTACCTATCCGCTAGAGCAGAGCGGAGATTTTATGCAATCCTATTTGTTAATATTTTCTCATCTCTCCGCTCCGCAGCCCCGCCCCGCCGCCCCAATGGACAGGCAGCCTAAGTTGGTACAGGCTGGCCGTTGCCCGTAGGACCTCCATTGGACCACCTTGGCGGTATTATGATCCAAAACTGCTCATATCGTTTCTTATTGTTTCAGCGGCCCACAGGGGCTGGCGTTAGTCGGTAGCCCCTGTGGGCTGCTGGCCACCAATTGGTGCACAAGGAGTGCCTAGACGGGCAGCGTTGGGACGGTCTCGGTGTTGTTGCGCTCACGTGCGCAGATCCTGAGCCATCCCGCAATAGCGCACTAGAAGGCAGGCCGGGGAGGATGTTGTGATGTATTGAGGGAACGCTTTTACCTCGAGTCCCACATATCCCCTGCGGTTGGCACCATCCCGCAGGGACGATGCGTAAATGCGTTTGATCTCCCTGGATGGATCATTCGCGTTTGAGAGACAAAAATACTATAATTTTTATACTATATTTTAATATATACATCCATTGTTCTATAAATAGTGTTAACTGTAAGTTAAATTAAACTAGACATAAAAATACATATAACAATTCTTTTATTTCTGGTTTTATAACTTAAGTTAGACCCACACAATAAATAAATTATAAACTAACATACATAATGTTAATACATAATAAAAAAATATGGTAAATAATACTTAAGCCTTCTGTGAAATTTAAACTTTCATATATAACTGTATTATAACGGCGACCGTTGAGTCATCGCCTTTAACATAACAGCCTTTATATTCGACCCACTGCTGGGACACAAGGTCTCTCCTTGTCATCGAAGGAGGTTTAGGCAGTAGTCCACCACGCTTGCCCAATGCGGATTGGCGGACGGAGTACAAGGTGATTAATATTTGCCGATTCATTAGTCGCCTTCCACGACACCCATTGGAGGATATAGGGACTCTGCCGGCATCACATAGCGTGACGATGAGTGGTGTCAAAATATTTATAATGCCGTTAACATACCGCCTAGCACAAATGCATTACTTAGTTGGAGGGGTCCTCCTAACATTATTATAGTGACAACTTTGATAAGATGGCGGTAGTTAGGCGGACTTAAAACACGCCCTACCACAAACCAAACTGAACCAAAATTTGTATCCTGGAGATCGAACATGGGAAGTCTGCATCTGTACTTTACAGACTCCCTCCGACGACTGCTTCCGTTAAACTTTCTACGTATTAACCTCCTGGACTCTAGCTAGACCACTAGAGGTTTGCTCATTAGAACGAGACGGTTTTGATCGCTGGAGAGTACAAATTGGTCTTCGGTTTGGTTGATGGCAGGCTTGTTAGTGTCAATATTAGTGTCAATAGTATTATTGTGTTCTCTTGTCAGAACAGAAAAGTTTAGATAGTCAGTTCCTGACTAGATGTGAGGGTTCCGGGTAAAATTCGCTTGGGCAATCTTGGGCTGTACCATCAGGAAAAACGAAAGTCAGGAGTTTAGCCGCCAAATACATATCAATAAAGCTTTTCGATTTCCGAAATTAAGACAGATCAAATACCCACTTATTAGCTATTGAATTAGTCGCACTTCACATGCAGAAAAATACGTTTTTGATTCGTATGCTGAGGAGGATGGTTATGCACATTATATTGTTTAATTATTTCATCGCTGTGAATCCAAGTGTGGACCGATGCCTTGCAGCCTCGTATGTGATGTGTGGAACATCTCCATCGCGCAATATGCTTGTCTGACTGTCTACCTTTTATCACGTGCTTACAGAAGGTAAAGCCTTCCAGTACCAGCTGCTGATTACCACGGATAGATTTCTTGTATACCGCAACTGGAATACACAATACGAGTAAATTTTATACGAGTAGGTAGCAGTTAATCTAGACTTTATGAGTATAGTCAGAATGTAGTGATTGGAACTTTTTTGTGATAATCTTCATGGTATATTTATTAGAAAGTAGAAGTGTTTCTTACAGAAAGATTTGTTAGATGGGAAATTATAAAAATAGTGTTTTTTGTGGAGTCAGATGAATATTTTTGTGTCTGTTTTGGGATTGTAATTTTCTAGGAATAACAGGTTTTTAAGTGCAAACAACTTATTTTTTATCTAGCAATCCCTACAAATGAGCGCTCTGGTTTAGATTACGCAAACAAAGTAACTTTCGCCATGGTTGGACTTTGGATGAGTCTTCTCTTCGTCTTCCGTGCTTTGAAAGTTAAGCCGTTGATCCCGGCTGCCCTCTGCCCGTTGGACCCGCATTGGACCACTATGGCGGTTTTATGGTCCAAAATAATTATGGTGTTTCTCCCATGTAGGAAAGTCTGTGCTAAGCCATGGGACATTTATAGAATGTTAATGATTATGATGTACATGGACGGTATACTTTTGTGTATTTACTCATGCTGCACATTGGCGAAAGAAGACAAGGCAACTCAGTTGTCAGTCAGTCTCCTCTCCATTTATATCGGATGCAATTTAATACTTCGTTCATTAGTATACTACAACCAGTACGCCGTCGAATAATATGAACCTAACTGCAACTCAAAGCAATTTAGTACATGAAAAACTAACAAAAAACAATAAAACATAAGGTATTTATTTATTATTTTTATTGAGAATGAATAATAATATAATATTTTATTTTAAAGTAACAACACATAGGTAATCCCTAGAAGGAAAATAGAATATAATTCAACGATAATGTAAGGGTTGCACATTATGATATTGCCGATTTTTCACTAAAGTACTTTTATCTTACGAACACGGGTGAGTCATGTCTGCTTGTGCATATACACTAAGTTAATTAATTAAGTTAATCTGTTGGCCAGTTAAATACGATCTTTTGGAAAATGGGTTACTCAACCAGTGGCTGAGATTTTTATGGTCATGTAGCATTAAATGCCCCCATTTGATCTGACCAACTAGACGATCGGGTCACGACAAATATGTATATATAGCCATGCTTCATTCGCGTTCGAGAAATGAAAGTTCTATAACTTAATCACACTGTTCTATAAATATTGTAAGCTGCAAATAAAATTATACTAAGTTTATAAATACAAATACAGAATCTTGTATTTCTAGTTTTATAACTTATGTAAAACCCAAACAATAAATACCTTATTATAAACTAACATACATCATTTTTGCTGATCAATAACACTTAAGCTTATATTAGAAAATTTCTGTATAATGTACACTATTTGACGGCGACGTGTGACGTGGAGTGGTATCAATAACTTTATTAATACCGTACCAGAAACCAAACTTCTGGATTTGTACTTTACCGAATCCCTACGACAACCGGTTCCGATAAACTTTGTATAGTCTACTCGTTTTCTCATCGTATTAGATCCAGAGATCGGGTTCGATCCCTAGTGACGGTTTCAGGTAAAGTTTGCTTACATCTACGGTTTTACCATCAATTGAGACAAAGAGGTTATTCGTCAAATATTAATAAAAAAACTTTACAATTTCCGAAATTGATACCGATGTAGTGTGTGACGCGCCTCTCCTGACTTAGCAATAAGTTAGAATAAGTTATTGTTTGTAATTAGCACTAAGTTAGTAATAAACCATACATCAAAGTGAACACTCGTCGTTTTTATTGATATCCCCGGTCCCCACATTGCACCGATCTTAATCACGATACCAACTTCTTAGTTCTCGAATCAGTAATACCTCACAGCAAGAAAAACACGCCTGTCATTTGTACGCTGAGGAGGATGGTTATGCACATTACATTGTTTAATTATTTTATCGTTGTGAATCCAAGTGTGGGCCATTGCCCTGCAGCCTCGTTTATGGTGTGTGGAACATCTCCATCGCGTAATATGCTTGTCTGACTTTCTGCCTTTAACCACGTGCTTACAGAAGGTAAAGCCTTCCAGTACCAGCTGCTGATTACCACGGATAGATTTCTTGTATACTGCAACTGGAATACAAAATGCGAGTCATGTCAGAAATCATTACAGAAATGTCCTAGTAGGAAGTAGTAGTAGTAGTAAAAACTCTAAGCGAAGCTTCTACGGCGTTTATTTGACACAATTCAGTTTGATCGAATTTTGATTCGAGTTAAATTAAATGTTCTAATCATCCACTTCATTTTAAATAAGGTTACAAGTGCTACAGCGTAAAGCCCATTTTGCACATGATTCTTTTATACGAGTACCTAACTGTTAATTTAGAACAAAACCTAACTAAACAATGACCGAAGCATGAATAATTGGTAAGGTCCTGGCAAAAGATCAAGAGGGTAGGCGAATGCATCATACCACATGATTGCAATAAATGTTTGAGTTTTGAGTTTGGTCCGATCAGATCTTTAAGATCCGATAAGATCTGTAAGATCTGCTAGGAGGGTTGGACTAAGGCGGCCGGCTATAAAATCGAATGCCATAGCTCGTCGGCGTAGTGGTCTGAGTGCTGGTTTCGATTACGAAAACAAAGCAACTTTCACCATGGTTGGAGTCTGGATGCTTCAAGGCACGATCGGTAGGCTGTCAATACAATCGTTTTTACCCACCAACCCGCATTGGGCAAGGGTCCAAATCTTCTGAATATGTTTCTCCAATGTGGGAAAGCCTGCGCCAAGCAGTAGGACGTGTATAGATGGTTTATAATGATGATGGACAATACACGGGATCCTTTTGGATACTCAAAGAGCAATCGCAAGCGGAAAATTCAGTTGGCCTCCTTTACGTTTAGATCAGATGCAATACTATGTTCATTCGTATTCATGCAGCCTAAGACGACTAATATAAACCAAACTGCAACTCTAACAACAGTAACTGTGGTGGACAAAATAAGAATAAAAATACCTTTAGTATAATTATTTTTATTAAGAATTAAATATTTTTAATATATATTTTTGTTCTAAAATAAGAAATCATAGGAAATTCCCAGTACTTAATAGACAATAGAATAAAATTCAACAATAATGTAAGGATTGCACATTGAAAAAATATTATAGTTTTTTTTTAATCTCATGAAAGCGGGTGAGCCGTGACTGTTTTAGTAAAATAAACTGGCCTGCAAAACTAAGTATCACACTTTTAAAATTGTAATAACTTTATAAGTATACAAGATATACTTTTGAAATAAGAAGGACTCGAAAAAGAGTTTAATTTTGTGAAAAATACTTCATAGTCCAGGATATTTTTTAAGAAATGGCTAAAAGAAATTGTAATATTAACACTTTTAATATTACAATTTCTTTCAATTGTAATATTAAAAGTGTAGTACTTAGTTTTGCAGAACAGTGTATATCCATATAGGTCGCTTAGGTAAATATATTTAGGTATATGTATGCACATTCGCGCTTAAGAGACCAAAATACTATAATTTAATTTATTTATTTATTTTTATTTGGAAGTAACAGCTCATTAATCATACATACAAATTTATAATAATTACAGTTCGCCAATAATAGGTTTCCACTGATAAAAACATAATAGGTACATAATTAATATACGTGTAAACTAACAATAACTTATACGAGTACATAATCTCAGTTAAATTTACAATTTAAAAAGAAACCCTGGCTTAATAATCGTCTTAATAACATCCATTATTCTATAAATATTGTTACTCCTGTAAATTATATCGAACATAAAAATACTTACAAATACAAAACCTTGTATTTCTATATTTTTAACTTAAGTCAGACCCATACCATATAAACTAACAGACTTATTAAATAACAGTTAAGCTATCTGTATAATTAACGCTATCTGACGGCGAGACGTGTGACATAATTGGTGTCAAAAACTTCAATAATGCCGTTAACATTATTGTTATTGTGATAAATTTTATGCGATGGTAGTAGTTCCCTAGCCCATCTTAAAACAAACCCTAACACCAATAAACTGAACCCAAATTTGTATCCTGGAGATCATTCTTGATCTGTATTTCACCGATTCCCTACGACGATTGGTTCCGATAAGCTTTCGAAGTAACCGCCTCCAGTCTCTAGTTCATCTGATTTAGATCCAGAAGTCCGGTTTGATCTCCCGGAGAGCACGAATTCCTGCTCGGTTTGCTTGTATTTAAGTCTACCCAACTAGCTTTCCTGAAAGCGTCGTAAGGCCGTTGTCTCCCACCCGGGAGGCACCAGTTGGAACCCCGCCACGTACCAATGTGTTTTCAAATTAGGAATTCATATGTACGTTTAATCGACGCTTTTACGGTGAAGGAAAACATCGTGAGGAAACCTGCACACCATCTATGAAGAAATTCTTAGGTTGTGTGAAGTCGACCAACCCGCACTTGGCCAGCGTGGTTAACTAAGGCCTAATCGCCCCCAATGTGGGGTAGGCTCGAGCCCCTCGGTGGGGACATTATAAGAGCTGTTGATGATGATGATGTCAAGCTAGCTACCAACATGTTTTCTAAAAATGTAGCCATAACAACAGTGTTAATAGCATAATGGTGTTCCGATAAGGAAATATTAAATAGTCAGATCCTGGGGGACTAGACGTGAGGGTTCAGGGGTAAGCTCGTTTCCATCATCAGCCATCAGTTACCGTCAGATGAGATTAATAACAAGATCTTTCTCGTCAAATAAAAAATGTAATTTAGAAATTGATACCGATCATGAGACGCATTTTTGAATCATTCGAAGTTAATCTTAAATTCATGCACGACAGCAAAACGTATACGAAATTAGTTTCTATTGCTCCCAATTTTACGTATTTTTGAAACATTAGAAATGAGTGTTTCCCTAAAACTCGAATCTTATAACATTTTTCATTTCATGCAGAAAAAATGAAAACCGGAATGCCATAACTCTTTGATTTTAGAAACCGGTAATGAGTCACGAGGAATCGGAACGTAAATTAAAAGTTAAATGTCATTGTCAGTCATTTGATTTTCTACTGGTAGAATATCGGAAACGAGTGGGTCAGACCAGTCGTTGCAAAATTCATGAGTATGCATATTCAAAACTAGCAATTTTAGGGATTCGCATACGAATCTTGCGATTTCATACACGATTTGGAGTTCTAATGATTCAAAAATCCGTCTCCATGTCATCACGACACCAAGTTCTTAGTAGGCATACTTCACAGGTAGGTAAACATATTGTTCATTTGATTGCGAAGGGGGATGGTTATGTACATTTATTTGTTTAACTATTTCGTCGTAAATCGAAGTGTGGACCACTGCCTTACAGCCTCGTTTGTGGTGCGTGGAACATCTCCATCTTGAAATGTGCTTTCCTGTCTCTTGGCCTGTTACCACGTGCTTACAGAAGGTAAATCCTCCGAGTACCAGCTGCTGATTTCCTCGCTTAGACTTCTTGTATACCGCAACTGGAATACAAAATACGAGAAAAAAATTATAGGGAGTGGCAGTTATTTAGGTAGAATAGAAACTAACCAAAAAATTAACGATAATTCTAGAAAAATTGTTTTAATTTTAATAACTGGAAAAGGCCAAGAGGGGCGAATGCGACAATGGGCCGATCAGATTCGTAAAACCCTCGACATCAAACTGTATGATGCTCTCCAAGCCGCCTCAGACAGAAACAAATGACGCCACATTGTGAGGAACACGATATGTCCAGAAAATTGCGACCCTCAGTGTTGAGGAATACGACTCATCGAGGTATATAGGTACATTAAGGTGTGTATGTATACACGGTCATGGCTCATTCGAGTTCGAGGGGAAAATACTATAGCTTAGTAACATTTATTGTTCTCTATTGTAGTTCTGCAAATAAAATTATACTAAACATAAAAATACAATAACAAATTGTGAATCTTGTATTTCGAGTTTTATAACTTAAGTAAGACCCATACAATAAATATTTTATAAACTAACATACATTATTATTACATAACTTTTGTTAGTAAATAACACTTAAGTCTATGTTAGTTTTCGGTTCATTTTACTTTTACATTCTATTCAGTAGAATGCAATAGTATAACATTTATGTGTGAAAAAGCTGTGCTTGCGGCGGATGCCACACAATTTGACCAAGACTCAAAAAACGGACCGCGTCAATGTGCAGTGCCATGCTTTCCATTGTTTATTTTTAATTGTTTATTTTTTTAATAAAACTGAACACGTGGCTACTGCTGCTTTAGAGAATCGTCGTACCGTGAATAGTGACTGGTACACGACCATTTGTTTGCCGGCAATTATTGACGAACTCCGTAAAAATAAGCATAAACGCTGTATCGTCTTGCACGACAAAGCTAGTTCCAGACAGACAAACGAATTTTTGAAGGTGAAAAACGTAGAACTTATGAGCCATCCTGTATAACAGGCCCGACCTGGCATTTCTGTTCCCAAAAATTAATTATGGTGTTCCGAGAAGTAAAGACTAGATAGTCCGTCCCTGAGGACACAATGAGGGACTAGTTGGGTTGCGGGTGAGTTACGATTTCATCTTCAGCGTTTCCAGAAGAAGGCCAAATTTACCCGTCATTAATATAAATAAAAAACCATTTTATATTTCCAAAATTGATTCATATCATGTCATCACGATAGCAACTTCTTAGTTATCGATTCAGTCATACATCACAGGAAGAAAAACCCGTTCATTTGGTTGCTGAGGAGGATGGTTATGCACATTAATTTGTCTAATTATTTCGTCGTAAATCGAAGTGTGGACCACTGCCTTGCAGCCTCGTTTGTGGTGTGTGGAACATCTCCACCTTGAAATGTACTTTTCTGACTTCTTGCCTGTGATCAGGTGCTTGCAGAAGGTGAAGCCCTCGAGTACCAGCTGCTGCTTCCCACGTATAGACTTCTGGTAAATCGCGACTGAAACACAAAATGCGAGTAAATTTTAAAGCAGATAATTTAGAACACAAACTAATTAAATCATGATTTGAAAAAGAATACAATTAGTATTTTAGAATGCATACACACATACGATCACCCTTGTAATCCTATGAGGAGTTGAGCAGAACCTTAGGTAACATGTTGTTACTCATAAAGGCGCAACTAATAGCATGGGCCATGCAGTGCCTCCAAATAGTAACAGGTTAACAGCTTTTCGCCTACATTTTTATGTAGGCGAAAACCCAAAAAATCGATAGTGGTTGCTTGACTTTCTCGTATACCAGAAAAGACTCAAAAGTTGATAGAAACCATATATTTGAATGTCATACGGGCATGTTAAATTTGGTTGCAATAAGTTAAAGCATACTCGAGTTATCGTGCTAACGTACAGACACACACATTGACATAATTCCAAAAACGGTATTTTTGGAGTCAGGGAGGTCCAAAACGTGTGAATCCGTCAAAATCTCGAGGTTGAATTTTTTGACGATTACAAGACTTCCTCTCTATACTACGTACAAGTACGAGAAAGTAAAAATAACAATTCCTTAGTACAATCTAACACAAAAGCCAAGAACCAGGACAGATGTTACAATCAAAATCATCTCAGCAGTAAGCATATTTTAGAATAAAACAGCAATTTAATGGAAAGATGAGAAGAAAGCTCAAGGGTTCTCTACCCTTGAGCTTAGGTGGAACTGCACTGCAGTGGAACTTTCGAAGTATTGTATGAGATAGATCACACTACGCGGCAACAGCGCACGACACGACGCGGCCATTACGAAGAAACAATATTTGCCGCGTCGTGTCAGGTAGTTGCGCTGCAGTTCCTAAGAGCGGTTCGACTCTGTATACCATGAATTCATCCTGCGGGTGCTGGGTCCATAGGAGTGCAGAGGGGAGTCAGAAGCAATTCCTGGGATTTGTGACCCAAGTGTAGGGTTTATGAGGCCACTTCATAATGCAGCAACGCTCACCACCATTACCCTGGCTTTCTTCTCTTGTTTTGCGTTACTCACATCCAGTGACATCCGTTTAATGGTCTCAGCACAATTATCAACACTGAACGGGAATATTATCGCCTCTTTTTAACCGACTTCAAAAAAGAAGGAAGTTCTCAATTTGGCTGTATTTTTTATGTGTGTTACCTCATAACTCTTTACTGGGAGTACCGATTTTGAAGATTCTTTTAACGTTTGGAAGCTGGTGCTTGTCATGTGGTCCCATTTATATTTGATCGACATCTGACGAGTACGTTTTGAGTTATCCCTAATAACGCCCATTTAATTGACGTCGATGATATCGTAATCATTTTATTACTTGTTTGTCGAAATGATCTTGAGATAGTTTCCTGAAAAATTTTATACCTTAGTTAAAACACTAAACAATATTTTTTTTTTAAAATAAAAACCACCTTTAGAATTAAAAAAATTTTTGAAAAAAATCTAAATGTTTTTTGAGGTTGGTGCGAACATCAATATTTGGAATAAACGTTGTCAGTTGTAGGTATTTGGGACCGACCTGAAAAAACATTTAGATTTTTTTAAACAAAATTGTTATTTTTCCGTTTTTAGTTTTGAAGGCGTTTTTTTTTTATTTAAAAATATTTTTTTCTATAAAAAAAAGCGCTTCATAACTGCTAAGTAGCCATTACATAGCCATTACGCAACCGTAATCCGTATTGTACAGCACGTTGGGTTACCACAAATTGTCAAATTTTCCCAATCGATTATGCACTTTATATTGAATAGCCTTAGGTTGAAAATCGTTTGGAGAAATTTGACAGTTTTGTATAGCCCGACGTGCTGTTGACTGTACCTAACCGTATAGCTTCTTTTTCATAGGAAAAAGAGAGATATGGTAAAGTTCTCTTTCCAAGTTGATAGGTGTGCTGCAACCTTGTATCGGTTGCAATAATATTCGTATCCTCCGATCCGCCAAATACTTAAATATAAATCCATTTGCAACTCTAAGCACCTCAGTATAAGGAAAAATAACAAACAACAATAAAAATAAGATATTTATTAAATTATATAGTTTCATAATTTCTCAGAAGAAAATTCCGCGGAGCAGGATGGTTGTGGATATTGCATGTTTTTATTAGTTCGTTGGTTTCCTGTATCGTGTGGAGGACTGCTTTGCAACCGCAATGATGGTGGGTGGAGCAACGCCATCGGATGCGACAGCCCGAATACCTACCCGTTATTCTATGCTTGCTGTACGTAAAGCCATCGAGCAGAATTAGATCATTGCCACGGATGGATTTCTTGAAAACAGCACCTGTTTTTAAGACAAAGCCTTTAATTCCATTTAAACATCGCGAAGTAAAGTTCTGCGATTAATGATGTGACTTTCTGTCATGAGTTGCTAGAATGTATTGTTTCTCAATGATAGTAATTATCTTTGGAAAATCAATAAAACTATCAGGGAGTGACGTTTATAAGTAGACGAATCTAAGGCCCGTATTACAGAATGACACTCAGAAATCAATCATGTCTTAAGAATCGTTTGTCACTTTCTATTAAGCACAAAGTGAAAGACACGTACGACGCTCAAGTCCGCGTTCATTCTTGAGACTCCTTCTATAATACGTGCCTAAAACTCATTGACAGGAATGGTATAGTTTTAACGTAGCCGTACCGTCGCCATTTTGATAAATCCGAGCAAGGAGATAGAGAGTCTAGGAGATCAGTCGAATCGCCGAGTTCATAGGAAGACCGAGTGCCTACATAACATGGTTCTAGTCGAGCATGCCGTAATATACACTATTCATTGCGCGCGTCTCATGGACTGCGAAGCGATGAAAGTCAAGCACAGCCGCAAAGGAAATCGGTCGAATCGCTGAGTTACGTATTCGTGTATATTCACTTGACTTTATCGGAAGGCGAAGTGGCGGAAATGTATGCCCTCAGGGCATACACTTGTCACAAGTTAAACGCCGGCTTGGCCTATCTCCTTGTATTGTTAAATCTGTGATAAAAACTGATTATAATATTGGGTCAATGAAAGCAATTAAAACAATTATGTCCGTTCGCTTGATTATTGAAAATAAATTATATTTCTCAATATTATTTGAAAAATACACAACAATATTGCGTCGTCTTAATTTTGGATATGTTATAATTATTGTTCGTACAGAATTTATAATTACTTTGGTAAAATGAGGCGAGATTCTTCTTGCCTAATAAATACCAAACATAGGATGTTTGGTATTTATTAGACAACATAGATTTAGTTACATTGACATAAATAAAATCACAAAGAACTATAAACTGAAAATAGGTTGGTATTAAATTAAACATTATTAGAGAATGGTGATTATTAACAACGCACTTCAGCTGATGCGCAGTATTTGGAATAATGTCGACCCTATATTCGACAGTTTGAAAGAAGCCATGAAAAAAGAAAAAAAATTTCAAGGAAAGAAAGAAATATTTAATACTAATAAAGAAATAATTAAGACGCCGCCGTGGTGGAGTGGTCAGTAACGCTGCCTACACATTGGGCGGTCCGGGTTCGAGTCCTGGCAGTGGCAAATGTTAGTGTGATGAACACGAGCATTTGTTCATGAGTCATGGTTGTTTATATATTTATTTTAGTTTATTTATAAAAATATCTAGATTAATAAGTATATTTGTCCGTTATCTAGTATCCATAACACAAGTTCTTAAATATATTTAATTTGGGCTAGATAATTGGTGTGAGCGTAGAAATATATTATTATTATATATTAATATATTTCTACTATTTTATAATAGTATTTTTATATTTATTGAGACAATATAACAAACAAACAGAAATATAAAATAATAATTAGGTATGTCTCAAATGGTCCCAGCTCAGCATATTGCTAGCCTCACGACTAACGCTGGTCTACCGCTGGAACCAATCTCAACTATCTATATTAGATATTTTAATTTAACAAGTTCACAAATATCACTTATTAAAGAAAATGCAGATTTTAAAATGCAGTTGATATGCCTTTCCTTCATACTTAAAGCTATAACATAAGAAAGAAGATAAATATAGATAAAAGGCCCTGTCCGCACAGCGATATTTCACCGCACGTTTTTCTATCGCAAAATTCATTTCATTTCATTTCATCATTAGCACTATTATGTGTAGGTACAGTTTTGATATTCAGCACCTTTAATTTCCTACGCAATAAGAACCACAGCCACACAACCATGTTCAGTCGCAAAATTTTCAAAAAGTCACTTTCCTTCTACGCCCCGTTCCGTCGGCGGTTTGGTGATAGCTTAAGCGATGCGCTGATGCCCTCAGAGACAATGGTCATACAGTATACACGTTCATGACTAAGCATTCGTGAGATAAAATACTGTACTATATGAGGTATCCCAGCCAGTACAAAATGTTGATGATATAACGATAATACTGATACACTTCTGCATCAGTAAAAACTCCTGTTACCCCATTTACTTTGTGTAGTTTCATGATTATGTACATCGTACATTCTAACTATTTCAACTTTGTCAGTATAAAAATCTTCTTCGATAGTGTAAATATAAGCGTTGCAGTTTCGGGAGCTGTATGTAGCACACCTCCACCGCACTTTCCCTGCAGCACTTCGATGTTTGCTGTATGTGACTCCATTGACATGTAGAACAGGATTGCCTCGAGCCGATAACTTTATAACAGGTTCTGAAAACAGTTTTGTACAGTGTCTTACAAAATTCGTAAATAAAATTTAAGGGTGTGGTTATGCCAACGTGTTTACAGGATCCTATATATTGTAATTAGTATATAAGTAAAGACAGGAAGGCACTTATAATAGAATGAGGATTACCCGATACCTAGTAAAGATATTGAATTACATAAAAAAAATGTTCAAAAAAACAGAAGTTCAAGTAAATCATCATCATCATTTCAGCCGAGAGACGACATAGGCATAAGCCTATATCCAACAGTGGTTTCACATTTACTTGAACTGTTGTGGACATAGGTCGAACAGTTCAAGTAAATTTTAAATAGAAATATAATAGAATTTAATATTAATTAGGAAATAGTAAAATAGCAATAATAATATAATTTATAGGTAATAGGAAGTGGCATCATAGATTAAGCAGTATAAACAATGTACAATATAGAATACGAATGGAAAAAAAAATGTTGCAATAGCAATAGTAAAACCATAGTATTACAAACGCACAGAATTGTAAACTCGCAAATAAGGAATCGTCCAAAGGAGACATATACACATAAAAAGATTGCATAAATAGAAAGGCATTATAAATAAGACTACAATGTAATAACTTAAGAACACTAAGATAAACAAATGTTCCCAAATTGTATTGGAAGAGACTGTAATAAAAAAATTGTTGATATTATTTTAGGGCAGTTACATCTAAGTTTTCGACAGAATATGCATACGCATTATGTCGTCGCACGATCGTGATACACTGCAATTTTGTCGTAAGCCAATAGACTCTCCCACAACCAGTCCACTTCGCTGCGTCGTAAAAAAATAACCCCGAACTTACTGATCACTCCTGAGCTCAGATTTAATTTGCTATATCTGTGCTCCTGACCAATACCATTTTCATAAAATGGTATACTCGACCAGTGGTCGAGATTTTTATAGTCCAATACTTCACGATCTGCCTAAATACTGCACACGACATAGAAAAACTTTGTATCGACTTGTGCACCACCCGGGCCCGTAGACGAAGCAACAAATAGAAATGCTAACAAAATTCCATAAGAACAAAATGTATGGGATTTAAACTTTTTAACCTTTGTTTGCTGCAGAGGTAAGTATGTCTTGTAATCGACATAGTGATATAGGTTTTGGAATTCGATTTTACGGTCAATAGACTTTCGAGACCAACACTTCTTGGAATGGAAAAAGGTGAAATTGTGAGATTTAAATGAATAAAAACATGATTTCAAATTAATGCTTTACTGTTGAGTTTACAATTTAAATTTATGACCTGCGAACAAACATTTAAGTATAAATTTATAAATTGGGGGGTGCTTTTGCTCAGAGCGGCGAAATGGCTAGATCGGGTGCTGCACCTGCGTACCTACACCTTTTATAATGAACAAGTGAATTATCGAAACACAGCGATATTATCTATTAAATTGTGAATTGAGTTACCTACTAATGAATTTTGAACTGTACTACCGATAGACATACACTACCGACGAACTTGGATGAATGGATGCAGCTGTCGACGCGCACCGGAAGAGCACTCTGCAAGTGGTCTTCCATAGGTGAAAGCAGTGATAAGTGAAAGTAGCTCATTAAGAATATAGTCCTAGTCCCAGTGTGTATGTTTATGTATTGGTATTCACTTGCGTTACCTACTGAACTAAACTTTTTTACATACTAAACATCCCACGTTATACACAAAATCGAATAATTTTTTAACAAGATTCTTATTGACGGTGATTTACAACATTTAAATTTTTTTACTAAATGCATTTAAAGACAGGACGTACAGAAAATCGGAAGAAAGTTTAAAAAAAATAATTTAGAACATTTAAACATTTCATAAATTTAAATTGCAAAGTTATTGTGTAAACTAGCCATTCATTTTACAATTACGAGGGAGTAATCATACTGCAAGATATAATACAAGTCTATCACAAATCTCAAACTTCATTGATATAAATAAATAAATAATTACTGGACATGGAGGGCATATCATCTTAGTCCCCAAGATGGCAAACGCACTTGAGATGTTAAGTGATTTACACTTAATATTGCAAGTGTCTATAGGCGGCGGTGACCACTTACCATCAGGTGGGCCGCAAGCTTGTTTGCCATTTCGTAACCTTAAAAAAAACGTAAAAAGAAAGTAAATAAAAAAAAACGTACAAATCAGAAAAAATCCATAATAGTAGTAATGTCATCTTGTCATTTATACAGTTGTTAGAAATTTATCAGAGGTAATAGAATTAAAATACAGATTTAAAATAAAAGTCTTACAAATTACTATAAAAATTGTCAAAAGGAAAAAAAGTTGCTTATTCAATTAATTTTTAAATAATATATTGCTTATTTATTGGACTGTGATTGCATTGCTTGGAAAACGCTTTTTAACTTTCGGATGGCTGTGATTGTTGCAATACTTCAGTATTGCCTCATCATTTTCAATTGTGTAAACATAAGCTTTGCAGCCCCTCTGGCTTGCGCATTGCCAACGTGTCTTCATGCTCGACTTCCGATGCTTGGTGTACAAAAATCCATCCCAATACATATTGACATAGCCGTATTTTGAAGTAACATAGAAAAATTCTGAAACCAACATTAGTTTTATAAGCACACACTGATTTTTCACTGAATAAGGGTTTCGCCAAACAGAAGTGCCAGTGCGTGCCTGACGCTGAGCGCTGAAATGTGATAAACTATAACAGTATTAAATTAATTACTGGGCATGGAAGGAATATCATCTTAGTCCCCAGGATGGCAACGCACTTGCAGTGTTAAGTGATTTACCCTTAACATTGCAAGTGTCTATAGGTGACGGTAACCACTTAACACCAGCTGGGCCACAAGCTTATTTCCCATCTCGCAGTTTAAAAAAAAGTATTATATTGACAAACGGAGGGTCACTGAGCGTCGGTACTAGCAGTATGCTCTGATGTTGTGACGACGTGACGCACGCTAACTGCGCGTTATATCTGGCGAAGCTTTACGGGAGAGATTTGTAAAGACCCACACTTAATAAAAATATTGACACTTTCGAGCAAAACTTTAGAAGCTCCTGCTGTGTGATTGTAAGCGATATTAATAATTACCTAAATAACCGATGAAGGTTAATGAAAATGGTACCAGTTTGAAGGCTATTTTGTAAACTTGAAATTAATGCCATGTTCGTTCATTTAAAGTAAATTAAGGAGATGTTTGTGAACCAAGAAAAAATGAGAGAATAATGAAATTTTGAGAAATAGTTCTTAAGATCGCTGAACCAATCACAAGTAGGTCGCTGAACCATTAGTTATGCTCGCGAATGTAGGTAATTTATTTTGATTTGATTTGATTTAATAGGTACTGCTAAAATAAAAAGTTTTTTGGTCTTCACATCAAGAAATTTAATTTATGAAATCATCATCATCATCGACTTAACATAGATATACAAGGAAAAGAAATACTGGAGTAAAACACAACATTCACAAAACACACAAAAAGAAACTTAGAGATCTTGTATTTTACTTTGCTGCGTTGCTGCGGCAACGTCGACGCAAATGTGTGTTTACATTGCCGCTTCATATGTATTTTGAATTCGACTCTGAGCAATGGTGAACGTAGAAATTGTCGCAGCGTCGGCGCTCTGCATTATGAGTTTAATAAATCATTATCATATTATAAAACAAAATAGAATTGAAAAGAGACGTCCTCATCAGATGAGATGGTGAATGATTGCAATTCATCGTAATAGTTTTAGCTCATCTATATTAGTGTTCTCAAAGTTCACACTAATCCACTCCAAGCATCGTGAACTTTGTGTTTCAGTTTGTGCTCTTTATGAAAAAAAAAACGTTCATTTGAAAAAGGATCCTGGAGTATAGGTCATAATTTAATCATACGTTTGTCTTTCATGATTGTGGATATTTTTGGACCTAACTATCCGCTTATCTTCAACCGTATACACGAATGCGCTGCATCGTTTTTTAAAATGTTCTGTGCATTGCCAGCGCTTTACGTAATTTCTCTGCCTGTGTTTGCAAAAAGTAAATCCACCTAGAGTCAGCAGATTCCCACCGCGGTTTGAACGAAAAATAAAAATATCTGAAACAGAACGAAATACATATCACATCTGTATAAATTTTTTATTTGGAATTTCAAACATTTCAAAAAGGAAAACCCCTCATATATTACTTTGAAGATAAACACAGGTTTATCTCTATCAGGTTTCTACGAAACCCCAATAAAGCAATAAACTTTGACCTGATAGGAACAAAGCTCAAAATCAGTTGGGAAATTTTTATCATCGATACGTCCACTGTTGAACATAGGCGTCCCCAAGAGTGTTCAACTTGATCTGTCCTGCGCTGCGTACATCCAGTGGCTTGATCGTATTCCACCTTGTGGAGGGCTTACCAACGCTGGGTCTCCTGGTACGCAGCCGCCAACTCTATCCGCTCTCAGAATAAAACTATACCTCAACAAAACCGAGCCAGTCGAGGCCATCTGCGTCCAACAACAAGGTAGAAAAAAAAAACACCTCCTAATCTCGTCATTTTGCACGCACTTTATATTCAAGATATTCTCAGTTACATTCAGCTGCTTTAGTTTTGTTACGCACGTACCACAACCTCAAACCACAACTATTATTATTATTATTATTATAATCATTCATATAAAGGGTGTTTGGTACGTGGTTCAACAAGTGGCATTTATCTTTGGTAACATAGTTATATGAATCCCTATACTGTAATTAAAAATCGTTAAACTAATTTAAAAAATACGCTAAAACAAAGTTGCCCATAAATAATAATTACGAAATAAAACTACTTAATAAAAATAAATCAACATTACATTATAAAAAGGATACTAAAACTAGATACAAAAAACTTATATACTACTAAAAAGACTACGCCTAGGTCCTCTGAAGCAGGAACTGTACCCACTGCTGCATTACCTCGCTGTATCGCAAGACTAATTTTTGGCTCGAAATACAAAACAGCCTTATTGTCCCTTACCAAATAATAGTAGTTTATGCAACTGTCATATAATGAAGGGTATTAAAACACGAGTGTGAGTTTATGAAACGAGCGCAGCGAGTTTCATAATAGTAACATACACTACTTTATCTACACTCATACATAAATTCAAATAAAACAACAGAAAAGACAAATATTTTTTTGTATGGGTTAGATCCTTTTGCCTTCCCGAGTATTTAAGAAAAATAACTGTATCATAATGAGTCGAACCGGTGTTATAATGGTCATTATGTTACAGGTTGTTTTTTTAAATTTTAATTTTGATTATCTGTATTAAAAAGTATGTCATTTTATGTTCACCTTTGATATCGTAATTCGAATATTATGACATGAGTGTAGATAAAAAATATTTTCATACATTTTATTCTTACTGTACGACCTAGTATTGTTATGGTGACATCGAAAATTAATTTTATGCCACACCAAACCAGAAAGTGGCATTTTCCTCACGCTGCGCGTACGGAAACTCCCACTTCCTGGTCATGCGTTACATAAAATTTTGTGCTTCCCTCGGGCGATAAAAAAGAAAGCCTCAGATCTCATTTATCTTTCTGTCTAGGTGTTTTGTGTTTAAGGGGTCTTTATTTCTCTCTTTCATTCTAGTTCTCGCTATCGCTTCTGCTCGTACTTTCATGCCAACTTTGTCATTCTTTCATACGTCCCTTTCATACTAATTAATTTATCTTACCATCATCAACAACAGTTAATATAAAGCCCCCAATGAGGGGTTCGAGCCTACCTACATTAGGGCGATTAGGCCTTAGTCAATCACACTGGTTAACTGCGGGTTGATCGAATTAACACAACCTAAGGTGCACATAGGTTGTGTTAATTCGATCAACTCAAAAATAAATTCGTGTGCAGGTTTCCTAACGATATTTTCCTTTACCGTAAAAGCGTCGAATAAACGTACATATGAATTCGAAATTTGAAAACACGTTGGTACGGCGGGGTTCGAATCGGTGCCTCCCGGGTGGGAGACAACGCGCTTACTGCCTAATCTACATATTTATTTCTAATTTTGGGTGAGTGAATTTCACAACGACTCTATTTTATATTCCCTACAGACTCACGCGAGATGTCTCGGCTAGACTTTTCGCCGAGACTTGACCCGAGAAACGAGATGGTATCTACACTCACGCGACCTTCTCACTTGCATTCTCGATCGTTTTGCGAAATGGACGACTATGACAGTGTAGCGGCTTTGGTATTGTGTGCATTAGCATACTACAATCTTGTGAATGTTAGAATCAAAAATAATATTAAGAGAAAAAGAACTCATAGGCGATGGTGATGACACAAAGTCATTGAAATAAAACAAAGTTTATGAATCTTATTTTAAACCATCTCCACGTCGCAAGGAAACCGAATGAGAATGTGATGCGGTTCTCTTTTCTCGCCCGAAAAACCCTTTGAAGCGGGCAAAGAAACCGACACCGAACGGAGAACAGGCGAGCGCGAGAACGAGAAGGCAAAGACGGGGGTTCTCGGCGTGAGTCTGTAGAGCCCTTTTATGAAAACAATATGGCAACCACAAACTTCATTGATTTTAATATAAATCTGTGATGACAGCTTTTATGATACACTATGTAATCAGATCGCATATTAATCGCCCTCGCCCTCAGCTTGGGCGGCAAATACCTAGCGATACATTTTTTGTTTTACTGCCCTAGGTAATAAATGTACCGTTTCAAAATTTTGACATCACCATAGTATATATATGGCTATGTTAGTGGGGCGCATTTTCTTACATAACTTTTCAATTCCTATCATTGGAGGTCCGAAAATATTTCTCATTCCATTAAAACCATAATGATCATTCTTCATAAAAAATTAGAAACTACATATTTTAAAAACATAATCATTGAAATTCATAATATGATATTATGAATTTCAATGATTATGTTTTTAAATTTAATCATACATTTTTGGGCGAGTCTAGTGTTTTATGCACCTACATGACTGGGTTATGGGTAGGTAAGGGTATTTTTTTTTATGGCCAGGCGGAGTGCACTGTTTTTGTAAGCAACAAGGTAGTAACAGTATTAAAAAAGCTCCGTTGGTAGTAATAAAAATGTATGAATAAAAAAGTATGAAAAATAAAATTATAAAGAGTGATTATTATGAACACAAATCGGTAGTAAGACAAAGAATAGGATTTAGAATATTATGTGAGCCAATATGGACCCCTATGTTAGTATAGGTATCCACTTATTACACCATCTGCCAAACATTCTGTATAATCGTAGAAGTTTGTGGTGTGGTCATGGGTTGCGGTACGTATAAACAGGTTCATTTTTTTTCACGTGAATTATCAACATAAATATCGCGATTCTGTTCCTTTCTAAGGTGGTTGTGGTTATGATTCGCCTTGATAATCATACCGTCAACGGAATACACAACCGCAGTACAACATTTGTGGTTGTGGGTAGCGCACCTCCATCTCGTTTTCAGACCTCTTTGACGGTGCTTCACATATAGAAACTCGTCTAGTATCATCATACAAGCGCCGTTCTTCGACACACCGAAAATTGGACCTGCAAAAAAATTTATGTAATGTTACAGTAAAGTATAATAGAAAGAAATATTTCCTTATGACACGCCTTACTCTTAAAGGTGGCTAGCCTATAGACTGGAGCATTTTTTGGAGTATTTTCGAGCGAGGTCAGCATCAGATTTAAATTAACATTTTAGTACCTTGTCATAATAATCAGTCATATAGAATGGTGGTACAAGCGCTGACGTTGTTATGACATTCTACGCCTTTAAAATTATGGAATATGCCTATGTTGATATAAATAGGTGCTTGTATTAAACCATATTAAATGGTTTAATACGAAACATATTTGGTACTTAAATGGCATTTATGTACCACCACTAAACCACCGCGTTAGAAACCCTCGCCTTGCCTACCTGTTAGGTTCTTCTTCACGCCTCTTTTGAATGACGCAGGATTGTAGGAAGGAGGAATACCACAGAACAGATAAAAGAGGTTAGAAGTCGTATCAAATTTCATGTGCGAGAAATATGACGATCTGAACAAAAAGACAGATAATTTGAGCAATCGCGTCGATACTCTTGAAAAGAGGTTAGCAGACGAGACCAAGAATCAGCGTATCACAGAATTGGAGATGAAATTGGACATTATGGACCAACAGGCACGCCAGTGTAATCTGGAAATGTGTAATTTGCCGGAAAAACGTGGTGAAGATCTATCCGCCATAGTGCTCGAAATAGGAAAACTTGTCAAACAGCCAATCAGTCAACAGGACATCATCGCTGTCCATCGTGTACCGCATGCCAGCGCTGAAAGTAAATGGCCAAAGAATGTTGTCCTAAAGTTAGCAAACAGGGTCTTGCGTGATAAAGTGTTAGCCTCAGTGAGAATGGCAAAGGGTGTGAACACATCCCAGCTAAACTTATCGGGAACGTCGCGAAACATTTACGTCAATGAACATCTTACGTTGAAAACGAAGAAGTTGTTTCGCGAAGCCAAGACTGCTGCAAAAGATTGCGGATGCAAATTTGTATGGGTTAAAAATGGAACTATCCTTGCCCGTCAAAACGAAACTTCACCAGCCTTCCCCGTGCGTTGCCATGGCGATTTACAGAAAATTAAAAAGTAGAGCAGATAAGCAAATTTCTTTCTATTTAAATGTGTATCGCTTGTTTTGCGCGTATATTAGCACAACCTCTGTCATGCAACCTGCTCTGTATTTTAAACTTGCGCCCATCCGAGCAAGCGTATGTGCAGCTACCCGTTTGTTATTTGTTAGTGGAATATTCCTTTTAAATTACTTATTTTTCATTTATAACGAAATTATGTTTATGAAAAGGTATTTTCTGTTATTTAACTCACTTTATGTGAAGTGTAGTCATGTGTTTAGTTTGTGCACCAAGGTTGTGACTATAGTGATTATCAAGAAAAACGTTTTATATCATGTAAGTTATTCTCTCGCCTTTATTATACACAGTTGCAGTCACAATTACAATCGGTCAGCGGTATTTCTAGTAGAGGATATTTTGATAACAAACACATTTAATTTTTTCATTTCCATATTATCAAGTAATGAGCAGCAAGATGATTTATGTTTATGTGATCCAAGAATGTATTATGTAAAAATTACAGCAAATTATTATTTGTTTTTGTCGTTTAAGCATGAAGTTACTTTTTTTACATTAGTTAATGATTATTTATTTGTGGCTAATAAATATTTATTACGTACACAATGTTTAAAGGTAGACAGTATTCTATTAAAATATTTTGTGATTCGATTTAAGGCACAAAATTTAAAACATAAATTATTTACTTTAACAATATTGCCGATTTCTTTTATTGGTGTTTATTGGTTCAACGAGTATTACAAACTTAAGTTTTTGACTAATGAGTTAATAAATCTGTCATTTAATCACATTAGATCGGTAATTGAGTCAAATTATTGTTGTATTAATAATAATAACGGTTTTAAAAACAGTTCAAACAGTCGACTTTATATTGTTCATTGTTGTGATAGTGTTGTGATATTGTTTGTTTTTGTGTCTGCAGATAGTGTGATTTTTTTGGACTTGTTACGCGTAGCCATTTTTTTACATCTAATTGTGTTTATTGATAACGTGTTGTGTGTGGAAATATTCCCGGGTGAATATTGTTCGAGTCTTTACTATATAATGTTATTTTACCCTTATTTTGTAAAAATATCACTTTTGTTAATAAGCGTTATTTTGAATGTGAAGGGGGTACGTCGAGGGTCGAGACTTCTTAATGCTTGCTTTTATTCATTTCTTATTATTATTTACCTAATAAGTAACTTCATAACATTCTTGTGCATACTCGCTGGACTGATACAGTTGTTGTATTTCTTACCGCTGTGTCGTCGCACTTGCACATATATTATGTATTGCTGTCGTGGTAGATGGGACAAACAAGGCCTGGTGTGTTCAGTGGTGGGGGCGTGTGTTTGGTTTTCAGCTCTGGGCCGCGCGCGACCAAGTAAAACGGATAAAATTATTATATTATATATAAATGGCTGACAAAATATCAATTTATTATCAGAATTGTAGGGGGTTGAGAACCAAATTACAAACTGTTTATATGAATATCTTATCGGAATCTTATGACATTATTATTTTAACGGAAACTTGGTTGAATTCCTCAATTGTCGACACTATGGTGGCTGATTCTCGCTACGTAATTTTTCGTTGTGACCGTGATCTCGTGGTAACCAATAAGCGGGACGGTGGTGGCGTTTTGGTGGCAGTGCAGCGCGGCCTGGTTGCGCACCGTGTCACTATCGAAGACAGCGATGTGTGCGAACCATTCCAGAAGGTAACCACGCTTAACGTGGAATATGTATTGTTGAAGATTCCGTCAAAAGTGCGCAACAAGTATCATTTGGTGTGTGGTCTTTATATACCCCCGTCTCAACCATACGATGTATACAAATCCTTCTTTAATCCGCTACAATCAATGTTGCAATCAAATCAGGTAGATAACTTCTACATTACTGGAGACTTTAATATTCCTTCTCTTAACTGGGAACTGGATAACTACTCTAGAATGGTGCCAACCCTCACTCACAACAGTAGTGATACAGACAGTTACATGATAAATTATCTTTCTCTTCTTCAAGGATCTCAATTCAATAATATAAAAAACATCAACGGTCGTATCTTAGACCTATTTATATCAAATTCTTCAGACTGCACGTGTGAAGCGATACTTCAACCTTTGATAAATGTTGACGAGCACCATCCACCATTCTTTACACTAGTATCTTTCAATGGAGTGCTAAATGGCATGACAAAATCTAGGTCGCCTAGATATCGGTATCATGAGGCCAATTACCAAGCAATTAATGATGACATTCAAACCATCGATTGGTGCCAACTTCTTGGTGAATTGGCTGCGGAAGAAGCAGTCGATATCTTTTACGAACACATTTATGAAATCGTTGCCAAAAATGTTCCTCTTAGACAGCAAAAATCTACTGAATATCCCATATGGTTTACCAAGCCTCTGATACACATGTATAAAGATAAAAACAAAGCCTGGGTTAGGTGGAAAAAGTTCGGAAACATTGCAGACTACGAACAATTTTCCCTGTATCGTAGACGCTTCAAAAAGCATTCTGGAGAATGCTTTAATAATTACATTTGCTCCGTAGAAAATAGTATACGTGACGACTTAAAACACTTTTGGGCGTTTGTGCACAGACATAATGAGTGGGGTTTCCCGCGCGTTATGAAGTATAACCACAAAGAGTCTGATGACCCTTCGACAATTTGCAATCTCTTTAGTTGTTATTTTGGGTCTGTCTATGAAGCAAGTACTGCCTCTAATTTTGATGTCAATTCTCGACACACTGATAGTATGAATAGTAACCTGTTAACTTCAATTCCAAGTTTTTCTAATTACCAAATAAAAGCAAAATTAAAATCATTAGATGTCACCAAGGGCTCAGGTCCAGACAAAATTCCACCTCTATTTCTCAAACTCACTGCAAACAGCATTAGTGTTCCTCTTACTATAATTTACAATAAGTGTTTATCGGAAGGTGTTGTCCCCAATATTTGGAAAGCTGCTAACATAACACCCATACATAAAGCTGGTCCAAAAGACGATATAACGAACTATCGTCCAATATCACTGCTGCCTGCCGTGTCTAAGATCTTAGAGAGGCTAGTGCATGACGCTATTTACGCTGACTTACACAATATTATAATACCTCAGCAGCATGGGTTCGTCAAACAACGTTCGACAACAACTAACCTCTTGGTGTACACTAACTACTTATTTACTAGTATGGACCAACGCGTACAGGTTGATACTATATACACAGACTTCTGCAAGGCTTTTGATAAAGTGGATCATCTGCTGCTTCTGCAGAAGTTAGCATTTAATGGAATACGTGGCAACCTATTACGCTGGTTTCACTCTTATATTGTCAATAGAACTCAGAGGGTAGTGATCAACGGTCATATGTCTGGCGCCATAACGGCTACGTCTGGGGTAGCTCAGGGCTCTATATTGGGACCTTTGCTATTTGTTTTATTCATTAATGATATTGATAAATGCTTCTTACACAGTAACATCTTGCTTTATGCTGATGATTTAAAAATTTACAAACAAATCAGATGTACAAATGACACTCACTTGCTTCAAAACGACCTTGACCGATTCAGCGATTATTGCATCAGAAATAAAATGTATTTAAGTATTGCCAAATGTAAAATCATAACTACTACAAAGAAGAAAAATATTATCAATTTCAATTACACCCTAAATAACAAAATACTGGAGAAAGTGAATCTTATACGTGACCTTGGAATACTCCTAGACTCAGAACTGCATTTGCACGAACACATAAATCACGTCATTTCCAAAGCGTATCAGATGTATGGTTTTATTATGCGTAGCTGCCAACAATTCAAAAAATCGGACTCCTTCCTGCATCTTTACAAGGCACTAGTTAGATCACAGCTTGAATACGCTACTGTTATCTGGAATCCATTTTACACCAAATACAAAAACAATCTAGAGTCAGTACAGCGCAAATTTCTCAAGCGCGTAAGTTATAAATGTTTTCGATGTAAATTATCTTATGATAATCTATTACAAAAATTTTCATTACCACGTCTGGAGCAGCGGAGAACTCTTTTTGACATCTCTTGCTTACATAATATCTTACACAATAAATATGATTGTAATGATTTAACCTGTGATGTCAAGATCAGAATACCCAGTGGTTCTCAGCGCATCCGCGAAATGTACCCGTACAAACCGTTTTGTCCCGATAATGTCAATACTAACGCGGGCCTCCGTGCCCCACTGAATAGGATCATGAACACTTATAATGAACACTTGAGTTCCCACGAAATTGATATTTTCTCAGCCCCGACGACCTCCTTCAAGACTGACATCTATGAACTAATTGTCACACCAAGTTCTTGAACCCCTCGGGTGGGGGATTCGCGATCGATCCATTTTCATCAATCGGCGCGATGTGGATGCCATCCATAAATTGAGCAAACACACGGTCGCTCCATTCGTGTCGCTCCAATTTACTATCACTTTACGCAGTGACTTCTGACACGTCATGAAAAAGACGTGGGATCGACTACACACGAGCGCGCGGTTTTGGAGCGATGGAGTAATAGATCTCAGATTGTTTGGATATCCAAAATTTTTCGTCACTCAAGCCACTTGAGATTCCGAACACACGGGATGATTTTAGCTTATTTTGGAGTGATCGCTTGGCGTGATGTGGCTTGGAGCGATCGTGAGTTTCCCACTGTGGGGTAGTGAGTTTTATTGCTCAAGATTTACTTTTTTACTGTTATGTTTTGCCATTTTGTTTTGTTTTTTTTATTACGTATCTTTTTTTTTGTAACTGCGAGCCTCGACGAACCTTTTGTATTTGATATTTATCTTTTTTTTTTTTGTAGTTTTGTATATTATTGTTTTGTATATTGTAGTATATTAGTGTATAGAATAGCACATTACTCTTTAATAGTAATCTGTGGATAACGTTGCTGGTTGTATAATTAGTAATAAAAATTCTGTAAATCTTTATGTAACATAAATTGTACAACTGTTTGTTATCCCTTACAAAATAAAATAAAATAAAATCAAGCGATGTTAATACCAGAGCCAGTGTCGCTACACGCGACATAATATTTTTTCAATTTAACAGTATATTTGTACTTACCAGTTAAATGAAATGTCTTCATTAGTAAGATTATGAGTCTTGCTTTGCTTCCTGCCAGTTTAAATAGCACAAGACGGTGTTTTAAATTCATTTTTTAAATATTTTTCCTCCTCGAAGAGGTTCGAATATGAGTGTTTACTCATAACCAACAGCGCGCGCGCCCCGCCCACTAACGACTTCTAACCTCTTTTATTTGTTCTGTGAGGAATACCATGCTGGCAAAGAATTCCATTTCTGTTTTTCAGCGATACCGTAAGTGTAGTCCAAGACGAAGGAAGATCCACCATCTCCGATTAGGCTCTTGGGAGCACTTTACGTGGTATAGACGGTAGAACGCGCTCAATGACGCAACATCGCGATGCTTTTGAATATGCTCAAGAAGGTAGTTCAGAGCTAAAGGGCAACTAAATAAAAAATACATTCGTTTAAGTAAAACATCTTTTTACTTATAAACTTTACAAGACGTTAACACATCGAAAATTTGACGATATTTTCCAATATAGCCCCATTTCACTACAGGGACACAAGACGCAGGTTAAATTACCACTTTTATTTTGTTGATGTCCCTGCCATCCGCACAAAACGATTTGCTAACTGTTTTATAATGCGAACAGCTAAGACCCTTTACACACTGCGACTTTTCTTTTCTATTCTTATGCAAGGGGCTGAGGCTGTGCCTCAGAGCACTTCGACCCTATGGGATCTTTTGTGCTTCCCCTTTCCTTATCACCCATCCCCGCCAACATCGAAAACATTTTGTATGAGTTTTACGATGTTGGCGTGAATAAGGTCTATAATGCACCAGCAATTAACAGATTTTTGCATCGAAGCTGTCGCGCGTGTGTATCGATGCTAACGCGCAACTGTATCGCTACTAACACGCGACAGCATCGATGCTAAAAGTCGCAGTGTGTAAAGGATCTAAGGAGTGGAACTTGTTGCCTGCTGATCTGTCCCCTAATACTTATAACTTAAGTGCCTTCAAAGCGAGAGTGAATAGGCTATTTCTGGGTAACCATGTAACATCGCAGTCCAAAGAGGTCAAATGTTTTCCTATACGTACTAAAAAAAAATTAGGCCCTTCGCAGACGACTCGTCACGTAAGCGTAGCGTATGCCGCTTGTGTGCTGCAAGCAGTACGAGTGTATTAAGCAATGACGACAGGAAATTCAAGAAAAAATATATTTATTCCACAATTGGGCAGCGTCTTAACTATTACAATAATGACATCTAATTTACTAAAACATACAGTATTTATACTTAATTTATATCGTAGTAAGCAATATCTTAAGTCCAACGACTGATATTGATTACGAAGCTAATTGAGCCAGGGATGGCGGCCTTAACTCCTTCCTCCCCTTAAGAGGAATTTTCTTAGGGCAACTCAGTTGTTCTTAGAAAATTTCCTTTGAAACTTATAATTATTGTAGCTATAAAAAAGATATATATGTATACTTAAAGTCCATATACTTAATCCTGTTGTTATCTTAATGTTTTTATTTGCACTTAACTCAGTGTCCACTTCACTTATTTTATTAATCACATCACGTCTCTGAAGTCCACCACTCCTACGATCCACTGGTGTCCATTTTCTGTCCTCTGCATTCGTCAGGATTGGTAGTTGAATCGGCGGCAGGATGACAGTAATGGCTGGGGCATTCCTAAGTGATGATACGAGTGGATTTCTAACTTAGATATCGCAGTGTTGCTTCAAGACAAAATATACGTGTCTCTTAGGGAATGTTTTCCTATTTCATCTCGGCAGAGTTTTTGTTATCCAGGTACAGCATCCATTGGTTGAATCTGTCTCTATTTTTACTTATTCAAAACTGAATTAATTTGTTCTTCTTCATTTTTCTTCCTCTTCCTTTCCTTTCCACTTTCTAGGATGATTATGGATATTCTTAGAAAATATTATTTCCCGATCGTAGGTGTACAAATAAGCATTGCAACCTCTGCCATTATGGGTTGCACAACGCCATCGCTGTTTGAACTTACATGTTCGATGTTTACTAAACAAAAACCCGTCTAGAAGCAGAACAACTCCGCCGGATCTTGAAGGAACGAAGACAGGGCCTAAGAAAAAAAAGAAAGAAAAGAATCACTAATTATTCATTGAATAAACTAAAATATTATAGATTCTACTTAAATTGACAAGCGAATTCTGCAGAAATCGATGAATGCATTTATCAGCTCGGTAGCAGATCAGCATCGTCTCAACCCGATCAGTTTAGTATTCTTTGTGTGAAATTCCATACTGTAACGTGCATTAATCATTAACGTAACGACATCGGATCGCCTCGGGATTAGCTAACAAACGGAAGTGCGGTGAGTGGCCAACTAGCAGTTCTCGCACTGATGGCTTGGCGTCCACCCGTTGAAACCTCGTAGTCCACGCGCTTACGCTTCTTCGTCAGCGAGCCTACGACTCTTCGCTTGCCTCTTACCCTCTCGACCGCGGCTTGCTTGAAGCACACTACTGTAGCGGACATCCATGGTCACCACGATAGAGTACCTAATTTGTCATATTTTAAAATTATATTGACGTTGTCATTAAAAACAGATGTGTCTAAATATAAACAGTGATTTTAAAAGTTTGTGTTGTATAGTTTTAATAACATCTGCTAGAAAGTGGTGACCCCGTATTTCTTTTTTATTTAAAAATGACTGCATATAGCAGTAGCTAGAGTATAGTAGCGTAGAGTAGCGTAGAGTTGTAACGTTATGTCCTATATGGGTCCAAACACTATAAGTATGGGTCCCAGAAAGAAGGTACCAATTACGTCACTGATTTAATGAGTCAATAGAGGGAAACCAAACCTAACTTCAAGGATAATTTTGAATTTTATTGCAATATTTACTTTTTTTAAATACTGCCAGTAAAGTTGGATATGGAAAACTGACGGTGATGCTATAACGTGACAATGTTATAGTACCACGTTACAGGGTAGAGTAGCGTAGAGTAGAGTAGCGAGAAAACTTTTCTTAACAAAGTGCTACTTTTTTCCATGAATATTTAAATAATGAAATTCTGTACTACAAGATGAAAAAGTCACTTAGACCGCTTAGAGTGTAACACTTGTCCTGGCTGTTGGCTTTGGTATTGGGTTCACGGAAATGAAGTTTTTGGGTTTGATTCTCCATTATATATTATTACCTTCTGGTAGTGACAATTTCGAAGCAAATTTCAGAAAAGGGTGCTTATTTCGCGAAGGTGACAGAATAGAAAATAAATGAAACGCTAAATTTGTTACAATTTAATTTACTACTTGGGAAAAAGCCTTATTCTGAGAGCTATTTCGGAAGCGTAGAGATTAATTGACAAAAATACTTAAAACATTATACTCGCAGTAATCTGTGATGATAATAATCATCCTACAATAATAACATAAAGCCAATGCTATAACTTCTATAATAATGCAGTTACAGGCACAAAAAAGAATACATGAATATTAAAACTATCATATGGTACAGTTGGCAAAACCCAACACCAAAATGGCGTCAGCATAAAACTGAATAATCCTATGGAATATGTACGACATAATCAATGTAGCCCTGCAATGGATTTATGAGTAGTTGAACTATTATGATAAAAATAAACAACGAAGTCATTTTTGGACATCAGACTGAAAAAAACATTCAAAGTTCCTCAACACACTTTGAACTGTATACCTATGGCAAAGCTCTGAAAGCCCGAATATAAATAACAAAATGAAGTGCCGTAATTACAATTGTCATCATATCATCATAATCGCCTTTATAATTCGACCCACTGCTGGGACACAAGGCCTCTCCTTGTCATCGAAGAAGGTCTAGGCATTAATCCACCACCCATGTCAAATACTGATTAATGGACGGATAAGGTGATCGATCGATACCCCTTTGCTGATCCATTAGTCGCCGTCTACGACATCCATTGGAGGATATGGGGTGATGCTATTCTACTCTGCGGGCATCACATGGTTTCTACATGGTGATTACAATTGTGCATCAAATTAATATGTAATCCGTACATTAGCAAACGGATTATTCAGAATTGACAGTCGTTTATTACTGATTATGTGGTTATGGATGTTTTTATATCTAATTATTTGATCATACATATCGGTGTAGACGAAGGCGCAGCAACCTCTGCTGGTGTTGGTAGAGCACTGCCAACGCAATTTGCACCCTAACTGACGTTGTCTGCTAAACGCATATCCATCTAAAATAAGCATGCGCTTCCCGAACCTCGATATTGTGAAAATAGCTGAAACAAGAACTAATGTAAGACCCAATGCTTGATAATTACAGTGTATTTAATAAAATATGCATAGACGAGTCGCAAACCGTCCAAAGCATTTCTGCGAGTAAAAATTATAACTTTATGATTACAATAGTCGGCCAGTGATAAGTCAGTTTCGTCCAATCATCTCGAATTGGATATTTTTTGTAGAGTTCTAGACTATGGAATAAAAGATGATGTAGTCGGTGTCAAATACCAAGTGAAGGCGTGATTGGATATTATTACGGTATTATAAGATATGATATATACTAGCGCTCCGCGTGGAGGTTATTTAACCAAATATAGCCTATGTCACTCAGGAATAATGTAGCATCTAAAGGTGCCCGAATTTTAGAAAGCGGTTTGTAGTTTTTGAGTTTATTCATTACAAACATACAAGTCTTTCCTCTATAAAATATGAGTATAAATATGTGCCGGTATTTTGGGATTTGGCCGATTATTTCATGATGTGCCCAATACGAAAGGTCAGATTATATCTATAAAATGTCATTTAATAGATCTTCCCTTACAATATTGTCAATTAGAAAATTGAAATTTTACACATATTAATATCTCACTAGATTACAATGGAGAATCGAGCACATTTGGATGTGTCCACACATATATTCATCCAGATTCATTCTCATCACTTTCTTTCTGTTACCTCTTTCTGCCACTGATGCTACTTTCAAACTTCCTCTAATGTCATCTATGTATGGAGTGCACCCGTATAATTTGAATACAATGTGAAAATGCGGCTGTACTGATCGAGCCTAGTGAGGACAGATATGGGCAATATTTGCCTCATTTGACTCCTTTAATGTGCAACCAAAACCGTAAAAGGGACAGAAAGGCATGTTTGCAATTTTCGTTATATGTCGTCTTTATTTGTGCAAATATAATAAACTCACATTGAGCATCTGTAAATGAGGATATTTGGATAAATACTTATATATAGACAAGTGAAGCAAATTAATATGCAATCGGTATATTAGTGAACGTATTATTCACACTTGACTGTCGAATATTGCCTATGTGGTTATGGATGTTTTTGTATCTAATTATTCGACCAAACATATCGGTGTAGACGAAGGCGTGGCATCCTCTGCTGGCATTGGAGGAGCATTGCCAACGAATTTTGAGGCCATTCTGACGTTGCTTGCTGAACTGATATCCTTCTAAAACAAGCATGCGCTTCCCGAACCTCGATATTTTGTATTTTGCTGAAAGAAAAACTAATATAAGATCCAATACTTGATAATTACAATGTACATTGTGTATTTTTAGTGGTTGTCTAGCCGAAACCATTTTAATAGGTGGGTTTATACAAACAAATCTTGCAATTGGACCCTCTTGAAATGAGGACGATAAGAAATAAGATATTCCTTAAAAAAGTGCAACAGCTACTCAACCAAAATGTATAGATAAGCTGATTTTGTCCACGATTCCGATGTTTATCTTTAGCAATAGTTGTTTGTATTGATGTACCTATTAAAATGGATTCGGCTTGGCCACCACTAATAGGGTATTCCCTGGAATATATTACACACCGTTCTTACAGATAGAAACCAAAGTGCTCAGATATGTTGAATAATTTATTTGCTAACTTATTTCTACATACACACTCTTAGGTGGTAGACCAATATGTAAGGAGATCTGGGTAGGTAACACCGCCTTTCTTATTTCTGCCGTGAAGCAGTTCGCTGGGAAAGGTAGCCAGGGTAATTACTGGGCATGGAAAGCATATCATCGTCCCCAGGAGTGCAACGCACTTGCAGTGTTAAGTGATTTACCCTTAACATTGCAAGTGTCTATATAGGCGACGGTAAACACTTAACACCAGGTAGGCCGCAAGCTTGTTTGCCATCTCGTAATATAAAAAAGATACTCATAGCCCTAAATAGGTTGAGTAGTAGATAGCTTTAAGTGTCTTCTTCTCATCGAGTCGTTAACCTGGTACGGGTTATCCAGGTATCAGAGTTAACTCGCCATATCTGGCCTCTGTCATGAATTGTATTTTACGAATGCAATCTTTCGATAGCAGCCAGAACCACCAGCTTAACGTGCCTTCCGAAGCACGGACAAAAATCGAGTTGAAAAAAATTCGGTCACCCATCCGACGACAAACCGCGCACTTGGTTGCTTAGTTTTTGTGATCGTTATGAAGAACGCACGACAACAGCGCCTCCTCAGCTCAAGCTTTAGATAACGTCTCAAAATAGTGACAGGTTGCTGCTGCAACTGACATTAGTATTCCGACAATGGCGGATGGTTATGAGTACCGGTGGTTTTTATTACTTCGTTGTCAACCATGAAAATGGCCGCGCGACATTTTTTCTTCTGTTTGCTGCAATGCCAACGGACCATCTGACCGTTTTCTCGGTGTTTAGAGTAACTATAGCCTTTGAAAACTATGAATTTCCCGTAATGGTAATAATCTTTAAAAGCAAGGATATCGTGAAACGTGCCTCCTGAAAAAAAAAAGATTTATTAATGATTAGTAATAAAGACAAACAAAAAAAAATGAAAAATGAAAAAATGTTTATTTGTAACAATCACCAATACAAAGATCAATGTAGCCCTGACTTCTGAGATAGGATAACCTGTGTTACAGAAGCCAGTACCTTCCTATCGTTGTACAATACTATTGGGATTTGTTATGGTTATGTGAAGAACTACAATAACAATAGCCAAACTATTATAATAGTATCGCCAGTAAATTTGAGACGGCTATGTGTCTGTATGTATTTATTTGATGCGTGATGTGAGAGAGTCTGTGTGAATGTGTGCTTGCGTGTCACACGAGTAATCATTTAGTATATTTATTTCCATTAAGCATACCAAAGCTAAATGTCAGAACTTAAAAGGGTTTCAGTTGCTTCATAGTCGTAACCTTTGAGCCAATCACATATTTTATTTTTAATTTGATAGTTAGAGTATTTTTTGCTTTCACTAAACTTATTAAATTTATTATATAAAAGTGGTGCCATAAAGTAATAATGTCGTCTAGCAAATGCACTGTATGTTTTAGGAATTTTGTATCTATCTGGTTTGTTCTTCCATTTCAGTATTTGCCTTTCCATTAGACATTTCGCAGAGTTTCTATGATACCGCCTAACACATTGGTATATGAATAGTTTTCGGACACTGAGACCCTGAGCTTTTTCATAAACCAACGTAGTAGGGTGTAGGAAAGAAAGCAAGACTTTTAAAACAAAACGCTGTGCCCTTTCGGCAGAAATCAAGCAACAAAATCAAATACATTTAAAAGTAAGAAAACCTAGAGAAAAAATTGAAATACGTGGTTTGAATCCCGTTTTCTTTAATTAACATGATAGGGACCAAGTTAGTTTAAAACAAATACATTTGTTTCAAAGTAGGCACAAGTTGAACAGTCGGGGACACTGTTCATTAAAGACGGTACTAATATAAAATGTCACTGTTCGTAGGGGATGTGTATACATTTCTATTCGCAAAACCTATTTGCCTCCCTTTCACACAGGGACATTTTATGTCAGGAGCGTCTGGGCAGACAGTGTCCTCGACTGTACACATATTTTTAGTTTTTTATTGGACTTAAGCTACTTGTACAATAAGTCTAATGTCTGCGGCCTGCATGCGTCTCAGGGCTAATGACCACACCTTATGACAACATGCAGGCCACATGGTTACAATGTTGTATCTAATGCTAACTTATGTTATATTAGAGCAGTTCCTCAGGCTGCTTAGGACTGTACACATGATTGGCATTTGATTTTTATGACCGTATGCCAATGCTCTTTGGGAACGACTGCCATCTTTCGACAGCACCTGGGACCATCAGCTTAACGTGCCTTCCTAAGCACGAAGGAAAATCTATTTGAAAAATTATCGGCCACCCATCCGAGTACCAACCGCGTACTTGGTAGCTAAGCTTTCGTGATCGTTACGAAGAACTCGGTTACTCGTAAAAGTTACTTTTATTGAAACTCATCGATTTTCTCCCTTTTTCATAAGTAGTAGTAGTAGTAGGTACACCTCGTATTCTACAAAGCACACTTATGAAAAAAATGAATTTTTGTTTTTATTTATTTATTTATTGGTAAAAAACAAAGCTCTTATGTGTTAAAGTTATTGCAGATATATTTTACCTTGTAAACCTCGAATTGGATCGATTTCATTTCTTTCTTTTTTTCCGGAGTCGGGTCACAGATTTTTAAACTTTCTGTTTCATTGTTACTTGGAATATTTTAAAAATATATAAAATTAAATCTTATTACTAAAAAAAAGTTAAAAGTGAGGGATTGTTTGCCAACCAGATGATTGGTTTTAAACAATTTGGGAAAATGAATCTTTAATAAATTATTGTTTATTTTATTTGCAGAATACTTACAATTTTATTTTATCAACCAAGTTCACATTTAAATACTTACAATCGTGCGCGCTCATTTTGCGTAATACATAAATAAGAAATTACGACTATAGTACAAAACTATTATATAAAAAAATGTCTTAACGTAAAGATATGAAAGCGCTTATTTAATTTATGAATAACTATTAACATTATTAGTTTATTAAGTGCCATTCGCAAACCGAAATAAAATACAAACAAGAAAAAACTCAACTAAGCCAAAACGAACTATAAAGAATTCTACTATTAATATGGTTTATATTATTTTTTACTATTACATTAAAGACTTATTGATCATCTACGAATAATATATTTCTCGAGAAATTAAACCAAAATATTCCATGTGCAAATTCATTTAACTATTTTTCCGTAGTACTTTAAAATGACAAACTAAATGTGTTGGTATAGGTAACTTTTAAATCTTTTGATAATTTATTATATGTAAGTATTATAATCGTTATAAACTGTGAAAAGAATCAAAGTTGACATTAAGTTAAACCTTATTAAAGTTTAACTTAATGCCAACTTTGATTTTTTGTCTATGAAGTAAATTATTTCTATTTGTGTTCCTGTCTTTTGCATTAATTATTTAATATCTTCAACTTATCAATTATTTATTATTTTAGTAATAACAATCCAGACCTTAAAGTTGGAACGCTATGAAACTTGAAGAATTCATTGTAACAATAAACTTTCAATCGTTTTATAGCGATTCGTTTTGCTATTGGCAGAAGCTTTTAATTTATAGTTTACAATTATATTTTCGAAATGAAGTGTCTACTTTGCTATTAGAACTTAAGCCTACCGCAATTAAGTATTACGGATTATTATTATAAGCATCAAATTTAATTACTAGTTGATAAGGTCTTAAGGAAGCATTCTAATAAGAATTTTCCTTTTACAATATAAGTTAGAAATGTTTCTTTGAAAATTATATTAAGCTATAGCTATTGTCATCACAATAATTGAAAAACTTATCGAACTTACACAGATTCCTTCTTCACACCGAGTTATAACTAATTCTAATACAGAAGTTCACACTCAATGGTAAAAGTAATAAATAAAGATGATGTGTGGGTAAAAATATACCAATTGCATTAAGCCCCTCAAATATAATATCAAAAAACTTTAGAAACGTTTAATCATATTTTAAGAGATAAAAATCATTTAAGTTCAGGCGTGAGATGAAAGTGAACCTCTAGGTGTGACGTCACACGACATTTCAACGCGCTTTGATGTCGTTATTATTTGTTTACGTGACAAAAGACTTTTTCTATCATCAAACCTATTAAGTTTTTATATTAGAACAGAGAATTATATAGAATAGAGCATATAGTCCACCTGATTGTAAGCGGTAATCACAGCCTATCAACACTTGCACTAGGGGTTTCAATACGCGTTGAGAACCTTGAAGACTTTTTATATTACTTGATGGCAAACAAGCTTGCGGCCCACCTGGTGTTAGTGGTTACCGTCGCCTATAGATACATGCAATATCATTGGTAAATCACTGCACATTTCATGTAATTACACTGGCTACCTTTCCTTTAAACCTGAAACACAGCTAACTGCTTCACGGCAGAAATAATATGAAAGACGGTGGCATCTACCCAGCCGACCTTACATATGGGTCTACCACCTAGTGTGTGTCTTTATTACGCCAAAAGACTTGATTTCAGCAATGGCTCGCAAAGATTGATGAATCTTATTTTTTTTTACTTTTAAGCGTTTTCCCTTTTTTACTTCAAAGTTTTCCATCCATCATGATTGGAGTTATAACTTTCGTTCATACATTAGACAGCAACGCGCTTTCCGTCGAAGCTATAACAAAGTGTTTGGCCCTACTAAATGGAGCGTCCCGTGCGTGCGTAAAACATACAGAAAACACCCAAAAAGCTATTAAGCTGTTTCCAAAACCGACAGGTTGCCAGCCTGTCGCCTAATCAGATTAATGTCTATAATTTTCTGACAAAAATCATCTGGTTTACATATTTGCAAAAAAATAAGGTTTTATAAATCAAACCACTTCTATTGTAACCTAAAAAATCAACTTTTTCTAAAACGAATAACCCCATCCACACAATTTTGGCATGCGCCATCCTGATAATGAATGTGTGTATACAGACCTTTAATTTAATATACAAGTCATTCTTATTGGACTTGGGTCCATCATACCTATTGTCCTTTGGGAAACTGTATCTACTCTACAATTGCTATTAAAAGATCTTGTGCAATCTACGCTAGAATATACTCTAAAAGATAAAGGAATTAATTTCTTCTTTATCTCGGTAAATCTTATAATTCGACTAATGTCGGGACCAAGACCTACAGATCCATGCTTGAAACCAAGTGTAACGTAAGCTGTGCTCAACGCTTTTGAGATCATGGGCGTGATAGTATGAAGGCATTTACAGACTCCTGCTTTTCAGAGATTTTCTCAACCATACAAAACTAGGTACCTATCTAAAAAGATTCTCGGGGATCGTACCAATATGGTTAGGCAGAGAGGCAGGTCAGGGTAGTGGTGAGGTGATGAACAATAAGGCCCCTTTACACCTGTGTTTTAAATCCCAGAATGCTCCTGGCTCCTCTCCCTGTAGTAGGTACAGTGGACTAATATTTGAGTAGAAATATTTCTTCATATGTCTAACGCCCGTATTCACAACCAATACCTACTTGTCTGAGTAAGAAACAATACTATCCAAAATAAGGCATTGCTCAGTGCATGCCACATGTCGCTTTTGAGGTCTCATAGTGCGCGTGGACGCACAGGCTTTAAAAACTTATTCATAGACAATACTTAAGTGGGAATCGGCACTATGCGTACTTTAAAATGAACGCACAGCTTAGGTAGCTAGCTAGCTATATTACACAACGCACAAGTCGAGATGCCAAAAGCAACGTCCAGATGTCAAAAGTTTAAAGTTTGAAGGAGGTTTGAAATAATAAAACGTAATTCAAGGATCAGAATCACAGAGATCTATTCAATGCAACGCCTTTACTTAACCAAGAGTCTATAAGAAGAAACCTCATAGTAATATTTGTGAATACGAGTGTAAAATAGCTTTTGTATTATTTTGTCTCAAAAGGACACATCTTTTGTAACTTCTCTTTTCTCATGCTTAGAATTTATTTTTGGTGTCTGTGCTTGTTGTGTGTGTTTAAGCATGTCATGAATATCGATACTACCAGTTAGAATATAATTTATACAAAATATATATAAAAGTTAGAGCTCATTGAAATGAAAAGGAGCTATGTGCCGTTGACAGTTCTCAGACTTGGCAGAGCTACGCGACGTGTATAGTTTTATGTACATTGAATTTTCGTCTTTATATCAAAATCTTATTACTAGTAGGCAAATGAGTCAGTTGATATTGAAACCCGACGAAAAATAAATCTCAAACTTCACTCTCGTTTTCAATTCGAGTTTCAATTTCTAATTCAAGTTGTAAAAATCCTACCGTGCTTTAATTAAAGATTGCTTAGTACTATTTTCTGGAAATCTCTCTTTGAAACTATAGACAGAATGGTGGAATTGTTAACTAACTACTAGCTTATAACTAAAACATCTTAGAAGTGAAAAGGCAGCAAATACATTATCCCCGTACACATCTATATAATACTACAAACAAATACTAGTCACAGTTTTAAGCTAACAACAAAATTTTAAGAAATTACGAATATTAACAGATGACTGTTAAAAAAATCACGATTAGGATTATGTTAACTGAATTCCTACTAAATCAGTGTTAAATAGTTAATACAAACTCAAAAAAGATTTTTCAGTTACTGTTTTATCATATTTTATTTATTGAATAAATTATAAATTTTGCATTTCGAAAACCAAATTAATTAAAAATAACTCCATATCTATATACGATAGAGTTAAAGATTGATTGACAAAATTAAACTCATTTAGGTATAAATTCTTGTTGTCTGTCACCCGTTAAATTTTCATAATAACCTACTACTTACATATTAGAATATTTAATTGCTTATTACGCATCGCTTTTCTCTAAAATCTACCCCCTAAAATACTATTTTAAAAATACTTATTACCCATTGAAAAGCGTGAATGATTTTTCTAAATATATACCTAGCCAAAAATAAATAGTTTATTCAGATCTCAAACTGATTTTACATGAGAATTTTTCATAATACAATATCATACATCATTACTAAATTATTATTACTAATACTGTCTATAATATAAGTACTTTATTTAATTGATACATAAAACATACAATTAAAATAAATATGACGACAATAATTTTAATTCAACAATTAAAAAATTACATAGTACTTAATATTAACAGATTTTTTTAATAATGTATAAGTACTTTAATAAGGATTTCGTCGTTTAAATACACTCACGGGTCCTTTGCATAGTTTCACATAAAAAGTAATATTTAATGTTAAAATAAACAGTAAATTTATCCTAAACACACTGAAATTTATGTGCACAGAAAAGATCAAATAAAAGTGGGCCTAGACAAAGTAACAAATTAAAAACAATAACGATGTTCATCATCATCATCATAATAGCTTTTTAAGTCTACCCACTGCTGGGACATAAGGCCTCTCCTTATCGAAGGAGGTTTAGGCAGTAGTCACCACGCTTGCCCAATGCGGATTGGCGGACGGAGTATAAGGTGATCAATACCCCTTTGCTGAACCATTAGTCACCTTCTACGAGACCCATTGGAGGATATGGAGTGATGCTATTCTACTCTGCCGGCATCACACGGCTATTGAACGATGTTCGATAAGAACAAAAATGTACCTATAGGTCAAAACGCTAAGACGCTGCTGTAGATATTCAAGCAATATGGCCGATGAGGACGAATTTCGATATGTTATCGTTATGAAACGATGGCTACTTGTCTAAGCCCGGAGGCCAATCATCGCTTTCTCAATCAAAACGCACAGCGGTTAGGTAATAATTCACACCGTACGTATTTAAGGCCATAGCAGACGACAAAAAAAACTTACATCTAACTGAGTAACAGCCATCGATAAAACAAAAAGCTAAATCTTTAGGGTGGTAAAATTGGTTACAGAATTTTCATCTTACGAACACCATGTAAGTACATTGTCTCTCGCAATGGCACAGAGGCAATGTGGCATGTATATCACATAGTCATGACTCACCGGCGTTCGTGAGATAAAAAAAGTACTATCACCATCAGAGGTATACACTTTACCTTGTCATAATACATCACCTATACATAATGGTGGCAACTATAAATGTACAAGCACATATGATATGGAACTAAGCGTTATTACTTCTGATGTTGACTGTACCAACGAAAACTTGATTATTAGAACTTTCTAGGTTTCGGCAAATGATTGTGATGGTTACTGTAACTAACAATATGATTGTCTACTGTAAAAATAACCGCAGAACAGCCCTTGTTGTAATGAGTTCTGCAGTACCACCTCGTCTTGCCAGCTTGGAACCTGTGTCTTGCAAACTCGTAGTTCGACATGAGGATAATCTTAGCACCTCTCCACGTCGTCTTGAATACGGCTGAAATGTTAATTTTACATTTTAAGCAACTAATTAAAATGAGTTACGAAAATCTGATATATTATATTTAAAAAAATCTATAATAATTTAAGAAGGAAGGGAGATAGTATAAACAACGATTCATTCAATGAACATTTTTAATATATTTAAAGTAATATTTACTGTATAGCTTTGCCTGTATAAGGATAACCAATTAAATATCATAATTGTGATTGATCAAGACTTTACCTAACACTGCAATTTTTTTTACTGGCTTGATTGTTGATTATGCTACATAGAAATGAGTTGCGAGCAGCCAACACGCGTAGCTTTTAAAAGGACGGGAGAAGATGGGATTGGAGAAAAGGCTCCTCAGAATACTCGCCGTGGTTTTGACGAAAGATGCTCAATGATGGAACGCTGATAACTGATGGTAGAAGAGAGCTTCTTGAAACAGAACCTTCAATACCTGAAGAGCTAGCTATCGTATCATTAACTGTCGGAACAGAACAATTCTGTCATTGTAGACTGACTGCGTCGTTTATCTTCAAGCCATTCAAAAAGGAGCCTACTCGCCATCAAATAAGTTTTGTTTGGCAATATAATTTTCTAAACGGGTGTGAGTGGTTATTGTGATTTAGTTGCATGTTTTGGAAATCGTCAGTGCTGACGATTTGGAGTTGGATGCATGCGAATCTGTTTTCCTAATTTAAAATCTAAATAAAAACAAATTATTTATCGTATATTCGTACAACACGCACGAACGATATCTTCAGCAAGGGTTATTTGTACGTTTATCGTACATTGAAGGATTCTCCACTTATTCGTCATGACGACAAACGAACACACAATGTATCTTCTTGACCACGATAAAAATAATAATTAAAAATACATCATCATCTTTGCGTTTTTCTGGTTAAGCGCTTTCGCACGAGGGCCCGGAGTCCTCCTTCCTTAACATCCTAGCCCACTTCGCGCGGTCTTCGGCATCCTTGGTGCAGAGACCGCTGGCACGTAAGTCCTCCTTCACAACATCAGGCCAGCGTTTCTTGCGCCTGCGTCTTTTAGTGGCATCTGGCGGAGATGGGATGGCAAGACATTTTCCAAGTTTCCAACGTAGTTTGCAGGCCATTTTAAAATGTGACCGTACCGGTGCAGGCGTGATATGTTCATGTTCAACACTATGACTTTCAAACCTAGCGGTGTGCTCCTGCCGCGAGGTACTAAGCGATAAGTATACTAACACTAAGTACGGAAATCAATGACATGGACGGATACTGGATAAGTGTAAGTCAACCTTGCAAATCAAAATCAATGCACTGCTAGGAGATGTCCAACCAAGACATCACAGTTACCTACTAAATAATAATGGCGCTGCAACTAAACTAATAAATTCGACGAGCTTCTTACGGGTGACAAATATGTTGGCAAATTTAGCTTTGTATAATACAAGAAAGGTCCTCTTGTCTAGTAACGCTAATTAATCAATACAATTATAGAAATCAATTTCTGTAAAATCGGTTAGCCTAGTAAGATTATTTAGTACTATCGGCACATGGTTATGATTTGCGCTGTATTTTATGATTTTATCATCAATGGTGTATATGACGGCGGAACAGCCTCTATTGTAATGTGTCCTACAGTGCCACCGGACCTTTGGTCCTTTACCTCTGTGCTTTATAAATAAATAATCCGACATCAGAATAATTCGAGCTCCTCTATTTGTGGTGGCGAAGAATGGACCTGAAAACGTAAAAGATTAGAGCAATGAATTAATTTTCTGAGATCTCATTAAATACTGACGGTCTTGCTTACCAGCCGTTGTGTTTTTGACACACGTTATATGGAATACCTGTCAAAAGCTATACAAAAGTGTTAGAACTATTTGTAGAAAAACCATATGTATCTGTAGTTATATTCATACTTACGTAGTCTTAGCTGGCCTAAAATTTGTCAAAATGATTGGCGTTAAAATTCTGTGACGAATTCAAGGTGGTTACGTAAAATAATCCATTGAATATTTATCAATGGATTATTTTACGTAAACACCGTTACTTGGTACAAAAACGGAATATTATTGTTGGATAGATTGTGCCTGCAGCTATTTTCAGGGCAGCCTAAAAATAATTCGCCACGCGTGGCCTCAATAGAAGACTCAAAGGACAGTTGAGAAGGCTATGCTCAGTTTCTGAAATAATGAAAAAAAAACAAGAGAACCAAGGTCTCCGACATAGCCCAAAGAATTGAATCTTAAGTAAGTTCCTCGAGTGGCAACCGCGTATCGGGAGACGCAGCGTTGGTAATCTCCACAAGGTGGACTGACGATCTGGTCGCGGGAAGCCGTTGAATACGGACAGCGCAAGAGTGATCGGCTACGAGATCTTTGGAGCGGCCTATTTCCAACAGTGGGCATCTCTCGGCTGAAATGATGATGATAATAAAATAATAATTCCCAGACTATCAGCTAAAGATATAATTTCCATGATGACTTACATTATATTTGGCAAGGTCTAATGCTTTCTAAAAGTAAACTTTCTAAATCTATAACTACTTTCTTCACTCTCTATTCATAATAAGGAAATTATTAGTTCTAATACTTATTCGACTAAGAGTCGGTGTACGAATTGGCGAGTGTGTGTGAGAATTGTTATATCTGATTATGTTGTCGTAAAGCGTGAACACCACAGCTGAGCAACCTCGTTTATAGTGTGATTTGCAACGCCACCTCACTTTGGGGCCATCGAATCTATGCTTCGAGAATTCGTACTCTGAAATTATAATGATCCGCGCTCCTCTTGGTGTTGTCGCAAAAACAGCTCCTGAAAACAGGTATGAAAATTATAACATGTTCAAAAGAGAAAACAGCTATGATAATCATGAGAATAAAGATACGCGATTCTTAGAATCTACGTGTAATACACGTAGAATTTGGAATGTATAAACTCGCCCTAATATAGAATGTCATTATGTTATTCCATTATATATTTGGACAACTAAGGGCTGATTTATCAATCATGAGATAAAAGTTATCAGACAGTTAAATTATTACTCAAACTGAAACAAATGTCAATTGAAATCAAATACAAAACACGAAATCACAACTGACAGAGTAATTTTAATTTGTCCGTGTAGTACGTTATCGGACGAATAAAAAATATATAAGGATTGAAAAATCAGCCCTAAAGTCTTCTTCCTGAACAGCTCGCGCGTGTTCGTTTCGAAGGAAATAAACCAAGAAACACTATAAACATTACACCAGATTAGTCTTGACAAGTTCACGACGAATAATTTTCCATTTTTATCTTACTACAAAATTGGCCAACAATTATAACCATTACAACCATTGCTGCGCATCATCATATTAGCCGAGAGCCTGCCACTGTAGGACATAGGCCTCCTGCAAGGACCTTCAACCCAATAGGTCGAGCGGTGTCCGCACTCAGCGGCTTCCAGCATCAATGCTTAGCGGTTATTACACTTCACAAAGCTAATAAAGGCTTAGTGGTTTACGGTTTTAAATGAAACCAGCTTCCTCCTGCGGCCTTATAATTAATTACCACCAGGCGAGATGAAGGATAAAAGTTTACAAAACAAAAAGCAAAAAGAAATGGAATCTCTGTCGGCACACATGTTTCATCCTTCTTTTCCCTATTATCTTTGAATTTGGACTCCACTTTTACTTTACATCAGGTGGGATGGAGTTAGTTGCTATATACTAAAAAAATAAAAAATACTCCATGTCGTTTTTCAGTCTTTAATAGGTATCAAAGTGTCACAGTGTAAGCGTTTCTTTAACTTCGGAGGATGACTATGCTGGTTTCTCGTTGCGCATATTCTATCAAATATTGTGATCACGCATGCTTTGCATTGCTGGGAACTGTGCGAAGTACACCTCCATGTACATTTGGCGTCAGTATGCTTTTTTAAGTGGTAGGTGTAATTTTTATGACAGAGCAATGTTGTTCCTCGAGCTGATGTGATGAATTGGACGTCATCTGTAAAAAGAGGTTGTAGTCATTGAAGTGTAATAACATACACAATGAAGAAAATAAAACTAGCTTTATTATAATTTTCATTAAAATAACGTTACGGGTGTAAAAATAAACGTAGATACAGAATATCTACCCAATTTATTACACAAACGGTGCTCGTGATGACTTCCTTGAAATTGTTTGAGTAGGAGAATATGATGAATGACACGACATGACAAATTAATGAAAATGGATAATAACAATGAACATACTTTGAAAAAGAAATAAATGTTTATTAGAAACATATTTGAAACATCATTGATGGCGAAAACACAGTCGAATAGCGAATACAATTGTGCAATTTTAAATTTTTTTGAATGACTGTTGTTGTTGGCCTCAGATGGTATTTACAGTGTTACTGGGAGTTTATAAGAAGGTGAGGACGCTGGTGGATCTTGTACTATGTGGGCCGAACTTTCCGTAGAGGGTTTTTATGTCTACAGGTTCCCACGAGGAATTCTCCCTGTCATCTAGAGTTTCAGCGTTGAGATGCTGCAGACCTGAGGGTGCCTCTAAGATATTCTTCAGAAATTCCAATACAGCTAAAAATATAATAAGTTTGTCGATTGTGGCATTATCTTAATACTTTTGTAACTAAGTAGTGTAGATATTGGAGTACGAATTGACTCGTGAATGTGTTTAACGTTGTATCTAACAATCTGATTAGCCACTGTGTACACGACGCCGGGGCAGCCTCTTTTGTAATGCGTCTTACAGTGCCATCTTATCTTTGTACCATTAGATCGATGTTTAGCAAACTCGTAACCTGACATTATAATAATACTGGCTCCTCTTGACGTGGTGGCAATAGCGGGACCTTGAAAGAATATAACAACAAATAAGTGCATTAAATAGATTGCGATTATATTATATACTCCGTTTGTTTGTTCTGTTCAATTGTTTCTAAATCGAATTGTGAAATAATTAATTATCTGACTTTTTTATTTTATAAATTTGAGTAAGGTAAAGTCATAATTATGAAACTTTTCACAGCAATAGAATGAAAAATGATAAATAAACTTGCTGAGTTTCTGGTCCGTTCGTCTTAGAACACGGCCATCCGTTCATAAGTATTATGAACGTATGTATTGCTTATGAACGGAAGGTATAAAATTATTTTTTCATAAATGTACATATTTAAGCCTTATATTATCTAAAAGCCGTGATACCAATGTGGAAAATCGAAAGGTCGGGTGTTTGTTCATAAAAAATCTAGGAAAATCGATAAAAGTAGTTTCGTTTATTACGCCTTGTGCAAATAGATACACAACAAAACATTTATCACACAACAAAACATTTTTTACATCTTGCTGTATTCCTTAAACTAAACAAGTTATACTTAATACGACTAGAATATATTCCAGTGCATTTTTGAAAACCTTATTTTAATAATGTTATGTTTCTTTTGAAAAATATCATCTACATACAACTAAATACTTAAAAAGTAGGCTTTTGTGTATTTTCTCGAAGCTGATACATCTCAAGCGATCTCGGGATATTTTCTGACCAGCGTAGGCCTGATGGGACCAGCTGCAGGTGACCTTGCCATCGTATACAGAGTTCCTCGCGAAGCACGCCTACATGCAGAGCGTAGAGAACGTAAACGGTTTTTAGTAGGTATGCTGGAGTCCCAGAGAGCCTCTTAAGACCCTAGTATGGCCTCTTATCGCAACTAGGTTGGATATAAAATCTTTTCCGATTGAAAAAAGGCTATAAGGTCTTTTTATCTATTTACTAGGAATGTTACGGAAATAGTTGATCTGCGTCGGAATCGCAAGTCAATAATTAAAAGGTGATTTACCGTCATATATGTTTCTAATCCTAACAACTACTAAGGCCTGTGAATGGATCCTTGAAAGAGAAGTCTCAGATTTAATTATATCTGACTCCCTCATTACCCTACAAGACCTATTCTATCCTATCACATCCAACTTTCATTCCAACAGAAACCTGGTCCATCAAATCGAACTGACTGGACACAAATGAATATTCTTATGGGCGAAGGCTCACAACAATATATATGGGAAAGAGCTCGCTGATCGCATGGCCAAAGAGGAGGCAACCATGATCAAAGTCCTAGCTAGACTGTACTCGATTCCACATCTCTAACATAAAAACATCACTGGAAACAGAAACTAGAAGAGGCTTCCACCAATTATTACAATAATCCCGAGCACTGTTAATATACAAAAGTCATGTTTCTTGATCCGCAATCCATTTCATCCTGCCTCTCAAACATACCACTGTCCTTCCTTATGACACAATTCTTATGAAGTTGCGGATTCAACAAAACCTACGTGCACCGATTCAAAATTACTTTTGATCCTTATTGCCCCTGTGATCTTTCTGCTTCTATCAACCTAACTCTTCAACACTTATTCCATTCGTGTCCCACATTTTCCCAATCCAGACATGTTTTTTATACAACTTGCAAGATTTTTATAAAAAATAGATTTAAAAACTGTCCCGAAATGACTAAAAAGCAAAAATATGCCAGTTTTACAAAACTTATAAATCACATAGCAAACAGACGCTAAAATATTTTTAAAAAAACCTTCATAATTACACGCTAGCATAACTGAATTTAAACAAAATTTCAAACGCACATATTTCAATATAAATTGTCACATCATAATATGTAATATATTCATTCATATTCATTTATTTGCCTCGTTTCATTTAAAAAAGAAATCCTAACATGATTTATTTACTGAAGTAGTCAATAGCATCTTTTTAAAAAACATAATAATAACACAAAGCACTGCTAGTAAAAAAAAATCCTCGACGAACATCGTTCTTTGTGCTCTTTTAAAAGGTTCTCACGACAAGGACAAGTAGCTAAAGAAACACAAGCGTCTACAACGAACGCGTGCCATCATCAGAAGAGCAGCGTAGCGTACCATGATGGAGAATTCCAATAGTAATTCATTCTAAGAAATAAGTTTAATTTGACGTTAAGTTTCTCAAAGAGTGATTCTGTTTATGAGGCACTTGAAACATGATAGGAATAATGATAAAACGCTGAACTATTTCAGAAATTGATATTTCTGTGGTTGCTTCTATATTAATTACGTAAATGAAAAAATTATCATTGTTTCTCACTAAAATAGCAAAAGTTAATTATTAGCTGTCTTGCTTAGAAGATATTTTCCTAATTTTTATTTAAGCCGTAGAAACTAAACACGTTTCAATACCCGGGTTATATTGACCCACCTTACAGTCCTCGCTATATTTTTCTACCATACATATGCCGGGTTAAATCAGGCTGCTAAATTGCCACCCTTGGCGTAAAAACAAAAGATTTTCATCTGATGTATTTGGAAGTCGACAGATGATTGTGCTGGTTTCTGATTGACAGTAACATTTCGTGTTTGTAAGTTTGGGCCGAAGCAGTGCAGCCTTTGGTGTGGTGGGTGGCACAAAGCCATCGCACTCTTGCGTTCTTATAAACGGCTTGTTGGTAGAACGTGTAGCCAGCGAGCAGAAGAAGTCGGTTGCCGCGTTTCGAATACACAAATTCCACGTTGCCTGCAAAGGAAGTAGGATGTAATACAAGTCAAGACTTAGTACGGTTTTCGTTTCGGTAAAGAATCTATGCCGAATCAGTACCGAAAATGTACAGATTCTTTGCCAAGTACATGAAATTAAATGAGAGCTTCCTGACAGCATTTCGGTATAAATTCTGTGAATGTGAAACGAAACGATACCCCACCGAAACCGAGCCTGTCAAGATTCTACTCATTTTGTACCGAAACAAAAACGTATATAGCCAGTCAGGACTAGAGCTTGTTTATTTCTATATCCATCGTGCACATCTGCATGTATTTTGAGGTAAACCGGACTTTTCATGTTTTGAGCTACAATAACCCATTTTGCGTCATCATGACTTTGGACCAAACTGAACTTTTGTATAAAATTGGTGCAATATTTTGCCATTTTTAGTGCAAGTTTTATTCGCCTCTGGGGTCCGATCTGTGTTCATTTCTATATAAAACACAACAAACAAACAGATTTTGACTGTCCGTGTTTGGACACACGACCCCTGATAACAGGGCTTCGACTTAGGTTTAGTTCCTATTATCAAAGGCATCGTCTCAATTTTATATGTGGACACAGCATCTTATATGGTTGTGACATACCTTCTCAAACAGTTGTTTGCAAATTTTATTTTTAATATTTTGAAATACTAAGAGGGAGATCTACCAAGACTTTTCGAGATCCGAATGACCTCACTCTCAACTGAGATACAAAGAAACACGAACATAAAGGCAGATTTACATGGGGTATATAACTGACTCGCAAACTCGAGGAAGTCAGTTTTACTCAGTATTGACCTATAGTAAATTAATTTGGAGTCAGTACAGCGCTGTCCCGTGAGCGCTGACTTCAATATTCCCGCTAATTGACTGTATGTAAACGGTGTGACCAGTTCTCGACGCCAATACTGACGCATGTTACTGACTGTTTACTTAGCCAGTGTAAATGAGCCTTAATGAATTTGCTCTAGTCTTGTGACGTAATAAAAATGATAGAGCAACAATTATAAAAATTACTTTGGTATGTTTTTCAAATGTTTCGAGTCATGCGAAATATATGGTTTAGTATTGTATTATTGACGTTATAATTTTGTAATTATTTCATCAAAAGAAATATCCTAAATAGCACTTACTCTCCGTCATAAAGGCAGTAAAAATCTACGCGATGTCAATATAAAAATAAAAAAGAGATTCAGTTCGATTTTATTATCTTGTACACATTCTATAATCCTTATACTAATATACGTCTTATACTACGATACTGATAAGTTCGTGATGTAACACATACATAATAACGGTTTAGGGGTAAATGTAGTATTTTATAACATTGTCACTATTTATACATATTGTCTCTCGTACCCGCACTGACGTATGTAAGTATACAGAAAATGTACATATTACAGCCAGATCAGACTCCCCAAAACTGTCTCCAATTGATTTTCAACCTTAAAGTGTGTAACATAAGGCGCAAAACCGATTAACAAAATTTGACTAACCTGATCTGTTATTTACTGTGTACATGTATATCTACACACAGTCAAGTTTCATTCGGGTTCGTGTAATAAAAAAAAAACTTATACGCTAATGTTAAGACGACACGAGAATTCTTAGTAATCTATTGATTCACCATGCGACTATCGGGTCCATATTGTCGCATAGAGGGGAGCCAGAAGCAGTGGTTGCATTAAACTTACAATTGTACGGTAGATAGAAAAATGTAGTCTAGCAAAAAAATATGTAATGCCATTGAGTTATTATGGTACACTTCCTAGGGGTCCACGTCCAGAAGCCTCCTTGTGGCGGACCGTGGTAACGTGGTGGGGAAACTTTCTCGGCGGGTGTGTGACTTTTGATGTCAAGTGTCCCTTGGCATTCGAAGTCACATGCCATCGTCGAGAGTTTTTTGTTTTCCCACCACGGCTAGTTCCGGACGGCCCTTTTCAGGGCCACGACCGCGCGCGAAGTCCCCCGGGTGCGGTCCGATGGCTGCTCCCGGTGTCCTCGTCAGGACCTCGAGTCCCACATATCCCCTGCGGTTGGCACTACCCCGCAGGGACGATGCGTAAATGCATTCGACCTCCCCAACAAAAAAAAAATGGTACACTTCCTAAAGTAAACTTATTTTCGAAAAAAAACTTATGACTATATTTAATTTTAGCTGTCGTTGATTAGGCGTAGCACATCAGTCATAAAGTAAAAAGTTTAAATTTATTTCATTTCTTAAATTCTATTTTTTTACATACTTAACTACCTCTTTAAACATTTAATTAGCATAATATTTAATACATATTATGTTTATACCTACCCAACATTTATTTGCCCTGTCTTCTCTAATGTAACCTAACAATGGTTATTATAATAAGAGAAACTCATCCATAAAGTCTTAAATGCCACTGAATCACTATTTGATTTATGTGAATCTTAAAAAGAGATAAAGTTAACTAACAAATTTGAAGGTGACGAGACACATATTTTAAGCCTACATCGTATCAAGGAAGAAAGACCAAAGTCTGAAACCAAGCAATTTCATTTATGTTTAAATTTTACATCAGTCACTAATTTAGAAATTATAATCTTACATCATCATCATGATAATAACAGCCTTTATGATTCGACCCACTGCTGGGACACAAGGCCTCTCCTTGTCATCGAAGGAGGTTACGGGAATAGTCCACCACGCTTGCCCAATGCGGATCGGGAGTATAAGGTGATCGATACCCCTTTTGCTGATCCATTAGTCACCTTTTACGACACCCATTGGAGGATTTGGGGTGGTGCTATTCTACTCTGCCGGCATCACACGGCTACCAATATTGGTATATGCCAGTTATAATCTAAAAATCACTATTTGTTGACTAACAATACATTAGAGTTGAATAGATCATCTGTTGTTGGTTGTATATGGTTCAGTGGATGGTTATGTCGAGAGTTAAATAGATTCTCTGTTCTTGGTTGGATATGGTTCGGTGGATGGTTATGTCGATTCCTAATACTTATGATTCTATCTAAATACGTGAATATGACAGCTGAACAGGCCTTCTTGTAATGGGTTCTGCAATACCACCTCGTTTTGTAGCCTTGAGTCCTATGCTTGATAAACTCGTATCCAGACACGATAATAATTATTGCTCCCCTGTTGGAGGTACCAAAAACTGCACCTGGAAACAGAACCAGAGTAAATAAACTATACTTGGAAGCTACTTAAGCTCTTTCCTCACCGGCTCAGTACGTTTTCGTTTCGGTACCGAATCCGCACATCAATACAAATTCTTTACTAAGAATAGGTAATTAAATGAGAGCTTTGTGACGGCATCGTTTCAGAACTCATTCTATTTAATAGGTACACGCAGCTCTATACTGAGCCACTCGATACGCACATCACTGCCCCCCTCTCGCGATAAAACGACACGATACCGGAACCGAGTGAGTCAAGAAGTGATTCTCGGTAAACAATTTGTAATCAAATAAAGAATCTGAATGTAAAAAGAGTCGCTACAGAGACGAAAACGCGTCGAGCCGGTCAAGAAGGAATCTTAATGATATTTCATATAATAATCATGCTTTAGATGCAACGGAAATAACAGTAGTATTACAAAAATACCTTATCTAATAGTAAGATATTTTTATTTATTTAGTTAATCATACATTTAAAACCAAAACTCCTTATTATATCCCGCAAATCCTACAAGAATCTTCGAAGAGATAGAAAGAATTAAACCATTTCAGAAGAAATATGAATAGAGTTTTTAGGGAAAATAAGACAACGAAATTATTTGTAACAATTCTTTAATTTCAAACTTCGGGAAATGTAATATCAAGGATGCGACAAGGTCATACTTCTATGGGTCATGGCCACTAAGTAGGTATTCTACAGCCCAACTATTCTATATAGAACTCACTTCTCAGTTCATCGCTCATTTCGAATTTACCTCTCAAACCCTGACAAATGTGACCCAAAAATCTATTTTATAATCAATATGATTCGTTAAATTTGAACATCATGATAGAATACCCTAGCTAACTTCGTTTTCAATTTACCCGCTTAAACCAGGAACTTTTACAGATGAAATTGAAGTGAGCAATCGAAGTGAGAAGTGGGTTCTATATAGAATAGCACGGCTGTTTTCCATAGATACATAGGTGCTGCCCTACAGAAGTGTGCATAAGTAGAATTCACCTATGTTTTAAAAATAAAATTATCAATTTATGTTTAATAAAATATCTTTAATCTAAAACTTAACAAATGACCAAAAAAAAAAACAATGAAATTGCTGAAAGATTTAAAATTAGTCTATCTACTACTACAAATTGAGGATCAACGACAGTAAGTACATCGATTTCCAAAACTTCCTTAACTTAATGGGTTATACAGTTTTTACGGACTGTTCAAAATACTCGTAGTGAAATTTCAAAGATATAATTCAAGGGCTACATCTTATTTTTTATACAGAAGACATGATCTTGCTAACATCCTTTAGAAATTATATGAGTTGGATATTGGTGACCAAAATCCAGCCGATTATTGACTCATGTAGAAGAATTATATTAATAGTTTTATAACGATATCTATTAGGTACTTACACCTTACTTTGTAGAACTCGTCCCAACAATCATTATAATAAATAAAAAGTCTTGAAATCTTATGCACAGACACTCCTCACTAGCTCTCTCCAGGTGGTTCTTCTATCTTGCGTCTCTTCAGGAAAGCGACAAATTCAATTGATATAAGGCGGCAAATGATTATGTAAATTCTGTTCTCTAACAACATGGTCATTTACAGTACAGATGAAAGCCGCACAGCCATACTTTGAAGAACATCTCCATCTAACTCGACCAAAACTTGACAATTTGGCACGGTAGTAAGTATATCCATTAATTTTTAGGAGTTGATTGCCTCTCCTGGATACGACGAAGGTTACTGTAAGCCAATAATGAATTATTGTACACCGGAGTTAAGTCAAGTTAAGGAGGAGAAGACTTACACGTAGGTTAAATTACGTTATTCGATCACAAAATGACTTAAATACAGTCCAGTCCTACACGTTTAATGTTTAAAGTTAATTGAAGAGAATTCAATTTACATCATTATGATACATCTATTGTATATAAATATAGGTGAATAGTGAATAAAAACACACCCAATCAAATTGACTTTATTATCAGATCATCTGGTTGGTATGAAAACGTGAGAAACAATTTCTTTCTCCGTTGAAGCACAAGCTGATTCGACACTTAGAACAATATACGAATGTTTTACTCTTGCACTTAGGCATTTTACATCTTAATCGAGATTGCCATAGAGGCAAGTGATCACCTCCATCTAGTCTTTGATTGCTGGGTCTTCCCAATTTAGTTTTTGTATCTTGAAAGCTATTGCTACTGTTTTTTCTGTATCTTCCATTTATAAGTTCGACTTCAATAAGGGGATCTAAGAGTATCTTGTCTAAAATTAGGAATAACATTATTTTACAATTATAAATAGTCATTTTATTATAAATATGTAATATATTAAGTATTTAATCAACAATAGAGCAACAAATAATTACATATACTTCTGGTGTATTAAGCGCAATTAAGGAATCATTCCTATATTTAAAATTGGATACATTTAGCTAGGTCCGTTTCTCCTTTTTTGTAGGAAATAAAAATACCTTACGAAATATTTTAGAACATGTTGTAATTCGATTGAATACTGGATACATTTCAGACATGCATCTAATTGCACATTAGCAATATTTGAAGGATTGTACTTTCTAAGGAGATCATCAATCATTTGAATATGGGTAAGAAAAAGTTCTTCTATGGCCTTCGGAAGTCTGTTAATGTTACAAAGTATACAAATGAATTAATATATGTTAAGTAACTCCTAAATTGGTTGCTTCTTTTCTACGATTTGACGATTTAAAAGTAGAATAAAAGTAATGAAAATGTAAAAGCTCTTTATTTAAATGGTTAAATTAAGTGCTTTTTCATTTTTATTTTTATTCATTTTCATTGATCGATATGACGGCGTCTATTTGTATATTTTCAAGATTGTGAAATTCTTCGGTATGTCATGAAATGCCGCCTTTTTGTGTTTTGGCAAATAAATTATACCCATGGTATACATATTCAATTAAATTAGAACTTAACTTCCCATAGTTAAGAGCGACGGACACAGGACATTAGCGCTATTAGCTGTGTTTACTGTTGCGTAAAATTAAACTACTTTAAGATTTGCCTTGTATTTAACTAAGAATATCAAAGAATAGTTAATCTTATCGACCTGCCCCATTTTCTAGTGGACAAATATTAATATATGTCTGATCAAATCAAGAAAAGGCAGCATTTCATGAACTGGTTAATACGATCGGACGACGGCCTAAATACTGTCACCCACTATTTAATGTATGTATCCTTATTATCATCTCAGCCTTTTAGAACACATTCTATTAAACACTGCGAATACATTTCAGACAGATATCAAGTTTGTGTTCACCACAAATCGACTTATTGCATTTGCAACATGCTGATTTTGTCATTCGCCTTTTCTTATAGGAACAGTATCCACAAATACGCCGTCGTCTTAGTTCTTTTCTCGACACCAGCCAAGGATCTAAAAGAATATGATATTTAGAATAAATACATAAACATTGCTTTGTATATTAAGAAATATATATATATATCATTACCTTATAAATGTAAGTTATTGTTATTAAAATATAATAAATTTATAGATATATCTACAGGAAAATATTTATAGGAACACAGTGCGTGGATTAATAAGCTTTGTGAGAATCAATACTTACTACAAGCGATTTTAATCAGACTTATAAAGTTTCATGTGCATAGTTCTTGAAGTAATATCTCCTGAAGGATTCTTCAAACATAAAATCGAGAAATCGAGTCCAGTGCGTCTTGAGGCTAGAGTTGTTTCTGACTAAAAGCTGTTTCGGAAATGTGTTTGAGCTGTTAGTAGATCAGTGATCACTCAGTATTTCTCCAATGCCGTAGAAAAAGAATATGAAGGATGGCAGAATATGTTACATTTGTTACTTTCAATAAAGTGAATGGTCATCAAACCCTCATAACTCTTAGAATGAATGTGGATAGATTAATCACGGGTAACAATAACATAGCTAACGACAGTTTTCCTTAGTAATGGTGGAATTTTGACATATTTTGTGAAAATCTACTAGTAAACAAAAGTGTAGATAGATAAGTTAATGCAACTGAAAAATAGAGGGATCGGGAGGCAAAAGAACAAAATGGATCTATCACACAGTGTTGTGTGAAGATGGAATGACAAAAGAAAGGTTGAGATGACGACTGATCGAGGAGAGTGGTAAAGGAAAACATTTGTTAAGCTGACTCCAAATAAAAATAGGAGCAGGGCAGTTCAATGATGATGGTGATGATCACCTGTTAAGCACTTGCTGTTCAAAACAAATTATTAACGGACAGTATGAAATTGTATGAAACAAACTCTTTCTGAATTGAAGCACAAGCTGACTTTGCACTTAGAACAATATACGTAGGTGAGACTCTTGCAGTTTGGCATTTTGCATCTTTGGCGAGACCTCCACTGGGGCCAGTGGTCTGATCCGTCCAGCCGTGTTTCTTTGCTGGGTCTTTTATATTTGTACTTTTTATTTTGTATTTCATCTTCAAGTATTTTTCCATTCAATATACCCATTTCATCTTTAGAAAGATCCGCTTCATCTAAAAGAAAAACAAAAAAAAGATGTATAAAATATTATCCGCATTATTTTTTTCGCCAAAATTCAAGTCATATAGGAAAATTTGTGTCTTTTGCTGTAATCTGACCATTATATTAAATAAAACCGCCTTCAAAAATAAAAACTGCATGTTTAAGAAAATATTTAGATTTTCTTAAACATGCAATTTTTATTTCTCCAAGCGAACTATGTTTTTTGAGGTCGGTGCCAAAGACGAAAGAAGAAACAATGCTTATTCCAAATAGTTGGCACCGACCTCAAAAAAGCATAGTTGATATTTAGATTTTATTAAACATACAAATAAGAATCATCGAAATTGGTTAGCAACTTTCGAAGATATAGACGTATAAAATTGGAAAAGTTGGAAAAACTTATATTGCATTCATATTCCGAAAAAAAATTACTGACTCGATTCATGTTAAATTTTCAAGATACAATTTGGAGAGCATACTCATTCAAACAAATAAGAATTTTTAAAATCAGTCTACACGCCTTTAAGTTATCGTGGAACTAACCTAATAAAATCAACGACGAATACGAATTGAGAACTGCAATCAAAGTTTCATTCATATCTGTCACTTTTGAAATATTTGTACTTATGTATTACGTCTTTTTGACTTCAAATGTGTGTTCAAACTTTGCACCAATACTCAAGTACCCGTGCCACACTTCGTGACTTTGTAGGTATTTACGTATTTGAACACATGCCTGGCGCCGGCTTAAGACGATGGAAGCAAAACAACCAAACCGAGTACAAATTTTTAGGCATTTCCCTTTTTCTTGAATTAATTACACTGCAAGGTATTTTTAATACAACTAGCTAGCTAACTTTTTTCGACAGTTGAAAGTGATCATCACTGAGTGAATTACATGTCCATTGCTGTTTTACACGACACGCTATTATGGCACTTGTCGTGTAATACAGCAATGGGTATGATCAATCGGTGATCATCACTTTCATGTGTCAAAAAAAGTTAGCAAATAAGCCTACTGGTGGTAAGTGGATACCGTCGCCTATAAACATCTGCAATAACAAGGAAAAATCACTTGGTATTGCAGGTGCGTTGTCATTCCAAGGCGTAAAATGAAAGGCCTGCCATGCCCATTAATTGCACTGGCTACCTGTCTCTTCAATCCAAAACATAGCAAACAGTTTCACGGCTGAAAGAGGAAAGGCGGTCAAAAAGGGAATATAGGTCGTAAGCACAATAAAAAATAATACCATATATGTATTTTTTATTTATCCAAAATCAACACAATTTTAGTTAACAGTAAAACAGCTTAAAATGTATGTAAGGTTACACTTGTATGGAAATGACATAAAACTAATCTTAATATTTTAATTTAGTTAGGTATTAATTAAAAGTATGTGGACTCGAATTGTAAACTTATTTATAAAATAAATTGTCGTAAGAGAGATTAAATTTCTGATAACATTAAATATTTTACAATAATAAATGAATTTTCTCTATAAAAATCATTTCACGTAATGTAATCATGTTAACGTATTAAAATTAGGAATGTGAATTAATATATTAGAGGCTTGGCAGATGACGCGGGTCAGGCCGGGCAGGGCAATATTGCTGCGAATGAAACTGTTCCAACGTGAACTAAGAAATTCGGTAACTCATTTCTATTCGCTGCCAGCACACGTGTTCTTCATACAATCTTGGTTCATTCTAACGAGTGAAGAAGCAGGTCAGCATAGCGAGGATTGCTAGCGTGGAGCGGGATATCTCTCACGCGAGTTAACTTTGCATTTGTCTTCTTCTGCTTGCTTGAACTTTTTATATAAAAAACTAATGAACTTGAATACTGCTAAGGCACGTCGCGTGGAATGGCGCGGTCTTTGTGAAACCGTGTGCGTCAGCAGTATAGATTTCTCTTAATTCTGTCTTTCATAGCGACATTGCCCGGCCTGGCCCATCATCTGCCAAGAGCGTCATAGTAAATTCTCTTATTAAAACTGAAACTTCTTAAAAATTCTCTTAAAACACTTTTTTGCCATTTTAGAGTATAATTATCATAATGAAAAATTATTCCATGACCACCCGATTGCTATTTATTGCAACAAAATAACAGAAATTTGTATTTAATTGATCAGGCTATGCATATTATTCACTTCAAGCAGTTAATCAGACTCATCTTCAGATTTTATGTTTTCAGTGTTTGCTACTTGCAAGGAATTAATAAAATCTCCATATGATTTCGGAAGAATTCCGCTGTTATACAAACTCAATAAGTCTTCCATTTTTGCTCCATCAATAGGTAATGGAGAAGAGTAAAGAGAAGATGGAGACAAAGAAGCAGTTTTATCAGAAGAATTCAAAGACACAGTTGAAAACTTGTCATTTAAATTATATCTATATTGTATTTTATAAGGGTTATTTGGTTGAATTTCAATCTGTTTTATTTTCTTCCATTCTACTTTATTGCCATGTAAATTTTTTAACCATTGTCCGTGCAGTAACGATTCAAAATCGAAAAAGTCAGTATGTGTCAAATCAATAACATCATATGGCTTTCCGTCTGTTTCTACCCATCCTACAAAAGTGTTCCATTGAGAGGGCGTATATATCTGCTTGTTTTTAGCCTCTCTTTCAATTGCAGCATGTACGCTATCACATTCTGTCTGAGTGTGACCTTTTTCTAAAAAGGTATGCGATATTTTAACTTTAAATTTAAGAACTGCATATACGTATGAAATAAACCTTAAGCGATTTTGATTTTGATCGACACAATTTTCGGACCAAAAGCGAAACTCAAGTGCCCCTTCTTGAGTTTTTCTTGTGACGTAATTGAGCAAGCAACTCGCTTCCTCATTTGCACCACGCTTACCTTGTCCTTCGTGCCACATAAAACAAGTGGCCTCCTTTTCGCCAACACTAAATACGGTGAAATTAAACACTGATAGTTTTCTTTTATAATAAAGAACGCTTAATTTTACTTGCGGTGCGTTCAATATTTTTTGAAAACCGAAAGAAGCTGTAATGATTTTTCCACTTGATACTTTGGCGTCCTGTTTGTCTTGTGACTTTAGTTGTCTAGTCAAAGTCGTATTAATAATATGCGTGTTGTGCTTACTTAATACTGAACTTGAAGGAGCATCTAAATTTTTAAATGAGTGACATTGATCACATTGATCTTTCTTCGGAACGTAAAAAACAATGTTAAAATTTTCATTTGCAATATCTTGATACTGTCTTAATGTTTGTGCTCTAGATAAGTAAGAGTTACTATCAGCCCACTCAACATACAGCTCAAATAAGCGTTTATAAGTCAAGTCTCCGTCTAAATAGAGTTTATTGGAATCCATTCTCGTATAATGGACTTCAATAGGCTTCACACATTGAATATGCGCACACACAGAATCTTTAATTTCATCAGTGATAACTTTACGATGATTTGAGTGTTTACCTCGTTGGTCACCTATTAGAGTACCCGTTTTAAGGTCAACTTTATCAATTGCTATCTTAACAAATTGGTTGCATACAGAAAATGTGTTAAGAAACATCTTTTGGCAGACATTGATGTACTCCACAATATCTGATTCATCGTTTGTGACTAAAGGCAAATTATAATGCATAGTATATTTACGTCTGGAATCACCAGGCACTCGACAACGACGTTTACCTTTTCTTGTAGCTAATGTTGCCATATATCCCCATTGTCTACACCGATCGCCTAGTTTCCAAAACCTCTCAAAGATCAGCTGTCTTTGTTGATCGGATATTTTTGTAAAACACTTATATCTACAGGTAGATGGACATTTAGGACCCATTTTTTTTGCGGGTATTATTTTACCTTTACGATTGATGTATTCCATACCCAAATTACGAAGCGATTTCCGTTTATTGTCCATCCATTCATTGCAATTTCTTTCTCTTATCTTGCCTTTACCCATTTTAGTTCCCGTCCTGTTGCGGCTATTTGCTTGTGGTATGCACAGAACACTCTCACTATGGGCAGGTGAAATGCATGAACGCTGGTCTTGACATGAGCTTAAGTCCCGTGTAATATCCATGAGACGATTTGAATGACTTGGAGACATCCGAGGAGTATTATTCTTGAATCTGTCTACAGAATTTCTTTGGGTGTCACAAAAAACAAAATTATCTAGCATTTCTGGATCACTTTCATCCTCGAGGTCAAGGGATCCTGAAAAGAAAACGTTTTAATTTAGTATGTTATAGAAAAAGCGAAAAAATAGTGATTATTCAATATACCCTTTTCCAGCATTGTTTGAAAAGGGTATGATGTATGGAGGAAAATACAAAAAAGGAGATGATTTATTTTAGGAGGCATCATCCTTACTAAAACTGCATTGCACGTCATAGGATACTACATAAACTTTCAAAAATGAGAATAAAATAAGATACACTTCATTATATTTAAGTAAGTTTAATCTCTTCCATATATACTTACATAACAATAATTATGGGTAAATTGCTTACTTCTGATGATTTTTGTCATCGCTATTTAAATATAGTGGGTCGTTTCGAGAAAAATTTTGATTGTTATTCGAATCGATCGAATTTAAAAGGCTGTAATGATGATTTGATGATATCATCATTACAGCCTTTTAAATTCGACCCAATTGCTGGAACACAAAGCCTCAGGTTAACGAAGGAGGTTTAGGCAGTAGTCTACCACGCTTATCCAAAGCAGATTGGTAGATGGAGTATATAAGGTGATCACGTTTGCTGATCCATTAGTCGGCTGCCACAACACCCATTGGAGGATAATTATGGGGTGATGCTATTCTACTCTGCCGGCATCACTTGGCCTTGATCGTTGTCAATAACAATTCCTTAACCCCGGACGCTAAAAGAGGAGTGTTACAAGTGTCAAACTTGTAACACTCCTCTTTTAGCGTCCGTCGTATCTGTGTGTCTATCTGTGGCGTTATAGTTCTTAAAAGATTGGACTAATTTCTATGGGCTTTTTTTTGTTGTTCCAAAACTGACTTGATCGAGGTGGTTTTTAGATACAATTCATGATAATCTGTTTAGGCGTTTCAAGGTTATCAATTATCCATGGAAGGTCAGAATTAGGGTAATTTATAAAGAATGAAATAAAAATAAAAATATTAAGTGACCTGGGACATAAAAAAAAACTCTGCAAAATAAAAAGAAATCTCTCGTCCTTTTAATTTCATTACAATAATCTATTATATTTTTAAGATTAACGTTGCCGCGTCGCGTCGGCGTACCAGACGTGGAAAATGAAACCATAATACAATTATTATTCTATAGCGGTCCGTCGATGCAGCGACGCTCATCAAATAAAAATAAATATTAATAAAAGGCCGAGAGATTTTTTTTACTTTTACAATTTTTAGACAAAAAAGCGGTGATATACTATTTAAGGGATTACCATTATATAACTTCATTGCGGTTCATAGGACACCACATAATTTTTGTGGCAATTTACGGATATTGAAATAAGAGTAAAATAAGATACAATAAATTATATTTAAGTTAGCTTAATCTCTTCTATAATTGGAACAAAAAAAAACACAAGAAAAAGCACTTTACCCATAATTATTGTTATATCCATAATAATACCATTTACTTTATCCATATTTTTTTTAATTGTCTTATCAAATGATTTAAAGTGGTACCTAAGTGTAGCATATGCCTCTAGGTTTCATACCCTAGGACTCTAAATTTGATACCGGTAAGCGAATCGCTAGACCATAGAGGAGGCAATTGAGAAGTAAAAAAAGTGTTAGGTTGTAAGAATAAGAATATTTTAATAATTATATATTAAATTGTACACGATTACACTTAAAACATTTGAAACATATCTCAACTTTGTGTTCGCCGCACATGGACTCGTCACATAAAAAACACGATGATGTCATGCGCCTTAATTCATTGGAACAGTAGCTGCAATAACGCCGTTTTTTCTGGCCTTTTTTGTCAGGCATCCAATTCCGATCATCGTCTAAAAATGTTTAATATATATAAACAAATAATCATTAATTAGAGTGGACGTATCAACCTACATAAACTACTTCATCGTCATAATGTCAGCCGAGAGACGCCAACTGTTGGACATAAGATCTTCAATCTAATCGAAACGCTGCCCCCATCCAGCTTAGCTCATTCAACTGTTTGCTTTCAATTAATATAAACCTTTTGCCACAGATATGAAGTTCAAAGTACTACTAGGGAATTTTCACGTATTTAATTAAGGTGCAAGTTTATATGTGAGACGTGGACCAATATTAAAATTGGTCACTTCATGATAAAAAATATCTAAAACTGATGATGTCAGCGTTTAATGATATATAAGATTTCACATTTGGACATTATAAGTAGGTAATGTAGCGATCCACTCTTAAAATAATGGGCTAGGTTATGTTTGTGACCACAACGCACGACACAAGTCGAGCGAGTGAAGCGAATTATCGCCACATTGGTTATAAAAACGACCAATTTATTCTGATAGAAAAAATACTTCTATTTCAACTATTTTATGTTATGATCACTTCGTTTTTATTATACATTGATCTGGTCTGAAAATGTCATGGGTACATCGGTTTCCATTTCATGAAATAGAAAATACTCTCCTCCTACCTCCAGAAACAGACTAATGATTATGACCATTAATAATTTTAACAATTTTTTCGTTCTTTGTGTACACTGTCATTTTACAGCCTAAGCCGCGATGAGTGGAACACCTCCATCGCTGTTTGCCTCCGAATTCGCCAGATTTTCCGTGTCTATATCCGTCATATATTAACATTGGTTGATGCCTTTGTGATAAGCAGAATTTCACTGATAGTGATTTGTAATATGAATCTGAAAGACAAATATATGCAAAATAGTCAACATAGCAGTTATACTTTCCCATTTTCCAAAGTGCGATAACTTTTAGCCACTGATAAGGTTCTCATTGACCTTGCAGAATTATGTTTATTCCCTCTTTTATTTTATTTAGTGCTGATTAATAAATATTTCTTGCTCTCTCGCACTGCATATCTGGGAATATTTACATAGGATTGTAAATTTCGATAAGATAAATAAAAAAAGGGGAAATAATAAACCAAGCAACCAAAAACTCCAGAATGAGCGACTAAGGGTGTGTGTGCACTACCAGGAACAAATTTATGCATTGTCAATGTATAAATTGAACACCCTTCAACAGCCTCTAGTCAGCATTAAGATGCTATAGATCAGAGATTCCCAACCAACTACCTTTACAAGAAAAAAAATCTAATGACCCCTTTTACATAATAGTTAATTATACCAATTTCATTATTTATTAATGGTCATAAATTAAAATTAATTCTTTGTCTAAGCGTGCTGCTCCTGGTAATTCTTCGTTTATTTACACCATAATAATAATAAGATATTTTAGACGGCTAGATATTTGTTTTTTATTATAAAAGAGGTATTTTCAAAGTATTTTATTATTTAAATGTGAGAAAACGGGATTTATCGTACCTCTGGTTTGTCTGCCTATAAACATCAACTGGCAGAGATTTTAGTTCATCCGTGACCATGGCATACGCAACTGCTCCGAAATATTGGATACTTCAAAAAACAAAGGTATATTGTATAAATCCCGCTGTCGCACATTTAATAGATATGACCACGTAAGTTTAAAACAGTACAGTATTTTATTATATTAAATTACTAATTAAGTAGGTACGCTGCGACTGCGTGCTTCCTGCTTGACTGTCACAACGCCCCCCATGTCTTTGGACCCGCTGCCGCCCCCAAGAAAGATGCCAGAGCCCACTAGATGACAGCACCGCCCCCGTTGGGAACCTATGCTACAGATTCTTAATTTAATAGAAATAAGGAAACACACATTGCCAGACAAAAAAAGATGTATAATGATCTATGCACAATTGCACATGCATCAGGGCCGTGCCCTGAACATGACCGGGCCGTGTCGGGCGGACGTTTGGGCTATAAAGCTCCGTCGCCGGCCCGGACACGGACATGTACGTAAGTACTTATATTAATCTATGCGGACATGTTTAAACGAGTTCATAAAAAAAGTAGTAAGTAAATGATATTTTTGACAACTACTGACGGGACTTGCCCACGTTAATGGCACGGCACGGAGTGTGTGGATCAAGCTTTATTTATTAAAATAATTAAAATATAACGCATCTTATTTCATCTGTATAATAAGAAACATCATATATTTGAGAACTTATAATAAAGGCGCCGGTGCATGGTTATGTTCATTAATAATTTTCACTATATTCCCGTCTATGGTATAAATTGCAATTTTACACCCTGCTCCTCGGTTAGTGGAACACATCCAGCGTTGTTTCACACCAAATACTCCGCATTTTCCATGTCTATATCCATCATATAACAATATAGGTTTATTTTTCTGAGACAAAGTAAATTGTAATTGGCCATGATTAAAACCTGAAAGCAAATGTTTTGAATTAGACAAAGCATATAAATTTTAAGAAAAATTCACAGTACTTTATTAAAGTACTCCCTAAATTTATTTTAAACGTCTAAGATGTGTTAGATGTTGACAAACATGAGTTCGAATTTCTTAAATAATTTTTGTAAGTACTTATGAGCATGGAAGAAAGAGTTTAGGTAGATTTTAACTGAACATTTTGTATCTTTTTAATGGAGCTTAGGCATTTATAAATAGATCTAAAATATCGTCTTTTGTCAAAGACGTTAGAAGTTAAATAATAACAAAAACAAATGTAAAAAGAATACTTTATTTAGAAAATAAAAATAATATTTAAACATTTCTTAACATAATAAATCGCATATCCACAGAATACTCCTAGCAACCATAATTTGTTTAATAGAAATGTTATGAAAAGATATTCTAATTGTTAAACTTCGTGAAATGAAACATAGCAATTACGCTTTTTTGTGAGACACAGCCTAACTCTGCAGGATGAGCATTGAAAATAGGTTTTATTGAAATGACAAAGTCTGCATCTGCCCTGAATCTCAATCATAGTAGGCAAATGTTTACCTTGAGATGCTCTTTGCGATTTTGTGGGAATAGGAACTATCAAACTTCTACGTTTCTTACTTGGGTTCTCAGCAACTTCAACCTCTTCATTGGCAGATTCTACTCCCTTTGTAATGGATTCACTAGGATCGAAGTCCTCTGTATCTGATTGCTCTAATATATCAGAAATAAGTCGATCACATAAGCCTGGAAAGAAATTAGGAGTCCTTTAAAAAGGACAAACACTCAAGACTATTCATATAAGTTTCGCTCAATGTCCTTTATAACTGACAACTGTGAGGATAGTATATTTTAGCACATTTATACTATTCATTTTAGTTGAAATAACTCTTTCCATGTTTGAATTTATACATATAAGTAGACGCAAAATTACGAAGACTAGCACGCAGGAGGAGTATTACTTTTACCCTACTGCAAGGGTTATGTTAATCGCGCGTATGTTTGTTTATAATGTAATATTCATTATTACCTCATATCTTTCAAACAGCTGAAAGGATTTCTATTATTAAGCTATCGTTAGATTTTTTTTGACAATCCAAATGTTTTTAGGTGAGTGATGTTGAAAAAAAGCAATACAGCGGCTGGGAGGTGATATTATTATAATTTAAAAAATCTTTACAATTTATCATTATATGGGTACCAAATTAAAGGGCTTAAGGATTTTAAAAAGGTATATCATGACCGTAAAAGACAATTAGTAAACTGAAATGATAAAACAAGATCAAACGTTATAGGCAAAGTTTAAACCATCTTAAAACATATTGATGGTAGCTTTAGAATTTTTATTCTACATAATAACATACAGTCGGAGGCATAGAATTTAATAATAAGTCAATTATTCATAATGTCATGCCTCCGACTACATGTTATTAAGTTGAACAAAAGTTCTAAAAACTACCATTAACATGTTTTAAGCTTTAAGCCTTTAAAAATACTTGTATCCATCTTTTCAGTTGACTAATTGTCTTTTTATGCAGGCGGATTTTTTAGTTTTATATTTTTATTGTGGATAATACTCATATACTGATTGTAGAGGATTAATGAAAATATACACATTATCAATAATATTTAATATCAAATTCAGTAGTAGTAACACTATACATACTTTTTATTATAATGCAGCTCATTAAAGCAAAACAAACAATATGCCTTATTGCATTTAATGCACCAAGTTTTAATTTTTCTTACTTTTTTATCTGCTTCTCTGCTAGATAAGCTTAGTCTTAACTTTGCGTAGCATCCGACGCAGTTTCTTCTTTTTGCTGTATGAATATAATGATGCATTGTTCTCATTTGTAAGTGGTCATAAGTGCCTGCAATAAAGTATATTGGTTTGGTATCTTTATCGTAAATTGTAACTATATCTAGGATAAACTTTGTTTGCATGCCTTGCTACCTTTATTTAAAAATTTTAAAATAATAATAAATATATCATCCGCCATGTCAATACCATTTATCATCTTTCACACAGTCTCCTTCCTCACCCTAAGAACCATTAGTACAAAAGGCAATAGCAATATGTAAACATTTTACAGGAATGCGTAATTATGCTTCAGCGAAGTATTGCTTAAATAATAAGACATTTCTACTGCTACTTGTCTTTTATTTAATCTCAATGACTATGTATGACTTTCAAAGAAAATCGTTTATATTGACATCGAAGCTGACTAACTACAGCAGTGTTTTTGCAAATATTTATCGGAGTTAAGATTTTTTCACATAAATAAACCTTTGGCATCATCTTGTCGTTATCAAGAATTATCGTGACTAGAATTGTATGTTTTGCTATAGACTTCTTAAAGACTTCCTTCGTTTATCCGACTCGCAGGTGCATATTATATAGCAACTGGCTCATGGTTGTGATCGTTTACAATTTTTACTATTTTTCCTTCTATGGTGTAAATGGCCATGTTGCAACGGCCAGCGCCTCCGTTAGTTGTACACATCCAACGTTGTTTTACACCGTATGTTCCGCATCTTCCATGCCTATAACCATTATACAACAGTAATGGCTTCCTTTTCTTTGACAAAATATATTGTACATCGTAATGGTTGAAATCTGAAATCAATTGAGGGGAATAAGGCTCATTTAAACAATCAGGATCAAATAGTGGAGCGCCAAGCAAAGTAGATGATTCTCTCTCTCACTCTCTATGTCGAATTCCATCAATTTCATAAAAATCGGATAAAGAAATAGGGGACTAAAGTGTGCTATCTGTTTTTATGCTCTATTGACGGTGCTCGACGTCCTATCCTCTTAATGTCAATGTCAACACTTGCTCAATCTTCGTACTTATTGTTACCTTCCACTGCATGAAAGTGAAAATGAGAATCAAAGCAAGCTATTTCAAATATAAGAAGACTAATTGCTACAATGACTACTATTTGATGTTTGTTACTATATTCTTTTACACAGACATTTGTATTGCTGTGACAGTCATTTTGTGTGTAGTAATGGGTTGGTAAATAAAACAAGATGAAGCGTTACTTTTTCTACTCAATGAATATAATTTCTATCATCTTTTACATTTGATTTCCATTTCATATTTACGAACTATACCTAATGCAACAAATTCCTTCTTTTACACTTAAGTAAATGTATTTTTTTATGTACACTAGTTAAAAAAAATTACGGCTCTGTTGTATCAGTTCCAACTTTGGATCCTCAGATGGTACAATTTACACCATTGAGTAAAATGTTATTTTACAGCGTACACTGTTAATCACACATCCAACTCTACATGAAACCGAAAATTCAACATTTTCTACATCTATTTAATAATAATCACAAGTTATTTTTCTTTGACAAAGAATAAGCACTACATCCTAAAAAGAATCTCAAAGCATTGAATCAAAATACAGATCATGTCTGTCACAGAGCTGTCTTTTAGTTCTTCACTTTCACTTCCTTCGTATAATACTAATATTAGATGAAGGACGAGATAAAGCCTTACCAAGTTTGTAAGTAACATAAGGAACCAAATACAAAAACATATACTTTATACATTTAAGAAACGAGTTATCTAAATGGCTTTCACATTCCTGCTTTACGACTTAAGAGCGTGCATTCATCGAAGTACCAATAATATATTTTATTTATAAAATATTTTTTTCATTGTTGTTAGATACACATGTCTATGTGACCCCATACACACAGACATTGCTTGCAGAGCGATAGGTCCACTAGCTGGGAAGACCCGGTGTGTACGATCTAAAAATGGACGCGAGCTCTGATTTAGACCATTTTTCAAATAATTATTAAAAATATCGGATTGCATTTGCCAATGATATTATTTTGTTATTATTGCTAGCATTACATGTGTAATAATATAGTACGTATATTAAGTAAGTATAATTTCAAAAACACCGTGAAAATCCTCATTAAAATTTACCAATTTATATTTTTTTTGTATCCCTTTTTAATAAATAATAATTATACTATTATAAACCACTAAAGTGCCTAAATAAGTTAAAAATTGTTTTCTCAATTTTCATAGTTTTCCAATATTGTTTGCCATTATAATGCTTCTATTTTATCTGAAACATAGCTCCAAACTGCATTTTCGTAAAACTGCACCATTAGATTAAATGTAAATGAAAATATCTCTCTATAGCGGTTTTTATCAAGAATCTTCTTAAAAATATATAATTTCTTTGTGAAAGTCTTTTTACATCGCTTCAAAATTTGACAATTTTGACGTAAATCGAGTGCACGCCCTTAAATAAATCGCGAGAAGCCGATGGATGCGGGCAGCGCAGGACCAATCGGATTGGTGATTCTTGAGAAAGGTCTGCCTATGTCCAACAGTGGACGCAACTCGGCTTATATAAAAATGGCGGAAAAATTACTAATAGTTGACTCAGATTATAACTAGTATTTTTTAGTAATTAATTTTATACGAGTAATATGCATGAATATATATTTAGATTTCTACGTTAAACATTACAATACAATCTAGTTACAAGTATGATAAAATATTGCACTAAAATTGGAAAGTACACACTCGTCGTTGTTTTGAAAGTCTTTTCAGGAGGGAAAATTTGTTGTTTCTCACAAAAAAAATAATGTAAGAAAATACGGTTGAGGAAATATAAATAAATGTACAGTGTTCATGACATGTTCATTTACAATAACAATAATAATTACAACTGTTATTTTTATATTATTTACAATTGTAAAAGTACTATACTGTAATAATGAATAAATAATTTTATTTATTTATTTCATGATGAATTCATATTCATCATTAAATAAATTAATAAAATTATTTATTAAATAATAAAAAAATCTAAACTACGCGAATAAAAATTTTTAGTCTGAGAAAGCAAATTGAAGAATAGCTAGAGATCAAACGAGGCTCAACAAACAGTCTTGTAAAAATGGCGGACTAAACTTGATACATTAGCCATCTTAATCAATAGAACATATTATTTATTTTAATGGGAACATATTGATTGAATGCAAGTGGCGGGTGACTGTGTTCTCCTTTAACAGCTACTATGGTATCCTGGTAAGTGTGGATCTTCGCTTTGCAGGTCCCGTGGTTGTTGGTGGAGCAAAGCCAGCGTCTCTTCTGTCCAGTCATCGTTTGGAAATAATAAGTATAACCGTTGTATTTTATAAGTCGTCTTCCCTTCTTCGATGTTACGAATTCAACTAAAAACAATAAATAATAAGTAAAGCAAATTCTATATTAGAGCGATTTCCGCGTTTACGTAAAAATACCTAACTTCAAGAAAAAAATGTTGGATTATTGTGTGTACTTCTAAAATCCGTATCGCCAATTTCTTCACATGTGAAATGTAGAAGGTAGGTACAGTTAACAAATTATTTTTAAATAAAAAGGAAAACGCAAGAAGCCGCAAAAAAATAGATTTTTATAAACAGAATTTTTATTTCTCCCTTTTTAGTTTTGAAAGCGGTTTTTTTTATTTAAAAATAATTTATATTTTTCTTTTTAATGTTTTAAGTACACACATTTTCAGGAAACTATCTCGAGATCTTGTAGGCACACAAGTCATAAGATTACGATATCATCGATGTCAATTAAATAGGCATTACTCAAAAACTACTCTTCAGATGTCGATCAAATTTAAATGAGACCACTTACGCACTACGCCACCGACGCTCCTTAGAAACGCCAGGGAACATAATAAAGTTTAAAAATAAACAAGTATACTAGACAAATTATTTTATTTATTCCTTAATGTTAGCCGCCACCACCTATCTAAGTATGTTGTTCTAAAATATTAGAAACAAAGGACCTTACAATATAACTTATTGCGACTAATTATAATTGCAAAACTGCAAAGCAAGGTACAATAATAAAATTATAAATTTTTCTAACTACATAGCCATTAAGATTAATTTCTTCAATAAGACTTTTTTATCCGTGCTATCCGTGCGTACTAAACATCACTAGCAACAACCAATGACAGTGAGTGTAAGTGACAGTATAGCCGATTTTATAAATATATGACGAGTCGTGTTATAATATTCTCTGACGTGATGGCTGTTCCCATATATATTTCGCATTTAGAAGTCACCTGACGCGTTCTCATGCCACTCCTCTCCTCTGCCAGACTCGGCGCTCGGACGCGGATGGAAATCGCATCTGAGGCGACAATTCAGAATACATCACCGCACGAGACGAGAGATTAATTTAAATATCACCATACTAATTATATGAACACAAATATAAAGTCGGCATAAAGAGTGACAAGTTCACATTACACAGTTACAAGTAAAATACTATAGACACATGAACAAAGAAGGAATAGGGGCATCTCGGCCACTCGGGAAGAAAATAGAACTAACATGTCAAAGACAATCAATGGACACGAGGCTGTTAAAACTTGCACCTATAATATGCTTTGTAGCAAATTTTGACCATGGATACAAGAATGATGGCCCCGTGTGTAAAGACTTCAAATTAATATAATATTTCATTACTAATTTATGGACAGTAAGCCTGTCATATACCTATCTTCTGGTACCAATTTAATTGGATTTGGTGCAATTTGTCACCATACTGCCAGGTATTGCTTTTTGGCTGGCTGGTATACTCGCTACCTTACGAGAGTTCCAATGGTGCGATCTGCACAGGGTTCAGAATCTCACTGAGTCTGCTTTTACTATACTCACGGGATGAGAAGATCTTATCGTGATCAAAGATAACATTTATAGCCTCCTAAGACCTGGGATTTCGGAAATGCCGCTCATTATTGAGACTGACTTTAATATCCTATTCTTGGAACAAATTAAATGAAACCATTGAGTCCTAAACCTTTATGCCCTTACATTAAGAATTATGTTTGTTTCTTATACTACGAGATGGCAAACAAGGTTGTGGCCCACCTGGTGTTTACCGTCGCCTAATGACACTTGCAATATTAAGGGTAACGAAAGGCGCTGGTCCCTACCTAGACGACCCTACATATGGGTCTACCACCTAGTATGTATTTTCTTCCAAAGTTGTTTCATGAATTCCTAATGAATGTTTTGAAACCACCATATTGTTTTGAAATATATGCGATAAAAACTACTTGTTCCTTTTTTGGAACATTCGGTTACAGTGAAGAGTCGTATTTTAGAAAGGTCAGAACTCGTGACATGTTACAATTAGTCCGAAGAAGAGGACGCCAGGTCTTACGAGGCTTGATAGAGAAAACAAAAATCAGAACATTAGAATTCCTTTGTGAAGAAACTAGGTATTAATTATTGCTTTGTGATTATGAACGTTATTAAGATAGATAATGAAGTCATTCATGGTGTACGCGTGGGCACAGCATCCTTTGGCATTATGCGTGGAACATCTCCATTTCATTCTGTTGTCTGGCATTTTCTTAGCAATGTAGAAGGTGAACCCTTCATAGACCAGCAACGTTTTGCCTTTCTTCGACATGATGTACTCCGCTAGAAAAAAGGATAAAACATTAGTACCTACACTATAATGGTTTGCTGGAGACATTTGGCATAAACTGGATTTTGCTGACTCGACAGCTTCTTCTAACTGATTCAACTCGCTGTCTCAATCGGTCTATTTAAATTTACAATACATGGGAGGATGTGCTGTTATAGAGTGAACTAGGTAGTAAATTATATAATTACTAGCTGCCATACGTTTTTGTTGCCTAAATAATGACAGATGACTGACGTTGACAGATTATATGGGAAAATAAAAATGTTGTTTTTACTTTGCATTTTTTATAATAAATCAAAATGTAAGCTACCCTGTAGCCAAATTTCGAAGCAATCCAGCAAATAAAAAAAAACTAATTTCACTGTTCATCGAGTTCAAACACTGTGACACGTGATTTTTGTTTATATAGATGGAGATGCGATTAATTTTTAGTAGTAGGGTTCTAAGTTTCTAACAAGAAATTAAACCAAGTATTGTTCTTTATCTTGTTTGTTTCTTAGAAGAAAACAATGGTTTTGCCAACTAGCTCATGTAACTTTGCTCATGTAGGTAGGAGTTAGTTAAATAATAAATATTTACGAGTAAATGGTATTTATCACTATTATGAGTTCATATAATTTCATTGAATGAATGCACAGTAGCGATAAAAGTAATGTATTCAATACCCACGTAAGGTTTGTATTGCTTTGTATTGTTTCTTATTGTCTATAATAAAACACATTTATATTTTTAGTTGTATTTTTCTGTATTTCTCAATTTTGCCTGTCAAAGTCTGGCTCGTGATTATGATCAGGTTTGCAACTTATAATTGCATCATTTATCGTATAGATGACCGCTTTGCAACCTTGAGAATGTCTCGTTCGACAATACCATCTGACCTTATTGATATTGCCGTGAAGATTTCTTGTCAAATGTATGGAAAAGTGATAATTATTCAGTAGGATGAAACGATGTCCCCGTTTATTGTACACGAATTCTGGTGTTACTGTAAACATAAATCACAATAGGATTATTAAACTTTAGTCTTATTTTTATTCCGCCTGGTTACCAATCATTTTTTAGTATTATTTTATTAAATTCTAACGCGGCAACAATAATTAAAAGCACTCTTGTGTTCTGATAAACATCTGGTTAATAACTTGATCCCATCTTTAACATTATCATCATTTACCATAAGGCGAGAATAAAACTACGAGTTTTCCTGAAAAAATAAGAATTAAGGATGTTTTCAAAGAAAATGAAGTTTTACATCCAAAATAAAAAAACGCCAAAAAAAAATATTTATTTATTTGTGTTTACATCATCCCACTACACAATACATACTTCCTAACTGCTGATAGAAGGAACTAATTCCCAATTAACAAGAAATATATTAGTATTTATTTGTATTCGATCGAATATTCTATCATGAATACGACTTTACTATCCTAGAAAAGAGAGTTCCCTACTGATGTGGGGTGGCCAGAGCGAGAGTGATCTTTGATGGATGTTCTTCCTCTTTAAATTAGACGTACCATAGTGCAACTGTTGAATACGGTGGAGCATTTGCTCCTAAAGTATCCTGTAACTCTTGATTATTTCGTTTTCATTTTTTTCCCTTTCGATATAAATTCTCACATACTTGTCTACCATTACAATATCTCTCTATATGTTGGGCTGCTGGAAGAGATTTCTGATAGTTTCTAATAGGAATAAGCAGCAGTACCTTTTTCCAATTTTCTGTCTATCGTTTTGTTCTTTTGTAATTGTTTTTGTTTGTACATAAATTGTTAAATTAAAAAATAAACTCGTACAGCTTTCAAAAATCAAAACCTTTTGGTTGGTGCACGATCAAGTACTTTTAATTTAAATTAGGATCAGAAAAAAGTTGATTCTCATTTACTGACAAATATCTAGTTGAAAACCTATTTACTACTCTATTGGCATGCATTCAGGGCATAAGAGTGTCTGATGATCGCCACAAATGCGCTTCATACACTTGCTGCACTGTCTACGTGTGCTTTTGTTTCGAGCTCGGCTGCAAAAGGCACACCTGCCAACGCCTCTCCGAATGGCCATATTGCTCTGAGAGGGTTGCTCAGTACGACTTAGAGGCAATATGTCCTTCTTAATGCTTCTAGGTATATTTTTCTGCGACATACGCACTTGGGATCCATTGGTTCTTGTATTTTTATCTAAAAATAGTACAGCAAAAAATGCATTAAAAATACACAGAAGCACAAAACAAATTTAAAATTATATTTTTAAGTTTTATGGTTTGTATTTTCATTATAAATCTTAATTTGCAAATGTATAAATATTCCACCAATGTAAGCGTAGATAGTCTACTTTGGACACCGTTTATTCAAACGCCTGACTGTGGCAGGAGCTGAATAGAGTCCTGGCGGGAGCAAGGGTGAGTACTCGAGGAAAACACAAAATAGCACAGTGGAAGCGCTTGCTAAGCAAAAGTTATGAAACAATTTTATGCACTGGGTTACATTAGGTAGCCCGTTCGTGCTCTCGAGTGTTAAAAGAAACAACTAAAGGGCGCAGCATTCTATCTACATTTGGAAACACGTGTTCGATGAAAGAAACTAGTGGCACTAAACTAAGATTTATGACATGGAAGCCGATTTCAGGGTATTTTCTAATGGCATTATAAATTGAATACTAGAAAAATACGCTGAAAAATGTCGACCTGCCCCAGACGGGAATTGAATCCAGCATCTTCGCCACCAGGGTACTGCTTTACTGCTTTTGCTGTCGAAATTTGTCAGTGCTTGGTGCTTTTATGTTTTTATGGTAAACATTGTTTCATAAAATCTTTGAAATTTGCACTTCTAAGATCCGAACGAAATATTTTTGCAAATATTTAACGCCCAGACATAAAAAGCTCTAAAAATATGTAGCTGTATGTCAATGTATACATGAATGATATTTTATTTTTTTTATGTTACGAGATGATAAACAAGCTTGCGGCCCACCTGATGTTAAGTGGTCACGGCCGCCTATAGACACTTGCAATGTTAAGTGTAAATTACTTAACACCGCAAGTGCGTTTGCCATCCTGGGGACTAAGATGATATGCCCTCCATGCCCAGTAATTACACTGGCTACCTTTCTCTTCAATCCGAAACACAGCGAACTGCTTCACAGCAGAAATAAGAAAGGCGGTGGTACCTACCCAGACGACCCTACAAATGGGTCTACCACCTAGTAAATATATATTTCATTTCTTTGAAATACAGCTTGAGTATTCGCTTGTTTTTGTAGAATCATCATCAATACGATTTTAGTCAAGAATGTATCTTTAAACACAGACAATCTTTTTGCCCATCTTTACGCTAAAATAGCAAGGCCAAAGGTCTTTGCAGGTCCGAGATGGCATATGCCCGGAGTAAAAATAATAATTTATAATGGAGATTGATGGCCTTTTAAATTGCTGATTGGCCGCAATAGGGCTTAATATCATAACCATAGAATTTTTTAAAACGCAAAGGACTTCGTGAGCCCTGCAATGCGAACTTCCCAATAGGTTTCTAGTCTCCAGGTATCCTTCGCGAGAGCGTCAGTCTTTACAGATTTTAGGTGGAAATCTGAGGTAGTGAGCGAGAGCAGGGCCCACACAAAAAAGTCTAAAGGATAACGAAGTTTGATAATAACAAAATGTATGGGATTGACTTACGCCGTCTTTAAATCACGTGGCCTATGATGACGAATTTCGATATCGTTTCATTATGAAACGATTGCCACTTGTCTAACGCTGTTTCCAATTGCCGCTTGAGAACAATTATTATAAAGATGTTTATATAATTATATTTATAACACATTTGCTCGTAAAGGGTCTCTTATTTCACCAATATCATATTGTATCTCATTACGTACTTGTGCGTTATTGTAAAGTAAAACGCACGGTTTATCAAGAAGGTCCGTCAAAAAACGAACGGTAATTTTTTAAATCTTAGCAAAGAGTTTTTATGTCAAAAAAGTAGTCATCATTTTATGAATAAAATTTTCTTTGGGAGATAAAATATAATAAATAAACACTTAATTCTATAATTTAATTAATTTTGACAGTAAATTACAACCATTTATATGTAACAAAAACACAAAAATATTAATTTATTTTATTAGTAATACTGGCTGTTTTTTGTACTTTTGCCTAAAGAAAGCGCTGATGAATTTGAGAACAAGTTTGGGGTGATGAATTAATATTACACAGTTAAGTAAATAGAAAATTTTACGATACGAATTCTACAACTAACCCATTTTAGGCGGATGGTTATGGTCCAATTTTGTGGATACGATTTCATTGTCCAGAGTATAGATGACTGCACGACAGCCACTTGTACAATTAGTGAGACACCTCCATCTCACTTTGGTGACATCAGTGTCACACAAGTTCTTCGATATGTGCTTCGTATACAGATACCCGTTCATCTGTATCATGGGATTGCCTCTCTTGTTGTGCAAATATATTGGTCCATCTGAAATAAAGAAAGTCGTATTAGTACCTACACTGTTTTTTTTCTCTCAATTTATTTCACCAGAAAGATTGCATACAGTACGAGGGGTGTCCAATAAAAAGAGAGAATGAGTATGTTGCCGGTAACTTTTATTAAATGTTATTTTATTTTTGGACATTTTAGCATAATACACTTGGAACATCTTTATTCAAAGCCGAAAAAGTATTTCTTAAAAATTCTTCAGGCTAAGCACTTGAAATTCCTACACTGCAGCGAATACTGCTTCATCATTTTTGATTCTCTGTTCTCTCAAAGACTCAATCCATATTGAAGTTAGACAGGTATCACTAGGGGCAAGATTGGGTGAATATGGACAAGTATTTCGAAGCTAGCATCTCGAATTGTAGCCATAGGAACGACAGAACTGTGATCTGCGGCATTATCTTGCCGGAACTAAACATTTTTGCTAGTTTGCCTCGGCGTTTCTAGCGCATTTAGTAACGCAAGTTTTTATTCGTTCTGCATACAATAAGCCTGTAATGGTAGCTCTATGATCGATATATTTCCTCTTTACTATCCCAGAAAAGAGAGGTCACCGATGTGCGGTGGCCTGAGCGTCATCTTTGGTGGATGTTCTTCCACGTTTAAATTAGGCGCATCAACGTGCCACTGTCGAATACGGTAGAGCATTGGTCCTTAAATATCCTGTAAGACTTGATTATCCCGTTCCGTAGTAAATTTCAAGCACAGATTGAATAATAACGCGTCATTAATTTTTTTCCATTTTCGACAACATGCTACGACAGACTGTAAACAAAAGACTTCACTTTTTGAAAACAAAAGATATTCAAATATTTCTTTTTTTAAATTATAATTAGTATTCCAGCTTTAATAGCCAGTATAAACCCTTTTCGGTTTAAAAGAGTTTGTATCTCAATCTCACTTTATATTGAACGCCCTACGTACGATTGATGGTTTATAGATGCAGTCGCGTATACGTTATTACTAGGTAGTAGATGTTATTAGATGAAATGTTGTGCAGTTATCAATAGTACTTATACAACTTCATAAATCCTGTGAGTCATTACTTCATTAGTATTAGGAGCAGCAATCACTGAGCTCGGTCATACAGTAGTCAGTCGAACTAAAAGTATTCGGAATTCAAGGTTAATTTTACAATTTAGAATTTTTGACAACACCTTACTATTTATATGATTATGGCATGTGGTAGGCGAGGCCATCAAATAAACACACTTTTAGCAAAATTAGTCCAAAGTTATTGGATGATTTTATTATATATTCACAAGAATCTCATAATAAAGTCTGCTGTATTTTTATACTAGTAAAAGAATCCTCGCTATTTAGTTTAAAGTTAGAGCCGCTTAAAGTTAGTACACAATAGCAGACAAACTGAAAACGAACCTTAAGGGCCACTTAACAACTAACGAGCATTTGAGTATAGACCAGGTAAAATTAGAAAAAAAATATAGAAAATAAATACGGGGGACCAATGCCGCCTCCTCATAGAATAAAATAGTATACATATACAAAAAGATCTAAATATAAAAAACATGCAGATGAAGGTGATCATGTTATGTAGCATCATTCGGTTGATGGATTCGGGAGCGAGGGATCACTGAAGCCTAGCTCGCATTAGGCCAGTATTTTAGTCGAGTGACTCGCTTTCGTTTTAGCGGGAACTAATGAACTCGACTAAATCGGCAGGTTCCGACTTGTTTAGCTGATAATCAAGTGAGCAGGAACGCGTGGTGCTACTCGCCCGTGAAAAATAGAACAAAATGAAATGGCTCGGCTAAATTACTTATTAACCTTCTCGACTAAGTTTTTGGTGTTGAGACGCGTTTAGCTACTAAATTAGAAGCTACTCAACTAAAATACTCGCCTAATGCGAACTAGGCTTAGAGCGGTAACACATTATGCCAGCTCGCGTCGGGTCGCAGTTGGGTTGATTTGCAGAGGTCGGATTGAAGCCCGATCCGACGTCCGTCTGGTCGTTCGGGTTCTGCGTATATTACTCTCAAATGCTGCTTAGGATTGTGAAAACGAGTGCAATAGCGAAGATACTTATACACTGCAATGAAATGATGTGGGCGCGCAGTATGATGATGAGTAGGGTAAAGCAGGTAGTGAGGTACAAATTATAACCTTCACTGTTCCCGATACGGCGAATGCTATCAGTTAATGTGACCAATTTTGGGCAGATGGTTATGTTCCCACTTTCTCGACACTATTTCGTTGTTCACAGTGTAGATGACTGCACGGCAACCACTAATGTAGTTAGTGAGACACCTCCATCTCACTTTAGTGACCTCACTCCCGCCTATGCTGCGAAATGTGTGCTTCGTATACAGATACCCGTTTATCTTGATCACGGGATTTCCTCTCTTGTTATGCAAATATGTAATGGCTTCTGGAACAAACAGGTAATTAAAGAGTTATAGAGGTTTTATTAAGTAAATAATAGAACGACTAGATGAATTTATATGCAAAATTTATACGTAAAGTCAGCTAATGTAGTTACTTGCTGCTTAACTCGTAGTCTCCAACTGCATTTTCAAGGCATAACATCCTGCGTCTCGACAATATATAAGTTGCTTTGTTTATTTGAGAATTTACTCCGCTGTTTTGTGGAAATAAGTCATACACTAATCTGCTCATAGTAAAGAGACTCGTCGGCTCTATTGGGCCAATGCCCATACTACCAGATGTAGTTTTTTATTACCAAATATTACCTAGATCAGTCTCTCGCAATGGAGATCTTGCAGACCTAGACACTGTAAGCGAGTTTGTTTACCTCGGATCGCTGCTCAGTGGCAAGGCGGGATGCGAGAGGGAAATTAGGAAAAGAGCACAAATGACCAAAGTTGCAATGAGCAATCTGACAAGAATATGGCAAGATAGGAACATTTCTAACAACACTAAAATGAGAGTAGTTCCCACTCTTGTGATTTTCATTATACAATGCGGCGTTGAGTCTTGGACAATTCGCGCATTTGAAAGAAAGGAAATAGATGCGTTGGAGATGTGATGCTGGAGACGTATGCTGCGTTACCGTGGACGGCCAAAAGAACAAATAAATCAATTCTTGACCAACTGAACGTCAAAATGTCAATCATCGACAATTTGTTACCAAACAATACTCGGCTATTTCGGTCACATAGCGCGCAGAGGCCCTGATAACCTGGAAAAGCTGATACTGGTGGGAAAAGTAGAGGGAGGACCTACCCGCTGGTCAGACCAAGTTAAATGGGACTCATGGGACTTACGAGCGTGATCGTATGTACGAAATCCAGGTTTCAATATTTGCAAGATAGGTACTGTTTCAGTAAGTAGATAAAATAATATCAGTTTCGCTCCCACGTTGTCTGAAGATAGCAAATGATTGGAGCGAGGAGGAAGAAATAAAGCAGAAGAGAAATATAAGAAATGAAAAGAATTGAAATAAGGTATTGACCAGTTTATTATTGGACTTAAGCAATCTTAATCGCAATATCACCGTTTGATAAAAATATTATAAACCTAAGAATCTAAGATGATGTAAACTAGTTGCTCCGGCTTCGCACCAGTGGTGTACGTAATTTAAAAATGATAATACCTACAGTAATTGATATTCAATTACTGTAGGTATTATCATTTTTAAATAATCCCATCAATACTGACATTTTTTGTTAATCCTACCTTCTTTTGTTACATTAATGGCGCCATCTATTAGTTACATTGTGTTTTGAAATTACGGAAAACAGGAAAATAAATTATCTTTAAACAAAACTTGTCCTGATAACAAACACAATGTGAAAAGAATTAACCAACTTGAAAAAGAATTAACCAACTTGGATTCATTTTTATTTAGATAAAGGACGAAGAGATATAGTCTGCACTTCAATCAATGCCTCGAAATTTGGCTATACAAACAAATTATTTGTATTTATAGGTTCTTTAACGCCCGCGGCGGGTCTATTAACACCGGTTTACATAAATGGCAACACTATGCCAGGGTCGGGGGAGTCGGAACGGAGCCAGCGTTCTGTGCTTGTTACGATTAAAACTGACGCTACACCGTCGACGTTGACGTCTGCATGACACTGAGAGCTGTAGGTACTACAGAGTTGTTCCACAGTATACCAAGAACAGTAATACGTCTTCATACAAACTGGCCGCTATCCATTAGAATGTGTGCGTGCGTACTCAGCGCAATGTTCGCATGCACTGTGACGCACACATTGACATAAAAATATGGGGGCATAAGGTAGTCTCGCCGTCTCGGTGTGATCGCGCGTTTTTATGTCACTGCTCATTCGCTCGCCGCTCGTTCCCGCCCGGCACATTTACGATAGCCCTAGCGTCAACGCAGAGTAGGCTAAGAACTCGCCGACAGCCCGCAGATAAACTACTGTTCTTGGTATACTGTTGGTGTTCGTCGTTGAAACGTCGAAGAAGTCACACCGCGACGCGACTCCCGCTCGACAGGACGTCAATAACGCTCAGCGTCACGCCGACGTATGCGGTGTGACGTCAGCTTAAATATTGCTCAGAACTGTAAGGACTAGTGCAATAGCGAAGAACCGTATACACTTGTGTTTGATGATGTAGACTCACAGTGTTACAACGTTCACTATTCGGCGAGTATTATCTATTAATGTAGCCAATTTTAGGCGGATGGTTATGGTCCAACTTTGTAGACACTATTTCGTCGTTCAAAGTGTAGATGACTGCACGGCAACCACTCGTGAAGTTAGTGAGGCATCTCCATCTCACTTTAGTCACTTCAGTGCCACTGCTGCCATACATGTTACGATATATGTGCCTCGTATACAGAAACCCGTTCATGTTGATCACAGGATTTCCTTTCTTGTTATGCAAATATGTAATGGATTCTGGAACAAAGAGATTAAATTATTTTAATAATACTTTAACATATTAAGTAAGTAATAGAAAAACCGAATGAATTGTTGTGTAACTTAAAGGAAAATAAAAACACCCCACTCACGCTCAGCTCAACTCGTATTTTCCAACTGAATAAATCGTGAGATGTAACATCCTGCAGTTCGATAATATTATGTACCTATACTGTGAATGTACATTTAATACTTTAAATTTTGTACGCATGAGCAAGCATAGCGCATGCAATAGCGCATGCCTCAAAATTAGTTGAACGACAGTGCATGCGGCTAGCATTCCGAGATCGATTCACGTGCCACATGTCGTGCAAATTAGTAAAAAAAATTGTCGGAAGATAAAGTAAAAACATTAGAAATTTATCGATGATTATCAAATATCAAGTATTATGAAATCACAACCACAAAGATAACAAAAATAAAAAAGAAACCACACATTGATTTCTTTGAGACGGAACTATAATTATATGGTAAAAATGGTTAGTAACACGATACTAAATATGTCGCACTCATATCAACAATTATACTCTCATCCATAATAAAATAATGAGTGACACATCTCGAAGGCATAAGTGTAGACAGTCACATGCATAATAAGGAATTCAACTAATGCATGTACTAAACGCAAGATGAATTGCTTGAACTCTTACGTTCAAGATGAAAACACACAAGTGTGGACATAGCTGTCGCGTTTCAACATAAGATTGAAAATTATTTATTCCACAAAATAATTTTTGCCTTAGAATTATTTACATTAGACATTGATATTAGACAGCTACATTCTATGTACAGGTTCATGATTGTGTTTCGATTTAGCTTGTATTATAGTCTCGTCTAGTGTGTAAACGTAAGCCCGGCATCCTTTAGCGTTATGCGTTGAGCAGTGCCATCTTTTTTTATAGACAGGTCCAAGTTTTCTAGACGATTTAAGGGAATACTTGTATCCGTCGAGCAGAACTAGCGGGTTGCCGCGTTGAGAAGAAACAAAACAGGCTGGAAAAAAACAAATATATTATCACAGATAATATAATACTATACTAGATATTATTATATGGTAGGGTTCATAGTAAAAAAGAGGCATTAGGTTCCGAGCTGAGTGAAGTGGAACCTTTAGGAAGAATTTACATGTACCACAACCACAACAAAGCAACTGTTGCTTGACTAGTTTTTGTCCTTGCGATGAGTTGTGGATGTGGTGCGGCAATCCACGACACAGGCTGCTTGAATTTGTGACACAATTATATCCAAGAGCTGAAAGTTACATTTTACATGCTAACGACAACGTGTCCAATTGGTTTGAAGAAAATAATCGAAACGCCATGTTGAAAATAAAAAAAAACTTTTATTAAACACTTACGTACACAACCATAGATAATTAATACCTGTACTCAAATTGAGTTCTTATTACTTTCAAATTACAAAATCGAATAATAAAAAGGTAGCAGATTTTTTAAGCATTTGTAACCTAAGTGACATGAAGAATTGTGTATTGAAATTTAAAACACTTTTTCTCCTTATATTATAAATTCTACAACCTACAATATCCTTTGCCGTCACCAAGCGTTGGATAAGTGTCGGTCCTTCGAACCTTGGTCTTCATAATCATCACAATAAAGAAATAAAACATTCTACAGCTTTTATTGGAATAGCCTTTTTAGGTTTTCTGTACCAGATTTTGATATTGATATAATTGTTCCCAAATTTTAAGAGTACTCTTAACGCATTTATTTTACCTACTTCAATCTGTCCAATTAGGCTAACGCACTTGTACTAGAAATTCATGTAGTTGTGAAGAAGTTTACACCTGCACTTCATGAACAAAAGCTGATACTGATTTAAAATTGACAAAAATCTATTGGCCTTGATGCAAGCTTGTCCCGAACCAGGGCTACTTATCAGCAACTTTCAGAACACAATAATCCTGTTAGCACTGTTATGATACTTCTGATTCGAACGCTCTTTGGACTAATTGGCAGAGAGAAGCCTCGCGATAGATCATCACCAACTCGAATTCCTTTTGGAAGGTTCTCATTACAGGCTAGAAGATACATCCTGGTCCTCGTCTTCTTAATAAAGCCAATGACGCTGTAAAGATCTTCTCCAACCAACAGCAATGGACAATCCAAAAAAAATATTGTCATGGCCATTGTACTTTGATATGATTTTGATTATTCTTGCCAATATAAAGAAAATCACTTAGTCAATCACTGGATCATGGTTATGGTCTAAAGAAGTTTTGACGATAGTGTTGTCTATGGTATTGATCGCAGCTAGACATCCTCTGGAATGATGCGTCGAGCAGTACCATCTCTTTTTCTCCGAGTTACCAATATTCCGAATGGTTTTGATGGAATACGTGTACCTGTTTAGTACAATCAAAGGAGTTCCGCGTCTCGATGTAGAAAAATGAGCTGAAAATGCAAGACAACAGTTAAAAGGCAATGAAAACTTTGGTTAGAACATGCAAACCCATACCATAGTCTAAGTAAACAAGTAAGTTATCTTTATAGAAACGCACCGAGCGCGGCTAGTGTGTATGCGCGTCCAGGTAGCTACGCGTTAGCCACACGCACACATTGACAGTTTAACAAAACTAACGAATACCATAGTCAAGGCTACGCTGTATGTAACACCGCTCGCGACTGTTGCTTTCTTCGAAAGAAAATACCTATATTTTACTTTAACTTCAAATAATTTGCATATTCTTCTTGAGATAGAAAGATTTTTTTACGTTAAATTTTACTTTTCTAATAAATTAGTGGTCCAAAATTGTAGGTACCTACTCAGTTTCCAGTGCATGCACAAAAAACAAAATATGAAAAATACATTACGGAGCCCAGAACCTGTGCTTACCTGTCAATTCAAAGACACTTGGCTTAGGTATCGAAACCCTCCCGGCATATTTTTTGACGACAACCCTATACCTACCATTATGTACGCGTAGGCAATTATCGCGCGAACTCTCAGTCGGCGTACTTGTTTACTTATACTATGCCCATAGTTCCTATGGCATATGTTAATTAAATTTGGATTCTCTGTTAGCACACGTATTTTCTTTCTTGCAATCCTGAGTCATTCAAAAGATGTGTGAAGAAGCACCTTGCAGGTCACAAAGGCGAAGGTGGTTAATGCGACTCATATATTATAGAAAGCACTAGCTATCGTTACATCTGGATACCACTTCTGCTTACTATCAGGTAGGATGCAGTCATTTTCAAGACATGCCCAAGTAGCACAAGTAGCATTTTAACATATCACCTTTGGTGTAAATTGGAACATTTAGCTTTAATAACCACTTATTAAGGTTCAACCGTGATCTTTAACCTGTGAATTACACTTTAATCGTAATAATAGCATTATATAAGTAATAATGGATACTCTTGTTACGGTATTTGAGTAGAAAATGCTGTAAAAAATGCTTTTTTGCAGCATTTAGCATCTTTATATTACATTGGCTGCTTAAGAGAATTTTAATGGTATAAATTATGATTATTGCTGTATGCAGGTGTCGGGTTACACCGTAAAAATGCTGGTTTTTAACAGTTCCTTAGTGAACTATCGAACAGCCTAAAGTATCAGTTTGGTGTAAATTTACAATGATTTAATTCCAAAAGTGACATATCGGTTCACCTAAGCTCTGTTACGCAGCATTTATGGAACGCCATTTTATTATTACTTATCACCATTAAATGTATTGTTTTCTATGATTTGTTTATAATCAATGCGCTTTATTTATGCTAACTATAAACCTACTGCCAATAAAAATAATAATAAAGCATAATTTATGCAATTAAAAATTACACCCAAAAAAAACATATGTTTTACGAACATTTTTGTTACATATTTCTAATCAAAAATGTAATATATACGAGGCGCTTAAAAAATTTGCTAGAAATTGCTATATAGATTCACAGAAAACTCGCGTCCCCAATTGATTTCACGATATTAACGTGATAAACACTAACCAAAATATATATAGTATAATTCCACTACACCATTAACAGCTCACAGACACCGCAGAATATTTAAAGACGAATGTCAAATTAGTACACCAAAAATTTAAAACGGCGTTATCGAAAACTTAAAGATGCTTAAGATGACCGTGGAGAGCGTATTTTTAGTGCCTTCGCTGCTTAAGAGGTAACATGTGTCCTATTAAACATCTGATACACAGCTTAGTGAACCATAATAATTCTTATATAATGCTACTATAATGTCGTTATAACGAAATGTGAACTATAGGCTGTATAATTTGTGCCCATTTAAGAGTTATAAAGGCTGAGAATGCGCTGTAAACACCTTTATAACACCATCATAAACAGCTTTTAGTATCTAGGTATACCATAAGGCAGTCGCTGTACAGCCTTTATGTGCTACTTGGGTGTTTATTAAAAAATGTAAAAGTTCAAACTATGGTAAATCTTGCGATCCATCGCAAAGGCATAAAATGGACCCGTTACTTGCGGAAAGACATTCAACCTAACTCACTTTAATTTGCATCAATGACGTTAAATGTTTCCTTAAAAAAAAATAACATTCTTGCAAAAATAGCATTTATTAATAGAAAATTATAACACAGTATGACAACTTTAATCTTGAAAATATAGTAGCTATTAGATTTTATTATTCAAAATAACAATCGTGTTCAGACTATACTTATATGAATACGAAGAATGCAGAAAGACGGTTTGAAGTGAAGACATTAATATCAGACAATATTGGTCTATTCAGTCTTTACAAGGATCTAACCGTCTTACAGAAATAGATGGGACAGGGGAGTTTTAAACCTAAAGTTGGGTTATGTCTAAAAGAAGAAACTAATAGTGTCCATACCCGAAGTCTTTCGCAATAAAATCGATAAAAGATGATTTTCAGGCTATATGGTTTGGTGGAATTTTAGGATATCAAAGCCTTTTCCGACCAACACCGTTTTTCCGTACCGAGAAGCGAATCTTCGTTACCGAGTGCATATAATTGAACGAGAGCTTCCGGACTGCGTAGTTTCAGTACAAATTATATACAAAACGCATACACACGGCTTTGAACCTAGCCACTTCGATTCGCCCGCCTCACGACTACCGCCCCACCCTGCTACCACTGCCGCTAGCGATAGTGCACCAAAACCAAGAGTGTCAAAAGGTTATGGCAGATTTACAGTTTATACAGGGTAAGTAACTGTTGTTGATTTATATAATCTGCGCCACTGAGCTGTCAAGTCTCATCTCTGTTGTTTCCGTTTCCTTCTTGTTGCAAGATGGATACCGTATAGTAAAGCAATACAGGTTAGCGTAGGTTTCTTAGTAATAAATAATACTATATTTATATGAGTCTTTTATTATATAATTTACAATCCATTCTAGTTCTCATAGGTTATGGGCCATTGACGCCTATTAGGGATTTAGCTAGGGCAGTGATAACGAAGTTTTTTCACCGTGCGCGTTTTCAGTACATAAAAGATGGCAACTACGCCGGGAAATAATTACCCTCAATTACAAGCCGAAGCTTTTGGAAATTGGCTCTTTAGAGTCCAATCACTGCTTGAAGAAAGAGGCTTAAAAGAAATAAGTGAAGCAGAAAAAGTAGAAGGCGGTAATAAAAATCAGGACGCGAGGGCTAGAAGCCTTATAATACAATGCCTGACCGATAGGCATTTAAATCTTGTAAAAGATTGTACGACAGCAAAAGGAATGTTAGACATATTAAAGAACACATTCCAGAAGAAAAGTGTTATATCCAAAATAACTTTGCGTAGAAAACTGCTAACCTTGAAACATCAAGATGGAAGCCTAGAGGAATACTTTGCTAAATTCGAGAATATCATTCGGGAACTCGAAGTTTCCGATGAGAAAATCGCGGAATGTGATAAAGTTTGTTACCTCCTAACAGGTCTGGGAGAGGAGTACAATCATGTGATCACAGCAATTGAAACAGTAAATACAGATTTGTCCCAGACCCAGCAACATACACAGAAGCTATGTAACAAAGTATAGAGTGGAAAACTGCAGTAGAGAGTGAAATTAATCATTGGAGCAACAAAATACCTGGTCAGAAGCAAACCTGCCAAAGGGATGTAAAACAATAGACACAAAGTGGATTTTTAAGACCAAAGCAGACGGAACTCGAAAAGCGAGGTTAGTTGCCCGAGGATTCCAACAAGCAACTGAAGACTATGTTTATGCCTCAGTAGCTAAGATAACTACTATACGCATGGGATTATCTCAGGCTGTAAACAATGACTGGAAAATAAATCATCTCGATATACCTACCGCGTTTCTGAATGGAAAGCTGGAAACAGAAGTATATATTAAAGTTCCAGAGGGAGTAAAAGTGAAAAATAACCAGGACGGCATAGTCTTAAGACTCAATAAAGCATTATATGGTCTGAAAGAATCACCTAAATGTTGGAACAAAACTTTTGATACATTTTGCAAGAAAATAAATATGACAAGATCCAAAAATGATATATGTTTATATACAGGCAAGAATATATGGCTTATACTATTTGTTGATGATATAATGTTGATGGGATGTAAAAAAGAAGTAAATAGTTTGATTGAACAATTGCAAGAAGAATTCAAAGCTAAAAACTTGGGAAGCATTAATAACTTTTTAGGAATTGAAATACAAAGAAATAACACAATAAAGTTATCACAAAAGCGTTTTATTGAAAATATAATGGTGAAGTTTAATATGGTTAACTGCAGAGAAGCGAAGACCCCAATGGAGAGCGGCTTTCAAGTACCTGAAACAGAAGAACAAATTAATAATGTACCATACAGAGAACTTATGGGATGCCTAAACTATCTGGCGACAATCAGCAGACCAGATATTACCTTTGCTACTTCCTTTCTCAGTAGATACCTAGACAAGCCTACAAGAAGCTTGTGGACCGCAGCAAAGAGAATATTGCATTATTTAAATGCAACTAAGCGTATAGAACTGACTTACCATAAGAAGAAAGAAGATAATAAACTATCTCTTATTTCAGCGTTTTCAGATGCAGACTGGGCCGGTGATAAGACCGACTGTCAGTGGCATGGTTATTTATCACCAAGACAACCTGATCTCATGGTCTTCCAAGAAGCAGCAGTCAGTAGCGATGAGCACAGCCGAAGCTGAGTATGTTTCTGCAGCCATGTGTGTCAGTGAACTCATGTTTATTTATGGATTGTTAAAAGACTTCAGTGATCAGTGCCGTGTTGAACTAAAAGTGGACAATCAAAGTGCCATAAAAATGATAATGAACAGTGAGAACACCAAATATTCAAAACATATTGACATAAAGTTTCATTTTATCAAAGACATTGTTTCTCGCAATATAATTACCATAAACTATGTCACATCCAGTGAAAATATATCGGACGTGATGACAAAACCTTTGTGCAATCCTAAGCATTGTTATTTTCGTGAAAATTTGTTTAACTGAATGATTGATATTTTGTTTGCAATTTTATTTTTACAATTCTAAGAATATTTTGAACTGTCAAATGTGTCTAACTAACTAATGATGTCTCTTACCAGTGTTGCCATAGTATATCTAAAAACTAAACTTTATAATTGTGTACCAATTTTATTTTAATTTAAGAATGTAAACTAAAATTGAGAGGGAGTGTTGATTTATATAATCTGCGACACTGAGCTGTCAAGTCTCATCTCTGTTGTTTCCGTTTCCTTCTTGTTGCAAGATGGATACCGTACAGTAAAGCAATACAGGTTAGCGTAGGTTTCTTAGTAATAAATAATACTATATTTATATGAGTCTTTTATTATATAATTTACAATCCACTCTAGTTCTCATAACTGTCTCGCAAATTTGAGAAAACTCAGTCCGTGTGGTCAGTTCACTGACGCCCGTTATTGACTCTTTTTACTAAGCCTATTTAAATCAGCCTTTATTGTAAAAAAAATCTGTGCGGACCGAACCGGTGAGGGAGGCGCCTAAGAGTGCATTGTCTGACTTAGAGGATCACGGAGAATTGTTCTCCTATTACAAGGCTTCAATGGTTATGGGAGTTAATGATCTTGATGACAGTATCATCAATGGTGTGAATAAAACAAACGCATCCTCTAGAATTGTGTGTCGAGCACCGCCAAACGCACTTTGAGCCTTTGTGGTACTTAACGCCAAAGGTGTATCCATTGAAGTGCAGGAGTTTTGTACCTTTTCGCGAGATTGTATAAAAAGGAGAACCTGAAAAGATATAAAAATGGTATATTTATTAAAATACAGTACATTACTGTGCACGACAACAATAATTTATTTCACATAAAATGTATAGGTATTTGAGATATTTGAGTGCCCAGTCCTACTTCTACTGGGGTAAGATACTGGAAAATCTTGAGGTTTTATTCATGCATGATTAGATTACAATTACCTTCTTACTTATGAATGTTGAGATTAAACGATTTCATAGAATAGCCTTATTGCACTATTTGCAAGAAACCAAAATAAATTGTTAACATTATAACATCTAAACGCTGTTAAGCTGTAGTTCAATTGTATGGGAATGGTAACATTTTGGATTTGGTTAAGACTTTGTAAATAGCGCTATAAGGTACAGGATATTTATGTTTCACATAAGCGAAGGGAAGGGAAGGTGGCCGTATAAATCTATTGCTAAAATCTATAGCGTATAATTGTCGATATCAAGACATGCCTACTGGGCCGACCACAAATACATGGGGAGCAAGGTAAGAGAAAGAGATAAATCTGTCATCTTCAGTCAGATATTCAAAGTAATGATGTTCGCTACAGCACCGACTCGGAACATGGAAACATGGTGTATAAAAGTCACTTTTCCATCTATAAATAGTTTCGCTTACGACTTGGAAATAAAATAAAATTCTAATTTTATTTATCTTAAATAAAATTAATAAACTTTGAATTGTACTAGCTACTCGTGGTGGAGTGGTCAGTAACGCTGCTCACATCAAGCGGTCCGGGTTCGAGTCCTGGTAGGAGCAAATGTTTGTGTGATGAACACGAACATTTGTTCACGAATCATGGTTGTTTATATATATATTTAACTTTATTTGTAAAAATATCTATACTATTATGTATATTCCGACAAATCTGCCTGTTCAGCTCTGTATCTGGGTGGACGGCTTGCATGAGCGAAGAATTCGTATGCTCTTCGACGGATGCAGTTCGCGGTTCATGTCAGTGAATGCCAGTGTTCCCCAGGGATCCGTTTCTTCTGCATATCAATGATATGATTCTTATTGGGATCATCCATTGCTATGCAGACGACAGTACAGTGCATGCGAGCTACTTCGGGCACGCAACGGCTGGACAAGCGGAAACCGAGGAGAGTCGTGAGGATCTTATCATTGAACTCAACCGAGAGCACGACCTTGTTTCTAAATGGGGTACAGCTAATCTGGTTGAGTTTAATGCCAAAAAAACTCAGGCGTACGCGTTTACGGCTAAAACGTCATCATTCTTTTCCCTTTCCTCTCTCCAGGGCACAACACTAACGCTACAGAGCAGTATCACCTTGCTCAGTATGGAGGTTCACGACTTGAATCCGAAAGACTACAACGAAAGCGTGATAAAAACAGCTTCACGGAAACTCGGAGTTCTGAACAAGTTTCGGCGATTTTTCACGATAAATCAACTGTGCTTGCTATACAAGACTCAAGTACGGTCCTGCGTGGAGTATTGCTCGCACCTGTGGGATGCCTCTGCCAAGTGCTTACTCGATGCTTTGGATAGGTTGCAGCGTCGCGCGGCCCTCATCATCGGCGACGTGCTTTGATGAGCTTTTTTCCTTAATCTCACCATCTCCCTTCCTTTTAAGGACTACGCGTGCTGGTTTACATTGTCACCGACAAACTGTGGCTACCATTCCAACGCGAGCTAAGAAATTCTGCAACACGTTTTTGTGTCGCACGATCAAGAAATAGAATTCATTGCAGGTCGGCAATGCGAAGGTGTCTAGCGCGGCAGTTTATCTATCGCAACAGCTATGTTCGCATTTGAACTCTACTTCTGCTTACCATCTGGTGGAATGGAATCATGCTTGACCTTTTTATATAAAAAAATGTCCGTTATCTAGTATACATAACACATTTGTTCTTAATTTGGACTAAATAATTGGTGTGAGCGTGGAAGTATATAATTACATTATTATTATTATTATTTAAGAATAACAATCAAATGACGCCCTAAAAAAGTAACTAAAGATATTCTTGTCCAAAAAAAGTATGTTTATCTTAAATTTTATGAATAATGATACAAAAAAGAAATAAAAGATTGGGTCAATAAAGGCTTTATTACGGACCTCGAGAAACAAACTGAATATTTATCTGATTCGCCCTGATGATCCTTCAATGGTTATGTGAGTTTGTTATCTTGACGATATCGTCATCAATAGTGTAAATAAAACACAGACATCCTCTAGAATAGTGGGTCGAACATCGCCAAGCGCATTTGGTGCCATTAGTGTATTTCACGCCAAAAGTGTATCCCTCGAAGTGTAGGAGTCTCGTACCTACACGCGAGAGCGAGAAATAGATGCCACCTGAAATAGACAAAAGCGGTTCATTCATTAAAATACAAATCCTATGGAGTTCTGGTGTTTGGATGTATGGTCGATATGGATGAAATTTAAAACACCCGTTGATCATCCTGCCCAGATGGCAGAAAAATAATATACATTTTTTTCTAATCAATTTTTAATTATATTGTATTTTATTTAAAATGCTATACAATAACAATAAAAGTTTTGACTATATGTAAATCGGTGCATAAATTACAGTGAAATTAAGTTTTAAATTTATATACATTTTTTGCAAATTTTCCCCATAACTACCTTAATTAACGATAGGGCAGGGTAGGATAGTTATTTCTGCAAGGGTTCCCATGGTTCCGTCTGGCAGCGATACATCCGCGGCCGACGCGTTCTCCTCGTCCGATGATGGGGAGGCGGTTGTGGTCGCTGATGTTTTCACGCCAAGGTGCATGTGAGGGACATCGTTGGGTTTTAGTGGGTAGGCCCTGCCTTTTGTAGGGAGAGTCCCACATAACGTTGACGCCACCCCAGGCGTGACGTATGCGTATAAAGCATTTAACCAACGTAAAAAAAGGTAGGATAGTTATGATAATATATTAATAGTATCTCTGATACTAAATTTAAGTTAAATCACAATGTTTTCAGAACTCTCAGTCTTGTATTAATAAGAATTTATGAAAAGACTTTTTCATTGATATCACTCATTTGTTAATTATCTCTAAAATAATTGCTAAGAATTTGCACAAATAGCTAGTACAATTCAAAGTTTATTAATTTGATTTATCTATAATATAATAGCTTTATTATTAATTTGATTTATCTATAATATAATAGCTTTATTATTAATTTGATTTATCTAAATATATATAACTCAAAGGTGACTGACTGACTGATTGACTGACATAGTGATCTATCAACGCACAGCCCAAACCACTGGACGGATCGGGCTGAAATTTGGCATGCAGATAGATGTTATGACGTAGGCATCCTCTAAGAAAGGATTTTGAAAAATCCACCCCTAAGGGGGTAAAATGTCCACGCGGACGAAATCGCGGGCGGAAACCAGTCTATAATATAAAAATGATTCGCTGAATGTGTTGCTAAGCGCAAATCTCGAGAGCAGATGAACTGATTTGGCTAATTCTTTTTTTATAATATTCCTTGAAGTACGAGGATGGTTCTTACGATGAGAAAAATTAAAAAAATTTAAAATGACATTAAAAATCATTTAATTACATTGTTGACTTATTAACTTTATTTTTTCTGCTATTCGGGACACCGGGTCTATAATAGCAGAATAAGCATTAAAAAATTAAAGAATCGACTGTTAGGCGGTACGAAATTCGCCAGGTCAGCTAGTCTAAAATAAATTAGTACTAGCTATTCGTGGTGGAGTGGTCAGGAACGCTGCCTACACATCAAGCGATCCGGGTTAGAGTCTTGGTAGTAGCAAAATGTGAACACGAACATTTGTTCACGAGTCATGGTTTTTTTATGTACATATTTAAGTCTATTTATAAAAATATCTTTACTATTATGTGTATTAAATTTGTCCTTATCTAGTATACATGACACATGTTTTTAAAGATACTGAATTTGGGTTAGTCAAAGTCAAGGAGCACTGTCAGAACTACAATGCTGTATAGGGGCATTGTCACACCGCGATGGCCCAATAGAGGCAATGTCAAAATAAGGTTGCTCAATAGGAGCTGTCCGTACAGCCAAATTCTTGGCTGAAGTAGATATAGAAAAGCTTAGCAATTTTGCTAATTGTTTTTTAAAATAATTTGATAGAGAAATTCTATCTCTTGTCAAATAATAATTTATTGTATCGATTATTACATGTCAATTTATTAATGTCAAAAACATGTATTTTGTCTTGATATTATGACAAAGTATCTAATTGTATATTTAATTTATATCTAATTTCATTTTCTAACTGTGGCAAACTATCGCAATATGGAAATGTAAACATTACAATTCTTTTTACATTTAATTTCAGTAGGTAGTCATAATATTTTAATAATGATCTTTTGTTTACATTATCCCTATTTCAAATGAATAAAATTAAGTTATCATTATTTTTGAAGTTGTATTTTGTAACCTTCTCTATAATATCATCATAAGATGAACCTGGCATACAGTAATTTATCACATTTGTTATTCGTTAGATAATTCGTGTGAGCGTGGAAATATTATTATTATTCAATTATTAAGATAACCATCATGGTCAACTGACATCCCAAAAATGTAGTATGTGCTTTGAGCTGAAAACATTCCTGTTAAAAAAAAAGTATGTTCTTCTTAAATTTTATGAATCAATGCTACATAAACGAAATCGAAGATTGGATCAATCAGGGTTTTATTGATATTCAACGTCGTACAAAGATTTATGAAGTATTACAAAAATTTACCCAGTTACGACAGTGACTATAGGAAGTAGGTATAAATGAATAATTTCATTTAATTGAAGTTTTTGGCATGAAATCTGACTTTGACACCTTAAGTGACTTGGTGGAATTTTAGGACAGGAGTGCATCAGCGGACCTCGAGAAACAAACCGAATATTAACTGATACTCCTAATGATCTTTCAATGGTTATGTGAGTTGGTTATTTTGACGATATTATCATCAACAGTGCAAATAAAACAAAGGCATCCTCTAGAAAAGTGGGTTGAACATCGCCATGTGCATTTGGTGCCATTAGAATATTTCACGCCAAAAGTGTGTCCATCGAAGTGTAGGAGTCTGGTACCTATACGGGAGAGTGAAAAATAAATGCCACCTGAAATAAATAAAAGCGGTTCATTCATCAAAATCCAATTATTATTATAAATAAAGGTGTTCTGATGTTTGGATGTATGGTCGATATGGATGAAATTTAAAACACCCGTTGATCATCCTGCCAGGCTGGCAGAAAAATAGGATACATTTTTTTGCCAGTTATGGGTAGTTCTTCAAAAAACTTTCTCCGTGTAACTTTCGTGGTGAATTTTTTTTAAGCATGTTTTGGATATATTGTATTTTATTTAAAACGCTATTGAAAAAAACAATAATAGTTTAGATTGTTTTGTGCATAAATCGCAGATATATTAAATTTTGAAAATTTGTGCTTACGAACGATATAAACATATTTTCTACGAGTAAAATTTTGTTTCAAATAGGTACTATATTTTTCGCAAATAATCCCCGTACTAATGTAAATTAAATAAAAGATTTATTAGTTACGACTTATTTGTTAAATTTGTATTTGAGATTAAGTACTATAACTTTTTGGTATAAACATCACTATTAGGTAATTTTGGTTTCAGTAGCTTTGAAGGAATTTCACTTAAAATTTACAACATAGATTTTTTTTTTCTTATTAACATCGTCGAATCATAACAGTCTTTATGTTTCGACCCACTTCGACATAAGGCCTCTCCTTGTTATCGAAGGAGGTTTAGACAGTTCACCACGCTTGCCCATTGCAGATTGGTGGATGGAGTATAAGGTGATCAATACCCCTTTGCTGATACATTAGTCAACTTCTACGACACCCATTAGATGATATGGGGTGATGCTATTCTACTTTTGGTTTGGTACTACACGGCTCTTATGAACATTAATAATTAGTTATTGCTAATTACACATAAACATTTATTAATTTGTTTAAGGTAATAATTATGTTTAGTAAAAAAACAAAAGAAAATATTTCTGTTGCGTCAATTTTAACTGTAATTCCTGGGATTTGTTAATTATCTCTAAAACTCAAGTTATTAAAGCAATAATTGGTAAGAATTTGCATCTGCTTTTCAGTCTTTAGGAAACAGAGTGGGTCTTCAACTAAATGGAGATCCAGGGCACTCCATCTCCATCATATTAAGGCACTCCATATTTTCCTGAGGAGCAAAGTTCTCTCGTTCTTTCTTTTTTTGACGGGAACGTCTTTTTTTAATGCGGTTTTTCTCTCTCACGACCTTTTGCCTTGCACTACTCATTTCACTAATGGGTATAATTTTTCCTTCCGATTTTCTTTGGCTGTACCTTTCTCTTTCCTTCATTTTAAGTGCATCGTATAACTGTGTGTCGTTTTTTATCCGTGCTCTTCTTCTTCTCGCGGCCAGTCGCTTTTTCTCCCGTCGCTTCTCTGAACTTTGCGGTTTCATAGTCTCGGTTCGAGCATAATCTGAAAATAGTAAATTGTAAATAGGCTTGATACTAGAAAATATACCGGTAATACCCCATGGCACTCTGTGTAAAGAAACCTCCAAGCAATCACTATTCCGAGCTGCACACCTGACTACTAGTTATTTACTAGTTTTATGTTAGAAATTAATATTAGACATAAAATTCTTTTCCAGAAAATCGACAAAAAAGATTAAACTCAAACTCAAATATACTTTTTGCCGCGATAACCTAAATCCACGCGGTTGAAACCGGGGCTAAACTAGTACATTATAATTATAATTGTTATAAAAATATATATGATTATGATTAAAATAATTACAAATAGTCACCGGTCAGCGCAGTCACCCGGATCGTGAAAGGTCGCGGTTTCAGTTCCCGGCTTCAGAATCCTACTTTAAGTACTTTTCTAATTTTTTATGCATATTTATATATCATAATGCTAAAAATCAAATGAAGAAAAATAAAATGGAAAATAATATGCATACTAATTAAATAACTTTTTAGGGATTCACTACAATCGAGAAAAATATTAGCGTCATAAAAATATATTTAATAATTTACTGAGTTAAATAACTTACGTGGTGCGCTAGCAAACGTTCGTGGAGAAATGGTGCCCAAAGTTGTGTCCCGAAAGTTTCTTAAAAATTTAAAAAAATATTTTAGATTTATCCCAACATGTTTAAAAAATAAACGTCCACCCGTGCGAAGATGGGACGGATCGCTAGTCTTTAACATAAGAAATAACAAATCCCTCAGTAACTATGTAATTTATTTATGTAGTTCCATTTTATGTATTTTTAGAGTTGGTATACCTGCCATATTCTGCGTCAAAACGTTTGCTACGTAACTTATTTATTGTCTGATTATGGTGAGGACTAAATGTTTTAGTATTATAATTTATCACAGTTTTGGGGGGTGGTTGTGTTCGTTGTGCAAGTAAATTATTTTTTCGTCCACAGTGAGGGCCTTGGCTAGACATCCTTTGCTGTTGTTAGTAGAGCATCTCCAAATGGTCTTGATCATGTTACTGTTGCTATAAAACTTCATTGAGAACCTATAACCTCCCACGATTAAAGCGCGTTTCCCCTTGCTACTTATTCCGTAGTGATAGTCTGGGATATCTGCAATAAAATCAAAAATATTATTGTAACAACTTCTTAAAATATGTATTTGATACGAAAGCTCGGCCTTTATCTCGCATGAAGTGAAAGGCCTTCCACCATGAAGCGTGCTTCACGTGGAACTTTCAACCAATGAGGGACTGGCTGTCTGTCGGAACTTATTGATGTTCTGAAAGGTTCTGACAGTTAAGATAAGACAGCTTACTAAATCGATCACAAATTTGTACAAAAAGCAATAATACATACATTATTGCTTTTTGTACAAATTTGTGATCGATTTAGTAAGCTGTCTTATCTTAACTGTCAGAACCTTTCAGAACATCAATAAGAATGGGAAGTAAAGAGCGGACAGTAATGACTGGAGAGCTCAGAGTAAATAAAAATGCAATAAAATAGGAAAAAACTAATTACAATACGATTTAACCGTGTGATCTCGGTAGAGTAGAATCACCCCATATCCTCCAATGGGTGTCTTAGAAGGCGACTAATGGATCAACAAAAAGGGTATTGATCACTTTATGCTCCGTCCACCAATCTGCATTGGAGAAGCGTGGTGGACTACTGCCGATACCTCCTTCGATGACAAGGAGAGGCCTTGTGTCCCAGCAGTGGGTCGAATTATAAAGGCTGTTATGATGATGATGATATGACAAATACGATATAAAATAACGGAGAAAACATAGAAACGGTGTAACAGCAAAATAACCAACCAAACTACCATGGCGTGACAAATTTCAAGTATAAAAAGATATAAAGTCACCGGCCTGATACCCAGTTTATAATAATAATTACGCACATTTGATATTATGACTCTTATTGCTTATCTGTGATCACGAACGCTGGAATAGTATCACGAAATGTTTGACTAAAATAACATAGTATATATATAACCAAATACAATCCGTTTTAAATTCGTAATTGTAATCTTATTTAATACGTCAAAGTACACTGAAAATTTTGACTGTCCAGGGAGGGAATCGATCTTCCACTATCCGGACGGCTGCTGCGAGTATATTCTAATTTTAAAAATATTTGCGTGTTCGTTAATACAATAATAATTCCTAAACGTCAAACTTGCCTACATTGAGTTCAATTTTGAAATTTAAAGACCATTTTGGTGTTTTATGACCTTTATTTAATGAATTGAAATACATGAATATGAGCTACTGGTTACAGGTCGAAATCTATTGTACAACTACAACACTAAATATGTTTACTTACTATAAAATACTTCGTAATAATACCTCAACTATGTCTTATAAATTAATAACTTAATATAACAAAAATAAAAGCCATATCGCAAACAAAACATTTCATTAAAATATATAAAACAATATCAATAAAAGACATATCTGAAAACAGAATGAAAATACGGAAAAAAAATAAACAGAATAATAAAATACGACATGTATTAAGTATTCTACTGATACATCGAACACTCATTAATATGATTGATATCTTAACATCTATTCGATTATACTGGTTATGGTTAAATGGAATAATTGCCAAATATTTTAAAATCGATATATTTATTCCACTCGGCTTAATCAATGATCCTATCCATTGTCATCCATGTCAATGATCTTGTCCGATGCAAATAGAGAACACTAATTTTATGTCAAAAATCGCAGCAAATGACACGATGCGTCCGATGGCACTTCAGTCGAAACCTCGAAACTATCAGCAATCTAACGACTTTAAAATATTCCGCTTATTAATTCTAAATTGAATCTAATGGAATATTGATTGTTTAAAACACACCGAGATTTAATTGAATTATCATTTAAACACGAAATCTACTTGAAGCAACATCGAGATAAAAGGAATATGCCTATTGTTTAAACGCTGAATTAACATCTAGTGTTGCTAAGTTCTATAACAATGGCTCTCTTGTCAATATGCATTCACTTTAACGTGCTGTTGATGATTTTCAATTTGATAAGCATCAATACATACGGCTAGTTCTGTTGAATCTCCAAGACTTTCTAGCCATTCGAGATCAGTCCATCAATGAATGAACTCAGTTGAACCGGAAAAGACGTTCTACAACGTTAGTTGTGAACAGAGACTACCATTGTATCAGAATCTGTCTTCTAATCAATTGACAAGACAATAAATCTTGATCACTTATTTAAGAACTGTAATACATCCAGATTTAATATAATCGATACAATGATGGATAATCTCAAAAACACTACTTACAGATAATTAGTTAAATATGAGACTATTCTTCTAACATATATCGGGTATTAATAATTAACTGTATTGATATTACTTAGGTATACAAATATGAATATGAAGATGTCAAAATAGAATTTCCACTTCTACGATTTTGTGAATAATAATAATGTTGAGATCAGTAAGAATATATGTAGAAAGATTTATATAACTTACCTGGTCGATTCTTAATTTAAAACATAATATAATAAAATAAAATAAACTAAAAAATAAATTGAATTGAAATCACTTAATTTATTTTCCTATCCATCACAATTCAATTTATACTAGATTAATTTTCTTTTCCGTCCTCTTTTCTTATATCAAAAAGCTGCTTATTTTGACCTTCAACAATTTAGCACCAAATATAAATTTCGCCTGCCCCAATTCCAAAATTATCAGCCTTCATTAACAAGGCATGTTTTTCGATACATTTACAATTGTCATTGTAAACATAATTAGCGTCTAAAACAAAATAATATTTCTCACACCATTCCTTTGACTAGAATTCCAGTCTCATTGTTTTTATTATAATATTAAATTGAAATAAAAACCGAAAACGGTTGCATGAACAAGTGCATTACGTTTCCAGAAATCTTTGCTTTTAGTAAGTCACAAAATTAATGATAGCTTTGAAAATAATGAATCCAGAACACGTAGAAGCTCCTCAATACCCTATTAACTAATTCTAAAGATATTTTATAATAGACACAGATACATCGACAACTCCAGATAACAAAAGTGACACATTTAATGTTAAGTTTACCTTACGTATATCGTATGGAATTGATTATGATCAAATAATATAACTCATCAATAGAATATTAATATGTAGGTTAATACATTCTTTCAGCATTCATGATGTATGCGTTTGGAAAGATGTTTTTAAATCAAAAATTGCTCTGATTTCAATTTTAGAAACGCCGATAGAACATCTTCACCCTAGAAATAGGGAGAAAATATTTGTTCTGCTTCTTGTTGTCCATCTGCGGTGGATGAGTATGTTTGTTGTCTAGATAGATGATCTCATCGCGCGAAGTGAAGATTGCAGCTTTGCATCCATGTTTGCCGTGAGTGGAACAATTCCATTGGATTTTCTTTGTCGGTGCGTTAGCCTTGCTCATGTTTTTAATAGCGAAACGATATCCTTCGATCAAGATAATGCGTGCTCCTCTCAGTGATTCAGTGAACTCGTAACGAATACCTGAAACAAAGGTCGAATGTTAGTAATGTCCTAGAAGAACATAAAACTGCCAACAAGTGACGTTCATGCACAAGAATAAGAAAAAAACACTCAATACTGCAATTCTACTGGATACAACGTTACTACTCAACGATCATGCGATCAAGCGATCAAGATTCTATGTTTGTGATCTTAGAAATTAAAACCAATACATTATTCGTGAATATTTACACTTATTTTATTATTCATAAATTAATAAAAAATTCATAAATTACAATCAGTTTCTTGTCAAAAGGACCAAAATACGAATGTTCTAATGTTATTATAATTACTAATATTAATAATAACGTTTACTTTATAAAATAACGTTATTATTGAGACAACAATTGGGCAATATACAAGTTTTAGATTTTTATATAATTTTATTAGATTCACGAGGTAAGTACTTTTACTGTATGTCTAATGCAGTCTTTCTCAAAGTGGGCGATAACGCCCCCTTGTGGGCGTTGAAGACCTAGCGGGGGGCGTTAAGTGATCCAGATAAAAATGGGGGGCGTTGGTGTAGGTTAAGGGGGCGTTGGTTGATTTGTAATTTCATTTACTTTATATCGTAAAATTCACTGATATTAAAACTTACCGTACCTACTACTCAATATCGAATAATTAGTATATATTTCTGCCCGGTATGATATAAAAACTAAAAATACTTAACATAGATTTCATAGGATAGCCGTACGCAATCAAGTTGTAACAAGTTTTCGTTAAATAACGCTATTGGTGCAATCCGGTTGCAATTGGCGGGTTCATCGAAACTTGTCCTAAATTTCTCAGTACGATTGAGCGTCGAAAGAGATAAAAGAGTTTGTGCCTTACTCCTTCTTACTGACTAAACGCCCCCTTATTAGTAAGGCTATCGGAATCGGAAGCAGCCTCAGGAGGAAGGGAGGTGCAGAAGTTTGTGTAATTAAAGCAATGAAATCGTGGTTTTTAATTTTTAGGTGTATAAAAAATTGGGGGCGGTGAGAAATAATTCATTTTCATAGGGGGCGGTAAAACAAATAAGTTTGATAATCTCTGGTCTAATGGAATATTTGATAGGCAATCAAGTATTAATTGACGTCCTAATTGGGAAATGATCGTTCGATGATACGATGCGTTCGCATCGCACGATGAATTCCACAGAAAATATTTGTTTAGAGTGTCCTGATAGAACCCGCAAGTCATTGCGCGAGCACAGATAAAGCTTGGGTCAAACTTCTAGTTCGCTCTGAAGGTGTTCCCACTTCGTTCGCACAGCCGTACTACCTACCAACAAGGTTCAATTTCGCGCTGCTCAGGTAATCGCCTTGTGTTCAGAGCGAACTAGAAGTTTGGCGCGAACCCTACATTACTTTCATCGTGCGACGAGATGAAACGAAATGAAATAAAAAGAACAATCTCCTTATTTAAATGGACTTTGCTAAGTACTTTTAAATAGTCACAAGCCCTACCACCATTTCGGGACGAATAATTATTTTGATTAATAAATTATTAATATGCTGAAATGGAGAAGAAATGGCGAAAGAAACTTCACAGCTTCCAATTTCGTAATGATTTCAAAATATCATTACAGGTCAATAGATATATCAATATAAATAAATTACAATTTTGAATGCGTTTTTGGGCAGATTTTACTTCCACGCATTTGTATCATTTAAATAATCATTTATCTTGTAATAAGCTTTCTTGTATAATTTAGTTCTTACAGTTTTTTTTTTAATTTTTTAACAGGCAAATCTCGAATATTCTTCGGAAGCTTATTGTAAAAACGTATACATTGGGCCCACAAAAGAATTGTTTATTCTGTGGAGACGAGTTTAATATAATATACAACCAGATCGTGTTTCTTCCTAGTATTTACATTGTGCGTATGGCATTTCTCAGAAAAATACATAATGTTTTTCGTTACATATAGTAAGTTTTCCAGTATATATTGTGAAGACACAGCGTTCTAACTATATTACAATATTTATTATAATATAGTTAGAACGCATCGTATCGTCGTTCGAGAAGATTGAATTTCAATTGATAGGAATTAGTTTACTTTAGTCTGCCTAATTACCACCTCGTCCAGTTTTCGCACAAAATTAGGTACTTATGTTTGTTGGTAAATGATTATGTTCGTTCCTTAATCTAACAATTTTATCGTCTAAAGTGTGTAAAAAAGCATTGCAGCCGTGCCCATTGTGGGTAGAACATCTCCATCTGACTTTACCACATCGGAACTTAGTTGCCATAGAGAAACGATATCCTTGGACAAGGAGTATACAATTCCCTCGAATGGAGCGCTGAATCTCGTAGGATGGGAAATCTAGGAAATGACAATGACATAATTTAGAGAAAATTGCACAAATCGGAAGTTGTTCAATTAGTATCGTGAAAATTTTTAGCAATATTGCTGCTGTTAATTCTAACATAAATGACAAAAACCAAACTTATACAACAGACTTCGACAATAGGGCTGATAAAGAAAAATTCGGATCCGCCTGAACAATAATAAAAGGAGCGGTTGGAAAATTTCGAAACATCTAACTGATACTTTCACCAGTAGTAATATCTGAACTAAGATAAGTCATATTGATGATTTTAAGCTTCTGTTAGTTTCAAACACACTGTCAATTGAGGGACCAAATTGGTATTTTCAATGAAACAGGAGGATAATTGTGCTGTATTATGAACCAGGAGAATAATAAAATTGTGCTATTAAATAGGTTTGTAATACAATGTTAGTCATGGTGGTGTCTGGCATACTACAACGTCAGTAAAATAGTAAAAATTGAGTCACGTCAGTGGCAGAGGGTTAAAACAAAAAATACTTTAAGGTTTCAAAGAATATCTCGACAGGGAATTCAGAAAATAATACCACAACTAATATGTATACTTATTAGTTGTGCTACGCTTAGTATAGTAACAATTCAGAATTAAAGTTTGAGGTTAAAATCGTGGACGGAATACAGTGTAGAGGTTGGGTGATGTGCTAGTAGAAGAAAGAAACAAAGAATTTAAATAATAATAATTAATCAAGAAATATTTAGTTGTGATTGCGTAACATAATATTTTGAGGGACCGGAAAAAGGGATTTAATAAGTTGCCACTAATAAATACATGTGATACCGGCTGGGTAGAATAGCATCACCCCATAACCTCTAATGGGTGTCATTGAAGGCGAATATGGATCAGCAAAGGAATATTCATCATTTTATACTCCGTCCACCAATCCGCATTGGGCAAGCGTGGTAGACTACTGCTTAAACCTCCTTCGATGACAAGGAGAAGTATTGTGTCCCAGCAGTGGGTTGAATTAGAAAGGCTGTTATGATGATGATGAATAAATATTGCTTATAGCTTAATGCTCGAAACAATAAAAAACGCAAATATACTGTTAATCAAAATTATAATTATGAAAAAAATGGCTAGTTTTACATTATTAACGAATTAATCATGGTTATGTTGGGTATGGGCTTTAACAATGAAGTCTTCCAACGTGTAAATAGCAGCTCTGCATCCTCTATTGTGGTTTGAGCTGCAGATCCATCGCACCTTCTCTAACGCCCTTTTATCTTTGACTTGCGTGAACGTGTGTTCTTCCCATAGTAGCATTCTGTTGCCTTTCTTCGAGTAAATAAACTGTGCCGAGCTTCCTAGAACAGTTAACGCTAATTAAACATTGTAAGATTTCGATTAAACATTTTTGTGTTTTTCCTAAAATCAATTCAAAACCAATTTTAATTTCAGCATTTTGTAACTTGCCGTTTCTGACCGGCTTGACTCGTTATCGTTTCGATACAGTATCTACAAATACACACAGACAAGGTACCAAGTGCATGTTCTATGAGAGCTTTCTGACTGCATCGTTATGGTACTGAATCTGTCCACATCTCATATTGTACCGAACCACTCGATTCGCACGTCACGTCATTCCCGTTAAAACGAAACGATATTGCACCGAAAGCGGGGTAGTCGAGTGATTTTGGTACAAAATCGGCGAAAAAGTGCCGAGACAGTCCGCTTCAGGCCTAAACATTACGAGACTACAGAGATGAAGATAGTTTACTATTAGCTAGTACTTCTGGGTAACTAGCGTCATCTTCGGATTCCTCTTCGCCCTCCAGCACAGAAAGCTGCCAAGAGTGAACCCATTTCATGTAAAAAAACAGTATATTGTCAGTAAGACGTCTATATATTTCATTCATCATATTTATTTCAAAACTATTCACACGGCGTTTTTCAAACGAGCAAACTACGCGCGTAGTTTGCTCTCGGTCGTTTTAACAGATTGTTCGCGCTCCAAAAACGTCATAAACTCATTCCGTGTCCAGGAGCTAGATCTGGAAGCGGTCAATTCTGTAATTTTCACAAATAATGTAGTAGTACGTACGATTCCGTAAAAAAAAATTACAAAACAAAAGAGTTAACAGAATGTTCTTTCTGTAAATGATCTGTATCTGATCTTTTTATAAAATTTTATAATGTTTTTCACATTGAAAAAAAAATGTCTGTATCTTTTCCTTTTTTTTAAAAGCCTATGATAAAACTTTGAATTATGTCAAAATTTTGCAAAAAGGAAAACGTACTGGTGCACAGTTAAACGACTTTTACGGACGCGGTATTGCCGAAAAATTTTAATATTAATAAATAGCTTATTTTTTTTTTATTTTTCACCATTATCCTTGTAGCTTCTTTACGAGTATATTAGAGAACACAGTCTTTTATAACTAATGATAATGGCAGACTGACACCTGAACTATCAAAGTAAGACCTTGAACCTTGTCATACAGGATATCAACCCTGCATTTCGTAAGTATTATATTGTCAAATTATACTCGCAGCCTTAGCAATATTCTAGGTTCATGTTTTAGAATATATTTAAAATTTCTTCTATACAACTATTTTTAAGGATACAGTGACAGGTACGTGTTTAGTAAATATGACAGTGTAGTGAGCGACAATCTTAAATAACCTATTAGTGTGAAAACACTACAGGGTAATTTCTAGTATTTTTCAGATCTAAACTATGTCAAAGTTAAGACCACCCCCTACATACCGTATTACTGAAAATTTAAATTATTATTGCGTCAAATTGTGTTACTTATGTAAAATGCCTACGCTATTTAAAAAGTTTTATTAAAAGCGCATGTAAATTAACTCTGTACTTTATTTCCTTTCACAATAAGAACTATAATGAAAACGTTTTACTATAGTACTGTTTTATTATTTAAACCATTGTTTTTGACTAATAAGTCAAAAGTAACTTTAAGACGGATCAAAATTGGGCTTATGAGTATGTTCAATTTTAGAACTAATAATTTCCCCATTTACTGTATAAAGGCATGCTCTACATCCTCTGGGAAAATGAGAGCTGCACACCCATCTCTTCTTGTTGTTTTTTCTTCTCTTGTCCCTTATACTTGAATACGTGTAGCCATTTATTAATATCATAGCGTTCCCTCGTCTGGAATGGACGATAGTAGCGTCATCTGTAAATTTAAAATGATACCTACTCTTACTATATTTTTAGTTGTACCTAGAAATAGTAGATCGCACGGCATTGTGAAAGTATAAAAAACAAAAACAGGTTTTGTGTAAAATAAACAATTTATTGTTTTTTTATCATTACAGAGGATGTTGGCCCATAAGTTTGATGGAATGTATTTTATACGCATGTTATAAATAAATCCAGTGACAAATGAATCTCATAGATATTCAACAAAAGTCATCGGTTACCAAAGGGAACTTCGTGGGTTAAAGTTAGTTACATAGAAAGTAACTTTGATAGAAACACGCTTTGAACACGCTGATTTCAGCAACCATTTTTATAATACGATGCCAGTTAAAAAAAACTTATGTCTATTTGGATAATTATGTAGGGTCTATCTAAACGCGCACGATAAAAACATAGTAATTGTCGAATATGGTACTATCCTTGACTCAACAAAAGAAAACGTATGTCTTTTATATTTAAGTGCCTTTCCGCACCTAGAGTAACAAAATAAACGCATTTGACGCCACGCCGCACATATCTTGTATTGCCTCCACCGAAAAAAAACAATTGCTTTTCATGCAGGTGTTTAAAATAGCTTTCTGCGTTGTTATGTAACTGCTCTCTGAGAGATCTAACAAATTGAAACTATGAAGTACTATAACGTACTTAATGTTTTGACAAATCATAATATAAGTTGTTTAAAAGGGATGGAAATTGGGCTCATGGTTATGTTCGATTCTAGAACTTACAATTGTCTCGTCTATTGTATAAAAGGATGCTCTGCATCCTTTGCAAAAACGAGTGCACACATATCTCTTCTTCATGTTCTTTCTTCTTTTGTCCTTCATATGTGAATATGTATAACCATTTAAATATATCATACTGTTCCCTCGTTTGGAATAGAAGATTGTAGCGCTATCTGTAAATTTTAAAATGTTTAGTATTGAGTACTAAGAAATTATATGGGCAAAGTTGCTTTATATTTCTTAGGACATTCTGAAAGTATTCCGTATTCAACAACTAAAACAGTTTTTATGTAAAATAAATTATTTATTGCACTTTTAATACACATAGTATTGCTGTGCCCATCAGGGTCCATGATTGTACCCTTACTGTAACTACTTAAGATCCCATGGTAAAATTATGGTATGCAATAAAATTGTTGGAATAAGCCCATAAGTTTGATGGAATGTATTTGATAAACAAGAAATAAAATGGTTACTAAACTTTGTGGGGAAAATAAACCTTCACAACAAGTGACTTTTTAACACGGTCACTGCATGGGTGATTTGAACGACCACCAGATTGGGTGATTTGAAGGACCATTTTACTGGTGCGATAGAAGGTTGATTGAACCTCATGTCTATAATAGTGCCCACTCCAAAACTACGACTTCAAATGCGTTTAATTTTGTTAACGGCCTAGCATAGCACTAAGATATAATATATCTTAGTAACGCATTTGAAGCCGTAGTTTTGGAGTGGGCACTATGCTGCGTACAAATTATCTTTCCGGTTATCCTTTCCTTTTAGCATCTTTCTTGGAGATCTAATAACTTAAAGCTATGAAGTATTACTATTACAGTACATATTATTTATTATTTCAATAATATGTTTTGGAAAATTGAAAAATCATAACATACCCAAGTCATTCAAGAGGGAATAAAATTGGGCTCATGATTATGTTCTATTCTAGAACTTACAATTGTCTCATCTACTGTATAAAAAGCAGCTCTGCATCCTTTGGTAACACGAAAGCTGCACACCCATCTCTTCTTAATCGTGTTTCTTCTCTTGTCCTTCATATGTGAATATGTATAACCATTTAATAATATCATACTGTTCCCTCGCTTGGAATAGAAGAAAGTAGCGCCATCTGTAAATTTAAAATGATACTTACTATTACTATATTTTTAGTAATACTAAGATATTAAAGAGGTAAAATTGCATATCCTTTGGGGCATTTTGAAAGTGTCCCGTATCCAACAAATAAATAAATGCAAATGTAAAATATTTTTATTGCTTTTTATAAATACAGAAGATTGTTGAATACAGCCTATAACTTTGATGGAATATATTTTATACACAAGAAATAAAGCTATCCAGGTACAACTAAATCTGACTGACCTTCAACAATGTTACCAAAAAGGTTACCAAAGTGAACTTTGTGGAGAAAGTAATCTTGCACAGAAAAGTGTATTTTAAACACATCAAGGCTAAAAAAATCTTATGCCCGTTTATATTTAAGTGTGTAACATATGCGTGCTAGGCCTTACTAGGCCATTCCCGCCCCTTGCATAAGACTAACCTAGTCAATCTAGACTAAATCTGTGCAATCACAGACTATCATGAAAACAATCAAAATTTATACATCTATAGCCTTATCTTACATATTTCCCAATTCAACAGAAATTGATTTACAATTACTTTAGAAAAATCAATTTAGTTTATGAGGTCTTTTAGACCTCTTTTTGCACTGAACTGACACTCTCACTGTGTTCGAATGTTGAAAAACTAATGGCTATTTACTAATTTTTTTTAATAATCTATTGTATACATAGAAACAAAAATAAAAACTTAAAAATAAAAAACATATGTGGTAGAGGCTTCCAACCTGCTTACTATAGGAGATGTGGTCAGAAAAGTGAATTTCGTGCGTGTGTATACTAAATAAAAATATTTTAATTACATAACCTATGTTTATTTTAACATGCGTTGCTAGTTTTTCCGGCCCTTGAGGAAGAAAAATCAAACTTATATGAAATGCTTTTAATTGCTCCGTTCGCGGTGTAGTGGTGAGTACCGCTGCCTGTATATGGGTCCTGGTTCGAATCCTGGTAGGGGCAAATTTTTATGTCATGAAGACGTACATTTCTTCACGAATCATGGTTTATTAAAGTTTCTTTCATAAAAATAGGTATTTGTCCGCTATCTAGTATTTATAACACAATTTTTTATTGATACCTCATTTGGGCTATATAATTGATGTGAATGTGGATATTGTTATTAAAAACACTCATATAATATTATAAACATATTTTTAACAAATAATAAGTAATTTAAAAGTGAACGGAACTGGCCTCATGAAAATGTTCGATTCTAGAACTAACGATTTCTTCATCTATTGTATAAAGGGTTGCTCTGCATCCTCGGGAATAATGAGAGCTGCACACCCATCTCTTCTTAATGTTGGGTCTTCTCTTATCCCTCACATTTGTATATGTATAGCCATTTAATAATATCATACTGTTTCCATATTTGGAATGTACGATAGTAAGGTCATCTGTAAAAAAAAATATATTTACTATTCTTCACATTTTAATGACACTAAAAAAACTATAGATGCAAAGGTTGCTTTATATTTCTTAGGGCATACTGAAAGTATTTCTTATCCGTCACCAGAGTATGAGATTCTTTATTTATTTTAGTGTGTTGCGAGGCGTTTACCGCCCCTTAAGTAAGACTAGATGGCAATGAATTTTAAACATTACGAATCTACATCAATAGCCTTAACAATTCAACAGAATTTAGGTCCTTAGGAACTTAGGTCCAGTAAAAAGCTTTGCTTTTGAGAAAGCTTTTGAAAGATCAGTCTAGTTTATGAGGGTTTTAATTGCGCACTGAATTGAACTTCATCAAAAACAATAGAGATGTAACATGTATAGAATAATCTAAGAATAAGGCTAGGGGAGTGGGACCTGGAGGAGTTCTTTTGGGGAAGCCTACTAGAAGTGGATGTCTTTCGATTGATAAATAAAAGTATATTTAAATTTTATAAATAATAATTATTTAAGAATTGCAGATGTATTTCGTTAAAACAATTTAAGCACAATTGCTTTTGACACCGAGCACAATGAGTTTTGATTTTCTTTGTTTTTTTGCTTGCCTCTTTGCTACTGAGACTTTTTCTTAATTTCAAGTAGCATCCAGTACACTTTCTACTCTTCGCACATTTTTGAAGCATGTGACCCCTCTTTCTCACACGCACATCTGAAATCGGGAATAGCATAACAATAATCATACTTCAAAAAAATTCGTTTGTCGTGACAAAGAGGCTTTTTTCACTTCCGACTATATGTAAGACATGGGTCTTGTTACGCCCCCTATCAGACTGAACGTATTTATGAGCTAAACAGTGAGTTCCATTTTTAATTAGAATTTAAAATAATTTGACAAGTTGTATTCATTATCAGTCTGGAATGCAATGGAGTGCAGGATTTTTGTATGCTCTGCAAATTAATCTATTCAGTAATTTATTTATATCACCAAATATAATCATTTGTAGAATGTTGTAGAGTTGTGTAGAGTTGTGTAGAGTTAACGTAAATAAATTTTCCACTTTCTATTCTATCGCCATACCGTTATAATATATTTTGGCTGTAGATTTTTACGGTAGGCTGTTGTTACCAACCCTCCTTGGGAACTTACATAAAATAAATTTTCAGCAACAGGTAAGATTATTAAAAGACCACTTTCAACCCCACATCTTTATTACACTATAGAAGCTGCATAGAAATATCAAAAGCTGAACTAAGATTTAAAGAATAGAAAATTTATGGCATAAAATCGTTCTTGGTGATGAAAGATGGGTCGTGATTGTGTTCATTTTTCACTGACACAATGATGTCGTTGACAGTGTATACATTGGCCTTGCATCCTTTAGCGAAGTTTGTGCTGCATACCCATCGCTTTTTGTTCGTCGGAGGGCGAGCTTTGCTAGTTTTCTTGAAGTAAAACGTGAAGCCACCGAGACATATCATGGTCTTTCCTCTTTGGGAGGTCACAAAAACCGCTGTAAAGGAAATACAATAAGTTAGTAACTTGTGATCATCATACTGAGAAAAACGACCAATATAACTATCTGAAAGACGTCTAACGTTTGCTCTCTTATCTCAGCCGGGAAATTGCTAATACATTGAAGACTTTACACAGAAAGGAAGTAAGGGTCGGATGTTTAAAAGAGTCAATGTATCTCATATCTTCTCGTTCTTAGCCAAGAGTGACCTGACGTAATAAATTCCGTCCATATATAAGCTGTGTAGGTACTTCCCAGTCTTGAAAAGAACTAACCCATTTCATTCCATGGATTTCGTATGGATAGACGTCGACTAACGGTATTTCTGAGCCCTGTGTTGTGCAGATCATCGCACCCGAGACTCATTCGCGGGACGGCGGTTAAACAACCTACAAATAACATACGCATGAGAATTGGACAAGCAAGCGGCCGGCTATAAAATCAAATGCCATAATCTATAGCCATATTGTGAATGAAAAGATATACCCACTGCACCGATCTCAAACAAATTGGAAGCAGGATAGAAGAAAGTAAGGAAGAAACGGGGATATAATTAAGTTTGGTTTCAATAAGGTATCTTCGGATATTTTTTCTGGATAACCGTATCACAGTGACTGATTTTTAGTTGAAAGTAATATTCAAACTGTATAGACAATATTTTTATGCCACAACTGACAGAAAGTGGCATTTTCTTCTTGATTTCTTGTTTCTAATGAGGTCTTAGTATGATGAGACAATAAAGGTTAAGAATAAAAGAATGCATTATTTTTAAATTTTGAAAAATACCTACTGGTTTTATTATAGAGATATTATTAGGTACAGTACAGTAGTCAAAAGGCGCCCGTTGCCAAGCCCTTATATACCCGGTGGACAGCTCCCTCTCGGTGTTTTGGTTGGCACTACGTCACCTGGGTCGATATTTGCGTGACCGTTGATGGATGTAGTCCCTCGTGTCGTCAGTGTCCCAGTATATTGACAGGTGGCGTTGTTAACAAATGTAATTTATCTAACCAGTAAATTTTCATCGTAAAAAATATCAGTCGATGATTAAATGAAACCCTTTTTACAGCTTTATCTATCATATACATATTTTGCTTTTACTTTCAAAGACCCTGAAGCTTACTTGTCGTTTGTGTAGGATATTCCCTATTCTGTAGTCTTGAACCCAACACAATTTTTCTTTGGTTAGTCGAACCGTAAGATATTCCTAGGCGTAATAGATATTGCAGTATTTCACTGACACTCATGTTTGTCTTCTCTTCTGATCATTTTCGTTGATGTGTGTATCAGTAACGCACTGCAATCATTTCTTTTTACGCAACGCCACACCGCTGATTCATCCTTATTCATCCTTTTGAGATCATACTTATACGCTCCACGAATAATTTGGGATTTTCCTTTTCGCGATTTAATATAGGTGAAAGTCGATGATTCTTGTGAGTCAGCACCTATCAAATTTAAATCCAAGCTGGATTACTATATCATCTCCGAATGTCCGTCCATTTGACAGAGAAGGATCCAATCAGTGTTCGTAGGATGGGAATTGGGTGTAAATTTAGGGCTCTTTTCAGTGCAAATTGAAGGCCGAACCATAGTTCTAAAAACATGAAGCGTGTTAAATCAAATGAAATCGTAGTAAAATCAATGTCTTTGGTCGGACTATTGAGATATGAAGTATTGCTTAACATGGTACAAATTTTGGGTGATGCACCGTCGCACTGTGAATTTACGGACTGTCACTTTTACGAGTATGTTAATTTCTTCCTGTGTGGTCTTTGTGTGCAATAAACTTTATTACTTATTATTATAAATTTTAAATTTCCTTTTTTTCTGGAAATTCATTATTTTGGTATTAAGATGAAACCACAGGCCAATCTTTTATAATGATTGCATTCTAAGTTATTTTAAAAGACTTAAGCACATTTAAGCTGATCTGCTTTAATTCGAAGCGTACTGGAGAAGTAGCTTCACTTAAAGAAGATCGAAGTGAAATAAATAACCTTACTCTATATGGTATGTAGTTTGAAATTCCATAAGTTTTAGTCATATATAGCGCCATCTATTGATTAGTTTACTAGCAAATGCTCAATAGATTTTTTTTAAAAGTTCTAGCAAAATCAACCTCCTCCTAACCTCATTCAACCTGATGGCAAGTTCCTAATGGAGACGACAAGGATAATGAAAATAAAGCGATTATGAAAATATCATATATTTTTATTTAGTAACATTATTATCGTTTCTAATTAACTTTTGAGCTCTCCAATCATGAAACATCTGAATAAACATAATTCCATAAAATAAGTAAAAGTAATTTGCTAATTGTATAATTCTTTAAACAGCTTTCAGTGTATCTCTGCCTAATTACAGTTGTTTTGGGACATATTTTTTTTTAAGATTGCTATATATATTTTAATATTACTTAATATTTGCAACCTTCATATTTGGTATTTTTTATGTAGGTGCTGTATGTTGTTAAGGAAGTTGACTACATAAGAGAAAAAATATTTGGAAGGTGTGTTGAAAATGTAGGTAAAGAGAATTATAGAATACTAGAGTCCAACCGCAACATTCTCGGAGTATAATTTTTTTTGCGATAATACATTCTAACGATGATATAATGTTTTATATTTGTCCTGTAGTTTTTTAGCATATTCATGACAAACAAACATACCTACTAATATTTTATGTGTAGTGAAGTAATGTAAACGCAATATTCTGTCAGTTCTTTTCTCTTGGTTTAAGGTTGTACAGTCAACATCACGTCGGGGTATACAAAACTGTAAAATTTCTCCAAACTATTTTCAACTTAAGACTGTTCAATATAAAGTGCATAATCGATTGGGAAAATTTGACAGTTTGTGGTAACCCAACGTGCTGTTGTCTGTACCTAAATTTATAAAAATCATAAGTTTCCGTCTTTCAGCTTTCACGTCGCGTCGTCGTCCCAGTCATCTTCCGTTGCAATCATGTGCAGACTTCATCTGTGTTTCTTCTCGTGATTGTGCTCATTGTATATAGCAACAATATTATTATCAACAACATACAAGTAGGCTTTGCAGTACTTGTTTTTTGTACAACACCATCTCTTCTTGGTGGACGTATTGTTACCAGGCTTGCGGTAAAAGACATTTTCTCCAACTTTGATGTTCATTTTACCCTTCTTTGTCTTAATTAACGTTACTACAAAAGAGAAGAGAATAAACCAGTGTGTACTTATTTAAAGACAGATAATTAACCAATTATAAAAAACGAAATAAAAACCAAAACACACAAATTTAAACATCACAAAAAGCAAATATTCCCAAAGACCCCGCTTTAACCAATAAGTACATTGATTTGACGGAATCGCGGAATTGTATCACATATTATGGCTAGGCAGAGAGGGAAGTCAGGGTAGTAGAGGGGAGTGCCGCGCCATCAGGAGGCCTCTTTAGCCCTATACCTGGATCACAAGTCCCAGGCGCTGCATCTGGTTCTCCGCTGCAATGCGATGGTCTTTAAAAAAGGGGGGTCCAGATTAGTTTGAGAAAGTAGTTAAGAACAAGTAGATAGAACGAATAATTTTTATTATATTTTTTGTAAACTCCACTACGAAACTTTCAATTTGCATATGCACACGGAGTTTTTGCAAAGCAGATTGATAATATGACTCATTGATTGTTCTGATAATATGACTCAAACAGTAATGTTCTCTGTGTACACGGAAATCAACACTTATCCTGTGCGTGGACGCACAGCGTTAAGTGGGGATCGGAACTATGCGTGCTTTAAAATGAACGCACAGCTTAGGCACTAGCTAGCTATATTACACAACGCACAGGTCGAAATATCAAAAGAAACGTTCAGATGCCAAAAGACTAAAGTTAAACGAGGTTTGAAGTAATTAAACGTTAGTAATTTTTTTGATTATTGTAAATCCTTTCGTCTTCGCATTTCAGATGAAAAATCCGCAAAACAACCAACACGTGTTTCCTGTAACTTGTCCTGTCAGCGCTGGAACGACACTGGATATGCCGTTTACGTGATTCCAGTAGCGCGAATGTTCGCGCTGGATTCAAAAGTAGACAATCCAGTTTTTACACTGGATTGCTCACAGGATCCAGTGCATTCCAGTGCCGGTTTACATTATTCAGTCGTAATCCAGCGCTGGATTCGATCGCTGGACTGGAATAATGTAAGCCGGGCGTAATAGCCGCTTTCTACACTACATTCGCCGACAACGCGTGAAAACTACATTGATGATTGTTGAATTTTAAAAAAGGAATAAGGCATTACATTGAAAGAAACAATTTCTTGTGGTTGTAGTTCTTAATTACTCCTGCGGAAATGTAATATAAATAAATTATGCTTTATAATAAAGATATAAGGTTATTGATTAACTGAGACTTACAATAATAACCTACGATCTATTTGGTTCTGAACCAAAGCTGGGCATCTCATCATTAAGTGCAAAAAATTTCATATTCAATTATTAAATAAGTGACTGTTGAAAGCTAGTGCTAAGCTACGCTAAGGCTTATAAAGAAAAGAGCTACAAACTTGAATACCTAAATAAAGTTATTGAAACAAAAACAAGCGAATACAATGTTTTATTCATTTCATGGAACATGTAAATCATTCACCTGCATCATATAATAGGGGTTAAAGTATGAAATTGCCGATTTTTTTCCTCATTATTCATTAGTTTAAAATTCCTGTAATAAAATAGCTATGTCCATTATTCTTTTAAACTTCATTACAAGGACTTATATTTATGTATAAAATTTTATTCTTATTTTATTTATTTTTTTACTAAAAATACGTCTTCAAAAACAGCTCGTCCTAATAGGTGTCCGTCTCCGTTATGAAGATATGACTATTTTTACAGGTATCAATTATCAATTTTTCTCTCTGAGTACCCTATAGCTTAATGTTGTCTAAATATATCCACAATTGAGATGTGTGGTTCCTTAAAAAATCGCAAACATATTTCTATGGAAAAATTATTTTTTGTTAAACTCTCCATACAAAACGGCAGTTTCATACTTAAACCACTAATAATTGTAAAAACCAATAAACTTAAGATCCTTAAAAATATCTAACATAATAATGGAATATTTTGTGATAGGGTAACACACCCGATTGTTAGCACTGCACCAATTCATTGTCACTACAGAGAAAAATTAAATATAATAAGAAAGTGTTTAGGTATTCTATTCAAGTTACCAAGTGTGGATGATATTCAAAATGGCGTAGTATTTCTGTGTTTAAGTTCTTATACTCCGGTGTTTTTGTTCATTTTCACACATTGACGGTCGGATTCTGTTCTGTGGTACTACACGCTACTAATTAGTTGATAACTTTTAGAAGACGTTATTAAAGATCTTGATTTAGGGTACCTACCTTGTCTAATTGACCCACCAGTACATACAAAAAATCCATTTATTTCAAAAATAATGCAAATAAATTACATGATGATAATTGGGTAAGTCAGTCCCATTATTTGTTGCTTACAGTGCTAATAAATGTAGATAATATTTTTAGTAGTAGTAATTAGTAGACAGTAGATAATATTCTATGCTTTACAAATAAAATAAAAAATGACAAAATTTTGTTCCATACAAAATATTTCTATTACAAGTTTCTTTTTTGAATCTTTTATAGTGCTGATAATTGGGTAAGTTACCCTATCTGGACCTTGAAATATTAAATACTAATTAAAATATTTCATGATTGATAAAAAAATCACGTAGTCTAAACTAAGTATCATTAGGTAATAATTCCACATAATCATAACTTACATAATAATAATTGTACTGTATAATTCTTTGTAATACATAAAAAACTTTAAAACCAATTGAAGACCTTTAAAACAACTCTCTCTATGGAAGCAATTCTGAAATCGGGGAAAATATTTAAGCTGTTCCATACAAAATTTGCAAACGAACTCGACCGAAAAGTATGGAACAGTAGATTTTTTCTTTGTGATTCCAGTTTTGCTTAATAGAAAAAGTTGTTTGTGTTTAAAGAGTTTGAAGGTTGCTGATGACAAATAACCCCGAATAAAACATAATTTTCCCAACCTGAAATAACAAGCTCTAATTCTTTAGCAGGACTCAAATTCTATCCTCACGCGTCGCTATCCAAAACTTAGATAGAACTAATCAATATGTTATTGGGTTTGTCATATGCTGATTGAAATTTTCAAGTTAATTATACATATATAAAATCCTATAAATTCTGGTTCGATTCTTGCCTTTGAATATTTTATTTTATTTCTTTATATTTTTTTTAAATTAAGTGGGTGATTTAAAAAAAAACGTATAACTAAGTTAAGCATGGACAGCTGAATGACTGTTTTATTTCGGAAATCTCCGAGTTTAGCCCTCTTGAAGACCCTTCTCACATACCGTACCGTACGCTAATGTGAATCGACTTTATTATTTACTCAGATGGGCGTTCGTTGCCCGCCCATGTCTGATAATCGGGGAACGTAGTACTTAGTTGCAACAGTGAATACGTCCTACTGAAAGTCGGTTAGAAAATGTTATGGGATTTTCTGTAATCAAAGATCTGACGTGGGCGACCACCGTAAGGCTGCCTTTCCATTGACGCGGAACGAGCCTGCGAAGCAGAGAAACGAGGAAATACTAACCAATAGGATTGCATAAAATATCGGAGCGAAAATTTTATGCAATCCTATTGGTTAATATTTACTTGCTTCTCTGCTCCGCAACCTCACTCCGCGTCAATGGACAGGCAGCCTTAAGGCCCTATTCCACTGGGCCACCATAGTGGCGCAACTAATCACTGCCACCAACAAAATGTATACAGGTTAGGTGGACGCACATTTAGCAGAGTCGAACGCGCCGGATGAATCGAGCAAAACGAATTTTGGATTTTTTTATATTCATTTGTTATCGTTTTACAGACAATACATTCTAAAAAAATATGTTAAATTAACGTTAACGGTTTTATAAAAAAAAAGGAATGAAGCTCAAGATTATCTAGTGTTGGCAGTATAAAAAGGCGGCCATCTTGACTTGTGCGCATTCGATTCGTATCCACCGTAGTGTGCGAAAGTGTCGTATTAGAAAGTAAGAAGTGCGATAAATTTGTGAGTCGTGAAATAAATCATTTGTGAGTCAACGGTGTTTCACATTTCCCACTTCAGAATTACCTATACATTCCTATGAAACTCTCACACCTACCTGCGCGGAATCGTCCGAATTCGGAAGAACCCCAGAAATCCTAGAAGAATTTGGATGACGTCACTAGATTCGGCGCGGGTGATGCGTAAGACTCGGCTCGCATTCATTCTATTCAGTTTTCATTACAGTGAAACTATTTCTTCGGCGTGTTCGATTCTTTCGGAACGGTTATATGTACGAGACCTCCTTGACTTCAGGATATTAACCAACCAACGGACTGTTTGTTCGTGGTAGGGATTAGTTGCGCCACAATTGTGGCCTGGTGGAATAGGGCCCCTACTGTAAACATACTGTGTTCACGGCTCGTGGTTGTGATCGTTGATGCATGCAACCACTTCGCCTTTAGAAGTAAGGACAAAAGCTCGACATCCGCCCTTCATTCCCTTCAGGCACACCCATTTCTTATCAACGTTTTTCGCATTGGGATTGTTTGAGTAGTACTTATAATTTCCCAACATTAGAACTGGTTTCCCGTTCTTGCTGAAGGTGAACACCGGCTCAACTTTTATCAGGTCCTCATTCACTAAAAAAGAAATGGTTATAAAATAAAATATTTATCATGTAACATGGTTATTCAGATGTTCGTAAGATGGTTGATGGGTAATTTATATTAAATATCCAATATAGTAATTTAAAATCCACTCATTGTTTTCAAAAGTTTTATTAACTTATCTTACTCTGTTACAAACAAAATTTTTATTGTTACAGCAAAGATTTTATATTTTCATTGTTTCAAATATAGTTTAACACAAATACCATACTTACTGTTCATTGATTCAAAACAATGAAGGAAACAATTAAATTAACAAATACGTTATGCTAACAAAAGTATATACTTTTTTTAAAAGTAGATTGTCATTTCTTTAAAAATATATTTGTCGTTAATTGAATCTTGACAATTTTTCCATATAACGTTTATTTAATTTTAAGGAATCAAAAGCACAATCATTAATCTCACGTAATGAATTGAAGTTACAGAAAGGCCAAAATGGTACACTGTGTCCATGTCCATAAACATCAAAACAGTTTTTCTTACTAAGTATACATAAAAAGACATCATGCATTCCTTACAAAATATTACCGTACATGAGTATGTTAAAAAAAACTAACGAACATTAAGTGGATGGGTATCGTAGGGCAAAGAAAAGTGTTAGGGCCTGCGCAGACGACGGACTGTTGTCTGCGACAACTAAAATCCCCGAACGATCAGAGAAATGTCCGCCAAGACGTAAACTATTTGTGTTGAAATGAAACACGCTCCTTGTGCGAACATAGTCGTCAACAGGTAAGTAAAGAGGGTGCTATATGGAAACTTAATTTCTAAGATTAAGTTGTGATCAGTTGAAGTCTGAAGATGTACTTTGTTGTTTGAGGCACTTTTTCACGCGGTACCCTCAGTAATCCCATGAAGAATTATCTATACAGGATGTAAAAAGACCTAAGTCTACCCATTCTATATGTCACCGGAAAATAACAAGAACCGCAATATTATAAATTTCCTAGGAAATTTATAAACTTTCGTAGGATTCTAAACGAGAGATAAAATGTATTATTTTACGTCCACATTTTCTCAAATTGATAAACTTACCGAACTCATGCGTAAAATAATAAGTAAGCAATAATCAAACCTCATGGGCGCTCTGATTGGTTGAATAATCACTTGTTCCTTCTCCTTCCTCTCTACCGCCATTGTTCGCCATGGAACATAAAGAAACCGGTTGCTCGTGTGTTTTTGTAAAGTTTTTAATGTTGTAACTGTGTTAATAGTTTTATCACAGTTACAACAAACTGTGAAAATAGTTTTTTTTTTTGCAAATCTATTGTACCCAAGTCTCTGCACACAAGCATTGCCACTGTCAACATCGACCAATCAGTGTTTTATTTGCCGTATTTTAAAAGGGCGTAAAGTTAAAAGTTCTTCTGTGATTGGTCGAACCGTTTAGAATCTTACGAATCGATAACCGTTAGTTTATAAATTTACCATGATACGTTGCGAAAATGTGGGCGTAAAATAATACATTTTATCTCTCGTTTATAATCCTACGAAAGTTTATAAATTTCCTAGGAAATTTATTATTGCGGATCTTGTTATCTTCCTTGACATATACATCAAAACAAGAAACATATAAAAAAATTATTGCTGGGAAGTGATTTTTATTTATTTGTGTCAAAAAAAACTCCAAAAAATACCGCGCAATGTGAACAGAGTGCAAGTCGCGCGGCGCTTAGCCACTTGGAGACGTGCGCGACGTTCGGTCGGCTGAGTTGAATGGCCCCGATATCGAGTGGTCACATTGAGCGCAGACGTTTTAAAGCCATTTTTGGTATGCTTAAATGCTTAAAATTTTGATAATGTTTCTTTAGACAATAATTAATAAATAATGTTTTCAATATGTTTTGATAACAATCTTGAAAAAAATTCTTTAATAACTTCATAACTATTAATTTCCAAGGTATAGTCTAGAAGAAAAAAATGGTCCTAATGATGAGCGGAATGCGTAGTTCTCGGCTTTTTAGTAGGTCTTTTTACATCCTTTATAAGTATTGGCTACATAAAAACTTATTGAACTAGTTAAAAATAATCATACTGGAAACTACTGTCCATTTTTCATATACAAGCGGGTGAATGACAATGCACTCCTTTAACTCCGATGACATAAATCCCTTCGGTGTGAAGACACGCATTGCAGCCCTTGTGGCTGGAGCAGGCCCATCTTGTGCGATTATTGACAGAAACATAGTGTTTTCTGTATTTGTATCCGTTGTAGATACACATCGGTTTCCCATTTCGTGACAGTAAGAATTTGGCTGAAAACAGAGGACTCGATTAAGTAACGAACTACATAAGTATATGAACAGTTTTTGTGTTGCTTTTTAACTTGCAATCAGCTTAATAAAAGACAAACAAACATTTATCTAAATTTATTTCTCAAGAATTATACAATAATAATTAATTAACTTTTTTCTTATTACTAACAATTTCCCTGAGGTAAGGTAAAGCTAAAATACACTGTGTTATTTTTTATTTTACTTTTAAAAAGTTAAAGTTAAGTTTTAAAGTTATTTTACAATCAAATCAAGAAACAACTTTACTAGTCACAGATATCTTATACTGACTAATTTTTAAGAAATAACTTATAATTAATTTCCAATTATACACAAAAATACCTGCTTGCTTGTAGGCGACACAGACTGTCTCTGTTATGGTGCAATACCCCATAATAGAGACAGTCTGTCGCCGAATAGACTTAGTCTGGTCCCTATTGCTACATAATAGAGACATCATCATCAACAACAGCTCATATAATGTCCCCACCGAACTGCTCGAGCCTACCCCTCATTAGAGGCGATTAGGCCTTAGTCGACGACGCTGGCCAAGTGCGGGTTGATCGACTTCACACACAACCTAAGAATTTCTTCTTAGGTGTGTACAGGTTTCCTCACGATGTTTTTCTTCACAGTAAAAGCGTCGATTAAACGTACATATGAATTCAAAATTTTAAAACACATTGGTACGTGGCGGGGATCGAACCACGCCCTTACACACTAGCATCGACGCTTCCCTCTCAGGGAGGTCCAAAACGTGTAAATCCGTCAAAATCTCGAGGTCGAATTTTTTGACGATTACAAGACTTACTCTATACTACGTATACGAGAAAGTAAAAATATCTACCGTGTGCGTTCTTCACAGCGATCTGTGTTCATTTTTTTATCGGGTCTGTGTTCGCGTAAGGGCGCGGTTCCATTGGGCAAGTCTTACTTATATGCAAATATGACGTCAATTTGCGTTCAAGTTGTCTGCATTGGAAACATGTTTTCGAGCGTGTGCAAAATGCATCCAGTTTTCACTTGCATACAAGTTTTTCTGTATTTATATCCGCAATAAAGATATTGAATTGAATTGAATTAGAGGTGTTCAATTGAGTAAGAAATCATGGGTGAAACGACTTGCTGGCTACGGTCGGTACTGCTCACCGAGTCATTTCTTACCAAAAATATATAAAGTATCTACCTACTATCTATATTACCGATTAAGTCAAAAAAAAAACAGCATCATCGTCAGCCTGTTCAATTGGTTCAAAATTGGATTTACAGTGCAACTAACGTCTGCGCGTTCAATTTGCACGTCACTTGAATAAAAAATTTGCAAGTTTAAACTATGATTGAAATTGATACCAAATTAAATAGAAAACGAAAAACATGGAAAAATTGCTGCATAGATAAGGGCTGAGACGGGACTTGAACCCGCGAACTTTCGCTATTCAGGCCACTGCTCTTCCAACTGAGCTAAACAGGACTGTTTGACCACGACGAATTTAGCCATGTCTTTCGTTTTTTGATTACGTCATCAAGCTGACGTATGCCTAACACTGTTGCAGATTTACATCTTTAACACCCGATGAGATATTTTTTACAAATACCGTCGATCAGTTAAGTTAGACATTTTTTTTTTTTTGAAATATTGTTTTATTTTATTTTTTTTGTGTTTGGCAAGTTTAGTCATGATTGAAATAGATTGAAATAAATTAAATAGAAATCGAAAAACATGGAAAAAATCCTGTCATGGATAAGTGCTGAGACGGGACTGAAAGTTTAAACTACCTTATACAAGTTGTAGTTTGTATGCAGGTTTGTTCAAGTAGTAACCAAATTGTAACTTGACGTCAAAATTGCATGCCAGACTTGCCAAATGAATCGCGACTTATAATAAGGAAAAAACCACAGATATATCAATCTAAGGAGATCGGTCGAATCGCCGAGTTCATAGGAAAACCGAGTGTCGCGATCAGCGGTGATCATTCATTGCACGCGTCTTAAGGACTGCGAAGCGATGAAAGTTAAGCACAGCCGCAAAGGAGATCGGTCAAATCGCTGAGTTACGTATTCACTTGACTTTATCGCAAGGCGAAGTAGCGGAAATGTATGCCCACAGAGCATACACTTGTCACAAGTTAAACGCCGGCTTGGCCTATCTCCTTGTATTATTAAATCTGTGGAGAAAACGCATTGATGATGAGGCTCGTGACTGATTCTGCTATGCAATTTTGATATTGTAGAAGGGATAATGGCAATGCACCCCTCTTTCTGTCACAACTTCATTGCCCACGGTGTGCATATACGCATTACAAGATTTATGGCTGGAACACGCCCACCTCGTGCGATTATGGGATGTAATGTAATGCTTCCTGTACTTATACCCTTTGTAAATACACATCGGAGTCCCATACCGCGACGTTGAGAATTGTACTGCAAAAAAGTTGCATTTGAGTATAATTTAATATACCGGGTGTTACAGAAACAACGTTGAGCAAATGACTCCATTCTAACTGATAGCACAGTATACCAAGAATAGTAATGCGTCTTCATTCAAACTGGCCGCTATCCATTAGAATGTGTGCGTGCGTACTCGGCGCCGTGTACGCACGTACCTACTGTGACGCACACGTTGACATAAAAATATATGGGCCTAAGGTGGTCTCGCCGTCTCGGTGTGATCGCGCGTTTTTATGTCATTGCACATTCGCTCGCCGCTCGTTCCCGCCCGGCACATTTACGATAGCATTTACTAGCGTCAACGCAGAGTAGGCTAATAACTCGCCGACAGTCCGCAGATAACCTACTGTTCTTGGTATACTGTGCTGATAGTAAGTAGAAGTGATATTGTTATTATGTTACGCTCAAAGACCGAAAACCGAAAAAATAGGTCACTGCGCGTTGTGGCAATCACAGAAAGACTACTTACGAAATTAGTGTTATGACTGTAACGAAAACGCTCACAGTTAGTGCTAGTGCGTTGTGGCAATCATAAAAATTACCACATAGCGAAATTCGTGGCAATAAAGAGAAGCCATGAGACGTTGTTGTCACAAAAAAAATACACTCAGCCTGGTAGTAAAAAAAAAATAATATTGACACTAAAAGGACCTAAGTATGGTCCTTTTAGTGTCAACATTATATTATCTATTATGACGATTAGGGTTTTCAAGTGTCAACTATTAACTTAATTTGGCTGTCTGAAACACTTTTGCTATATGAAATAAAATGAGATGAGATAAGATGACATTGAGATGAGAAGAGATGAAATGAAAGAAATTTTCGTTATTATGGTACAGGCAACATAGTCTACATTTCAACCGACTTTAATAAGAGGAGGAGTTTGAGAATTTAACATTGTAACCTCGATTTTAACCGAGCCTTTGTTGGAAAATGGAAATACGAATGTCGTGACAAAATTATGTTTGCTTGTCAATTTGTGTTGAAATTGAAAGCCACTTTAACAAAACGAAGAATCGATTTTACCTTGTAAACCCCGATTTTAACCAATCATTCCATTCTTTTTCCGTAATCAGGCAACAGTGTTTAATTTTTTTTGCTTTGCTTATTATTATTTGTGTTAAAAAGAATGTCAATATACGTTCACTTTTGAGATCTCAATTCGAATATCAAAACATGAATGTTGATAAAGTACTCATTTAATATTATTTTTAAAAATGAAATGGACTTTTCCATGTGAAGTTCAGGTCACGTGATTATGTTTACCCAACAACTCCATCAAATCATTGTCATAGCTGTAAATTCTAGCAGGACAATTATCCCTCCTGGAACAAATCCATCTGACTCTGCCTTTTCTCTGTTTGAAACTCCTTCTGTACGAGTTCCCTTCAAAAATAAGCAAGGGCTTCCCTCTCCTAGATGTTGCAAAACTTAGAGCGGCAACTGAAATAAAACGATTTTGGAATACTCTCAGGACTTTTGTAATATAATGTAAGGTATTTAGGAAATGCTGGCCTTAAGTGTACAAATGTAGTCTAATCGGATTGAATAGGAAGTTATCAATTTAAATAGCGCATAAGTCGACTTCCACCACGCAAGATTTATGGTTCTTTTGCAATGATATTATATTTAAAAAGAGGAGGACCTTCATACTAATTCAAAGTCAAAAATGGTCTAAAATGTCATTGTGTATACCTACTTAAAGTTATAGGCACCTAAAGTCTACGATTTCAAGTTGTCGTATGTGGCGAGTTAACATGGCCGTATTGTAAGTTGTAAGTAAGACAACATGATATCTAGCAATAGAGTAAACGAGAAAGATATATGTTGTGCTATGCTCGGGTGTGCTAATTAGCTTAGTTTTAGGTGCCACTTTTTGCAAGCAAGTAACCTATCTATCTCTTTTTAAATATAATATCATTGTTTTTTTGTGTTTCAAAGATTACATTTATTTATTTTTATTTTCTTTATTGAAGGAAACACACAGCAATACAATTGTACATACGGATTAAACATAGTAAACATTACAGATTGCCAACAAAGTTTCTACTACTTATTAGTGGAAACTTGTAAAGTAAGTGGTTTTACATAATCGAAGGAATACAATAAATAAATAAACTAAAGCGATAATCAATCATTAACAAGATTAAAGCCATGTTGTTTAAAAATTAAAAAGAAGGAAAATTAAGAAACACAAAAGAAAATAAAATTTATAGCTATTAGACAGACACAAAAATACATTAGTTATACCTCTTCTGCTTGATTGCCGAAACAAAACCTTTGGAATTTTGGTGGAATATATAATTATAAAACGATATATCCAAATAATAACTTTATTAAAAACATCTTTATTGACAGGTCAGATATACTTATAGGATTTACAAAATAAATTCAACTGCCTAGGCCTGTCCGACTATACGGACATAATTGAGGCAGTAATCTTCTATGGAAAAAAAATGAAAAAGCTCTTTAATTAAATGGACTTTGCTAAATACTTTTAAACCGTCAAAACCCTACCAAAATTTCGGGACGAAATAATAATTATTATGCTGAGATTGAGACGAAATGGCGAAAGAAACTCCACAGCTTACGATATCGACAATCAGTGCGGCGAGGCGCGTGCGCGTTATAACTTCCAGAACCCAAACAGATTTTATAAGTAGATATCACTTACACTTACGGCAACGATATAAGCTATTTTTATCACTTGTAACGGATTAACGTTAACTTGCGCAAAACCTTCCGAAATGTAACGCTTTAACGTTTCAACAAGTTAACTTTTTTGTAACGGATTAGCGATCAAGGAACTTAACTTTTTGTTTAACGGTGTTTAACCTATGCATACTACATAAATTATTTAATTTTCTTTTAACAAAAAGAAACTTTTTCTTGCGAAATTCAGACCCCGTGATCGTGTTTACCCAACAACTCGATCATATCATTGTCGTAGCTGTAAACCCTAGCAGGACAAGCATTCCTCTTGGAGCAGATCCATCTGACTCTCCCTTTTCTCTGATAAAAACTCCTTCTGTACGAGTTCCCTTCATGAAGAAGTAAGGTCTTCCCTCTCCTAGATGTTGCAAAACGTATAGCGGCAACTGAAATAAAACGGTTTTTGAATACTGTCAGAACTTTTGTAACAAACTGTATACAGTGTACAAATATACCTAACTAATTTTATCGATAAAAACACTTTTTTTTTGTTGACGGGGAGGTCAAATTCATTTATTTACGCATCGTCCCTGCGGGGTGATGCCAACCGCAGGGGATATGTGGGACTCGAGGTAAAGGCGTTCCCTCCATACCCACTAAACATCCTCCCCGGCCTCACCTCCAGTGCGCTATTGCGGGACGGCTCGGGATCTGCGCACGTGAGCGCAACTATACCGAGACCGTCCCGACGCTGCCCGTCTAGGCACTCATTGTGCACCAATTGGTGGCCAGCAATCCACAGGGGCTACCGACTAACGCCAACCCCTTTGGGCCGCTGGCCGACGACGCCGGCCTTATAGGCCGCCTCCTCACCGACGGCTGCTCGACTTGGCGCATCCTCCTGACGAGGACACCGGGAGCAGCCATCGGACCGCACCCGGGGGACTTCGGGCGCGGTCGTGGCCCTGAAAAGCGCCGTCCGGAACTAGCCGTGGTGGGAAAACAAAAACAATTCGATGATGGCATGTGACTTCGAATGCCAAGGGGACTTGACTTCAAAAGCCACACACCCGCCGAGAAAGATTCCCCACCACGTAACCTGGGTCCGCCACGAGGAGTCTTCCGGACGTGGACCCCATCGATAAAAACACCTAAATATTGAGGGTCAAATCGCACTCTTTTCGGATCAGCCGCCTTTCAAATATTTTTTATTTAGTTTAAGGCGCTCCTGCTATATTTTCAAGGTAATAATACAATATTTTAATTTAAAAAAAGAACAATAAATTTAAATGTTTAAAAAGTGATAAATTATTCCTTTCGCGCTGTACTACTGTGGAACAATCTACCTACCTCCGTCCAAGATAGTCCGTCCATCACTAGTTTCAAATATCGATTAAAGAAGCACTACTTGTATCAAGCCTCAGGTTAATCATCGTACCTACGTTTATCCTAACTTTTGTACGTATGTATATATATTTGTATGTATGTATATAAGTATAGTTATTCTATGTATATATAATTTTGGATTTATTCGTAATTTATGTATAGTTTATATATGTACTTATAATATTTATTGATGTAACATTTAAGTATTTATTGTATTGTTTTTTTTTACTTTTATTTGCATTTTGTTAGTCACCTACACTACAATTAAGTTATTACAAACATTCATGGGTTGACTGGAAGAGATCTCTTTTAGGGATAAGTCCGCCCTTGCAAACTATGTATTATTTTTAAGTTTTTTTTGATGTATTTTCAATTGCAAAAAAGAGTATATAAATAAAAACATTAATAATCCGGTTTCAGTAGAAAACATTAATTTCTTTAATTACTCCTGAATTCCACAAAAGCTAGCACATCATTGTACATTTTTTGCAATGTATCGATAAACAAGGATATTAGTTAAAATAAAAATATTAGTTAAAATTTGTTTATATATATTATTTGTCTGTAAAACCAAATAAATTTGTTTACCCAATGACTCGATTATATCATTGTCATAGCTATAAATTCTAGCACGACAATCCTTCTTCTTGGAACACACCCATCTCACTCTTCCTTTTCTCTGATTGTAACTCTTTCTGTACGACTCCCCTTCAAGAATAAGTAAGGTCTTCCCTTTTCTAGACTTTGCGAAATGTATGGAGGCATCTGAAATAAAGTGGTATACATTTGAATAATTATGGTTGTGAACTTGGGCGGAGGAATGATACACTCGAAACTAGGGTAGAGACACTTCATCACCATCACATTCAGACACACGTAATTGACACTTCTATGGTGAAGGAAAACATCGTGAGGAAACCTGCACACACCTATGAAGAAATTCTTAGGTTGCGTGTGAAGTCGACCAACCCGCACTTGGCCAGCGTGGTTGACTAAGGCCTAATCGCCCCTATTGTGGGGTAGCCTCGAGCCCCTCGGTGCGGACATTATAATGAGCTGTTGATGATGATAACGATGATGTATAATACAGCGCTCTATCCTAGTCTCGAGTGTATCATTCCTCTTAAATGTTTTAAGTAATTTTCAGGAAACTATCTCGAGATCTTTTAAACACACAAGTGATAAGATCACGATACCATCGATGTCAACTAAATAGGCATTATTAGGGATAACTCAAAAACTACTAACAGATGTCGATAAAATTTAAACGGGACCAAGCGACAAGCACGAGCTCCAAAGGTCGAAAGAATCTTTAAAATCTGTACACCCAGTAAAGAGTAATGAGGTAACAAACAAAAAAAAACATACAGTCGAATCGATAACCTCCTCCTTTTTGAAGTCGGTTGGAAACCATAAACATTGCTAGGCACTGACACTCATTCACATTTTTTTAAACCAAAAACTATCTTTGGAGGCCACATTGGACAATTGTCAGGACTATAATAACATCTATCTAATAAAAATCACATGTTACAGTGTTTGAACTCGATGAACTCCGAAATTACTCAACCGATTTTGATTTTTTTTTGTATTTTGCTGGATTTGCTCCAACTTAGGATATACCTAAGATAGGTTTAATTATAATTTATAATCAGTAGTCCATGCTTCCGATTAATACACTAATAGAAAAATCGCACTCAACTTACGCCGAATAAAAATGTCGTACTTGACTCAGACGATCCGATATCGAGCGCCAATGCTCCGATCCCACCGATTAGTTCTCAAAATAACACTACACACTCAAGCACTAGTCACCCTTTTGTTATACACCGCACTCGTCGAACCTAGGGTCTACACACGCTTCTCGCCACCTCCGCCCCGAAACGACGTGCCCGAGCCGAGGAGCGGCCCTTTAGAGGCACTCTCGGGCATAACCCATCCAATTCGGACGCCCTAGGGACGCTAGGCGGTCAAGAAACTCCAGAGAGGGAGATGCTCGGTCGCCCAGTAATCTCCTAGGAACGTTCGACCTACAGGCTTGAGGACCCCCCAAGGTCACATCGCCTTCTTAAGAACCAGGCGACGCAGAGAATATTATCAACGATAACCTGCAGTAATCAATCGAAAAAAATACATAATTACTTTTTTATTTTGCCCATATAAACTGTTGGTACCTGTCAAATTATTTTTTCAACAACAACGTCTGGATGATATTAATATAGTCAGCTAGTACTATATTAACATAAGTTCTTTAATCGGTGGGGTGCTATGTTCCAAAATTACCCTGGGCAAAAGCTGCTGCCCGACAGACGCCTGACATCGGAACACAGAAGGGCCTTTTTCATGGCTAGCGGACCTTTGTGTCGTGGATTGGCCGGTCAACAGGCTGGTGGGCCTCATTGTGCAGAGCTGGAAGGGGGGACGCTCTTGACACGCCTCTGCTAAAAAAAATTGTGGAGCTTATTTCTTACAAGGTCTGATTTATTACATTTAACCCTATATAGGCACTCCGATTAGGATATCATTATACATGCTTTTCCGTTCTGTAAATTAAGAGAACAGAGCTTATTATGTTTAACGAATTAAAACACAATTTATAAATTACTTTGTATTCACAGCAGCGTCTTAAAAATACTTAATTTCTTATTTATTTTTCACAATTATTAACACTCATTTGTACTATGTAAGGTATACCATTTCAACAATCAAATTACAGATCCTAAAGGTTCTCGACTTCATCATGAAATGAGATTTACTAAAAAGATAATTGCAATATTTCTGATATTGGTACCACGATCTAAAGATTGTTAAATTTCCAAAGAAATTGATTAATGAATTTATAAATTTTGACACTTACATACGCAGTTTTTTATATTTCAGAAGTTCTTTTTCCTCGGAAGTTAATCAGATACAGGTACAGACGTAATTATTAAGTAATTAGACAAAAACATACATTAAATAGGGTGTTGCATGTAAAGTCAGTGCGATACTTTTTATAGCTCTCAAAACTTTATTCTTGGCTAACAGACTAAAGCACATAATTATGTCAATATGGGCTTGACTTATGACTAGTCTGCCGACCAAAGAAGTCTTCTTTACATTTTGTATGGCACTACAAATTTGGGAAATAGTCAAATAACTGAATATGACTGCGTGATAGGCTTAAAAATCAAATTCTAGAGATAATTTGAAACGAGACTTTCTGGCATAAAATGCCCTGACCTTTTACGAATATAACACCTTTTAATTATTTGGGTATCAACATCCCTATCGCAAAAAAAAGAAAAGAGTAACTACTACAGCAGAAAACAAAATAGATCCTGGATAGAAAAAATGTGCTGAGGAAAATTATAGATTAATTTCCTCATTCAGTGATTATGATTGTTACAAACTCTGATAATCTCGTCTCCTATTGTATACAAAATAGCTCTGCATCCCTTAAAACAGTGTGTAGAGCACACCCATCTCTTCTTGAGCCCTCTCGAAGTTCTTTGGCAGAAGATATAGTCGTCGATTTTAATGAGAAATTTTCCAGTCTTCCTAGATTCCAAATATTCCCATCTCACTAAAAATACAGAAATAAACATAATTAATAAATTAATCTCAATTACAAAGTCCAACTTGCTGCATCAGTTGGTAATTAGAAACAATTTCATTATTAAAATGTGAAATTGTTTCACATTTTAATGGTGAAATATAAAAACTTTAAAAAAATTGAAAAAAAAGATTGAAAATAAAAAAATGGAGGATATTTGTATTACCACCTCATGAAGTATTAATAATCAATTCGATAAACAAAGTTTGAAAAAGGCACGTATCTAAATAATCATTTTTATTTTTCAAAACCAACCAGTAAGCATAAAATATTTTGATGTCATACATGCATGTTAAATTTAGTTGCAATAAGTTAAAGCATACTCGAGTTATCGTGCTAACGCACAGACACACACAAAGATATGATTGCAAAAACGGTATTTTGGACTCAGGGAGGTCCAAAACGTGCAAATCCGTCAAAATCTCGAGGTCAAATTTTTTGACGATTACAAGACTTCCTCTATACTACGTATGCAAGAAAGTAATTAACCTAGAACCTACCACCCGCTTAAAGAAAGAACAATCATTGAAAAAGGCCGCCTGCCTGCCGCCAACTCTACTTGGGTTGGATTGGTTGTAAGTACTGGGTTTTTACCATCTCTCGACAGCAGCCAGCTTCTCTTATTGCTCTTCAATTATATTTCAGCATTATCCCGTAATATCATCAAATAGGTACACTGGCTGTAAAACTAAAAATTACACTTTTAATATAACAATTGAAAGAAAAAGGATTGTTTTTGTTTTTTGAGTTTATTTCAGCCATTTCTTAAAAAAGATCCTCGAATATGAAGTGTTTTTCACAAAATTTAACTATTTTTCGAGTTCTTTTTATTTCAGAAGTATATCTTGTATACTTATAAAGTTATTGCAATTTTAAAAGTGTGATACTTAGTTTTGCAGGCTAGTTTATTTTAAACCAATAAAACGTGAATGTTCTTTAAGTAGTAGTAGCTTCACGTCAGTTTTACAAGAACCTTGTTTGCCTATTGATTTCAAACCCAATAGAGCACCCAAAAATAAAACTAAAAGTAAAAATATTAAAAATGTTATTTAAATTAATTTAAAATTTCTCACTTTTTCAAGTTGGCCGCGGTCACGAAGTCAGCGGGCTGCGGGGCGGTGGCGCAGGAGCATTTATATAATATAATAATATATTTCCACGCTCACACCAATTATCTACCCCAAATTAAGTATCTTTAAGAACTTGTGCTATGGATCTTAGATAACGGACAAATATACATAATAATCTAGATATTTCATAAATAAACTTAAATAAATATATAAACAACCATGACTCGTGAGCAAATATTTGTGTTTATCACACTAACATTTTCCACTACCAGGACTCGAACCCGGACCGCCCGATATGTAGGCAGCGTTACTGACAACTCCACCACGACGGCGTCTATATGGCGTACGAGTGCGACGGCGTTTCTGCCCCGCCGGCGCCGCCGCCACCGCCCCGCAGTCCGCTGATTATGTGACCGCGGCCTTACAGTGTAACCGGAGATTTTTAGAAGGCGGGACGTTGGTGGGTGTTGTAGGACAAACTTCGCGTCGACTAGGTCTAGTCGGTAGATATCTCCCATGAAGTGTCATTGTCTTATAGTCTCTGTAGGGTCTCATTCGTGTAAAACTCTTAATGGTTATGTCTATCATTCACTTTGATGACTTCATCATTTCGTGTAACCACACACGCCTTGCAACCTTTTGAGGGACATTTCCAAGATAAAACTTCTGAAAAAGCAAGAGTTTTTATTTTATTTTATTGTAGGAAACTATAAATCGAGTTATTATACAATATTGAGCGAGAGGCATATAATATAACATGAATAGTTGTACATGGTTGTACAGACGATAGCAGTGCAACTAAGGTAACCGTGAGTAGATCAGACTACCCAAAACATTTCTCCAATTGATATTCAACCTTACAATTATGTAATATAAAGCGCAAAATTGATTGAGGAAATTTTACAGTTAGTCTGTTGTGCTGTTGACTGTATATCTTTTTTTAGATTTATGCACATAAAAGAGTAGAGAATATATCTTTATTTCATATCGACCATTTCAAAGACAAATACAAAGTAGGTAAATTAGAATTATCTGTACAAAGGGCAACCTTATCGCTAAGAGCGATCTCTTCCAGGTAACCTTAGGAGGATTTAAAAATATAGTACTCGAGGGAAGATGGCGACGCATTTATTTTCTATATATATCGTATAAATAACACTACATTCGAATATTGACACAACATACGAATAGTTAATACTTACTAATACATGAAAATCCTATTTATATACGTGAAAATAATAGATAGGTTGAGATTGTCTAATCTAAAACTGAAGTTTAAGCTTGATGCTGACGGTACTTTTATGAGTAATCGAAGCGTGCTACCACGTTCGTGTCTAGCCGGCGACTGAATCAACTGAATGATCAATAACTATAACAAATTTGAGTGTGTTGCATCTTTACACTGATTGTACATGTAAGAGTAAGTTAATGCAGCCCTCCTAGCATGACCACCGAAACACGATATGATATAGTAATTTATCGCTTTGAACTGTCAAAAATCATTGGATATAACAGGCATCTCGAAATTTTATAGACCCTGCGAACATGTATATGCTCTTTACGTGTTCGAAGTTTCGATAAAATTTCAAATTGGCGGTTATATCCAATAATTTTTGACAGTTCAAAGCGATAAATTGCTATATCATATCGTGTTTTGGTGGTCATGCTTGGCGGGCAGGGGCGTTGATTTTTAGATTAGAAGATCTCTAAGTGTAAATAATATACTGTACCGATTAAAATTCATCACATAATAATGACGAATAAATTAGTGTGCTCAGTTACTTGTTTTTTGAAACTGTTTAAGGTCTGGGCTTGCCTTATGGGGACAGGCAAAGCGTTCCAAAATAAAACAGCTTGTACCGAGAAAGATTTATTATAAAACTTTGTAATGTGAGAGGGATTTTCAAACCTCATGTTCTCCGACGCTCTCAAGAATCGGTAATGCGTGTCTTTATGGAATTTAAAGCGATCTTATGCCCATTTCGATTGCGTGTTACATGTGTAATAAAACACTCCAGATCCTCTTCATTACACATTTATTCTTATAAACTTGTTGGTAACGAATAACACTTTTACACTTAGAAGGTAACTATAAATAACTATTTTACACTGCAGGACACGTCCGCTCTAGACGGCGGCTCCGAATCGAATGCCCCTTACCGTGCCTTCCGCACTTTAAATATCGAACGCTATGGCGGGAAAACCGAGCTCTCTGATTGGCTCACGAAATCAGGTGACATTGCTGTCGTCGCCCAATCGTTGAGTGACACATTTTTCCCGCCATATCGTTTAGCCAATTAGAGACATTTTAGTGTTGCCATATTCACATTATGATTTCAATTATGTCATTGCAATATAAATAAAAATATATTTGAATAAAACGTAACAATGACTTAAAAAAATAACTAAACCTAACACATGTTTACTACATGAATTTAACATATGTTTAAAATATTTGTTTCAATATAACTATGGTAAAGTAAGATAAGATTTTCCAAAAATATATTTGCTATAGATTTTTATAAAATAGAAATAAACATGATAGATGACAATAATATCAATTTTAAAACTAAAATGCATACCTTCACACGGGTAATAATACAAATTTAAATAACGTAAACAATTTTAGATCTAATTAGTAGAATGCTTTAGTAGAAGGTTTCTGAGAGTGCTCCTTTCGTGTAAAAATGGTTACGACCACAGAACAGATAAAAGAGGTTAGAAGTCGCATCAAGCGATGTTAATACCAGAGCCAGTGGCGCCACACGCGACATGATATTTTTTCAATTTAACAGTATATTTGTACTTACCGGTGAAAAGAAATGTCTCCATTAGTAACATTATGAGTCTTACTTTGCTTCCTGCCAGTTATAGCACAAGACGGTGTTTTAAAATTATTTTCAACACCATTGCTCGTAATTGGTATGTAACTACACCAATTTTAGTTTCACAATGTATCATATTACCAACTTATAATTTTTCGAATTTCAAATTCAATTACCGCACAGTTTGGTAATCAAAAGTTAATAGTTTCGTAAAGAAAAGTCACGCTTTTATTTATAAGAAAAAAATAGGAACCAAAGAGAATTTATATGTAAAATGCTGAAACATTTTTGTAATTAAATAAGTTTGGCGTTTAGAAACACTCTGTTTAAAGTTATACAATTATAAAAACCTTATTTAAAATTACAACTATTAAATAGAAGTCATACATAAATATTAAAAGAATATATTTATTTTGTAAAAATTATATAATTTGCTGTTTTGGCTGTATAAGCGTCGGTACCTTAGTCTTTCGCGCACAAAGCCGTCAATGAAAAAGTAAAAGCGAGTGTTTGGCGGGTAATCATGGCGTCTGGATGTCGATTTTTATTTCGATAATTCAAAATTGCTTCGGAGTGGATTTTGTGCAGTGAAAGTGGTGTCGTTTTGTTGCATAAGCATCCGTGTTGACGAACAGTTATGAGGAATCATTGAAATTAAGGTTTTGTGTATGTGGCGTTGAGAATTGTATAGTGGTTGGAAATCCCACTATACAATTCCCATCAGTCACCATCATGAGGTCTGTACCATGCATTTCTCGCCAAGCACTCCCTAGATGCATTAAAAAGTGTGGCAGCCACATTTTAATGCAATAATCAAGAAAGAAGATGAAACTAAAGACTTGGCTGTATGGGCTAGATCCCTTTGCCGTCCCGTAACAGGGAAAATTTTACCAAAAAAAAAAAAAAAGTAAAAGCGCGCCATTTTTCAATTTTCATTACTATTTTGCAAGTAGATATTTTGCATTATGTATTAATTACTCGCAATGGTGTTGAAAACGTTGTATAACACTCGTGAGCAGTTAAAAATTACATTCTCGGCTGAATATTAAGCACTCGCTGCGCTCGTGCTCAATGTCAGCCTCGAACGTAATTTTCAACATTACTCACTTATATTATAATGCACTATTTTTTAATATTTTTCCTCTTCAAAAAGGATCGAATATGAGTGTTTACTTATATTCAGAAGCGCGCGCGCTCCGACCACTTTCGACTTCTTACCTCTTTTATTTGTTCTGTGGTTACGGCAGTAATTTACTAACACCCGTATTCATAAACATTACTATGAGATCTCTCGGATAAGAAACGAACCAATCACAGAGCTCTATTCAATGCAAGTTAGATAGAGCATCTGTGATTGGTTCGTTTTGTATCCAAGAGTCGAGAGATCTCATAGTAGTGTTTGTGAATACGTGTGTTAGATTATTTCATCATTTCGTGGAACCTGCACCCAATTTTGCAGGACATTTCCAAGGTTATTTTTTTTCAGATTTTCCAACTTCTGGAAGAATAATGAGTTAATTGAGAATAACTAGTTGAGGATAATGTTTACTTTTTTGCAGAAAACTATAAGGTTGTATGGAAGAGATCGCTCATATAGTGATAAGACCGCCCATTGTACATTTAATTATTGTTTCTGGTGTTTTTATATTGGTTCCTGATATTGTTGATGTACATACAATAAAGAATATTCTATATAAAACCCTGAAAGTATTCAGTATTGTGTGAGCGGCTGAAATATGAAATGAATGGTTAACTTGTGACACCTGTGCTTTTTCGTCGCACATTTTGTAAATTTGAAAAAATGAAAAAGCTCTCTATTTAAATGGACTTTGCTAAGTACTTTTAAATCGTCAAAAATTTAGTCACTCATACTCATTTCCGTTGCGTTAAGTTTATAAGCTTAACACTTTACTACCTAAAGTTCACGGCCCATCAAAGTATGAAAACCATACCAACGGCGCACAGAAATGACAACGCGCTAATGTACAGAAAACTCTTGTAAAGGAATTTTTTTGAAAAAGAACTATAGGTAAAGTAGGTAAGACACTATTTAAAAAAATCTTTACTTCATTACAATGGAAATGGAATCATGATAGATAAAAATAATATCAATTTCCAAACTAAAACTGAACAGGTACGTATCAATTATGAAATTATAAATCGGGTGATAGAGATGAACTACGATAACATGGCGCGCCCCTCCTAATTCCAAAACTTTTGAAAGTCACCAAACCGCCCTCACTCAAGCCACTGAGCGCCGTAGTATCAATAACTTGACTGTCTCAGACCGCTGCCAGCCTGCTACTGAAGAGGATTACTTACAAATACTTACAAAATGTGTCTACACACATTGAAACAGTAATGGAGGGGCGCGCCATGTTATCGTAGTTTATCTCTACACCATTTTTTGGAATTTAAAAACCAAAATGATCTCTTATCATCCGGGCGACTGTTCCTCTAAATGATAGCCAAGATTTTTTTATTATTATTCTTTTTCTATTTAATTTTGGTACATTTTGGAAACATTACATAGATAAGCCTTAATGACAATGGTCGTTCATATATTTAATAATATCGTCCTCATAAGTTGTTATGGAGGCTTTGCATCCTTTATAGCAGTGAGTAGAGCACACCCAACGTATCTTCATGTCGTTTTTTACTTTTGCACTGTAGGTATATCCATTGCAAACGAGCTGCCTATTACCTCTTCTTGACAAAGTATATTGTACATTATAAACTGTAAAAAAGACAATAAAATATATAATAATAAAAAATACTTCAAAACCGAAATAGTAGTTTATGTAACTATCACATAATAGGGGTTACAAAATCACGAGTGGGAGTTTTAAAAATCGGGAGTGGTCTCCCCTTGACTTTCTCGTATACCGAAAAGGACTCAAAAGTTGACCTTATATTTTGATGTCATGCATGCATGTTAAATTTGGTTGCAATAAGTTAGAGTTATCGTGCTAACGCACAGACACACACAGACATAATTCCTAAAACTGTATTTTTGGTCTCGGGGAAGTCCAAAACGTGTAAATCCGTGAAAATCTCGAGGTGGAATTTATTACGAGTCTTGCCAAGTTTTTTAATTGTATTCACGAGAGTATCCTAGTTATGTGCAGTATATTACACTAATTTATCAACACCCATACATCACTACATAGTATAAAACAAAGTCGCTATCCGCCGTCTGTTTGCCCTTATGTATGCTTAGATCTTTAAAACTTCGCAACGGATTTTGATGCGGTTTTTTTAATAGATAGAGTGATTTTTAAGGAAGGTTTATATGTATAAAACATGCATATTTACATAAGCATTGCACCCGTGCGAAGCCGGGGCGGGTCGCTAGTAAATTATATGAAACAAAAAAAAGGTTACTAACACGTTTTGAAAAAAAAGTGTTTATTTCTTAATTCTACATTTTTATATATTAAGTTTGTTCTGTAACATTATTACATACATAAATATTATGAAGCTCTTTTTTATTTCGAAGTCGGTTAAAAACGACAAAAATAATCTACACGAAATTTGATTGAAATGAATGAATTTTGAAGAATTACTCAACCAACTTCTAATCACTTGCTAACTAACATAACTTTTGTGAAATATGCTAGTCGCATTGAAGTCAAGTAAATAAATCTTCACAGCTTATCCAGGGCTAAAAAGACAATACATATTTTGCTTCATATCTTCAGCCCACAAAAAACTATTGGTTAAAATAGTGATAGAGTTAAAAAAAACACCAAATTTTATACGAGTGTATCAAAAATTATTTATGGATTAGATTTGTATAAAAAAATGGAAATTAATTTGTTCTCATATGATCACAACGGGACTTAGAGTGTTACTAGATTTTTATTTGTGATCAAGCTAGAACATAGAGATTTTATTCAATCTTAATAAAGAGGTGATTCTATAGAATTAAAATAAGCAGCAAAAATAGCCTACTTTTTTTTAATTTTAATCATAAAGAAAAACACAGAGGTCGGTTATTCTTAGAACTGACCATCACAGATCTTAAAAGACCTTCGACGTTGATCGGGCGAGCTCTCTGATAATCAAGCAGCTCGATGGAAGTCTACTAATCTACTTTACCATCGCTCCATGTCGTCGATCGTCGATCGATCGATTGTTTTGGTAACACCTTTAGAACAACATAAAGGTAAGTCCAGATTAAGTAACATGTTGCATAACTTATGCTATATAACACGTCCACATTATTTAATATTGAAAATATCGTCTACAACAATACAACTATGTTTTACATTGTTATATAGTCTGGACTCGCCTTTAGGAACTTGGCCTTGTAATATTCAAGTATCTAGTAAAAAACAACACAAAATTTTAGTCTCTGAAATAGAACATAAAATTATGTCTCAATCCTCATGAAAGCTTTTAAAACAGTTTCTGTCCTTTGTTAAACATAAACTTATTTTACAATAACTGCATTGGGTACGACTTTTGTTGTAGTGACAAAATCGACACCTTGATTGTTTGTTTAGAAGAAAAGGCATATGTTTTGCTTTTGCGGTGCGATGTCTCTTCGATGGAAGCTTTTTCGAAGGCTTTCTTTTACGTGTCCAAGTAGTCGTATTTTCACGGACTGAGTAGTAATCAACACCTGATTCAGGGCAAGTATATACATCGATAAGTACTTATATAAATCCATGAAGTCAGTCGAGGTAAGATACAGCGAACTCACCGATCGGCGCCCCAAGAAATTTATAAATATTTGACCTTGAAACTTTTTATTATCTATTTGTCTCTTTCTAACCACTAGAGCACGTGTCACGTGACCCTCTAATACGTCACACGTACTCACGTCATCATATTACTTGTGGGGAGAGTTAGAAAGACACAGGTAAGAGGAAACATTCAAAGGTTGCTTGGGGTTAAAAAAGTTGTCTTCACTTTTTTATCAGTAGCGTGGCTTCCAGTTTTAACTATAAATTTCCTGGTACGCTCGAACTGGGAACCTTGCAGAAGGCCAAGTCAAAAACACTTCATTGTTGTGGCGTTGTGTTTCTATTGGTGAGTAAGGTCGCAAGAGATTCACGGGGAAGAGGAGGGAACTAGGGTTGGCAGCACGCGAGTATCACGTCTATAGGCTACGGTGACTACTTACTACCAGGCAGGCCGTATGTTTGCCTGCCATCCGAATAACATAAAAAATTAAGACATAAATGGGTGCCAATATCATGTTCTACTAAATTCTCACATTGTTCTACTAAATAAAACCTAGTGATTTTAAAAGGAATAAGTGAGACATCAAATAAAATTCTTGCAAAATGAAAACTATTTATTGATTTTCACAATGTCATAGACTTCGAAATAATAAGAATAATGTTTATATGCGTCATATTAGCACAAACAAAATTTTAGATACAGTGTTTTTATTTTCTCTCATGAACGCTTGTATGTTAGCGTGTCTTTGTGTTCGTGAGAAAAAAATACAATTCGTTCAGTAGTACTAAAATAACAACAAGTTTATTATGCCTACAGTAGGCATGTGTTAGAAAAATTCAGACTTATGTTAGTAAGAGTGTAATACCAACGATAATAGACGTTTTCAATCTTGGTTTGGATTGAATACAATCGTAGAATAATGCAACTTTAATCCTAGCTTTCATGAAAATTAAGAAAAAGAAAGAATGTATAGTAGAACAATTTTGTGAAGATAATAAACTTAGAAAAATAAGAGAAGCTTCAACAAGATCTTAAGTATTGAAACAATACAAATACGTAGACACATCGAAGTAATTTGTACTAATCAAAGTTCGTTACGATTTGTTTGAAGCAAAGTCTTTAAATAACTTGACAGATGACTGGTAGGCTTCAACTGATGAGGATAGGTAAGCGGATTTTTCTTTTGGAACTAAAATCAACATTATAAAGTCTGAGATAAATCACTTTTTCGTGTAACGGCACATTACTTCTCATGCCGTTTTTATCTTCACTGCTAGCTTAATTTCCTAATATTATTCCTAGTTCATAACGTATCTTACACAAAGGGGATAAGACTCGAATTTAACCGTTTAAAAAATACCTCGTCTCTACGTCTGTTACCCACAAGACAAAAATTAATAACATCCTTTTCGTTTTGTTCGAACTACCCTCGAAAAGTTACAGTCGAAAACAATCCTTTTTGTTGGTATGATTATGTACATTACTCATCTTCACAATTTGGGCGCCGATAGTGTGTAATACCGCTCGACAGTGTTTATGGTTGTGTGTGGAACAGACCCATCTTTTTTTCATGCCATTCACAGCTTGGGTGCAAAAGGTAAACCCTCCAATACTAATCAGCATTTTACCGCGACGGGACTGCACAAATTTCACTGAAAGGTGAAAAGAATATAATTAGTTGTAGATAATGGTATAGAATAGATCTTTATTTGGTACAAAAACAACATTACATACTAAACATAACATAAAACAAATTGTACCAAAAGGGTCTCCGCTTAGTAAAAGCCGTGGCAAGTTGTACCACGACGCTGGTTTTCTGCGGAAGCCTTTTCGTGACAGACACGCGGCGCCGTGCAAACAAACAATACACCAGACAAAATACAAACAAAAACTTACATTATTTAACATTGCAGAAACATACAAAGAACATAAATGAGAAATATTTTTTTATATAATACAATAAATAAACACATAACCCCTACAGACACATAAAAATACGCACTAGCTAATGCCTTTTGCCAATCTGCAAGACGCTACTTCACGCTCATTTTGAATTTTTTTTTTTTTTTTTTTAATGTTACGAGATGGCAAATAAGCTTGCGGCCCACCTGATGTTAAGTGGTCACCGTCGCCTATAGACACTTGCAATATTAAGTGTAAATCACTTAACACCGCAAGTGCGTTTGGCATCCTGGGGACTAAGATGATATGCCCTCCATGCCCAGTAATTACACTGGCTACCTTTCCCTTCAATCCGAAACACAGCGAACTGCTTCACGGCAAAAATAAGAAAGGCGGTGGTACCTACCCAGACGACCCTACATATGGGTCTACCACCTAGTAAATGACAGAATGACACAGAAATGTAAGAATGGGGGAACAAGTTTGCTGGCAAGGCACTTCAATTCTTGTCATAGAAATGAGTCAAATCTAATGTCAAGTGAAAGCATTGACAGTGTGAAATATGGAGTCTCACAACACTCGTTGTAAGTACATGGGTGAAAAAAATGTCTAAAGAAGTTTACCAAAAAAAAAAAAAGGTTTACAAGTATATTTATTTAAGTAAACCAAGAAGGCAAATTAAATAACGAATGCTCTTACTCGTACATAGTAGACAATCTCAGAGAGAACTTGTGCTGCAAATGGCGTTGAATCTTTATGTTATACAAAAACAAATTAAAGTGTACAGTTTATACCCCTTCAAGAAAATGTTGTTGGGTTGCAGAGAAATAATCAGCCAAGGTTTAAGTTGCGTTTATTAACTTTGTTACAGAACAATAATATGGCCGATTCTTATCTTAACATGATTCGACCCACTGCTGGGATACAAGGCGACTCCTTGTCATCGAAGGAGGTTTAGGCAGTAGTCCATCACACTTGCCCAATGCGGATTGGTGGATGGAGTATAAGGTGATCAATACCCCTTTGCTGGTCCATTAGTCGCCTTCTACGACACCCATTGGAGGATATGGGGTGATGCTATTCTACTCCGCCGGCATCACACGGCTATTTGGACGATCCTTACTCTTGATTAATGTTTACACTCTAAGTCTCCAGAACGATATCTAGTCCATAATTTTGTGGGGTAAAGAAACCAACTTTTCCGAATAGTATGTGCAAAGCTTGTAATAATTCCAAATAACTTAAAATATTTTCCTATTATCCTAGGCATTCTTTGGTATTGTCAATTCGATAGCTTAGTCCTTGACTTTTCTTGTATATTAGTAGGCGTTGGTGCCGGGTGGCAAAGAGCCAAATCGCAAAATTTCCGATTTGTCGTGATTATGCACATTGTATAACTTGATGACTTCGTTGTTGTACGTGTGTATGACTGCGCGGCAATACCTATTGTTGTGTGTGGAACAAATCCACCTGGTCTTCAAACCCTTGACTGATTTCGCTGAGAATGTATACCCGTCGACAGATATCAACTGCTTACCACGACGGGACTGCACGAATGTCACTGAAATGTCATTAAAATTATTAGAGCTATATTTTATGAAGATGCTAAGGCAGCGACGGAAAATCGAGGTCTTTTTAGATCACTAATAGATACCTCGGTATACAAGATTTTAGATAAAGGTCAGATGCTATGTTAGTTCATTGATTAATTTGATAGGCACTAAAGCTGTAATAAACGTAATTTGCGTCAGAAATCAGTTCCGACTCCTCTGGAAGTTTTTATTTGTACTGACTCTGACCAGATGAACCATCACATCCCCTTTTACTGAATAAAACTTAATGGCTTAATCCAGTTACACCAAATGTGGTCCAATAAATCTTGAAGATTCAGTACTTTGCATGTGTATTGGAAATTTCTATAGCTGAAGATGGTGGATAACATCTCTGTTTGGCTTCTTGTCTTTAATAATATGGTGGGAATATAAAACGTTTCGCTCGTTAGTTAAAGTTTTTAAATAAATATATTGTGTTTTCGGTAAATCTAAATCAATGAAAACACTTAATGCCTCTTGATCCGTTAGCATTGTACTCTGGCTTGTGTTATCTAAGAGATTTATTTATTTATTTATTTATTTATTTATTTATTTATAGGTATACTTACAGCTAGACATACAAAACATTTTAAATAACACTTATTGTTAAAGGACATATATGTAAGCCTTTACAAGTATACACAGCATTCATAAATAGAAATGTGGTTATATAAAAAAAAATATTAAAACATATTATACTAACTAAACTATTTTTCAAAAATGATAAGTATACTAATAAAACAATTTAATGAAACTAAGTAGCACCAGGATCAAGCAATTTCATCAAAGTTGATTTCAATTTGTTTTTTGAAACATTGAAAATATCCAGGTCAGGTGATATTGCATTAAGGCCATTGTATGTGTTACAAATTCTAGCTAAGGGATAATGAAGCCCAAGATTAGTTCTGTGTGGGGGTAAAGTAAACGTTTTTGTAAGAGGTTTTCTTGGATATTTACGGGGAACAGTTATGTCGATGGAAGCCAACAGGTCGGGACATGATATTTTTTGATTAAGAACCTTGTAGAGGAATAACATGTCCAAAATAGAACGACGATTTTTCAGTGATATCATGTCAAAAAAAGATAGACGCATATTGTATGGAACTCTATGGTTTATACCCGGTGAAATATAAGCTAGATGTCTTGTGAAGGCTCTCTGTATACTTTCCACTCTTTGAGATGAATTGGCGTACACAGGATTCCAAGCAACAGATGCAAACTCAAGTCTGCTTCGGACTAGACTGTTGTAAAGTATGATTCTTGTATCGACACGGTTAAAACCTTGTAGGTTACGTTTCAAAAAACCTAGCATTTTGGCAGACTTCTTAACAACAGCGTCAATGTGAAAATGAAATTTTAATTTATTATCAATTATAACTCCCAGATCCTTCACTCTATCGACTTTTGATAAAATATTATCTTCTAGCAGGTAAGTCGTGTTTATAGTGTTAGTCTTTTTTGTAAAACTTATATGAAAGCACTTGTCTAAATTTATAGTCATGTCATTATTATTACACCAATCTTTGATGTTATCGAGGTCAGCTTGCAGCCGTTTTGCATCAGACAGATCATTAACAGTCATGTAAATTTTAAGATCATCAGCAAAAAGTGATGCTTTACTATATTGAATACGTGTAGTGATATCGTTAATAAAAATTAAAAACAAGATCGGACCAAGATGGGAGCCTTGCGGCACACCAGTTTGTGCATAGTACACTTTTGATTCGTATCCAGCTACAGACACTATTTGAGGTCTTTTTGCTAGGTATGAACTAAACCACAAAAGCAGAGACCCGCCTATCCCACAGTTTTTTAATTTTGAAAGGAGTATAGCATGACTAACCCTGTCAAATGCACTACTAAAATCTGTATATATCGCGTCAACCTGCTTACCCGCATCAACATCTTTAGATATATCAGAAATCACAGAGGCGAGATTTGTATCCACTGAACGACCCACCCTAAATCCATGCTGAGATGTTGATAAGCTGTCTTCCACGAGATTGTAAATGTGTGGGTAAACCAAAGATTTAAGCATTTTGGAAAAGGTCGACAAAATAGAAATTGGCCGGTAATTTTTTACGGAAGTTTCATCTCCCTTTTTGTGTATAGGCACTATTCTGGCCTTTTTCCATTCATCTGGGAAAACACCTTTCTTTATGGAATTATTAAATAAGATCATTAAAGGTACTGCCAGAGCACGTCTACAACGTTTCACGAATAATGGTGGAATGTTATCTGGTCCTGGACCTTTATGTATGTTGAGGTGTTTAATAGTTTTTAAAATATCGTTTTCAGTGAATTTAAGTAATTGGATAAAATTATTTGTCATTAAATCAATTGTATAAGGAATTGGGTCATTACTGCTATAGACAGAGGAAAATTGATCAGCAAACATATTCACTACATCATCGCCCGAGGATGCAGTGATATCGCCTCTAGTCATGGAAGTTGGAATGGATGACTGTCCACTACGCTTATCTTTGATATATCGCCAAAATAACTTAGGATTATTGCATATATTACTTTCCATTTGTTGTTTGTAGTTGCTCTTACATATATTAATAAGTCTATGACAACGTTCGCGCAGTAAATTAAATTCAATGTTATCTCTTGGGTTATCAAACAAAAGTAGTCTTTTTCTTATTCTATTTTTTTCATTTATAAGCCTTATCAGTGATCTACTAAACCAACTAGGATACTTGTGAATGTTTATTTTTCGCTTTGGGACAGATTTATTTATAACTGCGTATAAAATATTATAAAAATTTGAAATTGCATGATTTACATCATCGTGATCAAGGATATTTTTCCAATTGACATCTAAGAGTTCAGAATTTATTAACTCATAATTTGCCTTATAAAAATTTAAAGCTTCTCTTTTCTTAGGTGAAAGACCGCGAGCAACATTGACGGAGAGAGGTATTGTTAATATAAAACTGGGGTGATGGTTATCAAGCTTACTTAGTGAATCTGAGGGTTTCGATACATATGATGATTCTATAGTACTCAAAGCTAGATCCAAAATTCTACCCGAACCATTAGGAATATTGTTAAACTGAAACAGTCTATTTAGAGCTATAAAGTCGACTAATGAATACTGTTGCGGCAGTGCGTTAACCGCTATTTGAAAATAGTTTTTGAGGTGCAGTTACTGGAGTATAAATGAGATAATGCGTGTACTTGATCAACTTGCGTGTTTAATCGAAGTGACATGAAAATTCGGTTACAAATATTAACAATTAAGCTAGAAACAGGGAGAGGGGGCTTATGTCCAATAGCGTGGTAGATCATGCTGGTAACTAGATGTGGTGGTCACCCATTGGCACGACGCTGCGACCACGTAGTTACACGACGTGACGTCACTGGGACCCGATACTACACGAGGACGTTGGGTTACCAAAGTTAAAGGGTTCCAGTTATGCTCGATAGATGGCTCCATAGGTCTCCGCGCGAACATGCCCCCGGCCTTGAAAGCAGTGCCTTTCAAAATTATTGTCAGTCCGTTGCAACGAGTGGACAGATTTTGGTGTAACAACGTCGTACAACTCCTGAAGATGTGCGTAGGTCTGCCACTCGCGAGACACCATCTTTGCCCGGTATGGACTGTAGAACACGTCCCATTTGCCATTTCAACGTGGGAAGGTTGTTGTCCTTTATGACGACGAGGGTGTCGGGCTTGAGTTCATCTTGATGCTCTCTCCACTTGGTCCGCGCCTGCAGTTCGGAGATGTACTCTTTGGCCCAGCGAGACCAGAAATGCTGTCGCATATTTTCAATCATCTGGTACCGCTGCAGTCGATGAATGGGCGTATCTCGAAGGTCATCAGTAGCAGGTGAAGTCAGTGGGCGACCAATTAAAAAATGACCAGGAGTAAGTGGAGAAAGGTCTTGAGGATCTGCCGAGAGGGGAGATAGGGGTCTGGAATTTAGGACGGCTTCTATCTGCGTTAACACCGTACTAAACTCCTCAAAAGTGAGGTGTGCGTTACCCACTACCCGACGTAAATGGTATTTGCAGGATTTAACTCCCGCTTCCCATAAGCCGCCAAAATGTGGAGAATACGGTGGTATGAAACTAAACTTAATGCTGTTATTATGCGCGTATTCTAAAATATCAGGACTACAATTTTTTAAGAATTTAGAAAACTCATTCATGAGACCAACAAAGTTACGACCGTTGTCGGAAAATATTTCGATAGGTTTACCACGGCGTGAGATAAACCTATTTAGCGCTAACAAATATGCCTCACTAGAGAGATCGCTGACTAATTCTAAGTGCACTGCGCGGGTTGTAAAGCACACAAACAAACAAACGTATGCTTTATGCGTTTTTGCACCCCTACCTTTGCGATTCAGTACTAAAAATGGACCAGTATAATCTACTCCACTCCTTGCAAACGAAGAACTTGGAGTTATACGCTCCACAGGTAGGTTTCCCATCAGTGGTGTCAATGTTTTACCCTTAATGCGCGTACAGGTGACACATTCATGTACAGTTTGCCTAGCTAAGTTTCGACCTCCTACAGGCCACCACAGTTCGCGAACTTGATACAACAAAGCCTGTGGGCCAGCGTGTAGCAGTCGTGCGTGTTCATGTCGAAACAGTAGCTTTGTAAAATAGTGTTTACTTGACAATAATATGGGATATTTTTTATTGTAATTAAATTCAATTGAGTTGCCTAAACGCCCCCCAACTCGTATAATCTTGTTGTTATCGAGAAATATATTTAATTTTAATAAATTACTATTCTTCATAATTTTTCTACCTTTTTGTAAACAATCATATTCATTTGCGAAAGTTTCCATTTGACAGAATCGAACTAAAGTTTGCTCTGCCTGTGCCAATTCATCAACAGTAATTTTACCAATCCGTTTAATTTGTCGGCTTGACACATTATTCAAAAACCGTAATACATAAGCTAGCGCTCGCTTCATGCGTCTTAATTGTGAAAATCTGCTAAATGGAAAGAACGAAATGGACTTAGATTCCTGAACGGGACACGAAACAATAGTTGTCTTGACTTCAGGTAGATCTTCTGTCAAGTACTCAGAAGAATCGGTACAGGGAACTTCAAAGTCACTATCTTTTAAGAAGGTAGGTCCTTCCCACCATAAATTAGAAGAAGAAAGTTCCTCTAATGTACACCCACGCGACGCAAGGTCGGCGGGATTATCCTTTCCCTTCACGTGACGCCACGAACAACCCTGCGTTAGTTCATGAACCTCCGCAGTTCGATTCTGAACAAACGTTTTTAATTTGTTCGGTGCCATATGTAACCACCCTAAAACAATAGTGGAGTCTGTCCAAAATACCACATTATCAAAGGTCATGTGCAAAGAATGACGCACCTTATTATATAGCTTGGCACCATTTAAGGCACCGCACAGCTCAAGCCGTGGTATACTCAATGGCTTTAACGGCGCGACCCGGGCCTTCGAAAAAAGTAAGCGAACGGAAACATTACAATCTTTACCAATAGTGCGAACATAAACGCAGGCACCGTAGGCCGCTTGCGACGCATCGCTAAAAATATGAAGCTCCACAGTGCGAGGCTGACTACCAATTACGTGGCGAGGAACATGAATCCTATCTATAATGCGCAAAGAAATAGCAAACCGGTTCCATGCCTGAGCAACGCTAGATGAAACTGTGTCGTCCCAACCTATCTTCAACAACCACAGTTCCTGCAATAGAATCTTTGCGACGATTATTACAGGGCTAAGAAGTCCTAATGGATCAAATATTTGCGATATATTTGATAAGATAAAACGCTTAGTAATTAAATTATTTTTATTTTCGATTTGCGTGTTAAAATAAAAATAGTCTCTTAAGTTATTCCAACCAATTCCTAAGGTTTTGTTTGAAATATTTTCATTTAATTTTATTTCTTTGTACGTACTATCAATGTTAATGCTATCCTCAGTAGAAAAATTATATATCCACTTTCTAAGAGGAAAACAACCTAATTGTAAAGTATTTTTTATTTTATTACATAATTGCAATAATTCCAATTTATTATTTGATCCGCATAACAAATCGTCAACATAAAAGTCTTCATTAATTACTCGCTTTACTTCGGGATTGTTAGACTCCAATGCCAATTGTTTTAAACATCTTACGCTTAAAAAGGGGGCCGACGCGGTACCGTAGCTGACGGTATTCAGCTCATACATGCTCAGTTCGTGTGATGGATCTTCACGCCACAAAATCATTTGTAGGTTACGTTGTTTCGGGTCTACCAAACATTGCCTATACATCTTTTCGATGTCAGCGCAAACGACAAATTCATGTTGTCTGAATCGTAAAAGAATCGATATCAAATCTCCCTGTATGGCTGGACCGACTAATTGTAAATCGTTGAAAGACTTTCCGGAGGTAGACGCTGCGCTTGCGTCGAACACAACACGCAACTTAGTTGTGGTACTATGCTCGCGGAAAACACCATGATGCGGCATAAAATAACATGGCGATTGATAATTATCTACTCGAGACATGTGACCTAAATTCTCGTATTCCCGTATAAATTCTGTGTATAACGATTTGTATGAAGGCGATTGTAATAAACGTTTTTCCAACGAAAGGAATCTGCGTTTTGCTAGTGCATAAGAGTCACCTAAGACATCAGAGGACTGCTTTAGAGGTATAACAACACTGAATCTACCATCAGCAGTGCGCGTAGTGTTGCTAATAAAGTGCTCCTCACACCTACGTTCCTCTTCAGTCAATACGTCCTTAACATTGGGTAATTCCTCAATTTCCCAGAACAGTTTAAGCTGCGAATGTAAACTGTTAGCTAAATTACATTGAATGTATTTAGAATTTGGAATGTTATTATATAAAGGGCCGGAAATAATCCACCCCAGCTGCGTATTTTGTAAATAAGGGCCACACGGTAGTCTTATGCTTCCAACAGTCATAAGATCCCAAAACCTATCGGCACCTATCAAAATATCTATCACTTTGGATTCTAAAAACTGTGGGTCCGCTAACTGTACGTTGTCAGGAACATAACGTTGTAAACCAAGCTCGCGAACAGTAACACCGGGTATCGTGGATGTAATTTGTGGTAAGACGTAGCAATGAATACGCGTCTTATAAGTGGAATCAACACGAGACTTCATTTCAATAACAGAACTTTGCGAACAATGTAACACTGAATCACCTATACCTTTTATGCAATTAGTGGACTGTAAAATTGGCGTATTTAATAATTGGCATAAAGACTCGGTAATGAAGCAACGCTGGCTACCACTATCGAGCAAAGCGCGAGCCCTGTGATAACCACCACATACATCAGCGACATCTATTATTGCTGTGGATAACAAAACGGTGCTACTATTTTTTGCGTCATTTACCTGGAAGGAACAAGTGGCGGGGAATGTGACGTCAGCGCAAGGCGACGAGATACACGCTCCGTCCACACTTCCAGTCCCAGCTGTCCGCTCAGTAGCTATCACGGAAGGCAATGATAATGTGTTATTGTTTAGGTTTGCGTCGTGGAGCAACGAGTTGTGCTTTTTATTGCATTGTCTGCACGGCCCAAATCTGCAGCTATCCAAAGCATGTCCCGAGCGTAAACAATTTTCACATAGCTTATTTTTGCGAACAAGTTTTAATTTCGATTCTAAATTACTATTGATAAATTGAACACAGGAATAAAGTGGGTGATTTCCATTACATTTGTAACACGGCTTTCTAGTGCGGTTCATATTATCTTGCGGCTTATTGGTGGAAAAATTACAGTGCGATGTAGTTATATTTTGTGATTTTGTGTATGTGTTTTGTTTTTTGTTATTGAACGTGCGATTATCTATGTTACGTGAAAGCTGTAATGTTTCCAACATATCCGCGCGATCTTTTAGAAACTTTAATAAATCGTCTAGCCTAATTCGCCGTTGAGCAGTGTTATCACTCGATAACAAAGTGCACTTGTGAGTCTCCCACTCCCTTTCGGTAGTTTTATCTAGCTTTGACACTATAATATAGTTTATTAGGGTATCCCAGGTGTCTGTAGGTTCACCTAAGATTTTTAATGCGCGCAAATTTTTTAATATAGTGTCAATAAGTTTTCTAATTAGGGAGGGGGACTCTTTAGATAAAGAATCTATTGTGAATAGCGCTTTAACATGATTGGATATCAACAGTCTAGAACTATTGTACCGCTCAAGTAACAATTCCCATGCAACTATGTAGTTATCAGACGAAAATTCTATGGAATCTATAACTAATTCAGCACTACCCTTTAGCGACGATTTTAGGTAGTGGAATTTCTGAATGTTAGTAATTTGTTTGGAATTGTGCACTAACGACAAAAATGTGTCCCTGTACTCCAACCAATTCTCGTACGAACCATCGAAGGTAGGCATAGAAATAGTGGGCAACTTAACCGATTGTAATTGAGCGACATTTTGTGCGTTATTAGAGTAGTCAGCGATCTCACCGTTGTTAAGCATACATTCGGCTTGTGCCATGGTAGTATAATAAGAGTCCTCAAATAGTTCTCTTTGGTTTAACTGGTCAGGTAGTTCGCTATCAGAAACATTTTCCTCGATCTTAGTTTGGATTTCTGTGAATTCTGTAAATAGCGTAGTAGCGCCTTGAACTCGCAATTTTAAATCTATGCGATTCTGCGTGGAGATATCGCGCTGTCTATCAGCTATTGATTGCAAATAATTGGCGAACTTTGTAAGTCTACCCTTAATGATGCCGCGCTTTCTAGTTAAGTCTCTCACTAGACTATCACATTCTACACTAAGAACATTAGGGGACTTATCACGAGATTTCTCGATAGGCATTTTGGCGGTTTATGAAAATAAAGTACTCACGGTTTACGAAGGCTGTGCTAGCAAAACGACACCAAAGTTAGCACGGGCTAAAAACAGTAGAATAAGGAGATGGGAAAGGGATTTAGAGAAGGGATTGGTCCCACCAGACTGCGTACGGGTATTACGGCTCCAACACCTTCGATTCCTTGCGCGTAGATGATTCCTAGCCCAATCTCGTCTTGCGTAAGTTGCTCCAGAAGTGGCTGCGTCCTTGGTTCCAAATCGCTGATTTCGCGTAGAATTTGGCTACGAAGGTCCAAAATGTTGCGGCAGTGCGTTAACCGCTATATGAAAATAGTTTTTGAGGTGCAGTTACTGGAGTATAAATGAGATAATGCGTGTACTTGTTCAACTTGCGTGTTTAATCGAAGTGACATGAAAATTCGGTTACAAATATTAACAATTAAGCTAGAAACAGGGAGAGGGGGCTTATGTCCAATAGCGTGGTAGATCATGCTGGTAACTAGATGTGGTGGTCACCCATTGGCACGACGCTGCGACCACGTAGTTACACGACGTGACGTCACTGGGACCCGATACTACACGAGGACGTTGGGTTACCAAAGTTAAAGGGTTCCAGTTATGCTCGATAGATGGCTCCATAGGTCTCCGCGCGAACAAATACCCCAAGTTTTTATCATAATTAGTGGGCGTTGAATACGTTTTATCGCTATGACATTTCCAATTTATGAAGTTGAGATTGAAATCGCCCAGTATAACGACATCATCAGTGTGACACATGACTCTATCGATATTGTCTAGGAATATTTGTTGCTTTTCCAAGCTGGCCGGCGGTGGTAAGTACACTGCGCACACCGACACCGTTTTCTTCATACCATTGATTTTAGTTGTTACATTGACCCACAAATCCTCACAATTAGACTCCCAATTTTGGACTCGACAAGATTGGAAATCACGTGAGACAGCAATAAGTACCCCCCCGCCGTCCTGCTTGGAGTTAGTAGAACATACTCGGTCTCGACGGTATACAATGTAGCGTGCATCGAAAAGCTCGCTAGTGAAAATACCTTCATTCAACCATGTTTCTGTGAAAACTATAATGTTATAATCAGAAAGAAGAATATTTGAGTACACATCATTGACCTTTGTCCGAAGACCACGGACATTCTGATAGTAAATATTATATTTTATAACAATACACCATAACATTGACTTTAATAATACTAATTGTAATTACTTAACTATATTATGTAGATATTCGTGGCTTCGGATTAGCTTACACTCACTAAATTCGTCTTTTCTCACAAATATTCTACCATTACGCACCCAAACAAACTTGAAGCCACTTTCCTTAGCCCGTATGCGCGTTGCAGCGTGTAGTGCTTTGTTTGCTGGCGATAGATGTTCGCTCACATAAACCGGAGTGCGGTTGTCACCGAGACCAAGTTGCATCGAATTCAGTTTGTCATTAGGGTGAGTCTTGTTAAATTTAGTGACGGCAGCAAGCATGATGTCGCGATGACGTGGAGTCCGTAGTCTTGCAACCACAGTACGGGGCCGATTGTTGTCTCTGTTCAACTTTGCAACCCGAGTCACAAGCACTATGTCATCACTTGTTATCGGAGATTAACATATAGAGTCTTTGTATAACTATCAGCAAGCCTTAGTTTTTCCACGAAATTTGCTTCTATTCCTTCTCCCATTGAAAGTCGTCCCGGAACAAAGGCATTGTAGATGTGTTCAAAGCCATATTCACTAAGCAGCGTAGTATTTTTTTATTTTTCGGTTGATTCTGGCGAGTATCCATAAGATCAGGGTATTCCGCGTTTTCCAGAAGAAGTAGATAGTGTTAGCTAGTTGGTAAACTTACCAAATCTTCTGTACCCAACCAATTGCTGCTCTTTAAAAAAAATCCTTTTCCTCGACGCTTTTGCCCATCGTCAATTAAAATGGAAATAAGATTCCTTTGAATATCACTGATAATAAAACAGATGTTGACATAAGAAATATTTCCTTTAATCACTACTTAAGGATTTGATATTAGTTTTGAGTTTTTTTTCCACGGGAGTAATAATTTACGCTTAGAACACTTGAAAGTTGTAGTCATTTTGAAATTCAGCAAGATACGTAACTGTCAAACGTCTGTTTAGTTTTATTATAAATTTTTAATAGTGATATTAAGTGAATCTACTCTTTATATATTGTACATTTTGTTGTATAAGTTCACCGCAAAATTAGTGCAAACTGTAGATAAAATGTCCTATTATAGATAAAAAAAAAATATTCAAATAAATATACAATAACCGCAGATAGAGGTTTTCTGTTCCCAGACCTGTGTCATACTATTAACGATAACTTCATAAACAGCACGTATCCGCAATTTTTATAAATGCTAATTATGAATATCTACGTTACAAAACAATATCAAATTTAAAGCACCGTACAATGGAAAATGGTAGTGTTACGTTATGAATAGTATAAAAGTGGAATTTTAATCTATTGTAGTAATTTTGCTTGAATTAAATTTATAACATTTTTTTTAGTACTCCAAAGTGGCAATTCCAAAAAATGCCTATAACAGGTCTTTCGCTATATTTTAAAATTCATTTCTTTCAAAAATTTGCTGGAAAAGATATAAAGTGTTATACATTTCTAAAAAGTATGTAGATTTTAAGACAATTGTAATGTTGTAGGTTTTATGATTATATTTTTATAAAAAAAAACAATAAGTAAGGGGCAAAATACAGTTTTCTAACTTCATCGAGACTTTTGACTGATGTCTCCACGTGTGTCGCCAATCAAAACATGTCAAAGTGTATTGGCAAAGCTATTTGCTTAGAATGTGAGTGAATAACATTATTACAGTTATTTGGACGATGGTGAAGTCTGGTCATAATATGAGCAACAGTATTTCTTCTGACCAAAACTTATTCAATGCAGAAAACGTCCTTTTTGTGGAATTATGAGCACATTACTCTTTTGCAATTAAAGAGAAAACTTCGAGAAAACTTAATTTATTAAAGTAAATTATACATAAGTATACTCTTTTTAACACTCCCTCTTGTTTTAATTTTTGTACATTTTCCATTAACAAATTAACTTTTCTCGAAGTTTTCTCCTTTACTGCAATAGGTTACCCAGAATTTCACAGAAAGGAAGTGTCCATAAAACTTCACAAGTGCCAATTGTATTTTTGGTTGCAATGGCAACACTCTGTTACCGCCCTTGACCATCGTGGATGGTTCTTGAAATTTGCTAGCGAAATTTATTAATACAGTCCTGTGTAAATCTAATTGGCATTTTTATTGTACCTACAGGAAGTTTACTGCAATTAATACGTTTTGCCCAGACTGCTGAGATGAAGTTGACTGTAACATCGGTCCTGGTTGTTGGCTTTTGCGTAGGATTGTTTATTGCTGGATTGTTACTATTTGGTTTGGTGCCATTCTATGTAGGTGACAGGCTAGCAAAGCGCGTTTGCATCAATAACTTATGAATCGATGCAAATTCTTGTTGATCGCTAGTGTCGCTAGGCAATCGCACGGCTCTCAAACGCGCGCTTGTATTGTTGCAAATACAATACATAGACGCAATGTGTAAAGGCCCTTTTACACCCAACTGATAGAGCCATAAGCTAATTATATTCTTAAATCGTTTACTTACTTAATTTTGTTGAGTACAGAAGTGAATGATCAACCTTGACACTGTTGTGGAACGCTATTCAAACTTTATGCTATCCCGAACTGTAATCACCTGCTGAAATATGGCAAATAGTGACATTAACAAAACACTATATGTTGTCAGAAGCTAAAATAATGTTGCATATGATGAAAATTATTTTCTACTACATTTGCAATTTATTTCTAGAGGACCACGAACGAACGTTGTATAATGTAAAATCTTTATATACATCAGACAAAGTCGGGTAAAGATACACCATTTATAACTGAGGAACGGCTGGACCCGATTTTGATACTCTGATTTGTTGGATTCGTCTCTGCCCCGAACAGCAGAATAACTATTTAAATCTCTGAAATATTGACGTAAAAAATAAATCTAAAAATACATAGCCAATACTCGAATCGAAATTTAATCGAAAATATAGTGAACATTAATGACAACAACTGTCAAAATGATTGGTCTATGTTAAAGAATGAGTTTCAAGAATGAACGCCGACTTGAGCGTCCTACGTCTCTATCACTTTGTGCGTGATAGAAAGTGACAGACGATTCTCAAGACATGTTTGACTTCTGAGTGTCATTCTGTAATACGGGCCTAAATCACACCAGATCATTCGATCAATCTTGGGTCAGTTCTAGTTATTAATATTGTAGAGAATATTTTCTTTGTTATAAGTCTAACGGTGGAGATTTCCCGAACAAACCTGTGAAGTCCCAAAATTATCTCCAGAATTCCAGGTTCCAATCCTTGATTCGTACTAATTTGGATTTAGGAGTCAATAGGAATGCATCGTACATCTTAACGTGTATGGAGTAAGTAGATGTTAAGTATAGGACAGATCGGCACGCAAAAATATGAATTCTTTATATTTTTTTACTTTAATTCCCAGTAAAATACGAAAATATACGTGTGTCAATAACAAATAAAACACAGAGTTTTTGAAAACATTTAAACTTTATTAAACACAGGCGGAATTCAGAGTCACGCGTTTGAACAGCAAAGACAAGACTCGCGCGCTTTCCAATACGTTGCAACGTGAAATAAGCAGCGCGATTCAACATCGTCATTATAAAACGCAACTACCCACAAGTGCGTTTGCAAGCGCGCGCGTCAATACGGCGCTGATCAAACGCGTGAGTCTGATAAGTAACAATAACTATCAGCCTAATAAGTAACAACAACTACACCTGAAAAAACAAATGTATATACTTACCCGCTTATTCATAAAAACAAGTGAATTTATTAGAGATTTACAAATCGTTTGTCTCTGTTACTCTGGCACGAGATGAATGAGTTTGCTGTTTATGTAGAGAGCAGCCCGTTATGTTACTATAGAATAGAGTGTCAAATCTTTTCGCTCTATTTTGCACTTCATATCCAATAACTTTAGGTCGAATATTGTACCCATAGAATTTTTAACAGTTTCGCACATGACTCGTCATCGTCGCGGCGTGCATCCTACATGACGATGACCGCGGTGGCGGCTTTGATGCAGCAAGCACGCGTATTAATGCATAAAAATGAATGACTAAACTATTGAATTTTTGCAATTAAAAGAAAATTATCCACATTCTACAGGTTAAAAAATTATTGCCATCTTGGGATATTTCTTTAGAGGCTATAAATAATCTTTTGCCATTATTTGGTGGCACGGGTGTACACCCAATATCGTCGTTGACGCCTTCTACCACGCAAATAATACTAAAGCAATAACTCTTCTTGGTTGGTCAACAAAGGCAATGTGTGCCTTCCATTGCCACGATCTTGACGGTTATGTTCGAAACAAGGGCGATGTAGAGACGAGCTGTGTGTACTCTGTCGTCGCGTAATCGCCGTGTACGAGTACGCTGACGAGACGAGCCATGTGCGAAGGCCCTTACTCTTCGCCGACGAACGTTTCGAAAAGTCTATAGTCGGTTTTACAAATACCCCTTACAAAAACTAGCTTTTGCTTGGTCATAAAAATATATCCTTAACCTACCAACAATAAGTTATTACCATTTGCTTATTAAAACTAATATTTATACCGGAGGATAGGACCGACTATAGGTTTTTCGGCGAAACGTAATACTGGAGCGAGCTATCCGCTGGTTATGTGAACAAAAGAAATTACAGCTCACTCAGTTTTACTAGAGTGCATTTCATTGTTACTTCTAATTTTTATGATAGTTCTAAATTATGGCTGGTGTACAATAAAGAGTATTCTATCTATATATTTTATTTTGGTTCTGATAGCTATTTTTACTAATCTTAGGTCTCGAATAGTTAATTTAAATATTCTCTCTCTCTTTCGACTTTATTGACAAGATCCAATTCATTCACGCGTCGGTAACACGCAGGCAGGTGGACTGAAATCGGAATATAGCCAGAAGCAGCTTCCTACAGCGTCCAAAAATCCTCGCCTTAAAAACAAACCTTATTAACCCTTACTAACCTATCTTAATGCGACAAGTTGCTTTTTTTTTCATGATTGTGTACATTTTTGAGCTTAATGATTTCATCGGCATATGTGTGTACTAATGCTCGGCAATTTCTGTCGCTGGAACACATCCACCTAGTCTTCAGACCCCTAACAGCCTTCGTGTAGAACGTATACCCATCGACACTAATCAATCTTTTGCCTCGTCGAGATTCCACAAACACCACTGAAATATTGAAGATCAATTAAATAAACATAATATATTTTTAAGGTGAAGTTCTGTCACAAATTTATCTTCTCATCATGTGTCGTAAAGGTCTCGCCACACCGCGGACGGGACGGGGCGTCGACATACCGTCGACGTGGCGCTGAGTTGTAATACAAGAAACTATACATAACTGGTTATACAGCGTCCCATTCGACAGGACGGCGCATGTTCCGTCACGTCGACGTCGTCGAGCGGCGCCACATCGCAGCAAGACGTGACGTCACCGCCGGCTTCAGATGTCGGACGGAACGTGCACCATCCTATACCAAAAAGAGTCATGGCTGACTAGAAAAAACATGATAATTATAATAGAAAATTAGATATCGAATATTTGTCATGTTAATTTCGGATTGTCGACGTCGATGCCACGCTCGCGGTGTGACGTACACTACTTGCTGCAGGCACGCTGACGTTCCGTCGTCCCCGTCGGCGGTGTGGCGAGAGCTTCAAAGCCGGCTGAAAGGGATTCTTATCAAGGAAACACTTGCACAGTGGTAAGTAATCCACCAAGTGGGTAAGTATCAGGCAGGAGCCATAAAACTAATCAAAAACCTGTGCCTATATCTATCAGGGCCACTCGAGCTAGACGGAAAAAAAGCGCCAATGCTTTGCTTGTGTAATGTACCTCATGTATTTATTAACAAGGTTCAATGTACCTCAACCATTTACAAGATAGTAATTACGATATCCATCCTGCGGGGCCCTCGCTTGTATTACTCTCAGAATAAATAAAAATTATACTGATCGTAGGTAGTCCCAAAGTACCTCGCGATTTATGTATTAACTCAAAGACATCTTTAATAGAACAAGGGGAAATCAGCAAGAAAGTTTTGACTTTCCAGCGGGGCTCTTTGTAATTTGAATTAATAACAGCAGAAAATGCACACTATTCTTATGACTGTATTACCGATGTACCACAGTAATTCACGATTTACCAATTTTTTCACGGTTTTTCTACCCTTTAATATATAAACAAAACACTGTACTAGGCGCTTTTGGTAGGGTGTAAGATCAACAAAACAAATATTTTCTGCAATGAGTACCCTCATTTAATAAAACTATTACTATTGCTAGTGAATGTTCCTTGGCTGATATGATTTGCCTCCTTATGCGTTTTCTATCGGCTGTATAACGGAATGTGTTCTGAGCAACTATTTGAAATAATGCCAACAGCGTCTTTCTATCACCACACCGCTCGCCATCGGCAGGGTATTCATCCTCACACACTGGAACCGAGTTGGTCACGTACTGTGCGTTTTCTGAAGAAATTTTCTTCCGCGTACGCTTCGGTTGTGGAATGAACTCCCTGTCGAGGTTTTCCCTAAGGACTACAACATGGATATCTTCAAGAAAGGGGTAAAAAGTTTTTGCTAGGTCGGCAACGCACGTATGATAACCCTGGTATTGCAAGTGTCCATAAGCTGCGGTGACCGCTTACCATCAGGCGGATCGTATGCTTGTTTGCCACCAACGTGGTATAAAAAAATGGGCAGGGAATTATGATGAACTGGTATGTGCGCGTTAACATGGAGAAAGGTGTTGAGCACCCTAAGTGATGCTCGGCGACTCTTAATCCTCCATGTTTGTGCGCTACACACCCTGCATCATAATCTAAGCTGCCATTGCTCAGATCAGAGGATCAGAGGGTCAATTTATGAGAAAAATAAAGACGTATCAAACAGAATATCTTTATTATCTTTCACAAAATTAGACAAACTCAGCACTTATTCTTGATATTTCTCACGAATTTCAAATCAATAATCCGTCCAAAATCTAATTCCTTATTTCTTCTCTTCTGCTCTCAATTCTATAGTCTTCATCGACTTTAAAGGTCAAATCCATCGCGTTACCGGTTTGACATGGTTATGCATATTGTGTACCTTCACGACTTTATTTCTGCAAGTGTGTAGGATTGCAGGGCACCGCTTGTGGTTTTTCTTGTTACTATGTGTGGAGCAGACCCATCTGGCCTTCACACCTTTGTTAGATTGCTTACAGAATGTGAACCCGTCGATGCATATCAAAAATTTACCTCGACGCTTAGATGGCACAAACATCACTGAAAATTACATACATACATTATAATCATGCTCATAATCACCAAAGGGCTTGAGCAGAGTCTTAGGTAACATTTAATTACACATAAAGCCGCATCGCATAAAGGCAGTTAGGCCATCGTCATCATTTCAGCCAAGAGACGCCCACTCTTGAAACATAGGCTTCCCCCAAGTATCTCGAGCCGTATACATGTACTGTATAGGTCATACAGTGCCCCAAAAATAGTAACAGGTTGCCTGTCTGTTGACTAACTCCAAAGGGACATCAAATTCAGTGAATTAAATTGGTTTATTAGTGACTGGTTGAAGCGTTGTGGCGTAGTGCGTAAGAGCGTTGTATTCCACCCGGGAGGAACTGGTTCGAACCCCGCCACGTACCAATGTGTTTTCAAATTTTGAATTCATATTAATCGGCGCTTTTACGGTGAAGGAAAACATCGTGAGGAAACCTGACCACCCATATGAAGAAATTCTAGAGTTGTGTGCGAAGTCGACCAACCCGCACTTGGCCAGCGTGGTTGACTAAGGCCTAATCGCCCCTAATGTGGGGTAGGCTCGATCTATTATTTCACTATACTTAAGTCGAGGTAGCACAGACTAGCCGCTTGAATGTGGAGCAACCTGAACGGGAGTTATTCATACATTTTTGTGGTATTGTTGGTGAGTATGGTCGCTAGATCTCCGCGGGGTAGGGAAGAGTTCCAAGGTTAGCAGAGCGCGTGTGTTGTAAGAGTCTATAGGCTTCGGTGGCTGCTTCTCCCAGGTAGGCAGTACACCTAGCTACTTGTCTGCAAACTACTTTACATTAAAAAAAATTAAATCTGTTTTTTTTTATATAAAATGGTCAAGCAAATGACTCCAATCCACCTGATGGTGAGCAGAAGTAAGAAAATCAAACTTTCGCAGAATAGAACAACATCCCCCTTCCAATGGTTGTCGTAGAATGCGACTAATGGATCAGCAAAAGGGTATTGGTCACCTTAAACTCCGTCAACCAATCCGCATTAGGCAGGCGTGTGGGACTTCTGCCCAAACTTCCTACGATGACACGGAGAATCCTTGTGTGCCAGCAGTGGGTAAAATTACAAAGGCTGTTATCATAACAGACTTTGTAATTCGACACATAGATGATGATGAACTTTAAAATGTCATTTAAGAGTAGTGTAAGAACATGAGGTCATATTCAAGTGAACTGGAAATAATAAAGCAGGCAGAGGAAAACCGAAGAAAAGACGGACAGGTTATGGTGTTTTAGAAGATAGGACTAACTGAGGGTTCTGGGTGACACTAACGCCCCTGGTTTATCATTACTTAAAATCGGGTAAGATTAAGGATCGATTAAGATCACGAGCATTCTGTCAATGATTAAATCGAGTTTATTTATTCATCAAACACTTTAATATAACTCAATTTTTTGTAGTTCTAGGATGATTATGCACATTATTTATTCGGACAATGTCATTGTCGATAGTACACACCACCGCGCGACATTGCTTGTAGCTATGGGTGGAGCACACCCATCTTGTTTTCGATCCGTGCACTTGACTTTTCGAAAACGTATACCCGTCGATGCATAGCAAAGATCTCCCACGGCGACGAGATGGTACAAATTGCACTGAAACATAAATTATTTATTTTATTACACGAAATACAGCACGTAGGGCGGACTTAATGCTTTACAGCAGTCTCTACAGTCAGTGTATGAAGATAAATAGTCATCATCATCAACAGCTCACATAATGTCCCCACCGAGGGGCTCGAGTCTACCCCACTTTAGGATTAGGTCTTAGTAAACCACACTGGCTAAGTGCGGGTTGCACGAGTTCACACACAACCTAAGAATTTCTCCATAGGTGTGTGCAGGTAGAAGGCGACTAATGGATCAGCAAAGGCGTATTGATCATCTTATACTCCGTCCACCAATCCGCATTGGGCAAGCTTGGTGGTCTACTGCCTAAACCTCCTTAGATGACAAGGAGAGGCCTCGTGTCCCAGCAGTGGCTCGAATCATAAAGGCTGATGTTATGATGAACTGTACATCAAACACATAATACCCTTGTTCGCTATGTTGCTGGACTTCACACGTCCAGCAACACTAGCAAAAAAACAGCTGTTCCATACATTTTGGTTGTGTAGCTGTTGCACTTTTGTATGGCATTTGAATTGAACGTAATACGAGGTGATAAAAAAGTAACACTGTAGGTACAGTAACAACTGTAACATGAAATAAAAAGTTGCATTGAACCGAATTATCTGTACCTAAGTAGCTTCCATTTCTGTAGTAGTCATTGGGTTTAAAAATATTACAAATCTAAAGTAAGCATTTTGTTTATTGAGAAAAAAGTAAAAACAAATTCCCCGTGAAAGATAAAAAAACCGCCTTTTAATATTTAAGAAAATAAAGTTTGTTTTTGGTTAAATATGACGAAAAAAAGTATTCTTTAGATACGAGCCACTAGTCTGCAAAAATAAGATACACAATTTATTTACTACAAAAAAACTTTATTTAAGCTGTTGTAAAGTTTAACAATGTGCTATTAGCTTAATCAGCTTTTTAATTAAAAGCGAGTATTTTCCAAATAGAAGATTTTGTAACGTGTATAAACTTTAAAGTTGAAGATATTACCAATACATTAAAAAGAGAGTAACACTACATACATACATTTGATCACGCTCGTAATCCCATGAGGGGTTGAGCAGAGACTTAGGTACCATTTTTTAGGTAAGAAGCCACATCTGGCAGTAAGGACCATACAATGCCTCCAAATACTGACAGGTTGCTAGCCTGTCCCAAAAAGTTACAATCCCTCAGTAAAAAATATTTATTCGTAAAACGCAAAAGCCAAAAATAACCAGCCGACCTATTTGCTGTTTTTGGCAAGTGAAAGTGACAATTAACGATCTTTTAACTTATCTATTGCAGTTTTTACAGGACAAGGGTCAAAATAGCGCTATAGTAAAATGTAAGAAAGTAGTGGACCAGTTAATAAATAATTAATATACAAGGTCGGCACCTTCCCATGCTAACATAGTCATTAAAAATACTATGGCTATATCAAACCCTTTAAATTGTAAAAAAAATTAATTCTCTATACAAATAGTTCGATCAAAAAACAAAATGTATGGAAAATTAAAAAAATATTTTTACAATTTTGAATTTTTAATATCACCATAGTATTTATATGACTATGTTAGCATGGGTAGGGTGCCGGCTTCATACTCCATGTACCAAACACCTTGTATAAAGTAGTCGATCAGTTAATAGTTCGGTGATTATCACTTTCATGTGTCGAGAAATGTTAGAAAATACGCCGGCAGAACAGACGATACTTTGAAAATCCTCCCAGCAGTCCGGGAGCAGAAAAATGATTAGGAATACTTCAATCTATAGAAAAAAAAATGCAAAGTTGGCATTTAATAAAACTAACGATTTGTAACACACGAAATTATCAAATAATATAAAACTTATACAAAAACACTTCTACTACACAGCAATACATCACTTGTTATTCTTTGGCCTTTTGTAAGTGCTTAAAAAACGTAGATAATATTCATTTCACTAAAATACAATAAACCCTACAATATCTCATACTCTCTCTCTCTCTCTCTCTCTAAGAAAGAAAGAGAGAGTCTTTCTGTCTTTCAGTTTCCGAAAATCCTCGCCTTCAATACACGTCTTTTCAGTTTATTGATTATATCCTACTATTTTGCCATAGTACGTAAATGTCTTTCTTTCATGATTGTGTACATTATTGAGCTTAATAATTTCATCTTTATAAGTGTGTGCCAATGCACCACATAGTCTGTTGGTACACATCCATCGAGTCTTCAGTCCACGGACAGCCTTCGTGTAGAATGTGAACCCATCGACACTAAGCAATCTATTGCCTTGTCGTGATTTCACAAACGTCGCTGAAATATTGAACATTTATTAAATAATAATATCTAATATATTCACTAGGTGGTAGACTCAACAGCTCATAAGTAGGGTCGTCTGGGTGGGTTCCACCGCCTTTCTTATTTCTGCCGTGAAGCAGTTCACTGTGTTTCGGATTGAAGGGAAAGGTAGCCAGTGTAATTACAGGGCATGGAAGGCATATCATCTTAGTCCCCGCGATGGCAATGCACTTAAGTGATTTACCCTTAATATTGCACGAGTCTATAGGCGACGGTAACCACTTAACACCAGGTGGGCCGCAAGCTTAGTTGCCATCTCGTAATATTAAAAAATATGCTGGATGCATCAGCACAGGACCAATCGGTTTGAAGATCCTTGAGGGGGGCCTATATGCAACAATGAATATCTCACGGCCGAAATGGTGATGATGAATATATGTATTTTCAAGGTAAAGTTCTCGGTCACACATAGGATTCCCTTCTGATCGTGAGTGTCGTAAAAGTCGACTAAGGGTCATTCTGAACCTTGCACCAACGGGTCACTGACTCGGTCAAATTAGGAGAACAAATAAAGACCTTTAGAACATCTATAATGCCGTCCACAAAACTAGCAGATGCACTTCTTCCATATTTCTCGAGATTTTGACGTTGCTGGATTGCGACGACAACTTAAGAAAACTAAGTTTTATTATTGTTAATAATATTTACAAAACATATTTTTGGAAACTTTGAATGTTACAAAAACATACTAATGTATGCAATAATTTTATAGTTTATATCATTGATTGTATGTATATTAATTAATTGAGTAGTCACGTATTTATTGGCAAAAAAATTATTTAGTTATATGACAAAACAGTGCTGCTATGAAACACTCAAAGACACGCCAGTCCAGCGCCGCGATTCCTTTAGCTGGCAGCATCTGGTCCACATGACGCCGCACCAGACGTCGCCAATTTATTGTAACTTAAGTAATTGAGTAGTCACATATTCATTGGTAAAATATTTATTTACTAATATGACAAAACAGCGTTTCTAGGAAACACTCAAAGACATACGTTTTTATCTACACAAATAAGCAATACACTTTATTTGCTACAAAAAAACTTTATTAAAATTATTATAAAGACTAGACTAAACTAGGCGGAACTGCACGACCCGGCGCGGCAAAATATTGTTTCTATGTAATTGCATGAGATAGATCGCACTACGCGGCAACGAAACTGCTCGTACTCGCACGTAACAAAAGTATCGCGCAGTTCAGTTGCCGCATAGTGCGGATGTACCTTTTATGAAACTTTATTTGTAGCTTATTCGGGTTGACAATATAGAACTTATTTTCTAACCTTTTTATTTAATAAATAATAAGTAATATATTTCCACGCTCACACCAGTTAACAAGCCCAAATTAGTCAAGAACGAGTGTTATGAATACTAGATAGACAAATTTAATATAAATCATTGTTACAGATATTTTTGGGCCGCAGCTGTCAGCCGGTATGAGTGTTCGGGGTGATTTATTGCCCCCATTAACTCATACGAGTGTACGGGGTGGCCGCACAAAAACTTTAAAATACGTCTGGGTTTTTATTATTACACGGTTAAGTGGTGTTTTTTTGAATGTTGGATAATATACCCATCGAATGGTGTCGAATAGTTTTGAATTTGTTATGATAATGTAGACTTAAATTTTTTTTTTTTTTTTTTATATTTTTCCTAACATTAAAATATTTTTTATTTTGAAAAATAAATCGATAGCCTACTGTTTTTTTTTCCTTTAACGGGTTGATGTATACATTCTTTATTTAAAAAACATTAAAACGAATTTTACAAAACCAACTTAGCGATGCGTAATCTCATGGCGGAGTATTTACGACTTAATTATTGAAAATCTTGCTAATATTTTTCTACTATTTATGTGTAAAACTAGTCACTGATAACCGTTTTTCGCTTTATTTATTTGTCAATAATGATTTACATCGAAATAATACCAATACAACAAAATAAAAACTGATTTACCTGCAAGAAAATTCTCGTCAACCGAACTTACACAAAACGCAACAAAGAGAGGACTTATCGAAGTTCCACTTAATTTAAAAGTAAACTAACAACACTACGAAAGATAAAAAACACCACTTCAATAAGTTTTTACAAGTATTTAGATAACAAAACAATCATTATCTCGAATGGCACCGGTGTCAAGTACCTACGAAACACCGAGTGCGCGGGAGTGAAGTATGCGTCACTTTCAAAATTTTTAACACTGAAGTTAGCTTCAAGTGTTGGTGTTTTAAGTTTTAAAATTATATTACAGATACTAAAGAATGCCATACGCATAATATTTATGGCCTTTTTGCTTTTTTAAAAAGCATCGGAGTCCTATTTATGCAGCCCGACAGCCTGGCAGACGACTGTCAAAATTTGGGTCTGTAGACCCGAAAAACAATCGAGGTATGTAAACGTCATGGGTCTGTAGTCCCGAAAAACAATCGAGAGGTACAACCACGACTCGTGAACAAATTTTCGCGTTCATCACACAAACATTTGCTCCTACCAGGATTCGAACCCGGACCGCTTGTTGTATAGGCAGCGTTACTGACCATCCCACCTCAACGGCGTCATATATGCATATTCTACTAATAAACATGCAAATAGAAAAAATTTACTCCCAATAGACTGATAATAGTAGTACCATAATACTGACAGACCCTATAAAATCAATACAAATAATTGATTTTAAAAACTATTCCAATTAAACTGCTCATTTGGTATTTAGATACGAATAAAAACCATAAAATAATATTAAATTTTTCGCTTTTGCAGTCCTTAAAATTATCGGCTGTAAAAGCAAATTACAAATTAATATTACTTATTTCTTAAATTACTTACGGAATACGATAAACTAATTATTTGTACAACACGAAAATGTAAAATTTAAAAAACAAGTATCTTATTTTTCTTCTTACAATGTGCTCTCTTTGGTGCTCTGTTGCAGGAGTATTTATCGTTTGACAATATCATGATTATGAATGTTGTTTATCTTGACAATTTGATTGTTTATAGTGTGTATCACAGCACGACATTGCTTGTAATTGTGCGTAGAGCACATCCATCTCCTCTTCTGGCCAATGACAACGTGACTACAGAACGTGTATCCACCGATACTAAGAAGCGTGGTACCTCGACGTGACTGCACATACGTGACTGAAATGTTCAATAAGGATAAGGTCGATAAGTGGACTAGTTTAAAAGAACAAGTCTCCATAACTGTAAAATAAATTACGCACTGCAAACCCTCGAACAAAGGAGGCGTAATTTATTCACAGTTTGACTTCTCGACACGGTCGAAAGAAATATTTCTGCAAGTTTTTATTAGCTCTATGTATTGCATGCACAATTTTACATAAGCACCACAAAATTAACTAAATTATTAAAAAAATGTCAATCTTGTCGATTTCTAATTGAAATCATGTACTTACTGCATCAAAAATTAGCATGCAAGAAAACCATCAAACCAAACACACAAAGGTAAAATTTATGAAAACAAATGCCCGCCTCAGTTTGTAATGTCAGTCTCAACTGATAACTCATCTTACGTAAACGTAGAGAAAATCAGTCGTCGTGGAAGTTTTGTGAAACTTTGAAATTAGGTATTTCGAGAAAAAATTATTAGTCGAGATTATCAGTCTCGTATTCATTCTCGATCAAAAGCTGATAGAAATCTAGTGTCAGTTTACTAGACAAAAACATGCATCTCTTGATATTTCTCACGACTTTAAGGTTGCTGGATAGCGACGAAAACATAAGAAAATAAAGTTTTATTTTAGTCAATACTTAATATTTACAAAATATTGACGAAAAGTAATGATCTTATAAACTATTCTATTCTTAATTAATGGCGTTGCGATGCATTAAACGTAAGCATTTTGCCAATGCCAAGTGAAAATGTTACTAAAGTAACAAAAATTGTACGGTTGATTTGGTTTATAAAATGGAGTCTCTCAACACGTGTTTTTGCAACAAGAACTCTGGAGAAACTTCCTTATAAACTATAAAATATGTTACTTTCATAGTAATTTGCGTTAAATCTGTGCCGCGCAATCTAAAACTATCAATTATCTACTTGTGCATAGAATAACAATTATATAATAATATTTTAGACACACACGAATAAATGTTGGCAAAGAAGGACACAAGTACCACGACGCGCTCGACACAGGCTGATAGCAAGACGTCTCAATTGAGACGTTTTCAAGTCTTTGTTTAATATAATATCATTGACAAAAACATATTTTTGTTGACTTTAACAATTAAAAGAAAAGATCCACGAGCAACGCGATAGTGTAATGTCAGTGTTGCGGATAGGATACAGTAACTGCTTAACAAGGGTTTTGAGGATGATTCAGAAAATGCATCCAGAACTGAAGACGTCTAGTTGGCAGGTGGTCGATACACTAATCGAGGGCCTGACAGCTAGGCGTATCGTCTTGATGGATGAGTTTTCTGCATCATACATCAAAAGCAAAGGGTACGCCCTATACACAGGAGTAGACAGGAGCATCTTCAAGCTTCTGGACAGTGGGGGGAGGCCTGAAGGTGCTTCTGGAAACTCGGAAGGGGGTGTGACGGGTGCAACAATAGTGCCCCAAACAGATCCACAGGCGGTACCGTCAGGGGCGCCCAACTCGGCTTGTGAAGGCCTCGGGGAGACGACAGCCATGTTTGACATAGAGGCTGTCTCTTCACCAAGAACAGAGGACGACGTTTTGGGAGCCCTGGATAGCCTCCTAATTGGGACGCCGTCGCCGACAAGGCTCGACCCCATCATTGAGGTTGAGCTAGAAGACGATGATGGCGGGGTCACCCAAGGGGCTCCCACAGAGAAGTAAAAGAGAAAAGAAAGAAACAGAAGAGGACAAAAAAAAAAAAAAAAAAAAAAAAAAAAAAAAAATGGCGGGTGTAAGGTACGTACAAATCAACTTGCATCATAGTAAGGCAGCCACTGCCATTCTGGCACGTGAACTGATTAAAGACAAATATGATATTGCCCTAATTCAGGAACCTTATCTATATAAGGGCCAAATTAAGGGTCTCGGTGGAACTAAGGGCACTTTGTACTATAAATGTTCTACTAATGATATGAGAACCTGCATTTACGTCAGAAATGGTCTAAATGCAGTGTCTCTATCACAATTCTGTTGCAGGGACTTAACAACGGTCAAAGTTTACTCACAGGAGGCAGGGGTACGGCATGTGCTAATTACAGCGTCAGCATACCTCCCTTACGAAGCAGCAGATCCGGTGTCGGAGAAACTCCGAGACCTGATCAGCTATGGCAGCCGGGAAAATACAGAAATGATCATAGGCTGCGACGCAAATGCACATCACGTTGTCTGGGGCAGCTCGGACATCAACAGACGAGGAGAGAAGTTACTGGAATTTCTGGTAAGTTCGCCCTTACAAATTCTCAACAAAGGAAGTAAACCGACCTTCTTCAACGCCCGTAGGGCAGAGGTGATTGATATAACTTTAGCCACAAATAGGGCAGCTAGAGATATCACAGACTGGCATGTTTCTAATGAGGTCTCTCTATCTGACCACAATTACATATGCTTTAGGTACAGCAATATAGGTAAACCAAAAACTGTACATCGTAAGAACCCCAGGCACACCAACTGGGAAAATTACAAAAGGGACCTTAAAATAGAGCTAGGGAAACCAAACAGCAGTCTCAACTCCATATTAGATGTGGAATACGAGGCTGATAGGATAACAGACGCCTTGCAGACAGCGTGGCATACGAACTGCCGCGACAGCAAAACAGTCACAAAAAAGCTACCCTGGTGGACACCGGAGATAGCAAAGCTAAGGAAAGAAACAAGGCAGGCTTTTAACATCGCAAAAGCCCGAAAAGACTACAGCGAATACAGTAAAATGCTGACGCATTACAATACTGCTGTAAGGAAAGCCAAAAGGAAAGCCTGGAGAACTCACTGTGAGGACATTAACTCTCTTCCAGAGGGGATGAGGCTAGCAAAAGCAGTTGCAAAAACAAGAGCGAACCCTCTCGGCTTACTAAAGAACCGTGAAGGTGAACGAACAGACTCTGGGAAGGAAACCATAAAAATCCTGTTTGACACTCACTTCCCAGGATCACGTGTAATAACAGAAGAGCAGGAACCAATCGATCTGGAGGAACAGCGACAGCGCACCACCAAATTGGATTGGAACATTGCGAATAGAGTAGTAGATGAACAGAAGATAAGGTGGGCCATAGGATGCTTTCAACCATTCAAGTCACCTGGGCCCGACGAAATATATCCAATACTACTCCAAAAAAGTGACCCTCTTCTCAGTAGGCATCTATGCAGACTGTATAGAGCCTGTATTGCCTTCGGACATATACCGAAAACATGGAGGAGAGTCAAAGTAATCTACATACCAAAACCAGGTAAACCAGATTACGAAGAACCAAAAGCCTATAGGCCAATTAGTCTCCAGTCATTTATTTTAAAAACACTGGAGAGAATGGTGGACCATTACATCAGGGAAGGACCACTTAAGAAATTACCCTTACATGGATTACAATGTGCGTACCAACCTGGAAAGTCCACGGAAACTGCCTTGCACTACGTTGTAAGAAGGGCCGAGATGGCTATAGAAAATAGGGAAGTGTGCATAAGTGCCTTTGTGGATATTGAAGGCGCTTTTGACCGCACGACCTATGAGTCTATAAGGAAAGCCGCTAAGGAGCACGGCATTCCACAAACTATATGTAGGTGGATAGAATGCATGCTGAAAGGCAGAACCATACATTCTGAACTGTTAGGTGACAGACTATTAGCAAAAACTACCAGGGGCTGCCCGCAGGGGGGAGTCCTATCTCCGTTGCTGTGGAGCCTAGTAGTAGACTCGATAATAGTCAAACTGAACAAAGGGCCACTATTTACGGTGGGGTATGCTGATGACCTTGTCATCATGGCCAACGGAAAATTCCCAGGCACAGTATCGGAACTCATACAGAAAGCGTTGGATACACTAGAGGAATGGTGTAACACCAATCACCTATCAGTAAATCCCAACAAAACTACTGTAGTTCCGTTTACAAGACAAAGAAACCTTACAAGGCTTAAAACGCTACACCTATACGGAGTCGAACTGCCATGGTCCAGCGAAGTGAAGTATCTAGGATTAACCCTGGATAAGGAACTAACCTGGAAGCCACACATGGAAAAGACTGTAGCAAAAACCTTAAGGATCTTTGGAATGTGTCGGTCCACTTACGGAAAGACATGGGGTCTGAAACCTAAAATCATCAAATGGTTCTATACTACCATAGTGCTGCCGTCACTGACTTACGGCAGTATTGTGTGGTGGCCAAGGACGAAGTTAAAAACCTGCAGAGACATACTCTGTAAGTTGCAGAGAACAGCGTGCTTGGCAATCACCGGAGCATTTAGAACCACACCAACGGCAGCAATGGAGATACTATTAGATCTCCCACCGCTGCACATAGTCGTAGAAACTGAGGCAAGGAAGGCCCTATATAGACTGAGAATGTCCGGCCTGTGGGAACCTGCGCAGTTTCAGACAAAGCATACAAGGTTGGGTGAAATACCCGAATTAGATGGGTACATGAACATGAGAGGGGATAAAATATGCCCCAAACTTATGTTTCACAGGGAGTTTAAGATTAAGATTCCAACCAGAGAACAGTGGAGAAAGCATCCACCGTCCCCAGAAAAGGACAGCCTGATCTGGTTTACTGATGGGTCCAAAATGGACTCAGGTACTGGAGCTGGTATTTGTTGCAATGATTACGAAATGTATCAAAGCATGGGGAAACTTGCCACGGTCTTCCAAACGGAGATCTATGCAATAATTCTCTGTGCAATGAGGATTATAGAACAGCGTTTTAAAAACAAGATTATCTATATCCTAAGCGACAGTCAAGCAGCACTCAAAGCCCTTTCAAACCCTCGTGTCGACTCGGATCTAGTACTTAATGCGGTGAAGACCCTAAATAGGGTTGGCAAGCATAACAAAGTAGAGCTGATCTGGGTACCCGGACATGAGGGGATTAGAGGAAATGAGAAAGCTGACGAACTGGCAAGGAAGGGATCAGAAAACCCATTTGTAGGTCCTGAACCCTTTATCCCAATTTCTAAAAGCTGCATCAGCAGAGCCATCAAAGAATATGTCCTTAAAAGACATCGTATGGAATGGCAACTGTCGCCTGGCATGAAACACTCCATATCCTTCATAGGAGACTGTCCTAAAGGATGGAGTAAATTCATATATGGGGGCAGCAGACAACAGGCTCGCCTAATCTTGGGTGGGCTTACAGGGCATTATGCCACAAACCACATGCTCAATAACATGCAGATTTCAACAACATCGAATTGCAGAGCATGTGGACACGATCGGGAATCCATGGAACACCTGCTGTGCGACTGCGATTCCATAGCCAGGACTAGAATGAGTTTCCTGGGAGTGGCCTATCCAAGGCCAGAGCACTACAGGCTCTTCAAGCCCACAGTTATAGTTAGGCTGATGGCCTACATATTCAAGGAGCAACAAGAGTAAAAGGAAAGGGGAGACACAAAAGATCCCGCTGGGTCGAAGTGCTCCGTGAGGAAACTCACGGCCCCATCACAAGATAAGATAAGATAAAAACACAAGGCAGGCATATGGCCTGCCTTGCTACTTGTCTGCCAACCAATGACATAAAAAAGCTTTGAATATGAGAAAACATTCGTTTATCACAATTTTCAAATTTTAAATCAAATTACACAAATAAGCGAGACAATTTATTTGCTAAAAAAATAGTCTTTTTTTAAATAACATTGTTATATATTTTAACGAATATTACTTTTATGATGCTTTGCTTAAAGGTTTGGCAAAATAGAGCTTATTTTCCAACTTGTTTGTAAAATTAATACACATTGTTACAATTTACAACGTAAGCATTATTGAATTACAAAGTAACAGATGCTAAATATGAGAACATCGACACCAAACAATAAGGATCAGGTGACTGCATTGAAATAGTTGATAAGTGATGGAGTTTAAGAACAAGAACATAAAGTAAGTACGGCAAATCCTCAAACAATAGGAGCGCAATTGATACACATCTTGATTCATTTCATCCTCACACTATTTTCTTCTATTTGAAGTCATTATGATGTGATATAAATATTAGAACTATTCGCTTGACTACTTTATACGGTCGGAAAATTTTCTTTTAGGAGTTTTTATAACCCGTTATCATAGACAATTTCACAGGAGCACTACAAAACAAACATTGAGCAAATCAAGGGTATGTCATTTTAAACAAAAGAGTATAAAAAAGGAATATTGCATACCTACGCTTCTTTGTAGTAAGGTCAAGATAATTCTGATTGGAGTCATTTTCAGTGTCAAAAAAAAAGTAATATAATTTTATACATTTATTTCAAATTCAAACAAAATTCATAAAACAAAAAATTAATATACACGAAAATCTTAAAACCAAACTTAATAAGGTTTTATAAAAACAAGCGGCCCGCCCCAGATTAGCTTATGTAATTTTCGTTTTGCACAACTTTGCATAAATAAATCATTGGTAAGAGCAAGTTTGAAACCACAAAAAATTGTTAGAGAAATACAGATCATGACAAACGCAAACAATCAGTATGGTTCTCAATTTAAAAAAAATGACAATATGAAATAGATACGACTTAAGACAGTGTGGAGTAACAGGAGTGGACAAAGTGAGGGATGAGCACATTCCAGGAAGTTTGAAAGTAGCAACAATGGTAGAAAGACCTAGAGCATATTAGATAAAAGAAATCTGATGAGCATATTAAAAGAAAGTGATAAGAATGAATCTGGAAATGTGGATGGATACAGAAGGAGGGAAGAAAAGATGGACAGACTGTGTGAAAGATGATATCGTCACCTTTATGGTAAACTTACGAAACTGCAAAAAAACAAATTTTACAGGAGAGCGTTTTGAAACATTAAATTGATAATAATTTTGTTATGATGCAGATGTAATAAATTCTTAGATACATTTGATTTTCAAAATCCTGCTGTTTTTAAATACAATGAATGGATCACACCTATGTAGTACAACATAAGGTGCAATTTTTTTTAGATATGTCAAATTTACAAAAACTGCAGATTCGTAAGTTTGCCGTGGAGGTGACGATATGGCAAAGAAGAGTTTTAATGTTGAGATGACGGCTTATTGAGAAGACCCCAAAATAAAATTGGGAGCAGAGATAGGCACACATCTCTCTACTCCAGGCCCTTAAAGTAACTGACAATAAAATTCATGTCCAATCCGTCGACTCAATTTGTTTTATCGACGAACTTTATCATGATTATGCACATTGTTTATCTTCACGATTTCATTGCCAATAGTGTGGACTACGGCGCGGCACTTGTAGCTGTGAGTGGAGCACACCCATCTTGTTTTCACACCGTTCACAGATTGTGTACTGAATGTGAATCCGCCGATACTGAGCAAGGGTTTTCCACGGCGGGACTTTACAAACGTTGCTGAAATATAAACAAATAATGTTAATATAGAGACTACAAAGTTACTAATTAAGTGATATACCTAAACCAATATACACTTCAAGAAATGATTAAGTATAGGTGCTTTATAAAAGTTACAATAAGCTTACAGGACAGGTGAAATAACTTAATAAAGTTAGTAGTAAAACTTAAATACACATATAAACATATACATAAACAGGTGAAATAACTTAATAAAGTTAGTAGTAAAACTTAAAAAGTAAGCTTTTGGCCTCTATATAACTTTATTGATTTTAAGGTGATGGAAACTAGCCTCAACCAGATATAACTGTCGCTCTTATTAGTCGTAGTTAACATTATCACCTGACCTGATTAGCACATAATGAACCTAAGAACTACAAAAAACGTGTCTAATAAGCAAATGCGAATATTGCCCCATGCTATTTTGTCAATGAAATCAGAATTCCTGAAAGCGGAAAATGTCTTAGCAATGGATAATAAAACTCAGTAGGTGAAATAACAGCGAAATAATTTATTCGTATGGAAATCGTAAAGTTTTTAGGACACTGATAAACTTAAAAAGTAAGCTTTTGGCCTCTATATAACTTTATTGATTTTAAGGTGATGGAAACTAGCCTCAACCAGATATAACTGTCGCTCTTATTAGTCGTAGTTAACATTATCACCTGACCTGATTAGCACATAATGAACCTAAGAACTACAAAAAACGTGTCTAATAAGCAAATGCGAATATTGCCCCATGCTATTTTGTCAATGAAATCAGAATTCCTGAAAGCCGAAAATGTCTTAACAATGGATAATAAAACTCAGTAGGTGAAATAACAGCGAATTAATTTATTCGTATGGAAATCGTAAAGTTTTTAGGACACTGATTTCTAAGTGTTTCGGATTCTATTAAAGGAACAATTTATCAATTAATACGTCTTTAAAATATTAATCATTTCAATACAGTCGTCTTAATAGTTTGAAAGACAATGACAATGGGAGAGAAAATTCTGATCAGTTAAAAGTAAAATTTCAAACGCACTGTTGACATCTGAATTCCCGGTTGACATTGCAAGAACCGCATAAGGGTTTCTTACATATCTCACATTGTTTAAATGTTTTATTTTTGCACTTTTGTATAAAACACTGTCGCCTCTTTCTGTTTATATCAGGCTCTGGAAAAATGGAGAAGGCTGGAAATACCGACTTACGAGTACGTAAAGCAGAGAGAGGCATTGAATCTGAAACGGTAAAATAAATATAATGCTAAATTTAATTTTGTGAACAGGTGATTGAAAGATAGTTAACATTTAATATTTTCTTGGCATACTCCCAATCTTTATTTAGGTCATCATCAGTATTTAGGTCGGCGTAATATTATTATGTTCATCATTTCTCTTCCATATTAATCGATCAGTCATCGTCGTCTCAACATTAACTCCTGTCGTTGCGATCTAATCTCTCACACTATTTTTTGCTTCGATCTTCTTCGCTCTCTATATCTGCATTCATTCTCATCTTTTTCACTCTCAGTCTTTCTTTTTCTAGTAATGTTTTCCTAAATGAGATCAATAGTAAAATCCATCCATCATAATCACTACCGATATCATCAACATCACTGGAAGTCTCACTGTCTTAACAAAATTGATATCACTTTTACTCTTACATTTGTCTCTCTACATCCGTTTACAATCTTGATCTTAAGGTAAATCAAACTCGCACTTCAAGTACTTCAAAACTGCGACAGACACGATTAGATCAACTCAGTCAATTAGGGAGTTTTAATAAGTTTCTACTTTGTTTAATATTTTCAATATTTCCTAGTAGAGCCTATCTGAATCTTTGTACACCTACACACGTCATTATAAACCCGTATATTTTTTAATACTGAAAGTCGAGCTGCGTTCAAGAAAAAGTTTTTTCAATACACCGAGAAAGAAAACAGGCCATAGAAGTTCAATGTTACAAGCCGTCAAACTCTCAATCAAATTGCAGCCTAAAGACCCTGGGATGATTATGCACATTGTTTATCTTGACGATTTCTTTGTCAATTGTGTGTATCACTGCGCGACACTGTTTATGATTATGCGTAGAGCATTTCCATCTTCTTTTCTTGCCATAGACACCTTGGCTGCAGAAAGTAAATCCATTGATGCTAATCAGGGGCTTACCACGTTGGGACTGCACAAATTTTACTGAAATTCAATAAAAAAATGGTTTAAGAAATGAACAACTCAATAAAATATGTATTTTATACATATCTACAAATAAAATCAGTTTGTGAAAACATTTTATTGAGTTATTCATTTCTTAAACCGTATATAGAATATATTATAGGTATTCTTTTATTAGTAGATACGTTGTTTTATTAACTCATTTTATTTAATATATTGCTATTAAAATTCTTTCAATAATTATTGTTTTTAAATTGTTGCGTACCAAGCGGTTTTTAACATCATTTATTATGCACTCCGCCAAAGAATGGACTTCGCTGCCGGCATCCATATCCTCGAATAGTTATAACCCTGCTCTAGAAAGGTTACAATGAAGAGACATCTTCGTGGTAAACTCGCTCCGTCTTCGGGTTCCTCTTAGCTCCCCAGCATAGAGTGCTCCCAAGAGTGAACACATTGCAAGTAAAAAATGTACAGAAATAAATTTATACATAAGCTTTCTCTTCAATACTAAATTGGAGACAATAAAGTACATGGGCGAGCTAATTGTAAGCAGTTACATCTGTGTATTGTCTCTTGTAATACTTGGGGTATCACATGAGCGTTGTCGTGATAACTTAGTATTATATTATTTGTTTTAGTCGTTAATAGATAATCGGGGTCACCAAATATATCATGAATATAAGAAAGAGCTATATCAAAAGAGACGAGAAAATATTTATTTTTTGTTAATGTTACATCACAGTCTTTTTATAGAAATATGCTTACAACACGAATGCGATTGGGCTTATTATAAAAATGCAATTGAAGCAGATATTATTAGACATATTTTTCCCCTGAACTAGGCATTGTATTTTCTGTACTCAATATAAATAATAATGTTTATTCTATCGGTCGCTGCGTAGGCCCATATTGCAGAATGGCACTCGGAAATCAATCATGTCTTGAGAATCGCTTGTCACTTTCTTCTTCTATCAAGCACAAAGTGATAGAGACGTACGACGCTCAAGTCAGCGTTGATTCTTGAGACTAATTCTATAATACGTGCCTTAGTCTTATATATTAAAGAAATATACCATGAAATAAAAATTCCATACTGTAGAAAATCAATTATATTTTTTTGATTTACAAAGTTGAAAAAAAACCGTGACAGGAAATAAGGCTCAACAGATAGTTGTATAAAGGCGTCAACACACCATAGCCCGATAATTTGAACAATTTGCGTTTATTTTCTACATGTCTAAATTACCACAGACAACGAGTGATCCGTCCATTCTATCATAAACAATAATGAAGAAACGAAAATTTTAAGTGTGTAGACGCCTTAATATATATTGTACTAGAACTGATTTGCAAGTTTGCAACAAATTAACAATAATAATCTATATTAAATTACAAAAGGAGCGTAAAGCTCAACGTCATAAGTAGAAAACTAACCTAACTTCGTGAACGGGCACACTAAAGCGTTAATTATGAGGCATTTTGTAAATTCTTCAAGTCTATATGAATAAAAACAATTATATATCTTTCAAATGCCCATTTTTAAAAATATATCAATTTACAATTTACCCTTAAAATAATACCAACAAAGATCTAAATTCTTCACTTTGTAATTGATTTTGTTTAAAATTATCTTAACAATTTGTATAACAAATCTTCAAGGGGCTCACAGATGTTGGTTTTAACTTATTTTCTTTTGCATAGTTTTATGTACGCAATCGTAGTAATTTGATTTGGCATTTTTTTTTACATACATACCATCACATAATCCCTAAACGGGTTGAGCAGAGATTTAGGTAACATTTGCTTACACATAAAGCCATATCTGGCAGTATGGGCCATCGTCATCATCATAACAGCCTTTATAATTAAATCCACAGCTGGGACTCAAGCACTCTCCTCGTCATCGAAGGAGGTTTAGGTAGTAGTCCACCACGTTTGCCTAATGCGGATTGGTGGACGGAGTATAAGGTGATCCGGTCCATCTAATTCCGGTGGATAAACCAGTAGACTAGGAATGCAATGGGAAGCTTGACAACCCAAAAAGGTCATCGCTTCCTTAAGAACCAAGTGAAGCTCTGAAGATCATCTGCACATGGTCAGTGAAAAAGCAGTAAATCGACCTTCTTTTCTTTTTAAAGGAGAAGTTCTTGATAAATCCTCTAGCCTGTATTCCAAAACCATTCAAAAGAAGATTTCTAGCCGGAGAGCATTAATATCCCACTGGGGAGAGTCCAAAGCGATTAGTTTCTGGGCGTTAGAGTCAAAAGGGAGCAGTTCACCTGCAGGTGAAAGGCTCGGACATGTAAGTCTTTAAATTATTTTAGGTCTTTCAAAAATTTAAACAAACCAGAGCTGTAAAAAGCGACTGATGCAGTGTCTCTAAATATAAGGCAAAAGATTTCATGAATTAAATAATTTCGAAAATCGGCTTCTAAACGCTGAAGAAAATATTAATTCATTGAAAAGGAAATATAAACAGATTTTAATGCAATTAAAAAATTGCAACTGTAGGTTTTTGGATAAAAGGCATCCATATTTAATCGGATTTAATATCTTGAATCTTCAATGTGATTATCTACATTTTCCTCTTCTTTTGTATTAAAATAGTTTTTACGTATATTGGTATTTGAAATTTGATGATGCTTTTAGCTTTAGTCACAGTTAGCTTGCATTTTATGATAAATTAGGTACTTTTAGGTGACAGTTTACTTTTAGAGTAGAAAACGTACGACAAAAATTGTCGTAAGAAAGAACCTGTTTTCGTTTATATTACATTTTTCTAAGCACCCAAACGAACAGAATACTCGAGCGCCGTGTCGGTAAACTAAAACCGTACATCTGTGATACACTTACCATCGTATTAAAGAACGAGTCTTAAGAATCAACGACGACTTGAGCGTCGTCTCTTTCACTTTGTGCTTGATAGAAAGTGACCAACGATTCTCAAGACATGATTGATTTCTCAGTGTCATTCTGTAATACAGGCCTACAGCTCCAATATCTACACACCGCATATCTTATATGTGTCGGTAGTCGTGTGATCATTAGCTCTATAAGTGATCATATCACCAACAGTATGCAGAACAGCTTTACAGTGAAATTTCTCGTGGCTGGAGCATCGCCATCTTGTTTTGCTGCCAAGTCTTCCATTGATTCTGTATTTAATACCTTCTTCTATTAACACAGTTTTCCCTCTTGCTGTGACGCTGAACACTGGGCCTGCAACTAAAGAAACCTTTAGTTAGTAACAAAAATGATGTGAGATCACTTTAGAGAGTCATACAGAGAGGCGACAAGTGTATGCCCTGTGGGCATACATTTCCGCCACTTCGCCTTTCGATAAAGTCAAGTGAATACGTAACTCAGCGATTTGACCGATCTCCTTTGCGATGAAAGTTAAGCACAGCCTAACTTTCATCGCTTCGCAGTCCTTATGACGCGCGCAATGAAGAGTGTATATTACGGCATGCTCAGCTCAACTAGAACCATGTTATGTAGTACGGCCGCTGAACGCGACACTCGGTCTTCCTATGAATTCGGCGATTCGACCGATCTCCTTAGATTGATATATCTGTGGCTGTAATGATGAATGATGAAATACGTAAAGACAAAATAAAAGACCAAGATTTTTGAAACTTGCATCTCATTTTATTTTTATTTAGCAAAATATTTCTATGTTACTTAATTTACAAAAATATATACTGTCAAATTAAAAAATATACTGAATCATAATAGATCCAAAAAAGGATAACAAGTCAATTAATTGCCCTCCTCTCAATTTTATTAGGGGATGGCGCAATGTTTTCCTCTTCCATGCATCTCGGTCAGCCGTCATCTGAGCATTAACTCATTTCTTTCTCTTGTCTTTATTATTTGGTAACAGAAAGTACCAACTTAAAAATCTTCAATTCACATTCATTAAGACATGTCGCAATTGTAATCAATCATAATATTGGCTGTGAAATATAATCACGGCATAAAAATCCTACCATTCCTCTTTCCATTTTCACATAATCAAAAATGTTTCTTAACAATCATCAAACTTATAGTATTTGGTAATTAAAATTTGTGTACCTATAATGCAACATATATAATTTTCTTACAGTGTTTCTTACTACAAGATAAGTAATATAGTATCAAAATCACAAAAAAACAACAAAAATCTGTATTAATAATATTAGATACTTCATTTAAGTAATGTGCCTTCGATCTTAAGGCGGGTCCAGATATGATCATTTGCCCGATCCGATCAGCGTATCACGTATGAAGTTGTGGACGCCTCGATTTGCTCCGTATGACAACCGTATGAAACCGACATGACATGGGACGGGCCGTGTCATAACGGCGTATCGAGATTGCGTATCATGATACGCGTATCATCACCCGTCCACAATTATGTGATCATGATACACGTCGGCGATATGGATGCGCTGATCGAGTCGAGCAAATGATACATATCTGGACCCGGCTTTAAGCAGTCAATAAACTATCAATTTTTGGCTTTACCGAGTATGTACTTAAAAGTTTAGTGTAGGTTACCTGGGCCCCGATCGCGGTAAATAATTTCAAGTCGAACGCAGATGAAACACACGCACGCTGTCAAAGTTACGTTTCTGTTAAGCCCTGTCCGCACAGCAATAAAATATTCGCGCGGAAATAATATCGCGTTCAATTTGAACGCGATATTATTTGTCGCTTTGGACAGGGCTTAACAGAAACGTAACTTTGACAGCGTTTGTGTTTCATCTGCGTTCGACTTGAAATTATTTACCGCGATCGGGGCCCTGTATTAGATAATGGAAACATTTCTCTTATAAAATGTATATAATTAACTTACTTTATTTTATCTCAAGGAACACCCATGATACAACAGTCAACTATAGTTGACACGTGGTTGACACCGTAATAATTGGATTACCACATTTTTCTATTTAGAATACATCTTTAATGGTTGGCGAACCACGACCTTGAATTACTTTTAAATTTTCAAATATAACAAATTAAATTGACCGTTTATAGGTCCTCGACAAGGGGAACGAATACCTGGTAAACTTTATGGAAAGCCGCTGGATGCGGGCAGCTCTAGACAATGCCTATGTCCAACAGTGGCCGTCTCTCGGCCGAAAAGTGAAGATGCAAAAATTCAAAATCAATTTTCTCAATTACATTTGCCTTTCTGTGAGACGAAACTATTGATTTACTATAATTATTACTAATTTTCTTTAAACTTGTCCCGCTAGGTACGTGTTTCATGGCAATGTTCGCTGACGATCTTGACGACCTCAGTGCCTATAGTATGAACCGCGGCTTTGCAACCTTTAGAGTTGTGTGTGGAGCACACCCATCTAGTTTTTGAGCCTTTCAAATCTTTCTTGTAGTACGTGTAGCCATCGATTTCAAGAAGCCAATTCCCTCTTCTAGACAAAGTCATTTTGGGTTCCCAAGATTCTGAAAATAACATCAAGCTTTATTAAAAGGAATTGCAGAATTTATATAGGTACTATGGGACTTAAAAAATAAAATTATGGAGCTATAATCTTTCTTATGGAATAATTTAATTTTTGCGTTTACAAACGCGTAAATATTAATACTAGAAAAATGCAATGTTTACCATAAAAACATAAGCACCAAGCACTGACAAATTTCGACAGCGAAAAGCAGTGTCTCGGTGGCGTAATGGTCAACGCGTCCACCCGGATTGTGGAAGATGCGGGTTCGAGTCCCGCCTGAGGCAAGTCGATTTTTTTCAGTGCATTTTTCTAGTATAATCTTTCTTATTCCAAAGATCTAAATATTTCTTTATGAACTACTATATATTTATGTATTTAGCACCAAAATCGCATAAGCTGCAAAATCTGTTCTAGGAATATTACATGTCGTGGGCCGATCGTATAGTTGGGCAGATCGTGAAGTTTTGGACCATTAAAAGCTCGACCACTGTTCGAGTAACCCATTTCATAAAAAAAAAACTAAAAAATTGAAAATTTTATGTAACACCTGACATAAATTTATAGCTAAAAATCGTCTCGATATACGTCAGCTTTCAAACCAAAAAAACAGCATCAAAATTGGTCAATTCGGTTAGGAGTTACGATGCCACAGACAGACACACAGATACACAGACAGGTCAAACTTATAGCACCCCTCTTTATGCATCGGGGGTTAAAAAAGGTTGTGGTCAGGAGTGGTCAGTAGGTTCAGGGTATTTTTTAAGACCAAGCGGAGTGGACTGGTTTGTAGGAGCATCTATGACCTAAATCATAACTGCGGCATCCAATTATACGATCGACCGACGACAGATACATTTTAATAATGTGCCTTCGATCTTGAGCAGTTAATAAACTATCAATTTTCAGCTCTGAGTACTTACTTACAAGTTTAATGTAGCTAATCGAAATATTTCTTTTATTACATATTTTTAAGCACACCCATTATAAGACAGTTAACTATAGTGGACACCAATATATGGATTTCGCATTTTTTTCTTAAGAGTACATTTTATTTGTTGGTGAACCGTAAACTTGCAAACCAGTCCATTCCTAAGAGATCCATGGCTTATACAAATTCAATTGAAATTCAGTCAATTAAATTGGCCGTTTAAAGGCCCCTCACAGGGGGGACCGATGACCTGGTAAAGGTTTCGGGAAGCCGCTGAATGCGTGCAGCGCAAGACGAGATGTCCAACAGCGGGCTTCTCTCGGCCGAATGATGATGATGCCAAAATCAAAACCGATTTTCTCAATTAATTATTATATTTGGCTTTTTGTTAGACTAGACTATTGATTTATTATTTATTTTTCTTCAAAGCATATTTGGCACGTCTCTCATGATAATGTTCGTTGATCATCTTGACGACTTCACCATCAATAGTATGGACCCCGGCTTTGCAACCTATAGAGTTATGTGTGGAGCACATCCATCTCGCCTTTGGGCCTTTCTTATATCTCTTGTAGTACGTGTAGCCATCTAGTTCAAGAAGCAAATTCCCTCTCTCGGACAAAGTCATTTTTGGTTGCCCAAATTCTGAAATGAACAGCAAGCTCTATCAAACGGAATTGCAGAATTTATAGGTACTTTGGGACTTTCAAAATAAAATTGTGGAACTATAATCTTTCTTTTTCCAAAGATCTAAAGCTTTCTTTATAAACTATATTAAATGTAACTTAGCACCAAAATCGCAAAAACTACAAACTTCTGTAGTAGGAATATTAGATACATTTTAGTTTGTGCCTTCGATCTTGAGCAGTCAATAAAATAATAATGTTTTGCAAATTTTGACCGTCGCCGAGTACTTACTTACAAGTTTAATGAACCTAATAGAAATATGTCTCTTATGAAATGAATATTTCACCTACTTTTTTTTAACCCTAGGTACCTATAGTTATCACACCTATAGTAACGTGTGAAACATAGAACTTTTCACTTCTCCAGCGAATAAATTGTTTTAGGTGAGAAAACAAGGCAATACTTAAATACATGCTTATGATCGTAAAAATAATAATTGAAAATAAAAAGTAATACTGGAAAATGCACTGAAAAAAAAATCGACTTGCCTCAGACGGGACATGAACCCGCATCTTCCGCAATCCGGGCGGCTGCGTTGACCAATTACGCCACTGAGACACTGCTTTTCGCTGTCGAAATTTGTCAGTGCTTGGTGCTTATGTTTTTATGGTAAACATTGTTTCATCAAATCTTTGAAATTTGCACTTCTAAGACCCGAACGAAATATTTGACGCCCTGTTAAGATGAAACTACCTTATGGAATAATTTTATTTTTGCGTTTACATCGATTTGCGTCGATTTTTTTCAGTGCATTTTTCTAGTGTTAATATTTACGCGTTTGTAAGCGTTTGTATTTTTGCGTTTGTAAACGCAAAAATAAAATTATTCTATAATTAAAAGTAAGATTACTATAATAATACAACTTTTCACTTCTCCAGCGAGAAAATTGGTATTAGGTGAGAAAAATAAGGCTATACCTTAATACATGCTTATTATCTTAAAAATAACATTGAAAATTAAAAGTAAGATTAAAAAATAAAATAGATTGATCGTTAGTCTTATTCCGAGCTCGCAGCAAAAGCGTTTTTCCTTCGAGATTTTACGAAGCAAAAGAGTTTTTTGGTTCTGGAGAGATGAAAACATCTTTTTTCTACTTGTGTTTTTTTACATCAGTTTTGATTTATTTACATTAATCAAATTAAAATAACAACAACACAAGGGTGTGACTTCGAGTAGGTATAATTATATCGCTGCCATATTACAAATAAACGCCGCCGTCATCAATAGTGTAGGTACCTATGTTAGACCTAGTAGTGAAAACTAATTAGGCTAGTCTGTTATTTATTTTTGTAATTCAAATGTAAAATAATAAGCTGCTTGTTTTCCTAATAAAGAAAAATAAAATAAAAAAAAAACATTTCACATACTTTATTTTATCTTTAGGCACATCAATTATATGACAGTCAACTATAGTTGACATCATAATATATGGATTATCGCCTTTTTTTCTTTAGAAACTTGGCACGTGGAACATGATAATGTTCGTTGACCATCTTGACCACCTCACCGTCCTCCTTAGTATGAACTGCAGCTTTGCAACCTCTAGAGTTATGTGTGGAGCACACCCATCTCGTGTTAATGCATGGCGATTTTTTCTTGTAGTACGTGTAGCCATCGAGTTCAAGAAGCCAATTCCCTTTTCTAGACAAAGTCATTTTGGGTACCCCAAATTCTGAAATCAACAGACACTTTTATTAAACGGCATAATTTTATGTATGTTTGTATGTATATTTTAATATCTAAAACAAATTGCCGGTCAAAGAAGCTCACAGTGATAATGTTAATACAAGGGACGATAAAGAGTAAGTACCTTTGAGAATGCAATAAATAAGCTAAAAATAATATTGATAATTAACAAAAAAGTAAATACTGTTAAGTGATTTTTATGTTCCTATTTTTTTTATTATTTTAGGTTTGTTTAATTGGCATTATAGAAAAAATAGCCCTATTAATAACGTTCTGAAACTCATCTTCATAAATTTTATAGGTACTTACATTATATTTTGCTGCTAAAATATTCCTTTACATTAAAATAACCTACATTTTCATGGTTTACTTGTGAAATTTCAGTAACGTAAAACACAATATGACATTTTATTTTAACGTAAAGGACATGCTTTTTTCTAAACCACTGATTTTTTTCAATATTTGTCATACACTATTTTCTGGGTACTTTTTGTTATTTTTTTCAAAAAAAATTTATCGAAATCAACTCGGAAGCCGATCCCTAACCACCTGTATTCAGGATGTTGGTTATTTAGTTTACATGTTGTATAATAAGAAAGAGCGGAAAAATCTAAGAAACTTTGTCTTAGACCCCAAGAAAATCGGATTAAACCGTTAAAAGTTACAAAGAGATTTCGAAAATAAAAACTGTTTTTTGGCTCTCCTGAAAAATCGTGTTTTGTCCCTTACGCTAAGTGATACTGCCGGTATCGACATTGTCAATGCTGATGACAAGAAAACAATCCAAGCTGGTAGAGATCGTCTGATCGAAAAGTGAACTTTAAACTTAATGCTGACGGTCCTTTTATGAGTGATCGAACTGTGCTGCCCCATTTGTGTCTATCCGGCGGCTAAATCAACTGAATGACCAATGACTACAGCTAATTTGAGTGGGGTGCATCTGTATACTGATTTTGCATAGCGGCATTCAATCTCTAACATCTTATATTATTTTTGATAATGATGATGAAAAATCAAAAGCTATATTTTCAATTAACTATTGATTTATTATTTTTCTGACATGATAATGTTCCTCGATCACATGGTGGACCTCGCCGTCTATAGTCCGAACCGCAGCTTTGCAACCCTTATGGTGGTGCGTGGAGCACACCCATCTCGTTTTTAGGCCTGACGATTTTTTCTTGTAGTACGTGTAGCCATGGAGTTCAAGAAGCCAATGCCCTTTTCTAGACAAAGTCATTTTGGGTACCCCAGATTCTGAAATTGACAGACACTTTTATTAAACGGCATTGAAGAAATGTAGAGAAAGAAGAAATTATTTAAGAGACTTTAAAAATAAAATTGCGGGACTATAATTTTTCAGAAGGAAACTATGGTTCACCCGTACCGTAAAAATGAAATTTTAAGATTTTAAATTATATACATGTGCTGTTGCGAACCTCTTATTCACAAAAGAATCATTTAGGGAGACACATTGTTAATCCAGATGACATGAAAACAATCCAAGCTGGTAACATCTTATTAGTTTTAGACAGTGCCCAGCTAAAAGGAGTACATGTAAGGCCTCAATAATGTTGATAGTGGAAAACAGGCACACGTAATACCTATGTATATACGGATTTCAGTAAAGCTTTTGATACGGTTCCTCACGGTATCTTGTAATGAAAACTTTCTAGTTATGAGTTCGCTGGTTGATTTTGCATTTGAGTTCGCATTTTGATAACAAATAATTCCAAAAAAAATGACGGGTGACCATTTAGTTGCATTATTACTATATTGATTTTATTTGTGTTTCTATGTGTATGTTATGCTTTATTAATGCTTCTAATAAATATGTTTTCTTTCTTTCTTTTTTTAAAAACGATATTTTTGGGCTCAGGGAGGTCCTAAACGTGCAAATCTGTCAAAATCTGAACGGGCCGGCAACCTGTCACTATATTGGGAACTGAATGGCCCATACTGCCGGATGCCGTTTTGTGTGTAACCAAATGTAACTTAAGGCTCCATTTACGTAGGTGACAGGCTGGCAATCTGTCACTAAATTGGGTACTGAATAAATAAATAAAATAATAAATAAATCTTTATTTGAAACCCAAAACAATTTTATTACAAAAAATAAAACAATTGAAGCGTTAATGGCCCATACTGCTGGATGCGGCTTTATGTGTTACCAAATGTTACTTATCACTCTGCTATACCGCTTTTAGGATTATGAGCGTGGCGTATATGTATGTACCTATGAATAGCTGCTACTATGCAATCTGTTGTGTGACGCCCGTATTCACAAACAATACTTATCATAGTAAAAAACAATACTATGCAAAATAAGGCATTTCTCAGTGCCTGCGTGCGTGCCATATAGCAAGGATTTTGAAGTCTCATAGTGCGCGTGGACGCACAGGGTCGTAAAAACCTATTCATAGACAATACTAAAGTGGGGATCGGAACTATGCGTACTTTAAAATGAACGCACAGCTTAGGTAGCTAGCTAGCTATATTACACAACGCACATGTCGAGATGTCAAAAGCAACGTTCAGATGTCAAAAGTTTAAAGTTTGAAGGAGGTTTGAAGTAATAAAACGTCAGTACATTCAAAATGGGAACTAGAAAACAGAATCGAACCAATCACCGAGCGCTATTCAATGCAATGCGTTTACTTATCCAAGAGGCGAGGAACTTCATAGTAATGTTTGTGAATACGGGTGAAATATTGGACAGTAGTCTTAATTTTGCTTTATTAATGGCTATGTAGGTAATCCAAATTAACAATTTCTTCCCCCATCAATAAGAATTTAGCACGGCATCCCTTGCTATGATGAGTGGAACACACCCAACCTGTCGAGTGTTTATAATCGTATTTCTTGAAGAAAGTGTAATTACCAATTTGTATCAATGGTTTCCCCTTCTGTGACACCGTCCTGAAATACTCTGGAAGAATATCACAATAAAGTTGATTACAATTCTGTTTACATAAAGTGAGCCAGCTGGATTGTACTTGTGTGATTTGTTTTACTGACTAACATGTTCATTTCAAAATATATCAATCTTTATAGAGATATAATGACAAGAATGTGTGTCATGCGCCCTTGAGATCACATGGTAAGCAATTATTTGATCTCCAGCGCCCTGGTGATCAACTACAACACTATACAAGTTGCTTTGTTTAATAAGGTTCCTTAAACTGCTGTCACCAAGTGATTTCACGCCTTGGTTGTGTGAAGCTTGAAGATTTAAGGAGAAATGCATGGTCATTTAAATATAAATCTTGTCAGGGCTAAATTTTAGTATTTCACGCATTTTATTGAAGATAGTCCAGCGGTGCCCTCAATAAGACTTGAGAAACTACGAACGTCTTCACTTCTTTAGAAATCTCTAAGGGTTTAACTACTTAAGTGTTCAAAAACAATTCAAGCCTTACAATCATAAGCGCCAGCTTGCGTTTGCTTTGGGTTTAAAATATTTTTTAAGCAATTAAAATTAATATTGACAGTCCATTAAAGGTACCAGCTAAACAACTCAGAAAGAAAACAACATTGTTGAAGTTATACATTTCATTATACTGTCACAACGAGTAAGGGAATGCTACAATTGAAATAATCTTACTGCTAAGGAAAATCTTGAAAACATTATCTACAAGTCGTTAGAGATATAAAGTGCACAGACAATGAAATTTAATATATAACCTACGGATAATAAGCGATCTCCATTAGATCAAACAGATTATTATTGATCGAATCTACTAAGGATTCATCAACAAACAGTTTTATTTGGTTACAAATTCGCACACGCTACAATACGGCGTATTAAAAGATCCGCCTGCAACATATACACTATTACAAGTCTACGATGAAGAACAATTTACAGACAACTTCGTTAAACCTAATAGAAAGTTAGATATAATATTTATTACTCACCTAATAATGACATAAAATGTACACCTGAATCGCATATAAATATTGATAACCATTAATTACTTATCACAATATTAAATTAGGAAAGTCAATCTACACAAATATTTACGACACAAAAATTATTCTAACATTAACGATATAGACAATAAGTCAAGACTGGAAGCAGAAACGTTTAAAATTAGTTTACAGTTGACACAAATGTTCAGTGTCACGCCACGCGTCTGCTAATTAAGCTTGATATCACTTAAGAAAGAGTTCATTTACTTCTATATACACAATTTTTGTAGTAATCATTAGGATATTATACCTAAATGTCAAAATCATAATACTTTTATTTTATTTTCTCGTTAAACAGGCAGTGTCTTAATTACTGATTTGCTAAGTAACAAGTTATTAACAATGAAATAGATACAATAGATTTATTTGAAACGAAAACAACTGCGTTAGTGGTTTTAAATAGTCAAGCCACCATATCTTATATTCTTCTTGATTTTAAAATGATATATGACTAGATTTCTCTTAAAACACCAATTATTATAACGTTAAGCGAGACCTAACGAACATGCACGAATTTTAACTACAAACATCGAATTTTCCATCGTATGTTTACTTAGTTATAGCCAGAATTCCTCAAATAGTTACTCTAGATAAGGTCTTTGATGATGATATTCTTTCAATGGTTGTGCTGCTTGTTGACTCTAATGATTTCGGCTCCTAAGGTATAGATAGTAGCTCGGCAACCCTTCCTGTTATGAGTAGAGCACTCCCACTGTGTTCTCAAGCCAAACTCTCTCTTCTTGGAGTATCGGTAACCATTGAATAGCACATTAGGTCTGCCTCGCTGCGATAAAACCATTCTGCATTCTGGAAATGCACAAAATTATTAAATGTCTATCCGAATGATCTTAGAGGGCTCTAATCGCTACTTATCAGTTAAGTTTAAATGAATATGTCTGAATCGACTCACTGTTTTTAAAATTAATGTGCAAATACCATTTTGCGTGTCATTATAAACTAAATTGTATAAACATATTTTTGTGTGGATGTTAACTTCTTATAAAATATTAAACCCGTTTTTAAGGAATCCAATGTCTTTGGAAATAAAACATCATTTCATTTGAACATTCTTATTCAATATAAAATCGACACAACAAGAACAATGATAAACTGATTTCGAAATGCCTTGTTCATGACTGTTAACCCTTTATATCAATAATAAATCAACATGAAGTACGTCATATTCTTCCATTACGACGCTTTTGCGATCAGTTTACTCAATGCAATAATACTATTGTATAAAGTAGTATTATGTTCGAGGTTATTATTCCAAACATCTGATATTAAAAATATAACAATATCGATCGCCACACAGAAATTAAATAAGACTCACCTTTTCTCTCCAGAAAATTATAAAATTAGCTAAAAGTTGTCACCTTTTTCTTTTTAATTTTAATCCCTATTACAGTACGATTTTGTTTTACATACTTTAAATTGCATTGCTCAAAAAGAGTTAGTCACACATTTTTCAAAATATCAAAAAACACAATATAACAATGAAAAACAAGATTTCTAAAGACTGTGTAAGTAAGTTAAACACCTTTGTAGTAGAAATATGTTAAACCCACTTAGATAGCCATTAGCGATCTTAATTATAATATATAAAAAAAAACTGTTATAGCGCAAGTACGAGGCGAATGTTCAACGCGGATTCACAGCTGTGGTCGACGGACAAAAAGTCCTGCTTGCACCCAATAACCTAATGAATATGATCACCTTTCACAATAGTAATTTCCGAATCGAACATGTGAAGAATAGCCCTACAACCTCTGGAATGATGTGTCGAGCATTCCCATATCGTTTTCAATCCCACCTCTCGCTTCTTGGAGTATTTGTAACCATTGTACCGGATATTCTGTCTACCTCGCTGTGACAAAACTATTTCATAATACTCTGAAAAAATAAAATGGAATGTAATGTGTATGTTAATTGTCAATGTGTATCTTATTGTCAATGTGTATCTTAATTGTCAATGTGTATCTTAATTGGCAATGTGTATCTTAATTTTCAATGTGCATCTTAATTGTCAATGTGTATCTTAATTCTCAATATGTATCTTAATTGTCAATGTGTATGTTAGTCGACGAATCGGTCATAAGCTATGAAGTGCGCGGTCGGTACTCGAATGGGTGAATGCCTATTCAAATTTTCTCCGTGCTCCGGAAGGCACATTAAGCTGGTCCCGGCTGCTGTCGAAACACAGTGGTCATTTCCAAGGAGAGTTAGTGTCAGGCTGGTGGGCGACCTTAAAAATCTAAAGGGAAAACCTATAGCAGTATATCGATAGTAAGACTCAAGAGCAGGGTAGGCGAAAAAAGATGTAAGTATCTTAATTTCCAAAGGGGTACAAAAATTTTTATTGGTATGTATTACAATATATTAATAAGCACATAGCAATGTGATCCTAGCAGAGTAGAATAGCATAACCCCATATCCTCCAATGGGTGTCGTAGAAGGCGAGTAATGGATCAGCGAAGGAATATTGATCACCTTATACTCCATCCGCCAATCTGCATTGGGCAAGCGTGGTGGACTACTGCCTAATCCTCCTTCGATAACAAGGGGAGGCCTTGTGTCCCAACAGTGGGTCGAATTATAAGGGCTGATTAGATGAATCAACACATCGCCATTTCTCTGTCAATGATCAAAAATTAGAATAAAACAGATTACCTCCTTTTTTAAATTAAATAATGTATTGTGTTTGTATCCATTATAATCACTATCGCTGAGGCCTCACGCTGACATATTTCTTTCTTTATTTTACTTAAACTGAATGAAACGTGAATAGAGTTTTAAAATACACAATGATAAATAAAACTACATAATAAAAGGAAACCAGATACAAAATAGTTATACACCGTGTTCCTAAGGTTATACACTCATTAACTTCGGCATGTTTTTCAGGCTCTTAAATTGATCATTTTTTACTATGGACACTTTTATGAATTCCAATTTTTTAACCTTTTTTTATACAAACAAAATGCTTAGATGTAATTTATCTAATATGAATTACTTTTTACCTCAGCTGGCAACGTTGCATTTGAAACTTTGGTCCACATGTCCATATAAACATAAACTTTTCTTGACGTTAACAACGTTGACGTTATGGAATAATTTTATTTTTGCGTTTACAAACGCGTAAATATTAATACTAGAAAAATGCACTGAAAAAAATCGACTTGCCTTAAGCGGGACTCGAACCCGCATCTTCCACAATCCGGGCGGACACGTTGACCATTACGCCACCGAGACACTGCTTTTCGCTGTCGAAATTTGTCAATTTGTCATTGTTTCATCAAATCTTTGAATTTTGCACTTCTAAGACCCGAACAAAATATTTTTGCAAATATTTGACGCGCAGTTAAGATGAAACTACCTTACATTATGGAATAATTTTATTTTTGCGTTTACAAACGCGTAAATATTAATACTAGAAAAATGCACTGAAAAAACGTTGACGTTATTCAGTTTGGTAGTTTCGGTTGCACCAAGTGGCAAAATCTCACAGATAAAGACTCTTTCTCACTGCACAACAAATAAATTGGTTAAACTTAAATTACCAATTACTTAAAAACTATGCTATTTAATCTACTACTTCCTTTGTACGATATGTTTAACAAGAGTATATTCATAAACACGATGTAGACTACTAAATTAAAGATATAATATTTCCGTTAAAATGTCTTTCCAGATATCTAATTGTTCTTTGAACCTGGGGTTGTAATAAGTTCTAATAGATAATAATAATAACATAATAATGTGCAAAATGAAACTTCCTGTCAATTAGTTTACAATTTATATTCTATGATTAAATAGTTACGTACATGGCAAGTGTTGTAATATCTCCAGCTACTTCACGTGTTTCATATGTTGTCGTATTTCTATCACCCAAACATAACCTACGTCCAAAGAGTTCCTCAAACCTATTTATCATCTATTTCGACTCTAGGTTAAGACTTAAGGTCGCTGTACACTTATCAACTCGGAAAGGAAACGCCACTACGGACCGTAGCGTATCACCTCTTTTTAACCGCCTTAAAAAAATGAGGAGGTTCTCAATTATGGTGTACTTTTTTGTTACCTCATAACCAGTGATCGGAATTGTGTGAGTATATTTATCTACAGTTTGTGGAGCAGAGAAAAAAATCGGAGACTTCCCTATAATATTTTTTTACCGGTTACCGGATCTTTACTTACGTGAATTTAAACATCTAATTATTAAATTTTGACTGCTTAAAAAAGGAGCGGATTTCACGGAGTGGATTCAGAGGAATTCAGTTCTTCATTCTATTGAGGATACCAGATGAAAAGCGCTTTTACCATTCGGCTTAACTTAACTTTATCCATGTTTTTCGAATTGGGTGGTTTATCCGTCTTCTTGCCATGTATTGATTTTATACGGATTAATTTACTGTGTTTTTCGCATTCGATATACTCGTACCTTACATTGAAAGGAAACCTCATTTGTAAACAGAAGCTTGTAAAAGTCACAAGACGATTGCCGAAAGATTATACTGACATTAGCTGCACTAAACATTAAGATCGAAAACTCTTTGTATTTGGGGCATTAATTATAACTAGGTATCATTGTCACAAGAACACACACTTTTAACTAACCTATAACTTAGTGGTTATGATTCTGGTTGACTTTCAAAATCTCTGAGTCGTGCATGAGTATTGTAGCCCGGCAACCCTTCGAATGATGGGTAGAGCAAGTCCACCACGACTTAAAACCATTTTTCTTCTTCTGGAAGAATCTGTAGCCACCTACCACGAGCAGAGGGTTCCCTCTTCTCGACTTGGTAAGAATGCAATCTGCAACCCAGAAACAGGCGAAAAACTTTTAAATTATTAAAATTATTATCCGCGTATATTTTAGGCCTGATTTACAATATGTCTGTAATCTACTTGCTACACAAAATGGTATGGGGTAAAAGAGTAGAAGAAAACACTACCTATATTTTAAAAAGACAAAGTTTAATTGTTCGTGCAATATCGTCTACAACATGGAACATATTATAACAGCTTTTAGAAAATATTACAGTAAAATAAAGTCTTAAGAAACAATAAAGCACCCTCTAATTCTAAACCTTCCTCTTGAAGAAATAAAGTTTCATATTCATATTGATTTATCCACTGGTTTGGATCTGTGTTGTATCAATAAACAAATAGTTGTTTGTTCAAAAAGTGAGCAAACTTATTTTTTGCTGTAAATGCCGATATGAGTGATTTAAAGACACGAGACATACAACTTTTCACTTCTCCAGCGAGAATTTTTTTTTAGTTGAGAAAAACAAGGCAATACTTTAATACATGCTTATTATCTTAAAAATAATAATTGAAAATTAAAAGTAAGATTACTAAAATAATTTAGATTGATCGTTAATCTTGTTCCGAGTTCGCAGCAAAAAGCATTTTCCCTTCGACATTTTACGAAGCAAAAGAGATCTTTTGGTGCTGGAGAGATGAAAACAACTTTTTCTACTTTGGCAAAACTATTTGCCTTCCACAGACTTGTGATTTTTTTAAATCAGTTTTGCCATTAGTCAAATTAAACAACAACCATATGGGTGTGACTTTGTGTAGGTAAGTTCCTATAATTATATCGCAGCCATATTACAAAAAGGCGAGCCGGATTTTAAAACGTACATAACGGCGACCTTTTCAAACCGGCGCGCCTTTTTGTACTACGGCGTGTTAGGGCTCATGCAGCTTGCCAGCGATGTCGCGCGACTTCGGTCGCACCGACTCGCGGCGGCTATGAGCGACTAAATACAGTGCAGCGTGCGAGTGACTAGCGACAAGCGACCACCGACCGCATCGGTGTTAGTTAAATAGCTACTACTGCACAAAGTGTTTGCATACGTGTTTATTGTCAAATTACCGAAATGGATAATTATATTTATCGAACTCTTAGGTTTTGAAAGTGTTCTTTTGCAGAAACCTGAATTCAGAAAGATGAAAAGGACGAGAAGGTTTAATATTCATCCAAATAATGTTCTGAGGGCTTCAAAATAATAATACACTTTGTATAATATAACTCTTGTTCGAAGTTGATAAAGTATATGAACTTTACTATGGAAAATCAAATTTCTTTTTCAGATACCCACCAAAATGTCTATCGTGATATTTTTCTAGTTTTGATCCCAAAGGGCTCGGTGGTTGCAAACTGCTTGTATTAAAACCTCTATATCCACAATGATGATGATAATAAACAATAAAATAAATACAATGACTCTTAACCCGCACTGTTCTGTGTAGTCGCCAGAGACTTGAGGCGACTGGTCGCTGCTAGTCGTACGACCACTGGTCGCCAGTCGCGGGTACGCTGCATTGAGCCTTAAGTTTCTATACGTTCAATCAAGTCGGTGCTACTGGAATCGCGAGACATAGCCGGCACGACATCATCTATTTCAAACTTAGACAAAAACGTCATCGTGGATTACTATAAGTACTTACGTAAACGTCATCGCCTTTGCCTTGCTTACGTTCACTTTCGCTTTCAATCCTTTCTCAAATAGAGCTTCATGCACAAGAGTAAATCACGAGTCAATCCGATAATATGTATTACTACAGTAGGGTATTATTGGGCATTCTGGCACACTTTTTTAGCACTCCATTGATCTCACTATCGTTCGATCAATTTCGTAAAAAAGTGTGCCAGGATGCCCAATAACAGTAGTGAAAATCACGAAGTGGTCTTAAGTTTTGCAGTTTTGCATCACATTGTTCTGTGTAGGTGATTTACTAAAAGGCTGATTTAAAATGCGAAGTGAATTAGACACTCCAATATTAAATTGAAAGCGTTTTTTGATTTAGCTGCTAAACCCCCCTTCATGATTATTGGCTGTTGGATAATTATCCTCTCTATAACTGCCGTGGTATGAATATAAAACCAGATATTTATAAATACATTCATTCTCTCTACCTACATCGATCTGTATGGATACTACCTACGATGAAATTTATTAAACAACCACTATCTTTGCAATTTCAAAAAATTTGCCCAGATGAGGTAGTATCTGTTCATCGACATGGAAAATTGCTACCTAATATGATTAGATGTCTTGTTTGTGGGCCGTCAAACTGTGGGAAAACAAACTTACTTATTGGCCTTCTACTACATGAAAATGGACTGCGGTTTAAAAATGTGTATTTATACTCTAAGACGCTATATCAATCCAAATATGTATACCTAGAAAAGGTTTTGAATTTAGTGCCAGAGGTATCATTCGCAAAATATCGAGATAATGACTTGATCGTGAGTCCACACGAGGCTAAACCACATTCAGTAATAATTTTCGATGATGTAGCATGTGAAAATCAATCCAACATGCGAGATTATTTTGCAATGGGTAGGCATAAATTTATTGACTGTTTTTACTTAAATCAAACTTACACTAAAGTTCCTAAACAGTTGGTAAGAGATAACGCCAACCTAATAATATTATTCAAACAAGACGATATCAACTTACGTCATGTATACGATGAACATGTTAGTACTGATATGTCGTGGCCAGAGTTTAAAGAATTGTCTTCGAAAATTTGGAAGATTCCGTATAATTATTTAGTAATTAATAAGGATTGTCCGAAAAATAAAGGTGGATACAGGATGAATTTTGATACTTTTGTTAAATTTGATTAATAAATAAAATGAGATTCATACCAGTTCAGATTCATTTCGCCTAAAAAACTATTAGACATAACACGTGAACTTCTACAGTTTATTAAATGGAACAGAAAATAAAAAATCAAGTGGTTGAAGCTTCAGAAGCTGTCAAAAAGAAAGTCAAAGAAATGCGTTTAATGGAAAGTGAAAATGAAAAAATGTTAGATACAGTTTTTAAACCCGTTACGACTTCACTCAATCAAATTATACAACATAAAAAACATTTACAGACATCAAAGCATTCTATGAATGATTCAGTGAGAGATTCCTTTCTCATGAAAGATGAGAATCTTTCTCTAGACTCCGAGGACTTTGAGAAAACCTTTAAGAATAAAAATAGCATTTGCAGTTCTCAAGATTCTGATGAAATGGATCAAAACTTAGATGGAAATGCTATTGACGAGTCTGATCCTAACAACACAAGTAATCTTTCGTTCAGAACAATAGACTCAATACCTAGTTTAGATGGAACTTCTTGGTCAATGTCTTCTGAAATATTTAGGGATGTTCCATTTGGTGTTAGAAGAGAACGAGGTAAATTAATGATGGGTACATCTCGTGTAGAAATGAATGATAAAAAAATATCAATAGCAGGTCATGAGTACAGAAAAACTCCTGGTTTGTGTGAGCTTTTATTTAAGAAAGTACCCAATTTAGAGCTGATAACGGAAAGCGATGGACAAGTGTATAAAGCAATACTGATAGAAACTAACGCTCACCGTCGAGATTATGATCCAAAGAAGCCAATCAAATCTAATAAAGGCAGAAAATATTTAAATATTATAAGACCACTATTTAAGTTACGTAAACCTTCAACATCTTCTGTTTCATCGAGTGTAAGTAATGTTAACTATGTTAGTGAGGGTGAAGGACTACGTGTGAAGAAAAATTATAGAAAAGATACTGATTATATTTACTGGGATGATCCTAACGAGCTTGTGGAGAGACTGAAATTACTAATTGCCTCTAAACATGCTGGAAATACTGGGCTAGATAATGAAATTATATCCATAATTGAGGAATTACGTGAAAGTGGTATTATAAATTAGATATTATAATTTTATTTTTCTATTATCACTCCACCATTTGCTCGGACTACTTCTCTGGACGAAAATGAATATTGATAAATTCGGACATTCTGTTCATAAAAGATTACGTTTCTCGGAAATATTAGATTTAACAGATAACTCTTTAGTAAAATCAGAAAGTGGTCATTATGATGCTAAGTCATCGCGATTAACTGGAATCAAAGAACCATTGGTACCTGATGATGCGGTAAACAAAAAGTATGTAGATGAAAAAGTTTTTGGTTTATGTACAAAAAAAGAAATTTCCATTTTTATGGTAACAATAAAAGAGGAAATCGCATCAAGCTTAAAGCAGTTAGAGAAAACATTTTGTACAAAAGACTACGTCGAAAAGTTAATTGCTAAGCGAAATAATGATCAAGCAGCAAGTAGTAAACGAAATCCATAGATCAGCACGTAAAAATTTCGACAGAAGATCTGTTATTTTAAAAGGAATAGATGATTTATGGCAAGCTGATTTAATTGATTTCCAGACCATAAAGAAGTATAATAAAGGTTTTGCTTATATTTTAGTCGTCATTGATTGTTTCACTAAATACGCTTGGGCAATTCCTTTAAAAACAAAGACAAAAAGAGCTGTCGTTGACGCGTTTTCGGCTATTTTGACGCAAAGTGGTCGTTGCCCTCGTAACTTACAAACTGACATGGGAACAGAATTTTACAACGATTCCTTTAAATCACTTGTGCAGTCACTGAAAATAAATCACTATTCATCATATTCAACTAAAAAGGCTTCAATTGTTGAAAGACTAATTCGAACATTAAAGAATAAAATTCATATGCTTTTTAGCTATAAAGGTAGTTATAAATGGATAGGGAAAACTTTGATCGACGTTTTGAATACCTACAATAATAATGTACACCGGATTACTAAATTTAAACCAGCGGATGTGAATTCTGAAAACGAAATAATTGTTAGGAATAATATCAAAAACAGTCAAACCAGACCAAATAAAAAGCAAAAGATTAATTTTAAAATAGGTGACTGTGTACGCATAAGTAAATATAAAAGTAGTTTTGATAAAGGGTATACCCCCAACTGGTCTACAGAGATATTTATAATTAAAAAGGTTAATAAAACTACTCCAGTTACATTTCACATTCAAGATCAGAGAAAGCAACAAATATTAGGCTCTTTTTATCAAGAGGAATTGCAGAAAACGAAATATCCTAATGTTTATTTAATTGAAAGGGTAATAAAAAAAATGGGACGCAAACTCCTTGTCAAGTGGTTGGGTCTTTCAGATACCGAAAATAGTTGGATTAATAGCAATTCAGTTGTACAATAATATAAGTGCAGCTTTATACATATCATTATCATTATATAAAAAGAAATGCTAGGAGGAGGACTTATAAACAATTTGATTAATAACTTACCTGTAGAACTTCACTTACCGGGATACAACTATTGTGGACCAGGAACAAAATTAAAAAAAAGATTGGCAAGAGGCGATAAAGGAATTAATCAGTTGGACGAAGCTTGTAAGCACCACGACATTGCATATACAAATTATACGGATTTACCTAACCGACACAAAGCAGACCTGCAACTGTTGGACATGGCTAAAAAACGCTTGCATTCAAAAGATGTGGGAAAAGGAGAAAAATTAGCTTCGTGGTTGGTTAGCAAAGTTATGAAAGCTAAAGTAAAAACAGGCTCTGGAGTTAAAAAGTTTAAATCAATGGTTTCGAAAATAAATTCAAAAATAAACAAAATGAAACCAAAAAGTCATACATCGTTAATCAATTATGCTTATAAAGCTGCTAAAAAAGTTATTCCAAAATGTGGAAATTTCCGACTTCCACGTGTCATACCGATTCCCAAAACTGGTGGGATATTACCTTTGATACCTATTTTCGCGGGTTTGTCTGCTCTTGGTGCTTTAGCTGGAGGTGCAGCTGGCGTAGCTAAAACAGTAAATGAGTATAAATCAGCTCAAAAGAACTTGAATGAGCTGGAGCGTCACAACAAAACAATGGAAGCAATTGCTATAGGAAAAGGTCTTTACATCAAACCGTATAAAAAAGGCAGCGGTCTATTTATAAACATTAAAAAAAACTAGTCCGTAGGCTACCCCGACGTGCTCTAACAAATATTGATATCATTAACCATTCTCATGATATACCATATTTCCGAGGAGTCTATATGAGAGATATGATGCCTCATAAAGCAAAACCGATCGAGTGTGGTATTGTTAACTTAGATAGTTATATGAACAATGGTAGTCATTGGGTAGCCTATGTAAAACTTAATAACTACTGTGAATATTTTGATAGTTTCGGTGATTTGAAGCCTCCTAAAGAAATAGTGGAGTATTTAGGTTCGAATAATATTTATTATAATTATGCTCGGTATCAGAATTTTAACAGTGTTAATTGTGGTCATTTGTGTATATTTTTTTTAAGGAATTTTTGGAATAAATATAGTATATAAACATTCATCCCTTGTTTCATTTCGTCATTTCCACGATGTCTTTTACTTTATCCATAACTGGTAAAAGTTCAATATTAACCACAAATTATTTACCAACTTTGGAACTGGATGGTGATTATGAGTGTTCTTTATTACATTTCTCCACCTTCAATTCTATACCAAATATTACAAAAAATAACAACAAATTTTATTATGGTAATGGTGAGGTTGTAGAAATTCCTGAAGGAACTTACGAGCTTCACGATATATATGACTTTATTAAGGCTAATATAAAAGGTTGTATGTTCAAATTATTTTGTAATAACAACACTCTTAAAACCACAATATACTGCACAAAGGATATTCATTTTGAAATGCAAAATTCTCTTGGAGATTTATTGGGCTATGGTAAAGTTCTTCTGAAAAGTAATAAATTACATGAGTCTCCCTTTCCTGTAAACATTTTATCAACAACAGTGGTACGCATCGAATGTGATATTGTTAGCGGTTCATATATCAACGGAAAATCAAGTCACATAATACATGAATTTGTTCCAAATGTGCCACCAGGTTATAGAATAATAGAAATACCAAAGAACACAATATACTTTCCAGTCAATAGACACTCTATTAATAGTATTAACATAAGGATTTTGGATAGCCTCAATAACCTTATCGATCTTCGTGGTGAAGAAGTACAATTGTATTTGCATATAAGAAAATATGATCGATTACAATAAAAACAGTATTCCACACATTCAAAAGATTAGTGGTTATCGTGCGATCCGAAAGAGAACACTTGCTTGTGGTAAAAGACAGAAATTATCTGAAGAGAATAAACAATTTTTGAAATTGATTGGGCTGTTGAAATGAATATCTTAAATATTACGAATACCCCTGTTTATGACAACTCGATAGAATGTATTGAAACTCATTCATACAAGCCTTACATAACAAGCTTCAACAGAAACGATGAAATAAGAATTCCAATAAACCAACAAGACTTATACATACTTCCAAGTGCAAGCACTTTGTATTTGGAAGGGATCGTCAATGTTTTCAAAAATGATAACAAGGATAGAGCGCCGTCATTTCATTTTACCAATAACTCACTTATGTATCTGTTCCAAGATATACGCTATGAATTGAACGGTGTTGAAATAGATAAAGTAAAGAATGCGGGCATTACTACTACTATGAAATCTTTATTATCTATGAATGACATCGAATCGAAGATATCTCAAGCATGGGGATGGGATATACAAGGCGTTAAAAATGATATTGGCGGTCATTTTTCTGCATCAATTCCACTTAGTCACATACTTGGATTTGCTGAAGACTATAAAAAAGTAATAGTAAATTGCAAACATGAGCTTGTTTTATTGCGAAGTAATACAGACCTTAACGCTTTAAAACTTAACACCGGTGAAACTGTGCGAAGTATTGAAATACATAAAATAATTTGGCGCATGCCTCATATTAAAGTATCAGACAGAGAAAAGGTTAAGTTACTTAAACTTCTTGAAAAAGATAGACCTATACAATTAGCGTTCAGAAATTGGGATATCTATGAATACCCATTACTTCCGAAGACTACGAAACATACTTGGTCTATAAAAACTTCAACACAAATTGAGAAGCCTCGATATGTGATTCTTGGACTACAAACTAACAGAAAAAATGACGTGTCTAAGGATATGTCCAGATTTGACCATTGCAACTTGCGTGACGTTAAAGTTTATTTAAATTCTACCTATTATCCGTACGAAAGCTATAATACAGATTTCGCAAAGCATTCTTTTGCTTTAATATACGAGCAGTTCGTAAATTTTCAACAGTCTTACTATGGTCGTAGATCTAGTTGTTTGTTAAGTGCTCAAGAATATAAAGACATTGCGCCATTATTCGTAATAGATTGTTCGAGACAAAACGATAACATAAAAACTGGACCCGTAATTAATATTCGCCTGGAGCTGGAGAGTCATAAAGAAATACCAGATCAGACGTCAGCATACTGTTTAATATTGAACGATTGTATCGTAGAATACAAACCTTTGAGTAATATTGTTCGCAAAATATCATGAGTTCAACTATTTTTGTTGACGTTCAAGGTTTTAAAGACTACCGTGGTAATTTCATAATAAAGGAGCTAGCGTTATCTACGAAGGAATTTACTCAAGTCTTTTTGATAAAGCCCCCATATCCGTATTCAAAGTTAACACCAGAAGAAAAAAGAAGAGTTAGGTGGATTGAAAGAAATAGAAATATTTATTGGAGCGAAGGAAATATTGACTACAGGGAATTCAAAAGATTAATTATTCCGATTTTACAAAATAAAACTATAGTAATGAAGGGGGTAGAAAAGCAGAAATGGATAAAAGACTTGTGTGATAACTGTATCTTGATAGACATCGAAGCTAAAGGCAGTCCTAATTTTGCAACGTTGTATGAAAATTATTGTAAATGTGCTTCTAGTTTTAATTGTTTAAACCATAATAATGTCTGTGCTCTCAGAAATGTTATATGTATTAAAAAGTGGTGCATTGAAAATAATATGTCAATTACAGATTTTTAAATAAATAAAGTATATTAAGTAAGTCTTTTATTTCTAACGATACCTCATAATGTGGGATAAAATCAAACAACAGTTTGCCTCAAAGTGTAGTATAATGAAATAAGAATAGGACACAGATATTTACAATTATCAAATGAGAATAAAGAATATTAAACATTTAAGACAAACTATTTACATCAGTACGCTCTTTTATTTACAATGTATCTCCGAAGGATTATATGTAACTAGAGAAGTTACACACAATTCCTACGCGAGAAATTTAATTTATGAAATTATAGATTATGATTATAGCCTTAGAAATTATAGCTATAACCACACAATGATTTGGAGATCTTATTAATCAAACCCTCCGTTTGGTCTAGTATAGGGTCCATATTCTCAGTGACCACGTATTGTGCAGACACCATTGAGTCCTCTAACATTTCATTAGATCTCTCCATATCTATTATTTCAATTTTGATTAAGCGCCGTCCTCGCGTAGGCGCACTCTTTACTATAAACGAGTGGCAATCTCTCAGGAAGGAGCTTCTTTTTTGTTTCCTCCTCCGAGTGATCCTCTTCATCGCCTTTAAAACTTTGCGTTGCAAAGGCGAATCAGGTCTGTCTTCACTCGAAGGCCTCCTCACGAACTCCTCCGTGAACCCTTCCAGAGGATCTTGAGCGTCTTGCCACATCGCTCGCTGTTCATTCGCAACAGAATTGTCATCGGGAATATAGGTGATTTGCGAAGAAGTGTTCTGAAATTAATTAGAATTATCGTGAGATACATTACTTATTACTTACAAACCCCCCATCTTCACTGTGGTAGGTAGACATATTTATTACTCACCATGATAACTGACGTTCACTTAGTTTCGTGTTTTCACAAGAATTAATTGTTGATGCAAATAAGCGATTATATATATACCAGTCATATTTTGCTGTAGGTGTGTGTATGTGTTTGCGTTTGTATTGACCTACATCTGTAATTTTGTCTGACATAGCAGAAAGACGAGTTAAATTACTAGGACTTCGGACTCATCAATAACATGTCGCGACTTGCTATTTTTGCATTACTCACAGTTCTAGGCATCACATTTCTTTTTGTCTGACATAGCAGAAAGACGAGTTAAATTACTAGGACTTCGGACTCATCAATAACATGTCGCGACTTGCTATTTTTGCATTACTCACAGTTCTAGGCATCACATTTCTTTTTGTCTGACATAGCAGAAAGACGAGTTAAATTACTAGGACTTCGGACTCATCAATAACATGTCGCGACTTGCTATTTTTGCATTACTCACAGTTCTAGGCATCACATTTCTTTTTGTCTGACATAGCAGAAAGACGAGTTAAATTACTAGGACTTCGGACTCATCAATAACATGTCGCGACTTGCTATTTTTGCATTACTCACAGTTCTAGGCATCACATTTCTGTTTATACAATTACAATTTGATGAGTGAGTTTACAATTTTATTAGGTTCAATGATAACTATAGAACAGTTAGGAAGATGTATTTAAAATAAAAATGCAGTTGTTAATGTATAAACGTTTATATTTATGTAATATTAAAATAATTCTGGGTACCGTTATTACATTCTAATCTTATTAAACTTATCTTAAATACAAATTACAAATTGACATTTGCGTAGAAAACATTACAATACAAAACATTACCTAAATTGAGAAATATGGAAACACAAACACTACAAAAACTATAGTACAATAGGTGGTCTTATTTCTAACACATTACATTATTTACTTATAACTCTATGTCTATTTTAATCCAGAAATCCGAAAAACGTAGATAAATGTCAACTTACTGGGTTTTCAGTAATAAAAACATTCATAACTTACAAGTGAAAATTGTGAGGTTTACAGTGAAAACAACATTCATAACTTCTAAGAAAATATAAATGGATGAATACTAAGATAAAGTATCCCTGTGACCCCATGATAAAGTTGAAATTTTATTTTTTAGTATGATACGTTTGTCGTCATTACCTGACAGGGCAATTTTGTTCTGTTCCTGTGTAAATATATCGTGTTTAAGGGACTTAAAAATTATATTCTTCTTTCGTAGAAAAGCATTTGTTTTTAATATGTTAGAGTAATCTTTAAAGTAAACTTTTTTTATTACTTGTTTCTGTATGCCTTTTGCTTTCTTTAATTCATCTTGCAGTGTTTTAATACAATATAATTTCGACCTTAAACCTACAAACTCTGAAATTAAATTTCCACCTAGTTCATCTTTAAACAAACCTGGTACTTTTTTGTTCTGATCTGGAATACCGTAAGAGTTATTTTCAGGATAATTACTAGTATCAAAATACTGAAGAAAATGTGATTTTAAATCTTTGTAAAAATCTTTGCTTTCTATAGAATAAAGAAAACTGTCTGTATCTGTATAGCAAAGCTTTATCTTTTCAGCATAAAAAGGTTTCATTACCGAGTAATGAAAATCAAACATATGGCTTTTCGATGTTTCCAAAACAGAAAAGCCTATGTATATAGGTTTGTCCAAAATAATTGATTCCGGTTTCATTTGAACTGCTACAAAATTTTCTGTAAAAATAGTAGCACTATGAAAGTTTGGTCGAGCTATCAGTTGCTCAGCTGATAAACTTTTCTTCGTTTTGTTTTCCTCATCACTCCACTTATTGACCAATTTTACAGTGACTCTCTTCTCAGTGTCCTCCAAGGTTTTTCCAAATATACTATTGTTTAGTAATTTGAAAAAATCTTGTTCAAAGGTAGAACTCGCTTGTTTTCGTAACTCTGTGTTCATGTCAATGTATTGCTTTAAATAAGGACTCTGATTGAATTGAATTACTCTATGTATTTTTTTTAACAATAACCCATGTTTCAAACATGTTTTTAGATGAACAAAATGGATAACATAAAAATATTTTTCGTATAAATTTGGAATTAATTTTGAAGTTTTTGAACCTGGCGGAGTAAATTTTTGAGCACAGAATGGAAAATCGTTATGATCATCATGCAAATACTCAGGATATTCCAAGTCAACTTCTAGTATATATCCAATGTCCCCGTCAGTTGGTACATTTCGAAAGTCAATTCTATCAATTTCTTGTTTATTCAATAATTTAAAATTTGAATGGGGCAAAGAGGCACACATCGCATAACCATACAGGTTATTACAATCAATGTAAACTAAGAAATTGTCTTTCTCTATTGGATTATAAGTTTGTAAATACTTATTATTGGCCTTTGAATATCTTGTAGAACATAAACATATACCACCACGTATACCTTTTTGAATCATTCTTAATATTTCCAAATTACTTATTAATTCTAATTTCACGTTTGTTTTTAAAAGCATAGCATCGAAACTTAGGCTAGGGGCTGTTACATAAAAGGCTGGATCTAATTTATAATTTGTCTTACATGTTTCTCGAAAACTTTCGAAGACATCCGCTAATAAGAGTACGTCCGACTTTAGATATAAATCAGTGTATTCTCCTAGATTTAATAATTTAAAAGATTTCCAAACTCTTTTTGCATGTTCATAATCTGTTTCGGATATATTACTATTAAATAATTTGTTGAAAAAACAGTCGTGTGGTGGTAGTTCTTGGTCTTCAAACGAACTCCAACTAGTCATATAATCGTAAGGATATACACCTTTACGTCGTAACAAGTCAAAATGCTTCTGAGATGGGAAAAATCGATGGAGGTGTTTGAAATCACTATCATTCAAGCTAGCAACCAGTTTCTCTAAGCTTGTCCCCAAAAATTTAAAAGAATCAACAAAACGAACAGGTACGATATCCTTGTCATTAATTTGAAAAAGTTTAGTAAACGATATATAATTTTCTTTAGTCTTTGCTATCACTTGTATTCTACCTGGTAACTCACCTAATTGTCGTATAAAAAGATGACTATCATAACCTGCCAAATTATGAAAGAATATAGGAATAAATTTTGGCAAACGGAACTTGATATTGCAATATGAATGAGCTGCACCGCGGTAACGTCCTGTAAGATGACAGTGATCTCTGACTTTATCGTCAAATAATATTTGATCGCAAAGAAAACATTTTGATGAGTTAGTAAAATGAACTTTGTCTTGATCTGTTAAAGACTTTGGTAGTGGCGACTGTAAAATATTATAAATAATAACTACATCCGCTAATAAATGTTCTAAGAACTTTTCTACACAGGAGGGACCGCGATAAGAAACGTACTTGTTGCGTGAGCTATCATAGGAACATACAATGTAGTATCCAAATGCAGCAGGCACATGTTTTTGCAACGACGATGTGCAGTCTCCATAGTTTGACTCAGATGGTATTAACAATGATTCGAAATCTGCGTAAATAACAAAAGGTATATTTTGCATTCGTTCGAAATGTTCAAATTGTAGTAGATTTCCCTTTTTTGGTAAAATTGTTGCTACACCACTACAAAGATGAGATTCTAATTTATCATTGTCATCAAAAAATAGCATACAATCTTCGCACAAATATATTTTAGAATGGTGTTTAGTCAATTGTTTGCGAAGTAATTTAGATAAATCTTTGATTAGACAGTAATGAGTACGTTTTCCATTCTCAAGAAAAAGCATGTTAACGTGGTGTTTTTTTCGAAATTCACTTTTGTATAGTGGTCCGACAACTTGACTGTTATTTTTGAGACCATAAATGTTAACACTAATACGAGGATTATTTTTTTCAAAAATTTTAATATCTGAAAACCCCACCGGAAACGAAATATCTCTAACATTGAGTACACTTTCAAAATGTGGATAGGCTGAAGTTCGCTGCGCATTATTTTTTACAGGAAAAAGTGAAGCCACGACACACCATAAAAAACAATAATCGTCAAAATTTTGAATATTGACGCATGCTTTTTTGTGTTTTATTGTCTTAGGTAAATCTATATAACTTGAGGCTCTCATAGGGTTGTATTTATTTATGTTTACTTCCAGGTATAGACTTTTCAAATAAGCCCAACCGCTATCTCTTTCTTCAAATTCTTCGACTTTTTTACACAACAAACTAGTTATATTTGAAAATAAATCAAGAAAGTCATAATTTTGGTGCAAAATAATGTTTTCGGTGGCAAAAGATTTAACGGCAACTGACTCATTTTTATGCAAAAAAAATTGACAAAACAACTCGAAATTCACTTTCAGATTAGTATGACTTTGAATTCGTGATGATAGTAACAGACTTACTCGTCCGCGCAAATGAGACAAAAATTCAACGGGTGTGTACACACGAACCGGTTGTTCAGGTACCTCGCTATTGCGAGCAACACCATCGCATCGAATTCGATATGACGCTATACGACTGCGGAAAGCGCTATGAACTTTTTCAATGCCTTCACTTTCAACAACCGAACTATTGTCTTTGTGTAAAATACTTTTTAAGTGAGCAGAGAAAGCCCTATTTTTAATGGATATGTTACACACTGAACAGAATATAGTCTTCGACATAATGAATTTGTTTTCACTGTGTTAGCCGATGAAGTGACTAATGTAGGTAAATACACCGTATATAAACTAATGGTAAACTAAGAAGTTAAGTATATGAAAAAAAGTAAAACGAATATTAATTGACCAAAATATAATTTACTGTGGAAGGAACATTAACTAGTTAGGTACCCAGCTTAATATAATCAATTACTTACATTTTCTTTTTGTGATTATAAAATGTTCCCTCCTCAGTAAATTTTGTTTTAGCAATTTTAACGAATTGCTTCAATGCAAGGAATTCCTCAGACTCCGAGTCACCCTGCAATCGTAACCAAACGATTGCCTTGTCGCACTTCTCCAAACCAGCAAGGTCGCGTACCTCTTCCGTGCTGTAGAGTCGTAACTCCGCCACCAACCCACCGTTGAGCTGCGCCGTGCGACGAGTCACGCCGCCAGGTACTCGACGCGTCAAGACGCTCTCGACTTTACTTGGGTTGCGGACTGGAACCTCTTCGTCCGACTCTGTGTCGAACAACCACTCGGAAGCTTCGGTCGAAGAGGAGGATGCCACCTGTTGCTTGGAAGGCACCGACTTCGTCTTACTTTTCTTCTTGGAGCTAGAGGAATTGAAAACATAATTTATAATTATTGTAGTTTAACATCTACATTTCGTAGACGTAAAATAGCGAACTAATAAGTAATAGAAAATTAAAGTCACCTTACGACTTCTTCGTCAGTGTCAAAGAAAAGGCTTGACTGGTTCTTAGCAGCGCGCTTGGTATACTTGGCTTCAGACCTGAAATGTGAAGAATACCAATACTGTATTAAGATAAGATTTTATGTGTGGAAAATAATTTCCTGGCAAACACAACATATTATAACAAACATTCAGCGAAGCAAGTTAAATTTAAACAAAGTGGAAAGACGATAAAAACTTACGAACATTGTTTGGGTCGATTTGTTTTTCCGATGTAGATTTGAATCTCGCTGGTTCTTTAGGTAGTAGTGGGTAGGTACTACGTTAGCACTATTATCGGTGAGTAGTGACTTAGAAAGCACCTTGGAGCACTGGTGAGGTGACTACCATTTTACCGCTTTTTATTACAAGTAAACTGCAAAACTAGCAATAATTGAACAGGAGTGACCAACCTTTCTTATTATTTATAATTATCCATTCTATATAAAACCGATTAGTATTATTAAAAACACTACTGTAAGTAATTTTGTGTTCATGTAAATAGACATGGAACGAGTATTTTTATTCACCATAATAGAAGTATGCATTTATATTATGTGCATCCGTTATATTTGCTGACAAAAGATGCCAATTAGCACTTATAATATTACAATATGTCATCAATTTTGTTTTGTTAAATTAATTATTAAAAATGACACCGAATGTGCTAATCTAATGCCTGTGAGCGTGTGAACGTGTGTCTAATTGCTGACTCTAAGCATCACATGCAACATAAAGACTATTTCATAAGAATGAAAATTATTTAATACTAGTTTTAGCCCGTGACTTCGTATGCGTAGGATTAGTATAATTATAGCTTTTATGTTATTCTGATGTATGAGCTATGAGGTTATAATACATTCAGTAGTTTTTGCGTGAACGAGTAACAAACATACAAACTTTCTCGTTTATAAACGTTTATCAGCGATTCATAATAATCACAACAGCCTTGGGACACATGGTCTCTTCTTGTCAACAAAGGAGGTTTTTTAGATCATAGTCCGCCACGCTGCTTGCCCAATGCGGATTGGTGGATGGAGTATATGGTGATCAATACTCTTTGTTGATCAGAGTATTTGAAAGTTACAAACAATAAATAGGTTTGCTGTATTACCAAGATTACGGTATTAACAATGTATGTATAACATAACAATCAGGATGATTACCTATACATAAACTATGAGTTTATTTTCATAACAATTTATCTTGGAAGCCTATTAAATAACAATATCTTTATTCACATATTAAATCATAGTTATTATAACGTGAGTACGAAGCCTTATTATTTAAACTGAACTCGTAATCGGAGACCTGATCAATTTTATTAAATTTAATATAATTCATTTCATATTTGTTATTGCTGATAAGTGAATTTTCATGGGAATGCTTTGAAAACTGATTGGCTAAATAATATATAAAAGCCGTGATTATTTATCAGTAATTCAGAGCATGTCTTGACAGTGATCGAAAAACACAAGTGTTTTCCTCTGGCTCGAGGGTTCACGTTTGACGACGTTAGAGTGTATTTTGACACAGTTATTTAGCCGGGGATAAAGTCCTGGAAGCCAGGAAGCCCCAAGTTGTTAAGTTCTGTGATCATTATTGCGCTGCTATACCTAGTTAAATGCCTCCATAGCCTGAGATAGAAAACCTTGAAAATGTGTTTAGTAAATTGCAATCAAACATGCTAATGTATACCGCTTTCGGTCAAACCACACAAGTGTTTTCCTTTGGGTTGAGGATTCACGTTTGACAAGGTTAGAGTGTATATTGACACAGATACTTGGCCGGGGATAAAGTCCTGGAAGCTAGGGAGCCCCAAGTTGTTAAGTTCTGTGATCATTATTGCACTGCTATACCTAGTTAAATGCCTCAATAGCCCGAGGTTGAAGACCTTGAAAACGTGTTTAGTAGACCGAAATCAGGTATGCTAACTTATGAAGTTTGCGATCGAACCACACAAGTGTTTTCCTCTGCATTGGGGGCTTAAGTTTGACGAGGTTAGAGTGTATATTGACACAGATACTTAGCCGGGGATAAAGTCCTGATAGCCAGGGAGCCCCAAGATGTTAAGTTCTGTGATCATTATTGCACTGCTATACCGAGTTAAATGCCTCCATAGCCTGAGATAGAAAATCTTGAAAATGTGTTTAGTAAATTGCAATCAATCATGTTAATGTATACCGCTTTCGGTCAAACTACACAAGTGTTTTCCTTTGGGTTGAGGATTCACATTTATCGAGGTTAGAGTGTATATTGACACAGATAAATACTTAGCCGGGGATAAAGTCCTGGAAGCCAGGGAGCCCCAAGTTGTTAAGTTCTGTGATCATTATTGCACTGCTATACCTAGTTAAATGCCTCAATAGCCCGAGGTTGAAGACCTTGAAAACGTGTTTAGTAGACTGAAATCAGGTATGCTAACTTATGAAGTTTGCGATCGAACCACACAAGTGTTTTCCTCTGCACTGGGGGCTTAAGTTTGACGAGGTTAGAGTGTATATTGACACAGATACTTAGCCGGGATAAAGTCCTGATAGCCAGGGAGCCCCGAGATGTTAAGTTCTGTGATCATTATTGCACTGCTATACCGAGTTAAATGTCTCCATAGCCTGAGATAGAAAATCTTGAAAATGTGTTTAGTAAATTGCAATCAATCATGTTAATGTATACCGCTTTCGGTCAAACTACACAAGTGTTTTCCTTTGGGTTGAGGATTCACATTTATCGAGGTTAGAGTGTATATTGACACAGATAGATACTTAGCCGGGGATAAAGTCCTGGAAGCCAGGGAGCCCCAAGTTGTTAAGTTCTGTGATCATTATTGCACTGCTATACCTAGTTAAATGCCTCAATAGCCCGAGGTTGAAGACCTTGAAAACGTGTTTAGTAGACTGAAATCAGGTATGCTGACTTATGAAGTTTGCGATCGAACCACACAAGTGTTTTCCTCTGCATTGGGGGCTTAAGTTTGACGAGGTTAGAGTGTATATTGACACAGAAAGGTACTTAGCCGGGGATAAAGTCCTGAAAGCCAGGGAGCCTCAAGATGTTAAGTTCTGTGATCATTATTGCACTGCTATACCGAGTTAAATGCCTCCATAGCTTAGGATAGAAAATCTTGAAAATGTGTTTAGTAAATTGCAATCAAACATGTTAATGTACACCGCTTTCGGTCAAACCACACAAGTATTTTCCTTTGGGTTGAGGATTCACATTTATCGAGGTTAGAGTGTATATTGACACAGAAAGGTACTTAGCCGGGGATAAAGTCCTGAAAGCCAGGGAGCCTCAAGATGTTAAGTTCTGTGATCATTATTGCACTGCTATACCGAGTTAAATGCCTCCATAGCTTAGGATAGAAAATCTTGAAAATGTGTTTAGTAAATTGCAATCAAACATGTAAATGTACACCGCTTTCGGTCAAACCACACAAGTATTTTCCTTTGGGTTGAGGATTCACATTTATCGAGGTTAGAGTGTATATTGACACAGATAGGTACTTAGCCGGGGATAAAGTCCTGGAAGCCAGGGAGCCCCAAGTTGTTAAGTTCTGTGATCATTATTGCACTGCTATACCTAGTTAAATGCCTAATAGCCGGAGGTTGAAGACCATGAAAACGTGTTCAGTAGACTGAAATCAAGTATGCTAACTTAATGATGATCGAAACACACAATATTGTTGTCCTTCGATATAACAATTATGATTTATAGTTGATACCTAATGTTATAAAATACGACAAGCCACTTCGCAAAAATTAAAACTTCTTCATGATTTTCACTACTATTATTGGACATCCTGGCACACTTTTTTACGACATTGATCGATGATTTATAACTTTCAATTTAATATTTCATTGGAGTGTCTAATTCACTTCGCATTTTAAATCAGCCTTTTAGTAAATCACCTACACAGAACAATGTGATGCAAAACTGCAAAACTTAAGACCACTTCGTGATTTTCACTACTGTTATTGGGCATCCTGGCACACTTTTTTACGAAATTGATCGAACGATAGTGAGATCAATGGAGTGCTAAAAAAGTGTGCCAGAATGCCCAATAATACCCTACTTACTACAAATATTGTTTATTGCATTTTCATGTTGTACATTCAGATGTTACATTTTTAAAGACGCAAATATGAACCCTGCAAGAGCAATCTATCAAATTAAAATAATACTTAAAAGTAATTATTTGTAGTAAGACATAACATATAAGTTATTAAATATAAAATCATACATCATCAAATACTTACGAGCAATAAAATCGACTCATCTCGTAGGTTTCAATTCTTAATGTATCGGTATATACAAATAAGATTAGATAAACAAAACCTGTAAATATAATTTGAATGAATATTTCATAAGACTTATTTAAGCTACTCGAAACATCGATAAACGAAGTATTGGTGACAAAAGACTATGCAGAGTGTTCAGAGTTAATTGAATCATTGTTTATTGAATAATTAATTAACCTTACAGATTTATTGACCCTTAAAATTCAGCTGCTTTCCCCCAAAATTTTAGCTCTTTGAACTGTATTTGGTTTTCAATTTGTAAAATCAATAAACCAAAATCCATCACCATAAAAAACTGGTCTAATATAAGTTTAGGTTCTTGTTTAACACACGGGGCTAAAAATTATTAAGTACAAATTGTAGATTTTGATTAGGGTGTTCTGAACCAAAGCGTACCGGTGAGTCAATTTCATTGCACGTAAGTGTAGTTACAAACTCTTATAATAGCTTATTCATATATGTATATGTAAGTTAATGGTTATGGTTGATATTGTATCTAATGATTTCAGATTTCACCATGTATAAATAGGCCTTGCACCTCTTGGAATGATTGCTGGAGCAATTCCACCAGGTTCTTTGATCATCCTTCTTCTTTTGGAAGAATCTGTAGCCATCTATGACAAGCAAAGGTTTCCCCCTTTGTGACGTGCCTACATACCATCCTGAAAGTCCTGCAAAAAATTACAAATATATGTAGAAAAGGTATTTTAATAGAACAATACTATTTGATAGCTGATACAAGAGAAAATCGGAAAACAGAAATTAAATAATGCGTCAATTTATTGAACCTTAATTTTAATAAATCATCGATGACACACAAAAAAATACATCAAAATCGGTCCAACGGTTTGGAAGGAGTTCAGTGACCAACACACGAACATAAGAATTTTATATATCAAAACGGCTAAAACATTTTACTATCAGGAGATAACATTCGTGACAGAATGGTAAAGTATGTGACAGAGTTGTTATTCTATGGTTTTATTCGTTTGCATTTTGGAATAAAACAGATTTATTTAGTTTGAATTATTTTCTAACATACAACTATTTAATAGTCATAAACTCGGTTAAATTTAGTAAGCATTTCGTGATTTCATTGGTCTAAAATTTTTGATGAACATATTTTTTGGTCTAAATCATAAGAGGACTACTTTCTCTAATAATTACCATAATAATTTGTATTCCTTTGTCAGTAGGTATTTCTTAACATTTACCTCATTTTATTCTTTAAAGGCAAAAAAGATAAAAAGGTAACAACCGGTAAATACTTTGCTTAAATTAAAATGATTAAATAATAAAAAGTTAACATACTTAAATTTATTAATTTATTTTCTTATAAAACCAAGGGCGTTTTACTGATATTACATTATACTGTCTCAAAATGTATCTATAACCGTCTTCGTGGTCGAGTGGTCAACCTCCTGGAATTAGATCTACAGGTACCGGGTGCGGTATCCAAGTGAAAATAAATTTGTGCTCGGTGAAATTCGCAAACATGTATAATAAGTTCACGTTATTAATTATTCGTCATCCATTAAAATTTAGGCAATAGGCTGGCAAGCTGTCTCTATTTGGAGGCACTGCATGCGAGTACGATCGATAATTTAATGCATACAAAAGCATTAAATTAAAAGTTAGTCCGATAATATTATTAAAAGTATGAATTTACGTATATAAATATATGTTTATAGGCAAGCTAATGGTTATGATTTATATTCACTCTTATGATTTCAGATTCCACCATGAATAAAGTGGCCTTGCAACCCTTCGAATTATTGCTGGTGCAACTCCACCAGGTTCTTCGGTCATTTTTTTTCTTCTGGAAGAATCTGTAGCCATTTATGACCAGCAAGGGTCTCCCCCTTCGTGACGTGCTTAAGTGATATACTGAAAAAAATGCAAATATAGAAAAAGGTTTTTGTAAAGAGCTACTTTGAACAGTTAATTTAGTAAGAAATAGGTCAAATCAAATATCCTTATAGTAAATATATGTTGACATTTTAAAAAAATCTAAGTTTTTTAGTCAACATTTATATTTTATGATAGCTCAATTTCTACTCTATCAGAAAAAGTTGTCGGCTGCGAAGTACACATATTGCAAGCTAGGGCTTCGTTAATTTAGACAGAAACACCTGGTGACACTGACGAGACTTTATTCCATACACTACTCTATAATTTACAATAACCAAGCAACAAAGTCCAATCACAATGCCAACTTATTCCGTAGTATTCACCTTGGTCGGTATGTCACACTATATCACTTAGAGAGTATCGCTTTGATCCGCACTTGTTCGCTTCTAAACTTAGAATGGTCATTACGCTGCAATCAACAGTCCTTTTATACTACGCAAAACGAAATCGCGCAAACTGTAGAATGTTCGACTATTATCTTGAACAAACAACTAAGTTCATCTGACGAATATAAACCTTATGTCAAAGGACTGTAGGTTCATTATTGCTCGAACGATCCCATCGTACCTCATCTTAGAAGTTTCTCGTTTAATTCGTCGAGGCCCTTCTGGAAGCTTCGATTACTTTCTCGAACATTCTATTGCTTTCTCGTGATTTCTACGGCAATTTACGAATTCGTAACAATATTTTGTATGTCTGAGGACCTGGAAGTTGAATTCGAATAAAATTGCACACCGACGTCGTAAAATCTTTTCGTTTTATATTAACTAACAGCCTATGTTGCATAACTTGTACTGTTTTGCTTCGAAAACATAATAAGTAATTGAAAAAATTTCCCGACTTCAAAAGAGTAATGGATTAAAATTATAACTAAGAACGGAGTAAGTAATAAAAATTTTCTGTTTTAAAAAGCAAATATGCCAATTATATTTTTGTGGTCGATACCAGCCTCAATAAACCTCACAATAAACGTTGTCTTTGGCACCGATCTCAAAAAAATTGTCGTCATTTCAAAATTAATTTTAAAACTTTTTAATAGTTTGTAGTGTAATCTACTGATGATTACTGCAATTTTTGATGAAAATCTTTTGATTTTGGTCAATATTATTAAAAGACTTCGGCTAATAATTAAAAGTATTTACTATCTTTATTTTCATCTGTTTTCTTTGCCTTCTTTTCTTATTTACTTGTTGCCATTTACGTTTCATGATAAGATGTTCTGACTCGCTCATGTCTGCCACCAGCTTCTTTCGAGTGTGATATCTCTCTCGATGCTTGCGCTTCGCTTCCTCTACTTTATCGGGGAATTTTTTCATTCTCTCCCGATAACGCCGCTGCCTTTCCGCTGATGTCAATGGCTTCTTTTTCGCCATGATAATAACTTGAAATAGAAAATGAAAATGAATGAAAGTGAAAATGAAATGAAAATGAATGAAAATGAAAATGAAATGAAAAAGCTCTTTATTGAAATGGACTTTGCTAAGTACTTTTAAATCTTCAAAACCCTACCACCATTTCGGGACGAATAATTATTATTATGCGAGATGGATAGGCGAAAAAAATTGAGAATTGATACCTGTAAAAAATATTCATATTTTTATAACGGAGGCGGACTCCTCTTACGACGAGCTATTTTTGAAGATTTATTTCTAGTGAAAAAAATAAAATGAGAATAAATTTTTATACATACAATATAAGTCTTTGTAATGAAGTTTAAAATAAAAAAAAAGAATAATGGACATAGCTATTGTATTAAAGGAATTATACACTAATGAATAATGAGGAAAAAATCGGGAATTTCATACTTTAACCCCTATTATTACACGATAATAGTTCATTTTAATTCTCAGTCTTTTTTTGACAAATTTTGCAAGATGTGTCTGATGACCTTGTCTTCGTTACCGCGGTTGATTCTCAAACAAGTACTGTCAACAGTAGAAGTAGATGATAAAAAAAAATCTAAATGCATTGAAAACAAAATAATTTACAGAAATGTAGTCAGTAGTCAATAGTCAGTACGTCAATAATGTTTTGACTTTGACCTTCTACTTTTGGTGTTGACTATACTTTACGACTCTGTCACAAAAATCATGCCTGTGGCAGTTGTCATGTAAGTGAAAAAAAATAACTGAGAAATCGATTTTATTTAAGCGTACATTAGCAGTATACGATTAACATAAAAAAAATCTTATTATTTTACATGGAAATCTTAGCACTATGGGAAATTTCCAAAGACGGATAGCGTCAAAACGGTACTCCCTTATTTCTCCTAAAATTGTTTGTCCGAAAATCATTATCCATAACACGTTTGCTATAAAGTTCAGTAACCATAATGTTCAAAAAGTCGAAATTTTGTTTTACATAATTAGCTCTACTTCTAAAAATATTATGTCATAATATCGAGTAATATAATACTTGAATCACCTAATATTGCTTATCACCAGGCAGACCGTGTTCTTGTCTACCAACCATTTCACATAAAAAATATCTATTGGACTTAAAAAATAGTTTTATATTTTATGTCGTCATATAATATGAACCACACACAACACTCGTCCGCTTGAATTAGATACTTGCTGGTTTGGTTCCAGAGAGGACTTGAAAATGAGTCCTCTAGTTTTCTGGTGCTTGTAATGAAGTCGACGTAATACTTCTAGCTTCTGATTCTTCATTTTTTTTTTAATTTTCATCGACATTTTCGCTTTATGTTCCGTAATTTTCTCAATTCGACCAACTCATTTTTTCGAGCATGATATCTCAGTCGTTTCTTGCGATTCACTTCAGCTAACTTTTCTGGGAATTGCTTTCGTCTCTCCCGACAACGGCGCTGTCTTTCTGCTGCTGATGCTCTCTTTTGCATTAAAATAGAAACTTGAAATAGAAAATAGGACAGTAAGTATCTAAAAATTCCAAATAGAATAATAGCCTTTACGCTTTATTACCTATAACTAACTACACTAAAATAATGTTATATCTACCTATACAGTGTTTATATTTGAATATTTCTCACCGTTTACCTAATAGTAACATTCCCCTAAACCTAAACAGATTATATTCAGCTTAAACACAATGAAATAACAGTTTATTTCACCACTCGACACTAAATAAAGTGATTGAGTTTTCATGCAAATATATATTTTTTATATTATGTAAAAATTAGGTAAACATATGCTATTATTATTTTATGTTACCGGCCAAACCCGATTTTAGGATAAACTAGTTTTTCCTAGGCCAAACCAGTTCACTAACCTACCCATCTCTCAGCCATGTAGGTGCATAAAACACAAGACTCTCCCAAAAAAACTGTGCACTCCGCCTTCTCATAAAAAAAAATAACTTTAACCTGCCCATCACTCAGCCATGGTAGGTGCTAAATCACATGAAGGACTAATTGGTTTGGCCTAGGAAAAATTAGTTTTTCCTAAAATCGGGTTTGGCCGGTAACATTATAAGCATATGCGCTTAACGTGTTGACATGAAAGTAATTCTTATCAAATAAAGAGATCTCGAACCAAGAGAAAAAATCAGTCGTTGCAGGTCTAAAGGTCACAACACAACATAACAACTTGGAAACGGATTAGCATCGCATTATCATCGATTAACTTGATCCGTTTATTATTCTTTGTAAGAAACTCCATACTGCAACGCACACATCAGCAGTGGAATGCCCGGGCTACACGAGGCTAGTTTTTCAAGCTAGGATAGCAAGCTAGTGTCAGTAAGCTAGCAAGCTAGTACTTCTGGCTTCGTGTAGACAAAACTTGCTTTCTCAGCTAGTAAGCTAGTTTACAAGGCAGGACAGTTTAGTAGAGAACAAGCTTGCTATCCTAGCTTGAAAAACTAGCCTCGTGTAGCCCGGGCATAACGGCATCGCCTCGCTCGGGAAAAGATTCAAAACGGTACGATCCCTTTACGATTTGATCGAAATTAAAATCAGAGAGTTCGTTATTGAAATGGATAAATCCTCAAAACCTTACCACCGTTTCGGTTACCACAGCTTACAATTTCATAATGATTTCAAAACATCATTACAAGTCAATACATAATATAAATTTTTGATTGTTGCCATCGTGGTTGAGTGGTCAGTAGCGCTGCCTACACGTTCGGGCGGTCTGGGTTCGAGTCCTGGTGGTGACAAATGTTAATGTGATGAACACGTTATTTTGTTCAAGAGTCATTGTTGTTTATATTTTCATTTAAGTTTATTTATGAAAAATCTAGATCATAATGTATATTTTCCGTTATCTGATATCCATAACACAAGTTAATAAAGATATTTATAGCGTATAATACCTATAAAAAAAAACAATTAAAATTACTGTATTATGCGTAAATTTAAAAAATTGGGAGCATGGAAGGGAAATGAAGATGCGTAAATTTTGAACAGCTTTTACTCCTACGATGCGTGGGAGTAAAATCTGTCCAAAATTTATAAACTCCAGTCCAAAATTTCGGTAATTTATATAATCATTTTATTTTATTTTTACCTTTAATCGGCTTTCGACGTAGCCAAGTCGAAATGACTATCGCCATACTATGGTTTGTATAACTAAAAAATATAAACTTTATTTAAGCTTTCACAGCCAATTGCAGTGTTGGTAAATAATTCCCTTGAACTTTTCTGACTGCTGGAGACACCAGTTAAGTAAGTTAAAAAGAATAATCGCCCGAACTTATCAAATACGCTGCTTAAATAAAATAAAATTAACATTATTAAACACGCATAAATGTCTCGATTTGTTGTATCAATTGGCATTATTCAATTTCGATTAAGGTAGGTATATTAATTCCTAACAAAAATATTATTAAGTATCGAAAATTTGCCAAATCGTTCAGTGACTAAAATTAAGTTATAAAAATAGATAATTACTTGCAAATATTATTTTGAATGATCATCAGGATTTTCGGATAGTTTAGTCTGTTAAGAGATGTGGGAATACTCTCATAAAGTTAGAAATAAAATTATGACTATTTTTAGTTAAGAATCCAGCGTCTTTCCGCGACCTTTACCAGATCGCCAGTCCACCTTGTGGGGCCAATTAACGCTGCGTGTCCCGATACGCGGCCACCGCTCGAGGACCCTTCCGCCCCAACGCCCAAAGAGAAACATAAGCATATTATAACTTTTATAATTGATTCCATAATAAAATGACAAACAAAATTGGATTTAAATTCTTAAGCGGGCGCCAGACATGGCAATCAAAGTTTGAATACACATTTGAAACATTATTTGTATGTATTTTTGACTTAAAATGTGTGTTCAAATTTTGCACAAATTCTCAAATGCCCGTACCATACTTCGTGTCTTTGTAGGTATTTTGAACACATGTCTGGCGCCAGCTTTACATTAAATGCTTACCATGAAAAATACTTTTTACATTTAAAGAATTACTTACATACTTAAGAATTTGTATAATGACATATTGAAATTTTGCATTATAATACTAAGCTGTTCTGAAGAAATATATTTGGCAAAGATCTAACTCCACTATTTAAAAAAAAATAAAGGGCATGGCTAAACGACTACCCTTATCTAATATTTATATAAATTGCTTAGTGGCTGGTAACATTCTAATATTTATTAATTAATTATAACGAGTTCAATAATCTTTTAGAACTTTCGTGAACTAGTCAATTAAAAAGTTTTATCCTTGTTTACGTACAATATTAATTCATTGCAAGGGCAGTCGCTAATACTTCAATTTAACCATGCCCTTTATGGTCAAATATTTATTTTAAATAGGTAATGGGATTCTACTTTTCAGTTCCAAACCCAATGAAAAATCATTTTGTATTAAGTAAATAATAAGGTCAATTAAAATAATTGAATAAGTTCTTCAAGAAAATAGAGTTATTAGTAGTCCACCGGTAGACGGAGTATAAGGAGATCAATACCCCTTTGCTGGTCCATTAGTCGCCTTCTACGACACCCATTGGAGGATATGGGGTGATGCTATTCTACTCTGCCGGCATCACACGACCGATATAATATTTATAATAGAAAATATTATAAAGTAAAACTGCTCCCCAGGTTATCAGATACGGGGTGTCGGACCGAAATATCTCGAAAAATCTGCATCCACATTCCTACTCTTCTGATGTAGTATGTACATTCTTATAGAACACTATGTGATTCTTAACGGTACGTATGCTAGCTTTACACTTAAACCGTGCATGGGAGGTACATCTCCACCTGACTCGATCACCGTATTTCCCGTTGACTCGAAACTTATATCCGTTCACGACAAGAATCCTATTGCCTCGCGTGTTCGTTACAATCATTGCGTTGGTATCTGAAATTTATAAGTATAATGAATACTTTGACAAGGAGAAAACGTGTAATCTAAGAAACACGTAAGCGAATGGTCGCCACATACAGAAAGAGAAAAAGTGTTTTTGTAGATTTTTTGTTTCGGGCAGAATACTAGGCATGCCTTTTAAGTTCTGTCGTTTCCATATTTCCCGGCAATTTTGAATTTGGAACTGTACTATATTCAAATGTGTTTAAATTTAGAATCTCAAAACAGTTGAAAGTATTAGGATTATTGCTATTGTTTAGTCACAGCGTCGATTGGAATCTTTCAGGTTACGTACGAAAATTAATCTTTCTAAGGAAAATGTTCGTGCAATAATTTTCTACAACTTTGGAAGACGCCTGACACGGCTTCAGTATTTAGAAGAGCTTACATCTGCGTTCAGTGATGAAGCCTCATGTCTGCGGACTGTCGAACGCTGGTACTTAGAATTCCAGCGTCGACATACCAGTGTTAGTGATAAATCTAGCGAAGGACACCCAAAATCCGCCTTCACTGAAGATAACATCATTGCTGTGAGACAACGAATTCTCGAAGATCGTCATGTGACGTATCGAGAGATAGAGGTTCTATTAGGCATCTCAGGGACAACCATTCAGAAGATCTTGCATAAAGCGCTTGGTGTGAGTAAGCTAGTTTTCCGTTGGATACCGCATCTGCTTTCCGACGATCACAAGGCGGCCCGCGTCAGATGGTGTAAGGAAACTCTGCAAAGGTTCAACCGAGGAGAGTCAAATCACGTCTACGACATCATCAGTGGTGACGAATCTTGGATCTATTCCAACGATCCTGATTCCAAACAACAATCTACGATCGGGGTCGTCCAAGACAAGCCAAAGCCGACTAAAGTTGTTCGTTGTCGAAGCACTTTCAAGGAAGATGGTTGCCACATTCGTTGGAAAAACCGGCCATGTTGCGACTATTGCACTTCAAGATCGTAGAACGGTTAACGCAGAATGGTATACCACAGTTTGTTTACCATAAGTCATCGCCGAACTTCGAAAATCTAACTCAAAGCGACGCATCATCCTGCACCACGACAACGCAAGCTCACAAAGCGCTTGTCAAACGATTGAGTATTTGAAGCAGGAAAAAGTAGAAATTCTTGACCATGCTCCATACAGTCCTGACCTAAGCCCTATAGATTTCTTTACATTTCCTAAAATTAAGAAAAGTCTTCGTGGTCAAAGGTTCCAGTCCGGTGAAGGAGCATTCGACGCTTTCAATTTAGTCATTTTGAATACCCCCACTTTAGAGTGGAATAAAGGTTATAATAACTGGTTTGAGCGAATAGAAAAGTGTATTAAGCTACGTGGTAAATACTTTGAAAAACAATAAAAAGTACTATAAGGTTCTAGTTGTGTTTTTTTCTTCAAACGACAAAACTTAAAAGGCATGCCACGTATTTCTGGATTTCATTAGGATTAAATAAGAGTTTAGCCTAATTAACATAATATTTACATTTATACATTAATTGGTGTTTTATTAATAAACAAAATATTAAATTATATCTTATTTACATAGTATAAACATACAATTTATTAATAAACTAATATAATGAACATAAAAAACTAATAGAAACTCAGGGTCAAAATGACCCTCCAAAACTTCTACGTTTCTTTTTCACCACATCCTCGCAGGGTTAATTCTCGCTTTTGGCATACTCCAAAAAGCGTTACAAGCGTCTAAGTATTTGTGTGTGACTTTACATCATGTGGTTGTGCGTGTTTTAAAGCGCTTCTTAAAACTGTATCGTTCTTCTTATTGAACCCAAGGGTTGTCAAAAAAAAATCATGCACGCAGTAACTTTTTTGCCATCTTCATTTGACAAAAAGTACGTAACAGTTTTGCCTCGGTTAATTGTTTTTGAATTAGGGTCTTTTCTTTGGGTTCGTCGTGCCGGTATGTTTATAGACGTATTGTTAGCTATATATACACGCTGTTCTCTCCAGGTGAAACTACGAAACCTATTGGAGGATATGGGGTGATGCTATTGTACTCTGCCGGCATCACACGGCCGCTATAATATTTATAATAGAAAATATTGTAAAGTAAAACTGCTCCCCAGGTTATCAGATACGGGGTGTCGGACGGAAATATCTCGAAAAATCTGAATCCACATTCCTACTCTTCTGATGTAGTATGTACATTCTTATAGAACACTATGCGATTCTTAACGGTACGTATGCTAGCTTTACATTTAAACCGCGCATGGGAGGTGCATCTCCACCTGACTCGATCACCGCATTTCCCGTTTACTCGAAACTTGTATCCGTTCACGACAAGAATCCTATTGCGTCGCGTGTTCGTTACAATCATTGCGTTGGTATCTGAAATTTATAAGGATAATGAATACTTTGACAAAGAGAAAACGTGTAATCTAAGAAATACATAAGCGAATGGTCGCCACATTCAGAAAGAGAAAAAAGTGTTTTTGTAGATTTTTTTGTTTCGGGCAGAATATTTCTGAATTTCTTTAGGATTAAATAAGAGTTTAGCCTAATTAACATAATATTTACATTTATACATTAATTGGTGTTTTATTAATAAACAAAATATTAAATTATATCTTACTTACATAGTATAAACATACAATTTATTAATAAACTAAAATAATGAACATAAAAAACTAATAGATACTCAGGGTCAAAATGACCCTCCAAAACTTCTACGTCACTTTTTCACCACATCATCGCAGGGTTAAATCTCGCTTTTGGCACACTCCAAAAAGCGTTACAAGCGTCTAAGTATTTGTGTGTGACTTTTCATCATGTGGTTGTGCGTGTTTTAAAGCGCTTCTTAGAACTGTATCGTTCTTCTTATTGAACCCAAGGGTTGTCAAAAAAAAAATCATGCACACATTAACTCTTTTGCCATCGTCATTTGACAAAAAGTACGTAACAGTTTTGCCTCGGTTAATTGTTTTTGAATTAGGGTCTTTTCTTACGGTTCGTCGTGCCGGTATGTTTATAGACGTATTGTTAGCTATATATACACGCTGTTCTCTCCAGGTGAAACTACGAAACTGTTTATTTAATATCTCGCGCTGTTTTTCAGATATATTAGCAGAACACTTTTTTTTACACTCCTCACGACATCCTGGCTTAACGAAATAATGACTATAATTCTTTAAAACTTTCTTACGCTCTTTTAATGAAGTGTCATAATGTTTGCGTTTACGTACAGTTCCTTTTTTGGTAAGTTGGATTATATTTTCAGAAATCTGATCAGTCTGAGTGTTGGGTTCAAGATCTTCTCGCTTAGGTGACACTGAAATGCGAATGTTGTTTTGTTTTGAATCCTTAATAAAATCATTTTCTGAATGGGACTCGATCAATCTATTTTGGTAGCTTTTATTATGAGGTATGACGTAATCTTCGTCAAGATCTGAATCGTCAGAGTCATTATCACCTACAACTGAACTGCGGCTGCTTCTACTATTGTTATTGATTGCGGTGGCGATATTGTTACTGTCAGTTATAAAGACTTGAGGGAAATTATGTTTTTGGTTATTTTTTTTACGATTGCTTCTAATGTCAGTATTAACTAAGTCAAAACTTCGACTTTTCTTGATGTTAATTTTGTCTCTAACAAAAGTAAACAGAAAAGATCATGCAAACCTTTGTCAAAATAGTGCAACACGTAAGTATACCGCACGTATGTGACACCGAGATTCCTAGGTCTATTTTCAGTGAGGTCCACGTCCGGAAGCCTCCTCATGGCGGACCCTGGTAACGTGGTGGGGAAACTTTCTCGGCGGGTGTGTGGCTTTTGATGTCAAGTGTGTCCGCTTGGCATTCGAAGTCACATGCCATCGTCGAGTTGTTTTTGTTTTCCCACCACGGCTAGTTCCAGACGGCCCTTTTCAGGGCCACGACCGCGCCCGAAATCCCTCAGGTGCGGTCCGATGGCTGCTCCCGGTGTCCTCATCAGCAGGACGCGCCAGGTCAAACGGCTGTCGGTGAGGAGGCGGCCTATAAGGCCGGCGCCGGCCAGTGGCCCACAGGGGCTGGCGTTAGTCGGTAGCCCCTGTGGGCTGCTGGCCACCAATTGGTGCACAAGGAGTGCCTAGACCGGCAGCGTTGGGACGGTCTCGGTGTAGTTGTGCGCACGTGCGCAGATCCCGAGCCGTCCCGCAATAGCGCACTGGAGGTCAGGCCGAGGAGGATGTTTAGAGGGAACGCTTTTACCTCGAGTCCCACATATCCCCTGCGGTTGGCATCACCCCGCAGGGACGATGCGCAAATGCATTTGACCTCTCCGGCAAAAAAAAGTATATTTTCAGTAATAAACCAAAAAAAAATTAATTTTAAATATAAGTTGAAAATGTGTAAAAATAAATAAAACAAAGATCTGTAGAAAATATTAACTTTTATGGTCTGATTAAGTCTTTTATCACAAGCCCTTGATAAGAACGTAACAATATTCTTAAGAGCTATAAAACATTTATAATACATACTACACACTTTTATAACGTCAACGTAAACTTAAATGCATGGAAAAAGAATCATCTAAGTCGGGTCACAGTAATTAATAAGACACTTTCTGAAAAAAATCAAATAAAAATAATATGTAATAAACACCTATCTACTTGTTGGATCATGTTAAGCTGTAGTTTAAGTTTCGAATAATTTCGTCTAAAATATAAAGTATCATATTACATACGCGCGAAAACATAATCCCTTCCTTGCAGTCGGATAAAAAAATACAGATTGACTTCTAACTTACCATTAAACAAAATCGTCACTAAAAAGAAGCGGTAGTGTGCTCGTTTCTATAGTAAATGACGTCGCTCTTGTATGTGTGGACAGTAGCCTTGCAACCGAATCGCGCATGCGTAGTACATCTCCAACGCACTTTATAGCCAGTGCGACCATCACATCGATATTTGCAATCATGCAGTATAAGTATACATTTTCCATTTTCCGTTTCCAGAAATAACGGTTTATCCTCTGAAAAAAAACTAAAGGTTTAAACACATTCTTTAGTAGAATTTTGCTCGCTCGATGCCTGTACCCTTAGTATGAGTTTTGATAGTTTCCGAGCTCGATCAAACTGTCGTCTCTTTTCATACATTGCTTACTGTTTCTGATAGTTTACGCTAGAGGCGCTTATGGGCAATGTATGAAAAGAGACGATACGGTTGATCGAGCTCGAAAACTTACAAACTTATACTAGGGGTACAGTTTTCACACATTTTTGTATCACTTAGCTTTTTTATGTTGGATGAAAGCATTTATATATATATCCTTTATTGTACACATAAAAAATGGTTACAAAAGTAGCTTTACAGAAAGATATGTACAAAGGTGAGCTTATCTCTAACAGAGATCTCTTTCAGCCAACCCTAGCTTTAGTGAGTCCATTATAAGCGGGAATAACGTGTACTAACACAAATAGATAAAGACAAAATATACAGTTATTGACAACTAATACATATACATACAAATATATAAATAATATATCTACTATAATATATACATATAAATACAAATACTTAACACAATTTATGCCACAAACTAAAAGAAACTAGCAATACCTTTGTCAATGCTTTCTTGAAGAAAACAATTGCCTCTTGGGAAAACCATGACAATATTATAATGGTTACAAATTGCATCTCATGCTGCGTCATCCAATCAAGCGAAAATTTTATAGAATTGTGGTTATTCTATCCAACAGTAAAGCATCGATGACACGGGGCTAGTTTACAAGCTACAAGCCAGCGAGTTCGCTAGCATCTTGTAAACTAGTGCCGTGTCATAAGATTTTTTACAGTCGGCTAGTTGACTGTCCGATTGTAAAAAAGACTTTTTTAAAAAGGCTTTTTTGTAAAATAGAAAGCCGGGCTAATTTACTCGCCATTCGCTTGCGTGTTGGCTTGTAATCAAGTTAACTAGTCGTGTGTCATCATCGCTAATAGTGAACTAGTTGCGAGTATCTTTGCGTTTTGGCAGTCCTCAGCAAAAATGTCAACGGAGGGAGTTTGCGCGGGGTTAGTTATTGTAGCCTATGCTATCTAGAAAGATTTAGAAAGAAAACTAAAGGAATACTTGAAGCAGAAAAAGAATGGGTAAAATCATGGTAAGAAACACGTGATGAATAAGATGCTTCCAACAGTTGATTGAGAGAGTTGAGCGATGCAGATCCTTTGGCTTATAGAAATATGTTGAGATAAAAGAATTCCTTTGATTCCAAGCTCACTAGCTCGCTATTGAGCGAGTGGAAAGTTTTGTGTATCATCGACACTCGCTAACTCGCTAGCTTTAGGTCGCCAATCACGAGCCATTGGCTCGATACTTAAAGTCGCGTCGAGCCAAATTCATGGCATTCACGAACACGCCAGCGAGCGTGGATTCATTTGGATCATATTGAGTGTACGCGTCGACAGCACCGGACGTGTTCATCATGGAATTCGATTCAGAAGATCAGTTTGCCATAGCGATTTGTTGAGTGTTAAAAAAATCTAATCAATCTAAAAACAAAATGGTGTCTTTGGCTCGCGAGTATCACCATTCACGAACGAGCAAAACGTATGGCGCGACGGCTCAGACCGACCAGCCCGTTGGTATTCCGCATTCACGAGTGTCCAATTGACTCAGCGTGATGGATCTTGGCCGCGGTAGGAATTCCATCGTGCCGAGCAACCATTGGACCAACAGTGCAGTCACATTCATGCCAAATGGATCGATGGATACCTGGCCTTTAGACTTGCCGACTAGCAGTTCGTAAACTAGTGTAATCGGTTGTTTCGCCATGACTTGTCCGTTGTAAGACAAGCGAACAGAAGCGAAACTTCCTGTTCTAACGCATACGTTTGACTATGCTACTCTGATGTAAAGGCAACTAAACAACCAATAATAATGCTTTGATCTGAATAATGTAACTAAAAATAGACATTTCTTTTCCATTCTAACGTATTTTGTTTAAAACAATGAAAGTTGTAATTCATAAATCATTTTAATGCTTTGTCAAAACCTAAATACGTGCAAATAATGTCATATGACTACACAAAAATAAAAAGTTTAGAACTATTTTTTAAATTAATTTATTAATCAGTACCTTAACTACAACAGAGCCGTCAAACAAAACATAATTATGAAAACAAAATTACAACAGTACAAGATAATTAAACAAAAAAAAACTACGCCTCAGTTACTTTCAAAAAGAAAAACAGAAAACGTCATAAATTCTTTTTCCAAAAATAAATAGTTTTTCCAATTACAAAGTCCTTTTTGACAGATAGCGACGTCAATAGGATGTAACTGAGACGCCATCAAAAACGATGCGACCAAAAAATAAAAATATATTACTGCATTTTTGAATAAAACTAACACAATGTTATTTACGCGCGGTAAATAAAACGTCATGTTATGAATTAAATTATTTTATCTCGCGTAATATTTAAAGTTAAATGTAACTTGGTAATGCTCGGAAACTTCATAAAAACAATTCTTTGGTCGGCAGACTAAAGCACATAAGTCACTATGGAGCCCATATTGACTTTTGTGTTTTAGTTTGCCGACCCAAGAATTACTTTCTTAATCTTTTTTTTCTTTATTAATAGTGCAGTTACGTAAGAACATATTGGATTGCACTTTATGAATATTTTTGTATCGAATTTAAATCAGAAGATTGCCTATTCGAGCTTTCTTGGGTTCGTCACACAAAAGAGGAGGTAGTGTGCTCGCTCCTATAATACACGACGTTGGTCTTGTATGTGTGGACAGTAGCCTTGCAACTGAATCGCGCATGCGTCGTACATCTCCATCGCATTTTATAACCGCTGCGACCGTTGCATCGATATTTGCATCCATGCAGTATAAGTATGCTGTTTCCTTTTTCGTTTTCCAAAAATATTGGTTTAGCATCTGAAAAAATTAAACTGAACTTAACACACATTCTTTAGTAGAATTTTGCCCGAGTTTTTACAAGATCTATTAATATCACTTAGTTTATTGACGTTAATTTGAATGAAAGCAAAACGTACCTAAAAAGTACAACTTGCAATAGCTTTCTCAAGCCTTTCTTGAAGAAACCAATGATTATAAAAGTCTGCATACGTAACTTGTTTTTATCCGGACGGAACGGGACAAGAATATTAGTTCATAGAAAATGTATACCAATTCCCCGTCTTGTTCCGTCCGTGTTTCACGGCGCGTGTATATTGTTGCTATATTTTGAAATGCTATGATGTCAAGAAATCGTACCGTGTCGTTAGTTCTAGAAAAAAACACGTTACGTATTCTAAGGTATTAAAGCTGACGTCACACCGCGCGGCGAGGTACATTCGCTACGCACTCGTCGATGTCGACGGCCCGTCCCGTCCCCGGTATGACGTCAGCTTTAGTCCTTTGGGAAAAACTTGACATAATTTAAAATATAATGTTAAATTGCAACTCAAATTACTTATTAACCCAAAATGACGTAATCCAACAATCTTTCTTTCTCTTACCCTGCTCCCAATTTATTTGGGGTCGGTGCAGTATGTCTTGATATCGACAATACTGCTTAAGGATTTGGCATTAGATGTTAACGGTCGTGTACCTGACACCAACCCTCCTTGGGAACGACTGCTATATTTCGGCAGCACCCAGGACCACCAGCTTAACGTGCCTTCCGAAGCACGGACGAAAATCTTCGGGAAAAAAAAAAATTTCGGTCACCCATCCGAGTACCGACCACGTACTTGGTTGCTTAACTTGCGTGATCGACGACTCAAAAGTTGATAAAAACCTTATATTTTGATGTCATACAGGCATGTTAAATTCGGTTGCAATAACTTAAAGCATACTCGAGTTATCGTGCTAGCGCACAGACACACAGACTTAATTCCAAAAACGGCATTTTTGGACTCTGTGAGATCCAAAACGTGTAAATCCGTCAAATCTCGAGGTCGAATTTGACGATTACAAGACTTACTCTATACTACGTATACGAGAAAGTAACAAGTTTTGGTTTGAATTTAATTGCGTAAAAGCAAAGTACAGTAGATCGCCGTAAACTATTTTACGAGAATATTTTTAAAAATGAAGACGGCATAAAATAAAAGAAGACATCCCTGTAAATTTGGAACTTATATTAGGTATAATAATGAACCAAACTAAACGAGAATAAATTGACTTTTCTAATTAATTAAAATTAACAAACAAATTGGTACAGTCGTCTGTCTGCTCACCACTGTCGAATGACTTTACGCTTTATGACTAAGGTATAGAATTGAAACTTCAAGAAAACATTTACAGCTATACCTAGGCCATATGATGTGCAAGCAAGTAAACAACCAATAACACTAGATATCACTAAAAATAGACATTTCTTTCCCCTTCTTAAAAACTAGATTAATAGATAGAAACTTAGGCCCGTATTACAGAATGACACTCAGAAATCAATCATGTCTTGAGAATCGTTTGTCACTTTCTATGAAGCCAAAATGGACAGATATCTACGACGCTCAGTACGGCGTTGATTCTTGAGACTTATTCTATAATACGAACATTATACAAATTGTAGTTCGTTTAAATAATGAGGTTGTAATTTATAAATTAATTTTAATGATTCATTAAAACCTAAATACGATGCAAAAATGTCATATGCGTACTTAAAAAGTGTAGATTTTTTAAAAATTAATTTATAATAAATATCTAAAAACAAATTCGTCAAAATCTATTAAAATACACGATAATTAAACAAAAAATATATCATCAACTATGTCTCAGTTACTCGTACTAACAAAGAGGACAGACGAAAAACATAATAAAAACTCAATTTCAAAAATAAAATGTTAATAATTTAAAAATCTATTTACCTACGTCCTTTCACATAAAACTTTGCCGTCGACAGAGAATGTTACAGGTTCATTAGGCAATAGTGTCGACGTATCGACGGCTGGTTAACACCCGTTTCCTTCGATTCCAATGTCGTTCAGCGATAAATGCAACAATGCGACGTAACACATATTAAAGAACTGCTGGGAAACTACAATTTATATTACAATTAAATCCCTGCGTAAAAACATTCACTGCATCGCGTCGCCTAAGACCTAAGTCAGTGTTTCGAAAACTTTTTATGTTCAAGGCACAACTAGGAAAGCGGGTACATCATCACCATTTCAGCCGAGAGGCGCCTACTGTTGGACGTAGGCCTTCACCAAGGATCTCCACCAGGATATGGAGGATTGGAGGTATATATTTGAAGGTACACCACAAATGAAATATTAATTTTTACATATTCCTACGTAACAAAACTCCGCGTTTTATTTTTCTTCGATCTGTTTAATTAAGTTTAAGACCTTATTTTTCCGAGGCACGTCAACTAATGATCAAACACTTTGTGGAACACTGGCCTAAGCGATAATATGTTAATTGTTGCCGCCGATCCGCTGATGGTTGCCGACAATTCGTCTATGGTTAGTATCGGTCCGTCAATGGTTGCCGTTTACGCATTGACACAATTAAGGTCGTGACACACACATCAGCTCGGAAAAGGGACGCCTCTTTTTTACTATGAACAGCGGCTACGGAACGGCTACAAAAAAGGAGGTTTTCAATTCGACTGTATTTTTTTATGTTTGTTACCTCATAACTCTTTACTGGGTGTACCGGCTTTGAATATTCTTTCAATCTTTGGAAGCTGGTGCTTGTCATGTGGTCCCATTTAAATTTGATCGGCATCTGACGAGCAGTTTTTGTTTAATTGACGTCGATGATATCACAATAGTTCTATTCCTTGTTTGACTAAAAGATATCGAGATAGTTTCCTGAAAATGTCTATACTTAAAACACGAAAAAGCAAAAATAAATCATTTTTAAATTTAAAAAAGTCGCCTTCAAAACTCAAAACGGAGAAATATTTTTTTATAAAAATCTAATTATGTTTTACTGAGGTCGGCGCCAACCTCAATATTTGAAATAAACATTGTCACTTGTATTCGGGACTGACCTCCAAAAAACATTTAGATTTTTATAAGCAACATTTTGATTTCTCGCGTTTTAATTTTTATTTAAAATATTTTTCATAGTAATAAAGAGACGATACAGTTCCGAGCTTAGGAAGGAACGGGCTCCGTCCGTAAGAGCCTAAGGTATGAAATCAGTTCGCATAACGCAAATTTTCAGTAACGTGTTCGTTCATCATCAGAACGATCTCATCCCTCACAGTGTGCAGCCTTGCTTTACACCCTAATCGTTCGTGTGACGCACATCTCCATCTCACTTTGTCTCCTTTCGAGGTATTCACTCTGAATTTGATGCCATCCATGAACAAAACTCGGGACCCCTTCGCAGTAGTAAATATTTGGGCGCGACCTGGAAATTTCGAGAAGTACTAAAGTCATAAACAAATCGGTAAATTATACCAAATTACGGTGGCGAAATACGTCCGTGGGTTGCCGTAGTCTATAACTCTAACAAAACCAAACCTCATGATATTTTTTTTTATTTCACATGTACTTGCCATACTGTCACAGCCATGTCTTATCCGTGAGATAAAAAACTATACTCACATTTCGCTATTATGCGCATAGCCCCTAGTTAACCTAGTCAAATTAGGTCAATAACTAGCGAATACCAGGGCAACGAACAATAATTATCAGTATTTGTTAACGAAAAACAAACAAAAATTCTGTTTATTTTTAAAAATCAATTAATTTTAAGTTTGTTACATAAACTTTTCTTTAGGAATTTGTCCATTAAAAATAACAATTTAAATGAAATAAAGCAGATTATCGCTCGTGGTATTTACAGCGTATTAGACAAATGCAAAACGCTAAATTTATACATTTTGAGAACAGTTTGACAGCTGTCAGATGTCAAAACATGAAAATTAATGATTTTTTTTTTGAGATTTTCTCCTGAGTTCTTGTTGTAAAAATACGTGTTGAGAGACTCCATTTTAACTCAAATGTACCGTACAATTTTTGTTACTTTAATAACATTTTCACTTGATATTGGCAAAATCTCACGTTTATGTATCGCGACGCCATTAATTAAGAATAGAATAGAATAGATTTGGTTTTTTTTACATTCGTAAATAGCGCGATGGCTGATCAGCGAGACTGATTAAAGTATACAAAGGGTGAATTTCAACAGGTCCAAAAAAATTCTCATTTCCGTGGACTTTTTTATCTTAAAGTTTTTTTAATAACTAAATCGCGGGTTTTAAAGTTTTTAATAATGTATGTATTCTTCCTCAATATCTAGCAGATAACATAAAAAACAAACGAGATATACAAGATTAAAAATTTCGTGCCACGGCGATGAAACATGCGTGCTCGGCAATGAAACAAGCCTCCACGGCAATGAAAGAACTATGCCACGGGAATGAACGCATCCACGGAAATGAAAATCTATATTCAACATAAAATCCCTACTAATATTATAGCTTTTACATCTAAACCACTGAATCGATTTTGATGAAATTTGTTACACATATAGACTAGAGCTCGGGGAAGAACATAGGCTACTTTGGCTTGAAGGGGTTGAAATAGGGGATGAAAGTTTGTATGGCAGTTCGTCATTTTCGAAGATAGAACCATAAAATATTGAATTTAGGCACTTCTTTTATTTTGCAAAAAAAAGGCTTGAAGGGGTTGAAATAGGGGATGAAAGTTTGTATGGCAGTTCGTCATTTTTGAAGATAGAACCATAAAACTTTGCATGTAGGCACTTGATAAGAAATAAATAAATATTTGTTCTAGCGTTTTTTATATATTTACCCATGTGGGGATGAAATAGGGGATGAAAGTTCGTAAGGAAATAAAAACAAAGTCACACATTCACGTCTAACAAACCACACACTAAACATTGTCAATATGGGTATCGGTTTCGTGATTATTGTGGGTCCGGATTACGAATAAATGTATTTCGAGATCCAAGATGGCGGTTGCGACTTTTTAATATAAGATCGATATGGGTATAATTTTAATAGTTTTTGGGGATCCCGATTCCCAATACAACACCCATTTGAGATCCAAGATGGCGGGCGCGACTTTTAAACAATGTCAATATTGGTATCGTTTTCGTGGTTTCTGTGGGTCCGGATTACGAAAAAAGCATCTATTTCGAGATCTAAGATGGCGGACGCAACTTTTTGACAAAATGTCAATATGGGTATCATTTTCGTGATTTTCGGGGGACCCGATTCCGAATACGAAATCTATTTCGAGATCCAAGATGGCGGTTGCGACTTTTAAATATAAGATCAATATAGGTATCATTTTTATGGTATTCGGGGGTCCCGATTCCCAATACAACATCCATTTTGAGACCCAAGATGGCGGACGCGACTTTTTAACATAATGTCAATATTGGTATCGTTTTCGTGGTTTTTGTGGGTCCGGTTTACGAATAAAACATCTATTTCGAGATCCAAGATGGCGGACGCGACTTTTTGACAAAATGTCAATATGGGTATCATTTTCGTGGTTTTCGGGGGTCCCGATTCCGAATACGACATCTATTTCGAGATCTAAGATGGCGGTTGCGACTTTTTAATATAAAATCGAAATGGGTATTATTTTTATGGTTTTCGGGGTCCCGATTCCCAATACAACATCCATTCTGAGAACCAAGATGGCGGACGCGACTTTTTAATTTTATATCAATATGGGTATCATTTTGGTGGTTTTTGGAGGTTCTGACTCCGAAACAACATCTATTTTGATATCCAAGATGGCGGACGTGACTTTTTACTTAAAAGCAATATAAGTATAATTTTTGAGGTTTTCGGCGGTCTTGATTCCGAATACAACTTTTATTTCGAGATCCAAGATGGCGGATACGCCTTTTGGATATAAAATCGATCATTTTCTTAGTTTTCGGGGGTCCTGATTCCGAACACAACATCCATTTTGAGATGCAAGATGTTGGACGCGACTTATTAACTTAATCGCTTTTACACCATACTCCCGAACCGTCTCTGATGAAATTTGGTACAAAAATAGACTAAACCTCGAAATTGAATAAGAGATTAAATATTTTTATGAGATTCCTCATTACCAAAGATAAGACCATGAAATTTTAAATAGCACGCAAAAAATATGCAGATATTTGTTTTAGCGTTTTTTGAAATATTGCCCATGTGGGGATGAAATAGGGGATGGAAGGTCGCATGAAAGTTAGCAAAGGATGGAAAAACAAAAAAGGTAGTTTGTAAAAATGTATTAAAATAATCTATTTACAGTAATGCACAGCAGTTTGTATGGGTATCTTTTGCAAAATAAGTGCCCAAAAAAATAAAAATGCTACTCAAAGTAACTATTCCACGCGGACGAAGTCTAGCACGCGGGCAAAAGCTAGTTTTATATATGTACTTACTTGAGTATTATCGTCATCATTTTGAAAGTAACTCCTTCTATCTGTCTGTTATGCTTTCACGCTTAAATCACCGAATCTATTTTGATAAAATTTGGAATATACATGGATTAGACTTTAAGAAATATAGGTTATCCCTTACACCGACCCACGCAAGCGCAGCTGCAGGAGAAATGCCAGCATTTGGTATTTAGTTTCATTATCAAAAAATTCTTTAATGCCATTATAACTTTTTGTAATTAAAAACTGTTTTGGTGATTCTCAAAACTGATTAATTTTTCAGTATTTTTAATTTATTTTTACCTATTATACCTATTATTAAAATACTTAGTGCCCCACATAGATAACTATTTCATGTATCTAGAAAAAAAATAAGAACGTTATAGCTTTGTTTTTTAATACTGATTTCATCGATGCCGCGCAATTTTTGGTCCCGGGAAATTCACCCACCCATCAGAAGAATAGAAAACCTCAAATCAGACTTATTTTTATTATGATTTTCCGCACTTGGTGCACCAACTCTGAAAACTTAAATTTTACCTTCATGTGATAGGTATAACGTATCAAGTAGTACTTAACAAAAGTTCTTAGCTTAGAACATGTTGTTGTTTTTTGTAATTTAATAGTGTAAATAAAAAAAAACAACTGTTGCGAATACGTTTAATCATAAAACATAATATAATAAAAATAATAAACTTTTTAACAAACGATTTTCATTAATTTTAAGACTACTTAACAAATACAACATTAAATTGGAAAATGTATTACTGATAAAAGGTACAAATAATGTAGCTTATTTCTATAACAAATCTATTCCGAACCGAACTTTTAAAGGACAAAACATGAGAAACATGGTTTCAACCATGTTTAAGTTTAAGTTAAGAGACATTATAGTATCATTGAATTTGTTTTTAATTTTATTTGGCATGACTTGAAATACCTATTTGGTATTTATACGAAATAAAATAGAAAACTAAATAAAAACGACCCCAAATGAAATTGGGAACAGATCGAAAAAAATAAAAAACACAACAAAACTCGTTTTCTATTAAATTTGGTACAAATTCCAACCATAAGGTATCTTCACTATCACAATTTTGAGCAGGAGGTTATAAAGTATCGTACTCTGGTGGATGTGAGTGCTTCTCAATTGCAAGCACAACTTTATCACCCATCGTATGAACTCTGCCAGAACATTTGCGTATACAACATCTCCATCTAATTTTGTGATTTGACACGAAGTTTTTGCAATATTTGTATCCATTAAGCATTAGTCGGGTATGGCCCTTGGCGGTTATCAGTACTGGAAATAATTAATTAAGATTATAAAAATTACAATTTTCTTTAATAGTGCAAGAGCCAGTGAACGGCTATCAGTATGTGTTTGACCAGACTGATTCGGACACCCCTATAATTATCACATACGAAGTGGCAACTCGCTAAGCCCGGCGTGGCTGCCACACCTGGATATCAGTTACGCCAGCTATCAAAGTCCCTGAATGATCTGATGTGAAATTGCAACAATATATTATCTCATATTACTAAAGGACAAATTTCAGATTTCAGATATCGTAATACATCTTTCTTCCTTTTAAGGACTACAAGTGTACACCGACAAACTGTGGCTACCATTCCAACAATAACTGAGAAATTTGGCAACCCATTTTTATGTTGCACAATCAAGAAATGGAATTCACTACCAGCACACACTATCCGTGCTTCTTGTAATCTTGAGTAATTCAAAAGAGGCGCTAAGAAGCACCTTGCAGGTGAGTAAGACGTGGAAGGCTAGTGCAAGGCTTTATCTCTTTCATTTGCAATCTTTGCATTTAAACTCTGCTTCTGCTTACCATCAATTGGAACGGAGTCATTTTCTTGACCTTTTTAAGAAAAAAAAAACAGCTTTACCCTGTTTGAAACCAGTTAATAACATATAATCATAAACAGATAACTTTCAGATGCCGGGTCTATTATGTTGCGAAGAAGAGTTCAAGGAGCAAGGGAGGAGTTTGTGTACTTTACGACGATTAAAGAGACATTTTAAAGATAAAGAATAATTTTATTTTTGCGTTTACAAACGCGTATATATATTTAATACTAGACAAAATGCACTGAAACAAATCGACTTGAGGCAAGTATCAATCTTCCCGCCTGAGGCATGTCGATTTTTTTCACTGCATTTTTTCTAGCATTTTAAACTTTTTCGTAACCTGGAGTGAAGTTGAATGTAAGTACTTACAAAAACTAATGAATTCTATGAACATTTACTGTGTGATATTCTGTATCACGTTCAATTCCAAATATAGATTTATTTTGCAAAGTAATTGCAAAGATAAATTTAAACACAGTACACTAACTTAGTTTACTAAAATTGAACGCATTCTGATGGAAATTTTAATGACGGTTAATGGAAAACATATGTTATTAAATCATCATCATCATCATCATCATCATTTCAGCCGAGAGACGCCCACTGTTGGACATAGGCCTCCCCCAAGGATCTCCAAACCGGTCGGTCCTGCGCTGCCCGCATCCAGCGGCTTCCCGCGACCTTAACTAGATCGTCAGTCCACCTTGTGGGGGGCCTACCAACGCTGCGTTTCCCGGTACGTGGTCGCCACTCGAGGACCTTTCCGCCCCAACGGCCGTCAGTCCTTCTCGCAATGTGCCCTGCCCACTGCCACTTGAGGTTCGCAATTCTTTGGCCTATGTCGGTGACCTTGGTTCTCCTGCGGATCTCATCATTTCTGATATGATCACGCAGAGAAACTCCGAGCATAGCCCTTTCCATTGCCCTTTGGGTGACCTTGAGCCTTCTTATGAGGCCCATTGTAAGCGGCCACGTTTCGGTTCCGTAAGTCATCACTGGCAACACACACGAATTAAAGACTTTCGTCTTGAGACACTGCGGTAGATGGGCCGAGAATATGCCGCGTAGCTTCCCGAACGCTGCCCAGCCGAGTTGGATTCGTCGATTGACCTCTTTCTGGAAGTTGGACTTACCCAGTTGGACTGTTTGTCCCAGGTAAACATAATCGTCGACAACTTCCAGTGTAGAGCTTCCAACCTTTACAGGAGTGGGTGCAACATGGATATTAGACATGATTTTCGTCTTATCCATGTTCATTTTAAGACCCACTTGTTGGGAGACTCTACAGAGATCGTCGAGCATTGCGCCCAGGTCTTCCAAGGTCTCAGCCATAACCACGATATCATCTGCAAAGCGAAGGTGAGTCATGTACTCGCCATTTATGTTGATGCCAAGCCCTCTCCAGTCCAGAAGCTTAAACGCGTCCTCCAACGCAGCTGTGAACAGTTTCGGCGATATAACATCACCCTGTCTCACGCCTCGCTGGAGCTGTATGGGTTTTGAATTCTGGTCCTGAAGGCGAACTGACATAGTGGCGTTTTCGTACAGTGACCGCAACACTTGGATGTATCGGTAGTCTATGTGGCACCTCTGGAGTGACTGGAGCACTGCCCAGGTCTCGACAGAATCGAAGGCTTTCTCATAGTCTACGAACGCTAAGCATAATGGCAGGTTATACTCTTCGGTCTTCTGTATAACCTGCCGCAGCGTATGTATGTGATCTATGGTACTGAAGCCTTTTCGGAATCCGGCTTGTTCGGGAGGCTGGAAGTCGTCAAACCTGCGCGCGAGACGATTCGTTATAACTCTTGAAAACAGCTTGTAAACATGACTCAGCAGCGTGATGGGTCTATAGTTCTTCAATTGGGCCCTGTCGCCCTTTTTGAAGAAGAGTCTCACCACGCCGCCATGCCATGCCTCTGGCGTTTTGCCCTCGAGTATAACGGAGTTAAATAGCCTCTGAAGAGCTTTCAGGACCGGTCGTCCACCTGCTTTCAGAAGCTCCGCTGTCACTCCGTCATCACCCGGCGCCTTGTTGTTCTTAAGCTGTTTAAGAGCTACACTAATCTCGTACAGGCTAACGTCCGGGATATCTTCGGTATAGTGTCGGGTTAATTTGGCTCTTGGATCGGTGGCCTGAATGACAGGTGGGTGTGATGTCGCGTAAAGCTGTCCATAAAAGTTTTCAATCTCGGCCAAAAGCTCAGGTCGTGATGTGATGGTTCTGCCGTCCTCTGTCTTCAGCTTCGTCAGCAAGCTCTCTCCAAGCGACAAATCTCTAGCGAACACTTTGGAGCCTTTGTTCCGCTCGATGGCCTCTTTAATACGTTCTGTATTAAATTGGCGTATGTCGCGAGTTAAGCACTTGGAGATATGTTTGTTGAGCTGCCGACGCCTACGAGCATCTTCAGAAGACTGCAGAACCATCCCTCGTCTTTCCTCCATCAGCTTTAATGTGGGCTCTGAGATTTTCTTCGCTTTTTTTGTACGGCTGGGTTTGAAAAGTTTTGAACCCACCGTAAGAACAGCTTCCACGAACCTGTCATTGTAAGTGTCCACATCTATGCAGTCCTCCAGGCATTCGAAGCGATTTTGCAGTTCGAGTTGAAAGCGCTCGGGGTTTTGGATCTGGATGGCTTCAGGGCGGAGCGTAGACTTCATCAGTCGATACCGTTCGGATTTGACGTTGAGATTCAATGTGCCTCTTACCATTCGGTGATCGCTTCCCGTGTTAAACGAATTGATCACAGAGACATCATTGAATATCCGAGTCTTAGTCGACATGATGAAGTCAATCTCATTTTTTGTTGTACCATCCGGACTTTCCCAGGTCCATTTCCGATGCAGCCGTTTCTTGAAGAAAGAGTTCATCATATAGAGTCCCTCTCTCTCCATATATTCGGCTAGCATTTGTCCACGGTAGTTCCGGATTCCAGTTCCAAATTGCCCCACTTTCAACTCATCATCGCCACGTTTGCCTAGCCTTGCGTTGAAGTCTCCCATTACAACAGTGTAGTGGGTCCTGGAAGCATGTATTGCCCGAGAAATGTCCTCATACATTACTTCCACTTCCTCGTCGGGGTGTGTCGAGGTCGGGGCGTATACCTGTATGACCTTCAACGAATACCGTTTGGTGATTCTGAGTATAAGGTACGCCACCCTATTCGACACACTTTCGATCTGTACAATGTTGTTCACGAGAGACTTGTGGACAATAAACCCGACACCACCTTGGGACAGATCTTCGCCCTCCCGGAAATAGAGTAGGTTGCCGGATTTAAGAATCACCGTGTCCTCGCCCTGTCTTCGGACTTCGGATAATCCCACTATACTCCAGCGAATCCTACTCAATTCTTCCTCTAGTTCCAGCAGCTTCTCCTCGGTCCGCAGTGTGCGTGTGTTATATGTTGCCAGGGCCAAAGTCGTATGACGGGAGATCATCGCCGCCCGGGGATTCTTGGCACCCCTGGTCCCGGCACCTCGCCAACGTCCGTCACCGCTGGCACGGCCTCCGGTACCGCCGGGCACTTGGGGCCTTGTGTTGGGTTTGTATACCATTTTGGGGGGGTTTGGGCCTTTTCCCACCACGCTGGCCCAGTGCGGGTTGGTGGGGAGCGCCAGAGCCTCGTCTGTTGTTCGGCAGGGTGTACCGCGTGCAGGTGAGGTTGACTTGGGTTCCATCAGCTGTTGTTTGGAACCCCTTACACCCCCTTATTAAATAAAACACAGAAACAAATGAAACAAATATAATAAATGGTAAGTTTTCATTTGATGACACCACAAATTCCTAAGTTATTCAAATTTTTGGTAAATTATTAAAAGCGAATCTGGTTCAATCCCACTGGCCCTTGACTGGACTTAACAGCGATTTTTCCTCTTAGAAATTCCATGAGATGTACAGAAACATTTATATGCATATTTTACAGGAAATATGTGTCCAGAAATGTGTTAGTGTTGAGACAACGACTGATCGAGGAGAGTGGAAGAAGAAAATGTATTACGCTGACTCCAAATGAAATTGGGCGCAGGACATGCTAATGATATGTAAACTAGATATTGTAATATGAATTGTATTACAGTCTACCCAGATTTCGAAAATGCGTGAAATGATAATGATCTTATCTATTATTAAACAAGCATTCACTCAGATCTAGATATTCATTTGTTCCAGCGAAGGAGACTTCTCCTCTCAATCCGCTTCTTAATAGAATAACCATGAAACTACGCGGTGGTACAAGTCATCTAATACTCTTAGATCCAATTTTAGGAAATCCATATATTCCCTAGAAAGTTAGTGTGGAATTTTGGATTTCATACATTTCCTGTAACATAATATACATAGCAATAAGTGATTTATTAAATCCTTAAAATCGCAATATCCACTATCTAGGAGAAACTGTTGTGCGCCGACTGGAAATACACTAAAGTAATTAACTACAGATTTCTACACTTTGAAACAAGCAAATGTGCCTTGTTTTGACTCAATTCCTTGGAAAAAGCTTGATATGAGCTCCGAATCAAATCTGTCAAGTGACTGTAAAGTGATCCAATTCACTTACATTTTCTTTTTACTTTATTCCTTTTCTTATTATCTTCATGGGACAATATATTGACGTCATCGTCAACTTTGAGTGTTGATTAAAACTTGTAGACTGGTGGATGTGAGTGATCCTCAATTGCAAGTACAACTTTATCTTTAACGGTATGGGCTCTTCCAGAACACTTGCGCACAGCACATCTCCATCTAATCTTGTTGCATGACTCGAACGCTTTGCAATATTTGTATCCATTAAGTATTAGTCTGTGATGACCTCTTTCGGTTATTATTACTGGAAATAATTAATTGTTACAATAATTACTAAATTTGGTAAAAACTGGTACCTACTTTTAATAAAATAAACTTTATTGTACATAAGCAAAATCTTACAGGCATAAAATAAAACAAAGAAAAATTGTGATATCTACAATGGACATTGACAAGGGGTAGTGTCACTTTATGAACGATTATTGCAGACAACCTTTATAGTTCAGATTTAGAACAATTTATTATTTAGGTGTCTAGAATTTATTACAGAATCAAGATATAGAAAAATAAATTAAAGCGGCTAAATTACTAATTGTGGACTATATAGGTAATGAGAAAATGGGAATTGTCTTCAATCCTTACAAAATAACCATAAATTCATGAGAAATAAAACTACTCCACCAACATTGACTGCTCGTTCAGCATAATGATCAACAACATTCTGGCGGTCTTACGGCCAGGGAATAGATAAGTTTGCACGAACAGGATCAGTGTTATTGATTGTACAATTGGTGAAAATGTTGTACTGGATTGAAGTTCAAAAACGCATAGAACGTCCATAAGGATTACACTCGAGGAGGCAGAACGTCTACCATAAGCGTTGCGCAAATCTGGTCTAGGTTCTCATTGCTCCCAAAATGGTCGACAGTCAAATATCATCATCATCATCATCAACAGCTCATATAATTTCCCCACCGAAGGGGCTCGAGCCTACCCCACATTAGGGGCGATTAGGCCTTAGTCAACCACGCTAGCCAAGTGCGGGTTGGTCGACTTCACACACAACCTAAGAATTTCTTCAAAGGTGTGTGCAGGTTTCCTCACGATGTTTTCCTTCACCGTAAAAGCGTCGATTAAACGTACATATGATTTCAAAATTTGAAAACACATTGGTACGTGGCGGGGAGCGAACCAGTGCCTCCCGGGTGGGAGACGACGCTCTTACGCACTACGCCATCGACGACGCTTCCAAAAGTCAAATATTAGTAAGAGCTATTAATTCTACCAATAACGAATATTTATTATAAAGATTGAACAAGCTTTTTAATATAAATTATACTATAAATTTTATTTGCAAATAGGTAACAATTATTGCGATAATTTAGACCTCATTTATGCATTTGAGCTATATGGTAGGAACAAATGAATCAATTTCAATTTTAAATCTTACTTTACGTTTTCCTAATATATTGTAAATAATATTTTTTATAGCATCATTATAATATTAATTTAGTTCAACTTGATGCACGAAAGCATTTTTCATAGACTGTTTAAAAATAGATTGTTACCCATTACCAAATCATTGATAAGAATATCCGCTAACTCAAGTCATAAGTTCAGTATAGTACTGTCATAATATATAATTATACAAAAATAACTTTCATTGTCATTCATCCCTTCCTCTTGTCGGGCTTTCCAAAAAAATATATTATATTCCAATTTAAAGTTTTGTTGCGTCATAAATTACATTACACATTTCCTAATGAGCATCATTGAAGCATCGCAGACAATAACTCTTATCACATATCTCACATCTCGTATTGACTTTTTTGGCCTGAAAAGCAGCTTCATTAAATTTCTTCCCACTGTTCACAAGTTTCCTGTAGCAACCAACACACCTTCGTCTGATAATATTCCCTTTATTGTTAACGCCATTGTGAACAAGTCTATGAGCCAGAACTGTAAGAGAAGGACATTTTAAATACATTTATATCTTAATAATGTTAGAACTCCAAATGGTGGACCTATGTTTTTTTTTAGACTAATTTCAATCAAAATGTGTGTGTGTGTGTGTGTTTTTTTTATTAATATTTTAAACGAGACGTATAGCAAGCGACTCAATTCCACCTGTTTTTAAAAGGAAAAGGGCTGCAAGTACGAATATAAGAGAAAGCGTTGCGTTAGCGTCACTCTAGTCTCTAGCGACCACTGGCCCAATTCACGTAAATGCATTCGATCTAAAAATCGTTGTAGTTTAGAAATCGTTCGATCGTAGTCCTATCCAATTTTGGTATTCACATGTTACTCAGCTACATCTCGATAGGACGACAACTCAATAAGATCGGAACTAAAGCACATCTGAACGACTTGTCAAGGAAACAAAAAAGATGCCCGTAAAATGATTTGATTTTCTACTAAAAGGTTCAAATATACTTTATACTTCAAATACAGTGATTTACGATAAATTAATCAAATTAAATCAATCAATATCGATAATATTTAACATAGAACGTGATACGAAAATATTTTAGCTGAATACCTCTCAGTTGACATTTCGGTGCGATTTTAAAACGATTTATTAGCTGAATACGGGTAGACGATGGTTCAACGACATTGCGATCGAGCTACTTCAAAATCGGTTCATTTGACGTACGTGAATACGAAAAAGTGTTTAAACGACTAAATCGCTGCGATATCCCAACGGTTTTAATACGTGAATTGGGCTACACGTCTTTGACAATCTGCAATGAGCTTCTTCACGCCTCTTTAGAAAGCCCTAATGCCAGATAAAAAGAAAAAAAATAGTTGACACATTTCTTTGTTTGCGCTGCGCTGATATCCTCAGTTTGTCGGTGACAACATAATGCGGCACACGTGGTCTTAAAATGGAGATTGTGGTGATTAGAGGTTACATGTTAGTCCAGTTTTCTGATTCACTTACGCTTCCAGCTCAAAGGTACCATGTCATCCTGATAATTCCCCGTCTAGTATAAAAAAGTGAAATGAAAAACCAAATACAATTTTAGCTCAAATAAATAATATTTACATTACATTAGTATAATACATTCTATAGCTAATTAACACGATTTAGAAGAGGTAGACCTTTCTTTAAAAATATAGACATATGTTAATTGTTTAATAGGTAACGCTGTTATTTTTTAAAGAAAAACATATTTTTTTACTGAGAAAAAAGGACAATAAGCGAATTCTACCTACGCAGACATTGTAGGTAAACCAGTAAGTAGACAACAGACAAAATAATGTTAGAAATTGTGAGATCAGCAGGAGACCTTAGGTCACAGAATAAGTCCAAAGAATTGGGCAGGGCACATTGCGAGGACTGACGGCCGTTGGGGCGGACAGGTCCTCGAGTGGCGGTTGCGTACCAGGAGACGTGGCACCGGCCTTGGTAGGCTGACAAGGTGGACCGACGATATGGTAAAGGTCGCGGGAAGCCGCTGGATGCGGGCAGAGCAGGACCGTTCGGATTGGAGATCCTGGGGAGGCCTATGTACACCAGTGGGCGTCTCACAGCTACTTGATGGGACCAAACCGTGTAGCGCCCTTTATAACATGTGCTGTTTTGTTTGTCCAAACGGAAAATCCTTTGTGTGGTTATGAACCTCTTGCATTCTTGTAATCGCCCCCTTCACAAAGTAATAGTACGCATTGCAACCCCGTTTGGTGCATCTCCATCTAATCTTGCCAACACCTTCCAGTTGCTTATAGTATTTACCCGATTTATACCACATTTGCTCTTTTCCACTGCACGTGGTAACAAAAATCGCTGTAAACAGATCAAAATCAGTACCAACGTAGAAAAGATACATATATAACATACATATGTCACCGGTAAACTGTACAGTACAGTATTCTATACAATACCTATTTTTATGACGATGGAAAATCGTTTTACGGACCATACCGTACGCTGGCTAGTCGCGCGGCGTTTGTCGGACTCCCCGACGCGGAACCAACGCCGTTCCTAAAAACCTGCGGTACTCTCCGAAGCCCTTATGGGGGCGCTTTGGGATCGGCGCACTTTACGTGCGCTTTTTTACAATACGTCCCCGGGATTCTATACAAAACCTAGACAATGTATAGAATACCTACCTAAAACGTCTAGATAATGTATGAAATAGTTTAGTTACTTTGCTTAGGTATTCTATAGAAAGCTAAATGTGCAGCCGGTGATGTGTCATCATTAACAGCTGATATAATGTCCCCACCGAGGGGCTCGAGCCTACCCCACATTAGGGGCGATTAGGCCTTAGTCAACCACGCTGGCCAAGTGCGGATTGGTCGACTTCACACACAACCTAAGATTTTCTTCATAGGTGTGTGCTGCAGGTTTCCTCACGATGTTTTCCTTCACCGCAAAAGCGTCGATTAAACTTACTTATGAATTCAAAATTTGAAAACACATTGGTACGTGGCGGGGATCGAACCGGGTGGGAAACGACGCTCTTACGCACTACGCCACCGACGCTTCTAATTTAATCTAATTCGGTGATGTGTGTAAACGACGAAAGCGGGGAAGGTGAATTTTTGAGGTATATTAGGGTTATTTTTTATAATCAACCGGAGAGCACTGTTTTTGGGAGAATTTCATGTTTTATATACCTACATGATAAACAAAACACACCGAAACGTAACCCATACTTAAACGTATTTTTAATAATGTTTTCTATATATACTGGGTGTAAAAGACATGAACAGTCAAACGAAAACCACGTATTCTATACATCAAAATAAGACATATTTCAAAAAAAATATTGCTGGGAAATGATTTTTATTTTTTGGTGTTAAAAAAAATTGCAAATTGTACCGCGCAATGTAAAGGGCTCAACTCGCACGCAACTCGCAAATCCGCGATAATTTTGCTTGACGGCGGCCCCGTTCGTTAGTGTCCGTGCGCATCGAGTGAGCTACATTGAACGCTAACGTTTTGAAGCCATTTTTTGTTATGAAATACTAAAAAAAATGATAATGTTTCATTGGACAATAATTAAGAAATAACGTATAGAATAAGTTTTCTTAAAAAAAATGAAAAAAAAATTATGACTTTGACCTTCAATAAAATCGTAACTATCAATTTCCCAGGTATAGCCTAAAGGAAGAAAAATGTTGTGACGGTGAGCAGAATACATGGTTCTCGTTTGACTGCTCATGTCTTTTACACCCTGTATAAAATTCAAAGTCCTGACTAAGATATCAACGCACAGCCCAAACCGCGGAACGTACAGACTTGTAATTTTGCACATAGATACCTTATACAGTGTAGTCATCCACTAAGAAAGGATTTTTGTAACTTCCACCCCTAAGGGAGTAAAAAGTCCACGCGGACGAAGTCGCAGGTGGAAGCTAGTCAATTTATAAATTTTAATTAAGTAACTGTCACTTACCACTAGTGAATGCTTTTGTATTGTCCACAGCTACAATAACTATTATTTTCTGTTTTGTTTTTATGCTATTATTCATATGTTTTATTTTTCTATTATTATACATATACACTTAAAACACATCTGTTTATGGGCGCGATTTGCCGCGGCTGGCGCACACTCAGCAAAGATTGTATACATGTATTAATTTGTAACTTGCGTTATATATTTTGTTTGTTTAGCTATCTAATATTTGACGCCGTCGTGGTGGAGTGGTCAGTGTTACGACCAACTTATATAATATGTATAAGTATATACAATACCCTTTTTATATTATACCATGTTTTTTATATCTCTATATGTTTTATATTCATACTTTGTACATATCATAAATATCAACTTGTCATATTTTATATTCTTAAAACAAAAGTGTTAATTAAAAGTCAGTGTCCAACAAAAATTGGTTTCATTCACAGTCAGTATAGGTGCTTACACATCAAGCGGTCCGGGTTCGAATCCTGGTAGCGGCAAATATTTGTGTGACGAACACGAGTACCTATATGTATAGTTATTGTTGTTTTTATAATTCGTTATTTTTTTATTTTGTATAGTTTTTTTTTGCTGTTTATATTTAATTATAAAAATATCTATAAGATAGAGCTCTAGGTTTATATGTAATAATATGCGTTTATATACTATAAATAATGTGAAACTGTATATACCTACTATTTTTTTTCCTCCACAAATTAAAAAATATTTTATTATGGCACATTTAACATTTATTCACATTATAGTAATATAAATAAGATAAAAACGAAAATAATTTACAATACACTATTTGTGACAACAATAATTTGATTATATTATTATAGAAACACCAATAACATTAATAACATCACTGACTGAATTAAGATAAATAATTTCTAGCACTTATCTTATGGATATGTTCCCCTTGAATGGATATAATTTTTCCGTTTATGGTCTTGATGGACGCGACACACTTAGACCGTGATCTCTTCGAGCAGTACCATCTGCAGAGGCCGCTGATCCCATCAGACTCGCGCGATCCTTTCCAGTAAGAATGGCCATCATACACCAGTCTATAATTTCCTTTCTCGTTAACTTCAAAGACAGCTTCTGAAATATGTTCTTAGTGTTAATATTCAAGGTGATTGTACTAACAAAATTCGAAATACTACTAGAAGTATAAATTGCATTAAATACCGCGATATTAAATAAAACTTCTTTTATGAACTTAACTCGTTTGTATTTCATTTTTAAATTTTTCAATTCGTCATTAACCGCATTTTATGGGCGTATTTATTGAATAAGCTTGTTTCATCTTCTTTTTATGGAAACGACCAGACGATACAAACAGACGGTTGCCAGACTTTGAAGAATACGCTCTTTTTAAAGATTTCAAGGTCGTATCAGTTCGGGAATTCGCAGGCGTTAGTTCCATAGTGTTGAATAACATTTAAAGCAGAAAATTGCGTGAAAACCGTACGGTTGAGGACAACCAGACATTAATACCGTGGCGATGTGTTCATCGTCTCTTTAATTCTATGTAATGGCACATGAAAAATTAAAACCTAGATATGCTTAAGTTAAATCAGGAAAATGTATTTTACTAAGTTCTAATAGAACACATTATAGAAATGGGGCAAATCTTTAAGAGCGCAATATATAGATGCTATATTCTGACTGACGCCAAAATATGATAAGATGGAATCAAAAAGGAGTTTCTCCCGAGTTCTTCTTGTGAAAACACATGTTGAGAGACTTCATTTTTAACTCAATAGTTTGTACAATTGTTTGTTAATAACAACAATGTCACTCGACATTGGTAAAATGTCTTAACTGTTGTGTCGCTAACGCCATTAATTTAAAAGAAGAAGAATAACGGAGTGTTTGGCGGGAAACAATGGCGTCTGGATGTCGATCTTTATTTCGATAATTCAAAATTGCTTCAGAGTGGATTTTGTGCAGTGTAAGTGGTGTCGTTTCGTTGCATAAGCATCCGTGTTGACGAACAGTTGTGAGGAATCATTGAAATAAAGGTTTTGTGTATGTGGCGTTGAGAATTGTTTAGTGGTTGGAAATCCCATTATACAGTCTCATCAGTCTCAATCATGAGGTCTGTTGCCATTCATTTCTTTCCAAGCACTCCCTAGATGCATTAAAATGTGTGACGCCCATATTTTAATGCATATATCAAGAAAGAAGATAATAAAACTAAAGACTTGGCTGCATGGGCTAAATCCCTTTACCGTCCCGTAACAGGGAAAATTTAACGCAAAAAAAGAAGAATAACAATAAAAAACCGGAATGTAATAATTACAGTGATAAAGGAGAACATCAATTGAATAAATGTAATTTACAATTCATGTTATTTGTGAGTATGTTCTCCTGAAATGGCAATTACGTCGCAGTTAATAGTTAGACCGGGGGTTTTGATGACAGCCGGGCACTTTTTATGCTTCAGACGTTTACTGTTCTTCTTAGAGCAGTACCAACGACACTGCTGTCCTTTCTTGAAGTTCAATCTATCACACCAAAATGGTATCCAAACATGGTTACCGTAGTGTAATTGAAAGTTGCCTCCACGCAAGAATTCCACTGCAATTGAAGAATTCCAGATTTTTTAGTAATCACGTCTGGCCCCTTTACTCAATATTGGCATCCTCATCAAGTTTTGTAGGTACACAGGCGCTGGCACATAAATAGACATACAGTACATCATCTCGGCAGTCCGGGTCTCAAACAACAGTACATAAGCGGAGACTACATCCGAAATTGCCAAAATTATTTTGCTAAAATTTGGAACATTTTCTGTTCGTGTAAGTTTAAAACTTTACGAGATAATTATTGTTTTACTTTTCTAAAGGAAAATATTCTGTAGGGTGACTATACGTAAGTAACATTGAACACATGTAATAATTAACGTTTCAGAAATATAATTATAACTACTTTATTGTTAGTTGACATTGATAGTAAATAAGTGATGCTACATTTAAGTAGTAACCTATAAGTAGTATTGTAGATACATTTATATTATGAACATTAAAGGTGTCTATAATAGAAAAACTTATGATGGAAGCCTCTTTAACTCAGTACAGACAACAACTAGGTAAGGTTTCTATAAAATACTACCAAATAATGTTAAATATTTGGTAGTATTTTATATGCGCTTGGCAAAATTTCCCATTTTTTGTAACCTGTCGTGCTGATGTCTGTACCTATGTAGTAGAATTTTGACATTGTGCGATAATGCCATATAAGTAGCGCTTTTGAGTTTCTGCGGTTTTCATAACATAACTTTATATGTTAATATAAATAATACATATACACCGTGTTCCTGAGGTTATAAATAAACTTCGGCATGTTATTCAGACTATTAAATTGATAATTTTTCAACCGACTTCAAAAAGGAGGAGGTTATCAATTCGACTGTATGTTTTTTTTTAATGTTTGTTACCTCGTAACTCTTTACTGGGTGTACCGATTTTTAAGATTCTATCGACCTTTGGAAGCAAGTGCTTGTCATTTGGTCCCATTCAAATTTAATCGATATCTGACTAGTAGTTTTAAAGTTATCCCTAATAATGCCTATTTAATTGACATAGATGATATCGTAATCTTATTACTTGTGTGTCTAAAAGATCTCAATATCGTTTCCTGAAAATTTACATACTTAAATCACTAAAAAGCAAAAAAAACCGCCTTGAAAACTAAAAACGAAGAAATAAAAATTCTGTTTATAAAAATCTAAATGTTTTTTTGAGGTCGGTGCCAACCTCAATATTTGGATTAAACGTTGTTACTTGTATTTGGGACCGACGTCAAAAAAACATTTAGATTTTTATAAACAGAATTTTTATTTCTTCGTTTTTAGTTTTGAAGGCGGTTTTTTTTTTACTATGATCACTTTTATGAATTCCAATTTCTTTAACATTTTATATTTTCATACAAACCAAATGCTTAGTTGTAATTTATCTAATATGAATTACTCTTTACCTGAGCTGGCAACGTCGCATGCGCCACATGTGCATATAAACTTTTCAAAACTTTTCTTAACGTTAACAACGTTGACGTTAATCAGTTTTGGTTGCACAAAGTGGCAATATCTCACAGATAAAGACTCTTTCTCATTGCACACAATTAAATTGGTTAAACTTAAATTACCAATAACTTAAAAACTATGCTATTTAAACTACTAATTCCTTGTACGATATGTTTAACAACAGCTATAGAAGTATTATTCAAAGTTACACACTTAGCACAATTATTAATTTAGATGCTATATTCTGACTGCCGCTTAGTTATATAATATAATATAATATATTTTCACGCTCACACCTAGTATCTAGCCCGAAGTAAGTATCATTAAGAACTTGTGTTACGGATAATAGATAACGGTCATTTTTTTATATACATATTTTTTTTTTTGATATTTTTATAAATAAACTTAAATAAATATATAAGCGCCGGTGGCGTAGTGCGTAAGAGCGTCGTCTCCCACTCGGGAGGCACTGGTTCGACCCCGCCACGTACCAATGTGTTTTCAAATTTTGAATTCATATGTACGTTTAATCAACGCTTTTACGGTGAAGGAAAACATCGTGAGGAAACCTGCACACACCTATGAAGAAATTCTTAGGTTGTGTGTGAAGTCGACCAACCCGCACTTGGCCAGCGTGGTTGACTAAGGCCTAATCACCCCTAATGTGGGGTCGGCTCGAGCCCCTCGGTGGGGACATTATATGAGCTGTTGATGTGAAATATATAAATGACTCGCAAACAAATATTCGTGTTCGTCACATAAACATTTGCCGCTACCAGGATTTGAACCCGGACCGCTTGATGTGTAGGCAGCTATACTGAACATTCCACCACGACGGCGTCAAATAAAAAAAAAATATGATAAGATACCTATTTGTCCAACGAAGGGATAAACAACTGGAATGGAATAATAACATTTATAAAGGAAGATTAAAAATTTAATAAATGTAATTTACAATTCATGTTATTGGTGAGTATGTTCTCCTGAAATGGCAACTATGGCGTAGTTAATAGTTTTGATGGTAGCTGGACACTTTTTACTCTTCTTCTTAGAGCAGTACCATCGACACAGCTGTCCTTTCTTGAAGTTATATCTATCACACCAAAATGTTTGGTCACCGTAGCGTAATTTAAAGTTGCCTTTGCTAGTAGGCAAGAATTCCACTGCAATCGAAGAATTACAGATTGTTTAGTAATCACAATGGTACAGCACACGTGGACTCTTTACCTAACATTGATTTCCTAATTTAGTTACTCCACCCTAGATAGCTAACCTTCTGGTGTACTCTATTTAAGCTAACTATCCGTCGAAACGACGGGTATTTGATTACTATATCTTTTGGATGATTCCATTATAAATATCATCATTTTTTTATAGTTTCATTCCTAGATATGATTGTAAATAAAAATCCATTTTGGAATTTAACATGATTTATTTAATAATTAAATTATTTTAATCTTTCTTAGACCTCTAATGAAATAGAAACATTTTTACTAACCACTTTGGCATGCAAAATCAATTAGTAAATTAACATAAATTATCAGGTTTTTTGCTTTAAGCAGTAATTTAAACGTTAAATAAACATTATGGAATAATTTTATTTTTGCGCTTACAAATGCGTAAATATTAATACTAGAAAAATGCACTGAAAAAAATCGACTTGCCTCAGGCGGGAGTCGAACCCGCATGTTCCACAATCCGGGCGGATGCATTGACCAATTACGCCACCGAGACACTGGTTTTCGCTGTCAAAATTTGTCAGTGCTTGGTGCTTATGTTTTTAAGGTAGGTAAACATTGTTCAACGCATCCGCCCGGATTGTGGAAGATGCGGGTTCGAGTCCCGCCTAAGGCAAGTCGATTTTTTTCAGTGCATTTTTCTAGTATTAATATTAACGCTTTTGTAAACGCAAAAATAAAATTATTCCATAATGTAAGGTAGTTTCATCTTAACTGGGCGTCAAATATTTGCAAAAATATTTCGTTCGGGTCTTAGAAGTGCAAATTTCAAAGATTTGATGAAACAATGTTTACCTTAAAAACATAAGCACCAAGCACTGACAAATTTCGACAGCGAAAAGCAGTCTCTCGGTGGCGTAATTGGTCAACACATCCGCCCGGATTGTGGAACATGCGGGTTCGAGTCCCGCCTGAGGCAAGTCGATTTTTTTCAGTGCATTTTTCTAGTGTTTAATAAACAATTTTTCTTTGACGCAAGTGACACAAAAATCAACTTTATGTTCACCGCATATCGCAACGTTACAGTTGGCGCACATACTTTTAGTCATGCGCTTTTTCTTATAGTGGCACTTTCCACACGTTTTCCTTTTGCGGTTTTCTCGACGTGAAGATGTTGATGGCTCCTCCTCGTTTTCATTCCTATGAAGAGATGACTGGCGATCTTGATTGGTAGATGAAAAAACGCCTTTGATCTTCTCTTTCGCTTGGGTAGGCATCGTTGTTTTTGCCAATCTTGCCTTTAGCCAGGGCTCTACAAGTTGAAGATGTAGTTAATTCATAATTAATTAATCTACTACATCAAGAACTAAATAGCTTGGTGGCGGTGGATGATGTGCAGACTGATGAAAATTATGAACCATCAGATTCCGAGGAAAGGTATGTAAGCCCATTACCAAACTTGTCTTCAGATGTGGACCGTGATTGCAGGACCAATATGTGAGCTGTCTGGCGAGCTCACATATTGGTCCTACATAAACCAGGCAGAGCAGCATCATACAACTTCCTCAAAGGCACTTGCGTGCTAAAAATCGTTACGTTTGGGCCACAACTAGAGAGCAATTCAAGTCTTCGGTCTCACTAGCAGAACTACCATCCAAGGCATCGCTCTTTAGTTCTTGATGTACCTAGATTAATTATTTTCATCCTTTTTTAATGCATACATGGTTTCAATCTAAAAATAATGACTGGCTTAAGTTTCGTAGGTACGTAGGTGCAGACAATTACAAGCTGAGTTATGTTTTTGTAAATTGTAAGTGTTCAAAAAATTTAACGTGAAAAAACGGGATTTATATGTGCCTCTTTTTTGTGAATCACCCGATATTTCGGCGCAGTTGCATGCGCCATGGTCATGAGTTAACGTAGTTCATAGTAAAATTTACGTCAGTTATTAATAATATATATGCGAACTAAAACTGAATGCCTAATGCTAAGGGTACATTCCATTTTTTTCCAACAATTAATGAATATGATTCAATGCATGTAATGTGCAAAATCAACCCCCAAATTAACAATCCTTCAGTAAACACACCAACAAAAGCCAACGACCAGGACAGATGTTACACTCAAAATCATCTCAGCAGTCCAGCAGGCTTACTCTTGAATATAATGTCAATTCTGATTTCAAACCAATTCAATGACAATAAAATCGTAAGTACCGTACTCTCGAAACGTTAGAAATTGGTATTGCCTTGATATTGGCATTGTAACCGAATTGCCGAGTGACACATGAAGTTAGCTGTCATTAGTAATGTAACCTTTGCATTTACGATATATCGATAAACTTAAAAATTTGGTTTTTATCTATATAAGTAGCTTAAACCTTTATATTCAATTCAAAAATACATTATTAAATTTTAAGTTAATTTTCTGTGTTTTAAATTACTCAAAAAGCAATAGTAAATAGAGTAAAAATTATTTAAAAGTCTATAATGAGCGATGCCTTTGCCTTCAAATGTGACGACAAAAAAAAATGACATCAATCACTCAATTAGTGCTCAAACCGCGAAATTTCAATAATTTTGTAGTTGAATAAATATTATTGTTTTTTATTAAAAGGTTTATACTCGTTTTTGTATTGTAAATGTTGTATATTAATTCCGTTTTGCTATACGGTTTATGGAAATAACATTTGCAGAAAACATGTCCAATCGCAATCGTCCATCCACTCTGCAAATAGAAGCCCTTGTGGAGTTTTTGGAGCAGCACGCCGCTATTGCCAGGGTCTTTTTAAGGACTACCAAGGGAAGCAGGAATGCAGGAAGGGAAGCAGGAATGCAAGAGAAAGTGGGCAGAAATTGTTCTTTCACTAAACTCCCTAGGAGGAGTAATTACATTTGGACCGGCGTGGACCGGATTAGTCAAAACATTTTACCTATGTTATGTTAATTTTATTATAAATGTTTAGTGTCTTTACAAAAGTAAAAATAATTTTGAAAAGAAGTGTATTTTTATTGCATACAAAAATATAAAATATATGTGGGACATAGCCTTAATAAGACTATAATTAACTATTATTGAAATTAAAGAAATTTTACAAGCAATTATACATGGAGTGTTTGTAAAACTTCTTGTTTTCTAAAATATACAATCAAGGCATTGCCTAAGAAATTATTAAAAGTTTGATAAAAAAAACTTTCTAGAAACCATAGAACAACTTTTAATAACTACTTGTGTGTAACACAAGTTCTAAATAGCATTTACTTTACTATTTTTATAATAATATTACGTTTAAAGTAAATTAAATTAACACACAATATAAACAAAGTACCACTTTGGTTATTGTATAAATGACAACCTTGACGCAATTCAATCGCAATGCAGTCACAATCCAATGTGTCAAAATAGCGTCAAGAGTACGGATTTTGTGCTAAAACTCATGGTGAACTAGTTCCCTCAATGTCCACGTAATAAAATACCAATGTGGCGCTAGTGTCGACATTCAAGAGTACGGAACGTCCCAATGACAATGTCGATCGATCGGGATTGGTTTCAAGAGTAAGCCTGCAGGTTTCAAACAGTAATGCCAAATAATAATAAACGGAGGCCACATCAGAAATTACCAAAATTATTATGCTAAAATTTTAAACGTTTTCTGTTCTTGTAAGTAGGTATTATACTTTACGAGATACTTACGGCCAGTTGCACCAAAATTCACGTTTTACAATTTTGCAAAAAGTAACGTAAAAGTCAACTTGATTCATATGAATGGATTGTTCCATTATTAAAAATATGTTAATTTTTTACGAAATTGTAAAAAGTATTGTAGTTGTATTGTTTTACTTGTCTAAAGGAATATATTGTGTAGGGTGACTATACGTAAGTAACACTGAACACATATAATAATTTACGTTTCAGAAATATTATATTAAACCGAAAAAAACATGCAAAATATAATTTTAACTGCTTTATTGTTATTTCATATGGATAGTAAGTACATGTTGCTACATTTAAGTAGTAACCTATAAGTAGTATTTTAGATGCATTTATATGATGAACATCAAAGTTGTCCATAATAGAAAAACTTATGATGGAATATTAGCATCTTTAGCTATTATGTACAGACAACAGCCAATTAACGTAACGTTAGAATAGAATACATCTTTCTTGTACATACATCAACCAACAAGTACAAAAATACTAAAACTAATTAAAATTACATAAATGTAAGTACAAACGACCTTATCGCTAAGAGAGGCCTTATGTTCTTACACAAGAAATATTGTCGATAGTAATAGCGGTCACGGGCATACACTTAAGTTTAAACACACAAAGAAACATGTTATCAAATTTAATCAGTACACTTTATTTTCATAACATTGATACATACACAAATATGTAATGCAACCTTTAATTACATAAGCTGAGAATGTAACTGACAAGTTATATATATTTTTTTGTGAATAAAATCTTCAGGGCAAGCCTACAATATGCAGTGATGATCCACCTGATTCATAGCTAAAGAGACTAATAATCTTACATACTGTGATAAGTTTTCCGACTATAGACACCCTTCATGTCAAATAAAGAGAACTAGTGATTACATTGGAACTGAACGACAACGATTCTCGAGTACTGTTAGGGATTTGATATAGAAAGCGCCACAGACGCGAGGTCAGAGCGCCAAGAAGATAAAATGTCCGCTTAATGAACGAAATATACCTTCTTAGAGTCGCTGGGGCGAACCTTTGCGCCTTACATTTTATCTTCACGCGACCCGGCCGCGCGAGGCGCTTTCCATATCAAGTCCCATAGGAACAAGTTTAAATCGAGTTGACAGAATCTACAAAAATATAATTAGAAGTAAATTCTGACTGACGCCAAAATATTATATTTATCCAAAGAAGAAAAAAAACTGGAATTGAATTACAACAGTAATACCTAAAGTTATTAAATGTAAATTACAATTCATGTTATTCGTGAGTATGTTCACCTGAAATGGCAACTATAGCGTAATCAATGGTTTTGATGGAAGCCGGGCACTTTTTACTCTTCTTCTTAGAGCAGTACCAGCGACAGATGTGTCCTTTCCTGAAGAGAAATCTATTACACCAAAATGTTTGGTTACCGTAGCGTAATTTAAAGTTGCCACCGCCAGTAGGCAAGAATTCCACTGAAATTTAAGAATTACAGAATTTTTAGTACCTAATCGATTTAAAATACGTCGTCCCCATATTTTCCGTAATCTGCTTAGAAAACAACACTTTCTTACCCCTTCAAATATGAATTAGTGTTTCGCTTTAAAAAGTACTCGACGGGTAATTAAAATGAACATGAATAAGACGAAAATCATGTCGAATTTCCATGTCGCACGCACTCCTGTAAAGGTTGGAAGTTCTACACTGGAAGTTGTCGACGATTATGTTTACCTGGGACAAACAGTCCAACTGGGTAAGTCTAACTTTCAGACAGAGGTCAATCGACGAATCCTACTCGGCTCGGCATATTCTCTGCCTATCTACCGTAGTGTCTCAAGACGAAAGTCTTTAATTCATGTGTGTTGCCTGTTATAACCTATGGTACCGAAACATGGCCGCTTACAATGGGCTTCATAAGAAGGCAATATTTTATATTTTTGATTTTTTTTTACCTACACACTTTTCATAGCCTTTGTTTGATATAACTTCATCTTAAGCATGTACCGAATGCCATAAACAGTTTATATTTCATCTCGGGTAAGACCGTTTAGAGGATTTTTAAACAATGTATATTGAAATGGACGCTACGTCCGAATGGGTTAAACTAATCCTGATGATTAATAACAACATATTGATATAAGTCGGTAACCTACTAAGTACCTACTGTTTATTTTTAATGACAGACTTTGTAATACAATTATGTGATATATTAGGTATATTTATTTATTTTCTTAGAAAACCAACAGAGTTTTACCGAGATTACATAATGTTGTGAACAATTCCAAAAGTAAGGCCAATTACATGTTTTCCTCAATTAACAATTCAAATTATACCTTGCTGATGGTCTGTGCAAAGACACTTTAAAGCAATCGTTTTATATCTACTTTAGTAAACCGAGAACGCCAGAGAATCTTATAATTATGTATATCTGAACAAAAACTGAATTACTAATGCTAAGGGTACACTCAATTTGTACCAACCCTTATTGAATATACTACTATTGCTAATTTGAATAAAATTAGAAAAAGTAGTTTAATAGTTTAGATCACAAGGCCTGGGTGCATCGTGGGTATGTTCTCCGTGTACTGCAACGACCTTCAAATTATAAGTTATCACCGACACTGGACACTTCTTACTCTTCTTCTTCGAGCAGTACCAGCGGCGTGTCACATTCTTCGAGCTTGCATTGACACACCAGAAGGTGAAATCTCCATAGCGCAATTTGAAATTTCCACTTTCAGTAGGAATGAAATCCACTGGAAAGGAGTACGTATATGTTAAATGATTACATAAGGAAGTCTAGTTTACCCGACGAGCAAATCCAATCTACCCATACCACAGGGTGGCACTCGGATGATAGGAAATAAAAGAGGGGAAAAAATTAACTGAAAATTATAGGGAATTTAAAGAAGGGTAATTTTTTAAACTCCTATACTATGTCTGTTTGTGGTCCTTAGAGTAACGTAAGCTAAAACTATAGAGCGCGCGCTTGCGAGTATGAACATTAAGCACCGGTATGAACAAATTAATACCTATATTTTAATGATGTGCTAAAACCTACCTTATACATACTACGTAATTGTTACTAAATACTTACCTGCTAGCTTAGTTAATTTACGCATCGGTGGACCAGTCATGGCAAATTACTATTCAACCACTTCATCTGTATAGCAGTATCTATGGAACATTGCTTACGTTTGACAAAATGGGCAAGGAAGCGCTTTATAGCTTTAGCTTAAACTCTAAGGAGGCGTTGTTGGCGTAGTGCATAAGAACGTTGCCATCCACCCGGGAGGCACCGGTTCGAACCCCGCCACGTACCAATGTGTTTTCAAATTTTGAATTTATACAACATGTAATTTAAATAACCAACATCCTGAATACAGGTGGGTTGGGATCGACTTCTGAGTTGATTTAAAAAAAAAAAATTCTAAAACTATTTTTTTTATGAAAAAAAAAATAAACAAAAAATACCCAGAAAACATTGTAATATTTTCAGGCTATATTTTTTAATTTATTTTTTGAAAAAAAAAGGTTAAATCAATATATATTTTTTTAAAATCAACTCAGAATCCGATCCCAACACTAAGTATGTAAGTACGTTTAATCGACGCTTTTACGGTGAAGGAAAACATCGTGAGGAAACCTGCTCACACCTATGAAGAAATTCTTAGGTTGTGTGTGAAATTGATCAACCCGCAGTTGGCCAGCGTGGTTAACTAAGGCCTAATCGCCCCTTATGTGGGGTAGGCTCGAGCCCCTTTGTGGGGACATTATATGAGCTGTTGATGACGATGATACTCTAAGGTGTGGTCAATCCACTGTCGCCTTCCTCTCTTAGTATTTAAATAAAGTCTCAGTTTCATAATCATGAATATTAACGTTGTTACCATGCACCCATAGAATAAAATCACAGTTTCACATTTATCACTTTAATATACATTCGTATACGACATAAATAATTTTGACTAGAATTTTAAGTACTGTATTTGCCATTTGAGTCTAATCTTAGATCTAATTATGTTACAATGCGAATTGATGACTATATTCTTCCAAATTAACTGATTTTTTGAATATCAATTTTTTTTCTGTATCATTTGAATATCGCAAATTTGGCACATTATTCACTTAGCAATTTTTATAGCTCTCACAAAGTACATACACTAATTATTTTATCCGCAAGTACAAAAAAAATATTTGCAGGCTTAAGACCGTAGGATACTTATCAGCTCGCAAAGCTAACGCCTTTTTTAACCGACTTCAAAAAATCAAACACTGAGAAACACTATGAAAAGACTAAGAAAACTAGTTAGTTTTCTCATAAGCAGTAGCTCATTTTAATAATTGTTCAAATAAACAATTGACCAAAATACATTTTGTCGAACGAATGATTGAATTTTTTTCCGTTGATCTGATCGATTCAACGATTGGTTCAAAAAGTGGCACGATAGCAAGATTTTATCGAATAAATCGAGTTACATTGTTGGCACATATATTTCGTATAAAGGTGAGTCCAGACTATAAAACAAAACATGTTATAAAACATAGTTATATAACATGTTTGCTATTACATGTTTGTATGTTCAAATGTTATACAGCAATATAAAACAATGTCGACGTGTTAACATAGAACAAGTTGTTAACATGTTACTTAGTCTGAACTCACCTTAAGATGTTTTCGTGGCGCCATTCTTTGAACTTAGGGACCAAACGAAGCATGCGCCGAGAAAACGTCGGGAACACGGTAAAATTATCTTAATATTACCGTGTCGGAAACCATTATTTCTCTCCTTAAACAGCCACAATAAATCCGACCAGCAGTGGTTCCATTTGGCATAACATGAGTAGTCCTAAATATTATTACAATATTATATTTACATCAAACTTTATACATTATTTGGCATTGATTTGGCACGACATTTCTTAGACGTAATAAATTTATTTATCAACATAATGATTATGCATTTTATAATTTCAACACAAAACATTTACATAAGCCAGTACTGCTGTCATGAAATTAAATATATATGTATATTAGAATATCTCATTTACTGTTATACCTTTAGGTACATATTATTTCTCCTTAAAGATTACTTGGGTTGTAAGTTAATAGAACAATAAATATTAAATTATTCTCATCATTGCACATGCACATAAATAATTATTATGTAGATATGATTTTTTTGTTTAATTATTGCCTCAATAAACGTTTTTTCTTTCTTTTTTTGTCTTATCACTTATCACTTGACGCTGACTTCACTTGTTGATTGTTTTTTGCTAAAAAAATTATGCTGATGAATGATATTGATTAAAATTATTACTTATTTGCATAACATTCTTAACATTTGAAAGGTAAATTCTAAGTGAGCGTCTAAGTGAGAAGTGATCTGATTTATTGATTGATCTCTTTACAGAATAGTGTGACAGTAATCTGTTGTACAAAAGAACGAGGAGAGATTCTCTTACACATATATTGGTGGTGGTTGTGACTCTTTTATACATCATATATTTTTAGCAATAAATAAATAACAATATATTATTATTAAGGTTCAGCAACCATCGCAATCTATCCCGAATGAAACATTGCTTGTATTATGGGTACTAGACAACATATAAACACATTTACATATAGAACGTATAAAAGAAATATCGCACACCCTGAGAGTAGTTAGCTACTAATATGAAAAATAATCACTTTCAGTCATTTCTATTTCAAAATAGGTCAATGTGTGATGGCCCTGTAGTTTTGTTTACGTCCTACCTTTTTTGTACACTTTATTACCTTTAAGTTGTAAAATTATTTAAGATAGATGTTAAAACCAGGTGGCAGACCTATATGTAGGGTCGTCTGGGTAGGTACCAACCGCCTTTCTTATTTCTGCCGTGACGCAGTTCGCTTTCGGATTGAAGGGAAAGGTAGCCAGGGTAATTACTGGGCATGGAGGGCATATCATCTTAGTACCCAGGATGGCAAACGCACTTGCGGTGTTAAGTGATTACACTTAATATTGCAAGTCTCTATAGGCGGCGGTGGCTACTTAACAACAGGTCGGCCGCAAGCTTGTTTGCCATCTCGTAACATAAAAATAAAAAAAATATATATTTGTGACAATATTTTGTCGAACATTTCTTTTCATTGTAACGATTCAAGCCAAGCAAACTACTTTCAGGCGTTATTTCTGTTGCACGTTGTAAATGTTACCGCTAAAGATCGAAGTAAAAATAAACTTAAGTTTAATAAAATAAAGATTTCTTAGAGATCGGTGAGGTTATGAAAGTCCTGCATCTTTTTTTAGCAGAAGCGGAGCCCATATACAAGGGCAGCTAGCGGCCTGCAAAGTGCCTCTTCACGTAAGTATAACTCAGGTAGATGACATGTCCACAGATTTTCCTTAATGGTTATGATACCCAAACACAGCTACAACTTGACCGTATACAGTTTTCAGACTAGCGCCGCATTTCGAGACCTTTCTCTTCGAGCAGTACCATCTCCTTGACGGTTTGTCCTCAGATGTGGTCATCTTGTACCAATTGCACCAGTAAGTGTTACTTCCATAACGCAGAATGTAATTTCCACTTCTCGTAGGCAACAACTCCACGTCTGAAAAAAGCATTATTTAAAAAGCTGTACCAATGTGAAATGGCAGTACATAGTAAACGTATCTTTAGCACATTGTGTTTAAATTACATACACAAGTACATACATACTTATAATAACGCTCGTCGTCCCAACAGGAGTTGAGCAGAGCCTTAAGTAGCATTTCATTACACAATACCCACATCTGGCATTATGGGCCATGCAGTGCGTACCAATAGCGACAGGTTGCCAGCCTGCCGCCTACACAAAAGGGGCACCAAAACCAAAAAAATGTGTTCAAATTGAAGAATGATAAATTTTTGTTTAGTACAATTTTTATAGGGATGTCTCTCCTTAACACTCATACTCATTAATTTAGTTCACATGATGATGTTAAATCCCAAACAATATGTATCAACCATATCAACATCAACAAACATTTTTGTTAATAAATAAGTTAATAAGTTGAATTAGTTTGAAATTTTTCTAGAAAAGTTATCAGGCTAATTTTAGTTAGAAAGGGTTTTAAGCCAAACATATGCATAGGTACTACCACAGATAATATAATACTATACTAGTAGTACTACTTAATAATTTATTTGGCATATCGACTAGAACATGAAAAATAAATTAAGTATCACAACTTGCTTTATGAATCTTCTCATAAGCCTATCAAGATACGGTCAAAGTTGTACCTATTTAGTTTACTTAGGCTGGTATTATAGAATGAGTCTCAAGAATCAACGTCGTACTAATCGTCGTACGTCTAAATCTCTATCAAGAAAAAACTGAGGCTGGGAAAATAAAGAAACTAGCCTTGCCTTATACTAAAAAAGACGGCTCACGCGCTACATACATATATAACCTGCTTCAGTTTTTCCTTCGCTGCGCTCCTACTGTACTTTTCTATTTGGTCTGAGCTATCAAGCACAAAGTGATAGAGACGTAAGGCGTTGATTCTTGAGACACATTCTATAATACCAGCCTAAGACTACAGAATCCATCCATTGTAGCATCTTTTAACAAAATGTAATTATAATGTTCTCTTAGATTTGCGCGAGCACTACACATTATATATAAAACAACTTTTACGGATTTAACTCGCGTGTAATTAGATTTTACATGATGATATGATAAACGTCGGGCAATAATATCAACATGTAAAATCTAATTACACGCGAGTTAAATCCGTAAAAGTTGTTTTATTTATAAAATGTAATTATGATAAAGTAACAAAGTTGTTGTTCGACACGATACTATCCGTAGGCACGGGACATACTTATGCGGCGTCGGGTGTAGACGGTTTTATGGTCTTTTCTAGGTAGCAAAGAACGACCGGATAGTATGTGGCCACCCTCATTCAGTCGCGCGGCTCGCGGGCGCACTGTGAACGCAACTGGCGTCTACATACATTTGATTTACACGCGCCCGCGATAACACCCGCGCCCGTCTCCACTTTGAAACAGTACATACGAGTATGTCCCTCGCCCCGCCACTTCTATACAATGTCGGCGCGGCGCCTCGTCCACACCCAACGCCGCGTAAGTATGTCTTGCACCCTTAGAATCCTCTAAGCTTGCACCTTACATATTTCTTTCGCTGCATCTGAAAGGAATAAGGAATGTACTCTCTGTGATGATCTTTGATCATCTGTCTCTGATCTCTGATCATGCACGGCGTTCATTAATGCTTATGTACACCAATCCGTTTCAGCACCATGCGATCGTACATTTTGACAGATGCCTTGCAGGACTTCCTTGTCCTCTTCGAGCAGTACCATGTGATCTTGCCAACAAGATTCTTTTTTCTCGTGGAGTACGTTTGCCCATTTAAATAAAGCAGGTAGCCTCCTCTGGGCAAACTTACGAATTCGCATTCTGTAAACACAACATTTTATTAAAATTATGCGATTTAAAGATCTGTCTTATTGTAGTCGATTCAGCACACGTGGGGTAACGTGTGCTTAAAGCAATAGGTAAAGTTATAAAATAGTCCGTCTAGCAATGCAGAGTGACAGTGAGACTTCGCTGCCGGCAGAAATTTCTGGTGTTATGCGTATGGCCAAAATATTTTTTAGTAATTAATAAATTAATAATAGGACGTATGCGAGCCTGGCACAGAGATTGGGAATTTCTATCTCTATGCCAGCCCCGCAAATACGCGGAACTATGTATTTCAATTTGTATAAATGTTTATTCTTGTAAAAATCACATATCTCTCTGTAAATAGGTATAGCAAATATTTTATCAGTCTTCTAATAGTTCTGCAGGCAGGAAAGCAGTATCGTGCACACAAGGAACGGGAGTATATTCTAAGTTCAGAGATTGTAGCGTCTTTCCATGAGTTGGAAGGTTCGTTCGGCCGTCGAGATTTGTATTAATTTTTCAGCTTGTGCAATCGTTTGTTCACAAATTAATAAAAATGGGTCGTTTACAAAGAAATTATGTAAAAAGTCTAAACGGGTCAAAACCACGTGCAATTAGATTGTTATTCGTGAACAATAAACAATGTACTTATCCAAAAACCAATACTTGTTCTATAATTTTACGTTCGTTCGGTGCCAGCCTCACATTAGCCTGTAGAAATTCAAAAGACGTAGCCCGCATAAACGCGGAGCTAGCCCTCCGCGCATGCGGGGTCGGCAGCGAAGTTGTTATGAAGCACCGATCTTTGGATTTGGACTCCACTTACCGTCAGGTGGAAGGGAGTTAAATTATTTATTTACACATTTCAAGGGAGAGCAATTATAACGAGCAGTTTTAGAATAAAAATTTATGACACAATAATTGATATCTAAGAAAATTACATTTTATGTTGACGTCCTTTACAATCAATTTAAAATTACCACCAAGTAAAATCTATTACAAAACGGCGCAGCGGATTGTACTTAGTGTGTGAGAGTGATGAGTGACAATAATTCCTCTCCGCTTGGTCATAAAAAACCTGAACCTACTAATAATAAGCGATCTCCTTTCGATTATACAGCTAATATTGATAGATACGGATTTATCAACAAACGGTTTTATTTGGTTAACAATTCTCACAGACTACAATCTCTGTTATATGATCCGCCATAAACATAACCTTAGCGTCATAATTTAAGTGCTAATAGATAGATAAATCAAGTTATGACGTGCAGGTCGCTCTTAAGGATGTTTTCTATTATAAACAGGTATTTAGTTTCTAATTTAAATTCTTCGGTAGTTATGAGCCAAAACCAGGCAGCGAAAAGGATATTTTTTACGCACCAGATTTTAGCATCTATTTCCTACACGTAACAAATGTGCCAAAAATGGCCGTATGTAACACGTCTGTGATTAAATAGTTTAATTTTAAAATATGTTGGTTGAAAAAACTATCCTTACTGCATTTATATTGAGGCAGCAAAAATATTTACCCAAAATAAAGTTAATAAAATTAGCAAAAAACAAAGAAGTTTGAAAAAAATTGTATTGCACGTCACTGTTATAAAGTAAACCCTATAGAAATTAAACTAAATACATAAACTAAACTACAATGAAAAAATATAAACGAAATTTACACCATCATCATCATCAATGATATCCCCACGCTCATATAATGTCCCCACCGAGGGGCTTGAGCCTACCCCACATTAGGGGCGATTAGGCCTTAGACAACCACGCTGGCCAAGTGCGGGTTGGTCGACTACACACACATCCTAAGAATTTCTTCATAGGTGTGTGAAGGTTTCCTCACGATGTTTTCCTTCACCGTAAAAGCGTCGATTAAACGTACATTTGAATTCAAAATTTGAAAACACATTGGTACGTGGCGGGGATCGAACCAGTGCCTCCCGGGTGGGAGACGAGGCTGTTACGCACTAGGCCATCGACCCTCTTAAAAATTTACACCAATACATTATAAATCTTTGAAAACTACAATTGACACAAACTACTATGGCGTTCTGTACCGTAACATAATATACAACCTAGCGAAATTATTCGTTATAATAATCGTCAATCCACACCAGTAATACCATAATGGAGATAATAACATTCTATCGATATTGCTTAAAATACTACCATAAATACGTCGTTCCATATTCATGTTATTCTTTATTGCACAAATACTCTAGCAAAAAACAAATTTCTAATATAATATATATTTTTTTTTTGAAATTATTGTTTAAAAAAAGATTAATCAATTAAACGGTCAAATATTAGACGCTTCTTAGTTAAATGGTCTGTCACCTTGCTCATACACAATATGAGACGAGTGAAATGATTATTGAGCGGCGACATAATTAAGGAATGTTCGAACAAAAAGCTATCGAAGATTAGGTTACTTCTTCAAGTCAACAGATTATCCCCATGCGTATGTTCGCCAATAATAGCTATGACTTCGCCTCGGAATGTCCTGACTTTCACCTTGCACTTCTTCCTCACCCTTCTGGAGCAGTACCAAGTGATCCTGTTATCACTTTGAAGTGTCCTCGCGTGGGTTGAGAACGTTTGGTGACCTAAACGCAGGAGTATCCCACCGGTAGGCAAATGGACAAATTGAGCTGAAAAAAAATAAGGTCTTTAATTCATGATCACTAAAAGCCTGAGCCCCTTCTGGTAATCTTAGAAATGATTTGCGGACGAGTTGTAAATAAGGAACAATTAATGGTTCCTAAGAAATGTATTTAGCAAATGAGCGATCACTCCAAACTGTTGTATGTTTTAAATAATTTGATTCGTCATCATTTCAAATAATTTGATTCATCATCATTTCAGTCGTTTGACGCCCGCTGGACAGAGGCCTCCCCCCTAAGGATTTCCAAACCGACTATTAGTCTTATTTCACAAAAAAAATGATTAATTGATTGACGCAGCTGCCCGGATTGGGGAAAATTATTTTTCTGTGAAATAAGTAGTTGATTGCATTTGACAGCTAAAACCGAGGTGAGATGTGAAGTGAGAACTGAGTTCTTTATAGAATAGCTTGGCTGACCAAGATTTTTTAGTGTATTAATTCAAGTGTGACTAACTTCGTCATAGTCATAACATCGAACGGAATAGGTGAAAATCCGAAGGGGCTATGTCAGGTCAATACAGCGGGCGGGGTAGAACTTTCCATTGAAGCGTTACCATGTAGGTTTTTGCGGGTTTTGCAAGATGAAGCCGATGATTGTCATGTAAGAAATCACTTTTTCTTATCTCTGCCCGTTTACCCGCCGTTTTTCTTTTAAGACTCGGACTTGAACGCATCAATAGAAGTCGATAGCGATCTTCCGTGATAATCTCATTCGGATTAAGCAGTTCATAATAAATTACATCCTGCTGATCTGACCAAATGCAGAGAAGAAGCTTCAAACCATAATTATTTTGAAGCGTCGAAACCAGTCTCTGCATGTCGTATCTGACAGAGCATTGTCACTTAGTCCTTACAAGGATTAGGTATGTTTTAGCTGCAGATTTCTTTAAAAAAAAAATAGTACAATAACAATCCCCGCAAATACACTTTATTTAGCACAAGAGTAGACATTTTTCAGAACCATAAGAAATATTTTGTTTACACTAAAGTGAACTACCTTGCACTGAAATTAAAGTACTATTTCAGCTGATATACCATTCGAAATTCCATGCACAATGTACTGCTGCTGTTCTCTTTGAAGAAATCATCATCATCATAACAGCCTTAATAATTCAACCCACTGCTGGGACACAAGGCCTCTCCTTGTCATCGAAGGAGGTTTAAGCAGCTTGCCCAAAGCGGATTGGTGGACGGAGTATAAGGTGATTAATACCCCTTTGCTGATCCATTAGTCGCCTTCTACGACGCCCATTGAAGGATACGGGGCGATGCTATTCCAATCTGCAGGCCCTTTGAAGAAATGGCGCGAACTTACTCAAGTTCCTTAACAATATAATGTAATTTCTCGTGGTTGTGATTAAGATTCGCCTTTTCTATCTTCTGAAAGGGCCATTCGCCCTCGACATCCTTTGTGCGCGTGTGTGGAACATCTCCAGTGTATCAGATTTTTTGTATTCTTCTTGTATTGCTTGTAATAAGTGTAACCGTTAAGCAATATGAGGGTCCTGCCAGTTTTAGATTCGACAAATTGAAATTTCTCTGAAAAATAACAACTGTCTCAATAGGCGGCTAACAAAACTACTTATGAGTGCTACATTGTTTTTACTTTCTCGTATCTTTTAATCGTAAAGAAATTTGATCTCGAGATTTTGACGGATTTACACGTTTTGGACTTTCCTGAGTCCAAAAAAGACATTTTTGGAATCATGTCTGTGTGTCTTTGCGTGAGCATGATAACTCGAGTATGCTTAATTTATTGCAACCAAATTTAATATGCATGTATGACATCAAAATATAAGGTTTCTATCAACTTTTGAGTCGTCGATCACGAAAGTTAAGCAACCAAGTGCGCGGTCGGTACTCGGATGGGTGACCAAAATTTAACATGCATGTATGACATGAAAATATAATGTTTCTATCAACTTTTGAGTCGTTATGGTATACGAGACAGTCAAGAGGAGACCATTCCCGATTTTTTTATGTGAAATGTTTGGCAGACAAACATATGGCCTGCCTGGTGGTAAGCAGCCACCATAGCCGCTTGCAACACTGTCGTGACAATCGCGTGCTGCAAACCCACATAACAAAACAATTAACACTGATAGTGATGCGGTGCCATCCTGGGGACTGCAATGATATGCCTTCCATGCCCAGTAATTACACTGGCTACCTTACCCTTCAATCCGAAACACAGCGAACTGCTTCACGGCAGAAATTAGAAAGAGTATTAGTCGACTGCGGTTTTCTCTTAAATGGGGATTCACAACAAATACAGTATTGCGAAATAAAAAAGCATTAAATTAAAAAATATATATGTATTAGCTTCCAACAACACCGGGTTAAAGTAAACAGAAAATATTTTAAATAAAAATACATAATACTGTACAATTTTTTACGTTTATATATTTTACTAGCTGTCCCGGCCACGCGTTGCTATGGTAATTTCATACTACTGACCTATAACATTGTATCTGCTGTAAAAAAAATACGACTACTTATCAAGATAAAAAATATCCTACCTCTCAAGTTGGATCATACTGCACACGGTGTACAAATCAATAAAGTTTTTCTAAAAAAAAGTAAAAGTTCGTCAAAAGTTAGTTTGTTAAAAAAAATGTATAGTTTATTAATTTAAGTATATTTTCTTTGCTCAAATATCACCAAGTATTTACGTTATATGAAGAGCAGAGCCTTCTGTCACAAGTATTTATATGCTTAAAAGAAGACTCTGGCCACTAGCTAATATGTAATGTTATTTGAATGTAAATAAAACATTTTGATTTTGATTTTTTGATCTTCCTGACTGCATCGCTTGGGTCCAGATTCTACATAGAGCGCCCTACTCTGTACCGAGAGACTCGACTGGCCCGTCCCGTCACTCCCTCTGCCCTCACTGCACACGATAAAACGAAACGATACCGTACCGAAACCGAGCCAGTCAAGAATTGATTCTCGGTAAAGAATCTGTACGTACGTACTGAAGTCCCGATCAGTAAGGGGCCTTAAAGCGACACCCCTTAAGTCATTTCTTTATTACTTAACAACTTGTTTTTACATCCTCTTAAATAAAAACGCCGTTGTCAGACCACAATGTTGGTAAGCCAACTTTGGTTACGGTGGTTCGTACTTGTCAATTATTTTAATAACTCTATTCAGAATTTCATATTATCTGTATTTCCCTAAAAGTGTTTATCTCACCACGATATTATAGTATTGTAAATGAGTAATAAATTAAGAGTATTGGTGTGTAGGTACAGACGGTAACAAATCAGTATATAAATAATATTGTTGGATATAATCAAAAATTCAAGCCCAAATATATTGTCTACGACACTTCTTTCATAGGCTGAAACAGTCGTCCAATCACTCTTTCTGTTCGTCCTTGTGTTCGTTCTCTCTTGTACTTGTAACTATATCATAACATCATTTCTCATGATTGTGATCAAAATTAGCTTTCTCGATGACCAAGTTTTCCGAAAGAGTAATTCGCCCTCGACAACCTTTGCGCGCGTGAGTTGAACATCTCCAGTGAGTTAGATTTCTTTTATTCTTCTTGTATTGCCGGTAATAAGTGTAACCGTTATGCAATATAAGGGTCTTGCCAGCCCTAGACTTGACAAAGTCAAATCTCGCTGAAAAATAATAGGTCTCATTATGCGGCTAATACAACGTAAGAATGCTATTTTCGTAATTTACATTCTACGACTAAGACAGTTTATTAAAACATAAAAAAACAAAACTAAAATTTTATTTTATTAGCTTTTAAAAACATCACCACCGCGTTACAGTGTCATATAAAATGTCTAGAACAATAATATTATAAAACACGTAATAAAAGTTCAACTCTTTGAGCAATTACATAAATAGCGATAAGTTTTTAATTCTTCATAAATAAGAGTGTAACTATTACACCACAACGTTGTTAAAACGAGAATTTGACTTGATTTGATGAAATGCGTACACATCAAAGTTGAAAATACTCGTACTGACTAGGGAAATTCAAAAGAAATAAACGATTACGATTAGAAAGAGTAGAAAATACTTCAAAGTTGTCACTAAATTAATTTATTCCTACTACCATTAACTACCATGTGTAATAGAAGAAATGATCTAAATATATAAAAATTATTTAGAAGTCCATGAGAAACATAGATAATGTTAATTTCATTTAATATATTTTTATATACACGAAAAGTTCACAATTTCTCATGACTTCGTTCTGTACGCGGAATATACCTAGTTAGCTCCTTGCTCACGCAGTCAACTCCATTGTCGCGAGAAACATTTCTATCTTTTTTTTCTCTCTCTCTCTCTCTCTCTTAAGCTTCATATTTCACATTAATCAAAAATTAAGAAAGCGTTTATAAAGTTAGTGAATATATATTTAGACAATAAAAATGTGTGGACACACTCAAATATGTTCGATTCTCCCCTCTAATCTAGTGAGATATAAAAATATTACCATTACGAAAATTCAAAATTGACAATGTTGTAAGGGAAGACGTCATAAAATACATTTATTTCATTATAATGTTTTATTATACATGTTCAATTATTAGTCTTTATTTTATTATACTATTATGATAAATTATTAAAGAAATGACCATGTGAATTATGACTTTTCCAAATCAATACCATGAAAACTGTAAAGAGAGGATAAAACTTAAATTCTTGAACCGATGGCATCAAAATTGACTTTCGCATGTGTATGAATTGTAGCTTTTGAAAATCCTCGCCTTACCACAAACTAGTGTTTTCTACCAATTAATTACTTTACCATCATTAGTCAGAAATTTATTTAATATCTTCTGATGATTATGATTAAGATTAGCAGTCTCGATCACCATGTCCTCTGAAAGGGTCATTCGCCCTAGACATCCTTTGTACGCGTGAGTGGAACACCTCCAGTGGGTCTGATTTCTTGCATTCTTTCTGTTCCGCTTGTAATAATTGTAACCGTCATGAAATATGAGGGTTTTATCCTTATTAGACCTGACGAACTCAAACCTCACTGAAAAATTATATCATTCTCAATAAATAGCTAACTCATAAGAAGCTTACTTTTGTTAATAAGGCCAACTCCCTGACCGACGACGGTGCGTTTTTGTTTCGATACAGATTCTTTATCGAGAATTACTTAACTGACTGGCTCGGTTTCAGTACGGTATCGTTTCGTTTTATCGTGAGCGGTGGAATATCGGGGTGGGCAGAGGTGACGGTACATACAAATCGAGTGGCTCGGTACAGAGCCGCCTATATGCACTCTGTAAGAATCTGCATCGAAACAGCGGTGCTTTCGAAAGGTCTCATTTAATTACAAGCATTCGGAATCGGTATAGATTTCGAACAGATGCTATACCGAAACTATAGTGAACCGAGCCAGTCTGGAACCAGGGCCTGAGACAGTTATTTAATATAAAATAGTATTACAAGTAACATTTTATTAATTAAGTTTCAACAACATCACCATCTGGTTACAGTGTCAAATACGAATATATGAAAACTTTATCAACTTAGGTCGATAACTGCATATATTATATATTCATTAGAATTTAGAATTCAAAATTTCCAATTGATTGACACATAAATTAGTTATTATTAAAATATATACTAATGTACTCATTTCTGGTAAACATGCCTAAAATTATATGCACATAAAAATAGTAAATAGTTTCATTGCATTTTACATACCGTGTTCTGGATATATACATAACTTTGGTCTGTTGTTCAAACCATTATTGGTAATGTATTGAAAAATTACTAAGAATGGTTTGAAAAATAGCATTCATAATATACTCATCAATTATTTTAATGGCCCTAGAATTTGATATCTAATCTTCCCATGATTATGATACAAATTAGCTCGATCGATGATGAAGTCTTCTGAAAGGGCCATTCGCGCTCGACATCCTCTGTTCGCGTGAGTAGAACATCTCCAGTGGGTCAGATTTTTTGCATTCTGTCTGGTTAGCTGGTAATAAGTGTATCCGTTATGCAATATGAGGGTCTTGCCAGCCTTAGATTTGACGAACTCAAATCTCGCTAAAAATAATAACATTATCAATAGCCAGCCAAAATAACAACATAAAAACTACAAAATTGAAATTTTATGTAACCGTTGACATAAATTTATAGCTAAGAACCATCTGGATCATGTCAGCTTTTAAACGAAAAAATCCGCAACAAAATTGGTCCATTCGTTTAGGAGCTACGATGCCACAGACAGACACACAGACATACAGACATACAGACACACAGACACGTCAAACTTATAACACCCCTCTTTTTGCGTCGGGGGTTAAAAAGGCTACTTTCATTACAGTATTACGCCACTTTCCTGACCGAGACGGTGCGTTTTCGTTTTCATACAGAATCAGATTCACTTTTTTTAATAAAAAGGTCAAGCAAATGACTCCATTCCACCTGATGGTATGCAGAAGTGGAGTCCAAATACGAAGATAGCTGATGTGTTAGATAAACTGCCGCGCTAGCCTTGCCGACCTGCAAGGTGCTTCTTCACGCCTCTTTTGAGTGACCCAGGATTGTAGGAAGAAGGGAACACGTGTGCGGGTTCCATTTCTTGATTGTGCGACAAAGAAACGAGTTGCCTTTCTTAGTTCGCGTTGGGATGGGCAGTTTTCCGGTGACAACGTAGACCAGCACGCGTAGTCTTTGAAAGGAAGGGAGATGGTGGGATTAGGGAAAAAAGCTCTGAGCACTCGCCGTGGTACAGACGGTAGAATGCGCCCAAAGACGCAACATGGCGACGCTATTGCAGAGGCTCAAGATGTTTACTTATTAACTGGCTCGGTTTCGGTACGGTATCATTTCATTGCGACGGATGTGACGGGGCGGGCAAATCTAGTGGCTCTGTACATAGCCGCGTGTTTGCACTATGTAGAATTGTAGAATATCAGCTGATCAAGAACGGACTAAATACATTAATTCATTGCTACAATAAAGTATAAACAAGAGAATTTCATTTATTATCTTTCAAAAACACCACAACAAGGTTACAGTTGTACAGACAACAGCACGTTGGGTTACCACAAACTGTCAAATTTTCCTAATCGATTATGCACTTTATATTGAATAGTCTTAGATTGAAAATAGTTTGGAGAAATTTGACAGTTTTGTATAGCCCGACTTTCTGTTGACTGTACATTTATTATTGTGCCCTACTACGGTGGTTCCTACCCACCAATTCTTTTAGTAGCCATGTCCAGAGCCGGATATTTCTGCTTCTCATGATTATGATCTAATTAGCCTTCTCGATGACTATGTCATTCGCCAGAATTAATTATGTCATAATAAGTCCTAACGACGAAATATCATTAAAAAGTTACTTGAGCAGTTGACTTTATAGGCATCCAACATAATAAGTAACGATATAGTAATTTCAAATCTTTAATTGAGTCATTTCATAAAACCCGACCTTTCCTCCCCTCCAGCGGTGAACGTCAGAATTTGTTTTCGGTCTTGATTGGACAGATTCGGCTTTGGCCAGAATCTTTTAGCAGAAGTACAGTTCCACAAAATATGAATCTTGCATAATATATGTGGATATTTTTAGCTGTCATAATGAAAAATTTAGCACCAAGAATGCTGTCGAAAGATTAGCCTTACCGTATACTTTGTATAACTTATACCTTATGACTTTAACTGATATCAATTCCTCGCTAAGAAATCTCACATTTTTATGGAAAAGTGGACAAACGAACTGACGGTTCTTCTGGTGGTATTTGTGATCGATCACCACCGCCTACGGACATTTGCAATTACTTTGCTAGCCTATGATAAAAATCGACTTTCAAAAGATTTTCAGGTCGTGTCAGTTCGGGAATACTGATGGCAAAAGTTGGTTCAATAGACTTGTTTCGGTAGAAAGTTTAAAAAGTCAAATCGAATGCACGCTCTTACAATGCTAAAATCAAAAATTTAAATAAATCTCAATAAAACTCATCATAATTTTAAGTGAGAACCCTTGAACATTTAATAAAAAACTTAAATGTTTTTATACTACAACAACCAAAAAGCCGACCCACAAGCAAATAGACCATCTGATGAAGTTCGTATGTTTCTTATTTCAAATTAACCTCAGATATATCTTCCCAGTGTAAAATAGTTCCACAGCGTACTCATTAAGATTTATATTTGAAAGATCATTCTGTCATGGTGCTATAACAGTACATTCCATTATTTTTACGCTCATCGTCATTTATATCTCACTTCAAATGATATAAAAAAAGCTTATGACACAATCTTCCAGATAAACAAGTTAACATTTGATATACAACCCTTTTTTAATGACATAAGAAGGACGGCGATGATTATGATCCAAGTTGGCCTTCAACACGGACCTACGTAAGTCTTTAGCGAGTATCATACGAGCTCTGCAGTTGGTACATTTCCATATCTCAGTTTTATTGTTTCTGGTGTGACAGTAGAACGTGTAGCCGTGGACAATAGCGAGCTCTTTTCCACCTTCCTTTCTGACCCAGGAAACTAGAAGAATAAAAATTACACTCTTGCTGCTAACGTCTATTACATCACTCAACAAAATAAATATGTATAACGTGTACCTTTCTCAACATAAAGTATATTTATTTATTTGGTTCACCTTTAATTAGAGTATAGGTACTTGAAACTATAAGGCTTTAACTTTTTATTGTATTTAATTTCAAACCGTTCACAATTATGCACACAATTGAATATCATTACAAAACTTGCTTAGTTCCATTTGTGTGTTCTTATTAGTTTACTATTATGGTCTATTTTACATCACAAATTAAAAAGCGTCGAGAGAGCCTATATTCGACTTGAAACGATGTCTCCAAAAACAGTCATCAGAAATTAGTTATTTGTTCAGTATGTGAGCAAAGTTAGTTTTTGCTACGAGTGCTGATAGTTAATCACGAAGCAGCGAAGTAGTCTAACGAGCATAGCGAGTGATTCATAAATAGACTACTGAGCGCAGTGAGTGATTAAAGGCACGAGACAACAAAAAAAATGCTCTTGTGTGAAACATACAACTTTTCACCTCTCCAACGAGGATTTTGTTATAGGTAAGAAAAACAAGGCAATACTTTAATACATGTTTAATATCTTAAAAATAATTATTGAAAATTAAAGGTAAGATTAAAAAAAAATTAGATTGAACGTTACAGTCTTGGTCACAGCTCGCAGCAAAAAGCGTTTTTCCTTCGAGACTTTGCGGAATGGTGGACGTATAAGATGATCAATTACCCCTTTGCTGATCCATTAGTCGCCTTCTACGACACCCATTAGATGATATGGGGTGATGCTATTCTACTCTGCCGGCATCACACTCAATGGGAATGATCCCCTTTAATTGCAATGATTCTCCTATTATACATCTTTACGCGCGTTTGGCACCTCTTGCTGAGTCTCTTTGAACAGTACCATGTGATACGTCCATCTAGTGTCTTCACGTTGCTAGAAAAGGAATGGTGGCCTACTCGCAGCAAATGACTACCGCTTGGTAGAGGCATAAATTCAACTGAAACAAAGGACTAAAATTAACAGAAGAAACATACCTTTAATTATAAAATTCCTATGAAATTTATGGTTTAATAATTATAAAACGTTCAATAAATATCATCCTGCGGGTCCTAACATATACTAGAAAATAGATATTGATGCTCAACAAGTGAGCAAAGTAATTTTTTGCTGCGAGAACCAACTTTAAATCACAAATAGCGAGTGGTTCATGAATAGACTACTGAGTGCAGAAAGTAATTTAAAGGCGCCGAGACAAAAAAAAATTGCTCTCGTGTGAAACATAAAACTTTTCACATCTCCAGCGAGAAAACTGTTGTGGGTGAGAAAAACATGACAATATTTAAATACAATTCTTTATAATAAAAAATGAAAAGTAAAAGTACTGCAGTTTTTTAAATTGAACGTTAGTCTTGTTTGAAACTCTCCGTAAAAAGAGTTTTTGCTTCGAGATTTTACAAAGCAAAAGAGCTCTTTTAGTGCTGGAGAAGTGAAAATACTATGACCAATTTTAATGCTGTGTCTATATAAACACGCAATTCGAAATCGATAAAGGTTCTCGAACACTAGGAAATATTTCACAATCTAAAATCACAATATAGAGAACGATACAGTACTTTGACTCCATATATAGTGACGAATCGGCGCGCACACACACATACGAACGTCGTTTACACGGCCGCTAAGTATGCTCTGAACGGCAAAGCCGGCAAAACGGCCGAGTAAACGACGTTTGTATGTGGGCGTGCGCTGATTCGTCACTATATATGGAGTCAAAGTACTGTATCGTTCTATATATTGTGCTAAAATAATCTACAACTACCTAGTCATACATAGAAATAATAAATAAATATCAAGATATTGAAAAAATATAAATTAATACTTTCAAGCTACACCAGCTATCCGCAGCTTTGAAATAACATTGTACAACCGTAAACCGCAGGTAAACTAAATTTTGGATAAAGGAATATATCCCAAAACTATTATAATTAAGGGCGTACACTCGATTTACGTCAAAATTGTCATATTTTGCGCATTTTTCAGAACAAATTTTGAAGCGATGAAAACAGACTTTGCAAAGAAATTATATGTTATAGAAAGATTATTTCTTGATTAAAGCCACTATAGAGAGATACTTTAATTTACACTTATAGTTTTTTAAAGCAAAGTGAATCCTATAGTGCAGTTTCACGAAAATGCAGTTTGGAGCTATCTTTCAGATGAAATACCAGCATTATAACCGTAAGCAATACTTTGCAAAAATTGTTTTTCCAATAGAAAATATACTATTCTAAACCACTATAGAGCCCAAATAAGTAAAAAATTTAGATAACGTCGTTTTTTACAATGTATTTGAAATTAAACTCATTTAATGTTACTTATTATATTAAAATACATAATGCTCGACATAATACTGATATTATAACATTGTTAAATGCACTCGGATTTTTTTAATAATGTAATGAAAATGGTCTAAATCCAAGCTCGTGGGCATTTTTCGATCGTACCTCCCGGGTCTTCCTAGTTAGTGGACTTATCGCTCTGCGAGCAATGTCTAATGTCTATGTGTGTATGGGGTCACAACACGTGTATCTAACAAAAATACAGCGAAAAAAATATTATCGGTACTTCGATGAATGCACGCTTGTTTGATACATCCTTAATTAAGTACTGTACAGTACATATTTGGCTTTCTTTTATTAAGTTTTGTTCAGTGAGTTTTGTGCAAACATAACTCTATATCATGCTCAATCTGACTGCTTCTTCAGCTGTCAGTTCACTCCTCACAAGCCTCGTCAGCGTCATCTTAAGCACTGAATATAATAGCGCAGCCATCATTAATCCCATATTATTCTCTCTTAAAGCTTTTATTGCTTACATTTTCTTCCTTCCACTGCTTCATCTGCTTTACGATGTTAAGTTGAACCTAAGGGTAATCTGTTTGAAAATTAAACAATTAAGTTAAACTATCTTATTCTTGACGTGTTCTTAGTTTTATATACCCACGACCAATCGGATTCAAGGATCATGGCTGCTTTTAGCAGTACCGAATATGAACTTTTCGACAAACTGATCAATAAAGACTTTGGAAATCCTTCGGGGCTCTAACAGTCATAATTATTGTGATTCTTCGTTTATTAGTCGTCTTTAAAGATTAACTTCAAAAATACACGTACTCCAAAAAGTCTAGATAGTTAGACAAACTTTTTATTGTTAAAATATTTTACATTACACTAACAACATAATTTTTATTTTATGTAAATAACTTACCCATAATGATCATGAATTATTAATCTTAATTCATATATTATTACTTCAACAGAAATATGTAGCATACGAGAAATATAATATATATCCAACATTCGCTTTTAATATTGTTGGTGATGTCAAATAATATAAAATACATTTTGATAAACCAAAACACGTAAAATGTAACTTGTATAAACTCATATTTTCACATACTGTCCATCGTGAATGAAATATTTGGCGGGGGGATGTGTATGGTCATTCTCCAAGCCGATTATTCCGAAATTCTCATCCAACTTAAGTTTAGCATTACAGCCCCTACAATTATGCGTCGAACAGTACCAATGGAAATATTTAGTTCTCTTGCACTGCTTTTTGCAATAGTATGTGTAATCGTTGTACATGACAAGATGTTTTCCTGAATACCGCGATTTGGCTAGTACCATAACTGAAATGCAAAGAAATATTGTTACTAGCTGCTTTGGGAGAAAATACAAATTTACATTTCAAAGAATTCAATTCGTCATTGCATAGGTACTTTAAAGTGCTTAGTCAGTTTTGCACCTTTTCATTTAATCTGCATTTAATTCTACTGATACTGCAGCTAATTTTAGAAGTATTTATAAGTCAAATCCCACATAAATGAGACTACAAAAAAGATATTGATAGATATTTCCCCTTTAATAGATGATATTAGATACTTAATCTATTTTAATCTCATATCAACTGATATTGTATTAGACCACTCTCACCCGGAAGTGGTGATTGAGATTACATAATGAATACGTCATAAGGAATAGGAATCTTTTGAAGTAAATGCAAAAAAAAAACAGTTATCCCTAGGTACTAATAATAAATGCGGAAGTCACTCTGTCTGTCTGTCGGTTACGTTTTCATGCCTAAACCACTAAACTATTTTTGATGATATTTAAATTAAAATTAGAACCGCGATATTGACTCGAGCAAAGCCGCGGGCGACAATTAGTAATGAAATAAAAACCACGAAGACCTGATTTTTTAAGTTATTTGATATTTTAATCAATAGATATAATTTATATCTTAACATAATAAATTCTATATAATAGGAAAAAAAACAATTATAATTGCCGTCTAAGCACTGAAAGTGTAGTATTGCTGCTTGGACACTTGGGTCATTTATTATAATTATACTTTAGTAACACATAACAATCTGTACACAATAATAACAATTATTTTTTACTATACTATTTCATATAAATATACAATAAAAAAACGTAATAAATTGACCGTTGTATAATGATAAAGAGTAGGAGATCATTATCTTGGTAAATTAAATATAACAAAATTACCTAGCAAACATGTACAAGACATTATCTATAAGTTATAAGTATCGATTGGTCATAAAAAGGAAACTCCCATAGAAACCTTTACCTCGATCATATCATGATAATATTTTTGTACAAGTAAATTTTTGGTTATAGTTGATTTTTTTCACAAAAATATGTTACCGTGAAAATTGACAGATAAAGCTTCCAGATATAATATATATTTTTAATTCCTCTAGGTATATAAAGAATTTATGTCAGAATGATCTGTACAATATTTTATATTTACAAAACACTGACGATAATATTAGTTACTACGCAAAGATTCGTCAAAATTTCGCTCAATAATAATGTGAAAGAACTCCAAAAATAAAACATTTTTGGATGTTTGTGTGTAATTTGCAAAGACCTAACAAATAATCTCTAAGTTACTTGTTCCATGCAGATCTTGTCCATCCTAAGGTTGATGTACAATGTAAGGTACAATGAAGTATAAATAAATAATCTTTAAATATAAAAATGAATACTGACTGACTGACATATCAACGCACAGCCCAAACTGCTGGGTCTAGAGATTCCAAATTTGGTACGTAGGTTCCTTATGAGGTCCAGGGATGCACTAAGAAAGGATTTTTAGAAATTCACCCTCTAAGGGGGTGAAACGGGACTCGAAAGTTTGTATGAGGAAACGAGAGTAGTTAGACTATTTTATTCGAAACTTCACAGGAGTACTCCTATCGATAAATAAGTAAACACGTACTTCATGCTTTTTACATTACAAAGTCTGAAAATCAACATGGGTATTTTTCCTCTTGGGCACTCTCACCTCACCTCTTAGGCGATAAGAAATAAATACCATAAAAAAATTAAAATGCTGCCCGAAGTAACTATTCGATTTCTACGAAGTCGCGAGCAAAATACTGAATATTTTGATAAGTCCTTATTTCACAGAAAGCGGACGCAGGTCGGGTCGGGTTGGATCTGCGGCGGGTGTATTATCATCAGTCGAGAACGACAACACAATGCGAGCTCTACCCGATGCACCAGCATTTATGACGTGTTGGTTACTCATATTGACCTAAATAGTGAAATGATGCATCGGAAGCATCCGAGTAAACATGTCAGAACCGAACTAAGAACGACTCAAGATCACTATATTTCAACATACTTGAAACATAAGTTATTTCTATTTAATTTGCAAAGAGATCATTCTAAATACGACCTAACTAGCACCGTAAATAGAGTCCATTACTGCCAATGACAAAAGACGGCGGAGCGTGCGGATGAACCAGAAAAGCCCGAATGACAGACCGTTGCTCATCGATTGTCGTAGTGAGGCGGCCTTTGCACTTTCCATTGGTGCATCGCCAAATATTGGTGGTAACATTCCTCTTATGCAAGTAGAATGTAAACCCGTTGACTACCGCGAGTTCCTTGCCACTTGTTTTTCGGACCCAAGTCACTGAAAGAATAAAAATCGTTAGCGAGTAACCCTGTTGAAAAGTTTTCAATGAGAAAGTCGATAAAGATAAATTCTGTGTGACATGTGTAAACTTTCGATATTAGCCCCCCATCCACGGCGTTTATTCCTGCCGGAATGTTCAATCTAAATGGAATGAATTATAGTGGATGGGCAAAGCGCGAAAGAACGACGGTGTCAAATCTTTTTGTACCTTCCGTCGCGCCTGCACGACGCGACAACCTTGACTTTGTTAGAAAGTCGCAGACAAGCATGTAGAGATCACATTTTTTAGTGGCCTCAACGGTTTTATTTATCCCTATGATGATTCTCTATACAGTTTACCAAAGAGGACAAGTCACATGGAATGAACGCTAGTGGATGGGAGGCTATTGCGACGATGGTAAAATATCGTAGCTATGTATAGAAAATAAATACAATTTTATGAGTTTATTGGATTTACTTACTAGGCAAGGAACTGATTCCAACATACCCAACACGATATATCGACGCTTTATGACTTATAAGCATGGGTCACATCATGGTAAGTGATAATATTTGTAATATGAAGAGTTTTAACATCCTATAAACAAGCACCTCTGTCTATGGAATCCTGTTAAAAATCAAGATTAATAATTGCCTTCTCGAAAGCAACTGTATAAAAGTTCGATTCCTTCTAGTGAACTTTGTGTAAGCGTTTCGATTTTCGTAATAAACATAATCTTAACGCTATAGAAATATAAAGGTAATTGTTACACTTCGGAATTCACCTTCATTGTTAGGCTTTGTTGATGTCAAACAAACATACAGTCCACTTGATGGCAAGTAGCCATAGTTGCCAACGCGTTCTTTCTTTGTTTATTTATTTTCGATATTGAATTATTCCATTAGATGTAATATCAAAATGTGCGATTTCTTCCATTGATCTCACGTTGCATCTCACATTGGTAGGAAGATAACAAATGATGTTTTTTTATATAAAAAAGTCAAACAAACGACTCCCTCCCGCCTGATGGTAAGCAGAAGAGATAAACAGCCGCGCTAGCCACCCTTGCCTTGCCACCTTGCAAGGTTCCTCTTCACGCTTTGAATGACCCAGGATTGTAGGAAGGAGGGAACACGTGTGCTGGCAGTGAATCCCATTTGTTGTTTGTGCGACAAAGAAACGAGTTGCCAAATTTCTTAGTTCGCGTTGGAATGGTAGCCACAGTTTGTCGGTAGCAACGTAGACCAGCACGCGTAGTCCCTAAAGGAAGGGAGATGGTGGGATAAGGGCAAAAAACTCATCAGAGCACTCGTCGTGGTACAGACGGTAGAATGCGCTCAATGATGCAACATCGCGACGCAATTGGAGATGCTCAAGATGACTAAACGTCACCTCTTCGTCGCCGATGATGCGGGCCGCGCGACGCTGCAACCTATCCAAAGTATCGAGTAAGTACTTGGCAGAGCCATCCCACAGGTGCGAGCAATACTCCACGCAGGACCGTACTTGCGTCTTGTATAGCAAGCACAGTTGATTTGGCGTAAAAAAAAACGCCGCACTTTGTTTAGGGTTCCGAGTTTCCGTAAAGCTGTTTTTTGACTTTTAGTTTTAATTATCCGTTTATATATAGTCGTTATGCTGTTAGCTATCCTAAGAAAGAAAATAAATAAATGACGCTTTAGATGTACCCCTTCGGTTTAAAGTCGCCGCGAACCTCCATACCAAGCAAGGTGATACTGCTTTGTAGCGTCAGTGTTGTGCCCTGAAGAGAGGGAAGGGAACGGAATGGCAACATTTTAGCCGTAAACGCGCACACCTGTGTTTTCTTGACATTAAACTCAATCAAATTTGCTGTACCCCATTTAGAAACAAGGTCCAGCTCACGGTTGAGTTCAAATGCAGTAATATTTTATAAATTTAGTAGGTAATGAGATTGAAAAATACTTTTATCACTTTATTCGATACAGTTAACGCTACAAAAATTCTAAATACAGAAAGCCTTAGAACTAAAATCATTACTATCTAGACATGCTCTTATCAAATAATAATATTACTTAACTGCATATTATTTACTACAAAAGAACAGCGTTATTTTTTAAAAAGCAATTTTTACTATCGTTGCAGATTTGATATTGTTATATGTGCAGTAAATATTTAGGTAAATTGTAAATAAAAATATATATTTCTTTCTTTCTATTAATAGCTTTCAACGTGGTGTGAAAGCTATCGATAGAGAGAAATAAATATCACTTAAAATTTCAACGTGGCAAACATCTTCGTACGACAGTTAAAAATATGAAGAGCCTTTCCTGATCAAGAGATCAAGCTATAAGAAATGCTACACTACCTCTACATTTACTTCTCAACATTATCAACTTCGCAATAAAACGACGACTTCGTATGTTTCCCATACTTAATAAAGATGCCATTCTTAATAACAAATATGGGAGGCTTGTGGACGTGGTTAAGAAAGGCCTTCACTAAGGTCCGTTTGTCGTCGTTCGCAACGATGAGACGGCAATTGCATTTGCAGTTGGTGCAACTCCAAGTACTGGTAAGGGAGAACTTCCTGTGGCAATAGAAGGGATAACCATCAAGTATGGCCAGCTCTTTGCCGCAGCTCTTATGGACCCATGTAACTGGAAATAAAAAACGTATTTTAGACTTGTAGAAACAACAGACTTTTAGTTTCACAGTCCTACAAGACTACTGCTTACAACATTTGTACAATTATAGCCTCCTTGTATAAGACTGCATTTATTTTAATTTCAATTTTAATCGACCACAGTTACAAGTATAATGCGATGATCTATATTACAACAAATATGTCAAACTAAATTTTATTCAAGTAAAAAACATTAAATTATCCAGTTACTAAAACGTATACATTTAGAACAACCACAACCACATTTAGTTTTATATTTTTTCTTTGCAGAAAATGCATCATATAGAATTGCAGCCTACTAATACATATTTCAAGAATTTTTGTAGGACATTTAAAAATGCCCAATATACTATTCGAGGCATACATGAAAAATCTGTTTCAACTGAATTTATAATAGCAAACTACGGAGACAGCGAGTAGAAGAGCACAAGACAGAGTAGCACAATACCCTCGACAAAATGTTTACAATAAAAGAGGTGAAACAAGGTGAACATGATTGACATGTACATATACAGTTGATTAAGCTTGAAGAGTCTCCAGCTCAGTTCCGTTAGAATTTCAAGCATCTACTATCCCAAAGTTTAAAAGTTCATAGTTTGAAATAACATCCATGTTGGTTTACAAAGAACTTAGGTGGAGAATGTACGTGTTCTAAATGAGATTTTATGGCAACATTTCGCTCATTGAGAATGAAGCGCGCTTTGCAAGGGGTTCCTCTTGTGCATCTCCAGAGTCTGGTAGTAGAAGACTTAACAGCACAGTAGTACGTGAAGTTATTAATTATCGCCAATGCTTTTCCATATTTGTTCCTTACCCATTGCACTGGAAAAGAAAACAGATGTAAAGTAAATTTCGTTTCTTGTACAAGAAATTTCATACTTCATCAACAATTTCGAATCTTTCTGTGTATTTTTAATATCATTAAAAGTAAAGCTATAAATTCTAAGCTGAATAGAATGTTTACCACGACTAAATCAACTTACTCAATTTATAAAAATGCTATCTAATATCAAATTTTTACTTACAATGATTGCTTTGGTTAAAATAATACTTTTATTCAATCTAATCATTAAAACAAAAGGAGTCATATAAATACAGCAATATGATTTTGTTGCATTTCCCATAGTAAAGCACATCTACGATGATTCATATAGTGACAGTGGCTCAAATGATTAAACTTCAGATCAATTATATTTTATACATTAATTGTCATACAATAAAGGAGTATCTTTTTTCTGGATTTTCTCTAAATTTGCTATGGTGCAACGCAATTACATTTACGTGTCACATTATTTAAGGTTCTCACTATTAAGAGCCTGACTAACATATCTATAGCTATAATTGAAAAGATACATGAAAAAAACTGAAATTGCATTGTTTTAAAACATGGAACATTTTAGATGACTTCGTTTTTTTTTAGAATTTTCAAATCAACACCATTGTGTATGATATGGAATACGCGGCATATGGTTATGTTCTTTGGTAATTTTAATAATCTCAAAATCGTCGGTGAAAATGATACGGGCTCTGCATCGCGACCATTTGGTGCACCTCCAAGTGCTTCGATTATTGTACTTCCTGGCGAAGTAGTGCGTGTACCCGTTGACCACAGCCAACTGCTTGCCGTTGCTCTGGTTAACCCACGTTACTGTCATGAAAAACGTTATTAAATGAAATTGAAGCCGAAGAAATAATTTCCAGAATTTCAAATGGACCTTAAGCGTTCGCCATGCAGCGTACAGTTGTGTGTAACAGCTGGATAGATAACAGTTCTTAATTCTTTCTTTCTTTCTTTCAAAGATAATAATGCTTAACGTACGTTGCCATCAAACGGAATGAAAGCGAAACAAACTCGTAGTCAGTTGTGTCTTCTTCTTTTTAATCGACTTCATAAAAGGAGGAGATTCTCAATTCGTATTCATCTTTGTTTTTTTAAGTATGTTCCCCGATTACTGAAGACACCTGACCGATTTGAGAAATTAGTTTTTTGTTTCAAAGAATATATTTCCCAAATAGTAGTTTATTTTAGAATCGAGTAAATACGCAGTCACAATATGATTTATTTCAACTTTTCCTACTTTATACAATATTAATGGTAAATCACTTACACTGCAAGTGCGCTGCCATCCTGGGAAATAACATGATACGTTAAGTGATTTACCCTTAATTCCGCAAGTGTCTATGGGCGACGGTAACCACTTGACACAGGGTGGGCCGCAAGCTTGTTTGCCATCTCGTAACAAGGAACAATTCCGTGATTGCTTTTCACTCTAACTCGTCGAGCTCAAAACAAACGAGTGTGAGATAGAGTTTTGTATATTTCAGTAGGCTTACCCTCGAAACCAATCCCGAACCATCGATATTGATATTGGATTGCTCCGTACTCTTGAATTTCAACAATAGCGCCAAACTGGATTCACATGACGCCGGTGGAGTGGTCAGTATAGCTGCCTACACATCAAGTGGTCCTGGTTCGAATGCCGGTAGCGGCAAATATTTGTATGACGCACACGAATGTTTGTTGACCAGTTATGGTTGTTTATATACTTATGTAATTAATTCATATACATAAATGTCTAAAATTATTATGTATATTAAAATAATGTCTGTTGTCTAGTATCCATAACACAAGATCTTAATGATACTTACTTTCGGCTAAATAATAGTGTGAGCGTGGGAAAAATATTTATATTAAATTAATATTATGCATCGATTTTGTTAGAACTTTATTATATTTAGTTCAATCACCATCCACGCAATTTAATCCAATTTGGCGCTAAAGTCGTAACTCAAGAGAAGCAGAGCGTCCCAAAATCAATGTTGATCAATCGGGATTGATTTGAAGAGTAAGCCTACTAGGTAACTTTATTTTTCAAATCATCAAAAAAACCAAACACTATGCAAACGTTTTATAATTTCACTCCATTTTATATACATAAGAAAATTCTTTCACATACTTCATACATGTTTTTATACGTACAGAGATCATTAAACTTTGATACAATACAAAGATATATTTATAATGCCAACACCTGTGGGGTACTTATATTTTACATAACTTCATTCACAACTTACACCACAGCATTTGTTATTTATTGCTATGTTCAATAAAATAGGTTGTACAGTCAGCAACAAAACATTATGACAAATAACCAACAAATAACGTTAAAAACATCTGCGTAATTAGTACCTACAGGTAACAATATAAATATTTTCTACGCTTACAACTGAGAAGATACCGGCATCATTTGAAAGACTATACTCATTATTCTCAGTGCTTAACTCAAATATGAAGCAAAAATTTACTTAAAAAATAAGCTGTTAAATACAAAAGTGTAAGGTCATTTTAATTTTCCCCATTTCGGGCTGTTTTCTGAGCAATCAAAGACGTATTTATGCTTGTGCTATTAGATAGATAGTAGATAAAGAAAATTATTTCACTCTGTCTCAATTTATTGTGGTTTATGTCAAATGTCTCTGTCAGGTACCTTTCACTTATAATGGGATGCATACAAAAAATAATTTTGTCTTCCACGTCTTCGGACGTAGTATGCAATGCAAGCAACTGCCGACGTTCCAAGATACTCGTCGTTCCTAGCGTAATTATGCGTACATGGCGTGTAGTTTCAAATGGAGCTACCAAGAAGACGGACAAGTGGACAAGCCAATCCTCCGTTTTTTTCATGCCACAACGGACCGTAAAAAATCGAACTGCCGAACGTAAAATTCCTGGAGACGCATTTTTGAATCATTAGAATTCCAAATCGTGTATGATATCGCAAAATTCGTATGCGAATCCCTAAAATCTTTTTTGAATATTCATACTCGTGAAGTTTGCAACGTCCGACCCACTCGTTTCCGATATTCTACCAGTGGAAAATCAAATGACTGACTGTGACATTATAACTTTTAATTTACGTTCCGTTTCTTCGTAACTCATTACCGTTTTCTAAAATCAACAAGTTGGCATTTCGGTTTTTATTTTTTCTGCATTATAAGATATTACTTTTAGGGCAACACTCATTTCTAATGTTTCAAAAATCGTAAACTTGGGAGCAATTGAAACTAATTTCGTATACGTTTTCCTTTCTACATGAATTTAAGATTTACTTCGAATAATTCAAAAATGCGTCTACTGGTAGTGCACAAACGCCCTTTATTAATTTCAGAGTTCCGTTTTTGTTTATTTACTTCTATTGCTGACTGTACAAGAAAAAAGTATAACCGCCTAGTGGTTAGTGCACCGAAATTACATTCAGAGGTCCCGGGTTCAGTTAATTCTTAACTGACAGGGCTAATCTAATAATCGTTCTTCGCAAGAACTACCTATTACTTAACAACTTAAGCTTAAACTAACTAACTTACAATGTGTAAACACTTGTTGACAGCCTGTGATATAGCGAAATGTTTGAAAACTGTGCTAAAAAAACGGAAAACAGCTTTTCATAATCAAATCAGTGCTGTTACGGGGCTCGAACCTTTGTTCCAGGAGACTGATCTACCTATTAAGTAATACGACATTGTGAGATCACGACGATTTATTTCAATTCCTTCATCTCTAATTATGTAACAACAGCATTTTCAAACACTTCCAAATATGCCAAATAAAATCCCTATAAACTAGTTCAATGTAATGTAAAGCTTATAGCATAAATGCAAATGAAATAAGTACAAAAAATAAATAGAAAATATTTCATAAAAAAATAAACTATTGTAATTAAGTAGAGATCGCGTAAAGTCAAATCTATTTAAACTCTTGCTTATTTATTGCTTATTTTTGTACTTTTTATAACACCGTTTCTTACATAAATTAGCTTTATTATAAATTAAAGTAATAATGATGCTGTTTATGAGAAATAAACTTTTCTAAGTTAAATTAAATAGACACGTTATAATTACAAATCAATGAGTAGGTATCTGCTTCTTATGAACTTAAATGTAATTCTATAATAATGATGAATGAATAAACATAAATTTGGTCTTTTCAGTACTACATGGTATCTCTTATATAGGTACTATCTTATAATATACTAAATAATCAAAAATTTGATAATTAAATGTCCTCCTAATTTCTGTGTCATCTCACTCGTATACAATAGCGGACGAGCGATAAATAATAAAATAATATATTTAGAAATAAATTATTCACAATAAGGCATTAAATGAGCGAAATAAATCGACAAAACATCTGGTGCAATACTCAAGATACAAGAACACCTAATATAGAAAAGACCTCACGCGGCGTTTTTTTAAAAGAACAAACGTTTTAATACGCGCATATGCTGCGCTATTTATTTACGTTTTTATCGATACAAATAAACGCGCTGTGCTGGTTTAAAAAACGATAGTGAATAGGTTCTTACGTCATCAGCTTCTGACTAGAAAAAACATAGACTAGATCCTATTTTCAAAGGATCTGGAGATCATTTAGGACACGGGAAAATCCTGCCTAATTATCTGCATTCACACAAAAATAAAATCTAAACTCTTTGTTTCCTTATTGACTAAAACTTCCATTCGTAAACATTTATAATGTCCAAATTACATTTAAGAAACATATAATATGCACACCAGATATTGTTAGCTCACCTTTAGAGAATTATATCGATTTCTCACGATTAATATTCAACCAACCGAAAGAACCTTGAACTAGTGTGACAGTCATTCAAACTTTTTCAATTAATCCAAAAGTAGCGTTTCTAAACAAAAAAATCATAATTGTGATATTTACTGCCTAGAAAAGTTACCAATCTATTCCATCTAACGCCTTACAAATAGAATAATAATGTTTGAAACTGACATATTACTGACGAAACGTCATGATACCCTATCATATGAAATGTCAGTGAGCGTTTTTACTCTCAAATACGCTTTGGAGCGTTTTCGACTTGTCTAAGCTACTTCATTGAAGTGACACAGTACGCGGGCTCCAAACTCGCGTCGTGAACGCCCGTGAACCGTGAAATTTCACGTCTATTCGCACCTTGTTCTCCGCAAAGAGCCGGTATATGCGCCCACTTCATAGGGTTTGCGAAAAGTGAACCTCTCGTCTACGTGAGCGCTTTCCCACTCGCAGTAGCAAATAATTGTGGTGAGCCAAAGCATGAAATGGGCACTGATATAGCCATAACGCTATGCGTTACGGTTATAGCAGTGTTAATTTCGGCGTCCATTCTCGACAAGTGTGAACAATTGCGAGTGCGATGCGACATCCTTTTCACTGTGAATTCGAGGAATAATCACGGCACGGCGTGACTTCACGCCGTGAATTACACAAGAGTCTGAAGCGCACAGTAAAACTTACTTAGAACAAAATTGTACACTCCTAAATCTTAAAGTAGACACCATCTCTTACGACGAACTTCGGCGGCTTGTGGTCATGATCCAAGTTGCCCCTGATGATCTGCCAATCGACCTTGGACATCGTAAACCTGGCCCTGCAGTTGGAGCCATTGGTACACCTCCAGATATCGGTTTTGAAGCCTTGCTTGTTGCAGTAATAGGTGAAGCCATTGACTATGACTACGTGCTTGCCGTTCCGACGTTGCACCCAAGATACTGAAAAATACAAATGAATTTAATACCTGCCTAAAGTATGTCTAAGATCTAAGATATGACGTGGCAGTCTATGAACGTCTGAAACATGAATCACAACACTGTTCACATTAAACTAGTAGGGGGCAGAAATAAAAAATGGCAGGGATTGTCCATAAGGGCCTGAGTGAGCAAGAAAAGCGGGTGTATACACAAGACTATCGACCGAATGATACTCATATTAGTATCTTCTGAGTGCGGTCGTGTGTATAACACCACGCTGTTGACCAAAAGATATACATAAGATATCTTTTGAGAGTGGTCTTCCATAAAATTCTCCACCTTTCTCACTCAGGAGGCTTTCTAAATTCAAACAGATTCAATGCTAATCTTAAAGCTATAGACGGAAGTATAGACTTAATTTGCTCTTTTCCCCTAATTATTGGTATACCAACAGCTATAGAATGTTTTTGAACAAAGTTTTGCGAGGTAGATAAGCTGTGCATGGGGAAAAATCGACCAATAGGATAGCTGCGCGCAACATGGAGTTTCTGGTGGATTTATGTTGGATTTTCCACAACTCTTGTGGTAACTAACGTGCCTTGGTGTAGGTACTCTAGAATAATATTTACTTCCCCACTCTTGTAAGGCAAGATGTTTGCACACCGCACAGGTAAAATTATCGATAAAAAAACATGCTAAACCAAAATTTATTTATTTAGAATTGCCAAAACATTACTAATTGATTAACACTGGAATATAACCTAAAGAGAACGATATCCACAGCATGCAATATGGGTAGAATCGTATCTAATATTATGAATTTTTATCCTATATCTAAGACCTCCACCAATGCTAACTAAGGACAATACAAGATACAAGTTTAATTTTTAACTAAGCATTTAATTATCTGTTTGTACTGTTGACAGAGGTTGACTAACTTTGAAGTCATTAAAATAGTTTGATATGGAACTTGATTTTGTGACGAAATAAAAATTCACAGTGAAGACAACTTTTGTATTTTTAATTTGTTTTTTTTTGTCCCTAGTCCTGATTACAATACTATTAGGTTGGGGAAAAAGTCTTTTCGCATTATAGTATGTATAAACTTGTAATAAAATCTCTTTGGCTATACTATTTGTATCTGGCTGGTTTTGGTATCATTGAAAGTTTAAATTTTAAAGAACATAATTCCAAATTCAAATTAGGAAAATGTGTGATTTTCATTTGTTTTTCGTACCGCCAAGATGAGTGAATCTAATGAAGAAATTCGATACATTTTAAAATTTTACTACAAAAAGGTAAAAATGCAACGCGCTTGCGTTGCATTTTACGCGCGAAAAAAATTTGCGATGTTTATGGACCTAGTGCAGTGTCTGTGAGAGTAGCACAAATTTGGTTTAAGCGTTTTCAATCAGGAAATTTTGATGTCAAAGATGCACGTCGCTCTGGTCGCCCTAGTACAGATAAAATGGATGCCATTTTTGAAAAAGTGGAGCAAGATCGGCATGTCAGTAGTTACGACGTAGCTGAAGAACTGGGAATTGACCACAAAACAGTTTTAGGCGCATTTGAAAAAAACTGGGTACACAAAAAAGCTCGACATTTGGGTACCTCACGAGCTCACTGAAAGAAACCTAATGAACCGTGTACTCATTTGTGATTCTTTATTACGACGTAATGAAACCGAACCATTTTTGAAGAAGCTGATAACTGGTGATGAAAAGTGGATCACGTACGACAAGAACGTGCGAAAAAGTTCGTGGTCAAAGGCCGGTCAGGCTTCACAGACTGTGGCGAAACCCGGGTTAACTCGCAACAAGGTGATGCTGTGTGTGTGGTGGGATTGGAAGGGCATTATTCATTATGAGCTGTTACCACCAGGCAGGACCATCGATTCTGAACTCTACTGCGAACAACTGATGAGATTAAAGCAAGAAGTTGAGAGAAAGCGGCCGGAATTAATCAACAGAAGGGGTGTGGTTTTTCATCATGATAACGCTAGACCTCACACATCTTTAGCCACTCAGCAAAAATTAAGAGAGTTTGGCTGGGAGGTGTTAATGCATCCGCCGTATAGTCCTGACCTTGCACCTTCAGATTTCCACCTGTTTCGGTCTCTTCAGAATTCTTTAGGCAGTGTCAGGTTAACATCACGAGAGGACTGCCAAAACAACTTGTCGCGGTATTTTGACCAGAAGTCCCAAAATTTCTATAGCAATGGGATCATGTCCCTACCTACAAGATGGCAAAAAGTTATCGAACGAAATGGTACCTACATACTTTAGTTAAATGTAAATAAACTATATTAAAAAATGTTTTGAATTTTCTTAAAAAATTCGAAGAAACTTTTTCCCCAACCTATTATGTTTAACCCTAAACCCATCGAGCACATAACCAATGCTCGATGCCTAAACCTAACCGAAATGTTCAAAGACGGGTTAATCTGAAGTGCCTACTTATGATTAAAAGTATCTTCAATACTTACTTATTTAAACATAATTTTTATACATTTCGAATATATTTTTTATCGTAAGGTTCGATTCATATTTAAACGTGAATCTAAAAGTTATTATAGCAAATTTACGTTATCTTCATGACGACATGATGCATAATCAATAGATAGATCTTGTAGATGCGTAAAGTTGTGCCTCTGTTTTTCTCGTGATAGAAATGTATGTATTACATTGTGGATACATAACTAAAATGGCTAATGTAGGTGTTAGATTTACGGATCATAAATCGACCTAAGTAGGCCTAATTATGATTGATATTAACTTCTAAAACACTAACTTAAATAACAAATTTTTTTATTGATTTTTATAATTTTCTTTTTCTTTTTTTTTTGTATTTTTGACTTGCCTAAGTTATTTCTCATTCTTATTAGTTTATGTAGCTTAAAACTATTTGCTAATAAAATGGAATAATGGTAGGCAAAACTACGATAGTTAATACTAGATACCTAATGCTTTACTAAATGTTTAAACAATTAAAAGTGAATAATATAATTAAGGTTAGCAAATACAATATTTAACATATTTATCTTTATACTAAAGATTACTAAATTTTGCTGATATTGCCTAAAATACTAGACACAATTTAGATCGTTCCGCGCATTGTGGGAGACACAGGAACCAATGAACCTTGACGGTCCTTTAGTACCTATAGATTTTCAAAACTTTACTTTTATGAAGGCACAATGGAGTGCAGACCAAGCTTTTCACTCATTGTGGGTACCTACATAATATAACACCGTATACACACATCTCGACTTGTGTAGAACTTCCATCAGTTCTGTTGTAGGAGTCAGGACAGTGAAGGTAAGTGCCACATGGAGGTTTGTCTTAACCTCACACCTGCGTCAAAAGTGCCAGGCACTGCAGCTGGCTCCCCTCTCTGTAACACGATGCACCTGGCACCAGCCCCCGTAGCACGGGACGTGGAGAAAATTTACTCGTGATAAAGAAAATTTTTTTCTCTCGTTCTAACTCCCACTATATCCCGAGAAGAAAGTATTATTCATAAACCTTTACAGTTATTCATAAACCTTTTTTACAATTATTACTCAAAATTATTCTACGTATAAGCAACATTAATTACTTCTTATGATAGATACTACGACATTTCCCAAGACACCATAAGTTCCCGCTGCCCTTTTTTGTTTTGGACAATTTGAGCGTTTACTTCTTAGCAGGTTGGCGTTTCGGCTTCGATAGCACCCCATCTTTTATGACAAACGCCGGTGGCGGATGGAAGTGGACCGTGTAGGTCTGCAACAACTCTTGCTGCTTGGAGACAACTATGCGCGCTTTGCATTTAGATGATGTGGTGCATCTCCATGTGTCGCCGTGTTGTTGGCACCGGTCGAAGTAGAAGGTGTAACCGTCGATAATTGCCACTTTCTTGCCGGACGTGTTGACAACCCATTTCACTGAAATATAAAGATTTGTGTGAGATTTACTGCCCAAGACACAAGTCCGTCCAAAGGTTTTGTTACCATCGGTTCTCCTGTGGTTAACATATAAAAGTGGTAATTAACAATTCTGGAAATCGGATTCTTTTTCCTGTAAAGGTAGTCCATAAAAGTTTGGAAACTTCTAGCTAAAGAGATTATCAAACCTATTTCTTTTACCGCCCCCTTTGAAAATCAATTATTTTTCACCGCCCCAAATTTTTAATACCTACACCTAAAACTTAAAAAACACAATTTTATTACTTTAATTACACAAACGCGTTTAAGTATCTCTTTCGACGCTCATTCGTACTTACTGAGCAAGTTAGGACAAGTATCGATGAACCAGCCGATTGCTTCCGGATTGCACCAACATCGTTATTTAACAAAAACTTGTTACAACTTGATTGCGTACGGCGTACGGGCTATCCACGAAATCTACGTTAAGGATTTTTAGTTTTCATACCATTATTATACAGGTTAGAAATTCACATTAATTATTCGATATTGAGTAGTAAGTAGGTAGGTTTTAATTTTAGTGAATTTTAAAATATAAAGTAAGTGAAATTACAAATCAACCATCGCCCCCCTAGACTACGCCAACGCCCCCCTCTAGGTCTCTAACGCCCACAAGGGGGCGTTGTCGCCCACTTTGAGAAAGACCTAAACTAATATCTTACTTACCTTTACCTTAACATGCCCTACTCGGACTTTTAGACAATTTTTAGCTATTTTTTTATTGGACTTTGATTTGCTGTTGTCTTAGATTGGTGTTTATCTTTCGAAATACGAGTTCGTACTTGCGAATTGGAATAGATTCATTCGACTTTTCTGGCAGTCCCGAACAACATTTTTTCGGTCGGTCGTGGGCAACGCCCCCGATCGAGACATGGAGTCTGAGGAATTTGCTTTGACTCGGAGTTAACGGGAATCCTGCCCGTAAGTGACGGTGCTGGCGCCTGAGGTACCAAAATCTAAGGGCATAAAGGCGTGCATACCACCGTAGTGTGGGCCTCTCCCAAGTGCGCCACGAGCTGGAGTACGACTCCGACTCCAATTCAGAGTCGACGCTTACTGAGATTGAGGTGGAACTCCCCAGGGGTAAGGCTAAGAAAACCCTTGATTTAAAGGTTGAGGAGATATTAGGCCGAGTAGAGCTAGACGCAGGTCGCCTCCTTGATGTGTTTTATTTTCTTTAATATAAATCTCTATTGAACTTCCCCCTTATTATAAAACGTGGACTAAAGTTAGTCATAGTTTAAAACTAATTCTAACTCTGTCTTTCATTCAGAAAATAAAAGTGACAGCATCAGTTTTAAGCCTTAAGTTTTCTTTGAAATTATTGAATTACCTGAAACAAAGGAAATAATATTTTAGAACAAAAAATTTAAAAAGCTATGCTACTCATAACTATCATAATTAAGGCCCGTATCACAGAATGACACCCAGAAATCAATCATTTGTCACTATCTATCAAGCACAAAGTGATAGAGACGTACGACTGCCAAGTCGGCGTTGATTCTTGAGACTCATTCCATTTTACAAAAAAAAAAAACAGAACAAAAATACATTTCGAAATCAAAATTTATTTCTCTTAAGTATAAATACAAATAAATTTAACTGAACTCTCTTCAACTTTTTCAAAAAATTAACAGTAAATTACAAAGGTAGTACGAAAACTTAAAAATTAATGAAACCTAACTACTTTACTTACAAATAAGTCCTTAATAGTATAAAAAGGTAAACAAACAAAAAAATAATACTTTTCGAATTTCATATAAATTTGGTAATTTAGCTATCTAATACTTTTTTGTTTCAGATCATGTAATCACACTATAAACAATACCTATAAAAGAATATCAAAATAAAAAATAGAAGGATACCAATCTTATTCAAAATAAATATGGTATTTTGTCAACTATCATATTTATATAATATTACGCTATAACTAAAGGCGAAAACGTGCCAAGTTAATATGACGTTAAATATATACAAGACGCTTCCTATATTGACCTTACTTCGCCAAAACGCTTGTATATGTTTACACCCTAATTGCCTCTATATTCAAGGAACTCATATTATCGAGCAGTCCGTCTATAGTCGCTTAATGCTGCTTTTCCCTCTGATCTGTGCGAGGTAGCTACTTGGTAGCTATGTACTTCGTTTCTTTAAGCTTACTATGGCTTACCAAATTAATCTTCGCCGCTGAAAGATTGTACAATTTCAAGTCATTGGATCTCTTAAGAGGAGAATCCTACCAGAAATTTATTTCTTATATCTGTGGAAGTGGTATCATGACTATAGATAAATACTTCTTACACACAGAACAACCATTCAAATATAATTCTTAACACAAACGTAGTAGGATCACTTTACTTGAATATAATTCATCATCAATATCCGAAGTGATATTATTCCATGACCCTGTAGCGATTAAATTAGGAATCGATTTTGACATAAATTAACATTTTTAAAGATATTTCGTACCTATTTCATTATTGCTCATTGTAACCCATTAATTTATGGAATGTATCCATCGTTCGCATTTAAATTTTAAACATCACACCCTTATTAATGATAAACTTAAACGGCTTGTGATTATGAAACATAGAGTTAGACAAAATATTCATATCCCTGTCGATAGTAAACCGTGCTTTGCATTTAGATCCTTTGGTGCACCTCCAAACATCACTAGTAAGTCCCACTTTGTCTTTGTAGTAGGTGAAATTGTTGATAATAGCCACTTGTCTACCAGACCGGTTGAGCACCCATTGGACTGAAAGATAAAATAAGGTTGCTATTAAATCTGCGAAATCTAAAATACAAAGTTTTAAAAATGAAATCCCATTTTGAGATTTTAGATCACCCAAAAATAAAGGTCAGAAATGGCTCTTCTTCTCGAAAGCTCGATAAAATCGTAGTAACTTCTTAACACTCAGCGTGTTTGGTATAGACATCATTGGGTTATCACCACAAACTGTAAATTTTGTCCAATAGAATTCTTTCTATCAAACAGAGTTAGGTTGAAAATCTATTGAAAAATCGAAACTTTTGTATGGCCTGGTGTGCAGTTGACTGTAGATGATAGAATGGCCAATTATATTGTTGTATGTAGAAAATTCGAATTTAATTAAAATTTCTACTATAATATAAATTCTTCGGCGAGTTAAACAAATATGGAAATAATGTTCTCTTAGATTTGCGCGAGCACTACACATTATAAATAAAACAACTTTTACGGATTTAACTCGCGTGTAATTAGATTTTACATGATGATATTATTGCCCGACGTTTCGTAACACTTTTCAGCGTTCGTGGTCACGGGATGACTAAAGATGTAGGTTGTCAAACTTTATGAAATAGTTAAATCTACCGTCACTTTAATTATTAATTTGGAGTGTTCCGTTTCACGCAAACGGAGCTCACGGTGTCATTAGGTCTTGCTGTGTGGTGGTTTGCCTGAGTTTTAATAATTTTAATTACTGGATCCCAAGCAGGTGGTACGGCCCAACCATCTTCTCTATTGAAATTTGGGTGTTTCTTTATTTCAATAGCCTCGCGCAACATCCTTGGGATGTATCGACGTTCCTTGGCGAGAATGTGTGGTTTATCGAACCTTATATAATGGTTGGGCCCTTCTTGCGTATGTTCACACACTGCAGACTTCGTTTCGCGCCTATGTTTTATGTCAGCTATATGCTCCTTCACCCGGGTGCCTATGCTTCTCTTTGTTTGACCTATAAGGGTGGTTCCGTGGTTTCGTGCAAAAAGGATATCCAGGCTATTTACTCGTGAATTTATTATGTTATATTAACTATTATATGCATAATACGTAAAAGCATAATCACTTTAAAAGGAGTAACATTAATATTGCATGATTGTTTGATATTATAATAGATAATAAATAAAAACCTAGTGTAAAATCATTACTATCCGTTTCCAACTAGGTTCCTTGGCGGGAACTTTAATGTTTGTGTATCTATATTCAAATTAATTGATTAACTTAAGATACAATATTATAGCTAAACTCTTAAACCATTATTTTACATGTTTATATAATATTCAATCAATTTAAATTAACAGAAAACCTGATATTTCAAATTGTCAAAACAAAAATTTCATCCCCATCCGTACCCATAAACTTTTTAATTTAGTAGGCTATTCGTTCGATCTCGAATATGGTTCAGGTTGCAACGTGTTTTTACTGGCCAGTACACTGTGACCAAGCAGCGAGGTGAACGTGCGCTAGTCTGTTCCAGAAATATTTACAATCTTCGAGTCGTCGGTAGTGCTTTGTACAGAAATCGTTTCATCACATTCCCTTGATTTTACACGATACTTTGGTAAGTAAATTATTAAAATCACTTAATATGCTTATCTCTCGATCCCATTTTGATCCTTCTCGATTTCCTAATTTCTAACTTATTCGGTTAAGATTCTGTCAATGAAAATGTTTGATTTTTTCATTCATATCCACATCATTACCATCCATTCCTTCCAATTTTTAGACCGATGGTAATGAAGAGTTTTGGAAGGAAATGAATATTTTATTATTTTCTTAAACTATGTACTGAATTATAATTCAAAATGATTGATCGATGGGCATTTCATCATATTTTATTTTTTGGCGATTTCGCATTTGTTTTGTTTGTCTGCTCACTTAATTTATTTAACATTATCACTCCCTGTCGTAAATTATAACTCACTAAATACGTTGGTCTGCTACTGTGGCAAAGATAAAGATGACAATAAATACAATATCGCATAATTGTACATTAATGATTAGGTTATCAAAAAGATATTAAATTTTATATATTATAATTTTATTTTCAGTATTAATATTAATATGGCTAAAACTCGTAAAAAACTAACAAGAGAAGAAAAACTGGCAAAAGACAGACTAAGAAAACGAGAAAAATATGCCCAAATTAAAAATGATCCCGACTTATACTCGCTACAAAAAGAAAAAGAAAAAAGCAGATATTTAGTAAGAAAAGAGAAGAAAAAGATTTGTGGCATAAAAGATATGACTCCCAGGGCACAAAGAGAACAAAGAAGACGTTGGCGGAAAAATTCACAAAAGTATTTACAAAAGAAGGCAGAAAATATCAGATTAGAGAAAATATTGGTAGAAAACTCACCTCCCCAGAGTGATTCAGGTGATTTTGTTAATCAGGAACGTCCTGTACTAGATCCCTTGATACTTGAAGAACCAGCACCAAATCAAAGCACATCTGTACAACTAACTAAATCGAAAAAAATAATTAGGCGTTTGCGCTATAATTATTTCAAAACAGTTAAGCAATTGAAAGATAAAATTAATAAGCTAGAAAAAGAGAAGGATGCATTACGTAAACGAAGTAATGTACCTCAAAAAGTATTTGACTCTATTGAAAAAAATGTAGATGAAGTACTGACTGATATACGAACAGAAAGGAAAGAGGAAATAAAAAAGAAACTGCTCTTCAGCGAAACTATATCAAAAAATTTACAAGATAGCTATCAAACTACAACTAAAAAAGGGAAAAAGAATTTTGCAGACACAATAATAAAAGATGATAGAAGATTACGAAAGTACAAATTGCTTCATAGCTTGCCATTTTCCAGAAGGAAGAAAAATGTTACAGTAAGTACAAAACAAATAATGATAAACCAAATCCAATCCTTTTTTGAAGAAGATACAAACAGTAGAGTTGCAGCTGGAAAAAGAGAATTTGTAAAGAAGACAGGTGAGAAAAAACAAAAGCGTTACTTATCTGATAATTTAAAAAACCTTCATGCTAAGTTCTTAAGGGAACATTATAAAATAAGCTATTCCACTTTTTGTAAATATAGACCCTTTTGGGTAGTTTTTCCAAAAGATGATCGAGATACTTGTCAGTGCAAATTGCATTCAAATGTTAATTATTTGATTAATTCGCTGAAAAATGCGAAGATCATTTCTGAAAGTACTGGAACAGATGTTATCAATAGCCTCTGTTGTGAAGCAAAAAGAGAATGTTTGGAACGCACATGTAGATTTTGTGCACGTAAAGTTTTAAATTACCGTGAATTTCAAAATGATGATAAAATAATTTTCTATCAGTGGATTGTAGGGAAAAAGCCATATACAGTGAAAGATAAAGAGCAAAAAATAAAAATTGTTACAATAAAAAAAAAATTTGAAGATTATCCGCGAAATGTTATTCAGAAATTAGAATCCATTTTAATTACATTCCTCAAGCACAATCTTAATATTATAGTACAATATGAAGCTATGAAACAATTAAAGCAATCTTTAAAAGATAAAGAGATGATAATACACGTTGATTTCAGTGAAAATTATTGTTTGAAATATAATCAGGAGATTCAATCTTTTCATTTTGGAGGAAGTAGAGAACAGGTATCCTTGCACACTGGGGTTCTTTATTATAAAGACTGTGATACTGGTATACTTAGAACCAAATCATTTTGTACGATTAGCAATTGCTTGCAACATGGTGCAGGAGCCATATGGGCTCATATATGTCCTATTTTGAAGATGGCCAAAACACTGGCACCATATGAAACATTACACTTTTTGTCCGATTCGCCTTCAAGCCAATATCGTAATAAGAATATTTTTTATATGATTACAAAATTAAGAGATTTTAACCCCAATATAAGAAGAGTATCATGGAACTATCAAGAATCTGGGCACGGGAAGGGAGCTCCGGACGGTATTGGTGCAGTTGTGAAAAGAACTGCTGATAGTTTTGTCCGATATGGTGGAGATGTTGGTTATTTTGAAGACTTTTGGTCTTTGGTGACCAAAAATATACCAAACGTTCATTTTGAGATGGTAACAGAAAACGATATCAATGAAAAAAAATTTCCACCTGATGTTCCAGGTTTTAAAGGTACAATGAAAGTTCACCAAGTGATTTGGTCCGCTGATTATAATAAAACTATAGTTTTGAGAAAGCTTAGCTGTTTTGAGTGTGAAAATAGCAGCAATCCCTGTATACATAATAAGCATTTAGGCTTTCTTCATTTTGATAACTATGGCGAAATGGAGAAAGATGTGTCAGTTATTCAGTGTGATCATAATGAATCTATAAATACAAATGACAATGAGTCCATGATAAGCATAAGTACATCTACAATTTTAAATAACTTAGATGAATCAGATATTTATAAAAGCTTACAGTCGCTTAGAGATCCAATAGATTTGCAACTTTCACCATTGGTTAATGAAACTAGACCTCCGACTTCAGTCAGATCTCCTAAAGTCAAAATTTTATCAGACGTACGATTCCATTGGGAAAACAAAAATTTTTATAAGAAACAAAAGGAAAATCTAACTCCACAAAACGTAGGAGCAACATTTAATTATGAAAATCAACGGGAATTCGAAAAATTTATTCAGTCAAATAATTCAGATAAAAAAAACAAAGGTTGCATTGGATATCACGGATCTGATTCTGACAGTGATGATTATAATATTTTTTAGGAACGAGCTAACGCATTTGAGAGATAGATATCAAATTATGTATGTGGTTTTCCTTAGTTTTTCAGTGGACTCTAAAGGCTATCAGGATTGATTATTTTGATTAACTTTATTAGATTGTCTAGTCTGCGAGTAAGGTACATCAATATTTTGTTAAACATTTTAGAAGTTTTTTATTCTTTTGTTATTATTTTTAAAGTTTTCAGTAGATTTGTAAGATAATTATTATTGTGATTTGAAGTCCAAAAATAAGAGACCAAAGAGTGTTATTAGTATTGTTTTATTTGCTAATTATGTTGGACTATAAGAAACGAATATTGGCTAGCAATCATTCAATTGTTTAATCAGTTAAATACTGTGAAAATGTTTCTTCTATTGTTGTTGATTTTTGGAGACTGAATTGTAATTGTAATAAGTCTGAATAGAAATAAAAACAGGTTTATTTTTCGAATTATTTGACTCGTTAATTAACTAAATACATCCCCAATTAACAAATACAAAGAAAGTATTTCATTACTATCCAATAGAAAAATTACCATCAGTTCTATTTTCATTACCATCCAATCAAATATCTTTTTCATTACCATCCAGTTGCTTATTTCAATAACTAAATATGAAAAAAAAGTGCCATTTGCCGTTTATGAATCCATTAAAAATATAAATTCTATTACACATAAAATATATTTACTATATCTTAATTTTTTTTAATCCGCGGAATAGTTCTAATTTGCACGAAACGACGGAATGAACCATATACGAGAGCCCGCAGTCGCAGTCCAACTTGTATATACCTGCATCTTGAAAGGGTATATTACACTTGACGGGTCGTAGAAATTGGTTAATCTTCTTTAGCGGCTTAAAGTAAGTCTTAATCGAAGCTCGCTTCAAGATGTTCCCAATCTTGTCTGTGACTCCTTTCATGTATGGTAAGACTGCAGGTTGACGCTCAACTGTGGCTGCTTTTACTCGGCGTGGGTGACGTGGCCTTGGTACTTGCAGTTTATTAGCTTGCAGTACATGCTTAACATGAGTAAGCTCGCCAGAAAGATGTTTGTTGTCACAGATGCCGTGTGCTCTCTGAAACAAAGATTTCCCTACAGTAGCAAGCTGACTAGGATGGTGGTGAGAGTCACCATTGAGGTATCTGTCTGTATGAGTTGCTTTCCTATAGACAGTATAGCTTAGGCTATGATCAGGATTCCTAACAACCAAAACATCTAAAAATGCTAGTTTATTATCTGCCTCTAACTCCATAGTAAATTGAATTTTAGGGTTTATGGAGTTAAGATGGTTAAGAAATGCTGAAACCTTATCGGTTGGTAATATTGTGAAAGTGATAGGAATTGATAGGAATCCTTCACATATGCTCTGGTCAGAGCATATGTGAAGGATTCCTATCAATTTGTCAGTGAGATAAAACAGCTACATCTTACTGAACATGAAACTATGGTCAGTTTTGATGTACAGTCCTTGTTTACAAGTTTACCAGTCAAGGAGTGCATTGAAATTGTCAATAATAGGCTATTTGACGCAGAAATGCCAAGTGAATATGCTGACTTACTAGAACATTGCTTAACATCTGGCTATCTATTGTGGAATGATGAATTCTATGTACAAGTAGACGGAGTAGCCATGGGTTCTCCCGTGTCCCCCGTTGTTGCTGATATCTTCATGGAAGATTTCGAAGAAAGAGCTCTTAGCACAGCACCTATTACACCACGCTTTTACAAACGGTATGTAGATGACACTTTCACAATATTACCAACCGATAAGGTTTCAGCATTTCTTAACCATCTTAACTCCATAAACCCTAAAATTCAATTTACTATGGAGTTAGAGGCAGATAATAAACTAGCATTTTTAGATGTTTTGGTTGTTAGGAATCCTGATCATAGCCTAAGCCATACTGTGTATAGGAAAGCAACTCATACAGACAGATACCTCAATGGTGACTCTCACCACCATCCTAGTCAGCTTGCTACTGTAGGGAAATCTTTGTTTCAGAGAGCACACGGCATCTGTGACAACAAACATCTTTCTGGCGAGCTTACTCATGTTAAGCATGTACTGCAAGCTAATAAACTGCAAGTACCAAGGCCACGTCACCCACGCCGAGTAAAAGCAGCCACAGTTGAGCGTCAACCTGCAGTTTTACCATACATGAAAGGAGTCACAGACAAGATTGGGAACATCTTGAAGCGAGCTTCGATTAAGACTTACTTTAAGCCGCTAAAGAAGATTAACCAATTTCTACGACCCGTCAAGTGTAATATACCCTTTCAAGATGCAGGTATATACAAGTTGGACTGCGACTGCGGGCTCTCGTATATAGGTCAAACAAAGAGAAGCATAGGCACCCGGGTGAAGGAGCATATAGCTGACATAAAACATAGGCGCGAAACGAAGTCTGCAGTGTGTGAACATACGCAAGAAGGGCCCAACCATTATATAAGGTTCGATAAACCACACATTCTCGCCAAGGAACGTCGATACATCCCAAGGATGTTGCGCGAGGCTATTGAAATAAAGAAACACCCAAATTTCAATTGAGAAGATGTTTGGGCCGTACCACCTGCTTGGGATCCAGTAATTAAAATTATTAAAACTCAGGCAAACCACCACACAGCAAGACCTAATGACACCGTGAGCTCCGTTTGCGTGAAACGGAACACTCCAAATTAATAATTAAAGTGACGGTAGATTTAACTATTTCATAAAGTTTGACAACCTACATCTTTAGTCATCCCGTGACCACGAACGCTGAAAAGTGTTACGAAACGTCGGGCAATAATATCATCATGTAAAATCTAATTACACGCGAGTTAAATCCGTAAAAGTTGTTTTATTTATAAATATGGAAATTTCCAACATTTTTTTACATATTTGATAACATCATACTATTTATATTTTATACTTGTTATTGCATGTGCTACTCAACTTGTATAATTGCATACAATTTCTTGAGAAGATTGTAAAAAAATCTTGCCTTTGTCTGGGTTATTTATTAGCTTATCTCAAAATTTCATAAACTTAGTGTTCATTATTTTCGGTATATTATTTTTATTCATGTTCCGTATTGACAATATTTAATAAATCCATAAAATTTTAAGTACCTCTAAACAGTTTTTTTTAGAAGTAAGTATTTATAATATAATTTATCTTTTCCAATAAAAAAATCTCATCTTTATTAAGCAATTTCATGTGAAATAAAAACACTGCTCCAAAACAAAGGTTAATTTATAAAAACGTGTAATAAAAAGTTTTTATTAGATTCTTTGATAAACCTTTTGTACATTAACTTAAAACATTTAATAAGGAAACCTAAATTCCTCAAAATCTTTAATACTTAATTCTCATATTTCCTGTAGATAAAATAATATATAGACATTATAATTGTACGCATGTGCCTTATTATGGAACGCATTATATAGGTTGTTAAAAGTTGAGAAATGGTTGGTAATGTTCTTAGAAGATTGAATAGTAAGAAAAATAAATAAACATTGAAGTCAAAAGTTAAATTTATATCAAGCGAAGGTGATTACTTTAAAGTAAAAAATAATTCATGGTGGGCTTCAGTAAGATGATAGAAAAAAGCAAATATAAGAAACATTTCATAAAAATAGATTTAATAGCAAAATCCGAACGTATTTTGGATTCACAATAATTTAGGTAACTTTTAATTACGTATATATTTATTTTTATCATTTCGTTTTCTCGAAACGGTTCAAATAACTCAAATAACAATAGCAAGAAATAAGGACGATAACGTAACATCAATATTAATAGTTATCATTGACTAAACCTTTATTCTATACCTTAATTTATTATTAAAATGTAACAACAATTACTGAACTAAAAGAAAAACAAAATATAAATATAAACATCCTAATACCTAATATAGATACCATTACTGATAACATAGTTAGGAGCTATATGATTGTGAATATTATTGGCCTTTATGATACGTCCGCTTGAGTTATCGACATTGAATCTAGCTTTGCAGGCGCCCGCTTTGGTACACCTCCAAGATTGGGTGGTCATGTTGTCCTTGCTCATGTAGTAGGTGAAACCATTCATTATTGCTAGAACCTTACCACTTGGTCTTCTTACGAATACTATTTGTGGTATACCTGAAAGGAAAAGAATTAAGATTGAACTGTATTTGCAATAGATATCTTTCAAGACCAAAATTATGAAATAGGTATGTGTCCTTGAGAATATAAAAGTCCTAGTGCAAGACCGAAGCCAGATAGGAAGTTATTAAAATCTGTCAGATTTATACAATCATTATTAAATCTTATTGTATTCTACATACAGTTCAAAAATTGCACTGTGTCTGGTTTGATTTTGAAAACAACCAAACTGAGTACTACTAAGCTGCTCCTCCTGGTGGCTTTGCTATGTTCTTCCAGTAAATAGGTGCCATCTGGAAATCGGACTGGGCCATGTGGGATTAATGTTGAGGAGATGGGTTTCATAGAAAAGACTCTTAAAATCTATAATTTATTTATTGTAATCAAGAAAAACATTAATATTATTAGAAATACACTTATTTGTATAAATACTTTAAGGCTAGTATTATAGAATGAGCCTCAAGAATCAACGCCATCCTGAGCGTCATACGTCTCATTACTTTGTGCTTGACAGAAAGTGACGACATGATCGATTTCTGAGTGTCATTCTGTAATACGCTAAGAGTGGCATCTTGGATATGGTACACTTTTGATAGAAAAGGATTGCCAGTAGCCTTTAGGCTCTTGAATTAAAATAGAAACGTGCTTCAAGAGCCGTAGGGCCACAGCAGATTAGCTGCTCGAATTTGGAGCGCCCGAAGTGAGCCAGTATCTCCAGAAGACCGCAGTCAAATAAAATAACATTACCTTTTCGTAGCCTTGTCTCTATGTTGGAGCTTGTCTTTATGTTGGAGTAAGCTTGCCAGCTTGCTAGCCGTAGAATGCCAGCAGAGTAGAATAGCATCACCCCATATCCAATGGGTGTCGTAGAAGGCGACCAATGGACTAGCAAAGGGGTATTGATCACCTTATACTAAGTCCACCAATCCGCATTGGGCAAGCGTGGTAGACACTGCCTAAACCTCCTTCGCTGACAAGGAGAGGCCTTGTGACCCAGCAGTGGGTCGAATTATAAAGGCTGTTATGATGGAGCTTGCCAGAGTTCCAAGAAGTAAAAAATGCGGGAAGGGTTGGCAACGAGGTAGTGACACATCAGTATTGCAATCGTCTTCGGGCTAATGTTACACGTACCATCAGGCGGACTGTATGCTTATTTGCCAACCTCATAGTATAGGGTAGGATCTGTCACCACCGCTTTTGAACATCGTGGGAATTTGCTTGAAGAGGAAGTTCAATAATTCTATAGCGTTTTAACGCAATCTTGATTGAAACTAGATCCCGCATGTTGCGGACACAAACCTTCTATATTCTACACCTCAGAGGTAGCTTTAACAAAACTTAAAGTCACTTCATGCTACTGCAGAATCAACGCACATCGCTAATCGGAAACTGATATGCGTCGGAATTTATCACTGCTAAGCGAAAAATCCTGCGAATTCACGAGAATATCTGCACACTGCAACTTCTAATCTAGCGTTAAGTGTCCCTAACAAAACAAAGAAAATTCAATTTGTACTTATTATTGCTTATATACATTCATATACATACTATACAGACGCACGCACACATGCACACAACATACGCTACAGGGCTCAATTTACTTTGCGGTGGAATAGAATGGGCAATTACAGAACAAATTCTCTAACATTCTTGAGAATTCCGACGCCGTCCTACTGCATGAAGCGAAATTGGCGCTTCCGTTTTGTCGTTTTGCAAATGAGCCTAGCCGGCGAAGTGCTTAGGAGACTTAGCATAAAGATTTTCTTTGTAGCCTATAAATGACATTATCCCTGATGAAATAACCCGGAGGATCATGGGAGTGGAACAAATTCGCTCTGAGGACTGTTCCGCTGATTGGCTCCAAAGAGAAACAGGCTTTGCATGGCCCACCAGCAGTACAACGCCAGTAGTCCCGTGTCCTTCCTTTCTTCGTGTTGCAATAGAAGGTGAAACGGTTTACCACAGCAATTTTCTTCCCAGAACAATTGTACACCCACGTGATATCTGAAAATAAAATATACCATGTCGGCAAAAGTGTTTTGCTACTCGTATACTAATTGTTACCCATAGGGGTAGAAATCACGAAGAGGAGGTCGATGGCGCCGCGATCGTCGCGATCGCGATAGTGCGCGGTCGTTACTCGGATGGGTGACTGAAAATTTTTTCAACTCGATTTTTCTCCGTGCTTCAGAAGGCATGTTAAACTGGTGGACCCGGCAGTTGTCGAAAGATAGCAGTGATTTCCAAGGAGGGTTGGTGTCACGCAGGCAGCCGGCCGTAAAGAATCTAATGCCAAATCGTTTAGCAACATTGTCGATATTAAGACATACTTCACCGACCCCAAATAAATTGGTGGCGGGGTAGGAAGAAGCGTGGTGGAAATAGCTCCTTTACTCGAACGCCCTTTTTTCGATGGAAATTCTTTTACGGAGCGTATCGCACCTGTGCGGTGGGGAGCCACTTCATGTGCAGGCCTCACTTTAGGGCTGGAGAAGACTGGCGGTTGTTGCCGCGGCCTTCTCGTGCGTAGACGGACTCGCACACTCGGATGCCTATAGAGACTAAACGGTGTATATGTGTCGGTAAATGTGATTACTATGGTTATTATTAGTGATAACCAGTAATTATTACTACTTACCTCGTGATTTGAAAAACCCTAACCTACCCATCGCACAGCTACAGGGTTCGAAAGGATAATTATCAATAACAGTTTGATAATTATTATTATACAGACTAATATTGATAGAATCTACTACGGATTCATCAATAAACGTGTTTATTTGGTTAACAATTCTCACACACTACAATCCGCCGCGCCGTTTTGTAATACTGCGTGTTAAACAATCCGGCTACGAAATAATAGACCCATTGGAGATGCTCGCCGACTATACATCGTGTAGGAAAGCGTGCATTACAGGCTAGAAGACCCACCAAGGTCCTCGCTATAACAAGCCAGTGGCGTTGAAAAGGCCACGCAATAAGGTCACACTGTTCCGGCGCGGGATGCGTGAGCGGAGAGCGCAGCGGCTAGCGGTCCCCACCACACTCCACTATTTATCGGGTGCGAGTACGGACGCGTCATAACTTTATTTTACTTTGTTACTGAGACCGAAATATATATATATTTATTGAAATACAGTCCACATTATTGCTCCACCAAGCAAGGCCATCGCACACATGGTCCTTCGAGCTGGACCACACAAATCAAATCGGAAAGGGATCGTAACCGTATCGCTTTATCGCAACGCCTCCAAACAGGCGTCAACCTAACGTAAGTACGTAACGAATCGGCTAAAGCAAGCGCTTACGTAGGCTCTAAGTTGGGTTGGGTTAATACCGCAAGGTTTGCATTACGTTGAATTCATAAGACACAGGGAACTTAGAAATAAAACAACATCAAATAGGGCTTATAATTTTAATAGTAGATACAGCAGCAGATACAGTTACACCTTAGGCTGTGGACTCGAAGTCAGCGATAAGCGGGGCGACAGCGACGACTGCGCGACAGCGACGAAATCAGCGGGCAGTTCGCGCGGCGTAGTCACGGTAAATAACATTACCATGGCGTATTATTGTGTTATTTATGAGAAATTAGTGTCTTAGGCGACTAACACATCGCCACGCACCACGCAGCGTATCACGAGAATTTGTGTTCTAACGTTTCTTGTAAGTATCTCCGTTTGTATAGATAACACGCACAGTCCAACACACAAAAAATGCATCCATGCGCGTCACAGAAATAACAATAAAGAGGATAAAAGTGACTTAGTCGCGTGACCTTGGTGCCGCACTTGTGCCTCTTTAGGACGCAAGTGCGACTTGCGGCTCAGTGCTGCTCGAACAGGTGTGATAAAAATGCCTTAAAATGGTGTACTGTGGTGGCTGCGTATTTTCACGTATCTTAAAAAAACTACTAAACATATTCATTAAAAAAAATATATACGACCCAATGGCAATCATTCCGCATCGAACAATAAAAGAACCACTTAAATCTGATCAGAAATCTCGGCGTAATCGGTGTACATACATTAGAAAATACATACCAACCGAATTGAGCAACCAATTGATTTTTGAAGTTGGTTAAATAAGATATCTGTCGTATATATTACAAGGTTATCTAGTCAACTTAACTATATTCTGGTTACCCAAACTAGAATTCTCTCCGTGTTCGGAAGAAAACCCCATCACGAATATACACAACCGGTGGTTTATGATTGTGCGTGAGTTGTAGCCGCACAACTTTCCCCTCCTTGGTGGTCGTGATGAAAGCCTTGCATTTGGCGCCAGCACTGCAGCGCCAGTAGTTCGTCGCCGCTTGCTTCTTCTGGCAATAAAAGGTGTACCCGTCGGCTACTAAGTTTGATTTTCCGCGATTGTTCTTTACCATGGTAACTAAAATTGAAATTGATTTGTTAAAATGACCAGGGTTACCAGACACATTTTTGAACAGTCATTGCAAAGTTTTATTTTTACAATACTTATGTGCATGTTATGAGATACTGATTGATGAACTTCTTTGTTGATTAAAGAAAGTCATCAAATTTAACATTCAATTTTGAATTGAATAGTAATTGAATTCTTTAATGTCTTCTTCTTCTCCTTTAAATAAGTGGCGTTCGCGACACATAAAGGTTAGGCATTTCGCCAATGTCAAGTGAAAATGCACATATAGTAACAGATAATTATACGGTAAATTGAGGTTAATAAAATGGAGTCCCTCAGCACGTGTTTTCTCCAACGTTGCTTGTAAGTATCTCCGTTTATATAGAAAACACGCACAGTCCAACACACAGAAAATGCATCCGTGCGCGTCACAGAAATAATAATAAAGAGGATAGAAGTGCCTTAGTCGCGTGATCTTAGTGCCGCACTTGCCGCAATTCGCGCACTTGTGTCTCTTTAGGACAAAAGCGCGCGACTTGCGGGTCAGTGCTGCTCGAACCGTCGGTGCGATAAAAATGCCTTAAAATGGTGTTTTGAAGCATTGGTAATTGCGGCAACTCATCCAGAGTGTGTAATTATACTAATAAGGGGATCACATTTCATTCGAATGTATTATTTTAATGAAATAATGCTGCTTTTATCAAAATACACATGGTTCATGGTAAAGACACGATACGGACGGACATGATAACAGCCATAACGCTGACGCGACCAATGAAGAGCAACGTTGTGTAAGTTTGAGTGTGACTTACGGTGAGAGTTACTAAACGCTGTCTCTTAAAAGTAAGGTTCTTTGTAAATTGTGGGCGTGATTGCGTAGTACGGTTTCGTTCTTTTGAGTGCGTGCATTCATAGTAAGTAGAGGCGATAAAGCAGCGACACTGGTTCCGGTAGTAAATGCGAACCAAAGCAATTTTATCCTCTTTATTATTATTTCTGTGATGCGCGTTCATACAGATCACGGTCCCACAAGACACGGTATACCCCCGCGCGTGGGTGCAGGTCGAGACGAGCCCCGCAGTGCCATTGCCAGAGTTGTCTCCCGTACTCACGCGCCTTTACCAGATCTCTTACTCTTCTGGACATGTGCCGGAAGCTTGGAGAGAGGCTAATGTGCAGCCTGTTCCCAAAAAAGGGGACCGCTCAGACCCGGCCAACTATCGGCCAATAGCAGTCACCTCGGTACTTTGCAAAGTCATGGAAAGGATCCTCAACAACCACCTGGTCCGTTACCTAGAGGGTCACTCTCTGATCAACGATCGACAGTACGGCTTTAGGCCGAAACGATCGACGGGTGACCTTCTAGCGTACATGACGCATGTCTGGGGTGAAGCCATGGACAAGCGTGGCGAGTCATTGGCTGTCAGCCTTGATATCGCCAAAGCTTTTGATAGGGTCTGGCACAAAAGTCTTCTCTCCAAGCTTCCGACGTATGGTCTGCCTGCTCAGCTTTGTACCTGGGTGGCTGGCTTCCTGCATGAGCGAAGAATTCGTGTCCTCTGCGACGGATGCAGTTCGCGGTTCATGTCAGTGAATGCCGGTGTTCCCCAGGGTTCCGTTTTATCCCCTACACTGTTTCTTCTGCATATCAATGATATGATTCCGCTTGGGAACATCCATTGCTATGCAGACGACAGTACAGTGCATGCTGGCTACTTCGGACACGCAAAGGCTGGACGGGCAGAAACCGTAGAGAGTCGTGAGAATCTTGTCATTGAACTCAACCGAGAGCTCGACCTTGTTTCTCAATGGGGTACAGCAAATCTGGTTGAGTTCAATGCCAAGAAAACTCAGGTGTGCGCGTTTACGGCTAAAACGTCGCCATTCCTTTCCTTTCCCTCTCTCCAGAGCACAACACTAACGCTACAGAGCAGTATCACCTTGCTCGGTATGGAGGTTCGCAGCGACTTGAATCCGAAGGACTACATCGAAAGCGTGATAAAAACAGCTTCACGGAAACTCGGAGTCCTGAACAAGGTGCGGCGTTTCTTCACGCCAAATCAACTTTGCTTGCTATACAAGACGCAAGTACGGTCCTGCGTGGAGTATTGCTCGCACCTGTGGGATGGCTCCGCCAAGTACTTACTCGATGCTTTGGATAGGTTGCAGCGTCGCGCGGCCCGCATCATCGGCGACGAAGAGGTGACTAAAAACCTTGAGCCTCTCCAATTGCGTCGCAATGTTGCGTCATTGAGCGCTTTCTACCGTCTGTACAACGGCGAGTGCTCTGAGGAACTTTTTTCCCTGATCCCACCATCTCCCTTCCTTTTAAGGACTACGCGTGCTGGTCTACGTTGTCACCGACAAACTGTGGCTACCATTCCAACGCGAACTAAGAAAATTGGCAACTCGTTTCTTTGTCGCACAATCAAAAAATGGAATTCACTGCCAGCACACGTGTTCCCTCCTTCCTACAATCCTGGGTCATTCAAAAGAGGCGTGAAGAAGCACCTTGCAGGTCAGCAAGGCGTGGGTGGCTAGCGCGGCAGTTTATCTCTCGCGCCAGCTATCTTCGCATTTGGACTCTACTTCTGCTTACCATCAGGTGGAATAGAGTCATTTGCTTGACCTTTTTATAAAAAAAAAAAAAAAAAAAAAAAAAAATGCGACGCTCTGTTCTGGACTAGCGAACTGCTTGAACGTGAGTAAAAAACCCGCACGATGACGCAGATCTGCACTCCCGCAAGTAGGTGCGTCGACACGCAACGCAACATACAGCGTGGTGCGTGGCAGTGTGTTAATTGCCTTAGAACTATCACAAATAATTTAAATAATTTGCTCCTCTACGTCGTCAGCGGGAATTTTGAAACGTCGATCGGTAAAAAGCAATAAATAAAATGCACAACACTAGGTTAAAACAGCCGCGCGGGCACCGCTTGACTGCAGCGCGTCGCTATTCGCACCGCTGTTTCTCTCACAACCGCCGCTGCCGCCGTCCGTCGGCCCGCTCGTCACTGACTTCGAGTCCGCGACCGCATCCTTAAATGGTACGGTGCTAACATATTTTTGCTCATGTAAACGTAACCAAAGAAAACAAGTCCCCAGTAGCAAACTAGAATTATGTTAATCTATATTACAATTAATAAAGTACTCTAAAGCAGTATCATCAGTATAAGCGTAACAAAAAAATTAAATTCTAAAAATATAATTGCATCCACAAAAACTTGATCAGTCATTTATGCCAATTTAATCTAATATATAAAAATGAATACTGACTGACTGACATATCAACGCACAGCCCAAACCGCTGGGTCTAGAGATTCCAAATTTGGCACTTAGATTCCTTATGAAGTCTAGGGGTGCACTAAGAAAGGTTTTTTGGAAATTCACCCTCTAAAGTGGTGAAAAGGGGGTGCAGTTTGTATGCAAATCCTTCATTTTTAAAGTAAAATCCATAACAATTGGTACATGGCTTTTCAGTTAGAAATCGCGGACGAAGTCGCGGGCAAAAGCAAGTTACACATAAGAGTTTAGGTTTATAATTGATGGCAAGAGTAAAGATACTTTGGTTTGAATAATTATAATAGGTATATATTAACATAAGAGTATATTCTGGTTTTATATTATTTAAGCATGTGAACTGTCACCGCTGCAGTGCAAGCAAGAAGTTGTTTATGGACATAATTTATGTCTCAGAGGAAGGACTAAAGCATCCTTCCTCTGAGATTTATGTCGATCTCCAAAATATTTGTCCTTTTCTCACAATACGAGACAATACGAGTCAAATTAATCGTTTGTGTAGTATTATATTATCTGTGATCGTTTTCTGGCAATTTTAGTGTCAAATTTTGTTTATTGAAAGCTCCATGATCGCACTGCTGTTGCCAATGACGTAAACTAATTTTTTATGTTATTTGATTGCCAGACAAGCATACAGCCTGCCTAGTGGTTGACAGCCTTCCCTACACTATAAGGCTCTAGCAACCTTAATCATCAACAGAGACGCAAAATCGCAAAAAAAAAATATGTTATTAGACTGTGATCTTCTGTAAGGCGAAGATGCTTCCCAAGATTGGGAGCTTCAAATTCTAGTGGCCAGTCCGTTGTACACTACCTCGATTGAATGAAACCACCTCGACTAACTTAAAAATGGCATGTAATTAATCGAACTTGTAATAATTATCAATATTGTCCTCTAAAAATCGGACCTGCCTTCTAAATTAATTAGTCAGCCACAATTCGTGCGCTTCTTAAAATTGCTATATTAGCCGCAAATATCATAGATCTAAGCTTCTATAAATATGACTTAGTACGATATTAATTTTTAAGCATCCGATTTTATGACATAATATTCAAGCAATAGCATCCAAAAAATCGGCAAATTGACACCAAAAAAAAAATACTGTCAGTGACATCGAATTTTATAACTTAGTGTGATTAAAAATAACGTGAAACCTCAAAATTTATAACTCGTGCAGATATCGTTTGATCACTAAAATATGGCTACATAAACTCGCCATCTTTGGGATAAGAGTGAGTTAGGGGTATAGGGATATGAGTAGGGTAGGGTAGCGTAGGAGTAGGGTAAAGATTCATAGTTATACATAATAAACCTACCCATCAATCAGCCATATAGGTGCGTAAAACACTAGACTCTCCCAAAAACAGTGCACTCCGCCTGGCCATAAAAAAATAACCCTAACCTACCCATTACTCAACCACAGAGTTCGAAAGGATAATTATCGTGATATTAACAGTTTGATAACTATCTATTGATAATTACTCTCTCATTGGTGCCAATGACCATCGACGGTGCGGCCATCTCACTCGCGATAAGCAGATCGTTCAGTGTCAATTTTCATTATTATAGAATAGTAAGTATTACTTTTGATGCTAAATTATAAAATATGATGTTCTTAGTGGAAGCTTAAACGTAGTTTTTTCGAGGAACCTATGTTGAATGTGTAAAATTTTAAATGTGGGCAAGTTACAAATTCCGTGGCTGAGTCATTAAATTAGGTGCTTAGGTATAAATTAGTGAGACAAGTTATAACAATTGTTGTTCATAATTTGGTGCCTTTTTGGGAATATATAGATGGCATTCTAAAGAGGGCGAGTTATTTTATTAGGAGCTTGTTAAAACTTAGTTATTAAGTTATTAATTTTGAGGTTGGTTGCCGTGTCCAAAACAAAATTTTGCTGCTCAATTTATTAAACCCCATTAAAAATTATCCACGGATATTCGGTAGCATATGCCATCTTGTACATATACAGAGGGTTGTTTATGTTTGTGTATGAGCTCTGTTGACTTTACAACTATTCCGTCCTTGGTGGTTGAGATGCGAGCTTTACATTTGGTGCCAGCAGTGCAAATCCAGTAGTTCGTCGACACTTGCCTCCTATGCAGGTAGAAGGTGTACCCGTTTGCTACCAGCATTGGGCGACCACGAATGTTCTTTACGAAGCTAACTAAAATTAAAAATATTTTATTAAAACTATCAGGGTTACCACAGACGCTTTTTCGTCACTGGTTGCCGATTATTGGAACAGTACATCAATAAAAAGAATAAAAAATAAAAAATATGTTTATTTGTTTAAACGTTTAACTATTTAAGTTTAAGAGAAAAAAAAACAGTTTTAGGAGTATGCTCCTTCTTATCAGCTATACATAAAAAAATAAAATACATAGTACCTAAATGATTTATGTGTTCCCTCCATCAGAATCTTTAAAATTAAGTCGTTACGAAAATTCATCCCGGTGAGAGATATTATTATGGTCAATTTCCAAAAAGTTACTTGTAGTGCTTAAGTAGTAAGTAAGTAGTTTAATAGCTGTGCAAAGTCAAAAAACGTCAATGGAAATATATATCATACGATATCAAATCAAACCAATTATAGCGATACCGCTCATCTGTGAAGTGGCGGATTTCCGCCACTTAACGCCATTTAAAAATCTAACCCTATCTGTGAGATGGCGGATTTCCGCCACTTAAGAGGTGTCGTATTACGTGGCTTATCTCAAACAATTCATTAGCTTTGTTAATGCGATAAGGTCGGGAATGTGTTTATTAAGAACTTGGATGTATGATACACATTCATTGCAACAGTGTTTAGAGAAAAAAAAACCAAACAATCTATGGTTAAAATTTGCGTTCAAAAGTGAGGGTATTTGAAGTTATCGCGTTTTTTATTTATTATATTTATATTTATTGTTTGTAACAGACTTGTTACATTATGTTATGATGATGAAATTAAATGCTACTTATTATTTAACATTTCCTATCATTTTCTTATATACATAGAATTTCAAATACACAGATTACCTTATGTAATATATAACATAACAATAAAAATATTATATTACGGTTGAATAGATTTAAAGAAATAGGTAGAGAAATAATTTAAGAACAAAAATCAAGAAAAGAAAGCCTTAATTCTTAGTAGAACTGGAGTTATTACAGTTTTTTTAAAATTCGAACCATAAAAAACCCTTGCCTGTGACGTGGCTGAAATCCGCCATCACAGTTGACATCAATCACTCATCTGACAGTTCAAAAATCTTCCACAGTTGAAAGGTAGTAGATAGTACGTTTCCCTGAAATTATGAGCATCTATAGACCACACAGTTGAGGCGCGCTAGCCCCACCTGCAAGGCCCTTCTAACCATTTTATGTGTTCTATGTTGCCAAAGATACGCTCAAACATGCAAGATAGCTTCAATTGGAATCAACAACCAATAAGCAACTGGCTAACTTGTCATAGCCACAGACTTTGATAAGACAGTGCTAGGTAGCCAGGCGAACTAAAACCAAGCCCCTTTGATTCACTGACCGGATCCACCAGTGGAATACGACGAGAGAATTATGGTTAATATGGACTTAACTGAAATTGGTCTCTCCCAGTTCTTTAAGCGTAGCACACACAAAAAGCGGGAGCAGGTTGGATCGGGTCGAGTCGGTTTAACATCGGCCCCCGATACAAGCAAACGAGCAGTGTGTTGTATGTTGTCCCCACAGATTTAATAATACAAGGAGATAGGCCGAGCCGGCGTTTAACTTGTAACTAGTGTATGCCCAGTGCGCATACATTGCCGCCAGTTCGCCGTCCGACAATGTCGAGTGAATACGTACGTAAAGAAATATCCGATTTTCTTTAAAAATGCCGTCCTGTTCCACTGTAACATGCAATCATTGCAGTGAATCAGTTATTTATCAAGTAATGGAATAACTTTTCACACGTAAGAACCGAAAAACTTAGATTTATATTTAAAAAACAATATTTAAAAAAATAGTCCGACTTTTATTCATAAAAACACAATCGCATTAAATTAAGCGTTACTATCTTACAAATTGTATTTTAATGCAGCTGTGCTTAACATTCATTGCTTCGCAGTCCTTAATACGCGCGCAATCAATAGTGTATATTACGACATGCTCAACTAGTACCATTTTATGTAGTACGGCCGCCGATCGCGTCACTCGGATACGTCTCGGACTTCCTATGAACTCAGTGATTTGATCGATCTCCTTTGCGGCTGTGCTTAACTTTCATTGCTTCGCAGTCCATATGACGCGCGCAATGAATAGTGTATATTACGGCATGCTCAACTAGAACCATTTTATGTAGTACGGAGGCTGATCGCGACACTCGGTCTTCATATGAACTCGGCGATTCGACCGATCTCCTTAGATTGATATATCTGTGGTTGTCCCCAAGTAACCCTGCCCGACTCGACGCGACTCGACCTGCACCCGACTATTGCCCTCGTTCTGTGTAGGTATGTGGGTTTACATACTCCCTCTATATCAACGAAAACATACGCCATCTCGTATGTATACAGCTGGTGATTTATGATTATGTGTGAGATGTAGCCGCGCAATATCCCCCTGCTTAGTGGTCCAGATGCGAGCCTTGCATTTGGTGCCAGCAGTGCAGCACCAGTAGTCCGTCACCGCTTGCTTCTTGACGCAGTAGAAGGTGAATCCATCCGCTACTATCATTGGTTGGCCGCGTTTGTTTTTTACGAAGTTAACTGAAATTAAAATTATCAGGTTACCAAAGACATTTTTTTAATACTACTGATGTTCCTTAAGCCGACAGAGGGAGATCCAGTACCCGTAGTGTAATTTTTTTAGTATAAAATACGTAACTATTTTAGTTGCGTTAAGGTCTCAATTTGTATGGGAAACACGATTTCCGCTTCTTTCCGCTATTCATGTTTCCTATACAAATTGAGATCTTAACGCAACTAAAATAGTAACGCATTTTAAACGAATAAACTTACACTTCGGGTACTGAACTCTGAGCATACTACTCCCAGAGTGAGTAACCATGGTGAGCAAATCCTCCACAACAGCATTCCTTATGTGAGTTGTCAGGTAGGCGGCCGACCATAAGACAATTCCAAAATCTATAGCAATTTGAACCATTGCACCGACTCTAAATAAATTGAAACTACGATAGGAAAAAGAAAAAGATAAGTATGTCCAACACAACATTAAGATGATGATTTCCCACAACATCAGTGCGTAAATCCACCAATAGAATTATGAATTTATTTAAAATTTATTCTACACCAACGAATGAAAGACAATATACAAAACTAATTTTATATTAAATTCTACAATAGACGGTATCTTCTATTAGACGGTATATTCTAATCAACCCGTAACTATTTCGGTACAGGACTACCTGTACCGAAATAGTTACGGGTGGATTAGAACATTTTCCCAGTACCTCTCAATTTTGTACACCGGCTATCTACTTGCGGAAAAAAAAATGATGGGTGCTCATGGCCTTTTGTCAAGTGGCCGAAGTTAAAACAGAGCTTAACTCGGAACCCGCAACAAGAGAGGGACTGCACTATCTTGTTACGGCAAAAGATTTTGATAAGCTGGTGCTAGCTAGGTGTACTGGAACACAGTTCCTTCGATCCACCAATGGATTGAATACCACTATAGATGTATGGTTAATATGAGCTTAATTACAAAAGGGATTTTTTCTGATCATTAAGTCAGACCTAAAGATTGGTAGACACAGAACTTATCTTCCGAACTTGGACATTGGCTAAATCATAGTGGAAGCCATCAAAGAAAATCATTCATTTATTCAAACACAGAACGCAAGAGCGGGTCGGGTCGGGTCAAGGCGAATTTATAACATCGGCAAACACAGCAGTGTGTTGTAGTATCATCCTGTGGTCCTGCCGTGGACTCAACCCGACTGCACCCGTCTCACGCCCGCGATCTAAGTATGTTACAGTTATATACGTATGCAAACGCCATCACGAAAATAGACACAGGGTGGTTTATGATTATGCGTAAGCCGTAGCCGAAGAACATCCCCCTCCTTGGTGGTCGTGATCCGAGCCTTGCATTTGGTACCAGCAGAGCAAACCCAGTAGTTCGTCCTCGTTCTCCTCTTGTGGCAATAGAAGGTGTACCCGCCCGCTGCTATCATTGGTTGACCGCGAATGTTCTTTAGGAGACAAACTGAAATTTAAATTGCTTTATTAAAACTATCAGGTTACAACAGACACTTCTAAATCACTGTTTAAGGAGTTTTTTTTTACAATACATGTGTTACATTACCACTGTAGTTCCGTAAGCTGACTGGGGGATATCCCGAACCCTGAGCAGACCGACTATCCCACCAACAGGATATTCGCGCGGTGGCGAGTAAATCACCCACAACAGTATTCTTAAGGAGAGTTAGTCAGGCTGGCGCCCGGCCATAAAACCATGCCAAAACCTATAGCAGTATGATGACACCGACCCCAAATAAAATGGGACTAGGGTAGGAAGAACAAGAAGACACTTCCAACACAACATTAAGAAGAATTCTCAGAAGAGCTGTGCGAAAATCCACCTATTATCTATTTATTTACAACGTTTTGTACACCAACAAATAAAAGTCAATCTACAAAAAATAATTTATATTATGCTCAACAATAGACGGTATCTGCACTTCTGTGCCGAAATCGTTAGGGGCGGATCAGACAATTGTCCTAGTACCTACCTATTAGTTCAGTTATCTCTTGTACACGGCATATCTACCTCGTATTTATGGAAAACAAAATGATGGGGTAGCTCATGGCCTTTTGTTAAGAGCGGAAGATAAGGCCAGAGAGACTGGCTATCTTCTTACGGCAAACGATTTTAATAAGCTGCTAGTAGCTAGTGTGGCGGATTAAAAAACAGTCCCTTCGATCCACTCCGATCCACCGGTGAATTGTATACTACCCAAATGTATGGTTTGTACGATCTGAATTAAAAGGGGCATATTTCGGTTGTGGCCTACATCCACAATTAGTTTATTATTATTGTTATATATATTTACTTCGTATTATAAGAAATATTTATAAACTTGCATAAACACTTTATATTTAATTACGTGTTTATTAGTATAAGTATTACTATACCTAAGTACTTACTTGTATTATACTTATTATATACATTTACATTACTTATATTAAAATATTTATTCACATACAATATTCCCACAATATCGTCAGCGTTGTTATCAGCTGATTGCCGTAGCACATAGAAAACCTGCGAATAACTGGTCGCTTTATTGTAGGAGCTGCGCACGATCACCTCGATGCTTACGCTTCGCGCCTATACCTATGCGATCTGAGTATGTTACGGTTATATACGGAAGCAAACCCCATCACGAATATACACAGTAGGTGGTTTATGATTATGCGTGAGCAATAGCCACACAACTTTCCCCTCCTTGGTAGTGGAGAGGCGAGCCTTGCATTTGGTGCCAGCAGTGCAAATCCAGTAGTTCGTCACCGCTTGCTTCCTGAGGCAATAGAAGGTGTACCCGTCCGCCACTATCATTGGTTGACCACGAATGTTCTTTACGAGACTAACTGAAATTTAAATTGCTTTATTATAACTACCAATCAGATTACAGCAGACACTTCTTGATCACTGGTTAAGGAGTTTTTTTTTTACAATACTTAAGTGTATTAATACCGCTGTAATTCCCTAAGCCGACTGATCCTGAACCCTGAGTAGACCGACCATCACACCAAGAGGATATCAGCGCGGTGGCAAGTAAATCACCCTCAATGTTTATTCCTAAGGTGAGTTAGTCAGGCAGAATGACCGACCATAAAACCATTTTAAAACCTATAGCAGTATAATGACACATTGCACTGACTCCAAATAAATTGGGACTAGGGTAGGAAGGAGAAGGCAAATCCAACACAACATTAAGATGATTTCTCACAACAGCTGTGCGAAAATTATCTATTTATTTACAATTTATTGTACACCAACAAATAAAAGACATTATACAAAAATAAATTTATATTAAACTAGCTGTCCCGTCCACGCGTTGCTGTGGTAATTTCACACTACTGACCTATAACATTGTATCTGCAGTAAAAAAAAATATGACTACTTATCCAGATAAAAACTATCCTATCTCTCAAGTTGGATCAAACTGCACACGGTGTACAAATTTGATTAAAATCGGTTAAGTAGTTTAGGAGTCCATCGCGGACAAACAACGTGACACGTAATTTATGTATATTAGGATTATAAGGTGTCTCAAAAGTAAGTTCACATTTGCTTATTTTATTACGCGAAAGCAACTATTCTGAGGGGCGCGGGGGGTATGTCAGTCGGTAGTCTGGCTCTTGGGAATTTAGTCGCTATGGAGCGTTTCTCTGGTGCGGACCGTGCGTTGTGCGTACGTGAGTTTTACAAAAACGGTAATTCGGCGACTGTAGCGCGTAGAAAATTCTGCAGTATTCGACATATTCGTCACTTAAATGATGCGCCTAGCACTCGACTCATTGCAAAATGGGTTAAGAAGTTTGAAGAGACTGGGTCAACTCTGGAGAAACCAAAATCTGGGCGGCCAAGAACATCAAGAACAGCCGAAAACGTGGACAGTGTTACTCAGTCTATTCGAGATGATCCAAACCTCTCGATTCGGAAGCGTGCTGTTGCTTTAAATGTGCACAGATCTTCATTATGCCGCATTTTACACAAAGATTTAAAGCTGCACCCGTACAAAATTCAGTTAGTGCAAGAACTGAAGCCTCAAGATGCTGGTCAGAGGCTTGCCTTTGTAAATCAGATGATTGAGCGCTTTCCAACGTTCACAAACATCTTGTTTTCCGATGAAGCCCATTTTCACCTGAATGGGCATGTAAACAAGCAAAATTGTCGTTACTGGAGTGCAACCAACCCAAAACAAAAACATCAGAAACCGCTACATTCACCCAAAGTCACCGTATGGGCAGCGATGTCGGCGCGAGGAATTATCGGCCCTTACGTTTTTGAAGATGGAAGGGGACGCACACTCACAGTGAATTCAGAGCGTTATGTGGAGATGTTAGACGAGTTTTTCGTACCCCAACTGCAAAACTTTCCTGGTTACAACCAAAGAACATGGTTTCAGCAGGATGGGGCAACTTCACACACGTCCAACATATCTCTGCCTCGAGTTCGAGAAATTTTTCCGAACAAATTAATCTCCAGGCGAGGTGACATAAATTGGCCTCCACGGAGTCCCGATTTAACGCCTATGGATTTTTTCCTGTGGGGTTATGTCAAATCAAAAGTTTACGCTAATAAACCGACTTCCCTGGCACAATTAAAAGAAAATATCCGTCATGAAATGGCAGCGATCACGAAGACTACCTGCCGAGCTGTCATAGGCAATTTTAGTGCCCGACTAAATGAATGCCGAGAGCGCAACGGTTTACATTTGGACAATGTTATTTTTAAAAAATAAATTCCCAAACAGTGTACTTCAATATAAAATAAAAATTTTTTCAATAAAGCTAAGACTTTTCTTTTAAAAAAAGATTTAAATGTGAACTTTCTTTTGAGACACCTTTACAATAGACGGCTATGTCTTAGCTGGTTCTGTTCCGGAATCGTTATGGGCAGATTGGATCAATTTCCTAGTACCAAATTACCAATCAATTCAATTATCTCTTGTACACCGCCTATCTATCTCGCACTTATGGAAAAAAGCTCGTGGCCTTTTGTTAGGTACTGAAGATACAGCCAAAGATCGAAGATAGCTTAACTCGGAAGTCGGAACCAGTGGATTGAATACGAATGATTAAAAAATATGTAAAATAAAATGTTTATTTATCGGACAACAAAAATCCATATTGTGTTAGTAACATCGAAACTTAATTACTAATGTTTAGTACTTAATAACTAAAAGACACATAGTAAGCCTACATAGATATCGTCACCACTGTTGGCTATGGCCACAGATATATCAATCTAAGGAGATCGGTCGAATCGCCGAGTTCATATGAAGACCGGGTGTCACGATCAGCCTCCGTACTACATAACATGGTTCTAGTTGAGCATGCCGTAATATACACTATTGTTGCGCGCGTATTAAGGACTGCGAAGCAATGAAAGTTAAGCACAGGCGCAATATAATACAATTTGTAACATCGTAACGCATATTTTAAAGCGATTGTGTTTTTATGAATAAAAGTCGGACTATTTGTTTACATGTTGTTTTTTAAATATAAAGCTAAGTTTTTCGGTTCTTACGTGTGAAAAGTTATTCCATTACTTGATAAATAACTGATTCACTGCAATGATTGCATGTTACAGTGGAACAGGACGGCATTTCGAAAGAAAAACGGATATTTATTTCTGACATACGTACGTATTTACTCGACATTATCGGACGGCGAACTGGCGGCAATGTATGCGCACTGGGCATACGCTTGTCACAAGTTAAACGGCGGCTCGGCCTATCTCCTTGTATTATTAAATCTGTGGTTATGACCTTCAGGACCCTAATGCAGCTGCCGCGTACTCGCCGTAAAAGTGAGCCCGCTTTTTTACGCAATATGGCCGGAAAACCTTCTTAAATTAGCTTGATTAAAAAGCAGCAGTCTCGTGTCTGTATTCCGAGTGAATTGGGCTTATATACGGATGCAAACCCCATCACGAATATACACATCGGGTGGTTTATGATTATGCGTGAGCTGTAGCCGCACAAATTCCCCCTCCTTGGTGGTCGAGATGCGAGCCTTGCATTTGGTGCCAGCAGTGCAAATCCAGTAGTTCGTCATCGCTTGTTTCCTGAGGCAATAGAAGGTGTACCCGTCTGCTACTATCATTGGTTGACCGCGAACGTTCTTTACGAGACTAACTGAAATTGAAATTGCTTTATTGAAATTATCTTACTACCACAGACACTTCTTGATCACTAATAGTTGCCTAGTTTTTTTTACAATACATATGTGTAGCTTAAGGAACTACCGGAGTAGTTCCTTAAGCTGATTGAAGGAGATTCTGAACAAGAAGTAGACCATCACACCAAGAGGTTATTAGCGAGTGGCGGGTGAATCACCCACAACAACATTCCTAAGGAGAGTTAGTCAGGTAGGCAGCCTGCCATAAAACCATGCCAAAACCTATAGCAGTATGATGAGCACAGATATGATGACGCACCGACCCTAAATAAATTGGGAGCATGTAGAAAGAAGAAGATATTTGTTACTCACTTTTTACAGTTTATTGAAGACTCACACGTACATGAAAGACAATTTACAAAATCACTAAATTAAGCAATAGAGGTGTAAGTACTGGAATCGTTCCGGGCGGACTAGATAATTTTCATTATACCTATCACACAGTTCTGCTATGTTATTAGTGGATATTTTCTTGTATACCGCCTATCTACCTCGCACTGATGGAAGCAACTTTTTTTAATTGATGAGACAACTCTTAGCCTTATTTTAGCTGCCGAGTGTGGAAGAGAGATTCACTCAGAACCTGCAATATATGAGAGACTAGCTCTCTTGGTTTTTTTATTTATTTAGGGGTTCTTATATAGCACATGTCACTCCCGTCATATCCTATTCTAACTGCACATCTAAATGGATATTTTATTTTGCCAGCTGGTGATTCCTAGCTAGGTGGACTTCAAGTCAGCCCTTAGCACACTAAAATTATCTAATCTGATCCACCAGCAGTAGATTGAATACCACTATAGAGTTATGATTAATATGGGCTTAATTAAAAAAAGGTTATCCGGTCCTTAAGTCAATCCTAAAGCTGACGCCACACTGCCGACGGGACGGGAAGTCGACGTGTGCGTGACGAATCAAGACGTTTGACGTGTGACCTCAATGACGTTTCGTATATTAAAACGCACATGTCGACGTCAACGACCCGTCCGGTCCACCCACGGTGTGGCGTCAGCTTAAAGCGTAGCACAGACAGGTCGGGTTGGCGGATAACATCGGTCCCGAGATGCGCACTCGACTCGTATGTTGTGTCCTATGGCCCTCAACCTGAAATGCGCCATATTTGTCTCCGCAGTTTGAGCATGTTACGCTTATATCGACTGCAGCAATTAATATTGTTGTAACTAGCATTTGTACTATTTTCGTTTTATTGCACTAAATGTCTTAAAATAATATCTAAATAAATATCTATGATCTAATAAATCTACGATCTAACAAAACTCTCTTGTAGGAAATACTTATCAACTAGAAACCACTGGTGGTAGTCCCATATGTAGGGTAGTCTGGGTAAGCATGTACCACCGCCTTTCCTATTTCTGCCGTGAAGCAGTTCGCTGTGTTTCGGATTGAAGGGAAAGGTAGCCAGTGGAATTTACTGGATGTGGAAGGCATATCACTTTAGTCCCCAGAATGGCAACGCACTTGCAGGGTTAAGTGATTTATTGTGTCTGTTGTAGCTTGCTTGTCATCTTATAAGATAAAATAAAAACTCAAATTCAGCCTGCCAGCTTATACAGTTCTACCTACAGGCTAGAGAACCCACCAGAATCAAAAGCTATGTGCGGCTAACAGCAAAGGTAATTAAAAAAAAATATGTAACTCCTGTGATTATACAGAATGATTATGGAAACGAAGAACACCATCTTGAGAACCTCACTTTAACTTACATTTTATCGCCATCTTCCCCTACCAGCTAGAAATCATTGAAAAATTATAAAACACACGTTGGCTATAAATAGTATGGTTTCACAGTTCAACGAAATAGAAGAAAAATAGTTAAAATTGTAGAACAAGAAGGGTGCCGATTGAAGTGGAAACAAAAAGCTGCATTTTGAAGATTATAGCAGAATTTTAATATATATATATATATTAACAAAGCTAAATGACATCTTTGTTAGCTTGAGCTTCGACTTTTTCCAATCCATTTTTACCACTTTAAAGCGGGTGATCCATTGGCGAGTCGGCGATATAAAGGTATAAACTGTAGGCTCGTTGGACTGTCGACTCGTGGTGGTGATCCATTAGCGTGCTAAACAGTCTACTCTCATCGTTGGCGAAGTCATGGCGTGCTCCCAGACGGAACTACTTTGTAATTTAGGAATACTACTACAAGAAGAAAACCCAAAAAAAAGACACCACAAAGTGTGGGTCAAGAACTGGTTGCAAGAGAGACAACGCTAGTCCCATGTAAACTTCCCCTATACGTACTTATAATGCTCTGTGACTTCGTAGCAGAACATATTGGTGGATCAAATTATTATAGAAATTATTTAAGGATGACCGAGAAAGTGTTTAAAGAGCTGCTGGATTTCATTACCCCTTTAATGAAAATACAAGATACAGTTATTCGTGTATCGATTTCACCATATCAACGTGCAACTCTCAAGTACTAACTCGCGATTATACGATCGTAAATCTGCCATTTTGCTATTTTGGTAATAGCAAAAAAGCCGGGCGGCATGCGTGCGTTTGCTGCAAGAGCGTGAAAAAGACTGTCGGCTCGCAAAGCTCGGCTGATCCATTGACGAAGTATTCAAAACTTAAGCTTCATTAAATTTTATTTTCATAATGGTTTAATTTTAATAACGATTTTATGCCACTTTTATTCTTATTTGAAACTTTGTCCGACCATACTGAAAGATTACGATTTTTCACTTACGACTTTCTTAATTGCTGCAGTCGAATACGGAAGCATGTGCCATCACGAATATACATAACGGGTGGTCTATGATTATGTGTAAGCAGTAGTCGCACAATGTCCCCATTCTTGGTGGTCGAGATGCTAGCCTTGCATTTGGCGCCAGCAGTGCAGCTCCAGTAGTCCGTCACCGCTTGCTTCTTGTGGCAATAGAAGGTGTACCCATTGGCTACTATCATTGGTTGACCGCGAACGTTCTTTACGAGGCTAACTGAAAATATTATTGCTTTATTAAAATTATCACGTTACCACATACACTTTTGATGTGTCTATCATGACTGATTGCCGATTTTTATTTTTATAATACTTAATTACATACGTTAGTGCAATACTACCGTTGTGGTTCCATAAGCCAACTGAATGAGATCCTGAACCCTGATCAGACCATCACACCGACAGGTCACTCGCGCGTTGACGAGTTTATCACCCACAGCAGTAATCCTAAGGAGTGTTAGTAAAGCAAGCGGCCAGCCATAAAACCATGCCAATAGCTATAGCACGTCGAACCAACTCCAAATAAATTGGAAAGAATTTCCAACACGAAACTAAGATGATTTTCCACAACAGTTGTGCGGAAATTCACCAATAGGATTATCTTTCTAGTTCTCTTTCGTGTCACTCTTGACAGAGTGGGCGTGCTCAACCTGTTGGTGGTTTGGGGCTGATGTTGATCGCCTCACGCTGTCCCGCCATCTCTCTCTGCTTGTGGTTTTTCTGGTACTTACACTCATTCAAGGAACAACCCACTGCAGCCTTAATTGGACTATTTAATTTCTTATATTAATAGGATTATCTACTTATTTACAATTTATTGTACACCAAAATGAAATACAATATACAAAAATAAATTTACATTAAATTATGCAATAGACGGTGACAGTACCGGAATAGGTCCGGGCGGACAAGACCATTTTCATAATACCTATCACACAGTAATACCTATCGTCTTTGTGATATTGTGGCTGTTTTCTTGTATGCCTATCTACCTCGCCGTGTTGGAAGTAACTTTTTTTTATTAATGGCAGCTCTCGCATTCTGGTAGATATCTAAGGTGGAAGAGAGCTTTACTCGGATCCCGCAATAAATGAGGAACTGGCTATTTTGACTTTTTTATTATTTATTCATGGGATTTTGATACAGCATATGTCACACTTGGCGTATCCTATTCTAATTGTACATTTACATTTAAGGCAAGAGACTGGTGGTTGCCAGGATGACTTGAAGTCAGCCCCCTTGAAACACTATAATAACCTATTAATATATTCAATAAAGGACAAGAAAACCTTTTAAGCCCATATAAATATAGGTATAATTAAGAAGGGGTTTTCTGGTCCTTAATTCAGTTCTAAAGAGAAGCACATACAGAACGCGGGCGCGTGTCAAATCGTGTTAGCAGCGGGTCTATAACATCGGTCCCGACTCGCGCACTCTGTAGCATTCTGTGGCCCTGCTGTGGGTTCAGCCCACAGATATATCAATCTAAGGAGAGCGGTCGAATCGCCGAGTTCATATGAAGGCAGAGTGTCGTAATCAGCGGCTACTACATAACATGTTCTAGTGGAGCATGCCGTAATATACACTATTCATTGCGCGCGTCTTAAGGACTGCGAAGCGATGAGTGTTAAGCACAGCCGCAAAGGAGATCGGTCAAATCGCTGAGTTACGTATTCACTTGACTTTATTGGAAGGCGAAGTGGCGGAAAAATATGCCCGCAGGGCATACACTTGTCGCAAGTTAAACGCTGGCTTGGCCTATCTCCTTGTATTATTAAATTTGTGGTTCAGCCAGACCCACACCAATCTCATATCCGTATTTTGAGTGTGTTACGCTTATATACGGAATAAAACCCCATCCTGAATATACATAAGTGGTCGTTTATGATTATGCGTGAGCAGCATTCGCACAATTTCCCCATTCTTGGTGGTCGAGATACGAGCTTTGCATTTGGCGCCAGCAGTGCAGTTCCAGTAGTTCGTCACTGTTTGTTTCCTGTGGCAATAGAAGGTGTACCCATTGGCTACTATCATTGGTTGACCGCGAACGTTCTTTACGAGACTGACTGAAATTGAAAACTTTATTAAAATCATCAGGTTACTACAGAAACTTTTTGATCACTGATTGCGGAGTTTTATAAATTTTATTAGTAAAATACGAAGTATGTGCAATACTACCGATAAAGTTCCTTAAGCCGACAGAGGGAGATCCTGAACTATGAGTAGGCCATCACTCCCAGAGGTTACTCGCGACGTGTAAATCCTCCATAGCAGCGTTCCTAAGGAGATTTGTCAGGCTGGCGGACGTCCATAATACTATGTATGATGACATTATTGCACTGACCACAAATAGATTAATAGCAGGGCATAATAAAATCCACCAATAGGATCTATTTATTTACATATCATAGTGCACCAACAAATGAAAGACAAGCTCAATTTTTGTATACTTACATAAAACATTTATTATGCAACAGACAGTAATGGTGCCGGAATCGTTCTGGGTGCATTAAACCATTTTCCTAGTACCCATTTTTTCAGACACTTGTATAAAAAAATTTTTACTGATGGGGCAGCTCTTGGTGCCAAAGATAAGGCCGAAGAAGGGAAGAGAGCTTAACTCGGAGCCTGCAACTACTGAGGGACCGACTAACTTATTATTATGGCAAAAGACTTTTATTAGTTTGTGGTAACTAGCCAGACGGACATGAAACCAGTATAGAGTGAATACCACTATAGTTATGATTTAAAATGGCCCTTTTTCGAGTTAAAGATATTTATTTCTCAAAGAATACATAGCATTCACTTACAGAGAAAATACAATTTATAATTTGGGTAAAATCTAAACTTACGTAAGGCGTACAAACACTATCTTTAAACAAAACAAAAAAGTAAAATAATGGAGGTAGTTCCGTAATTCTTAAATGAGCGACTTGGCAGTAACATTGAATAAGCGCAACTAGAAGCGACTCCGGCATACTACTACGCGCCGTTCAAATCTTGAACTGTTTTAATAAGTAAAAAGGGGATTTCCGATCCTTAGGTTAGTCTAAGGATCGGAAATCCCCTGTATTGGTTACTCTTTAGAACTGATCCTTAAGAGTAACCAATATAGAATGGGGGCGCGAGTCAGGTCGGGTCGACAGCGGGTCTATAACATCGGCCACCGACTGGCGCACTCTGGCTCGTGTGTTGTGGTACTGTGGTAGCGACCAAGGTCCGCGCCAGTCCCGAGTTTGTATTCTGAGTGAATTACGCTTATATACGGAGGCAAACCCCGTTACGAATATACACAGCGGGTGGTTTATGATTGTGCGCGAGTTGTAGCCGCAAAATTTCTCCATTCTTGGTGGTTGTAATGTGAGTTTTGCATTTGGCGCCAGCAGTGCAGCTCCAGTAGTTCGTCACCGCTTGCTTCTTGTGGCAATAGAAAGTGTACCCGTCAGCTACTATAATTGGTAGACCACGCTTGTTCTTTACGAAGATAACTGAAATTCAAATAGCTTTATTGAAACTATCAAGGGTCATCACAGACATATTTTGACCTCTGATTAGGTGCCGAGTTTACCCTGAGCAGAACATCATTCCAAGAGGTTACCCGCGCGGTGGCGAATAAATACCCATAATAGTATTCCTAAGAAGAGTTTGTCAGACAGGCGGTCTGTCATAATACTATGCATAAACCTATAGCAGTTGGTGAAACATTGCACCTACCCGAAATAAATTGAAGAAGACATGTTCAACACAACATTAAGTTGATTTCCCACAAGATATTTACAATACGGTCACGCCCATAGACCCAAGAGGAGTTGAATAGAGCTTTAGGTAACATTTCGTTACACATATAGCCAAATCTGGCATTACAGGCCATGCATTGTCCCCAAATATTGAGAAATTGCCAGCCAGTCGCATATATAAAAGGGGCACCAAACCCTAAAAGTAACACTCCTTCAGTAAACAAACCAACTAAAGCCAACAACCAGGACAGATGTTACACTCAGAATCATCTCAGCAGTCCGGGTAAATTTCCCACAAATGCTGTGCGTATATATACACCAATGGATTTATCTATTTATTTACAATTTAATATACAGCAATAAATAAAAAAACAATATATACAAAAATAAATTTATATTAAATTACAATTTACTGTACACCAACAAATGAAAGACTAGCAATGGCACAATCTTTTTGCTTAAAAAAACATAGGTATTCGGGCGATATCGGTACCGGGATAGTTCCAGGCGGATTAGGCCATTTTTTCTAATACCTATCAATTAGTTCAGGCAATTTTGTTCACTGCCTGTCTACTTCGCACTGGTGATAAAGAAACATTTGTTTTAAATTGATGGGGCAGCTCTTTGTCCTTTTGTTAGGTGCCCAAGATGAAAGAGAGCTTAATAAGGAACCCGCAACCACTGAGGGTGTTATGGCAGGAATTTAAAGTGGACTGTATAGGTAAGTAGTTCGTGTGGTACGAAAATTAGGTTAAAGGGTACCTCGCTCTCAATGCTGCGGCGATGTCTGAAATACTGGCAACCAGCGGCTCTGGGCAGTAGGTTCGTTCTCTTCTTAGCACGCACTTTAAAGTTCTGTTATATGGTTACACAATACTTTCACAAACAATCACTTTACACATCAGCAATACACATAATAGGCACAATTCGCGGCGCTGTACGGCTCCGACGATAACTCGACGACTACCAGGCTGATGCGCTTTAGGATATTCAACCCCGTACAGGAGCAAAGTCTTGGACGCATTACCATCTGCCATTCAGTAACATACGTATTCGTGGGCGCTATAAACATGCCGAGCCGAGACATCTTATTTCCAACACTCACGTAAGTGATTACGAAATGCTATGAAGTTTATTTTTTTGTACCCAGCAGTCTTTGACCCGTCAGCTGATAACGCGGCGCTAAGCAACTTAGTGACGTGCGATGGCGCAGCTGAGTTAATTAACCCCGTTCGTATCGAGTGGTTACATTTCACTGAGCGCTGACGTTTTAAAACTATTTTTTGTTATGAAATACCTTTGGACAAAAATTTAGAAATAACGATAACAATTTGTTTCATAAAAATCTTGAAAACATAAATTCTAACTTTGACCTTCAATAACTTCATAACTATTAATTTCCCAGGTATAGTCTAGAAGAAAATAATGTTCCTAATGATGAGCAGGATACGTAGTTCTCGGCATTGTTATAGGTCTTTTTACACCCGTCATACGAAAGCAAACCCCATCACGAATATACACAGCTGGTGGTTTATGATTATGCGTGAGCTGTAGCCGCACAACTTCCCCGTCCTTGGTGGTCGTGATGCGTGCCTTGCATTTGGTGCCAGCACTGCAACACCAGTAGTTCGTCACCGCTTGCTTCTTGTGGCAATAGAAGGTGTACCCGCCGGCTACTATGATAGATTGACCGCGACTGTTCTTTACCATGCTAACTGAAATTCAAATTGCTTTGTATAATGATCGGGGTTACCAGAGACAATTTTGATTAGTCGAGTTTTATTTTTACAGTACATATTATATGTGCATGTTGTGTGATAAATCTCTGCAGTCCGGGTAGTCTCAGCCGTGTAGAATTCCTACTACCGCTGTGCATAACTCCAGCAATGGGGTTATCTCCTTTTTTTACCAAATTATTGAATACCCACAAATAAAATTCAATGTTTTTTTATTAATTTATACTTTATTGCAACGAATTAGGAATGATATCATTCCTAATTAATATTGCAACGAACTAGGAATAAATATATATATTAGGATATATATATTAGGATATCATTCCTAATTCGTTGCTTTATTGACCACAAAAGGATATAAATGGCAGATTTAATGCCGCAAGGCATTTTTTACTCGTAATATAAAAAATCTCATGACACGGTGTTTGTAGTCGAACACCTCTAAACCGACTCGACCGATTTTTATGAATTTCTTTTTGTATAAATTGTAGTTATGAGAATAGGTCGTAAAGCATGTTTCATAGTGCTAAAAAGAAAAAAAAATGGCAGAACAAAATGTACGGTGTAAGCTTGTTAAATTATTTATTTTATTGTACACCAACAAATGAAAGACAAGCAATGAGAAAATCCTTTAGGATAATGGGATAATCTTATCGAATTATTATAATGTCATCGGTCTTTATAGATTTATATCTATAAAGTTTAAATGAAATCTGACCTTTTAAAGTGGTTCAAAATTGCGCACAAGGGAATCGGTTTTTTTTTAAATCTGATCGCTTAAAGAGGGGCAAAATCGAGCCCAAACGAGTAAGTTACATACAAAAAAACAGGAGTTATATACAAAAATACAGGTGAAACTAATATAAGAGTGTTAATAAAAAAACATTTGCTTTTAAAAACGGAAGCAAACCCCATCACGAATATACACAACGGGTGGTTTATGGTTATGCGTGAGCTGTAGTCGCACAGGTTCCCCATCCTTGGTGGTCGTGATGCAAGCCTTGCATTTGGAGCCAAAACTGCAGCGCCAGTAGTCAGTCATCGATTGCTTCTTGTGGCAATAGAAGGTGTACCCGCCGGCTACTATGGTTGGTTGACCCCGATTATTCTTTACGATGGTAACTGAAACTGGTAGTGCGTTGTATTGTTTTAAACTTGTGGTCACTCACTATCAATTAGATTTGAGAGGACGAGATTTATACCACGTAATAATTCACAAAACAAATCCCGTTTTCTCACATTTAATTCAAATCGCTTTGTTAAAATCATCATCATCATCATCAACAGCTCATATAATTTCCCCACCGAGGGGCTTGAGCCTACCCCACATTAGGAGCGACTAGGCCTTAGTCAACCACGCTGGCCAAGTGCGGATTGGTCGACCTCACACACAACCTTAGAATTTCTTCATAGGTGTGTGCAGGTTTCCTCACGATGTTTTCCTTCATCGTAAAAGCATCGATTAAACGTACATATGAGTTCAAAATTTGAAAACACATTGGTACGTGGCGGGGTTCGAACCGGTGCCTCTCGGGTGGGAGATAACGCCCTTAAGCACTACGCCACCGACGCTTCCTTGTTAAAATGACCTTATTAAAATTACCAGAAATATTTTTGGTCAGTTTTTTGAGTTTTATTTTTAAGATACATGCATTTGCAATTGTGCATGTTGTGTGATACTGGTTAACGATCTTTTTGTTAATCAAAGCTGCATATTCAATTTTGAACTGAATATTGATTTTTCTTTTGTGTTTCTCATATTGTGAAAACTCGTGTAATATTACATAAATATTTAATATTTTTATTTAAAAGAAATTACAGTGCAACTGAAGGAGATAATGAACCCCGTACATACCTTTGCACTAGGAGATCACTACTAGGAGGTGGTTTGTAAACCACTCACAACGGCATTCCCCAGGATGGTTGGTCAATGGATTGGCATTGGTTGATGGACATAAAATTATGTCAAAACGTAAAGCTGTGGTATATGTATATAAAAATAATTTATTAGTGTTGTAAGTATATGAAGTATTATGTAGAGTTGGATAGTTATAAAAATCGGTTCACAGCTCAAAGTAACTATTAATTATAGTTAAGACAGGCTTCTTGCCGTTATTTTTCAGAATAACAAAAAAATTAAAAGGAAACTTTCAGGCAACTATTTTGTAAATATTTAATAAAATAAACAGTCTTTTACATAAATATTTAATATCTTTATTTAAAAGAAAATCACAGTGCAAATGAACTAGATTATCAACAGACCATGACACTAAAGGGTTACTCTAGAGGTGGCAAGAAAGCCACCAAAACACTCCCAATGAGGGTTGGTCAGGCAGGCGGCCAGCCAAAAAAAAAAACAAAACCTATAGTAGTATTTTGATATATTAAACCGATCTCAAATAACCGAGGACCAGGTTAGCATGAAGAAGAGAAGACATTATGTCCAACAATATTTAGGTGATTTTCCATAACAGCTTTATGAAAATCCAACAATGGGATTGTCTATTTATTTCTAATTTATTGTATACCAAAAACATGAAAAACAATATTGAACAAAAAATCATTTATTAAATGGTACGACAGCGTTTGATTAATCATTCCAGGCAGATTAGATCATTTTCCTAGTAGCTACCCATCACTATGTTATTAATCGATGTTTTCTTGTTGCATGTTCAAGAAAACAATTTAAGCTTGGTTCTCGTACCTCGCACTAGTGAATTTGTTTTTATTGTACTAAGAGATCAGTTCTTGGCTTTCACCTCATCTGATGGTAAGTGCCGAAGATAACGTCAAAATTGGAAATGAGTTTCATGCGTAACCCACAACAAGGGGAGGAGGGTACGAGGGACTAGCTATATTGTTATCTACTGGTCGAGTTCAGTAGTGGTATTAATACTACTATAGAATTATGGATTATGTGGGCTTAAAATGGGCGTTTTCCGGTCCTTTAAGCGAAGCGAACACAGAATGTGGGAGCGGATCGGATGGGGTCGTGTTAGTGGCGATTCCATAACATCCACACCCGACCTGCGCGCACAGGCAGTGTGTTGGCACCCTTCAGCGTTGCCGTGGGCACAACCACACTAATCTCATGACCGCATTCTAAGGGTAGGAACATGCCGAAGAAGCCTCACTGCGATACCTCGCGGTCGCTGTTTAGCTCGCTACATCGATATCACTATCCATGTAAAACAAATGCATGCTAATACGCACGCACATGCCGAAGGATATCTCACTGCAATACATTGCGGTCAGCTTCGCGGTTTAGCTCGATGCCTACGTGCAAACAAAATATTTTGTTTTTACATCGCAGTCGACGGCAGGCATCGATGTGATCTGGCTCGTGATTGGTCAAATCGGTTCGCTTCAAGTTGTAGGTATCTACTTCACTCTCATTACGCTTCTATCGTCGCGAAAATTGATCGGCTAGCTGTTCAATTGTTTTTTGGTGAATTTAATTATGGATAAGAAGGTGTTAAATTGATTTAATTTTTACAACAAATACAACACTGAGCAACTGAGATGTCAGGTGCGACTGAATCGGCATGTTGGCACCGCCATCCATGTAGAAACAGCGAGTATCGACATCGAGGTATCGAGATATCGACCGTGACCGCGAGCAGCTTCGGCATGTTCCTACCCTAAGGCGCAAAGCATTCCAATCTGGCGTCGGGCAAGGACGCGGCGCGGACATCATTCAAATACCGTACTAAGCACACATGTTGATGGAGCTTTGTGTGAGTGGAAGGAATTTGTCATCACGTGACTATAGGACTTTTTTATAGTTGGCCTTCGAAAGAGCATGGCCTTCTATGGTCCACCCACCTTATATGGTGTACTGTCGATGTAAAGACCCATCGTTGGAACGTTTTCGATACAGCGTCCGTCGACGTAGTGACTAGTGTCGTGAACTAGACCCGTTACGATTATATACGAAATCATACTGAACCACGGATCAATACAGGCGGTTTATGTGTATGTGTGAGCATTGACTTCACAAGTTCCCCCTCCTTGGTGGTCGATATGCGAGCTTTACACTTGGGGCCAGCAGTACAGCACCAGTGATTCGTCACTTGAGACTTTCTGAGGCAGTAGAAGGTGTACCCGTCCACTACTAGCATTGGCGCACCATGTACGTTCTTTACGAGGCGAACTGAAACTGAAATTGCTTTGTTAAAACAATCAGAGGCCTTAGTACGAGTTTGTTAGTTTTCGAGCTCGATCAAACGTATCGTCTCTTTTCATACATTGCCCACTAGCGCCCCTAGCGTAAACTATCAGAAACAGTGGCCAATGTATGAAGAAAGACGATACGTTTGATCGAGCTCGAAAACTATCAAAACTCATACTAAGGCCTCAGGGCTATCGCAGCTACTTTTAATCACTGATTGCAGATTTTTTTATACCTTATTTTTTAATCAAAGCTACATATTGGATTTTGAGTTGAATAGTGATTCAATTTTTTTATGCCACACCTGGCCAGAAAGTGACATTTGCCGCACGCTACGCGTAGCTACGGAAAGTCCCACTTCCTGGTCTAGGGGTGAGATAAAATTTTGTACTTACCTCCAACGGTAAAAAGAAGCTCTAAGTGATGTGACGACTCCTGTCTTTGCTATTAAAATAAAGTCTTTTTACAAGACCATTTAATATTTATATTTAAAAGAAAATCACAGTGGAACTGAACGAGATTCTGAACAGACCATTACACGAAAGGGGTTTTTAATATTAATAATTACATATTTCCCACCAATTATCTAGTCCAAAATAAGTATCATTAAGAACTTGTGTTATGGATACTTGATAACGGTCAATTTGCATATACTTACAGAACAATTTTAGATATTTTTATAAATTAACTTAAATAAATATTTAAACAACTATTATGACTCGCTCGATATGTATGGTCGTCTGGGTAGACATCACCGCCTTTCCTATTTGAGCCGTGAAACAGTTCGCTGTGTTTCGGATTGAAGGAAAAGGAAGCCAGTGTAATTACTGGGCATGGAAGGCATTTCATATTAGGCATCAGGATGACAACGCACCTGCAATACCATGTGATTTTTTCCTTGTTATTGCAGGTGCTTATAGGCGACGGTATCCACTTACCACCAGGTGGGTCGTCAGTTTGTTTGTCATTTAGTTCTAAAAAGAATCTATTTATATCTTTTTTATTCTACACCAACAAATAAAAAACAATGTTTAAATGGTACAATGAAAGTTTAATTAATCATTCCGGGCGGATTAGACCACGATCCTAGTACATACAGATCAGTAATTTCAACTATCTTATAAATGAACAACAAAAATCAATCTTATTTACTTCAAACACAAAAGAAGTAATAATGTCATTGAAACACCTAGAATTTTCAATAAATTAAGCTTACTACAAATACTGGTTCAAAGTCACAATCAGATCAATAAAAAGGTTTTTAGAGAAGATATACACAGAATGCGGGGGTGGGTCAAGTTGGGTCCTGTCGGTGGCGAGTCCATAACATCCGCGCATGAAGTGCGCACACGAAGGCGTATTGGCACGGTATTGGCGTCCTGCGGCCTTGCCAGCCACGACCCTACCCGCACCAATCTCGTGACCGTGTTCTGTGCCCGTAGTGTGTATTTCAGTATAAAAATAATAGTTTAAAAAAAAACCAAAAAACTCGCTTTTATATTAAATAGGACTGAAAAGTGAAAAATAACTTTTTAATATAGAAACTAAATGATGAACGAAAAGTATAATTATTATTTAGAGAAAAGCATGGCGTCCTCAATAAAATTAGCTTTTGAAAATATTCGATCGGTACAATTAATATTATGATTATTATTTTACTATCCACTTTTTAGTGCGAATTATAACAGCCGATGAAAATACTTATATTATTAAAAAAATCTTAACACCGCCAACTTAACAATGACAACGCCATCTAGTGATATATAACTGAACTAACATTCCAAATGTTTAATTTATTAGTCCTGGCGATACTAATCAAGATAATGGGATATTCTTATCGAATGGCATAATAATAATCTTTATTGACACAAATATATAATATGTTACGGGTAATGCTAGAAGATGTAGTAAACCTAGGTTTACCCGGGTTTACTTAGTATTACCTTAAAGTTTTGGGTAAAGTTCAAATCATAAGTCAAATAATTTTAATTCGGTATTTACCCGTACTCACCTAGGTCTACCCAACTCTGGCTGGGTAATGTTAGGTGTTGCGTCATTTGTAGGTTAGGGTTATTTTATTATGACCAGGCGGAGTGCACAGTTTTTGGTAGAGTCTAGTGTTTTATGCACCTACATCGCTGAGTGATGGCTAGGTTAGGTTAGGGTTATTGTCCAAACTTATTTTCATTATTAAATAATTAACCATTATTTAATAATGAAAATAAGTTTGGACACTACCCAAATACCTTGGGTAATACTAAGTAAACCCGAGTAAACCTAAGTTTATTCCAACTTCCAACCTTACCCGTAACATAATTATATACACAACACAGTAATAACAAAACGGTATGTTAACAAAGAAGTTAAAAAATTTGGGTAGAACAAAACGTAGTGATTAATATACTCTTTGGGTAGAACTAGAATGTTTATTGTGTTTAACTCAAAACATAGAAGTTATTATAATGTCATCGGTCTTTGATAAGTCTACAAAGTTTAAATTAAATCTGGCCGTTTAAAGTGGGTCAAAATGGAGCCCAAACGAGTGAGTTACATACAAACATACAGGAGTTACAAACATACATATAGATAGGGGCGGTTTTCCTATAGGCACAAATTCAGTTTTTATTTTAATACGAAAATACTTACACTATGGGTACTGAGCGGGTCTATACGGTGTATCGTCGATAAACTAACTCATCGATGGAACCTTATAGTTACAGCGACCATCGATGTAATGAATGTCGTGATCGTTACGCTACGCTTATAAACGGATGCATACCCCATCACGAATATATATACTAGGTGGTTTATGATTATGTGTGAGAGCTAACTTCACCACTTCTCCGGCCTTGGTGGTTGAGATTCGAGCTTTACACTTGGTGCCAGTAGTGCAATGCCAGTAGTCCGTCTTCGCTTGCTTCTTGAGGCAGTAGAAGGTGTACCCGTTTGCTACTATCATTGGTTGACCCGACCGCATGTTCTTTACGATGCTAACTAAAATTTAAAAGGCTTTATGAAACACTCAGGGTTACCACATACCATTATTGCTGTCTATAGTATTTAACTCTTTCGGTCACACTTTGACGTGTAGATATGAGACTCGTAACACAATATAGAGAACGTTACAGTATACTCCATATACAACATGTAAATTAAATAACCCACACCCTGAATACAGGTGGTTAGGGATCGGCTTCTGAGTTTGTTTAAAAAAATGTTTTTGAACAAAACGTTTTTTTTTTTAAATAAAAAAACGACAAAAGCATCCAGAAAAAATGTACAATATTTTCTGGGTACTTTTTGTTTTTTTTTTATTTAATTATCAAAAAAATCGTTTTTTTAAAAAAAAAATTGAAATATACTCAGAAGCCGTTCCCTAACCACCTGTATTCAGGATGATGGTTATTTAATTTACATGTTGTATAGTGACGAATCGGCGCACACGCACGCATACAAACGTCGTTTACACGGCCGTTTTTGCCGTTCAAAGCATGCTTAGCGCCGATTCGTCACTATAATATATGGAGTCAAAATACTGTATCGTTCTCTATATTGCGCTCGTAACATCATTAAATTTTGTTCATAATGGCTTTAGTTATTGGTTAGTAGATTAAAAAAAATATGTTCCTACACCAAAGTGTAATGCTTTTCTTTTAGAAATAAATACATCTAAGGCAAATAGCAATTTTATTATGTCTCAAAATATTAAAACTAATAATAACGTACCTAATACACACACGATAGAAATGAGCAAATCTAATTCTTGTGATATTCTTGAAAGCAGGTCTTGCCTTTACGTATGCAAAGTGGAACTTTACATGTGCTGCACTGCCAAATAGTCCATTCTGGATTAATTTTAGTGCTGCACTTGTGGCATGTACTTGATATAGATCGTACTGGTTGATGGCAGCTCTCACTTGGAACTGTTATTTTGTGACTTTTCACAACCGCTGGACCATGAGATGCTGCTAGAGAGAAGCTAGAGCTGCCCACGAGTTCAGACTTTTTTCGCCCTCCACATGTTGGAGCCAAGAATCCTTGATATGCTGAACGGCGAAAAAAAACTTTGCGTTAGGTTTTGACAACTCCGTTGTGACTGACAGAAGCAATGCGACTGAGTGGGTGAATATGAGACGATGAGTATCTATATATATATGCGGTCAATCTACCATTTTAGTCCAATCAACGTGGACATTTGTTGTATAGAGACTTCCGAAAAATTCTTCCGTTGTTAAAATTTGGCATGTGATAAAATTAGCTAATAGATTGTAGGTGTACAAGAATCCAACATTTTTTAATGAGGAGTTAGGTATTGATCTTATCTTAAATTTGTCAATACGACTAAACACCTTACTCCAATGGTTCAGTTTTAATAGCAATAACTGAATAATAACGATAATGAATACATTTTATTTAACAATAAAAATAGATTATAGTAAATCATTGTCTGTTTACTAATCGTGAATAAAGATGTAAGCTTAAAAAATAAATAAAAATAACAGAAAGAATAATTTAAAATTAATGAACATAACGATTTAGCGTTAACTTATTAGGTCGAATAAAATTATTATAAATATTATAAATTGAGAATATAGTAAGTACTATAATTATCTTCAATAGTCCAAGAGTATTTGAAGCTTCAAATAATTGCTATTATTACCTTCGTCTTCAGATTCTTATTGTACCAACCCCACGACACGGAGCTCGCATCTGCTTAGGGTTACTTACCTGTGTAGATTAAAGCTTTAACAACATTAGACCTTTTCCCTTAGAATTAAGATTGATTTTCAAACCTTTAGTACAAATTTTAGGAAAAAAAAACAGAATTGTTTTGTTATAACGTCACTTACAGGTATATTTAAAAGACACATGGTAAGATGGTATCGCTAATATTATAAAATAGTCGACGACCGTAAATATACCTATACTAATAAATAAATAAAAAACAAGAAAATAAAACTGAATTAATGAATAAATAAACACACACACACACAAATACTTACCAATATCTGCAACGGTGACAGGAACCTACCTGTATCGCATATTTCAATTACACCAATTCACACCACATCACTAATTCTTGTACAAGATATTCTAAACAACAGGCACTTTACAAATAACAATTAAAAGAAATAAACAAATGTTAGGGTAGTTCAACAAAATTTTAATATATGTATATTATCATAAAAACGATTTCATTTACTTTCAAAATTTAGAACATAAATACACGATTCACACAATGCGAAAATATACATAATACGTTATCGATATATTTTTCTTATCTACACCGAGTGACACAAGAAACGCGGCCGCAGCGGAGCGAGCGAGCGAACAATATGGCGCTTCGCTTAGAGAGCGGTTAAAGCGATAACGGTAATAATAACCCTTGTTATACAATTAACAACTTTATTTGCATCGTCATTATGTTAATTACTTATTTATTTTACAAACCATTTATAATGCAATCAATAATTATTCGTAAATGATGTTCTCTGATGAGAATTTTCTCATTTAGCAATGGTAAAAATAAAATCAGTACTTGTAATTTTACACGTGTTAGATAAGGACTTCAATATAAAAATATAAGTGAAAATCGTATATAATAACAACAACACATGGTCTAAATTTATTGATAAACATTATAAATAATAATAAATTTACCTTTAAATTGGTTCTAAATAAATTAAACAATAAAAGTTAATTATTCTTGGTACACGAAGAAGTAAATAAAAATACTCAGGTACGCATTATTTAACGTAGAGTATGAAATATTTAAATTGATTTTTAATGATGAATATTATATGACATCAAAAAATGCTACTTAAGTACTCTTAGAAAACAATTCGGTCGGTAGAAAGACCCGTTTCTTGTGTTTTTGTGAAACACTTTCTGCGAAAATTGTTACATCGATATCTTGTGCGATGCATTGTTTCTGCGACGCCTTTTTTGTTCCATGTTTATAAACACCGATCAGTTTTTTATCTTACGACCACGGGTGAACGTTAAATGTGTGTGTGTTTGAGAGTGTGTGTGTGTTTGTGTGTGTGTGTGTGTGTGGGTATTTGTTTGTGTATGTGTATATATGTGTGTGTGTGTGTGTGTGAGTATGTGGGTGTGTGTGTGTGAGTGTGTGTGTGAGTGTGTGTATGTATGTGTGTATGTGTGTGTGTGTGTGTTCATGTGCACGTGTGTGTGTGGGTGTGTTTATGTGCACGTGTGTGTACATGTGTGTGTGACATGCACATTATGTCTGTGTTCGTCAGTCGCTCACTCGAGTTCGTGATGAAAATAATATCTACTAATATGATATTTGTTTTTTTTTAAGTTCAGTACAACTTAAAAAAACAAATAACAGTTGTCACTAAATAAATATTTTCATTCTTTCTTTGATTACACCATATTTTATTTTTATAACATCAAACGTCTTATACTCAGGCCTATGTCCAACAGTTGTCATCTCTCGGCTGAATATAATTATACTTTAAGATATATGCCATTTTTTATAATATACTTTTCTGCACCGTGATTGTGCTCGAGAGATCCCCTTATGAAGTTGTTTCTTTTGTCGGTAATTAGTCGCGCTTTGCATTTCTTGGCATTCCTTGTGCAGACCCAATTGTCAGTGGAAAAGTGCTTGCGTTTGCGGTAGAAGGAGCACCCATCAATGATGAGGATATCCTTGCCCTTCTTTGTGGTGGCCCAAATAGCTAGGAAATAAAAAGAAGCAATGTTTTTTATTATCAAGCTGTAAAAGATCTTAACTTTTTGTGTGCAGTATTTTTATCTTACAAACGCTAATGACATGACTGGGTCTAAAAAGACGCATTATGTCCCAGTGTGGGTCAGTGAGGGAGCGTACAGTGCGTGCACTATATTACTTATAAAAATTTGCTATATTTTTGATTATAAATTATGTCCTAAATTGGGAAAAATCTAGCAAAATAAAATTATCATCAAATTCTGTTAAGTAACTTCGGAGTTCATCTCGATCAAATATTTGACACTTGATATTTATTTAAAAAAGATCAGGCTTTATGAAAATGGAAAATAGCAAAATGGAAGAACCTACATCCAATTTGATAGGTTCTTCAAATTCTGCAAAACCATCAAAGGAATAAATTTAGAAAAAGTTGTAGATTGCAGATAATGGCCAATTTAAGATGCGATATGTAGCATGATCTGAGGTCTAAAATTAGCGAATCTCTGCATCCTTTGCCATCAAAGTGCACACTCGGATAACAAAAGATGGTGTATTCTTTGTTCAATAATGCTCAAAACCCACTTTAAGAAAAAAATATTCTCAATTTATTTATTTAATTTATTTCGACAGCAAATAGCACTACAATTAAAGTCTAAAAAGTCTTCCATTACGTATAACGAACTTCGGTGGCGGATGTGTGTGCTCAGTTGGGCACTTCAGTATCTTCCCTTCTTTAGTCGTTGAGAACGTAGATTTGCATTTGCCCCACATACTGCACATCCAATAATCTGACCTAATTCTCTGTTGTAGGAAGTAAGTATACTCCTGGTATACAGCTAGTTGTTTGCCCTTGTTACTCTTGACGAAGATAACTGGAAAGATTTATGAAATAATTTTAACAAAGAAGTTTTCAAAATCTGCAGTCTGCAGCTAACTCTAAATCGTATTTTTTTAATGCAAACGACGAGCAAATGAATCCTTTCCACTTGATGGTAAGCAGAAGTGAAGTCCAAACGCGAAGATATATAGAGTATTACAATCTAAATGAGTATTATAATAACAATTTTTAATAATTCTGTGACATCATTCTTTTAAATAATAATTCTAATGACTAACTTAACAAAACTTCAGACTTTAACAAATCAACTTTGCATTATATTACTAAAACCTGAAATTAGTTTTGTCTTTTGACCATTTTGACTAAGAACATTTGACATTTAAGCTTAGACCTGTGATTATTAAATATACATATATTTTTTACTTTCTCGTATACGTAGTATAGAGGAAGTCTTGTAATCGTCAAAAAATTCGACAAGAGATTTTGACGGATTTACAAGCTAGGGACCTCCCTGAGTACAATTTTTTTTTTGGAATTATGTCTGTGGATGTGTGCTTTAGCACGATAGCTCGAGTATGCTTTAACTTATTGCAACCAAATTTAACATGCATGTATGGCATCATAATATAAGGTTTCTAAAAACTTTTGAGTCGTTTCTGGTATACATAAAAGTCAAGGGGAGACCACTCCCGATTTTTTTACATATTTATATGTAAAAAAATTAATTATAAATGTGACTATTGACCTTATAGATAACTTGACATTGTAGGCGAATAATTTTCATTAAAATATAATTTAATTTAATAACGAATTTAATTTCAAACTAATATATTATTGATAAAACTTTACATTATTTTCTTCTGTATATTACCTTTACATAATTTCAAACATGTACCCTTTTCTAGATATATACCTAGGTACATGTTACTCCTGTGCCCGACAGCGTCCATAATGATATCTGCATAACTTTAAAATCTTATGGAATAATTTTATTTTTGCGTTTACAAACGCGTAAATATAATACTAGAAAAATGCACTGAAAAAAATCGACTTGCCTCAGGCGGGACTCGAACCCGCACCTTCCACCAACCTTTTACCATAAAAACATAAGCACCAAGCACTGACAAATTTCGACAGCGAAAAGCAGTGCCTCGGTGGCGAAATTGGTTAACGCGTCCACCCGGATTGTGGAAGGTGCGGGTTCGAGTCCCGCCTGAGGCAAGTCGATTTTTTTCAGTGCATTTTTCTAGTATTATATTTAAAATCTTAATTGCTTGTGACAAATACTTGAATAGTTGGAAGATAGCTAGTGCGAGAGATAAGCTGCCGCGTTAGTTACCCTCGCTTTGCCAACCTGCAATGCTTTTTTGTGTGAACACGCAAAATGTTTGTGTGGGTCAGTGCGGGCCGCTCACTGCGGCACTCACGCACACAGACACAACAGCAACGCAACTAAACAGTCGTGGCTCCCGCGTGTATATACACATGTCATCGTGGTGGTGTGTTCAGACACTGCGTCAAGTAGTTCTGATTTGAGTCCTTCAAGTGGCTCTGATTTGAGCAACAAATGTGTTACACGCAAATACAAAATTGAAATTACTCAAAAAAAAAACATATATAAACTATGATTTTTATTAGTCACTATCTCGTATCCATATACTTAATTTGGGCTAGATAAAATTGTTGTGAGCGAGGGTATTTATTAAAGGTAGGTACTAGCGACAGACGATATACTGCAAAAAAAATGTGCTAACGGATCGAATTGTGCATCTATAGCTTCTCGTATCCGCATGAACACACGCATTTTTTTTTTTATTAAAATCAGTTCAATTTTTAATAAGACTTCAGTGACAAACACCAAGAACAAATAGAAAATTTATTATTAACTTAAATAAACAAATACACGTCCGCTATATTTAATATCTAAATATAAAGTTAAAGACTAAAAAATTAAGAATTAAAAATTACCGCTTCACTTTTATCAATAAAAGATTTTTTGTTGTTCACAGTAAATGTGATGCCGGCAGAGTAGAATAGCATCACCCCATATACTCCAATAAATAACACAAATGGATCAGCAAAGGGATATTGATCACCTTATACTAGCGTGGTGGACTACTGCCTAAACCTCCTTCGATAACAAGGAGAGGCCTTGTGTCCCAGCAGTGGGTCGAAATATAAAGCTTGTTATGATGATGACATTAAATGGATCGATATCGGAAAAGTTGTTATTGTAACTTCTCAATTTATTTCGTCAGCAAACAGTACTTCAATTATAGTCTGAAAAGTGTTCCTCTACGTATTATGAACTTCGGTGGTGGATGTGTGTGTTCAGTTGAGCACTTCAACATCTTCCCTTCTTTAGTCGTCGAGAAAGTAGATTTGCATTTGCCCCACATACTGCATACCCAAAAATATGACTTAACTCTCTGTTGTCGATAGAAAGTATAACCCTGGTATACAGCTAGTGGTTTTTCCTTGCTATTCTTGACGAAAATAACTGGAAAGATATAAAATAATTTTAGAATGCATTTTTTTGTAAAGTATTTACTAATAATCAATATCACTTAATCGTAATTTGACGCCCTGCTCCCAATTGTAAGCGTAATTATATCTTCATTTTCTCTAGACTCAACAACTCTTCAGTAGAAGGAGCAGCCATAAATTATTAGGATATCCTTGGCTTTCTTTGTTCTGGTTTTGCATGACACATATCCCAAAGGAGCAGTAAATTCAAAAACTATTTCATAAATTTCATTTCATTTATTTACTGCTTTCCACAATGAGTTGAGGTTTTAAAAATAAAAATGATTTCATGACTTTGACACATATCCCAAAGGAGCAGTAAATTCAAAAACTATTTCTTAAATTTCATTTCACTTATTTACTGCTTTCCACAATGAGTTGAGGTTTTAAAAATAAAAATGATTTCATGACATTTGCACTTACACTTACAGTCGGTAGTGAATTCCATTTCGTATAATGAAATTCGGTCGAACATGATTGTGAACTAAAAATGCACTGACCATACGGTCATCCAAGTTCGTTATGATGAACCTCGCTCTGCACTGTGCCCATCTGGTGCATCTCCAAATATTGTTCTTAGTACTTCTCAATCCGCGGTAGAAAGTATATCCGTCGATCACAGCCAATGGTTTCCCGGCGCAATTCGTCACGAAAGTCACTGAAAATCACCAGCAAAATTAAATTTCACTCCGACATTTTTTGGACAACAAACAAGAAGCATTTTTACAATATGCATTGATATTATATTAAAAAGAAGCAATAAACATTCCAATTCGGACATGTTTCTTGTTATCTGTGTCAAACCATCAAAGAAACACTTGACAGTTTTAAGTTTGCGCGGCACAGATTTCAACGCAAATTACTCTGAACGTAATAATAGGTTGGGGAAAAAGTTTCTTCGCATTTTTTAAGAAAATTCAAAACATTTTTTAATATAGTTTATTTACATTTAACTAAAGTATGTAGGTACCATTTTGTTCGATAACTTTTTGCCATCTTGTAGGTAGGGACATGATCCCATTGCTATAGAAATTTTGGGACTTCTGGTCAAAATACCGCGACAAGTGGTTTTGGCAGTCCTCTCGTGATGTTAACCTGACACTGCCTAAAGAATTCTGAAGAGACCGAAACAGGTGGAAATCTGAAGGTGCAAGGTCAGGACTATACGGCGGATGCATTAACACCTCCCAGCCAAACTCTCTTAATTTTTGCTGAGTGGCTAAAGATGTGTGAGGTCTAGCGTTATCATGATGAAAAACCACACCCCTTCTGTTGATTAATTCCGGCCGCTTTCTTGGCACTTCTTGCTTTAATCTCATCAGTTGTTCGCAGTAGAGTTCAGAATCGATGGTCCTGCCTGGTAGTAACAGCTCATAATGAATAATGCCCTTCCAATCCCACCACACACACAGCATCACCTTGTTGCGAGTTAACCCGGGTTTCGCCACAGTCTGTGAAGCCTGACCGGCCTTTGACCACGACCTTTTTCGCACGTTCTTGTCGTACGTGATCCACTTTTCATCACCAGTTATCAGCTTCTTCAAAAATGGTTCGGTTTCATTACGTCGTAATAAAGAATCACAAATGAGTACACGGTTCATTAGGTTTCTTTCAGTGAGCTCGTGAGGTACCCAAATGTCGAGCTTTTTTGTGTACCCAGTTTTTTTCAAATGCGCCAAAACTGTTTAGTGGTCAATTCCCAGTTCTTCAGCTACGTCGTAACTACTGACATGCCGATCTTGCTCCACTTTTTCAAAAATGGCATCCATTTTATCTGTAATAGGGCGACCAGAGCGACGTGCATCTTTGACATCAAAATTTCCGGATTGAAAACGCTTAAACCAAATTTGTGCTACTCTCACAGACACTGCACTAGGTCCATAAACATCGCAAATTTTTTTCGCGGCTTGCGTTGCATTTTTACCTTTTTTGTAGTAAAATTTTAAAATGTATCGAATTTCTTCATTAGATTCACTCATCTTGGCGGTACGAAAAACAAATGAAAATCACACATTTTCCTAATTTGAATTTGGAATTATGTTCTTTAAAATTTAAACTTTCAATGATACCAAAACCAGCCAGGTACAAATAGTATAGCCAAAGAGATTTTATTACAAGTTTATACATACTATAATGCGAAAAAACTTTTTCCCCAACCTAATATATCCATGTTAATATGTACAAATTACGTGTCACGTTGTTTGTTCGCGATGGACTCCTAAACTACTTAACCGATTTTAATCAAATTTGTACACCGTGTGCAGTTTAATCCAACTTGAGAGATAGGATAGTTTTTATCTTGATAAGTAGTCATATTTTTTTTAATGTAGATACAATGCTATGCATCAGTAGTATGAAATTACCACAGCAACGCGTGGCCGGGACAGCTAGTAGTTTATAAATATCATTGACTACAATTATAAAATCGCATGATAGTTCTAAATAATTTATTATGCATTAGCAATTACAATTTTAAAGAGTATAAATTATAAAAAAATGTATAATGCTAAAATATCATAAATATCTACAAATTAAGTTACTTTCTAATAAATTAATTGCGGTTGATAAAGTCTTTTTTAGAGATTCTGACTAAGCAGCCGTTTTCGATCGCAATGCTTGGTGGTTCGTGAGTGTGAGTCAAGGTGGTGATTCTGATCATTTCCCCGTTACCATTGGCCTTGAACCTGGCTTTGCAGGGGTAGCCGCTGGTGCAACGCCACATGCCCATTCCTTCAGACAAGTCATAAGATCCCAATTTGCTGCAGTAGTAATATGTATACCCGTCGACAAGCGCCAAACGTTTGCCTCGAGCGTTGTACACAAATGACACTAAAAACATAATGGTTATGAACACCATAAGATTCACTAAGTCTAGAGCATACTACATATTAGATGAACGCATGCCAAAATGATGAAATGAAAATTAATAGAAATTTTTAACATTTAATACTATGTATTAATTAATCACAGAAACACACGAAGAAAACACTTTTTTTAAGAAATACACAAATTCGATGTATTTAAAAATTGTTACATTTACTTATTTGGATTTTTAGTTAGTTTGGTAATAAAGACCCGTTTTGGAACAAAACAAACTAGGTGGTTGATGATTGTGACCATGTTTTAAGGAGACAACAGTGAGGTCATCATTTGTAAATACTGTAGCTGGACAACCCCAGTTATATCTGGTGCAATACCATCGGGAATACTTCAGAGTTTGCCTTCTTCTGTTAAAAGTGAAGCGCTGGTATAATAACGCAGAAGTTCCCTTGGACATTTGAATCAGAGACGCTGAAAAATAAAATACGTTTAACATAGTAACTGTATAAAACATATAGGTAATGCTAGTGGGAGATTTTTACCTAGAGAAAACTATTACTGTCTAATCAACTAATTGCGGTGCTCGGTGGTTCGTGAGTGTAAGTCAAGGTGGTAATTCTGATAATTTCCCCGTTACCATTGCCCTTGAATCTGGCTTTGCAAGGGTAGCCGCTGGTGCAATGCCACATGCCCATTCCTTCAGACAAGTCATGAGATCATAATTCATCATCATCATCATCAACAGCTCACATAATGTCCCCACCGAGAAGCTCGAGCCTACCCCACATTAGGGGCAATTAGGCCTTAGTCAACCACGCTGGCCAAGTGCGGGTTGGTCGACTTTTTTTATGTTACGAGATGGCAAACAAGCTTGCGGCCCACCTGATGTTAAGTGGTTACCGCTGCCTATAGACACTTACAATATTAAGTGTAAATCACTTAACACCGCAAGTGCGTTTTCCATCCTGGGGACTAAGATGATATGCCCTCCATGCCTAGTAATTACACTGGCTACCTTTCCCTTCAATCCGAAACACAGCGAACTGCTTCACGGCAGAAATAAGAAAGGCGGTGGTACCTACCCAGACGACCCTACATATGTTTAATTCTTAGGTTGCGTGTGAAGTCTACTAGGTGCACCTTAGTAGACTTCACACGCAACCTAAGAATTTCTTCATAGGTGTGTGCAGGTTTCCTCACGATGTTTCCTTCACCGTAAAAGCGTCGATTGAACGTACATATGAGTTCGAAATTTGAAAACAAATTGGTAAGTGGCGGGGATCGAACCAGTGCGGGTGGGAGGCGACGCTCTTATGGACTACGCCACCGACGCTATCAATTTGCTTCATAGTAATATGTTTACCCGTCAACGAGCGCCAAACGTTTGCCTCGAGCGTTGTACACAAATGACACTAAAAACATAATGGGATTTCTTGAAGTTTATGGTGTTCGTATAAGAACACCGCAAGCTTCACTAAATCTCGTTGTCGTAGCGACCCTTGTAGGATTGACTGGGCTCCGTTGCTTGCCGCTCATTTAGCAAAGCTTGAAATTTTTAAAATTAAAAGCTTCTACAGTGCATGCTGTTATTTGTGGAATGCATTGCCGGCAATGATATTATATTGAAAAAGAGGTAGATAGGTTACTTGCTTGCAAAAAGTGGCACCCTAAAAGTAAGCTAATTAGCACACCCGAGCATATATCTTTCTCGTTTACTCTATTGCTAGATATCATGTTGTCTTACTCACAACTTACAATACGACCATGTTAACTCGCCACATACGACAACATGAAATCGTAGACTTTTAGGTGCCGAGTTAATTTGACCGTGTAACATGATGACATTTTGGACACTTTTTGACTTTGAATTAGTATGAAGGTAACCTATCCACTTCTTTTTAAATATAATATCATTGATTGCCGGTGAAAATAAGACGTGCTAAATCTTTGTACATTTTCAAGAGACTAGAACGATCAGTCTGTATTACTATAGATTCCTTTATAATTATAATTTTTGCTATTGTTTTTCATTAATGTTTTACGCAATGTATTTGTATTGATATGTATGCTTATGTAGTATATTTATTTATATAATTGTATTTAATTATACTATAATTATTAGTTGTAGTTAATTAATCATAATACATGTGTGTATGTATGTTTAGGCTATTTGTTGTGTATTATTGGTTGTGTATTATTATTATTATATTACTGAGCCAACATCCCTCTGAATTACTTATTCCATGCAGATCCTATCCATCCTAAGGTTGCCTGGAAGAAATCACAGTCGGCGATAAGGCCGCCCATTGTACCTAATTTTAGCATAAACCTTAATATTATGTTGGGTAGCTTAATTTTTGTTGGTATACAATAATTTAAAAACAAACAAAAAAAGTCTGGAGCATACTACATTTTAGATGAAAGGATGCCAAAATGAAACAAAAGTCATATAAAACATTAACATTTAAAAATACATATTTATTAATCATTTATTAGAAACACTAAATCAATAATTTAAAAAAATGTTACATTTACTTATTTGGATTTTTAGTTGGTTTAGTTATCAGTTTTGGACAAAACCAGTTTCATAATAAAACAATGTAGGTGGTTCGTGATTGTGACCATGTTTTAATGAGACAACAGTGAGGTCATCATTTGTAAATATTTTAGCTGGACAACCCGAGTTGTATTTGGTGCAGTACCATCGGGAATACCTCAGAGTTTGTCTTCTTCTATTATAAGTGAAGTGTTGGTACAATAACAAAGAAGTCCCCTTTTTCATTTGAATCAGAGACGCTGCAAAATAAACTACAATTAACATAGTAAATGTCTACAGCATATAAGTAATACTAGAGGTAGCCTTTTACCAAGATCAACCTATAAAGACTTTCACAAAGGAAAAGGTAACGAAATAAAAAACAAAATTGTCAACACGTGTGTATTATAAAAAGGTGGTATCTGCACTAAAAAGAATAGATTCTTAATTTGTATTTACTTATACATTATCAAAAATTTTACTCGGCAATGCGGCACATTTGCAGTGGTTTTGGATACTGTTCTCATTAAAAATGAGTACAAATAAGATCCAAGAACTAATGTAAGATAATGTAAGCTCACGTTTATTTGCTTTTGCCAAAACTAGCATACTAAGGCAGACTTACAAAACATCTTTAAAGATATTCCGAGACAAAATATTACACTTATTGATTGGTATTATGGCAAATGCCATCGCACGAAAAGTATAAATTAGGAGGTGGATGGTTATGTTTACAAACATATTCTATGGCTTTAAGATCTTTGTTAGTGATAGCGACAGCTTTACAACCCTTATGATATTGGACACAGTGCCATCTCCAATTGTCACCTCTGGCATGCTGGCGTCTGTTATACAGGTGCGGTCCAATTTTTAAACTATGACTTCCTCTCGCCATTTTCACAATCACACCTGGAGAGCATGTTTTATTAGTTTGTTGAAAAGTGTGCACGTTGATCGATGCGAGCTAGCAGTTTCGTATTGATGAAACAATAAAAAAAAAAATTACAAATTATTTCTCCATCCATACATTTTTATTGATTTTCAAATAATCATGTATGAGAAGGCAAACATTAGCTGTAAGTACCTATATGAGAAAAATAACAATAGGTAGGTATTAATTTACTTTCACCCTCGAATTCTCGTGAAGACGATCTAAAAGAATAGCTATGGTTTCTGTTCCATCTCACAGTTTGGTCCTATAATAAAATCCTTTTGGGCCCTTGAAGTACGTAGAAGGTTCGTGATCATGTTCTCCGGTGGACTCCAAAGCGACCAAGTTTTGACTAGTGATTAAGGTTGCTTTGCATCCTTTGTGATACCTGATGCAGTACCAGCGCCACCTGTCCTTTGAGGGTCTTCTTCTGTTGTAAGAGTACCTTCGCCATAAAAGAATGTCGGTACCGTTGTACAGTTTGATGATTTCGCAGTCTGAAACTAAAGACTCCGTTTTAATAATTAATTTTCACCTTCGAATTCTCGAGAAGAGGATCTAAAAGAATAGTTATATTGGGAGTTTTTTAGCTGCATGAGAAGTTTCGATAGTTGTTTTCTATGGTTTGATAGTTGAGAATATCAAACCGTGTTGATATTTCAGTTCAGTATGATGTTTAACGCCAGAACAACGCTTCCAAATTGTGGAAAATTACTTAAAAAAAAAAAGAAATCTGTTCGCGAAGTTCATAGAACACTTCGTCCGTTTTATGATCAACATAATCGGCCTAGTAGCAAACAATTTGTGCAGTTATTGATCGTTTTCGCACTAATTTAACTCTTCTTGATTCAAAACCATCAACAAAGCAACGAAATGGGCGTAACGAAGAGAATATTATTGCAATAGCTGAAGTGTTAAAGAAGACGCATGGCCTTTGTCCTTCAACTACGTGGAAACTTTTACGTAAGGATCTTAGCTTATGTCCCTATAAAATACAGTTCGTGCAAGAATTAGAGCAAAATGACCATGGTTTAGGTAGCATTTTTGCTGATTGGGCTAACATGGGCTGGTGACAACTTTATTTCGAGAAGTGGTCCTGTTAACTCCTCCTCGTTCGTGCGACTAAAGTACTCTCGATTATTTTTTATGTGGCTATGATAAGTCATTAGTTTATGGCGACTAACCAGCTACTCTTGAAGCATTGGAAGCTAATATTGAAGCCAGAATTGACGGCATACGGCCAGATTTATTGGAAAAAGTAGTGAAAATTTGGACTTATCGAATGGACTATGTAACTCATAGTTACGGCGGACATATGCCGGGAATTATATTTAAAAAATAAATGCCATGAAATTATCTTCCAGATTATAATATAAAAAGTTAATTCCAACAATATTTCTGTCTTGTAATATTATTTAAAGTTCTCAAGCTCATAAAAAGTACCCTTTAGTTACTGTTTCATCCCACACTTAGGTCCTAAAATAAAGCCCTTTTGAGTCCTTGTAGTAAGTAGATGGCTTATGATCATGTTCTCCGGAGAAACCCAAAGCGAACAAGTCGTGAGTAGTGGTTAATGTTGCTTTGCATCCTCTGTGATACCTGATACAATACCAGTGGAACCTCTCCTTTGAGATTCTTCTTCTGTTATAGGAGTACCTTTGCCATAAAAGAATTTCGGCCCCGTTGTGCAGTTTGATCATTTGGCAGCCTGAAAATAAAAGTACTGCCTTTTAAATCTGTCCAGATCTGCTATGGAAAATCGAGGTCTGTTTCAGATCAAAAATCGATAACTTCTTTAATTTTTAAGAAAAATGCTTGCATTTTTGCACTTTCGTATTAAGTAAGGCTTCAGATAAAGTTCAACAATTGTAATTAAGCTCTTTAGTGTTTAAATAAGTAATTAAAATGATAATTACAAATATTAATCTCAAAACGTTTAAAGTTACGAAATAATAATATGTAAGTAAAATTAATACTGGAAAAATCGTATGTATGTATATTAATATAAAACATGTTCACTTGCTTAATTATATTCAGTGACCTTCGGGATCCAAAACGAGTTCGTGCACTTTTAAAAGATCTAGGGTATCTTCATCAAGTGAATTCACACTTCTGCTAAATGTTTTTCTAAGACTAGAAATGTTTGGATCTGATGTGTAGAGAAGAGTATGAAATACATCCTTAAGTGAAGCCGTACGAGAGCATTTCCTGGCATGTAGCCGAAATTTTTTATAATCCTTATTGCGGGATTCTTGCGCATCTTCTGGAAGTTGACCAATAGGAAGCATAGCAAAATGCTTAATGATACTTTCACCATGAATTAAAATTTTACGTGCTGAAGATGGCATTCAGTTCCAATCATAAATTGTCCACATAGATTCTGGCAGTTTCCATGGCATAAATTGCCAAATAATTTAGCATTTACCATTACACCAGATGAAAGAGCTTGTAAAATTATGTAAAGCCGTTTAATGAAATTTATATCCACTCCTGTGATTTCAGCAGAATATTCTACATTTAAAAAAAAACATAGCGGTACATAGAACAAAATATGCCGGGCCAGTTTCGATACCTATAATTGTGCCAGTGTCATTGAATTAACAGGTAAGCGCAGCATCAAGGCTCCATAATGTACTGTTTAATTTTTTTGTGCATATGCCTATCGAAAACGGAGTACAATTTTGAGTTCGGATGTCGCAAAGGGGGCGCATAAAAAATAGTTTCTACGGTCGTCTCTATGCGTCTCCTCAAAATAAATTATGTAGCTAATATAAAAAAAAACTTACCAAATATTCAGAGTCCAATCAAAAAAATAGCCTTTTTTTAAATCAGAATTCTTTTTCCTCGACGCTTCTGCCCATCGTCTATTAAAGATGGAAATAAGCCTTTGAATATCATTTTCAAACTATTGTTCTTAGCTTCAAGTTTTTTTCCTCCTTCGTAGTATGGAAGAACACTTGAAAGTGTAGTCATTTTGAAATTCAGCGAAGATACGTAACAGTGAAACGTCTATTTAGTTTCATTATGAATTTGTAATAGTGATATTAAGTGAATCCACTGTTTATATAATATATTATTTGATAATTAAGGGACTAGTGCATTTTGTAGATTAAAGTTGTACAGCAAAATGAGTGCAAACTGTAGATAAAATGTCCTATTATGAATAAAAAAACAATATTCAAATAAAATATACCGCAAACTAATCAATGAATTATTCACATTAGTAACCGCAAAAGATAGAGGTTTTCTGTTCCCTGACCTGTGTCATACGCAGCTAATTTTTATAAATGTTATTAATTTAAAAAAAAAGTCAAAAGTCTCGATGAAGTTAGAAAACTATATTTTCATTTCCTTTAGCTATTGGTAAGTTTTTTTTATAGACATATAATCATAAAACCTACAAAATCATTTCTCCGTTTTGAGTTTTGAAGGCGGTTTTATTTTTCTAACATACTAAATACGTAGTGAAAAACTTTTCATCCATCAAACAGATGGGTGAAGGTCGATTCTAATTCGGATCCCTACTATCTAAAGTCTGCGGAATGATCCTGAGGTTGTGCAGAGCGATCAGGTGTGTCGTGTCTAAAAAAAGAAAAGTCACTTTCATTCTTACTCATCTTTATTTCTAAAATAAACTCCACGGGAGCTTTGAATGTAGGTACATGGCTTGTGATTGTGTTCACCAAAGCTCTCCACAGGCTCCAAGTCTAGACTGGTAGTTAATGTTGCTTTGCACCCCCTGTGGTAAAACATGCAGTACCATCGGAACCGGTTGTTTTTAGCACGATTTTTCCTATTGTATGAATGCTTTTGCCACATTAGAATAGAAGTTCCGTTGTACAGTCTGATCATTTCACATGCTGGAAAGAAAAATAAATGTTCAGACAAAAGTTTCTTGTCTCTTTTTATAATAAAACTAGTTAACTAGCCGTGGTCAAACGGATTACCGATTCGAATTAAATACAGAGAGCGAGGGAGGAGAGCAAAATTTAGTCTAATAAACTTTAAACCGTCTTCCTAAATCATGGAGATCGAATTCCATTGAAGAAACCTCTGAGTCAGTGCCTTATTTTGTGGAATGTGACCAAAGCAAAAACATGAGCGTTAGGAGCAAGACTCGCTGTTTAAGACATTATAACATCGGCGATTCGTTTTTACCACAAATTCACCCGGATAGAGTTATCATATAAAACACAATAATTATGTTTAATATTTTTAATAAAATTATCAATATATTTTGGTTCCACTAAAGTCATCCATTACCAGTGTAAAAATCGAAACATTGTGAGAGGCGTATAAAATATTGTGTTATTGAGAACAATTTTATCAAATAACCTAACAACTATATAATAATAATATAATTTATTATCTAAGTTTTTAAAATTTTGATCACATTTCGTTCCAAAATTGTTTCCAAACCACCTTAATTAATTTTAGAATATATAAGAGAGGAAACGACCTTTGGTAGGTAATATTAAAATTATTATAATATAATAATAACTATGTTTTTACAACAAACAACTTAACAAAAAGCCATAAAACAATGTTAATCAACTAGAGAATTTCTAATTAATATAATAAAATCATAAGTTTATAATGCGACAAAAAAATTGCACTTTTCGAAAAATACTCATAAATACGCTGTTTAAATATATTCACACAAAATTGAATCTTAACAAAATATGATGAACTAGCGGTCGCCCGCGGCTTCGCTCGCGTTAATGTTGGTTATCGCATCAAAAGTATCCTATGTTCTTCCTAGGGTCTCAAAATATCTCCATACCAAATTTTATCAAAATCTGTCCAGTAGTTTCTAGGAGTCTATTCAATGCAAACAAACAAACAATCAAATATTTCCTCTTTATAATATTAGTATAGTATAGATAACAATCAATGCTTCCCGATTTAACGGGTATTTTATTACAAATAATTCCACAATTAGAAATTCTATAGTCTTACCCAAGTACCCCAAGATGATGAACAAAAAATGAATGGAGCGCCTTGACACTAGGATTTCTCCAAGGTAGGCGTTAGTTGAACGTATTGCGCTAAACAACATTTGCGCTGAGGTAATACTAATGCCGAATAATTATTATATAGACATGAGAATATCCCAGAAAACAGACCATTTATGTATAATATGCTGGCACGTATGAAGCATGATGATTGAAATGAAAGTAAAAAAAGCGATAGAAATATGCAAATAAATATGCAAGCGAAAATAAGTAATTACTTAAAAGTAAACAAAAAAAACATCGAGTCGATTTTTTTTCAGTGCATTTTTTGTAGTTTTAAAAATATTTACGCGTTTGTAAACGCTAAAATTATCCCATAACTTTATGGATGTTTGTGAAGAATGTCGATGTCACAGTAATTATATGGTGATTCAAGTGATTCAAGTGATGAAAATGAGTGTGAAAAGATGTATTGAGAGAGAGAGAGAGAGAGAGAGGGAGAGGAAGGCCGAAAAAAAATGATAGAATGTGTGAAAGATGATATCAAACAAGGTTGTTAATGTTGACATGACTGATCGCCAATCTCAAATAAATGCTAGCGTCAAGGAGCTCTTAATAAGTATGATGGAATGTCTTATTATGTATATTAATATTACATTTAACATAAATTAGTATAAAAATATATTACTCTTATTACAAATGTACCATCCTTAATTTATTAACAAACAACTTAACGCAACACTATTTTACATAACTAACCATCGTAATACTTTTAATATACTTAGATGATTTAAAATCTTTATTTAGTTGACGTTAGAAAATTCCTTAGCTTATTTTAGAATTTAGGTGTAAGATAATTCTAGAAGAAAACGTCAAAGTAGAATACATCTCAGATTGAAAATTTCATAAATTTATCAACCACAAAAGCGAACCAATTATACAGTCAAGTTAATTTATATAATCAGAGAAAATATATCTAACAACAACAAAACCCCTAAGTTACGAGGGTGGATTGAAAAGTTCTCGGCCTGACATATAAATAGTGATGGTATTTATATGATACTAGCCTCTTTGAATTCGTTTGTTTTTTGGCTATCACGATGGTGAATTTCTTCTTTGTGGGTTTCGTAGTTTTTGAGTAAGAGCGAGTTGAGAGAGACGAAGCGCAACGTTTTTGGAAAATGTAGAAAATTTAACAAAGCGTGGTCATTAAATATTTGTGTAAAAAAAATTAACACCACAAGAGATCCATATTGACATGACAACAACATTAGGGGAATTTGCCCCGTCGTATAGCAAGCACTGTGAAAAAGTGGGTTGCGGAATTCAAACGTGGTCGAGAAAGCATCGAAGATGACCCTCGCTCCGGCCAGCCTTTGATTGACGTCTACGACTAGAGAAAACATCGGTAGTGTGTGATTTCATATTGGAAAACCGCAGATTGACTATCAGGGATATTGCTGAGACTTTGGGCATCTCATATGAACGAACACAAAACATCATTGTGCACGAACTTGGATTTTCTAAGGTTTCTGCTAGGTGGGTCCCCAGGTTGCTTTCAGTTGAACAAAAGCGAATTCGACTCACGATTTCTCGCGACTGCTTGGAGATGTTTGAGACTGATCGGGAAGATTTTTTGAATAGGTTTGTAACAATGGATGAAACCTGGGTTCACCACTATACTCCAGAATCGAAACAACAATCCAAACAATGGAAAAATCTGGTGAACCGACCCCAAAAAAAAGCGAAAGCAATTTTTTCAGCTGAAAAAGTGATGGCATCCGTCTTTTGGGATGCGAATGGCTTCATCGTGGTGGACTACCTCCCGAATGTGGAAATCATTAAGTCAGCATGCTACTGCACTCTTTTACGCCGTTTACGTGAAGAAATTAAAGAAAAACGCCCAGGATAACTGAGCAAAACAGTGTTGTTTCATCAGGACAATGCTCACGTTCACACGTCTGTTGAGACTATGGTTCCAATTCACGATTGTGGTTTTGAATTGTTGCCCCACTCGGCTTATTCACTTGGTTTGGCTCCCTCGGACTTTCACCTGTTTCGAAACCTAAAAAAAACACCTCGGTCGCCAGAAATTTTCATCAAATGAAGAGGTCAAAGCTGCAGTTAGTCAATATTTGGAGGAGCTTCAGGAATATTTTTTTAAAACAGGTATAGACGCTTTAGAAAACATATGGAAGAAATGCATTGAGTTAGATGGAGATTACGTCGAAAAATAAAAATAAATTTGTATGGATTGTACTTTATTTTATTGACTAGGCCGAGAACTTTTCAATCCACCCTCGTACAATTGACAATAAACTGTCTGTTGACAATAAACATTTTGAGCGAATAATTATTTTATACCTTGGGAAAGTTGTATGCCCTCATTATAATTAATGGAAACTGACAATCTAATGTAACTAAATTGTACTCATTTCTGTTCTGATTATTATTGATATAGAAAAGGAGTACTTACATAAGATACGTTATTAATATAAAATTTGTATATACCTATGTGATTCATTTTATATTGGTTTTAATAATAACAGTGGATTTTGTAATAATTGATGCATCATTGCTGTTACTTTATTTTTATCATGTAATTGTATATAGATTGCAATTTTGAACATTGGTATTTAACTTACTACATGGATGATATAGTTTTCGTCCACAACGGAAATAATATAATTCCTGACAAATATGTATCTACCATTCCCTTCTTCTTACTCACGATTTTTCTACTGGCAGTCTCGGCCTAAGCTTTGTATTTGTTGTAATTATATTTCAATTGTTTTCTGACATTCAGCATTATTAAATTAAATACTATCGAAATCAAGGCAATTTCCTGAAAAAGGTTCTTTAAAAAAACTATTTTGTTACTCTTCTTCAGTGCAATCAATACCTATATCAAATTCAAGACCTATCAATTGAATCTTAGAATACGACATCGGCAGTTATCTTCTTAAGTTAGTTAATTTCTTATTATGCAGACCACATTCAATTCAAACCGACATTCATAGACACTAGGTTTTTTAAATGATAAAAACCTATCAGCAGCCATTTTCTAATTTTATACCAGCTTTAAAATATTTTCGATCTATTGCACCTCTTTTCTTATCAAATAACTCTTATGCTTCTTGGTCAGCAGGAAGTGAAGAATAATGCACATAACCCTACAAATATGTAATAAACTATTCAAAACGTTGTTCCGCATTTATATCACATACAACGAGGAAGAGATCCAATCTCCATCTTATATTACCAAGGAGAAGGATGATACTATATCACTTTCAAAGGCACGAGGCATCAAAATTATTAGCAGCGATCTAGTAGCAAGTCCTTAATCAAATTAAGTACATACGGAATATATATTAAGGATTGCTGTTAAATTTGTTTTGGAAATTATGCTAATCAGATTATTTTCTATCAAATACGACTCCTGACGCTCTATTTTTGATTTTTTTAAGGGCTAATAATAGCACTTTATAATGATTTACACTAATTATAATTTAGAAAATGTCAAAAACAGCATAACTACCGAAATAAAGTGCTTTAAATCCCGATTGCATTCAATTGAAATTCTAACACCGTTTTTTTTTTAATTTGTATCAAACTTCATAATAAAGAATAAACCGTGACATCATAATGTAGTCGCGGATAACTAGATCCTTATTGTCACTTATTACCCAAACTCGGAATATTTTCAACGCTTACTAGACCTAAAGGTCAATAATTTAAAACTTACACTTATTATCGTCATGAAGGTAGACAAAATGGGACTCCTTAATGTATATAACAAAAGTACTCTCCCCCTATATCGAAATATATTTTCCTTAACGAGTTGGCAAAATCTAGATTTCAATAAGTCCAAGGCTATTTTTGTTAGGGATACTGTTGTATCGTAGCGGTATACCAGCCCGCCTACCATGACCATCGAAACACGATATGATATAGCCATTTATCGCTTTGAACTGTCAAAAAAATTTGGATATAACTGCCAACTTGAAATTTTATCGAAAGTGCGTACTTGTATAAGGCTTTACATGTTCGTAGTTTCGATAAAATTTCAAGATTGCGGTTATATCTAATGATTTTTATCAGTCCAAAGCGATAAATGGCTATATCATATCGTGTTTCGGTGGTCATGCTAGGCGGGCTGGTTGATCAAAGACATATTTTTCTTCAATAATAGTCTAATTTTTTACATATATCTTCGTCCTCAAATCCTTGGACATCTCTAAGCATGTGAATGAAGACCTGTCGTGGACACCACAACTCCATCTATGGTAACTGCAGAGGCTTTACACTTGAGCTTGTGTTTCTTAGAACAGGTCCACCTTATCCTGTCCCCGATGAGGGATCTTGAGTGTCTAAAGAATTTGTGACCTCCTATATAAATGTTTGTAGATTCTCTTTCCCGCAGTATCGCTCTGACGAGTTCTGAAACTAAAAATTATATTGAAATTAACATCGGCAGTAATTTTCCATAGGATTTAGTTAGATACGTTAGTTAAGATTATTATTAAGATGTTTATTTAATAGTTCTAGAAGAAGAAAATCAGCTTAGAAATGTTTTATATTTGTGATCATTTACAAACTACAATAAGAATCTTCTTCAGCAGATACTTTGCTTGTATTTGAACGTAAATTTCCCGAACATTAATTCTATTCCATCAGTAGTTGAGATGTAATAATTTTGATGCCATTTAAAATGTAATGACAGCCATTTCTATCCACTCAAGAAACACAAATGAAACAAGATCATGAAGAACATTCCAATGTTTAAAGAAAAATATACTTGATAATAGTAACAAATATATTTGTCATGTGACCACCACGAATATAGAACGAGAAAGGCATCTAAAATTTAAAGAACATTGAAATACATAAAGAATATAATATGAATAATCATTAGGTACAGGATATAGATATTCAAGACGCGCATATCGCAATAAAATACATAATAACCAAAACATTTTTTGCTTACATAATTTCAATAATTGACACTACAAATAAGAACCAAAACTATGTAAACCATCCACATATAAAACCATCAACATCATTCGGCTGATTACTCATTAGTGATGGGTTTCAATTTATCTACGAGCATACAGTCTTGCTTACTAGGTAGGCATAAGATTTTGACAGATATGCTATACAAAATATGTCAAAATTCCAAAGTTACCAAGGGAAATTGTCGGTAGTTCTGTTATTGAAACCCATCATAAATCGACTGACAATATTTACTTAACTACCTCTGAGAAATAATTCAAAATTATTATCAATGTTGTCGCTCTACCATTCAACGTTCATTGCTTAGCCAACATATTAAATCATTAGATACACTATCATAATAATATTTCACTATCACCGAAATATGTGCACAGTGAAATAAGTGAACTGACTTATACACGAAGACCCGCTTAGGCCACGAGAGCAGGATTACGTCACATTCTACAGATGGAGTCATCAGCTTTGTTTATTGTACACGGGTGTCTTTTAGTGGCAAAATGGCCAGTGAAAGCACCTATGAGGCAGCGGAATTGGGTCCTGCTGATTCTTCCTACTCTTTTAAGGTAGCTGCAGTGGGTCTAAAAGTGGGCTGTTAAGATGATGACACTAAAGTTATGGTATTCAACATAGCTTGACAAACTCTCCTTTTGCCGTAACATGATACTGTGGTGGCGCATGAGTATGATCTTCGTGTAAAGACACCAAAGCGCCCGCTGCGTTCGTCCGAGCCTTAGATTGACATCCGTGTCCCTTCTTGGTACAGTACCAGTAACGAGGCGAGTACTCCGAATACGTGTAACCGTTGATCATCAATAAATTCTTCTTCGTATTTTTATTACTGGGTATCTTTACGACTGAAATCACAAAAAGTATTACAGGGTATAATTTTAAACGATCGAGACGACTCGGTGGCAAAATATTAAAAGAAACTTCACCAAATCCAATGAGATATAATGTAAGTACATTACACCTCAATGACCAAATCTATATCAGCGGATTGTATTTCAGTGAACGTAATAAATACAGCCTATCTAATCCCGTAAAAACGGCTGATTAGATTTTGATGAAATTGAAACATAGAATACTTTTTATCCTGGTTATTGGTCCCCTAAGGATTTTCTCGAATGTCCACGCGGACGAAGTCGCGGGCGGAAGCAAGAAAATAATAAGTGTCTGCTTCACAATCAAAAAGTTAGTTCTGAGTAGCTTAGGTACCAAGATCTTGTTAGGTACCAAGAACTTTTAGGTACTTAAGATGATGTGACTTATTTATCCTCCATGGGGTTGATTTTCAAAAAAATACGAAATATGTTTGCTTATTTGATTTACTTTCCAACCATAAGCCTAAATAATTAATTTAATGAAGGGTTTTCCAGATACAAAATTTAATTTTCATCCCCCGTTTCAGCCGAAAGAGTCTTCAGGGGTGGAATTGTCAAAAACGCTGATACATGTAAATATTATTTTTCAATTGTCAGCCTAAACACAAAAGTTGAAGTTCCTAACTTCAAAACTGACGGACTTTTATCCCCTACATTCATCCCCTATTTTAGCCCCTAGGTGTTAAATTTCCAAAAATCGTTTCTTAGTGGATGACACTGTATTAGGTGTGCAAAATTTCTAGTCTCTAGGTTTAGCGGTTTGGGCTGTGCGTTGATATCTTAGTCAGTCAGTCCGGATTTTATATATATATAGACTAGGAAAATTCGATAAAGATAGATAATCGTTTGGTGTGTCACGTGGTGCAAAAGATCTTTAAACTAGTACATGTAACAAACACATGAGAAAAGATAAAAAAAGAAAATAAAAAAAGATGATTGAAAAACAAATCATATTGACAAAGTATTTTATTAATAACACCGATATGAATTCAATCATCATTCAATCAATTTGCATATTACAAAATGATTACTTTAGTATTTCTAATTAATATTTGGTATGTTTGATTTGTAATTCAGCTCATTTTTCATATTCAAAAGCGGCTTTATCAGTAACATAAATAGCTTCTGAGTGTGATACATTGTCTTTACACGAATGACCAAAACCAGGTCTAACAACCTCCGAATCTAAATACGTAACCATATTACCTTTACATGATCTTTTCACACACCTCCACCTACAATAACCATCTTTATTTTCCCGTCGCAAATTGTACCTAAATCCGTTGCACAGAAGAACCTTTTTGCCCCTTTTAGAAGGAACCAATTCCATATCCTCATTTTCGCTAATTCCATTATTCGCTAATTCCTTGAAATCATTTTGTAATTTGGTTTGGTGATCTGAAAAAGAAGAAATATTTTTAGGATCATATGTAGTCGGCAGACAGGTATACGGCCTGCCTGGTGGTAAACAGAGACGGTAGCCTATAGACACTTGTAACACTGATGTAAAACTCGTGCCCTACCAACCCTAGTCCCTGCTAGTGCAACCCTAGGCCTCCCTAGTTGTGCCCCGTTGAGTCCTCGTAAGAAAGGAGCACTTCAACCCAACAGGATTCCTTAGTAGAAAGTCGACTAAAATCCTCAACTGCTGCTTACAAGAAGGTCCATCAAGATGTCATAAGTAAATCTATTGGGCTCGGCTATTATTAACTTTTAAATGCTAGAAAAATGCACAAAAAAAAAAAACGACTTGCCTTAGGCGGGACTTACACGCGGACTGATGTCCCGCCTGAGGCAAGTCGATTTTTTTTCAGTGCATTTTTCTAGTATTAATATTTACGCGTTTGTAAACGCAAAAATAAAATTATTACATAAATTTTAAAATTCAGCTTTCCAGAAAATCAATCATATATTTTCTAATCCAAATTGACAAATCGAAATTTAAAAGACAATAATTTTAAAATAATAAGACATACCAAAAGTTTATAAGCTATCTACTACAAATCTTCGGTCGTTTTCAGCAAAAGACCAGCATTCAATTTGTGATTTAAGAGTAATTTTTATAGATAATTTAATAGAGGCAGACTAGCCATTTTGGAGCGCCCAAACTTGGGTAGTCCCACCAATTTTTCAGAAAAACACAACCACACAAAAATGTAGTTAATTTTCTCTACTAAATTCTCTAATATATTGTTGCTGAGTTGGTAACTATCATTGAATTGAAACTACTTCTAAATTTATAAACAGTTTAATTAATAATGATTATATTATACTTACAACAAAAAAATATCGTCAATTGATTGTCCTTGTTAGATAGATATAAAACTCTTTCGTTCGAAAAAGCAAAGGAAAAATCTAAGTTTTATTCTGCACTTTCAACATAAAATTAGTAAATTATATTATACTTACAACAAAAAAATATCGTCAATTGATTGTCCTTGTTAGATAGATATAAAACTCTTTCGTTCGAAAAAGCAAAGGAAAAATCTAAGTTTTATTCTGCACTTTCAACATAAAATTAGTAAACTATAAAATACAACTGACCACCACTGTCTTTAATATAAAAAAGTTCTAATTTTTATGACAACACTGAATCATATCAACACATTAAAGGTACAATCAACAGCAAGTCAATGCAAAAATGTCGAACTTCTCCAATCTATTTTCAGTTTTAAATATTTAGACGCAAAGCGTTCAATTGATTGGGAATATTTGACTGTTTGATGTGTTGACAACTTGATGTGTTATTGACTGTACAATTCTAAGACTGGTGACAGTCGAGCTTTCTGACCAACTCCGCGCATTTTAGTTTCGGTACAGATTATTTACCGAGAATCACTTCTTGACTGGCTCGGTTTCGGTTTGGTATGAAATGAAATGAAATGAAAATATTTTATTCTAACACTAATCTAGCACAAAATGAAACACTCACAAGCAAGCAATTATACACTAACTTAAATCATTAAAATCCGAAACATTCATAAAATTAAAATAGCGTTTGCGTTAGCGTTTGCGGTATCGTTTCGTTATATCGTGTGCGGCACTGTGGGGTGGGGTTGGAGTAACGGGACGGCCAAATCATGTGCCTCGGTACAAAGCCATGTGTATGCGGTCTGTACCGAAACGTGAGAGTCATTCAGTAAATCTGCTATGCGATACCGGCAGAATAAAATAGCATCACCCCATATCCTCCAATGGGTGTCGTAGAAGGCGACTAATGGATGAGCAATCGGGTATTGATCACCTTATACTCCATCCAAAAAACCGCATTAGGTAAGCGTGGTGCCTAACACCTCCTTCGATGGCAAAGGAGAGTAATATTTTATAAAAAAAAATTAAAGACAAAAAAAAATAATTCAATTTAGCTTAATATACTCCCCCTTCGATGTAACATGATACCGTGGTGGGTCATGAGAATGATTCTCGTGTAAAGACACCAAGACACCGTCTGCGTTTGTCCGAGCCTTAGATGGACAACCATGTTTCTTCTTAGTACAATACCAGTAACAGGGCGCATACTCCGAAAACGTGTATCTGTTGATCATTAATAAATTCTTTCCCGCGTTTTTGTAGCGACTCGGTATCGCAAAAACTGAAACATGAAAAAACTTTTTGTTATATTGATTTTACATTGCTACATATTCTGTTGGACAGCAGTTTATCGAGAGTCTTGCATAAGAGCGCACATATTTTTCGAATGTTCCGTGCTCGTTCGTGCCACGGCTATAATTATAATTTCTTAACAAATATTATTAAAAGTTTTTCTTTGAAGGTGAAGATGGTGATTGTTCTAGATTAGAATCGATAATTCAAATATGAGTTTTTTTAAGGCATTTGATGCCGGCAGAGTAGAATAGCATCACCCCATATCCTTCAATGGGTGTCATAGAAGGCGACTAATGGATCAGCTAAGGGGTATTGATCACCTTATACTCCGTCCACCAATCCGCATTGGGCAAGCGTGGTGGACTACTACCTAAACCTCCTTTGATGACAAGGAGAGGCCCTGTGTCTCAGCAGTGGGTCGAAGTATAAAGGCTGTTAGTATGACTTTGTTTTTAGTGCGTCTTGAAAGTTTCTTTCCATATCAAGAAAAACAAGAAAGGAACAACAACAAAAAATAATCTGCTGTTTCCTACATTTTGGTTCGTAGGTTTGTATAGAACAGCTGACTTTTTTTTCCATAAGTTGTTTATGTTGATGAGATCTTCAAATTGTTTGTTTTACAAATAAAAGTGTATAAAATGAGCATATAGGATCGATATAAAAAAAGTTAACGATATATAAAATATAAAAAAGAAATTAAGGAATACATTTATAATATAGAGAGATCTTTAACCCTCACCTTGAAGAGAGGGAGTGACGAAATTTCTCGTATTGCAGGTGGAAGTGCATTCCATAGCTTTGCTGCATAACTTTCACCATTACCAATTCGTATTAAAATTCGCGTCAGCAATCTTCTTTTTGTCATAAAATATAAAAGTTGTTTTTTGGGTCAGTATCATCAAAGGAGCGGTTTACTGTCAATTAATAGAGGGTTGGGGCTGTGAAATAAAACACGGATAACACCAAGAAACCTCTTTTATTTTATATTAATCTACACGGGCGGAAACCACACTTCGTTTATTTTCGCATTGACGCCATATTGTCTCATTCATTCAATTACTTTCACACTTTAATTTAACTCGCATTCATCAGCCGGAGTTGCTATCCTACATAAATATGCTCTGATATGTCAAGTTGTAATCAAATATAATAACTGCCTTTGTATAATAATTATTGGTTGCAAGTGTGGGCATATCCTTTAACAAACTTTGAATCTAAATAAGTAGTCAAAAGAGCTTTACATTGTCTCCTCTTTACACACCTCCACACTGATTTATTGTTTTTGTTTTTACGATGTAAATTATATCTATATCCTTGCCATACAAGCATTTTCTTGCCTCTTACTGAGCTGACAAATCTCAATTCTTCATCTTTAACTGCTCTAAGTTGTTTACAGTCAATAAATATTCGTTCGCTTTCATCATCTGAAAAAATTGCATAAACTTCGGAGTATTTTTTTTAAATCTAGTTTACTATTGCTACTTACTGCTCCTTGTATCTCTCATGCACTATCTTTTCTATGTTATATTTGACCAATTTTTGTAATATGCATATAGATTATTTCACCGTCATTGTAACTTTGGTTATCATGAGCTATTAATAATATGAGTAGTGAAGCTGATTGTGCAAACGTAGCCGTGGTAAAGATGAGATTCTAATGTGGGAGTTACGGCAATCTCACTTCAGAATCTCCTCTCTCCCTTCAGCTTACATTAGCTTTATCCGCAATTATTTGGGTGAGGTCAATGACTGACTTGAAGCATTTCTATATGCAGTTGCATCAACGTTTTTCTGCACATCGCAATTGCTGTCGGTGGTGCACGAGATACACAATACTCAATGGGACATAATAAAAGACTAGGACTTCAATGACTATATATGTATTTGCACTTCAAATTACAAGTACAAAACATAATAAGTATGAGAGGAATATCAATAAAGACGAAATCATGGTGGCTCTGGCGGTGAATCGCTTGTTCCTGTCAATACAACACCAGCAAACCTTCTATTTCATTTGCAAACTTTGCTAAAACGGTGTCTTTTGACGTTTGAGGCACAGAAGTACTACGCGTCTCGACTGCGCGTTTGTTTGTCATTCTATCGATACAAATGGAGGCGCCAAATTTACCTATTATACTAGTACTGGCGTTAGCAATTTCATTATTTTACAATAAGTTTCTGTGCGTGTCATTATCATTAAATGAGAGGTTTATTAGCAATTACTAAATCTGCTTTGATGTGCCAAGTGGTTACGTTGTCACCAAACGTCTTCAAATAACAATACAATCCCCTCTGTGATAATTATTGGTTGCAAGTGTGGGCATCTCTTTTAAGAACAGTTGAATCTGAATAAGTAGTCAAAAAAGCTTTACATTCTGTCCTTTTTACACACCTCCACACTGAAATACCGCTTTTGTTTGTCCGTTGCAAATTGTACCTGTATCCTTGCCATATAAGGACTTTGTTACCTCTTACGGAACGGAAAAATTTAAACTCTTCATCGTCAACTGCTCTAAATTGCTTGTCATCAATTATTTCGATTTCATAATCTGGAAAAATGCATAAACTTTAAAATAATATACTAAATTGTTAATTTTCATGAATGGGTTTTTATATCCCGCGGTCTTATACTGCTCTTGTCTCTCCCATTCATTATCTTTTCTATGATGAAACTTACCTATCATGAGTAACCAATAGTAGAAGTTTCCAAACCTTTTCCTTTCCAGCTGAATTCTGCAACCGTCGTGAAAGAGATGAGGTTTTAATGTAAGAGTGATCGCACTTTCATTTTCTTTAAATGTTTTTGAATGCATTTTCACCAACCTTTATACTCTCCGTTTCTTTTGCGCTTATATAGAAACAAATGCATGCGCCAGATCTCTCTAGCAACGCGTCTAATTTGCCTTTGTCATTACAAAACGCGCGTCTTTTGCTAGTTTAAAAACAACGTGTAAATTGGCTCTTAAATAAGACTTGAGTTTATAGTTTCAGTTCGCTGTATTATTATATTTTGTTCCTCCTTTAATGTCTTTTAGGTATTAAATCTGCTCGGATGTGATAAATTGTTTAACAGCGTCATAAAATTAGAACATATTAGTTTGGCTGCAAGTGTGGGCATCTGCTTTGACAACCTTTGAATCTAAATGAGTAATCAAAAGAGCTTTACATTCACTCCTCCTCTTTACACACTTCCATACTGAAATATCGTTTTTGTTTGTACGTTGTAAATGATACTTATATCCTTTCCATATAAGGACTTTCTTGCCTCTTCCTGAAGTGATAAATCGCAGTTCATTAACTTTAATTGCTCTAACTTGCTTGCCATCGATAAATATTAATTCGCTTTCATAATCTGAAAAAATACATAAACTTCAGCACATCATAAAATCATTAAATACAAAAATTAGTAAGCCCATCGCAACTGAGCGCCAAGCTTTTGGGTAATAGATATTGCAATTAAAAAGAAAACTTCAAGAAATTTTTTTTTTAATAGAAATATGTATACAGATTTTATTGACAAGTACAACAAAAAAATATTGCACAAAGTGAAACCATATAATCAAATTATTACAAATCAGTATTAAACCTCTTTTATCAATTCGGCGCGTTCGTCCTTCTTAACCACACGAATGTATTAAGGAGCTTTTTTCCCCAATCGGAAATAACATTATGTTAAATTTCTTCAATAATAAAAAAAAATTACGTGAACCAAACTAAAGAAAATAACAAAATATTAAATTATACATAACAACGCAAAAATTTTCTTTACTTACATTAATTACAACAGAGTAAACTGAAATATGGTTTTAAGTAAAAGTTAGAAAAAAGACAGACATAAATCGATACATGCAAAAAAGTACTCACGAAGTCCGTTTCGCCATGAATCACAGAACAAATAAAAGAGGTTAGAAGTCGCAAGTAGGCGGGACACGAGCGCTGCTGGTTATGAGTAAACACTCATATTCGATCCTTTTCGAACAGGGAAAATATTTAAAAAATAAATCTAAAACACCGTGTTGTGCTATTTTAAATGGCAGGAAGCAAAGTAAGACTTAGGTATAATCTTACTAATGGAGATATTTATTTTTACCGGTAAGTACAAATATACTGTTAAATTGTGAAAGAAAAGAAAAAGAAAGTGACAAACGATTCTCAAAACATGATTGATTTCAGAGTGTCATTTTGTAATACGGGCCTTAGATTGGGAGCGCTCAGTCACGATTGTTTTCGCGTACGTTTATCAGTACAAGTCACTACTACAACCGAATCCAAACGGACTTCGTGAAACACGAGTGCTGTCTTGTCATATCTTCCTATTGATCGTAATGTAATTAAACCATAATGTATTACATAAAACTAATTTTACAGATTAAACTCGAGTGTAGATTGTATTTCTCAGTTTGTGACTTTAGCGCGACGTTTCGGAACACTTTTCAGCTTGATATTTTTTAAAGGACTCACTTCCATCTTCCTTCAATCCCTCCAGCACGCGTCTCATTTGCGTTTGTGTCGAAAGAAACACGCGCGTCTTTTGCACATTTAATAAACGCTGTGTGAATTGACCCTTATATATTATTATTGGCTATTAGTTAGTTAATTCATTCTGGTTTATTATATGAAGTTTCTTTTTGTGTCAATATCATCAAAGGAGCGGTTTAAGGTCAATAAATAAATCTCCTCTAATGTGTCAAGTGATAATGTTATCATAAGACGTCTGCAAATAACATTTACAACCCACTCCGTGATAATTATTGGTTGCAAGTGTGTTCATCTCTTTTGAGAACAGCTGAATCTAAATGAGTAGTCAGAAAAGCTTTACATTTAGTCCTCTTCACACACCTCCATACTGATGTATCATTTTTATTTATCCGTTGCAAATTGTACCTATAACCTTGCCATATAAGCATTCTGTTGCCTCTTTCAGAAGTGATAAATGTTAAATCATTAATTTTAATTGCTCCAATGTGCTTTCCAATTTCAATGTAATAATCTGAAAAAAAAATACATACACTAAATCGTTTTGCCATGTCATCTTGATACAATTGCGTGACGCTGTTGCGATATTTTGCGCGTTCTACCGTCTATACCACGGCCAGAATTCAGTGAAGCATTTTTCGTTAATCCCTCCTTCTCTGTTCCTTGTAAAGACCAGGGGCCTTATCGCGCTATTTAAAACGTTTTACCAAAACCTTCTTCTTCTTTATATAAATGGCGTTCGCGATATACAACCCATTTCTTCAATGTCAAGTAAAAATGTACTTATAGTAACAGACAATTGTACGGTAGACTGAGGTAAAAAATGGAATCTCTCAACACGTGTTTTTACAGGACATTACGGAGAAACTCCTTACCAAAACCTAATCGTTATCGTTTTCATACGTTTTGACAGCTGACACCTGTAAACAACTTTGTAAAAAGCGCGATAAGGTCCCAGGCGTGCTTACTTGCGTCGTCATCGCCAACGATAAAAATTGGCCACTCGTTTCTATGTCACGCAATCAAGAAACGGAACTCACTGCCAGCACGAATCTTCCAATCCTTCATACGAAATGGAAGAAGAATACATAGATAGAATAAATAGAAAAGAAAATGAGAATCAGCCAACTGAGTTATGGTCCGTTGAGGAAAATAATAGTAGTAAGCATATGCAAACAGAAATAGACATAGTATTGTATGATATGTAATAGCGTATAAATTAGCCAATAGTAAAAAAAAAATAGAAAAAGCACAAGAAAATGTAAAAAAAACTAAATAGCAATAGATACAACATTAGAGGGTCATCCAGATAAAATAGTAGGTACCTATAGAGAAACAAAAGCTCCAAAAACATACTGGAGGATGCAGATAGAAAAATCCTTCTTACATCCTGAGTCATTCAAAAGAAGGATGTACCTTGCAGGATTGGCAAGGCGAGGGTAGTTGTGAGGCACTCACATTATCTTTCACACTTATTATCTTTGCATTGGTCTCCACTTCTGTTTTTCTGTCATCTGAAGTTAAGCATCCACTTCGGTTTGTGAGAAATTTGGTCATTTTCTAGAACTTCATATACAAGAAAATATAAATGTCCGGCAAATAACCCTACCCATTCAAGTGGGCGTGGGTGGCCAAATCCGAAAATACGAGGAATAGCGAAAAGTACTCAAAGAAGTGTCGGGCCCGATTTTGATAAAGATCAAAACAGCATCATTGGATTTTTGAAAAATATTTGAAAAATATATTAATTAGGACTATGGTATACCTAATGGTAACGTGAGAAAAATAATAAAAAAAAATGTTAATAATGAGCTCTATCCTTAAGTTTGTCGTATGCCATTACTTTCCAGAATTTGTTCCTTATTAGCGACACTATTGAATGGTTAATAGTACAAATTGTGTTATTTTTGTCAAATTCAACGGGTTCGATTCCAGGCTAGGAATATTGATTTTTCAAAAATCCAATAAAGCAGTTTTAGTTTTCTTCAAAATCGGTGCCGAGACTCCTTTGGTACTCTTCCCTATTCCTCATAGCTTCGGATTTGGCCATCCACGCCTACTTGAAAAATTCACTCTGTATACAACGGTTTACCCTTGTTTGGTATAACAACGTTTGCTCGAAAATCGTTTCGCCTAATTTTAGTTGCAATAAAGTCATTTCGCATAATTATTCATTTGACCGAATATTTAATTGGTAGAATTTTATTTAGCATAATTATTTATTTGACATAATGTCATTTCACCGAATTTTCATTTGCACTAATTTTATTTAACCTAATGTTTGATTGATAGAATTTTATTTAGCATAATTATTTATTTGACATAATGTCATTTCACCGAATTTTCAAATGCACTAATTTTATTTAACCTAATGTTTAACTAGACTAATAATGATTTGGTCGAAAGATCGTATCGAATATTCAGTTCAGTAATAATTCAGTGAAAACGCCCTAAAGTCGCTTCTGGCACTCGCCGGCCGCTGCCGCGGCACGCTCGCTTCGCTCGCTCGGCTCGTGCGCTTTGTTCATGTCAACCTAACTCGCTCGTCGCTTCGCTCCTCGCTAACCTATTGTTCAATTGAACATTCGATGAAATGAAAATTATACCACCTGAATAATACATCAAATGAACATTATACTTTTTGATCAATAGCGTAAATGTTGTTATCGCAAATGAACATTCGATGAAATGAAAATTATACCATCTGAACAATACATCAAATGAACATTATACTTTTTGATCAATAGCGCAAACGTTGTTATCGCAAATGAACATTCGATGAAATGAAAATTATGTCAATCGATATTATACAAAGTGATTATTTTCTCAAACGTTGTTCGAAGAAATGATTTTGGACTAAACGTTGTTATACCAAACAAGGGTGAACAAAAGTCAAAGTCAAAGTCAAAATTACTTTATTCATTTAGGTACAATTTGTACACTTATGAAAGTCAATTTTGATGCCATCGGTTCGAGAGTCTACCAGGAGGCCTTGTTCTGAGAAGAACCGTATACAACACTTAATACTGAGCAATAAAAGACTTAAAATTCAATGACTTCATACTTATTATTTGCAATCAAAAGAAAAACACATCATGATTATGAGGAGTAACCCTTACTACTTCATTACCTATCGTGATCGCTCTGGAGGTACATCGCTTGTTTCGCTTAATACAACGCCAGGACACCTTCCCATTTACTTCGTGGACCTTGCTGAAACGGTGCCCGTTTATAAGCAACATTGTATTCCCGATTCGGTTGACTTCAAACATAGCCCTGATGTCTGAAATTAATGACGTCAGAATCAAACATACAAACTTAAAATAAGAAAAAAAATTACAGACAGTAGGCAAGCTGTCTTATATAGTTCACTTTTAATACCTCACTTCTGTACGATCAAATTAACATATGTTGTTTTGCTTTCTGAGCGTAAGATTTTGAAAATAATCTATACAGTGGGGCACCGTAAGGCATAAAAATGATAAAATCTCGAAACTATTATCACTTGTACTTATCATAATGTACTATTATCACACTCACTGCACAATAATATAAACATTAATTTTAAATAAACAAAAATCAGAAATTATTTTTTTTCGGAGCGAACAACAACAAAAACAGCTAAGTTTTAAACCTAGCAAGTTGCCAGGGTACTATTCTGTTAGGGCCCACGTTAACAACACCCAACAGCTGCTGTTGTCCCCTCTATTCCCCTCCGCACCCTTCATCGGTATACCTGCAGTCCTTTGAGACCCAAGATCAAGTTTGTAATAGTTCTTCATTTTAAAACATAACTTTAAACTAATATAAGTGGAGGTAAACTCCAAAAAAATAATAATTATTATATAAAAATATTTAAACAATTGAGATCGCACAATTTTTTTTAAACATTTTTTATATACTATGAAAAATACATTTCCAAAGTTTATATAAAGATTCATTGACTGGCCCTGGATTCCGAGGTATAAACCTTACGGCACCCCACTAATACTTATATAGTAATTATTATAAAGCTGAAGAGTTTGTTTGGTTGAATCTCAGGAACTACTGATTTAAATAAAAAATTATTTAAGGCGCGTTGTCGGTTATTATTAAGGCTTTATAATAACCGACATTAACGCGAGCGAAGCCGTGGGCGACCACTTGTATTCCATACAACAAGCCTAAGACTAGAAATCTCTCCTTAAACGTATTAAACGTTTTATGTCACGTATTATACTACCACATACGATATCGTTGAATATATTGTATTTTTAATTAATTAATTATGCAATCTAAAAGTAGTACTTACCACTTGCAGATATGTAAGAGAAGATAATCATGTGATATTCAAGATGATGAATGATGACACAATGCGTTTTCATCGCACGATGAAAGTAATGGTTCTGTGCTAGCGCGAGTTCAATCCGGGAACTCTGAAGAAATCCTTTATGTTGAATTGAGGCTGTCAGCGCGTGGCCTAACCCTCAATTTATGGCCTAAGTGGCTTAGGCCACTTACGAAGTTTACGTTGAGAGAAAAAAATCAATGGAAAAAGAGCTTTTGCAACGCCATCTATTGACGCTTGGTGACAAGAGATAGGCCGTTTTTGAATTAAATTTTAACACATTTTTATTTAATTGTAGAAGATGAATCATTATATGAAAAATTGAGGGTTAGGCCACTTTTGCGCTGACCGCCTCAATTCACCGTGCGATGAGAACGCATCATCTCATCGTACTAATTTTTTTTTTCTTAATTAGAACGATCGAACAATGACATAATGAGTTTTCGTCGCACGATGAAAGTAGTCATGCGATCGTTCAACAGCGGATCCTAATAGATCGTACGATGGCGATAGCACGATGATGATCGTCACTTGCTCCCCGTATTACTGTGCTCGCATGATGATATGTGACCAATTAGGAAACCTTAAGGAGATCTGTTGCTTTGATTGCATGATCGAACGATCAAATCCATCGCACGATCGTTCAAGCATCTTCTGTGCTCGCGCGATGGCTAGCGATCTTCAATTAGGACACTGAAGGAATATTGTATCGTAAAAAAAATATGTCGTCGTGTAAAGTAAGTCATCGTCTCAGACCAAATAAATAAGTACAGATGGAGCGTTGCGAAGAAAAAACTGAGGCCGGCTTCATATCTATGTGATGAATAGCCGGCTTTTATTAGTATAAGGCTAGGCGTAGGTTCGTAATGTGTGTGTGCGTGAAACTGTGCACGTACACGGGCGACGCGCGAAGCGTAGTTTTATTATACAGGCCTCAGTTCTTTTCTTGGCAACGCTCCGTCTGTACTTTTTGGTCTGAGGTCATCGTGCGATGACGCCATAAGAACGCATCGTATCGTCGTACGATTGTTTGCCAATCAGGACGAAGCGATAGGCCTCTTTCTGGCCGGCTCGGTGCGTTTTCGTACTTAAATGAAAGCTTTCTGACTGCTTCGATTTAATGCGTATTCAGTATAGAGTACATACAATAAGGCTCTGTCCTCTTCTTGCCCGCTCCGTAAGTTCCATCCCACCCCCCCGGCACCGTCCCACCACTCACGATAATATGAACGGTACTGCACCGAAACCGTGCCAGTAAAGATTCTGTGCCGAAACGAAAATGCACCGAGCCAGCCAGGAAGAGGCCTTAATAAGTGGCTAGTCATAATAGATCTTCTTCTAAGCACCGAACTTATAAATGAAACTCTGGAAGTTACATTAAATTTAATTTCTTCAAATATTCTTCAATATAAAATTAAATTTGCTTCACAAACAAATTATATTTAACTTAAAAACGCAAAAAGATTTTAAAGTTCTAAATTTGTTACATTGATTAGTAAATGAAATGTATGTTTTGGTAAGTAATAGAAACAATGACATATTTAATTGGACGCCCATACGTATATTTCAGAATATCTTATAGTAGAAACAATGACATATTTAATTAGACGCCCATACGTATATTTCAGAATATCTGAAATATATGTATGGGCGTCTAATTAAATATGTCATTGTTTCTATTACTTACCAAAACTTCACGAAATCCGTTTGGCAATGAATGTTTGGCAAAGAATTTCACGAAATCCGTTTGGCAATGAATATTGAATCCATGAAGGTCGCGTTCCCACTATGTTATGACGAAAGACTATCGTGTCGTTTAAAGCATAGTGGATTGGATATTTAAATGGAGTTGTTCACATATTACAGTAAGACATGATGAACTGCCGTCCACGACTTCATTTGCAGTGTCGGCAGATTGTCAAGTCAATTCAGGCAGTCAATATAATGGGAATAGGATGACAGTCTTCCAACGATAAATTAATCCTTACGACATAGTGAGAACGAGCCCTTAATGTGCGTAATACTCAGTCACGACTTACACACACGGGGCAAAAATAGTTTTGCAAGTGATTTCTCTTATTTCTCTATGCTCAATTGCATATATAATATTATCGCGATAAACTATTTTATTTGCGAGGGCGCATCTAGAGATACAAATCTGTAAGCTTTTTTTGCCGCCTGCATTAACAAGGAAAATATCTCTTGGTATTGAGTCTGCGTATTTAAACAATTGGTACCGTTTTATATTTCACAAAAGGCTCATAATGAGTGAGCTCCTAATGGTTATGGGCTTGTTTTTCTTTAATAACACGATTGTGCACTGTAACAGCTGACGCTTTACATCCAGAATTTCGTTTGCAACACCGCCAGAACACTTTGTCACCACATCCTCTGTCTTTGTTGTACCTATCACCTCTTATTAATAGAACTAGGTTCCCTCGGTTGGATTCAGCAAAACAGTAATCTGGAATCACAAAGGTTTAACTTATCAGAAGATATCGTTTTAAACTGAGGTGACGATTTGAAGAGAAAATTTATGTCTAACTATACTGCTCAGCGTATGTAGCCTTCACTATGTCATCGAATTTTTGAGAAGGACTTTTAAGTACTCAAGCTTTTTACCGCCTGAGAGTTTTCTAATCGATGAATCTCACTGCTGCACGATCGATCCAGAAGAGATAGAAGTAGAAAAAATACGTAAATATAATAAATCCAAAAACATTTGAAAGTAGAACATTTATTGAAACAATCTGACGTTTTATAGATGCTAACATGCAGCCTTATCCATGCAATGACATCGAATGCGTATTTAAGTGAGGAGTCGAGATTTGGCAGACCTATTACAGCCATGATTCTAGGTGAGATCTTTAGATTGTAGCATCGGTCCTGGCTATCGGCATTTGTTTGTAGGATCACTGAAGGATTAGTTACTGTTTGGATTTGGTGCCCCTATAAAGGTCTCTCCCTTTTTACTATGAACACTACGGACCGAAGCGCATCGCCTATTTTTCATAATAAAAAGGATACGGTTCCGAGCTGACCTTTATGTAGACGCATGCAACATTAATGGGAAAGGGGCCAAACGAGTAGACGGTTCACCTGATGTTAAGTTATTACCGGCGCCCATGGACTTGCAATACTAGAGGATTTGCATTGCGTTGCCGGCCTCTTTGTTGAAAGGAACATGCTCTTTATAACCAATTTCCAAGCAGGAGAAGGTTGTGTATTCGTCTGTATGTATTTTTTTATGTATGTACATCGATATCTCCGTCATTTCTGGACCTATTTTCAAAATTCTTTTTTAATTCGATATTGTTTACTCCTGAGGTGGTCCCATTGTCACCAAATCAGTAACTGATGATGGGAAGCTAGGGAAATCGAAGGCAACCCTCGGAAAACAACGGAAAGGGAGGGTTACTCATATTTTTTATAAAACCATTCTAGTATGATTGTGTCTGGTAGTCTAGATGATAATTATTGAAATATTAAAGGTACTCCTATAGGCCGATACATGAATACGATTACGCTTGTAATACCATAAAGGGTTGAGCAGAGCCTTTGGTAATATTTTGTCACACATAAAACCACCTCTGGCAGTATGAACCATGCAGTGCCTCCAAATAGTGACAGGTTGCCAGCCTGTCGCCTACATAAATGGGACACAAAACCCAAAAAGTAATCCGCCGAATGGCAACGCACTTCTAATGTTAAGTGATTTACCCTTAATATTGCAAGTGTCTATAGGCGACAGAACCACTTAACACCGGGTGGATCGCAAGTTTGTTCCCCATCTCGTAATATATATAAAAAAACAACAATTATTCACAGCAAAAATAGAAAAATAAACAACTTTTAAAAAATAGTCCAACCGACTTCATAAAGTATAAAAATAACATATTATTTAAATGTGTGCTAGGTACCTGCTGTACTGTTTGAAGTCGGTGCCAAACCAATTGATCACACTATCCCGCGATTGCGACCGAACGTGCCAGCTTGGGTGATGAGGGGCTCGTTGTGCTGAACGATTGGCATGGCTTGGTACCGAGTTCAAACAGTACAGCAGGTACCTAGCACACATTTTAGTAATATGTTATTTTTATACTTTATGAAGTCGGTTGGACTTTTTTAAAAAGTTGTTTATTTTAATATACAACAAGTAAATTATTAACCAACACCCTGAATACAGGTGGTTTGGGATCGGCTACTGAGTTAATATCAATATTTTTCTTTGAAAAAAAAAAAACATAAAGTATCCAGAAAATATTGTACTCTTGTTTTTTTTTTCAAAAAAAAATAGCTTTTTTTAAAATTTTTTTTTTTTGTAATCTACTCAGAAGCCGATCCCAAACCACCTGTATTCAGGGTGTTGGTTATTTAATTTACATGTTGTATAGAGGAGGTATCGGTTCGTGAACAACGCTGCCGATAGTTGGTTCCCCAGTCTTGTGGTTCGCGGAAAAATAATTGCGCTAAAAACGCAGGGTTGTTCCAGACTGTAGGGATGAATTTGACGCCACAAGGAACGATGGTGGAAGCGGCAGGTATAAGTACGAACATCTCCTCAAAATACTCGCCATGATACAAGCGATAGAAGATGCAGAGTGATGCCCCATATCTTCGCAATGCCAAAGTGTCTAGCCAATCAGAAGCCGCTGGTTTGTCAACGCTTCTAACCGCTCTCTTTTGTATACAGTCTAAGGGAAGAAGTTGGTACTGGGGTGCCTCGACCCACATATGAGAACAGTTTTCAATGTGGGTTCGAATTTGCGCCTAATACAATTGTTGGCGATGGGCCGGCTCGAAATACAGCTTTGATCTGTTGAACACCCAAGCTTCATAGAGGTCAACTTAGCCTTGCTAAATGTTTAAGCTCAACGACCCTTTTGAGATTATGAGCTTCATAGCATATATATAAACGTAGAAGATTCGATAAATATAACATTATATTTATGCCTGTACCTGATTACTAACTTACCTAAAAAAAAATTACAATGCATAGAGTTCCATTGACTGTTGAGTTTAAACATTGTGAACTAGAGACGGTACATATAAAGAGTATGATTGAGAATTATTCAACTGTTTTTATTTCATTCGAACATGTGGTTTTCATAAAAGCATTCGAGACAGTATCCTCTTTTGCATTGAACGCAAAAAGATTTGATTTTTTTAACTTTCCTATTAGCCTCACGACTACTGAACGTAAAGCGTAGTTTCTGATAACACCCCACACAAATTCTTCTCTTTTCACTCTTTCTTTGAAGCGTGTGGTTTTTCTTCAGAGTAACTATACCTAAATGACCTGCACAACAAAAATAACATTCAGACATTTGATTTCTTCTACGTGTTAATAATTAAAATCACTATCACTTACATGATTTTTCAACGATGTAGGTACCTCCACCCTTAATGCTTAAGGACTTACAAACTCCAAAATTACCCAAAATCCACATTTGTTCAGTACCTATAATTTTAATTCTATAACAATGGAGTATGGTTGGAATGTTATGGAAGAAATTTGGGTAGCACAACCTGTTGCCGTAAGTATATAAGTATTTGATATACAAACTACAAGTTCAAAAGTAAAATAATTCATTCCGAAATATTTTATTCCTAACTTAATTACACTTACACTAAATGAATATACGTAATTTAATAAGCTAAACTAGTTCTGACATAAATTCGGTTTAGTTCATTTTATCGGAATACATTTATCACTGTAAAAAACACATTAAATCAAATAAAATAACTGCGTTCAAATATCATCGGAAAGTCAAAATAATCAATAATTACAGAGGAAAAACAGAGAAAAGAAGAAATTGATGAAATAGATACAGGGCACAGAGGATTATAGTCAGACCGTTTAACTCAGTCCTCGCCTGCGCGGTACAGAGGCGCGTTTAACGCAGGCGAGGACTGAGTTAAACGGTCTGCCTATAGAGGCCTATAGCCTATTGAATTTGAAATATTGCTCGATCTGAAGCAGGACCTTGACCTTACACAAGGCCGCAGTCAAATAACACTACATTTTCGTAATGCTACATTTCTATTGTGGAGTAAGGTAACCAGAGCTACAAGGCTAGAAGGTGGGTTGGAATATGTACAAAATCATAACTTTAGGAGTTAAATCCAAAAAGCCAATTAATATTTACAACTGATTGTAAAAAGTGTCAAAAGAATAGGTAAGTGATTCGTTAATGTTGAAACGTTTTGTTTCGTGAAATTTGGAATTCACAGAGAGTTACTTAAATGTACAGTGACGAGCAGTGAAATTGACCCATATTTGACAGCCTTATTCTCAGACAGGAGGCCAGCCCAAAAATAAGACCGCCAAAACCTTCATACTGCACCAACCACAAAAAAATGGGAGCAGAGTAGGAGAAAAAAGAAATGGGTTCTTAAATTGCTTTTGACTGTACTACTATGTCAATTTCCATCCTTTTCGAGTTACCTTAATTCTATTACTAGATTATTTAGTGGTTATGATAATTATTAAATGCTATAATTTGTTGTTCAACAGTGATGACGGTGCATTTGCAACCCATTTTCCTTTGGGAGCACCTCCATATGCTCCTGCTTCCGTCCAATGCTCGATAGGAATCCCTGTGGAACTTGTACTTCCCCATGATCATAAGTAGGTGCCCACATCGTGTCTGGGTGAAGTATACTGCAATATTTAAAAAAATCCGATTATCTGACTCCAAATGAAAATGCGACTGATAGAAAATAAAAATTGTTACTTATGAGCGTTTTTGTGTTCTCGAACATTTGAGTTTACTTTGACAAAGTTAAAGTTATTGAAGTTAAAAATCAAAGTAGACATTATTGATTATTTATTTATTAAATTTGATAACTTTACGAACTAAAATAAATGCTTCATTACTTCACTACTTAATTATGTCCCATGGCCACAAATCATTAACAGCAAAAGTAACGACAATGAGGTAGAGAAAACTAAAACTAATAGCTGCGAAAAGACCAACTATTTTTAAAGAACATAGACTTCGAATTTTATTCAACATTATCCGTAATATTAAATTCGATAAAATGCAAATCAATAGCATTACATAATTATGTCTAATACAACAAGGTCCCTAAAACTAGTCATATGAAAAGTGAAAGCAATATAAATGATTCTAAAAGATATTTGATTCACATTAAAGATGTCACAGAAACACACTGCATGAATGTAAGAGACGCTATAACTTGATTAAAAAACCAGTGATTCATTCACTGAAATTTCCAAAATCATAGTTGAGTTAGTCAACAAAGAAATGTAAGTACCTACACACAAATCAAGATGCAAAATATACATTTAGATATGATTTACAATTATTTTACAAATTACACGTATTTTGCATATTTTTCCACTGTTAATACATAGTTAGTAGAAGACAAAAAAGGTGGGAAAAGGAAGTACAGACTAACACGAAAGTTTGCTCAATCTTTTTTAAGAATAGCTGGGTAAAATTGAAAGTCAGGTTACAGGTACATTGACGTAATTGTCGAGAGGTATGGTTAGAAAGAAGATATAGAAACAATAATTGAGAAAGGGATGCTCAAATGGCCCGGTCATGTTGAAAGAACGTGTGAAAGTAGAATAACGAAAAGGATATATGAATCGGAAATGAAGGGAGATGTGAGACTGGGAAGACTTACGTTAGGCGAACGTTTATCGATAAAATCCAAATCATCTCGAAAAAGGGACAGGTCTAAACTTTTCAAAATCGCCGAACCAATAAATTTGATAGTATGCGCACAGAATGTAAGAGAATCTGCATTAGAACGTCGCTATGATAAATATTACTCCTACGAATTCCTCTTATTTCACTACTTCTAAAGTTCTTGCCCTTTCAGTTGTGGTTGTGAACCAAATTGCTTTTAACTATCACGTTTTCCATGGTGATGAAGCAAGCCTTGCACTTCAACTTAGTCCTCCGTCGTCGACACCTCCATTGAGCTCTCACTTCTGAACCGCGTTCTTTGTTAAACCAGTGACCTCCTATTAACATCCTTTTCTGTCCTTGAGGTAAATTAATAATGAATGGTGTATCTGAAATGATTGTAAAAATGTTTATTTCAAACTTTAATAGCAAATAATTTTTTTGTCATATACTGTTACTGGGTGCTCCAAAAGACATTTATAAAGAGAATAGGCACGTAAAGGTAAAGGAAACACACACGATGAATCCATAGAATTCTGAAACTTTTCTTCTCGAGTAATCATAAGAGTTAAAAGTTTATTTTAAACTAAGTAATTTAAGCCTGATCTGTACAATAATAATTTAATATGTTCCTACTTTACTGAACAAGTATTAAATTTTTATAAAATTAGCAACAAATCGTTTTCGTTACCAAAGTTAGTTCTGACAAATTTGGATTCTGTAAAAGTATCAGTGTAGTTGGGCAACTACAGGTATTTTTTTCAAAAGAAGTCTTAACCGGACAGAGGACTTACTTATTCTAAAAGAAGTATCTGATCTTCAAGAAGTAAAAACAAAAAAGCGTTTTATCTTTTACATTTATTGACTACTATATTACATTGCAATACAGTTGCAATTGAAACTGAAATGCGAGTCACTCACCATAAAATAATAAAAAATAAAATTTGGAAGTTTGAAAAGTAAATAAATGAATATAATGAATGTGAATACTATTTAGGAACCTGAGTCTCGAAGTTAAATGTTCTCTTTCAAAACAAAGAAATAAAAAGATTTCAGACAAAACTAGTCAAAGTATGTGATGCTAACAAAATGTTTTATCTTAGAACAATCCCTACTCGCTATAATAAAACAAACTAAATGCAAAGAAGTTATACTATGTAATGGTTGTCTTTGTAATTCGTATGTTGGTATATTGAATCCTTTGGTGTACAAGCATACAAGAATAGACTTAAAAAACTTAAAAGCAATTTTACATGTATGTAGGTACCAATAATTATCTGTAGAATGATTCCTTTTTTATTCATTATTTTTATAAAATTACATGGGTACAGACACACCCTATTACTTAAGTCAAATTAACATAATTGGTTGTTTATTAAATCACAATTAATTTCAATTAAATTAGCGATGACTGTTATAGTATAGTACAATACTGTCAAAACCAAAGTGATATTAAAGAAGTCCACACTGTTTCGCATGGAATGGCCTAATCTTCCATGTCTTTCTACAACGCAGAAAATCAGCAATAGAACTTATTTAGGCTGATGATATGATAATATTGATGGTAATTGTGATGAAGATGATAATGATGAAGTCGATAATGATATCGATGCCGCTGATGATGATGATATAGTTCCATAGCTTAATTTCAGAGTACTCTGAAGTACTGCCCATCCTTTGTCTTAAACAGTTTCGGAGGAATATGATTGTGGGCCATATGAGCCAATGCAATGCTTCCGTCGTTGGCTAGTCTCAACTTAGCTTCACAAAGGTTGGCCACTTTCCTGGAGCAGTAGTAGTGTTTCGGACCTCGTCTTGAAAACGTAAAGTTCTTGTAAAGCAACAAATGTTTGCCATCAATCGTAATAAACTCGTACGTATCTGAAATATCAACCAAAGATTAAGTAAGAAGAATATGACAAACAGCAGAATTTTTATGGTTTATGACATCATAAGACGTAATATACGTTCCTGTTTATTTTTTGCCATGCTTTCATTTCCAACTGTCTTCCTTACTTGTTTCATTCATGATAAAATCTTGAGTATTTTATTTCCGTATTACGGATTATGGTGCACAAACTGCTGAAAGGAAGGCCAAAGAAAAGATTTATAGACTGTCTGAAAGATGATAGAGGCAAAAAAGTTTATGTTGAGATGAATGGGCTAATTGGAACATGGCTTTGATGAAATAGACAAATTGTCAATGCAGTATTAAGACGTTAAACATAAACACAATAAATACAACCTTACCCTGAAATAGTAAGCCAAAATACATATTTTTTTTTTATTATTTTCAAAGATGGTTTGAGGAGCCAAGCAGCGATCGTGTAAAAGAAATTGTGGCAGAGTAACTGCTTACTATCAAATGGGATAAATATTAGCTCAACCTTTTTATTTTTTTCCTTCTTTTCTTCCATAAGGAACGTACATCTCTCGCATTTGGACCCCACATCTGCTTACCATTAGATGGAATCACTGGAATGGACTCATTTGTGTGACCTTTTTATAAAAAATGGCCACACGTGTTATTTCAACAAGAACTCGAGAAAAACTCAAGAAACAAGTTAAATTTTCGATATTCACATTTATTGCTGTCAAAATCTTTCTCGCTTATTTTAATCATGTCAACGAAATCTTCATTAACAAAGAATATCAGGTTCACAAAAAAGTAGCATTTCGAAGTTCATGTACAGTTTAAAAAGCCTGAGAATTTGCAATTGTTTAGACAAATAAAAAGTGCTGATGAAATTTATTTTCAGTCATAACGATATTTGAGTGAAAAAAAAATCACAAATACCACTCTAATTGCAAGAATTGCTGCCCTTTGTGATAAGGCTTCTCTTCATACATTTCAATGAAAATTATTCATCTAATGCGAATTTTAATCTCAGTCGAGAACTTATAATAAAAATAAATATTTTAAATTCCAAAATTAAATGACTAGACAATATAATTTTAGCACTAAAGAATTTCTTAAACTCTTCAGACAAAAATAAAATACTCTTTTATTACTTTATTTAGCGCTCATAGAGATTTTGAATGTGACTTTATTACACTAGGTGTATAGGATCCTGGTAAATACCACGAAGTAAGTGGACTTTAGAAAGGACTTATAGTAAAAAATACACCACATTATCGAAAGTCGATCAAGTGTGTGTAGTGCCTTCTTTATCTATAACCTCACTAAGCAGCTTTGTAAGTACCCGCAAGTAAAATAATCATTAACTTATTGGACAAGAATAATGTTGCTAAACACAATAAAAATAAATAAGTAAATTTTGGTAAATTTAAAATTATCTACCATTATAACACCAATTACTAGTAATTTTAAGTCTATTTTTGTAAATGTATTCGTTACAAATCGTACAATCGTCTACCTACACTTACAAATAAGTTTATAGTAAAATTACCCGTTTTGTTATAGGAATAAGTTCGTTATTTATAACATTCATTCCAATTTCTCAATATACACATATATATTTTTATTTTGAATAAAGAACATAATCGTTGATATTTAGGGCATTAAAATTATCTAATCTTTCGTCACCCCAATTCATCCTTGCTGAGCGTACGACTCAATAGTCCAGCTGATTTTAACGTAGAGTAACTTTATGAAGCCGAGTTTTTGTTGAATAATTATTGGGATTAAAACAAGCCTAATTATTTTTAAATAACAAAAAGTCGGTCACCGATAGTTAAACATAAGCGTCTTGCACCTGTAAGTACCTGAAATCACTAATTTGGTACTACTGGTGAAAATACAGCAATATCAATTTTCAATAATAACGTATTTAGGCCATCTTTAAGACATATAGGTAATTAACATGGATGATTATGATCTTGTCGGATCCTGATAATGACGTTGTCAATAGTCATCACAAAAGCAGGACAGCCGTGATTCTTCTTTATGCATCTCCACCTGACTTTGATGCCTTCATTCTGATGTACGGTAAATCGATTATTGCCGATATCAAGGCATCGTTTGCCAGACTGGGTGAACCCAAAAAAGGCTGAAAGCATAAATAAAGGTGTAAACAAACATGTAACTAATAGGTACAGGTATTGATAAAAAAAAATTCAGGAACTCTTAACTTTTTCTTCATGCTAACTAATAATACAATTGATAATACTTCTGGTTGTTCTAAGTACAAGGTATGTTACTCACTATAGACCCAATGATTATGTCACAACGGTCATTCTTCGCGTTAGGATTCTTTGCCTAATTACCGTAACCTTTCTCAGTTTTCGGTAATTGTCTTGAACTCATTAAAATATGAAACATATCAAAGATACGTTTTTAATAATAAATGTGGCATTTTAATATTATGAGCGGTTTTGCGATAATGAGACTTACTTTTTTTTGGTACGGTAATTACTTAAGACTAAAATTTTATGTAACGATAATTAGAAAACATCATAAGTCTATGTAAAATTATAGAAAAAAACACATCACAAGTAGGGAGTATTAAATTAAGTACTCTAAATAAAAAAAAAACACTTTGTCATTAACATTATTTATAAAAAAAAATAAGGCAGTTTAGACCAACTAAAATCAAATCACTTTAGCAAAAACACAGTCATTATCTTAGTTTGTACTTTCACATTCGCTGAAACGATATTTATTAAATAGACACATAAATCTTTCAAGAAGTTATAATTATATCTATATGTCTTACATATAAATCAAATCCATCAAGCACATAACCAATAGAGGAGTAATGTCACTTATTTTGTTCTAAAATAATTCCGCCAAACAATTGAAACTACGCGTCATACAAGAGATGGGGATACACAGGCATGCAACTGTTGTTATTGATATCGTTACCTAGCTATGAAAAAGTAAATAAAAATAAGCTTATTCATTTTCTTTATATATCTTATAGTAAATCTTAATTCAACAAATTCTAATCAGAAAAAAATACCAGCGACATTGACAGAAAAATCAAAATAAAGAATTAATGATAAAGAAAGTTTGACATTGGCAGTCAAATAAGTAAACATTAAATAAGGAAATCATAGGGAGTTAAACCACAAAAAAAACATACAGTCGAATTGATAACCTCCTCCTTTTTTGAAGTCGGTTAAAAATCAGTGAAAAGTGAGAAAATATCAGAGGAAGTGCAAAGAGTGAATTAGTTACATAAAACGCGAATAAAGCTTCAAACAGTTTTCATAATATTTTTAACTAAGAAATGTACCTATTAGGAGCAAATAAAATAAAGCTATTTTGAAGGAATAGTGTGTTATTGCACTGCAAATATCGATACACGTTTAGATTTATGATAATGCAACACTAATAATAGTGCGATTGACAGTTTGACGCTAGCGAAAAAACGCTAACCTGTTTCGGAGACGGCTGACGCGTATTACCACTCTATTGGTTATGTGCTCGAAGATCAATTCAGACTTTTTGAGAAGGAACTTTTTAAATAAATAAACTTCCATAATATGAATAGGTTACACAGCTCATGAGATCCACTTACATAAAAAAATCAACTTTAACTAACAAAGGAGCAACATAATTACATATTTTTATTTTTGTCTCTATATCTTTTATAGTAAGCTCTGAAATTTTCCCTGTTCCTTTTTTGAGTCTTTTTCCTATTTTCTGGTGACATTTGGCAGATAGGTAGTATTTTTTTATCACTTTTTCTCTTCAGGTACCTTTCTCTCTCTTTTTGTTTTGAATCTGAGTACAAAATAGGGTCATTTTTTATTCGTTCTCGACGTTCTCGTGCAGCGAGCCTTTGCTTTTCTTTAAGTTCCTCACGAGTAATTTTTGGTTTTCCCATCCTTTTATGAAAAAAAACTGAAAAATAATTAAGACAGTGCATCAACTATACTTACAACCAAATTATTAAACATAGGTATTTATGTGAAATGTGAAAGTTTGTATGTTTTTTTTTAAGAGGAACGCGTGGCCAATTAATCTGTCAACAGCACTAGGCGGTAGACTAATATGGATGGTCGTCTGGGTAGGTACAACCGCCTTTCTTATTTCTGCCGTGAAACAGATCGCTGTGTTTCTGATTGAAGGGAAAGGTAGCCAGTGTAATTACTGGGCATGGAAGGCTATCATCTTAGTCCCCAGAATGGCAACGAACTTGCAGTGTTGAGTGATTTACCCTTAATACCTATTGCAAGTGCCTATAGGCGACGGTAACCACTTAACACCAGGTGGGCCGCAAGCTTGTTTGCCATCTCGTAATATATAAAAAAAAAATCTTTCTAAACAATTCTCTGAAACGACTGGGCCGTAAAAAATCTTTTACCATTAGAATTCTTAATTAGCTCGGACATGCAATTATTTATAGACTGATTCTATTGAGTCGATATTTTGGTATGCGATAGACATGCTTAATACCACAGATACCTATATTTATCTAAGGAGATCGGTCAAATGAGTTTACACTAAGTCCGAGTGTCGCGATTAGCGGCCGTACTACATAACATGGTTCTAGTTGAGCATGCCGTTATATACACTATTGATTACGCGCGTATTGAGGACTGCGAAGCAATAAAAGTTAAGCACAGCCGCAAAGGAGATCGTTCAAATCGCTGAGTTCATAGGAAGTCCGAGTGTCGCGATCAGCGGCCGTACTACATAACATGGTTCTAGGGTTGAGCATGCCGTAATATACACTATTGATTGCGCACGTATTAAGGACTGCGAAGCAATGAAAATTAAGCACAAGTTATTCCATTATTCCATTACTTGCTAAATTACTGATTCACTGCGTTGGTTGTATGTTACAATTGAACAGGACGGCATTTTGAAAAAAAAATACGAAAATTTCTTTCTGACATACTACATAGTGAACTGGCGGCAATGTATGCCCGCGGGGCTTACACTCGTCACAAGTTAAACGCCGGCTTGGCCTATCTCCTTGTATTATTAAATCTGTGCTTAATACCCTTTAAAATGTTGAATGAAGCAAATCATACCAATACGTAAAAAAAATAAAGTCAAGTTTTAACATTAAGTTGGTATGCAGACACGTTACGGTGATTAGAGAACAGAGTTTTTGCGAAATTAAATAAGTAACAATTAGTTAAAACTGAGATCTATATTTTTGCAAACAACTAGATACAGATGCTAACTAATATATAAAAATAGAAGAATTCCTTAAATTTGACAATATAACTAACAATATTAGAAATAAAATCCCGGACACGTAAAAATTACTAAACGAAGAATGACCGACAAATATTCCAAAAGTTAAATCAACACATTATTAAGCTGAAGAGTTTGTTGGTTTGGTTGAACACTATTATCCCAGGCACTACCGATTCGTCGAATATTATTTGTGTGTTGGATAGTACATATATCGAGGAACGCTATAAGCCGACTATAAAATAACCGTCAAAACGCGAGCGAAGCCGCGGGCGACCACTAGTGATATAAATAAAAATGCAGCTACGTCAAACTAAAATATGTATTTTGCACCAGTCTTTTAAAATAACTAAAAATAATAAATTAATATACCTAAATAAGTAATAATAAGATCTAAATTCATTTCTAACAGTCATGCACCAATAATACATCCATATGACAAAATAAAAATCGCAACACATTAAACGATTAAGTAAAAAACGAAGATGCAGTTGTACAATAACATTACAATGAAAACAAAATTTAAAAAAAATTGACATCGCTTTAAAAAAAATACAAGAAACAAACAGATTTTCGACTTTAATACTTTCGTTTCAACCTCCCATTACGTTTAGTCGTAGAAATAAAACATAATGTTTTGTCTACAATTAATTACTGTAATCTAAAATCAACAACTCAATTAGCGCCACCGTGTTTGCAATTAATGCGTCATAAATTTTGATATTACATGTAAAATAAATATGTTCTAGTTGATTTACAGTAATATTAAAAAGAAAATTAGGGTAGATCAAAAATTACATCAGTGAGATCAACTCAAATACGTAGGATAAAACGCTGCAACAGGTCCGTGTACATAATTAATAATATTGCTAACTAAACTTTATTTAATTTATAACAAATAATAACAATTTTACATATCAGATATTTTAATAATAACATTGAAAATGTAAGTAAAACCTAATAATTTATTGTAACTACTACCGAACAATTGTTCGAGTACAGCGGCAACATAAATGTAAGTAAATATCCTGTTTTTAATTTCAGGCTGCTAACAATAGCGTCCAAACGGTTTGAAACTATGAACAACTATGAACGTAGACAGATAATTCTGCAATAAAATATCATATCAATCCGCAAGACCGTTCATCCATGACCATGGCGAATGCAACTGCGCCGAAATATCGGAATAATAACAAAACCGAGGTACGTGGTACAAACCCCTTTTTCACACAATTTAATGCTAACATTAATATAAATTAAATAAATATTTTTTTCCATTTTCTTAATCCATTTCAAACAGTCAACAGTCACCGATTTCATTGGCTGAATGATTCATTCATCATTGTCAAGGGATTCATACTCAGTGTCGTGATTGTGGGTTCCTTTTAACTTGATAACAGTTTGGTCAACGGTGAGGGCAGTGACTTTACACCCATATCTCTTTTTGCTGCATACCCAGTATGTGTGCCTGCCACCGCTCCAAGTCTTATTTCTAACAAATATGTAGTTTTCAATATGCAGCTTCATGCTGCCACGAGCTGTCGGAATAAGAACAGCATCTGAAAAAGGCGTAGGTTGAGAAATACTGACACAGCCAAATTAACTAAATTAACCCTTTGGTCCAGTTGTATCTGGGACCTTTGCACCCGTTTGTTGTTTGAGTGAATATGGTACTGTTACTACCCAAACAGTCCTGACTCGTTTCTTCAAAGGTGATAATGATGACTTGTGATGACCAGAAGAAAGTTTTTAATTTCATGATAGTGATGTTCTTTTTTAACATAACTAATCCGGCGTGAATGACGTGAGAAATTGCGTTTTCTTTTTCACGTGACTGATGGCTTTAAAATAATACTTATTGCTGTAATATATTAATTAGCATTGGAGAAATAAGGTAATATGATAAAATAATTCAGTTCTAGTTATAAAAGTATTTATATTTCTATAAAAAAGAACGTATTATTTTTATGCACAAATCAAAATTATTTAGAAGCTATTACTTAATATCTAAATATTTAGGAAATCAAGATCAACTGTACAGAAAATTGAAGAATAAATCTGTCTTATATAATTTAGCTTCGACAAACATAAAACCATCATAAAACTTTATATATCTTCTTTTACTTACTATAAAAACTACTCTTTTTGAAGCAGTTTTCGCAAACAAAACAAGCATGCTCCATACATATTGGTTTTTTGCAGGCGATGCAAAAATGCTTTGTCTTTCTATCTTTGGTAGTAGAGCAGTCCCTACATCTGACATACTTTCCCACTTTATTGGGAGGGCACATTGATGATGGTTCTCCCAAACCCAGAGCTAATCTCTTTCGCGGTTCCTTAAGAAGGCGATCATTGCTCTGTCTTTGGCGGAAGCTGTCTGCAATCAGAGACAAATAAGACATTGTGGAGTTTACACGCCCAAATAGAAGAAAAAACTATCATTATACACATAAAATTAAAACATAACCAAAACACGAAATAGTTACAACGACTATGAGGTCGGGTATTACGTACCCGCTCTAAGTTTGCGCATGTTTAATTTACTCCACCGCTCTGGCGCACCACTGTTAGTTACTGCCGCTCAAAATCACTTCCGCACCACCTCCTCCAGCTACCGAGTCAGCCCAGTTCCAGGAATCACACAGTTATGAAATGTTTTAAAAATCGGTGGCTATGAGATACCCGACCTCATTCACGCCGGGTAAAAATGTGTACATCTTCATTTACTAGGTGGTAGAACCTTATGTAGGCTCGTCTGGGTAGGTACCACCTTTCTTATTTCTGCTGTGAACCAGATCGCTGTCTTTCAAATTGAAGGGAAAGGTAGCCAGCTTAATTACTGGGCTTGGAAGGCATATCCTCTCAGTCCCCAAGATGGCAAAGCAGTTGTAGTGTTCAGTGATTTACCCTTAATATTGCAAGTGTTTTTAGGGGACGGCAACAAATTAACTCCAGGTCTGCCGCAAGCTTGTTTGGCATCTCGTGATATTAAAAAGATCATAACACGAACCAAGTTCTATACGAGATGTTTATTTAAATTGCACTAATGAATTCGATGGGTTGTAAAGTATTTATATCGATGACCTTATATCAGCACTGTTTGATTCTTCTGTTGTTATACTATCTAAATTTAAATAACAAGAATGAGATATAACAAAAGACCACTTTATTACCTATAAATATTGGAATGACAATTTCTTATAAGATCACGCTACTCTTAAATTGGGGAAAATTATACAAACTCACACGACTGTGCACACAAAGGTCAATTTCATTGTTTCGCAACAACAAATACGGATTATTCTAAATGCAATTCTCGTGTATACGTGTAACAAAATTGATGCACACCCTGCATGTAGTTTGTTTCTAATATTGAGTCAGTTATTTCCTATTTAATCATTTAAAACCAGTAATTAGTTACTAATTACCATCATTGCGCACTTAACCCACATTCCGTGGGTGCGCGTTGCTGCTGTTACCTACCTGGTATATACCTAAATATAATATGAACTATTGGTGGTGGTTTTTACGGAGACCATTATTTGCCCCTCGAACATATAGAAATCTCTATAGGGTGAACTTCTCATATAGGATATTAGACTTCCCACCGATTCCCATCTCCCGGGAGGCAATTGCACTGTCGTATAGACTCTATGGGGTTTGGGTCATAAGGGAGCGGCAAGCCCGAGGGTGTATGTAAGGACTTGGAGCTCGGTTCAGATGACCTTTTCTGAACTACAAAACTGAAAAAAAACTGCACGATTCTTCGTCTTTTTTTTAAAAAAATCAGTAGTTCCGGTACCATTTTGAGTTCACCCGAACCTATCAAAAGTGTCTACACAAGAAATGCCGAAATATTTGCACGGTGACTTGCAATAAGCACATATCAATTAAAATTTCCTTCAAAAATACAATTAAATACATAATTTATGTACAGCCTTTAACTTTTTAAATAACACTAAAATATTTTAAAGCCATAATAACTCCAGTTAATCATGTCTTTATCCATAACATATAAAAAATTATACCTTCAAAGTTATATAACATTTAAATATTATTCTAGTCAAAAAGTAAAGTAAGTCTAAAATTTAAATATTATTTATATTGACTAGGTTTTCATTTAAATAGTGAACTTTATCATAATTTTACCTATCTATACGTTATTATAATACATTATATACTCTATTTATGGAGGTGAATTACGATACACTAGAATTAAGATTCGGTACGGCACATGTCATTATCATCAAAAGTTAAGTGAATAATAATTAGAATATTTTAAAAAATTAAGCTTTTCCGTATTAATTGTTTTTCGACCAATTCAAGTTATATTACAATTATTATGTCTAGAATAATAGTGCTGAAAAACAATCTTGACACACTTATTAAAACTAATTTTATATTTCATTTCCTCGTCTTCATTGTCTGCAAAATTAACCCCAATGTAATCTACAGATTACTTCACTCTCTAATTCTGGTCCTACACTAACCCATAGCTTGATTCAATATTAACTACAATTCGTAAAATCAATAAATAAGGGTCCTGGGTGTTTTTGACCCACTTCTTATCTATATACCTTTATCGGACAGCAATTTGAAAATCATATATCTCCAGCTGACCTGCGTAAAATTTTAACAACTTTTAACTTCAAAATATTTTCAACGCAATTTCATGCAACCTTAATGCAAGGTCACAATTAGGATCAGAAAAAACGGTAATCTCACCGCAGTACAAGTAGGTACGTGGAGTCTTTAGCGAACTAAAGACACCGTTCACAGTTCGCTTGACACGCAGAAGGTAGGTTCAGTGAAACTGCTTGCAACCGTGCAAGAGTCCTCAACATAAAACTGCAACCAGTCTTAATTGACTCTTGACGCAGAAGTATTTGAAATATAATTTAACATGATAATAGACTAGAATAAAACCCTCAGAGATAGGAACGAGGAAGTGATTTCTGACTCACTTCGTAATTTATAATTATTCTATAGACATCTGCAGGTAGTTGCCAAGAATGTTCTGCCGATGACTTAGGAAACAATCAATCCATCAGCTTCTTCGACATTTTCTTTCACGATCGTAAATTATTAAGCTATAGGTACATCTTCAAGTCAATGGTTATGACAATTTTTAAGTCGTATCAATTTGTTGCCTATTGTTACAGCTGTAGCTCGACATTGCCTATCCTTCTTGATGCACACCCAGTTTATAGTAGGTCCTCGGCTGTCACTCCTTTTGTTAAAACGATAACAATCGATTATCATGGACGGATTCCCATAGCGAGTTGTGCAGAATTCTGGTATGGGTAATTCTGTGAAATAACGAACACATTAGTATTAACAGAAAAAGTGAGAATTTCCATCTCAACAAGTATTCTAATTTATTTTCGAGGCTCAAATCAGATGGGTTCCATTGTCATTATACTTACAGTAAATTAAGACAAGATATATTTAGATAACATTTTATATTATAAAAATATTACAGGAATCACGATTGATAAAGATCAATATTTCTTCTCTAAGAACAAATTCTTTTATCTACATTAGATAAACAAATATGTTCAAAAGGATTTATAACATGTAGTCTTATTTAAATTATTTTATTTATAAATTATCCTAATGTCTACCTTAACCTAAAACAGATGTTATTTGCTCTGAAATATCAATGTCATGAGTTTTCTTCTCTCATAAGTCCCAGATTGGTCTATAAGTGATTATGGTAATCGTTCATTCTTACCAGCGTCCCCTCTTCAGTCAAAGTCAGGATAGAAGCCGTACACCTCAAAGATCTCTTCTTAATGCAGACCCATCTGGTTTTCGCCCCCCAGACTCGCTCTTTGTTGAATCGGAACTCATTAAAGATTATCACGGGGGTGCCACGGTTGGACAGACCATATCGAAGCTCTGTCAATAGGTAGAATTGTGTTGTTAATGAAATAGGTACGCTATTTAATTTACTATTTAGTGCTCCTTTTCCAAATTATTAAATTATTGCCCCAAGATCATTATGACTGTGATCACCTTTTTGATGGAAAATTATCGATGGTCAGTGGCAACCACGTTAGTTTGATTTACGAGTGACCAATGACTTTTTTTCACCGTAGTCAATAATCTCAGCTGCTTCTGTAGAAATATGACAGTGGTAGTTACGCGTCTTAGCCATAAAAGGTGACTTTTACAAGTCATATCATCTCCTGATCGGCACATCACCTTAGTCCCCAGGATAGCAACGCACTTGTAGTGTTAAGTGATTTACCCTTAACATTGCAAGTGTGTATAGGCAACGGTAACCACTTAACACCAGGTGGGCCGCAAGCTTGTTTGCCATCTCGAAGTATTAAAAAAAAGCCTGACCAAAAAACTGTAAAAATAACTTACTATGCATATGCCCGTCCTGGATTAGTTATGGTATTGTATTGTGGGGGACAGCACTGACGCCCCAAAGATATTTCTTGTACAAAAGAGATGTGTACGAATTCTCGCAAATATAAATGTGAAAGAAAGTTGTAGACCTAAAAATACCATCTAAAAATCAGCTGTTCAAATTTGGAAACCTTGTAGGCCGACAAGCATATTGGCGGCGGGCTTCCAACACATTGTCATCACACCTAGCTAACATCCTCACCATTTCCGTGTATTCGATATTGGAATACCAATAGTCCACGGTAATAATAAAACATAAAAAAGCACAGAGTTAGGAAAGATCGATCGACCAATGCGGCGGCGGAAGATTCTGGCACACAAGGACGTGTTACGCACGCGCATCAAAGCGGCCGACTGATGGCCGGACGAAATAGATCAAGTACAGACGCTAGCGCCGCCTACACGGCCTATCCCCTGCAATTCGCAATGGTTTGTTGACTTCGGCACGTATTATAGAATGAGTCTCAAGAATCAAGCGACTTGAGCGTCTTACATCTCTATCACTTTGTGCTTGATAGAAAGTGACAAACGATTCTCAACACATGATTGATTTCTGAGCGTCATTCTGTAATACGGGCCTTAATCTTGGCGACGCACGTAGAGCTATTAACTTATAAGCGGTTTAATATTTAATTGCGCTGAATACTGAAATACAGGGTTTTACCTAGTTCGGCAGCAGAGGCTAATAAATATTTAATTTGTATCTGCCTAGTCCTAAGATGGTGCACTTTATATTCTGTATTTTATGGTCAATAAACTTATTATTATTATATATAAAAGACAAATCTAAGGAATTATGAAAAGTTCTTTAATAAACATTTTTGGTAATGATGTAAGCTATGCCTGTGTCCTGTGAGGTTGTTGGTGTTTTAAAAATAATCCTGTATATTGGAAATCTGCAAACTCGTTGAAAATGACATTCATTTATTCTTCCAAGTAAGATACCCCTCTACGTATACCTACTGTCGATGCAATAGGCCTACAAGGCTAAATTTACATGCGTATGCGTCCCCTGGGTCTTGAGCAGCTCGCCGTCATACGTGGTGATAGTCGCAGAACACTTCATGGCCCTTCTTCGACTACACACCCACCAGACTCGGCGGTCCGACTCACAGTTCTTGGTATATCGGTACCCGTGATACCAGAGGTGCTTTCCGTTATTTTCTATCATTACTCCTACAAGAATAAATGAGAATTTAATACGCAATTCTAGTTTAACGCATAATGGGGACCAACTTTCGCCAGTGGTGTTCCCGAACCGATACGACCAGTAGGCCTATTCGCTAACTTTTTTTGACAGTTGAAAGTGATCATCACTGAGTGAATTACATATCCATTGCTGTCTTACACGACACGCTATTATGACACTTGTCGTGTAAAAACAGCAATGGATATGTAAATCACTCGGTGATCATCACTTTTATCTGTCAAAAAAAGTTAGCGCTGGACATTTCCAAAAACAGAGCGAATTCTTTCCTTAACACATTCATTGCCAATCCAAAAAAATACGCTTTAGCGGGTAGTCCATAACGTTTATTTGTTTTTATTAATTGCATTTTTTTGTATGGGCCACGCCCCTTTTATAATAGTTGAGTCCGTGCTCTAGAGGCCCTATAAAAGTACATTTGCGATAGTATTTCAATTCCTATGGCAAAATCTTCACTCAAAACTCTTTAGAAATTTAACGCGACGTCGCGTAATGGGCCAAATTGAAAATCACTGCGATCACGCTACGTCACGTGATTCGCAATAAACGTGATAAAGGCCGACAACGCGATTGTGATTCCTCTGGTGTTGCTTATGTCTATGGGCGGCGGTGATCACTTAGGGACAGCTTGAAGCAGTCAGGATGGCCTGCGTACTCAATTACGCAACTGCTCGCGCGGTTCCGTAGACGACTGTAGTGCACTACAGGCGCACCTTGAAGCAGTCCATCCAGGCTGCTTTAAGCTGTCCGTATTTAGCGGCTCTTACCACCACGTGAACCGCCTGCTCGTTTGCCCCTTTTCAATTAAAAATGGGACAGCTAATTTCTCTGTACGTTGTGACAGAATCTCCAATAAAAAATGAAGACAAAAAAAAATCTCCTTGAAACTTCTGATTATCTCTTTCTAACCACTAGAGCACGTGTCACGTGACTGTCACACCGAATTAGTGCTGATTCAATACCGAAACGAAGGAAGGAGCCTTACAATGACAAGAAAAAGTAATTGCAAAATGGGTATCAAGTTCGTTGTTGTCAATTTGGCCACCCATCTGAATACTAACCGTGCACGCAGTTCCTGCAATGTTGTGAAAATAAAACTTACCATTATTCAAGAAAATAGTAAAAAGTTGCATGACAATATTGTTAAAATTATATATTTGTTTATAAGCAATGAGATTTTAGTACTAATTAAAATACAATTTAAAAAAAATACACAGATCGTTAATTAAAATCTTTAAATATAAACTTAAGGCACTAACGTTAACAAATTAAATTCACCAAAATACGTAGGCAAACGAGAGATATCATAATTGAATTAATAATAAAAATTTCAAATTAATGTTAATATTAAATCTCTTAATAATAACACTCAATAAAGTCAAAACTCAAACTCAAAACAAATTTCGTTAGAAGTTCTTTATAAATCACAATATTTATTCTTTTATCATATTTCAAATTTTCAAAAATATAGGAAAATCTCTTATCTCGTCCTAATCATTAATAAAAATACTAGATATCAACATTAAATTAAGAATTCTATATTTATCATCTACGTAGGAATATTAGATTATTACTAGTTTTGCCTTCTCAGCTGTCATAAAAATAATTATTAAGGGTTGGGGTCATGAGTGATACACAATGCCTCGAGACGCCAAGCGACGCGACCGACGCAGAGTGGCGGCACAAAGGTTGTGGGAACGTTTTCGAATTCTATCCATGAAATATCTATATATAGAATAATTTTTTAAGCGGGCCTTCAGGGTCAAATCCTAAACTATAAGGGATATCGATGCTCAAAGGAAAAAGATTATCTGAATCAAATCGAATGAAAACAATAGCGCGGCGTCGCTAAGCGTCTCGCGGTATCGCGTTGCGCAACGAATCAAATCAAATCTTGGTTTGAACTGACCCTTACATTATGTTTCTTTTTAATATACCTACAACTTAAAATTTATAAAACAAATAACTTTAAAAGAGGTGTCGCTAAATATATTATTTTATAAATTTTTACTAAAATTGCTCTGACATAGAAGCGATAAACCGTTTGAGAAACACGTGCCATTTTTTAATACGACTCAGAAACCCTTGACCTTTCTCATCAGATGGTATCTGATTGTAAGAACCAAGATGGATGATACCTGCTTCTATATTGTAGTTGATTGTACCTATAGGATACAGCAATCAAGCCTCTTAAAGGAATAAATGCATTATTGATAAAATAAAAATAACTAATTGACAGCTATGGTATTACGTACTCTTGTAATAACAGTTGTCAAATTATACAAGTATCTATAATAAGGAGATTGGCGACTTATTGGTGTTTACAGTACCTTTACTATTTTGTTTTACTTACTATTTAAATGGTAAGGAAATTATTTATATTTTTAGTTTTCTCTATTCATTAATCTTCATTCCTTTATCATCTCTGATTAGGCCTTACTGCCATGTCTTAAGTAAATATTGTTTTATCTTCTTTTTTAGGGATCGCGGTGCAAGGGACAACGACGCAGCTAACGAGCTAGCAAGAAAGAGATCGGGCATAAACCTGGTAGATCTGGAACCAATAGTTCCTTTCCCTGTAAGCTGGTTCAAAGGTAGGAGTTTAGAGCACTCCCACCTAGTACATGATAGATATTGGAACACCTTAGGAACTTTCTGACAAAGCAAGACTATTTCTACCGCATCAACCCAAGGCGCATCGACCCAAGGCTCGGTAAGAAATTACTACAGCTAAAGAAATACCAGTTACGCCTGGTCACAGGTGCAATCTCTGAACATAGCGGTATTAAAAAAGATCTTTTTAATATAGGTAGGTGTAATGAACAGCCCACTGAGCAGATCTTGCATCGCGGAAGAAGAAACAGCTGCTCACGTTCTCCTGGAGTGCAGGGGAGAATGCAGAATACCGACCCGCTTTCTCGGGTCGCCAAGGAACGGCCAGAAGTTGCTTAGCAATATCAGGGCGCTAGACGACTTCCTGGTGGAGCTAGGATGGCTGGAGTGATCCGGCTCACACCCACTGACGCGAAATAGGCGCACCAGCCGTCGAGTTATAGAAACTGCCCATACGAATAGAAGAAAATCTTTTTTCTAGAAGTTGGCATTAAACTATGTGTGCAATACATTTGAACATGGCACTCCCTTGACGAGAAATATTGATACGTCTACTTCATGATGTCGATCTGATTAGATGATGTAAACCTCTACAAAGTTTACTATATACACATCATTAAGCTTTTTTTTCGGCTAGTGATCATTCACATGATTTTTGTGCACCATACATAACCCACCCCTTTTACTGCTCAAACTACACTCGAAAGAACGTCTGATTTATTTGAATTCTAATAAAAAGTTGTTTTTTACGAGATAATTGATCATATAAATGATCAAAATGAGTTGAGTAAACGCTGCCCAAAATTTACGTAAAACTTTTATTTTAATATGTATATCTATAGACCTGTTATAGATTTTATGAAATCATTACGAAATTGTAAGCAGTGGAGTTTCTATCGCCGTTTCTTCTCCGTCTCAGCATAATAATTATTTCGTACCGAAACGATGAGGGTTTTTGACAATTGAAAAGTAATAATCAAATGCTATTTAAATACAGAAGTTTTTGAAGAATTTTGATTAAAACAATATGCCAAACACTAGAATTTGCATCATCTACACTCAAGGAATATTCATGTGATTGCAATTCTACATCCAGGATTCGAATGAATATCCTAAGAATGACTTGTTCAATGCCAGAGCATTACAGGCTCTTTAAGCCCATGGATATAGTTAGGGAGATAGTATTATATATTCAAGGAGCGACATGAATAATAAGGAAAGGAAGACACGAGACAACCCAGTGGATGAACGAATAATAGACAATAAGATACGATAAGATTAAATTGGATCAACCAAATGTATAAAGCACCTTTACCTTAATGAACAAACTTAAATAAACTACATTTCTCTTCAAGTCCCTTATGTTTTTGCGATTCATTGAGAGGTTTTTATTCTTTATTTTATCTTTTATTCTTTACATAAAACCTAAAGATCAAACAATCGAAGCAAAAAAACATAATTATAAAAATAGAGCGGAATCTAATAATGAGAGATTCTACCTCGATATTTGACATAATATATATTCCAAAAGTCTTAAATCACAATTTTTTGCAACGATATCGTTATAAAATATTGTGATATGTTTAATTTAAATAAAAATAGCAAAAACTTAGAGATAAAAATCAACCACATCTAAATACATTGAGAGGATAGTACGGCGAGCATGTCTCCATACAAACGGAGAAAACATTTCACTAACCCGTTTTTCTTATCGAATCTTTATGATAATTTAATACGTTTTTAACGAGAATATGTTTGTTGTACGTTTCCGTTTTTTTTTTAATTTGACATACATTTATATATGTATTTCAAATTTAGAAAAAAGGACACCATATAGACATAGTTTTTACTATGCTAAAAAAACATTTTTTTAAAAAATGGGATAAGTAATAGGGGTTTTTTCGTTTTTTTCCGTTTATATGGGAGACGTGCTCGCAGCACTATCCTCTTAAGATTTCTTCATATTTTAGTATTATTTTTATTTCTTTATCCGTAATTCCGTATACATAAATTCAAGGAACTTCAATGATTATGTTGAAGATTCAGCCTCTCAACTAGATCTTGGGTGAGCCTGACGCTGGCCGTGCACCCTCGGGAGCTTCTCTTGATGCAGTGCCACCAGGACTTGGCGCCATAATACGATGTACGTTTGAATCTTTCCCCGTTCACTATCACTACTGGATTGCCCTTCTGCGACATACAAAATCTCACTGGAAAAAGAAAATATTATGTCAATTGTGGTACATGTTCTCACATATATCACTGAGTTTGGAATATCATTTGAAACATAAATGGATAGAAAAATGGACGTTACACAACTAGGCTTACTTTGCTATAATTTTTGTCTTGAAAACCCTATCACTTTATTGACTATGGCTGAAAGAGGTCATAAGGTGACATCAACAGCCAATACGTATTGACAGGTTCAATTGCTGTGTAAACGCTTTCCTGCATCTTAGAAATAACTCTATGAAGATCTTAGCTCCGTAACACCATCAAACTGGTACGATCCAATAAATAATAGCAAGATCATAGCTAACCAACCACCCAACGGGACCATGCCATTTGAGTTTTATCATTGATAATATTTATGTCAAAATGCAGCTTTTAATTAATGAGGAAGTTCTTGTCTCACATGATGCTAAGTATAATAATGCCGAAGGAGAAAGAGAGCTCAACCAGGAACCTCAAACTAACAAAGGACTGTCCATCTTCTAACAAATTATCTGAACTATTCTTATAATTTTTTTTTATTTGGACAACCAACAATACTTACACTAAAACAATCTATAGAACACTGTTCCAATGTTGGCTTAAAACTAAATTCACCAATTATAAATTATAATTTACCTCTAACTCAGAGATCTCTGGATCTGGTAGCGAAGGACGTACTTAAAGACGACAGAGCTTGTTACAAATAATGTTAACTTTCTTTTCTCTTTAGGTTTTTACAATCTGCTTGCCTTATACACAATTTTATTTCGGGTCGGCGTAATACGTTTTTCTCTTCCATACATCCCTGTCAACCGTCATTTTAGCATTAACCCCTTTCTTTACCATATCATCTCTCACACAATCTATCTACCTTATAAGTATACCTATGTATAAATAAAACGTGTAAACTTTACATACTCCTTTATTTAGTTTATAATACGCGACTCTGAATTCGTCTACCTTCTTTTCTTATGTTTCTTCATAAAGTAACGCAATTATAACTTCTGCTTGTTTACTTCTGCTAATATTCCAACTCAAGAAATTACAATATTTTATATAATATGAAGTCAAATTTTAATCCTCAACAATCAATATTGATGTAGTATCTGAATCACATATGTCTAAGTCAGATCTTATAACTGGTCAACACTACATTGAACTTGGAAAGTCACTTTGCTACACTCTTTATAAAAATAATTCATTAAAAATAACATTTACCTACTAAGGACATCGGTCAAAACCAATTTTGCCTAATTTCATTGTTTTCATACTCAAAACTTATTTCACGTGTTATGACTTACAAATCAAAACATACATTTAACGGTGTATTTAGAAATTGAATTTTAATACTCTTACAAAGACACAACCACAGGTGCAAAGACAAATAACAATAACTATCGCAGAATATTAACAGTGATATTTACAACATACCTACCAATAATTATGCTACACAATAATTCTTACAGAGTGGCCCATGAATTCACATTGGTACGAGTAAATTGCAAAAGAATACATTAGAAAAACTACCAACTTATATTAAAGGGGAAAATCTATGACACCATTGTCTTGTACGGATCAGAAAGTTGGGTGGTAAAGCGGACGCATGAGTCGCGGTTGTATGTGACTAAGATGAGAATGCTATGATGGATGTTGGAAATAACAAGAATAGACAAATTGTAAGAATTACTATGTTTGAGGGAGTTAGAAAGTAGCACCAGAAGCAGAAAGTTCGAGAGGTAAACGACATGGTACGGACATGTAGAGATGTGATGAACGTGAATGGGTCTAGAGGGAGAGGAGGACAGAAGAAAAGATGGATAGATTGTGTGAAAGATAATATAGCAAAGAAAAGAGTTGATGCTGAGATGACGGCTCCACCAAATAATTTGGCCAGTGTAGGAATAAGATTAAGAATGTGAGTTTTGTAATGTAATATTTTGCGAAATATATTTACAAATTCATGGCCCAACATTTACATTAACTATTATATCAACAAGACACATTTTCCGTATGCTATTCCATAGTAAGACTCATTTATTTGTTTTACTTTTAGACTTAATGCTATATGGGTACTTCTTAGCGTGGAATTCTTTGAAGCAATCCTCCATACACAAGGCGGGACTTCCTGGACATTTGGGGCAGCACGTGATGGTGTCAACCCGTTTCCCAAGCTTGGAACAAACAACACATCGCCTCCTTCGTCTTCTATTACTGAAGTTTGATATCTTGGGTAATCTTCCTATAAAATGGACTTCTGCAACAAAAATGTGCTAAAATGGATTTCTGCAAGCAATATTGAAGTCTATCGTAAGTCTGTTACCCCGATCTCCGTCAGTTGGTATAGAAGCAAAGTATATCAACAAACAAACATCATGCACAACCAACACTGGCACAAAGTAGAAGAATATTGACATTCCAGAGCAGCACTGCCGACAGTAAATATCAGGCTATCCAAAGCCCTCCTACTACAAGTAGATCGCGTGTACATTTTAACTAACAACTTTTCACCTTTGGTACCTATATAATAGAGAGGCCCCTATGCAGAAAATGCATGGAGGCAGAAGAAACAGCGCTCACGTCCTGATGGAATGCAACGCAGTGGCAACACATCGGACTCGCTACCTGGGCCATTTGGGTAGAATTCAAGATGTCTTCAGAGTCGTCAAGGCGTTAGGAATCTCCAATGCAAAACAGGCTGAAAAGTGCAACGCAAAACAGTTTGTACGGGTTGTTTCCGACCTTACGAACTCCGAATAATCCCAGTCTTTATTCAAACTAAGAAGTTATTTATTAATAACGTTTCTTTTAATTAACGCGTATATTTCACGCGACGTCGACTCGCCACTTATTCAATTCAAAAGTATTTATTTGTTACTGATTGATTGTTATGTTTTACTACGTTTTAGTACGACCTACGACCAATACATGAAAGATTTTTTAAATATTTGTCAGCCTTTGTATTGCGCTAACAGCCAATATATAAAATAGCCAAAGCACGTCAGCCCGCGATAGTCATAATAAAGCACAGTATATAAGTAATTCTCCATTTAAATTAGTTATACCGCGTAAAAGTAACTTTAACTTTGCTGAGTTGAATGCAATCAAATTATTAAAATAAATAATAATAAAGAGTAATAATAATAGGGAATTTACATTTCACCATTTAGGTAGTTAGTACACAAAAAAAATATGAAAAATAACAAAATTTAATAAATATATCCATATTTAAATGGTCTTAACAGGTCAAAATTAATGAATATGAATATTAAGTTAGTACCATCACAAACACGTAAACACAAAAAATAAGAGAAGAAAGAAAACCTCACTCTAAATATTTTCTGACCAATTCAACCTAATGTCGGCTTTGTTACATTAAAAGTCGTATTCAAAACAAATCGTAATTTATTTACAAAGGTACAATTATGATCACACATAGTTTAACAATAACATCTTAGAACATAGTCTAATAACACTATATAAAATATAATGGCTTCATATGTAACATATTTTTTTTAAATATTATTAAAATAAATAAGGCAGTAAGTACATTAAATACCTATTAAGTAATTGGAAATAAAGAGAAATATCTATCTTTCGGCATGAATTGTAACAATATTATAAAGCTTCAATATATTCAGTGATTAATGTCTGAAGTGACACAACCTATAAAAGAACGAACGAACTATTTTTGTGTTAAGAAAACAAATAACATAACAGACATACATAAATGTACTACTATTAAAAAATCAATATAAACTGCTTATAATTAATTATTTATTAAAATAACAACAAATTGTTTCTGTTGCTCGATTCAAAAACGAAAGTTTACAATAAACCTCTTTGGAATATTTTAGTCTCTAATTTGATTTGTAACCATCTTTCCTCATTCCAAACTTACAAAAATGTACTAGAATATATCACTAAAAGCGATGATGAATTCGATACACTTCAACTAAATTGACTTTCAATATTAAAAAATATAATACGTGTCTTATGGGTACATCGTCTACTGCTGGTGTTTATCTGTCTCGCAGGTCTGTTAAAATATCTATAAGCAGCATGATCGATTGGAGAAAAAAAACCGCAAGAACAAATCAATAATAAAAAAAAAAAAAACGACTAATTGAAAAAAAATCGTGACAGATTTGAAGTTGTTAAAAATAATAAAATCGTAAGTTATCAAAATAACATGACATGAGGTAGGGAGGAACTAAGAAATTCGACAGATAATTTCGCTGTCGCAAATCATCAAGAAATGCAATTCCCTCCTTCTTCCTCCTGGGTCAATCAAAAGAGCCGTGAAGAAGCACCTTGCAGGCTAGCAAGGCGAGAGTAGCTAGTTTATCTCTCGCGTTAGCTATTTCCATCAGGAAGAATGGAGTGGAGGGGAGAAGGGGTAAAGAATCTGTACCGAAACCGTCGGATCGCCGAGGAAGGGGCGTCTTGCCTGCGTTGCGCTTACGTTGTGCCAAACCACACAGGAATAAAATAATAGCACCGGCGTATTGTGTACACGCTAGTGTGATGCTGAAGTTCCTCTCCAATACAAAATACCTGAATACTACAGAAATTATGTTGGATTAGAGCCAATGGCTTTGTGTCTGCTCACCGTTGACATATACCATAATGTCCAACTGTCAACCGAAACAAAAACGTGCAGAACCTTATGCAGAGCCTATTCCCTTGCTTGAACACATAAAGAGAAGACGATATATTACGACAAATCGCTCTCGTGGTTATGTTCGACGTTAATTCTAACAAGCTCACCTTCTACAGTGTACAATGAAGCCGAACATTTCTTTGACAGCCTCTTTATACATCGCCAGTAAACTTTGGTGCCTCTCTCCTTATTTTTCGAGAATCTGTAACCTTCAAACCACATGTACGTGCGTCCTTCCCGAATATCGTATATCACTGAAAAGAAAAAAGCACTGATAAAAATATATCTATCAATTCTAATTTATAAAGCTGTAGAGTTTGTTTGGTTAAGCGCGCTATCTCAGGAACTACTGATTCAAATTGAAAAATAACTTTTGTGTTGGATAGTCCATTTATCGAGGAAGGCTATGTTACATCACGCTACAACCAATAGGAGCTGAACATCAATGGAAAATGTTATAAAAACGGAAAATCTAACGGAAGTCCCGGGCACAGCTGCAGTGCATGATATCATAAGTGGTAGAAACGTTCACTATGTATGGAGTTTAAATTCTATGGAGAATTTACATGTGGTGACAATAATCTAAATAAAAATAGATGAAATGACAAACTACTTTTTTCAGACAATTAGTGATATAGTCTCGTGTCTCTCACACTATCGTTTGTCCAGCGTCGGCATTCGATGAGCGTTAGCGCGTTGTGGAGTTTCTTCTGCAGTGATTGAACGCAATACTAGCGCGGCGCAGCAGACGTTACAGCGTTCAATTTGCTGCAAAGAAAACGCAGGAACACTATGCTGAACGCCGATGTTGGACAAACGTTAATGTGAAGGGACTTTTAGTGGTTGAGGATCTGAAACTATGACTGTTTGCTGCAAACTAGGCCCAATATTTAATAAAAAACGTACATTATTCTACAGTCATTACTTGATCGATTACTTGTCAAGCCCAGTAACCCCTCTGTGCAAAAGTCTGAATGGGATTCAGAAAGTCCCTCAAGCGATACCTACGGGATGAGGTCTCGATTTTTCTAGATTAATCTTCTAAATTTTGGAATGCGTATGACATGCGTTCTCTTTAATAACAGCCCCATCTGCGGTGACCAAGGACGCGGCACACTTCGCACGACGCCTGTTACTGCACACCCACCAAGTTTTGTACTGGCACATTTTGTTTTTGGTGTATCTGTAGCCGCAGTGCCAGATGTACATACGACCGTTTCTATTTTCAAAATATGTTTCTGAAACGAGAGAATTTAGCAGTAGGTAATGGTATAAAATGAACACATTTAAAGGTACTGATGAATACCTCCGTAGATTAAGAAAGAAGTAATAAAGAAAAACATTTATTAGCTAGCACAGAACAACAAACAAAATCAATGTATGTATAATTACAATAGGTACTCGTACAAGTTTTGCTTACGTCGTGGCCCGATCGACTAATTGGCCAGATCATGAAATGGCGGTATATCATGAAACGCTACTGATACATAAATATCTCAACTCAACCACTGGTCCAGTAAACCATTTCCTAAAAATGGTGGTCAGGAATGATGATCATTTTATGACCAAGCGGAGTGGATTGTTTGTGGGAGAGTCTAATCTACATATCTGTGTGAACTAGGTAGACGGTATGCCCAACTATTTCATGATCTGGACGATCGATCCACGACACATACGTAAGGTCCTGTGCTTGATGATTAGGGCTCGAACTGACATTGCAAGCTGAATGGAGATCTCTCACCTCTAACATGAGACTAAGATACTAATGGTTGCAGATTCTGCGAACAGGAGCGTGAAACACCAATGCACCTCCTGTTTCTTTCTAAGCCTCTCATTCACAACGAAACCGACATTTGGGGAGACACATTCTCGACCCAGACGATATCGGAGACAACGTTTTATATAAAAAATTAGTGCCTCTAGAAATGCCAATAATACTGCGACTTAACTCAACACGAGCATATTATTCTTTTTGTATTGATGGATGGTTATGTCTGTTAGACTCTTTGACTCTGTGACCAAGCGTTCTGATTGTCACCTTACATCCGTAACTCGCTCAATGTGAGTATCTGGCCACCATCATATTTCATGTTAAATCTAAACCCGTTGGCTTCTAGCTTAGGTTTACCGCGAGCGGTCTTCAGAAATACAACTATTGTAATGTATATTGAGTTGACCAACTTGACTTTTTTTTGACTGCTATCTTTCGAGAGCAACCTGGGACCACCAGCTTAACGTGCCTTCCGAAGTACGGAGGAAAATTGAGTTGAAACATTTTTGGTCACCCATCTGAATACAAACCGCCCACTTACTAGCTTAACTTCTGCGATCATTAGAACGCATAACCGCGAGGCTATCGACCTCCTTCGTGATTATAGTGAAACAATAGTGACCATATCGTAAAATAGTTATATTTTAGAAATACGTTAATTGCTTAACAAAAAAGAGATGTGTTTATTTATTTAACATGTTTTTAATTCCAGTGCACAAATTCGACTAACTACAAGTATGTATAGTATAGTTAAGTTAAGCAAAAATAATACACTAAAAGTAAAAATCGATTCTAACAAATATTATCTATATTCGAATATAATATATTTAATTGGAACATGCCTATTGTAATCGAAGTGCCAGTTAAGCATATTGATAGTTTTAAATTGTAAAAAATATAGATCTCAGACAGAAGAATTCGTACTAATTTAATTATAAATGTAGTATAAATTCTTTCTGGATATCGATAATCAATAATAATTATATCAAAATATTTTAACATGATCACGCATTACAATAAAAAATAATTATTTACATAAAATCCATTATTTTCATATTCAACAATCTATAGGTTTTTACTTTTTGGTTGCTTTTTACTTAAAGCCAAATTCATTAAAAGTCAAAACCAATCACAAAGGCATTTAGTTTGAATATCGAATATTACTTCGATAGGATATAGATATGAGATTAAAATTTAGTGAAAAATATGCCTTTCAATTTCATTTGCACTTTGAAAGTTCCCTATACGTATACTTAAAATACATATACTTAAAAACAATGCTATTATATTTAAAAAGAGGTAGATAGGTTACTTGCTTGCAAAAAGTGGCACCCTAAAAGTAAGCTGATTAGCACACCCGACCATATATCTTTCTCGTTTACTCTATGCTAGATATGTTGTCTTACTCACAACTTACAATACGACCATGTTAACTCGCCACATACGACAATATGAAATCGTAGACTTTAGGTACCGAGTTAATTTGGCCGTGTAACATGATGATAGTTTGGACCATTTTTGACTTTGAATTAGTATGAAGGTAACCTATCTACCTCTTTTATTATATTTATATAATATCGTTGCTTAAAAATATTAAATATGTGCCCGCAAAAGTTTTACGACCAAGTACCTGACCTAACCATGTGGATGGACATTGAGGGAGAGAAAGACTGAAGAAAGGGTGGATAGTAGAAAAGAAGTGTTGAGATTACAGCTGATGCGGGTGAAACAAGAATACATATTACGATGTTCCTATGCTAATAAAAAATATTACAGAGCAGGCCACTGATTGAAATATAGGTATGCGCTTAATAAATACACTACTAGCTTCTGCCCACTACTTCCTCTGCGCAGTATCAGTAAAATTACTGCCTATATGTTATTCTAATGTATAAGCTATATTTTTGTAAAGTTTCATTAAAATCCATTCAGTAGTTTTTGCGTGAAAGAGTAACAAACACACATCCATACATCCACACATCTATATATATAAACTTTCGCGTTCATAATATTAGTAGGTTACGTCTATCTCTGTACTTTCACTAATAAACATACTTATGTAAGTTTTACAAACTAAATGCTAAAATTATGTAACTGAAAAAAACAGTATGAGGGTACTAGAAAAATGCACTGAAAAAAATCGACTTGCCTCAGGCGGGACGTCGATTTTTTTCAGTGCATTTTTTTAGTATTAATATTTACGCGTTTGTAAACGCAAAAATAAAATTATTCCAGTATGAAAGTATTTATAAAATGAAAATACAAAAATAAAATTTACCAATTTTAAATGAAAAACTTAAAAACAACTCTTTAGGTTTACACGATGTTTTACGTAGGTTGTATGTTAGGCATTGGTCACATCCGAGGATCACACGCAAACGATATTGAGTGACGCGATTTCTGATTGTCTATGTTTTTTGTGTAATAATAATATAATATAATAATATATATTTCCACGCTCACACCAATTATCTAGCCCAAAGTAAGTATCATTAAGAACTTGTGTTACGGATACTAGATAACGGACATTTTTTTCTTAATATACGTAATATTTTTAGATATTTTTATAAATAAACTTAAATAAATATATAAACAACCATGACTCGTCAACAAATACTCGTGTTCATCACACAAATATATGCCGCTACCAGGACTCGAACCCGGACCGCTTGATGTGTAAGCAGCTATACTGACTACTCCACCACGATCGGCGTCGTTGTAATTTGTTTGGCAAGCATACGGCGTGCTTGGTAGTAATGTATGAGTTTTGATAGTTTTCGAGCTCGATCAAATGTATCGTCTCTTTTCATACATTGCCCACTGTTTCTGATAGTTTAACGCTAGAGGCGCTAGTGGGCAAAGTATGGAAAGAGACGAAAATATTTTATGTCATTATTATCAGCAAATAGGTACACCAAATGCCTCTGCATCGGTAATAGCTATGGCTAGTTGATCACAAGCCCGAGCTCCGCATAACATTGTGAATAGTGCTAATAATACAGAATGTAATTAAAAATATTAAATTTTACATTATTTTATAAATTTGGTCATTAGTAAAAATATTTAAAACAACTGCCAGTAGACTGAAAGGTAACCTAATTGCGATATGTAGCCTCAGTAGAGTCATAATTATGTAGTAAGGTAACCTGTAATGGGTAAATTAAAACGTCACGCTCAGAGTCGTTGTCTCGTGATCTCGTCCCGTTAAGTTTGACCTAACCTTTAGTGTAATGTTCTTTTAAATTTGTGCGAGCACTACACAAATTAAATAAAATTACTTTTAAGGATTTCACTCACGTGTGGCCTTCGTGGTCACAGGACGCATGCTGCAAAATGTTACGAAAAGTTGGGAAATAATAACACAATGTGATACCAGAATACACGTAAGTTAAATCTGTAAAAGTAGGTTTATTTTATTTAACAAACCCTTTGTGCTTCACTAACTTATTTACCTTAGGTATTATGTTTTTTTATATAGCACGAAATGGCAAACAAGCTTGCGGTCCACGTGGTGTTAAGTGGTTACCGTCGCCTATAGACACTTGCAATATTAAGGGTGAATCAACTTATCGCTGCAAGTGCGTTGCCATCCTGGGGACTAAGATAATATACCTTCCATGCCCAGTAATTACACTGGCTACCTTTCCCTTCAATCCGAAACACAGCGAACTGCTTCACGGCAGAAACAAGAAAGGCGGTGGTACCTACCCAGACGACCCTACATAAGGGTCTACCACCTAGTCTATCTACCTGTTTTTTTCTAAATATACAGCTTAAGACATTAAACTTAAATGGACTAAAATTTTAACTATGATTATGAACGTTGTTCGTCCTGATAATGACATCGTCATAACTAACGACGGAGACCTTGCATCCTTGCGGCGCCTTGTTGCACGTCCAGTACACCTTCGATCCGATAGCCCGCTTGCAATTGTACCTGAACTCGTTAAATTGAAGGAGAGGCTTCCCTTTCTTGGTCTTGAGAAGAATAGGTCCTGAAAAGAATATAAGATGTTAAAGTGGCATTCACCTTCGGAGTCATCAAACCATCAGGTTAGAGGTCAAGAGTTTACCCGCTAAATTATATAGTGTTACTTTTCACGGAGGAGTCGCTTCCTGCTTACATACAAAACAACGAAACTGTCAACGGGGCTGCAATGTCGCGCTCGCGTCTCGTGTATGTTAGTTGCAAGCAGGCGTACACCATACGTATAATGATGAATACGCGTCTATGAAGCTATACTCCGTACACACTTAGCTATACTGTCCACGGAGGCGTAGCTTCATATAGGCGTATTCGTCATTATTGTCACTGATAGAGGGTAAGTAAAATTAAGCTGGGAGCTTTAGAAAAAACATATTCTACAAGTCGGCGGTGCGCAATATAAGTTTGAGAAACTATGACATAGATAAAAACGGTCTCAGTTATTTCTTCGCAGCGCTCTGTCCGTATTTTTTATTTGGTCTGAGGTCGCGTCTTGTTGCTTTATTTATCGCTCAAGTTAGATATTATCCACCACTTTACGACTTTACTTCCTAGCATTACGGTAACATATTGATTAACTAAATAAATTAGTGAATTACCAAAATTGCCGACAGTCTGAACAGAAACAACCATTCGTTTTGTTACCTGTATATTTATGATATTTTTTTGGATACAATAAAACCTCTAGAAGATGAAAATCAAACAATATGTTATATAAAGGTTTCAATAAACAATTGTCTACCTACACCAAGATTCTCAAAGTGGGCGATAACTTCCCCTTGTGGGCGTTGGTGACTTTTAAGGGGGCAGTAGATCCAGAGAAAATTAAGGGACATTGAGATAACATATAACCGTGGTAATAGCCGATTAAAATTTGCTACAGATGGAAAGTAAAATTAAGGTAAGGGCTTTAGAAAAAAATAGATTCTACAAGTGGGCAGTGCGCAAAATAAGTTTGAGAAACTATGGTCTACAAATTTCACGCAAAATAATAATAAAAAAGTTTTAACAAAAGATAAATATAAATGGTGATTATTTTTAAATGATATGAAGGGTTCATAAAATCTATTATGGTATACACGCTCATATGCACTATTAACCATTACTGGTAAATACAGACTTTGTCGATTCAATTAATTCTCCTGAATTAAGGAATTATCTGATGATAGTCAAAGTGAAGTTCTGTTTTACTAATTCCTACGGGCAACAACACATCCCAGCGTTACGGTACAAACCTAAGCCAACCTAGTTTTGAAACGGTTCGGCCCTTAGAGTCCGGCCGGAACGCCAAAGAGAATATTGCCAACTAGTAATCCTCTAAGAAGGCTAGAGAACCACAGTCTTCGCTTTCTTAAAACCTAGTGACGTTATAAAAGTCATCAGCGAACACGCTTACAGATATCGGCGTCATCTTTTCCTATTCTATCGTAGGTAATAACTTGACTTATTACAGAAGATGTGGTGAGGGTATCAATTACTGGTCACTATTTCAAACTTTCTGGCCTAATTATGTTTATAGTACTAATAATGATTATGTGCATTGTTGACTTTGATTATCACGTCGTCCAAGGTGGTGAGCGTTGCTTTGCATCTCGGCACATGATAGGTGGACTTAACGCATACCCAGGTGGCCTTGGGACCTTTGCTTCTATGGTAGCGGTTGAATCTGTATTTGCCTAACTGAAGCACGGGGTTTCCATAGCGAGACACCGTGAATGTTGGCACTGAAAAATAGTTAATCATCATCATCATAATACTTTGTGAGGTACGATTGCGACTAAGTGCTGATGCGAGAGTAAGAAATGTCATTAAAATTCAAATTGCATTAAAGAAAATCAAATAAATATTACCTTGAAATGTATATCAGTTATCAAGTGCATGCTTAATCAATTTTACACTATAATGTAGGTAAATGTGTACCTTAATCACAGTGAATACAGTCTAGATCCAGCGCATCCTTTCGGTTTTTCGGAAAGCATGCGTCGTCGGATTACACTTACGCTAATTATAGCAAATTGGATTGATTGCAGTGTCTATTGATGATATAAAATCATACATTATAAACGACAAACAAAAAACATATTACCATTCCCATGGGGAAAAAAAATAATAAAAATATATTAAATATACATACTTATATGAATGCTTAACCCTTATGTGAGTGACGAGGTACCCGGGTACCTTTTGCAATTTCAATCATGAATAATATATTTGATAGAAATGCTATGCGGCTCTGAGTTTCTGAGAGCTCCTATCTATTGCTAAAATAACTGTTTTCATTTATATACATTTCTTAAACTTAATAAATTTATTAATATTTGACAAACTATTTTTACACACGTACTTGGGTGACAAGGTACCTGGGTACCTCTATGTATTAATACATACAGACATACATACAATAACGCTCATAAGCCTAACAGGGTTCAAGCAGAGCCTCATGTAATATTTGGTTACATATAAATCCACATCTGGCAGTATGGGTCATGTAGTTCCCCAAAAATAGTGACAGGTTACCAGCCTGTCGCCTTTTTTGTATTTCACATTAGGGTTGCTGAGGATTCCTCTTCCGCTTCCTCATAATGCGGAATTTCCGCAATATTTTGAGTTCCTCAACCGTTACCGCTTCCTAATAAATAAAAATAAAAAAATCCTCCTCCGCTATCGCTTCCTCAAAATTTAAGAGTAAATATAAATACTAGCGGACCCGACAGACGTTGTCCTGTACACACACATTTTATTTTATTTTTTCCATTTAAAATCTTAATTTAAACAATTTCGTATACAGTCGCACATTAAAACCACAAGGTTTGTGATGGAACGACCTGTGAGGATATAAATTTTGTTAAAAATTAAAAGAATATTTTCCAGTGGATGGTATAATTATATTATATATTTCATATAATCCTCTTCCTCGTCAGCTTCCTTATCCGCATCCTCCTCCTCAAAAAATATCCTCATCCTCATCCGCATCCTCTAAATTTGTGCTTGACACTTCCTCCTCCTCCTCCTCTTCCTCATAATCACTTCCTCAACAACCCTATTTCACATACATATATACATAAAATGGCGCTCATAATCCCCAAGAGGATGGAGTAGATCTTTAGGTAACATTTAGTTACACATAGAGTCACATCTGGCAGTATGGGCCACACAGTACCTCCAAAAGTGACAGGTTGCTAGCCTATGGCTTTTGTATCACTTAGAAAATTATAATCAGATATTACAAAGCCTTTCATATGTGGGATTGTCAGGTAAACAAAATAATATTATTTATTATAATATTGAATTGACACCAGAAGTAAACATAGACTTCAATTTCATTTTGTGAATATTGTGCATATAAATGGAAATATTGACTGTTCATCACAAATTTGCCTGAGACATCTAATACAACCTTTTTTTTATTTTTTACATACATCATATAATCTCGCTTATAATCCTATAATGAGTTGAGCAGAGCTTTGGGTAACATTTGGCTATACATAAAGCCACATCTGGCAGTATGGGCCATACAGTACCCCCCAAAATAGTAACAGTTTTGCCAGCCTGTTGCCTACACAAACAGGGGTATCAAATCAAAAAGCAACTAAACTTTCAGTAAACCAACAAATAAAAGTCAACAACCAGGACAGACTTTACACTCAAAAATACTGAGAAGTTTGGACATCATTTGTATGTGTCAGCACTGAACTAACTATTTCATTAATACAAAATATTCATGAAATACATTTATTTTTATTAATTTTTCAATGCTTAAAATAAAACACACTTTGCAGTCAAGTGTCTCAATATGAAAGCTAATATTATTTAAAGACGATATACTTAAAAATAATTCCTTAAATATATATTTGTATTATTTTCTATGTAGGTACCCGGGTACCTTGTCACTCCAAATGCGTTGTTTTGTTTGTCACTCACATAAGGGTTAATTAATTTGTTAGATAAAAATATTTTTTTTTGAAATATAATATTTTAAACGATAAAATAATCAAGTAAAATGTTTATTATAATAACACTTATTTATTAAAATATTATAATGACTTAATTTATTATTCCGTATAGTTCATATAACACCCAAGGTAAACAGTAAATCACATGCCTATCTATTAAAAAATATAAATAAATTTAAGTTAATACAAAATTACTCTAATATTTTAATGAAGGGCAGTAACTGACTGAAATAAATGGCGTAACATAGTCAGGACTACCCTCAGCATTGAGGAATACGAGGCAAGGATGAGGAACAGGGTAATCACTGGCAAATAGATTAAGAAGAAAAATCATTTGTCCCTACCAGGATTCTCCCGACTCTTTCATTCGGTGAGCGAAGAGGATCGGGCTAAATCTGACAATCTAGCGTATCTATTGGGCCCAGACGTTCGACATAATATTAGAGTCAATTTTAATAGCCGTTGATCACGGAAATAAATGGCGAAGGATCTTATGAAGATGCGTTGAAGACACATCTGGTCACCATATTGGGTCCATTAGACAGATGTTAGACGCAATTTCGGACAATATGAATTCGTTTAACATCCGGTTGTTTTACTTTCCCGACAAAGGGGAAGACAATCCCAGATGCCATAGTCCAGTGAAAGTGAGTTTAGGAAGGGAATACGCACTATTCACGATCAAACGCTAAGGACCATAACAGACGAGGAATTTTCTGTACGATCTTTATTACTAAGCTCGTAAAGTTGAATTGTCCTTTAATATTTTTGTGGTATTGTGTTTATGTTAGTAAAGTTGCCAGAGCTCCACGGTGCACAACCACAACTATGGTTGGCAGCAAGCGAGTTTTACGTCAGTTATGCAAGCGTCTATTGGCTACGGGGACTGCATACCCCCAGGCAGGCATAAGCTTGCCTGTCAACCAAAAACCATTAAAAAAAACAGATTCCGTGTACCAAACCAAAACTAAAACGTGCCGGTCGGTCAGGAAAGAGCTTTATTCGCAAAACAGGAACGTGTTCGAAGTCATCAATGATTATGCGTATTTTTTCTTCTAACTATAATATCATCCAGCGTAGTTAGGGTCGCTTTGCAACCATAGGTAGATTTCGTGCAGACCCATAGACCCTTACGACCTTTGCTTCGATGGTAACGGTTGAATCTATAAATCCCTATTTGTATCACTGGATTCCCGAAACGAGACGTAGTAAATATAACCTCTGTAAAATAAAAACCAACTATCACTGTACGAGTATCGTACATTGTCAAATCATCAAATATTTTAATTTACATAATTATTGCTATTCAAGTTAATTTTCTATTACATTCAGTTCGCAATCGGTCATCAAGCGCACCGCGCGTTCTCATATTTCATCTCATTTACTCAGTTTCTCAATATAATTATTTTTACAGTTTCTCAGTCTTTAATTTATCTTGTGTACGGATATCCCGTACATTTGGTCCTTCGAGCTTTACGGGAAAGCGGGACATCTCCACGGGACGCGTAGTGAAGTGACTCTACGAACACGTGTCAGTGTTTCCGCTAGCCGACCTATAGAAATACGGTACACGTATTGTGAACTTTGTACTTCGTAGTTCAACCAAGTTTCAAGTGGCAATCAAGTGTGGACTATCCAGTGAATTCCAAAGCGTGCAGTCCAGTCAGAGGATCCGGTGCAGTCCAGTTCAGCAAGAGGATCCGTTGCAGTCCAATTCAGTCAGGGAATCCGGTGCAGTCCAGTCACCCCTGACTGGACTGGACTGCGCTGGATCCCCATCCAGCGCAGTCCAGCCCAGTGCAGTCCAGTGCAGTTCAGTCCAGTCCAGCGCCGTCAGATCGTAGCGCAGTCCAATCCAGTGTACCCTAGTAGGAGTACGATCAGTATCAAGTAAGATCAGTCCTTTTATCTTTAATACACCATGACTTCTTTTGATGACATCATGGCGAACCAGCAGCAAGTAACATCGGCCATGGAATCTTTATATACCAATTTTAAGAAAGATTCCGCGTATAGGAAAACCGCCGAAAATATCAAAAGAAAATTAGATATTTTAGATACTTATTGGGTTGAATATGAAAAAAATTTTTCGAAACTAGCATCATCCCAAATAGATGCAGAAACAAGAGAATACATCCAAAATGAGATGGTAAAAGTGAAGGGAAGGTACGGTAACATAAGAGCGTATATCCAAAATTTTCAGTTGACAGCAGAGGATAGACCGCAGTCTCCTCTCATAAAACCACCTTCGTTCGTTCCAAGTCTGAGCGAGCCCGATCAGGATAATCAACGGCCTGGTGGTAGTAAAACAGCTATACATACTGCTACGGTAAGCAAATCCGAAGAGTTGTTGAGGAAACAGACTAGCAACTTTAAAGCTTTTCATCGAACATTAGCAGGTATCGATTTAGATAGCATAAGTGAGAAATGGGAATTTGAAGACCTACTCCACACCATCCAAGCCCGTTGGACTGCCATTGACTTGTTACACTGGGAATTAGACAGTCAATTAAATGGCTCCAACGAGGAGTATGAAAATGCATACACCTCTTATGAAACCAAATATCAGGCAGTGAAAAAATCTATCAACAAGAAAATGTGGTCATCAGTTCACAAGGAGAAATCTTTACCTCACATGGAGGTTCCTACCTTTAATGGGAACTATAACAGCTGGGTCTCATTCAAGGATTTATTCAATGAAACTATACACAGCAATAATTCACTGTCGAGCGCACAGAAAATGCAGTATCTCAAGTCAAAGGTTAGGGGGGAAGCAGAGAGATTGATACAACATTTAAACATAAGCTCAGATAATTATGACGTATGTTGGAACATCCTCAACCAACGTTATAATAACAAGAAGCTCATCTTCACATCCCATATGAACACTCTAATGAATCTGCCCGTTATGCAACAACAATCTATTGCACTTATTAAACGAATGCATGACACCGCGCAAGAATGTTTAAATGCCATCAAAAATCTGGGGGTTGACATCAGCTCTTGGGATCCCATAGTTGTCTATTTATTATCTCAAAAATTAGACACCGTATCTTATGGTGACTATGTGGAATCAGTAGAAGAGCCACGAGAATTACCAAAACTGGTAGAGTTTTTACAATTTTTAGAGGCTAAATTTACGTCATTGGAAGCATCACGAAGGAAATCAGACATACCTACGCAAAAATATCAGGCCACTAATAAATTTATTTCAAATAATTTTAATAAGCAAAAACCGCAATTTCACAAGAATGCATTTTCAAGCAGCAAAACTATTTCACAATTGCCCTACTACAAAAATGACATTACAGCGAAATATTATAAATGTTTTCTTTGCAACAGCAACGAGCATGGAATCTATTTCTGCCATCGATTTTTGGAAATGACACCATATAATAGACTAAATACAGTCAACAAGTTAAATCTATGCCAAAATTGTCTATCAAACCACTATGGAAAACCATGCTTATCCGATAACGTTTGTAATGAATGTAGTAAAGCTCACAATCGCTTGCTACATAAGGCTTTTGCGCAATCGCAGCCCGCCCGTGCATTTACACACTCGGGTGACAACGGGGGCAGCCGAAATCAAATCATTACGCGCGTGTGTCAGTGATTAAGAAAGGCATACCCAAAAAGGGGCCATGTGCGCGAGTGCAAAATAAAGATACGGCGTCGTCGCCAATAGTGCCCCGTCCGGAATTCCGAATTCCAGACGAATATGTGGACATATCTTAATTTTAAGTTAGATTTGTAAAAATGCCAATCACCTTGTTAATCATTCAGCTACTAATTTAACGGTCTCCATACTTATTTTATAATGATTGATTCACCTTGTAACTCATGGGCACATTTCATCTCATACTAACCTCATCTTTTCCCGCCCGGGAATATGTACGAGTATCGTACATTGTCAAATCATCAAATATTTTAATTTACATAATTATTGCTATTCAAGTTAATTTTCTATTACATTCAGTTCGCAATCGGTCATCAAGCGCACCGCGCGTTCTCATATTTCATCTCATTTACTCAGTTTCTCAATATAATTATTTTTACAGTTTCTCAGTCTTTAATTTATCTTGTGTACGGATATCCCGTACATTTGGTTTGATCTGATTATGTTTTTGACCTACCCCGCTGTATATGTTTGTTATGTTAAATGATATATGTAAATAATAAATTGCTAATGAATACGTAAATAATAAATTGCTAAATGTTTGTGTTACTTAAAAATAATATACAGTGAAAAATGTTAATTGATAAAAGTATTGCACTCGATTACAATGGCACGGTGTCCAGTAACCGAGCGCGAGTAATTTGCAGACGATGGCATTTCGCTGCATTGCTTATGATTTGTTTGTGATTGAATGTTATAAGTTGAAGTAAATTATAAATAAATCTTGTTTATAAATAGAATGAATTTAAAATTTTTGTTAAAATAAAATACTTGATATATTATGTTGATAATTGTTGATGTTTAAGGATAGTGGAGCACGGAGTAAACGACTATAAGTCGTCGCTTCCCACTCGCACAGGATAGGACGCTGATCCAGGGTAGCTAACCTGGGTTACAGCAGGAATGCTAGGAGGCTCGAAGGACCATTATGTACGAGCAGGTCGCGGCGGTTGTAAGGCGCCGCTTCCCACAAGTACATGGAGAGGATGCTGAGCCAGGGTGTAAGGCTGGACAGCAAGGATATGATGATAGGTAGGAGCTGCCCCAGGGAGTAGCCCTGGCAGGCAGCATGACGGTGATAGGATCTGCCCCAGGGAGTAGCCCTGGCAGACAGCAGCGGGGAGGTAATGAGACCCAACACGGACGGTTGAGATCTGTTTATTGTTGCTAATGATTAAGTTTATATATTACATTGTTCTAATGTACACATTGATAGGTTTTTGTATGTCTCTCATAGGTGTAAGTGGCCGACGGTGCACGTAGTTGCTGATCCGCGGAAAGTTGTTTGTTGCCTCGCTGCTGACCACGCAGCCGCAGAGTCCAATGTTCAGCTTGTGGCTCGAACATACTCCCGGCCGCGAAAAGTGGTGTGGTGGTGGTCCTCATCTGGGCGCTGGTGATGTCGTTCCTGGTGCTGATGATAGTTGTTCTGTTCAGGCTTGAACAATCACAATCATTCAAAATCACAGACACAGATACCACTGTCTCTCAAGCGATTTGATTTTTATGTGCATAATTATGGTAAGGTTGAAGCTTGAATACAAACTTTACTGTTTTATACAGCTTGTCATGCAGTATGTAACAAATTAATTGCATTTGGTTGCTGTTTGGATTTTATTAAAATAGTTTTAAACTCAGTCATTTATATTTTCGTCCGTTTAATTTCCAAATAAAGGAACTGTGCGCATACATATTATGAACTTTTACTTCAATTCAGTTAAAGACCAGTTTACATTTTACCTTATTATGATCTCTATGGTCATACTGAAGAATACATTGTATAACTAAATTAAAAGAAGACAAACACTAAATGGATATAAAAGTTCATAAGTGCTGTAGTAAAATAAGAAATATAGGTACAATACTTAGTAACAATATGCACTTAGAAATAACGCAACAACAAGAAAATGTGATCTAATTGTAAATTATTACGGAACGCACATAATATTTCAAAGACTCGAGTATTGTAGTCAGTATTTTTAGACTCCGCTCAATATTTACAAATGATTATGACGAAGAAGGCAAATAGAAAATAAACGATAAAGACTTAAATAAAATTCGGATTTGAAAGAAGGCACAATTTTTTTTAAACTGTCTATTATTTTACTGCGGTTTTTTATCAATATTAATAATTAACACAATACAAAAAGAAAACCTTGAAATCATATATAATGTTTCATGGTGTTATAATGTACTCAAAATTTTAACCCATATAAAGTAAAGCATTGAAATTAAAAACAATAAAGAAAAATTAATAAAGACTTAAATAAAATATGGACTTGAAAGAAGGCACAAACCTATTAAAACTATCGATTATTTGACTGCTCTTTTCAACTTAATACCAATATTTATAAACACAATACAAAAAGAAAAACATGAAAGCATACATAATTTGCACACTTAATTTTTTCACGGTTTATAATGCACTAAAAAATTTTATCACGTAAATCATTGAAATAAAGAATTTAAAGATTTCATAAAAATACTCTGAGCAGATCATAATTTATAAGACTCGAGCTTTTCAAGCCAATAGTTCAGGTATGATTTCGTAGCTGACCGCACGCAGCAACAGCAGGCGACGTGTCACCGAGACACTACTGGTTTCTATGTATGTATATGAAACACCTTCCGTAGCTAGCGACATGTCGTCCGCTTATAAATACAAACATAGAAACCAGTGGTCTCGCGGCGACACGACGTCTGCTGCTGCTGCGTGCAATCGGCTACGAAATCATACCTTTAAACAGTCGCAACGACACGCCTAAATAAAATAACAATTCACAAAGCCAAGTACCAATGGGTCGTTACGACCGTATCATGACGGTAATTGCAGCCGTTTTAATGATTATGAACGGTATTCTCCTTCAATATGATATCGTTGTAAGTGGTGATATTGGCCCGACACCCCCCACTGGCCCGGCAGCACACCCAGAGAACCTTCGGCCCGGTACTCCGGTTGTTTTTATTGAATCGATACTTTCCTAATTGGATAGCCGGCTTGCCGAATCGAGAAGTCGTGAACTGCGCTACTGAAATTAAAAAATGAAATATGAATCTCAATTCAGTCTTGTACTGTTGCAAATCCTAGTCTCAAGTCAATATAATCGGTACGACCATTTGAAATATGACAATTATTGATCAAGGTGTTTTTACTGTTGAAAAGGCAGGGAATTTTACTAACCCAGGTTCTGGAATTGAAACAAAATAATTCAATTAGAAACTGCTATTATAATCTTTTGTATTTCAATATCGATGTGCAATTAGAAATGCGATAAATTGAACATTGACTAAACTGAATGATCTATGAAGGCAAGGGTCTAGTTTGATCAAGCCTGTAACGTGCTGGCGAGACGCACGCGAGGAGTCTCTAGCAATTGGAGTCTGAATCACTATCTGAGATAAAGAGGTTGGAACAGCTTCTTTCTTTCCTTTAAAATATTCTACTAGCTATTTGTATTAGCCGCAAATTTCCTAACATTAATGTCAACCAGAATTTTAAGTAGATGAAGACGTTGGTGGAGTCACCCAAGGAAACGAGAACGCTCAAATAGAGCGAGTCTCTTAATCAGTGTGTTACCAGATGGTTTTTCTAGAGAGGCAAAGTAAAAAGCATAAATACAATTACGAATAGCAGTTACTTTAATTTTTATTAACTCTGTAGAATCTAATTAATGTCAATATTCTAGTTTAAATAAATAATACATTTTCTACTAAAAATGTTAGCAGTTTATGTAACTGTTTCCCCGAGGACTATGTACACTACACTCATACATAAATTAAAATAAAACAAAGAATGGGAACACACACATACACACACATACACACACACACACACACACACACACAAACACACTTGTTATGTATTTAATATTATTATAATTCTTTTTACTTGTATCTTTTTGACAAAATTGTGTAATATTTACTGTGGAAGAGGGCGCTGATATTCTGAGATACAGGTATTTTTATAACTAGTTCAGAGATCAGAGACTTCATGTTATGTTTGTAGCGTTTCTGTCAAAAAAGATTATTATTATTATTAATCCTGGGTCATTCAAAAGAGGCGTGACAAAGCACCTTGCAGGTCGGCAAGGCGAGGTTGGCTAGGGCGCCGGTTTATCTCTCACACCAGCTATCTTTGTATTTGGACTCCACTTCTGCTTACCATTTGGTGAAATGGAGTCAATTGCTTGACCTTTTTATAAAAAAAAACTACTATTTGACAATTTTTAAATTTCACCATGGAGAATGAGTATGAAAATTGTTGAACTTGACAATCATATTCTCGCAAACTGTGACGGTGGCTGGGCATCCTGTCCACTTCTTCCTGCAGAACCAGGTCACTTTAGGCCCCTTGCTTCGGTTATTTCTGTGGTAGTAATTCCCCCCTACCTCTAAGACGGGTTTGCCGAGACGAGTCGTTGTGAACGTTGGCACTGAAAGTAATCCCAAGTTTGTACCAGTACGCTTAAATGTAGATAGATACAATCACGTAAGCTGAAGATGAAGAATGATAGGAAAATTGAAGAAAATGAAGCTTAAAAAATAATCATTTACTTTTCTCAAATTATGTATAATTCGTTTACGCACGTACGTTTATGTTCAACCTTCGTATGACAAGTGTGTACGTTCTTAATACTTAGGATGACGTCATTACAAAGTACAACAGAGGCTTTACAGCCTATCCGCCTTCTCTTGCTGCAGAACCAGGTCGCTTTAGGCCCGGTGCTTCGGTTGTTTTTGTGAAAGTAATACCCTCCGAACTCTAAGAGGGTTGTGCCGAGACGAGTAGTCGTGAACGTTGGCACTGAAAGTTTTCCCAAGTACGTACCTGCACACTTAAATGTATATATATACAATGACGTAAGCTGAATATGAAGGATATAATCTTCGGAAAATTGAAAAAAAAAAACATAAAAAAAAATAATCATTTACTTTTCTCAAATTATGTATAATTCGTTTACGCACGTACGTTTCTGTTCAATCTTTGTATCACAAGTATGTACGTTCTTTATACTTAGAATGACGCCATCGCAGACTGCAACAGAGGCTTTACAGCCTAACCGTCTTTTGCTGCAGAACCATGTTGCCTTCGTGCCAGTGCTGCGGTTATTCTTGTAGAAGCGGTAACCCTGTACATCTAAAATCAACTTTCCATTACGTGATTCCACAAAGGTTGCACCTGCAACAAGGGCGATTTTACTGATGCATTTTTTATGTTTGAATCAGTTTCGGTTGTTGAGGATTTGAGAGCTGAATAAGGCTGGATAGAATGTCCTTCTCGAAAGTCACAAAAACCCTTTGGCGTACTAGCACCTGCTGAAGAGGAATTATCTCTGATCTTGCTCAATACAATAGTTTAAAAATATATAGTTAGATTTTAAAGGAATGTTCGAGATAATAGCTGAGAAATTCGTAATCTTTCAGACCCTTTAAGTTGGCGAAGTTGCACGTAAAATGAAATTGAAAGTAAACTTTAAAATGTTCCAAATAGACTAGGTATATGCAATACTAGCGCAGGAACACTCACTGTGCAATGTAACGATAAAAAACGATTCATTACCAAGCGCACCATCAAATTGACTGGAGTTATAAGTAGATAAACTAGTCCTCACATTCTGAGCAATTAAAAAAATATAATTTCAAAAAACATTTATTTAACAAATCACAACATATAAACTTATTTCTAAATTCAAATAGTTTGTTTGCAAACCGTATTATACCTAGCTTTGCTAAAACTTTGGTTTGAAGTTAGGAAGTGTTCATGTCTCATCGTCAATTAAAAGGAAAATCTTTACAAGTCTATCTCATAAAACTTTGACAAGTATCCATCTTATTAAAAGTTTGTAATAGCAATATTACATAATTAGGTATTACATTATTTTTATCTGTTCCATAATATTTATCTGTGTCTGTAGTGTTTGTAGGTAGCGCCCTTTTTCTTTCTAAGGTCTCAGAGAAAATCAGTGCCAATACATTTTATTTAGATATATAATGTCGCATAATTTTTATGTGTGAGCTTTATTATTTGTGTTATGTATGCCTGCTTCTAATAAATGAGTTTTCTTTCTAATAACATTATTGTCTTAATAATAAAATAACAGAGACCTTCAGTGTATGAGGGTTCCAGGTGAATAATCTTATCTTATGATGTGCACTTCAACCCAGGGATCTTTTGTGTCTCCCCTTCCCTTTTACTCCTGTCGCTCCTTAAATATGTACGTTCCCGTCAAAGTAAAAGCAGAAACCCATTTCACGAAACTGATTTAGGTATGCCTATTGTTCTGATCAATATATTCTATTAAGTAGCGTTTCGATGGCTCCTAGAGATAGTGCACTATATTATAACAGATCTCCTACACTGAAAACTATAAGTAGTATTTTATTTAATAAATCAATTAAGAAAACCAAATACCTAAACCAGTTAATCGACTCACTATAGTAAGGAGCCATCGATTTTATTACGCTCCAACTTAAAGATTCAACATCATATCGTCCGAAAGACGTCCACTGTTGGACTTAGGCCTCCCCCAAGGATCTCCAAAATAATCTTCGAGAGGCTTCTTCCTACCTTTACTAGTCTATCCGTCAATGATTATGGACATCGTTAATTTTAATTATGGCATCATCTTCAGTGTAAAGAGTAGCTTTGCAATTTCTACTACGGGCTCTGGTGCATGCCCACCATGTACGGTTACCATTCTTAAATTTGCTGTTAAATTTGTACGCGCCTATCTGTATAGCTTGGCGGCCGAATCGGGACTTTATGTATACAGGTCCTGAAAGATAAAACATTCGATTATTATAAATGCGAAAAATTTAAACAACGATAGGGCGAAGTCACATCTAAGCTTTGCGGCGAGGCAACAATCAGAACTAGCGACACCGCGCTCTATTTTGTATCGCTTAGGTAATAAAGATGAGTATTGCGTGGAGTGCAGCCGATTCCAGCGTTGGGTCGCCTCACCGCTCTGTTTGGTTCACGCTAAGAAATTTAGACAATTCTATGGGCATCTAACAAAAATAACTAAAGCAGCGTCACCTGCAAAAATCAAGTTTATAGCACCTCTAACCCTTAAATTAATAGCATCAGGAAATTGTTCAGGCAACACGGTTTGCGTTATCGTGATAAATTGCTAAAGTTGGCAATTACGTGCTCGATTTTTGCGTGCGTCGGAAAGTTTCAAGGAAGGAGGAGAGTCAAGTCAAACAAGAAACAAATCGCGACACTGACCAGAACTGGCGACTTGTACCTACAATTCTTACTGGATAATAAGAAAAATAGCGACTATAATGAAGGAAATGCCTTAGATGCAAATGGCAAGCACACTACTGTTTCACCATAATAAAGTTACATAATAATAGTTACATATGAATTAGTAATCGGATAACAAATTTTAAATCAATATTATACCTTTACCCCTACCAGGATATACCTTCTTGATTATGATATGTAGACAGGATTTCTGACCGTTTGAAAAAGATGGTTGTCACTATTGTGTTTGTATGTAATTGAGCAAATGACGTCATTAAGCGCATAAAAACACATTGTTGGGTAGATTGGAAGAGATCTTTTTTAGAGATAAGTCCGCCCTTGCAAACAATGTAATTGACAAATTATCCTATGTAATAGGTTGGGGGAAAAGTTTCTTCGCATTTTTTAAGAAAATTCAAAACATTTTTTAATATAGTTTATTTACATTTAACTAAAGTATGTAGGTACCATTTTGTTCGATAACTTTTTGCCATCTTGTAGGTAGGGACATGATCCCATTGCTATAGAAATTTTGGGACTTCTAGTCAAAATACCGCGACAAGTGGTTTTGGCAGTCCTCTCGTGATGTTAACCTGACACTGCCTAAAGAATTCTGAAGAGACCGAAACAGGTGGAAATCTGAAGGTGCAAGGTCAGGACTATACGGCGGATGCATTAACACCTCCCAGCCAAACTCTCTTAATTTTTGCTTAGTGGATAAAGATGTGTGAGGTCTAGCGTTATCATGATGAAAAACCATACCCCTTCTGTTGATTAATTCCGGCCGCTTTCTCTCAACTTCTTGCTTTAATCTCATCAGTTGTTCGCAGTAGAGTTCAGAATCGATGGTCCTGCCTGGTGGTAACAGCTCATAATGAATAATGCCCTTCCAATCCCACCACACACACAGCATCACCTTGTTGCGAGTTAACCCGGGTTTCGCCACAGTCTGTGAAGCCTGACCGGCCTTTGACCACGACCTTTTTCGCACGTTCTTGTCGTACGTGATCCACTTTTCATCACCAGTTATCAGCTTCTTCAAAAATGGTTCGGTTTCATTACGTCGTAATAAAGAATCACAAATGAGTACACGGTTCATTAGGTTTCTTTCAGTGAGCTCGTGAGGTACCCAAATGTCGAGCTTTTTTGTGTACCCAGTTTATTTCAAATGCGCCAAAACTGTTTTGTGGTCAATTCCCAGTTCTTCAGCTACGTCGTAACTACTGACATGCCGATCTTGCTCCACTTTTTCAAAAATGGCATCCATTTTATCTGTAATAGGGCGACCAGAGCGACGTGCATCTTTGACATCAAAATTTCCGGATTGAAAACGCTTAAACCAAATTTGTGCTACCCTCACAGACACTGCACTAGGTCCATAAACATCGCAAATTTTTTTCGCGGCTTGCGTTGCATTTTTACCTTTTTTGTAGTAAAATTTTAAAATGTATCGAATTTCTTCATTAGATTCACTCATCTTGGCGGTACGAAAAACAAATGAAAATGACACATTTTCCCTATTTGAATTTGGAATTATGTTCTTTAAAATTTAAACTTTCAATGATACCAAAACCAGCCAGATACAAATAGTATAGCCAAAGAGATTTTATTACAAGTTTATACATACTATAATGCGAAAAGACTTTTTCCCCAACCTAATATTCTAAATGTAATAAAGAGTATAATAAAAAAAACGGAAGCTTGGAATCAGTGTTTGAAATTTTTTGGAACACTAAGGAAAAAATTAAAAAAACGAATTATTTGTATTTTTTTATAAACGTAAACAAACTAAATGCATAATTACTCGGACGACATGATATCATGCCATAAAACCGGTTTGATTACGCGATTTGATTTACGCGAGTTCACACATGTTAAGTTATAGATAAGTAAATGCAATTTACAAATTCCTTTTTCAGTTCATGTCTAGGGTATAATATATAATAGGATACCATACCAGCAATATTAGAGAGAATGTATGCTTACTGTCTTACCGATTAATTGTACGGTCAGCCTCAAACACTGCGTATCTCGGCATTATAATTATTTATACAAAATAGTAGTAACTATTACTAGGAACTGCTAAAGAATCTGTGCTATAGAAATATGGCGTATGGGTATCGATTTGGTAGAACTAAAGCGTCTTGGTTGGTCCAAAACGGGTTCTATTTCGTACTCCTTCCTTCTTTGGACGATACGTTAAACCGATGATCCCTGTTCTGCAAATGTCTCCCCCCACCAACAGTCACAAAGCCAACGGACTATTAATGGTCCGCAGCTCTTCGCGTGATGACTGTATCATGAAAGTACCTACATTTACAAAAATGTTGGTCATTCAATGGTTATGGATGTCATAAATTTTTATGATGGTATTGTCGTAAGTGCTGATGCTGGCCTTGCAATTGCTGCTTCTAGCCCTGGTACAAACCCACCAGGCCTTCTTGCCACAGCTACGATTGTTCATGTTAAACCTATATTTGCCAATCTGTATAACCGGTCGGCCATACCGAGATGTCGTATATAAAGGACCTGAAATAGAGCACCAGTATCTTTTAAATGTTGATTACATTAAGCCATAAGAGTAACATTTTTTTTTTATTCAACGAAGCCTGACGACAGGTTCTTGTCTCTCGATAGTAAGCAAAGTCACCGAAAATAAGAGTTGCAATTGTTGTCTTCCAGAAAAAATAACCCCCTTTTTAATATACAACCTGTAACAGAAGCGACGCACTACCTGAATGTAGTTTGTAATGTCAAGTGAGTCGTTTATTATTTAATCATTTTTAACAATGATAGTTTATAAACTAATTACCTAACCTCATTAGAAACGCATAGCTTGGACAGACTATGCACCACCCGGGTCGGGCTGATGATAAGCAAAATACTTTCGGATAATGTTTTCTATGATAAGATAATTTTAGCAAACCAAAGCCACCCAACGATGTACAGTCGTCAGCATGACGGGTTACCACAAAATGCCTTTGACAATCGATCTTCCACATTATAGTTAAATAAGTTGAAAAGGGATTAGAGAAAATCTTTGAATTGTGGTAGCCTGACCTGATGTTATTATACATGTATAAAACAGCGTCAACTTTAAGTTTCTACAAAACCGACATTCCTTTACTTTAGGTATATGTATGTATAATCTGTATTTATACTAGGTACTTCTCAATCTGGGGTCCACGTCCGGAAGCCTCCTCGTGGCGGACCCTGGTTACGTGGTGGGGAAACTTTCTCGGCGGGTGTGTGGCTTTTGATGTCAGGTGTGTCCGCTAGGGATTCGCAGTCACATACCATCGTCGAGTTGTTTTTGTTTTCCGGCTAGTTCCGGACGGCCCTTTTCAGGGCCACGACCGCGCCCGAAGTCCCCCGGGTGCGGTCCGATGGCTACTCGTCAGGAGGACGCGCCAGGTCGAGCAGCCGTCGGTGAGGAGGCGGCCTATAAGGCCGGCGTCGGCCAGCGGCCCACAGGGGCTGCCTTTAGTCGGTATCGGTAGCTCCCCGTCAAAAAAGAAGGCTAATGCACACATACACTAGTCTACTGACACTCGCGTTTGTGATACAAAAATACTGTATCAATAATAGATAATAGTCATTCAAACGAATAGCAAATACACAGTCTTCGCTAGCATGGGATTCTGCGTAAATAAGATAAAAACACAAAAGCAAAATTGAAGATTCTTTAATTAAACAACCTTTACATAATAATGTAGATGTACATTATTTGCGTTTTTAATGAAAAAATATATGATTCACGAAATACATGTATAAAGAAATTATTTCAAAAAAAGTATCTACTGCTTTTGTATCAATTAAATTAAATTAATTGACTTGAATTAGATTAATTGGCTACCAACAACACTGCATCATCCAGTACGCGGCCCCTCATTTTTAATGATTGTGAACGCAATATTTCTTAACTATGACATCGTCTTCAGTAATAAGACTAGCCCTACAGTTCAAGTTACGATATCTACTGCAGTTCCACCAAATCTTTTTCTCGTGGGAACGTTTCATGTGGAACTTGTACTCGCCCATCTGTATCATGCGCCGACCAAAGCGAGATTTGGTATACACGGGCTCTGGAAGATAGAACTGCATAAATACCTTTTCTGTCAAATATAAATAAAGTTCAATTTCTAACAATAAAAATTTCCATGTTCCATGTAATATGTCAACACCCACAGATTTAATAATAAAAGGAGATAGGCCAAGCCGGCGTTTAACTTGCGACAAGTGTATGCCCTGTGGGCATATTTCCGCCACTACGCCTTCCGATAAAGTCAAGTGAAAACGTAACTCAGCGATTTGACCGATCTCCTTTGCGGCTGTTCTTAACTTTTATCGCTTCGCAGTCCTCAAGACGCGCGCAATGAATAGTGTATATTACGGCATGCTCAACTAGAACCATGTTATGTAGTACGCCCGCTGATTGCGACACTCTGTCTTCCTATGAACTCGGCGATTCGACCGATCTCCTTAGATTGATATATCTGTGGTCAACACCGCTATAGGGTTTGGCAAAGTTTTATTGCAGCCACCTTTATCATACTAACACTCCCTAAGAATGCTATTGTGTGCGAGAGACTCCTTGACAAGTCCCTTAATCCACTGACAAGGAAAAATCATAGTTTCTCAATTTCTAATACATTTAATATTATTCACAGAAATAAATAAATAATATATACATTCAATAGGTAAATATTCGAACATTCAATAATTTGTAAATAAATGACTATTACAATCAAAATCACTTTGAAAGTTTATATAGACGATTTTCACAAACACCTTAGAGGTTTCTCTACCCAATCAAAGACGTGGTATTAAAGATTTTCTTCGCAAAACACCTATCTAATTTAGAAATGCACTATAATGAGACAGTCTAATGTAGAAATAGATGAAGTTGAAAAGCAAATGTTATTAAACCACATCATTGTTTAAAATTAATTTACTAATATAACTATTGATTTCTCAAAAATCAGTTACCTGTATTCGTAATTTAATGTTCCATTTTTTGAATTTTGGTTTGACCGTTTGATTTGAAGTCCAATCCTGGTTCAGTTATATTCTATAAAGATCTCACATCGAATTCCAGGGAATATTACACAAAAAAAGAAATTATTTATGAGGTCTAACGTCGTTTTTAAATATACAATAAAAAATGCTAGATTCGTTCCCAATTTCCCCAAAAAAGCTAGGATTTTTCCAAAACTTTGACTGATGGAAGTGTGAAGTGAGTTCGACAGCACGGAAAGTGCAAATGGTTCGGAAGAGAGATCTTTGTACATAGAACATTTGACGTTTTACTCACTAATTCTTCGCGACACGATTGATCCGGAGACGTGACTGGGCCAGATAGTAAAGACGACTCATTGTTTTTTAACGCGAATGAGACTATAATATTAATATCACAAGCAAAAATAGTTCAATGATTCCTCCTCCTCAGTTGATATTTCATTTCTGAAGGGCGAAATCACCACAGACACTCCTCACTAGGTATCTCCTGGTGGTTCTATCTTGTGTTCTCCTCAGGTCGGTTTGAACGTCCGACTATTGAGTGTTTACAATGTCTATCCACCTACCTACTTCTCTTTTCTTCCATGTGCCGTAGCAGCAAGTTCAATGATTATGGACGCTATTCATCTTAGTGATGGCGTCGTCGTAAGTGGTGAGGGTAGCTTTACAGTTCCTACTGCGAGCTCTGCTGCAGATCCACCAAACTTTCTTCTCACGGGTGCGGTTAATGTTAAACCTGTATTGGCCGATTTGTACGACGGTCCGACCGTAACGTGACGTGGTATAAACGGGGCCTGGAACACAGAGAATTCTGTACCGAAACGAAAACGGTCAGAAAGGAACCTTATTTACGTACAATCACTCAATCCGATACAGTTTCGTATTTTAAGCAATTTAAGCTTAGATAAGATTTTTGCTACTCAAGCTCACGCAAACTAACGCTTGTATACATATGGCTTAGATATTTTTTATTCCGATAACGCGCTTTCATTGAGCCAATGTCAACAAGAAAGGCAGCAAGTGAAAGGGACAAAGTTGTATAAAATTACATTTGGTTTGTTTACTTTTTTTTGGAATATGGCTCAAGTTTATCGATTAGGCTGCTTAACTGCTTAGCGACTAATAGTAGGTAGATAGAATGTTGAATTTTAGTGAGATCTATCAAATACACAAAACTTCAGATTAAAGTCCACAGAGGGTTCATTCATTTCACTGTTGCTTAATTACACATTTATTGTTAATTTTAAATAAGCATTGCAATTATTCCCAAAAAGTCTTTAGAAGTTAATTCTTCTCCACAGATTTTTAACTCTGTGTTTAAGAATCATAGAGCACTGACCAAAAATGAAAAGTTATATCAGAATAAAATTATTTTATTTTCATTTCTATCACATCACTTTAAACACAATATTTTTACGCAGGTACATCGTAAAATTAAATTATGGTTGACTGGAAGAAATCTTACTAGGTGGTAGGCATGTATGTAGGGTCGTCTGGGTAGGTTAGGTACCACCGCTTTTCTTATTTAGGCCATGAAACAGTTTGCTGAGTTTCAGATTGAAGGGAAACGTAGCCAGTGTAATTACTGGGCATGGAAGGCATTTCATCTTAGGCCTCTGGATGACAACGCACCTGCAATACCAAGTGATTTTTTCCTTGTTATTGCAGGTGTTTATAGGCGACGGTATCCATCAGGTGGGCCATCAGCTTGTTTGTCATCTAATTGTATAAAAAAATCTCTTTTAAAGAGGAGCTTAACTGTAAGAACTTTGTATACTAACTTTGTTAAAAAATATTCAATTCCTCTGCGCTTCCGACAGGATTGAGAAAACGTATACATAGTTTCTAACACACATGAAATTACTTACCTAACCATTTAAAAATACACAATTTAATTATATTGGGGATGATAAATGAAAAACTCTGTTTAGTTTGTCAGATATAACACAAAAAAAATATTGGACATTTTTACTTTCTCGTATACGTAGTAAGTATAGAGGAAGTCTTGTAATCGTCAAAAAATTCAACCTCGAGATTTTGACGGATTTACACGTTTTAGAGTTCCCTGAGTGCAAAAATATTTTTTTTGGAATTATGTCTGTATTTGTGTCTGTGCGTTAGCACGATAACTCGAGTATGCTTTAACTTATTGCAACCCAATTTAACATGCATGCAAAATATAAGGTTTCTGTGAACTTTTGAGTCGTCAATCACGAAAGTTAAGCAAAGCTATTGAGAAGACATAAATTGAGCTCTTCAAGACTTGTGTGAATTTTTTATTACACATTTTTGTTCTTTGCCACTTCATTTAACACTGTTGTTATGAGGACAACAGGTATCATCATTTGCGTACCCTACTCTCGACTTTACATGGGGTCGGCGTTATATGTGATAGTACCACTTACTAAACAAGATTTAGCTGGTACTTAGTTTAATGATGTCAGCCCTCCTTGGCCTTACTATTACTGGTAGATTTCCTCTACTATACAGCGGCGTCACACTGATGGTGTTATGTCAGGTCAAAATTTCGTTAATCGCGATTTACGACATCCTATACTGCTGAGGTAGTAGAATTATTTACAACCGCTACTACACCACACAGCAAACCCTTAAAGAACCTTAATCTATCTAGAAAGGTCTGTTGCAAGTACAAACCCTCCCCATCTCTCTTCTACGCTGCTGGCTCATGTTTGTCACACGACAAATTGCGACTAGCATTCCAACGCTAACTAAGAAACTCATTCATTTTATGTCGCACAATTTACTGCCAGCACAAGTATTTCCCGCCTTTACAATCCGGGTCATTCAAAATAAGCCTGAGTGTGGCGCTTTACCTTAGCTTTGCATCTCTTTGGACTCCACCATGTCACCATTAGATGGAATGAAGTCATTTGCTAGACCTTCTTTTTATAAATAAGCCTTCCACGAAAGTTATAGATGGTTATGGGACCTATTGAACTTAATAATCGTGGACTCCTCCGTGCAAAGAGACGCGCGGCAGCCAGAACTTGCCCACTTGACGCACCTCCAAACATTGACACCGTGCTCCCGCCATTTATACTGATTGTACCGATGCTGCCCATATTCTATCACCGGCTTCCCATACCTGGATACAGTGAAGACGGGCTCTGAAAGACATAGATATAAAAATACTAGCTGAACTTCCAAAGTTTTTTTTAGAACTAGCTACACCCGCCATGCGTTGCAATGCCACGTAAAAAACATTGTAGGACTGGGAACCTTCTGGGGCGTCCCTAGAACATCCTAACAAAGTTTCTACAATCTGATCAATGGTTTCGGTACGCATAGAGGAGAAACATACAAACAACCTTGAAACCATTTGAAGATCTCATGAACAGAAACCACTTTTATTATAGAAGCAATTCTGAAATCACGAAAAAATCAGCGGTTTGATACATTTCGTTCGAAGGTGTTGCACAAAACTGATTTTTCTCACAATTGAGAGAGTTGCTTCTATAGTAAAAGTTGATGAGTCTTCAAATGGTTTGAAGGTTGTCAATGTTTAACCAATAACCTTAGGAGTTCCTCATCCCACCAGATGGTAAGTGATAATAAAGTGGAAGCGAGTATCACCATGAACCTTCAATCACTTTGTACTATTATTACTTTCTTCCTCAGCAACAGCACATATAATGGTCCCCATCGAGGAGCTCGAGCCTACCTCACATTAGGGGCGATTAAGCCTTAGTCAACCACGCCAAGTGCGGGTTTGTCGACTTCACATACAACCTAAAAATTTCTTCATAGGTTGTGTGCAGGTTTCCTCACGATGTTTTCCTTCACCGTAAAAGCGCCGATTAAACATACATATGAATTCAAAATTTGAAAAAACATTGGTACGTAGCGGTGTTCTAACCGGTGCTTCCCAGGTACAAGACAAAGCTCTAACGCACTACGCCACCGACGCTTAATTGCTTTTTTTACTCTTTTAATTTACTAACACAGGTCAGTAATGAATGACTGTGTGTACATATCAGAGGAGCATTTTGCGACAGCGCCGGCCGGTTCTGAGCGTTTTGATTTCACGCACAGAGACAAATAATTATCATGTATATTGATGGTTCATCTACGGAAGGTGATAGGTAACCATACTAACCTTCTTAACGCTGTAGGAAATAATGTATCATAGTGTTATACGGTTCACATATGAATTATAGCAGCTTTAATGTCTTTTCTTTGTTTGAGGAAATTGAATGAAACAATAAAATTAATCAAGATGCAAGATAAAAATTTATTTACTACGATACAGTTATATTTAAATGTAAAGTCCTACACCTGAAATAAAGTCCAAGTACTGATAAATGTAAGAAATACGCTCAGGAATAAATTCTACCTATACCTATCTACTTATCCATTAATACTGATTCTTAATCTAGGATTATAAAGAAATATTCCTCAAAAACTGATCTACCACACTTAAAAAAGCCTAGAATGCCCTAGAAACACAAAATATAGAAGTCACAAAATTAACTTCATGCGCTGTACGGTACGCCAATAACGCACACATAGAAAACTCTCACAAACACGGTATCCACTCAGATTTCTTCTGAGTTCTGAGCGCTAGTTGGGATATGAGCATCGTTGATTTGAGGCACTCGAGCATACGTCAATCAGGCTTTACATAGAAACAACACATAGAAAGGTACAGTCGGCATCAGAAGTGGATGAACACTTTCGCACCATGTCCTATCAAAGCCAGCACATTATGTAACAGTTTCCACTATTACGTATCGATGATTATTATGACTAGCTGATGCTAACCGCATATGATAGATGAGTCTGCCACAAAAAGTTTCAGCAGAGTTTGAAGTATTTGACTGCGAAACACGGTTGAATAATATTCATACAAGAGTTGGCTTTCTTTAGCAAATAAGGAATTCTAAAAATAAGGCAGTAAAATTTGGAATAAAAGTTAAAATTTTAAGTAACTCCGAAAAAATACAACAAATAGTTACAAAGTGCCAACATGAAGATATAGCATAAGCATACCTAGAATTTAGATTATACTAACAAGCACTACAAAAATTACATGTTAATAGGCCCATTAATGAAGGTTTTGTTCGTCAGCTCAATGATTATGTCGATTCTTAGAACTGACAATAGTATCATTGATCGTAGTCAAAAAGGCTCTGCAGCCGCCTGATGCCCATTTCCCACAATGCCATACCTTCTTAATTCTGTCACCTCTTGTGTGCTGCCCATATCTGTACGTACCGATTTGGATGACAGGGTTACCTCGTTTGGATGTCGTGAAAACTGCTTCTGAAAAAGAAGAGTCATGGTAAATTTTCGGGGACGTGTCGTCAATTTATGTGCTCATTATACCAATTTAAAACAATGACAAAATGGCTCCTAAAATACTGTCAAATCATATATAACATGTTCCATAAATTATAAAATTCAATTCAATTGTGACTGCTAAATTTAATTATGTACTACAGAAAAAAACAAGAATTTTCTATATTACTTAGAATACATAATAGTATATCCAGAAGTTTCGATAGTATTCCGTACGTAAAGTTCCCAGAACGTAATATTCTAAGTGCGCGGTTGTTACCTGGATAGGTGACCAAATTGATACAACTCAATTTTCTTAAATATGGAAAATAGTTTAAGCCATCTTTGATATTGAGGTAGATAATGTACTAACTTCTTATATTTACTTGACAGCATTTTAGGGGCACGCAAGTACAACAAAACCCGAATTATCAAAAACAAATAAAATTTTCAAAAACTGTTTAATAAAAAATAAATTATTAGTAAATCATAAAAAATAAACATTGAAACAAACATTGTTATCGAAGTCCATTTGTCAAATAAACAAAAAAAAAACTGGACAAAATGTTAAATTTGCCACAAATTAACAAAATTATTTTTTGTATTTAAAAAAAATGCCGCAGTCAATGGAAGTTGAAGAAAAATTTCAATACACTATACAATTTCAGCCGAGAGACACACTGTTAGACAAACCAAAGATTGGAGATCTTTAGGGGGAGACCTTTGTCTGGCCGTGCGCTGACATAAATCAGCCCGCCGCGCGGACACCCGCTTAACGCAGCGCACGGCCTTATGTCATCTCCATAGATATGCCCGCGTCGCATGCGACGGGTGACGCAGCGCTGCTCTAGATGGAGATCGCATGAAACAGCCCGCCGCGCGGGTGCCCGCGCCATGCACCCGCTTAAGGCAGCGCACGGCCTAACAGTGCGTCCGAAACGGTCCGCCGCTGCACACATCCAGTGGCTTCCCGTAAACTTTACCAGCTCGTCGGTACACCTTATGGGGCCTACTAACGCTACGTCTCTCGGTTTTCTATACATAGGTATAATAACAAAAAATCTAATTAAAGCACTCCGGATGGTTATGCTTATGCCTATCATCCCAATTGATGAGAACGCCACCGCTGATGGTGGCCAAAACTTTGCACCGGTCAGTTTTCCATTTGTGACAACGCCAATGGATCTTCGCACCAATCTGTTTGTGCATGTAGAAACGGTGGCCACGAAAGTTGAGCACCGGCCTGTTTTGTCTTGACATGGTGTACCACATATTGCCTGAAACAACGTTAGTATATTTATCAATTCGTTTATAAATTGTTAAATGTGTTGTTGAGAACTTCACGGTGTAGAGAAGGGGACTAATGCTCGTATTATAAAATGAGTCTCAAGATTCAACGCCAGAACGGCGTTGAACGTCTTTATCTATTTGTGCTTGATATAAAGTGTAAGGGTTAATATTTGACTGTTTCCGAACGAACTTAATATCTTTACTGGCAACACCGGAGAAATATATAAGAGTGAAATTGGCGGAATCGAGTCACTTTGTCTCCGGCTGCCTTCGTGTACGGTCGACCTACCGTGGTGTGAGTGACAAATGATTCTCCAGACATGATTGGTTTCTAAGTGTCATTCTGAAATACGGGCCTAGGAGTGGCATAGGAAAATACAGTACATATAGAACAAAAGTAGGGCTTAAAATCTACACCCGTTTACCAGCGTGTTTATAGTCCTAACGCCTTTCAAGGTTTAATTTTGTGGTTAATAAATTGTTGTAAACTTGGTTAACGTCCCTTCTATCGAATGCACGAAGGAGTACTATTTTATAAACCTTTATTGTGAGCCATTAAGATGTCTATGTCTAAGTACCAAACAAACTGAAATCAATATATGTTGCGAAATCGAAACCATGATGTAACATTACACCAACAAGCTCCATTTCACATTGAGCAATACCTACCCAAAAATAAACACTTCAAAAACCACAATTCGTGAATTGCGTTTCGTAAAAGTAAACTTGTAAGAAGTCGTGAAATGGTTTTCTTTATAACTTCCTGAAATTCGGAGGTCGTGCAAACTCCACAGGGAAGCCATTTTGAAGAAGGAAAAATTACGTCAATCACCTTAGGAAATGCCAAAATAAATTTCTATTGAAAAATTGTGACGTTATCACGCTAAAGCTTTTTTGAACAGTTGGCCCACGCAACAGTCTCGCCCAGGGCGCAGGTAATGCTAACACCGGCACTGCTCAATGCTGTTGTAGTAATGAAGTTGAAAACAATAGTGAACCGAAATTGACCCGTGTAATATCGGCTTCATAGAAAACGGTAACACTTTGAAACACATGATGACGAATGTTACGCTTATTGCAGAACTGGTAAAAGATAAATAGGTGCTAGGTAGTATTAAAAATCATAACTTACAACATTTTTTAATACCATATTTTTATTAAACATACTTTAAAGGGCATAAACTCAATGCATAACTGTTAATATTTTGTTTAACATACCTAATGTTTTTAGCATAACATACTATAATATAATTAATAAATAATAACTGTAAATATCTAAAGGATGCATGCCACCTTGCATGTCCTACTTAACTTATAGGATAGAACAGCATTAGTTATAACCGTAACCCAAAATAAACCATAGATGACCCAAAATGTGTGACCCAAAATAAATTATAAAAGTACTTAGCAAAGTCGATTTAAATAAAGAGCTTTTTAATTTCATTTCAGATCCCCATACCATCTTCTTATTTTAAAGTCTGTATGAAAAACTTCGACTTTTCATGTCGTTGTAATTATTATATTTATATAAACTAGGATATCCTGCATTTTAGGAGTTAGTGATTCCTCCAGCAGGTCGAATTTCCATAGAGAAGTAATATTTTCATGTTACAGAAGATAATATCTTCTGTAAAATGACGAAGGAAATGACTCCCTTTCATCTTGCATATTATGCAAGGTGAAAGGTAGTCATTTCCTTGATGTTTTTATTACCTGATTTATTAATGGTTATGAAAATTTTGCATCTTGACAATGTCGTCATCAATCGTTGATAGTGAAGATCTGCAGCCGGTAGTGGTCCACTTTTGACAGACCCATAGGCTCTTCCGACCAGTCCTCCTGTGGAAGTGGTAACGGTGGCCAGGGATGTTAAGAACTGGCTTCTTTCGGGTCGACATTGTATACCACATGTTCACTAAAACAAATTTGAACATTAAGTGAGTTACCACACCAATCAATCGATTGTCGATAAGTGGTAATGATTGTTAAACGAATGCCAGATGGTATAAATAATAGAAGTTTCAAAATAACCACACCAATCGATTAACTTCAATCAATGCCATTGATCGATTGGTTAGTCGTAGTTTTATGGAAGGGTGGGTATCCGATTAACCATGGTTGCCAATGCCATACCTTTTTTGGGATGGTAAACGCCTCGTTTCCAAAATGTCTCCGGAAGATTACCATATACCTTTCAATCAACTTGATCGATTCCGCGATCGAAGGTCGTAAAATTTTATCCCATTTAAACTCTTAGACCATACTTTACGTAAAAAAATAAATTCCAGATGTAATAACAGTAACCTATTTTTAATATGTATTAATTCAAATGGAACAACGTACTTCATTTCCTATACCGAGTGATTATGAACTCCAGTCATTTTAACAATATCGTTGTCAATGGTAGTGATTCCTACCCTACAGGAGTGGCTGACCCATCGCTGGCATAACCACTGGACCTTCGGACCTTTGCATCTACTGCGAGGGTGGTAGCGATGCCCGTCAAGATTCAGTACAGGCTTCATGCGAGACGACATTGAAAACCACGGTTTACCTAAAAACAAAATATGTGTCAATATTAATGCTTGCAGGCCCGACAAACACACTTTATACGCGACGGCGTACAAGTACGCCATCTGGGTTGCAATGGGTAAGAAGTCAATTATTTTTACAAAGAACTCTTTTATATTTCGTCGAGGTTTTAGAGTGCACAGTGGTCTAGGTCCAATAGGTTATCTTATCATAGGCCTGGACTCCACCAAAGCGGAGAAGAGACGACCGGGGCGGAGATGTGTTTTAAGCAACCATAAAATGGTTAAAAAATAAATCGCCACTCCGCTCGTCTCGAAAAAAAAATCCGTTATTCACAAATCTCGATATGTGAATAACTAGTCTAACTAAAGAAATACTAGAATAACTAGGAGACTAGTCTCCAGAAAGATAGGAGATATTGAGCTGGGCTGCGGGTCAAAGCGCAGATGTGAGCTGTGCCTCGCTGAGATTGAGCTGGGCTGCGGGTCAAAGCGCAGATGTGAGCTGTGCCTCGCTGAGATTGAGCTGGGCTGCGGTACAAAGCGCAGATGTGAGCTGTGCCTCGCTGAGATTGAGCTGGGCTGCGGTACAAAGCGCAGATGTAAGCTGTGCCTCGCTGAGATTGAGCTGGGCTGCGGTACAAAGCGCAGATGTGAGCTGTGCCTCGCTGAGATTTATCTGAGCTGCGATACAAAGTGGAGTTGTGAGAAATGCCTCGCAAGCTACCGACGGCGCGCACCGGAGACGAGAAGACGTGTACTCGCCGCACGCAGCTCAGTTCCGTTCTAGCCAGCACACATTCTGCTACAGTTTAGACAGTACGCATCTCTCCGCACAGTTTCGGTGGAAACCGTTATTCTTGTCTCGGCTTCGGACATCTCAGCACATCTCCTTTGCTGAAGTCCGGGCCTTATTACGGGGTCTTAACGTAAGTCACATTGTCAAATGGTGCACTTCGACCAATCGGGATCTTTTGAATCCACCTTTCTTTATTGCTCCTTCCTCTCCTTGACTATCTAGGCTATCAGCCTAACTATATGTATAATGTTAAACAAATGTATATGTCGCAGCCATATCGCACGCCAAATTAAATCTAAAAATTTATTTATATAACACGAATATAATATAACACGCCGTATTACAAAACGGCATACTATGATAAATATGATGACAATATTTCATTCATTCACACAAGGAGAAAGATATTTCGCTATACAAAAATAAAGGAAATTCGTGTAAGATATGCGTTTATTTTTGAAAACTTTTTTTTAACTTGCAATGTTTGTACCTATGTATGTTCGAATCAAATCTTGCAACTGAATTTTAAAGCAGTTATCCTGAACCGATTGAGATAATAATATTTTTTTTTGTGCACGCTCAAGATATGGGTATCAAACTAAAGGGTTTGCTAAGAAAGATATGGATATTAAAATGACGTCACTCTTAATCCAATATGGCGAACCGCCCAAGATGACGAACAAGTTATTTTTAAGCTCTCCCTTAATATGGGTATCAAATGAAGCGTTTAACCTCTTACCTACTGGACATCGATTTTTCGGAATTAAGTTATGAAATTTCCAGGATATGTTTATGGAGATCAAAGATTGTCGGGAAAAATAAGGAAAAAAATCCTAAACCGGAAAAACTCGATTTTCTCAATGTTCTTCATAAAGTACAAAAGTATTAGATTAAGTTGTACTTTGTAAAGTACATAAATACTATATAAACTTTGGTTTGTTTCCACTAGGACAATTAATCCAGTTTGACTCCGCTTGGTCATAGAAAAAATAACCTGAACCTACGGGTGATGTGCATAAACACTTTTCTCTAAAAATAAGACTCATCTTATGTCATAAAAAGGAAAAATAAGTTAGTTCCATTAAAATAAATCTTTTACTACCGATAGTAGAACTAGTGAGAACATACTTTAACTTGCATGGTTATTATTTGAGTAAATAAGACACGTCTGTGTAAATTATTAATATTTAATGTTAACAATTGAGAAAACGTTCACAAAAGTAACAAAATTAATCATCTTAACTAAAGATAGCAAAATTAAACACTCTTATCAAAACAAAAAATAATGCTTCTTACTAGTATCATATAATCAGTCGAATGTATTTACGTGACGCTGACGTACTGGACACTACTTCAGAATCACAAGAAATAGCTGGTGAAGGTATTGGTATGTCTAATCCATCTTCGCCTTCATCAGAACTGCTATTCGACTCTAATCTGTGGTCATAGCCACTTTGTTGAAAGAGCGCGGGAGGCGTGTAGGCAGGATCGTCGTCAGAATCATCTCCTGAAAAGTTTATATCAGAGTCATTTACTGCATTGCTTATATCGTATTCTGATAGCACTGAAACAAAAGTTAAATTATTAAAAATATGGGATAAACATCCATATGTACATTACAAAGTACAAATGTAGTTTAACAGTTACAATCTAAAGTATCTACTTTTGTACTTTGAAAAGCACGTAAAGATAAAAATATCTTAGTTTCAAACACGGTGAACCAGAACAAAAAAATATAATTTCGCAGAGTGAACTTATTATTCTAATAAGTAATTATGATGAAAAGTTTTCATATTTTATACAAATTACAAGAGATTGAAATTGATTGACTTACCCATTCGCGTCCTCCGTCCTGCGCGTGACTTTTCTGACGCCATTTTTCAGAAAGTGACAGATGACACTGGACATTACTTTTCCTTCTCAAATGCCAAAAGACCGATGTTGTCATTAATAAAAAAACATTAGAGCTTGGAGTGAAAAAAATATAAATAAATTTATTTTTTGTTTACGTACATTGTGAAGTACAAATAATAGTAAAAAATATTTTTAAAACTTTTATTTAAATGCTCTAAAAAAGAAAAAAACATTTTAAATTGTATCAAATCCATCAATTTATTAGGCACATAATGTAGATGATAAAACAGCTATTTACCTTAGGTAATAAATTAATGGGATTGATTCAATTTTATTTTCTTTTAAGCTTGCTTTCCAAAAAAAAATTTTTTTAAATAATATTTACATTGCTATCCTATGGTTCTATTTTCTAACATTTACGGGCATTATTTAAACACACTCAATGGTTATGTACATTATGTATCTTGACTATGACGTCATCGATGGTCGAGAGAGAAGCTCTGCATCCAATGGTTGTCCACTTCTGACAAAGCCATTGCGCTTTCGGACCTGACCTTCGGTGGAAATGGAAACGATGACCGGGCAGGTTCAGCACTGGTTTGTTTCGATTCGACATTGTGTACCACATATTAGCTGGAAATAAAAAGGGTACAGTTAACAACTTAATTTTACTTCACTAACTTTTAGCAGCATTTGCACGTACGCTCTTTCCGTTTTCAAAAACGAACATGAGTAATCGCGCACGAAAGAACATGTGCTTAAACAAACTGGTAAAAAGTAATCGCGCGTGATTAGTCGGGTCCACACCGAACGATTCATTTTCGATCGGAGATCCCGCAATCCACGATCCAGGGTCATTGACCTGGATTGTTGACTACTACAATGCGTGTCCTTGGAGAGTGCGCCTTTGGATCGCGCTCTTGCCGCGCGCGATTGGATCGCGTTGGTTCGTCCGGTGTAGACCCGGCTATTAAGCGTGCAGGCAGTGGTGGCCACAGACCGCCCCGGGTGCCAAGCACCAATGGGCGACAATGACAACACCGAATGAGAAAATGGAGTCAGAGAAACAGAAGACTACATACATTATTACCTTAGACCAATTAAAAAGGCATAACGGACCGTTGCAGAGAGCGCATTCAGGCCAGTTTTATATATATGGATGTTTTTATGTATGAGGCAAGGTGTAGTTTCGTTACATGTGTATGCGTGTAGCTGTGTTTTTTATAAATAGAAAAATATTATGAAATGGCAAACCAGCTTGCGGCCCACCTGGTGTTAAGTGGTTACCGTCGCCTATAGACACTTGCAATATTAAGGTTATACCACTTAACACTGCAAGTGCGTTGCCATCCTGGGGACTAAGATGATCTGCCTTCCATTCCCAGTAATACATTGGCTACCTTTCCCTTCAATCCGAAACACAGCAAACTGCTTCACGGCAGAAATAAGAAAGGCGGTGGTACCTACCCAGACGACCATACATATGGGTCTACCACTTATTAACAGGGTATAGTAGTGTGTAAGTACACAGGCGACGGGCGCGGTGTAATTTTATTTAAAGGGGATCAGTGCGTTCATTCATTCATCAACAGCTCATATAATGTCCCCACCGAGGGGCTCGAGCCTACCCCATATAAGGGGCAATTAGGCCTTAGTCAACCACGCTGGCCAAGTGCGGGTTGGTCGACTACACACACAACCTAAGAATTTCTTCATAGGTGTGTGCAGGTTTCCTCATGATGTTTTCCTTCACCGTAAAAGCGTCGATTAAACGTACATATGAATTCCAAATTTGAAAACACATTGGTACGTGGCGGGGATCGAACCAGTGCCTACTACGCCACCGACGTTCTTGCATATTTGGTCTGAAACACATAATGTCACACCTTTCTCTCTCGTAGGTTTGGACAGAGATCACTTTATTATATAGAGAATACTTATTTCTTACATTTCATCTGCTCTCTTTACATACATTCCCGTCGATAAAATAAATGAAAATATATAAATAATCATTTATTCACAGAGAAATAAAATCTTACAATTTGTACAAGTTAGCTAAAGCTCTCACACTAGGCTATGCCTGTCCTGTGAGAGAAATGTTATTTTTAATGTTAAAACAGTCATCATTTATTTACTTATTAAGGAACACCAGTGTCTGTTTACACTAATACATATTTGACACACAAAAACTAAACAAGGGCTAAGTGTAACAAACAATTAAGGTTAACACCACATGCAATGAGAAAGAAACGCAAAAAAAGAATTTCATTAGGAAACAAAACATAATATAGGCACACACAATTATTATAGTACTTGAATTATACAAGAATAACAAGGAGTATACAAAATACCTGGGAAATGTCAATACAATCTTAAGCTCTCTATTTAGCTAAAATACTAAAAAAAACAAGCCTAGGTTGTTTTCGCCAGTGCTTGCATAATTTCCTATATAATTAGTCAATGTATTAAATCAAACATATAAAAACAGAAATCACAGTAAAACATTCAGATATAGATTTTTGTCTACTGTACTGGTTTACCCTTGTTTGGTATAACAACGTTTGCTCGAAAATCGTTTCGTCTAATTTTAGTTGCAATAAAGTCATTTCGCATAATTATTCATTTGACCGAATATTTAATTGGTAGAATTTTATTTAGCATAATTATTTATTTGACATAATGTCATTTCACCGAATTTTCATTTGCACTAATTTTATTTAACCTAATGTTTGATTGGTAGAATTTTATTTACCATAATTATTTATTTGACATAATGTCATTTCACCGAATTTTCAAATGCACTAATTTTATTTAACCTAATGTTTAACTAGACTAATAATGGTTTGGTCGAAAGATCGTATCGAATATTCAGTTCAGTAATAATTCAGTGAAAACGCCCTAAAGTCGCTTCTGGCACTCGCCGGCCGCTGCCGCGGCACGCTCGCTTCGCTCGCTTGTGCGCTTTGTTCATGTTAACCTAACTCGCTCGTCGCTTCGCTCCTCGCTAACCTATTGTTCAATTGAACATTCGATGAAATGAAAATTATACCACCTGAATAATACATCAAATAAACATTATACTTTTTGATCAATAGCGCAAATGTTGTTATCGCAAATGAACATTCGATGAAAAGAAAATTATACCATCTGAACAATACATCAAATGAACATTATACTTTTTGATCAATAGCGCAAACGTTGTTATCGCAGATGAAATGAAAATTATGTCAATCGATATTATACAAAGTGATTATTTTTTTAAACGTTTTTCGAAGAAATGATTTTCGACTAAACGTTGTTATACCAAACAAAGGTGAACCTACTGTACTATGTTTAACTAATAAAAAGTAAATTAACAATCTCAAATTGCAAAATAACAATTCGCGCGAACTTATCTCATTATATATCAAATACCCATAACGCTTCCGTTTCAGCATATTTTGCAAACAGCTATCAGATTTCAAAACATATGGGAACGTAGAACACATGTTGAGAGACTTCATTGATATTCAATCTACGTGAAAATTTTAGTGTAGATTATCTTTTTTCACTCGAGATTGGCTGAGTCCTTAAAGTGAAGCTAATTAAGACAAAGATATGGTAACGTTTAAAGCATTTGCTTTTGATTTCAACGTGGAAATTGTTTTAGCAAGTCAACTAAACCAGAGGCTGGTTTTGTTGATTAGTTAAAACTATTTGATTAAGAGTGATTGTGCTTCTTCTCAGGCACAATAATTTCTCCGTGAACTGTGTATAAGGAAGCTCTGCAGCCAAGCCTACTCCAATTGCTACAGGGCCACTGTATCTTGTAGCCGCTTTGCTTACTGCGCTGGTAGTACCGATACTGGCCAAGTTGTATCACGGGCCGACCATTTCTCGAGGTGGTAAAGATAGCTGGCGAAAATTGGAAATATTTAATAACTTAAAAAGAATTTCGCTCGCCCCCGGAGGAGGGCGCCGCGGTCATGGCGCCATCGTGCGATCCTTAATTAACTAAACCAGGGGCTAGTTTAATTGACTAGATAAACCCATTCGACTACGAATGATTGTGCTTATTCTTAGACATAATAATATCTCCTTGAACTGTGAATAAGGAAGCTCTGCAGCCAAGCCAACTCCACTTGATACAGGGCCACTGAATCTTGTAGCCGCTGTGCTTACTGCTCTGGTAGTATCGATGCTGGCCAAGTTGTATCACGGGCCGACCATTTCTCGAGGTGGTGAAGATAGCTGCGGAAAATTGAAAATTATTAATATTAACATAATTTCGCTCGCCCCCGGAGGAGATCGATGGCACCGCGGTCATCGCGCCATGGTGCGATCCTTATTAGTTGGGTCCAATTCGGACGATCCAACGCGATCCAATCGCACGCGGCAAGAGCGCGATCCAAAGACGCACGCGGTGTGGACGTGCCGCGCGCGATCCAATTAATACGCATTGGAGCGCGCGCTTCTTGCCGCGGTAGATCGGTTTGTTGTCGGTTTTGGCTAAGACCAAATACCTCTCAGGTGTGTGGAGCGCGCTGTGTGGACAATTCTGTGGATCGCGCGATCAGCCAAAATGGAAATCTCTTAAAGTCGCCATTTAAATACCTTTTGAATAAAATAAATATCTATATAAATTTTCTTAGACCACGGCAATTCAAAGCCGCTGTTGTACCTACGTACGCCTCCATATCGAGCAAGAGTTCGACTGGACAATCACTATGGAGCGTGTTTCAGTGATTGCAAGTTTTAACATTCTGGAACGTCCTAATATTGATCCACGATCCATGGCAACGAACATGGATTGTGGATCGCGGGATCACCAATCCAAAATGGATCGAAGAAATTTTATATGTTGAACTCATCGTGTGATGAGAATTCATCGTGCCATCGTACGATCGTTACCAATTAGGACTTTTTTGTTGACTAATTTTCCAGGATGTCTCTGATGACCTTCTCTGCGTCATCGGGGTTACCAATTACGACGACGCCGTAGGCCACATTTACTGATATATATTGCGTGAGCCGGTGTTTTAAGTGTACCTAAGGCAAGGCTCAGTTTCTTTATATGTGTGTGCGCGTGACGGGCGAGGCGTGGTTTTATTTTATTGGCCTCAGTGCGTTCTTCGCAGAGTAAACTTAAACTAAACTCTTTTTTGATCGGAGACATAATGACGCAGCTTTCTCTCAAAGGAGTAGGCAGAGACCACTTTTTTCACTTCCTAGGTCTACTCTCATTACAGTCAACATACATAGGTACCCGGCGACATATATTTTTTTTGACGTGACAACGTCTTATAATTCGATAGAGCCGGCTGCACGCACGAAAAAACATGACGTCATGCGGCGTTACCTCGCTCTTAATCTAATTCTCTAATTTGAATTTGGAATTATGTTCTTTAAAATTTAAACTTTCAATGATACCAAAACCAGCCAGATACAAATAGTATAGCCAAAGAGATTTTATTACAAGTTTATACATACTATAATGCGAAATCTATTAAACAAATGAAATTAAATTTTTCTTTTGAAAAATGCTACCATTCCATCAGTATTTTCTTAAGACGTTGTCACGTTCAACTATCGTCAGTAAACCGACTTTACAGACAACCAATTTGTTTTTAGGTTTTTTGGGACAACACAGTGTTACACTACATAGTAGAATACATATTGTGATTATTGTAACACCAACACCGTTAACCAAGGATAATTTAAAAAATTTTGATGGTTTATAATAAGTTTATCATTGTTTTTATTTTTTCAGCGCGCGAGTGTCACGTCAGTATTGCAAGCGTCTATAGGCTACCACCAGGCATACCGTATGCTTGTCTGCTAACCAAATAACATAAAAAAAAAATATTAAAAGGAAGCAACAAACAACATAAAAAGAGACGAACTTAAATTGTGATAAAAATAGCATAATTTTCAAATTTTCAAATAGCCTATGTTATTTTTGTCACAATTTTAGTTTGCAAGTCTCTTTTTGACGTGACAACGTCTTATAATCAACGAATTAGGAATTATATAGAAGCATAACTCCCTAACGAAGCCCGCTAAAACATGGTCCCAAACTCATACAATTAAACTGATAATACTAACGCGATACGCACACTGACAAAACAAAATACCTTGCTAAATTTATTTTCTACTCATCAATTCGTCAACCCATTCATTTGGTGCGCATCTTTACTTAGTCAACGAATTAGGAATTATATAGAAGCATAACTCCCTAACGAAGCCCGCTAAAACATGGTCCCAAACTCATACAATTAAACTGATAATACTAACGCGATACGCACACTGACAAAACAAAATACCTTGCTAAATTTATTTTCTACTCATCAATTCGTCAACCCATTCATTTGGTGCGCATCTTTACTTAGTAGGATAATATTAAGAGTGAAACGGAAATATCAAACCCAAGCGAGTTCGTGTGAAACGGATTATTAAGCGGTACACGCCCAAAGTATGTTACCTACTCTACTAACAGCGGCGAGGATGGTGTAATACAATAGGTGTCAAGTCATATTAAATATGAGTCGGTATCTATGACACGCGACTGATAAAAAAATATACGAGTATACAATGTGTTTGTGTTCCGACCCGACAAACTTTAAGGGCATTTTCTACAGATAATTTAATCGTAGAAAAACCCCCATATGTGGGGTCGAAACTCAGTTCCCTTCGAGTGACAGCCATTTTAATTATTAATCATCATTTAGGGGGTGCCTTTAGTAAAAGTAGAATATCTCGTTAAGTTTAAGTCACACGGACTTTTAAAAAATACTGCCGTGTAGCTAAAAAGTGTGGTAATCTTATAAGTGTCACTAAAGCACATAAAACTCATATTACGTTGTTAAAAAGTAATAATAATCTTGTTTTTCTCCAAAAAATTACATTTCTCTGATTTATACTAGAAATATTCCTATTATTACATATTTTTTATGATTTTATTGACAACTGTTTGAGTTTTGATAAAAAACGGTATCAAAATTATAGCCCAATGTTGTCCTGTGCGACACAAAAATTTGGTATTCGCGCCAGTGCTTGTCTTTAAAACCGAAGAGGTAATTTTGAACAATTACTCTCTTATGTAAAATGTTTAAAGTTTGTTAATAAACTGATTGTTTTTCTAGACTGCATAGTTATTTTTACCCTAATTTAAAGATAATTTTAAATTTAACTAAAATGTTCATCAATCATGATTATTCAAGATTGAGGAAAAAAAATGTCCGTCTTTAAAATACCAATAACTTTAAAAAAAAACAAGTATTGGGTTATAATTTTGATACCGTTTTTTAGCAAAACTCAAATAGTTGTAAATAAAATCATGACAAATGTGTGATAATAGAAAGATTTCTAGTATAAATCGGAGAAATGTAATTTTTTGTGTATTTTTTTGGAGAAAAATAAGATTATTTTAATTTTTTAACAACGTAATATGAGTTTTTGTGTTTTAGTGACGTTTATTAGATTGCCACACTTTTTAGCTACCCGGCAGTATTTTTTTTAGGTCCGTGTGACTTAAACTTAACGAGATATTCTATTTTTACTAAAGGCACGCCCTAAACGATGATTAATAATTAAAAAGGCTGCCACTCCGAGGGAATTGAATTTCGACCCCATATATGGGGGTTTTTCTATGATGAAATTATCTGTAGAAATGCCTTTAAAGTTTGTCGGGTCGGGCAACTAACACATTGTATGGCTCTAGACTTTTGGAAACTAAAAAGTTATTTTATTTCTAGCTGTACTTATCAAATACTTATTTTAAAATGCAGAGAAAAATCTTATTTTCTGCATATTGTAACAAAAATAACATGTAACAAAAATAAGGCACAACCTCAAAGTATCTTACTATTACACAAATTAACCGATTGCAGTAATTAATTACAATTAACAGTAAGTAATTTTCAAATAGGTTATTGTTTATTTATTTATTTATTTGCATGTCATATGGTTTACAAAAGGTGTTACATGATATTCCAGTACATTTCACACATGACACCCCGTGGGGTTGTTTTGTAAATAAATTTAGTTGTTGTTTATCTTTAATTACATTTGGTATATTATTGTAGATTTTAATGGACATCCACTCGGGGCCTGATCTTACTAGTTGGAGGAATTTACCTGGGGGGAATTTTAGTTTATTTTTATATCGATCGTTACGTCTTATAGTAGTGTTTGAGGTAAATAGATACATATGTTTTTTAACGAATTTGCAGGTTTCTAAGATATATATACATGTCAACGTGAGTATTTTATTTTTAATGAAGTATGGTTTGCAGGATGTCATTTTATCAATATTCTATAAGATACGGATACACTTCTTCTGAAGTACAAAAATATCGTGAATATTCGTACCATTTCCCCATAAAAGTATTCCGTATGTAAGACAAGAGTGGACATATGCATAGTAAGCCGCGAGCGCAGACTTGGTGTCACTAACTCTTTTCAGTTGATAGAGACCGTAGCAAAAAGATGATAGTTTATTTGTAAGTCTCTGGATGTGTGACTTCCAGTTAAGATTACTATCGATCGATCGATTGTTGGATGTCCTTGTAGATTTTTGCTTATGCCGTACAATTTTTGTAAAGTAAGTAATCTATTTTGATTGTAAAATTATTCAAAGTAGGAAATTTGTAACTATTTTGGTGCCAATTTCTTAAACAAATTGTTTTTTTTATTGTAACGATTCAGAAACCGATTTCAAACAAACAACTTTGAGGTCGTCCTTTATTTCTTTTGCACCTTGCATAATACAGGATCTATCGAATTTCGGTTAGTTTTTCAAAAGTAAGTAGCATATACAATTCCCATGATATTTAATAGTTTTTTATTGGTAATCTTATGATTGAAGGTCATTGTTCATAGTAAAATTTAAGCATCGTTATAGGTGTTTATTGGTAAACTCCTTTAAGAAGAGTGCTAGGCTTTTAAACTAGTTATAGCTAGACTAACAATCTTGATGTTGTAACTGATATTGAGATATATTATTAATATATCTATATTATGCACAAAAAAATATGAAACTATATATTATCGAGCCCTAATGCTGTGCTTACCTGTTAATTCAAGGACACTTGGCTTAGTTATAAGCTAAAGGTATCAAAATAGATCCAGCATTTTTTTTGACAACCCTCTACCATCCTATACGAGTAGGCAATCATCGCTCGCACGGGGTCTCAGTCGGCGTACTTGTTTACTTATACTATGGTATTATGGATAGAATGATCTTCTAAATATTGGCTGCCAATTTTTTGTCAGCTGTAATTTCGCGCCATTATTTGCGTTTTGTATTCACTGGGCAAGTAGGTGAACAAAACCCGTTATACGTTCCACGGAAAATCAAAATTATTTTTATTTAGTTTATAACGATTTGAATCCAATATCTATGGATTATTATGTCTTCATGTATATGAATTTACCTATGTCTTTATTCTCAAAACGTATAGAGCACACTTTACTGGCATTAGTTGGTAACGAGTCATCATCTCTTCTTTCTAAACGGAAAGCTGCAATGCACTGATCGTCGAATATCTTTTTTGGGGAAACTCAAATAAATATGTTATTAATAAGAAACAGCAGGAAATCCAATTTTTAAAAACTCTATACTTAATACTAAATGTTTAGTTTAATAGTAACATATTAAAAACTGGTTGGCTACTGATTGCATAACACAGACAACTCAAGACGAACAAAACATGAAATTACTTTACTTACATGAGATAAATTATCCCGGTTTGTTTTTTACTTCCTTCTTTCCGTCTTTTACACCACTTTACCGCACAGAAGGTCATTTTTGTCCTTGGGAAATGAGCTGTTTATTGTATTTTTCGCAAAACTAAATGACACGGACGCTTGTCGCGGCAGACTGATGGACGCGTTGATAGTACTTTTTCGGCCCCGCCCACTTGGAGATAGTTTGCGTGTAACGATTTTTTGACGGAGTTCGTGTTCTATATAATTCCTAATTCGTTGTACTTAGTAGGATAATATTAAGAGTGAAACGGAAATATCAAACCCAAGCGAGTTCGTGTGAAACGGATTATTAAGCGGTACACGCCCAAAGTATGTTACCTACTCTACTAACAGCGGCGAGGATGGTGTAATACAATAGGTGTCAAGTCATATTAAATATGAGTCGGTATCTATGACACGCGACTGATAAAAAAATATACGAGTATACAATGTGTTTGTGTTCCGACCCGACAAACTTTAAGGGCATTTTCTACAGATAATTTAATCGTAGAAAAACCCCCATATGTGGGGTCGAAACTCAGTTCCCTTCGAGTGACAGCCATTTTAATTATTAATCATCATTTAGGGGGTGCCTTTAGTAAAAGTAGAATATCTCGTTAAGTTTAAGTCACACGGACTTTTAAAAAATACTGCCGTGTAGCTAAAAAGTGTGGTAATCTTATAAGTGTCACTAAAGCACATAAAACTCATATTACGTTGTTAAAAAGTAATAATAATCTTGTTTTTCTCCAAAAAATTACATTTCTCTGATTTATACTAGAAATATTCCTATTATTACATATTTTTTATGATTTTATTGACAACTGTTTGAGTTTTGATAAAAAACGGTATCAAAATTATAGCCCAATGTTGTCCTGTGCGACACAAAAATTTGGTATTCGCGCCAGTGCTTGTCTTTAAAACCGAAGAGGTAATTTTGAACAATTACTCTCTTATGTAAAATGTTTAAAGTTTGTTAATAAACTGATTGTTTTTCTAGACTGCATAGTTATTTTTACCCTAATTTAAAGATAATTTTAAATTTAACTAAAATGTTCATCAATCATGATTATTCAAGATTGAGGAAAAAAAATGTCCGTCTTTAAAATACCAATAACTTTAAAAAAAAACAAGTATTGGGTTATAATTTTGATACCGTTTTTTAGCAAAACTCAAATAGTTGTAAATAAAATCATGACAAATGTGTGATAATAGAAAGATTTCTAGTATAAATCGGAGAAATGTAATTTTTTGTGTATTTTTTTGGAGAAAAATAAGATTATTTTAATTTTTTAACAACGTAATATGAGTTTTTGTGTTTTAGTGACGTTTATTAGATTGCCACACTTTTTAGCTACCCGGCAGTATTTTTTTTAGGTCCGTGTGACTTAAACTTAACGAGATATTCTATTTTTACTAAAGGCACGCCCTAAACGATGATTAATAATTAAAAAGGCTGCCACTCCGAGGGAATTGAATTTCGACCCCATATATGGGGGTTTTTCTATGATGAAATTATCTGTAGAAATGCCTTTAAAGTTTGTCGGGTCGGGCAACTAACACATTGTATGGCTCTAGACTTTTGGAAACTAAAAAGTTATTTTATTTCTAGCTGTACTTATCAAATACTTATTTTAAAATGCAGAGAAAAATCTTATTTTCTGCATATTGTAACAAAAATAACATGTAACAAAAATAAGGCACAACCTCAAAGTATCTTACTATTACACAAATTAACCGATTGCAGTAATTAATTACAATTAACAGTAAGTAATTTTCAAATAGGTTATTGTTTATTTATTTATTTATTTGCATGTCATATGGTTTACAAAAGGTGTTACATGATATTCCAGTACATTTCACACATGACACCCCGTGGGGTTGTTTTGTAAATAAATTTAGTTGTTGTTTATCTTTAATTACATTTGGTATATTATTGTAGATTTTAATGGACATCCACTCGGGGCCTGATCTTACTAGTTGGAGGAATTTACCTGGGGGGAATTTTAGTTTATTTTTATATCGATCGTTACGTCTTATAGTAGTGTTTGAGGTAAATAGATACATATGTTTTTTAACGAATTTGCAGGTTTCTAAGATATATATACATGTCAACGTGAGTATTTTATTTTTAATGAAGTATGGTTTGCAGGATGTCATTTTATCAATATTCTATAAGATACGGATACACTTCTTCTGAAGTACAAAAATATCGTGAATATTCGTACCATTTCCCCATAAAAGTATTCCGTATGTAAGACAAGAGTGGACATATGCATAGTAAGCCGCGAGCGCAGACTTGGTGTCACTAACTCTTTTCAGTTGATAGAGACCGTAGCAAAAAGATGATAGTTTATTTGTAAGTCTCTGGATGTGTGACTTCCAGTTAAGATTACTATCGATCGATCGATTGTTGGATGTCCTTGTAGATTTTTGCTTATGCCGTACAATTTTTGTAAAGTAAGTAATCTATTTTGATTGTAAAATTATTCAAAGTAGGAAATTTGTAACTATTTTGGTGCCAATTTCTTAAACAAATTGTTTTTTTTATTGTAACGATTCAGAAACCGATTTCAAACAAACAACTTTGAGGTCGTCCTTTATTTCTTTTGCACCTTGCATAATACAGGATCTATCGAATTTCGGTTAGTTTTTCAAAAGTAAGTAGCATATACAATTCCCATGATATTTAATAGTTTTTTATTGGTAATCTTATGATTGAAGGTCATTGTTCATAGTAAAATTTAAGCATCGTTATAGGTGTTTATTGGTAAACTCCTTTAAGAAGAGTGCTAGGCTTTTAAACTAGTTATAGCTAGACTAACAATCTTGATGTTGTAACTGATATTGAGATATATTATTAATATATCTATATTATGCACAAAAAAATATGAAACTATATATTATCGAGCCCTAATGCTGTGCTTACCTGTTAATTCAAGGACACTTGGCTTAGTTATAAGCTAAAGGTATCAAAATAGATCCAGCATTTTTTTTGACAACCCTCTACCATCCTATACGAGTAGGCAATCATCGCTCGCACGGGGTCTCAGTCGGCGTACTTGTTTACTTATACTATGGTATTATGGATAGAATGATCTTCTAAATATTGGCTGCCAATTTTTTGTCAGCTGTAATTTCGCGCCATTATTTGCGTTTTGTATTCACTGGGCAAGTAGGTGAACAAAACCCGTTATACGTTCCACGGAAAATCAAAATTATTTTTATTTAGTTTATAACGATTTGAATCCAATATCTATGGATTATTATGTCTTCATGTATATGAATTTACCTATGTCTTTATTCTCAAAACGTATAGAGCACACTTTACTGGCATTAGTTGGTAACGAGTCATCATCTCTTCTTTCTAAACGGAAAGCTGCAATGCACTGATCGTCGAATATCTTTTTTGGGGAAACTCAAATAAATATGTTATTAATAAGAAACAGCAGGAAATCCAATTTTTAAAAACTCTATACTTAATACTAAATGTTTAGTTTAATAGTAACATATTAAAAACTGGTTGGCTACTGATTGCATAACACAGACAACTCAAGACGAACAAAACATGAAATTACTTTACTTACATGAGATAAATTATCCCGGTTTGTTTTTTACTTCCTTCTTTCCGTCTTTTACACCACTTTACCGCACAGAAGGTCATTTTTGTCCTTGGGAAATGAGCTGTTTATTGTATTTTTCGCAAAACTAAATGACACGGACGCTTGTCGCGGCAGACTGATGGACGCGTTGATAGTACTTTTTCGGCCCCGCCCACTTGGAGATAGTTTGCGTGTAACGATTTTTTGACGGAGTTCGTGTTCTATATAATTCCTAATTCGTTGCTTATAATTCGATAGAGCCGGCTGCACGCACGAAAAAACATGACTCATGCGGCGTTACCTCGCTCTGAGGCGTTCCATGTAAGGCTTGAAGTGCAAGCGAGAGCGCGGAACGAGCGACAATGTGCTAATTGTATTTATGCGTACAAATAAATCTAACTTGATCAATTTCATTGTGAGTTCCAATTACCTCCTTCTCTATATACATAAAAATCTATTAAACAAATGAAATTAAATATTTCTTTTGAAAAATGCTACCATTCCATCAGTATTTTCTTAAGACGTTGTCACGTTCAACTATCGTCAGTAAACCGACTTTACAGACAACCAATTTTTTATATTTAGGTTTGCTCACAGCAAATATGTCAATGTTATATAAATAGTCATTGTAAAACTTAAATATGGTGTAACGGAGATCGTTTACAAGCATTTAGAAGTAGCAAACAGTCGATGTTTTTGGAAGGAGGACAATGTTTATTAAAACAGACATAATAATAGCCAATTTATTAAATCAAACATATGAAATTAGAAATCACGGTAAAACCTTCAAAAATAGTCTTTAATGGTAATCATTAAAAGTAGTCTTTAGTGGTAATAATTTTTAGGGTTCCGTATCCAAAGGGTAAAACGGGACCCTATTACTAAGACACCGCTGTCTGTCACCAGGCTGTATCTCATGAACCGTAATGGATAGACAGTTGATATATTTCTGTTGCCGCTATGATAACAAATACTAATAAACAGATTTAAATAAATATTTACGGAGGCTCTGATACAACAAACGTGATTTTTTTGCTTGTTTTAGCTCGATATTGATAATGGCAACAGGCAGACGCATGAAATATTCACAGAATATTTAGTGATATATTCACTTTAAAAATAAATAATTAAATTAAAATAAAGCAAATATTTAAGATGGAGAAGAATTACCCATATAACAAACGTTGTTTTTTGCGTGCGCGAGTCCTACTCACACTTGGCCGGTTTTTAAAACTACAGCCGTTTTAAAAGTACCTAACAAATAAATACATTCTCAAATTGCAAAATTGCAATTCGCGCGAACCTCTTCGCATTATAAAACGTATTAACTTAATCCAAAACACTTCCACGATCTTAATTATGGCTTCGCAATAAGCATTTAGCTAATGTCGAGTGAAAATAGTTATTCTACACTAAAATTGTACTGTAGATTGAATAACAATGGAGTCTCTCAACACGTGTTTTTACAACAAGAACTCGGGAGAAACTCTTCTTTTTTTAAATAAATGGCGTTCGCGATACATATAGATTACGCATTTCGCCAATGTCAAGTAAAAATGTACTTATAGTAGAAGATTCAGGTTAAAAATGGAGTCTCTCAACACGTGTTTTTGCAAAAAGAACTCGGGAGAAACTCCCAAAACGCTTCCGTTTTCATACATTTTGACAATAGTTTTAAAGTGGTCAGATCAGATGTCAAAACATATGAAAACAATTTTAGTGTAGAACAACTTCTTTTTAGTTTCTCCCGAGTTCTTGTTTCAAAAGCACGTATTGAGAGACTCCATTTTGGACTCAATCTACCGTACAATTGTCGGTTACTTTAAGTAAATTTTCACTTGATATTGGCGCCATGCGTAATTTTTATGTGTCGCGGTAGCCATTCATATAAAAGAAGAAAGGAAAACTTTATTGACTTTGGGAATTTCTCTCGAGCTCTTGTTGTAATAACACGTGTTGAGAGACTCCATTTTTAATTTAATCTACCGTACAATTTATTGTTACTTTAGATACATTTTGGACGTTGGCTAAATGCTGAAGCAAAATCATAAATAAGAAGAACAATTTTGATGTCAACAATGGTAAATAACGCGGGAAACGGGAAAATAGTTTTAACTAGTCAACTAAACCAGGGGGTTTAGATGCCTTGTTAGAACCATTTGATTAAGAGTGATTGTGGTATTTCGTAGGCATAATAATTTCTCCTTGAATTGTGTATAAGGAAGCTCTACAGCCAAGCAACCTCCATTTGATGCAGGGCCATTGTATCTTGTAGCCGCTGTGCTTACTGCGCTGGTAGTACCGATACTGGCCAAGTTGTATCACGGGCCGACCGTTTCTCGAGGTGGTGAAGATAGCTGGTGAAAATTATAAATTATTAACATTAACAAATTTGCGTTATGATTACAAAAGCTAAGCTAAAGGATGAACACATTGAACTTCGCCGAAGAGTGTCAGTTTTAATACGATACACTAACGAGTATACACTAAGAGGAAGCGTCAGGGCGTTTGTCTCCCACCCGGGAGGCACCAGTTCGATCCCCGCCACGTACCAATGTGGTTTAAAATTTTAAATTTATGTACGTTTAATCGACGCTTCTACGCTGAAGGTAAACATCGTGAGGAGACCTGCACACACCTATGAAGAAATTCTTAGGTTGTGTGTGAAGTCGGCCAACCCGCACTTGGCCAGCGTGGTTGACTAAGGCGTAATCGCCCCTAATGTGGAGTAGGCTCAAGCCCCTCAGTGGCGGCATTATATGAGCTGTTGATGATGTTGATGACTAAAGAGTATGCAAGGAAGTCAAAAGCAACTTTCATAGTGTCAACAGCAGCTGAGGACTGGAATTCATTGTTTGATGATGTTTCCCTTGTAACATTGGTACCTTCAATTCTAGTGGAGTGAAGATTAGTCTACAACCCTACAATATATAATTTCGATAGCGAAAGCAGTGTCTCGGAAGCGTAGTCGTTGACGCAACCGCCCGGACTGCGGAAGATGCTGGGTTCAATTTTGCCTGGAGCAGGTCGATTTTTTTCAGTGTATTTAAAAATATAAACGCTTTTGTAATCGCAAAAATAATTCCATAATATAAGGTAGTTTCATCTTAACTGGACGTCAAATATTTGCAAAAATATTTCGTTCTGATCTTAGAAGTGCAAATTTCGCAGATTTAATGAAACAATGTTTACCATAAAAACATAAGCACCAAGCACTGATAAATTTCGACGGCGAAAACAGTGTCCCGGTAGCGTAGTGACGCAGCCGCCCGGATTGGGGAAGATGCTGAGTTCGATTCCCGCCTAGGGCAGGTCGATTTTTTCAGTGTATTTTCTAGTTTTAAAGACCGAGCAATGTTATTATGAAAAACACAATCCGAGTAATAACCAAAATATTATAGAGAATCTTAAAGATTGACTGCTTAAAATGTATCATTCGCGACATCTTTAGTGCCTTTCAGAAATAGGAGCTTAAAGAAAACAAATCAATTTGGTGAAATAAGTTTATATTATTACTTACATAATTTAACTTGATAATATTAATTAGCTCATACCAAAAACCTGGGCAGCTGAGTAGGCCTCTCGCTGTCTTTATAAATATAAATTATATTTTTATTCTCTTTTTGTATTTTTTAAATACATTATGTAGCGTAGAGTAACCAACGCTAGAACTGATTCGATGCTTAGAAGTAGATTAACACTTTAGCACCTTGGCTCAATAAGTAGTTAATATATAATGCTGTTAACCATTACTGCGCAAGCGCTAGCGTTGTTGCTTCGGTACTGACTTGTTAATCTACTTCTGATTTCCTACAAACAACAGTCTTATACATCACTAGTGGACGCCCGCAGTTTCGCTCGCGTTAACGTCGGATTTTTTAACCTAAAGCATTCCTCGATAAATGGACTATTTTACAAAAAAGAATTTTTCAATTTGGATCAGTAGTTCCTGAGATTAGCGCGTTCAAACAAACAAAATATTCAGCTTTATAATATTAAGTATAAATTGTCTAGTAAAAGCACAATGCGAAATTCGACTACAGCAGCGCTACTAACGTTTAACCACATAGTTTTTCCTTAGTTCAACAAATTTGATTTCGCCAGTGCTAACTTTAAGGAATTAAATTAATTAAGGTTGAAAATCAAGTAGAGAAAATTGACAGTTTTTGGTAGTCGGATCAGCAGTGCTGTTGTTCGTAAATGGTAACAAGCAGGTAACAAGCAAGCACCCACCCATGCTAACATAGTCATATAAATAATACCTAAAATGTTATAAATAAATCTAAATTATAAAATTAATCTTGAAATTGAGCATACTTTTACATACTCTACTGTATTACTAACAGAAAATTTTGTATGGAGGAATTGAAATTTCTTTGGCTATATTTCTTGAAGTTTCTTTATCTCTTTATTTCTTTCTTTGGTAATGAAATCAGGAGCCATTTGTAATCCAGAATTTTAATACTGAAAAGCAATTGACATGCTCTATATTATGGCTTCAACATAAGATTGCCTAAATGCTTCGATTTAAATACTTTAGCCTGACGCCGCGCTAGCACTGGATTGGTATTAAACTATGCCTGTATTATACTGTCGTCCCTACGCGTAGGCGCTAGCAGTATGTAATCCTCTGACGGGACCACAGATTTAATAATACAAGGAGATAGGCCAAGCCAGCGTTTAACTTGCGACAAGTGTATGCCCTGTAGGCATACATTTCCGCCACTTCGCCTTCCGATAAAGTCAAGTGAATACGTAACTCAGCGATTTGACCGATCTCCTTTGCGGCTGTGCTTAGCTTTCATCGCTTCGCAGTCCTTAAGACGCGCGCAATGAATAGTGTATATTACGGCATGCTCCACTAGAACATGTTATGTAGTACGGCTGCTGATTGCGACACTCGGTCTTCCTATGAACTCGGCGATTCGACCGATCTCCTTAGATTGATATATCTGTGGACGCGACCCTGAACACTTCGTCATTAAATTTTAATGGTTATGCTCTCCTTTAAATGCCAAAATTGTCTCATTGACTGTAAATATGCAAGCTCGACAGTGTCTAAGACCCCATTTGCTGCAAACCCATTGCACCTTTGGCCCGTTGTAACAATACCTCCTATGGTACCTATATGGACCCATCTGTATTATGCGTGTACCACGGTTCGACGTTGTAAAAACCGCTCCTGAAAAAGAGCAAATTAACTGAATAAAAACAATGTTTACGATCAGTAATAGTAAAAATGGGAGACATGTTTTCTCATTTCATTCACGACTATAATGACATAAAAACGACTTATTTTTTTAAATTAAGTCACCAAGATTATTTCCTATGTTTCAACTCATGGTGTCCCGTCTACTGTACTATCTAACACTGGTTTCGATTATCAAACATGATATTTACAGTTGTCAAAAACCTGCCTTAAATGTTAGGAACAGAACTCTATTCAATACATGCCAAATGAGGATTTTCTCCATAAATTAATAAGCAAGTGTGCAAGCTAACATTTTGACGTCACAGTACCATTTTAAACAGTAAAAAATTAAATAATATATGTAATTAAATAATAATATTTTGTTACAATACATAATGGGAACTTGAAAGTAGATGGGATGTTTGGAAATTAAGGAATTACGACATCTGTGACTTCCTCACAACTGAGCTATTTCTTATAATTTAAGGATTCTAACAACAAAGGCGTTTTGATACTCAAATACACTTTATTTAACAAGATTTGACATACAAACACACACCTTGATCTTTGAGCAATATTCATTACTTTTTACTGAATATTGATAAACTAACAACATAAGTTTAATATTTTTAGATGTCATATTTGTCACAGAATTAATCCAAGACGTCTTTGATCCAAACGCCCTCATTAAGCATTAAGCGACCAGACCGCGCGGTCAGGTGTCATGGCCAACTAATTCTTCCCTCATACTTGTAAGTGGGCAGGAGTAAGCGTCTACATTTAAGCCAAATTCGATAAAGAATAAATATTAAAAAAAAAACATTTTTGTATAAGTGGTGAGTAAGAAAGATAGTGAGTGAAAGAAACAAACCTATACAAAATGACATTTGGTTTGTTATGCCGGCATTTCACAATAGCCACATTTGTCAAATATTTGAGCTGCCTATTTTATTAGGTATATAGGGGAGTATGATAGGGAAGCAGCGCAAATATTTAACAAGTACGGCCATGCGAAGAGCCAGCATTGCATTTATTATTTATTGAATTTGACTCAAGCATGTATACGTAATGGAGGCCAGTAGGAGGATGAATTATCTGGCCGCGGCAACCTGACTGCGCGGTCTGGCCGTATTGGACCACTAATGATTATGGAAATTTTTATTCAAGATGACTTGTTCGCCCATGGTGTACAACGACGCTCTACATCGCGTTTTGACCCAACAACTGCAAGTCCACTGCACCTTCGACCCCTTACCAGTGCTACGACGGTTAAACTTGTATTTACCAATCCTCAGCAAGGGTTTCCCAGTTACAGTTGTCGAAAACAGGAGCCCTAAGAAGACAGAGATAATTATTTATTATAGGAAGGAAATTATTTGAAGCCAATAACGTCGGCTTCCAAGTTTTATAATGTATATGATACTTTCACCACTTCAACATTCGCCATCGCAAAGTCTGTTGCCATACATTTCTCGCCAAGCACTTCCTAGATGCATTGAATCCATATCATAACAGCCTTATAATTCGACCCACTGGGACACAAGGTCTCTCTTTGCTGGGACACAAGGTCATCGAAGGAGGTTTAGGCAGTAGTCTACCACGCTTGCCCAATGCGGATTGGTGGACCTAGTATAAGGTGATCAATACCCCTGATGATCCATTAGTCGCCTTCTACGACACCCATTGGAGGATATGGGGTGATGCTATTCTACTCTGCCGGCATCACACAGCTAGAATTAATATGAATTCATAATTGAATCCATATGTTAAATCAGTTTATTCTCAGACAAGAGAAGTTAACACTTCGGCATTCAAGAGCGTCGTTTCACTCGTCAGAGTGGTACCATCTTTTAATTGGTGAAAATCTAACCAATGGTAAGCGCTTCCGGCGGTACTGGTGTCACATGCCACTGGATATCGTGATTAATAATCACGATTGCCAACACACATTTGAATGCAAGAAACAACAAAATATTTACTAAAGACATGGCTCTATGGACTATATTCCTATGCACAAGGCAATGTGGGCCTATTTAATAAAGTTCTAGATCAAAAATTTAAGGCAGTTTTTTAATAACTGTTTTTATGATGTTTCTTAAAGGCTTAAAGGCATTTATCGCAACTGAAAAGGAGAAGAGTTTTAAAAGAACCACTAAACTATTGTAACAAAAATATATTTGATAACATGCATAATAGTAACCGGAGTATTATTTGCGTACTCTGCCGTAATATAAAAAATCGTTTACTGTTATGTTGAAATAAAAACACAGCTTTAGTTTCAAAAGCCTGTATTAAGATGTTGTATTGGTTTATATATTGTATAGATAACGGTAGAGTAGGCCACCCAAAACTGTCTACCTTATGTTCTGTTATCTTTTATTGTTGATATTTATTTGTAAGATAACTAATTATTGTTTATAAAACCATTTTAAAAAAGATAACGGTGGTTATCTAGAAATTATAGTTTTGTACCTCACATTGTGAAAATATTAAATTGCATGAAAGTATAAGTTAATTGAAAATATTTTTTACAACATGTAATTTAAATAACCAACACCCTGAATACAGGTGGGTTGGGTTCGGCTTCTGAGTTGATTTAAAAAAAAAAGTCCCCGAAATATATTTTATATTTTTTGTAATTTTTTTTTTTTAAATCTGTTTTTGTTTTTAAATCAACTCAGAAGCCAATGCCAACCCACATGTATTCAGGATGTTAATTATTTAAATTACATGTTGTATAAGCGGAGGATTAATTTTTGTTGTTTGTTTTCGTATATTCGTCGTAGACAATTTTCAATCTTAGACAAAGTTTTCTATCAGAAAAACCAGACATGATAGTGTTTCAAAAATCGAACCCGTTTAATTATTGTCCCTGCCGTAAATTAAAATAACGTTTCTATTAAATAGAATAGTAGGGTTTAACCCGAGTTCTTATTATAATAACACAATGTGAGACTCTACAATTTGAGTTGAATTATTATACTTAACACATTTAGTGCAACATTTGCTATATTCATTTTTAAGATTATTCTCTTAAATAATATAACATTTACTAGCCTAACATTGTTACAGTATTAATTACCAACATAATACTCTTTGAACATAGGTAGGCGTTCACTTGTTATCCCATTCACAAACAACCTCTTTACCTTTTTCCAGATAAGTATCTGCCTCGTCATTAAAACCGATTTCAGTTTAGTCCATTATACTGAAGACAATTGTGATGTAAAGGTAAGAGGAAGTACATTAACAATGGTTGTGGTTGTCATTGTACTTAATTATTTCGTCTTCAAAAGTCGTGATGGACCCTCGGCAGCCACTTGTCCATTTGATGCAGACCCACAAACACCTGGCCTTTCCATCCTTGAAGCTACTGTGTCTATAGAAGCGAAAGTTACCTCTAGTCAGCATTGGTCGGCCCTGCCTTGACGTACTGTAGAAAATGTCTTCTAGAAAGAAATAGAAAGGCTCGTTTACTCAAAATTTGAGATCTGAATCATTTATCGAAAGATATAAATTAACTGCAAATTAGAATCATCAAATAAAACACCTCTACGAATCTAACGTGTTTCTTAGATGTGATTCTATTGATTTGCAAAGATTCATAATTCACATGTTCAAGTCTTTACAATCATAATGATATAACAAAATGAAAGACTATTAATTACACATTTATTATAATAACTAAATGAATACTTATGACTTCTTCCTTAACAATATCGTCAATTTGGTATTGAAATTGTACACACATTAATTAATATCTCACTAATTCACAATGGTTATTAGAGCATATTTTAATGTGTCCACCTATTTTTATCGTCTAAATAAATATTATTGAACTTAAAATTTGTTTCGATATGAAAGAATAGTTAATGTAGGTATATATTGTAATTTAACTATATAAATCCCAAATTTTATCATGATCTGTCGCCCTTACGATCGCCTTTTCTAGACGGGCTCGTCGAACGATCGTTCTTTATGTTCGCATTATAGAATAAGTTTCAAGAATGAACGCCGACTTGAGCGTCCTACGTCTCTATCACTTTGTGCGTGATAGAAAGTGACAGACGATTCTCAAGACATGTTTGACTTCTGAGTGTCATTCTGTAATACGGGCCTTAGACTGTAATATTACTTACATTCAGTCAAAAACGTATCGTTAGTGGATGATTTGTTTATGCTTCCAAATTCTAAAGCGAAGGAAATAGTGACTGAAAATCCGAGAGAGATAGCCGCCAAATTTTCTGTATCTCACGAGTCGGTCTGTAACATTTTTAAATAATCACTGCGCATGAAACATGTTGCCGCTCGGCTAGTCCCAAAAGACCTGAATTTTCTCCAAAAACTCAATCGCATGAGAGTCGCTGAGGACACGCTAGAACGATTCAATTCCGACCCAACATTGAAACGCATTGTTACTGGTGGCAAGACGTGGGTTTACGAGTTTGACATGCAAACTAGTCAATAAGCTTCAGAGTGGCTCCGGCAGAAGACATAAGGAGAATTTGCGGCGAGAACGGAACTCAATTCCGGAAACAGCGTTTAAAAAATATTTTGATGATTTGATTATTCGTTGGTATGTGTCTCGTTTCTGAAGGAGCATACTTTGAAGGTGATAAAACGAATTTGGACGAATAACTAACATTTTGTGTATCATTGATCTTTTCCCGGTACTTTCTTGACAGAGTAGTACATAAACTATAATATTATGAAGAAAAATTATCTAAATCGATTACTGCTTCACTTCTACTGTAATCCAAATTTCTCGAGAAGTGATTGCGCGGTGGCATTGGATTTTTTCACTTTATGTTTTTTATGTTCAGAGTTTCTGAATATGATGCATTCATCGAGAGTGACAATAGAACTTCTGCAACCACTCTTATAGCCCGCGCATCTCCAGACAGCCCTTTGATTTTTACTGCTGTACAAGTTGTAGCGTTGGTCGTCTATCAGCATGACCGGCCGACCAAGTCTTGAAGTCGTGAATTTGACGCCTAGAAAAATAATCATAAAACACTTTTCAGATTATTCGTTCGTTTTTAAATTTCCTTTTGTACAATTTTTTAAAACGTTCCGAATATAAAAATGGAACGAATGATGAAACTTTTTTACTTATATTATTTAAATATAAATATAATTATTCCGACAATGACTGATAAGCTAACAGGGTGAAATGAAGCAAGAGCTACCCTTTTAAAGGTGGTAGCACACTTTTCAGCTCGGAACTGCATCGCCTGTTTTTACTTGGAATAATAGGCGTAGCGTTCATAGTAAAAAAGGGGTTGAAAAGAGTATTCTTCTCTTCTTTTATTTATTTAATGGCAGTTAGTCGTTTAAAAAGTATAGAACGGTAGAATTTTTCTTCGCGATTCCAGTTTTGCTTCTATAGAAAAATTGTTGAGGTGTTACAAATAAAAATGTATATTTGAAAAGGGAATGAAAACCAAACTAATACTTTGAACTGTATTAAATTGTATTACAGCGTTGTTGGTTACATTGGGTGGCCTATGTCCAACAGCGCGTCTCTAGGCTGAAATGATGATGATGATGAATGATGACAGCGTTGTTGTGTTCCGATAGTCCGTGATGAGATTTAAAAAAAAATGAAATGGAGTTAAGATTCCAGGTGGACTTCGCTGCCACCTTCGCTTTATCATCACTTACTTAGTTAAGATAAACATCAGAGTCTAGGTACACCTACGTGAAGTTAAAAACAGATATCCGAGTAAGTAATTGTTAGCAATGCAAAACACAGTGTTCCGAGGCGGACGTACAAATATGATATATCATAAAACATATGACAAAATACAAAACAAAGACATAGCTATACAAAGTACAAATATGGAAAACAACTACTAACTACAATCTCAGAGTTTTTCACCACATACAATGACAAATCGACAGCGTATAATTTTCAAGATAGAAAAGATTAAAGGCACTCAGTAAGAGCCATGATGTAAACAAACATGAAATAGGATGCAGAGTCCAAGTGTCAATTTAAAAATATCCAGAAAAAAAGCGCAAACGTTTAGTCTTTTGGTTTCAATAGACATGTGTGCATTACTTTCTGTAAATGATTGCAATGTTGTGTAAATCTTTAAATCGACTCTACACTGCGCCAGTGTTATTTGATCTTGATCTGTCTTAATAAATTGGTATCCCATGACATAACAACTTCCAGACAACGTCACATCATTTCAACAAAAAGTTTATCATGGATTGAAATGAGACTTCGGTACATAAAAGCACTAATTATCGTATCATCATCATCCTTAACCCGTTATCGCCCATTGCTGTAAACCTCTCCGCGTCTTGTCCCGATCCTGTGCTTATCTTATCCATTCGTGACCCACAAGCTTTCGAATATCATCAACCCGTATTGCTGGCGGGAGTCCTACACTTCGTATTAACACTTAATGTTTTATATGTTCTGGGTTTCTCTTTATGATGTAATCGTCTATAGTCACCATTGAGCTTCTGCAACCATGCCACCACTTCGAGCACCTCCACACCGCTTTTGAATTTTTATTACTGTACTGATTATAACGGTATCTTCCCATTACCATGACCGGGCGCCCAGATTTTGAAACAGTGAAGACAACTAGGAAAAAATCGTAAATTAGATGTCTTTAGAGGTAATCACGTTAATTTATATTGAAGGTACATACCTACCAATGTGTTTTATAAATTTTGAATTCATATGTACGTTTATTCAACGCTTGTACTTTGTTGGAAAACATCATGAGGAAACCTGCACACACCTATGAAGAAATTCTTAGGTTGTGTGTGAAGTCGACCAACCCGCACTAGGCCAGCGTGGTTGGCTAAGGCTAATCGCCCCTAATGTTGGGTAGGCTCGAGCCCCTCGGTGGGGACATTATATGAGCCATGTTGATAATATCAATCATTCAAGAGACAAGGACGAAAAAGCTATAAAAGCGTTATATGATAAATTAAAGGTCCAAGAAAATATTACGCAATTTATCAAAAAAAATGTCAAATGATACAAATTCACAAATTGAAACAATTTTATTTCAATATTTAAAGACAAAATCAACCATAAAAATGTTAACAAGGTTTGCTATTTAGCAACTCGTTTCAAATGAAATAAGAACAAAAAACGAAAATTCTTAGTCTTTCGTGGATTCACCGTATGACAGAGAGGAGAGCCTAGCATTGCCGGGGAATTGTGGCCCAACCAAGTGTATGTCTATGGAGCGCCCTTACGAATCATCAAGAGTCAACTCTCTTTCAGGCTTCTCTCTCTGCACACGCATAACATATAATTATCACGCATTGTGACTTAGAACACAATAGCGTTTTGAAAAGATACTGCCTCTACACAAATAATCAAGAAAGAAACTTTTAACAAAACTAACATTAATCAAAGAAAAACTGGCGGCATTTTAATACACATACATAAAATAACGCAAATAATTCCAAAAGCGCTTTAGCACAACTTTTGGTAACATATGATAACACATCTGGCATTATATGCATAGTGCCTCAATAAAGTGACATGCATTAATAACGTGAGGTGTTTCAAAATTTGTATATGTCGCAGTCATATTGTAATTACGAAACGGCGCAGAGGATTGTGATGGGTGATTAATGGTCGAATCGCCGAGTTCATAGGAAAACCGAGTGTCGCAATCAGCGGCCGTACTACATAACATGTTCTAGTGGAGCATGCCCATTATCTGATATTTATTCATTTGCATAGTAGTAACAAACAACGAGTACTTTCAGAGTTTGCGGTATTTCAGTTACGCGTATAATGCTACTGCTCCACCTGCGTTAACGTTACTTTTAATATTAATGTCAACTACGTGCTACGTAATGCATTAAAAATTCGGTTTGGCTACTCTTAGGGCCCTGTCTCATTAGGACACCACGGTGGCGCAACCAATCGCTGCCACTAACCAAATATGGCAGATACTTCACCTGGGTGTCTCCTGATAGAGAATCCAAGGTGACGTATCCTCAATATATTTTGTTGATGGCCAGCGCTTGGTTGCGCCACCATAGTGTCCTAATGAGATAGGGTGCGAGAGGCCCTTATGGCACAACGCCCCGTCTCGTGCTAGTTCCTTACGCGTTAACAAAACCATGGAGGTTGAAGCAGCAGAATGATTAGTCGCTAAATTACCAATGAATGAATGAATAGGTTTGGGGTTGAATGAAATGAATGGTATTGGGTTATGATGTAGCAAAGACTTTCAATGGAAACGCTAATATCTTAAAAACGGTGAGTGGAAAATACAACAAAATTTTTAACCCTCTATTGATACCTAAATAAGACACACATAATAAGCTTATAAAACGGTCAAGTGTGAGTTTGACATTTAAACCAAGTCAATCAAAAACTTTCTGTCCTTTATTTTTTTTTAAAGTCGTAGTCCCTATTTGTGAGCTACGAATATGATTTTCGACAATTTGAGAAAGAAAGTTAGCTATTTTTCATGCATCCCCTTTGCGACACCTGGACCAACCAATGATTGAAAAAAATAAAAAATTAAAATAAAAACAAAAAGTGGGATTGACACTGTAGCAAATAATTATACACACTTATTAAAAATAAAACTCTAATGAGTAATTACCATAACAACAAAAATAATAATCATCCCCATTAAATATATAGTTAAGTTCCCACTTGAAAAAAATGCCACACTTCGCGGCCAACAAAATGAAAACAACATCGCTGGAGCGCTAAATTATACGCGCTATAACCTAACCTAACCTATCTACGTTTTACCAAAACTAAATCGTTATCGTTTGCATACATGTTGGAAACAGTTTGAAACAGCTGTGAAAACGATAACGATTTGGGTTTGGTTTTAACGTTCATCAATAGCGCGTTCGGGGGTCGGTCTAATGCCATTAGTAATGCCGATACTAAATTACGACGTTAAAAAGTTGGTTACATCTACGTGACGCCTAAAATAACGTGTAATGTAACGCGTTACGGCGCAGATTTAGCAGTGGCATAAAAAGTATATCCAGCAGGGTTCTAATCTAAATTGGAAATTGGCCACTTATGATTATGAATTTTCCTTATTTTAAATATCTGGGGGCCGATAGTGGCGATGTGCGCCTTACACCCTGATCTCCACTTTTCACAGACAAACAAATCCCTGTCTCCACGGCGACTCGTGCTGTACAGGTTGAAAAAGAACCCGTCTAGGATCAGCACTGGTCTTCCTTTCCGTGTGAAAGCGTATATCGGCCATTCTGCAAAGTAGTCAAAATCAAGATGCTGTATAATCCATTTTAAATCCATTTTACTTATGTTAAATAGGTTCATTGCTTCTACATGTTTGAAGCTTCGTATGGGTATACGAAGCTTCAAACATATCTGAAGCAAAGTAAAACACATTTATACAAGCGCATGGTATCTCAGAATGAAAGTTGGTTTCGTCTTGTATTATTGTAAATAGTTTTTTTAATTACTATAGGTTTTTATTTAAAAAGATATGTTTTACTAAATAAACATCTAAAAAAAATATTAACTTTATTTGATGTAGTAAACAGTGTTTTAAATGTGCTTCTTAAAAAATAACATTTATTGTTAAATAACAAAATTCAACTTTTGTTCATGATTTCTCAAAAAACTATGGAATGTAATCAGAAGTTGGATAACAATTATTTTGATACCTTGTTCTAACACTAGAACTATTTTTGTATATAATTATGTTTTCAATACTGTACATAATATTTATGTATGAAACTGACGTACAACTGAGAAATCACCATGGCGATCGTCGTGTCAAATGTTAGAGTTGTTGATCCGGCTCGAAGGACCAAATTATGTAGGAAATCAAACGAGCTCAAGCCTTTGACAAATAATTAATATAATATTTTTAACAAGGACAAGCTTTCATAAAAAACACATAGATATTAAAAAGTATAAAAAAGCATAAATATATCAAAAAAGTCGCCAACAAAATCACATAACGCAGGGTCCAAGTGACAATTTAAAGATTTACATAAGAAAAAAATAAGCTCAAATGCGAGAGTCTTTTGGTTTCAATATGTGCATTACTTTCTGGAGATAGACGCAATGGTATGAAATCTTAAAATCCACTCTTATACTGTGCGTCAGTTACGTTACCTGTTGGACTAAACATGGTATTACAAATTCTAGACGTCACATCATTTGAACAAGAATTTTATCACACAATGAAATGAGTTTACGACACACAAAAGCACCAATTATCGTTTCGTATCATCATCTGCATCATCCTCAGCCCGTTCCTCAACCTCAGCTACCTTTGACAATCCGGTGCTACTAGAAAAATGCACTGAAAATAAATCGACTTGCCTCAGGCGGAGGGCAGGGATCGACTTTTCCGCCTGAGGCAAGTCGATTTTATTCAGTGCATTTTTCTAGTAGTATTAAAAATACTAGTATTAAAAATAAAATTATTCCATAATCCGGTGCTAATTTTATCCATTCGTAACCCACGAGCTTTCGAATATCACCAACCCATATTGCTGGCGGGAGTGCAACGCTTCGTATAACACTTAATGTATTTTATGTTCTGCGTTTCTCTTTATTACGTAACCGTCTATAGTCACAATTGAGCTCCTACAACCTTGGCTCCACTTTGAGCATCTCCAGACCGCCTTTGCATTTTTATTGCTGTACTGATTATAACGATATATTCCCATCACCAAGCGCGGGCGCCCAGATTTTGAAACAGTGTAACTTACTGGAAAAATAATCGTAAATTAGTTATCGCGTTAATTTTAATTGTACACATGTATTTATTCTTCTCTTTTCATTGAGTAATAGCCCCCCATCCACTAGCGTATATCAATCTATAAGTAATGAATTCTAGTGGATGGATAAAGCGCGAAAGGACGACGGTGTTAAAAAATATTTTTGTCCCTTATGCGACAAGGAAACGTTGACTTAAATTACATAGAAACTCGCCGAAAAGCATGTAGAGATAATATCTAGTAGTTAGTGGGGGTGATATTTATCCCTACGAATGAATCTCTATAGTTTATCTATAAGGACTAGTCATACGGAACAAAACGCTGGTGAATGGGGTGCTATTGTGCCCAGGCCTTGAACCTCAAAGCCAATTAAGTTCAATTGGTCATTATAATACCTACAGAGGTGAAGTCAGACCTGTAAACATAGTTTATTGTAAACGTATAATTTCCATAAGCATGCTTTAGAAAATGAAAATACATTGAATATTTTTAGTTTATAAGGTTGGTCTTTTCAGAATTTTAATTTATTTTCATTATTTTGTAATATTGTCTATATCAGTCTGCGTCTTAAAGATATAATCTGAGGTCTGCGTCTTCTTCTTATTCTTTTAATTAAATGGCGTTCACGACACATAGAGATTACGCATTAATTTCGCCAATGTCAGGTGAAATGTACCTATAGTAACAGACAATTGTACGGTAGACTGAGTTGAACATGCGAGTCTCTCAACACGTGTTTTTGCAACAAGAACTCGGAAGAAACTCTCAGTCTGCGTCAAACCATCAAGAAAACATTTGACAGTTTCGCGGCACAGATTTCAACGCAAAATACTATGAACGTAACATAGTTTACAATATCATTGGTTAAAGGATAAGAAGAGTAATACAAATTGTAACTTAATATAAAAAAGTATAGTAAAATACACCTTTACTTTTTTGTCATCTAAGATAATTTAAGAGACGCTTCCCACATTACATACAAACAAGTCTTGCTAAAAGACCAACATCGAAATCGCGAAAAAAAACTCAGCTCTTCCATACAAAAATGCAACATCTACGCAACCAAAATGTATGGAAACAAAATCAGCTGTTCCATACAAATGCAACATCCACCCAACCAAAATGAACGGAAAGATATCAGCTATTCCATACAAAACTGCAACATCCACGCAACCAAAATATATGGAAAAAAAATCAGCTGTTCCATACAAATGCAACATCCACGCAACCAAAATGCATGGAAAGATATTAGCTATTCCATACAAATATGCAACATCCACGCAACCAAAATTTAAACAGCTGATTTGTTTCGCGATTCCAATGTTGGTCCCAATGCAAAAGTTGTTTGTAGGTATGTAATGTAGGAAGCATCCCTCAAATTATCGTGGGTGCTAAAAAGTAACGCTGTATATGACCTACATGCAGCAGTGTCTGAGTTCTAAAGTGGGGAACTTACGATCACTCCATCGACGTGGACTCCATTATCATCCAAAAATTGAGCAAACACACGATAACTCCATTCGCGTCATTCCAATTCACTTGCATGCTACGCAACGACTTCTGACAGGTCACAAAACAGACGTGGGATTGGCAACACAAAAGCAAGTGGATTTAGAGGGAGTGTTTGGCGGGAAACCATGGCGTCTGGATGTCGATATTTATTTCGATAATTCAAAATTGCTTCGGAGTGAATTTTGTGCAGTGAAAGTGGTGTCGTTTCGTTGCATATGCATCCGTGTTGACGAACAGTTATGAGGAATCGTTGAAATAAAGGTTTTGTGTATGTGGCTTTGAGAATTGTATAGTGGTTGGAAATCCTACAATACAATTCTCATCAGTCACAATCATGAGATCTGTTGCCATGCATTTCTTTCCAGGCACTCCCTAGACGCATTAAAATGTGTGACGCCCATATTTTAATGCAAACATCAAGAAAGAAGATAATAAAACTAAAGACTTGGCTGTATGGGCTAGATCCCTTTGCCGTCCCGTAACAGGGAACATTTAACAAAAAAAATGGATTTAGAGTGTGGAGTGATGGATATCAGATTGATTGGTAATCAAAAATTTTCGCACTCCATTCAAGACATGTGAGATTCCGAACACACGGAACGATTTGCATGGCGTGGCGTGATGTGGCTTGGAGCGGTCGTTAGTTTCCCACCTAACGTAAGAATTATAGTTTGTAAAATTTAGCTTGATCGCTGTGACAGCTGTCATCGACCACATGTCCAGCAAGTTTAAAATTATGTAACGATTAATTTACCCTACGAAAAGTCATACTTTATTGACGGGATTGCAAGAATAGTGTTGTACTCGATGTACGACTAAATAAATAAATCTATGACTAAAGGAATAAATCGAAAATGATATTTATATAAAACGGTATTTAATTTAGTGTACCTACATAAAAACTACATAAAATCATAGTAAAATGTGTTACCTCGATCTAAAAATACGTTCCCTTTTGCTTGAATTTAATTATAGAACAATTAAACGAACGAATAAAGCATCGAATTGATTCGATAAATATTTTCATCTATCATCATGTTCCCAGCCCTAGGAATGTGACTTTGACATCTGTCACAGTGATCAAGCTAAATTTTACGAACTATAGCTACATTACATATGATTATGAATATTCCTAATTTTAATGATCTCGCTCTGGCGTAAAGTGATGGCTGCTCGACACCCTAATCTCCACTTGACACAAACAAAGAAGCCCCTACTTGCATGACTGCTGCTGTGCTGGTTGAAACGAAACCCGTTCAGAGTCAGCACTGGTGTTCCATTCGTAGTGTAAGAGTATTTGATATCTGAATACAAAAAAAGTCATTCGGCTACGTTTCAGGAGTAAAATTGGTTGTTCAGGGCTGAACGAGCCCAGGTGCGATGGAAATAAGGTCTGAAATGCTATAAATCATTATTATGCTACATTTACACGCTTATCGTCAACAAGCGTTCACAAGCTCCTAGCTTTTACCAACGCTTAGATGCCATTTATACGTTTTCGAGTTCTGTTGCGTGTTCCAGACAGGAAGGCATGGCAGATGTGGGCGGCAATGTTATCGAGCATTGCGTTTGGTTTATTATTTTTATTTAAAAATATTAACAATATAATATAATAATATAATATAATATATTTCCACGCTCACACCAATTATCTAGCCCAAAGTAAGTATCATTAAGAACTTGTGTTATGGATACTAGATAACGGACTTTTTTTTTTTTTTTTTTTAATATACATAATATCTTTAGATATTTTTATAAATAAACTTAAATAAATATATAAACAACCATGACTCGTCAACAAATACTCGTGTTCATCACACAAACATTTGTCGCTACCAGGACTCGAACCCGGACCGCTTGATGTGTAGCCAGCTATACTGACCACTCCACCAAGACGGCGTCAATTAACAAAAACCAAAAAAGTGAAAATAACGACGGAGAAGGTAATGGATATTAAAAATCCATGGAAAACATATATCAAGTAACTACTAAATTCAATTTTTAGTGGCTATGAACGCGTCAAGTTGAAAAACACGTCGCAAGCGCTTGCCGCAAGCTTCCTTTGATCTGTGTTAAAAAAACCCGACACCAGCCCAGATAGGAGCCAAGCCAACACCCCGTTCACGCTTGCGCTTGTGGAGGCTTGTCAATCCTCGACAAGTATGTCCTCGACTGACTCGACAAATGAAGGCTAATTATGTAATTATGACGAAAATAACAAGGCACTTGCAAAAGTAGTTTATTGCTTTAATGTTAAAAACTCGTTGCTTAGTGAAAAAAGAAAATTAAGTTTACTACGCCGTATGTTAGACGTGTAGAAACTAATGTACAAATAAATGGAGTTGATTTGAAACCTGTGAAAATAACAACTTTCTTAGGAGTAATGTTAGACTCCAAATTGCAATGTGGTCCACATATTGTAAAACTTTCGGGTAAACTAAGTTCTGTAGCGTGATACGCAGTTAAAACTATTAGGCGACTAATCGATGTAGATACGGCTAGAATAGTTATTTTCACGGCATAATGTCATATGGAGGAGTGCTGCAGTTATTGATGTCATCTTTGTTCTGCAAAAATGGGATTTTAGAGCAATTTATCATTTGGGACCGCGTGACTTCCTGAGAGAAAAGTTCAAGAAGATAAATATTCTGACTGTGTCATCACAATATATACTAGAAAACTTACACTATCTAAAGAAAAACATTACGAACGCACAATGTAAATACTAGGAAGAAACACGATCTGGTTGTATATAAAAGTCGTCTCCACAGACTAAACAATTCGGGTTTGGGCCACTGTATACATTTTTACAATAAGCTCCCGAAGAATAATGGAGATGTGCCTATTAATAAATTTAAAAAACTGTACAATCTAAATTGTATAAAAAAGCTTATTACAAGATAAATGATTATTTAAATGATACAAATGCGAGGGAGTAAAATCTGCCCAAATTCACGCATTTAAATTTGTAATTTATTCATATTGATATTTTGAAATCATTGCGAAGTTGTAAGTTTCTTTCGCTACTTCTTCTCGGTCTCAGCATAATAACAATTATTTAAGTAAAATAATTATTTCGTCCCGAAATGGTGGTAGGGCTTTTGATGATTTTAAAGTACTTAGCAAGGTCCAAGCATTTCATTTCATTCATTATATTCAGATACTTTAAGTATACGTATACTTTTTCTACAAAACAATATCGCGGTCACTGACCGAGCCGTAAGATGTTTTTTATGTGTAGTGAAAAAAAAGTGTTTAAAAAATATCAAATGGGAAAAAGTTTATTATCAAAAAGGATTGATAAAACCGGTGCCATTTTATTTTAGCTAAAAAGCCAATTATAGTGCAAAGTCAACTTTTAAGATCAATTAAAAATGCTCATTTAAAGTTGACAATATTAATCATAGCCTTTCTTTTTACTGCGATATTTAGCACTTTTCTCCCTCCATATTCTTTTCATTTCCCTGTGTTCTCGTGGAGTCATATCTTTAACCAATTTTCTACTGCCCGTCTCTTTTTTTTTAATATAACTTAGATGTTCTTTTTTTCTTAACTCTTCCCATTTTTTAGGATCACTTTTCATACGTGCATAACGGCGACGTTCAGCCTGTCTTTTTTTCTCTAGTATTGCTTCTCTCGTTAATTTTTTTTTTGTTGGGGACCATTTTGTTCCTGTAAACAAGATTATATATATAGCAATGAATTCCCTGCTTTACAAACAGTAACCTGTGTTTAATTTAGGCAAGGTCAGTTGCCAGGGACTGTTTAATTTATAAGAAAACTGCGTATGTGGTTTAAGCCTAATAAATAAAGTAGACTAAAATAATAAAGACGTGAAGTTTGTTTGTTAGTTTATAGAAACTACTAGTGCTTTTGTGTATCTCATATTTGTATGACAAACTCATTATGATAAACTACATTATTTCTCGTAATTAGTTCCGGAGTACCTTAGGGGGTGAAAAATGTTTTTAATTTTAGGCTCCCATGCACCGTTTCCGAAATACAAGCGTTTTTGTAAGTACTAATTTAGATAGTTCTGCTCAGTTGAAGTTTCATATGAAATCACTCAAAAACAATTTAAACCCTGGGTCAATGTTACATCAGTTGAAAATATTTTAAGTTCTGCACTACCTTTGCTTCACATAAGTCTAATTTGACTCTATATTCTTATTTTAACAGTTTATACGTTACGGTAAGTGTTATTAATATAAAATCATTAATAATTACCTTATTACTTTTACCGGTTATTATTAATAATTATCAAACTTTATTGATAATTATCCTTTCGAATCCTGTGGCTGAGTAATGGGTAGGTTAGGGTTATTTTTTTACAGTTATCATCACATTTACGAAAGCACGAGGTATCACATTTACCGTAACAAATACACTTAAAAAATCGACACTAGTAGTAATATTGAAATACATATTATAAATGTTTTTCACTGAAATTCTCCACTTAACAAATGATATTTTCATTTTGGCCAGGCGACCACCCTAACTACGCTTGCACTTGTGGAGGCTTACAAATCCTCAGCAAGCGCGTAAATATAGGACTATGTGCCGTGATACGCCTATAACAATACCGTGATCACTGACCGAGCCAAGGTATGTTTTTTACTTGTAATAGAAACAAAACGTGTTTAAAAAATATCAAATAGGAAATAGAATATTAATAAAAAGGATTGATAAAAATCAATCATCAATACGGGGACTATTTTATTTTAGATAAAAAGCCATCTTTACTGCAAAGTCAAATTTTAATATAAATTTTAAGTTCAATTATTAAAAATACTTATTTTAAATTGACAATATTAGTAAAAGCCTTTTTTACTGCTATGTTTAGCACATTTCTCACTCCATACTTTTTTTATTTCACTGTGTTCTCGTGGATTCATATCTTCAACCAATTTTCTACTCGCTGTGTTTTTTCTCTTCATATGATTTAGATATTCTTTTTTGTCTTAATTCTTCCCATTTTATAGGATCATTTTTGATACGTTCATAACGTCGACGTTCAGCCTGTCTTTTTTTCTCTAGTCTTGCTTCTCTAGTTTGTCTTTTCTTTTTGGGAGACCATTTTCTTCCTGCAAATACATATATTATGTAAATAAATTCCCAGCTATTACAAACAGTCGCCTGTGTTTAATTAAGGCATAGTCAGTTGCCAGAGGACAGGTTAATTTCTAAAAATACTTTGGTAATAACTTTTGTAGTATAACAAGCACCTAATATTAAGACTAAAATAATAAAGACGTGAAGTTTGTTGGTTAGAAACTACTGAACCGCTTTTGTGTCTCTCTTCTGGTAGTCATTTGAAGACTATGGTGTTATGAAAAAAATCAAAACAGTAAAGTAAATATCAAATTTCCTCACACAGTTATAAAACAATATACACGCCATCGTGTTGGAGTGGCCAGAACTGCTGCCTACACATCAAGCGGTCCGGGTTCGAATCCTTTAGCGGAAAATATCTGTGTGATGGACACGAATATTTGTTTGCGAGTCATGGTTGTTTATATATTTATTTATAAAAATATCTGAAATTATTATATATATTAAAAAAGTTTGGGGTCGGTGCAGTATGCTTGATATCGACAATACTGCTTAAGGATTTGGCCAAATCGAGTTGAAAAAGTTCTTGGTCACCCATCTGAGTACCAAACGCGCACTTACAAAACGTATATAAAATAAATTGTAATTATAATTTATGTTGGTGAACAACCAGGGGACTATTCTCGAGGTATTTATTAAAACAAATAAAACTGTTTACAAATCCTCAATCATGAGTATGATAGTTCTTCATAGCTACAATTTCCTTGTTATAAGTGGTGATCGAAGCACGGCAGCCATCACAGCTCTTTACGCACACGAAGAAGCCTCTATCTCCTTTGCTGGAACTGTGCATGTTGTATCGGAAATTACGTAAAATTATCACAGGCTTTCCGTACTTACTCACGGAAAATATAGCACCTGAAATAAGGAATTGTTGAATGACCACGTTGTTACTGTATTGAAGAAGTCGATGGCCTGATGACGCGTTCTTCGTAATGCTCGTATTATAGAATAAGTTTCAAGAATGAACGCCGACTTGAGCGTCCTACGTCTCTATCAATTTGTGCGTGATAGAAAGTGACAGACGATTCTCAAGACATGTTTGACTTCTGAGTGTCATTCTGTAATACGGGCCTAAGTGCCTAAAGCGAAGGCTAGTTCAGTTTATAATGTGGTTCGTCAGTGAGATAAATAGTGATGGATCACATTCGCTCACGAAGCTCTACGTGTCCCGAGTCTATTACTCTGCCAGGACCAAAGATGTTATAAACAAACTTCAACTTTGGGGTTGAGAGCGTTTAGAGTTAATTTTGTAGACGTTCCTGAAGTAAGATTTCTGGTCGAAAGGCGTTGTATTTCGGCGCTTTCGAGGACGGCTACCGGAGACTGCACATAGGCAACCGGCGCAGATGATAGTGCCTAGTGGTTAATTAAGTGTATTTTCTTTTTATAATTATGTATGTTTTTTACTATGGACGCAACTCTAAAATCGAGAAAAAAAAATCAGCTGTTTCATACATTTTGGTTGAGTTGAGTACCTTATGCAGTTTCGTATGGAATGACTATTTTTTTGCGATTTCGGAGTTGCTAGTAAAAGTTGTGTGTTGATGAGATCTTCAAATGGATAAGTTTATTGATTACTTACAAATAATCCTGTATATAGGTAAATTCGAAATTGGAGGTCCTTGGCTAGGACATTGCTCGGCTGATATGATGATGATGCTAGCATGAGAAGTGCTCGTTTTGTGGTGTAGGTGCCAAATACTGTAAATGCAGTATGAAAAACACAAATCGGGTTGGAGACCTTTATGAAGGCCTATCTCCAACAGTCTCTCGGCTGATTTGATGTCGATGCAGATAAATCTTTTGTTATTCTTATTTATGTTAGTAGTCAACTAGGGCATTGTTTTAAAGGTATTTATGAGAACGAATAAAAATGTTTACAAGGACAAATCGTAGGTTTATTAAATATTCAAGTATTATTACTTTTTCTTTATTCGCACATATTAATCACAGTGAAATGAAGGGTAGATTTAGAAATTACCTATAATTGTTTGATTTATACATTAAGACAATTTTAACGTTAGCATAGTATGTAAGGATGTACCTACCCAAAATATTGAAAAATCTCATACATACATACAATCACGCTCAAAATTCCAAACAGGGTTGAGCAGAGCCATAGGTAAGGCTTCGTTACACATAAAGTCGCATCCGACAGTATGGGCCATGCAGTGCCTTAAAAAATGGATTATCAGCTTGTCACCACACAAGGCGCAAGAAAGCCAAGAAAATAGCAAACCTTTAGTGAGGTAACAGACAAAAGCCAACAACCAGATGTTACACTCCCAAATCATCTTGACGGTGAGGTAAATCTTAGAAACTATTTAAATGCACATCAAAGAACTTATTATCCATCAATTTATATCATACTAGCTGTCCCGGCCACGCGTTGCTGTGGTAATTTCATACTACTGACCTATAACATTGTATCTGCAGTAAAAAAAATATGACTATAATATACAAGGTGTTTGGTACATTGAGTATGAAACCGGCACTCCCCATGTTAACATAGTCATATAAATACTATGATGATATTAAAAATTCAAAATAGTAAAAAAAAAAAAATTATCCATACATTTTGTTTTTTTGATCGAACTATTTGTATGGAGAATTTCATTTTTTTTTTACAATTTACTGTTTTTGATATCACCATAGTATTTATATGACTATGTTAGCATGGGTAGGTGCCGGCTTCATACCTCATGTACCAAACTATATATAATTATATTATGAATAGAGGTCAATCATCAAATTTACCCGGGCGTAAAATAAAGTAGGGTTACTTTTTCTAACTTTTACTCTAACAGGGGGAGTGCACTGTTTTTGGGAGTTACTGTCTTATGTACCTACCTACATGGCTGAGTGATAGGTAGGTTAGGGTTCGTTTTTTATGACCAGACGAGTACTCTGTTGTTGGAAGATTACAATCCTTCACTTATAAATAAAAATCAAAGCATCACGAACTTAAATTGTTGCTGAGACTATAATATTTTGGGAGAAGTATTTTGCTGTGCAATCAGTATTTTTGATTATGATACGGTTTTTTTTAATACATAAGAAAAAAAAATTATTTGCAGTTAAGTACTGCCTCATCTAAATAAACAATTTTTTTTTTTTCCCCCCCCTCATCATTCCCTATGATAACCCTAATGATGAGTATGATGATTCTTCATAGCTATAATTTCATTATTATGAGTGGTGATCGACGCACGGCAGCCATGACATCTCTTCACGCATACGAAGAAACCTCGCTCCCCTTTGCTGGAACTGTGCCTATTGAAGCGGAAGTTACGGAAAACTATCACAGGATTCCCGGACTTGGTCACGGAAAACATAGGCCCTGAAATAAAGAATCAATGAATGACTACGAAATTTATTACAAGAGGAAGTCGATTCGCAGCTGTGCGATGCATTCTTCGTAAAAATCGCAAAAGTTAAGTGAGTAATTGCGTGGTTGGTTCTGAGATGGGTGACTGAAAATTTTTCAACTACTTTTTTCTCCGAAAGCCAAAAATGGCAGCTTGTACCTAACATTTTAACACTAGGCTTACTTATACTAGTTCAACCAGTCGGAAGTTTTGCCTTAACCCTTTCGTTGCCTGCGACTTAATTTGCGTGAACTCCATATTTTAAAAAGGAGAAAATCAAAATAATTAATAAACAATACAGTTTATTAAGTACTTGCTTTTTACCTACATCTATTAAATAAGAACTTATGACATACCTACGGAATAAGTAACAAGGTTACTACTCACTAAACATGTATTTTCATTAAAAATATGTGAATGATAATAATCTAATAATAATTAATTATTGATTCTTAATTTTAGGTATTTGCTTGGCAATTGAAGGATTGCGTTTAAGAAAAAGTCTGAGCCAGGTGTGACTTGCCAATCTCTGTTTGCAGTTGAATTTGTTTGGGATATCATACCTTAAGCAGAATTGGAAAGCCTGCTTTCTTATAAACCTTGGAGTGAGGGGTAAACCTTTTGCCGCAAAACTTTTGAGTCTTTTACAAAGTTTATCTTCCTGGTGTATAGTGAGCGTAGTCGGTTTTCCCACTACTTTTGACAAAACGCCTGATTTTAAGTGATTCCTTAAAGTTCGTCTCGGTATTTTGTACTTCTCAGCTGCAGCGTTTTGACTGAGACGTTTGGTTTGTATTGCTACAATGGCTGCTTTTAAATTCTCTTCAGTCCAAAGCCCTCGTTTCTTCTTCGTGGCAGACATTTGATGATCTATAAACCAATGACAAAATAAATCAACATCAACTGGCAAAAAGAACCGCCTCGTAAATTTTATTTGGGACTTGGGATTGTTTTTTATTTCATAAAATTACGTTGTTGCAAAACGAAGTAATTATAAATTAATAAAAACAATGTGGCTACGACCATGAAGCTATAGAGAAATCTGGAGGCCACTCTCTTTAAAATTACTCTAAGTAGGTATGATGAACTAAAATGACCTTTCGTTGGACTCTTATGATTCCACGCTAGAGATCTAATTTTGCCGTGGGGTTTACCTTGGCACAAATTTTTATTTTTGAGACAGAATGAGCTTGGTAATTTTTTATTTTTGTATTTCATAAAATTATAAATCTCGTTACTAAATAACCAAAGTTTTTATTTCACTTCGATACGTATTTCAAAAGTTATAATGCATTTAAATATATTTAAATTAGTACCAAATCAAAACTGTAAATGAACGACAAAACTTGTTGAGTTTCTTGCCGGTTCTTCTCAGAACAAGGCCTTCTGGTAGACTCTTGAACCGATGGCATCAAATTTGACTTTCATAAGTGTACAATTTGTACCTAAATGAATAAAGAAATTTTGACTTTGACTTTGATACACCGCTTACAGTCGCCAGCGCGGGTTCCAACAGTATTATTATTTCTGTTACTTGTCTACTTTTCAATCAAATTCAAAATTATCCTTGACGTTTGGTTCGGTTTCCCGCTTTGACTCATTCTATTGCTGACCATGTCTGGTAACACAGTAATCTTGCACCTCCCTCTCTCCTGAGGGGGCGGCTGCTTCCGATAGCCTTATAGCCACTTTTGCAATAGGCAATAAGGGGGTGTTTAGTCAGTAAGAGTCTGACATAACCCTACGGGCCGGCCCTTAGGGTATCCATGAGGATTCAACCCCTCCTTCCCTCGCTTGTCCGAAAGGTTCTTCTGACTGGGGGAAGGAAAGGGAGAGCAGGAGGGGGAGGGGTTAGGGAAGAAGAAAAAAACAGTAATCTCAAATTACTGGGGTCGCACTCTGGACACGCATCTCTGCCTATGGATTACGTATCTATTCTTTCTATTGATATCCCTACCATCTAATATTTTATACACATAAACATGAATTGAAATGAAAAACTTATTTCTTATCTCTAAAACCAGTGCCTATATTTAGGGGTACACTTCAATTATACACAGTTATTTATTTAAAACACAATCAGAACAGAAACAAATTTAAAAAACTTAAAAAAAAATACTAAGTAATAAAAATACTAAGTTATTTCCCTATTTTTATTTAGAACCATGTACGAAAATATACTAAAACACATATAATTATACCACGTAATTATGATCTCACACCAACAAGAGGTGTTAATTAAAACTATACTATACCTACATGTAGGTACACGCTAAAATCCGTTTAGGTATATCAATTGGGCTGTACATATGAAATTGTAGATTTTACTTAATAACTTCCATAATCATACATTGCAATTCAATTTGGGTATGTTTCTTCAATATCACTTTAGATCTCTTTAAGAATTATTATTATAAATTTAGTTAATTTAACAATGAAACTATTGATATAGACCTACTGTATTTTGTAATTGTCTTGTTGCTATTGTGGTTGTAAAAAAAACTTGAGTATGAAACTTACACTAAACCTTCAAACAATTTCATAAGACAATTAATTATCTCTTTATATAAAAGACGACACGACATCATTCTAATTTATCTTAATATTTACCACACACAGTAAAAACATGCTTTAATAGCATTATTATTAGACATCGTTTAAAAAATTCAAAAAAAAAATTAGCATTTGTATAATATTATAGTCCCTTATTCAGCATAAAAATCACATACACTAAAACGGGCACCTCACATGCCAACATAGTCATATAAAATACAGTGGTATTATAAAAAGAATAAAGTTGTAAAATAGCCGATTAAAATTTTCTATAATAGGGGTGATAACTAAGAAATTCTGTTTGGTGCGTCAGATATAACACGAAAAAATATTAGACGGGTTTTTTCTTTTATCACGTAATCAAATAACGGCGGAGATACAGTTTGTTGAAATGTGGAATGACTTCGCGCAATCGTAGACTTTTTACAAAGGCGCGATATCAAAAGCCTGAACTTACATGCTGCATATATTTTTAAATGTATACTGATTCGATGAAGTAAAAAATACGAGTCTGTTTTTGGTAATCTTTTCAATTCTACTATTAGTACGGTAGTAGTTTTTTTACTAGTAGACATCACCCAAACATCACCCCTAATACATAGTACCAGCGGTATAAAATTTAAATTGCCTTACAAATAAAAGACTTGTTACGAAAACAAAAACGCACATAACCGGTCAGGCAGGACCCTAAAGAACAAGTCTGCATACAAAACTTCCACATCACGTTCTGAGCTACTCGTGGTTGTGCTTATTTTTCAGCATAATAACTATATTATTTTCTGTAACCAATTCACATCTGCAACTGCTTCCCCACTTCACACAAAACCAATAGCCTTTGTTGGCAGTTATTCTGTTCTGATAAAAACGATATTTTCCTATGGCAATGTTCATTTTTCCTTTCTTAGATCTCATGAAAACAGGTCTTATTGCTGAAAAAAAAAGTTCAAATGATAGTACTTAACATGTATAAAATAACATATGCAAATAATGCAGACCTTGATGTAGATGCAATATACATGCACAATGTTTCTGTGTGGTCAGCTATCAGTAGTCATTGGGTTAGTATTTTTTTCGCATTTCTTAAACGATTCCAATCAAGATGCATAAAATTAAACCCTTCTGGAAATATTGTTGACGTACAGACATTACAGAATCTTAATGTTTGTACTTAACTATGTTCATGTTCAATTCTCAAATCCGAACAATTTTAGTCAAAAGTTAAATGCTTCACCTACATCATGTAAAGCAACGTGCAGGATAAGGTGAAATAATTGAACTACATTTTAAATCTAGTGACTTCATTTATTCTATTCATAGTGCGCCACATGCGCCAAACGATTTTACAAATTAAGTTCAGTTTATAACTTAACGAATAATTTCTGTACAGAAATATAAAATGATACCTAGTGTAGAATAACAGTGAGATCACCTAACCCAAACTGTTTTTTAATACTTCGACTTAATGCTATGTTACCTAATAACATATTCATTTTATTTTAATACCTACAACTAAAGTTAGAAGAATTAGTGTGCTACTAGCGTCTCCTTGCAAACACTCTAAGCTTCTTCGAAAAATCAACTATGCTAAGTGATAATAGGGATATTAACTCCATTCTCAAATAATTATAAAATACGAATAATTAATGCTTAAAATATCATGTCATGTCTGTAATTCTCCTTCATTTCAAATTATCTACAGAATTTGATTTTTAAGCGCATTCAAATCCTTTTATACTCAGACAGACGACTAGAGAAATGTATGACGCAGGAACTCTTAATGCCATTTAAAATCGAAGGGAGGCAGAAAGGATATATTTTGATTACTAATAAGTCTCAACGATAAACAGTGAAAATAATGGAATTGGGGTTATAACGCTGCGATAACATGTAAACCATTACCCCAGAAGCAAGGATTGACAACGAAAATAGTCATGGAGTCAGCAGTCATGGTGCGAATGTTGTGGATTCATTGATACAATTTCGTTGTCTACAGTCATTATTATAGATCTGCATCCGTTCCCCCATTTGCTACACCTCCACCTCTTTTTCTTGCTAAACTGACTCTTCGGTTCATGTTTCAAGCTGTACATGTAATCACCGTACCTGACCATCGTGTTACCGTGACGTGATTTCGTAAACACCACAGTACAACCTGAAAAAAAATCTCGCTTTATTTAAGCCTTTTTAGCGTGACCTTGGACTCAAACGTTTTATCATTAATTATATATCAAATAAAAGAAAATAACTAAACACGTCTGTCAATCAAGATATTTTATGCAAGTTCTAGAATGTATTTATTACTTTTTTTATAGCCTTTAGTGAATCACTAACAGATTTATAAGGCACCAAAAGTACAGTCGAATTTGATGTTCTTTAATTGACAAAATTTATAAAAAAACGTTATGATAATTACAAAACCATTTGTAGCTTTGGTCATCTAGCTAGAAAACAATATATTTTTTTTTTCAGAATTTATAACTTGCTAAATTATCCCATATCCAATATCCCATATGTTTAAAAAAAAACTAAACGAACTTACCAAAAATGGACAGCGTAAGATTACTAACAGAAAATGTCTTTGCCATCGATCTTTTTTTTTATGACCTGCTAACCAAACTTAACCTCAAAGATTTGACAGTTGTGTCATCTTACATGTCTTATTTTTTTAATTTTGTAGAGCCCATAACATTAACCCACAAAAATCCTACAGTTGCACTTACGTCGTTTTAGAATGAGTAAGTTTTGATATTTTAAATTGAAATACTTTAATCAAAATAATAAATAAATAAAAAAGACGTGCCGAGTCTTTTATTGTCTTTTTTCCAACCATAAAATAAAAATATCGTGATCGACGACTCAAAAGTTGATAGAAACCTTATATTTTGATGTCATACATGCATGTTAAATTTGGTTGCAATAAGTTAAAGCATACTCGAGTTATCGTGCTAAAGCACACACACAGACATAACTCCATAAACGGTATTTTTGGGCTCAGGGAGGTCCAAAACGTGTATTCCGTCAAAATCTCGACGTCAATTTTTTGACGAGTACAAGACTTCCTCTATGGAATAATTTGATTTTTGCGTTTACAAACGCGTAAACATTAATACTAGAAAAATGCACTGAAAAAAATCTACGTGCCTCAGGCGGGACTCGAACCCGCATCTTCCGCAATCCGGGCGGCTGCGTTGACCATTACGCCACCGAGACACTGCTTTTCGCTGTTGAAATTTGTCAGTGCATGGTGCTTATGTTTTTGTGGTAAATTTTTTCAGTGCATTTTTCTAGTATTAAGACTTCCTCTATACTGTAATGTTGTTAATTGTATATGAGTATACTACATATCAGGAGCTCACCACGATATAAAATTGGAAGTTTCTCCCGAGTTCTTGTTCTAAAAACAAGTGTTGAGAAACTCCATTTTTGACACAAATCAACCGTAACATTTTTGTTCCTTAAGTTACATTTTCACTTGATATTGGGAAAATGCGTACGTTTAATGCGACGCGACGCCATTAATTAAGAATATAATAGTTATATCATTGACTCTATCCATATTTGCCTATGCGTGAAAGAGAAAGAATTTCGTATATATGTAAAACTTTATTTTTAAGCTGGAAAAAGAAATGTGTATTTTTGAGAATGTGTGTAATTCTCAAAAATACACATTTCTTTTCGAAACACGGTTGTATGACAATGGTTTTCCCCACTGAGACCAATTTATTGGAGACAATAATTGTAAAAGAAACTATTCTCCGCATAATCGTGAATACAGCCGCTGAACTGGCATTAGTCACTGCCACTGCATCCGCTGTTGTATATCAATAATGCATATGTACGTTCTTATACACAACTATTTCATCATCCACAGTAAGTATTAATGCTCTGCATCCTCGGCTCCACTTGTTACATCTCCATCTCTTCTTATGTGTTGTATCTTTATTGGGTTCTTTTGTTAAGCCGTACCGGTTACCTTCATACTCAATCATGATGTTTCCTTGGCGTGACGTTGTAAACACTGGAGTAGCGAATTCTAAAAAATCACTAGAATTATTATAGGCTAGAATTCGTACTGTGACCTTGAACAGGAGTATTTAAATAAGTCAAATTTAAATAGTTTTTTGTATTTTCTTCGGGTATTATTTAAGTCTTAATGCCGAAAAATCTCAAAAACGCTCGTTTTTTTCAATATACGGTTTTATGAATGGCCATTTCATCAGCAGCACCATGCACTACATTAAAGTGTTTTATTCACATTCCACAATATCATTTTAAGTAAAACATTCTTAATTTGTTAACGTCCAAGGTGAAAAAATTGAACTACAACTTAAATCTAATGACTTTATTAAATCTAATCATAGTGCGCCACAACATATTAATTTCTTCTTTTAACTCAATAAATATTTACTGTACCTAATTAGAATAAATTTATAGCTAATAAATACAATTATCCATCATATTAACTATATGTTAATATAATAAATAACATTTATTTTCATTTTAGTAGAACTAGATACTTAGATAGAAGAACTAGTTTGCTAAATAGCCCCACCTTGCCAACACTCGAAGCTACTTCGAAAAATCAATTACCTATGTTAAGTAATAATAGGGATGTTGAGGCCATTCTCAATTTATTTAATAAGGGAATTAAATCCGTAAAATAGAAGAGATTTTATGCTAGAAAATCGCCATCTTTCAAATTATATCCAAAACTGATTTTAAGCGAATCAAAATCATTTAACATACAGTCAGTTGACATTAGGAGTTTTAAGTGCCATACAAAAACTAAGAAAGAATACTAATTAGGGTAAAACACCTAATGAAAAGAATCTCAACTGATATGACAGGTCACACACCCTTTCCGTTTTTAAAATGAGTAACAGGGTTAAACTATGAGGAGGTGGGGTTATTAAGTATATACAGTTGAACAAAAAAAGCAGATTAAGGTCTTGCTTGCACCGCTATAGAAGTTTACACCGGGCGAATAAAAAGCTTGTTACGGCAATGCTCAAGTACAAAGTTACAAGGAATTTATGAGAAATCTATTATGCCAGAAGCAGGGATTGATAAAGTAAGTAGTTCTTCATTTCGCCCATCGCCAGTCATGATGCGAATGTTGTCTGTTAAACGATATGATTTCATTGTCTACAGTCATTATCATGGATCTGCATCCATACCGCCATTTGCTACACCTCCACCTCTTTTTCTGATTAAACTGGACGTTGGGTACATGTTTCAAGCTGTACAGGTCATCACCGTACTTGATCATTGGGTTACCATGACGTGATGTCGTAAACGTCACAGCATAATCTGTAAAAAATATCTGCCTATAATTAAGAAATTTTACCGTGAATTTGAACTTCAAACATTAACATAAAAGAAATTTCTACTACCGTTATATTTTCATATTCAAAAGTATTTAAATAAATATGTCTGACTATCAAGGTATTTTCTTCAAGTTGTATGTTGGTATATATTACATTTTAAAGTCTAACAACCTTATTCATAAACACTCAATAAACCTATTTTAGTTATTACCTTGTTAAAAAGTGTTTTGTCTCATTCATCTCGTGCCAGAGTGACAGAGACAAAAAATTTGTAAGTCTCTTGTAAATTCACTTGTTTTTATGAAAACCCCCATATTCATTAGTACTTACATATCAGATTTGATATTCCAATTCACCAATTCAGGAAATCTAAAGATGTTGGTGAAAAATTAAATGCCTTGAATCGGCTAAAATAACGAGTAGAATAATGTCAAATGAACTACAATTTAATTATTATGATTAATTTTAATTTAATCATAATGCGCCCTGTGCACCAGGTGATTTTATAAATTACTTTCCTCTTTTAGGTTAATAAATAATCACTGTACCTAATTAGAGTAGATTAATCCCTTATGTAGAAAAATAGTGAGATCAGCTATCCGAAACTGTTGTTTATCCGTTAATTTAATGATACGTTAATATAAGAACATTTAGATTAATTTTAGTACAAAGAAGATGGTTTGCTACTTGCTTTGAGGAGCTTTGCTTCGCAAAATCAAATCCTACGATTTACGAGTATATAATAGAAATGTTGACCCCTATCTCAATTTAGACAATTAATTCAGGAACGAGAATTAAATGCGCAAAACTGGAGGATAACATGTCACAAAATAAACTTTGTTAATAATCTCCAGAACTTGATTATTAAGCGTATCAAAATCTCTATTATTCATTCAGTTGATAGAAGCTATGACTTCAAGAGTTTTTTAATACCATACAAAATATAAGCAAGAATACTATGTAATTAGGTTTTAATTTGACAGCTAAATGAAAAGAATATCCACCGACTTGACACGCAACATCCCTATCCTCTTTAGAATGTGGCACAGAATTAAATTAGATGAATTTGGGCTATAAAACTACAATGAATCTTCGGCCTCTAAAACCATTTCGCCAAAAGCAGGGATTGATATCGAAAATACATCATGATCCTCATGGCATTCAGCGCCTATCATGATGCGAATGCTGCTTGTTAAATGATATGATTTCATTGTCTATAGTCATGATTTTGGATCTGCAGCCATATCGCCATTTGTTACATCGCCACCTCTTTTGTTTAAACTGACTTTTGGGTTCATATTTCAAGCTTTTCAAGCTGTACAGGTAATCACCGTACTTGATCATCGCGTTACCATAACATGATGTCGTAAACACCACAGTACAATCTGAAATAAAAATTCACTAGTAATATTATTTGGTTTTAACTAAACCATTTTACCGTGACCTTGAACTTCAAACATTAACATTAAAGGAATGTCACCACTGTTATATTTTCATATGCGAAGTTTAACAAGAAATACTTAAACCTATTAAAGTATATTCTTCAAGTTCGCCGTTAATATTTATTACATTTCAAAGTTTGATTTATATGCTAATAAAAGTACTTAGCCAGATTTGATATTAATTGATTGTGTATAAACACTGCACCTTTTGGGATAGGTTTTCAGCCTATTCAAACTTAATACGATACTTTAAAGTTAACTTCTTAACTAAATGTGTGAAACAGATAGGCTTTTGTGTATATAAAAGAAATTCTTTTAAACTTAAATCGTGGAACATTTTACAAATTCTCTAAACCACTCGTTAACGGTTTTAAGATTATGGTTGTACTCCTTTATGGCGTTTAATCACCAGTACTATGAAAATCTATTTCACTCCCTTAAAATGCTTTATCCTTATCTACAATATCACATTATATAAACATTCTTGGTTCATTTCCATAAATCTGACGATTTTGGTCAAAACTTAAAGGCCTTCAATATCTAAAATAACGTGCAGTATAAGGTGAAATAAATGAAGTACAGTTTAAATCTTATGAATTTATTTAATCAAATCATAGGGCGCGACACGCGCCAGACGATTTTATAAATCAATTTCCTCTTTTAATTCAATAGATAATTGCTGTACCTAATTAGAATAAATTCATTTCTACTGTAGAAAAAATAGTGAGATCAACAATCTCAAAACTGTTCTTTTACCGATCAACTTAATGAAATTTTAATAACATTTATAATTTTAGTAGAACTATGTAGATAGAAAAACTTGTTTGCACTCATCCTACCTTACAGGCACTCGAAGTTTCTACGAACAATTAAGTAGGTATGTCAAATAATAATAGAAAAGTTGACGAATCAATTTAGAGCATTTAGGTACGAGAACTTAAAGCGAAAAAGAAGAGATTTTTAAAAACTTTATTTTTAAGCGTATTAACATCTTTAGTATTCATTCAGTCGATTGAAACTATGACGTCAAGATCTGAATCTGAATGAAACCTAAAAAATAATAACAATTATCTTTTAACAGCTAATTAAAAGTGTCTCAACTGAATAGACCGGCAATATCCATCAGTTTATAAAGGATTGACATCGAAATAATTCCTCATTACATCCAACGCTGGTCATGATGCGAATGTTGCTTGATAAATGATATGATTTCATTGTCTATAGTCATTATTCTGGATCTGCAGCCATATCGCCATTTGTTACACCTCCACCATTTTTTCTGATTAAACTGGACGTTGGGTACATGTTTTAAGATGTACAGGTAATCACCGTACTTGATCATCATGTTACCACGACGTGATTTCGTAAACATCACAGTATAATCTGCAAAAAAATATCTCCCTATAATTAAGCAATTTTAACATGAACTTGAACTTCAATTCAAGTTATTGGCTCAATTCAAAAAATCTAAAGATTTTGGGGCAAAATTAAAGGCCTTGAAGCAGCAAAAATAACGAGTAGAATAATGTCAAATGAACTACAATTTAATTTTAATGATTATTTTTACCTAACCATAGTGCGGCACGCGGCACGTGTAACTGGAATTATTACCTCGCTGGAATTATTAATTAAGCCATTTTACCGTGACCTTGGACTTCAAACTTTATATGTACTTTATAGTTCAGATAAATAGTTACAAAAGTACTAATAAAAAAGACGTCAAAGGTGACGTTATCTGTAACTGGGATCTATTTCAGCCAACCCTAGATTTAGTGAGACCATTATCATTAAAGAAATGTATGCTACTTTTCTATTTTTTAATTTAAAGAATTTTAGGTACTAGGTAGGTAAGTACGCCTACGAAAGTATTTTATTCAAGTTCTACATTGTTTATTAGTACATTTTTTAAAGTCTTAGGACGCACCTACTGCAGATTTATAGAACATATAGGAAAGAACATGTCGGATTTGATATTCTTTGTATATGAACACTGCACCTTCCGGATAGGTTTTCAGTTAATACGTTTTCGTCACTCTATATAGGTTGTCTATATACTGTCTGCCTTTTTGCCGAGTTTTTTTTGCTGAAATAACCTCCCAGTGTAACCATTGCCTTAGTTCTGCATGTAGATGTTTTTCATCACACAGATTATGCTCGGTTTGTTAATGTTACCACAGAGTTAAGATGGCGAGGGTGGTGATGCGAAGACACGTCGAGATAGCAGTCAGTGTCTGTAGGTTTTCTGTAGACTGAATGGCAATCAGGGGTACGTGGTTCAAATCTCGTTTTCTTTCATTTACTGCGACATTTTCTAAATTTCAAATTCTTTTTTGTTTCACGATACTTATATCTAAATTTATGAAACAGAAAGACTTTTGTATATATATAAAAGTAATATTTATTCAACCAAACGCGTGGAACTTACAAATTGTTAAACCTCCTTTTTTTCGATATACGGTTTTATGATTATGGTAGTCCTCCAATAAGGCCATTTTATCGGAGACAATAATCTAAACGCGAATGCTTTCCATATAATCATGAGCACAGACGAACTAACAATAGTCACTGGATCCGCTGTTGTATGTCAATGATGCAAATGTACGTTCTTCGTCATAACGATTACATCATCCACAGTAAGCAATAATGCTCTGCATCCTCGAGACCACTTATTACATCTCCATGTCTTCCGGTTTGCATCTTTATTACGTACGCTCTTTAAGCAGTATCGAAAACGTCCAAACTCTATCATCTTGTGGCCCTTACGTGTCTTTTTAAACACTGGAGTAGGGAATTCTGCAAAATTAATATTTCACTACACTTATGTAAATACCAGAATATTTGTGAATCGACTTCATACCTGTAAGTGACCCCTTAGTTGTCTTCTATTAGTTGTATTTCTATTACAATATATTTGCAAAGGGAATGTGAAAAACTATTTCACTCACTCTAAAATATTTTATTCATATTCAACACTTAAATTTCATTTTAATGACTTTATTAAAATCATTACATATCGCGCCATATAGGCCAAGCGATTCTATCATTAAATTTTCTATTTTAAATCCCTTAATAATTGCTGTACTTGAGTATTAAATTAGAATAAATTGATCGCTAAACATTGAGATCAACTATCTAAAACTGTTTCTAAGGCCGTGCGCTGCGTTAAGCGGGTGCACGGCGCGGACACCCGCGCGGCGGGCTGTTTCATGCCATCTTTATAGAGCAGCGCTGAGTCTCCCGTCGCACGCGACGCGGGCATCTCTGTGGAGATGACATAAATCAGCCCGCCGCGCGGATGCCTGCGCCGTGCACCCGCTTAACCTTTAATTAGTCGCGAGGGGTCTATTGGACCCCGAGCGAGGTTGTTTATATCACATTTCGGCAAATATTACACTTACGCGGCCTTACGTCTTGGTACCTTCCTAGCTTACCCGCCCTTCCCGTCTGAGTGTTCCGCAAGCCGCGGCGTCAAACACACGTGCCGTACGGAGGTGCTTGGGGTCCAACAGACCCCGCGCGACTAATAGTGTAGTAGAATTTTGGTAAGTATAAGCAGAACCTTCTACTTCTGGATGCAGTTCAAGTGGTTCCAAAGGCCGTTGTTACCTGTGTCCGAGGTCTAAGGACAGAAAAACAAAAACAAAGTGTTGTAAATGCAACAAATTTATGTGTAATGAACACGTTACAAAGGTCTGTGATTCATGTGCCTAAAAATTTAAGATAATTTTGATTACTGTTTTAGAAATCTAAAATTTTGTTATTTTCTGAAAGACTTACATTGTTTTGATAATTTAGATGTTGTTCTTAAAGTTCCTATATAAAATAAATATTTTCACTAATTTTATCTATTTTATTATCAAAAGTAAATCCTGGGGTCCGTCCGGACCCCACGCGACCAATAACGTAAGTATTTAAGCGCGACTAACTATAGGTTAACGCAGCGCACGGCCTAAGTCAATATTTTTTAGTAGAACTAGAGACAGCCATATTTGCCATTTGTGATGCCGGCAGGTAGAATAGCATCACCCCATATCCTCCAATGGGTGTCGTAGAAGGCGACCTCGATATACTTTAAGCTCTAGTCTAGGGCATTCATTTATTACGTAAAACTAGAATTAAGGGTTGGGGTCGAAATTTTTTCATACAAAAGGGTTTTTCCTACATGTATTTTTTCTCATTATTTGGGGGTCAAAAATAAGGAGTAAAAATTTATATGTAAGTGTCCAATTACTCGAAGGACAGCACAGCATGTAAATTATAAATAAAAATATGGGTAATGTTTTGTTTTGAATTGACAGCTAATACAAAACTAGCTCTACTAACTACATCCTTATTCCGTTTTTAGAATGGGCAGACAGACAAAAAATATGAAAGGCCAATTCCATCAATAGAGCTGCAATGAATGCATCTAAAACCTTTACGCAAAGATTGATAATGAAAATAGTTCCTCGATGCGTTCATCAGAAGTCATGATGCGAATGTTGTGTGTTCATCGATATGACTTCGTTGTCTATAGTCAATATTATGGATCTGCATCCATGCCCCCATTTGCTACATCTCCACCTTTTTTTCCTGCTGAACTGGCTCTTGGGTTCGTGTTTTAAGCTGTACATGTAATCACCGTACCTGATCATCGTGTTACCATGGCGTGACTTCGTGAACACCACAGCACAACCTGCAAAAAATTATCTCGCTTTAGTTAAACAATTTTAACGTGAACTTGAATTCAAAGATTTTATGTATACTACAGTTATTATATTTCAAAATCAAATTTAACTAAACACATCTGTCAATCAATCAAGGTATTTTATTTAAGTTACACATTGGTATTTATTACTTTTTATAAAGTCGGATTTGATATTCTTTAATTTGATATGAACACTGCACCTTTTGAGATACATATTTATATATTTTTAACTAACTTCTATAAAATTAAGGTACCTGCTATTTCTATATGAACCTAAATATGTGAAAAAGACAGAATTTTTTGTAGATATAGGGAAAAATTATATTTTTAAACTACAATCCATCTAACTTTACTCGTTTTATGATTATGGTTTCCTCCATTGAATCCATTTTATCAGGTATCTATGTAAAAGCAACTGCTTACTGATAATTGTGAACATAGCTGCTAGAGACGCATTTTTGAATAATTAGAATTCCAAATCGTGTATGAAATAGCAAGATTCGTATGCGAATCCAACCATCGCTAGTTTTGAATATTCATACTCGTGAATTTTGCAACGAGTGGTCCGACCCACTCGTTTCCGATATTCTACCAATAGAAAAACAAATAAATGACAGTGACATTTTAACTTTATAATTTACGTTCCGTTCCGCCGTAACTCATTACCAGTTTTTAAAATCAACAAGTTATGGCTTTCCGGTTCTTATTTTTTCTGCATGAAATGAAAAATGTTATAAGATTCGAGTTTTAGGGCAAAACTCATTTCTAATGTTTCAAAAATACGTAAAATTGGGAGCAATCGAGAGTAATTTCGTACACGATTTGCTTTCGCGCATGAATTTAAGATTCGCTTCGAATGATTCAAAAATGCGTCTCCTGAACTGACATTAGTCACTGAATCCGCTGTTGTACATCAATTATGCGAGTGTATGTTCTTATACATAACGATTTCATCATGGACAGTAAGTATTGCTGCTCTGCATCCTCGGGCCCACTTGTTACATCGCCATCTCTTCTTATATGATGAATCCTTAGTAGGTGCATTCTTTAAGCTGTACCGATTACCTCCACACTCTATTATGACGTTTCCTTGCCGTGACGTTGTAAACACTGGAGTGGGGAAGTCTGCAAAATAAATGTTTTCACTATTGTTATAAAAAATACCATAATGTCTATAATTATCAGATTTCATACCTGTAATCCTTTAAACGTCTTTAATAATATTTCGAAACCAAAATAATTATGTATGAAAGAAAGAAGAACAGTTTATTGCCTTTTTTAAACAAATAAAATAGTTTGGAATTTTACAAACGATTATCGTCATAATTATCTGCTGCATCAAATTATCTCTTCTTTCAAGTTCGGTTTTGATGGTAGCGTATTCGACATAATTAGAAGATAATTAACATTGTTATCTTCAGACTTGTTACAAGTTGTTTAAGGAATTGCTTTTCAAATAATCGTGTGTAAGTGAACTGAAGTGCCAAGAATCACATCACTCATGATGTGTATGTACGTTGTTAAACGTGATAATTTCATCAGCCACAGTAAGAATCACTGATCTGCATCCCCTGTGCCACTTATTGCACCTCCACCTCTTCTTCGTATTTAAATCCTTATTAGGTACACTCTTCAAGCAGTATCGATGCCTACCGCACATGATCATTGGGTTTCCATGCGACGATTGAATAAACACCGGGGTGGCGTATTCTGCAACAATTTAATTTGGCGAATTTACTTTTTTCGTGTTTATTCATTCTTTGTTCCTTAACGGTTCATACCTAAGACTATTCATACATACATATAATCACGCTCACAATCCCGAAAAAGGTCGAGCAGAGCTTCAGGTTACGTTCAGTTGGCAGTTTGGCAGTATGCGCCATACAGTACCTCAAAAATAGTGACAGGTTGCCAGCCTGTCGCAACACAAATCCCCCAAAAATCAACAATCCTTCAGCAAACAAACCAACTAAAGTCAACGACCAGGACACATGTTACACTCAAAATCATCTCAGCAGTACGGGTATACTGTTCATAGTATCATTAATATAAGTTTACTTTTAACACGTTCATCTCACTTTTCTATCAATCTCAAATAACTTCGTTGCCATTACCACTAATGGCATTGCCCATCGGCAATCCTGTAATTTTCGACAGAGACAAACGCTAGAATAATTTATCTTAAAATGTTACTGGACATTTCAATAATTTTATTATTGAATTTACAAGGTACCTACCTACTTCATCAGAATCAACACTTAAGCCTGATTTACACAACGTAAGTAACAAGTCACTAACAGGCAGTGTTTACGGCCGCCGCCTTCGAATCCAGTTCCATTTAAATTTATGCATTGCATCATGCCACTCTATTAGTTGCTGACTTCAAGTCCGTGATATTCAGTCAAGAATAAATTTTTGTCTCATACAAAATATATAAAAACAAAAATGAAATAATGCCATGTTGCTGGTCTCAAATGAAACAGCAAATAACACAGCACAATACAATTATAATCAGAAACTCACACATGCCTTTTAATCACTTCAATGATTATGGGTGTTGGTATACTTGATGATGACGTCATCGTAAGTAGTGATGGCGGCCCGGCAGCTTGAGGAGGTGCTGCTGCAGACCCACCGGCTCCGGGAACCCTTCACAGAATATTTATGGCGACTGAAGCGATATTTCCCTATGACAATCAAGGGATTTCCTCTGACCGACGTTACGAATTTTACGGGTTCTGCAAATAAGGCATGCAAATTAAAATTTATTTATTTTCATATCACAGCCGTGCATTTTTGAGGCAGATAGATAGGCTATGATAGCAAATTGTAAGCAAAACATTTATCTAAAAGAGTTGTTATGTCATATTTATCTAATCAAGAACGTTTATTGTAACTTGGAAACGACTTTTGCCCGTTTTCAAGTTACAGAGACAATGCGTAAACTGTAAGCCAATCCCGAAACATCCCCATAAAGAGATTTGAGGGTACCGTTGGATTTTAGTTGGTATCCTAGGGAATTCTCTGGCTCCACACTTTAATGCCTACAGTGCAGTGCGGTTCAAAAACTGGACTTTCCATCGAATTAAAAAAAGGCTTCTATTGCTACGTTACTAATTGCAATATAAACAAAATACCATTTGGTATACTCTCTTTATTCTTAATCGTACTACAGTTCAATCGTGGTAGTGAACACCCTTAATGTTAACTATATTTCCCATCACAGTAGTGACCGTCGCCTTGCAGCCTCTAGCTACCTTAATGCACACCCATCTTTCTTTGGCTCCTTTGTATTGTACGTGTTTATTGTACCTATGTCTGCCGAGAAGCAAGACTGGGTTGCCGTGTCGAGTAGTCGTAAATGCTATTTTGTAACCTGTAAAAAAATAAAATTAATAAAGCACTTTTTCGTACAACACAAACGTACTATTATACCAAAGGGGTTAGTTAGGGGGAGTCACGAATCTGTGTTCCACTTAAGTGTTTAGGTACGTGTATCTTGTTTTCAATTAACGTGCGTGAGTTAGTTGAGCTTGTGACACCCGGACTCGGCACAAACTAAGCAACTTGTCCATCTCCCTATTTCCGATATTGGGTTAAGTAAATCTTTAGGTAATATTTGTGTATACATCATCATTATCATCATCCTCACTCCATTATCGCCAATTACTGAACATAGGCCTCTCTCCGTGCACGCCACATGTCCCGATCTTGTGCTATCCTTATCCAAGCGTATGGAAAAGTAATTTATTTTTTAATCTTCATAAAAATTAGCGTTTATTCATACTAACTCTATTTTTTTAACAATAAATCCTAATGCTACAAAATTTGGAGGAAATAAGCGAACAACCCTTGACTAAGTCTAGCATTAATCATTTATGAAAAACCAAGTCTACCCATGAGTAAGTAGGAATCAAATTGTCAATTCTAATGACGATATTAAAGTCATTTTCACATATGTTTTTTCGAATTTAGCAATATAGAAATATAATTTAATAACAGACAAAAGTCTTGTAAAAAGTGTTGTTTGAAAAATAAGAACCTCAAGCAAGCTTAAGTACAAGAAAATAAAACGGCAATTACATAGGTAAAGCCCTAATATAATTAATTAAGTATTAAAAATACGATTAAATAATATTACTGGGCATGGAAGGCATATCATCTTAGTCCCCAGGATGGCAACGCACTTGCAGTGTTAAGTAATTTACCCTTAATATTGCAAGTGTCTATAGGCGACGGTAACCACTTAACACCAGGTGGGCCGTAAGTTTGTTTGCCATCTCGTAACATAGGTAGGTATATATAAAAAAATATAAATCTTTAGTACTTAATAATTACTTCTTTTTGATAAAGGTAATCATAAAGTTCCAGTAACAGGATATTTGCAAGGGTGGACTTATCTCTAGGAGAAATCTCTTCCAGCTATCCCTTAAAGAGTGAGGCAGGCAACAATAATAATAATAATAATAATATATTTCTACACTCACACCAATTATCTAGCCCAAATAAAGTATCTTTAAAAACTTGTGTTATGGATACTAGATAACGGACAAATATACTTAATAATCTAGATATTTTTATAAATAAACTTAAATAAATATATAAACAACCATAACTCATGAACAAATGCTCGTGTTCATCACACTGACGTTTGCCACTACCAGGACTCGAACCCGGACCGCCCGATGTGTAGACAGCGTTACTGACCACTCCACCGTTTTGGCGTAACCAAAATTCTCTTATTATTATTATTACTATTCTGCTATTACAGAGTCAAATACATTATTCAGTCTAGGAAGAGGTGTAAATTGAAAATTTAGTTTTAACCATTTTAAATCATTTGGTTTTAAGCCGGTTTTTTTAAACGGTTAAAATTACATTCAGCGGTTTGATATTGGTTTTAATGTTTTTAATAGGATTATTATTTAACATTTATTCAAAATATAAGGTATCCAGGTAAAGTAAAATAGAGCAAAAAATATTTACACTTTTGAAAGTCAAAATTAAATTACATGGTTTGTCCGCGATGGACTCCTAAACTACTTAACCGATTTTAATCAAATTTGTACACCGTGTGCAGTTTGATACAACTTGAGAGATAGGATAGTTTTTATCTTGATAAGTAGTCATACATTTTTTAGCAGGTACAATAATATAGGTCAGTAGTATGAAATTACCACAGCAACGCGTGGCCGGGGCAGCTAGTACCTGAGGCTAGTACACACTTCACGTAGTCAGTAGCACACTTCACGGCTTGTGATATGATCTGAAGCAGACGTCTATGCAGAGATAGATATGGCACTCCAGGCACTTCCAAACTGTCCTGGACTCAATCTTCAGTTTGGCACACATCCAGCAGCGGAATCTACTTTTACCAGGAACGCGTACAGGGAAATGGTCACTGTCAATGGACGGTCTAGTCAAATTCTGAGTTCGCGTCGTCGTTGTTATATGTCCAATCTCTGCCCGTCTCTCCCTGTCCTGGTTTACGCCTAGAACTCAATATAGAAATCAAATATAACTACGTAATTTGATATCAGAAGAACGAGAGGACCGTGATATAAGTTTGAATATGTAACTGAAAGTCTTAAGGAATGGCCAGTCTAATGCTGTAAATGCTTATACGTGTATTACAGTTATACTCACTGATAGAAGTAGAGTCTTCTTTCGACATGCTGGGCCTTGGTTCCTGAATAGCTGTTGATGCCACTTCAACTTCCTCTTTAACAATAATAAAGCCTATAGAGAGAAAAAAATACATTCTTAAAAGTCAGTATATTTTAAAAAAAATCTTCATCAGTTAGGAACTGTAGTAACATCTGACGTATATTCCGATATTTAGCATCTCCTAGCTTATTAAAAGATGTATTGATTATACTTCCCAAATACCAATTTTGACACAGATGTTTACAATGTATGTTTACAAGAAATATGGACGTAATTTAAAATTCATTAGAGAAAATTATAATCAAGTGACTCCAATCAGGCCTAATATGGCTTTGCAATTTATATATGAAATCTTAACAAAACCAACACATTTTTTGCTGTAATATAAAAGAAATTGAATAAGACAACATTTAAAAATATATATGTGCATTGTGACTTCTGGAGTTATTAAAAGAAAACGCCCAGTATCCACAGTAAAAAAATATAAAATTTAACTAGGGCGTGGTAAAAATACGCCCGCTTAATTAGTACTTCCTAGAACGGCACTCCTTGCGTTCGTCTGGTGTTCGGCGTGCTCTGCTGCCAGCCAGGTGTTCAGCCGGTTCCTCCTCTGGAGTGACTCGCGGTCGGGAGGAGTGTGACGGGACGAAAGAGATGTCACACGTCGTGCCTCTCAGTCACGCTAGTTATGTGATGCTGCGTAGCCTTTTTTTAGGTGTAGGTACCGTAAAACCACAATTTAACAATAATTAAATACAGTTGTATCAGTTTGTTAGTTTTCGAGCTCGATCAAACGTATCGTCTCTTTTCATACATTACCCACTAACGCCTCTAGCGTAAACTATCAGAAACAGTGAGCAATGTATGTAAAGAGACGATACGTTTAATCGAGCTCGAAAACTATCAAAACTCATACTAAGGGTACAGGTGGTTTGGGATCGGCTTCTGACTTGATTTCAATTTTTTGAAAAAAAAAGTACCCAGGAAATGTTGTACAATATTTTCTGGGTACTTTTGTTTTTTTTTTTTTTTTCAAAAATCGTTTTTTTTTTAATTGAAATCAGAAGCCGATCCCAAACCACCTGTATTCAGGGTGTTGGTTATTTAATTTACATGTTGTATAGCTTAAGTAAAATAGTCGAAATACTAGGTATTTATTATGCGACGGGAAATTCATCTTTTCTTCTTTTAAATAAATGGCGATTGCGCCACATAAAGATTACGCATTTCGCCAATGTCAAGTGAAAATGTACTTTTAGTAACAGACAATTGTACGGTAGATTAAGTTAAAAATTGAATCTCTCAATACGTGTTTTAAAACAAGAACTCGGGAGAAACTCCGACGGGATATTCAATTCTATTCTATTCTTAATTAATGGCAATCTTAAAGATTATGCATTTTGCCAATGTCAAGTGAAAATTTAATTATAGTTACAAAAAATTGTACGGGAGATGAGAAACTCCGACGGGATATTAACCTCTGATAACAGAATGCGCGGGAGCGTTATGTCAACTACGCTGAGCTGTCTTCTTATGACAACAGCGACGTTTATGTTTCTTAATTTTTGCGTTTCGTTATACGGTTAGTTATATTAATTAAAAAAATTAAGGTTTTAATTTTATTTAATAGATATTAGATTAAGTTAAAATTTAAGGTTTTTGATTAACAACTATAAGATTACTAAAGGTAGCTGATATTTATTTACACTGAACAATATATCACGTAACTTACCATGCTTGAACATATTATTTAGAAAAATATAAAAATAATTTCGTATTTAAACCTAGGAACAATAAAAAAACTAACATAACTGAGCTTTCTCTATGTTAGGGCAATATTTTAAAGAATTTCAAGAATGATTGTGAGTATTATTAACTTTAACAGCATTATTATTGATAGTGACAATGACAGCTTTGCATCCTGTAGACACTTTAGTGCACACCCATCTCGATCTAATGCCTTTGCAGTACTTCTTGTTAAACCTATGCGAATCACACAGCAAGACTGGATTCCCGTATCGAGACTTAGTGAGCACTACTGGCAATTCATTTCCATCGCTTGTGTAGTACGTAATAATATGTCGTTCATTGCCGAATGAGTCTGAAAAAAAAGGTTGACAGTCAATATCTTGATATTGAAGATGAATATCGACTACCCGATTCACATAACTGACCGGGACAGGACGGGCGCATTGTGTTTGGTCTATACAGCGGGCTTAGACAAAGTAACAAGTTAAAAACAATAAGAACAAAATTGACTTAAGAGCGTGCATTCATCGAAAAACCAATAATATTTTTTTCGCTGTATTGTTGTTAGATACACATGTCTATGTGAGCCCATACACACATGGATATTGCTTGCAGAGCAATATAAGTCCACTAGCTGGGAAGAATTTTTCATTAAATTATTAAAAATATCTGAGTACATTTAACAATGTTATAATATCATGATTATGTTCAGCATTATATGTGTTTTAATATAATAAGTATATTAAATGAGTTTAATTTCAAATACATTGTAAAAATCGACATTAAAATTTATCAATTTATAAATATTTTTGGTATCCCTTTTTAATATCTTATCTGAATTTTTTACTTATTTGGGCTCCATAGTGGTTTAGAATGGTATATTTTCTATTGTAAAACCATTTTGGAAAAGTATTGTTTGCCATTATAATGCTGGTATTTCATCTTAAAGATAGCTCCAACTTCATTTCGGTAAAACTGCACTATAAGATTCGCCTTGCTTTAAGAAAACTATAAGTGTAACTTAAAATATCTCTCTATAGTGGTTTTAATAAAGAAATAATCATCCTATAATAATAATATAATTTCTTTGTTAAGTCTTTTCACATCGCTTCTAAATTACGTCTGAAACGTCCACAAAATGTGGAAATTTTGACGCAAATCGAGTACACAACCTAAGTCGTCTTTAAATCACAAGACCAATTTAACACGCTGTAGACAGTGAACGCTGTTTTATAGGCGTTCACTAGCTGTAACAAAAAAATATGGCCGATGATGACGAATTTCGATATGTTATCGTTATGAAACGATTGTTTAAGCCCGTTGTACTTACCGATCAGTTGTCTCAAGTTAAACTATTTACAATTTCATAAAATATAAACAAATAAGTATATTAAAAACGGAAAGACCTATTCCTATGAGTTAAGGTGACTTTATATTACTTTTTGCAAAATTGTAAATCGTAAAACTAAAGCCAACACAAACATTAAAATATTAAAGTAACTGTCAACATAAATTTATAGCTAAGAATCATCTCTGTCACGCAATCTTTCAAACAAAAAAATGCATTAAAATCTGTCTTTTTGTTTAGGAGCTACGATGCTACAAACGAACACACAGACAGACACGTCAAAGTTATAACCGAAACAAAAAGAAATCGCGCTGAGCCGGTCAGGAAGGGCCTTAAATAAGTACTTATGTATTAATTACACCAGCAGCCTCCTTAATGTTACATTCATTTATCATGGAATACAAAGCAAATAAAATATCGCAAAAGTTTATTATAACCGTTTAATTAACTATGATTATGTACATTATAAATGCGCACGACTGTGTCGAAATGCGTTTTAATGACCGCTTTACAACCAGAGGCGACTTTAGTGCACACCCAACGCATGTTATCGCTTTTATATCGATTAGACTTATTAAACCTATATTTGCCGCACATCAATGCAGGGTGTCCATAACGAGATTTCGTAAATATAACTTCTTCATCTAAAACAAAATTTAAAAGAAGTGATTTGCATGAAATATTTATCAACTGAATCACACTGTTAATTTGTCCCACTAGATTTTCTTATTTTTTACTTAAAGAAGCTTTCATGCCGCCTGATAAGGCCGAAGTAAGTGATGATACGGTCGAAAATGATAGCAAAACCGATTACCTGGAACTCTTAACTACCTATATGATAACTAGTCTTATATGCTAACTAGTCCCTCGGAACTAGTTAGCATATCATAACTATGAAAACACAATAGTGTACAGCACTATGAATATGTCGACAGACTTTCAAACAACACACCAGGGATCCTGCACTGCAGTCCATTACTCCCACTCCGACTCGACCAAAAAGATGTGATCACGTTTCTTTATATAAATTAAACACCAAAAGACAAATTCATATCTGTTTAATCACATGACGTTTCCAATGAAAATATGACATCGTTATAAACAATTTCGTCGTTGGTAAATACTCAATTTGGACTCCTTAATTCCGCACTTATTGGAACTCACTGCATTATTGATCAACAAGACTCATCAAATTAACAATTATTATGTTCGATTTCTCGTCGTTTTGTCAGCAATAACCATCAGTCCGAATTCTTGCTTTATTCATGATTATGAGTATTGGCCACCGTAATCACGTGACTACCGTAGGTAATAACAGCTGCCTTACAACCGGTTGCGATTCTGGTACAAACCCACCGCACTCTTTCTCCTTTATATTTGCAGCGTTTGTTAAACCTAAATCTGCCATACATCAACACAGGTTGACCGTAACGCGACTGTGTAAATGTTATTAGATCACCTGAAAAAATAAGAATTTTGAAAATATTATGTGATACTTATCGTAAGGCTACCACAAGCTAAGCACTTCTCAAGAGTACGCAAAGCTTACAATGATTACTAAGAATATGCATGTTGGTTTGGCGGCTACCAACGTTATAAACCTATCAGTTACTTTGCAGTTATGGTATTAGTAATCATATAAGCATGCAAAATATGTACCTACCATTTATTATGCGATCTCTTCGGTATAGAATGGATATACTTAGGCTTCACCTTACATGCGAAAATGATATTAGAACTGAAGCTATAAAATACAACTAAATGGCGCATTGGGATTCGTTTTTAGGTATTAGAATATGCAATAGATGTTGATTACTTCGTGCACCTTCCATTTCCACCAGCTGCTTCCAATATCTTTGGAGTCGGTGGAGTATGTATTGTTATCAATATGCTGCCACAGGTTTTGGCATTGGACTTATTGTGGCCGGCCACCTGTCTGACACCAACCTACCTTGGTCAGTTGTCAGTGGTTGGCCACTTCGCAAATGATCCTCGGGTGATATGCACAGAATTCAGAAACAGCCTTTGTCGCCTTCAATAGTACCCAGGAATGAATATAAAAAAATAATATATTTCCACGCTCGCAAACTAATATTCGTGTTCGTCACACAAATATTTGCCGCTACCAGGATTCGAACCCGGACCGCTTGTTGTATAGGCAGCTACACTGACCGCTCTAGCACGACTGCGTCAAATAAAAGCAATTTTCTCTTAAGAAACACCGCTTACGATTGAGTCGTTATAAATCGCTCTTCGTAGTTGTACTAGTACGTGTACAATTTGGTAAATTGCTGCGTTATGTCAAAAATAGATACATGAATTTGAAATTGTAAACATCACAACTTCAAATTCACGATCTTCAGAAGACCGAAGACCAATAAATTTGCTTACAGGGAAAGGGCAAATAAACATAATATCAATAAATACGAGTACGTTATCGTTTATTTTAGCAGCATACAAAACACAACGAAATACAAGAAACAATATATAATAAATACACGCCAATCACCCTCCCAATCACCAAACATGCTCTAATCACATTACACCATATATTCTAGCGAGCGAAAATAAATCATCTACCTATCTGTATTCAAAATTTCAAACCCAAAAGTATAATAAACTAGCGCTTCGTCCGCGTGGAGGGTTTTATCAAATATACCCTATGTCATTCAGAAATAACGTATCATTCTAATGGCGAATGAAGTTTTGAAAGCGGTCCAGTATATATTGAGTTTATAGTACATTAGTATAGCCCATAAGTAACCATAGTATGAGTTTACATAAACTAAGTAAGTTGTTAGTTTAACTACTTTATTAAATAACCCAAAGTCGTTAGATTCAAACCTGCCTATTAATAATATAAAACCAATGCACAGATCTATAATTTACTGTCATTACAGTCCAGTCCAAATACAAAATTCCTAATACTTATTAACTTAAAGACACCGTGTTTCTGTCAAAGTTTCTATTTTCCATCGGTTTACAAGTTCAAAATCCCAAGGAATACTGATGAGAAATAAGTCATATTCACGCTATACGATCCTATACAGGTACCTAATTAAAGAATAGCATAGAAGATTTCAGCGGCTAATTTGTGCTAAAGAATATTTACACAAACACGAACTTGCTTGTGCTTCACTTCTCTTTAGGCTAAAACGTCCTAGAGACTCATCAATTCCTTGCGTGAGATCTTCGAAGACTGAAAATCCTCTATCACGCAGCCGCTTCAACGTAGCATACTACATACTCCTTCGCTCCCCGCATTCACTCTAGCGACGACTTACAGGCTAGAGAACCCACTGAGGTCCTCGTCTTCCCAAAATCCCTAGTGATACTGTAGAGGTCAACTGCAGTTACAGCTTTCAGTCAAAAAAAATCTTGAGTACGAATTTTTCCCTTCAATCTTATTTCCTTCTTATCCTTCACCCTTATTTCAACAGATCTTAAGACATTTTCCACCGGCTCCAAATAAAAATAATTCAAGTCACCACATCCATTTAGACTAAGCCACATGAGAACAGCCTTCCAAAAGACTTGTAACTCTCATTGGTGGTTATGTACCCTATTGTACTTTATAATCTCATCGTCTACAGTGTAAACAGTCGCTTTGCAGCCCAAACTAACTCTGGTGCACACCCATCTTCCTTTCCCAGCGGTGTTACCCTGCTTATTGAATCGCCATCGTCCAATTTGCAAAACTGGCTTTCCGTATCTTGATGTAGTCATTACATATTGAGTCTCTGTAAATCAAAATGTTGCTCAAAGAATACTTTATCAAAATTTAATTAGGTGTACAATATCACTTGATTCAGTAAAACTTTCTTATTTATTATGAGACTTAAGTCATGAATGTCGTATGTTACCAAATCATTAAGAACACTAAACAGCAATACCGGGAACATTCAAATAGACTAAGGAGCACCGCACACCACACGCGGTGCGTCCGACGCCGCGTTGGTAGGTTGGTTGGTTAGGTAGTACTAACGTCAACACGAGGTGTTAGCAACCGCGCCGGACCACGTCTCTCAGAGCAACGGACATCGAACGCGGTGCGTGCGTTGTGCGGTGCTTCTAAAAAGTCATCTGTTGTAAATTGAGTTTGCAATGACTCATTTTCAAAACTTTTGTGACACTGCAAAAAACTACTTGTTTTACTGCTACGTAAGAAATCATTTAAATAAAAATAATCGTAATAGTATATAAATTTATTATTTGATAAAGCACCACATCTAAATGGCGGCATAAATTATATCGATTATGGCGATTTAATGGTCAACAGTTTCCAGGATCTAATAAGGCGCGATTATGCAAATTCCTGATACTCCCTTATTTCTGTAACTGGAATATTTGTTGCATCTATTGCCTCTTATTTGCAGAACAGGATGTCCGTATCGTCGTAATCCTTCCTATCTTTCCTCCTTCTTTCAACAGATCTTAACATATTTTCCACCGGCTTCAAACAAAGCTTATTGAAATCACCACTTCCATTTATACTAAGCCACATGAGAACAGAACTCTCATTGGTGGTTGTGTACCCTATTGTACTTTATAATCTCATCGTCTATAGTGTAAACAGTTGCTTTGCAGCCCGTGCTAACTCTGGTGCACACCCATCTTCCTTTCGCAGCGGTGTTACCCTGCTTATTAAATCGCCATCGTCCAATTTGCAATACTGGCTTCCCGAATCTTGACGTAGTCATTACAAATTGAGCCTCTGTAAATCATAATGTTGTTCAAAGAATACTTTATCAGAATATAATTAGATGTACAATATCACTTGATTTAGTAAAACTTTCTCATTTATTATGGGTTTAGTCATGTATCTGGTATGTTACCAACTCTATAAGAACACTAAAAAGTAATACCGGGAACATTCAAATAGAGTGACAAACAAGTCATCTGTTGTAAATTGAGTTTGCAATGAAAAATTTGCACAATTTTGTAACACTGCAAAAAACTACTTATTCTACTGCTAAGTGAGGAATAATTTAAATAAAAATCGTAATAGCAAAAATAATTTATTATTCAACAAAGCAGCACATCTAACGGGCGGCATAAATGATCGTTTAACGATTATGGCGATTTGATGGTCAACAGTTTCCAGGGTCTATTAAAATGCGATTAATGATTATGCACATTCCTGATACTCACAATGACATTCTCGAAGGTGATCACAGTTGCTTTACATTTCTCTGCAGTTCGGGTACATACCCATCTGGCTCTGTCCTTATTTCTGCACCTGGAGCATTTATTGTACCTATGGCGTCCTATTTGCAGAACGGGGTGTCCGTATCGTGAAGTCGTGAACTTGATTTCTATAGAACATATACAACTGTTATTTTGAAAAAAAAATTGGGTTTGGATAGTTGTAGATCGTGTCTATACTACTCTAACAAAATGGAAATTCACAAGAGTCTCCTAGAAGCAAAATAAAAAAGAGCTGATATGGCTTTCACTGAACACAAGAGTATTGGAGGTTTAAGAAATCTGTCATTTTTTTAAAAGTTACTTAGGCTATTGTTTTGAATACCGTCTCGATCATACACAACGGCAGACCAGCAAGACGATAATTTTAAGTTGCACTTTGAAACAATCATGTTATGCGATCGTGTCAGTAAATTATTTAACGTACGTTGTTAAACTTTCGTCTTGTCCTGGTGTAAACAACTTATGCTCAAAATCCTTTCGGGGCTAGATTCATTTATCAAGTACCATTATATTATTTTTGAATTTATAATTCACACGTTCAGTAAATGAACCAGTTATGTCATTGTGAATGTAAATGAAGACGTGTTTGGTGCCGTTTTTTCTAAATATGAAGCAATCGTTCGTTATTTCATTGTAAATAACGGGAAAATTATATCGGTGAAATCCCGGTGCCTGTCTGTGCATAAAAGACAATCCACAAAGAGAAAGAGAAAAACTTAAAGAAAATTAAATTGAGCAACAACAAACAAGCAAGCAACAAATAATACGTTTAATTATTGTTATCTTTATATATTAATGTAATTTATAATAATAGTAACATTAGGGTAGGTGATGGAGGGAAAGTATTTTATTTTAGTAAAGATGTAGAAAAATCGTGAAAGCCAAATAAGTAAGCGATCATTGCAATAAAAACTTGCAAGAAACTGGAATACCTATGCAGGTAGGATAGATTAATTCCTTCCCAACTTCCATCCTGCGGCATATTGATAAACTACAGAGTAATAATGAGCTACCACGCAAACTAACATTCATTTTAAAAATCTTAGTTTTTCTAGAAAATTTAATCTAAGCTAAATACTTGTACAAAGAAAAATTCTTCTACCTTACAGAAGATCACAAACAAACTCTACTGTAGGTAGTGGGTTTCGTCAATGATAGAATAGAACAAGTTTCGAAAGATGGAAACAAAGTCAGACTTAGTATGGAGAATATTTATAGATGAACACTTACTCTCCAAAGGGGACGAAATTTTAAAATATTCAGCAAAATACTTTCCATCTACCGCTGGCCACATTTTATGCACCCTAAATATCACTCATAAAGTTATACGTAGTTCTACGTCATTAGATGAACATATCTACGAATATAATTAAACATCACAAGCGTAACTCTTAGAAAAGAAACCTTCAGACATATTTTAATTAAACTATAAATTTGATTTTTTTATGCAGAATCAGAATTTCAGTAATGGTTGTGATCATTTAAAATGGCAATTATTTTGTTGTTCAAAGTCCGCACGGTGGCTTTGCATCCACTAGTTCCTCTGGAACAAATCCACCTAGCATTTGGACCGACACACCTATAATATTTATTATATCTGTATCCTCCTAACAGCAAAACTGGTTTACCGAAACGTGATTTAGTAAATTTCACTTCACATTCTGAAAAAAATACCGATCTCAATTAGTAATACTACATTTAAAGAAAAATCAGATATACTAAATTATTTATATTACATAAAATTATGATAGTGATTAAGTAGAAGGTTTAATAAAGCTGCTGAAACGTGTTGAAAACGCTACTGACATTTCAAAGTGCACTGAAATGGCTACTAGCATTTGTTTGAGATCAAAATATCTAAATTCCTTTCACTGATTGAAATTTCCTCTTTCATTATAAATTGTGAACTCCCACTTAAAGTGGTTCAAATAAATATCAACAATTGAAAACATTTCAAAATAACAAATTATAACAATTACGAAACCATTTTGTGCTTTAGTCATCTAGAAAACTATATATTTTTTTCAGAATTTATTACTTGCTACGTTATAAGATATTAAAAAACCTAAACGTACTAAAAATGGACAGCGTAGGATAACTAACAGAAAATGTTTCATTTAATTTAAGGATTAAGTACTAACAGAAATTGTTAACAGAAATTGTTGCCAGTCCATCTTTTTTTATTTATGGCCTACTTAACCTCAAAGATTTGACAGGTGTGTCATCTTTTTTTTTAATTGTGTAGAGCCCATGACATTAACCCCAAAAATACTGTGGCTGCCCATACGTTTTAGAATGAGAGTTTTGAAGTTTTAAATTAAATTACTCGGAATCAAAATTAAAGATAATAAAAAATATGTGTTGAGTCTATTTTCCATAAGTAGAAGCAAAATACAAAAAGAGAAATTGGAAAAACGGATTAGAGCGTTTCTTTAAGCTGCTCAAAATTTGCAGAAATCTCTTTACTGATGCGACCAGCCTTTTAGTCAGTTTTTTCATGAATAACATCAGTTGGTTTAGGGTTAAATTTAGGCACTTAACAAATTCACCTCTTCACTTGGTCATTAAAAAAATAACCATCAACCTATTGATGGTACTCATGAAAAAGGGTACTAAAAGAAACTAACTGGAGATATATCAGTAGCAGTAGTAGATATTTCACTATATCCCAAATGTTTAACTCTGTTCTTCTTCCATGTTCAGTGGTTGTGCTCATCCATAACAGCGATAACTCTGTTCTCAAATGTTCTAACGGTTGCTCTACACTTGCGAGTTTTCATCGTACAGCTCCACCGGGCACGTGGACCTAAGTATCTAGAGTTTTTGTTATACCGATACCCTCCTAGCAACAAAACTGGTTGTCCAAAACGTGATTTGGTAAATATCGCTTCAAAGTCTGAAAAAAACATCGTTATAAATTTTGTACAACCTCAATTGTCAATTTGCCACTTACTCATATTTAACATTATTCGTCAAGCTGTAATGAATTCATGAAACTAATTAATTAATTTGTTTCATAGATAGCTAGTTACAGTTTAGAGAAATAAAGAAGAAAGTCACTCATATAACAACTTTTATTAGATATATCAATTAATTACTTAATTTCTATCACATAAATGTGAGGTATACCGTTATACTTATTTAAAAAAATTAATTTGTAACAAAACAATATTTTGTAAAGAAAAGATTGTTTCGTCAGATTGTAAAATAAAGTACCTACCTATTGAGATCTAGTTGGAACGGAACTTTTAAGTTGTGTTGATCGACTTTGCATACGTGTGTTTCCATACTTATTATTTTTTTATAAATTCATCACATGACTAGAGAAAAGGGAATTTTATATAATTCATACCGCAATAAACTCATAATACTTATAACCCTACTTATTTTTGATGCAAAATCTTAAACAGGACGTGTAAACAGGACCCTTTGGATGTGTCTACAATAATACTAGCTCTTTTTCACTGACGAAAGACACGCTCGATTTAACTAAAATTGATCTCATTTTTGTGTCGAATTTAATGAAAAATATTTTTCTTATTATTTTAACATATAAACCGTTACTAAACGATTTTTTTAAAGTTTTGAGTTAACAATGCAATCTATCTTATAATATCGCAAGCTTCAAAGTGGTTTTGATACTTTCTTCAAATTCCATTTTAAACGCCAAATGGCGTTAAAATTTGATTGTTAGTAATCTAGGACTTTAAAATTTATCAACTGTAATAACAAAATAATAAACGGTAAAGTGTAAGTATGATAATTAAAAACTAATATATAGAATTGTTTTAATTAAAATATTTAAAAAAAAACTTGTATTGTATATGGTAAAGTAAATCAATGAATGACCCTTAATATTAGCACAAAGTTCCATGTACTTGGACTTAATTAATAAAACCATCCTATTTTTTTTTTAAATATTGGCTCTCCTGTAAAATTTGATTATTCCGTTTAGTAACGGTTAATATTTAAAGGTGCGATAGCACTGGTAACAATAAATACTATAATTTTTATATACACTATTGTTGTTAAACTTGGACTACACCAATATAATTCTGTACGGGACGAGGTTCTTCGATGTGTTTGTGCATGGCGTCTGCCAATAATAATACTCTTTACGCGAACGACAGGTAGAATTAGAAAGGAATGAAAATGTTCATTCATATAATAAGTTTTGGGTTTAGTAATTAGGCATTGGTAGTATCTACCAACTTCACTATACCAATTACTAACCCAACAACTGTACACAACTCACATTAATAATGATTATGGTCATTAAGGACTTTAACAATGACGTTGTCTAATGTTGTAATAGCGATCTTGCAACCTGACTTCTTTCTGGTGCACACCCATCTAGTCTTCGGCTCCTTGCTGCGGTGATATTTGTTGAATCGGTGGTGCCCTATCAACATGACTGGATTGCCATGAATGGTTGTCGAAAACGTTGGAGAATATACTGGAACAGAATTTTTTGCAAATATCAAGCAGAAGTAATAAAATTCTAACATTTTGATCAATCATCATTATTATTACTAAAAAGACTTAAGAAATTAAAATTGTTATTACAAAAGAGACATATTAGGTTAGGAGTAGTAGTTTTTGTGTGATATTTTATGTTACTACTAAAACTATTGAAAGATTTATAAATAAACTGTAGAATACAGTAACGATAGCTAGTAGGTAACCAAAAGTTTAATTAATGCAAACTTTTATTAAGTTGACTCGTCGATCGTTTCAGGTGTTATCAATATAGATTTACAGTTAAGAGAAGCCAGATAAGTAGGAGTTACATACAGTTATGCATTTGATTATTAATTAGTAATAAAAGACGAAATGGAGCTCAATAAATAATTTTAATTAATAAATTATCAATAACTTGACTACTATTTTTACTATAATTTTTTGGACAATTAATGGTTATGGTTGTTAGTAATTCTGACGATGGCGTTATCATTAGTGATAATGCTAGCAGGGCATGCAGTGCGATATTTGAAGACGCACGTCCACCGTATTCTCGACCTCACACTTTGGTGCTTACTGTACCTATAAACGCCGAACTGAAGCATTGTATTACCGAAACGTGAGGTTAAGAATGTCGCTGAAAGTGAAAAAATAGTTATTTGTGTAAAAATAATTAATCTAAAAACAAACATAAAAAATCTGGCGATCGAAACTCACTCTAATACCATAACTAACATCAAATGATCACCTTTTCTTTACTTCATTAGTACATAGAAAAGCGTTACTATAAAAAGACTTCCTTTGCACGAGAACTACCTAGTGTTAGAGCAAACAAGAGACATTTAAACTTTGTGATGATAATTATTAAACACGTACTTTTGAAAACGTATATTCTGAAACGCTCCGCCCTCTCTGATAAATACAATAAGGAATTAATATACCTAAATCGTATATTTGCAATAATATAGTATGAGAAATGTTATTCACGCACCAGCAGAAAGCAGTAAATCACCTATGCTATGAAAATTGAGCTCGTAACGTTACTAAAATAGTTTCGTTTTGACAATAACAATCTAACTCTAAAGGTACATCAAATACATACACAGTATGCCTTCGTTGAGAACGGCAACGGTGAAATAATACTGTCATTCAGTTTCTTTGCAACTTTAACTAAATTGAAAACTTAATGATTATGAGGTTTTCTTGCGACAATTACATCATCAAATGTAACGACGGTAGCTTTACATCCTTTTATCACCTTCACACATGTCCACATCACTCGTGGGCCTTTTGTGCCGCTGCGTTGGTTAAATCTATATTTCCCTATTTGAATAACTGGTCTGCCTCGCCTGGACAACGAGAATTGCGGTACATCAGGATCTGTAATGCATAATAGCTGGATCTTGAATATTGTCAAGTACCGTTCATTGTCGTAGTCCGATCGTGTGATGCTCTTACAGATGATTCTTTTTACACACTAATATTATTAGCAATAGTAAACGCACCGCTGAAGGAAGCTGATATTTCTGTTCGTGGAAGTTCAAAGATTCCCCTGGTCCGTTCAGGGAGCGACACATCCGCGGCCGTCGCGTTCTCGCGGGGATGGCGTCTTTAATGTTCTCGCGACAAGATTATATGAGGGACGAGGTTTTTAGTAGGCAAGCCCTGAATTCTATAGGGAGAGTCCTACATAACTCCTCAATGTGAAAAACGGACGGCAAAATTCTTGCCTGAAGAACAATGGCATTAATTTGGATGCAGCACTATATCACTATTTGCGGCGGTGACTACTAAGGCGCTAGGCAGACCACAAGACGGGCAGGAGTGATCCAAGCCGGGCAATTTCAACGCGAATGATTAAACCAACCGATATAGTATTCTCCTAAAGCATATGCCAAAAAAACACGCTGCTAGTAGCCACACTCGGCGGCGCGCGGCGTGCCGTAGTTGTGCATCCAAACCACGAATCACACAAAAATTGGTTGTCTGTAAAGTCGGTTTACTGACGATAGTTGAACGTGACAACGTCTTAAGAAAATACTGATGGAATAGTAGCATTTTTCAAAAGAAAAATTTAATTTCATTTGTTTTGCCGGCCTTACATGGAACGCCTCAGAGCGAGGTAACGCCGCATGCGTCATGTTTTTTCGTGCGTGCAGCCGGCTCTATCAAATTATAAGACGTTGTCACGTCAAAAAAATGTGCGATTACCACAAAAGGCGGCGGGCAGCTTAATGCATTCACTGGCAGATGTGGGCATTCACAGGTCGTAGTCAAAAAGATCCACCAGCTCCGTCGTTTATTTAGCGTCTTAAGGTCAGATAATCATGATAGTGAACTTCAGTTAAAAAAGAGAAAAACAATTAAAGGCGTAGAAAAGAAGGATACCGCTTTATTTATACCAGCAGCAACAGCAAAAATATACAATTTGTTCGATGTCCGATTCACTACTAGAACACTTTGAACCATAACATTAATTATTGAACAAATAATAAGCTTAATACAGTACATCATACATTAAGAAAAGTAGACAATTTCACAGTACCTTCAATTAATTATTGCTAAATTTACATATAAAATAATAAAATTTTGTATACTTTTTGTTCCTAAAAATCTCATAACAATGCACAAAGGAATGACACAAAATCTTATTGATATTTTTTCCTTATTTAAATAAATCACTATTCTTTAATACTTTTTGTCACAATAATTTAACTGGTTTTAATGAGTTTGTTCTATACGAACAAGGAGAAACCAGGTCAGATAAAATAAATTTACTAAATGAGAAAATCGCACATTTCACGTTGATTATAGCAGCCTGATTTTAATATTAAGATCATATAGATAAACGGTAAGCATTAGGCTACTATAAGTCAAATTTCCTTCACAGACGTTAAACAGCATAAGTTAAAATATGGAAGAAAGTTCGTTTTAAGAGCTCACTGCTGTCTTTAACATTTTTTTTGCGACATAGACGTATAGTTTCTTTGACAATTAAAAGACGTGCAAGACTTTAGATCTCAATTTTAAAATTCATTGCTAGTCGATTCGCGACTTGCAAAATTGAAGCCAATGAAAACGATAATATATACATAAGATCACGCTCAAGCCCGGACTCCAAAACGGAGATGTGCGGAAATGTTCGAAGCGGAGACGAGAAGAGATGTTTTTCAACCAAGATGATCGGAGATGCGTACTGACTAGACTGTAGCGGAGATGTGTGCGATATTTGTTAAGATTGCAGTTTAGTTCGACCTGACACGAAATCCGGTGCCGTTCACTACACGCCGCTCACATCTCTTCTCGTCTCCGCTGCGTTCATTCGGCCGTCGCTAGCTTGCGAGGCACAGCCCACATCTCCGCTAGCTCAATCGCGCCATAGAAATATGATACATCTCCGCTCGGTGGTATCCACTGAAGCTGAGCGGAGACGAGATGTGTGAATAACGAATTTATAAAACGACGAAATGTGTGAAAAACACAACTCCCCTCCTCTCGTCTCGTCTCCACTTTGATGGAGTCCGGGCCTCATGGTCCCAAGGGGGGTTGAGCAGAGGCTTAAGTAACATTTCATCATACAGAAGAATTGTCCTTATGATGCCGGCAGAATAGAATAGCATCACCCCATATCCTCTAATGGTTGTCGTATAAGGCGACTAATGGATCAGCAAAGGGGTATTGTTCACTTTATACTCCGCCGACCAATCCGCATTGGCCAAGCGTGGTGGACTACTACTAAAACCCTCTTCAATAAAAATGCGAGGCGTTGTGAACCCCAGCAGTGGGTCGAATTATAAAGGATTTTATGATGATGATGATGGAAGCTACATTTAGTAGTATGCATTGCCTCCTAATAGTGAAAGATTGCTAGCCTGCCGCCTACATAAAAGGGGCAACAAACCCAAAAGAAACATCCTAACAAAACCCAACAACCGAGACAGATGTTACACTCAAAATCCTCTCAGCAGTCCGTGTATAATTTTGCGATAATTTTAACAGCTAATCAATGAGTATGTTCGCGGAAAATTTTAATGATTTCGTTGTCCAGTGTCTTCAAAGTGGCTTTGCATTCGGGATACTTGGAACAGGTCCAGAGTGCAGTACGGCCTCTTCTAGCCTGGTGCTGCTTGTTGAATCGGTAGGACCCCATCACTATAACTGGCCTGCCGAATCTCGAGGAACTGAACACTGCAACTAAAAAGCAATATCATCAGCTTTCAGTTCTGAGTAAGGAGCTTCGTTCGACGGCATTTGGGTAATAATAGTGAGAATTTTAGTATTTTCTAAGATGTGATAGAAAACGTAGACCATACGCTTTTCTGTAAGGATAAATCAGATAACGCAGTATAAAGAAAATACATACTTAACGCGCTTGACAAACACCCACTCACAAGGACTCCTCTCGGACAAGGAATCTCAGAACTTTACAAAACAGTCCGAACACGAGCTAGCTCAAGATTTTGTAAACAACAACCAGTATCTTGCCATAATAATTAATTAGGTAAACAATGGTGGCAACTGTTACTGTACAAGCGTTGTCGTTTTTCATGGCATAGTACCTCCTAAAATCCATCTACTTTTGATACCGACTGCCTGCTTCAGACGGTCCTTTTGGGGTTTTGACTTTGAGACGGGTTTACGGCGGGATTTTGAACAGTAGCACCACGTCCTAATGTAGATATTAAAATAAAAGTACATACCAAGTACTTAACTTTCCGTGCTGTCATTTGTGATGTCATATACACCGTACGTGTAAAAAAAACACTAGAATAATACAACCGACTCAAATGAAACAAAATGGTAAATGTTTACACAATTTATTGATAACTCTATTGGTATTTGTATTGTTTTGCTTTCGGGGCATACGGAAGAGATAACGCTAAAAGGTACAGTTTAGCCGAAAACACGACAATTTCTTTATACTTGCCTTTTGATAAGTATCAAATCTTAATAAGTTTGTTCTCGACTTTCTGAAGAAGTGAATACGTATGAAACATTTAAAGCGAGACTAGACTAGACTAGAAATAGTAGGTAGGTAGGTATGCAATCTAAAAAGAAGTACTTACTACTTACACATTTCAATAACAAATCCATTATTACAATAAAGTCCAGAATATATGTTATCTTTATATACAGCTTATCATTCAAATTGAAATCCAGGGAAAAGAAGACCCGGTAGAAAAAGAAACTCATGACTACGAATTCTTTATTCGTGCCAATGATGCAGAAACTCATTAATCCGAGATTCTTCATCGAGAGTTGAAATCGCGTATATGATCGGCAAGCTTCGCAAAAGAACGTTACGAGAAGAAGATATATATTTTTGGAGAGTCGGGTGTGTCAACATGACCTTTTTTCCCCAATGCCATTTCTCTTCCTTCTAAGAACTACACGTTGCCATCGACAAACTGTGGCTACTATTCCACCGCGAACTAAAAAAATGGCAACTCATACCTACGTAGCACAATTAAATTACTCAGTCATTACGCATGTTCCTTCCTTCTTACCATCATGTATCATTCCAAAAGAGGCGTGCAAAAGCTCCATGCCAGTCGGCAAGACGAGGGCAAAAAAGCCTATGTTTGCTTAGGTGGGCAGAAAAATTAAAATTGTTTTGGCCCTTTTTTTTGTCGGGGAGGTCAAATGCATTTACGCATCGTCCCTGCGGGTTGGTGCCAACCGCAGGGGATATGTGGGACTCGAGGTAAAGGTGTACCCTCCATATTTGGACTATACTTCTGTGTACCATCAGGTGAAATGGAGTCATTTGGCAGACAAATAAAAAAATCACCACTTTCGGAACACTAAGGGCTTGGTAAGGCGAGCATCTATATGACGACTTTCATACACTACAAACATAGAAATTAAATCAACTAACATACGCCTACGCCCGCTGGATGATGAAGCCTTGATTTGCCGCTATATTTCAGAGTGGCATTGCACATGACCTGCTCTTGCATTTATAACATCAATATCACTATTACAATTGTCTAGTCCAAGTTAAGTATCATTAAGAACTTGTGTTCTAGATAGCGGACAAATAAATATGTAACTAATAAAGACTTTAGAAAACGATTCCTCACACAAATTATATTGAAGCAATATCAATGACAATGATCTTTGCGTTTGACGATGACACCGTCATAAGTGACGAGCGTAGCTTTACACCCGCGTTTCACCTTCGTACACGTCCACATTTGCCGTGGACCATGCCTGTCGCAGCGTTTGTTAAACCTATAATTCCCTATTTGAATAACCGGCCGCCCGTTTCTGGACAACAAATATTGCGGTGTAATATATTCTGTAATAAGTAAGATATGCATTAGTTTTCGAATATACGTATTCACTTATAAGTCAGCTAGCTAGCTACGAATTTTGAGCCTAAGCTAAACATACTTACCTACACATATCCAAACCAATTTTTTAGTCCTCAAACCTCATTTTTCGGTCAGATATTGTAATAAGTACTTAGTTATAATCCTAAAAATAAATCATTTTAAGTAACAGTACCGCACTTATAATTCTACTCACTTCTACCGTACCCAAGAATAATACGAATAAGTTGAGTTGCAGTACTTAGCTGTCACATCTTAAAAATAGCAATAAGAGTATTACGGTTAAGTTTAGTATTGTTGTATTTAACAAGTATTTTACACAATCAATTCTTTTTATATACAAAATCATACCTATATACTAGTTGCAGATACGCTATTATGGCCCCGATTAGCGTTTCTGCACTTTGGACAAAAGTAAGTCATAGTTGATATTTTTGGGATCAAAAGGGTAAATACCGCAGGATTTGAAACCGCTTTTTATTATGTCAGACTTAAGGCTTCGATCAAAGCATTTTTCTACCTCTGCAGGAAAATCTGTCCTAGTAAGCTTTACATAATTATGCTTCATTCTGAATTCCTGCACTACATCCTTCCACGTTTCTTTAACTGGTCTAAACACAGCCACGTCTAACGGCTGTAAGACGTCTGTTGAATTTGGTAGCAGAGCTACAAGCACGATTCCTTTTTCCTTGCAAAAAGTTGTTAAAGGTAGTGATATATGGGAAGTATTGCCGTCTAAAAATAAAACAATAGGCAGTGTTATTTTTTTCTGCAGGATCCATGGATAGAACACGTTTGCAACATATTCATAGAATGAATCCATGTTCATCCAACCCGATTCAGTGTTACCAAGTCCCCACCGCGAAGGTACTGTGGACTTGATGTTTGCAGGTAATGTTTTGTAAGGAAAAATAATCATTGGAGGAGCTATGGTACCATCTGCTGACGCATTAACTAATACGGTCAAGCAGTCTTTGTCTTCATTTTCATCGCGATTGAATACTCGTTTGTATCCCCTTTTTGCCAAAACTTGTTTGTCTTTTGGGCAAAGAAAAAATCCCGTTTCATCACAGTGAAATATGCGGTTTGGATCTTCAAAAACTTGTAGCAAGCTATTTTCTTTAAAATATCTGCGCACTCGATCAAACCATGCTCGAAGTGCTTCTTCTGTGACTTGATCCCAACTGGTTGGAAGATATTGTACAACATGTTTCGACACTGTTGGATGCCGTTGCATAAAACCCAGAAACCATTTTTTCCCTGGAACTCCATCTTTAAATGGATTGGGGCGATTGAGACTTTCAACTAACTTAGAGACAGCGTGTAGCAGCTGTTCTTTAGTCACCGGAAACCCACACCTACCAAGGTGATCAATCCAATCGACGATTTGTTTCTCCTCGGCCCGGTTGAGAACCGGCTGTTTACCACACTTTTCATTCTTATAAAGCTCATTGAGTTTGCTCCGTAACGTAGTCTGTGGTACGCTATATTGTTTTGAGGCTTGGTAAATGCTCATCCCTTTCCGAATTGATGAAAGTGCTTCAGCAACCTGAGCGTCAGAGTAACACTTGCGTTTCTTTACGTCCATATTTTCTGCAAGGCAAAAAATAGTAGAAATCACTACTTATATTTTAATATTCTAGCAGCTTGGCAAAATGCCCCGTCTTTCTTACGCACTTCAAAACTGTAGTCACGACTCCGCAAAAAGACGGAAATGGATTAGCGGATTTTTTAAATAATTAATGAAAAAGACAATTTTGGGTTCAATGATGAAGTACAGCCGTTTGTATCCGCTTTGCTCGACAAATGTTTAAGTAGCAACGTATTTTTTTATTACCGTATTATCAAAACAGCAAGAAAATAAAAACAAAACAAAACCATTTTTTTAAATATTAACTGCTCATTTTAGTATTGTTTTATTTGACATGTATTTTACATAAACTCATACTATTTGCTGATGATGCCACCCTTTTATTCTCATGTGACTACGATGACACAGCCGTTGCACGGAATATGGTGAAGGACTCCCTCGTAAAAGTCGAAAAACATCTAGCAGAGCTAGATCTTTCACTTAACTACGAGAAAACTAAAATTATGAAATTCATGCCGTATCAAAGGACAGGATTAACCCTAAACGTACAACACAACGGACGTAAAATAGAGGAAGTAGATTCTTTCGTACTCCTGGGAATAACAATGGATAGCCATATGACGTGGAAACAACATGTAAGTAAGGTTGTGAATAGGCTAAGCAGCTTCTCATATGCCCTCCGAGAGCTCCGTAAAAGCACAAATGAGCACTGCGCGCTTGTTGCGTACCACAGCCATGCTATGGCCTGGATACGGTATGGAATAGTTATCTGGGGAAACTCTACCGATATCACGAATGTAACCATACTGCAAAAACGTTGTCTTAGGATTATTTCATTAGCCGGTCGGAGAGATACTTGCAGAACGCTATTTCTGAAGTACCGTGTTCTCACCGTAACAAGCGTTTATATATTTGAGCTATGCAGACTTGTGAGAAAGTATAAACATTACTTTAAAAGGTTCGGAGACTTGTCGAGTCGGTATGCCTCTCGTCGTGGAGATGACTTGGTACTACCCCGTCCGCATCTGATGCTCTATCAGAATGGGGCGTACTACATGGCTGCGAAAGTGTATAACCATCTGCCGAAAAACCTAAAAGCCCTCCAAGGTAGTAAATTTGAGAAATCTCTAAAGAAGCTACTATTAATGGAACCATTTTACAGTATTAAAGAGTATTTTGATAAAAAATTCAATTTGACATACATGATTGATTGACTAATGGACTTATTTTAATTTGAAACTATATAATGCTATTGACTACCTATTGTTATTAATTCATATAAATATTAAGATATAATGTGTAAAGCGTATTTGCCATGACGTAGTGTAAATTGTGTATTATGTGTGCCTTATCTATAAAATAATCATAATAATTTCTGACATTTTGTTAATCATTTACTTTTTATTTTATTTAGTTAATTATTCTTAATGGCGTTTTATCTATTTCAATTAAGACTTGATTGATTGTAAATTCGCAATGCCTTAATGGTAAATTTGTGCAATTAGATTAAGACCTTACCTACTTAACTATTGAGCCTTATTGTAACAAATTTAGACGAATAAATGAATATGAATATGAATACACAATTAAACCATTTCACATACAAAATTTTATTTACAATTACATTTACAGTGTATATATAACTTTTAATATTAATGAAATGCAACTTTATATTGTAGTAAAAGTAAACAATATTTGTCAAAATAATACGTTTCAAAAATGGGAGGCGAAAAATATTGCGTCTATTTGTTTAATTTTATATTTTAACTTGAAGAAGCTACCACTGGAGGCGTTTACAACATTTCGACGGCCATTTTACGAATGCAAAGCTGGTATTCTTGCATTTGGATTAAAAATTTTACGATGAGAGATATAGACATAAGTTCTTAGTATTAAATCCAATACTAAGGTAGTGGAAGGTGCCTGGGGCAGGTGATCCAAGTGGACTAGTTCTTTCCACTTCTTTCCACTAGGGGCACTATTCATGTTTCCTGCACAAATTGAGCTCATAACGGACTAAAATAGTTGCGTTTTTAAAAACTTACACTGTGAAGTCACGGTGAACGGTCACGTTAAACTATAAACGTTAACAATATCAAGGTACGGATTTTCTCCTAAAAAACCTTAACAACCCAATGTTTTTACTTCGGTGTCCTTACACCTTCAGGGGGTGAGTGATAAGCCCCACGCATATCTTAAGCACAATATTGGTCAACTATCCGCGGCCTGTGGTTGTGTTTCCCATTACCCTTGACAACAGTTTCATCAAACGTTGTTAGAGATGCTTTGCACTTCTTTGATTTTTTCTGGCAGCAGTACCATCTAGTCGTCCTATCTCGAACCTTCTCCCTATAGTACCGATAACCATCCGCTATCAATATTCTGGTACCGCGAGTGGACACAATATATCTGTAATCTGAAATAAAGTGATCGTGTGATAAGCGCTAAATGATGCAAATGGACAATATACTTGTATATTTTCTATATCAACGTGTGAAATTTCATATAATATTACGCCTGTATTCACAAACAAGACTTATCATAGTAAAAACAATGTTATGCAAAATAAGGCATTTCTCAGTGTGTGCCATATGGCTGATGGTTGTAAAAACCTATTCATAGACAATACTTAAGTGGGGATCGGAACTATGTGTACTATAAAATGAAACGCACAGGTCGAGATGTCAAAAGCAAACTCCAAATGTCAAAAGTTTTAAGTTTTTGTCTAAGAGTTTGAAGGAGGTTTTGAAGTTATAAAACGTCAGTACATTCAACGATGTGAACTACGCAACAAAATCGAACCAATCACAGAGCTTTATTCAATCCAATGCGTTTACTTAACCAAGAATGAAGAAACCACATAGTAATGTTTGTGAATATGGGTGATAGTACTTTATCTGAGTACTTATTTGACTAACATAAATTATGAATCAGTCAGATTGATATTGATACATAATTATGTCTAAGTTCTTTATTTACACTTAATTATATTTATATTTAGCCGTGTGATGCCGGCAAAGTAGAATAGCATTACCTCATATCATCCAATAGGTGTCGTAGAAGGCGACTAATGGATCAGCAAAGGGGTATTGATCACCTTTATACTTAGTCCACCAATCCGCATTGGGAAAGCGTGGTGCACTACTGCCTAAACCTCCTTTGATGACAAGGAGAGGTCTTGTGTCCCAGCAGTGGGTCGAATCATAAAGGTTGTTACGATTATGATGATGACTTAATTATAGACTAATGGCCGAACAGCAGTCGAGGTAGAGCACAGCGCACTAGCCGCTCGAATTCGGAGCAGCCCGAAATGGGGTAGTACTGGTACCTCCACTTCACAGATGTCGTCTAATGACACTACATTTCAAACTTAAAAATTATTTTTAAATAAAAAAAACCGCATTCAAAACCAAAAAACGAAGAAGTAAAAATTCTGTTTAAAAAATCTAAATGTTTTTTTGAGGTCGGTCCCAAATACAAGTAACAACGTTCAATCCAAATATTGAGGTTGGCACCGACCTCAAAAAAACATTTAGATTTTTATAAACAAAATTTTTACTTCTTCGTTTTTAGTTTTGAAGGCGGTTTTTTTTTATTTAAAAACAATTTTATTTTTTGCTTTTTTAGTGTTTTAAGTATGTAATTTTTCAGGAAACGATCTCGAGATCTTTTAGACGCACAAGTGATAAGATTACGATATCATTGATGTCAATTAAATAGGCATTATTAGGGATAACTTTTAAACTACTAGTCAGATGTCGATTAAATTTTAATGGGACTAAATGACCCCTAGTGATGCCTATTTAATCGACTTTGATTATATCTGAAGCGGAGAGCTGGTGCATGGCTGGTGGTATCGCCTAATGAAATGAAAGTGCGAATAACACGAGTGAAAATGAGTTTTAATTAAGATATTTACAAAGATCAGAAAAATTACGCAAAAACAATTAGCCTTGTAACACATTAATCAATCTTAAAGCAATAGACAAATAATCATAAACTATAAAAAGGTATAACATATAAAAAAATAAAACTATAAAAGGCTCGGCAATAATATTGTTTTAATTTTATTACTTCTTTGTTTAAATTCTAAAAGATCTCGAAAAGATTTTCTGAATATTTAACCGGAATGTCCAAATGAATTCTAGTGGATGTTCAAAGCGCGAAAGCACGACGCAGTGTTAAACTCTTTTTATCCCTTCCGTCGCGCCTGCACGACGCGACAAATTTGACTTAAATAGAAAGACGCAGGAAATCATGTAGAGATGACATTAGTTAGTGGCCTCAACGGTTTTATTTATCCCTACGATGATTCTCTACCGTTTATCCATGAGGACAAGTCATACGGAATGAACACTAGTGGATGGGGTGCTATTATCACACTCACAATCCCAAACGGGGTCTAGCAGAGCTTCAGGTTACATTTTGTTACACAAAAACCTAAATGAGAAAGCTGATAAACTGGCAAGGAAAGGATCAGAAACCCCATTCATAGGCCCTGAACCATTCATCCCCATATCCAAATGCTACATCAGCAAAGCCATAAAAGAACACGTCTACAAAAGACACTGTATGTAAATCCTTCTTGGTAAAATGCCCAAGAGGATGGAAGAAATCCATATATGGAGGCAGCAGACAACAGGCCCGCCTAATCTTGGGTGGACTCACAGGGCACTACGCCACAAATCACATTTTTTTTTTTTAATACTATTGCAGATTGTCTCTGATGACATTTTCTGCGTCACCGGGTTTTACCACAAATCACATGCTCAACAAAATGCAAATTTCGACAACACCAAATTGCAGAGCATGTGGGATTGTGGGCATAACCGGAAATCCATGGAACACCTACTATGTGACTGTGATTCCATAGCCAGGATTAGAATAAATATCCTGGGATTGGCTTATCCAAAGCCAGAAGACTATAGGCTCTTCAAACCCATGGATATAGCTAGACTGATGGCTTGCATATTCAAGGAGCGACAAGAGTGAACGAGACGGGGAGACACAAAAGATCCCATTGGATCGAAGTGCACCGTGGGGAAACTCACGGTCCCTACATAAGATAAGATAAGATAAGATACACAAAAAGTTACATCTGGCAGTTGTAGGTATATATATATATATATATTTCCATACCAAGAATAAATGTAACAAAAATAATGTACCATTTGAAATTTAATAATAGATATAATTTATTGAATGTTACAAGAAAGTCGCAAATAATAAAATTAATTTAATGTTAATGCGTATGAAAATTGTAATGCTCTACTACTTCCTTCCCTATGGTGATAACATAAGCTTTACAGTTATAAGATCTCCTTTTTACGCACTGCCATCGGGCTCTGTGGCCATTTTCGGAATAACTGCTCTGGTTGTAACGGTGTACACCGATCTCGATTGCTGCTTTGCCCCACCGAGATGTAGTAAAAACTAGTTCTGAAAGGATATAAGAGAATTTTTACTTTACACTTATCTCTATGAACATCAAGAGTGCCATTTGCCACACCTGAGAATAACTTTCAGGCATCGAGTTGCATACTTAGTTGTTCACATTATAAAAATAGAAACAATAACAAAGTTGTTTGCAGTTTTTTTTATTTAACATTGTAATAAACACAGATGTGATAAATAATTTCAAATACAAAAAATAATTTATTATTTAGTATTATTTAAAATGTAAATCTAACTTATAATCGAATGGAACTTAGCTTACAGTAAAACTAAAAACATTAACTTTTCTCAAATAAGTTTATCATTTTTTTAATGAAATGCGACGGGGCTTGGTATACGACAAGGCGGCCGGGGCGCGGCGCGGTTTTTTGCCTGCCGTGTGCGTTGGCAGTAGGTATACAATTTTCCCTCTATGGTTCGCGGCCAAATTGCACGCCCCAGCCTCGTCGTGTAACGAGCGCCTAAATGGAGTAAAAATAATTTGCCTATTTGTATTGTTCAATATTTTCTACATATGTAATTGCAAAATATGTATATAGAAAATGTAGTAGTATTTTTTATTCATTATTATTTATTTATATTTTTTTCAGTGTATTTTTTCTTGTATACAGAAAAGTTAAAGAAATACTTGTCTTCTCCACCCTCCATAAGTTATAAACCATAACCTTAAATACAGCCAACGGTTAAAGCCCTGCTTCAACTTAGCGTTAGCTGGACGAGCGCACTCCGTCGACATTTGAACAGCGCGGAGGGGGTCAGCAGCCTCTAGGAACGCCAGTGAGCTGGTCCATAGATATAGAAACTGTAAATCGGCAATGGGAAAAAGAAAGGACTAACGCGAATATTAGATAGAGATAGATGAGACCATTTCACGTACACGGTGGTAGCCTAGGACAGCCAACTGGCTGTAATAGATAACACTACCGTGGCCATATATTCAGTTTGAAAAGTGTATGTAATTTATATTTCCAAGATTGACATTTTAGAAATCTACTTTATAACAGGGATACTAAAACTAGATACAAAAAAAACTCATATACTACTACATTACAGATAAAAGACTTCGCCTAGGTCCTCTGAGACAGGAAGTGTACCAAGACTGGCTGCATTACCTCGCTGAATCGCGAGACTAATTTTTTGCTCGACGTACAAACCGGCCTTATTGTCACGGTCTCACGTAGCCGCTCTGCAATATCCCGAAAAAGTCGGTGAGCTCCTGGACCCCATGGTCCCAGAGTCTCTACACCAAACGGCTCAAATAAATAATCGGTTTGAAAAGACATCAAAGAAGAGCATTACTCGCACATTAATGCATTTCGAATTATGCATCTATGAACTGGTCTAACTCAGCTTGTGAGGATCTAACTCTGGTCAGATGCTGGATGACATAATAAGAGGAAACAGCGCGGTCCCCGCTATTAGGTACGTTTACACGCTGTTCAAACATACACAGGCTCAGCTAACGCTAAGTGAAATCGGTGCCCTAAGCACGAATATTAACGTTATAGTATCGAGAAACTTCTAAAACTACAAAAAATAAATTCTAATTTCTCCCTGTTCTGTGTGTACCAATAAATGTTTTCTTTCGTTCTAAATCTAAAACAGGATTTAATAAACATTATAAACACATACTTAACACATAATAAATACTTTAAAACAATAAAATCAACGTTAATTGCTGATAAACATAAATAAATATTTCTTGCGTTTATAAAATTATTATTGGTTTATAAACGTTTTTTTGTGACATTGATATTGACAATGACAATTTCGAATTCATGATAACCTTAGATGAACAGGATTCAATAATACATAATTTGAGGCAAGTTGGCGTCATAATATTTTACCCATAAATAATTTTACTGCGGTCTTCTTACGCCTCGCCTTCTTATGTTGCGGTTAACGTAAATGATTAAATAAATATTTTCTCGTTGCATAAAGCAACCGTCGATCGAAATGTTTGACAGGTACAGAATTATAATACAGAAAAATAAAAAGGCTTATCTTTCCACCGAAGTCGTATAAAATGAATGACCATTTCAATTTAGTCTCTAGTTAATTAACACCTCGCACTGTTATACAATTACAGCAAGTCTGTGTATTTCCTTGTCACGCGAAAGGAAACAAGTTGAAAACTTTTAATTTATTGATTGTTCACGAAATTTGTATGACATTTTTGTAATTACTTATTTATTTAATTAACAAATATTTAAATGTTACGAGACAGCGAAAAATTTATATCCATGTTATAGGCAGTCGTTTAGCCATGTCCTTTGGTCAACTAGTCGCCGGCTGTGGTTGTGTTTGCCATTACCCCTGACCACCATTTCATCAACCGTTTTCATATACGCCTTGCACTTCGTGTTTCGCTTCTGGGCGCAGTGCCATCTAGTTATCCTGCCTCGAACCTTCTCTTTGTAGTAACGATAGCCATCCGCTATCATTATTCTCGTACCACGATTAGATTCAATATATTTGTAATCTGAAATCGAGTGATCAGATGACAAATGGGCTATATAATGCAAAATGGACAAATAGACTGGTATATTTTCTTTAAGATGAAAGTAATACTTGTAAGATTAATCTTACAAAAAATATTAGATGAACTTTGAAACCGCACCGAGTCATGGTGTGAAATGTGAACAGGTTTAGAAGGAGAAGAAGAAAGAAGAAAAGTTGGATTGACTGTCCGAAAAATTAAAACTTATAGGTACATCAAAGATAGGACTTATCGATTAGATGACAGCTGATCGAAGTATGAAAAAGAAAAACACATTACATCATCCAGAACTAAAAATTGGTAAATGTCAAGTGGCGACGTGGCGTATAGGCGAGACGGTAACCACTTTACACCAGGTGGAGCCGCAAGCTTGTTTGTCATCTCCTAATAGAGAAAAACAGTTAATAAAAATGTATGATTTTGAAATCTTCGCGGATACCTGTCAATATTTGTAAAAAAAATTCAAGACAATAATGAAACAAAAAGACGAAAGGTAATAACAACCAACTTTATTTCTTTATCTACACTTTCATTGTCTCCGTTATATAATGGAGACTCCACTTCTCGTAAGCTATTAAATGCGCTTGTATTTAAGACGTGTTCACAAAAATACAAATTTCATAATTCGTAGTCACCTTCGCTACCAAGCAAACGCGATAAAAGCGATACACGCGTTCATCCATCCCACATCCAAGATACTCCTCACGTGAGCAACAATGACCCATGTCAGTTCGTATATCCTGGGTCATTCAAAAGAGCTAAGAGAAGTACCTGGGTCGGCAAGGAGGGGGTGGCTAATGAGCGCTTAAATTTTTTCTCGCACAATCTTTGTATTTGGACTTCACTTCTGCTCACAATCAGGAGTCATTTGCTAGGCTTTTTTTATGAAAATAAAGATATTTCAGTATCAGTAATCTGAATCGGGTTGCCATTAAGACTGATGCGCGATTACGTCGATAGTAGGGATGCTGATTATCGGTCACGTTAACGACAGTACACAGCATCACTGTATCGCTATCACTATGGGTTTGTATCACGGCAATGACTCGCCAATTTCAGTGGTTATGCTCGTTCACACACTTGACTATAATGTCCTCGATTGTGATGATTTTGGCTCTGCAGCCACTGTGATCCTTGTTGCAAATCCAGCGGGCCTTCGCTCCCCGGCTGCCGCTCCACTTGTTAAACCTATACCTTCCGATCTGAATAACCGGCTTGCCGCGCACAGACCTAGTGAAAATTGGTTCTGAAATAATTAGGACATACAAGTTATAAAATTTAAATGTTTTTCCATGTTGATACTAATTACTCAGATAATGCCATCATAACTAATTACTGTGCTATGAGTTTCCTCACGTACACTTCGATAGAAATGATGTTCTATTTTCCATCCTTTGCTCTTCATGCACTTAGAATATTGAGTCAATCACATTATGAGATCTTTACAAGAGCCAATCCTATCTTTGTAGAGTCTTGATACTTACTAATTTTGACCTTGGATAACCTATTTCAAAACTATTCATTGAAGAATTGCAATCACCTCGTAATGAAGTAAAATTGCAATCACCTCGTAAACTACAATGAAATATATAGGTATAGTTGGATGCTGTTAATAAATATTCATAATGTCAGTGCTTTTGGAACCTTAAAGAAAATACCTTTCTTAGTGTAACAGTAGCTCTGAAAGATTTAGCGAGTATTTAATAAAATATTTTGTAGTTGACAGCAACTTTATTAACTAAATAATTTCGAACTAAAACGATACACAAATTTTAACACCACATCTATGAACTTAACGCTGAACTTCATACATTTTTGACAAAACATTAAAAATTAAAATCGACCAGCAATGGGAAATAAGGTTTCTGAATTTCAAAGTTGAAAGTTGTATAAAGAAAAGCTTTATGACTAAAAGAAGAATGAACATTACATATAAAAAACAGATGATGATGATGATGATGAATAATGATGATGCCACATAATACGCGGTTTTATAATAACTACTCATTAATTTATTATTTACAAGAGAAATCTAATTATCATTAATCCAGCTTTCTTAAAAAAATGATGCACCATTTTCAAAAATTCGTAATTAATTTAAGTCATGCTGTAAGAACTAAAAACTTATCAGAAAGAAATCTTTAGTAGTAAAATAGATCACATGATGAAGGCTACCTTAAGACTTAAAATTACAAACTTATATCTAACAAAACGGAGACAAGAAAAAGCAAAAAATGGCAGCTTTTCTCTGTACACTAAGGTTTGTTTCAGAACGTTAACTGCTCAATGTAAATTAAAGACAATAACCGAACTAGCAATCAAATGATTGCGAAGAAGTGGTGATTGTTCCGAATCAAAGAAATATATCTTCGCATTTGGACTCCACTTGTGCATCAGGTGAAATGAGTCATTTGCTTGACCTTTTTATAAAAAAAAGATAGTAAAGTGACATACTGTGCTTTGAGAACCTCTCATTCACAAAACTAGCCAACATTTGTGGCGACACATTCTCGACCCAGATGATATCAAAACAATCCAAGCTGGGAATATCTTATTATTTATTGACAGTGCCCAGAATACATGTAAGGCCTCAATAGAATTTACTTGGAGAATAGTCACAATAGATTTTTATATGTCGCAGTCCCGAAACAGTGAAAAAAGTGACATAGTGAGAATCATAACCGATGATGAAGACGTCATTCAAAATATAAATTATTACAATTGGTAAAACTTTTCTTAGTCTCCGTCAGAAAAGCAGTGTTCAGTGGTTGTGGTCACCAAACAACTGAACAATTTCGTCATTCATCGTAATGATCTTTGCCTTACAGCCATAGCAGTTCTTCACGCACACCCATCTCCCACGAGCACCTTTACTTCCAGACCACTTGTTGAATCTGTGTCTACCCATCTGTATAACTGGTTTTCCATATCGAGATTTAGTGAAAACTGCTTCTAGGATATGTTCTGAAAATAAAAAAATTGGTTTAGATTTCATAATACGCAAAAGTAGTGAAATATTGACACTTAATTAATAATGTTTTACATTAAAGTTCGCGTTATTAAAATACATGTTTATCTATTTATTTATATATATTTATCATTCTTATATAATTGCTATAGTGAATGAATTGGAAGATAACACAGTTTATAATACTGATAATAAGTAAGTATACCTACTACATTATACACAACATCTGTAAAAATATCTAATGAAAACACGCTTAAAACAAGAAGCTTTTTCACAATGCGATGATTTATAAAGGCGAGAAATCACAAACATTCTAATCCTATACCACTAAGTATTTTACAACCATACAGATGCGCTTTTTGAATGGCATTTCTGTCTAGATTGTAAAACAACAGTGCGTGCATTTTTATTTTCATAAAACTCTAATATAAATACAAAGAGAATCTTGTTGCCTTAAATCTGGCAATAGGGATTATTTGAATAAATAGCTTAGAATAAACGCAGTTACTGTTTCAATTCTTCTAAATGACAATTAAACTTCAAAAATGTAATCTTTTGAGTTTTCTGTCTTTACTAAGTTAGATAATAACACCATAACACCACTATATTCTACCACTCGTAAAATAGGATCAACACACTTTTAAATATGAATTATTTCTATAATGTATTTGTGATGGCCTTCACTTTAAAATCTATATGTATTTTTAATCATTAATGACAATGACCTACTTATGATGATATATGCTCAATTAGAATATACACTGTAATTTTTAACCATTACAAATATTTCAATGTGTTGAAGTGCCAACACCGAAATCGCGACAAAAAAATCCGCTGTTCCATACAAAAGTTCGCTATTTAGATGTTGGTTCTATAGCAAGAGTTGTTTTTAAGTATTGAGTCGCACTTTCACACCTAGAAATTATTGTCATGGTTAAAAAATCACGGTGTATACTTAAAAAAGTAAGTTGTGGCTAGGATGTAGCTTTAAGATCTCTTCAAGACCGGCTCGGATCATATGAACTCGGTACAGAATCTGTACAGATTCGTTTCATAAACTATACCGCATCAACCAAGTCAGGAAGGGGCCTTTTTAACAAATCCTAAAATCTCTAATTCAATTTAAATTTTATTAAAAAGTAAATTGATTAGAATATTTTATCTTAAGTGTTCCTATTATTATCAAAATAAAATTTAAAATAAACCCACAATTTTTCGGTAAATTATTCCTTGTTAATATGTATTCGTACTGTTTTATTGGGTTAATAAAGGTGAAAGATTAGACACTTCATAACCTAAAGCTCACGGTAATTCATTCGTTATCTATGAGCAAGATGCCATGATTTTAGGCGAAGGGTTTACCAAAAGAACTAGCGGTCAATTTTTAGTTACTGAGCGACCATGTCTTTCGAAACACCTACAACATTTACAAAAAAATACATTGTTTTGTCTTCTGTAGTTGACTTGCAAAATGGGCTACCGCCAAAAGCAGCTAATTTATATGAGTAGCTTTTGTGAGTAAACTACATAAGTTAAATTAGTGTGCAGTGGTTTAATAAATTATATCTGTAGGTGTTTTACTAGATAATATAGTCGCCCAATTGTTGAAAATTGTTCCCGTAAAATAGGACGATCGGGTTAGAGATCCTTGGGAGAGGCCTAGCAGTGGACGTCTCTTCGATGGTATAATGCTAATGTTCTCATAAAGTAGCAATAATTATAAGTCAATACATGGCGCTAGTTCTTCATACGCTTCGCCTTAATCAGCCATTGAAGTATCAGTTATTAGTAAGCATAGGCCAAAAGCGTCATCAAGTACTTAGTCCTACTAATGTTGAAAGTTACAGCATATCACATATGTGTATGTTCATTCTTAGACCTTATAATGAAGTTATCTACAGTTGTGATGGTAGCTCGGCATCCTTGTTGGTTCTTAATACATGTCCACCTGATGTGGGGACCCTTGCTGCCACTCCATTTGTTGTAACGGTAACGGCCTACAGTGATCACAGGGTTACCGAAACGTGTAGTCGAAAATCTTGGCGCTGGAATAAAAAAAGTAGAGATGTTAATAACATATCACTTACAAGCCGTCATCTTTACACACAAAAAACTCTATGAATTACATACCCACCGTTGTAAAAAATAAACTCTTACAATATTAACATATGAATTTTATTAGTTTTAAAAACAAAAAATTGGTTTTCTGTAAAGTCGGTTTACGGACGACAATTTTACGTGATAACGTCATACATAAGCCTATCTTTTAGGCCTATCGTGCCTCTCTATCGCTTGTTCCGCGCTCTCGCTTGCACGCTCAGCTCAGGCGGAACGTGACAATGAGTCATGCTTTTTCGTGCGTGCAGCCGGCGTTCATCGATTTATAAGACGTTATCACGTCGAAAAGAAAGTCCTTACATCAAATACTATCTACTTCCGTTTCATAAACGCTGTGTGAACTTAGAATAGTAAAACAAGAAATTACAACCTACCTAATTCTGAATGTCAAAGTTGAAAATTTTCATGTCATAGATCTAAAATATTAAGCGTAACGCACGTGATTGCAACAGCATACCATATGACCCACATATTCTAGAATACTTTGCTACTTAAAACATAGAACAAAAAATTACTAAAAAATACCTAAAGTACTCTCACTAAAATACTCCTAAAATATTATTCACAAGTTTCCGATTCGACCTCTGCACAGGACCAAATGACAATGATTCTTTCGCGGGTGATACCTGTATACACGAGAAGTTCTCCCTTCAGACTGGAGGTTACAACCAAGAGCCTAGGCTTCTTAAAAATCTCTGGTGAAGTTGTACAGGCTATGTGCGTCTAGCAGCAAGTCATTAAATAAGCAAAAGTATAGAAAACCGATGAAATAACTGATTAAATAAATATTATAGATACATAGATGTAATAAACTTTACTGCACACCAAATATAATTATGTAAAATGAAAACTATATCTAACAAAGACAATGTATGGGAAGGTGGTACAAAACGATCCCTCGAGGTAAAATGATCCCCGGCTGTTTTACCCACTTAATGGTGCCATCTAGGATATTTTAAGTGAATTTCATGCTCCTGCAGCCGAGCAGGGCAATGTCTATCAGTGTCATGGCGTCGTTGGCAGTGGGAATATTTTTATCACAAAATATTTAAAATTACTGTGCTCAATCTAAGGTATGCCATTATTTGACACTACGTAGCTTTACTCCACGTATATTTTATGTGACAGGGATGTTGGTGTCAGTTTTTGTAACTAATTGGCAATGGAATTAACAGTCTTTCATTACAGTATACAATAAACGTATGTTGTGTTTTGATATTTTTCGTTAATAAGGCATTTGAGGCAAAACGATCCCTTCATAGGATGGATAAAATGATCCCAGGATCATTTTACCCCCTAGTTACCTACCTACTTCCGATCGTGTTTTAGTTAACTATAAAAACATATATGTATCTATATTTTCAATTTTAAGTAGGTATTTTTTTGCACAATTACAACTTAAATGTATGAGTTATTATAACTCGAATATAGGTATAAACCCCGTATAATAATATCTTAAATTTTCATGAACTTATCTTTATTTTGTTACTAAAAATATGCGGTAGTCTTTTATTTTCAGAAATCATGCCGCGAAATTAAATTCGAAAAACCACACGCCACAACTGGAATGAAAACACCATGATTAACGCCATAGATTCCGTAAAAGAGGGCATGCCATTTAAAACCGCCTCCAAACAATTCTCAGTACCAGGGCCCTTAAAAGAAGAGTTAAAGGAAAAAGCGTTTACGCTGTGGGGGGCACCAAAGTTTTGGGGAGTAAAAAGAAAGTACCTAGGTATTTACCGATGAATAGGAGCTGGAGCTTGTACAACATATACGATGTACGTTGTACGTTTAAAGCCAAAGATACTAGTTAAAAATCTTCTAGTCATCAATAATGCTATAAAACTGCAATTATTTGAATAGGCGTTTATGAGAATTAAGAATTTGCTGTATGATTATTAAGACTGAGTAGTTTAAACTTGTTACGTAAACTGAATCTACTAAAACTACCAAAAAAATTTATGGAATGTCTTATTTCTTCCTTGACTTTTAAATAGTGGGGTAATATGATCCCCGAATCATTTTACCCGCACTCTAGGGATCATTTTGGACACAGGGGTGTACAGAATGATCCTTTAGTAGACCTTCACAAAAACAATTATAAAAATTATACCAGATGACTTACGCGATTATATGCATTTTTAGGTGGCATTATATTATTTCTTTTTAACAAAGAAGTATAAAGGTAAAGGTTACTTCGTGTATTTTCTGAACTTTCGCACTACGCACATTGCGATAGAAAATATTCGCGAAAATATTGATATGTATAAGGTGTGTCGTATTTAAGATATTCTATCCCACGAAGTCCGTTTGGCTATGAATGCTGTGATGTGATGCGTGCATGTACATTGTGTTAGTGTGCGTAACCTCGGAAGGATTCAGTCACAACTGTAAACACACACGCGCGATTGTCAGTATACTTCACTTCACGAGTACAGCCGAGCCGAACGGACTTTGAGAATATCTGTACCGATACCAGTGAATCGCAATTTTCAAAGTTTGTATTTACAGCCTTAAATATTTTTTAATACATTTGCTCAAAAAGTAGAATTTTCATAGTGTTTAGTGCAGAAAGTAATTCTTTTCCACACTAGTGCTTTTTGTTTTCTTCCTGTACAGTACCATTTTCTGTAAAAAGGTTTGTATGAAATGACTAATTTACAGCGTTAAATACTATTAATATATGAATTAATAAACTGTGATGTCAAATAGCCGTGTGATGCCGGCAGAGTAGAATAGAATCACCCCATATCCTCCAATGGGTCTCGTAGAGAGCGACTAATGGATCAGAAAAGGGGTATTGATCACCTTATACTCCGCCCACCAATCCGCGTGGGCAAGCGTGGTGGACTACTGTCTAAACCTCCTTCGATGGCAAGGAGAGGCCTTGTGTCTCAGCATTGGGCCGAATTATAAAGGTTGTTATGATGATGATGATGATTTCAAATCTTACTTGTCCGAAGATAAACTGCTTTTCATTGATTTCCTTTCATTGTTCAATTTTTTTCGCAAATGTATATAATTAGATAAACCTCAATCAACAAACCGGGATTCGTGAAAAAATTACATATTTTCTACACTTCTATCGAACTGTACTATTAGCTTTTCAATGCACCTAGTTTTTATTATAATAATAATAATAACTTTATTAGTCCTCTCAAGATGTCACAAGGTATATTATTCTAACAAAGATTCAAAATTAAAAATCTTGGTGAGGATCTGGTGTCTATACTAGGCTATTGCCTGTGCGACCGATCACCAGGCCCCCACTAATAATTAAAGAGTAATTTTATAATAAATAATAAGATAGATTACAAGCAAAATTCAATGATTGTGATTATTTTTCTCTGCGACAACCCTATCTTCAACCACGATGACGGTAGCAGTGCAGCCGAATTTGGCTCTCATGCAGTTCCACCTCACCTTGCTGCCTTTGCTGCAACTGTGTCTATAATACCGACACTGATTAATGCAAAGCACTTGGGTTCCTCTATTCGTCTCTTCATAATATATCTTCGCTAAAATTAGAACAAAATCTAATGTAGAACACTAATATAAATAAGTTTTGGTGTGTACTCAGGAACACGAGTGAGACTGTCTGTTTGTGTTGATGTACAGTCGAAGACACTGTTAACTGTTGACAACACTGTTAACATAAAATGAAACTGTGCGAAAGGAATATACATACGCTACTATTCTCAAAACTTATTTGCCTCCCATTCTTACGGTCACATATTATTATGTCAGGAGCGTTAGCAGCAGTTAACAGTGTCATACACTGTTCATGCATTTGTCTCCGTATCAATGGACAATTTCTTCATTTGCCCCCACCGACATCAGTGGAAGCATTATTTTAAAATTTATGGAACACTGTCTCATTGGACCTATCCGACATCGTCCATAGCAAGTCTATAAAAGAGCCTCGCGCCTTGTACCTTGCCCACGTCAAATTTAGGTTCTGCCCCGCCGCTGTCTGGAGCCAACCCAAGACAACACACCAGGAAATGCCACTGTTCATCATTTCACATCATCATCGCGTTTCTGTGACGTTATGTCACAGAAGCACATGCTGAGGCAGTACCTTTTGGCCATGCACAAGGATTTTTTTTTTCTTTCTCTCTTCTTTTCGTTTCATTTTGTATTGTCCTTTTTTGTTATCATTGTTACAATTAATTTATTGTATAGTGTTTTCTTTGTGCTGGCTAATAAATGTATTTCTTTCTTTCAAATGTTTTCTTTGTGCTGGCTAATAAATGTATTTCTTTCTTTTTTTTGTTTCAAATGTCAGTTTGATCATTTTCATGACAATGCACATATTATAGCCGAAAAATAATTACAGACAGAGAAAATAAAGAAAACTTTATTGAAAAGCAAAAAAAACGCAAATAAATTTTAACCTCAGTATTTATTATAGAAATCAGGAATAAGTAACAGCTATAAAAACAAAAAAATCTCTCTGTGTAAACTTTACCAAACTAAAAAATACTTTCGAATCTATCGCTGTAGTCATAGATAATAAGATCAAATCCATAATGTTCATTTGGATTATTAAAATCTAAAAAATATAATAATAGGGGTTAAAGAAGGAAATTGACGATTTTTTCCTCATTATTCATTAGTGTATAATTTCTTAATACAACAGCTATGTCCATTATTCTTGTTTTATTTTAAACTTCATTACAAGGACTTATATTTGTGCATAAAATTCTATTCTTATTTTTATTTTTTTCACTAGGAATACATCTTCAAAAACAGCTCGTCGTAAGAAGTGCCCGTCTCCATTATAAAAATATGATTTTACAGGTATCAATTCACAAAATTTTTCTCTATGTATCCTATAGCTTAATGTTGTCTAAATATATCCACAAAATTACTCAAAATTTAGATTTGTGGTTCCTTAGAAAATCGCAAATATGTTTGTATGGAAAAATGAATTTTCGTTAAATTCATGTCTCCATACAAAACGGCAATTTCATACATAAACCCCTAATATATCCGTTGCCCAGATATGGTCGCGGTATCAGATATGTCCCGTCTCATGACAGAATTTTGTCTAGATTATTCGTGTCCACAATTTATTATAATTTTGTTTGGTGAATTTTACAGAACATTTCAAAATAAATAATTACATTTTTTTTATATTTTCAAATTATACATTCATTTCAAATCTTACAATATACCTACAATGATTTAAAGCTTCCGATAAGACCATGTACCCTTAGTGTCAGTTTTTAATGTGAAACATTGCTTCAATTCAATTTGCTAATGAGTGTGTGAGTTCATAACTTTGATGATTATATCTTCAAAAGTGATGACGGTGGCCCGGCAGCCTGTATTCTTACTGGTGCACACCCATCGCTCCTTAGGCCATTTCGACGAGCTGTGCTTACTAAAACGATACTTACCCAAACACAAAATCCTCCTACCATGCGCAGTGTTTACGAAATAAATGTCTGAAAATGGATTTTTATGTTATCTTTTAACATAATAACACAAGTTCACCTTAAACTAATCTCTAATTACCTACACTACAAAAAGTGGCAACATTTATTCGTTCGTATTTATTTTATCACATATTAGGTATATATAAATTTAATTTTTCGCACTAATTCTCTATATGACCTTTAATAACACCAATTCTCATACCATAAGAGCGCAGTATGCTTAAAAAATATAAATTCTTAATTAATCACAATGGGCATAACAGTTATTCGAAAAGATGTGATGAAACTAAAACTGCTCTAGTCTACAAACCATACAACCGGATTTATCACGGTTTTATCTAATACTAGTTTAGCTCTTGCCCGCGACTTCGTCCGCGCAGAATAGTTGTTGAGGGCAGCGTTTAAATTTTCTTCTTATTTCTTCTAACCCAAGCGCCATAAACCCAATGTTCATCGCTTTTACTTTAAAAAAAAATCCAGATTTCCATACAAACTTTAATCCCTCATTTTACCCCCTTAGGGATTGAATTTCCAAAAATCTTAAAATACCTCTTTCTTACTTTTTAACTGAAAGGCCATGTACCAAACTTTTCACCTTCGAGGGTGAATTTCCAAAAATCCTTTCTTAGTTCACCCCTGGACCTCTTAAGGAACGTATGTACCAAATTGGAATCTCTAGGCCCAGCTGTTTGGGTTGTGCGTCGATATGTCAGTCAGTCATTCATTCAGTCAGTATTCACTTTTATATACAGGCTGTAAAAGACATGAACAGTCAAACAAGAACCATGTATTCTGCTCACCATCATAAAATTTTTTTTCCTTCACACTATACCTGGGAAATTGATAGTTACGATTTTATTGAAGGTCAAAATCATTTTTTTTTTCCATTTTTTATGAAAACGTATTCTATACGTTATTTCTTAATTATTGTCCAAAGAAACATTATCATTTTTTTTAGTTTTTCATAACAAAAAATGGCTTCAAAACGTAAGCGTTCAATGTAGCTCACTGGCACTAACGAACGGAGCCACCGCCTGGCAAAATTATCGCGGTTTTGCGAGTTGCATGCGAGTTGAGCCCTTTACATTGACGGTACAATTTGCAATTTTTTTTAACACACACAATAAAAATCATTTCTCAATATTTTTTTTTCAAATATGTCTTATTTTGATGTATAGAATACATGGTTCTCGTTTGACTGTTCATGTCTATTACACCCAGTATATAGATAACTGAAACATTGTTAATAACTTAAATCCACACCGCGGACGGGATGGGACGGCGACATATACGCGTTTTTATCACGCATGCACGCATGTCGATGTCCGCGGTGTGGCGTCAGCTTAACGGTTTTGAGCATTCATATTTTATGGAATTTAATTTTTGCGTTTTCGCGTAAATCTTTTTAAAACTAGAGAAAAAATACACTGAGAAAAAATTTACCAGCCCCAGGCGGGAAATGAACCCAGCATCCTCCGCATTCCGGGCGGCTGCGTTAACCACTACGTTACCAGATCACTACTTCCACCGTCGAAATTTGTCAGTGCTTGGTGCTTGTGTTTACTATGGTAAACATTGTTTCATCTAATCTTTGAAATTTGCACTTCTTTTTTTTATAAAAAGGTCAAGCAAATGACTCTATTCCACCTGATGGTAAGCAGAAGTAGAGTCCAAATGCGAAGATAGCTGGCGCGAGAGATAAACTGCCGCGCTAGCCACCCACGCCTTGCTGACCTGCAAGGTGCTTCTTCACGCCTCTTTTGAATGACCCAGGATTATAGGAAGGAGGGAACACCTGTGCTGGCAGTGAATTCCATTTTTTGATTGTGCGACAAAGAAATGAGTTGCCAAATTTCTTAGTTCACGTTGGAATGGTAGCCTCAGTTTGTCGGTGACAACGTAGACCAGCACGCGTAGTCCTTAAAAGGAAGGGAGATGGTGGGATTAGGGAAAAAAGTTCCTCAGAGTGTGGTACAGAGTGTGGTACGCCGTGGTACAGACGGTAGAAAGCGCTCAATGACACAACATTGCGACGCAATTGGAAAGGCTCAAGGTTTTTAGTCACCTCTTCGTCGCCGATGATGCGGGCCGCGCGACGCTGCAACCTATCCAAAGCATCAAGTAAGCACTTGGCGGAGCCATCCCAAAGGTGCAAGCAATACTCCACGCAGGACCGTACTTGCGTCTTGTATAGCAAGCAAAGTTGATTTGGCGAGAAGAAACGCCGCACCTTGTTCAGGACTCCGAGTTTCCGTGAAGCTGTTTTTATCACACTTTCGATGTAGTCCTTCGGATTTAAGTCGCTGCAAACCTCCATACCGAGCAAGGCGATACTGCCCTGTAGCGTAAGTGTTGTGCTCTGGAGAGAGGGAAGGGAAAAGAATGGCGACGTTTTAGCCGTAAACGCGCACACCTGAGTTTTCTTGGCATTAAACTCAACCACATTTGCTGTACCCCATTGCAAAACAAGGTCGAGCTCTCGTTTGAGTTCAATGACAAGATTCTTACGACTGTCTACGGTTTCTTCCAAGATCCGAACGAAATATTTTGCAAATATTTTAAGATGAAACTACCTATAATATGGAATAATTTATGCGTAAATCTTTTTAAAACTAGAAAAGATATAAGTTCCGGCCTGGGGCAGGTCGATTTTTTTCAGTGTATTTCTTCTATTCATATTTTATACAAATTCAAAAGATAGCAATGGTGTCAGGCTGGTTGCCAAAATCGAATGCAAAACATGTAGCAGTATTATCGATATTGCACCGATCCCAAATTAATTGGGAACATAAAGAAGACACTAGTCTTAAAAGACAATATATAATATTCATATCGGACACTTTTCATTCTTATTTATTATTCAATGATTGTGGTCATTTTTATATTTAACTACTTGTTCGTCGAAGGTTATTACTGCTCCCCGACACTGGGTCTTCCTATGGGAGCATCTCCAGGTAACCCTACCGCCATGTTTATGATGGAGATAAAACTTGAAGTCGTCGAAAAGAAGAATCCGGTTCCCACGTGCTGATTCTACAAATATCGCTGAAAATATAGAAAGATTTAGAATACTATTAAAAAATATAAAGATTGATTCAAACAGTGGACGGGACGGGACAGCGAGGTGACTTAAGCAGTTGTTATGTACTAGTAAATACAGCAGATGTACCCGCGTTAAAACGTCATAGCGTTTTGTCAGAGCGTTGCATTCTGCTAGCACCGACGCCCAGTGACTCTAACATGATATATTTTTGTGTTTTTTGTTTGTTTGTTTGCAAGGATTGTTAAAGCCATGTGATGCCGGCAGAGTAGAATAGCATCACCCCATATCCTCCAATGGGTGTCGTAGAAGGCGACTAGAGGAACCAAAAAAAGGGGTATTGATCAACTTGTACTCCGTCCATCAATCCGCATTGGGCAAGCGTGGTGGACTACTGCCTATATCTCCTTCGTTGAAAAGGAGAGGCCTTGTGTCCCAGCAGTGGGTCAAATTACAAAGGCTGTAATGAAGGATTGTTACTTTTTGGGTTTGCTGTCCCCTTTCTGCAGGCGACAGGCAGGCAACCTGTCACTATTCGGAGGCACTGCATGGCACATACTGTCCAATGTGGCTTAATGTGTAATAAAATGTTTCCTAAGGCTCTGCTCAACCTAGTTTGAGACTACGGTTGTGATGTGTATAGTTCCCAAGCAAAGAGGCTGGAACAGACTCAAAATAAAATGTTATCGAAGATTTTGAATCCCATCATCTACTCGTAAACGTCGTGTATATAGGCCCTTCTATGAAACAACAGGATAATAAATAAAAGAAGGTTATTGGGTAGTAGACATTTATGTAGATAATAATTTTCAAGAACTACAATTCAGAAACCAGTACAAAGAAAATGAAATGAAAATAGTCATAGCCCATCACGGATAAACGACACATTTTGTGTCAATATATCCAGTGCAACGCCACGATTTAAAAAAACTTATAATAGTCTTGACAGCTTATTAATGAAAATAACAGACTGAAATGATTAGCCGAATTTCTCTGTCCGCAGTTCGTTGTAACGTCTTTCTATTTCAAATATTAGTCTGTATGGAAAAAAATAGTTTTTTTTGTATGACCAAGCTGAACGGGGTCTCATAAATGATATTTGTATAGCCGAATATGAAATTATCTGCGAACAGTAATTCGAAAAACCAAACTGAACTCGTAATTCAAATAGGCACTAAATTAGCAAACCCTGTTTAAAAATCGTGGCTCTAAACAATCTAGTACGAAATCTTTGTCACACAAAGATATGCCAGTGACAAGTTGATGATTAAACTCTACTGACAAAAATGTTAGTAGAGTTTAATCATCAAATTTAAATTTATATGAGAATCAAAATGAGCTTTGAAAAACAAACATTACTTAGGTATAGATCTTATTGAATTAGAACTAATTTCAATCAAACTTACAAAGAAAAAACATATGATCTTATCCTCAGTAGGATTACCTATGCTGGCACTTCACATGACCGTATTTATCAAACATTTGTGTTGCATCTCTATCATAGTATTTACAGAATGAAAGGGATGCAACACAAATATTTGTAAAATACGGCCATCTGTACCCTTAGTATAAGTTTTGATAGTTTTCGAGCTCGATCAAACGTATCCCCTCTTTTCATACATTGTCCACTGTTTCTGATAGTTTACGCTAGAGGTACTACTAGTGGGCATTGTATGAAAATAGACGATAGGTGTGATCAAGCTCGCAAACTAACAAACTCATACTAGGGGTACTGAAGTGCCAGCATTACAGAAACATTAGAATTATCTAAGTAGGTGTATAAAGAAATATCATTATACTCGGCTTCGTCCTCAAGATTAGCATAATAAGACAACATGTAGTATCGCCTAGCGTTTCGCCACATACACACTATATTGAGGGTATTTCGAAAATATTTAACTTATTTTTTCTTTAAGACGGTAGTTGTAGTCCATGTCGCCCCGCCATAGTTCGCCGGCTCTCATTCGCGTTTTAGTGCTTCGCCAGTACACACGTACCCTTGCTCACGCAGAAATAAGTAATAGTTCGGTTTGAATTTAAAATGCCTAAACGTAAGTCTCAAGATGATTTCGAGTACTTAAGTAAAAAGTTACGCAAATTAGAAAGGAAAATACGTCGGAAGACGCGGTGCTTGTCAACTTCTTCTTCGGACGGACCTCCAAAGGAAAAAGAAGGTTAGTTTTTTTATATATCTAAAATATTGTAGGCTAATAATAACAATGCTATTGGTGTAATAATTACGGTATTGCAAACAAGACGAGGGCTTGTTTCGTACCATAAAAAGTACCGCGGGTAGTCAACGGGCTATCCCTTTACTTCTAATTTTATACCACCACTCAAATGTAATAAAAGTGATGCCTTTATTTTACCATAAGTAGGTATATACCGTGGGTTTGCGTGCTTCTCTTTGGAGCTGTCACCGCCCGTAAATTTAGTTTTTCAAACAGTATACTAGGACTGTTTATTAACTAAATATGGTATTCAATACAAGATTCCTTTTTCTTACAATTCCAGACGAGAACCTCGAAGAGGACTTGTCCGTAATAGACGTGGAACCATCGGATCCAATTATTGATGCGTCACAACAGTTGATGGAATCGAATGATATCATGTCGCTAGGTGAACCTACCACTAGCGCTTCCTTGGCAGCGGCGCCAGACGTTGCTGAACCAATTCTTGACAAAGATATAATGGATATTCTTGGTTGTGACCCCACAATCGAGACAAAATATGGCAAGGATATTAATTCCGATTTAGCCGTTCGATTGCAACATTACTCAACTGTTGGAATAACTAAAGAAGGTCGCAAGGAACTCTGTGAAAGGTATCTAATACCAAATAACTGTAAGCTTTTTGATGCTCCTCAGCTAAACGCAGAGATTAAGGCCGCTTTAACGGATATAGTAGCTAAGCGCGACAAATATATAGAAAATAGACAGAAACAATTAGCAACTACCCTATCTTGCTTAAGTGAAGTATTGTCACATCTTTTTTCGGCTTCGACTAAAGATACATATTTAATAAAACTTATTATGGATGCAACTCGCAATCTCTGCGACTGCCAATACAACGACTCTGTGACCAGACGTAACTTTATTCTTTCTACCTTGAAAAAGGATATGAAAGAACAGCTCCAGAACACAAAATTAACGAATTTTCTTTTTGGCGATAACCTACTGGAGACCATAAAAGTTGCAAAAGCAATTAATAAGTCTGGAGCAGAACTAAAGGCGTCGGTCCCCTTGCCGAAACAAATACAAAACAAGAATAAGCCTATTCCCGGTTCGTCAAAAAATTGGAAAGCGTCGTTTCCTCCCAAAAAACCGCCGGGGCCTGGAGCCCCGAAAACGAAGGAGCCGGTGCCTCCTCCGAGGAATCGGCCGTCGAGCTCATACAAGCAGTCGCAGCCTCGGCAGAACAACACGCGCCGCTAGAATCGGTAAGCAAGTACGCTGGTAGATTATCTCTGTTCTATAATCAATGGGCTATGATTACTCAGGACCAAACGGTTTTGTCATACATACAAGGTTACAAAATTCCCTTTACAACGCCGGTTCGTCAAACTTGCCCACCAAGAATACCTCATTGTTCAGTTCAGGAAAAGCAACACTTTGATGAAGCTATAAATAGTCTAATATCAATAGATGCTATTTCTGAGTGCACACATTGTGATGGTCAATTCTTGTCCAGCATTTTTTTAATACCGAAACCTAACGGTAAATTTAGATTTATCCTTAATTTAAAAAACTTAAACAAATTTATTAACACTAAGCTGATTAATAAAAATTGCTTTATGGCAAAATTAGACCTTAAAGATGCGTACTTTTTACTTAAAGTACATTCAGACTCAAAAAAGTATTTACGCTTCCAGTACAACAAAAAATTGTACGAATTTAATGTTTTACCTTTTGGCCTCAACACGGCACCTTTTATATTCACTAAAATAATGAAACCCGCTGCGCGGTTACTACGTATGGCAGGACAAGTATCGACCATATATCTAGACGACTATTTTTTAATTGGGAAATCCTTTAAGCATTGCCTTAATAATATTAATTTGACCAAGACATTATTAGAGTCCTTGGGCTTTTTACTAAATGAAGAAAAAAGCTGTTTAATACCTAGTCAGATATGTTTTTAGGTTTCCAAATAGATTCAAATAAAATTCAAGTAAGTTTGACTCCAGATAAAGTCGTAAAAGTATATAACAAGATAAATAGATTTATAAATTTAAATACAAGGACGTGTAAAATACGAGATTTTGCACAATTTGTCGGTTTATTGGTTTCCTCATGCCCAGCCATTGATTATGGTTGGCTTTATACTAAGAACTTTGAGCGCCTTAAATATTTAAATTTAAAAAAGGCTTATGATAACTATGATAGATACATGTATCTACCTGAATCAATAATACCTGATCTTTTGTGGTGGAAACATGCTATTAGATTTTCCGTAAACAAAATAAAAACTGAGATATACTGCGTAGAAATTTATACGGATGCCTCAACAACGGGATGGGGAGCAGCGTGTGGAGAAGAGACAGCAAGCGGGTTATGGAGTAAAGACGAAATTAATAACCATATTAATTATCTTGAAATAATGGCAGCATTTATAGGGTTAAAAATATTTGCAAAACATTTAAGAGACTGTGAGATATTATTACGTATCGATAACACGACTGCTATCTCTTATATCAACCGCATGGGTGGGATACAGTTTCCACACTTGACCTCTGTCACCAAAAAATTATGGCAGTGGTGTGAATGCCGTGGTTTACATGTATTTGCCTCTTACATTAGATCGGCTGATAACAAGAAAGCAGACTTTGAATCCAGACGAATTCACCCTGACATAGAATGGGAACTTACAAATACAGCTTTTCAAAGAATTGTTACACAGTTTGGCACTCCTAATATTGATTTGTTCGCTAGCAGAATAAACAAAAAATGTAATAAGTACGTATCATGGCACCGTGATCCGGATTGTTATGCAGTGAACGCTTTTACTATATCTTGGAACAAATTTTATTTCTACGCGTTCCCTCCTTTTTCTATGATACTAAAAACATTAAGAAAAGTTATTTCAGACAGAGCTACGGGTATCATGGTGGTTCCCATGTGGCCCACCCAACCATGGTACCCTTTGTTTCAGAGTATCTTGCTATCGGAACCGATTATACTAAAACCAATAGATAATTTGATTATTTGTAATTCCAGACATCACAGCATCCACACCAAGCTTACACTGGTTGCCGCAGTCTTGTCAGGGCAGCATGGCTGAACAGAAGTCTCCCCCCGTCATCTATAAATGTAATGTTGGCATCCATTTCTAATAATTCATTTAAACAATATGACGTTTATCTTAAGAAATGGCACCAGTTTTGTTTAATTAATAACGTAGATATATTTGAAGCATCAGTACCTAATATTATTTATTTTTTTACAAAATTATACAACGAAGGTGCTCTATATAGCACTCTTAATAGTTGTAGATCAGCATTAGCTCTGATTTTAGGGCACAACATTAGTAACGATGATAGAATCAAGAGGTTCCTTAAAGGAGTCTATCGACTGCGGCCTCCATTGCCTCGTTATAATATCACTTGGGATACGTCTATTGTACTGGATTTTTTAAAAAATTGGTATCCCAATGAAGATATTTCATTAGATATAATTTCTAAAAAATTAATCACCTTGTTGGCCTTGGTCACAGCTCATCGGGTACAAACCTTTTCCAAAATACTAATTGAAAATATTGACATTTTCCCTGACAAGGTTTGTATAAAAATACCTGATCAAATTAAGACTTCTAGAGCAGGCTCTCTGCAACCTTTGTTATGTTTACCTTTTTTCGTCGAACAACCAAATATTTGTCCGGCAAGAACATTAATAGATTACTTAACCAAAACTGAACCTCTCCGTAATGATATTAAAAATCTTTTCATAAGTTTCAAGAAACCTCACAGGACTGTTTCTACCCAGACACTTAGTAGGTGGATTAAGAATGTATTAAGTGAAAGTGGTAATGATATTTCAATGTTTAGTGCCCATAGTACTCGGCACGCAGCCACATCAATGGCGCACCGACTAGGGCTCAGTATAGAAACCATCAGGAACACTGCAGGTTGGAGTGGTTCCTCTAACACATTTTTTAAATATTATAATAGATCAACTATTGTAACCAATAGGGATAGCAATGATTCTTTTGCAAGAATAATAATAAATAATTCTTAAAAATCTGTCCTAATTAGCGATAGCATGATTTAATTTTTTGAATTTGATTATTGACAATCGTTGATTATACATTATATGAATATGATTTAGAAATCAATAATAGAATCAATGTTTATTATTTCACAACAATTGATGAAATTTACTTTACGACACTGCTCTAAAAGTCTACATGTTGTCTTATTATGCTAATCTTGAGGACGAAGCCGAGTATAATTAATGATTAAACGAGCTTACCTGAAGTGAAGTTCAATCATAATTATACGAAGGCTTCGTCCGAAGAGATTAGCATCCCTCCCTCCCTTATGAATCCCTGAGGTGTCGCAAAGTAAATAGTAGGTACTCAGATGTATACTAATCTCTAAACTAAATGAGAGCCGGCGAACTATGGCGGGGCGACATGGACTACAACTACCGTCTTAAAGAAAAAATAAGTTAAATATTTTCGAAATACCCTCAATATAGTGTGTATGTGGCGAAACGCTAGGCGATACTACATGTTGTCTTATTATGCTAATCTCTTCGGACGAAGCCTTCGTATAATTATGATTGAACTTCACTTCAGGTAAGCTCGTTTAATCATTAATTATTACTAATTTGTTTCAATAACGATAACAACTTAGGTTCCTACTTATTTACCAATCAACATGAAATATTTATAACAAAAACAGTCTTAAGGCTAAAATACCCTGTAGGTAGGTCATTTTGAAAGAGGTAGAGTTTATCAAAAATACGTTATTTCTAATTCTACTCTTGTATATTTCTAAAATGGCCAGGTATTCAAACGCTCGTCATGTAAAAATCTGCTTATAAGCATTCTGGACTTGCTCACACATCATAGCGGTGGCGAGATGACATGAGCGTTAAAAGGTAACTTTTCAAAGAAGCGTTGTAGGAACTTACTTTCCTTAAAACTACTATAATTTAGAAAAAAATCTAAATTATATTTAAAATTCGTCCAAATTGTATTGGCGATACTATAAAACGACGCTACAACAAAATCTAGAAAGAAAACTAACATATACTTACTTACTTCTTAGTATTAAACCAACCTTATTTACTTTCGCAGTTCTAAGTTAATACTAAAATAGGTGTACATTTGGGTATCATAGGAACAAATTTACCTTAAAAACTATAATGCAAAATATAAATTAAAATATGTCAAAATGCAAACAAAAAAGTATTTTCCCTTTATGGTATCAAACATATTTTTCGTTTTTAGTATAATAGGAACTTATTTCACTTAAAACTATCATCCTAATTGCTACAACGAAAACTGTCAAAAAATAAACGTAAACATATATAAATAAGAAAACAAACAATATTCTCTTCCCATTTGCAAACAAAACATTAACTTTAACAATCAAAAATTAAAAACAAAAAATTGCACAAATTAATTAATTAGTCTTCAGTTTTTAGCAAAGATTTTCCCTTGGAAAGTGATACCTGTAAGAACATTGTACCGTAATAGACAATCCTGATAGTATCATCTATCTATAGTACTGTATCACAAAGAGCTCTGATAACACATAATCCAAAAGGGTTGTGTTAATAAGCTCTTCTGTTACATTAAGAGGCACTTTTCTAGGAGGGATCCAAATTGTATCGTTAGTTGAGTTTTACTACTATTAAGGCCTCTATAATTCGAGCATCTATTAATTGACAAATATTTTTAACTGATAAACAGGCTGTATCTATCGATTCAAGTAGCCTTGACAGCTTTATAGAGGGTTATTTGCACCGGATATCAATAAACTGACACCAGTGTCATTTCCATTCCAGTTAACTAACATTTTATCGGATTTTAATGTCAATATATTTGCCGATATGTCTATAAGGATTCGTCAAAAGATCCGTACGCACCACGTATAAAAAGCTACTGTACGACGAGCACCGTCGGCATACAAACGGAGAAAACATTTTCGTATCCCTATTTCTTATCCAATATTTATAATATTTTCGAATGTTTGAACATAATAACAAGATATGTCCGTAAGTTTTCCTATTTTTTCAAAATAACCTTAAATGTATTTCTCATTAAAAAAAAAAGAAAAACATACAGAAACAGTTTTTTTCTTGGTTAAAAGCTACAATGCTAAGAAATAGGGGTGGTAAAAAGTTTTCTGTTTGTATGGAAACGTGATCGACATCTTCTTATGTAGGTAAGAGGCTTCAACAGTCACTTCTTGTTTTCTTGATACACAAACGAAATTTGTTGTATTAATAATTAAAAGCAGCTATTTATGGTTATGCTCACGTGAAGTTTTGATTATGATATCGTCTTTCGTATAGAGCATAGCTTTGCAACTAGACAAGCTGCAGTGCCAACCCTGTTGATTTTTACGACTTCTGTTGCTCTTCACGAAAGTATGTTTTCCAACAAAGATCCCTAGTCTTCCTCGGGCATCACGCCCAAAAACTGGCACTGTAAAGACAAAAAGCGTGCAAAAGAGTTGCAACACAAAATTTATACTGAATGGTAATGTCGTCAAATCCAGAGATGGTTCCTCAAGAAAAATATTTTTTTAACTAAGCATTAAAAATACTAACTTTAACATTTTTTTATAACTTTTCTATTTCAACATCAAATTTTTTTTTTTCTAATTATATCTTGTTTTAAAACAGGATTCCACAGAAAAAAAATCTGTGTATTTGTTTTCTGCAATTTCAAACAGAAATCCTTGTATAACGTTATTTGAAAGTTAATACGAAAACAACAAGTACCTTTAATAGTAAATATTGACTAAAAATGGTACATAAAATCTAATAAACAATGTCCCTTTGACATTTATAATTAATAAACAATAATGAAATAACAATTATAGAATGAATACGACGACATTGCCATGTAGTTAACACAAAGAAAAACACAAAATAGAACATGCCAAAAATTACACAAACATGCATAAAATAGAAACTAACTACAAAATAACAAATGCAAAGGTAATCTTCAAGCAATGTCTCGTAAAAAAATGACAATGGAAGATGGATGGCGCTAAGAAATGCAAGCACGAAATTCTCGATGAAAAGTGAAAACAATTATCAAACTTAACATAAGATTACTAAGATTAAATTAAAATATTAGTGAACTTTTGGTCAATTTGTAGAATGATGATCTACAAATTTTACCAAAAATTCACTAATATTTTACCTTATTTGGTAAGAGTTATCAAATTACAAAATCTTACTGTATTTTAATGCATGGTAACGGGAATGTAATCATTTTATTTAAGAATATTGTTAAGAGATACCAAACATTTAAATAAACAAAAGCAAAAATCTTAATTCAAATTCAACAGTTTTAAAAGCAAATAAAAATAAAAATTGGGGCACAGTTTAGAACAAGGAGTACCTACTGTGTTGAAACTTAACACAAAACGTAAACTGTGTAAAAATATGTTACAGAAACACTTCAGAGCGTTTACACACTACGAGTTTTAGCAGTCATACAAAAGCGATGCAGTGGCGATAGGTACAAGTTCGTCGATTACAGGCAGCAGCAGCAGTCGGCATGTCGCCGCATCACTACTGGTTTCTAAGTCAAAGTCAAAGTCAAAATTACTTTATTCATTTAGGTACAATTTGTACACTTATGAAAGTCAATTTTGATGCCATCGGTTCGAGAGTCTACCAGGAGGCCTTGTTCTGAGAAACGAAAACCAAAAAGACTAAGTACTTATCTATATGAAATACCTAGTTAGCGACATCTCGTCTGCACATAAATATAGAAAACAGTAATGTCACGGCGACACGTCGCCTGCTGCTGCTACCAGTATCAGGCTACCAACTTATAATGTAGCGCGTATGCGCGTATTATATTAAAAGTCGGAGTGTAATAAAGACCCATATCAAAACATTTACACTGTGTAATGCCGGCTGTACACTCTCGCCGAGACACCCCGCTAGAGGCCGAGAGCGAGAGTGTACATGGTGCTCTGTTCTCTCTCGCCTGGCCTCGGTCGGCCAGGCGAGAGTCAAAGGCTCACATTGATCTCGGGAGGAAAACGAGAGTGAATATGTACACATTCGTCGTTCATTTAGTTGTCCGCTGATTCTGTTTGTGGTCGAGAGCGTTCTCGGCAGAAACTCTTGACGTGAGTGTACAGCCGCCATAAAGACTCGTGTATTCAATGTTGATGCTCGTTAGTTGTCTGAATAATGACGTCATCAAGTGTTACAATGCTAGCTCGGCAGCCATTACTACTCTTATTGCACTTCCAACGCCTCCTGCGGCCATCATTCGATGTCGATTGTCTGCTGAATCGATAAGGACCCACGTCGATCACCGTATTCCCGTAACGGGTCACGCTGAACACGACACCTAAAACAAAACACCTGTTAAAATACCAATTCAAAATAATTTCAATTTTTTTTTTCATTAGAATCCTATGAATTTTATACGAGTATACTAATGTTGAGATTGAGGGAAATGAAAATAAGTTTATGGCCAAATCATTTTATTCGATAGGTATAAAAAGTCCTATAAAAACAACAAGTACTTAAAGGAAAAAAACAATACCTAACACTAAGTCATACGTAGCGAAGCCGACAAACATGACGAGACTAGCGACACCTACACACATAGGGAAGGCGAGCGGGGGTCGGAGACAAACAGGTTTATTTGTAAATTTATGTGCAAACGCTCATTTTTTTGCGAAATCAGAGTTGCTTTCATAGAAAAATGTTGTTTGTATTGGTGACATTTTGTTATGGTTTGGAGGTTATTTGTGTTATACATATACTTAACCCTGTTTAAAGTCTGATATTAATTGAACCGTCACGGGCTAGACACGACCCACGCCCGCACGCTGTATGTGCTAAGTATGATTTTCACAATTATTTCTATGAAAAACATAATCAGTTAAATATAATTTACAATAAGTACAGCACACACCCTACTAGAAAGAAAGAAAGAAAAACATTTATTATTACTAAAGTCGGTCCTACAAAATCGAACTATTGATCCGATATAAGTCTACAAAAATACTAAGGTGTGTACGTATACATTCAGCTGACTGTCGCAAGGGTCACATTCATAACCCATACTACCTTATAGCCTAGGAACCATCAACACGTCACGACCGTTCTATTTTATCGGAAGGAATGCATCTTGCATTCAAGAAAACGCTATATATTGAAAACCTTGCTGCCAACCAAAACCCAATGGAAATAAAAATTGGCAATGAATATCTTTTTATCACGTTCTCGACGAAGATTTTAAAGCCACCTTTAAGGTAGTTTTTAACTAAAAAAATAAACCAAACGCAATAAAATATTGACAGTTCTAGTAGGGACATCGCTGGACCTTAGTTTCCTGGCTATACAAACTTGGCCGACAACGCGATAGAACGGTATACATTGACGACTTTTGATGTCCATTGGCTTTTAGGTAGGCATATTTGGTTTGGTATTGGTTGCTTGGTTATTTAACCGAAGTTCACCAAAGCACAAAAAAATGCAAGCCTTGAGTGGTAGTAGCAGGCCACATTTCGAGGAGGCCTGACGGCCGTTGGGGCGGAAAGGTCCTCGAATGGCGGCCGCGTACCGGGAGACGCAGCATTGGTAGACCCCCCACAAACGGACCGGTGAACTGGTAAGAGTCGCGGGAAGCCGCTGTATGCGGACAGCACAGGACCGCTCGAGTTGATGATCCTTGGGAGAGGCCTATGCCCAACAGGGGCGTCTCTTGGCTGAAATGATGGTGATTATTATTAGCACCAAAGTCAATGTATAGTTTTCTCGCGTTCGCGACTGAAAATTTAGAGTGGCTTCTTGAAGTATCACGTCTTCGTCGTGCCGAAAACCAATTTTAAACATAAATCACGAATATTTTATTCTAACGCTATTTAGTGACAATATACGATCATTATTTTAACTTACATTCTACATATTGCTATTTGTTAGTTTTCACGAAACGGGTTCCTTACAATAAAATGTATGGAAAGCCCTTTTTAACCCTACGATAATTTGTTTAGACCTAAACTGAACATACTAAAGTTATAGTATTCCCTACAACGTAAGTTGCGTAAAACTAGATTTTCTAATAACAATAAGTAATGGAATTCAAAATTTTTTCAGTTTTAAAGATATATTATAATTATTTCGTATTAAAATTAACAAAATGAAATGATGACCTCATATTATTGTATACTTATTTCTAATAATTATCAAATAGTCCGATTGATGATTTGAGGTATTATAATTTCCTTTACTTATATGATCTGAGATAATTTCACATAGACCACATAACATTGTCAAATAATATTGATTAATTTGGTAAAATAAATACTGTTAGATATCAATCATTAGGTAGGGAGAAGAATTGAATACCTACTATTATATTAGCATTGCAATTTTTCTTATCAAAAGCAGCTACAAAATCGAGCTTAAAACTTACGACAATCAAATTTGTATACAATACAACTTGATCGGAAATTGAATCGATATTTCAGCAATATCGATTCAATTTCCGATCAAAATAGTTTTTTACATTAAGATAAGGCTGGTTACATATTAAAGGGCGTTTGCCGCGCGTTTCATGCGCGTCATCCGAAAACGGAGGCAGGACCGCAGCAAGAACAGCTCGTATATCAGTTATATTTGGAGAGGAGAAAGTTACTTTTGGTTTAGCCGCTTTGAATGTTAAAACTTTTGTCTTGAAAATAGAACCACGAGTAATACCAGCTACTAAGGTAAATAAGAATGAATCGGTAGCGATGATAGAAGTTACACTATTTTTTTATGGGAAAGGGGACAAACGAGCAGACGCTTCACCTGATGGTTAGTGATCAGCGCCGCCCATGGACATTAGTAACACCAGAGGAAATGCGTTGCCGGCCTTCAAAGAAGGAATACGCTCTTTTTTTGAAGAGTTCGAGGTCGTATCAGTTCGGTAACACCGCTGGCGACAATTGGTTCCACAGATACACACTGGACACCATATTATTGTCTACTACCAAGGTATTGGCGACATGGTTTTAAGACCCACAATTAGTAGTCTTCTTTTTTTTGTCCTAATACAGAGTGTAAAAGGACCTAAGACAAATCCGAAGTCTGCGCATTCTATACAGAAAAATATAAAAAATATTGGTGTGAAACGATGTTTATTTTTTGGTGTTAAAAAAACTCCAAAAAATACAGCGCGCAAGTCGCGCGGCGCTTAGCAACTTGGAGACGTGCGCGATGTTCGGTCGGCTGAGTTGAATGGCCCCGATATCGAGCGGTTACATTAAGCGCTGGATGTTTCTAAGCCATTTTTTTGTATGAAATTGCTTAAATTTTTGATAATGTTTCTTTGGACAAATATTAAGAAACAAGGTTTTCAATGTGTTTTCATAAAAATCTTGAAAAAGAAATTCTAACTTTGACTTTCAATAACTTCATAACTATTTATTTCCCAAGTATAGTCTGGAAGAACAAAATAGTCCTAATGATCAAAGGAATACGCAGTTCTCGGCTTTGTTACGCCCGTTATATATGATATCACTGTTATACTACCTGCCTGCTAGCTACCTGCAACAAATTTTAGCGTAATTTTAAGGCCGGCTACCTGCCAAACACCAACCCTCCTTGGGTACCTACTGACATCGCGCACAGGGTTCTGTAACTCCATCAGTCGGCTTTTACACCCACGAGATAAGAAGGGTTAAGCCTATTCATGAACAGAAACTACTGCAGCCCACAATCATCATCATTAACAGCTCATATCACCGAGGGGCTCGAGCCTACCCCATATTAGGGGCGATTAGGCCTTAGTCAACCACGCTGGCCAAGTGCGGATTGGTCGACTTCACACACAACCTATGAATTTCTTCATAGGTGTGTGCAGTTTTCCTCACGATGTTTTCCTTCACCGTACAAGCGGCGATTAAACGTACACATAATTTTTTGAAAACACATTGGTACGTGGCGGAGTTCGAGCCGGTGCCTCCCGGTTGGGAGACAACATCCTTACGTACTACGCTACCGACGCTTCTCGCTCTTTTCAGCCCACAATGACTACAGTAGAAGATTACAAGACACAGTTTAGCATTACACGATTTTCCGCCAAATACATGACAACCGACCGCTACCGATTTGTAGTAGCGGATCTTAAGAATGTGTAACCAGCTTAATAAAGTACAGCAAATGGCTACAAGTAAACCATACCAGTGGAATGTTTTATATACTACAAGTTACCAAGACAGAAATAAGATCCTGAAACTCAGGCAGGACACACCAATATTTAGGAACATTATTTACATTACACATTAGCACTATACATTCATTTAATGTAAACATTTAATTTTATTTTACACTTAATTAGGATCTTTCAACACACAAATCAATTTTTACTTGTACTCGTTAGGAAATCACAATCATTATCGTTTACCATACTACACTAATGACAAATGATCTTGGTAGATAACTAATGGTAATATCTATAAAAGGTAGATAATTACATAATATGCATATTTATGTGAACAGTTCATAGAACACTAGGAAATAGATATATCTAGTTTTTTAAGGTCACGTTCAAACCAAACGCATGTTCAGGTGCCGTTGAGCGAGCTTTACGCAGTTTATATACTTAAAGCTTTGTCCGTGCACATTGCGCGATCGAACGGCTATTAGACGCATGAAAAGCAGCACGCGCGTTTCTCGCGACCGTTTGGCGTGCTTTTCGCGAACCGCTCATTAGCAGCACGCCAACACGTCCAAAACAGTCTTTAAGATACATATATGTATTTTTGGATAACACGAAATGGCAAAGACGCTTGCGGTCCACTTGGTGTTAAGGGGTTAGCCTTTAGACCCTTACAATATTAAGGGTAAATCACTTAATACTGCAAGTGCGTTGCCATCCTGGGGACTAAGATGATATGCCTTCCATGCCCAGTAATTACACTGGCTACCTTTCCCTTCAATCCGAAGCACAGCGAACTGCTTCACGGCAGAAATAAGAAAGGCGGTGGTACCTACCCAGACGACCCTACATGTCGGTCTACCACCTAGTAAACTAGTAAACTCTGTGCAGCAGACGGGCTACGTAGCATAATACATTTGATGTGAACGCGACCTTAAACCAACAGACCTGATACAAAAATCTATAGGTAACAATTTACAACCCTATTTCTACTCCTGTTGGTAACTACATGTACTTATATAATTAAGTACTGCTTATATTGAACTGTAAAAATATCCTTAATTTGAGCTTTACTACTATAGACTTAATGATTATGCTCATTTTGTGTTCTGACAATGACGTCTTCAAGGGTGGTGATAGACGCACGACATCCAGCGGGCGTCTTCACACAGGTCCAACGAATAGTGGGACCTTTGGATCTGTTGACGCGGTTGAACCGGTAAGTACCTATTTGTATCACCGGATTGCCTTTCCTTGACGTTCCAAAGACAGGCACTGAAACAGTACAACAAAAAATTAATGACCGCGCCAAATTTGACGCGTACATAGCGCGCGCCAAAGCGTCGTCGCTCTGAATGACAGTATAATATTGTCATATTATAACACAATTCAGCGCTATATCACAGCGTCAGACTAGTGCACTGACGCACGCTAAATACGAGTTCTGATTTGCGAAGCCTTTAGTTTTATAATTCATTTAAGTATATCGAATATGATATCTATTTCGCACGTATTAATTACAAACAGGAGGTGAGAAAAAGTGAGCTAATATATGAATAAAAGTTGAGAGTATTTTTTTTATTAATATATCTGTAAATAAAAGCTCTAGGGAAAAATTCAAAAAAGCATAAATTTTGTCCACATTTATTTATTTATTTATTTATTTATTTATACTTTATTGTACACCAACAAACAATAAAATTACATAATCAAAAATATACTAAAATTGGTACAATGGGCGGCCTTATCGCTGTGTGCATTTCACTTTATTATTTATTAAATTATTTATATTATACAGCAATAAGGATTTTTTAGTGGTGGTGAATAAAAAATAAATACGCGAGTACCGTCTTCATCCAAAATAACACAAATTGAAAAAATCTTATCCAATCTTTATATCTTAAAATTCTTTTAACATACTTACTAAAATTATGTCTGTAAGTTGCCCTTTTTTCAAATGCAATTTTTTTTCAAAATAACTAAATACAGGCTGTCCCAAAAAATAGTGAAAAGCTGAACCCTAGAGATTATTTTTACTTTCGAGTTATGATTTTTAAAATTTTTTTTTAGTAGTTTCGGACTTTCAAGACATTTTTGTTTTTTATGAGGTTGTAAACATAGATACAGCCTTGATTTTTTTTCCTCACATAGCTGAATACATGACTAGCCAAACAAAGTCATCACCGTTCTCTTCAGCTCTTCAGATGTAAACACAGTGCAACAAGCTCGATGATTTTTTTAAGATTGATGATAAAACGGACATGTTTTTGAAATGAGTTTGAAAGAAAATTGATGTTTCTTTTAAATATAATATTTTTTTAAACTAAATTATTGATAAACGCTTTTTTGTTTGTTTTGAGGGGTTACTATTTTTTGTTGCACTGTGTTTACTCTGAAGAGACTTTGTTTGACTAGTCCTATATTCAGCTATCTGAGAAAAAAAATCTAGGCTGCATCTATGTTTACCACATCATTATGCACAAAAATGCCTTGAAAGTCAGAAACTACTGAAAAAAACTTTAAAAAATCATAACTCGAAAAGTACAAAAAGTCGTAGAACATACATTTATAGCAGTTATTCTGGTTTGTCTTGGACTACTCTATCTCTGGACTTCAGCTTTACTATTTTTGGGGACACCCTGTATATGTCGAATTTTGAAAAAAAAGAAACGTTAACAGAATAGAAATATAATATAACACAAGAGAATAAGGAAACAATTTAATAACTACAGCACAAAATTTAGAAAATTTACATTTCTTTGTTTTCTATCATACCATTAGAAATAAAGTTTACATTGACACGTGAGCAAAGGAGATTGGTAAAATTGGGCCTAACTGTTACAAGAACGGGATAGTGATCAAAAATTATTATGTATTTTTTTAGAATTTACTGTAAAATATCAACATTTCGTTCTATGGAGATTAATGTAACAAACAATAAGTGTTTGAACGATATTTATTCTACTTCCGCCATCAAGGAACAAGGAAAAATATTGCCAACAGTAAAATTGTATCATTTTTAATCGATTACTCTTTTATATTTTTAGATTTTTTTTAAAATTAGCTTATATATTATTGAATTATTGAAAAAAGAATAATGTATTACGACGTAGTCTTTTCTTTTTCCTGAATCAAAGAAAACCTGAAGTTAATAATCTTAGCGAAAGATTAAAAATTAATCGAAAGTATCGAATAATCGATAATCTTCATAAACTACTTTTTAAGCTGGCAACAATAAAACAAGCGGAAGCGTCATTTTGACATTTATTTATGATTTATGTATGACATTCGGTTCGCTTTCCGGGTTGTTTATTTGTGAGTTATACGCTTTTACGTGATTTTATTATGATTCCTATTTACTATCTTCGACAATTCTCGCTACTACTTTATGAGCCCTTTATGATTGTATGGTTTGATTCATTTGGAGGTAGGTATAGTATCTTTATCATTCCATTATCTGTTAGTGTTTTATTTAAAAATATATTTTTCACAAATAAGGAAGGAGGAGGAGGTTGTGGGTCATTTTCTCGCAATATGCCTATTGATATTTAATAAATAAAAGCCTATAAATAAGGTGATAGTGCCTGTTTATATTTTTGGTATCGTATCTTTTAATAACTACCTATCTTGCTAACCCCATAGAAAAGCATTACAATATTAATACTAAAAGAACGTGTATTTCTCGCTCTATAAAACAGTCCAAAAATCACCAGTGTAACGCTTAGGCCCAGAGTTCTTAGAAAGTTTACCATTCTCCTATATAAAGTACCAATATTCAGACGAACAGACGACCGACCGCACGCTTTATATACGCGCATACTCTGCGCGTTTCTTTTGCGTTTGCAATGTAACGTGTACCTTGCGATTCTCAAAGACATTTAGAAGTACATGGGTTGTATAGTTTGTACCATGGAGTAGGTTATATAGTCTTTGGTTTGTACCGAGTCAGAGTGTCGCAAGCTCACACAAAGAACTATTAAATTGAAACGACAAACACGTAACTACACACTTAAATCCGTGCACTCCTATTACGTAACACGTGCAAAAGATTTACTTGTGTGTGTGTGTGTGTTTGCGGGTTAATGCTAGCAGCGGCTCCATCATGTGCGAATAGTGTACTAAGCGATATTAGGAGCGCATTTTTTTTATAAATTTAAATAAATATTTAATGATAGAATAATTTTTGCGTTTACAAACGCGTAAATATTTTTTCTAGTTTTAAAAATATTTAGGCGTTTGTGAACGCAAAAATTATTCTATTATATAAGGTAGTTTCATCTTAACTGGACGTCAAATATTTGCAAAAATATTTCGTTCGGATCTTAGAAGTGTAAATTTCAAAGATTTGATGAAACAATGTTTACCATAAGCACCAAGCACTGACAAATTTCGACGGCGAAAGCAGTGCCCCGGTAGTGTAGTGGTTAACGCAGCCGCGCGGATTACGGATGCTCGGTTCGTTTCCCGCCTGGGGCAGGCCGATTTTTTTTCAGTGAATTTTTTCTAGTTTTAAAAATATTTTATGGTGTCTCTGAGTGATTGAACATGGAGGTAATTACCTAATGGTTATGATTATTACGAATCTTAACAATTTGATCGAAGAGTGTCGTAAGTCCTGCCTTGCAGCCGCCACTCTTAAATCTAACGCACTTCCACCGGCATTGGTCCGGCCGGGTTTCTGAGTAGATAAGGTAGTACCGATACTGTCCAATACGGAGCATTGGGTTGCCTTCCTTCGTGGTAGAAAACTCAAGAGCTGTAACATACATATATACGAATTAATAAAATTCAACGATATTAAAGCCGCTGCTTATGAAAACATCCACTGCAACCCACGGACACGCAACAGATAGCAGCAACGAACTACACCTTAAATGATCAGCTTCCAAATTCTATTCCGCGCCCGGCTAACATGGGTTTTGTACTCTAACAGTTTCACTACTTCCTTCCTCTTATTACCATCTTGATGAACTCAGACCATCTTTTATTGGTCTGAGCTGGTGAACTGTATTTGAAAAATACAACATCAGGCTCTAGATACCTCATTCCAAAAAAAATTTGTTTTCTCTTAAATGTTATTTGTTGATAATAATACAATAACCAATTTAAACAATGATATATTTTATTTACATATTTTTATTTTAGACTTACACTACACTTAACATAACTAACCAACTTACTATACGTGCCTTGTCCACAGGTTACCCAATCGGACAATACCTAATCCCAAAAGTAATAGTAATAATCCTGTGCCTTTACCAAAACTGAAACTTGGCAAAATTGTCAAATCTGACAGAGGCCATAATATAAAAATTGAATTTAATTGAACCACACCTTTGCAATTAAAACTTAACTTTTAGCTTTCTTTTCCATTGTTACTTTATTAAATTCGCATCATGACTAGGCGAATAATCAGGGTTTTTCCTTTCCTTTCTTCCACCAAAATCAATATAACGACGGAAACATATTTCATTTGGGCCAAAAATAAATGCATCTTATGTTTGGGAACAAATATTATAAATGAGTCATAACAAGTATCAATTTTCGTCTTCTGTAATTGTCCTCGACATTTAACACAAAACTTCATCGAGTACAATATTGCAAGTAGCACTTTTTAAAGTGGCGGACGCCGTCATGATGGCTGTGCTCAAAAAGATCAATACGCGTACACTTAGGGTCAGCGCTGACTGGTTTAGGCAGTAGTTCACCGTGCTTGCCCCATGCGGACTGATGGACGAAGTATAAGGTTATCAATACCTCTTTGCTGATACATTAGTCGCCTTCTACGACCACCATTGGAGAAAATAGGTTGAAACTATTCTACTCTGCTGACATCACAAGGCTAACACAAGGTAACATTAAGTCAGGCAAAAAGCTAAGGGCCTTGGGGTATCCAAAATAGTGCTAGCATGTCGTTTGATAACAGAACTTTGTAAAAATTTGTGAGTTTCTTACTCCGTTTTGCGCGAGCACTACACACATTAATTACACGCGAGTTAAATCCGTAAAAGTTGTTTTATTTATAATGGTAATATATTTATTTATTTAAAAAGATTCACGAGTGTATACATTGAAACATAAAGTAAATAAATTAAGTGTTAATAATTATGCTAACTGTAACAATCATTGTAGGTGAATACAGCATGCAGAAATAAAGACTTATTACTAAACTATACCTAACCCATAGACTTTACATAATTCTAGGACATAACTAATATAAAGATACATAAAATCTTATCTTATTTCACCTATTTTACCTGGGACCTGAAGTCAGGATCAGTTTAAGGATGTTTTGAATTGAATTTGGTTGTGGTACGCTAAGTATGATAAAATAAAAATCTGTAGTCGTTCCAGCCTTAGCGAGTGAGTCGCATAATGCGGTCTCCACACAACACTGCAATACTCGACTATGCTCCTTACGAGACTATTGTATAATAAAATCTTAACATGATTATTTTTGAAAACTTTGGCATTGCGTATGACAAAGCCTAACATTCGATATACTCTTTTTGTAATATTTTCTATGTGCGGCACAAAAGAAAGTTTTTTCTCAAACTCCTTGATCTCCACAACTCCTAAGGCCTTGATCTCCTCATTTTGATTTATAGAGACATCCTGTGTAATGCTCATTACGAGTCTTAACAATAACATTAAAGACTGTCGTAACTCCCGCCCTGCAGCCGAGGTACTTTTTGGCGCAAATCCACCGCAATTTGTCCCCCGAGGAACTGTTGATTCGGTAGTACCGATACTGTCCATGAAGAAGCATAGGATTGCCTTTCGTCGTGGTACAAAACACAGGAGCTGCAACCGCGAAATTCTTATATAAGTAGTACGTGGTACTGAGCGTCGTACGTCTCTATCTATGTGTGCTTGATAGAAAGTGACAAACGATTCTCAAGAAATGATTTACTTCCGATTGTCATTCTATAAAACTGGCCTGACCGCTCTGTCGCGAATGCCGCGAAGTTTCATAATCTGTAGAAATATTATTTTCGATTGGCGGTAGACATCAACGGTGCGAGCGGACGGTTTGCGTTCGTGACGCAGACGCAGCCGATTAACAGACACGGTCGGTGTATTTCAAGGAACCGTGAGTTTATACAATTTAGTGTTTTACGAATGTACTTTAACCTCTCGCGTGTCGCGCGGCAAAATGCATCGATACCGTTGAGTGTCGAGGCCTTGATGACCTCAAGTGACCTGACTTCTTTTACTATTTTGCTAATAAAACCTATAATTTTCATCCGATTTTTATGATTTAAACATTTTTAGAAACCTAGAAACATTGTCTAACCATTAAAATTAAGTAATCACAAATATGTACATACCCTTTTGACTGCATTTTAAAGCATTTAATTTCACCAACGGTCAAAAATTCTTCAATACAGAAACATTGACGATTCAGAAATCACGTAAAACTTGCTTTAAACCACATTATTTTTAATTACACACCAAGCATATACACTTATCATCATAAAACATCCAACACTGTGCACCACACGCATTTTTAAACCAAACTATAAAATTAAATACAGCACGACACACTATTGCACTCTGGCTGCCAAGATGGCGATCAAAATACTGACCAAAAAGTACGATTAGCAAAAAAAGTTAAACATTTCATTTACTAATTTATTCTTTTGTTCGTTGTAAAAAACTATTGTGATGATTTATTTGTTGATTTCTCGTGTTAATATTACGAACATGTAACTTAGTTAGGATTAGATAGTATAAGTATATCGTTCTATTTAGGCTTCTAAATTTCGTATGTGTTTTTTAAGAATTTCACGAAAACTAAAAGTTACGCCGAAAAGATTCTTTTTGATGTAAACCAGAATAAATCTTTAGTTGTAATTAAGAACTCTGCAAAAACAAAATACTATGGTAAGTAAGTATCAATTTAGAAATAAACTTAATACAAACATTGTAAAAATCGTGTAGATACATACAAGAAAATTAAATGTATTTCTGTATTACTTCATAATATATAATGTATTTGTTGCTGTACCTTTTACATAAATAAATCTGGTGTATTCTTTTATTTATTTTTAATTTCTCGTATACGTAGTATAGAGGAAGTCTTGTATTCGTCAAAAAATTCGTCCTCGAGATTTTGACGGTTTTCACATTTTGGACCACCCTGAGTCCAAAAATACCGTTTTTGGAACTATGTCTGTCTGTGTGTGTGTGTGTCTGTGCATTAGCACGATAACGAGTATGCTTTAACTTATTGCAACCAAATTTAAGATGCATGTATGACATCAAAATATAAGGTTTCTATCAACTTTTAAGTTGTCGATCACGAAAGTTAAGCAACCAAGTGGCGGTCGGTACTCAGATGGGTGACAAATATGAGAAAGTCTAGGGGAGATCACTCCCGATTTTTTGCATTCAAATACATAAAATACTAGAAAAAAGCGACATACCTCCCAACGTAGCTCCGGCTGGACTCGGACCAGCGACCATTCGCAAACCGGGCGATAGCTCTGACCACTGACAACCTCCGTAACACTCAGTAGTTAGAGAAGTCGCCCGGTTAGTCGACTTACTGCAATACTATAGATACTACCGACAGTATCGTATCAATGGTTAAAATTAAGCGATACCATATTGAATAATCTCGTCGTTGTCTAATACTATTAAGTAAGTCGTCTAATTTTTATTATCGATCGTATTGCAATAAGTCGACTAACCACTGCTTACCGGGCGACTGCTTATACCACTGAGCTACGGAGGTTGTCAGTGATCAGAGCAGTCATCCGGCGAGTCGACATACTGCAATACTATCGACAGTATCGATAATAAAAATTAGGCGATACTAAATTGATAAATTTCAATAGTATCGCCAAATTTTAAGCGTGAAGTCCCATCGAAAGTATCCATACTGTTATTGACTAAGTACTATTGAAGTATCGCCTAATTTTAACTATCGATCGATACTGTTGATAGTATCTTAGCATTGCAGGAAGTCGACATTTCTTTATGAATATTTACGCTACATATACACCACTATTTTTTAATTAGTAGAAAAATTTTAGCATGTTGTCCCACTCATCAAATTAAACAACTTTTGCTATGGGACCAAGACTGAAATCGAGAAAAAAGTCAGCTGTTCCCTACAATATGGCAATGCCTACTCCACTAAAATGTATGAAACAGATGATTTCATTCTTGGTCCCATAGCAAAAGTTGTTCAATTTGATGAGTGGGACCACATGCTAAAATTTTTCTACTAATTAAAAAATAGCCGTTTATAAGCGAATAAATTCAAGAAATGCGTGGGAATGATAAAAAAACGCCATCGTAAAATTCGTTATCCATTTAATAATTAACATTAGATTTCACAACAGTACCTTTAAATTTTCGAGGCTGTGGAAATCCTTCCAACACTTGGTACCAAAACAGAGTCCAACGTCACATACTGTGCAAGCAGACAAAACTCTTTTTTCTATGCCCTTGGCACCACATCTCGCACAACGTCGTCTCTTCGTTTTCCTACCTCGTGACATAACGGGGTTGTGAGGGATGTCGCGCCGTAATCGGGTTACATTGATATCTTCAACACTAGCTGGTCGAGAGACTTCTACTCGTCCCATTTGAGAAAGTTTCTCAGCTAATTCATAGCGGTAAGTTCGGTGATCAAAGGCCTCCAGATTCAGCTCGGGTGACGACTCTGCAATAAGAGGCACATTATGTACGAGTTAAGTACAGACACATTAAGCAGACGCTTAAAAAGCTTAATGTACCATTTTAAGCACCTTTTCCGTTCCATCAAATACATGGAAAGCATCTGATCTTTCAGATCAATACCACCCATGGAGAAATTATAGTCTCGGACGCTGATAGGCTTTTGAAGGGATTTCCCGGCCCTTGTCCCATCGACAGTTGTTTTGTCATGGAAAGTGGAAATCATGTTCACGATTTTTACATCTTTCCATGCCAAAACAGAAACATCGCCCGAATGCTGGGCTACAATTGTGCCCCTTGGCACGTTCTTTTTCAATTTATTCATTGCCTCAGGCACATGTTTGCGATTTGCACGCAAAGTGCCAAGGCAGTCAATTCCTTCAGATTTAAGATGTCGGGCAAGAGCAGGGCTGTTATAAAAGTTGTCCATGGTGAGACAGTGCCCCTTCCCCTTAAGGCCTTCAATCAGCTCTAAAACTATTCTTGTAGTCTTTCCTCCAAGATCAGAGCTGATTGAAGGGACATCATTGTCGACGTTTGAACTATGTGATTTGCCCGTATAGATTTGTAACCTATACATGTATCCGGTACGGGACTCACATAGCTCAAAGGATTTTATGCCGAAGCGAGCTGATTTCGAACGTATTGCCTGGATCTAGGACAGCCTTCCCTTGAAGAGAGTAAGGGATTCGTCTATTGACAAATTTTCTTCCAAACTGTACAGTTCTGAAAATTTCTTATTGAGATGGTGAATAACTGGTGACAATTTGTACAGCTTGGGAGAAAGGGATTTTCCTTCACTTTGTAGAGCATTCTGACTTTCATCATTATTATCAACAAAGTGAAGGAACTTTGTCAAAAGAATGAATCTATTGAATGACATCAACGTTCTAAAGCGCGGCATTGCTAAGACAGTTGATGTCATCCAATACTCTTTCTGTGTTGTTCTGGGGTCTAGGCCCATAAAAATAAATATTGCGAACAGTCTATACAGCTCTTCAACATCAGTTGGTGTCCAAGAAAGGAGCCGCGACATACGGGAGAGCACTTGTGTCTGTATAATCTGTTCCGCATATCTATTTGTATCTTCTGCTATATGTGACATAATTCCTATGTCCCATATAGCAGTAAAGGCGCTATCAACCTCGGAAAAATCTTTCGCTGGCCCGGGAGTACCTATAAAAGTATCACGAGTACCCGTGAAGGTACTAAATTCCTCGGACCATTTAAAATCGTTGTTGCCGCCGAGCAGGTCTTCTTGGCAACGGTCCGTCTCCTCTTCCATTTCTTCGATGGCCTGCTGGAGTTCAACGCCAAGCTCTGCAGTGTCATCGGGTATGTTTCGATCTATACGCGAGGAAGTTAAATCGACGTTTGTATCAAAAACATCGTCGTAGTCACTATCCATGTCACTTCCTCGTGCCGGAGTTTGATGCTCAACCCGAGCGGCAACTCTGCTAGGGCCAGGTTGTGGTGAAGAGGGCGCTAGTGGTAAAGTAGGAGGGAAGTTTGATGGTGCAGGTCCCAACAACCATCGGTTTATATGTGCTCCGTGCTGTGATAATGTTTCTTCAACATCCTCTTCTTCCACGTCAGCTGCTGCCACCTTTTCTAACGCTCCGAACCTAAAATATACAAAAGTATTATAATCATGAAAATATAACAATATCACATATTGGATAACTGCTAAAAATATCGAACAAAACATACTTACAACATGGGCACAGGTGGAGATTTTTGTCTCCTTATGCTCCCATGTGGAGTTTGTTCTAAATTTAAAGTTTTATTACTCCTCAGACTTCTACCAGGTGTCATTTCCACGGCATACCCTTGAAATAGAATACTGAAACAAGATATAAATAAAATAAAGGGAAAGAATATTCGCCAAAGTTTAAACATATAGGCAAAATAAAAAAGATTAAATATACTACAAAGTAGGTTGTTACCTTTTAACTGGTGGAGGTGATAATGTCATCTCGTCCCTCTCTAAATTTAGAGCTATATCTAAAAGTGACTGCCGCCTTTGACTAGCACCTGGCTGGGACTTGCTCAAGTCTGTTCTATAACTCAGCCGCCTAGGCTTGCGGCGCGGGTTAATTTGTGGAGTACCCGGCCTAGAAGTGTCCCTGAAATATAAAAATAAAAATTTCACATTTTCATATTTGTCCAAATGCTTTGTAAAAATATAGAAAAAAGCTTTATAAGTATAGATAGTATAGATTCCACCAATCTGTGTATAAGAATCAAGATATTTTATTTATTTAATATTTGGGTAAACATACAATATATATATATATATATTATGTGTGTGCATATATACATACATGCTTATGTATAAATTTCCACTGATAGGTTTACATATTATATATATTTAATAAATAGTGCCAATAATTTCTTTTTAGGCAAATTAGAAGTTAGCAAATGGTACCCAAATATTTCTTATGATAATGCTTACAGTTCCCATATTTTATATTAGTTTCTGACCGATCTACAATTTCCTTTATATTATTATGTACCTTCGGTAAAAAAAAGTTTTTTTTGCTATCAGTACTTTTGTCACTTTTAGGTTATCTTTTCACAAAAACAATTTATTTAAAAAAAATTAATATACATTTGGACCTAATGATGTTTAAAAATAAATTATGAATAGTTGTATTAGTATTTGGATGTTGATTTATATTGAAAAATCGCGTCCTATCATTCTTTACAGCGTATTTTATTCCAAAATTGTTTGACATTTTCGCGAGCACTTTACTTCAAATATTTTTACACTATGTAACAATAGATAAAAGTTCAAGAAAATCACATCAAAATAATCAATACATCTTTCTGTTAAATTTGACGTATAATACTTGTAATTTACTTACGAAAAATCATCTCTAAACATCTTGTTTACAAGCAGTTGCACTGACAGTACGCAATCTCGATCTCAAATGCGTCGCCATTTGTTTTCAACGACCAATAGTCGTGCTTTTTCTATGAACACGATACCCAATCATAATTTAGTGTTAGAGAGCATAGAACACAGAATCGAACGATGTCAAACACTCCTATTGGTTTAATTAGGTTGAAGTAGTAAAAAAATAAACCACAGACCATGTTACTGGTGGGAAGCCCGGTCGTCCCGCCGACGCTCAACGGTACTTTTTTTCGTGGGAATGCGGGTATTCCCGCCGACGTTTGAGAGGTTAATTCTATGTCTTTGCATTGAATATACCTATGGTGCATTTAGTCGATAAATACATACCTACCTACCGTTATCACAGTGTTATAACTCAGGCACACAGTATTGTGATAATTGTGTGTTCTCAGGTGGTTCTCAGTTTTAAGACTCAGATAAATTGTTTAGGTCCAGACAAGGACATACTCAGAATACTAGCTCAGTAATGTTGAGTGGAAAGGGGTCGCTATAAGGGGAGGTGGAGGCGACTACCGGGCTGCGGCCCTTTTATCGTGTGTTTCAACAATGTTGATAGCTCAGAACTGCCCAAGATTTTAATCTCAACTCAGTAAAGTCCGATCTCTTAACAGATGTGAGACTTTGTTTAGTTATCATCACATATACAATAGTATCTACAGTAATCGCCTTGCGTGGTTGAAGCAGATCTAATTTTATAGAAAACGTTTGGCAACACGCTATGAACAAGATGCGCTGATTTTTATCGGTATACCAGCTAAACCTGCGATACAAAGTTCAGGTCCGGTCTTGCGTGAGATACCAGATATGCATAGGTACTATGGAATATTGTCAAGTTTTCTGTCTGATTTACATCGCCAATAATGCGTACGGCTCATCACTAAAAAATCTTTACCATAAATTATTACAACTATTTTCATTTCTATCAAAAAAGTATTTCGCAATCTGTCTAGAACGAATCTTCCAAGAAAATCGTATCCAAAAATGAATACAAGACCAAAGCATATTGATAGTTGAACATTTCAAGAAGCACAAACAGTAAAGAATGGTATCAAATTACCAACGAATTAGCAAATTACCAACAAGACAAATATTCGCATTTGAAGAGTGTTATGTGAATTCATCTTAACTTTATTTTCTATTCATAATATAACACAAAGCACACAAACTGACAATCTATCAATCTTTCGATTTTACACTTGTTCATAAGTATAGCCCAAATTAATCTATCAATCTTTCGATTTTACATTTGTTCATAAGTATAGCCCAAATAAATATTATTATGATTAAGTACCTATACAAACTGGATAAAAATAATAATACAAACAACCTCGTGAATAAATGTTCATTTTGATCAATCACGATTGTATGTAACCTGATTGTTGTTCAAGCGGCGTTGCAAGGTGCAAACAGATTGAAATAGAATTAACAGAGACAACACTAAACCGAGAGGCAGTGAAAGAAGTAATACATAAACAAGCATATTTTATTCATATCTATGATTATGTTTATTAAATAAAGCAATGATTTCTTCATTCATAGTGACGGCTGTAGCACGACACCCACTAGCTGTCTTGACACATCTCCATCGGCGAGTTGGAGGATGGGCGTCGCTCCGCACGTTGAACCTATAGGGGCCTATCAACAACACCGGATTGCCGTGCCTCGTCTCCTTGAAACGAACTATAAAAAAATAGGTTAGTTACTTATCTTATAAAAGTTCTTAAATATATTCAAAACAGAAAAAAACATTTATATTTTGCTTTAATTATTATCCAATAACAAAGCTAGTAATTATACCAATATACTACATAATTAACTTTTAAAATAAAAATAAGATAGCAAAACAAAAACGTACAGTAAGGTCCTCATTTTGAACGCGCATCAAAGCGTCCTAGATGGTCCTAACGTCGCGTAAGAGCGTTGCATACTCTTAGCGCCGACGCTACAAAGCCGCTACTCCACTGCGGCGCACAGAGAGGCTACGCATGTGTGTCAATCTTCGCTTTCTATTAAAATGGTAGAGATAACATCCACTGCAACCCACGGACACGCCACACATGAAATAACGTCATTGGTACACGCGTGTCCTGATCGGATATGTCACTCACACAGTTCAACGTTCTCGTACTTATAGCTGCGTGGGTCCATCGGGCCACTGATGTTGAAACACGACCACGGCTAGCATGTGTTCGTGACGTCATCCATGTATTACGTGGCCGTAGGTGGCTTCGCATTTTATTAATAGTAAAACGTCGACCAACGTGGGCTGACAAGCTGACACTTGCAGCTAGCGTGAGCATCATGCACCGTGTGCCCCGCAGTGGATCAGCGGCTTAATTGAGTGATAGATAAAGCGCTGCGTTAGGCGAGCGGGTACGCGTTATCTGTTTTAGATTTGCAACGATACCGCTTCAAGTACCTACTCTCTTAGATCAATTGAATTGAATTCTACTCACTCGGTGTCAAATTTCCTCTTACATTATTCAATGTAACTAATAACAAGATTATGCTGAAATTTAAATTTAAAATTTCAAGACGCACAAAGTGTAAGGAATGGTGTCGAATCACCAACAAGACATGAATACTTAGTTAGTAGTAGGAGTATTGTGTGAAGTCTTCGTAAGTTTATTTTCTATTCATAATAAAACACAAAGCACACAGGCTGACAATCTAACTAACTTTACATTTTAATCGAGAAGGAAAATTTTAAATAAAAAACTTATAATCGATCAACATTTTATATTTGTTCTTGTAGACACTCCGATCAGATAAGCTCTCATGATCTGTCTAAACAGATTTAAATGTAATTGACATAGACATCACTAAACCGAGAGGCAGTGAAAGAAATACTATACACAGGGTTACAAAAATAAAGCGGAAAGGGTGTTTAATGGTCCCTTAAATAAAGTTAATTTACAATATTAGAAAATGGAATAATTTTATTTTTGCGTTTACAAACGCGTAAATATAATACTAGAAAAATGCACTGAAAAAGTTAGTTTCTAGTATTATATTTACGCGTTTGTAAACGCAAAAATAAAATTATCCCATAATGTAAGGTAGTTTCATCTTAGCTGGGCGTCAAATATTTGCAAAAATATTTCGTTCGGGTCTTGGAAGTGCAAATTTTCAAAGATTTGATGAAACGATGTTTACCATAAAAACATAAGCACCAAGCACTGACAAATTTCGACAGCGAAAAGCAGTGCCTCGGTGGCGAAATTGGTCAACGCGTCCACCCGGATTGTGGAAGGTGCGGGTTCGAGTCCCGCCTGAGGCAAGTCGATTTTTTTCAGTGCATTTTTCTAATATTAGAAAATCTTAATATCACTGATGTCTTACCGCAAAAATAACAAAAAACACATTTTACAAACAATTCTTATTTCTGTATATTCAAAGAGTTCTACGCAGACTGTTCATGTCATAATAACAAAATCTAAAGAATACGGATAAAATCATATCGTAATTCCAAGTTGGAAAATATCGACATTTTATCAATTTGGAAAAATCTTGGCTAAGAACATGAAACAATTGTAGATATCGATTTAAAGATTTGAAATTGATAAAATAACGTTTTTTTCTGACTTTGTGTAGGGGAAGGGGGGGCATAACGGGGACGTTAAGGAAAATAATCAATAAAAAAATGAACAGATTATATTTATTAATTAAATCTAATCAGAACGCTTTGGCTTTATAATAAATTATCTTTTGGCACTAAATTTGGTGAAGTAACAAATTAAACAACATTTTAATTTTAATTTTACGAAACCTTTATGAAAACCCCATCATGCCCCAGGGTAGGGGCAGAATGGGGTATCAATTCGTGGGAGTACTGCTCATATTATTGTAAAGCCGTAGTTAAATTACGACCTACTTTTTAATTGGAAATTGGATTTGGCTGTCTTCGTTCTGTAGATCGTCGAGGTTGAGGCTCTGAGAAAGGAGTTTTCTGTAAAGGGGGCGTACTTGCAGGCAAAAATGGTTCAGGTGGGTTCTCTTCAAGGGAAGGAGCCGCTTGATGTTTGATTTCCGTTGTAGATGCAGGTAAGAAATCTGAATCGGCAAAGTTGTTTTTATTAATTGGTCATATACCTACTTCCACATTTTTTGAATGCATTGATTGGCATAAAGGGGTACCCCATCGTGCCCCGTAGTCATGTCCCCGTTATGCCCCCATGTAAATTAATATTTTAAATGATCAACAAAAAACAATAATCGATAGTTAGAGTGCATTAGCTTACAGCATATCAATAAGTAATATCGTTAGAAAAGCACAACAGAAAAACAATAATAGTAATCTTAACAATTACTTTATTACATGTGTTTTCGTTTTACTAAAAATTAGATGAAACAGTATCGAAATTAATTTTTTGTCGTAAAAAATGAACACGCGCCATGTAGTCCCCGGTCACTTTGGCACTAAAGAGCGATGTCAAATGGCCACTTATTAGCACAAACAACACACTTCTAGTACGTGTAGTTACTTGTATAAGAGGATGGCCCCGTCGTGCCTCGCGACCCCGTTTTGCCCCCCCTTCCCCTACCTACTAGGTACCTACTAGGATTCTTCAGTAACGATATGTGTAATTATACTATAGCATAATTACATCCTAGTACTGAGATTTCAAACCTAAATGGATAAGACGAAAAACAGCATTATTAAAATTGGTACTACACCTCTGTTAAATAATCCACACTGTAATTACCGTGTCTATGCTAACTCAGGTTCTCTCCAACGACAGCTTACTAGAGTTGACAGTCGAAACACGTTGTATAAAAAAGCTTTTATTAATATTAATGATTATGTTCATTAGATAAAGCAATGATTTCATCATTCATAGTGACGACTGAAACACGACACCCATTAGCTCTCTTGATACATCTCCATCGGCGATTGGCGGGATTGCCGCCGCCGCCGGCGCCGCTCCGCACGTTGAACCTATAGGGGCCTATCAACAACACCGGATTGCCATGACTCGTCGTCTGGAAACAAACTAAAATAAGGTTGATAACTTATCTAACATAGGCAAGGTCTTTATTTTTATATCTAAAATAATTATATGAACAAAATCCAGCGGCTTCCCTCGACCTTTACCAGATCGTCGGTTCATCTTGTGAGGGTCCTACCACCGCTGCGACTCCTATTCGAGGACCTTTCCGTAACAACGGCCGTCAGTCCACCTCGCTGGGTGTTACAGCTGCGTTACAAGACGGTGTCACTAACAGACTTAAATATAATTGACAGAAACAAGCGTCGGTGGCGTAGTGCGCAAGGGAGTTTGTCCACCCGGGAGGCACCAGTTCGATCCCCGCCACGTACCAATGTGTTTTCAAATTTTGAATTCATATGTCCTTCACCGTAAAAGCGTTTAATCGACGCTTTTACGGTGAAGGAAAACATCGTGAGGAAACCTGCACACACCTATGAAGAAATTGTTAGGTGTTGTGTGAAGTCGACCAACCCGCACTTGGCCAGCGTGGTTGACTAAGGCCTAATCGCCCCTAATGTGGGGTAGGCTTGAGCCCCTCGGTGGGGACATCATAATTATTTACTTAAATAAGTTCACAAACAGGTTGAAGTCATTACATGGTAAGGACCATTAAGAAAAAAGAGTTATATGAGCTGTTGATGATGATGATGATGACAAAAACAATACTTTACTTTCCGTCCTTTGTACAGGGCATTGATGCGATTGAATCGATATTGACCAATTTGCATCACAGGGTTACCTAATTTCGTTTTGCCGAACACCATATCTAAAATTAAGGACCAAAATTTTAAAAGTACCTAGTCCTACATACCGCTAGTTAAAATAAAATAAAAAATACTATCCAAAATATTACCATTTATTAAATTTCTTAAAAATATATTTACAAAACTTCTAAATAATGAGAAAATTCTTTTGAACTTACTTAAGAAATAAATAAAAAATTTCAGGATAGGCAACAAAAGTTTTTATCACACCTATTCGAAAAGAACTAAAAGTTAAACGTCTGTTCTACATTGACAGGGACAAAATAGCGTTTTAATCCCTAGGGACTAAAAGTGATTTGAATTAGGAATGGGGATATTGTTAGTAAAAGTTCCAATCACCAAAGAGATCAATCTTGAACATTTTTGAACAAGTCACAGGCTGTATGATATTAAGAAAACCGTGCACTTGGCAAATAAAAAAATCGGGAGTGGTCTCCCCTTGACTTTCTCGTATACCGAAAAGGACTCAAAAGTTGATAGAGACCTTATATTTTGATGTCGTACATGCATGTTAAATTTTGGTCACCCATCCGAGTACCGACCGCGCACTTGGTTGCTTGACTTTCGTGATCGACGGCTCAAAAGTTGATAGAAACCATATATTTTGATGTCATACATGCATGTTAAATTTAGTTGCAATAAGTTAAAGCATACTCGAGTTATCGTGCTAACGCACAGACACACAGACACACAGACACACACACTGACATAATTCCAAAAATAATATTTTTGGACTCAGGGAGGTCCAAAACGTAAATCCGTCAAAATCTCGAGGTCGAATTTTTTGACTAAGACTACGTATACGAGAAAGAAAAAAAAATGTTTGTGAAAAAACCCGCGAAATACATTCCGATTTTTTTCATAATTGTTTACTCAACTTCGGATTTTTACTAAATAATAATATATACCTGTACTTACATATAAAATATGTATGATATGATATCGTATCGATATTAAGTTTTTACAAAACCAATATCTGTCACTATTAAACGCTGTCGTCTGCACTTTTTGTTGACGAAAATAGAATAGAATAGAAGTAACGTAACACAAGAACATGTTTACATAAAATTGTACAGTGGGCGGCCTTATCGCTAAGGGCGATCTCTTTCAGGCAACCTTAGGATGAACAGGAACTAAAGATCAAAACCGTGAGGGAAGATATAGCAAAAACAAATAAACAATATACATATTATTACGAAGAATACATACATAAATACGTTATAACCACGATTACGAATTACGAAAATGCACGCATTACCACAGCGTAATGACTAATATCGTATTTGAAATAAAAATAATAGTTTTATTTACGAATCGAACGTATTCTACTACTAACAAATGTCATTCTCAGGCGTTTACATACTCAATGTACTCGCAGAATTCAACAACCTTTCGAGTGCTATGCGTGTGCAGCGATGCAAACGCCCGTTCAAAAATTGCGCTGCTAAAAGCCCCATGTAGGGTCTTATTCATAACAGTTGTTGCCCTGATCATAGTAATTATTATTAGAAAAATGGGACGTGAATGTTTAGATTTATACAAAGCGTATTCAGTCGTCGATTAAGCATCAAAATTATGCTTCATGATTATGATCAAGATTGCTATTGAGTATCGTCTCTTCGTGAGTGATAAGGAAAGCAGTGCATCTCGTACGACTTCTGGTTGAGCATTGCCATCTGATCTTCATTCCCATATCGTAAACTCTGGAAAATTTGTACCCACCAGCCATCAACATATTAGTACCTCTAGTCGTGTGCATCATCGTTACTGAAACTGTAACAATTGATGTTGATTCATCAGATTATTGTGCACGTTCTAATAATATAGCAATGAACAAATTATCTGCAGGGGTCATTGGCAAGAAAGTCATTCACCAGAAGTAAAGACAGTTGTGTAATTGTAAAAATATATTGTAACAAATGTAAGTATAATAACATTTATTTATATAAACAACTAATTTTAATGACAACATAAAGGCATGGTCCATAAAATGTCAATATGACGCGTAACCAGACGAAGGCCAAATAAAGGCATATGTGCGTTATTTAAATACCACATAAATTTTCTGTAATATACTTTGTTAAATTATCTTTATTTTACTCCTAAGTTACCAATACCGTGCTGTAAGATTGTCTCAAAAAAAATTCTAGTGCAAAAAATACTGAATTAATACCTTAATAAAAGAAAAACAAATAATATGATAGTACAAAAACATTTTATCTGATATTGCCTCCAAGATTAAAATTAAAAAAGAGGAGCAATAGCAGATATTCAGACCAAAATAAATACTGTTTTTTTTTCATTAACTAGTATAACAGCGTAACTAAAGGCTGATATAGAAAGATAGCTGTCGTAAAGAGCAAGTCAAGTCGGATGTTAAAAATGGCGACTTGTAAAAAACTAACACCAGACTATCCTGTACAAGGTTAACCACAGGATAAGAAGAAGATAAGACGCCACACACAAGCCGCCGAACAAACGTGAAAAGAAAAAGTTAACGTTAATGGTTGTGATACGGATTACACCGGACCACTTGACTATCTATGGTCGTTATAAAAGCTTTACACCTCGTGCGAGTTTTCTTGGAACACTGCCACCTGGTCCTTCCACCTCGATCGTTTTGCTTGTTATAACGGTATCCTGCAGCGTATAATGCCATAGCACCCTTCGCCGTCATGTACATAGTTACTGAAAGAGATATAACCTTTAAATTTCAATGTAATTTAAAATTAAAAAGTATGTCTAAACATAAAAATTCTCCGAGTGAAATTCTCAGAGATGAAGTTCCTCCTTACACAATACCTATATATGATGTACAGAAAATGATTTTGGGTTTGCAAAATATTTTATTAAGATCACACAGCTTAATTACAGAAACATCAGTGATTGTGGTTATAATTTTTTTTGACAATAACCTCATTTCTTGTGCTGATGAAAGCTTTGCACTTAGTGCTCGTTTTCTTTGCGCAAGTCCACCTCTTCACATTATTACGGACGGTACCGTAGTTACTCGTCAGTAAAAACCGGTCATGGCCTACTTGCAACATTAGATTGTCTCTATTATTCCAATGCTGAGTAACTGAAAATAAAATCTTGATTTATTTTGTGTCTAAAAACTTAACCTGAAGTATTACGTCCTAAGTGTTTCATTTTTATTGAGTTTGTTGTTTTTGTGTTTGTTATATGGTGTAAGCTTTCAGCTTCTTAAGTCTAATTACATAACATAACCTAATTAGCCTAATTAGGTTAATTAGGCTAATTAGGTTAAATTAAATTCATAGAACTCTGTGGTGTGTCCTTTTCTTGCTTCAATATTCTTACCTCACAAACTTTTACCTTCTGTTTGAAGTACAATTTAATTACATGAATTAATTCCGCCAGTCCTTTTCACTACCGGGACACAAGACGCAGGTTAAATTATGTTGTTGATGTCCCTACCATCCGCACAAAGCGATTTGCTCTTTTATAATGCGAACAGCTAAGGAGTGCAACTTGTTGCCTGCTGATATGTTCCCTGATACTTATAACTTGGGTGACTTCAAGGCAAGAGTGGATAGGCTATTTCTAGGTAAGCATGTAACATCGTAGGCCACATCTTCGCTTAAGATCAGGTGAGGGTGTGGTCAAATGCTTTTCTAAAGTCTCTAAAAAAAAAGTCGGTCCGGCTAGTTACCGCCATTCTTAACAAAGCCATAATAATAGTTATAACAGTATTATGTGTTCCGACTGTTAATGACGAAATGGCCGTTCCCTCAGTGGTTGAAGATACCGGGTGAAGCTTGCTTCTATACCTTCGACCTTTTTATCATTTGTATCAAGTGAGAGTCAAGAGCATACCTGTCAAACATAAAAGAACACGCCCCTTTGGTTCTTCTCAAAATCTTGATAACAAGTGTTAAGTCCATACATGAAAACATTATACATATACATGTATACTTTTTGATACCTCTATGACTTTTCTATTTTTTGATATCCGTATTGTCACTCATTGCTGGCCTTTTTCGCCTGTCACAACACTTTTCGTATGGTTTGTAACATTTTCTTTTTTAAATCTCTATAATTCATACTTCTAGTTTCCATTTAACTCCGTAACATTAGTTATTCGAGCTGGATTGATGTTACGGAGTTAAATGGAAACTAGAAGTATGAATTATAAAGATTTAATTCAAAAATGTTAAAAAATAGAAAAGTACTTAATAAAATCATAGATGTATCAAAAAGTATACATGCAATGTAAAACATGGTACGCTACACTTATTCTATATGATCGTGTTAACATTACGTACAGTTTATATTTAAGAGAATATTACTCAAGTCTTGATTCCACCGGCGATGATTGCGCATTTAGTCAAAAACATCACGAGTCAGGTCACGAGTAAGTTTTTTTTATAAAAAAAGGTGTAGCTAATGACCGCATTTCACCTGATGATAAGCAGAAGTGGAGTCCAAATGATAAGATAGCTGGTGAATGTAGTCAAACTTGCTGTATCAACGTCATCATTTGCCTAATCTAGCACTAATTTTGAAAACGATAAAAAAGGAATCGGTAGTAAATAAAACAAATCATTATAAAAACCATAAATACGAGTTTATCTATGATGTAAGTAGTAAAATATGGAGTCAAGATAAACATTACTCATGATTCAAATACTGAATAAAGCATTTCACTATTTTATCCACCACCAAAACCTAAGTAATATTTATTAAGTTAGTAACTTTGTAAGTGCAAGTGTTATATTATAATAATCAATTGATGAGAGATTAGTCACTACGCTTAACTTATAACTAGGTTGTAACACTTAACTGCTACCCACCCTAAAACCAATAAAAATATAGCTTAAACAACTATTTATATTTTCATCAATAATTGTTTTCATTTACTCATGAAACGTAAGAAAGCTTTCAAATTGAATAAGGACTTTTGCAAAAGCAACGCCAATGAGTAAGCACCGTGTTTTAACACTATCAAAGGAGATTCAGAAGAGTCTCTTCTGTGAAACTTACAAACGTGACCTGAATGATATTCAGAATTGGAATTTCATAATATCATTATTACAGTTAATACTTTGAGACTTGTGTGAGATAAAAATAAAATATAAAGGGACATAATATACAGATCACACCAAGAGTATTAGCACAACCAAAATACGAATTCTATATCTGCATATTGATAAATTATCCTCTCAATTTGTTTTGTCTAGGTTCCGTGCTGTCTCTGATTTTATGTAAATCATTATATCTATGTAATAGAAAATAAGGCTTGATTTATTATTACTTATCACCAAAAACCCTATTACAAAAAAAAAATCTAATAAATTATTTTAGCTTCTGTAGAAAAACCTCGATATAACTTTTATAGTAGGTACAAGGGTGGATGCGAAAGATGCGTAACTCGCCTCGTCTTGGTGACACAGCATACAACAAAATTTTGCGTGCATCCAATCTTCCGCATATATTACTTTATGACCAATTTTACAGCCTACTTGCTTACAATCACCAAGGGTGAAATGGAGATCACCAATGAACTTACATAGTTTTCCCGTATTCACAAGTCCGTCTCCTTTCAAAAGTCAAAATCGACGGAAAATGCTTTTCGATACTTCTTCAAAGTAGACTCTATTGCAAGAATCATACAATAGAATAGAATTTAATTACCTTGTTATCGTTTAACAAGATAAAACGTCTACCTACATTGCAATAATTCCATAGCGATGTGATGTACACAAGATCACGAATTAGCAAATAGTAAACAAAAATGCCTTAAATTGAATGGGAATAAAAAATCAGTATACGTGTATGATCGTAGTTTGTTTTCTAATCCTTACCCTTAATTTCAATTTGATTGTCAGAGATATTACCGCATTACAGTTTTTTCCTAAATCTCGATATGAATATTAGGTAGGTACATATTTTATAATTTATATTTATTTCATTAAACACTAACTTTCTATATAAGGAACGTAGTTTTCGTATTGTAACGCCCTTGTATTTAGATTTGATATCAAATATAAGCATACTCTCAAAATGACAGTAGAATTAAAATTATATATTTATACAATTGTCCATAAAACCTCTGTCATTCACCAATATCGAAGAAATAATCCAAATTTATAATGAAGAAAGATTTAAAAAGATTATAGACATCCAAAATGTTCCACCAAAACATCTTACAGTTACGGTCAAAGGCAAATTGAACACTACTAACTTCCTAACCAATTAATTTATACTACAAACTAAATTAATATTGTAATATTACGTAGATGTATTTGAAACAACAAAAATTGCTTCAACATTCATAACAAGTAACTAAGGCTCATATGAATAAAACGCTCGTAAATCTGAGCCTAAACTGTGTTCTGAACTGAAAAACATTCGACGCAACGGAAGCAATTATCAACACGAAATTAGACAAATCACACTCAAGTGCTGACTTTCATAATTGGTCTACTATAATATTTTTTATAAAATAATACTAATCTCTTAAGCAACTATAGAAATTATGCAATAAATATAAAACAAAGTCTGCATAAGTAAATTGCTATCGCTCATAAGGCTTTGCCAAAGTGAACGCGTCAAAGCATCCTAGGGTCGCGTCAGAGCGTTGCATTGCATACTGCAAGCACGACGCTCAGTAACGCACTGTATGACAATAGATAATACGGTCATAGTACGAGTGTAACACAATGCAGTGCAGTACGAGTAAAGCTCGCAGGCTAGAGTTCTCAAATCTTTAAAGTTGTTGTTGAGACCGATTTATATACGAGCTTTAACATCTCACAAAAGCCTCATGAAGTATCTAAAGTTGATAATGTCTCAAAAGCGATTTGCACTAGTATGGGCCATAGGATCGTGGAAGCCCCACACGCGGACTATTGCATTGTCCATGGTATGCAGCGACGCTCGACAGCCAGCTTTCGCCTTCACGCACACCCATCTGGTTCTGCTTCCGTATTTGTTGACGCGGTTGAAGCGATACTGGCCTATCATGATCACCGGGTTGCCACGTTGAGATTGTGCAAAAACAGGGTTCAGATCTGAAAACAGAAAAATATGTTAATACCTGACCTGTAATTTTTTAAGTTGGTACACTACTGTGCGGGATTGCTATGGTTCTAGAAAATAAATGAGCCATAGTTTCACATTTGATTATTATGAAATATAATTTTAAAAAGTGATTAAAAATACAAAAAATAATAAGGAATATAATTAGATAAGATCACGAAGCTAAAATACAATTGCAGTATATAAGACTAACAGTTTGTCAGTTATATTACTAATACATAAAACTTGTTACAAGGAACAAATTTCACTACAGCGAAACAGTGACATGTCATAATTATTATCCATATAAAACTTGAACATAATTATGATATATCAAAACAATCTTACCTCCTCCAGAAACTGGAAGCTGTTTAATTGTGGCATTAAAATTTGACTTTTCAATCTTATATTTATGCATCGGAAACGATATTTCGTTTCATATTCTTATTATAGTACTGCAATTATCACAAACATACTTTTAACATGGTTTTAAGTTACTGTATATAAATCAGAAATCATATTAAATACCATCAAATGCGATACTCGTTTGGTCAAATAATTTAAATAAAAACAGTTAAATTAATTAGAAAGTTCACAGTAATAGCGAGATACATTAATTATTTTGTAGGTACTCATAATTCTATTCTACCTATATAACATCACTCATGAATTATTAATGAACATATTATACAAATTACCCATTTAATACTTACTGAGGAAGTCATGGAAAGCAGGTGAAAGATATTTAAAAAGCGCAGACAAATCTGTTATATTACTCAAAACCAGAGATCTTGGATAGCGTCTCTGGTAAAATTAAGGTTTTTGATTTGTTAATTACATACTTACTACATGCATATTACAAGATCGGCCGATAGTTTTATTGAATAGGAATCGGGCAATGATTTGCGATGGTTCGATAGCACCGCGAAATAGTTCCATAATGATTCCCTGATCGTTCAAACTATCGGTCAACTAAAAATTGAGCAATGGCGCCTAAGAGCGTGCATTCATCGAAGTACCAATTATATTTTTTTCGTTGTATTGTTGTCCTTGTTGTGTTGGTATTGTTGTACTAGCTGGGATGACCCGGGGTGTAAGATCGAAAAATGGCCGCTAGCTCGAATTTAGACCATTTTTCAAATAAATATTTAAAAATGTCGGTTTGGATATAACACTGTTATAATATTGTTATTATATCTAGCATTATATGTATTATAATATAATAAGTATATTAAATGAGTATAATTTCAAAAACATTATGAAATTCCTCATTAAATTTACCAATTTATAAATTTTTTTGGTATCTCTTTTTAATATTTTATCTAATTTTTTTACTTATTGAGGCTCTATAGTGGTTTACAATAGTATATTTTCTATTGGGAACAAGGATTTTTGCAAAGTATGTTTGTCGTTACAATGCTTGTATTTCAACTGAAAGATAACTCCAAACTGATTTTTTATGTTTTTGTAAACCTGAGCTATAATATTCTTCTCGCTTTACAAAACTATACGTGTAGGTAAATTAAAATATCTCTCTGTAGTGGTTTCAATCAAGAATTAATCTTCCTATAATATATAATTTCTTTGCAAAGTTTGTTCACATCGCTTCAAAATCAGATCTGAAAAATCCACAAAATGTGACAATTTTGACATAAATCGGGTGCACGCCCTTAATCTTAACTAGCATGTTTTATGGCAAAAATATTTTAGCTTATAACCTCGTAAACATGTACCTATTCTATCAATTTATTTAATATTTTTATTTTTGTCAATAACTCTTTGGAAAAAAATATGATTCTCAATAACGTTTCCTGTTTATTAATTTTTCTTCTTTACTTCCCCATGATTATGTCTCAGATTTGTCCTAAGTACAGAGCTATTGTATGTAATAATATTGGCCTTGCAATTGGTTCGACTTCTAGTTGTGCACCTCCACCTGGTTTTACCAAATTGCGTTCTATCTTTTGTAAACCTAATACCTTCTGCTTCCAGCATCATGGTGCCTCTTTTTGTCCAGATCTTGATAACTGAAATTGTAAAAGTATGTTATTTTTGTGCGTTATCATATCAGAAATGATGAGATCCCGCAGGAGAACCAAGGTCAACAACATACCCCAGAGAATTGCGAACCTGGGGTAGTGGGCAGGGCACATTGCGGGGAGGACTGACGGCCGTTGGAGCGGAAAGGTCCTCGAATGGCGACCGCGTACCGGGAAACGGAGTGTTACAAGGTGGACCTACGATCTGGAGAAGGTCCAGGAAGCCGCTGGATAAGCAGCACAGTACCGATAGGGTAGGACATCCTTGGGGAAAGCCTATGCTCAGCAGTGGGCGTCTCTCGACTGAAGAGATGATGATTAATTTTGTAAGTTAATAAATAAATGTATCCCAGTTACATCATTGAGCGCATTCTATCGTCTATATCAATGCGAGGGCTCTGAGGAGGTTTTTTCGTTAATTCCACCATCTTTCACGCACTGGATTACGTTGCCGCTGACTAACTGTGGCCACTATTCCAACGCAGACTAAGAAATTTGGCAACTCATTTATATGTGACACTATCAGGAAATGGAATTCACTGCCAGCAGACGTGTTCCTTTCTTCTTACAATCTTGGGTCATGCAAAAGAGACGTGAAGAAGTACTTTGCAGGTCACCAAGGTGAGAGTGGCTAGAGCGGCTTTTTATCTTTCACACAAACTTTTTTTAATTTGCACTCTACTTCTGCTTTGCTTATCATCAGGTGGAACAGAGTCATCTTCTATAATATGAAAAAAAATCTTTCAAGCACACTTTGACTTTTTCCTGATTAAGCATTTGATATGCACTTTCAGACGTTCCTTAGACACTAATGAGCACAAATTAAACCCCGCAGGAGACTAGCCGCTCGAATCTGGAGCAGCCCGAACTGTGTAAGTACCTCTACTACATTACAGAAGACCACAGTCAAATAATATTACATATTTTTGGTGTTGTGTTTCTGTTGGTAAGTAAGGTCGGAAGAGCTCCACGGTATAAGAAGTTACTAGGCTTGGTAGCGTGTGAGTATCAAACCACTCGTCTCTGACACAAGCGAGGAGTAGGTAATCGAAACTCGGACTCGAAAGTCTGCAGCATTACTCCTCGCTTGCGTCTTCCCGTACACGGGCTTGCGTCTCCGTACGCCAGCTTACATCTCTTCGTCCACGTTTGCCCCTCTCAGCCCTCCTGCGGCTTGCCTGCAGCACAATACTGTTGCCGAACGTGCTTTCATTCACAAGGCAACTTACAGTCGTGGGTCGCGCGTGTTTATTGCTGCTGATCCGATTAGTGTACGTGTTACGTGCTTACGTTAGGTTTAGCTTAGTGGACGGCAAGGCGATACGGTGACGATCCCTTTCTGACTTGATAAGGGTGCTACGAACTTTAAATGTAATTGTTATTATGTCAGTTCGAGATATAGTATATAAGTGACCCTGAAAGAAGAAGCACTTTGGCAATCTTTCGTCTCCTTTCAGCTTTAAAAAGAAATGATTTCGGTGTACGTTATTCATCGTCATCATAACAGCCTTTATAATTCGACCAACTGCTGGGACACAAGGCCTCTCCTTGTCATCAAAGGAGGTTTAGGCAGTAGTCCACCACGCTTGCCCAATGCGGATTGGCGGACGGAGTATAAGGAACAATACCCCTTCGCTGATCTATTAGTCGCCTTCTACGACACCCATTGGAGGATATAGGGTGATGCTATTCTACTCTTCCGGCATCACATGGCTTTATACATTATTTATTTTTTATAATTTCAGAATCTACCATCGGCTTCCAAGCCGTAATCGTGATAAGAATGCTCATTACAATGCTCCAGCTTGCTCAAAATTAGATTTTTAAGTTATTTTCTGGAGTATCATAACAAAATAAATACCCTAATTTATTTCTAACGCAAACATTATATTTAAACACAAAACATGCAATATACTTAAATGTTTATAGCTATGAAAGGACACTACTGTTACTATATTAAACATTAATTATACTTATTAAAGATCAAAAATGCTTTATCTGATTACAATATATAAAGAAAACTTAATAATATACGATTACAATATTAATTTAGTCAATCAATTAAAATATGGAAATTGCTAAAGGTATTGTATTATTAATATGATAAATATTGAGCTACATTTAACATTTTGTACTCGTTCCTATTCTAGGATTTTATGCTAAAAGCCTATGCTGTAAATTAAGCAAGAAAACACAGTGTGATTTTCTTCGAAATTCTAATTCCTTATAAATTATTGGAATAGCTTCAGGAATATTTTTAACTCAGCCTTTTATTAGCCAATTGCAAACAATACTTATTGTATTATAAATAATGTAGCTAACATAATTTTGTCACCACGAAAGACTGTATATATTTAATGAATACGAGACGTGAATACCATTAAATTGATATATGTACTATAACAGAAAAAGCTATACTTATTACTACTAACAATACAACAGTTTGCTGGTATGTTTGTTGAATCATTTCATTCATCATCACCAGCCCTTTAATACTTAGTGCTTAATATTTCTGTTCTACTCTAATAGTTATCTTAAGTTCGGTCATAGACCAATCATCATTCTCATCACAGTCTAGCTATTCATATTTGCTTCTATGCCTAACTTCTTGTATATTTTCTATATTTCATTTTATATCATTCTCCATTACATGCTGGCTCTCTTCCGAAAGAGAGACTTGTACAGAGAGCTGATGATCTTGATATGGCCATGTATATCCAGATCTCATAAATCTGCTTTCCTTAAATTCTCTATTCCGGCTTCGTGGTGTTAAAAACAGAGTTTAATTATAATAAATTCAGATTTCTAATTATAATATGGCAGCAGGAGTGGTTGCCATCAGGTGGACTGTTTGTTTGTTAGTCAACCACTTTGCATAGAGAGAGCTCTTTTATTTTATCTATTCTGGTCAGTTCTGTCATTTCTATTTGTTTACTTTTAAAACACAAATCGTTTACGTAACTGTAAGTGTTTTTGACAATTTAAAACTTACATAGAACCGACTGGAAATTCTTAAAAATTTTACAAATGGCATAGAAAAAGTATCCTAAAAAGCAAAACCTTAACGTCTATAATTTAGTATCAGTGTAACGCTGGCTAGTAGTTTTCACAATCGTACATTTAAAACCTAGGGTTTCTATAATTAAGTTGATTTGAAAAATATTCAATACTGATGGTTATATATTTTTATAATCAATGGTTATGCTTCCCCAGCGTCTTGACGATAACGTTGTCCACAGTAGTAATGGAAGCAGTACATCCTGTCTTCTTCTTGATGCATGTCCATCGAACCTTGGAGCCCCAGCAAGCATGCTTGTTAAATCTCCACTCACCAATTTGAACTACCAAATTTCCTCTTTGTGACAATCCAAATTTTGGTTCTAAAAATAAAATAAAAATATATATAGACTTTGCCCAAGTAAACACTGGTTCATAAAAAGTGCGATTTAGGATTCTAACTTTCGAAGAAGTACTTTAAGAATCACTTAAGCAGTAAAACATAATTCCAATTAATAGGTTACTTTAATAGTTAAGTTGTAATAAGACAAAGTTATAGACATAGTTACTAACAGAATTTGCTTATTTTAGAAATCATACATATTTTCTTAATTAACATGGATGTACAAATAAGTTTTACTTTTAGAATCGTAATGATAACAATACATTTATAAGAGAAAACGACCCTACTTTTTTATGTTTCAATTATTTTAATAACAATTTACGATTTAAGTTATTAACAATTTTGTTATTCGAGTTTCTAATTTTGGTCCTTACGTGTCAGAGAAAGACAGACAAAATATATTATCTACACTAATACTAACACTAAATAAAATTCATATTCAAACAATATTCGACATAATAACTATTCGTTATATTACTTAATTTATAGTTATACATGTTACCGGAAATGTACGAAATCTAGGAATTGTATAAAACTCCTAAGCTATTTAGGAAATGTACAAAATATTGTTTTGAAAATTAATAGGAATTGTATAGAATTCTAATATCGTAGGTATTGGGAAATGTATAAAAATAATGCTTTTTTTAGTAAAACAGAGGCTGAGTGATCAGTAGGTTAGGAGGCGTCCATAAATTACGTGAGGTGTTTAAGGGGGGGAGGGGGTCGAGTCAAATCTCATCTAATCTTACGTTGGAGAGAGGGAGGTTCTCGACAAATATCACGCAATTTTTTTTCTGATTGAAACAAAAAAAAAATACTATTTTGGTCCATTTAATCCAGATAGTACATGCTTAAGATTTAATCTTAAGCGTAATCGTAATACGATTAAGATCATTTACTAATTCGTTCGAAAGAAAATAATTTCATTCATACTTCGACGTTATACAAGAGCTGCAGAGCACAGGCGAGCAGCCCACATTGCACCAGCTAAGCAAGCGCGTATGTTCCGCAAAGTGCGACTCTCACGGATTGTCACAAGACGAGCTAATGTGTTACAGTGCGCAAGCGCCAACAGCTTAGAGTGGCTAGATCAGAACGAAGTTAAAGGAGCAGATGATTTTACTGAAAATCATATGGACATGTTGGTTCCAATAGTCTCTCTTGAAACCGCACATGATTCTCCATGGACTGAATTAGAGTACATATTCTTTTTTTAATCACCGTAGTCACGATTTAAGTATTCTATTGTTAAATTTTTATTACAGTTATAATTAAACTCTCAGCAATATTGGTTACTAGTCTCAACTAGGCGTAAATAAAAGCACGAAGCAAATTTTCTTTTTCTTTTTACAATAATAATCCAACGCGTTTACGTAAGAACCCACATTTTGAAAAATCTCACGTGAGATTGGGAGATGGGGGAGGGGGTTGAATAAAATCTCACGACATCTCACCAGCGGGGGAGGGAGGGACAGAAAATTTTAATAAACACCTCACGTAATTTATGGACGCCTTAGGGTTATTTTATTACTAGGCGGAGCGCATTGTTTTGGGAGAGTCTAATGTGTTAAGTACAATCTATCCCCTCGTACCCATTGATGTCTTAAATGTTTTACATTTCCGATGGCTATTTAGGAAATGTATAGATTTCCTAGTAAATGTGTCTAATATAATTTATTTCACACATTTCCGAGCGATTTTAGGAACTACATAGTACATTTTCTAGGAATTGAATACAATAACGGGTTATATACATTTCCGTTAACATACAATTACTCGGGTCGAAACAAACACATTGATCAGCGGTTTCTTCTATCTCCTAGACTACTCCCAATTTATCCCAGAGCAATTCTATTGACATCCTGCAATAGGTTTTGGCCACAGATTTAATAATACAAGGAGATAGGCCAAGCCGGCGTTTAACTTGTGACAAGTGTATACATTGCCGCCACTTCGCCTTCCGATAAAGTCAAGTGAATACGTAACTCAGCGATTTGACCGATCTCCTTTGCGGCTGTGCTTAACTTTCATCGCTTCGCAGTCCTTAAGACGCGCGCAATGAATAGTGTATATTAAGGCATGCTCAACTAGAACCATGTTATTTAGTACGGCCGCTGATTGCGACACTCGGTCTTCCTATGAACTCGGCGATTCGACCGATCTGATATATCTGTGGTTTTGGCAATAGATTTCACGTTTTTCCATACAAAAAGGACGATTTGGTATCGAACAACGACCGCAACTATCCTTTAATATCGACGACACATGTCCAACCCTGTACCCGTAGCGTTAGTTCTTTAGTATAAAAAACGTAACTTTTATAGTTGCGTTACGACTGTTACGAGCTTAATTTTTATGGAAAACGTAATTTGCGCTTCATTCCGCTAGGGGGCGCTACTCGCGTTTCCTATACTAATGGAGCTCTCTTAACGCTACTAAAATATGTAGTTACGTCTTTTAAACTAACAATCTTTCACTATAGATACTTGTAGCAAACTGACCCAAAACGAAAGGTAATTTTAGCGTAATCCAACGTCGCGTCGTCGACTATCGTCGAAGAGATTGAACGACGAACAATGACGGTAAAAATTGACAGCCGAACAATATGCAAAAACCCCTTGATCAATGTCTTTCCGACTAGAGTTATATTCATAATCATCTATCGATTAAAAAACCTATAAAAACCTTAAAAACGAGAAATATGAATAACACCCGATAAGTAATAAGTAATATTAGTTACATGAAATTTTTAATTCATAAGAAAAAATGTCTGCAATGTATGACAAATTAATGCGTCTTTCTTTACTAACACTTATTTTGAGTCTGATAAAATTTTTCAAAACAAAAGCACAGGTATTATATTGTATACATTAGTAAACAAACCAATTTATTAAGGATGCTTATTGATTACGTTTTGTATTTTGCACAATTTATTATTGGTTAAACTACTTTTTCTCTTCATGTTTGTTTGTCTTTTAATAATTTTATCAATCAATATTAACAATCTGAACAAATATCAACAGATTTTCTCATTACCTAGATACTTTCTAACATTTTAAAAACACTTCTCACTTATATTAAGTTAAAAATAAAACGAAAATCCATCCCATGAGAAATATTTACATTGAAATTATTTGGTGGTTTACACACAAGTTCTAATATTAATTTCAATATTTTTATAATTAAACTCGATTATAAATTAACTTTAAATTTGTTTTGAGCATTAGCAATGTTCTCAAAGTAAATTTCAAATGAGCAAAAATAAATGTTGACGTTCGAAAATGGCTTATTGTTAATTTCTTTTGATTCATCTGAAGCGTAGGGCGTGTTTCACAGATACGTTCCAAGTAAAATCCCATTATCGTTTCTTAAACTGATAGGCCATAAAAAACTGCTAATTTAAATGCCGGACATCTAATAAACAGAACCTGTGAAACCGGCCCTCTGGCTTTTTTAATTGCTAAGTTCTAATGGCTATGCCAGCCATTCATCTTTACTAAGCGGTCGTTGATGGTGACCACGACGCACTTGCAGTTCATATTCTTCCGCCCGGTACACTCCCACCAGGTTTTGTCGCGCCTGGTGAACTTCTTGATGAACCGGTACTTACCCCAAGCGATTATGGGATTGCCAAATCTAGTAGTCTCGAATTTAATCGCATTTGGTGATGCCACTGAGAACAATATATTTTTTTCAACGGAAACTCTTAAAATACATGCATTACTATAAATTAATTACAAAACTCTTATTGAACGGATAGAAGAAAAATATCACAAAGTCATAGATAAGGATGTTATAAAATGATTATACATAATAATGAAAACAACAATAGAGTAATAGTTTATACATAATTTAATTTTACTGGACATTTAGTTAAGATTATAAACTTATACTATATATTAATCTAAGTTTATTCAACTGGATATAAAATTTAAGAGACAACGTAACAAGCCTTCAACTGACGAAGCATTTCTCATTATGGTAATATCGAATTATGATTATTTACACCTCAAAAATTAAAAAGTAACTGTGTATATAAAGGACTTTACACACCTAGGCCGACATGCCGACACAACCTGGCGTGATCCTGTCTCTGATGTTGGTAAATTTTGTAAGTGGCATAAAATCAGCAACTTTTTGGCTTGACAATGTGAATTATGACTCTTTCCAAATCAATACTATAAAAACTGTAAAGGGAGGATAAAACTTGTTGAGTTTCTTGCCGGTTCTTCTCAGAACAAGGCCTCCTGGTAGACTCTCGAACCAATGGCATCAAAATTGACTTTCATAAGTGTACAAATTGTACCTAAATGAATAAAGTAATTTTGACTTTGACTTTGAAATAATATAATATATAAAGTATATAATTGTTAAAATTTGTCCTGTAATAACGTAAGGATCTTCAACTGGTCGAGCTCCAATTCAAGTTAATAGAATAATAGTTATAAATATGGTAGCCCCTGTGGGCTGCTGGCCACCAATTGGTGCACAAGGAGTGCCAAGACGGGCAGCGTTGGGACGGTCTTGGTGTAGTTGCGCTCACGTGCGCAGATCCCGAGCCGTCCTGTAACGCGCACTGAAGGTCAGACCGGGGAGGATGTTTAGTGGGTATGGAGGGAACGCCTTTACCCCAAGTCCCACATCTCCCCTGCGGCTGGCACCACCCCGCAGGGACGATGCGTAAATGCATTTGACCTCCCCGTCGACAAAAAAAAAAGGTGTACATAATCCCTAACCTGAACAACGTAAGAACAGTTACAAGGTTATCAGTGACAATATCCGACATATTCCATTAATATTTTCAGTGGGTATGTGCGACGCTCATCCTCACTATATCATCATTCTCAGTTACCACGAAGGCACTGCATTTGTTGCCTGTTTTGATGCAGAGCCAGCGACGAGTAGCACCACGCGACTTCATGAACTTGTACCTATTGTTTCCCATTACTAATACCGGGTTACCATACTTGCTTATGTCGAAGTAATAATCCAACGACTCTGTTTCTGAAACAAAATAAACGAAAATCATCTACCTAATCATTTGCTTGCAACAATACACGAGTAGCTAATTATGTTTTACGACATTAATATGAATTTACTTAAGTTTATAAATAAGGTATGAAATACTAAACCCCCATAATATAAAAATATCTGTCAAGTAACTGTCAATTTATAACGTGAACTACGCCATTAATGTGTTATGTATCAGAACTTATTTTTTCTATAATGTTTATTATTTTTGTGGAATGTGTATCATGTGGAAGTACTAAATAAATAAATAAATACTGAACACGCATCATGTCAGCGGCACTCAATATAAAATGGAATAAATAAAACACATTTATTTTTCCCTGATGTAGAAACAAACAAATCTAATTGAAAACTAAAAGTAACTTCATAATTTACGTTGTAATATTGTTTAAAATTATTAACTAAAAATTTTGTCAGCTATCATTAAATACCAAGTGCCAAGGGAGACTGTAGCCCAAGATTGGTTCTGGCGAATGGCCTCTCAAAAGTACTGGCTTCACGATGTCTGCAAGGTACTGACAGAGACACACGTGAAAGTAAGTCGTATGATTGGATATGACCATTGATGACTTTATGTAAGGAGCACATATCCAATGAAATAGTGTTGAAGGTGTCTATAATGCTTTTAGGCTTTTAATAAATCATACATAGCTCCCCATATACAACAAAAGTTTTAATCGTTAGACATTTCTTGATATCTTAAAAAATGTAAGTAACTAATATGTAGTTTAAAGTCACTGAGCGCGTCGAGAGATCTCATTTATATAAATCAGTCCTTCTACAATCCAAGGTCATTCAAAAGAGGCGTGAACTAGCACTTTGCAGGTCGAGGCGAGAATGGCTAGTGCGACGCTATCCCTCGCACTTACATAGAGTCTACTTCTACAGATGACCCTCCGCCACATAAATGCTGGATCTTTCTATACAAAACTAGCGAACTCCCCCAACTTCGCACGGATAGTACAGAGTTACCTTAACCATAACGAATCATACTTTTAAACCGTCATCTTGAATGACTGTCTATAGACGAAAACCGTTATGAAATCTAGTTTAAAAGTTCTAAGCGTGCATACAGAAAGCGCTGCTTTGTTTTATACTATGTATAGAAAGAAGCAAGGACTATGATGATGGTGTATTTTGATCTTTGGTTCACAGCACATGCTGCAAACTCATTCATTTCTTTTCCTACACTGTGAGCGTTCTGATGTCGAACGAAACAGGGTGGGGACCGATGAAGAAGTGTCCACAAAATCGAACACGGAATGAGATGTATTGACAATTTGTATTACATATTACATTTTCAAACAAGAAAAGGCACTTGGAAATACAATCGGTGAACATTTCCAATGGAAAATATTGTCATAAAATGACTACTTATCTAAATCATCCGCATGATGCCGCTTTAAGGTAGGGTGCCGATGTATAATGAAAATAATAAAAAGCGTCGGTGGCGTAGTGCGTAAGAGCGTCGTCTCCCACCCGGGAGGCACAGATTCGATCCCCGCCACGTACCAATGTGCTTTCAAATTTTGAATGCATATGTACGTTTACTCGACGCTTTTATGGTGAAGGAAAACATCGTGAGGAAACACCTATGAAGAAATTCTTAGGTAGTGTGTGAAGTCGACCAACCCGCACTTGGCCAGCGTGGCTGACTAAAGCCTAATCGCCCCTAATGTGGGGTAGGCTCGAGCCCCTCGGTAGGGACATTATATGAGCTGTTGATGTGTGAGTATAATGAAACAGATTGTAAAAAAAATTAAGCGTTTATCAATTGCATTAAGACTAAATGACTGACAATGTATTGTTTCAAACTTACGTGGTCACCATCAATTAAATGTGAGAAAACGGGATTTATACCACGTACATATTTTGTGAATTTATCCGATATATCGGCGCAGTTGAACATCACGTAACACACTAATCACAAAATAGAGGTACGTGGTATAGATCTCGTTTCCTCGCATTTATTTAAATGACTGACACTTAAATATCATAATTTAAATTTTATACGCAACATGATTATGGTCATTCTTGAAAGCAATAACCTCACTGCCTACGGTGCTAATGCGGGCGATACACCCAGACTTGTTGCATTTCCAGGAGACGCGGCTGCCGTTCTGGTAGTTTCTAGAAAACCGGTAACCTTTGTGCACAATTACTGTTGTTCCTTTAGTAGTATGGTAGAACTGTAAATCTGCAAAAAAATGCCAAATATGTGTTAGTTGCAGGTATTTGAGCTATGTCGGGTACCCAAGTACCTTTAGCAATTTCGACTATGTATAAAATCTGTGATAGACATGCTAAGTGAGTTAGTACGAGCTCTTATCATTTTATATATGTTTTATTTTTATTTTTATACTTTATAAAAGTAATTTTTTACACATCTAACTATATGACGATATACCTACCTGGGTACCTTTATGATATTACTTTGCTTTCAACAAGGGATTTAATAAACTAAACAAAAATACTATGTTTGTTTTAATATTCATTTTATGCTATGATTTATGTGACATTAAGATTGTTATCAAATATTCATTACAAATTGGCCTGGCGCATCTTATACGAGTTTTTCATATTTTTCTTGGCTCTCTCTTGATTACTACAAATAAAGCAGATCCCTACTTAATAACTGGATTTAGTAGGCAAGTATGATGGCCTTCCACTATTCCAACTATGTATTTAGAAATTTCCGATTAGTTCAGAAATCATCAAATTTTTCAATAACTTTACTCAATTTTAATTATATTTTTAAATAAGTGTAGATATAATGCATTATCTTTTCCTTCTTGTTGGAAAATGGATTACTTACAATAATTAGCGTATACGTATATAAATTACATTTATTACGACAATATCAGATTGAGATCAATACGAATCAAATTCAACGAACTATTTTAAATGCCAAGCTACTTACATGTAAAAAATTATACATATTTAGGAAGCACAATGCTGGCACAACTTAAGAGACGTACAATGTTGACTTTTCTCCCCAAAGCAATGGCCATATTAATACATTTATGTCCTTACGTTAGTAAAATACTTAATAATCTAAATTGATTACTTTGGCTTTAACATAGGAAGGTATAAGGTTCGCCTTTTTTTAATTACATTGGCACTTAAATAAATTTTAGATAAGAAAGAACTACTTACAAAATTTTGCCCACGTTTTTCTTTAAAAAAGATATGACCCATAATGATCGAGCAAACCTATTCATAGAACTAAAATTATTAATGATTTTATTTTTATCACAGAACTGTATGACCTCGCTAAATATAATATCTGTAGTAAGAGGTACACCTGACTTAGATAGTTTGTTCAAATGATTGACAAAATCATTTTCTTGTTGTTTGGTCAAAACTTCTTTTGGTACAAGATTATTTATTATATTGTCATTTGCAGTACGCTCATATATTGACAACCCCTCACGTACCGCCACCTCCAAATTGTCTTCTGACCAATCAACAATTTCCTTCTTTATATGATCTAAAATAAAAAACAATAAACGTTTAACATCTTTATTGCTTAACTGAGCATGGTGGCACAAATTATGGCAAAAAATAAGCAGAAACTTTCTGGCATTATCTAATGCATTGCTCAAAGGTGATTTTAAGAAACTACGTATTACATCGCGTCTCATTTCACAGTATTACAAAAAAAAATCACTGTTAAATCATGCAATGAATGTGCCAAAGCCTTATTGTACCTATAGTACACAACAGAACACAAAACTATCACGTTTATAACTGAAAAAATAGCGTTGCATAATATGTGACAAGCACCAAAATAAATTTGTAAATATTATAGGCACAACAATTATTTAATTTAACTGATTACAATCAAACATGTAATAAAGATTTTATTTCTTTAATGATAGAAAGTCACATGACACAAATACTATTTCAAATCTAAGGCTAGTATTATAGAATAAGTTTCAAGAATCAACGCCGCCGTACTGAGCGTTGTAGGTCTGTATCACTTTGTGCTTGACAGAAAGTGACAAACGATTCTCAAGATATGATTGATTCCTGAGTGTCATTCTGTAATACGGGCAACGAGGCTCAAGGGTTTCTCCCGAGTTCATGTTCTAAAAACACGTGTTGAGAGACTTCATTTTTAACCTCAATCAACCGTACAATTATTTTTCTTACTTTAGTTAGATTTTCACTTGACATTGGCAAAATGCGTACGCTTAATGCGACGCGATGCCATTAATTAAGAATAGAATAGATAGAACGAGGCTCAAAAATCAACTCCGTACTGAGCGTCGTACGTCTCTATCACTTCGTGCTTGACAGAAAGTGACAAACTATTCTCAAGACATGATTGATTTCTGAGTGTCATTCTGTAATACGGGCCTAGGTCATAAAGCAGGTCTACTTAGCAGTACATGGTTTCTCGTGGTTTCTCCGTGTGAATACCGGATTTATCGAGTGACAGAGAGGTACCCGACCTGCGTCTAAGACTAATTCTTCATGTGTAGGCTTAAGGGGCCCTTTTCAATGCACATCAACGCTGATCCACTCTTCGCGTTTTCTTCTCTGTCTAGCCAAAGGAGATTGCCCAATTATGTATGGACTTTAAGCCCACATTAAAAATGCTTGTGCCTCAACGATTTCATTTGTAGTTTATAGAAAAAGAACCACTCTAACAATATCAACCATTATTTTTCACATTGATACCCGGATATATTTGTTATTTTCAGTTTCATTCACAATAATATTGAGGTTATTGTTCTATAAATTGTAAGTTTTCTTGGGTTATTTTCTTCAAAATGAAAAGAAATTACTGACTTAATCATATTATTATACCTATTTTATATATAATCACGCCAAAAGTGGTAGAGAAGAGCAGAGCGTTTATTTTTAAAAAAATTTCAAGGTGTGTTTGCCGCGCTATCATGGCGTCGGGAAGATTTTTGTTTCAATAATTTAAAATGGATCGTATATAACTGGTCAGCAGATAAACCTAACTTAAGCCTGTGCAAATATTATGTGGACACCAAAAAAATATTGATGGGCGACAAAAAAAATCAATAGTCCCCATTTAGTACTGTTAGTCGCCCATTCTGGATTCTTTAGTTGCTCGGTTTATTATTTCCCATTTAAATTGTTTCGGAGTGGATTTTGTGCAATGTAATGTTGTTTATCAAAACATTTTATCATCAACACGTATTGATGATAAAACGCTTAAGTCACAGTGGCAGAGACAAATACGTCAATCTGTTCGACACACCTCACAATTATAAACACTACAATAAGTCAATGGTGTATATGTTTCACTTCATCACTAACCACGACGTTGCCGCATGTCTTCAGTCTAGTCCGGCAGCCGGGAGTATGGCACACCCAGGATATGAACCCCGAAGGACTCTGGTAATTCCAGTAGAACGTGTTACCTTTGTACTCAACAGCAGTCTTGCCTTTAGTAGTCTGAATAAAGTTTACGTATCCTAAAACGAACAAAAAAAATTCAATGACCACACATTAAATATGATAGCAAATGCACGTAATGCCAGCTCTATAATTTCGGATGAATACACCAGAAATGGAAATGCTTATAAGACAAGATATTATTTCCGTTCCTTATGTTTTGGTGTTTCTTAGCTGGGAGTACAGAGCTGATATCAGGCATATGCATAAAGAACAAACCAATAACGCGTTTCCCTCTGTGCCGGGCCAAATTTTATAATAATTACTTCTCTTAACATCTTGTCACCGGTGACTGACAGTATACTGTCTAAATCTATGTTGACAGCTCTTCCTCCTCCTTGCAACGTATTCCTCGGTGTTGAGGGTCGTTAACCTCCCATCTGTTTCGATTCTCTCCTACGGGCTTTCTCTATCTGCTTCTGTCTTCGGTGGTGTGGAGGGCGTTGTTAACTGTACAGTCAAGAGCAGTGCGAATTTGATCAGACCAAGGGATAGGTCCACGAGGTCTTTTCCCGTCTACTTTGCCGGTCACGATGAGCTTCTCAAAGTTGTCATAGTCTTTTCTTGCAATGTGACCAAAGTAATCGAGGACTCTGCGAACTCGGATGACAGCCGCGAGATTTTGAGTTCTCGCAATATGAAAACCAAAATGATATCCAAGGGATACGGAGCAACTTCCGTCAACAACTATCTCGAAGGCGTCAATGCGTTTGCGGTCTGTAGCTTTTAGTGTCCAAGTCTCATCGCCGTAAGAGTTACGTATTGACAGCTAATTTGTATTAATTATCTTCTTCTTTGTTGCCAGGAATACTGTATGTACCGTATTGTATAGTATGTCTTAGCAGCTATTTATAAGATGTCAATCAGTCACCGGTGAGTGACATCTGCCTAAATCTATGTTAACTTCCGACTTCACTTGCTATGACTGTAGTGAACACAGACGAGTACTCTGACCACCAGTGGTAGACACACATCATAATGGTAGACACATATGTCACAGTGGAAACATATACGTCAATGAGTAGACACATATCTAACAAAAAGATAATTGTAGGAACTATACATTAGTCAATGGTTTATATGTTTCACATCATCACTAACCACGACGTTCCCGCAGGTCTTCAGTCTAGTCCGGCAACCGGGGGTGTGGCACGCCCAGGATATGAACCCCGAAGGACTCCGGTAATTCAAGTAGTACGTGTACCCTTTGTACTCAACTGCAGTCTTGCCTTTACGAGTCAGAATAAAGTTTGCGTATCCTAAAACGTACAAAAATTTTCTCATTGACCTCATATTAAAAAGATTTTGATAACAAATGTACCTACGTACCTAATGCCATGCTCTACAATCTCGGCCGAGTACGCCAGAAAACGAAATACTGATGAGACATTATAATAATTTGCATTTATTTTGTTTTTTCTTTATAAAATCTGTCAATTTAAATCGTACTTGGGAGTTATTGGCAGAGAGTGTCGAGCTGACATAAGGCATATGCATAAAGAAAATAGTATGAGTTTGCAACACAATTTTCTTCAAGAATAATTACACCAACTATTTTAGCGTAGGTACAGCCCGCCTAATAGAAATCATTCATCGAGGTATGCCGATTATACTATAAAAATAAATAAATAGTGACCCTGTCGGCAAAGTTCCCGGCTGCACACTACCGCCAACGCTTACAAGCTAATTTTATTATATCCATATTTAATAGTAATAAATGAAAAATTCAGGCGATAGCCTGGCTATTATTACTTTACAACACTGCATGGTTCATACTGCGAAATGTGGCTTTATGTGTAACCAAATATTGCCTAAAGATTTGCTTATCTTAAACTTATAGTACTAAATTATGAACGTGATAGTATGTATGTATGTATGTCTTTGTCAAATAGCAAAACGATTCAAATTATCAATTCCTAATTAACATCCTATAAGTAATTTCCTCACATTAGAGAAATCTTTTAACATGTTTCGTCTTACAGGCCTCAAGAGCCACTAAAAAGAAGAAGCAACAACGATATCAGAACAACTACATTATATCAAATATGATTCGCATTCGTCTCATTCTTCCTTAAATTTCACAGCCGTGCAAGAGTCGATCGTCATATTTTTTATTTGACGTCAAAAACTTTAAACTCTTCCAACTGTTTTCAAAAGATATATTGATATTCGAGAGTCATGTGCTCAACATCATTCGACTCCTCTATCTGTCGCGCAGACTTGCTAAACACTCGACGAGTGCATGCCTGTTTGCGCCTCCTAGCGGAGTTCGACTTTTTCAGTACCCCTAGTATGAGTTTTTTAATTTTCGAGCTCGATCAAACGTATCGTCTGTTTTCATACATTGCCACTAGCGCCTCTAGCGTAAATTATCAGAAACAGTGAGCAATGTATGAGAAGAGACGATACGTTTGATCGTGCTCGAAAACTATAAAAACTCATACTAAGGGTACAGGTCCATCCCCTTTCACGGTCGCCATTATGTAAGGAACGTCTGTGTGACCACTAATCTAGTTCCTCATATAGAAATAGGACGATTTTCTTGAGATAAAGTATATTTATATTCATCTAACAAATAAATAAAACTACATTACCGTCTTACAAGATTATGATCAAAAACAATATCCCCAACAATACGTAAGTCAATGGTTTATATGCTTCACATATTCACTAACCACGAAGTTGCCGCATGTCTTCAGCCTAGTCCTGCAGCCTTGAGTGTGACACGTCCAGGATATGAACCCCGAAGGACTCCGGTAATTCAAGTAGAACGTGTACCCTTTGTACTCAACTGCAGTCGTGCCTTTACGTGTCTGGATAAATTTTACGGATCCTAAAACGTATGAATAACTTTTAATTACCTCACATTAACAAGACTTCGATTTCGATAGCAAATGCCAGCTTTGCAATTCGGCAGAGTAAGCCAGAAAACGAATATATCGGAACCACTGCATTTAACAAACTGGATCAATGAAAAGACTCTTAGTAAAATAAGCCCTGTATAATTCATAATATGCATCTATATAAAAAAAATATTTACAAACATAACATAAGTAGGATATTCTTAACTATTAACATACAATAAGGCTTCACAATTACTATTTAAAATATCACCAAAATTACGTATCGCGTTAATTATCACCAAGCAAAGCTTAAGAGTCGGCATAGCCGTCGAAACAGACAAAGATTTCCAAGAGATCAACAGTTTAAAGGTTATTCGAAATCTAATTATTTACTATAAACAATACCCTAGTTTTAGGCTGCCTTCAGATGATAGGCCGAGCACGCGCGTAGATAATTTTTAAGCAAGTTCATATGCATCATCGCTCGTTCAGCCACCCCGAGTGCGCATAATTGCCCGTCGATGTACTGCTGACGGGTCGTATTAGATTGAAGGTATTTTGAATAACAAACTCTTCATCACGAAACTACAGTAAACTGACGTATAGGATCGAAATGGACATTGCATTCATACAGACTCCACTGAAGACAGTGGTGGAAGTATGTAATCAACTAGTGTATCCGTACAGAGAGTGAGAGCTGATTGAGGAAAATAGATAGGACCTTGTAAACGTCTGTCGGTTACTTTTTGTAGCGAAAAAAAAACTTAAATCTATGTTAGCACGAGTGAAGCTGACAGGTTGTTTTGCAAAATTATGCTGATCAATATTTGCATTTGTACGCTATGAGAAAAAACGGAAGGAAAATGTGCACTGAATGCGTTTCATCTGAACGAAGCCTTAAGAGTGTTTATAATTGACAACATATTAGCATTGTTTACTTCACTATACCTAATTACAGCAGGTTCATTGTGCATTTTATTTTGAAGAGTGACGAGGGGAGAGAAGAGGACTGTCTTACTTTTATAACATAATCAATTTATTATCAAACAATGGAAAAAAAATTTGCTAATTTTTAGTTTGATTTATTTTTTAAGTAATTTTATAGTGTTAGAAGTTTTTTTTAATCGACATAGATAGCTAGTCACTAATATCATATCAAACGCTGTTGCTATACCTATTGTTAAGAGCTATTGAGATCTTGCCACCACACTCGGCTTTATAATGACACTATCGCTCCATCCGCGACTTGGTCCGTATGAAGTTTTTTTTTTAAATCATATATAACCTATGTCACTCAGGGATAATTCTAATTCTAATGATGAAAGAATTTTTGAAATCGGTCCAGTATTTTTTGAGTTTATTCGTTACAAACATACAAATCTTTCTTCTTTATAATATTAGTGCAGAAGTATAGATTAGTATTAGTGTGATAGGTATCATCCGATAAGATTAAGGGCAAGAGATTCCTCGTGAAGATATAAAATTAAGGGAATGTTGTACTCAGCATGAAGACTGTATGAAATGTAATATATATGAGGACTATGAGAACTGCGATCAGAGTAGATGAAGCAACTCTTATGGAAGAAAGGAGTGACTTTATACATATACTAGCTTCCGCACGCGACTTCTTCCGCGTGGACATTTCCAAAAATCCTTTCTTAGTGGATGCCTACACTGTATAAGGTATCTATGTGCAAAATTTCAAGTCTTTATGTTTAGCGGTTTGGGCTGTGCGTCGATATCTCAGTCAGGACTTTGAATTTTGTATATATAGATATGTTGTAGATACCGATGCTGGAGTCCAACACTATGTTTACTAACACAAGCTTATGCATTTCAAACCAATATTCTTCAAACCAATACCTTGAACCTGCTGAACATTATGGACGGGATCATTGACAACGAGATTAATATCATATCTATGCTAACAACGTGATTAGATTTACTTTCTAGATTTAGGAACAATAAAGTACATTTTTAATGTTGTCAATCAGACACCTCATAACATTATTGCTGAAACGTTAACAAGTCCTTAGCTGTATCACAGGTTCCAAAAAGTTTCCATTAGAGTATATTTGACAGACAGTTCAAACAAAACCGTCAAAAATCTCCTAAACAGAACCTCTAAAAACCGTCCCTTAAAATTCTTTCTTTAATTCAGAATTAGGGGAGCGATCCCATAAGTTTATTTTAGGGTGTAGTCTAGGGAAGGTTAAAGCGTGAAGTGCCAGCGCAGCCGCACTAGGTGAGGATACTTGAGGAGATGGTAGAACAGCCGGTGGTAAAGCCAACGTACTACTCCTCGGGCGTAGCTGTACGAACGCACCGTTGCCACACCGCGCATGTGACGGTGGAGCGTGGTTATGCCCGTCTCCTGAAGCCACCAGTTTCCCTGATATCATTCTAACGCGCGCTCTGCAGCCTGTATGCTTCGAGGAACAATAGAAGAACCTGCCTCCCACTTGAGAGTACGTATACCCTTTGAGCACCAAAATATATTTGCCTTTCTCCGTCGGGATAAACTGCACGTCTGAAAAATCCGTTTTGCTTAGTATTAAATTCATTTAGCACTTCCACCACCATAAAGGACGACAACAGACTTCATTTCAACTTCATTCCAAAGAAATGTGTGTAGAAGATATAAGTAATAATTATTTACCTGAATTAAATTGTCGATCATATAATGTTAAGCTACAATCCCGCTTAACATGAGTTCGGGGATTCATCATTTAATAAAACAAGCCTACAATGTTTAAAAAGTGTATTTAGCAGTAGATTATTTATATAACAAAAATTAAAATACATTTTTAACATCAACTTAAAATATTTTACCTAGAAAGCTAACCAGTGTTAACCACATTGCAATCTCATAGAAGCTTACTATTATCTTAATGTTTATTGGACTGAATTTAGGTATAAGTAATCTTGACTCAATAATATAATTTATTATTTAGAATACAATTTATCTTTTGCTTTAAATACTATTTTAATATTAACATGATAATACTTTCTAACGTTGAAAATAGTTACTACCTACGAGTATATTGGCATTTGGACTCCACTTCTGCTTACCATCAGGCGGAATGGTGAACTGTGAAATGTTAAAACCTATGGTTGAATTAAAATTGTAGTTCTAATTTTTGCCGCCGGGTTTGAAAAGTCTGTGGCACCATACCAACATCGTAAAAATATCACTGTAATGGCCCAACTTTTGAACTTTAGTAGAAACAGAATTACCCTGGGAATCGAACTTCTCCCAAGTGTTAGTGCTTTATACTACACCTGTGGGGAACATTCAAAGACTTGTTTAATTGAAATAAGCAGTAGCTATAATAAAATTCTAAAGAGATTATGATTATGCAACACTAGTTGCAGATGTTCTGCGAAACACCGGCCAACCAATGGCGACCCAATGGCCTGTAGTTATGTCACAGCTAGCGGTCTACTGCCGCGCACCCCGCTGGCGGTGGCGGCGTCGCGTAGAAATAGATTTTGATACAACTTTTCCTCCCGCTAAACATGTTAGAAATGGAATTTCATACAAGTTTTCCTCCTGCATATTTAGGTCGATGAAATGATCAACTTTCTCTTTTCGATTTGAGGGAATAATAGCTACTGTTCCGATCAGGTGTAGTATAAACTTATTTCGTCTAATACCATAGCCGTGCCGATATGACGAGCACAGCTTGACAGCACGTCTAGTCTCGACGGGCTTTCTTAGGCGCTATTCAGACTAAGCAACTTTGATTTCCGTATTGCAGCAACAGGCAACTTGCAACTAGCTGTCTACATATAAAGAAACTGCGCAGACATAGCAACTCTAGTTGTTTGAGTTTTGATGATCAACATCAGTTTACGCAGAGATCCTACACTACATTACACTAGCTACACTGACTGTTGACCAAATTTGAAAATTTTAATTAGAAACTGTGCCTTTTTATTGATGCAATTGGCAACCTTTAGCGAAAAATATTAAAACGTTGATTATTACTACAACTAAAATCTGTCTACATAGCGCCTTCGAGCAGGTCGACAAACCAGAACGATTTTCTCGGAAGGTCGAGGAAAGAAGAAACATGTCGGTCTCAAATTCAAATTATGCTATAGTATATTATAGAAATTACTAATGTAGAGGGCCTTATGCTACGCGGGCTAGGCGTTCTAAGTGCTCTTCCAAACAAGTGGCACGTTGCCAATGGCGGTAGAAGTACCCGACTGCAGGGGTCGATAACGATGACGATAATAAGGGGAACATGCAATTTTCGCCCAATCATCAGTCGTTAACAATAAACCGTAAATTTTGAAAAAATACCCTTATGAAACAAGACAACTTACACAACAAAGTATGAGAACAATGAAAAATTGTACAATTTAGTTTAAGTAAAACTTGAAAATAGGTCCTGAGAGACATCGCTAAGAAACTACTGGAGCAATTTTCATAAGACTTTGTTCACCTTATAGATTATATGATTATCTAATATTCATATGCGAAAAAGTAGCATCTTGTCATCAGCAAAAATTAAGTCTTTTTTTATCTATAAAACCATCATCAGACCTGTCGTCATGTATGGATCAGAAAGTTGGGCTTTAAAGCGGATGGATGAAAATGGACATACAATACAAGTGGCTGAGATGAGAATGCTACAGTGGATGTGGTGTAAGAGATATGGACAAAGTGAGGAATGAGTACATTAGAGGAAGTTTGAAAGTACCACCAGTTGCAGAAAAACTGAGAAGTCACAAATTGGCATGGTATGGGCATATAATGAGAAGAGATGATGAGCATGTAACAAAGAAAGTATTGAGAATAAATGTGGATGCATATAGAGGGAGAGGAAGACCAAAGAAAAGATGGATAGTCTGTGTGAATGATGATTTGGCAAAGAAGGATATTAATGTTGAGATGACGACTGATCGAGGAGTGTGGAAGAAGAAAACATATTACGCCGACCACAAATAAAATTGGAAGCAGGGACAGGCGAATGATAAACAGTTTTTTTTTAGTCTTTTGTGTGTTTTCTGAGTGTTTATGTAAGTAGCTCTCTAAATGTACCTAGTCACTAGAATAAGAAAATAGAAGTAAGTATAGCAATGTCTAATACGGTGTAGTATTAAATGTAGCCAATGAAATACACTGAAAAACAAAGTCTCCTTAAATAAAAAGGAGGATGTAGGGAGAACAATAAAAAAAATGCGAGACATTCCATTTAGTGTGGTCAATGTCGCCAGCCTCGTCCCCTCATGTCGTCAATACGTCGACATAGCTGACATGGTAAACTTGAAAGGTCAGCGGCTGCCGGCAGTTCTCTTAGCATAGGAACCTTTTACAAAATGGATACCGAAGAAAAAACACTGTTATTGCTTTTAATCCGTTGACACCGACGTCGAATAAAAAAACGAAAAATTACAAAAGTCACGTTTATTATGGTATCAAGGGATGATAACTGGGTGCCTAGCGAATAATTATATTACGTCTTTCAGATGGATTACCAAAAACATTAGACCCGTATTTTTTACTCAAATCAGTAAATATTTAGAAAGGCAAAGAGCATCCAAGTTCGAGGCGTGCGGAGTAAAACGTGTACTGAAGTGTCCTGACACACGACATTTCAACGCACTGTATCGTTGACATTATTTGTTTACGTAATAAAGAGATATATACGAAAACAATACGTGTCTAATATTTTTCTTGTTTTATCTGACGGGCTAGACGGATTTTTTAAGTCCTCGTCCCTATACTAGTTGGCGTCACTCTTCAGCCGACTTGACTGCCGCAGTTGCTTCTGCCGTTGGCAGCGCGCCTCTCGTGTCTAAAGCGGGTGATCCATTGGCGAGCCGGCGAGCTAAAGGTATAAACTGTAGGCTCGCTGTACTGTCGGCTCGTGGTAGTGATCCATTAGCGTGCCAAACAGTCTACTCTCATCGTTGGTGAAGTCATGGCGTGCTCCCAGACGGAACTACTTTGTTACTTAGGAATACCACTACAAGAACAACCAAAGAAAAAATCGGGAGTGGTCTCCGCTTGACTTTCTCGCATACCGGAAACGACTCAAAATTTGATAGAAACCTTGTATTTTCATGTCATACATGCATGTTAAATTTTGGTCACCCATCCGAGTACCGACCACGCACTTGGTTGCTTAACTTTCGTGATCGATGACTCAAAAATTGATAGAAACCTTATATTTAGATATTATATGCATGTTAAATTTGGTTGCAATACGTTAAAGCATACTCGAGTGCTGCTAACGCACAGACACACACACCGACATAACTCCAAAAAAAATTTCAAAACGTGTAAATCCGTCAAAATCTCGAGGTCGAATTTTTTTACGATTACAAGACTTCCTCTATACCTCTATACTGTGTATACGAGAAAGTAAAAAGTATGGGTCGAAAAACGTGTATGAATGCGTCTATGAAATTAAACTAAAACTTACACTAAGGGTACAGAACTTATTGGTGAACCAAATTATTATAGAAATTATTTAACGATGACCGAGGAAGTGTTTAAGGAGCTTCTGGATTTGTTTTCCCTTTTATAAAAATCTGATAAAAAGACAAGATATAGTTTTGCGTGTATCGAATTCACCATATGAACGCTTATATGCAACTCTCAAGCACTAACTAGCGATTATACGATCGTAAATCTGCCATTTTGCCGTGCGGCATGCGTGCATTCGCTACAGCAGCGTGAAAAAGACTGTCGGCTCGCGAAGCTTGGCTGATCCATTGACGGTTTATTATACCGCGGTCTTAGGATTTCAAGCATGCACGAAGAGCCAACGAGCCAAAACCGCGAACTTTAAAACCGCGGTAATGTAGGTGCTCCATTGGCGGTTTATACCTTTAGCTCGCCGGCTCGCCACGAGCCAGCGGTCTTAGCTCGCCAATGGATCACCCACTTTATACTTTAATGTAACTTCCTTTGCTGCAGATATAGCTGGGCGGCGGGTGAGTGTGCTCGGTGTGCACACGCAGCACTTTGCCGTTATCCATCTTGCGCACTCGTGCTGGGCAGTCATGCGTCCGCCTGGACGAACAGACCCATCGAGGAGAATAATTTATCTGAGAGTACGTATACTTGTCCAGCATAAGAAGAAACTTCTTGCCACTTCTCGTAGGTATCATGACACCATATTCGTCTATAGTAAAAAATGCTGATTAAACAATAGTAAATATAGTTTTTTTTATTCTATGATGCAAAAACCTTTCAAAAGTAAGCGAACTTCACTCCCTTTCTTCAACTGGACAGTCTTTCCAGTTGATGAAAGAGAGTGAAGTGCGCTATCTTACTTCTAACTGCCGGAAATTAAAAAAAAATAATTAGACGTCACGAAATATAAGTAACCAACAAAGAAACCGAGCAACTATTAGTCCCCTTTTGGGAATAGAGTCTGGGATCTCTGAAATCGTGACCGATGGGCACACACAGCTACAAAATATTGAACACAATAAATTTCTTAACGTATCTATAGTTACACTCATAATCAATTGTATATGGTATTTCTAATAATAATTTAAAACAGAGTTGGAAAATATACATTTTTTAGACATCCAATGGCCTGTGAACATTACTATGCTATGATATTTTATTATGCGATTTTCAGAAAAATATCTCGAATGCTACATAATAAAAATAGTAGATTGTATGACAAGGAAGCAAAATAGTATTTTTACGACGAGGGTGCTACTTTGAACCACGAGTGAAGCGAAGGATTCTAACGTAGAATCCTGAGCGCAGCGAAGGTATTTTAAGTACCTATTTGGTATAAAAGATGACTGATTTGGATAAATTACAGGTATACTTATTACCTATATGTTTAACAATTTCGCTTAGCAAGCTTGCTTAAAAAAAAAGAGTTAATTTTTTTTTAATAAAGCTCTAAACGAGTTGAGTTAAACTGCCTTGCCATTCACAGAGAATGGCAAGGCAGTTTAACTCAACTCGTAAAAGAACTGAATTTTCACTTCGATTTCACCAGTAAAATTTTAGGATATTCAGTGTTTTATTGGCTAAACTGGAAACGAAGTTGCCCATTGCCTGGCAGTCTATAACGACATAAGATCTAAGTAGCAAAATGACAGATATTGATTTTAACGAAGTTGGCCATGGCAGTGTTTAACAACATACGATCTAATTAGGAAAATGACAGAAATTATATTGATTTTTTTTACTATTCCATTTTTCTCACTAGATTTCAGAAGCGAAATGCAAATGCGTGTAATTACTGGGCATGGAGAGCATATCATCTTAGTCCCCAGGATGTTGTCCCTGCGGTGTTAAGTGATTTACACTGAATACTGCAAGTGTCTATAGGCGGCGGTGACCACTTAACATCAGGTGGACCGCAAGCTTGTTTGCCATCTCGTAACATAAAAAAAATGCAGTTTGTGTACATTTCATATACCCTGCAGTCTGCGAAACACACGCGGTTCCGATATTATATTATGGAGCGAATGCAGAGATAGACAGTGTCCGAGGTTGATTTGTGATTAATGAGAGAAAAGATAGAATCATAGTCAAATGTATGCGTTAGAACAGGCAGTTTCGCTTGTCTTATATAACGGACAAGTCATGGCGAAGTTATTATATGGCTTCGCGGCGCGGCGGAGGTAACATTGCCTAACTTTGAAAACAGTTAACATGTGGTAGCTATCGATAAAGTTTGTTACCTCAAGACGACAACATAAAATAACATTTTAAAAAGATATGCTGTGCAATTCGCGTGTTGCTTAAAGTTACTCTTTGTTATATTTTGTTAGTTTATGTTACCTAATGTTATAATATTGCTCAATGTTATCTGTTAACCACAAGTTGCACTGACATCAATTTGACCTTCTTCTCAACTTAAATTTTAAACCATAATATAAATTATATTAACTTTATAAGATTTAGAATATAAAATAAAAATATTTTTGTTCAAATAAAAGTATGTAATTTGTAGTTATGGTAGAGCGGGGTCGACTTCGATCACGTTGAAATATTTGGAATTTACCTATATATATACCACATTAAATAGGAAACGCAAAACAAGAAAACCGTCCCTCAGCAATTAATCTCGACACGGTATTTTATTTTAAATAGGTAATAGTATAAAATAAAGTCACTCTATTTGTATGTGCGCTTGGAACTTTTAAACTACGCAGCGGATTCCAATGCGGTTTTCAGCAATAGGTAGACTGCTTCAAGAAGAAGGTTAATATGTATAACACGTGCATATTATAGTAGAGAAAGGTCGCGAAATTCCGTGCGAAGCCTGGTTTGGTATAAATTCGAAACTTGCCAAAAAAAATTTGAAACAAATACAATGTTCCATCACTTTACATAAAATGCAGACTAAATAATATAAAATAACCAATTGTCAACCGTGGATGGGCCACGTCGTCATCAATGAAACATTAAATTATGACTTTATTAAACATTACCCAAGTAGTTAGGTATCTATTTTTTTCACTACGGTTGGTCAAAGTGAGAGGCAGTAAAATTTATTTACTTATTATGCACACAAAATTTAGATAAATTACACATTACAAAGATTCGCTGGTACAAAGGTATAAATATTTGGAACAAAAGGAGGTTAACGATTTTTTTTAATGATTTCAAAGTAGGTAACTACTAGGTAACTTATAATTCATTGATAGTGCAAAAGTTTACGATATAAATAAAAAAACAGAATCAGAAAAGGGCTTAATTTTTGGAAAAATCGTGAAAAAAACTAAGCAAACCACGTGAATATTTTACTGAGGTCATAATTTGATATTTGGTAGATCACGACGTGGCCCATCGACGCGACCGGTGGAAGACGGGTTATCCATGGCCTCCTGGACACCCTGTTTATGTTAATACATAAAGAGGTGCGAATTTTTCACATTACTTATCGGGTTTATTGAATAAGAAACTACATCTTGAAATAAGAGCCCTGTCTGTATAAATATGTTGGTGGCACATGAGAATGCTCCATGTTAATTCGTATTATCTTCCCATTGTGCAGTCTACGTAACCGAGCGTTACAACCCTGCGCCCTCGAAGAGCAAACCCAATACACGGTATAATTGACCTGGGAGAACGTGTAACCGTCTAACATTAGCAAAAACTTCTTGCCGCTTTTCGTTGGTATCATAATACCCTCTTCCTCCCCTGCAACTTCTGTAAACGGAAATTTAGTTAAAAATCTGTCCCTTTAGATATTTCTTAGTGCAAAATTCAAACTTTACTTACGTTACTTCCAAACTATTTACGATTCAAACTAGTTAGATTTTTTTTATATAGAAAGGGCGAAAAAATTACTCCATCCACCTGATGGTAAGCAGAAGTGGAGTCCAAATGCCAAGATAGCTGGCGCGAGAGATAAACCGCCGCGCTAGCCACCCTTCGCCTTGCTGACCTGCAAGGTGCTTCTTCACAGCTCTTTTGAATGACCCAGGATTGTAGGAAGGAGGGAACACGTATGCTGGCAGTGAATTCTATTTCTGGATCGTGCGAAATAGAAATTAATGAGTTGCAATTTTTATAAATTGCCTTACAGAACAAAAGAGGGTCTTCTATTGGTCAACAGTAATAAAAGACGGGGTCAACAGAAAGGGCTCGCTTCAAAGGAAAAAAAATTTAAACTGAAAGTTTAGCAAGACCCTAAAATAGTACCTCAACCATTTAGATAGAAATTACGATAAATCCCTCATCCATTCCAGCGGGGTATCGTTTGTCTTACGCTCAGAATAAATAAAAATAATACTGATCTAGTATTAACTCCTAGGCATCTTTAATAGAACAAGAGAAAATCAGCAAGAAAGTTTTGTCTTTCCAGCTTCCAGGGGCCCTTTGTGATTGAATTAATACGTGCAGAAAATGCACACCATTCTTATGTATTACCAATGTACTTACCTCACAGTTATTCACGATTTAAAAAAAAAACTTTTATTATAAGTATATGAATGTTGGGGATATTCCTTCTAATATTATAAATTTTGAAAATGTTCAAATATAAATTTGTTTTATACTTACATCTAATTTATAAACTATCGTATCACTGTGTTTGTGTTCGCTTGCACTCCTACAAAAGGGCTCCACCAATTTTTATAAAAAAATATGGTGTAGATATATTTGGCAGGGATGAGAATAGTTCGTAAAGTATATTTCATACCGCTAAAAAGAAAAAATATATAGGTATGGCAGAACAACATTTGCCAGGTTAGCTAGTAACAATGTAGGTATATTAAATTCGTGTGTTTATCACTGAACTCCTCCTAGACGGCTGAAACGATTTTGATGACATGGATCTGAGAATGGTTTAGATTTATAATTTGATCCCTTGTTTGAGCACATGTTTTTTCTTTCGTTTTTTTTTCTTTTTAACAGGACAACGAGTATCTGGTCTGCTGGTATGCCTTCATCACACCAGATGGTACCTGATAATAGCGTTAACGCTGGTATCACTTTACCCGGAAGTCGCAACCACTAACGAACTATCTTATCACTTGCTCTGTCGGAACACAACAATGCTGTTATCACTATTGTGACTATAGCTCCAATTTATTTTTGGCTAAAATATTTTTCAGTTCACTTGCCTAGAAAGTAAATTTCTTTCAGAAAATGACAAGGATGGGCAATTTTTATGGTACAAACATAAGCCCTCCTTCCCAGAACACTCATCGCAAACTAAAGCTATTAAAAATAAAGTGCGATACCTAACCATTATTTCTAAGAAAGTATAATGATAAAGAATTATGCAGGCACTTCACATGACCCCATCATAGTATAGGTACCGAATGAAAGGGATGCAGCTCAAACATTTGTGAAGTACGGCCATAAGAAGTACCAGCATAAGATAAATGTCATCATCGTGACCACTTATCTTCTTAGTTTAGAAAATTAATAAACAATACATTTGTTAGCACCTGGGCTTTATTGCAAAATTAATAAGTAGGTACACAACATACAGATACCTACACATAGGATAATACAATAAGCGGCGTTATTGCTAAGCGAGTTTTATTAATGCTCACTCAGGTCACCATATACAGCAAAATTTTAATCAAGAAAACCAGTATAAAAGATACAAGCAAGATAGGATTAAAGGAACTGATGGAACAAAAAAGTGTTCATTAAGAAATTGGAGAATTAGCACGATCAGAAATGGCCTAAGATAGAAATGTGGAAGGACAAAAAGCGACAGATAGCACGACATTCCATTTTTAGGGAGAGACCAATGTAAACAATGATATGAATGATAGATATTGAAAAAAAAAAACAGTTTGACAATTACCTACATAGAGGAAAAAGGATATTAAAATATGGATGATGATCTGAGCGTGTTAAAGTTTTTTATTTCCAAGAGGAACCGGTAGAAATAAAATTCAATAACTTTCATCATTTAGATAATCTACAGGAATATATGCCGCTTATATTAAGACCTATATTGTATTTAGTACATCCTATATGCCGAGGTCATTATCTTAGCTATAATTCAAAATATAAAATAAGAAATATAAGTAAATTTGATTGTCAATAACAAATCAACAAAAGCAAAACAATTAGTAAAAAAACAACAAAGCATTTTAGAATTAACCTAAAAAAGCGTCTTATATAACACAAGTTATTCCACATACTTACTTCTGTTTTCCAGGCACAAAATAATTATTCTTATTCATAGTTTAAAAAGAACTATCACAACACAAATAAATATGCTATGTTGTACACGGCTAATTATTCTTAGCCTAGCTGGCAGTTGCAGAATTCCATTAATTACACTATTTAGTACCATACCCGCTATAAGGATGATGACCGGGTAAATATAATAACTCTATCACAGCGAAATTAATACATCCAGTGGTTCGACGCCTATGAAGTTGAGAACAATGTTGCTTTTGTCAAGGGTGGACATTTGTACGCGTCGCCCGTGTTGAATGTAATGCGACATCCTTGACCAGAATGTCCCGACCGAGTGTATGAAGCTCGGTCTCGCCCCGCACTCGCTTCTCTCACGATTGACCTATCTAGACGGGCTCGCCGAACGACTGTATGATAGACTGTGATAGTGTTACCAAAAAGCATTAGACACGTAGGTATTTTTGACTTAATCAGTAAGTCCTAAATATTTAAAAATATAAAGAATATAAGTTCAGACGTGGGGGCTTGTGATGTCACTTTTTAGTTAAAGTGTACGAAAGCGTGACGTCACACGACATTTCAACGCACTGTATCGTAGTCATTATTTGTTTACGTCATAAAAGAAAAATACGTGTCCAATATTATTTCGTGTTTTATCTGACAGACTAAATAGCATTTTTCTGTCATCTTCCTATTGCTTTATCTAAACTAGAAGTCCATAAAATCATTTGTCTCGTAGACTACGAATCATGTTTTCCGGATATGGGTACACCCCGCTTAGCTAATATTTCATTCATGCAAATTCATCACCTTCAAATGTGTTTTTGACTGATTTCTAACTTAGCTTCTTGCGGTAGTAATGTGGTAGTAAGGTAAATAAGGAAACTAAACACCTAATCACGACCTGCGACATAGTATCATCATATATAGATAAGTATATCCCACGACATAACGAATATATGATTATACAAATGGACAATCGATAGCGTTCAACGCTTTGGATTTAATGTATGAAACTGACATAATACTGAGAAAAAACCACGGCAACAACTTGTTACTTGTGGGCCATAAAAATCTTGACCACTGATCGAGTAACCCATTTTCAAAAAATAGTAGGTTCAGGATTCTTTTATTTATTGAGTCTTTGTCTCATGCACGTACATTTTACTTTCGGTACATTTCATAATGCTAGTTTTGCAAACGGACGACGCCTTTTGTTAAATGCGAAATCACACTAATTGCCTACGACATACAAATCACTTTGGATATCACGGATCTAAACACTTGGGTCTGAAAACAATAAACCCAGACAAATATATAGTACAACTGTGTCAGAGTCATGGTCACGATTGTTGGCGCACTGCCAGTTAACAGTCGAATAACTACAGTAATAAACAGCTGCCCGTATGAGAAGAGGCACATGCTGAACTAAATCATCAAATGGAATTTACAGCTTCAACAATGGGAATGACGACTGAGTAAAATATAATAGTTCTATTAGATAAGTGTGTCAGATTACCAAAACATATTAGACACGTATTTTTTGCTTAATCGAATCATTAAAAGGTTATAGAGCATCTACGAAACCGTGACGTTTCAAGACATTTCAACGCACTGTATGGCCGTCTTTATTTATTTACAAGAAAAAATGAAATTATGTACTACCTATATGACGGACATAACAGTTTTTTTATCCACAGCCATGGTATAATATTAGGTATTTGTTAAAAACCCTGTAAAAACATGCTTTATGTTATGCTTTCAGCTTAGAGACTAAGGCTTCCAAAAACAGATCTCTGTGATCTCTAGGAATTTTATTCATCAAAAGTAGGTACATGTCCCTCCCTACACAGTTATTTGACTGTGTTCTTCTATTTAAGGTTTCCACATTATTGAAGCTTAGGATTCCAATGTTGATTTAGTGTAGCATACATCATTGCTAACTGTAGGAGCAGGAGCAATCTAGGAGGGGACAAGCCGGACATTTGTCCAGAGCGGCAAAATTTTCTCATACTAAATTTGTTGTGTTAGTAGTCTAGTTTCGAAGCTCCGAATTTTATTTCTAGGGGGGCGGGGGTTATTTTGCCCAGAGCGGCGAAATGGCTAGATCGGGCCCTGTGTAGAAGCTGAGTATAGTTTATTAGTAAGATTGCGAGGGTGAGTAGATGCCTTTGCCTCTCGAGCGAATTTGAACGTTGTCGCGCGCGAGTGTCGCTCGGCTCGCTGCCTCCACGCTGTAAACGCAACTAAAGCGTTTGGTTCCATGATCAAATTTATATTGACGACTCGCTGGCTCAGCATCACCCGTGGTGACTGTGTAAACGGAATTGAGCGCACTGGGAGGCTGCCTCTCTACTACTGCTCGAACGAGCTGCCTCGCGATATCGATACTCGCCTTTAGAACGCTTAGACGAAAAGTTTAACAGATACATGTTATAAAGACTTCACTTGGTCCTAATAAAACATAGCGCCCACTTCAGATTTTACGGTGAAAAGATCGTCGACAAATAGTTATTAACACCATGGCAGTCGAATTCCGGACATTTCATATTAATACCCATATTGGTCTATGTCACTTCGATCTGGGTCAATTCGATTGGGGGACAAATAGGGGCAATTTCTCTACAGTTGGATATTTTCAAAAGACTATATTTTATGACAATATGAAATACCCCTCAATGATACGTGAAACTTTCAAAAAGAAATAATTTCACATTGAAATTTAAGGTATGAAACGGTAAAAATTCTACAAATCGTTTTCTAGCTAATATTAAAGAGTATAACATCTCACATTATGTTTATCAGGTCATCTATATATTTGTTACAATTAATATGTTTTTGGTATTCAATGGCACTCGCTCATTTCCTTGATAGTTCATTGGTACTAATATTAAATGTTACATACATTATAATAAACATAGGACTATCTAACACATAGCTAATTCTAAACACCTCTACATATAAGTATTGTCCATCGTTTCTTCATACAATATTTTGAATATTGACATGAATTTTTAACAACCTTAGTATCAGTTCAATCAATTCTATACATCTCTTAAAGAGTTGCTACTTCAACTTTCACTTAATCAATATTTACTAATAGGAACGTAAACAGATTTATCAAAAAGCAATATTTCGATTCGGAAGCTAGAAAAGAATTGAGTAACTCCACAGGGACGACTCTAGTGACATCTAGAATTAAGAAGATACAAATTTAATATATCTTTATCACTAGAACCTAGTATCCTAACTTTCTAGATAATTAAAAGAAAACTGATAAATTCGTAATTTATTGGCAAGAAAAAAATTTGCACCACGACCCCAAATCTGGAAGGTTCAAAGCAAATGCTACTTATGTGGTTTTTTTATGATTTACGAGGAAACGTTTATCCTTCATCTCATCTGATGATGAGCTTCACTCGGATCCAAGAGTGTAGGAGTATCATTTTGATAACAGTTGTATAATGTGATATTTCTCTTATCATTTGAAGTCCTTTTTAACAGCTTATTATTATTACTAATGTGATATTTACGCATTAATAATAGTTCCCTTAATATTATATCAGTAATCGGTCCAAGACTCGATTCAGTCTGATGATTATTTATTACATAACCCTACTAGCTAAGAATTTAAGATGTTTATAATTTTTCTATTGCAATTAAGGAGAATTATACGATACGAGGACAAATCTAGTTGGAAATCCCTGGTGGAGGCCTATGTCCAACAGTAGGCGTCTCTTGGCTGATATTTAAGAACCTTCCCTTCAATTTATATAGAAGTTCAACAATTCTATAATTACGTATCTTAGTTTATACATATTAAGAGTCATTCAAAAAGTAATAGTATTTTAAGAACACATATGGTAAACTATACTTATCCCAGACCTTCTACAAAAACTAATTAACGTTAACAGGCATTAGGCATTGCTATTCAGCATTTAGTGGTAGGTAGCCGTGTGATGCCGGCAGAGTAGAATAGCATCACCCCATATCCTCCAACGGGTGTCGTAGAAGGCGACTAATGGATCAGCAAAAGGGTATTGATCACCTTAATACTCCGTCCACCAATCCGCTTTGTGCAAGCGTGGTCGAATACTGCTTAAACCTCCTTCGATGATAAGGAGAGGCCTTGTGTCTCACCAGTGGGTCGGATTATAAAGGCTGTTATGATAATTTAGTAGGTAAAGATAATTCAAGAAAATCGTGCATTGAAGGTGTTAGACAGGAGAAGAATGGTCATGTCAGTCGTTGGAGCAGTGGTGCAAAGCTATCTCTAGATCGTAGAAGGAGTATACTCTGAAGTTGCTCATCAGAAGCTTCGTTCCCTCTGAAATTAAATATTAAATTTTATGTAGATATGCGTGAAAACAAAGCTTGGCTTAAGAAAATGACATTCTATTTTAGGTAGGTGGGTATCTTATTGTAGACAATAAAGGATTATTATATTGTAAAGAAAGTTTAGTTCGTACTTACTCTTTACAGTAACACCATAGTAATAAAAACTTCTGGAAAGTATAAACGCTAATAGCATGCAGCATTTCTCAATTTACAGTAGGATTTAAGAGTAGATTAACATTTAAGAACCATTTATTTTTTTTATATAAAAAGATTAAGCAATGCAATTATTCCTGTTTATCGTTCTTCATATATCAAACATATTGCAATGTAAATGTCTAGAGTCATTCTATAATTTATATTACTTATAAATGGTAAAAGTGCTTAATTTGAAGTTGCTGACACAAGTCATGCAATATCATGATACTTTTCAAGCGATAATATCTGTCATGTTACAGTCACAGAATAAATAAGACAAGCAGTATTACGTCTTCGCTTTCCTCAGAGCTAAACGCGCTTGCCAAGGTCGGTATACTTGGGAGCACAACAATTGCGTGTGCGCAGCAGTCACGTACCTACGCACGGCTATTGTGCTACAAGCTCTCGCTCATTTGTTTATGTAGTTGGCTACATAAACTTGGTATTGGTATAAATCCATCGATGGTATTATTCGGTTTATGGATGTTTTTTCTCTATATCGAATCCATACTTAACATTTTTTAAACTACGAACTCAGTTAACAAATTTTGTTGACTGCCTGAGTTGCAATGCAATAATTGTAAAATGTTTTAAATTTATTAAACTAGGTACAAAAATTAGCATATCTATAGAAAAAAAAATGAATAAGCAAAAAGAGTTGAAAATGCAAAGCAACGATTCCCATAGAAAACATGAATATGAACCAATTGATATCACAAATGTGTAGACTACGTTAACACTTCTCATCAAGTTTATTTGCCAACCTTGCTGAATCAATTATTAAGATCTAGATAATAAGCATTAGAGCACAGATCACGAAGTTAGCAAAGAATAGTAGAAATAGAATAATGCGCCTGTGCTGCTAGGAGTGGGTTCACGTCAGTAGTCTAACGGCGGACGGGGATCGATCTTCATTCACACAAAAACCGAGTCCACCTGCCTATCAGACGCTTCGAATTTCGTATTAAGAACTTCTAGAAAGGTCAGAACAAGCCTTTCTACCATCACCTCAGCATTGTCACATCTTTCCACTTTTTATACCTGTGAAATGTCGACGCATAGGTATTTCTTATCCCGGGAACAAAAGGGCCAGACTTGAACCGACGTAAGCGGACACGGAAGACGCCGTCTTGAACTCCCAATATCCTTATTTATAACTTACTAGCTGTGCCCGCGCGACTTCGTCCGCGTGGATTTCCCGTTTTTGCAACATTTTTCATTGATGCTCAACTCCTATTAGTCGTAGAGTGATGTTATGTAGGTATATAAGTCTATATCACGGTTTCCTAAACTGTGCGTCGCGACGCCCTGGGGTGTCGCGGTTCTATCCCGGGGGGGGGGGCGTCGTGAGACGATCCACATAGAATGGCTGTCTAGCTAGCTTAGCGAGCTAGTCGAACGAAAATAAATGTAGACAAAGAAATGTAAGTCGCGATTTCTAAACTTGAACCCGGTTTTGAGATGCTCTGTTTTTAAAATAAGAAAATACACTGAAAAAAATCGACCGTCCAGCGCGGGCGAAAAAATCGAATAAGCATCTTTACGCTACCGGGACATTGCTTTCGCCGTCGAAATTTGTCTGTACTACTTTATGTTTTTATGGTAATTTTTTTTCAGTCTTTCTAATTTTAAAATATTTGCGCATTCGTTAACGCCTAAATAATTCAAAAAAAGCTATGTTTTTGTTTTTGTAGGTATGTACTTAACTTGGCTGTTACTTTAACGGGGGGAGGGCTCGTAAAAATTAGAAAATTCCTAAGGGCGTCACTATGAAAATAAGTTTGGGAAGCTCTGGCCTATAGTGTTCTTCGATAAATAGACAATCATAGAATTTTTCAGATCAGTAGTTCCCCTTTGTAGGATTCTGTACCCAAAGGGTAAAACGGGATCCTATTACTAAGACTCATAAAAATAATAAAATAAATACTAATAAATAGAATAAAATAAATATTGAAGGGACTTTTTTTGGTCGATTTTGATAACGGCAACAGATAGACGCTTAAAGTATTCACAGAATATTTAGTTATATTATTTACTTTTAAAATACAACAACAAACGTGTTTTATTTCTCGGTCTTATTAACGATAATAACAGGTAGAAACTTGAAATATTAACAAAACATTTAATTTAAATTTCAAATAATTTTTGGAGATTTTTGATAAAATCTATGGCACGGAACCCTTCGTTCGCACGTTCGACTCCTTCTAGATGGTTTTTTTTTGCAGGTTATCTCTGATGACCTTCTTGAAGTCACCAGGGCTTTTAGTAAAGGAGAGGACCTCGATGGGTCCTCAAGCTTTAAGGTCGAATCACTCTCAAAGAGGATTCCTGACCGGTGAGCATCTCCCTCGGAGGAGTCTCTGAACCTATTAGTATCTAATGCGTCCAAATCTGACGGGATCAGTAGTTCCTAAGATAAGCGCGTTCAACTAAACAAAAAAACAACTCAGTATAGATGCGTGCGTAGTACTTGATCACTTCGGAGTTATGTTAAAACTGTAATATCTCTGAAGATATTCATTGAAATCTAATGATGTAAAGAACAATTTTGTACAAAATTAAATACTTGTGATGAATAAAGTATAAATTTTTAATAGGAATAATATGATTTTTACAAAAATACCTTCGCATCTAATGCATTATTTTAGAACAAATTTTATTAACTAAAATAGGTTAAGGCGAGTCAACCTTAAGAGATAGATAAATGTTGTCTGGAACTTTTTTGTAGAACTTTTAAAGGAAAATAATTCCGTAATACATGATTTTTGCGTAACTTTAACCGTTTACCCAGCGCACGCAACAGAAGCTCTGAAAAACAAAATTTATTATTTTCCGTTTATTTCAAACTATGATATCTCTTAAGATATTCATTGAAATCAAATGAGGTCATTAACAATTTTGTTCAAAATTAAATGCTTGTGATAAATAATGTATTTATTTTGATAAGGAATAATATCATGCATACAAAAACACCATCGCAGATAAACTTTTGATTAAAAAAAAATTTGATTACCAAAAAGAAAGGTTATAGTGAGCCAACCATGAAAGATAAACATATGCTATTGCGGACTTTTTTTTAGAAAATTTAATGGAGAATAATTCTGTCATACATAATTTTTCCGTAACTTTAACCGTTTACGCAGCGCACGCAGGGAAAAGTTTGAAATGAAATATTTTTCTCCCGTTTTTGCAACATTCTTCATTAATGCTCAGCTCCTATTGGACGTACCGTGATGTTATATAGCCTATAGCCTTCCTAGATAAATGGACTATCCAACGGAAAAAGAATTTTTTAATTTGAGTCAGTAGTTGCTGAGATCTTAGGGTTCAACCAAACAAACAAACAAACAAACAAACAAACTCTTCAGCTTTATTATTAGTATAGATTGAAACTTATATGTTTTTAAGAGCGATCACACTGTTCCATGACCATTTGTGTGACACTGGGAACCTTGAAGCAAAGCGTGAAGAAGCACCTCATTGGCAAGTAACGCCCATATTAACAAACAATACTTATCTAAGTAAAAAACAATGTTATGCGATATGGAATAATTTCATTTTTGCGTTTACAAACGCGTAAATATAATACTAGAAAAATGCACTGAAAAAAATCGACTTGCCTCAGGCGGGGTTCCCGCCTGAGGCAAGTCGATTTTTTTCAGTGCATTTTTCTAATGTTATGCGAAGTAAGGCATTTTTAGTGCGTGCCTTATGCCAAGTCTTTCAAGTCATAAACAATACTCAAATGTCTCTTGGTTGAGTAAACGCATTACGTTGAATAGAGCTCTGTGATTAGTTCGTTTCTGTTGCGTAGTTCACTTCGTTGAATTGACTGGCGTTTTATTGCTTCAAACTTTTGCTGGACGTTGCTTTTGACATCTCGATCTGTACCTACGTTGAGTAATATACGCCCGTATTCACAAAAAAATACTTGTCTAAGTAAAAAACAATGCTATGCAAAATAAGGCATTTCACAGTGAGTGCCATATGGCAAGGCTTTTGAGGTCTCACAGTGCGCGTGGACGCACAGGGTCGTAAAAACCTATTCATAGACAATACTTAAGTGGGGATCAGCTCTATATTACGCAACGCACAGGTCGAGATATCAAAAGCAACGTTCAGGATGTCAAAAGTTTAAAGTTTGAAGTAGTAAAACGTCAGTAAATTCAACGATGTGAACTACGCAACAGAAACGAACCAATCACAGAGCTCTATTCAACGCAACGCAATGCGTTTACTTATCCAAGAATCGATTGAGTACTTATTGTTTAAGAATTGAAAGGCTTATCTAAGAGTCGAGAGATCTCATAGTAATGTTTGTGAATACGGACGATAGCTGCCTTCGCTGTGCGTAAGTACGGGTAATAGCTACGTTAGCTGCCTATCACCACTCGAGTATTATCTATGAATATGTTATTTACGACCCTGTGCGTCCACGCGCACTGTTACCTCATAATTATAGAATAGAATAGAATATGACTTTATTATGTAGTACATTCATCAACCAGATTAACAATAGTATATTAATATATAAAAATAGTTGTACAAAGGGCGACCTTATCGCTAAAAACGATCTCTTCCAGGTAACCTTAGGATGGACAGGATTGCAAAGTAATAAGTAACTATGAGGGAAGATGGCGACGTAAATCTACTTATTACATACTAATTATAAATACCAAATAATAATTACATAAATATAAATACTTAAATATTAATACACACATACAATATATAAAATATATACAGTAATAAAATAAAATATATATTGTCATATACTATAGATACTAATGGATGATTATAGTGACAAATAATGAGCCTCTACTTCTTTCTTAAAAGTTCCTTGAGTTTGAGCTTTCCTTATATTTGCAGGTAAAGCATTCCACAACAAAACAGCTTGAACAGTAAATAATTGTTATAGAATTTTGAGAAATGTACCGGAGTCTCTAACCTCAAATTCTCTGATGATCTTAATACTCCCGAGTGAGTATTGTGGAGAAACTTAAAACGTTCTTTTAGATAAAGAGGAGTGTTGGGCTGAAATAGGATGGCATAAAGGAGGGAGAGAATATGGGCATTCCGGCGAAGGCGAATTGGCAACCACTTGAGCTTATGACGAAATTCTGAAACGTGGTCATATTTTCGTAAACCGTATGCAAAAATTTTGAAGTGTACAATTATGTTTGTGAATAAGGGCGCATGTCACGAAAATGGCGGCAATGTGGCAAAGAAACTTATTTGTGCTCAATCACATATCAGATTTGTTAGAACAGAATCACTTGCCTGCTTAATCACAAAGGAAGTCAGGAAAATAAGTGTACACTCTACATTAACATGGATTTTATTCAAAATATACATTTAATATTTCTCTATAACGTCATTATAGACTATGACATTTCTTAATAACAAAAATAACATTAAATATTAGTCACATTAATCAATAACAATAAATTAAATCTATCTAAGTACGTAATCCAGTAATAATAATAATAAAACGTGGTATAATTAACAAAGTGTATAAGTAAGGAGAATGATCTTTGACATAAATATTTATATGTACATCACGCTGATTATCCCAAAAGGGTTGGTGCAGTTTTAAGTAACATCTAGTTCAAAGGCACATCCAGGCATGACTTTGTTGTATTATAGGCCGTGCATAAATATTTATGGTCCTTACTAAAGCAGCAGATAGGTATACAACATTAAAAATTTAATACCTAATACATTTCAATAAATATTGTTCATCTGTCTTAAGTGTAAGTATATAATAAAAAAATGTCAAGACCGCTTACATTATTACGCCTAATCCACGTTTATTACTTATATTTGTTTATTCTTTTTATGTCTCTCCGACACCAAATAAAGAAGTTGGAAAGAACTCTACACACATGAAAGTAAATTTTCTTTGAGTTGAAAACCATAATTTTGTCAAGTTAGCATGACTTGATTAGTCGATCATCGGCCGATAGTCGAACCGATATAGGTATGTAATAAAGTTTGTTTTATTTGAAGAAAACCATGAGTTATACCTACATTATAGGTCATTGCATGGCACACTTAAATGGGGTAGATTAATTTTTCACTTAAATGGTAAATGGCGTCAAAAAGTCGATTCATTAAAGTGGCTCCGTGGTCCGTGGAATGTAAGTAGGTATCGACAGATTTCATGTGCATATGTTCCAAATTAATCATGTTTATTAAAATAAGCATCCAGATAATAATCTTAAACATTTGCACCTAAACAAAATCAAAGAAAACACTTTTACCTATTTTTCTTATTGAAATGTATCCTTTGAGTGCAAATTCTATAAATACAATTCAGTAATAAGATTTAATACTATTTTTCCTTCCAGCTTTACATATCTTGTAGTATGGGTATTACTTATAAACTTAAAGCATATTACACAGGTTTTATATAATGAAGAATAATAACAAAGCTTCACTTCTTTTTTTTATTTTCAAAATAAAAAAGGATCAAAACACCTAGGCTTTTTCATTTTATCTATAATTGATCATTATAATTACGTAACTTTTAAATTAATTTATGTAATATACTAATTTTAACAGTCGTAACAACAATGCTGTTCGACTCCGATAACATCATAATAATAATACATCTAGAGCCAAGATCCATGACAGACTTAGAACAATCGCTAGCACCAGTGTGAGCACAAGTCTGATAACTCTCATAATTTATAAAACAATCCAACACTATAACGCGACTACGGAAAAAAATATTAAATCCATTTTATTCATGTTAGCCGGACCATAATAACGAATCGATTGAGACCATATTCATCAAAATCGGATGAATAGTTTAGGCGCCAAGGACACTATACCATGGAGGAACATTTACATTATGTAAAACTAGCATACAAGTATTGCTTGCACATGTGGGATAGCTCTGCCAAGTAGTTACTCGATGCTTTGGATAGGTTGCAGCGTCACGCGACCCGCATCATCGGCGACGAAGAGCTGACTAAACATCTTGAGCCTATCCATATTGCGTCATTGAACGCATTCTACCGTCTATACCATGGCGAGTGATCTGAGGAGCTTTTTTCCCCTGGTCTACCTTGTCACCGCCAAACTGTGGCTACCATTCCAACGCGAACTAAGAAATTTGGCAACTCGTTTCTTTATCGCACAATCAAGAAATGGAATTCACTGCCCGCACACGTCTTCCCTCCTTCTTACAATGCTGGGTCATTCAAACGAGGCGTGAAGAAGCACCTTGCAGGTCAGCAACGCGAGGTTGACTAGCGCGGCAGTTTATGTCTCGCACCAGCTATCTTCGCATTTGGACTCCACTTCTGCTTACCATCAGGTCCAGAGAAGTCATTTGCTTGAACATTTTATAAAAAAAACGTGTTCTCTCCTTTCTACAATCCTGGGTCATTCAAAGGAGGCGTGAAGAAGCACCTTGCAGGTCGGCAAGGCAAGGGCGGATAGCGCAGCGGCTATCTCTTGCGCTCGATATCTTCGCATTCAGACTCCAATTCTTTCCATTGGGTGGAATGGAGTCATTTGTTACACCTTTTTATTAAAAAAAAACACAAACATACATACTGCTAAAATAATAATCCTTCCTTTTGTCAGAGTCATCATACTCGTGAAATTTATAAGAATACAAGATCTAAACTCTCTGTTTGTAAGGACTAGTCGCCGATAAGTCGGTTCAGAATTTCTTGCTATCGACATACTGCTATTAGTTTGAGAATACAAGCAGTACTACAACAATCTAACGATTGCCTATTAATAAAAGGGAAGCACTTTGATTGAATGGTCTACTAAACATAAAATACAGAACTAGATGTAGATTTAAATCCCTACATAATTAACAGACCAATAACGAATACGTGTACATTATATTTTATACATGTGTATTGTAAAATTCGCATGAATTTGATCCGACTAAAGCTAAAGGAATGTGTGGTATCACTACTTTAACTGTCCTAGAAAAAGTATAAATATTAAATACGATATTAAAATCTTATTATGAAAACATATTTTCTCATTTATGAAAATATTACTATTTACTAACAATATCTATTAGAACCAGCAACGATATAGCTATGTTAAATGAGCAAAAAACATTTCCTGATTAGATTCGTGTTGCAGCAACCAGGGTTAATGTGCATAATTTATGGTGGTTAAAGGACGTTAAAATAGTTATGACCATCAAAAAGGTCATATTTCTACACACTCACAATGATATTCAGTCTCTTGATTAATTTAGACAAGTTTAAATTCAATTAAATTAGTTCATTTCAAATCCATCACGCGACATTTTTAAACTGTAACAGAAATCTAGTAAAATTTAAAATTAGTTAAGCATCACAATTAATTGTGAATAATAAATAATCCTCCACTCTCTCCATAGAATTAGAATTACTGATGTTCTATGATTCACTCCTATTGGAGACAGCGATCCAATACCAAGAAAATAATGGAAAGTATTACCCATTTAGATAGAAAATATAGTTCTGTACCCGGTTGTTACCGATACACTATGATATTATTGTTATTATACATCCTATATAGAATCACGCTCATGATCCCAACCACCAACCCACCTCAGACCAAATAAAAAAGTGACCAAAAAAGTGAAAAGAAAACACATATAAATGATACTACGGCTTGCCTTATCAGTTGAGCTTCAATTTCGAGGCGTAGTTTTACCGGCCTCAGAGTATTTCCAGAGTTCCGTCTTCGTTTTTTTATTTGGTGTGAGGTTCGAACGCATTTACAAGTCTGGATTAACGCACCTTTTGACCTATTCTATAATAAATTGACTTAAATAACAGAATTATCATCTGGAATCATGGTTATGCTTTCCATACTTCTTGACCACTTCTCCGTCGATTGTCGTCAATGATGCAATGCACTTCAGTCGTCTTTTCCTTCCACATACCCACCTGATCCTCTGGGTTGAATTGCTTGTTCTCTCCCGTATAAAGTTCATACCTTCGTAAAAAATCATTGGATTCCCTCGACGCGATGTCACAAATATCGGCTCTGAAAAGCAATGTAAATAATACAGAACTAAAAGAAACAAAAAAAAACAACTTGATGTAGCTGTAATTACGGATGAAACGTAATAAAATGATACCGGTACTGCCATCTCTCGACAGCTTAAGGAAGTTGCTCCCGCCATGATAATGATAATTAATATTCGTTCGTATGCACGTCATATTATTGCTTTGTGGAGTATGATAAATAATTATTTGATCATAATACTAATTGTTAAAAATCACATTAAAAACAATCGATACCTAGGTATTATCTAAGTAGTCTTTTAATACATTGTTAGGTATTATTCTTATTAAGATATTTTTGAACTTCGTACTAAACACTACTATAGGACTTAATGTATTTTACTTGTTATTTACCTATCTCTTGATTACGTTTCGTTTCACCAAAGCTAATAAGGCACCGGCGAGCGCCATCTATCGAAAGCGTTGCAAACATTCAATGTCTGCTTTTAGTGGGAATGTTTTAAGACGAGCCTACACCTACATTACGATTGATGGCGCTACTTTCCCTCCATTCATAAGTTTTACCGCGTGCCTGCCCGATGTAGAGTACTACATTATTATTGAAACAGTTACACGTTGCTATAGTAACTTCGATCTCTTTTTAACAGGAAACTTCCTTGTTTATTGCTTTGGATACGAATATAATCGATGTTTGGCTCGTGATGTTGTCTTCTTAGATACGCACGTTTTGATTCGAGATCGCGTTTAGATGAAGCTTTATTACGTATGAGACAGAAATTTGTTTGAATTTTCGTAGTTCTGTAATGTGCAACATTACTTATAATAATTTTGTCAAGTATAAATGTTTTTGATGTAACGTACTTACTTAATCATGAATGAAAAATCAGTTCAGACAAACACATGCTATGGAATGGCATATTGGCCCTTACAATTATTCGACAAAAAAGAACATGTAAGCGAAGCGATTTAAAGTCATAATCGCTGAGCTGTGAACAAGTTGTGAGTGCTGGAAGTGAGTACAAAACAATAAGTCTAGATAACGGATTGCAATGTGAACGTGCAGATGACTATAATAGCCCGTCGGCATTCTCACGGAACGATACACACGTCTCGACTGCTTTGCATGCAGTTTCTTCACAACAAAACATCCAGAAGAAATCTGTATCAACCGCAACTGCACAAGGAATGTTCTCTACGAGTGTTATATTAAATTCTTTACAAGTTATACCTTAGATACCAGTTTGTATCACCGATTTATCATTCGTCTTGCCCATTTTCAAAACCGTTAGTCGGAGTTTTATTATGACCCAAGACCTAGAAAGCAATAAATAAACGTGTGTGAATCCACTGACACTGACACTCTTGGTATTTTTAAGATGTGAACTTACGTTGCATTTTAGTAATCAGTATGTATAAGTAAATATTTTACTCTTTCTAAATCCAGTCTCCCTGAATGTAATTCCTGACCATTTAATTCCCAAGACTGGCCATTATTATATCTCATTGGGCAACTAATTTAAAAATACACATGCCAGAGATAAGTTGTTTACATTTGCAGAAGAACAACAGAAAGCAGATGCTCCCTTCGACCTAGAAGAACAAACAACATCGTAAGCTTATTAAAAACTACATACTTACTTTACTACGATAAAGCCGAGACTTAAATAGTTTTAATTAATTCAACTCGCAAAGTGAATGACATTTTTTTACAACAAACCGTGAATGAAAACCGGTATTACATACCAGATCTTTATATAAGTTCTCAAATTATTCTATTAGTTATTGCCTTTAATAGCAGAAACTACTCATTTATGCGTCTTTGATGATGATTTATCAATTATAGATTCATAGAACAAATAGGTAATGTAGGCATGTTAAAATTTATATATTACCTATTAAAAAACTTACTGTAACGTAATACCTTACTGTAACTATTTATAGTAAAAACGCCTAAGTATAGGAATAAATAAATATGGTCACAAAACGATCAGTTTTCAAATATCTACGTGAGATGAATGTACAATTAGAAATTTATATTGTATTAACATACCAAAAGATCCATTAACATTACTGATACAAACATCTACTGTATTTAACGAAACTGTGTTCGCACAAATGCAGATTCAAATGTCGTAAATTACAACCTAATCTACAATGACGCCGAAAATTTAGTTGCTCCACCAAAAAAAATTAATCACTTAAGGCGGCCAACCTTAGAGAACTAGGTAAGCAATGATTAAAGGCAGTTTGTTCACCGTAACGGTACGCAGAATGCCTGAGTAGATTGGTACTAGCAGATGCCCACTGGGCGCGTAAGCTAACTACGATGCTTCGCTTACACGTGCCCTATCTGCGTGTGTGTCATCGTCTGCTCAAAGATCATCAACATCGTGAGAGATGCGAGCACGCAACCAGAGATATAAGTTTTTTATATTAGATATGATTTGCGATATAAAATATATTTTAGGCATGGACTTAAAGTGTTTCAAACAGTTACAAAAAAAAATATATAATATGTTTAGTGACGTCAAACTAAGCGTTCAAGATTTTATAAAATACCATTGATAAGTTTATAGATGTGTAGGCCAAGTTATATACAAACGTTTACCCCTGTGGATACCTCTCGTACCTAGCAAATACAATAGATATTAAAGATTTTAAGTAGATACTTGTTTTTGAAATAGGTCTATGAAATCTTTTAGGATACAAAAAGAAGATTATCAGTAGTTTCAACATCTACATGTTGAAACTATTAAAAAAATCTGCAGCCACGGTTAAGTCACATTGTGTCAAAAATAAAATACACGCACAATGAACCGCCCTTCTATTCCTATTCGTTACACATAATTTTACCTGCACTTACACGCGGCGGGCCTAACCTAGAAAAAATACCGTACACTACTTATAGCTCTCTGCGCTTTTGACTGCAATGAAAAGGTATCTTAATTCCAGACAGTGAAGTAATAGGGCGGACAAAGCGTTTCGACTACCTGCCCCTGATGCTAGACCTTTGAAGAGAAGCATAAAAAAACTTTTAATAGAAATGCTTTCAAGGCAGGATGTCTAGACGTTCTTTTTTTGATTCCCAGAACGAGCAGGTAAAAATCTAAATGTGTGATCGTCCAAACTCCTAGCTTGTAATATTTCGGGTTGAACTACACTCTGTAAATTATATCTTAAAACGCTGCGAGTAAAGGGCGAGAACACCACACAGCGTGATTTAAAGAATTTAAGTAGTTACCGAACAGGTTAAAAATAAACGAGAACTACAAGTTTGGGTTCTGTGGTTAAATTTACCTTAATTCTAGGTTCAAAGACCGGTCTCCGCGGTCATATCAAACTTCCACCACATTGGAATGCTTTCACTTCCAAACTTACGCCAGTGCAAGTGTTTATGAATAATGATTACACATCGTACGAAGTTTGTCGTGAGAATGAAATAAAACATTACTTGGTTTTCAAATTTTTATTCACGTCAAACTGATTGAATAACACATTTTAGTATATCGAGAGACTATAGGATGTTCAATAATACCAACTAGGGTGCATATTTTGTACTCAATCAATACTGCGATTATGATGTTAGAACATAAATTAATTCGAGGGGTTGGTTGGCAACTCCCCAATTACGAACTAACAAGGACAGGTAATACCAATAACGCATTTTATTAGCCGCGAGACGGATTGTATTTCAATTATAAAGACTAATAACGAATTCTTACGAGGTTGTTAATATTTTTACAAAGATCATGTTTCTCATGTGAATGATGAATAGTGTTTTGCAAATGACTTATATTATACCTATGCTAAAAATCCACTATGCTCTTCTAAAGAGTCGATTGAAGATGGAAGTGCATAAATCTTATTACAATAGTTTGTAGTGTCGCATGTAATGTATATATATTTCAACGGACGGCGTTTGTTTCTGTAGGAAGTGCTTCTAATAATAGCAAATGCATATCGTTTCATAATTCTAAAGTATCATATTAAACCGGTCAGCTAACATCGGTTATTTGCGGCTAAGCGGAGTCCTCAAAAAACAGTTGCAGCTTCTTCTGGTAAGGATGCTGATGCGACAGGAGGGAGCGTGGACGAAAGCCACCGTCACTCGCCGCCAGGCCACCATGCACACCTGCAGCTTCCAGCATCTCGTCTCCCGCGCTGCCGCTATAATCACCAACATCCAACTCCAGAAATTGCCTCAAGATGATGATAATGGAGTGAAACTATGATGATTGCGATGAACACTAAATTCTATCAGCAGTTAACGAATTTTAATTACGACGAACCTACCCAGTAGGTTTTCACTTCAACAATTTATAAAACGCAGTAACCTTTTTATGTGTACCTCCTCAAAACAACGAAATAGCTACGTTAAAAGTTCCTTTATGGGGGCCATTAAGCGCGCTGGAAATGTATTTGAGGAGGCTGTAATGTAAAAACGACTTTATTACTAAAATGGGATGTTATATTTTGTCGGTTATGGGGAAGTTAGGGCATCGGGAGAGGAGTGAGAGGGGCTAGAGTGAGATTCTGGGGCATTATCGATTGGGAGTCCCATCACCAGACATGCGCGTCGCGGTGGGGCGCCACCACCGCGCCTTCCCACGAGACGTGGCGCTCATCCGACCCACAGATCAACGGCCCACGCCGCCCTCGCCTTTACTAATACAAGTACTAATACCCACTAAAATATGCAAATTTCAAACGACTGATTCTAGCATAAAAAGGTAAAAGACATTAAAAAATATATTCAAATGTCTGTCACAAAATAAATTGTTATTTTGTCATATAATAAAATTTTAATGTATGGTATCTTAATCATTTTAAATTTCGTGACCAATACCAGGATGTAATTTCTAAACTATAATCTTGCGAAAGACATTTGCAAATAAAGATTATTTTGATTAATAATTACAACATCACTTCTCATTTAACTAAATAAATGTAGGAAAATTAAATATGACAGAATGTAATTATTGATGTAAAAATATCTATACCTATACCTACTATAATTAATTAATAACTACGCAAGCAGATGACGAAATACCACGCAGATATAAATCAAAATCTCGAGCGCGATCTCGTGCTGCCGTTTCCGCCCGACCCCTAATGATGTATATCATATTCATAAATTTATACAATTGCACGCCGTCTCATATAGGGCCAACAACGTACGCGGGAGCTCCCAGTCATTGATTTTTTAAAGTTCCCGCCGTGGGTAGACGCACTTTGGCCCCGAAGCATCGCGATGCTTTATTATTACGCGGGTGTGTGACGCAGCCGATGACGCACACAGGCCCACGGCGCAGCGAAGGGCGCCGCGGCGTAGTACGTCAAAATTAGGGCATACAGGGCGTAACTAGGCTGAGGAGATGGAGGCACGCCCATGCGATCCCGTACCCTGCCGAACTTTCTTCTTTCATAACTTTGTAGGTTGTATTGATCCGTCACAACTGCGCAATTCATGTCCTTCCGTATACATCCGATATTGCAACGCAATATCGGGTATTGTTATGAGATGGAATACCTAGATAAACAAATTAATGGGGTGAAAATGAATTATTGGCGCTTTCTAATGCGTCTTGCTGGATTATTTTCGGTAGTACCATTGTGATTTTGAAAGCAGATGTCAAATTTAAGAAATGCCTCATTAGGTTACCTGTACCGAAGTAATAATTTTCATTTGATTACCTCCCTAGTGTATGAATGATAAAATAATATTTTCGGGGTAATTTGCAATTAGCAAAATAATCATATTTGAAAAGAAATGTTTCTACTTTTCCTTGGATAGGTAATAAGGTTGTTGTGGTAAATATTGTCAAAATAACTTAGATACATTATCCCGTTGCGCATTACGTTTGACGTAGAACTGCTGCCCACGCGGGCCGCCTCTACAATCTACCGCGGCTTTACGAAATATTACCGTATCCTAAGTAAATAAGACAGAAATTTCAGTGAGGCAGTTCTATCAATGAAAGTGCCGGTAGTACTAACGCGTAGTAGCGTACGATGCCGGCCCACGTGAATTTCAAGGAAACACGCACAATGTTTGAATCCTTTAATAAAACTCAATGCTATTACAGGAGTATTCTTGATGCTTAAGAAGAAACTTAACAAGAAATATTTCAATAAATCAAATTAGACACTAAGGTAAAAGAATACACACTCATTATGTCAAATAAGAAACAATTTAACAGTCGTATTTTGTGAAATCATAACACAAAGTTTTATTTTAATTTTGCCCTCTCCAAACATTTAACAATTAAAATATTTACTTGAAATTAAGAATTTTCATACAACAATTTTATTACGAGGCACCTATTTAAGACCTTGCGCCTAGAACTAACATCACACTATTATAATATAGGCACTAAATACTATCTTGACAGATAGTCGATCAAACTATGTTTGCAAATATTTAGACTTAGGAACATCTCGTTAATACCAAATATCTACTCAATACATCATAAATTCGTCAATTTTATTAAAAAAAAATCCATACAAAAAGATTACAGAATTGGTTATTAAAAAAATACACACAAAACATTGTAAAAATAATGTAAAAAAAAGTAAAAAAAAAATCGTGTATATCATGATCATGAGTAAACAGCGGTAATTCGCTACCTGTACCTGTGGTAGACGTCTTTCCGTCGTACATATTTGCCGTCAGGGGTCATATAGTAGCTAGGGGGTCCGTGGATGTGGCGGCCCCGTACCAAGAAGAGAACATCACCGTCTCCGCAGGAAGCGGGCGCCGTGATGACGTCAGCGCGGCAACCGGCCATGTCTCGCGACGAGCAGTACCACTGCTTGCGGCCGTGGGCTTGCAAGTTCTTCAAGTAGAACGTGTATCCGTCGTGGAGGAGCAGGGACTTGCCCGTCCTCGAGGGCACGTACACAGCTGGCGCTGCGTCAAAACCATCAATGAGGACGGACCGCGTCGACCAAACGCCCGATTGAATAACATTCAAGCGGATTTTCTATCGACATTATCAATCTAATACTATCTACGTTTACTAGCATTCACTTAATATAAAAAATTATTGGCACTTTATCACTTTTTGTAATAATTTATTGATCACATTAAATTATAAAAATTACAATAGAGAGCTATTAAAATTTGTTCGTTATAGGTACAATGCGCGTTGCAATCAAACGGAGAGCAAAAGTCATACAATTTTTACGCCTTCTATCAAATAGAAACTACGATTCCTAGGGTATGTACTACCTACAATATCTACAACAAGAAATTCTGTAGGAACTTGAATATATTCTCATAATATTTGTAACTTTCCCCTTTCAGTCTCTCGTGCTTTGCAACACTCAACTATTCAAGTCATAAACAACCAAGGATTACTATTGGTTAGTTTGACTATTAGTTTCTGTAGAAGCCCGTAATGCTATCCGCTCGCCGTACAACCTGAATAGCTCGCGCAGATGCAGCATGGATGCATGGCGCATGCGCTGGCTGTCAGGCGCACGCGCGCGCGCCGGTCAGCGCCCATGATTATGCGCACCCGACACCGCCACTACCTCACGGTTGTAAGTCCGCAACGTCGCGTTACATTGGTACTTGTTCCTTGACGCGCAGTACCACAACACCTTCGGCTGGTTCCTATACGCATTGTGCGGCCGGTACATGTAACCGTTCAACATTAGCTTTGGATAGCCCGTCTGGCTGTATATCACTTGCACTGAAATATCATGTAACAGTTAGCTGCCAGTTGAGTGTATAAAAAAATCGGGATAGGTAAAATACTGCGTAAGTGCGTAACTCTCGGTACAGCCATGGCTGTTTGTATAGATATAGATATACATGCGCTTGTCTCTATGTGCGTGAGTACCGGCACTGCGCATGTACTTCTTCAGATAAAAGTACGGTTATTCGAAAGTTTATTGCTCATTAATAAGACAGATTTCGCATATAAACAGAAATATAATATGTACAAAACTTAAATACAATTATTTAAAATGAGAGTTAGCACGGTGGGCACATCTTTAAATATTATTCGTGAAATAGTGTAAAAGATAAAAACGACTATCATAAAACAGAGACGTAGGTACCTAAAGGATCTTATCACGATCTTAAATTAAACGAAACCAAATCGTAAACTTCTCATATGTTTTGACTGCTGTCAAAATGTATGAAAACGTAGTATTTGGTTAATAGGCTTCGGCCCCTGGTAAACATAAACTTAGCCGAGTTTAAAATTAATTTTGCCTTATTTCATTGCTTGAATATTAAAAGGTACCTACACTTATTGGATAAAAATTAAAAAAATTTAAATAGGAAACATAAAATTAAAATGGTACTGTGACTGAGCAACTTTCTAAAATAAATACTTATAAAAGAAATTATCTCTAAGTTTAACACATTAACACAATAAATTATCACCAATAAGAAAAAAAACTCATTCGAAACAAATAAAATACAGTACATCCGGTTACTACAAACGGTAATATTTTTTTCACGATATTACCCAATTTAAAACTGTTAGATATTAAAGTGCCAAATCGATTGTGATTTTTTTACAATTTGGGATAACCTGATGTGCAGTAAACACATTATGAATTGAAATACAATATAGAACTTGCCGATATTGCCTCTATATCCTATAACTGAATGAGTTCAAAGGAACTATTCGACATAATGCCAACAGGTATTCTCAACATAGACCAGTCGCTGTATTGATTACGTTCCATCGATGATGTCACTACATCGTCGGTTCACCATATCATCGTACCATCGTACGTACGTTGTATCGACAGTTGGGAGTGGTTCTTTTGAATAATTTTCTTTGTTTTGGTCAGTACTAACAGAACCTAACCAAATATAAACTATCCGGTTTTGACCAGATATGGTGTACTGTCGATAAAACGTACCATCGATGTGAACGTGATGTAGTGACTGTCGCTAACGTAAACGGCACCGGATGCCACCATCTTCATTCTATCACCGCACCGCTCGCCATCGACAGAGTTTTCATCCTCACACAATGAAACCGAGTTGGTCATGTTCATGTGCTGTGCATTTCAGAAGAAATTTTCTTCCGCGCACGCTTTGTTTTCCCTGACGTCTACAACATGGGTAAGACACCCATGTTCAAGTGCAAGAAAGGCATGAAAAAGTTTCTGCTGGCCGGCAACGTACATGTGATACCCCTGGTATTGCAAGTATCCATAGGTTGCGGTGATCGCTTACCATCAGGCGGAGCGTATGCTTTTTTGACACCAATGGTGTTTAAAAAAGACTTGAAATTTTTTATAACTTCAATTACATAATTATTTACATCGACATTTTATTTACAATAACATAGTTGATCCAATAGCACGGCCGTACTGAATGTCCTGCAGTACTATTCTATAAAGAACTCACTTCGCATCTCGCTTCGAATTCAGCTGTCAAACGCGACCGAATATTTCACGAAAGAAGATTTTTTAATCAATATGATAACTTATCGAAATTAGATTTAATGTCGTTATAGAATAAGACGGCTAACTTCGTTTTCAGATTATTCGGCAAAACTAAGAAAAAATCTAAACTAAAACTAATATAAACGTTTACTACGACAGTGTATGTGACTAGCACGGTAGGACAACAACACATTAAATTATCAATCAGAAATAGCCATGTAATTTGAGCTCTATGCCAACTCGGTAAAAAGGAGAAATTTGGCAGTATTGTTCTATTGCATGTTCATTTAAAAATTTATCGCAAGTATAAACTTTACTGAACATTACATAGAAGCCGCAGTGCTATGAATAAATATAGACAGGGTAACTGTTAATTGCCAGCAATATTTTAGGAGATGACTTACTCTTCCATCACATACGCTACCTCTATGACTGTATTTAATTTCTCTGAATTTTATATGTATTTGCTGTGACAACACTATTTTGGAGTGTAGTAATAACTAGCAAACTAATAATAACTAATAACAAGTAATCTCTAGCTAGCTATGTGTAAATCTCATAAATCTATAAGACTACTATGGCAAATTTTGAAGCTTAAAAATATTTAATGCATTTCTGAAGCCGTCAAAAAATTATTTAATGTCTATTACAATACGAATAATTTTGTAGAGTTTGGTGCTAACAGTAAATTGTACACACACACTTCGTTGTAACTAAAGTTAAACAAACAACAATAAGGAAAACTACTGAGTCGTTTTATACTGTCAACCTTTCATTAGAAACATAAGTAGGTAGGTACTTACAGTTCACAACGAACATCCCTCTCAGTGTTTTGGCGATTTTTGAGTTTGCTACTACATCGAATATTCAGATCCAGCAGTGCGAGCATCGAACTATCAAAAAATAAAATATGACATTAAAATTCGACAAATTAGACCAAATTTTTAGTAGAATCGAATCGACGCGCATATGCGTCATATTATATCAATTCTACGACAAATTAAGCCGAACTGTTTGAGTAGTTTCTTTAAACTTCAACTTTGTCGAGTTTAGTTTCATGCTAGCGGTTATAGATTTTGGGTAGATGTGTTTATCGATCGATAATAATGTAGATCGACAGTTCTGTGCTTGCACTGCTACGGTATTCCGTGTTAGAGACGCCAGTCTGTACCAAAACTTCGCGTAGCAAATTATTCGAATGCACTCGGTTATAGTGGCTAATCGTTCATCGACGATGCTCGAGGATGATATGCTGTGACACTGAATCGCGAGTTTCAATCAAATGGTGTTATTGTTCCTGCAGTAGTGCTTGGAGATGGCGAAGACGACTCGTTTCCCGGCGGTATGCATCCTCGCGCCGCAACCGCGTGCGCAAGTCCAGCGTCGCTTTGCGTGGTAGCAACCGTCTAGCTTGTACCAGTGACCACCCATCTTCAGCAGCGGTCCAGCCGGCGGCACCGACGGAGAAAATACTGCCCAGCCACCAAAACCGAACCATCAATCAATTGGCTTGCCATACAACTTGGAATCACGCAATTTCAAAATAAATTATTATAATTTTAGAAATTTGAAGAAGAATAAGGTCATCGTGTATTAAAAAAAGTTTAAATAATCAATAATATATATTTCACGAATATAGGCATGAAATGAAACACTTGAACATAGATACAAATGAAGAAACCATAAATAAAGTATTCTATAAGAACTGATGTAAGAAAGTATAATTTCTTTAACGGCCGGTTTCAATCAAAGTAGCTTACTGAAGTTTGGTTGCCTAGATTTTAAGCAATAGTTAAATATTAGTCAGTAAGCAACCAAACACTGTTAAGGCGATCTGTAACTGTGAATAGAATATTGAAACCAGCCATAAAAGAGCTTAAGTAACAAAATTAAAAATACATTTAACGAAATAAAATAATATTGACTATAATGGAGACCCTGATTATCAAATAATGACAGGATGAAATATAATTTCGGTGGTCCTGATAATTCCATACATACATACGACACTACAAAACCGGTTACAGGTAATGACCTACACGCGCTCCTCACTCTACAGTACAAATAATGGGTTTCTACATCTTTATCGTAATATAGGCTCTATATAAAAACTATCGCTTGTATCATTTTATTCATAAGCTGGTACATCGTTATACCTACGTATACTACGTCTACGGCTAAATACAGATCGTAAATATTGGAGTATTTCGTAACATCGTCTATCAGTCAGTCCGCTCACTACGACGCGGTCAATAAATAGAATTTTATAAAAAAGCATCAACAAGACGGCTACACTATAATTAAAGCTATACAATTTGTATACATAATTTCTAAACATTTGGTAAGAGAATATTGCACATCCAGATCATATTACAATGATTAATAATCTAGTAATTTCACTTAAATATTAGCCGCTAAGGCATTTGGTGCAAGGCGACCGTAAAGCGTTTCTAGAACCACCCTATCATGTCGATCCACTTACAACTAATGTTGCCAACTTACAAATGGAAACATTAAAGCCATATCAACAAAATAGTGGCTAACTGAACACCAAGGTCTGTGGGTGGACTCGCGATCCTTCACTCTAAAACTAGAATTAATTTGGTTTTAATCGTGTATTTTTAATAACGATTAAATCATTTCTAATTCTTTGGCATACCTTGTTCAACAAATAATACACTTAAGTTAAACTAAATATAATCATTGGTCTTTTTACACAAATCACAATACCTAAGAACATAACTCGCTTAGATCAAGTCGACCGTGTCTACCATGAACCCAAACGTACAAAGCAATAACAACCCTTACAAACTGAATCGCCCGTATCGATTATGTGAATAAATTTATGAGCCTTTTGAAATAAATATAAGGCAACAATACAAATGGCAACCACGAGAAAACGGAACTAAATGTTTTTGAATATTGAGTATAACTTCGAATTGAACTTCGATAAGTAAATGTAGCGACGCTCCTCGACGCGGTCAGTGGCTTCCTTCTAGCAGGCCGCGCATGAGGAGGTCGCGCCAGGCCTAGAGCAGGAAAGCCGCGTGGGGGGCGGGCGGAACGGGGGGCGTAACCATGGGCACCCGACGCGGCGCCGGACTCGCTACAATTTTGTACTTGCCCATAGGATCCACTTCAAACTTCCTAGAATCGTGCTTCGCCGGGTTGTACGTCGCTGAGTGGTTATGCGAACCACGGAAGTAGACGAGACGCCCGTCTCTCAGACACAACGCTACTTGGCACCGTTCGGCTTTTTGATATGACCTAGCACACCTCCAGGTGACTCGGCGGGGATGCGAGCCACCGTCTTCGTAGAATATGTGCCCATCGGCTACCAGGTGTAGCCCACCGCGAGCTGATCGAATGTAGAACCATCCTGAAATAGAGCGTACATTAATTCCAGATTACCACCGTTTTTCCACTTCTACATGTCTGCTACAAAGCTAAAGTATAAAATATTTAATTGTGTTTGAAAATATACCTGATTGTAGTCCAATAATTTCCCGAAAAGACCATCAACACAAACTCAATTTCTAACAAAGATTGATGTTAAGTAGATCTAGATGGTTGAGTTCATGGAGTAAAACTACTTCTAGATGGCTCAGGTGCTGAAAAAAGTCTCTACTGCTTTCTAGACTTATAAAACTTTAATTAAATAAAAAAAGGGATAAGAAAACAACCAGTTAGATCAGCGCAATATAATCATTTCTTTGTACCTATACACAAGAGAACTCGTCTCCCTACCATACTACACAGCGTAAACATTCTCCGGTCGACTGCCGCTTATAGCTACCTTTATTCCATAATACTTTCTGGGTTAAAATAATATAATAAAATATCTTATCACAATAAAAAATAATACTTTAAAATAATACTCCGAAGGTTAACACATATGTTCGTTATCGTATACATGGTAAATCAACTGGTCTATCACGTGGTATAATAATGTTTAAAATAATGCTAATATTTCTTTGAGTAAGTACAGCCGAGGCTAAAATATTTCAATAAAAAAATATAAATCATTAAGTACTCTGAATAAATGAGATAACTGAGACAAATATTTAAAAATATCAGTAAAACGTTACAAACTAACTCTCACTAAATAAAATTCTTACAACTACAACGTATACAATGAGTATTATAATTAAGTCAATTGATCAATAAATGCACGTTTGCTACTAACAAGTCGTTACGTTACATACCTAATCGTATACATGACATGACTTCATTTACCTCTCTCAGGCTAACAACATAACCGTAGCTTTCTTGAACCGCCAACGAAACCAACCATTCAGGAGTCCTCGCTCCGCTTCAACAATCATTATCTTTATGTACAACTCCACGAATAAAATCGTAAAAAAATAATGTAAAAATAATGTATAAAAATACTTGGATATCATAAGAGAACTATCACTTTGTACAGTTAACTACATCTAATGCCGTTTGCGTGCGGAAGATCGGTTTTGAGACAATATACTGAGATTACTTGACAAACACTGATTAGTTTAATTCAGAAATTAGGTAATTAATGGTTAGGTCGATACTTCTACGTTAAGTAACGTGAAATCACCAAAGAGTACGCAAATTTTAAGAGTACGCAATAACTAATAAACAATTGGCAAAAGCTTTGGCGGCTATGAATTACGTGAGAACACTTTAATCTCATTTATTTAAATCAAAATATTAGTAATTAAGTAATTTATGTAATAAATTCTATTTCAATTTATGAAGTGACTAATAGACGAAATTATAAATTAAATATTAGTCTGTACATATAAAAGGCAACAGTTACTGACTGACCTATCCAGACACTCAGACCAAATAAAAAAGTACTTTGTTATTTGGTCTGAGTCCACATACAGTTCAACCCACTGAACGGATTGCGCTGAAATTTGGCACGCAGATATTTATTGTGATTTAGGCATCCGAAAAGAAAAGACTTTCCAAAATTCAGCCCCTAAAGGGTTGAAACGGGAGTCCAAACTTTATTATGGAGAAACATGATTTTAACGCGAGCCAAACCGCGGGCAAAAGCTAATTAGTTTATATTTTGTATAGTTGACATTTCGCTCAGTTGATATAATTTATTTAATTTAAATTCACAATGTCATAATTATTGTTATACTGTTAATTATTTGCCGGTTAAAATATGTACCTGCTATCAAGCAAGTAAAATCCGGACCTATGGAAAAACCTTATCATAGCAAATGACATAATTATGTGATGTTTTTGTCTGGTCAATGAAAGTCAGTCAAAACAAGGTTATACCCTGGGTCAGTAATTAATTTGCTCGTCTGTACCATCTTCCATTGTAACGGAAAATGCTGTAAGGTTTAAAGTAAAAATATCTATAATGATACGTTTTTTGATAAATCTTAATGTAGTCAATACTATACTACATTAAGATTTATCAAACAAACACGTTTTCGGGCAGTTGAATTTAGGAGGCTCAAACCAAGATATAGGTAGTCTTGTCTACAGTTTCCGTGAGTCTATACTGGAAAGCGTGTCTAAAGCAACTCTTTGGACCATAACACACATTTTTTCAATACATTGAAAGATGTGTGATAATACCCTTAAACATAGAAGTGGGCCGTGGGTTACAAGTCCTAGGCACTGCTTCTCACTCCCCTCTCTGCAACATTATGGACCGGCACCCGCACAGTAAAACTAAGAGTTATCGCCTCGTCTCAATTGAGATTTCCAAATCTATAGATAGGTTAATAAAAACTGTCCTCTGTACTACATAGGCAGAACTATTCTGCGTATTCTTTGGTAGTGCGTATACTTAAGTGGTTTTACTCTACATCAGTCAATGCTTAGTCTTATCGATCTGTCTCAATAGTATAATACGCAAACGGCGGTTATTCTAAAGCCTATAAAATAATCGTATACTTTACACAGCGCAAATGTCTACCATAGGTTTACATCATAATAATCTCTTTGGAGAATATCGTATCGTATCATAAAGATAGTATAAATACAAACTAATGTTTGCAAATATCATGAGTATATAGTTGTATTAGTTACATACAAGCGTATAAATTGCTGGTTGTGCGCGTGGTCCACCGGCAGAAAGGCACAAGAACAATATTCGACATTCCATCCAAAAACAATTTTATCCAGCTTAAACACGCAATGCAATTCCAACGTTCCGTTGAGATCAAAACCTGTGCCAACACCCCACATCACTCGCCGGTGGCCATCTCGATGACAGTCAAATTGACGTAAAGACAATATTTTGGAGTTCAATAATGACTCTTAAATATAATTATTAAGTAACGCAATGTTCCTTCCTAAACTCTTTCTAACTTCTACATTATGCCTTAAATGACCAGATCATTCCAAAGTTACTAGTTTGACTTTCCAAAAGTTTCAGTGATATATTCATAATAGTATTTCCCCCAATTATCAAATAGGCAGCCTTATATAAACTTTTTGACTGAGTTCTATAATTTGGGTCTTTAACAGTTCAAAACATAGGTCTGAGTGGAGTGGCGCGGACTCCGCACGTGTGTGCACTATTCATTTGCACCACTCGTAGGCCAAAGGTGTGCACTGCGGCTCTACAACGGGGATTCCGGGAACATCGCCACCACACCTTCCCACTAGCTGCTCGTCCATTAAAGCAGAACCTGTGCGCGCCAACCTCTATCGCCGGCTTCCCACGTTTGCTCAAGCAGTACCGAAATTGTCCCGGAAAACATGGGAATGGAAACGGAAGACCCAGAGTAGGAGGAGCGTCAACGGGGTTCCCACCGCCTGCAACTAAAATCGATACAATTAATAACCGTTTCATTTTTCCACCACTTTATAACATTCATTATCTACTCTACTGACACACAGATGACACAATCTACTAAGAGGTAGGGTAATGAAAAATAAAACTTCTTCAGTATATGAAAATATATTCAGACTAGACTAGAAATTGCTACAAGTTCACTATATTAAAAATTTTAATGGGTTTTATTGCTGTTTATAACAATGCAAACAATTATTATCCACCTGTGATAAGTGTAGACAGTAATTTTCATATTATGTTACGGGAAAATTAGCGAAAAGTTTAGGATTATGCAGCAATAAATAATACAATCGGCTTATTTCTATTTTATTAGATTTGAAAGTTTCCTATCTACCAACTGCTTACGCTCTATACTAATCAACATTTAAAATTTCTCACAACATTCCTGTAATTATTTTTTGACAATTTAACAAAAGTTAAAACATTTATTTAAAACGATTCCCAAGAGCCGTTTCAAGATAACAAATGTCTAACAAAATATTGAACTAAACAACGGTTGAAGATCAGACATTCTTAAAGCCAATCCGTTTGGAGACGCATTTTCCCTTTTCTTAACCTTATGTTTTCTAAAACGTTTCCTGTAAATGTGCACATGAGGATGTTCCATGGCGATCACTCTGTTAAACAAAGTGACAGCGTTACAGTTGCAGCCCCAGTCTGATTTTATACACAGCCATGTAATTTCACCGTTGCCCATCTGTTTCACTCTCCGAAACCTAAACCCATTAATCACCAACACGGGGTTTCCATAACGGGACAAACTCCAGTGAACTGCAATATACATAATTGCACAAAAAACAAATTGATACAAAACACAAATTTATTGTTTACGATTATTTTAAAGCTCGTAATACAAATTCAGTTCAATCAAATACATCTTTCTTGTAAAAAGGACAGTTTCTTGAATACAGTTAGTTCTCATTTTTTTTTTGGTCTTTAATACGTCAATGATGGAATACAATCACTCCCAAAATAAATTTAACACCGCCTTTTTTATTAATGCCGTGAAGCAGTTCGCTGTGTTTCGGATTGAAGGGAGAGGTAGCCAGTTGCAATTTGCAAGTGTCCATAGGCGACGGTAACCATTTAACACCAGGTCGGCCGCAAGCTTGTATTCCAACTTGTACAAATATAAAGAAATTGTGCACTTTTCTAATTAATCACAAAGACCTGATAAATTAGAAAAATAAGTTTATTCATTCAAAACTTTTTTACAATGGACTGAAAATAGTCTAAACCAAAGTCAAATTGGAGTCACACATAATTTTTTGAAGATACACTATTGTAATAAACAGAGACATATGGGATATAGAAGCTACAAACTATTTGTACCTATATGTATCATATGAATACGTAGGTATCATGAAATAAATAAATGCTTTTATAAGTAAAAATATTATAAAAATCAGTCCAAAATTATGACACAAAGAATAAAATCAATCAAAGATTAGAAATTTAGGATTTTCATTTTTATATACAATGCAACATTAAACAACATTCTTACGTGACGATTCAGTTTCAATAAAATATAACTACAATTTGGATTTTTTTCTGTATCTGTACAATAATAAGTACTTACCTATTTGTAATTAAAAACAACAGTAGTTAAACATATTTCAAATGATACATTCAAGACAAGGAATGCTTAAAATGGCAGGTCCATGGCCTGCTTTAGAATGTATGAAGAATTTTATCACAGCCGCTTGAGCCAAAGAGTTAATGCCGATGGCTATAACTGGGACATGACGGACGTAATCATAATATTAGACTCTTGTTTCGCGTTTGTATTGACCTGAGTATTCGCCTTTGAAGATTGGTTGGTCTTCGCAAGAGCACCGTTCACTATTTTGTCCGGGAGAGCTGGTATATCAAAGTTATGTGGAGTGAAATTGGGTAAGTGGTTGTGACCACCTCGGATGCGAACGAACCTTCCCTCCAGCGTTGTTTGAACTCGACAGAGACATCCCTTTGTATCCTTGTCTCTGCAAGCCCAATTTAATTTCTCTCGATACTGATTGTTCACCCAAAATTTATTATGTTGAAATATCAACACCGATTTCCCAGCTCTGGACGGCAAATAGAACGCTGTAAAAGAAAGATTAACATTCTATTAGTATTCGACATAAACCATAATACAATTGCGCGCTACGTCAGTGTATTATTTATATTGACAATCCACGTGTCACGAATTGTAAATTCCCAATATGGCTGATGTAAATTTTAAACTACTTCGTCTGAAAATGTCTTATACTTATAAATGAAATTACCAATTTCATGGGAATAACAACATTTCAGGGTGAAATTTAAATAACAGTTTTTAAAATTCAAATAAGTAATATTTCTACGTCGCATTTTAAAATAGGCTGAACAAGAACATGTTTTACAGTTGAATCATCTTCTGCGTTGTCTTGTGATAGAATCGAGGCCTGGGATGGTTGTGAGTGTTATTGATAGCCACTACTTCTTTCTTGTTATTAGTACGTGCGGTTGCGATACACTTACATGATCTCTTGCGAGAACAAACCCAATACGTGCTGTATGCCTCCGCGAAGGAAAACCCATCAATGACCAATGTATATTTGCCTTTTTTAGTTGGTATATACGCAGCCTTAAGCAAACCTAAAATGAACGGAACACCTTTACAATATAACGATACATTTGACACTGATGCTAAGATTTTATTAATATATCAAAGGTTGATTCCTCATTTAAAATATTTATACTTTTTCACATAGGTACCTATATTTGGATTCTTAATAACTAACAATAACAATATATATAAATCTTAAAATCTATATTCTTTTGTATCTTACTAGTGTTCATGTTTATCGTAAAAGAGCACAACGTCAGTGCCTATGGTGTAAATGTTTGCGGGACACTTGCCCTTATGGGAGCACTTCCACCGAGTGCGACCGTTGGGAAATTCCTTGTCTTTCACGAAAGAGTTAGGCCCACAGCAGATTATCGGATCCTGTTGTTTAGGCAAACGTCCGAATTGGAATTGCTGCTCCGTTTTTGTGCGGATGCGATCTGAACAAAACCTTGCTGTTAAACTTGAGGTTGATAATGCAATAAATACAGTGGCTAGACAAGTGGCAAACGATACAACGTTTCTATCGAACGAATGACAATTTTGGACTACTACTCATATATTTGACAGGACGCTTGCCATGGAGTTTTCTCAGTGATACATCAGTTTCATACGATATATTGTTTTCGTTAAACGTTCGACGCAATCGATTGGCCATTTGGCTAGCCCTTCTGGTGTGTATTTTATTTCTACTTCGTACTGACATACAAAATACGGTTTGACGGTTTTGACGGATGGAGGATGATGAAAATGTTGATCTGATGACACTGCGTAGATCTATTCGTATTACATTAAAATACCCAAATAACTAGTAGATTGCGCAGATAGGGAGACAATTTACTCAGTGATGTAGGTAATAAAAACGAGTAACAGTAAAATAAAGCGAAATGAAAAAAAAAATAACGTTTTCACTTATTTAATTAAACTTAAGGAGTAATACTCTTGACAATTATAACGTCTTTTTAAATTCATATAAAGATATCAAAATGGAATTACATGTATATAAAAATATAAGGTCCCGCTTAAATATTTATAAAAGGAATGTTTAATACATCAATAAGTTTAATTGACAATGGTCCCTTAACATACAAGGCACTTCATACACATATCAATACAATTTACATTAGTACGTAAATATTATAAGTACTGTATAACATTTCATAATTAAACGTTCAATAACCTACTTAAAGACTACGAATTCTAAAGAATTATTGAGAATTATCACAATTTCAGAATGATTGCAATTTTTAGTGAATTTCAAAAGTGTTCAAAACAGTTCCTGAGCATATTTTTATAAATCACACTTCTGAACAACACTTATTAGTATCTTATTTTCATATAAAATATTTAAAAGTCAACCTCTGTAATAAGCACCATCAATCCAAAAATTAAGAAAACACTTATGGAATGAAATTGTGAATCAATAAAACAATCAGAGGTACAATGTTTTTAACAATTATATGCTTCTTATACTACTTTTATTGTCGTACCTATCACATTATTAATAATAATTACAGTAAGTATCTACATTCGCCGCTTAGCGAGACTGACATTGATTAATTAATTAATCACACAGGAGCCCTAAATAACATTGAGGTGGAGTTCAAAATAATATACAGACGCAATACATACATGTAAATGATGTGGGAATAAAAATTATATTGCATTGTGTCCGAGTAATTTTCAAAAAAAATAGTGAATGAGCTGGTAAAATTATCTGCGATGAACAGTAAGACGACCAGTTGCACCACAAGTTTTAAGATTTACCATTTTTTTTAAATATAACACAATAGTCAATTCATATGAATGGGTTGTTTTCCTTTTTTACCCGACTAAGGCAAAGCCAGGTAGGCTTATGATGTATATTTAGATATGTTCCTCCGTGGCGTTTAAACTATTGATCCAATTTTAATGAATAAGGTGTCAATCGATTAGTTATTTATTATGCTCCGGATCAGATAGCCTTTAACAATAGGAGGAATCCATTTTGCCATGTAAACCCCGATTTTAATCGATTTCATTTCTTTCTTTTTCTTCCGTAGTCGGGTACAGTTTTTAAACTTTTTGTTCATTAAATATAATTATGCTCATTTTTTTACCAAATTGTAAAAAGTATAAATTTGTGCAACCGGTCGTAATAGTAAAAAAAACTACTGAGATATTTAATTTATCGTAATTAATTCTTCAAATTGAAAAAAAAGTGAAAAATTTTGATCGGTGCGTTTTTGTTTTGGTACAGAATATTTACCAGGAACAAACCAAGACTGGCTTGGTTTCGATGCTGCATCGTTAGCGGTAAGGACAGCGGTAGTCACAGGACGGACAAATCGACTGACTCGAAACGATGTAGTCAGGAATAGGTATGTACGTCATTTAAAGGCAGATAACTGACTTGCAACTTCGAGGAAAATCAGTGTTGACGCGGTACTGACCGGTTAATTGATTTGGAGTTAGTACAACGCTGTCGCGTGAGCGCCAATTTCAATATTCCTTTGACTGCATATAAACGATATGGTAAGATCTCTGTACCAGCACTCGCGCCTGTTACTGGCTCTTTACTTATATCTTGTGTAAATCAGCGTTAATTATAGACACTCGGCAAAGAATGCAGGTGCCGCCAATGAGACCTCATCTCATGTTTTCTTGAACTTTTTGTTTTTATTTGATGTAAATGTAGACAATGTAGTTATTTTTATTCTTAGATGGATAATTGTATGACACATGCAATTAATGGGATAATTTTGTTTGTGTTATGATATTGTGTATATTAGGTATTAGATTTATTTTTTGGTATGCCACACATTGTATTCTTATAGGTATATTTATTAACCAGAGCATCATAAATGTATGTTTAGCACCTAAATTGAAAGGAATCTATTTAACATTAACACAAAATGGTGGTATCAAAGGTGAAATTAATTAGTTCATTATTGTGATTAATTGAATTATATAGAAAAGCTTTTACAAGATAAATTATAATTATAAATGAGCCAAATGCGAGGGAGTAATTTACGCATGTAAAACTGTAATTTTTATTATATTTTTATTATCTATTGACCTCAGAATAATAATAATTATTTCGTCCCGAAAAGGTGGTCGGGTTTTGACGATTTAAAAGTATGGAATAATTTTATTTTTGCGTTTACAAACGCGTAAATATAATACTAGAAAAATGCACTGAAAAAAATCGACTTGCCTCAGGCGGGACACGAACCCGCACTTTCCACAATCCCGCCTGAGGCAAGTCGATTTTTTTCAGTGCATTTTTCTAGATTTAAAAGTACTTAGCAAAGTCCATTTAAATAAAGCGCTTTTTCATTTTCAGTTTAATTTTTTCAATCTATACAGATTCTGTACCGAAACAAAAACGTACCGAACCAACAGGGAAGCAGCTTATCACTTACAAAATTGATTTCTAAGTATTTAACGTCACGAAAATGATATGGGTGTGTAATATTCAGAATTAGCTTTTACTTTAATACCTAAAAACGAAAATTTGGTATATTCAAGGCAGTCGAATAAAATGCATTAATTAAATATTGTCAGACGCGGATTGGGCAAAGGTGTCATCTTTGTGACCGTGTCAAATTTATAACTTCATAGTTCCCAAGTTAATGGTAGGTATTTAAAATATACAGATAGTTTCGTAAATGGTATGCTTAACATGCGGTCATCTATCCATGTTAACATAGTCATCTAAATAGTATGGTATTATCAAAACCATAGATAAATGCAACAATATGTGAGTAATGCGCATGTGCGCGTAAAAAATAGTTTTGCAGTCTTACAGTTGCTGTCTTTTGTACGTGACTGATAGGCCGACCTGGGCCGTAGGTGTACGTGAAATGGTCTCGTCTATCTATCTCGCTCTAATATACGCGTTAGTATGCTCATTCTCTTTCACATTGCCGCTCTACAATTTCCTATATATCTAAGTTCAAAACTGTAAAATTATCGTCAAATTTTTCCATATAAAATTTTCCATATAATACAACACCATATTATTTAAGTTATTTAAATGATTATGTTATCATGACAGGTGTTTGCTTGTTTTACCATGTATGTGCCAAACACCTTCTATATATTTTTTGTCTATTTATCTAAGCTAAAACAGACCGCATTAAATTGAAATTTATTGTTTAACTATTTCTATATCTGTATTTGTAATTAACTAAACCGTAAAACAGTAGTTGAGATTATTGAGCTACAAATGCATTGGCTGAATTATATAAGACTAAAATAAGATGTGTTTTCAATACCTGCATTGAACATTGGAAGTATGCATACTTTATTGTTTTTATTTCAAAAACGCGTGTAAGCCGTAGATGTGTGCGGATGTAAATGAAAATTGTCTTCGTGTGCGTTCGTGCGGCAGTTCTCAGTGCCTGCGTGTACTGTCGCACATAGACAATGTGCGTGCAATCTACAAAAAGCAGTCATGGCTCATCCGCGTGCGTGTAATGTAAATACTATATAACAACCAGTTAAAACCTTTGTCCCTTCATTGCTGTAGTCCATTTATACCGCACCACTCCCGCACAACATAAAACGAGCATGCAAATATGGACATAATGAGACTATCACCACGGTAATATTATAAACCAGTATTGTATCTTCATACAAACGGTCGGAACGCGAGTCATGCCCACGGGCCCCAAGTTCGGTACACAGTCAGTACTAGGACCGGTCGCGAATGTTACCGCGTGTGTGCCGAAGTCGGGTAACACATATTATAGGTAACAATTACGATACTGGATAGGTATATACCTAACCTTACAAACGGATAAAAGTTTTACTAGGTAGTAGGTACCTACATTTCTTGTCCGATCTGTATGATATATTAGAATGTTTTTAACATAAAAAACTACCTATGGTCTGTACGGTTTTGCTTAGGGGGGTAATAAAACGTTTTCTCCGTTTGTATGAAGACGTGCTCGCCCTACTTTCCTTCCAAGTTCGTGCACTTTATAGTGACTAATGTTGCGACAACCTCGCAGCCGATATTACACGGATCAATTTCGGTTCAATATCGCTTTCCATTTCCTTGCTTCAACGGTATAGAGACGTCTAAATACATTTTTATACGATTGCGCAACCTCATTGAAATCTTAAATTCACCGAACGCTTTCAATGCAGTTGTTTCAATACTGTAAACATGAAGATTGAACGACAACTCATCCTTTGCATTGGCTATCGAAGCACGAGTTGCCGGGGCATCGCATTGCGATAAAGCCGATATTACACGGTTCAACCAAATTGACACAATACCATTGAAAAGCATTTAACTTTGCCCATTAAACGAAGCTTCCATTTTACACGTACTTATATCATTTCAATGTTCACTTATCGCAATGCGATGTCGCGCAACTCGTGCTCGCGAACGCTTCGCTGCCGTGCACAGAATGAGTTTGTCGTTCAATCTTCATGTTTGCACGTTTCAATTGCATTGAACAATGACGTCAATTACCAATATTGAAATAATTTTGAAAGATAAACATTGAAAGCATTCGTTGAATTTAGGTTTTCAATGATAATACGAAATCGCATTGAAATGTATTTAGACGTCTCAATTAATGCCGTTGAAGCAATGAAATTAAAAGCAATATTGAACCGAAATTGAGCTGTGTAATATCGGCTTAAATTGGAAACGTCGTTCAATAGGTAATGTTCATTGGTATTGGTTCAATTTTATTGAACCTTGCAATATCGGCATTAGGAAAGTAATCCATACGTTCGACAACTATACGTGAATCAAACCACACCACAGTGAACATATGGGCTTTTGAATGTTTAATAAAAAGTCTCATAAAGCTGCCATTGAGACGCCAGGATTGTCGATGCATTGTCATAATCCATAGTCATAATCATGTTTATAGCTGCAACTATCATTCCGAAACCCATACTAATTAACTGTACCTGAACAATACTTAGTACAAATGCAATACGGGCGTCAGAATGGCAGTTGCCTCATACAACTGCCTTTTATTTATCAGTCAAAGGATTTAAGTGCAGTTTATCGCTACGTGTATGTAAGAATATATTTTATCAAGATTTGAGACATGTGCCATTCTGACGTTCACACCACATCGCAACACACGCAACCACCGCGCGCTAGCATCTGTACCCGTTGTGTAAGTTAGAGCTAAGGGGTTTATCTGGGGGCGCTAAGGGATTTATATGTGGGGACGTTTCATAAAAGAAAAAACTTATACTACTGGACAAAGCAACAACAAAGGACAACGCAGACCACCATATCGTTGTAGGTAGTCCGTTCTACTATTTTAGTTCCTACTAACAGAACAAATAAGATTATTTTCCTACAATGTTCTACTGTTTCAATACAACAAAATGGTATTTAAATTCCATATTGCTCTACTATCGATTGCATCCATAGAAGTAACTGGATTTCTCATACCACAATGTTCTTGTTTCGGGTTATGTCGGGTGTCGGTTATCGCGGTACTATACCAAATTTCATCGAAATCGGGTCTGTCGCTTGGGCGTGAAAAGACAGACATACACAAGTGACACGCATATACAGCTACATTTTGTAGTTACCATAACGCAACATCAAAATGCTGTAACGACGCTGTTCACACGGCACTTGACTACTTTTGTCGCACAATAGTGTGGGCGGGGTAGGTACATGTGATGTGAATACCCCTTAACCCATTTGTACGTTCGGAGCGGTGCGGTATAAAAGGTCTACATAACCTTAGGGTTGGTTTCACAGGTAAATTGTCAGTTTAGTATGTATCAGTCACATGTCACCGTGAAACAGGCGCCAATTCTTCGTGCTACTTAAGTTCAGACGATTGCAATGACAATGCATCCATAACCGTCGAGGTGACGGGCAGTGACACTGGAGGGAGTTCGACGTCAAGTTTCTTGGTGCTGGCCCGCCGCGCCGGCATGCCCAACGCTCGAGGGGGATGGTTGTGCATCCCTTTCACTGCCACCACGTTCGCCCCCAGCATATGAATGCGCGCTTTACAATTAGTCTTCTTCGAAGTACACCTCCATATCACCTTATCCCTCAATTTCGACTCCTCGCAGAACGGAAACGTATTCACCATCATTATTATCTTCCCGCGGCGTGACTTGTGAAATTTTATACCTGCAGGAAATAAGGTTGTCAGTTAACTGTGGGTAGAAGACTTTAAGCATGCTGTTAGTAACCTTTACCGAAATACGAATCCAATAGTGGGGTTAAATCAAGACATTGCCGTTACTTTTATTAAGGACTTGCATAGGTAAATAAAACGAGCGGTTATTTATAAGTACAGTTTAATATGATTTCACATAACGTACCCCGTATATGAACCAAAAACTTATGATTATAATAATATAATGGTATAAGAATAAAATTACGCTATCCCTAAGACTTGTATAAGAGTAGTTAACAGTGATTGAGGTAGATAGTTCACACGTGAGGAGTGGGTCTATGAGGGTGAGCCGTGGCGTAGCGGCACTATACTCTAACACACCGTACCATGCACTACCTAAGAGATTCGTAATAAGTTAACAATATGATCAAAAATTGAAAAATTACTTATTATGACAATAGTTCAGACCAAAACATTCGATTACATAGGATTCAAATTCATAAAAATATAAGCGAGGCAGGCTTATTAGTGCATCGTATAAAATGATTAATTGAAATATTTACATAAAGTGATAAGAAAATCTTAGCAATTATGTTCCAAATAATATAAATCGTATCTTAAATAATTGACTTATATTGTCATTGCTCTAAATTTAATATTAATAATAATATACAATTAAACCTACAAATATTTTATAATAATAATTAATTCAATTACATTTACAAAAAAAAAGACTATCGCCACGGCTTAAAAAGAACATTCAATCATAATTTTTGGCCTAAAGTATTCATCAGGTACGTAAAATAAGAAAACGTGTACTCTTTAATGACAAGATATTGTTGAATATAAAGCAGGTCATAAGGTAGCGTGTTACGAATATATTGGTAATGCAACATTTAGTGGTGAGCCGGCTTCAGCGCTCGATGGCAAGCTTTAAGACCGGCCCTGGCAAAACCTCCCTCTAGCCATACAATCATCAGTACACCTACTACGTACTAAACTTCTTTGATATAGTGCCAAACATACACACAAGACCCAAAGTATTTAAGTAAGATACATAAGTAACAATTAAAATTAGCAAAAATTTGTACTTAAATCAGAGTGGTAGACGCAAAAAAAGAACCACAATATTAGTGTAATTATTCATATTGACGAGCAACATACTAAGAATTAAAAAAAAAACAAATAATAAAATTATATATGAAGACAACAGTCTCAATGTGCTTATTCGTTTAAAGTCGTCAACAGCGAACGATCGAATACAAGTTAAAACTAAGTAAAGAGGTAGTTGAGTTCCCATAATAACTAGAGGTAGTAATATAGGCGCGCGCCGGACCCTGCGCGGCTGCCCGCCCCGGCGCGGCCACTAGCCTAGCCTAGCCTAGCTTATAACTAAAGACACCTTACTCGAGTAAAGCTTCTGAGTATTCAATCATGTATATAAAATTGTATAATTAAACTAATCTGTAAAACCCGTATAAAAAGTGAAGAGGTAGTTCATTGAGCTTAAGTACTTAAAATCAATCCTAAAGAGAATAACAACATCGACTACAGCGCGCTTGCGCTCGCGCCGCTGCTGCGGGCCGAGCGTTCACCGCCAAAGGTAAGTACTTCGTAATATTTCAACATTACCAATAGCTAATGTAAATTCTTATAGAATAAGGAGGCGGATATCTATTCGTCTAAGTAGCAATATTTGAAAACTTGTAAAGTTACATTCTCAAAATAAATTAAGTATTTCTACATAGCAGTCTGGGGCCTTAATATTGCTTGTAGCGAACCGAGTTACCGTGTTCAGTCACCGACTCGTTGTCGATGGCCGCGGCCACCGACCTTTCCAATTCTCCGGTCGAAATATGGACTTCACTACGCTCGCGTTAGCTCTGTCCTCGTCCGGACCTAACTATTGACCATCTTGCTTAGTACCTGCCTTGGCCTCCTTAGCGCGACAAATAAGTTGATGCTGCACGGATCGACTGAGCCAATATTAAATCAAACGCTAAAATCGGCCTTACTCCTGATAAAAACCATCTATCTATAGTCTATCTAATAAATTATTGTACCCATCGTACATAACCCTAACGGCAGAATCTAACACTATCCGCTTCATTATAAAATGACAGTCTTATATATTTCCCAATTTCAATTATATTGACAAGGCAATTCCTTAGGTGAATGACTGTTACATCGTCAAAGTTAATCAATGCTATAATGAATGAATGCTTCAGAATCTTTAACAACCTCCAAGGACAATAGCTTATCAGATAGACTTCACCTGATATCGACACGAGATGACATTATACATACAGACAGTTCTTACACATTTAACATTCTTAACCGATTTCATAAATTACCCACACCTATAAGGATTATACCTCGACGAAGATACGTCTTAACCTACTTACATACGTGCACACGACGTATCCACTGGTATTATACTGGTACTTCTGTTCCCTTTCCTGGTCGCCGTCACATTCAAAACACCACAACATCCACTTACTGGTTAACATACATTCACATTACAGACGATAATAACCCAACAATAGCCGTTCTGAATCCTAAACGACACCTTATCCCCTTTTAAACTTAAATAATATAATTAATCTACATAATTTATGCTACAACTCATGAGCCAATAGGCTCATAATATATTAAGAAATGCTCGATATTATGCATCGTCAAAATGTTTCGTTTATAGTTAAATGGTCGAAGTTAGAGGATTAGTCTTCCTCGTTGCAAGGAGTGTCAACGAGGAGGGGTTTGGCCGAAGAAGCGTGGGAGACGGGGGGCAAAGAGGTGGGGGAGGACTGAGAAGCGGAGCCGGCGTTAGTGGCGACGGCAGCAGTGGCATTGGCAGCCGTGGCAGTGGCGTGCGCGGTGGCAGCATACAGGGCTAGCGCGTGCTGCAGCTGCAGGAGCTGGTGGTGAGGGTCCAACGGGGCGGGCGCACGGTGGCCGCTCTGGTGCGGAGTGCGGACCACGTAGCGTCCGTCGGCGAAACGGCGCACGTTCGGCGGCGCATGGTTATGGGCGTAGCGCGAGCGCACTATACGCTCGTGGCCCTCAGGACCCTCCGTGTTGACGTCGGCGAGGCAGCGGGAAGTCAGCCGCGACGAACAGTACCACTGCTTGCGGCCGTGAGCTAGATTGTTCTTCAAACGGAACGTGTAGCCGCGATGAAGAAGCAGACGACCCTTCCCCGCACGGATGAAGCGAGCTGAACAAAACATAGGTACCGTTAGTAAAAGGTTGTTAACTTGTAATTAATACATATGAACAAGAGCTAATCTTTAAACTGAGATTAATAAGTACAACCTTACAAGCGAAAACAATCTAACAGGTAACAGTAGATATGAGGGTTAATAAAACTACAAAAAATAAAGGAATCAATTATAATTTCAGAACACATCAATGAAATAACCACTTTCTTTTCTACGTATTTATTATTTAGCACAATTACACATACACAACTCGTGATTCCAACATTCAAAAATTACATAGAAGAAAAATGTAAAGATGTTTTTCTCTATGAGACGAAGATGAGCAATTTTTTGGCACTACAGTAAATAAACAATTTGGCATCCATTTGAAATAAACAATCTCAACATTATAGTATAGTACAGGTAAGAAATCATAGGAAGACTTGTATGAAATTTTAGTTCAAACATTCGATGACATTTTTACTATACTTCTTAAAAATATTTCATGATCATATAACTATGTACAATAAATACCTAGACACAACGTACTATTTCAAAATTTAACGTTTGGCACTTACTCTATTAATATGTAAATTGAGATCTTAGCTAATCCTAAATATCGTATAAATAAATTTGTGAATATAAAATATAATTACAAATAAATACCTAATAGTTTGTGACTAGGTTCCTTGAGTACTTATGGCACAAGACATAGGAAAACTAATTGAGCCCTTACCCTACATTACATTACCATTTTCCTAAATTTTCGCGTATTACGTCATGGTGAAAACAAAAGGATCACCCAATTTGGCACGAAACGTTTGAAGTTACTTACAATTAAACAATGCAGGTAAAGAACTTTACTGGCTACGGTTACGATTGATATGCAACCAATTGGAGAGGAATTATTGCTTATGACTCTTTAATAACGAACCATCCAAGCGCTGGGGTCAAAATTGTCGAAGTCTAGCCGTGGAAGACGCGGCAAAAGGAGAGGAGTAGGTATGGAGCCAGTTGGCGGCTGTTTGGAAGCTGGTACGGTTCTGCGACCGCATCTCCCAGCGTGGTTGTGCTCGCCGACCAACTTGTGCAAGGTCCCCTTCTGCGTGTACGCTTTACACCCACACCCTCCCATAGTACATCGCCAGCGCACCACCCCTGAACGCATAGTGTGCGCCGCGTAGAAGCTGCGCCCGCGCACCCACAACCGGGGCCGTCCGCCCGGACCCACGCATAACCGGACGTTCTTTTCTAAAAAAACACATAGTTAAATGAAAATCCAATAAAACAGGGTTTCAAGCATGCATTTTGAAAAAAACGGCGTTAGATAATTATTATGCATGTCTTTTAATACATCCGCAGTTATACCTAACTTATTTAAAAAATGGACATCACGATTACAAGTTTTTAAGTCGAAAGCATTTTCATAACTATTTATTGTACCGCTTATTTTTTTTAATAACGACAGGAATTTACACTTCAACATATATTTTTATATTAATTTATTATTTGCTTATTATAGTTATTTAAAATTTTACTACTTATTATAAGGATTTTTAATTTAATACTTTCTGACTAGAAACTGTTCAAATATAATTAAATATTACTATCGACAATCTCACTCATTGAAATAATTTAAATAAAATAAAAAAGGTATAAATTAATGGTCTTAACTAAACTAACTAATTACACCAAAATAAGTTATTTTAAAACTACGTTTCACTCACGTGGCGTATTTCCGAGATATTATTTTAATGTACAGTCTCGTGTACATGTCGTTGTAACAACGCAAATAAAACTGAGAGGCGGATAGATACATCGATAGACCCCATTATTGATTATACTCACTTCATTTCATAATCTTTAAGCCTCTAAAGAAAACACGCCCTACCAACGAGCCCTGAGCGAAATCACCCAAACATTATTTTTTCCTTCCTTATTAATTCGTACAACACTTAAAAAATATCTACAAATAACTTGAGATCACGTCAGAGGAATGTATAAAAAAAATATTTTACTTTAAATCTGTCTTTTCAATTGATACCTCTGAATGAGAGGTGAAGAAATCACACGTATTATTAATTTGTGCCTAATACTACAAATAATAATTAAACCTATGACTTATATATCAGTAAGCGCAATTATTACAATATTCATCACTGCTAAATTGTATTTAATTATTCTCGCAGCATTTTTGTTGCCAAAAATTTCTTTTACAAACGACCTTTTCAAAATCTTTACAAAATATACCAAACATATATAAATATAGCTGCGTCACGTAATACATGTTCAATGCGAGTTAAGATTTAAAGAACCGGAATTACTTAGAAACACTAAGAATTATTTACAGCAAGCAAGACGCTCACTCATCGAGCATTGCCTTAGTTTGCGCGGCCTGTGAAAACGCACGGTGCGTGAGGCCACGATGCGAGCCAGGTACGATAGTCGTGGGCGGTAACGCGGGCGGCTCGTGCGAGTGCACGTTCCCCAGCGCGAAGATTTGGTCGTGCAGCGTGTGCGCGTAGGCGCGACACGTGCGCCTTGTGCACCGCCACCGTACCTTGCTCTTCTCGGGAAACACCTTCTCCGCGTAAAACGAAAACCCACCCAGTCGCATGTGACGGCGGCCACGATTAGATATCACGAACTCGACTGTAAAATATTACACCGTCACTTTCAATTACCAGCTATGTGCTACTGCATTTTTATTATGGATACTGTGCCTTAGTAAATATTACATGCATTTTAAAAGCCAAAATTAAAGGCTCTACATTAAATCAGGCTATTCCTAGTTTAATTTTTCAATTATACACGGCAATTGCAATAAAACAAATTTCAAATGTAATCATGATTTTATTCAACAACAGGAACTTCCACTTGGATAAGTCTCTCGATGAGAGTGTGCTCATCGAGTATAGTAGCGTGGGGTGGGTGATGGTGCTCGGCAGTGCTCGCGAGCAGGCGGCCATGCAGCGTGAGTGCGCGTGCGTGGCAGCCGTGACCGCGGTTTCGGCACGACCAGTACACGCGGCCGCCGCGCCGCTTCCGTGCCACGAAGGCGAACCCGTCCAACAGCAAGCACGGGGCCCCACGCCTCGTGACAGTGTACCTCACCTCAGGACCAGCACCTGCCTCGACAAAAAGCAACCCACACCAATCATCAATTTAACCAAAGGTGAACCTTAAAACAAGAGTTCAATAAAAAACAACTTTGTTCGATTTTACTTTATTGAAGCCTTACATCTAGATACAAGTATTTTTATTACTACTTGATTATTACATATTTTTTAAATGACAGATTTGGTAACTCGATTTTGGAAGATGGAATTAAACTACATACTTTAAATATCAAAATTTGTCAGACGCTAAACAGTTTTATTTAAATACAATTATCACTTAGTGGAAAGTTAATATGTAATCTATAGCGCCTACCTTTATCATTAAGAAAACATTGTCCATATTTCAAGCATCCAGAAATAAGAAAATCGTAAGTATAGTTAACAGCAAAATTAAGGGGTTTATAAAAAAAGCAGTCTTTGAATATTAACAAACCTTTCGGCGTTTCGTTTAACCCCTATTTTTCAATTGATTTGATATGGTGTCTACATTTGATCATCTAACTCTGCTGTTGACTGGACTGTAATTCATACTAATAATTTTCAAGTTGTAATAACTAAACTTTATGCCTATTAAAAAACTTAATATTCTAAGATTAAATTAAACTCGGAACGAACGGGTGTCCATCTCTTCGTTAATTTGATTGACTCAAATAAATCACACGCAAAAAGGCATAAAAATTAACAAAGGCCCATAAATCACATAAACTCCTTATTCGTGTCATTATTCCTATTTATAAATTGTATATTTTTCCCCTAATATGCATACGTAAATAAAAAAAGACGTATGGAATCAGCTGATTGAAACAAAATAATCATTTACAATATTAAAAACAAAAATTGTACTTTTGAATATTCATGCAATTTCTACTATGATGTGTGGCATATTAGGGACTAGAAAATACAAGGAGTCAATTTCGCAGGAAACGAAATGATCACAAAAAGTTTATGTGCCAAAAACGGAACCCCAAAAAAAATATTAAAATTTTACACCGTAGGGCACGTCACTACATCGCCTTCCTCATATTTGCGAGTGATTTTGCCCATATGATTGTCGATATGGTTGTGCACAGGATTGGTGACCCTCAGCACGTTGTTTTTGGAAGTGATCCGTGCCCGACACCGCTTGCCATACTCCATGCATCGCCAAAATGTCCTGCCGCTGCGCACACTGTCCGTTACAAATATGTATGGTTCGTAGATCAGCTGAAGATGGCCGCTTTTGGTTTGAATAAAATGCAGCTCTCCCTTTATATTGCTGTTTATTGGACCTACAACTAAAGAAAACGGCTCGTAAATATAATGTCTTGCCTCTCTTTTACACCAACGAAGTGGTGTGAGAGCTTAAGTTGGTTAAACTTGACTAACAGTATTATTATTATTTTACATAAAGATCTAGCAAATGCTTGCATTCCACCTAATGGTAAGCAGCCGTGCGATTCAATAAAATTAATATTTTTAATGACTAACAGTATTATTATTATTTTACATAAAGATCTAGCAAATGCTTGCATTCCACCTAATGGTAAGCAGCCGTGCGATTCAATAAAATTAATATTTTTAATCAATATGATTTCTAAATTAGATTTACTGTCGGTAATGTACCATGGCATACTACGTTCTCAGTTTACTCCTCAGACCAAATAAAAAGTTTTTGATTGGTCCGAGGTATACTCAATAAAACTAATGATTTTCCATAAAATTTTGACAGCTAAATAGGAAATTAGAAGTGAGGTGAGAAATGAGATCTTTACAGAATCGCACGGCAGAAGTGGAATCAAAATACAAACATAGCTAGCGTGACAGACAAAGAGTCGCACTAGCCACTCGCCTTGCCTACCTGGCAAAGATCCAGGATTGTAAGAACGTGGGAATACGTCCTATTATTCTATATTACTGAGCAACAAGACTGACGCCTGTAATCCTGTATACACAAACATTACTATGAGATCTCTCGACTCTTGGATAAGAAACGAACCAATCACACATATTCAACGCAATGGCAATGCAATTAGAGCTCTGTGATTAGTTCGTTTCTTATCCATGAGCCGAGAGATCTCATAGTAACGTTTGTGAATACGGGTGTAAAACACTTTCACTTCTTAGATAATTTCTTTCTTGAAATCTAATTTCAATAAGAATAAAAATGTGGATACAAGTTATGATTTTCTCGGCTTTTTGGGACTAAAATAGGAACAAAATTTTATAATGTAATTTTTTATTTAGACTAATAAATAACTTTGTAATTAATTCATTTCGTTAAAATATTTATACGATTAAAGGTCGTAGCACACTTATCAGCTCGCAAAGGGAACGCCTTTTAAACAATAAAAATAAAATTTTTAAATAACCCCGACACAAAATAAAACTGAAAAGAAAAAAATATTTTTTTTCTCTCTGCCTTTTAACTTCATTAAAAGAATCTATTAATATTTTAAGATGAACGTCGCCGCGCCGGTGACCGCTCATCCATACTTTAGCATTATCAATATTTTTTTCATTTGAATTTTAGTTGATTTAATTTAATTTACTTAGCGGTCCCCCAACGCAGCAACGACGTTCATCTTAAAAATATTAATAGATTCTTTTAATGAAGTTAAAAGGCCAAGAGATTTTTTTTTGTTCTTTTCATTTATTTTGTGTCGGGGGTTACTTAAAAAATTTAATTTAATTTTAGTTTATTCTTTTAAAATTACACGCGGACCCCAATGCCGATAGATAGCTAGTCACTTAAATTACATTTTTCTTGCATATTATTGAAGAGAGAGCTGATAACCTTGAAACGCTTCATTAGATTTTCATGAATTGTGGCTAAAAACCATCCTGATCACGTCAGCTTTCGAACAAAAAACCGCATCAAAATAGGTCCATTCGTTTACCTACAGACCCACAGACATACAGACACGTCAAACTTATACCACCACTATTATTGCTTCGGGGGATAAAAAGAGGCGATACGGTTCCGAACTGATAAGTGTGCTAAGACTTTAAATGGGAATGTGGTATACAAAAGTCATAAAAAATTCGCAATAGCGCATACGCTGCAGCGTATATTATAGTTTTATATAAACAGAAAGGAGTTTATTTAAATTATTTTCACTAGTCATGTCAAATTTCTTCTAGTCTAGATTTGACTTAAGACCCTAACTGTTAGTGAATCATTCAGTATTGAAGCCATTAACTTAAAACAATTTGTTGCTTAATACTGAACACATCAAATTTTGACATTCAGAAATAAATGTTGTTACATTTTAAAACGGCAACAATTAATAAATCGAAGATATAAACCACACTTTGAAAGAAAACTTACGCCTTTACAAAATTAAGTTATATTTATTAGTTGGTTTAATAATGTAGACACAATGAATTTCGTCCATCGGACGACTGATGTAAAGCCAGAAATTATTATATTATTATTTCTCGTTGATATTACCAAGAATAGGGTATGATCATTTCCAAATTATAAAGATGTCAGTTCTTATTCTATATAATTTTACACATTACGACCATTTTATGGGTCATAATCCTAACCATAACTTTAAGAACCACGATTTTTGTGATATTTTTGAAACCCAAAATACATAAATTAACGTCACACACTTATCCCTGTACATTTTTTCCCTCCTGTACATTTTTATGTGTGTAATATTTACATCGCTGTGTCCGATCACTTCGTGTAGGCAGGTGTCTGGCAAAATTGTAGATGTAGAGTCTTATCGTGCCCCACCCGAGTTCTCCACCATATTTGAGCCAAATTGAATAAAGAATAAATGTAAGCAAACCGCTGTCATTTAAATATGGGTGATGAGCAAGAGAGGTAGTGAGAGAAAGGGACTAAAACCTATACAAAATGAAACCGGAATGAGCGACTAAAAATACTAAATGAGCGACTTATCATTTGTTAGTCGCCCATTAATGTTTTTTTTGTCACCAACTTAGTATTTGCATAGGTTTAAGTTAATCTGCTGACCAGTTAAATACAATCCTTTATTCTTTATCGAATTAGGCTGAAGTTTAATTGGAGCATGAATAATTGCAAATAGGTACTCGTACTCCAACTACTGTGGTACCTACTAGTAATCAAATAAAAGAGCAATTTCATAAAATACAAAATAAATAAAAATTACCTCATTAAAAAAAATATCAATATGGTATGATAATGATTATCTTACTACTTTTATTTTACTTTTACTTAGACTACTTTTATTTTTTTTATAATTTGCAGAAGTATGAAGAAAATACTTTGTTTCAAAAAAATATAATTTATTATGAAGAAAAACCTATGGCACAGTTACATTAAATAACAGAATTATATAATCTGTAGTTATAACAAGTCTATAAAATTATTACATTAAATTTGTTGGCGTTTCACGGGCAGATTACGTTTGCCACTCGTAAGAGTGTTTGGCATTCAAAGGGTAAAATTAAAAATGATCTAATTTGGAATATGGTGCAGTGCAATAAAGATTTGTTCAAGTCACGTCACGTACCTATGTTATTCTGTAGTAGTGCCATACTCAATTCCAAAATTACTCAGATGTAATTGCTTGTAAAAGAGAATACCATTGACAAACGTAAAATATTCCAACATCAGGTCCTATTTCTACAGAAAAATTAAGTTTCGCTTTTCTATCGTTTGGTTAGCTCTGAAACTGTTTACTAGAACCACAGTTCACCATCTTTTGACCTTGATTTCAATGTTGATATGATAACGCGTGTGATGTTTCGTTTCATTGTGGAGGACTAGTCTGAGGCAAATTTGAATCTTTGAAGTTAAGTTAAAATCCCACCGTTCGTTCTTATCATAGAAATATGGAGTAGGTAACTCATCAAAATAATGACCATATGATTGTTACGTCCGTCAGTTATCCGCAGCGTGCGAAGCCGATTTTCTTTTCATTTTATGCAGATTTCGAAATTTGTAAAGCTTCTTCTGTATATTTTCTAATTTGGGAATATTTTTGACTCCTTTACTTTTAAGGATTTCCATGTTTTCATTAAATATCTTGGAAATAGGAGTGGTGGTATCAATTTGAACTGCCTTAATGCATTCGTCCATTTGTTTTTTGACTGCTATTTCCTCTAGGTCATGGGGTTCGTGGTTATGAACTGTCTCATTGAGAATAGAGAATGGATTGATGTTTGACTTTACGGTAGCATTACAATTAGTTTTATAAGCACAACGCCATAGTTCTGTTTCGTTTTTATTTGTTCTCTTCAGTGTATACTTATATCTATTGTAAAGTAGTAGTCTCCCTCCTCTTTCAGTTTTTCCAAAATATATATCTTCATGTCGCGAAGTTGATGCCACGTCGTTAATAAAATCAAAAATGTTTCCTACAAAATAAATGTTCATAATTGTATGTTAATAAATATATTATGATATAAATTTTAGTTGTTAATAACTTAAAACATAGTAAAAAAAAGAAAAGTGGATATGAAGGCTACATAATAACAAGTATCATCCTTATATCTTAAGAAATACAAATAACATCAAGTGATAATTTTATAGGCATATTAAACGATTTTACGAAAAATCACGTCTATAGATACCATACTTTGATTTTTATTCAAACTTCGTAATGCTTAATAATAACTTGTTTCATAATACCTAAGTATGTTTATGGTAAGTACGTTTTAGGTAATAACTCTGTTACTCGTAATTTAATATGGTTATAAATTTATCCGATTCAAATATCTTATAAACATCTGTACATACAAGCAACACAATGGCTTCGCGAATCACGTTTTGCCAATTTGTCAACATATTTTTATTGTCAATGAAAGTATAGGTAAAAATAAATTTGAAATTGTACTGAAGAAGCACTCGGGTAATCGACTCCTGATAATTATGAAGTTAATGTTACTTTGAAAGTATTTTAAACAAAATACTTCTTATTGTATTGTCATAATTTACTTAATTAATGCGTATTTTGTTAGTAAGTGAATGAACAGTAAATAATTGACGATATAATAGTTTGTTATAGGTAATGAAATGATATACTTATTATGCGTTAGGTAACTGTGAAAACTTCACTGATATATTATCTGAACAACCTACACTTAATGGTGTAAGTTCTGTAATATTAATCCTTTGTTTCCTAAATAAAACAAAATATTGCATTGCCTTATACTATATTATTGCCACAAATATAACCATCCTCATTTAGTATACTATATTGGTAATATGCTAGTTTTCGTTGTGTTTTATGCCTATATTATTTTTGTAAAATATGTTAGTATTAATGCAAAAGTTAGTAATTTTTTTTTTAAATTATGATTATGTTAATAACTATAAATGTGTCGTTGTTAGTATGTTTAGTGCTATGCATTTTTTTTGTTGATACGCCTACCTAAACGTGTTATTTGAATAAGGACATCGGGTCGGGTATTCCAAATTTAAATCTAAATGTGGGGCACCGAAATCTAAGCACGGTGATTACGCTGTGCTACGCGTGTGTTAGAAAATAAGATACTATCACATTAATTAACCTAAATAGATTCCAGGCATAAATATTAGTTAGTAGGTACTAGGTACATTTTTAGAACTTTAGTAACACTAAAAATATTTTCGCAAACAGCCAATAGAAAAAATTACATGTATATATTTTATTTCAATACTAAATTCGCATGCTTGCAGTAACAACATAATGGCAAATTATAGCTGAATATACAGCTATGTATGACAAACTAATCATTTGACAAATAACGTTTTAAAAAGTAATCATTTATAAACTCAATTCATGTTGTTTTACAAAAAGACTGTACATAGATTTGTAACTTCATAAAATTTATTGAAGTATGTAGGTACTTCGATAGTGCTATTCATTGTTATTTCGGTTATTTACTTGTTGTATTGACGGCTAGACTTAAAAGTTATAATAATAATAAATGAATGAGGTTGTGATGATGAATAACTACCGGAGGTTTATCCTGAGGGATAGCACACTGGATATTTGCCGAGCGTGCCATTGCCCGGGTGAATATCTGACATATAATCTCCGGTTGTTCTCATCTCGCAAATGGCTAGTATTTGCATAGACATAACCAAGTGGCCCTGGTAAAATACACCAACAACTTGCTTTGAAAAATGTGGCATCCGAGGTGCTGTACTACAGGTATGCACCAGAACAGGTTCTTGAAAATGGCGATGTCACATCGTATTAGGAATTAGGATTAATCTATCATTACAGACAAGACTATTGCAGCTAATAAGCCCGATATTGTATTGATAGATTGACATAAACGTCACGCAGTAATTGTTGATGTTGCTGTTCCCCATGATGACAACCTTGTGAAATTGGAAAAAGATAAAGAAAACAAATATCTTGGTTTTGCTCACGAGATAGTTTACACGTAGGACATCGATTCAGCAATTATTGTTCCAATAGTCATTAATATTCTAAGATGACGTAGTGTCGTAATCTGTCTATGTCCTCGGTTGTTTGGGGGAGTTTATGTTCGCGGTACTTTTTAGTAAACCATTCCGCAAAATAATTCCGAGAGTAAATGCGTTTAGTCCGCGTCAATATCTTAGTGGACATTTTTCTTATGGTTCGGGGATTTTATTTCTCCGCGAACATAAGTCACTCGTCCGCAAGGCAATGATTCAGTGGAGATTAGCAAAAGGAAAAGCGTATTAACTCTATAAAAACAGCACTGCTGACTTAATTAATAAATTGTGATACTTCGTAAAATAATATAACAGTCAACTAATTTACTTCAGGAAGTAGTTAAGTTGTTAATAAAGTAGGCAGGCAGGTAGAGTTAAGTACCTGTCAAGGTACTTTTTTTTATATTTTCCGCGCTTACCAATTATCTAGCCCAAATTAAGTATCAATTAAGAACTTGTGTTATGGACACATAACGAATAAATTTAATGTACATAAAAGAATAGATATTTTTATAAATAAACTTAAATAAATACATAGACAACACGAGAACAAATGTTCGTGTTCATCGCACAAACAATTGCTCCTACCAGGACTCGAACCCGAACCATTTGGTGTGTAGGCAGCGTTACTGACCACTCCACCCCGAACGAACGGCGACTTATGTGTAACAAAATGTTACCTAGGCTCTGCTCAACCCCTCATAGGATTACAACCATGACCGAATGTAGTATGTATGTATGTATCGCAAAAAACTTAAATAATAAAAATATCGGGTACTCCGTCCTATTTGAAACTATACGGTTTGTTTCGGAATATGAATGTGTTTCGCAGCAAACAAACATAACAAATTGAAATTAAATCAGAGGCCTAAATAAAAAGAATGTTGATAAACAGTTTTGGTATGCAGATCTTGTCGGAGTAAGGTTGCTTCAGCAGGTACTTGCATAAGATTGCCCACAAGGACAACTAGATTCATGACACCGTAGAGGACCCCTCTACGGTGTCATGAATCTAGTTGTCACGAGGATACTACATAGGGAACTGGAACTTTGTCCAGCTCGGTCCCCAGCGCAGTATTCTTGGCGCTTCGCTGGGCAGTGACGTATCGCTGCCGATCCTCGTAGGACGCACTGTCGAAAACGAAGAGTGCTTCAGAGCAGTCCCTAGGAAGATCCCCTCATCTAACTGTCCCGTAAAAGGAGACCCGGTTCCAGGAAACGGTGCGACGGCCAGCTCCCCAATGGTTTCCTGAACTGAAAACACAGCTACTGAGTCGCAGCAAGGGCCGTGTGGTGTGACGGAGTGGGGCTCCGTCATGTGTGACAAATGTCTTTCGCGTGGGGAAAAATGTCAGGTTCTGGAAGCATTCCCTTTACCTAGTGGACCCGGTAACGGGCACTGTCGTCCTGCCCTCGACGAACACCGTGATTGCGTTAAGAGGATAGATCGGCGCGCACGTCTCCATACACACGGAGAAGACGTTTTACTATCCCTATTTTTTATCCGATCTTTATGATATACTAGCTTTTGCCCGCAACTACGTCCGCGTGGAAAGGTTACATTGGACAGCAATTATTTTTTTGGGTATTAATTTTTACTAATCATACACATGTTTCCAATAAATATACTTATAGTAAACAAAGAAAGATTCGTTTGGACTTCCATACGAAGTTTCAGCTCCCATATCATCCCCATGTGGATTGAAATATCATAAACGCTAGAACTAATGCTTAATTATTTCTTATCAAATGCCTAAAAGTTTCATTGATTTTCAGACTTCATCACCCCTTTCCCCCGTTTTAGGGGTTGAATTCCGAAAAAACCTGAAACATGTTAACTCGTTTATCGACAGGAGTATTGTAGCAGGTGGTTGTGTGTACAATTTTGTGACAAACTTACGATTTGTAAATTTGCTTGCCAAATGTACAAGGCAGTATATGGTGGAACTAAACACATATGCAAAACCTCTGAATAACCCATATTTACGCAAATAAATGATTTGATTTGATTTGAGTAGTCCTGTGAAGTTTTGAATAAAATAGTCTACTCTAACTAATCTTGTTTCCCCATTTAAACTTTCATTCCCTATTTTGTCCCCTAAGGAATTGAATTTCTAACCAAAAAGCCATATACTTAATTACCTTTAAAAAATCTTTTTTTTTAACAACAAAAAAAACACATACAAATGCCTTTCTTCTCTGATATTAGTCTATTAAATGTATGGAAAAAGTTTTCATTGTTTTGTGGGAGACTAAGATGATACGCCATCCATGCCCAGTAATTATTTTAATATGGTGCTCGCCACGGGGTTATGGTGTCGCCTATGGTGTTTCTAAATTCTACATTCTCTTTTCATTCTTCAAGCCAAAGTGTGATAACCACCTTGGATAATATGTTTAGGTAAGTTCTTCTAATGACTATATATACATACATAAATTCAATAAATATGTATTATTACAAAGATTAGTCATCTTCGGAGTCTGATGTTAACGTTTCAGAGCCTCATTCGTCATCAAATACATCTCCACCAATGTAAACTTATTGACCTGTTTTACTACCCAAGGGTACTTGATTACCCTGCAGTAATTATTAACATTAGATACCGGGACAAAAACCAATTATTAACTAATAAATAACAAAACTGTATATTATAAATTATATTACCTATCAAAGTTACCACAGAGTATACTACAGCCCCTGGGTAGGGTTCTAGGGTTAATGAAGGAAGTTGTTGGTGTAACGTCAAATACAATTATAATAATAAATATTACCTAATAGCACCCCATCCACTAGCGTTTTTTCCATATGACTTGTCCTCATGGATAAAATGTAGTGTAGAGAATCATCGTAGGGATAAATAAAACCGTCGAGGCCACTAAGTAATATCATCTCTACATTCTTTCTTGCGACTATCTAATTAAGTGATTTTAACACCGTCATTCTTTCGCGCTTTGCCCATCCACTAGAATTCATTCCAAATTGACATTCCGGCAAGAATAAACGCAGGTGGTTGGGGGGCTAATATCGTAAAGTAATAGGTTGGGGAAAAAGTTTCTTCGCATTTTTTAAGAAAATTCAAAACATTTTTTAATATAGTTTATTTACATTTAACTAAAGTATGTAGGTACCATTTTGTTCGATAACTTTTTGCCATCTTTTAGGTAGGGACATGATCCCATTGCAATAGAAATTTTGGGACTTCTGGTCAAAATACCGCGACAAGTGGTTTTGGCAGTCCTCTCGTGATGTTAACCTGACACTGCCTAAAGAATTCTGAAGAGACCGAAACAGGTGGAAATCTGAAGGTGCAAGGTCAGGACTATACGGCGGATGCATTAACACCTCCCAGCCAAACTCTCTTAATTTTTGCTGAGTGGCTAAAGATGTGTGAGGTCTAGCGTTATCATGATGAAAAACCACACCCCTTCTGTTGATTAATTCCGGCCGCTTTCTCTCAACTTCTTGCTTTAATCTCATCAGTTGTTCGCAGTAGAGTTCAGAATCGATGGTCCTGCCTGGTGGTAACAGCTCATAATGAATAATGCCCTTCCAATCCCACCACACACACAGCATCACCTTGTTGCGAGTTAACCCGGGTTTCGCCACAGTCTGTGAAGCCTGACCGGCCTTTGACCACGACCTTTTTCGCACGTTCTTGTCGTACGTGATCCACTTTTCATCACCAGTTATCAGCTTCTTCAAAAATGGTTCGGTTTCATTACGTCGTAATAAAGAATCACAAATGAGTACACGGTTCATTAGGTTTCTTTCAGTGAGCTCGTGAGGTACCCAAATGTCGAGCTTTTTTGTGTACACAGTTTTTTTCAAATGCGCCAAAACTGTTTTGTGGTCAATTCCCAGTTCTTCAGCTACGTCGTAACTACTGACATGCCGATCTTGCTCCACTTTTTCAAAAATGGCATCCATTTTATCTGTAATAGGGCGACCAGAGCGACGTGCATCTTTGACATCAAAATTTCCGGATTGAAAACGCTTAAACCAAATTTGTGCTACTCTCACAGACACTGCACTAGGTCCATAAACATCGCAAATTTTTTTCGCGGCTTGCGTTGCATTTTTACCTTTTTTGTAGAAAAATTTTAAAATGTATCGAATTTCTTCATTAGATTCACTCATCTTGGCGGTATGAAAAACAAATGAAAAACACACATTTTCCTAATTTGAATTTGGAATTATGTTCTTTAAAATTTAAACTTTCAATGATACCAAAACCAGCCAGATACAAATAGTATAGCCAAAGAGATTTTATTACAAGTTTATACATACTATAATGCGAAAAGACTTTTTCCCCAACCTAATATGTCTTGCCCCGGACCGTTGAGTAATTTAGAGTGTAACGTCTGTCCTGGTTGTTGGCTTTTGTTTATTTCTTTAATGAAGGATTATTTGCTTTTGGGTTTGGTGCCCCTTTTTTGTGCAGGCAACAGGCCGGCAACCTGACATTATTTAGGGTACTGTATGGCTCATACGTATGGATGTGGCTTTGTGTGTAACCGAATGTTAGCTGAAGCTCTGCCAAGTTCTGTGCCAACTTAAAATACCCAAACCTGCCCACAATGCACAATAACCAAAGAAATACACTTAAAAAATAATCTAACGAATTGTGGTTTGTTTATTTTTATAGGTGGCATTGTAAAGTCGTATCTGCAATGAGTTTCTACTACAGTATTATTCACCCTTTACTTGGAAGGCAAAAGAATTTGTGCAAGCCGCATGTTTAGTTAGTTTCATTAATAAATCGATCTTGTTTAAAGTACTGGCCCCAAGTCTATCCAATTAAGCTTATATTGTTTTATCCTGGTGATGTCTCGCAAAACGAACCTTTTTACTTAAAAGATCGCTTTAAGTTTCTTCATGACACCCATTCCCACGTTATAAGGTCGTCGGATAACTTAAAATTAGAAACACCGTCTCATTACACAAAAATTTTAACAAACGCCTTGCCTGTCCGCATAAGACACGCTCAAACCTTGAATAGTTTTCATTATGATACCTACTTGATTTGAAAACAAATTAAGAATCTATAATATATTTACTACAGTTGTTATATATTTATCTTATCATCTATGTCTATTCATATATGCGTATGTATAATTGTATGTATTTTTATGATAGGTATACGTATTATATGTATATTATGTTTTTAAATAAAATACATATATATTATGTAGTTGGCATCTATATATGTAAATATTTGTATGTAGCGTATATGTAATGTAATATTTTCATTTTTTTCTTCCCTAGTACAGTTTATTTCAAATCCTATCCATCCTAACGTTGCCTGGAAGATATCGCCCTTTAGTGACAAGGTCTCCCTTGTACAATCATTGTTTTACCCTGTGTTCTTTTTTTATTGGTTGGTGTATGTCCTATAATATAAATATATATTCTATTCTAAAGAACCTCTTTATCAGTTAAAAAGTCTTATAAAATTATAAATATTTAGGGTCTCTACTATTAACATTGAGAAAACAATACGCCATCTTGGTGGAGTGGTCAGTATAGCTGCCTACACATCAAGCAGTCCGGGTTCGAGTCCTGGTAGCGGCAAATGTTTGTGTAACGAACACGAATATTTGTTGAACTTGACAAGTCATGGTTGTTTATATATTTATTTATGTTTATTTATAAAAAAATATCTAAAAATTATTATGTTATATAAAAATTGACCGTTATCTAGTATCCATATCACAAGTTCTTAATGATACTTAATTTGGGTTGGATAATTGGTGAGCGTAGAAAAAAAAATACTGACTGACATCATACATTACTCCAGAAATGGCGCTGAGTTTGAGTTGCATCTGTTATTTATATTAAATACAGGCTGTTTCTAGTTATATCAAATCTAGTGTAGTGACTTTCGAGTTTCATAATGGACAAAAACATCGAACAAAGAGTGTCTTAAAATTTGCATCGCCAATGGAATTTCGTGTTCGGATCGGAGTCACTGAAAACGTTACAGAGAGCTTACGGTGAATCGACTTTATCCAAAACACGTGCTTATGAGTGGTGCGTACAAAGCGTTCAAAAGCGGTCGAGATGTGATGGAAGATTTGCCTCGCTCTGGTAAGCCATCAACGTCTGCAACTGAAATAGTGACTGAAAATCCTCATTCAACTTGAGAGAGATAGCCACCAAACTTTCTGTATCTCACTTGATAAGTATAATTGAAAATATTTGCCACTTGTTATTTGTCGCATTCAACGTCAATAGCGGGGATTCCCCGCGTCGTCGGGATTTCGTATCTGAACTGTCACTTATTCATTATTTTCTTCATACATTTGTTTGGTGTGTGGCCGAAACAAAGAAATAAAAGTTGTTTTTTTTAATTCTTAGCGTAACTTGAGTTGTGTACAAAAATATAGAATCGATTGACTTATTCGCAGAATACTAATTTCTTAAAACACCAGATTCTCAAAATAACAGATTCTCTTTGTACCAGATTCGCATTGTACCAGAAGTACAAGATAAAAATCCAAATCCTTGAATCAAAAGACAAAATGTTTGAATAAGTTTTCCTTGAATCTTTCAAATAAAAGTTAATATAATATTCTATAGTAGGAAACATCTCCTACATAGTTATAGAAGCCTGGTACTTCGGGTTGGAAATATACATAGTATAAACTGAATTAAAAAATTACAGTCATATTCAAATATCTTTTTCATCCCACCACCTCGGAAAGTGTAATTTTGCGCTTCGAAATCTGGCTGGAAAATTCTATTTTATTCGCTTGAGCGGCAAAGTAGATTTGAATTTAGAACATCACATATAATGAGTACTCAATATAATTGTAAATTCAAAACGTCATTAAACCTATTTAATGTAACCTCTATGGTGCCAAATTTATGATTAGAATGAAGATTATTTTGTCATTTCCTCGCTGAGGTGGGATGAAAAGTTACGTATTGCACTCGAGTGGAAAGATTTTTCACCTTGTGCTCGTTTGTTTCCCTCGCTGACGCTCAGGATTCTAATTTAGAATCACTCGCTGCGCTCGTGATTCAACTTTAGAATCCTTCGCTTGCTCGGTCATCCAAATCAAGCACGCGGTTAAAAAGGAACTTTCCACTCTTGTATAATAAATAACTATTTTATTTATACGTACTATAAATGCAAGCAGTATCGGTTTGGGGATTCTGATGAACTAACAAATTTACTGGGATCCCTGAAGGGATCGGGCCAGGGGATTCTGGTGGACGAATTTCTTATCTAGTCTAGTAGAGTATATTTAATCACTCCATATACCTATAAACCTATCACTTAAATTTCATGTCATTTCATATTTCATATTTTTATTGCAACTACAAATTCGGACCAATTGAAAAGAGTATGGACAACTGCTGGCAACACCGTCTATTCTGACTTTCGGCGATTCCCCGTAGTTTATTTTGTGTTTAGAGGAATATTTTGTATAAGATAAGATAAAATTTATTTCTTTCTAAACTTAGTCTAAATAACATAGTAAAATCTAAGTAAATTACAAAAATATAGTTATACAGAAAATAATAATGAATTAATGCTAACTAGAATTACATAATAAAAATTGAGGTCGAAGAGTTCTTAATTAATCTGACACCTAAACTAAGTAAAAGTGTTTACCTGTGTCTTAGGCACAAAATGTAAATTATATTTTGATCTCACATTTTGAGAATCTGGTGTTTTGCGGATAAACCATCTGATAATGGTTATCATGATAATTATCGCGATAATTACCAAAGGGCATATTTATCTTGCTAATTTCAAACTCTGACTCTCTTAAACAATACTCAAACTTGTTAGTTATAACACCTTGTCTCGCTACATTTTAGAAACACAAGAAGAGTTGTCAAAACATTACGCGGAATTATCTACATTTCTACATTTTCCTTACACACATGCTATCAAGCTCTTCTTTCTCCTACCCTGCTCCCAAATTATTTAGGGTCGGTTATTGTGTCTTGATTCAACAATACTGCTATAAATTGGCATTAGATTTTACCACCTGCCTAAAACCAACCCACCTTGGAAACGAGTGATATCTTTCGACAGAAGCCGGGACCTAGCTTAGCGGGCACGGAGGTATAACGAGTTGAAAATTTTTGGGTCACCCATCCGTCACGGGGTTTTTAAGAAGGCGAAGACCTTGGGGGGTCCTCAAGCCCCCAAGTTAGTCGAACGTTTTCTAGGGATTATTGGGCGACCGAGCATTTCCCTCCCGGGAGTCTCTCGAAAGAGTCGTGCATGCAAGACTTTCCTATTGGAATTGCGCCTTAGCTGTCTGGCAGCACACAGCGAGTGAGACGGGGCAGCGTTACAGCATTTACAGTGTGATCGGTTGGTACCAACCTTAATATTTGGAAAAAATGTAGTCACTTGTCTTTAGAGCCGACCTCAAAACACATTTGGATTTTTTTCAACATATAATTTTTATTATTTTTAAGTTTTCTTTTTCTTACACAATATAAAGTAGCCAAGATATCTAATATATAAAAATGAATCGCTGAATGTGTTGCTAAGCGCAAATCTCGAGAGCAGCTGAACCGATTTCGCTAATTCGTATTTTATAATATTCCTTGAAGTACGAGGATGGTTCTTACGGAGAGCAAAATTAAAAAAAAAAATTAGTACATAATGTAATTCTTGACTTATAAACTCTCTTTTTTCTGCTATTCGAGACACCGGGTCTAGAATAGAAGAATAATATTTAAAAAAAAAATATTAAAGAACCGCCTGTTAGGCGATACGAAGTTCGCCGGGTCAGCTAGTTACATATTAAAAACTAGTAACATTAGCATTAAATATCTCAATCTAAGAAATTTAAGGACGTAACGATTACTTCTACCTAATTACGAACTTTTTAAACTTTCATACAAACGATAAGTTTATATGTAAATGTAAGGACCTAATATAATTTATTGTGTAGAGTAGAGAGAATTACTGCAACTGTTACTCTAAGTTCTTAATTCAATAAGCTTTTACGCGCGCGAACACTATGTAGACTAGATATCCGCGCGCGTAACTGTGTTCAATCGCAGCTACACCAACCGTTCGTTTCTGTCACATTGTAAATTATGAATGAAGAATAGCTTTAGACATAAGAACGCGTCCATCCTTAGTACTTAATTTACATTCGTATTATTAAAACTGTTCGAGCGCATCACTAGCCCGAACTGTGTCAGCCGCGCGTCCCATCCCTATGCGTTGCCCTCTCTCTCGCTATCGCTACGCCTTGATGGTCGGACGTCTGTGCATTATTTCATACATATCAAACAATTGTACCTATCTAATTACTTTAATATTAATATACAAGTTTAAACTGGAAGTCGCAAAATTTATTCATTGGCCCAAGCCCCAACAAAAACTAACTTATGAGTGTTTACGCGTTTTTATTATCGGCATGTACTCTAGTCCTACAAATGTAAATACATAGGAGGTATTATAATAACTTCTAGATTTAATATTCTTGTGCAGATAGTTGTAAGAGAAAACATTTAATTTTATTCAGTGTTTGTAAAATATAAAAAAATATCTGAGCATAATATTGGAAATTTTACGTTTAAGAGTCAATTTCGGCGCTATAAATATTACAAATATCCAATGTGGCTCATAATTTAAAAAAATATGAAACGGACAATATCCCTAATAAAATAGTTATATGGTAAAATTTTCATATTTTTTCATAACTAGTAAAAAAATCAAAGTACAAATAATATGAAATAAGTTTAATTAATTATGAATAATAGGGGGGTGCCGGAACTGGCCACTTATATTAAATCATATTTAAAAAGTAATTTTACAAATGTTGTACAGTCAACAGCACATCGGGCTATACAAAACTGTCAAATTTCTCCAAACGATTTTCAACCTAAGACTATTCAATATAAAGTGCATAATCAATTGGGAAAATTTGACAGTTTGTGGTAACCCAACGTGCTGTTGTCTGTACATTTGAAAATGGAACTCTTTGGCTGTAGCAGTTTGTTTCACCATTGTAGCGCCATTTTAAAAAAAATTCCGAGTTATATCCATTTTAATTACATTAAAATGGATATAACTCGGAAAAAATTATATGTATGTAGTATGATTTTCTACGATTTTAAGTGTGATTTGACAGTTCAATAGAGCATCGCTCGGCTTCAGTCTGCTTTTGGCGATGAAGCACCGTGCAAGACGACTATTTATAGCTGGTTTGCAGAATTCAAGCGTGGTCGTGTCAATCTCAGTGATTGCGTTTTTAATAAAACTGGACACGTGGCTCCTGTTACTTTAGAGAATCGTCTTACTGCGAATAGTGACTGGTACACGACCATTTGTTTGCCGGAAATTATTGACGAACTCCGTAAAATTAACCAAAAGCGCGGTATCATATTGCACCACGACAATGGTAGTTCCTACACGGCCAGACATACAAACGAATTTTTTAAGGTGAAAAACGTAGCTAACTTATGAGCCATCCTGCATACAGCTCTGACCGAAGAGGCTGTCAAAGAGTATGAAAAATATGTTTCTGAGGTCACTACGGAAGAGTGGCACAAAAGTTTTCAAAATTGGTTTAATCGAATGAAAAAGTGCATTTACGCAAAGGGAGAATACTTTGAGAAACAATAAATTATTTTTCTCAAACATTCATGGAAATATTGTCATTATTTCGAAAAAAGATTCCCCTAAATCAATAAAAAAAAAACTAATCGACTATTTATCAACTTGATCCATTGTAAAACACATCATATATACTCACATATAATCCCCTATATAACCTCCTCACTATATAATCCCATATAAAGAAAATATTAGAATTCACACACAATTAATAAAGGCGTATACTTACTATAATAATTATTTAGACTGTAACATAATGCATGCTGTGTTCACCTGTAAGTAGTTGTGCGTTAAATTAAGTACATTATAAGTAGTACTATTGAAATGTCATGATGTAACAACTGTTGGTGATTCAAATAAATAAAATAAAATAAAAAAAAAGAACACACGAAGTATCGAATTTACCTATGGAATTTACGGACAAATTCTTCCACAAAATCCTTTGCTGGAGCGTTTTTTGAATTTGAAACATTACAACGCTCCAGCAATGTTGTATGAAACGGCGTGCTGGAGTTATTAAATACTCTTTGATTGGATCTCTTTTATCAATCTTGGCATACCAAAGTCTCTTTGCTTAGTACAAATTGCGTTCACGTGGCTGTACAACCATACATGCGTTTGTCTTTCGGCACAGGGGATAAATAGAAAATTGGCAGTCTTGATTTGTTATTTACATACATAATATATTTATAAACTTAATAATTTAAATGAGTTCCGACAATTCAGAGAGTGAAATGGAGATTAATTGTACTTTGATTTATTGCAAAAACATAAAGCAATTTTTAATGAGAGCCCCGTATGAATTAGCGACAAAGGTAAAGTATGTTTTATTTCCCTGCATTCTTTTGAGAAAAGCACTATATATGCCTCGGCCGAAATGGCAATTGCCTATTTCGCGACTTTTGCAATAATGTACTATTTTGACCTTTAATAGTATTTTTTTCTTATTAATTCCGGAAACTTTTGTTGCGCCCCACGTATAACGCGACATCACCGACCGCGCGTCATCGCTTTCTGTTATCGTAATTTAAGCAGTAATAATCCCTTTCTTCTCATCGCGACGCAAGATATAGTAATATTCACTTGTTAGTGTGTTATGGCAGGACACCATCAAAGCAAAGATGTACGAAGCGGAGAGAAGAAGCTGCTTTACAGTGAGTGTATCCGCCGAAGATATGCGGAGACTGCTACACCCGAGTAAATAGAAATGTGAACTGGCCATAGCGGAGGTGGAGGACTATTTATAATGTTGACGACGACAAATATGTTCGTCAATTATTATGCTTATGTAGGACTACCGAATCTTGTGTAAGTTTTGTAAGTTTGGTTGACTCGAGACATCAATATTTTCTCTCTATAAGATTTTTCAATCAGGTATTATCGTAACAACCTTTACTGTTTGTTTGTGTTGTAATTCATATTCTAATCCTAGGATTGTTAAGTAAAAAAAATATCAACTGTTATTTTTTTAATAGAAACTAAAGTGAAAGTACCTGTGTAGGTTCTTACTTATTTGCCTTATGACCTCTACTCTATAGTACAGACAAAACTTTCAACAGAAAACCAGAACCATTAATCAGCTTGAGCTATTTAAATTACATTATGTAGGTACCTACTAAAAACGTATAAATAATACCTATTTAATGGGAAAAAAAAAATTTCAAATATAGTTTAATCACGGGTAAAGATTGTGTCAAATGCTTGTGTTTAGAGGTTAAACACTTGCACAATTTACATTATTATGTATCATACCTGAATAATGCCATTATCACTTGGATGCCTAATTTGGACCTTAAACTATGGATATTTTGCCTATCCAGTGCTTGCAAGGAATCTCTCCTGACTTTGTTTTTTTTTTATATTATGTAGTTGACAGACACGCTGTAGTTGGCAATACGGCCTGCCTGGTGATAAGAGTAGCCTAATAACGCCGGCTCCACACGTTGTCACCAACGTGTGCCCCAACGCTATTCGTTCAACATGTGGATCAGAAAATTTATGTTGGGTCCAACGTAGGGCCGAGCGTTGGGAGTTGGCCGTCGCGTGTCGGTTTTATCAAAGGAATACGCGCCAACGCTTGCGATCCGTCCACACGTTGGCGCCAATGCTGACAAATCGCTTTTTGTAACACTCGGCGAGTTCGAACGAAAATTTCGTTATTCTTTGATGGCTGTTACTTTTTTTTCAGTAAAAATACAATTGAAATTCATTAGGTACTGTGAAAGCGCTTAGAGTAATTTCGATTTCCATATCGGACATCTTCACATTGGCCCTGCCAGGAAGGAACTAGTATGATAGCCAAAGTGTGGATGCTTAACGAGTAAACTGGCCAACGTTTGTTCCAGCGTTGGGGCCAGGGCCCGACGTAGGGGGGGACAACTGGACATTTGAAATTAAAATTTTAATACTAATTTGTTGTTGTGTTAGTTAGTAGTCTGCTTTTAGCTTTTGGCCAGAGCGGCGAAATGGCTAGATCGGGCCCTGATTGGGGCCAACGTGTGGAACCGGTGTAAAGAAAGACGGTGCAACACTGACGTGACTCTCGCGCTCTGTCAACCCTAGACCCCTTCCTTCCCCACCCCATGGACCTGAGGCGACCTTACTCACCAACAGAAATACAACAGCACAAAAATGTAGTGTTATTTGACTGTGGTCTTCTGCAAGGTGGAAGTTTGGGCTGCTCCAAATTCGCACTACCTCGACAAATATAATAATAATTGGTATTTTTTTCCTTCTTTCTTGAAGTTAAATTAAATTATTAAATAAAATCTATGATATTAATTATAAATGATAATGGTATTAAAATGAATTCTCACCGTCATGTACACACACACACACACACACCTTAAAAGCTCCATTTCAATGGTTTGTCATTTGATCATCAACATAGATGCTATTGCATCGAAATACTCGTAATAACACTTACATTGCAAAACACCACTCAGAAACAATCTACTTCAATTATTGAAATAGGTTTAAATTTGCCTGACTCCAATAAATTGCACCAAAAACATACAAACCGAGAAAGAAAGCATTATGAAGTTCAACATGAAAAAAATATTATACAAAAAGTATAGTGTACTTGTAAAAAATATTTGCTTGATAAATAAAAGAATTTAAGAGAAAAAGAAATTCTTTCGACCTTTGGAAGCTGGTGCTTGTCATTTCGTCCCATTTAAATTTGATTGAGATCTGACAAGTAGTTTTGGAGTTATCCCCAATAATGCCTATTTAATTGACATCAATGATATCGTAGTATTATCACTTGTGTGTAATTTGTAAAATTGTGAAAATTTAATACTTAAAACACTAAAAAGCAACATTAAATTATTTTTAAATAAAAAAACCGTGTTAGTTATTACCGTGTTTTATTGAACTAAAAAAATATTTCCTAGAAATAATGTATATTGGCAAAACAACATTTGACTGGTAGTTTTTGTTTTCATCAGGATCAGGCTCGTGACTCCTTTGAGCACTTTTCGATATTCCTGATATGTGGTTTAGGATTTGGCCCTCAAGGCCTACTTGAAAAATTCACCTTGTAGATTGGCAATGAATCGACCAGGGCGAGACCAAAAAATTAACCAATATGTAAGTAATGCACATGTGTGCGTGAAAAATAATACTGCAACTTGGCCGTTGCTGTCTTTTCTAGATGACTGACAGGCTGACTTGGGTCGCTTATGTGTATGTGAAATGGTCTTGTCTATCTATCTTGATCTACAATATACTAAGTATATCTGTGATCATAATATCAACATAGTTACAGTACAATCTAATTGTAGACCTTTATAAAACACATTATGTATATTTTATAAAGGAAAACTTCAATGTTATTATATTTAAAGTGTAAAGTTAAATATAGTTAAAGTGGCTTCCTGTTCGACTTCGCAGAAATGTGCACATCCATTGCCTATTATACAAAATCTTTCACAATCCTCAACATCCGCACTATTTGCGCTGCCGTTTTAATTTCCAACCCTCTGACTCCCGTCCTAGACGTTCCTGTGTTACCAAGACCCTTGTTAGAGCTCCATCCAAATGTAAATTTTTTGCTAAATCCATTACTGTCCATGCTACACAAGTGTTGAACAAATAGTCAATGAAAATTATTGAAAGTGATTCAATGACAACTTTCAAACAAATGTTGAAAGAGCACTATATCTAGACTTGGCATGATATTTTAAAGTGAAGTCCGGACGTATAAAAGGAAGACGCGAAAAATTTATGATTGAGCGAAATTTCAAGCCCCATCCCACTCATTTCAAAAATTATAGAAAGGTCAACAAGTGGCGGCTGTTTTGTATCCTGTAGCGCCCCTTTGTATGGCCGGTGCTCAAAAGTCCTGGACCTGTATGCGACTGCTATCTGGTGTCAACAAATGTTTCATGAGAGCGCGCTGACAAAAACTCATAAACATGATAAAAATCCAAAAATCCGGACGTAACAAAATAGTTGTCGAATACGGAAGTATGGCAAGCCTAACTATGTCACTATCATATCATAAGTATACATATATATATATACTTATGTATTATAATAATAATTATGAATTGTATATAGAATAGTATGTTTTTAAAATAGTATATTTATACCTATTTGATTTAGTTTACATATAATTTTTCATTGTTTATTTGTGGTATACACTACACCCCACGACCACACGAGTATGTAGATAAATATATATATTTGGGAAAACAAGTGTCTTTTGTAACTAGTAGCAATGAGGAAGAAGTAGACAGAAGAGTAAACTTAACGTTGAAGAACTATTGGGCAAAAAAAGAAATTTTTAAGGGAAATTACAATTTAACACTTAAGAAAATATTAATTGAAACTTGTCTCTTACCTAGCTTGTTATATGGTTGTCAAACTTGGGTCTACACGAATAAAATAAGAAATAAAATCACCACCTGTCAAAGGGCAATAGAGAGAAGCATCCTAAACATTAAAATAAAAGACCGAATAAACAGTCGAGTTATACGAGACAAAACAAAATTGTTGGATGCTTTGAAATATGGTCTGAGATTGAAATGGAACTGGGCAGGCCATATATCCAGATACCCTGACGATCGATGGACACTGAAGTGTACCAAATGGCTAGGTCCACATGGCAAAAGACGTGTAGGAAGACCCAGAAAACGGTGGTCAGATGATATAGTACAGTTTGGAGTAAAAAGTTGGATGAAGCTAGCCAAAAATAGGGAAAAATGGAAGTCCATGGAGGAGGCTTTTACCCTAATGGGATCCACTGAATAAATAAATAATTAACTAACTCTTAGCATAAGTAACTAACTCTTAGCATAAGTAATATGTATCTACTTGTGGATAATAAAGCTTTTTTATTTTTTATTTTTTTTATTTTATTTATACACTACACCCCCACATTTAAATATTAGACTAATGCTAGGGTTGGCTGGAAGAGTTCTCTTTCAGAGATAACCTTTGTACAAGTCATTTTGTTTTATGTTATGACTATAGTTGTGTGTAAAATAAAGAATAAATATTTTCTGATTGATATTTTCACAAATAGTATTGTTATTGTTGAGTAATAATAATTTTATTGAAATTAAAACAACTAAACAACAGACTTTTTTATTTTCATGTTGGTTATTCTTGCCACTGTTATGGATTTTATGAGCATGTTTTAGCTATTTTTCTTGCATTTGCAGGCATATTTTGGCCTTTTTACGTTGCATATCAGTTTATATGCAACGTAAAAAGGTAAATTATATCACTAACATATGTTTGTCCGTTGTTTAGTATTATAGCACCAGTTATTAGTGACACTACAATAAGGCTAATTGGAGTGTGTGGAAATATAAATTATAAACAATGGGCCCATTTTGATCATCTGCCATTAATTAATATGATGTATTAAATGATTATATTATAAAAATATAGAAAGTATCATCGTAGATATCTGAACCAGTGCTTGAGGTTTTATAATCAATGATAAGAAGTCAAAAACATATCTATTGGCTGATTTTGGATAATCTGTAGATTCATATCAAATAATTAATCACAAAACAAATATTTAAAAATTTCTTTTGAAAGTTTATTATTTGAGTTATGAACTTCTGACAATAATGTAGACATTGGTACAGTCTATGAGTCACAACTATTTGATGCTTTTGCTAATTATAATTAGCATATCATAATATAGTAACTTAAATTGTTTAAAAACCCCTTTACCCTGTACAATATTTAAGTAGGTACCTACACCAAAAAGTTAAACGCAGTAAGAAAACAAACAAGCTCAAGAGTGATACTAGATAGTAAAATTTGTAGGTTATGTTTACAAGCTGCCAAAATATAGACAAATAAAGTTCTTAAATCCCAATCTCACACAATATAAGGGACTACAGCAAATAAATATTATATTTTTCGGTTAAGTTTTGCAACTAACTCAAGTCATTAAAGTCATCACAGTACCTTGTACTCTCGTTGACAACCTGGATTGGTACCCAGTAATGTCGTGTTACTTTCCCTGATGGTTTAAGCATTTAAATAGAATATCATACCTATGAAGTTATCTCCTTCATAAAACTCACTTTGCACATCCACAATCACTATTTCATTTATTATAATAATCACAAAATACTCTAAAACATTTGACGTAAACACGTTCACCACTTTAAGCACAGTAACAAGATAGTGGCCAAATAATTCCACTAATTGATAGGCACATGTTGCAAAACACGTCACTGATAATGTCTTAACAATAAAACTATATTATTAATGTCACCAAGTAAAACACATTTTTATTAATTCCGAAAATAGTAAACAATCTTTGACTGACACAATTACAACCATAGATTTCACGGCGTGAAGGAAGGAAGACTAGCGACCACAAATAACGGATTTATGTTCCGTTTCATGCATCAGGACTTAAGATGCATAAAGTATGTATTTAAAAATATCTATGTTATCAATAAAAATTACGATGATATTTCCTTAAGTAATATTTTAATGACTTTCGTAAATTATTCGAAATAAGTAATTTAATTTCAAATCAATTTTTGCTTCCAGTTATATGATGGTAATAAAAACGAACACTTGATGGCGCAACGGTCGCATGCATCTTGATAAAAATCTAGTTAGAAGTACTTAAGTTTAATATTAATTTATAAAATCCAACCATACTACCGACCAGTAATTTAAATAAAAATTAACGGATATTTTTTTTATTGAAAATTAAATTATTGTGTTGATTATTAACTTTTGTTATCATTCACTGTAGAAAACAACTGTAAAATAATTACTAGGTAACCATAGTTTTTTCAAAGTAATTACAAGTATTTTCAATTAAAATGAATAAGTATGTCGTATTTTTTGCTTCTACTACCGTTTTTGCAAGTAATTGATGCAATACCAAATTAGAATTCTTGTCTTTTAAGTCCTAGTGGCGCTATCTAGTGGATGTTAGTAGCTAACTGCTTTTTAATTAATTTACTAAGTCCACTTTTCCTCTATGATACATAATTTAATTTTGCCTGAGATATTTCAATAATTTTGGAGTCATAACTTGATTTCTTACTTTCGTATTAAAATTATTTAGATACTTAGCTAGTTCCGCTGCATCGAGCACGTTCCGCTGTGACGAACTCATGGCGCCATCTAGTGACAACTATGTATAATACGAGGTAAGATTTGCAAGTATGTATTCATGTTTTGATTGGGAATATCAGGCTAAACTAAACTTATTTAGCTCAATTTATATTTGAGAACCGAGCTTTTTAATATTTTTATTATATTAAAGTAGGTACCGTACCTACTTTAGCTAATAGATATTGCTTAGATAGGTCCTTGTATGAAAAGAAGAAACACTTTTATTACTCTTAATTTAATGTATGATTGCCTTTTGTACCCTTTAGTATGAGTTTTGATAGTTTTCGAGCTCGATCAAACGTATCGTCTCTTTTCATACATTGCCCACTGTTTCTGATAGTTTACGCTAGAGGCGCTAGTGGGCAATTTATGAAGATACGATACGTTTGATCAACCTCGAAAACTAACAAAACTCATACTAGGGGTACTGTTCTTTGATTCAGCTAATTAAGACAACAACTTGTGATTATGGACCCAAATCATCACCCAGAACAGATTGCAGGATTACCACCAAAAAAAGGGCGTGAGTTGACCAAGGACCGTACACAAAAGGTAGGATCGGAGTAAATAAATAATTAATTGTGTTCCAACAGTTGAATTAAGATAGAGCCACTCACTTAGTGGCCGAGAGTTCTATGTAGTCGCTTTCATCTTCGGCCTTTCATCAGTTACCTTCAAGTTAGATGAGGGTCAAGTTATTCCCCGTCAAATATAGTTAATAATAAAAGTCTAGATTTTCTTCCCACCAGTAGGCTAATTTTATGCCGCCCAGTTCATAATCATAATAATAACATTTGCAACTTTATTGTGCTCTATCTTCCTCATTACATCAGCTTTTTTCCCTTTAGTAGAAAATAAAAACATCGTGGCTCGTTTCCTCTGTGTAATAAAAAAAATGGGCTAAATTTGCCGCCCCCTAAAATCTACCGCCCTAGCTCCAGCCTACTCAGCCTACTGGTAAATCCGCCATCTGGGTCAGTGGAAGGTTATGTGCCATAATAATTAGTTAAGGTGGGACAAGGCGGACTAGCGGCTCGATTTTGGAGCAGCGCGAACTGTAGTAGTGCCTCCACCTTACAGAAGACCAGAATCAAATAACTCAAAATTTTTGTAGTGTTGTGTTTCTGTTGGTGAATAAGATCGCCAGAGCACCACGGGGTAAGGAAGGGGTCTAGGCTTGGAAGCGTTCGAGTTTCACGTCAGTGTTGCATAGCAAGCGTCTCTCTATAGGCTACTCCCACCAGACAGGCCGAGCCCAGTGCTTTGACCACCTTGAGCTAAGAACCCCTGCGCCCAAAGCTTGGATGGGTCACAATTTATCAAATTCAAATGTTTTTTGTAAAACTGGAAATAAGTCAGGTCTTGCGCCTTAGGCTTCAGACATAGGAGTTACATTATTTTTAATATACTTAGTAAATACTAAGAAGAATGTAATATCTACATTGAAACTTTTTTAACACCTACAAGACCAAACGTTTGTGCATTTTGTTAAAAATACAAATTCGCTATAATTTGTTTGTTTTTGTAATTAAAATTAAACGGTAGTAACACGAGCAATATTTTATTGCTGTTCTAACAACTTTCAACTACAGTAGTAAGACAGGTAAACACTTTACCGGTATTACTACTGGTAGTAAGAATGGTAGTAACACGGGCAATAAACGGGTAAATCAGACCCAGCCCGCCTAGCATGACCACCGAAACACGATATGATATAGCCATTTATCGCTTTGAACTGTCAAAAAATAATGGATATAACCGCCAACTAGAAATTTTATCAAAACTGCGAAATTGTATAAGGCTTATACAATGAAAGGTTCGTAGTATCGATAAAATTTCAACATTGCGGTTATATCTAATGATTTTTGACAGTTCAAAGCGATAAATGGCTATATCATATCGCGTTTCGGTGGTCATGCTAGGCGGGCTGGGCAAGCCGTATGCCTGTCTGCCAACCACTTGACATAAATAAGGTCCATTCATTTCTATTAATTACTTACATTATTTTATATTTTGACTGTGAGATAACAACGATCGATCTAATCAACGCCATTACACTTAAATTAACAGCTTTGTTGCACGGAGTACTAAAGTCTTTGACCTGATATGGTGAAATAGCCAGTCGTTCGATGATTACAGGCGAAGTCATTTTATTGCTAATATATAATGCTATATGTAGGTTTAAAGAATTTTTTTTTCATAAGAACTTACATATAACACTTACATGATAGTTCACTTAAAATGAGAAAAAATTGCTATACTTTTAAAATACATATTGGCGCAGCGCAGTTACTCCGTGACACAATAAATAATTTACGTGCAATTGACACATAAAAAACTAAATCACAATTTTGGTTCGTACTGTCCTGACTCACATTTACTCCTCCATAAGCCCAAGCGCGTAAACCGGGTGGTTTGGCTTGGCTGGTTGGGGTTGGCACGGCTTGCGCCGATCTGGATTAGTGTCGGATAGATCAAAGGAAGCTTGTGGCAAGCGCATGCGAGGTGTTTACACGCTGGCACGTTGATTCATACTCATAGCCGATAAATACATTGGCGGATTTACAAATTTGCCGCCCTAACTTCAGAAATTCGATACCAGTTCCATCGAGCATAATATGCCTAGTTCACAATCATATTAATTACATTTGCAACTTTATTATGCTCCATCTTCCTTATTACTTACCTACATGTGCTTTTTTCCCTTTATAAAAATAAATAAATTTTCGGTCAGTTTCTAACACCAAGTAGGTAATTAATAAATTCATTTTTTTATTGGATATTAACGCGGCAGCATGTAAAACACGTCGCAAGCGCTTGCTGCAAGCTTACTTTGATCTGTGTCCAAAACCCGACATACTAGACCGGATCGGAGACAAGCGTCCACAAGCTCACGCAAGCCAAGCCCAACGCCCTCTTACGTTTGTTCTTGTGGATGCTTCCCGAGCCTTGGTAAGCATGGAAAGACATTTTTACAATCACGCTTGTGAGTCCTAATAAGAGCGATATAGCACATGGCGTATTTAAGCGCGCCGAAGACGCGCGTTTCGTACCACTCGCGTTTTCGGCGCTGTAGATACTGATTGTATCTGCCCCGCCTATACGCACAGTCGACGGTTACAACGTTGCGTTTGAATCTCGTTTGAAGCGCGTTATCTGCGCGTGCGTCGTCTGCGCGTTTAAAATACGCCGTGTTATTAGGCCATAATTATATTTTGATGTCAACATGCATTTTAAATTTTGGTCACCCATCCGAGTACCGACCGCTAACTTGGTTGCTTAACTTTCGTGATCGACGACTCAAAAGTTGATAGAAACTTTATATTTTGATGTCATGCACACATGTTAAATTTGGTTGCAATAAGTTAAAGCATGCTCAGACACACAGACAGACATAATTCCAAAAAAACATATTTTTGGACTCATGGAGGTCCAAAACATGTAAATCCGTCAAAATCTCGAGGTCGAATTTTTTGACGATTACAAGTTATTAAATCTGTGATTACAAGACTTCCTCTATACTACGTACGAGAAAGTAAAAAAACAGGGTCATATTTGATATTCTTTTTATGTATAACAAAATGGTGCAATAAACGCCTTTGACTGTGGACCTCTGGGAATAAGCCTTTTGAACAACCAGGACGAAGATAAACTCAAAATCATCTCAGCAGTCCGGGTTCAATGATTTTGCAATTTTGCAAGCCATTCGTGCGACGCCAGAGAATCGAAGTGCCATATGAACGAAACGCCATTTAGCCGATGGGTTATTAAATCGAAAAGACAGATATGCGAAAGCCAAAATTTCTTCTAGTAGATAGCCTATTCATATTATAGAGATCTGTGCAAAGCAGTGGGGCAATTCTGAGTTGATGACTCAGCACCGTCTTCATCAAGGCTATTCCTTGAATGATATATTAACGACCAGCCCGAACATGCAAGATAGATTATTTGCTAATAATTAATTCGTGCTAGATAGTACAAATTTCTATTAACGCCCCCGTTAATAGAAATTTGTATTGTATTTGTATATTTGATATTGAAAAAATGTACCGTAAGTATTAGTGGATAGTGAGGATCGTAGTTTGCAAACAATTTTGTGGAGAGAAAACGGATCCACTCCTATCCAGGCCTATGAGCTTAATACTCTTACCTACTACGGCACTGCAAGCGCAAGCTACTTCATTACCCGATGTTTGTGGCAACTGGGAGAGGAACAGGGTTTTTTTTATGTTACGAGATGGCAAACAAGCTTGCGGCCCACCTGATGTTAAGTGGTCACCGCCGCCTATAGACACTTGCAATATTAAGTGTAAATCACTTAACACCGCAAGTGCGTTTGCCATCCTGGGGACTAAGATGATATACCCTCCATGCCCAGTAATTACACTGGCTACCTTTCCCTTCAATCCGAAACACAGCGAACTGCTTCACGGCAGAAATAAGAAAGGCGGTGGTACCTACCCAGACGACCCTACGAACTAATAAAAAATAAACTTAATTCAATTATTAAATTACATTTTAAAAATGAAATTGACATAATCACCTACCATCGTTGATATTGGCTCAGAATACAAAATAAACAAACTGTCCTGTTTGTTCTGTACACGGAGCACTAAACCATAGTCTTTGGTACACGGAGTGTTCTGTATTATGATGCTATTGATAGCTTTTTTGCTGATGCACCTTGTTTTTGTGAAGGTTTCACATGGCTGATCATTCCAAGCCTCATCATCATCATTTCAGCCGAGAGACGCCCACTGTTGGACATAGGCCTCCCCAGTTCCAAGGCTATTTTGGTAGAAATTATATTGTCTTCGGTCAGTCAGCGTCAAATAGACATTTACCACTTCTAGAAGTTTCTCCCGAGTTCTTGTTGCAAAAACACGTGTTGAGAGACTCCATTTTAAACTCAATCTACCGTACAATTGTCTGTTACTTTAATAAAATTTTCACTTGATATTGGCGCAATGCGTAGGTAATCTTTATGTGTCGCGATCGCCATTCGAATAAAATAATAATATAAACTTCTAATTAACACTTTCTCCTACGTACATACCATTAGCTCAGAGAAAAATATAGAAAGATAGAACGACTGGTCTGGTCAAACAGTCCAGTGTCTTTATGCATCACGAAAAATGTGTGAGTGAACTGTGACGAAGTTTAGTGTCGTGTTAGTGTCCTGCCCAGTGTACCTACTTCTCTGGATCCACGGCAAAAGGTAAGAGATTTTACATAGCAACCCACATAGACCAGCAATATTATAACACGATAGAAGTCCTCGTCACGGTAATATTAGATAATATTACCGTGTCCACGTGAACTACATTCGTTGACAAAAGTTGTAGATCTGTCAGGCGACAACGATACCTACTTATCTTTTTAAATTCCTCCTCACCGAGGTCTCATAATGGATTAAAAGATGCCCGAAAAGCAGCTCGTTGTTTCCGAAGATGATTACGTTCATGTTGAATTTGAGCGACATCAACATCTTCCATTGAAAAATGACCGCTCTAAAATTTTTTTATGCTAAAACCTTCCATTCTTTTATATAAAATAGATTTGAAAACTGTTTCACCAAGCAAATAGCAAGTGAGAGAGTTAAACATCCACGAACTATAAAGCTAGCGTGAAAAAACAATAAAGCTGTCAAATTTGTAACTCACACTAGCAAAAACTCTAGAAACGAATCGAAATTAGTTAACACTGTCGATGAGTTATCTAAACTCAAGAGCATCGAGACCCTATATGAAACATTATTTAAATATTGTTTTTCTCTTCTCCACTAGGGGCGTTTTAACAAATTGAGCTCAAAGCTTAGATTAAAGCAATCTAAGGCTCAATGCAATCTAAAATAGTTGCGTTTTTCATACTAAGGATATCTACATTGAGAGAGTGTACGATTCACGAAAAAATTACCGTGTAAAATCATTACCTCACACTCAAAAAAAGACCAAAATCACATCGAAATGCTTTAACTCTCTCGTTGAGTTAGCTAAACTCAAGGTCAATCGAATAATCTGAAAGATACACTCGCGGTTTGTTTTGCTCTCGTTTCCGCTAGGGGCGCTATTCACGTTTCCTATACAAATCGAGCTCTTAACGCAACTACAATTGTTATGTATTTGAAACGAAAAAAATTACACTAGGGGTACTATACGTCTGTATGATTCCGCGTTTTACAAACGGCGTCGTCCGTTTGCAAAACTAGCATTATGAAATGTGCCGAAGGCAAAATGTAGGCGCATAAGATAATAGAATCTCCCACAAACTGTCTACTCCACTTAATCACAGAAAAATAACCCTGAACCTTAGACCAATAAAAAAGTGAACCTACTAATCAGTACCTGACTACTTCCATTTTTAAAATGGGTTACTCCACCAGTGGTCGAGGTTTTTATAGTCCAGTTGCCACCTAAAAGTCCGGCGTTGTATGATATGCCTCCATCAGGTAGATAGCTAGCATAATTATCATAAATTCAAATATTTATCTGATTTTTACATTCAGCTTTCTTCTGCGGTTCACAAAAATGAAACCGTATAGCTATTTTAATTCGATATTAATAGAACAATGTAAGTATACTTATAGGAATATTGCGAAATCAGGGTTATTTGAAAAAAGTAGGCAACGAGGTGCGGAGCGTAACGAAGGATAGCGGAGCCCTCGCGGGCTTTCTTTCTTTAGTTGAGGGATTCAACCTCACACCAATAATTTTATTGGTCTGAGGATTCAACACGGTTTCCGTTAAAATAATAATGTCATACGATTCAATTCTAATAAGATATTCATATAAATAGTCTGTAATTTTGTTCTCAACTCCCTACTTTCTAATTCCTCCTACAAATAACAAAAAAAAATCTTTAAAAAGACCTGAAATATATCTTAAAAAAGTCAAGTGTACCTAGGATTTTCGCGTAAATCCGACTTTATCAAATGATCCTACGATATTATATAAAAAAGTGTTTACCACAAGTGCAGTATACCGGCATTCCTTTTGACGCTACATGAGCATAATCATTGTTGAGTGGGGAGGGCGTCAGCGGAGCAGCCTGTACCTTTGGCTTGGTGCATGTACGACTGGATACTTGGATAGGTATGGGTGTTTCGGTCACTACCTGCACCGTGTTGCCCGTCGGTCTGAGTTGGCGTGGTGTCTTCACTGCGACTTCTCTGACGAAACGGCTGAGCCTGGCAAAATGAGCGGCGTTGCTCGGTGGAGACATCTCATTGCCAAGTATGGTTAGAGCCATGCTTCGCAATGGGAGTCTGTTACCTCCTCGTCTATGCAGTTAGGTAAGGTTACAGATAAAGCCAGATCTGGCAGTACGGGTCATACAGTACCTCAAAATAGTGTCAGTTAGCAATGTAGCCTACACAAACAGGGGTCAACAAACCCATAAGTACCCTGAACTAACAATCAAAAGCCAACACCCCGGACGTCTAGACTCTAATACAATAAAATACATATATTCTTTATTGCACACTGTAATCTGTGAACGATTAATAATACACAATTGATTTTAATTGTCTCGCGGTAGATATCTACCGCGCGAAAAAAAAATACAGAGCAGAGGACAGTACAAAAGGCAGCCTTATTGCTAAGCAGCAATCTCTTCCAGGCAACTTGCAGTAAATAAAAATTGAATAATAATGGGTGCAAGAATTAATTATGACTTAGGTACAGTCAACAGCACGTCGGGCTATACAAAACTGTCAAATTTCTCCAAACGATTTTCAACCTAAGTCCATTGAATATAAAGTGCATAATCAATTGGGACAATTTGACAGTTTGTGGTAACCCAACGTGCTGTTGTCTGTACATCTTTATATATATAATTCTTCTGTGAGTGTCGGTCCAGTCGTTTAAGAGAAGTTCAGTGACACACTGAACTTCTCTTAAACGACTGGACCGATTTTGATGAAATTTTTTGTGTGTGTTCAAGGGGATCTGAGAATGGTTTAGATTCACAATTTTGTCCGCTGGACAGGACAACGTCTGTCGGGTCCGCTAGTTTAAATATAATACTAAAAGAAAACCATGTCATAAGAAAAATACAATAGATAGATAACTATATTTGTTTGATGTCTAATTTGGTAATTTCATTCACATGGAGTGAGCGCTTGCTAAGACCGACTGAATGTGGATCGCATTCTCAATTGGTTCGAAAAATATCCGCGCGCGGCGCTGGTGTGCACTTCCGAACTGCTGTTGAATTGGTTACCTACTGTGTAAGTACGTTCATCATTGTGTGACCATATAAAACGTGTTTAGTTTTGGACGAATCAAGAAATCACAATAAGAGTTGAAGGAGATGTCTACACAGGAAGGTCAAGGTAGGTGATTTCTTGCGTTTTGTTATTGCCAAGTTAAGTTAGGTTTTTGGGGAATCGAAAACTATTGTGAGATTAATTACTGTGTAGGTACTTAAAAATAAAACCTTAGTACAGTCCACTTCGTAGACAATTTGATCTACCTACGTTGTTGTTACAACAATATTTATATAATAAACTAAGGAGAAGCATGTTGAAAATGTCTCCTATCTTGGTTCTTGAAGGAATCCAGAGACCGAGCCCTCTTAATTAATACTCACAGGTATAGAATTCCACAGCCGGACATCATGCACACCAAGTAGTCTTTGATGCACACACACCCATGAAATCAGAGGAATGGGTGGGAATATATAAAGTGAAAGTTGAAGATGAACTTAATGTACGACAAAGAATTTTTCATACATTTTGATTTTCTGATCCAAATATTTTAATGGAGTTTTTTTAATGGAGAAAACCATTTATTTGTATGGAGAAGTGAGAGAAATATTTTTATTTACTATTTTAAAAAATTGATAACACCATAGTATTTATTAGAGATGAAACGGATATCCGGCATAAATTTACTATCCGGCCGGATACCGGATATTCAATAACTACGACAATGTCCTAAGTTTAATAAATTTCAATACATTAATCTTTGTGAGGTAAATATCAATAAAATGTCTTATAATTATGACGGCTCTTATTTAAAGTCGAAAAAGTTACAAAAAAAGCTTTCTAAAAAACTAAAATTTTCTTCTTAGATATTCACTCGAATGATAAATTGATATTTCTGTACACAGCTTTCCGGTTGACTGGTAGAGAATGCCTTGCGGCATTAAGTCCGCCATTTGTATCCTTTTGTGTACAATAAAGTTTAAATAAATACATAAATTATAAATATCTAAACTATTTTTTAAGTAAAAACTTAGTGAAACCGCCCGAATTGATCTGATGGCGTTTGGGGCGCTAAACTCGTCACGACATGCAACGAGACAATGGGCCGACTATCCGGCCATCCGGCCTCAGTAGTAGGGATTCGAGAGTTCTGCCTAGAGCAGGCAGAACTCTCGAATCGCTCCCTCCGATCACGGCCCTACCCGATCCAAGATCCTAAAAAAAAAAAAAAAAAAAAAAAAAAAAAAAAAAAAAAAAAAAAAAATGGAAAGCCCCCCATTTGAATCGATTGCGCTGGGTCCCAGAGCGATGTCTCAACTCGTTTCCGAGATACGGATTTACTAAATTCAATCCTAGATCGTTAACTAATGCGTCGCTGTTAATGACACCTCACGCTAATGACACCTATGATGCGCTCGACAATTCAATCCTAGATCGTTAACTAATGCGTTGCTGTTAATGACACCTTGACGCTAATTCACAGCGATTCGTTTATGTCGCAAAAACCTAATTTTTAGCAGATGTTTTAGGACTAACTCTGTTATTATAAATGAAAATTCAGAATAATACACATTATATAATACAATACTTAGGACATTTATTACTTTCTGTCATGCAAAATTAGAAGATTCAAGTATTATACGCTCAGAGGCACAATTAACCGCCCACCTTGCTAAAGTGGCATAACTTTGTTTACAATAACGAAACGCTTATTTGCTTTAGTGGGTAGTTTATGATAAAATGAGAGAATTATTACCCTTTTTTCAAAGATAACCTCAAGTGTGGGTCACTTTTATTGAGTTCAGTCGAATATTGATTTTCGAACTGATTGTTTTGCGCGTACATAAAGTGTTGCTTGTGAAGCTTTCAAACAAATTTCTTTGTTCTTAAGTTGTGGCAGAGTTTGTCATTTGCTTCTTACTCAGTAAAATGCCATTGGGTGCAGTTGATGCAGCTAGAGTAGTGGCGCTTTCTGATGCTGGGTATAGCCAGCGTCGTATAGGCCGTATGCTGGGATTTCCTCGAACCACGATACGAGATGCCATCCGACGATACCGAGAAACTAGATCTTACACCAGAAGACCCGGACAAGGTCGAACAAGGTGCACTTCTGAGCGACATGACAGCTTCATTGTATCCAATGTTTTAAGAAATCGCTTCACTACGGCTCCGGAGGCTCGTAATCGCCTATTTGAGGTACGAAATGTAAGTTTTAGCGTAAGAACAATAAGAAGAAGGCTTGCAGAGCGTAATTTGACTGGTTTCCGGCCGGGTTGAGAACCCGCGTTGACCACAGAGTACCGGAGAGCTAGACTTCGATTTGCTCAACAATACCGAAATTGGACAATAGAGCAATGGAAGAACGTTCTCTTCTCTGATGAGTGGAGAGTAGCTTTAAGAGGTCTTGATGGACGCCAGCGAGTGTATCGACGGCCGGGTGAGCGGTTTGCACAGTGTGCTGTAGTCGAAACAGTGGGCTACGACGGTGGCTCAGTAATGGTATGGGCGGAATTTCTTATGAGGCTCGTACAGAGTTGGTTTTGTTTGAAAGAGGCAGCGTAAATGCTCAGGTATGTGGAAGAGGTCTTAGAACCTCATGTTATCCCTTTTGCCCCATTTATTGGGAGAAGATTTTCTTTTAATGCACGACAACGCCCGTTCTCACGTCGCTAGAGTGGTTACGGAGTACCTTGATGCTGTGGGTATACCACGGCTACCATGGCCAGCTCGGAGCCCGGACCTAAACCCTATCGTACACGTTTGGGACAATCTCAAAAGGCGGGTACGAAGTCGTATTCCCGCTCCTACCTCCATTAATCAGTTGAAGATTGCCTTGATGGAGGAATGGGATAATATACCGCAGTCAGATATTCAAGACATTATGAATGGTCTTCCAAATCGACTGGAAGAGATCATAAGAGCCAGAGGAGGCAATACTCATTATTAAAAGTTAATTTTTTAATTTAAACATAAAGTTTTAGCTTGTTTGTCATGTCCTTTAATTTCTATTGTTAAACGGTAATTTTAAACTTTTTAAAATTAAAAAATTTTTTTCACTTATTTCATTTTAAATTATGCAATTTATTAGATTGTTAAGAAAAAAAGTCATTCTAAAATTATTTTTTGAAATTACACCGAAAAATGTAAGTGGGTGGTTAATTGTGCCTCTGAGTGTAGTACTCAATATTATTACATAATAGTTTTAGAAGTAAAGATATTATGTAAAAACAGCATTTTCGAATTTTTGAACGTTATGGTTACTGAACTTTATAACAAACGTGTTATGGATAATGATTTTCGGACAAACAATTTTAGGAGATATAAGCAAGTACCGTTGTTCTGCAGTAATAAAAAATCTTTTTGTTTACTAAAATTTCAATTTGCTATTTTTCAAATTATATACAGTGAAAACGTTCTAAAGTCGCTTCTGTTCATGTCAACCTAACCCGCTCGTCGCTTCGCTCCTCGCTAACGGGTCCATATTGGCTCACGTAATATTCTAAATCCTATTCTTTGTCTTACTACCGATTTGTGTTCATAATAAACACTCTTTGTAATTTTATTTTTCATACTTTTATTTATTCATACATTTTTATTACTACCAACGGAGCTCATAGCAGTTAGTGATCATATTTTTTTTATTAATACTGTTACTACCTTGTTGCTTACAAAAACAGTACACTCCGCCTGGTCATAAAAAAAAAATAACCCTAACCTACCCATCACCCAGCCATGTAGGTGCATAAAACACTAGACTCGCCCAAAAATGTATGATTAATGATATTATGAATTTCAATGATTATGTTTTATGAAGTTATGAAGAATGATTTGTTATGAAGAATGATCATTATGGTTTTAAATGGTATGAGAAATATTTTCGGACATCCAATGATAGGAATTGAAAAGTTATTTAAGAAAATGCGCACCCCTCGTTAACCTAAGAACAATTTCTTTGTGTCTTTATAATTCTTATGTTTTTAGTATGAAAATTTAAGAAATGATACGGTGCCATACCATAAATTGAGGAACCATGTTATTAAAGAAAAGACATTTAAACACATTTTCGTGTAAAGAAATGAGATATTTAATCTAAAATTATAATAGAAAAGAATAAAAAATATTTCTATTTTTTTAAATTTTTACTGACTTTTTAACTCAAACCTTAAAAAACACATAGAAGTTTTTGATCTGTATTAGAAATGAGATCGATTGGCACCTAAAAAATTGCATAAATTTTTCCTAAGAAATGTATGAGAATTTTTTTTTGTACTCCAACTAATAATACAAATCAGTACACAAATCAATTAAAATATACAAAAAGAAAACTTAGTTATTAGATATCAATAAATTCTCTGAGTTGAAAACATCTAAATGAACCTGTGTGTTGCTTGAGTGAGTGTTAATCTTAGTAACAATGTCTGATACAAAGTATGTCAGTACTTTTTTTTCATCTTTAATTGATTGCGAATGTTTAAACGAAAGTCATATTACAACCTTCCTGTTGACCCGTTGCTTGATCTGTTCACATTCAGAGAAAAAGCTCCGCTGTTTATTATTGACTGTTCGCGACAAAATGACTCAATAAAAACTGGACCAGTTGACGTTGGGTTATAAATTGAATGTTCAGAAGATATATACCAGATAAAGATACAACAGCCTACTGTTTGATCATAAAAAATCTTCTATTTGAGTACAGGCCGCTAAGTAACATTGTTCGAAAATTATCATGAATGTTATCGTCGATGTACAAGGTTTTAAAAATGAAAACAACGAGTTTATACCAAGAGAAATAGCAGTTCAAAATGCGTACCCGTTTTATAATTTAACTAAAACAGAACGTTCATAAGTAACTTGGATTGAAAGAAACAGAGGAATATTATGGAATGAAGGATATGTCCCATATTTTAATTATAAGGTTCTCATTACTGATTGTTTAAAAAACAAACGTATTTTTACTAAAAGTTCTGAAAAAAGTTGTTTGGTTAAAAAATATATTACAAAGTGATAATGTGTATAACTTAGAAGATAAAAATTGTCCGAGTTTTAATACATTGTATAAGAATTATTATACTTTATCTTCCCATACTTTTAGATGTATTTATCACAACAAAGTATGTGCTTTAAAAAAAATATCTTGTCTTTATAAGTGGTGTTTAGAAAATAATATACCTTTTTAAATAAACTTAATCATATATTTTTCTGTGTTTCATTCGATATTTCACTTCAATATTTTTTTTGTGATATAAATAAAACACATAATTTGTGAAAAGAAAAAAAAATCTTATTAGTTTATAAAAACTTAATGTATCATTCGATATTTCACTTCAAATTTTAAAACAGTTTTAAAATTTTCTATAATCTAAAACATATTTATTCTTATTACATAACGTTGGCACAAGCTTTGGCTCCTTAGAACCACCAATACAAATATTTTCAGGACATAATGGAAAATCTATTTAGAAAATCCGCCTCACGGATGTAAATGAAGTTAATATAATATTTACTGTTTTATTTATATCACAAAAAAACATATGTTTTCTTTTCACAAATTTATGTTTTTTTTATCACAAAAAAATGTATTGAAGTGAAATATCGAATGAAACACTACTCTTAATCATATATTTTTCTGTGTTTCATTCGATATTTCACTTCAATATTTTTTTTTGTGATATAAATAAAACACATAAATTTGTGAAGAGATATAAATTTTTCCTTATTAATTTATGAAAAAATGTTCAGATTTTTTCTTCTTTGGAGACTTCGTTGTTACATCTTTACCTATATTTTACATTTTAAAATGACATAAATACTTACCCGTATTTTGATTCAATTTTTATGTTTAAATGCTTATTTCTTTGTTTCCAATGATCTGATGGTGGGACGTTTGTTAATTTTTTGAGATCATATAAATTTGTGAAAAGAAAAAAAAACTGTTTTTCTTATTAGTTTATAAAAAAGTAGTGTTTCATTCGATATTTCACTTCAATACATTTTTTTGTGATAAAAAAAACATAAATTTGTGAAAAGAAAACATATGTTTTCTTATTAGTTTATATAAAATTAGTGTATCATTCTTTTTTTTACTTCAATAATTTTTTTTTGTGATATAAATAAAACACATGATTTGTGAAAAGAAAAAAAATCTTATTAGTTTATAAAAATTTAATGTATCATTCATATTTTTTTGTGATATAAATAAAACAGTAAATATTATATTAACTTCATTTACATCCGTGAGGCGGATTTTCTAAATAGATTTTCCATTATGTCCTGAAAATATTTGTATTGGTGGTTCTAAGGAGCCAAAGCTTGTGCCAACGTTATGTAATAAGAATAAATATGTTTTAGATTATAGAAAATTTTAAAACTGTTTTAAAATTTGAAGTGAAATATCGAATGATACATTAAGTTTTTATAAACTAATAAGATTTTTTTTTCTTTTCACAAATTATGTGTTTTATTTATATCACAAAAAAAATATTGAAGTGAAATATCGAATGAAACACAGAAAAATATATGATTAAGTTTATTTAAAAAGGTATATTATTTTCTAAACACCACTTATAAAGACAAGATATTTTTTTTAAAGCACATACTTTGTTGTGATAAATACATCTAAAAGTATAAATATTTCTATTTTTTTAAATTTTTACTGACTTTTTAACTCAAACCTTAAAAAACACATAGAAGTTTTTGATCTGTATTAGAAATGAGATCGATTGGCACCTAAAAAATTGCATAAATTTTTCCTAAGAAATGTATGAGAATTTTTTTTTGTACTCCAACTAATAATACAAATCAGTACACAAATCAATTAAAATATACAAAAAGAAAACTTAGTTATTAGATATCAATAAATTCTCTGAGTTGAAAACATCTAAATGAACCTGTGTGTTGCTTGAGTGAGTGTTAATCTTAGTAACAATGTCTGATACAAAGTATGTCAGTACTTTTTTTTCATCTTTAATTGATTGCGAATGTTTAAACGAAAGTCATATTACAACCTTCCTGTTGACCCGTTGCTTGATCTGTTCACATTCAGAGAAAAAGCTCCGCTGTTTATTATTGACTGTTCGCGACAAAATGACTCAATAAAAACTGGACCAGTTGACGTTGGGTTATAAATTGAATGTTCAGAAGATATATACCAGATAAAGATACAACAGCCTACTGTTTGATCATAAAAAATCTTCTATTTGAGTACAGGCCGCTAAGTAACATTGTTCGAAAATTATCATGAATGTTATCGTCGATGTACAAGGTTTTAAAAATGAAAACAACGAGTTTATACCAAGAGAAATAGCAGTTCAAAATGCGTACCCGTTTTATAATTTAACTAAAACAGAACGTTCATAAGTAACTTGGATTGAAAGAAACAGAGGAATATTATGGAATGAAGGATATGTCCCATATTTTAATTATAAGGTTCTCATTACTGATTGTTTAAAAAACAAACGTATTTTTACTAAAAGTTCTGAAAAAAGTTGTTTGGTTAAAAAATATATTACAAAGTGATAATGTGTATAACTTAGAAGATAAAAATTGTCCGAGTTTTAATACATTGTATAAGAATTATTATACTTTATCTTCCCATACTTTTAGATGTATTTATCACAACAAAGTATGTGCTTTAAAAAAAATATCTTGTCTTTATAAGTGGTGTTTAGAAAATAATATACCTTTTTAAATAAACTTAATCATATATTTTTCTGTGTTTCATTCGATATTTCACTTCAATATTTTTTTTGTGATATAAATAAAACACATAATTTGTGAAAAGAAAAAAAAATCTTATTAGTTTATAAAAACTTAATGTATCATTCGATATTTCACTTCAAATTTTAAAACAGTTTTAAAATTTTCTATAATCTAAAACATATTTATTCTTATTACATAACGTTGGCACAAGCTTTGGCTCCTTAGAACCACCAATACAAATATTTTCAGGACATAATGGAAAATCTATTTAGAAAATCCGCCTCACGGATGTAAATGAAGTTAATATAATATTTACTGTTTTATTTATATCACAAAAAAACATATGTTTTCTTTTCACAAATTTATGTGTTTTATTTATATCACAAAAAAAAATATTGAAGTGAAATATCGAATGAAACACAGAAAAATATATGATTAAGAGTAGTGTTTAATTCGATATTTCACTTCAATACATTTTTTTGTGATAAAAAAAACATAAATTTGTGAAAAGAAAACATATGTTTTTTTGTGATATAAATAAAACAGTAAATATTATATTAACTTCATTTACATCCGTGAGGCGGATTTTCTAAATAGATTTTCCATTATGTCCTGAAAATATTTGTATTGGTGGTTCTAAGGAGCCAAAGCTTGTGCCAACGTTATGTAATAAGAATAAATATGTTTTAGATTATAGAAAATTTTAAAACTGTTTTAAAATTTGAAGTGAAATATCGAATGATACATTAAGTTTTTATAAACTAATAAGATTTTTTTTTCTTTTCACAAATTATGTGTTTTATTTATATCACAAAAAAAATATTGAAGTGAAATATCGAATGAAACACAGAAAAATATATGATTAAGTTTATTTAAAAAGGTATATTATTTTCTAAACACCACTTATAAAGACAAGATATTTTTTTTAAAGCACATACTTTGTTGTGATAAATACATCTAAAAGTATGGGAAGATAAAGTATAATAATTCTTATACAATGTATTAAAACTCGGACAATTTTTATCTTCTAAGTTATACACATTATCACTTTGTAATATATTTTTTAACCAAACAACTTTTTTCAGAACTTTTAGTAAAAATACGTTTGTTTTTTAAACAATCAGTAATGAGAACCTTATAATTAAAATATGGGACATATCCTTCATTCCATAATATTCCTCTGTTTCTTTCAATCCAAGTTACTTATGAACGTTCTGTTTTAGTTAAATTATAAAACGGGTACGCATTTTGAACTGCTATTTCTCTTGGTATAAACTCGTTGTTTTCATTTTTAAAACCTTGTACATCGACGATAACATTCATGATAATTTTCGAACAATGTTACTTAGCGGCCTGTACTCAAATAGAAGATTTTTTATGATCAAACAGTAGGCTGTTGTATCTTTATCTGGTATATATCTTCTGAACATTCAATTTATAACCCAACGTCAACTGGTCCAGTTTTTATTGAGTCATTTTGTCGCGAACAGTCAATAATAAACAGCGGAGCTTTTTCTCTGAATGTGAACAGATCAAGCAACGGGTCAACAGGAAGGTTGTAATATGACTTTCGTTTAAACATTCGCAATCAATTAAAGATGAAAAAAAAGTACTGACATACTTTGTATCAGACATTGTTACTAAGATTAACACTCACTCAAGCAACACACAGGTTCATTTAGATGTTTTCAACTCAGAGAATTTATTGATATCCAATAACTAAGTTTTCTTTTTGTATATTTTAATTGATTTGTGTACTGATTTGTATTATTAGTTGGAGTACAAAAAAAAATTCTCATACATTTCTTAGGAAAAATTTATGCAATTTTTTAGGTGCCAATCGATCTCATTTCTAATACAGATCAAAAACTTCTATGTGTTTTTTAAGGTTTGAGTTAAAAAGTCAGTAAAAATTTAAAAAAATAGAAATATTTTTTATTCTTTTCTATTATAATTTTAGATTAAATATCTCATTTCTTTACACGAAAATGTGTTTAAATGTCTTTTCTTTAATAACATGGTTCCTCAATTTATGGTATGGCACCGTATCATTTCTTAAATTTTCATACTAAAAACATAAGAATTATAAAGACACAAAGAAATTGTTCTTAGGTTAACGAGGGGTGCGCATTTTCTTAAATAACTTTTCAATTCCTATCATTGGATGTCCGAAAATATTTCTCATACCATTTAAAACCATAATGATCATTCTTCATAACAAATCATTCTTCATAACTTCATAAAACATAATCATTGAAATTCATAATATCATTAATCATACATTTTTGGGCGAGTCTAGTGTTTTATGCACCTACATGGCTGGGTGATGGGTAGGTTAGGGTTATTTTTTTTTTATGACCAGGCGGAGTGTACTGTTTTTGTAAGCAACAAGGTAGTAACAGTATTAATAAAAAAAATATGATCACTAACTGCTATGAGCTCCGTTGGTAGTAATAAAAATGTATGAATAAATAAAAGTATGAAAAATAAAATTACAAAGAGTGTTTATTATGAACACAAATCGGTAGTAAGACAAAGAATAGGATTTAGAATATTACGTGAGCCAATATGGACCCGTTAGCGAGGAGCGAAGCGACGAGCGGGTTAGGTTGACATGAACAGAAGCGACTTTAGAACGTTTTCACTGTATATAATTTGAAAAATAGCAAATTGAAATTTTAGTAAACAAAAAGATTTTTTATTACTGCAGAACAACGGTACTTGCTTATATCTCCTAAAATTGTTTGTCCGAAAATCATTATCCATAACACGTTTGTTATAAAGTTCAGTAACCATAACGTTCAAAAATTCGAAAATGCTGTTTTTACATAATATCTTTACTTCTAAAACTATTATGTAATAATATTGAGTACTACACTCAGAGGCACAATTAACCACCCACTTACATTTTTCGGTGTAATTTCAAAAAATAATTTTAGAATGACTTTTTTTCTTAACAATCTAATAAATTGCATAATTTAAAATGAAATAAGTGAAAAAAATTTTTTAATTTTAAAAAGTTTAAAATTACCGTTTAACAATAGAAATTAAAGGACATGACAAACAAGCTAAAACTTTATGTTTAAATTAAAAAATTAACTTTTAATAATGAGTATTGCCTCCTCTGGCTCTTATGATCTCTTCCAGTCGATTTGGAAGACCATTCATAATGTCTTGAATATCTGACTGCGGTATATTATCCCATTCCTCCATCAAGGCAATCTTCAACTGATTAATGGAGGTAGGAGCGGGAATACGACTTCGTACCCGCCTTTTGAGATTGTCCCAAACGTGTACGATAGGGTTTAGGTCCGGGCTCCGAGCTGGCCATGGTAGCCGTGGTATACCCACAGCATCAAGGTACTCCGTAACCACTCTAGCGACGTGAGAACGGGCGTTGTCGTGCATTAAAAGAAAATCTTCTCCCAATAAATGGGGCAAAAGGGATAACATGAGGTTCTAAGACCTCTTCCACATACCTGAGCATTTACGCTGCCTCTTTCAAACAAAACCAACTCTGTACGAGCCTCATAAGAAATTCCGCCCATACCATTACTGAGCCACCGTCGTAGCCCACTGTTTCGACTACAGCACACTGTGCAAACCGCTCACCCGGCCGTCGATACACTCGCTGGCGTCCATCAAGACCTCTTAAAGCTACTCTCCACTCATCAGAGAAGAGAACGTTCTTCCATTGCTCTATTGTCCAATTTCGGTATTGTTGAGCAAATCGAAGTCTAGCTCTCCGGTACTCTGTGGTCAACGCGGGTTCTCAACCCGGCCGGAAACCAGTCAAATTACGCTCTGCAAGCCTTCTTCTTATTGTTCTTACGCTAAAACTTACATTTCGTACCTCAAATAGGCGATTACGAGCCTCCGGAGCCGTAGTGAAGCGATTTCTTAAAACATTGGATACAATGAAGCTGTCATGTCGCTCAGAAGTGCACCTTGTTCGACCTTGTCCGGGTCTTCTGGTGTAAGATCTAGTTTCTCGGTATCGTCGGATGGCATCTCGTATCGTGGTTCGAGGAAATCCCAGCATACGGCCTATACGACGCTGGCTATACCCAGCATCAGAAAGCGCCACTACTCTAGCTGCATCAACTGCACCCAATGGCATTTTACTGAGTAAGAAGCAAATGACAAACTCTGCCACAACTTAAGAACAAAGAAATTTGTTTGAAAGCTTCACAAGCAACACTTTATGTACGCGCAAAACAATCAGTTCGAAAATCAATATTCGACTGAACTCAATAAAAGTGACCCACACTTGAGGTTATCTTTGAAAAAAGGGTAATAATTCTCTCATTTTATCATAAACTACCCACTAAAGCAAATAAGCGTTTCGTTATTGTAAACAAAGTTATGCCACTTTAGCAAGGTGGGCGGTTAATTGTGCCTCTGAGCGTATAATACTTGAATCTTCTAATTTTGCATGACAGAAAGTAATAAATGTCCTAAGTATTGTATTATATAATGTGTATTATTCTGAATTTTCATTTATAATAACAGAGTTAGTCCTAAAACATCTGCTAAAAATTAGGTTTTTGCGACATAAACGAATCGCTGTGAATTAGCGTCAAGGTGTCATTAACAGCAACGCATTAGTTAACGATCTAGGATTGAATTGTCGAGCGCATCATAGGTGTCATTAGCGTGAGGTGTCATTAACAGCGACGCATTAGTTAACGATCTAGGATTGAATTTAGTAAATCCGTATCTCGGAAACGAGTTGAGACATCGCTCTGGGACCCAGCGCAATCGATTCAAATGGGGGGCTTTCCATTTTTTTTTTTTTTTTTTTTTTTTTTTTTTTTTTTTTTTTTTTTTTTTTTTTTTTTTTAGGATCTTGGATCGGGTAGGGCCGTGATCGGAGGGAGCGATTCGAGAGTTCTGCCTGCTCTAGGCAGAACTCTCGAATCCCTACTACTGGCCTCACACCTCGCCGGATATCCGGTATCCGGCCAAACAACTATCAGTTTCATCTCTAGTATTTATATATGACTATGTTAGCATGTATAGGTGTCCACTTCAAATGTTCAACATTCACTTTAATAGTATAAGTACTCATTGAGGGGCGGAACATCCCAGCCATAGGCGTACAGTTGATGGTGGCCAACGGAGCAATAGCAAACCTTCAATATGGAGAGACAATTGGCGAACGTATAGGACCGCTGTCCGGGGGCGATCGCCGGGGCATGTCTGGAGCTGGTGCTGAATGCGACAGCATGTCAATCGTCAGAGACTCTTTGCTGAGCAGGCAGGCAAGAGTCGGAGGACCCGAAAATATTACAGCCGACCGGGGTGCGATGAAAGAATTAAAGTTTTGTTACTTGAAAGCTAGTATGATGTGAGGATCATACTAGTTTTCAAATAGAACTATACATAACGAATAAACAGAGAATTCAGCTCTCAAGCTGAATTCTCTGTTTACCATCTAGTTGACCTTACCTCGTTTACTTTGGCTATGGCAGGCCAAATACACAAGTGTCATCTGACTTTATTCTTATGTATTTAAAATTTGGGAGTCGCAAGGATCATGGATGTATGTAACAAATTAAACTAAGAAATTAAATAATTCAATAATTTTAATGCAATCACCGAAAGCATTATCACAATTATATCACAGCTTACGTAGAATTAATGCTGCCGAAATCATTCGAGAGTTAAGTCAGCTAGCCAACGGGCACGACTCGAGAGGGCAATCTTGAGGGGGACGCTGGACGATAGGGGCGCGGCGCGGTGGTGCCACCGAACTGCCATACACTCGTTCAGTAGATGCTGGTCCACTGCATGTCTTCTGCACGCTGTCTAGAGGAAAGCGGCATTTTCCTCAACTACAAAGGCGTCGAACAACTGTATGTTGTTACTCTGTGCTAAAAGTCTGGTGGGGATATAATACCAGTAGAGCTATATGGATTAAAGAATTGATCCTCCTCATCTTGTCTTCCGGCAATCTTCTATCTCCAGAACTTCTCCAGAAACTTCATTGTGGAGAATTACCAATTTGTAATTCATGGTATTCGGACATTGTCCTATGGAGGAAGGTTTCGATATCACGATTTGATTGAACTCTTCTGAAGGGACACCGTGCGTACCTGTAACAATAAATGAACTTTACTTAAGGTTTTTACATTTAACATTGTGGCTAAATCTAAAATTTTACTCAAAACAGTGATAGGATAGCACATTTTTGTTTCTAAGTGTATTTACAGATATTTATTGTAACAAATTCTTTCGCCATTTCATCCATTCCTTCATTTGCTTGCACGAATGCTCTGTGGGGGAACGTCTATCCTGTTCCGTAGTAAAGTTGCTTTTCAATATTTGGGCATATAAACATAAGGCCGATTCTACCTGCTTAATTAAATGGCTTCTAAAGTAGGTGTCACAACACACTGTGAGTAGCGAGCAAGATGTTACCTATGTGTGTGTTACCTGTCTATTTGTGGAGTATTAAGCAGGCCACCCACGTTAGGGTTTACCTGACAGTTTTAACTGTTCAGGTAAAACTGTCATGTAAACCTGAGCTGCATAGAGACCATACACGTAGCGGTAAACCTGAACAAACTCTCAGTTGAAACCACGACCTCGGCGGCGCTTTATCTCGTCACCGTAGCGTTATTAAGTTTATTTTATTAATGAAAAGGAAATTTTGTTACTAGCGGTGATAGGTGACAGGCTGGCAATCTGTCACTAGTTTAGGGCACTGAGGCATGCAGTGCCCCAAAGTATTTATGCAAAGCCAAATCTGGCAGTATGGGCCATGGCATAGCATGGTCCATACTGCCAGATGTGGCTTTATGTGTAACCAAATGTACACCTTTTCGGAATATGATTTTGATTATATATTATGTATGTAGGTAGGTATTAATTAGCGGTAGGTGACTTCCATAAATTACAATAATGAGAAAAGCTATGTCGCCTCATAGATGACTTGACTATATCAATACCTCAAATATTTTGCTATAATATCATTATTCATAATTAATTTGATTATTCTTTCATAAACATGGGTAATACCTACCCATGTTTATGGTGTTGATTAAGCCACCATTTGTCGGGTTTAAATAACATTGTATTTGTATTACTCAAAAATGCAATATTATACTTTTTCATTGATAATTTGCGTCTCAATTACATTCTATGGACGAATTCATCTGTCAAAAAGGACTTCGTAATTGGAACAGGGTATACGAAGTCATTTATTACAATTTAACAGTAGAGCGCCGAGCGTCTTTACTCTCTAGGAATCATCGGACAACTGACGCCTGCGCGGCGACCGCCATACACGCTCAGTTTTACCTGAACAGTTAAAACTGTTCAGGTCTACAATATATAAATTCATATTTTTTCGCTCGCCTGAACAGGTGTGGAAACCTGCGCAGTTTTGCGGCATACACGCTCATGTTTACCTGAACAGTTCACCTGAACAGTTAAAACTGTCAGGTAAACCCTAACGTGGGTGGCCTGCTTTAGGGCGCTATCTTATTAGGACTACATGGTGAGGCAACCAAGACTATACCAGGTGAGATATCCTCTTTAATACATAGATACATTTTTTGGTGGCATCGATTGGTTGCATGGCACCACCATGGTGTCCTAATGAGATAGGGCCTCATAAATTTTAATGAAATAAATATTTCTGTATTTTTCTTACAAGAAAATGGTAACAAAAAACACAATAAAAAGTCAAGTTTCTTTATTTTATTAAAAGTAATGAAGAAGTATTTTTAATGTAACAAATTTTTTTATTGGACTCTGACTTCGTTGTTGGAATGTTATCGCTTCTGGTAACTGGAAATCATATTTTTTGGTCATCGTAAATATAATGTAATTCGCTTTTGTTCGTATCTAAATGAAAATAAAATATTTTACACTCTCCAGTCCACTTAATTAAAAGTTTTTATCATCAACAAATGGAGACGATGTATTAGTATTCGACTGGCCTTCGTTTTCAGTTCTATTTCCATAATTTCTTTTATATGACATGTATAAAGCCATCGGGGACATTTTTGAGTCAACTTCTTTCGACATAATTGAAAAAATAGGATCATTGTACTTAAGATTCTTTTTGTGTAATTCTTCATCATATTTTTTGAACAAATTCATTTGATCCTGTATACCAATTATCGATTTCCTTCCTCCCCTTTTCATATTCTTGCTTCCTGAAGAAAATAAATAAACGTTTTAATTAATGTTTTAAATTTATCCCAAGATAAATAGAAAACCACTCGGTCGGCCGAGATGATTTTGGGTGTAACATCTGTTCTGGTCTTTAGTTGGTAGGTTGGTTGAGTTGGTTGGTCTTAGTCCGGGCTTTAGTTGGTTTACTTACTGAAGGATTTTAATACTAGAAAAAATACTACATACTGAAGGATTGCTAATATTTGGATTTGGTGCCCCAAAAATTAGCAATAGTAATGGATTTGTGTAGGCGACCTGTCACTATTTTAGGGTTATCATTTAATATATGATTTGTTATCATTAAATTTATCGTTATCATTAAAACAACACGTTGGGTTACCACAAACTGTCAAATTTTCGCAATCGATTATGCACATTATATTGAATACCTTAGGTTGAAAATAGTTTGGAAAAATTTGACAGTTTTGTATAGCCTGACTTGCTGTTGACTGTACATACAATATTTAACGAGATAATAAAAGTCATTAGGAAGGGCAAGCTCGTGGTAGCCCGACCGTGTCTAGGTGGTGACAAAAAAGCGACCGCGTAGTACATTTAGGCTACCTTCTAAAATATGCAGGATAGTGTTACAAGTTTAGTACAGATGTGTACACAAGTGTTAAAAAAACTACATGTTTTCATCAATAATTTTTATTTACAGGTAATAATCATTTCGATTAATCGAGTTGATTTCATGTTCAATAAATAAAAATATGAAATTCTTACATTTCTTTACTAGGTACGAGTATGTGGAAATAAATACCTGATAATAACTAGGTACTCGCACTAGCCCGACGAGCCCTATTGCCAGTCCGGGCGGTGCGCCGGAGCATCCGGCCGCCGTGCGATCAACTAGTCCGTAGTCGATGCGAATCACTATTCACTACTACGACGCGGTGACGCGGAGCGCTTGATGCCTTGCTAAGCTAATTATAAACGCGCTGCTATCATTTTCCTAGTTACAGGCTATTACTTTCTTTCTGCCTTTTTGTATGTGCCTAACTTTCTTCTTCTGACTATCTGTGCTTGTGCGTGTGAATTCTTCTCCTTCTGAATTGTGTATTGATTGTGTGTGCCGTCATTATACGTGTTAACTATAAGTAAGACTTATTTATTTACCAACACCTGGTCTACACACAACATCATAAATTATGATGGTGTAGGCAGATTATGATTCATAATACATCATTTGCATACGACAACCAAAGTGGTGACCCCATTCTGAACCATGAAAACTAAATGTTTAAATTTACATCATCATCACAGCTTTATATTTCGACCCACTGCTGGGACACAAGGTCTCTCCTTTTCAAAGAAGGAGGTAAAGGCATTAGTCCACCACGCTTGCCTTTTGAGTATAAGCACGGTAATGTTAACTATCAGTATTCTATCTCCTTATGGACGGAAAGCCAGTTATACCTACGCGCCCCGAGTTCGGGGTGCTCTCGCGACGTATCCAGCCGCGAATGCGCCGTCGCAGCGACGAACGAACGGTGTGATAAGTTTTTTAGCAGTAAACGTACGATTTGTGTCATGAAAATTCTATTGAAGTAAGTAGGTACGCCGTCGTGGTGGAGTGGTCAGTATAGCTGGCTTCACATCAAGCGGTCCGGGTTCGAATCCTGGTAGCGGCAAATGTTTGCGTGACGAACACGAATGTTTGTTTGCGAGTCATGGTTGTTTATATATTTATTTAAGTTTATTTATAAAAATATCTAAAATTATTATGTAAATTAAAAAAAAAAAAATCCGTTATCTAGTATCCGTAACACAAGTTCTTAACGATACTTACTTCGGGCTAGATAATTGGTGTGAGCGTGAAAATATATTATTATTATATTATTATTATTACATAATTTAATATGGCAAAGAGCAATAGTAGACAATATCGTGCTGTTCTTGGCTGCTTTTTTTTGTATTCCATTGCAGATTGTTTGTGAATGTCATCAGAAACAATCTGCAATGGAATACAAAAAAAAAACTGCTGCGTCACCGGGTTTTTGAGAAGGCGAAGACCTTGGGGGGACCTGAAGCCTGTAGGTCGAACGTTCCTAGGGGATTACTGGGCGACCGAGCATCTCCCCCGTGGGGAGTCTCTCGACCGCCTAGCGTCCCTAGGGCGTCCGTGTCGGAAGGGTGGATATGGATTAATGCTATTCTACTCTGCCGGCATCGCACGGCCGTTTAAATTTACATTACCTACTTAAAAGCAAACATTTTACCTCAACTAGCGTACCTAGTTATTAGTATTTATTTCCACAAACTCCTTAGATTACGTTGGTAGGTTCCCAACTCATGCTTTAAGAATTTCATATTTATCTTGTTGTGACAGCCGATTAGAATTTAGATGTTACCAATCCATTAAGTAATTAATAATTTCTTCTCGAATCTGGAATCAACTCTTAAATAGACACGAATGACGTTTCAAATATGTAACCAAACTACAATTGAAACACCGGTATTTTGACAAAAAATGTATTTACTGCTGTTTTTATTTTTATTGTAGACTTATAACAAAATGGCAACAATAGCCGGCGTGATGGCGATGGCAATAGTTGAGTGTGGAAAGTGCGGTTCCGCGTGCTGATGTTATAAAAAAATGCCTGTTAACACTCCCTACGTCCTTACCTCGGAAACTATCATCGTCGGTGAGTATGTACTTGTCAAGCTATAGAGTATGTCCGGGGAAGTAGTAATTAAACTTAAAGAGCTTTTATCGGTAGAATTTCCTCAAGTGGCGGGTCTGGCTGGTCTCGCCGAATTACAAAAACTTAACTGTTATTTTTGGTAATTTTGACCATTTCCATCAAAAACAAGCGAGAATAATGCACCTTGACACGGATAAGCAAAAAATTGATATCGTTTGATTCAATAACACAAGCTCCATACATTTTGAGAGAGTAAAGATTGATTTAATTTAAAAAAATACCCTTTTTAGTTATTTTTGAACTTTATTATTAACATTGTATTATTATTATTTCAACTGTTCTACAATACGAAGTCATAATATGATTTTTAGGTACTCTATACTTATAACACTAAAAATAATATATTTTTAATTAAAAAAAACCGCCTTCAAAACCAAAAACGGAGAACCAAAACTTTTATGTTTAAAACAATCATAATGGTTTTTTGAGGTCGGTGCCAGCTAGGGTTACCATCCATCCGGATTAATCCGGACATGTCCGGACTTCTAGAGTTCTGTCCGGACTTTGTCCGACTTTTTAGTTTGTCCGGATTTTGTTTTATATGGAATACGAGTAATAAAACTTACTATAATGTACTTTATTACAATGTCCCACGCATCTCAAAGCGACTGTTGGCTACCATGTCCATACTACTGTTACGAAGTGCGTACCTGATGTTAGTATAATGTGCGGATTAAAATGTCCGGACTTTTTTGAACTGTCAGGCTTTTTATCCGGACTTTTCTAAATGGTAACCCTAGTGCCAGCTAACTTCAATATTTGGAATAAACATAGGTAGTCACTTGTATTTGGGACCGACATCAAAAAACTGGATTTTTTTAAGTAAATTTTGTTTTTCCGTTTTTAGTTTCAAAGGCGATTTTATTTTAAGGAAAAGTTTAACTATAAGAAAAAATATTTAAGTTGTAATTCGTTAAGAGTCCTAACTTGAGGATACCGATAATGCTCTTTGATTACTACTTCCCCGGACACACTGTATGTAGGTATATTACCAAAACAGTTTTTGTAAGAATGTTGCTCCACCAATCTCAGACTAAAAAAAGTTACAGAACGGAGCGATGTGAAGAAAAAACTGAGGCCGGTTTTTTAAGTCTATGTAGTGCGTGAGCCGGTTTCCGGTTTCCGTGTTTGTGTAAATGTGTATGTATAGGTGGTCTCGGTGTAGTTGCACTCACGTGCGCAGATCCAGAGCCGTCCTGCAATAGCGCACTGGAGGTCAGGCCGGGGAGGATGTTTAGTGGGTATGGAGGGAACGCCATTACCTCGAGTCCCACATATCCCCTGCGGTTGGCACCACCCCGCAGGGACGATGCGTAAATGCATTTGACCTCCCCGAAAAAAAAATGTATAGGTACACGGGCGACGCGAGAGGCGTAGTTTCATTTTACCGGCCTCTGATTTTTTCGCAGCGCTCCGTCTGTACATTTCTATTTGGTCTTAGCCACCCATAGGGTATAGGCATGTAAGTTGTTAGTTAACATATGTAGTAAATATTGTGTAAAGAAAAATGCTCGTTATAAGTGCGTTATGTAAATTGTCAAAACGCAACGTTACTGGTTAGACCGGCCAAAGTCTATGTAAACACAACTACGTATCGTAGTAGGGTATTCAAACATTAAATAATATGTAATAAATATTACTCTATTAAATAAATAAGATTTATTTATTTTATTTATTTATTTACCATTATCAGACATCATTACAGATCTTAATATCTAATGCGATGACTGAACAATAATTACTTAATTAATAGTCAACCTATCCTTATTATATTTCACTTACTTCTTTAAAGATGTTTAATTATATTTATAAAACAATGAACTGTTCACAATTTAGAAATACATATAAAGTGATGCAAGTTTATCCCTTGACTTTGATATTACTATGATGACGAATAAACTTATACAACTCATAGAATCATATAACTAGTTTGAATAGCCAAAATATCATATTGACCACACAAAATATTTATTTTCTAATTTAATAAGCGAGTAGGCTAGGCAACAGGCTAACAACCTGTCACTATTTGGACGCACTGCATGGTCCATACTGGAAGATGTGGCTTTATGTGTTACATAATGTTACCTAAAACTCTGCTCCTAGTTGTGACTACGAGCGTCAGAGTATGAATATATGCAACAAGAAAGTTTTTATAAGTGATGTATTGTAATGTGGTAAAATAAGACAAGAAAACTTTACATATCATGCATATACCCTATTAAATAGGCAGTTAATAGTTTTTTATTAATTTTTTTTTTTTTTCTTAATATTCATATTAGAATTCGACAGCCCATCCTTTAACTCTAATTAAAATTTTGTTATACAGTTATAATTTTTATTTTTTTAAAGATGTTCTGATGGCACCGGTGATAATCTTATCAATTTATAATTTGTTTTTTTTTTTGTAGATGTTCTTATGGCACCGGTGTCAATCTTATCAACGAACAATATCTGCAAACTTCAATAACGTAACTGCTTATCCTGTTATCCACAGTGAATTCACCCATGCACCCGGTCAAGAATTAAATAAATACAATGTCAGGTAGAAAAAGCGCAAAACCGTTGCATGATCAAAAACGGATTATTTCTAAATATGCATAAATATTTGACAAATCGTTTCCTTCTATTACTCATGATGTATATGAACGTATACAGAATAAATTGAACGAAATTTTTCAACATAAAATGTCTAAAATGGCCATACAAATGTCAATGAGACGTAATAAAATATATTTTTTCCATGATAGTGGCACAGATTACGGTCGGGCTAACGACATAACAGACATGACGGAAAATATAAACGACAATAACGGCGATTGTGAAAATATTGATAATAGCAACAGCAATTCTGATTTGAACGCAGTTTCAAATTAATATTCATGAATTCAAACGTCTCGCACCTAAAAACCACAAGTTTTTACAGAAAAGTTGGACTAATGAGATGCAAGTTCAAATATGGATAAAAACCGATCTTAATTGTACGTTTGTTTTAAAAATAATTACGTACCTACGAACTTTTTATTCAACGATATCAAATGTAATGGAAAATGTACTCACTGTGGCGCGGTTATTATTGTTTACATATCACTAATAACTGAAATTTTTTAGAGGTAATTTGTCAAATAAATCTTTATATGAAAGACTATGTCCACGACCCGAATGTTAAAAATAAACTTACATCCACACGAAAACGAAAAATTGCTAAACAATTAGAATATGAAAAGGCACTTAAAGTCAGAACTTTGCTAGCAGATGAACTAATGTCTAAACAAGATTGGGCACTTGTAGGAAAATACGACATGAAGTTAAAAGGGCACTTCAGTTTGATAAAAACCCAATTATATCTATTTATGCTTTGTCACAAAGTCCCCATTTGATGCATTTATTCGAAAATTTTCTCGTCCCTTTTTTTATTTACCTATGGACAAATGAACAAAGTAAATATTATGACGATATTTTAAAAGATTCGCACACAGTTTTATCCTTCGACGCGACTGGTTTAATTTTTCAACTCATAGTGCCTCCAGGAATAAGTCCGAAAGACGCTAAACATAATTTTCTATATGCTGTCATAGCATACCACACACTACCGACACACAATCACAGACACACATAATTAAAGCTATAGCTACATGGTTAAGTACATGGGCAGTAAACCGATCATTACCTAAAGAAATAATATCTGATGATTCATCTGCACTGCGAGGGGCTATATGTCGTAGTTTTCTTAATACTGATACTAATGGGTATTTATCGCAGTGTTTTTCGCTTTTAGAAGGGCTAGATGTTCGTGTGCCGGTTTGTTACATTCGACTAGACAAATCTTTTTTTTTAAAAACTGCCCAAACAAAGCTGTTTTGATAAAACGTCAGAAAAATGCAATTATTTTTACATAAACTGTATAAAGATAATTTATCAACTACATTGTTATAAGGAAATAAAATCTGTTATAAATGATATAGCAACAGTATCGTTACACAAATATGTTAGTTCTGGTTTAGATGGTCAGCTATGCGACAAATATGAGCAAGCTCTACAGCGTTTGTTTGATTATAAGAATAACAATAATGTGATTGATGTCGATAGCGACGATGAAACAGACAGGCATTTTCTAGATGAAAATGACGAGGTATCTATGAAAACTGGTACTGTTTGTCCTCTCATCAATTATTACAACAATATTATTGAAACTGAAAAGTTATATTTACTGCTAGCTGACCCAAAGCATGAACAAATAAATTAATATTATTTGCCGTCTATAAACGACACTTTAAAAAGCTTTAAAAAACAACCCTTTAAAAATACGACTCGATGAGTTCATAGTACAACACTATAGCTTTATAAATGAGTCTGTGAAGTCAAATATTTCTGATTATTTAGTAAAAACAAAATTAAAATCTGACTTGGAACTTGAAAAAAATTATCGTAATATTGTAGTTTTACAAAATGTGCCTATTTCGCAGACATCTACTTATAGCTTAGAAAATTCAAATCCTCAAAACTAAAGACTGCAGTTCATAAGCGAGACATAACGTACAATGAGGACTTCGAATTAGAGTCTATATTTCAGGATGAACCCATAGTAGTAGAAAACTGGCAAGGTCTTGCTGTTTCCCGCAAAAAAGCAGACTGTAACATAAAACCTATAGAGGTTTTATATATATATTACAAAATAGCCCAAAGCATGAACAAATAAATGAATATTATTTGCCGTCTATAAACAACACTTTAAAACACTTTAAAAAAAACGACACTTTATTTTTTACTGTTACGAAAATTACCTATGTGGGGAAATGTCATGAGCATTACCAAACATTTTGTGAATGCAAGAGATGTAGCCAGTAGTTCAAATAGTGAAAATCATTTTAAGGACTTAAAAACAATATATTTTAATACCAAAGATGAGCGAATACGACTCGATGAGTTCATAGTACAACACTTTAGCTTTATAAATGAGTCTGTGAAGTCAAATATTTCTGATTATTTAGTAAAAACAAAATTAAATAAAGACTTTATAGTAAAGCGAAAAATTTATGGAAATTCTGACTTGGAACTTGAAAAAAATTATCGTAATGTTGTAGTTTTACAAAATGTGCCTATTTCGCAGACATCTACTTATAGCTTAGAAAATTCAAATCCTCAAAACTAAAGACTGCAGTTCATAAGCGAGACATAACGTACAATGAGGACTTCGAATTAGAGTCTATATTTCAGGATGAACCCATAGAAGTAGAAAACTGGCAAGGTCTTGCTGTTTCCCGCAAAAAAGCAGACTGTAACATAAAACCTCTATATACTATATATTACAAAATGGACCAAAGCATGAACAAATAAATGAATATTATTTGCCGTCTATAAACGACACTTTAAAAAAAACGACACTATAAACGACACTTTATTTTTTACTGTTGCGAAAATTACCTATGTGGGGTAATGTCATGAGCATGACCAAATATTTTGTGAATGCAAAATATGTAGCCAGTTGTTCAAATAGTGAAAATCATTTTAAAGACTTAAAAACAATATATTTTAATACCAAAGATGAGCGAATACGACTCGATGAGTTCATAGTACAACACTATAGCTTTATAAATGAGTCTGTGAAGTCAAATATTTCTGATTATTTAGTAAAAACAAAATTAAATAAAGACTTTATAGAAAAGCGAAAAATTAATAGAAATTCTGACTTGGAACTTGAAAAAAATAATCGTAATATTGTAGTTTTACAAAATGTGCCTATTTCGCAGACATCTACTTATAGCTTAGAAAATTCAAATCCTCAAAACTTACTAGTAGATAGAAAGACTGCAGTTCATACGCGAGACATAACGTACATTGAGGACTTCGAATTAGAGTCTATATTTCAGGATGAACCCATAGAAGTAGAAAACACCTCGCAACCAAGCTACTGCAAAGAAGTTCAAATAAAAAATTTACAACAAAAGAGATATACTTTTAACTAAAATTTTTTGTCCAGATTGTAAAACCGATTACGAAACGAATCAATGCAATGTGATAAAATGCCCATGTAATATTACAAAAATATTTGAAGAAATTTGTATATTATACTTTTCCGCTACCATACAAAGGATTTGCTCAAACGTAAATTGCACTAGCCACAAAAAAGATGAGATATTTGATTGTAAATACTTACCTTTGAATATAGACATAATAGAACAGAAAGGTATAGCAAAATTACAAGAGTCTGTAGAAACAGGAATGAGAAACGATTTCTCACCAATTTGTATTTCTTGCAGAATAGGCACGCTCTCATTTAATTATCATCTGAACCATTTAATAATATTTGAGCTTCATCATATTAATATACACTTAAATGACATACCCATTAATATTGAAATCAATAATATATTGTATGTGATCTTGGCTATCATTGAACTTAATCCACCTCTCAGTCCCGAAGGAATTGGCCACTACAATACAAAGCTCATTGCTATCTAACACATAACACGACGTTTCAATGCTATGACGATATGTTTAGCAAAATTCAGAAAAGTCATAATAGTTTAATGCCTCACGCAATTATTTATACATTGCAATCTTCTCTCTAAAGTACAAAACTACTTTACATAGTCAGACGATAACACATCAAGCCTAACCTATCATAATGCAACTATTACTTGACGTGCTGTAGTCTGTACTTAAAAGTTATGAATTTTAATGTTAGTCGATTTTTTTAATGTGATTTTAAAAATATAACTAGATGTGTGTGAAAACTTTCGTTTCACAAAGTTACTTGTATATTTTGATACTCATTTTACATAATTATCTATGATTTTTTTATAACACAATCACAACAGTAACTTTTTAGTGTGACTTTTTGAGATTGTAATTAAAATTATTTTGTTAAAAGTAAAACTTCATAAGTATTGGATTACAGTTTAATATTACTTAATTTTATTATATTTGAGTTGTGATTTTTTTTTTAAATACTAACTTAATTTTAAGAGTACCTATACATTCACATTAATCATGACTTTTTGAGATTGTAATTAAAATTTATTGTTCCAAGTCAGAATTTATTGAATATCAACTTAGCCTAAGTGTTTGACTGCAATTAAATATTACTTAATTTTATTATTTTTGATCTGTGATTTTTTAATGCTCTAAAAACCAACTTAATTTTAGATAGTGTAAATTACTTATACCTTTACATTACAACTTGACTTTTTGAGACTGTAATTAAAATTTGTTAAAAATAAAACCTAGGTACATAGGTGTTTGACTGCAATTTAATATTACTTAATTTTACAATTTTGTATCTGTGATTTTTTATACTATAAAAACTAATTTAATTTTAGAATATGTAGATTTACTTATAACTTTAGATTAGGTATAATTTGACTTTTGGAGATTGTAATTAAAATTTGTTAAAAGTAAAATCTCACATAAGTACTTAATTGACTGCAGTTTAATATTACTTAATTTTTTTATTATTGATTTGTTGATTTTTAAATAATCAAAGTTAAGTTTAAAATACATCTGTTTACACGGTTGAATTTTTAGTGGTTGTCGAGCCGAATCCCTCTTCTTAAATAGTGTTAATAGATATTTATTAACTAGGTAGAAATATTTAGGGTTAAGTTTCAGAAATGACAAGACACATGGTTCGGTCTGTTACGTAGCTCTTATCAAAAACAACTAGCGGCACACATCGTATATACTCCCGAATGTTTGTGACGAACGATAGCCGATAATATGTTTAATTAATATTTTGAAGTTTAATTGAAATGATTATTACCTGTGAATAAAAATTATTTATGAAAATAATGTAGTTTTCTTTAACACATCTGTACACATCTGTACTAAACTTGTAACAATAGTATAATTGTACAAAATGCTTCGGAGAACATTTTACCGGAAAAATCAAAATGTCGCTACATATCTACATACGACGAATTTATTGCGTGGAGAGAAGAGAAAAAAGCAAATAGTTTTTCAGAAAATGTTATGTTGGCATACTTCTCCGAACTCTCAGCAAAATTAAGACCTTCTTCGTTATGGTCGAGGTTTTCTATGATAAAAAGTATGCTGAAAATAAGGAACAACGTGGATATATGTGAATACCCAAAATTAAATGCTTTCTTAAAACGACAATCAGACGGTTTTATAAGTAAAAAATCGAAAATTAACATCGACTGAAGTGGAAAGGTTTTTGAACGAAGCTCCCGATGATCGTTATTTAGCCACAAAGGTCATTTATTAATAAGTACTTATGTTTTTCTTTAGTATTCAGTTTACGAAATCGCAAAATACAGTTAATACAATATTTTTTAAAAAAATATTAATCATATCCCTTTTTTTTGTAGGTTGCTCTGATTTTTGGCGTTTTGTAGGAGCTTGTCGCAGAGAGGAGTTAGCCAATATTACTTTAAAAGATATTGAAGCCCATGGAGAAATGCTACTAATCAAGATTCCGAACACAAAAAATAAGATACCGAGAAGCTTTGTGTTTGAAGGGCGGTCCCAAAAAGGAAAAACCGACCGTTTTTTTCAAAATTACCAAAAAGGGAAGTGTACAGCTCAAGCAATCGGGATAAATAAATTTGGTAATATGCCAAAAGAAATAGCTACGTTTCTTGGTCTGCCGGATGCTGAGTATTATACTGGGCACAGCTTCAGGAGGACTTCTGCTACATTATTGGCAGATTCAGGAGCCAATTTGACGTCCTTAAAGCGACTAGGAGGTTGGAAATCAGACAAAGTTGCAGAAAGCTATATTGGTGATTCATTAAACAACAAACTAGAAACTGGGGAAAAAATCACACACTCCATTAATTTAAGGTCCAGTCCGTCTCATTTACATGTTGCAGAGAACGTTCGCCCATCTACCTTTGTTGATAATGATAATTCATCAGATCCAACTCCATCAACTGGCAAACGCCATTGTATGACAAATATACATGAAGAATCATACAAAATTAATAATAATTTGTCTCAAACAGTAAATATGCAACCTAAAACTTGCCCAGTTAGTATAAAAAACTGTACCAATTTCAATGATGTTAATTATAACTTTTATAAGAAATAAATATAACATATAATAAACAGTTGTGGAATAAGTTGCCAACAGAGATTACAGAGAGTTCATCGATTACTTCCTTTAAACGTAAGTTAAAAGAGCACTACCTATCCAATTTATTATAGATATGTATGTGTAGGTTGTATAGTATTTATATATGTATGTATATTGATACAAAATATATTACTTCGATTAGATATGTATGTATGTTATATTTTTAAGCATTTAGTATGTATATATTATGTTATATAGTTGTCATGATATTTTTATTATATGTCTTTATTTAATTTTATAAAGCAACTAGTAGTACACATTATACCCGTAATTAAAGTTTAATTATCATACAAAAGCTAGGGTTGGCTGGAAGAGATCTCTTCTAGAGATAAGCTCACCTTTGTACATGTCTTTATTAATGTATTTTCTTTCATGTTTTTATGTGTACAATAAAGAATAAATAAATGTTAAGTTAGTTGAGTTTATTGTGTTTTTATTAAATTGCTTCATTTTTTCGCAACTGTATTAAAAATAGTCGTTCAGTACACGTGCGGAACCGTCATTGCAACTTCTTTAGACTGTCAACCCTCGCCTGCGGCTGCGCCTCGGCTCGGGTAGACATTTGTCGGAACTCTTTGCAATGACAGCCTTTCCACACTAGTAATGAAAAATACTATTTATAATAAATAACGTGTTGTGATACAGTGGTCGGATAATTGGATGCATATTTACTTAAAGTTGAGATAGTAATTTTCTTCACAATGAGTAATTTTCTTTCTTCTCTCCACACAACAAACAACTCGGTGTCTTGAGTCTGATAAGCATTTCGTAATGAGTGCGAGTGAGACAGCAAATTATATGCTTGTGTACAGGTATATATTTATATTTTAAAAAGTATGTTTTAAGCCGCTTCCATAATTTCCCAGCCAAAAATTAACTTTAGGTAAATATGCATCCGAATATCCGACCACTATGATGACCCGACCACGACATGGAACCGAGTTTTTACTTTGGCACAAAATGGTATCTTTAATTGTGTTTTACTGTGCCACTTATCCCAAGAATTTGTGCCTTATACTTTTTGAGTACCTAATCATGTAAAGCGAGTACCTATTCGTATTTCGTAAATTTCGAAATGGTCTTCGGTGTGACTCGTGTTACAGTGGGACTGGTTGGGAATTATTTTACGAAGTTGTCCCAACGAGTCAGTGTTACACGCTTGTTCCCAACGAGTCCCACTGTAACCTGTAACACGTGTGCGTTACTCCAGCAAAATATTAGTTTTTTTCAAAGATTGAATAATGCAGATAATTAGAGCCCTATCTGGTGTAAATGAGCCCGAAATTTTAAATTTGAGCCCTCAGCCGTTTTGACAGTATTTAAGAAAGACTGATTCTGCTGGAGTAACGTTACACCAGCAAAAAAAAAATATTTTTTAGGTCTATCTGAAAAGAAAGTAGGTATGCAGTAAAGTAGCTCGAATTGGAGCATGAGCCCTGTAAAATAAAATATGGGCCCCTCGTGATTCCAGTTTTTGCTGACGTAACGTTTGGCAGATTGCTGGATAACGGAAACTGTTGGACATACAATGACGATTTTTTGTATATATGCAAGAGTGAACTCGAGCCTTCTGTGCCCGAAATTTCGTTAAAATAACTAGAATGGTTTGTTATATATTATTTTCAAAAAAAAACAAAAATATGCTCTATGTCTTGAACGAAGACACCTAGAAACTTCGCAGTAGTACAATCATAATACAATTATATATTATGATTAAATAGGTATGCTAACCATCTGCATTGTCATGGTAGCCTGGTACTTCAGACTTGTTAGTGTGACTGGTCGGGAATTATTTTACTAAGTTGTCCCTATGAGTAGTGTGCGACTCGTTGGGAACAAGCAGCGCACACGTCACAGCGTGGTGCGACTGGTTGGGAATTATTTTACAACGTTGTCCCAACGAGTCAGTGTTACATGCGACAGTGAGACTCGTTGGGAACATTTTGCTTGAGTAACGCACACGTGTGAACAGTGTTAAGTACGACTGGTCGAGATATATTTTACAAAGTTGTCCAGAGTCAGCGACTCGTTGGGAACAAGCGCGTGTTACAGATTTCAAGTCAGTTGTGATAATAAAGGGGTAGGTACCAATCAGGGTTGCCAGGTCTTTTCCAAAAAAATACCGAACAGTGAGCAAAAAAAAAAAGCTCCTCACACAGCCGTATTGCTTATCCTTGACTAGCGCCTATCCTAGGGTTTATGAAAATAGCTTCACTTTGTCGAGTCTCCGAGTTTTATTACTGGGGGGGCTTTTGCCCAGACTTCGGTATTTTTGAACACCGAACACGGTGCTAAATACCGAACACCTGGCAACCCTGGTACAAATACGTACGGTTATAAAAAAAAATTATACCTTGAAATCGAAATATACTTACCTACCAATTATTCACAATTTATTGTTACCTACAAAGCGTGTCTTCAAATTACCAACTGGTATACTTACCACCTACCTCCTTACCTAATGAAAAAATTAAAGCAACCAGGTAGTTTACCGATCCATAATTACCAAATACTTCACAATTCCGTAGACAACCATTACCAAAAACCTTTACCTTACCAATTACCGAACAGTTACCTCTAGCTTTACCATAACAATATTAAAAAAAAAATGCCAATTATAGCATTTCTTACAATCCTGGAAAAGGCAAGAAATTAATAAAAACTAAACTACTGTACTACATTACTTAAAAATTTCATTGCTACACTAAACTTGCACGACCGTCATACTAATAAATTAAAGAATCTGCAGTCGTGCAAGTAACAACTGCTAGGCTACCTTATCATCGACAAACTACGATGATAAAATAACCTTGAGATAGAGTTGGTAAACCTACCTTGAGCATCCCCTACGGCACCACCTTCGCCGCCCGCAGAAATATTACCATCGCCAGTCGTAGAGCCATCAAAACCTGTAGAATAAAAATTACAAATAAGATATCGAACAGAAAAGTTAAATAATTTCTGAAGAGAAATGTACATACCAGTCATATCCATATTAGAGTCATCTTCACCGAAATTTGTTTCATCGTTATTTGCACCCTCTTCATCATCATCCCACATACTTTCATTGACAAATTCGGGTTCCATTTTCGGTGCAACTGCATTATTTTCATCTTCATCTGGTATCGTCACAAATTCCTCTTTCGCCGATCCGGAAGGACCAGCTTCTAAGGGATCCACACATTTTCTTTTCGCAGGTCCACTTTGTGAAGATGATGAATTATTTGATGCTATTGATGGCCTATTTGGTCGCTTAATTGCTACTGGAGTTGAGGAGGGCTTAGAATCTAAATCAGTCTCTAACTTAGTCATAACAGATTGCCTTTGTTGTGACGACCTCGGGCCTGGCCTTGAGGTCGGCTTTGGTTTGGATGGCGTGGAACTTTCTTCATTTTGATTACCGGTTAAACCTTTCACTTGAAGCTGTTCCGCTGTACTAATAAACGACGCTAATTCTTCTTGCTTAACATTAACCTCTCCTTGGTACATAAACTGTAATAAGTCTCTTAACGCAGAATGACTAACATCTTTTAAAAATACTGAAACAAAACAAAAATAGGATTAATTACAGATTTTAGATTCTAGAAACAATATTGACATGAACGGTTTTAATACATACCTATGGGATGCTGAGTAGGGTTCATTTTGAACATTTCTTGAAAATAGGGAGAACATACTGATAAAACTAATTTGTGTGCTTGTAATAATCTGCCTTCGGCAGCCAACGTTACGTCTACTAGATCTCCACGCGACAGCAGGCCATGAAAGCCTGCTGACATATTCGCGTGGAAATTGTTCCAACATAATGAAAACTGTTCGTCCGACGCCATGATGGCGGCGCCTCTATGAGGAACCTGAAAAACAAAAAAGAAAATTAGTAAATTTAAATAATTAACACGACAATAAATAAATATAAACAATTTTTAAAAAAAAGTATATTACCTATCCTAATAAGTTTGTACTTTATAATTTCGATATTAGAAACATTTGAAAAAAATATAATTTATGTTTCTAATTACGCGTGGCACACTTTCATCCCACGTCCTCCCCGTTTGAGTGCTGTTCACGATATGATGACGCAAACGCGACGTACACCGCCGCGTCACTACAGCCATATACAATCCGAAAAGTGCACGAAATCAATAAAATTCGTTTTCACTCAAAGTAATATGTATATATGTAGAAAAATACATTAAAAATTATTAAAAATTGAATGCACAGTGTCCTACTTATAATTTTTACACCTATTTTAGATAGTTTTGTTGTAATTTGGAATTGTATATTATTCGTTTGCGCCCTATCTAAACGCGCATAGTCCGATTACGGCACCATAGCGTGGTTATAAATTGTTACGTACCTAAATGTACTTTTGAATTTTCTCACAAATAATTACATTATCTAGATCAAAAACCGGAACACCGAATCACTGTATTCCTAATTTAAACTAAACCTAATATCTCTTGACCGAATGCACGCTATTCCGAATCACTGTAAGTACCTAATGCTAAAACTAATCTCTTGAGACTGTTTCAATGGTAAATAACAGTTTTTATTACAAATATTACACTATAAAAAAGTAGGTACTTACTAAAGCGGGTGATCCATTGGCGAGCCGGCGAGCTAAAGGTATAAACTGTAGGCTCGTTGTACTGTCGGCTCGTGGTAGTGATCCATTAGCGTGCCAAACAGTCTACTGTCATCGTTGGTGAAGTCATGGCGTGCGCCCAGACGGAACTACTTTGTTACTTAGGAATACTACTACAAGAACAACCAAAGAAAAAAATCGGGAGTGGTCTCCGCTTGACTTTGTCGCATACCGGAAACGACTCAAAAGTTGATAGAAACCTTGTATTTTCATGTCATACATGCATGTTAAATTTTGGTCACCCATCCGAGTACCGATCACGCACTTGGTTGCTTAACTTTCGTGATCGACGACTCAAAAATTGATAGAAACCTTATATTTAGATATTATATGCATGTTAAATTTGGTTGCAATACGTTAAAGCATACTCGAGTGCTGCTGACGCTCAGACAAACAGACACGCACACCGACTTAACTCCAAAAAAAAATTCAAAACGTGTAAATCCGTCAAAATCTCGAGGTCGAATTTTTTTACGATTACAAGACTTCCTCTATACCTCTATACTGCGTATACGAGAAAGTAAAAAGTATGGGTCGAATAACGTGTTTGAATGCGTCTATGAAATCAAACTAAAACTTACACTAAGGGAACAGAACTTATTGGTGAACCAAATAATTATAGAAATTATTTAACGATGACCGAGGAAGTGTTTAAGGAGCTTCTGGATTTGTTTTTCCTTTTATAAAAATCTGATAAAAAGACAAGATATAGTTTTGCGTGTATCGAATTCACCATATGAACGCTTATGTGCAACTCTCAAGTACTAACTAGCGATTATACGATCGTAAATCTGCCATTTTGCCGTTAGGCATGCGTGCATTCGCTACAGCAGCGTGAAAAAGACTGTCGGCTCGCGAAGCTTGGCTGATCCATTGACGGTTTATTATACCGCGGTCTTAGGATTTCAAGCATGCACGAAGAGCCAACGAGCCAAAACCGCGAACTTTAAAACCGCGGTAATGTAGGTGCTCCATTGGCGGTTTATACCTTTAGCTCGCCGGCTCGCCACGAGCCAGCGGTCTTAGCTCGCCAATGGATCACCCACTTTACTTAAATGAATAAGGAATGCTTAGGTAAGTAATGTGTGTTTTTGTTTTAAATTACTTACCTAATCTCGAATTATCGATTTATAGTAAATTTTAACGTAAAGAATCTCGCTTCCACGCCTCTTTTTATAATAAAATATCATTTATATAAAATATCAGGAAATTCATAATTTTCGTTTTTTTTTGTTTCTTTTGTCCCTAACAAGATGGGCAAAGGATATCAAGTCCATACAGCCCTGTCTGTATAATTATGTCTTCTTTCTTAATGTTTGCATTAAAATATGGGCGTCGCACATTTTAATGCATCTAGGGAGTGCTTGGAAAGAAAAGCATGGCAACAGACCTCATGACTGTGACTGATAAGAATTGTATAGTGGGATTTCCAACCACTATACAATTCTCAACGCCACACACACAAAATCTTTATTTCAATGATTACTCATAACTGTTTGTCAACACGGATGCATATGCAACGAAACGACACTATTTTCACAGCACAAAATCCACTCCGAAGCAATTTTTAACTATCGAAATAAAGATCGACATCCAGACGCCATGATTTCCCGCCAAACACTCCGTTTTATTTTTTTTATTCTTTATTGTAAGAAGGAGATTTGATCAAACATGATCATGCCATCTCCATAGCAACACACTGGCAATATAAGTAAGTATACTTATTAGGTTTATCATCTACGCTTAAGTGCTAAATTAACAATTTTAAATAACAATTTAGCCTGGGTCCGGTACGTAGTTTCTAATAACGTTGTAGCGAATGGTCGTTGTGGCAAAAACCTTTTGGCGTGGTACACTGGAGCGAAAGGTCATTGAAGCGAATGTCGCTAGAGCGAATGACGTTGTAGCGAAAGGTCGTTGTGACGAAAAACTTTTGGCGTGGTACGCTGGAGTGAAAGGTCATTGAAGCGTGGCGAAAAACGTAAACATATATACTATTTTCAAACTAAAAAGGTGAAATACAAGACAGAAAGTAAAAGTTTCAGTTTAATCAAAAAAGGACAGTTAAATAACGAACCTATCTACCTCTTCTCTCTACGAAGGTAACATATCTACCTCTTTTTAAATATAATATCATTGCTCCCTTGATAAGGGAAACCTAAGATTGTATTATATAAACCTGTATCATGTAGATTGTCGTAATTAGTCAATTCAAATTGCCTTCTTTCGGCTTCGTTTCGAACACATTCAACGAGTATGTGAAACACGTCTTCGACTATGTTACAAACATTACAGTGCTTAGAGGTGACTTTACCCATAAGAAAAGCAAAAATATTTAGGGGAATGTGTCCGGAACGAAGTCGTAGTGCTATAGTAATCATATTTCTAGATAAACCCTATCCCACAAACCATGGTTTGACTTCTATATTAGGTTGCATGGTTTTATACCATATACCTTTATTCTTAGAAATGTCTTCGAAATGTTTTTTCCAGATATCAAGAGATCTACTTTTAACAATGGGTAGCATCTCAGTATAGAAAGGTGTATAATCTATGTGAATACCCTCAGTTAAAGCCTCTCTAGCCAGTCGATACACCTCTTCATTGCCAACCAAACCAATATGCGAAGGCACCCATTGAAGAACTACTTCATAATTTTCGGCTCTAAGTATCAAAAGTGATGATAATATGCTGTAAGCTACCGGTATGCCTCGACTATTTGAGTTGCATCGAGCTAGATGTTGCAGTGCACTTTTAGTGTCCGTTAAAATAACAAACTTGTCTGGCTGGAACGAACGTATATAACAGAGGGGCTTCTGCAATAGCTAATAATTCTATAGACATAATAGAGGATTTGGAGTTAATTCTTAATTTCATTGAAATTTTGGCCTGTGAGTCATAGATAGCCATTCCTCCACAATCACCATCTTTGGAACCATCAGTATATATCTTATATGAATGAGAATAATTACTTTCAATATAATTATTACAAAGTTTTTCTAGGCATGTATTAGTAAAAAAATGTTTTGATTTAGTTACTGTGTCAATCTTAGATTTAACTATATTAGAAAGATTCACATTGGTAATCCACGTATTCAAAGAAAAACATATCCAGGCGACTATTTTGATACATTACTATATGTTTTAGATATTCATGGGCACAAATTAAAACTGGTTTAGGTTTAAGTCTCCAGTACGGGCTTGATTAATGAATTTAATAATCATTTGAAACCATTTTCAAGTTCAAAGATTTAGTTCTCAACCAATATTTACCAGCCAGGTAATGTCGACATACACCTAGTGGGGGTAAATGTGGGGTAAATGCAGCTCACACTTCATGACCTGTATGGGTGTTGTTCGAATAAAACCTCCTATCATTCGCTTACACTGATTTTTTAACCTGTCTAATTTACTGACGTATGTTTTGCAACTGTTACCGTATAAAAAAAACAGCCATAATCAAGCCGGAATACACGCTATGTATAACTGCCTTAAATTGGCAGAATGAATACTGTACTATTCCTGATGTATATAATATTAAACTACAATTATCGGCTCCTTCGTGCACCGCGTTCGTCAGGTCCCCCATACGTAGTATCTCTTCCCAAACGTCACTTCTTTATTCCACCACAGTGCGCAAAGGAGACGACAGCCATACATCCGACGTACACTACATCTCTTCCTTGTTTTAATATTTTATTTTCAACCAGTCAGTAGTTTTCAAATAAAACAATTTATTTTACACAACTTCATTGGTATTTTAAACTTCCGTCTCTTATCAACAATATCAACAACAATAATTACAAACTGAAATCAGTTCTTACTTCGCTTCCCTATTTTCAACCTTTTATTAATATTTTACGCTTCCTTCTATGATCAACACTAACAACAACAATAATTACAAACTATGATCAATGTTTCCCTTGCTTCTCTATTTTCAACTTTTTATATTTCCTTCTATAATCGACAATACTAATAACAATAATTACAAAAATAAAATCAATGCTTTCTTCGCTTCTCTATTTTCAACTTTTTATTAATATTTGAAACTTCCTTCTATAATCAACAATAACAACAACAATAATTACGAATTTAAATCACTACATCTTTATTTTCAATTTATACTTCTAGCTTATTAAAACCGTCACAAACTTTCATCACTTCACTAACAATATTATTCTATTTGTTAAATTTTACAACACAGAAATTTGGGACAAACTCTATTAACTATTTCCTATAATATCTTTTTCGTCCAATACTTCTTATTAATTTTCTAAATCATCCTTCATTACTTGCCATTCCCTTTCTACCTTTTTTAAAACGTACAATATTACGTCGCAGATTTTATCTAGTTTCGTCATTCTATATTGTAATAACACTCCTTGAAAGTTAATTTAACTTATAAGTTCAAAAATCAAAATACCTATTATTTAGTTAGTTTTGGTCTCTCGTCAAACTAAAACTTGCTACTCCCTTTCTCTTGTACGTATATTCACTATTTTTTCTTTATACTTTATTTTTGTGCTGTAGACGTTTACTGTTTTATAATTATTGATCATAAGAATCTTATCCTTAACTTCCTTCCGTAAACTTTGCAAGATATTCCAGATTTTCTTCACGTTTTATTTAGAGCACTGAACCTTAGATCTCATAGATCCTTTTATACCAACCGCTAACGCATGAACAGGATCTATCTTAGGCTTCAAATTCAAATCATTTATTGTATTTTACATGTCATGTAACATCTTTTTAAGTTTTCAGGAATTAAATGTTTATCCCTGTGATTTGGTCTGTGCCCAATGAGTGAAACATCCCCACGAAACAAAAATATTTGTATATTTAAACATCAAATTTAACTTTCATAGATACAACTTTTTACTTTCTGAATATCATGATCCTGTAGAGAATTTTCTTCAATATCCTTCAGTGGCGCTGTAATCTTTACTATAGCTATCTGCTATAGGTACATAAAATCACGCTCATAGCCCCAAAAGGGGCCGGCCGGTCAGAGCCTCAAGTAACACTCGGTCACACACAAAACCACATCTGGTGGCATGGGCCATACAGCAGTTGAAAAAATATCTTCACCATACCAAAGTTAAAATGCGGCGCATTTTATCTAACCCACCTACTAAATTCTAATACTTCTTTTTTATTGGTAACAGTAATGGCGCTCACATTCCGATAGTTACGTTTTCAAACACAATTTTTTTTTTTACATTGAATTTTAACTAAGACATCATCTAAGGCAGACTTGGATCCACAAAACATTTTCTTTAATGTTCTCATCATAAACGCCTGTTAAATAATTAAAGGCATTTTTTATTGAATGAAAAATTTTCCTAACTTTCACTCTACAGTTATGAGATGTTACAACAAAATTTCCAACGAAGCCATTCTTTTAAATGAACATAATGTTATATTTTAGATAATGTATCTCATTGTACAATAAAGTGTCAATAAATAATTCCCCACATTCTTGCAGTACTGACATGAATGGTGGCGCTCAATCAGAAGCCTTTTATTATTTTATTTTTAAACTCCTTTATTTGGCCTTAGCACCCATAGGAATCCTTTCAAATTGAGCAACATTGTTTACAAATTTCATTCATCTATAGCTATGTAACAAACCATCGGGATCTAGAATGTCATCGATATCTATCTAGATTTTTTGACGTGACAACGTCTCACAACTCGACAGAGCCGGCCGCACGCACGAAAAACATGACGCATGCGGCGCTACCTATCTCTGAGGCGTTCCATGTAAGGCCGGCAAAACAAATGAAATTAAATTTTTCTTTTGAAAAATGCTACCACTCCATCAGCACCTTCTCAAGACGTTGTCACGTTCAACCATCGTCAGCAAACCGACTCTACAGACAACCAATTTTTATGAAGAAGTTGAAAAGAGCGTCATAGAAAACCAAGGAAAGCATCGATACACATTTATAATTCTTTATTTATAATTCATACTCCGATATATTTGGAGCCGGTGCCAGCTAGTTTTTTAATTTTGGGAATGTCCTTACATTAAAGATTTTCGCCGTTTCCAATTCGATTAGAAAAAACCCTGAAAGTCACAGCTATGGTGATTTTGCCTAATAAATGCCTCGTACCACCGTCCACTACCTACATATAATCGCCAGGGATTTTTCTCTAGCTTTTTCTATATACAAAGGTCAAATAAATTACTCCATTCCGCCGCCAGCTTGTTTTGTGTACAATTAAGCCATACTTTGTCATATATTTAATTGATATTTGCAACCCTAATCATTAAACGTTTTCACTTTACTTCGTCTTACAAAGCAAATTACCAAAATCTCATCACTATCTAGGTTGAAAAACATAGGTAGTAAATATTAATATCAGTATGCTGTTCATTAATGTTCCTTATCAATATTTTCTTAAACTATGCGCTTGTCTCAACATTCTTCCTTCCTAAATTCTGCATCCCTAAATTTATTTTAAGTAGGTACTTTTTGTCTTGTTTTTTAGAAATAACCTGCTTGTCCGCACTTCATACACGTCGTCCCTTTTGGAGGGCAATTCTTATTGACTTATGTCCTTAAGATCTGCTATCTATATCATTAACTTATTCGTTCTTCTTTTGTATTTTTTTTTTCTATTATTGTAGTTCTAAGTGTTTGCCTTTGCAATACTATCATCAAACTCTTCTACTTGGTCGAGCAGATATTTGACTCTCGACTTACACAAATTTAGTAAATGAGCTTACTGCGTTTAGACGCAGTAGAAACCTTTGAAACTTTTCTTATCTTAATGTCCTAAAAATATGTCCTTCGTCCTTCAACTCTCTTACCTTGCTTAGGTGCGGAATAATAACCTATCTTATACAGAGCTATTTTAAAACCATCCTTTCATCAGTAGAAACATCTGAATAAAAACCTACTTCTTGCAGTTCGGGTCCACCCCAATGCAATAAACTAGAACGCTTCTGACAAATACCCATATAAACTGCTTCTGAATATATGGGGTTCCAACTTCTTTTCCAACGTTCTCGCCTGGTAACTACATAAGTATTGAATTAACATCTATGCTACACGTCAAATGTGTCATTATTTAGCCTGTTCACCTGTTCACAAAGAAAGATGATATTTAAATACAAGCCAATAAATAGGCACCACCTATTTATGACCCATATCATCCAACAACTTTCCATTCGCCATGCTTCCCATATCCTATTTTAACATCATTAACTTCCAATTTACAATTTTAGCGTCTTAGAAGTCATCAGCTTCCAATCAAGCCAATAAATAGGCGTCACCTATTTATGACTCTTCTCGTTTAACCACCTTTTTGTCCGTCATCCTTCCCATAACTTCCAATTTACAATTTTAACGTCATTAGAAGTCATCAACTTCCAATCAAGCCAATAAATAAGCGTCACCTATTTATGACTCTTATCGCTTAGCCACCTTTTCGTCCGTCATCCTTCCCATATTCTGTTTTAACATCATTAGCTTCCAATTTACAATTTTAACATCATTAGAAGTCATCAACTTCCAATCAAGCCAATAAATAGGCGTCACCTATTTATGACTTTTATCGTCTAGCCACATTTTCGTCCGTCATTCTTCTCATATTCTGTTTTAACATCATTAGCTTCCAATTTTTAATTTTAACATCATTAGAAGTCATCAACTTCCAATCAAGCCAACAAATAGGCGTCACCTATTTATGACTCCCATCGTCTAACCACAACATCATTACTTCACTTACCCAATTTTTACCCCACTTGCCTAATCATTCATTTCTTCATTATAAAGCCAAATTTAATGGAAATAATAAATCTTTACAAATATGATATTGTAAAAAAATAATAATTTTAAAACCGCGCTTATTTATTACTAGCGAGGCAGTGGCTAGCATGTCACTCCCACTTTCCTGTATACGCAGCATGGATAGAGGAAGCCCAGCCTCCATCAAGCCCCGAGTCGTCTCCGGCACACGAGAAAGTCAAAAGGGAGACCACTCCCAATTTTTTCAGTTTAAATTAATATAAGCAAGTAGATAGTAAAATCTTTTTAGTATATTTTTGTATATGCTACTTTTTAGATTATAATCTACTAACTGATCAATTTATTAATTGTCTTTGGACTTCAGCAAAACATATTCAAATACCAATTTCACAATCAACAATCAGGACCCAACCAGGAATTGAACACAGGACCCAGGCTTTACCATAGCTAATAAGAACTACATTTTTCTCCTTGCAATAGAGAACAATTATACATGACATTAATTAAAAGGTCCAATCAAATACCATCAAAATGTAAACAAAATTATGAAAAACGTCACATAAATAGTACCTACCTACTGATAGATAAATAGTAACGAAAAAACTATTCGATACTAAATATCATATTTTAACTTGTAATAAATTATTTCCAACTTCATCATTAACTGTTGTTAAATACTGTGTTATTCCTGCAGCCTGATACAAATTAATCATGATGAACAAAAACAACAAACTTCTCTTTCCAGGTAGGTACACCAAAAATTAGCTGGTAAGTATGTAATTTTGTTGGACACTTCATATTACCCCGACAAAAAAAATTTCAAGCTGTTACAGATTTGACTTCTGCAACTAAGAAAATCCATTGATTTTGTGTCTATATTTAATCATTACTATTGATATTTGCGAATAGTACTTACAATCTCGTCGCCAAAATGTACTATTCCTGATGTATATAATATTAAACTACAATTATCGGCTCCTTCGTGCACCGCGTTCGTCAGGTCCCCCATACGTAGTATCTCTTCCCAAACGTCACTTCTTTATTCCACCACAGTGCGCAAAGGAGACGACAGCCATACATCCGACGTACACTACAAATACCCCAACTTGACCCCATCAATACCTTAAAAACATTGATCACCTTAGAGGTTTTATCTCTTAATTCATTAATTTGCTTAGCCCAGCATAGTTTTCTGTCTAACCACAATCTTAAATACATAATATTATCTGCTACTTCTAAATCTGTCCCACTAATTTCAAGACTGATGAGTTCGCGAAATGTTGTATTTCCAGAGGCACATATTTTACTTTTGTCTGGAGATATTTCTAAACCAGCCTTAGATAGGACAATTTACTTAAATAAGAAAATATTTTTTTAACTGTTTTCCTCTCTCCTGTAAAAACACCATATGTAAGTACAAATGCGTCAATGTTGAACCAAATGAGCGATAGAATAAATATATACAACAAAAATCATTTTTATATTGGTTTGTAAGTAATAGTTAAAAAAATATTTCGATTTTAGTTCAAAAATATGGAAAAGTTGTCTCATTTTACGGAATATTATTTTACGTCGAAATCTAAACTAGCTATCCTCACAATTTGAAACCGTCAAAGAGAGAGATAGCGAGTGAGTTTCATGTCTCTCGCGTAGTGTCAAGCGAAAGACAACTTTATTGTAAAGTGGCACAGCATAAAATGAATATATATAAGTATTGTGCAGTGTTGTCACACTCTGAAATTTACACAATTTTGTGCAAATTAATGTTTACTACCTAACCTATTTATTTAACTTTATAATAAAAACTTTTTTATTGATCTGAGAATAAAATGAAAACTTTTTCTAAAATCAAAACTTGTTTACAATTTCAAAATGTTGATATCACAATTTTTAAATCTAATATCATTGATCACAATAGTATTTAAGTAAGTAGGTACTTATATGACTATGTTAGCATGGGTAGGTTTTTTATTGGTCTGAGGGGTAGGTAGGTTCGTTTCGTACCGTGTTCTTTATTTTTACTTGCTCGTTAAAATGACTAACATGAACACTCAGACCAATAAAATTGGTCTGAGCAATTCCTGTAGGTAGCTGTATCAAGCAGAAATCTCCCTATGGAATCCAAAAAATAAATAAGTAACTTAAGTACTGACTTTCTTACTTACAACAAAAATAAAAAAATTGTCGTATGCTCAGACCTCAGAATACAGAACAAACGGTTTTGTTCTATATTCTGAGGCTCAGACCAATAAGTCGTATGTGGGTAAGGCCCTGTCCGCACAGCGATATTTCACCGCACGTTTTTTTATCGTAAAAATCTGTGACACATGGGATCTTATAGGACTATCTGCACATGCAGTAAAAAAATCGAGCGAAAAAAAAACTGTGGTTTGATGCAAATTGAAATGCGATATTATTTCCGCGCGAATATTTTATCGCTGTGCGGACAGGACCTTAGGTAATAGCCGGACCAACTACTTGTAGTAAATTATCCAATGATTTTTTTGTCATTCTTTACTTTTTATTGTATTTTCATAGCTCTTGATGCCTTATAAAGAAAAATCATTGCATAGGTCTCTGTAAATGGGTGAATCCAATGTTCGTGACATCTTTTGATACTTACGTCTTTTACGCCGCCGCAGTATTAGATAAATTATTTAGTTCTGTTATCCGTTTTAGACGTACGTACGTCTTAGCCGAGAACTATATTACTTACAAGTATTAACAAAAACCGTGCCAAATTTTTATTCGCAGTGCGTACCTACTTGTTGTAATTCCGTACACGGAATATAATACTTACGCAAGAATAAAAACCTTGCGGTGAAATATCGCTGTGCGGACAGGCCCAGGCCGTGAATTTTGCCACTTTATGAAACAAAATAATGTCTCATAAGGCAAGGAGCTTCTATAGGTAAAATATAAGCTCCTTGCTCATAAGGTTATTCGGGGCTATTCCGTCAGCGGGGTTATTCCGTCGTTTGGCTGTAACTTTTATAATAAAACTAGCTGACCCCGCAAACGTTGTTTTGCCTTATAAATAAAATAAAAAAAAATAAGGGTGGACAACCCTTATCACTAAGGGGTATGAAAAATAGATGTTAGCCGATTCTCAGACCTACTCAATATGCATCTCCCCCGCGGGGAGTCTCTCGAATGCCTAGCGTCCCTAGGGCGTCCGTGTCGGTAGGGAGCGACATGCCCGAGGGTGCCTCTAAAGGCTCGGACCTCGGCTCGGGCACATCGTGTCGTGGCGGAGGCGGGGAGAAGCGCCCCGACTCGAACGGATCGGAGGATTCATAGGATGGTGAGGAGCCTTATCGAAGTAGCGCCTAGACGCTTTGTTCATGAATCCGGCTATGCTGGGGAGATCGAAATCTTTATGGAGATCTACGTTGCGCACGTACCAGGGACAACCTGTTGCCATGTGCAAGAATCGGTTTTGAATAACCTGAAGTTTGTTGATGTTGGTATGAGTGGCGTGTGCAAAGACAACGCTAGCGTACGTCATAATAGGGCGTACACAAGCTTTGTAAAGTGTTCTCTTATTTCTAAGGGACAATTTACTTCGCTTCCCTAGGAGGTGGTATAAGCGACCTAGCACGAAGTAGGCCCTATCACGGACTTCCTTGATGTGAGGTGCAAACGTTAGCTGACGGTCTAGGGTAACTCCCAGGTATTTGACCTTGGATACCAGAGGTATTGGTCTATCGAACATGGAGATGGTAGGGAGCGAGCGGCCCTGTGATGAACCACGACTAAAGTAGATGGCAGCACTTTTGTCGGGGTTCACCTCAATTCGCCACTTGCGAAACCAGTCACCTAGAGTGGAGGCGGCAGCTTTGGAGCTTCTCACCCAGGAGCGATTCCTATGGGAGTAGTATATGGCAGTGTCGTCCGCGAATAGAGCGAGCTCAGTGCCTCGTGTTTTGGGGATGTCGTTCACATAAAGTGAGAAAGTGAGAAGAGCAGAGGAGAGAGCACGGACCCTTGAGGGACACCGGCTCTGGCTGGGCGAGGAAGGGAGCGCGTTCCCTCGACGCGGTAGTGAAAGGAACGGTTTGACAGGAAATCTCGTATGATGAGCACGAGTCTGTCCGGCACGTTGAATTTGTATAGCTTATAGATTAAGCCTTTGTGCCAGACCTTGTCAAACGCCTTTGCCACGTCGAAGAAAATCACTCCGGTGCCTATCGGTCGTCGGGCGCTAAAGCCCTCGAGAATGTGCTCCGTTAGGCGGTGCACTTGGTTTATGCATGAGTGACGAGCTCGGAAGCCGAATTGGTCGTTGATGAGGACATTAGAAGAGGTAATAAACTCTTTGAGTCTCGAAAGTAGGATTCGCTCTTATAGCTTTCCTAGGGAGGTGAAGAGGCTAATGGGTCTATAGCTAGACGGAATGGTAGGGTCTTTGCTGGGCTTACGAATGCCGATAACGTCGGCATCCTTCCACGCTGAGGGAAAGATACCGTTCGTCATGGCCGCGTTAAAAATCATGACTAATAGCATGAGACGCTGGGCAGGTAGGATCTTAAGGACCCTGTTAAAGATGCCATCTTGTCCTGGGGACTTGCGGGGACGCAGGTCTTTAACTAATGTTTGCACCTCATCGAGGGTAACCGGACTGAGTGGAGGAGATGTAAGCGGTAGGGAGGAGAGTCTTTCGACCTCTTCGTCTACATGCTGAACATGGGCTGGGTCTGCGGGGAGAGTGCTTAGAGAGCATTGAGCCTCCAGACTGTCGGCTAGGCATTCGGCTTTTTCGTCGTCGTCAAAGGCGACGGTGAGGTCAGTGCGACGGAGAGGTGGGAGTGTTGACTCCTTGTCTGGCTTAAAGGTACGTGCCAAGCGCCAGTAGGCCTGGTGCGACGGCTCGATATCTTTAAGCAGATCGTCCCATCGGCGATTCCGTAAGTCCTGCATGCGCCGCTTCACCTCGCGTTGTACAGCCCTCATGCGAGACCGGTTGTCGTCGGTGGGACGAGAGTCGTAGGCGCGGGTAGCCGCGTTCTTGGCCCTCAGCAGCCTTCTCATGTCGTCAGGGAGTCTCCATCGATGGTTGTCCATCGCTGGAGCCTCCCTGGACGCCTCGTTCACGGCGGTCTGGAGGTGGCTGGTGAGGGCCCCGATCGTGTTCTCCGCGTCTGCAAAAATGCATATTATGACAAGCAGGCATTTCATAAATGCATTATTAATACATATTGACTTATTAAGTTGGTTACAAAAACCAAAAATAATATTTTACAAATAATTTGTTTGACTAAATTTCAATTACTTGTTTACTTATAAGTACAAACTTTTTGTTTACTTACCTACAAAATTTTCAATTTGCTATTTATCAATTTAAATAAGTATTTACCTATTATTAATTTATAAACTACCATTAAAATATAATATTTATCGCAATGCGCGTCCAATCATTTAAACTAAAGTAAAACAGAACGTCATTCATGCGTTGTTCTGGGTTCTCTATTGTGTTCCCTAACTTTCTTTTCCATAATGAAAAGTACCATATTTTTTTTTGTCCTAAATCATTTTTTCGAATGATAACTTGCCCGAAGTTAATGTTACATAATATCACATGCCACAAAATTAAAATCCCTAAATACAATATACTTATGCCCGTTTTCACCAACAATCCCTAAAGCATTACTTAGATAGAGAACACCTTAAGTGAGTCCTTAAACAGTCCTCTTACCTAAATTCATTTTCACCATGCTAGGGAACACCTTTTTAGGGGTTGCCTAACTAAGTGACAGGACTTAAACCTGAACGAATTGCTATGAATTTCGATCTTAACTAAATACCAAAAAAAAAAAATTAGAAACAATGAAACAATTTTATTGTGAACATAAATTTGGGTACATAATGAGCAGAAAACATAGCTAAAATATAAGATTCACCAAATTTTACCATTACAGGTGTATTCACACTGTAATATCTACTTAAATACAAAATTTAATATAATAAAAATTTATGAGCAAAAGAACAGGTGATCAGTAATATTGCAAATATTCTTTTAAACTGTAGAAGCACTTGTCTAATAACCATTCTTTAATTATTCTTTTAAACTTATTTAGTTTAAGTTTGTCGTCCTTGAAAGAATCTGGTAATTTATTAAATATTATAAGTAATACACATATTAAAAGAATTCCGCGAGGCTATGGACGAAGCAAAATCAATGTTTTAAAAAGAAGATTTAAAGCATGAGTGTAGATAAAATTAATTATTTAGACAGGCCCTGTTTCAAAGCTCAGATTAATAAAATAATAAATGCAAAGCACATTCATGCGATGGAAATCACTTCCTACATCACAGTGAGGCCGAACGAGAACAAACGAGAATGTGATATGCGCCCTCCACACTCTCGCCGAGAACCACCGAGAACACTCGAGAAGCGAGAGTGTGATTAGTTTCTCGCGTTCTCGTTCTCGGGCTCGCCTGTTCTCGGCTTGGTGTCGGTTTTTTGGCCCGCTTCAAAGGGTTTCTCGGGCGAGAAAAGAGAACCGTATCACACTCTCGTTTGTTCTCGTTCGGCCTCACTGCGACGTAGGAAGTGATTTCCATCACTCTGTGTGCTTTGCATTTATTATTTATGATTATGAGCTTTGAAACAGGGCCTGTCTAAATAATTATTTTTATCTACACTCATGCTTTAAATCTTCTTTTCAAAACATTGATTTTGCTTCTAATTTTTTTTTGGTATTTAGTTAAAAACGAAATTCATAGCAATTGTTCAGGTTTAAGTCCCGTCTCAGCACTTATCCATTCCATCCCAGGTTTTTTTTCTATTCTATTTAATTTGGTATCCTCTATAAAATATTCTAAAACAGCTCATTGCTAACATTAAAACAACCAATATCCTAGTAAAAACGGATGATATAATTATAATGTTATGTTGTACTAATTTTTATAATATCACTCCTTCGCTTTTTCGATCCTACAAACTGCTGTGGTTTACTGTAAATACCAAAGCCGCTGCACTGTCAGTCGTCCATTTCGCATGACGGTCGAGAACGCAAGTGAGAAGGTCGCGTGAGTGTGGATACCTTCTCGTTTCTCGGGTCAAGTCTCGGCGAGACTTCTCGCCGAGATTTCTCGCGTGAGTCTGGAGGGCCTAATGCGGTTCTCTCTTCTCGCCCGAGAAACCCTTTGAAGCGGGCCAAAAAACCGACCCCGAGCCGAGAACAGGCGAGCCCGAGAACGAGAACGCGAGAAACTAATCACATTCACGCTTCTCGGGTGTTCTCGAGGGTTCTCGGCGAGAGTGTGGAGGGCGCATTAAAGTCATCTATTTCGCATAACGGTCGAGAACGCAAGTGAGAAGGTCGCGTGAGGGTAGATACCATCTCGTTTCTCGGGTCAAGTCTCGGCGAGACTTCTCGCGTGAGTATGGAGGGCCTATATTGGTTATGTGCTCGATGGTTCATGTCAACCTTGTGTCAACCTAACCCGCTCGTCGCTTCGCTCCTCGCTAACCTAAGAACAATATCTTTGTGTTTTTATAATTCGCATGTTTTTAGTATTAAAATTTAAGAAATGAACCCGTCCTCATAAGGCAGAAAAGTATTACACAAAAAGATGCAGTATGAAATCGGCCTTACATACTTTACTAGTTAGGTACTTTCGTGTTACTTTTACGTTACCGTAACATAGAAGTATGTATAAGTATATGTTACTCTGTGTTACTAAGTGGCAAAATACACGGCCTTACCCATGTAGCGGAAACAACTCAAAATTTGATAGAAACGTTATATTTTGATGTCATACATGTACTTATGCATGTTAAATTTCCGGTCACCCATTACGAGTACCGACCGCGCACATGGTGATCGACGACACAAAAATTGATATTTACTTAGAAACCTTAGGCCTATATTTTGATGTCATACATGCATGTTAAATTTGGTTGCAATAAGTTAAAGCATACTCAAGTTATCGTGCTAACCAGGGTTGCCAGGTGTTCGGTATTTTACCGAACCGTTCGGTATTTTAGCACTGTGTTCGGTGTTCGGTATAACAAAAATACCGAAGTAAGAAAAAATTAATCAGAAAAAAAATACCGAACCTCCCATAGGTTCGGTATTTTTTTTCTGATTAATTTTTCACCCTGATAAACGAATCGTGGCCTCGTTATCAGGGCCCATCTAGCCATTTCACATTTCGCTCTCTGGCAAAAGCACCCCCCCCAAAACCTAGGATATGCGCGAGGCAAAAGATCAGCAATACAGCAAGAGAGGAGCTTTTTTTTTTTGCTCACTGTTCGGTATTTTTTTGGAAAAGACCTGGCAACCCTGGTGCTAACGCACAGATAAACATACAGACACACACACAGACATAATTTTAAAAACGGTATTTTGGACTCAGGGAGGTCCAAAACGTGTAAATCCGTCAAAATCTCCAGGTCGAATTTTTTTAGGTGGCTACTGGACCTCTCGGTGGAAAATCTCGACCTCCGGCCGAGTTGCCTATTGCCTAAAAATGGTAGTGGTCAGGTCGGCCACTGGGTAGGTTAGGGTTATTTTTTTTATGACCAGGCGGAGTGCACTGTTTTTGGGAGATTCTAGTGTTTTATGCAACCTACATGGCAGAGTAGAAAGGTGCACTCCGCCTGGTCGCTGCCTTGAGCCTTGAAAAGGGAAGATACGGCATCCTCCTCTTATCGCATCTTTTTTTTTTTTTACTTTCAAAAAGCAGACCTCGTTAGTCGTCAACTACATACACAAACTATGCTGAACGTGTCGCTGTCGTACGACTTGTATTTTTTATCTCGCTCACCTAACAATGCAGCTGAGACGTAGTAGAGCCATTGATCTCAGTTTTGTAGGCACACGCGCGTTACTTGGGTAAGTATCTACTCTTTTTTGCTCTAATCTAAGGTCACTGTAGTGTCATTCGCCTTGGTGGAATTCGCTTCAAAGACTTTTCACTACAGCGTACCTACCTACCACGCTAAAATATTTCGCCACAACGATCTGTCGCTACCTCAGACCAATAAAAAAGGTCGCTTAAGGAAAATGCTAAGCGATATGCCGAAAAACAACGTTCTCATCTCACCTATCTAGTCATTTTGATAAGTAGTTTTAATAAATATCCGTGGGAGATTACGCCTATCGCAGGAAACGGTTTCCGTCTCTGGGTATGTGGGATATACAGCAATTATTCGTTGGTAAAAATGCGCGTGCTGTGGTCGTTTGGAATCCTGGCATTGGGACTGTTTGTGGCAGTTGACCCTGTTGGAGCCGTGGTGGGCGGGGACCCCGCATCAGCTCCGGAGCCTGATGCAGCGGTAGTGTTTGCACAAAGACACGGCAGGAGCGCGCGCATCGAAGGACTCAAGGATGAAAGATTGGGTTACTATTCGTTTTTCGGAATAAGGTAGTGTACTGTAGCACAACAGCAATTGCTTTATATCTTCGTTTAGTTAATACGCTACCATTTTAACTAGTTACGGATATTTACTTTCGATGTTACGCAATTTATTGACACGAAAAAATAATGAAAAATTGAACCCGGACTGCTGATTTAGTTAGTGTAACATCTATCCTGGTTGTTGACTTTTTTTTGTTGGTTGAAGGTTTGTTACTATTATTTTGAGGATCTACATGACTCATTCTCTCAGAGATAGGTAGGAACACGGTAATATTGGTAGGAGTGACACTCGAGATCACCAATGTTAAAAGTTATGCCCAACTAGAGTTACCATCCGTCCGGATTAGTCCGGACATGTCCGGACTTCTAGGGTTCTGTCCGGCCCTCTAGTTTGTCCGGATTTTTGTTGATGTTTGATATTTGCATTTTGTGATTAAAATGTCCGTGACTTTTTTGAACTGTCAGCCATTTTGTCAGGACTTTTCGAATTTCTAAATGGGAACCCTATGCCCAACCCTTTTTTGGATTATGAGCGTGAGTACAATATTTACCTATTAAGTCTCTAAGTATTAACTAAAAATTACCTTTTATTTATTACAAGCATAATTACAAGCATAGCTAAAAATTACCTTTTATTTATTACATTTATTACAAGCAAAAATTATCTTTTATTTATTGACGTTAGTCATACAGCTACGGGTATTTTATTTTTTTATTAATATAAAAGTAAAAGATGTCAAAACTGAGTTTGACTGACAACACAACAATTCAGCGCGAGACATTCAATGCAATATGCTGAGCTGTTGATTTGAAAATTTGAGACATAATTATTATATATGATATTTCTGTTTGCTTGTTGTATTGTGTCAATAAATGTTTCTTTCTTTCTTTCAATGTAAAATCACATTTTTGTTTTTGACGGAGAAATTCTTGGTATTTATCTCACCTAATGGTACAGTCAGCTTCATAATGATATGAGGTGCCAAGGTGGTCAAAAACATGTTAGGATCAAAGTTTCAATAATATCTTTGCATTTAAAGTTATCAAAATATTGTTCACAACCAACCAGTCTTATATATCTTCATACCATAAATCTCCAATTACATATACACGATTAAAATGATCTTTTATATGTACGCATCGTAACTGTTCATTGGTATCTAAGCGTTCAAAGTACTCATAAATATCTTCACTTACATAGATTATTCCATTTTCAATAGATTGAAAGTTAGACATTAAGGGCCTTCACAGATTTTTCTTTAAATTGGTATTTTTGCGTTTGGTTATGTTTTAATTTAGTTTTTTTAGACGGAAAATTTGCCATGGGAACTTGCCCACGGTAACAACGAATTTTTATACCAACTTCTGTCAGCGATTTTGTGAGCAATTTTGTTAGCAAGTTAATTTACGGTCGTTCCTTTTTAGAGCGACAAAAAAAAATCGCTTCGCCTGAGATACAGACCGACTTTAATGATGAGCAATTTTTTGTAGCAACTAGCCCTTTAAGGATGTATTTCAATTTTCTCATTGTAGCGTAAATTATAGCTCACTATTGGTCGTTATTAAGAAGCGCTTTCACCATTAGTTAGTTTTGTTAAACTATAGTTATTTTACACCAATTAGAAAGCTTTCTTACGCTGTCTCCTTGGCTTCACCGGTTTTGGGACGCACTCTAAATATTGAACTCTAATTATTTTTATATTCTATAACAAAATAGCTCAGCGATTGTCGCTAGTGGACGAACTCCCTAAACGATTTTGAATTGATGTTAGCAGAGATTGATAACCCAAGGTAACAAAATATAACGCAACAGAAATAAAAAAGATCATTAATATTATTTTATTTAGTTTAAACTAGAGGAGATAAATAATATTTTAATTAAGACTCTCAGCAGTGTCATAGCAGATGATTGCATTATTGTGAGCAAAAAAAAGAGGAAAAAAATTATGTAGTAATTGCATTGATGATTTAACATACAGAATAATAATATAAACTAAGCCTATAGTAAAAGTTCTCAAACAATTGTAAATTCAACCTTTCATTTGTAAAAGAAGATACTCAAAAGTTATAATCGGTTAAAGGTGGTCCTGTAATCGTGACTGACAGGTATCCATATCTTATAGTCTAGGTAAAATTTACAACTTCTATAAATGACTACTCTTAGTAAAACATTAGTAAAAATAAAATATCACACCTTCCTGTTCACTGAATAAAAAGAAGTAGCGCAGAAGGTGGTCTCTAGATCGAACGCCATATGTTCACATTAAGTGGGAACCACAATAATATTTGAAATACCTAGATTATAAGATATGGATACCTGTCAGTCACGATTGAGGGACCACCTTCAACCTATTATAAATTTTGAGTGTTTTCTTTTACAAATGAAAGGTTGAATTTACAATTGTTTGAGAACTTTTACTATAGGCTTAGTTTATATTATTATTCTGTATGTTAAATCATCAATGCAATTACTACATAATTTTTTTCCTCTCTTTTTTTTTGCTCACAATAATGCTGAAGCATTCAAAAGCTTGGCCCGCCCGCACTTGGCCAGCGTGGTTGACTAAGGTCTAATCGCCCCTAATGTAGGGTAGGCTCGAGACCCTCGGTGGAGATATTATATGAGCTGTTGATGATGATTTATTCATGACCCATGACATACTAAATTCGATTATATATGCAGCCTTTTATCCAAAAACATATCTAAGTTGCAATAGAAAATTGCATTAAAATCTGTAAATATTTTCTTTTCATTGATTGATATTTTAATCAGCATTTAATTTCAGCATTTTAGCAATTCATTTATATTAATAAATATAACGATTTCTAGAATTCGGCAAAATTAATACCTTAGATTTAGAGCCCCTGCATTTGTCATATGACATATGCATATGACAGCTCTGGATAGTTTACCTTTGTTTACAGGAAGGGAGTGTATGGACCGTAGTACCCCGGAATAGCGTTTACTTTTCTTTACCACCAAGATATTTTTGATAACTTTGAGTGCTTAGATACCATTGAATAGTTATTCGCGAATATATAATTGGTCATCTTAACACATTACATAATATTGGAATTGTGTTGTTAAGATAATATTGAGTACTCTAGATGGTTACAACAATAAGATACTCTAACAGCGCATATAATATTGAATTTTTGTCTGTTAGATAATTTTGATCAGTCTTGACAATCAGATATTTATGAAGCTGACTGTACCGAAGTGATGATAAGGTCGAAATTGAAAATCCGAACCTTCTATCACTGAGGGACTGACTAGACTACCCTAGTATCTATCTTATTATATTTAACTGTAGTACCTATCTTGTCTTTAACTGTCGGAACACAATAGTGCTGCTAATACCTAAGTACTATTGCTATGGAGTCGGATGGTGGTAAAGGCCTTATCAAAGTCTGTCCAAACGGAGTTGATACAAGACAAGCCCTAGCACCAATTAAACCGAGAACAAATTGTGATGCTCCGAGTTGCAACCCGGGACGCTTCTATTTTCCTACATTTTGACAGCTGTCTGATGTCAAAACATACGGGAACTCGATTTGGTTTTGGTTCCTACGATCAATTATACTGAGTGAGTGAGTGAGTAGCAAAAGCAATCCCAACCTTGGTAAAACCTAAGCAGAAAAAGCGCCACCAATAGATTTGTAATTTATTGCTACTGAATCAGCTATTCCGCTTACATAAAGATATTATGGAATAATTTTACTTTTGCGTTTACAAACGCGTAAATATTACTAGAAAAAATGCACTGAAAAATATCGACTTGCCTCAGGCGGGAATCGAACCCGCATCTTCCGCAATCCGGGCGGCTGCGTTGACCATTACGCCACCGAGACACTTCTTTCGCTGTTGAAATTTGTCAGTGCTTGGTGCTTATGTTTTTATGGTAAACATTGTTTCATCTTTGAAATTTGCACTTCTTAGACCCGAACGGAAGATGCGGGTTCGATTCCCGCCTGAGGCAATTAGTTTTTTTTTCAGTGCATTTTTCTAATAAAGATATTGTATACTGAACAGATATGCAGAGCCTCCTATGGGTATTAGAAGATTCCAACGACCAGTTCGTCGATTGATGGCAGGGGAATTCAACGCTACATCACCATGTTCAAAGTGTCCACAACCGGATTCTCAGTCACCACAACAAGTAATAGGTCACGAGGATTGCTTGTGTCTCAACGTGTTCTCTCCCAAGATGCCTGGAGAGGAGAAAGGTAATAATAAGCGTGTAGGCACAGACTACTCATCTAAATATACAGAATAATATACTGTTAAGTACAGTAGATCTAATGGATTTGAACCATTCTTACCAGTTTCAATTACGTTTTATCATGATTTTCCTACCCTGCTTCCAATTTATTTGGGATCGGTGCAGTATTGCCTTGATATCGATAATACTGCTTAAGGATTTGGCATTACATTTTTTACGGCCGTGTGCCTGACAACCAACCCTACTTGGGAACGACTGCTATCTTTCGACAGCACCCGGGACCACCGGCTTAACGTGCCTTCCACGGCACGAAGGAAAATCGATTTGAATTTTTCGGTGACCCATCTGAGTACCGACCACGCACTTTGTAGCTTAACTTTCGTGATCGTTACTAAGAACGCACGACCGCACCATCTTCCTCCTCCACAACCACCACCGTCTCAATTACGTTTACGGTTATGAAATGATTTGCTAGCTACCAATGTGACTTGACGTCAGCATTTATTGCTACAAGAGATATTTTTCTAGCATTCATCATACAGTTCAATTCATACAACAATTCTCGTTTAGGCTCCGTATATACCTATCCCTAATTTAGGTATCAGATTCAGTTACTTTTTTAATTCGAATATTTTATAGTCGTTTCAGTCGATGACATAGCTCCATATCATACATAACATCCCTTGTATTACTACAAACTTAGCTAAGCAATTACTGGAGGTAGATTGCTTTTCTTTGTCATGTGCTTTTCCTGGGTCCATTTATTCTAAAATACACATTTTTACTATTGAATAGGGTCTCCCGTTATCGTCTTTATCCACGGTGGCAACTATCGCACTGGATCAGCAGCTCCATATGGAGTGAGTAAGATTTACCTATACTTTTTTGTGTCAGAAGTATCTCATTTACTTTTATTACGTAGCTTATGTTATATGTTTTAGGGCAAACATTTAACTCAAGAGGATACAATCTTGGTTGTGCCACAATACCGCTTAGGTTCACTCGGATTTATCACCAACGGACAAAAAGAAGCTACAGGAAATGCTGGCCTATTTGATCTTCATGTTGCTCTGACTTGGGTAAGTATGATTTCATAAGCATAGGCTTGGCCATTGATTTATGATATAGTGTAAAAATTGAGCAGGTTAATCGATGTAAAACTACACAGGGACAATGATGCTTAGGGATAAAGTTTTAATCTTTTAGGTAAAAGACTACATAGAATTCTTCGGCGGCGATCCAACACGAGTTACCGTTATGGGACAAGGTTCCGGGGGTAGCGCGGCTTCCTTGATAGCGCTATCATCAGAAGGCCGTGACAACCATGGCGTTGTTGCTCTGTCAGGCACGGCGCTCTCACCAGGCGCTGTTCGTGTTGATCCAGCGAAGCACACCAGAGAACTTGCCAAGCGTACCGATTGCCCTGAAAGTCCTATTGAGAGATTGGTTCTCTGTTTGAGAATGCAACCAGTCGAGAAAATAATACTGGTACGTGCTCTTTTTATATTTACTAACTGTATCAGTATCACTGGTTTCTTGCTAGTAAATTTGCTGTTATAATTATTTACTATCTATAGACCACATTTTTGATATATTTTGTTTTTTTGTAGGCTGATAATAGTGGTATTTCGTCTGTAGACGCTGTGAAATTCTTGGAAGACATTTCAGGAAAGTCAGGTAAGTAGTTTCTTTTTTGTCATAAACTGGTAAGAGTAATATTAACTTAATGGTGTTGTATCAACTAAATGATCTTAACCTCAGTAATATACTTGATAATACTTTCCTTAACGAGCGTGAATTATTATTTTGCACAGGAGCTGGTGCTCGCGTTGAAGGCGAAGATGACAAACGTGGTCTGCCCACATTGATAACTGAACAGCCATCTGACTCACTTAAGAAAAAGAAACAGAAAGTCCCTATGCTTACTGGAGTCAACACAGCGGAAACAATTCAAGCTGTTTTTGGTACTCATTTTCTTATTTGTTTTATTTCTTGTCACTTCTGCATAGATCTTTAAATGTCGTTCTCTTTTGTAACAGGAAAATATTCCAAAACCCTCGTTAGCTCGCTGCAGAAAAGTACCGACTTTATAAAAAAGGAAATCATTGGAGGTCTTTCACGTGCAGTAGAAAGTGTGGAAGGCTTACTACCAATTAAGAAGACAGATTTGCGTAATATACCAATCTTGGGCAATTTCGAAGAATATTACAACAGATTGGCCCAAAATGGAGCCGATGTCATTCAAGGATTATCTTCGATCGCTGAAGTGACAGGTCAGATTATTATTGTAATATAATTCTGGCTTCTAAATTTAGCTTCAAAGGCATTTAATCGGCATATTTATATGCGAAGCAGAGCCAACAGCTTCGAAATACACTATAGGAACCGATGGATGGGACATTCACTTGTCCCCAACGCTGTATTAAAATATCAACTATTAGTATTTCATATAGAGATTTGAGACAGACCCCAAAAAAGTCGAGAAGGGTCCAGAATATCGATTTTTTGTTCGCCGCCTGCTCTTTACCTGCACCCCTCGTACGTATCCCCTTTTAATCCCCAGACAACCAGAATTATTATTAAACTCGACATTTATCATAGCAACTAAATAATAGGAATATTTTATTTACACAAATGCATTATATTTATCTACCAACATTATTTTACACACTGGCATTGAATGGAACTAATTTTTTATCAATTCCGGTCGCAATATTTGCAATGTTCGCTGAAACATGATAACTAGAACAGTTATGACTCTGAAATTAATTATTATAACAAATTATAAGTGGAACCGAATCGTATTTTTCTGGTTCGATGTTTTTGAATATGAAAATTGTTTTTGTCAAAAATTATCACACGCGAATATTGTCATCCGCTTGTTAATACGGGATACAATACCCACCTCTAGCCCACCTCAGACTAAATACCCACAGATACCCATTTGAGCTGATTCCATTCCGAACGTCTAATAACTATAGATAGAAAAATCGTATCAGTTTATTCTTAATAAATTTTTATAGAAGTCTAATTTAATTAGTAGTTAAAAAGCTTCTATTTACACTTATTGTCTCTTAAACATATATAGGTACGCACATTTTGCTTAGCTCCATGGCTGATTTTTCAATCCTTAGATAAGCCTTAGATATTTTTTACACGTCGGACATTGTACTATACCGAAAAATTTAAATTACGTTATCAATTGTAATTTCTGTCTTGTATTGATTACAATACAATACAAGTGACAATTAACTTTTATCTCACGTTTGAAAAATTAGCCGCGTGTCGACTGAATTACAATTTTTTTGTGGATTAATTTACCAGGTGATGCGCTGTTCAACTTTCCTGCCTTTAAAAGCGTGCAGGAGTGGGGTGCGGCAGCACCTGCCTATCTGTATAGCTTTGAATTCTCAGGAAACCTAACAAAGGCCGCGCACTTTTTACCAGGGGTTCCTTTAGCAGGTAAATATTTGAGCTAGAATGATGGAATGATATACTTACAATACAATAGTCGCAGACTAAAGAATTTTTTTTATTTGGTCTGAAACAATAGTGCTAAAGCTTCTTGTTTCGACGGAGTAGTGTCGTGGTTTTTTTTGTGATTTGGCTTTAGTTTTGTTTCCTTGTAGAGGGAGGAAACAATATGCTCCTATAGTTCGATTCGAGCCAGAGTCCTCAAGGATCCTTGCATTTTCTCTTTTTCTTCTTATTTTAAGTGAATGATACCCGGAAACAGAATGCTCCGAGTAGAAATCTTAGTTATGTTACACGTACGAACTTCAGTCCGACACCCACTAATAACCTATGCTAATTTAAGTATGTTATTAGTTAATGAATTTAATCATTACCTAAATACCTACTTAAATTGAAGATTCTAGTGGACCCTCGACATAAGAGCTGCTATCTTATCTAATTTAGTAATAAACATTATTTGCACTTTATTTGCTTAGTAATGAGAATTTTGCGAACTAAAGAGACATTCTGTGAAAGGGACCTTTTGCGACCAGTGGACATTTTGCGAAGTGGACTTTCTGCGTCTGAGTCATCCATTTCCGCTTTTTCTGTACGCTAATAGGTACTAATATTTAATCTGTGACTAATTATCAATGAATAAGTTATACCTACTTCATCCTTACTAATATTATAAATGCGAAAGTAACTCTGTCTGTCTGTCTGTCTGTCTGTTAAGCTTTCACGTCTAAACCACTGAACCGATTTTGATGAAAATTGGTACAAATATAGATTAGATCTCGGGAAAGGACATAGGCTACTTTTTATTGCGAAAAAAAGGTTGTATGGGTTGAAAAAGGACATGAAAGTTTGTATGGAAGTTCGTCATTTTTGAAGATAGAACCATGAAACTTTGAATTTAGGCACTTAATAAGACAAAAAGAAATATTTGTTCTAAGATTTTTAAAATTTTGACCTTATGGGGGTGAAATAGTGGATGAAAGTTTGTATGCGACTTCGTCATTGTTAAAGATAAAACCATGATACTTTGAAATTATGGACTTAATAAGAAATATAGAAATATTAGTTCTAGGATTTTTGAAATTTAGACCCGTGTGGGGATGAAATTGGGGATGAAAATTTGTATGGAAGTTCGTCATGGTTAAAGATAAAACCATGAAACTTTGAATTTAGACACTTGATAAGAAATAAAGATCCAATCCAAGATGACGGTTGTGACTTTTTAATATAATATCGATATGGGTATCACTTTTGTGGTTTTCGGAGGTTCCGATTAGATCCAAGATGGCGGACGCGACTTTTTGACAAAATGTCAATATGGGTATCGTTTTCGTGGTTTTTGGGGGTCCGGATTACGAATAAAGCATCTATAACGAGATCCAATATGGCGGACGTGACTTTTTGACAAGATGTCAATACGGGTATCATTTTCGTGGTTTTCGGAGGTCCCGATTCCTAATACACCATCCATTTTGAGATCCAAGATGGCGGACGCGAATTTTTAACATTATGTCAATATGGGTATCGTTTTCGTGGTTTTCGGGGGTCCCGATTCCGAATACGACATCTATTTCGAGATCCAAGATGGCGGTTGCGACTATTTAATGTGAAATCGATATGGGTATCACTTTCGAGATTTTTGGGGGTTCTGACTCCGAATAAAATATCGATTTTGAGATCCAAGATGGCGGACGCGAATTTTTAACGTAGTGTCAATATGGGTATCGTTTTCGTGGTTTTTGGGGGTCCGGATTACGAATAAAACATCTATTTCGAGATCCAAGATGGCGGACGCGACTTTTTGACAAAATGTCAATATGGGTGTAATTTTCGTGGTTTTCGGGGGTCCTGATTCCGAATATGACATCTATTTCGAGATCCAAGATGGCGGTTGCGACTATTTAATGTAAAATCGATATGGGTATAATTTTCGAGAATTTTGGGGGTTCTGACTCCGAATAAAACATCGATTTTGAGATCCAAGATGGCGGACGTGACTTTTTAACTTAATAGTAATATGGGTATCATTTTCGAGGTTTTCGGGGGTCCTGATTCCAAATACATCATCTACGTCGAGATCCAAGATGGCAGATGGGATTTTTTATCATCTACGTCGAGGTCCAAGATGGCAGATGGGACTTTTTACATAAAAGCGATTTGGGTATCGATTTCGTAGTTTTCGGGGGTCGCGATTCCAAATACGTCATCAATTTCTAGATCCAAGATGGTGGACGCTACTTAACTTATTATTAATATGGATATCATTTTCGTGGTTTACAGGGTTCCATTTTGATATCCAAGATGGCGGACGCGAATTTTAAACTTGATATGGGTATCAGTTTTGTAGTTTTCGGAGGTCTCAAAATGGATGCTGTATTCGGAGTCAGGATTCAGAATACAGCATCCATTTTGAGATCCAAGATGGTGGACGTGACTTTTTAGCTTAATCGCTTTCACGCCTAACACCTGGACCGAATTTATTGAAATTTGGTACAAAAATAGACGAAACCTCGAAATGGAATAAAAGCTACTTACCTTTTTGTGAAAAAGGGAATGAAGGGGTTGAAATATGAGAAGAAAAATTTTATGCGATTCCTCATTACCGAAGATAAAACCATGAAATGCAAATATTGTTCTAGCGTTTTTGAAATATTGACTCATGTGGGGGTGAAAGGTTGCGAGTAAGTAGCAAAGGATGGAGAAACATAAAATGGTAGATTGTAAAAATGCCATTTACTGTAGGGCACTGCAGTTTGTATGTGTGTTTTTTGCATAATAAGTACCTACACAAAAAAAATGCTGCCTAAATAATTATTCCACGCGGACGAAGTCGCGGGCAAAAGCTAGTTTCTAATAAGTTTGGTAATCATAAGAAAAATATACTTTTGAAAACTGTTCTATTATCTGTTATAGCACCTGGTGATAGGAGTGTAATGGAAAAAGCAAAGAATAAAGGCCCAGCTCACGGTGACGAGCTAGCCTACATATTCGAACCATTGAATGACGATGGCACATCCATAGAGACAGAACCGTCCCAAATGGACGCTCGTGTACGCAAAAACTTTTTAGGTGTCATATCGAAGTTCACACATGATTTAGGACTCGCAAAGAAAAATACGTCCGTTTGGAGCGGTTTCTTTTCAGCACCGAAGGATGCAAATTCTTATATAAGAATCGGTGAAGATCTCAAAATGGATAAAGATTTTAGGTAAGTTAGATATCTAATGTCATCTCCCATGATTGCATGGGTGTCATGTGGGTGACATACAGTGGCATAGCAGCGGCGGCCGGCAGTCATGTGTAAAACCGTGACGAAAAGAATATAATGTATGAAACTGATATTACTAGAAAACACCATGTCGATGGCGACCTTCGTGTTAAATGTTATGGCCCCTCTTCACATTCGGCCAAGACGGCCGAAGACAGGCAAGCACGATAGTGTGGACGGCGTATTTGTCTATGAGTCACCATATTCGCCCTAAATGAATGGTCCAATACTCAAGAAAATTTAATTTAGGTACCCAGACCAATATTGGTCTGAGTTTAGGTACCTAGCTATCTATCGGAATTAGGGTCCACAAGTAATTTAAAAAGATGGAAATAAAAATAAGAAAATTAAGGAATCTCTGACACATAAAAAATTGGTTTGATGTTAAAAGGCCGAGAGAAATATATATATATTTTATTTTTCCACGCTCACACCAATTATCTAGCCCGAAGTAAGTATCATTAAGAACTTGTGTTACGGATACCAGATAAAGGACAATTTATTTTTAATATACATAATAATTCTAGATATTTTTATAAATAAACTTAAATAAATATATAAACAACCATGACTCGCAAAAAAACATTCGTGTTCATCACACAAACATTTGCCGCTACCAGGATTCGAACCCGGACTGCTTGATGTGTAGCCAGCTATACTGACCACTCCACCACGACGGCGTCAAGTATTTTTTTTATGTCGGGGTTAAGTAATTAAATTTTTTAATTTTACATTTTTACAACTATTTTTTGATGCACATTCTTATAATGATTAAATATACTGAGCAAATAGATAGCAGCAGCCGCTACGACTTCGACGTCCATCTTGAACGGACGACGGTGACGGGAATGAACACTCACGATTGTGTGGAGAGTAAGCCAAGATCGGGGCGAATATGCCCGAACATTTATTGGCCCGTCCTGGCCGAATGTGAAGAGGGGCCATGAAACGCTTTGTAGCGTTTGCCACTTGTCTAGTCACTCTGGGTTCTTATCAGTTTATTTACCAAACCAAATCGTTAACATATCGTTATGTTTGACATCTGACCGTTGCAAGTTATTCTAAAAATCTTAGGGTGAAAATGTCTTTAACGGCATTGTTTTAGATTTGGTTAATAAATAGTGGTTGTAAAATATTTTTTGCTTTAATCTAAGGATAAGGTCTCTATTTCCGTTCTGATTATTAGTACAGACAAAAAAATTGGCGCAGCTCTTCAGTGTGCCCACAGAAATTATTATTTCTGTGTTATTAAGAGGACCCTCTTTATTATTATTTCTGAGTGTGCCCGTGCGTTACCGTTTGTTATAAAAGAAAGTAATTACTACTAATGACTATCTAGGTAAAGTTAAGCATTAAAAATATTTTTTAGATTCTGCCAAATGGGGCTATGGGGCAACATGGTGGACCGACTCACAAGTTCGCTATGCCAGAACGAAATCAAGAACTTGCTCAAGCTGGTGCCGCTGCCAACGGAGCTGAACCCCATATCACTTCTCAATCCAATTACAAACCTTAAACCTACACAAAATATCTTAAAACCGTCACAAAATATCTTGCCAAAACCCCCACAAGAACTATTTCCAAGTGTGACCAAGTGGTTACTGAAAAAATAATAGAGAACATATAATAATAGAATACAATAAGTAGTAACGAAAAATACATTAATAAACAAATGAATATGACAGTTTCCAAAAAAATGCTTTTAGGTTCCCCCACGTTTTGCTATGGATGATTCTCTGGTCTGAGAGATGATTCTACAGAAATAATGATTGTTCCTGTGGATGATTCTAATAGGGAAGTAAATAAATCTACCTATGTACAGAACTTCGGAATAAGATTCCGATCCTCTTTATAAGCCGTAATTACTGTAATAGGTTCTGAAATAAAATATTTTTAATTACTCATTTTGTTTTCTTGCCTCAATATGGATATTTATTCCTTGGAGGCCAGTTGAAGGCTCATTTTCTTCATGATTCCTATTTTCACTATTATCGTAGGTAAGGAATATTTCAAGAACCTGTCCAAGGCCCATAGTCATTCAATGTCCATAGCAGACAAGGCACTTCTTATGTGCATTTTGCGACTTGAACTATACCTACCTATAAGGTGCGTAAAGTTGAACTTTTACTTTATTGTATTGGTCTGAGACTGGCACAGCGTAAAAACTTATAGTGCTTCAACGCCTAGAGTTGAGGAAATTGCCGCTTTCGTCTAGACATAGGTACGTAGGGTAGTCACATTTTTTATATAGTCTTTTAGGAATATAAGTAAGTACTTAATGTAAATATAAATATAAGAATTAAATTGGTTTTAAGTATTAGGGTGTTGTAAATCAGCAAAATGTTGTACGCAAAATGGCGGACGTTTGCAATGAGATTTGAAATAATCAAGAAGTAGATCCCATCGGATCTGAGCCAGTGCCGCTTTCGGTTTTGGTCAAAGCCTAGGTATGTTTTGGTGCAGAATAATCTACTATCCACATTAATTTACCTTCTCCCTCTTTTTTTCCCAATTATGGCCTACTGGCTTACCTTGTCACCTACAAACAGTGGCTAAGATTCCAATATGAGAAAGTTAGCAACTGATTTCTATGGCGCACATTCTCTGCCAACACATTATTCCATCCTTCTTTTAATGTGTGTCATTTAAAAGAGTCGTGGAAGTGAGTAGAGAGGTAGGTATCTGCCAAAGACGTGGTCACGGTAACCGTGGTACCTACCTACCTTACCTACCTATAAGCCAGGTCCACCACATCTCGCATCGTAAAACTGTATTTGGACTTCTTTACACTTCCGGTTACCTAACATCGGGTGGGAATGGACTCGTATCTCAGAACTTCTTTGTCAACAAAAATAATAGTTAAAAAAACTAAAACACACGCTTTTATTCTAAAAAGTGAAAAATTACTTTCTAGCTTAGCTTTTTAGTAAGTATAGATACTAAAGGTGAACGAAAAGTACAATTACTATTTAGAGAAAAGCGTTTCTTGAAAATATTCGATCGGTGCAGTTAAATTGAGTACCCAAAGTGAAAAATAACTTTTTAGTAAGTATAGAAACTAAATGATGAACGAAAAGAGAGAAAAGCGTGGGGTGCTCAATTACATTAGTTCTTGAAAATATTCGATCGGTGCAATTAAATTGAGCACCCCACGCTTTTCTCTAAATACTTTTCGTTCATCATTTAGTTTCTATAGGTACCTACTTACTAAAAAGTTATTTAAGTATCACTTTTTAGTTTTTTATTTAAGTAACATAAAAGCGTGTTTTTTAGTTTTTTTTAAAACTATTATTTTACTTTCTACTTTTTAGAATAGAATAGAATAGAATAATCTTTATTGTACACCTTAACAAAGAACATCAGTAAAACAATATTAATATTGTAATGTACATTGGGCGGTCTTCTCGCTATATGAGCGATCTCTTCCAGACAACCTTAGGATGGACAGGAAAGATTAAAATTACTAAAAGAAGCTGTTGGTGTGGCAAGACTGGCAAGTAAATAAATGAATATTAAAAACTTTTTAATGCGAATTATAACCGCCGATGAAAGTACTTACTTAATTACAACGCCATCTAGTGACGTATAGCTGAACTAATATTCCAAACGTTTAATATAATAGTCCGATTGGCGATTCTAATCAGGATAATGGGATATTCTTATGGAATTATTGTAATGTCATCGGTCTTTGATAAGTCTATAAAGTTTAAATGAAATCTGACCGTTTTAAGTAGGTCAAAATCGAGTCCAAACGAGTCGGTTACATACATACAAACACACATACAGGTGTAACTAATTTATGCGTGTTAAAACCACTAGTAACATGTAGGTAACTACTTGGATTAATGCTAACGTTATGTTATTAGTGTTTAGGTAGTGTACTTACTGCTTACCTTTAGAATGACAATTAAGCTGCTTACGTTACTTATTTGTCATTGTATACCTACTTGTTTAATGAACAAATTCTTTTCTCGAGTAGGTACCTACCTATGTATCGATTAAACATAACATAGGTGTGGTCACTTACAGTTTTTTTCCAACAACTTTATAACGGAATATTCCTTGACTTTGTAAACAAAATACCGATATGTAGAGCAAATAAATCTAGAGTAAATACTTTGTTCAGTAATTAATGTCAACACCTATTTTATGTAAATGTTAAAAATGCTACCTAATGCGCATAAATATTAAGCATGTTTTAGAACAGATACAGGTTGTTCCAAACTTTTTATTAGTGAAAATTATATTTTTGTTGATTCATATATCCTAGAAGAACTAATCATGAATCTTTACTTAAAAACATTGACATTGGAGCTGGTGCTATGCTGTTTCTGTTCGGTGCTGCTTAATCAAATCAATAGCGACTTGTATCTCCTCTCACCCTTTGACTCTTTTGAGCTCCTGCCAGATTTTTCTCACGAAGAAGTAGGAAAATTCATAATTTTGATTTGTGTCAATCAATCATAAATTTATAAATGAATACATAAGTTAGTACCTTAACAAATTAAATGACATATAAGTAGTTAACTTCGAATGATTATATTAAGTAGCGCACTTTTTTCAGGATTTCAAATGTTTTGAAAAATGTAAATTTAGGTAGGGTAGGTAGGTACCACAAAAATGTACTGTTATTTGGCCTTACAGAAGATCGGAGTCTTGCATTCTTTTAGCGTTGTATTTATGCTGGCGAATAAGGTTGCCGGAGCACCTGTCCACGGTGTAGGGAAGGGATTAGTGTTGGCAGCGTGCGTGTAACATACATCACAGTCTTACGAGTGTCTATAGGCCTCGATGACGGCTTACATGAAATAAAATAAAATGAAGCTGTACCTACGTATTTTACAAATGGTAAAGAAAGAGAGTGCTCTGTGAAACCAATACAAAGCTTTGGGGATTATAATAGTGCTAGCCGATTTATTGGTCTGAGAAAAAATAGTTGAAATAGTTTCTGGGATTTATAACCTACACCTCAGACCAATTAATATTGGTCTCAGACCTATAATAATATTGCATAATAAGTCGACCTACAATTAGGGTTACCATCCGTCTGGATTAGTCTGGACATGTCCGGACTTTGTACGGCTCTTTAGTTTGTCCGGCTTTTTTGTTTTAGATGGATTGTTAATATCCCACTCATCTAAAAGCGGCTTTTCCCATACTACTGTTACGAAGTAGGTACGTACCTGATGTTCACATTTTGTAATTAAAATGTCCGGAATTTTTTGAACTGTCAGGATTTTTGTCAGGACTTTTCAAATTTCTAAATGGTAACCCTACCTATAATAGTATTGCACAATCAAAATTCTTAATTTCAAGAAGACCTATAACAATATTGTACAGTCGAACCAACTGAATCATGACCCACTTGGCCGATCATTCCTTTAGAATCATAATTTTAGTTAGGTTTTCTTTGCTATCATGCGTGTTGCACTTACATAGTACGTTTTAAATATGAATAAAAATGCGTCATTACGGGTCAGAGATCTACGCAATTTTAATCTTTGTTATCACTGCACTAAAGTCTCAATTGGAATTTTAAATAAGATGTCGTTCATAATCTAAACTCTTTTCACTACTGAGAAAATGGAATAACTATTATATTTTTTAAAATAAATTGACGTTATGTGTCAGATGTCAAGTAGTAGTCTGAACAAATTTTAAAAAGCCATATTTATTTGACACTGTCAGTGTCTAAAAAATTGATAACAGGTTCGTTACTTAGAAATGTACAGTCAACAGCACGTCGGGCTATACAAAACTGTCAAATTTCTCCAAACCATTTTCAACCTAAGACTATTCAATGTAAAGCGCATAATCGATTGGGAAAATTTGACAGTTTGTGGTAACCCAACGTGCTGTTGTCTGTACGTTCAAGCGAATTTCATCCTACTTTGTATAGAGTGACTGTAGGAAAATGATCTTAAGGTGGGTCATGATTCAATTTGGTCGACTGTACAATAGTTTTGTTGTGACATTCAATATTAGGTACTTATTAAAATTATTGTAGTTCTAGGGCCCGCTCGTTATAAGTAGCTAAATGTGGTTCTTCTGCGTATTTTATTTTCAAATTAATTTTTTATAGTAATATAATTAAATAGCTCATTTGATACATTTTTTAAATATATGTAGTGTAAGAGATGGAGATGCACCAAATGTCACCCATTGCACTTGTCACGTTGTAAGTAACGTGCGCGCACCTCAGACCATTTGGTCTAGGACGCGCACCTGCGCACCTCCATACATATCCATGGGCTTGATAAGAGTCAGATAACTCAGATCATTATGATCTGAGGTGAGGAAATAGTTACGGTGACACAAGTCCCAGAGCGCGACGCACCTGCTCTAAAATACAAATATAAAAAAAACACCCTGTATTTTATGGGTTTAGTGTTATCTGTCAAGTTGGTATGCGGGCTTTGCAGTTCAAGTAGCTATCAATAGTAAAAGCTGGGTGACTGGTGTATATCAGAAGAGCACCGTCAACATCCTCCTCATTGCCACAGAGATCATCCAGCCACGATGTCTTTCACCAGGAGCATTTTTGTTATTTCCATTTGTATAATTTTCGCTAGCGTGGAATCCAATGTGATTGTACAACAAAATGGCGAAGAAATTAAGCCAGTGCCTGCTGAGGCTGCAGTGGCAGAGGCAACTGTTGAAAGTGTCCCCGCAGAAGTAGCAACTCAGCATGTAGCATCGACGAATGCAGATGACTGCGTGCCGATAGGACAGTTTGTAAGTATTTTTAAATTAGAAGGTTTAAAATCTAAATATGATAAAGTAAACTGCCGCTCTATTTACTAACGTTAAAACCAACACTATTCTATTCATAATTAAAGGCGTCGCAATACATTAATGTTACGCATTTTGGAAATGTCAAGTGAAAATGTAATTAAGTAGCAAAAAAAAATACGTTTTTACAACAAGAACTCGGGAGAAACTCAAACTAAAACTAAATCGTTACCTATCGTTTTCATACGTTTTATTAGCTGACAGCTGTAAAAATGTATGAAAACGATAATGATTTATTTTTGGTAAAAACGTTGTAAATAGCGCGATAAGTAACCTATACCACTACCTATACACTTTATGGACAGGCTCCCACAAATACAATACTCTTTAGAGACAAAACTTAAATGCTATTGTCTCAGACCAATAAAGACTTTTTATTGGCCTGAGGCTAGTGTAAGAAAAAATTTGCATTTATGGAAGGTTTGACCCGCAGCTTTCTGTTAGGGTTCATGATCATGAGCGTTAGCGAAATAAAAAATATGGAAAATCTTGAATGTGCAGTTTTGTTATTGTTGAATTGAGGTTTTTATGGTAATAGATCAAATTAAACAGCAAAAAATAATACATCGAAATCAGGCCTGGTTGTTCGCAATAACACTTTTTTGTAAGAAGTTTTAATTTCATTACAATTAGAAGAAGTAAAGCATTATAAAATTATCTTTAATATGAGTACAGTCTTCTTTATGTCATAAACCTAATTCCAATGTTTTGGAAGTTATTGAGATTTTTGCCACCGACTCGCTGTATTGTGAATACTTATAGGTAACTGCAACATTTTTGTGTGCAAATGTCACAACTAAGAATATTTTTCTGCTTTCAGTGTACATATCACAGCCAATGCTGTTCAAACGCTTGTTTGGGATACATGAAGAGATGTGTTACGGGAAGTGGATAACTCACACATAGAACTCGCTACATAGAACATTCAACACCAAAACCATTTAAAATTCGATATTCTTATTAAAAATGCTTTATTGCATAATAGACATAAATGACCCATTACAGTAAAGACCTTGACCGCAATTAGGTACTTATATAAGTACCTAATTTACTTAATTAGAAAAATTTCATCATAAGGTACTTACTCCCAAGAATTTTATTTTCATCAAATTAGATATATTTGTGATCTGATCACACAATAAAATAGGTGCCTACTTAGGTACACTTACTATTTAAAATAATATAGAAATTATCTATTTATTGAAATGTATCAAAGCTATTGTACCAATTAAATGATCAATAGGTGACATCAAATGTGATCAAACAAATGACTGATGCATATTCGGAGAGCTTATTTTTTTAATCTGTTCTGTACTTTGACATAGGTCATTTCAACTATTGTAAATCTGTAAAATTACTTACTATGTTTGTGCAATTAAATATATATATATATTAATTATTATACACGTAATTTTCATTTACAACATTCTCTTTAATTTTATTAGTGGTTTTTCTTTTCCTGAATCTGATCTTTTTCTGTCAAGTCAACTTAATCAACAAGTTAACACTAATAAATAGTATTCTACTTATCATAAATGTTACTATTTTGAAAACGCTAGAATAGTCGCGGAACCACAGGTTTTAGCAAAGCCAACAAAAACAAGCTTATCTACCGTTATGGTGATAGCAAATCGCGATTTGAATTTGCTAACTTTATCCTCGACATTTAGCATATGAATAATTCATATAGGTGGCTAGTAGGCAATTGTAAACCATCGAACGCACTTCTAAATTGCATAGGTACCTGAACTTTCGCACAGTATTTGTTAGTAAGTCATGAATAATCTATCTATCAATATCGAGCTTGGATACGTAAACAAATTCCAAGTAAAAGCCTGTGTGTGTCATATGATCCATTCTCGTATAATAACGAAACAATACCGGCAATACTCGTCATTGCGATTCTGATTTCTGCGCCGTAATGTCTTTCAAAGGGAGCGTTTTTGTTTTGACGATTTGTGTTGTTGTTTGTGTTCATTCCAATGTTATTACAAGAAATAATGGAGTAACAGCTAGACAAGCAACTGCTGCTGAAACTTTTGGCAATGTTCCTGTAGAAGTAGCCTTTCAGACAACAACTGGGGAATGTGTGCCCGTGGGACAATTTGTAAGTATTCTTGAATAAGTAGGTAGTGAGTTGTTTATTATGATACAGTAGGTAGGTATATCACAATGATATACTTACTATCAACAATTTTGGTGATTCATTCCTTGTGGATATAAAATCAACCAGTTGAATACCTATAGATAGAAATGTTTAAAACGGATTCAATAGGTAATAAAATGGTTTCATTTTACCGTGACTTCGCTTGCGTTAGTAGTTTCTTTTCTATTCCTAAAGAATGATTTTCTCACTGGATAAAATTTGAGAATGTGTTGTGATTGGAACACAAAACAATTTACCTACAATGATTCAGTAAACTTATGACTTGGCATACCTGGCTGGGAAGTAGTGGGGCTACGCCAACCCTTATATTTCACATGTTACAATTTTTTTTTTTTAAATTGGGAGTTGTCTTCCCTTGACTTTCTCGTATACCGGAAAGGACTCAAAAGTTGATACCTTATATTTTTATGTCATACATGCATGTTAAATTTTGGTCACCCCTCCGAGTACCGACCGCGCACTTGGTTGCTTAACTTTCGTGATCGACAGCTCAAAAGTTGATAGAAACCTTATATTTTGATGTCATATGTATGTTAAATTTGGTTGCAATAAGTTAAAGCATACTCGTGTTATCGTGTTAACGCACAGACACACAGACACAGACATAATTCCAAAAACGGTATTTTTGGACTCAGGGAGGTCCAAAACGTGTAAATCCGTCAAAATCGAGGTCGAATTAGTCGGGTATTAACTTTATCAGATGTTTGCAAAACTGTTAAAAGAATATTGAAAAGATTTTAACAAGATATTATTTATGATTAAAAAATATGGGGAGGTAGGTAGACCTTCTACCTGCCAGCCAGGTGAAAGTTACGTAGCTGTGTTCGTTTGATTGGGTGGTTGCTATACGTAAGTTGTAGTGTGAGAGAGAGCGTTTATCTCTCAGACCAATTGGTCTGAGGTTTGTCTGAAGACCTAATTCAAGTACTTTGAATTTTGGAATGCTTCTCACTTTCCAAATTCTTCACTTGTTCTACAGAACTTGCGATAACAATATTAGTATTGAGTTACTTGACGATGTTTTAATAACTTAAACCTACCAAATTGGAGTAAATTACTACATTTTTAATTTACAATTTTAAATATACTTTCAAAGAAGAGTAAATTATAACGAATAATAAAAATAAAAAATCATTTGCACCCTCAGAATTTATTGGTCTGAGTTTGCAGCTTTTGAAATTTAGGTACCTACATAACTATATATAATACTTACTTTACTTACATAAGGGTTGATCAGGCTTGATCTAAGATCATATGATCTAAGGGGTTGATGTAGCCCACTAGTCTTTGAAGCCCCACTACTTCCCAGCCAGGTCTGCAATTCTGTGTAGGGTATAATATGTATAATAGGAGAGGTATATTATATGGCAGGTTTTCAGCATGCCTCAAATACCTACTTACTTACCCAAATATGTCTGTCTACTAGCTCTCGGGCCTATACCATACATTATTAATCTTTTAGAACTTTTCTTTATAATTATAACACTTTTATGAAAAGTGTTTAAATATTGGCTACCTATTTTATGAAGAAGTGTCCTCTCTAAACGAAAATGCATTATTCTTAATAGGTAACTTCAGATAATTGAAGTGATTCGGTTGTCGATTAAAATCTTTATTATTTGTTGCCGAAGCGAGCAAAACAATAATATTTCTATAAATAGTAATGATCACTGTATAGATGTGGGATGAGGCATTGTTTTGAAAGTGCTGTTTTTACAAGGATAATGTCAAAATAACATGCTGCCAATGGCATGGAGATAATAATATATTTCAAAGCTTCATTATCCGGCCCAAACTGAAATTAAAGCATGTTATAAACAGATTAATATCTCAACTGTCAGTAAGTAAATAGTTCTTTCATTCTACAGAATGATTGGTAGTTGGTACACTCACGACGTAACAAAGGGGCTAATCCATGGTAACACAGTTGTAAATACAGTGTTATCAAAAATTCAAAATTGTTTGGTCAATAAAACAAAAGGTGAAAAAACAATATTAATATTGCAATGGTTTTTTGATAACACTATATGATTTATATGATTATGTTAGCATGGGTAGGTGCTCGCTTGTTATGAGTAGGTAGGTAGGGACCTACCATTCCCAAACAGCACACAGTGTATAAGTGGGTATATGAAAATGCGATGGATGGAAGTTTTCTTTGCAATTTAAGAATAAAAAGACCTATAACTTTAATTATAAGCTTTATTACTGTTTATGTAATTTCAAATAAATTATACTTAAATGTGTGTACCTATTTGTTTCAGTGTATGAATAACAGCGACTGCTGTTCGAAGTCCTGTTTAGGATTCCTGAAGAGATGTGTTTCGGGATATTAATCAAGGCGTCAACCGTGTGCTAGTGAACGTTAATATGTGCTTAATGTAGAATCCAACATCTTTTATGTTACACGGTGTTGTAACATAGAACAGATAAAACATCTTTTATCTGTTATATGCCGTGTAAGGATGGCCTATTCCTAAGAAATATCCACCAGACCTTTAGTTAAGTACTTTTTTCATCAGTAACATAAGTATTCTATTATATCCTTAACTACCTATAGGCTTGCCATAATATTCTAAAGTAAAGGGAAGAATGTTAAAAGTCTGCTGGGTATTAGGACAATAGAGTTTTATTTGTTTATTTTTCTAGTCGGATGAATTGGATGATTGAGGCTGGATAAGTCTGGTGGATTGGCAGCAAAATGTTGTATTTCCTTCATGGCGTCCTCAGATATTTGCCATAAATCTGGATGCTTCGCTTTGAAATTATTGTACCATTGTTGTATCTGTAAAATAAATGAATCATTATGAACGTTAAGTACATTTTATTTCTCCTGTGTTTAACAACGGTCCAGACACGGTAATATCCTTACATAATGAACCGTGGTTCAAATCTCACTCTCTCAAGATACAATCATTTGATCTCAGGATTCGAACTCCAATGGTTTCTCGGCTGAAATGATGATGATGAATGCCACCGTTTTCTTGGTCTTGGTCACTACTACTTGGTCCTAGGTCTTGGTCAAACATTACAATATAATACCTTAGTATACTATGATATAGGTACTATGAGAATACTGGTTCTTGTTTTCATTGACCCGATCTGGGAGTCAAACACTAATTTTGCGCCGCAGAATAATATAGCGGGGAACGGGTAATATGGAATCTAATTATGTATTACATGTAATGCAATTAGTTAATTTAAGGAAGTAATATTTACAATTACTTAATTAAAAAGATATTGTACCTATATGTAGATACCTATTTAAGTAGGTACCTACTTAATCAATTAATTGCATTGCTTGTAAATAAAGGGTACAAATTATGTGCTTGGTCTTCGCTTGGTCGTCTCGGGCACTATCGGCTTTCGGTCTAATTAGGGTAACCATCCGTCCGGATTAGTCATGACATGTCCGGAATTCTATAGTTGTGTCCAGACTTTGTCCAGCCCTTTAGTTTGTCCGGATTTTTTGTTTTAGATGGAAAAAATCTTACATAAGTTAAAAACTTACATAAGTAAGTTATTTAATCTTTATTAATGTCCTACTCATCTAAAAGCGACCTGATGTTTGCTTTTTATGATTAAAACTGATTAAAAATGCCCGGACTTTTTTGAACTATCAGGTTTTTTGTCAGTACTTTTGAAATTTCTAAATGGTAACCGTAGGTCTAATCATCTTTTAGTAGGAAGAAAAAATATTGTAGATCCTTACTCTTTTATGTTTGCTAAAATCAAAGCCTATAGCCTCGAGAGTCATATTGGTGTTAATGAGCTGAAAGTCGGCGATGGTGAGGTGATCAGCGGCGGCGTAGGTGGTACCCAACCGTTCTAGGTATGTCTCGAACACGTCCAGAGCCATATGCACTTTCTTCAGGCCCAAGGGGGTGCGCTCGTAGTCAAACAATATTGGTGCCATCTGAAGGTCGAAAATAATTTTAGTTAATAAACCTACCAGTTAACTGAGTCGAGCGAGACTGAGTTTTAGACATTCTAAATCTAAAGATAAGATATAAGTAAGTAAGTATTATAAATAAAAAGTGAACAAATTGAACATACCGTATAAGCAGAAATGTTGGCATAGTATGTTGAGAGGTTAAAGCACAGCCTGTGATTTACTATAGCCCTGAAAAAAGTTATAAAAATGTTTAGAGTAGGTATTTCTGAAAGAAGATTAATATAAACATTGACTTTTTATTTGGTCAGAGGCTTTTTTGTAACTTTTTCGACTTTAAACAATATCCGTCATAATTATAAGCCATTTTATTTATACTGGGTGTAAAAGACATGAGCAGTCAAACGAAAACCACGTATTCTATACATCAAAATAAGACATATTTCAAAAAAAATATTGCTGGGAAATCATCTTTATTTTTTGGTGTTACAAAAAATTGCAAATTGTACCGCGCAATGTAATGGGCTCAACTCGCACGCAACTCGCAAAACCGCGATATTTTTGCTTGACGGCGGCCCCGTTCGTTAGTGTCCGTGCGCATCGAGTGAGCTACATTGAACGCTAACGTTTTGAAGCCATTTTTTGTTATGAAATACTAAAAAAAATGATAATGTTTCTTTGGACAATAATTAAGAAATAACGTATAAAATACGTTTTCATAAAAAAATGAAAAAAAAAATTATGACTTTGACCTTCAATAAAATCGTAACTATCAATTTCCCAGGTATAGTCTAAAGAAAGAAAAATGTTATGACGGTGAGCAGAATACATGGTTCTCGTTTGACTGCTCATGTCTTTTACACCCTGTATTTTCCTTACAAAAAATAATGTATTGCATTTTATTGTAGGATATTGTCGTAGTTTTACAATACATTATTTTAAAAGGTTGGATACCGGATAGTTACCGGATATCCGTTCCATCTCTAGTAACAAGCATAAAAAATACAGTCGAATTGAGAACCTCCTTCTTTTTTGAAGTCGGTTAAAAATCTAAAGACGTGTTCGTGTCTTATTTATATCTATTTGCCGGTTGTAAATGAGTGTGCCTATTAGTTTTTAGGTAGGTACTTAACTACTTACATACATCACATCACTAAATACACAGAACATAGATCTATGTTCTGTGACTAAATAGGTAAATAAAATATCGACAATATTTGGATCAGCCTGAATAGAAAGTACGATCATTGTGTACCTACTCTTTTATTTTCTGTAATAATGGTATGCAAACGCTTTAAAGCGTTTTCTACGGATAACAACCTACGATTGAATAGATTGTTCACTTGTCTAGGTACTCGGTGAAGAAAATGAAATCCGTGACTTGAATGATAAAAAATAATGAAATGAACACTCGGTCACCTTGCTTTCGGTTCCTGAGGGTACAGTGGTGTGCCGGGCTTGTACTTATCACAGATGTACTGGAGGATGGCGTTGCTTTCGCTCAAGAAGAAGCCGTTGTCGTCCAGAACTGGGATCTCTTTTTGTGGGTTCATCTGTAATAGGTGCATTAACAGCATTTAGGTAAGATGATGCTGGTGTTTACCTATATGTCGCAGAGAAATAAGAGATTCTGAGTGAAATCTCTATTCACGAAATACTTTATTTGTAGGAACAAGAAGCTTATAGTTGTTTTACTTATAAGTTTCTTGGGTATTACAGATAGATACTACCAGATACCTACTACCTATCTACATAGATAGGCTGACTGTTGGACTTAAAGCAAGCGATCAAACTAAACACATCATTGAATTTACAATACAAATACAGTTTTCTAATTAATTTAGCTACAAAAAATAGTAATATTTATGATCTGTAAAATTTCTCCTTTGATAATATTAAGAGCAAATCAACGTTCTTGCGTCATATTTTGCGTTGCTCAGTAAAACTATGAAGGCACTTCTTAAATTTGTATTTTATTTTTAGTAAAGACATAGGAGTAAGACACCGCGAATGAAATAACTACTTGGATTTGATTTTTTTTTTTCTATAGGAGCAATCAATAGCTTACAAACTAATTAAGTATCTTCATTCAAATCGAACAGATAGCGGGCACGGCTGCATTGCGCGGCAAACTACTTTCAGGTGTGCGGTACTTTTTTGACGTTGTGTAATTACCAAAGCATACTGAGGTGTCATGTGATCTCCAGCTCCATAATCGACGCTGACCAGCTCGAAGGGTATCTCGAGGTACGCAAGAGTTTGGCGCACAGACAGCGACGGCGGGCCATCAGAAACAGCGTATAATTTTAGAGCCATAATAATATCCTGAAAAGTTATAAAATGGAAAACTTAAGTTGCTAATTTCTGATGGGAATGTTCACAGAATATGGATACGAAGGCTCGCGTGCACTAGGCTCGCCGAGTCGAATTGAATCGAATCCCAGGAAGTCGCTTAGATATTTCACGAAGTTTGGTTGCGAGTAGTGATGTGCCGCATGTATGCGGATATCATTGGATCCAATGATATCCGAGGGAGGAAAAAGATTTATAAAAAATGACATAAGTATTTATTTATTTAAGTATACCCAATGATATTATAATATAAAAAGAGGCATATAACTAGTATATTAGTCACATTTACACATATATGCGTTTGCTCCAGTCGAACTCACACTGTGAGTTCTCCACTCGATTTGTGTCCGTTTTTAAAAGCTACATACCTAATTCGTATCCGTAACCGCGAATATACATCCAATCCAATCCAATACGTTATTGTAGTGTGCGACTTCAAGACGGGAGGAGCGGTGCGGGGGAGGGGAGCAGTCCGCCCGCTTCACCACTCCCGCTCTCTCAGTCACCAGTCAAGTCACGATCGCGCGCGACTGCGACGCGGTCCGTCGAGCCAAATTATTTGCAGGAGTAACGTCAGCATGTCAACTAAACGCAGAAAAGTTGTCGGTCCTGAGGTAATCATTATTTTGCATTTCTCATACTCGGAAACTTAGACCATTTAACACGGGACGTGGCATAGCGCAGATTTAGTACTGAAAACATTCTGCCGTTTTTCGCGGGTGGTGAGGCAAACACGCATAGCACACATTTACTCACTCGTGCACACTGTTGCAAACATTTTAATCGCTATTATGAGCGCACACTCGCGCGCTCGGCTAACCCACGTACCACCATATCGCCTAACGTTGTTATATCGTTGTTTCTGTCGCAAAATTTGTAGATGAAAAATTGAATTGTTATGTGAAACAGTAGTTTATTTTAATAGAAAATTACTTCCGTGTGATAAGCAACTCCTTTTTAGGATAACTTTAATGTTTCTGGGCGTCGTTGACAAGAAAACACTCCGCAACCAATAATTTTTACGAGGTCCGCTTAGTGACAGATACGAATTCAAAATGGCGGCCGATAGTTTTTTTTTTATATTTTATTGCAGATTGTCTCTGATGACATTTTGTTCGTCACCGGGTTTTTAAGAAGTCGAAGACCTTGGGGGGTCCCCAAGCCTGTAGGTCGAACGTTCCTAGGGAATTACTGGGCGATCGAGCATCTCCCCCGCGGCCGTGGGGTCTCTCGACCGCCTAGCGTCCCTAGGGCGTCCGTGTCGGAAGGGGCGGCCGGTCGTCGCGGCGAACTAGTTTTTATAAACTGACATGAACGTTTGTTCATGTACTTTGGCAGAGGGGAACGCGTTCGCTTGCCACGTCCCGTGTTAAATGGTCTAAGCTCGGAAAGTAGGTAGCGTTTGTTTGATGTGATTATTGGGTGGAACACGCTAATTCCCACCAATGACCGGGAAAAACTCATCGTAATAACTTCCTTCACTCCAAATAGCGGGAATGAATTTAAAAATAGAACTGTATTTGGTTATTGAGTATTCTCTCAAATTCGGCGGGATGGTTAGCGGCGGTGACGCGGTATGTACAAAATATAAAAAGACTCTTCATACATCATTAAGATTGTTGATACCATTCACAAATAATTACAAGATGTTAAATTGGTAAAAGGTGATGTCATTTTATGTGCTTGAATGTCCATCGTTTCAAATTATCTCTAGAATTAGATTTTCAAGCGTATCAAAATCATTAAATTGATTCAGTTGACTATAAGAATTTATGACGTCATAAATTTGTAATGCCATACAAAATGTATGGAAGAATAATTATTTTGACAGCTAATAAAAAGTATCTCAACTGACTTGACAGGCAACACCCGTCAACGGCCGTAACGCGATGTGTTCCAATTTTAAAAAGATTCTTTAACTGGGGTGATGATAAATATGCGATCTGAGGCTTTCTTTACTACCGCCCGTGCTAACTACAAAATTTTGTGTCACACCCTGACCGGTAGACCTATTCGCTAACTTTTTTTGACAGTTGAAAGTGATGATCACTGAGTGAATTACATCCATTGCTGTTTTACACGACACGCTATTATGGCACTTGTCGTGTAAAAGCAGCAACGGAAATGTTATCCACTCAGTGATGATCACTTTCAACTGTTAAAAAAAGTGTACGCGTAGCGTGCGGGTTAAAGACTTATTTAGTCCTTAGAGTAACAATGTACTATTATTTATTTTGTTTTAGGGTCGAGCCATCATAGCTAGCGTTTATCGTTTCCTCCGACAGGAATATGAATTCACAAAATTATATATGGAACCTAACTGTGATCTGTCACATTTACGAGATGTTAGTCGGCGTACAGCAGAGGCTACAGGTGTTTCTACAAGAACTGTGCGTCGGATATTAAAAGAAGATAAGGAATTTGTACCTACTTCACCAGAACCAGAACACACGCCTCCTATAAAGAAAAGTAAAAATGAAGATAGTAGCAATGAAGATAGTAACAACGAAGATAGTAACAACGAAGATAGTAACAACGAAGATAGTACAAATGAAGATAGTAAAAATGAAATTAGCAAAAATGATAATAGTAAAAATAAAGACAGTAAGAATGAAGAAAAAGAGATAGAATGTAAAGTAGAAATAGAACTAGAAAATTTAACGGACGATGCTGTTGAAAAGGTGAAACAGGAACCTTTATCCGATTGTGAATGAAAATGCTATTTGGGTGTTGGTTCCACTCTAGTACCTACTTATCTAAATGAAAATTATTAATTTAATACTGTTTCTTTCTCTTCATTGCAACTTTTATTTTATTCCTAAAATATTAAAATATGTAAGTAACTGCGATTTAATATTAAAACTTAACAATAAACTTATTATGTATTTTTTTAACAAAAAAACTAATTTGGGCTACTGTATGACACGACCCATGTGGCTTTTTGTGTAACCGAATGTTACCTGAAGCTCTGCTCAACCCTGTAGCTCGACCCTTTTTAGGATAATGAGATGAGCGTGATTTTATATATATTTTTTAAATACTGTCATTTGGCGTCTTTTGAAATGTTTGAAACTTTTGAAATGTCCGTGGACCACAGCAAATAGAACCCAATGGATGCCACAGAACCTTAGACAAAGAATCCTGTAGACTGGGCATCCGCGTACACCCAGTAAGGGATAGACTGTGAGTTGACATGACAGTGACAGAAGTGAATGACGTCAACAGAAGAGGCCAGGTTTTTAAAATATTACCCCATTAAATGTTTAAAATATTTTGATTTGCCTTATTTTGAAATGTTTGAAAAATGTGTGTACTCTCGAGTTCATCTCCCTTCTCATGACTGGATGGACGACAATAGGATTTTTGAAGTGCGCTGTGCGTCGTGGTGGAGTGGTCTGTAAAGCTAGCTAGCACATTAAGCAGTTCGAGTTCAAATCCCTGGTAGTAGCAATCTCTCTAGCATCTCTCATATTATGGTCCGGACAATATAGGCTATATTATAACCGACTTTAATAATAGAAGGAGTCGATTTTTATATTTCCTCGTTGCTTATAGCAACAACAACAAATGTTAAACACCATGGGGTAGGTAATGTTGCCTATCCCATGGTGTTTAACATTAGTTTTTTACGTAGTGAGATTTCAGTTTTTAAACTTAGTTTATTATTTTGATTATCCTCGTGGCGCCCACGAGTATAATCAAAGAAATAAACAATCATAAAAAGATATTAAAAAAATATTAAAAAAATTTAAAACCAAAAGATCGGCGTCGAGACGCTTTGGTATCCCGCCTAACACTCATTTCAAAGTATTTATTGGTTTATAGCGTGGTAAAACGTAAATACAAAGTATAATACGATTTTGGTGGTACTCCTTTTCATGGTATGTATTTACAGCTCTACCAGCAGTACGTGCTTGAATATCCGTGAATGTAAATAAATAACGACAACAATAATTCCAAGAATTTATTGGTTTTTATAGTGCGGTAAAACGTAAATGCCTAGTGTGATACGTTTTTGGCGATGTCCTTTTCATGGTATTTACATATTGACCAGCAGTACGTGCTTGAATATCCATGAATATTATGTCCTAGAAATCTGAAACATTAAGTAAACTTAAATCTTTGTATGTACCCAACAACAAGGACAGCTTCAAATTATATTACTGGTATCCCTAAACTGCAGTATAATCCAGAAAAATAAGAAATCTACAAAATGACGCTCCGACAGTCAAATTATATAGCAATTGACAACTACAACTAAACTACTAAATTTGGTCGGATTTCTATGACAATTATTGGACAATAACAATATTTTCGTAAGCAAATTTTTAATGATTTTTTTAGTTTTCTATCATGCTTGAGATCCTATATTATTCGATTTTAATCTAAACTTTATTGTATAATGCCAATAAAATACTAATTTAAAGTACTTTTCGTACTTACGAGTAATAACTTATTTTCTCGCAATTTCGGTAGCTACGGCTTTTACAGCCGATTACACAACAATGCATTGTAACAATCACAAGCAGGATATAGTTTCCAACACTTGTACGTTTTACACACTGATAACAACACTTTGTAAACACAAATATTTTGAATATTTACTATCACCAACAGTTTGTTGTTTCGTTGCTTTGACACCAAAATTTTGTGTCAAATAAACCAAAAGTGAAACTCTGATAAGGACAAAAATTATAATGAGTACTCTTTCACTCTTATGGGTATCTGTATACATCTATCCTTCTTACACTTAGCTGTCAAAACTCATGCCAAGTCTACAGGATTCTTTGTCTAAGCACAGAACAGACGATCAATTTGGTATGACAATTCGGCAGCGCGCGTGGAAAGACGACAAGTTTGACGTCCAGTTGATAGTTGACACTATAGCGCCAGATAGCGCCACCAGTAACGGAAGACGATGCGTTAGCTATCCCAGGCTTATTACTCGCAATCAAGAGAACCATTTATTACCAAAATACATATTTATCACTTACAGCCGTTTATTCCAGCTTAACCCTTGAACTGTACCCATTATAAACTTTCAGTTAAAAAAAATATATTAATTTGGGGTACTCCATTACCCCAGGGTACTTCCGTACCCCAAATTAATCATTTTTTTACATAATTGTGAACATTTATCAATAATCAGCTTATATTTTTATGGCACTTATTTCAGTCTCACCTCACTTAATAGTATTATGCATAAACAAAAGTGACTTGTTTAAACTGTTTTGGCAAATCTTTGTTTAGGGCTCTAAACATAGGAAAGTTAGACATGTTTGACATCGAAAAACGAAAAGCGAGATTTACAGTTTTTTATCTGGGACAAATTTAAACATCGTCCAGATTTTGATTCTGAAGGGGCGAACATCAGATGAGCGTTTTTTGTCCTAATATACCTCCAATTCTTATATGGATATACATAGGAAAAGGGTACTGGTCACTGGAGGACTTTACTCGCATTTTACCACGACTACACACTAAGAGGACTCCCGCCCGATGGACTGTCTGATGCAACCCCCGTACAAATACGCGGTAGTGCAAAAAAAATCCGTTGTGAAACAAAAAAGTAATCGCAAATTTACATTTTTTTATTTTATTTGTACCACACAGGTACAGGTACAGGGTTAAACCAGATTATAACTTTGGTAGTAAGATTCTCTTAACTACGTCTAAAGCCAATGTTATCTTCCAAATATCCCTTAAAATCATTTTTCCTCCCAATCATAAAAACTATAAAAATTAACCAGAATTTGGGGGGCATCACCCCAAATCTGGCATCTGTGGCATCATGCTTAATTTATGGCCACCATCTTAGATTTATAATTACCAACGTTTATAGACTGGCAATGAATCCACTAGAAAGAGACCAAAAAATGCACCAATATGTGACTAATACGCATGTGTGCGTGAAAAATAGTACTGCAGTCTGACAGTTACTGTCTTTCCTACATGACTGACAGGCCGATATAGGCCGCCTGCGTGTACGTGAAATGGTCTTGTCTATCTATCTCGTTCTAATATACGTGTTAGTGTGTTCTTTCTCTTTCACATTGCCCATCTACAGTTTCCTATGTCTATGGCCGTCACCCACGATCAATTTTGCATGACGTTGGCTGCAGACTTGTCAATTCAGCAGCGGTTTCGCTTCAAGTAGATTTGTCAAGCACATCCACAGCCACACATGATCAATTTTACCGGTCGCCTCTCCACTCGTGATGCCGAATTGATCGTGTGTGTGGTCGTCAAAACTGACAAATTTTCCAATTGATTTTCAATCGTAAACGTGTGTCTTTTAAAACGCAAAATCGATTGAGAAAATTTCACACTGTGGTAACCTGATGTTCTGTTGACTGTACAAAAAAAAAATTTAAAATCGAACCTCTTGTGTTTCTGTTAGTTGGAAGAGCACTCTAATGTCAAGTGAAAATGTAATTAAAATTAACAAGAATTGTACGGTAGATTTGAGGTAAAAATGGAGTATCTCACACGTGTTTTTACAACAAGAACTCGGGAAAAACGCCGTAAAAATATTTCATCGGATATGAAGATTTAATTACTTTGACATTACGACATTCGCTCTCAAAGTTTGTAGCTCGCAGCGGAAAAAAGTCTGCCCGATCGCGCAAAGTTGCGGGTTTTTTTCCCCGTCGTATTATTATGTAGGTAGGTATACTTGGGTCACGTCATTACATTGAAATATTTTACTAGCTTTTATTTGTTTCGCTTAAAAGCCTGTCAGTTACCAGATGCGCCATTACACGCCGTCCATTAAAATAAATAGAAAAAAATCAAAATAAAAAACAAATAAAAATAAAGAGGTAAGAGGTCCTCTTATTTACGGAAACATAGGGGATATGTGTATAGTTTTCATATTTGTTTATATTTGTTTATTTACATGTAACCACGGTAGTTGAGAGGTATATTAATTTAGAATATTTTTCAAACATTTCAATAGACGTACCAAATTTCTTTGCTATCGCTCCCTGCGTTTACCCACACAAGCACGCTTATCAGACACGCACGCCACATCACGCGTCACAATCACAACCAAAGCCAAACGGACGGACTTCGGGAAATAGAATTATTTATGTACGTTTATGTATTGTGTTGTGTGTGTGCCATGTATGTGATGTATGCACAGAAAACAGAAAGAGGCCCTTTATCTGTGGTTGTATGTCGTATGGTGTGTTGTAGGGACGTTCATCCCAGAAAATTCTGGGATTTTCTGTAACAACTGTTCTGGTAGCTTTGATTTGACGTCGCTGTCGCTGCTTTTTGTGTTCCTGCAAATTCATGCTGAGCAAATTCGCTGTGTAGTATTACTACCATGAAGCTACATATAGAGAAATATTGAAGTAAAACTTCTTTAGGCGCGACCAGTGGCGTAGCGTGGGTATCGGCCGCCCGGGGCGGAAGATAATTTTGCCGCCCTCTTATTTAGGTATTTCAATTTAATGTATACTATGCAATACACACTAAGAAGTTTAAAAAGTATAGATGTATTGCACTCGCCCGAAAATGGCAACGAAAAAGTCAGGCAATTGCCGGATTTACATTCAATTTGGAACTAATGAAAAAAAGATCGGGAACGCTCTCGCATTTTGGGCTGTCGACTGAACTTCTAGAGACAAGAAAACGTGTCATTTCATTTGAAAATACATTATTCTTATTAAAACAATTTCATATGGAAATTTTTTTTGGGTTTACAAACGTTTATTTTTAACACTTGAAACCCCTCCCTCCGCCTGTCTGAAAAAATGGCAGGTCGATTTTTTTCAGTGTATTTTTTCTAGTCTCAAAAATATTCAAGTGTTTGTAAACGCAAAAAATTATTCCACACTATAAGGTAGTTTCATCATAACTGGACGTCAAATATTTGCAAAAATATTTCGTTCGGATCTTAGAAGTGCAAATTTCAATGATTGTATGAAACAATGAGTACCACAAAAACATAAGCACCAAGCACTGACAAATTTCGACGCCGAAAGCATTGCCCTAGTAGCGTAGTGGTTAACGCAGCCGCCCGAATTGCGGAGGATGCTGGGTTCGATTCCCGCCTGAGACAGTGTATTTTTTCTTGTCTTAAAAACAATTTCAATTTCATTTTGTTATTCAATTTGACTGTCATTGACAAAAAGTGCGCGTATGTAGGTACCTATATCCTCTGTTATCAGTATTGGTGCGCGCTCTCGCCAATGAGCGCTAACCAACTATCAATACGTAACTCATGAGGTATATAAATTTTCAACTCTCCAGCACCAAAAGACCTCTTTTGCTTCATAAAATCTCGAAGGAAAATGCTTTATGCTGCGAACTCTGAACAAGACTGTAACGTTAGATCTAAATTTTTTTAGTAGGTAATCTTACCTTTAATTTTCAATAATTATTTTTAAGATAATAAACATGTATTAAATTATTGCTTGGTTTTTCTCAAATATAACATTTTTTTCGCTGGAGAGGTGAAAAGTTGTATATTTCACACGAGAGCATTTTTTTTTGTCTCGTGCCTTTAAATCACTCACTGCGCTCAGTAGCATATCTATGAATCAATTCTAGACTACTCTGCTGGTTCATGATTTAATATCGTCACTTGCAGCAAAAAATTACTTTGCGCACTTGCTGAACAAATAAATATTATCTCTTTATAATGACGGGTTTGCCTAATCATTAAATAATATATGAATAAAACGCCAGCAGTTGCTACAAAAAACCATTCAAAGAAAGAGGATTCCCTGAATTCGTCACAGAATAACTAATGAATAATTCCATAGGTACTCTTTTCAATTGGTCCGAATTTGTAATTGCAATAAAATATGAAATGATTTAATTTTTTTTTTATTTATTGTGAAATTTTGCCGCCCCCTCAAATGTGCCGCCCGGGGCGGACCGCCCCCCCCTGCCCCCCCTACGCTACGCCACTGGGCGCGACTAGGGGGTAACTCAGATTTTTCTAACGGAAGTAACGCTCAGTATTCTATAGTCTGTGTAGTTTCCGCTATTTATAAATAGTAATTTCGATTGGTCGTAAGTATCTGTCATATTTTTTTTTTTTCAGTTAAAATTTAATCATTTCAGTGATCTACGTCAAAGAAGTTTTACTTCAATCGCGCGTAAAGGTTACACGCACACAATTTTTTTGTTATTAACACACTCGTTTTCGTTGTGGCGAAATTGCTGACTTTTGAAGTAAAACTTCTTTAGGCGCGACTAGGGGGTAACTCAGATTTTTCTAACGGAAGTAACGCTCAGTATTCTATAGTCTGTGTAGTTTCCGCTATTTAAAAATAGTAATTTCGATTGGTCGTAAGTATCTGTCATATATTTTTTTTTTTCTGTTAAAATTTAATCATTTCAGTGATCTACGTCAAAGAAGTTTTACTTCAATCGCGCGTAAAGGTTACACGCACACAATTTTTTTTTATTGGTCTGAGGCCTAGGTCAAGTAAATTATAGGTAAGTACCTAGCTAAATACATAGTTTGTATTATATACTCTTTGCTCCATTCCACTTGAGGGCAAGCAAAGGCGGAGTGGGTGGAGTAAAATTCAAACGATTATTAGGTAACATACAAACAATATACCGTAGTCTTTGCATACAAACGTCTTAATAACATCTCGGACCAATTTGAGATTAACAGACAAACTAATTTAAGAATATTTTTTTAATAATGGCTATGCGTGTGGTAGGCAGCGGTGGATGACCCGGTAAATGTTTATTGACTAAAAACGTGTTCTGGAGATGATGTGCTTTTTACTAATAAACTCATTTTAAAACATCTTAGTAATAAACTTAATAAAAACAAACATACGTACCAAATATACAACTTCGATATTATAATAAAGCTCTCACTAAACGGACTTTGTACTGTCACCAACAAAACACGAAACAGAATGGATTTCAACCTTTCACTTCAGATAGAGGCCACGACTGCTTGCCTACTACTTGACTTGCTGACGTGTGTAGGTACAGTCCACGACGCGGGAGAGTTAGATGATAGTAGAGGTACAGAGCCAGTAGTATAATCTTTTTAATGTTAAAAAAGTAGCTACTTACCTGCATACTGAACTATTTTCTGTTACGATATGACCGAAGCTCCCATACTTAGCGGAAAGAAGCGCAAATCACATTTCCTAAACAACTTAGGTACCTAGGTACCCTTAGATTAAACCTTTTTTGCTTTAATCTAAGTAGGTACCATTATAAGACTTAAGATGAGAGACACCTGATGTGGTCCCCATTTAATACCTTATACCTTTGTTTGATTCAAACCAAATTATAAAACAATGATGGGGTTTTTAAGTACCTAGGTAGGTACCTAGATCTTTGAGTCCGTGTAAACAAAGGAACTAATTTCTTAAGTAGTAATTTTAAACCGCATTACGCGGTAAGCTAATAATAACGGTGAGATAACCCTTCTTGTGCCGGTGTCAAAAAAGATCTTTCTTGAAACTGCTTGAGGACTATAGTCCGCTATTTACGGGATTATTAACGATATGAAGACTGCATTAAAGGTAAAGTAATAGGTATTTTTTTATGTTAAATAGGCTGGGCATTTTACCACAATCACAGTTGATGGAAAGCGATGATGAGGCCTAAGGTGGTACACGTTCGCCTAGAAGATGCTTGTTCACGTTGACTATATATGTCCAGATTATACTAATTCGGGAAAACATACCTTGGCAAAGAGTTCCACTCCTTAGCTGTTCGCATGATGAAAGCACAAGCAAATCGCTTCATGCAAATGGGAGGAATATCCACAACATAAGGGTAAAAGCTCTCGCCGCGTTTGGTCACCCGACATTAGAAAAGGGGCAGGGGGGATCAAATTATGTAAAACTTCCGCACTCTTCAATGGCCAAAGCTCTGGAGATTAGCCTCAACGAGTGCGTCATTACTGATGAGTCTCTTCTCACGGTGCTCCACCGAATCCAATGCATATAACTGATATCGAGGAGATCAGTCCCGAAGGTAACAAAGTACTCCAAGCAGGCTTGCGAAACGCTTTATAGGTATACCAATGGGTAGACAACAGCAATTAGGCATCAAAGCTTTATCTCCATCTGGTAATTTTATGTAAAACGCTGTGCACTCTATTTAAAGAATCAGGATTCTGCTTGACTTGGCTTTCTTATCAGCTTGCCATGCCTGCCGGCGAAGTGAATTACATATCCTATCCATTGCCGTTTTTACAAGACAAGTGCAATAATAGCGTGTCGTGTAATACAGCAATGGATATGTAATTCACACGGTGATTACCATTTTCATCTGTCAAAAAAAGTTAGCGAATAAGCTTAATGATAAGAAAGCCAAGCTAGCGGTCGACAGGTCGTGATTAAACTGAGATGAGGATCAAATAGGTACCTACTTTATTTGTAAATGATAAGAAATAATAATATTTTTTTTTCAGTGCATTTTTCTAGTATTAGTATTTACGCGTTTGTAAACGCAAAAATAAACTTATTCCATAATATAAGGTAGTTTTATCTTAACTCGGCGTCAAATATTTGCAAAAATATTTCTTAGAAGTGCAAATTTCAAAGATTTCATGAAACAATGTTTACCATAAAAACTTAAGCACCAAGCACTGACAAATTTCGACAGCGAAAAGCAGTGTCTCGGGAAGATGCGGGTTTGAGTCCCGCCTGAGGCAAGTCGATTTTTTTTCAGTGCATTTTTCTAGTATTAATAATAAACATTCAGTAGAATGAAAATCTGTTGTAATAATAACTCAAAGAATTGGTGAAATGACAAGCTTTTACAGGGTTAACTTTAAAAATGAGCATTTCATAATAATTCCATAATTACTTCCCCAGAATCTTTATAAATAACAGTAAGGTAACTGAACACAGCCTTTTATACTTTGTCATCTACAAGTTTTTAAATGTATTTCATAAGATGGGTGTCTATAAAATGTTCTCGATTAATCTGTTATACTTATTAAGTTTTATAATTATTCGATCAGAAGCGGAAAAATCGTATCAGAGAAGCATTGCTGTGAGAGGTTTACAATTACAAAGTATTCGAATAAGACGACAAGAAGGCTATGTGTATGATAGACCAAGCGTATCATTTGATTTACCATCACCAACTTCAACAACTACCCAAGCTTCTGTTTCAGATGTTACCCAATCACAATACATGTATTATGCGTATCCAGCTCCTAGCAATGGACCTGCAGACACCGTGAATATCGGCTATTCAAACACCGGTACGACAGCAGCAACTTCGCCTTCCTCATCGTCTGTTACAGGAGTCACCGGATATAATTATGGAACTGTTGCTCCTAATTCTGAAAGTAATGCTGTAGGAACTTCTGCAGCCACTGGAGCAGCAGGTTATAACTATGGAACATCTTCGTCAAACTCAGAAGTCAGTAATGCTGGTGCTCCCGCGGTTACCGGAGCGTCAGGGTACAACTATGGGACAACTGCTACAAGTTCGAAAGCGAACAACGCCGGAACTTCAGTTACAGCAAGTGGCAATAGTTATGGAACTCAAGGCGCGCCTGCTGTTAACATACAAGCTTCAACAGGTTCATGTACCTCAGGATATAATTGTGATTCTACAGTGTCTAATAGTGTAGGGGCGTCTGCAGCCACTGGAGCAGCAGGTTATAACTATGGAACATCTTCGTCTAACTCAGAAGTCAGGAACGCTGGTGCTCCCGCGGTTACCGGAGCATCAGGGTACAACTATGGGACAACTGCTACAAGTTCGGGAGCTAACAACGCCGGAATTTCAGTTACAGCAAGTGGCTACAGTTATGGAACACCAGGCTCGCCTACTGTTAATATACAAGGCGTAATAAGTTCGTGTGCCTCAGGATTTAATTGTGACTCTCCAGTGTCTACTGCCGCACCTAATGTAATATCGACTGTTTCGACAAACGCTCCCAAATACTTACCTCCAATAGGGGGCGAAGAAAATGTTAACATGGTTGTCTCTAGCAGTGTTCCAACTATCTCTGCTTCCACTAGTGCAGCACCTATCGAAGCAGTAACTACTGCACCTGCAGCGACAGCCGTTGATGCTGGATATCTGCCACCCAAAATGGCACCAGTTATAACGATTGGCCAACTCTCTCCTGGTTCATCTTCAGTACCAGCGGTAACATCTCCAGCTGGATACTTACCACCTGGTTCTCTCCCAGGTTTGCAATCTCCAACAACCGTATCAACGCCAGCATCAACGTATTTACCACCTATTTTTAAATAGCAGTTGACTTTGACTGTCCTTTTTCGCTATCATGCATTATAAAAATAAACTTTAACGGTATTTTATTTAACCATTTGTAAGATTTAAAATGTTCAGTTGTTTTGTAAAGAAAGGTTTGAGTTTCTTTTTTACTTAATTAAATAGCTGTACCGTACTAACCCTTTCGTAAACCGTGTACTGAAAAAATCAATAACGGTATTAGTAAACATAAAGTGAATTTTCAAATAAACTAAAAGATATGAAAAGAAAATACTAAAGACAAGGCTGTATCGGCTTTGATTCCCCTTGCCTTCCCTAAAAAGGGAGATAGGCCCTACCTGGGCCCTACAGCCGTAGACAGTGAAGTGTCTACGGCTACACTTCTCTGTCTACCTACGCCTACAGCAGGGAGACTCACGCGAGAAGTGAGTCTGAGAGACTTGAACCGAGAAACGAGATGGTATCTACACTCACGCGACCTTCTCACTTGCGTTCTCGAACGTTATGCGTCTAAAGCCGTGTCCCCACTAGAGCCGCGCGGCTTTTTGTGGCCGCGCGGCCCAGCCTCGCGAGGCTTATTTGTCATATTGTTTTAGGCCTCGCTCACGTACAGACAACACGTTGGGTTACCACAAACTGCCAAATTTTCTCAATCGATTATGCACTTTATATTGAATAGTTTTAGGTTGAAAATCGTTTGGAGAAATTTGACAGTTTTGTATAGCCCGACGTGCTGTTGACTGTACATACATACTCACGAGGCTTGGCCGCGCGGCTTGGCCTCATGGAGCCGCGAGCCCTTGTGGGGACGCTGCTTAAGGTTATGCGAAATGGACGACTTTGACAGTGCAGCGGCTTTGGGAGGTATTTGTGTGCATAAAGCCGTGTCCCCACTAGAGCCGCGCGGCTTTTTGTGGCCGCGCGGCCCGGCCTCGCAAAGCTTCTTTGTCATATTGTTTTAGGCCTGTGTTTAAATATTAAGTGTTTAAATATTGGCTACCTATTTTATGAAGAAGTGTCCTCTCTTAACGAAAATGCATTATTCTTAATAGGTAACTTCAGATAATTGAAGTGATTCGGTTGTCGATTAAAATCTTTATTATTTGTTGCCGAAGCGAGCAAAACAATAATATTTCTATAAATAGTAATGATCACTGTATAGATGTGGGATGAGGCAATGTTTTGAAAGTGCTGTTTTTACAAGGATAATGTCAAAATAACATGCTGCCATGGCATGGAGATAATAATATATTTCAAAGCTTCATTAACCGGCCCAAACTGAAATTAAAGCAGGTTATAAACAGATTAATATCTCAACTGTTAGTAAGTAGGTAAATAGGTTTCTTTCATTCTACAGAATGATTGGTAGTGGTACACGCACGACGTAACAAAGGGGCTAGTCCATAGTAACACAGTTGTAAATACTAGTGTTATCAAAAATTCAAAAGGTGAAAAAACAATATTAATATTGCAATGGTTTTTTGATAACACTATATTGATTTATATGATTATGTTAGCATGGGTAGGTGCTCGCTTGTTATGAGTAGGTACCTACCTACCATTCCCAAACAGCACACAACCTGTATAAGTGGGTATATGAAAATGCGATGGATGGAAGTTTTCTTTGCAATTTAAGAATAAAAAGACCAATAACTTTAATTATAAGCTTTATTACTGTTTATGTAATTTCAAATAAATTATACTTAAATGTGTGTACCTATTTGTTTCAGTGTATGAATAACAGCGACTGCTGTTCGAAGTCCTGTTTAGGATTCCTGAAGAGATGTGTTTCGGGATATTAATCAAGGCGTCAACCGTGTGCTTGTGAACGTTAATATGTGCTTAATGTAGAATCCAACATAACACCATGTAACATAGAACAGATAAAACATCTTTTATCTGTTATATGCCGTGTAAAGATGGCCTATTCCTAAGAAATATCCACCAGACCTTTAGTTAAGTATTTTTTTCATCAGTAACATAAGTATTCTATTATATCCTTAACTATAGGCTTGCCATAATATTCTAAAGTAAAGGGAAGAATGTTAAAAGTCTGCTGGGTATTAGGGCAATAGGGTTTTATTTGTTTATTTTTCTAGTCGGATGAATTGGATGATTGAGGCTGGATAAGTCTGGTGGATTGGCAGCAAAATGTTGTATTTCCTTCATGGCGTCCTCAGATATTTGCCATAAATCTGGATGCTTCGCTTTGAAATTATTGTACCATTGTTGTATCTGTAAAATAAATGAATCATTATGAACGTTAAGTACATTTTATTTCTCCTGTGTTTGACAACGGTTCAGACACGGTAATATTATCTATACCGTGGTTCAGATCTCACTCTCTCAAGATACAATCATTTGATCTCAGGATTCGAACCCCAATGGTTTCTCGGCTGAAATGATGATGATGAATGCCACCGTTTTCTTGGTCTTAGTCACTACTACTTGGTCCTAGGTCTTGGTCAAAGATTACATTATAATACCTTAGTATACTATGATATAGGTACTATGAGAATACTGGTTCTTGTTTTCATTGACCCGATCCGGGAGTCAAACACTAATTTTGCGCCGCAGAATAATATAGTGGGGAACGGGTCATATGGAATCTAATTATGTATTACATGTAATGCAATTAATTAATTTAAGGAAGTAATATTTACAATTACTTAATTAAAAAGATATTGTACCTATATGTAGATACCTATATAAGTACCTACTTAATCAATTAATTGCATTGCTTGTAAATAAAGGTTTTTTTGCTTAAAAACATTGCTTAAAAACAAATTATGTGCTTGGTCTTCGCTTGGTCGTCTCGGGTACTATCAGGTTTCGGTTTAATTAGGGTTACCATCCGTCCGGATTAGTCATGACATGTCCGGACTTCTATAGTTCTGTCCAGATAATGTCCGGATTTTTGTTTTAGATGGAAAAAATCTTACATAAGTTAAAAACTTACATAAGTAAGTTATTTAATCTTTGTTAATGTCCTACTCATCTAAAAGCGACCTGATCTTTGCTTTTTATGATTAAAACTGATTAAAAATGCCCGGACTTTTTTGAACTATCAGGTTTTTTGTCAGGACTTTTGAAATTTCTGAATAGCAACCCTAGGTCTAATCATCATTTAGTAGGAAGAAAAAATATTGAAGATCCTTACTCTTTTATGTTTGCTAAAATCAAAGCCTATAGCCTCGAGAGTCATATTGGTGTTAATGAGCTGAAAGTCGGCGATGGTGAGGTGATCAGCGGCGGCGTAGGTGGTACCCAACCGTTCTAGGTATGTCTCGAACACGTCCAGAGCCATGTGCACTTTCTTCAGGCCCAAGGGGGTGCGCTCGTAGTCAAAGAATATTGGTGCCATCTGAAGGCCGAAAATAATTTTAGTTAATAAACCTACCAGTTAACTGAGTCGAGCGAGACTGAGTTTTAGACATTCGAAATCTAAAGATATAAGTAAGTAAGTATTATAAATAAAAAGTGAACAAATTGAACATACCGTATAAGCAGAAATGTTGGCATAGTATGTTGAGAGGTTAAAGCACAGCCTGTGATTTACTATAGCCCTGAAAAAAGTTATAAAAATGTTTAGAGTAGGTATTTCTGAAAGAAGATTAATATAAACATTGACTTTTTATTTGGTCAGAGGCTTTTTTGTAACTTTTTCGACTTTAAACAATAGCCGACAAAATTATAAGCCATTTTATTTATATTTTCCCTCAGACCAATAAAAAAGTATTTTCCTTACAAAAAATAATGTATTGCATTTTATATTATTATATATATTTAATAATGTATTGCGTTTCATCTCTAGTAACAAGTATTAAAAATACAGTTGAATTGAGAACCTCCTTCTTTTTTGAAGTCGGTTAAAAATCTAAACACGTGTTCTTATTTATATCTATTTGCCGGTTGTAAATGAGTGTGCCTATTAGTTTTTAGGTAGGTACTTACATACATCACATCACTAATTAGGGTAAATAAAATAACATCAATATTTGGATCAGCCTATATAGGAAGTACGATCATTGGGTACCTACTCTTTTATTTACTGTCATGCAAACGTTTTAAAGCGTTTTTCTACGAATAACAACCTACGATGGAATATCAATTCCATCCATAGGTTGATACTACTGTTCACTTGATTAGGTACTCTGTGAAGAAAATGAAATCTGTTACCTACTTGAATGATAAAAAATAATGAAATGAACACTCGGTCACCTTGCTTTCGGTTCCTGAGGGTACAGTGGTGTGCCGGGCTTGTACTTATCACAGATGTACTGGAGGATGGCGTTGCTTTCGCTCAAGAAGAAGCCGTCGTCGTCCAGAACTGGGATCTCTTTTTGTGGGTTCATCTGTAATAGGTGCATTAACAGCATTTAGGTAAGATGATGCAGGTGTTTACCTATATGTCGCAGAGAAATAAGAGATTCTGAGTGAAATCTCTATTCACGAAATACTTTATTTGTAGGAACAAGAAATTTTTAGTTGTTTTGCTAATAAGTTTCTTGGGTATTACCATACAACCTTCTTGGGTATTACAGATAGATACTACCAGATACTAACTATCTACATAGATAGGCTGACTGGTGGACTTAAAGCAAGCGGACTACCATCAAACTAAACACATCATTGAATTTACAGTACAAATACAATTTTCTCTTAATTTAATTAATTTAGCTACAAAAAATAGTAATATATTATGATCTGTAAAATTTGCGTGAAATTTCACCTTTGATAATATTAAGAGCAAATCAACGTTCTTGTGTCATATTTTGCGTTGCTCAAAAAAATTATGAAGGCACTTCTTAAATATGTATTTTATTTTTAAAAAGTGAAATAACTTCTTGGATTTGATTTTTTTTTCTATAGGAGCAATCATTAGCTTACGAACTAATTAAGTATCTTCATTCAAATCGAACAGATAGCGGGCACGGCCGCATTGCGCGGCAAACTACTTTCAGGTGTGCGGTACTTTTGTGACGTTGTGTAATTACCAAAGCATACTGAGGTGTCATGTGATCTCCAGCCCCATAATCGACGCTGACCAGTTCGAAGGGTATCTCGAGGTACGCAAGAGTTTGGCGCACAGACAGCGACGGCGGGCCATCAGAAACAGCGTATAATTTTAGAGCCATAATAATATCCTGAAAAATTATGAAATAGAAAACATAAGTTGCTAATTTCTGATGGGAATGTTCACAGAATATGGATAAGAAGGCTCGCGTCTACTAGGCTCGCCGAGTCGAATTGAATCGAATCCCAGGAAGTCGCTTAGACCACGGTAATAAATATTACCGTGCTTAGACATTTCACGAAGTTTGGTTGCGAGTAGTGATGTGCCGCATGTATGCGGATATCATTGGATCCAATGATATCCGAGGGAGGAAAAAGATTTGTAAAAGTATTTATTTATTTATTTAAGTATACCCAATGATATTAAAATATAAAAAAGAGGCATATAACTAGTATATTGGTCACATTTACACATATGCGTTTGCTCCAGTCGAACTCACACTGTGAGTTCTCCACTCGATTTGTGTCCGTTTTTAAAAGCTACATACCTAATTCGTATCCGTAACCGCGAATATACAGTTTAATTTAACCAAAACGATACGTGTGTTGTTTTGTAACTAACGTCATCATGCCATGAGTCCAATACGTTATTGTAGTGTGCGACCTCAAGACGGGAGGAGCGGTGCGGGGGAGGGGAGCAGTCCGCCCGCTTCACCACTCCCGCTTCCCTCAGTCACCAGTCAAGCCACGATCGCGCGCGACTGCGACGCGGTCCGTCGAGCCAAATTATTTGCAGGAGTAACGTCAGCATGTCAACTAAACGCAGAAAAGTTGTCGGTCCTGAGGTAATCATTATTTTGCATTTCTCATATTCGGAAACTTAGACCATTTAACACGGGATGTGGCATAGCGCAGATTTAGTACTGAAAACATTCTGCCGTTTTTCGCGGGTGGTGAGGCTCTTATGAATGTTAGAATCAAAAATGATATTAAGAAAAAAAAGAAGGCGATGATGGATGACACAAATTCATCGAAAAGAACAAGGTTTGTGAATCTTATTTCAAACCTCTTCACATCGCACTGAAACAGAGTGAGAATGAGACGCGGTTCTCTTTTCTCACCCGAGAAATCCTTTGAAGCGGGCAAAAAACCGACACCGAGCGGGGAACAGGCGAGCGCGAGAACGAGAAGGCGAGATAGTAATCATATTCACGCTTCTCGGGGGTTCTAGGCGTGAGTCGCAGGGCCCTAGAAAAAAAATCAAGTGTTTGGCCGGAAACGATGGCGTCTGGATCTTTGTTTCAATAATTTAAAATTGCTTCGGAGTGGATTTTGTGCAGTGAATGTGATGTTGTTTCATTGCATAAGTATCCGTGTTGACGATAAGTTATGAGAAATCATTGAAATAAATGTTTTGTGGTGTGAATGATATTGAGAATTTTATAGTGGGATTTCCACCTCATGAGATCTGTACCATTACCGTACATTTATCGCCAAGCACTTTCTAGATGCATTAAAATGACTGGCACCCACATTTTATTGCAAACATCAAGAAAGAAGATATGAAACTGAAGACGTGGCTGAATAGGCTAGATTCCTTTGCCGTCCCGTAACAGGGAAAATTTAAGAAAAAAAATTAATTACGTCAAATTGACATTGACATTTAAATCGTTGTCAGTAATGTCAGTGTCAGTTAAAAAATATCTAAACTCAAAACGTCATACAAAAATAGCACCAAGATGAAATGAAAGTTATTTTTAATATTTCTTTAGAAATTGATTTATAAATCGAAACTGCATTTTGCAGAATAATGTATTTAAGTGTGCAAAATAAGTATTATTTTCAAAAGTATATTTCCTGTGGTGCAGTGTAATTTAATTTCGAAGGAAGTTTTCCTAAATTATGATTCTTTTAAAGAAAACAGTGCAATTTTCTCGGCCAAAAAGCAACTCAGTCAACTTATTCAGGTAAGATTATTTGCTGTCATTAATTTGAGAATGCCTCTATATGAGGTTTCTGAATAACTAATGTTCAAGGTCTGTGACCTTATACTGTCCAATTATTATGCTTAGCTGTGAACTACCTCTAATAGACAACTTAAATAATGTATATTATACTTGAACAATAAAAGTATTTCTATTGAATTCAGGGACCTAAGTATTCAGTACCTTATTTACAGCTCTGACCACCCTAGGCTATAAACTCCTCTGGGTCCGATGCTTCAATGAATTACACACCCAATCCCTCAGGATTAGAATTTTTCACATTCAAGTATCATTTTTGTTTAATTAGAAATGAGTGCCAAGCTGAGGGGGGCCTCAGCTTGCGCCCTAGGTTTCAACCTAATTATCCTATGGGTAAATCAGGACCTGAATCTGAATCATGGCCTATTAATATGTCTTAACTGTGAATTTTATTTGCAGGACTTCAAAAGTGTGGAAATTTTGTCCTGAGGATGGTGCACCTCGAGATGACAGATGTTCAATTCAGCAATACTCTTACTATTAATGATCTGCCAAATGAGATACTTATTTATATGTTTTCAATGATCGACTTTGAATCGCTTCTTGCTGTAGCAAAAGTTTGTGTTAGATGGCAACAACTCTGTCTGACTCCATGTGTTTGGGACAACACTCGATTAATAGTCTGTATGAAGAATTATGTGAGAATACGAGAGAGTGTTGTACCTTTTGTTGCTAAATACCTTAAGAATGTGAAACTACAGTATTTTAAATTGTATCCTCAAGTCAGAGCTTCCCTTATAAGCTATTGCCCGAATCTGACTCACTTAGAAATAAGTATATCTCAGGTTGACAGCTGTATTTTTGATGACCTAGGTCATTGGCCTAATTTAAAATTTTTAAGTTTCAGAAATTCTCTAATTCTACAAAATTCTGGGAATGCAAATGGCAACTTTGTATATCACTTGCCCTTTGAAAAATTAAAATTTTTAGAAACACTTATTTTATCAAATTTTGCTTTAACCCAAAATAGCTTATATAGTATGCTGCAATGTCCTAATTTAGTAAGCATTAACATGGAAAAGATGAAAAATATCCCAGCTGACTTTTTGGAGTCTTTACTAAGAACAAAACAAAGTACATTGAGAGCATTACATATTTATGGAGACACATTGAATGATGATATAATCCGGTATATATCAAATTGTAAAGTATTACAGGTTCTCCATATAATGACTTGCAAGACATTGTTTGACTCCAGTTTATTACATCTGTACAGATTAAAGAATCTGCATTCACTAAAGTTGCGGCATTCATATTTTTCAACAAGTGCATTGCTTGCTTATTTTTCTAATAACATGTTTCATCATTTGACTTACTTGAGTCTATCGAGATGCCACCATGTCACTATGCAGGTTGCTAAAGCAATAAAAACAAGTGCACCTAATTTAAAAGAGCTCTCATTTTACCTATGTCCATTTATTATAGCACCTGATTTCAGACGGTTGGAGTTAGTGAAGATGTTTGATATACAATTGTTACTAGATTAAACTTAGTGTTAGACTATACACCTCGAAATATGTATTAAGTCCTACAGCTGACTCAGTCCCGAGTACATTTCTGTGAAATGAATATATAATATCTACTACTTAGTTTTAAAGGAAACATGAAATTTATGATAGTTTTATTTTACAGTAAATTATGCAATTTTAATTGATTTTAGTTTGTAGGTTGTGTTGTGATGGATGTGTTAACTAATATTTTTTTTAAATAATTTATGTAGTTTGTAATCAACAGTATTTAAGAAAAGTTCAACTGAGAGTTGAGCTTTTTGGAATTCCATACCTGAGAAAAATCAGTTTTATTCATACCATTAAGGTAATTTTATAATTCAGAGTTGGAATAATTTTATTATAATTTCCTAGATTCACATTACATTGAAATATTAATTTATTTTCCGCCTTGTTTTAAATATCAGTCAATTCAATGTGCCTTACTACCTAAATTGTATAGTAAATCATTGAGGTATTGTTGAAAGAAATATATTATGTATTGTTTTATTTTGTAAATGTATATAAATTTGGAGTGCTTTTGATATATAGATTATCTATACATATTCAAGAGATATTTATTGAAATTTTAATGTTTTTTAACATTGAGATTTTGTAATTAATCATAAAGAAACACATGTATTGCCTACTTAAATTGGACATGTATTACGAATGTGATTTAAGCTATAACCACGGGCTATAACTATTTGTTTGTATTGGAGTAGTATCACATACACAGTAAAATAAATTGTATTTTAGTCAGTATACTGGAGACTTTTTCTTTTGTACAATGACACCTAAAATTAAATGACTATTTCATTAATTCATTACCTACACAAGTTTAGATGAAACACAGGGCATAGTTGATGACCTTCTTAACGACATTGGGTTATGGATAGGTAAGTACAAGAGCACATCTGGCTATACTAAACGAATGTCTAGGGTGAAGCTATAGAGAAGCGTCGCGAGCCAATGATATCGCCAAAGCTTTTGATAGGGTCTGGCACAAAAGTCTTCTGTCGAAACTTCCGGCGTATGGTCTGCCTGTTCAGCTCTGTACTTAGGTGGCCGACTTCCTGCATGAGCGTAGAATTCGTGTACTGTCTGAAGGATGCAGTTTGCAATTCATGTCAGTGAATACCGTTGTTCCCAAGGGCTCCGTTTTATCCTCTATATGTATATGATACCTCTTAGGAACTTCCATTGCTATACAAACAATACTACAGTGCATGCGGGCTGGTACAGACAGCGAGGTCGTGAGATTTATGTCATTGAATTCAACCGGTAGCAGGACCTTGTTTCTAAATGGGGTACAGCAAATTTGGTTGAGTTCAATGCCAGGAAAACTCAGGTGTGCGCGTTTACGGCTAAAACCTCGCCATTCCTTTCCCTTCCCCTCTTCAGGGCACAACACTAACGCTACAGAGCAGCATCACCTTGCTCGGTATGGAGGTTCGCAGCGACTATAATCCGAAGGATTACTTCGAAAGAAGCTGTTTCTATCACATAAACAGCTTCACGGAAACTGGACAAGTTGTGGCGTTTTTTCACGCCTGATCAACTGTGCTTGCTATCCAAGACGCAAGTATGGTCCTGCGTGGAGTGTTGCTCGCACCTGTGGGATGGCTCCGCCAAGTACCTACTTACTCGATACTCTGGCTGCAGCGTCGCGCGACCCGCATTAAGAGAGGTATATACCAGCCATCTTGAAACTCTCCAGTTGCGTCATAGAGCGCATTCTACCGTCTGTACCACGGTGAATGCTCTGAGGAGCTCTTTTCCCTAATCCTCTCCCTTCCTTTTAAGTACTACGTGTGCTAGTTCACGGTGTCACCGACAAACTGTGGCTACCATTCCAACGCGAACTAGAAATTTGGCAACTTGTTTGTCGCACAATCAAGAAATGGAATTCACTGCCAGGACACGTTCTCTCGTTCCTATAATCCTGGGTCATTCAAAAGAGGCGTAAAGAAGCACCTTGCAGGTCAGCAAGGCGAGGGTGGCTAGCGCGGCGGTTTATCTCTCGCACTAGCTATCTTAGCATTTAGACTCCACCTGCTTGCCATCAGGTAAAATGGAGTCATTTGCGTGACGTTTTATATAAAAAAATTGTAATTTTTTTCTACTTGAGTTTGAACCATATAACGGGTGTAAAAGACATGAACAGTCAAACTTAAACCATGTATTCTGCTCACCATCCTAACATTTTTCTTCCTTCAGACTATACCTGGGAAATTGATAGTTACGATTTTATTGAAGGTCAAAGTCATAATTTTTTTTTTAATTTTTTTATGAAAACGTATTCTAAACATTATTTATTAATTATTGTCCAAAGAAACATTATCATTTGTTTTAGTATTTCATAACAAAAAATGACTACAAACGTTAGCGTTAAATGTAGCTCACTCGATGCGCACGGACACAAATGAACGGGGCCGCCGTCTGGCTAAAATATCACGGTTTTGCGAGTTGCCTGCGAATTGAGCGCTTTACGTTGCGCAGTACAATTTGCAATATTTTTTAAAACCATAAAATAAAAATCATTACCCAGCAATTATTTTTTGAAATGTGTCTTATTTTGACGTATAGAATACATGGTTCTTGTTTGACTGTTCATGTCTTTTACACCCTGTATATATTGTGATAAAGCGTAAATTTCTTAGACACTATTTGATAGTTTGTGGTAAACCAGATGTGCTGTTGACTGTACTTTTTATTTGACTATTGCTATTGAGCGCAGATGACTTTTTCTGGAATTTTTAGAAGACTACCTCTACTGAGAATTTTCCACTGAGGATTTCTAGTCTACAGATTGAAATCAAAAGTTTTGAATTTTATATCTATTAGGTTTATCAACAGCTAGTATATCAGTACTTAACTTGGTAGCAGTTATTTTTTTTAAATAGGGTTAAACTGAATGTGCAGCTAGTTTTAAGCGAACTCTTGCAAAAGCCATTTTGCAAGAGTACACATGACTTTATAGGTAGAATTAATAAAATAGGTAATCTTAACATTCTGTTTAAAATAGATTATTCAAAGCTCATAACCTCTCATTAGGTAACCTTTTAATATTATTCTTACTTTTATTATGCACCAAAACTAGAAGAAAAGAGCTTGAGCTTGACCTACTAACACCAATTTTATATTTAATCTTAGTATCTCAAGCCATCTCGTAGATTTCTATTCGAAATATATCGGTATGTAAAAAGATTAGATAAACAAAACCTGTAGATATAATTTGAATGTTTATTTCACAAGCTTTATTTAATCTACTCTAAACATCGATAAACGAAGTATTGGTGACAATACTCATTTCTTAGGAAAGCCTGGTTTCTCATTTTTAAGTCATACACCATTTCTGTGACTATGCGGAGTGTTAAAAGTTATTGAATCATTGTTTATTCAATAACTAGCTTTTGCCCGCGACTTCGTCCGCGTGGAATAGTTAAATCAAATCAAATATCTATATTGCGTATCACTTGCTTTCTTGCAAATAGTTACTTTAGGCAGCATTTTATTTCTTTGTATATGTACTTATTTTGCAAAAAATACACATAAAACTGCCGTGTACTATACTGTATATGGCATTTTTACAATCTATCATTTTATGTTTTCCCATCCTTTGCTAACTTACATGCAACCTTTCTCCCCACGTGGGTCAATATTTCAAAAACGCTAGAACAAATATTTGCTTATTTCTTATCCCGTGCTATTAAAAATTTCATGGTTTTATCTTTGGTAATGAGGAATCTCATAAAAAAATTCATCTCATATTTCAAGCCCTTCATTCCCTCTTTTACAAAAAAGCTTTTATTCCATTTCGACGTTTAGTCTATTTTTGTACCAAACATCAAAATCGGTTCAGGTATGGGCGTGAAAGTCATTAAGTTAAAAAGTCGCGTCCGCCATCTTGGATCTCAAAATGGATAATCCGTACCCTATAAACCACGAAAATGATATCCTTTTTAATAATAAGTTAAAAAGTAGCGTCCGCAATCTTGGATCTAGAAATTGATGATGTATTTGGAATCGACTCCCGAAAACTATTAAAATGATACCCATTTCGATTTTATGTTAAAAAGTCGCATCTGCCATCTTGGATCTCGACATAGATGATGAATTAAGAATCAGGACCCCCGAAAACCTCGAAAATTATACCCATATTCCTATTAAGTTAAATAGTCACGTCACGCCATCTTGGATCTCAAAGTCGATGTTTTATTCGGAGTCAGAACCCTCCAAAAACCACGATAACGATACCCATATTGATATTTTGTTAAAAAGTCGCGTCCGCCATCTTGGATCTGAAAATGGATCGTGTATTAGTAATCGGGACGTCCCAAAACCACGAAAATGATACCCATATCGACGTTATGTTAAAAAGTCACGTCCGCCATCTTGGATCTCAAAATGGATAGTGTATTCGGAATCAGGACCCCCAAAAACCACGAAAACGATATCCATATTGACATTTTGTCAAAAAGTCGCATCCGCCATCTTGGATCTAGAAAAAAATTTTTTATTCGTAATCCGGACCCCCAAAAACCACGAAAACGATACCCATATTGACATTATGTTAAAAAGTCGCGTCCGCCATCTTGGATCTCAAAATGGATAATGTATTCGGAATTAGGACCCCCAAAAACCACGAAAACGATATCCATATTGACATTTTGTCAAAAAGTCGCGTCCGCCATCTTGGATCTTAAAATAGATGGTGTATTCGGAATCGGGACCCCCGATAACCACGAAAATTATACCCGTATTGACATTTTCTCAAAACGTCACGTCCGCCATCTTGGATCTCGATATAGATGTTTTATTCGTAATCCGGACCCCCAAAAACCACGAAAACGATACCCATATTGACAATATGTTAAAAAGTCGCGTCCGCCATCTTGGATGTATTTTTGTACTGGGGGTTCTTACGACCTTTCATCCCCTATTTCATCCCCACGTGGGTCAATATTTCAAAAACGCTAGATAAAATATTTCTTTCTTTCTTATTAAGTCCCTAATTTCAAAGTATCATGGTTTTATCTTTAACAATGACGAAGTCCCATACAAACTTTCATCCACTATTTCACCCCCCTACAGGTCTAAATTTCAAAAATTTTAGAACAAATATTTCTTTATGTCTTATTAAGTGCCTAAATTCAAAGTTTCATGGTTCTATCTTCAAAAATGACGAATTTCCATACAAACTTTCATCCCGTATTTCAACCCATACAACCTTTTTTTTCGCGATAAAAAGTAGCCAATGTCCTTCCCCGAGATCTAATCTATAGTTGTACAAATTTTCATCAAAATCAGTTCAAAGTATCATGGTTTTATCTTTAACAATGACGAAGTCCCATACAAACTTTCATCCACTATTTCACCCCCATACAGGTCTAAATTTCAAAAATTTTAGAACAAATATTTCTTTCTGTCTTATTAAGTGCCTAAATTCAAAGTTTCATGGTTCTATCTTCAAAACTGACGAACTTCCATACAAACTTTCATCCCGTATTTCAACCCATACAACCTTTTTTTCGCGATAAAAAGTAGCCAATGTCCTTCCCCGAGATCTAATCTATAGTTGTACAAATTTTCATCAAAATCAGTTCAAAGTATCATGGTTTTATCTTTAACAATGACGAAGTCCCATACAAACTTTCATCCACTATTTCACCCCCATACAGGTCTAAATTTCAAAAATTTTAGAACAAATATTTCTTTCTGTCTTATTAAGTGCCTAAATTCAAAGTTTCATGGTTCTATCTTCAAAAATGACGAACTTCCATACAAACTTTCATCCCGTATTTCAACCCATACAACCTTTTTTTCGCGATAAAAAGTAGCCTATGTCCTTCCCCGAGATCTAATCTATAGTTGTACAAATTTTCATCAAAATCAGTTCAGTGGTTTAGACGTGAAAGCTTAACAGACAGACAGACAGACAGACAGAGTTACTTTCGCATTTATAATATTAGTAAGGATAGTAAGGATTTATTGACCCTTAAAATTCTGATTACCTCAAAAATGATTTCCCCATACATTTTAGCTCTCTTATGTATTCGGTTTTCAGTTTGTAAAATCAATAAACCAAAATGGTTTAAACTTTAATGTACGTTTCGGTTCTTGTTTAAGACAGTGCGTTAAAAGTTATTATTTATTAATTGTAGATTTTGATTTATCGAGTTCTGAATCAAAGCGTACCGGTGTGGGTCGATTTCATTGCACGTAAGTGTATCAATGTCTGACATAGATTAAAATGAATTCTCATAGATTGCGGACAATTGGGTAAATAATGAAGCGTAATTAAATGATAACATTTATTGCAATAAATATACTATTTATATATAAAGTTTCTCAAACAAATGGCTCGATGTTGATCTCGACGGCGGAGCAGGGGTTAGTGAGATCGAAAGCGGCCAGCACGTTAGGATGAAGGACACCAATCCTGCCAATGACCTCGCCGCGTAATAACACCTCCGCGCAACGACCAGGGAAGTAGGCTGGGTCTGAGAAAAAATGCATCTGATTCAGTTGAGGCGACTCTGATATTTATTTGCTCAAGTTATCGGGTCGGTGCGACTTGTGGACTGCTTGGAGGTTTAAGCTCCGCAAAAATGGGCCACCGACCTAGGGTGCCACCTTTTTACTTTCTCGTATACGTAGTATAGAGGAAGTCTTGTAATCGTCAAAAAATTCGACCTCGAGATTTTGATATTTTATAAAAATACTCCCTACTGCTCAGATGCTTTAATTAGATAGTAACATTTGTACCTGTAGTGTATGTTTTATAGTATAAAAAACGCAACCATTTTAGTTGCGATAAGAGCTCAATTTAAAAACTAAATAAATAGTGCAAATATTATTATGGAAAACTAAACAGTGCCAGATCTTCTGTATGGCGGAGGTACTAACCTTTTTTGTCGGGGAGGTCAAATGCATTTACGCATCGTACCTGCGGGGTGGTGCCAACCGCAGGGGATATGTGGGACTCGAGGTAAAGGCGTTCCCTCCATACCCACTAAACATCCTCCCCGGTCTGACCTTCAGTACGCTATTGCGGGACGGCTCGGGATCTGCGCACGTGGGCGCAACTACACCGAGACCGTCCCAACGCTGCCCGTCTAGGCACTCCTTGTGCACCAAATTAGTGGCCAGCAGCCTACAGGGGCTACCGACTAACGTCAGCCCCTGTGGGCCGCTGGTCGACGCCGGCCTTATAGGCCGCCTCCTCACCGACGGCTGCTCGACCTGGCGCGACCTCCGCAACGAGGACACCGGGTGGAGCCTTCGGACCGCACCCGAGGTCTTCGGGCGCGGTCGTGGCCCTGAAAAGGGCCGTCCGGAACTAGCCGTGGTGGGAAAACAAAAACAACTTGACGATGGCATGTGACTTCGAATGCCAAGCGGACACACTTGACATCAAAAGCCACACACCTGCCGAGAAAGTTTCCCCACCACGTTATCAGAGTCCGCCACGAGGAGGCTTCCGGACGTGGACCCCGGCGGAGGTACTACCCTAGTTCGGGTACTCCAAATAGTCCAAGGTGCCTCGACTGAATAAAGTTAAATATCCTACTAATATTATAAACGCTAAAGTTTGTATGGATGTATGGATGTGTTTGTTACTCTTTCCCGCAAAAACCACTGAATGGATTGTAATGGAAGTTTACAACAATACCTATAGTTCATACATCAGAATAACATATTTTTTTGTATCTCACCCATATTCACAAAAATTACTATGAGATCACTCGACACTTGGATAAGAAACGAACCAATCACAGAGCTCTATTCAAGGTCATTGCGTTGAATAGAGCTCTGTGATTGGTTCGTTTCTTATCCAAGTGGCGAATGATCTCATAGTAATGTTTGTGTATACGGGTGTCAATCTTGCGATCAGCCTCTTGACTATAATAATAATATATTTCTACGGTCACACCAATTATCTAGCCCAAATTAAGTATCTTTAAGAACTTGTGTTATGGATACTAGATAACGGACAAATATGCTTAATAATCTAGATATTTTTATAAATAAACTTAAATAAATACAGGGTGTAAAAGACATGAACAGTCAAACGAGAACCATGTATTCTGCTCACCATCATAACATTTTTTTTCCTTTAGACTATACCTGGGAAATTGATAGTTAAGATTTTATTGAAGGTCAAAGTCATAATTTTTTTTTTATGAAAAAGTATTCTATACGTTATTTCTTAATAATTGTCCAAAGAAACATTATCGTTTTTTTTAGTATTTCATAACAAAAAATGGCTTCAAAACGTTAGCGTTCAATGTAGCTCACTCGATGCGCACGGACACTAACGAACGGGGCCGCCGTCTGGCAAAATTATCGCGGTTTTGCGAGTTGAGCACTTTACATTGCGCGGTACAATTTGCAATTTTTTTTAACGCAAAAAATAAAAATAATTTCCCAGCAATATTTTTTTTGAAATATGTCTTATTTTGATGTATAGAATACATGGTTATCGTTTGACTGTTCATGTCTTTTACATCCTGTATATTATAAACAACCATGACTCATGAACAAATGATCGTGTTCATTAATATTTGCCACTACCAGGACTCGAACCCGGACCGCCCGATGTGTACGCAGCGTTACTGACCACTCCACCACGGCGGCGTCATGAGCCGATTGGTTGTATGACTCATTTTCCATGCAGAGTCAATCAACTCCCAGCAGAGTAAATTCTCAAATTAAACATTAGCTATAATTTATTATTCAAATCCTGCGCAGACGAAGTCGCGGGCAGTAGTTAGTACCTATATAGTTCTAAAAAATGTGGTACATTACCGTCGGCTTGTCGCAGGTAGTAGCCGTCTTCGCGGCTCCAGGGTTGCCGCAGCAGCGACAGCACTCGGTCCAGTAGCCCATGGACGAACTGGAAGCCGGCGGACTTGCCGCAGTGCACCGCACATAGGCGCCGCTCGTTACGGGCCCCCGTCTCTACAAGAGGAAATAAATTGCGTCGTCAATGATAAATCATCATCAAAACTCGGACTGATTCAAATATGAACTGCAAAATCGGTAGTGGTTCCCCCTTGACTTTCTCGTATACCGGAAACGACTCAAAGATTGAGAGAAACCTTATATTTTAATGGCATACATGCATATTAAATTTTGGTCACTCATCCGAGTACCGACCGCGCACTTGGTTGCTTAACTTTCGTGATCGACGGCTCAAAATTTCATAGAATCCTTATATTTTGATGTCATACACGTATGGTAAATTTGGTTGCAATAAGTTAAAGCATACTCGAGATATCGTGCTGACGCACATAGACACAATTCCAAAAACGGTATTTTTGGACAAAGCGACGTCCAAAACGTGTAAATTCGTTAAAATCTCGAGGACGAATTTTTTCACCATTACAAGACTTTCTCTATACTACGTATATAAGAAAGTAAAAAAATACCGTTATCTTATATCCATGACACAAGTATATATTATTTATTTTTTCTTGTTTTCCGTTTTCACTACTAAACGGTAGGAGCATTGGTTATGTTGACTAAACTTACCCGCTTAAGTCATCATGACCAATGCTCTAGTCTTCGGACCATTGGCAGTTAATGATGATAGCTTACCAGCTTTACTGTCCTTGAGCACGACATCGCTCAGCTCAAACAGTTTCAGTGGCAACGGCATCTTCCTATTGGCAGCGAGGGTCTTGAGAAGACCAGGTAGTAGCGCTGGTCTCACCACTTGGAATTCCAAAGTCTTCGGGTTGGAAATGTGCGCAGCGGGCACTTCCTCTATGCTCACGCCCAGTTTAGTGGACACATCATCTCGAGAACACTGTAAATGTTTAAATTATTCGCATAAAATTAACTAGAAAAAAAAAATATTATTTAAGCAAAGCTTTTATACTAGAAAAATGCACTGAAAAAAATCGACTTGCCTCAGGCGGGACTCGAACCCGCACCTTCCACAATCCGGGTGGACGCGTTGACCAATTTCGCCACCCGGATTGTGGAAGGTGCGGGTTCGAGTCCCGCCTGAGGCAAGTCGATTTTTTTCAGTGCATTTTTCTAGTATTATATTTACGCGTTTGTAAACGCAAAAATAAAATTATTCCAAAGCTTTCATAGTCCTAAAAAGAAGAAAATAATCTTTACATAGCATCAAACCCATTATTTTTTATTTATTTATTTGAATCACCAACAGTTGTTACATTATGACACTTATATAGTACTACTTATAATGTATTAAATTTAACGCACAATTAAAGGTGAACACAGCATGCATTATGTTTTTTTACGTCTATATTAATTGTGTGTGAATTATAATTTTCTGTCTGTATATGTGAATGTGAGTAAGTGAGTGAGTGTATATGATGTGAGGACGCCAGACTACACTACCGTATTCTAGAATGCTACGAATGAGACTGTTAATTTGGTCTTAGGTTACGAAAGGGTTTACTGTTTCTCACGAAGCCCAGAAGTTTCGATGCCGAAATAGTAGGAAAATGATGATGACATCTGATTCAGAAAACACCAATTCACTAGCCTATCTATGTCAGCCTGTAGCAATAATGAATCCTCAAAGCATTTATTTTCCCAAACTTAGGACATCGGTGTATCTGTGTTGAGTGATGAAAGCAGTCAGGTAGTCATTTACAAATGTCTTGAATAAAACAGGGTCCGAATGAGTGCCCTGTGGTACTCTAGATGTAACGCTACGAGACGAGGAACTAAAGCTATTCAACGCCACAAAAAAGCCCGATAACTCAAATATGATTGAAGCCATCTATACAGGAATCCTCAAATACCGTAGACAGACAACTTCTTCAGCAAAAAATTATGAGAAACTTTGTCAAAAGCTTTGGAAAAGTCAGCATACACGGTATCGAATTGTTTTGCAGCTGCAGCATCAACCGCGCTTACACGAAACTCTGTGATTGTCACAAAGTTCCTATAAGTGGATCTAGCGCTAACGAAACCGAGTTGGTGTGAACTAAGATATAGTTTTAGGTATTCCCGTAACGGATCTGAAACCAAAGTTTCCAGATTTTTTGCTAACACTGACAATAACGATATAGGCCTATCGTTTGAGATCATAGTTTTGTCTTCAGACTTATAAATTGGAAGGACTTTAGCCATCTTCCACAGGACACGAAAAGTGCCAGAAGAAAATGAGGCATTGTATAGTAGATAGAGGCTGAACTCGAGCTGAGGCACATTTAACAACGAATATCGGAGGAATTCCGTCGGGGCCAGCTCCCTTTTTACAATTCTCAACCCTTTAATGTCTTTAGTAACTCCTCTTCATTAAATAGAGGTACGGTGAAATACTGACTGTTATATAGTCTAAAGAAAATTCCTGCTATCAAGTTGTTCGTAGCAGTAGTAGTAAAGTAAAAGTGTTAACAATTTTTTCGCGCCTTTCTATTAATCTTAAAGTCCTTTTCTCGTCTTTTTCATTGGTGAAAAGTGATCCTATGATTTTTACATTTGATAATGGCACAAGTTGGCATTTTCATAATAATCACTTGGGCTTACACGTGCACTCCGCGTATTTACTCGATGCGACTAAAATGGCGCCGTGGCACTGTGGGCTAATATTTGGGCATATAGTAGTCAGTCGCATTGTAGCGGCTCGTCCGCTCTCTAGTATTCTGTTCTCTGTAAATGTAGATAATATGTTGAAGGGTTTGATGCTATGTATTTTATTTTCTTCTTTTTAGGGTAGATAAATGAAAACTTTTTTCTAGTTTTTGTTTTTTAGTCAGTTTTTTCGTATTCTTCTCAGCAAACTTTTTCATTTGATACCCATATTATAGTAGTGCTTAAAAATAACGGTCTGCCATATTGGACAGCCCGCTATTTTGGATTTAGATTAAAGTCGTTTTACTTTTCGTATTATTTTTAGAAGAAAATAATCTTTGATAATAGTCCTCTACATATTGTATTTTGTCTACAATAATTTAGTGATAAAAATGCAACTTACCAATGTGAAGGTAAGGGCTTCCGTGTAGCCTGCGTGTGCACATTCATTCCGGAGTTGCTCGGTAAGTTTGTTGATAGGAACTTGGCCACCTGCAGTTACAACGCGCGGGGCTCGACGAATGATTTTGTTGTATCTGTGACGTAAACATATTTTTTAACCAAAATTTGGATGTGAATAGTACCTTTTATTATCTAGGGCGGTAAAACAAAGAATGAATCAAATCGCAGGTATTTGACGACGAAGGGGAGAGCGATTAATTCTGTATGCGTACAGTGAGGAAAATCCCACTTTCTGGTCAGGTGTGGCATAATAGTAGATTGTTGCATCGGACTTATAATTGCATCGAGTGTTAGTTTGGAGCCCGAGCTTTGTTCCCGGGAATAAAAATTGCGCTTGGCTGGTAGAAAACTAGTTGGTCATGCTTGTTGCCTGCGATTGGCGTGTTGTGTGGTCAGAATAGCGCTGATTGGCTGGTATAAATTTAGTTGCTCATGATTGTAAAGATGAAACCTGCGATTGGACAGTCACCTGGGATTGGTGGTTTTAGGGCGAACACAAACAACAATAGAAAGAAAATATAGTGACGCCGTCTTGGTGGAGTGGTCAGTATAGCTGCCTACACATCAAGCGGTCTAGGTTCGAATCCTGGTAGCGGCAAATATTTGTGTGACGAACACGAATATTTGTTTGCGAGTCATGGTTGTTTATATATTTATTTAAGTTTATTTATAAAAATATCTAAAAAATATTATGTATATTAAAAAAAAATGTCCGTTTTCTAGTATCCATAACACAAGTTCTTAATGATACTTACTTTGGGCTAGATAATTGGTGTGAGCGTGGAAGCCTAGTGTAGTGTAATGTAGTGTAATAGTTGGTAGATTTTCGGTCACCCATCCGAGTACTAACCGCGCACTAGGCAGCTAAGTTTTTGTGATCGTTGCTTAGAACGCAAGACCTCCGATACACATGTCATCAAATAGGTATAATTAAATACACAATACGTACCCATATGCGATGGCTACGTCCTCGTATAGATCGCAGGCGTGGATGACGTCATGCCGCGTTGGCGGCACGCGCACGCGCACTGTGTCACTGCTTATATCGTATTGCGACTCGAGGCACATGCGGGACAGCAGAGACGCCAATTTATCGCCGTTCTCGCTTTAAAATAAATAATAATCATGTACAGACAACAGCACGTTGGGTTACCACAAACTGTCAAATTTTCCCAATCGATTATGCACTTTATATTGAATAGCCTTAGGTTGAAAATCGTTTGGAGAAATTTGACAGTTTTGTATAGCCCGACGTGCTGTTGACTGTACATTCAGTCATTACACAGCCTTTATAATTCGTCCTACTGCTGAGACACAAGGCCTCGCCTTGTCATCGAAGGAGGTTTTCATAGTAGTCCACCACGCTTGCCAATGCGGATTGGTGGACGGAGTATGAGGTGATCAATACCCCTTTGCTAATCCATTAAGCCGCGTATCCACTAGGCAACAATTGACGCGCAACATGTTGCACAACAAGTGAAACATGTTGAATGTCAGCGCGGAACTTTTGTTGAACAACGTTGTCTGTCTACATCTACTACTTTACGTCAGTCGTCGACAACATGTCGCCAGAGGAACTTGTGTTGATATCAGCGGCAGTGGTTATAATTTCTTCATAGTTTTGGTACAGTTCGATTAATTTGAGCAGGCGTTCGTTACACCACACTAAGGACATGTGAGAAGGTCCATAATATTGGTCTTACTTTATATGTAACATCTTATATCATATTATGGTTCTGCAATAAACGATTGATTGATTGATTGACATAGTTGAGCGTCACGCCTCTACTCGACAACAATTGATGCTCAACTAAGGATTCTCTCTAAACAAACAACGTCATGTTGCGCGCCAGCTGGCAACGACGCGCGCTGTTGTGCAGCGTTGCCGTACATGTTGAGCGTCACGGGTCGCGCGCCAAATGTTGCCTAGTGGATACGCGGCTTTAGTCGCCTTTTACGACACCCACTGGAGGATATGGGGTGATGCTATTCTACCCTGCCGGCATCAGATGGCTGGCTGATATGATAACATTATTATTATGGCGACAGATTTTGGTAGCTAATCAGGCAAGACTTAAGAGCGTTTACGCGTATTTTGCGAAAATCGGCACTTTTTGAGCTTCGTAATTTCCATGAATTCTTATTCTACCAATATAAATGTTATAAAAACTACTAGATAATATTCTTTCGCAAAAAGTTGTAAAGGAAAATATTTCATTTAATTCTTTATTCATAAATTATAACAAAATATCTTAACAGCATTTTTAAAATTTTACGTTTAGATGCAATTTTGAAGCCCTTAATATCCGAAAAGGCTAATATTACAATGAAATAAAAAATACTGTGTAACTGACAATATCCCGAACAAAATAGTTGTAAAGGAAAAAAAAATAATTTCATAGAATTACTAATTAAAGAAAAATCAAATCACACTGCAAGTATTACGAAAATATGATTTGGAAAATTGCTATTTCTAACAATTAATATCCCTTATTTGAAGAAACAAATAATGTAATTTAAAAGAATAATATATACTCTAAATTTTGGTATAAAAATGATATCTGAACAAACTATAATATATTTATAACAATTATTTAAAAATCAGTATAAAACAGTCCGCGCAATCGCTTTCAAATCAGTCGCCCATGAGGCCTGTCGGAGAGAGGTCACGTCGCTCGGTGCTAGCTCCGTGATCACGCGTAAATATTTGTAATGCTACTACAGAACGAACGATGGTGTTGATACTTTTAGTATTGATAACCGACTTCATATAAAGTTCTATGTTGCACTCTATGTATTATTTTATGAATGTTCACGGATATCTCTGTTAATTGTGGACCTATTTTCTAAATACTTCTGATATGGTGCTATTGTCACCAAGTCAGGATCTGATGATGAGATTCCGAGGAAATCGAGAGCAACTCTAAAATTTTATATGCAGGTATTATATGCTTCATATTTTATTTCCTGAAGCTATTGAAGTATTTGCGTCTGGTAGTCATCATATCATGTTAATGAGCTGGTGATGGCAGGTAAAACTCCTCCATGATTAGGAGTTGAATGATAATTCTTGAATTAATATATGTATTTATAAACCGATAGTTGTATCATTTTATGTTATTCAGGTGAGCTGACGATGAAAAAAAACTCCTAATAGTTAGGAGTTGGATGATAATTCCTTAAATATTATGTGTACCTTCGTATAGATCGACAGTTGAATTAAGTTTATTTCTTTCTATTTCTATTTTATCAGGTTTTTCAGGTGAGCTGATGATGGAGGGTAAAACTGCAAAAGTTAGGAGTTTGAGGATTATTCTTTTAATATTATGGTCCACATAGTAATATTCGGTAACGGTTAAGAGATGGAGAATAATTCTTTAAAATATCATAGGTATGTACAGAACGATAAACCCGTGGTCCTTGCTTTGGCTTCCCCTCCACACCTTGATTCTGTACAATTTTGTTGTACTGTTCGTTCTTGTCCCTATGTTTGTTTGTCCTTATGTATTCTTTCAGGTTATACACGAACTTCAAAAGAAGGTTCTATGTTCCAATCTATGTATTTTTTACTTAGCAAAGTCAATGGTTTTTGCTAAATACTTTTATCTATACTAATAATAAAGCTGAAGAGTTTGTTTGTTTGTTTGTTTGTTTGGTTGAACCCTAAGATCTCAGCAACTACTGACTCAAATCGAAAAATTCTTTTTTCGTTGGATAGTCCATTTATCTAGGAAGGCTATAGGCTATATAACATTACGATACGTCCAATAGGAGCTGAGCATCAATGAAGAATGTTGCAAAAACGGGAGAAAAATATTTCTTTTCAAAGCTTTCACTGCGTACGCTGCGTAAACGGTTAAAGTTACATAGAAATCGTGTATGACGGAATTGTTCGCCATTAAATTTTCTAAAAAAAAGTCCGCGACAGCATATGTCTATCTTTTATGGTTGTCTCACTATAACCTTTCTTTTTGGTAATCAAATTTGTTTTAAAATAATGCATTATCTGCGATGGTGTTTTTGTATGCATGATATTATTCCTTATCAAAATAAATACATTACTTATCACGAGTATTTAATTTTGCACAAAATTGTTCATGACTTCATTTGATTTCAATGAATATCTTAAGAAATATCATAGTTTGAAATAAACGGAAAATAATAAATTTTGATTTTCAGAGATTTCTTTGCGTGCGCTGCGTAAACGGTTAAAGTTACACAAAAATTATGTATGACGGAATTATTCTCCTTTAAAAGTTCTAAAAACAAGTTACAGACAGCATTTATCTATCTCTTAAGGTTGACTCGCTATAACCTATTTTTGTTAATAAATTTTGTTCTAAAATAATGCTTTAGATGCGAAGGTATTTTTGTAAACATTATATTATTCCTTATCAAAATGAATACATTATTCATCACAAGTATTTAATTTTGTACAAAATTGTTCTTTACATCATTAGATTTTAATGAATATCTACAGAGATATCATAGTTTTAACATAACTCCGCAGCTAAATAATGATCAAGTACTACGCACGCATCTATACGAAGTTGCTTTTTTTGGTTGATCGCGCTTATCTTAGGAACTACTGATCCTGTCAGATTCAGACGCCTTAGAGGCTCTAATAGGTTCAGAGACTCCTCCGAGGGAGATGCTCACCGGTCAGGAATCCTCTCTGGAGTGATTCGACCTTAAAGCTTGAGGACCCACCGATGTCCTCTCCTTTACTAAAACCCCTGGTGACTCAAAGAAGGACATCAGAGACATCCTACAAAAATAGAAAAAAAAGTGCCATAGATTTTATCAAACCTGTCCGAAAATTATTTGAATTTTAAATTAAATATTTTGTTAATATTTCAAGTTTCTACCTGTTATCGTTATTGAGACCGAGAAATAAATCACGTTTGTTGTTGAGCCCCCTTAAATATTTACTTTATTTTAATTTAATTATTTATTTTTAAAGTGAATAATATAACTAAATATTCTGTGAATATTTCAAGCGTCTATCTGTTGCCGTTATCAAAATCGACCAAAAAAAGTCACGTTTATTTTATGGGAACAGCTTCAATATTCATTTTATTCTATTTATTAGTATTTGTTGTTATAGCGGCACCAGAACTACGTCATCTGAGAAAATTTCAACTGTCTAACTATAATGGTTAATGATATACAACCTGGTGACAGATGGACAGACGGACAGCGGAGTCTTAGTAATATGATCCCGTTTTACCCTTTGGGTACAGAACCCTAAAAAGGGGAACTACTGATTCAAATTGAAAAATTCTTTGATTGTGTATTTATTGAGAAAGACTATAGGGCAGGACTTCCCAAACTTATTTTCATAGTGACGCCCTTAGGAATTTCCCAACTTTTACGAGCCCTCTCCCCGTTATAGTAACAGCAAAGTTAAGTACATACCTACAAAAACAAAAAAAAACGGACGCAGCCGCCCGGATTGCGAAAGATGCTGTGTTCGATTTTTTCGCCCGCCCTAGACTGTCGATCCAGGCTCAAGTTTTGAAATCGCGACTTTCATTTCTTTCTCTACATTTATATTCGTTCTACTAGCTCGCATAGCAGCTAGACTATGTGGATCGTCTCACTACGCCCGCCCCCGGGATAGAATCGCGAACCCTGGGATGCCAGGGCATCGCGACGCGCAGTATGGGTAACCCTGATATAGGCCTATATACCTCCATAGCATCACTCTACGACTAATAGGAATTGAGCATCAATGAAAAATGTTGCAAAAATGGGAAATCCACGCGGACGAAGTCGCGGGCACAGCTAGTAATAAATAAAATTACTTTAAATGCAGAATTGTCGACTACCCAAGATTTGTTACTTTTAGCACTACCATAATATGGGTATCAAATGAAAGGCTCTGTAGAGAAAATGCGAATGAACCGTGTCAAAATAACTATACAATAAATTACTGATAAAAAACTTTAAAAACAAAGATTTTACTTAATTGCTCTAAAAACAAGAAAGTAAACTTAAATTGCATTTTATAGGTAAGTATGTACTAATATGATAAAGAGTTAAAGTTTGTAAATAGTTTATGTAAGTTTGTGAATAGCCATACGTGATACCGGCAGAGTAGAATAGCATCACCCCATATGCTCCAATGGGTGTCGTAGAGGGCGACTAATAGGCCAGCAAAGGGGTATTGACTACCAATCCACATTATGCAAGCGTGGTGGACTACTGCCTATACCTCCTTCATTGAAAAGGAGAGGTCTTGTCTTCCAGTAGTGAAACGAATTATAAAGGCTGTGATGATAAAAGTTTGTGAATTGTTTTTTTGTGACGTTGTAGGAGGTAATTGCTGGATCTACTGAACCAATTTTGAAAATTGTTTTTGTGTGAGGTAGACCATGCATCTAGAAAGGCTAACTATGTATATAATAACCAACAATACGCGAAAGAAGCCACGGGCTGAGCGCTAGTTATATGATATATATGCTTGTGGCACGATTTGCTTCTATTATTCATATCTCTTTATTTATTCAATCGCTGATATACACAAGTAAATCTCGCGACAAGTATTTATATCATACTAGTGGCCGCCAGCGGCTTCGCTCGCGTTAATGTCGGTTATAAAATAGCCTAGAGCCTTCCTCGATAAATGGAATAGCCAACACAAAAAAATATCTACACTCATGACATAATATTAAAATTATTATCTCAATGATATACCTCAAATGACATTCTTTTTAACAAAGATAATCAAAATGAAAATAAAGGTCATTTACCTGTTGCATAATTAATGACCATTATGCAACATGTTCGGCTCAATACGTTACAGTTTATTTTTCTCAAAAATCAAATACTTAGAGCAAAACGGGACGGCAAAGGGAGCCAAAGGGACGCTAGTTTATGTACTGCACATAATTAGGTATTAAAACACTTGCGGGATATTATTAAAAAACTCGCCAAGGCTCGTTTTTTAAAACCCCGCTCGTGTTTTAATAAACCCTATTACGTGACAGTAACATGAACTACTATACCCATGTACTATATGATAGGTGCGACAAGGGTGGCCGGTGGTCACCAGATGTTATTATTACTTACATATATATTCAAAATTTAATTCATGTTAAATGTGTAACCGTTAATTTTCCATAGTATTCAATTTAAATAACTTGTATTGTACATTTAATTTTATTTTGTGAAAAAGTATCGAATTTGTTTTTGTGCTCTGTACCTGGACGGCAGCGCGAGTAATGCGAGAGGGAATGACCGCACAGCGTGTAAATACCTAAACTTGGAGTCTGCCGTACGGCGTAAACGCTCTTAAAAGAAGTCATAACACCAAAAAAACCGAGTACAAATTTGTACTCCCCTGCAGATTGAACCCGGGAATTCTGGATTTAATTCCGGTGGACGAACTATTAGACCAAGGAGGCGTTTGTGACCTTCTGTAGACTGAATTCACATAGGGCAATTAAGTCGACCAAATAGTATACCTTAGTCAACCTGGTGAATTAAATCTACCAAATAGTATTTATTTTTATTCACCTAGGTGCATTAAGGCTACCAAATAGTATTCTTTATTCACACAGGTGAAATAAATATGCGAAATAAGTATGGTGGACCCACCATAACACGGACCGGTATGGTCAATTGTATGGTGGGTCCGTCAAAGTGACAAGTATTTACAACATAAAGTACCAGGTTACCATAACTGTACGGGAGATTGCTTATTTATAAAAGAATATTATTATAATCTTTGTTATCATAGGCCACAGCTATGTAATAGATATTTATTAGTGTATTTATAAGACTTTAATCTTTTACTAGATTCCGCCCGCGACTTCGTCCGCGTGGATATTTTCCCCCTTAGGGGTGGAATTTCCAAAAATCCTTTCTTAGCGTGCCTACGTCATAACATCTACCTGCATGCCAAATTTCAGCCCGATCCATCCAGTGGTTTGGGCTGTGCGTTGATAGATCACTATGTCAGTCAGTCAGTCAGTCACCTTTGAGTTATATATATATTTAGATATTAATAAGCAATCTCCTGCGTGGTTATGGTAGCCTGGTACTTTATGTTGGAAATACTTATTATTTTTTTATTGACTGTACATTACTAAGGCGAAGCCAAGAGGAAGTATTTTAGCAGTTGACGTTTAACAACGTACTGCAAACAATGTCATTTTATAATACACCCTGATAAACCTTCTGATACGGAGGGGCACGACACTATTTTCTCAGTGGTGCCGTTTTAGAGCCACCATAGCATACGAGGGGTATGGTCACTACCATGTGTATGGGTACCAGTCCAAGGATATAAGTGTACTTAATTCACCTGGGTGAATTAATAATACTATTCGGTAGCTTTAATGCACCCAGATGAATTAAAATACTATTTGGTAGATTTAATTCATCTGGGTATTCACCCAGGTGAACTATTTTTTTATACTACGACATGACAAACAAGCATGCCGCCCACATGGTGTTAAGTAGTTACCGTCGCCTAAAGACACTTGCAATATAAAGGATAAATCACTCAACACTGCAAGTACAGTCGAACCAATTGAATCCTGACCCACTTGGCCGATCATTCCTTTACAATCATAAAGGAGGTGGCCCACCCTCCATACATTGTTTGCCCCACAAGCAAAAATCCATGCGTCACGATCAAAGTTGGTTTTCTGAGTTAGTTTCACACTCTATTAAAATATTACATGCAAGTTGTTGCTGTAAATAGTGGGGTTTTAAAGTTACAAGCACATTTTGGGACCATAAAATTGAGATCATTTTAGTAAGTAAGCTAGTATACTTACATACATACTCTATTCTAAATTAAAGAGATTCGCGACATTAAATATTACACATTTTGCCAATGTCAAGTAAAAAAACTCGCATGAACTTGAATACGTTTCTGTTACAAATTGAAATTACAAAGGTACCTAGGTTATCACACGTCTATAGTGGCGCCGTAGGCGGCGTGTCCGGTGAATCAGCAGGTGATGGATAGTAGTCATCGGATGGTCACAAGATGGCGTTAACACTTACAAAATCCGAATTTTTGCTTCTTAAGTAATTGTAACTTATTAATTGAACGTAAATATTTTACTAATATGTGTTTAAAAGGTCTACAATATTTCCTAACAATATTGTTTTTGTATTAGAATGTAAGATATACTGACTGGTGAATTACGTGTGGCTCAAAAGCCTTGATGACAAAGCTATAACGTAAAGGAAATGTATACAATCAAGACGTATTTTTAAATCCTTTTTTCAATTTAATTTTAACCCCGCTAGATACGTAGTATTCGTTTATACACTAGCATGATATAATTTAAATAAAGTTTTATTAAAATAACATTATCTAGTCTCTTCATATTTTTCAGTATTCAAACATGAAACGACTTTGGGGCAGGAATGGGCCATCTCCTTTAGTTAGGTTTTCTTCGCCTCATGCGTGTTGCACTTAGTACGTTTTAAATATGAATAAAAATGTGTCATTACGGGTCAGAGATCTATGCAATTTTAATCTTTGTTATCACTGCACTAAAGTCTCAATTGGAATTTCAAATAAGATGCCGTTCTAACTCTTTTCACTACTGAGAAAAACGAATAAGTATTATATTTTTAAAAATAAAATTACGGTATGTGTCAGATATCAAGTAGTAGTTGAAAAAATTTTAAAGGGTCATATTTATTAGACACTGTTAATGTCTAATATATTGAAAACAGGTTCGTTACCTAAGAAATGCATGTTCAAGCGAATTTCAACCTACTTTGTATTGAGTGACTGTAGGAAAATGATCTTAAGGTGGGTCATGATTCAATTTGGTCGACTGTACATTGCCACCCTGGGGACAAGATGATATGCCTTCCATGCCCAGTAATTACACTGGCTACCTTTCCCTTCAATCCGAAACACAGCGAACTGCTTCACGGCAGAAATAAGAAAGGCGGCGATGCCTACCAAGACGACCCTACATATGGGTCTACCACCTAGTAAACAGGTTGAATTAAGTCTACAAAAAGGTTGGTGAGAGTCCTTCTGTTGTTTTAGATTTAAAAATGTAGACTTACTGGATGCCAATGTAATTGTTAGTCTTATCCACACTGATGACCTCTTCCCGATACTCCAGTCTCGGGTATAACTCGTAGGTGCCATCTGGTGCGAACACCTTGCACTGTTGCACCTCATACGAGTTGCCACAGTACTTGGAGAACAGGCACACGATCGTGTCCAGAACTATTATGGCCTGGAAATGTTAGTTGATCGGTATGAGAGGAAAATAGATATTCTACACTAAAAATGTACGGTAGATTGAACAACCCAGTCTCGGGAGAGACTCCTCGAAAAGCCAGCAATTGTGAGGCTGTGCAATTGTGCATAGTGCAGTACTATTAGTCACGCACACAGCGCATTACTCGCAAACATGTACATTTAAGTTTTGCTGAATAATTTTAACTTAATATACCAATAATACCTACATCTATTGTCAAAATAATAATAAAAATAGTTTATTTAATAACTGCATTAGTTATAAAAACTGTATCGCAGCACTAACACCTTTCTCCGGAGACAAAGGGATAGCCTTCCAACAAATATTATGTAACAAAATAAACTATGTCAAATAACCAAAAAAATACTATGCACAATCCTTTTAGCAGTATGGTGGTGACACCGTGACATATCGCGCCGACCCTCAATAAATTACGACCAGGGAAATAAGAATATAATAGTGCAGTATAATATTTTTTCAAAATACCTTAGTCAAATCTGTGGCTGTACATTCAATGAACACATTCTTTGTGTCCAAAGTAATCTTGGAATGGTCTCCATTGATGATGGGGGGCATAGAAAGCACGACGCCATTCTTGTCCTTAATGATGGGGTAGACGGGGCTATCTCGTATGATGGGCAGGTATTGCTTTAGCTGAGCATGGTGCTGTTGAAATAAATTTATTTCATAATTATTCAGTTATAAGAGCTTGGTAGTGCATTGCGGTCTTTGGTTGACATATTATTATCTATATCTCCAGTGAGAGAGACTCATTGTCGATGTCGTCTAGTCTCTACACTTTAAGGAAGATAAATTATACATAAGACTAGCGTAGAATAGTTACTAAGGGCAGCGTTTAAATTTTCTTCTTATTTCTTCTAACCCAAGCGCCATATACCCAATGTTCCTCCATTTTACTTTAAAAATTTCAGATTTCCATACAAACTTCCTCCCTCATTTTACCCCCCTAGGTATAGAATTTCCAAAAATCTTAAAATACCTCTTTCTTAATTTCTGACTGAAATGCCATGTACTAATTCTTATGCATTTTATTTAAAAAATGACGGATTTCCATACAAACTCTTCATCCCCTTCGAGGGTGAATTTCCAAAAATCCTTTCTTATTGCACCCCTAGACCTCTAAAGGAACCTACGTACCAAATTGGGAATCTCTAGGGCCAGCGGTTTGGGCTGTGCGTTGATATGTCAGTCAGTCAGTCATTCATTCAGTCAGTATTCATTTTTATATACAGTTTTTTTTTAACTGGGACAGTATGCGGAAATCCAGAACCATAGAAGATACAGGGGGAAACGGCCTTAGGAATCAATTATTTATTTTTTTGTGAAAAAAAAAATTAACATAATAATATTTTTGGTCAAGCATGAGTTGTCCGTAGAAATGAGTCATTTAGAAAAAAAAATATTTAAAGATAAAGATATTTATTTGTTGGAACATGAGTACAGGAAAGATCTTATATTAAACATTGTTGCTCGACATGTTCTGCCTTAGTAGGCGTACAAAATTAAAGTTTAATAAATGTCTCTAATATTATTTACACTATGATAAAAATTAATCTCATTACATTTTACAATTGTCAAATTAAATTTTATTTATAATAGTGAATGTCAAAAGAATAATAATCGAATAATTAATAAAATAAATTATCTACTATCAACAAGATTATTCTTTTAAAAAATCGTCAACATTATAGTAGCATTTCTCTATAAGTACTTACTTGCTTTAATTTTGTTTTAAATATATTTTGTTATAATATTTAATGTGGATCGACTCAGTTTCATATAGGGAATAATTCATTGTATGCTGAATACAGATACAAGGACGTTTTAGTACACCTCTTGTTGCCTTAGCCAAGGACAAGTGATTAATGTTGTTTAAGTGGTAAAGGACTGCCTCTTCTAATTCTTGTATAGTATTGTATCGAGATATATAAACTCGACCCAGGGGTGGATTTAGGGCGGTGCGAGCGGTACGACCGCACAGGGCGCCGTCACAAGAGGGGCGCCGAAAACATCCGACCGCCGATCGACTATCTATCGATCGTGCGCTCAAATCGCACAACCTAAAAATTTAGCTAGGGCCGCCCCTGTCGACCCTTAAGGTGGCCCCATATAAAAAAGTCCATCGGCGTCATGGTGAACGGGTGAACATGGTGGCCATTTAATAGGACCATGTACCCATCCAACGTCCATGAGAGTGTTCATTTAAAAACCGTTTACTTGCTGTAAAGAGTCTGTCTGTCTTAAATCTTAAGACCATGGCGCTCCAGTTCCAATTCTACAGTGCAAATAATATCTCATTTTCGACTGTGATGCAGTAGATGGGTACTTTGAACTAACCTGTTTTATGAGAAACATTTTATAAAATTTGAGTAACTTTTGATGCTTAGATTTCTTTCCATACAATGAAATATTCCCTATATTAAACTAAGTCGATCCGCATAATTTTTTTTCTTCAAAATGACTCATTTCTATGGACAACTCACGCTTGACCAAAAAAAATACTATGTAAATTTTTTTCACAAAAAAAGAATAAATGGTTCCTAAGGCCGTTTCCCTGTATCTTCTATGGTTCTGGATTTCCCCATACTGTCCCAGTTAAAAAAAACGCACTGTAAGTATATAGATTCGTAAAATGTTATCTACAATGAAGGCCAGAAGTAGATGTAATAAAAGCAAGCTGTCTATTTTTATATCACACTAGCGGTCGCCCGCGGCTTCGCTCGCGTTAATGTCGCTTATCGCACCAAAAAATATCCTACGCAAAATATCTCCACCAAATTTCGTCAAAATCTGTAAAGAAGTTTCGGAGCCTATTCAATGCAAACAAACAATCAAATCTTTCCTCTTTATAACATAGATAATTTTAATTAAAGAAATATTTTGATACAGGTGCTGTCTAATGCAAGCTACCCCATTGTTACTAATCATTGCATAATGTATCTTACAGTACAATTTTTAAACAGTTTCATCAACATACCAAATACAACTCCATGAGCTCTGTAGCAGTCATCTCTTTTTGTTGATTAAGAGCTTTGAACTTGATGTCTGACGGTGGTAAGGCATCGTAAATGAATGGGCCCTGTATGGTATCCAGGTCATGTGTTCCAATAGCAACTAATGTTCGCTTCCTACATATATTTTGGTGTAGTTTGTCCTGAAATAAATGGATTTTTTTCTGTAAAAGCATAGGAGACTAGAACTTCGTTTTTGACAATTTAATGTACTTAAGATTCATTTAAATAGATTTATGATTTTAATTAACTGTGATTTGTGGCATAGTGCTTTAATTCCTAGGAGTGTTTTCTCTTAATAACTTAGCCACAGAAATCATGAGTTCACGTGCACAGAGTTCACGTGCACAGAGTTCACGTGCACAGAGTTCACATGCACAGAGTTCACGTGCACAGAGTTCACGTGCACAGAGTTCACGTGCACAGAGTTCACGTGCACAGAGTTCACGTGCACAGAGTTCACGTGCACAGAGTTCACGTGCACAGAGTTCACGTGCACAGAGTTCACATGCACAGAGTTCACGTACACAGAGTTCACGTGCACAGAGTTCACGTGCACAGAGTTCATGTACGCAAGTCTGGACAGCTGTAGCAAATACTGCTTCACACAATGTCAACCCTGCCTATATTCCAAGATTGGTACACATCTTTTTACAACTGTTCAGCAAAGTAGGTACTTATTATAATATATTGGCAAGAAAATCATATTAAATAATATTGTCGTTAATTTTAAAACAGTTGAATATTATAGGAGATCTCTAGAATAAATAAGAATAACTTTCTTTAAATATTCAGGCATTAAGAATAAAATAAAATATCTCAGTAAAATAAAATAACTCAGTAAGTATAAAATAATCTTATTCTTATTATAAGAATAATCTTAAGCTAAATCCAACTTTGTAAGTTGTTGATAATCTCAGCCAAAACTTAGACTTTCTTAGAAATCCAAAAGGGCAAATTCAAAAAAGCAGAGGAAACTTAGCTATACCTGTAAATCAATGAAACTGTCATAGGACTCCTTGGTGAAGGTGATACCTTTCAGCACAGCTGCCACAGCATATGGCCTAATTTGTGCTGTAGCTGGAGTAAGATGCAAGGAATAACAGTCTTCATATTTGACAACTTGATATTGTGGTTGCACTTTTCTGGAAAAAAAATATTTACAATTAAGAATGAATCACAAAGTATTTTTGCACTAATCATAATTACAAATTAAATTTTATATGAAAAAAGTTTTAGGTAGGTAGATAATTAGATTGAATTCATGTTTATTTTTTTTAAACATAAAATGGTCTGACTCCATTCCAACTGATAATAAGTAGAAGAGGACTCCAAATGCAAAGTTTATTGTGGGTTTGAGACTGTGACATGTTTTACATAATATTGTAAGTCAATGTAGTCTTACTTTCCTAGAAACACTAGAAGTCCATCCACAAGGCCTTCAAGACAGAGAAGGTCGTAACGATTAGCAGGAATATCAATGCGATACAGGATGTCTTCTGAAACACCCACTCCAGCTTGTTCTCCTTGCTCTTTCATTAACATTTGTTTCTCAGTAGTCTGATAGTAAAATACAAGAGTTATTAATAATTAGAATCATGAAGCAAATTTAAAATAAAAACCATTGTCTTAGGCAAAAAGAAATACAAAAGTTACTTACTACTTCATCTAATTCTAATCCAAATTCGAAACAGAGATCCTGAAACTCTTCATCAGCTAGAATAAAGAAAAATAAAACTCTTGCATTAAATGTTATACCTCTAATACAGGTAATTTCGATTTTTTTTTAAAAGACCTAAACACATAAAAAAATAGTTAATATTCATACTGTATTTCTTTCCAAGTGCAGCAAATAAAGAATCGCGTTTCACTGATATTGTAGGCATTATTCTATTTTTTTCTAAATATTATCAGCACAAGTTTCTTAAATTTTAATCTTCTATTTTGTGAGGCTAAAAAACACGTCAAAAACCTCTTCAAAAACAAAAAAACTGACAGACCTGACATAACAATGACAAATTTGTCAAATTCACAGATTTTTTTTTTTGGTAAATTTTCCCTGTTACGGGACGGCAAAGGGATCTAGCCCATACAGCCAAGTCTTCAGTTTTATCTTCTTTCTTGATGTTCGCATTAAAATATGGGCGTCACACATTTTAATGCGTCTAGGGAGTGCTTGGAAAGAAATGCATGGCAACAGACCCCATGATTGTGACTGATGAGAATTGTATAGTGGGATTTCCAACCACTATACAATTCTCAACGCCACACACACAAAACCTTTATTTCAATGATTCCTCACAACTGTTCGTCAACACGGATGCTTTTGCAAAGAAACGACACCACTTTCACTGCACAAAATCCACTCCGAAGCAATTTTGAATTATCGAAATAAAGATCGACATCCAGACGCCATGATTTCCCGCCAAACACCTCACAGATTTTTTTTTTAGTTTTTTTTTTTTTTTTTTTTTTTGGTTTATTTTCCCTGTTACGGGACGGCAAAGGGATCTAGCCCATACAGCCAAGTCTTTATTTTCATCTTCTTTCTTGATTTTTGCATTAAAATGTGGGTGCCACACTTTTTAATGCATCTAGGGAGTGCTTGCCGAGAAATGCATGGTACAGACCTCATGATGGTGACTGATGAGAATTGTATAGTGGGATTTCCAACCACTATACAATTCTCAACGCCACATACACAAAACCTTTATTTCAATGATTCCTCATAACTGTTCGTCAACACGGATGCTTATGCAACAAAACGACACCACTTTCACTGCACAAAATCCACTCCGAAGCAATTTTGAATTATCGAAATAAAGATCGACATCCATACGCCATGATTTCCCGCCAAACACCCAGTTTATTTTTTTGGTTTGGTTAATTTTTCCCTGTTACGGGACGGCAAAGGGATCTAGCCCATACAGCCAAGTCTTCTGTTTCATCTTCTTTCTTGATTTTTGCATTAAAATGTGGGTGCCACACTTTTTAATGCATCTAGCTAGGGAGTGCTTGGCGAGAAATGCATGGTACAGACCTCATGATGATGACTGATGAGAATTGTGTAGTGGGATTTCCAACCACTATACAATTCTCAACGCCACATACACAAAACCTTTATTTCAATGATTCCTCATAACTGTTCGTCAACACGGATGCTTATGCAACAAAACGACACCACTTTCACTGCACAAAATTCACTCCGAAGCAATTTTGAATTATCGAAATAAAGATCGACATCCAGACGCCATGATTTCCCGCCAAACACTCCTTAGTTTATTTTTTTCCCTGTTACGGGACGGCAAAGGGATCTAGCCCATACAGCCAAGTCTTCAGTTTCAACTTCTTTCTTGATTTTTGCATTAAAATGTGGGTGCCACACTTTTTAATGCATCTAGGGAGTGCTTGGCGAGAAATGCATGGTACAGACCTCATGATGGTGACTGATGAAAATTGTATAGTGGGATTTCCAACCACTATACAATTCTCAACGCCACATACACAAAACCTTTATTTCAATGATTCCTCACAACTATTCGTCTACACGGATGCTTATGCAACAAAATGACACCACTTTCACAGCACAAAATCCACTCCGAAGCAATTTTGAATTATCGAAATAAAGATCGACATCCAGACGCCATGATTTCCCGCCAAACACTCCACAGATTTATTTTTAATTTTCCCTTTTACGGGACGGCAAAGGGATCTAGCCCATACAGCCAAGTCTTGAGTTTTATTATCTTCTTTCTTGATGTTTGCATTAAAATATGGGCGTCACACATTTTAATGCATCTAGGGAGTGCTTGGAAAGAAATGCATGGCAACAGACCTCATGATTGTGACTGATGAGAATTGCATAGTGGGATTTCCAACCACTATACAATGAGCTTGGGAAAAATAAAAATGTTTTTTTTTTATTTCATATATTTAAAGATCTCATTACAACTTAATTAACAGTTTTTATTTCATTTCGATACGATACGTATTTACAAAGTTATAATATAACCCATTTGATATGGGTATAAAACTGTACACCGCTTCTAGTCGCTGGCGCTAGGCTAATTGCAGTGTGACGTCATGCTACTCGACAGCGCTCGCCCGCTCGCGCTGATACAGCACAGCATTTAGTTGCATTGCGTTACTTCGTTGCGCGCTCTGATTAAGAGATAAACGTCCAAGTCTCCTTTTTTCATGGATTCATTTGTTATTAGTGCACTGTTAATAATACCTACCTACTCATTATTATTAGACTTTGCTATTATCGGGCTCAGGCCAATGAAAAAGTTCGCATTAATGTTTAGGTAATTTGCAATTTTCTTTCTGAGATTGGAAACTGTTTATTATCTGTTAACACAGTAAGGGGCCAACCATAAATTACGTCACACGAATTTTAGGACTTTTTAACCCCTCCCCCCGTCCTTGTCACAGGTTGTCACATTTTTAGAACCCCTCCCCCCTGATGTGACGTCACACATTTTTTAATTTTATGCATGTATTTAGAAATAATCAAAAGAAACAGTTATTTTATTTTTTTCTTTTTTTTTTCTTAATCCTACTCAAACCCTCACCAGAACTCTCGTGAATATTGTGTCTAACTTGCATTACAACGCCGCTCTAGAAGTTGATTGTTATTGCAAGAGAGATAATCTCATAGCGAGAGTGCTAAAGTATTAAAAATATAGATCGAGTTCGAAAATTTTTAGATTTTTTTATTCACATATAAATTTTGCGTTTTAGTACTTTAAATTTTAACATGTAACGTCACAAAGCTTTTGACCCCCCCCCCCCTGCCCCGTGTCACACAATGTCACATTCTGGTGATACCCTCCCCCCCCTTTAACGTGTGACGTAATTTATGGATGACCCCTAGGGGCCATCCATAAATTACGTCACACGAATTTTAGGACTTTTTAACCCCTCCCCCCGTCCTTGTCACAGGTTGTCACATTTTTAGAACCCCTCCCCCCTGATGTGACGTCACACATTTTTTAATTGTATGCATGTATTTAGAAATAATCAAAAGAAAACAGTTATTTTAATTTTTTCTTTTTTTTTCTTAAACCTACTCAAACCCTTACCAGAACTCTCGTGAATTTTGTGTCTAACTTGCATTACAACACCGCTCTAGAAGTTGATTGTTATTGCAAGAGAGATAATCTCATAGCGAGAGTGCTAAAGTATTAAAAAAATAGATCGAGTTCGAAAATTTTTAGATTTTTTTATTCACTTAAATTTCGCGTTTTAGTACTTTAAATTTTAACATGTAACGTCACAAAGCTTTTGAACCCCCCCTGCCCCGTGTCACACAATGTCACATTCTGGTGATACCCTCCCCCCCCCTTTAACGTGTGACGTAATTTATGGATGACCCCAAACTATGTATTGATACTATTATTCCGTTATGGCAACACTGTATTGTTTCACCTAAAGCGGGTGATCCATTGGCGAGTCGGCGAGCTAACGGTATAAACTGTAGGCTCGTTGGACTGTCGACTCGTAGTGGTGATCCATTAGCGTGCCAAACAGTCTACTCTCATCGTTGTCGAAGTCATGTCGTGCTCCCAGACGTAACTACTTTAATACCTACTTAGGAATACTACTACAAGAAGAACCACCAAAGAAAAAAAAGACTCCACAAAGTCTGGGTCAATAACTGGCTGCAAGAGAGACAACGTTTTTTTTAACAACTTGATTTTCCCTTTAATAAAAAGACAAGATGCAGTTTTTCATGTATCGATTTCCCCATATGAACGCTTATGTGCAACTCTAAAGTACTAACTCGTGATTATACGATCGTAAATCTGCCATTTTGTCGTGCGGCATGCGTGCATTCGCTACAGCAGCGTGAAAAAGACTGTCGGCTCGGAAAGCTCGGCTGATCCATTGACGGTTTATTATACCGCGGTCTTAGGATTTAAAAGCATGCACGAAGAGAGCCAACGAGCCAAAACCGCGAACTTTAAAACCGCGGTAATGTAGGTGCTCCATTGGCGGTTATACCTTTAGCTCGCAAGCTCGCCACGAGCCAGCGGTCTTAGCTCGCCAATGGATCACCCACTTAACTCGTGGATAGATGGCGATTAAAAAACCGTAGTTCTGTGTTACCATAGCATGCTCTACCCCGAGTGAATTGAAATCGTTTTGGAACGCACCCTAATGATGTCTGGCTGCATTTGGGCTGCATGGCGATGATGTGTTGCTAGATGGTGTTGTCACTTCAAGCTAAAAATTAATTCTTATATTTGTAATCTATTTAATAATAAAAAGGTTTGGAAATTATTTTTGTAATGTAGTATTATAATAGATAAAGCTGAAGTAGTTATAAATCTAATAAAATTAATGTTATATCCAAAAATAAAAGAGATCAAGTAGAAAGAAATATTTATCCAAATAAATAGGTAGGTGAAATTATTATCACAATCTTTAAAAGTATATTCTTTATAAAATTAGATTGCTCTTAGAGTTATACAAATAATTTGATGAACTGTGGATAGATTATAACACGATACCATGTCATTACATTTTCAAGCAAATAATTTTAAAGGAATTTGTTTTTCAATGTTTTTTCAACAATCCTTTTACATTACAATCAGAGTTATGTTATAAAGAACAATATAAAAACACCTTACCTTATACTTAAAAGATAAAATATTTCTTTATTTTTATATAAAATAATGAAGAATGCGTGAATCGTACTACACCGTATTCCATGTAGTTTAATATTTTTGTTTGGCAACACAAACTTGGTCACGTGATTTTAGTCTGGTTTTGCAAACGGTGAGTGGAGTGCCTTGTCATCAGTCCTTTTAGTTTTTGGATGATTTTCTTTGGAATTTTTATTCAAAGTGAGTACTTTTATGAAGAAAGTATTTCTAATAGCATGTACTTTTATGTGGTGTTTTAAAGTGGTTAAGTGTTGTGCTTTTATATGACGAAACTGTACCTTGTTCCGTGACTAGTGATATGACGCCATTTTCTTCGTGAATGCCAATTACTAAATTCTTCAATATTTTCTTTGTTTCTGCTGATCTACGGGACCATAGCGAGTTAATGGATTGCATTTCAAGAAGTAGATGCATGTTTTCAAGTTGACCGTTACATGTATGTAGGATTTTACCTGTTTTTGTAGACTAATAATGTATCATTATATTCAATACGTACCTATTTTTTTGTATGACACCACCTTGAATGCGTATCATCTTATTTCCTTCTTTTAGAGCCTAATTTATAAAGTGATACTCTTTTCACTTAACATTTCACAATTCTCTATTGGTGGGATGCTACATATAATGAAGTTCACAGCTTTGGATGGCAACAGCTTTTTTATTTGTGAAGACATTGTACTTCCTGTACTATAATGAAATCAACGTGGTAAGTATTACCGCAAACCTGGAGTTTCTAGTGTAGATTTCTATTAGCACTAAAATGATGGTGGATGCAGTTTAAATAAGATCACCTTTGTTTCTTTGCTCCTGATTATTGTTTTGTTGTCATTCATAATAATGTACATTGTTTAGGATCATATGAAATAATTGCTTTAATGAGTTTCTTTAGATTTTTTGTCATTCCTTCTATAAATCCTTTTAGATGTTTAGTGAATTATTCTGATCAACAATATTGATATTGTTCTCGAAGATGATGGTGATTTTTGTGAACATTTAAGATAGGAGTATAGGATAATACACAATTGCAATAGTTATACTTATGAATATAAGAATTCCATTGCAATCTAGACAAAGTATGCAACTTCTTCCCGATATTGTACTTGCCCTACAAGATTGTTTTCCAACTGGCTCAGCTTTAGAAAGAGGTACCTTATAGAATAGGTTCATACTTTTTGTTGTAGATAGACACACTATAGACTAACACATTGAATGTAATTTCATTTATATAAATGTTCAGATAAAATATTCCAAAATTACATACAAATTATTGGTAGCATTATTTCATCATAACCATACTATCTATAACCATACTGATGACATTCATTACTAATTATAATCTATTACCATATAATATTCATTTATAGATAACAACCTTTTAATTAGAATTTAAATATTTTGATAGAAATGTGTAATATAAATTACTGCATTAAAAATTGAACATAATTATAATCTTTCAGCTACTTGTAGTTTTTAAGAAATAAATGAATATAAAATACTTGATATGATTACAAAATAGCAAACTTATCTACAAAAGAAGAAGCTACTTCCTCTTATGAAAACAATTAACTATACAGAAATTTTCATTCTCTTTGTCACTTGAGTGTAATTTTATCATTGGCAAACAATATTATTTGTGGTTCCATATAACAGCAACAACCACAGAATGTCATTGTAAACATAGTATTATTTACATTATTTTAAATATTTCCCATGTGTTTATAACAACTATTCACTAGTAGATAAATGATTTTTTTTTTTTTGCATTTTTTCCTCTTTATTCTTACATTCACAAAAATAGTACAAAAAAGAGTTGAGTAGGTGCACACTGCCTAAATATGAGCTAGGTACTTTAAAATCAACTGAATGACAGCACCTTGCAGTCCCAAGAGGCATAAGTTGGAAGGAAGCACTTAAGAAAGAAGTACCAAATTTATCGCTTTTTTGGGGTGGTGGGGAAAAGAGGGGGAGGTTGTTAACCCTCTCCTATACATTTTTTTTTATATAAATTGAATAGATAAAAAAAAAACTAAATATGACAATTCAAAATATGATTATATCATCAAGGAACACAGACCTGTTTTTACCTCCCAACTTCTGCAAAATTTATAGAAAAAAAATAGAAAAAAATCCTCATCATCATAAAAATCAAAAAGACATATAGTAGTCCTTTAGTAAAATGTAAAAAAGTTGTTTCTGGCGCTTCACCGGCCGCTTCCGAGGCACGCCTGCTCTGCTCGCACGTATAGGTTGCAAGTCCAACCTAACCTAAACCAATGTTATACCTACCTAATTATTGCTTGGATTTGGCTGAATGAAATAAGTTCCTTTGCTTTACTATTATCAATATAATTTTATAACAACAACTGTCTAACTATTTGATAAAATATTTTCGTAGTCTAATTTGTATGTAATTTTGGAATATTTTATCTGAACATTTATATAAATGAAATGAAGATCATGAGAACTGAAACATCAAGACCTAGGAGGTTAAGAACTATTATAAATGACGACAAGTTTCTTTTGCCTAAAACTAATAACCTGTATTGACTTAGAATGTTAAATTATCTTGTCTCTAAGTACATTAACGATCTCCCAGATGAACTTCAAAATCTGTATAAAGAGGGGGGCAAATATAAGAATAAAATTAAAAAGGAATACTTAAATAATAAGCTAAGCAAATACTGGGTGTAAAAGACATGAACAGTCAAACGAGAACCATGTATTCTATACATCAAAATAAGACATATTTCAAAAAAATTTTTGCTGGGAATTGATTTTTATTTTTTGGTGTTAATAAAAATTGAAAATTGTACCGCGCAATGTAAAGGGCTCAACTCGCACGCAACTCCCAAAACCGCGATAATTTTGACAGACGGCGGCCCCGTTCGTTAGTGTCCGTGCGCATCGAGTGAGCTACATTGAACGCTAACGTTTTGAAGCCATTTTTTGTTATGAAATACTAAAAAAATTATAATGTTTCTTTGGACAATAATTAAGAAATAACGTATAGAATACGTTTTCATAAAAAAAATTAAAAAAAAATTATGACTTCAATAAAATTTCAATAAAATCGTAACTATCAATTTCCCAGGTATAGTCTAAAGGAAGAAAAATGTTATGATGGTGAGCAGAATACATGGTTCTCGTTTGACTGTTCATGTCTTTTACACCCTGTATGTATAAGTATTGAGTGTCTCACTGTTCTCAGATAAACCCTAGAGGCTTGAGAATAACAGCTTTATTGTAATTTATATGTATTGTAATGAACAATAAATAAAAAAAGTCATAAAATAAGGACATGAATTACTCATTATCAGCTAATTACAGTGTGTAACATCACTCGATTTAACAACAAACTCCCTAAAGCGTCGAAATTACTCGGCTTTGGTTGGCTTAGCTTGTCTTCCATACAATGATACACTCTACATACATTACACCCCCTCTCAATAATGATAAGAATTTAATGATAAATAGTTCTTTTTTTGTTGCCAAAATTAGTAAAAACTGCGCTGATGTGTATGTTCTTTTGTCGCTTTAATATCCTAGCCCGAAATAAACTATCGGCATTATACATACCGAACTTTCGAAGTAATCCGTTGTTTTGTTTACAAATTGGGATTGCTTGCACATGTAGACAAATAAAAACAGCAACATTACTGGTGCAGCAAAAGACATCAGACGAAAATTACAGACTATATGCAATAGCGTTCAAATAAAATTAGTTTTTTGTTTAATTACAACACTAGTCTGAAATAAACTTTTTCTTTTTCTATTACAGATTTTTCTTCTCTCCATTTAACGACAACTTTCTATAACGTCAAAATACACACAATGAGTGTTGTTACATAGAGTAACACTGTGTTATGGTACTTCGTAATGAGTTTTTCTTTATCAATTTTATAATACTTACTTTTTAAAACAAATTTTGAAAGTGTTATTAGTTGCTTGGTTGACGTTTCAAATAATATAGGGATTCAAGTGTTAATCAATAAATGAGTAGTTCAGCCACATTGTTTCCTCACTATAAAATATTACTTACACTGAAAGGTGCATTTAAAAAAATATCCTTGAGGCAATCTGAAACTTTTATAGCTTAATATTTAATAAGTAAAAAAATTAATAAGGCAGTTCTTTAACGTTGCCAGATGCTTGCAAAGCTATTTTATACAACACCTACTATTTGTTGTGGCATGGTTGTTAACTTGCAGACTTGCATATGGATTGGTTTCTCTATGGAATACTACATATTGCTGTAGCAATTCTATTAGGAGTTGCAAAAAATAGCTATGCAAAAATAAAGAACCGCCTAAATGGACTGGCTTATTTATATTTTTTACTCTTTAAATATTAAATTCAAAGGTATAGAAACATCAGATTTCCGCAAGGACACTGTTCACAGTAATGTCACAGTATGTGACATTGTTACTGAGACATTTTTTACTCTACTGCTGCTTACCATCAAGTGACACCTCACTTCACTAATTTGAGTCATTTTTATATAAAAAAGATATATAATTAAAAAACATTTGGATTACATTTGCAACGAAAAGTAATAAAAAATAACAATCCTGCCCAAAGTGACTATTCCAAGCGGATAATGTAATGGACAAAAGCCAGTATTATAATAAAACAAATAATTTTTTATTTATTTCAACAAATATCTAGTATTTGGTATTATAATTGTAATACTGAATACTAACCGAATATTCGTTGCAAGTCTAATTTGGATACAATTGGAATATAAATCTTTAAAATTTCCTTAAAAAATATTAAAACTAAATATGTTATATATGTATAAACAGGTCCCTGTCCCCATACAAAAGAGGAATTTATTGAAACATGTGTAAACAGCTCATATTAAAAACGCGCTTTATCTTGCTACGTCCAACTGAAATAAATAAGCAAAATAACCTCTAATTTTGTTCACATATCATTCATGAACTTGCATAAAATCGGAAATTATGGGAATATTAACAGTTTGTTGTTATTTCTTGAGCTGTTGTCTATCTGTACATTCAGAAAACTGTGTAAATGAATTCAAAATGGTAAAAAATTATGTGGTATGTACACAGAAATAATATCCTCTATTATTATTTTTGTGGGTATGTGTAAGGGTCAGATACCACCACAACTAACAAAACAAGGAACTTGATTTTATTTCTTAAAATATTATTGTTTCTTTGCATACAAAGAAAACCATTTTATTGGGGACAAATGCTTTGTTTTTTGTTGGATCGGTAATGTGTTATTTCTTTGTTCTGTTATTATTAAGGCAATTTCCATTTTGGTATGCTTTCATAATTAATATAATGCAGTCTTTGTGTGATGTTAAGATGATAGCATTGTTGGCACACTATGATAACACCTGCTAGCCTGTTGGTACTTGATAACAAAATGTTATTTTAATAGCAACTTAGGATCTAATTCACAATGGATTTCACTATTGCAACTTTTAATTTAATAAGAAACTTTAAGTGAGTTACTGAGTTAATTGTAGTGTATACATATTTATGTATATACTAAAATAAAGTAACTATGTATATTACAGGGTGTAAAAAGACCTAAGACAAAGCCGAAGTCTACGCATTCTATACATCAAAACAAGAAACATAAAAAAATTATCGTTAAGAAACGATTTTTATTTATTGGTGTTAAAATAACTCCAAAAAATACCGCGCAATATATATTGCGCGGTATTTTTTGGAGTTCAGCAGGCGCTCAGCAACTTGGAGACGTGCGCGACGTTCGGTCAGCTGAGTTGAATGGCCCCGATATCGAGTGGTTCTCTAGTGTGTTCCCTAACATTCTTTTCCACAATCTAAAGTGCCATAAACTTTTTTGTCCTAATCATCATTTTTCCGAATGATAACTTGCCCGAAGTTAATGTCACATAATATCATTTGCCATAAAAATAAAATCCCTAAATACAATATACCCTAAATTAGATTGTCATAAATATTACAATCAATAATATACAAAATACTTAAAACCATTTTCAATAAAAGTTATAAGTTTTAAATTCAATTTATATAACGTTCATTTATCCTAATAATGTTTTTAAAATAAACGTGTTATACATGTATAATAATTTTCGGACAAACAATTAGGAGAAGGAAGGTTTTATCAGTCAGTAAAAAAGTTGTGTACATGTGGTTTTTATTTCCCCGTAGCATGCAAACAAACATACATCATGCATAAATACAGATTTTTTGATATCGAATTTTTGTTTTAGAAGACAATTTGCTTTTGCTATGCCTTTACCAATCAGCGTTCGCGGCGCGTACCATTTGCCGGAGTCTAGCAAATAGGTACCCAATAAATGCGTAAATGTTAGAAAGTTATTTCTATCTTCCACTCACTACTAATGCGCTATTAAAAAAAAAATTGCGCGTTCTCAATAGGGTTGCTTATAATCTTCTACGTAATAATCCTATCTAATAATATTATAAGCAAAGAGATTTTTTGTTTGTGTTTTCTTAATATATATTCTATTTTTTTTTTTGAAATCCTGTCCATCCTAAGGTTACCTGGAAGAGATCGCTCTTAGCGATAAGGTCGCCCTTTGTACAAATCTGTTTTTGTTTTAATTTTATGTACCTTTATGTTAACTGGTTGATGTACAATAAAGTTATATTCTATTCTATAAATTACGTGTCGTCACGTTGTTTGTCCGCGATGGACTCCTAAACTACTTAACCGATTTTAATCAAATTTGTACACCATATGCAGTTTTACTGCAAATTCAATGTTATAGGACAGTAGTGTGAAATTACCACAGCAACGCGTTTTTATTAAAAATGAATTTGTGTCGAAGAAAAAGAGAAAAAATTATATTTTATGCTCATTTTTTTGTTGGCCTTTCGAGTTTTTCGAATCCCATTGACCCTGTGTGGCAGATGAACATAAACGAGGCAATAAATTTGATCTTAATCTTTAGCACCTACTATTTATGTTCTATTCATCCCAAAAGAAATCATTCTGCTAGCGCACATAGTTCTATATAATAATAATAGTAAGTTCACCACATATACTTCATATTTAGTTGAAAACAATCGGGAGGCTCCGCTGAGTTTAAGGCACGTGTCGATTCGTTATAAGGACCGATTCATACCAGAATGGTAGCGACGCGGCGAACACTTTCAGTGTAAAATAATTTAAAAACTTTGTCGACATACTACAAGACCAGTATCGCTTGTAAAGCCATCTTTCGAGCTTTAAGCTGCCTGTCAATTAGAGCGGAGCAAGGCTGCGGTACGGAGAAACGAAGGGAATATTAACCAATAGGATTGCTGAAAATCTATCCACTGGAGCAGATCGGAGACACGGAAATGTTATACAACCAAGATAACAGTAGTAGTATAAGTATCTTCATAAAAACAGTTGGAACGCGAGTCATGCCCACGTGGCCCGAGTTAGGCATACACTCGGTAAGATTCGCGACCGGTCGTGGTACTGGGTGTGTAGGTGCGTACCGAACTCTGGTCACGTGGGCATGCCTCGCGTTCTGACCGTTTGTATGAGGTGAACTGGATTATAATATTACCGTGGCGGAGATTTCTTCGCTCCCTAACCTTACTCTGCTCCAATGGACAGGCAGTCTCACAAGCGATACTGGTCTTTTGGGTATTAGATATAGTTTGAAATTATTTCGCTGGCTCTGCAGGCCACGTCCGTCGCATCGCCATCCCGGTGTGATTCGGCCCTAAATGAATACTTGTATACCAATCAAAATGGAAACCGTAAACTGAGAGTAACTCTTTCAATCGGAAGCTGACATTATGTGTAGTCTAAACGCGGTTTAAGATTTTAAATCTTTTTACATTGTTTCAAGGTTTGGCCGTTTCAGCTTAAGAACAAAATTATTGATATTGTCCACAGGTAGTGTTACCATTCATTGTGATGCCGGTGGATGCTGACCTCAACTGCACAGACGTGGTTGCGCCTGGTTATGAACTGAAGGGCCTGCGCACTTGGAAAGACATTTGTTTGGTACGGAACTCACTTTTCCAACATCAGGTTAGTCTGAAGTGTTCAAAACATAATGATTGCATTTATGTATTGTAACAACTGGTGACTTTGTGTAGTTCATGTATGAAAAACAATTATTTGCACAATGTGTGTTACAAAAACATTATTGTTATGGGTGGATGTAGAGAAAATTACAGGAAAACGGTGTAGTTGGTGGTGTCCTTAACAAATGAGGGTTTATTTTATAACCAATATTTATTGCATAACAGCTCGAATTCTTATTTGGTGTATCCAAAACTTATATAAGTGACTATTTCAATTACATAGGTGGTTGAATGTGAATATTTCAAGCTTTTAAAATCTATGTAAATGAAAATAGTTATCATAGTCATTATGTATTAAACTTTTTTGCTCTTTTTCGCAATATTTATTGTTTGCATGCTTCGTTGTTGTCATTTCTGGAACAGCTCAGATCTGAAACATTTCTGCAGTGTGGTCTCAGTAGTCCGCGGTGAGCGCAATCCTTTGTTGACTAGGTTGGTCAATGAAAGCCACTCAGAACACAGACAAAAGTTTATAAAGAAGTGTGATACTAGTGGTAGTCTAGTCTTAGAAGACAAAGTCTGCTATACGTGAAAACTTCATTCTGTTTCTATGGCTTATTTTGGCATTTCCGGTGTACATTTTTTTGATATCTTTTTAAAATAATGTATATTTAAAATTTAGACCCAACAAAAGCTAAGGAAGGCACGAAAAGTTGTGAAAAACATGTCATGTTGAACCGAACACAAAGAATTCTTTGTTCAAGCTTGTTTTGTATTTGCGTAGAATTGCGTTCTTTCTTTTGCTCGAAATGTGTAGCCACTTATCAAGGTTTGATTAGTCACGGCATATTGTAAATAAGATGTGCTAATTCAGAGTTCATTGTTGAGGGAATCGTGCTCGGCAGTGCGTTACTGCGTAGATGCAAGGGTGAGGTGAGGAATATGAGGTGGGAGCGAGGCATGACGCGGCGGCGGCGCGCCGCGAGAGGTCAGCGCCCCAGCCCAGGACTAATTTGGGGGAGAGCGACGACTCCCGCCGCTGGCCGCGGCTTTGTCTACCTAAGCCGCTATCACACAAGATTGCCGCTTTGTTTGTCTGACCTTTAACAGTTATCACGACCATCTCGCTATCGGCAACTAACTAATAAAAGTTTTTAACGGGTTTTAATTTAAGGCATAAAATATGTCCCTGCATCCGTCCTATGCACCGATATTTGTTTACTCGCGATGAAGTTGAATAGCCTCCGATATCCGAATATTGACCTTACTTTTCACTTTCAACCCCAAGTGCAATGGTCTTCGGTGTAAACATTTATTTTTGTTGGAAAATCTCTAGAAACTGCAATAAAGTTTTAAATCGTGAACACCCGTTTCTCATACTAGAGTTTTTTTTAATTTGACGTCGCGCTTAATGCGTCGCGGTTCTGATAATGTATGTATTCATGATAGTATTAACCCTTTTAATAACAAACGCGGCAGTTTCTCCCGACTTCATGTTGTACAACACGTGTTGAGAAACTCCATTTTTAACTTTTACCATAGTTTACATTGTTTTGTTACTTTAAGTAAATTTTCATTTGCCATTGGCGAAATGCGTAATCTTTATGTGTCGCGAACGCCATTAATCTAAAAGAAGAAGAAGAAAAACAAACACCGTGAACTTTAAAAATATAATAATTACGCATCTTGTATATTTATATTTACTACGATTGAAGACTGTTGTTTGTGCGCCAAATAGGTATTTCGAAGAAGTTCAGAGATAATGGTGTTAATGGGCAGCGTATGCAAATGCGCACGATTGAGCCTAGCAGCGCTAGGTTGTGTGATGTCGAGATGGCTGGCCGAGGCGGCCATGTGTTTATCAGGGCGCGAGCATCGAGTGGTTTGTTTGTATTGGTGAGTGCGTGCGCGTGTGGAACATAATGACGCGAATAGTTGCAGGCGGGCGCGCGGCCGCTGCTCGCTCTCGGCTCGGCCAGTTCACGACAGCACGCCGAGTGCGCCGGAGCTCGCCGCCGCCGCGAGGCCGAAAACGCGATCATATTGGATCATTTCCGCCGTCAGGTGCGACTAATGCACCTTATCTGCCCAGATAATAGTGCGAATTAGTGTGCGCAATTCTGTTTGATTATCTACATGTGGCTGTGATATCTTTAGTGCTGTGAATTGTGAGGTGCTTTCAAGCATAGTTTCTACGTGGCCATGGGCTCGCGTTACCACACGAAGGTAATATTAATTCGTGATTGTTTTTGTGTGCGTCTGTGTCTAGAGAGATGTGTTCATTTGGAAGAGCCTGTGGGCCAGCTAGACTAGGCTGTTTGAAGGCCGCCGACTCGACCTTGGGGCCAGAAGGTCAACGTCCCCTCACGTGTTTAGAGCTTTCGTTATTCGGAATGTCACTATCTAAGGGAAACTTATTGCAACTTTACTAAAGTTATTTTTGTAACAATAATTATAAGTCCCTAACATTTACTTTTCGTTTGAAATATAAATGTACCCTTATACAGCAAAATAACGTGTCATGAATGTTATCAGCTGGGAGGAGGTGCTGCAATACTATAAATAGACTGAAGACTTAATTTTTCAAACAAAGTATCTAAGTATCATGTTAGTTAATTCCTTCAATTTGTAATGTCATATAAATAATCAGGAAAATGTTTCTTTTTTGGTTTGTTGAGCCCAAATCCAAACCAAATGATCCAAACTGTTCGCCTTAGTTAGGGTTTTTTCACAACATCGTTCGTTTTTCATCAGAAAAATAAAACTTGTAGATAATTTTCAATATTACATAGGTGCGTCTGTCCTACACGATGTTATTCTCTTCCTTATTACTTGGCATTGGTTGATTGAAACCGCAGTGCCTAATGAGTTGGTATAAATCTCAGTTTATTTTTTACGAATTCATCGTGATGTACAGCGTATCTTCATCTTAATTAATTGTAATAGTGCTGCGTAAATATTACTTAGATATTAGAATACGTTTGTCCACATTTTCTTTTAGTAAGTTTAAAGCTGATGTTGCTTTTATAGACAATTGATTTTTTTGTGCCGTGTTATTGAATATTAAACTAACGCTAAACTTGTTTTCGTTCAATAAAATAACAGTTCATACGTTGCCTCTTGTAAATTCCTCTATGTAAATTTTAAACCTAGCAATGTGCAGAACAGCAGTGGCAAATAGCTGTGGAATGGCATTGTGTTTCATACTATGATTGCGCGTCCTTTGTGCTAACGAAAGAGAGAGCTATACATGTAGGAGCACACTGTTCGCCAAGCGGTGTTCACAGCTGCGCTGCGTGTGCGCGATCAGCTGACGATTTGGTCGGCCATCTTGCTATGCGTGTTCGATTGTCGCCGCGTCATTGTTCACGTCTGTGACGCAAGCTCTTCCTTCAAATGCTAATGTCATTGTCCTTCCCGTACGGGTTATTTGTTCATTAGATAGCTGTATTTTTATAATAATGCATGCACCGAGTCTTCCATTGTTTGCAATTAACACGGAAGACATTAAATGCTAGTCCCTGGTTAGTCTATTTTTGGAGAGTGATGCGTTGTGGTATCAAGAGACAAACATATAGCCAGCTTTATACACTGTCTGTTTATTTATTGTAGTTTTCGTTGAATTTCTTGCCAAGGAAATGTTTGACCTCGATTAGGCTACTCACGCCGAAGAGTTCGTGATCTGACGCAAACATTTGTTTGATAATAAAAGTTTGTATTTGTACTTCGAAATTTATTATTGTCTTGTTTTAGAAATAATATAATTATGAATTACTAAAAAATATCCATTTATATTTTAAATCATTAGACGTTAAATACCCTGTCGGATGTTGAATATTATGTAAATGTTGTGTTGTTGAATCCTCCCTAACCCTAGGCATCAGTTCGATGAACATTCGCTTAGTTAACGAGAGGCCGCATGTTAGTGTTGGCTCGTGGTTGGCTCTCTGAATATTTTTTCTAGGGTTTTCATTTCATAACTTGACTAACTTGAACTAAAGCGATATTAATTAATTTCCTAGACCTATTCATTTTTATTGTGTTAAACCCATCATTAGTAAAATATTTATCTGTTTTAAATTATTAAAATATATTTTTGAAGAAATTGATATTTTATAATAATACCAAATTGTTGATTGGGTTGCACTAGTAAAGACGATTACTTTTCTTTTTTGAGTTTTCTCCGCACGATTTGTGCTTCGGACCGTTACTGTTACCGTTGATCGAGTGGTCAGACTTGTATTTCGTTTTAACCTGGAGAAAAATTTAACAGCTTAACTTTCTTGAGATAAGCCTTATTAGAACCGTAACAGCTAAAGGTTGATCTAATGAGTAATCTATTACACTTAGTTCTCGCGACCTAAATTGTGATCGTGGGTGTGTGGCCTAGATATCAGTCAATATATTTTAAAATGTTCATGACACTAATAGATGCAGGGATGTCTTTAAATGAAATTTAAATTACAAAGATATGTCTCATTTTATGGGACCGAAATTCCACGTGACGTCAGCGCAGTGCTGAGTACTAAAAATAAAAGTAATCCATAAATAGAGGGATAGTTGCTTTCAATTTTATGAAGTGCATAACACGCAGACCTATTTCATCACAAATAACTGTAACGTGCTTTTGGAACACCATAAAGTTATTTATAGACTGGTCTGCTGTGGGGGTCTTTCGTTGCGGTATTAAAAACGAATGTTTGTGTGTTTTACATGGTACACGTGTACCGCGCAGGGTGCAACGGTTAGCACATGTGTCTGCTCTGTTAGTGTGGGTTAGTACGAAGCGGGTCGCGCTCGAATTGCGTAGCGAACACTCGGCAAGTGGGTCAGGAGGGCACGGCGCATACACGACGACGACGGCCGCCTGTAGCCACATACAAACACAGCCATATCATCATTCACCTTATCAATTTACTAGGCTATTGGTTAAGATACGGTTTCAAAAATGTTGCAAAATATCCATCGGATTTAATCGACTGATATCGCCTCGATATCGCTATTATATCTGACGTATAACGTGCCTAGTCATTAATCGCTGGAACTTATAAGTCATAATCAACAGGTAGTTTTCGATGTACTCACATATTTTCTTTTTGCTGATGACGTAATCAGAGTATGTGACGTAGGCTAGCTAGCGCATAGTGTAGACACATGAACAGTGTTCGCTACGCGAAATAAGAAATCTGATTTTTAATTAAAATCCAATTATCATAACTAAACGTTGCGTGAGAATATTTAAAGTAAAGGTTACCAGCGATTGTGTGTTGAATGCTCCTACAAAGGCTAAATGTGCTTGAATTTGGATATCTCTATTACCGTAAAGCTATAATTGAACATCACGTTTCCGACTGGTCGCATTTGATAGTTGCCTTGGCACACTTAATAGTTGCAATATTGTGCGCTTTTAAATTTATTTGTTTGATAGAGAAATACATTGCGTACAAAATTTTAATCAGTCTGTGGCGTAAAATCATAACTGGTTTACTTTGATGAAAATGTACAATGAAAATGAGATGAATGAATGCTGTGATACTCTCGATTGTCGGATAAAAGCTTGAAATAAAATTCCTACTGATTCCTTTGAGAAGAATTGCAGCAGTGGGCGTTGTTGGGTTTTGGGGCCAAACGTTTTATTTCACTTTTATAAAGCTGGTAGTTTGTGTCAAGTTGACCCAGTTTATGTTAAAATATATTACTAAAATGATGGTAAAATGCCCGTCATCAATAACTAATACAATCTTCAATCTCTTGAGAATATCTTGTAGAGGAGTTCGTCTTGCCGGCGCGATTTTGGCATTAAACCGCAGTGAACTAATTACGTATCTAAAACTATCTCATATTAAATACTTAAGAAGTTTCTAGTTACTTTTACTTGTCCCCATAATGATTCAGTTTACCACCTAATAGGCCCACAGATCGTCAATAAAACACAATGATATTATTAATATTTCTCATGTGAAATTTATACGTCATGCATGTGTCACGACCGGTTTTAGGAAGTCAGCACTCATACGAATTGAGTATATTTCCTTAAGTGCCTATGACGTCATGCCGAATCTTCGGTACCGTAGATATAGTTGCGCAATTATTTCTCATGAAACGCTAATTAGTGATTATTACTAAAATATTTATCACCTTCGTTTTGCGTTGATTGTTGTGAAAACAATAATTTTACAATCGTAATCATTTAGTTATTGACTAATTATCGGTTTCGGTTATTCAAAAATAATGATAGTTATCTCTATCAAACTCTATTGTTAATTAAAGAACATTACTTAAATGCTCATTTTCATTACAACATTATTTTGTCACAAATTTGTTTTCGTAGATTCAGGCATTTTATAATAAATTTTAATGATATACGTATACAAATATTTACACATAAGACACGTTTAGCATATTAGCGAATTCTTCCTTACGAAGTTACTGTACGTGATATTTTCTCTATGCTTGTATAGACTTTGCACGTTTCATGGCGTCATGAAGAAGTGCATAATGTGTAATAATAACGCGAATTGTGTGTATGCGCGGGCGGCGGTCGCTCGCTACCCACCCCTGCGTGCTGCCCGGTCGATGACTCCCCCAAGTCCGAGATCAGTGCTAATGACCCCGACCGATGCACGCTCTTCACTCCTCCCAACATTCATAATTGCAATCGTTGATATACATCCCATGGTCGAAAGGAATAGTACTATGACTGGCATCAATAACATAACTACCGACAGTTTCCCTCGGTAACGGTATAATTTTGACATATTTTGTATAGGATTAGGTTTGTCGAAATGTCCAGCCCAGTAAGCGAAAGTTGAAAACTAGCATTAGAATATTCCTCCTTTTAAACGTCTGTCAATACGGCTACCACTTGATCACACTTTGGAAATGCTTATTCACCGTAGTTTTAACCGACTTCAAAAAAGAGGAGGTTCTCAACTCGGTTGGTATGTTTTTTGAATAAAAAAAAAAGGTTGATGAAGTTGGTAATTTGAACGAAAAAAAAATCAGCGTGCTTAAAATCTTGTATTTCATCAAAGAATTGGCAATACCTCAGACCCCAAGGCGAAATGTCTCAACCATGAATCGAGACACATTGTCCGTTAGTTATAAAATTGAAGGTGTTGTGTTTGAACTGTATTTGCGTCCTATTGGTGTTAGGCGCCCGTCGAGTCGACCTTGGTCCGGGGCGCCGTGTCAGCGCGGGTGCCCCGTTTCGCGGGCGCGTTCCACTTTTGAAGTACAGCTCTCTCTTGTTACGCAAACCTGTCGTTATGCATATTATGTTTAGCCTCAACGAAATCGTATTCCACGCCTAGATTCCACTTTCTATCGGAATAATCGCGTGCAAACGCGTGTCTGCCTAAGTTTTAATGGAGAAATCGGTCGGTTATTGAATCACAACGAATGCACCGAAAACTGCGGCAGTAAAGATTGTTTGCTTTGACAAAATTTTGTGTTATTTTGGTTACATTTAGTAAACAGGCTGTTGTTGTGAATACGTAATGGACACCACCGACATCGACGTAAATTTCAATAGAAGTCATCTTTATTCAAGTGGTCTATATTTGTTTACAGTTGCGTAAATTATTTTGAATCTACTTTGTAGTGAAACAAGAATTTGCGGTGTTCATAATATATTTGGTTAGGACTTCATGTATCAATTACTTGTTCCAGGGCCCTCAGCGATCCTGACACAGACGGAGTAGGAGCACATTGGCAAGGGAAGCCACTAGCCGTGATTATCAGCAAGCCAGACAAGTCACGTCTAAATTTTAATCGTTCCAAGAACATTGTACAGTGATCATTGTGGACTGTGTTACGACAATCGAGTGCAATATACAATTAGTGCAATCGTACTGTTGACGAGTGAAGTGTACACTTATTATATTAAAGTGAAATTATAGTAGAACAATGGAGCGTGAATCAAATCCTATGGAGGCGTTGTGCCGCTCCGGGTGTGGGTTCTATGGCAACCCTTCGACAGATGGACTCTGCTCAGTTTGCTTCAAGGTAACAAATGCTTATTATGTATTCTCGCACTACTTATTGTACTGCACCAATTGTGAACAGTATGCTTGTTTGTACACGTGCTTCGCATTTGGACTCCACTTCTGCTTACCAGGTCAGGTGGAATGAAGTCATTTTGCATATTAAAAATAAATATCCTTTATTGTAATAAGGTATACCACCAGGTTTCTGTTTGCTAGATAGTACAGTGAAATGCAAACCATCCTTTACATTGCTATTCGATTTTAAATCTTGTTACGCCGGTACAAAGTCCAGATTCAGTCCAGTGTAAAGATTAGTCTGCACAAAAACTAGGAGAGCTTTTGTAATGCTGATGTGTATCAAATTGAAAGCATTTAGTCTCCATTTAACTTCGAGAGATAAAGACAATACCAGTTAATATGTATGATTTTTTTTACCTTTTAATATCCGTTATAAGGACACACTGAAATATAAACGTGTTGTGTTGTAGTAGCATTGAGCAAACTAACTTTTTGCGTAAAAGCTCGTTACTCGCAAGGTTTTTAACTAATATCGTCGTAGATTGAATCAGTAGTGCGTGACACGAAATTTTCCTGCACGGGTTTGTCGTTTGTGATTGTGACCGCATTCACAATTGTCTTTAATGTATTTTATCATTTAGATACATCCACGCGGTAATAATGAACCAATTGAGACTAGTGGCTAGTGGCGACTACTGAACTGCTCGCTTAATATCTTAGAATGGATTGTCTTTGTTGATTGAATAGTAAATAAAATCTATGCAAAAGCAAATTAAGAATGATTCCAAATCAACCATGAGGTGCTGCGGATTATTTAATCGAACAAAGAAAGTATCCCTGCCCGGGACTGCTTAGTAAGTGAGGCTGGAGTTGGCTGGAGTTCACCAACACATAAACAGGCGATTATTAATTAACCGTCGGTTTTTGAGAGTGTAAAATCTGCTGGTTGTTAAATTTTGTTTGTTGGTTTCCTGAAGGTTTAGGTGCTTTTGTGTATGATAGCCCTTTTTGTGTCGGCGATAGGCTGGCAACCTATCACTATTTTGGGGTTATTAGTAGTATAGACCATACTGCCAGATGTGGCTTTATGTGTTAAATGATATGTATGTAAGTATCGTTGCAATCTCAGCCTAACAGGGAAAAAGTTGTCGAATTTTTACATCCGTATTTATTATTAGCTATCTTACTTAAAATCAACTGACAGTAACATTACAATTAGTAGTTGAGGAAAATATCTACCTTCCTTGATTATTACGCAAGGAAAAATCCCGTAACATTATTCTAGCCAATTTTATTGTGTATGCGAATATGTGCAATGTGTGAACATGTGCAAATTAACAATTTTTTTCGTGTTTAGGGTTCCGTATCCAAAGGGTAAAAACGGGACCCTATTACTCCGCTGTCCGTCTGTCACCAGGCTGTATCTCATGAACCATAATAGAAATTTTTACAGATGATGTATTTCTGTTGCCGCTATAGCAAAAAATACTAATAAACAGAACAAAATAAATATTTAAGTGGGCACCCATACAAGAACCGTGATTTTTTTTGCTTGTTTTTCCTTTTGCTTGCTTGAAATATTCACAGAATATTTAGTTATAATTTCGATTTAAAAATAAATAATTAAAATACAATAATATTTATGTGGGGCTCCCATACAACAGACATTATGTTTTTGCTGTTTTTTTTATAGATAATAGTACGGAACCCTCCGTGCGTGAGTCCGACTCGCACTTGACCGGTTTTTTAACTATGTGATGAAGTAACAGTCACAACCAAGGTCAAGTAAAATGAATTTATTAGCATTCCGATTTTTATTTTGCTTATTTATATTTTTATAGTTCACTGTACTTAAATATTATTTTTTATTAATGTTTGAATTCGTTGTCAAGAGACAACATAAAAACTTCATTAGAAAATAACTTACTGTTACTTTTTTTGCGTGTAAATGAAAATTAGTATATAACGAAAAAAAAGGAGCACTTGTTGCTTAAATGACACAGTATTTAACGAAAAATGTGTAGAGAGGGTAATTGGAATAAATGGTTTATTAATACAATAGAATTATCACTACATAGTATGAAACAAAGTCGCTATCCGCCGTCTGTCTGTCCCTATGTATGCTTACATCTTTAAAACTACCCAACGGATTTTGATGCGGTTTTTTTTAATAGATAGAGTGATTCTTAAGGAAGGTTTATTTATATGTATAATACATGCATATTTACATAAGCATTGCACCCGTGCGAAGCCGGGGCGGGTCGCTAGTTAGTAGTAATGTGTCACATTTTCCATTTGTTCTCCATGGCTGCCATGTTCGTATTTATCCAGTTCTTATTAAGGAAGCATGTGGAATTTCTTCAGAGATCTTGCTGTAAGAACACGTTTTGAGAGACTCCATTTTTAACCTCAATCTACCATACAATTGTCTGTTACTTAAACGAACGCCATTTAATTAAAGAAGAAGTAAGCATGTATAATAAAATAATAGAGTTACTTCTAAGTTGCGAATAAACCAAAGGAGATGGCCCATTCCTGCCCCAATTAGTTTCATGTTTAAATACTGAAAAACATGAAGAGACCAGATAATGTTATTTTAATAAAACTTTATTCAAATTATAGAATGCTAGTGTATAAATGAATACTACGTATCTAGCGGGGTTCAAAATTAAATTGAAAAAAGGATTTAAAAATACGTCTTGATTGTATACATATCCTTTACGTTATGGCTTTGTCGTCAAGGCTTTTGAGCCACACGTAATTCACCAGTCAGTATATCTTACATTCTAATACAAAAACAAAACCATTAGGAAACATTGTAAACTTTTTAAATACATATTAGTAAAATATTTACTTTGTGTCGAGTATCCCAGTGGGGTAAAAAACCAAAATCTAGTTAGTTTTAAATTAAGGCCACCTACACAGGCGTGTCTGTGCTCTGCAAAAAAGAGTTCTTTTGATCTGACTCCTATTTTCCGAGGTACATCTATATTTCAGCTTCCGACAATCTTGAGCTCCTTGGTATGAAGTTCACCGGCAACCTTAACTTCGGTGAAACCATTTTTTCAAAAGCTCAGACTGCGACCAAAAAACTAGGTATTCTCAACAAGGTTAAACGATGCTTCACGCCGCTACAACTTTTGACCTTATATAAGGTACAAGTTCGATCTTGCATGGAGTATTGTTGCCATCTTTCGGACGGTTCAGCAAATTATCAACTTACAAAGCTCTCTTCAAGGTTAGAGTGAATAGACATCTCCGCTCGGTGGTATCCACTGAAGCTGAGCGGAGACGAGATGTGTGAATAACGAATTTCTATTGATTGTTTAAAACATATCTCTCGTCTCGTCTCCGCTTTGGTAGAGTCCGGGCCTGACACCCTGAATAAAACTTTATTATTTATTAGCGCTACGCCCGTGGATTTGCGCGCGTCCATGTCGGTTGTCGCGCCAAAAAGTATTAAAAAAGTATCATATTATGTTCTTCCCCATGGTCTCAAACTATCTTCATATCAAATTTCCCCAAAATCTGTTCAGTGATTTAAGCGTGAAAGTGTAACAAACATAGAAACATTTTCGCGTTTATAATATTATAGTTAGGAAGATAAACAAGTCCGTAAATGGTCTCGGTTGTATCTAGTGAGTTTTTTTCTAAGCCGAATCATGGAAGGCACTACCTGAACCAAACCTACGCAAACTTTGTGAATTATTTTTTTTGTTACTTAAAACTTATACATATTTTTAAAGTTTTATAATTGAATTCCTTTCGCCGCTTTTCTCGATAAGTTGGAAAGGCCATTTATAACGTCACCGGAAATGATTATCGGATAAGAAAATCTTTAAAGAAAGGCCGCGATAGATGTCGACTAAAGTGACGATACTGGACGGCCTTGCGTGTAGTCAGCGAAATGAATGTAGGAAGATGTTACGACGGTTCGCTTTGTCATTCTCAAGTCGTAATTCAGACACGTTTTGGGAAATCGTGCTCACAATACCTATTGCAACAAATAATGTTAATTGTACTTTATATTATATACGAACAACAAAGTAATTCAACAAAACCTAAGTATTCGATTAGATAAAAAGAAAATATTATTATTACAGTGAAGCGTTATTGGCGCAGTCAAAAGGCTATTGTTTCCTGAACTTTGTTCGCAGAGCGCAAACAAGCGAGTGAGTCAGTAATACGCCGAACATTTTTACTGTTAATTGCTTCTCCTGCTAGAAATATCATGTGTGCTTTTTAGGACACAAAGCGACACCTGTTTATGAGTTGTGGATCACTGTGTAATAACAAATGACACAATTATTAATAATGGAATCCTATCCCGAAATCCTATCACAAAAAAAAGGTCTGGCACCCGTGCGCCCCATATGTTACGCCCCTTGAAAGTTTAACTGTTCGCCCCCTTAGCCAAAAATATGTCCAAGTACAGACCTACCAAAAAACCTATTTAAATTTTTTTGTTTATTTTGTAAATATTATAGCGTAATTTATGACAAATGCTTTCGTGCCGGTTCCAGTAATTGTAAATGTTAACATTTACAACTGTTTGCTACAAGCAGGTAAGGACGTACCGCAATCTGCAAAAATGATAGTGCCATAGACATAGTAATAATAAAAACTTGGCATAATCAAACGTCGTTGTAATAGGATTTCGGTTCTCAGTATTGTTTGTGTTCACTGTTATTTTATGTTGTTTGTTATTACGAAAATATAATAGTTATACGTAAATGATGGTTGATGTGGGAGTAGTTTTCAGCGCAGTTCTTTAATTGAACTGGTCATATTAGCAAGTCTGCAAGATATTTTAGCAAATTCTTATAAGATGCTACTCGAATATTGAGATAATTAGGGTTCCGTACTCAAAGTGTACGGGACCCGCCGCGGGATAGACACCGCTATCGGTCCGTCCGTCACCAGTTTATATCTCATGAACCGTGATAGTTAGACAGATGAAATTTTCACAGATGATGTATTTCTGTTGCCGCTATAACAGCAAATACTAACGAACAGAATAAAATTAATATTTAAGGAGGCTACGATACAACAAACGTGTTTTTTTTTTGCTTGTTTTTCCTCGATATTGATAACGGCAACAGGTAGACGCTTGATATATTCACAGAATATTTAGTTAATATTTGCTTAAAAAAGTAAATAATTAAATTAAATTATATTTACTTTAAAAATAAGTACCTAAATTAAATTAAAATTAATATTTAAGTGAAGAGTGAGAACCCATACAACAGACATGATTATTTTTTAATAGATAATGGTACCCTTCGTGCTTGAGTCCGACTCGCACTTGGCCGGATTTTTTTATTATTATTAATAATAATAATATGTGGGACTATTTTTGCGTGTCGTGACACGTTGAGAGGTCGTGCCAAGTTGTGTTGTGGAAAGCTAAAATACGGCCAGTAAAAGATGATAAAAGTTTACGATGAGTGACACAATGCAGTCGGCACGATATTGTGTTATGAAAACAGAAGATTCTTTTAGAAGAGCTTTAAAGCTTGGTTCAGACTACAGCAGATTCAATCCAAGCTACACAAAGTTGTCAAATTTATTTAGTAAACCAACATTGATCCAAAGTCATAGAGTTCAAAGTCTATATGAAATTTGAGAGTTTGTGGTAGTCTGAGCTGTCGTCGTCTGTGCAATAATTCAACAGAAATCAATAAATTTATCGCGACCGCTTTTCAAGGAATTCTAGTTTTCCCAAAGTGACTCATGATGGAAATACTGCAAGTTTTTCTTTATGCCTCTCATAATAATATAGGAAGAAAAGAACACGTCTAAAGCAGTAAATAAAAAAAGATTATCCATATTTTATATCAAAATTATCGTATAGGAAATGTTGTGTAATGCTTCGTGCCATGTTAACACGTCATGTATTTTGTGATTAATTACGTAGACTTCTACGACACGAGCTAGTGACGTCATACAACTCTTTCACACAAAATCCTGTGTATTATTCTAATAGGAATCCATTGAAGGGGGCCGAAGTAACAAGTCACCTCTGGGATTAAATCCCCAGTATCCCCTGCCAAAAAAATATACATTTGACAAATATTTTGTATTATCAAACCAAATTATAAAAACTCTGTCATTGAACTTAGTCCTTACCTGATTATTCAACATTAGTACGTTAGAAGCAATAAATTATTATATCTATTTATGTGCCCGAATTTAACCTCGTAGTGTCAACAGACCATATAAAATGACCATGACATTAACCAATGGGCAGATACGTACGCAGACTAATTATAAGCATAAGGGTTTGTTATTTATCTACGAAACCCCAAAACTGAATCGAGTTATGAGGTGGTGTTCTATTTCACTCGCTATGCAAAGTGAAGAAGATAGTAAATTATAGCAATATTAAGTTCTTTCTACTACTGTACTGAAATAACAATTTGTTTTAATTTTGTATACAGTGAACATACTTTAGAACTAAATAAATAAGTTACTGTGGATCCAACTATTTTGATAAAAGTAGGTAAATAAAGTTTAAAATTTTAAATAGCTTTGGACCGTATAGACGACATTAATCTTTATAAAAGTTTTCGATCTTTCTAATCTCTGAATAAAGGATATCTTTACCTACTTAGCTGTTGACATTTGAGGATAGTAATCCATTAGATTTATTAGCTACTGGGATATATGTTTAAAAAATTCTATTACATGAAATACAAAACTGTAGATTTTAGGATAAACTAGTTTTTCCTAGGCTAAACCAGTTCATTAACCAACCCATCACTCAGCCATGTAGGTTCATAAAATACAAGACTCCCAAAAAACTGTGCACTCCGCCTGGTCATAAAAAAATAACCCCTACCTACCCACCACTCACCCATGGTAGGTGCTAAATCGCATAAAGGATTAATTGGTTTGGCCTAGGAAAAACTAGTTTATCCTAAAATCGGGTTTGGCCGGTAACATATACATAAATAAATAAAAAATGTCTGTTGAAAAGATCGTGACAAAGGAGTTTAATTTCATAAAACAGATGAAGAAACCAATATAAAATTAGTTGTAATTTATTGAATACATGTGTTTTTAGAATAATTGAAGTAAGATATAATGACAAGAATTGAGAAAGGGATGCTTCATATGGTTCGGTTATGTAGAAATGATGTGTGAAAGTATATAGATTGATGAAAAGCATATATGAATCGGAAGTGAACGATCCAATCGAAAACGGTGTTGAAAAAGGGCCGGAGACACATTTTTGAATCATTAGAATTCCAAATCGCAAGATTCGTATGCGAATGCCTAAAATCGCTATTTTTGAATATTCATACTCGTGAATTTTGCAACGAGTGGTCCGACCCACTCGTTTCAGATATTCTACCACTAGAAAATCAGAAAATCAAATGACTGACAGTGACATTATTACTTTTAATTTCGTTCCGTTTCTTCGTAACTGATTATCGATTTCTAAAATCATCGAGTTATGGCCTTCCGGTTTTTATTTTCTTCTGCATGAAATGACAAAATGTTATTAGATTCGAGTTTTAGGGCAACACCCATTTCTAATGTTTCAAAAATACGTAAAATTGGGAGCAATCGAAAGTAATTTCGTATACGTTTTGCTTTCGTGCATGAATTTAAGATTTACTTCGAATGATTCAAAAATGCGTCTCCAGATCAAAAGTACTCGACGTGTGTGAGGACTGACGAGAGGAGATTAAGCGAAAGATACTTACGTAAGGATCGTAGCAAGTGGAGAGAAGTGATCTCTGCTTGCGTGACTTTATGTATGTACTAGTGGTCGCCCGCGTCTTCGCTCGCGTGAATGTTGGTTAAATTATAGCCTAAATATGTTATTCTGATGTATGAGTTATATTATTGTACAGTTTCAATAAAACATCTATCGATCCATTCATCCATACAAACTTTTACATTTATAATATTAGTAGGATGTAGAATAATTAACTTTGATATACCTAATAAAAATGTACAGTCGGAGCGCTGCGAAGAAAAAACTGGGGCCGGTAAAATAAAAATACGCCTAGTCCATCGCCGATGTACGAACACAGTTACACGCACACACACGGAACGAAACTACGCCTAGCCTTTTACTAAATAAACCGGCTCACGTACTACGGAGGTATAAAACTGGCCTCAGTTTTTTCTTTTGTCTGATGTTGCAAATTGTAAACCTATCTAGAGTCTAGCAAGGCTAAAGTTGTTTTAGTAAAAGCTACTTTAGCAGCTGTGGCGGTAACTGATGACCCTACTTTTGCAGGTACGGTCCATAAGTGATATATATGTAGATATGACAATAATTGTCAAGTTTGTGTTCTGCCCCTATTTTACACAGGAAGCTAGTTAGTGAGTGGGCGTTGGCGGGGTTTTACGGAAAGGCTTTAATAAGCGCAGGATAACTAACCACGCCCGTCTTGTTTGTAATTTGTACGCAAAAATGTTTCATAAGAAATTCCAAGCGGAGGCATAAGATAATAAGTTGGATGTAATCTGTTCAAAGTAGCTAAACTGTCCTGAACCATTATTATGTATGTCTCATTTTTACTTTCTCGTACGTAGTACAGAGGAAGTCTTGTAATCGTAAAAAAAATCGACGTCGAGATTTGGACGGATTTACACGTTTTGGACCTCCCTGAGTCCAAAAATTTTTTTTTGGAATTCAAAAATCAAAAACCAAAAATTCAAAAAAATTTTGAGCCGTCGATCACGAAAGTTAGCAACTCGTGTCGGTACTCGGATGGGTGAAAAAAATTTAACATGCATGTATGACATCAAAATATAAGGTTTTATCCGGTATACGAGAAAGTCAAGGGGAGACCACTCCCGTTTTTTTTGCCACGGTTGCGGCGGACCTTTTGTATGTTGGTGTTAAATGATATGGTACAATTATCTTTACCGATATATTGGGGACTGCAAATAAGGCAGGATAGGAGAAATATGATGTCCTTTGACTGACGTTGTACCATCGTATTTCCAGGAAGCGCTGAAGAAGAAACAGCAGCCGCCGACGACGACGCCGTCACCTGTGTCGGCGCCGTTCGTGCCTGCAGCGCCCACGCCGCTGGCCGCAGCCGCGCCCACCGTGCCCTCCTTACCCGCACAGCCACAAGTGCACACAGATGTGAGGCCAATTGTCTTCTATCTATCTCTCTTAAGGGCCCTATCTCATTAGGACACCGTGGTGGCGCAACCACGAACAAAAATGATTTGCAACCAAGAGACAACCAGGTGAGGTTTCCGCCAAATACCTCTGTACATTTTGTTGGTGGTCAGCGATTGGTTGCGCCACCATGGTATCCATAATGAGATAGGGCCCTAATAACACCATACGATATATTGTTGCTTGGAGTTTACCACGTAATTACGTCTTTGAGCGAACGCTCTTTGAGACAAATTGTGATAGTAAAAAACGGACCTATTTTAGTTGTTTTAAGATTTCTATTTGTATGGAAAATGTGATTAGCGCTTCTAAGGGACTCGCAAATCATGTTGAGCCCATAACGTAACTAAAATAATGACATTTTATTTTATACAAAAAATCTTCCACTTCCACTTTCTTGACTATTCGACTACACAATGCACGACTCATATTTTAATAAAATTCATTTGAAACATCTAAATCGGCTATAGGTATAAATACAAATATACAAAACATTATATTGTTGATGATATTATAGCTTTCTTTTAAACTTACAGTAACTTGTCGCTAAGCTATAAAGAAAAAGCTGTAATAAAAGGCACCAATCGTAATACAAATATTCTTCAGAACTCCCAAAGTATATGATTTTAGCTCGCCACTTTTCTTTATAATGAGTCAGATATTGTTTTAAATTCGCTTCGTGAAATTGCAAACATTAACAAAATTAGATATAACGGATTTTCATCAAAACAACTTGTTTACAATATTTCGCAGTAATTACTGGCTATTTGTACGAGGACTTGTGCAACTTAGTTACCCTGAGTAATTTTCTAGAAATGCCATTAAAACTTATGATTTAATATCGGAAACCACTGGAAGTAATGAACCAGTCGCCATGTTGCTAAGCCCCATACCGTGAGCAGTCAGTGGGCATTCCCTGGAGTTAGATAACGAGTGGTGTCGTTTACAGTGCTCATAAATGCGTCACTCGATGACTCATTCTACACTCAACTTGAAATCTACATACTTAAAATAGCTCTCGAAATTACTATAGCCACAAGGCGTAAGTTAAATAACTATTTAGTTATATGGTAAAATAAAGGGCACGTGCCTTTGGTTCCTTTGATTGCTCCAAGAATAGCCTATATCATATAATATTTAAAAAGTATAGTAGTAACGAGTGCCAACTTGATTGCCTCACTGCATTAGATCGTCCGGGCCGTTGAAGCGAGACGCACAGCTGAAGTTTTAATAAGGTAACTTCCGACGATCGGATTGTGACACGCGTCGGTTTCACTGCCGCGTCCGCTACAGGCAACGGAAGGTCGATTTGGAAAACCGCATTCATCTCGTACAAGGCTTTTTTCAATATACCCCGAGCTGCGAAAGCTCAAGTACGCTGCTTGCAAAAAGTGAAATGATAATTTTATTTAGATTTACGAAGCATAACGTGTAAATGACATTCGCAAATATGTGCCAAAATGAATTATGAGAGCTTTTTGCAAACGTATATTTGGCTTCCTTACGCGACGCTCATCTATTTTTACTAACGAAACAACGAAATGTTCTATAGACCTCTTCAACACGGAACAAGGTGCAAAGAAATAAATTAATATACCAGATGGCACTGGTTCTAAATACGGCGAGTCTCGCCCATACGCGTGGTACACGTGAATCTGACGTGCAAAGGTTATTTCGCACATTGCGGCGCACAATCGATGACATTGGCTCAACCATTCGTAGCCTACGTTTTTGCTGCGCCTTTGTGTGCGCATGTAAATCATGTAATACCACAAGTTATTAATGATTTCTATTACTATTAGGGACTTGTGTTAAAGATAATGCGTTATAAATGGCTAGGTAGGACATTGAGTCTTAACACAAAGACACGTTAATTGGTGGTGGTGACTGGCTTTAAGTCCGCCTGACTAGATACTGCTGTCAAAGGTTGGAGCCATAACAATAGTGTTCAGAGCGTTGCGTTGATGTGTTCCGACAGTTGGTGATAAAATGGCTAGTTATATCAATGGCACTAGTCCCCCAGTGTTTAACGGTTCTGGAAGCTTGTTTCCGTCTGGTATTATTATCACTGTCCTCAGGTGATATGAAGGCCAAGAGCTTTCCTGATTACAATATATAAACCTGTATCGGGTTATCTTGGGTCACCAAAAATTGTAATCAGGCTCTGCATATTTCGGAAACTTTTAGTTGTTTATATCGCTTATTTGAACCCACCAAACAGCATCAGCCAGTTGATGTTACGACCCTAAATTCCTCATGTTTTTTTATGCCAAACAGTGGGACGTATATGCTGAAAAAAGCACAGTCTGGCTCTATTAATAAATGGCTAGCGGTACTAGATGGTGCTAGCAATTGCCACTTTAATTTTCCATTGTAGATTTCGGCTTGAAATGATACAGGGATGTTAATACTCGTAACTAAGATAAATTAGATAAGGAAGGCCACGTACATACGCAACTGATTACTTCATGTACTATTATAGTTTCTTTTGATTGGTGTTATAAGTACACACTTATGTGTCGTTTGGAAAAATATTACTTATCTTGAGTTATAATACAATGCTTTTTCAACGAAACATGTTAAAATAAAATGTTTCCCTGTCCCTAGGAGTTGAAATATGTTGTGTATTTTAAAATGAGAAGAAACTGCTTGCCTTGCTTGACTTGACAAATTAGTTGTTATATATTTTTTTTTTACAGTTTTTAACTTTTTCACACACGTGAGATTTGGCAAAACACATTTTTATTTTTACTTTTTCACGTGACAACGTCTTATAATTCGATAGAGCCGGCTGCATGCACGAAAAAACATGACGTCATGCGGCGTTACCTCGCTCTGAATCTCATTCTCTAATTTGAATTTGGAATTATGTTCTTTAAAATTTAAACTTTCAATGATACCAAAACCAGCCAGATACAAATAGTATAGCCAAAGAGATTTTATTACAAGTTTATTCATACTATAATGCGAAATCTATTAAACAAATGAAATTAAAATTTTCTTTTGAAAAATGCTACCATTCCATTAGTATTTTCTTAAGACGTTGTCACGTTCAACTATCGTCAGTAAACCGACTTTACAGACAACCAATTTTTTTTATGTCAGGTAGTTTGTAGACAAGCGTACGGCCTGCTTGGTGGTAAGTAGCCATCGTAGCTTAGTGCCTCATCACACTGGTGTTTGTCCAGCATCGGCTTTCGATGAGCGTTGGCGCGGCGTTTCTTCTGCAGTGATTGATTGAACGCTGTACTAGCGCGGCCCTCACGTCACTCTTTTTTAAATAACTTCGCAGCGTTCAATTTGCTGCAAAGAAAACGCCGAAATAACGCGGCGTCGACGCTGCGCTAACGTTCATCGTACGCCGACGCTGGGCAACCGCTAGTGTGAAGGGGCTCTTATAGACGCTTGCATCACTGACTTTACTGCCACTTTTGTTCCAGTAAAGTTATATTATAAAATAATAAAATGTCTCAGTTTTTAAATTGTCATACGGAAGTTTAAGGAAAAAATGCTCATGTCTCTTGCTATCTTGCAACCCATTAAAGTGTATTTCGTATAAATATAATGTATGTCCTATTCTAGTTTGTTATTCATTCAGTTTTTTTATGCAAACTCTTATACGTAGTTCTCAATTCACTGGCCGATAAGATTTTTTTAAGACTTTCCAATGTCAACGTGACTTTTTATATCAACAGTCAAAATACAAAAAAAGCCTTTCCGATTTGTTTATTTTCCATTTTAATATATAAAACCAGCAGCAATCAGTATACGTTTTTATAATGTACAATTTTAAAATGTAAGTTTTTTATTCCTTTTGTCTCAAAGTCAGTGCTTCGAGATGAAAGGCTAATAATATACTCGGGTATCCACAGCGAGCTTCAGCAGTGACTGGCTTTGATTGTGGTGTTGTGAACATCATTGCGACATTTACATTCAAAATGTTAAAGCCGGAAGAATTACAAACTCTATAATGGAAAATGACCCAAACAAAAAAGAGTCCAAGGGGAAGCGAATACTGAAGAAAGCAATACGCCGCGGCAGCAAGTCGTCTAACAACAGTCAGAGCTCTGCTCTTGAACAAAGCGTAGGTGGTTCACGCTCGAAGAGTTTTGAGAAGAAGCACTTGTCCATCGAAATAAATGACAGCGCTCCGCCGCCGAAACCTGATGGGGCCAAGGATAAAAACGACCGCGGCTCCAGGCAACGACTAAAAATAGACGATAAACCATTTCCAAAACAGCAACGGCCAATCGAAGAGGTGAAATTGAAGAAGGTTTTGGAAATACACGAAAATGAAAACGAGGTTTTTGGAGAAACAGCGGACACGTCCAGAGGCAGCACCAAGTCCAAACACTCGCCGAGGGAAAAAAATGAGCGTTCTGAATCTGACACTAAAAAGAGTTTAAAGAGGGTTGGTTCAGTTTGCTGAGTACAGATATTGCTGTAAAAACTATCTTTTAACATGCACGTAGTTTTTATCGTGACCTAAATCGATCGTGTTCCCAATGAAGACTCAAAGGTATAAAAAACTTCCTCAATTTGAGGATCTAGTTTTGTACTATTTTTACTAGCCTAACGTTGTAAACCGAACACGGTTTTCCGGTCATAATTGACTAGAAGAAATTGATCTAGTTAATTGGTTTTGCTATCTTAACAGATGGTTGAAATTCAGTTCGTGAATCAATCATTAAATCAAAAAGTTCTTTATGTAAATTGACTTTGCTAAGTACTTTTAAATCGTCAAAACCCAACCACCCCTTCGGACGAAATTTTATTCTATGGAGGTGGGCTTACCTCGCCTGCGTTATTTACAGTTGTTGTATAAGGCTTCGTGGTAAATTTACAGAAATTGGAAGAAGAAAGTGGAGCGGGCACCAGCGGTGCAAACCTCAGCACCTCAGACACGGACGCCGACGACAAGGATCCCAGCAAGGACAAAAAGAAAAAGAATAGATGCGCAGTCTGCCGCAAGAAGGTTGGACTCACAGGTGAGAATCATGCATGCACCACTTCTTAATATTAATAAACTTTGCTTTGTTCGTCTTGTTTCTATTTTCGTGAAATTGTAGATAGGACATAATTTAAAAGGATATATGTAGTTACTTGTGCGAACTATAAGGACGATTGTCTTCTTTAAGGTAACTTAGAGATAGAACATCTCTAAATATCAGCAGCAATAAATTTTTATTTGAATATAATGTCAATATAGATCTTTATACAACAACTTTTACTCGCAACCACATGCACTATCACACAATTTTAATATTATTAATGATAGTCCATACTACGCGAACAAAACAATAGTTATTATTCTACTTAAAATAATTATTTCAGTATTATTTTATTATATTATGCACCTAACATATGACTAAAATTTTATTATAGTTAGATACCTGTTATTATATTCTTTATAGGTTCCTTTGGTGATGGAACAATATGTATCTTTTGTTAACATTTTTGTAATACAGTAGTTTATTAGTGCCCTTATACAAAGGTTTGATTATTAACCCAGTTCACAAAGGGATCTTTGTTTGAATTTGTGTACATAGATGTTTGTATGATGAATATTTAATGAATGCTTATGTGATAACTAGTTCAAAACAATATCATTTTCTGAAAGATGTGCGGTATTTCTTTCTTGTAATATTATTATCAGTTTGTTTTTGTCTCTTGATGATAATCTTGTCATAGTCACGACGATAGGAAGATTGTTTTATGATTGATACTGGAAACTCTAACGTTTTATCATTGGCTTATTAAGGTTTTCTTATTCTATTGTGACTAATGTTGGGTTTCAAAACTTATCTCTCTACATTTTTTTGCTTACTACCCATAGGATTTTGACCGATATCCAATACAGAACATGACAAAATACTACCGCTAATAAGGGAAACTATCAGTACCTAGTTATGTTATTGAAACCCGTCATTAGCCTTAATTCAAGCCGAAATGAGCAATTCTGGTGCTGTAATGTTTACTTTATACAATTTTTAAGGAAATATAATCAACTTTGCCACTTGCTACAAAGTATCAACTCATTTCTTTCTGTAGTTTCTCAATTATTTGCAAGTAATTAAAGGTCGTCTTTTAATATTTTTTGTGCAATATTTACTAGAACTTTAAAATTACTTTGCCAAGTTATTTTATTCATTAATGTCTGGTTAATTATTAACTGAATCACAAAATAATTATTATCTGAATCATAAAATAATTATTAGCTGAATCACAAAATAAAAATAATACAGAAGATAAGCCTGTACATTACGCGTCCAAGCGCTAGGTACATCAGAACATCTCCAAACTGTCTGTTTTCGAACACCTCGGTTTCGAAACCTTCTCTTTATGGGTTTGTCGTGAAACCCATAATGGCATATTTTTGTTGATTACTGTGGCTATGCGAAAAAGGGTTTGTCGTGGATTTTGAGGCAGTCGTGCTTTTTAACTAATAAGGGTTCTCCCAGTCCACCATGGCTATCAACTATAGCCCTGGTGGACTGGGAGAACGTTCGCTAGAGCTCCATAGGGTAGGGATTTGTCAGCGCGCGAGTGTCACGTCAGCAGTATACTATAGGTTTGTACTTTTTTTGGGTTTGATACCCCTTTTATGTAGACAATATAGCTATGTTTATAGCTTGTTAATGTTATTATTAAGAATAAATAAATGTGGCTTTTGACAAAATCTTACCTAAGGCTCGTCTTCTTTTTTACTGTGTATAATCTGCAATCAGTTTTACTTTCTGCCGATATTTAGAGAGTGGCTTGTCATGTAGAGTGTGCCCCCAGTGAGAGCAACTACTCTATAGGAAATTAAATATGTCCTTTCGTTTGAGTCATCTTTGGGTAATAACGGGATAGTAGTTTAATTGCCAGGTTATTGGGATGATTCTCAAGCCTTCCTCTTTCGGGGACATTTGCGATCTCTTCCTGAAAGGTTTAATTTTATCAATGCTTGGTTCCTCGTGTATTTCCTTGTTTGTAGTGTACCAAGGAGTGTTAGAAATGGAACGCAGAATCATGTTTTAAACTCCTTGGATGATGGTAATGTTTGAGTTGCTGGCACAACCACACAAATGGATACCATATAACCATATAGGTTTTAAGATGGTGTTGTATATAATAAGCTTGTTATTCAAACTGAGTTTACTGTTTCTTACCAATAGCCACAGTAGGTCATTGTATCTAATTTTAATCTCGTCTCTGTATGCAGTTATGTGTTTAGTTAGACCATTTCAGCCGCCGATCGAAATGCAAGCCGAGATATCAGTGTTTTGGTGAGGTAGTGTAATATTATCCATTTTAACTACTGGGCCATTTTTACGCAGGGCGAAAGTTATAATAGGTTGGGGAAAAAGTTTCTTCGCATTTTTTAAGAAAATTCAAAACATTTTTTAATATAGTTTATTTACATTTAACTAAAGTATGTAGGTACCATAACTTTTTGCCATCTTGTAGGTAGGGACATGATCCCATTGCTATAGAAATTTTGGGACTTCTGGTCAAAATACCGCGACAAGTGGTTTTGGCAGTCCTCTCGTGATGTTAACCTGACACTGCCTAAAGAATTCTGAAGAGACCGAAACAGGTGGAAATCTGAAGGTGCTAGGTCAGGACTATACGGCGGATGCATTAACACCTCCCAGCCAAACTCTCTTAATTTTTGCTGAGTGGCTAAAGATGTGTGAGGTCTAGCGTTATTATGATGAAAAACCACACCCCTTCTGTTGATTAATTCCGGCCGCTTTCTCTCAACTTCTTGCTTTAATCTCATCAGTTGTTCGCAGTAGAGTTCAGAATCGATGGTCCTGCCTGGTGGTAACAGCTCATAATGAATAATGCCCTTCCAATCCCACCACACACACAGCATCACCTTGTTGCGAGTTAACCCGGGTTTCGCCACAGTCTGTGAAGCCTGACCGGCCTTTGACCACGACCTTTTTCGCACGTTCTTGTCGTACGTGATCCACTTTTCATCACCAGTTATCAGCTTCTTCAAAAATGGTTCGGTTTCATTACGTCGTAATAAAGAATCACAAATGAGTACACGGTTCATTAGGTTTCTTTCAGTGAGCTCGTGAGGTACCCAAATGTTGAGCTTTTTTGTGTACCCAGTTTTTTTCAAATGCGCCAAAACTGTTTTGTGGTCAATTCCCAGTTCTTCAGCTATGTCGTAACTACTGACATGCCGATCTTGCTCCACTTTTTCAAAAATGGCATCCATTTTATCTGTAATAGGGCGACCAGAGCGACGTGCATCTTTGACATCAAAATTTCCGGATTGAAAACGCTTAAACCAAATTTGTGCTACTCTCACAGACACTGCACTAGGTCCATAAACATCGCAAATTTTTTTCGCGGCTTGCGTTGCATTTTTCCCTGTTTTGTAGTAAAATTTTAAAATGTATCGAATTTCTTCATTAGATTCACTCATCTTGGCGGTACGAAAAACAAATGAAAATCTCACATTTTCCTAATTTGAATTTGGAATTATGTTCTTTAAAATTTAAACTTTCAATGATACCAAAACCAGCCAGATACAAATAGTATAGCCAAAGAGATTTTATTACAAGTTTATACATACTATAATGCGAAAATACTTTTTCCCCAACCTAATATGTATAAATTTGGCGGGGCTTGACTCCATGCGCCATCTATTTAACAATTTGGTTACTTGGCCAACCTGCAGAATATCGGATGCTGCTTTAGGGTACTGCTTTATAAAAATTGCTGTGTCATAACTTTTTGTAAATTTCCAAAGGGAATAATATCTTCTTCTTTGTTGGGATTATGACCATGGTTACCTACCTAATTTTAATTTATATCCTCACAGGTCGTTCCAGCACAAACCTTGTTGGTTTTAGTGTGCGACTGTTGTATGTTGAAAAATTTCTTCGTCATTTTTAGGTATCTTATCAGCTTGTTATGTACATTAACGACTTAAGCACGGACATCGAGCGGAAGACCGCTGTAGTAGATGGGAGGAGTTAAAAAATATTTATTATAAATAATAATCTGTGTACATTTTCAAATATTACGGACAAGATTTTGCCTTCTGTACTCTTTGTAGTTAGTGGTTGAACAATTACGGTTAAGTGTTACCGTCTCGCTGCATGAACGTAACCGGTGGATTTCCCAGAGTACATACACTATCGTTAGTTAAGTCAATATCGCGTGTACATGATACTAGTGATAATGTCGACACATGCACAACCCGTCCTGAAATTAAATAATATTTGGGCAATTCATAAAGGGAATTGAAATTTTTCACCGCGTATACCTTGAATGCGTTATAATCTTTCTATCGGTTTCAAATCGCTACCCATAGACTAGCGTGGCGTAAAATAGTTTCTAGTTAATAATACCGTCCACTCCAGGAGAATGCTTCAAAGTTCCTCAGAATGCTCCAAATCATAGATATAGGAAACTGTAGATCGGCAATGTAAAAGAGAGCACACTAACGCGTATATTAGAGCGAGATAGATAGACGAGACCATTTCACGTACACGCAGGCAGCCTAAGGAGGCCTGTCAGTCACGTAGAAAAGACAGCAACTGTCAGACTGCAGTATTATTTTGGGCTCAACCTAGTAGATTCATTGTCAATCTATAAACGTCAGTAATAATAAATCTATGCTCCAAATAAAAAACAAAATGATTGGATGTATTTTATTCCAATAACCAGATGTAAACATTTGAATAGGACTGGGGAACTTGATTCATGTTTTGGATTAACCCAAATAGGGCACAGCGGATTATACCCGCTCGGATTAGGACCAGCCCGAACTGGGCTACCTCCACCTTACAGAAGACCACAGTCAAATAACACTACATTTTAGTGGTGTTGTGTTTATGTTGGTGATTAAGATCGCCAGAGCACCACGGGGTTGGGAGGGAGACTAGGGTTGGCAGCGCGCGAGGGTCAGGTCAGTGGTACAAGCGTCTATAGGCTACGGTGACTGCTTACAGGCAGGCCATATGCTTGTCTGCCAACCACTTAAACATAAAAAAGATAGTTTGAAAATGGATGGAAATGGATTTTTAATTATCTGATAACACACGTGTTCTTAACAAACTGTGGTCTTTTAAAAGTGATTCACAGCCTCAAGTTTTTTTCGATAGCAAGGACCTCGGTGGGTCCGAAACTTGAAATCCTCCAGGAAGTCTTACAGGCTCCCAGGAGGATTTCTAGTAGGCGGGTAGCTCTCTAAACCGATTAGTCTCTAGTCTAGAGGGTGCGAGCCGGAAGGGTCTTTTAAAAGTGGTGCCAATAAGAACCTTGCAGGTATTCAAAATGTGAGTGGCTAGCGCATCGTATATTCTCTACTGCATATTTTTATAATAATCTAATAATGTGCAAGTTTAGATATCACTGCGGTTGTTATCAGTGTCATAATTATGACGCAAATTAGTAGGCCAACAGATACCGAAAAATGTTATTTGGTGCGTGTCCGTGACGACCAATCGCGTCTTGGTACATAACGAGCGCCAAGTTATTACGTGTACAGAAAAATCAAAACAAAAATTTAATTTAGCTTATAACGGAGTGTTTTTGACATTTTATTGTATTATATAGAAGAATTGTCAAAAACTGTCGATTAACTTTTAATCGCTTCTTTTATGTGTTGGGGAACTCAAACACCAAAACTCGTCGGCCGATCTCGGGTCGGAGATGTTCGGACGAATGCCTCGGTCAATCGCTGCATACAGTATATCGTACGTTGCCGGGTCTTTAGTTGACTGTGCAGATTAACTAAATGAAGACATGTTTACGTGTTCTTACGTGGTTTTTTTATTCATAACGATCGCGGTGAGATCGAAAACAATAGTGAAAAAGTAATCTACATAATCACGCCTAATTTTCGCTGTAGTAGGCGGCGCGCTGGCGAGAAACTTCAACAAGTTCGGATTCGGCGGACAACGGCCGATGGAGGTTGTAGCAGTGTACTACGCGCTCTCATACGTTTGATTCTATCGGCAGAAATCGGCCGATGACGGCATCGCATAGTTAAGAAAAATCAATAGGTTTTTCGTTTTATGAGTGTTTTCTGAGTGTGTTATGCAGACGTCGCGTCGGTTGGTCCACCCAGTATGGGCAAAGTCGCCGGCCCATATCGTCGTCTTACCCCCATCCCCTTCTTAATAGAACTCTAGAAACCTCATTCATAATCAGTAATCGAATTATATTATACGAAAATATGAGTATATTTTGCACTGCGCTATTCTTGCAAGGTCAGTGAGTTATTTCCTGAGAGCGGACGCATTTAATTTTTTGCAGATGTTTGGTTGTCTTTCTTTGTAATGCTTTATATCTACAATACTGTCTATCTTGCCTGACACCAACCTTCCTTGGGAACGACTGCTATCATACGAGACCATCAGCTTAACGTGCATTTCGAAGCACGGAGGAAATCGAGTTGAAAAATTTTCGGTCACCCATCTGAGTACCGACGCGCTCTTGGTAGCTTAGTTTTTTGATCGTTGCGACGAATGCCCGACGGCGGCGTAATCCAATCGACCTTCTTTATTATGATGTATATCAGTTACTTCTGTTTATCGTAGAACAAAGACAATAGCTATAGTAGAGGTTGTTAACGTGCATAAGTGTTTGATATCAATTCCCAAAGATGCACTCGACCTTCGCATGCGCGGTGTTCGCAATCATTTAAAAGGACTCATTTATACTTGATAACAAGTCAGTGTTATCGTGTCTAGTAGGTCGGTGTGCTAATGGTAATGTGTGTGTTGCATGCATGAATACTCCGAATATAAATTATTATTTATTCGTAGCATAAATTTGAATATGTGTTTGATTCTGTTGTATGTAGTTCTGATGTTGATGTAACATATAATTATAATGCGGGGCTCTTGTTTGGAAAGGAAATTTTCCCCTTTTTTGTGTTTGCCAAATACACTACCAATTCAGGATGCCTATATGAAATGGATTATTTTTATTCGTCTCCACATTGCAAGAACTCTTTGTGTGTGAGCTGTGTTTATCTGTCGGTGATACTACTCACTTCTTAAGAATTCTGCGAGGTAGGGCATATGGTGACCTCCCTTGCTCGCATTGCATGTCTCGAAGCTGATAGAAGATCCCAAACGTTCTCGGGATGTTCTCTGACTAGCGTAGGCCTGATGGCACCAGCCGCTGTTGACCCTGCGGTTTACATGTTCATCGCGAGGCACACCATGCGGTAGATTTAAATTAAAATGATAAAATAAATTCAAATTGCACATGTTCAGGATTGGCAGTGAATAATGTCTCGCGACCTCGGTGTTGCCAGCTTCTATCTGTTACGGTGCATGTTTGCATCAGGTGTTGCTTGTTTGTCCACCACATACCTAACAAAAACGCCTAATTGTTCACAGTCACAACTTACTAAGTAAAAATCACTTTTACTTACTGTTGTACTAAGGGAACTGATAATAGTTTTCGTCTCAAGATGAAATAAACTAATTGTTAAACATTTGTTGTATTAAAGTAACATATTTTTATTGAAGGGATCCATAGTATCTTAAATAATCATCATAATAATCATATTATCAATATTCCAATACCTGTAATCGAAATATTGATGCGATTGAGGCGGCGGCTAATTGAAAACGATACAGATAGATCCCTAAGCGAGGTTCGTTCCCCCTGTTAAAATAATGTAAATCTGTTGTTCTAATTCTGAAAGTGCTTGTATCAAACTATTTACAGACATTACGTTATATTTTAGCTGCAATCATACATGCTATCATCATACATTCTTTCACTATCATACAGCTATTTATTTAAAACTATTAATGATAAATTCGGACGGTCACTTCTCTATATTTATATTATCGTATTATTACCCCATCATGCGATATTAGTCATACATAAGGTGCTCACAGTATAGAGAAGGCTTATCTGATAATATGGTATAATTTTGGATTAATTAACACGTAATGGATTTCTAGCGCAAAATAAGTATCGTTAGGAACTTGTGTTAATAAAAATAACTATGACTGATTACTACGTTCATTATACAGACCATTATCACTATCGGAATACTCATTTTCATTTCCAAATCAAAGTTGTATAGAAATATGATAGTATACAAAAAAAAAATAATAATGTAATTAAATCTTTATATTCGCTTTCTTTCACCGCAGCGCAAGATAAGAGACTTCACTTATTTCGCCGAGCACACATATCGGCAATAGTGAAGTATCATAGTGTGAGGGCGCGTATCTAATGATTTTAATGTTTGCCCCAATGAAACTAAGAAAAAGTTTAAAGTATAAATTTCGCATAGAAATTGTCTTATTAATTGTTCTTCTCTCTCATTGGATTGACTTTTGATTTATTCAATGGATAATGTTTAGCAGACTATTGAATCAGCCCCTAGAGTAAACCTGTAAAACTAGTCCTTACAAAACTTAAAAGCGCGCGGTTGTTTTAAGACGCATTGCGTTTGACGCGCACTATTTTAAATACATATACAGCAATTAACGTTGATGGTTTTTTACTTTTTAACTTTAATTGTCGTCGGCTAAAATTAATGGACAAAATTACTCTTTTCACACGCGTCTTCCGCAGCGCTTGCCGCATAAAACAACCGCGCGGTTTAGAAATTTGCCTCTGTATAATTTAATGGTGGATGTATGTTGTCGCAGGGTTCGAGTGCCGCTGCGGGGGCCTCTTCTGCGCGGTGCACCGGTACAGTGACAAACACGAGTGCTCGTTCGACTACCGGGAGCTGGGCGCGCAAGAGATCCGCCGCAATAACCCCGTCGTCGTCTCGCAGAAGATACACAAAATATGAGCCCGCCACACGCCCCCACGCACGCATACACTATACATACCTATTATTATTTTCTCTAAATAAATATTGGATCGAGTTTGTGTCTCTCATTTACGTAAAGCTGTTGACCGGCGACATAAACTGTCGTCCGCTAGCCGCCCGTTCCTTTAGCCGCGTTATTAATGTCCAGACTAGTTCGTTTATTTATGGCGAACGCTAAATAAGACGGAATACGATACGCAAACTCGATCTGTGCCGTATTTAGATTTATTTTGTGGCGAGAGTTTACTTTTAAATTTTTATTAAAAGTTGTAGATAATGTTCGTTTCGGGTAGGAATTTCAGGATTAATTTTCGAGGTTATAAGTAGAGTTTTGAATATTGTCCATTCACCTCCATTGTAAATATTAGATATAATTAATTATAGAAACAAATCCAATATATTGTAAAAAATTAAAACTCCAAAAAAGCTACATTGTTATGATTCCAAGGGAAAGCATAGCCTGCTTAACATAATCGAGATAACAATTGTTAGCTGAAGCTCAAGAGCGCGTCTCGTGTCGTCGCCTAGTTGTAAATGGTACACAAGTTTCGCCGCTCACTTGACTCGTGTTTCGTGGACATTTGTGATACGCAGTGGAACTTGTTAACGAAGGCGTTACTGTGCTGGACAAGGACACTATCAATTAACATCATCTGCAAATTGTTAGTACTGTAATTTTGGTTTGGGAAGTCGTCGCTTTCTTATTTGTCTAACATTCGGCATAAGTGACCTAGTGTTTAGCGAGATTGTGGTGTGTATCGGCATAAGGCGAGCGGGCGGAGAGACGCGCCAGAATCCGGCCCGTCGGTCTGCCGCCACGTCGCCACCGTCCGGCTCACGTCCGACCGTTGAACTGTCGCCAGGCCGCCGGACCGCAGTCGACCGCGTCTTTAGCGCTCCGCTCTTTGTGTGAAAATTTAAAGATAGTTATACATATTATAAGTAGTCGACACTTTATATTATTACACATTATATAAGTAGGAAAGAATTATTTAGCTTTTTCTTTTAATCACAATATTATTCAAAATTGTAAGTTGTATTTTATGTAACTAGTTCATTTTAATGGTCGAGTTGAAACAGTATACTTACTATGTATCGGTTCGATCATTGTCGCAGTTAACTAACTGATTGGTTGGACTTAATTATTTAATGACTTTTGTTGTATATTTTGTTAGGTCATTGATTAATTTGGTCTTTTGCTTGAACATAATCAGATAAAAGATGATGTTAATAATGAATGATTTTTCTTCTATCTTGCTGTTTTAATTTAGTTATTCTTCTATTAAAGTCATTAAATTTTCAGGAACATAAAAGTTGTTTTTGTTTTTACTAACATTCATATTCCAACAAGTATACTAACCGTGAATGACACAAATAATGCAAATTTTATGACCTTTGAAAGGATAATAGATGAAGCAATTATTATTGGTATGGTATTTCTATACCACGAATAAAACCAGGACCCTCTTTAATTTTTAGTATTAGTTTTAAAAAGAGCTAGGCGACAAAGCAGGCAACCTGTCACCATTTGAAGGCACTTGTATGGCCCTTAATACTGACTTTATTTATAACGAAATGTTATCTGGCTCTGCTCAACCCCCCTCTTGGGACTAGGAGCGTGATCGTATGATTATAGAGAATGTAAAAGACATGAACAGTCAAACGAGAACCATGTATTCTATACATCAAAATAAGACACATTTCAAAAAATAATTGCTGGAAAATGATTTTTATTCTTTGGTGTTAAAAATTTGCAAATTGTACTGCGCAACGTAAAGCGCTCAACTCGCACGGAAACTTGCAAAACCGTGATATTTTTGCCAGACGGCGGCCCCGTTCGTTTGTGTGCGTGCGCATCGAGTGAGCTAACGTTTTGAAGCCATTTTTTGTTATGTAATACTAAAAAAATTATAATGTTAAGAAATAACGTTTACAATATGTTTTCATAAAAAATTGAAAAAAAAAATATGACTGACCTTGAATAAAATCGTAACTATCAATTTCCCAGGTATAGTCTAAAGGAAGAAAAATGTTATGATGGTGAGCAGAATACATGGTTTTCGTTTGACTGTTCATGTCTTTTACACCCGTTATATAAATCTGCACTAGTTTAACCGTTGAACTTTTGCTTGCACTTGTAGTAGGAATTAATGAGGTGCAGAATTAAGTTCACCTAGCGGTCTTTCTGAGTCAACTGATTTGGTAATCATGTACATTTCTACTCTGTTATGGCTCACCTGCTTTCGTGAGATAAAAAAATTTAATCAGTTATTTTTAATTATACATAGCCAGTGTTTTATGTAGGTAATCAAAAAATAATGGTTCACGTCCTAGTGTATAAAACTGGAATACGTAGTAATGAATGAATTCAATGGGTAATACCACACATACATATATTCCGGGAGCTGAGTCATATTTGAGTAGGTACTTTAGGCAAGCTGAAAACCTTCTCTCCTATTTACTACCCTAACACAGAGCTGCAGACCTGGCTGAGAAGTAGTGGGGCTAAGTCAGCCCTTATCAAAAGTTATTTTTTTTTGCAAAAAATATCCTTTTGCCGATCTGAATATACAACATGTAAATTAAATAACCAACACCCTGAATACAGGTGGTTTAGGATTGGCTTCCGAGTTGATTTCAATAATTTAAATAAAAAATAAATAAATAAAAAAACAAAAAGTACCCAGAAAATATTGTAGAACATTTTCTAAGTACTTTTTTTTTTCAAAAAAAAAATCGTTTTTTTTAAAAAAATATTAAAATCAACTCAGAAGCCGATCCCAAACCACCTTGTTGGTTATTTAATTTACATGTTGTATAGCTTAGAATTGAATATCAAAAGAGTAAAAAAATAGATAAGCCAATTAGGGTAGGTAGGTAGGTGGTTCTTAAGCTTTGCCAGGCGCTTGCAAATTTCTTGCTAAGCGTTTCTGCAACACCTCCTATAATTACAGCAGCATTCCATAAACGAAACAAAAAGAAACATTCCTTTATTTTTAAAAAGAAACATAACTGCATTCACACAAAAGTCTCAAAAAGTTCTCAATTTCTCAAAAATCGAACCAACTAAAAAATCAAAAAAATAACCCTTGCCATTTTATTTGTGTGTGTGAGGATTGAGGGCCACTTTGTCATATTCTCTTAAAAATGTACCTATGATTTAGTGTGCGTTCTAAAAGAAATGTGAAAGCCTGAAACGACTTTGTGAAACCTTTGAAAGGCGAGTTATAGGCTGAAAGGTTGGGCCCTCAATCCTCTATGTGAGGATTGAGGGCCCACCTTGTTACCAAAAATAAACAAAATTGGTTTATTTTCAGATATTGTCTACTTATCCAATGCGTTAGTTAAAAAATGTGAAATTTTGTGGAACCGAGAGCTTGCTCCAACTCCTCCTGGTTTTATAGAAATGACCTTAATAATGTTTGGGCCCTCAATCCTCCATCTGTTTCTTGTTTTTCTTTATTATGTATTGTGTAGGCATAATTTGACAAAGCTAAGGTATTCTGTTTTTGTGAAAAAAAAAGTGAAATAAATTGACACTAAGAGTAATTTGAAAGACTCATTTATTATTGCAGAAAACAATATTTTAATTTTTATTGTATAAATTTTTCACTAAGTAAGATTTGACAGCAGGGTGGCCACAAATTCTAATTATGTCAAAAACTACCGTTGTTGGCACAGACTAATTAGGATTTTCGAATAAATTTTTTTAAATTTTCCCTATTACGGGACGACAAAGGCATCTAGCCCATACATCCATGGCTTAAGTTTTCTGTCTTCTTTTTGTTGATTTTCACATTAAAATGTGGGTGTCACACATCTTAATGCATCTCATCACCATCATCTAGGGAGTGCTTGGCAAGAAATGCATGGCAACAGACCTCATGATGACGACTCATGAGCTGGAAATCCCACTATAAAATACTCAACGTCATACACACCAGTCACACCACAAAACCCTTATATCAATGATTCCTCAAGTCAAGACCTGATCGTCAAGGTTATGCATCGAAACAACACCAATTTCACTGCACAAAATCCACACCGAAGCAATTTTGAATTATCAAAACAAAGATCGACATCCAGACGCCGTGGTTTCCTACTAAACACAACTGAATAAGTCGTAGTATAATAGCAATATATTTTATGCTACAGTTTTTTTAAAATATGATTTTTTAAATTAAATTTTGCCTTGGGAAGGAAAAAGGATCTAGCCCATACAGCCTTGTTTTCAGTACTTTATTCTTGAAGTTTACATTCAAATGTAACTGTCACATATTTTCCACAACAACACCCGAACCTGACGCTACAACAGTGCGATAACTCAGCTGACTGTGTATTGAGCAGAGCTCATGAATAATATAGTGTTTTCAAAATACTGAGAGGACGGTAAATTTAATTTATTTTTATTTTGGCGAGAGTAGACTTTTATTAGCAAGATTGGCCTCTTTTAGGATGTCCAGTGATGTAAACACTATTTTATTCGTCTTTGCTCCTTGAAGTTATCATTTCTTTATAAAATCGCGATAACCTAATAAACAAATTACAATTTTCGTGCAAAAAGGTAAATATATTTTATTTCTAATCACGCCATTCCGCGCGTTAAAAAGTGTCAACGACTGCTGGTCCAGAGGCGACTTTACCTATGGTGCAGGGTGTCCACACGGCCGCAGTGGTCTTATGGACACCGAGCGCCACACGCCACGCGCCTTGGATCTGGCGAATCGGGCAACTTGGTCCTAACTTAAAGCCACCACGTTCACTCATCTAGACTGGACTTTTTCTATTGGGTTTGTTTCAACTGCATCTAATAAAAACCATGGCAACATTAGATGAGCTTCGAGCTTCGTCAAAAACCACGTCAAAAAAGCACGTAGAATAAAAGGATATTTTTTAATGCGATGTTGTCCCTGTATGTCAGTGGCAAACAATTCGAACATTTACTGTAATATTAATAATGCAATAAAGAGAATAGATTTGTTTCTACGTTTTTTTTTGTTTCATTCAGTATTTTTCAATGATAAAAACCTATTTTGAGCCCATGACAAAAATTAATGGCATCAAAAATTATAATTTATGAATTTTTTGTAGATAATTTTCCTAGAGTAAGTAGTATACAAGTTCTCAAACTTAGTGGCGCCAAGTTTTTTTACACCACGATGCGTGAAAGTGAAGACAAAGTAAAAATCTTTAAAAATTTTAGGGAAAATTTATAATCTTTATTGAGTTTTGTTTAAAAACGACAGATATTCTGGGATTTTAATGGTTTTAGTGATGTTTTGTTGATTAGCATATTCAAATAAAAAAATCAGAAATGTTAGAAAAAGTGTAGTAGCAGATAAAATCCCAAGGTGTGGCAGTTTTCGAAGCCTATGTCAATGTTTTTTTTATTAAAATGAAAGTGGAGTTATATTTTTTGCTTTTGGTGCCCGCTTATCGTTGAGTTTTGCACACGTTATTGTAGGTATAGACATTTTAACATGAGTACGTTTCGGCATTTTAGTTTGTTAGCGCGCTTACCAAACAAGAGAAAAAAGAATTTTCTACAGTGATTGTGACTCTATTTAGAGTCAACAGAACAAAATAGTATCCTAAACTGTCATATTTCTTCAATCGATTTTCAATATAATGCCCTATCATTAGAGTTTATTATCCATTGGGGAAAGACAGTTGGTGGTAAATTAGTGTGCTGTCATTGAATCGTAAGGGTTTTGTGGTGTGACTGCATTTCCAGCTGATGCGGTCTGTTGCCATGCATTTCTCGCCAAACACTTCCTAGATGTATTACGATGTGTGACACCCACATTTTAATGTGAAAATCAACAAAAAGAAGACAGAAAACTTAAGCCATGGATGTATGGGCTAGATGCCTTTGCCGTCCCGTAATAGGGAAAATTTAAAAATGTTTATTCGAAAATCCTAACTAGTCTGTGCCAACAACGGTCGTTTTTGACATAATTAGAATTTGTGGCCACCCTGCTGTCAAATCTTACTTAGTGAAAAATTATTTATACAATAAAAATTAAAATATTGTTTTCTGCAATAATAAATGCGTCTTTCAAATTACTCTTAATGTCAATTTATTTCACATTTTTTTTCACAAAAACAGAATACATTAGCTTTGTCAAATTATGCCTACACAATACATAATAAAGAAAAACAAGAAACAGATGGAGGATTGAGGGCCCAAACATTATCAAGGTCATTTCTATAAAACCAGGAGGAGTTGGAGCAAGCTCTCGGTTCCACAAAATTTCACATTTTTTAACTAACGCATTGGATAAGCAGACTATGTCTGAAAGTAAACCAATTTTGTTTATTTTTGGTAACAAATTTTTGCAAGCGTGAGGATTGAGGGCCCACTTTGAATTGCAGTATACCAAATACTATAGCGTTATGCGCTGATATCTTTAACTTCACAGTTTTTTTTAACGTAGCGTTAGATTTTGATATAAAAAGTTTATCTGTAGAGTGTTTAGTTTACTAGTTACAGGTGGGCCCTCAATCCTCACATAGAGGATTGAGGGCCCAACCTTTCAGCCTATAACTCGCCTTTCAAAGGTTTCACAAAGTCGTTTCAGGCTTTCACATTTCTTTTAGAACGCACACTAAATCATAGGTACATTTTTAAGAGAATATGACAAAGTGGCCCTCAATCCTCACACACACTTTTATTTTACTAAGTAATCGATGATGCTAAAGATAAATTTTCTTTAAGAAACACAGGGTCTTAGAAATAAAAAAGCACTATGAAATCCAACATTTATTTTTCTCTCGAATCAAATCAAATCTTTAATTTCATTATACCTATTGTTCTTGTGGAATATTTTTTGCGTTTACAAACGCTTAAATATTATTAGGACTAGAAAAAACACACTGAAAAAAATCGACCTGCCTCAGGCGGGAATCGAACCCAGCATTCTCAGCACCGCATTTTTTCTAGTCTTATTATTGTTGCTTACGATTCTTGTTGGAATTGGAAAAAAAGAAAATTTGGTACTGGAATGTTAAATGGTTTAATTTATTTACTTGAAACGTTTAATTTGTGTAGCAATAATATAAGGTAATTTTGAACTTCGAACGAAAATCTTGGCAATTTTTATGGATTTTGTTTTGTTTTGTCAGAAGCATCTCTAGGTACATTTTAAACAACAAGAATTACAATTTAGCTGTTCAGTGGTATGGCGAGGTGACAGGTATCCGAATAGACAAATACCGTTGTCAAAAGTTTTGGCGCGAATGGTGAAAAACTTAGTAAATGTTGGAGGTTTCAAAAACATTTAGTACGAAGACCACAAGAACATGGACCTCAGTATTTTGAGATTTTTTGACTGTTACCTGACTTCGACTGCTACTTAACATCGACTTCATTGATTTGTAAAATAAAATGGGTTATTTTTTTTTATTTTTTAGTTGGTTCGATTCCCCGTTGGGGTAAGCTTTTGAGAATTACGTAAATGCAGTTATGTTTCTTCTTAAAAATAAAGGATTTTTTCCTTTCAGTAAATTGAGCTAAGTATTTTAAAGATTTAAGGTACTTCCCCTTTAGGGCCCATATTTTTTTTCCACTCTGTACCTATAGGTCGTGGCCCGATCGCATATTGGCCAGATCATGAAATGCTTGGGCATCGTCTACCTACCGACCACACAGATGTGTAAATTAGAGTCTCCCACAAACAGTCCACCCCGATTGGTCACAAAAAAATAACCTCGAACCTGATCACTCCTGACTAATCCCATTTTTAACAGACTTCAAAAAAAGGAGGAGGTTCTCAATTGGACTGTTTTTTTATCTGTGTTACCTTATAACTCTTTAGAATAGAATAGAATAGATTGGTTCTTGTTATGTTGTCCCATTTAAATTTGATCGATATCTGACGATGTTTAATTGACATCGATGATGTCGTTAGAATTTTATTACTTGTTTGTCTTAAACATCTCGAGTTTCCTGAAAATTTCTATAGGTAAGTTGTATGTATAGAAACTCGAGGTAAAAAGCAAAAATTTGTAATTAAAAAAAAAACTGCTTTCAAAACTAAAACCGGAGAAATAAAAAAAATATGTTTAAAAAAATATAAAATGTCTTTTTGAAGTAGGTTCCAACCTAAATATTTGGAATAAAGGTAGTATTTGGGACTATCTACCTCAAAAAAACATTTTTTTAAATAACTTATTTATTTAATTTTCTCCGTTTACTGGTCCTTTTTGAGGGCGGTTTTTTTTATTTAACAATAATTTTTGAATCGTCGTTCGTCGAATCATATCCCGCACATTTCATGATCAGCCACTTATATGATTGTTGGACCACGACATAGTATAGATAGACCATGAAGTTATAGAGTATGTAGCTTCATGGTATAGAATAGATAAACTGTGATATGACTAAGTGGCACTTACACGCACCTAAAAACTATGAAAATTCAAATTGACCCTTCGTTGCTCTTTGGTATAAATCTAATCTACTATTGTTCAGATTGAATTATAGATTTATAAACTGGTTTTAATACAATAAAACACGGGATTATTTTTTTATTAAAATGTTATTACTTATAGAGAAATATCAACACCTTCACAATGTCTTAAATTGATCAACTTAGCTAATTACAAATGTTCACAACAGTAAAAATCACATTTCCCCGACAAAGCAGGCTTAACAAGCTTATTAAGTCATAGAAAAATTAAGTAATTAACATACATATTTATTTACTATTTCATCTTGAATAAAAAATATAAAATACACTTATTCCTAGTGTTCGAAAATGTTGCGTAGTTTATAAAACCAGTCAACAAACGTTTGCTTTGGCATTGAATAAGGTCTATATACCTAATATAGTTTGTGCCTGGAACTACGAAAAAGTGCGTAAATAATAAATAAAATTCTTATTTTAATAAAGAGTTTGTCGTTTAATAATCTCTAAGAGTTGTAAGTAATTGATTTTGATTACGAAGAGATAATGGCATAAGTTGTTAAAAATCTGTTTACGACTAGATTATACTTCTCATATTATGTATATTTTGTACTGATAACGTGACAAAAATATGTTTTCTTAGAAATCTATTGGAAATAAAGTATTTAAGTACCTAGCTATATCTATTTGAGAGGAGCAGTTTGTACCTATGTCTAAGGTATATTTTCAGTGATTTACCTACTTTTGATTATTTTCTCAAAATTTCTGCATTTATTTTATGTTTGTGTATTACCTATAGTCAAGTAAATGTAAACACAATACAAAAACACCTACATAAGTACATTGAATAATCAATTGTGTTTGCCCCACATTACATATACAAACAAAAGTTAATTACATTACTATTACCTACTTACTTTCTGAATGCAATTAAATGATTGTTTGAATTCCTTTATATGCAGAGTCCGAATTTTTACGACATTGATATCAAGCTAACTAGATCATAACAATTTTCTTCTTACGGGCGTCAGTTAACTTACCTACGCCCGTATGCTTCAGAGGTGATTAAACTGACAGCCATAAAAACTGGATAAGTACCTACGTATTTTAAAGTTGAAGCCGGTTTATATAAACTTTAAAGAATAAACAGTTATAAAAGTGCAAAATAAAGGTAATTAGATCTATACAATAAACGTATTTTTCTCTATGATATTTTTATAACATTCCTACTGTCTGGGATCTGATGACCCCGCAATTAAGTAAAACCTTATTCCAACCCTTCTGTACTAAGAACGAGTCCTATAGGTATTTGTAACAAAAAATAGTCTTTCAAACTACATTATCTATTAGATATACTAAAATATTTTATTGCTTAATGGCTTCTTAAGCGGAGTTGTTTGGTTATTATGCCTAGTTTTCTAGACTCCGGTGACTTTTCTGATCCATTCTCGCACTCGTCCGACCCTGGAGAAGACCACTATGTTTCCGTTGCGGCATTCAAAGGCGTCGTTTTGCACCCACGAAGCTATACCCATCAGCCGACCGTTGCCTATCAAACCGCTGCCACTGTCACCCTGCAATTAAAAAAAAATGTTTACTTATATTGTTAGGTACTTTGGTTCGTGAGGTCCTCGAGCGTATGAGAAAATCCTCTTTATTATTATTTCTATGGAGAATCCGTATGCGTGCACCAGGCACGTGCCTATGGCTATGGACCATAGATATAGGAAACTGTAGATCGGCAATGTGAAAGAGAAAAAGCTTACTAAACGCATATTTTAGAGCGAGATAGATAGACGAGACCATTTCACGTACACGCAGGCGGCCTAAGGAGGCCTGTCAGTCACGTAGAAAAGACAGCAACTTTCAGACTGCAGTATGTACTATTTTTAACACGCTTAGATATACTTCACCTGTATGTTTGGTTGTATGTAACCGACTCCTTTGTACGCAATTATGACCTACTTTAAACGGTCAGATTTCATTTAAACTTTATAGACTTATCAACGACCGATGACATTACAATAATTTGATAAGAATATGCCATTATCCTGATTAGAATTGCCAGGACTAATAAATTAAACGTTTGGAATGTTAGTTTAATTTAGCAGATTACGAACTTTTGCGACAATGGTAATGGAATTGTAGTTGTATTGTTGTCATTATGAAAAATTACGTTAAATAGCAGACTTGGGGCCTAGATATACGTCGCTGATGGCGTTGTCATTGTTAAGTTGGCGGCAAAGAGTATATAATCACTACGGTTGGCGGTGTGAAGAGTTTTTTTTTTAAATAATATAGGTAAGTACTTTCATCGGCGCTTATAATTGGCACTAAAAAGTGGAAAATGAAATAAAATTTTAAAAAAACTAAAAAAACACGCTTTTATTTTAAATCGGACTAAAAAGTGAATAATAACTTTTTAGTATTAGAAACTTAAAATTAATGATGAAAGAATAGTACAATTATTATTTAGAGAAAAGCGTCGGGTGATCAATAACATTGAACATATTCGATCGGTACAATTAAATTGAGCACCCCACGCTTTTCTCTAAATAATAATTATAGGTAGTTTTCGTTCATCATTTAGTTTGTATACCAAAAAGTTATTTTTCACTTTTTAGTCCGATTAACATAAGAGAAGACGATTTATTTTGAAGAGCGTGTTATTTTAGTTTTTTAAACTATTATTTCGGCGGATGAAACGTACGTCCTGGGCCCCGATCACGGAAAATCATTTCAAGATGAAGCGCAAATGGAACACAGCATGCAACTCAGACCAATGAGAGCCATGCAACTTTTCGATGTTTTCGTGTCGCGACGTTGATTTGACAGATGCTCCGAACCTTAGCCTGCTGCGAACTAAGAGCATTTGCTCTTAGGCTGCGAACCAATGACGTAGGAGCGAATGCATGTCGAACGCAGATGAAACACAAACGCTGTCAAAGTTGTTACATTTCAAAGACGCTACTTTTTCTCAAACGTTACACGAATGTTAGAGGATTTTTGGTGCTTTACTTAAAATTTTATTTTAAAAATGAGAGAATGTTCAATAAAAGATTTAGGCTATCGAAGGACTTGGCTCATGAGTTAATAGTGGAATTTTGTATATTTGCATTTTGGTGGGTTTTTACTGTATTATTTATTAATAATCAAGCACAAGCTAATCGAGTCGTCGATCACGAAAGTTAAGCAACTAAGTGCGCGGTCGGTACTCGGATGGGTGACTGAAAATTTAACATGCATGCATGGCATCAAAACATAAGGTTTCTATCAACTTTTGTATCTTCAATCACGAAAGTTAAGCAACCAAGTGCGCAGTTGGTACTCGGATGGGTGACCGAAAATTTAACATGCATGTATGACATCAAAATATAAGGTTCTATCAACATTTGAGTTGTCGATCACGAAAGTTAAGCAACTAAGTGCGCGGTCGGTACTCGGATGGGTGACCGAAAATTTAACATGCATGTATGACATCAAAATATAAGGTTTCTATCAACTTTTGATTCGTCCATCACGAAAGTTAAGCAACCAAGTACGCGGTCGGTACTCGGATGGGTGACCGAAAATTTAACATGCATGTATGACATCAAAATATAAGGTTTGTCGAAAAAATCTGTGGTTCGATGCAAATTGAACGCGATATTATTTCCGCGCGAATATTTTATCGCTGTGCGGACAGGGCCTAACAGAAACGTAACTTTGACAGCGTTTGTGTTTCATCTGCGTTCGACTTGAAATGATTTACCGCGATCGGGGCCCTGGCAACGATAACTCTATGACGGAGAAAGCGCAATACTGCACAATACCGAATAGAGTGGCGTGCGAGGAGGCCTATACTCATCATTGGTGACGATGAGCTGAGGAAGAAGAATAATAAAAATAAAATAATACTTACATTACAGGCGGCGTCATACTTGGGGGCGAATCCTCGTGCACACACCATGTCTTCCTTGTTGTATTGCTCCAGTTGGCTGCAGACTTCGTTCGACTGGATCTGAAGGTCCATAGCGTGCATATCTGCCCGCATAGTGCCCTGTGCATAGAGGTGCAAAATAAGTTTAAAATAAAAATACCTATGTCTATTTCGCCCGGACTGCTGAGATGATATGAGTGTAACATCTGTCCTGGTTGTTGGCTTTAGTTGGATTGTTTACTGAAGGATTGTTAATTTCTGGGTTTGGTGCCACTTTTGTGTAGGCGATAGGCTGGAAACCTCACTATTTTGGGGGGTACCTACTATACGGCCCATACTGCCAGATGCGGCTTTGTATGTAACCGAATGTTACTTTGCTTGACCCCTTTTTGGATTATGAGCGTGATTATATGTTAAATGTTTAAGTTTTTATCGTGCGTGCCTGCTTGTGAACATTTAAGACTTTCCGGAGGACAGTAGAAGACTCAGAGAAAAGGAGCCATTGAGATGCATTATAATTGTGGCAATAAAATAAATAAAAATAAAAAAGCTTTTATTTCTCATAGCAAAGAAAAAAGAATATATACACTTATTATTACTACATTAAATTATTGATCTGCAAGAGCCCCTCTGTGGGTGAAGGCCTCCTCCAAAGATAGCCAGTCCTCTCTAAATTGTGCCACTTGAATCCAGTTGGGGCCGGTTGTTTTTTTAAGTTCATCTTCCCATCTCACTACAGGTCTGCCTCTTTTTCTATTGCCTTGTGGCCCCGCCGATGTGGTCATCCCTTTCGTCCATCTATGGTCTCGTAGGCGTTCCACATGGCCAGCCCATTTCCATTTTAATGATTGAGCGTGTATCAGTCCATCCTTTGCCTTTGTGACATGTCTAATTTTTGAGTGTTTTATTTTATGTATCTTTTTGATGTTCAGCATCTCAGACTTCAGCATACTACGCTCTATTCCTCGTTGGGTTGAAATTCTTTTGTCCTTTGTTGAACATTTCTGTCAGTCCCCAGTATTTGTTCCAGGTTCTGTGCCCTGCGCTCTACTTCTTGCTCGTTACTATTTTGGTTAAAGTTTACCTAGGTAAATGTAGTTGTCTGTATATTTGAGAGGCTCGCTACCAACATAAATTATAATGTTATATTATTGCTGTTAGTCAACAGCATAGTTTTGGATAGGTTCATTTCCAAACGAACTAGTTTACTGACATTGTTGAGTGACTCTATCATGAACTGAATTTCTAATCTCGTTTCAGATAAAAGAATCAAGTCGTCTGCGAATCGTAGATGGCTTAGGTAGGCTTCTTTGATCAGTGGCAATAGCTGTTTTAAATGGGTAAGAAGAATTCTGTTTAAATTTTCTAGAGTTTTTTCCGAAAGAAAATAAAAATAAAACACTTCACAAATTCGGCGGTGGACACAATAAGGCTTAGAAACTACGTTTCAGAGTCTAACATCTGTCATGTAGGCTTAATTGCTAACTTGTTTTTGTACAGATGAAAGTGATAATCACGGAGTGAATTACATATCCATTGCTTTGTTACACGACACTCTATTATGGCACTTGTTGTGTAAAATAGCAATGGATATGTAATTCACACGGTCATATCACTTTCATTTGTCAAAAAAGTTACCGAATAGGGCGGCCGGTTGTCGGCAGGGGCGGCTTTGTCAATAGTGCAATGCGTCAGGTGTTAGGGGGCGCCGAGAGCCGCTCGTGACCATTGTAACGCTCCACATGGAGCGAGTGCCTATGGAGGGAAATCTTTTCCAAGGAGGCCGCTCGGATAATGATTGCACACGAGCGCTAAATGGACTAGAGCGCCGCTGGTTGTCGGATTTTGTTTGTTGGTTCTCTGAAGGGTTATTAAACTTTTTGGAGTGTATTCCATTCCCAGTTGTGACCGCTGAATTTGTCACTACTGAGGAAATATTGAAAAAAAAAAACATCCCAAGTATCGTCAGTGAGGGACATAATGATACTACTTATAATTAACAAATGACACCACGTTTGGATCAGATTATTGTTTTTTTTTGCGATTGAAAAAATCGATAATCTTATCAATTACCAATTTAGTTTCTGTTATCACACTTTTAATATGAGTTGCAAAAAATAGCATCAGTAGGCTCATGGTTTTTTTTATGACCATGCGGAACGTCACCATTGGCAACAGTCAGGATTATTTTTCCCATTTGTCCTCAGTAGTGACGAAGCCAGTGGTCACAACTGGGAATAGAATAGTTTATTGGTTTGCGTAAGCAAATTATTGTAACCAAATGCTGCATAAAGCTCTGCTCAACCCTTTTGGGGTTTATGAACGTGATTGAAATACAAATTGCACTCATTTGCGGTGGCCTTGATCGCAGCTACGCTATACAATACCAACTTATTAAATGCGCACAAATTAAAAAAATGTGTTGCGATTTGCCTTCAGACGTACAGTCAGTCTAGAAAGCTTTGATTCGGTTTTTATTTAGTTTCCTAGTTTTATAAAAATAATAAAATGAGGCCAGGAGATAATGAATGCAAATAAACTTTCAGGCAATAGGTATGTTGCCTGTCACGCAGAAGGTGGCCGCGGAGAGGGAGCGCGAGAACGAGCTTCTAGCCGCTCCCATCCGGCGTAGACGGACGGGTCGGAGAAGGCAAGCGGCTATGACCGCCGCTCTTGTCCAACCCTAAGGTGTGGCCTGCAGACGGTTTGGCCCCCGTGTGCCCTGATGCAGTGCACAGGTCTCCCCGTCTGGGGATTGCCTAGTACCCTAGCGCAATCCCCCAGTGGCGCGTCGCCCGGCTCACTGTAGGGCCAGGCCAACGTTGGAGGATATGGGGTGATGCTATTCTACTCTGCCGGCATCACATGGCAAAGCTGTCAAAACATTCTTCTTCTTTAGATTTTGAATGGCATTATGAATTTGTGACGTCATAAATTCTCATTACTCTCATAGTCAACTGATTGAATATCACGTCTAAGTATAAGCAAGAGTGCCAGTGGATTTTTATACAATCCCAAAGATTTACTTCTCATATTTATTATAGGTAGGTACTGCTTGATCACATAATGCACGTTATTAACGCGACGTTTTGTTTAAACTTCTTCAATAACTGAAAATATGCGCAGTAATCTCGGACGGTAGATAATATGTAATAGGTATAGCATTATAGATAATATATTAGATGTATATTAGTAATAAATAAACAACACATTGTCAAAAACATTTATGTGGGTCAAGAAGCTTATATTTTTCATACATCTATCTTCGTGATGTGGGTTGATTTTTTGACAGACCGTTCGAAACTAAAATTTGAATTCACACCTGTCCAAATAACAAACTTAAAATTAAATACAGTTTTTGTCTACACGTGTACAACAAATATGTTCCTGTTTTGTATACTAAAAAACTTACTCTAACCACTCAGCACTTTGACCCACCAGGACTATCCTATTGCATACGCTATTAATTATGACGCAAGATCTGAATCTCCACTACGCGGCTCAGATTAATTTCACTGTCCTTATGGCAACTCACTCCGTTCGCCTTCTGCGCATATAACCTAGTCTATATGTCTAATTCAGCGCGTGCATCTCCCCCTCTACTGAGAGGGCGACTGTCGTGCGATTTTATAAAGATCTCACTTCTTACCTCACATCTCATTTCGAATTTAGCTGTCAAATTTTATGGAAAATCCTTTGATTTGTTGAGTAAACTGTGCTTAGGCGGTGAGTCCGATATAACCCGAGGGCCGCCCTTCGTTTGGATGTCTATGAGGATTACATCTCCTTCCTTCAGGGAAGGTCTTTTTATCTCTTCCTTTCAATGCAAGTGCGTTGCCATCCTGGGGACTAAGATGAAATGCCTTCCATGCCCAGTAATTACACTGGCTACCTTTCCCTTCAATCCGAAACACAGCGAACTGCTTCACGGCAGAAATAGGAAACCTTTCAATATTTTGCGGCACACGTTACCCATGACGCTAGATGTAGGTTTGTGTGTAACCAAATTGTTTTAAAACTCTGTTCAACTCCTTTTGGGCTTATGAGCGAGATTTTATGTATGTATGAGTTTAATCAGCTGTCAATAATTTTTAATTCAGATGTCTACAAAATTAAGGGACTGACTTGTTAAAGTTCCTTCGGTGCAATTTTTCATTGTAATATTATTGATTGCAGCTATGATATAAGACCTGACCTTGCTATTTATAAACGGTAGGAAAGTACAAATGATTCGTATTTTAACTATAGGCAGATTATCTACGTGAGTTCGCGGTTCCAAACGGTTAATTTTCCACGAACAAAATGTTGCCAAGTCACATAATGATCGTGGGCAACATATTTGTATTCAGAATGCGGTGTCACTGCTTTATTCACATATGTTAGATCAATAGTATGTTTATTTTTCCCGTTACTGTTTCCTCGTTACTGTTCGTTAATATTAATTACTTTGGCTTCTTTGTTATTTCCTAATGAATTTGTCACAAAGGCTAGCATTGAGTCATCAGTATCGCACCTTTTATATGTAAGAAGCAGAAAGGAAATAGGTACTTACCATTTATTAATTTTTATCAAAGTTACTTTTAAATACTCGCAAACATAGCTATAGTGATATGCAAGTCTCAGGTACAATACCTGGCTCCCCTTTCTGCAACACTATGTAGGCACCTACCCAACATTCCTCATAGATTTTTTGGTAAACCTCTTAGCCGTGTCCCTAAGTTTTGCTGGAGACACATAAAATTAATCTTTAAATAAATAAAAAGAAACCGCTTTCAAAGCTAAAAAAGTAGAAATAAAAATTTTGCTTAAAAAATTAATGTTTTTTTGACCTCGGTCCCAAATACAGATGACAACGTTTATTCCAAATATTGAGGTTGACACCGACCTCAAAAAAAAACATTTAGATTTTTTAAACAAACTTTTTATTTCTCCGTTTTTGATTACGAAGGCGGTTTTTTCATTTAAATATTTATTTATTTTGCTTTTAAGTGTTTTGAGTATAGAAATTAAAAACAAGGAAAAGAAAACGTACTCGTCAGATGTCGATCAAATTTAAATGGAACCACATGACAAGCACCAGCTTCCAAACGTTAAAAGAATCTTCAAAATCGGTACTCCCAGTAAAGAGTTATAAGGTAACACACATAAAAACATACTGTCTAATTGAGAACCTACTCCTTTTTTTAAGCTATTGCATAGCTTCTATCGCGGGCCTTGAGCGCGGGGACCGAGTCCAGAAATTCCGTAACGAAAAAACCTCACGCTCCCCACTCCGATGGGCAAGGAGGTGTGGCTTGAAGGCCGTGCATCGTCTAACGTCGTTTCAGTTCGGCAGTCTTCGACACGGCGTTGTGTGCGTGCGATTAGACGTATTGTACGACTCTACGAAACTCGCACGAATCGAGGGGTACTTCGTCATCTGGTCCCACATACCTACGGCCCATTTGGGACGAGTTGAAGAAAACCAAAAATAATAAAAAATATGTTCTGCAATTCGTCCCAAGCTAATTTCTGTATAGAAATTTAACCTTTATCAACACATTGTACAGTGAGTACGAAAATACCCAAATAAAATATATCTTTTTAGATTGTTTTTTTTTGTCATAGAAAGACTAAGTATATTTTTTTAAATTAAAATAATCAATATAATTGTTTTTTAATTGAATTCACACACGATATTATTTAACTATTTTCAGAAGGTATACTAAAGCATAGATGAATAACTCAACAAATTATATCATATTATATCATACAACTAGATTTATTAGTATAAGGGAGTTGGCAATCCAGGTTTAGTTATTATTTAGGTACCTATTATCTACCTTTGACCAAGGTAAAGATTTATGGGTTTCAGTTGACGAAATTAAACAATGGTTATGTCGGTTACTTTTGAAGTAAAAAGGTTTTGGAGAAAAGCAAAAATAAAAAAAAATTGGAATACATATATTGCAGTTCGTGAAAAATATATCCGAAAATGTACTGCTTTAGCACATCTACCTCGTTATGTAATGGCCGATGGTTTCCTGCATATTGTCTCGTAGTCCTAGCAAAGGATAGGTTCCGAAATTTAGCAATTACTTTGTTGAGACGTGGCTTCCTGAAAAAGCATTTTTGAAAAGAGAAACCCAAGAAATTGTTAATTTATTGTGGAAATATTAAAAGATCTCGGGAATTCTGAAATTACTGTAGAAATATGTGTAGAATTATTGTCATTTTAAGAGTTTCTCCCGAGAGTTCTTGTTGCAAAAACACATGTTGAGAGACTCCATCTTAAACTAAATCTATCGTACAATATTGTCGGTTACTTTATGTATGTACATTTTCACTTGATGTTGGCGCAATGCATAATCTGCGATCGCCATTAATTTAAAAGAAGAAAAAGTTTGTCATTTTAAGGTTAAGTATATGTATGTACAAAAAAATATTATAAATTACATTACTATGTGATACATCTTAGAAAGACTTATACTTTTAGTTGTAGTTGTGAAATGTATCTTTCACAATTGTTGATTTTTTTTTATTGTTAATTATTCTATCATCTATGACAGTCGGAAATTAAACAAGTAGAATTTGTTATTTTTAAATAAATTGTATGACTGATTTTAGAAACGTGATTTTAGTTATATCGAATTTACCTACTCATAACAACTCCTAAAAATTACCTATTAGAACTAAAACTAAAGTTTTCCGTTTATATTTTTTATTCTTAAATAATTTAAAATTTTATGATTTTTTATAATAAGTATGGTTGTGATCATGAAAGATTTTCTAACAAACCCGTTTTTATTTTTTCCACGCTAACACTTTTGCTACTAATTGTATCTTTCCTCAATTTAATATTGAGATGGGACGAGTTGCACAACGAAAATATTATTTATTTTGATTTTGTTCAACTCGTCCCAAATGGGCCGTAGGTATGTGGGACGAGTTGATGAATTACCCGAATCGAGACGAGCTGCTCCGAAATCGGACGAATACATAAGCAGCTGCTTATGAGAAAGTATATAGGTGTATAGGTATTTATGTACAACAGTGAATAGCTGTACTTGTAAAATTTGTGTATAAAGTGTTTTGAATATGACTGTTAATTATTTCAATTATAAAATTAATATCAAAGAAAAAGAAATACTGCATGAATAAAATAAATAAATAAAATTATAATTGCATAAGTTGATACAAAATGCTATGCAATAACTTTACCGCGGCAGTCAAAATGGGAAATTAATTAGTCTCCCAGTCATGCAAAACTAGGTTTGAGCGACATAGTTTTTACTAGCACATAGAAGAGAACTACTATTAGGTACTTACTATATCTACTGTAACATTTAATTGTAAATAGAATTGACGTCAACATTTGCTTTCAGTATTCAACGATTGTTCAGTCTAGCTGGTAATTTATTGAGAAGTGTGGGTGTCATGATGTGACCTAAACGCACTGGTTTCGGTTTCGAATACAAAGCATTTTTTGCCGTGGTTTGTCAAAGTGTGTCACCAAGCTTTTTAGAACTAGATCATCGGAAAGTAAATACGTCAAATCGTTGTTCTCAGTGTTGCCATTGTTCCGAGCAGACAATCGGCATTACTTTTTTTCTTAATTTTTTAACCCATTAGGGTTATGGAATAATTTTATTTTTGCGTTTACAAACGCGTAAATATAATACTAGAAAAATGCACTGAAAAAAATCGACTTGCCTCAGGCGGGACTCGAACCCGCACCTTCCACAATCCGGGTGGACGCGTTGACCAATTTCGCCACCGAAGCACTGCTTTTCGCTGTCGAAATTTGTCAGTGCTTGGTGCTTATGTTTTTATGGTAAACATCGTTTCATCAAATCTTTGAAATTTGCACTTCCAAGACCCGAACGAAATATTTTTGCAAATATTTGACGCCCAGCTAAGATGAAACTACCTTACATTATGGAATAATTTTATTTTTGCGTTTACAAACGCGTAAATATAATACTAGAAAAATGCACTGAAAAAAATCGACTTGCCTCAGGCGGGACTCGAACCCGCACCTTCCACAATCCGGGTGGACGCGTTGACCAATTTCGCCACCGAAGCACTGCTTTTCGCTGTCGAAATTTGTCAGTGCTTGGTGCTTATGTTTTTATGGTAAACATCGTTTCATCAAATCTTTGAAATTTGCACTTCCAAGACCCGAACGAAATATTTTTGCAAATATTTGACGCCCAGCTAAGATGAAACTACCTTACATTATGGAATAATTTTATTTTTGCGTTTACAAACGCGTAAATATAATACTAGAAAAATGCACTGAAAAAAATCGACTTGCCTCAGGCGGGACTCGAACCCGCACCTTCCACAATCCGGGTGGACGCGTTGACCAATTTCGCCACCGAAGCACTGCTTTTCGCTGTCGAAATTTGTCAGTGCTTGGTGCTTATGTTTTTATGGTAAACATCGTTTCATCAAATCTTTGAAATTTGCACTTCCAAGACCCGAACGAAATATTTTTGCAAATATTTGACGCCCAGCTAAGATGAAACTACCTTACATTATGGAATAATTTTATTTTTGCGTTTACAAACGCGTAAATATAATACTAGAAAAATGCACTGAAAAAAATCGACTTGCCTCAGGCGGGACTCGAACCCGCACCTTCCACAATCCGGGTGGACACGTTGACCAATTTCGCCACCGAAGCACTGCTTTTCGCTGTCGAAATTTGTCAGTGCTTGGTGCTTATGTTTTTATGGTAAACATCGTTTCATCAAATCTTTGAAATTTGCACTTCCAAGACCCGAACGAAATATTTTTGCAAATATTTGACGCCCAGCTAAGATGAAACTACCTTACATTATGGAATAATTTTATTTTTGCGTTTACAAACGCGTAAATATAATACTAGAAAAATGCACTGAAAAAAATCGACTTGCCTCAGGCGGGACTCGAACCCGCACCTTCGTCAACGCGTCCACCCGGATTGTGGAAGGTGCGGGTTCGAGTCCCGCCTGAGGCAAGTCGATTTTTTTCAGTGCATTTTTCTAGTATTATATTTACGCGTTTGTAAACGCAAAAATAAAATTATTCCATAATGTAAGGTAGTTTCATCTTAGCTGGGCGTCAAATATTTGCAAAAATATTTCGTTCGGGTCTTGGAAGTGCAAATTTCAAAGATTTGATGAAACGATGTTTACCATAAAAACATAAGCACCAAGCACTGACAAATTTCGACAGCGAAAAGCAGTGCTTCGGTGGCGAAATTGGTCAACGCGTCCACCCGGATTGTGGAAGGTGCGGGTTCGAGTCCCGCCTGAGGCAAGTCGATTTTTTTCAGTGCATTTTTCTAGTATTATATTTACGCGTTTGTAAACGCAAAAATAAAATTATTCCATAATGTAAGGTAGTTTCATCTTAGCTGGGCGTCAAATATTTGCAAAAATATTTCGTTCGGGTCTTGGAAGTGCAAATTTCAAAGATTTGATGAAACGATGTTTACCATAAAAACATAAGCACCAAGCACTGACAAATTTCGACAGCGAAAAGCAGTGCTTCGGTGGCGAAATTGGTCAACGCGTCCACCCGGATTGTGGAAGGTGCGGGTTCGAGTCCCGCCTGAGGCAAGTCGATTTTTTTCAGTGCATTTTTCTAGTATTATATTTACGCGTTTGTAAACGCAAAAATAAAATTATTCCATAATGTAAGGTAGTTTCATCTTAGCTGGGCGTCAAATATTTGCAAAAATATTTCGTTCGGGTCTTGGAAGTGCAAATTTCAAAGATTTGATGAAACGATGTTTACCATAAAAACATAAGCACCAAGCACTGACAAATTTCGACAGCGAAAAGCAGTGCTTCGGTGGCGAAATTGGTCAACGCGTCCACCCGGATTGTGGAAGGTGCGGGTTCGAGTCCCGCCTGAGGCAAGTCGATTTTTTTCAGTGCATTTTTCTAGTATTATATTTACGCGTTTGTAAACGCAAAAATAAAATTATTCCATAATGTAAGGTAGTTTCATCTTAGCTGGGCGTCAAATATTTGCAAAAATATTTCGTTCGGGTCTTGGAAGTGCAAATTTCAAAGATTTGATGAAACGATGTTTACCATAAAAACATAAGCACCAAGCACTGACAAATTTCGACAGCGAAAAGCAGTGCTTCGGTGGCGAAATTGGTCAACGCGTCCACCCGGATTGTCGAAGGTGCGGGTTCGAGTCCCGCCTGAGGCAAGTCGATTTTTTTCAGTGCATTTTTCTACCATTAGGGTTACTTAGTGCAGAGTTTCTCAACTTTTTTTGGTCACCGTGAACCTTGAGAATATGTTTTTTTTATAGAGTCCCTCTTCGTAACATTACGATACCATGTGTCGCATATTTAAAACACCTATTAATGCTATCTACCACGATTAATGCTATCTCAAGACCCCTAATATTCACATGGACTTCTACTGAAACTTTGGCCCGTGTGACGAGTTCTTCATAATGTTTTCAGTGTGTACCAACAAAGCGTACTTTTGTCAGTGGTTCCGTGTTACAAACATGTGTGTGATCATTATTAAACATTTTATTTTGGACATTAGCTGCTTCTATTAGCAGATAACTCCAATCAATTACCATCCGATTTCTGTCACAGGACAACCCTATGGTCATGTAAATACGGGAACTTTACCGACTTGGAACTACTCCAGTTCGGTCTTATGTGGAAAATATTAGTCAGGTACTTATTTATTTATGTTACTTTCCATTTGTCTTCAGTACTCATTAAAGTGCATTAAGGGTAAGTGAGGTTAGTACAGTTGCGGAAATAGATTTTGGTCTCTTGGGTCCTTTTCTTAAATCAAGGTAACTTTTGTTAACTTGACATTACACTGAATATCAGATTCAGTTTCTTTACTGTGATAAGGTTCTACTAAGGTATTATATTTACTAGATAGATTATACGAATATTAATGGTACACATTGAATTAAAGTACAGATGTGCACTAATGCACTTCTAGATAAGTAATTAAATAAAAAATGTAATAATTACATGAATCATATTCGGTGGTGTCATATAATGATGCCAATATTACTTAAACAAATAACAGTCTTATCATTTGCATGTGTCATACAGTGATACATTAAATTGAAAAACAAATATGAAACATAATTAAATCATCAAAACTTTTCAAAAAACATGAGTTGACCTGTTCACGACACCTGTTCAAAGTACCAAGTTCAATGTAATGTATCTAACATAACACATTAGGGGTATTTTGATTGTTCTTTGAAATTAATTGACATTAACTAATACATACATTAAAACCTTAATGCATTAATCGCCTCCGTAGTATGCTTATGGCAGTTACATTCGGAGGTCCCTCTTCGATCCCCAGGCGAGTTTAAACCCCTCCAAGTTGGAGGGGTAGCGCTTGTGCATGGAGTGGGTTCACGTCGTTAGTCTAACGGCGGTCGGGGTTCGATCTCCGTTCACACAGAATACGAAACCACTTGGCTGCGCGCTCGTACTGACGCTTCTGAATAGTTCTGAGGATTCTGGTCGAAGATTGTTTCCACCAACCTTATCATGACATACCATCAAGTCAGACGAAGGCCAAGAGCTTCCTTGCAAGGATTTAAAAAGTCATAATCTAAGTCCACTTACCCCGTGATGATCAGTTCCGTAACCAGCGTATCCGACATAAGTGTTCGGAATGGATTCCGGTTGGTCGTCGAGGTCGATCTTGGCAATGTTCACGCCGTCCAACACCAAAGGTTCAGCCAACTCGGCGAGCAGGAAGTCCCATCTGGCCGCTACCTGGAATTCACAACCCGGGATTATCGATAGATATTAGGAGAGTCTGCTTTCTACAATTTTGGGGTAGGTATAATGGAGATTTTGATGGCTACATCCCACGTAATGGTGAGCAGAATTGGATATTAACTAATGCGAAAGATACCGCACTGACGGGTGGCCAGTGCGATATCTTTCGTCTCTTTCCATCACGCCTCTCTTGATTGACTCAGGATTATGATGGAGGGTTTCAGAGATACTTAATAGTAAAGTCCCCCTCGTCTTGTACAAAATCTCAAAAAAGATACAATATCGTCCGCTTTGTTGATATTATAAACTTAATTTTCCACATCAATGATCACAAAAGGCTTAATCTTATAAATGTCATGACTGTTCGATTGGAAATTACAACAGAAATCGCAGAAAATCGAGCACCTACTTTCGAATTACCTGGACCTAAATAGAGTGGTCATTATCACGGAATTGAGTAATTTTTTGTATAAGTCGAATACAAAAAATCTCTCAATTTCTTTCAAATAGTTAATTAAAATCTGTAAATAAACTATTAAAGCAAAAGTGATTGTATATATTGAAGGATAAAGTGTAATTTTGAGTTTGAGTAGATTTATTTCGGTTAGGCTGTGACATTGAACTTTCTCCCAAGTTCTTGTTGTAAAAACACGTGTTAAGGGGCTCAATTGTTAATTAAATCTACCGTACAATTTAGTATAGAATAACTATTTTCACTCGACATTGGCTAAATCCGTATCGCAAAGCCATATTTAAGATTAGAAGGTAAACAAAACCACAAAATAATTGTGTGTGTCCGCAGTTTTGTATGTGGATAGCCAAGTGAAATTTCTGTATGAAATTGTACGTATACTTCATTCAGATGTGACATCAACTTCGCTAAACAAGTCAATATTAACTGCATACAAGTCGCGACAGGGCCGGATTTAGGGGAGGGCAAGCGGGGCTACAGCCCAGGAGGGGCCCCCACAATAGAGACTTCGGAAAAAAAAATTCAAATTCAGACTAGGAAACACCAGTAAACAACTTTTCCTTTCATATTTTATTTCGCGTTTTACCTTTACCTACGGTACTTTGTACAAACATGATTACATGAATAATAATAATAATAATATCTTTCTATTTTGTTCGTTGATTAAAGGTCGTAAAGAAGTATGCCTATTTTTTAACCGAAAACTCGATTGAAAAAAATTTATCATTTTATTTGGAAAATAATTTGGGGCTAAGGGGCCTCCACTCCTTTGTTGCCCCGAGGCCTCCAGACCTTTAAATCCGGCCCTGAGTCGCGACTTCAAATTTACGCAGTCGACTGCAATCGCGTGCTGTCGACGCATTATTTTCATGATCGTGTACTTAGTAGCCCAGACGCTACTGGGCTAGATCATCAGATATGATGATATCAGCCAGTTACACGACACTGTCCCTATCCTTTTTTACGTCTGGGAATCCATTTAATACACAGGACCCCCCATGTCGTTATGTAGGACTCACCCTGCAGAGTGAATGGAATACCTACTAAGACTTGGCTAATAGCCTGTCGTTTTGACTCTTCTCTGTTTGAGAGTGCCCGCGGTAATGACACCCTACTGACATTGGAACGCGCATAGTGTGAGATGGACCCTACCTACCCATCCTCCGCGCTCCTAACTACGGCAGTTGCAGCTGCAGCCTGTGTGGCAGCCTCCTCCGCACCTGTCTCTGCATGTGGATTGGATTAGCGAGAGGCCTCTTTGCGTGCCCGCTCCGCGGCCTCCTTCTGTGTCATGACTTCCTCACAGAAGTAGGGAACAGCTGCCCACTACGTCTCCTCAGCTCTTTACCAACCATCTTTTGATTGACGGTCGGTAAGGAGAGGTCAGTGCCAATCGTTCCGGTAAGCGTGTAGCGTTGTGAATCTCACGCCAAACAAATCTCAAATGTGTGCTGGGCAGTGTCTTCTGCGCAGTCGCACTCGTTGCATTTTGGGGTCGGTTCACGGCCGGCAATTTTAAACACTTGTCCCTATCCTGTGTTAACCTTATCCAAGTCGAAGAGAAAAAGAGATTTCACTTAATAAACTTGCAATGATTGATGCATACCTGCTTAATGTCGTAGCGTCCAGCGTCGAGCCAGTAAGGTCCCACCGTGAAGAGTGGGTGGATGTACAGCTTCTTGATGCGCCTGGTGGTGCCAGTGCCATCATCAGAGTTGTTGGTGCCAGCTAAGATGTAGCGACCTCCCGTAAAAAGCGTGCTATAAACAAACGTTACACAAATTATTAAAATATATACTTATATTCAATCAAAACAAAATTAATTACTTCATTAATTATGCTACTACGACACATTTTTTGTAGATAATGTTTATTTTTTTGTATAATTTATTGATCAGAAACGAGATTATAAACTTTTTCTGTTTTGCGCGCCTGTTTATGTACCTACCTACGTTTTTTGGAGCTCGTTGATGTCTATTATAGAAAGCAATATTTTAAGGATTTTTGGTGCAAAAAACTTGTATTTTCATCAGAATTTATTATGAAAGTATTATTACTTTATGTTATGTGATATTATAAATGGAAGTTGCTCACTTTTCAGTATTCCTGTGACCATTATAAACGCTGAAAAGTGTTACGAAACTTCACGGGGTAAAAAAGAAATGTGTGAGTTTTCTCCGAGTATAGTAAGTGTTGTGAGACTCCAATTTTAACTCAACCTCAAGTACAATTTATTATAATAGTTAAATACTACTTTCACTTGACATTGACTAAATGCGCAATTACCGCAAATTCATTAATTAAGGGGAATGCATGTTGCCACTCAACGCGTTGAAGCATTTTTTACCGACTTCAAAAAAATTAGTATGTTCTCAATTCGACGTCATAACTTTTTATTGGGTGTACCGATTTTGATGATTCTTTTTACATATCAAAGCTGGTGCTTGTCATTTGGACCCATTTAAATTTGAGCGATCTCTGACGAGTAGTTTTTGAGTTATACCTCATTTTATTTCACACTTGTTTGTCTAAAATAACTCAAGACAGTTTCCTGCAAATTTCTATGCTTAAAACACTAAAAAGCAAAAATTAAAAAAAAAACCTTCAAAGCTAAAAATGGAGAAATATTTTTTTTATGTTTAAAATGACGCCGTCTTGGTGGAGTGGTCAGTATAGCTGCCTACACATCAAGCGGTCCGGGTGACGAACACGAATATTTGTTGACGAGTCATGGTTGTTTATTTATATATTTATTTATAAAAATATCTAAAAATTATTATATAAAAATTTATATATATATATATATATATATATATATATATGTATAAAAAATTGTCCGTTATTAAACCTAAGGCACGCGACTTGAATACGTCCAAGTACTTTTTTTCATAATTAGTTACGATTTGAATATGGCTTTGTTGCTTTATCTAAATTTCTCAATAGTACATACAACAGTCGTAATTTAACAAACAAAAATTATCATCTTGAATAGTTTAGTGTTCTTACTTTGAATGTCAGATAACCTCAATATAGATAACCCAAGTTACTTAACAACTGTTGCGGTTGTAATGAGTAAAGACCAATCAAATTCAAGTTTAGAGAGATGACATGGCGGATGCATCATTTCATTAGACACGTGGAAAATATTCAAGTTTTGCTGGCAACAGATTAATTAAGATATTATCGTGTACAGGCGATTGTTGATGTCGTAAATAGAATAAATTAAAATTAATTGGAGTACTTTAACAGTTTGTGTTCTAACTATCTTCGTTCATTATAGCATTCTGATAATATTCATAATTCATTTTTTATAGTAGTCCCGATTAGAATAGTTCAGGAGCTTTAGGCGTTTTACATAGTTTTTTATACTGCCCTTGTTCCCCGCGCGCGGGGATAAAGTTAAGTTTTGAAAATTGTGTATATAGATATTTAAGAAGATCAGTCACAACACGACCGGGACCCCATTCCTCGCGGGGCCCGTGGCATTTTGCCAGCCATGCCACCCTATGTTACGCCACTGCAGGGTGACTGGTAATTAGTTGCGGACCCGTTAAGGGGAGATAGAAGAGGACTATACTGGTCAATTTCACTATGGGATGTACCCTCCGAAAGCGAACCGTTTCTGAGATAATAATTATTTTAGAATTTTATAAAAAAAAAATCTGAAAAACATCCGAACGCATCAAATCGCAGGAGTGGACTGAGGGGGGTTTGTCAGCCCCTCGTTTCTGTACCCGTAGTGTAAGTTTTTTAGTACCTATACAAAACTCACCGATTGTAGTTGCGTTAAGAGCTCAATTTGTATGGGAAACATGATTTGCGCTTCTCTCCGCTAGGGGCGCTGTTCGCGTTTCCTATACAAATTGAGCTCTTAACGCTACTAAAGTAGTTGCGTTTTTTATACTAAAAAACTTACACTACGGGTACTGATAACTCTTGCTATAGCGCGCTCGCTCATAGCAACTAGAGGATAGCTCATTGGTAGCAATCATACCCGTCTATAGTAAGCAGTCATCGCAAAATATGAACCCTTAGAATAATATAGGGGCAACACACGTGCGTTGCCAACCTTCTAGAAATTTATTTACACAGTGTAGTCCTTTGGGAAAGCGTTGAGATCCTTGTCGAGGAATAAATTCCCGTTCATTCCACAACATGGAAATCAATTGCCAATAAGCAACTTAGAGACTTATTAGGATTTTTTTATAATAGAAACTTTTTAGGCTCACTATCTTAGAGTAGCTACCTATTTAGAGCATTTTTTTGTTCAGTCATCTATTCGGAGTTTTTCGTAAGCAATTTTGTATTCGCTCCAATTGACAGTGAAGGTAGGTACAATAACAAATTAACAATACCGCCTACAATTGGTTTGCGATTGTCGGATTCGATTCGGAGAGTTTTCAATTTGTCATTGTTGAGCAGGTTTGTGTTTCGAGATCATCATCGACCCAATAAACGGGAGTGAGGAATAAGTATTGCTTTAATTGTGTTGAAACTATTGCCAGTGATACCTATATCAACAGCCAAGATTAAAAACTGGGCTTGTTTTGAGCTGGCTCACTTTCTGTATCTTATTTTAAATGGTGTAACCGCGTTGAAATTGTTGGGTAGACAACGATTATAACTTTCAGACAAAATAATTCTTTACTTTATATTACTTTTTCCTATTTAGAATAAATATTTAATTTGTAATTTTTACCTGTGTGGAGACGAAATAGGGGAAGACAGGTAACCTATGTGGTTCCCCAACGTCTAATTTATATTTGTACCAAATTTCATCAAAATCAGTCTAGTAGTTTTTGAGTTTATTCGTTACAAACCTTTCTTCTAGATCATGAAAGGTACCTACTAGACCGATTTTGATGAAATTTGGTAAAAATATAGATTAGATGCTAGGAATCTATATAGGTTACCTTTCATCCCCTAGAGAAAAGATTTGTATGTTTGTAATGAATAAACACAAAGACTATAATATAAGTTTTGCTAGTCTTTGTGTTTATTTATTATAAACATACAAATCTTTCCTCTAGTAGGGGATGGGGATGAAAGACCTATATAGATTCCTAGCATCTAATATATATTTTTTACCAAATTTCATCAAAATCGGTTTAGCAGTTTTTGAGTTTATTCGTTACAAACATAAAAATCTTTCCTCTGTAATAATATTGGTATAGATTACGATGACATGTTTTTAAAATAAGGAATCTGAGCTGTTGGTTTTTCCTTGTAGGTACACGAATGGGCTGCGGAACTGGTTTTACCACGCAAATAATATTATTAGAATGCATAAATCAGTTGTAGGTACACAGCATAACAAATTACTTCATGTTCATGTCACAATTTGTTAAGTTTTAGTTTGTAAACGAAAATTGCATATTAGAATATAGATGGAGTTCTAGTATGGATATTTAGTAGATTTAGATATTTGTTGTACCACATAATATGTAAAATTGGCGGTCCTTTTTTAATTTGCTGTGTCCGTAAAGGGCGACTAAGTATTAAGTTTAGTGTTGCCCAAATTCAGTCTTGGTCTTGCAGTCTTGGTCTTGGTCTTGCAAAAATGCAAGACCAAGACCAAGAACAAGACCGCGTATTTTTAGCAAGACCAAGACCAAGACTGACCGTGCAAGACTTGAGCAAGAACAAGACTAATCCCGCAAGACTCTTGCGTCTTGCAGCTAGGACTTAGCGCTATTTCACGGAGTAGTTAGGTATAACAGTTCTGTGTATACGCTTAGGAATTCTATGAGACGCAAAAAACTGTATCAAAGAATATGAAAAACTGGACCTATGCGCATTACGACCAATACCTACCATAAACATACATAGCGAATAAAAAAATATCCATTAAAATCAAACAGAGTACATGCATAGTTTTGTTTTAACCATCGGCACTTTGATAATGCGCCATCAAAGGTTTTGTACTGACTTCTCAAAGAAATTTGCCGCTTATCGGAAGTACATGGTGAAATCACATACAACAATCGGTGCCGCTGCGCCGAAATCACAACATATGACACTAATTGATTGCCGCCACAGGGCCTAGGTATAGTTTTAAGAGCACAGGTGTTCCAAAGAATAAATAAGTTTCAGTGTGCTTAGAATGGAAACGAATACATTATTGTATTTTATTTTTTATTGAAATAAATGATAAATCGTAAAACTCTTTTATTAAATTTCATATAAGTTGAGGTTTCAATCTCTTTCTAGAGTGATATTGTTCTTTAAAATACAGTCAATTAATTGTAATTAATTTGTTTTTTACATATTTTAGCACATGTAAGCTTATAAAGCGTAAATGTTTATTAAGAAACAGTTACTCCATGGAAAACGGCATATAGCTCAGTTGATAACCATGTGGCAGTTATCGAATTTCTTATCAAATCTTCAGACATTTATTAATCTGATTGGTCTTTACTATGGCTATGTTAATTCCTAAGATCTAAAGTAAACTGTAATAAATAGCAATAGTCTAATAGGTAATTGCAAGACTTGCAAGACTCTTGCTGCAAGACCAAGACCAAGACCAAGACTGGGAGCGCAAGACCAAGACCAGGTGTATTGGCGCAAGACCAAGACCAAGACTAGCCAAGTCTCGTCTTGTTCTTGCATTTGGGCAACACTAATTAAGTTCTTTGAATAACAACAACAACTTAAGATGTAGGCACCAACCAAAACGTTACATCTACTATCGCTGTTGCCGTGACCCTACACGATGACCTGCTTATTATCCGGAAAATTAAATAATATCACAATTATTTCTTATTAATATTCAGCAACAGACGACGAAGCAAAAGCAGATTTAGCGTTGTCAATCAGTCTAAGTGAATTGAGGCAGGTTAGGTAACTTCACGTGACATATGGTTGAAACTGGAATCGGTTTATGCATCAAAAGGTCCTGCACGCAAGGCAATCTTGTTGAAACAACTGACTATACCGTATGCTAGAGGGCGAGGATGTTCGAGAGGATCTATCTAAATTTATAGGTGCAGTTGATAAGCTGAATGTGAACGATATAGGGAAGTGAACGAAATTTATGATGATTTGCTATCTATTTTGTTGCTGTACAGTATAATCGAGCTATGAAAATTTCAGATGTGCAATGGAATCGCGCGACGAGTTACCTAAGGTTGATTTTCTAAATATTAAAATTCTAGAAGAGGATAGCTCGCGACGTCAATCCAATAGTTTGGAGGTTCAAAGAGCTATGTTTGTTAAGAAAAATGAAGCTAATGGAAAGAAATTCAAGTCTAAGAAAACAAACAATGAGAGTAGTACTTCGATTACCAATGAAGGATTTCAAGACAACTGTAATAAATCTCACAAGTTGGTCGTAAAGCTAATGAAAAATAACCAAGATTCTAGGTGTGCAACTGTAGAAATAGTAGAAGATATTTTTTATTACTGAATACTTATGGAATTGATGTGAAGACAGATGAGACTAATGAGTTATACGTTACAAGCAATAAAATGAATTATATAAATCTGTGCTCCCTTCGTTTTAATTACATGTGATAAGAACTTTTAGTACAAATAAAAGGTAGAAAGTGCAGATTTCTGGAAAATGCCATGGTACCTACATTTAAAAATAGAATAGAATCTAAAATGCGGTCGAATTAAAAAACCGCACGCAGTTACGTCTGAGTTTGCGGTCGTGGACACAGGCAGGTAGTCGAGCAAATGTGTGCCTCATTTGCACATGGACTATTGTGTACACGTACACAAATCGTAGCCATTCATATACACATTAAAGTGAGAGTGGACAGCGGCTAGTTTGTTAGGGACTTCTTAATTTACTTTCCTTCAAGCGTTTATAAGTTACGTGACATGTAATGTGTGTTTGTCAATATGGTCTTTAGGATTCGCTACGCGATGTTTACAACGGAACCTTGTGATACGAGTCTGTTGATTTATAGCTGTTGAATATTTATTCAACAGCTATAAATCAACAGACTATGCCAATTAGTTTATTTTTTCCCCAACTAATTTTAAACCCAATCCGGATACCTACTAACTTTATAATAATAATAATTCTTTATTTCAGGTATATAACAAAATATAAAACATTAGGCCCATTCGACGCTTGAAAGGCAAAATTGACTAAGCGACATGGAGTTAATTGTTCAGGAGGACGACTTAAAGATTCATTTTTCATTCAAAAAAGTGATAATTCGTAAAGTCCAAAATGCAGAAGCGACATTAAAAGTCGTCGTAGGAAGGCGTGAGTTAGACCAAACGACGCAGACAAATTAGGCGATTCAAACTGTATATATAACTCAATTTGGCTCAAAATGGCGCTTAGTCAACTTTTCCTTTCAAGCGTCGTAATAAATACTTTAAAGACTGTATAAATAACATACATAAGTTTAAAAATGTTACATTCTTGTCGTATGTGTATTTAATATGATTCTTAAACAGCCAGTAAATTTAACACCGTTAAAGAACCGGCGTTATAGACGTGTTAAATCACTTCTACTACCCGTAAAAAGAAATTTTGTTATATCTATTCTATTTCTATATTATATGTATACATTTATTATAATGAAAAACTAATTAATAATTTGCAATTTTATACTTAAGATTGTCAAATAGAACTAGACTCAAAATTGACGATATTTATGTCTGTAACTGAAATTATACATTTCAGTTACAGACATAAAATTTCGTTAATATGTCTGTAGGTGACTGAAATTAGACATTTCAGTTACAGACATAAAATTTCGTTAATATGTCTGTAGGTGACTGAAATTAGACATTTCAGTTACAGACATAAAATTTTGTTAATATGTCTGTATGTGACTGAAACTAGACATTTCAGTTACAGACATAAAATTTCGTGAAAAGAGTAGTTCTATTTCGCAATATTAAGTAAAATTCGAAATAATTTGCAAATGACCAATCTATGAGCCCTAAGTTCGTAGTGTAGGTTTCAGGGTGAAAAATATAATTGTTTATTCACCATCATTATTTTTTGCGTTATTAGTATTTGTTATTTGAACTCGCCAGATTTCATGCTTGAGTTTTGCCACTAAAAGTACAGGTTCCACAGGCCACAACGGTTCTACCGGACTGATCGTAAATTTACCGTAATGTAAGTCGTCATTATAAGATATTTTTTTTGTTTTTATCGATTTTATGCTTGGGTTTTGGGTACCTATTCCTTTTGATTTTGGAGATGCATGCTCTATCAAAATTTTTGATGATCTGGTAAAAAAACCCGGCCCCGAATAGTTCATGGAATGAAATTTACAGAATGCCGGAAAAACCAATATGTATTAGGTATCTATTTAAAAACATTTTTAATACTAGAAAAAATACACTGAAAAAAATCGACTTGCCTCAGGCGGGAATCGAACCCGCATCTTCCGCAATCCGGGCGGCTGTGTTGACTCCAGACCAATAATAGTAATTTACGCGTTTGTAAACGCAAAAATAAAAAAAACCCAATATTTTTTATCATCTTATGTAGTAGGATTACGTTCAAGCATGCGGTTTTTAAAGCAAGTTTTTTCTACTTAAAGCTGGTAATCATTCAAACTATTAACAGTGATTGATGTAACTGGATCAAGAGGCAACGATCCGAAAAATAGTGTACTTAAATTATTACGAGCCAAACTCATTCTTTTTGCCTATTTACGTTTCGTCTACTGTATGCTGAAGTTGGACATCATATCATGCTAATGTGAAACTCTGTAACTGGCATAAGTGGAATTTAAACTAATTTTTAAACGAAAACGAGTGAACATATACCAAGTAAATATTTGACGTGATCTATGTTACGGTGGTTGTTTTAGGCCCGTATTACAGAATGAGACTCGGAAATCAATCATGTCTTGAGAATCGTTTGTCACTTTTTATTAGCACAAAGTGATAGAGACGTATGACGCTCAAGTTCGCGTTGATTTTTAAGACTCATTCTATAATACGTGCCTTAGATTTTTTAAATTAGTATGATTTAAACGTTCTAGATAACATTAAGCCTTTTAGTGACGCAAGTTAACTCTTATAGTGTACCATAACTTCACGGATTCTCTTATGTGGCTACTGTTGCTATTTTGAACTTACATGAGTAAACTCAAAATAGCACAGGTTTAAACCTTAGTGGTTTTTATTTGTTATTATTATATTATATTTTTTTGTAAAAACCATAATAAATTAAAAAATAAATGTAAGAGTTGTTTCAGACATGAGGTGTGCAGTAAATTCTACTGTCAAACCCTTCTTCTTCTTATTCATTTAAATAGATGGCGATCGCGACGCATAAAGATTACGCATTTCGCCAATGTTAAGTGAAAATGTACTTAAAGTAACAGACAATTGTACAGTAGATTGAGTTAAAAATGGAGTCTCTCAACACGTGTTTTTACAACAAGAACTCGGGAGAAACTCTATCAAAACCTATATCAGTACATAAATTGATATCAAGACTTAGGGTACCTACCACAGATTTAATAATACAAGGAGATAGGCCAAGCCGGCGTTTAACTTGTGACAAGTGTATGCCCTGTGGGCATACATTACCGCCACTTCGCCTTCCGATAAAGTCAAGTGAATACGTAACTCAGCGATTCGACCGATCTCCTTTGCGGCTGTGCTTAACTTTCATCGCTTCGCAGTCCTTAAGACGCGTGCAATGAATAGTGTTTAATACGGCATGCTCAACTAGAACCATGTTATGTAGTACGGCCGCTGATCGCGACACTCGGTCTTCCTATGAACTCTGCGATTCGACCGATCTCCTTAGATTGATATATCTGTGGTACCTACCTACTGCACCGACCGACCCCAAATTGGGAACAGGGTAGGAGACAGAAATGTATGTAAGCTAACCTACAAAAAAAAAACAAACAAGAATAACGGTGCCCGCCCACGTAGGATAATCGGTGACCGATTTTTTTGAAGGGCAAAATGGAATATATTGATTGCAATAGTGTAAAGCACACGTATTACAAAAAGTCGGTCAAAAAATGTAATCAAATTTCGAGTAATGAAAAAATCGGCCAGATTGCTGATCGTACAAAGTCTGACGTGGGCGAGTGCGGTAAAAGAAATAGCCACTCACCAGTGTCCAGCTGTAAGAACCCATTTCGGGCTGATGATGGACCCTCCGCAGGTGCCACCGAAGAGCACCGCATGTGGAAACCTGTTGTGAACGGGCTTGCTCACATCTTGGAACAGCTGAACTGTCTGAGGCTTAGGCGGTTCTGGCAGTGCAGGCACTACATTGTTCTCATCTGATGACGGTACCACTGAATTGCTAGTATGTGAGGTGGTTTGTTTTTCGGGCGTTACGACTTCAGGTTGGCTAGCTTTGGTAATGATATTGCCTGGAAATAAAAGTGAACTCGGTTAGATTAACAACCTAAAGAATAACCTTAATATATATAAATTACGTGTCACGTTGTTTGTCGGCGATGGACTCCTAAACTACTTAACCGATTTTAATCAAATTTGTACACCGTGTGCAGTTTGATCCAACTTGAAAGATAGGATAGTTTTTAACTTGATAAGTAGTCCTCATTTTTTTTAAAGTGCAATTTCAATGTTATAGGACAGAAGTATGAAATTACCACAGCAACGCGTGGTCGGGACAGCTAGTACTTATATGTCAAAATGTAATAGAATTATTGCACATAATGAGGAAAGCGTTTGTTTTTATTTATTTATTTAAAAACTTTATTGCACATAGGAAGTACAAAACTATATAAATTCTCTGATGTATTGTTAGTATGCACCTCAGACCAATAAAAAAGTTGGTCTGAGGTATGCACGTTTTGTTTCGTAGTATTCTAAGTCCAAGAGTTAAGTACCGAGTTTATATATAAAAAATTTACGATAAGACGAAGGTCCCTTCACGCTGGTACCTACAACATCTGCATGCATTGGTAACGTCTGAGGTAACGTCTATTGTTGAAGAATGAGAAACTACGGTAATTACGCTCACGCGAAGACAACTTTGTTTTCAAGGTTCATTATTGCTTATCAAGCTGTGTATAGGCATTTTAATTTAGTAGTTCTTATCTTGTCTACTAATTGATTCTCTTGAGAGATCAATAGGTAGTTTTGTTCTAAATGGATATAAAATTAAATATTTTGGTAATTAATTCATATTTAAGCTATCTTTTATTTTTCATAATATTAGACATTAAATTTTAAAACCCGAACTTCTTCTTTTGTAAAATCTTCGTCGCTCACACTTCGTTTTTATTTACCCGTCAAATTTTAGGGAAAATCCTTAGTTCGTCGGGTAAACTGGAAACAAAGTTAGCCAAGGTAATGTATAACTACAATATATGTATTTCATGCCAATATATGTAATATTCTCAGTTAGAGTCGACCCTACACTACCCTACCTTGTTGTACTCTGTACTGTAAATTATTGTGCCATGCAAATAAAGATTCTATTCTATTCTATCAGAGTTTGGTTGCAATAATTGCTAGGCAACCAAACTTCAGTAAGTTTACTTTAACTAGACAGGTAAAACAAAGAATGTCTGGGGTTAAATAAAATTTATAAGGGTAAGGCTTTAATATTACAAATTTTAGTAAAATAAATATTAATGGACGTACTTATTTCAGTTTGATTGTATTAGTTAGAACTGTGACCAGAAAATTCATCCAAATTCCACATCCAAACATCATAATTTCATCCTGAAAATATATTTTTCGTAAAATTTGAAATGTAAAGTTCTTACACATAATCTATCTCAACCTGTTTTGTATCTACATTTTTATTTTTCATATTACCTTAGATTTGCCTAAGCACTTTTGCATTTAACTTTTTTTAATTATTAAGTAACACTTTTGTGTATTGTTTTTGAGTGTTTCTTGATTAAAATTTAATGTCACGGACAAAGGATTTGAGTTCGATTCTCGGTTTTATAATAATGGCTACCCAGAGGTAAAATCACTATCGACATTGTATCAGACGTTTACACTTAATCTATTGCTAACGACACAGTAATTACTTAGACTTGCGTTCATTCGGTGGAAAAATATACTCTTGTCTGTGCTTAACGTGTATTTCCAATTTTCCATGGGAAACACAGCCATTATATTATTTTTCTAAAAAGATTTTCTAAAAAGAGTTCCTGATCGTTAAGAGATATTTTTTTTAAATATACACATAGCTGTGGCCCTCACAATCCCAAGAGTTGCGCAGAGTGTTTAGCTTACATTTTTATACATAAAGTACATCCCGAGGTACATTAAATACCTTGCAGTGCCTTAAGATACTAATAGAATGCCTAGTCAAATGACAAACGATACAAATCGGTTCTACGAATAATAACGCCAACTCATTTGACAAGGCGACGGTCGGCATGATGTTTTCTCAGTAATATGTTAGTCTCATACAGCGAGTTCTTGTTGTAAAGTCCTGTAAAACGTGATGACACTCCTGTGTAACTCAGTTGGAAGTGCAGTCAACCCAATCATATCTAAACACGAAATACAAGAAAAAAAACCTGTAAATTTTTTTCTTCTTGTTTTATTTTCTACCTAATTTGGTATCATTTCCTAACATTTAGAATCATTTCATATAAAATTAACACAAAATTCAATACTCGATATAAATTAGTATCAGTATTCGATTGATTAGAGTTAACATATCAGACAGATAAACTCTTTATAATTCAAAACAATCAATATGATAACAGATAGTTTACCCTCACCTAATCGAAGAGTCATGTGCAATGTTACCGACTACTTTTATGTTTATTAACTAGAATTTTGATGTCCTTAAACTGACCTTCTGTCACAATTTAGTTGAAGCACGAAATCATATAAAAAACCTTTAACATAATACCCATGGCTGTAGCGATAATTTTCGGAAAAACCCATGCGTTTGTACAGAAGATTATCGGCTTTATTTCGCCAATTTATTATCGTGTTTGTTTTATTGAGAATATTTATACTTACATTAAGGTGGATTAATTTTATTGTGATTTTATAGGAATTAGTAGGTATTTTTTTTAGGAAACTGAATATAAAAAGGTAGGCTATATCAAGCCTATTTAAGGCTGTTTATTCATGCTAGTCGCTGATTAGTCTAAAAGTGCACTTATTTATTCAATCATATTTATTGTAAAACATATTTTTTTCTGTTCTTCTGCTCGATGCCAAAATTCACACTTTCTGTGCGCGCAATATTTTTTAAAGGGGTTGAAAGTTATTTTATTTTACGTTGCATAGTTTGTTACGTTTAGAACTAAAACCAGCTGATATGTTACAGGCTTCTTATACAAGACATTGTTTACTCACTAGGTTTCGTGTCAACACTCAATTCTGGTCTAGCGATTGCGCACGCGACGAGCGCGGCGATCACGAACGAACACAACTGTCTACGGGCGAGCATGGCGCGAGTGCTCCAGTGGCTTGCGCGACGGACACTATATAACGAGGCATAGGGCCTGCGTGCACGTTGCTTTGTTGCCGTGACGTCATAGGACACGTCACGCTGCATGCGGGTCTTGAATTTGACAAGTGCACAAGTTCATACTGACACAAGAACAAGTTTCAAACTTATTCTATGTTATCTTTGTAAAAATCCACTTGAATACTCTTAATACCTGCTTGATAGAAGATATAAGGCGATGGATGTTATGATTGATTATTAAATTATTAGCTTTTGCCCGTGACTTCCGCGTGGAATAGTTACTCTGGGTAGCATTTTTTTTGGGTAATTTTGCAAATAATACACATACAAACTGCTGTGGATTATTAGCTATTTACAGTAGTAAATACTAAGATTATTTTACGTAAACTAACTACGTTTTTTTTCCATCCTTTGCTAACTTCCATGCGACCATTCATTCATTTCACACGTGTGTCAATATTTCAAAAACGCTACAACATTTTTTTTAACTTATCATCATGGTTTTATCTACGATAATGAGGGATTCCATACAAACTTTCATCCCTTATTGCAACCCACTTATCACGCCCTTTTTACAACCTTTAACTTATGTCCTATCTCAAGGTCTAGTCTGTTTTTGTACCAAATTTCATTAAAATTAGTTCCGATGTTAGGCATGAATGTGACATATTTATTTATTTCTTAACAAGTGCTATTCAAATTTTCATAGTTTTATCTTCAGTAATAAAGAATTCCATAAAAACTTTAATTCCCCTTCATGCCTTTTTTTACCACAAAAGGTAGCTTATACTCTATCTTAGAGTATCGCTATTTTTATACCAAAATTTTCATCAAAATCGGTTCGGGTGTTAGGCGTGAAAGCGTGACTTTGTTTGGACTTCTTTACAACCTTTCATCCCCTATTCCATCCCCACATGGGTCAAAATTTCAAAAACGCTAAAAACAGACATTTATTTTCATCTTATCAGGTGCGTAAATATAAACTTTCATCTCCTATTTCATCCCCACACGGGTCTATACATATAAAAAACAACATTTATTTTTACGCTTAGTATCTTGAATTAGGATAGAAGTAGGTTGGCTTTGTTTTGATAAGTTTTTTATAAATTTAAAAATTTGTGTGTATGATTTATTTAATATCATCTGTTGTATGATGTTCGTTCATATAAAATATATTGACATCATTGAAAAGAAAACGTATAGGGAGAGGTGGGGCACAAAGGCACAATGAAACGAATAACGTATTATCATTTATAAAAAAAACACTATTTTTAAACTCTACAACATTTTTGTATTTTTCCTTTTGTTTATTTCCATAAGCTTTATATTGTCTACGAATCGCGTTTAGAAATGAGACCAATAATTAACCTTAACCCTATTATTTTGTTTTTTTCCTGAAACCCTGCCTCTGTTTCATTATAACACATATTAAAAATAACAAAATAAACTAAAACAACTCCAAATTATTATTTGTGATATTATTGATAATTAGCCGAAACAATACTTTTTTTAAATCTGTGAGGGAAATGTGTAAATCATTACATAGTATAAAACAAAGACGCTATCCGCCGTCTGTCCGCCCCTATGTATGCTTAGATCTTTAAAACTACGAAACGGTTTTTGATGCGTTTTTTTTTAATAGTTCAATAAAAACTGTTCAATAAAAACTGTATAAGAAAAAAACTTCAATAAAAACTGTTAAGATTTTTACTTTGAGGTTATGTTTTGCAAAATGTGTAAATCAAAGCCTCAAATAGGCAATATACGCATAAAAAATGTCGCAAACCTGGTGTCAATAGTTTCTCCGTAAAACTAAATGTTCATCATTATCATCATCATCATCAACCCGTGTTCGTCCACTGCTGGACATAGGTCTCCCCTAATGCACGCCACTGCTCCCGATTTTCGGCCACTCTCATCCAGCTCACTCCAGCCAGCCTACGCATATCATCATCCCATCTTGTCGCAGGTCGTCCTACACTACGTTTACCGAGTCGCGGTCTCCACTCAAGAACTTTACGGCTCCAACGGTCGTCAGTTCTGCGGCTAATGTGACCAGCCCACTGCCTCTTCAGTTTGCTGATTCGGTGGGCTATGTCGGTGACTCTAGTTCTCTGTCGGATTACATCATTTCTGATGTGGTCCTTCAGAGATACTCAAAACGTGCTCAAAACTACTAAATGTTATTGCACTGCAAATTCAAAATTAGACTATCAAAAACAAATTTTCCCTCGTAAAACTCTCACGCTTCACTGGTTCTCATGGCAACTAACTTCATGTGTACTAGGTACACATAGAATAACGTGATTGGTCGAGTAAAAAAAGAGCGGCAATTTAAAAACTAGATTTTATTCTTATTGTTTCATTGTACCCCGCGTTTCATAGATCCCCACTTATCCCTAGACGTTTTCTTTTCAATGATGTTGATATATTAATAAATAAGAGTTACGAAACGTAATGATGGTTGTTATATAGGTAACAACCATCTTTATGTTTCGCAACTCTTGATCCGTATAATAATTTTAGAGAGGCAGGGGGCAGCGGATTTATAACCCGCACAACCTCGTACATCAGACCGCTGTCAAATAATCTACATTTTCATCGCATTTTGTTTCTGTCGGTGAATAAGGTTGGCAGAGTTAGACGGGGCAGTGGAGGGTTAGGTTGGGCGTGAATGTCCAGTTGCGCAGGCGAGAAATCGCCGGTAGGGGACTGGAGGTAAAAGCTCTGCCGGTTTCTCAGTCCCCCCACCACGTAAGGCGATGCGGGAGTGCCGCTGCATTGTTTTAGTGGGTATACCCGGGAATTGTTTTACCGGGGGAGTCCCGACCCCCGGTGGGAGGAGTATGCGTAAGGCATTTTTGCTCAGGGTTCAAAAAATGGTAACGCAAGTGACTTGTTGATCTGTGTTACAATCTTCGAGAGGCTATATAATTACGGTGATTGTTTTACCTGCCTGCTCCAGTTTGGGCGCTCCAAATTCGAGCGACTAATCCGCAGTTACTTCGAATTGCTGAAATTAAAATGCTACTTTTTCACTGAGAAGAATGTATTTTATTGCAAAAAATTTTTTTTACAATGAATCGGCTCAAAAAGTACTGGACCAAAATTAAAAATTCTTTCACCGTTGGAATGCTATTTTTTCACTGAGTAACATAGGTTGTGTGTGTGAGGATTGAGGGCCACTTTGTCATATTCTCTTAAAAATGTACCTATGATTTAGTGTGCGTTCTAAAAGAAATGTGAAAGCCTGAAACGACTTTGTGAAACCTTTGAAAGGCGAGTTATAGGCTGAAAGGTTGGGCCCTCAATCCTCTATGTGAGGATTGAGGGCCCACCTGTAACTAGTAAACTAAACACTCTACAGATAAACTTTTTATATCAAAATCTAACGCTACGTTAAAAAAAACTGTGAAGTTAAAGATATCAGCGCATAACGCTATAGTATTTGGTATACTGCAATTCAAAGTGGGCCCTCAATCCTCACGCTTGCAAAAATTTGTTACCAAAAATAAACAAAATTGGTTTACTTTCAGACATAGTCTGCTTATCCAATGCGTTAGTTAAAAAATGTGAAATTTTGTGGAACCGAGAGCTTGCTCCAACTCCTCCTGGTTTTATAGAAATGACCTTGATAATGTTTGGGCCCTCAATCCTCCATCTGTTTCTTGTTTTTCTTTATTATGTATTGTGTAGGCATAATTTGACAAAGCTAATGTATTCTGTTTTTGTGAAAAAAAATGTGAAATAAATTGACATTAAGAGTAATTTGAAAGACGCATTTATTATTGCAGAAAACAATATTTTAATTTTTATTGTATAAATAATTTTTCACTAAGTAAGATTTGACAGCAGGGTGGCCACAAATTCTAATTATGTCAAAAACGACCGTTGTTGGCACAGACTAGTTAGGATTTTCGAATAAACATTTTTAAATTTTCCCTATTACGGGACGGCAAAGGCATCTAGCCCATACATCCATGGCTTAAGTTTTCTGTCTTCTTTTTGTTGATTTTCACATTAAAATGTGGGTGTCACACATCGTAATACATCTAGGAAGTGTTTGGCGAGAAATGCATGGCAACAGACCGCATCAGCTGGAAATGCAGTCACACCACAAAACCCTTACGATTCAATGACAGCACACTAATTTACCACCAACTGTCTTTCCCCAATGGATAATAAACTCTAATGATAGGGCATTATATTGAAAATCGATTGAAGAAATATGACAGTTTAGGATACTATTTTGTTCTGTTGACTCTAAATAGAGTCACAATCACTGTAGAAAATTCTTTTTTCTCTTGTTTGGTAAGCGCGCTAACAAACTAAAATGCCGAAACGTACTCATGTTAAAATGTCTATACCTACAATAACGTGTGCAAAACTCAACGATAAGCGGGCACCAAAAGCAAAAAATATAACTCCACTTTCATTTTAATAAAAAAAACATTGACATAGGCTTCGAAAACTGCCACACCTTGGGATTTTATCTGCTACTACACTTTTTCTAACATTTCTGATTTTTTTATTTGAATATGCTAATCAACAAAACATCACTAAAACCATTAAAATCCCAGAATATCTGTCGTTTTTAAACAAAACTCAATAAAGATTATAAATTTTCCCTAAAATTTTTAAAGATTTTTACTTTGTCTTCACTTTCACGCATCGTGGTGTAAAAAAACTTGGCGCCACTAAGTTTGAGAACTTGTATACTACTTACTCTAGGAAAATTATCTACAAAAAATTCATAAATTATAATTTTTGATGCCATTAATTTTTGTCATGGGCTCAAAATAGGTTTTTATCATTGAAAAATACTGAATGAAACAAAAAAAAACGTAGAAACAAATCTATTCTCTTTATTGCATTATTAATATTACAGTAAATGTTCGAATTGTTTGCCACTGACATACAGGGACAACATCGCATTAAAAAATATCCTTTTATTCTACGTGCTTTTTTGACGTGGTTTTTGACGAAGCTCGAAGCTCATCTAATGTTGCCATGGTTTTTATTAGATGCAGTTGAAACAAACCCAATAGAAAAAGTCCAGTCTAGATGAGTGAACGTGGTGGCTTTAAGTTAGGACCAAGTTGCCCGATTCGCCAGATCCAAGGCGCGTGGCGTGTGGCGCTCGGTGTCCATAAGACCACTGCGGCCGTGTGGACACCCTGCACCATAGGTAAAGTCGCCTCTGGACCAGCAGTCGTTGACACTTTTTAACGCGCGGAATGGCGTGATTAGAAATAAAATATATTTACCTTTTTGCACGAAAATTGTAATTTGTTTATTAGGTTATCGCGATTTTATAAAGAAATGATAACTTCAAGGAGCAAAGACGAATAAAATAGTGTTTACATCACTGGACATCCTAAAAGAGGCCAATCTTGCTAATAAAAGTCTACTCTCGCCAAAATAAAAATAAATTAAATTTACCGTCCTCTCAGTATTTTGAAAACACTATATTATTCATGAGCTCTGCTCAATACACAGTCAGCTGAGTTATCGCACTGTTGTAGCGTCAGGTTCGGGTGTTGTTGTGGAAAATATGTGACAGTTACATTTGAATGTAAACTTCAAGAATAAAGTACTGAAAACAAGGCTGTATGGGCTAGATCCTTTTTCCTTCCCAAGGCAAAATTTAATTTAAAAAATCATATTTTAAAAAAACTGTAGCATAAAATATATTGCTATTATACTACGACTTATTCAGTTGTGTTTAGTAGGAAACCACGGCGTCTGGATGTCGATCTTTGTTTTGATAATTCAAAATTGCTTCGGTGTGGATTTTGTGCAGTGAAATTGGTGTTGTTTCGATGCATAAGCTTGACGATCAGGTCTTGACTTGAGGAATCATTGATATAAGGGTTTTGTGGTGTGACTGGTGTGTATGACGTTGAGTATTTTATAGTGGGATTTCCAGCTCATGAGTCGTCATCATGAGGTCTGTTGCCATGCATTTCTTGCCAAGCACTCCCTAGATGATGGTGATGAGATGCATTAAGATGTGTGACACCCACATTTTAATGTGAAAATCAACAAAAAGAAGACAGAAAACTTAAGCCATGGATGTATGGGCTAGATGCCTTTGTCGTCCCGTAATAGGGAAAATTTAAAAAAATTTATTCGAAAATCCTAATTAGTCTGTGCCAACAACGGTAGTTTTTGACATAATTAGAATTTGTGGCCACCCTGCTGTCAAATCTTACTTAGTGAAAAATTTATACAATAAAAATTAAAATATTGTTTTCTGCAATAATAAATGAGTCTTTCAAATTACTCTTAGTGTCAATTTATTTCACTTTTTTTTTCACAAAAACAGAATACCTTAGCTTTGTCAAATTATGCCTACACAATACATAATAAAGAAAAACAAGAAACAGATGGAGGATTGAGGGCCCAAACATTATTAAGGTCATTTCTATAAAACCAGGAGGAGTTGGAGCAAGCTCTCGGTTCCACAAAATTTCACATTTTTTAACTAACGCATTGGATAAGTAGACAATATCTGAAAATAAACCAATTTTGTTTATTTTTGGTAACAAGGTGGGCCCTCAATCCTCACATAGAGGATTGAGGGCCCAACCTTTCAGCCTATAACTCGCCTTTCAAAGGTTTCACAAAGTCGTTTCAGGCTTTCACATTTCTTTTAGAACGCACACTAAATCATAGGTACATTTTTAAGAGAATATGACAAAGTGGCCCTCAATCCTCACACACACACATAGGTTACATCACAGAACAGATAAAAGAGGTTAGAAGTCGCATCAAGCGATGTTAATACCAGAGCCAGTGTCGCCACACGCGACATAATATTTTTTCAATTTAACAGTATATTTGTACTTACCGGTGAAAAGAAATGTCTCCATTAGTAACATTATGAGTCTTACTTTGCTTCCTGCCAGTTAAAATAGCACAAGACGGTGTTTTGAAATTATTTTTTAAATATTTTTCCTCTTCTAAAAGGCTCGAATATTACTTACTTACGACTTCTAACCTCTTTCATTTGTTCTGTGGTTTACATTTTGTTGTCAAAAGAGAGAAGATTTGTATTGTGTGTAACGAATTAATTTAAATACTACCAGACCGATCTTGATGAAATTTTGTAAAATATTAATTAGACGTTGGGTAAGGACATAGGCTACCTTTTGTGAATTGAAGTGGTTGAAAGAGGGATGAAAGTTTGTGAGGAGTTATGGGAGTTCGTCATTATCGAAAATAAAACCAAAAGACTTTAAATTTAGACACCAGATAAGAAATAAACATCAGTTTTAGTGCTTTTTGAAATTTTTACCCGTATGGGGATAAAATAGGGGATGAAATGTCGTATGGAAGTTCAAAAAATACTGTCCAAAATAACTATTCCAAGCTGGTATTTAAAAGCTTTATAAACCCTTTGTAATTCCATGTGATGAAAATAATATTTTGCATTTGTATATTGACAAAATATTCCAAGTCATAATTCATGGTCTGGTTGTTACGATTTTCATAGACATTGTCTTTACTGGTTAGTTAATAACGGCATATTGCTTCATATTTCGGTTTTTTAGTTAAGGGATAGTAGCCTATCGTACTTATTATCAGAAAAAGGTTAATGGATAAAAACTCAGAGCATTGTGACACTGGCCTACGACCTTATAATATTAGAACTGTATAAATAATAAAGATAAGATACGTAAGTAGTTACAATGTGTATAAAAAGGAATGTATCTAAGTGATGATGTAAGAATCTCTTACATAATATTTTTCCGGAAGATATCTCTCTTTAGGATATGCCGATAACGGTGGTCTATATTGGAAAATATGTATTATATTATCAGATTTTGATGCATTTTCAATAGCAGTAAAGATCATGCCATATCGCGGGCTAAATTGTACAGAAAGTTCGCCGTGTGTCTTATTAATAGCCTACATAAACGGTTGAGTAGGGTTGCCAATTGCTAACCATGCGATGGCGCCGCCTAGTACTTACTCCGTCCAAAACGTGTAAATCCGTCAAAATCTCGAGGTCGAATTTTTTGACGATTACAAGGCTTCCTCTATACTACGTCGAGAAAGTAAAAACTATACTGTTAAGAACAGTATTAACTATACTGTTTTTCACTACATTATACTTTTTACTGTTGAACAAAAATAAAGTATACAAAATACTGTTTTGAGCAATGATTTGGACGAGGCCCTTTTAAAAATATTAATAGATTAATAATTTGTGTGAGAAGCACTAAAAATATGTCTATAAAACATTAAAATATTATTTTTCTAAAATACTGTTTAACTTCTTCTCATAGACTAAAATATACTTTATTTCTTGTAAAATAAGTTGATAACCCTAAGGTTGAGGGCTCTGGAAAAAGCTTGCTTGAACCTTCGATGAGATGAGATGAAACCGAAAAGCTTATATGGAAAAATAAAAAACAAGACTTCCTTTATACTACGTATACGAGAAAGTAAAAAACATGAAGAGATGAGATTAAGGACGAAAAGGCTTTGAGTTTAGATTCTACGATCGTTTATAACGCCAAAGGTCATGCATGAGTGTCATAAGGTTGAAAACACTCATATGTATAACACTCCTGACACAGGAAATCTCATTAAATTCGCTTATCGGATGGCGGATTTCATTATTAAAATTATTAAAATATGATTATAGCTGATTTTAGCGGCTTTTTGGCTTGGTTTATATTTTTATTATATTTGATTTGTAATTGTAAATATTTGTTAATAAATGATTGTGTTAACTTGCACCTGTAAATTAATAATACAACGAACATAGTTAAATACTACATGAAAAAATATAACACATTACAGCACAAACTAAAATAGGATTTTCTAAGGTCGTAAGTAATAGGTGTTATTCTAACCAAGAAAGTGTATAATCTCTCACAGTTAAGATAAAACAGTGTTTATTATAACTACGTCGCAAATGGTTGCGATAAGTTGATCGTAATAATGATACCTTTAACTCGAAATGTACTTTGTGAATAGTTGTAGAGCTTTTATTTAACTGCCTCTAACCTCCGTGGTCAACGACAGCTTGAGGAACTGCCAAAAAACAACATATAACATACCCTTCTAAGCAACATTGTAATTCCACATGTGGCTTGCATGCAGTCATACGGTGTAATCAATAGCCCTGTGACTGCGACTCATGCATGCTGTAGTAATTGGACTAATAAAGTTAGTCAATAGACTTATATACTTAGCTTATATAATACAAAACTAAATAAACCCAAAAAAACAAATAAAAAACTTCCGTTATCTAGTTTATCGCCAACAGGTCCCGGTCTCGATCTACAGGGAGTATCTACTTATCTACTAAGTTAATGTAGCATTTTAATAGATCACAGGCATTTGTCTTTATGTATCCAGCCCTAGTTAATGGCGGGTACTAGAAAAAAATCGGAAGTGGTCTCCCCTTGACTTTCTCGTATACCGGAAACGAGTCAAAGGTTAATAGTAACCTTATATTTTGATGCCATACATGCGTGTTAAATTTTGGTCACCCATCCAAGTACCGATCGCGCACTTGGTTGCTTAACTTTCGTGATCGACGGCTCAAAATTTGATAGAAACCTTAAATTTTGATGTCATATACGTATGTTAAATTTGGTTGCAATAAGTTAAAGTATGCTCGAGTTTTCGTGCTAACGCACAGACACACACACAGACACGATACACAGACACACACACAGACATGATTCCAAAAAAAATATTTTTGGACTCGGGGAGGTCCAAAACGTGTAAATCCGTCAAAATCTCGAGTTCGAATTTTTTTACGATTACAAGACTACCTCTATACTACGTATACGAGAAAGTAAAAATCGTAGAAGCGTAATGGTCAACGCAGCCGTCCGGATTGCGAAAGATGCGGGTTCGATTCCCGCCTGAGGCGAGTAGATTGTTTCGGTGCATTTTTTCTAGTATTGGGAATATTTACGCGTTTGTAGACGCAAATATGAAATTATTCCTTAATGGCGGGTGTCGAAAGCGAGATCCTAGTTAAAGTGGAGAGTCACAAGGGCAGCGCCATAAGCGGGAAACTGAATCAAACGACAAAGTATGATTTTGAATTTTGACTCAGTACACACACACATAGGTAGGTCATCGAGTGGCGACCAAGTACCGGGAAACGCAGCGTTGGCAGGCCCCCCACAAGGTGGACTGACGATCTGGTAAATGTCGCGGGAAGCCGCTGGATGCGGGCAGCGCAGGACCGACCGACTTGGAGATACTTGGAGGAGGCCTATGTCCAACAGTGGGCGTGTCTCGGCTGAAATGATGATGATGTTGACACACGTAGGACGATGCGTGGACGAATACCTTTATGACGTTGGAATCCGAAATGTGCAATCCTCGAAATCCCAGATCCGATAAGAAGGCTCTAAGGCAAAGAATTAACTGCTTCATTCTTTTCAGCTAATATTTTTTATCTCAGTACGCCGAGGACAAAGGAGACGTGCTGCATTGCGTCAGCGCACCCGTATACGCGTAATTGTGCAGCGTTAATTATCGTGATATGCATGCATATTGGCGGTCTTCCTTCATTTAATTCATTGCATCGGAAACGATTGTTATGGTAATGCATTTTATTTATTTAAAACTAGAGTACTTTCAGGATGAAGCGTCGTTTAGGCCCGTCGTACACTGCTCGTCGCGTAATCGTACGTAGCGTACGCCGCTCGTATGCTAAATACAGTACGAGAGCACGCCGAGAGTACAATTCTAGACAGTTCCGCACATGGCTCGTTATCGTCGTGGCGTGCATCCTACATGGTGGCGGCTTTGTTGCAGCAGGCGAGCGTACTATGCATTAATCAGTTACCAAACTACTGAATTTGTCCAGTTAATAACGATACAAGGGCGATGTAGTGACGACCAGTGTGTAGAAATCAGTCGTAGCGTAATCGTCTCGTACAGAAGATGCATGGCACTGGTGTACTCGACGAGTACGCTTACGTGACGAGCCATGTGCGAAGGCTCTTACCGTTTATTTGTCGTTGATAAGTTGACTCTTGACTCAATTTTCCATGTTTTCTGACTCTTAACGCGTATTACCTGCGTTTTCATTTATTAATCTTAATTATGGCTTCATATCCATTAACCGATTACTTGACGCCGTTTTATTTTTGTTGAATAGTTTAGCTTTGTTTCGAGGGACAGATCCTCATTGTTTCATAACGATAACATGTCGAAATTCGTCATCATCGGCCACTTTGTTAACTACAGCTAACAAGTGTATTGTGTATTAACGACGAATAGTGATTTAACGACAACTTAGGTCAATCCCATACATTTTGTCCTTATCGAACTTCGTTACTACTATCGTTATCGTTTTTATATCAAATATAGGGATATCAAAGAAAGGGCTTGCTGAGAAGAATACGAATAAACAGGCAAAAAAAAAAATGTAACTGAATGTCTGTATCATCCACTGTCGTAGCTTTTGTGATTGAAATAAATGCGAGGCGAAGCGCCAGAAACGTTTCTACATTTCACTAAAGGATTAAATGTCTTTTGGGTTTTTATGATGCAATTAGGAATTTTCCTCTGATGATAACCGGGAATTTTCAATCTCAAACGATTGGGAAGTTTCTTAATCTAATTGTCACCACTGGTGATATCTGGGATTTCGTTTTCACTTTCGTCACCACTGGCAATAAATGGTTTTTTTCTCGTTTGTCGCCAGTGGGAATGTAGTCAGTGGTGACGGCTGGGAATAACCGTTTTGTCTAAGCCCGGACTGTGAGCTCACGACGAATTTATTTAATTCTTTCGTTTCTGAATACGCCACAAGCTGTCGTATGATTTAAAATTCGTCGTGATCTCGCAGCCTTGTAGCTCAGTAGAAGTGAAGAATAATTAATTGGTCTTCGTTTTGTTCGATTTGTGACTTTAATTTATTGCCTTACAAATTAATTTTGTATAATATGATTTTAATAAAACAAAACAATGAGTTACTTACTGACATATAGCGTATTTCCCCAATAGGTAGTTATTTAAATATAGTGATTGTTGTGGTCAGTTAAAGCTGCTTAGCTTTGACCACAACAATGACAAAATTAATTGGTAAGGTAATAAATTAAAAATCACAAATCGCTGTTGGTGGAAAAGTGGGAAACAAGCTGATGAGGATAATTTTAATTATTAGAGTAATAAATTTATCATTCAAGTTTATTTTGAGCCTTAGGTAACACATATCTAAAGTCACAGTATTTATGTTGATAAATCTTATCTATACATCTTCTATACATATAAATAAAATTGGAGTGTCTGTTTGTAATATTGAAATAACCGTGTTTTACTACATGCATATGAATATATATAAGGTACATACACCAAAATATTTTCTTTTACAATTTTTGTCTGTCTGTCTGTTTGTTCCGGCTAATCTCTGAAACGGCTAGACCGATTTTGACGTGACTTTTTTGGTAGGTAGCTGGTGTAATAAGGAGTAACTTAGGCTATTTTTTTTTCTTTTGGTAAATTCTACGCGGACGAAGTCGCGGGCACAGCTAGTTATATATATAAATTACGTGTCACGTTGTTTGTCCGCGATGGACTCCTAAACTACTTAACTGATTTTATTTAAATTTGTACACCGTGTGCAGTTTGATCCAACTTGAGAGATAGAATAGTTTTTATCATGATAAGTAGTCATGTTTTTTTTACTGCAGATACAATGTTCAGGAGGTCAGTAGTATGAAATTACCACAGCAACGCGTGGCCGGGACAGCTAGTCTTCTATAATATAAAAATGAATCGCAAAATGTGTTGGTAAGCGCATAACTCAACAACGCCTAGACCAATTTGGCCAATTCTTTTTTTTTAAATGTTCGTTGAAGTTCGAGGATGGTTTTTACGGCGAGAAAAATTCGAATAATTTCTTTATGACAGGACGAAGTCTGTCGGGTCCGCTAGTATTTTATAAAATAGTAGGTAGCTGAGCCGTGTCCACTTCACATTGAAAAATATTATTAATCGCACGGGAATAATTTGGCATTCTACTGGTGAAAGGATGTTTAAGATCGGGTCGGTAGTTTCTACAAACAAACTTACAAACTTTAACTCCTTAAAATATTAGTGTAAATAGGCCTGTGATAGACTAGAAAAGGGGAACCCATCACTTTATCGCAATCAACTTCAACGATTTTCATTTCCCATAAAACTATTCGCAGATCTTTTTATACAATATTTAACAACTCCTAGAATCAGCTTACATCGCAATTTCCTTTCCTCGAATAGTTGTTATCTACAAGTTCATTTCATCGTAAATTCTTTTCCTATTTTATTTATTTTATCGAAATAATGTTAAATCAATGTTTTGTTACCCATAATTTTGTTTCCACGTAAGTTTCAGTTTGCAGAATAGTTGAAACATCAATTTTTACTACACTAAAGTTAGTGTACATCGAAAATACATTTGTTTCCCTGTAAAGAAAACCTATTAATGGGTTAGGTTACGTTAGATTTAAAACCACACGCAGCGGTGCAACCGAAGCTAACGGAGATTGCTTGTTGTATTTTGGCATGCTACATGCATGCTTGCATTGCATGCTGTATGCATGCTTGCACTGCATGTTGTATGCATGCTTGTATTGCATGTTGTATACATGCTTGAATTGTATACTGTATGCCTGCTTGCATTGCATGCTGTATGCCTGCCTGCAAGATGTTTGCCGGGGGGTGCAGGGGCCCCCCGCTATAAAGAAAAACCATGAATACGAAAATAAACCTAGGTTAGGTTAGACTTGTGACCACGCATAGCGGAGCGAGCGAAGCGAGCGGAGCATTATATTGCTTGCTGCATGCTTGTTTTGCTGCATGTTTGCTTGCATGTTGCATGCTTGTTTGTATGCTGTATCCTTGTTTGCATGCTGCATGCTTGCTTGCATGCTGCATGCTTGCTTGCATACTGTGTACTTGCTTGAACGAATGTTTTAACTTGCTTGAATGCCAATGCATCGTTCGATGAAACGTTACTGCGATGGAAAGTTGTTAAACAAAACATTATAATGTGTACCGTCAAATATTGAAACATGTTTTTATGAATAGTTTTATCGATAACTTAATAGTTTATATGAAATGTTAGTTCGATAGACCGTTATTCTGGTAACCAACACAACTTTGAAACATTTTTTTTATGAATGTTTGTTCGATAATATGAAACGGTGATCATTAGCTATTCGATCAATCAAAAAAATAGATATTGAAAATCGTGGAATAGTTTTCGGTGAAATGAAATTCGATATCAAAAAAATCTGTATTTTGATAGGTACCCCTAGAAAAGAGATTTCAAGCAAACAGAAAAGACATATAGTGCCGCGAGAAAATTTGGAACTTATATGTTGGGCACAAAGTCCAACTCCATGGTTGGGATGAATAAAATACTCCTTTCAAATTTGTTAAAATTATGAAAACTTCAAAACATAGCCAGCTTTTTGTATCGGCGAAAGTTCGGCGATATTGCTGATGACATTCACGTGCAGCCAGTAAAAATGTAGCCGGTGTATACTCTAAGATGTAGCCTAAGTTCACAGAGTAGGTACTAAATAAATAAACCCTATAATGTTAATCGAATCATAACGAATTGATTAACACAACCATCATCAAATATACATACATACGCTGCGGCAGGTTATACAGAAGACCGAAGAGTTTAATCTGCCATTATGCTTGGCGTTTGTGGACTATGAGAAAGCCTTCAATTCAGTCGAGACCTGGGTCGTGCTCCAGTCACTAATAGGTGCCAAATAGACTATCGATACATCTAAGTGTTGCAGTCACTGCCTTCAGGACCAAAAGTCAAAACCCATACAGCTCCAACGAGGTGTGAGACAGGGCGATGTGATTTCGCCGAAACTGTTCACAGCTGCGTTGGAGGACGTGTTTAACTGTCTAAGCTTCTGGACTGGAGAGGACTTATTGATGAGAACTTGTTTATTCACCAGCGGTATCCTTGTAGACCGGATCTTCAGCAATATCGACGCCTTGGCACAATGACATGTGTTTGATGCAATAAACACAGCTGTCAGTTGGGGAAAATTAAGTGTTTGCTTTACATTGTTATCGGTGTTAGGATTGTTACACCTTATTAAAACGTTCATATTATTTTAACGCAAAATTAATGCGACTGTTATTTTTTTTATTTAGGTTCATTAGCACAGCTGGTGGTACCAACTTGAATTTGGCAATTGATATTTATAAGGATTAAGTAGAACTGCTTATAGAGACTTGAGAAGACAATAAATACTTAACAAACAATTAGGTACTATTTCATAAGTTCAAGGCTGAAACTGGATTTGGAAATTTGCTTTTGCGTCTTCTTTCTTACGCCGTATAATTTGACTCTTTTACTTAATCATCATCAGCTCATATAATGTCCCTACCGAGCCTACCCCACATTAGGGGCGATTGAGCCTTAGTCAACCACGCTGGCCAAGTGCGGGTTGGTCGACTTCACACACAACCTAAGAATTTCTTCATAAGTATGTACAGGTTTCCTCACGATGTTTGCCTTCACCGTAAAAGCGTCGATTAAACGTACATATGAATTCAGAATTTGAAAACACAACGGTACGTGGCGGGGATCGGACCAGTGCCTCCCGGGTGGGAGACGACGCTCTTACGCACTACGCCACCGACTCTTTTACTTAGGTACTCTATGTAAATTCTTTCAGTCTCACTGTTGACGCCCCTCGTCGTGGTCGAGTGGTCAGTATAACACCTACACATTAAGTCGTCTGGGTTCGAATACTGGCAGCGGCAAATGATTGTGTGAATAATACAAATATTTCTTGACATTGACTGTTTATTTAAGTTTATTTATAAAAATATTATGTAAGTACTAGCTTCTGCCCGCGACTTCGTCTGCGCAGTATCAGTATAAATTATATCCTATAAATATGTCTGATGTATGAGCTATACGAGTAGATTATTGTACTTTCATTAAAATCCAGTCAGAAATTTTTGCGTGAAAGACAAGCACACATCCAGACATCCATCCAAACATCTAGGTATACTTACATCCATACAAACTTTCACATTTATAATATTAGTATGATATTAAAATGCCCGTTAACTAGTACTACCTATCCATAACACAAGTTCATAATGATACATACTTACTTTGGGCTAGATAAGATGAATAGATGTGAGCGTGGAAATATATAAATAAAATCAGGCTTTAAGGCAGATTACACACGGTAAGTAACTGACTCGCAAATTCGAGGAAAGTCATTGTAGTACTGACCTAGTGTAAATTGATTTAGAGTCAGTAAAGCCATGTCGCGTGAGAGTTGACTTCAATGTTCGGAGCTTACTGACTGCTTATAAGTAATCGGTGTGGTCAGTTCTCGGCGCCAGCACTGGCGCCTGTTACTGTCTCTTGCGTATCCTGTGTAAATCAGCCTTTAGAGTTGGCGATATTATTCGCAGGCTTTGTCTTGGCATTCAGGTCGTCCAATTATTGTAAATTTTATCTGAATTAGTAGGCAATAAGATGCTTTTTTAAGCTTCAACAAATTGTCATCATGAAGTATATTTGTTTCTCAACCTTGTAGACTAAAAAAAAATATCTATACCGACATAAGTTATAGATGTGTCGTTATAGAAAGTACCTAATTGGTAGGTATTTAAATAAAACATAATAGATTTCAAATTAAACTTTAATACTCTCTTCAACGTCTACAGATTGGTGTGTCCAGAGGTCGGACTGTAGGGTAGACACAAACACTCAAAGACTACCCTCAGAAGTTAACTTTAGCATCGGTATTAATACAAAATTATATTGCTTTGATTATCACTACAAACAGTGCTTGGTAAATAAAGTTTGGCTTTATAACAATAAAGTGAGAAAAAACTGGCTCATTATCGCGTATCCAAATCCAAACCGCTTCCGTTTCACTTCGACAACAGCTTGACTGTTGTCAAAACGTTGGTTTTGACAACTGTTTTAGTTGAAAATGTCAACGATTTGGTTTTGTTATCTATGATTTTATATAAAGCGATAAGGACCCAGATTGTATTATTGGATATTTATATAACAAAGCCATTACTTACGGTTAAGGACATTAATGTAATTTGAAAAGATTTTCATTAATAAGAAAACTATGATTCGAAATTTGTTCTTCATTGATATCGAAAATAAATACTTATTTTATTTCAAAAGGGAAATTTAAATACAAAGCTTTTACGAAATTATCCAGAAATTGATCCAAAATGATTAAAGTTATCTTTATACAATGAATAAATAAAGTGATAATAGTAAATGAATAAATTTCAAAAAAATACATACGCAAAAAATAGGTTTCAACTATATTTAAGTTAATGTATTGTATTTAAGTTATTTTAAGATTAATGCATCACAAAAATGTTTTTCGGTGGTAATAGAATAGTTTGTATTAAGCAGTGTCAATAATTAATTTGTAGGCGAGTCACAATCAATACTATTAATAAAATATTCACTTTCTCAACAAACTAATTTGACCGCTACATTAAAATAACATTTGTACAATATTATTTCGAAATATTAATAAGCTACTATCAATTGATGAATGCTCACAGAAAAATAAAACTTTTAGACTATTGTAAATACATGTACCTCAGAGAAAATATTTGATTTCCAAAAATATAAGTTCAAATCAACTAGTAGATAGCTCTCCAAAGTATAATTGCCGAAGGGATGACCAGCCCGGTTAGCAGGCGCGTGTTGGCACTCGCCACTAGTACAAAACGTCACGCACACTCTCATTCATATTAAAACATAGTTATTTATTAATTAATAAGTTATTTAAACAAGAGAACTTTGGCAAAAGTGGTCGTCGAAATCTCAGTTTCGAGGAACATCACGAACTCGCTTACCGACCACTTGGGTCAGAGTTCTTAACAATTGTCATCTATTTATTGCTTGTTATCTACCTAACTACTCAAACTAAGTTCTATTATTAAAATTAATACGATCTATCGAGAAACTAACAAGAGTCGTGTTTGTGGAGACTTAACGCTATGGACTAGGGATGTATTAGATAATTAGTGGTAATTATGGCAAGCAGCTACGCGATCAGGAGAAGCGATGAAGCGCACAACACCGATAAATATAAAAATATACCACATATTGATCATTGCCGTCGTTATAGTAAATTATACAAAACGGTACAAAATTTCGGGTCTTGGTCGTATGGGATCTGTGCCCACATACCGGGTGCAATTTAGGACCTAATGAATTAACATGCGAAGAGTTTCTGGTTTCGCCTTATGATTCGAGTTTTTAGAATTATTAACGATGTTGCTAAATGCATCTCTGAAAAAATTCGAAATTTGTTTTCGAATAGTAATAAAAGTAAAAATACAGTATTTGTTATAAGCACAAGCCGCATCATAAAATTCTTTTATATTTGACGCTATAAAAGGCAACTTCGTACACAGTGTTTTTTTTACATATTTAAGGTAACTCTTGTCGTAATTAACTGCTCACGCTAAGTTTTACTTGGTACGGTACATTTACTTAGTATCCATTTAAAGTTACAAATGTATTGGTCTTATAGTTAGTTTGCATTAATGTGTTATCAAAATAATTAAAGTTTTCATACTATCGAGCTCAGCAGATATAGGGAATGATTCATTAAACATAAACTTTGCTTTAATCTGCGGCTCTCGCTACTCCTTCTTTCTATACCAATCTTCTCCCTATACCAATCTACAGTCAACCTATCTACTAACGGCTGGTTGATATTCTATCCGTAGATAAAGGTAAGCATACCTGTTGTTTTGTTGCCTAGCAAATTGTTGTTAAATTACTAAAAACAACAGCGGTTACTTGGCAACAAATCTCTGGTAGGCTGATCTCTATCTGTGGATTGAATATAATTATTGAAACCGGCCGGTACTGGATCATAAATTACAATACTCCCATTCTCAGGAAGAACACAGTAGCACGTTGGAAATTAAAATGTTTATGACAAACAATGTTGGTCACTTTTGATCCCAATATTGACGCACAAGATGATTAATGCCCGTCTTAAGAATTCCGAACCGATTCTACAATGAAGTAATTTAATAAAAAAACATTTTACTTACATTCTTCTTTAAGACGCCAGTATATTGAAGTCAAAAAGTAGAAAATTAAAGACAGAATTTCCATCTAATGTACCACTGGTCTTAGAATTAAGTTCTATAGCAAAAGGAATGATCGCGTGACTAACATTCTGTCCTGAATGTGAACTTTTCAGTGTTTACATTATGAGTTTTGCTACAGACTACTATGCAAATGTGTTATCGACTGTTGTAGCGTTAAATATTGTGGCGATGTCTATCAACATCCTATTAATTTTCCCTGCTAAGGTGATTTACTGATATTGAAAGCCAAAAGCTTATTGGCGTTCTTGCTGTCTTGGTTACAGTATGCAGTCGATGGTTAAAACTGTATTGTAGTTTTATCTCAAACTTATTTGAGAGCAACGTATCAATGATACTGATAAGTTCAACTGCAGTTGACTGTAAATGTCAGTTTCACAGTTTGCCATAAAGTTATATCTACTTCGACCATTGAATCTACATCCTTGCAGGCCTATTGATTACCCCCTACATAGTTTACTATAACATCAAACCTGGTTAAAATAAAAGGAACATAATAATCCTAATCGATATCTTACAATTTATTTCTCGAAGCATTTACAAAAGTATGATTAAAGCACAATGATCACGATTGATAAGTTTTTGCAAAGTTATTTAATGTTATATTAGCATTCGATATTATGTTGTCAAGGACGTGCTTACTAGTATGATAAGAAGTATTAATGATAATGCAAATTAGTTTATTTACAGAATTATCACGATCAATTTTATTAGATAATTTTTCTTCAAAACTCATTTTATCTTATTTTTTGCATTAATACATACAACTGCATGCTTCCAAATTATTTACTGTTGTCAGTTCACCCAAGAATGTAGCGCGGCTTCTAGTGAAAGTGTAAACGAATTTTGTATATACTTCCGTGTAAGAGATGTAACTGAACTTATATTTTAAAAGTCCTTAAATTATCCTTAATAGGACGTAAATTATTTAGGAATGTATGAATTAAGCATATCACAATATACATTCGAGGAGTGTCTAAACTTGAAAATAGTGTGTGGAAGGAACCATCTAGAATTTTTAGCTAGTGTAGATAATGAGTTAGAAGGAGTCATTTTAAAGCCCGTAATACTCTAATTTATGAGGACAGATTGAGAGGGACGATGTAATGAGAACAGTAACAATTAGCTATATCTAAATTGAAGCCTACAAAAACCTTTAGAAGATCTCGTTTGCCAAGGAATGCTTAATTGTACTCGAACCCTTATTATTAATTAATAACTAACTGATTGCTAGTATAACAACCTATTTATTGTTAAAAAGTTTATTTGATGACTAGGAGCCAAACTATACAACGTTATATCTTCCTTAGGCATTTGAAATTTAAAGTTATTGACGGTGGATTTAGTTGCCTGTTCCAAAAATCGCCACCAAGAAATACCCACTGAAGTTTTAGTTATTTTTTCATGAGTAGCACAGTTATAGGTTTATGGTTTTTTTATAGCCAAGCGGAGAGTCGAATATCTATATGCTACGATTTCTTAGTAGGAACTTTTGGACTACAGGGTGTTATTTTATGTGAGTACGTGTTTAGGATAATATTGGACATTTCATAACGTTAGATAGTGTGGATCAGTTCTTAGCTAGACAATTGTGGGCCATATTAGGTTTAGAGCAGATGTTATTGTTGCGATTAATAAACATAAATAGATGATCCTATATTTTGGATTGGGATGAAATTCAACCTGTTGAAGTTCGTCCTTAGACCTACACAAATTCTTTCTTTAAAATTTACATATGGACGATTGAGAATTAGAAATCTTAACATTAGAAAATCTAATAATTAGAAATTAGCTTCTGTAATGAAATCGAGTTAAACAAAATTTCTTACGTTAAATACCCCGCAATAAGTAAATTTTCAGGAATAACTGAAATAGTTCATCTACATTTGTAGTATGCGTAGGCATTTGCATCTATTATTTAACACAATATCAATAATTGCTATTGAAACGAATAGATACATGTAGTAGGTTCTGATAAATTTTCTCTTTGATTGGGAAAAAATGTAAGTATATGAATAAAGCACACAATTGTCTAGTTAAAGCTAATGAACTGTGATGGAATAAGCTACTCTATTTAACGTCTATAGGCCGTAATATTGTCAACTAACGATTGCTTTCCGCAGCATTCTACTTTCCGCCGTAACGTTGTAGCGAAACCTTTAGTTGACTAGAAAGTAAGGATAATGTAGAAATACGAACGAAAATTTTCATTTAATTTGATTTTGAAATAACATTCTTTTAAATAAAACTGTTTGGATTCTCATTTTATTTCCATAAACAATATTACGTAACTTCTAACCTTTATTTTTTTTAATAATTAATTTAAAAAACTTATCCATTACTTATGTTTCTTCATCCTTTTTCATTAAGTATTGTGGCTAGACGAATAAAGTTTTAAGAATAATATTTGAAATAAATATAATAATTATTTTTAAGTAATCTACGTTTCTTCAATTGTCTCATCCATTCCATTTATGCACGTAAGTCCTTAATTTTACAATAACGACTCGTCATCACAATAGGCGCTGTTTACGCTACCCTAACTAAATATCTACAATAATGGTACGTCGAATCTTGATGATTATCACACCTTTAGTGCCATCCTTACTTCATCTTCACTTTCCCTTTTTTGCAATATTTAGATAGCTTTTATTATTTTGATGTTTTATAATGGTTATCATTGTCGACATAACAAAACTTTAATAGTTTATGGCGTAACTTCACAGACTCTTCAATTATCTTATGGAAATGTAAAAATGAATCGACGGGAGTCCTTTGGTCAGAAAATACATTTCTCTTAATTTTTGGCTAGTCATAATCTGTATTAAATATTTTTCTTTTATTAATATTATGCCGGTAGGTAAGCAATTCGCAACCTTTTTATTTGGTCTGAGTTCGCAACATACATTATTAGATCCATAGGAGGACGATGCTCCTTTTGTGCGATCTAGTCCGCTATATGACCTTTATTACCAGGTCCGTAAAGTTCGTAAAAGCATGTCGCGTACTGGAAAAGATAAAGTAGGTACCTCTGCCTATCTGCTGTGGGCCTTCGGCAGGTAATGTTCCCAGTAGGTATTAAATTATAATTTCCTCGTTCGTCTTTTTGTCGTTATCTCGTCGAATAACAACTTCAATGTCACTAAGAACTTAAATAAAACACAATTATACAATTAATTGCGATAAATTTAGCGATAAGCATATTTATGTAGTTTACGGAAAAATAGCTTAATTGGTATTAATACAAAATTATAATAATTGTAATTAAACGGCGCGGAGTACTGGAATCGTCCATCATATGATAATTATATTTTTACTAAATTATTAATATTATGACGTGGTACCAAATATCTAATCGTTATACAGAATGTACCTACGGTAGTAGTAGACATGTAAATAATATGGTTTTATCAAAAAATCTAAATTGCAAAATTTATTTTGTAATTTCCCATATATCTATTTTACTGACAGAGCTATTTGTTTCGAGACCAATTGCAAAAAATATGGTATTATGTAGATTAATAGCAGTATTGATTCCTATATTGCTGAGGTTGGCACCCCGGTGCAGCCGACCAAACATGCGCAAATTGCCACTCACGACTGCAATTTAATCGGCGCTAATAATTCAAGGACCCAAAAAGCAGAAAAAGTCTGGAGCCAACCCAAGACTACATACTAGGGATCGCCACTGATTAAAAGACACTGAGCACGCTGTGAGATGTCGTGTCATCTCAACTAAAATTTTCTTTATTATTTTAGGTATGTACTACGCGTGTGAAAGTCAGATGCCATCTTTCTAAATTTGTTTAAGTGAGCTACACACATCGCTTGCCGCAGGAGCAATCTCGGAATGTAACCCTCGCTTCCTTAATTGTCATGTAGGTATATAGGCAAGCAGGGGCAATTTCTTAGGTTGCTTCTAATGGGGTTTCCTTACGGGCGAAAACCGTTCCTAGTTCCCTAGATTATCCCTGCGGGCCTGTTATCTTGCCGCGTGTGTATTTATTGTAGATCTGCCCTTGGAGTAATTTCTCAATCAGTTTGTAAGCTTCAAAAGAATCAATGTAATTGGCTACATCAATGTTTTCTACTCGAGGGGTATAGTAACTAAATCGCCATATAGTAGATCTCGGTTTGTCTAGAACTTCCGAAATTCTATACTGGGACGCGTATGTAAAGTGGCATTCGCGGAATCTAACCAAATATGGCTGAGCAGAGAAAGAAGCCAGGGTAGCGGAGTAGAGTGTTGATTACAATTGATGCATTTGAGTCCCAGACACTATTCCTGGCTCTTCTCTCTGAAATAAGATGGTCCCAACACCTGACGGTGAATCCATGGGATGGTTAGAGTTTTCGACACTTCTAATTCTTTCATAATGTTCATATGGCAAAACTCTTTTCAATAATGTTCAATATCTCCTATTTGCTTTTTTTTGCTCCAAAATTAATATCGCCTGAATAATATTATGTATTTATTTTAGAAAACAATATTTTGTACTAGATATCACATGTATACACCGTGTTCCTGAGGATATAAATTAACTTTGAATAATACTTCTATTATCATAACAGCCTTTATAATTCGACCCACTGCTGGGACACAAGGCTTCTCCTTGCTATCGAAGGAGATAAGTCTACCACGCTTTCCCAATCCAGATTAGTGGACGGAGTATAAGGTGATCAATACCCCTTTGCTGATCGTTTTTGTGGACATGTGGACCAAAGTTTCAAATGCGACGTTGTCAGCTCAGGTAAAGAGTAATTCATATTAGATAAATTACATCTAAGCATTTAGTTTGTATGAAAATAAAAAAAATTAAAGAAATTGATTTCATAAAAGTGTCCATAGTAAAAAATGATCAATTTAATAGTCTGAATAGCATGCCGAAGTTAATGTATAGCTTCAGGAACACGGTGTATAGTTGCACAAAGAACTTTAAGGAAAATAATTGATACTTTATTGGAAATTAACTTAAATTAAGTCTTTTGTTCAGAATAAACATACATTAGAGAAAGATATGTTGTACATACGTATTTCTGGGGTATGAGTGAAGTCTATTTTCTTCATAGGTCTAGTTAAGCTTTAGCTAAATCTTTGCATAAAGTAATTTGAAACTCTTTTAACGCAAGCTTTGAAGATCTAATAATTTAATTTACATTCAAGATACGTTGGGTGATTTTTCACCAGAGCTGGGCAAGGTAGCTTAGAACTAAAGAGTAAAGAATCTACAAATATCGTGAATAAATTTTGTTATTCTAAGCGAAATTTTCATATTACTCCATGCAGACTAGTGATTAAAGTTGAAATTGCGCCCATGGCACTATTAATACTATTGTAGCAGAAACTGAGTTTCCGAAGCATTGGTAGGGCTTGTTTCGTACCTTGATATTGTCAAAGTTGGTCGCCATAACACTGTTTTTATCCGAATGTGATAAAGTGGACAGTCCATCACTGGTTGATGGGTACAGATGATAAGAGACTTAACTATGGTAAGAGATCAAAGATGAAGGCAAAATACATTCTCATTAAATTACCAAAAACCTTTGTGGTTGTGCTGAGGAGATAATCTATGAAACTCGCTTGCTTTCCAACTTTCTAACACAATAATCACAAACACGTTAACATGTGTCATCCCAATTCCACAGCTACTTCACAGAGCTCCGTTGAAAACGCACCTCAATCGATTCAACTACTAATTTAAAACTTATTATTGATTAGGGTCTGGACTGGTTATATTTACGGTCAAGGGAAGATCAGATACGGTGTACCTCTTCTACTCCTACAGACTTTGGCGCAAAGGCGTGCCAAACTTATTTCTATCGTGTGGATAGCCTATATGCCTATATCTATGCAGGCAACCTGCATTACGATTAGTCACAAAATGGCACGTCTTAATTTACGTTACGTGTAACTATACCACTACCACCATCCCTTATTGCAGTTCAGTAATATAATTCATTATCATTACATATCGTTTCATTGCAGCCTTTATTCCGAGCATCGTACATAGAGCAATCCAGTAAACTAATCATTATAAGATTTGCTTTTTCAGAACCTCGAAGACAAATCAACAAGTATTTCATTGTCTATTTGCAAGAATACTGGTGGATTTACCTCTGCTTTTTTGTATGGTTCTGGGTTCTGTCGCATCTCCATTCACAGTTGTTTTAACTGGACATATTTTATTGTTCTATACTTTTGATAAAAGCATTTATATCGACTGTTAGAGTTAAGAGAACTGTGAAGAGGCCAAAAAAATTTAATCGACCATGACAATATCGCGTGCAGAATTCATTTTCATTTTTCTGATCACTGTTTAAAGTATCCCCAAACAGCTATTTACGATAAAATGTAGCAATGAGGGACTTGATCTAAAGAGACATTAAATTCAGAAGTATGAAGATTTTTAGTTAAGAATGGCAATTTTCCTGGTAAGAAAGATAGCATTAGCAGTTTGAATTATGTTAGAAATTGAACTGAAGATAAAGATAATTGAACCTTAGATCAACTATCAATGAGTTAACGCAAAAACTCATGCGAGAAAAGGTTTAATGGAAATAAGGAAATATAATTACATTATTTCGAAATCTTCACTATAGTGAAAGCTTCAATATAGTGAACTTTTTTCCGTTATACCTTTTCTAGCATAATTTTTTGCGTTAACTCTCACAAAATGAGAATATAAAATGCATTGTCAAACATCGCGTTGGGACTTGTACTTTGGTAACTGAATTTTACATCAAAATTTATTTCATTTAGTAGCAACTAGTGATTAAATTGAGTTCTTTTGTCACAGTTTTAATAATTTTTGGTAAATTATCTTAAACGACAAGGAAATGTGTCCGTTTTCTGCAGGCGAGACTGTTAAGGTCGTGTTTTAAACTTTTATGTTTAAGAGCTATAGCCAGGTATGTGTAGTGGCCCAAAGGTGGTGTAGCGCAGTGGCGAGGTGCGGCGGCCAGGCGGGGCGGGCGGCGGGCCGTCAGAGCTGGCGCAGCGGCGCGCGGCACTCCACGCGAGACATCCACGCCAGGTCACGGGTCGTCACCTGGAACACATGCAGTGATAGCCTCAATAGGTGCTAGCGAATGCTTATACACTGTTACTTTTTTATCACCCCGCATAATTTAAATGACTCTTCCTACATTAACATCACATACACATTGGGAGGTTAAAACTTATTGAGTTTCTTGCCGGTTCTTCTCAGAACAAGGCCTCCTGGTAGACTCTTGAACCGATGGCATCAAACTTGACTTTCATAAGTGTATAAATCAGGGTTTGTTAACGTGACCAAATTCACATATAACGATAAACTAAGTTAAGTAACGATATTTTCATAAAGTTATCATTTTATCGGTAACACGGATAACGGTAGTTTGATACCGATTCCAATAAATAATGGCAACAAATTAACGTTAAAAATATCGATACTTTTTTCGTTATTTAATGCGTTGTTATAAGAAGCTCAACAGAAATAAAACATAAGATTGAACTGAGTGAAAGAGACGACTTAATGTATAGTATGAAAACGAAAGAAAGAGACGAAAAATATAACGTTACCTACAGTATACATTTGGTAACGTTATCAAGCCCTGGGCCAAGGTAATGTTACTATTTACCCATAAAATCATCGGTATCGTTAAGTTAGTTACCGGTAAAAGGCCACCCAAGTATCGTTATCAAGCATAACGTTACCTCTACTAATAACGTTATTTTTGTACGAATTACGATTAAGGTAACGATACCAAATTTTTAACGTTATTCAAAGCCCTGGTAAAATTTGTACCTAAATAAATAAAGTTTCGAGTTGATTTTTCTTACATTTTGGTTGCACCTTTGTATGAAACAGTTGATTGTTTTTGGCGATTTCGATGTTGGATAGAAACTCTTGCTATGGGATAGCAAGAGTTGTTTGTATGTAATGTAGGAAGTATTGTTTAATTTTTAATTTAGGTTTTTGGTGTGCCGCAAGTTTGTTTGCCATCTCGTAATATAAAAATTATCCGGGATGATAAAAAAGTATAACGGCGTATATTTATTTATTGCTTTTGTTTTTATATGGGTCTGTAGACCGCAGTTTAATTCTCCTTTCCAATGCTGGATTTCTAAATAGCAGGACACATAGGAGGAGTTAGGGATGTAATTGTAAATAAATTCAACTGTCATTAGTAATTTACCTACATATGTTACGTAAAAAATGTAGTACCTTTAGGATGGTTACCTATATTTTAAAAACTTTTGCGTGCTGAATAGTAGGAAACAATAAATCTATAGATTTTCTGCGCAGTTTATTTATTTATAGCCCATAATTAGTCAATTGGTCTACTTATGATCAAAGATGTTATTACTTAGTACTTTTATCTGATGTAACGTTTGGAAAATGAGCCATAGGTTAATGGAATATTATTAACTTTAAAATCAAATAATATTATATTAGAAATTCTTCCGTCAAAAATTAATGTCATACATGTAATAAGAAACCATCATTGGAAATCACAGACTGATTTCTCGGGTTTCGCAATCCGCTCAACGGAAAGAGCAGTCGTGAAGAAAATAGCCATCGGAAATATTTACCAAAAATCTTATGTATTGTTTTTTAAAAATATTTACTTATTAAAAAACAAACACATGAACACATGCATATTATTTACCTGGTGCATGGAGTAGACGGCAAGCACCACGAGTACGTGCATGATGTTGTGGGAGTTAAGGCATCGGTCCACCGCGCCCGGGAACCACTTCTCCGGGATGTGCAGCGCGCCAATCACGCCACCCCCCAGGGACACTGCATCCTGAAGATTGAGGAGAACATCGTCATCATCAACAGCTCATATAACGTATCCACCGAGCGGCTCGAGCCTACCCTACATTAGGGGCGATTAGGCCTTAGTCAACCACGCTGGCCAAGTGCGGGTTGGTCGACTTCATACACATTTCTTTCTAGGTGTGTGCAGGTTTCCTCACGATGTTTTCCTTCACCGTAAAAGCGTCGATTAAGTATGTACATATGAGTTCAAAATTTTAAAACACATTGGTACGTGGCGGGGTTCGAACCAGTTCCTGGGTGGAAGACAACGCTCTTACGCACTACGCCACCGATGCTTTCTGGAGGAGAACAGTTTACACTAATTCTTGCATTAATATGAAATTGTATCAGGCTAGGCAGGCAGAGATTTTAGCCGCGGTAGCATAATGGGGAGTGCCGATACACCTCAAGGAGAGCCCTCTAACCCTACACCTGGTTTACAAGTCCAGGCACTGCTTCAGACTCCCCTCTTTGCAATGCGATGGACCGCACGGTCAATCCATGGAATAGTAGAGATTTCGTCTCGTCAAAGTTTTTTTATTTTTACTGTTAGGTAAAAATGTGTGAAACCCACATCAAGAAAAAAGAAATACTGAAGACATGGCTGTATGGGCTAGATCCCTTTGCCTTCTCCTAATAAGGAGAATTTAAAAACAACAACATGAATAGTTTAAGGAAATAGTAATTTGTAGTTTATTTTCATTTATTTTATTGTTTGTGTAAGCACGTCGTTTGTGTTGTGATAGTAAAATTATTGCTATTAAATTCTTTTCTATCATAATGTAGGAACCATTTTAACAAAACTCTCCTAAAGTAGACGGTGACTTCGTTTGCAATTTAACTAACAGAAACCAATGAATTCTTAAAAAAAAAGAAAGAAATAGCAGTTTAAAAGTTATAGTCTATAGTTTTCTTAGTGAGTGACACACACAAACTATATAATTAACTACTGAATTGATGTAGATGAAACTCGCAAGTTTCATAGACTAGGTTTGTCTAACTTAGGGAACTGCGCCCAGTTCCGTAATATAGACAAACCTAGTCTAACTAAACAAGAATTTGTGCAATCCGATTTCTCAGACCAATATTATTGGTCCGAGTCTGATTTATAGTTTTTTTTTGAGATATACGGAGACACAAAAAAAGACTGTTGAGAAGCTGGTTTATATCAGTTTCTTAACCTGAGTGCCTAATTTCTGTTCTACTATACATAATTATACAAAAACTGTGCAACTCTGACAATATTACCTACATACATACGGGTTAAATTGATAACTTATTTTTTTTTTAAGTCGGTAAAAAATAATTCAGTACACTTGTTTTCGTGATTTTTCACAAGTTCTATGTTTCTGAACTTTTTGGTATTATAAAATACTATAATAAACCATAGAGTTGTTAGTTTGCTCGCTAATTACACATTAGCCGGGGCTATGAAGCCCCACGCGCTCCGTTTATGCCACTGGTCAGTTTAATCCATTTAACGCATATGGTATTACTGTTAATACTGTATGTTTAAACACGTCATAAATATAGATTCTATTTGTTCGGATTTTAAGTAAGGCCATAGCTACAAATTTGGCAATCTGTAATGCAAATATTTTTAGTATTGCCTACGTAAACTTGGGTGTGATATCCCTTTTATGTAGGCGGCAACATTGCAAACTGTCACTATTTTAAGGCACTACATGGCCCATACCGCTAGATGTGGCTTTATGTGCAACAAAAACACGGATTGCTGAGATGATTTTGAGATTTTGAGTAACATTTGGCTTCTCGTTGGCTTTAGTTGGTTTGTTTACTGCAGAGGCCTTAGTATGAGTTTTGATAGTTTTCGAGCTCGATCAAACGTATCGTCTTTCTTCATACATTGGCCACTGTTTCTGATAGTTTACGCTAGGGGCGCTAGTGGGCAATGTATGAAAAGAGACGATACGTTTGATCGAGCTCGAAAACTAACAAACTCGTACTAAGGCCTCAGGATTGCTAATTTTTGGATTAGGTGCCCCTTTAATGTAGGCGACAGGCTGGCAACCTGTCACTATTTGGAGGCACTGCAGGGCCCATACTGCCAGATGTGACTTTATGTGCAACCAAATGCTCTGTTCAATCCTTTTGGGTTTATGAGCATGACAGCACGTATATTTTACTTTTATGGGAAGCGAGATAGAACTGTTAACTGTGTTTCAAGTAAAGCCCTCTTCTTAAAAAGCTTAAAACGTAAAGCTTTCTTTACGATAATGGGGGTTTAAAATATTATTATGGTTATTTGACTTTTACAGTCCTTTGTTTGCAACATTTGTTGATAAAGTATTTCAAATATTCATTCTTTTTTCTTTTCTATATTTTCCGCAAATACACTGGGCCTAAAGAAAGCGTCGTAGGTAACAAAAACTTCAATAATGTAGGGACTAACTTTAAGAAATAAATACTTTACTAATAGGCAATTCTATAGTCCTATATTTGCAATGAAATAAACTTTGTTTTTTGAAGAATTGCGGGTCACAAGTCACAACTTGATGAGATTAGCACAGGATCGGAACGAGTGGTGTGCACGATGAGACGCCTATGTTCAGCAGTGGGCAATAACGGGCTGAGGGTGATGAAACTGTGATTTAGTCTTTATTTCAAAAAGATTGTCCTGGTATTTTAAAAGTTATTGCATTTATATAACCGACGGTGTCTTTGTGTCCAGCGTAGGTAAGGAAGGGCAAGAACGTTTGGTAGGGTATTTATTCAATTTAAAAGCGAGAGGCATTGTGACCCAGTAGTGGGTCGAATTATAGAGGCTGTAATGATGATGATGTTTTACGGAGGTAATTACTTCTTGGTTAAAACTAGAAAAGATACAAACTACTCCGTGCAAACGCAGCCGCCCGGATTGCGGAAGATGCTGGAATCGATACCCGCCTGGGGCAAGTCAATTTACTTCAGTATATTTTTTCTAGTTTTAAAAAATATTTACGCGTTTGTAGACGCAAAAATTATTCCATACTTCTTGGTTGTTTGAAATGAATATTTTCTGAAAGTTATCCTTCATAATAGCTAAATGTTATAGGTATTTTAATTAAGTATATTACACAAATATGTTAATTCTTCCTGTTAGATACTAATTATTAGATAGATGTAAAATAGGTGTAAAATGAAGAATAATTCTTTTGCTTTAATCTATGACAGAATGTGTAGGTATGTTAAAACAAATTTATTCAAGCAATGTCGGAATGGCAGACACAATCTATGACGATATTATCTTAGTACTTACTCATAATAAGCTTAAGCGGTCTTAGTTAATACTGATTTAGCAAAAACTACTAGCACAATCTAATTCCAAGCGTTCTCTTAGTGTATCTATTACATTCAAAATGTAAGGATTAACTCACACATACTACTACCATACATATAGCAGCAACAAAAACTACTTAGAATAGATTTATAATTAGGAGTTTCTCCCGAGTTCTTGTTGTAAGAACACGTGTTGAGAGAACTCCATTTTTAATAACCTCAATCAACCGTACAATTTTTGTTACTTTAGTTACATTTTCACTTGACATTGGAAAAATGCGCACGTTTAATGCGACGGTCGCGACGCCATTAATTTACAATAGAATAGAATAGATTTATAATTATCTACTGACGTTTATAGATTAGCAATGAACGACTAGGGCGAGACCAAAAAAATGCATCAATGTGTGAGTAATGCGCATGTATGAACGAAACTTAGTACGGCAGTCTGACAGTTGCTGTCTTTTCTACGTGACTGACAGGCCGACTTAGGCCGTGTGTGTGAACTGGTCTCGACTATCTATCTCGCTCTAATGTACGCGTTAGTACGCTCTTTCTCTTTCACTTTGCCGATCTACAGTTTCCTATATCTATGGTAGTTAGGCAGTGGGTGCTGGTGGTAGCTACATGATTCCAATCCGCCAGTAGCTAGAGCTTCCGCCTATGTTTCGTTTACGGATATCGATCAACGCAAACGCCGACTTAGAAACGTCTTGCACGATTAGGACAACTCTATTACTAGCGCTATAATGCGCAACTTCCTCGTCGTCCTGCACTTAATGACACACTGCAATCAACCACTCGAAAAAGACCCGAGTCCACACGTCACACTTCTCCATCATCCCTCCATGACACGGCGCGCTTGAGCCTAAGTCCGAGCCTTTAGTTAGAGGCACCCATGGGCACACCACTCCCTTCGGACTCTAGAGACTAGTACCCTAGAGACTATCGGTATAGAGATTCCTCCGCGGGAGATGATTCACCAAGAAATCATGCATATGCGGGACAAAATTAGATAAAAGACTACCTACTTACGGCGCTACTTCTGGAGGTCGTAAGTTCAGCCACATGTTGTTGGTTTTTAGGTACCTAAGATTATCGCGCTATTGGACAACTGCTACTTACTATTTTCGATTGCAGCGGGACTTCGAAAATAGTCGACCCCGTGCGTGGCGGAGTTGGAACAGGACGTTGACAACTATAGACCTACCCCCGTTTCGCCTTTTATTAATAAACGTGTTGGGAAGTTAGTAGAAATGGATAATTTAGAATATTTTTACCTATATTCAGAGACTGGAAAACTCTTGGGTGGTTGGAATTACAAGCTAGAGGGCCAACCCTCGCCATCTCGAAAAACCCGGTGACTTTGAGAAGATCAGCTTTTGTCAATAATAGTTGGCGTTAAAAACGAATGTGCTTTAGACCACACGACTGAAGTAAAACAACTGACTTGACAGGCAACACTCGGTCAGCGGCCGTGACGCGATGTGTTCCAATTTTAAAAAGTAACTTCCGTTCGCCCTTTTTTATAGGAACCTGTGAAATGCCCACGCCTACCTGTTATCCGGGGGGATAACAAGTTTATGTCGGACGAACCGACTAAAACACAGGCTGCTCCGCTACCATCTTTACTCCGATCAGGGAACTTATCTGTGCATACTGACACGGAAGGCGCTGTCCTCTCAGACTCCTCCTCCTCTCTTTTCTACAACCCTACAGGGTACTGACGACCGCCTGAGCAATGGGTGATCGTCAATCGGCTGGACCAGTTAATGCAGATATTGGGACCCCCGTCCTGATTTCTTTTCCTAACGCATTCACCAGCTTACTCCCTAAGTCAGGCGTGCGTAAAGAAGTTTCACTTCAATAAAATAAAAAAGGTACCTACATTTTTGTAACCCTCGCCTTAACCTTTAGGAGGACTTTATACTTGTTTGCTATCGATATTATATAAAAGCTTTCATAAGAGGTTAGTCGTGTTTGTAGGTCGCGGGACACTCGGCCAAGCTGGTTTCTCTAGTTGGCACCGGTCCAACGTTGCGAACTATTGTCCCCGGACATTCATTCCGTCTAACTACAGCTCTGTACGGTAAATTGTGATCATTCATTACTAAATTAATGTAGCTATGATAACTTATTAATATTGCTTACAGTGGCAGAGTTAATGCGTTGCTTATGACTATTATATGATTTGTATTTTTTCCTGCTGTGTTTTCCATTGATATACATACCTACATAATATGAAGTGCTGTAATGTCATGTTTTGAGATAGAGTTATTATGTTCATGTGTATCATATTTAATTATATAATTGGTTTCTTAGAGTAGTAGGTAAGATATTGGTTTTCCTATTGGAATCAATATATTAATGATTTTAATATTTAATTGATTATAAAACTGCTCTACATATTAAAAACGTATTAGATTAATTGGTGTTGAAGAAAATTTGTCGAACGAAACTAAGTATTTATTTATGGATGTTAAGAGTATTTAAATAAATATATTTTATGTAGCATTGTAAGTTTTTGACGTGACAACGTCTTATAATTCGATAGAGCCGGCTGCACGCACGAAAAAACATGACGCATGCGGCGTTACCTCGCTCTGAGGCGGTCCATGTAAGGCTTGAAGTGCAAGCAAAAATCTATTAAACAAATGAACATCAGTATTTTCTTAAGACGTTGTCACGTTCAACTATCGTCAGTAAACCGACTTTACAGACAACCAATTTGTAATGAGATATCACTTAATGTTTTTTGAATAAATATTGATACCTCCACCAATATTGTGTACAATCAGCAACACTTCGGTCACTTGCCATAATAATCATTCATAATTATTGTAACAACTATTAGGTACTTCACAAGTGCTGGCGTTTGGTATGGCGTGGTATAGCGTATGACGTATTAGACGGTCAAGTGACACGTGTTCTAATGTTTAGAAAGAGACAAATGGATAATATGAACTTTCGAGGTAAATTTCATGTTCGTTGTGGTTTCCAGTTTCACATACCTATAAATTTCTTGCTAGTGCCTAAGCAAAAGTATACATACCTACATAAGTTATTGACACCAATCATAAATCAAATTTATCTTTTTGTCTCAGTAGGTACTGTGTTACTCAGTTTGAAGAGTCGACAGGATTGCGTAATATCGCGGGTTCGATTCCCATATGTCACAAAATATTTTTTTCCGAATTTTCGTTTACAAATTTTGTGACATTCAATTTGGTTCATTTTTAAGGCGAGATTTTCTAACAGGAATCCTCGTCGTTGCGCGATATAGCTCTCTCTCTCTTTCTCTCTCTGTTACAGCTCTCGAAATTCTCGCATTATCTAAATAAGGGTATTAGATACCTGTAGGAAGACGTGCAGAATCGCATGCGGGTCACCACCTCCTAGGCGGGCTGCGCGCGCGCCTGCCAGTAGCAGACGCATGCAGAATGGCGCCGCGAAGCACAGCCGTCGCTCCCATGGCGACCACGCACGCATTGCCTGTCACATACAATTCGATTGTGTTGTCCATAGCATACTATTGAGACAACTAGAACATATAGGAGTTCGGGGTGTAGCTCAAAAACTTTTTCAATCATATCTACTAAATAGGCTTCAGGCAACAGTGTTGGACACTTATGACAAAAAAGCAAAAACTGTGAAGCGAATTCAATCTACTTATAAGAGAGCATTGCTTGGTTTACCACAGGGCAGTATACTTGGACCGATATTATTCTTGTTGTATGTAAATGAATTTCCATTAATTGTAAAACATTTATGTGTCATGTTTGCTGATGATGCCACCATATTTATTTCTAATAACGAAAATGATGACGAAATTAAAAATGAAATTCATAATACACTTGACACTATAATAAAATGGCTTTTGTCTGTAAACTTAAAAATAAACCTAAGCAAAACAAAAATAATAGAATTTAGAAATTATAAAAGAGTACCGATAGATTTAAACATAAATTATAACAATAATGAAATTGAGAATGTAAATAATATCAAATTTTTGGGAATCTATATTGATACACATATAAACTGGAAATCGCACATTGATTACATAAACAAGAAAATATCCAGTCAGTGTTATGCAATTTCCATACTAATGAATGTTACTAATATAGACGTTGCAAAAAATGCATACTATGGAAATGTATACCCTTTTTTAACTTACGGGGTCATATTTTGGGGCAACTCAGTTAATGTAGAATCGACTTTTCTGCTTCAAAAGAAGTGTCTTAGAATTATTTATAAAATGAAACCTGACGAGTCACTGCGAACTGTATTTATAGAAAATAAATTCTTAACATTGACGTGTATTTATATACTAGAAATATGTTTGTTTGTAAAGCAACAAGATAAGTGCTTTAGTAAAAAAACCGCAACGAAAAGTAACATACGTGCACAATACAAGCATAACCTTACTGTAATGAAATCTTCAAGCTATATACAAGAGAAAAGCACTTATATTGTTGGAATCAAAATATTCAATCATCTGCCGAAATATATCAAACCGTTGGAAGGACTCTTATTTAAAAGCAAACTAAAAGAATGGCTGTTCCAAAAAGGCTTTTATAATTTAAAGGAATACTTTAATGTGATTCATGAGTAAATTTGTAATCTGGATTAATAAATTGTATTTAGGTATATGTAATTAAAATCTCTAAATATTTTATCATCGACATTTTAATATTGTACGCCCGAAAATGGCAATCTGTTGACACTTATTTAACTCAGTATGTAACATCTCAAATTGTACACAGAATGACAATAAATTGCATCTTATCTTATCTTATCTACATAATAATTACAAATGGCAGGATGGGCCATACGTACACCCAAATACCTAGTGACAGGTTTCTAGCCTGTCGTTACATAAAAAGTGCAAAAATAAAATAAAACAACCAGAAAAGATGCTTAACCCTAAAGAATTCAGTGTATTGCCTGTTCATCATATCACCAAAACAGCCTTCATAGTTCGTCCCACTGCTGGGAAACAAGGCCTCTCCTTGTCATCGAAGGAGGTTTAGGTAGTAGTGCACCACGCTTACTCAATGCAGATTGGTGGACGGAGTATAAGGTGGTCAATACCCCCTTTTCTGGTCCATTAATCGCCTTCTACGACACCCATTGGAGGATATGGTGTGATGCTCTTTTACTCTGCCGGCATCACACGGTTAATTGCCTGTTCACATCACGAAATTATAAGAAAGATACTAGCTTCTGCCCGCGACTTCGTCTGCGTAGGGTCAGTATAAATTATAGCCTTTATGTAATTCTGATCTATGGGCTATATTATTGTAAATTTTATTAAAATCCATTCCGTAGTTTTTCCGTGAAAGAGTAACAAACACACAACCACACAAACTTTCGCATTTATAATATTAGCAGGGCCAGCGCTCGTCCGCGACTTCGTCCACGTGGAGATTTTAAATTAATTGTAAAATAATGTGCCATTCTAACGGTGAAAGAACTTTTGATCTCGGTTACGTAGTTTTTGAGTTTATACAAACATACAAATCTTTCCTCTTTATAATATTAATAGTATAGATGAACCCTTCTGACTCGAATGCCCTAAAGAAACTAATGCAGGCTAAAGGCACTCGTCTTCTTAAAACCTAGTGACACTGTGAAGGTCAACAGCAATAGGCAATAAAAAAATAATCTCTTTCAATAAACTTAAAAAATAATCTCCATACACGGTGACACACTGCAGAAGGTAGACCTTGCTACTTGGTAAGAATTAAAATATTATATAAGTTTGGGCCAGATACATAAAAAATATTGTACCTATAAATCAATTAAAACAAGAGGAGATCGATATATTAGGTTGGGGAAAAAGTCTTTTCGCATTATAGTATGTATAAACTTGTAATAAAATCTCTATGGCTATACTATTTGTATCTGGCTGGTTTTGGTATCATTGAAAGTTTAAATTTTAAAGAACATAATTCCAAATTCAAATTAGGAAAATGTTTGATTTTCATTTGTTTTTCGTACCGCCAAGATGAGTGAATCTAATGAAGAAATTCGATACATTTTAAAATTTTACTACAAAAAAGGTAAAAATGCAACGCAAGCCGCGAAAAAAAATTGCGATGTTTATGGACCTAGTGCAGTGTCTGTGAGAGTAGCACAAATTTGGTTTAAGCGTTTTCAATCCGGAAATTTTGATGTCAAAGATGCACGTCGCTCTGGTCGCCCTATTACAGATAAAATGGATGCCATTTTTGAAAAAGTGGAGCAAGATCGGCATGTCAGTAGTTACGACGTAGCTGAGGAACTGGAAATTGACCACAAAACAGTTTTGGCGCATTTGAAAAAAACTGGGTACACAAAAAAGCTCGTCATTTGGGTACCTCACGCGCTCACTGAAAGAAACCTAATGAACCGTGTACTCATTTGTGATTCTTTATAACGACGTAATGAAAGCGAACCATTTTTGAAGAAGCTGATAACTGGTGATGAAAAGTGTTCTTAAAATATGCGAAGAAACTTTTTCCCCAACCTATTATAATACACGTGAAGTCCCATTAAATCACGTGTATAAAAGGCTTATGTTAGTCTTAAACCTCACCACGTATCAGGGGGAGGTGGGGCTTCAAAATGGTAAAAAAACATCACATGATTTATTGACCGCCCCAGTGTCCGGTCGGTACTCGGATGATTTTCCTTCCATTGTTAGAGTCAATGTTTTCGTTACCTTGTATTGTAAATGTTAGTACGTCAAAAGACTTAGACCACCATGTCGATAAAGCTTGACCTACCTTATAAAGGCCGAGCATGCTGCCGAGACAGTACACGGCGAGCGCTGCGTATCGGAGCGGCGCAGGCGCACAGTACACTGTCGCCGTTACCATGGGAATTGCACCTGCGAACAAAAGAAAAGTAATGATTAGTTATTTAAACTTTACGGATTTGCTCCTTGTGTGCCTTTTTAAATTTACGATAAATATTACGTTTTTAGGGTAGTACCGTAGATATCTAGGTACCTACTTCAAAAGAAAAAATCGGATCCCCTTGACTTTCTCGTATACCGGAAACGACTCAACAGTTGATAAAAACCTTATATTTTAATGTAATACATGCATGTTAAATTTGGGAGTACCGACCGCACACTTGGTTGCTTAACTTTCGTGATTGACGACTCAAAAGTTGATAGAAACCTTATATTTTGATGTTATACACGCATGTTAAATTTGGTTGCAATAGTTTAAGCATACTCGAGTTATCGTGCTAACGCACAGACACACACATAGACACACAGACACAAACAGAGATAATTCGAAAGACTATTAGGTAGGTCCAAAACGTGTAAATCCGCCAAAATCTCGAGGTCGAATTTTTTTACGATTACAAAACTTCCTCTATACTTACTACGTATGCGAGAAAGTAAGAAGGAACCCCTAGAACATCGTTGTCTGTCCATTGGTCGGTTTGTCTGTCTGTCAAGACATATTATAGTAGGTATCATTGGTCAAAATACTCTTTTTCTCAGGAGCACGTGGCTGAATCAAGTTGAATTAATATCAATACTGACTTTTTATGCCAGTTGGTTGGCAGATAACTGTATCTGCGCAATAATAGTCAATTATGCAATTTGCAAATAATAAGCTTGGGACTAATTTGCGCTATTATAATCCTTTAAATATAATTAACAAGCCCGTTATGACCACATTGCATTGAATAAGCTTTCGATGAAAATGCACTGTGACCAAAATATATTATCTCAGTGATAATTAACTAGCTCGTATCTGGAATCTGGTTAAAATATGACATAAATTAATATTCTACAATTAATTTATTTAAAGAAGAGAGATAATATATCAAGTGAGGTTATTATGCTTGCTTATGCTTAACAAGTGAGTTATTTGTTCAGCAAGTGAGCAAAGATATTTTTTTCTGCGAGTGCCAATAAACCACGAACTAGCGAAGTAGTCTAGAATTAAATCACGAGCATAACGAGTGATTCGTAAATAGACTACTGAGCGCAGAGAGTGGTTTAAAGGCACGAGACAAAAAAATTTGCTCTCGTTTAGATTGAACGTTACCGTCTTTCAAAGCTCGCAGCAAAAAGCATTTTTCCTTCGAGATTTTACGAAGCAAAAGATGTCTTTTGGTGCTGGAGAGGTGAAAATTTATTTTTTAAATTAATAATGCACTTTTTGTGTCTCCCACATGCACCTTACTCACATTTTTGATTGGCTGGAAAAGATTTCTTATAGAGATAAGTTCACCCTTGCAAACTGTTTATTTGTTATATTTTGGTGTTATGATGAAAAAATCGTTCTCTATGCCATTTACAGAAATGAAGGAAAATATAATGTTTGCATTTATTTCTAATATAATATTCATGTGTTTCACGCTAATAGGCCCATTATAATACGGTCGATAGCACTGCAATAGTAATGATTGCGATGGAAAACAGTTCCTATCAGAATCGGGTCTAACCGTCATAATTAATACTTGACGTGGCATCATTGTACCGATTGTACGCTGTTGACTCTCACATAGTTGTTTAAAGTTTAATATGAAAATTAATACAAATCGATATGCTTTAAATAATATTATAAAAAAATACATAACGACAAGGAAAAGTAGAGGTCTTTAATGAATTAATAAACAGAGCACACGTCATCCAAACTCCTTGCAAATAAAAAATGACAGTAAATAGTTCTAGAAAGAAAAAACGTTGTTATTATATAATTGAGGACTGAAAGAGTAATTTGTTCATCATTTATTTAACAAATAGGTTTTAAGTGCATAGTAATCAATATTAACCAACCATCAATGCCACTTTCACCAGCAGGTCGATTTCTCAGTGAAAAAGTGTGTGGAAAAAATCTGTTCACACACATTTTCACTGAGAATTCTGTTTCAAAGTTGAATTAAAAGCGATCGCGGCGAAATGCTACCTGATATCCATTGATAAAGCTTGTATTGTAATTAAAAATACGAAGGCTACTTTCAGAATTGAAGAAAAGACAGAATTAAGAAAAGTAGCAACCTTGGGAGACTGGGTCAGAATTACTTCGACAATCCACGAGTCACTAAAGGGTATGAGAGAGAGAGTTTTTGTTGGTATTCCCCACAGATATATCAATCTAAGGAGATCGGTCGAATCGGCCGTACTACATACATGGTTCTAGTTGAGTATGCCGTAATATACACTATTCATTGCGCGCGTCTGAAGGACTGCGAAGCGATGAAAGTTAAGCACAGCCGCAAAGGCGATCGGTCGAATCGCTGAGTTACGTATTCACTTGACTTTATCGGAAGGCGAAGTGGCGGAAATGTATGCCCAGAGGGCATACACTTGTCGCAAGTTAAATGCCGGCTTGGCCTATCTCCTTATGTTATTAAATCTGTGGTATTCCAAGTGCCGCTGGAATAGCATATAAATTAGCACAGTAAACCCAGAGCAAACCGTTATACAAGCCGCATCGGCAGTGGGCGGACAAGATTTACCACAGTGCGAGTTTCGTGTTTTATGTGTGTGCGAAGTGCCTCAGTTAGAGAGAGATGGCGGGAGACAGTGAAATAGGCTGTACAGCAACTAAAAATAATGTATTTTAGAGTGGAGACCGCAAAAAGGCAAACTTAATGTCCTCAGAAATGGAAGGACGTTCTGCACAGGATCACTGGATCGACAATTAGACACCCGAAAACTGTGCTCAGTTGCGTGCTATTGGAAAGTTAGTTTTCAGTGGACTGATAAGGATGGGCAATAAATGATGACAATTTTTAGAATACTAATTTTTAAAAAGCCATATGATGCCGGCAGAGTTGAATAACATCACCCCATATCCTCCAATGGGTGTCGTAGAAGACGACTAATGGATCAGCAAAGGGGTATTGATCACCTTATACTCCGTGCACCAATCCGCATTGGGCAAGCGTGGTGGACTATTGCCTAAAACTTTCGATGACAAGGAGATGCCTTGTGTGCAGCATTGGGTCGAACTATAAAGGCTGTTATGATGATGATGATTATGATGTATTTTTTAAATGGAAAACTAACGAAACAACGACTGCTAGACAACGTAGAAATGTCCATAATTTTTGTTTACAAATAGAAACTGCTTGCTGTTAATCATTTTGCTATAGTAAACATGTAGATTGATGTATACCGTAACTAATGGCAATAGACCATTAATCATTAAAATGGATGTTGATTCGATGAAGGATAAGCAAAGTTCGGGTCCGGGTGCGGTAAATTGTGCCCTCAAGATTACCTACATGTGATCAATTAACAGTTGGCGACTGATACTAATAACATTGGGCTGTTAGGTAAATGAAATTTGTGAAAAGTCGAATGGAAATGTATGTAGGTATGTATTTTTATATCGTAAATTGCGCTCGGGTGTGTTTTTCGGATTTTTTATACAATTCTAAAATAATTAATATCTCAGAAACTGTTTGCTTTCGGACGGTACATCCCATAATGAAATCGACTAGTATTGTCCTCTTCAATCTCCCCTTAACGGGTTCGCCACTAATTACCTGATTTTATACTGGTTGATTACCTGTATAAAATCAGGCAAGAAGGCCAAAACATTTTATTATGAAAAAGCTTGAAAAGAGTCGATGCGCTACGTTTCGTAGTCGTTTCGTAGCCGCTGTTCCGTAGCGTTCATAGTAAAAACGAGGCGTTTCCTTTCCGAGTTGATGAGTGTGCTACGACCAACTACGACCCATCATCTTATCGAACTTGCCCACGCAGTTTCGATAAAATTTCAAGTTGGCGGTTATATCCAGTTGACAGTTCAAAGCGATAAATGGCTATATCATATCGTGTTTCGGTGGTCATGCTAGGCGGGCTGTGGGCTTAGACAAGTGCCAATCGTTTCAAAACGATAAGATATCGAAATTCATCATCATCGGCCATATTGGTTGGTTATCTACAGCGTGTTAGCTTTCGCGACCAATTTATTTAGAGCTGCGGTTGGCCACGTAAAGTCTTTAAATCCCAAATATTTACTTTGTCTATGGGCCCTGTTAAAATAAAAAGAATATCCAGCGCGGTGCCACGCGTTTATTCTATCCTACTTACCTACTATCCTACTAATATCATAAACGCGAAAGTTTGTATCTATGTTTGTTACTCTTTCACGCAAATACTACTGAAATTTTAATGACACTTTATAATAATATAGCTCATACATCAGAGTAACATACACATAACAATACACACAACATAATAGACGAAGTCGCGGGCAGAAGCTTGTTTGGACTTAGTCCAAACCTAATATTTATTTTGTCTGGTTCCGGATTCCATCAATACTAAAAAGGGCGGAGTGAAGAACATCATTTATCATTTAAACTTCACTCACCAATCGGGGCAAAGGAGAGGTTTCATGATGTTGCTAATACTATATTTAAGGTAATGGAATTGAAATATTAGTAAATATTAAAAAATAATGGAAATACGAATGTCTGATTGAGTGGATGTCTGATACAAATTTTCAATTTACAAACCCCAATCAATATCTGCGTTTTTTATCATTAGGTATACAAAAAGTTTGTCAAACAGGTACAAAGAGGCAATACGCTTTCATTGTACAACATAGATATTTTTTGATAAAAAAATAATTTCATTTACATGTTACTTAGTAAAACAACATTTACAATGTGTTTTTAAACTATATGAGCACAAATCGACATGCCAGAAACAAATGCTTTAAAAAAAAACTAATTTAATAATCTACCCGGAATCGAGCTGGTTAGGATAGGCCAAACACCTCTCGTTCCGGGGCGTCGTCACACACGGTACCGGAACTTCTTCTCAACAGCGCTAAGGCGTCATCCTAGGGTTTTAGTGAGTAGGGTCCGTTTCACGGACAGTCCCACACTACTGGTCTGCTCCCCCCGGAGTAGACGACTGTGCTATGAGCATTTCTATAGGCTAAAAAAAGGGCCAAACACCTCGCCTCAAGAAATATTTGTAAAGAAAAGAGTTTGCAAATTAAATGTTTGTAAAGTTATTTTTTTAATGACACATTTGTGGAACATTTCCGACCATATACGTTCACTGAACGTCGAAGATAATGTTTTCTTATATGGATATCATTGTGATAAATGATAGAGTCGTATAAAATAGCAACTACGAGTATTTATAGTTGATCTCAAGAACTGTTAGTGAATTACTCAGTGTGCACTGACCATTAACGACACCATTGAGAGTAAACGGAGCGTTAGCTCCACGCGTCAACTGCAGAAAGCTGCGCTTTGCTATTTCCACTTAAGCAATTGTTATTTATAGAGATGCCTTGAGATTTTTACAATAGGAAAGACCTGACCTATTTGATATTTTTACGTTTGATATAAATATTGCTGCGTGATTGCCTTCACAATAGCAAAGTTTTTAAGCTTTTAAACGTCTACTTACAAAATATATACAGAGTGTGTCTGGTTATCAGTTAGCGATAATTTACGGGCATCAAATATACATAATTTTATTGATAAAAGCACCTATATTGGGGTCAAGTCTCAATCTTTTTGGATCAGCCACCTTATAAATATTTTTTATTTAGCTTTAGCCTCTCTAAAATTATCGATTTCTCTAGACATAATGGTCTTACGGATACGAAAAATATGTTATTTAAAAGGTAGTAAAATAATAATACCACCATTTGATTAATAAGAAACAATGTATGAATGAGCTCTACCTTAAAGAAGACCTCAAAAACTGTCATATAACACCCTAATGTGTATATTTCTCTAAGTAAGATGTAAGCCCCCCAAATAAAATAAAATAATGTTATGTTTACATTGGTCATAGTATGGTTTCCAGAGCGTCTAAGGCAGAGATTATCAAACTTATTTCTTTTACCGCCCGCTTATAAAAATCTATTCTTTTTCAGCGCCCCCAATTTTTTATACACTCCTAAAACTTAAAAACCACAATTTCATTACTTTAATTACACAAACACGAAGAAACTCGTTTATTTAACAAAACTTGTTACAACTTGATTGCGTACGGCGTACGGGCTATCCTACGAAATCTATGTTAAGTATTTTTAGTTTTTATACCATCATACAGGGCAGAAATATACACTGATTATTCGATATTGAGTAGTAGGTAGGTTTTAATATTAGAGAATTTTAAAATATATAAAAACGCCCCCCCCCCTAGCTATACCAGCCCTATTTTTTTCTGGGTCCCTTAACGCCCCCCTCTAGGTCGCCAACGCCCACAACTGGGCGTTATCGCCCACTTTGAAAAAGACTGGTCTAAGGGAACAGGATGGTGACCAGTTGCAGAGTAGTTTTGTTGGGATACCAAGATTTTTTTCTCTATTTACTGTAATGCTAGAAATTTTCGCACTTTTTTATATTTACACAGATGTTTGGAGCGTGCGTGACTTACTAGAATATTCGACACAGGAATAAAATGATTATTTGCTGCGCGTTAATAGGACGAGACGACAAACACCGGCAAATTAATACGTGTCACGCTGTCTCAAATTTACGATTTTAATTAACATTAGCATATAATTAGCCTTTATTTTTTATAAAGTAGGTAGAATAGAACGAATACATAATATTATGTTCATTTTGTTTCCGTATAATAATGAAGAAGAGTATTTTTTTACCACTCGACGGGGACCTTGATTTTATTTGGCGATGAGTGACAATAAAGCCAATTGGAAGAGAAATTCAGTCGGTACCAAATCACTGAGGAACTTTCTATCTTACCACTAACTCTTGGAAGACGACAAAATTGCAGAATAGCAGCTAGTCAGGCGGACTCAATACAAGCGACGATCTAAACAGAGCATTCCGGACGTTCCGGATTTGATATTTAAGGCGACGAAAAGGCATTTTGGACATACCATACTGAATGGAGTATCCCGCGCTATATAACACTCAGAAAACAAACAGAAAACGAAAATCTATTGATTTTTCATAATAATATTCTGCATTTTCTCATATGAATATTTAAATAATCAAATTATCTATAAGATGAATATAGTTTTATGTAAATAGCTCCAGTAGTTTCTGAGCTACGTTATGTCACTTTTTATCTTGCTAAGACCTACTATCTAGATTTATTTTAATACATTAAAATGTACAAATTTTGAAATGTCTCATAATAATTTGTTGTGTTAGTTGTCTAGTTTCATAAGTATATTTTTTCTTTACGGTCTTAAAGACGCGTGGTCATCGTTCGAAAATTGCAGCTACCCCTTACCTACGTATATACCTACATGGCCATAATTGCCCATCGTAGCCGAGGAGAACACTAAACCAAGAAAACCAAATGGCTGCACTATGTTTATACGGGTATACGTATACGATTTCCATCATTTACCAATATTATTGTAATTTAAACATGATATGTTAAGTACTTTTTAAGCACAATATGTCAGGCAGTCATCGATCATATTTGTGTTTTATATCCGTTCACAGATATCAGGCCAATTCACGGCGCGCTCTGGGACGTCTGTGTTGTCGTGTCGAATAAGGCAAAATAACGATTTATACTTTTTGGTTTTAACAATTTTTGAAACAAGATCTTTATAAGTATGAATAAAATAATTGCCGCATATCAAGTTACACATCACGTTGTGAACCGATAAATCAAAATGTAAGTAAGGTTGGGGTTTCCATTTCTATTGAAGCTTAAATTGATGGATATTAAGGAAAATGGTGGGTCATGTGGCCAATGTAGGCGCGCCTGAAAGCTTTGACTAATACTGAAGATTATCTATACAACATGTAAACTAAATAACCAACACCCTGAATACAGGTGGTTTGGGATCGGCTTCAGAGTTGATTTCAATAATTTTTTTTTGAAAAAAAAACCGATTTTTTTTGAAAAAAAAAAAAACAAAAAAAAATCAACTCGGAAGCCGATCCCAAACCACCTATATTCAGGGTGTTGGTTATTTAGTTTACATGTTGTATATACAAAAGGCAAAGTCCTGACTAACTGTCTGACTGATCAACGCCTAGCCCATACCCTTGGACCTAGATAGCTGAAATTTTGCACAGAGGTGCCTTTTATAACATAAGCAAGGGATAAGGCCAGATTTTTCGAAATTCAGCCCCTAAGAGGGTAAAAAAGCGGATGACAGTTTGTATGGAAATCCGTCATTTTTAAAGTAAAATCCATAAAAATTGGTGTATAGCCAAAAATCTAAGAAAGGAGTATCTTAGAATTTCTCGAAATTCAACCCCTAAAGGGATGAAATAGGGGATGAAAATTTGTATGGGAAGTCCGTCATTTTTATAGTGAATTCCATACAAATTGGTATTTAGGTATGGGCTTTTCCGTTTAAAATTAAGAATGACGTATTTTAGGATTTCTCGAAATTCGACCCCTAAGGGGATGAAATAGGGGATGAGAGTTTGTGTGGAAAATCCATCATTTTGATAGTGAAATCCCTACAGATTGGTGTATGGCCTCTCGGCTAAAAGTTATGAAAGGGGTATTTTGGAACATCTCAAATTCAACCTCTAATAGGGATGAAATAGGGGATGAAAGTTTGTATGAGAAATCTGTTATTTTTATAGTAAAATCCATACAAATTGGCTTATCGGCTAAAAATTAAGAATGAAGTATGTTACGATTTTTCGAATTTTAACCCCACGGGGACGAAGTCGCGAGCAAAAGCTAGTAATAACATATTGACGATGAGAAGGGGCAAATTGTAAACCGCATTGTCAGGTGTGAAAAAGAGAACAGTTGGAAAGTGCCTATCATTGTAGCAACTAAGATATTTGATAACTCATTTCTATAATATAATATGTCGCACAATCAAGAAATGGACCCTTAAAATACCCGGTTACAATCGTTTTTGTGACAGTTTTGACTTTACTTTTAATAACTGTTTTCGTTTAAGCACTAATTGAGCATGGATTTTTGGTTTAAAGACAGCTTTATAGAAGAAAAATGCGAAGGTCGTCAAAAACATTACATCCCTACCCAGAAATCGATTTTGGAAGTAGGGTTTCGTACCGCTTGGTGTCTAGTCGGCGCTATTGAACATTTTTTCAATAAGAATAGTCGAGGTAGGGCTGAGCGGACTAAGCGCTCGAATTTGGAACAGCCCGAACTGTGGTAGAATCCCCACCTTCTCACATAAGACAACAGTCAAATAACACTAAATTTTTTTGGTGTTGTGCTTCTGTTGGTGAGTAAGGTTGTGAGAACTCTTGGGAATGGGGCTAGGGTTGGCAGCGCATAACATAAAAATATAAATACATTAATAAATTTGGAATAAAGATGTTTTGAGACAAGACTTATAAATATAAATTTTGATACTATAAAAATGCACTGAAAAAAATCGACTTGCCTCAGGCGGGACTCGAACCCGCATCTTCCGCAATCCGGGCGGCTGCGTTTACCAATTACGCCACCGAGACACTGCTTTTCGCTGTCGAAATTTGTCAGTGCTTGGTGCTGATGTTTTTATGGTAAACATTGTTTCATCAAATCTTTGAAATTTGCACTTCTAAGACCCGAACGAAATATTTTTGCAAATATTTGACGCCCAGTTAAGATGCAACTACTATAGTAAGGTAGTTTCATCTTAACTGGTGGCGAAAAGCAGTGTCTCGGTGGCGTAATTGGTAAACGCAGCCGCCCGGATTGCGGAAGATGCGGGTTCGAGTCCCGCCTGAGGCAAGTCGATTTTTTCAGTGAATTTTTATAATATTAATATTTACGCGTTTGTAAACGCAATAATAAAATTATTCCATAGAAATTTTGAGTTTACAATGCCTAAAAGATAATGTCATCTTCATTAACTTGAAACTGAAGATGACATTATCTTTTAGGCATTTTAAACTAAAACTCAAAATTTCTATTTTTAAGTCTTGTCTCAAAATATCTTTATTCCAAATTTATTAATGTGTTTATATTTTACATTGTCGTGTATTGTCCGTTTTCATTGTTGACTGGAGCTTAATGTATGTTGGAACTTGTTACGAGATGATGAATGGGGTAACTTTTGACAAGTTACTCGATATTTGACCTTCACATTGTGCACATAAAAACCACGGCACAGATGGATGGGTTGTTTTAAAGGTAATAAAATACGTGGTTATGAAAAATATAAATATTGTGAGCAGTTATTGGCGTAGTTACGAAAATAAAACTTTCAGGTCGACAGTGAACAATAATGTATATTCTTGAGTTTGAACATATTTTGGAAAACACTACACAATCCCTTGGTCTTGTTGATTAATAACGATAAGCGTTGCGACTACTGTTGCCAGATCCGATTGGTTTAAAATCGGGGCAGATGGTAAAACAAATCAGGATTTAGGTTTTTAGATCGGGACAAATAAAAAATACCTTTTTTTAAATAGAGGCTTAATTTATTGCTTTTCACAACTAATATTACTAAGGTACTAAATAAAAATAAATAAAGCAATTCCTGCGGCTCCGCCCCCGTTAATATTGGTTATTATAATAGCCTAAAGCCTGCCTCGATAAATTGGACTATCCAACACAAATATATTATTTCAATTTGAATCAGTAGTTCCTGAGCTTAGCGGGTTCAACCAAACAAACAAACTCTTCAGCCTTATAATATTAGTATGATTAAATTCGTAATAATAATAGAAGTGAAATTTTCCTCTAATGAATTAATTTAGAAACGTTTATATCAACAAATACATTTTGCTGAAATATAAATTAATTACGCCCGAGGCGCTGAAACCGTCCGAAAGTGATTCCGTTTCACGCTGAAATGTACACCAGCCTCTTTACAGAAGTTTCGCAACTTTCAGGTATGGCCAAAAAGTTTCGGGCAACGCTTTGTAAATAGAAAGAAGTGTTTACACCCGAAAAGTCATATGTTACTATGTAGTCATAAATATTAAATTTTGTTACATACAATATAATTATTATTATAAATTTATTAGTCATGATACAACCATTTTTTTATCTACATAGTTACAACCAATTATTTGTATGGGTTCATTTTCAAACACCAGTCAAATCATCCAAAATTTGATAAGTAAATAATAACTAATTGTACCTATGTTAAATTTATAAAATTACTAGTAGCGACCCACCCCGGCTTTGCACGGATGGTACTTACAGGTACTTACTGTAACCATAAAGAATTATACTTCTTCATCAACTTCCCATTGAATCACTCGATCTATTGATGAAAACCGCATTGAAATTTGTTGTGTAGTTTGAAAGTTCTAAGTACAGATTTAATAATACAAGGAGATAGGCCAAGCCGGGCGGTTAACTTGTGACATGCGACATTGCCGCCAGTTCCTCGTCCGATAAAGTCAAGTGATTACGTACGTATGTCAGAAAGAAATATCCGATTTTCTTTCAAAATACCGTCCTGTTCAACTGTAACATGCAATCAATGCAGTGAATCAGTTATTTATCAAGTAATGGAATAACTTTTCACACGTAAGAACGTAGATTTATATTTAAAAAACAATATTTAAACAAATAGTCCGCCTTTTATTCATAAAATACAATCGCTTTAAGTTATGCGTTACTATCTTACAAATTGTATTATATTGCGGTTGTTGAGGCTGTTGAGCTGGCTGAAAGTTAAGCTTTCATTGCTTCGCAGTCCTAAATACGCGCGCAATGAATAGTGTATATTACGGTATGCTCAACTAGAACCATGTTATGTAGTACGGACGCTGATCGTGACACTCGGTCTTCCTCTGAACTCGGCGATTCGACCGATCTTCTTATATTTATATAATATCTGTGGTTCTAAGCGTATAGACGGAAAGAGCTACCTACTTTGTTTTATACATGTATAAATATAAAATATTAGCTGTCTCGGCCACGCATTGCTGTGGTAATTTCATACTACTGTCCTATTACATTGAATTTGCAGTAAAAATAAACTGAGGACTACTTATCAAGAACAAAACTATCCTATCTCTCAAGTTGGAACAAAACAAACATTTAAAAAAAAGTTCAAATCGGATTTTTCAGTTTCAGAGTTCATCCCGGACTAACATCGTGACACGGGAATTGATTTAATAGATAATATCTATTTGTTATCTAAACGGAACACGCGGAGTTTATAACACAATAAAATTCCCGTGGAACATCTAGTGATAAAACGAATTCAGTAATCATCATTCACCCCAGAGACGTCCATGGTTGAACATAGGCCTCCCCCAAGGATCTCCAAACCGGTCGGTCCTGCGCTGCCCGCAACCAGCGGCTTCCCGCGACCTTATTTCAATAATAATCTAACTTTATATATATCTTCGGTTTTATTCTAAAATGTCGTTTCTAATTTTGGACCGTAGTAACAAGTCTAGACGAAACGAGAAGGGTCAGCCGAGGGCACGCCCCGGGCCTATTTAAGTCTGTCTGACCCATCATTGGCTCAAATTTCATGAAATCCTATAGGGTTGACATGCTGAGATTAATACTGTCATTGTTCTTAAAGGTCATATAAACCTATTAAAGCTATTATACGGCTATCACTGTCAATATTGTCTAATATAATCTTATGTATTTACTATTAGCTTTTTTCCGCAACTTCGTCCGCGTGGAATAGTTAAACTGGGCAGCATTTTAATTTTTGTTGGGTACCTACTTAATATTTTACTACATACACATGGTTCCAATAAATATAGGTTTAGTTTTCTAACTTTCATTTCCTATTTCACCCTCATGTGGGTTGAAATTTAAAAAAAACGAACTTTAATTTCCCAAGTTCAAGGAGATAAACATTCTTTCTGTGTCATCACAATATATTCTGGAACTGTATGTAAAGAAAAATATTATGCATTTTTCTGAGTAATGCCATACGCTACGCACAATGTCTAGGAAATACTAGGAGGAAACACGATACTCGTTTCCATAGAATAAACAATTCCTTTGTGGGCCAATGTATATGTTTTTACAATAAGCTTTCGAAGAATATTAGAGATTTGCTTGTTAAAAAGTAAAAAAAAATCTGTAAGAACTAAATTATATAAAAAAGCTTATTACAAGATAAATGATTATTTAAATGATCATTTGGAGCGTGGGAGTAAAGTCTGCCTAAAATTTACGCATTCAAATTACATACATGGGTACACGCAATTGCTTCATGTTTTTTTAAACGTAATAATATTCACAGAATGATTTTATGGTAAATAAAATATTTAAATATACAAAGGAATTTACATTGTTAGCCGAATTGCAAAGAAACCAAATCCCATAGCAAAATGAGCATGCGTTAATGAACGTTTATTTATACATAAAATAATTGAAGGTAGTAACACAATAACATAGAAGTTTAGGGTTACCTGCGTAACATTGTAATTAACGTTAGCAAAATGTTATGCTATGTAAATTTGTATAATAATTTATCACGAAGGAATCATCTCCGGTAAACGGCGTCATATATCGCTAGGTACAATTTTAATTGTTAAAATTAACAATTTAATTGTTTTTAAATAATTAAATATTAATAAGAAAAATGTAGAACGAAGATTTATTGACACAAACACATGCCTTATGTGTAAAGACAACAAAAATCATTGGAGCCCTTACAATGTTGTTGTTTTCCTATTATACTCGTACATAACGCACCTGTTTGTGTAAATCCTTTTAAAACCAATTTAATATCTAAGAATAAGAAACTTAACTATTGTTAGTGTGGATAGCGTAGTGTGTAAGGGCCTTTTGTTCCCACCCAGAAGGCACTAGTTCGAACCCTGCCACGTACAAATGTGTTTTCAAATTTTGAATTCATATGTACGTTTATTCATGTACCTGCACACACCTATAAAGAAATTCTTAGGTTGTGCGTGAAGTCGACCAACCCGCACTTGGCCAGCGTGGTTGTCCTCGGTGGGGACATTATATGACCTGTTTATGAAGAAACTAAAAACAGATAATGTAAATTAACTAAATATAGATCATTGGCTTCTTCAAGACGTCAAAGGGGAATTTCACTTCACCAAACCCTTATTGAATCTGTCGCCCTCACAGACACCTGTTCCACATTAAACGAAGCGACTTTGGCATTTGGCTCGCCCAGTAGCGTGCCCTCCCAACGGACCTACAGGGTAATTGAGACCCCAACTGTTTGGCGAATTGAACATTCGAGAGAGATTTCTAGCTTCATAAAAGATCTCGAAATTTCCGGAAATTGGGCTGAAATTTCAAAACTTCTGGTGAATACAAGTTTGATGCCTTGTAGACATAAATATTTAAATCATGTTAATGAGTTATGTCTCTGCGATTGTCAGCAGTTAAGTAGAGCGTAGTGATTATGATTCCAGCTGGCCAGTGCAAGATTTTTACATACTATAAACCTTATAGAAACTTATTATTTTGCGTAGGTATAGGAACTTATGCACCATTATGCCTCCAGTATTTTATGAACGTATAATCTACAAAAGAAACCTATACATTTGGGGAGACCCAGAAATATTAAAACCATCTAAGATAGGAAGGGCCTAAAATTTTGAAGTACTTAGCATCAGCAAAAACAATAGACTTATGTAGACAAGACATAAAGAGGCACAAAGTCACAATAGATCTTTCAGGTCGAATTGAATGAATGTTTATTTTAATTGGCACATAAAGTACAATTACAAAATAACAAAAAAAAATACACGAAAAGTAGCAATTAGCTCCAAAATCACTAATGACACTAAATCGTTTTGCGGTGAAACGTTATTATGGGCGTGGTTAGTTTCAAAATGATCACTATGAATTATACCTTAATTGTGTCAGTATTATTATGCAGTGTAAGCTGCATTTAATAATTATTCAACCAGCTATTGTATTCCAAAATGGATTACTATTTTAAACCGAACAACAAAGTACATTAACAAAGCAGCATTAGGTTCGAAATCAAGTGAATGTGTGCTAGTAACTTGACTAAAATCATTATGATTGCTTACGTTTTATTTAAAACTCTTCTATTCATTTCAGTCGTTATACACGGTATTTGTAAATACACTAATAAGTTCAAAAAAATTTGAAGATATCATCAATTCAAAAGTTCCCAAAAAAATTTACTATAGAAGCAACTCTGAAATAGCGAAATAAATAACAGCTGTTTCAATATTTCAGGTGATTAAGAAAGTGTAGAAAAGCTTATATTTTCTTCGAGATTTTTCAGAGACATGCTTTGATAATAAAAGTTGTTTACTTATAATGTTTTTCTATACTAATATTATAAAAAAGAAAGATGTGATTGTTTATTTGTATTGAAAAAGCTCCGAAACTACTGAGCTGATTTGTTAAATTCTTTCATATTTAGAATCTTACATTATCCCTGATGAACATAGATGATTTTATTTAAAAAAACCTCCAAGCGGATGAAGTCGCGGGCGGAGTGCTAGTTTTGTAATATAAATGGATCCAGAAATCTCCATCCCACGTAACCATAGTAAAAATTCGATATATCAATACGATTCATAAACATAGTAGTAATTCAATACCTATGTTTATATTGGGCGCGTCCAGACCCTATACAATTATCCGAGTGAATAATGCAACGCAAAAGCTAGTATAGCGTAGTTACCTTTGACGATTTAAATGTAATATTTTATACTTTTAAATCATCAAAGATAACTAGCTAGTGCGAGAGATAATAAAAATATAATAATACACGCATAATATTATGTCATGTTTTTGTGTTCGCACGATGAATAGTGAGCACAATCTGGACACTAAATAAATATTTTGTATTGAACTCATCGTCCAATGAGAATTAACGCATCGTATCGTCGTACGATCGTTTGCCAACTAGCCGACAATGCCGCAAGGTGCTTCTTCACGCCTATCTTAAATGGCTCAGGATTGTATCTCATATTACACGCGTAATATGAGATATTCACATGTTTTTGAAGTTATTTATTAGTCTATTATAAACATAGATATAATTTAAAAATCCGAAAAGTTGATTGATTTTTGGCGGTGTCATATATGTGTGGTTTTAATTTGGAATTTGTCAGAAAATGGTGGTAGATGAAGGTCACTCTCGTCAGGCTGTCTCGGCTTCGTCACCAGACCACCGGATTTACGGTGTTAAAGATATTCGCTCTACTGCTTTCTGTGTCGCCATAATATTGTTGTCGAGATTTATTTACCTTGAAGCGGAGATGATTATGCTCAACTACTTTATTGCATTCTTTTCACGCCACTTTAAAATGACCCAGGATTTCAGAAAAAAGGGATACGTGTACTGGCAAAGATTTTATTTCTTGATAGTGCTACATAGGAAAGATTAAATGAAGGAAGGAAAATTTAAAATTCATATAGGTACTTTTATTCAAATCTATACAATAATATTGACTAATATTCACTTTTAGGGTTATTATTCGACAATTGGTTACATCCATCTATTTTTATCATAGTAGACATTCTATCGTTGTATGTGTCCATTTTCAAAATGAATCTGGGCTCATGCTCTCCATCAAACACGCGACCTACTTTCTGGTCTATTCAAATACACCGCTTTTGCACCAGAATATAAAGGCTTTTAACTGAAAAATAATATCTTTCCCTTTTATGTTATTCTTGGTTTAATGGCTTTAGAAGAGGCTTGAAGTGGGCCAAAGTGCCCAAGTAGAGTGTCGCCTTTTTGTACGAGCCATCAAAGCCACTCACGGATTTCTCACCTCTCCTCATGATGGCTTCTCGGACTTACAATTGTAAGGGCTTTGGAATGTCTAGACCACTTCATAATTAGTCTCTCGCTTTGTTGATTTGGTATAACGGAATTGATGACGTTGCTTTGCAAGGATCTGGAAGATGGTGTGTAAGGTACGTTCTTAATTGTTGGTTGTGAGGTTAGTATCTCTATACCAAGAGTAAGATTCCTTATTGAAACAGACCTTAATGTTATTGTGAATTTAAAAATGTATACACGGGGTTTCATAGATACATGGTCAAACGGCTACCTATCCGTACTAATATTGTCATATAAATAGTATGGAGTTAACAAAAATTGTAACACAAATTTAAAATTTCTCCATAAAACTATTTGTAAACGATCAATAAAACAAAATGTTAGATTCTTTCAGTTACAGCTGAATATCCTCAAGATAATACGCTTAAAAAACACAGTGTTTCAACCTTATTTGTTGTCAAAAGAGTTCCTACACTTTTTATAAAAAAGAAATATAAAATCGAGATACTATTTTCGATTGTTTTTTGTTTCCTAATTGTGAAAAAATCGCGAAAAAAGTTTTGAGTGAAGATATAATAAATCGGTATTTGCAAATAAATGGTTTTCTTTAAATATTGATAAAAGTAAATAAATAAAATAACACAGTCCACATCGGGTGAAGGTTTTACTTACACGAAGCTTAAGTGTTATTTGTTATGTTTTATAAGTTGGTCGTAACATTTTCGTGGCACACCCAATACCATGATAATCACCATAATTGGTGCACGTAACACGAAGTCGTCAAATTGAGTCATTACCACACTAGTTATATGGAGGGCTATTATTTTCAAGTTATGTTTGACAAAGTTTAAGCGTTACACAGCAATTAATAAACGGGAGTGGAGCGAAGTTATAAGAGCTGGCGGATGGCTGCACTAGGACGTATGGAGAACTAACTTCGGTCTAAAGTTTAACAGTAAAGCCGTTATGTGTTATCATTTATAACATGTGTGTGTCAAGGTCTCTAAATTTTAATCTAAGAACAGAGCGAGGAGGAAAGAGGACCCTGTCCCGAGGAGCTTACCTCCTCCTTTACAGAAGAACGTCCTCAAATATCACTGCCTTTTTATAAGGTTAATACGTTATATAAGTAAGAAATTTATAGTTAAATGTATAAGGATAGCATTTCCATTTCCATTAAGTTTTAAGCATAATATTTAGAAAATATTTACATGTCTACTGTTCAATTTACAGGTACGTACCTAGGGACATGTGGAATACCATGCGACTGGTACCAACCTCTTTTATATCTCCTTCAGGATTGTGGCTGATACACGCTAAACTCTTAATAAAGAAACTACTGAAACGATTCTGATGTAACTTCCACAATTCCAGTTGGAGTTTACCTTTTTTAATCTAGGGAAATGCTCATAGCACCCTCGTCTGTTCCGGGCGGAGCAGACGAGTAGTGTGGGACTATCCGTGAAGCGGACCCTACTCACTAAAACCCTAGGATGACGCCTTAGCGCTGTTGAGAAGAAGTTTCAAAGAATGAGCCCTCATTGCGAAAGAGAGTATTGTTCTTCCGCGGACGTCATGTGGCACTCCGTCGTCCTACTCATGGCGTCGTGTTGTTAGTGATCGAGTGCCCCGCACCAATCGCTTGACGCCGCGAGGGTCGCCACCGAGGATTGGTTCTCTCCCGATCCCGCTCTGCGTCCTCCTTCTGAAGCATGCCCTCTTCACAGAAGGAGACCGCTGTTCGCAGGGAGTTTTGGTCTGCCAGTATAGCCGCAACTACTGCTGGCGGAGAGAGATCTCTCTCTACCGATCTGGGACACTGGGATCACATGGGACACTCCTCCAGCTCCCGTCGGGGGACGAGAGGGGTATGTGGAAATCCCCAGGGCTGAACCCCGGGTCTACCCACTAAAACAATCCAGCGGCACTCCCTCTTCGCCATATATGATGGAGGATTGGGAAACCGGCAGAGCCCTATCTTCCAATCCCCGCTGGCGATTGCCCGCGTTGGACTTTACCTAGTCAAACTAAAATAGATTTTTTGCAATCCGACTTATAGTTTTTGAAATGTACTGTGACAAACATACATACACTTATCAAATTTTGCATCCATGTTAAGAAGATGGTATGCCTATACTAACATATACAAAAACTGTGTAGTTAGGTCAATATTAAATATGTATGTATAAACGGGTCGATTGATAACCTTCTTTTTTTTAAGTCGTTTAAAACCGGACCTTATCGTTCCGCGTACCTTCAAGAAACTTTCAATCATAGGGTGATGAAGCAATTTCCTATGCAGTTTTACATATAGGGGCTTGCCCTCTGTCATGTCTACGATATTTTGTGTTATAAGTAACGGTCGGGATGGTAATAATAATAACCATGTTAATAGGCCGCTGTGCGTCGTGATAGCCGGAGCCTTCCGCACCCCTATAATAGAACATTTAAATGCAGTCATTCGGAAGTTATAAAGTTCTCGAATCAGTTATTCCCACTTCGTGATAACAAAAAGGGACAATAAAGTGAATCCTTTTGTGTATTACAAGATAACGGAGACAATGAAGGAATTATAATTTTAAAGCTATAAGAATAGGACTCATTATTCATTTGCAGATTTTTGATAATATTATACTGTTTTTCTAAGTAGACGACTTATGTGTTTAGGTCCTAATTCTGGAAAAAAATCTGTTCACTACCACTTATGTGCAGACGGTAAAGATTTTCTTAATAGGAAACCTGCATGCTCCGCAAATCTTAAACTAATTGCAGTAACACTCAAGATTCACACTTACATATCACAATCTAAGCTTACACAACACTAATTAGACCGTTATCTGCAGCCTGACATCTCGCCACAGAGGCTGCGGTTTACTACGAGGGTGTTATAATAGAATTACTTGTTTCCCTTTCAGCAGGTCTTGGCTCGGGGTCAGGCAGAATTGCAGGAGCACATTAACTTGATTACTGCTTTGCATCACAGTATTGTTGACAAGTATATATGTAGTTACAGTTCTCTAATCTTATGTGATATTTAAATATTTGTACTCGTCTTGGTATTAAGTAAAAAGTTATTTTTGTAAATCTCAGATATTTCTTGAATGAAATATTGAGATTTACGAAAAAGTGGTAATGTCTATTTCTATAATTGTCATCACCTATGTTAGTAGGTATACAACATACACGAAGAAGTTTTGTAAATGAATAAAATATCTTTGTGTTTAGATATTTAATTCAAGTTTAATTCATTTACAAAACTTCTTCGTTACAAAATTTTGGTGACACAACTATTAAGTGAAAAAAATACCTGTTTAAGATAGTAGCCCTTTCAGACCGTGGTAGCTAAAATAAGGTAAGTTAATAAACAAAAAAACAAACAGATCTAGATTTTTTTTAAAAAAAACTTATGTTATTTGCTCTTAATATTATGTTATGCGTGTGTCAGTGTGGTGTGCGTGCGTGTGTGTATGTGTGCGTGCGTGTGTGTATGTGTGTGTTCGTGCGTGCGTGTGTGTGTGTGTGTGTGTGTGTGCGTGCGTGCGTGTGTATGTGGGTTTGTGCTTGTATAATATTAGGATTTTACGTTATGCCAAAATATTATTATGTCATCATTTTCAGTATTTATTTAAAGTATTTATTAGTTTAGACAGTAATTCTATATTAAAAAAAGGTATTATAAAGTAGTTTAAACTATTGGAAAGTAGTTTAATCATGTTGGGAGTTTAGTTATTTGTCCATGATTTTAAGATTAATAGATTGGGAATTGGGCAAATTCCTATACTAAAATGTAGTGTCATTTTACTGTAATGACATATTATGCTACAGTACCTGCTGTATAGACCTATATTATTATGTGTACCTACCTATAGTAAGTAACATTAACAGAGCAGTGATTTCACTAACCTTTTAGTGTCTACTGCGTATTAAGGATTAATGCTGCAGTTAATGCTAGGAAATTGGGTCAGGAGTAAGCAATTATTTTCGACTGTGCGCTGAACACTTTTTGTAATGAAATGAATACCGGATTGTAGGTACTGGATTTCATGTTAACACGGATTTTTTTTTCAATAATGTTTGGCACCCAAGCTGGCAGTGATGTTTGATGAGAAGTTCTCACTATATCCTGTAAACGATGCGATGGGTCGGACACCCCAGTTCGTGACATTCAGTCGAAACCCATTTGGGCGAAGATAATCGAAGCATCGTAGCTATCAAAAAGCCATTTTGTCGATGGGCCATTCGAAAAGCCAAAGATGTTAGCCAGAAGGTTTTATTTATTTAACCACTTATGGATGCAAAGCCTGTAAAAAACAAAATAGGTAATTACGTTAGTGAAAAATCTTAGTCAATCCGGTTTCCGCTGAATTGTTAGTAATTAAAATAAATTCGTAAATAAAATGCCTTCATTAATCAATCCGAAATTTATCTGAAATTGGGTGTTGGTCCTGTGGCCCTGATGCTAAACTTTCATTCCCTACAACAGTAATTAAAGACAAAACATTTATCTTAATAAAAAAATATATAAATAGAATCATACAATTTTTAAAGTTAAAAACAAGTTTTTTTTATGTTAAAAAGAAGTTATGATAATTACGAAACCATTTGGAGCTTTGGTCATCTAGAACACTGTATATATTTTTTCAGAATTTTTTACTTGCTAAATTATGTGATATTTAAAAAAAAAACTAAATGTACCCAAAATTAATCTTTTTTTTTAATTTATGGCCCAAACTTCAAAGATTTGACATTTGTGTCATCTTTTTTGTACTTTTGTAGAGCCCATGACATTAACCCACAAAATCCTACAGAATCCTATAGTTGCACTTGCGTCGTTTTAGATTGAGTAAGTTTAGAAATTTTAAATTAAAAAACTTAGAATAAATACTTTTTTAAATTTTCTTTTTATATATATTTTTTAAGTAGTAGGACCACGAACGAACGAACGAACCATACTTTTTTTATTAGAACTGGTGTTTCCATTAAGCAGTGGGACCATGAGTAACAGTGGGACAAAATTGGTGGGACCACGAGTCAAAAATCGCATAAAGCAACATAGTCATCTATGTTCACAAGTCAGCGTAGTGAAATGTCTTAATATGGCAAAAAATTTAATAGTCAAGTCCTGAAGTCCTGGCTTAGAGACTATGTAGGTGCTCATCTACGATTAATATAATACCATACGTTATCACACATAATGTAATTTTATCATCATTAACTCATTAACAATGTGCATAAAACAATAAATCAGCTTTGTATTCAAAATATGTTTCGAGTAGGAATTAGGTACTATTTTTAGAATCAAATTATATGAGGATTTGTGAAAGAGTTTAGGTGTGAAAACATAATAACGAAACAAAATGAGAAAGTAATCCAACCCTTTCTAAATGTTCTTTGTGGCTTACTTAGTATTTTTAAATTTTAATCATTCCAAATTATACTGTCGGTTATAATCAAATTTCGTAAATTACGTTCTCTTTAGTTGATCTCACTTGAAGTGTTGCCTAAATTGAATGTGCATAATTTATTTACCAAATATACAAAGCAGTTATTTTAGAGACTTGCTTAGACTTGGCAAAATAATTCATGCTGTTAAAATGCTTAGCGCTCTGATAGCCCGAGAGGTGATAGACATACGTATTTGAGTAGGTACATGAGGCAAGTAGATAACCTGTTATATAACTCTCCTATACCCTAACTCTGGGCTGCAGACCTGGCTGGTAAGTGGTAGGGCTACGTCAGCCCCTTATATCTTCAAAGTTCTTGTGACGATCCGAATCTTTTATACCATTAAATTGAAGATTTCAAGAGTTAAAAAATAAATTAGCCAGTTCATTTATACGGTTCTTTAACTTTGCCAGACAGAGGCTTGCAAAGCTTTTTTGCAATACCTACTTAAATGCTACTGCAATGTTGCAGCATTCCAAAAGCAAAGCATTCCATACGCAATGCTGTGAGATAGCAAGAGTATGCTATGGACTTATGCTATGGATGGTACCTATCCAAAGCTTAACACGTTGACTGTCCAGGCCAAATCGAATTAACTCCTTATGACGTCCATTAGTGCTTAATTTTTTTCATAATAAAAACTTGTTGGATCATTTGATATTTTTTTACCTCAATATCTAGATATCTAGCTTCGACGTCCCTGTGATATTTTTTAATGTAACTGAGACGTTCATGAAAATAAAAGACATTGATTTCGTATACCCACTTGCGTCACATGTGATGCATGAACGTGGGATTGGGTATATAATTGTATCATATGTGATGCAGGGACAGTTGACGTGTTAAGTTCACAATAATAACAAGAATACTAACAACGGGTAAACATACGTAATAGTAGACTTTCCAATACTCTTTTTAAGCATTTTTGACAGATATATAGATGTGGTATTAATTTTAGTTTATAATATGTAATCCTGAACTATCCTTGATACCTTGATAAATCAACACGAAGATCTACATGAGTTATAATACAAATTATGTGTAGTCAACTTCAAGTTAAGCGACTGTAATTAAAATCTCTATGAAGATGTTAAGCCAGAATTAGGCGCGTTTCAACACATGAGCCCCCGACGTATTAGATTATGGAATTTCAGAACTTAATTCCGCCATACGCGGTTTAAGGTCTTTACCCACTACACTGTATCATACCATAGCCGTACCTAGATAGACGTTACCGTAGCTAACTGTACTGGAAAGTACAAAATAGTAGATTTTTCTGGCAACAAACTATTTATTATCAGAGTGGCTATTTGTAAATTATCTGGCGGAGTCGAGTTCAATCCATTTGCCTTTCCTTTTGCCATTAGTTTGTTATTTTTTAAAAAAATACAAGGAGTAGTACCCGAGTTATTATTCTAATAACACACGCGAGACTCCACATAAACATAATACACGTCGATTTTTAACTCAATCTACCGTACAATTTATTTTAAATTCTTACATGTGCACTGGACATCGGTTAAATGCGTAATAGTATTCCCACGAAACCATTAATCCCTACTACTATTTTAAATGCGAAAATATATCTGTCTACATGTGTGTTACGCAATCACGCCTAAAACACCGAACCGATTTTGATAAAATTTTGTATGGAGATAGGTAGGAAGTATATTGGATACTTTTTGATAACCGACACTGACCGAAATAGCCATGTGATGCAGGCAGAGTAGAATAGCATCACCCATATACTCCAATGGGTGTTGTAGAAGGCGACTAATTGATCAGCAAAGGTGTATCGATCACCTTATACTCCGTCCACCAATCCACATTGGGCAAGCGTGGTGGACTACAGCCTAAACTCCTTTCGATGTCAAGAATAGACATTGTGCCCCAGCAGTGGGTCGAATTATAAAGGCTGTTATGATTAACCGACATTTAATTCTTGATTGTACACAATAATATAATAACAACATAGTGCAGGAAAAAAAAAACCATGTACAAAGGTGAGCTTATCTCTAAAAGAGATGTCTTCCAGCCAACCCTAGCATTAGTCTAAGCGTTTAAATGCGGGAGTATTATGTACACGGCATATAAAAAAATATAAATAATAGCTGGTGCCTATCTAAAATTATAATACTAAACTTAGATAAATATATTATATTTATAAATACATAATTTACATTAATATTTAACTAGCGTAGCCTCGGGCGACCACTAGTTAAGGATAGATAAAAGATACTCCTTTTGCGTTTACATGTATGGTTATGGTCATGTTATGATACGGTGCTGACACTTAGTGGGCATAGTAGTTCGTACATACCTTCCGTGCCGAACACGGTTTTAAAACGGCCATTGTTATGATACGTTGTAGTGTGTAGACACCTTAAACTTTTACGTTGCCATCGACAATGTTACACTACAATAGAAACGAAAGGGCTGACTAAAACTTTTTGATTTAGGGCCGTGGGTAACCACAGGTCAGTTGGGCTCTGATTAATCATTGTTTTGTTCTATTGCCAACTATTAGTTTTCTCAGTACCTCTGTTAATGTTGTTTTCGTAAATTATTTTGTCGAAATCACTTTTGACAGCCGGAAGATAAATTAAATGCTTGTTCTTTCGCTTGTCCACAGATTCGTATAATAATATTTCATTTAGGATATGACTAGGGTGAGTTTGAGAACGCTTTTATTTTTGTTAATGCATATTGTAAAAAAATCTGCGTTTATTTTTTTATACTATAAAAAGGTACAACGGTGTAAGAAACTTATGTTAAAATATAGAAGTGTTTGTGTAAGAGGTTGTGTCAATTTGTTTTAAAAAGTGGTGTGGTGAAAAGATTTCGATGTAGGTACTTAATAGATACATTCTCAGGAACTTCGGGGCTGTGATTCGAACACGAGCCTTCTCGGTTTCAGTTCGAACCACAATTTCGAATTACATGAAGTGTAACCATAATTTTTCGTAAATTTAGTTGCTATTCCGCTAGGTACTAATAATGAAGCAATTTGTGTATAATGGTATTGGTCACACATTTACAATATTCTTGCATGATAGCAGTAGTTAGTAACATTTAATGTATAACTGTTTATTATACCGAATAAATGAAAAGCAAAGGTTTATAGATTTTTTTATACACCAGTTCAACAGTGACTCGATCCTACCTAATAAGTGGAAGTGGAGTCCAACTGCTAAAGAATGGACGGTACCCTAGCTAACCTACAACGTACTTCTTCAAGCCTTCTTTAAAGGATCTAGGTTGAAGAAGGAAACATGTGTCTTCCAAATAGAAGAGTTCGAGATTATAAGTTTTTCGCTGTCTATGATGCCGAAAAACGGGCATCATAGACAGCGAAAATCTTTCTATGATGCCCGTTTCAATCAATTCATCAAGGACCACATTACACCACTTAGATAAAAATATATCTACTTACCTATTAAAATTTTACATTATAGTTCCTGAATAATTGTATAGCACAGGTTTTCTTTTATTGTTAGACCTTAACAAGAGGGGAAAAATGTTTCAATGACTTGTTTTTGTTTGAGGCGAGTATCACTAGTAGGGGTCCCGAAGTGGGTCGGCTCATTAATGTGTTGCTCTCACTCCAGCCTCGCTTTTGATCGCGACACTAATTAAAATCATTGATGTTGGGAAACCGCTGATGCATTCCCTCTGAGTTTCAATTTTGTTAATTATAATTTTTACGTGCGCTCTTGAACGTTGTGCTTCTGAATTTAAATGATAAATAAAATAAAGTAAACAGAATGCAGATAAAGCAGACTTTTTTTATTGCAAGGGTGTAACAAAATACGCATGTTGTATTTTGGCGCCCACAGGGTTGACGATCAATTATGAGGAATAATTGAAATAATCGTTGAGAATTTTACATACCTAATGTTGAAGTCTGTTGCGAGAAATTTCACGTCAAGCACTCTAAATACTTAAAAAGGACACCTACTTACTACACATACCATAGCTTTTAAGACTATTTTTTCCGTTTTCTACCTACTTAAGAAATATTTTTTTTAACACAAACTCTTGCTGCAAGAGTAAATTCAGGCAGCAGATAACAGGCCTACCTAATTTTGGGTGGGCTTATAGAGCACTATGCCACAAACCACATGCTCAAGAAAATGCAAATTTCGACTACATCGAATTGCAGAGAATGTGGGTGCGACCGGGAATCCATGGAACACTTGCTGTGTGACAACGATCCCATATCCAGATTAGAATGAATATCCTGGGAATGGCCTATCCAAGGCCAGAGCACTTTATGCTCTTCTAGTTTGGCTGATGGCCTACATATTCAAGAAGCGACAAGAGCAAGGCCGCGGACTCGGAGCCAACGACGAGCGGGGCGACGGCGACAGCAGCGGCACGACAGCGGGACGGCGGACGCCGCGCCGACCCGGAATCAAAGCCAGCGATCAGATCAGCGCTAAAGCGGCATAGTGTTGTGTTATCAGAAAGAAGTGTCTTTGTCCAATCAAAAATAATTTTCTCGTCAACGTCGTCAGCGGGCATTTTGGAAAGTCGGTCGATAAAAAGCAATAAATAAAATGCACAACACTACATCAATTCAGACGCGCGGGCGCCGCTTGACTGGAGCGCTTGTAAACAAGTAACGTTTGAGACCAGGAATGGCGACTTGTAAAACTCTGACTACTCAAGAAGAAAAAGAAGAAGAACGTCAACTAACGAAACCGAAGACAAATTTGTATGGATGAACGAACAGTAGGTAGGCGAACCACAAGACTACAGTGGCGGTTTAGCCATAAAGGGCGTAGAACACTTATCGGCTAGGAAAGGGAACATGACCGTATCACCCTTTTGGAAGGCATATCATCTTAGTCCCCAGGATGGCAACGCGCTTGCAGTGTTAAGTGATTTACCCTTAATATTGCAAGTGTCTATAGGCGACGGTTACCACCAAGGTTTGCCATCTCGCAATATATAAAAAAAGATAAGTGTGGTACAACATTTACACTTTAAAAGGTTATTCCGAAAAAATCCACTATCGAAAACATTACTTTAATGTCATAAAATCACTTAACACAGTATAGAAATAACACGATGAAAACACATGCACTGTAATTTATTCGCAGACAACTTTGATTGTGCTATAATTTACTTGATGACATGTTCTTTAGCGGTTTGTCAGCTAGAGCTAACAGCATGTGGCTGAGTAAAAGCGTTTCCTTTGTACTGCCAATTATTGATGTTTACACGAGCGTGCCATTTATTTTTAGCGTTAAATAATCGAATGTACTGGATCGATGGATCATATCCGGCTCGAAGGACCACTGGTTATACACCAGTTGAGATTAGGTAGGACATCGACGAACACGTAATCTGCTAAAATCTGTTCCGCCGACATAATCTGATTTCAAGAAACCAGAGTAGGTATTTTCAACTCATTAAATGATGACTATTCTAAATGTTGTATTTCTTTTTCTAAATTAATTATTTATACTAACTGGATCGAGGAGATTGATGGCACCGCGGTTCTTCGTAACGATCATGAAAGCTAACCTACCAAGTGCGCAGTCAGTACTTGGATGGGTGACCGAAAATTTTTCAACTCGCTTTTCCTCCGTGATTCGGAAGGTACGTTAAGCTGGTGGTCCCGGGTGCTGACGAAAGATAACAGTCGTTCCTAAGGAGGATTAGTGTCAGATAGTTGAATTTGTTGAACGTGCTCAAAGATCGATTCTAAAGGTATTATTAATGAAAAAAATTACATACAGCACTGTAAAGGTATACGAAGACTGCAATGTTCTTACTGTCAGGCAGCTATACATCTTGCTATGTGTACTAAAAACTCACAAGCAGAGTATTCCTAATGATAAAGTTAACGCCAAACGAAATCCATATAGTGTAATACGCAAGAAAATAGTAAAAACTGTTTTTGCACGTGATCAGTATGATTCTAAATCAATTATTATGTATAATAAAATAAATAGAATACTACACATTTACAATATGTCTTTTATAGATTGTAAAAATACGTTAAGTGCTTGGCTAAAACAAATGGATTATTATAAGACTGAAAATTTGTTATAATATATTGATATCAAAATTTGTAAAAAGTATTTATTTACTTATTTATATATTTATTTATTAAATTTTCTCTTTCTGTATTTATAATAATTATTTTATTTATAAGCTTATAAGTTAAGAGTACATTAAGAGTAGTATAAATAGTGTTATAATTTTTTTGAACATATTTTTGTATACCGAAAAATGAGGATTTTCGAAATGATTAGTTGAACATGTTACCTAGTTACAATGTAAGAAGAGCGCTTTATCCTAGCACAAGTTTATATAAACTTAAATGGATAAAGCCTACACATTATGTAAGAAAACATGTATTTTTACCAATAAAATATTTGTATTTGTATTGTATTTGTAGATAGGCGGGCGGCCCTAAATATCTAATTCATAAACTTATACTTAGCAGTATTGTCGATATCAAGACATACTGAACCGACCTCAAATAAATTGTAAGCAGGGTAGGGAAAAGACTTAAGTACTAAGATTACATAAATTTTGAGCCAGAATAACAAGGTAGTCAATAGTTCGTAAAGTCTTAGCTTTCTGGACATCGTAATGGTATAATTTCTCAACGATTTTTGTGACAAAACATATTGGCCTATCGATTTGACATAGATTCCATTCTTTATATTATAAAGAAGAAAATCTCAGCCAAAATATCGAAGAGCCAATTAGGTAAACGATATTGGATTCGCAACGATTTCATAAGCCGAAACTTTGAACAAAAACACGTCAACAAACTCAACAGAAAGCTTAATTGAACTCATTCTAAAGTACTCTTAAATTAATATTGTGATTGAGTTCAGATGCAGTTAGTCTCACTGCATTAGGACTGCATGTCGCCAGCACACTGACCAAGCCGCTATCACACCAACTGCAATTTCACCAACTTCAACATCTGATAAAATATTTTCTGGAAAGCAAATATCTAACTAAATTGATCGGGGGTATTGTAAGAATATCAGACACAGATGTTGAACATGTAATATTTTTGAAATTGTAAATAAGAAATAACGGTAAGAAAAAGGTTCCGGTATTAGTTATTGTTGTTTACCATCATTTCATTAAAAAAACCTTGGATAAAGACAATAAAGATGTCACGAAGTTTATAATCTCTCCGGTAAACCAAGCGACACGTGCAAATGCGAGTTGCATAACGCATCCGGCCCTGTTGCCGTGTTTACGACTCGTGCAGGAAATCACTGAGAATATATTACTAGTGTACAACAAAACATACATATAAAATAATGGGTACCTAACCTAAGGCGTAAAGCTCTAGTGAGGTTCACAACTTTACTTTTGTATGATCTAGGATTGTAAGGAGGGAACACGTTATGGCCCCTCTTCACAATCGGCCAGGATGGACCAATAAATGATCGGGCATGATCGCCCCGATTCTGGCTTACCTCTCCACACAATCGTGAGTGTTCATTCCCGTCACTGTCGTCCGTTCAAGATGGACGTCGAAGTGGTAGCGGCTGCTGCTATCTATTTGCTCAGTATATTTAATCATTATAAGAATGTGCATCAAAAAATAGTTGTAAAAATGTAAAATTAAAAATTTTAATTACTTAACCCCGACACAAAAAAAAATATATATTTTTTTCTCTCGGCCTTTTAACTTCAAACCAATTTTTTATGTGTCGGGGATTCCTTAATTTTCTTATTTTTATTTCCCTTTTTTTTTAAATTACTTGTGGACCCTAATTCCGATAGATAGCTAGGTACCTAAATTATATTTTCTTGAATATTGTTCAATAGAGAGCTGATAACTTTGAGACGCCTGAATAGATTTTCATGAACTGTAGCTAAGAACCATCTCGATCACGTCACCTTTCGATTTAAAAAAATCGCATCAAAATCGGACCATTCATTTAGGAGCTACGATGCCACAGAAAGACACACAGACTCACAGGCACGTCAAACTTATAACACCTCTCTTTTTGCATCGGGGGTTAAAATAATAGATGGAGGAAAATCTTTGTTATTTTTATTTTTTGGGTTCAAAATTGCATGGCTCATTTTGATAGAGCTTAAAAGTTTCTGTGCATCCACCTGGCCATTTTTTGCGTTCATCGCAACGTAAACAATAGAATATAAAAGGAACATAATTAAGCACACGAAAAAGTAACACAAGTACCGCCATAGAAGTCACACAACACTTTGTTCCACACACATGTGTTGTGATTAATATAAGTTACTTTTATAATCTGTGGTTTTGAATCTGTCTAGAGATATAGTCTCTAATCTGTGAACGGTCTTGTTCTTGGCTTGTATAGAGACTGCGGAGTTTATGTTAATTATAATATGATTTTATCGTGAGAGAAACAAGTAAAATAAACAACAAGTAATTTAATATTGACAACTGTTTTATTGAGTACATAAACATAACATGGCGCTGCATTACACCGAATAAGTTTTATTCAGAACAAGTTATAGACATCAAGAAAAAATGGCGGAGGGCATAAAAACCCCAAATCCATTGAAAGAATGCACATCTAGTGAATACAAAAAGTGGATAAAAAGGTTTGAAATATACAGGAAGGCGTCAGGAGCATATGAAAAACCTGGTGATGTGCAGGTGGCATTACTATTGCATTGCATAGGAGACAACGGTATAGAGATTTATGAAAGTTTTTCACTAACACAAGAAGACGAGAATAATTACGATACAGTACTAAAAAAATTTAACGACTATTTTATTCCCAAAAGCAATGAGAGTGTGAACTCGCATTTGTTTTTATGTCGAAATCAAAAGGAAGGAGAAACAATTGAACAATATATAACAGAATTGAAGAGACTAGCCTTAGATTGTGAATTTGGTGACATGAAAAACAGATTATTAAGAGACAGAATAATTACAGGGATTAAAAATATGAGATTAAAAGATAGACTACTCAGAGAAACAGATTTAACGTTGGATAAAGCAATTAACATATGTAGAACACATGAAATAGTAGAGCAGCAAGTGAAGCAATTAACAGATAGTGTAAAAGAAGAATTAAATTGTGAAGTCATACAGAAGGAGCCTAGAAGAAATAAACTTTGGAATAATTATCAAAATATTAAACAAACGCAGGAGAATAAGAATTATAAATATCAGGGTTCAAAAGGGATCAACAAAAATAGTTGCCATCGCTGTGGATTTGTTCATTTTACACAAAGATGTCCAGCCTATATGAAAACATGTCTGAAGTGTCATCAAATGAATCATTTTGCAAGGATGTGCAAGAATTCTACTATTAGAGAGGTACAAATTGAAGATGATCAACAGAAGATAGAGGTATTTTTAAATATTATTAATAGTTCTGATGACAAAAATTGGTTTCAAAAAGTTTTCTTGATTAAATATAATAATTATATAAATTTCAAAATGGATACAGGTGCACAATGTAACATTTTACCACAAACTTGTTGCAGATCAATGAACATAACTAGATATGATAATAGTAACCTTATATTAAAAAATTATGATGGTAAGTTAATCCCAACACTAGGACAAGTACAGCTGACATGTAAAATAGGTAATAAAGTGGGAAATATTGTGTTTCAGGTATGTGAAAATAATTCTTTACCAATTTTAGGGTTATCCACATTAATACAATTTAATTTAGTTCAAAGAAATATTATTGATAATATACAATGTTGTAGTACAGTACAGAATAGTATACAGAATAATAAATTTTACAAAAAATACAAAGATGTGTTCCAAGGTATAGGGTTGATTAAAGACTATGAATATGATATACAGTTAATAGACAATTGGCAAGGAAAAATAGAACAATGCAGACATATTCCGTTCAAGCTACTACCTAAGTTGAAAATTGAATTAGAAAATTTAGAAGGGTTGGGAATAATATCAAAAATTGAGAATCCCACAGATTTTGTAAGTTCTTTAGTTATAACTATAAAGCCAAATGGGTCAATTAGAGTTTGCCTAGATCCCCAATATTTAAACACACAAGTTAAACGTGAACAAATAATGTTGCCTAAACTAGAAGAAATTACTTATAAGTTAAAAGGGAGTTCAGTATTTAGTACACTAGATGCAAATAAAGGTTTTTATATGATCAAATTAACAGAAGGCAGTAAACAGTTAACAACTTTTAACACGCCATATGGTAGGTACTGTTTTAATAGATTACCATTTGGTTTGTGTTCGAGTCCAGAAGTTTTCCAAAGAGTTTACAGTAATATATTTAACATAGATGGAGTCTGTGTATTCTGTGATGATCTATTAATTTATGCTAAAAATGAAGAAGAAAGTAACATAATTTTGGAAAAAGTATTACAACGTGCCAGAGAATTTGGTGTTAAGTTTAATATGGAAAAATGTAAGTTTAATAAAAAAGAAGTTAAATATCTAGGACATATATTGACTAAAGATGGGTTAAAACTAGATCAGGATAGAGTAGAAGCTATTAAAAAACTCCCTGAACCAAAAAATCAGAAAGAATTATTAAGATTTCTTGGCATGATAAATTACATAGCAAAATTTGTTCCGAATATTGCCGAAGTGACTGCTCCTCTGAGAGAATTAATCAAGAAAAATGTATTGTTTACATGGGATTGTAAGCAAAGAGAAGCTTATAACTTAATCTTGAAATTAATCAGTCAACCTCCAATATTAGCATATTTTGATATGAATAAAAATATAACATTGAGTGTAGACGCAAGTCAATCAGGATTAGGTGCAGTAATATTACAAGAGGGACAGCCTGTGGCTTATGGTTCAAGAGCTATGACTAACACAGAAAAAGATTACAGTCAGATAGAAAAAGAAAGTTTAGCAATTTTGTATGGATGTACTAAATTCAATCAATTTTTATATGGACAAAACTTTATAGTAGAGACAGACCACAAGCCGCTCGTAGCAATTTTTTCTAAACCATTGAACAAAAGCCCAATTAGACTTCAACGCATTAGAACAGCTTTACAAACATATAATTTTAAGTTAGTTTACAAACCAGGAAGGGAATTAGTTATAGCAGATCATTTAAGCAGATCTTACTTAAGCAATACAGAAAAAGATTACAATTTGAATATGGAGATTCATGTTGGTACGATTATGAATAGTTATAACATCACCGATGCTAAAATTTTAGAATTAAAAAATGAAACTAAGAAAGATCAAGAATTAAATAAACTGTTAGAATATATAAAAAATGGATGGCCAGATAACAAAGAACTAGTAAAAAGTGAAGTAAAAATATATTATAACTACAAAGAAGAATTAGGAGAATGTGAGGGTTTAATTTTAAAAAACAATCAAATAGTCATACCCAGAAGTATGAGAAAAGAAACATTAAACAAAATACATTATGCACATTTAGGAATTGAAAAGTGTAAGGCATTAGCTAGGAAAACATTATTTTGGCCTAATATGGGGAAAGAAATAGAAGACTTAGTAAGAAATTGTGATACATGCAAAAGTTTTCAAAATAGTAATACTAAAGAACCTATAATTAATAAAGAAATAGCAGAAGGTCCATGGGAAATTTTATCAGCAGATATATTTTTCTTATACAGGAAACCATACATATTATTAGTAGATTCATACAGTAAATTTGTTGAAATAAAAGAGTTAGATAATTTATATGCTTCAACAGTGGTAAGTAGCTTGAAAGAAATATTTTCACGGAATGGTATCCCACAATTAATTTATACAGACTCAGGAAGTCAGTTTACTAGTGTTGAGTTTAAACTCTTTGCCAAAAAGTGGAATTTTGAACACAAAACTGTGAGTCCTAAACACCACCAAGCTAATGGTTTAGCAGAAAGATACATTCAAACCATAAAAAGAATGTTAAAAAAGTTAATCTATGATAGTAGAGATATACATTTAGGATTACTTATGTATAGAAATACACCTATAGATTGTCAAAATGGTAAATCTCCGGCGGAGTTATTATTTAATAGAAATGTTAAACATATATTGCCGAACATTAATGTGAATCAAACTTATAATAAATATGAAAAGGATAGATTTAGAGATATGTTGATTAAAAGACAAAAAGAACAAGAAAAATATTATAATAGGGGTTCAAGAATATTGTCAGATCTACAGCCAGGGCAAAGTGTTAAAATTCAAGATGAATGTAATAAAAAACCTCATGAAAGTGGTATAATTGTAAAGGAAAGTTTTAATCCTAGATCATATATTATAGTCTATAGCCTTCCTCGATAAATGGACTATCCAACACAAAAAGATTTTTTTTATGTTACGAGATGGCAAACAAGCTTGCGGCCCACCTGATGTTAAATGGTCACCGCCGCCTATAGACACTTGCAATATTAGGTGTAAATCACTTAACACCGAAAGTGCGTTTGCCATCCTGGGGACTAAGATGATATGCCCTCCATACCCAGTAATTACACTGGCTACCTTTCCCTTCAATCCGAAACACAGCGAACTGTTTCACGGCAGAAATAAGAAAGGCGGTGGTACCTACCCAGACGACCCTACATATGGGTCTACCACCTTGTAAACTAGTAGTAGTGATTTTTTCAATTTGAATCAGCAGTTCCTGCATTAGCGCGTTCAAACAAACAAACAAACTCTTCAGCTTTATAATATTACTAGCTTCCGCCCGCGACTTTGTCCGCGTGGACATTTTACCCCCTTAGGGGTGGAATTTCCAAAAATCCTTTCTTAGCGGATGCCCGCGTCATAACATCTACCTGCATGCCAAATTTCACCTCGATCCGTCTATTGGTTTGGGCTGTGCGTTGATAGATCACTATGTCAGTCACCTTTGAGTTATATATATTTAGATAGTATAGATAACCACGCTCATCATCCTGCAAGGGGTTGAGCAGAGCCTTAGGTAACTTTTAGTTACACATAAATCCACATCTGGCAGTATGGAAAGATATGAAAGAAGAAGTGATAAGAAGAGAAAGGGATTCGCTATCAATATTATTATCAATACCATTCACAACATAATTGTGTTCTCACAGTTTACAATAAGATAGCTATGTTAAGGGTTCTGGGCAATCGGTCTTATCATTTATTATACCCCATTGGTGACAAAACATAAGGTTCATCTGATGTTAAGCGGTCACCGCAGACTATGGACTCTTGTAATTCCGGAAGCATAAGGCGCTATGCAGACAGAGCAACTTTAATCTCCTATTGCGGTAACAGGCAACTTGCAACTAGCTGTTTACATATAACTTAAAGAAATTGCGCAGACACAGCAACTTTAGATGTGAGTTTCGATGACCTGCTGCACACGAGGACAGAATCAGTTTCAAACTGGTTTCCCGTTTTCAGCAACCGATTTGAATAAAACAAGTGCTGCTTCTTCGAGATCCAAATTAGTGACATTGACTGTTGACATTGAATATGAAAAGTTTATTTAAAATCGCGGCAACAATGAACAGATCCTTTTTGTTCCAGCAACTGGCAACCTTTAACGAAAAATACTAAAAAGTTAATAAAAAGTCAACTAAGTCGATAGTTTGACCTTTTCGTCAACTAAAGTTGCTTTGTCTGTATATTTGGCTTGTGTTGTTGTCCTCCAAGGTTGTAGGCCAATGTTGTAGTGCTCCAAGGTAAACCTCGACGGGAGTTCACAATCTAATATAAGCATATACGTCGAATTACTTACGTAGAAAAACTTCATATTATTTACTATCAAATATTCTTGCACAGATTCTTCTCACAACTTTTTTCATATAGAAAATTGTACCATGATTTAAGAAGGCTACACAGAAAATGAGAAAAAGGGTAGGTACAAATATAATGTAGCTGTTTCTGTCGTTTAGCGGTATAAATCATCATTAGGCCTAAATTTGCCGGGCCCGGAGAGCCCAAGTTCAAAGGTAATAGAATTACGAGGCCACCGTGCCCTTATAATTTTTAGGACTCGATAAAGAAACCTAAATATACGCTCAGAATGATGCTGTTATAAGTTATTTTTAGGCTTGACATTTGAGAAACACAATTGCTCATTAAAATTGTGAGAGCTTGCAAATCTAATTATTTTCTTTTTCTCCATGTTTAATCTGTGATCAGCATCAGAAGGTACAGACAACAGCACGTTGGGTTACCACAAACTGTCAAATTTTCCCAATCGATTATGCATTTTATATCGAATAGTCTTAGGTTGAAAATCGTTTGGAGAAATTTGACAGTTTTGTATAGCCCGACGTGCTGTTGACTGTACTATTAGCAGATAAGTCAAATGATACTGGCGGTGGGTGAGAGACTTGTTCATTGACAAGTCCTCATCAATATGCAGGAACTTTGCACATGTAGCACTTCTGAAATCCTTAATCTGTACTCGGATCCATGACGGGTCGTCTTTTGAGACGCTGAGTTTGGTTTCTTTGCAGGAGCTGCTGTGCAAGATGGTTGGGATGATGTTTGAGGCGAGTTCTGTAGCCTTGCATCAGATGGACAGTCTCTTGCTTAACTTTGGACACTTTTAGGTAATGGATCTCTTTGTTAGTCACAAACCAGGGTTAGATATTGTTTTTAACATCGAGTTTTGGAACCGTTGTAGTATTTCAATGTCAATTTATATTTTGAAATATTCATTTTAACGGCAAAGCTCTTGGTCTTTATCCTACCTGTTGATAATGATAAGGCCGACGATAGAAGCTAATTTCACTCGAAACCGTTGACCACTGAAAGACTGAACCGAGATTTTTCTAATATCCCTAATATCCCACATAACTGCGTGAATATTACTTACGTAGATAATATTATTCTTGTAAGTAAGAACTACGAAGTGGTAGTGTTATTAAACTTCTACAAAGTACTTCATAAGCTTCTTAATAGCTTTAGTTATTACATAATGCCGTTCAAGGTTTGCTATTTCTGTATGGCCACAAAACACACTAAGTATTTCCCATTTCTTCGCACGCCATGCCCCAATCAGCCATTGCACTTGAGTCGAGACTCAAAGGTCGTTTTGCAAAATTATTTTAGATTACTTTTGTTCTAGTTTGATCACTATTTTCCGTGAGCAAACTGGGCTAGGTTACGAGCAAAAGTTTAATGCCGTCACTGTCTTGCACTGTTCCCAATTTAACTTCAGATGCGCGTATATTTTAGCGTTTCATTCTTTTATTTCACTCAAGTCAAAAATCTAGATGTCATAATGCGTTGCTTACGTGGTGTACATAATCTCAGCTTTATTGTTCGCTAAAAATTTATTAAAATATGAATACCAAAATAATATCTAAGCCTCGGTGAGCGTAAGAGCGTCGTATCCCACCCGGGAGGCACTGGTTCGATCCCCGCCACGTACCAATGTGTTTTCAAATTTTGAATTCATATGTACGTTTAATCGACGCTTTTACGGTGAAGGAAAACATCGTGAGGAAACCTGCACACACATATGAAAGAAATTCTTAGGTTGTGTGCGAAGTCGACTAACCCGCATTTGGCCAGCGTGGTTGACTAAGGCCTAATCGCCCCTAGTGTGGGGTAGGCTCGAGCCTCTCGGTGGGGACATTATATGAGCTGTTGATGATGATGATGAAAATAATATCTATCACATTTTACATTTCACATTATAAAAAAAACTAGTATAATACTATTTATACATTAATAGTTCCGTTACTCCAGCTAATATATGTATTTCTGTAGAACTTGTTACTTTGTCTGCCGTACTACTTTTCGTAATCTTTCTTTTAAATTAACGATAAAAAAGTAATGAAAAAATGCCTAATAATTCATCAATAATTAGGTAAGATGCGATATGTATCTATGTATTGTCAAAGAACCCATTTGCACAAAAGTCCAAAAGGAAGTCTCTCTTCTGCATTTATGAGATTTTTTTTGTGCATCCCTAGGTCTGTGTTAGGGATTTGTGGAAACTAATTATATAATTACCTACTTTTAAGTCAAAGGTTCCATAGATACATAGGTTACTTAACTAAATGTAAATCAAGAAATGGAATTCACTGCCAGCACTAGTGTTCTAGGTCTGTGTTAGGGATTTGTGATACGGAGAGGCTTACTGCACCTAGAAACCCTTTGTTTATAGTTACGGTAGCGTACCTACTTGTTTAGTACTAAATTCATGACGCAAAGAGTTGCATAAGTGTTGTGTAATTGTTTGATCAATAAAATGCCTGTATAGTCGTGCCATAAATTCTGTCCCTCATATAAAACATGTTTAGTGTAAAGTAAATAATGCAGTGAAATTTTAAAAGCATGTTTTTTATACGTTTGATTATATAGATTATCACAAATGTTTAAAGTATTCAACATACCTACTACATTTAGATTTTACACATTTCTCCAAACGTTTTAGCCATTCATCTTTGGCCGCCTAGCCATGATTTTCTGCTTACGGATTTAATTTTCCCTCAATTTTAAAGATACGGACTGGCGTTTTCTTACATTTATGTAATGTAATCACCAAGCAATACAAACCAGCAAGCCATTTAATGTCATTCTATTCTTACTTTTGATTTTCTAGCATTTTCTTACAAAAGAATCCGTAGGTAGGTACATCAAGTATATAAATATGGATCTTTATAATAATAAATGTTATGGATTACAAACCTATACCTACAGCTACCTACATACATATTTATGAAGGCAGCTTTGCAAGAAAACGATTTCTTTGGTAGAAGCCGAATAAAGCAGCTATGAATCTTGTCTAGAGATAAGAATAGAAGAATCTCACGTCATGTCTGAGGCCTCATGTGTTGTGGCGTGTCCCCCGGCAACATGTCAGCCTGTCGCCCGCAGACACTCTCGCAAATTACAATCTTATATAACTTTGGTGACATTATATATTGTTAAACTAATCCAAAACGAAATTGTGTCGGATTTTGCACTCAACATATAAATAGTAAAAGTTTGCAAATGCAATCTTATCTCTTTAATCTTCTCCAGCCAATCTTTAACAGAGAATATGTCTAGGCGAGTAAAATGAAAGTGATTTTTATTAGTAGGTAGGTACGCATTTGTAAGTTTCATCTTATAGGAGTCCGTTATATTTTTTATCCGAAATACGCATGTATTAATGTTATCGTGTTGAGTGCATACGCAATTTCTGTGACTATGCAGAGTGTTGAGAGTTAATTGAATTATTGCTTATTGAATAATTGATTAATCTTACAGATTTATTGACCCTTTAAATTCAGCTAATTTCCCCAAAAATTTTAGTTCTTTTAACTGCATTTGGTTTTCAATTTGTAAAATCAGTAAACCGAAATCTATCACAGTAAAAACTGGTCTAATGTAAGTTTAGGTTCTTGTTACACGGGGCTAAAAATTAATATAGGGAGTTCTGAACCAAAGCGTATCGGTGAGTCGATTTCATTGCACGTTTGATTTTGTTTGTTCGTTTGTTGTACCTACATTTGCTGGCAGCGCGCAAAGGTCACCGCTGGGTAGTGACGGGATAGGCATATACTTATTTGCGTCAGTAAATAACATGATATTTATTAATTACCACAAAGTTACAAGAGTAAACAAAAGGAAAAACTCTTACTTTGTTTTTTTGCTCGAAATCTGATGAATAATGTTTGTGACCTAATTTTAGAGTTTGCATATTTTTTGGCCCGGACTTGGCAAAGCGAAACCGCCGCCTGACCTGACGTTGAGTGGAAAAAAGAATCCATTTGGATTTCACTGAAGAAGACAGCTAGTGCAGTGCTAAGTGCAAAATGCAGCTATTTCATTAATGTCTACGGACATTCTTTGGCTGATGTTATCAAACACAAGTAAAATAAATTTAAAATTTCTGTGTATATGTCAAGGAAGATCTAAACGAGATTCTAAACGAGAGATAAATTGTATTATTTTACGCCCACATTTTCGCAAATTTATCAATTTGCGACGTCTCGTGGTAAATTTATAAACTATCGGATATCCATTCGTAAGATTCTAAACGGTTTGACCAAGCACAGAAGAGCTTTTAATTTTACGCATCTTTAAAATACGGCAAATAACACACTGCTCCCTGATTGGTCGTTGTTGACAGTGGCAATGCTTGTGTCTAGAGACTTAGGTACAATCAGATTTGCAAAAAAAAAAAACTATTTTCACAGTTTGTTGTATCTGTGTTAAAACTGTTAACACAGTTACAACATTAAAAACTTTACAAAATCACACGTCCGACCGGTTTGTTTTTTGTTCAGTGGTGAACAATGGCGGTGGAGAGGAAGGAGAAGGAACAAGTGACTTATTCAACCAATTAGAGCGCACATGACGTTTGGTTATTGCTTACTTATTATTTTACTAAATCATGTCTCTGTGTCTGTGCGTTAGCACGATAACTCGAGTACGCCTTAACTTATTGCAACCAAATTTAGCATGCATGTTTGACATCAAAATATAAGGTTTCTATCAACTTTTGAGTCGTCGATCACGAAAGTTAAGCAACCAAGTGCGTGGTCGGTACTCGGATGGGTGACAAAAATTTAACATGCATGTATGACATCAAAATATAAGGTTTCTATCAACTTTTGAGTCGTTTCCGGTATACGAGAACGTCAAGGGGAGACCACTCCCGTTTTTTTACAATGGCGTGTTAATACGATCCGCCTGCGACAAGTATATAAAATGAAGTCACTCTTTCTGTATGTTCGCTTCTGACTTTTAAACTACGCGACGGAATTTAATACGATTTTCAGCAGTAGATAGAGTGCTTCTTGTCTTGAAGCACTCTAGATCAATATTTAAAATACATGCATATTATAATTGAGAAAAGTCGAGAAATCCCGTGTGAAGCCGGGGCGGGTCGCAAGTTTATAATAACTTATATTTATTTTAGAGAAACAATTACAATAAAGAGTCTACCATAATATCAATGCATTTAATCTTTGAAATTAAAATTTTTCATCGACTATGAATAGCCCCTTTATTGGAAAATACCAGAGTGGTTTCACAATGGAGTCGTGAGCCTATTGTTCAAGGCATGAAATCGATTTGTTATATATATGGAGGGTAAGTAAATGTTACCCTTTTGAAAGCTGTTTGATATTAATAAGTATAGGTAATTAATTTTGTTTTTTTTTAAATAATCAGCAGTCAATTGTCTAGCATACGAGGTAGCTACGATACGAACCATAAAAATAATCATTAGGTTATACTATACATAGAGCAAGCTAGTATAAAAAGTGTTAAACGGTCTGTCATCACAAGCGTGCAGTTCACAAGATTGCAAAAATAGCCTTTTTTTTCAATACAATCTCGTATTGAAAAAAGAGGCTATTTTTGCAATCGATAGAATGGTATTAGGCTTAAAAGAAAATTTAGGAGGCTGTCATTATGCCAGCGGTTTGTAAAGCATAGCGGAAGGGGGGCAGCGGGCAGCAGACGTATAAAATGTTGTCGTATAAAAATAGATTATTACGTTTTTAATTATTAACCTAGACTATTTAAAGCTTGAAAAACAAAAAATAAATCATTTTTTGTTTTTCAAGTTTAGTTATGATTGAAATTGATACCAAAATAAATAGAAAACCCGAAAAACATGGAAAAAACATTCTGTCATGGATAAGTGCTGAGACGGGACTTGAACCCGCGACCTTTCGCTTATCCATGATAGGATTTTTTTCCATGTTTTTCGGTTTTCTATTTAATATGGTATCAATTTCATTTATAACTATTTAAAGCTTTTGCAACTGATAGTTCTAATTGACTACAATGTTTTTGTATTCATAATTTGCCTGTCTTGTTTCCAATTTTATGTAGAGTCCGCGTAATATGTGTGTGTATTTAAAATATGTGTATTATTCGCCATACATAGTAGTGTTGTGTTTCTATCGGTAAGTAAGATTATCCCGCTCCATAAGATAGCTAGGCGATGAGCTATAATTAAAATCAATTAGATCTTTATTTAACTTCTCAATTCCCGCTCGGTAGATATCTACTGCGAGGCAATTAAAATCAATTGTATCTGGATGTTATTAATCATCCACAGATTACACGGACTTTGATAAGTAGTTTAAAAACGTCAAAAGACCTACCAAAGTTCCAGGATGAAAATATTTTTGATTTTTACGAGTATTTAAATAATCATTTTTATAATATGAGACAGCGAAAAAACGGTGAAAGACACTCCCACAGCTTACAATTTGGTAATGTTTCAAATACATCATTACAGGTCATAAAATATTTTAGCAAGAGTAAAATAAACGTTTACAAGCGTAAATTTTAGGCAAATTTTACTTGCACGCATTTGGATAATTTATGTAATTATCTTGTTAAGGTTGGCAGTGCAGGAGTGTTACAATCATAGGCTACGGTGCCTGCTTACCATCAGGCAGCTCGTGTCCTTGTTTGTGTGGAAAAGTCACTCTCCGCTGTCATCATAACCTCAGCCTTAGGTGTTCGCGTTTATGTGAATTTAAGTTTCAGCGTCGCTCGCTGTCGCAAATGTCTGGCCCACTCGGCATTCACCTGGCCTGACCTAAATACCTTGTACCCAGTTTCTTTTGACAGACTTTCACAATTTTGAATCATCACAATTAGTTTTTAAAATCCTATCTACACTTCACGGCAGGCAATTAGACAATAATTGTTAAGGCTCTTCGAAATGTCTGTAAGTAAATCGAAAAAAGCGAAAAGTTTATAAAAACATTGGACAACACTCAACATAATGACCAAAAACGTTAATATAAGTACAGAGTGACTGGGACGGCATTGGAACCTTTTAAAATCTCTCTTTCTTCATTTATGAGCAGTTCTCTTGTCAGTGCACCTTATGAGCATGAGCATTCCTCCACACCTCCCTATCCGTTGCCACCTCCTTGACCTATCTGTAAGACTCAACGCCAACCTTCTTCTTAATTTGTTTGGTGTAGTTAAACCTTGGCTTTCCTCTCCCTCTCCTTCCTTCTACCTTTCCCTCCATGATATTTTTAAAAAACTCGTCGTGTCGAACATGATGGCCAAACATTCTTCCCCTTCTATTTTCTATTGTATCTAGCAGCGTTCTCTTCTCGTTCACCATTTCCAGTACTCTTTCGTTGGTTTTTTTATGTATGATAGGCAGAGCGTTTGGACACAGAGGCCACCTCACCTGATGTGAAGCGAAGATGTGGACTAAGATCGTAAACGCTCGCCTAGAAGATGCTTGTTCACTCTGGCCTTAAAGATATAAGGAGGCTGGGAGGATCAAATTATGAAGAACCTCCGCACACTCTCCGAAATGGTTACCTTCTGTGTCCAACTAATCCTCTCCATTCTTCGCCAACACCACATCTCAGACGCTTCCAAGATTTCTTAGACTTTACAAATCAAATGACCTAAAAAAAGTTGTTCCATACAGAAATGCAACACCTATGCAACCAAAATGTATGGAACAGCTGTATTTGTAGATTAATTGATTTGCCTCATAAGGGCACCATGAATGATGAATAGAGTCTTTTTTTAACCGACTTCCAACAAGGAGGAGGTCCTGTATACGTCTGTATGTATTTTTTTTATAAGGATGCAATGTCTTCCCATTCATCGGTTTGGGCATTCTTTAAGCTGTGCTTTTGAGTGCGCAATGAAGTATGTTTAAATATACTTCAAAAATAATTTTACGAATTATGGTTTCTCATTGTTTAATTTTTATATCAAAGCAAGAAGGTGTTTAAAAGTTATATTTTTAATTTTAATGCTTCACTGACTTCAAGTACATATTCTTTACCCTTTACTTGGAAGGCAAATGAATGTATGTGTGTGTATACAGACGCATGTTTAGTTAGTTTCATTAAAAACGATATTGTTTAAATTATTGGCCACAGGGCTATCAATTAAGCTGTATGTATGTTGTTTTATCTCGCAAAACGAACTTTTAAATATTAAATACAAAAATAGCGAAGGTTTGGCTGTATGGGCTAGACTCTAGACCTTCCCTTAAATAGGGAATTTATTAATTTATTTTTTTGATCTAAACAAAGGACGAATATAAACTAATATACTGAATTTATTGTAACTCGAAATGACTAATATCGTTTATGATTTCTCAAAACTCACCAGAAATAATTTAATGATAGGTATTTTCCCCTCAAATTATAGTATTTAATTATAATAATTATAGATATTTCCTAGACTTTGGCACTCACGGCACCCATTTCAATAAAGCTCAATCATGCATAGCCCAAGTCCCATAAAAAATTGGACATTCTCCTTTTGTATAATAAATTCTCTAATCTCCTAATAATTTCTAGGTTACCGATTTGCTGCATCTCTTTGAGGTAACAATTGCAGACGTAATATTACGGAGAGAAATGACATGTCCCTAATTGAGTCAGTTAAATTGTGTAACACCTGCAATTTGGAACGGATGCCAATCTGATTTGAACGAAACCATATTCATTTTGTAATTTGCTTAATTAAACGCGTCAAAGCGCAGCGTGTTACAAATTTTGATGTTTAATTTTTGCGCAAATTGTTTCGGATATTAGTTAGTTATTTAAAATTTGAAATAGTTAACCAAAAAAGATCTTTAAACGTTTTTTATCATCAAATTGTTAATCAACATGGTTTCTCAGCGAACCTTTGCATAAACTTTACAGGTCCTGTGTTTGACTGATATTATTTTCCATAACTATGGAAACAGTAAACTTGCTCTTTCCAATATCTTAAACCTTCATATCAAACTGTGCTTAGCTTAGAAAAAAATAATTTTAATTTAATTGACTATTATCAAACTACTAGCTGACCCGGCGAACTTCGTATCGCCTAACAGTCGATTCTTTAATTTTTTTAAAAAAATACTTATTCTGCTATTCTAGACCCGGTGTCCCGAATAGCAGAAAAAGGACGTAAATCAAAAATTACATTATGTACTTAAATATTTTTTATTTTTAAAATTTTTCTCTCCATAAGAACCATCCTCGTACTTCAAGGAATGTTATAAAAAAAGTTCAGGTTCAGCGCTGCTCTCGAGATTTGCGCTTAGCACAACTTTCAGCGATTCATTTTTATATTATAAACTAGCTTACGCCCGCGACTTCGTCCGCGTAGAATAGTTACTTTCGATAGCATTTGAATTTTCTTATTATTTCTTCTAACCCAAGCGCCATATACCTACAAATTTTCATGGGTTTTACTTAAAAAATTACGGATTTCCATACAAACTTTCATCCTCTATTTTACCCCCTTAGGGATTGAATTTCCAAAAATCTTAAAATACATCTTTCTTAATTTGTAACTGAAAGGCCATACACCAATTTTTTTGGACTTTACTTTAAAAATGACGGATTTCCATACTAACTTTTCACCCCCATTTCACCACCTTAGAGGGTTAACTTCCAAAAATTCTTTCTTAGTGCACCTCTGGACCTCGTAGGGAACCTACGTACCGAATTTGGAATCTCTAGACCCAGCGGTTTGGGCTGTGCGTTGATATGTCAGTCAGTCAGTATTAATTTTTATATACTTATATAGATAGATAATGCACCTAATTATTATTCACCTGCTCTGCCCCCAATGTTATTTGAGGTCGGCGTAATAATTATTCTTTTTCGACTCTCCTCGATCAGCCGTCATCTCAATAACACCCTTCTTTACCATATCATGTCTCACACAGTCTATCCATCTTTTCTTCAGTCTTCCTCTCCATATATTTCCATCCACATTCATTCTTCCAATCGCATTGCAAATGCACCTAGCAACAATACATTATAATAATAATAATAATAATAATAATAATTTATTTATTTGCAAGAATATGGTACAATTAAGTTATTACACACAAGCAATTCACCGACATATCCTGTTGAAGTATTCAACGTGCAAATAATGTACTAAATTAAATTAAAAGATACACAATTTTACTTAGGGAAAGCAATATTTCAAATAGTTAAATTGTCAAACAAATAGTGTCAAATATAATAAAAGCTACAGAAATTACCAGTCAAAAAATTATATGTCTAAAATGTCATGTCAAGTAGTATTATAATTTATAATATATTAAATCACAAAAAACTTAAATAAGTATGTCAATTAACAATTCAATTATAAAATTCACAGTCAGATCATACTAAATTACATCATTAATTAATAAGTCTCATGTCAAGTTAAAAGAAAATAATTAAACATTTTTGAAAGTGTTATCACATAGAAATTCTTGTAGTGTATAATAATTTTTATATAATAGAATCTTATGCAACTCCCTTTTGAATTTGTGTAGAGGTAATTTATAAAACTTATCTGGTAACTTGTTGTAAATTTTGATTGCCATACAGTAAGAGTTAGTGGAGTATAATTTTAACCTTTGGTATGGTACCTGAAGTTTATTACCACCTCTACCTCTATAATTAGTGGATTCATTCTTTGTCGTAAAAAGATAAAGATGTTTTCTTACAAACAGACATGTTTCAAAAATATATAAAGAGGGGAGTGATAAAATATTAAGTTTTTGAAAAAGGGGTTTGCAACTTTCTAAATAACCTGCACCACAAATTGCTCTTATGCACTTCTTTTGAAGTCTAAATGCCAAAATAAAGTGCACAGAATTTCCCCATAAAACGATTCCATAGCGTAAAGAAGAAGCAACATATCCGTGATAAGCTGATAAGGCCGCTTCCCTAGAAGCCACTTTCCTAATTCTACCTAACGCGTAAACAAATCTATCGAGTTTTGTTACTAGCTTCTCAATATGCTGTTTCCAGTTACAAAATTTATCTACCGTTATGCCAAGAAATGAATAATGATCAACTTCAGCAATGCGAGTTGTATCATTATATTTTATATTAAGATTTAAGTCTTGACTGTTTTTTGTTCGAAATAACATAAACTTTGTTTTATCAATGTTAATATTGAGGTTATTGCAGTGTAACCATTTAATAATATTACTAAAATTTGTATTGGCCAATGTTTCCATTTCATTTTTGTTCTGTGTTTTTATTATTAGTGTTGTATCATCAGCAAACAAGATGCATTGCTGATTTGTCGCGTTTGGCAAATCATTAATGTACAACAAGAACAACAATGGACCAAGCACACTACCCTGTGGAACGCCACATTTATTTACACGACAACTGGAGGTGTATGTCAGTTTGGTTTTGTTTGATAATCTAGACATTTCTACATATTGATCTCGGTCTGACAGGTACGATTCTATCCATGATAATGCATTGCCCCTAATGCCATATCTATCAAGCTTAAGTAATAAAAGTTTATGTGAAACGAAGTCGAACGCCTTGCTCATATCAAGGAAAATTGTCATCGTATTTACACCTAAGTTAAGGCTACTTAAAATATTTTTCATCAAGTGAAAGCAAGCAAGCGTGGTTGACTTTCCTTTTCTGAAACCAAATTGCTCACTTTTCAGTAAGTCATTCCTTGATAAAAAATGGAAGATTTTATCCATCATCACCTTCTCAAAAATTTTAGATATGGTGGGAATTAGAGTGATAGGCCTATAATTATTAATGTCATTAGAAGGTCCTTTTTTATAAAGTGGTTTTACAACAGAACGCTTAAGGCGTGTTGGAAAACGGCCCTCGAGTAGTGATAAGTTCACTATATGTGTTAGAGGTATCACAAGGTACACCGCACATTTTATGATTACTTTAATATTTATATCGTCAAATCCTGTTGCGTTGGTCTGTTTTAGTCCTTTTATTATATTAAAAATGTCATGTTCATTCACTGGAGTCAGAAAAATTGTACTTCTCTGGATTGGAAAATTGTAATCAAAACTTTTGTCATTATTAATAATATTATTAGTCATTGAAATAAAATGTGTATTCATTTGTTCACATATATCATCAGGAGCTTTTAATGTAGTGTTTTTATTAATTTTAAGTTCTAATATTTCATTGTGGTTTGCTTTGTCATTAATTGTATTTTTTATAACGTTCCAAGATGCTTTGCATATATTTTGTGATTTTTTAATATACTTAGTATTTACTATTCTTTGAGCTTGTTGTATGCACTTGCGTAATACGCGTGAGTAATTGTTGTATATTTCTAAATTCTTTTTCTTATTCGCTGAACAAGATCTATATTTTAAGTAAAGAGTTCTTTTGGTTATACAACATCGTTTTAGGCCTTTACTTAGCCACTTATTGGCTGAGCGTTTTTGAACAACCTTTATTGTAATAATAGGAAAACATAAATTATAGAATAAGGAAATCAAGTCATGGAATTTATTGAATGCTTCATCCGCATTATTTTCGCTCAGAGTTTCGTTAAAGGAGATGGATGCTATACAATCTATAAATTTATTTTGATTTTCTTTACACATATCCCTTTTCTTTTCAAACCAAAATTTTGGTGTGTACTTATAATTAAATGTGTCAACTAGAGATGATACACTCTGTCCTGTTTCATGGTCCGATAAACACAATGTATGTATTTTAGGAGAAACATTTATCATATTACTAGCTATCAGATCAAGGCAAGCTTTTTTCCTTGTAGGGTTTGTAATATGATTTGTAATATTATTATTAGATAAAATACTCTGTAAATCTGTGGAGTATTTATTATTCTGTAACATATCAATATTCCAGTCGCCGCAGAGTATTATATTCTTTTTGCGTTTTCGAGATACCCTAAGTAATAATGATTGTAGCTGTTTTAGGAAAATATCGATTTTTGATGTAGGTGTTCTATATATACAAAATACTAACAAATTGTATCGTGGAATTTCAATAGCACAACATTCAAATGAATATATTATGGATTCGGTTACATTGAATGTTTTAAAGTGCAAATCATTTTTTATTAAAATACAACTTCCACCCCTACGTTCATTTCTACAGAAGGAAGATACCATTTTGTAGTTTTTTAATCTTAAATTAGCTTCAGATCCTTTTTTTATGAAAGTTTCTGTCAAGCATATGATGTCAATGGTACCTATTTCATTCTTTAATTCCATTAAAGCTATCTCGAAAATATCTAACTTCCTGAAAATACTAGCTATATTTTGATGGAATAAGTTTAATCGCGTCCTATTCACGAAAAAAATCGTCTTCGGTTTTTAATGTGCTAATTTGCTTAAAATAGTGAAGTATTGTCTTTTGTGTTAAACATTTTTTCTGGGGTATTTGGTTATTTTGTTGGTTACTGGAACACTCCTTCCTCTGGCGGGCAACAAGATGTCTTATGGCATGTGGTGCAAGAAATTTTTCCTCATACAATAAATAGTTAAGTTCATTATAAATTTTTGTACACAATTCATTTAAAAAAATATTTCTATATCGCTTAAAATCGAAGTAATTGTCAAATTTTGTATTATTTAATTCTAGGAAGTTACAATTTTTATTATTTTTTATTAACATTTTTAAATTATAATTCAACACATTTTTATTCAAATATTGATTATACTGCACATTAATTATGTAAATTTTACAGTCACTTAATTTATAAATTGCAGTAGCTATCTCTGAGAACAATAAATAAGGATTTGTGTCGTTAGATCCAAGAGCTAATATTACAATGTCTCCCTTACTGTGATTGCTTGCTATATAATTACAACTGCTTAAAATTTCTGAACTTGTAGCTCCTGGCTTACATATTGTTGTTATCGAGTATGGATTGTCTTGGTGATGCTTACTGCTTGCGTGTAATTTTGGAGACAAGTAACGAAATTGATCGTCGCCAAGGAGATAAACCTGTGTAGGTTTTGTGTTTTTATTCATGGAGTTTTTTGGTGCTCCATTATATTCCTGTGAGTCAGAATAGGTAGCGACATCTAGTGATGCATTATGGAGTCCACTGGGATTAGAGATGCTACTTGTTAAACATGTTTCAATACTACGAGAATACGTGTTTTGCTGTGGACTTATGATTCTGTTGACTAAATTTTTATGTAGTATTACAGGTGTTCTTGCCACAGAATTTATTTTCATTATTTTTTGACGAATAGGGGTCATTGATCTAGATATATTTTTCACTCCAATTTCTGTAGTGAGTTTTCTAAGTATAGATATTTGTATGTCTTGACTTTGTATTGTCTTTTTAAGTTCAGTATTTTCGGCATTAAGATTATCTATTTCTAGCTCCGCACTTTGTAGGGCGAGTTTCAAATTTTCTAATTCATCATGATAATTTTCTGACTGTAGTGATAAATTATGTATTTGTTTTTCGCTCTGAATACTAAGCATCGTACTGTCCATTAGGGAGGAATCATTGTAATGTTGTGTAATATCCATGTCGGAATGAGATCGAACAATTTTGTTTTTAGATCTAATTGTAATATTTTCCATTATTATTGAAATATGTTATGTAATGCCCTCTAGTAGGTACTAAAGAGTAAAATTATTTCGATCTACTCTGTTTCAATAATCTTCGTACTATGTCAGAAGTTTGTGGGTAGTTGGTTAATTTTAAATAGCCGCTCTTCTGGTATGCGTTTATTTTTATCACATAAGTATATTAAATATATTCGTATGCATAAGTAGGTATATTCAGTTAAAATCCATAACAATAATTATCCAAAATAATTTTTACAAATAATATCATACAAACCATGAACAAAGTTTTGTCCTTGGTTTTATCTATAGATATTTCCTTGATGTTGGTAGCACTGTAATAAAATCGTCACTGAGTGTATCTGTCAATATTATATCCAATCAGCTGATGTGTTGTGCCAATTAATTGTCGAATTACAATCTTTGTTTATAATATGTAGTCCTTTAGAATACTATTTGAATCGGTAACAGTAGAAATCAGTTTCAATTTAGTTTGGAATTAGTGGAATTTCGGTTGTAAAACTGATAAATATATGTGACTTGCCAAGATTGTGGTTGTGTGTGGTCTGGACTTCACTTCAAACAGGAATTTGCGGTGATTATTACAACTATTTTAATTTAGTTTACGGAGCACTTTTTACACTTGTTTATAGATCAGAGACCGGAAACGGGAAAAAAAAAAAAAAAAAAAAAAAAAAAAAAAAAAAAAAAAAAAAAAAAAAAAAAAAAAAAAAAAACGTAGATACCCTAAATGTAGCGATCGATGCCACGCACGTTGTATTGTGAAAGATTCATTATAAGTGGAAAGGGGGCGCATTTTCAACCCTTGCTAAAGTGTTGTATGTTCCATTGCAAAGGGTGAGTCCCTCATATCGCTAAAACTGTATTTTCTAATGGCTTGTATTTAAATGAACACCATACTAACCTAACCTAACATACAAAAAAGGATAAATGTTCACCAAAAAAGTGTAAATTTTCACGAAAAGTTGTTTTTGGTAGCAAAAACATCTATTTTGGTAAGCACTGTACTATTTTATTGGTGGACACTAAATTTGTTCCCTTTTCGAATCGGTATTCTTAAATCACAATCAATCAGACAAAATAAATAAAAAGTTGGCAAAAAGACTTTTGCCTTGTGATGCCGGCAGAGTAGAATAGCATCCACCCCATATCCTCCAACGCGTGTCGAAGGCGACTAATGGATCGGCAAAGGGGTATTGATCACCTTATACTCCGTCCACCAATCCGCATTGGGCAAACGTGGTGGAATACTGCCTAAACCTCCTTCGATGACAAGGAGAGGACTTGTGTCTTCTAGACAGAATGTAGTGAAATACTACTGGCGGCCCTGGTACTGGTAATAACAAGGTGACGTCAAGAACACTGCGAGCCATGACACACTCCACTGTCATCCTTAAATAGATTAAAGGACACAGCGGCTACAGAGGCAATGAAGCCGCAGATGAACTAGTGAGGAAAGGAGCAGGAATTGCCGTAATCGGACCTGATCTATCTTCAGCATCATGCACAACCAACAATGGCACAGCCTAGTAGACTGTCGACAAGCCAGGGCAGCAATACCGACAGTAAATAAGGCTATCCAAAGCCCTACTACAGCTAAGCAGGTCGCGTCTACGACTTTTAGTAGGCGCACTAACCGCTCATGGCAATTCTAACAAACACCTTTTTCCTTTGGGTATAATAGACAGCCCCCTATGCAGAGGATGCATGGAGGCAGAAGAAACAGCCTCTCACGTCCTGATGGAATACAACGCAGTGGCAGTACACCGGGTTCTCTACCTGGGTCATCCGGGCAGACTCCAGGATGTATTCAGAGATGTCAAGGCGTTAGGAGATTTCCTGAAAGAGTTGGGCTGGCTAGAGTGATCCAGCCCCTCACCCTCCGACGCAAAACAGGCGCAAAGTCGTCGAGTTACGGATACAGCCCGTACGATGAAGAAGAAGAAGACTGTGTTGATTTAGAAGTAGATTTATTCTTATTGTAGATTTTTTATTATGAACATTATTCAACACACGAGAAAAAGGGACTTGACAGACTGGCAGGCCGACTGGTGATTAAGAGTCCAGGAAAAGTAAAAAAAAAAACAAGTGTTGAATTATTGTTATTGCTATAATATCAAAGTAATTTTTGGATAGCTTTTTCAAATCTATTGAAGTTTAGAGAGAAATATCAAAATAAAGGCAAATGGTGAAACATTAATGGTTTAAAAGTTTAAAGTCATTAATCACCAGGTCGCGTGTCGTTTTTTTATTAATAATTAAACACATGACTATAACCATAGTTTTATCAGTCTATATAATTTCTTACAGTACGCCAACGAGCTCGTCTAGACTGAGCAATCGTGAGATGGACGTGGGACGAGAGGGGCAAGATGGCGCCACCGAACTGAAACACACTCGCTTGGTAGACGCTGGTTCACTGTATGTTTACTGCAAGCTGTCTATACAAAAGCGGCATTTTCCTCAACTACAAAGGCGTTAAACCACTGTAAGTTTTTGCGCTGTGGTTTTATGTAAAGCGTTTTTCTAAAAACAGCATAGTAAAACATTCGGACATGTGCTGTGCTTGTTTGAGGTAGGACAAGTGTTTTTTTTTGTGACTCTCAGAAGGTTAATTATGGGAAACAGCCAATTCTATAAAAAGGCTAACAAGATACTATATTTTCCTTTTCAATCACCAATACCAAGATTGTCATATAGCAAGTAGCATTGTTATAATAGAGTTCTTGATTATTTTATTTTCACCTCTCCAGCACCAAAAGAGCTCTTTTGCTTTGTAAAATCTCGAAGCAAAAACGCATTTTGCTGCGAGCTCCAAACAAGACTGTAACGTTCAATTTAAATATTTGCGTAATTTTACTTTTGATTTTTGATGATAAATTTTACCGTTATAAACATATATTTAGAATTTTCTTGTTTTTCTTACCTACAACAAGAGGTGAAAAGTCGTATGTTTCACTAAAGAGCTTTTTTTTTGTTTTGCGTGCGGTTCAGTAGTATTTATGAATACTGGACTCCTTCACTGATTTGTGATTTAAAGTCGGCACTCCCAGCAGACCTGCACACTATGAAGAAATTCTTAGGTTGTGTGTGAAGTCGACCAACCCGCACTTGGCCAGCGTGGTTGACTGAGGCCTAATCGCCCCTAATGTGGGGTAGGTTCGAGCCCCTCGGTGGGGACATTATATGAGCTGTTGATGATGACTCCCAGCAGAAAACAACTTCGCTTACTTTCGCAAAATTTTATTTGTTAAATAACTTATAGTGTAAATTGACTATTTAGTTGCATAAGTTCCCTTTATCTTCTCTTAGCAATGAGAATAAAACAAACTAAATAAATCGAAGTTGCTTTGACTAAATACACCCATATATAAATAATATTTATTAACTTTGTCTTGAAGCGTCGGTGGCGCAGTGCGTAAGAGCCTCGTCCTCCGACCGGGAGGCACTGGTTCGATCCCCGCCACGTACCAATGTGTTTTCAAATTTTGAATTCATATGTACGTTTAATCGACGCTTTTACGGTGAAGGAAAACATCGTGAGGAAACCTGCACACACCTATGAAGAAATTCGTAGGTTGTGTGTGAAGTCGACCAACCCGCACTTGGCCAGCGTGGTTGACTAAGGCCTAATCGCCTCTAATCTGGGGTAGGCTGGAGCCCCTCGGTGGGGACATTATATGAGCTGTTGATGATGATGATAACTTTGTCTTTATGAAATTATAACTTGTTTTTGTAACTATTGTAATTATTGTTATTTACAGATTAATTATTTTGCTATTATATAACATTTTAACGTGTGAAAGAGATAAAGTTACGTAACTCACATATTGTAATATTAGGTGAGAAGAAAATACGTCTTAAAATCCCAGCTGAGACCGACCACAAACACTTCTGTGTCAGCTGGCACAATCTGCTGAAGCAACGCGATATTTTTCTCAAGCTTCGCATGTTACGACGAAAGAATTTCTCTTGGGAGCGCAAATTTCATAGGACAGGAGTAGTTGCGGACACTTTACGTAATGCCGTAGACATGTTTCCTTATAAAAATGCTCTATTATTCAGTTAATGCTATTACAGGCACTTGTCAATTTCGTTAAAACGTTACGTCGTAGCGTACTACGGTGCTACGGCCAGGCTACCGTAGCATAGTTTGGATAGTGATCAAAAAATTAAGTGAATGAGGAAAGGATTGAGTTTTTATTTTCATTTATATTTACATTAGCGCCTATGACGGTTAAATTATCACCATCACTACATAGTATAAAACAAAGTCACTATCCGCCGTCTGTCTGTCCCTATGTATGCTTAGATCTTTAAAATTACGCAACGGATTTTGATGCGGTTTTTTTAAATAGATAGAGTGATTCTTAAGAAAAGTTTATATGTATAATACATGCATATTTACATAAGCATTGCACCCGTGCGAAGTCGGGGCGGGTCGCTAGTTATCTATATGTTATTCTAATGTATGAGCTATATTGGGGTTTCGCTTGAAAGAGTAACAAACACACATCCATCCATACATACATCCGTACATCCACACAAACTTTCACGTTTATAATATTAGTAGGAGAGTAGGATTAGTCTTTAAAAAAATTATTAGGGTTTCTGAATTTTAAAAATTACCTGTATGGTGTTATTACACTTTCGTACCTAGGTACATTATTATTTGACTCGGTGAAATGCTTCGACAAACCCCGGGCGGGTCGTCTCCACTAAGGGCGTGGTGGAAACCGGAGTGGTTTAGCAGGTATTCCCAGTGCCGTGGTGATCAGGTGCTGGGCGACCCCTGCACAGGCCCACGTCTAGCCGACGGTCCGCTGGTCCACTAAGCCAGCGGTTTAGAGTATAGTCCGTAAGCGGATTACACTTTGATAAAAAAGGTATGTTATTATTGAGTTATAGAAACGCTAGCGCTTGTACAGTAGGCAATTATGTACATTATTCAGTTAAGGTACTAAAGTGCTAACCTATTATTCTGACTTAAGATTTTAATGTTGTTGCATGTGCAGTTCATTACAATTTGCAATCCCAAGCTGTCTGTTAATATAGTTATTTTCATTTTAAAAATATTTTAAGTAAAATCACCAATCCTCATTATTTAATGTTCCTTTGCCCCTATGAAACAAAGTTACCAACGTGTATTAAACGGCAAGACCTACCCTAATATTATGTGAAGACTTAACACTCACATATTCATGGAGCAGATAAGATTATTCTTATTTACGTCGTTGCGTATTACACTTGGCAAGCTTCACCTATTTTGTACAATTTAACGAGGACTTATCTGTAAGCTTAGTTGAAGAAAGGGGCTCATAGTGGCTTACGAAGATAGCGCAGTACAATGTCTTATCTTCGAGCTACCCTCTGCTTTTTAAGGGACTGTAAGTGACAAACAAGTAAGTCAACTACGTTGTTGTATGACTCTTGCACTGTAGATAATAAGCGTAAATAAATATAACGTATCAAAATATTAATATTATTTCTATACGCTGTCTCACCTTATAGCATCTACCAACCTACTACCTTAAAATGAAGCCGACAAGCAATGGTGGTCGCGCCGCAAAGGATAACACGATTAATTAGCTATGACTTACCTATACTCTGGCTGACCCAGATGCCCAGCATGTCGAGCTGCAGCAGTCTATGGTAGAGGCTCGCGCCCTGCGCGTGGTTCATGAACAGGTGGTAGAGGAAGGAGCCGCACCAGGGCGCCAGGGCTCCCAGCAGGTGGCACATCGACAGAAACCATGACCCGCCGCCGCCCCACGGCAGTAGCCCAGGCAGCACCGCCAATATATACACTAGGGACACACCTGGAACAATAAAGTAAAGCCTGATTTACACAAGGTAGGTAACAAGTCAGTAACAGGCGCAACTACTGGCGCCGAAAACTGGCCACACCGTTTACATGTAGTCACTAGGCGGAAATATTGAAGCCGACGACATCGCTGTACTGACTCCAAATCAATTTACACTAGGTTTGTACCGAGTAACACTAACTTTCCTCGAATTTGCAAGTTAGTTACTTACTCTGTGTAAATCAGGCTTAAGAAAAAATACTTATATAATATTTTTTTTATTTAAAAACCAACAACTTATTTATATTAAAGTAGAGAGCTACGATTAGATTATTAAACTCGTAGATTCGTATTTGTAAAACACAGAAGCTCGCACGCTACATGTACCTACGGGAAATCCCACTTCCTGGTCGAGAGTGTCGTAAAATTTTGTACCTCGGGCGTTAAAAAAAAGAAACCCTTAGATCACAATGACATATTAATCGCCCTCGCTTTCAGCCCCAAATGCCTGCGATCTGAAACATTAAATTTTTACCGCCCTACTATTATTTGCTTCTAAACCGGCAGTTTTTCCAGCCGTAGAATCGAAGAAAAATAAAAAAGTACGCAAACTATTTTTATGACGCTTAATAAAGCGCCATAATATTGTGTTGTATAAATAAGTTGCAGTGTAGGTAAAAGTTCAGCCCGCTCATTATTAGACAAATTTAATTTACATGAGAAACTAGATACAACGTCTACAAACGCAACTTAGGAGTAAAATTTAATAAGCAGCTTATGACAGTACCTTTAATATTAAACGAACTTGCTTACGTTGGGTTAAAATGTAACGAGAGTTCCCATTCCTTTGGGAGTAATTAGTTTTAAGAAAGAACTTTGTAAAACGGGATTTTTATTGACGGCGAATCTCTTGTCCTTAATTTCACCAGTAATTAGGTGATGGACGCAGTGGCGACAGAGCAAAATATAACTGCAGACGAAACAGCCAGGTATGGCTCAGGAGTCATTCTAATTAGATCGGATCCGATTGTACCTATCCCCACCGGTTGGTGCAAAGGTGCCTTTATTGAAGATTCTAGAAGAATGTATAGCCAGCTCAGCTGTCGACAACATATACCATAAATTATTATACACCTTACAATTGTATAAACTAGGCTAGCCAAGACTTTCCTACAACAGTAGATCACGTTAACGTTTTCTATTAATAAGCGTAATATATTTTGTTAAGTGTTCAATTAAGTGTGAAAAAAATCTATACTACATATTTATACAACCGCCCGCAGTGCGTTCTCTATACATATTTCACAATGGAAATAAACCTTAAACGTTGTAACACTGCGAAATGAGGACAATCTCGACGGATTGTAGCCGAAAGGACTTACTTGTAACTCGCTTGACGGTGAGAAATGTTCGTATACGCAGAGATATCTTAATGTGAAGTTTAAGTGTGGGTACTAATCTTGAAAGTATGCCACATGGGTTTATGTTAGGATGATCATCTTGAAGGAATCTACTACTATCATAAGTGTGAAAGGGATGAATGGATGTTTGTAATATTGAAAGGCTCTGTGTTCATTTCCTGGTAGAGGAAAATATTAGGTCTTTCCCCACAGAACATAGATATTATAAGTCTTTTCCTATGAAACTGCTGTGTTTTTCTTACACTCTATTAGCTGTGTAACTTCTTTGATTTAGTAGCTGTTTCATTCATATTTTTATTATGAATAAGGACTATATCTATATAGGTATATAAAATTCAAAGTCCTGACTAATTGACGGAGATATCAACGCACAGCATAAACTGCTAAACCTAGAGACTTCACTGAGAAAGGATTTTTGGAAATTCCACCCCAAGGGGGTAAAATGTCCACGCGGACGAAGTCGCGGGCGGAAGCTAGTTATGGTATAAGAAAAAAATACTATTACGGATTTGCATGTAGTGAAATTATAATTATTTATACGTTTAATTTTAGAAAATTAAATGAAGTGACTTTTATTTGGTCAGCAGGTTTATTTTTTGTTTAAACTATTAGGTAATACTATTAATAACTAAGTCTTACCCACTACTAGTCTTGTACACTATGTTTCACTAAGTCTTAAACACTCCAAATTTTAAAAGATTAGTTTTAAATAACGTAAGTATGTAAAATACATATTTTAATCTTCATAAAATTGGGCGTTTTTCCATACTAACTCTATTTTTTTATGTCTAGTATCAATCATTTATGAAAAATACAACTCTATCCATGAGTTAGTAGGAATCAAATCGTCAATTCTGACGACAAGAATAAAGAGTCATTTTCAATTTTTTTTCAGAATTTAACTATAGAAATATAATTTAAATACAGAATAGAATAGAATAGACTTTATTTTGCAAGAATGTGGTACATAATCAAGATGACAACATAAATCAAAGGTGCAGAACACTTTCACCCAGTTTGGGCATGCAAAAACATTCATATTTAATTTAATTAATTTAAAAAGTGACACTAAAATAATAAAATTAGAATCGAAAACTTAGTAATGTCAATTTACTACAATAACAATGTCATGCTCAATTTCCACAGATTTCAAGTTAAATTATAAAGTCACCTTAGAAAAAGAAATCAAATTGGAATCGATAAATTAGTAATGTCAATTTCTATAATAACAATGTCATGCTCAATTTTAACAAAGATTTAAATACGTAGTCAAATCACATTTTATTATTAAAATACTCTGTCTAACTATAACAACAGTTTTGAATCAGCCACTTTTTAAGTTTTTGTCTAAATTGATTAATTTTTAACATTTTGATATCATTTGGTAATCTATTATATATTTTTATAGCCATAGAATGACTGTTTCTAGGGCCCAGGGCTGTTCGCATCGCTGGAATTATTAATTTATCCGGATTGCTACAACTGTAGTGACGATGAACAATCTTGACAAAAATCTTGTAAAAAGTGTAGTTTAAAATAATAATAAGAACCTAAAGCAACTATTGAAGTAAAGAAATAGCAATTTTAGGTACAAGGATATAAAACGACAATTTCATAGATAAAGACCTAATATATGAGTAAAGACCACTTTTTTCAATTTAACTTAAATATTTTAATTATTTTATTTCATTAAATAATAGAATGAAAATATTTCAGTTAAATTGAAAAAAAAATGTGATCTTTCACCATTGTATAGGATCACATGTTTGAAGGTGAAAGGAACCCGGAACCCTTAATTCTTGAGAACCGTAGTTTAGTCCTAAGCAATACCCTGTCATTTTTTTTAACTATGACTTTGACACTTTCGTTATGGCGATGGACCATACTATGATACTACCTAGGCGAACTTCAGTAATACTTTTTACTATTAATCCCACCAATTAAACGTAACATTATTTTTACTGACAGAAACTGGTTGTAGTACTGATAAGATAAAACATTAATAATTCTTACAGATACAAATTGTAGTATTAAATATAAACGACGGGGAAATATTTTACGTTAATTATACAAGTAATTATAGACCAAAGTGATTAATTAAGACATTGCTGAATGTCCCGGCAGCTTGAATAATGACAAGTCAAATCGGGGTATTAATGATTAATTAAACTTCGTCACTTTATAAAGTGTCTGGTCATAATGAATAATGTGAAGTGACTTATGCAATAACAGCCTAAAATCTTAATAAATTGGGTCTGGACTCAAAGGGGTCTGGATAAATGGCCCTTGGCTTTAGTTTGGACAAAGCTGTTTCCTTCCTTAACCACTGACTTACGACGGTCGAATTAGCTTGCAAAAGTAGTACTGGAAGTTTCAAACTCTTACATCCATAAAGCTATATAAGTAGTTTAAAAGTCACGAAGACTTTATTATACACAAAGAATTTACTAGAGGTTAGAAATACTTCACTAGATAGAAACAAATTCAAAGTGGACACTAAATTTATATTTCGAACCACGATTTGTATAGAAGAAAATGTCAAACAAATGTTATACGTACTACTAGCTGTGCTACTAGTGTAGTTTTAGATTATCTGTGGTTATACCAAAGCATTTCACTTGTGATTTTGAAGTACTTGAGAAACGCTTAACGTCTGAACGTCCGCCCGGATTGTGGAAGATGCGGGTTCGAGTCCCGCCTGAGACAAGTCGATTTTTTTCAGTGCATTTTTCTAGTATTAATATTTACGCGTTTGTAAACGCAAAAATAAAATTATTCTACTTGAGAAAAGTTGATAATATTATATAAATATGGTATGTTAGATCGATATACGTATCGGATAGGATCAGATCGTTCACGCTATCGAAATCTATTATTGCAATTAGAGAGCCTATTCATATCACAAGCAGGGACCAGCGTATGAAGAAAGTTTAATGACTCTAATGTTTTATGCCTATCATAACAGTCTTTATAAACCTCTCCTTGTTATCGAAGGAGGTTTAGGCGGTAGTCCACCACGCTTGCCCAATGCGGATTGAGTATAAAGTGATCAATACTCCTTTGCAGATCCATTAATCGCCTTATACGAGTCACCGATTGGAGCATATGGGGTGATGCTATTATTCTACTCTACCGGCATTACTTGGCTACTTATTTCTTATGCCTGAATTACTCCATATTCCGCCATTACTATGACGCCTGCAGCTCACGGAAATACTTGCTTTAATACGAACCTAAGTCTGCTTAAGAACAAGCGTTATGCTGAGGAGCAGACTGGCTGGCAAGAAGCCAATATATGTGCTGATTGCCTGTCATCTGGAACTCGAGCCAAATTCCATTCTGTAATATTTCCAGAATGCATTCTGTAAAAGTGGGATACTATTATGTAATTTTATAAAAGAAGTTGGAACAAAGTTTTCTACTTTACGAGTCGTGCTATAGTCACATAAATTCTATGACTTCATCAAAAATTTAAAATTTACTTTGAGACCCATCTATTTTGTTTTATTGACCGACCTATATACGGAGAATGAAATTTACATGATAAATGATAATTTTAGCTTTTGTTATTTCTCACAAGGAAGAACAATAACAATGTAATACTTTTCGATCTTGTTCATGTGACATTAATGCTTTATATCACACGTGCCATTGTAAGGCGTGCACTCGTTTTTTGTCAAAATTGTTACTAAATTTAGTAGAATTTTTCAAAACTAATTTTGAACAGACTTTGCAAAGAAATTATACATATATTATAGGAAGATTAATTCTTGGTTAAAACCGCTATAGAGAGATACTTTAATTTACAGTTATAGTTTGTAAAGCAAGGAGAATCTTATGGCCCAGTTTTACGAAAATGCAGTGCGGAGCTATGTTTCAGATAAAATACAAGCATTATAATAGCAAACAATAATTTGAAAAAATGGTTTTTCTAATAGAAAATATACTATTATAAACCGCTACAGATCCTAAATAAGTAATAAATTGAAATAACATTAAAAACGGATACCAAAAAAAAATATTATTAATTGGTAAAATTTAATTAGAGTTTTTAAAAGGTTTTCGAAATTATACTTATTTAAATTACTTACTTTATTATAAAACAAAATTCTAGATATAATAATAATTACAAGATATCATAATTGTTGAAATGGAATCAGATATTTTTAATAATTATTTGAAAAATGGTCTAAATCCGAGCTCGCAATCATTATTCGATCGTACACGCCGGGTCCTCCCAGCTAGTGGAGCTTTTGTATATTTAACAATAATACAGCGAAAAAAATATTATTGTTACGCTCTTAACTTGCTGATGTGTTGGGCCTATTGTAGGTCGGCAAGTAAACTTTTTTATAAATAAATAAATAGCCTTTTTATATCACGTGCAAATAAAAATACATACATACGATCAAGCTCGCAATCCCATGAGGGGTTGAGCAGAGCCTTAGGCAACATTTTGTTACACATGAAGCCTCATCTGGCAGTATGGACCATGCAGTGCATCTAAATAGCGATAGGTGGCCAGCCTGTCGCCTGCATAAAAGGGGCACCAAACCCGAAATTAACAATTCTTCAGTAAACACATCAACTAAAGCCAACGACCAAGACAGATGTTACACTCAAAATCATCTCAGCAGTAGATTAAAATTTATGGACACAATTACACAACTTCCACAGCTATAGACGGTGGTAATTACTTCTGCTTACAAACAAGTCTTTAACATTAATTTTATTAGAATTATTATTCTTATTCTTATGCAAGGGGCTGAGGCTGTGTCTCAGAGCACTTCGACCCTATGGGATCTTTTGTGCTTCCCCTTTCCTTATCACCCATCCGAAAACATTTTGTATGATTTTTACGATGTTGGCGGGAATAAGGTTTATAAAGTCCTCTGGTTTAGGGTAACCTAGACCCAGGACCTTTAGTCGCCAATTGGCTAGTGCATCGCAGTCACATAGTATGTGCTCCATGCTTTGTTCCTCCTCGTCACACATTCTACAGATGGGGTCTTCAGCTTTGCCTATTGTACACACTACAAGACACCTGTAGTAATTTTATTAGAATACGTAATCAATCATACATAATTTAGGAAAACATAATCAAGCTCATTATTGCATCAACTATAATTGTTGGTGTAGGATATTAAGCTGGGGTCGGGAGACTTACCGTGGTCGTTCCTTCCACGCTCCGGGATCCGAGGGCTAGGCACAGAACAGGAGACCAAGCTCGTCGCGCACCATTGCCAGCAAATATATTCCACATATGGTCCACATGTCACTAATTATTGATATAACCAGTCGGTGAGAACGTCGCGATGATTGTGCGATTTTAAGGGTGCGTACGCGTCGGTAGTAATCTCAGAACTGAGGTGGCGCTGTTAGCACGCACAACCCACAGATGAGGGAAGCTTCCAGAACAGACGTAGGAAAAATCTCCCTATACCCACTTATATCAATCAGTGATATGAAACTAATCCACCACTTGTGTTGTTATATAAGAAAAAATGAAAACGATAATTTATGCTACGAAATGGTAAAATATACATAAATCTGTTCCAGTACGGAACAGTTGGCAATTCTTAAATTATGTTGTAAATTATTCCGAAAGTAAAATTATGGCTATTTTTCCCTTGTTCTTTATCTTAGGTACAGTACGCTTCTTGTCATTTTCAATAATAATTAAATAAATTATTAATGTTTAAACTACCACGAACTGAAACTTACAACGATTCTATCTAAACGAACCTTATCTTTGATCGTAGCCCACGTCACGGTCTTAAAAAGAGAAAATATTTGACAAATAAGCTCTAAACGGAAAATACCATTTAAACCTCCGGAAAGATCTGATTTAATCGGCTCTTTCGGAGGACTCGAATTCATTTATGTCAATCTCCAGTAATTTCCCAATCTAATTGTGTACAGTTGTAACATTGAGCATTTAAAGCTCCTTATTGAAAACATGATTGTCGAATTACACAAAATAGTGAAGGAACAGAAGGCCAGTTTACAGGAATAAATTTACTATTACCATTATTATTGTAATTATTTTTATGTGCCTGGACTACTGAGTAATTTAGAGTGTAACATATGTCCTGGTTGCTGACTCTATGAAGATTAGTTGCTTTTGGGCTTAAGGCCCTTTTATGTAGGTGACAGGCCAACAACCTGTTACTATTTTGGGATACCATATGGCCCGTACCACCAGATGTGGCTTAATATGTAGCCAAATACTACACATATTATAAGCTTGAAAGGTTGTATGAATGTATGGATGTCTGGATGTGTGTTTGTTACTCTTTCTTGCAAAAACTACATAACGGATTTTATTGAAACATTACAGAAACTTTAATACCTGCTCTTGTGGAGTGACCTTGTCGCGGTGGGGGGGCTTGCGGAAGAAGGACCACACTTTATTGCCTGTAACACCCGGCTGCCAACAACATCGGCGTTTCCTTCCTCTTACCAACAACTCTACTTCCGCTTTGGCGTGGGAGAGCCATGTATCGGTTTTGACCGTTGCTTGAATGGGCCGGCTCGACCGGAGAGATACCACGTCCTCACTGGATACCGGCGTGAAGTAGTTCACTGCGTTTCGCCGCGTTTGTGAGTTTACCGGACGCCCCTCCTAGCCTTCCCCCATGATTGCGCAGTTAAATAGTAATTTACCCCAGGGGGGTACCAACTGCGCTCGCGGTGGAGAATCCTCCTCTGGACGTCCCTGCTCAGGATATATTGTACCTGAGCATGGACGCCCAGGCTGCCCTACGTACTCTGGGGAGGGCAAAACCGCGCTCGCTACCGCTCGGGGCAAGAGCAACCCTTCTACGGCACCCCCTGCCACGCTCAAAGTGGATTTTTGTAACATTAGGGGCTTGCATTCAAATCTAAACGCCGTTCATCACCACCTAGAGATGGCGAAGCCGGCATTGCTCTTTTTAACCGAGACGCAGATATCTTCTCCAGCTGACACCTCCTACTTATGTTACCCAGGATACAGACTCGAACACTCGTTTGTACCACGAGCCGGAGTATGTGTGTACGTTGGTGCGGATATCTCTTCTCGGCGCCTCAGGTATCTTGAAGTTGAGGACCTTTCTATATTGTGGTTACGTATTGACTGCGACGACCATCCTCGCATCTATGCGTGCCAATACAGGTCCCATAGCGGTGATGCCGCGACTGACCGACTCATTAGCCATGTCCAGGACACCATAGATTCCCTGCTGCAGCAGATCCCCTCAGCTGAAGTCGTGATTCTTGGCGATTTTAACGCCCATCACACCGAATGGCTTGGTTCGCGTGCCACCGACCATGCGGGGAGATCTGCTCATGACTTTGCGTTGGCGTATGGTTTGACACAATTGGTTGATTCTGTCACACGAATCCCTGACGCCCATGACCATACACCTTCACTGTTGGACCTTCTGTTGACTTCTCATCCGGACGGATATCAAGTCTCCGTAGATGCCCTTCTGGGCTCTTCGGACCATTGTCTTGTTCGGAGTTTGGTGCCACTCACTCGCTCCTCACGCCCGCGTGCTAAGGGTAGTCGCCGTGTTTGGCACTATAAGTCAGCAGATTGGGATAGCATGCGGTCCTTTTTTGCGTCCTACCCTTGGGGGCGGATTTGCTTCATGCTAGGTGATCCTAGTGCCGCTGCTGATTCTATCGCTGATGTGGTGCTGCAGGGGATGGAACTTTTTATTCCGTCGTCTGTAGTTCCCACGGGTGGTAGATCCCAGCCCTGGTTTGGGCTTCCTTGCAAATCGGCATCTCACCGTAAGCAGGATTGCTATCAAGCTTGGGCAAATGCAGTAACTAAGGATCAGGATACTAGTATTTTGAAAAAGGAGTACAACTCTGCCTCCAGGTCCTTCAAAAGAGTAATAGCCAGGGCGAAGTCTGAGCATATTGGCAGGATTGGCGAGAAATTAGTAAAACTTCCTTCGGGAACTCGTACGTTCTGGTCTCTCGCCAAGGCTGTTCAAGGGAATTTTTGTAAGGCGTCATTTCCACCTTTACACAAAATAGGCGATTCACTGGCCTATACTGCAAAAGAGAAGGCCGACCTTCTGTGCTCTCTTTTTGCATCCAACTCGACACTTGTTGACGGAGGAAACGTGCCGCCTACCATCCCGCGGTACGAGTGTTCTATGCCGGATGTCCGGTTCACTCAAAAATTAGTGCGTAGGGCTCTCCTTTCCCTTAACATCCACAAGTCGAGTTGGCCAGATGGAATCCCTGCCATAGTGCTAAGGACGTGTGCTCCTGAGTTGGCACCAGTTTTAACGCGCTTGTTTCGGTTATCTTACTCGCTAGGCGTTGTCCCATGTTCTTGGAAGACTGCTGTTGTACACCCGATCCCTAAAAAAGGTGACCGCTCAGACCCATCCAACTACAGGCCTATAGCCATCACCCCCCTGTTCGCCAAAATAATGGAGACCATTATTAACTGCCAACTTCTGCGTTACCTAGAGGATCACCAGCTAATTAGCGACCGTCAGTACGGATTCCGTCGGGGTCGATCGGCTGGTGACCTGCTGGTCTACCTGACCCACCGTTGGGCAGAAGCAATTGAGTCCAAGGGTGAGGCTTTAGCGGTCAGTCTGGATATTGCGAAGGCCTTTGATCGGGTATGGCACAAAGCGCTACTTAAAAAGCTACCTCTGTATGGGCTTCCCGAGAAATTGTGCAATTGGACCGCCAGTTTTCTTACGGATAGGAGCATCAAGGTCTTAGTTGACGGTGCATGCTCTGATTCCAAATCCGTGGATTCTGGTGTCCCACAAGGCAGTGTGCTATCCCCTACGCTATTTCTTTTGCACATCAATGATATGTTGCAAGTAAGCAACATTCATTGCTATGCAGATGATAGTACGGGTGATGCCTTATATTCCGGTCGTGTCAGTATTTCTCGGGAAAACGTCATCGAGTGCCGAAACAAACTTGTGTCCAAAATTGAGGCCTGCCTTAGCAGAGTTTCGGATTGGGGTCAACTTAATTTGGTCCAGTTTAACCCAACGAAGACACAAGTTTGCGCGTTTACCGCAAAAAAAATACCTTTTGTCGTGTCCCCTCAGTTTCAAAACACTCCCCTAATAGCCTCAGCCAGTATCGGAATCCTTGGGGTCAACATATCGAGTGACGTTCAGTTCCGCGGTCATTTGGAGAGTAAAGCTAAGTTGGCCTCCATGAAACTTGGTGTGCTCAATAGATCAAAGCGGTATTTCATGCCGGCCCATCGCCTACAACTATATAAGGCGCAAATTCGGCCCCACATGGAACACTGCTCTCATCTGTGGGCGGGCGCACCCCAGTACCAACTTCTTCCCTTAGACCGCATACAAAGGAGAGCAGCTCGAATTGTTGACGAACCAGCCCTTTCTGATCGGCTTGATACTTTGGCATTACGTAGAGATGTGGCATCACTCTGCATCTTTTATCGTCTGTATCACGGGGAGTGTTCTGAGGAGTTGTTCGGACTTATACCAGCTGCTGCATTCCGCCATCGTTCCTCGCGGCGACAAATCCATCCCCACAGTCTTGATGCTTGGCTATCCACAGCCGTGCGTTTTTCGCGCAATTTCCTACCGCGGACCACAAGACTGTGGAACCAACTTTCGCCAGCGGTGTTCCCGAACCGATACGACCTGGACATCTTCAAAAAAAGAGCGTATTCCTTCCTTAAAGGCCGGCAACGCATTTGCGATGCCTCTGGTGTTGCAAGAGTCCATGGGCGGCGGTGATCACTTACCATCAGGTGAACCGTCTGCTCGTTTGTCCCCTTTTCCATAAATAAAAAAAAAAAAAAAAAAAATTAAGCTAGTAGTTAAGGGAAAAGTTGACGATCTTTCTTTAACAATTTCACTGTGTTTTCTGGTCGATTGTCCACAAGCAACGGATATATGACTACATAGTCAGCGGATACCTACCCAATTATTACCCATGCTAACATTAGAATGGGTAATAATTGGGTAGGTATCCGCTTGTTATATCATGTACCAAACAACCTGTATATCAACAATAACAACGCATTATTACCTGAAATAGTTAACGCATCAAATAACTAAGTCACGGTGAGTGTTCACAATCGAGTGTTCGACATTGCTTGAGGGTGGGCTAGGGATGGGATACAATCATAAAATATATATATATATATATTGACCAGACAAATATACACTAAAATTATAAACAAAAAAGATTTGTATATTTATGTGTTTGTACTGAGTAACCTTAGAAACTACATAACCGACTTTAAAAATTATTTGATGTAATGCTACATTTTCAGTACCTTTTCGATTCCTAAGCTATTTTTTTTAAATCCACGTGTTCAAAGTCGCGTGCGTAGCGCTAGTATTCAATTATTTATGAACCGATTTGCAAAAAAGGGCATCCTTCCATTTTTATACAATAAACCTCACATTCATTAAGTGTCAGATTACTCAAATCTAATCGATAAGTTCTTTATTGAAATGGACTTAGCTAAGTTTTTTAAAGCGTCCGAAGTCCCGTGTTCGGTCCGATGGCTGCTCCCGGTGTCCTCGTCAGGAGGACGCGCCAGGTCGAGCAGCGGTCGGTGGAGAAGTGGCTGATGGACACCAATTGGTGCAAGGAGTACCTAGACGGGCAGCGTTGGGACGGTCTCGGTGTAGTTGCGTCCCGTAATAGCGCACTGAAGGTCAGGCCGGGGAGGATGTTTGGTGGGTATGGAGGGAACACCTTTACCTCGAGTACCACATATCCCTTGCGGTTGGCACCACCCTACAGGGACGATGCGTAAATGCATTTGACCTCCCTATCAAAAAAAGGGAGTACATATACATACTTATATACTCGGTTTGGTGGACCTTTTTTAAGTTCGCCTGGCAAGCTGCAACCTGCTTATCAAAATCTATCGCCGTAGTAATAATGTTACATCATTATTGTGTTCCGACAATTAATGATAAGATAGACAGTCTCTGTGGTTGAGGGTTACAGGTGAAGCTCAATTCCATCTTCGACATTCACTTACCATCAGATAAGATGAAGGTTAAGTGGTTCTCTGTAAAGAATTAAAAAAGAACTAATATGTTTTTGGAGTAACTCTGATTACTCATTACAAATAGTGATGTGCCGGAACGTTAAAAATGTAAATCCGCGGATACGGATCCGAATACGGATATTTGGTGTCAAGATCCGTGGGTACGGATATGGGTCTTTATTTTCTTATACAATCGGCGTCGGCGCTCGAAACCTTGAAACGATAGTTGACGTCACGCCCGCCGCAATAACAGGCAGTACATGTATGTTTTATTTTAAAAAATAAAAAATACGCTGAATGGAATTTAATAGTTTTTTAATTCTACCTAATCACCTGTATATAGCATTTCATCCTATCAATTAAAGATTAATAAGGTAAAAGATCCAAAAAAGAACGGAGAATAACGATGAAGAAAAATAACAGATACGGACCTTTCTACCCCCTCAGGTATCCGCGGATACGGATATCCGGAACATCACTAGTTAAAACATGTTTATTTCCCTGTTCATTGATCGAATCAGGTAGTTTTATGAGTTTTGCAAAACGGTTTATATACGCAACGTTAATATTTTGTTTATTTGTCACTGCAATATATTCATAAAATTATCATCAGTACGCACACCACTAGCCGGTACACGGAGGGTGTCGCAAATTGCTGGTGCACACGCGACCCAGCCAGTTGCTAAGCAGACGGTGTGTAATGTTAATTATGGCATATTTAATTTAAATCACATGATTCACAGTCGGTTAGTAATTGCGGTGAGCTTCATAGACTTCATTATTAAGCATATCAAGACCTCATACAACAGAGTCTATAACTAATTAATTCTTTCTTTTTTTTACCATGGAGTTTAGTATATAGATATTTAACACTTATTTTTCTTTACTGCACCCTTTCCACGTTTCAAATAATTTTTTCTTTCAAATTGGGTTGCCTGGAAGAGATTGCTTTTAAGCAATAAGGCCGCCAATTTTGTACCATATATATTGTTTTTTCTCTTTTGTGTATTCTTTGTGTTGTGTGCAATAAAAGTTATTATTATTATTATTAATTCTGTTTATTATCTAGCGCGATGAGCTTACTATGGTTTACCTTAGGCTAGTGGGATATAAGATTATCTACCATAAAGTAATTTACATTTTGACTGGCTTAAAATTGAGTGGCAGATTAAGAGATGTGTGGTTGGAAAGAAAACATAGTGAAAATAATTGAGAAAGGGATGCTCAAATGTTTCGGTCATATAGAATGGATATGTGAATTTTCACATTCATCAGATTGACGAAAAGGATATAATATTGAATTGGACGTGAACAGAGATGCGGGGCGGAGAAGGCTTAGATAGATAGATATACTCTTTATTGTACATCCAAAATATATGAATACAATACAATTAATATTAAGACATAATTGTACAAATGGCGTTCTTACCGCTAAGAGCGATCTCTTCAGGCGAAAGTTTATCGATGAAATAGAATATCATAAAAAAGGCCAGAAATATGTAAGGATCGTAGCAAGTTACAATATATTTCTGCCTACCCGTAAGGGAAAAAGGCGTAGGCGTGACTTTACTTATGTAGGTATTATTGATATTTCCATTATTTGACTATTCAACAGAACGGCATTCACAATCACAAAAGTTTCATTTTATTTTGATTATGATTAGGCGGTAGACCCATATAGAGCGTCGTCTAGGTAGGTACCACCGCCTTTCTTATTTCTGCCATGAAGCAGTTCGCTGTGTTTCCGATTGAAGGGATAGGTAGCCAGCGTAATTACTGGGCATGGAAGCCATATCATCTTAGTCCCCAGGATGGCAACGCACTTGCAGTGTCAAGTGGTGATTTACTCTAATATTGCAAGTGTCTATAGGCGACGGTAAGTACTTAAAACCAGGTAGCCCGCAAGCTTGTTTGCCATCTCGTAATATAAAAACGGTAATTAATAAAATATGTTGTTTACAAATTGCGCGCCGATTTCTAGTGTAACATCTGTCCTGGTTCTGTTTGTTGACCCATTGAAGGTTAAGTTTCTTCTGGGGGGTATATGGCCCATACTACGTGATGTGGCTTTATATGTAACCAAATAGTAGGTTAAATAAATATGGCATAGCGCATGTACCTTAAAAGTGAGAAATCACCATGTAACTCATCCGAGACGTAATGTCTACGTGAAAATGCAAAAGTTTTATAACTTTCAAACAATAGGAGCAAACAGGTCGTCCAAGTTGAACCGTCTATTTGTGTTGCGAACAACTCTCATTACGTCTGCAGTTTCAGTCGCAACTGTTGCCTCATCAAATATGTAAATTTCTCTTCACATGTTTCTGTATTATACGTCTAGTCAATGATATTATATTTATGATATTATATTTAAAAAGAGGTAGATAAGTTACCTTCATACTAATTCAAAGGCAAAAATGGTCCAAAATTTCATCATGTTACACGGTCAAATTAACTCGGCACCTAAAGTCTACGATTTCATGTTGTCGTATGTGGCGAGTTAACATAGTCGTATTGTAAGTTGTGAGTAAGACAACATGATATCTAGCAATAGAGTAAACGAGAAAGATATATGCTCAGGTGTGCTAATCAGCTTACTTTTAGGGTGCCACTTTTTGCAAGCAACTAACCTATCTACCTCTTTTTAAATATAATATCATTGCATCTAGTACAGCGTTTTTGGCCCAACTTATAAATATTGTACGGAGGGCACCAGACCAGACTACCTAAAACTATAAAATTTCTCAGATTGATTTTCTACCTTAAAAGTGTGTATTATATGGCGCAAAATCGATTGAGAAAATTTGACAGTTCGTAACTTATTATACTGTTGACTGTATATCATTCACCTGCCCTGCTCCTAATTTTATTTGTGGTCGGTGTAATGTTTTCTTCTATCATTCTTTTGCCGTCTTTCACAATTCGATCTTCTCATTTTCTATTCAATCCACATTTATTCTCAACTTTCATTGTTACATGCTCATCATCTCTTCTCATTATATGGCCATACCATGCTAATCTGTTACCTCTAAGTCTTTTGACACTGGTGCTACTTTCAAACTTCCTCTTCCTCCGGCTGTCTTTCAAAGTATAAAACACTTTTACTCTACAAAAGTACATAAAAATAATAATAATTAAATAAAAAGATCGACTAGAAAATTAAGATGTTTGAAAATATTCAAAATTAATTTTACAATATTGTATTTTTGTACCATGTACTAAACACACTCATCATCATCATCATTTCGGCCGAGAGACGCCCACAGTTGGACATAGGCCTTCCGCAAGGATCTCCAAACCGGTCGGTCTTGCGCTGCCAACATCCAGCAGCTTCCCGCGACCTTTACCAGATCGTCAGTCCACCTTGTGGGCTACCACACACTGATTCTTGGCGAAATTACAAAAAAAATTTTTCGTCGGTCCAGCTTGTGCCAAAAATTCTGCATATGTCTACACAGTTACGAGTATACCATAACCCTATTCTTGGTATACTGTATAGAAATGGTTAAACTGTTCTGCTATTAAAACAAATTGCTGCTGTTATAAAATTGAAGTTACGTAAATTCTTAAATGTCGAATAAATTTCGCTGGTCGTAAATCACAGTGTTTTGGTAGCGCCCGTGATCGACGGGTGATTAATGAAAGTGTTAAAAGTGCAAACAAAAATAGATGTTACCTACAGCCTGTTTTTTGAATGAATGAATGAATGAATGAATAAACGTTTATTTGGCAAAAAAAAACACAATTAAAAAGTAACAAAAAAGAAATAAACGTAAAGTTTTTTAGCCAAATAGGTCCCCGCTCAGCTTATGCCGAGACACAGAGTGCTTCGACGCTGGTATTCTGCGGATACCTTGATAATTACAGACTACACATACCATAATACATATACAAAATAGCGTTAGGCAATGCGCAAACAGTAAGGCTCTTTTGGGTGTCAGTGTTAGTGAATTGAAAAAAAAAATGGTTTTAGTGTAACATAGTTAAGTATCTTACTTAAGTGTTTCAATGGCGTTGAACCTATAATGGAACTGGACACAAGTGTGAAGACCTGGTGAACGTTTCGGAAACAAACGCAACGCAATTCTAAACTACTGCAGTCTGAGAGTTGCTGTCTTTTCAAAGTGAATGAGGACTGACTTAGGCCGCCTGCGAGTACATGTAATGGTCTTGTCTAACTTTCGCGTTCTAATATACAAGTTAGAATACTCCTTGTCTTTCACATTGCTGACCTAAAGGATCTATGATGTAGTCTAACAATTATTTGTCAAATGAATAATAGATAGTTTTTCATAAGCTGTTTATGAGTAGAATCTGGAGGTAGGTTACTCAGCGTTTTGTATGCAAAATATCTCATTGATTTCTTACATAACAAAGCAACAGCAATTGTTTTCCAATGCCCTTTTCTGTCGTTATTTTGTTCAGTTCCAAAGTCCAGGCACGGTCCATTTCGCAAGCAATTTGCCTCCATAATCCGTAGCTCGCAATTAATTGGAACTTACAGCGAGCTAATTGCAGGGAAATTGGCCAATCACGACTTCACGAGTCAGGCTCCGGCTGCTGCTATGGATGATAGGCGTGTCACATTTTAGTAGGAAGTTTTTAACATCAATGTGAGCCGAGAGACGCCTACTGTTGGGCATAAACCATAAGGATATTTAACCCAATCTGTCCTATGCTGCACATCCAGCGGTTACACGCAATCTTTACCCGATCGTATAGTCTACTTTGTGGAGGGCTGAAGGGACTTTTTTGATATAGTAAGCCGGGTACTCATTTAGAGGTGTAGCTTGTAATGTGCGTGAAACTGTATCATTTAACAAGTTCATGGTTGCCACATATCGAGTTTGCGAGCCCCCGAATCAGCGAGCTCACGACGATTTAACGCCGACAAAACTGAGAACGTTTTATTCCGTTCACTCCATGATCATGTTCGTTCGACACTTGCGTTGATCTTCTCACGTCGTCGAGGTCCACGAGTTTGCTGCGAGCGACATTGTACTCGCGCAAAACCGCCACCCGGCGGGTCAGTGCGAGCTTTTGCGATCCGCCCGCGAGAGGCTCGCATTATGCTCGCAATAATGTACTGTACTCACTTCATACATTATCATATAATTTACGTGCTATACCTCTAACTGAGTACGCTGCTGGTACATACACGCTTATAATCCCAAATGGGTTAAGGTGTTAGTCTTACTTTACTGCCCTAATAATTACCACAGGAGCAGAAAGCACAAATTATTTTGTACCCCTCTTGTAGAACTGTTCGACACTCAAATTCCCACACCACGTTCGCTCACAGCGCTTAATGCTCTTCTGGATTCTAGTACTGAATGTGATGTGTTTAATGATGGATGTCAGAATGGATTTTGAATAAACTTTACAATAATGTAGCTCATATATCAGAATAACAAGGCTATAATTTATACTAATCTCGCGCAGACGAAGTCGCGGGCAGAAGTTTGTAAGTTATAATTAGTAGGGTATGCACAACACTGTGGAACAGGTGCTTAACTTAGACAAACATCGCAATAAGTACCAACAAAATTAGAACTAAGAAATTGTGGAACTCATTTCGTGTCATTGTTATGTCGCACAAACAAATCCTTTTTATCTATTGATTTTATCAATCACTTTTTTCTAGAGATTTTTTTCTCATTTTAATCGTGTTTCTGTTTTTTGCATTCACTTCAATATATTCAATTTTAATTTAAAGTATTAGAATCCCAAAGAGTGAGAGAATACCCTGTTGATGGCAAGCAGTGTGGAAGAAAGAGGCTGTTGGCATCATGTCAAATAATTTCTGAGAACACACTCCGATAGACAACTGGTATTAAAGTCATAATAAGGAGCCAAATTCTCGCCAAAAACTGTAAGGCTTAATATTGACGGTGAGAATTCCTTGGACCGCGTCGAATGATACTTAATATGGAAAATTGACTCCAAGTTTATAAATACAGCAACCCGTCGTAAAGAAATGTCAAAAAGTTCACCTTTCCAGAGGTTGCGTGTAATTTTACTTCTGCGAGAAAATTACATTTGAGTGAATTCTGCGCAATTTTACTGGATTCGGAACGCCACAGTCGCTATAAATTGAAACATCCTTTTGGTGCCATATTTTTATTACATTACCAAATATGGTCCAAATGTCGTGGTATGTTTACCTATCTATGGAATATTTCAATTTTACATCGCGCTCTAATTGAGTGACTGAACAAAAAGAAATGTGAAAACAGAACTAGTTTTAAGAGTTTTTGAGATTTTGGCGGGAAACCGTGACATTGGAAGGACGATTTTTGTTACGATGATTCAAAATTGTTCGGTGAAGTTTTGTGCAATGAAAGTGGTGTTATTTTGATGCACAAGCATCCGTGTTGCCGAGCACTTAAGGAGAGTCATTGAAATAAAGGTTTTGTGGTGTATGACGTTGAGAATTTTATAGTGGGATTTCCAACTCATCAGTCGCCATCATGAGGTATGTTGCCATGAATTTTCCGCCAAGAACTCCCTAGATGCATTAAAATGTGTGACACCTACATTTGAAGGCGAAAATTAAGAAAGAAGATAAAAAACTGAAGACATGGACTAGATCCCTTTGCCGTCCCGTAATAGAGAAAATTAAAAAACTAGCTTTTTTTAAGAATTTGACAGCTGTTAGTTGAAAATGATTCTCCCTAGGGCTGAAAAGTATTACTTTCAACCCGCTCCTCAGGCAACGTCAGACCTACTTTCCTAGTATGAGTAATGAAAAATACGATAAAACTTTAAACAAAAAAACGCTTGGATTGATTTGATACTCATAAGTTATGTCATGATGTATGATTTGTATTATCTAACATAATAGAAATAAATTTTCTTTAAATCATGCCAAATAAATTAGAAAAAATGATGTATGATATCAGTTAAAATCGTTCTAGGTATGAATCAGTATTTCTTCAACAGCATTTGTAACTAATGCGTTTTAAAGTTAATACCGTATCGTTGTTTCCCATTAGGTATCACCTAATGTGTTTTAGTCGCAAATATAATTCTAGTGAAGCCAGACTAATGGAACAGAAAACATTAATCACTGCCGCGCGCCGACATCAAAAACTATCAATAGAGGAATCCATTGGTACACTATGTTGTTTTCCTATTACTTGAATCAATATACAAGTAACATTATTCGCTGTCGTTCTCATTTTGAAAACATAGTATAAAAAATATGTACGTACGTACATTATACACGCCCGTATATAAATATATATTTTCGACGCCGTCGTGGTGGAGTGGTCAGTAACGCTGCCTACACATCAAGCGGTCCGGGTTCGAGTCCTGGTAGGAGCAAATGTTTGTGTGATGAACATGAGTATTTGTTGACCAGTCATGGTGGTTTATATATTAATTTAAGTTTATTTATTAAAATATCTAAAAAGTATTATGTGTATTAAAAAAAATTACCGTTATCTTGTGACCATAACACAAGTTCTTAATGATACTTACTTTGGGCTAGATAAATGGTGTGAGCGTGGAAATATATTATATATTATTATTATTATATTTACAGTACGGCTTCATACATACATACAATCACGGTCACAATCCCATAAAGGGTTTGTAATTAATTATTGTGTTCTGTCTGACAAATAGTGATAAGGTAGCCACGTCGCTCAATAGTTAAGGTTTCCAGGTGAACCTTCGTCATTATCATCGCTTGATACCAGAGTACCTAGGCAAATGGCCATTTCCATCGAATGTATTCGATTCTATTCTTAACTAATGGCGTCGCGACACAATTTGTTTGGTAGATTGGTTGATTATGGTAGTAGTTTAACACGTGTTTTTGCGACAAGAACTCGGGAGAAACTCCCCATTGAATGTATTAAGCTGATTTATACTAAACATCATGGCGACCGTTGTTGTGTCAAATGTTAGATTTGTTCTGTAGTGTTGCCACTTTTCAAGGCACTCAGGTGAAATAGAGGCCATAAACTTCCTCATCGAAGAAAAAAATATCCCATTATGTAAAAACATAGAAAACTTAAAGATAATGTGAATTCAATTCAGACTCCTGTTTCTGAATTAGACCAGATATAGGGACTATTTCGATCCTTATTTTCATATAAGTACTAATAAAGATTCCCTTTTTAGGGAATGTGAATCCACAGCCAATTGAATCTCTGAGTATGTTGCAAAGACATTGTCGGAAAGTTGATATTACTATAATTTATGAAGAAAGAAATTGAGGTCAATAGAGGAAATAGAGATCATAAAGATATAGAATTGTCTATAAACTTCATATATCTAAGAAAAACTGTGCTTGAATAACTGAATATTAATAAACTACCTATCTACGTTATTACGTAGGTAATTTATATTTAAGACATTTCTTATCAGGTAGGTATGTTATTTTCTTGAATTTTATACAGCCGTTTAGTGTTTGAAAACCTGAGCATTTGGCAATATCATACTACTTTATCTAAATATATATAACTCAAAGGTGACTGACTGACTGACATAAGTAGTGATCTATCAACGCACAGTCCAAACCACTGGACGGATCGGGCTGAAATTTGGCATGCAGGTAGATGTTATGATGTAGGGATGCTGAGAAAGGATTTTTGGAAATTCCACCCCTAAGGGGGTAAAATGTCCACCCGGACGAAGTCGCGGGCAGAATCTAGTAAATAAATATAACATCACTACTATTAAACATAAATTGAAAAAGCACTATCTCTCAAGCTTGTCTTAGATAAAAATGTATGTATTTGTATGTATGTATATAATTGTTATGATAAGTATATGTGTACCTATATATTTATTTATTAAGGTACACCAACAGCATAACATGTACTTACTTTCTAATATTAAATTATTAACTAAAATGTATAGTTCTTACTTGAATGCCTATAATAGGTATACACAACATTTATTATAACTATAATATGTTAATATATGATTATTATATACCTATAAGGTGTATATATACATGTACTTTGTCATAAGAAAATAACCTACCAATAAATAGTTATCACCATTCGCTTATTCACTATATATTTATAGACCCGACCGTAGATTTTTCGGCGAAACGTAATTCTAGAGCAACTTTATACGTTGAAACTCACCCGGACTTAAAATAGAAATAATAAAGATATGCAAAAACATGTCTACTTATATTATTACAATTTCTTCATTGAACATTCACTATTTTATGTTTGCAACGTTTGCAATATAAAAATAATGAAAATAGAAGTTTCTTTTTTTACGCTTTCTATTTCCCTTTTTATTTCAACACGAAATGTTTTAGGGAATTTGAAAACAAGTAAAAAGTAGATTAATGAAATTTAAACCCAAAAAGGGTTCATTAATCAATATCCCTTTGTTTCACTGAACGAAGGCACGTAATAAAAATCGTGCTACATTTTTTTATAGCCTTAACCAAAGCCTTTGTAGCCAAAAATACGTATATTTTTTTTTTCTAGTGGAACAAATAAGTTCTTTAAATAATTCGATAGAACTTTAGAAGTTACTAGCTGACCCCGCAAAAGTTGTATTGCGTTATAAATTAAAAAAAAAATAAGGGTGGACAACCCTTATCACTAAGGGGTATGAAAAATAGATGTTAGCCGATTCTCAGACCTACTCAATATGCTCACAAAATTTCATGAGAATCGGTCAAGCCTTTTCGGAGTACGGGAATGAACATTGTGACACGAGAATTTTATATATAAGATTTTAAAACAATACCTTTTAGTTTATTAATCTTAACTATAACTTAAGTCATCCTCTGACGTCTTAACGTTTATAACTTAAAGTTAGAAATAAGTATCTTCTTGTGGCTAAGATTAAGCCAATCTGTTTTCACAAACTCTGTAACATCAAACCGCTTTTAGTACCGTCCGGATTATTTCTTCTATGATGGGAATAACACTTAATCCTGTGTTATACTTACAGGCTGTCTCAATAAGAGTGCACTTTTTAAATTTGCTGTAATTTTTCCTCTGATATTTCTGATATTTTACAGATTGCATCTACAATTATTCCGATTAATAAAAATGGAACTTAGTACAAAAGAAGATCGTGTGATCATTGTGAAAACTTATTACAAAATTGGAGGAAATTGCAGTGACTGTGAACGGCATTCGTTACAGGAACGTGATAACGGATTTTTTATAGCATCAACTGGATGGCATGAAGCTGGACGATATGTTTTCTCAGCAAGACGGCGTCACCAGTCACACTGCCAGTGAAACAATCGAATAATTGAAGAAACGAATTATTCTGATGTCAACTGGCCACCGATATCGTGCAATGTAACGAAATTTCATGAAAAGGGACTTATCAGACAGAGCCACGGTTGCCATAGGCCGGTTATTTAATTCCAGAGACAATTGGAACATGTCTTTTTTACAATGCAATATAAATAACACAACTTACTCAAAAAATAGGTGTTTTAATTTGTAAATGAATAAGTACACTCTTATTGAGACACCCTATACATTTATCATCATCATCATAACAGCGATTATAATGCCAATGCTGGGACACAATGCCACTCCTTTGCCAAGAAGGTTTAATTAAGCTAAGGTTTAAACTAAGCTTGCCCAATGCGGATTGGTGGACGAAGTATAAGGTCATCAATACACCTTTGCTGATCAATTAGTTTCTTCTTCTACGACCCATTGGAGGATATTTGGTGATGCTATTCTACACTGCCGGCATCACATGGCTTTATATAATGTATACATTTACACTACTGCATTTATTTATTATTCTTGATAGGGAAGCTCTTGAGGTGAGGGGGGTGATGACGTCAGTACCAAAAAGAGTGACAACGTTACAGTTACAGAATGCTACATTTAGTGCCTAGTAACGGGTGACGATAAGCGTCGGTGGTGTAGTGCGTAAGAGCGTCGTCTCTCACCCGGGAGGCACTGGTTCGATCCGCGCCACGTACCAATGTGTTTTCAACGTTTGAATTCATCGACGCTTTTACGGTGAAGGAAAACGTAGTGAGGAAACCTGCACACACCTATGAAGAAATTCTTAGGTTGTCTGTGAAGTCGACCAACCCGCACTTGGCCAGCGTGGTTGACTAAGGCGTAATCGCCCCTAATGTGGGGTAGGCTCAAGCCCTTCGGTGGGGACATTATATGAGCTGTTGATGAACGGGTGACGATAAGGCCGAAGTAGGGATCCAGCTTCACTTGGTACCTTCAATCACAGAGGATAGATAGATATTTTATCAGTAATGGTTGGAACACAATAATGCGACAGATTTTGATAAGATGGTGGTATGCGTTCGATTTGCGAGAGATATGGTACACGGTGTAATAAAACAATGAACCTTACACAATTTTTCAACAAAATATTTGTTTTTATCTTTGAGTGTAATTTGTGATTTATTATTATTACTGTATGTTTTTAAAGTTATTTGAAGAATTATTAAATTTTGAAATACTTGTGTGAATTGTTGAAGATTAGGACATAAGTTTAGGGTAACAATATACTTATTAAGCTTTTAATTTGATATATTTTTCCCCATGATTGTTATCTGTTTTATGTCTTTTATAATTAAATAAATAAACTAATTAATTAATAATGCAATAAAATGTTCTCATCGTTAAAAATACCAACATTGCAGTTAAAAAACTTTCAACGAGAAATTAAATTTAACTGAACCTTATGTATACGCTTTGAGAGGCAGCCTGGCTTATTTTGCCAAGCAAACTTTTGAGCTGTAAAGGTTCCCAAGCTACATTAGGACTTGAATAGTACAATTATTGAACAACTTGTGAATTCAGAAAGGAAAAATCGTTTGCAAACTGTATATTGATTGCTTGTTATTAGCCCTGATAATGCCTTAATCATGACTAAAGTCTGTAATTTATAACTACGCGTGCATTAGAATGCAACTTGTGTTATGGTATTGAAATAGTATAAAGGATGTTTATAGATTAGTTTGGAAAATATTCTAGTATTAGAATTTTATTTCTATATTTACATAAATAATGCATTATTTTCGGCTTCATACATACATACATACAATCACGGTCACAATCCCATAAAGGGTTGAACAGAGCTTTAGGTAACATTTGGCTACACATAAAGTCACATCTGGCACTATGGGCCAGTGCCCCCAAAATAGTGACAGATTACCAGCCGGTCACCTACACAAAAGGTATTTTAAAACTTTCAATATATTGCCCCGGCCATGTTTGTATATCTTGGAAGTATGTGTATTTGTTCATAAATATTTCTTTACAGTTAAGAAGGATGTCAGCAATAGAATATTGAGAAAACAATATGCTCATAAATTATTAAAACCGCCTTTTAAATTGACTTTACTATCAAAGATGTAAATACTCATATTATATACAACATGTAAATTAAATAACCAACACCCTGAATACAGGTGGTTTGGGATCGGTTTCTGAGTTGATTATTTAACTTGTGACAAGTGTATGCCCTGTGGGCATAAATTTCCGCCACTTCGCCTTCCGTTAAAGTCAAGTCAATACGTAACTCAGGGATTCGACCGATCTCCTTCGCGGTTGTGCTTAACTTTCATCGCTTCGCAGTCCTTAAGACGCGCGCAATGAATAGTGTGTATTACGGCATGCTCAACTAGAACCATGTTATGTAGTACGGCCGGTGATCGCGACACTCGGTCTTCCTATGAACTCGGCGATTCGACCGATCTCCTTAGGTTGATATATCTGTGGGAGCACCAAACCCAAAAATCAACAATCCTTCAGTAAACAAATTAACTAAAGCCAATGACAAGGACAGACATTACACTAAAGACATCGCAGCAGTCCGAGTAAATATTTTATACAAGTTCTTATATACTTAACTCGTTAAGCCCCGTTCGCGCTCAGGAGCGCGAGAACACAATTAAAATCAATTGTGTCTGGATATTAATAATCGTCGATGGATTAAGCAATGTTTTTAATACTGGTAAAAATTCCAGCACTTAAATTAAAATCGCAAGCACTGTAATTCAGATTAACGTGACCGCGTATCAAAGGGTTCTCTCGTTTTCACAACACGCGTTCCGTGCTTTGCGGTCCTGACCACTTAAAAATTTGGAATCTTACACAAACTGAAAATCGGGAGTGGTCTCCCCTTGACTTTCTCGTATACCGGAAACGACTGAAAAGTTGATAGAAATATATTTTGATGTCGTACATGCATGTTAAATTTGGTTGCCAGCAATATGTGTTAGTATAACCAACCTATGAGTTAAAGCATACTCGAGTTATCCTGCTAATGCACAGACACACACACAGAGATAATTCCAAAAAAAAATTGTTTACCAAGGGATGTCCAAAACGTGTAAATCCGTCAAAATCTTGTGGTCGAATTTTTTAACGATTACAAGACTTCCTCTATACTACGTATACAAGAAAGTAAAAATATACCAAAACTTTACTTAGTTATATTGTTGTAATAGACAGGTAGTTTAAACCCCTCATTTACTGACACGAATGAAATTTTTGTGGGCTTGTCAATCTATTGTCGCCGTTACTCATGTGAAAAATTAACAATACAGAACTATTTTTAACGGTGTCATGAAGTAGTAACACCATTAATATTCGAAAGTGGTCGTTAGTTCAATACTTATCAAGACTACATTAAAACTTTAAAAATAGCTTATTTTTCGCTGTTTAAATACAGAGTTTGCGAGTATATTTTATCATAATTGGTTAAATCATTGGTTTTGTTAAATTTTTTATTTGACATGCATTTTTATTTTATTGCGATAGCCTAGAGCAAATTCATCATGTTTTCCCAGCATTATGTGTTAGTATTATCAATAATGTGTGTTTTATGAAGCAAAAGTTTTAACTCATCGATAGTATTTGTAGAAAATATGTCATCGGGTTCTTCCTTAGGGTTCTTCTTCTTCTGTGTGAATGGCGTTAAGGCTAGTGTTGCCATTTGCCATAAGCAAGTTTAGAGGCGGACTTTATGGTAGTTTTGTAGATATCAATGTCTTACTTGACAGGATGTTAAAAAGCATGATCCTAATGGATCCTAATGACCCCTTTCCAACTCACCAAATTCCCTTTCGTCATCGGGTTGAAGATGTAAATTTTTAGACATTGTCAAGTGTCAGGCATACGGCATACGTCAGTTTATTACGTAGATAATAAAAAACTATAGAATAAAGAAAATTCGTCGCGGTCTCATTGTAGCCTAAGTGTGTAGCTCAGGAAGAAAGAAAAAACCGTCCGGGCCACCGATATATCAATCTAAGAAGATCGGTCGAATCGCCGAGTTCATAGGAAGACTGTGTGTCGCAATCAGCGGCCATACTACATACATGGTTCTAGTTGAGCATGCCGTAATATACAAGAATATTCATTGCGCGCGTCTTAAGGACTGCGAAGCGATGAAAGTTAAGCACAGCCGCAAAGAAGATCGGTCGAATCGCTGAGTTACGTATTCACTTGACTCTATCGGAAGGCGAAGTGAAGGAAAGGTATGCGCACGGAAGTGTATGCCCACAGGGCATACACTTGTCGCAAGTTAAACGCCGGCTTGGCCTATCTCCTTGTATTATGAAATATGTGGTCCGGACCCATCTATCTCCATACCAAACTTAATCAAAATCAGTTAAGAGGTTTAAGTGTTTTAATCTAATTTGTGCTATATTAATATACGTCAAACAAATAGATTACTAAGCTAGTTGTTAGAAAGAACGGAATTAATCAAAACCAAATGACAAAAGTAATGAGAAATATTATCATATTGGATATTCAAAGCTTTTCCTAATCTAAATGGTCGGTTTCACATAAGTTTCACGGGTTTTGATTAGAAGATTTGACAGTTTTGTAGGACTATCTGTCAGATAAACGTAATAGCCCTTAGACAAAGAATCCTGTAATAGCCATACTTGTTTTGCCAAGGATACGCAGGAATCGATGCTTCGGAATCGAGGAATCGATTATTATAGGACAGCGTCATTTAGGACTATAGTTTCCTGAATGAACAACTGTTCTTGCTGACCTAGCTAAATTATCAATCGATTTTCAAAGCTGCTTAAGTGGGCAGTTCAAATAATTATAGTCTTTCTTTATTCGATGCCCAGTAAACGTTATTGTTGCCTCACCATAGCACCACAAATTACGTAGTTTAACCCGTAATTAGCTGAGGTGCGGAATCAACTTCAAAAGCAACTTTATTATGAATGCTGTTGACAGGGCTGGGGCGCTGCGTGCGTTCAATCATTTTAAATTAATGTTCTACTCACATGGATGTTCACACGTTGCAACTATAAACTATGACCCCACGCTTTTCTCTAAATAATAATTATTGTTTTCGTTCATCATTTTGTTTCTATGCATACTATAAAAATATTTTTCACTTTATAGTCCGATTTATCATTAAAAGCATGTTTTTTTATTTTTTTAAACTATATTTTTATATTCTACTTTTTAAAAACTAGAATCATTAAGTCATAACAATGACAACGCCTTCCGGTCACTCGCTATAAGTGACGTATAACTGAACTAACATTACAAACGTATAATTTATTAGTCCTGGCGATTCTAATCAGGATAATGGGATGTTCTTATCGAATTATTGTAATGTAAAGACCGTTAAGGTCTTTGATAAATCTATAAAGTTTAAATTAAATCTGACCGATTAAAGTGGGTCAAAATTGCTTACAAAGGAGTCGGTTACAAACATACAAGCAAGCAAACATAGAGAGAGGGCGCTGCGCGCAAAGTAAACGCTACTAGCTCTTGTGTATTTAATTCCTTTAAAATATAAATGTCTACAATTTTCCGTATAAAATACGTACAAAGTGTGTGTGCTGTGATCATCAATGTGTGCAAGTGTTGTTTATTGAATTGGGTTAATATTCGATTAGTAAAAGTGAAAAAACCTTCAACAGTTTGTGCCTTGGATTGTCGATATACCCACACAATGGATATGTAAAAAGTGAGAAACTTACCACATAGATAGTGAGCTTCGGGATTATCATTACATTAACAAAATACTACTACTTATAAGCGAAAAGAGCGGGAGGCGTTATTTTGAATAAATTTATCGATTATTTTTCTTCTTTACACAATATTAACTGCGCTCATAGCGCCATCTATGATTAGCGGCGGTAACTACAAAGAAACGCATGCTTATCGAACGTAAATAATAAAAACATGGAAAAACATACTAAGCCCATACAACTTAAATGCTTCAAATGTAGCAAGAATATTAAATCTCGACTACACATAACATGCTCCCAATGTTCTAATCATTATCATATTGAATGTTCGTCAAATGTATCTGAAAAAAGGTTTGAACTGATGACAAAGGAAAATAAACAATCATGGAAATGTAACTGCTGCCGCCAATGTAAAGTCACAAGCCAGAAGCCCCTTCCCAATCGTAATAGCACGTCTAAAATAACAAAGGCACAAAATTCACCTCAAGAGGTGAACAATGTCACCTTAAGAAAGAACAAGCCAGTATCCCAAAACTCACTTCTCGATCAATCTTCAGACCTGTCATTAGGCTCTAGTACAGAAAATCTCTGCAAAAGTTTACCAAACCTTTCAGTTATAAGCCACACCGAAATAGAACAACTAAAAGAAGAATTAGAGTCTGTAAACATCAAACTACAAAGTGCGCATATTGAGATTGAAAATCTTATGCTAGAAAATAGCGCTCTTAAAAAACAAACCATTGAGCAACAAAAACAGATAGCTCAGTTCAAAAATGTATGTTATGGCTCTCCTGAAATAAAAAATGTAAGCTAAAGAAAAAAACAAAGGGATAGATCAATATTAATATCACCTGAACATTCATTAAACAACAACTTTTCAAAGAAGAAAAAAAGCAAAGAAAACCACAAAACTCAATGTGATGCTATTTCTCCTTCCTTAGACAGTATACAAACAACAAGAGAAAAATCAAACATAGACAACATACCAAACCAAACAGAAGGAACACGGAAAAGTAAAATTTGTATAATGTCGAGCAGTAAAGGTTTTAAAATATTACAAAACACAAATAGAATTGAGAAGTATAGCCAGTTTCACACATTACATTACCTAACTAGTAAGGTGGGCATAGATATTTTGTTGAATGATATAGATATAAAGATTAAGGATTACACAAAACAAGATTATTGTATAATTATGATTGGAGAAACAGATTTTAACTACTCCCAAGATTTTAATATGTTAGTCAAATATCTAATTTTGAAATTGGAAAGGATAACGAACACCAATATAATTATAACTACGCCGATATATATATGTGGAAAACCGCTATATAACTATAGAGTTGAAACATTTAACACCCTATTAAGCAGAGAAATAATGAGTCAAAACCACATTCATCTTATTGACTCAAATGGAAAGCTGACATTCGACATGTTTTCACAAATAACTGGTAAAGTCAATAAGAATGGAGTACTTAATGTACTTGAAACTATCGCAGAACTTATCTCTACCCTATCTTCAGGACAAAGTACTATACTAAATATTATGGAGAACTCGCAATATCACCATGATAACTTTCGCTCCTAAAATTGACTGCATGTTGCGAGTAATTTATCAAAATATACGAAGCCTAAAAAATAAACGTCACCTACTAGAGACTATGACGGATGGGAATGAGAAATTTCACATAATTTGTATATCAGAAACATGGATTACTACTAAAAAGATAGACCTGCTTCAAGTTGAAGGCTACACCCTGGCGTCCCACTACAGTCGATCGCATTCAGAGGGAGGAGGAGTGTGTGTTTTCATTAAAGGTAATATAGAATTCGTCGAACTTACTGACTTAACTTCTATGTCAATAGAGTCTGTTTTTGAAATATGTGCTGTACAAATACCTAAACATGATGTAGTGCTTATTACCATATATTGGCCAAATAGAAATAGAATGCCAGAAATATTTTATAGCTCTTTGGAAAAGTTACTACGTAGATTGCAGTTAAAATATTGTAAAAGTAATATATTGATAGGTGGTGACTTTAATGTAAATGTTCTAGAACAAAATGTTTCAACAACTACACTCCAGAATTTAATGGATAGCTATAACTATTACCAACATGTACAAGAACCAACCAGGGTTACACACTCCACTGCTTCATGTTTAGATCTACTATTTACCAATTTTTTAGATGAAAATATAAACATTTATATAAAAGACTATGGCCTCTCAGATCACAGAGGAGTAATTATAAATTTACCTATAAAACAAAAAATAAATATAAATAAAGCATGGTATCAGAATAAGAGAATGTTTAATGAAAGAAATATTCAAAAGTTTGTGTCTAAATTAAAAGACACTAATTTTAGTGACATAATTACTGTAAATAAAAATGTTAATGATAATTTTAACTCATTTTCTATCGCAATCAAAACCATTCTAGATGAATGCATACCAAAGATAAATATAAAAATAAGTAATAAAAACAGAAAAACATGGCTTACACAGGGAATTAAAACTTCATGTAAAAATAAGAGGCTCTTGAAAATGTTTGTCTCTCAAACAGATAATCCATTACTAAACGAACATTATAAAAAGTATGAAAAATTACTAAAAAAATCTGTAATGTTATCTAAAAAATTACAAAATATTAAAAAAATTAGCAACTCTAAAAACATTGTAAAAACAATGTGGGATGTTGTTAGAGAGCAAACAAATAAACATAAAAAAATCAAAAGGGAGAATATTAAATTAAAAATTAATAATCATACAACGGATAAACCAATAGTTATAACTAATTATTTAAACCACTACTTTTCATCAGTAGGAAACGATAGTAACTCAGATCTAAATACCAGCATTCCCTCGGGTAGGTCAATTTCCTGCGCATTAGAGAATTCTATATATCTGGAACCCGTTACAATAAAAGAAGTACATAATATAATACGCAACTTAAAAAATAAAAAAAGTTTCGGCCATGATGACTTACCACCTTTACTAATCAGAAAATGTGCAGATGAACTAGCTCCAATTCTGGCCTATTTAATAAATCAATCTTTTATGGAAGGTATCGTGCCTGATAATTTAAAAGTGTCGATTATTAAACCTCTCCATAAAAAAGGAAATCTAACAGATTGTAATAACTACCGGCCTATAGCTTTATTGCCAACATTTTCAAAAGTTTTTGAGTGTGCCATGTCTAAACGTCTCTATAACTTTTGTGAAAAATATAATATATTTGATAACAGTCAAAATGGTTTCCGTAGAAAAAGATCAACAACATTAGCTGTTTTTAAATATACAAAGGATATATTAGACATAATTAATAGGAAAAAATATGCTATTGGTCTATTGCTCGATATGAGCAAAGCGTATGACAGAGTACAGTATGACATACTGCTAAACAAACTACAGGGAGTAGGTGTTAGAGGCCCTGCATATAACTGGTTTATTTCGTATCTCAGTAATAGGATACAGTATGTCGAGATTGAGCATTACGAATGTGAAACAGGAAACATAAGCCACATCAGATCAAACTCCATCCAAATAACCAAGTCAATCCCGCAAGGCAGTGTTCTTGGATGTTTGCTATTTCTGATATACATTAATGACTTGCCAAAATTAATAGAAACTTCATGTAGTCTTTTTGCAGATGACCTATCAGTTGTTATACCTTGCGATAGCGAGGAACATGCGAAGAAAGAATTAGACAAAGTATTAGTAGGTATATTAAATTGGCTGAGTGACCATAATCTAAAAATTAATTTTTCAAAAACAAAAATAGTTCAGTTTAAGCCTTGTCAAAAACGTCCCTTGAAAATTAACTACGAATATAAACATACAAAAATAGATAGCGTAAACTCATACCCCCTCTTAGGAATAGTAATAGACTCGGATATCAAATGGAAAGAACATGTTAAAAATATATCAATTAAGCTTTCGAGATTCACGTACGCACTACATCAATTAAAAAGGGCCTGTAATGTCAAAGCAGCCAAATGTGCTTACTATGCGTATGCCTATTCCTGGCTCCAGTATGGCATCGTACTCTGGGGAAATAGTGTAGACGCAGTTAAACTTTTCATACTGCAAAAAAAATGTCTTCGCATAATTTTGAACTTAGATCAGATGACAAGCTGCAGGCCATACTTTGTAAAAGAGGAGATGCTAACCCTAACATGCATATATATTTTAGAAACATGCATATTTGTAAAAAAATACCCACATATGTTTCCTGAGTATACTCGCTTCGAAAGTTTACGCCCTCGGATAAAACTAGCACTCCCTCAAACTAAAATGGCAATGGTTACAAAAGGCCCATTTACGATGTGTGCAAAAATTTACAATAAATTACCTGATAGCCTAAAATCTGAAGAGCATATTGGCAAGTTTAAGGGCAAAGTAAAACACTATCTCACAAATAAATGTTTTTATTCTTTGTCAGAATTTTTCAACGAGTGAGTGAATTAATTAATAATATTTAGTAATGAATGTAATAATATGTAATAATATGGGTAGTGATGATGTGATATAATACTTATAATATAATGTAATGGTTTTTTAATTTTTTTATTTTTTTTTAATGTTTTTTAATTTAATTTTGATATTGAAATAGAATGTTGAAATTTTAGATTTTAAACTTTTTATTTGGATTTGAAATTTTAATTTAAATATTGTTTAATGTTAATGATGATTTTTATATTTATATTTTAAAATTTAATAATAATAATAATTAATTAATTAATGATATTTTTAAATGTTGAATGTTTAATATGTATAATTATTGTATTTCTATGGGTCCGTATTTCTATGTGGCCCGATAATAAATGATTTTTATTTTATTTAATTTAAATAATTTATATAATTTTAATTTGTACAGTAGATTGAGCATTTTGTATGTAGAAGAAAGTTTATTTTTATTAAGTTTTATGTTTTAAATACCTATCTAGTACCTAAGATTGCAGTGCCCTAGCAGGGTTCATGTTCGGACTGTAACTAGATTTAAGACCAAATGTACAACATGATTGCAATAAAGAAATAAAGAAATTGAAATAGAGGTGAAGCTTATAAAAGCGTGTAAAAAGAGCCGTATCGCCTCTTTTCCGAGCTGATAAGTGTGCTACTACCTTTAAGGATCACTTCGTTTTTTATCTGTCTATATTGGAATATGAAAAAACTAGTTTTATGCCTATGTGTGCCCCATTACTATGGTGCCACCCTTCACATGCGCAACAGGTAATTTCTTATGATTTTACTTACATATTTCTTAATCCGACAGTGGTACCTATTAAAAATGTAAATGTTTGCGTGAAATGCTTAACGTTTTCTGTTTAATGTTACTAATAATAGAGAAGCTCAGCCCCTAATCCCCTGTGCAGACAGCTCCTAACATGCCGCTGTCCGAAGTCATGTATGCAGAGTACTAAATTATGCAGCCTCGAGTCCTGTATAAGCCACGCCCCCTATGACCCGCGCACACCCAGCTACTGTTTATTCACTGCTGAAATAGAATATCGATATTATGTAATCTACTAGAGAAGCAAAGCTTATTGGTAATTTCCTTTTTTTAATCGCCATTGAAGACTCATTTTACAGGTGATTGCATGCAAAAAATATCGCGCATTATTTTATTGGCAAATTATTCACATTCTCGCCTGTTTGCTAAGAACAGTGGTCGGCAAAGTGCGGCTCCGGAGCTACATGTGGCTCTTTGGCTCATTAAGAGCGGCTCTGGCACAAATATCCACGGAAGGCGCATTAATAATTTCATTTAAAAAAACTAATGCAAAGCACATTGTTCGCATTAATTTTAGTTTTATTTAGTGTACTAGCAAATGACAAACACGTATCGGAGAGTAAAAACGCTCGCTAACATTTGACCAGCATATACTTACCTACTAAAAGATCTAATTCTAAGATCTAAATCTTTTGTCTATGTCCTGGGCAGACCGTGAAGACCTACTGGACCATGAAAAGCTCGACCACTATGATAGTATGCTTACTTAGAAGAAGAATTCAGGGAACGAACACATTAGCTGTCAAAGAGTTCCACGACTTGGCTGTTCGCATTAATCTGATTCAAAAATGTAAGTGGTAAAAATCTTTTGTCCTGATGATGGAAAGGCACTGGTGAAATTAATTCGTGTGATTCCGTTGCACACTCTCTGATTATTATACTACTACTACTATTCTTAATTAATGGCGTCGCGTCGCATTAAGCGTACGCATTTTGCCAATGTCAAGTGAAAATGTAACTAAAGTAACATAAATTTAGGTTAAAATGGAGTCTCTCAACACGTGTTTTTCACAAGAACTCGGGAAAAACTCCCTGATTATTATAAAGAAAAGCGAAAAAGTAAGTACCCACGTACCCACTCTTCAGCAGTGTTCGTGGTATGACAGTTAGCAACCGCAAGTTTCAAGTTATCGATTAGTCGTTTAGCTAGTTTTGGACAGCTAGCTATTGAAAGGCAGTGGATTGTTCAATAAAACATGTTAATTTGACCGTGAGTGCACTTCCTTCATTATCTTGAACCTTGTGTGATGTGTTTGTATTTTTTTTTGTTTAAAAGTGATAAAATTACTAAAGTGGAGACCAGTTCTAATAGAGTCCTCGACTGATCTACTACCTACATATGCAGGTATAATAACAATCTCTCGACTGGTTATAGGTACCTTACAAATGATAGGCAGGTAGATTCTAACTCAAATACAAAGCTTAATGCCTGATATATTACTACAGCAGCGCATAACAGCCTGATAATAAATTTAGCTGGCCGGACGTTCTGTTATGGGAATATGGACTTCCTTAGAATAGCACATATCGACTAAAATACAGAATTATTTTAAATGAATAATTAACTCCATTACTTAACAATAATTAATTCTTTATCATATTTAAAAAGTAGCAACATGTTTTCATTACTCGATGTTTTTACGATGACAGGTTATAATTTTATTTGCTCGACCATATAAAAAATCTCTTTAGGAGAATCTATATAGATTCTCCTAAAGAGATTTTTTATATGGTCGAGCAAATAAAATCCTAACCCAAAGGTAGAACCTTGTCATAACTATGGAATAATTTTATTTTTGCGTTTACAAACGCGTAAATATAATACTAGAAAAATGCACTGAAAAAAATCGACTTGCCTCAGGCGGGACTCGAACCCGCACCTTCCACAATCCGGGTGGACGCGTTAACCAATTTCGCCACCGAGTCACTGCTTTTCGCTGTCGAAATTTGTCAGTGCTTGGTGCTTATGTTTTTATGGTAAACATCGTTTCATCAAATCTTTGAAATTTGCATTTCCAAGACCCGAACGAAATATTTTTGCAAATATTTGACGCCCAGCTAAGATGAAACTACCTTACATTATGGAATAATTTTATTTTTGCGTTTACAAACGCGTAAATATAATACTAGAAAAATGCACTGAAAAAAATCGACTTGCCTCAGGCGGGACTCGAACCCGCACCTTCCACAATCCGGGTGGACGCGTTAACCAATTTCGCCACCGAGTCACTGCTTTTCGCTGTCGAAATTTGTCAGTGCTTGGTGCTTATGTTTTTATGGTAAACATCGTTTCATCAAATCTTTGAAATTTGCATTTCCAAGACCCGAACGAAATATTTTTGCAAATATTTGACGCCCAGCTAAGATGAAACTACCTTACATTATGGAATAATTTTATTTTTGCGTTTACAAACGCGTAAATATAATACTAGAAAAATGCACTGAAAAAAAATCGACTTGCCTCAGGCGGGACTCGAACCCGCACCTTCCACAATCCGGGTGGACGCGTTAACCAATTTCGCCACCGAGTCACTGCTTTTCGCTGTCGAAATTTGTCAGTGCTTGGTGCTTATGTTTTTATGGTAAACATCGTTTCATCAAATCTTTGAAATTTGCATTTCCAAGACCCGAACGAAATATTTTTGCAAATATTTGACGCCCAGCTAAGATGAAACTACCTTACATTATGGAATAATTCTATTTTTGCGTTTACAAACGCGTAAATATAATACTAGAAAAATGCACTGAAAAAAATCGACTTGCCTCAGGCGGGACTCGAACCCGCACCTTCCACAATCCGGGTGGACGCGTTAACCAATTTCGCCACCGAGTCACTGCTTTTCGCTGTCGAAATTTGTCAGTGCTTGGTGCTTATGTTTTTATGGTAAACATCGTTTCATCAAATCTTTGAAATTTGCATTTCCAAGACCCGAACGAAATATTTTTGCAAATATTTGACGCCCAGCTAAGATGAAACTACCTTACATTATGGAATAATTTTATTTTTGCGTTTACAAACGCGTAAATATAATACTAGAAAAATGCACTGAAAAAAATCGACTTGCCTCAGGCGGGACTCGAACCCGCACCTTCCACAATCCGGGTGGACGCGTTAACCAATTTCGCCACCGAGTCACTGCTTTTCGCTGTCGAAATTTGTCAGTGCTTGGTGCTTATGTTTTTATGGTAAACATCGTTTCATCAAATCTTTGAAATTTGCATTTCCAAGACCCGAACGAAATATTTTTGCAAATATTTGACGCCCAGCTAAGATGAAACTACCTTACATTATGGAATAATTTTATTTTTGCGTTTACAAACGCGTAAATATAATACTAGAAAAATGCACTGAAAAAAATCGACTTGCCTCAGGCGGGACTCGAACCCGCACCTTCCACAATCCGGGTGGACGCGTTAACCAATTTCGCCACCGAGTCACTGCTTTTCGCTGTCGAAATTTGTCAGTGCTTGGTGCTTATGTTTTTATGGTAAACATCGTTTCATCAAATCTTTGAAATTTGCATTTCCAAGACCCGAACGAAATATTTTTGCAAATATTTGACGCCCAGCTAAGATTTTTTCTAGTATTATATTTACGCGTTTGTAAACGCAAAAATAAAATTATTCCATAATGTAAGGTAGTTTCATCTTAGCTGGGCGTCAAATATTTGCAAAAATATTTCGTTCGGGTCTTGGAAATGCAAATTTCAAAGATTTGATGAAACGATGTTTACCATAAAAACATAAGCACCAAGCACTGACAAATTTCGACAGCGAAAAGCAGTGACTCGGTGGCGAAATTGGTTAACGCGTCCACCCGGATTGTGGAAGGTGCGGGTTCGAGTCCCGCCTGAGGCAAGTCGATTTTTCAGTGCATTTTTCTTGTCATAACTTTTACCGACTTCGAATATGTTAATTCATATAATTATCATCAACTGCTCATATAATGTCCCCACCGAGGGGCTCGAGCCTAACCACATTAGGGGCGATTAGGCCTTAGTCAACCACGCTGGCCAAGTGCGGGTTGGTCGACTTCACACACAACCTAAGAATTTCTTCATAGGTGGGTGCAGGTTTCCTCACGATGTTTTCCTTCACCGTAAAAGCGTCCTTTAAACGTACATATGAATTCAAAATTTGAAAACACATTGGTACGTGGCGGGGTTCGTACCGGCGCCTCTCGGGTGGAAGACAACGCTCTTACGCACTACGCCACCGATGCTTGTATTCATTAAATATGATAAGGTAATCTATTGGTAAGGATATTATTAGCATATTTTAAAATAACATACTAGATAGATGTTTTAACAGAAACAAAAAACATCTAAATCAAAATTGTATCATCCGGTCGGAGCTACAATGCCACACACAGGTACACACGTTAAACTTATTAAAACATTCTGCTTACGTCGGTTGGGTTGAAAAAGTAATTTAAATCCTTGTTTTGTTGAAACGATCCCCAAAAGGTAAGTCTCTAATTTACTTTCGTACATAGATTTTCCTCTAGAGAGACAAAATAATTAATACTAAATTGTTTGCAACAAAACCGGCAAGATACCAATTAATGTGTCACATATCTTTAGAAGCAATTCTTTTGTTGGTTAGTACAGGTACATGCATACATACATTTCACGTTCGTAATCCCATTAGGGGTTGAGCCACAGATATATCAATCTAAGGAGATCGGTCGAATCGCTGAGTTCATAGGAAGACCGAGTGTCGCGATCAGCGGCCGTACTACATAACATGGTTCTAGTTGAGCATGCCGTAATATACACTATTCATTGCGCGCGTCTTAAGGACTGCGAAGCGATGAAAGTTAAGCACAGCCGCAAAGGAGATCGGTCAAATCGCTGAGTTACGTATTCACTTGACTTTATCGGAAGGCGAAGTAGCGGAAATGTATGCGCACATAGGGTTCACTTGTCACAAGTTAAACGCCGGCTTGGCCTATGTCCTTGTATTATTAAATCTGTGGGTTGAGCAGAGCATTATAGGTAACATTTTGTTACACAAAGCCACATCTGACAGTATAGACAATGTTGTGCCTTCAACTAGTGATAGTTTGCTAGCCTGTCGCCTACATAAAAGGGGCACCAAACCCAAAAAGTAACAATCTTTCAGTAAACAGACAAACGCTACAACGGAGTAATAGGAATTGTTTTTTGGTGGTGGTCTTTTGGTGGTATTCTGAAAGATTTATTTGAATCTAATTTTGTAACTTGCATTATTATTATATGTTATTTATGACTTTTCTCATGCGAGCCGCTTTGTAATACGGCGGGTTATACGATATGGCTGCGACAGAATATACATATTTGCTTGCTGGTTTAGATCTGGCACAACTTTCTGTACAAAATCGTCTTTGCATTCTGAAGTTGCCTACGCGAAGTGATTGAACTTCTTAGCTCTGCAAATAAACTTTATCGGCAAGTCGCATGTTACTGTAATTGCTATGATTGCTGTTCCAATGTTGACACGAACTAACGTATTCAGAGGCCTGAATAATGCATGGTGCGGTGGAAACGTGTCTCGGAAAAGCGACCTGGCATATCACGTAACAGCTCCGATCGCCGTGGCTATGTTTAAAGCATTACGTGGTTCCAGCCTTAAATATTCTATAGGTGCCTTTTAGCTTTAAACAATGCGAGGGTTTATTGTAGAATCTACATGTCAAACACACAGTTGATATATGAAATATTCATCATAACAGCTTTTATAATTCGACCCACTGCTGGGACACAAGGAGAGCCTTGTCATCGACGGAGGTTTAGGCAGTAGTCCACCACGCTTGCACAATAGGATTGGAGGAGTATGAGGTGATCAATACCCCCTTTACTGATTTTTTATCGCCTTCTACGACAGCCATTGGAAGCTATGGGGTGATACTATTCACATGGCATGGCAGATATGAAATAGTTTCTATGAAATTCGCGCTCTGCTGTCCAATTCACATGTATCAGTCTGATAGTACAATTGCAATTTTTGTTGATCATGGGCATGGGTGATTGTTGATGTAGCTGATCATTATAATTTGTCCCCTTAATTGCAAATAAAGCTCGAATATGGGAATTACTACTAACTACCAATTTATTAAAAAAAGACTCATCGAGAAACATTTTCTCTTCTTTCATAAATAGATGGTTTAATAAAAAGGATATATATTTAGCTTAAAATTATGCTTATTAATCTTACTTTCTCCAATATGAAAAATTAGGCAGACGAAGAGCAAGTGCAGAATAAAGAAATCCCACCAAAAACCATTTTCATGGAAAAAGGTTGCCAGAGACCATATGGCTCGCACTGTCAAAAAGTTATCAGATCTCATGTAGACCCAAGCTTCTTACTCTACACGCCCTAGCTCTACAAGCCCTTGTAAATTTTACACCTTAGTCAAAATATGTGGCTCGGCCATTGCGGTACCGTCACATGGGCGAAAGGTAAAAAAAATTATCCACTGATCATTACTTTTCTGTTATACAATAGCTCTTGTAGTAACGAAACGGCCAAGTCACATAATTGTCAATTATCAGACCTCGCAGCATCAAATTTTTTTTTTAAATCTCATACAAACTTCCATACGAAATTTCATCTTTCTAGGACTTTAGGAATTCTGCCAGCCACCTGCCTGACACCGACCCTTCATGGAAAGCCCATTAAGTTAAAGTGAGAGTTTAATTGATATTGGCCCTCAATAATAAAACGATATATTTAAGTCAATTGAAATATCATTTCGAACTTGTAGCAACCTGTTATTAAAACCTGTTATCCAATACTGAATTTCCTTCACGTACGTCTGAAAGGATTAGTGCGCGTTGTTCATTTCGCGATGGAATTTGTGGATTAATTTAAATAATTCCCAACATTTTGAGGAAAATGTAACTTTAATTTTGTACATAGTCGGAAAATATTGGAGTTTAGGTATACATTATTATTATTTGTATATTAAAAACCCTATATCCAATAGTAGTTGTCCCTTAGCTGACGTGATGATGATTTTAAACCAAATTAGGAAGAACTCCTAAGATCTTGAATATGTTATTTTTATTTTTGTTTGGCAAGTTTAATTATGATCTCAGTTGGAAGAGCAGTCGCCCGGATAGCGAAAGGACGCGGGTTCAAGTCCCGTCTCAGCACTTATCCATGACAGGATTTTTTTCCATGTTTTTCGTTTCTATTTAATTTGGTATCAATTTCAATCATAATCTTGAATATGTCTATTTACATATTTTAATTAGTTAAGTTTTAAGCTATTTTACAACAACAAATTCAAATGGATTTCTTTATAACGAAAGAGGGAATCTCCTGACCTTTATACCACTTGATGATAAGGGATGATTGACTTTGACCATTAAATTGGTAGTTTTCTATTACAAATATATATATTTTGGCCGCGTGATGCCGACAGAGTAGAATAGCATCACCCCGTATCTAATGGATCAGCAAAGGGGTATTGATCACCTTAAACTCCGTCCGCCAATTCGAATTGGGCAAGCGTGGTGGACTACTGCCTAAACCTCCTTCGATAGCAAGGAGAGGCCTTGTGTCCCAGCAGTAGGTCGAATTATAAAGGCTGTTGTGATGATGAATGAAATTATGTTACTTTTCATTATCATACAAACTAAATGCTTAATGTAAATAAAATGCCTAGTATCACTCTTTACCCAAGCTTAGGAAAAAGCAAAATATTTACCATCTTGTACATATAGATATTCCATGCTACACCTGACCAGACAGGGGCATTTACCGCCCTCTCTGCGTACGGCAAAGCCCACTTTCTGGTGAAGGGTTGACATAAAATATTGTAGTTACCTCGGTCGGTAACAGTATACTGTCATCGTTAATCAATTTTTGATCATTTACTTCTGATGATTGTTCACTATGCTATTGGACATAATATAGTACCTAACTTCAATTTCTAAAAAGCAATATGGTCAACTTTCTAAATCTTCCATATTGTAAGAGAAAGCGAACTTTTAATATTCTTAATACCAATCACGAACTATGAACAAAACTCTACTTCTTTATTTTAAGCATTTCCATTCATTCTAGCTTAACTTGAAAGAAAGCTAGTTTAATGAAACTTGAAGTTGCTATTATGTAACTGTACTGTTTTCAGGTGACCGTAACAACTATACGTAGTCGGGAAACAGATTGGCTGACAGCCAAGAATTACACAATCAGACTTTTTGGGTGAAGGCTGTAGCCATGCTATGGTTCACGCCCTAGTAAAAGTAAACTATGGAAGCTTCCTCAACTGGCGTTAAGCGAATTAACTCGTCCATTGTGATCTTTTCTATAAGTAAAACGGTCTTTGTTAATGATGCTATTCTTTTTTTAACCGACCGACCGTTTTAACCATATTTATTTTTTTGCGGATAAAGTTTATGACATTTTTTAAGAAACGGCACCGATTAGTCTCCATCTGACCTCCCTGAATCCAAAAATACGGTTTTTTGGAATTATGTCCATGTGTGTGTCTGTGCGTTAGCACGATAACTCGAGTACGCTTTAACTTATTGCAACTAAATTTAACAGGCATGTACGATATCAAAATATAAGCTTTCTATCAACTTTTGAGTCGTCGATCACGAAAGTTAAGCAACCAAGTGCGCGGTCGGTACTCGGATGGGTGTCCAAAATTTAACATGCATGTATGACATCAAAATATAAGGTTTCTATCAACTTTTGAGTCATTTCCGGTATATGAGAAAGTCAAGGAGAGACCACTCCCGATTATTTAATATAACATTCTATGGGAGTAAAGCTTGATTGACATAATCATCAATTCAAAACTGCACTTCCTTCTTAATCTGGGTCGTAGTCAAAGTAAGGTAGTTTGATGAAATTAGTAGGGGTGCCCGTTTTTTTTTTTTGCAAATTAGTGTATTGTAAACACGAAAGTTTGTATGGATGGATGTTTGTTTGTCACTCTTTCCCGTAAAAGCAACTTTATGGATTTTAATGAAACTTTGCAAATAATATAGCTCATATATCAGGATAATATATATACTATAATTTATATTAATCCTGCGCAGACGAAGTAGTGGGCAGTAGCTAGTAGTCTATAAACTCATATTTTGGAATCTGATCTGTTGTCGTCTGTACCTTAATTCCGCTGAAAATCTGTGTCAAAAGGGTTACCCTTCAATCATGACGGTAGGCTGACAAAACAAAGGGCTTCATTCCATCAAAACTTTAGTTTATATAAACGGTGAAGCATTGTTGATGTTCTCTAACTAAAGTCATTAACCTTAATTCCCACTAAGAAATTAAACTTTTGCGTCCCCAAAATGCATGCTAAGTTTTGTAATTGTCCCACGACTTAAGGCAGTTGTTTCGCCTATCCAATAAAACCCAACGATGTCCTTTACATGCACGTTGGCACGAGAATATCAATGACTGCAACCTCCTCTTCGTCGTCGGCCACGGCCACGGATGTGTCACTGCCAGACGGGACCATGGGAACCCTTGCGGAAACTTTCACGACCCCGTCGGTGCTAGCTCGCCTCTTTCACCTCTCTAAATGGTAACGGGATGCCGACGAACTCCTTAATCGTCTTGCTTACATCACACACCACACTGCACCCGCAGACTTGTCGTGCTTCCCCAGCTAAAGACATGTGCCTGAGGGCTTCTATCCGTACGATCCTTAAGGGCCATTAAGGTCTGCCGCTCCCTTTTGACTCAAACATTGCAGAGATTCTAGATGAAAGTCAGACTCACTCGCGGGAGAAACCTACCGACTGGAAACCCTCTAGGTAACTTCGGTATACATGCTGGAGCACCAAGATCCTCACCTTCTTAATAAATCTTCGGTGACGCCGGAAAGGCCAATCTGCAGTCAACCGCGGGCAGGCTTCGGCGAGAGATGTGGTGTAGTAAAATTAACAAGACAAACTTATGTACGTGTACTTATTGGTTCTTGAGCGACAATATTGTGGGCTAAAGCTCTTGCCGCGGTGTGACAAGTGCCTTATTGGCTAAGCTAGCTCGAGCCATCGGTCACTGTCGCCTCGCATTTGTTTGTCGTGCCTTCTGTATTATTACATTCCCTGGCTGCCTTGCGGCTAGAGGGTAATTTGTACAGACAACAGTATTTCTGGCTACTCCAAACTGTAAAATTTTGCCAATCGATTTCTCACTCTATATCTAAGGTTAAAAGTCTATTAGAGAAATTTGAGGGCTTAGAGAAGTGGCAATCGTTTCATAACGATAACATATCGAAATTCGTTAATATCGGCCGTATTGATTTGTTATCTTAGTTTTCACTACCAACTTACACAGTGATGAAGATTGGATTGGCTAACCCACAGAATAGATAAAACCTCTTTTATCTGTTCATTTTGTTCGTTATCGCTTTAATTTGTTACAGGCCGCTGGTGTTGTCTGTATATAGCAATTATGTTACTAGATTTCTTTCGAGGAAAATAGTAATTTGCTCCCCCTTAAAGACTTATGAAGCCGAAGCTCAGTACTTACTAAGCATAATAAATTATTTATCATTTTCATTATGTAAGTAAGATTGGGAGCAGTTATTTTCACGCTGGAATTTTGGAATAATGCCGGGAATGTTTTGCAATTCTCTCTGTCTGTGATTGTAAATACTTAGAGCTTATTTTAACTTAACTCCTATAATACATACCTCCACGATGTAATGTACAAATCAAACTCAAATTATTTATTATTTACAGGCCTATAGAAAGCACTTATTGACGTTAATATTTTAACGAAAAATATCATGGTAACATTCAGAAATTCATTAAAATTGATTGATTGAAAGTATTATATAGTTACTTACATCGTATATTATTAAAATTTATAAAAACAATCAATACAAAGATCAAAATCTATTTTTTTTTCATGTATAGATGACAAACGAGCAATGAGCCATTATGTGCTACGTCATCACCATAGTACAGAGTTGTCAGAGATAATTTCCCAGGACATGCACTGCAAATTGAAGCGGCCAGAACACCGTAGTTTTAATCAGGTAGACATACTTAATTCTAGTAAGAAAGAAACAAAGAAGAAAAAGCTTATAGTATGCCTTATCGTTGCTGAAACTTAACTAAATGTTCATTGACTGAGCAAGTACCGATGTACGAGGTGACCTAAGACGTTTTCTTTGTATCATGTATCATGATACAAAGAAAACGTCTTAGGTCACCTCGTACGGTATAGGCAATTACCAACAATAACATTCCCAAAGCGGGTTGACGTCAGGTAGGCAGCCCATCGTGAAACTTCTAGGCCTAAGCGATGTTCTAAATATATTACGCCAACCCCAAATGAAATTGGTAACATGGCAGGCAAATGATGACACGATACAACAAAAAGGTAGTCTGTAACCGACTTCAAAAGAAGGAGGAGGTACTCAATTATTTTTAAGTTTTCAAATATATTAATATTATTTTTTTTTCATTTAGGTTTGTTCCCCGATTACTCAAAGACGCCTAGACCGATTTGGAAAATTATTTTTTTGTTTGAAAGGCTAGTGCTAATCATAGATTAATACCAATTGTAATTGAAAGAATTTCAATCATTTTTTAATTAATTGAATTTAATAATTATTCACTTTTAAAATAGTTCCATGAAAACATGAATTGGTTGAGTAGTTTTTTTAGAATCGTGAAAATTGAAAAACAACAGGCAAAATCCTGTCTTATCGTCGATAACTTTGACTAAGACCGATTTTGACAACGTTATCACATGTCTTTAGCACCAGCCTAAAAAAACAAAGTTTTTAGTTTCAAACGCGGTTTTTTTTTATTGAAAAATAATTTTTAGACAGTAGTATTCTGCTTCTGTTAGGTAGACATACTTCGAAATCTATGCGGTTGATGCATATATTTCTTTAGGCAGACGATCTTCGAATTTAGTTCCAACATACGGTTTAATTTTATAATTTCTATTAAGGGTGAACCCATTTCACAACTAAATGAGTTTTGAAAGTAACCGTCCCGTTTTCGATTATTGAAAACTGATCTGACTTAGAAGTTAAAAAATTAAATATATTTTGTGAATAAGAAGTAAGTGTAAGCTCTTAATACTATTGGTAAATGCCTTCAACCTCTCTGAAAAACGATTTTAGACGCACACTGTAAACGCTATGCGGTCGGGAACAGCCTTTGGCAAAGTAAGCTCCCATCTCCATCTCATTAAACTTGCAAGCTTGAAATACTAACACGTGTATCAAATATTTAGTCAAACGAAGTTTCATAACAGCAGATAAACAACGAGGTTCAAGTGGATTACAGAAGTTAGTTAACCCTTCATAAGTTAATCATTGTAACGGGATCCCGGGCGAACTAAGCCGGGGTACTCATGATCATGGAAAGCAGACTTGCATGCTCTCAGTTCGGGATATTGTGATGTGGGGTGAATATGCTATGCACTATGATGGTAAGCTTTACATTCTGTAGTCGACAATTTAAAGACTCAAGCCAGCGTAATCTTGTTGGCTGTGAATCATTTTTATAGTTCGGTAATATTTAGGAGTTATGATGAATACGGAGGATACGTTAAATATTTTACGTCACTCATACATATTTAATCTGTTGTCCTTTGCAAAGAAAGATAGACAGTTCCACTTCTTTCACCTAGGAAACCGTTAAGAAAAAGAAATAAATGTTTTTTTTTTAATGTGCCAAAAAATTATAAAATGATATTTGAAACGAATAATATGTCGTGTAACGGGGATCGAAGCAACATTTCGTAATACGGGCGAATGCTCCTCCCATTGAGCTAAACAGGATTAAGAGACAACGGTGAATCAATAAAGTTAAATGAATATGCTCTCAATGAAACACTAACAAAATTTATAGAATCATGAAAGTTTATAACTTAATATTATGTCAGAAATATCGGCAATATCATAGATTAAGATATATAAATGAGTGCCATTGATATGATAGTAGGTACCTACATAATATAACTTTGTATTTTAGTATTGATATCAGTGTCACTAATGTACCATCATGAATATTATTGTATCCCATAACACCTTTATTTCATTTATTCCTCTTAACCTCAATGGATCGTTAACACGGATGCTTATGCATCAAAATAACACCACTATCACTGCACAAAATCCAATTTTGAATCATCAAAACAAAAATCGTCCTTCCGATGTCATGGCGTCCCGCGCAACACTCCGACGTTTTTTAAAATGGAGACAGAGTAGATGGTCTCTTCACCGATTCTGGAGTACCTAATTTATTTCGCTGCCACTTCACATCCTTAGCGAAGTCAAAGAGAATTGATCGCCAGTGTTGTGTCCATAGTGGCGGCCTATTCCCATTAATCTTCAGACTGCCGCCTCGGCGTTCTATTCATTCAGAATTTTTCATATCCCAAATATTTTTATTATTACGTAAGTATGAACAAGTTTGTGTTACAGTATCTAATATCTGTCAGCTAAGGAAATTAATCGAGATTAGTTATAGACATTAATATACAGAGTGGTCCAAATATTTTTTACTTGATTATGTAAACGCTTTACAACTGACAAACAGATTTAAATAAGAACACGTCTTCTGATTTTAGGATAACAATATAATGACAATCAGTGTATTTTTTAAATGCTTTATACATGGCATTTAATGTGCTTCTTTGGTAAATATACCTATTTACTTACATAAAATGCAAGAGGAGTTTATATATTGATTATGGTTTTTTTTATAATATCGCCACCTAAATTTGATAATTACTACACACCACAACTGCACTAAAATTGTCAATTTACACCAAAACTTTTTTTTTCTTCCTTGCATAGGTTTCCTCAATGCTGAGAGTCGCTATATATTTTTTCTGTCTGAGGCTGCGTGGAGGGCATCATTTCATACAGCTTGGTGTTGAGAGTCGTGTAGATCTGATCAGATCTACGCAATGGGCTGCGCCCTCTTGGTCTTTCGCCGTAGGATAGGGGCAATATTCGTGCCTAACTTAATCCCTTCATGAAACTGAAAGGTTCTGAAGTTGTTTTGGACACCCATACGTCTCCCTAGTTATCATAGGCTGTAATAGTGCGACAAGATGGCGTGGCACTTCCACTTCCGACAGGATCCCACAGGCATAGCCAGTTGGCAGTCGAAAGCTTGCTCATACGACTTCTCAACGACTTGTCTGATATTAAGAATTTGTTCTTTACGAATCACGCCTGCTCCTAACGAATCTACTAATGAATGAAACTGCGAATTCTGTCATTAATTATGTGAAAAACAATCTTGCTGCCATGGGAGATTAAAGCAAACTCTTGCTTTCCTAGACGAGCCCTTTATGTTTTAATCGATTCCAATAAGTCAATAATAATAGATCGAGTGCAATATGTCAATACCTTTGTCGCCCAGAGCTTTCAGAATATTTGATGAGTTTTTTCGGCAGTAAACTGGATAAAATACTAATAAAATAAGAAAGGGACAGCTTTGTTTTCTTCGTAATTTTTCTAGGTTTAATGGTTCGTTTCTGAGTTTTATTTTCTCCTTCTCTCTCCAATCCTTTTTTTCTATAAAACCTTTTTGTGAGTCGACTTTGACTTTTTCTTTAGCATCCTGAAATATATACACAGACATATTCTACCAAGGTAAACAATTTGTTGTGTAATTTATAAATTTTGGTGATAAGCCCTTTTCACTCAAAGCCTAAAGAAGGGGTTATGTTTTTGTAGTCTATGTATGTATGTATGTTTGTATTTACGTATGTGCCTCCGTAGCGCCTAAGCTATTTAGCTTATTTTAATGTATACGTGGTGCGCACTAAAAGTTTCCGGAATAAATAAGAAAAAAATACTATTAAAGGTCAAAAATTAATTTATTGTTTCTCAAAATATTCTCCCTTTGCGTAAATGCACTTTTTTATTACATTAAACCAATTTTGAAATGTGTTCTTCATACTCTTCGACAGCCTCTTCTGGTGATGAAAATCGTTGACCGCGTAATTAGTTCTTAATTTTTGTTAACAGAAAAAAGTCACAAGGTGCCAGGTACGGACTGCATGACGGATGGCTCATAAGTTCATCGTTTATCACCTTCAAAAATAAGTTTGTCTGTCTGGCCGTGTGGGAACTAGCATTGTCTTAGTGCAAGATGATACGGTATTTACGGTTATTTTTACGGAGTTCGTCAATAATTTCCGGCAAACAAATGGCCGTGTACCAGTCACCATTCACTGTACTACGATTCTCTAAAGCATTAGTTTTGTTAAAAAAGAAGCAATTATCCGCTTATATGCACTTTTCACGAGCGCCGCTTTGGTTGGTTTCAGCTCATCTTGAAAGACCTATACGCTCGATTACTGCTTTGTTTTGGGATCGTAGGAATAAATCCATGTTTTGTCACCTGTTACTATGTCCCACTCCTGATGACTTGAAAAATAGGAGGAGTCTATTTCTCACTGTAAACCCCGTTTTTAACCGATTTTATTGCTTTTTTCCTCGCAGTCGGGTTATAGTGTTTACACTTATTGCTGGTTTACAAATTTCATTAATAAGTCCGCATTGTCTTATTTGAATTTTCTATGTTATCTATAACCAATAAATCTACTTCAGTAACGTAAAGAGGTAAAAGGTCAAAGGGCGAACAAAGATTGACCGATTATCTGAAGAAGGCGCGGTGTCTACTACCTACAGGTTTTGATAAGGTGAATATAGCAATTTGTACGAGCTGATAGAATGGATCAGATGGTTGATGGATGACGGATCTATTTTTTCAAAAAATATTATTAAAATGTTTGGTCCTATAAAATGTTTAGGCCCAAACAATATTAATCTCTTTATCGTCGAGATAATCATGCAAAGATTCTGATAAAATTTCAGTTTTACCATGTGACCGTGTGTTTTAGTCTGCTTCTGATGCGATATTGTTTTTAATAGCAGACAAATACAGATGACAGCAGAAAGATAAAAACTACTAGCCACTTATCCGAGTACCTACTAGCTGATTACTCCTAGCCCGTAAAGGGTCGAAACACTAATCGACGGTTGCCCTTAATAAATTATTTATTTATTCATTTATTTATCACAAAATCCACAGTTATATATTACATCTTACAAAGCCCTTACAGACAATGATGGATTTCCTTATATAAAAAAAACTACGATCAGAGGAAAACGCCATCTTATCTATAATAATGATGGCAAATCAGTCATGAATTATTCTTGAGACGATGAACTAATTAAAATAGGTACTATCCATAATGACAAGGTTTATGGCATTTTTCTAGGTGGTAGACCCATATGCAGGGTCGTCTGGGTAGGTACCACCGCCTTTCTTATTTCTGCCGTGAAGCAGTTTGCTGTGTTTCGGATTGTAGGGAAAGGTAGCCAGTGAATTACTAGGCATGGAGGACATATCGTCTTAGTCCCCAGGATGGCAAACGCACTTGCTGAGTTAAGTGATTTACACTTAATATTGCAAGTGTCTATAGGCGGCGGTGACCACTTAACATCAGGTGGGCCGCAAGCTTGTTTGCCATCTCGTAAAATAATAATAAAAAAATCAGTTGAGTTAATGAACAAAACTCGGCACTTGATTTTGGTTTTAAGATTGCTCTTGAATGCATGTCAAGTACGCTTAAGCTCGACGAGGACCTATAGAGCGCGACAATTGATTATACAGGAAATATAATCAGCATCAAACCTGCAGTACTCAATAATAAAGGGGTTCCAAAGATTTATTATTAAGTGATAATTAGATACTAATCACTTAAAAGAGTATAAGCTGAGATGGCTCTGGAGATCGGTTTTGAGAGCTTATTATTAATACGGACTCAAACTATGCGTTAGATTTAATTAAAACGAATGCGTCAAAAGCAATCTCAAAACCCATAATTGCAACGCAAATGTAATTAGAATAGTTAAAACCGCTGTTAATTTATACTTCATATTATGTGGATTATGTAATACATGAACGGCCTTTATAGTAATTGTTATAGAAAGTGCTCTAATAACGGCATGGATGCAGATACAGTTGCCTGATATGCAGGCCATTAAACGGGTGGCGGGTTGGTTTTATAGCCTCCATAGCTGTACTGTATCTATAGACATTCGCTATAGGCATCTATGACAGAAAAATGTGAGATTTCTATGGACAATTAGGTATGTGGCTGTAAATGCATGTATCTGGTAGGTTTTGTCATTTGTCTTTCAGTCATTTCTGTCTAGGCGTCGAGCTTTCTTAAATCAAATCAAATATATTTATTGCGTATCACAACATTCACAAGGGTCTTATACATAGGCTGTAGTTCCTGTGATACCCCGTAGGGGCACTGCAAACAATAATTACTTAAAATCTATAATCATATTAAATTTTGATATAAAGTATAAAATAACGTAAATCAATATTTTAACACTATTTTTAACAATTATTTATATAATTTCTATTTTAATAAAAACCTATTGCTTGTATTGTATAAAGTAGGATGATTGTATGTAACATGTATTGTATAAAATAGGATGGTTGTATGTATAATATGTATAATAGTAGTATTAAATGTTTATTGTAAAGTAGGTATGTATTAAGTTTGATCAATTTAATTTATCCCCCATGTATTCGTTAACTGTATAGTAGCATTTTGTAAGTAGTAAATGTTTTAAATGTTTTCTTCCACCGTTATCTGTTCTATTCCATTCCTAATTAATGGCGTCGCGATACATAAACGTTAAGCATTTTGCCAATGTCAAGTGACAAAGTAATTAAAGTAATGAAAAATTGTACGGTAGATTTGGGTTAAAAATGGAGTCTCTTAACACGTGTTTTTAGAACAAGAACTCGGGAGAAACTCCAATGTTCAAAAAATCCCACCGTTATCTGTATGCTCGTTTAAGCAACCGTCACTTACTGAACTATCAAAACACAGCTTAGGACTGAAAGTATTGCGCTGAAAGGCACGCAGATAGTTATTATGAAGTAGGCATCGGCTAAGAAATGATTTTCAAAAATTCACTAGGAGGCGATTTTTTTTACTATAAATGCTACAGAATGGCGGCTACGAAACGACTACGAACCGTTGCTCTTTTTCGTAGTCATGAAGTCGGTTAAAAATAAATATGTGTGCTTTCTATGGCATATTGTTATGGGAAAATAGAACAGAAGTGGATAAACTTTTCCGACTGCAAAAAAGATGCATAAGAATACTGGGAAATGTATATATTATGGATTTTACTAGGTAGTAGACCCATATGTAGGGTCGTTTGGGTAGGTACCACCGCCTTTCTTATTTCAGCAGTTCGCTGTGATTCGGATTGAAGGGAAAGGTAGCCAGTGTAATTACTGGGCAAAGAAGGCATATCATCTTAGTCCCCAGGATGGCAACGCACTTCCAGTGTTAAGTGATTTACCCTCCATATTGCAAGTATCTATAGGCGACGGTACCCACTTAACACCAGGTGGGCCGCAAGCTTGTTTGCCATCTCGTAGTATAAAGAAAAGCCGTAAACAGTACTTCACCAAATTATATTATCATCCCTATAGATATCTGCCGTTTGTGAATTTGTTAGAAAGCACCCCGACTTCTTTCCGTGTCACCACGTCCGCAAAATCTTAGGCCACAAAATAAATTAGCCAAACCAACTTGCACATTGAAAATGTCTCGTCAATGTGTTTGAAAATTTATAATAACTTACCCAGCAAAATTAATATTTGATCTTGCTTTCATCTTTTCAGTTGACTAATTGTCATTTTATGCAGGCGGGTTTTTTAGAATTTTAAATTTATTTATATTCGTTTACTATGAAAAAGAGGCGATATGCTTCGGTTCGTAGCAGTTCGTAGCAGTTCCGCTAAGCTGACGCCGCGCTATGATGCCAAGATGTGTTGTACTACGATGGTAATATACCGTCAAACAGAGCGTACTGCTAGATTCGCTCTGTTTGACGGTATATTACTTATATTATTAAGTGCTGGCAGAACGGAGCATTTTTCGGCAGCGGTAGTAGGGCTAATAGGGAAGATGCAAATAAACTGTAGTTTCTTATTATAGTAAAAAAATAAGTAATAGATTATGACATTTTTTTTGATAAATAGTCATAAAAGAACCACATGAAGTCGCGTTCGATACAATTAAATATAATAATTAAACATAACATAAAAGCTGTGAAGACCCTAAATATGGTTGGCAAGCATAACAAAGTAGAGCTGATCTGGGTACCTGGACATGAGGGGATTAGAGGAAATGAGAAAGTTGACGAACTGGCAAGGAAGGGATCAGAAAACCCATTTGTAGGTCCTGAACCCTTTATCCCAATTTCTGAAAGTCGCATCAGCAGAGCCATCAAAGAATATGTCCTTAAAAGACATCGTATGGAATGGCAACTGTCGCCTGGCATGAAACACTCCATATCCTTCATAGGAGACTGTCCTGAAGGATGGAGTAAATTCATATATGGGGGCAGCAGACAACAGGATCGCCTAATCTTGGGTGGGCTTACAGGGCACTATGCCACAAACCACATGCTCAATAACATGCAGATTTCAACAACATCGAATTGCAGAGCATGTGGACACGATCGGGAATCCATGGAACACCTGCTGTATGACTGCGATTCCATAGCCAGGACTAGAATGAGTATCCTGGGAGTGGCCTATCCAAGGCCAGAGCACTACAGGCTCTTCAAGCCCACAGATATAGTTAGGCTGATGGCCTACATATTCAAGGAGCAACAAGAGTAAAAGGAAAGGGGAGACACAAAAGATCCCGCTGGGTCGAAGTGCTCCGTGAGGAAACTCACGGCCCCATCACAAGATAACATAACATAACATAAAAGCTAATTATAATTAAGTATCTATATTTTTTTATTACTTTAATATTATTTAAAGATTTTAATTTCATGTATATTCCCCATATTAAGAACTTAGTCTTAAATAAAACAAGCAGGAAGCGACAAATCTATTGATTTTTCTTAAATTATTCTTTGAAGTATTTCTTAACGATTTTTTCCAATTTTAAGATTTTTTCTAAACTTTCAATGCTAGCAACAAAGACTAATTTATGTTTCATGAACATTATTAGGCAATTTATAACCTTGGCTTATGTTTTAGAGCAGTTCGTTTTCATTATGAAACTATATTGGATGTTGTAAGGTTGATAATGAAAGCACAGCAATATATCTGAATGCTTCTAAATAAAATGTGATCTCTTTTTTTCGGAGAAAGTAATGAATAATAGTTACGACATTTAAGTAGGCACGTTTAAGGTAATAGTTACGACTTTTTGGCTGAGCAAGAGTGGCTTTCTCTGACACAGGTGCTTATTTTGTATCTTATAGAGGAATCAACAACTAATTGTTAAATCTTCACATGGAATGAATAAAAAAATATTTTATTATGTTTTATTATATAAGTCCAAATTAAGTCTTTAAGAACCTGTGTTATGGATACCAGATACCGAACAAATATATGTAATTAATAGTATATTTTTATATAAAAAAATAAACCATAACTCGTGAACAAGTTTTCGTCTTCATCACAGAAACTGGTCCCTATCAGGATTCGAACACGTACCGCCCGATGTGTACGAAGGTTGGCCTTAAAATCTTATACCAAAATCTATATCTGTATGTCGTTAACAAGACATTCTGCACCGCTCTCAAATTAAGAAATTGGGGCAGATTATGAGAAAGAGTAAATTTTAGTAAAAATGCAACAAAAACTGTTATACAGGATTTAAAGTATTTCAAAGGGAGAGTAAAAAGATAACTAGGTACATATATGATTGCATATCATTACTAGCATTTAAGAATTAAATTTGTATTGGTGATGTAAGCCTGTAGCAATAATAGAAATTGAAAAATAATATTACACTTCCATAAACTGAAGTTTATCTCAAAACGTCCAAAAAATATTATATTTTCGATAAATTACAGTATTTTTAGTGTCACGTGACATTAAACAAAAAATCTCTTTGTTACGTCACAACATTGCATTGTATTCTTTCTATTCTTAATTAATGGCCTCGCGTCGCATTAAGCGTACGCATTTTGACAATGTCAAGTGAAATTGTAAGTAAAGAAGGTAACAAAAATTGTACGATTGATTGAGGTTAAAAATGGAGTCTCTCAACACGTGCTTTTACGACAAGAACTCGGGAGAAAACTCCCATTGCATTGTAGTACCCATAGATTTATAATTGATGACGTTTATAGATTGACAATGCATCGATTAGGGCGAGACCAAAAAATGCACCAATGTGTGAGTAATGCGCATGTGTGCGTGAAAAATAGTACTGCAGTATTACAGTTGCTGTCTATTCTACGTGAGAGACAGGCCTACATGGGCCACCTTCTATCTATCTCGCTCTAATATACGCGTTAGTATGCTATGTATATGTATCTCTTTCACATTGCCGATTTAGAGTTTCCTATATCTATGGCAGTACCTAACAATGCTTATATCAATGTTACTAAAAACACAAAAACTGTCGAGTCTGTCAAAGTCAAGGAAATTTTCATGTAGGTGAACAAGAATTGACGTCATTATATGGTCAGCTACGGTCAAGAAGCTTATATTTTACCTATTCCTGGCTACGGTTAATCGTCATTTTCGAAAAGAATATCAATGTATAAAAACGCTATTTCTAAATGTAAAATTGCTAATTGCAAAATTTTGCAGCAAAATGCTAGTAGTGTATCTACTAATATATACAAATACGTTTTCTTCTAAAATATTTTTTAAAATTTGCTAATAACTCAAATGCATGTAGTGTTTGCTTAGAAATTAATCAATCTTTAAATGGTCATTATTCCATTGGATATGGTCCTGTTTTTAATATAAATGATGTTTCTGTTGCTGACTAAATAAAATAAAATATATTGTTACTTATTATAAGTTGTAACAGAAATAAAGTCAGGTCTATTTGTTAGCATTCGTGACTATTTAAAATGCGAGGTGCGTAGCAAGCTCGGCTCCACTCGGCGCGCTACGGGCTACGAACGGACGTACCTATTTGAATGCACCGTTCCTCTCGGGAATGCTCGCAATCATACTAGTGAAAAGCTCTTGAATGCTCATCATTGTTCACTCGTGGAATGCTTATTATATTATTGGGTATGCTACGAGTATTATTCAAAGAGATTTCTATGAAACTCAATACTATATTGTCCTATTCATTGGTCGATAATGCAAATGCAAATTTTTTAGGGGTGAGTGGTCAATAAATTGTTGTCATTGTCCATTCAAAACGTATTTTTTAGTTTTCTTTTAATTTTTTGGCAAAATTACATACTTATAATTGAGTTTAAACTTGTAGTAAAACCCCTACCAATAATTTACTCTTCAATTTTGAAATAGAAATCTAATAATCCTTATTTATAATACTTATCGTGCATTGTATATGAAAAATAGAGTGCATTCTTTAAAAAAAGTTGTTTCAGAAAGATGTTAAAAATCTTTCGTTCTCTTTTTTTATCCATAGACCTTGCATTTAATAGCTATTAGGTAAGTAAGAGTTAAGAATATAATCCGTTTTTATTAACTATAATAGTATGTGAGCGATAAAATGTAAACTTATATAATACCTATTCTTTGAGTAAAGTATACTCTTTGTGTGTAGCATTAGTGCAGTTGCATAAGCGCCTTCTCGGCTGTCAGGCGGGAAAGTGATATATGATAGTTACCATGTGTGAGTATGTTAATGGTCTCGTTGTGGAAGTAGAAGAGGCTGCGCACACAGTCGGCCCAGCCCTGCAGCGGCCGGTAGCCGGTCAGCACGTAAGGGTTGAACTGCAGGTGCTGCGGCATGTCCCGCCAGTGCAGCAATTGCACGCCGCCCGCGCCCGCCGCTCCCGCCTCTCCCACCGCTCCCTGCTCCCGTCCCTCATTATCACAGATACGCTCTAGCGACTTTTTCCTCTTCTTCGGGCCTTTACCGTTCACTTCTTGAATTGACATGTCGAACATTTTTGTACAGGTATCAGGTACGCTCGGTACGTCTCTCATGACAGCGCGTCTGGAAGCTGTGCGTGCGGTGTCATGGCCGGCGCGGATGCGGAGTGGCGAGTTTGTACGAGTATCACAGGTGCAGCGTGAGGGCGCGAGGGCGCGCGGCCGCGGGTCGCGCGACTGCCGGGCAAGGCGCCCCGCTTGCCCCCGCCCCGACCCCCGCACATTTGCGCACTGCGCAAACCCGATCAGCTGATTCCCGCCAGAAGGTCGAACCTTCCCCGAATCGCACTTTCACTCAGCGCCAACGCGCATCCCGCTGAAAGTTTCGATTTCGCACGTGCTAAATTTAAAAAACCTTTTTAATCATCCAACGCGTTCATTGAATGATTATTAAATGACTGTAAAATTAAAATGTAAAAAAGAAGCTAGAAATATTTCAAGTCAAGTTTCCCACAAATTTCTTAATTATTATGATTTGGATTACATTTTTTATCAGACTGCAAGAAAAGGGTTATGTTTTTCGCATGTAGGTATCTTGTATGTATGTTTATTGAAAAAAAAGTGATTGAAACTCCTCCAATCGCGACATCAGATGTCTTGCCTCCAGAATTTAACTTCCACAAGAAGTTTACCGTGGAACTGACTAAAAGGGAGGACTGGGCACAACACCTTAATAGTGATCCCTTGGACATCGGAAGCCCAGTGAGGTGGTTCGCCGATGGCTCCAAAATGGGCTCTAAAGTAGGATGTGGCATATATGCTGCCAAGCCCAAGGTTAGCAGAAGCATGAACCTTGGTAAATATGCCACTATTTTCCAGGCGGAAGTTTGTGCCACATAATGGAATGTGTAGATTAGATACAAGCCAACCGCCAGCGAAAACTACGCTAACCAAAAAATAGTAATATTATATCCAGACAGCTAGGCAGCTCTACTAGCACTAAACGGTAACGTTCTAAAGTCAAAGCTAGTAAAAGACTGCGTGGAAAAACTAAATGACCTGGAGCAACAAAACAAGATCACCCTCAAATGGGTACCGGGTCATTCTGGAATCATGGTAACGAAAAGGCCGATGAGCTAGCAAGGGCTGGTGCTCAAGGTCTACAGTTTGGCCCAGAATCTTTCTGTGGTATCTCAAAGAACCAGACCATGCAATACTTAAAAACCCACCTTCTCCTCTTGGAGGAGGTGGGTTTTTACTGACGGATAAATGTCCAGCCTAAACCGCTGATCGTAGAGACGTGAAACTTGGACGGTGTGTTCTTTGTATGACGTATAAGCGTCCGATGTGAAAGGATTTTCCGAAATTCTACCCCTAAGGGAGTGAAAAAGGAGGGTAAAGTTTGTATGGGACAACGTGATTCCTTGGTCCAATCTACTTCAAATTTTGCATTAATCTTTTTTAACAGAATTGATGGAAGACGTCCAACGAATGCTTGGATTAACACACTCAAAAGCATTAATCGAACCATACTCTCGTAAGCGCACTGACAAGCTACTGAAGCTCAACAGGGGCAACCTGACCGTGTTGATTAGGGCTCTGACTGGCCACTGCAAGCTGAACAGACATCTCTACAATATGAGACTGAAAGATACTGATACTTGCAGATTCTGTGAACAGGAGCGTGAAACACCAATGCACCTCCTGTGCTCTTGTGAATGTCTCATTCACAAAAGCAGCCGACATTTGGGGAAACACATTCTCGACCCAGACGATATCAAAACAATCCAAGCTAGGAATATCTTATCATTTTTAGATAGCGCCCAGCTAAAGGAGTAGGTACATGTAAGGCCTCTTTGGAGGCTAGTCACAGTAGATCTTTACAGGTCGCAGTGACGCAAACAGCCCCGAATTGTCTAAATAATAATAAATGTATGTTTATTTGTAATATTTTTTATTATGTTTATTATCATATCTTTCAAACGGCTGAACAGATTTCTTTAATTAAGGTATCGTTAGATTTGTCTTGACAGACCAAGTGTTCTTAGTGATTCTTAGTTAAGTGATGTTGAGCGAGTTTCTCCCGAGTTATTGTTGCAAAAACACGTGTTGAGAGAATCCATTTTAACTCAATATACCGTCCAATTGTCGGCTACTTTAATAATTTTTCACTTGATATTGGCGCAATGCGTAATCTTTCTGTGTCGCGATCGCCATTCATTTAAAAGAAGAAGAAGAAGCGATGTTAAAAAAACTTACATAGCAGCTGTGAGGTGCTATTATTAGAAGTGAAACTACATTTTTTCTTTAGAATTCATCAATATGGGCATCAAAATAAAGGGATTATCATAAGGATATTAAAAAAGGTATAAGTATCATTATATACCCATATGGTGTCCACAGAAGACCAGCGTCGTGGCGTTTATGACGCCCGGCATATGCTGAGTTGGACTCCAATTCAGCATTACAATAGATTATTTGTATCTTAATTATTAATTCTCATTTTTATGATTGTATCTATATTTGTGTGCTGAATAAATATTTATTCTATTCTATTCTATTATTTAAATAACTAAAAAGATAAAAATAAATCAATTTAAAAAACCCGCCAGCATAAAAAGGCAATTAGCCAACTGCAAATATTGAAAGAAGACCACATTTCTTTTCTAGATATTGAAAATGTATAATCCTAAACAGGTATGTTATTTCACAAAAGGCATGAGTTGATTAAGTTAATAGAGAATGTGGGTGTTGCCTGAAGAAAGGTCCGAAAAAATGAACCGCGCTTCGAAGTAAAGTGATTACTTAAGTACTCACCCGTATTCTCAAAAATTACTGCGTTGAATAGAGCTCTGTGTTTGGTTCGTTTCTTATCCAAGAGTCGAGCGATCTCATAGTAATGTTTGTGAATACGAGAGTAAGGCTCTTACTAGAAAAATGCACTGAAAAAAATCGACTTGCCTCAGGCGGGACTCGAACCCGCATCTTCCGAGTAATCGATGAATAGTTTTCGTTGAAATAATAATCGATCAAATGGATTTCGATATTCAATAGGGAACCCATATCATATCGTGTTTCGGTGGTCATCCTAGGCGGGCAGGCAATGGCTCTTAAGCCAAATAAAAAAATACACCATGTAAGTTTATGTCGTTATGAATAAACATTTCACGTACCTATCATAAACTGTTGACTACAAATAGTACCTATCAAAATGAAGCCCAGGGTACTCCTAGCCAGGGCACTGCTTGCTGTGATTAGGGGCCTGACAGGTTGAATCCCAGCATCCCATGCACGGATCAGGTTATTTCTGTCGTAAAATAGATACCAACACGAATTTACAGAGAAAACATGGATTGTTAATATCTCAGGTTAATATGTAGAACCTACCTAGGTACCTACTTAGTTCGCCTCTATCTACAACAGCGATAACATAACATTTTTACTCAACCTATTCGTGAAATTACTTAAGAAGATAAAAACATTCTTATCGTTCAGATGTTCGCTAACATTACATTTCTAAAAAATACATAATGATACAAAATACATCTTGCTACTGGAATAAAGTTGAAAATCGCCTGACAATTTTCGTAAATTAGGTCTTCTAGATACCTAGCTTGATATACTTTTACCTCTTTATGTTTAACAAACGTGCAATATGCTTTACCTCGGAGTTACACTTCAGTATTTCTAGTGCGAATGTTTCGTGTCCTTTAATTTAAAAAGCATTATTTTACTGTACCTATGTTTTATAATCGTGTGTGCAATAAAGAGTTTATTATTATTATCTATTAATTTGTCATTGAATTGAAATAATATCGTAAATACAATATCCTCCATCAACTCTTCATAAAGGTAGATATTTTTCTCTTGACTATAAAAAAGTGAGACAGCGTCACGTCTGCGACGCGCTGTCTTCAAAAGTCGGGTCCCTGGATATAGGTTGGGTCCGTGCCCCGTCTGCGCCCTGTCCGCGACGCATCCTCGACCTACGTCTTTACTGTTTTCTGGTTCATAATGCTATAAATAAACGGAATTTATAAATGTCTTAATAAATTATTAAAAAAAAATTAGAAGATAAGATAAAAAAAAAGATAGAAGAGAAGTTTATAAGAAAATATAATTTTATTTCACCTGTCGTCCGCAATGACTGAAAAATTCTGTTCGGTTCGTCAGTTAGACACGAAAAAATATTGGACACGGCTTTTTCCTTTTATCACGTGAACCAAAAAAATATATCTGTAATTTTTTATGTGCAATCCAAAACACTTTGGTGTAGATGTCGATATAGGTACCAGTCTGTTGAAATGTCGTGTGATGTCACACTTTCGTAAACTTTTTCCGTGTGACGTCTCAAGCCCCCACGCCTGTACTTAGATTTTTTTTCTCTTTATATATTTGCCGATTCGATATGTAAAAAAGATGTGTTTAATGTGTTTTGGTAACCTATCTGACGGAGTTAACAGAATTATTAATATATGTATTTTACCCAATAATCATCCTTAGATAATAGGCATCTACTGAAAACAGCAGTACCTATATTAATCTATGAAAACAGCCGCGTATCGTTCTCATTCGATTTAAATTAAATATAATTTATATGTGCATAATGTTTAAAAGCTTCTTGGGTACCTACTTATTACACTCCTTTAGACATATACTCTCTAATCCTCAGACCAATGATTTCTGAGCTCTAATCTGTGTTACACTCCAAGTCTAACAACATAAAAATCTAACGAATTTGTGACGTCATAAATTCTTAAAGTCAACCAATGACTTAACTTAGTAGGAAAACAAACTGAGTATTAAATGATTTTGATAAGCTAAATCTAAAAATCTTAAATTTTTAACCTTAAATCTAATTTTATATAATATAATTTGAAACGATGGAGATTTTCTGACATAAAACACCAATGGTTGCAACCAAGAAGGTTGTATTTTTACCTATAAGCTCCTTGTTGCAACATCCCTATTGTATTCGAACGCATTTTATTTATTATTATGTTGGCAATCCCCGTTATTTTAGTTCTGACAATCTTCAACAGATGGCGACAAAAATAGCATTTCCGATACTTTTCAAGACTTCTAAAAGTTTATTAAATTATTATTTTTGTATAATATTCAAGTAAATATACAAAACAAGCTGATTTTTATTTTAATAAAATCTGAATTATTTAAGTCACTATAAATTATCTTAATAATTTAATAAACTTTCTTTTTGACAGGGAAGACGTTTGACTGCACGATTTTACGTTTTACGCCATCGCAATTTATCCAACCAACCAGCAAGCGTATAGGAATAGGATCGATGTTTGGGCCTTTATTGCGAAGAAGCATTCTTCAAGGTTCAGCATCAAGAACTTGGAATTGCCTTACTAATTTTACTCAACTACTTTGGTGTAAATTAAAATATTTACGTGAATTGAGGGTAAGTGTAACATTTGTATTATTTAGAGGCGGGTGTGTTTAGGGCTCCATTGAGCCATAGAAACCAACATGGCGTCAGCGTGAGAAATGTAAATAACTATTGACAAGTTAACCCATGCACATTATGAACTAAATCACTGGTATTCACTAATCACTAGGTACAGATTGGTTTTGTATCAAGTAGTAATGTGAAGGTCAAGCAGTTTTTGTAGCAAAACAACCTTTTAAAAATTCATTGAATGCTATTCTACGTGTTACTCTTTACAGCTGGTGCTGATTTTAAGTTAATATTTGATCACATAGTATGCATCATTGAATATAATTCTTAGTGAACCTTTGCCAATAGATCATAGGATAAAAGACTGCATTTAGTGCCTACCTAATGTTCCCATTCAGTGGTTTGATTAATGGAACTAGAATGTCTCTGCATGCCAAATCCTTTGGTTTTATCAATAAGTAAGACCTCCAAACTTAACATCAATTAGTTTAGGATACTTAGACATAGTTTTTGTAATCCTATTAGTGCTTGTAGTTATTATGTTATCTTTATCACTTATTTTAGAAGCAGGAATGGTTTAGTCATAAGTGCATGTTGGTTGTATTTAGTGGTCCTATTTCTTAAATACCCAGTTTATGAGTCCTGCTAAGGACTAAAAATTTATGTTTTTCAGCTTATACTGCTTGGATACGAGTTTTGGTATCCTTGTTATGGTAAGTGGAAGTACCAAAAGTACTTTCCTAATTGTATGTTAACCTGTCAAAAATGGCTGTCTACACTTTGTTATATACATGCACAATATTCAATAATTTTAGTGTAACGAAGTTAAAATACTAACTGCAATCTTATAAGATTAAATGGCTTGTAAATAATACATCTTAATTATCAAACTCTTGGAAAATATTAACTATAAGTACTGCATTTTTGACTGGTGTGCATGCATGCATGATTGGTTGTGAGAGGTACCTACAGGCTTCATGCTGAAAATATCATAGTTACAAAGGGTGTGCAACACAACCTGGATTTGTATAAAAAATCGGGCAGCTAGGATAAATGTCCAATTCTAATTCAATTATTAATTTGTAAAAAACTACTGAATACTGACTTTTTGCTATTAAATTTTATTGATTAGTAAAAACTACCTTGTTGCTACTTATTATAGTTATAAAATCCTGAGTAATTTATGCACCCTTTACTATGCTCCAACCCATGTCCTTCTTGAGTTTGCATCAATCACATCAAGCAAGTAATTAGCTTCGTTTACTCAACTAACTTCGCTGTTCACATTTGCTTCTATACACAATTATGTGAGCTAAGATAAATTACTATATCTACAAATTGCAAGCTATTGTGTTATATAAAGAAGATATCTACCAATTGAATTCCCGAATTTGTTATTTAATGCAGTAACTTTTGTGAATATTTATCTTGCACTCCACTTGCAACCTTCTGTTCCCTTTTTGGAAAGGCACAAAGTAAAAACATGTTTTTTAAAATATCAAACATTACTATAGGTAACTGATGATAATGGTGTGAGTAGTGTTCAGCTTCCATTTCAGAATCCCTGGTTCTAGTTCCATATGTTTATGTTGCAGTTGGATCGTATAACACGCCGTATATACGCCGCTTATAAACACTTGCAATATTAAGGTTAAATAACTCAACAGCCGCTTTTTAATAGGGTGTGTTGTCGTGTTATATGATTCGCCTGCAACATATAAATTTGAAGGCTTGGTGTAGAAGTCAGTAACCCTACCTGTAGACCAAGCTGATTCTATCTGGATTTCATTAAATTCTTCATGGGTACCAATGTTTGTTTGAAGAATAATAATATAATAATTTGGGCTTTGGGTTGCGAGTGTGAAGGTATTGTCAACATCAAAATATTTTTTTATATGAATTCTGCGTGGTGTGATTGGTGCTTTATTATAGTGGAAATAAATTTTGCAAACTACTTTTAGTAATTGATGTTAAGTACATAATTGTATTAATAGTTGACATGCTTATACATATTTTTACAACTAGATTTGAATGTATATAATATGATGCCGTTTGGTTTGTGCTTTTGTTAAAAGAATATCCTAGTAACAATAAAATGATAAGTCAAGAGTCATATTAATTTATAAGTGTGTTAAAATATTAACACAATGCGTACCAGGCATGAAGATTTATAAGTAAAGATTTGTTTTAGAATTTCTTATAAATTCGTCATACTTGTAAATCAAGTAGAAGTTGTGAGAGAAATTAATAGTTTGCCTGTGAGGCTATCATAAAGTGACAAAGCTCCTCGATAAACTTTCAGCTCTATGATGAGGGAGCTTAAAATATTATTAGATTATTTGACAATTGGGTATAGATTTATAATTTTTTTATGCTAACCAATATAAAACTAATTCAGCCCAAAAATCTTCTTCATAGGTATAATTACATAGCTATATAGAGTGCTGTATTTAAAGTAAATCTAAAGAAACCATTTTCTTTTCACATGCAGCTTTACAAACTAACTACCATTAAATTTTCATACTAAGTAAATTATGGCATAAATAATTTCTATCTGCCTTCTTTGATATAATGGATAATCATAAGTTGATTATTACATTGCATCATTTTGCTTTTCAAGCATACAGTAAACCCATAGCCATGGTACGATACAGTTTACCAAGCTCACTGATCTAAAAACCAAGTACCGATTAAAATGAATAGTGCTTTGACAACTATTTTGTAAATTAATTTTATGAAATAGTTGCTATTAATGTGTTACATTCAGCGGGAACCCCCTATTTTTTTTCAACATATTGCTATAGAAGTATGTAAGAATTATTTCTTTCTGGATGAATACAACTAAAGTTTAAGACCAATTTAATGTTCATCTGCCATTAATTCACTGAGTATCTCATGTGGCCGGAAATTAACTAAGTTTTTTAGAACACATTTAGACCCACTCACACCAATGAGTGGTGAGTTGGTTACTTAATCATTACAACAGAGGGTCTCACTGAGTGCAGACATTCACCACTACCATTTTATCAGATTGGTTTTAAGTTTATATCTTTTTGGTAACATTTCCTTGTGGTTTTCAGATGCCGCGCACTCGTAGGAAGCACTACCCCTCTCACTCGAGATCGAGGTCCCGCTCTTACGAGGCGAAACGGCGTCGTCTGGACGACGGCTCCAGAGAAGGTTCCTATAGGAAAAGAAGTAGAAGCAGAGATCGTGACAGGTAAGCTAATGTTAATTGTATTTTATTTTATTTGTAGTTTTAAGAGCCTGTTCCATAGGTTTCACGTAAGTTCCAATTAGCGTTTATTTGACAGATACTCCATACAAAACTGACAGTTTAACTGCCAGATTCCTAATCAGATCCTGTGACACAGTGAGACTGGTCCTAAATGTTTCTTAAAATTTTAAATTAGCCTGCACACTGGGACCATATCTTTGGATTGTTGTTATTTTGCACTAAGATCCACCAATTATGCTGAGTTGGTCTCAAGAATTTGACGGCGTTATGGCGGAAAGGTCCTCGAGTGGCGGCAGGGTACCCATAGACACAGCGTTGGTAGGCCGATAAGATGGACTGACGATCTGGTAAAGGTCACGGGAGGTCGCTGGATGCGGGCAGCGCAGGATCGAGGGTTGGTGATCCTTGGAGGCCTATGTCTAACAGAGCGTCTCTCGGCTGAAATGATGATCTAATCAGCTTACTTTAAGGGTGCCACTTTTTGCAAGCAAGTAACCTATCCACCTCTTTTTTAATATTATATCATTGATGACATCCATATCGCACCGACTGATGGAAATGGAGGGGCCGTGAGTTCCCCACTTAAGACTTCTCATTCCATATGGGTGTCGTAAAAACTGACTCAGGGAGTTTCTAAACCCATGTAGACCATCGCACGAAGGGGCCACTCGCGCAGTGGCGGGTTAACCACTCACAACAGCATTCCCAAGCATGGTTGGTGACATGTGCCGACTTCGCATGGTCGTATTTGGCAAACATTTGCGCTGTATCTCTCAGTCAGTCAGGCCGGCAACTGTTCCAAGCCAGATCTCATAATACTAAATTGGTTACACATCAATAACGAAAATAAGTGTTTCTTTAAAAGAGAGTGTTTAGCTACCATTTAGTTTTTGTGTAAAGACCGTGTTTGCATTCAGAATCGTGAATACAAGCATAGTAATAATATTTGTGTTCAAAACATGTATAATAGACACTGATTTATTATTTCATTTAGTTTGTAAGTGAAATTGTGTCATTTAACTAAATGCTTACAATACAGCTGTGTATACTCACTACGTCGTTTGTACTTTTATAGTCGTCACAAAATTGTATTTACAACCAGATTGTTGGTTTAATGCCAAATACGAAAGAAACATTTTATTACAACTTAAATGCTTCTGAAAATCGATAAAAACAATAATATCTTTATAGCAAGCGGGCAGTCGGCAAATGATAATTTAATTAGTAAACACTTCGAATGTATCACGTCATAGGTAAAGCACCTATAAATAATAATTATTGCCATTTTTTACGTATTAAATACCTATCTAAAAGATTGACGCATTTATTTACAGCAACAAAGATTGTTCTCGAAGTTTCGCTCAAGCACGCCATCTACTAGCCGTTTTTGTAAATGTCTAGTTCTTCTTTCCATGTATTATTGCTTTAGATAGTATTGCCGTCGACCGCTAGAGGGCTTCAACTTAATTAACTTGAGTAGGTATAGACAGATGTCGCTACTTACACCATTTATGTCCACAGAAGTTATTTTTATACTTTGAAACTTGAAAATATACATGATCTTTAATAAATACCTAGGTTGAAATATTTTAGGAGGTATGGGGCAAATCTATGCGGCAAGTACCCTGTGTGCGGTAAAGCCACGACCTAGAGGAACATGTCAGTTTTTAGTGGGTATGCCCTGACTAGTAGGGTGAGTTCCACATAACTTTGGGGTGGCCGCATCTGCCCCAAAGTATGCGTAAAGCATTTTCTGACGCAAAAAAGTGGACTCTTCTTTGTGAACGGAGATCGATCCCCGGCCGCCGTTAAGAGTACCGTACGTGAACCCACTACTCTTATCACAAGCGCATTAGCTTAGTTGGAGGGGTTAACAGGAGGAGTTATTAATGGGTTAGCACTTTTTATGTCAAAAATAACCTTATGCATCTCGTGCTGCTAAGGTTTTTTTGAGATGAAATAATATTATTCTTTTTAGGGTTCCGTACCTCAAAAGGAAAAAACGGAACCCTTTTAGGATCACTTTGTTGTCCGTCTGTCTGTCGAGACCCATCTTGGGAACTAGTGGAAGTATCGGGTTGAAATTAAAACCATATACTCAGGTCTACAGATCCTTGAAGCTGTGAAAAAATCAAACTTCTAAGTTATCGCAAAAAAAAGATACGGCTATTTATGCCGCATAAAAACTTATATTTTTCGGCACTCTCAAGTTGTTAGGTTCGCAACGTCGCGGTCGCCAATAGATGGCGCTGAACCGTAGCCGACCAATTCTACGTGGCCTTAAATAAGGTTTTGGAAAGTGAATTTCGGGATATGCTCGGAAAAACTGAGACACGATTACTGAACTATTTATAATAAATTTTGTAACTACAAATTTCTACGGAACCCTCGGTGGGCGAGTCCGACTCGCATTCGTCCGGTTTTTTTTAAATATCATCAATATTCTACGGTGACTGCTTAACATCTTCCGCCGGTCTAGTGATTTTCCCATAGGAATTAAATTCAGAGCTCCCGAGTAGTACAAAGTTGTGCCCGGGTTGGTTAAGTGGCAATGATAATTATAATACTTATCATTGGTAGTGCTATGAATTGTTTGAAGCCAGCCTGGTTACCTACCATCATCTTATCAAAATCTGTCACCATAACAAATTGTGTTAACAGCATTCCTCTCTAGTCGAGGATTCCGGGTGAAACTAGCTTCCAAGTTATTTTTTATTATTTCTTTGTTTCGGGGCTATTTACGTCACTGCTATCTATAAAGATACATTGTGACTATCCTGCTAAGTAAGTCCTCATCAACAGCTCATTTAATGTTCCCACCGAGTGGCTCGAGCCTACCTCACATTAGGTGCGATTAGGCTTTAGTTAACCACGCTGGCAAAGTGCGTGTTGATCGACTTCACACACAACCTAAGACTTCTTCGTAGGTGTGTGCAGGTTTCCTCACAATGTTTTTCCTTCACCGTAAAAGCGTCGATTAAACGTACATATGAATTCAAAATTTGAAAACACATTGGTACGTGGCGGGCTTTGAACCGGTGCCTCACGGGTAGGAGACAACGCCCTTACGCATTACGCCACCGACGCTTTTCAGTAAGTCCTATTGAGGCCTTACAAGTACTCCTTTAGCTGGGCTGTGTCTAAAAATGATAAGATATTACCAGCTTGGATTGTTTTGATATCGCCAGGGAAGAGAATGTGTCTCGCCAATTGTTTCTTTTGTGAATGAGAGGTTCACAAAAGCACAGAAGGTGCATTGGTGTTTCACGCTCCTGTTCACAGAGTCAAGTATCAGTATCTTTTAGTCCCATGTTGTAGTGACCTCTGCTCAGCTTGCAGTGGCCAATGAAAGCCCTAATCACTGCTATCACCTTCATCCTTATTACACTTACTATCAGGTGACACGAAGGTCAAAAACTTTCCCGTAAAATATAAAAAAGCTGGGCGTTTATTTTGCCAAACAAACACAAAAGCAATGCTTATTTACTCGTAAATAACACAAAACAATCAACTACAGCAAGTTGCGATAAAATTACGGCTTCCCGATTGAGATGAGATATAGGGGTTTAACGGTACAACCACTAGAACTAGCTATCAGTGGGCTTGCCCGGAGGCAGTCGGGTCAGAAGCCAGGTAGGAAGCTCTAGGTGCACTTCTGACCTCCCGCGCTTATTCTCTGAATGTGCTGACGGACTAACGCTGGCATTTAGATACGATTAAATACTTCTAGCCATGACATTTTGTATCGTCATTTGCTATTCATATGATTAATAATGCAGCCAAAAAATAACGTAGGTTTCACATGCTCTAAGGATTTTTCAGCAGGTAAGTATTTATCTTTTATGTTAGTGATGTCGTGTCCCCAAGACATATCGCGATAGGGAAAAGTGATGACGGTAGCGTATAATGTTTTGAGTGCACTGAGCGCATCCACACTGATCGGAGCAGGTTCTTATTTTCCAGCAACATTCGGAAGTTATCGGCGCGGTCTCAACAAAAATATAGAGAATACCTGCGCCGACTACCAGCGTGGACCAGTACCGAAAACCAGCTTTCTTTTCTTTATATATACGCCTTTAACCAGTCCATGAGAGTTTCGATTGAAGCTCTATTCCACTTTAGGGTTTATCATCACTCACAATCATAAAATTAAGGCTAATAACTTCGCCGGCAAAAAAAAAACAAATTGCAGTTTTTAAATCTGAGCTGCAAGAAATCTACCTATTTACAAGCAGTAGTTTATGACTACGCATATAAGGTAGTGCTTTCTAGTAATTTGGGTTGGTTATAGTTATTTTTATTGATTGAATACAACGTGATTGAACAGTATTTAAATTCCAATCATCATAAAAGAACATCGATTAGTCTGCTTTTACTAAATTCCTACACTAATATCTAGTATAAAGAAAAGCTTAGAAAAATATTTCTATGTTTATAACAAAAACTTAAGAACTACTGGAATGAATTAAATTAAATTGCCGGTTAATGCTACATTTTCATTGTGTAACATAAGCTATGTTTTATTAAAAAAAATACTTTGGACCATGGTCCATTTTCCATAGGATCCACGGGGAATCCAAGGAATATACAAAGCTTTCGTTTCTTTTCAAAATAAAGTCACGTACATGTGGGTGGAGCGCGATTCTTGGTATAAAATTAAACTGATCTTTTAACTGATTGTTAAAACCTACTAAAAATGGGCACATGCTTAATCAATAATCATAAATTTGATCTAATCGCTCAGACAAATGTAGTACGCGAAACTTCATCAAATTGAGGGCATGCTATAATTGTTGACTAGAATAAAGTGTTATGAGGATGAAACATGGATGAAAGTATCAATTATTTTAATTTCTTCCTTTAGCGGCTTATATTTTGCGCTTTGCTGTAAAGGGAAAGGAGTGCATTTACAAGACATATGTATTCTGATTGGACACAGGATGTCTTACTTATAATGTTGCCTCAGTTATTTGATTTTGATGAGCATATGCTGCTTGTTACCATTGTAACGAACCACGGTAATTTTATGGATTTGAAGCAGAATGTTCACTTGACAACATGTAGTACACTTAACAAAAATATTAATTTCGCATTAGGTGCACTTTTCATTACAGACCCACCGCCAACCCATCGTCCTGCCTGTCTTGCGGCTTACGGGCCGAAATCGCGGGAGAGTGCGGCGGTACTTGCATTGGTTCTCTGCACTTGACTCGCTACACATTTTATACTTTTCCTTTGTCCCTCTGTTACCAACTCTCCCTTTTCTGGAGCTGGAAACTACAGTACGTGACTTCGGCCGTCGGGCGTCTCTTAGTATAATACTTAGTCGTCGAATGAGTGCGCCAACTCGCGCTACGCTTCAAAGTTACTGCGGCTACTGGTGAGGTACTCGTGAAATATGGGGCCAGGTTCTGTACCCTGTATGCAGTTCAGCATGGTCTTGGAACCTTTTTTTTATTTGTATGGAACACTTCGCAGAACGAGAACTTTTCGGCCGCGACATGCTCGGTCCGCTAGCTCGGCTAGCGTTTTGTTTTGGCAGTACGTATTTGTAATTGTAACCTTTCTTTACTTTTGAAAGTTTTTGCACATTCTACAGAATGCACCAAATGAGAAAGGAGCGAGTTTACTTATTGCGTAGTGGACATTCTGCGTCAAGTCAAACCCAATTTATTGCCACTTAAATGGAAGTTGAGCATTATAAATTTATTTTACAACAAAATAACTAGCAAAAAAGATGCAGCAATTTCACTCACGCTCAATATTCAATGTAAACAAAATGTCAACTGCGTTATTACGCATGCATGTAATAAATTCGAAAATATCTGAGTCAAGATGCCGCCGTGAAATATGTGTTCGGTGGTGCGATAAATAAGTAATTTTACAAAGTTGCCATTAACTTAAATTATGTTCGTGGATTCCTGATGTGCTTGCGCGGTTTTTTGTTCGCTCGTGGAGAGGGCCCAATCAATTAAAGTACGATTACGCTGGATCGTCGTGCGCCCGTCTGTCTGTGGAGCGCCGCTCCGTCCTTCTCGCTTTCTCACTACAGGTGGGAGCAGACTTGACTTTTCATACTGTGTAGACTTATTTATTACACTTTAGTCGTTCCATTGCTACTAAGGTGACAAACCAGCATTCTAATCACCTGCCGTGCTATTCTAAAACGAATTCATTTCTCACTTCACTTCAAATTTAACTGTGAAAAGCGAACAAATAGGTATAGGCAACACAAAATAAGAAACATTTGTAATGAATATGATTTCTAAATTATATCCATTTATTAACATTTATTAACATATTAACATTACCATGGCTAACTTTGTTTCCATTTTAACCGACAAACCTAAAGATTTTCATGGCGCAAAAGTGAGATGGCGCGAAGTGAGATCTTTACAGAATAGCACGGCTGGTTGGTAAGAGGTCATCGTATTTAACTCGCCAACAGAAAGAGCACTATGACGCGTCGGTTTGTTGTTATCTAATTGCGATATTGCGATCTTCTCCAACTTATGATGGAGATTGTACAGTCAACAGCTCGTCGGGCTATATAAAACTGTCAAATTTCCCTTAACGATTTTCAACCTAATGGTATTCAATATAAAGTGCATAATCGATTGGGAAAAATTGACAGTTTGTGGTAACCCAACGTGGTGTTGTCTGTACTTCCTCGGGATCCCCCCATTTTATTGTAGCACAGTCAATAATGGAATTCTCTGCCACCATGTGTTCTCTCTTACAATCCTGGGTTATTCTAAAGAGACGTGAAGCAGGTCGACAAGTCGAGTGTGGCTAGTGCGGGCTTTACTTTTCTATTGCACTAGCTATTTTTGATTTTGGATTCAACTTCTGACCTCTGCCTATCATCAGGTGGGATGGAGTCATTTTCTAAACCTTAGTTTTTACCCGACTACGGCAAAGCCAAAAGGAAGGGTAAATAATTTGTATTTACGTATTCATCTGATTTAGATGAATGGAATGAGCTGTCATTCAATTCGTTAGAGTCGAGCAACATAGGCTACATTTTAACCGACTTTAACAAGAAAAGTTTGAGATTTTTTCCTTCTAACCGATTTTCATTAAATTCCTTTGAAGTCAAAATCTTGTTGTGGTCGCTAAGCAATGTGAAATGGCCAAAATGGAACTATGATTGTCTTGTCAAAATTGTTTGATTGTCGATTTCTATTGAAATCGAGTGCAGTTGATTTTACCTAGTAAAAGTAAACCCCGATTTTAACCAATTTTCAATTCTTTTTTTTTCCGTCGTCCGGTTAGTGTTTTACACTTTTTGCTGCTTGTATAAAAAAGTCGTACGTATTTTAAAATGTATTTTTGTACGAGAATTTTAATATTAATTACCTACCTATTATTCAGATACCGATATCATTTACAATTAAATATTAGTGATATACCACAGTAATTACTTGATTATATAAACTATAATTCTAATGCTTTTCTTGGGAGCATAATTGTTTTTCGAAATCTTTTCATAATGTTTATTCCGTTAGTGATAAGTTTGTCAAAGTGTCAGGGCTTGATTGATATACATTACTTATATACTTTTGTAGAGACACCGTTGATCAATTACCACCAGGCGGCCTTTGTGCTTATTTATCATTCTTGGTGCATAAAACATAAAGTAATATATTTGTCACATTATCAACTAGCAATAAATTAAACGTGTAGTAAATAATTAAATAAAAATTCCGCGTCTTTGCTGTTCAGCATCGCCAGTTTTAACAGTAATTAAATTAACTAAGCACTCGTAAAACTAAAGGCGTTACAACAGTTTTCGTCGTTAATCTAAATCAATATCGTACACGATATGCGACGAACATGCAATATTTTTAACTCGTTGGCAGACATTAATTTGGATTAATGTTGGCATTTTCTAGTTTTGCGAAAATGACTTGATAGAAAATGTGCACTTTTTTGTTGGCATAGCTATTTAGGCCACCAGTTTAAATTTATCTATGGGCTGTTATCTGTGGATATTAGGGGTCGCAGACTGCAGTACCGGTACTGTGGAGAAAACTGGAATTTCTTTCGTTACTGATGATTTATTTTTTTAACGTACATAAAATAAAAATAACAATCTATTATTTGTAACTAGGTAGTTTTAATCAAGAATCATTTTCAGTCTTATAAATCTTACTTATTTTAGTCTAAAATTTTCAATAATTATTTTTAAACCAAAGAATTCTATATTCTTATGAATTTTCTTTGGTTTACGAACACAGTAGGTAAATAATATAGGTATCGGTTCTTTGCTTCAATGACATGTTATCTCAAAAAGCCAACTTTACTGGAGGCCGAATTTAAACTTTCGAAGAATTATTGTGTGAAAACGAATAGATTTTATATTTTTTTTATCTGCGATCAAAATTATTAATGGTTATAATTTGGTAAAATATTATCAAGATATTCACATTGGAAAAAGTGTGAGACAGGGATGTGTTGCATCTCCGTGGCTGTTCAAGCTATTCATGGATAAATTTCTGACAAGACTGATAGAAACTAAGTGTGGATTACGAATGGATGAGTGGTTTATCAAATACGCTGATGCCCAAGTCACGGTATATATTATTATTACCGTGCCCAAGTGATACCTGCGTCGTCGGCCAATAAGTTGTAGGATATGGTAACTGTTATGCATGAAGCTCTGTTTGAGAAAGGAATGAAAGTGAATGTAAGCAAGACTAAAGTCATTTTGATTGAAAGGTTGAACAAGAGAAAGAGTTTGTATATTTGGATATTTGGGATCTGTAGTTACGAGAGATGGTAAGTGTGACAGTGACATTGAGAATGGAGTGAAAGCTGGGAACATGGTGAATAGGGATTACCACGCCTTTATGAGCATTCAGATGTGTGAAAAGGCGCCACGGGCTGTGCATGCTGGTCCCAACGCTGATGTATGGAAGTGAAAGTTCGGTACGGGAAAAAGTCATAAAATCAGAATGAATGCAGTTGAAATAAGAGCCTTGAGGAGTGTATGACTGGTGTAAAATTGAGTGACATGTCAGGATATAATAGCGTGATAAGAGAGAGGTGTTGTTTAGAAGAAGATATGTGATAGGTGCTCAAATGCACGGTAATGTTAAATGGTTCGGTCATGTAGAAAGGATGTGAAAGTAGATTATGATTAAGTATAAATATGGATCGGAAGTGAACGAAGATGCGGGACCTTTACCGATCAAATCGAAGAGTCTTTAAAAAGGGCCAGTCAGAGGATTCGAAACCGCCGAGCATGTATGTGACTGTATTTATGTATCATATTTTTACTCAGTAAAATACAATAAGTATAATGTTTACAAGGTAGGAGGATAGAATCAGTGTTGGCAACGCGCGAGTTGCACCATGGTGTGCAAGGCATTTATAGGGCTACGGTGATTGCCTCTAAGGATTGTTAGCCGTAATTTACAGAATTAACAGAAAAATCGGTGCTTGGTATTTCTACAGATTCAAAACAATAAAATGCCGGATTTAAATATCTTTACGACATTCTAGTAGTCCTAGCCAGTTCCTGTCTAACAGTCCGGTATTAACACATAAATATCTAATGAATTCAACGGGCCCGACTATAAATTGATATTTTGCACAAAGGACCCGCGTCAGTAATTGTCGGTTGCCTGTAAATTACGTACGTACATGTTGTGAAAATGATTTCTTTAATCGTGCCACGGAGTATGATTCAAGGATATTGCTAACGCCAAACCGTAATTTATAACAGTCCACACTGTAGGTACGACAGTGTAATTCTTAACTGATAATCACGTACCTTGGCTCGAGGGCCGCACAATATTTTTTTTCGAATTATCACATCCACATGTGCATGTGTCGTTGCGTTTTCATTTTTTGTCTTTCGCAACAATTTTATGCCAAGGATCTCTGAAATGTCAATTACTAAAACGGTTATCTTTATGTTATCTTTTGCAAAAGCGTAATTTCGGTTTTCACGGACTGGTATCGTTACCTTGTCAAATTCGTTTGCGAATTTTGCTGTAGGCACGCTTTACTACACATCTATGCATTTCACATCGCACTGTCACGCGAGCCGTGTTTCTACTGTTTATGTAGCATTGTTTCCAAAATAGTGTGCTCGTTCTCGTCAGAGGAAAGTTGTCAAGTCTTTGTTTGCTCGAAGTGCATGAAATGTTATAGCGGTATTTAGGTGTCGATTGCGTACTTTGAATCTTGCAAGTTAGGTTGCCTGTTTCGCGGTTTGTGCACAGTGACAAATGGTGACGCGAACGGTGCGGGGGGTGGGGGCGAGAGGAGTTGTTCTTGACACAGTAAAACTAGAAGTGCAGTAGGTGCAGCTGCGGCCCACGCGAAGCTTTTTGCAAGAGTACGGGCTGTAACTAGTCTGGACTTTAAAGTCTTGCACGCCATTGTTGCTCTTTGGCAGGACGCGTTCTAAACCTGTATTATAGGTAGTTCGATGCGATATTGTTAATCGCAACTGAACTGCTATGAGCTTTTATTTAGAAAGGTTTTAACCCGCACGGTTCTAACTTAAGAGCTTGAAAGCAAACTACCTATTAGGTAAAATTATTTGTTTGATACAGCATTGTTAAAATAAAGATTATCTTTGAAATGGGGAAGACAACTGTCAACTAGTTTCTCCTAGGTGGCGCTGAGTGTTTGTTCCAAAGGATGTGTCAAAGTCAGTACATTTCATAGGGATTTCTTAGTATTTCTAGATAAACAGAAATATGGGACGATGTGTAGCTTTCCAGTGCGTAGAAACCGGTACACACAAGTTTTCTACAGATTTGTTTCTTAGGAAAAAGTGGGAAAAGGCTTTGAGAAGGGTAAATTTTAAAGCTACTAAGTACTCCAGAACATACAGCAAGCATTTCAAAGAATCTGATTTTGAAACTACTTCCAGACAAACAGGTGTGTTCCAGTAAACACACTTATACCTATATTAATATTTTTAGAATGAAATAGAAAAAAAATTTTTCAGCACACAAGTGACATATAATTATTTCAAAGGCATTTAATGTATGTACAATACATACAATATTTTTAAAAACATTAATTTTTAAGTGAACTGTATTTAAATCACGGATGTTGTTGTTCACAACAGACATTGACAGGTAACAAACACACAGCGCCCTCTGTAAAAAAGTTTTGCGTTTTCTTCCCCATTAAAGTTAAAACATTATGAAGAATAACTACATTTTATCGCCTTTAGAAAAGGAGACGTTGTGACATTACCCCACCTGAAAAGTAGATTTCTGTAACGTATTCATACGTAATCATGAATAAACGTGAATAAAGCATATCGTGCACATCATGACCGGTCCAGTTGAGACATCGTTAGCTAAAGCGCATGTAACAACGTCGCGTCGTGTTGTGATGATAATGCTGCATTATTTTTGATTTCACCGCGTTCCCAGCGGTATGGCACGCGCGAGATTTATCTGGCGTGATCTGCGTAGATCGCGGCCAGAAACGCTTTCCATGTCGCGAGGCGGAACGCCGCCCGACTCCGATTTATGCGCCGTATCTGTGATACGATCCAATCCGCGATTTATTCGCTCGCCCGTTGTCCGTTTGTTAGCCTGCACCAACGCACCAGTCGCCCGCTCGTGTTGCTATGCCCCACGGTCTGTTGCAGTTTCTGCAATACAAGATATTACCCGGATAAATGGATTGTTGCCGTAATAGTTCATTCCAAAATCATTGCGTCAATCATTGTGATGATAATTATGTCGTATTAATAAAAGACCGCAGTTTAACAAGTCAGTAAGGTTTTTAGGCTCCATAGGTAAGGGATAAGGTTTCTGGGGTTGCATACCTTTCATACACGCTACTAATAAGCCAGTTTTATTTTGATTTGATTGACGTTATACTTGGGTACCGCCCTTTTGGCGAAAAAAAATCACAAGTTAATTGTTTGTTCTTTTCGAATCAATTGCTTATGTTTGGATTGTACACGCGTTTTGCATATTACAAGTATTTTTTAGAATTACAATTTACTTTGAAAATCTATAGATAATCTAATATATAATACCTCTGGCTCTTACCTTACCAGTCGTTATCGTTATCACTGCTTCAACAAAACCTTTGAATTGTGGTTAACACGATGTTTATAGCGAGACCTAGACATTCATTAAGATGCTTACATGCATGATTTTAATATTGCGAAAGAATCACACAAAACGTTGTTATTGTCAGTACAGATAGGTACTTACGTGGAAGCTAATACGTGCTTAAGTGGTATAACAATTAATGTATTTAAAACAGGTTGTTATTTTAGCCATCACGAAATACTACTAATGCTTTGAAAATAATGCCTTAATGAGCTTCCTCTAGAATATGTCACATATAATTTTGACTAATGCACAAGGTAACGAAATTATTTCCTTCTCCTGTGCTAAGGTATCGGATTACGATGGCGCGAGGTCACAGCTCATCATATCCTGTTATTTTAACAATGGCCCATCGGCTGACCTTGTTATCATCTCGAGATGCGAGGTTCGCACCAGGGTCTTAGCACGCACGGCACTGCGAGGATTACACCTCTGCGCTCATTAAGCTAATCGACTAATACTGAAGCTTTGTTACGCTAATTACTGTGTACCGAGAAATCGAATTGATGTTACGAATCGAACGTATCGAATTGAAAATGATCCTATAAAATCAGTTCAGGAATAATAAGATCACGCCCGGTGTCTTAAATTAAAAACGTTTTCTTCATGAAGGTTCAAGGTGCCGTATCCAATTGCGGAGTGGATACATTGAATCTATTATGAATGACTTAGGACGTGTGTGCTCTGGTATTTATTACAGTATTAATATGTATTCTATTCACTACGCAAAATAAAGCTAAACCACTTGTTGTTTTTCTAATATTAGATTATAATCTGTGCCAAAATTACATGTCGATTGCTAGTCTGATTCTAATAACGTGGTATTGAGAAAGCGACGTTGTAATTTTCTAAACAAAAACGTTTTGTTTTTCTTTAAAGAAGGGCTTTTCTGTCGGGTTGATAAAGGAAAACAGTGAAATTATCATTGTTCATAAATTTAGTATTTACGTTTCACTTTATTAATAATACACTTACGTGCAATGAAATCGACCCAGCTGTACGCTTTTGTTCAGACCTCGAAAAATCGAAATCTACAATTAATAAATAAGAACTTTTAACCCTGTTTGTTACACCTTAAGATTACTTTAGAACAGTTTCTACTGTTAGTGATTATGGTTTATTGATTTTACAAACTCAAAATCAAAAAGTTAGAAAAGCTAAAAATTGGTGTGGAAATCGACTCAATTTAAAGGGTTTAATATTAAATTTTTGAAATAAACAAGGATTCAATTTAATTTGAACAGATATTACGTACAACGTAAAAATGGGAAATAGGGGTTTCCGGAGAAATAAGTCTATTGTCAGCAACACTTCGTTTATTGATGTTTAAGGCGCCTTCAATTACGCGCAATTCGGCGCCTTTCTTTATCCTCACACAAGTTTTGACCCCTATTTCATCCCCACATACGTCAAAACTTCAAAAATGCTAGAACAAATATTTATTTCTTATCAAGTGCCTAAATTCTAAGTTTCATGGTTTTATCTTCACAAATGACGAACTTTCATACAAACTTTCATACCTTATTTCAACCACTTCAAGCCTTTTTCACGATAAAACGTAGCCTATGTCCTTTCCCAACGTCTAATCATTATTTGTACCAAATTGTATCAAAATCGGTCCTGTAGTTTTTGACTTTATTCGTTACAAACAACAAAGGTACAAATTTTTCCAGTTTAAAAAATAAAAGATTTGTTTGTAATGTTTTGTAATGAAACTTAACTTTGAATTAAGGTTCTTAATAAAAAAAATCGTATTAGCGTTTTTGAAATTTTTGCCCGTATGGGTATTAAAGATCGTATGGAAGTCCAAACAAAGTCCTAAAAATGCAAAGTCCTAACTATTTCGAGTTGTGAGCAAAAGTTAGGATATAGGATTATGGATAAAAATTTAAATTTTGGTTAGAAAAATATAAATATGTAGTCATTTGAAAAATACAAACAACTACTTAGTCCTGCTACGTTTATCCCAAAATGTTTAAAATGTAAAATTTCCACCCCTGCGAAGCCGGGACGTGCCGCTAATTTTTTGTACCGATCCAAATCGAAACCTTCTTGGTGGTGGGTCGGTTTCATTGCACGCAAGTGTATTTTCTACTGTCGTGACTGTTAATTATAAATCCGCAGACCTAATGGCACTAACAGATTTAAATCAAGAAAGCAATCAAATAAAAATAAAACTAATTTCGCGTATTATCAGATTTACATTAATGTTTTGTTAAGATTTGTTTTAAGAAAATAAAATATCTACAATTTTTAAGCCTTAAGCCAAATCCCTACTATAAAATTATAATTTTAATTTTTGTTTATTGATACTTTTTATTTAATATTTAAAACATAGAAATTAACTATCTTGACGGTTAATTAATTTCAAGGCTTCTCACTTTTTTACTCTTTCAGTCACACTTTTACGTGTTTATTAATATCGTCAAATTTTCTTCATATACTGGGTGTAAAAGACATGAACAGTCAAACGAGAACCATGTATTATATACATCAAAATAAGACATATTTCAAAAAAAATATTGCTGGGAAATGATTTTTATTTTTTGGTGTTAAAAAAAATTGTAAATTGTACCGCGCAATGTAAAGGGCTCAACTCGCACGCAACTCGCAAAACCGCGATATTTTTGCTTGACGGCGGCCCCGTTCGATAGTGTCCGTGCCCATCGAATGAGCTACATTGAACGCTAACGTTTTGAAGCCATTTTTTGTTATGAAATAGTAAAAAAAATTATAATTTTTCTTTGGACAATAATTAAGAAATAACGTATAGAAGACGTTTTCATAAAAAAATTTTAAAAAAAATTATGACTTTGACCTTCAATAAAATCGCAACTATCAATTTCCCAGGTATAGTCTGAAGGAAAAAAAATGTTATGATGGTGAGCAGTATACATGGTTTTCGTTTGACTGTTCATGTCTTTTACACCCTGTATAGGCCTTAGTTATGATTAGTAGATTATAAAAAAGGCACCAATTTATCTAGTGAACTTTTTAGGAAAAATAGTTTTAATGAAAATCCGCTAAATAGTTCTAATTAACTAAAAAAAATCTGATTAGGTGGCTAAGATTGTTTTAATGGCTTAATGCATCATTGTTGCAGTTGGTATCTGTAACCAGGTTATTTTCAACATTATACCCTCCGTTATATGTCACTTCTTAGGTCTTCACAAGTTCTGTAGCGTTTTGTAGTTCATTTAATTCTGTAAATGGCGGACAAGAGACACTTTCCTGGCGTCGAGGCACCAAGCTACAAACAATGGTCCTATTGTCACGTTCGCGGAAAACGTCCAATACGATTGACGCGAACTTTTATGCTCGATCGGATCGATTTAGAGAAAACAGCGCACACGCCGGCCATTGCGTCCGCCTTCTATTGGTGATATAATGACTGTATAATTTTCTTTCTATTACTACAATTATGTAACACGTGATAAAATGAATTTAGAGGAACATCACTGTCCAATGGACATATTAATTTTCTGATTTCCTAAGCGCCATAGATCGCTGCTGGAGCCGCTAAGTTATGCAAATGGTCGAAGCGGTATAAGAACATGTTATATTTTAATAACTGGTTAGCAAAGTAATGCAGAAAGTGCACCGAGCCGCAATATCTGGTGTGGCTGGTTGCCGAGAAGCCGTTAGTTGATGTTTAGGTGCGGACAGGAGCGCGAGCCGGTGCGGGATCGATTAGTGAACCGGTCCCGCAGTACGTTGACTCCCGAGGGCCACTGCCTGCGCCTACGGACACGAATTGTGCACCTCTCGCAATTGCACACTATCCCCTCCCCCGCAGCCAGTTGCCATACGGCTCAGAGCAAGGACTTTGTCTATAACTTAACTATACAACGTTCGCACTGCTGTTGCTACACAAACTTTCTGAGTACACTTGGTGTTACAAGCTCATGTGTATGTTTGTTTGAAAACGCCATAAAATAATGTCACACAAGAGGACTGTAAAGCACGCCTAGTTTCACTTCGCCTATGACGGGTTGTTCGAGTGTCTGGTCGTTTTAACTGCACATATCCGCTCATGCGTAATTGGCAGCAGGTGTGCACAGTGCCTCCCCGCTTGTTGTGACAATTATAGGAAAACCCATGGCTTTTTTCAACTCTCAATACCGGTCTCGCTCCGCCGACGGCAACTTGAAGACATCAATGTGAAACGATGAAAACTTGTGGTCACCTATTACTTGTCACTCATAAAGTAACTTTCCATAGTTAATTTTTATTGTGGTTTCTTTGATTAACGTAATTAATAGACGTATCCATGACGAAAGGTGTCTGTTCAATAATATTATAATGCATCGTTTAGTTTACATGATTGAGAGCATTATGTAACATGCATAATTTATGGAGCTTTATTCTTAGAAAATCATAGCAATAGTAATAGTAATTATTACTCAATATTCATATACGCTTAAAATTAATATACCTACCTAATAGGTATATTTTTGTATAAATTTTGTCTCCTTAGACAGAGGAGCAATGATAAGATAAGCTTAATTACTGTAGTACCTATCGTTATAAGTTTATCAAACCCGTCTTGTAAGGACGAGCAGGATGTGCTCAAGCAATAAAGTGTACAATTGATAACGCGACGTTATGTGTAAACAAGAGGCAACTGGTGCTGATTAAACATGATAAAGATATGTCTGGTGCAGTCCTGGCTCCCTGGTGCAGTAGGAATAAGGACGCGAGGGGCGCGAGAGGCGCGGTCGGGCGTCGAACTCGCGTGGGTCGGGGGTCAGCGGCGCGACACGCGTTCATTAGCGCACTCGTGCGCCTGCGCAGTTGTTCCTACAATGCACACAGGATGTTAATGTGCATTCCAAGGATATGTATCAATATTAACAACGCCAATATATACAAACGTTGCGAGGTGAACGCACACCAAACATGTAATTTCTTTTATTAGGCAAAGTGACCCGCGGATACTCGAAGGTCGTTCAGCCGATTTCGGTCCAAGGCTCCCCATCACGGAAGGTTTAAAATTTGTTTTTAAATTCTCCGTTCCAAATTCTCACGTTATTGAAAATGTTTCACAAGCACGGCAAAATGTCCTTTCGTGATTGTGTATTATCTTTTTAATACTTGTTTCCAGCGTCCATACAATGACGATTCTTCTTTGTATTATTAATGTATGCCATGATTTTTTTTTAATTAAGCCGTGTTTAAGTATGTCAACGAAAGTGATATTACCTATCGTCACGAATTGGAGACTTATCATAATCTAGACCGGTATCATTAATCTAATTCCAATCTTGAGACATATGCAATGAATCAGTGTGAGTCAATCGAGAAAGTAAACCAGTAAGCATTGTTCCGAGTGGATGCGCGGTGTACCAAGTGCGTGGGCGCAGGCAGCGGCGCGAATTAAGCAGCTCTCTATTCATTACTCATAGTTATTGCTATCGCCATTTTGGGAGACGAAAGCGAGTGTAGGCTTATTAACCCACGTTGTATTCAGCTTAATTATTATTTTTAAGATAAAAGAGGATTATTTTTGCACTTTCCCCTTCACGGGTGGCGCACACGAGTGGCCTTTAGCCGCTTAATCGATTCAATGGGTATTTATTTGAGCGTACTATAATACGACGATCTTGACTCGAATGTATTTAAATTTACAGTATTGACGAGATGACGCTAAGTGTTCACTGTTTACTTTTACTAATATACACAAAAACTATAATAATGTGATTGTTCATTGTGGAACGCGCAGCCGGCACTAGAAAGTACCTATATGCATTGGAGGCATGTAAGAACGTTTAATTGCTACCACTGTATTTGTTCTATCTCCTCACCTCAACTGGCTCGAGCTATTCTTGCGAGAATAAGTGGGAAACGGATTATTATTTATTATTCTATTAGTCGTATTTTATTAGTCTCAAGAAACTTCTCATGTTTAGATTTAAATATTCCTAAGGCACAATTTTCATGACAATTATCTAGCACAGATAATTGTCATGAAACAGTATAATTAAGAACTTGTGTTTTACTCCATAATAATATTTTATTTTATTCTTTTATATGAGTCGTCAACAAATATTTATGTTCGCGAGTCAAACATTAACTCCTACTTTTCTGTATGTATGTAGTGTTATTTACTACTCCAACAAAAATATATTTTTGTATCACAAAAAAAGATAGCCATATAAATATAATTAAACTATTATGACCAACCAAACTTTTCAGTATTACTTTTACCAGCTTATCTTTTCGATCATAATGTTGTGCGTTACTGCCGATCGTATCTATCCCTGATCATATCCAATAGAAATACTTACCAATCTATTCGCTTTTAAAACTTTACTACATATTATGTATACCGCGATAATACTAAATTAGTGGCATTAATTTTAATGCAGCTTCAAAATGGCTTTCTCCGTCTAAATTATAATCCGTGACGCGTTTTCACTTTCACTACGGCTGTGTCAATCAAATTCTGGAACACAATTAGAGGAGAATAATTAGCTTAAATTTAAGAAATCTGTAGGTGTTACATTCAAGTCAATGTGTCCAGTGTCAGTGGAGGACGGGCTGGCCCGCTGTGGGTGGAGACGACTAGTGAAAGCTATACACAACTTGTTTGCACGCATTTATTACCTAATTAATTAAGGCCCATATCATGGTATCATCCTAATGTATCGATAAACATAAACTTACCAAATAACATTTTGACAACGATGACATAGCAATACAAATCCGCTAGTTACACAAGTGTTTGGTTAACGGTTGTGCTTGATTTTATTTAAAATATGTGTCGAAAGAGTATCGGATAAACGATCTTCATTGTATTCATATGAGAGATAATCGAATACACCGAACAAATATGCACATACTTGTAAATACTCACCTAATCCGTTACTTGCGTGTCGCTGAAACACGGTTGTGACGCTCTATTGTTTATACCAAGCCCGTGGGTAGTCTTAAGCCGAATTAAATATAGGTTACATGCATACATTTACAGAGCAACAAATTTATTAATGTCCCGCGGCAATATTGGTGTTTCTTCAGTTGTCATATTTCCCATTTCTAAAGCTATTTCATCATTATCAATGTTTGCTTATAAATGTGGATGCAACAACGTGTTGTTGATGTTCCAGTATCCACATTTTGCAAACTTCACGACATGCAGCTTGTTGATATGGGTTCTTGCCAATCAAGCAGGGCAATATTAATGTTGATTATCAACTGCTCAGCAAAACTTACCATGAATGAATATGTTGCTTAAGGTGCTGTTTGTGAAACGATTGTAGGCTATACCAAAATCATTAATAAATTAGATGCTCTGTAATTTTAAACATACAAATCTTACGCGTAACAGTATTGGACATCTTGAAATTTAATATAATACCGCAAACTCATATAAGGCGTTCTCCATTTTCATTTTATGTTGGTTATACAATGGTTTTTCCTTTGGATTTAACATAAGCAGGAGCAATCCTTTTCTCCTTAAAAATTATCAACTTTTAAGAAAGTGATAGTTTTATATAACTATGACTCAGACTGGTTTACACAGAATATCGTCCGTGTTAATTTTGACCAGATTCAATTGGAATTAAAAACCAGTTGTTACTTCTTCTTCTTTTAAATTAATGGCGATCGCCACACATAAAGATTACGCGTTGCGCCAGTATCAAGTGAAAATGTAGTTAATTAAAGTAATCGAAAATTGTACGGTAGATTGAGTTTAAAATGGGATCACATTCAAGACTTATAATATTTACAAAATGGCATTACCCAATCTGAGTTTCATTCTCAGTTTTTTGTCAATGGACCACCTGAGCGTTTTACGTCATATAAGCAGACGTCAATTTCGATAACGTTCAGGAAACGAACATAATACGGAATTAATGTGTTCCGCAAAGTCTTAAACTCTCACTGGAGCCCCTAATTTTTATTGTTGGAAAACTGGCTTGTTCCACAACTTCACTATCATTTACTACGACGCATTTTATAGCGTCGCATGATTTAGACGATGACAAAATTTAATACGATGCCCTCATTTTTCGCGAGTATGTCGCACTGCTCGAAATTACTTTCGAATGTGACCGGCACTTGGAGTGGGCCAAAATGCTTAAACAAAAGCGACATTGAAAAGACTGGCGTAATGACTGTACACAGTATTCAATGTAATGCGATATGAAAAGATGTAGGGAATTGGGACACCTGGTCAATTAGTGATGGGTTGGATTAGTCTTAACATTGGAATAAAAAGAGCTAACTTTGCTTTTCTTCTTTGACTTTCTTACGTTCTTCCATTTTAGTAAATTACTTATCTCGTTTTAGGAACCTTCTGTAGGCCATATTGCTTCCTGTCCAATAATTATTCATTATCAGAGAGAAACGTTGGGTTAATTTAGATACATAAGTGATGTGTATTTAATGATAATGATGGCGGAGTAACGTACTAGATGTGTACAATTTCCTCGGTCGGGTCATCACTGTACAGTTAGTCCGATCCTGACTCATCACCAGCAAATGATCGCGTTAACCCGAATTGTCGACAGCAACTACCTACACCCATCATGACAATTATTTTCGATTGCTTTATTTGCTTTCATCGAAACACGTGTGGCACATTTTATCTTTTCTTAGACAAAAACACTGCTTTGTTCGGTACTCTTTCTTTGTATTTAGATAATGAATTTGAACGTGATGAATTAAATGCGAAACTAACGTAGTACCTATAGCGACACGAATGCAACGCCATTACATTTGATCGAGTCAGCATTGCACGTGCAGAAAGCCATAGTCACAGGAAACTGCAACTTACACAAGATTTTGACTCACGCATAATGTCCCTTTGTTTATGAAGTGTTACGATATTTAGCACTGACATTGACCATCACGTTCCGCCATACACAACTTACATTATAGGAAACTTAAAACATGTAGCAAGTTCTATCTATTTTGCATGTTTATATGTCATTTTATCGATATTTTATGCAACTGAATGCAGTTACATTTCATAGTGGATTCGATAAACTTTATATAAGCAATTCTAGCATAACTGACTTACAACCGTCACTGCTACTCTATTGTCAGTTATGCAAATAGAAACATTTATGACCTTTTTTGTTTATATTATTAAAATATACGACTGCGATGCACTCGCAAGCGCGCGTGGAACATCGGCAGGCGCGGGTCACGATTACGGAAATTCAGTCACCTGTTGGATTTGCGAAGGACGGCCTGATTGTGAGATTGTACACGTTATTAAATTGGATGTTGTATGAACACGTATGTGATGAGACCTTGCAGTGCATCGATATCGACAATCCTAAAGGGAAGACAAGTAGGTAAACAAGGTTTCCGTTTAAGGATTGGCAATGCATCGGCCGCCCACGTATTGTTCAGATATCGACGGAGGCGTCGCACTAAAACACTACAAACGATCTTTCGGCAATTTGTTCGTTCACGGAAGTATTTAACTGGCACTGGTTCGATGTAAATCGATTTACTTTTAACTCATAACTTATACGGCCGTGTATATTGTAATAGTTATTGTAAGTTATAAATTTTGAGCGTGTGATGAATTTATGCTTCGGAAATTTAAACCCACGAACATTTTAAGAGGTCGAGAGAATCCATTGTTATCTTCACAAAAACTTACGCTTTCTATTGACTTCTCAGAACAAGCAATAAATCTTGATCCTATGTGGTTGACAGCCCTTATTAATTACAACATTTTCTTCATTTGTTGTGATCGACCAATATGGAAGTCTATTGTGGAGCAGCAGAGAAGCGTAGGAAGCCTTGCATATACCAGAGCTTACCGCTAAGCTTGCTATTCGTTTATGCAATCTTGTAGTTTCATATCACGTAAACAGTGTTGACAGTGTGATCACTTTTCAACCGACTTCAAAAAAGGAGGAGGTTCTCTATTCGACTGTTTTTTTTTTTTTTTTTTTTTTTTTTTTTTTTTTTTTTTTTTTTTTTTTTTTTTTTGTATGTATGTTCCGCGATTACTCCGTCAATTATGAATCGATTTTGAAGATTCTTTTTTCGTTAGAAAGGAAATACTCCAAAGGTGGTCCCGTATAAATTATACCGAAATTGGTTCAGTACTTTTTTGTTAAAATGATAATTTCATTGGGGATGAAATAATAATATCGTCCACGAACACAAAAATAATGTAATTTTTTTTTTTGAACTTGACATTACCTAATATGCGATAGTGAAATTTTGGTTAGTAGGTCCAATAGTCAACACATAAACTATGACAAATTATTTTATGAACTTAAGTTAAATAACAAGGTTCATAGTTCATTAACTTACCATTCATTTTGAATGAATGGCAGGCATTTGTAATGAGATATAGCTCTGAGACGTGATATTATTTGTTAACCGACTTAAAAAAAAGAGGAAGTTCTCTATCCGACTGTTTTTTTGTGTTTGTTACCTGATTACTTCGTCAATTATGAGTATTACGACTCGATTTTAATGATTCTTTTTTAGGTACGTCAAGATCAGAGATGGCCCGTATAAATTTTATCTATATAAATTCGACCCTTTTTGAACAAATCAGTAATAGCAAAAAAAACGTTTTAGTTAAAGTTTCCATTAAGTTTTAATGAGCGCCTAGTAGGCCTATCCGTTTTCAATAAAATATACTTTATTTCCACTAAAAATAATAAAATAAAATATTTTTAGCAAAAAAATAGGACAACCGACTTCAATGCGTACAAATTTAAACTAAAAAGTAAGAAATAAATAATATTTTTATGAATTAGTTGAAAAGAGCGTCATAGAAAACCAAGGAAAGTATTGATACACATTTATAATTTTTATTTATAATTCATACTCCGATATATTTGGAGTCGGTGCCAGCCTAAGCAAAAAAACTTACCTAATAGATACGAACTTGATTAATCCATTAACTATACATAATAATGAATGATGAAGATAAGAAATAATCCGCCGCTCCGTGAAGTTCGAAAATTGCAAACACTATCCTCCTTGGCTAGCTGGCACCGGCTCCAAATATATCGGAGTATGAATTATAAATAAAAATTATAAATGTGTATCAATACTTTCCTTGGTTTTCTATGACGCTCTTTTCAACTAATTCATAAAAATATTATTTATTTCTTACTTTTTAGTTTAAATTTGTACGCATTGAAGTCGGTTGTCCTATTTTTTTGCTAAAAATATTTTATGTTTTCAAGCGTTTTAATAGTTTGTAATTTCGTAATTCGCAAAATAAATATTGATTGCTTTTGTTTAGTCGTCAGCACACCAAAAAATATTGTAGCCAATTTTGTCCGACCTTGCTAAGAGGTAATAGTGGTTTTAGCAGAGCAAATAGATTTAACGCGTTGTGTCTCATACAAAAAGATTTAACAATGTAATGGTTTATTCATAATTTATGTATTTTTTCTTAATAAATAATCTCGGACCTTGTAAAAACATACAAAGTAGCCTGTATGCAATTTGTGGCAATATTTTTACTGACACTGAGTCAACTGAGTCATCCAGACATGTACTAATAAAAATATACAAAGGCAATTTTAATCGAACCCTTGGAATAATTGAGATAAAAATCATCTAGGAAACCTACTTGGAAAGATTGAATTGCGATCGACACTTTCTATAAAATTAGCTGTTGTACACTTGTAAAACATTTCTCTACCGAAAATCACCACCCACATGAGGATAATTTTGACGTCTCTACACAATTGCCATCTCCTTTCTAATCGCACATCATAAGTGTGACGGCGACCCCGAATACAAATTATGGGAACAAGCAATTTCGTGTATGAAGGATTGCGAACCGCAGTAATGTGGCGACACCTACGCGCCTGTTCGGCGAATTGAACTGTATGCGACGGTTCTGACAGCTTTCTGCTCTAATTACACGGGACCACACTTACTGTGTGGGCAATTTTGGTCATAGGTGGGTTTAGGCAAATCCACCGGCCATGACTCTTGAATATCGCACAACTGCCGAGCATTGTTTACTGTTTGAAGTCGAAAACAAAAATATTATGTAACGCCCAATCAGATCCTGGCGGTTGTGCCTTCTCTACGTCACGACTCGTCTTTTTATGTCGCGTCTCGTATACGTCTTGTTCTTTTTGTTTGTTGTCTGGAGGAAGGCTCTACCAGAGGCGTGAGTCACAAACATGTACAGGATCTTTGTTGTGCTTCTGAGAACCGCAACGGGCACGTCTTTGTGGGAAAGGTATTTTTAATGCAGGTCGACGGACTGATTTCTCCTGTCCAATGTTACGGAGCTAAAAAATAATTAAACGCTCTCCTTAATTTGATGCGTTAGATTAACTGTTTTTTGACGTCGCCTGTAGTCACAACTGGAAGATGCAAGAGGACAAAAAGTTGCGTCTAATTGATTCGTCGAAATGCCTGAGGGGGGGCATCGGATTATAAACATTAGATGTTCCTAAACACATGTTTGGGATCTGTTATTGGTATCGTACTAATAAGTTTCCATTATTCAGTATTCAAAAAATAAACTAACAAAAAATTACTGTCTTCGACACAAGAATACCATTGCATTTATAAGGTTTTTATTTGGGACAATACACGCATCATCAGTTTTAATAATCGATAAAGTTTCAAATCTGCTGTACAAATATTTTTATAAATAGAGTCTGCTCAGTTGTCCAGCTAAATGCAGAAAGCATTTAAACTACCGCTTAGACGTTCTGTCTGACTGTTAAGCAATAATCTTAGAACATTGAAACTCCTCTGTCAGACAGGGATGTTGCTAGAAGAATAACTTTATACGAAATTAAGCGAAACGATGACGGACCAATAGGTAACGTTCAGTAAGTTGAGTGATTTTGACCTCAATGATTAATGAATACCGTTACATTTGACTCAGTTTTTATTGCGTTACCTTTTGAAACATCATCATGACCATCTTGTACTAATGGACGACTAATTGAGTTAGCTATTTTCAGGTTGTCTCGTACTTTTTATTGTTGAAAGGTTACAGAATTTAGTGCAACCAACCTTAACCCAGTTACACATATTTAGGAAAGATCTCTTGCACACAAAGTACAAAATGGTGTATTCATCATTTCAGCCGAGAGACGCCCACTGTTAGACATAGGCCTCCCCCAAGGATCTCCAAACCGGTCGGTCCTGCGCTGCCCGCATCCAGTGGCTTCCTGCGATATTTACCAGAATTTACCAGATTTTCAGTCCACATTGTGGTGGGCCTACCATCGCTGCGTTTCCCAGTACGTGGTCGCTAATCGAGGACCTTTTCGCCCCATCGGCTGTTAGTCCTCTTCGCGATGTGCCCTGCCCACTGCCACTTAAAGTCGCAATTATTTGGTCTATGTCGGTGAACTTGTTCTCCTGCTGATAATGTGTTTACTTACAACGGGTAGCTGTTAAATTATTTTACGACAAAATGCTAACTTCCTGCATTTCTGTGGTTATAATTAATTACATACTCTTAGTTATTAGTAGTTGTTATATTTGGTGGCACATTCTGTTAATGCTTAATCAGCAAACATAACTATTATCAAACATAAGTTGCTTTTGCAAATTTCCTTTTTTTCGGCAATGTTGTGGTTGGTGAGGAATCCCAGAGCTCCAGGAAGCCCATGTACGGACGCTATTTTGATAAATTGTTTAGATTATGTCGGACTGGCTGGCCAGATCAAGTTTCTGTGGGAGCACCATTTAAGGCATAGGATTAATTCACTTTGGTCATTGGTTGAGCGTGAATAATAACAGAACTGATTTAGATCGTTTAACTAATACGTACCATGTTACTTGTTTTTTATTCCAGTCTTATTGACTTTACATTTAAATCGATCCATCTTCGGGATCCTTGGAACATAATCAATACAGCCTTTATAGCGAATATCTGTTCGTGACTTACGCATGCTTTATTAACAACGAAATCAATTTACGGAAATCATTAATATACTTTGCTATGAACTGTCTATCGCGACCTCTTCCTGGAGCTCATTTCATCTGGTAAAGCCATAATAAATCAATTGACACTAATTGGCAATCGGGTAGTTTCTCTAGGCGCATGCTCGCTAAGTGCGGTGGGTTTAATGGCATGTGTTAGACAGTGACCGATTTTTCTTTCATTAGTCTAGGCGGCCTAGTAATGAACCATTTGGGTCATTGGACCTCGCCGTTTGTCGGCGGCCGCCTCCGGCACCATTATTTTTTTGCCACCATTTACGTGCCGCCAATTGAATGGTCTGACGCGAGCGCCTACAACGTGCCTCTTGATGTTGCTGCTTTGCATGTTTTGATTTGCTCGTTGGATTGTTTGACTTGGGGTTATAAGATTTACGTGTGGGCTGCTCAGGTGTAACGGTGTCTTAGGGAGATGGTGAACTGACTCATCATGTCACACACACAGAATTGATGTCAATTTTCGTAATAATGCGTGTATTTACACCACCATTACAAGATGTGTGTAAATGTAATTAATATGAACTGTACTATTATTAAAACACGGTGTAACATTTTCCTCAAAAACAATAGGATGATATCAATTAGGTAGAATTAATATGGTTGTAAATAACAAAGTTATTCTGAGCGCTACTATCAATACCTTACATATAGGTCAAGCAAATGCTGCGATGGCTTAACGCCCTGGAGGGTATAAAACCATACGAGCGCATAATCGTTGGCAGTGACACACATTGTCATTGAATTAGCAATAATATCCCTACGCTGCATAATGTGCAAACTTTTGTGCATCACATTAATATTATATGGCATTTTTAATATTATTTTAGGATACAAGATAATTTATATTTATAGCTTTGTTCAAAATTGGAGTTGTATTTATATTCCCTATAAAGAAGAATCTTAATTTGCATCTACAAAACTATTCAAAACAAATGTAATTCACTATCAACATTTAGAGAGCATTGATTAATTTTTCAAACTCATCGGAAGCACTAATTCATTCGGGGCACATTGAACCATTAATTTAATTTGTTGTCGTCTATATATTTAATATGCCTTTCAACTTTCTACTGTATTCGGCAACTTAAAGTTATGACTCTTACTGCAGTCAACGTTTGAATTACGACTTTGAAATGCTTTCGTTCCAAAATAGTGCCGAAAACTAAAATTAAAAGTGTACTCGCCCCGTCTACTTCATAAAACTGCACCAAGACAATAAAATGGTTTAAGAAATAATGCCCTTACTTTTTTAAACAATAAGTCACTTTAAATGACTCAACATCCGTAGAAAATATTGCGGAAGACAGTTTAAATGTTTGAACGATGTGATTTGCGAGCCACTAGGCTAAATAACATTGACCACCTTATCTATGTGGGTTTGGACTTGTCTTCCTATTGTACAATAATAACAAAGCTAATGACGTAGAAATTTCCTTGATGATAATATACCTTTATTTACACAAAAACGTTTATTATTTACAAGCAATGCTCAGTCACTTTCAATAGGAATTTAGATTATTGTTTGTTGCTTTTATTTCAATTAATATTGTCATAGTAGATAGTCATGTAAATACTTAATCGTGTTGTAAACAATAAACATAATTATTGTATAACGTAAATAATTGTATAAATTCGAACTCAATATTGTATAATACACATAATTACTATTTCCGTTTTTAAATCAAATGTTGGATCATTCGGCTATCAAAATCGTGAGTTGTTTTGTCAGTGGCCCACATGCATATATTAAAAACTGGGGATAATGTAGTTATTTCGAAACGATGACCTTCATTACCTCGCTTGTATTTCAATTTAATTAATAACAATTTAATATATTTTATTTTTTTAGCACCATTGCTAACTATCGTGTTTTTGCTAATATGAATTTAATTTGTTTCAGGTAATAATCTTTCAATTGTAATTGCTGAACAAGACATGTTTAAGGTGAGATTATTGCAGATTTTTACTAATCTCGGAATAATTCCAAATGAGAACTGAATGATTCTACAATATCCTACGCTATTAAGTATTATTGATAGGAATATGTTTTCAATGAATTTACGTTTGGAGTGTGTCTGCGAGATAATCAAAGAAAGCTTCATAAGATTTTTTTAACGACAACATCCATCATGTTTATTGAACGCTCAATAACAATTTGATAATATTAACATTCGCCACAAATGAACCTAAAACTAAAAAAATATTTTGTAAGTCAATCGTATCCGTTTTCAATCGTAATGTTTAATCAGTGCACGTCTGGAATATCAAACTACGATTGTCGAGTGCCTTAAATTAAAACTCGATCGAATAGTGCACTCGGGCCGATGCAGTCGAACACTCGAACTGGCTCATAGCTCGCATGTCGACGACACTCGGTTGTGGTGGCGAAGGTCAGTATCCCTGCGATTCCACCCGTAGTGCTCTGGTGTTAGAGTCCCAAGTGGTGAGTCGCAGGAGAGAGGCGACGGCAGCGGTGGGGTCCTCGCAGCGACGGCCGCTCGCTGCCTCCCTTCAGTCAGTATAGTGGCAGCGGTGCACGCACGCCGCACGCAGTTCTCGCGCGCGCAACGAGAAGGTATGCTCGCGAACGGCCCGCCGCACCACAACATTCACGCACCCGCTTCCGGTGGCTGCTCTCCTTTGTCTCTCCACACTCGCCTTATCGTTCGTTATACATACACAATTGATAAATAATTGTTTTAGTCATTATGATCACGATTAGTGTGTTAATGCACGTCTTCGAGTCGTAGCCACCGCAAGTGTCAGTATTGTTGTGATCGAAAGTTAATTAAGTGCGGATTCTCAATGAAAAGTGTGCGTCTTTCGCGATTAAATAAGAAAAAGTGTTGAACTAAACGATTTTCTAGTGCTTTTCCTCAGTCATTTTGATAACAGAACAATAAATAATGCCTACATCAATATACAGGGCTTTACTTATCTCATAAGATGTATTCAATAATACAGCCTTAACGCATTCATACATAATAATGCACATTGGCCTTATCGATCAAGATCCACTACAACTTGATTTAATGAAAATTCATGAAAATATAAACATGTAGTTAGTAGCGCGTGAAATCAATGTTTATTGTAAATTTTATATGAAAGGAGTGAGGTGGCCCAGATGGGATGTTTGTACAGTGATGTGTTTGTGTCAGTGCAGCTGGAGTGGAGACAGGCGAGGATGTGTCGTTCGCGGGCCATATGGCTGCGGCTCCAGCGGCCTTATTAGGGGCACCACCAAGGCGACACTTGTTGCACTTATACGGCATAATTGCTCCACAAAACACGCTTGAATGACGTCTTATCACTCATGACACTTAATAGATACATCTATCACCGGCTAACGTTCATAAATATTTAAAGAATTGTCTGAACTTTACTCAATACGTATTGGGTTTCATGATCGATGGCGTAAGTGCATAACGAGATATAGTTGAAATGCGTTATTATGCAAGTTGGTAGTCCAGTAGAATCGGTCGGGGCGGTTCGTTGACCAGTGCGTCGTCCTGCCGCGCTGCGCCGCCCACCGCGAAGGTCGCCGCGTGCAGCCCATCGACATATCCACCCGATTCTTTACTAAATACACTAGCCTAAATAAACTCGCTCCTCGCAACTTAAACGTCGTAAAAGTTTAGTTCAACACTTTTTCATATTTTGAAATCTTACAGGTATTGTCGATATGTGTTCAGTGTGCCTGGTGCAATTAAAAGTTTGCTAGTGAACATAGTAATAACTGACAGTGGAAATTTTGATCTCAAAATGGTGACTTCGAGAATACCGGCTTATTCTCTTAATTCGGAGTTCAACAGGGAGTTCAGAAGTTTCCGCATCACAAGAGCCACGCCGCGGTCGACTTTGTACGCTCCTGCTATAGTTCCCATACACGAGTACCCTAGGGTGAGCGTGCATGAGCGGCGAGAGGCACTGAAGGCGGCGCTCGCAAAGGCCTGGTCTTCCAAAAGCAGCGAGAAGAAGAAGCATGACACGTGGACCGTTCCCAGTGAACAGAACAGAGCTGGCATCACAGCCGCCGACTTCACCGCCAAGACTCCATACAAAAACGGCATGAACGGCGACGTGTCGAGAGTAGCACTCGTTAAACATGAATTCGAAAGTAAGGATAGCGAACGGACGGATTCCATCGATAACAGAGTTAACAACGACCAGCCTTCGAGCTTCAACTACAGCCGCGTCAATGGAAACGGCATAGACATTAAAGAAACACTAAAAAAAGGCTGTGATAAAGGGTTACACAAAGATATAAGCTATAGCGACTACCTAAACAATGTTCCTAAATGTAAGAATAGTTTTGAAAATAATTTTCTTAAACAAACCCACGAGGAACGGTACACTAAACGAAACGGTTACGACGCAACTTCCAAATGCGTCGATAGCCTAAATAATGTCGAATATAGTAGCCTAAACGGCGACTCATATGATTCTTTGAAGTATTCGCGTACGGCGAACGGAACAGAATCAGTGCAATATAAAAGTTACGGTAAGACGGACACCGTTAAGAGTAAATTGCTCAGCACAGATGGCCCGAAAAGCGTAACGTCTTGCAACGGAGAGAAAATTAATGGATATAGTGTTCCGGAGCGACGCAGCGGTAAGGAGCAACAGCGTCTGACCAGCGGGCCCAAGGCTTTGGTGGAACAGAGGCTCGTCGAACGGCTGGAAGTGAAGGTGGCCGAACTGCCAGCACTTTACCTCGGGGTCGACTCCTGGACGCCCAAGTCGCACGCCTTCCAGAAGAGCATGCGGCAGCACGAGTGGAGCGTATCGTATGTACTTAAGTAACGAGATGCATCTTACTAATACTAGAAATTTACATCTGAGTTTTAGTTGGAGCATTTGAGTTTGATCAGATTTAAACTAAGAACATTATGATTATGAAGCTTTATTTATCTCGCAGGGCACACTTTAAGCGAGTAAAGATAAAAAATAAACCTTTTCAGGATTATTAAATTGATTAGATTAAAGTCTATGAATCCAATTTAAAAATCTACTGGTTAGTAAAGACACAGATAATATAATTTTATACTAGTAGCAAAGATATAAGAGTTTAATGTACGTTTTCAAAGCATAACTGCATTTACCTATAAAAGTTTATAATGTGACCCTGACCATCCAATTAAGCCGTATGTCCGTTCATTGCCATTCGGTCGTTTGGCTGAAAATATTATACAGTGTGACAGTAGCGAGGGTTCGAGGACTGGTTGTGCAATGGTTTTGCAAAACCAGCTGCCGTGACTCACTATCATTGCGCTTTATTCCATCCCGCTGCTGTCGGTTGCTTAATCTACTCGCCCATTATCGCCGTTTTGCCAAACAAAGTTCACTCAAATAATAGAAGTTTTATAGTCACAGCTCTTTTGATATGCGAAACATTGACCAATCAGTGCGTTGCATTGTTACATAAAGCGCGCTATATGCTTTTAAACCGTATACGCTGATCGTGTTTACGCGAGTAATTATGAATGCAAACAAAGTCTTAACTGTTCTTTTTATTGTTCAGTATCGATGTACAGTTGTTTTGTAATATGCCCATCGCAAACACATTCGTGGGCGCCCGGCTCAGCCGACACTTGAAAGATTCGTCTCGATAGTGTTCTCGGTGAATGTTTCAAGGTCCCGTCCTGGTTTGTACGCTCGCAAAGGATTTGTCAAACTTGGTAGGCGTTGTGACGTAATAATTGTCTGTTGTTTTTCTGTGCATTGATATTGAAACAGCCCATCGCCGCTTTCCGACCATCGCGCTTGTTCTCATACTTGAGAAAGTGTATTCACGAGTCTGAGGTAGAATTTGCGGCTTTTCGATTCGCAAGCAACTCTCACTTGATATTTTTAAGTTGATTGTAAAACCTTCATTATGCTAGAAAATAAATTGCAATCTGCAAAGCAATCTCAACACTATGATAGCTTGCCAAAAAGGAGTTTACGATTGATTAATATAGCTGTATCACAATTTTATTGCACGGTATAAAATGCCGTCGATTAAGACCAAATACATTATGTCGATTGATTATTATCTACCGGCGCAGTATGACTAGAGAAAGTAGAATATTGGATGTAAGCTATTAACCTAATACTGCTAAGAATTCAATAAAACATATCTAGCTCAAATGCATCCTGGTAAACCTGTACTTCGTCAAGAAGCAGTAGAAATAGTATATGTTACAGGAAGTTGAACTTAACAAAATTAATGTTCGTTTATGTGATATCAACGATACTAATGGCAATGTTGACAGTCGAGTCACGAACTGTACAAAATTAATGTCAAAAGTTGCAATACACGTATGTGTACAACTTTCACTCGAACTGGTCTCTGGAGGCACGCGTTCTTCACTGCTTGTTTTGTGTCTTCTCATTGGACGACAACACTAGACTGCCTAATTATACTTTTAAACTGGTGTATAATTAGATTACATAAATTCTTGCGTAATGAACATAGCTTCTAATTGAAAGTATAGGCTATCACTCTTTTAATTAATTTAAATTGTTCCTTTAATTCGTATTAGGTATTTTACCCATTTTATGACGCAAATGAATATTGTCTGTGTTACAATGAAATTCACGAACGCAAATCTTGAGTTGGGTACATTTTATTTTCCTGTAAATGATTCACTGTAATTTAATAATTGTGTTGTGAAAATCCAACTATATAATAAATAGCTCATGAAGTAATTAACATTTTATTATCGAGTTCAACAGGAACTCATAATAAACGTCTATTTTTCGAACATGGAAAAATTGTTAATTTTATTGTTTCACTTTAATCGATGGCCACTTAAACATAACTCGTATAAGATAAGATATATCGGTTACATTTGCTTAATCCAAAACAAGCGAGCCAACAAATCATATGGAATGAAGTATATAATCTGATATAACCATAAAAGTTGGTTAGATCCGTGCTTGTCATTGACCCGAGGAGCGCGGGCGTGCGATGATTAGTCGCGGCTGCATCGCTGACACGGTTCACAGTAATCGCTCATCCGGCGCGGCCTTGTCTGTTGTCTGCCCAGACCCCGCGGCCACGGGTCGCCCTATCACCGCGTCCACCAGAACGCTCACAAAAAATGACCCGCTTTACCACCAATCTGCTCAGGATGTATGACCATTAGACCGGAAAATAAATAATGCTCCATTGCTGTTACAACAATAGTGTTCTAAAACGCTTTCACGTTCTCATGATATTAGTTTTCAGTTTTAATAGAGTTAGGTGTGGTCGCGGGTCTGTCCTAATTGAATTCAAAATAGTTTACTTTCATTACCAATTAGCTATTTAAAATTTCGTATTTTCGAATGACTATTAAATTAAAATACAAACCACTATTAAATTAAAATACAAACAGAAAATTGGTAAATATTATGATAGTAGCTAGTAAGCTTTTACAATTGCATTTGATATTATGTCATTTTGTGAATAAATTGCTGAAGCTTATTTTGCCGGACATCCTTGACCGGAGCAGAGTTCGTGTGTCACGTCGCGAACGGGCTTTCGATTTCGTAATTGGGCTACAGCTACAGTATGCACCAGTCGATTGATTCGACTATGATCATTTTGCCTTAGGCGTCTCGCGATTAGTCTACCCACTTAGTGACCTTACTTTGCAATGCATTTGGAATAGAAAAAATCCGAGTCGTAGGTAACAATAGCATTCAAAAAAGTTGAGGCAATGAAAGTAAAATCACTATACACATAATCAGGAAATTCCAGTACAGCGAGAAGCGATGATTCAATCCAATACACGTGTTTAGTGTTTCTAAATATAAAGAACCGTTGTACGAATACCGTTGCAGCATGAACGTTGACCGCATTATAATTATTATTGTTTCCCTTTATCGGGTTTTCAGAATGAGAACAAGTCTTTAGTCCGCAATGAGGACTGTTAACAAGATCATATAAATTATCAGTTTTTCTCGTCAAGAGGCATTATAGACATGCCGTTCAAACAGAATCTTCTTTATTATAATATTTATAAATATCCCATACAGACCCCGGGGCCTGGTAAATGTTAGTCATTAAGTATGTCTGCATCTTAGGTTTTACGTCCATTATTTCACAATCATGTAACACATGGAAACAACTTTCTCACGCGGTTTCTATCAATATTGACGCGGGTCGTTATCGCAGGACACACCACCATCGGACTGCGGAATGGAAAGTATATGTTGTGACAACATGAGAACGTGAAATACATCTATTTCCGCTTTCACCTTCGACGATTGAGTAAATTATCGGAATCAGGGAAATATAAAAACTTGTTGAATACCAAGGATGACTCTTTCCTATGTCATTATCAGTGACGTCTAGTGGTGTGGCTTGTCTCAAACATGTTAGAGCCAGTTTCCAAAAGAAGGACACGTAACAGCCGTCGCATCAATAGTTTCGATGTCGTCTGTCATCGAAAGTGAACGTTCCGGTGTTTGTTATTCGTTACGTACCTATCGGAGACGTGAGCCGTATTGTTGAGTGTTAGTTATACATCACACTCCGTAACATTTAATACTGACACTGTGTGGTCATAGTAGGAAGTTGACTTTTACGTTATACGAACAGATACTTGCATATGTAAATACGAACAACGAATAGGCTTCTCTCATTGTTTTGTTGCTCATCTCCAGTAGTAAGATTAAAAGCTTGTACTCAAGCTTTAATAATAAACAAGTTTCAAGTGGAACTTTAATGACTTAACTTGATCATGTAATCAATAGTCATTTATTTGTTCAAGTTCAACTTCTAAGCAATTGGCGTTGAACAATGTGACATTACGACAGTCATAATGTGTAGAACGCCCGCGCAATCGCCGACGGCAACACCTCTTCGAGGTGACGCTTGATCGTTTTAGGTATAACATAAGGTTTATTTACTTTTAAATTGAAAGCTGTGGCGGGTTTATTAAAACGAAACTATGTCGTAAATATGGGCCATCAGACTTTATGTAGTGAAGCGATCTTTTTATTATTTGCGTATGACCAAAGACTAACGAACGACATTAGTCGTTCGTTAGTCTTTAACTAATTAATATTTAGTTTTAAGACATTCATTTAGTGAAATTACGTAAGCAAATCAAATTATTTAACGATATCTCATTTGATTGTAAATTATCGATTAGGCCGAGGGAAAACTAGTCTCACCCTCAACAACTGACGAATTGGTTATCTTATCACCAACTGTCGGAAAACAACAATTTAATCAACATTATTGTTATGGCGACATACCTACTTTGATAATATGGCGGTAGCTGGCCAGACAGACTTATAACAAGCCTCCCACAAGCCAAATTGAGGACAAATTTGGACTGTATTGGATGGAATGCGAGACCTCTGGATGTGATACCGGTGGCCAAACCACTGGACCGCAGAAGTGGTTAAAATCTATTACGGTATTTACTGATACATTGCGATAGTTTTCTTATATATGTCTAACATAGCCTAGGTAAACCAATTATGTATGCGCATCTTTTAATTCTATTAGACCTTACTGCGTCTCCTACGGACGTATGTGAGGATTCTTGTTTGTTAACGTCAGTTGTTTTTTGAATGGCATTTATGTCATACAAGGTTCACCGTGTCGTTAGTTCTGAAGTGTGATCGAAAATGATATCGTTATCAATGAAAGTTCGAAGTGAGAGTTACTGTAGTCTTAACGGCAGTAATACGTGTAGTCCACAAACTTTACGAATTTGCTGGTGAGTGAATGAAAAAATCTTACAAGGAAATGTATAAAAGTATTTGATATGTGTAGCAGCAATGGAGCATTAAATTACTTAAAAGTTTCTTTGACATACTTTTGCTATTTTACTAACGTTTGTGTTTAGTAGTTTATTATTTAAACCTTAATTGATGGTCAAGATTTTCAAGTATAATGTGTAGATATAATCCTTATAGGATTGCACTTCATCAAACTGAGCAAAGTTTCAGATATTGTAAAAATGTGAAGCGATTAGCTAAACTGAAGTAGCAATGAGCAGGTCATATAGCCAGGAAAACAGATTCGTGGTGTAAGGCTCTATTGAAATGGAGGCCGTCGAGGTATAAAAGGCCAGTTGGCAAACCGCAAATGTGATGGAAAGATGACATCAGAAAAGTAGCAAGCCAAAATTGGATAGGTACTGACAGCCCTAAACAGAGGAAACGAGAGGGTTTGATGAGGTCTTAAGATGACGATAAAATAATGACATAATTATCAAAAGTGGTGTAGTTCTGGGTCACTAATAGGACTAACCCTTCTCTCCCCGTGGAGGTCGTCAAAGCCAACTGAGGGAGATTCTGTAGCCTGTGCAGACCGTAGAATTAAGGCGGCACTCGCGCGGTGGCCACCAGTAAAGGTCTTAGCACACATAGCGACTCGAACGTAACCGTATCGCCTTTCACCTCGCCGTCCCCCAGGCGTCAACTGTATGCAAGCACGTAACCAAAACGGATCAGCAGCTACTCTGTTACGGTAAGCGCGGCGTAACCTTTCAATCAGTTTTAAACCCTACATTTTCAATAAAATACCTGCGCAAAACGACTATAAGTTGCCTTATGAATGAAAGCACATTGGGCAACAGTAGTGTGAACCAGGTAGGCCGCAGGAGGGGTGAGGGGAATGCGTCGACGAAGAGATGTAGCCTCGCGTACGTACGTGGACGCCGAGCCGACCGCGCGGCGACTCCTAGTTGGCCACTCACCGCCCGCCGCCGTTCGTGAGCTTGTACTGAGGCGATCCGATGACGTTAAGTTGCTGACTAGTGTGCGTTACAATATGGAGTTTTTATACAAAGAATACTAAACGGTTGAGATGAGGCGATGCTGATCCATTCCCGAAATGTGCTACGACCTTTAACCACCTACAATCAAGCATTACCAGGGAGGGTTGGCGCCAGGCAGGCGACCGGTTATGAAACTATTCAAAAACCTATAGAAGTGTGGTCACATATTGCACCGATCCCAATAAATTGGGATCAGGGTAGGAGAAGAAGAAGAAGAAGAAGTAAACGTAATCAAAAATCTAGTGGTAGGTCTGTCAATACTAAATTATTTATTGCAATGTTAGAAGCAATTTAAGCTAAGCAGACACCATTATGGACCCTCTCTGGCACAGCAAAATATATATCTCTATCTCTTTATTGTTTAATTGGCCCTATTTTTACTTTTCACAACTGTTATTTTAAATACAACTTTCCTTTTGACAATCAACTCTTAAACGAATTGACTATAATGTCGATATGAGTACACAAGGTTCTTGGTTGAAAGCTGTTGCTTTTGTATTTGCTTTATAGATACATATATTTACACATCGTATTTTTGTGAATAAGATATTAGTAAAAGATACTAGGTGGTAGACCCATATGTATGGTCGTCTGGGTAGGTACCACCGCCTTTCTTATTTCTGCCGTAAAGCAGTTCGCTGTGTTTCGGATTGAAGGGAAAGATAGCCAGTGTTATAACTGGGCATGGAAGGCATATCTTATTAGTCCCCAGGATGGCAACGCACTTGCAGTGTTAAGTGATTTACTCTTAATATTGCAAGTGTCTATAGACGACGGTAACCACTTAACACCAGGTGGGCCGCAAGCTTGTTTGCAATTTTTTAGTATAAAAAAAAATACTTAGTAACATTTAGTCTTTTTTTGCTTAAGAAATATTTGACAAACGAACTGTACGAGACAGACATGAACCCTCGACCTTTCGCTAACAACACGACAGGCCGAGAGTGTCATCAGTACCCCTAGTATGAGTTTTGTTAGTTTTCGAGCTCGATCAAACGTATCGTATCTTACAGACATTGCCCTCTAGCGTAAACTATCAGAGACAGTGGGCAATTTATGACAAGAGACATTACGTTTGATAGAGCTCTAAAACTATCAAAACTCATAGTAAGGGTACCGGAGATAGTTTTCCTTAATTTAGAATCACATTTTTTTTTTAAATTTTATTCATATTGATCTGTTCACAAAAAATATTAGCAACGAATTGTTGTTTTCTTATGAGACTATGGGTAAGACAATAAAACGACGTTATGCTAGCAAATACGACGCTTCACTCTTAGGTAATTTTTACCCCACTACGGCGAAGCCGAAGGATTATGATTTTCGCACTCTATATATGTTTGTATGTATTTAATTTACTTATGTTCCTCCGTAGTCCAATTTTGATTAATAAGGTGTTAATCGATTCGTTATTAGGGCCCGAGTAACATACGCTCTATATTAACCGACTTTAACAATAGGATTCGACTTTACCTTGTAAATCCCGATTTTAACCGAATTATTTTAGCGCAGATTTTTATCCCGTAGTCGCGTTACAGTTTTGTAAACTTTTTTTTCTTGTTCTGATTTCTACTGCTCAATATATCCTTCATTCAGCTCAGTTCTTCATTTCGCCTGTACGCCTCGTACCTTTTTTTTTGTATGTTACGAAATGGCAAACAAGCTTGCGGCCTACCTGATGTTAAGTGGTCAGCGCCGCCTATAGACACTTGCAATATTAAGTGTAAATCACTTAACACCGCAAGTGCGTTTGCCATCCTGGGGACTAAGATGATATGCCCTCCATGTCCAGTAATTACACTGGCTACCTTTCCCTTCAATCCGAAACACAGCGAACTGCTTCACGGCAGAAATAAGAAAGGCGGTGGTACCTACCCAGATGACCCTACATGTGGGTCTACCACCTAGTAAAACCTTCAACTACTAAGAAGTTATTATCTTCTCATCAACTGCTAAGGCTGCGGTAATTTTCGGTAAATTTTCAATTAATAAGACTATAGTAAGCCCATACAATTTTTGATAAAGTACCTCGTAGTATTGTGGCGGATTTATATCTCCAGAAATGTACAGACTACCAGTAGATATCCAAAACTGTTAAATTTCTTAAATAAATTTTCAACCTTATTCCACCATCATAGATGTTGCGGTGAGGAGACCGAAAACGCCGCGATCGTGCGTTTTTTTAGTAACGATCAGGAAAGTTAAGCAACCAAATTCGGTACTCGTTTGGGTGACCGAAAAATTTTCAAATCGATTTTCCTCCGTGCTTTGGAAGCACACGGCCGACCATAAAAATCTAATAATTCTTTGCAGTATTATCGATATCAGGCATACAAATAAATTGGAAGCAAGGACAATGATAATTCCACCATCATTGACTTAAAAATCTAAAATTTGTCAATTTGTGACATCCTGGAGGTGCAGTCTCGACATACATAACGATCGATGTGATTTCCTATCGACCGTTAAGTTTAGCGAAAAGAATCGCTTGCCGTATCGACAATATCGTAAAATGCAAGTCTCTACTGATCAAATATCGTGCAAAATTGTTATAAACCCTGTCGTTATGACATCGAAAAACCGTATTCATAGTGTGAACTTTTTCAATGAAAAAAAGCAAGTTGTTACCAATTAAAAAAATACAAGGGAATATATGGGAAGAATAACTTATCAAAATGGTTATTCCTAGGTATTTATTACATAATTTATATAATTTCTACACTTCGTTTACTGGATATAGATCTATAATCTCCAGAAATTCCATTGATTTGTATTTATTACGCTATGCTGTCGATGTGATTGGTAGAAAATAAATTATTAAGACACAGTAATCATATTGACAGTCAATCTGGGTCACTTATATAAGAAAAATACTCAACTAAATTATTTTTATATATATACAAGTCCCAGAAGAACACATGTATGAAGGTAATTCAATAGATTATTAAGACACAGTAATCATGTTGACAGTCAATCTGGGTCACTTATATTAAAAAAAATACTCAACTAAATTATTTTTATATATGTACAAGTCCAGAAGAACACATGTATGAAGGTAATTCAATAGAATTATTAAAATAAAATCACAACTTACAGCTTGCAAAAAGCTTAGTAAATGACCCTCATTATGACCACTCACATATACTTCTTCATGGACTCTGGGGGCTAATATTTTGACATGGGTGCAGTCTATTGCCCTAACTGTGTCTGGGAATGGGTGTGGGGCATTGCATTCCCAAATTTTTGCTTGGTCCTTTACCGCTTGGTTAGTCATTGGGAATTTTATATATATCCTGAGTAAATGACTGTTTATAGTCATGGTCTCTCGAGAGACCACACGACTCACTGATTTTTGGCTCATATTGCTACCCCATTGAAGGTCTATATTACTTCTTGATTATTTTACGTTATTATCAACAGGGATTGTCAACATATCGGGCAGTCACAAAAGCTCGATAAGTTATCATTAGAAATCGTTATTTTGACATTTGTATTCGATACGATAGCGAAAAAAATCGATATTTTAACTGTAGAGACTACAAAAAATAGATATATTTTATCGTTACGAATTTATCAACCGAAAACGATCGATAAGCGGTCGTTATGTATGTCGAGACTGCACCTCCTGATCTGCCCTCGTCTTTTAAACTTATGGTCGTATTGTTTGTTTCTTAAGCTCTGTCCAGGCTTGCAATACCCTTGCTGTTCGGGTGTCTCTTAACCTTTAAACTAGACGCGATAAAAAATCTCACTTATTTAGTTTTGCGGGGTTTGCGAGACCCTAAAATGATGGGCAATAAATAAAATCAACTTTAATGACTATATTTACTGATTATCTATTAGAAATTTAGAAAAGAGCAAATTATGGTAAAAGTTTTGAGGCAGTATAAAAAAATCATCTTTTAAGAGAGTAGGTACAAAATTAATTAAAAATTATACATTTTCTTCTTCTGGATACCGCAGATAAATGTGGCACATTTACCTAAGTAATAAAAAAAAGATTGTATTTTTTTTGAGAATTTTTAATATCTGGTACCTATAATTACAAACTAGTATTATTTTCTCTGTTTTTAGTACCTACAGTTTTATCTTATTATAAAATGTGTCACACGAACTGGAAATACTTAAATAATATTAAGGTACTTTGGTGATTATCCAAGAAATAGATTAATAATTTATATTTTAAACTTAATTAAAGTACAGACAACAGCACGTTGCGTTACCACTAACTGTCAAAAATTTCCCAATCGATTATGCACTTTATATTGAATAGAAATTTGACAGTTTTGTATAGCCCGACGTGCTGTTGATTGTACTTAATCAATTTTCGACGTGCCCAAATGCCCATGGAGTCCCATTTCTTGATTTTGGGTATATTTCGACACGGAGATTATAAAAAAGTACTTGATACATAAGTAACTCCTGTTGAGTTGAGACGGTAAATCAACTACGGCGGTTAAGGCAAATTTTGCTCTCGTATTATAATTTCCGGTACTAATGTTTAAGGAAAAAAAATGTAGTGTCAACATAATAATTGTATGCTACGGTGACTATGTATATTTTAAAATAGGTACGTGTCTATACATACGTCACTTTAGTAATTGTATGAGCGACGAATCGGTGTAAGTAGTGTACTCGCGTCCGCAGCTCGCGACAGTCCTTGTCACATAGATTTACACAATACAGATGTTCATTATAGTTATTGATCTCGCATTTGTCATCGTGTCCTACTGTACGGTTCGCTCTTTTCGAACTTACGTGATATAAATTTAACTATAAATACTTTGCTTTATTATAATATCATGTGCGATAACGTAGATTTGCTAAATTATTATGATACGTGTCAATAACTATAATATTTACCTTTAACCAAATAACCTGGCAGTTCGGTACAGGGCAACGACATCGGTCAGCCGTAAGGGCGGTGCTTAATGCTTGCTGTCTGCCTCCAATCGACAATGTCACACAACTTGTAGACCCTTACTCCGGCTGTGAGGAACGCTCACTAACGTTAGTAAAACTGACAACTCATTCGCTCTTATCATTCCACTCAGATCTCACCAAAACATGTCTTGTTCGATGCTTCGACGTTACTATATTCACTAACCCTACAGTCCACTGAACGATGATTTCACAGCTCGGAGCACTCCTGGCGACGAAGAAATGAACGTTCCAAACGGTCACATCACAGGCGCTCGCCAACATCTCACAGGCGGAGGAGACATCACCGCGATGAATCTTCACCACGGTCACCCCCAGAGCAGGTGAGCCTTAACATTTCCTTTTATTTCTTTTTAACTATAATGTGTGAAAGGTTGGAATGTTATAAAAAAGCAAACCCATCGCTCAACATCATGTGTCCACCCGAAAACCAGTCTTCAATTCAGTAGTCCTTAGGTAGATGTCGTAGGCGAAGTGCGGAACCAGAATAAAGCGTAAACGTCAGCGTGCCTGTTTGGGATAACATGCGGGACGGGTTTGGCTTGCGCGTGCGCGTGCGCCTTCGCCCGTGAAGATGTGCGCGAGAGACGGCGACCTCCTCGCTCTTGCGCCCGTTCTATTTGTGTTCGCCTTCGTCACTCTGTACGCCTTCAGTCAGTCGCAAAGCTCGGCCGGCCGCCCGGTGCGTCTTTACGGCCACACCGAAATAATAGCCCGCCGCGCCGGACCGCGGGCGGGCAGCGCGCGAACCATGGCTGCCCAGCCGCCGCGACAGCCGCCTAACAACCTGTTGTTCTGTGGACCCCCACCAGAACTGCCGCACGTGGTCTTGTTGCCGAGTGATAACAGTGATAGATGCAACTTCGTCAATACTTCCGATGCGAGCCTAAGACAAACAAACGATGCAAATGCTTTAAACGAAATAAACAACGTGGGTGTACCTACATACGAAAATTTTTACGAAAACCAGGTGGAGCAAGATACGTATCATAACGATGTAATTATATCAGATTCCCAAATACCACCGGAAACATATCTACGTAGAGCTCATAGTTTTGATATTTCTGATATATTGACACCGTCTACAGATACAGATACGTTTAGTGTACTTCGAAATGGAAGATCGGAACCTGATCTATCGAAATATGGATTGTTTGTTGAAGCAGAAGTAACTGTGGAACCAATCGGACCATTGCAACCACCTCCTCTTGTGTTAAATAATCCATTTTACGACGGTTCATATGCTTTGGATCCAGCACAATTAAATAGTGCTATGGTAGTTTTGCCAGAAAACTATTTAGCTTTTGAAGATTCATTTGTTCCTTCGTTTGATTACAAGCCAGAACTTCTGGTCGAAAACTATAATCCGGATTTATATTATGATGGTTACCCAATGATATCACAAAATGATCCTTGGGCAGCTTACGGAATAGATAACTCTGCTTTTCAATACTATCCTTCCCATTTCGACGTGCCGATTGTAGATCAAGATGCCATACAATATATGCCACTGACTGATTTAGATTATGCAATTCCTCAATACCTTAACTTACCAGTAGTAGAACAAAGTAAAAATGAAACAACTGTAGATAATAATAATAGTTTACCAGAAGAAGCAAGTACGCCACACTTTGAAAAATCTAGTGATACGTCAGAAACTATAACACAAGAAAATATTAAATCAACTGAACCTGTTGTCGTGAGCAATATATTGAATGAAGAGGAGAAATTAATAGATCCCGATTCAACTAACAGAGAAACATCGATACAAAGCGAGGAGTCGTTAAATGCTGACATATCTATCGATGTGACTTCTAGTTTAGCGTTCATACCTAGTAGTAAATATTCTCCTCAAAGACCGCAGGGGATCGGTGCAGATGACACTAGCAATGACACTTCGCCCTGCTCCACAGACTACCACGAAGCATCAGCTTTAGACATAATACAGAGTCTAGATGAACTCTCATGTTGTGATAGTGATTATTCACAAAGCAGAGATGATACTTCACCAGTGACACCAGAAATACCTAAAGTAAATACAACAACTGTGTCATGTGAAACTGTTAAAAACAAAAGTGAAATTAGTGGATCTCTATTGACGTCTGAAAATACATCATTGGGCAGTTTACCTCTTAGCAAATTACCATCCATTCCACTTCATGATACATTGCCAACAAAACTACCTCCAGTGCCGCACACACCTCATAATCAAAGTACTAACACAGCACAGTCCGAACATTTACCTGTTGTCGTTAAACCAACGGAAACTGTACCCGAAACTAAACCTTCAACTAGTAAAAGTAGTAACCAATCATCAGAACAACATATTCCTGCTGAAGTTAAAGTTCAAGAGGCCGCAAAACCTTTACGGCAACCTCCGCAGCCACCCGCTGTGCCTCCTTCGTGGTTAGCTCCTAAGAAATCCTTTAACGATGACAATACTCACAACACGACTCAGTCTACTCCGCAAATATGTGTCCAAAATGCTGAAGGTCAGCCAATTGCAAAGGCTCCAAAGCCCTCTCCGAAAGCTCCTGCAACACCCAACCACGACCAAAAGGCTGAGGAACCCCAACCTTCGTGTTCGTATGCACCGCCGCAACAGCCGGCGCCGGCATCCCAGCTCAAACCCGATAAACAACCCAAGGAAGATGAGGTCAGCTGGACTTTAATTATTAATAATTAGTAAATATAAAAAGAAACAAAACATTGTTCTATTATAAATAAAATATATTGACGTTGTATTCAAAGTAACTGCGCAATGCTCTGCCAACGGGCGTATATTGAGAGCAATGCGCATCTATTTTAGAGTTATACTATTAGGTCAAGGATTTAATTCATCACCTTCATGTCTTAACCAATTTACAAGTGCTACATAAAAGCAGTTTCCTGGAGACAGAAGAAACCTCAAGGTTGTCTTACTACTCTCTAATATAAACAAAACAAGACGAGTTAATATCATTTCGCGTTTTAATAAGGTTACAAAACTGTATGCAATTAACAAAATGCATTCAATTTGTCATGCATGTTTGTTTATGCAATGTTAATATTTGACTTTAACACGTTCCATTTCTGTACCAATGGAAAGCTAATTTAATTTTTTACGTCCCTATAATCGTGAATAGCACGCTTTAAACAACCGAAATAGTTTCAGCATGAAATAGTCGAGTATAGACTGTAAGTTATGCGATTCCTGTTGGCTAAAAGAAGATGGCGCCACGTGTTCTCCCGTTGATAATATAGACGACGCATGCGCACAGAAATAGTACCATGATGATTACCTTCACCTAGGCGAAAAGACGACGGCGAATGTGTATTATAAACTATTTAACGCCACGGTTGATTCTTCTATATAGTAATATTTTTATTTCAGCCAAAAAGATTAGTAATCTTGTATTTGAGATGTAAACATTAACATGGGCTCATTTGAAACAAGTCCATAAGTACATTTTATTTTCAAAATTAATTACACTTTTAATATTGCATACATTTCTATCTTAATTAGGGATACACAAGCCTCGTAACGAGAGCACGTTGGCCACTCTGTATTGCTAATCGACGTTCATCAAGAAGCGTCCGTTTCAATTGTTTTGAATTGCAGAACCGAATCTATAAATTGAAACTTGTTGAAAGCAGCCCGATTCGGATTTCATCTTGTATTAACGCTCTAACTTACAGGCCGAGTCCACGTGGTATTATTAACGAAAGGGATAAAGGGACAAGAATATTTTTTGTTGCAATACTCTTTTTGGACAGGTAAAATTACACGAATTGGAAAATTATACGTTTATCTGGACAATTTGTATTGATATCCTAAAACTGTATAAAAATTACTTTAATTTGACGTTCGGTATCGCGTTAGTCACGTAACGTAGGAACGATTAAGCGTTTGCCTTAACATGGGGCGTGTAAGGTCAAGATCGCGATAGTGTGGATAGCGCTTCTATCGCGTATCATTAATACTATACCAGCGAGATACGGTCTGATAAATGCGGTACGCCCGGTGTAGTACCCACCTATCTATTTGGTAACGTCCAGTTCCTTCCGGCCGACCTTGCCGATGCCGACGCCACTCATAGCGCAACACTAGCTTACGCTTTGATAATAACATTATGTGATTTTAAAGGAGACATTTTAATTTTACCTCTAAAAGGTATTTATTTAAATTACAACCGTTTGGACAGAGCAATAACTCGATAATCGGTACTTATTGGGAATGCTAATAATAAAGGCCGGAAAATTCCGACGAAATTTATGATTAAACGGGTCAGGGCGGTATGGCCATAAATTCCATTTAAAAATACTAACATCCACAAGCCAGTGTTAAATATTTTTCTTCTAAATTTGATATGGATACCAAAGTAAATAGGAAAGTTATTGTATTAGTTAATTCTATGCCGTTTCTGATAAATTGGAAAACCATTTTTAAGCACTTCACTAACACATCTCTTCAAGGAACCATTATATTTACTTATTAATGATATGTGCATTAAAAATTAATTGCATTAAAGTAAATATTAAAACCCTGATGACGATGAGTAATATTATCACCAAGACTTGCTTGGTCGCGGATCTATCCTGTTTTAACTGAAATCCATTTGTGATGGCCGTTTTTAATTAAAGCACCACAGCGCTTGACTCAGTTTACTCTCAGACGTCGAGTGGAACGAATCGTTATTTTTGCTATAGAATATTTATTACTGTAAGATATTTGTTATTGTTGTCATACCTTTTGCAATCCATGTGTCAAGTTCGTTTGATGAAATACCGTGCTTGGGAGTGTGTTCCGCACGCCATCAGTTGTGAGCCAGCCGGCGGAGAGCCTGCCCGCCCCCGTACGCTCGGCCGCGCCGGGCTATGTGCGCTCTTATCATCTGTTATAAGTTATAGTGCAAGCTAATAATGGCTGAAATATCAATAAAACACAACGTGAGAGTGCCCTTAACACTAGCCTCCTTTTATGAACTGTACAAGCGATTTCTCAAGGAGCACAAGTGCAAGTGGCATGATGTTGCGAAACTGTTCTCTGTAGCAGCAGAGATCCTTTTTGATGTAGACGGTGCGTGTAGTCGTCTCGTGGGCAAGGTCAGTTCTTTTTATAGTAATGAGTCCTTTTATTTGAATTATGTAGTACTTACTCAAATTAGCAAAGCACGTATAACAGCTGTTAGCGAATAATTCTACTTAATGTTACTTAGGCTGTTATAAAACAGTTTAAATACTTCCCCTTACCCTATGCAATGAATCGCGGACCAATAGCGTCTCAGCGCCTTTTACCTGCTCTTATTATTTACGTACTGTTTCTTGGACGTACACCCGTGGCTTGTTATTCTTGACAGTTAGCATGAAATGTTTAAACTAATATTTTAACATGATCGTTACTTTAAACCTTTGCTCAGTTGCTAGTGCCCATGGATGTGTAGCATCAGTGTTATTTTTCTTGTTGGCAGTGTACATAGTAATCTACCATAAAATGAAAAACTTTAAAATTTCACTAGTCATAGAAAAAATAGCTAAATACAGTTATCCACTAATATTCGACGACAATGTAATCCCCAAGGTACGTTTACCTCTAGCTTACAACTGTGTCAACATTAATAAGTTTGAAATTGTGCATGCATTCCGTTTATGACAAAATCTTAGAATGACAATTAATATTTACAGAGATTAGTCCATGATTAGTATCAGTATAGATTATTCTAAAATCAAACTATCGATTAGCGGCGCTTATGCAGTGAAAGGAGAAAAGTCGGACTAAGCGAGGTCGTCGTGCGATATGTTGCATAGAATGTTGGTTATTTTCGTTGTGCTTCCGCCGCACCAATACTTCGTATATCGAGAATGCTAACACAAGAAACAAGGAATTTCATTGAAAAAGCGTTTGAATCCAACTTTGCAGTTGTTCCATAAAACTCAAACAATGTTAGGGTTCGGTAGCAAGTAAATAGAAAACAAATGTAGTAACATGAATCGTTTATAGCATGATAAGCGTGAGACACGTTCGTCGTTCGTGTCAGTGGACGTTTTATCGGAGAGCGCCCGCATCCGCTCGTTCCCGCTCCGACGAAAGACTTACTCCACACATCTTATCGGATCAGATAGACAGCATACGCATTAAGCTCTCGCTTCTATTATAATGCTCATGAGATGAAGATAAGTAATATGACCTATGGGATAATTGTTTATTTTGCGAGATCGATGTGTTGCGTGTTGGCCGCGTGCGCAGGCGGCATTGTTTGCTGCTCACACTCGTCCCACTGACCCAATTTGTTACCTTAATGACAGAACTGTCTTGGCGTCCGAGCTCACTGCTCAGGTGAATTATTTCTAAAATTCGTTCAAAAATGTCAATGTCAAAATAACTACTTTGGCACTGTGACCATATTTATATTAAAAGTCCGACCATCAAAAGTATCTACAGATTTGTCCGTATGGGTTTTTATTTCCCATTATGCAGTTTCGATAGAACAATAGACATGTTTGTCAAAAATTGCGAGAATGAATTAAAAGACATGTTATATTTTTGCATAGAGACTGGGTCTTTATTTGCAAATATTTCACACTTTTGCAAATATAAAATTATTGTTTTAAAAGCTCCCTTTATTATTTACCTATTTTACAATCATAAGTTTAAGAAAGAAACAGCTACCCAGAATATATACATTATTGATAACGTTATTCAATTAATTCGTTATTCAAGCAAGCGTCTATTAATTTCATAATAATAATAGTCTCATACGAATCGAATTGCATCTGCTAATTAAAGATGCTTTCAATAGTAAGAATAATAAATTACTTTATCTAAGATCGACAAATAAATAAAAAAATACAAAATAGTAGTAGTCAACTTGTCACAGTAAAAGCCACAATAGAACAGGAAGGAAAATGTTTTTATAAATTCCATGAGGCAAAGGAGTGAAATATCGGCATTCGTTAGCAAGCATTAAGATTTTGATGATTTTTATTTTGTAAATTCATTTATTAATGTTTTAAAACATATTTTATGTTACAATATTGTGATTTGTAACATAGTGCAAATATAATACACAATTATATTGAAGAATAAGTGAAAAATAGTATTTTTAAATAAAAAGGGAGATTTTATGTTTTCCTTTCAGAAAAACCACGCATGATAGTGGAAAAATTTAGCCCTTTTAATAAAATGTTCTTTGACAAAATGCTAAAAATACTTTTAACTTAAAATCGCCTTCCTGTTAAATAGCAAAAAAACTGCAATCGTGCCCTTGTCTACCGCAGGTGCGATTAATATTGACGTCAATAATATCTTTCGCAAATGTTCCAAAATTAATGACTACCAAATGTTTGCCAAAATATAATGGCGTAGGCGGTTGTCATTTGTAATTTTACATGATATGTGATATTTATTTCGTTAACTTTTATTATTTTTATAAAATTTAACTAACTCAAATCAATCTATATTAGAGCTTGTTGAAAATTAAAAGAATGTTAATAAAAATTCAAAGTGAATTAAAAAAAATGTTCTAATAATATTAGATAAAAATTGAATAAATATAAAAAAAAAATTAAATTTCTTATGAATTAAGATATAAAATGCAATTAATTAGAATAAAGGAGTATAATGCGGAGAAATGCGCGTCTCACGCGCACTCAGGCACGCCGGCAGTGCGCGGGAGGGCGCTCCCACGGGTTGCCGATATTTTTAGTCCGCGACCATTACTTGGCACCGGCGGCCGCACTCGGGTGCGCTAGTGATCTTTCTGAAATTTGTTCGCACTTAGGTACGCTCTCAATCTCGAATAGACCCAGTCTAATGCCCGGTGCCGAGGCAATCGCCGCTTTTCTAAAAACGATGTGTAAATCTAAGTTCAATGTGAAATTATGACGTTTTTTGAGTATTACGTAATTTATCCAGGCTAAAGTGAGTGGAATTAAAATTTGATAAACAAAGTTAATTTAGACATCATGACCACCTTGAGTTCGAACGGGAACGGGACAACCAGCCCAAGGCGCCAACGGTACAGCCGGTCCTCCACTACTAGTGTGACTCAGCTCCTCTCAGACGGCTATTCTAGCATCATCAACCGTCTGACTCGGCGAGGGCCTTCCGAAAAGTCTGACTTGTCCGAGTCAAAGTTGAGTGCTGCACGGACCCGTTACGATGACAAATTGTTGACCAATAAAAACAGTGCATTAGCAAATGTGAGACGTTATGAAAATTCAAGACAAATATCACCATATTCACCCTTGTTATCAAATGTGAATTCATCTCGAAAACTGAACGACGACCGTACGTACTCTAGTTACCTGGGCTCGACAAAATCTCGACTCGACACTTCTCCTTTACATACTAGTGCTAGCCTTAGTGCTCTTGGACGGAATGACTCATACCGTAGAGCTCATAATACTATGAAAGATAAGTCATCACCGATCACTAAACGTTATCCTCTCAAGGAAACCAATAATAACATTAATATCGATAGCACTTTGCTCTTGGGTAGTACGAGAAGCCGATTAGAAGATAAATATTCGTCAGTGCTAGACAGGATTGCTGTCCAGAAGAAAGAAAGAGCGCGAAGGGAAAAAGAGGATCGCGATAAAACTTTAGAACCGGAAGCACCAGTACCGCGCGGGCTTATGAGGAGTTTAACTACGGCTGTGTTTGGTGAAAGTTCGTTTAAACGAAACAATTATTCGCGTGAAAAAACTAGAGATAAGACGCCATTTAGAAACACATCTGATCGCAGGATGAAGGACAAGGAAGAACATAAAAACGGCTACGATATACCCCTCAGGGACCGTCCGCACTACGGAAAAGATAGAGATAGTATTTACAGAAAGCATCAACGAAGATCCCACAAACCTGAAAAAAGTGAAACTAGTGATCGAAATGGAAAATTGTCCTTGCACCCAATAGATATCGATTTGCAAACGGGAGGCCGCGATTTGATATCGCCTTTAGGCATCAGTAAAATCAAAACAAACACCACCAAAACACCAGTATCTTCCCCAACCAAGGAAGTCGGTAGACAAAGACAAATATATTTTCCTACAAGCGACGAAGACGACGACGACAAAACTCCCGTCGGTGATAGAATCCTAAGCGAGAGGGAGACGAGACGTAAAGAAATACAAAGCCTCATAATGAAGTACGCGCACCTCGATGAGGTGTATGGCCGGATCGGACAAAAGGAGGGCAACGATGCGACGAACGAAGCGGGCGCTGTGAAGAAACCAGAGCCACTTGGAGTCGGGGATGTGGTTGCGCTGCCGCCTGAGCTGCGCAGTCGCCACCGGCCGCAACGGCCGCGCCACCTGATGCGGCGCGCGGTCACGCCGCCTGTAAGCACAAGCTAACCGCCTGCGCTCTGTGTGCTGCGCTAACATGCCCGGTCCGTTGTTTTCAATATAAACACACTTAGGTGACCCAAATCAACGTAACTATTGATCACATTTTCAAATAACTACTCTTTAAGGCACACAAAATGTAAAATGATTGTTAGGACTGTCATTGATATAACGGAATGCATGTATGTTTATACACGAAGCTGTCAGATTAATATATTTAATTAGGGTAGACAGAAAAAAATATTTCATAGTACGGTTTACAGTTTATAAACTAATCGAACGTTTAGTATTAGAATTGTTATGTCGGGATTTAGTTAAAGTTAATCAAATACAATCTGCAATGATAGTGCATGTGATAACGTGTTTCGTGCGTGTAATTAAAACTAACATGTTTATATTTTGTGTTAAAATGTTTCCTAGTACAAAGCGTAAACCAAGTATTGATACGGTCGCTTCTAGTGTTAGTATAAACATTGCTAATTTTATAATACGGTCTGTTAGTGGGATCGGGTGGACACTGAATCCTAATTATCCAATTCGAACGAGTATTATGGAAGATTCATGAGTGTTTGCGTTGCACCGGACCCTTGCCTGGTGAGCCCATCCCGTCTCCGGAGTCCCGTCCCGGTCCTCCCGTCCTGTCCGCTCGAGCGGCGCGCCAACGCGGGTGCCCGAGCTCGGGCCGACTCGGGGGCCCGCCTAGCACCGCTCGGCAGCGCCCACCCGTCCGCCCTTTAACAGCATGTACGACACTCCATACAATTGTCGCTTGTCTGACGGGCAACCGTTCCATTGTTTGATTGTTGGGTACAACACTACTCGGGTCGTGGCGATCGTGTGGCGCTCTCCGTGGCTTGTGGCATCCTGGTGCGTGTGGCGTGATGTCGGCGGCGTGTGGCGTGTGGCGTGCGGCTGGCGGCGCGACGACGACGACGCACGGGGGCGCGCGGCAGACCTCGCGAGCACGCTCCTCCGTCAAGGACGACAGGGACGGACATCTGGTGTACTGGCCCGGCTATGTCATGGGAGCAAGATGTTCGTGTCCACACCATACCTTAAACAATATGTTTCATATAGTATACACTACACTATCTGCATACACATTATTTACACACACATTTAAGCATCTAAAAAATTCAGTCAAACTTAACCACAGACACACTAAAAGAACAGAAAATTCAAGAAACCGAACTAGATTGAATGACCCAGATTCAAAAGTTTACAGTTCAGTGATTCGCGTTTAAAAGGAGATGCGAGATTCTTTTAAATATTTAATTTAAATTTTCATGCAATTAATTCAGCAGTGATAACTTCTTAAATTGTGCTATCATCAAATCTCTCGAAAAGTCATGTTGGAGCTGGAGATATTGGTTTTGTTGCTCAGTTAAAGTTTTATTTTTTGTTTTTGGCAAACTTTCTTTATTATAAGTATATGTTATATTTTTATGGGCGCTCAAACCAATGCAAATTCCATCATGACTTTGTTTCCATACAATGCACTAATTGTGTTTACCTTGGTTGTATTGCAGACAAAATCATCGACACGCTCGGCGAGGGCACCTTCGGCAAGGTGGTGGAGGTGAAGGATTTAGAAATGTTAGTATTAATGCATTTAATTACCTTTTCAATTTATTTATTTTAGGGTTTAGTACTCATAACGCTACATCCCAAACATTCATGTTTTAGTAATCAAAACATGTAGTCAGTACAGTTGTGTTTGTATTGAAAAAGGACAGCTAAAATTATACACAGTGTATATTGCAAATTACTTTTTCGTGGACGTTCTGCAAATATTTGTTATGTGTTCTCATTCCTACATCTAAATTTATGTTGAGTACACACCTCAACACAATATGTCTAGCTGTTTCTTAGTGTGTCACTCCATTATTATGTTATATTATTATTTGTGTAGGTAATTAATAATTGTAATCTTTTAATTCAATATTATATAAATCGTCGACGCACTTGTACTGTATTTGTTTTAAAGTGTCGTTCACATCTCGACGCCGGATGATGACACATTATTTGGCGCAACATACCACCTCTGCAATTATTCAATTTCTATTTAAGTTTGTTTATACTTAGCGTTTAGGTACTTTCCGTCCTTATTGCCAGCAAATTTTGTTTTCTTTTTTTGCTTGCGTAAATGAAATTATAATACCTATTCTATTTATAAATTTCAGGGAACACAGAATGGCTCTCAAGATAATCAAGAATGTAGAGAAATACAGAGAGGCTGCAAAACTAGAGATAAATGTATTAGAAAAGTTAGCAGAAGTTGACCCGGACTGTAAACAGTGAGTTTTGAACAATATTTGAGATTTCGAGTGTTTGGGTGTGACAATTGCCGCGAATCGCGTCTGACGCTGTAACAATATTTGACCTTGCGTCTATACGGGACGTTATGGCTCAGTCTGGCATCAAGCCAGCGGCCGCGGTGTCAACTCTAAACCATAAAAATACCAGCTGCTATCTTGCCCCTAATCTTCTAAATAGCATTAGTGTCACAAATGTCGCCCTTGAGGATGATGCCCTTCCGCCCTTGATTTTCATCTACGAACTAGTCTAGTTTAACTTAGTATCTGAAATAATTTTTATTAGTGTTACCTAGCTTCCAATGTAGACCAAGAACAGTTTAACTTAGTTCACATAGCTTGGACATATTTTCATTCAAGGTAACTTAGCTCTTATTAATTTTATAGCACATTAATGTAGCATACAGAAGAGCGGAATCTTCTCAGTACAGGATTATGAAAACTTGGAGAGAATTCCCCCAACAAATTGTGTATATCTTTTTAGTTACAATAAATATTTTCAATTTAAATTTTCTTGTTCCATACATAACTGAATTCTGATCAATAACTCCAAACTTGAAATAACCAATGTTTTCTTCTTTCCAGCTTATGTGTAAAAATGTTAGACTGGTTTGAATACCACGGACACATGTGCATCGCATTCGAGATGCTCGGCCAAAGTGTATTCGACTTCCTGGTGAGTAATGTTGTTGGTGTTCAAAGACTTAGCTAATTTTATATTCACGTTATGGCCACACAATATCCTGACCGGATGATAGCTATGGATACTTTTCCATAATTCTGCATAAAAGTGTGAATCAGTATTACGCAAATTTAAGGAATAACCGACTATTTAAATTGATTTTGTTGTATTTTTTTTATATCTCGAGACGTAACACGATAAACTGGTTTTAAAACCATATGTGAGTCATTTTAAATTATTGATACTTTACAAACTGTTGTGGGGAGATAACCCGTGAACTAAGATGTCGTAATATGTAAATTATGACCGGGCATATCTTCTTTTTGATAATGTTTATTTCCGCTTATTCTAAATGACACACTAAATATGAACATTTTAGGGCCTGTTTCACAGGTTCCAATTAAGTTTCTATTATCGTTTATTTGTCAGATAGTCGACACAAATCTGTCAGATTAACTGCTAGATATCTCCTAATCAGAACCTATGAAACATGCCCTTACTGTAAAACATTTTGCCCTAAATTTTAATGTCTGAATTTACCTCAAATAGGGATGATGATCCAAAAAATTCTATTCAGTCCGTCAGAAGCAACACACAAAAATATTGGACACGTATTTCGTTTTCTTTTATCACGTAAACAAAATAGTGACGCCGATAGGTACAGTGCATTGAAATGTCATCTGTCGTCATACTTTCGAACACTTGACGAAAGCGTGACGTCACAAGCCTCCACACCTGAACTTAGATGCTCTATGAGATCTTTTTAAATATTTACTGATTAAGTAAAAAATACGTGTCTAATGTTTTTGGTAATCTGACGGACTTCATCATCATTTGCCTGCCCTGCTCCCGATTTATAGGGGGTCGGCGTAATATGCTTTTCTTTTCCATACATCTCTGTCAGCCGTCATCTCATTAACTCCTTTCTTTGCCATGTCATCTCACACAGTCTATCCATCTTTTCTTCGGTCTTGTTCTCCGTCTATAGCCGTCCACATTTATGTTCATCATGCTCTTTATCACAAGATTATCATACCTTCTTATATACCTACCTTCTACATAGGCATGTAATGACATGCCTATGTACCATGTTAGTCGTTTACCTCTCAATTTGTTTGCCTCTGGTGCTCAGACTTTAATGTACTCATTCTTCACCTTGTCAATTCTTGTTACTCCATCTTAGCATACGCATCTCAGTCACTTGCAACAAACTCTTATCCGTCCGCTTTGCCGCCCAACTAATGACAGACTTAATATATTTTTTTTTTTTCATACCGACTTATTCCCTATTATTGAATTGAATGTTGATTTCTTTCTTACCTACCTTATATTTTGAGAAATCCCTAGACCCTAATCATTACGGCTAAATATATGACAATTTTCTAATTTTCCAGGAAAACAACAACTATCAGCCGTACCCGTTGGACCAGGTCCGGCACATTTCCTACCAACTGATCTACAGCGTGCTGTTTCTGCACGACAACAAACTCACACACACAGATCTCAAGCCCGAGAACATACTGTTCGTTGACAGCGATTACGAAGTGGTCAACGTTTACAGCAGTAGTTCCAAAAAGGTATTTATAGGGGATTTTTTTTTATTTCGGTTAACCGGGAAATATTTTCATCCTTTGCAAATAAGACTACTAATGATTGTGCTTACCCCAAACATATGGTAAATCAATTTATCTAAAAATCAGCTTTTCCATACAAAAGTGCATCCTGTGCAACTAAAATGTATGGCTTATTTTTTGGGTCAATCATCTGGATATTAAAGATTATCAATGATAATTATCACTTCTAACCCTGCTCATATTTGGGGTAAAGGATGCAAATGTCTTCCCAATCACCCTGTACCCTGATTTTTTAACCATAAAAATATTTCAAGCTGTGAAAGTGCCAGTCGGTACAAAACAACTAGAGACATATAACGTAGTAGTTATGAAGCAACATTGAAATCGCGAAAAAAATATCAGCTATTCCCTTAAACAACATGTAAATTAAATCTTTTTTGAAATCAACTCGGAAGCCGATGCCAAAGCACCTGTATTCAGGGTGTTGGTTATTTAATTTACATGTTGTATATTAGAAACTGTAGATCGGCAATGTGAAAGAGTGAAAGACAAAGACCATACTAACCCGTATTTAGAGCGAGATAGATAGACACCGTTACACGTACACGCAGGCAGCATAAGTTGGCCTGTCAGTCACGTAGGAAAAACTGCAACTATCAGACTGCGGTACAGTTTTTCACACACATGCGCACGCATTACTCGCCCATTGGTGTATTTTTTTTTCTCGCCCTCGTCGATTTACTGCGAATCTATAAACGTCAGTAATTATAAATATATGGCTGTGTCATTTTGGTGGCGTATTTGTTGCACTTTTGTATGGAACAGTGATTTTTTTTTCCGGTTTCAATGTTAGTGTATAGTATTATAAGTTTGTACCCATATGCATATTAAAGGTTGATAAGAGCGTCAGGTAACATTTGGTTAGACATAAAGTCACAACTGGCGCTATGGGCCACGCAGTTCCTTAAAATAGTGCGATGTTGCCAACCTGTCACCTAACGTACCAAACCAATTGTTGCTACTAATAAATCAAAACTGAATTGAAATTTGTGTTGGGAATTACTTTTTTATACATACCTTTATGCAGTATGGAGACATCACTGTGACAATTTTATTATATGAAAGTGCTTATTACTCAACGTCTAATAATTACAAACAATATTACAATTGATATAATATATTGTGACTTAGCAACTGTAATGTTATTTTTGTCGCGTATTTTAATATATCCACACATAGAAAACCCCGTCTGCATTTCATGACGGTTTTCCGTGCCTATTAAATTAATATAATACAAAAATATATCCACGTACCAAATAGAGGTCATCAACGTGTTTATTGACTATTAAATACACTTGCAGCAATTTCAAATATGTTTACGGAATCGCCGAGTCATTCCATCAAACGGCAATTAAAATATCACTTAAAGTTAATGAACTCAGTAATTGACTATTTCATGCACTGGTATTTTATGTAGCGGTGTGGAATTTGTGACTATGAAAGAGTACTACTCGCAATCTTTTATTGCTTAGTAATATATGATTAAATTTAAGATGAAGTGTATTCACAAGTAGAGCCACCAAATCGATTTTGAATTATTGCTACTAATATACGAGCAAACGTGTCAAACTGTTATTTTAGTAATGTTCCTAGTAATTGAAATTACATACAAACTCTATAAAATATAAAAACCTGGTATAATACAATATATTTCACTACGTCGGTTGTTAATAGCAACTAAATCGGATAAATTTTTAAAGTCAAAACAAAATTATTTTTTCAAAATATTTGCCACTTGTTATTTGTAGCATTCGACGACTGCGTGTATCGGAACTCGCCACTTAACGTCAATAGCGGGGATTCCCCGCGTCGTCAGGTTTTCGTATCTGAACTGTCACTCATTCATTATTTTCTTCATTAATACATATGTTTTGTGTGTTGTTGAAACAAAGAAATTGAAGTTGGTTTTTAATTCTTAGTGTAACTTGAGTTACACTGTGTACAAAATATAGAATAGATTGTTTCCTCAATATGTATTACGTAATGCCAGTAAATAGGGCTTATATCTGTTTGATAATTATCATGATAATTATCAAAGGGTATATTTATCTTGATAATTAATTTCAAACCCTGATTATAAGTCAATAGCGCCTAGATTTGCCTGATATTAAGAGACATGTTTGCATTATTAGAGTAGATTGATGTACAGTTACAAAAATATTAACCTTGTCTTACTCCAATTCGCTTTTATTGACTTGACAAAATAGCAAACATGTAATTTCTCTTACTCTGGTGTAATTCTACCCCGGTTATGGATTATATGTATTATCATACATTAGGAAGATACTTTAAAAGTTGCATTATATTCTAGAATGAACTAAATTTCTTCATCCGTAACCAGTCTCGTATTATGTAACCGTGTTTACAGTTTTGCGTCTTGACTCATTATACAAGTGTAATTAAATCTGTCTTACTATCTCTTTGGCCTGGACTGCTGAAATGATTTTGAGTGTAACAACTGTCCAGGTCGACTATTCGCTAACTTTTTTTGACAGATGAAAGTGATGATTACCAAGTGAATTGCATATCCATTGCTGTTTTATACAACAAGTGCCGTAAGAGTGTGTCATATAAAACAGCGATGGATAAATAATTCACTTGGTGATTATCACTTTCATCTGTCAAAAAAAGTTAGCGAATAGGCCTACCGGCTTGGCCTGGCTTTTGTTTGTTTACTAGAGGATTGTTACTTTTTGGGTCAGGCCCCCTAATGTGTAGGCGACAGGGTGGCAACCTGTCACAATTGTATGGCCCATACAGCCAGATGTCGCTAACCAAATGCTACCTAAACTTAAAGCTGTCCTCAACCCTATTTCGGATTATGAGCGTGATTATATGTATGTATCTATCTCTTTCAGACACACGACTTACTGCGCGTTAAGCGTAGCGACGTCAGGCTCATAGACTTCGGAAGCGCCACCTTTGACCACGAATACCACAGTACCATCGTGTCCACGAGGCATTACAGAGCGCCAGAGGTTATATTAGGTATGTTGCACAAACAATACTTCTCTAAGTAAAGTAACTATACGAAGTAAGTAATTTTCAGTGCTTTCCATTTGGCAAACATTTTACCCTTAACCACTGACGTGTCATTTTATAATGCTACTTCTGATTTAAGTACGTATAACACGCGTCAGAGGCTACTAGGAAACTATCAAAAATGACGATATCAAATTCCCGCGCAAAATTTAATATTTAACGGAAAACCGTTTGGGTGACGTACATACGTCGACGGTGACGGACATACATACGTCGCTGATTATGGAATAAATAATATTTATAAACAACACTCGAAACGACTTGGATGAATAAACGCATTGCGTTAAATAGAGGCTCTGTGATTGGTTTGTTTCTGTTGCATAGAAAATGACTGACGTTTTATTGCTTTAAACTTTTGACATCTCGACACTGCATTGCGTAATAAAGCTAGCTAGCTACCTTAACTGTGCGTTCATTTTAAAGTACGCATAGGGCCGATCCCCACTCAAGTATTGTCGAATGAAGGTTATTATGACCCTGTGAGACCTCATAGTAATGTTTGTGAATTCGGGTGTGAATATTCATAAGAGAAACCCTACGCCGATCGAGAATTTATTTATGAAGACGTTATTCAAATGGACTACTGTTTAAATGTGACGACATTTCCATTTAGATGGACCTACCGGTTTCTAGATTCTGAATGACGTGATTGATGTTTTCAACGTAAATGTTGGGTAATTCTCTGGTAGTTACGTAAATTGATCAGTTGTTATTGTAATGTTCTAGCGAAATTACAATGATATGAAGCTATCAGTAACATACATACTATTATAATTGATATTGTGGGTATAGACTGCTCAAGATAGATAAACAAACACATAATTTTTCAATACATTTACTGATTCTTACTTTCTTATGTAGAAAATACCATAGATATAGGAAACTGTAGATCGGCAATGTGAAAGAGAAAGGGCATTCTAACGCGTATATTAGAGCGAGATAGACAGACGAGACCATTATTTAAGTAACATAATTATTTCGTCCCGAAATGGCAAAGCAAAGTCCATTTAAATAAAGAGCTTTTTCATTTCATTCCATTTCACGTACACGCAGGCGGCCCAAGTCGGCCTGTCAGTCACTTAGAAAAGACAGCACCTGTCAGACTGCAGTGCTATTTTTCACGCTCACATGCACATTACTCACACATTGGTGTATTTTTTTGGTCTCTCCCTAGACGACTCATTGCCAATCTATAAACGTCAGTAATTATAAATCTATGGAAATTAGATTGATGAAATTGTGTTATAGGCTGTCTGATCTGCACCACATTTTAAGCTAGTAAAGTATAGGTGGCAAGCTTTCTATGCTTTTGATAATAAAACAAAAAGAGATATTAAATTCTCAGTAATAGTTATCTGAATGTGAAATAATAGCATCTTTAAACTTATTTAATTTGTGTCCCAACAGTGGGTCGAATTAGAGAGAGCTGTTATGATGGTGATGATGATTAATTTGTACGTGTTTTGTGTTACAGAATTAGGGTGGTCGCAGCCGTGCGACGTGTGGTCAATCGGCTGCATCATGTTCGAGCTGCACTTAGGCATCACATTGTTCCAGACACACGATAATCGTGAGCACCTCGCCATGATGGAGAGGATCTTAGGACCTATTCCCTACAGGTATGTAACAGGTTAATCGCCTCCGTGGTCTATTAAGACGTCCACCGGAATTAGATCTAGAGGTCCCGGGCTCAACCTCCAGGGGAGTTCAAGTTGTACTCTGTATGGTTGGTAGTATGACTTCTTTTAAATCCGCCTGGCTCAATATCTGTCGCCATAATAATAATATTAGCATCATTATTGTGTTCCGACAATTAATGATAAGATAGCCAGTCTCTCTGTGGCTGAGGGTTCCAGATGAAGCTCGATTACATCTTCGACCTTATCGTCACTTACCGTCACGCGAGATGATCAAGAAAGATCAAGAGCTTGTCTGTCAAGAATATAAAAAAATACTAAAAGAATGGACAATAGATAAAGTACGGAATTGGTATCTGATGGTAAATGCTTCGAATAAAATTGGACGGTGTGGATATGGATCGGTACACCATGAGGCTACATACAACCCCAGTATAAGTTTTAAGTTTCTTACAGTAATCGTTTAGCATCAGGGTTTCAGGCCTTTAGGCACGTTTGATCCAATCCACGTAATTCGCGGTTCTTTCAATTCCCGGTTTGTCCAATTCGCGGTTTGTCCAGTTATATAACACGCCGTATATAAAACAGCGCGCCACATTGTAGTATGTGTGAGTGCTATGTGACAAAAAATCTACTCTGTTTGGTCATTAAAAAACCTGAACCTACCAATAATAAGCCATCAAATATGCATACAAATTGGAACAAGCGCGAATTGGACCAACCACGAATTGGACGTTCTTTTTCACAATTGGACCAAACGCGCCTAAACCGTTTTAGGGTCTATCTCAATAGGATACCATAGTGGCGCAACCAGTCGCTGGCCACCAACAAAATATATAGAGGTATATGGAGGATACCTCACCTGTCCGCCTAGCATGACCACCGAAACACGATATGATATTTATCGCTTTGAACTGTAAAAAAAAATTGGATATAACCGCCAACTTGAAATTTTACCGATACTGCGAACATATATAAGCCTTATACAAGTTCGCAGTTTCTATAAAACTTCAAGTTCTGGTTTCTCTTAGTTGTGCAACGGAAAAATCTATAGAATACTATTCACACTATATGTAGTTAAATAGTTCAAAATAATTCCAATCATATGTTTCAAGACAATTTATTGAAACATATATATTACGGTCAAGCAATAATTTCCGGTAATTTATTGTTGCAGCCATATCATCTGACCTTATTCCAATGCAACCAAGTTATAATTAACCCTACAGCGTAACTCTGGAGTCACGCAATTGAGATTAAATTATCTAGTGTTAACAAATATGTTTTGTATTTACAGAATGGCGCGGAAAACGAGAACAAAATACTTTTACCACGGGAAATTAGACTGGGACGAGAAATCGTCAGCAGGCAGATATGTTAGGGAAAAATGTAAACCACTATTGGTAAGATTTTTTTTTTGTAATAGCTTCTATGTTTAGAGTTTATATAACTATTTTCCCTAGGTTATTTAAACTATGAATTCTTATGTGCATGTTATGTGTTTACAACCGCAGTAATGGAAGATAATCGGCTTCCTTCTACTGAGGAATTTTGAATCGCTCTAGAGTCGTACGGAAAGATCGGGTCGCGCGCGTAATTTCGATTCGAGGCCATTATAGTTAAATAACAGACAATTTCAATAACATAATAATTTTGGATATTATTGTTATAGAAATTATTGTATAGATTAGGGACAAATGTTGTGCGGATGCGAGCGGGCAGTCGGCCAGTGCTGTTGATTATTTAGTAATGAGATCTAAGTATAGTTATATGGAATAAAAAAATATTTTACTCAGCTAATTGTGTAGTAAATAGTAATACTAGAGATGAAACGGATAGTTGTTTGGCCGGATACCGGATATCCGGCGAGCTGTGAAGCCGTATATCCGGTGACCGGTGATTCTGCCCATTGTCTCGTTGCATGTCGTGACGAGTTTAGCGCCGCAAAGGAGTGGCGAACGCGATCAGATTAATTCGGGCGGTTTCGCTAAGTTTTTACTAGTAGTTTTTAGTTCAGATATTTACTATTTATGTTTTTTTCATTAGAGTGGCCTTATGGCTTTTTTGTAACTTTGTCGACTTTATTTATAAGCCGTCATAATTATAAGCCATTTTATTGTTATTTACCTCGCAAAGATAAATGATCACAAAGTATTGCATTTTAGTATAGGAAATTGTCGTATTCGCTATCCGGCCGGATATTGAGTTATTATCCGGTATCCGGCCGGATATTGAGTTATTATCCGGAATCCGACCGGGTATTGAGTTATTATCCGGTATCCGGCCGGATAGTAAATTTAGTCCGGATACCGGTTAGTTACCGGATATCCGTTTCTTTTGTAGTAAATAATACCAATGGTTGTGTCTCCGCAGAGGTACCAACAGAACAGCAGCGAGGAGCACCGGCAGCTGTTCGACCTGATCGCGCGCATGCTGGACTACCAGCCCTCGCAGCGGATCACGCTCCGCGACGCGCTCGCGCACCCCTTCTTCCACAAGCTGCCGCCGCACCAGCGACTAGGTATGCACACTTCACCACATACTCGCACCTAACTCGAAACGTGATGATACTAAAGTATGCTCGCCGACCAGAGATTATTTCGTACAATGAATGACCTTTCACTATACCAGCATTTGTTGTAAACATTTTTTCTAATGGCCAAATTTATAAAATTAATAGCTGTCCCGGCCACGTTTTACTATGGTAATTTCATACTACTGTAACATTGAATTGCAGTTTAAAAAATCGGGAGTGGTCTCCCCTTGACTTTATCGTATACCGGAAACGAATCAAAAGTTGTTGTTGAACCTTACATTTTGATGTCATACATGCATGTTAAATTTGGTTGCAATGACACACATACAGACATAATTCCAAAAACGGTATTTTTAGACTCGGGGAGGTCCAAACCGTGTAAAAATCTCGAGGTCAATTTATTTAACGATTACAAGACAAATGAGCACTACTTATCAAGATAAAAACTATCCTATCTCTCAATTTGGAACAAAACATACATTAAAAAAATGCATTATAATTGGATTATTAGTTTCCGAGTTCATCCCAGACAAACATGGGAATATTATATGTAATAGATAGATGTTAAATTTCATGTTTTTAATTATATTCTTATTATTAGCATTACAATGGTATGCGAAGCTCGTCCTTGTGATCAACTATCCATAGCTATTACCGATGCAGAGGCATTTGGTGTACCTATTTGCTAATAACTAAGATATAAAATACTTAATTCATTTAGTGATTAATTTCAAATTCTCCAAATGAAATTAAACTCTGATTAATAAGTAATGTTTATAATATTTTAGAGAATTCTAACTCGCAACTATTAACGAACACGTGCACACGTAACACCGTATTACTACGTTCAAAAGGTTTAGAACCCCTAAAAGAGGCGGTCATTTACCTGTGTGAGCGTGACAGCAACATAATTGCGCAGAAGCGGCAAGGATGCGTGGGTCAATGTACGAAATTATCACTGTTCGGCGACCGCACTTTAGTTGGGCATAATAGGGCTACAAATCTCCATGCAAAATCACGATAGTTTTAGTACGTGTTAATAGTTTTATACTTTTAGGAAACAAAGAAGACTATTTGCATTACACCATCCGCTCGTAGTATTGGGCACAAAATAAAAAAGTCTTATAAAACAAAGGCTGTGGTGAATTGATCGATGAACATAAATTTATTGCTTACTGTATCAAATAGAACAATGACCTACTAAAAGCCTGCTTCAAATATTAGATTAGTTGTGAAAATCATCATGAAACATATGCGTTCTTGCTAAAGGAGCAGGGTTTTTAAGCCATTTATAATTAAAACTAGAAATACGTACGTACAGATGTATAATTTATTGTCATAATATATTTTACGCATCAAATAAATAAAACCGTGAAAATGCAACTTTCCCTGCACTTGGCGTAATTTCACATCTAATCTCGAAATTTGTACGAAGAGCGTTAGTGAAAGTTGTTCAGTTTTATGCTCATAAAAAGTTTTTACCTTTTGCTAGACTCATTATCTTCTAGTAAAGGTGTAAGAGCATCGTTTATTTTATTTATTTCATCTACAATCCAAAAGTGACTGATTGCTTTTGAGAACACACTTAACTCAGTTTGCTTACGCGATTATTTAAAAGTTAGATTTAGTTTACATTTTAGACTTATTGGTCAATATAGATCACATTCGCCACGTATATATTACATTAAATATGAAATCAAATTGAAAAAGGAATATGTCCAAATGTACTACCAAGTAATTTAAAACTTCACTAGTTCAATTAAGACAATTTAACAGAAATCTTCATAATGCAAATATTTACGACTAATTATATATTTATCACAATAGAACAATCTCCAAACAATCTAGTTATAGACAAAAATGTCAGATTGGAGGCGAGCCAACATTTTTGCCGAAGTTATTGTGAGCACAATGTAATTGACCTGACGAATTAATCTAATATTATTTTGTTCCTTGTTTACACTGACGTACTTTTATAATCCAACAATCGCCGGATTCGAAACCGACATTTGTTGAGCCATAAATTTTATGTTTACTTTCAACATTTCCGTAGACATAAATATCAAAATATCTGAATTGCTTGAATCATTTTCTACAAAAGCAATATTTTAATATCATTTATTATGCTTTGTATTGGCCAAGGTATTTTCTATGCAAATGTAATCATATCAAAATGGTATGTGTTATATTTCTCCAAGGAGATAATGCGACAATGTCGCAATAATATTATGATGAAAATGTTTTGTTATAGGACACCCGTATACAAGGCCGTCGTTTCTTAGGTCAGGCCTATTCTATCACTGTTAGATGCTTTATATGAAGCTTATTTTATTTTTATTGCAATACATATTACGACATGAGTCTGATTCTTTTACTGTGTTGTCAGTGTGCTATTAATTTTTGCTTACTTATTTGTTTATAACATTTGTGTCATTTTTTTTAATTATTTTAATGCGTATTGATTTTGTCATTAATTTTGTATTTTCGATTCTAGATACTGATTTTATAATGTATTTTAAACTACAAAATAACAATGAGGCATTATATATTTTCAATGATCCCGATAGGATGACAATACACCACTACTTTCATTGTCTTTCACACAATATTTATAAGCAATATTAGATATAGTAAATTTTAGTTCTATCCCTAGTCTTGAAAATAACATTAGATTTTAGATACTAAACTAAAATATTCATCAATTCATGATACTGGTGTCGATAGATTGTGGGTTTGATTCCCAAAATCAAGTCAAAACTTTTATTTTATTTTATTTGTGACACTATACTGGGAAGACTGGCATCTTTTTTAAATAGGATACGACTCTAGTTATGATTCATAGTGCTTATTCTAAATATGAGACAAATCAATTGACTGAAAAAATCAGCATGAGTCTTATTTTATTAAGATGCATTGGCAACGATCCAGTCATCCTGTATTTACCGTTGAATTATTTAATTTGGACACTATTTCTGCTAGAACTTTTTATAAAAATTATACATTGACAGGTATATCCTATCGGAATCAGTGAAAATGGCTGCAATATTTTCCAGTTGTAAAACTAAGAGAAGGCGCGCACTGGTTACTTGACACGGTGACTATTTTGTCACCCTCGTGGAATGTATGGAGATGCACCAAATGTCACCCACTTGTCACATCAGTCGTAACGTGCGCCCATAGATATAGGAACTGTAGATCAATATTAACGCGTGTATTAGATTGACGTGACCATTTCACGTACACGCAGGCGGCCCAAGTCGGCCTGTCAGTCGTGTAGAAAAGTCATCAACTGTCAGATTGTAGTACTAGTTTTCGCGCACATGCACAATACTCACACATTAGTAAATTTTGCACACATGCACAATACTCACACATTAATTCATTGCCAATCTATAAACGTCAGTAATTATAAATGTATGCGTGCGCACACCTCCATACATATACATGGGCTTGATAAGAGTGTCGAAAAGTCACCAGTGCGTGCCTTCTCTAATGATGGTTGTGTATTACAGGCAATGACCGCACGCGAGTGAATGGTGAGAGTTCAGGTTCCCGCGAGCGCTCACACTCGCTGAGCAGGTGAGGCCGGCGGGCGCCGCTGCGATAGTCAATTGGACGCTTGTACAGTAATGAAGTGATAAGTGATAAAATATTTTGTCGGACATTGTAATCTAGGTAATATTTTGTTGTGAATCGGTACTTCTCAATTTGTATTTATAAATAATTATCCGAATAAAGACTGTCAGTCTGAAACGTTTTACTGTTTTTTATTTTTAAGTTGTGGTGATGGATGAAATGCTGAACACAAAATAGGAAATTGTGCAGAAACAGGTTGCCACAAATTGTCAAATATTTCCAATAATAGATTTTGCATGTTGACTCCTGAAATACAGTTCATACTATTTTGTGTCAGGGCTACCATTTACTTTTGTTACCTGCTTGGTACAATAAAGATTTATTATCATTGTGCATTTGTATTAAAATCAATTGGATTTTTTTTTATTTTGGGTCACCTGCTAGGTTACCTCTTGAGGCATAAGTAAATTACAAAATTATCATTATTAAAGTAAATAAAATTTTATCCCATCAAAAAAAATGGGTGTCAAGTTCTGGGTTCTGTGTTCATAATTCAAGCTCAAGATTTAACTCTACCCTTCTTTCCGTACTGATTAAATTATATTTGCAATTTTAATATCAATAACCGTTTGAGCTAAATTAATCAATTTTAAAATTATTTAATATGTATTTATGGTTGAGTTGAGCTATGAGGGATGGGACGTGCGGTTAAGAAAGAGTAACAATATGTCTGTTTATCCTGTTCTAGCACGAATTCGTCAGTTTTTGAAAACCTAGCCGATAGATCAGATTTTTGTGAGTCAGTTCGTATTTTTTACTCAATTCACCAAAATTTTGAGTTGAGGCACTTTCGTTCTGGGGGTGCGATAGATATGAGATCAATATCAGGATAGGAAGTATAATAAAAAATATACAATTCATGTTTTCATAAATATATTATTTAAAATTTACATAAAAATACCACAAGTTTTTTTACAATTTCAACTCAATAAAAACAATACAATATAATAATTTTCAATTAGCATCCCTGCGATTTGTGATTGGTTGTATTATTACTCGATACATACTGTATTTATAAGGAATTGGAATGAATAAGTTTCTAAATAAACATCAATTAAATGCTTTAGATGTTCCATCTGTATTCATAGGTTTTAGACACAATAACATTAAAAAAAAAACAGTATAACACTAACATTAAGTCGTAGACATTGGAAATCTTGTAAAATAATCGAGAATTTCCTACAATTTGTTCGTTAGCTCAATAATTTATTAATAATTTACTAAAATCTTAGCCCGTAATAAAATTATACTTGACCCAAATTCGATAAAGAATAATAATGTAATGTAAAAACCCCAAATGTCGTTTAGATTTGGTTCGCCCCTTTTTCACTATCTTTTTTGCTTATCACAAAAATCACAGCGGTATGTTTACATAATCTTTAACGAATTTGGCTCATGTATAGAGTAACCAATATATCACAAATTATTTTTTTTGTCTCAACATTCGTAAGAACAAAATATATGAATAACCACCTCAGCGCTATACAGACAAACACAAGCTGTCAGATGTTCTCAATACACTTTGAATATTATGTCAAAGTCGATTGCTTTGCCTTAAATTATCATTAATTTATGACTAATTTTACAATCTTCCGTTAAAGCGCAATCAGAAGGTTATTTTTATTACTTTCGCCTTTCATTTGGTACATTTCACTCGAAATAAAGTGTGTGAACACAAAATGACACAAGTGCCAAGTGCAGAACAAAAATGAATCATTCACTGGAGTGAACATTCATTCGAGTGAACCATATGTTCACACCCTTACAATAGGATATGATATTTGGAACAGAGTAATTAAATATAGCTAAATACTCGCAATTAAAGAATGGCAGGAAATTAATTAGAATTTTTCAAATATTTTATTAATTTCATATTTCACTGTATGAAAACATAGCAATTTAAATAAATAAAAGATTTATGAGTCAGTTCTTCGTCACACAGATATATTTTTGGCCTTATTATATCATACGCCCACGACATTATACGGGTAAATTGGAAATATAACACCGTGTTTTAATCACGTTATTTCCTTGAAAATTACTTGGAATCAGGCCAAAGGGCGCTGCTTCTCAGTTATTTGTCCAGTTTTAAGCGAATGACCATGGATACACTTTGTCAGTGCTCACGATAGATATTATCTACCTACATACATTACCATTTTAAGTTTCGCTTTAGTGTGTGAAAGAAAACTCGTTTGAAAAAACCGACTTCATTGTAAACAAAATACGAAATAAGTCTTAATGGAACGGAAATAAAATTCATATTACGGTAACTGACATTCTTAAACGTTAATAAACAATAATACAAAAACCAAATATTGCTTTAGTAACGAACGTGTACGTACGTAAATTCTAACCGACACGAATAATACTGTTGATACATATTTAACTTTCTAGAATTGTATTATCCCCATATTTTTCCATGTATTAAATGGAAACCTAAATATTTTAAGCAACAGACAAGTCACTCACATAATTTAATATCCCATCCAGTGCAAATAATACAATTTATCGAATTAGGTATAATTGTTATATCCTGATACATTACCAAGGAAACAATTGCAATGTTTAAATATATAATTATTGTAAACCTTTTACCTGATTTTAAACATTAAATAGAGGAAAAAATAATTGATTAAAATACAAATAATAATTTATTGAAGTATAAAAGTAGGTATACTTTGATGCGATTCCTAAATAATAATGAGCTTCATAATTTCGGTAGTCAGTTACACTAGGTTGTTTGTAGTGGGCTAGATCATGTCGACGCTGGGCCCACCGCTGGGCCACGAGTACACGGGCGGGATGGCATCTGAGTAACACACGTTGTACATTTGAGCGCGAATGAACTTTTCTGTGTCGATTGGCTGGGGCATTACTGAGGCTTTACCTGTAAATAAAAAATATACTTGGTTAATCAACTGAAAGAAAGATTGGCATGTTTCGTTCACAGCTTCCAAGTAAGTTCCTATTAGCGTTTATTTGACAGATCAGTCAATTCAAAACTTAAAATTTAACTAACAGAGAAGTGTTTACTAATCAAAAACATAAACCGACTAAGGGCTGATTTTTCAATACCTCAGATATTGCTTATTGGTCGGATATTGTCTGTTGTCATTTCGTGTTTTGTATTTGATTGCAAGTGACATTTGCTTTTGTTAGGTTAATAATTTATCCGACTGTTAACTTTTATCTAGGAATTGAAATATCAGGCCTAAGGGAAGTAAAATACAGACGATATATCCTACCCATTGCACAGAAACAAAAATCTCAGAAATAGATGATACTTAATATTTATTATGATGTGTAACTCAGTCGCATTTCTTATTCGACTTTCAAACTTAGTTCTTATAATTTGAGGTTCATAATCTAGTGACAGGAAATATTCCATTTATAATTTTTTATCAAATTCACTATTACCTATAGCAGATAGGTTGGACGAGTCTACAAATAAAAAATGAGACATTGTCTTTTTAACAAATTAAATTAGAAAAGGAAATATTTACCAATCTTATAAGCGTATTCGACAATCTTCTTGGCGATTCTGACGGAGCAGTTCTGTATTTCTTCGAGAGGCGGGTACAGGCTGCCCATATCCAAGTTCTCTTGTGACACGATTTCGGCCAACGACTGCAATTAGGAAAATTAAAATTAAATTAATAAACACGACAAAAACGATGGTACAGTCAGCATCAGAAGTGTAACGCTTTAGTGCCTCGTCATAATACTTGTCATTAGTAGCTTTTCACTTTTTAAATTAGTGAGAAGTTACTCAATAAAGTAGGTAGGTACCTACTGACCATTTCAGTACCATGTCAGAGCGACCAACGCTAGCGCTTGTGCAGCTTAACTTTCAGTGCGAGTGAATAGTAGCCCATTCTATTTAAATAGAGTAATTAGTAATTACTAAGCGACAAGAAGACTACCTCCACCACAATACACTAAGCACTTGTTTCTTTACAGTCCGTCATTTCAGACTGATCGGCGAATCGCTAGCGTATGACAATATTCTTATCGATTTAGGAACGAACTTAATCAAGACCATGCAATCATGAATATCGTAACGATGAATCGACAGTGTATTGGTCTTTGCTTGATTGATTGGAACGATGCATCGTAGCGTACCTATATGGGACCCTATAAACCAACTGCTAAACACCACAGTGTAAACGAATGAAAGAGAAAAAGCATACTAACACGTATATTAGAGCGAGATAGATAGACGAGACCATTTCACGTACATGCAGGCGGCCTAAGTTGGCCTGTCAGACTGCGGTACTATTTTTCACGCACACATGCGCATTACTCACACATTGGTCTATTTTTTGGTCTCACCCTAGTCGATTCATTGCCAATCTATAAACGTCAATACCTAATTATAAATCCATGGTGCAAACCAATCAGTGACAGTTAGGGAATGCAAGCCCGTAGAAAATTCTCAATCCGGTATTTGCGGGACTGGACATTTTCGATCCCGCGATATTAATAAATTTTCGGAAATAGAAAACAAAAATCGTACGTAAACAAAACAATACTTCGTTTGGGCACGGTAATATTATCTATCAGTATTGTGACTCGGCCCTGTCCTTGAAATAACTGGCTACGGCCGAGCGGGGCGTAAACACGCGGAAGGGCTGCCCGCTTACAGTATTTTAATTTGAAAGAAAGAAAATAAATTTATTGGCCTTCACAGAGCACGATATTACCTACCTAATTATTAAAAAACTATAACAACACATACATAAAGAAAAGAAACGTTAACAAAAACTAACATATACACACATTATATACCTACTAACTATTTACTTTATATTTAATTTCTACATTTCTTGTTTTATGATTGTAAATATTTTATTTTATATGTAAAAAAAATGTTGTGAATGAAATAGGAAGTGTTCAATAAAATACACGTTTTTTTAGGTAATATTTAATAAAAAAAATATTGATTTGAGACAGAAAAATATTTACGCCTCGACTGAGACGTACTACATTATCACTGAAACACTTTTATTTTCAAGAAATTACGTATTATTATCAACAAACAAAATATTGTTTTTTAAACTCCGCACAAATATCCCTATTTTATAATTTTCCATCTATCTATTTCTGTCAACAATCCGTCTCTTTTTCAAATTACCTAATAACCTGCCAGTATACACCAAAAAAATCCGATCACTACAATACCTACTATTTATAATGATATTTCATCATATTTAATAATATACTTATGTAGTTAAGTTATATGTTGGTACATAAGTAAGTAGATAGCCTAGTCTAGGATACTACCTACCTACGTATTATGTAGTTTTGTTTTTAACGCGAGCGTAGGTAGGTTACTTGTTTGTCTCTTTTTTCACCCTATCCACTTATTTATACTTATATTATTCCAGATTTTGCCCGATGGAAAAATGGAAATACCTAAATATTAAAAACAAATTACGTACTAGTAGTTAGGTACATAAAAAAATATTGCACTTTGCCATTTTGAATTATATAGGTATCTACTTAATTCAATCAAATATTCACAATACAAATAGCACGTTTATAACTGCTTAAAAAACAATTTACACCGTTCGGTCGTCGCTGCGGCGCATTCGCGACTGGATGCCCACCGGGTGCCCCGCGAACTCGAGGCGCGTAGCTATGACCGCTTTCCGACCGTTTGTATGAAGATAGAATACTGTATAGATAATATTACCGTGGTTTGGGTGTCTCAACATGTGTCGTACTTGCGTGACTCGTGCTACCGAGTGCAAGCAAACAAAGCGATGCTGACACATGAATTTCGCTTCTCTTCACTCCCGCTAATCCCGGGCGGGATTCCGATCATTTTACGAACGGGATTAGTCCTGCACATGGCATGCGGGATCCCGGTATTGCATTCCCTAGGACATTGGTATCCGCGACTCACCTCAGCAGCGAGCAGCATGAAGTCGTCTGAGATGTCGACGATGCCGGCGCACATGATGCCGAGCGCCAGTCCCGGGAAGACGTACGCGTTGTTGCCCTGCCCCGGCCGGAACACGCGCCCGTCCTTGGCGCGGTAGTCCGGGAACGGGGAGCCGGACGCGAAGATGGCGCGGTCCTGGGGGAACATTCTTCACTATTTAACCAGCCGTTGGTCGCGCTCAATTTATGTTACCAGGTTGGTCACCTGTCGTCCTATTCGCTAACTTTTTTTGACAGTTGAAAGTGATAATCATGGTTTGAATACATATCCATTGCTTTGTTACACGACACGCTATTATGGCACTTGTCGTGTAAAAACAGCAATGGATATGCAATTCACTTGTTGATCAACACTTTCATGTGACAAAAAAAGTTAGCGAATAGCCCCCTCGGGCTCAATCACCATCCCCATAACGAATTGAAATATTTTAGGTACTAACGATTATTTATTAACGTTTAAGTATAATAAATAAGACAAATATATTAAAAAGTATTTATGTTACCTTTGGCATAGGTAGGTAGGTAATTAAAATCAACATACAGGGTGTAAAAGACATGATCAGTCAAACGAGAACCATGTATTCCGCTCACCATCATAAAATTTTTTGTCCTATAGACTATACCTGGGAAATTGATAGTTACGATTTTATTGAAGGTCAAAGTCATAATTTTTTTTTTCAATTTTTATGAAAACTTATTCTATGCGTTATTTCTTAATTATCGTCTAAAGAAACATTATATTTTTTTTTAGTATTTCATAACAAAAAATGGCTTCAAAACGTTAGCGTTCAATGTAGCTTACTCGATGCGCACGAACACTAACGAACGAGGCCACCGTCTGGCAAAATTATCGCGGTTTTGCGAGTTGCGTGCGAGTTGAGCACTTTATATTGCGCGGTACAATTTGCAATTTTTTTTAACAACAAAAAATAAAAAACATTTCCCAGCAATATTTTTTTTGAAATATGTCTTACTTTGACGTATAGAATACATGGTTCTCGTTTGACTGTTCATGTCTTTTACACCCAGTATAAACTTTAGGCCTCTTGGGCGACCACCTTTACATTAACTATTAAAAATCAAATAATTATAACAAATTTTTGTTTTCTTACCAAAAGTTGGTAAGTAGGTACTCAAACAGTATGTGTCGATTTCATTTGCTATTTTAAAAATATGCCAAATAAAATACTTTAGACTCTGCGACTGCGAGGTTAAAAGTATAGGTAATTAAATTAAAATCATTTAATTCGGACAACATAAATCCATATTGTGTTAGTAGATACGAGCTAAAATGAAAAAAAAAGACAATTTTGGTTGGTCTGAGGTGCAGCCGTCTGTAGGGACTATCAAATATGGAATTGTGGTATTATTAAGTAAAGTAAGTCACTTTTAGGACATTTAAAATATATTTAAAGAATTTAAGAATTAATATTCTATAAACAGTTCTTACGCCTGTGTTACTGTAAGCCGCCTCGGCAGTGCACTCGGCTTTGCTGGTGGGGTTGGACAGCGCGAAGATCACGGGCCTCGCGTTGAACTCTCCCATCTTTTGAAGAATCGCTGGAGTGAACGCACCGCCTATCGCAGCCGCGCCTAGGAAAAAGGATATTCTTTAGAACTAAATTTTTAACGTTAAAGTATGATGTTTTATTTATTTACGAACTATCTTAAAAAAAACAGTCACTAAGAGGCCCAAACAATCAAAAATTCAGCAACATAACCGCGCAGCACAGTTGGTACATTTATTCAACTTCTATCTGCAGTCGGATCTAACGCGCATTTGTTTCCACGCGTCTATCCAAGTAGCTTGCATGGTCTAAAATTGAAAAAAATGTCTCGAAACCACATTATTACAATGTAATATGTCATATACAGCCGGCCGACTTGGGTGGGTGACCTAATTTTTTTAAATCTAGATGGTCCTTTGGAAGACAATTCACAACTGGTCAAAGTCAATCGGTTAGGTACTACAGTCAGGAAATGCCTGACTACAGTAAAACTATCTACCTAGGTAAGAAATTCCTTTTTATAGTAATATTTTCAGTAAAGATTTATATTATGTACATCGTCCTTGAGTTGAAAATGGTCTCTTTTTAGTCCGTACGGAGGCACAATTTATCAATATCGCCACTAGATACAAAGTTCCGACCACAGAAATAATGATAAAGAGGTTATTTCTGTGGTTCCAACAGATACCTAGTTAATGACAAAATAAGTTTCTCGGTGCATGAGGGTTCCGTATGTAGCTCGCTTCCTCAATACCTTACCATGACTTACTGTAAGAGGGGATGAAAGCCAAGAGCATAATGATCACAGATACTTGAAAATGAAAGATGCCTCACCAATGAGCACGGAAGGCTTGAACAAGGTGACCACTTCTTCGAGCGTGCGAACCGGCGCGTGTTCCTGGGCGAACTTCTCCTTGTGCTCATTGAGGCCGCCTTCAGGCCTGTTCTTGACGATGAGCCCCTTGGAGTCCACCATGAAGATGCGCGCGCGAGCTGCCACTTCGGTGGTGCCTTCCGCCTTCATGGCCATCACGCACAGCTCGGCAATACCTAACGAAGCCTACAGAGAAAAATATGCAGTGTCATCAAAAACAAAGTAGAGATCGTCTAATCTTAAAATGAACTTAACTTGACGCTGACGGTCCTTTTATGAGTGATCGAAGCGTACTGCCCCGTTCTTGTCTAGCCGGTGATTGAACCAACTGAATGAACAATGACTACAGCTAATTTGAGTGTGTTGCAGTATACTGATTGTGCTTGTAACAGTAAGACAATGGAGTGGCGTTCAGTTTTAGATTAGACGATCTCTACCCTACCTATGTAAGTACCTACCTAGTTTGTGTATGTTTTTGAAAATCGTATACCCTAAAGTGTAAAATTCTATTTAGGTGGTATATTTGGTAAAGTCGACAAAATTCCCGGTGTTTCATTTACTGGCCAATAGAAAGTCGAATATTATTAACGTAATAAGGCGCAGCGTCGTCACTCGGTCCCCTCCACGCAGTCGCGCTAGCGTAGCCGACAACATTGTCTGCTCTAATTGTTTTTCTTTTCCCCCCTTACGAAATTGTAAGCTGTGGAGTTTCTTTCGCCATTTCTTCTCCATCTCAGCATATCAATATCTATTTATTTAAGTAAAATAATTATGTCGTACCTAAATGGTGGTAGGGCTTTTGACTATTTAAAAGTACATAGCAAAGTCCTTTTAAATACTTATATGAGATTTTCCATTTAATTTCATTTCTAGAAATAGGTACCTACTTAGGTAGGTACTTATTTAAAGAATTTTATCTGATAACCTCAGATAATATTGAAGAAACCATTAGGTAAGTATGGTTACAATTATGATCTCACAAACTAATTAGATTAAGTTCTGATTGTTGTATCTAGATAATTAGATTATACCGATAGGTATATCTAGGTATATAGGTACATGCAGGTCCAAAGTCGTTCTAAGTCTTGCCTCGTGTTCTATAAAAATGAGGTGAGGTCGACCTTATAATTGATAAGTAGGTAAGTATTATTTTTGTTTACCTACTGACTGTACGGTCAAGGTTTTCTCAAAACTGTCGTATAGTGTCGGCTCCTAGTAGGTAGGGGATTATATGGCCTAATACAATTTATATTTGCATGGCCATTATCAGATGTGGGATTTATATGCTACCTATTTATTTATGTCATCGTAGGTAGCCTATAGACACGGTAAATTATCTATAGATGATTGCATTACCGAGGAATAATAATCTTGCAATATTTCATAAATAAAAATAAATTAGGCGTGCGTGTGTCATATTAATATTTGTTTTAACAAATTTACACCACATATAAAATAGTAATAACAATACATAAAGAAAACGTACAAAGGTGAGCTTACCCGTCTCTAAATCTCTTCCAACCAACCCTAGCATTAGTGTGTAAGTAATTTTCGTTATAGGCACATACACCTCGTAATCAAATGAGGGGTTGAACAAAGCTTAGGTAAATTTTTGTTCACAGATCTGGTAGTATGAGTCATCCAATGCCTCCAAATAGTGACATGTTGCAAGTCTGTCGCCTTTACAAAAGGGCCTACAACCTAAAAGGAACAATCCGTAAACAATTGAACGCAAAAGTCAACAGCCAGAACAGTTGTTGCACTCAAAAATATCTCTGCAGTTCGTGAATTTCAAATATCGTTATGTTATCAGTAAATAACGATCATTGAGTATAGATCTACCTACCTAGTGTTTTAAACTTTATGATTTTTTTATCGAACCAATTATGCTCTATAATTTATGTTTCGTTTCACAAATTGATTCACTAAATTAAGTTAAATTTTCATAACCTGTACATTTTGAATAAAAAAATCGAAGGGTAGGGTACTAGGTATGTAAACTATAATATTTTAAATTAATATTTGTGCCTAGATTTAAGTTGATAAGTATAAGTAGAGTTTCGTGATATGTACCTCTCCGGCACCCTGGAAAACGATGGTGTTGTCAGAGAGCCTCTTGTTGGTGAGCCGCAGACTGGCGAGCAGGCCCGCCACCGCCACTGACGCCGTGCCTTGGATGTCGTCGTTGAACGTGCAGTATCTGGAAGTTAATAGACAATATTTCATTCATGTCACTAAAACAGCACACTTAGCGATTAGTCAAACAGGTAAACTGCCTCTATAAAATAATAGCTCTCCGCCCGCGACTTCGTTCGCGTGGAGGTTTTTTTAAACAAATATAGCCTGCCATGATCAATGTATCTACTATCCACAACCAAAAGAATTTTTCAATTTGAATCAGTAGTTCTTGAGATTAACGCGTTCAAATAAACAAAAAACAAACTCTAGCTTGAAAAAATACACTGAAAAAAATCGACCTGTCTCAGGCGGGAATCGAAACCAGCATCTTCCGCTCTATTCCCGCCTGACGCAGGTCGATTTTTTTTAGTGTATTTTTTCTAGTATTAACAATATTTACGCGTTTGCAAACGCAAAAATTATTCCATAAACTCTAGCTTTTTAATATTAGTATAGATACAAAAAAAAGTATTTATTTTATTAACGTTATGAATTTTCGAGAAATTGCACAAAACAGTTGGTAAAATTATCCAACTCTTCTTCTTATTTTTATCTCTCATTTCTTACCCGGGCTTTGAACAGTGGAGTTCCGGATAAGACTGATGCAAAAATTTAAAATTGAGACAACAATCCAAGAAATCATTAGTACCTAACTATTTCTCTAGTTTTATGAACCTACTTTCGACAATACAGTGCAAAAAAAAATGCAAAATACAACTACAGGTACCTAAGAATTTTTCACAAAGTCCAAAGTACAAACATAGCCACGTCGCGTCGCTCCAAATCTTTACAAACGCTAAACTAGTATTCGAGAGAGAGTCATTTAGACGAATATTATTCGATAGAAGATAAAAATACAAGACAATTTCAAACAAAAATAGACGAGAAGTCAGGATAAAAATAAATGGTACCTAAATGAACAATATACTCACTTCCCGCGGTATTTCTCGAGCAGCCTGAACGCGTTGGCGTTTCCGAAATCCTCGAACTGTATGAGGCAGTTCTGGCCGAAGCGGCGCACCACTGCCTGCATGAACTCTTCGACGAACTCATCGTACGCAGCGCCACGCACACGCTTTTGACGCAAACCGATGTAGAGCGGGTCGTCTAGCATCGTCTGATTGTTTGTGCCTACGTCTAGAAGAGTTAAAATATAAAAATTATATTCTCGTCTCACAATCCATTTATTTTTACGAAGGTATAACTTATTTGTTAACATTAATCTGTAATTCCAAAGGATTTCTTATTATACTATACATACACGACACGAGAAATTTCGGTACTAAAACAATTTACTAAAGATTAGCTACCTACTCAACTCGTGGTTAAATAGTATTACTAATTACTTAACTTACTTTTTTATGTCTAATTATAGCGAGTCGAGAGATTTTATACTTATAATAGAAGGCTGGACATTGAAGTCTGCCAAAAAAAAATAATTTTATAAATGCTAGGAAACAAAAAACGTAGAATAATAATCATGAAAAAATAAAATATTAGATTATTTTTAGTTTTTTAAATTATACATAGTAAATTATACATTTTTAAATTGTACAATCCTCCATTCAAAAATTATAATTTAAGAGTAATGTCAACGTGTTTTATGTGGGTAGATAACTATTATATGCAATTTAATTACCTAGGGTGATGGGCAAGCACTGGTGGGGCTTGATGCCCGCGAGCGCTGTGTAGAGGGCCAGCTTGCCCACGGGAATGCCCATCCCACAGGCGCCCAGGTCGCCCAATCCCAGGATACGTTCTCCGTCCGTCACCACGATTGCACGGACGTCACTCTCAGGCCTGGATACAACACAGGAAATAAGGATGTATCCATAATACAGCCTTTATAATTCGACCCACTGCTGAGACACAAGGCGTCTCCATGTCATCGAAGTAGGTTTATACAGTAGTACACCACGCTTGCCCAATGCGGATTAGTGGATGGAGTATAAGGTGATCAATACACCCCTTTGTTGATCCGTTAGTCGCCTTCCACGACACCCATTGGTGGATATGTGATGATGCTATTCTTCTCTGCCAACATCACATGGCAATTAATTTATTAGGTTGGGGAAAAAGTCTTTTCGCATTATAGTATGTATAAACTTGTAATAAAATCTCTTTGGCTATACTATTTGTATCTGGCTGGTTTTGGTATCATTGAAAGTTTAAATTTTAAAGAACATAATTCCAAATTCAAATTAGGAAAATGTGTGATTTTCATTTGTTTTTCGTACCGCCAAGGTGAGTGAATCTAATGAAAAAATTCGATACATTTTAAAATATAATTTTACTACAAAAAAGGTAAAAATGCAATGCAAGCCGCGAAAAAAATTTGCGTTTTTTTATGGACATAGTGCAGTGTCTGTGAGAGTAGCACAAATTTGGTTTAAGCGTTTTCAATCCGGAAATTTTGATGTCAAAGATGCACGTCGCTCTGGTCGCCCTATTACAGATAAAATGGATGCCATTTTTGAAAAAGTGGAGCAAGATCGGCATGTCAGTAGTTACGACGTAGCTGAAGAATTGGGAATTGACCACAAAACAGTTTTGGCGCATTTGAAAAAAACTGGGTACACAAAAAAGCTTGACATTTGGGTACCTCACGAGCTCACTGAAAGAAACCTAATGAACCGTGTACTCATTTGTGATTCTTTATTACGACGTAATGAAACCGAACCATTTTTGAAGAAGCTGATAACTGGTGATGAAAAGTGGATCACGTACGACAAGAACGTGCGAAAAAGGTCGTGGTCAAAGGCCGGTCAGGCTTCACAGACTGTGGCGGAACCCGGGTTAACTCGCAACAAGGTGATGCTGTGTGTGTGGTGGGATTGGAAGGGCATTATTCATTATGAGCTGTTACCACCAGGCAGGACCATCGATTCTGAACTCCACTGCGAACAACTGATGAAATTAAAGCAAGAAGTTTAGAGAAAGCGGCCGGAATTAATCAACAGAAGGGGTGTGGTTTTTCATCATGACAACGCTAGACCTCACACATCTTTAGCCACTCAGCAAAAATTAAGAGAGTTTGGCTGGGAGGTGTTAATGCATCCGCCGTATAGTCCTGACCTTGCAGCTTCAGATTTCCACCTGTTTCGGTCTCTTCAGAATTCTTTAGGCAGTGTCAGGTTAACATCACGAGAGGACTGCCAAAACCACTTGTCGCGGTATTTTGACCAGAAGTCCCAAAATTTCTATAGCAATGGGATCATGTCCCTACCTACAAGATGGCAAAAAGTTATCGAACAAAATGGTACCAACATACTTTAGTTAAATGTAAATAAATTATATTAAAAAATGTTATGAATTTTCTTAAAAAATGCGAAGAAACTTTTTCCCCAACCTATTATTTCAAGGCATTAAAATACTTACCGAGTCTGATACATAAAAGGTGTATGCTATCCCATTACATATTGAGCGAACCTACTTATAATCCGTAAAAACTTTTCTGGGAAGATTTTTATATTTATATCTTTAAAAGTTCGGTTTAAATCTGTTTGCTGACGAAAATATTTATTTTAACTCTTCCCTCTACATTTTGTTTACACTAGCTTTTACCCCTAATTTCGTCCGCGTGGAATAGCTACTTTGGGCAGTATTTTATTTTTTTCCAAGTAGGTACTTAATTTTTTACTACTCACACATATAATAATATAACCTATGTTGATTTTAGTTATTTCTTATCAAGTGCGTAAATTCAAAGTTTCATGGTTTTATCTTTGATAATGACAATACCCATGTTGATTTCCAGACTTTGTCACCGCATTTCCCCCTTTTACGGTTGAATTTTTAAAAAGCCTGACACACATGTTTACTCATTTATCGATGATAGGAGTAAATAAGAGTGAAGTTTCGAATAAAATAATCTAACTCATCTTGTTTCCTCATACAAACGTTCATCCCCTATTTTACCCAGGCTGTGCGTTGATCAGTCAGTCAGTCAGGACTTCTCTTCTTATATATTAAGATTACATAGAATATAATATGTATATCTATCTAGGTACTAGTTTATTCACAACTGCTGCCTATTACACTCGAGGTGTGTCGAAACCCTTTCGGCACTTAAACTTTAGCCTAAGCAATTTGCATTAACTTGCTGCCTTTCACAGAGGAATTGGTACGCTTAATATTAAAACCGTCTTACATCAGTTCGGGAGATAACTTTACAACATAGAGCTTGAAAATTGTACCAAATTCTTCAAAATTAAAACAAGAAAAAATGTTGTCATGATCAACTGTTGAGAAGGGACAAACAAACATTTCAAATCGTGCCAAATAAAATAATAACAAACAGATTCAAAACCTAACAGAATTAATAAAACTCGAAAGGTGAAATCGACGTGAAACGGTCATACATAACTTTTATAATTGTGGAAACTTTACTGATTTATGTGCTACATTTCATTGTTTATAATTGTTGAAGTTATTTCCCAACTAAGTAAAATAAAATAATTAAAAGAAAATTTAATGTCCCTCAATTGAGAACTAATTCTGCAACTGTGTTTTGTGCGCATCACTTTCTTTGTCATTATACTTATCGGAAATATAACAACTCATAATCTTACATCCTTTCGTCAGTTTGCCTCTCCCTATACAACCAAGTATAGAGAAGAAAAACCGAAGAACTAGATTTTTTTTCCACGCTTTCCGAAGGCACTTTAAGTTAGTAGGTACTCCTGGATGTTGTCGCTAGATGGCAGTGGGTCATACAATCGAGTCATATAATTTACCAGGCTACACCGTACCAGATAAACCAAACCATAATGAAGACCTTTCTATAAAATAAATAAATAATTATAAAGCTCAGTCAGCGACGTACCAGTTCTTTAGCACTTCGTAAACATGTCCCTTGTCGTGGATGGTGATGAAGAGTCCCCTGGGGCGACGGTACACCAGCCCGTACTTCTGGCAGGCCAGGCCCACGGTCGGCGTGTACACGATCGGCAACATATCCGCCACATTTTCACCCACAAAACGATAGAACAGGTGCTCGTTGCGGTCCTGGAACGAAGAGACGGTTATATACAAAAATTTAGAGGATAGTACGGCGCGCAAGTCTCCATACAAACGAAGAAAGCGTTTCCCGTATCTAAACCTTCAGTGAACCAACAAAAAAAAAAACCAGGAGCCCAAATCTGTCTGCCGATTCTGCCTCGACTAAGACAAAATTTACATGTTGCAGAATACCAATTGTATTAGTGTCAAGCAGTTCTATTAAAATACAATTAATATTCAATCACGGCAATCGTCATCTAGCAGAATTGGGTCCCTGAACAAATGCTGCACACTACACTAACAGGTGTAACAAGATCTATGACAAAGCCGAGAGCTACGTATTCCGCTCATCATTGGGGCCATAATTTTCATCCAGACTATACCTGGGCAATTAAAGTTATTGAAGGTCAAAATTAGATTTTTTTGCAAGATTTTTATGAAAATAAATTGAAAATATTATTTTTAATTTTTGTCCAAAAACCATTATCAAAAATTTAAGTATTTCATAAAATTGGCTTTAAAACGTCAGCTCTCAATGTAACCTAACCACCCGATATCGTGGCCATTCAACTCAGCCGACACGAGTTAGTACGGCAGTGCGCGCACATGCGAGTAATAAATCGTAGCGATTTTAAAATTGTGATTTGTCACAATTTGCTGCGATTGCTCGCGATGCGATTATCGCGGAAGTAAACTGCAGCGTATGGATTTGTATGGTGCCGCGCGCACTGCGACAGATAAATCGCACACTCGGGCCGGCCGGCACCCATTCGTCTTCTTTCGAGAATAAACATGTCGGCGCCTGCATCTCCAGTGGCGAGGCTAGATGTGGAACATTTAATAATCGCAATACAAGAAAGACCACCTTTGTGGAATAAACTGATTGCATTTTCATTCTATAATAGCCATGCATAGAACTTTTTGGGATATAGCCGAAGATCATTGTGTTTCTGATAAAAGAAACCTTTAATAAATCTATCCGCTGTAAAAGGATGAGTCCAGTTCTTTTTTTTTCTTTCTCTCCGAAGTAGTAAATAGAGACAAGCAACTTGTACTGAATCCATCATGAGACTGAGCAATGACTATATATTTTTTTATCGCAGTGCGTGCACTGTACTTTCTGCAATAATTTACAGCGCGATTCTAAAATCGTATCGCAAGAAGTAAAATCGTAGTGCGCGCTTGGCCTTAAGTTGCTAAGCGCCTCGCGACTTGCGCGCTGTATACATTGCGCGATATTTTTCAGAGTTTTTTTTTTAATAAAAATCGTTTCCCAGCAATAATTTTTTATATTTCTTGTTTTGATGTTTAGAATGCGTAGACGTCGGCTTTGTCTGAGGACTTTTTACATCCTGTATAACTAGAGACTAACAAAACCCACCCAAAAAAGTGGCCACTTTGGCAGAAGCAATATTTGTGAGTAAAATATGGAAAACAAAGCAAAGTAACATACCTAAATATGGTGTTTTCCTGGAGCACCTAGTCGCTCAATCATTAAAATATAATCTAATTTAGTAGCAATAAAATTAATTCAATTGATGTGCTACTACTGTTTAACCTTTGCCTGATCTTCCCAGTAAACCAAGCAAGTAGCGCCTTCACATATCAATCAAATGTATTTCCAGCTTAGAGCGCACTTGTATTGTCTACTAGTAATTAATGTCTTCGCTAACCTCGCTATAAATTAGGTACGTAACCATCAAAAATGACGAAATTCGCCAAATCACTGTCATAATCTTGCTTGTAAAGAGCGTGGCGCAACGCAAGCGACCTCGCCATCAGTACACAGTGAAAAAATACTACAAGTTACAGGAACTATGCATGACGTGACGATGGTGGAAACCTTTTCACCAGAACATGATAAAGTTATTACTCTGAGAAGTGTCTCAGAGCAATAACCTACTGATTACATTTAGGAAGAGTCTTAAATGACTTTCGTCTAATTTTGTAGTATTTTATTATTCCACTAATCCCCATCGACTTGCCCCATCAATGGGCAATTGTGAACTTTTCTTCCACAAATCCTCATAATTATGTATCAAAAAGAACCTAAGCTTAACATACTCTAACATTAGTTAAGCTTTTTGTTGTTCATTCTAAACTAGGTAAACCTACGCACTGGTTTGGCACACACTGGCAAAAACATTATCTGTTTACGAACAATATTTAAAGGAAAACGGAATTTTCCAAATGCAATAACACAAAAAGAAGATAACACGTTGATCACCTACTTACAGAATAGTTTTAAATTTGAAATAGAACAAAATACGTGCAGTTACCAAGAGCTCTTCAATGTATAATGAGGTCCCGTAATGGTATGGCTTTTCCTAATACAACATACATAGTAACATTCCTTTTTGTACCACAATAAAGATGTTTTTTAAATCATCAAAATCGGTCCATCCGTTGCAAAGTTATAAAGCAATTTGCGTCAACTGATTTTATTTAATCCGCTGCGCTCTACGGCATGGCTGTGACGTCAGCCGGCACTATCCGCCCGCTCCGAGTCGCCGCACACTAGGAACTTTGACTCATTTTCATCTCATATAATTATAACTTCCATGTTAATAAAGATATTTACATGATTTTTTTTACTTGATAATCTTGAATAAATATGCTTTTAAATAATGCATATTCCGTGAGTAATAGTTTATTTCTAATAGTTAGAAAAATTAGAGGAATAAGTAGGTAGGTACTTAAAATAATATTTTTTCTCACCTTGACATCATAAAACTTTACTCATCATCATCTCATAAAGTTATAACTTCCGTGTTAATAAAGATATTTACATGATTTTATTCCTGATAATTTTAAATATACATATTATATACTTTTAAATAATGTATAATTCGTGAGTAAAATTTTATTTAAAATAGTTACAAAAATGGAGGAATACTTAGAATTATTTTTCATAATTTCAGTCGAGAGACACCCACTGTTGGACATAGGCCTGGACATTTTTTCTCACTTTGACATAATATATTTCAATGTGTTACGCAGTGAAACCCCAAAAACATATATTTATCCGTCAAATTATATTGTTATTTCCTAATAAATAAAAAAATTTAGCAAACGTCGGCAAAACCTCTAACAGAAAATTTCAGAAAAGAAAATAGTAGGTATACATTATGATTGCCAATTATTATATATATAATATTTGGATAAGTAATATTTGACTAGACCACGGTAATAATAGAAGATAAACATTGTAAACTAAACTAAACTGAGTAAAAAATTCTATTTTTGTTCAGCAAAGTACCTACACATTCCAAGATTTTGAAAATTATATGTATAGTTTTGATAATATAAAATCATACATCATACAATCGCCATCATATAATCGAAATTAAGCTTAATTATTTTAGTAAGCTACTATCTATATCTAGCTGTAGTACTAGCTTTTATCCGCGACTTCGTCCGCGTGGAATAGTTATTTTGGGCTGCATTTTTGGGACTTTGTATTTCCATACTACCTCTCATCACCCATTTCATCCTTGTGAGGATAAAGGTCAAGATTTCACCTATTAGGGAAAAAAAACAGTGCCTAAATTATAATTTTAATGAACGTCCATGCAAACTTTCATCTCTCATATCAACCCTTTCAAGCCTTTTTTCGAAATAAAAGGTAGCCTATGTCCTTTCCCAGCGTCTAGTCAATATTTGTACCAAATTTCATCAAAATCGAAGCCGCGAAAGCGTGACTTTGCTTAGTCTTACATACAACCTTTCATCCCCAAACGAGTCAAACTTTAAAAAACATGAACAAAATATTTATTTATTACTTGTCGAGAGCCTAAATTCAAAGTTTCATGCTTTAATCTTCAATAATGACAAACTCCCATACAAACTTTCGACTTTTATGCCCTTTTTTTTACAAATAAAGGTAGCTTATGTACCTAATTTTAATAAAATCGAAAGTGTGAAAGCGTGACTTTTGGACTTCGATACGAACTTTCATCCCCACTCGGATCAAAAATTGTTCAAAAATGCTAAAACAAATATTTATTTCATTTTTATCAAGTGCCTAAATTCAAGTTTCATGGCTTTTCTTTAAAAATGAAGAACTTCCATACAAAATTTTATCCTTTATTTCAACCCCTTCGAGCCCTTTTTCGCAATAAAAGGTAGCCTTATCTATATGTTATTCTGATGTATGAGCTATATTATTACAAATTTTAATTAAAATCCATTCCGTAGATTTTGAGTTAAAGACATAGAGACGTATATACGCTCGCATACTTCTTTCACCATCCGTTCCATACCAACTTTCGTGTTTATAAATTAGTAGGATTGCTCAAACTACACTAAATTGGCACTAAACCTCTTGAATAGGCTTTGTCCACCACTATAACATCAAAAAAACAATATGTATAGTATTTAATACGATATGTTCGCAAGAAACGCTGCGCGCGGGTACAGTCGGCAGTGATGTAGTGCCGAGTGACGTCACACGCCTGCCAGGCGGCCGCTTGGCGGAACGATCCGTTTTTTCGTCATAACTTCGTCAATTTACATCGTAGAAAAAAAAAATTGGTACCATTTATTTTGTTTTTTAATTGTCTACAAAGCTACATTCATAGTTAAAATCGTTACGGATTCTCATTGGGAGCTAATTTGTACTGTATGAAAATTAATAGTTTAATTCACACAGACCAGATTTTGCCGTCAGAAGCCAAGGGGCCATTCATTTATTAAGTAAGACTATGGAATAATTTTATTTTTGCGTTTACAAACGCGTAAATATAATACTAGAAAAGTGCACTGAAAAAAATCGACTTGCCTCAGGCGGGACTCGAACCCGCACCTTCCACAATCCGGGTGGACGCGTTGACCAATTTCGCCACCGAGGCACTGCTTTTCGCTGTCGAAATTTGTCAGTGCTTGGTGCTTATGTTTTTATGAGTCCCGCCTGAGGCAAGTCGATTTTTTTCAGTGCACTTTTCTAGTAAGTAAGACTAGTTTTGACCTCCTTCCACCTATTCAGAAAAAATAAGAATAGGCCTACGGGACCTGTTTCATATTTATTACGAAATAAATTTAAGAAAACAAAAGTTATTAATTTGTTTTTGGCATATTACATTTTAGACTATTTTTTAACAAAGTTTAAAAAATCTAAAATGTAATATGCCAACTATTTTTTTGATGTCTTTTTCAAAGTATAATCTTAACTTTGGTATTTTTGGGATGTTATACGTAAGAACTATCAAGACTTCCTCCCATCCTCTTGTAAGAAAAAAATAAGACATGGTCGAACCCCATCGAAATGAAATAATTAAAAGCTCACCAATAGACCCATCAGGTAGATGTATTTGTTGAGCGGGTCTTCGTACCGCTCGATAGACAGCTTGCACATCTGGACCTGCTCCTCCTGCGTCTTGACCCTGGCCGGCAGCAGTCCGTGGATGCCCAGCACTTGGCGCTCCTCGATGGTAAACGCCATGCCCTAAACAAATTTAAAAAATCAATCAGGTGGAATAGGAGAAAATTATGTAATATAGGTAAGTACTAGATTATGATATGCGTTTGATGTATGTAATACATATTATATTATCTGTGCACGAGTTTAGCACTGACGCATGTAAATATTTATCTAGCTTTCTCTTAATTCAATTTAAACATGGGAAAAAAAATTAGGAATAATTTTATTTTTGCGTTTACAAACGCGTAAATATAATACTAGAAAAATGCACTGAAAAAAATCGACTTGCCTCAGGCGGGACTCGAACCCGCACCTTCCACAATCCGGGTGGACGCGTTGACCAATTTCGCCACCGAGGCACTGCTTTTCGCTGTCGAAATTTGTCAGTGCTTGGTGCTTATGTTTTTATGGTAAACATCGTTTCATCAAATCTTTGAAATTTGCACTTCCAAGACCCCAACGAAATATTTTTGCAAATATTTGACGCCCAGCTAAGATGAAACTACCTTACATTATGGAATACTTTTATTTTTGCGTTTACAAACGCGTAAATATAATACTAGAAAAGCCCGGATTGTGGAAGGTGCGGGTTCGAGTCCCGCCTGAGGCAAGTCGATTTTTTTCAGTGCATTTTTCTAAAAAAAATTAGGTTAGTATGGTGTTCATTTAAATACAAGCCTTTATAAATTACCCGCGGCCCGCGGCACTTCTTTCGGGTAATCTCAGTTTTATCATTCGCTATCCCAAGACAACGTTCTAGACGTGAAACTGACCAAACTCCGAATAAAGAGGGATTAATTAATTTGTCGGATAAACTGGATACAGGATACGAATTTAATTCGGAGAATCGTATTTATTCAAAAAAAAACTTGTGTTTTTGTGAATAATTCGTTAGCGTTTGACAGATATATTCGAAATGTGCGTCAAAGTTAGAATACCCCGGCAGCAGGTCATTTTTTTTTAATACTGCCGTGATTCAGCTTTATTTCCCACTGAGGTCGGAAAACCTCAAGTCACACAACAAGCGTTACGTAATACACCAGCCCGGAAACGAATCACGAAAGAACGGTGACCGGGCGATCAGCTGAGATGGAGGTCGGGCGTGACGCAGCGACCTTCAAACTGAGTGAGAAACTGACAGACCAAATTTAACCGTACCGATTATAATATAAAGCCTGTTTTCGTCAGTCTCAGCATACGGCCATTACGTGCCACTTATACGCCAACATCTTGTCGATTTGCACTTATTGCCCAATTGCGTTTTGAACTTTGTGCCTACTGTATTATGACGGTTAACCTTATCAATGAATTCCCAGTATGAGATAATATTGTCTTAAGATGTTTTAAATATTAATAAAGCTTCGCACCTAATCTAAATGCTTTCTCCCTGCTATAAATTCCAGAGTGAATTAAATCCTAATTGAAATTCAAATGCGGATAATAAATATTCTCTTCTTAAGAAATATAAAAGCGAATAAATTATCATTTTAAAATTGCAACTCGTAATAACACAGTTCCCAACTTGTTTGTGAAGTACCACAATTGTCATTGACTTGTCATCGTCTCGTAGCGTTTCGGAGGCGTGTCCGTGACGTCACGCTGTATAACATACGCATAATTAATTAATATGCTATTAAATTATTTAATAATAACAGGAGACCATGCATAGCAAGATTCTTAGTTGTAGCAACTTATGGAATTTGATCTAGTTGTGTGAAATACACAGCTAATAGTTAAACCAAGTTCCAAGGAAACTTGGTTGACTTCAACCTAATAAAAGGTATTTTAATAGCTTTGCAAGTTTAAACTGCAAGACGTGAATGAATAAATATGAGAATTTTAAATATCTTCTAATAATAAGGTGACATTATTGTAGTGTATTGCATTACAATATGAGTCATACACAATAATAGAAAATAGTTAAAATAGTCATGTAAATACTTATGGTTATGATTATATTATATTTTTATGGTAAAATGGTAAAAAATATATCTTACAATAAATACGATTGAATAGAAGCGATGGCACATTTTGCCAACTAATCGGCGAAAAGTTCTATAAAATAGTAGATGGCTATCTAATATAGGAGGATACGACAAAAGGATATTATGACAAGTCCAAATTTTTCTGTTTTAAGCTTTTTTTAAAAAAGAAACTTTAATTTTTGCTCAATGTTTAGTTTCTAGGTTTATTTTCAGTCTCTAGGATCTGACTTCCACTGGCCCTGGAAAATCTAAGGACGTGCAAAATAGACGCAGTGCTTCCTATAAAATCTTCAAAGAGTCTGATCCCAGACATAATTGCATCAAGAGGAAGACAATTCCGTCTGACGCCCGACTAGTTTATACAAGTGCGATGAGGATGCTGCAAAATAAATTTACTATACCAACTCAATCGACTTCGGTTCTCGAGAGCTTCGAGTAAATCGAATCAGCAGAGAGTTCCATTTCTCTTCTTATACAAAGAGAAAGGGCGATAATATTTTTTAGTACAAAGCTATCTCAGAAATTTTATAAAAGCTAATATATTCTTAACTTCTAAAAAGTGTTCCTTAGAATTTATATCTAATAAACGTAAACCTTTTTCATTTTCTTATAGAGGCTATCCATTAGGTACCTACTATTTACAGAATTAACGAGATTAAAATTTTCCTAAGTTTACAAGAATTCCTTAGTCTTTGTAATTTCTGAATCATTTTGATCTCGGAAATGATAAAAGTCTATACCTTCCTATGCACAAAAAAGACACCATTTCATTGTATTAGATTGACGATAAATGGTAGATGAATCTAGTAGATTTTTTGGCAAACTCTCGCCGGATAGTTCTTTATACGTTTCCAGAGAAGATAATAAAATTCTCTTGAATCAACTTCCAAACTTTAACTTCCAACTTTATTTAGCTACAGAACGCATTGGATTTTTCATCTACAGCGAGTTTACAAAGGAATTACTAAATTATTACTTGGGTAAATGCGCCCTCCATTTTACCCAGTAGGTATAACTCAACAACGAACATTGTTTCACTAAAATAAAATACATATTCGAAGAGCCTCGCACAATGCCATTAAATACAGTTAGCAACAAACACTAGGAAGTAATTACCTATTAACACACATACGAGTAACTAGCAATCGTTTCATTTCAATTAACACATAATACTTATCAGGAGATCGCAGTCAAATAACACAAAGTTCTCTTCAGCGTCTGTAGTTTACATAATAAAAACAGTTTTATTGCTAAATATAAGTTAAGCCTGGTTTTATATTATTTACGATATTTTAATTAAACATTACAGAGCATATTATCATAGATATTCATATTAAATGTCGATATTATTTAATCACACTAATACTTTAGTCTTTTCTTATAGTTTACCCGCATTTAAAGCAGTCTGTAATGACAATAATGGTATAAAAATTTAAGTTTGATCCGATATATAAATACCAAAACTATTGGTACATAGAGTAAATCTAAGCAGAGTAAAAAAGAATGAACGAAAACCAAAATTCGTTAAAAACATGGATGACAACATCTCTCGAGAGCAATTGTAATGGATCGTAAAAGCAAGTTAAAAAATAAAGAAATTAGATTTAAATGCTTAGTTAGCTGAATTACAATTTTTGATAGTTATTATAATTAAGTTTATACTTAAACTCGCTTAGAAAAAAAAACTAAATAACGCACCCTGGAATCCACAGACGCCAAACACTCAGGAACACTAAACGGCTCCCTGCGAGGCACCAGCTGCCACCAGTTCTGATTCATTTTCCACTCGTACAGTCTTTACTTCACAATGAACATATTTCATTTCATTTTCTTACGAAAAATTATAAAATACACGCCACTACTTCATACTGACAACACAATTTCATGCAACACCCTAGTTACGACAATTTATAATTTTCAATTCTAGGTCATGTACGTGGCCTAACAAAAAAGATTTTTATAAAGCGTTGAATTTATTACATTTTTAAAAGTACGTTGCTTCATAAATATTTTTAGGGAATCCCTAGTTTTGTCGGGTGAACTGGACACTTTCAATTTTCACAGGCAAAGTGTAAAGTAGGCATTTTTTGTCATGTCAGGCATTCAAATAAATATTAACATTTCATATATTTTGAAGTATTGCTTTATGATCCGTCTTTTTCTTTTTTATTCACATAATAAGAAGCAAAGTTATCCGGATAATATGTAAAAATGTGTAAACTTGACGAAACCTGTTTAGCTTTACAAATTCCTGTAAAGACCAGCAACGGAAATGTTTCCAAGAATATCCATTTTACTGACAGACATCTTGGTCGTGGAAATTACGGTAAGAATTTTCTTGACCTAGTTCAGTTTCTTCGTAAGTTTAATCTATAGATAACCAGTTATTAAAGTAAATTAATATAAATTGAGAAATAATTTGAAAGGTAATCTATGCTTATTTCGATCTTAACATTATTCTTCTATCTTGTTCCATTTTTCTTAATAATTAATGGGATTATACCTAACTCTTATATTACTTAACTTGATACAAGTTATTATTCAAGACTGCTAATATGCTAAACTCTCTTGAAACTGGTTTCGTTTCCTTAGGTTTTATCATAAAATTTGTTTTGTAAGTCGTAACATAAAACATCTACAAAGATTTTCACAACGATAAGCTGAACAAAGTCTTTTCGAAAAATAATGGCTACTTTGATACTACGCGCGGAATAAATACTTATCTCATTATCTATAAATAACTTTGTACAAACGTCAAAATGGCGAACAGAATAATTTTATTCTGGACTGGTCTTTGCCGGAATTGGCAATATATTATGAAAATCATAATGGAGTTTCTCCCAAGTTCTTGCAGTAAAAACATGTGTTGAGTGTGTCCATTTTTAACCTCAATCTACCGTACAATTGTCTGCTAATTTAAAGTACATTTTCACTTGACATTGGCGAAATGCGTTACATATCGCCAACGCCATTTAATTAAAAAAGAAGAAGAAAATCATAATTACTTACTGCATAAAATTTAAAAAATAAAAGCCGTGATGAAATGATTTTCACCATCATAACTCAATTTTAAAAATGAAATGTAATAATTATTGATTTATTTATAAACTTACTGTAAATTTAACTTTATTTAATTATAAACATTTCGACAGTAAACGTTCGCCCCAGACCTTACCCCAGACACAGAAGATGTAAGCCGATTGTCAAAATTGCTTTAAAGAGCACGAAACTTTAAATAATCCGTGGCCAAGTGAAAGAATTTCTCCAACAACCAGTAAAGTAATTTTGTTCCATTTTATATTCAATTTTAATTTTAACAATACCTTACAGAATTTATTCGATTTCGTTGACATGTTGCTTTTTCCAAAGCAAAAGAAACACTGCAGTGTACAGACAACAATGTTACCAAGAACATGATATTATAAATTTATCAGAAAACTCCAAAGGGAATGCAGGTGTGGTATCGATCGGCCCGTGGTGTTCATAATCATAAATGTACCTACCTAATATGTTTGCCCAACAAACACGAATAGTAATAAAAAACTTATAAAGATTAAAGAGAAAACCTTTTAAAATTATTGAACGTAGAATCTAAATCACAGACCTTTGAGTATATATTGATGATAATGGATAAAACTGGTCCTTGCTTAGTAAACCAAGAAATATAATTAGTATCAACATAGTGGAAATGATGGTGATTGAAAATAATTACGAAAATAAGCGATCGATTTAATAATAAATCAAAGATTCGCTACATATCTACATGAAATAAAGAGAGTGAAAATACATATGATAAGTAATATTCTTGTCCTCTTTCCCTTTATTATATACTTACATACTCGTACCAAATGAAGTCGAAATTCAGTATACCTACATTATTCAAAACTTGGTCCATAAGGAATATAGGGATATCATTATGTTCTCTAGTTTAAGGTGCCAAGGTTTTACTTTATAGGTAAGTCTTTCTCATGAGATTCATTCCAGTCCTGGCTATGGCATAATCAGAGTTTTATCTGGGTTTATTGAAAATTGCAATGTGTTGAGCATGCGGTTTGTGACATGGGACGCAATCCTAGTTTAGAATCTCGAATTCGAATTTACTCCACGAATCCTTTTTGGCCATAAAATCTCGTAAATCGAGATTTTTTTCGAATGTCCTGTTCTCACCACTCATCGTATTACTTCTAGATTTTGTGTGAAATGTCATTTGAGCACATAATCACGTTACTATCAACGAATTAGGAATGATACTATACATTCCGTTCCTTCATCCGATTTTAAAACGATTGCAACAACATACCTCTTACAAAATGTTCTGAAAGTTTTTAAATCTATTCTACAGGTTTTAAAGAATCCTTAGGTTATATGAATGTCTGGATGGATGTATGTTTGTTAATCTTTCACGCAAAAACTACTGAACGGCTTTTAATGAAACTGTGCAATAATATAGCTCACACATCAGAATAACATATAAGCTATAATTGATAAGGCTATTGAGTAAGTACTAATGCTGTGCAGACGAAGTCGCGGGCAGAAGCTAGTAATTACATATTTTATAGTAATTAGTGCAGGAAAAATATCATAAAGTGCTTACATAATTCCTATTTTAGAAACGCTTTTGTAAGTAAAATAAAGATTTTTAAATTAATAAATATCTACAAACTAAAGAATACAATAAAATCTCAAAAGAACTGTGTGAATGGTGGGTAAGTAGTTATGATGTACAGCATACAACATTCAGTTTTTTGACGCTTAAGATCATAGATTACAGATAATAATTATGGTGGTTTGAATTCGTAATCTACATCTCAACCGCTACCAGCAACCATTTGAAGTAATTAGAGTGGCTTCCCTTTAAGAAAAATCGAACTCGAAATTTTCAGAATAGCTCAACGTTATCAAAACTCGAATAAAGTTGGGATTCGCGATTTATCTCGAATTCAAAACAGTTTCGAAGGCATGAGAAATGCTGTCCTAGTCAGTAACACTGGGACTCTGAACCATTTACTAATTAGTGGCGTAATACTCCACTGGACTATTGCCAAATAGTCCAGTGGAGTTATTAAGTAAAAGTTACATTCCAATTAATTTGCAGAGGAGTACACATTTCCAAACATAAATAGAAGTAAAAGAATTAAGGCCATTACAAGTTAATGGCTACAATGTTCCCAGACTCCCTTCACAATTATTTATATCAAGTACGCTTAATTTCTGAAATAGTATTATTATGCAACTGATTATGGATGATAAAAGAAACAAAAATGTGGTTCAATTACTGTTGTTGTTTTTCTATTCTCACTTTTCAGGAAAACCCAAGGAATTTACTTCATACACGGTGTTACTTTCTTCAAGTTTGTTAGGTGTCACCACAGATTTAATAATACACTCTTACTATATCTGTGAGATGGTGAAAACCACTAAAAATTCTCAACATCATACACAGCAAAAATCTTTATTTAAATATTTTTTTTATGATTGGTTGTTCAACCACTTTACTGCACAAAATCAACTCGTGACCACGTTCGTTCAGGGAGACGTCAGAGACGGCGCAGTGCGCGAGGCGGGCTGCGGGACGGCAAGCGTTTTCTCCGTGGTACCCGGCGCTGTGTCTACCGAGTCGCTGGCCGTGTATTATGAAAACAAGCTGCGTAGCCCGCCGCTTCATCCGCTACATGCGACGGCGACGCTACAATTCAAACAGACGCGTGCAAAAACGCTTCTCCTTGAACGCTCTACTCGCCGTATGTTTGCGTTTCCGGCGGCCCACCCCGCGCCTTCTATCTCGCAGCGTCTCCCTGAACGCGGCCTGAATCATAGAACCAAACATATTGAATTTGTTTAAATTTTTATTTGGCATGTTTAGTTATGATTGAAATTGATACTGAATTAAATAGAAAACGTAAAATATGGAAAGAATCCTGTCACGATAAGTGCTGAGACGGGACTTGAAGCCGCGACCTTTCGATATCCCGCAGCTCTTCTAGCTGAGCTACACTGGATTGTTTAACCACGACGAATTTAGCCATATCTTTCATTTTCTGATTACGTCATCAAGTTAATGTCTTACAACTTTTTTTTAATCATAGCCAAACTTATTTTTACAATCTTTCAACAATTTTAATATCTTAATTATATCACATTAAAGATATGTGTTTTGATTCTCATCTCATGAATACACTCGGCTATTTATTAATTAGAGCCGAACGTGACGTAACCAAAATAAAAAAAACTGACAATTGGTCCGTGATGGGAATTGGGAATAAAATCACTGTGTGCTAACAAACAACGTAACGCATTACATTAATCTGATTGGACACCTGTCATTTCATAAAAGGTTGTCATTTGCTGATTGCGCCTGTCATGAACGGATATTTGGTGTACTTACATACTGTACATATCTATCTTATTAATATTACATGATGTCAATTACGACTTTACTTTAAATTGATTCGTTACGTATTTCCTGCGCTTATTTGGGCAAGCTTAGAGTAAGCTACAGACATTTTCAATTATAAAGAAATGTTGTTTGCTCATAAGATGCATAATTACTTGCTTTAATAGATTGGGACTTAAATGAATCGGGCGAGAGCAAAAACGAAATGCACTCAATATGCGAGTAATGCGCGTGTGTGCGTGACAAATACTATGCACAGCCTGACAGTTCTTTGGTGTCCACAGATATATCAATCTAAGGAGATTGGTCGAATCGCCGAGTTCATAGGAAGACCGAGTCTCGCGATCAACGGCCGTACTACATAACATGGTTCTAGTTGAGCATGCCGTAATATACACTATTCATTGCGCGCGTCTTAAGGACTGCGAAGCAATGAAAGTTAAGCACAGTCGCAAAGGAGGTCGGTCGAATCACTGAGTTACGTATTCACTTGACTTTATCGGAAGGCGAAGTGGCGGAAATGTATGCCCACAGGGCTTACACTTGTCGCAAGTTAAACGCCGGGTTGGCCTATCTCCTTGTTTTATTAAATCTGTGTTGGTGTCTTTTTGATGTTTACCTACTTAAATACTTAATGTAGGTACTCGTATTCCCGTGAAAAATATCCTGAAAGTGACTCACCTATCTACTAATTATAAATCATTGTAATAAGTTGAACTACCTACACTGCAATTTTGGTATTACAAGCAATATAATTATGTTTTTCCTTCCCAATAAAAAAACAAGAACAATGTTACCCTAATGGGTACATAAAAGTAAACATTAGGTACTATGAAATTATGTAGGTTAATGCTATTTAAAAAACAATTATACAATTCGCATTATGCGAGTCTAAACGAGATCGAATCCGAACGCGTATAAAAACTCCATACCGACAAAGAGATCCGATAAATGCCATGTTATTTTATATAAAAAAAGCTTATTTTCATACGCACCGTAAATTACGACTTAAGAAGGGTCACACAAGACATACCTAGTCTAGGACAACCGCCTGGTCTAGTTTATTCGGATCAAGGTATCTAGGCGCTTTATTTGCTACATTTGCACACAATAATTTTCGACCTCTGTAGAGGTTACAAAGAAAAAATGCACATTACAAAACTTGTAGAGGATCATAAAAATATGATTGAACCCGAGAAGACTTGCCAAAACAAATCACTAATCGATATATTCAACTAAATTATCTGAAAATTTCCGGAAAAAAACAATATATTTTTAAACGGCATTTCGTGGAGTTCGGAAGAAGTGACTGATGTGTTTTTGTAAGACATTTTAAGAATACTTTGGAAGGTTCTCGAGTCTGTAGAGCGAACGTTTCTTCGAAGGTCTCAAGTCCACAAGTCTTTTTCATGCGAGTGTGTCTCAGTCGCCTATAGTCTCTATGGGGTTTGGTTTGGATATTTAAGGTAAGACAATGGTTGTACAAGTAGTATTTGACTTTGTTTTCAATAAGGAGTGTACCTACTTCCTCGATGTTCATAATTCGAACGACTGAACTGATAAACGCATGTCAAGTAAGGGTTTTTTTATTAATTAACTTTTGAGAGTTTAAGTTAAGTTAGGGTTCTCCCGTGCAATCTAGAATAAGTATTATAATTTTGTTTGTCGATAGTAAATTGTTTCCTTTTCTTTGTTATGCGAAAAGTACTTTTGTAACTCGAAAAGAATCGCACGCATATTCACTGACATTCGAACAGTTCTGTACATGAAATATATTCATAATCACTTCACCACACGGTTAATAGATAAAAAATTATATAAATATAATTTTAAACGCACGCCCGATTCAATACAATATTTATAGTAAACTGGTACGCAAAGTTCTAAACGCATTACGTAGCCAAGTTATCGCGTTGCTATGACAACGATAATCCACCCTATAATCCCAATGTTTACCTTTCTTCTAAATTACAATTCGCCTGCCCTACTTATTCAGTTCTAGAGTAATGTATATCTGTTAAACGAATTCACGCTCTTTAGGTTTCTAAGTGTTCGCTAACAAATTTATGATTGATGGATTTTCTAATTAGATTTGCAGATTGATGGAGACTATTATGATCAGGACATTTTCAAGCACTACTTTCAAATTATTTTAATTTCTTTTCTAATAACGAGGTTCATAACCGGATAAAATTTTATATTCACCATAACATAAATAGGTATAGGTCTAAGTAATAGCAATAGGAAAAAAAACTTAAACGCCATTTTAATTTTAAGAAACATTTTAATGATTTAAGGGTGTGTTTTATTACTTTTACGTGTTTTTATTTCATTTTCGATATTAATGTTAGAATAAAAACAATTTCATTTCATTTCAATACAAGTAAACTTTTGCTAAAAAGTTTTTTGCAATTTCTGACTTTTTAGTACTAAAACCTGGGTTGGTCCAATAGAAGTTTTTGATCTGTATTCGAAACTTGATCGATTAGCATCGTTTTTTTTTGTAAAATGGGCATTTTTTTGCTAACTGTATGGAAATTTCACAAAAAAATATAGATAATCTCTTAACACCATTTGCATGTAGCTGCTACGGTTAAAGTACCCCTTACTCCCCGCTGAAAGTTTCTATCCTGTATAAAGTTACCATACAGTCACCATACCAACCAGACGTAACAGTGGAACTAAACTATAATTATTTAAAATTTAGAAATGAAAATAGGAAAAACCGTTCAACCCTTGATTAAATGCTTATTGTATTCCACGTTTAAAAGGAACTCATTTTCGAAAGGAAACGGTTTACAAACATCTGAAAAATCGATCAAGCTGCCGAAAGTTGTTAGAAGTTTTAATTTGTTAGAAGTTTTAATTAATAATCGAAAATTATATCTATATTGACCAAGAAAGCTCACAAAATCTTAAGAATAACATTGTGTTTGTATTTGAATGTTTTTAATGCATTAGGTGGCAGGCGATATTGAAATATGACCAGAAAATTGCCTATGTTTTGTTCATAACCAGACAAATAAAAAATTGGCAATAAAGCTCCACTACGAAACTTATAAAGAAGTTTCGAATTACGTGCTACGAATAAAACATTATACGAGATTTTACATCAAATTTTGCCTTCAAAGCTTATAAATGTGAATAGAATTCACGACCCTTTGCTGGGTGTGAATCTTTGAAAGATCGACGTAATATTAAACATTGATTCTCTCTGGCCCTTTACAAATGAGAAAATGCTAGACGTCTTCAAAGAAGATAGCAATGAGTTGTTTTTCTACAATCGGAATGTCAATACATTTTTAATTCTCTCTTTAGTTCAATGTTTTTATCTATGAACAAAAATAGATGAAGATGGCTTTTAAAGGAAAAAATGGGGAGAAAAACGGCTAAGTGACAACAAAAAACTTATAGAATTTATACACGTATTTTTTTTAAAATAACGTCAAAAGCAAATGATGATGTATCACACGGTAAACGATGAAATAAAATGTTCTGATTGGCAAGAAATATTTTTATATATTATGGCTTAACCGCTTTAGTGGTCAGTGTTTCGTTAAACGGCGACAGACCAGAGGTCCCGGGTTCAATCCTCGGAGGTACACAAACTCTGCCATCATATAAACACCACTCTAAATGAGATGAAGGTTATGTAGTGTGGCGGAGTCGATACTCCTTCGCCACTGGCACGTTGTTTGCCGATTTATAATTAATAAATCGTATATATTTGATTTGGGAACGCGATCCGCGGGGTGACGTCAGAGAATAGGAGTTGACAGTTTTCACATTAGATGCACGACCGCCGCGCTGTACCTTTGTAATATTTGAGTTTGCTATAAAAGAATATAAGTATATTAGGAAACCAAGTATTTTATTTGAGCTACGCCCTAGACGATCCCGGCGGTCGTCACATGGTGGAGGCGCCGTTGGCTCATGGTGGAGGCGCCGTTGGCTCATAGTGGAGGCGTGAACTGAGCGCAGTTTTCAGGAAAAAGTGTAAAGGAAATGTAAAATAATAGAAGAAAGAACAAAATGGAGCGCTACAATGGATTGTATGGTGATGTATCGGAATTTTTCAGACAGTTTCAGATAATAGCCGCCGTCAATAAATATGACGAAGAAGCCAAAAAGTTTGTATTGGGGGCATACCTGGAGGGTCCGGCCCTGGCATACTACAAATGTGTTTTTGTGGGCGCGCATACGTTTGCCGACCTACAAGCGAAGATAATGGAAGAGTTTGCGCCTACGGAGAATCCGATTGCCGCTTTCTTTGCACGGAAGCAGAATCACGGGGAGGACCCCGTGACGTTCTTCTATGCGTTAGAAGAATCGGCAACCAAGGCGGGGCCTGTTATTGATGAAAAATGTTTCATCCATCATTATCTAAAAAATTGTAATACATTTGTGAAAAATAAATTGTGTTCGCAGATTTATGTCAACAAGAAACATTTGAAAGATGTTGTCAAAGAAGTAGGAAAATTATTTTTTGATGGTGATAAAAGTACGGAAATGAATCTTCCCGTGTGTGTGAAAAACGTTATGCCCGTGGCTCCGGCTGTAAAGATGGAGGTTGGAGTCGAAGATCACGGTTTCCAAACAGTACCGCAGCGGGGGCCTGTTCACAACAATTTTCTCATTCATAAACCCAGTCCTCCATCCCGATCAAATTACTCGCAGTGTCCTTATAATTTTAGACAAAGAAACATTCAAGCAGAAGTACCATTAGATCGCCAGCAGCGAACACCAACGCCAGCAGTCAACGAGCATCGGCAGCGGGCACTAACGCCAGCAGTCAACGAGCATCGGCAGCGAACACCAACGCCAGCAGTCAACGAGCTGAACGCTATCACGCCGAAACCACAACAGGAGGACTTTCAAAGAGGTGTGCCCGTTCCATTTATAAGCGTTACGTGTCGCGATAAAAAGATTTGTGCTCTCGTAGATACCGGTGCTGCTATTTCGATAATTTCAAAATCGATGGCCGATGGGTTCAGTCAACAGTTCAATGCTTGTGATTTGCAGTTGAACGCGATCAATGGCTCGAGTTTGACTGTCATAGGAAAGATTAGTTTAAATATTTTGATAGAAAATGTTGTTTTTACACATGTTTTTTATATTGTCGATAATGTTGGTAAAGATATGGTTTTAGGTCAAGATTTTTTATTTTCCAAAGGCATTATTGTAGATTTTGCGAATCGACAAATACGTACAAAGAGTATGTTCTGTGATTTTGTTGTAGAGCCTGATGGGGTTAATGTAATTTGCTCAATGGATGTCGTACAGTCGACGACAAAAGTATTATCAAGGAGTGATGATTTACATTTGCAAATAAATAATAATGATGAGTATGGGGTGGTCACTGAGAACAGTTACATAGAATCGAACTTGTGTAAAGAGTTGCCACAAAAGCAATGCGAGAATTTTTTTAGTTTGTGTAACAAAGGCAGGTTGTATAAATGTGGTTTGTTATTTCATAGAACGTATTGTTTAGTGTTCCGTGAAAGACACAAAAATAACAGACGGGTGGTAAAGCGGTATGGTTATTATAATTTCTTTAAACGGTCTCCTGTAATATGTTGTTTTAATTTGCATGGGAAGCGTCACGATAACCGACAGTTTTATGATAACGAGGTAGTAAAATGGAGTAATAACTTTTCTAAGACTAATTCTTATAATAATATCGCTAGACTCAAGACGATCGTTTCCCATGATTATTTAAATGAATTGAAATTATTTGGGGTAGGTTATGTGGATTTTTGTTTGTATAATTCTTATAATTCCTGATGTTGTTTTTTATGTAATTTTCACTTAAATTTTCTTATGTTAGGTTGTAAGGTTTTAGAGTAGTGGTTAGGATTTCTTGTAAATATGTTTGTTTTGGTTGGCAATTACTAGAGATAGGATGACTTTAGATTAGGACTGTGAACGGTTCATTGATGCTGTGTAAATTGTTACATGATTCCTGAGTTGCGGTTTGTGAGCTGTCATGATGTTGCTGTGAGATGACCAGACCTGCCTACCACTTTCTTGGAGACAACCAGATATACGTCCACAAGAGAGAAAAACGATTAGCTAGGTCAACAAATTGTCGGGGAGATAGGAGCTAGGCCGTCATCGTGCCGTGGGCTAGTAACGTATGCTAAAATCCGTTAGTTCCTATGGGAAACGATGGATGTCGGATTGGGTTGTCTGACTGGTATACTTACGAGTCTATTTCGGTCTCTTTATGAATGAGTGATTGTTTTTTTTTTGTCTTACTTGTTTTTTTTTGCGCAACACGGATGTTGTCCTATATTTCATTGAATGCGATTGACTATTTAATATTTTGCGGGGCTCACTCATTCATGTTCTCCCTGCAAATTAATAAGAAATTATTTTATTACGATCCAATTACATATTCGAACATAATAATTTATTATTGTGGACGTGTATCGGATTTGGAATGTTTTGAAATGGTTCTTGTAATTGTACGGTGAAAGAGATTTTCTTATGTCTCCATTCCTAAGGTCTGTCACCTCACGTGTCGGGAAGGGAGAGTCACTGTTTGACAACTCGTATTTTGGGGACTCGTGTCAAGTTTTATTTTGAGATTAAGTTGTTTAAACGAGTATTGTATTCGTTTTTGGGGGTTTGATTTAAAGATCGTGGAGCTATAAACTGACAGTGACCTCTTGTACCGATCATAGATTTGGTCTTATTTGTGGAACATAACATATTAATTTATGATTTCCAAAATTTACTTTTTTGAATATTGTTACTTCTCGGTTAGAGTCTTACATGGCGTTCGCAAGCTTTTTCGGAGGTTTTTGCTTGCATGGGGTTTTTCCCACCATTATCCCATGATGGATGGATAAGGTGGTAGGAGCCAGTCTATCTTAAAGACCGTCATGAATTGTAAACGATGCCCTTCGTCAGGTAGGGTAGTTTTAAGTAGTAGAATGTGTAGAAGGTCGTGTCGTTAGTTAGGTAGGAAAATTTATTCATTCGACTTGTCGAATAAATAAATTTTAGTTGTACGGGGGGAATGTGGCGGAGTCGATACTCCTTCGCCACTGGCACGTTGTTTGCCGATTTATAATTAATAAATCGTATATATTTGATTTGGGAACGCGATCCGCGGGGTGACGTCAGAGAATAGGAGTTGACAGTTTTCACATTAGATGCACGACCGCCGCGCTGTACCTTTGTAATATTTGAGTTTGCTATAAAAGAATATAAGTATATTAGGAAACCAAGTATTTTATTTGAGCTACGCCCTAGACGATCCCGGCGGTCGTCACAGTAGTGTATGGATTCAAACCCATGACCCGTAGCTAACCACTCGAAGTATTGCTACGATAATCGATAATACTAAATTCTACTACTACATAATGTTCCTGACGCCCTGCTTCCAATTTATGGGAGGTCGGTGCAGTATGCATTGATATCGACAATACTGCTTAAGGCTTTGGAATTACATTTTTACGGCCGTGTGCCTGACACCAACTCTCCTTGGGAACGAGCTGTTAGAGCAATCTCTCAACTAGGTCCGTGTGACTCCCTCAGAGAAAGGTTCAAGGAGATAAATAATCTAACTGTGTCATCACAATATATACTGGAAAACTTACTATATGTAAATAAAATATTATGATTTTTTCACAGAAATGCCATACGCATAATGGAAATACTACGAAGAAACACGATCTGGTTGTATTTATAACTCGTCTCCACAGAATAAATAGTTCATTTGTGGGTCAATGTATACGTTTTTACAATAAGCTTCCGAAGAATAGTAGAGATTTGCCTGTTAACAAATTTAAAAAAATGTAAAATCTAAATTATATAAAATTATTGACGGTAATGATGTTTTGAATTCATCACGAAATTGTAAGCTGTGGAGTTTCTTTCGCTATTTCTTCTCCATCTCCGCATAATAATAATTATTTAAGTGGGTAAAATAATTATTTCGTCAAAATGGTGGTAGGGCTTTTGACGATTTAAAAGTACGTACTTAGCAAAGTCCATTTAATTAAAGAGCTTTTTCATTTTTATTTTTCATTTTGAACGACTGCTATTTTCGGCAGCACCTGGGACCACCAACGTGCCTTCCGAAGCACGGAGGGAAATTGATTTGAATTTTTTTCGGTCACCCATCCAAGCAGCTACCGCGCACGTGGTTGCTTTACTTTTGCGATCGTTACTAAGAAGCACGACCGCGGTGCTATCGACCTCCTCTTCTATAAATTCTCCTACTATGTTAAGCTAAAATTTCTAATTGCTAATCTTTGAATACAACGCATTGAATCTTCAACACTATTATTTTTAGAGCAAGCGATATTTTCTTTCGTAACAAACAGATTTGTTAATCAATAAAGCTATTTATATTAATCGCTCAGTTAGTGTAGTCGGCCGCAGAGCAATGTCAAGGGGAAGGCCGCAATGTTTTATTGCTTCATACTGGGCGACCCCGCCCATGTGATTTAAGAGTCAATATCTATGAATGCGAGACGGCGCGCCTTCGTTAATGTATAATATTAAATTATCCCTCCACTTTTCTTCTTATTAAATAGTAAGAATCAGAAACATGCTTAGCAGTCTGTTCCTCCATACGGCTTAAGGTAAAAAATAATACCTAAGTATAATAAACCGAAAAATTAATAAGCTAATAAATAGTGAAAATTTAGTATTCTATATCGGAGAAATATTTTTAATACGGTCCCGTGCTTTTCCAACCTATTCATTAATTTTTATATTATACTAGCTGTACCGGCCATTGAATTTGCAGTAAAAAAAATGAGGACTACCTACGTATCAAGATAAAAACTATCCTATCTCTCAATTTGGAACAATACACACATTAAAAAAAAAAAAAAAATCGTATTGTTTATTTTCGGAGTTCATCCCGGACAAACATCGTGACACTGGAATTATATAAAATAGATATATCATTGCTATTTTGTAATATCATTGCGAATGTCTAATATAGTGAAATTTAATAAAAATATTAACAATTCTCATCCCCAAACTAAAAGATAACGTAGAACATTCTTCCATGGAGATGTTATTACAGATGGAATTTTATGCTTTTCCCAACGCCTGTTAGAAAATGTTTATCTAAAGCAGAAATTTTATGTTGCTTTTAATCCGTCTTTAAACAAGATAATCCAGTGTATATTGGCCTCGACAGTCTCGCGCAGCTATCCCGAATTCCCTACACATTTTATTAAACTGGACCGTTTCTTCGTTTACGGGCCGACGGAAAATTGTGAGGATAACCTTTTTAGGGGTCTATTCAATTTTATAGTAATGGTAGCATAAAATATAACAATGTGTTTCGACCAGAAAATCTGTACCGCACTGTGTATTAATGTTTTTATTTTCACGTACGGTACGTATACGTAGTATAGAGGAAGTCTTGTAATCGTCAAAAACCTCCCTTAGTCCAAAAATATTATTTTTGGAATTATGTCTGTGTGTGTGTCTGTGTGTCTGTGCGTTAGCACGATACCTCGAGTATGCTTTAACTTATTGCAACCAAATTTAATATGCATGTATAACATCAAAATATAAAGTTTCAATTAACTTTTGAGTCGTCGATAACGAAAGTTAAGCAACCTAGTACGCGGTCGGTACTCGGATGGATGACCAAAATTTAACATACATGTCTGACATCAAAATATAAGGTTTCTATCAACTTTTGAGTCGTTTCCGGTATACGAGAAAGTCAAGGGGAGACAACTTCCGATTTTAATAATTAAATATATTATTATAGTATAACAGAAAGCGTTTGAAACAATGGTTTTAATAACAGAAAAATTAGAATGACAAATTATTAGAATGTTAGGGTCGGTTTCACATGTTCTGATTAGGTTATATCTAGCAGTTAAATTTATTTTTTGTATAACGCTCTTGGAAACTTTATTGGAACCTTAAGGTGAAACCAGGACCTTACTATTTAAAAGATGTTTCTGTAAACACTCACAATCTTATACAATTTTCATAATATACTCTATTTCAATACTTATTATCATTTAGTGACATCTTTAGTTTAGTACCTATATATTTAGTTTTTTGACATTTCAGTTTCATTATCTACCTATTGGATAATTTTACATTGTGTTAAGTCCCAATTTTAATTTGTGTTAACTTAAATTAATGTAGCATTTTTATAACAGTTCTGTTTTAAAAAAAAAAGTTGAGTATGCCTGTAATTGGCCCATATATCAGAATGTAACCCTTTAACATATTTCCATTTTGTATTAATTTAATATGTGAGCTGTTGGTGTACCTAAATAAATAAATTGGATTTTTAGTTGCCCGGTTGGAGCGACTAAAATTCGTTAGTCATCTATTAATGATTTTTTGTAGACCCACTTAGTATTTGCGTAGGTTTAGGGTAGGTTAATCTGCTGACCAGTTAAATACGATCCGAAAAAAAGTATTGGTTTCTTTTATCACTCATTCCATCATCATATACCTGTTGGTTTTTTTCTAGAATTCTTGTCGTGGGAAGGTTCTCTATTTAAATAAATTAATATTAAAAAATACATTTTTTTTTTATTTCGTATCGGTCGGACTCATTAGGAAAAAAAGTTCACGTCGTCCGATTGTCGGACTAAGCAGTCGGAACAAGTCTTCAGAGGGAATTTTGGTTTCATTTTTTTTACGACGCAGCGATGTTCATCTTAAAATATTAATAGGTTCTTTTCATGTAGTTAAAAGGCCGAGAGAAAAAAATATTTATAAAAAAAAATTAAATAAGACTTATAGTCTTTAAGATACGTGTGGACAAACATACAAATATACAGACGTTATGAAATTAGGCACTCGAGTTTAGAAGCTGGTTAACATAATACAAAAACTGTGCAATTCTGACAGTATCACATACCTACATGCAGGTCGAATTGATAACCTCTTTTATACTCTCTCGTATACGTAGTATAGAGGAATTCTTGTAATCGTCAAAAAAATTCGACCTCGAGATTTTGACGGATTTATTTATTTTGAAGTCGGTTAAAAATAGATCTAGACTAAAACGTTTTGTTTGCGTTGCTTATTATCACAGCACTACTTGATTCAGCAGTGGTTACTATTTGCTTTAAAATACTAAAAGTCGTCATAAAAACTAATAATTCATACAACATCATCTGCATGACTGGCAGAAAAACAAATTGATGCAATCAAGTGTATATTTTGTATTAGTCACCTAGTGGTGATAATCGGTAAGATGTACCGTGTGTAATCATGAGTTAGCAATGTACAGACGAAAGCAGATCAGATTACCCCAAAACTGTGAAATTTCTCCAATTGATTTTCAACCTTATAAGTGCGCAAAATCGATTGAGACAATTTGACAGTTTGTGGTAACCTGATGTGCTGTTGACTGTAATCTTTATTAGGGTTCAAACCTTCCTCTTTTTGGATCACCCGCCTTTAAGAAATTTTATATGGTTTTAGGCACCTCTGCTAATAATTCCAATACCACAAAAACATTTATTTTGCAATGTAGCAATAAACAAGGATATTTAGCTACAAAACGACACTACAATCATTGCGCTAGTAAATAACTATTGAGTTATGGAATAATTTTATTTTTGCGTTTACAAAGTCCCGCCCGAGGCAAGTCGATTTTTTTCAGTGCATTTTTCTAGTATTAATATTTACGCGTTTGTAAACGCAAAAATAAAATTATTCCATAATGTAAGGTAGTTTCATCTTAACTGGGCGTCAAATATTTGCAAAAATATTTCGTTCGGGTCTTAGAAGTGCAAATTTCAAAGATTTGATGAAACAATGTTTACCATAAAAACATAAGCACCAAGCACTAACAAATTTTGACAGCAAAAAGCAGTGTCTCGGTGGCGTAATTGGTCAACGCAGCCGCCCGGATTGCGGAAGATGCGGGTTTGTGTCCCGCCTGAGGCACGTCGATTTTTTTCAGTGCATTTTTCTAGAACTCTTGAGTTATTACAAGTAAAATATAACCGAGTCGAGTTTCGTTTGTGGAAATATCAGTTTAATTAGCCGTTAGATGCGGGCAGCGAAGGACACCATATCGTTTTGGAGATCCTTGGGGGAGGCCTATGTCCAACAGTGGGCGTATGACAACATGGGCTAGTTTTGACGGGTAAACTCGAAACGAAATTAGCCATGGTATTCTATCATCATCATCATCATAACAACCTTAATAATTCGACCCACTCCTGAGACACAAGGCTTCTCCTTGTCATTGAAGGAGGTTTAGGCAGTTGTCCATCACGCCTCTGTGGATTGGTATACGGAGTATAAGGTACTCAATACCCCTTTTGTTAGTCGCCTTCTAAGACACCCATTGGAGGATATGGGGTGATGCTATTCTACTCTGCCGGCATCACACGGCTTTTATTTATTAGGTTTACCAACAATTGTTACAATCATACATAACAAAGTACAGCTAGATAAAAACATATATTCATAGTCTATCCATCAACAATAGTTCCTTGCAAGTGCTTACGAAATGCATTGAGTGCTACAGCGTGAATATCTGTGGTCTTTCCATACCTATTCAGAAGTCTGCTCGCTCTGGGGACAAACGAACTTGAACATAATACTGTTGTACGTAAAGGTGGGACTAATGGTTTCTAGGTAGCTTATAAGGCCTAATAGGCTTTGGTATTCTATAACGACATCAAATATAGTTTGGAGAATCATATTAATTAAAAATAATAATTAACATTACTATCACAGCCTTTATAATTCGAACCACTTCTGGGACACCTGGCCTCTCCGTGGTGGATTACTGACTATAATCAAAACGAAGGAGGTATAGGCAGTAATCCACCACGCTTGCCTAATGATTATTTAATCACATAAATAATCCGTTTATGTGAATTATTCATTAGCGTTTGACAGTTAAATACGAGGTGAGATGTGAAGTGATAAGTGAGTTATTTACACAATAACACGGCAGAAACTTGTACTTTCATGGGGATCGAACCCGGACCCTCTAGATCCAATTCATGTAGGCAACCACAAACCACTGAAGCATTTCCTTTTCAATTACGCTGATAAACTAAGTTAATCAATATTAGCAAAACACACCGACCTTCAAATGGGCAAGTCAACACAAACGAAAGTAAAAGGAGTTGGTACGGTCAACATTGAAAGTAAATAAATGTCGATACTTTTACTATCGATTGTTCGCACTGCTGTACCCGTAGTGTAAGTTCTTTAGTATAAAATACGTAATTATGTTAGTTGCGCGAAGAGCTCAATTTGTATAGAAAACGTGAATAGCTACCCTAGCGGAGAACATGAAAATGAAAAATCTCTTTATTTAAATGGACTTTGCTCAGTACTTTCGGGATGAATAATTATTCTGCTTAAATAATTATTAATATGGTGAGATGGAAAAGAAATGGCGAAAAAAACTCCACCACATACAATTTCGTAATGATTTCAAAACATCATTACAGGTCAATAGATATATGAATAATTTACAATTTTGAATGCGTCAATTTTGGGAAGATTTTATTTCCACGCATTTGTATAATTTAAATAATCATTTATCTTGTAATAAGCTTTTTATATAATTTAGTTTTTACATATTTTCTAAATTTGTTAACAGGCAAATCTCTAATATTCCTCGGAAGCTTATTATAAAAACGTACACATTGGCCCACAATTTGAATTGTTTATTCTGTGGTGACGAGTTTTATATACAACCATATCGTGTTTCTTTCATTTACATTGTGCGTATGACATTTCTCAAAAAAATGCATATGTACTTCTTTACATATACTTAGCAAGTTTTCCAGTATATATTGTGAAGACACAGAATATTTATCTCCTTGAACTTTTCTCTAAGGGAGCCTAGGCGGACCTAGTTGACAGATTGCTTTAACAGCCCGTTTTTGCAGAACAAAGATAGTATTTATATCTGCAGCACTACCCCAGAGAAGAATCCCATACCCGAGAGAAGCGAAACTAAAGTAGTCTAAAGTCTTTGTACTATAAAAATTACAGTTCGGCCTCTGACTACACTTACGATTCAATGGTACAAATATATTTCTGATAGTAGCCTGAAGCCTAAGACACTTGGAACGCCTATGTGCCATTTGTGTCTGGGAAACGGTGGCTGAATTCTGTGAGGAGTTCTGTCGAGGAACACACAGTGATTACGTCCAGCGTCCAGTAAATTGTGTGCTTCGAAACCACGACTACAGGAACACGTCAGTATAAGGAATCGCTTTTTTGGGGCGGCGGGCGTTCCACCTGTCACCATCGTATATCAATCAAGAAAAGGAATTCATCACCACGTGTTCTCTCCTTCCTACATCTCCTTCCTACATTCAAGAGGCGTGAATAAGCACCTTGCAGGTCGACAAGGCGAGAGCAGCTAGTGTTTATCTCTCGCAATAACAATCTTCGCATTTGGATTCCACTTCTGCTTACCATCAGGTGAAATTGGTCATTTGCTCGACTTTTTTTTTTATAAAAAAAGGCTTATCTGATTATAAAAAAGTCAGTGTGCATACATTAAAATGGCAGATAAATATCTATAATACTTAATATATTTAATAAGTATGTATAATTGTTCTATCTATTCTTAATTAATGGCGTCGCGTTGCATTAAACGTACGCATTTTGCCAATGTCAAGTGAAAATGTAACTAAAGTAACATTTACGGTTGAATTTGGTTAAAAATGTAGTCTCTCAACATATGTTTTTAAAACAAGAACTTGCGAGAAACTCCATCTATAATTGTTACAATTTAAAATCAGTTGGGTAGACAAATTATAAATAGGTTTACTTACTTTACGTACTTTTTCACATTATTATTTAAACATTCCATTTAGAATTTTTTATTTCACTCATTGTAACAGAAAACAGAGGTTTTCGTGCTATTATCGGTCCAGGCGCTCCACTTAGAGGGCCATTATAAAATAGAAACAGTTTAAAACTGTTACTAACCGACCACTGACCGGTATTTGACTGGCAACGCACCTACAAACCTAACCTGGAAAAATATTTAATGAGCACCTCATAAAGGCAACAATGTAACCGCTCAATTATATAGTGTTCACTCATGATTTATGTAATCGTTTTAAATATTTATTTCGTCGTGAAGTAACACGTGTTGTTGGTGATTTTTTTACTTGACTAGTACTTGCCTAAGGACAATTATTTCAGGACAAAACGCGCACTGTAGTGAGGATCGAAAACCATATACGAATAATATCAGAAGTATGCCACAGCCACGCCAGTGCTTGTGGTGCAGTAATTGCCACCATTATTTATGAATAATTATTATGACCAAGTAAGTTTTAAGTGTAAATACAATTGTGATGTTGACTGTACCTTATCTTCTTGACGTTTGGGTCGCTTTGTTGCGGTCGTGCGAGGTTGTGGTAGTGATGGAAACGTCGAGAAAATAATGAACTCACATTAGTTTTCGATCTTATATTTTCAACATTCGCCCCAACATTTGAATAAATTAAAGATTTTATTTGTCGAAGCCGATTTTGGCGTTCATTCAATATAGAAGGTAAAAGGCCGAAGTTGGCAGCGAGTTTTTCCAGAATCCCCCACCGGTGAAGTTACTTACTGCGTATCTTATCACCATCTATCAGAATACAACAATAGCGTTGTTAAGACGACAGACTTTGAGATGGTGATAACTTGATTTAAAACGAGGTCTACTCGAAACAAACCGAATACAACTTTGTTCCGCTATGGATACTTCGGAAACTTTTGATTTTGTATCAATGGGCGAAGCAATACATTTCAGAGGTGATGCAAATGCATTCATTGTGAATTGTTGAATTAATTAATATGATCTTTTGACTTTAGACTGACTTTTCTTTTTCGTACTTAACTATTTGCTGTTGGTCGAATCGGGGATTATATTATAAGCATCCACGCGGTGTTTAATAAGGCGAAAATCTTGAACGATCCTTGAATTTTTTTTCTAATTGAAGTTGGAGATCTTTGAATTACACATGTGAGGAATTTTTATGAAACAGCGCAAGACAATATGAAATAAAAGAGAGTTGTTTATTGCGCTCGCCATTACGCCAAAACAGTACAACCAATTCGGATGGATTTTGGTACAGAAATAGATGGGACCCTACAGACAGTTAATGGCTAAAACTGGAATTTACATCATTGCGAGCGAAACTGTGGTGAAAAACTCGATCGTTATATCTTTTTATTATAATGATTTTCTTTATTGTAATTACTTTCTTACCAAAACTGAATGTATTTGACTTGTATGGACATGGAGTGGAAGTCTACATCAATGGGGTGCTAGGCAACTATCCGTAACGAGCAGTAGCGTCAGCAGACCACCCTCCGCGCAAATCGATAACAAACTGAAGGGAAGTGCCGATACCATGGCACCACCATGGCTGAGACACGGGTTCAATGCATTGTGATTTAATAATTTTTAAATAAAGACGGACTTATATTTTAAAGGGCACTTTTATTTTCGTTAATGCCATTCCATTTTATTAGGAATTTTTGCGAAATCTTGAAATAAAAGTGAACAAGATTACAAAGTAATTTTGTCTTTTTATTTTCTGATTTAGTTTTTTGAAAATGTAATTTTTACAAAGTTAATTAGGTACGACAAATTTATACAGCACTTGCAGCATGTTTGAGAATGTCACGAAATTTTTTATCACTGACATCAATTGTGTAGTGTCAATTGTGCCTGCCAACACATAAAACATATTTTGTAGATATTCGGTAACGAATAATCATGTTACAAAAAATATATAATAAGTGATAAGTAAAACATTTTTTTTACTCAACCTTTTAACTTCAATATGACGGGTTTCAATATTCAATTCCCAGTTACAGATGGCCCTACCAGAGTTTGGTTGCTAAGCGACTACTCTTATTTTTAATAATTTAACAAGAATTGCTAGGCAACCAAACTTCAGTAAGCTTACTTTTCTAGCGGGTAGAATATTGAAACCTTTAAAAATAAACACACTTAAACAGTTTATTTATACTAACTCATATTACGCCTACATTCGAATATGAGTTTGTATATTTATTACGCTTTCACGATTATACTTTGACTGATCATCGTGAAATTGTGTACACTCATTGTTAGGGGTACAGAATAAGACATAATAGGGCAGGTAACTACTATTCATCGAGGAATAAAAATCCATTACTAAAAGAAAAAAAAGTAACTACCTATTTTTAAAACTAGAAAAACATACACTAATAATTCGACCTGCCTCAGGCGGGAATCGAACCCTCCGCAATCCGGACGGCTGCATTAACCACTACGCTACCAGGACACTGCTTCCCTCTCTCTTCATTTAAGAGCAGTGCTCTCGTCGGTGCAGCCTATGAGCATGAGGATTCCTCCACTTCTCCCTATCCTTAGCCATCTCTTTGACCTCCCTGTACGACTCGACGCCAACCTTCTTCTTTATTTGTTTGGTGTAGCTAAACCTTGGCCTTCCTCTCCCTCTCCTTCCTTCCACCTTTCCCTCCATGATATTTTTAAAAACTCGTCGTGTCGACACTGCTTACACCGTCGGAATTTGTCAGTGCTAAAAACTATGTTTACCATAAAAACATAAGTAACAAACTGATGTTTTTATGGTAAACATGGCTTTTCTTTGAAATTTGCACTTCTAAGATGCGAACGAAATAGTTTTAAAAATATTTACGCGTTTGTAAACGCAAATTATTATTCCATAACTACCTATTTGGCAGTATCTCATAAAATAATAGTTGACATTGACAATTTTAATTGCGCCGCACATGTTTTATATTTTATAGTTTCGACGTAAAGTTTAGTTCAAATGTTGTTCGGTATAACACCACCTTGAGTTGAAGTTCAAAGTGCATGGAAGTGGTACAAAGAACCAATCCGGTTATGTTGGTATTATTTTATCAAGATTTACCTCAGCTCATATAACTTTCCTTAAATGATCTGAGTGATTTACATATTTGGCTACAGGTATTCATGTCCATTACTAAGAAGTGTTTGCAAAAGACATAGTAGATAAGTAATTTCTCGTCATTATACATAATTTTAATGTGCAATACAAAAAATAGTTTTTAATCAAAGTAACTCCAAATTGGATCCAATGTGTTTACAGATTTGATTGAACTCTTTTCTATTAAGGAAGGAAAACTGTCTTTTTGTGCGTTGGTTTGGCAAAGAATTACATTACAGATAGGTCTTACCTATAGGTACCGTCATCCCGAACGCCATCGAAAATAAAGATGCAAGATTTTAATAAGGTGGAAAAAAGGCACAAGTCTTATAAATATAAAATATTTTTTCACGAAAAATAGGTTTTTTAAATACCTTACACTAGTTTAATGAACCTCGCATTTGCTTAACTGATAGTGCAGGGTAGCTATTATTAAAAAAATCAGAAGATATAATTATCATGTGATTAGGCACACGTAAGCTTTTGATTTAATTTATTAGAACCGAATGAATTTTATATAAAGTTTGTCTCCCAAATTATGAGTAGTTTGTTTTAAGGCACTCGCACGGCCAGCTTAAAATCTCGTGGGGAAAATGCAAAAATTTCCACTTTCTTAAATTCTTCTTATCCTTAACTAAGGTTTGGCTTTAAAGAATTTAGCCAACGTCTCAGTTAAAAATGAGTCTTTTCTTCTTTTAAATGAATGGCGATCGCGACACAAAATTACGCATTGCGCCAATATCAAATGAAAATGTATATACTTCAGTAACCGACAATTGTACGGTAGATTGAGTTTAAAATGGAGTCTCTCAACACGTGTTTTTGCAACAAGAACTCGGGAGAAATTCTTCACTTTCCTAAACTTTGACAGCAGTCAGATGTAAAAATATATAAGAACGTTAACGATTTCGTTTTGGTTTTGTAAATAAGGCCCCGGACAAGAATATATTCTAGATTATCCTTTTAATATTTTCATTACTTGTGTAGAAAGGGTCTCGTCAAGTGAATAAGAAATGTGAACGACCAATTGAGTTCGAAAATTCAGTGCCGGCCGGGAGGGTGGGCGAGCACCTAAACCCTCTATTGTCGGCACACTGCCTGACGTAATCTCTGTAGGGATTCTTAGTTCACAGTAATTTAGGGTTAGCTACGCTTCAGTTGGGCTTTCGGAATATTCAAACTAGTTAATGTTTGAGAACTTTAGCGAGGCGCTTACTTTGTAAATGTTGACTTTATGTGTTACTAGCGACCCGCCCCGGCATCGCAAGGAATTTCTCTAATTTTATGCATGTATTATACATATTAACCTTCCTCTTGAAGCTATCTATTGTTGAAAACTGCATTGAAATCCGTTGCGCAGTTCAAAAGTGCGAAGCGCACATACAGAAAGAGCGACTTCAGTTTACACTATGTATAGATTCCTACATAAATGACGAATAGAAACTAAAATATGCGTCAAAAAGAAAATGACAATTCTTCGTTGATGTGTACTAAGTTGTTTTGTAAAAAGTTAGAAATGTACTTGTGCAATATTTGCAAACATAAAAAAGATGAAGCAATGAGGTTGCTATAGAAAGATAGCTGTCATATCCAAGGAGGGTTGGTATCAGGAAGGCACAAGGCCGTAAAAAGATAATGCCAAAATCTGTAGTAGTAATTGTTAAAAAGATTGTAGAATTGATAAAAAGACACACTGTACAAACCCCAAATAAATTGGGAGAAGGGTAGAAGAAAAAATATAATGTTAATGAAGTTTAAGGACAACGAAAATTTGTAGAAAAGAACGTTTTTTTTATTTTTAATATACCACCTCACCACTTCACAAGACAAAAGAACTTTTTCGAAGAGTTTAAATGCTGTCCTTCAGAAAATGCCAGTTTCATCTAATAAAAGTTAATGTGGTCCTTCGAAAAATGCCAGTTTCATGTAATAAAATTAAAAGACTGAGTAATCTCTGTTTCAACGGAAATTTCAACGTTTCACATTGTGAACTAATGTAAGGAATTAATAACTTAATATTCAAGTTTAATTGACAACCCTCGCTGTATGAGGCTTAGTTATTTAGGCTCTCTGACTATTGGCTGCAATCAGAGGTTTCAAGTGTTCTCGTTTAGAACCTATCTTGTTACTAGATCGTGATAAAATTACGTTATCACCTTATTCTCGAATACATATAAATCTCACACAAACTGTCTAAAACTCTTTATAATAAAATATAGGTACATCGAATATAATAGAATCGATTTTTGTTATCTCGTACTTTTGATATTGAAATTTGAAAATTGTCCATAATCTAAGAAAGAGAAAAATCCCTTGAAAAATATCCATAAGCTAAGAAAAAGACGGTTCGGGTAAGAAATGAATATTATTAGGCTTCGAGGGTATTTGGAAAGCGAATAATAAATGAATTTATAGGTATATTAGAAAGGTGTTTAAACATAAAAACTTTATACATAGTTTACTAGCTGTCCCGGCCACCCGTTCCTATGGTAATTTCATACTACTGTCCTTTATCATTGAATTTGCAGTAATAAAAATGAGAACTACTTATCAAGATGAAAACTATCCTATCTCTCAAGTTGGAACAAAACCCAAATTTAAAAAAAAAGGTAAACTCTGGTTAGTTTCAGAGTTCATCCCGGACAAACATCATGAGACGGGAATGAAATAATAGATAGGATGAAGTGGACCTACTAATAAACTATTATTTTAATCAATTAATTATTATATTAAGACATAACTTATGAATTAGGAATATATTTTAGCAAGCAAAAAGGTTAGAATTGTTAATTTACTTTTGATTCTTTTTGGTGTAATTGCACAATATTATCTAATAATATAAAAAAAAATAATATACGTATGTTCGACTAATGTCATATAATTTTGTTGGAATTTTTTATGGACAAACATTCATGACTGCATTATCAGATAAATAAATTTTGATAATGTCATTGTACACGTGTGTATTGCTTTTCTTAATCAGGTGACACTTATCTCGAGGAAAACTATTAACCTTAATAATTGGCTTCCTACAATATCACAACATGTAAACAGGTAGGTACCAAAATTCAAGGTTTAATGCAGAGTGATCTTGTTGTGATCAATTTGCCGGCACTAACAATTAGTCACCATTTTAAATTGAAATTTTGTTAGATTGCGGAAACATCCGATATCCTCGTACTCGTCATTGTTATCGTCAAAACAGCGAAACACCGCGGAATAGAACTAATGTAGGTAATATTACATAAACAATTTACGAGCGAAGTTTGTTGACGCACAAACACACGTGGACTTTAGCGCAGCTGATCGAGTGAAGACCAAACAAAACCTTGCAATGGTTGCATTATTGCAGACTGTTATCGGCTTAATAAACGGGTCAGTGTAAGTTGGTGTTATACAAATTGTGAGCGCGAACTTCCGCCCGGCGATCCGTGCATCCACGACCTATGAATTACGGGCGGTCATCGATCTGTTGTGCAATGTGCACTTACCTTGTTAAGGCCGGGGTGTTTGAGGCGGTCGAGGCCCGACACGCGGTTCGTCGGCTGGTCCCCTGTGCCCCATAGTCCGATACGATCGCGCTCCATCACTTCAAACGTGCACCTCCCTTGGCCAGCCGTTAGCAACTGCTTGGCGGCGCCGAACGCGGTGTTACTTTTGTCTCGGTGCGCGGGGGGCGCTGGACTCATTGCGGTCTCGCTCCTGGGAAAGCGGGAAAAATTTTCAGCTTCACAAATACAGTATCAACATTAAATAAATTATCAGTCGTGCCCATTCATGTCAGGTTGTGGTCCTGTTATCAGAGACCGATGTCTTTGACATTAAATAAAACCGCATATGCGACTAAAAAGCAAAATAGATCAGTGTCGCGATAATATTAAATGATGGAAACAGTCCTGAAAATGCAAGTGCATTTAATGCATGAAAATATTATGGCATACGTATAGATAGTTATTATTTAACTTATTTGTAATAATTAGTTAATTATAATTCACTAACCGAATTTAGACAGATCCATTTTAAGGAAACTTAAAAACAAACGTTTTGAACAGTAAATAATACTAACTAGAAAAATAGGAATATACGTAATCGCTACAAAATCTACGGAGCTACGGTATGCTACGACCCAAAAATGTCAAACGGAAAATCGTAAATAACTTGACTAAAAAGGAAGTAATACTATACGTACAGTCAGCAAATGACAGTCGAAAATTGTCTTAATAATATAAAAAACAAACATTGCACTTTTTTGCCGGCTGTACCTACATTGTAACATTAGCTATTCTGTGGTAGTAATGAAAACTACTCTCTCTGGATACTACTTTTTCTAATTCACGTGGGCTAAGTGAAACTGAAATCTAACTAATGGTGCATATGGTTGACTGAAAATGACTTGCTGGTCTACCTAATCGATACGGCAGGACACTGCATGTTGGCTTTTTTGCAAGGACAATTCATGGATCTGATAATTCCTGCAAATTAAATGTACAATAAAAACTCTTACCTAACTTGCACATTGCAAGAATTTTTAAAATTGTTTCTTATTTTTTGTCAGTAGATTTTTTTCCTTTCAGTTTCAAGATTTAAAATAATTTGTTGAAAAAGTCCTTGCTCAAAGATAGGAATTAAGCAATATAGATTCCTATAGTAAGATTTTTCCACTCTTTTCTTGTATGACATTGAGAACTCGTAACGTTATTAGTTCCTATAATCAACTAAGTAAGTAATAATCTCAGACCTGAGGTAATAATGATTCCGATAAGTTAAAAAAATCAAATCCTAGAGATAATTTTGACACGAATGAGATTTTCCGACCCACTTTACCCTATTATTTATGACTGGAGTCAAAATCTCTTTACGGAAAAATAAATAGGCAGACTTCGTCCGCGTGGAGTTATTTTAAACAAATATAGCTTATACTATAGCCTTCCTAGATAAATGGACAATCCAACACAAAAATATTTTTTCAATTCGAATCAGTTGTTCCTGAGATTAGCGTTTTCGCAAACAAACAAACTCTTCAGTTTTATAATATTAATAGTTCAACTATTTTCAAACTTATTAAATTAGCAATCAAGATTTGACAGCAAAATTTCGTGTTCATAACAAAAGCATTTGTCGCTGCCAAGAATCAAACCCAGCTTGTAATCCATAAGGTAATATTTCCCACAGTAAGTATGTTAGTGTGATGAACATGAATATTCGTTCACGAGTCATGGTTGTTTATATATTTATTTAAGTTTTTTTATGTGATATCTAGTTTATTAGGTATATTTGTCCGTTATCTAGTTTTCATAGCACAAGTTCTTAATGATACTTAATTTGGGCAAGATAATTGGTGTGAGCGTGGAAAAAAAGTAAAATATTTAATAAATTATAATGAGTTGTTGTTTTTGTTTCATTATCTAGTATCTACGTATGAGAATTTAGCCAGACAGCGCGTAGCCAACCAATTATTTGTGTATTTACATGTCTCTTATCTTATATTCCATATCATTTATAATATTAAAATTAAAATAGATAAATAACTTTTACTCGACTCGGGCAATTGATGCCTATATCAATGTAATTCATTCCAATGTTCTATAATAATGTAATTCATTACAAGTGTTGAGGAGCATACTCGTATGGTAGTCATGTCAAATTTAAAATATCTGCTAAAAGTGCCGAATCTTTTATTCAATCATAATTATTGTAACACATAAATTTAATTTTTCTGCACGCCTTCTTGAACTTTAATGATGCCAACTGTCATAAACAAAGTGATTCAAATTAAAAAAAATCTCCGGCTTTAGACAGACACCACAGCGTTTAATATTTATCTGTATCTACATTTATTTTCGTTCGACTAGCTCGCATAGCATGCTAGACAGCCATTCTATGTGGATCGTCTCACGACGCCCGCCCCCGGGATAGAACGGCGACACCCCAGGGCGTCGCGACACACAGTTTGGGCAAACCCTGATATAAGCCTATATACCTCCATAACATCACGACTAATAGGAGTTAAGCATCAATGAAAAATGTTGCAAAAACGGGTAATCCACGCGGACGAAGTCGCGGGCACAGCTAGACTTCTATATATGAACTTTAATGATGCCAACTGTCATAAACAAAGTGGTTCAATTAAAAAAAAATCTCCGGCTTTAGACAGACACCACCGCGTTTAATATTTCTCTCATTATTTTTACAGTTCGTCTATACTTATTGGTCTACAGCTAATAACTGAATTTACTAAACACAGCCACTAAACAAAATTGGGCACTAATCGTACTCGCACTATACACCTGCACTAATCATGGACAATTACTAATCACCTTGCACTCGCACTAATTAAAGTGAATACAGGCCTTAAGCAGGGGTACAAAGTTTTTTTTTCACGTAGCTATTAAATTAATTCAGTTGAGTGAAAGAAAACAATATGAAAAATTTGTAAAACTTAGCGACACTTCTTAACAAAATTAACATAAAATTAGCTTTAACCTACAAGCATTTTCGATAATAATCAAAATAATTGTAAAAATATTTTACGTTGCAAAAATACATACATACAATCGCGCTCGTAATCTCATGACAAGGGGTTGAATAGAGCCTTAGGTAACATTTTGTTACACATAAAGCCACTTCTGGCAGTAACGGTCATGCAGTGCCTGCAAATAGTCACAGTTTGTCGGCCTATATATTCTACGATGAATATGGTAGACTCTTGAACCGATGGCATCAAATTTCACTTTCTTAGGTGTACAAATTGTACCTAAATGAATAATGAAATTTGAGTTTAAGTTTTGTCGCCTACATAAAAGTGGCACCAAACCCAAAAATTAACAATCCTTTAGTAAACAATCTAACGCAACTGGTACCACTCAAAATCATCTCAGCAGTCCGGTTGTAAAAATATTCTACGATTAATATGGATAATCTACTATTCTATACCTAATCTTGAATAGCAAAAATACTTCGGATATTGCCATTACTGCACTTTTTAACAAGCCAAAATAGAACGTGTAATAAAATGAAATGCAGTGCGCATTTTTCATAATTTTCTATAAAACTATTTACAAAGTGAAAAATACTAAAAACTTTACGGAAATATTTTACATCATTTACCCTAAATTCCTCTTGATGGTAATGGCTTTCGCAGCTTGTGATATTACTAAAAAAACAAAAATGACTTTAACTTTATTAAATACTATTAAGGTTGCGGGTTCAAGTCCCGTCGCAGCCTTTATGATGACAGGATTTTTTCATATCTTTCCTTATCTATTTAATTTGGTGTAAAGAGCCCATTGTCGACCCAATCCGTGGACAATACAATAAAATGTAAATGATTTGTGCATTATATTACATTTAAAAAAATTATTTTGTTTGAGAAAACTGACAATATTGCACATATAAAAGGAACCAATAACAAATTAATATGTAAGGACGTTTCGTTACTTTTTTTCATTTCAACATACATTTAACTAACTAAAACAATACATTCTTGGGCGATATTTCCTTGTCCACTTTTTGGGATGTATGGCGTGTATATAATTTGTATGGCGCATGGGCATTGTTCTTTCAAATATTTTAAATCATGCCAATTAAAATTGGAAACAAAATTCAAATAACATCTTTTAAGAATTTAACACTCGCATTTTGGCACTCTAATTTCACATTTTTTGAAAAGTCTTAAGTATACAAAAAATTACAAAATATTATAAACCTAAAAACACGCTAATTAAGTCCCTAAAGGTAGTTTTGATTGAATATTTGTGTAGATCATATGCAAATTTAAGCATTAACATAACTTAACATTAACAGAAGTTTCGCACAATCTCAACTTATTTATAAAATTAAATTATAAGGAGAATTCTACAATAAGTTACAGCTCATTGCAGATTTCTGAAATTTATTAAGCTATAACGAATTCAATTTATTCTAACAGAAAGTAGGTACTTATTATATTTTTTTTTGTCTTTATTGCAAAGAAAGAAAAATAAATTATAGTAAAGTATCTACTTAGTTAGCATCAACTTATTTAAGCACTTGACTTTTACATAATCGAGGTAGAGTTGCACATTATTTTTAACTAAAGACCTCTTAGAGATACAAAATACGTAAAGATAATATGTACCTACTTATCTTTCCATTAATCTATATAAAGAGCTTTCTTTGCAAGATATTTGGGAAGATTTGTTAAGGTAAAAATACTCACCGTTTTTTGTGGCTATCACCAGCGCCATTCATATGACGTGTGTCAATCTGATTGTTAGATTTGACTTTTCGCGAAAGTAATTCCATTTTTCCGAAACTTTTACAACACAAAAGCAAAGAGATCAAATTATATCACAGACTTACGTAAAACTTTAAGAAGTTTATATACCAGCAAGATTTGAGTTATTAATGGATTTTTTTGAATTTAGAGGCATGATACACCTTTAATGCAATTCCATAGAGCCGAGATGAACTCTAAATGACGACTGAAGGTTGGGAGTTGGCGATCACGCTAATATCAGGAGAGGCGGATATTATCTACAGTCGAGATGAAATTAATTCATTCAATACCTACAGATAAACTTTGTACGGAGTTTCTTATGTAAACCACGAGAAAAAAATTGTACAATGCTGTTATAAGTATTAATGTAAAATAAATTGCTATAATCATTAATGAAAATCGAGGAGAATCGATGCGTATACCATGGAAATAAGATGATTTCTTTTTAAAAATATATTTGTATTGAAATAGATCAATTTTTTTACATTTTTCCGTTATTATCTTCCTACTATTCAATGATAAAAATACAGATTGGTAAACAATAATTTACAATAGAAGATTTATTTCAGAGCTTTAAATCTTAACTCAAGGTTGACTGGAAGAAATTGCTTATCAGTAATATGGTCGCCTACTTTGTGCTGCTTCTTCATGTCTACTTGTTCTGTATATTATTTTATGTTTTTGCGTGCAATAAAAGTGTTTTATTATTGTTTATAACAAATATAACAAATTATGATTGTATACATAGATAGACGCATGTGTTGAATCAAACATCAATCCGCTCACAACAAAACAATAACCCAAATAAATTTAACTTACGTGTTATGAATACGATAGATAGTGCGTATTTAAAATGTATACAATAACATGCGTATAATAATTATGAGTCATATTATAATTCATGCATGAGCTTTTCACATTAACATCTACTGATCTCTACCGAGTATCGAAATGGGATTTCTGGATTAGCAGCCCTGAGTTACAAAACACAATTAATTTATTTGCGAAAATCTAATTTCATCGCCATTATAGCTGAAGATACAAGAGCTATTCTCTGTATTCCTAAAATGAGGTCAGCAAAAAACTAAGTCATACTCTATATCCTATACCTTTTTTTTATTTTATTTTCTTGCGGGGCGTTCAATTGACTTTTGCATCGTCCCTGTGGGATGGTGTCAGCCGCACTGGATATGTGGGAGTCCCAACACTGCCCGGACTACCCACTGAACCTCATTCCTGGCCTGACTTCCGGAACGCAAATCAAACCGAGGACTTCCCTAGCCTCTGCCCATCAGGCCCGTCAGACATGGAGGCCGAGAGCTTGTCTGTCAAGCATAAAAAAAGCTTCACCCGCAACTTCATTCGCTTGGATTTTTTTAAATAAAACATAGCCTATGTTAATGAGAGAAAAAAATCAAAATCTTTTCTTTTTAACCCTCGATGCAAAAAGAGGGGTGATAAATATTTTATTTTGTGTTATATATTTTTGACATCGTAGCCATATCGTAGCTCCTAAATGAATTGACAGATTTTAATTAGTTTTTTTGTTCGAAAACTGTCGTCAATCGATCGAGATGGTTCTTAGCTAGAATACATGAAAATCTGTTTACGCGTTTCAAGATCATCGGGTTTCTCTTAAATAAACTTATTTAAGAAAAATGTAATTAAAGTAGTTATCTGTTTTAGGGTCCGTAAGTAATTTAAAATGAAATGTTTTTTAAGTACCTAACCCACACATTCTTACGCTAATATTATAAATAAAACTAAGTGACCCCCATTAAAAAAAAACTTAATAAAGTATTTTTTTTTCTCTTGGCCTTGTAACTTCATTAAAAAGAATCTAACAATATTTTTTAAGAAGCAACGTTGCCGCGTCGGGACCGCTAAGTAAATAAAATGAATAAATATTGATAATAATAAAGTATGGATTTGCGGTCCCGACGCGACGACGTTCATATTAAAAATATTTATAGATTGTTTTTCGTTACGCATAAAAATATGTAAGGTCATTAATGTTTACAAATGTATCTAGAAATAATTTCCTGTGTCACATCTCATGACACATAAAATATTCCAAGGATCATGTTAACTGTTTTACTATTTCCGTATGAAATCACTTCTATGTCCTAATGAGAACAATATTAAATAAGTAGGTAAACAAATAGGTTTAATCTTCTTCCATCCACCTATGAATGTATAGATGGAAATTGTGAGGATGTTTGTGAATTATAAATTAACATACCTACCTATTCTTATAATAATTTGATTAGACTTATTTATTGATGTTGAGGAATCAAATGAATGAAAGCTTATTTTATTCTGATAATAAATATAGAGATACCTACAGTAATATAATATAATATATAGATAGAGTAGGTTGTCCTGTTAAGAAAAGTATGTGTGTGCAATTCATACACGGCAAAAGTGAAACTTCAGAAAAGTAATGTGATTTCAGAAGCAACATTATGTATATATTGGCTGCCAAAATGTTGAACAACAAACTTAGGTATATGAAACAAAAACTTTTGGAGTCGCGGTGGTGTCGTCGGTGTTTTCATTTCATAGAATTTTTAGATCGATTACTTACATATTATAAAAAAGTTTAACTTAAAACTCGCTTCCGCCATTTTGGATTTAGAAATGGATGTTATATTCGGAATCGGGACCCCCGAAAACCACGATATTAATGATATCCACACTGATATTCTATTAAAAAATAAGTAGTTGTGATTTGAATATCCACCATCTTAGATCTCAAAATACATGTTCTATTCGGAATGGAAACTCTCGAAAACCACGGAAATGATACCAATATTGATATTCTATTAAAAACTTCTATGCGTCGAAATCTTTTCTCGTGTCGCTTTTCCGTTTTATCGTCCAAAACTTTTTGGTGTTGTTTTTCCATTCCATCGAATTTTCAAATCACAACAATTCTATAAAAGATTCACTTAAAAAAACAGTAACTATCTGATCGAATTGGGAATCTAAACCATTCTCGAAACCGCTTGAACACAAATACAAAAAAAAAACCATCAAAATCGGTCCAACCGTTTAGGAGAAGTGGAGGAGTTCAGTGATAAACACACGACAATAATTTATTTCTAAAAATCCATATATAGGTCGGATATGCTTGTACTCCAATTGAATAATAGTAAATTTTGATAAATTGATGCAATTTTATAATCTAATTATTTTCACGCTAGGTAATTCAAAAAATATATTTTAGTAGCACAATATTGAATGCTAAACATTTTATAACAAAATAATGTTAGGGACTGAAATGTACTATTTTTTTGAAAAACTGGTGTCTCGTAGTCTTCCCATAAGCAATAATACAATGAAAAACGAAAACCAACGAGAGAGCGGAATACCTACCAAAGCAGTAATTTCATTTAAAAAAAATATAATTCTTCGAATTCATCACAGAAACTGTTTGTGAAATTCAATTCAATTTCTATATATAATGTTAATCACTCGTTGAAAGTCAAGGTAGATTAGTGTGTCATTAAGTCATGACGAGTTTGTGGTGACCGACTAATATAATGGCGATAAGTGATCGGCCGACCACATGTCAGATGCATGTGAGAGCTCAAGATCACGCCAAGGGCAGTTGGAGTCAATCCCGCCACGCTGGGAGCTGAGATAAAAGGTCCAGCTTATCTGATTTGCGGCTTACTACCAATTTGTTAACTAAAAAGTTAGGTGCCGATTGGTTTGTAAAATTAATTTTTATTATGAATATTGATTTGTTAGTGCAAACCGACACTCGCCTCAAACAATTTTTGTGAGATAGTTCAGTAAATTAATTATTGAAATAGCCTGAACAATTCGCTGATAAAAAATCGGGAGTGGTCTCACCTTGACTTTCTAGTATACCGGAAACGACTCAAAAGTTGATAGAAACCTTATATTTTGATGTCATACATGCCATGCATGTTAAATTTTGGTCACCCATCCGAGTACCGACGTGCACTTGGTTGCTTAACTATTGTGATCGACGACTCAAAAGTTGATAGAAACCTCATATTTTGATGTCATACATGCATGTTAAATTTGGTTGCAATAAGTTAAAGCATACTCGAGAGAACGCAGACACACACACAGACATAATTCCAAAAACGGTATTATTGGACTCAGGGAGGTCCAAAACGTGCAAATCCGTCAAAATCTCGTGGTCGAATTTTTTGACGATTTCAAGGACTTCCTCTATACTACGTATACGAGTAAGTAAACATATTTAAATATAATAAAACAACTTAAAAACTGATGAAAAGGTAGAAATATACTTAAATTGAACTATTTTTTTGAGGTCGGTGCCAGTGGTCGGTTTTTATTTCTCTGTTTTTTAATTTTAGTTTTAAATTTTTATTAGAATTGCCACAAACTTATCTAACCCGGCGGCAAAATAAGAACTACAATTAACCCATAGATTTTGAATTTTTACAGCTCACCACCAACAGGCCAGATAAGTTTGTGACAGACTCGTATTCTTAGTGACTGATGTAACGTTTAAGTCTCTATCTCAAAACCGATTTTGATGAAACTTGCACAAATCCCTAAGTTGAACTTGTGCAAGTTTCATCAACCTAGTCCAACTAAAAAAGAATTCTGGCAATACATACGACTAATAGTTTTTGAGATATACGTGGACAAACTTACAGACATAAGTACATACATACACATATGAAATTTGGCACCCGCACTAACATATACAAAAACTGTGCAATTCTGATAATATTACATACATATAACCTCCTTTTTTGATTTGGAAGTCGGTTAAAAATGCATCTATCTAGCGATTGACTTTTCATCGAACTTTAATGCACACTCGGAGCATCATATCAAGGCGGTTAAAACAAAAACATATCTCAAATATATTCACAATCACGAGTGTTATATTAATAAATATTTATCTACACTTACGAGCAATGAAATCGACTCACCAGTACGCTTTGGTTCAGAACTCCCTAATTAAAATCTAAAATTATAAATAATAATTGTTAACCCGTGTGTTAAACAAGAACCTAAGCTTACATTAGACCAGTTTTTACTGTGATAGATTTTGTTTTATTGATTTTACAAATTGAAAACCAAATACAAAAAAATTAGCTCTTTTAGCTAAATTTTAGCTCTTTTAGCTAAATTTTTTGGAGAAATCACTTGAATTTAAGGGGTCAATAAATCTGTGAGATTAATCAATTATTCAATAAACAATAATTCAATTAACTCTGAACACTCTGCATAGTCACAGAAATAGCGTATGAGGTAAAAATGAGAAACCAGGGTTTCCGAAGAAATGAGTTTATTGTCACCAATACTTCGTTTATCGGTGTTTAGAGTAGATTAAATAAAGCTTATGAAATGTATATTTAAATTATATTTGCGGGTTTTGTTTATCTAATCTTACTTTTATATACCGATATATTAAGAATCGCAGCCTACGAGGTGAGTCGATTTTATTGCACGTAAGTGTAGTATAGGTGTGCCAATGTAACACATACTCAATAACGTTATCAAGAGGAAATATACTAGATCGTCACGGCTATAAGCTTTGTTTACAAACGTTTCAATCCGATATCAGTTGCCCATTGTAACAATTAATACTTTTTTATAAAGCTCTTTATCTTATCAAAGTTGTTGGTAAAGTTGTTCCACAGGGTAGAGGATAGTGTCAGGGACAAGTCAATTATCTAAGGTCAGGGATGACAGCGCGAATGACCATATGGTGTTGCAATTGTAATAGATAGGCTTACCACCAATCACATTACTTTAAATGCAATAATTGTCTCTTCTCTGTACTGCCTGCCCTGCTACTAATTTGTTTCGGGTCGGTACAGTATGTCTTCTTATTGACATTCTAGGTATAGTCTAAGAGGTCACGGGATTTTTCATAACGATCATGGAAACGGTTAGATTTACTTTTATAATTTGTAGAGTAGTCCCCTAATGTGAATTATGTCGGTCTGGCTGCTCTCAGTGGTTGCAACTTCGAGTTATATAGCTTACAAGAGGCTTCATCGTTACGAAAAAAAAAACGATAACAGAAATGGTCAGTTTTAGTACCTATTCGAAGAATAACGTCTCCGCAGATGAAAAACGTTGGTCTGGCGGCTCTCAGTGGTTGCGTTTCAGAGTTATGATGCGCGAAAGTCAGTGCATTGTTGCGAAAAAAAAACGATAACAGAAATGGTCAGTTTTAGTACCTATTCGAAGAATGGGGTCTCCACAGGTGAAAAAAGTTGGTCTGGCTATTCTCAGTGGTTGCTTTTCAGAGAAAAAAAAAATAACAGTAATCAGCAAAATAAACAATTAAATCGAACAAATCCAAATTTTATTAATTAAACTTTTATAATTTTATCATCTTTGGGTAAAATCAGACATTAATCATTTTGTACAATATTGCTAAGGCCTGAAGAGTTAAATATTTACTTATTTCCAATATTCTTTTAATTTTTTTTTGAGCTTTTTCATTAGTCACATTAAAATCTATACTAAACCACAAAATAAAGTTTTGAATTCAGTTTTTTTATAAATATTTAGCTTTAAATTTAATATAATAAAGTGCATAAAGTATCAAAAATGATACTTGTTTTATTTTCATTTAAGAATTCATACTAATTGACTGATTCAATAAAACTCACATACATAAAATTCCTTTACCTTTTAGCTGTCTAATAAAATGCAAATTACTCTCGAAATTGTAATTTTTATCCGGTCATGTAATCTAAATCTATTGATAAATATACTTAGAAAATTGAAAATGACGAAGGTATGTGTATATAATTGCTGATAATGCAATATTTTTTATTGATATTTGTATTGGTTGTAAAATTTTTATCATGCTCTTGCTGGTGTCAAAAATGATACTCCATGCAGTTAGGCTATCTTGGTTATTGAGATTATTCTTTACGATATTTTCTATGAATTTGTAAGCTTTTGCTTCAAATTTTCAACATAATAACTACAAAAATAATATATGGAAACGATATACCTAGACGATTTGGTTACGCAGTCAGAAGGCAGCAATTACTCGGAAGATGATGCGGTATCAGATGACGTATATAAACTTTAGTTATGAGAAAATTAGTGTACCTACTATCTTACTCGTCAACAATTGCAAGCTGTACTCGAAGATGATTAGATACAGTACACTTTGGAAAATCATGACTATTCATGACCATGATTTGGATCCCCCTGATACACATTTAGTAAATAAAGGTGAAAATGTTTCAGACAGTGGCACAAATTGTGTTATTTTTCAAATCATTATATGCTCAAAACTTAGGTGGAAAAAGCAGTCAATGTTGTTGTCTGAAGACCAGATTCTATTCAAATGTTCTACCACTTTTCCGGATGACATTAGAGCTTTAACAACTCCTTATCAGTTATTTTCATGTTTTTCTCCCCGGGTTTACTGTATAGACTGGACTAGAACTTCATATCTGTAAGATCCGTGACAGGTACGAAAAAGCTGAGAAATGGAAGACGGCCATTCCATGCCCAAAAGTCGTAAGGGAATCATCGCCCACGGGTGGAGTTTACTTTATAGACTTGTGAAGATACAGGAATCCTATGAAGTCCAAAAATAGTATGGCCATTTTCTTCCACCATGTAGATTTGTCAGTCATCAATGCATGGGTTTTGTACAGGTCACTATGTACCAGGAAACAAGTAAACCCCAAGCAGATCCTAAATTGGCAAACTTTAGATCGAACTTGCAGATACCCTGTGCAAATACTCATCCACCCTTCGATCAGAGGGCGACCTAGCCAAAGTCACTCAATGGAACAGCCGCTTTTTAAAAAAAGGAATGTCTAGTGATAAAATAACTGTAAGGTTTGATAAAAAAAATATGAATATGATGATATGAAAATTATTATACACATGTTTATATAAAAAACATAAGGACACGAACTCTTGAGATTTATGATTTAGATACGTAATGCCATTAATAAGAAACAAATACATGCAAACTTTGCGTTTCCTAACGATTTTTATCTATAAACCCGTAAATGGTATAAGACTTACCGCTGACATCACCAGAAATATTGTCATTTTCTGACTCCGTCACAGTAACATCAGATACTTTATCAGGTAGTCGGTTCCCTGCATAGCATAGAAGAACACATTTGCCGTCTTCTTCTTTCTGTCCATGTTAAATTGGCAATGGATAGCTTGGAGGATTTTTAGTTAAATTTATCTAGATATTTGATACATATTTGAGCTAAGTTGCGATGCTCTGTTGACAAATGAAACCAAAAGCTAAATTGAACAATTCTATCAAACTTTACAGTTATATTATTACATTATAGACTCCTCATCTACGTGCCTAAGTAGCGAAGAAGATTTCGAAGATTAAGAGATCTAAGTTAAATCTATCTAAGTTAATAAATAAATCTTAGTTAAAGTTATGATGAACCTGTGATTTTACCCAATAATTAATTGATTATATTACAAGCCAATGCAAGCTAATACATAATTTTCGTATCATCATTACGCACTGCGCCACAGAAGCGTTGATGGCGTAGTGCGTAAGGGCGTTGTCTCCCACCCAGGAGGCACTGGTTCGAACCGCCACGTACCAATGTATTTTCAAATTTTGAATTCATAATTATGTACGTTTAATCGACGCTTTTACGGTGAAGGAAAACATCGTGAGCAAACCTGCACACACCTATGAAGAAATTCTTAGGTTGTATGTGAAGTCGATCAACATTCCCTTAGCCAGCGTGGTTGACTAAGGCCTAATGTTTACACCCCACATTAGGGGCAGTAGGTAGTCTCCTCAAATAAAAAGGAGGATGTAGAGAGGACAATAAATAAAAAAAAATGTGGGGTAAGTTCGAGCCCGTCGGTAGGGACATTATATGAGCTGTTGTAATGATTGCAAGCTAAGTATTTATAAAAAAGTAATTGCTGCCTTCTGACTGCGTAACCAAATCGTCTATATCGATTCCATATATTATTTTTGTAGTTATTATGTTGAAAAATTGAAGCAAAAGCTTACAAATTCATAGAAAATATCGTAAAGAATAATCTCAATAACCAAGATAGCCTAACTGCATGGAGTATCATTTTTGACACCAGCAAGAGCATGATAAAAATTTTACAACCAATACAAATATCAATAAAAAATATTGCATTATCAGCAATTATATACACATACCTTCGTCATTTTCAATTTTCTAAGTATATTTATCAATAGATTTAGATTACATGACCGGATAAAAAGTACAATTTCGAGAGTAATTTGCATTTTTTTAGACAGCTAAAAGGTAAAGGAATTTTATGTATGTGAGTTTTATTGAATCAGTCAATTAGTATGAATTCTTAAATGAAAATAAAACAAGTATCATTTTTGATACTTTATGCACTTTATTATATTAAATTTAAAGCTAAATATTTATAAAAAAACTGAATTCAAAATATTATTTTGTGGTTTAGTATAGATTTTAATGTGACTAATGAAAAAGCTCAAAAAAAAATTAAAAGAATATTGGAAATAAGTAAATATTTAACTCTTCAGGCCTTAGCAATATTCTACAAAATGATTAATGTCTGATTTTACCCAAAGATGATAAAATTATAAAAGTTTAATTAATAAAATTTGGATTTGTTCGATTTAATTGTTTATTTTGCTGATTACTGTTATTTTTTTTTTCTCTGAAAAGCAACCACTTACCACGCAACCACCAAAGAACAGCCAGACCAACTTTTTTCACCTGTGGAGACCCCATTCTTCGAATAGGTACTAAAACTGACCATTTCTGTTATCGTTTTTTTTTCGCAACAATGCACTGACTTTCGCGCATCATAACTCTGAAACGCAACCACTGAGAGCCGCCAGACCAACGTTTTTCATCTGCGGAGACGTTATTCTTCGAATAGGTACTAAAACTGACCATTTCTGTTATCGTTTTTTTTCCGCAACGATGAAGCCTCTTGTAAGCTATATAACTCGAAGTTGCAACCACTGAGAGCAGCCAGACCGACATAATTCACATTAGGGGACTACTCTACAAACTATAAAAGTAAATCTAACCGTTTCCATGATCGTTATGAAAAATCCTGCCACCTCTCAGTCTAGTAAGTTTTGGCATTGCTTTTGACGTGACAACGTCTTATAATTCGATAGAGCCGGCTGCACGCACGAAAAAATATGACGTCATGCGGCGTTACCTCGCTCTGAATCTAATTCTCTAATTTGAATTTGGAATTATGTTCTTTAAAATTTAAACTTTCAATGATACCAAAACCAGCCAGATACAAATAGTATAGCCAAAGAGATTTTATTATAAGTTTATTCATACTATAATGCGAAATCTATTAAACAAATGAAATTAAATTTTTCTTTTGAAAAATGCTACCATTCCATCAGTATTTTCTTAAGACGTTGTCACGTTCAACTATCGTCAGTAAACCGACTTTACAGACAACCAATTTTTTTTATAAAAAAAAAGTCAAGCAAATGACTCTATTCGCCTGATGGTAAGCAGAAGTGGAGTCCAAATGCGAAGATAAATCCGCTAGGCTAGCCACCATCGCCTTGCCGACATACAAGCAACGCATGCAAGGAGGTTTTACTCTTTTGGATGACTCAGGATTGTAGGAAGGAGGGAACACGTGTGCTGGCAGTGAATTCCATTTCTGGATTCCGCGACGAAGAAACGAGTTGCCAAATTTTTAGTTCGCGTTGGAACGGTAGCTACAGTTTTAGCATTAGGGCCGACCGAATTTTATAACCCTCCTTGGGTATACGTTTAAGGGGTTGTACTGAGTGACGGTAACGTACAAAAAATAATGATATATACATCTGTTATTTGTATAATACATACTTGTTAGTGTCCATTCAAAGCTCAATTCAAAGTGAGAGCTTGGTGAGAGCAATGAAAAGCGAGTTCTTGACAAAATAGGTCGGCATGTCAAAAGCTAACCACTGAGTAAATAGCTGGAATAACCTGAAAAAACAAATTGCGAACGCTAACATTTATTAACAGCTTTTGTGATTTGTGACGAGTTGCGAAATGAGAATTACCTCCGTCTTTACAGCGAGGCTAGACGGGTAATTAAGAATGGCGTTGTTTTATTGCAAAATTGACCAAACCACAATGAAGGAAAGGTTTGTCTAGTTTTTTATGTTGTCAACTTGGTTAAGTGTCAAACAATGTGATCTTGTAAATAAAAATATAAAAATAAATGTTCCACGCTCAAACCAATTATCTAGCTTAAATTAAGTAAATAAGATGACAATTTTTAATTTATAACTGCTACGTAGAGAAAAAAGAATCACGCAATAAACATTACGAGTAGGTACTGGGGCCCTTACGCGATATTTACAACGTTTTTACCAAAACCAAATCGTTTTCTTCTTCTTTTATATAAATGGCGATCGCGACACACAAAGATTACGCATTTTTACCACATGTAACCGTTCATTATTAATTACTATAAAATCACATTATGCTAACCAATGTACTGTTTTATCACTTTTCTTTGCATATACTACCTGTTTACGCTAAACTTGTCACTTGTCATTGAAAACTAATGAATAGGCCTATTGTATTAAAAATGTTTATACAATTTTTATTCAATAGACTCAATAGTCAATATATACTTTGCAAAAATGTGTCACATTCGATTGTAATAAAGTCGGTAATACTATGGCGAGAATATTACCTTGCCGTAACACAGTCCTCGGACTAGCACGGGAGGTAAAGAATTTTGTCAGTATACCCTCACCAATATTGTAACTAGTAATAGTTTGAAAGCGTAATATTGTTATGTCAATGAGTAGTTTTTTATTATTTTATAACTGTTTATCTAGTTAATAACACTATAATCATATTATTATTATGGTACTTTAAGAAGCTGCTAGTGAAATTGCTACTGTTGTGTAATATAGTGTAGTTTGGTGTACTGTGTATTAATTTATGCAATAAATTTATTCTTATTGCGCCAATATCAAGTGAAAATGTACTTAAAGTAAACGACAATTGTAGGTACGGTAGATTGAGTTTAAAATGGTGTCTCTCTACACGTGTTTTTACAACAAGAACTCTATTCTATTCTATTCTTAATTAATGGCATCGCGTCGCATTAAGCGTACGCATTTTGCCAATGTCAAGTGGAAATGTAACTAAAGTAACAAAAATTGTACGGTTAATTGCGGTTATTAAAAATGGAGTCTCTCAACACGCGTTTTTACGACAAGAACTCGAGAGAAACTCCACCCAAATCGTTATCGCTTTCACGTATTCATACATTTTGACAACAGTTTGACAGCTGTCAGCTGTCAAACTGTTGTCAAATAATCATTGTTAGGTCCAGGAAGGAAACCTCATCTCGTCGTCGTCGGTCGGGCGTCTCTAGAATACTCTAACAAAGTATCATCACCATCTCATCAATGGTTTCGGAACGCGTACTCTTAAGGACAAACATACAAACATTGATTTTTCTTTATATGTATAGATACATACATATACAATTATACATGCTATCACGCTCATAAGCCCACAATTGTTGAGCATATTGTTGTTTAGCAGAGATTTGTGTAATATTTGGTTACACACAAAGCCACATCTGGTAGTATGGGCAGTGGCTTATGAGTTATGGCGTGCCTCAAAGTTTAGTGGAAAGAAGACCAAACCCACCACCTTCCCATGGCCTGACGCAACCTTACGGTTATACAGGCCGAATCACGGGAGAGTGCGCTGCTAGTTGCCGGAGGCTCTGGTTTCACAGCGCACCTTAATCTCTCCTACAAGTTATTCTTTGTCTGTCTTCCTTGTCCCTATGGTCCTTCTCCCCTTTCTGGGGCGGACATCACTCGTACGCCTTCGGTGCCTTCCAGTGTAACGTTATGTTTTTCACAATACGTACTCTATATTATATTTATTTATTATTTACTTATTAAAAATAAACATTTATTTGTTATGTAAATAAATCTATGTAAGTTTATTTTATAATCCATACTCAACCTCTTTTATTCATTCATCTGTACTTTAATAAAGTATTTATAATCTGTATGTAAACCACGCCCACAAATAAAAAATAAAATTATCTATTTCATTCATACATATTCATATTTTATATATCCTTCTCTCTTTTTTCTACTTCGCGCCGAAAATTTTCATTTTCCCGCGCAAAAACGCAGGACCGCGCATGCGTAGATCGGGAAGTTGAAAATTTTCTATCTGGCGGGAACCATTTTTGCTGAGAACAGAGGCAAAACATTGAGCTCATGAGATTTTTATTTGTAAATTTGAGTTTGCTTAATTTTACAACAGCTCAAGATTATTTTTATTAAAAACTGTAACAAATGCAATTGACGATGCATTAGATATTTTATAAATTCTATACTTTTGGTAAGTTTTCTTTCATAATTTATACATTTATTTTCTCTTCATAACTATATATTTGAAACTATGTAAATAATATGTATTTTTGTAATTACAGTTTATGTACCTACATCTGCAACATTTTGTATATACCAACACTATTACTGTAAATAGCTAAAGTATCAGCATATTTTGCAACGGGTACGTATTTGTGAAAATCATTGTTACTTACTTATTTTTTCCTATTCTTTATTTTGTTTATTTACCCTGATCCTCATTTAAAATTATTTTAGGAGGGCTGAGGAGGGATACATTTTTTATACCGAAACATACTCTCAACTCTTTTAATTAACTAAAGCGACTTGATGGGTGCTGGCGTTGGCAGATCCAAGTCCAAAGCGGGATAAGGTTTTTAAGTTCCTATTTTCTTTTCACCAGATCTCAAGTAAGAAGGTTATATTTATTTCTCTGATATTTTGTTTTGCCCACTTAAATACTATAAAAGAGCAAAGAAATAGGAATCCATATTTTTTATATTAAGATTTAGTGGTATTGTATATTTTTTTCCTTCCTTGTCAATATTTTCTATGAAAATTATTATTTTTATATTTAAATTAGGTAATTAAGTTTTCTGTTTATGTAACTAGGTAAACTAAATAAATCTGTGTAAATATTCCAGTTTGTGTTCTGTTTCATTTGAATCTTAACTTGTAAATTATTGTATATATTATTTAGGTAGGTTCTTATTTTTTAAATCTGATCACCTACCCCTGTGTATAGCCGGGTCAGGGTGCAGTGTGACAGTTGGCGCCCAACTTAGTGGCCTATTTGTTGCTCTTTTATACATTTTTTTTTGTACATACATAAATAGATATTCAGGAGGTATATGATTTTGTGTTCCTTGAATAATGTTGTTAATATTGGTTACGTCTTTGTTGTGTAGGTAGGTGTTTTTATTGTTTTTTTTTTTTAATTTATTGTAATTTGCTCTTTTAAGTATGGATTTGTCACGTGTTTATTTTCATAGTTTGTTGAAAGACGAACTAATTTATGAAGTAGCTATTCGCGCTGAAACGCCAGAGTCCACAGTTTTAAAATTAAAATCACAAATTAAAAAACTCATGAATGAATTTTTACCGGAGGAAATATGCGGTTGTGATTTTGATTCCACGATAGAGTTCCCCATCATAAAACAAAAGTTAGCAGAATTAGATAAAAAAATAATAGAATATAAAAACAATAGTACTAAAACTTTACTTTTGAGAGCCCGGGCGTTATTTTGCCATTTGTATTATAGAATTGAACGTGTCTCTGTTGAGTTAGATAGTGATGTAAATACTAAATCGGAACTGAAAAGCAGTTTGTTAGCTTTTCAAGAGTTTTTAGAGTTAGAAGATGGAAGCGGCAGCTGTGACCAGGTGGGTGAAAAAATAAATACTATTCCATGTAACACCGTGACAGTGCCTTTTAACGAGTCCGCTGAACATCACATTTCCAAGTGGAACGTCAAGTTTGATGGTCATGGTAACCCACGATCTTTCATTGAGAGAGTTGAGGAACTCGCGTTTGCATTTAATCTTTCACACAGCAAACTATATTATTCATCTGTCTGTCTGTTCACCGACCATGCCCTAACGTGGTATAGGGGCACGAAACATTTATTTTCAAGTTGGCATGATTTGAAACAACATTTTTATGAGGCTTTTGAGCCAGTTGATTATGAATATAGGTTGTTAGGTGAAATAAGGTCGCGTTCACAGGGTAAGGACGAACCTATTCATATTTATTTTGCAGTTATGAATTGTTTATTTTCTCGTTTAAAAACACCGTTGTCTGAGGACGAAAAGCTCCAAATTTTATTACACAACATACGGCCCACATACACACAACAATTAGCACTGATTGATGTTAAATCTGTTTCTCACTTAAAGGATACATTAATACGCTTAGAGTCAGCCAAACAAATGTCCGAATTTTTTAAGGAACCGGTCCCACTTACTTTGAATCCCGAGTATTCTTATAAGGGACGCTCTCAGGCAATATCTTCTGTAAATAATAATGTTCAATTTTCATGTGCTCGCTGTAAAGTCAATACTCACACTGGGAGAGATTGTACGGCAGATAAAATTGTAAAATGTTTTAATTGTAATTTAGTAGGTTACACAGTGAAGACCTGTCCTAAATGTAACATTTCAAAAAACGTTTAGAGAAGGATCGAAGCGAACTACGGACTACTAAGCTAGAGTGGCAAAATTGGTTAACGACTGTACATAATTTTTTTTCTAATAGCTCGCTCGCTTCGGTTCTGTTTAAACCTACAAAAAGTGATGTCCGTCCGTATATTAAGGTATCTGTTAGTGATGTACATATTTATGGATTGTTAGACTCTGGGGCGGCCATTTCAGTATTAGGAAATGGTTCGCATGAGTATTTTGTAAATATGGGTTTTAGTGTAAATAGTGTAAATAATAATAGTAGGGTAATTGTTGCTAATGGGTCAGAAAGTGAGACAATAGGTTATCTTTACTTACCTGTATGTTATAATGGTATTTCCGAGGTGATAAAGTTTTTTATCATTCCTTCCATTGTCTCCGATGTTCTTTTTGGCGTAGACTTTTGGAAGGCTTTTAATTTAGCTCCTAACATTTTTCAGGAGGTATCTTATATAGAAGCACCAAAAAGTTTTATTTGTGGAGCTAGTAATGAGGATTCTCAGCTATGTAAAATTGAAACTTTTGAATCTTTATTAGAAAGTCAAAAGGTTTTAGCTAGTGAGGTTGTAAATAAATTTGTAAATATTTCTTTCGATAGGATAGGTTTAGGTAGGACTAATTTAATTGAACACGTCATAGATACTGGCGATTCTCCACCTATTAAGTGCAGGCCATATCCTATGTCTCCAGAGAAATTGAAGCAGTTACATAAGGAACTGGATTACATGTTGGAGTTAGGAGTTGTTGCGCCGAGTGAGGGACCATGGAACAATCCTACTTTAATGGTACCCAAGCCTGATGGTCAACTTAGGTTTTGTTTAGATTGCCGTAAGTTAAATTCAGTGACCAAAGGCGATGCTTACGCAATACCCTACATTCCTCAAATTTTAGACAGTTTGAAACAAGCTCGTTATTTAAGCTCCATTGACTTAAAGTCTAGTTTTTGGCAGATTCCTTTACATCCAGCGTCCCAGGAAAAGACTAATTTCACTGTTCCTGGCCGTGGATTGTTTAAATTTACCGTAATGCCATTTGGTCTTTGTGGGGCACCTGCTCGGCAACAAAGACTGATGGATATGTTGTTTGGCAGTCAATTTAATGCAGATTTAATCAACGGTATTTGTTTTGTTTATGTGGACGATCTAGTAGTAGCTAGCTCTGATTTTGATACACATTTAAGAATTCTTAACAGAGTATTCGAAAAACTAAAATCCGCGAACCTCACTGTAAACATAGATAAATGTAAGTTTTTCCGTAGTTCGATAAAATATTTAGGTTATGTTGTAGATGAATTCGGGTTACGTACGGATCCAGATAAAATACAATCTATTTTGAACTTCCCTACACCATCTACCACAAAAGAAGTCAAAATGTTCTTAGGCACTTGCTCGTGGTACAGGCGTTTTATTCGTAATTTTTCAACAATAGCTGCACCGTTAAATACTTTAACTAGTAAGAAAAACAAATTTGTTTGGACTTCTGAAGCTGAACATGCCTTCAAAACTTTAAAAAGTGCTCTAGTTACAGCACCTATTTTAGCATGTCCAGATTTTTCACTTCCTTTCACTGTTCACTGTGACGCTTCTGGTTACGGTATCGGTGGCATGTTAACACAAAATTTTGATGGCATTGACCACCCTATCGCTTACATTAGTAGATCCTTAAACAAGTGTGAACGTAACTACAGTGCCACTGAGAGAGAAGCATTGGCTGTAGTTTATTCTGTAGAAAAATTTGAGCCCTATCTTGGGTCTAGACCTTTTAAAATTGTTACAGACCATGCCTCTCTCAAGTGGTTTATGAAACTTGAAAACCCGACGGGACGTTTGGCTCGATGGGGATGTCGTCTTTCACAATTTAATTTTGAAATTGTCCATCGTAAAGGGAAAGACAACATTATTCCGGACACGTTATCCCGGTTAGTTCATGTAAATAGTGTAAATAATATTTCTGATGAGTGGTATGACCGTTTATTTAGTGGTTGTTCAGTTTCACCCAGTAATTTGCCTAATTTTCGTGTGGAAAATGGCATACTTTTACGATTTTCAAAATCTAAATACTGTCTCACAAATGAATTTGATTGGAAGGAAGTAGTTCACAAGCGAAATAGAGAAACAATAATAGCAGAAAACCATTGCCCTCCCACATCTGGCCATCTTGGCATATTTAAAACTCACCGCTGTATTTCCTTACGTTATTATTGGCCGGGTATGTTTAAAGATATTTCAAAGTACATCAACAGTTGTGAGACGTGTATTTCTTATAAGCATTCAAATCGCCTCACCCCGGGTATGATGGGTGAGCCGAAACGTTGTTACCGTCCATTTCAAGTTGTCTCAGCCGATTTAGTAGGTCCTTTGCCTAAATCGCGGTCAGGTTTTATGCATTTACTGGTAATTACATGTTGTTTTTCAAAATACACAATTTTAGTTCCTTTAAGGCGTGCGACTAGTGCAGCCGTTGCGGAAGCAACTGAACGGCACCTATTTTTGTTACACGGTATACCGGAAACCGTAATTGCTGATAATGGTGTGCAATTTACGGGATCCGAATTTCGTGCTATGTTAAATAGGTACCAGGTTCCACGCGTGCACTTTGGCCCGCGATATACACCTCAAGTAAACTTGGTTGAAAGGTACAACAAAACAGTTATGACTGCGGTAGCATCTTATGTTAAGGATGACCACCGTTCGTGGGATGTAAATATTTACCGTGTACAGTTTGCTGTAAATAGTTCCATAAATGAAAGTTCTGGGTTTTCTCCGTTTTTCCTTGTTCACGGACGAGAACCAGTAGTAAATGGTACTTTCTATCAGAAGTTTGCTGATAGTGAGTATGAAGTTAATATGCCTAGAGATGAATATGCGGAAGATTTAGGTACCTTGAAAGATATTTTTGAAAAGGTTCGATCAAATTTATTAAAGGCTCATAAGCATAATAAAAAGCATTATGACTTGCGTAGACGCCCAGCCCCTGTATATAATGTTGGACAGTCAGTTTATAAGAGGAGCTATACACTTAGCGATGCTGCTAATTATAAAGCAGCTAAGTTGGCTCCTAAATTTGAAAAGTGTAGAGTCAGGAGGGTTGTCTCACCTCTAGTTCTTGAGCTGGAATCTCTCGATGGAAGATCGTTGGGTTTATGGCACGTCAAAGATGTAAAAAGTGTGTAAATATTGTATATAGGTAGGTTAAATTGATTAGGAGAGTTTAATGATAACGCTGAGGACAGCGCAGTTTTGCCCTCACGTTCAAAACTAAAATAGGGAAGGGGGTACTGTAACGTTATGTTTTTCACAATACGTACTCTATATTATATTTATTTATTATTTACTTATTAAAAATAAACATTTATTTGTTATGTAAATAAATCTATGTAAGTTTATTTTATAATCCATACTCAACCTCTTTTATTCATTCATCTGTACTTTAATAAAGTATTTATAATCTGTATGTAAACCACGCCCACAAATAAAAAATAAAATTATCTATTTCATTCATACATATTCATATTTTATATATCCTTCTCTCTTTTTTCTACTTCGCGCCGAAAATTTTCATTTTCCCGCGCAAAAACGCAGGACCGCGCATGCGTAGATCGGGAAGTTGAAAATTTTCTATCTGGCGGGAACCATTTTTGCTGAGAACAGAGGCAAAACATTGAGCTCATGAGATTTTTATTTGTAAATTTGAGTTTGCTTAATTTTACAACAGCTCAAGATTATTTTTATTAAAAACTGTAACAAATGCAATTGACGATGCATTAGATATTTTATAAATTCTATACTTTTGGTAAGTTTTCTTTCATAATTTATACATTTATTTTCTCTTCATAACTATATATTTGAAACTATGTAAATAATATGTATTTTTGTAATTACAGTTTATGTACCTACATCTGCAACATTTTGTATATACCAACACTATTACTGTAAATAGCTAAAGTATCAGCATATTTTGCAACGGGTACGTATTTGTGAAAATCATTGTTACTTACTTATTTTTTCCTATTCTTTATTTTGTTTATTTACCCTGATCCTCATTTAAAATTATTTTAGGAGGGCTGAGGAGGGATACATTTTTTATACCGAAACATACTCTCAACTCTTTTAATTAACTAAAGCGACTTGATGGGTGCTGGCGTTGGCAGATCCAAGTCCAAAGCGGGATAAGGTTTTTAAGTTCCTATTTTCTTTTCACCAGATCTCAAGTAAGAAGGTTATATTTATTTCTCTGATATTTTGTTTTGCCCACTTAAATACTATAAAAGAGCAAAGAAATAGGAATCCATATTTTTTATATTAAGATTTAGTGGTATTGTATATTTTTTTCCTTCCTTGTCAATATTTTCTATGAAAATTATTATTTTTATATTTAAATTAGGTAATTAAGTTTTCTGTTTATGTAACTAGGTAAACTAAATAAATCTGTGTAAATATTCCAGTTTGTGTTCTGTTTCATTTGAATCTTAACTTGTAAATTATTGTATATATTATTTAGGTAGGTTCTTATTTTTTAAATCTGATCACCTACCCCTGTGTATAGCCGGGTCAGGGTGCAGTGTGACACCAGGTCGTCCGAGCCCACCCGAAGTGGTACCGCTTGCTCCCACTGCCCAGTCTTCTGCCTGGAAAGAAGACCAATGCGAAGACGGGACGTGGACTTTTATTTCTTTTAATATTTTTTTATTGTTTTTATCCACTCACACTATAGGCTTAAAAACTGCAGCGATTGAAAAAATATTTCACAATTTTTAAAAGTAAGTATATTTTTGAGTAAGTATACCATGCGGACGATGTCGCGGGTGGAGCACTACTTAATTGAATTCCTAATTTATTTAAAAACCTTTTCTGAACTCATGTAAAGGGAATTTTATCCGAAAACCCTTATATTGTAAAAATAACTCTATCACCCTGAATGGAATACTCAACAAGATTACAGAGTTAAGATTTATTTGCTAATGGAATTTAATGGATTTCACGAACGGCCGCAAGAGCTTTTCATTGCCATTTTTATTTTAAGGGAGATGAGGCATCCTGTACTGGTTCGCGAAAGTGTTTTGATTGCATATCTAAATTAAAGACAACAAAATGTGACTGATTGAAGCACATTATGTTGCCTACCTCATGGTTAAGTGACGATAAGATCGAAGATGTAATCCAGCTTCACCTGAACCCTCAACCACAGAGGAACTGGCTATCTTATCAGTAATTGTCGGAACACAATACTGCTGTTAACATAATTATTATGGCGATAGATTTCTATAAGATGGCGTTAGCTAGAAAAGTCCCTACCTCCAACTACCATTTTTTTGACGGGGAGATCAAATGCTTTTACGCATCGTCCCGTGTCTGCGGGGTGGTGCCAAACGCAGGGGATATGTGGGACTCGAGGTAAAGGCGTTCCCTCCATACCCACTAAACATCCTCCCCGGCCTGACCACCGGTGCGCTATTGCGGGACGGCTCGGGATCTGCGCACGTGAGCGCAACTACACCGAGACCGTCCCAACGCTGCCCGTCTAGGCACTCCTTGTGCACCAATTGGTGGCCAGCAGCCCACAGGGGCTACCGACTAACACCAGCCCCTGTGGGCCGCTGGCCGACGCTGGCCGTATAGGCCGCCTCCTCTCCGACGGCTGCTCGACCTGGCGCGTCCTCCTGATCCACCGGGAGCAGCTTTGAAATTAAAATTAACGACCACGTTTATTAGACATAAAAAAACTTTACCACTGAAATAAACTGAAGGAAGAAATTAGTTCAACTAGAAAAACACATTATACCTACTCATTAACCAAACTATTTCTATTTCGTTTTATTACATTGGCAGCAACCTTATTAGTTTAACTTCGTTGTATCTTACTACAAACATTAACAAGAACGGTGTAATTAAATTAAGTTTCCTAAGTTTCGTAGAAACGTTATATCTTACGAATTAAGACATAAGTAGGTACATATTTGTAACGTTACATAGGCTAGTTCTATTAAAATTAATTGAGTCTTAAATATTATAAGTAATAGGTTTGTAAGTCACTAATTTTATGAGAAATCATAAAATATAGCAATTTGCACGCACTTTTAATTTGTGTATTTGCGTCATTTACAAACATTATACGGGGTTTTTTTTTTCATTGAAGCCAGATTTAATTTTCAATATCTATTCTTTCTGTTTATGGTGACTTATTTTATGTTTAGATTTTTAACTTAAATAAAGCTCGGCCGCGGAGTTGATGTCGAAAGCTAAAATTTAAATGCTATACGCAGTTTGGCACATCAACTACATTTAGACCTAAAAGTTTAAGTTATAAATTATAAAATACCTGATGTATATGTATGAGAGTCAAAATATATGAGTGACATCATACATAGTGAAAAGTTAAGCCCACGTGAATTTGTAGTTTTAATTCCACTAAACATGAACCAAGTTACTTCTCATGTGCACGTAAGTGAATTCAATTATCAATTCTATTTATATGATGATTAATTAGGCCATATCCTGATAGAAGACTGATAACAACAATTCCGCAATAGTTTAATGGGTGGCGGCAAGATAATATTTTTTTTATCTGATACTTACCTAGAATCAACATACGATCGATTTAAATTAAAATTAATTGTTTAATAGTTTAGGTGATATTATCTAGAAAGGAATGTGCGTAAAAACCTCACCTAGATAACAAAATTAAAATTTTTAAGTGCATAGGTAAACCCCGACACAAAGACTCGAAAAAGTACAAAAAATATGCCACAACCAGAAAGTGGCATTTTCCGCACGCTACGGAAAATTCATAATGCCTTTACTTGGAACATTAATACGATCGGCCGCCTGCGTGATACCAACGCTCCTTGGGAGCGACTGCTATCTTGACAGCAGCCAAAAAATACCCAATAATAAGGGTAGAGAAGCAAATAATGTGTAAAATAATAAATATAATATGCTAGCCTGAAATCGCCAGGCCAGGTCCACGTGGTCCAGGTAACGTACCTTCCGAAGCACAGAGGAAAATCAAGGTGAAAAATTTTCGTTCACCCATCCGATTAGGTATCTTAACTTTCGTGATCGTTTACGAGGAACACACGACCGCAGCGCCGTCGACCTTCTCATCATCATCAGCTCATATAATGTCCCCACAGAGGGGCTTAGCCTACCCCACATTAGGGGCGATTAGGCCTTAGTCAACCATGCTGGCCAAGTGCGGGTTGGTCGACTTCACACACAACCTAAAAATTTCTTCATAGGTGTGTGCAGGTTTCCTCACGATGTTTTCCTTCACCGTAAAAGCGACGATTAAACGTACATATGCATTCAAAATTTGAAAACACATTGATACATGGCGGGGATCGAACCAGTGTCTCCCGAGTGGGAGACGACGTTCTTACGCACTACGCCACCGACGCTTCACCGACCTCCTCATACAACAATGCAATGACTAACATTAAATTTATAAAAAAAATATTAATTAATTACATTTTTATTCTTCGAAATAAAATGCAAATACACACGTAAAAATTTTGTATTCCTATCTCTGTAAATACCTCATTCTACATAATAGTGAACGAATTGCATATTATACCTTTAAGTAGGTAATTAACATTGTTCGAATTTTTTGAACATTATTAAGGTACGTTAATTTATTCGAGTAAAAAAAGTAAATCGACACAACTTAGACTTGGAGATTGGCGACCTTAGCTATGATCTAAGCCAAGGAGATGTTCCGGTTCAGTTAATAGGTCGCTGAAACAAAAACAGGTGCCTATCAAATCAAATAAGATAAACTCCACTGAATGAGTCACTTGTATTGTATCCTTGTATCATTTTGTAAGTACTTAAAATCAAAAATACAATCAGTATTTTCAGCGCAGCAAAATAATCCGAATTTAGTGGGTATGGAAGGAATGCCTTACCTCGAGTCCCACATTATCTCCTGCGGTTGGCACCACCCCGCAGGGACGTAAATGCACTTGACCTCGCCGTCAAAAAAAAGGTAAAGATATGGCTGATATTACTCATCATTAACAATTGTTTACCACATAGGTATTGATGATAAGAAAAAATAAAAACGTGGTAATGTGCCGCCTACATGAAGGAGGAATCACTTCAAAGATCCTTCAAAGTCAAGGTCTATGACGCGGCTGTTTATATTATTTGATATTATTCAACTAACTGCTCCGTCAACGACTTTATCCGCGTGGATTTCGGCTAAATCGAGCTCCCGGTTATATCAGTCTCCTAGGGAACACTGCAACTTTTTGCGATAAAAAAGTAGCCTATGTCCATCAACAAGGCCCGGTGTATCTGTATACCAAAATTCATCAAAAATAGTTAAGTAATTTACGAATTAATAACGATTTTTTTTCTCGAAGGGTAATAGACGGACAGAGTTACTTTACCAAATTACCTACACAATGTGTGGAATTAACACTGAGCGATCTCTTCTTGCAACCTTTGGAAGGATTTAGTGATCGAAAACTGTAAGGGAAGATAGCGATGTAGCAATTTATGTATCTAAGTAGAGCAAGTAAGTACCTAAACATTCTACCGGCTCCAAATATATCGGAGTATGAATTATAAATAAAGAATTATAAATGTGTACCAATACTTTCCTTGGTTTTCTATGACGCTCTTTTCAGCTTATTCATAAAAATATTATTTATTTCTTACTTTTTAGTTTAAATTTGTACGCATTGAAGTCGGTTGTCCTATTTTTTTGCTATATATTGCAAAAATATTTTATTGTCTATTCATTACAAAATAAACATACAAAAAAAATATTATAACAAAATATGGTTTCTATACATAAATTCAACGGGTTTTCCTTTTGGAATAATTGCGTAAATATTTTTTAATACTTGAAAAAATACACTGAAAAAATCGACCTGCCTTAGATGGGAATCGGACCCAGCATCTTCCGCAATCAACACAGCCGCCCCGATTGCGGAAGATGCTGGGTTGGATTCCCGCCTGAGGCAAATCGATTTTTTTCAGTGCATTTTTTCCGGTTCTCCTTTTGTGTGCCTACGTGTTTTCATGAGTATACCTAATATACCACATAAACAATAATTATCTGGCTCATTATAAAGTATTACCTATAACAACAATAAGTGTTACGGATACTAGATAACGTAGATACTGAGGGAGGTACGCAACAACCCACGCTATTTTTTCAAGTAGCCATAACAAGAATATAAGGTAATTAATAACAAATAAACCTAGTTGCCACATCTTAAACCGCCCCGACTGCGCTATTTACGAATGTTAAAAAAACCAAACCAAATCGTTATCGTTTTCATATTGTTCAACTGTTGTCAAAAATGTATGAAAACGACAACGATTTGGTTTTGGTAAAAACAGTCCCCAGTTGATCCTACACCGTGATTAGAACCTGGGGAATCTCGGTACATGTAATAACAATTACTGCACTGCAATACCAATGTATGACTCTGATCGATATTCATTTGCAGAGTGCTTTTATTTCACATAGGTAGGTAGCTACCTACATAGTTTAATTATAGTTAAGAATGATCAGAATGGCTTTTAATTAAAAACAAAACAAACGTAAAAATAAAGTTTTAAATACTTAAGTAGCTTAAAATTATTTGTGGAACACAATAAAATTGTTGTAGAAATCATATATTTTTTGTAATGAAATATACTTAAGTTCGCATCCTTGTCTGATCTACAAACGTGAATTAGGTACCATCTAGATTTATACGATAATCTGACATGAATGTTTGTTTTCATTGGGCATATCGCAATCTAATATTTTTCATAATAAACACCAACATTTGTCTAATTCTTATAGAGTAAAGAAAAACATAGCCCTTAAGGAGAAACAACTAAATGGAAAAACAATGAAAACTTCAAGCGAACTCACTGCCATCGCCTCTTATCGTTCAACTTGACGGATGCGGAGTTTCCCATCGCACCAGCCCACGCACTGTTTGTAAACTTTTTACGAAAACAATCTTAATCTTAGCCACTCGACGCGTCTATTCCAGCCGGCTACCCACGATACTTTGTCCTAGCAGGTGTATGTAGCCGCCAACAGCTCACGACCATGACTTTCCCTAAAGCAACTCTGCTTGCGTCATTTACAAACTTTAAAGAAAAACAATTGCAGATAAACTAGCATTTTCAGCCTTTATCATAATTAAAACAAAAGAGATCTGAAAATAAACTTAACAGTTTTACATTTCAGGTGCTGAATTATTTCAACGTTTACCTCCAAAGGTTGGCTTGACATACAATATGTAGGTTCGATATGCATACTCATACGTATAGAAAACTAATTTCTAAAGACATCTACCCCAACCCAATCGATAGGTTGTTTTAAGTAGGCCGTTGGTTAACGCTATACAAATTACTGTCAGCAAAAGTACCTAGATTAGATTATGAAAATCGAAACTGGAATTAAAAGAAAAATCACATGATCGTTGAAGGTAAGTAAACAATTTTTAATTATTTCTAGTGGTCTCCCGCGGTTTCGCTCGCGTTATTGTCGGTTAAATTATAGCCCATATGTTATTCAGATGTATGAGCTATATTCCTATAAAGTTTCGTTAAAATCCGTTAAGTAGGTAGTTTTTTTTACTAGTGACTGAAAAAAAATAGTCCCGCCTGAGGCAAGTCGATTTCTTTCAGTGCATTTTTCTAGTATTAATATTTACCTACGCGTTTGTAAACGCAAAAATAAAATTATCCCAAAGTTTTTTTTTGTTTTATTTGTTTGGCATGGTATGGGCATATACAGGATGTAAAAGACATGAACAGTCAAACGAGAACCATGTATTCTATACATCAAAATAAGACACATTTCAAAAAATAATTGCTGGGAAATGATTTTTATTTTTTGGTGTTAAAAAATATTGCAAATTGTACTGCGCAACGTAAAGCGCTCAACTCTCACGCAACTCGCAAAACCGTGATATTTTTGCCAGACGGGGCGGCCCCGTTCGTTTGTGTCCGTGCACATCAAGTGAGCTACATTGAACGCTAACGTTTTGAAGCCATTTTTTGTTATGAAATACTGAAAAAATTATAATGTTTCTTTGGACAATAATTAAGAAATAATGTTTCCTTAAAAAAATTAAAAAAAAAATATGACTTTGACCTTCAATAAAATCGTAACTATCAATTTCCCAGGTATAGTCTAAAGGAAGAAAAATGTTATGATGGTGAGCAGAATACATGGTTTTCGTTTGACTGTTCATGTCTTTTACACCCGTTAAGATAAAAGAGAAAAGATGATGAGAATGTAACAAAGAAAATAATGATAATGAATGTGGATGGACATAGAGAGAGGAAAACCGAAGAAAAGAAGGATGGACTGTGTAAAGTATGATAATTATGGCAAAGAAGGGTGTTATGCTCAGGCTGATCGAGGAGAGTGGACAAAGAAAACATATTAAGCCAACCCCAAATAAAACTGGGAGCAGGGCAGGCAAACGATGATGATGAAGTAGTTTTTGCGTGAAAGAGTAACAAACGCACATCCAGACATCCATCCCTACATCTATACATCCATACAAGCTTTCACGTCTATAATATTAGTAGGATTATATTTTTACGGGGAAGCTCTTTGTTCTTCATCTCACCTCATGGTTGGTGATAGGAAGACTGGCAGGCAGGGGTGGCGGCGGGCTTCAACTGAATTGTCATAGAATAGAATATAACTTTATTGTATATCAACCAATTTTACACAATTATAGACAGGAAAAACATATACACGATTTGTACAAAGAGCGACCTTATCCCTAAAAGTGATCTCTTCTAGGTAGGTAACCTTAGGATGGACAGGATTTAAAAACCAAAAATTGAATTTGTGGGAAGATGGCGATGTATCTTTTAATAGATATAATACCTAGATATATTAAATAAAAATAATAAATAAATATACTTTCCGTAATAATATATATACTAACTAAAATAAACATAATACATATCTAATATACCTACACACTAATACATACATATATAAAAATACATATTTAAATATCCAACCTATGCTCTTCCACCTGTTACTTAAAGTTGCTCAAGGTTTGTGCTTGCCGTATGCGGACAGGTAAAGATTTCCACAGTAAAACAGCCTGCATGGTGAAAGATTTATTATAGGACTTGGTGAATCTTATGAATAAGGCGCTTTGCAGACGGCGGGCGGGTCGGGGCAGTCTTTTTAACCGTGAAGCAATAAAAGACCGCGTCTGTCCGTCGATGCCCGCGGCTACCCTCACCGCGAGCACAAAGCACACGAAGGACGGAGGCAGTTAGTTCACGACGTTCGTTCTAGTGAAGGTGGCGCGCAAAGAGTATACTGGGTGTAAAAGACATGAGCAGTCAAACGAAAACCACGTATTCTATACATCAAAATAAGACATATTTCAAAAAAAAATTGCTGGGAAATGATTTTTATTTTTTGGTGTTACAAAAAATTGCAAATTGTACCGCGCAATGTAAAGAGCTCAACTCGCACGCAACTCGCAAAACCGCGTTAATTATGCTTGACGGCGCGGCGGCCCCGTTCGTTAGTGTCCGTGCGCATGGAGTGAGCTACATTGAACGCTAACGTTTTGAAGCCATTTTTTATTATGAAATACTAAAAAAAATTATAATGTTTCTTTGGACAATAATTAACAAATAACGTATAGAATAAGTTTTCATAAAAAAATAAGAAAAAAAAATTATGACTTTGACCTTCAATAAAATCGTAACTATCAATTTCCCAGGTATAGTCTAAAGGAAGAAAAATGTTATGACGGTGAGCAGAATACATGGTTCTCGTTTGACTGCTCATGTCTTTTACACCCTGTATAATCACTACGTTTTAGTGGCGCGGACTGCGCTAGTCGCCCCGCGCCGCTGTCTGCGTTACTGCATACCATCTGCATATAAACTGGTGTGTGTGATTGATACATGGCGGGTAGCCACGGACATGCCGCGCCGCCACGCCAGTGCCCGCCGGGCTGTTGCGGCGTGGTGTTTTTGCCCTGTGTGTATAGGATTCCCTTTGCACTATCGTCCGCGGTGAAAGTGCCCGGACCGGCCCACTCCACCTTCTCCAAAGCGCCTTAAGGTCGTAGCCTCAGATCATCTAAGTACTTTACTTATATGATCCGAAGTCGTAACACACTATCAGCTCGGAAAGGGAACGTAACCGTATCGCCTCTTTTTACTATGAACTAGAGATGAAACGGATATCCGGTAACTCTCCGGTATCCGGCCTATCCGGCCAAAATTTACTATCCGGATACCGGATAGTAACTCAATATCCGGCCGGATACCGAATGTTCAAAAACTACGACAATTTTCTATAATAAAATGCAATACATTAATCTTTGTGAGGTTTTATTTAAAGTCGAAAAAGTTACAAAAAAACCTTCCAAAGAACTAAAATTTTCTTCTCAGATATTCACTCTAATGATAAATACATAAAAAAATGTATGGGATTGACTTAAGCAATCGATCACTTTTCGATTGCTTATGTCAATCCCATACATTTTTTTACTTAGCGATAGCGAGAGCGATTGTCGAAATGCATGTTGTCTAAAGCCTCTGTGCGGCGCTGGCGCTATGGTACTCATCGCGCCATGCAACGAGACAATGGGCCGAATATCCGGCCATCCGGCTTCGTTGCTCGTCGGATATCCGGTATCCGGCCAAACAACTATCCGTTTCATCTCTACTATGAACGTTACGGCACGGGCATAGCCTCTTTTGACGTGATAACGTCTTATAAATCGATAAAAAGCATGACTCACTGTCACGTTACGCCTCAGCCGACCGTGCAAGCGAGAGCGCGGAACAAGCGATAGAGAGGCACGATTGGTTATCACGTAAAACATCGTCCTTAATGGTAATGGTGCCCCCTGATTTAAGAGGTTAAACCGATTTTACAGACAACCAATTTGTATGAGCGGAGCATTCCACATCTGCATAGAACAGTCAGAAAACACACAAACAACTAGAAAACTATTGATTTTTCTAATAACAAGATGCTACTTTTTCTCATATGAATGTTTAAATAATGAATAAAATTTTATGAAAATAGCTCCAGTAGGTAGGTAGTAGTTTTAAGTTAGTTAGTAGTTTCGAGTATTAGCGATGTTGAGTTAAATAAAAGATCTAAAAGAGTTTTTGCGACTAGGAGTACCTATTCATTTCCAAGGAATACCGGTATTCCACATTATGATACTAATCACTTTTTTATTGGTAGTGTGGCTTAATTCCGGTTTAACCTATGTAAAATATAAGCTTCTTGTCAACAAATTAATCCTTGTATGAAAGAAACGTAAAAGTAGCACAAAAAAGTTTTGAGACATAGAAGTTTGTTGTTCAGTTGTTCAACATTTTGACTATGATTAAAAACTGCTCTACCTGTTGCTTCTGAAATCACTTTTGCTACTTTTCTCAAGTTTCACTTCTGCTGTGTGCTCTGGCCTGAGGCTGTGGGCCTGTGGCACACATACACTTTATTATTTTTCAATATTTCAAAAATGGTTTCAGAGTGATTCCACCAAACATTACCAGATGCAATATTGTGTTTCTTCTGTTAAGAATACCGCACAACGCACGTGCCGCGTCCGTTGGGCGTTACTCTGGAGAGACGCGGTTGTGGCGCGGATTATCGGCAATGCTTGCTGACACTTCGTGTTGACGTTAATTAGTATGCATACTACCGAAGCACCGCGCCGCGCCGTGCCTGGCAACCGTGTGGTGCTTCATATACACGCATACAAAATTCGCCAGCCGTGGTCGCCGCGCCGCGCCACACCGCCTGCGATGTACCGTGATCCTTCCTTATTGTCATAAAGATATTTCAAGAAAGTAAAAATATATACTTCTTTAAAGTTCTATGGATTTGAATCCTTTGCCTTTTATTGACTGACTTTATGTTGACTGTCACTGACAGTTGACTTGACATTGACACCGATATTTGATATCAATTTGAAGGCACGAATTTGAATTGTTGTAAAAAGTTAAAATTATTTTATATCATTTTCAATTACTCTAACTAGGCTACTTTTATTCCACTACATTAGACACATACGAAATATCTAACGAATTTTATATAAAAATGGACAAAAAAGGTAATGTTATTTCATAACCTAACCATTTATTTCTAAGTATGTGTATTGTTATAATGAAACAAATTTATAATTACAGAAGTTCAAGATATATTTCTTAAAATATTGAAAGAAGAAGAAGATGTATCAGCGGGGGTAGCTGCAATCAAAACTCTCTTGACTGTTATAGAAAAGTATAAAGGTAAGAATGGCATATGTTTGCATCATACTACAAGTAAACAAGTGATATAGAAGTAAACTTCATACATTGCTATTCTCCTAAGAAGTACAATAATTTAAAGTAAATGAAGATATAATTATAATTACGCCTACATACATACTGCTATTCATCTTTCTCTTAAAGTGGAATGTGTTGTTGATATTTATCTACCATATGGGTTAATTGATGCCGGCAAAGTAGAATAGCATCATCCTATATCCTCGAATGGATGTCGTAGTAGGCGACTAATAAATCAGTAAAGATCAGTATTGATCAAATTATACTCCATCCTCCAATCCGCAATGAGCAAGTGAGGTGGACTACTGCCTAAACCTCCTTCGATGACAAGGAGAGGTCTTGGGTCCCAGCAGTGGTTCAAACTATAGAGGCTGTTATGCTGATATGGGTTAAGTACTTTATTGCTACTAAACTGTTTTGTTTTGTATATTTCTGGTAATTTTTACTAGGTGACCCATTTGTAGGGTTGTTTGAATAGGTGCCTATTTCTGCCAGTGGTTATTTCTGCCGCGAAGCAGTTCGCAGTGTTTCGGATTGCAGGGAAAGGTAGTGTAATTACTGGGCGTGGAAGGCATATCATCTTAGTCCTCAGGATGGCAACTCACTTGCAGTGTTAAGTGATTTACCCTTAATATTGCAAGTCTCTAGCGACAGTAACCACTTAAAACCAGGTAGTCCGCTAGCTGATTTGCCATCTCTTAGTATAAAAATATATATATTATTATGATGGATATCAGTTAATCCTGTAATTTTATTTAATAATACTGTTCATACAAAGCATTATTGTACATAATAATGTTATTAGATATTTGTAATTCTCCTTATATATTTACAGTTGGCACAGTGCAAGAACTTGATTTGAATCTCCAGCAGGCTGTTGAAGCAATGAAGCATGGCGACCAGCCTGTGACTGCTATATCTTCAGGTTGTGAATTGTTTAAGAGGTTTATTACATTTGCAAAACTAGATGTTAAGGTTAGTGTTGAATTGATATTGACCAATTTAAAAATAGAATATTATACATTTTTTTTATATTATTAAAGCTAAGAAATAAGAAGGCTTTATGGGTTTTATAATTTATAGATTTAAACCACTGATCTAATAATACAAGGAGATAAGCCGAGCCGGCGTTTAACTTGTGACAAGTGTATGCCTAGTGCTCATACATTGCCGCCAGTTCGCCGTCCGATAATCTCGAGTGAATATGTACTTATGTGAGAAAAAAATATCCGTTTTTCTTTCAAAATGCCGTCCTGTTCCACTATAACATGCAATCATGGCAGTGAATCAGTTATATATCAAGTAATCGCTAAACTCGGTCTTCATAATATGAACTCGGCGATTCAACCGATCTCCTTAGATTGATATATCTGTGATTTAAACTCATATGATTTTGTTGTACAATATTATTTGTTCCGCATCATAATCATTATGGGATATATGTAGTTTCAAAATTTTATAAAATTTAGGTAATTTGGTACATTTTCATTCACTATTTTTTAGATTTGCAGCTATTGATCTATTATTTAAATTGTTAGATACACTCTCACAATACTTTGTTCCCAAAAATATTGTTTTATTTTCTCACTTGAACACAGTGGTGGGATCACTTATTTAAAAAGTGTAAAAATAATACAATAAATAATTATGATTCCAGTCATTTGAAGAATGTGAAAAGATAATGCTTCAGCGAGGAAGAATATTTTTAGACACGTTACTTGAAGCCAGAGGAAAGGTTGCTAAACAAGCTTTACCGTTTATTAGTGATGGTTGTGTAAGTAAAGTAGATTATTATAAATATTACCTGCATGTAAATGTTACTTGGGTGTTGGTTACATGGTAAAACCAGACTGAGAACTTACCCATGCATAGTTAGATACTTATAAAAACATTAAAAAAAAATTAATTCCTCCACATAAATAGTAATATAAAAAACAAAGTGTATGGAAAATTTTAAAATTCATTTTACCATTTTGAATGTTTTGACAACACCATACTATTTTTATGGCAAAAAAAAAACTGATCCTCCTATAACATTTTGGACGCCATATTTCTTCAATAGCTCTGAAACTATTATTTAATTAAAAAATGTATTGCTAGATAGCCTTTTAAATTATCTTTCTAACTATAACAACTATGTACAACTACATAAATGTAACAATTAGAGATGAAACGGATATCCGTTAACTATCCGGCATCCGGCCGGATACCGGATAGTACCGCAAGTTCCGGCCGGATACCGGATATTAAATAACTACGACAATTTCCTATAATAAAATGCACATTAATCTTTGTGAAGTAAATATCAATAAAATGGCTTATAATTACGGCGGCTTTTATTTAAAGTCGAAAAAGTTACAAAAAAGCCACAAGGCCTTCCAAAAAACTAAAATTTTCTTCTGAGATATTCACTCTAATGATAAATACATAAATAGTAAATATCTGAAATAAAAACTTCGCGTTCGCCGCACCTGTAGGCCTATTTGCTAACTTTCTTTGACAGATGAAAGTGATGATCACTGACTGATGGAATTAGGTACAGTTGACCAAATTGAATCATGACCCACCTTACGATTATTTTCCTACAGTCACTCTATACAAAGTAGGATGTAATTCGCTTGAACGTACATTTCTTAAGTAACGAACCAGTTATCAATTTATTAGACACTGACACAGTGTCTAATAAATATGGCTTTTTAAAATTCGTTCAGACTCTAGACTACTACTTGACATCTGACACATAATGCCATTTTATTTTAAAAATATACATAATAGTTATTCGTTTTTCTCAGTAGTGAAAAGTGTTTAGATTATGACCGACATCTTATTTAAAATTCCAATTGAGACTTTAGTGCAGTGATAAGAAAGATTAAAATTGCATAGATCTCTGACCCGTAATGACGCATTTTTATTCATATTTAAAACGTACTAAGTGCAACACGCATGATAGTGAATAAAACCTAACTAAATTTATGAATATAAAGGAATGATCGGCCAAGTGGGTCATGATTCAGTTGGTGCGACTGTACATATCCATTGCTGTTTTACACAACACGCTATTATGGCACTTGTCGTGTAAAAACAGCAAAGGATATGTAATTATCTCAGTGATCATCACTTTCCACTGTCAAAATGAGTTAGCGAATAGGCCGGCGCTGCGCGGCGCCAAACTTGTCACGACATGCAACGAGACTGTCCAGGCGCCGGATATCCGGCCTCACAGCTCGCCAGTGATCCGGTATCCGGCCAAACAACTATCCGAACAAAATTTTGTAGATGAATAACACCTAACTAACGAAAATACACCTAACTTTGTGGTGTTAGGTGTATTTCAGAATACACGGGAAGTCAAATTTTAGGCAATAGTTCTCATTTGATTTCATACCATATTCGTAAGAACCATATCAATGTTATGATTAAGCCACAATCTATTTATTTTCTTTAAACCATTCGGTATACACTTGCCGTAAGTAAACAAAGCATAATATGCTCAACAATTTTTGTCAGGAAGTTCAATAAAATCAGGTGGTTTTATTGAAAATGCATGGAACATTAGTAGGTAAGTTGCTCTCTTACCAAGGTGTTGAGGTTGTCAAATTTCAGGTAAAGATAACCTTGATTATTAGGGTATCTTTACCTGAAATTTGACATTAACCTTTTCCTTACCAAAAAATTATTGTCCCACCCTACCTAAAGAACACCAACAACACATAACAGTTCAAGTTTCCTGACAAAAATTGTCAGCTTCTTTATTGCACTGTTTACAGAAAATTTTAACACACTCCCGATCAAGAGTAGTGCTTCAAGCAATGCTGGAAGCTGCCAAAGCTAACAAGAGATTTGAAGTATTTGTCACAATTTCGTCCCCTGACGACAGTGGGTAAGTGATGTATTCAAATAATTTTAAGGCCGCGTAGCGAACGTACGGGGCGCGCGTGGTTTTGGCGCGCATCATACAATTAATGTTACTGATTGTTTTGGACTGCGCCGTAGCTGCGCGTATGCATTTTTACTTTCGAAAGAAGTTTCAAGGACAAATTTTAGTATTCTATCATAGTTTTTGTCGTCGTTCGGGGTGACGTCATTCAGAGTACTTGAATCCGATGTTTATATCAAGACTAAATGTTAAGAATTTTTGTACCTATTTAAAGAGTAGTACTGCATAATAAAATCAAATATTTTGAAAATGTGACCATTGACAATTAAGATAACGTTTTTAATTAATTTATTCTTTGACATTTGCATGCTAATCTATTTAGCGAGACATGTATGAACAATAATTATTTTAAAACAATTTCTTGTGAATAAATGACTTGATTTGATTTGATTTATTCCGTTGAAAAAACAATGGCGAACTTTCATACATTGTTTGATGTGTGCAAATAAAAATGTATTTTAATGAAAAAATTAAAACAAAATCAGCACTATTGTCAGAATCTGATATCTGAAAGAATTTTTGCTTGATATGGCCATGTTTAGGATATACAGGTTCATTGCCGCGCAGCGCTGCTCAAATGCAGTTTTACCATACTTCTGAGCTCACAATAAGTAATTAAGAATAGTTCTAAGCCATTTCTCTCATGTATCTTACATGCATATGTATATAATTATTTACGTTAATAGATAGGCATTGAAAAGAATCGGGGGAGACCAAAAATAAAATGCACCAATGTGCGAATAATGCGCATATGTGCGAGAAAAATAGTAATGCACTAAACATAGTCTCACAGTTGCTGCCTTTTCAAACTAACTAACAGGCCGACCTAGGCCGCTAGCATGTATATACGCGCACTAATATACGCGTTATTATGCTCTTTCTCTTTCACATTGCCGATTTACAGTTTCTAAATCTATGGTTACATGATTATGTTTACAGTAAACAAATGCACAAGCAGTTGTACGCGGCCGGTATAGACTCGACGCTCATCCTGGACTCGGCTGTGGGTTACATCATGGAGCAGGTCGACATCGTCATGATTGGTGCCGAAGGAGTCACGGAGAGCGGAGGAATTATTAATAAGGTTTGTAACAACATATAACACAATTTTATATTTAAATTCTCTCTATAATAAGTAACATTTTGTATAGCTAGTAGCAAGTTTGTAGAACCATGAAGTTATGCAATATTATCTTTTTGGTTTTAACCGACTTCAAAAAAAGAGGAGGTTCTCAATTCGATTGTATTTTTTTATGTTTTGTTACCTCATAATTCTTTACTGGATGTACCGATTTTGAAGATTCTTTCTACGTTTTTAAGCTGGTTCGTGATCTCGAGATAGTTTCCTAAAAAAATCTATACTTAAAACACTAAAATGCAAAAAATAATTTATTTTTAAATAAAAAAACAAACCTTCAAAACTAAAAACGGAGAAATAAAAAGTTTTTTTGTCCGTAATTCTATCAGTAGGACTGTAACAAAAGCATTATTTTGTAAGGGCAATGGTCCAACTACATAGAAATACAACCTTGTCTGTTGTTTGACAAATTTTTGATAATAGTGGGTTTTCTGTTGCAATCGAGATAAATTGTAATATCTTGCGTTTTTTCGTCACAGATCGGTACATATGGCTTAGGAATGGCAGCTTTGGAATTGAAGAAACCAGTTTACGTGTTGACAGAGAGCTTCAAATTCTCAAGAATATATCCGTTGAACCAACAGGACCTACCAAAAGAGTTCAAATATTTGCCGAGCGTACTGAAGTCTAGCAAAAACTTGAATAGGGAACACCCACTCGTTGACTACACCCCACCGGCGTATATTACGCTTTTATTCACTGATCTTGGAATACTTACCCCCTCTGCTGTTAGTGACGAACTGATTAAATTGTATTTGTAAATATGTAGCGAATAAATATTTCCAAAAAATACTTTATTCTTATTATTTGGATGATGGAAGTAAATATTAAAGTACCTACGCTTCATTGCGATCTTTATAAAGTATCGGAACTTTTAGTTCATAATTTTTTGTTAGTAGCACCTGTCGATTGGCCGTCTGACCAACTTAGCAAATATGCACGTGTTCAATTTATATTGAAACTTACTTATAACACTCATTTCATCTTTGAGAAAATAAGTAACGTCTGGCAGCTCCTGAGAATACCGAACAACTGTATTCTGAGGGCAGGTCTAGGATCTTGAACTATTAAGTATTTTAAGTTGACGCCTGGTGGACGGAAAGCGAAAGAATACGGTTACGAGCATGTATATAGGAAACTGTAGATCGGCAATGTAAGAGAGAAAGAGCATACTAACGCGTATATCAGAGCGAGATAGATAAACGAGACCATTTCATGTACACGTAGGAAGCCTAAGAAGGCCTGTCAGTCACGTAGAAAAGACAGCAACTGTCAGACTGCAGTACTATTTATCATGCACACATGCGCATTACGCACACATCGGTGTATTTTTTTGGTCTCACCCTAGTCGATTCATTGCCAATCTATAAACTCCAGTAGTAATAAATCTATGGTTACGAACACGTTCAAGAGTTAATATGTGTGCCACGATGATCACATGACGATTATCTCAACCCTATAAATATCAAAATGTTTCTGATTAGTATAGTTATAAATAAAAACTTATTTTGTCGAATCCAAAATTGTCTGGCACTTTATTGATAATGAAAAAATATTTACAGTCGTTTTATATAATAATCTTAAACTAAATAATATGCTAAAACATTCAATAAACTTTAGTATTCATTTCTCACTTTATGTTACATTTCGTCAACATAACAAACAAAACATTTTCGCTACATCAGGCAAGCTCTGAGGATGATTTACGCATTTCAAATACATAATCAAAATCATCTCAACATATTTTTTTATCTTGGAAAAAAATAAGACTACTTACATTTATTTTTTGTCATTTCATTAACGAGCTTTAAGAAAAAGGATCCAATACAAACTCATTTTTATTTTCACAGAATATCATAGACAATTTAAAATGTTTCTAATGTGTGTGTTTTACATAGGCACATAAAGTAGCCGGATATGAATTAAATTTTATATTCTTTCTAATCTGTGATTAAATTGCGGTATAATTTGAAACCAAGCCTTTTTGTTACTTAGAAAATTAAATCTTTAATTAAATCTTAATATATATTGTTAAGTATATAAATTCAGAATTATGTCTGATAATCCTATTAGCTGTTTAATGAGCAGCAAAAAAAATATAATATATCTACTACTCCCAAAAAGTAAATTAAATTGCGGGATATCTTTATAATATATATTTTACACTTACATATTTCTACATATACACATATATGGAAGATTTTCTGGAAGCACAAAAAGCTATCACATGTATATTGCCACAAACATCGTCCTAAACACAAATGAACTTAATTAACATTAAAAAAGAAACTATATTTTATGTTCTTCCACTAAGTCTCGCAAAGTCATCAATTGATTGCATATGTATAGTATATTACTGAATTAAATAAAAATAATTATATCAACTTATGATTATCGCTTACCAGGAATCTCCTGTAGTTACATCATTGTACTTTTACGTTATAAATTCTTAAGATTTTCAATGTTAATTTATTTCATGTTAATGTTATTTTGATAAGTATAACATAAAAAAATGAACGTTATCTTTATGTAAAAGGGCTAGAATATGTACGGAATATCAGAAAGACAAAACATGAACTATTGTAATAAACCAAATTACACCTCATCTTTCACGTAAATTTTTCAATTTATTTAATTTTAATATTAGATAAGTATATCATAATAAATCGTCAATGTTAGAGATAAGACGTTTGATTGAAATTCCTAATATACAACATGTAAACTAAATAACCAACACCCTGAATATAGGTGGTTTGGGATCGGCTTCCGAGTTGAATTCAACAATTTAAAAAAAAAAAAAACAAAAACTACCCAGAAAATATTGTACAACATTTTTTGGGTACTTTTTTTGTTTTTTTTTCAAAAAAAATCGTTTTTTTCAAAAAAAATTGTTGAAATCAACTCGGAAGCCGATCCCAAACCACCTGTATTCAGGGTGTTGATTATTTAGTTTACATGTTGTACTGTTATTAGGATTTTCAATCAAACATATCACAATATCCACCGCCTATTTTAATATAGAACAACATAGTTACATGGATACAATACGAAAAAACACTTTCTGCCTACAATCTATCAAAACCTTTCGTAGAGATCATTTCTCGTTTTTACGTCTTCAACAAATGAATGAGTAGCATAAATTTATAAGGTATTAAGAAACCCTAAAAACATCATTATAATGCAAATACAAATTATATTGAGTCTTACAATTTTTAAATATCTACAAATACTTATAAGTTGTTACGTTAGAAATAGTAATATGAATCAAAATTAGGTAAATTTTAGGCACATACCTATGATATTGGCAAATTTAATAAAAACAATTACTTACCTACTCAAAGGCTTTGAAAATTTATAAGTATTCCAAATGTCGTACATAGGTAAGTCTACAGGTAAACAATGCCAGAAAATCTATTTTTTTTGTTGTTATAATACATTTTGATATATTCGAATTCAGAGTCAATTCTTATAAGTAGGTACTTAAATCACAATTTTAGTTTTTTCAATTTTAAATAATTTCAAGTGCCACTATTAAGTGCATGGTTGTGGTTGAAACTGAAAAACATTATGTAGCAATATTAAAAAATACAAGGTTGCCACATCAGAAAAACTGATTATCTGAGATAACAGCATGTCAAACTTGTGTCAAAAGGGTGAAAATTCCATGGAAAACCAAGGAATTTTCACTCTTTTGACACAAGTTTCTTGACAGATTTTGTTATCTGTTGTAAATTTTGTCTATGATGCTGTAAATCTGGTGGAAATGCGGCCGCTTCTCCGGCTCGTATTCCCAACATCGCAGCATTAGTGCGTAGACATCTTCGGCACATCCATCAGGAGCTGGCATTCGATAACCTGCAATCATATTAGACAGTGTTTAGATCTTTATTTAATGCTTGCAGGTCCGGTAAACAAAATACGTAGGTACAAGTACGCCATTTGGGTTTCAATAAGTATATTTTCCAGTGGCATTATTGACAAGAATACCTATATTTCCTAGAATTGTTGCATATGCAATAGTCTATAGCTCTTGGTCTTTCTATAAGATGTATAAATAGGTAAATTATATAACGAACTAATACCTGATGTTAGAAATTACCCTCCTACTAAATATTTAACATTGTCTACTACCTATAATATTGAATAATAATTTATTTCTTCTCGTAGGAAGACCAAAAACTTATGGACTATTTTATTCTGTACCTATACTTAACATTTACATTACACCCCTTATCGGGTTATGTAGCGCCTTAGGTAGGTAACGTTTGCATTGCCTACAAATAGTATTAAGTTGCCATCTGAGACGTCAGCGTCTACATAAAAGATGTTGTAATAACAGGTGCAGAGAGACTCCATTTTAACTAAATCTACCGTACCGTTTTGTAATAAGTAGTTAATACCTACTACTTTCACTTGACTATGGCAAAATGCGTAAATACAAACCCAATGAATTAATAAAACTTCCATGAAACAAAAGTCAACAACCAGGACAGTGTTACTCTCTCAGCAGTCCGGATTGTAATGTCACAATCACTTAAAAGTAATAGGTAATAATAAGTCTGTACAACTCAGACCAAGTTTTATTGGTCTGAGCTGTACAACAACAAAAATAGTACCTACAACAAAATTTATTGAAATCCATTCTTTAATTTTATTTTTAGCTTATCTAAACTAAATGTCTCTATAACTGTAGGTAGGTACCACAGATGTTTAGATTATATAAGATACTTACCGGCATCTATTTTCTCTCTAGCACCAGAGTTTGTGAATCCCGAGTAAGGGGTATCGCCTTTGGAAAATATCTCCCACATCAGTATTCCGTAGCTCCATACGTCACACAGAGAAGTATATTTTCCTGTAAATTAAAAACATAAAATTGAAGTTCTGTACCCCTAGGTCACCAGAGTCTATAGATTACCACATGGTATCAGTTTGAATAGACATTAAAGAGCCTTTTAATAATGTAAAGTTGTACCTAATCATTTTTATCAAAAGCTGCTGCGAAATATTCTTCATAGCTCTGGATGGTAATTGATCAAATCGAAGGTATAGCTACGACCGCTTCATCCGTAACCCTTAATACCACAGGCTGTCTGAATACAATGACGTTTTTAGCACTACCTATTATTTTAACGACACACTTTGATGGCTTTATGGTAACTTGCCATACGTAAGCAGTAGTTCACATATTTCATAGTACATAGCAATAACATTTTCAAATAGTTCTTTTTGACGTGACAACGTCTTATAATTCGATAGAGCCGGCTGCACGCACGAAAAAACATGACGTCATGCGGCGTTACCTCGCTCTGAATCTAATTCTCTAATTTGAATTTGGAATTATGTTCTTTAAAATTTAAACTTTCAATGATACCAAAACCAGCCAGATACAAATAGTACCTATAGCCAAAGAGATTTTATTACAAGTTTATTCATAGATACTATAATGCGAAATCTATTAAACAAATGAAATTAAATTTTTCTTTTGAAAAATGCTACCATTCCATCAGTATTTTCTTAAGACGTTGTCACGTTCAACTATCGTCAGTAAACCGACTTTACAGACAACCAATTTTTTTTTTGTGGAAAAGGGGACAAAGGAGCTGACGGTTCACCTGATGTAGATCACCGCCGCCCATGGATTTTTGCAACACCAGAGGAATCGCAAATACGTTGCCGGCCTTACAGAAAAAAATACGCTCTCTTTTTGAAGATGTCCAGGTCGTATTGGTTCAGGAAAACCGCTGGGGCTTGTTTTCTCTGTGTAAGAACAATTTTTAGGCCAAATTTGCCGCTACGTAAATTCTACCGCCCTAGGCTCCAGCCTACGCAGCCTACTGGTAAATCCGCCACTAGTTCCACAGTCCTTGTGGTCCGCGGTAGAAAATTGCGCGAATAGCCCACAGTTGGATATGGACAACCAGGCATCAAGACTGTGGAGATGGATTTGACGTCGCGAGGAAGGATGTCGGAATGCAGCAGCACATAGTTTAACTATATTTACAAAATTAAGAGCCTTACCAAAATTAAGTGCCTCAGGGGCAGTCCACTTGATAGGTATCTGTTTCATCCCGCCAGAGACGATGTACTCCTCCTCCTCTCTGGACATGCCGAAATCTGATATCTTGACGATGTTGTCATCTCCGATGAGACAGTTGCGAGCCGCCAAGTCTCTGTGGATGCAGTTTTTGGACTCCAGATACCGCATTCCGTCGGCTGCGTCTCGGCACATCGCCAACAATGATCTTGAACTGAGAGTTGACGCGCGAGTACGCAGGAACGTAAGCAGAGAACCACCTAAAAAGTGATGGTAAAAAAAATGTGAAACGAAAGGGTGATCAGTGCCGTATAAGGAACAACAACACAATTTCGTTAAGAACTTATCGCACTATTTCTTCTTCTTCTTCTTTAATTAAATGGCGTTCGCGATATGTATCGCATTTTGCCAATGTCAAGTCAAAATGTACTAGTAACAGACAATTGTACGGTAGATTGAGGTTAAAAATAGTCTCTCAACACATGTTTTTACTGCAAGAACTCGGGAGAAACCATCGCACTATTTACGACGATTTTACCAAAACCAAATCGTTATCGTTTTCATACATTTTGACAGCTGTCAGTTGTCGGAACGTAACAAAACTATAACGATTTGGTTGGAGTTTTCTCCCGAGTTCTTGTTGTAAAAACACGTCTTGAGAGAGTACATTTTTAACCTCAATCTACCGTACAATTGTCTGTTACTTTAAGTACTTACCTACATTTTTACTTGACATTGGCGAAATGCGTTATATCGCGAACGCCATTTATTTAAACAAGAAGAAGAGGACGATTTGGTTTTGGTAAAAACGTTGTAAGTAGCGCGACAAGGTCCCAGGAAAAATCTAAACAAAATCTTATTGGGAATAATGATGTTGTTATAAGAGTGTTCTTCAGAGTTAAAAAATGGGCATCCTAACTTTGTTGTTGAATCCGGAAAAGACGTTACTTAGTTATTCTTGTTATTTTTGTCTTAATTCACTAAAACAATATTTGGTTGATACCTACACACGGCTGTGCAGATGAGACTACCAAAACTGTTCCATTTCTTCAGCAAATTGTCAACCTTACCCCCAGATATAAAATACAAAGTTTATTGCGTAATTTTTCCGTTTAAAGTGTATAAGTGTAGCCGTCTGTACATTTAACAAACATGCCACAGTAGTAGGTAATATTTAATAATCACTTTTACGGTTTACGGACAGTTATTTACCCAAACGCACGCGGTATTTGGCTTTTACAGTTTATTATTGTTGGCCCGACGTTTCCGTAAAAATAGTTTGACTTTAATATGCGTAGCGCTCGTTTATGATATCTACCAAATGACGTTAAAGTAAAATTTAATGAAAATTATAGGTAATTAATATCAAAGGCAGTTCAAAGTCTCATAAAACATTCAACGTTTCACTATTTTCTTTGTTTTGGATTCGTTTAACCAAAAACAATTGAAGCACCTGTACAAACATCAGTTTCATGGGAACCAATATTTGTTCTCATGAAGTGAACGTTTAGTAGCAGACAGGGTCACTAACCACTACTGCTAACATCCACTAGTTGTGAAGTGTTTGTTTTAAATAGTCTATACCTAAGTACCTATAGCAGTCCACAACTGGGGAATAAGGTAGGTAGGTTTATGCACTGGTCCGCGTGAATTGGCAAAGTTTTGGGCGTCGAGTTCCTCCACGTCACATGAGATAAAATAAATCATAATAATTATCTGGTACACCAACCACTTCCTCACATACTATTCTACGCCTTTCCTGTCCTTCCAAAGGTTGTCTGGAAGAGATCGCTTGTATAGCTATAAGTCTGTCCATTGTACATTGTCTTTGTTACTGATTTATAGCTGCATTGAATATTTACTGGTGTGCAATAAAAAATATTCATGTAGGTATCTATCGCTTAGACAATTTAACACGGGACGTGGTATAGCGCAGATTTAGTACTGAAAACATTCTGCCGTTTTTCGCGGGTGGTGAGGCAAACACGCATAGCACACATTTACTCACTCGTGCACACTGCTGCAAAAATTGTAATCGCTATTTATGAGCGCACACTCGCACGCTCGGCTAACCCGCGTACCACCATATCGCGTAACGGTGTTATATCGTTGTTTCTGTCGCAAAAATAGATGAAAAATTGTATTGTTATGTGAAACATTATTTGAATAGAAAATTACTTCCGTGTGATAAGCAACTCCGTTTTAGGATAACTTTAATGTTTCTCGTCGGGATTGACATAAGCAATCGATCACTTTTCGATTGCTTATGTCAATCCCATACATTTTTTTACTTAGCGATAGCGAGAGCGATTGCCGAAATGCATGTTGTCTAAAGCCTCAGGTTTGCATAATCATTTGTCACTTTCCTTTTTCAAAGTATCTAAATAAATAAATAACAGTAGGTAAGTACGTAGATTAGGACTAATTTTGCGCAACTTTAAGATACCTACAATTTTGTTCGTGTAGGTATAACCTGTGTATATTTCTTTACGTCATTGTATGGAGCTGCGTAAATTCTTTCGCGATTTCAGAGTTGCTTCCATAGTAAAAGGTGTGTATGTTGGTGAGATCTTCAAATTGTTTGAAGTTTGTTGATGCTTTACAAATAACCATGTATGTTTACCTGAAACAAGTTCCATGACGATCATAATCGGTTGCTTCTGGACCGCAATCCCGATGAGCCGCACGATGTTAGGGTGCTGGTACTGCTTCAGTATCCGGCCCTCCTGTAGGAAAGTCCGTTTCTGCTCCTCCGGCAAGGCGTGTCGGCACGTCTTCACTGCCACCTCCTGACCTGTCGTCTTGAGCCGCGCTTTGTATACGTCTCCAAAATTACCCTGGAAATATAAAACGTCTTAATTAGTAGGTATACGCTCATCAGAAGCGAATATTTACTACTTAGTTAGCTGTACCTGTTTAGATTTTAGGCAATCATATTTTTAATCCCCCATGCAAAAAGAGGGGTCTTATAAGTTTGACCTATCTGTGTGTCTGTATGTCTATGTGTCTGTCTGGCATCGTAGCTCTTATACGAATGGATTAATTTTATTGCGTTTTTTTTGTTTGAAAGCTGACGTGATCGGGATGGTTCTTAGATCTAAATTTATGTCGGGGATTACTTAAAATTTTCAATTTTGTAGTTTTATAATGTTAGTAGGTTGGCAGACAATCATACAGCCTGCCTGACGGTAAGCATCTACTGTACCTGTAGACGCTTGTAACACGACGTGACGGACACGTGACACTCGCGCGATGGCAACCCTAATTCCCTTCCCTACAAAGTGGATTACATACATCTTTATTTTCATTCCATTAAGGGAAAGTGATTGGCTTACATGGTAGGTACAATTTAAAGACAAAGGTGTAAGTAAGCACATTTAACACGAAATCGTCGGAGTAGTTGTCCTACCTCTAAATACCGGAGCACAGCGATTGTAGTACCTAATTAGAGACGCTGTTTTTGACAATCTTTGGTGTTGGGCGCAGATGGGTTTTGCAGCCTCTAAAACTGCCTATAGGATTTTTAGTGAAAGAGTCTCTCGCGAAAGAATCTCTGTTAGAATAGTTTAAAAATAATGGTGGTAACTTCTGGGGCTGAAAAAATACCACAGAAAAACGTTTAATTTTTTATATAATAGGCAAGTACAGAATAACCGCCCCTTAAAATTATAGCTATCTACATAACCTGGTATGATCAATTAGGTAATTCTTGGATATGCACTAGAAACGTTTCTTCGAAGACTCGTGTTTTTTAGAATTTTCATCTAATTCAAAATTAGGTAGGTACACGGGGTAACAAATAGGTACCTAGGTTTAAAATCTCTTTTCCTCCGGTTTAATTGACCGGCAGTCAATTATTGTCACAAAACCACCACATTTCTGGATGATGTGGTTTCCGCATTGTGAACGCCGCAAACATGGAGGTACAAACATTTGATAAAGAATATTTGGTGATCCTAGTTTTGAGGAAATGCCACTTAAAACAATGCTCTAAATAGAAGCTACTTTCAAGTAACTTGTAATGAAGCGACTCGCCTATATTATTTAAGCCAAATTAAATATGTAATTAACTTCTGCTATGAATACTAGATAACGAATATAGATATAGGGTTCTCATGATAAATTATATTTTATATCTACAGATAAAGTTGAGAGACATTTATATCTATTTTTACTTAGTAGTAGTGTACTTATTGCAAAAGGTGTTTGGGCAAATAATGCGAATAAATACCAATATTTTTTCAACTTCTCAAATAGAAGGCATGTCTTCAGTATTTGACTTTTTTCTTGATGTTAGCATTAAAACACTTCGCCCCAAGCGAAGTGCACGTCAACAGACCTTCATGCATGATGGCGACTGATGAGGTAAAAATCCTACTCTAAAATTCTCAACGTCATACACACCAGAAAACTTTTATTTCAATGATTCCTCATGACTGATCGTCAACACGGGTGCTTATGCATCAAAATAGCACCTCTTTCACTGCACAAGGAAACTGTAGATCGGCAGTGTAACAGAGAAAGAGCATACTAACGCGTATATTAGAGCGAGATAGATGGACGAGACCATTTCAACATACACGCAGGCGACCTAGGTAGGCCTCTCAGACATGTAGAAAAGACAGCAACTGTCAGACTGCAGTACTATTTTTCACGCACACATGCGCATTGCTCACACATTAGTGCATTTTTTTGGCAAGTTGTTTAGGAAACAATCTAGGTACCTATTCTATATTTTTGTACACAACTCAAGTTAAAAACCAACTTTGATTTCTTTGTTTCGGCCACACACATAACGAATGAATGAAGAAAATAATGAATAATTAAGTAACAGTTCAGATACGAAAATCCGACGACGCCGGGAATCCCCGCTATTGACGTTAAGTGGCGCGTTCCGATACACAGTCGTTAAATGCGATAAATATTATCGATTATACTTATCAACTTATATTTATCTGGATGATTATCACTTCAAACCCTGTCTCAAAAACTTTGTGATTCCGTGTCTATGAATCACGATACGCCTTCGTGGACAGTGTCACTTACCCGTCCGATCTTGTCCAAGAGCTGCACGTCGTCGTTATTGAGTTCCCAGTTCTCCCTCGGGACGGCTCGTCGCAGCAGCGCCCCCGAGCGCGCCGTCACTGGCACGCCGCTGGTTCGCTGCCACGCGATCAGCTCCGCCACTGACGGGAATGCCGCGCCTTCGAAACGGTAGTGCCCCTGTGGAATTGTCAAACGTTTAAACTGCTTCTCTTTCATTCTATAAGTACATGTGAATTTTTAGGGGCTTTCGAGCGGAAGCCCTTGTAATAGATAGGATAAACAACTCTTGCTATAGGACCATCAACGAACGGAAAATCAACTGTTTCATACATTTTGGTTGCATTTGTATGGAACAGCTGATTTTTTTCCGTGATTTCGATGTTGGTCCCATAGCATAGATAGAGTTGCTTGTGTATAAAACATCCCATAGCAAGAGTTGTTTGTATTGACCACAGATTTAGTATTGACTAAGGTACCTATTAAAATGACTCCGGCTCGACAGCCACTAAAAAATTCCCAGTCCGAGAGGAAAAACAATCCTTTTGTACCATACACACGAACTGATACTAATGGATGGGGGGCTATTATCATTTCGTTCGATAGAAGCGTTGAATCGTTTGACACTTGTCTAGGTCCCAGGTCCAAAGGTCTCGAAACCACCGAGCATGTATGAGGACAATGATGAAAGGAGACGAAGCGCGAGAAATATGTAAGGATCGTAGCAAGTGGAAACAACTGATCTCTGCCTACCACAATGGGAAAAAGGCGTGACTTTATGTATGTATCTAAAACATGGGCGCGTTATTATAAAACATGGACTAAAGTTAGTCATAGTTTAAAACTGATGCTGTCAGTTTTATTTGCTGAATGAAAGACAGAGTTAGCGTCAGTTTCAAATATGGATTTATTATTACTGACGTTTATAGATTGGCAATGAATCGACTAGGGTGAGACCAAAAAAATACACCGATGTGTGCGTAATGCGATGTGTGCATGATAAATAGTACTGCAGTCTGATAGTTGCTGTCTTTTCTACGTGACTGACAGACCTCCTTAGGCCCCCTGCGTGTACGTGAAATGGTCTCGTCTATCTATCTTGCTCTAATATACGCGTTAGTATGCTCTTTCTCTTTTACATTGCCGATCTACAGTTTCCTATATCTATGGTTTTAAACCACGACTAACTTTAGTCCATATTTTATAATAAGGGGGAGGAAGATTGAGTAATAGTCTATCTGTCAGATTTGCGCGTAATATTTACACGCACACCTCTTTCAATACCATCGGTGTTTATTACTCAATTTTCCTTTCATTCATTGAACATACAATCTACGTCATCGTTCCTACGGAGTGTTACACAAACACTTAGCAGACTATTTTCTTACAATGACGTCAGTGTTCAGGAAAATTACGCAGGCGGTGTGGGTGATATAATTATTGAAACAGTATACAAAAGTATTCTAAGTATAGATTGAATTTCGATAGTTCTCTACAAATTCAGTGACGGTAAAGCTAAAATAATATTTCGTCTGATTCACTTTGCCACATATTACCTATATGGTAGATAGAATGCGGTCTGGTTACCGAAATTATTTAATAATCATAATAAATGAATTGTATAACTATGTTTTTTGGTAATTATCAAACAAAGAAATAACTTCAATAACGGAATGTCCCAAATATTGTGTGGTCAATAACCCCTCGTAGTAAAATTTCCATAATTTATAGACGATAATTTTAATATACATAGAATAGGTACTCAGATTGATTCACATTTTTATGGCAGATGAAACTGCGCAATAATATCCCTGATATGGAATAGGTACTGGAATTTCGTCTCCTAAAAAAGAAATGCGTACTGGTTCTCGAGAAAAATTACAAATTAATTTGCAAACGCTTTGCAACCTTTAATTTTTAAGCATTATTAACATTCATCAAAATGTATTCAAAGCTAGCTTTAGTAATAATAGAGCAATTGGGTACTAATTAATTATTGCATCACTTCATCTAATCAACAATAGGCATTTCATACTAGCTTTTGTCCGCGACTTCGTCAGCGTGGAATAGTTATTTTGTACTTTTGTATGGCTTCCATATGATTTATATTTCTTACCAATGCCTCAATTCAGAGTTTTATGGTTTTATCTTTAACAGTGACGAACTTTCACACAAACTTGCGTTCCTTATTTCAGCCCCTCAAGCCTTTTTTTCGCAATAAAAGATAGACTTTCCCAAAGTCTATTTAATATTTGTACCAAATTTCATCAAAATGAGTTCAGTGGCTTAGGCGTTAAAGAGTAACAGGCAGACAGAGAGTCAGTTTAACTTTCGCATTATAGTATTAATAGGGACATTATAATATTAGTAGGGATTAATAGAAGTGTTACCTCAGGCGTTGTTTGTACAATGAAGTGTTTGTGCTGTCCCCAGCACACGGACAGAACCAATTGCCTCGCATGGTTCCTCGTCGTCTCTCGCACTAGGTAGTCTCCATCAGCTCGTAATAGCCGCACTACCTCTTCCCTCGGAAGAACACCATGGAACCACTCTTGCTCCACCAAGGAACGCTCCGTTTCACTGACATTCACCTAAACATTTCAATAATCAATTATTTCGATAGTAATTAATACTAGTGCAATAAGTAACATTTTCTAGTATTAATGGCAGAACACATAAAACTTTTATATTTAATTACAACGATTATATTTTACGTCTTACATAAAGAACTTCGCGAAAACAAAATTTAAGTGCATAATAACTCTTTCTCGGAATACGATTCTTAAAGTTTATATTTTATCACCACTCAGTGTTTATGATGTTTTATAATATCACTTCAAAGTATTAGTACCAACTACGAAATTCACATTTTAAAAATATCCGATAATACAACAAAAGCAAACACAGGGATGTATCTATTGGGATTGATACATAGAAAAAACAACATATTCATGCCACGTGCTACATTTCAGAGGTTTTAGTCTGATATTTGTTACAAATAAAGATGCTGTTAATAGTCTTCAGTCTACAGATTAGATAAGATCATAATTTTCACAACTTTTTGACTACTTACAACAGAAACAACACACAAAACTCAAACGGTATGACATACTAGTTCCTTCTCCAACTCGAGTTGTAATTGTTTCAATCGCTTCTTCCTTCGCGGGACCACTACAGGCGGTGGCAATTCCGAGTGCATAATGTACATTGCAAACGGATCCATTTCTCAACTCCGAACAACCTCACTACTCGCGTCGCACATAATAGCTATAGTTTATTATCTTTTTATTTTCATTGGTAGACAGGAAAAGAAGCAAAACAGGATGAACTTGGCGTAAAAACCGCAACCTATAAACGCGCAGACACCGAGTAAACAGCGGCACATTTCTGGAACGTCGCAAACGGCTTTACCTTGATTTTGAAACTGAGTTTTAGTGAGAGCCTGTGCTATTTTAATTTTATTCGAAAGCTTATTCCGGAGCGAAGTTCGTGCGGTGTACGGTGCCTATATTTAACTGCCACGCTGAAACAAATTTTGCAGAAATAGTGACGCGCCGTGGGAGAGGGAAGCTTCATGCACTGATCCCATGCCGTGCGCGTGACTACTAGGTACGCGGTTAATGGCACTCACCACACCGTTAGGACACTTGACTACACGACTCTTGCGTCTCTTTCTGAAAACGCTTTGGCCTTTCACACGACAATTCACATAGATATCCATGCGCTTATGGAAGCGGCGTTTCAACAGCTTGATTCGCCTTTTGGGGAGAGCCAACACTTTTACCGTATCGGCTGGTCCTTCGCTACTACTTCTATAAGTCTTAGGAGGCAACGCGGGGCTGGAAGGCGCAGATTTGCGCCGGAACGGTCGTGTGAAAAATCTGAAGAACGGCTTCGGAGGTATTACCGAATGGAGATGCAACCGTAGAGCATCTACCGACGATTTCGACCCAAGCGATGTTCGGTCCTGACAATTGAATTTAACTTAAATATTAAATACTCTAAATGTTACTAAAGACAAAATATAACATTTGTTTAGGAGCAAGCATCGTACCTGATGATCTGGTGAGCTTCCATCTAAGCTGTCTACTCCAACAGTCTCCGCAGATAAATCTGGGCATCCACTGGGCGCTTCCTCGCAACCCAATTCAGCCAGAGCAGATCGAATCATTTCTGCTTGTTTGGCACATTTACGTTCTGCTACTCGGAGCTCCAGCAATTTGACAGGCTCAGGTGTCGTGACTGGAATTGGTGGTGGTGAATGCCTAAAAATATTAAATAAGCATTAGAAAAAGTTCTTTAAATAGCTGACGGAATTAATGTGTCTATTTTGCGCATAATCATTTATAAGCAGTAGGTAAAATTGTCAATTATAAGCAGTAGGTAGTAATTGATTGCTAAAAAATACCTGTCAATTCCGTTAACTCCATTCGTGAGCCCAGTATTGTTGTTCTTGCAGACTCCATTGCCTATGATTTCTGGACCTTGCAATGCCGTCTGCTTCTCCCTGTTGTCTTGTAACGTTGTCTCTAACTCTGTCAATTTTTCTTTCAGCCATTCTACTGTTAAATTGTCTACAGTCAGCTGATTTGGTTGAAGCTTGCCACTGGTGTCTTCGACGAGACTCTCGTCAAATGTGAATGAAATGGGCGTCGAAGGAGGTGACCTGAAATTATAGACTTTTTAGCATCTTCTAATGCTGTGCAATTGTTTTTATACTTATTTATTCAAAATTATACTTTCTAGTAATTTAAATTAATATTAAAGTTCTATTGACTCTTTAATTAAGGTTTGATTAAATGATCCTACACTTAAACTTTTGTATTTAAACTTTAACTATTGTATTGACATGCTCTCAAGTAGAATTGGCTGCGCAATAGAAAAACACATGAATGGCACTGAGTGATTATAAATCTGCCTACTAAGTTAGAAGCGCCGGTTTATTTTTTCATTTTGCTTATACCTACCTACAGGATGTCCCAAAAAATAGTGTAAAGCTGAAGCCCAGAGATAGAGTAGCCCTAGACAAACCCAAATAACCCCTATGTATGTTCTACGATTTTTGTAGTTTTCGAGTTATGATTGCTTAAAGTTTTTTTAGGAATTTCTGACTTTCAAGACATTATTGTGCATAATGATGTGATAAACATAGATGCAGCCTTGATTTTTTTTCTCACATAGCTGAATATCAAACAAAGTCACCTTTTTCCTCAGGTGTAAATACAGTACAGCAAAAAATAGTAACCCGTCATTTCAAAACATGTCCGTTTTATCATCAATCTACCATAAAAAATTCATCGAGCTTGTTGCACTGTGTTTACATCTGAGGAGAACGGTGATGACTTAGTTTGGCTAGTCATGTATTCAGCTATGTGAGGAAAACAATCAAGGCTGTATCTAAGTTTACAACCTCATAAAACACAAAAATGACTTGAAAGTCATAAACTACTAAAAAAAAACTTTAAAAAATCATAACTCGAAAACTACAAAAAACGTAGAACATACATAGGGGTTATTCGGGTTTGTCTAGGGCTGCTCTATCTCTGGGCTTCACCTTTACACTATTTTTTGGGACATCCTGTATATCGTAGCAGTTTTTATGAACATATGAAATTCTCTATGTTTACCATAATCCTATGATTATCTGATAACTAAAGTAGTATCCATGGGATAAGTTTTCATAGATAAAAAATTTGAAGAAGCTAATTGTTATTTTTTTATTATTTTTTATTTAACTATAGTAGAAAAAGTCTACTTACTTGTACTTTTCCAAAAACTCCTTGTATTCGTCTTGGGGCCTAAGGTTTTGTACTGTCGTTTCGATCTTGCTCGATATCTCCCTAAACTTTTCCGTGCTAAAATCGGAACGCTGCACCACCTCCAGCAAAATCCCTTTCCTGTTCAAAACAGACGAATGACGTAAGCAACAATAAGGAAATGAGCGCCGTGTACAATTTATGTTATCTCAATTCATTTACGCGATAACTGTATTGAGTCTGTTGCCTTTTAAATTAAAATTTGCAATTTATTTATTTATTTATAATAAGTACATTAACAGATTAAAGTCACTAAAGTATTAAATATAGGCAAATTAACAATCTTCGCTAGACAATAATCCAATATAAATGTACATAGCGTGATTTACTAATATATCATAACATCATAACGCGTGTGTCTGAGTTAATTAAAATAATGTGGCAAAATATGATGAATAAGAATCTTAAACTAAACAAAACTAAAGACTAAAATATAAAAAAACAAAAGTAACGAAACAATTAGATTATTTTATGAAAGATAACATTTGATATATTAAATAATAATTAAATAACAATTTATATAAACAACCAACCATTACGATACCGAACCAGAAGTTGAGGCAGAGCATATACTGATTTTGAGCGTGTCTGAGATTACTTTAGTACTTACTTTAGTTCGCAACTAAGTACGTATTTTTACTTATTAAATATGCATATTATTCTGCTAACTATAAAACTGTTTGTCGGCATGTTTCCCTGGTTAGGTACATAGATTATACCAGCAGCGTAAACTAAAATAACAAAACCACAATATCCAATAATTGTATTGTAGTAGACCCCATCTATCACTTATGTTTATTAATTTCTAGCACTCCGCCGACGACATCGTCGGTGTGGAGTTTTTTTTTAAATTAAATTCCCTATGTTCATTAGGGATAATGTGGAAATCTAAATGTAAAATTATTTTTCAAATCGGTCCAGTAGTTTCGGAGCCTATTCATTGCAAAAAAAAAACAAACAAATCCTTCTTCTTTATAATATTACTACAAAGACCGAAGTGCAGCCTTGTTTCTATTATCCTTACTAATATTATAAATGCAAAAGGAACTCTGTCTGTCTGTATGTTACGCAATCACGCCTAAACCGATTTTAATGAAATTTTGAACAGAGATAGCCTACATTCTCAGAAAGAGCATAGGCTACTTTTCTAAAAAGGGCTGTAAAGGGCTGAAATAGGGGATGAAAGTTTGTATGGAAATTACGTCATTTTTAAAGCCAGAAGCTTGAAATTCATTATTTCGGCTTTTGATTAGATATAAATAAATACGACATTAAAAGTTTATACCCTAAGGGGGGTAGAAATAGGGGATTAAGTGTTTGTAAGCAAAGTTTGTTACTATCACGCAAAAGCTACTGAACTGATTTTAATGAAACTTCACAGTAATATAGGTCATACATCAGAATAACATAATTTAACCGAATAACATAATTTAACCGAGATTAACGCGAGGGAAGCCGCGGGTGACTATTAGTGAACTTATAAATCGCAATATTACTTTCAGACACTTTCTTGTTATTTGTCATGTATGTAATTTGTCAATTCGTCGTGAATGTTGCTGTCACCCATTGCCTTGTACGTTTGCCAAAGTCAGTAATTACCATGATTCGGTTAGAAATGTCTTTTTCTGAGCTATACGACGAATTGGATGCCGAATTGGGACCCGCTTGTAAAGCTAGGTGTAAAGCATAGCGCAGTTGAAACATTATAATTTATTGTAATTTTGCAGATAAAGCTGTGTTTGCTTGAAACTTAAAAATATATTCTATCTCTCAGCTAAAATCAAAAAGCTCTTTATTTAAATGGACTTTGCTAAGTACTTTTAAACCGTCAAAAACCCTACCAATGTTTCAAAACAAAATAATTTTGACACTTTAATAAATTACTATATGCTGATTATTTTAATTTACGATGCATTTTGAATAAACACAAAATATCAGAGATTAAACAAATAAAACAATATGACTATGGTTTTGGATATCTTAATGGATTGATTACGCCTAATATAATCTGGTAATATATAAAAAAAAATTGAGGAGGAAATTGAATATGCGGCAAACTTAGGCAAATTACTAAAAAAAACTTGACAATCTGCTGATTTCATTAGTCCCTCACAAGTCCCTCATGACATGACATAAGCTGTTATGTCATAAATATAGCTCGTCACTGAGACTCGTCATGATCAGATATACATACCTATACCTACCAATGCTTATGTAATGCTGGCAAGAATATTTTTTTCAAAATCCCTTCGATCATTCTTTATAAAGTTTTCCGTGTTCTTTTCTTATGTTGTATATACAAGGCAAAATACAGGCGAATTTTAGCCCATTGATCTTGGCTTCTTAAATATAATAATATAAGTATAACTCTTTATTGCACTTAATAACATAAAAATATCAAATAAACAGTGATGCAGTTTGCAGAACTTATCTCTATAAGAGATATTTTCCAGACAACCCAAAAACGTAGGTCTAAAAACCTGGCGGTGGAAAATCAGCGAAAATGAAAAAAAAAAACACGAAAATTTGTGGCTTTTTTGTTGCTAATTAGTTGCTAGAACACCGATTTTGTTGCTCGAACCGATCGCCAGAAATCGGCAACAGTTCTAGATTTATATTAAGATAGCGTGAAAATTACTCGATTTTGACAAAACCGATCAAACAAATGAGGGTAAATTTGTTGCTAATTTGTTGCTATAAGATGTTACGGAAGAAAGTGGAAAAAAAAATTATTCACATTTTATTTAACCTTGTTAAATTTGATAACGTCCACGCTAGCTTAATCCTCCATTTTTCCATTGAAATTTCCTAACAATAATTTGTTGCTGCGCACAGAAGGTCTTGTCTGAGTGCAAAGAGTCAGCAACAAAATAGAAACCGGAAGTCGGTAGTGTCCAAACACTACCGACTTCCGGTTAGCAATCAAACCGGCCACGCTAGCTTAATGCTCGATTTTTCCAAGGAAAAATCCTAATAATAATTTGTTGCTGCGCACAGAAGGTCTTCTCTGAGTGCAAAGAGTCAGCAACAAAATAGAAACCGGATGTCGGTAGTGTTTGGAGACCGGTAAGCAATCAAACCGGCCACGCTAGCTTAATTCTCGATTTTTCCAAGGAAATTTCCTAATAATGATTTGTTGCTGCGCACAAAAGTTCTTCTCTGAGTGCAAAGAGTCAGCAACAAAATAGAAACCGGATGTCGGTAATGTTTGGAGACCGGTAATCAAACAAACCGGCCACGCTAGCTTAATCCTCCATTTTTCCATGGAAAAATCCTAATAATAATTTGTTGCTGCGCACAAAAGGTCTTCTCTGAGTGCAAAGAGTCAGCAACAAAATAGAAACCGGGAGTCAGTAGTGTTTAGAGACCGGTAATCAAACAAACCGGCCACGCTAGCTTAATCCTCCATTTTTCCATGGAAAAATCCTAATAATAATTTGTTGCTGCGCACAGAAGGTCTTCTCTGAGTGCAAAGAATCAGCAACAAAATAGAAACCGGATGTCGATAGTGTTTGGAGACCGGTAAGCAATCAAACCGGCCACGCTAGCTTAATTCTCGATTTTTCCAAGGAAATTTCCTAATAATAATTTGTTGCTGCGCACAGAAGGTCTTCTCTGAGTGCAAAGAGTCAGCAACAAAATAGAAACCGGGATTCAGTAGTGTTTAGAGACCGGTAATCAAACAAACGGGCCACGCTAACTTAATCCTCCATTATTCCATGGAAAAATCATAACAATAATTTGTTGCTGCGCACAGAAGGGCTTGTCTGAGTGCAGAGAGTCAGCAACAAAATAGGAGCCGGAAGTCAGTAGCTGATAGAGACCGGTAAGCAATCTTTTCATGGAAATTTCCTAATAATGATTTGTTGCTGCGCACAAAAGGTCTTCTCTGAGTGCAAAGAGTCAGCAACAAAATAGAAACCGGATGTAGGTAATGTTTAGAGACCGGTAATCAAACAAACCGGCCACGCTAGCTTAATTCTCCATTTTTCCATGGAAAAATCTTAATAATAATTTGTTGCTGCGCACAGAAGGTCTTCTCTGAGTGCAAAGAGTCAGCAACAAAATAGAAACAGGGAGTCGGTAGTGTTTGGAGACCGGTAATCAAACAAACCGGCCACGCTAGGTTAATCCTCCGATTTTCCATGGAAAAATCCTAATAATAAGTTGTTGCTGCGCACAGAAGGTCTTCTCTGAGTGCAAAGAGTCAGCAACAAAATAGAAACAGGGAGTCGGTAGTGTTTGGAGACCGGTAAGCCGGTTATTACCGGTCTCCAAACATTACCGACATCCGGTTTCTATTTTGTTGCTGACTCTTTGCATTCAGAGAAGACCTTTTGTGCGCAGCAACAAATCATTATTAGGAAATTTCCTTGGAAAAATCGAGAATTAAGCTAGCGTGGCCGGTTTGATTGCTTACCGGTCTCCAAACACTACTGACTTCCGGTTTCTATTTTGTTGCTGACTCTTTGCACTCAGACAAGACCTTCTGTGCGCAGCAACAAATTATTGTTAGGAAATTTCAATGGAAAAATGGAGGATTAAGCTAGCGTGGCCGGTTTGATTGCTTACCGGTCTCCAAACACTACCGACATCCGGTTTCTATTTTGTTGCTGACTCTTTGCACTCAGAGAAGACCTTTTGTGCGCAGCAACAAATCATTATTAGGAAATTTCCTTGGAAAAATCGAGAATTAAGCTAGCGTGGCCGGTTTGATTGCTTACCGGTCTCCAAACACTACCGACTTCCGGTTTCTATTTTGTTGCTGACTCTTTGCACTCAGACAAGCCCTTCTGTGCGCAGCAACAAATTATTATTAGGATTTTTCCATGGAAAAATGGAGGATTAAGCTAGCGTGGCCAGTTTGTTTGATTACCGGTCTCCAAACACTACCGACTTCCGGTTTCTATTTTGTTGCTGACTCTTTGCACTCAGACAAGACCTTCTGTGCGCAGCAACAAATTATTGTTAGGAAATTTCAATGGAAAAATGGAGGATTAAGCTAGCGTGGCCGGTTTGATTGCTTACCGGTCTCCAAACACTACCGACATCCGGTTTCTATTTTGTTGCTGACTCTTTGCACTCAGAGAAGACCTTCTGTGCGCAGCAACAAATTATTATTAGGAAATTTCCATGGAAAAATCGAGAATTAAGCTAGCGTGGCCGGTTTGATTGCTTACCGGTCTCCAAACACTACCGACATCCGGTTTCTATTTTGTTGCTGACTCTTTGCACTCAGAGAAGACCTTCTGTGCGCAGCAACAAATTATTATTAGGATTTTTCCATGGAAAAATGGAGGATTAAGCTAGCGTGGCCGGTTTGTTTGATTACCTGTCTCCAAACATTACCGACATCCGGTTTCTATTTTGTTGCTGACTCTTTGCACTCAGAGAAGACCTTTTGTGCGCAGCAACAAATCATTATTAGGAAATTTCCTTGGAAAAATCGAGAATTAAGCTAGCGTGGCCGGTTTGATTGCTTACCGGTCTCCAAACACTACCGACTTCCGGTTTCTATTTTGTTGCTGACTCTTTGCACTCAGACAAGCCCTTCTGTGCGCAGCAACAAATTATTATTATGATTTTTCCATGGAAAAATGGAGGATTAAGTTAGCGTGGCCTGTTTGTTTTTATTACCGGTCTCTAAACACTACTGACTTCCGGTTTCTATTTTGTTGCTGACTCTTTGCACTCAGAGAAGACCTTCTGTGCGCAGCAACAAATTATTATTAGGATTTTTCCATGGAAAAATGGAGGATTAAGCTAGCGTGGCCGGTTTCTTTGATTACCGGTCTCCAAACATTACCGACATCCGGTTTCTATTTTGTTGCTGACTCTTTGCACTCAGAGAAGACCTTTTGTGCGCAGCAACAAATTATTATTAGGATTTTTCCATGGAAAAATGGAGGATTAAGCTAGCGTGGCCGGTTTGTTTGATTACCGGTCTCCAAACATTACCGACATCCGGTTTCTATTTTGTTGCTGACTCTTTGCACTCAGAGAAGACCTTTTGTGCGCAGCAACAAATCGTTATTAGGAAATTTCCTTGGAAAAATCGAGAATTAAGCTAGCGTGGCCGGTTTGATTGCTTACCGGTCTCCAAACACTACCGACATCCGGTTTCTATTTTGTTGCTGACTCTTTGCACTCAGAGAAGACCTTCTGTGCGCAGCAACAAATTATTATTAGGATTTTTCCTTGGAAAAATCGAGAATTAAGCTAGCGTGGCCGGTTTGATTGCTAACCGGAAGTCGGTAGTGTTTGGACACTACCGACTTCCGGTTTCTATTTTGTTGCTGACTCTTTGCACTCAGACAAGACCTTCTGTGCGCAGCAACAAATTATTGTTAGGAAATTTCAATGGAAAAATGGAGGATTAAGCTAGCGTGGACGATATCAAATTTAACAAGGTTAAATAAAATGTGAATAATTTTTTTTTTCCACTTTCTTCCGTAACATCTTATAGCAACAAATTAGCAACAAATTTACCCTCATTTGTTTGATCGGTTTTGTCAAAATCGAGTAATTTTCACGCTATCTTAATATAAATCTAGAACTGTTGCCGATTTCTGGCGATCGGTTCGAGCAACAAAATCGGTGTTCTAGCAACTAATTAGCAACAAAAAAGCCACAAATTTTCGTGTTTTTTTTTTTCATTTTCGCTGATTTTCCACCGCCAGGTTTTTAGACCTCAAAAACGTGAGTAGTGAGAGATACTAAGTTGTTAGATAGGAGATGCAAAAGCGCAATACAAATTTAATTTTATTTGAAAAATAAAAATAAAAATATCTACTATGTTTCTACGAAGTCAACTTACTTGTTTACTTATCTTATACTATGTTTATATGACCAAATTTCCTTTTCTATTCATAAGTAATATGAAGATGCGTTAATCGAGATCAACAAAGTTTGCTTATGTTCATAGGATGCGGTGACCGCTTTCCACCAGGCGGACCGTATGCCTGTTTGCCCCAATGTGGTATAAAAAAATTAGCAAAGTAAAAATTAACAAAGGTGCAAGTTTCGGCGGTGATCTCCATCGGATCCGCAATAATTGTCTACTCTAGGAATGAATAATGCAACGCGAAAGTTTAAATATTACATTGTTCACCGCGGGACGAAAGTGACAGATTACCAACGAGGGAGCAGTTTGTGGCCCGAAGGCGCAGCCGAGGGCCACGTATAATAAAATTATAAAGAGATTATGATTATGCAACACTAGTTGCAGATGTTCTGCGAAACACCGACCAACCAATGGCCTGTAGTTGTCGCGCACCCCGCTGGCGATGCCGATGGCGGCGTGTCGCATTAGAAATAGATTTTGATACAACTTTTCCTCCCGCTAAACACGTTAGAAATGGAATTTCATACAACTTTTCCTCCCGCATATTTAGGTCCAAGAAAAGATCAACTTTCTCTTTTCAATTTGAGGGAAAAATAGCTACTGTTCCGATCACGTGTAGTAGAAATGTTATTTACTTCAGAATATGTATGGAACTGACCATGAGGTAGCGGTAGCCTCTCCCTGCCGTCGCTGCTGGTCCAGCAAGGCCGGTAGTGCGGCGGTCCTTAGCGCCCTCTCGCACTCTGTGGCCTCTGCCAGCAGTAACACATACTCGTTGTGTGCCCTGTGCAACCTCCGGCAGGCCTTTTTGTACTTGTCGCGGGTTTCGTCTAATTTGCGACCTCCACGGCTTGTCGGACCTGAAACGAGAAGGTAATCTATATAATACCTATGTAATAAAACTTAATAACATTTAGATCTAAGCAAACTAAATAGTATTTTTAAATAGTTACTTTAAATTAAATTCTTCAATTGCTTTCGCTAATAGATAAGGACCAACCACATTTGCAAATAAATGATGTTTGATTACTACTGATGAGAAAAGAGCGGTTTGTATGATCGGATATGATCCCATGGATGTTGCTTGTTTTAGTGTATACGTCCAGTTAACTCTTGAGATGACCTGATAGAACACATGTCGTGACATTCAAGGTTGATGGTCCCTTATGTGGTTGCAGTGGACCGGACTGACACCTGCAGCACCAGATGCCAGATTCATAAATCAAGACTAGGGGTACCAAGATGGCAAAATTTGGTGCTCTTGCTCCAGAGCCTACGAATTGGCGATTCTATGAAACGAATTCGGATGAATAGACTGGCGGATATCGACGAGGAGTAGGTTCCCAAGTTACACAAAACACTTATTTTCCCCGGTCGATAGGATGATGTAGTGGCAAAAGATATTAATGAAATGTAGGCCTTTTCAAAGGTTATAGTTTAAATACTTATATGTGTAAATAGACTGGCGGATATTGACGAGGAGTACTTAGGTTCCCAGTTACACAAAACACTTATTTTCCGCGGTCGATAGGATGATTTCAAAGGGTATAGGTTTATATGTGTAATCTGGCTCGGTGAAATGCTTCGACAAACCCCGGTTCGTCCCCAGTAAGGGCATGGGGGAAACCGGAGTGGTTTAGCAGATATTCCCAGTGCCGTGGTGATCAGGTCCTTAGCGACCCCTGCACAGGCCCACGTCTAGCCGATGGTCCGCTGGTCCTCTAAGCCAGCGGTTTAGGGTATCGTCCGTAAGCGGATTAACACTCCAATAAAAAAAAGGTTTATATGTGTAAAAGTGTATGTAGGTATGTATAACTACGCTTTTTAAAATTGCTCTATTCTACCAAAGACAGGGTTATTATAGACTGAATGTATTATTATAGTTATCAAGTTGGTTAAAGCAAAAGTGTTTCAAAATAGCAGGAATAAAAAGAAGGAAGGAGGAATGTTTTTAATATAGGCACAAATTAGACTAGAATTAAACATGAAATTCGACTTACACTTACATTTAAGGTAGTTCTCCTCAAACTTGGTCCTCATCTGTTTGTAAGACTCGAGGCATTTTTGGTACTCGCTCTGCTTCCTCTGGACCTCCTCAGACAACTGCAGACAAAACGTACAACCATTAACTATGGTACTTCTCTTTTTTATATGGGTACAATGGATAGGAAACAAAAATATGAATAGGACCCGCGTTATGAAAAGCGGTCACTATAGCTTAAAGACGAAGATTTTGCTTCTCAACACCATACTTGTAACTACATATAATTAAGAGAACCAATTGACCAAAACTGAGAATAGCATGTTTCTTATGAGCCAATTATGAAAGTTTTCACACAGTTCACTTAATCATAATTAATTGAATAAAGAGTTGACGATGCGATGCGTTTTTCTCGGCTATTAAATGGTGCATGCTAATTAATTAATCATCTATCGCATATTTTACCTCATCTAAATGTTATCTTTAACACCAATACTTAAAAAGTGAATGCATTCAGTCAGATAAACTTCAGTGAGAAATTATTTTAATCAAGCTATTCATAAGACCTATTACAGCTAAAAGTTATCAATAGTTTTTCTGATAATAACTCTTAAACAGTCTTTAAAAAACCGGACAAGTGCGAGTCGCACTCGCCCACCGAGGGTTCCGCACAAATTTTTACAGCATAAACGGCCGTAACTTTTTTTGCGTTAACTTATAGACGTTTGATTTTGTCACAGCTTCAAGGGACTGTAGACTAGGGTATATGGTTTTAATTTAAATACGATACCTCCACGCGTTCTCGAGATAAAGGCAAACCTCGATGATTGATTACGTAATTTAAATAGACTATATTTTTGATAGTTTAATTACAAATGTATAGTTTTCAGAGTTTTTCCTGTAGTACCTGTAGTATGGCAAGTAATATCGTCTGATATTGCTTGTCAAATTTCATAGTTCTAGGTCAACGGGAAGTATCCTATGATTATTTTAATTAACTTGAAAGTGTCGAACTATACGTTTTTGCGGCATAAACGGCCTATCTTTTTTGCGTTAGCTAAGAAGTTTTTTTTTACTTCGAGGGACCATAGACCTACCTACCGGTGTGACAGACAGACGTACAACAAAGTAATCCTATAAGGTTTCTGTCTGTTCGTGTTTCCTTTTGAGGTACGGAACCCTAAAAAGTAGCTTCGTCTATACAATTAGAAGTGTATTTTTCATATTCTTTAGAGAAAGTTTTAATTTTCAAACACGAATGAAATAGTTTTTATTAGAAAAATATGAAAAACATCCAAATCATAAAGTTCTTTACTTAAATGGACATCGCTAAGTCCTTTAAATTGTGATTTACGAATACAATGAGTTCGAGTGTTCCGATCGTTCGTGCTTTAAAATATGTTCCGTTCAATAGTTGACAAAAAGCTGTCGGAGCCTAATGTGGTAATCAGCACTCAATGTTTAAACATCGGCTTTCGAGTGCCTCCGGAAATGTTCGACATTCTGATACACGCTCGACGTCACCGAGACGCGATGGCAGACAGGCGAATACGTGTACCATAATACATTATTTTATAATAATACTAGCTGACCCGGCAAACGTTGTTTTGCCTTATAAATTAAAAAAAAATTAAGGGTGAACAACCCTAATCACTTAGGGGTATGGAAAATAGATAGTAGCCGATTCGCAGACCTACTAAATACGCATACAAAGTTTCATGACAATCGGTCAAGCCGTTTCGGAGGAGTACCTACGGTAACTAACATTGTGACATGGAAATTTTATATAAAAGACTAGCGACCCGTCCCGGCTTCGCACGGGTGCAATGCTTATGTAAATATGCATGTATTATACATATAAACCTTCCTTAAGAATCACTCTATCTATTTAAAAAAACCGCATCAAAATCCGTTGCGTAGTTTTAAAGATCTAAGCATACATAGGGACAGACAGACGGCGGAAGCGACTTTGTCTTATACTATGTATTGATAAACAATATATCATAGGCACTATCAATAACGTTAATAATTCTCTGACGTCGATAATCATTAGAATTAGATTTCAACCTTTTAGAATATAAGTAGATACGGTATGCTTAAATTATTTTAAATACACAATTGAAGAAAAAAATTATAATTTGAGTAGGTACCTATTCGAATATCTGACTAAAATAGAGACCTACTACTCACACAAAATTAAAAAGTAAATAACAATAATGTTAAGTGTTAAAAAATCCATTAATCATTTTAGGATATCTTCCTCAAAAGTAATCATCAGATGAATCACCTGAACCTTAATGGTATTATATATTACGTATTAATCTGACAGAATGCCTTAATTTATTATTAAGTGCTCACGGAAAAGCGACGTCAATTAAAAACGCATTACTGAATATTAAATAAAATAACATGTAACTCACCAAGTGTTGTCTATGTATCAATCTTAAAAATAATACATTACTCATACGGTTACATCAAAACTTTTGTTGATCAAACAGTTGTACCCTGAATAATTTATTAAAATCATATTCCGCCTTCGTAAGTTCCCAATGATGAGATGAACAACAAAACTATCTGATCAAGGCTAATACGCAATACAACAGATATATTTGAATAGGTAATTATAGGTACCTACCTATCCTATATATACCTTGACATTGACATTTAGGAAAAAGAAAAACGTGATCAAGTGTAAACCCGCAGAAGAATTTGAAGAATGTCACATGCTATTAATAAATTTAAATTACTTTCAAATTAAATTATTTCTTATTTCCTAACATAGGTACTCAAGCACCATAAAAGGGGTTCATAAAGTCTTAAACTCTTATTCGACCGCGTTATGTGCATCGGACGGATGGTTGGAGATCATAAAATTATAATTGCTCTTGTGACCAAAAGAGACGAAGAAAGAGAGAAATCTTGCTTGACCACACACATTGACAGATCTCGCAAATAGTAATATGAACACATTAAAATCAAATATAGTTATTGAAATGAAATGATTAGTTAATATTAACTCTACTTTATAGTAGAGTTATAAAGAGGAATCAGGTATTAGTAATATGAAAGTAATTAATTATTACTTTTGTAATGTATCTAAATGTGACCCGTAGCTACAAATATAACAACTCACAGCATTTCTATTATCACAGTTTCAACTCTATAGAGTCTAAAGTTCAGGATGAAACTGACTTCAATTGAAACCTATCATAACTAATTCAAAGTACTTACATACGTCGTAAGAGAAAGGTGTTAACCAGCAGAATCGCTATCGATGTTTGGAGATATTTATTTAAAAAGCTCACGATATGTTTTAGCTATGATTAAACATAATAATATCGTGATGCTATGATTAGTCAATTAAGTTCACTCTTCGTTTTGTGTTTGTTCGCTTTTTTCTAATAGAAAGAAAGTAAAAACTTTTTTGCAGAACAGCGCGTGTCCGAAAATTTTGTTTGTATATCCAATTTTATCATCATTTTGAAACATATTCATACATATCCAAAGTTATATTAGCTAATATCTTTTCCACTCTATCAATATAGTGTCTCTACATTTAAACCAAGCATAGACTAGGGATAAAATTAATGCAGCTTTTTACTGCTAATGAAACTTTATAACGAAGAAAAGTGCAAAAAGATATGGGACCCAGAATGGTGCCCTGCGGTAAACCGCTAACTACACACAGTTCATTGGTCTCTGCTACTCTCGCTCTTACTTGATTATAGTCATAAAAGATTTAAACGAGTACCTTTATTGGAAAGCCATGAATCCGAGTTTACAATCGCTATAGCCAGCAGTTCGCTCCAGTGAGTAAAATTATGAAATATTGTCAATTGAAAAATTAAAACAGGTTGAAATGAAAGGGAAACTTTGTTTGTACATCTATTCATTATATTCATCATAAAATAATCTTACATTTAAATTACTAATTGTCTCGGAAAGAGAAAGTTGTAAATACCGGCGAATATTATAACAAAACGGTTACAGGCTAAGTACTCGTCTAATAGCAGTCTGTGCGACTACACGAAATACTAAGAAAGGAAAGTCAAAGTTAGTTACAATTTGTAAGCTTATGAAAGTCAAATTTGATGCCTTTTGAACAGTAGGAGTCTCAGACAATTTGTATGAGTAGAACTAACAAAGCGGCACCGTTTTTAAAACTCGCAATTTTGAAATGTACTGAAGACAAAATGTAGGTGCACTCTCCCTAAGCATCACTACCATTTTTAACCGACTTCAAAAAGGAGGAGGTTCTCAATTATGTTGGTATGTTTTTTTCTATGAATGTACACCGATTACGCCGAGATTGCTGATCCGATTAAAGTGATTTTTTTTTTCGATGCGGAATTGTTACCATTTGGTCCCATAAAATTTTTTCATAAATTGGTTTAGTAAGTAGTTTTTTATAGAATCGTGAAAATACGCAGTCAATATATATATTTTTTTTAACTGTTCCCACTATATCTTCGAAAGTTGTTAACCAATTTCAATGATTATTTTTTTGTCTTAAAGATCAAATTCTCAAATAGTTTCCTGAAAATTTGATAGCGTTAGACCTTGAGGTTTTTAGGATTCATTGTATTTGAATCATGCATATGTCTAAGGAGGCGCGTATCTCTTAGTAGGTCACATGCCAGTCTGTTTCAATCATACGGCGCACAGCATCGATGTTTTTGGTGTTCACAGCGGTGGACGAGCGACCATCGCGAGTAATTCTGCACACCAGCTATAAATAGTCGTCTTGCATGGTGCTTCATCGCCAAAAGCTGATTGCCAGCCTAGTGATGCTCTGTCGAGCTGTCAAATTACACTTAAAATCGTAAAAAATCGTACTAAGACAATTTACCCGAGTTAAAGCATTCTACAGCCAAAGAGTTCCATTTTTAAATGTTGTAAATACTTTTTAAATATTGTTATGTAAGTGGGCAGTTCCGGAAACTTTTAGTGTGACCTTATGTATAATTTTATTGATTTTGAAATAGACTATCAAGTTTAGGCTTCAGCAGATATAATTTTAAGCGGTTGATAATTTAATACATACATACAACCACGCTCGTAGTCCCAAGAGGGGTTGAGCAGAGCCTTTTGTAACATTTGTAACACATAAAACTACATCTGGCAGTATGAACAATGAATTGCCTCCAAATAGTGACAGGTTGCCAGCCCGTCGCCTACATAAAAGCGGCAACAAACCCAAATAGTAACAATCCTTAAGTAAACATACAATCAAAGCCAACGACCAGGGACAGATGTTACACTCTTAAATCATCTCGGCAGTCCGCGCGGATAATTTAATATTCATGTAATACTTATATATTACACTCCTGTTCAGTATACTTAAATACTGGATGCGCAAATTGCCTTAAAATCTTATGTAGGTATTGGTTATTGGTGGTTCAGTTGCATCTTCTTATCAAAATATGTATTGAATTATCTAAATAGCAGTGAAAGCACTTTTGCTCAAATGTTTTAACTATTTATAAACAGTCTATTGTCAACGGTGACGCCGCATTGTAACCCACATAACACAGAAGTAGCAAGCATACCTTCAGACTAACATCTATATTTAAATTTAGAACCGTTGCCTCGATGTAGACTGATTAGATATGACGTCATAAACAGAATCAACATATTTTGGTCATTTTAAAAGTCGTACTGGACTGCCAATACTATATGACTATTTCAAATGTCTATACGTAATACATGCACGTAGATACATGTGCGTATTAACGTTGATAAATTGTATAGTGCACTTGTTTTTCATTTCAGAACATTTTATTTAAAAATTTATTGTCATATATTTAAATTTGCAAGACATCCCACTATCTGATATTCAAAATAGTTTAAGCACGTACGGTGACTGGCGACAGTCTTGATTTGTAGATCTATATAAATACCTTTTTATATACATTTTTTAAATTAATTTTGTTATTGGTACACTTCCTATTTCAGAGGACTTAGGTGACATTTTACCCCCTTAGGGGTGGAATTTCCAAAAATCCTTTCTTAGCGGATGCCTACGTCATAACACAGCCAGATCCGTACAGTGGTTTGGGCTGTGCGTTGATAGATCACTATGTCAGTCAGTCAGTCACCTTTGAGTTATATATATTTAGATTAAGTAGTTTTTAAGTAGGTATTTTGTATCTAGTTTTAGTATCCCTATTAATTACCTATTTATGATATTTTTATGATTATTTATATAGTTTTATTGGTGAGATTACTATTGCATGCTTTCCTGTATCAACCAAATATAAAATGTCGACATTAATATTCTACTAAAATAGCATTTACTACAGCAAAATACAATAACAACGCTGTTGATACAAGTTTTATTTAAGGTCGAATGAAGCAATGTTTTATAGCTACATGTCGGTTTGAAATAACGTAGGTACCTATATCTATTTAAAAGTCTTTTACAATAGGTATTTAATTTTAAAATCCATAAGATAACTTTATCAATAGTATTGAAAATAAGTAAATATTTAATTTGTGTCGGGGATGACTAGCTCTTTCCCAAGACATTATTTATTACACGTCATTAATTTCCACACCCAACAATTCTTAAATAACTCACTTCCTCCAAGCACGGTATACTGAGAGAGATAACATTAAATAGCTATTTAGTTTTATAAGTGTGTCGTGCAATTAGATTTGATTTTAAAAACTTATACTTCATTATGCCAGGAATATTAATACAATAATTAAAGTCAAACTCATAAACTTTAATGGAGAGACGTTCGAAAAACGTCGGATTTTTAATATAACCAAAATTAGATGCAATTTCAATTCATTGCATGATTTGGCAGATTTTTTGTGTATTCCGCTTTCTTCTCTAAGCCTAGTTTATAAAAACTGTTAACTCAAGCCTCCCAGTACACAAAGAAAAGCTTTGTAGTATGGTAGATTTCAGTGCGGCTATTGACCCCTTGGCCGACATACGGCGAGGTGACATGACATTAACACGCCATCGTCACTTTGAACGCTGCCGCTACCTGCAGAGAAAGCGTTTTCCAAAGAAAAATAGCTTTAATGTTTATAGGCGATTGTAAATAATCGAGCGAGACCGTAATATGCTTTTGACAAACACTTAACAGATATAGAGACGACATAAAGCATATTAACATGGGCGTATTAAGCAAATAAAAATATAACGGTCCTAGTTAAGAAATACATTCAGAGGAAGTTATATAACTTTATGCAAGAGTTTGACATCAATTGATCAGATCTCTCTTTAGAAAATCGAGCGGAAAAATGCAATTTTAGAAATAAACAAAGGACAGATACAGAACACTGGCCCGGTGTCACTCGACTGTGACTTGTGGTTGGGGCTTGTGGGATCTGATACAAGAAAAACTTCGTCATTGAATAATTCGAACCCTGTACGCGGAACCAATCTAGTTACTATTAACTATTATCACATAATATTTGTTTTTTTTTCTATGAAGAAATTACACATCACAAGAAAAAAAAATTGTTAATTTCCTCTATTTCTATTGTAACGTATTTTTGGTATAAAACTTGAATATCTTTACATGGCGCTGTAGTAGCTTAGATTTTAAATGAAAGGCTAGTGCAACTTCATGAGAAACATAAATAGTAGATGTTTGCATCGCAGAAAGTGACTTATAATTGCATCGAGTGCTCATCGAGTGTTAGTTTGGAGTCCGAGCTTTAGCGAGGCCTCTAAACAAGAGTGTAATTATTATAAACGTCACTTTAGAAAAAACTGAAGGCAAATAAAGTAGAAACAATTTATTTTGAAAAATTATTAGTAACATTCGAACAGTTATTAGATAAATGTGCACGTTTTCACCGATCACATTATTCTGCTATTGTTACCGGGAATAAAAATAGCGCTGATTGTCTGGTAGAAAACTAGTTTGTTAATGCTTGTAGCCTGCGATTGGTCTGTCAGAATAGAGCTGATTGGCTGGTATAAATCTAGACATGACCTGAGATTCACTGTCAGAGAGTGACCTGAGATTTGTGACTTTAGGACGAAAACAATGCAGTAATGGATTTCATACAACTTTAGTGCACTGTTTTACTCATAAAGTGCTGCTTTGTTTTCACTATTTGGCTAGTTAGGATGAAATTATTGCGAAGTTGGAAGAGAATACATTTAAGTACCTATATAATATAATTAAATACAAATCATTTTCATTTTATCGCTGTTGGTTTAATAATTTTGTAAATATAGTTTTCTTTTGGTGGTGTTACTTTAAATCATATACTTCAAAAGAATGAAATATTAGTTATTTGTTCAACAAGTAAGCAAAGTAATTTCTTGCTGCAAGTTCCGACTTTGAACTACGATCCAGCGAATAAATAGAATACTTAGCGCAGTGAGCGATAGGATATATCATATATATGATAGGCACGAGGAAAAAAATGCTCTCGTGTGAAACATAGAACTTTTCACCGCTCCAGCGAGAAAATTGTTACTTATAGGTAAAAAAAGACAATACTTAAATACATGTTCATTATCTTAAAAATAATTTCTTAAAATGAAAAGTAAGATTACTACAATTATTGAGATTGAACGTTATAGTCTTGTTCGGAGTTTTTTGGTGCTGGTAGATGAAAATAAATGTTTTTTTAAACAAATAAATATACCTAATCTACAAATAAATTCGCAACCAATGTGTCACAGCAAACCGTGACACTGGTTTATAGCAGGTTAACTTCAAACTTTTCAAAGACAGATGTTTAAGGAAAATCAAACGTGCAAATATTACTTTATTAGATAATGTTACTTTAAATCTCTTCACAATAAACACGATAGCGACACCACTGCTGCGGCTGCATTTAACAGGAAACAGTGTGAGTTTATAAACAAGAATGTCGATCACGCTATAGAACAAGTCTTACAAGTAACATTTTAATTGAGTATCGTCTGAGTCATCGGGAGCTCTCTGTGGGATAATTTGAGTGCGGACACTTGAGTTGCAAGTTGTGTTGTACAATAGTGCTGACGAGTGACAAGAAATCTAAGCTTCGTATATTCCGGTGTCTGATACACCAAAAATCGTTGGTTCATTGATAGTATATTATGGATACTTATCATAAATTTGTAGTGTTTAGTCAAACCATGCATCATCATAATCATCATAACAGTCTTTATAATTTGACCCACTGCTGGGGCACAAGGTTTAGGCAGTAGTCCACCACGTTTGCCCAATGCGATTGGTAGACGGAGTACCTATAAGGTGATCCCCTTTTGCAGATCCATTAGTCGCCTTACGACACCCATTGGAGGATATGGGGTGATGTTATTATTATTATTATATTATATTAATGCTATTCATGGGAATCTGGTGCCAATGTAGGTGCAGAGATCCATGGGGTCCACGTCCGGAAGCCTCCTCGTGGCGGACCCTGTTAACGTGGTAGGGAAAGTTTCTCGGCGGGTGTGTGGCTTTTGATATCAAGGGTATCCCTTTGGCATTCGAAGTCACATGCCATCGTCGAGTTGTTTTTGTTTTCCCACCACGGCGAGTTCCGGACGGCCCTTTTCAGAGCCACGACCGCGTCCGAAGTCCCCCAGGTGCGGTCCGATGGCTGCTCCCGGTGTCCTCGTCAGAAGGATGCGCCAGGTCGAGCAGCCGTCGGTGAGGAGGCGGGATCCATATTACATTTATACTTCCTTACCATCATTATTTTATTATATTATTATGATTAATTATTATTGTGACTTCAACCTGTGAATTCTCTTTCCAAATCAAAACTATAAAAACTGTAAAGAGAGGATAAAACTTGTTGAGTTTCTTGCCGGTTCTTCGCAGAACAAGGCCTCCTGGTAGACCCTTGAACGGATAGCATCAAAATTAACTTTTTTATGTGTACAAATTCTACCTAAATAAATAAAGAAATTCAGATTTGACATAACACACATACTTAATTATAACTTTTTCATCATACTTCAAATTAATGTCACATTTTGTAGGTAGTGTGAAAATTTACTGCTAAAATACATTACCTATGATATTTTATGATGAAATGTAAGAGCAATAAAACTTAGAACTATATCATTGAATGGCTATTTTCTGCTATAGGTGTAATTTGTGATTTGAACACATGGCGATATAAAGGATGTGTGTAAATATTTACATTCTATAAGTGCTGTAGTAGCTTCATAGTTGCTTCATAGTTATAAATGTCTAGAGCCGAGAAGCTTTCACGATGTGTCATTCAAGTTGTTTGTAGGTAGGTATCCCAGTGTTTATCGCGCATAGTAAATATGGTGCCGCCCTCCTGTGCGAAGAAACGCTTTAAATTCCACACGCGTCCCTTACTCGTACGTACCTGCATCGAAATGCCTAAGCTTTTTTATTTTTAACTCATAACATACAATCAATAGAAAAAGTTGATGCAAGGAATTTCATTAATTTAGCAAGTGGCGAGCTTTCAAAGATTGATGCGATTTAAGTGGAAAGTGTATGTTTTTTGGAAGATTGAGTAGCTGTACGCCAGTGGTGAGTAATTGATGAGATGACTAATATCTGTGTAAATATCATCGTAACTATTGAACTGAGTGAATATTGCTCAACGGAACTGAGTAGTAGAGTAATACAGGTGTCTATTACTAAAGGGTACTAAAGTATAATGTAATCTTGTATTTAATGCTTTATTGAGTTCTCTAACCTTTTGGCTAGACTCTATTAGTGCATTATATCTAATTGACCCCGTAAGGGCTCGAGTCGGAAGGGGGAATGACTCTCATAAGATTTTCATCAAAATAAACATCGAGGATTCAAATAACTTTCTTCTTACATAATTAGTAACAATTAGAATAGATGGCTATTGAATTAGTTTAATGAAGAGAACTTTGATCAATCAAGAACTTATAATTAGTAACTTAGTAAAATGTAAATACTTACTTATCTACAAAGTTATGAATATTAACACATTACAGAACACGGCTGTTAAAGAGATGATGGCAAACAGGTTATTACTAACCATGTTCAAAGATAGTTAAAGCTTCTCTGATTTAATCTCTGGTAATGCAACATTGCTGCCGATAACAAAAGACAGACAGCGGGAAATTACTTAAGAAGCACATTATAAGGTTTCCACTTTAAAAGCGTGTCTGTAATGAACGTCGTAAATCTGAGAATGAATAGAAAAGTCAACAGGTACCGCACCTTGCTGTCTGGGCGGCTTTCACCAGTCGCGGCACACGTGCTAACTTGGGTGGATAGATACGAATACGAACAACCACATAAAACTGAATATCTTTGTACAATAACGGCTTACTTTTTAGAATTTATATCATTAGATCTGATTAGTTAGTTAATACAGATGGATTTTTTTTTACAAACTACGCATTTCATTGAAACTATTTTAGAATTATGGGTAGACAATTAAATATATATATTTTTTAACTTAACACTGGAGCTTTTGGCAGTCATCTCACTTGATGGAAAGTTATGATAAGTTCGAAGGCGGAACTTAGTGTTGTTCGGAACCAGCGATTTATCCTGCCTTCCGAAGAAAAGAGGATATGGAGACTCTACATTTTGTACAGTACGACGCTTAGCTTGATTGCGACATCGAAACATTACCGTCTGCATTATTTTCACAATTGGGGAGAGATAGCAATATTTGAGCTTTGTACATATTTCCAACCAAAAAACAGTAATATTCTGAACTGGTAGATATATGTTACCGGCCAAACCCGAATTTAGGACGAACTAGTTTTTCCTAGGCCAAACCAATTAGTCCTTTATGCGATTTAGCACCTACCATGGCTGAGTGATGGGTAGGTTAGGGTTATTTTTTTTATGACCAGGCGGAGTGCACAGTTTTTTTGGGAGAGTCTTGTGTTTTATGCACCTACATGGCTGAGTAATGGGTAGGTTAGTGTACTGGTTTGGCCTAGGGAAAACTAAGTTTATCCTAAAATCGGGTTTGGCCTATAACATATTATATAAAGCGTGTTAACTACGGGCTAGTTAATTCAAAACTGATACTGTTACAGCGTAGGACCTACAGCAGTCAGCGGATCGTATTTTTAGCAATTTCAATATACTTAAATAGATATATACAATATTGACTACTCTGTCTATCCTACGTGCGATACTACGTAACGTTATCATAGTGACGAACGGTAACATCAAATATTTGAAATTCCTTAATGTGTACTGGTAGAAAATATATTTGAAGAACACGTGGGCGATTACGTCAATGCCAAGAACAATGGGACAATGACACAGTGTAAACACTGCTTAATTAACGATCATCTGATGCTGGTGGCTGGTGACCACCTGTTACTATTATCTGAAGTGTCCGTGTCATATATTATGTTGTAGCAGTTGTTTTAATCGCAGTAGACGACGTACAGTGTATTGCTTTTGGCATTGATAGACTGCTTTTTGGCACTAGTTTTAATGCTGATTAGAAGGTACAAGTTTGTTAGCTACAAATTCTTTAATTTGCTGTTATGTGATTACTCTGCGCAGAAGACTCAAAAGCAGCACACTGCCTTGTCAGCTAAGATGGAGATGAAAATGGAATGGCTATTAAGGACTCCCAAACTAATAAACTTCAGTTTAACATAAAATTACCACAAAATTTAACGCAACGTCACGTTGTTTCTGGAAACTAAGTTTGAAATAGGATTGCATTAAGATCGCATGTTGTGTGTACCACGTTATTATTAAATCAAATAAGTCAAATAACAGTTAAAACGTTTAGAAATCATAATCTAGTTCATTATTGTATTAACAGACATGTTATTCTATAACATGTGTCAATTTCTTAATAGGTTGGTGCTGCAAAGATAATATAATAGAATATACCCTAGTGCATAGTATTTTAGCGCGCCTACGTCAATTCACAGTTGACGCATGATTATTAAAACTTACAACAAAGGATTATCGAGTCGAAGCGTCAGTAAAATTTCTTAGAAAAATTGGATGAGTGCTTTTAAATTTAATAAAATCGTTCTCTAAGGCACCTTCTTACTTCCTGAGGTGTACTTTTGCTAACGTCGTCACCGACAACCTGTACCATTCTAACGAGAACCAAAAATTTAGGCAACTCGTTTCTATGTCGCAAAATCAATAAATGGATGGAATTCACTTCCAGCACGCATAATTTCTCTTCTCTCCCAAATCTGCGTCATTCAAAAGAGGTATGAAGAAATGCGGCACGTATTTATCTCTCGCACTATTTACATTTGGACTCCACTTCTGCATATCAACCATATGATGGAATGGGGTCATTTGATAGACCTTTTTATTAATAAAACATTAAGTTCTCATTATTAGCCTAATGTCTACCGAAATTATCCCGTCTCAGTAATTCTTCACATTAAAAGAGGGCGCCCCTTTAAATCGTATGTCCTTTTCTGACCCTCACCGGATGCAAGAGACAAAACCATTCTCGGCAGACAATTTGTTATGTGATCAGCCCAAGTTCCCTCGCGGTTATATCGAGGGTTCTTTCGCACCGATGCCTCCGGGCATTCTCACGAACTGCTATGCCAATTAGATGCACCACGCCCGTCTGATACATGCTACGCTATAGTGCCAATTGTTGTTTTTCCATTCTAACGTCGTCTATAATTTACAGTTAATCTTTGATAAATAAAATAATAGAACAAACAAAGGTTTCAATGAAGCTCGATAAATTTTTACTATAGGTTTAATAGCCACTAACTTGAGTTATGTTCGTGTTATAGAATGAGTCTCAAGAATCAATGCAAGCTGAGAGTCGAGCGTCTGGAGTCTCGCCACAAAGTAAACTTCTTTTGTGGTGAGAGTTCCAACCCATTGCCTGCCGATTTTCATGAAGGAGGAGTTCTGGCCGGAAGGAGTCGTTTTTCGACGTTTTCGAGGACGACTCCCTAATGAGCTGCGCTACACGTCGCCGACCCTACGTGTGCCTTAGTGTTTAAGTTATATTATTCTGTATATATATTAGTTTTAAGGTATTTATCTATGGGCCCTTTGTTTATTTTAACATCTCTGTAAGCATTGTGTTGCCTGAAATAAATGAATTATTATTATTATTATAATGCCGCCGCACTGAGCGTACGTCTCTATATATTTGTGCTTGATAGAAAGTGACAAACGATTCTCAAGACATGATTGGTTTTTGAGCGTCATCCAGTCTGTTGAAAGTTTGTATTGCTAATTATGTGTGCAATTATGAATTGAGCGTAATTAAAATCATTTATTTGTTTGCAATCGTTGGCAATTGCCATGGCGTCAATTTCAGGCAAAAAAGAGTGCTAAGATTTACTTAATCATAACGATATTATGTAATTATGTTCTAGTGTTATCGCGGGGCCGTGACTCTCCTTACGGTGTAGGTACTTGACGCATCGTCCTTTTGTGTCTAATATGTAAAAACCGTGTTATGTTGAATCACAATTCTGTGTTCTGTGATCACAATCATATCACCTAATTTAACATTTTACGAGGCGATAGGCTGGCAACCTGTCACTATTGGAGGCACAACATGGCCCATGCTGCCAACTGTGGCTTTATGTATAACTAATACCTAAAGCTCTGCTCAACCCTTTTTGGGTGAGTATAAATGTACGTATGTAATTTTAAGAATTACTCGTAGAAGTCAAAAATAATAATCAGAAAATTTTCAAAAGACGATTCATGGTATCGAACATAAACTTGCAGTGTGCAGTTGTCGCATAATTAATAACAATTAAAAACTTTTACGTCAATCCTTATCACATCTTTTTCAAAGTTAAATAAATAGCATCAAGATAAGAGACCAAACACGTACGACAGTGTAGAATGTAAGTAATTGTATGTTTATACGTTTTTAAGAAACCTTTTTGTATTGTTAAGGAAATATTACTATGTGACGCATAAAAATACCTATTTTTTTTACAAGCAAAGCTATAATAACATAAATATAATAAAATATAATGCCAAAAGTTGAATTAGAAACTGGATAGTGGTAACTGGATTTTGGCACATAACAAACATACAAAAAACCACGAGTTTCTACTCATATTCATCATAACAACAGCTTTATAATTCGACCCACTGTTGAGACACGAGGCCTCTCCTTATCATCGAAGGAGGTTTAGGCAGTAGACCACCACGCTTGCCCAATGCGCATTGGTGTACGGACCAATACCCCTTTGCTGGCCCATAAGTCGCCTTCTACGACACCCATTGGAGGATATGAGGTGATGTCATGCCAAGGTGATGCTATTCTACTCTGCCGGCATCACATGGAAGATGAGTAGAAACTCGTGACTTTTTGTATGTTTGTCTATATATTACCTATATGAGTCATATAGGAGAGACACAAGCAGAGCTATTTTCCAGTAGCTAGGTACCTTCAATATTTCTTTCGATGCGTTACTCATAGCAGTCCTCATACATGACTGCCGATATCACGTTATTATGACCTGGCTCTTTACATTTTTTTCCATCTCGTCTCGAACAATTTGCTAAGATCTTCGTCGTCTCCTCAGATATCGTCTCACATCTCCACTCATTTCCGAGTTCATGTCATATAATTTTCGTCGATTTCCATTCACTAGACAATCTATATCAGCCGTACTATTAAAAAAAAGCTCTCCTCACGCAGGCAGAAATTACATAGTACTCGTAATTAATAAGTATATAACGACCGGTGGCACCAAGTTATACTTTTTTACAATTTTGTAATAAGTGAACATAATATCTTTAAAAATGGAACAACCCATTCCTATGAATAAAGTTAACTTTGATGCTATTCTAAGCTTTTAAGTTACTTTATGCAAAATTTTAACAAGTAAAACTTCGTGCACTTGGCCGTTAGAAACAATTATAAATAAATAACAAAATCGTCGATTCCATTACATACTTATTTTCAATCAATATGCTACGAGTGTTCAGGTGATAATGTTGTTAGGTAAAAGGTGAAGAATAATACTAAAGAATATTATGAACCACGTAGTACGCGGTAGGTAGGCCATTGACGTGTCTCTAACGACATACCAAAGCGTCCTGTGTGAACGCACTTGTGTCGGCCCTGACACACCGTTAACTTACCGTCTGTTATTGTTTAATCTAGCTCTGAATAATAATCCACGATTACTTTACGACATGTTTTCAAACTTGAGTTGAAAATACCAACTCTACCTTATTTCCCTGAATAACGTAACGATTGGTAACTTATTTCTGCTTGCTTTCTTTTAAAATTTCTACTTTTCTTATCTTTTGTTTGTGATACCCTCTTTTGTGTCAGGCTATACTTTTTTTATTGGCCTCTGCAGGCTGTTGCTGATGACATTTCCTGCGTCATCGAAAGGCGAAAACCTTAGGGGTCCTCAACCCTGTAGTCTAACGTTCCTAGGGGATTACTGGGCGACCGGGCATCTCCCTCTCAAGAGTCTCTCGACCACCTAGGCCGCCTAGGGCGTCGGAATCGGAAGGAATGTAGTCGATATGGCTCATACTGCCAGATGTGGCTATATAGGTAACATTTGGTTACACATAAATATACAGGGTGTAAAAGACATGAACAGTCAAACGAGAACCATGTATTCTGCTCACCATCATAACATTTTTTTTCCTTTAGACTATACCTGGGAAATTGATAGTTACGATTTTATTGAAGGTCAAAGTCATAATTTTTATTTTTATTTTTTTATGAAAACGTATTCTACACGTTATTTCTTAATTTTTATCCAAAGAAACATTATCATTTTTTTTAGTATTTCATAACAAAAAATGGCTTTAAAACGTTAGCGTTCAATGTAGCTCACTCGATGCGCACGGACACTAACGAACGGGGCCGCCCCGTCTTGCAAAATTATCTCGGTTTTGCGAGTTGCGTGCGTGTTGAGCCCTTTACATTGCGCGGTACAATTTACAATTTATTTTAACACCAAAAAATAAAAATCATTTCCCAGCAATATTTTTTTTGAAATATGTCTTATTTTGATGTATAGAATACATGGTTCTCGTTTGACTGTTCATGTCTTTTACACCCAGTATGTACGTATATGTCAAAGATAGCATGTTTCATTATTTTCCATTCATTGCGTTGTCTCCTTTTCTCTCTTCTTTTAGGTATTACTACTGCAGACTGCAGGCTGACTTTTTATTCAATACTACTTACCTATCGAATAAAAAATTGAGATTGAGATCGTGATTCGGTTGCGTTTAAAAGCTTTGTATTAATTATTAAACCAGCAGCATGTGTAAGTATTTTTGACAACAAAGATTATTTTCCATATTTAACAAAGATAAGCGTAATTTAAGTGCTAGTGCGCAAATAGCAGACTTCTCGGTAATAGCACGCGTGTGGCACAGCTACCAAACTGGCTGTTTGTACAGCTAAACAAACTATGTTTGTTGATATCGCTAAATCCAGACTACATAGACCTCTTGGGTTACCTACAAACCAAACAGAGAAACGCTTAGAGATATTCGTTAACGGTGCTCTGTAAAGTGGCCGAATTATAGTGTTGATGAAGTTGCGCCAGTTGAAGAAAAACTGTAAAATAATGGAATCATTGACGGCGTTATCGCTTCGAAGTAGGTCGGCTATTTACCTTCTTACACTTGTGCTGACTGCAGCTATTGTTCGACGCTGTATAGGAAAGCAGTATCTTTTTGATAACTTATTGGAACATTGAACTATCTCTTTCAGTTTCCATTAGTTTGATAAATTGGTTATTTCAAATGGCTTTTATCTACATCTATACTAATATCACAAAGAGAAGATATTTGTATGTTTGTAATGAATAAGATCAAAAATTACTGGACCGATTTTAAAAATTCTTTTACCAGTGGAATGCTACATTTTCACTGAGTAACATAAGCTATATTTTATTTACAAAAATATTAGGAACCCCTACGAAAACTAACTCTGACTATCTTGTTACCTTTTCACGCCTAAACTATTGAAATTTATTAATTTAGTTTATTACTACTCTTTCGCTTGGACTTCGAAAAGCTTAGGCTTTGACAGATCGCAACGATTATATTTCTGTATTTCTAATTGTCTCGCATAATTTCCCTGGGCTAATCCCACAGAGTACTAAACAGTCTTTAGCTGATCCTAATATTATTTGGGTTAATAATTAATTGTTTTACTTTCATACTCCTCACCTCTTCGTCTAAATATACCCATCACGTATTTGTCACTTTATTTGCTATTCATACAACGATAGTTTGTTATTGTATGTAGAAATACATCTCAATCTTTCGCAGTGAACGCATATAAAACATGCTTTCGATGTTTGTAACTAATGCTACTTACAAACTTCTTCTTCTTTTGACAGTCTAGTAACCTGATGTGCTGATAATAGTACTAAAGATTTTTTATTTTATTAATTTAATTTACTTAAAATTAATTTACTTTAAAAAATTAAAAAAGGGTGAATCTAAAAATCTACTTTTTTGAACAGTTTTTTGTGTGTTGCTAATTTATATAGCTACAAATAAGGGTATATTTACTTGCACAATGTTTTAAAATAAATTACATCGTAATAATATTTAATATACACATAAATCCTGAATTATTAACAGAGCTATACGTTGTGTAATTTTTATTAGACGTTACGTCAATTGAATAATGCTTCTCAAATGTATAGGACGGCCACGAACTTTTACTTTTTAATACTTTTTTTATCGATAGTGTACAGTTTCACTTTCCCTCGCGCCGTTGAACAAACAATCGAGGAAACTTTAGACGCTACCAATTAACTCAATCGTTGGAAGATTGATTGTAGGTTACACAATAAGTACCCATCTCAATCGTCGTAAATTGCTTCATTAGTATTACTAAAAACTATCTCACCAATCATTTCTGTGTAGGTTACAAGTTGAGAAGAAAAGCTGTGCGTAAAAAAGCACGTAGGTTAATAAGGGAAATTTACATTGCATCGCTCTTTAATTTGAAGTAAGAATAACAAACTCTTTAAACCTATCATCATCATCAACAGCACATATAATGTCTCCACCGAGGGGCTCGAGCCTACCCCACATTAGGGGCGATTAGATCTTAGTCAACCACGCTGGCCAAGTGCGGGTTGGTCGACTTCACACACAACCTAAGAATTTCTTCATATGTGTGTGCAGGTTTCCTCACAATGTTTTCCTTCACCGTAAAAGCGTCGATTTAACGTATACATATGAATCAATTCAATAAAATGATTTACAGTGTCCGTTTTATTATTTAGTTACTTTTATTACGAATTCAAATCCGTTCATGTTTCATGAATTCATGTAGCAAGAAATGTTGTTACTAAATGTGACAGTCCGTCTTTACAAAATTTTGCATAAAATAATAATAATAATATAATAGATAAAAATAATATATTTCTACGCTCACACCAATTATCTAGCCCAAATTAAGTATCTTTAAGAACTTGTGTTATGGATACTAGATAACGGACAAATATTCTTAATAATCTAGATATTTTTATAAATAAACTTAAATAAATATATAAACAACCATGACTCATGAACAAATGCTCGTGTTCATCACACTAACATTTGCCACTACCAGGACTCGAACCCGGACCGCCCGATGTGTAGGCAGCGTTACTGACCACTCCACCAGGGCGGCGCGGCGTCATAAAATATACAATATTATTCATTTTAATTTTCATAATTTGAAATAACAAGCCGTCGCGATTTTTTTAGGAAGACGAATGGGAAAGTATAGTCTTCTTTCTCTTTATTTGCACATAAAAATACATACAATTACAAAACTTAACTTCTGCCAAACTGTGACAGTTTGTCGGCAGTAGCTCTCATGGACATAGCATTAACAAAATACCATTTAACATATGAAGTTCTTCGATACTTAGCTTAGCTATATAATTATTTAACTAATTTAACTAACAAAATATACAAGGGAATAGATACGTTTTAATAAATAGATTATTATAATTTAATAGATACATTTTCTATACAGGGTGAATTTTTCAAGTGGGCCTTCAGGGCTAAATCCTACACTATAAGAAAAATGGTCAGAGTCGCGAGCCCGATTTTGATGAAAACAAAAAGTGCATCATTGGATTGATTGATAAAATAATGACCATCGCTTGGCTTTGCCTATCGCTTCAACCAAGGTGGAACAAGAAATATTTTAATAAATTTTAACATTTTCCATTAGTTTCCTGAAATTTCCATTAGTTACTTCCCAGAAATCGATCCTTATTAACAACCCTATCGAATGGTGTAATATTACAGTATTTTTAAACCATAATTTTAAAAAAAAAAATCTATCTACATAATGTAGGTAGGTATGTAATGGGAAATACAACGCTACTAATACATTATTCATCCATATCTTTATTCATAATTATTGATAAACTATTATAATTGTTTAATAGGACTATCCAATGTTATTCGAACCGTCATTCGAAATGCATGTTCATTAGTTTATCTATTTGCTAGGTGAACCGATCTCTGCCAATATATTTTAGTAGATGCGTCACCTTTTCATAATGTGGCCACGGCAAGGCACAAAAGCTTCGTGTGTTTACGATGGCCCTGATGACAGTCACTTGTATTAATTTATAGTTCCCAGAGACGGGGACTAAAATATCTATAGCGCAATCGAGAATCTCAATCATAAGATACCAACCTAAAAAGTCTAGTAGCAGTAGTATACATTTTACATGCACACCATATTGAATGACGATAAGTAATTCTTTGATACTGTAACAGTATATTTTGTGTTGTTTTATAATTATACTTTTACCTTGCCTGGTCTTATTTAATCCAAAACATAATGTTTATACGAAAATTCCATAATGTTTTAATGACTAGGTAAGTATCTAATACAGTGTTTTTCAATCTGTGGGTCGCGACCCTTGGGGGCGTCGCGAAGCCTTACTCGGGGGGTCGCCAGAAAAAAGAAAAGGCAAGGTTTTAACTACAATACAAAACAAAGTTTCAGAGAAAATGATGTGCTTTTTTAAAAAATTGTCTAACAGCTTTCACAGCTCTCGCGGCTTCTTGCAGTGTCTTGAGGTCTTCCTAACGAATATAGGTAACAATAGAGATTAACTTTTTGTCTGTCTAGGGGGTCGCTAAAATTTTTCAACCACTAACGGGGTCGCATATTCAAAAAGATTGAAAAACACTGATCTAATAGATAACCATGTCTATTTAAAAAAAACAAGATTCATATTTTGTAATATGAATCTTGTTTTCAGCTGTCGAAACGTATAAAAACGTTTCCGATTTGGTTTTGGTAAAAACGTTGTAAATAGCGCGGTTTTGCAAGCGACTTCGCGCACGTTATATAATCTTACCCTTCCCATCCGGACGTCCTAGGAACGCTAGGCAGTAGTCAATAAAAAAAGCATACTAACCTAACCTACAAAAAAGGACAAATGCTCCAAAAAAGTGTAAATTTTCTCGAAAAGTAGTTTTTGGTGGCAAAAATATCCATTTTGGTGCGAACTGTACCTACTATTTTATTGGTGGGCACTAAATTTGTTCCCAAAACAAATACCTGAATATTACCAATCAATTGTGGTTGGCCCCATTTCCCTGCTGCTCACCGTTCTTCAAGTGTCATTTTCGCCAGAAATGGCTATAACCATCTCAACAGTCCCATCTCTATACCAAAATTTATGAAAATCGTCATCGGTCAAACGGTGAATTGGTTAATGAGTAACAAACTTATTTTCGTTATAAAAAACTAGTAAGTATCACACCCACAGATCGCACCGCATCGCTTACCATTTTGATCCATAACCTCATAACCTGCAAAAAGTTAACAATGATATAGGCCTATGAATCATTTACCTACATATGAATCACAAATTCATATGTTTCTACTAATTCTAAGTGTTTATAATGTGTATCAAAACAATTTGCGGTTGACCAAAGCGTAATATAATTTATAACGCCGAGAGTGCAACGGGTGGTCCCGATTGCGATTCCCTCGCCCGAGGACGGTATCGGTAATAGCGTTTCTAGTCATAAATACAGGCGCGATAACTATCGAATTCAGGGCTGTGATTGCGGTTTTTACGATGCTAGTACCTAGCTCAAAAAAAAGAAAAATCAATCAAAAAGAAGGCACTATTTCCAACAGCTCACATCACAATGATAAGAACCTCCATTGATATTTTTCTTATATGTACCCATATCACACAAAAGAAAATAAAACGAAGAAATCTAGTCTAGTCATTACGATTTCTTGAATAAAATATAGGTTTTGTTACACGTTGCATTGACACTGAAGCTTTAAAATATGACAGCCCTATGCGGTGGGCCGCTGCCAGCAATGCTGCGCGGGCGCCGATGGGTGGTCGACGCAAAATTCGGCGGGGCAACCGGTTCTCGGAACGGTCGGCTATTGTGTCTGCCGACTGTGGCGTTAGCCCTGCAGACGACGTTCACTATGCATCGACAATATTGCACCTCGGTTCCGCTAATCATTCTAAAATATATTATAACCACCTTAAAATAAACTAGAAAAATATGTTGTAGGTCAAAACTGTTATTGTAGTTAATTTTAAAGAAACTCTCACAGGTCTTATTGGACAATATGTTACATCAACAAACATGTTTATGTAAAAAATATAATTGTTAACAGCATCATTTTTATTAGCGTAGTGATTAAGAATATTACCTTAAATCTACCTAATTATCTGTTCTAAATATCTTCCTATCAGTTTAACGCGTATTCGAAGAAATATTTCGGTCAATAACACGTTGTCGTAATTACATAATGCCGGAACATACGTTATTCGTAGCGTAGCGTCACATATCTTATCGAACGAGAGTTACATTTGATAAATATGACGGATACATTAAGGTTGGTTATTAAATATTAATTATTTTATTAGTTTGCACATTTTATATGATAGAAATGATAGAACCTTCATCGAAAAGAACATCACTTTCACATAGTTATCATGTTTCTCGGTCACGCAATTTCTAAATTATTAATAGTATTAAAGTGTACTAAAAATTAAATAGTGCTGCTTTTTATGTCAAGACAGACATATTTGCATTTGAAGCGTACAAAGTTATCATTAAATTTTGCTGCATCCATAAAATCTGAGCTTTACCGAAACGTAAAATTTAACTTAACATTTTTCATGCCAATTGGTGAAACAATTGTCACAAAGTGAACTCACTGAATTTGCGCTGCGGTGAAAGAAAGGGAAAGATTATATAATAAAGAGCTGTAAAGCCGAAATTACATGGTTCAATTTCTGTTCAATATTGCTTTCAGTTTGCAATGTAACTACATTGCTTCAATGTCATTGAAACGTGTAAATACTTTTCAATGCCATTGTCCAATCTCGTTGAAAGCTTAAATAAAACCGAACGCTTTCAATGGCATTGCTTCAATATTGCTTATTGACGTCATTGTTCAATGCGATTGAAACGTGTAAACATGAAGATTGAACAATAGCTGATGCCGTGCACGGCAGCGAAGCTTTTGGGAGTTGGCGCGACGTTGGCGCGACATCGCATTACGATAAGGCATTGCTTCAATGTGATTGAACCGTGTAATCGGTTTAACTGTTGCGGGAGGAAGACGCAAACTCCTGCAGGGGAGAAGGGAATAAGAAAGGAGAAGGAAGAGTTTGTTTGTTACACTTTCACGACTAAAACAACATTCAATCGAACATCATGAAGTTTTGTACATAATACAGCTTTCATCCAGAAACAATGAGTTCCCGAAGGATAGAAAAACATACTTTTAATAAAATCTACATCAACGGGAGCGAAGCCGCAAATGCTTGTTAGTGTATAGTGAGATAAATAAAGTAATAAAAATTATGCCGAGCTTATCGAAGTAAGGCCTTAAGAAAACACCCGATAGAGCCTTCGTGACGGTACTAAAAAACGACACAAAACACAAAGTGGGCTCGAAACAGCAAACAGTATCAAACGAGGCCGCAGCGGCGACGCCTTCAGAATATCGTCCACCTAATCTGTTTCTCGTTGGGCACGCCATAATTCATTGCGCCAGCCATTGTCAATAGGTCAGAGGCAAATAGGAGAGAACGTACCCACTTTTGTTTTCTTTTCCGTATACTCAAACAAAATAAACTGTGGTAACTGTTGTGAGCGCGCCGACATTTAAATAATTCCCGGAGTTTTTTGTCGGCCATCTTTTCATTAATATATTACGACGCGCCATGGTTACCAGTTCTTTTAGGGTTCAGTTCGAAAATAATAAGTGTGTTCATTAATGGACATTCATTCATTTTCATTCACTTATATGAGAAAAATTAGCATGCGAAATCTTTAGGCACATCTTTATACATCATCATCATCAGCTCATATAATGTCCCCACCGAGGGGCTCGAGCACAAAGACAACACAGACAACAAAGGAAGCAGTAATGTTTTGAGAAGTAGCCTTAGATTATACCAAAAAAGTGAAATATAGCGCATTTTTTGGACAGTATTTTTCAATTCATGTAATATTTTGTCGGTTTCGTAAATAAAGTCGGGAGAGCGTCGGTGGCGTAGTGCGAAAGAACGTCGTCTCCCACCCGGGAGGCACTGGTTTAATCCCCGCCACGTACCAATGTGTTTTCAAATTTTGAAAGCATATGTACGTTTAATCGACACTTTTACGGTGAAGGAAAACATCGTGAGGAAACCTGCACACAGCTATGAAAAAGTTCTTAAGTTGTGTGTGAATTCGACCAACCCGCACTAGGCCAGCGTGGTTGACTAAGGCCTAATCGCCCTTAATGTGGGGTAGGCTCGAGTCCCTCGGTGGGGGCATTATATGAGCTGTTGATGATGATGATGATACCATCTCTTCTCATTAGGTACATGCCCATACCATGCTAGTCGTTTATCTCTCATTTTTTTCTGCCACTTGTGTTACTTTCAGACTACCTCTAATATATTTATGCCTCTATTATATTCTTCACCTTGTCTATTCTTGTTACTCCACAGATCCATCTTAGCATACGCATCTCAATCACGTGCAACCGACTTTCATCCGTCTGCGGTATACTGCCCAACTTTCTGATTCGTACAAGGCAACAGGTCTTAATAAGGTCTTATATACATATTTTCCCCTGTAATTTAATGGGAATTCGGGGGTAGAAACAAGGGTAGGTACAATTAACATATTACCTTCACTACAATAAAAGTGATAAACTGCTACAAAAATATTTCATATAAACTACAAGGACTTCTTATACGGCACTTTTCACACACAAACAGCTCGCCCCTGACCGTTTATTTTTTATAATTTCTGAGTTAGATACCTGACGTCTGCTATTATTGTTACGGTGAGAGATTATTCTGACGCCCGCCCCGGATAGTGAAGTGGCGTGAAATAAGTTAAAGATCGTAATTATTTTTTTGGCAATGGCCGTGTAAAAAGCCCTAACGCTATTTTTAAATTTTGTATTTATTTAGGCTATTTAACGGCCGGCTACATACTTAATAAGGATAGCTTCGTCTATAAAAATATAAAATAGAAATCTGGGTCCTATTTGGATTCAATCCCAATAGAAAGAAAGAAAGAAAAAACGTTTATTGAGACAACAACACTAAAATTACACAGATACATTATACTTATTAATTATTTGCCTCAATAGGTGATGATGCTTGAAAATATTACTAAATTCTATTGTTGTTTTTCATTGATTTTGTATAGCATCAGTATAAATTATAGCATATATGTTATTCTAATGTATGAATTATATTATTGTAAAACTTCATTAAAATCCATACAGTATTTTATGCGTGATCCATACATCTATACAGCCATACAAACTTTCGCGTTTATAATATTAGTAGGATATATAAGTTTGAAAACTGAAACTTTATGATTTTACATTAGCTGTAAATTTTTCATGGCTTACTTAACTATTGAAAGCTTTCGAGTAATTTTACTATACCTAGCTATACCTAGCAGAAGCGCGCTTGTAAACTAAAAACAGGAATGATAGTAACTATTAATTATAGTAAAAAGATCCTAATAGAACTAAAGAATCTAGTACTGAATGATATTCGTACTCGGTCTTGCCTCTCGGTCTTTTATCGGATGCATTTCTTTTTTTTTTTTCGGCGAAGGTTTTCACCCTTACGTTGTAGATATACCTCCCATCCGCACAAAGCGCTTTGCTTCCTCTTTCATTATGCGCACAGCTAAGGAGTGGAACTTGTTGCCAAGGTCTGTTTTCCCGGATCAATATAATCTGGATATCTTTAAGGCTAGAGTGAACAAGCATCTTCTAGGCGAGCGTGTATCATCTTAGGCCACATCTTAGCTTCACATCAGGTGAGATTGTGGCCAAACGCTCAGCCTATCAAATATATATATAAAAAAAAATATTGAGCCTGAGACATTTTCTTGTGTGTATTTGTGTAAAAAAAATGGACATGTACAACAATATCGTAAAAATGCCACGTTCAAAAATCTATTGAATATCATTAAACCGCCAGGAACAATATTCTCAACTAAAGAGGATAACTAATATATTCTGCCCTGTGAAAGTGCTCTATTGTTCTCATTGGTTGAAAATTTACATAAGAATACTAGCGTCAATCGACCAACATTAATACCACAATGGAGAAACGAAATAACCATGTTATTCATTCAGAGAAAATATTAAAAGCTAATTTTAAATTAATTTACACATAATCAATATATTTTGGAACACCTGGTGGTTATATCTGATTTCAAGTATGAGCAGTGAATTATATGAACACTTTAATATTTATAAAATTTTGTTCGATAGGAAAATTGTATTCATTGACGTTGGATTCCAGTTTTTGATCCCATTTTTTAGATATTAACCATGATTAAGTCTGAAACCATTATATTAAATAATAAAATTATATATATATTCGTAGGCATTTTGTAAGGCTTTCTTTGCTAGAAATTAAGGGTTATTTTCATGTTATTTTACATCTCAAAATTATTTTAAAACTTACTTAAAGTGAAAAAGTCCCTTATCATCCCTACTAATAACATAAATGCGAAAGTAACTCTGTCACAAACCACTGAACCGATTTTGATGAAATTTGGTGGGTGATGCGCAGATGGGTCTTTTTATCAGGAGACAGTTTTTTTTTTAATTTACTACGAGAGAAAGTGAGGAATCACGACACACTGGTATGGATGAAGACTTGGTTCATATAGTACCTACCTATGTAAAGATCTTACTTTTTTTTTACACAAGTAGAAACTCTTGGCCTTGTCACCCAGGTGCTAAGATCCGGAAGGTGGGAAGTGCACTGCAGCAGCATCCGGAATCCTCAATACATTGAATCAAATAATATGTGTTCTGTGTAGTTCTAGAATAAATTAGAGTATGTCCAAGACGGCGAAGTTCTTTTTTTGAAATATTCAAACACAGAAAAACTGTATTTTTTGGTTATACGCAAATTAACAAAGAGTCTAACTGGCATCTTTAGCATTAATGAGCGAAGGCTATATTTACCAGGGCAATAATTGGCGTTTTCAGTCTAATATGATAAAAAAAATAACTTGGAGTTCTAAGTAGCCTCCGAGATAATTCAGTAAGGATGTTTGAGGTGTAGTCATTTATGTCAAACATTGTTGGTCTCTTCAGAACAATAGTTCAACTTCAGCAAACGTATACTTGACCGCCACAGGACAGGCGGTACTTATAGTGTGGGGTTATAAGAATTCGCAGCCTCTCAGGTTTGTGCTTATATTATTTAAGTAATTTTTCCCTTTCTCGTATAAGTTTGTAAGCACCCTTACCTTACCTAATCATCTTTATTAAAACTACCCGTTCCCAAGCAGTTATTTTTCCGGGAGTTAATCATCAAATAAAGAGAGCATAGAGCTTCTTTTGGCGATTATAAATCCATAAGTAGGGACCGTCATCCTTACTAATAATATTATAAATGCGAAAGTAACTCTGTCTGTCTGTCTGTCTGTCTGTCTGTCTGTTAAGCTTTCACGTCTAAACCACTGAACCGATTTTGTTGAAAATTGGTGCAAATATAGATTAGATCTCGGGGAAGGACATAGGCTACTTTTTATTGCGAAAAAAAGGTTGTATGAGTTGAAAAAGGACATGAAAGTTTGTATGGAAGTTCGTCATTTTTGAAGATAGAACCATGAAACTTTGAATTTAGGCACTTAATAAGACAAAAAGAAATATTTGTTCTAAGATTTTTTAAATTTTGACCTGTATGGGGGTGAAATAGTGGATGAAAGTTTGTATGGGACTTCGTCATTGTTAAAGATAAAACCATGATACTTTGAAATTAGGGACTTAATAAGAAAAAAAGAAATATTAGTTCTAGGATTTTTGAAATTAAGACCAGTGTGGGGATGAAATTGGGGATGAAAATTTGTATGGAAGTTCGTCATGGTTAAAGATAAAACCATGAAACTTTGAATTTAGACACTTGATAAGAAATAAAGATCCAATCCAAGATGACGGTTGTGACTTTTTAATATAATATCGATATGGGTATCACTTTTGTGGTTTTCGGAGGTCCCGATTAGATCCAAGATGGCGGACGCGACTTTTTGACAAAATGTCAATATGGGTATCGTTTTCGTGGTTTTTGGGGGTCCGGATTACGAATAAAGCATCTATAACGAGATCCAATATGGCTGACGTGACTTTTTGACAAGATGTCAATACGGGTATCATTTTCGTGGTTTTTGGAGGTCCCGATTCCTAATACACCATCCATTTTGAGATCCAAGATGGCGGACGCGAATTTTTAACATAATGTCAATATGGGTATCGTTTTCGTGGTTTTTGGGGGTCCGGATTACGAATAAAACATCTATTTCGAGATCCAAGATGGCGGAGGCGACTTTTTGACAAAATGTCAATATGGGTGTCATTTTCGTGGTTTTCGGGGGTCCCGATTCCGAATACGACATCTATTTCGAGATCCAAGATGGCGGTTGCGACTATTTAATGTAAAATCGATATGGGTATCACTTTCGAGATTTTTGGGGGTTCTGAGTCGGAATAAAACATTGATTTTGAGATCCAAGATGGCGGACGCGAATTTTTAACATAATGTCAATATGGGTATCGTTTTCGTGGTTTTTGGGGGTCCGGATTACGAATAAAACATTTATTTCGAGATCCAAGATGGCGGACGCGACTTTTTGACATAATGTCAATATGGGTGTAATTTTCGTGGGTTTCGGGGGTCCTGATTCCGAATACGACATCTATTTCGAGATCCAAGATGGCGGTTGCGACTATTTAATGTAAAATCGATATGGGTATCATTTTCGAGATTTTTGGGGGTTCTGACTCCGAATAAAACATCGATTTTGAGATCCAAGATGGCGGACGTGACTTTTTAACTTAATATGAATATGGGTATCATTTTCGAGGTTTTCGGGGGTCCTGATTCCAAATACATCATCTACGTCGAGATCCAAGATGGCAGATGGGATTTTTTATCATCTACGTCGAGGTCCAAGATGGCAGATGGGCTTTTTAACATAAAAGCGATTTCGGTATCAATTTCGTAGTTTTCGGGGGTCGCGATTCCAAATACGTCATCAATTTCTAGATCCAAGATGGTGGACGCTACTTAACTTATTATTAATTATTATGGATATCATTTTCGTGGTTTACAGGGTTCCATTTTGATATCCAAGATGGCGGACGCGAATTTTAAACTTGATATGGGTATCAGTTTTGTAGTTTTCGGAGGTCTCAAAATGGATGCTGTATTCGGAGTCAGGATTCAGAATACAGCATCCATTTTGAGATCCAAGATGGTGGACGTGACTTTTTAGCTTAATCGCTTTCACGCCTAACACCTGAACCGAATTTATTGAAATTTGGTACAAAAATAGACGAAACCTCGAAATGGAATAAAAGCTACTTACCTTTTTTGTGAAAAAGGGAATGATGGGGTTGAAATATGAGATGAAAATTTTTATGCGATTCCTCATTACCGAAGATAAAACCATGAAACGCAAATATTGTTCTAGCGTTTTTGAAATATTGACTCATGTGGGGATGAAAGGTTGCGAGTAAGTAGCAAAGGATGGAGAAACATAAAATGGTAGATTGTAAAAATGCCATTTACTGTAGTGCACTGCAGTTTGTATGTGTGTTTTTTGCATAATAAGTACCTACACAAAAAAAAAGCTGCCTAAATAATTATTTCACGCGGACGAAGTCGCGGGCAAAAGCTAGTATCATATAAAGCCGTAATTACTGCATTCTTCGTTAAGATTGCATGGCAGAATTAGGTTAATATGGCACAAAACAAAAAAGTAATTACTGCATTCTTCATTAGGATGATATAATTAGGTTAAGATGGCACAAAAAAAGAGAGTCTCATTCGCAAATACTAAAAAGTTTTTAAGTTTAGCGTTATATATAGAAAGATCTCAATATGAGATGTAATGTCGTTATAAAATACCACTGCTTACTTCATTATTATTAACTATTCTGTAAACTGATAACACGATAGTCTATGATGACTCCATTAGATAATCCTAATTCGGAGAATCATATATATTGAATAAAGATAGATACTTATTTATTTTTTGTTAAATACTCGTTGGCTTTGACAGCTAAATTCGAAGTGAACATCGAAGTGAGTTCTTTAAAGAACAGCTCAGCACGACAGATCCTAATTTGAGTGTAATGTTTTAACTGTGGCGTGAAATACACCACGTCCGTCATCTCTAATCATGATCTAAGTGAGCTCGAAACCACGACCCGAGTGCAATAATTACACGGAGACAATCACAAGGAAATTGGCAATTGACCTTTCAGTTGACACCTAAATTGATGGCGAGCCAGTTTGTTGCTCTGCTGATGTTTATACTCAAATATTTACAATGTGGCGTGGTTTGCAGAAGCTTTAGAAAATATTATAAGTAATTATGTCTGGTTTATTTCATGATTTAAATAATTTTTATATAAAGTAATAGTAAATACCTACATACGATCACGCTAGTAATCCCATGAGAGGTTGAGTAAGGCTTTAGGAGGTACACCTCCAAATTCCTAGTGACAGGTTGCCAGCCTTTTTTTAGTATTACAAATATTGTTGTAATTTAAATCACCGACAAGATATACTAAAAAAAAATGCACTGAAAAAAATCGACTTGCCTCAGGCGGGACTCGAACCCGCACCTTCCACAATCCGGGTGGACGCGTTGACCAATTTCGCCACCGAGGCACTGCTTTTCGCTGTCGAAATTTGTCAGTGCTTGGTGCTTATGTTTTTATGGTAAACATCGTTTCATCAAATCTTTGAAATTTGCACTTCCAAGACCCGAACGAAATATTTTTGCAAATATTTGACGCCCAGTTAAGATGAAACTACCTTACATTATGGAATAATTTTATTTTTGCGTTTACAAACGCGTAAATATAATACTAGAAAAATGCACTGAAAAAAATCGACCCGGATTGTGGAAGGTGCGGGTTCGAGTCCCGCCTGAGGCAAGTCGATTTTTTTTCAGTGCATTTTTCTAGTATTATATTTACGCGTTTGTGAACGCAAAAATAAAATTATTCCATAAGATATACTAAGCTTTAAAATAATATTTTTTTTTCGTAGACAGAAAATAAAATGCTCTTACAATACAATGCCACTTTCCGAATATCATTACCGATGTCATTTTTTAATAATTAACGATTATAGCGGAATTAAAGATAACGCACATTACGAATTTAAAATCTTGGGAACAATCGAAATTATGATCTAGATCTCTTTAGTATAAATGGCAATCCTTCCCACGGCACTTACGCAATCTGCTTATAACAATATAATATTATATCATGGGTTGCGATTACAAACCTCGATACCTACTTTTGCTTTCACGACAAAATGATTTATTACTGTCGTGACAAAGAATATACCCTATCTAGTTTCACTTATGTGCTAAAAAAATTCTACAAATATAAACACCAAAATAGAATTGCAATGTTAACAAGCAAGATGAATGACGGTTGTTTTTTTTTATTTTAACTGGAAAGCCTTTGGTTTTTATTTCATATCATGTGAGTAATGCCGAAGGAAACAAGTTTCACCCGGAACCGTCAACCACGGAGGAAATGTTTGTCTCATTGATTGATAAAAGCTGTCCCCCTACCAACCAATTGTTAAGTAGAGTTATATCAGTATTTTATTCATCATCATTTTACAGAGTGGACGTATATTTAATCCCTTATTTCCACCTCTTCGTGCACTTTTTTCCAAAATATAAGTAGGTAGCTTAAGTTCTATCTTAGGGTCTAGCATATTTTGTACAAAATTTTATCAAAACCAGAGTCGTGAGAGCGTGAATTGATTTGGACTTCGATGCGACCTTTCATCCACTACTTCCTCCCCACACATATAAAAATTTCAAAAATAATAGGATAAATGTTTATTTACTTCTTATCAAGTGTTTAAATTCCAAGTTTCAGGGTTTTATCATCACAAATGACGCACTTCCATACAAACTTTCATCCCTTATTTCAACCACTTCAAGCCTAATTTACTTTTTTTGAGAAACCGAAAGGCTATATGCCAATTTATTTTACTTTAAAAATGAAGGATATGAAAATGACGGATTTCTCATACAAATTTCATCCCCTATTTTACCCCTTAGGGTTGGAAAGCGAGAAATCCTCTTTCTTAATTTTTAATCGAAAGGTTATCTACCATTATTTATGGATTTTACTTTTAAAATGACCGATTTGGATACAAACTTTAGTCCCCTAATTTATACCCTTATGAGTAGGATGTCGAGAAATCCTAAAATACGTCATTCTTAATTTTTAACCGAAAGACCATATAGGTACCAATTTTCATGACTTTTTTAATTTAAAAATGACGGATTCCATACTAAATTTCATTCCCTATTTAACCTCTATAGGGGTTGAATTTCGAAAAAACCGGCCTTATCCTTTGCCTACATTATAAAAGGAACCTCTTTGCAAAATTTCAGCTGGGCGTTGATCAGTCAGTCAGTGAGACAGGACTTTTCTTTTTATATTATACTAGCTTTTCATCATAAAATACATCTTTCTTAATTTTGAACAGAAAGGCAATATACCAATTTTTTATCCCCTATTTTACCCCCTTAGGGATTGAATTTCGAAAAATCCGGCCTTATCCATTGCCTACGTCATAGAAGGAACCTCTTTGCAAAATTTCAGTTATCTAGGTCCAAGGGTATGGGCTGGGCGTTGATCAGTCAGACAGTGAGTCAGGACTTTGCCTTTTAAATATATAGATTATATAAGTTATCGTAATACCTATGGTGTACCGTGGGTGTACCCATGTGATTTAAATAGTATCCATTTCTTATTGTATATTTCCGTGTTTTATTTTCGTTTCTTAGCATTACTATTACATTCATGTTGCTACTATAAAAACGACATAACGAGGCTACAAAAACCCGTTTGATCTTAGAATCTAGTAAACAGCGATAATCTTTAACGCCACATACAATCCGTTAACTTTGCAATAATTGTTATACCGTTTTTATTGTTACGATGTGACGAACAAACGTACCTATTTTACTCAATTCCTGTATTAATTATGGAAAATTTGAAAACACAATAAGCTTTGTAGAAAAATTGTACGAATGAAAAAACCATATGAACATACACGTTGAGTACTAGTAATCAATGAAAAGGTACATCATTATTCATTATGGACGCTCGCCGCGGACTATATTCTGTACATTGTATTGCCGACTAAAATTGATTTTTTTGTCAAATTATGAGCAGTAAAGTCTACAAAAATAACTCCATTCCCAAAAATACTAAAAGCTATAATGATTTTTCAAGAAAATTCACTACAATTATTGACATATTTCGATAGATGGAACATAAAACTTTAAAAGTACCAAATAAAATAAATACTAACTATCTCCCTAATACCTGATTTAGTTTAATAAATTAAAATAAAGTAATTTTAATAAAATATTTTTATATTAATACCAATAAAAGTATATCATATAAAAGTAACTTTTATATTTGCATAAGGTGCAAAATTGTTTTCATATGGTGATAAACCTCATTATAAATTCTAGAAATAAATTAATATCCCTGACTTCTTATATTAGATTAACGACTTTATTTCAATTACGTAGAACAGTATTTTGAGTTAGGATAATAAATAATAATATATAATGCGTGTAAGGTTATGTGTGGGGACAGTGCAACGAACTATTTGAGGCGAGACATACGATTCCGAGAAGTCGACAAATGCTGTGGAATTGGACTCGTCTCGGCCGAGCGCCAGCTTTGTATAGTTTATAACTCTGACATAATTGTTTTAAATACAATTGATAACACTATAATTCTTGTCCACCTTTTTGCTTTTATTGTCAGAACTAAATTTAATAATTACTGTAGATTATCTAGTACTGTTGGAAAATGATACCCAATAATAGTTATTGTAAGTATTGTAAAGAGTTTTGGAGTTTGACATTTTTAAGTATCTATCTATAACGTTTCTTATTACGTCATAAGCTGATGGATGTTGCTTATTAATTTCATGGATGATTACACGTTTAACAATGCCCGGTATGATATGTTAAAATATACCAATTCAAAAAATATATGGGGTGTTCATTATCATCATCATTTCAGCCCAGCACAGGGCTCCCAAGGATCTACAACCCGATGGCTCGTAGATCCTTTGCCATAATCGTCCGTCAATTTGCATGTTACAATTATGTATTTTTATTTCGTACGTATGTACGGATGTTTGTAATACTAGAAAAAATACACTGAAAAAAAATCGACCTGCCTTCCCGCCTGAGGCAGGTTGATTTTTTTCAGTCTATTTTTTCTAGTATAAAAAATATTTACGCGTTTGTAAACGAAAAAATTATTCCATACGGATGTTTAGTTTGGTATAGGTATTGTATAACAAGCGGGCACCAACAAGTGCTAACATAGTCATCGAAAAACTACGGCTTTATCAGAAATCGAAAATTGTAAATAAAATTTAGAATTTATCCATACGTATTATAGCTCGGAAAGTAAAATAAAATATATGTGAAAATATTAAAATTAATGTTGCAATTTATAATTTTAGATAACTCCATACTATTGATAAGACAATATAATATGTTAACATGGGTAATGTGTTCATGCCAAACTCCCTAATACGAGAGTAAATACTTTAAAATACTAGTTCAGTTCAATCAATTTAGGTTTCAGCTTGTTGGCTTTTTGTCGCTGGCCTAATTTCTGTACGAAAACTAATTTTGCAAAATTAAGGTAGAAATCCATTGCATGACTTCAACATCTCGAATGAAACTCACAATATGATATCTACGTCATTGTGTGTATTGCAAGCTATTTCCGTCGAGCATATCAAATTAATAACGGTAATAAATTGATGTGTTCTGAAGATACATACAGGGATGGGACGAGTGTACTTTACTTACTATTTAAATGGTATTTCTTAATACATACTTGTACTCCAATTCTAGCTTACCTGAAAAGAAGGAAAACATTTATTTAAAAATATTTTTTTTTATCCATTATCATCTAGGTACATATTTAAAATTGGTTTCATACTTTTCATAATCATTACCATCTACGGTGATAAAAAAGAAAGAATGAAAGCATTAAAAAAAAATCATTTTCTATTAGGCCATAGGTATGTAAAGGATATTTTTTATAATTTCGCAGGATACAAAAACTGTATAAAAGTATATAACTTATAATTAATGAAAGATGGAATTCCAAATTCTAAGTAAGTATCACTACATAGTATAAAACAAAGTCGCTATCCGCCGTCTGTCTGTCCCTATTATGCTTAGATCTTTAAAACTACGCAACGGATTTTGATGCGGTTTCTTAAGGAAGGTTTATATGTATAATACATGCATATTTACATAAGCATTGCACCCGTGCGAAGCCGGGGCGGGTCGCTAGTCTTTAAATAAAAATAAAATTTGGTGTGGTGTCTATTTTTAAAATTTCCGACCATCAACATCGAACTCTAAAGTTAATAATAAAATGGCTATTCAAAAGCTTCAAATAACTTTAAGTTTTATTTAGATGTAATTTAAGCATGAATTTGGGACAACCCTCGCTCTGTTAGAAGCCAGACTTATGACTGCATCCTAATGAGCTCAAGGTAATCAATAACCATAACCGCTTCATACACCGAACTTTATTATTAGGTACCAATATAAAGGCTTTGATAAACTCAATATTACCCTGCATACTGCATACATTAATATTGGCTACAAAATTCAATGTCTTCACAATTAAGATTCGTTATGTTACATCAAAATAAAACTTTATTTTGTTGAGTTTGTTTGACGTGTATTTGACAAACATTAGGTCTTTTTTTACTAAGAACGCTACAGAACACCGGCTACGAAACGACAGCGGGTTGTAGCATATAGTAAAAAAAACCGCCTTCAAAACTGAAAACGGGAGAAATAATAACTTTGTTTATAAAAATCTAACTTTTTTTTGAGGTCAGTCGAAAATACAAGTGACTACGTTTATTCCAAATATTGAGGTTGGCACTGAACTCAAAAAAAAAACACTAGAAAAAATGTACTGAAAAAAGCAGTGCATTTTTCTAGTATTCAAAATATTTACGCGTTTGTAAACGCAAAAATATAATTATTCCATATCAAAAAAAACATTTAGATTTTTATAAACCAAATTTTTATTTCTCCCTTTTTTAGTTTTGACTGCAGTTTTTTTAATTTCAAAATAATATTTTTTTTGCTTTGTAGTGTTTTAAGTAAAGAAATTTTTAGGAAACTATCTCGAGATCTTTTATTTTTATATTTATATTTTTTATTTTACCCACAAGTGATAAGATTACGATATCATCGATGTCAATGAAATAGGTATTATTAGGGATAACTCAAAAACTAATCGTCAGATGTCGATCAAATTTAAATGGCACCACTTCCAAAAATCGAAAGAATCTTCAAAATCGGTGCGCCCAGTAAAGAGTTATGACGTAACAAAAAAACATGCAGTCGAATCGAGAACGTCCTCCTTTTTTGAAGTCGGTTAAAGTGATGCGATACGGTTCCGAGCTGATAAGTGAGCTTTTTACCCGTTTAAAAAAAGCTTAATTAGTACAGAACTTTAAATGACTCATAATATGCATAATAATTAGTCATCTTCCTATCATGTGGTTAACCTAAATTATTTTAAGTTATACTTACTATAGGTACCTATTTAAGAAAATAATTATGATAATATTTTTGTCTTTAAGCACACACTTAAAAGCCATTTATAATCTACGTAGCAACAGCACCGTTATCAACTTCCCAATATAACATTAATTATACCAGTTAAAATATTAATCCCTATCTAAATGAAGTCAGTAATTCCAAGTAAACGTTTAGTAAAACTGATTTACATTTAACCTGTTCCAGAATTGGAGGAAAGCTAGACATTTAATAATCATGTAGGTATATATGCCCGAAATGAGTTTATCGTGATCTTGTTTGGTTATTGGGCACATCAAAACAAAAAGTCCAGAACGAATACCGGTCGGGAACCGAACTGTGGCGGTAGAGGGTTATTTCACGCGAGATGAAAGAGTCGGCTAAAGTTACCGAGCCGAGCGACCGTCGCTGGACACAAATAACAGGTCATTCTAGGGTTGACTCGCTTATGTTTGTGAAGAGTATAGAAATAAATGTGACTTAAAAAGGAAAGATGAAAAACTTATTTGTAACAATCACCACTTTTTTCTTATTAAACTAAACAACACAGCTGTTAGGATCGAAAATGGGAATCATTCATAAAAAATACACAAAAATTAAATTTACAAGAATTAAACAAAAAATAGTTTGTTTATAAATTAATTTCAAACATAAATTATATGCATAAACTAGAAAACTAATATGCGAGCATAATAGCTAAAATAATGTGTGTGATGTGTGACGAAAATATATAAAAACTAAGCAGAATTTCTAATAAAAAATTCATAGCATTTTTACCACATTTACTCGAAGCAACTATGTGGTAAAATTGTGTCATAATTTTATGTTAATAAACACTAATAAAATAAATGTCTGATAGAATAAAATAAAACTATGACACTTGGCGTCCCTAATCAGTGTCGGGGTTCGCGAATTGGAGCCGAGATGGTTATTCTCGGCGAAATGAAACAGCGGCGAACATCGAAAGGCGAGGCAATTTATAGCTGACACCAGTCTCAGATATAACGACCAATATTTTTGTAAAATATTCTACATCATCGCTTCCTAATATCATATAAACTAATGAACTAGTATACACATTAGAAAAGAGGTAGTTTAAAACGGATTAATAATACTTAATATATTTCCACGCTCACACCAATTATCTAGCCCATAGTAAGAATAGAATAGAATATTCTTTATTGTACACCAGAAAAGAAAATTATAACGAAAGTATTATTAAGAACTTGTGTTATGGATACTATATAACCATATGTATAACGGACATTTTTTTTAAATATACGTAATCATTTCAAACATGACTCGCAAACAAATATTCCTGTTCGTCACACAAATATTTGCCGCTACCAGGATTCAAACCCTGACCGCTTGATGTGTAGACAGCTATACAGACCACTCCACCATGACGGCGTCAAGGATTATTATCCGCGTAAAATTGGAGCGCGTGACGTGAAGAAGTACCTCCACTTTACAGAAGACCGCATTAAACACTATCCTTCGTAGTGATGTTTCTGTCTGACGGAGTTTAAGGGATGGAGTTAGGGTTGGCAACGTTTGAATAACACGCCTTGTTGATCTACAACCATCATTAGCATTATAGGCGTTTAGTCCTAGTTAAAAAAACTTTATAGAAACCTTATATTTTGTTTTCATACATGCATGTAAAATTTTGGTCACCCATCCGAGTACCGACCTCGCACTTGGTTGCGTAACTTTCGTGATCGACGTCTCAAGAGTTGATAGAAACTTAATATTTTGGTGTCATACGTGCATGTTAAATTTGGTTGCAATAAGTTAAAGCATACTCGAGTTATCGTGCTAACGCACAGACATACAGACACACACACACAGACATAATTCCAAAAAAAATATTTTTGGACTCGGGGAGGTCCAAAACGTGTAAATCCATCAAAACCTCGAGGTCAAATTTTTTGACGATTACAAGACTTCCTCTATACTACGTATACGAGAAAGTAAAAATGCGCACCTATACCGTACACGTGATAGAAAGAAATTTAACAAAACCATGATATGCTGCTTTCTCAATAGATTTTGGCGATAATACATGGACTAAAAATCGTGAGTGGTCTCCCTTTGACTTTCTCGTATACCGGAAACGACTCAAAAGTTGATAGAAACCTTATATTTTGATGTCATACATGCATGTTAAATTTGGTTGCAACAAGTTAAAGCATACTCGAGTTATCGAGCTAACGCACAGATACACATACAGACATAATTCCAAAAACGGTATTTTTGGACTCAGGGAGGTCCAAAACGTGTAAATCCGTCAAAATCTCGAAGTCAAATTTTTTGACAATTACAAGACTTCCTCTATACTACGTAAGTATACGAGAAAGTAAAAAGTCAAGAATACATCGATGTTTTCTGAATGATAGGGGTAGAATAAAATTTAGCGGTAAAAATAGTATTTGATATTTACTGTGAGTATTTTATGAGTAACGCCAAAAATAATCAAATATTCCGATGGCCGATCAAACATTTTAGGTTATAATTAGGTACATATTTCTTTTTTGATTTTCGAATCGTTTTTGAAATTTTTTACTTAATAGTGAAGCGTCGTCGGTGGCGTAGTGCGTAAGAGCGTTGTCTTCCACCCGGGAGGCACCGGTTCGATCCCCGCCACGTACTTGACATTGGTATGTTTTCAAATTTTGAATTCATATATAAGTTTATTCGACGCTTCTACAGAGAAGGAAAAACATCGTGAGGAAACCTGCACAGACCTATGAAAAAATTCTTAGGTTGTGTGTGAAGTCGACCAACCCGCACTTGGCCAGCGTGGTTGACTAAGGCCTAATCGCCCCTAACTTGGGGTAGGCTCGAGCCCCTCGGTGGGGACATTATATGAGCTGTTGATGATGATGTAGTAAGTTCCAATTTTTATATGACAAAAAATATAAATATGAAAAACCAAACTACTTCAATTCTTTATTGTAGTGTTTAATTATATTTATGACCACCACTGCAAAAATCATTAATAAAATAGTTAATCCTTAGATAACATAGAAAAAAATAAAAATGAATGGTCTATCATGACCATAAAATCTCTATAAAGTTGCCTTATTTCCATTACCTGGTACTTACTGGCACCGTGTACGTTATACATAGGTATAAGCACTCAAAGTCAAAGTCAAAGTCAAAGTCAAAATTACTTTATTCATTTAGGTACAATTTGTACACTTATGAAAGTCAATTTTGATGCCATCGGTTCGAGAGTCTACCAGGAGGCCTTGTTCTGAGAAGAACCGGCAAGAAACTCAACAAGTTTTATCCTCCCTTTACAGTTTTTATAGTATTGATTTGGAAAGAGTCATAATTCACATTGTCAAGTCTTTAATAATTAATCATAAAAATTTATTAAAATAAAGACTAATAATTAAACTTAAAATAAAAATAAAAAATATATATTAAAAAAAAGTGATTTAAGACATCTTTCCTTACAATCTTGTCAATTAGAAAATTAAATTTTTACACATATTGATATCTCACTAGATTACAATGGAGAATCGAGCACATTTGGATGTGTCCACACATTTTTATCATCTATATATTCCTGAACTTTATAATACGCTTTCTTCATTAAAATTTGTTTAATATGAAGCTTAAATTTATGTGACGGAAGTTCAGTTACATGATGTGGGAGTTTATTATATATTTGTATACATTTCCCCATGAATGAGTGACTAGTTTTATGAAGTCTGAAACTTGGAACAGCAAGTTTATTTTTACCTCTTGTGTTTAAATTGTGATAATCACTTTTCTTCAAAAATGTATGTAAATTTTTATGAACATACATAATGTTGTCATATATATATTGGGAAGCAACCGTGATAATATTTATTTCTTTAAATAACTCTCTAAGCGAGTCACGAGGTCTTAATTTATAAATGGCACGTACGGCTCTCTTTTGTAATACAAAAATGTCTTGAATATCAGCTGCTGATCCCCACAGCAATATACCATATGACATAACACTATGGAAGTAACTGAAATATACAAGCCTTGCCGTCTCAATATCAGACAGTAATCTAATCTTTTTAACAGCAAAAGCAGCAGAGCTAAGTCTTCCTGATAGGGTAGTAATATGAGGATTCCATTGTAGACGTGAATCTAAAGTTATTCCTAAAAATACTGTTGAGTCAACACATTGTATAATTTCTTCGTTAATTTTAATATTTGTACTGACCTGCTTGACATTTGGTAACGAAAATTTGATACATTTAGTTTTATTTGAATTTAGTAACAAGTTATTATTAGTAAACCAACACATTACTTTGGAAAGGGCATTATTCACATCGTCAACATTTTCTGTTTGTCTATTTAGTTTGAAAATAAGGGAAGTATCATCTGCAAATAATACCGTCTCACATAAGTTGCTTAAATAGTAAGGCAGGTCATTTACATAAATCAAAAAAAGTAACGGACCTAATATCGAACCCTGAGGCACGCCCATGAGCATAGGGGCCCCTGAAGACTTCGCTTTATTTATAACTACTGTTTGTAATCGGTCACTCAGGTATGATTCAATTATTTTTATTGAGTTCATTGAGACGCCATAATGTTGTAATTTGGCCAATAAGGTTTTATGTTCTACACAGTCGAAGGCTTTGGACAAGTCACAAAAGACACCTAGAGCATCTTGTTTGCTTTCCCAAGCATCAAATATATGTTTCATTAACGCAACACCTGCATCTGTCGTATTTCTACCCTTAGTAAAACCAAATTGTCTGTCGTGAAACAGTTTATTCAATGTAAAATGAGAAAGCAATTGATTGTAAATAACTTTCTCAAATATTTTACTTAACGCTGGTAAAATGGATATGGGACGAAAATTAGTGGGATCACATTTATCCCCAGACTTAAACAAAGGTATAATTTTACTACATTTCATTAAATCGGGAAAAACCCCATCTTTAATGCATTTATTAAAAATAATCGTTAAATATGGGGAAATTACTTTAATTATTGATGTTATAACTGTAACCGATAAACCCCATAGATCTTCCGTCTTTTTCTTATTTAAAGATTTAAACGTTTTTATAATGTAATCGTCATTAATTTCATGAAAGTTAAAAGAAATATCACATTTATCAACATTAGATTCTAAAAAGGAAACCGCAACTCAATTACAAATAACGTCATTCAAGAGCATAATTACTATAATACATCTATAATAACTGCATCTGTTGGGATGTAGGTAAATTATAAAGGTGAAACGAGAATGTCACTACATAGTATAAAACAAAGTCGCTATCCGCCGTCTGTCTGTCCCTATGAAATGAAATGAAAATGAAAATGAAATGAAAAAGCTCTTTATTTAAATGGACTTTGCTAAGTACTTTTAAATCGTCAAAAGCCCTACCACCATTTCGACGAAATAATTATTTTACTTAAATAATTATTATTATGCTGAGACGGAGAAGAAATGGCGAAAGAAACTCCGCAGCTTACAATTTCGTAATGATTTCAAAACATCATTACATGTCTATAGATATATCAATATGAATAAATTACAATTTTAAATGCGTAAATTTGGGCAGATTTTACTCCCACGCATTTGGATCATTTAAATAATCATTTAACTTGTAATAAGCTTTTTTATATAATTTAGATTTTACAGTTTTTTTAAATTTATTAATAGGCAAGTCTCTAATATTCTTCGGAAGCTTATTGTAAAAACGTATACATTGGCCCATAAAGGAATTGCTTATTCTGTGGAGACGAGTTTTATATACAACCAAATCGTGTTTCTTCCTAGTATTTACATTGTGCGTATGACATTTCTCGGAAAAATTCATAATATTTTTCTTTACATATAGTAAGTTTTCCAGTATATATTGTGATGACACAGTTAGAATATTTATCTCCTTGAACCTTTCTCTGAGGGAGTCACGCGGACCTAGTTGATAGATTGCTCTAACAGCCCGTTTTTGCAGAACAAAGATGGTATTAATATCTGCAGCACTCCCCCAGAGAAGAATTCCATAAGACATTATGCTGTGAAAATAACTGAAATAAACCATTCTAGCAGTATCTATATCAGTTAGCCGCCTAATAGTTTTAACTGCATATGCCGCAGAACTTAGTTTACCCGAAAGTTTTACAATATGTGGACCCCATTGCAATTTAGAGTCTAACATTACTCCTAAGAAAGTTGTTGTTTCTACAGGTTTCAATTCTACTCCATTTATTTGTACATTAGTTTCTACACATCTCACATTCGGTGTAGTAAACTTAACTAATTTGGTTTTTTTTTCATTCAGCAACAAGTTATTAATATCAAACCAATAAACTATGTATGCTTAGATCTTTAAAACTACGCAACGGATTTTATGCGGTGTTTTTAATAGATAGAGTGATTCTTAAGGAAGGTTTATATGTACAATACATGCATATTTACATAAGCATTGCACCCGTGCGAAGCCGGGGCGGGTCGCTAGTAACTTTATAAAAGTCAGAAGATTGTTTTATAAATAAAATGTTTAACCTATTGCACTGGTTCAACTATCAAAAATATTTTAGTATTGGAAAAATTAAAAAACCTTTACATATTTAAACAGATAAATAAAATTACATTTTTTATTAGGCTTTTTTAGTTCATGTCTTAACAGATATAACACGTATAATACGCTATAGTCATTCTGACCTCAGCTGACCATATAATCTTTGACTGAAGAACAAATATTGATAGTAATTTTATCACGACCGGGGATTTACAGCACCTTTCCTCACCGTTAGCACTACAAAAGTGCGAGGACGTTATTATATCACTAAACATTCACCAGTAGAAGCAACAACACTATTTTCAAAAATGAAAAAATATGTCTTGGTTGGCGACAACTTGAAAATAGAATTGACCGACAACAAGAATCGGTTGAAAATAGTTGGAAAGAATAATGACGTGAAAATACTGAGGAACAAAGGAAAAATCGAATTAGTTGGACTCAATTTGTGTTTATGCGTGAAGGAAAACGTCGGAAAAGTGGCAGTGATTGGTTCGTGCAAATCTGTGAACATTGATTCTTCGGAAAATATAACAGTGGACAGTGAGAATGTGATTATTGGTGATTCAGTACGACATATAGTGTAGAGAAATGACCGTCGAAGGAGTGATATTTATGTGACCTTGTGCTATGATCATCGCACTAATTCATATGATTTTTGTTTTTCGAAATGGCACTAATAGTACCTACACATGACCTAAACCTACTTAATAAATAGAGAATTTTGAATTTTAATTTCTAAATAAGATTTAATATTTCATTGATGATTCGCATTTATATATGATTTTAGATCATAAGCAAATTGTACGCACAAGTATGTGCTGTGGGAGACATGATCCTAGTCACTTTTATCCATCACCTACCGATAAAAATCCATAGGAATATCAGCTGGTATAAAAAAATTACCACACATTGTTGTGGTTAATGTGCAAAAAAACTTGAAAACTACTTATCAAGATAAAGGCTATCCGGACCGAGCGAAACTCGTTTTCAAAATTTCAATAAACCTATTTTAATGTCTGTCTTTCATTCAAATAAAAGTGACAGTAACAGTTTTATGTTTTAAACCTTAGTTTTAAACTTAGACAAAGAACTTTGTCTAAGGTTTTAAGCAATGACTAACTTTAGTCTATGTAATAAGGGGGCAAATATTTAACATGTAGGAACAGTTTATATTATGTGAAAATAAAAATGTTGTTTTTACTATTTTCCTCGCATTTTTTCCGTATTTTCTCACCGTTTCAACTTTTCCTGGACTTCCAAACATGTTTCAAAACCAAAATTTGCCCAATCGGCCCAACCGTTCTCGAAATTTAACGAGACTATATAAAGAACAGGAATTATTTTTTATACATAAAGATAAATTAACGCAATGTTACTATTACCAGTGTAAAATAAACAAAGCTATATAAACAATAACAGTTTGTTTTAATTTACATTTGTTTGTAGCTAACCCCAGCCACGATTTGCTGTAACTTAGTCAATCCCAATAAATTTTTTCCGTTGCAAAAAATCAAATTCTAATGTTGCAAAAGAAGGAAACAAAAATAACGGAATTCATTTTATTACAAATAAAGGTGATTTTTTTCAGTGCATTTTTTCTAAAGGTGAACCAAAAATTGAATATTGAAAAAGAATTAAAAGAACTTTAAAATAACAAATTTTAATGTATTTGAATTACTAGGTGGTAGACCCAATGTAGGGTCGTCTGGGTAGGTACCACTGCCTTTCATATTTCTGCTTTGTTTCGGATTGAAGGGAAAGGTAGCCAATTACACGGAACAAATATCATCTTAGTCCCCAGGATGTCAACGCACTTGCAGCGTTAAGCCTATAGACACTTGCAATATTAAGGGTGAATCATCACCCTTAATATTGCAAGTGTCTATAGGCGACGGTAACCACTTAACAACAGGTATCTCGTAGTATAAAAAAATGTATAACAGTTTGTATTGAGGTAAAAATTATGATAAAGTGGTATTTTATCATTAATATTCACCTAGTGGACTTTTATAGTAACCCACCAACGGGGTCATTCCCTGAGTACCCCGATCCATTTATTTTTAATTGTATTTATAAAATATAAGTTATGGATTATTGGAGGAATACCTGCAACGAACATCGAAATCCAGTTACGTAGAGAAGAGAAGTTCCATGATTGAGCTGATACAATTGTGGTCCAACGATAAAATAGCCAGTCCGTAGTCAGTAGTGGAGAAAGAAAAAATAGCCCATGACCCCTATATTCCTGGCACATAGTTTATAACGCCATGTACATATAAATATTACAGAAGCCTAGAAAAATGCTTTCTGTGAATCGCTCACCCTTGGCAGTGCTCCACTGAGCTCACTAAATCAATCCATTACGTATTACTCTGTAATACAAAAGGTATGCGCGCCATCATGACGTTAAGCATAGTGATTAGCTAATCTAATTATATTCTTGTACTATTACCCAAATAATTAAGAAGACTTATTTATAACTATGGATAGTTTAATGGTGATGGGCTTTGTGTGATGATGGAAAGACGACTTCTTGTGTTTTATTACACCTATATAGAGCGAGTACTGACAAATAAGTGAGTATCAAATTAAGTTGCTATGATTAACATAAAGTAGAAACGGGAATTAACTCGATTAGATTAATACTAGAAAAATGCACTGAAAAAAACCGACTTGCCTCAGGCGGGACTCCAACCCGCATCTTTCGCAATCCGGGTGGCTGCGTTGACCAATTACGCCACCGAGACACTGCTTTTCGCTGTCGAAATTTGTCAGTGCTTGGTGCTTGTTTGGTAAACATTGTTTCATCAAATCTTTGAAATTTGCACTTCTAAGACCCGAACGAAATATTTTTGCAAATATTTGACGCCCAGTTAAGATGAAACTACCTTACATTATGGAATAATTTTATTTTTGCGTTTAGAAACGCGTAAATATTAATACCGGAAAAATGCACTAAAAATTTATTAGATAAACTTGTAATTGCCTGAGTCCGCCTGTGACCACGGTCGGTGTAACCCGGCTGAAACGTCTGGCAATTATACTGTAATATGTGTACAATTACACTGTTAATATTATAGTCGCCATGTCATTACATATTTTCAGTAGGTAGCCGCTATAGATATTTAATTGGGCCTGTTTAATAATGTTTGTTACCTTAAAGTAGCAGTCATTTGTAGTTTTATAATTGTTGCTAAAATATTTGATAGCTAAATACAGAAATAATTCAGAATTTACAAACTTAAGTACCAGGCTATAATAACTATATAGAAGTATATTTTAAAACAATAATTTTCTTCTTTACCGCTATCAGTTCCCTTTGCTTTATTTCATAATGGTTTTAGAATTTCAATCATAAGTATATATCATATTTATCTTTACCATCAGGTGAAATGTCTGCTCGTTTGTTCCCTTTCCCATAAAAAAGGACTCCGCAATTAATCTGAGTCGATATCTACTTAGCTGTAATAGAGCTTTGGATACGTCTATTCAGACTCGTAGGCTTGATGTTGTAAGGTAATGCGATTCTTGCCTGTTTGCAGTCCTCCAAGGTTCTCTAGTATTGATCATGGAAGTGTTTGGTGGGTTGACTCATTTTACCTTTGAACCAACTAGGAGGAAGGGGGAATTTGTTCAGGATCTACAGGATTCATGCCTGATCCCCTTCTGGCAAGTTCATTTTCCCGTGATAATCTCTGCCACTTGATCACTTGATTATTATTTAACTATGGAATTTCCCTTTTTTGTGAAAGTTCTTAATTTTTCATTGTAACGACTTTATCCCCATTTTTCTCCATTTTCTCAGAGACCCCAACAGTATGTCGCATAACTCTTTCTGCTATTAAAAATACTATAATTCTAGCTGTAGCTTATGTATACTTATAACATTGTTAACTGCACATCTCTTTATTTAACTTTATACATATTTTTACAAACAAATAATAATAGCGTTAAAATATTTCCTGTAACGAATGTTTAATATGGTATCTTATTTATTATTGTAACCAAAGTTATTAATAGAAGGAAAATTAAATGTAGGAACACTTTCAATTAAATTTGAAATTATTCTATAATGTCCCAAAATATAGGCACTACAATATCGAATACGTCAGACCGACTATGATGAGTAACCTATTAAGTATTTATTTTCCGTGCTTTGAAACATGTTTTGGATACGCGCCAAACTTTTTATCTTATGGATTAATGTAAATATTCCAATTATTCGAATTGTAGGTTCAAATAGAATTTGTTTTTAACAAAACGAGCCGTTTCTACATGTTATAGGTGGTATAGGCCGTGGAATTCATTTAATCACGTTACGTTTAAAGACATTATACCTAGTTACTTACTCAGGTTCTAATGGATCAGCAAAGGGGTATTGATCACCTTATACTCCGTCCACCAATCCACATTGGGCAAGCGTGGAGGACTACTGCCTAAACCTCCTTCGATAACAAGGAGAGGCCGTGTGTCGCAGGAGTAGCTCGAAATATAAAGGTTGTAATCGTTGGTTGTAATGATGAAATAAACCAATTATTTTTCTGAATCTTAAAAGACGAAATGGAATTATCTTAGAGAACTACCGACCCAAAATTAAACTGAAAGCAAATAGTGTACATATACTTATTTCATAAAAATATTATGGTTAAAGACGTTCCTACATCTCAATTTTAATATGTATTGTGTTGTTTACTTTATCATCTACTGAATTATCACTATGCATTCTACGTAATTATTATATCATCACAGAAAAAGATTCTATAATTTTTAAAAGCTTTTCCGTTATTATAATTTTAATAAAACCCAACTATTAAGGAGTGAAATCAATAAGACTAGTCACATCAACGACACGGATGAAGAGTCGACCGCACCAAAAGAAGTATTCGTGTTTGGCATACATTGAATCCATGATTCGAACACACTAAACTAGCCCAGCAGGTGGTCAAACGTCATAATCATATGCCATTGAATTAGATAACCGAGGGCACTTTCACTGATCACTTCACTTTCTCAATTACTAATGAGCCCATCGACGAATTCTTGCGCAAGAGTGAACGATGGCTACATGTTAATATTTAAATAAATGGCATTTATGAGATGGGCGTACCGTTAGACAAGTCAGCTATCGATGATTTGATCATTATCGATCTAACTTTTTGAGTCGCTCTTTTTGAACTCTGATAATACATAAGACAGAAAGACATCTTGCAGACAGACAATGTTTATGCCAATTGATTATCCCAATTGATCGTAATCAGCGGCTTTATAAATAAAAATCGGGAGTGGTCTCCCCTTGACTTTCTCGTACACCGGAAACGACTCAAAAGTTAAGAGAAACCTTATATTTTGATGTCATACATGCATGTTTAATTTGGTTGCAATAAGTTAAAGCATACTCGAGTTATCTTGCTAACGCACAGACATAATTCCAAAAACAGTATTTTTGGACTCAGGGAGGTCCAAAACGTGTAAATCCGTCAAAATCATGACATCGAATTTTTTGACGATTACATGACATCGTCTATACTACGTATAAAGCAAGTAAAAGGCTAGTGCGTCCACCTAAGCGTAATTTACGACAATTTACGTTAATCCACCAACAAGTAAGGTGATAAATAGTATCTGTACAACACGTATTGCTCGCACCTGGCGCAGTTCCAAATAGGTTCGTGTCAAAAAACTAAGTCTTGTGGTGAAAGACTTTGATGGAATATTGGGATCATTTGTAACAAGGTAATAAATATTTACGAATGACATAAAAGTAAAATTAGAACTTGTGCCTATTATTTGCCGTTTCTAATAATTAAAAAAGTAATAAATTAAGGAAAAGACATGCCAGTGTAGTTCCCGGTCCCAAATAGGAATAAGCCCTTCTCATCCAGTGAGTACTAATAGCCAACTGAGGGATATTGTACATACGCTCGAGGACGAATAGCTCACAACAGCTTTTCCAAGAAAAGTTGATTGGATTCATACTGCACCAACCCGGGGCCAGGGTGGGAAGAACAGGACACAACACCAGGAAGACCACAAAAGATTTAGGTTTGTCAGAAGCTTTTTAATGAAGTAGTAAAAAGGTCCATTCATAACCAAATATGTGTCATGGTATCTATAGCTTAATGCTTTTACCGTACAAGAATCTATTTAAATTAGTAACGTCGATTAATTATAAAAGAACTTACAAAATGCGTAAAAAGCCTTAAAAATACATCAACGCACTAGCAAAATAAATTAAGTTCGACGAACAATAAAAAAAACATCGAGAACCTGACAATAATTATACATTTTTAATCAGAGCTTTACTAATTAAATCTACTTAAAATAAGTGCGAAGAAAAATGTAGTTCTTTTTATGATTCCTCGTTGTCAAGTGAACTAGATCTCCAGATAAATGGCACGGAGCGAACACGGACACGTCTGCACTCGCGATTCTCTCGCCCTGGTTTTCAGTGTTTATTTACGCACGCGCAAATGCGTACGAAATTTTAGATTTTCAATCCTTTACATCTACAAAACGTGTGCAATATTAACCTCTATGACACACAAAATAGATGCCATAAGCGCACACGTGTAATGTTAACTAGGTCATCTCCGGTTTTAAAGATGTAAATGCCACAACATTGGTTTTTCCGTACTTTGTCTTATTTCGAAATCTATAATGAAGGTCAACATTAGTGCTTACTAATACATTTCAAAAAGATTTGTGTGATGTGTCGGAATTACCAATATTATATTTTTCCCTATTTTATATTCAATAATTATCTCCTCCTCTTAAATCCATCCTCTTTAAAATGACTTTTAAATTTATAAAGTGCTAAAAATCCGAGATCGAATGAGAACTGAGAAATATTCGACTGAGAACTGAGAAATATTCTAATTCAAGCTGTCTTTTTAACATTATTCAAAAAAAAAAGTTGTGGAAATAATGGTAATAAAATAAACGCTGCACAAGAAATAAATGGTGCACGCGCCGCGGCGCAGGCGCAGGGCCAATGAACGGTGACAGGTGCCCACCACCAATCCCCGAGCAGAGCGTCAGTTTACGCGACGAGGTTAGAAATCACTGAATTATGTTTTACATCCTTTTCTACTCCAACAAAGCACTGTTACGTCAGAGCGAGAGCCCCACAGGACACAGCGCACCGCACTTTGCCCGCCGAACGGTAATCTTTGCGCAGTCTTTGTTTACTGATCCATCTCGGAGGTTGGTTTCCTTTTTCAGATACTTATTACGGTAAACTTCGCCTCTCGGGGAAAGCAATCACGATAGCAAAGTCGATTGAATATAGTCATAAAATATGCAAAGCTAAACTTGCTACTCAGGTATTCGATTACAATTTTATGCAGACGATTCCGATTACGACAGTGAATTCTGAGAGAGCGCCGATGAAGTATTGTTAATCATTCATTAGACGAAGTGCATTCCTTCGCATACAAATGTCCTTCCTGTCGTTCCAACTGGCACCGACCTCGGCACGGCAACAACAAACTTTCTAAACTGCTTAGTCACCTAAAGCTTAGTTTACTAAAGCCAAGCCAATGGCTGCCGTGTTCATGCCGTATTCATCACAAATAATAATTCAATCTGAAACAACCCGATATTTGAAATACCGATAATAATATGAAGGCGAATGCTGCCCCGCGCTAAACGGCGCCAATATTATTTACATCACGAGTAAAAAATTGGCAATCGGCCCAATCTCACAGACGGACGAGCGTCCGCTACGATAACCCGTCGGTTTCGAATCCTAATGCAGATAAACAGGTTTACGGTTCACCAGACGGATAAACTGGAAAAATAAATCTATTTTATAAGCTCGTTCGTTTCGTCACGACTCGAGTCTGAGATTTCGGTTTGCTTTGTTATGACCGATTCGATGTCGACTATCGTTGATCGCAGGTGGGTGGAGTTATGAAATTGTTCGATTATGCATGGAACAGGAACGATTAGCCCACATAGAAAGCGTTTACGGTAGTACTGGTCTGCAGGGAAAGCTGCATGATCTCGATGGAACCGGCCTCAGTGCAACCGACACAGTTTTTCGCTGCACCGTTTGAGACCTAATTATGTAGGCTCTAGGAAACGATCAGATAGGAAGCAGACGAGGAACTGGCCGTTGAAACCGGTCCTGGTAACGGCACAAAACTAGCTGCTTCGTCTAGTAAATATATATGTATTTACAAACTCGAATAAGGAAATTTTATGGAATGATCTCAAAACATTGTGGGTGTGACTTAAAATAGCTTTTCAAGGCGCGTTATCAAAATTGTTTGCCACTAAAATGAAATATGGGTTGACATCTCGCATTTATTCTCTAGCAACAGGGAAGTATGGAATCAAACGATTTATTTTCACCCAAGGTCTGATGCTTACTTTGTCCTATAATTACTTATGGGTTGTCTATTTGTAGATCGTGGCTTATCAGTCTTCGGTAGGAGACTGTCATGAGTCAGTACAAATGTTATCGGACTGGACGTGAGCCGATATGGTCGCGGTGATAATAAGTACGATGATAAAGTCAACATATTCTAAAAGAATAATTGCACTACATTCCTGTCTAAGGTTTACCTCAACGGAAGAAACCAAAGATAAGGTAAGGATTACCACGAACAAAGTAAACAACGGCGTAATATAAATATTTGGTTTGGAGATAAACATTCCCTGAAATCAATGTCGTTGTACTGTTGTTATTTAAGTTGCGTCAATTTTGAGCGGCAGGTAATAGTTAGGCATATGGTTTATATCATTGAAAATTAATATAAGTAATTTCTTCAGGATATCTATATGTAAGTCAGTTTGACCAATCTTCAACTTTTATTTCATTGTTCCCACGGTCAACTCTTTCTTAAAAGTAGCCGGGTTAGTGAATTCTTTCGGGTATTAGCCGCTTACAACATTTTATAGTTTCCTTGTAATTCTTTTGTGATGTCACCAACAGCTTTTCAGATTTACACAAAACATTGAAGAGGTATATAAAAAAGCTTTTAGCCGCTTTATTTATATGTTTAGTCAATTGTTTTTAGGTTTTTGCATTATTCCCCCTAATATAATATATTATTATGGCATAGGAAAATATTTTAAATTTATTTATTTTAAGTATACTTTTAATATAGGCATTATTATTGGTATGAAAACAGTCGCATCCACATCAAAATTAGTTGGATGGGGCATTTAACTATACAATACCACTAATAATGACTATAGTTTTACATAGCTTGCATACCTGAGTGAACTGCGAGGAAATCTTGGTGTGGTCTTCTTGATAAGTTTTTCTGACCTTCCTTCTCTCAGCCATGAGAGTGGTAAGTCTGTCGATGGCACGAGCTTCCAGAGCCTCTGCATGAGACCTGATCAGTCTGCTGGTGCTCTCCCACTCTTCTGTCATAGTCCGCCATGCTGCGGCTATCACTGACCCTGCAGACAAAAATTTACCCATCAAACAGATGATTTCTTATGAAATAGTCATAGTAATAAATCCCAGCCTCAACACCGGATTAGTATAAATTATAGTCTATATGTTATTCTGATGTATAAACTATATTATTATAAATTTTCATTAAAATCAATTCAGTAGCTTTTGCGTGAAAGAGTAACAATACATCCATACTTCCAGACATTTTTAATATAGAATAGAATAGCGTTTATTTTTTCTCCACAATTTTTATATACAATTTTCATACTGCTTCTTGTTAGAAGTTAGGTCTGGGGATATCGGCGGTCATAATAATTGGTCTAAAAGTATCGAACCAGGAAGGAAAATTTTCATTGAGATAGTTTGATAAATAATCCTTATGTCAATTATCGTAAGGATTATTTATCGACCCTTTCGATGTATCGTAAAATGTATGATACCAATGCATCGTAAAATTGTGGATGTGTTTTTTATATTTCCCTATTCAGACATCGATTATTCAAAAATCTTTGAATGCAGTTTAAATTGTTTGTAAAATTAAAATAAAGTTTTTTATGATTCCTTCAATGTGACATAAAAAACAAATAGTATTTTAACAGAATTCAGAAATTTATGTGCCCTTTTCTGGCATTTGAGTTACCTACTAGTTTACTTGTTTATGCACAATTTATTTTTATCATAGCAAGTATACATAAATACAAGATATCGTTTTAACAAAACCACGATTCTTATTTTTTGCAAACATTCTCTCTCTCTAACTTTACTCAATAAACTTAAAAAATAATTAAATAGAAAGATAGATATACAACATGAATTAAGTATAGTATATTAAAATGTAACCTTTAAAAAATAATTATAAAATATTTTTTTGGTATTGTCTTGCAATGAGGTATTAATCCAAAATAAATATATTTACATAAAAAAGTGTGTGAGTGCATTCCAACACGGCAGAAGTGAAACTTCAGAAAAGTAGCAAAAGTTATTTCAGAAGCAACAGATGGTCATATTGGTTGTCAAAATGTTAGACAAACTAAACTTCCATGCGTCAAAAACTTTTATGTGTCGCTTTTTCGTTTCATCCAATTTTTAAAACACAATGGTGCTATAGTTTCACAAGTTATAAGTTTCACTTCTAAACGAATTTATAGTCAATGTAGATAACTCCCGGAGTTAAATGTTGTTAACAAAATACCATGGATAATTCTGTTTTCAATTTACCTGACAAAAACAATAGACTATTCGTAAAATTCGACGGGAGAAATCAAGGTGAGTTTCGAAGTAAGATTTGATTACTAGAGCCCCTTAGAATTTGGATTTAAAATAAAATATTTTCCATTGCAAATTTTTTTTGTAATCCTTACGATAGTGAAATGGTAGGATAAATTGGCTTGAGACAATATTAACCACTCAAACGAGGTCTAAATTCGAGAAAATTAAGAGGGGAGATTAGATAGAGAATTATTTTAACTACCAGGCGTTACGTTTCGTTCATATAAGAAAATTTATTCATAAAAGTTTCTAAAAGTACACTAAGTTCAAATATAGTTTATACATATTATCGTGAGATATTCGTGAACTTATTACCATGTTTTGAACAACAGATAAGACTTGGCGTCTGGTAGTTGAATAATTTCTCAGCTAATTTTTAAATTCAAATGTGTGTACAAGATGGCAATATTTAATAAATTTTTAATTTTCCTATATTTTCTGCATAAATACATTTATAGACAAACTAGCATCTACAGTATCGTTATAAATTATATTCTGATTCTATTCTGATAAATAAAATCTAATATTATTGTAAATATTATTATATATTATTGTAAGGTTACATAATTTTTGCGTGAAAGAGTAACAAACACACAGTCTGAAATACATCCATATAAACTTACGTGTACACATATATAATATTAGTAGGATTTTTCATCACAGTACTTTAACGTAGAGAAAATATTGATTAAATTTCATAATTTTGGTTTTCGACGATGTAACGGAATATTTATTTAAAGCGGGCTAGCGTTCCTGCTACAAAGTGGTAAAATTAATTCACAGTCAAATCAATCCGGCAAGTTCCAAAATCGGATTTTTTATTTCCCGTATAAAAGCTGGTTGCGAATCATAGCTACATAATAGGAAAATCAATTCCCAGTTCGTGTCCGACTACGGAACGGGATTTTTATTTCCAGCATCGAAGCTGGCTACGAAATTGAGCTTCGCAATGGGACGGAAGGAAAATTTTGGACGAAATGCGCTTCCACATTCACCTTAAGTTAACCCTATATGAGACAAATACAAAACCCTTTCCCGCCATGAAACAAAAAATCTTGTATCAATAAATCATACGGATGCCGTAATCTTTAAGAAACAAAAGCGAACGCAGGTCTTTGTAATGTTTATCTACCAAAAAATGGACCAAAAATAGTTCATATAACAACAAGCATAAGCACAAAGATAACTGATAAGGGATTCATTGAAGACATTATCAGTTAAACGTATTTGTTCATTCTTCGCTGGGTAGCTACTTAACTTAACAACTGATGTAATGCAAATGCAATGCAGAATTTATTATTGTTTCAACGTGGATATTAAATATCATCCATATTCTTAAGGGGCGATATGGACTGGCGACTTGGCCGTACTAAATGGAGCGTCCCGCGCGTGCGTAAAACAATCAGAAAACACACAAAAATTGTTGATTTTCAACCGACTTCAAAAAAGGAGGAGGTTCTCTATTCGACTGTATGTTTTTTTTTTTTTTGTATGTATGTTCCGTGATTACTCCGTCAATTATGAATCGATTTTGAAGATTCTTTTTTCGTTAGGAAGGACATACTCCAAAGGTGGTCCCGTATAAATTATACCGAAATTGGTTCAGTACTTTTTTGTTAAAATGATAATTTCATTGGGGATGAAACAATAATATCGTCCACAAACACAAAAATAATGTCAATTTTTTTTTGAACTTGCCATTACCTAATATGCAATAGTGAAATTTTGGTTAGTAGGTCCAATAGTCAACACATAAACTATGACAAATTATTTTATGAACTTAAGTTAAATAACTAGGTTCATAGTTCATTAACTTACCATTCATTTTGAATGAATGGCAGGCATTTGTAATGAGATATAGGTCTGAGACGTGATATTATTTGTTAACCGACTTAAAAAAAGAGGAAGTTCTCTATCCGACTGTTTTTTTGTGTTTGTTACCCGCTTACTTCGTCAATTGTGAGTATTACGACTCGATTTTAATGATTCTTTTTTAGGTACGTCAAGATCAGAGATGGCCCGTATAAATTGTATCGATATAAATTCGACCCTTTTTGAACAAATCAGTAATAACAAAAAAAACGTGTTAGTTAAAGTTTCCATTAAGTTTTAATGAGCGCCTAGTAGGCCTATCCGTTTTCAATAAAATATACTTTATTTCCACTAAAAATAATAAAATAAAATATTTTTAGCAAAAAAATAGGACAACCGACTTCAATGCGTACAAATTTAAACTAAAAAGTAAGAAATAAATAATATTTTTATGAATTAGTTGAAAAGAGCGTCATAGAAAACCAAGGAAAGTATTGATACACATTTATAATTTTTTATTTATAATTCATACTCCGATATATTTGGAGTCGGTGCCAGCCTAAGCAAAATAAACTTACCTAATAGATACGAACTTGATTAATCCATTAACTATACATAATAATGAATGATGAAGATAAGAAATAATCCGCCGCTCCGTGAAGTTCGAAAATTGCAAACACTATCCTCCTTGGCTAGCTGGCACCGGCTCCAAATATATCGGAGTATGAATTATAAATAAAGAATTATAAATGTGTATCAATACTTTCCTTGGTTTTCTATGACGCTCTTTTCAACTAATTCATAAAAATATTATTTATTTCTTACTTTTTAGTTTAAATTTTTACGCATTGAAGTCGGTTGTCCTATTTTTTTGCTAAAAATATTTTATTCTTAACAAGATGCTACTTTTCACATATAGAATATTTAGATAATCAAATTATCTATAAGATGAATAAAGTTTTATGAAGATAGCTCCAATCATTTCCAGGCCTATTTTCAAGATTTTTTAATACACTAAAATGTATAAATTTTAAAATGTTCTCATACTAATTGGTTTTGTAAGTAGTCTACACTTACGAGCAATAAAATCGACTCACTGGTACGCTTTGGTTCAGAGAACTCCCTAATCAAAATCTAAAATTAGTAAATAATAATTTTTAATCCCCGTGTGTTAAACAAGAACCTAAGCTTACATTAGACCAGTTTTTACTGTGATACATTTTGTTTTCTTGATTTTACAAATTGAAAACCAAATACAATTTGGGGATATCAGCTAAATTTTAGGGGTCAATAAATCTGTAAGATTAATCAATTATTCAATAAACAATGATTCAATTAACTCTGAACACTCTGCATAGTCACAGAAATGACGTATGACGCAAAAATGAGAAACCAGGGTTTCCGAAGAAATTAATGAGTCTATTGTCACCAATACTTCGTTTATCGGTGTTTAGAGTAGATTGAATATAGCTTATGAAATGTACATTCAAATTATATTTAGAGGTTTTGCTTATCTAATTTTATTTTTATATACCGATATATTAAGAATCGAAGCCTACGAGGTGAGTCGATTTTATTGCACGTAAGTGTAGTTTCAAAAATATATATTTCAAAATTTAAGGTCTTATTGTTAACGCATGATGATCGTTCCAAAATTGCATGGTGTATTATCGTCGCCTTACTCTAAATTTATGGTACTCTGGTTAAGTACGGATGCTGAGGTTCTAAGGTACTGGACATAGCTTATTTTAATAGAATTTTTAAACTTTCTTTTTTGTTTTTCCATACTTTGCTTGCTTCCATTTTCTATACGGCCTCATACGGGTCAAAATTTCAAACACTACAACAAATATTTAATTACTTTTTATCAAGTGCTTAAATACAAAGTTCCATGGTTTTATCTTCGATAGTGAGGAATCTCATATAAACTTTCATCCCTTATTTAAACGTCATCATGCCCTTTTTGCAATTAAATGTAGCTATTTTTGTATCAAGTTTCATTAAAACTGGTCCCTCGTGACATTCTTTGAGCTTCCTTACGACCTTTCATCCCCAACTAATCACCACACGGGTTAAAATTTATATTAAATATAGAACAAATATTAAATTTTTTCTTACCAAGATCTTAAATTTAACGTTTCGTGGTATTATTTTTAATAATGATGAACTTCCAAACAAATTTTCTTCCCCTGTTGATAAAGGTCAAAATTTCAAAAACGTTAGACCAAATATTTATTTACTTCTTATCAAGTGCCTAAATTCAAAGTTTCATGGTTATATATTTTACAATTATGAACTTCCATACAAATCCCCTATTTCAAGTCTTTTTTTCGCGATAAAAGGTAGCCTATGTCCTTTCCCGAGCTCTAGTTTGTATTCAGCTACTACGAGCACTAAGGAGTATTGATATCAACTTCGAAGCAACTCACCGCCAAAATAACTTTCTACAACCCTTAGGGGATAAATACCAGTGAAATACGAAACACGTCTTAAATCAATTGTGTTAAAAAGGTTTATGCAAAATTCGAAGTATATTGGACCCTTGGAGGAATCAGGTTGTCCCATACTAACTTTGCCCTCCTGTTTCACCTCCTTAGGGGTAGAATTTCGGAAAATCCTTTCTTATCGGATGCCTAAGTCATACAAAGAATACACCCTCTAAGTTTCAGGTCTCTACGATTAGCTGTTTAGACCACAGATTAAGACTGCGTTGATCCGTCAGTCAGTCATTCAGGACAAAGCATTTTATATGTATAGATTGCACAATGGGCGACCTTATCACTAAAAAGCGATTTCGTCGATATTAAAGACTTTTGAAATGTGTTTTTCAACATTTAGTGAAATGTTCCTACTCTAAAGTGGTAAGTTGTAAGGTCTGATATAGTTTAACTTAGCCTAAAGAATCCTTTTCTAAGTTTCCTTGAACCTTTCAATATCACATTTAGTTTGTTTATACTTTTATTTGCCATGCTTTGAAAATGTTTAAAAAATGTACTAAGAACGTACTAACTCAAATAGAAATGAAAATTCAAGAAAAAACTCTGTTATAATCAATGTGTCTCGAACCCGCGACCATTCGCAGTCCAAATAAGCCTTGATGAGCATGGCGGGGGTAAAATTGAGTGACTGGTTACAATAACATGATAAGAGAGAGAGAGAGAGAGAGAGAGAGAGAGGTGAAGTTTGAAAGAAGACAGTGAGAGAACAGAGATGCAGAGAGGGAAATCTAGGAGAACGTTTCTCGATTAAATCGAAAGCATCTTAAAGAAGGGCTAGGTGAAAAATACTCGAAATCATTAAGCATTTATGAGGACTCTGAGTGATGAGAGTTGATGAGGCAAAAGAAATACAAGGATTGTAGCAATTAGAAGGAAGTGATCTCTCATCCCATTGGAATTAAGACGTGAGTTTATGTACACAACTCATTGTTGCAACAACGTCAGAATAACAGTAACGATCTGATATTAACCCACTGGCGTTAATAATTATGTTCATTGCCAATAATAAACCTCCGATTTATTACAATCTACTGCCACTTGTACTTGTATATTTTGCTGTTAGCAAAAGAAAAAAAATATAAAATCATCATTACGTTTTCAAGACCATTGTCTATTACTAAATAATTGTACTCAATTAAATTCGTATTTCTATGTATTTCACGTATGACGAGGAAATTTCATCAAAAGTAATGCTGAATCAGCTATGATATTAAAATTACTTTCTCCGTACCTAATTGTTGAACATGATCTTGTCAGAGAAATAGAAATTTGTAATGGTAGATATTCTCAGTCCAATAAGTAACTTTTACGCTTTTAACGTGTAAAAGAGTTGGAAACAAATGTAAGTATATGTGACTATATGTCCGATTTCACCAACTGTTAAGTACTTAATGAGTCTGAAATAGACCCAAAATCCAATCCCTAGGAAAATATTATTTTATTTTTATTATACTTAGATTTAAAACTCAATTTTATAGCATACTGTCCAGTGTCCATGTCGAGGACCATAAAAAAATATTTTTCCTTTTCCTATATATTTTTTATTTTTACTAGTTAACCCTGAAAACAGTTGATGACATTTGCTGATAAATTATATAGGGTTGATTTTCATTAGTTCTCATTTTGGAGCTGTCAAAACTTTGATAATATTATTATCATTTTTAAGTTGCGAAAATAAGGTTTTGTTTATATTATATATAATACTCAACATCAACAATCATTTACCGCTTTTGCCGTCTACAAAAGCGTAAATTTTCTGACTACCTAATTCATAAGGAAAACTAAGCTCAGAATGTGGTTATTGATATTGTGTACCTCAGTTGTGTACATAAATTAAAGTCGAATATAAAATAATTTTGACATTTATCAAATTCACTCTTATCAATATCACTGTCGAGTGGTTTGCTACATTATCCATTGTGAGATATAATGCAGGTGCTATCAACTATATTAATGATGAATTTTATCTTACACTTTAAAAATAATTTTCATATCTATTTCTGTTACTTATGCGTTATAACTATAAGACATTGTGGGCGTGTTTATGTTTTCAAACTTAGGTCTTAAAGCGCTTTATACCTGACATCATAAAATGAATAAAATCTAAGTGAATGTTTTACCTCAATTCTTTAGTTTTGAGAAATTGAATTCATAAATTTTCATGCTACCTACGTGCGTCTGCTTCCACGTACCAAAAGAATTGACATACCGCCTTTATAGCAAATAAAAGAAGACGGCGAGCTGTCTGTTTTGTTTGGAGTCGACTGTAAATAAAAAGAAATGCCACTATGTAGAAAGTTTGGCAGTTTTGATTGTAATTGCTTACAAAAATCGCTAAAAGCCTATTTATTAACGCACTTTTTGTTCGAATGAAAGTACAGTCAGCATCTGACTGTACTTTCATTATATGCTGACCGTACCTAGTTCAAACAGTCTACGTAGTCCAAGTGGTACTGCCTGCAGCACAACAAAGGAACACGCATGTCTCATACAACGCGAGCTTATTCGACTAACTTTCTGTTTACTACCCATTCTACGAATAACATGTCAAAAGCAGCGCCGAACCGTTGAAGGAAGTTTTGAAACGTCAAAATAGCACGTGCAAAAACGGCTATTTCACACAATGTCTTGTAAGGAAATTTAAAGGTCTTATAAGGTTTTTGTATGTTGTAAAGTTTGTAAGCTAACCGTTAAGCTCCTCGCACTTGTCCATTTTCTGACCCTGCGCGGCAGCAGCGGACAGAGCGAGGGCATACTCCCGGTCGCTTTTCATCTTGGCCTGCAGACTCCGCTTCATTGCCTCCATTAGCCGCAGTTCTGCGTCCTGCCTTGCCAGCAGCGCCTCGTGCGCTGCCCGGCCAGTTCCCGTCGCCACATACCCCATAGTGAACCCACGACTTCACTAACCAACACACATTGCACCACAACACAACTCACATCACTCTCCGTTATCACCGGCACCTAACTTTACGTCACCTCGTAACAAAATTCGATTTATTGGTCACCAGTCAAAATAGAAAGGAACAAGTTCGCTCCTTAACCGATAACTTTTATTTTTTTATTGCCAGCGCTCGCCCGCAGACTGGCTCTGAGTAAATAAAAAAGCTACGGAACAAAAAACAGTTTCGATAGAAATTCACAGTGTTGAGCGCTCGGAGCCCGACGTACGTCCGTGCGTGTTCGGCGCGCGACCTGAATGCCATCTATCTACAAAGCAGTCTCCGGCAGTGGCGGGCGACTGGCGGCTCGCCCGCCGCGCTCCACCCGTTGCCTCGGAGCCTATACCATCCTATCATCCGCTGATCCTACACTATGAAGTATAGAAGTTCATCTTTAAAAGCATAACATCATCGAACGACATATTTTATTCTACTAATATTGTCATTACTAACTACCTTTATGCTAAATATTTAATGCTATTGAGTCGGTTAACGCTGTCACGTCAACCGATTAATTGATTTTGATGAATTTTGTTGAAAGTTATTGAACTTATTGTAGTATCAGTAGAAATTGGTGGCATTGTGAAATACATTACCTATTTTATGTGTGTATCTTTGATGATATTGGTATTCATTTTTCATTCATAAATATTTAAATAGGTCTATCCATCATCATCATCATCATTCGCATGCCCTGCTCAATATTTAATTTGGGGTCGTCGTAATATATTTTCTTCTTCCACTCTTCTTGATCAGCCGTCATTGGCATATCAGGTTTCACACTCTTCACTTTCACTCTTCAATCTTTTCTTCGGACTTCCTCTCCCTATACACACATATCCACATTTATTCTCTTTCTGAGTTTCTTTCGCCATTTCTTCTCCATCTCAGCATAATAATAATTATTCGTCCCGAAATGGTGGTAGGGCTTTTGACGATTTAAAAGTACTTAGCAAAGTCCATTTAAATAAAGAGCTTTTTCATTTTCATTTTCTCATTATTTTCTTTGTTACATTATATGCCCATACCATGCCAATCCGTTACCTCTCCGTGTTTCTGCAACTGGTGCTACTTTCAAACTTCCTCTAATGTACTTATTCCTCACTTGGTCCATTCCTGTTACTAGTTGTTACTCCACATATCCATCGTAGCATTCTCATCTCAGTCACTAGTCGATTTTCATCCAACTTTCTATATAAATAATTTTATTTTTCTACTGGTTTTGCACACTGTTTCACTAAAAGTGTCTTAATTTCAGGACATTTAATATTCTTAATAATACTAAGAATGCAAATGTAAGTTTATTTGTTTGCTACGCTTAAGCTATACCCACACACATTCGCGAAATTTCATACTCCGTCAACCTGCAACATGCTCTTTAATATCGATACTTGATATTGCGAACGTCTTCTACTTGCAAAGCTGCAAACACGTCTACATACGAACGTGTTGAACATGTTCTCGACTTAGCTACTCAACTGATCACCATAGCACATATAAATACATTGTGAGCACAGAAAAGGGCATAGGGTACCTTTTGCCTTGAGACATTTTGTGGTATCTCAAAGAACCAGGCTATGCTATACCTAAAAACCCACCTCCTCTCAGAGGCAAAAGCAGACTTAACTGCTGGTAAGTACACTCAAACTGGAACACTCAAAAGCACTAACAACATAAGACTAAAAGAGAACGATGCCTGCAGATTCTGCGGACAGGAATGTTAAACACCAATGCATCTACCGATCTTTACTGAACCTCTCATTCACAAAAGAAACCTTTTGGGGAGACACATTCTAGAGCCAGATAACATCAAACAATTCAAGCTAGGAATATTCTCATTATTTTTAGACAGTCCCAGCTAAAGGAGTACATGTAAGTAATCAATGAATAACTAGGTACCTACACCAAGGATGACGATAAGTGCTCACGCCTGATGGTAAATGTGGCCTCTTACCAGTGACCTGTACCCGATAGATAACGCCAAGGTGACACTCGAACAATGCCAAACCTGAACTTTACAAGGTATACAATACTTAGTTACTACTAGATAATAATGCTAGATACTTATAAAGCTCTGAAAACCTTACTCACCAACTGTAACCAAAATATTTTATTACTAAACGGTAGTCTTATTATGGTTTTTGAATGCGTTCTTCCAAGAGGAGATAAAATTCAGGATGAAAAATGCATAATTAGAAATTTTAAAAGCCTGTGAAATCACAACAAATTGTTTTCTGTGCAAAAAATTATTTAACAGAGTAAAATGAACTTTGGGAACTTATACTGTGCTATTACTAAGTAGTCATTATTAACACCAACTAAAGTATTAAGTACATAAATAATTTTATGCATTTAATTATGCATAAGATGAACTACTAATCCTTTTGGTTATATAATCGATATGAGCTTTCCAATTAAGTTTACTGTCAATTATTTTTAAATAAAAAAAACCGCCTTCAAAACTAAAAACGGATAAATAAAAATTCTGTTTAAAATAATCTAAATGTTTTTTGAGGTCAGTCTCAAATACAAGTGACAACTACCTCAAAAAAAATTTTTATACTTAAACAGAATTTTTATTTCTCCATTTTTAGCTTTGCATGCGGTTTTATTTATTTAAAAATAATTTTATTTCTTGCTTTTGAGTGTTTTAAGTATATAAATTTTCACTTTACAAATTTCACACAAGTGATAATATTACGATATCATCGATGTCAATTAAATAGGCATTATTAGGGATAACTCAGAAAACTACTCGTCAGATCTCGATCAAATTTAAATGGAACCAAATGGCAAGCACCAGCTTCCAAAGGTCGAAAGAATCTTCAAAATCGGTGCCCCCAGTACAGAGTTATGAGGTAACAAACTTGAAAAAAAAATACAGTCGAAATGATAACCTCCTCCTTTTTGAAGTCGGTTAAAAACAATACAATCAGTATTAAGTTGTTCATTCTAAGATAATTTCCCTCAACCCTCATGCAAGTTTCTATCAAGAAAATTGGTATGCTAGCCCGGCGCACATGTAGAGAACACATGTGCGGGCTAGAATACCAATTTTCTTAGAAGTCGGTTAAAAACAATACAATCAGTATTAAGTTGTTTATTCTAAGATAATTTCCCTCAACTCAACCCAAAGCAAGTTTCTATCAAGAAAATTGGTATGCTAGCCCGGCGCACATGTAGAGAACACATGTGCGGGCTAGAATACCAATTTTCTTAGAAGTCGGTTAAAAACAATACAATCAGTATTAAGTTGTTCATTCTAAGATAATTTCTCTCAACTCTCATGCAAGTTTCCATCAAGAAAATTGGTATTCTAGCCCGCACATGTCGTCACCTTTATGGTAAACTTACGAAACTGCAAAAAACAAATTTTACAGGAGAGCGTTTTGAAACAATAAATTGATAATAAATTTGTTATGATGCAGATGTAATAAATTCTTAGATACATTAGATTTTCAAAATCCTGCTGTTTTTAAATACAATGAATGGATCACACCTATGTAGTACAACATAAGGTGCAATTTTTTTTAGATATGTCAAATTTACAAAAACTGCAGATTCGTAAGTTTGCCGTGGAGGTGACGATGTGTTCTCTCTCCTTGCGGGTCGGCAAGGGTAGCTGTGCGGTGCTTATCTCTTGCACAAGCTATATTAGCAGTTCGGCTCTACTTCTGCTTATTATCAAGTGGAAGGATAAATCAATTTGCTGCATTTTTTTATAAAAAACGAATCTTTTGCTAACTTCCTGGTTACCGAACAAGTCGATTTTCACCCATATTATATAAGGACTGGTTTATCTTCTTTCTTGTCATGTGAATAAAGATAAATAGCCCGATGTTTATAAAACTGGTTAAATCAATATTTCCGTGCTCATTTCAAAGAATTTCTTACGTAAGACAACTAAATTGTATACCTAGCTCCCTCAAGTTATTGTCATTATTTAAATTTTAAATTTATTTGAGAATAATAGAAGAGTATCTACATTATCTATGTAGATTAATGGATCATTTACCCAAATCAGCTAACTTAATATTTTAAGTGAAAAAGTTGTTATTTTTTACAATTATTAGCGAAATTCAATGAGAACTAAGTACGAGTACCTAATACGAGTTCAGTCATGACTGAATTAAATATCTTGCAGTTTTCTATTACGTGAAAGTTTTACAATAATACAATAATACGGTAATACAAGAATGTAATACATTCAGGGTCTAGTAGAACCTCAAAGAAGAATGCTTGGCGAAATACCTATGTATATGGCGAATAGGCAACAAACTTTATATTGTTTGTAATGATATTTAAACCTAAAAAGCATTTCCAAACTCTAATTGAAATGTTAATGAAAAGTCATGACTCACTGGCTGACTGATCAACGAAAATTTTGAAATTTAACCCATTAGGGGATAAAAATGTCCGTTATTTTTACCATACACAATGGGAAATCCGTAATTTTTATAGTAAAATCTATAAAAAATTGTATTATGGCTGGCTTTCCGGTAAAAAAATAAGAATGAGGTATTTAAGGATTTCTCGAAATTCAATCCCTAAGCGGAGAAAAAAGGGGACGAAAGCTTGTATGGGAAATCCGTCATTAATTTTCATAGTAAAATACATAAAAATTAGTTAGGTTTTACAGTTAAAAAATAAGTGTCTTTTAGGATTTCTCGTAATTGTACCCTTAAGGGTATAAAATAGAGAATGGAAAATTTGTATGGAGAATCCGTAATCTTTGTAGTAAATAGTATATAATCCATAACAATAGGTATATATGGCCTTTCGGTTAAAAATATAGAAAGACATATTTTAGATTTACTCGAAATCTCGGAATAACGGATTTTTTTAAAGTTCATTCCCTAAGGTGGTGAAGCGGGTTAAAAAATTTGTATGGGGAAATAAGATTAGTTAGACTATTTTATTAGAAACTTCACAGGAGTAGGGACTTCTGTCGATAAATGAGTAAACACATGTTTCAGTTTTTCTCTTAATTTAACATCTAAAAGTAGCTAAGGTAAGTTGACAAAGTCTGAAATCAATGAAACTTTGAACTTTGAAACTTGATAAGAAAAAATTTAAGTGTTCATTCTAGCGTTTTTGAAAGTTCAACCTACATGGGGGTGAAATAGGAGATGAAACTTCGTATGGAAGTTCAAACAAATCTGTCTATGTTTACTATATGTATATTTATTGGAAACATAGCGTATGATTAATGAAAAATTAATACCAAAAAAAAAGTAATTAGATGGGGCAAGGGCAATACAAAAAGTAACTCTTCAGTCCGCTCCTGAAGTCATTTGATTTTTAACCCAGATGTTACTGAAACTATTTTTTGTTTCCGATCTTGGTGATATTCGGAAATGATAGTTAAAATTACTCGTAATAACTGGGAAAAATAGTAAAAAAAATAACATATTTCCAGAAAAGCCTGGAAAAGGTGGGCTTTTAAAAGTCCCGTCGTAGTATGGGGGTTGTTTACATGTATGTGGCGGTCTAAAAATAATAAAACAAATTGTTATAATATCAGTTTTTAATTAATAAATCTAATAATAATTATACACAATAATTATAGAAAATGATATAATATCACAATAAAACAACAGTACTTGGTGAACATTGCTGAGTTTTAGTGTGATATTTGAGGAAACAGTTCTTAGGATGTAAATGATTTTTACACTTTTGGCAAATACAAAAAGGACTTTTAACTAAGTTGGGGCTAGTATGCTACGATAGGGGGTTGCTTCAAGTAAAACAACCAACCCCAGTAGACAAAAATTATTTAAAAGAACGTGTTCAGGGGTCGCAAGGTCTACCGCCGGTTGCACTACACTCCACTACTTCCAAATTAGTCAGGTCGGTTGAGTACTGCCCTGAGATGGTGGATCAATGGTGGTGATCGGGAGGGTCTGCAGTCTGCCAGGAACAGCTAGGGTCGGTGAAGGTGGCCCAGTACTCTCTCTCCTCTTCAACTCTCCAGCCTGGCCGCGACAAAAAGGCGGGGCCCGGTTTTTTCACCCGTAAATTGCGACAGACAAAAATAGTATTATATTATATGTGGTTGGTTTCGGGGAACTGTCGGCTGAAACGTAGAACTAGTTGACACACCTGAAGTAGTGGGGGATGCAGTGGGACTAGAAGGTACGGCATCAGTATCCTGAAGTCAAATCCGTCGTGCGCCTTCTTTTAGACAAACTTGACAAAGATTCATCGTCTTCTTCATCGGAACTCAGATGAAACGTAACCTCGGCTTAGTTGAGACCATAAAAAGATATAAATATTGCATCCATATAAGCAAAACAAGATAGAGGAGTGAAGAAGAGGCCGTGGACGACCACCAATGACCTGGTTGGCGACTGTTCAGAATGACATAAAATACACAAATGCAGATGAAACGACAACACACAACCGTACGGTGTGGCGCAGAAGTACTAGGAGGGCTGACCCCAAATAAAAATGGGACCAAAGCCAGGAGAAAGAAGAAGATAAGCAGAACAAGATATAATCATTGATACATAGTTATATCAACCAGAAAACAATTATTTACCTGGTAAATTTTGCAATGCCACAAATTATTCATCTCCAGAATCTTCATCTGTGACGTCGGCATTACCATTCTCAGGTGGAAAAATTGTAATTTGAGTTGACAACAAATCAGAATCCTCATATCGCTCTAATTCATCAACTATTTCGTTGAGATTGAGTGCTCTCAAAGGTCTGGTGCTAAAAAGAAAACAATCATATTATCAACCCCCATATTGCGACGGGGCGTTTAAAAGGCCATCAATTTGAAACGTGAAAAGGGAATAAGTTTTTGTTGCACTAAAACAAATTGATAACCTGATATTTTAGATAACATATCTAAAATTAAATATTGAAATGAATTAGCTACAACATCCACATATATAAATGAGAAAAGCTTACCTTTGTCCAGACATCATGAAACAGATACTCCTAAATCTTCAAAGACACAAAAACTTTAAATAAACAAGTGTCTAGTTGTAAACGTAGCCGCATCAAATAATACACGGATAGGTACTCAGTAACCTGACAGTGCAAATATCTTTGAGAATTCATTTTAACTACTCGAAAATTGAGGGTATTTTAAATACTTTTTTCGGGCCTTTTAAAAGCCCCGTCGCAGTATCTGGGTTAAACATGACATTTAAATAATTAGTAGAGGTCGCCACACTAGGATACCTCAGGTCAGTATGTAAGGTAGATACATAGATTACCTATGGGTAGATACCAAGGGTAACGTTAATGCAAGCGATCTTCCAAGAGGAAATAAAACACAGAATCCCAAATACATAATTGCAAATTTTAAAAGCCTGTGAATCGTGTAAGTCGGTACTTATAATAAAGCCTTTGATTTCTGTACACAAACTTAATTTTAGAGTTAAATAAACTTTGGGAACTATTATTATTATGAAGTCATTATTAACTAAAGTATTAAAATAATAAAAAAAACCGCATTTGAAACTAAAAATTGAGATTTTTTTTATGTTACGAGATGGCAAACAAGCTTGCAGCCCACCTGATGTTAAGTGGTCACCGCCGCCTATAGACACTTGCAATATTAAGTGTAAATCACTTACACCGCAAGTGCGTTTGCCATCCTGGGGACTAAGATGATATGGACTTTATATTGGATTTTGGACCGTGCAGTGACGGTGTATAAGAATACAGTTTGTCACTGCCCCCTCTCTTTCCCCTGGGTGTCGTACGAGGCGACTAAGGGATTCCTGAGCGACCATCTGCTCAACTGGTGGTAGGGCCTAACGCCCGCCTGGTTAGTTACCACCGTGCGCGTGGTGGAAAACCCGTGAAGTGCTCATTGAGCGCGTTTCGGGATCAGCCAGCGTACAACCAGAGCTCGAGTGGACGTTGTCGCGACATAGTTCGGTCCGGGGGCGGCCTTGGTCGAACTGATGCCGGGAGGACTGCGTCGACCCGCCGGCCAGGGAGACCCGTAGAAACGGTTATCCCGCTGGCCGCCCGTGGCATAGTACAGGGGCCCGAGCGTGCCTAACCAGCTCGTGAGGCTGCCCTATCATGCCACGCATAATCCCGGGGTGGACCGTCGTGCCGGTTGGTGACCGGAGCGTGGGGTCCCGGCGGCCACTCCCGGGGGGGTACGGGGGCCCTTCCGTTCGGCGGACCGACGATTGTCCTCCTATGGCAGTTACTCGGTGACACCAGCCTCCCCATTTTGCCCGATTCTGTCGCGGCAATGTTCACTCGCTTCACGTCTCTCTCCCTTTCCTCAAACATGGCAGCCGTAAACAAACATACAGGTCATACAGCGGTGCACAACCCCACCCTCTCCACACCGTTTGAGGTGGAGTTCTGCAATATACGCGGACTACATAGTAACCTCAATGCTGTCCACCAACATCTTGAGTCAGCCCGACCTGCATTGTTGTTTCTGACGGAGACGCAAATATTGCCGCCCGCTGACACAAGCTACCTGAACTATCCCGGCTACATGCTTAAAGCGTCCTTCAAAGCGAAAGCCGGAGTATGCTTGTATATTCGGGCGGATGTTTGCTGTCGCCGTTTGAGCTGCCTGGAAGACCCATCCTTTTCCATGCTGGGGGTACACGTCGACTCTGGCCCCTCGGCTAAAGTCTACGTGTGTCTCTATAGATCCCACACCGGAGACGTTGAGACAACTCGACTTTTTGAACATCTGAGTCGGGTGGCAGATGACGCGCAGGAGCAGTATCCCAATGCAGAACTGGTGTTTTTGGGGGACTTCAATGCTCACCACAGTTTGTGGTTAAGTTCCTCCAAAACTGACCATGCAGGGATCTCTGCTCATGCGTTCGCTCTCACGCACGACTTGTCACAACTGGTTGATCAGCCCACCAGGATCCCAGACATTGCAAGTCAAGCGCCCTCTTTACTGGACCTTCTGCTCACGACCCATCCTGAGGGATATCAGGTAGAGGTCCGAGCCCCTCTAGGCTCATCTGACCACTGCCTGATATCCTCCAAAGTGCCGCAGGCCAAGCTTCCACAACCAGCGGTTGCTAAACGCCGGCTCTGGCATTATGGGTCTGCAGATTGGGATGGTATGCGCGACTACTTTGCGTCTATCCCTTGGAAGCAACGCTGCTTCAGTGAGAACGATTCATCAGCTTGCGCCGCTGCCATTACTGAGGAGATTGTATTGGGCATGGAATACTACATCCCACATTCCGATCTCATCAGTAAGGGCAGACGTAACCTCTGGTTCAACCGCGATTGTGCTGATGCTGTTTCACAGAAACAGGCAGCGTATCGCGCTTGGATCAGGGGTCGGGCTCTTAAAGCTCCTGATGTCGAATCACTGAAAGCAGCGTACAACAAGGCTTCCAAGTCCTGTAAGAAGGCTTACATAAGAGCGGATGCCCAGCGCGTCGCACGCATTGGCCACGAATTGGTGACGCATCCTACGGGCTCCCGTAGTTACTGGCGTCTGGCCAAAGCCGTGCAAACCAATTTCTGCCAGCCCTCGCTGCCACCCCCGAGATGTCCAGATGGGTCATTAGCTCACAAGCCGCAGGAGAAAGCCGATCTTCTGGCAAGACTCTTTGCGGCTAATTCCCAAGTCGATGATTGCAATGCACTGCCACCTTCACTACCTCATTGTGGCTCCACGATGCCTGAGATTAAAATTAGGCAGCGTGAAGTTCGTGCGGAACTGCAATCACTCGACGTCCGGAAAGCTAGTGGGCCTGATGGCATCCCGGGGGTTGTTCTTAAAAAATGTGCAGCGGAGTTGTCTCCCGTACTGACGCGCCTATACCAGCTCTCATACTCTACTGGACAGGTGCCGGAGACTTGGAGAGAGGCTAATGTGCAACCTGTACCCAAAAAAGGGGACCGCTCAGACCCGGCCAACTACCGGCCAATAGCAATCACCTCAGTACTATGCAAAATTATGGAAAGGATCCTTAACAACCACCTGATCCGTTACCTAGAAGATCACTCACTGATCCACGATCGACAGTACGGCTTTAGGCCGAAACGATCGACGGGTGACCTTCTAGCGTACTTGACGCATGTCTGGGGTGAAGCTATGGACAAGCGTGGCGAGTCACTGGCTGTCAGCCTTGACATCGCCAAAGCTTTTGACAGGGTCTGGCACAAAAGTCTTCTCTCCAAGCTTCCGACATATGGTCTGCCTGCTCAGCTCTGTACCTGGGTGGCCGGCTTCCTGCATGAGCGAAGAATTCGTGTCCTCTCCGACGGATGCAGTTCGCGGTTCATGTCAGTGAATGCTGGTGTTCCCCAGGGGTCCGTTTTATCCCCTACACTGTTTCTTCTGCATATCAATGATATGATTCCTCTTGGGAACATCCATTGCTATGCAGACGACAGTACAGTGCATGCGGGCTACTTCGGACACGCAAGAGCTGGACGAGCAGAAACAGTAGAGAGTCGTGAGAATCTTGTCATTGAACTCAGCAGGGAGCTCGACCTTGTTTCTCAATGGGGTACAGCAAATCTGGTTGGGTTCAATGCTAAGAAAACTCAGGTGTGCGCGTTTACGGCTAAAACGTCGCCATTCCTTTCCCTTCCGTCTCTCCAGGGCACAACACTAACGCTACAGAGCAGTATCACTTTGCTCGGTATGGAGGTTCGTAGCGACTTGAATCCGAAGGACTACATCGAAAGCGTGATAAAAACAGCTTCACGGAAACTCGGAGTTCTGAACAAGGTGCGGCGTTTTTTCACGCCAAATCAACTGTGCTTGCTATACAAGACGCAAGTACGGTCCTGCGTGGAGTATTGCTCGCACCTGTGGGATGGCTCTGCCAAGTACTTACTCGATGCTTTGGATAGGTTGCAGCGTCGCGCGGCCCGCATCATCGGCGATGAAGAGGTGACTAAACATCTTGAGCCTCTCCAATTGCGTCGCAATGTTGCGTCATTGAGCGCTTTCTACCGTCTGTACCACGGCGAGTGCTCTGAGGAACTTTTCACCCTTATCCCACCGTCTCCCTTCCTGTTAAGGACTACTCGTGCTGGTCTACGTTGTCACCGACAAACTGTGGCTACCATTCCAACGCGAACTAAGAAATTTGGCAACTCGTTTCTTTGTCGCACAATCAAGAAATGGAATTCACTGCCAGCACACGTGTTCCCTCCTTCCTACAATCCCGGGTCATTCAAAAGAGGCGTGAAGAAGCACCTTGCAGGTCAGCAAGGCAAGGGTGGCTAGTGCGGCAGTGTATCTCTCGCACCAGCTATCTTCGCATTTGGACTCCACTTCTGCTTACCATCAGGTGGAATGGAGTCATTTGCCTGACCAATTTATAAAAAAAAAAAAAAAAAAAAAAATATGCCCTCCATACCCAGTAATTACACTGGCTACCTTTCCCTTCAATCCGAAACACAGCGAACTGCTTCACGGCAGAAATAAGAAAAGCGGTGGTACCTACCCAGACGACCCTACATATGGGTCTACCACCTAGTAAATTGTTTTTTGTTTTTTTGAGGTTGGTCCCAAATACAAGCGACAACCTTTATTCCAAATATTGAGGTTGGCACCGAACTCAAATAAATATTTAGATTTCATTAAACTTCGTTAAATTTCGTTTCTTTTAAAAGTAATTAGTGTTTTAAGAATAGACATTTTCAGGAAATTATCTCGAGATCTTTTAGAAAAACAAGTAATTAAATAATTACGATATCATCGATAACCATGAAGATAGATTAAGACTAAAATATGAGAAGGGGATAAGCAAGTAAGAAGCTTGTAAGATTTTACCAATAGACTAACTTCGTGGGGATAACTCAAAAACTACTCGTCAGATGTCGATCAAAAAATGTGACCACATGAAAAATCGGTACACCCAGTAAAGAGTTATGATTTTATCATATGAGGTAACACACAAAAAAAAAAGTAGTCGAATTGAGAACTTTCTTTTTTTGAAGTCGGTTAACAAAACAATCAAATCAGTAGGTATAAGTTTGTTTGAAGAAACAATTGTTTACCATAAAAACATAAGCACCAAGTACTGACAAATTTCGACAGCGAAAGCCAGTGTCTCGGTGGCGTTGGTCAACGCAGCCGCCCGGATTGCTCAAGATGCGGGTTCGATTCCCGCCTGAGGCAAGTCGATTTTTTTCAGTTCATTTTTTCTAGGTTTAAGTTGTTCATTCTAAGACCCTCATGCAAGTTTCCATTTAAGTCGCACAATCAAAAAATTGGTATTTCATTTCAGCATGCGTGTTCCCTGTATGTCCTTGCGGAGAAAATAGCAGTACAATACAACTGCAGGGGGATGTGGAACTCGAGGAATAGGCGTCCCACTAAACGTCCTCTCCGGGCATGCTGCTAAGGAACACTACGACAGCACCCTAGGATCGCGACAGTTCGCTTTTCACTGGGAAACTATCTGTTCTACCTGTATCTGTTCTTCCACCCATTGTTATATAAGGACTGATTTAACTTCCTTCTTGTCATTGTGAATATAGATGAGTAGACTGATATTTAATAAAACCGGTCAAACCAATATTTTCGTGCTCATCTAAAATTTCAAAGAATTTATTACGTAATACAACCAGTTATATATCTACAGGGTGTAAAAGACAAACATCGTGTTTCGGTGGTCATGCTAGGAGGGCAGGTGCGGGGTTGATTCTTGAGATTTATTCTGGGAGGGTGCCAAGCACCAAGGGGTGGTGTGACAACGTTACAGTTGCTACTGAATGCTATTATTTAGTACGTACCTAATAACGGCGCCAACTTTGATTTTGAAGCGTCAGCCCCCACTCCGCCTTGGAATACTAAACCCCCGCGTCTACCCGCTACAATAAACCAATTTCCTAATCCATCCGTCATAGATATTTTATGTCGAATAAAAACTTTATAACCCACTTTTTGTAGAATATTCAATTCAATACCTTTATTGCGAGTCACACGTTGCAATTATGTTATTACATTAAATATTGTATAATTATATTGTATTTCCATCGGTAAATAAAGTTTCTTCAGATTTTCACGGGTAGGAAATAGGGTCAGGGTTAGAGCGCCTGAGTAGCACTATATTATAGCAACATGACAAGCTTCTATAGACGGAGACCACTTTAGCCTTATATACCGTTGCAACACCAAGGACACGTTGCCAAGTCTGAAAACCCCAAGAGAAAGTGTTATGTTGACAGCATAAGATACCTACAACTCTCCTTGATTATTATTACACAATTATTCGTTATACTTATTTGTGAAGCTTAGGGGGCGATCTCATATTAGCCTCCCGCCCAATTGGACGCCAAGAACTACTTGAATATTATTTATTGATATATTTTATGCAATGTATGTAGATACTAGTTATGTAAATATTTCTTCCTAATAAAATAGATATAATAATCATCAGCTGCCACACAGTGAAAGTTATTAAATGTTCATAACTATACAGCTGCAGTGTGATGCTGGCAGAGTAAGAATAGATCACCTCATATCCTCCAATGGGTGTCGTAGAAGGCGACTAATGGATCAGCAAAGGGATATTAATCACCTTAAACTCTGTACACCAATCTGCATTGGGAAAGTGTGGTGGACTACTGCCTACGTCCTTCGTTGACAAGGAGAGGCCTTATGTCCCAGCAGTGGGTCGAATTATAAAGGCTGTTATGAACAATGATACGTATTTATGATAATAATAATCAGCAATAACAATAAATGCTATTTAAACACATATTAAGTCATAACATTCCGTGATTACATCCGTGTTACAACCATTGCAACATGCATTCTCGTTCAAATTTGCCGCGTTAATCTAGGGTGCGTTCCAAAACGTGCGTTGCGTGCTTGGGGTAGAGTAAAGGTAGAATAAATTTTACCCTAAGGTACTATCAGAGTAAATTTTCGCATACATTCGGTTTCACTCTGGTGTATTTTAGAACGGCTTAGAGTAAAATTTACTCTACCCTAATCGTTTTGGAATGCACCCCTAGAGTGGCCATTCCGACTTCAAATACGTTCGGAAACATAATCATTGACTAAAAGAAAAACTTTAAAAATTGGTACGACATGAGTTTTTAACTTAGACAATTTAATACGGGACGTGGCAAGCGGACGCTTCCCCTCTGCCAAAGTACATGAACAAAGTTCATGTCAGTTTATAAAAAATAGTTCGCCGCGACAACCGACCGCCATTTTGAATTCGTATCTGTCGCTAAGCGGACCTCGTAAAAATTATTGGTTGCGGAGTGCTTTCTTGTAAACGACGACCAGAAACATTAAAGTTATCCTAAAACGGAGTTGCTTATCCCATGGAAGTAATTTTCTATTCAAATAAACTACTGTTTCACATAACAATACAATTTTTCATCTACAAATTTTGCGACAGAAACAACGATATAGCAACGTTAGACGACATGGTGGTACGCGGGTTAGCCGAGCCCGCAAGTGTGTGCTCATAATAGCGATTACAATTTTTGCAACAGTGTGCACGAGTGAGTAAATGTGTGCAATGCGTGTTTGCCTCACCCCCGCGAAAAACGGCAGAATGTTTTCAGTACTAAATCTGCGCTATGCCCTGACCCGTGTTAAATGGTCTAAGATTTCTACTAACCACTTCAAAGAGAATACAATAACTGAACGACTTGTGTTATGAGTTAGAAAGAGATAGGTTAGAAAGCAATTTCAAGGTCAAATTTTTTGACTTCACTTTTTTATTAAGTTACGTTTTACCTATATATTTCTTGACAATACTCAAGGAGACAAGGTCTTAAAAATAAGGTGGAACACTGATTTCTTTTATTTATAACACCCTTTCGTAAACTTTTATTTTCGGATTGAAATAGGAATTCTATTGAAATACACTTTTTTGAAAACTACTATGTTATGACAACTCGAAATGGTAGTATCATGGTAGTATTTATTGTATTTCTTGCAAACTGGTATACCTTGGAAGCTTACTCTCTAAAATTAGTGGCAACACAGGCCCCAGCCTTGTAATATGGCCGCTACAGGTTAGTTCTCCTTATTTTGTCACGTGAAAAAACCTAGAAATTCATGTAATTCTGTTGTTATTTTACAATTTTCTTTATTTAGATTTATTTGTTTATGTATTATTCATCATATAATACTGTTTTATGTGCTGTATAATGTTATCTAATAATGCTAACGTGTCATCATTTCACCTCTGCGGACGTTTGGATTTACCGCGTGGCCACATTTCTTAACTTTTCAAACTCTTTACTTTCGAAATTGTGTGTTTTTACAGGATTTTTAATTCTGTTACACGTTATGAGAAAGTTAGGGCTGATTAAATTTTAACTTCTAATAATTGTCCTTTTGATATTACCACGGATAACCGCTTTCCTAAATCGGAGTAGGTCGTTCACTTTTCAATGCGTCACCGCGTCATTATCCTTCAATAATGCTGCATCAACCCGTATCCTTGATTAACATCAATTTATCAACGTCACTGACCTTAATTCTGAAATAATTTTCAGGCAAAAAATCAAAGAAGGCAAAATGGATTCGAGCCAACATCACAGACATTATTGCCGAGCCGACTACAATTCCCACAACAAACAACTGGGCAGAAGGAGGAGATGATGAACGTACGTGTATTTGAGTTTTTAGTTAAAACATTTCTGATTGTGTTTTTCAACCCTATGATGAGATGAGAGGGAAATGGCAGGTCAATGTTAATCTCGTACTTGGGGTGGACCAGCAGAGTGCTAGTCACTCCTCACGCCCCGGGAAGGTCTGAGTAAAGGTCTTATGTGTCTTATAGAACATTCTAGCCGGATGCTTCTCTAAAAGGGAAGGCGGGGGAACCAGAAAATACAGTACAATGTCTAGCTTGTGAACACCAGCTCATTGGAGTTGGTTGGAGGTGTTGACTTTGTTACTGTTGGAAACTCCTGTGACTGGCAATTTTAGTACAATCTACGAGATGACATTCATTAGTCATAACTCAATTCAGACTAGTCTTTCATTGACCTGCTCCCTATTTTTACTGAGGGTTTCTAGATCTACTCAAATTCCTATAAAATCATTAAGATTAAGTAGCTACATTCTATTGTTAGGAATGTTGTAAAACTACCCATAATTACTTTTTAATATGTTGTCTAACAAACAAACCATTTTTATTCTTAAGGTACTAAATAGCTAAAGTTGTAATTAGACCATGCTAATAGTAGTCTCTTTCTAGTCTATGATTTCATCTGTTGATAAATATTTTTATTTTGTTCTACGGCAACAAAACACCTCCAATAGTTAGAATGTTGACAAAGTAACTTTTCTATAGCTAGGGACTAATTAGCTTATGTTTTAATTAAAACCTTTCTGATAGTCACTTTCTTGTTTATGTAATTAAAAAATATTTTATGGCAATTAAAATGCAACACTTGCACAACAACTTTTACAAACAATAAATAAATAATAACTATGTAAACTTATCCAACCAGCGGAAACTTTTGGATTCAACTCAAGACCACGGGCCCCAGTGGTGCTGCCTTCAGCATCTCGAGCTGCCCGTGGAGGTCTTGCAGTTGATGATGAATCCATTCCGAAAAAACCACCATTCATTGCACACATTTCAAACCTGCCCTATGATGTTGATGAAAGTGCTATCGCTGAACTATTCGATGGACTTAAGGTAAATATTTTATTGTAAAAATAAATGCCTCAACACTTTTTTTCCAACAAATTACATGTCATAAGTATTATCTACAACGTATTTGTTGTTTTTTTTGTATTGTTTATTTTGTTTTTACAAGAACTGTCTGATTATTTCAGCAGTCCATGAGTATACTAGATGGTAGGTGTGACTGTATGTAGGGTCTTCTTGGTATATACCACCACCTTTCTTATTTCAGCCGCAAAACAGTTTTCTGTGTTTCGGATTGAAGGGAAAGGTAGCCAGTGTAATTACTGGGTATTGAAGGCATTTCATTTTAGGCCTCAGGATGACAACGGTATCCACTTAGCACCAGGTGGGCCGTCAGCTTGTTTGTCATCTAGTTGTATAAAAAATAATTTTTAAAGGTCTTTTAACATTATTATACGGAAAACTTTCTAAAATTACAAAAATAAAATCTAAATCAGGATATTTTATAAACATTTCCTGGGAAATTATATTACCTCAATAATTACATTATAAACACCTACTTAATATGTTTTGATATTCTTTAATTAAATAAAAAACAACTTTGATAGCTGATGAAAATAAATAAATATTTCTTGTGTCAAAATTCCTAAACTTAAAAATACATTTTATATTTTTATAATAATATCATAATCACAAGAAATATTTATTTATTTTTGTTAGCAATTCACTTTGGCTTTATTTTTTTTATTTAACAGCTTTTGTGTTTATAATGTTAATATTAATTTTTAACTTCCCAAGAAATTTTATTAAAAAAATTAATTTACATTTAGAATTTATTTTTTGAGGTTTCACTTCAATATTGGTGCTTGGGGCACTGGTTGTTAGTTTTTCTTTGTTGTTTCACTAAGAATTATACTTTTTAGGTGTGATCCCCCTTTTATGTAGGCGACAACCTGGCAACTTTTCAGTTTTTAGAGGCACTGCATAGCACATTCTGCCAGATGTGACGTTAATCTAAGCAAATTTTATCAATAGATCTCTTCAATCCTTTTTGGTATTATGAGTGTGATTGATGTTTGTGTTAATACATATGTATTTCGAAACTAAGCTTAGTTATAAAATCGTAGAAGATAAATCATGTTTGAGGGATTCCAGGTTAATTTCCATCTTCAAATATTTTTTAGATTTAGAAATGATTCTACTTCCTCTAATCAAATCATTTGTTACAGATACTCAATTTGAGGCTGCCAAGAGAGAGTGACAGACTTAAAGGCTATGGATACATAGATTTTGAAGACAGAGAAAGTCTTATCAATGCTATGAACATGCCAGATCTGGTAAGGTGCTTTTTAAAAATACCACATTCATTTACATCAATAAAATCTCCTTAGTTCTCACAATATTTTCTAGGATATGAGATGTATATTCAAAAGAATATTTGAAAAGGATTTGCAAGACCTTTGAACAATGAAACCTTTTTATTGATAAAAGTGTATTGTTAAAACAATTCTGAAAGTAGTTGTATTTTCTTTTACAATATTCATTGTTTTGCATATCCTACCTAGAGGGTCACAGAAGTTGAGCACAATAGTGAAATAGGTCCTTTGTTTGGCAGACAATAAGCGGGCGGCGGATAAGAATATGTGTTTCGACTCAGGAGACAGACCGCCGGATGGGCCGCGGAGGACGATCCGACAGGGAAAGGTAATGCTTTCTTGTTCAACTTCATCTTTATTATTACACAACACTAACCCAGCATAAAGGTTAAATTGGATACTAATTTAACTCTAAACATCTGCAGCATAAAAGTGATATTGCTGTGCATTTTTTATGTTTACCTATATAAAAATAAAAATGGTGTGATTTTAGTAAAATCAGGTTGATGTTTAACTTATCACCGTTTATTTATAGTAAAAAATGGTAATTGATCATAATATTTAAATGCTTGGTATTTATAAAAAAAAAGTCACGGAGTTTGATTTTGTTTTCGAGATGGTTTTCTGGCGCCTTGATGGTCCCTGTCGTGACCGGTTTGATTCGCCCCCTATGCTCGCGCTTTACCTAACTAACCAAACACGATTCGGTGATCATTTAATAAATTAAAATATTTTTGGTAGTCTAAATATTTGTTCCTGTAAAACAATCTCTTTTGTTGATAGATACAATTTTTTATATTAGCAAAAAGTTCTCATGAGCATACTTTTGAAAGTCATTTATTTTTGCGTGATAAAAACTACAAACATATAGGTACTATGTATTAGTGAAATATATTTGTACATGTTTATATGCAATAAAGAGTAAAATAATAGTAATACATCCATACATTTTTTTGCGTTTATAATAATTATAGTAGGGTTGTATTAAAGTGTTTTGTATTGTTGAAACAGGGAATATGATCCTGAGCGTACTTCGGGTGATTGGCGGTCGGGCCCGCGGCAAGCGCCAGAAACACAAACACGCAGTCGCAATATGGACCGCGAAAATATGCGGGAAAGAGACCGTGAGAGAGAATGTTAGTATTTATAACGCTTCCTAGTTATCTTAAAGAAATAAGTACATAACAATCTAATTACCTTTCCCAAATGAATTTAATTAACGAATATGTTTACCAATACTAATATATTGATATTCTATGTAGTTTCGATAATTACTCATTTATAAACAAATTAATTACAGTAGACTAAACAAGATGAATTTAATAACAAAAACTCAAAACAAGTCGCAATGATGATAACAAATACTGGTTAGGGTAAGCCTTAATGTTGCACTTAGGGTGTACTCACAGAGTGCATGTCACCAATTTCTTACATAAAAAGCTATAGAAAAGTTTGAGATTATTTGCTTGTTAATAAGTTAACTCATAATTTTCTAACCACCTTTTTGGAAATTAACATCATTTGTTTATAATGAAATTGGTGGCTGAAGTCACTCATTCCACCTTGGGAAGGTCTGAGTAAAGGTCTCTGTGTGTTGTGATCACAGTTAAACTGTCTAGAAGGCAGCACAGTTCACAACTGTGGCAGGTAAACCAGAAACACAGGCGCTGGGATAATGACTGGGATGCAGTTGCACCTGCTTACAATGTATTGTTTGTTACTTAAATATAATTTCACTTGACATTGTGGTGTTTCTCCTGAGTTCTTGTTGTAAAAACAAGTGTTGAGAGACGCCATTTTTAACCTCAATCTACCGTACAATTTGTCTGTTTACATTGACATTAGGAAATGCGTAATCTTTGTGTCCCGAACGCCATTCATTTAAAAAAAAACTGGTAAAGAATGTCTGGGACTCCATTTGGACGAGACTTAGGCCTAGCAGTCTTTGGAAGTTGCCTGTGACTGGCGCTTTTAGTTCAATCTGTAACATAGCTGTTGCTATAACTCAATTCAGACTAGTCTTTGGCTTACCTAGAGTACACTTACTTCTGAGTGACTTACTTTTTATTATTATATGGTTTGATATTACTACATTACTTGCTTTATGAATTGTATCCTTACATCATATTAATCTGTTCTATAACGTTTCTAGCGAGCGCAGACAATCGTCCTGGGGGATGGCGTGATGGGGACAGACCAGCTCCAGAACCTGCCCGTACGCCTTATGGAGGACGAGATTCTTTCGGCAGGGACCGCTTTGGAGAAGATCGGTAAGAATTTATATTTAGTATTACTTAATGATTAAACTAAATTTGAATAATTTATTCAGTTACTTTTATCGTATTTAATAAAAAATAATAATACAAATGTTAAATGACATACAGTGGTATGAAGTTACAACACAAGCTCTATAAATGCTTCTTTTGCGAACCCTTTCGGGTTTGTAGGTTATTATTGTGTGTATCATTATCCTTATTGAAAGATCCATGTGGGCTTAGCAGAGCAATATTCAAATTAAATCTTTCATATAGCAAATGACCAGTAAATAGAATAATTATATAATTTTTATAAGTAATTGTGACTAATTGTCACCCAGAAATGTGTATTTTTTAATAAAGTTAAACACATTTTTATGCCACACCTTACCAGAAAGTGCCATTTTCCATCCGCTACGCATATGGTAAATCCTACTGCCTGGTAAGAGGGTGACATATAATTTTGTACACCTCGGCCGGTAAAAAAGAAAGCCTCAGATCGCATAATAATCGCTGCCAAATCAAATCCCCGCCACGTACCAATGTCTAAGCACGCAGGTATGCTTAGACATTATTTATTTTACGGCCCTAGTTAATTGTATAGATTGTCCTTATGTTTCATATTAGTTTACAACAGGAAAACTAGTCTTAATATCATGTGTATTGTTCATGAAAATATACCTAAGATATCAAAAAAATAATTTAAATCCAAGGTCCTTAAAATCCTCTAAGGTGTGGACTATTTTTAACAAAGACATTCTTAGTGGTACAGTTGCTTGGATTTGGAGCACCAGATCCAAGGATGGCCAAACTAGCAAGCCATGCCACTATATTGCATTCCATTAGGATGTGAGTCGATGAAGCGTCGGTGGCGTAGTGTGTAAGAGCGTCGTCTCCCACCCGGCAAGCACTGGTTCGATCCCCGCCACGTACCAATGTGATATCAAATTTTGAATTCGTATGTACGTTTAATCGACGCTTTTACGGTGAAGGAAAACATCGTGAGGAAACCTGCACACACCCATGAAGAAATTCTTAGGTTGTGTGTGAAGTCAACCAACCCGCACTTGGCTAGCGTGGTTGACTAAGGCCTAATCGCCCCTAATGTGGGGTAGGCGCGAGCCCCTCGGTGGGGACATTATATGAGCTGTTGATGATGATGATGAGGATGTGAGTGACTGCTTCCACTGCCTCCATGCATCCTCTGCATTAGGGGCTGTATACCAAAATTGAAAACGTGTTTATTAAAATTGTCAGTACCACTTGTTGTGCTTGGCGTAAAAAGTATCTGCTTAATGGTAGGAGGGTCTTCTTTGCCAACCACATAGCAATGAAAATTGAAAATTATCATTAGTGGCAGAGAACGCAGTGGCTTCGGAGGCCGTGAAGGTTTCCGTGCAGCTGACCGGGAGGGATTTGGCAGCCGGGACAGCAGAGGATTTGGAGGGCGAGGCTTCGGTGATCGCGACCGTGACCCTCCTAGAGAAGGTAAATTTTATTTCATATTCGTCACCTACTGATTGTCAATGATTTTCTTTGGTAATTTAACCAAAATAGTATTAGTAATTTTCATTACCATTTTAAAGTGATCAAGCAATATTTAGCTATGCTGTGCTACGCTCTATTTAGTTGTATCATTCCTCTTAGAATGTAAAGAAAAAACATATTATTAATAATAATTTCTTAGAATAATTCTAAAGTTATTTCCTAAACTATATTTAGACAGTCTTACGAAATTGTGAATAAACAAGCACAATAACAACAATAATAATCCCTTGATTTGTATTTTACCAATGTGTAACAATTCTATCGTCATACACACCATTATTTCTTGAAAAACGGGACTTTCTAATGTAGCAATAAATATATAATAATTTTAACAGAAACAAAACCCCGAGAACGGCCCAAGCTGAATCTCCTGCCTCGCACGGTGCCCTTGGAGACCGAAGTCCCAACCAAGCCTGCCGATGGTGCCCCACTTGACACCAAGGACTCTGAAGCACCGTCAGCACCCAAACCTGTCCCTGCTGAGAAGGTCTTTGGGGCGGCCAAGCCAGTCGACACCGCTGCCAAGTTAGTACCACCATTTATTTCAGTTGTATCATAATTAGGTAAGTTTAGGTCAACAAGCCTTTAGACGGGCATCTTGTAATGTATACTTGTTGCAGTCAGAAGTTTCAAAAAAATGTATTCCCACTGATGGCAGCACTGTGTCATGAGTTCCACCTGTCAAGATTTCATTCATAAATCCTCATTTAAAAATTACATGACGTTTTTAGAGAGTCAAGTGGTGTCATATGTTATATGAAAATCCCTCATTCGCGAGCGTAAGTCTTTACGTCTACCATTTCAGTACTCCTTGAATTTTGAAACATTGGAATAACCACTCGAAATTGATATTTTTTTTATAAATATTCTACATTTTTATAAGGATACACTTCTTTACAAAAAATTGTCAGTGCTCATCAAAAGACCACTTCAAATATAGACATGCTTAAGTTTAAATCAAGATTATAATTACCTAATTTAACCAATAAAAAAAGAATGAATGCTTACCAAAAAGCTTAAATTGTATGTGTATTGATTTCAATATAAGTTTGTTAATTTTATTTAATTTACGTAGTAGTTAGTAGTATCCACTTTGCATGCAGCAATCATGGTCTTTATACACAACAGGTATTATGTAATTTTATAAAGCAAGAGGAGGCTTTGTATATTTTTAAGGCTTTATCCAATACAACCTCCTTCCCTGGAGACTTTATTAAAAAATAGTATTACATATTTAGCTGTTAATTTAACAAAAGACTTTCCTTAGTTGAACACTTGAAAACGTGAGTAATATATTTCTTAAATTTTGTGGAAAACTTGTGTAGGCCACTCCCAAAGTTCTAGAATCCCAGGGGATATAACAAGGTTAGCATAGGTATAGGTTTACTATCAAGCATAATATTTATTGTTGTTGGCAACTATAAAATCGTTTTAAATAGTTGGAACATAACATTTCCATCATTACAATTTCTAGTCATTACTTCTTTAGTTTCAATTAAATTACAATGACAAAGCAATAAATATGCAATTTCATTATGATATAGACAATCTAATTTGTAAATAGTTCTAAGTTTTTAATTAATAAGCACATTAATTAACTATCAAGTCAGTATATTGATCTGATTGTTACATCACTTTGTGATCATGTGCTAGAATAAAAGTGGTCAACTAGACACCGTTCCTAGCCTAATCATGCTAGGTTCGGTCGCTTTATACCAACAAATATAATATAAATTATATTCTTATTACCTACTTAATACCTGAAATATCAAAAATAACATCTACTTCATCATTAGGGAGCGTGAAATCGAGGAGCGTCTACTGAAACAAGAGGAGGAATCGAGACGCGCTGCTGAAGAAAAAGAACGTTGGGGTCGTAGGGTATGTAAAAAATTACATATTAAGTTCTCTTGTGCTAGCTATCTTAGCATATTAGGATTAAGGACTTCACTTTTGCCTACCATTAGGTGTAATGGAGTTATTATTATTAAAAAAAAACCTGCATCTCACTTGAGGGTAGGTTACGATAATGCTGATGGTGGAAGCGAACTTCACCCCTCCATTAAAGTCACAACCATAGAGAGAATTTTATTAATATATGTCTGTTCACATTATTATTACGTCTAGAGAGTTTGTTAAGGTTGTTTTGGCTATCTAGGCGGACTTAAACCCATCTAAAACAAAATAGCTGACATTATTGATAGTTTAACCCATTCATTGCCACCTCTAAAATTGTGTCTTAACCTAGGTGCCGCCATATATTTGTCAACGAGCGCCCATCGGCGGCCACGGCATCTTAGTTACGGATTTATTGCCGCCCATCGGCGCTTTCGGCATGAGGCCTTAGAACACTACCACGTCAATCAGTTTTTTTCTCTTATTGGTGTTTGTTACTGGGTTATAAAACTGCTTTAATGTGTAATTGTGTTATTATAGTTAAATACTGCAATTTTAACGGGTATTATATTTCAAAACAACGATGAAGAATAAAGGTGCGTTACTAAGTTTTTTTTGCGATTTAGATTGTTATGGAACATTATTTAGTAATTTTTAATTAAAAGAAAGATAAAACACGATAAAACAAAAGTTTAATTGTAAATTATTAAGCGTTATGTGAAACCAAGAAGTCCTCAACCTTTTTCCAAATAATAATAAAAAATATTTTTTGTTACACTTTCATAAAATATCTTTTTTTTTTGTAGATTCTGTAAATCAATTTCTATACATAACAAGTATGATAGTTGTTCCGGAGAACACCAATTGGAGGGAGAAACTGACTCATTAAAAGCTTTTATTTAATTTGCAATGTATATTTGTTCGGGTGGAATCTTGCTACTCGATTTTGAAGCAGATATCTTCAACCGATTGAGCTGAAATATTGTGTACACGTTTAGTATGGATGACAATATACGATAAGCTGTGTGCGACGTCGTTCTAAATCCAATATGGCGGAATAGCTATTTTTAATGCATTTCTGCAATATGGGTATCAAATGAAAGGGCTTGTTGAGAGTAACTCGAAAAATAATGTGATGTCATTCTAAATCCAATATTGCGGATCATCCAAGATGGCGGAATAGTTTTTTTTATGCAGTTCTACAATATGGGTATTAAATGAAAAGACTTTCCGAGAATAATTAGAAAAATATTCTGACATCACTCTTAATCTAATATAGCGGACTTTTAAAGATTTTTATGCTTTCTTATAGTATGTGTATTAAATGAAAGGGTTCGCTGAGAATAAAAAGGCAGGTTAAAAAAAGATGATGATTATAAGCTCTGTTGCTCTAATCCATCTGAAATTTGATGTAGAGACCTCAATTATTCTTGAGGTAGAATTTTATTTAAATGCTCTAAAAAGAAGAAATTAACATTTTCCGTTAAAATTTTAGCTATGAACTTATAACCTTATAATAGGTTACAGTGTAGGGGAAAAGCAGGAAACTTTTTCCTGCTGACTTCTTGTAATTGAGGACCCCAAGATAAGTGTGTATGAAACAGTACACCAAGGTTTTTAACGGTCTGGCTGTATGGTATGCAAGTTCCATCGAATATAATCTGTGGCACCTCTGGCCATTTAATTTTCGACATCATACTTTCTCATATTGATATTATATTAAAAAGTCACTTCCGCCATGTTGGATCTTCAACTTAGATGTTGCATTCGGAATTGGAACCCCCAAAACCCACGATAATGATACCCATATTGATATTATATTTAGAAGTCGCGTCCACCGTATGGGGTCTCGAAATAGATGTTGTATTCGCAACCGGGACACCCGAAAACTACGAAAATGAAACCCATATTGATATTATATTAAGAAGTTGCGTCCGTAAGATTTAACTTCGAAAAAGGCGTTATATCCGGAATTGAAATCACAGAAAATGATATCCATAATATTAATAAATCACGTCCGCCATATTGGATCTCCAAAATAGATGTTGTATTCCGCCAAAAACCGCGAAAATTATACCCATATTGATATAATATTTAGAAGTCGCGCCCATCATATTGGATCTCGAAATAGATGTTGTATTCGGAACCGGGACCCCCGAAAGCCATGAAAATGATACCCATATCGATATTATATTTAGAAGTCGAGTCCGCCATCTTGGATCTCCAAAATAGACGTTGTATTCGAAATTGGAACACCCAAAAACAGCGAAAATAATATCCATATTGATATTATATTTAGAAGTCGCGTCCACCACTCGAAATAGATGTTGTATTCGGAACCGGGACCCACAAAAACCACGAAAAATATACCCATATTGATATTATATTAAGCAGTCGCGTCCGCCATATTGGATGTCGAAATAAATGTTGTATTTGGAACGGGGACCCCCGAAAACCACGAAAATGATACCCATATTGATATTATTTTATATTAAGAAGTCGCGTCCACCATATTGGATGTCGAAATAGATGTTGTATTTGGAATAGGTACCCCGAAAATCATACCCATATTGATATTATCCACACACCGGACGATCCAACGCGCTCCGATCGCGCGCAGCACAAACGCGGTCGCGCGCTTTTGGCGCGAAGCGTGGACGTGCTGCGCGCGATCCAAGGACACACATTCTATTGTAGTATGTTAACGATCCAGTTCCATGACCCTGGATCGCGGGATCGCCGATCGTCCGGCGTGGACCCAGCTATTAGGAATTGGAACCCCCCAAAAACCATGAAAATGATACCTATATTGATATTATATTTTAAATTCACGTTCGTCATAATAAATCTCGAAATAGATGTTGTATTCGTAATACCCCCGAAAAGCACGAAAAAGATAGGTGTACCTACAATAGAATAAATATTATTTTTTTGTTGATATTATATAAGAAAGTCGCGGCCATCTTGAATCTCGAAATAGGTGTTGTATTTGGAATCTCGACCCTCGAAAAATACGAAGATGATAGATATACCCGTATTGGTTATATTGAAAAGTCACGTCTCGCGTCCGCCATTATTGGATCTCGAAAATATCATGTTTTATAATTTTATTAATAAAATATTACTTAATATACAAAATTAGTTATATTTATAGTATTCGGACTCATTTGCTAAAAATCATAAAAATTATAATGTGATAAAAAAGTTAAGTATCTCTGAACTTTGAAGCAGGACGCCTATGGGCGCCGGCGGCATGTTAACTAAGAATGCGTATTTTGTTATTTCTAAGATATCCAGAGGCCAAATGAGGGAATTGTATACTAATGATTGAAAGAATTTTTTGGTAGTATTATTTCATTTTACAAATCACATTTGACTGAAAAAGTCGACCGAAAAAGTAGGGCGCCGATGGGCGTCTTCGGCATGTGCGTATACTCGCAAAGAGCGCCCATGGGCGTCCGCGGCACTGAATGGGTTAAAATACTAATTTGGCTATTCTCTATTTTACAGAACGATCATTCCGGTGACCGTCGTGGCGGTGCGAGACGTGGTAAGTCTCTTTTCATTTATTTACACCATAAAATTAACAATATCCAAAGATATTTTAAGAAAGTGTTAAAGGTCATTAAGTTTAATAATTTTTAAAATATTGCATTTTTCTTCGAGGTCACATTTTTATGATTCATTTATATAAATTGAGATGTTGTAGTTCTAGGGTTAAGTTGAAACTCAAATGTTATTTCCAGACGATCGTGGCAGAGACTCACGCAGCTACAACAGAGACCGTCGTGATTATTCCAAGGACGATAAGGACTCGCGTGACGACCGGAGACGTGATTACTCTAAAGACGATAGAGACAGACGCGATTACTCTAAAGACGATAGAGATAGACGCGAATACTCTAAAGATGATAGAGACAGACGCGATTACTCTAAAGACGATAAAGACAGACGCGATTACTCTAAAGACGATAAAGACAGACGCGATTACTCTAAAGACGATAAAGACAGGCGCGATTACCCCAAGGACGACAGAGACAGACGCGATTACTCTAAGGATGATAAGGACAGGCGGGACTATAGGGACGATAGAGAGAGACGTGATTATAGAGATGATAGGGAGAGACGCGACGTCAAGGACGACAGGGACAGGTGAGCAATGATTGTATTTACACTATAATATGAATGATTACAGTGCCACAAACTTATCAGACCCTGTGGTGGTGTCGCTAGTGGTGAACAAATGTGTCATAGAAATTTCAAAACAACTATGGGTAGTTATAATTTTTGCCACGGCTCAGATTAGTTTGTGGCATTGTACTATCATTTATGAACATAATCTGGGATCAGTTAATGCTGCCAACACCCCCAAGATATCTCGGATTCTAATAATGACAAGGTAACATTGTGCCAACTCGGAAAAAAAAGTTGAAATTTTTGTATCCAACTCGGGTTAAATAACTTGAGTTGACAGATTAATCAACTAACGATAGCATAACCATACATAACCTCAAATCTGAAATATTATGACATTTATTTTTTGAGCAGCAAATAGTCTATTTATGAACTATTCTACACTACTGCGCTGGTTTGTGTTTAAATATCGGCATTCACAGGAAAAAATAACTTTGCACACTTGTTACACAAATAACTATTTCTCCTCTCCAGCACCGAAAGATTTCTTTTCCTTTTTACGCTTTTTTCTGCGAGCCTTGAACAAGACTGTAACATTCAATCTAAATTATTTTAGTAATCTTACTTTTAATTTTTAATGGTTATTGTTAAGATAATAATAATAAAACCTTTTTATTCAATATCTAAGTTACATAATGTGATTTGAATTTATTAATTTTGTTAGTTTAGTTAGTTAGTTAGTACTTAATCCTAGTCTTAGTATGGTTAGTTTATTTGTTCTATTGATATGGTCCCTTTCAGGGTACAGGCCTCCTCCAATTTTGTCCATTTCTTCTTTTCTGTGGCCAAAGTTCTCCAATTCTTCCCTGCCGTTGTTTTGATGTCATCCTCCCATTGCTGTTTTGGACTATTTTTAAGATAATAAACATTTATTAAAGTATTGCTATATATTTTTCTTACCTACAACAATTTTCTCACTGGAGAGGTGAAAAGTTGTGTTTCACATAAGAGCAATTTTTTTTGTCTCGTGCCTTTAAATCGCTCACTGAGTACAGTAGACTATTTATGAATCACTTGCTATGCTTGTGATTCAATTCTAGACTACTTCGCTGGTTCGTGATTTAATATTGGCACTTGCAGCAAAAAATATCTTTGCTCACTTGTTGAACAATAGTTATTTTTTGTTCAACAAGTGAGCAAAGTTATTTTAATAACAGACTACTGAGCACAGTGAGTGATTTAAAGGCACAAAACAAAAAAAAAATTGCTCTTATGTGAAACATACAACTTTTCACCTCTCCAGCGAGAAAATTTTTATAGGTGAGAAATACAAGGCAATACTTTAATACATGTTTATTATCTAAAAATAATTATTGAAAATTAAAAGTATTATTACTAAAATAATTTAGATGAACGTTACAGTCTACGTTTTTCCTTCGAGATTTTACGAAGCAAAAGAGGTCTCTTGGTGCTGGAGAGGTGAAAATAACTATTGTTATTTCAAATTAGGGATGCACCCGACAGAGATCGGCGCGAAGGTGATGACCGCGAAAAGCGCGTCAACTCTGGATCGCGGGCGTCGCGCGACGGCTCGCCCGAGCGGAACGGGTCGCCCGGCCGCGACGAACGCAACGGCCGCGCCAGGCCCAGCCGGTCGCGCGACCGCCACGACGAATATGACGACAAACCATTGCCCAAGCTGAAGGAGGAGGAGAAACCGGTCAGTCCTTGTCTCTTGCACGTCTAATGTCTGTCTTGCTCCACTAAATGCTTGACGTCCGTATTCAATTCAATTAAATTTTTATATTTATGGCCCCTGTCAGATTTGTCAATTTTGCCAAGATCTAGTTTTGGTCAAGACACGGATATACAATCCGTGTCTTATCACTATTACTTTTGTGATTATTATCCGGTTGGGTAACCAATCACAGAGCTCTATTCAAGGCCATTTGCTTTGAATAGAGCTGTGATTGGTTCGTTTATTATCCAAGGGTCGGTGATCTCATAGTAATGTTTGTGAATACGGATATGAGTGTGCTTGCTTACAGCCCCCTAGGCTTACTCTTGAAACCAATCCTGATCAATTGATATTGGGACGCTCTGTACTCTTTTATTTTGACACTAGCGCTAAATTGGATTCATATTGCATGGATATTAAGCTAACTAAATATTATTGTGTTCTAACAAAATCCGTACTCAATCAATACCCACGCAATAGGAATCAATGTCGATCTATCAGGATTGTTTGAGTAAGCCTAGTGATCTGCTCAGTGTGTTCTCTTTTCTCTAAAAACTTCCTGACTTATTTGTATAGGTGCAGATGTCGCAGGATGATTTGATAAATAATATTTTCGCGAAAATCCTAGAAACATTTGATTATTTTTTTAAATTTATTTGAGGTTTTATTGAAGAATTTTTAATAAGCCATTCATGCGGCCATTAGATTCTCCTGTTCCACCCACCTCCCCACATACCAATAAGTGATTCTCAGTAAAGATTCTTTACTAGACTGTACCGAAACGAAAACGCACCGAGTCAGCCACGAAGAGGCCTAAAGTCTACTGACCGCGGAGGCCGCTCCTTTCCGACATGAACGCCTTTGCTTAGAGGATAATTGGCGTAAATGCTCCCCTGCGTGATAAGCTCTCAGTTTAGAAATCCCCTCTTAGGTGGTTTGAATTACAGGCCTGATTACCATCCGCAACCATCTGAGGCCATCAGCAACCATCAGTAGTGATCATTAAAAAAACTGCCTAGGTGGTAGCTTCGTAGACACTTCAAAGTTCAAAACAACTTATGCAGCCTTACATTCTGAACTGTCTACAAGGCGTATTGCTAGTTCGTTTCTATAATTTGTGACGACAACCAAAAGGTTATTTTGGCTTTTTAATATGTTCGAAATCGCCTAGAACGAGAATTATACCGAATGCATTTTAGGGTATATCACTTCTTCTATAGACTTAATATTAATAATGACTATTTATGTATAGCAGTTTTTTACGTAGGACTATTATCTTTACTTGAACGAAGATAGTCATCATTTAAACACTAGTGCACCATCATCACTCCCCACGCTTACAGTGTTACCATTTCCATGCCTGACAAACATAAAATTTCGCTTTTTCATAACATTCAAAAACCTTCACAAGCAACTTTTACTATCGTTCTAACATAACACATTTGCAATAAACCCAAAGTATGTATCCTTTGCTTTTTTGTTCCTTCATTTCATAATTTTCATAATTTTTATTTTATACATATACAATGTGTAACAGAAATAACGCACTGAAAGTAATTTGTAACTAACATTAATCATTTTCAGTTTTTTTTATTAGTCATTGTTTGATGTCTATGTACATTTTGGTTTATATTGTACGGTTTATGTAAAGCAAACTTTATTACCGTTACATATAAAACTCAATTTTAGCAATCAAATTATTTAAGGTAGAGATGTTTTAATTATTTTTGTCATAATAAAAAGCCCTTCCATAATTTTGGGACTAAATAATTTTTTTACTTAAATTATTCTTATTTTATGCACTGAGACGGACAAGAAATGTACAAATTTTTCATTGTAGCAATTAGAAGGCGATTCTAAACAAACTGCTTTCAGGGCTTACATTATTTCTGTTACATGTTGTTTAAGACAAATGTTTCCAATATCCGTTTCTTGTTTCAGAACTTTGTAGCATCAAATAAATTCAGCTTCCTAGAGAACGCCGATGACGACGGCGGTTCCGATTAGCAAGAGGGCTGAGTGCGCTAAACATTGCCGTTTTACAGAGACTCGAGTGTAAAGTGTAAATTAACGAGTATCAAGTGTAACGTGCGGGACTCATTGGAGCACTGTGACTATCTTGAATTGTGCTATGAAATAGGACTTGGTTAGTATAGTGTGGTGTGGATAAACGTGTATATTAGGTCGCTACATGCTCACACTGCTTCGAGGCAAGCCCCAGCCTTTCCTGATGCTTGCCATTATTTACAAGCAGCTACACTAAGTGACCATCAGAGCTAACATAAAATGTCACTGTGCGAAAGGGATATGCATATATTCTCAAAACTTATTTGCCTCCCTTTCACACAGTGACGTTTTATGTTAGCTCCGTCTTTAGTGGGCAGATAACAGTGTCTTCCACTGTACCTCTTATATCCGGCCATGTTATTGTTCTTGCATGCCGAAGCCGCAGGAGAGGCTGGGGCTCGATGTTTGTGACCATATTGTACTGATTGATGTAAATTTTTCTATGGGTTTGTTACGTAATAATGTTGTATGAACGGTTGCAAAATATATCGGCCGAGAGCAATTAATGCAAATGATTCTTGTAATTCCATTTCATACTGATCATTGGTACAGGTGCTGCTCTCCTATTAAATATGATTTTTTGTGAATAATATTTCATAATTCTTATTTTACTTTACTACCATAGAAATCTAATGTCTTTATTTTAGAACTTCTTTGTGTTAAATATTAGTCAATTTAGATTTATTGTTAGAATGTTAATTGTATTATTTATCTTTACACTCAAAATTTGTTATTCAGATCTATGATATTAAAGGCGTAATATTTACTTTTAATAGTTTGCAAGTATGCATCATCCGTATTATGTGAAATGCCTTTATCGAAAAGTTAATATTAGATGAATATGAAAATTGATAAGTACCCAAATACTACAGGAACGATTAGAGCCTGGTCACAAGGTGAACTGTTGGTATGACTGCTATAATTTTTATCATTTTCATTTTGTTTTGGTACATCTCGTCTAATTTGAATTATAAATAAATTACCCTTTTTACAGCCACAGTGTTTTTCTTTTATCACCATCTCTTTCTTTGATACTCCACATGAAACCATAACTTAATACATCACCTTGGAACTAATTTGTAGTGTAATGTAGTTTGTATCAACTGTGCAACAAAGAGCAAATCAGATAAAACCTAGAAAATTGGTCACGTTACCCGAGAACTCCCTCGCGCAATTTCCATAAGTTTTTTTGTTCACTTTACATAGTCGACACAATAGTATACTATGATTAATATTCCCCAATAATCAATTGTAAAAATTACATTAAACAATGTAAAAAGTACACCACTAACATGTAATAGTCGGCAGATATTTAAACTAACTACATACCTAAGGTAACATACACAATCCCTACTAATATTATAAATGCAGTACCTCGTGTCTGTTAAGTTTTCACGTCTAAACCATTTAACCGATTTTGATGAAATTAGGTAAAAACAATAGACTAGAGCTCGGAAAAAGACAGAGGCTACTTTTTATCGAAAGATAAAAAGGCTTGAAGGGGATGAAAATGTTTATGGAAGTTCGTCATTGTTGAAGATAAAACCATGAAACTTTGAATTTAGGCACTTAATACAACGAATTAGGAATGATATTCCTAATTCGTTGACATAATAAGAAAGAAATATTTGTTCTAGGATTTTTCAAATTTTGACTTGTGTGGGGATGAAAGTTTGTCATTCATTATTTTGCCAGATAAAACCATGAAACTTTGAATTTGATAAATAAATAAATATTTGTTCTAGTATTTTTGAAATATTTACCTATCTGGGCGGGCAATGATAATTATAGTATTTTATACTATAATATCATTGCATGTGGGGATGAAAACTCTTAAGAAGTCCAAACAAAGTCAAGCTTTTGCGCCTAACACTTCACTGATTTTGATGAAATTTGGCACAAAAATAGACTAGTCGTTGAGATAGCATATAAGCTACCTTCTGTTTTAAAAAATAATTTGAAATAAGGGATGAAAGTCAATATCGAAAATAAAGCCATGAAACTCTGTAGGTAATTAAGAGGGGTGCTATGTTCTTAGACCTCCCCGCGGTACACCCTGGGCAACGGTCGGAAGGGCCCTTTTCAGGGCCAGCGGACCTTTGGGTCGTGGGTTGGCCAGCCGATAGGCTGGTGGGCCGGCTTAAGCGGAACTGGGAGGTCTGTCGCTCCTGACACGCCTCTGCTCTCAGAGATGGCGCATGGATGCGACCTCTGGTTTGGTTTTCCGCGGTGGTGTCATTGGAGGAGCGCCGCCCTGTCGAAGCCAGCGCCTGGTGCCTACACGACACAGCCGGACCTAATCGAGTCGCCTCCTGGTGAGGGACCGGTATGACGGATGGCTACGGACTTAGGTAGGGGGACAGATGGCGTAGACATCGGGCTTAAACTGCGCTGAGTTTTATCCAAGCCACCCTTGGCACCACTTGGGACGCGGGAAAAGGCCCTTTTCAGGGCCGGTGGAGCCTTGTGCTCGGTGGCGGCCGGTCTGCAAGACTGGCGGTCTGTTGTCCGGCCGGACAACGGACAAGAATGAACGGTGCACCGGTTGGGCCCGAAAGGGCGGGCACAGATGGCTTCCCGGTGACAAGCGAACTGTTGGAACAGGAGATGAAAGGTCTTAAAGAAGTCTAAACAAAGTCACGTATTTACGCCTATACACCCCCAATTCCCCAATGGCCGTCAGTTCTCGCAGTATGCCGTGCCCACTGCCACTTAACGTTAATAATTATGATTAATTTTAAGCTGATTAAAACTAATCAAATTAATTAGGTAGGTAATAAAGGGTTTTTCAACACGAACTTTGTATTAACAAAAGTAAGGTTTGCCAACTATGAATGAAAAATTACATCTGATAAATGTCCACCAAACCACGATTACAGATGTCGATTCTTTCATCAACGTTTTTATCACTTTGACAAAATGGCGGGTCTAGGTCTAGTTCGTTAATCATTTCACGAATTTTGAGTTTTAAAGCTATAATTGATTTGATTGGCTCCATATACAGGCTGTAAAAGACATGAACAGTCAAACGAGAACCATGTATTCTATACATCAAAATAAGACACATTTCAAAAAATAATTGCTGGGAAATTATTTTTATTTTTTGGTGTTAAAAAATATTGCAAATTGTACTGCGCAATGTAAAGCGCTCAACTCGCACGCAACTCGCAAAACCGTAAAATATTTATGCCAGACGGCGGTCCCGTTCGTTTGTGTCCGTGCGCCGTGCGCATCGAGTGAGCTACAGTGAACGCTAACGTTTTGAAGCCATTTTTTATGAAATACTAAAACAAAAATGATAGTTTTTCTTTGGACAATAATCAAGAAATAACGTTAAGAATATGTTTTCATAAAAATATGAAAAAAAAAATTATGACTTTGACCTTCAATAAAATCGTAACTATCAATTTCCCAGGTATAATCTAAAGGAAGAAAAATGTTATGATGGTGAGCAGAACACATGGCTTTCGTTTGACTGTTCATGTCTTTTACACCCGATACCTACTCTGTCTTTAACATAGCCCCACAAAAAATAATCCTAGGTGTTAAATCACGTGATCGAGCTGGCCAGCTGAATTTCGTGAAATTATGCGATCGGGAAAGGTTTGCAATAAATTCATTGTTTCGGCGGTTGTGTGACTTGCGGCACCAACGGCACCATCTTGTTGAAACCACATGTTACTGATATCCATATCATCAATAATAGGCCAAAATTGAGTTGTTAACATCACACTTATTGACTATAACCGCATTTCCAATCGAATTTTCGAAAAAAATGGTCTAATCGCGCCTTTAGATCACATAGCGTGACTCGTCCAGCATGTAGGCTTCTTGACAATCTGTCTTGGATTTTCGGAAGCCCAAATGAGCAATTTTGCTGATTAACGTAGCCTGACAAATGAAAATGGGCTTCGTTTGAAAAAAAGATTTTTTCAAGAAAACCAACGGGTTGTTCTCAAGAACAATTCATTCAAATGAATTGTGCGAATCTACGGTGATTTAAATTATAGGCCGGTTTCGATTGTTGCATCAGTTGTAAGGCTTTAAAGCCAAATCCTTAGAATTCGCCATGTGGATAATCTTAATTGTTAAGAACGTCGAGGAATTAACAAATTCGGGTCTTCTTCAACACTATGGCTAACGGCTGCCTTGTTTTCACAGGAACGACCCGGTCGAACACGCGTTGGTGTTGGCACCTTGGTAACTTTTACAGATCCACCATATTCTTAGTGAAATTTTATTATTTTAATGCGATTTTCTAGTGACATTGAATTCATTGTAACAATTGCCCAAGCGTCTACTACCTACTAAGTACAAATATCTCAAAAAAACTAAATGTTAAAACTGACATGCTGTTCCGATGTGACCATCTTGAAAACCAAGTTCTTGTTGAACCCTTATAAAAAAAAGCTATACTGTAATTGCGACAGCATTAGAGGTTTATATTAGGTAGAAAAAATAGGCAAATCTTTACATCAAAGTAATGTTTATTTCAAACAACTTATTTCAATACCATGCAAAATAAATCGAATTTTTATACAGGTTTCTTAACTTTTTTTTCACTTTATGATTATAACATTTGAAGATTAGCTTTTACAACCTTTTGAGAATTGCAAAAAAATTTAAACAAAATACTTATTGACTTAACTACATTACTCGCTGCACTTGTAACTAAATGTGCCCGTAAAATAACAATGAAAGCTTAGTTCTAGAAAAAGTTATGTTTGTCTTAAAATTAATAGTCTGTCAAGTCCTGGTATAAACTTTTAGCGAAAGCATCCCAACCATGTTCTAACTAACCGTCAAAGCGCTACAAACAATAAACACTGAATCTTTAAGCCCTAACGGCCTCTTAACACAATGTAAAACACGCCTGACTAAAACATACATCGTATTTCCTCAATATGAGATCTGTGTGAACAAACAAGAAACACAATGTGAACATTTTGAATCAAAAATTTGTTAATAAATCGTTCATTTCTTTTGTAATATTGCTGTCATCAATGCGTCTTTGAGACGCTTTGTCATATCTTCTAAAATATCAGCTTTAATTTGTAATTTCTTATTTTTTTCTTCTAAGTCTATTGCTAATTGTTCAACTTGTAATTCTTTGAGTTTCCTGTTCATCCTAGACCTTTTGGATGCTTCGTTATTTTTGTCTCGTAATTCCCTATATTTAGATTCTTGTGTAGTTGATGCACTCATAGAGTTGTCATCGACGCTGCATACTGAAGAGACGGTGCTCTCCCTTCGCTTTGGTGGACGGCCCCGTTTCGCCTTCTTGACTTGTTGTGAGCCTTCAAGCGCCTTGATCATGTCCTTAATTGGTACATTAGATTTCCTTCTGGTGTACTTTCTCCGTGTCGTAGGCTCTTGGTAAGGCGTGTAAGTTTCGTCAGACTCCTCACTGTCGTAACGTCGCTTTCTTGAGCTTGTGTACGACTTGTCATCATTTTCGGACTCTACTAGAGATTCACTTTTTGGTGTGATGGGCTCGTAGTCCACCTTAGGAGATGTCTTCACGCCGAAACTGATGTCCGTCGACTCGAACCCGGCATCATCAGCCAGCCATTCCGTTGGAGTCTGCAAATAAATAAAGATTTGAATAAACTTCTTCAGTTCTTGTAAACATCTAAGTTGGATAAATCAATTTGAAAGTTTTATGTAAGCATTCATAATAAATAAAGGTTTGTTAACTCTCTAGAAAGAGATGTTCCAATTTTATAAGTGAACTGTTAAACATTTCTTTGAATAGAAATAAATTTCCAAGAAACAGTGTGCTAAAAGATTAAAATCAAAGTTGGCATTGACGAGCAAATAACAAGACCTAACGTCAGAGGTTAATATATAAAAGTTCCGAGTAAAAATAACTTACAGAGATTAGTATTGGTGCCTTTTCATTCTCCAGTTGCTCCACGCAGCTGAGGATGTCCGGCGTGCTGATCATGTCGGCGGGCCAACCGGCGACGCGCGCCGGGATGTTGACGGTCAGCCCCCGGCGATGCTCCGCCAACGCAGCCTTACCCGCCCCCCCTGTTCCACTCGGTCCAAATATTACTTCTGTGATGATCACATCATTATTGTCCAGTTCCCTAGGTATAATCGGTTGAGACTTCAATTCTTCTGGTTCAATGAAGGGCATTGTGTTGTGTGTATCTGTGTGGTATGTGTCGATGTAGTTGTGAGTGTTCGTGTAATCCCAGTCGACCAAACCTGCCGTCTGGACGACATCCGCGTTGGTCATCTTCACCGACTCTAAATCCCCGAATACGACTGGCATGTTATTTAAATCTAGAAATTGCTCTGGGTATTGCACTTTATTCGGGTCGCTAAGACCACCAGGGCTTAGTAGTTTTTGGTACTGCCCTAACCCTTCCCCTGTTGGCGACAGAGGATCGCTAGGAGTAATACAAGTCATGCCAGTCAGTGCTATAGGGGAGTTAGTGTCAAATGTTTCCCAACCGTATGGTGAGTTTGTTGTGTAAGTAACGTCTTTGTGTGCCCTTTCTTCAGTTATTTTATTGGAATCTGTGAAAGAATAAGCTTGATGAAAATGGAGCAAGGTGAAAGCTACGGGTATTTTCCACCATCCTACCTAACCGGATAATATTTAAAGTTGGATTCATGGTAAAATTAATCCCCTAACTATTGTAAGACTTTTAAGAATGGCTAGAAAAACTAAGAGTATTTTCTTAAGTCTTCTTTAAATATGATTATGGCACAGTGTCGCTCTAATTCGGAGCGCCCCTTCAGAGGGACAGTTGATATCATGTCGTAAATACTTTAGTCAAAATGCCTTTAAGTTTAATCTACTTTACCGTCGTGAGAGCATTATAGTGGTAAATCAAAGTACAATTTATTATTCTAGAACTCACCAATGATCTGTGCTGGTTCTTCCTTGGCGGGACCTGAGCACCACTGCACCAGATCTTGGAAGAACTCGCAGTCCGTATCGTGAAACATTGTGGTGTCGTAGGTAGGCTCCATTTTCAGATAATCCTGAAAGTAGATAGGGTCATGTTAATAAAAGGACAACCGTGAAAGCGGGAACTAAAAATAAGCTTAATATTATAGAAATAAATAAATTATATATGTAAGTACTCACGGGCTCGACGACTCCCTTACCTCTGATAAGCAGGTGGTGGCGGGCACCGAGGACGATGGCATCATTTCCATGTTTTCGTCGGTAGTCACTCCGGTCTGACCCTTCACCTGCTGATCCTTGTTTGCCTTTAAACGATCTATGTCTACCACTTTCAAAATACTTTGAGTCTTTTGACTCGTTTGCGAAAAAACCATATCTTTTGGTGTCTGAGTTGATGTACAGATTTCCGATATCGTCGCTCCGACTCGGACAGGTGATTGTTTGTGGTACCATTTTGAATAGAACTACAAAAAGAAATGATACGACGTAACATACTGTGCAGAGCATATAAAGCGAGATGGGACGGACTTGTGGATAGGTGAGTGATCCGCAAGGGAGCTTGCAGACTGAATGTACTTTAAAAAAACTCGATTGAGTAACCGAGCTTACTTAAAATACTTGTATAGGTAGGTACCTATAATGTTATGCAGTATATGGACGAAGAAGGCGGAAAAATGACGATACACTTAGATAAGTAATGAGTCCCAAGAAACACTCAAATGACATTCATTGAATAAGGTATGAAATGGCATTGTGGTGTGGAACATAAAATATACAAATATAAATATAGTATGTAAATATGTATGTATATTATGCATAGCAGAAATGTATAAATGAAAGTATTAGCGACAAGGGGAATGATGATTGCATAAATATAAAATATATATATATCAAAAAATATGTACCGAAATCTATATTTTTATATATGAGAATTATGAATCTCTTTGCGGTTCTAGAGTTCGGTATTATTTATTATGCAATCAACATAAAGGTCACCTGCCCATGGACAAACGGTAACCATGAACCATGTACTACCCATGTATTCCCAGACAAAAGAAATGGGCGATCAGAATGTGGAGACTACTTCCCAAACCAACCACTAGCCTTGTGGTAAAACATTAACCTCGTACACAATGAGTAGCTAGATGAATAGGATCTATGTAAACTAAACTATACTTAAGAGATGGCTTCAAACAGATGAAATCGCGATCCCTTGCAGGCTTGTCGGGCTTGGATAATGACGTGTTTCGTCACCGCCAAATTTCCTAGATATTGCAACTAGAACTATTTACACTAAAGTTTTAAATATTTAGAACTAGCTTAGTCTATTGTATAATCTTATAATTTAATTATTTATAAGTAATTTAAGCTAAGTTAAAAATTAATTGCAAAAAATGGTGAGGCTGATTTTTTATTTTAAAATTAAGAAATTATTCAAGTAGCCGATTAATGTTATATGACGTAGATTCTATTATCAATTTTAAAAGCTTAAGCGCTAAACAGTTTTAACAAGTTTATCAACAGTTATCTACACGGAACTGCGATATGCAGTTGAAGCCACTCTGCTTCAATTATCTGATGTTGTGATATCTGGGTAGGTGCAAAAATCAATGAGACTGATATGAAGTGTAATGCATGCGATATTGTGGAGATACAATACAATTAATCAAACAAATCTAATGCAGATAGACCATTATACATTATATTCTCTCAACTTTAAAAAGTTTAGATGAACTTTGAAATAATGGAACTGCTTTATTTAATCGTATTGTATCAGCAGTATGCTCATATGATAGACAAAATACGATTACGACACGACGCAATAAAGAGATGAAAATTTTTTTAATCGTCATTTTGCTGTCTGTAAAAAGTGCTGTTGATTAATTATTTAACATTGCAAAATTTTTGGTTATACATATTAATAAATTACTCTTTTACTTCCAAATTTTAATTTTTTCAATGATAAGTTATAGAAATTTAATTAGGACTCGAATTCTAAAGCAAGTTTTTGATTTAGTTAGTTGGATAGAAATCAATTATCCTTCTAATAATGTATTAGCTTCTCTTCTGGTTCCGCTTCCGAATCTGCAAACCCTGGGAACAGAAAAGGTTATGGGAGGGAGCGAACGTAATTACTTACTTGTTCGAACTCTTCTTGAGCTCCTAATGAAATTTTAACTCTTTAGGCAGCCAACCAAGCAATGGTCCCGACTGTTGGCCTGGAACAAGGAAAAATGAGTTTTAATTTAAAAGAGATCAAATTTAAACGATATGAAATGTTTGAAACATGACAGCCGATAGGTGATATGCATGAACCTTATCTTTATATAACATTTGTGATACTGACAAAACACATAATAATTATCTCAAGTGCTTGACATTGAATCTTGCAGTCGTCTGCGGTAAACTTAAAAGTATCTAAATCACTAAGTTTAAAGGTATCAAAATAAATCTCCAGTCACTCATATAGTTTAACGAAAGTTTTCGACTTTCATGATAATCTACCGATCTCAAATTATCTTAACTTCCAAGTTCAATAATGACGTAGGTACATACATACAAAAGATAGATTTAAACGTAGGTAATATCACAGATAATTTATAATCTATATAGTACTAGTACTAGTAGTAATATGCAGCGTAATATTCACCAAAGAGATAGATTGTACTGACATAAAAGTTCTAGAATAAATACACCACTTATGTAGGTATCTATGTAGATAATATTGAACAGCCGATGACGACACTTAAATAATTAAAAAGTTATCGTGGGCGCCGGACCTGACCTCAATTTACTTACGACGATGATTAATTCGACACATAATGAACTAAAATACACCTTTTTATCAATTTCATGTCATACCGTCAATTTACAGATAATGTAGGTACTAATGATACTCCTACTTTTCAAGGCTATAAAAATGTTGGTCCAATGATAAATGTAGGTACTATTGTTAATGAAACTGCCGAACATACAAAAGTTATCTTTCACTCTTTTACGCCTTAAAATTTGCCGTCTCAAAGTTCTTTGTACGAAGAAAGCATTCAAACGCAAACTAGATAGGTACCCCTCTATTGCGTATTGAAAATATGCGTAAGTAGCAAAATGAATCTTAATACCTCTCCTTTATGATGAGATTGGCTGAAGTTACATTATTTAAAAGAGGAAGCACCTAACTAAAATGCCCTTTCAACAAGAATTAACCTTATTCACTAAGCGGTAGAGTAAACATTATCACGTGGGTTGTTCAAGACTCGACATGTTCAGACTTGTTCACTTTGTGAAAGATTTTTTATCAAGAGGATACCAAAATAGATTTCTAAATACAATGACCAATGAGAGACAGAAAAGCTTAGGTGGCAACCAAAAATATGGTGCAATATTTAAGATAAACATTATCAAAATATTTTTTACAAATTAAACATACAAAAGAGTAATTTCTCACTGGGCTTTTAAAATTATAGTTATTTATCAAGAAAACTGAAACTTTATCCGCATGTTTAGTTGGACATGTGAAAGTGGAAAAAACATCAGCACTCACCTCGTTACGAACAAATAATGTAACGCCTCCAGTGGTGTACTACAAATAGTAAACTAAATAACAATAAATAATTAACTAATGAAGAAACTTTCTCAAACTTAACGCACTTTTTGGAACAAATGTGTAGTACGCAAAGAATTAAGTATCAGTTTCGCCTTTTAGCTACAAAAATCGCAGAGCGCGAGCAACGTCCAACGCTTGGGAGCTCGTAAAATGTTGTGCAATATTTTCGCCGCGGCAGCCCGTAGAGTTTTCTTCTATCCCCACCATTATGTCTGTGTGTTCTAAAAATAACTCTGCTGCTCGCGGATTGGCTCTAAAAAATGACGTCAACTGAAACAACCAATCGCGTGCAGCTGCTCGAAAGGTCACGAGACTGAAGTTTTCACATTGATTCCTATACAAACTTGGATAGGTGTATGTTTTATAAGCCGGGGAAACACGCTGCCGCCGCCCGCTGGATAAAAGGAATGTTGTTTTGCTACGTCAGTGAGTCATCCCAATGCCGAAATTTGAGAGAACAAGAGCTTAACTTCGGAAACCAATAAATCAAGTTATCTACTTTATTTAACTATAGAATAATCATAGACGTTTATTGTTCTAAATGTATTGTTCTAAAATAACATATAGGTAATTATTACAATTGCTAGCCAAACTTCCGCTTCGAATTAATTGTGTCCCACGACTTTCTTAATGAGCATTTAAGTACGGATAATAATGAATCTGCACTACACCATATTGTCTATTATCGTTCGTATCCGGATATCGAAAGGTCAAAGAACTGATGTAGATCGAAAAAAATAATAAGACAAAAAAAAGATCAAGTAATTAATATTAGGTTGAGCTTCTTGGAAAATACCTGCAAAACCCTGTGGATGTAAGCATCCACAGGGTTTTGCAGGTATTTTTTAGCAGTCATACGGTAAGCCGTATGATTGCTAACAAACACAACCGGTGGCAAAATTCAGAAAATGCAAATAGACGTAGGGAGTTTATGAATACAGTTTGCTTTTTATTTATTTTCTATTTCCTTACAACAGTTAACAAGGTAAATATTAGGTACAATACAATACAGTATCTAGTCTACTAACTAAATTGACATTGTTATTGTAGATGTCCAGGATTAAATTATTAAAAACAGTTTTCTGTTTACACATGTTATTCTTGGCTCGAATGGAAAATATCTTTTGTCAAGTTATACCGTTTCATATCAAATGAAATTACGTTTTAGTACAAAAACTATATCGTTTGTCTTTTATTTTTCTTTGTGTAAGTAACATCTGTCCTGTAGGCCTATTTGCAACATGCATCAGTACAAATTATGTGTACCTAATTATTTAGTCAATTATAGTCATAATACCTTTGAACTAACAGTAATAAAACAATATCTTCCATGGCTCCTTATGTATAGATTCATCTGCGTTGACGTAATTACGTAGGCCCTATATAAACAACTAATTGAAGAAGCTATTGAAATGTAGGCATGCTTGATGAAATGACGCAACCAATTAAAAGGGGATTACTATAGTACACAGTGACTTAACAAATATAAACTTTAATGCAGCAACAGTAGTAGGTAACAAAGGTCCAGAAACTGTTTGTGGGGAAAGATTTGAGTCTCTATTTATATTCGTGGACAAGGGTTATTTATTACAAAACTTAGTTTGAAAAGTATTCGTGTATGCGCAATTATTAAGTTTTTAGTGATCACTTATTTTAAAAATGTTTTTTGTTACAATCATGGAGTGCGTTAACAACCTCACTTCAACATTAAAGTAATCATGAAAAAACGACACTTTGTCAAACAATTTTTTTACCGAGTAGATAGGTAGAGGTACTTCTATGTGTATATTTTGGTAAATGCAGAAACATTATATCAGCAACCGAACCGTATAATAATATAGAAGAATAGTAATTGCATGTCGCTCTGGCGTCTGGAATCATTTATAATGACTATGAGTACTCAAACATGTATATACCTAGTAATAATATTGTAATATTTTTTTTTTTTTTTTTTTTTTTTTTTTTTTCGTGGGTAGTTGGAAAGAAAGGTCAACAAAATTTTGCTCGTCACTATTATTTTATTTAATTTAAAATTATAATACATTTAACGCTTTTTATGACAAAAAGTAAATGGTGATATAATTAGCTCACCCCCAGTGTTATCTCCTTTCGCTCACAAACTATCACAGAGTTATATTTAACAAACATTATCACTATGAACGACATGCAGGAATCCCTTTCCAACTTAAGTGCACAGTTCAATACACGAATGGCGAAATTTGAAGAGGAATTGAAGACCCGTGGCCGTGTGGAATCCACTTCCACCTCAACAGGATTACTGGATGATTTCACTGCTTTCAAGAGCTTCATTTTGGAGTCTCTAAACAGTTTTCAGCGTCAACTGGAAATCCTCGCTGCTGAAGTAGACAGGATGGAATCTCATAGCCGACGGAAGATTCTACTGCTGCATGGTGTACCGGAGAACAAATCCGAAGATACTTCTAAAGTGGTTGCAGGGGTCATCACAGGTCAGCTCGACATCTCGGACTTCACCTCGGGTGACATAAAACGGTGCCACAGAATGGGGCGTACAGCAGGCGCTGATAAACCACGACCCATTCTTATCAAATTTTATGATGCTGCTGTACGTAATAAGACATGGTTTTCTAAAACCAAATTTAAGGGTACTGGCATAACATTGTCGGAGTTCTTAACTCGATCTCGACACGAAGCTTTCATGGCCGCTCGCGAGAAGTTCGGTATTAATAAATGTTGGACAAAGGACGGCTATGTTCACATACTGGGTCCTGATGGTACACGTCATCGTATTGTGAAGATCACTGAGCTGAACAAGATCGAGTGCGAGACAGTGAAGAAGGCGCCAACGACCAAAATTACGAAGGCAAAACGTCCAGTAGCAAATAAAAAGTAAGATCTCTTCCAGGGTTATTTTTCCACATAACATAACTTTGTTTGTAAGTAGTTCCAATTTAGTTTGTATATGTAAGCAATCACCTTAATCTTTGATCAATTCTACTTTAAATATTTAGTAAATTTAGATTCTGTTTACGAAATACCCTTTTAATTTTAAATTGTAAATTCCATTGTAAATTCCTAGATTGTTATTTGACTTTGATTGACTCCACAGACTAGTTAGAACAATAGAATGATTGACTCTTATTGACATAACGGTTTTTAATATGCAAAGGGATTATTGGTCATACAGCCATGTTATTTTCTTTTAATTTTTATTGTTTTTGTCGTTTTCTTATTGTTATTACCCATTTCTTTTTTTTTCTAAGTGATTGCTTACCTTTGTGAATTCACCAGTGTAATAAGTTTTTTTTTTTTTTTTTTTCTTTCCTTTTTACATTTTGTATAACACAACTGGTGGGTGGACATCTGTTTTACAGCTTTAATTTATTGTATTACTTTAGTATTTTATTTTATTGTAATATATATTTTTATTTTATTTTAATATATAATATACTATATTATTATATTTATTGTTATCATGGATGATCATAGTAGTGATGAAGATTTTTTATCAGCTAGTGGAAGTAGTTCTTTTAACGATAGTTTTGTTAGTATTCCAACATTAAGGGACACACTAGAGACTCATTTTTCCGACGTTCCAAAACACTTCAACATAGTGCATATTAATGCACAAAGCATTCCGGCACACTTTCCTGAATTGTTGTCTACTTTTGACTGTAAGAATATCCATGCCATTCTCATATCCGAATCCTGGCTTAAGCCTGTCCTTCCATCAACTTCCTACTCCTTACCTGGTTTTATCCTAATCAGAAATGACCGTTCCGTTGGCGGCGGTGGTGGTGTAGCTATGTACCTTCGTGCTCATATTCCGTTCTCCGTTATAAGTGTATCACCACAGCCACCTCCGTCAAACGCTGGCGAGCATATCTTCTTGGAAGTCATCATGCACAATACCAAAATTCTACTTGGTGTATATTACTCTCCATCTTGCCGTGTCGATTTCTTCTCCTCTTTCGAAACAATCCTTGAAAACCTTATCCCTTCTTACAGTCATACTATTGTCATGGGGGACTTTAACACCTGCCTCCTCAAAAACGATTCCCGTTCCTTATCCCTGCATGCTGTCTTACGGTCGACAAACTTATTTATTCCGTCATTAAATGCTACCCATCATTTCCCAAACTGTTCTCCTTCTCTTCTAGACTTAATTCTTGTCTCTTCTCTTGACCATGTTGTCAGTCATGGTCAATGTCCTGCCGATTCCTTTTCTTATCATGATGCGATATACCTTTCTTACAAAATCCGTCCACCTAAGACCAAGCCCAAGATCCTACAGCTTCGCAATTTTAGTGGTATGAACGTCGATAAACTTCACGAAGACGCCAGTACCATCGATTGGTCGTCGTTGTATACTTGTGAGTTAGTTGACGAAAAGATTGATCTGTTTGCTGTCAAAATTACGAATTTATATAACGTTCATGCTCCAGTTCGTAATGTTAAATTAAAACACTCACCTTCACCCTGGCTCACACAAGAAATAAAGCTACTGATTGATAAGAAAGCTGCTATTAAAACTAAGTACAAACATCGTCCTACTGTCACAAATTGGGAGAACTACGTCAGTATCCGTAATCAGTGCAATAAGGTGTGTAGGAACGCTCAGCGCCACTACTTTCATAGTTCTGTTGAAAATGGAGATCCAGCAAAGGTCTGGAAATTTCTTCGATCGATGGGTATTGGGAAGTCACGCCAGACGACAACAGCTGGTGGTCTTGACTTAAATTCTTTGAATATTTATTTTTCTTCTACTTCCTATTTTGATGGGCCAATTAAAGCCTCTACGTTAAGCTATTTATCTTCTCTTCCCATACCAAATTATCCTGCATTTTCCTTTAGTCAATTCTCGGATTGTGGTGTTAAAAAGAGCATATTATCTATTACATCGTCTGCAGTGGGCTGTGACTCGCTAAGTCGTAAAATGATCATTCCTATCCTAGACGATATCCTTTCTGTCATTTCTCACATCCTTAATTATTCCGTACAAAGTGGTGTCTTTCCTACTGCATGGAAAGATGCCCAAATCACCCCGCTACCGAAGAAACCTAATCCTTCGTCCTTTTCCGACTACCGCCCTATTTCTATACTTCCATTTCTCTCTAAAGTGTTAGAGCGGTTAGTCCATGACCAACTTACCATATTCCTTTGTCATAATCACCTCCTCAATCCATTCCAGTCCGGTTTCCGATCGGGTCACAGTACCACCACTGCACTTGTTAAAATCACAGACGACATCAGATGGGGCATGGAGAATGGCTTGCTAACTATACTATCACTCCTTGATTTTAGTAATGCCTTCAATAACGTAGATTTTGATGTGCTCCTGGGTATTCTAAGCTCTATTAACATATCTCCAACGGCAATTGACTGGTTTCGTAGTTACCTGTTTGGTCGCCGGCAGAGAATTTGCATCGACGATTCTACATCTTCGTGGTGCGGCACATCTGCTGGTGTTCCACAGGGTGGCGTTTTATCTCCTCTACTATTCGCAATCTTCATAAATTCTATTTCCAAACAGCTTTCTTCATCCTACCACCTATACGCTGATGATTTGCAAATTTATTGCCAAACCTCACCCGATCGCCTGGCAGAGGGTGTTAGAATGGTTAACTCTGAACTGGTACAAATTTGTGAGTGGAGTAGCTGTTACGGTCTCAAAGTTAACCCAGCTAAAACACAAGTAATTATTATTGGTAGCTCTCGATTGACTTCAAAAATTGACTGGTCTGTGGTTCCTAATGTGATATTCGATGGATCTATCATTCCTTTCAGTCAGACTGTTAAAAACTTAGGTCTTCACTTTGACACTAATATATCTTGGAGTTATCATCTGCAGGAACTCAGTAGAAAAATGTTTGCTTCGGCAGGATCACTCAGAAGGCTGCGAAACTTCCTACCAACTACTACTAAAATTGCGCTTGCTCAATCTCTCCTTCTCCCAATCCTTGATTATGCTGACTCTAGTTTCCCAAATTTGACCGAAGAACAACTAAATAAACTTGAGCGACTCCAAAACTTTTGCATACGGTTTATATTTGGTTTACGCAAATATGACCACGTTTCAGAATTTCGTGTTAAACTCAAGTGGTTGCCCATTCGCCTTCGCCGGAATGCACATATTTTATCCCTCCTTTACACTATCTTATTCCATCCTAACACTCCATTTTATTTAAAAAATCGCTTTAAGTTTCTACATGATACCCATTCCCGAGTTTTAAGGTCGTCAGAGAACTTGAGGTTAGAAACACCATCTCATTTCACCAAATTTTACAACAAATCCTACTCGGTACAAGCTGTTTTGTTGTGGAACGCGTTACCTGTTCACATAAGGCAAGCACAAACCCTCAACACTTTTAAAAATCAGGTTGAAAAGCACTATTTGTCGCTATGATTATTTGTTCATGATTATATATCTATATGTATACACTATATATTTTTATATATTTTATATATATTCTTATATTCTATTATTATCTTTCTTATATATATTTTTTTATACATTTATTTATACCTGTATATTTTTAGTTTATACCTATGTATATTTATATGTATTATAGTATGTAGTTATTGCATGTACATACATATTTGTCATAATAAGTATTATTATTACTATTTTTTTATTTTTTTTATTAGACATCGCCATCTTCCCTCGAACTCTTTAATTCTAAATCCTGTCCATCCTAAGGTTACCTGGAAGAGATCGCTTTTAGCGATAAGGTCGCCCTTTGTACAGTATATTTTAAGGTTACAATGTTTGTATTTTTGATTTGGTCGATGTACAATAAAGATATATTCTATTCTATTCTATTCTATTCTAAATACATGTACCTACCTATGTAATGTGTTTTTATATTTCATAGGAGAGATAGATAAAAAAGTTTTAATCCTTCTAAACTTTAAAGTTATACAATGACTCCTTTTAATTTTTGTACCTTTTTATACAACCTGTACTTGATTGGCAAATTCTTAAATTAGTTTTTCCGTTTTAAGAATTCTATGTCCTACCTTCTCCGTTACAAAAAAATTTTCAACAACATAAACAAATTCACGCATTTTATGACCGCACAAGCTTGATGAATGATAAATTATTAGCATTAGCTTATCGTTTAAATAAAATTCTTATCTATTATTGCTACAATTTTCAGTTACCTTCCATTCATTTTTACAGCCAAGTATATAGGCGTAGGTATCTAGCCAACACGATAAAGCATAAAACTTCTCTGACGTCATCAGGAAATATTTATTTTGATAACATTAACAATATCATTTGAAGAACGGCGATAAATATAATTAAGTGCTTTGTTAATTGACTGACAAAATAATGAAATGAAAGAACGCACCTTGGAGTGTCTAAAAATATATTAAGTAGGTACCTATTGTATTTTTCTATAGAGCTAAGACCTTAGTAGATACCTATATTCATCTATTGCTGGCTGTGCATTACGGTGTGCTGGTCCCAACACTGATGTATGGAATTGAAAGTTGTGTATGGGAGAAAAGGCATAAAAGCAGAATAAGCGGCTGAAATGAGAGTCTTGAGGAGTATGACTGGTGGAAAATTGAGTGACAGGCTGTACAATAGCGTGATAAGAGAGAGATGTGGTATAAACGAAGATATAGTGACAAGAATTTAAAAAGAGATGCTCAAATGGTTCGGTCATGTAGAAGTAGATTGACGAAAATGATATATGACGCGGAAGTGTGCCGGGTGCGCATTTTCTTACATAACTTTTCAATTCCTATCATTGGAGGTCCGAAAATATTTCTCATACCATTTAAAACCATAATGATCATTCTTCATAACTTCATGAAACATAATCATTGAAATTCATAATATCATTAATCATACATTTTTGGGCGAGTCTAGTGTTTTATGCACCTACATGGCTGGGCGATGGGTAGGTTAGGGTTATTTTTTTTTTATGACCAATCGGAGTGCACTGTTTTTGTAAGCAACAAGGTAGTAACAGTATTAATAAAAAAAATTATGATCACTAACTGTTATAAGCTCCGTTGGTAGTAATAAAAATGTATGAAAAATAAGATTATGAAGAGTGATTATTATGAACACAAATCGGTAGTAAGACCAAGAATAGGATTTAGAATATTATGTGAGCCAATATGGACCCCGGAAGTATATGTAGATGCTGGACGAGGAAGACATAGGCGAACGTTTATCGATCAAATCGGGATTTTTAATAGTCTGCTTATTTTTCATTTTTATGATCTCAGATTATCCTGAACCGGCTTTTCCGATTTTTTAAACAAATAACGACGTACAGGCTGTTCTTTTTTTATTGTAATCTTAGTTTTATAAATAGAATATTCAAAATATATTTAGTAAACATACCAGTCTTGGCGAATTGGATCAAAATTTTATGTAGAATTTCGATAATTATCATTAGATAGCAACGTTACTCAATTTATTACCAAACACTATATTCAAAATATTAATCTACAATGATGACACCAGATCAGACTACCCAAAACTATAAAATTTCTTCAAACATGAATTAGCAAACTCTGTGGCAAACCCAAAACGGGTTTGCCACAGAGTTTGCTAATTCATGTGTATTAGCACAAATAATATAATACTGGTATTAGCAAACGCAAAATCGATAGAGAGTTTGTGGTAACTTAATGTACTATTGTGTTGTGAATTGACTCAGTAGCAAACTTCACTTTTAAAAGAAAACAGGTATATTTCAGCATTACTCATAGATTTATGTCACCAATGTCACTGACCGTTCCACCAGAGACCGGTAATATAAATAAACTATCTTATCATCCTGACATCATCTTTCCATAAAATACCTATCTTCTTGGAAAAATTCGATCACTAATTACATAATCAAACAAAATGAGACACTGATGAGACATAAATAGGTCTATAGTATAGATATAAGGTATACCTATTTATTATATATTCTGTCTAAACCTACTGATGATAATTGCTACATGTCATATGAACGACCTTCACCGCCAAACTGCGCCACTGTCAGACGATCAACCTATAGACTTTGGTAACTATATACACGTGTATCTGACGTCATCCATTCACCCAATAGGAGCCCCAGACTGATACTTGCAGATCCCGCAGTTCAATGCTTTTACAATGAATATGTACCTAACCAAAGTTGTTCATTCTGGCTTTTTTATTGGTCCGCGATTCTGGGAAAAATCGATAGTTTGATGCTATTGACTCTTTATTTCCTTGAATACCAGTTATGAAAGCATCTTATTTATAAAGTAAACTATAAAAAAGTAAACAGATGTTATCTTAATATAAAGCTTTATCCTGACGCAAAACATATCATCATTAAAAGGTATTCATAAACTTTCCCTTTTATAATCACCATTGAACTATGAGGTAAGTAAAAATTGCCTTGGATTGTTATAAATATTTTAGTACCTTTATTTATTACTTTATTTAATTACACACTTGTTATTTTTATTATAGCACACTACGTCAAAATCGGACTAAATGTGAATTTTAACTTACCACAATTTTGAAAATTACAAACTGAAGATCTAAGAACTAATAAATTTTGCAACTCTAGAGAGTCTGCAAACTTGCAGTTACTCTCCTTTTGCACTGCTCATTTATAGCTATATTATATGAAACAAATTTTGCGAATGAGTTAACGATACATAAAAAAATATGGTGTATATCAATAGATATACAATAACCTAACTATTATTAGCATCGTTATCATCCCATGTGACAAACGCCATTTATCAAAATTTGCAATCAGACGGAGGCGGCTTGCGGCGTATTATGTGATGATACGATAATAGTCCATTTTATAAACTTTATCAGGCAACAAGCATAGCTGATTCAACTGAATTACCTATTTGTCCTACAAACAGTAGCATAGGTAGTAGCAAATACGTAAGTGGGTTGCTACGGCTTCTTGTCACGACCTGTTGAAACTTGTCCGAGATTATTTTTATGAAGCGTTTGTTTTTTCAGGCGATCTATTTTCGTATTTAGGAGCTTTCAAGGCCTTGTAAGTAATTGTTTTTCATTTATTTTAATAATAATAATACTCTTTTATTGCACACAATAAAAGAAGAACATACAATAAAAACTAGCATAAGAGATGTACAAAGTAGACGGCCTTATTGCTGAAAAGCAATCTCTACCAGGCAACATTGGGCTAAAGGATAATACAGAGACGGAATACATGGTATGGGTGCAAGAATAAAGGATTTACTTAAATAACTAAATTACACTAACAAAAAAATAAAAAACAAAATACTTATATGTATAAGCTTATGTAACCAATAAGTAAGATGAAAATAACTGTACTTATACAAAATTACACAACTAGGCATTACCGGATAAGAAATGACTCCGAACTTGATTTCTAAAGGACTCCAACGTACGAGCACTCCTTACACTCTCGGGTAGTGCAGTCCACAACCGGACAGCATGCACGGAAAAGGAATAAGTAAGGAAGTCAGAGCTATGGGCCGGTATATCGAAGGTGAGGTTGAAATTTGAACGCAAAGTGCGATTTACCAAAGAAGAGCGAAAGGAAAAAAGAGAACGAAGATACAGAGGAGCGATGGGTAAGAAAAGTACAGAATAAAGAAGTGTAAGAACGTGTATACCCGTCGCCGACGAATTGGGAGCCAATTTAGTTGAGAACGATAGGAAGAAACATGGTCAAATTTTCAAAGTTAAAGATAAACCTAATGCATAAGTTCTGCAGGCGCTCCAGTTTATCAAGAAGCTCCTCCGAAAGGTTTACATAGGAAATGTCAGCGTAATCTATTATGGACAATAACAGTGTTTCTGCTAATACTATTTTTGTACTGATCGGCAGGAAGTTCCTAAATCGATTTAGTGAACCATGTATATTTAGCAGGTATTAGTACATACAGAGGAGATTAGTTTGTAATAACGAATTTAGAACAATTCTGTTTCTTTTACAGTACCTATCTACAAGTCATCCTAAGGGTTTTCAAGTTAACAGGTTAAAAATATGGAAGTATCTGTAATCGAATCCTATATAATTTTCAGTAATAAATGTTACAGGAGAGCGAAAAAATAATTGAGTCAACCCCTAATTCTGCTGGACACTTAAATTTGGTATGGTTCAACAAAGTTATCCAGATCAGGAGAGGAAAAGAAGAAAGGAGCTGCCGAATAATTGGCTAGTAAGAAGTAAGGCATCAGGAAAACTAAAGGTACTATACATGCACATTATCAACTCCGGCTCTAAGGACCATTTCAATAAAAAAATATTGAATCTATTAGTAATAGAGGTATTCCAGGTATGAAATAACCTATATCCTTTATTAGGCGCCGGCCACACTGCACTCGGCCTTTTTAGACCCCCAGTCAGAGTTCCGTCCGCGTTCACTGTAATCTATGCGGTGGCAGAATCATGCACATTGCACATATAAAAGCGATCTGTCTGACCGCAACGGTCAATGCGAAATTGTGTACGTGGAGCGTAGAACTCGGAACTCTGACCGCTAGACCGCATGCAGTGTGGACGGCGCCTCATAAACATGTCTTGTATAAACATAGGTTGGCTTACAGTCAACTTGCATCACAAAGTTCACTTAGGATTAAACTGTCAACAATATGAACCTGCAAAATAGTATCGATCAGAAAGCAATGCGAGACTTGCTCTCTGACCGTGATTTATAGCGAGAACTAAAATAAATATATCCATCACCCAAAAGACTGAAGGCTCTTCAAGCTCAAGCTCAAATTTATAATAATCCCGACGAATTCAAGGAACATCCAATATTTTCAGAATCCGCCAAATCTTGACCTCGATTTCGAACAAAACAATGAGGGAAACTTCTAGAAAGATGTCGCTGTGTGTGTGCGGTAACACAGGTAGTTACGTCACAGAGGAGCGCTCGTGTAGTCTCGCCAGTTAACGGTAAGGACTATAAGATGTGTTCGGAATCCGTAATTTTATAATTAAGCTTCTTGCTACGTCATAACAGGAAAATGGTAGCGATATCTCCGAGCAGCTTTCTCTTTTTAATAATGTAAAAATCACACAAAAAAAGTTGCGAATTGAAGAAAACTTATTTAAGTAAGTATTCATGGAAATATTTTATCTTTATTTGTTTAAAGATTTAATATAAATAGAAATGTAAACAAGAAGTTAATGCTGATGGGCATATAAATGCCACAACATATTCTACAGAGTTCATTGCTTTACTATCCCTATACAAGAGAATACAATTAATTTAAAATTAATAAAAAACTAAATAACACACGATTAAAAATACAATGGCGAAGTGAAAGGTATCCGTTTTATTAGTCATTCGTTAGCATTACGTGTTTTTATTTGATAATCAGTGGCGCCATCTGTCGACAATTTTTAACACTACGTTCACGTGATACAAAGAACTGCGAAGCACTATGTAGTTTCATTTGGTACTAAACTAAGAATTAGTCTTAAATCAAAAGTCAATGTAGGTACCAGTAGGTATTACGTATTAGGTAGTACGCTCCTACGCGTGCAAGCTTTCGTTATTATTATAAGCTTTTATAAATCGTCAGGGAAGCTCTTGACCTAACTTTTATCTCACCTTATGTGATGATAAGGCCGTATAGGTAGAATCTACCTTCACCCCTAGGACCCAAGATTACTGAGGGAATGGTTATCATAATATATCAACTGTCTGAACACGATAATGCCATTTCTTATCACATTATGGCCACAGAGTAATAAATTTATAGTAGCCTAGCGTTAGTAGTTAGTGAGTAGTAGACTTTTATTAACTACCATCTTTGTATAATAATATTTATCTTAATAAATTTAATAATATACACAAGTAGGATACACTATTCTACTTACATTTTGATGTGTCTTCTGAAAATCACTGTCTTAAACTTCTTAATCTTGTCTTTTCTCTGACAAAAGTAATTGATACGTCGCAAGTTCAGAAGATTCTGCGACAACTTGTGCATACAATCGTAATAATTCGTGTAAAAGTTGTTTTCTTGATTGTACGCGTATATCATGTTAATCACTTCGACGTACAAAACTCTCAATTATCTATAGTCTATTTTACTCAAAATAAATTATTAAATCCACCTTGAGGGTCTTATAACATCAGTTAATAAGACCAAATGAAACTAAACTAAAAATGATTATATTATATTGTACTCGACTATCTAACTATTACTCGCTCTTTTCAATGTTATTGTTTACTGAATTATCGTGATTCGTGAATAAAACTTTACGAAACGTACTGACAAATTGCTCTCTAAAGTACACGTGTATTCAACTGCCATAGAAAAAGGATAATGCCGCGGGTACGGACGAAGAAACCAACCGAGAAGCTCGCGCGTTTTCTGACGCAACGTGCGCGTTCCGTTTCAACATCGGATCAATAGTATAAAACATGTCAGTGTTAACTTTTAAATACTTTTAAATTGAGGTATTTTTACTTGCTTTTATTGCTTATTACATATTTATTGTTGTAACCTTTTTATATTTTCTGAATATTCTAATTAATTTTGTTTCTGTTAAGTAAGTATATTTTTAGCAACGTATTACTACTGCGTAGAATGCTAAAAATATTTTGCATGACGTAGGTTAAAATCTTCTATCTTATTTTAACCTGTGCTTTTTAGTTTGCTGTCTCTTTCTTCAACGCTAATAAGTTTAATAACTTTTAACCAATATTTTCCTACGAAATCACTTTACAAGTTTTTAAAATAAACTTATATATTTATGTCTTCATTTTCGTTCTATTACTCGATTTAATTCTTTCCAAAATCTTAGTCATGTCTGACGCAATATTATCCTCCGTGTTGTCAGAAAGATGCTATTATGAACTTTGAACTCTCATTGAGATGTTATGTTATGATGATCAAATATATATATATTTTTTTTTTTTCAATTTTACAAAGGAAAATCGAGGTATGGGGGTTATGTAATGCAAATATCTGGGCAGAAGATATAAGTAGGTAGCCTACTTATAGTACCTTATGATAAAAAAAAAAGGTAAAAAAAATGTTTTTTCATCTCACCAATATCTCAACAAAGTCATTTAGGCGACTTCCCTAATACATACGTATACCTATTAACGGTGTATATATATATTACGAGGTGGCAAACAAGCTTGCGGCCCTCCTGATGTTAAGTGGTCACCGCCGCCTATAGACACTTGCAATATTAAGTGTAAATCACTTAACACCGCAAGAGCGTTTGCCATCCTGGGGACTAAGGAACTACTCAACAAACTAGAACGTCTACAGAATCTGGCCATACGATTTATTTATGGCCTGCGAAAATACGATCACGTTTCTGCATTTCGTAGAGAGTTAGAGTGGCTTCCGATTCGAGATCGGCGTAATGTGCATCTCCTTTCCAATCTCTATAAAATACTGAATGATCCTAATGCACCTTCCTACCTTCGATCCCGATTCCAGCTCTCTCCACCTCCCACTCGCTCTAGGCGGCCTTGCGTTACTAAAATGCTTGAGCTCCCGAAGGGCAACACCAATTTTCACCTTCACTCCTTCTCTTTTCAAGCTGCTCTGCGATGGAACGGTCTACCAGCCGTAATCCAAGATAGTCCGTCTGCCACTACTTTCAAAATAAGACTGAAGAAGCACTTATTACAAAAAATCTATAATTGATATATATTTTTATTATATGTATTTGTAATATGTAATGTGTGTATGTATGCATATAGGTAATATGTAATGTGTGTATGTATATGTATAGTCATATGTATGTATTTTATTTAAGAATGTTTTTTATTATTATCTTGTCTATTATATCTTTTTTTTTTTTTTACCTTTATATTGCATTTCATTGTCCCCTACATAAATATTCAAACGCATTCATGGGTTGACTGGAAGAGATCTCTTTCAGAGATAAGTTCGCCTTTGCTAACAATTGTATTTTTAAATTTTGTAACATGTTTTTACAAATGCAATAAAGAGTATATATAAGATGATATGCCCTCCATGCCCAGTTATTTACACTGACTACCTTTCCCTTCAATCCTTAGTCTTACCTGGACGAGGTTAATTAGTTACCTATCTACTTAACTTGGATGAAATATAAATATAACTAATAATAGAGAGGAGGCAACGGAAATTATTTTTATAGGTTACTTTAAAAACGAGTTACAAATCATGTAAACATTGAACTAGCTACCCAATAAAAATGGAACTATTTCTCACGAGTAGTATTCGAATAGTATTCAAGGTGGGAAATTATTTATCGCAGTTAGATGTTTATTGCTTTTCTTCTGCAAATTTGAGGGATAAATAAATAATAAAAAAGATCAGCCCCCCGATAGCGCTATTTACAACGTTTTCACCAAAACCAAATCGTTATAACGATATGGTTCTGGTAAAAACGTAAATAGCGCGATAAGGCCCCAGGTGAAGTATTCTCACAGTTCGTAGCATACAGGTTTTTAAAACAAAATAGATGCACGGTCAGTTCTAGATGTAAATTTACGATTAACATCTTAGTTAATACCTTGTCATAGTAATAATTTACACATAATGGTCGCTACTATTACTGTATCGCAGGCGGATCGTATAACACGCCGTACTTATTACAAAACGGCGCGGCGGATTGTAGTCTGTGATAATTGTAAACAAAAAAAAAGTTTGTTAATAAATCCGTAGTAGATTCTATCAATATTAGTTTGTATAATCGAATGGATATCGCTATTATTGGTAGATTCAGGTTATTTTTTTTTATGACCAAGCTGAGTGGATTTACTGTCACCCTCACAGACTACAATCCGTTCAAATCAATCAAGGCGTTAGGCGTGATAAACGATCCGCCTGCAACAACTGCACAAGCGCTGGCGTTGGTATGATCTGATGCTGACTGTACCTACCTAATTACTTAAGCCGTAATTATTGTTGTAGTTTCACTTACCATAATCCATGATTAAAAATGATGAAGGACAACCAATAGACTACAGGTGGCATAGATAATTTATTAATCCACGATTAAAAATTATCAAGGACAAACAATAGACTACAGGTGGATAAATAATTGATTGAATTAACGACTAAGGCTCTTGACTTGTATCGTACGAATACCTGATGACGAGCATCACATCCTTTTTATACATAAAAATAACTGCAGCAACAGTCAGACGTGTTTCTGCCTACGCCGGTTATGGTCCCGTGGTTTTAGCAACGTGGAAATGGACAACGTGGCGCAGAAAACAACACAGCTGACTTATATGTATAAAACAGGATACAGTACCTAACTAGCAGTATATTTTGCTATCGACGCCAGCCGCCTGCCGGGGCTGCCGGCGTCCAATTTCTGACCTTACGTAGTTTGTTTAAGACTCTTTTTTCCACCAGCCTGGACCACTAGCCTTCAGGGTGGAAAATGTAACTGAAAAATTTTCGGTCAACCATCTGAGCAACGACCGCGCAATAAGTGGCTTTAGCTTTGCATCGTTACGAAGAACGCACGACCGCGCGGCGCCTTCGACCTCCTCGGATGTCATAGATAACTTAGCTTTACTTAGGACTTAACTGGCTGATTAATAAAAGTTAATAACGCTTTTACTTATGTCGTACGAATATTTGAGAACAGTCCCAGGTCCGATCCCTAGACGGTACAAATTAGTTTGGTTGCTGAGATCATATCAACAGCTACTACTTATTGTATTCCAGGGGGGCTATTCGCTATCTTTTTATGACAGTTGAAAGTGATGATCACTGAGTGAATTACGTATCCATTGCTGTTTTACATGACAAGTGCCATAATAGCGTGTCGTGTAAAACAGCAATGGATGTGTAATTCACTCGGTGATCATCACTTTCAACTGTCAAAAAAAGTTAGGGAATAAGCCTACAGTTCAGTTTGTAGAAGAAAGATAGCTTATCAGCCTGATTGACGCCGTCGTCGTGGAGTGGTCAGTATAGCTGCGCCTCTGCTGCCTACACATCAAGCGGTCCGGGTTCGAATTCCGGTAGCGGCAAATATTTCTGTAACGAACACGAATATTTCTTTGCGAGTCATGGTTGTATATACTGGGTGTAAAAGACATGAACAGTCAAACGAGAACCATGTATTCTATACATCAAAATAAGACATTTCAAAAAAAATATTGCTGGGAAATGAAGTTTATTTTTTGGTGTTAAAAAAAATTGCAAATTGTACCGCGCAATGTAAAGGGCTCAACTCGCAAAACCGCGATAGTTTTGCCAGACGGCGGCCCCGTTCGTTAGTGTCCGTGCGCATCGAGTGAGCTACATTGAACGCTAACGTTTTGAAGCCATTTTTTGTTATGAAATACTAGAAAAAATGATAATGTTTCTTTGGACAATAATTAAGAAATAACGTATAGAATACGTTTTCATAAAAAAATGAAAAAAAAAATTATGACTTTGACCTTTAATAAAATCGTAACTATCAATTTCCCAGGTATACTTAGTCTGAAGGAAAAAAAATGTTATGATGGTGAGCAGAATACATGGTTCTCGTTTGACTGTTCATGTCTTTTACACCCTGTATATTTATGTACTAAGTTTTTTTATAAAAATTATTCTGTATATTAAAAATTTCCGTTATGTATCTAGTATTCATAACGCAAATTCTTAATGATACTTACTTTGGGCTAGTTTTTAAAGTGGAAGCCCAATAATAATATTATTGGGCTTCCACTTTCGTCATTATATTAAACCAGGGGCGTCGCCAAAGGTGGGCAGGGAGGGGCAGCTGCCCATTAAGATTAAAAGTAATCTAGATAAAATTCACATTGTCTTATCCTCCATAATATCAACTTGCCTCCCTCAAGCTCTCTAATGTCACAGGCTGGCGACACCCTCTTTTTTAGGGTTCCGTACCTCAAAAGAAAAAAACGGAACACTTATAGGATCACTTTGTGGTCCGTCTGTCTGTCAAGACCCTTTATCTCGGGAACGATTGGAGGTATCGAGTTGAAATTAAAACCATATACTCAAATCTACGGTCCCTTGAAGCTGTGAAAAAATCAAACATCTTAGTTAACGCAAAAAAAGATACGGCCGTGTTTATCGCAAAAATCTTATATTTCGTCACTCCCAAGGTGTTGGTTCGCAACGTCGCTAATAGATGGCGCTGAACCGAACCCGACAATTCTACATGGCACTTTGATGTATAATGCGATACCGATACTATTCATTCTTTTTTCAATCACCACTTACAAATCTGGATTAAATTTGACATTTAAGTAGAAAATAACTTTAACTATGTTACCTAACTAATTTAGGTATGAACTGTTAGTATTTATTACAGCAATTATAAAACACAATAAGGCTTTGGAAACTGAATCTTGGGAAAAGCTCGGAAAAAACTGCGAGACTCGATTCCTGAACTATTTATAATTATGTTATACAGACAAGAGCACGTTGGGTTACCACAAACTTTCAAATTTTCCTAATCGATTATGCACTTTATATTGAATAGTCTTGGTTGAAAATCGTTTGGAGAAAATTTACAGTTTTGTACAGCCACATCCGCCACATCCACCACAACAGCACGTCTGTTGACTGTACCTAACTACAAATTTTTACGGAACCCTCGGAATCGCACTTGTCCTGTTTTTTTTTATAATTAATGGTGTCGCGTCGCATTAAACGTACGCATTTTGCCAATGTCAAGTGAAAATGTAACTAAAGTAACAAAAATTGTACGGTTGATTGAGATTAAAAATTGGAGTCTCTCAACACGTGTTTTTACAAGAACTCGGTAGAAACTCCACCCTTGTCTTAAACTGACACCAAGTCCACCCCTTGTCAAAAAAGTGTTTATTTTAGTAAACTCATTTCTGCATGAATTATGTTTCTGTAGTATGCTAAAGTAGGGATAATAAACATGCCACGTTGTCAATTACACGTTACTAACGTAACGTGGAATGGACTACGTGGCGTGTTTATGCCGACTGAACCACTTTAGACTGAACGTAGGTCCTATTACCTGTGCAACTGTGCCAAAAATTAAATAAGTAACAATGAAAGGAAACTGAATTACTAACTAGGTACATACCTATCTAGATATTGCATAAGTAAATATGTAAGTAGGTACTTGAGTTATTAATAACAAACAAGGAAAACTTGTAGATGGGGTACCTACCTACCTACTGTACAGACTGTTTGATATTTATTTATCATATCTATAGGTACCTATCTATAATACCTCATGCTCACTGACCGAACTTTTTATATGGGAAAATAAAAAAAATTGATAACACTACCTATACTATAGCAATTATAGGACTATGTTGGCATGGATAGGTGCGTGCTTGTTATACGATGTAACAAATCTGTATTTTTTATCCTGTAGGTATACTCCAAGTACTCGTATATATTGGAGTCCTACTGCCACCTGCTGCGTTTATTATGTCCCCAGCCCATCTTTTCTTCTGTCTTCCCATATTTCTTTTGCCGTTTGGACCCTTCCATTGTTTGTTAAGTCTTGATAAGTGCCCTGCCCAGCTCCACTTCTGTTTCAGAATAAAATTTGGAGCATCTCTTCTGTTTAGTATTAAATGCGGACGTCTTAGTTTCTCGTTTAACTAAATAACAATACCATTGATAAAATTCATTTTAAAAAAAGAACCTGTAGAGTTTATCTATTATTATACTTCGGGATTCGTCCTCGATATTAGTATTACACTTGTAGTATCGCTTCCATGTGTTACCACTTAGCACATTATTTTAGAGTCCTTCCTCCAGAAAAAATAAGTACTATTTTGCTATTACTTCTTTCCGTATCCGTATAGCTGTCACCAAGCTGTCATCCCCACTTCCGGTCGCCCGTCACTTCGCTCTGCCGATTGCTTCCAACATTCATTCGCTTTTTGTGCTCCGCCACTGTAGCACGTCTCCAACTCAACTACCGAGAATAGTTAAAAACGAATTGCCCAAGCGCAAGAACGAAACCACGTTAGACTATATAGTATAAAAGTTATTATACAAAAAAAAAAAAAAAAAATATCGCCACATTTACTAGCTTAGATTATATTGAATAAAGAGTCTACTAGAGTTCTTCAACATCGCAGTCTTCATCTTCGGGTACACAGGAAAAGGAAACGGTGAATATTATATATTTTTTCTTTTTTCGCATGTCGGGTGAACTTACGAAATAAATTCATGGCGTACACCCTGATACGCACACGCGAAAGTATTATATTGCACAAGATAGATTTTCGTGCAGTTTCTATTGCACTGGTGTAGTCTGTAGGACTATACAAAGCATAAAATTCTCAAAATATAGATTTTCATACACTAGTCACGTGGTTCTTTAAGGCAATGAGATTGCCCTCAGCCCTATGCTATGGCATAGATAAACCTTTATGCAACGGTGTAGTCTTTAAGGGCTATGCAACGCATAAAACGCTCACAATATAAGTTTTCGTGCAGGTTTTATTGTACTGGTGTAGTCTATAGGGCTACGCAACACATAAAACTCTCACAATATAGGTTCTTAGGCAGGTTTTATTGCACCGGTGTAGTCTATAGGGCTATACAACGCATAAAACTATCACAATATAGCTTCTTATGTAGTTTTTATTGCACCGGTGTAGTCTACAGGGCTATGCAACGCATAAAAATTGTACATTGTCAGATGAACATTTGTTTCGCACGTGAGGCTGCGTTGAGGCCATCATGAGCATAAACCAAGTTTTATCGTGATGGTGTAGTCTATATGGTCATGCAACGTACAAAAACTCTCACAATATCGATTTCATTTGATTTTTTATCACACGTACCCACAATACATACATTCAGAGATGAATCATATAATTACGAAATAGGCGGTAGGCCTATTTATTTTTATCGAGTTTAAAACACTTGTTGTCGCATACGCTCGAAACTGCTTACGTATGATTGATCTGCGTTACAACAATGTGTAATACAGTGATATTGCATTCTTAATCATCTAAGGTCAATTCAAATAGGCGGTTAGTCTATTTTAAACTAAGTAATTTTGAAGCATGCTGGCGTAACCGAACCTTCTGTGCTTATTCGTATGGAGTAGACCGAGGGTTAACTGAATATGGCGGGTTGCAACACCAGCCAATTACCAGGAAATGACTTTAGAAATGACATTTTCTTTTTTGTAGAAAAAAAAAAAAAAAAAAAAATTGCAAAAACGAGGCTAGTGAGCTCCGTGCAGTGAAATTTTAGATTATATTTTATCCGTATATTTTGGCCATATCTATAACAATAATTTCAACTTAATCTATGTAGGAGGTTGTCTAATCTTTTCAAAAAAAAAAAAAAAAATGAAGCTAAGCCCATAAAAGAGCTACCTACAGTAAACGACCCGGCAGCCGGCTACGCCACCCAATTGTAGAATCGGGTGTTCTACCGCCGAACAGAATTTCTGACGCAAGTTAGATATGCATCTCTTAATTATAACCAAACTAACACCAGTTTGATCTATAGACCTAAGATATTTTATTGAACTTTCGTAGGTAGAATATAGAGGAAGATAGAAGATCTCAAAGATCTTTCTATTAAACCCTCTGTACCCCAAAACTATGAGTGATCTATAATGCTGTAAAGGTAATTAGGCACTACCTACTTAATACACAAATACATATAATCACGCTCAGAATCCCAAAAGGGGGCGAGCAAAACTTCAGGTAGCATTCGGTTACACCCAAAAGCCACATCTGGCAGTATGGGCCGCACAATGGGGAGTACCCCAAAACAGTGACTGTGGTGCCAGCCCGTCGCCTATTTGATGCTAGCATAGTTTGGGATTTCACAATTGGCTTTTAAAAGTAGTTATTAATAAAAGACTGGAAAGCCTTTATTCTTAATAATTTTAATGTAATTATTATTCCATAATAATTTAATAAAAATCAAGTAAAAAGAATTCGAAGAAGCACTTTGCAGGCCGGCAAGGCGAGGGTAGCTAGCGCGGCGGTTTGTCTCGCGCACTAACTATCTTCAATTTTGGACTTCACTTCTGCTTACCGTCATGTAAAATGAAGTCATTTATTTAAATATTTATTCATAACTTAAATTTTTTCACAAGAAAGTTAGGAGGGCTGTGATTCACAAGCAGATAGGCCCCTCGTCATCACGTCGCTCGCAAGCCGCAGGCACAGCTCCACGCACCGCTGAGGCCACCCACACCATCACCAGACCACCAGCGCCGCGGAGTCGAATCGAGTTGAGATCTTGAATGCCTCGACTCTTCGACTTCGATAAACATATACCAAGTAAGCTATGGGGATCGACAAAACCACTGTGTGCATAAATATTAGAAATTACCTAAGACCGATCGAACGGTTCACTCGTGGTTGAAGGTTGCATATACATTATGTATGTATATAATGCTAGTGGGTCGGTCGATCCCTAATATAAATGCGTTCTGACGCCGAAACAGCAAGTAAATTTCAATATTATCAAACGGCGATTTATGTCATAATGATAGACCCCAGCTTTGTAAAAAGTTGATTTGAGCGCCTACTCAACTCACTGCGGCATACAAAGTTTCAAAGCCTGTACCAAATTTATTAATGATTAACATTAATAAGAAGTTACAAAATGCAGAAACCAGGTTTGTAAGTCTATAGATGCTTGCGTATTTACTAATTAAATATTTTCTTGTTAATAATAAAATGCATGCATCGAATGTAAACGATATATTTTTATTATGACATAAACAATCAATCAATCAAAACGTCACTCTTTTCTTCTTTACTTTACGTCACTTTTAAATCAAGGTGTAGGCCTGCTACACTACGATGTAAAATTGTTGGTCTCCATTTATTCCGTCTATACTAACTGATAAACCATTCTGTCCACCTGGTTAGACAGTTAGCAACGACTTGTCCGTTAATGCTTAAAAAAAAAAAATACATGCCTTCAAAAACCATGATAGTTTTGGTTATGACCATATTAATATAACTGTGAGTAGATAGATTTTGTCCATAATTCTGTTTTCAGAATTATAATTTACGGCTCTCAACAATGGTAGCTTCTGGCAGCAAACTAAGAAGCAGTTAGTGGGTGGACCAAAAAATGGCAGCACATTTACTATAGGATCGCATTTTATCTTGTATTGTTTTTATTGTTACTAATTATTCTCATGTGCACAATAAAGAATAGGCATTCTATTCTATTCTTTTACGAATAATTAATAATACCTTAACCTTATGAAAATCATAATAGATATTCCAATGGTACGTCCCTTACATCAATGATTCTGTAATTATGGTTTCAGAATTGAGTCGAAACACGTCGAAACCATTCGAAGTGTCACGAGAGCTAGTGGCAAAAATTAAATTTCAGACTTAATTTTAGAAAGTGTATTATGTATATTTTTACAAAAAAAAAAAAAAACTTAGCTGTAATCTAGTATGAAAATATGAGATCATTTATTACACGTTAATCAGGGACATTACATAGGTACACGTGCCAAAGCCTTAAAGGATTTTGGGTAATAACTATACCTGTGCCGGGAAGCTTGGCCCTTTTATATGGTTTCAAACTTCATGAAATGTCTAGTCTAGTTTGAATCTAGTCTAGTTTTTAATAAAAATATCGTAGATTTATATTTTAACTTATCTAACAGAACTAATAACGTAGGTAGTTGTGAACTTAACAAGACAAATAAAAGTTAACAAATAAAAGTAATGCCACAATGAGTGTCGGCCAGTGTAACATTTTTGGTACCTACTACCCCTAATTGTTACAATGTTTAGAATTATTACATTGCATTATACCAAATTCAGGTTACAGATTTTAATGGCAGACTGTATTGTAAGATAATAGGCATCTTGAAATTTGATTCTCCTGATTTGGTTGCGGCTACGATTAGCTGATCTCTTATTTTAAGGATTTACCACCTGTCAGTGTTTAGAAAACGAAATAAACTAGGTGAAGCGATGGTCGAGCTATGAAGATCACAATTTTTAGGCGGTAATAAGAATACTAAATATCAGAGAGCTTTATTAGACTTAGGCCGACTTAGGCCGTGTAGGCAAAGATAGAATAAAGCAGAAGATGGTGGATATCGGTGTAAGGGAAAGATATTGCTGGAAACAATTACTGAAGTCGGCAGTATATCACATTAGTTGCTTTGGTTACATCACATTATGAGTTCAAAAAGGTTCTTTAGGAACTCTGTCATTACTATTAAATTATATAAACTTTTGGTCTAGGATTAGATAGAAGTGCATGCCATATGAAGCCACTAATACATATTTAGAACACTTTGAAATCCAAACACCAAACAATTCCATAGTTTGTTAACGTATGTACCTATCGTAGTAGACTAGTAGGTAGTTGATGGATTAGCAGCACTTTAAAGATAGTGAAATAATAACTTAACATGCGTCGTGCATAGGTTTCTGTGCATTAAAAAAAAAAAAAAAATGTAATACACTTTACTGTACATACTTTACTGCATAGAGATACATAATAAAAATTGGCAAATAATTTGCTAAGTTTGCGAGAGCAAACTTATCTCTAAGAGAGTTGTATTAGTGAAGAGCATCAATTTGTAAACAGTTGAGTTGAGCACCAGGATATTCCGTGATCCTGAGAATGTTGTATGCGGTAGTTAGACTACTGGCGTTGACATTTTTTTATAAGAGTACCTACCTAATTGTTGATTATAAGAACATGATAAACCAAAACAATATCATACAATATTTTATTACTACATAAATTTTAGATGATATTTCTTATTGCTCTAAACATCTACAAGTGTAATACTAATATCGAGGACGAATCCCGAAGTATAATTAATGATTAAACGAACTTACCTGTTGTGAAGTTCAATCATAATTATACGAGGGATTCGTCCGAAGATATTAGTATACTCCCGCCCACCCTGCAGTCATTTGCTAATAGCAATAACTACCCGCTTTAAGAAATATCATTGTTTATATAAATATTGTTTTGGTTCTCTAAACTAGAGTTGTGTAGCTCGCGAATGAGTGATATAAAAGATATATATCTTCACGAAAGAGCTAATGTATCTTTAGCTCAGGTGTCGTTCAATTATATCTTTATATCATTTATATCAATGTGTCATAGTTCAGTTTGATAGATACGGACGACGGATACCGAATGAATGGCTTGCGAATGAGTGATATAAAAGATATATATCTTCACGAAAGAGCTAATGTATCTTTAGCTCAGGTGACGTTCTTTATATCATTTATATCAATGTGTCGTAGTTCAGTTTGATAGATACGGACGACGGATACCGAATGAATGAACGATTCCGATCACAGAGAGAGAGAGAGACGAACACAACTTTGTCTAAGCGACACACCGACACACAGTCTCTCAAATCTATGGACACGACTGCAAGATATAGTTTGATGATTAATATCACTTTTCAGACACTTTGGTTTAAAGCGACATAATAACGCTAAAGATAGATATAGTTGTTGTTATCAACTATATCTATCTTTAGATATAGTTGTTATCAACTATATCTATCTTTAGTGCAAGGCAGGCAATGTATCTTTAATGAGATACTGATATACAAGAGTGATATATATCACTGAGTTGAAAAGATATATATCTATCTTTTCACTTGAGTGATATGTTTGGCGCATCGCTACTCTAAACTAAATGAATGTTGGAAGCAATCGGCAGAGCGAAGTGACGGGCGACCGGAAGTGGGGATGACAGCTTGGTGACAGCTATACGGATACGGAAAGAAGTAATAGCAAAATAGTACTTATTTTTTCTGGAGGAAGGACTCTAAAATAATGTGCTAAGTGGTAACACATGGAAGCGATACTACAAGTGTAATACTAATATCTTCGGACGAATCCCTCGTATAATTATGATTGAACTTCACAACAGGTAAGTTCGTTTAATCATTAATTTTTCTACAATGTCATCAATGAAATGTATGGTCCTCAGATCATTGAGGTATGGATGGTCCATATAAGTCTTAGACAATGTTCTTTGTCTAAGCTATAAGTAGGTATCCCATTTTGATGACGCGAAAATTTCTGTTTCGATCACAGATACCTATATCATACTAAGGTTTCGATATTTCGAAATTATTCGGAAGTGGATTTCGTGCAGTGAAAGTGGTGTTATTTTGATGCACACCACACGCATCCGCGTTACATGTAACTGTGATTATTTAAGAGGAATAATTGAAATTAAAGCTTTGTGGTACGTATGATTTTGAGAATTTAATAATGGTACTTCCACCTCATCAGTCTCCATCATGAGGTTTGTTGTCATGCATTTCTCGCCAAGCACTCCCTTAAATGTGTGTCACCCATATTTCAATACAAACAATGAGAAATTACCTACAGAAGATAATTATGGCTCCAAGCCTTATTATTTTGTGTTACTTTTTGCCCGTCATGGTCCTAATTAGGTTACACAAGTTCTTAAAGATACTTAATTTGGGCTAGATAATTGGTGTGAGCGAAATAGTTAATCTCTAACAAGCTAAGTACGTGAAATACAATAAGATATGGTTAACACAAACGCAATAGGTATCGTCGTATAGGTTATTTTTCAATAAATAGTGTATGTATGTACAACAGCTCGTCGGGATATACAAAACTGTCAATTTTCTCGAGACAATTTTCAACCAAAGGCTATTCAAAATAAAGTGCTTAATCGATTGGGAAAATTTTACAGTTTGTGGTAACCCAACGTGCTGTTGTCTGTACTTTGCAAGTTACCGTAGAAAAACGGTAAATAAAAAGATGATTTAAAAATGGAGACTCTCAACACTTTTTTTTACAACAAGAACTCTAGAGAAACTCCTCAAAGGTCTTAGATACCAAGCCAAAAACCCTAAAAAAACTCCAGTGTTTGGAGGGAAACCATGGCGTCTCGATGTCGATCTTTGTTTCGATAATTCAAAATTGCTCCAGAGTGGGTTTTGTGCAATGAAAGAGATATCGTTTCGTTGCATAAGCATCCGTGTTGACGATCAGTTATGAGAAATCATTAAAATAAAGGTTTTGTGGTGTGTATGACGTTGAGAATTTTATAGTGGGATTTCCTCCTCATCAGTCACCATCATGAGGTCTGTACCATACATTTCTCGTCAAGCACTACCTAGATGCATAAAAATGTGTGACACCGACATTTTATTGTGAAAATCATGAAGATGATACCATAACTGAAGACAGCTGTATGGGCTAGATCTCTTTGCCGTCCCTTATTAAAGAAAATTTAAGAAAAAAAATGCTCGAATGTCATTTTTTTGGTCATCACAATCACAATTCATTTTTCTCTAAATTCAATACGAAATAAACAATTTAGCTCATATTTCTTATATTTGCACTTGTTTTTTTTACTGTTTACTTGATATTAAATCGTTATAAGCAAATGTAATATCTACGCAATTACAAATGTAGTCTCATAAAGTGAATAATAATGTAGCAGGTGTTTATTGCCTGATTGATAGTACAATGTCGTTTTATCTCAGGGATTGTTGTGAATAATATTTTTTTGTTTAGGAATACGTATATTAGTAAGTGGAACGACATAATCGTACTTTAACTTAATATCTTCAGGTATGTGTAACATGTTTGTCGTTTATTTTGCCCTGACCTTGAAGAGATATTGTTAACTCTCAAATACCTAAATAGAAAAACCCGTAAATCATAGAAATAGACTAACTTTTTATTCGATTTAATGTCCTGCCGAGTATGAGATTTGCGGATTAGCATTTTGGATGTCAACATGGATGTCATTTTAGGTCTTGGGAGGCCAAAATGACTATGATAGATGGAGTGGGCGACGAAGTGGTACAATTTGTTGGCGTACTACTAGTGTTTGCTGTAGCAGCATTAGCATGGTGGTCCACGAATGCACGCCCTGGACGTTATCGCACTGTTGTGGTGATGCGTTCCAGACCTCACCATCCAGTAACAGTCAGCATAAGAACCAGTAAGAATAGTCTATTATTTATGTCTATATAGTAATTGTGTGATTCACTTATTTGATGTTACTAAAAGACAACAAATTATTGACCAAATAATGTTTGGTTAAATGATGAATAAGTAACCTCTTTTCTACGTTAAATGTGAAAAACTTGTCTCTTGTCTCTTACTTTTAAAAAGGTTATGCTGAAAGTTGCAGTGTATAAAGGGCACTCACTATTATCTTGTGCATAGCTGCTTTTGTATAAAATTACAAGGATTTTATGATTGTCAGAAAAACATGGCGTGAACCAAATTGAATGTACTTGCACCAATGAAAATAATGTGACTTCATGAGTGACATCATTAGGCTGTGCTAACGGTGCGGACGAAAAAGCAGTGCAGTGTGTGTACAAATGTCACCCCAATTTGATGTTTAAGTCTATTTGTGTAAATATTTAAGTTTTGAATTGGTAAAGACTTCTTATAGCTACTTTATTTACTACAATAGCTTAGAGAGTAGAAGACTCTGTTAAAGAGTAGAAGACTCTGTTAAAAATTCTAGAGTGCTATTTTAGTGTTTCAACAGTTTTATTTTAATGTTTAAACAACTTCTTGAATGTTTTAAGATTAACACAAAAAGCATGGACCGAATTGATTTGCACGGAAACAGTGCTAATAGCACTGTATTCAATTTGGTCCAAGGGGTTTTCACTGTTGGTAATGTTCATAGTATTTTCGCAAATTGGACCCCAGAGCATGCTTACACAACTTATTAAAGTAGGTGTAAATATTTTAATAGGTTCATTTTGACAGCTCAAAGCAGTCATAGAACATTACTTTGCATTACCTACTTGTACTTGTAAACATAAACTAAATCTAATTTTATTTCATTATCATTTAGAAAAAAAAAGAATTTTTATATTATAACATGTATTTTGAAATAAGACATGATTCTTTATTGCTGCTTACATCTTCAAATAGATATAGTTGTTTTTTTATTTCAGTCTTTGCATAGGTAATTTACGATACAGTGAGGTAATTATTTTTGTCTTCATCAACAAAGAAAGTTGACTCTCTCCTGAGTAATTGTTGAAATAACGTGTGATGAGAGACTCCATTTTTAATTCAATCTACTGTAAAATGTTAGTGTAGAATTACTATGTTCACTGGACATTGGCTAAATGGGTAACGTAGATCTATAATTAAGTTTAAGATAAGACAAAGAAAGTAGTTCAGAAAGTGAATAAATATTATTAATATTTGTTTCATATTATCAATAACCCTAATGGTGTTGCAAAGAGTTTAACTACTTTGATGTTAGATTAAGCTACATTTTATTTTATTTGTAAACACCCAATACTAAATAACAACTGTTATAATAAACCTAGTAAATTATTTCATCTATAGTAATTAAAAACCAAACAACATTAACTAATATAAGATTGGAAAAGTATTTTAAAAACCATTTGAATGTACCTATTCTTTAATTCATATCTAATATGACTATGTTATTTGAAGTGCTAACACTTTATTTTAATATGTCCTTGCTAAGTAATACACACATAAACTCATTTGGAGTTTTACCTGATTTCTTGTTGTAATAACACGTGTTGTCAGACTCCATTTCTATCTCAATTTACCATATAGTTTATTGTTACTTTAGATAAAGTTTCACTTGACATTGGCAAAATGTGTATCTTTATGTGTCGTGAAGCCATTGGGAGTTTCATTATTGACCGCTTGATACCGACACCAACATATGCAAAATTCTATGAAATGCTGGTGCCACCATGTCGGTGTTCAGCCGTGCCAATGAGACGACATACCATACAATTTCATAGAATAATGGTCAGCAGACTAAAGCACATAAGTCAGTATGGGCTCCATAATGACTTATGTGCTTTGCCGACCATTCAATTGTCTACCGACATCGGTATTGGTGCTGGCTAGCCAATGAAGAAACACTTACATGCAAAACATTTAAATCCGGTGTCTCACAGGTTAATTAAGAATAGAAGAAACTAATTCAAAATAAAATTTATTTATCTCTGATTGTTTGAAGTTGAAACATTCAGTTTTACAACAAAGAATTCTTTACTTCAAATTTAAACTGAGTTTGGTGTGAATGTGTGGCTTGAGTAATGGAAGACTATAGATGTAGTAGTGAGGAAATTTATACATAAAGGTTTGTCAGTTTAAAAGTGAAAAAGAAAGCTATTTGTACTATAGTTGTGAAGGTAATAAAAATTACTACTTTTTTACCATTATATTAATTAAATTTCACCATATTCACAATAATTTGTAAAGCCTAAGTGTTCATTTAATTGACTGAATGAAACTTTTAATAATTGAAAGCAATTAATGAAACTAATGGAATAGCTATAGTATTTCAATATTTGCCTTTACCATCTGTTACATCAATAGGTACATATTCAGTTGGTATAAAATTTGTTACTTGTTAATACAGGTTCTTAAGAGTAAAGTAATTCAGTTTATGTGTGCTGTTGTGTTAATACAGGCTATTTATCAACAGGGACCAACTTGATGTTAACTAGCAACTCTGACAGCACAAGTGCATCTGCTCCAATTTCATCAGCCGATACAATAGGTAATTTCTAACTTTATCTGTCATTATCATCCACTACATTTAGAGAGTAACATCTATTCTGGATTTTGGTTATACTGCTTGGCTAGCTTTTTGATTTACTGTAGTCCACATTTAACACGCAATCCAACATTTTCCATACATTTTAGTGTGTTCACCCGCACACTACGTACCCACTGCACGCTTGGTGATGATTTAGGTTCCCGTCGACTGTCGGTTTTTCAGTAGTTCTGTGCGCCGCGAACAAGCATGGAAAATTTTAATAATTGACTGGCAATGACGACTGGGTTGAAATCGTTAACTTATTTAGTCCCGCACGGGCGCCAATAGTTCGAGGGACTAAATAAGTCTTTAAAAAAACACCTGATATTTCATTCGTTTTGGAAATATACGCAACGTGACGTTGATATTTTGCCAATTTTAATGTGTATTTATAGTGTACAAATATTTGGCTATTTGTCTACTTGCCGGGATTTCATAAACATGTAGGTACCGTTTTGAAATACGGGATAGTAGTATGAGTCATAATCTATCATCCAACAAATCCTTGTAAATTATGTTTACCTGTTACCAGGGCTTTTGATCAATACTTAATTTTTAAGACAGGTAGTGTAGCGTAGTCGTTGCCGTCGCGGAGAAATCCTATATTTATCGTTATTTTTTTCATAGTGTTTTGTTTTTGTTGCTGCGTAAATTTTATGTCACAGAGCTAGTCAGAGAGCTGGTACACATTTTAGGCTACGTATTTGAGGCAAGCTAAAAACCTGTCATATAACTCCTATAATACCCTGACACAGTACTGCAGACCTGGCTAGGAACTAGTAGGGCTACATCAACCCTTATGTCTCCAAAGTTGCAATTTTTTTAAATAATGTACTTGAGGCAATCTGAAAAAAAAATTCTTAAATTGAATATTTTGAAAAAAAAAAAATTTGCAACTTTGGAGCCATAAGCCCTACTACTTCCCAGCTAGGTCTGCAGTTTTGTGTTAGTATATGACAGGTTTTGCTTGCTTCAAATACCTACTTATAAATGTCCAGCTCTCGTGCAACGGACGCCATGTTGATGCATAGCTGATTGTAAAACTTGGGACTTGGGAGTTTATTGGCGATTGTGAGCATACCATCTATGCTCACATATCATATCGCGTACATTTACTTTGTTCCACCCATTTTGTAATAAATAATTTAGAATATTGGCGCCCCTAAAAAGGCTCATAATTAATGGGTTTGCAAATAATTATCATTCTCTTTATAAGATCTTTTTGGTTTCTTAAAAGATTTTTATTAAATACATACAGATCACTTTCAAATTGTTTCTGACTTATGAATTAACAATTGAAAGTAACCTTCTAAACAAAATGTTTATAATTAATCATTCAATTGGTCTCACAGCGGTAAGCACATCGGACGCGGTGGAGGACACCGGAGAGAGTTCTAGAGTGATACCGCTGCAAGAGATGGACAGCATCATTGACGCCGACATGGCCATGCTCGACAATAATAGACTACATTTCTACAGGAGGATTGACTGTATGTATTTAATGTCTTTTTGTAATTAAAAAATATACTCTGTATTCATACACAAATATCGGGATTTGCATACTATCGTGTAATTTTTCGAGAATAATCAATTTAATTTTTAAGAACAAAATAGAAAGTTCTATCTGTTGAAAAAATTACCAAAATATTTGAATAGAAATGTTGTATTCTAAACAAATTTGTATCACACTAAAATCACATCTAAATATGTCTTAAGGTGTTCCCACACAGCAGTTATATAACGTTATAAAACATGGTGTAGCACGATTACATTTTATAACAGAGTGTAACACATACTCATGGGTTGACTGGAAGAGATCTCTTCTAGAGATAAGTTCGCCCTTGCAAACTATGTTTTGACAACCTTTTTTATGTATTTTAAGTGCAATAAAGAGTTATAACATTAAGATACAACATGTTAAGAATGTTGTAATTAGTTGTTTAAGGTAAAGTTGAATAACATCACTAACAATTTATAACTTTTGTGATAACAAATTTTATGCAACATCATCTAACGTTATACAACTGTGAAAGCATCTTAAGAAAGTCAATTTTTTAGTATTTGTGGATGAATCCAAGTATTAAGCTATGAAACAAACACAAAATTACCGTAAAGCACAATTATTTTTCCAGAAAATGTAGTATATTTCATATTCATGCCATTAATCTTATCACTTACAAAATGCACGATCTCTCTAAATAACGCATACTTATCATAAATGTTATAAAACTGTTCTGCTAGCACCTGGACTGATACAAGGGAGTGGGGACTCTACAAGTGACGAAAGCGAGACTCAGGAGGAAGTGGAACCAGCTAGCAACGCTCAGATGCGGGAAATGGATAGCATTGTGAGTGCCATGGAGGCGGATGTTACCACTGGATGTGATTTCTTCACCAGACCTGCAGGTAAAAATAGTCGTTACGTGGTTGGTAACTGAGAGCTTTTTACAACAAGCTTTCTAATTATTTTAAGTCGATATTTAGTAATAATAGAGATAATTAGTGGGTCTCTGTTTAATGACAATAAAGGTTGCAAAGGAGATGTTCCGAATTTGTATGGAGGCTGGTACTCGGCCACCCCCCAAGACACAAGTTATATGAGATGAAAGAGGATATTTTTAAGAATATTATAGGACAAAAACTATAATTTTAAATCCCCGCATTTTAACAAAAAATCGTTATGCAAAGATGTAAAATTCAATTTCAAAAAGTAAGACGTGTCAGTAATGACAGCTGACCTGTTATGTCTTGTCAAAATATTTTTTTTATAGCTAGACATGTCGGTTTTTTTCAGCCTACAACTATTTTGCAATTTTTAACCATTATTTAATCAGAGAACATTCGATTGAAAGGCTAGATTTCTTGAATACACTTTGTAAAATTACTCTAAAATGCGGGGAAATAAAATTAAAAGAACGGTATATTCAAGATCCTCTGAGCATAAGCTTTCATTTAATATATAATTTATCGTGGGGGGTTTTCATGTACCAATATGGATCATCTCCTTTAGAATTTCATCTATTCATTGCTCATAATTCTTTGTTCTAGAAAATGACGCAGTCGCTACGGAAAATAAATCAGCTCCAAATGATGGAAATAAGGACAACATACCATCCACTGCGTCTGAATCTGCTAATAAAGAAACTGAAGATGCAAGTAGCGAAAATGCTAGTGAAGGCAACAGCGCAACCCCTCCTACTGAAACTGATGTAGATATAAACAGGAAGAAAATACATATAAAACTGAAATATCTGAATGACACACTGAAAGAAGTGGAGGGGAGTTTAGATGAACTACTTAAAGATTTCAAATTGTGAGTGCAACTCAGCTTATTCGAAAAGTCACAAAATGAATTCAGAAACGATGTAATCAAAGTCTTATTTGTGAATTTAGTGGGACATTTTATAGAAATATGTGATATTTCGATTGCAGACGACACTTTTCAACGGAACTGTCGTCTGAATGTCGCGTGCGTTTGATTTTCAACGGGCGTGTGCTGGTAGATGACGCAGCTACGCTTCGCGCTTGCGGCCTTCACGACAAAGCTGTTGTCCATTGCTTAGTACACCCCAAACGGAATGTACAGGTCAGTACAAATTCTCAGACACTTTTATTAAGTCGCTATTATCTTAAGATAATCTGCTGGTACTTATTAAAAAAAAAAAACAGTTATTATCGTCCAGCACTACTATACAGTACAGACGATTCAGTATTAGGAGAAATTAAATTAGTTTGCAAATATAACTTCTATTTTCCGGAAAGGGCTAAAGATAACAGCTTAATATGTTTTCTTGAGTAATTATGAAAATTTATTTAAAATTCACCTCTCCAGAACACACCGCGACTTGTGGTCCATAACATAATAATCCCATTTTAATATAACATGAAATCATTTCTACGATTTCAGGTAGTAAAGAGCTAGCGTTAAATATTAGTACATTAGATATTTAGTTTTGAAGCAAGGCTCATGTCCCGTTTTTGCATAAATATTTGTGCCAATATTGTATTTGAAGCTTTATCTGTTTGCCTTTTGAGAAAGTATTGACTGCACAAGATAACGCGACCTATATCTTGATTATTTATCTCTTTTATCTTGTTTGACATACACTGTCAAGAACAATCGCATCTTAGGGCGCCTTCAAATTAGTCGCTTAGTGCCGTGCGGGAAAGGCGCGGCTGCAGCGCTGCATTATACAGAGTGTATTTTTCAAGTGGGTCTTCAGGGCCAAATCCTAAACTATAAGGAATATCGAAAAATGCTCAAAGGAGTCCGAGCCCAATTTTGATGAAAACAAAAACTGCATCATTGGATTGATTGATAAAATAATGATCATCCTTTCCATTATCGCTTCAACCAAGGTGGAACAAGAAATATTTTATTAAAATTTAACATTTTCCATTAGTTTACCGTATTTCATTACTTTACAGAAATCGATCCTTATTAACAATACTATCGAATGGGGTTCCTAATAATACATGCTGTTATTTTTTCAAAATCATTGGGTTCGATTCCTGGCTAGGTTTATTGATTTTTCAAAAATCCAACGATGCAGTTTTTGTTTTGATCAAAATCGGGCTCGCGAGTCCTTTGAGCATTTTTCGATGTTCCCCTGAAAGCCCACTTGAAAAATTCATACAGAGTGAATTTTTCGGTTCTTTATAAATCAAAAACGCATGACTGCAGCCGCGCTGCGACCGCGCGTCTATTCATCGATCCACTAGTAATGGGTGCGCTTCGGCACAAATAGTATCTTTGAAAGTTGTATTTTGTTTTTTTCAAATTCAAATTCAAATTCAAATTGTTTATTGCGTGTCACATGAGCATAATTAGTTGACATTCTTAAAGCTAAGTACATGTGACGCCTTGTATTAAGGCGTTGCAATGAATCTTATTTAATTAAATTCAAATAAACTATATACCTATCATATTACAATATGTCAAATATACCTATCATATGACAATATATTATTTCATTATGTATTACATTTTATTAATTTATACAGTGCATTATACAATTTTTAAATTTCATTATATTATTTTATTGCATTTTATTATTTCATTACAATTATATTAATTTTTACGTTACATTTTAGTATTTTATTAGGTATATTAAAGCATGTCATATTTATTATAAGTAATAAATTATATTACATATATTAAGTAAGTATATCTATTCTATAAATCACAGATTATCTCGAGGTGGGATCCCATAACTAGCAGATAGTAATTCACTCTACACTATCCTCAAAAAACTCAGAAATGTTATAATAGGTTTTTGTGATAAGAAATTGTTTTAATTTATCTTCGAATGGTTTAAGTTTTACAATATTTTTAATGTGGTTAGGTATGTGGTTATAAATTTTAATCAACATTGAATGTGGGGCAGAGGAGTAAAGTTTTAATTTTGAAAATGGTACATTAAGTTTATTTTGATAGCGATTATTGCGTCTTATAATATTTACCCTTGAATACAATTCTTCATGCTTCTTGACAAATTTGCAGGCTTCAAAAATATATAGGCAAGCCAAGGTTAAGATGTTAAGATTGTTGAAGTGAGGTCTACATGATTCTGTTTGCTTTATATTACATAATATTCTAACACATTTTTTCTGTAGTATAAAAATTTCTTGAATGCTACTCGAGTTGCCCCATAGTATTATTCCATAAGACATACGGGAGTGCCCATAGGCATAGTATGCTGATAGTGCTGTTTTTAGGCTAGTAACCCGTTTTAGTCTACCAAGGGCATAAATGAAAGAAGACAATTTTTTAGATAAAATTTGTATGTAGGGTTTCCAAGTAATGTGAGAATCAATCTCAATACCTAGCATTGTAGTTGAATTTACTGTTTCTAATTTAGTTGATCTGTAGTGGTAGTTAATGTCTAAAGGTGTTTTTTGATAAGGTTTGAATTGAATCAACTTGGTTTTTTTTAAATTTAGTTGTAGATTATTTTGGGTAAGCCAGTTTGTTATTGAGTCCATTAAAGCATCTAAATTATTAGTTAGAGAGTTTACATCAGTACACGGTAAGACTATTGAAACATCATCCGCGAAGGAGACACTGTCAAAATGAATTGATTGAGGGAGGTCATTTACATAGACAAGGAAGAGGATACATCCCAGAACACTTCCCTGGGGAATGGAACCAGTGATAGGGATAAGATCAGATCTTACATGTTTACTTCGCCCCGTGACAAAATCAGTGTTTTCTATTTCAACATACTGTGATCGATTTGACAAATAGGATCGAAACCACTCCAAAGCTTGGCCTCTCACTCCTAATCTGTAGAGTTTGTGTAACAGGATTTTATGGTTCACTCTATCATAAGCTTTGCTCATATCGAGTAGCAAACCCACAGCATATTGTTTATTGTTGATTATATCCAGTATTTTTTGTATATATTTATAGATAGCTAAAACTGTAGTTCTGTTTTTACGGAAGCCAAATTGGGTGTCATGGAGGGTTCCAAACCTATCAAAAAAGGAAGTAAGTCTTTTAGACATAGCCATTTCAAATATCTTTGCTGATGTTGGTAATAACGCTTTCCAATAAGTATAATTTTCTAAACGGGTAGTAATTCGTATCTCAGCGCGGATGACTTCGAATCTGTTTTTCTAATTAAAAATCAAGAAAATGATGTAATACACTACATACACGAACGATATCTTCAGCAAAGGGACAAATTCAAAGGTCGCAACGCTGAAATCGGCGGCGTCCCAAACCAATTTAACTTTAATTACTTAGAGATGTATCTGTGGGGCCCAATTCTCGTGCATTCGAACTTTTTCCGTGTGGTAATTATTTCTATTCTACTGAAAAGTTCGAATGGTTGCATAAAGATCGTATTCTCAGTACCAATAGAAGAATTACCAATCGAACTATGCAGTCGTACATACATACATAGCATAGACAAACAATTACGTTTCGTTTCGAGCGTTTTAAAAAACTCCTCGTCAAAATTTTTTAATCTTTAGGCTAAAATTTTATGCTGAGTCCATTTATTTTTACATTATGATACAAAATATATAAATTAGTTGGTACTGATCATTACAGAAAATATAAAAGTAAGTCGAATTTATATTATTTCCTTACGTGCATTTAACTAAACGGAACGTCTCATCTGTCAGTCAAGTTAGTGTCAACAGCGGCTCAGCGGATATTTTTTTGTTGTTAAAGACTTTATTAGATTATTTCTGAGGATTATTATAAATGAAAAGCTTTATAATTATTGTGATCTCTTGATGGACAAAGTGGTTTTCCTGTAGAAATACAAATAAAAACTATGTTATACAATATCGGGAAGTTTGACAGATAGATTCGTATACGAATTCCGACTTCTACTGGTATTTAGCACTCGAAGCGTTCGAGTGACGTTCGTTCGAAATTATTCGATTGTGAAGTCCTGAGAATACACAAATAGCATTTCCTTCGAAACAATTTCGATCTTCGAAATTTTTTACGAATGTGAACTTTTTTCGAGTGCACGAGAATTGGGCCCCTGGGGCCCAATTCTCGTGCATTCGAACTTTTTCCGTGTGGTAATTATTTCTATTCTACTGAAAAGTTCGAATGGTTTCCTAAAGATCGTATTCTCAGTACCAATAGAAGAATTACCAATCGAACTATGCAGTCGTACATAGCATAGACAAACAAATACGTTTCGTTTCGAGCGTTTTTAAAACCACCTTGTAAATTTTTTTTAATTGTAAATAATTATAGTCTAGGCTAAAATTTTATGCTGAATCCATTTGTTTTTACATTATGATACAAAATATATAAATTGGTTGGTACTGATCATTACAGAAAATATAAAAGGAAGTCGATTTTATATTATTTCGTGCATTTAACTAAACGGAACGTCGCATCTGTCAGTCAAGTTAGTGTCAACAGCGGCTCAGCGGATTTTTTTTGTTGTTATAGACTTTATTAGATTAATGAAAAATGAAAAGCTTTATAATTATTGTGATCTCTTGATGGAAAATGTGATTTTACTGTAGAAATACAAATAAAAACTATGTTAAGTGTAGCGAAGCCGAAGCCGCCGCCATCTCCAAATCATTTTAAGATTATTTACGAAGTCCGTAATGAACATATCGATTTTGAATCTCACAAATAAACAAACAAACAACCACAACAATACAACTTAACCTCAATATCGGGAAGTTTGACAGGTAGATTCGTATACGAATTCCGACTTCTACTGGTATTTAGCACTCGAAGCGTTCGAGTGACGTTCGTTCGAAAATATTCGATTGTGAAGTCCTGAGAATACACAAATAGTGTTTCCTTCGAAAAAATTTCGAACTTCGAAATTTTTTTACGAATGTGAACTTTTTTCGAATGCACGAGAATTGGGCCCCAGAGGCCTTAGTACGAGTTTGTTAGTTTTCGAGCTCGATCAAACGTATCGTCTCTTTTCATACATTGCCCACTAGTGCCTCTAGCGTAAACTATCAGAAACAGTGGGCAATGTATGAAGAAAGACGATACGTTTGATCGAGCTCGAAAACTATCAAAACTCATACTAAGGCCTCTGATTATATCGCCAATTTCGGCTCAGCTAAATGTGCGTCCACCTTTAAAACTATTTGATCCCAGGGGTAGTTAGAGCACAGTATGTAAGAGGGATTTACTTAGTGAATCCAGAGATAGAAAAATTAAAGGAAATCGTTTAATTTGGTACGGATGTGTTAAGAGAAAAAGTGAAGTACATATTAGTTGAATAGAGAGCGAGAGAGAGAGAGAGAGATGATGAATGGGAAAGAAGTAGAATGGAGTGATAAGTTTCATTTGATAGGGAAGAAAGAATCGAAAGAAAAGACTGTTGCACCAATCCCACATAATAGGATCATAAATAGGCGCAAAGGCACCATCCTTCCCAAAATCTTTTACAGAAGAATGCAGAAGCATCGGCCTTGGCAAGTATCCTAAAAAATAAAACTACTTATTAATGTCGTACCCCCTCCCCTGTAGTCGCCCTGAAATCCAAAGCTGTGTACCTACAGACATCACAAAACATACACTGCGTGTTATCCTACACTTACAATCAACATATTCTACAAACCACATTCTCATGTTGAGGATACAAGACATCTCGCTGTCTCGCATGATGTTCTCGTCGCTCGTTACTCAGCAACGAAAATGCCTGGCATGGTAATTTTTATGTAATAAATACCTACTCATTATTAAATTTCCTAAAGTATTCCACGCTTTGAGTTGGTCTCCTTGATGCTTGCGATACAAACAACACACCACCACATCAATGCGAACCTGAACTGTAGCCCTATTCGCTAACTTTTTTTGACAGTTCAAATTGATGATCACCGAGAGAAATAAATATACATTGCTGTTTAACACAACACGCAGTTATGGCACTTGTCGTGTAAAAACAGCAATTGATATGTAATTCACTCTGTGATCATCACTTTTAACTGTCAAAAACAGTTAGCGAATAGGCCTACTGTTGTCCGAGATGAACGAGAGAAGCGCGAAGCCACGACGCGTACATGTTTTTCGTGAGCAGTTTGTGTGAATTAATGCAGCCCAAATGTGGTTATACGGTTACATCTACTCTTTAAACTTTGTGAAAATGTGACGTGTGTAGCGTTGTAATGGTAATAAAACCAATAAATAATAAATCTTTATATGCAAAAAAACGGCGACGTAACTGACGTAGAACTGTGACTGAGTTAGGTATAATTGCTCGCAACGTACTATTGCGGGCAGACGTGCTTGAGCAGCCATAAGATCAAAATTGCTTGCGCGCTCGTAGTAAAATAAGTTTTCGCGTCAAAGGAAACTCGTTTTGAATTGCATAAGCACGGAAGTCCGCCACCGTTGGTAGGTTATACGGTGAATGCTCATGACACTTTTTAATTTTGTATTCCTACATGTAAGAGGCTCAAAACTAGGGATTGTAATCCAAATTATTAGTAATATCCGGATTAGATCGGATTTTAGTAAAATTTCAAATCTGGGTTTGAAAATCTAATCTAACTTTCCACCACCGGACGAAGAGGCGCGGCGAGGGCAAAACGATTTGCTTCCGTTTATCATTATGCTAATTACTAAGAAATGGAACTCATTGCCAAGGTCTGTTTTCTCGAATCAGTATAATCTGGACATCTTTAAGACCAGGGTAAACGAGCAGCTTCTAGCCGACCTTGTATCATCTTAAGCATCATTATCGCTTTTCATTAGGCGCGATGAATGCCCAGCCCATAGAACATAAAAAAAAATGTTTCTTGTATTAATTTTGTAAGAATCATAATAATTGCTACATTTACTACTGATCTGTTTAAGACTGTTATGGTGTACCTGAAGTAGATAATGTCAAATAGTTTAAACCTTGATTTTACAAAACATGCGGTTTCGTTCAACTGATTATTTTAAGGATTTATTTAGGCACTTAGGATTGTAATTATGGCACAGATTTGCAATCCCTACTCAAAACATTTCGTTAGCGTCCAATAGACAAATAAAATGAATAAATGAACTCAAAAAGCAAAGGATTTACAAGTGATGATTAATGCTTAGACTTAATGTTTCGTAAAATTTCGATCACATCGTTATCCTTGACAAAATGGCGGGTTTCAATTATTAATTTTACCATCATGCATGTTTTGTTGTAGGTAGTGTTTGAAGCTTCTCGTAAAATTTCTCCCTTTCTTTATTTTAAGAATTCTAGTTTATATGTACAGTCAAAGGCAAATCAACTTCCAGAAATTTGACCTATTTGTGTTGTTTAGGTGTTATCTGTAGAAAAAGAAGTTACAAACAGATATACATTTAATTCCTTAATGTTCCAGCCAATCAACACCGAGGAGAGCACGGTAAATTCTGAGCTATTAACCGAAGGAGTACAGCAGGAGCGGCCCTGGGATCTGGAGAATATTCTCATGACTCTTGTCTCTGTTGCCCTAACTGTCGTCTGGTTTTTCAGGTAAGCCTTGGTAATCTCTTGTTTGGGAGCCTATATCACATTCATCGTCACCTTTCACACACAAAATGAGCACCAGCTTTTCTAAATAAAAACTTATGGCGTGCATATAATTCACATTGGAAGCCAGTTTGCCAAACTTTTGAGTCTTGTTACATTACGAAATATTGGACCAATACACGTCTCGTTCTAGGTGTTTAGATTTTATTTTTTGAACTAAAACTGAACGGTAAAATTGTAAAATAAAATACTTACATCTAGTCCAGCAACGCGTAATAAAACTGATTTAAGCCAAGTATGCATTTTTAACTTTTGTTTTGCATCAACATGTTTCTGAATTTCTTACTACGTATCCCAAAGCAAGTTAATAAGGACTTAACCGAGCAGCATATAGCAACATGACTGTTGATAAAATATATTGATCAATTTGAGCAATAAAACTTTACCTTGAATGATTTCTATAAAATATGACTCTTCTCATATCCTCTACAAACTCTGTTCATTGGAGGAGAGTAAAGAAGATAGGAGAAGTATTTAAAGGTACACAGATGGCGCAAAATATCTGAACAAAACTTGTCCATTCTGTTTAAACGTTAGGACCATGCACACCCATGGTCCTAACGTTTTTTAAACTATTTGGGTTTATTTTCATTCCAATCTGTCCCAGTGACTTATATAACCGTAGTCCCAAATACAAACAAACGTTTTAGGGAGATATTAGTGAACATTTATGACGTGTAGGCGCGCGCCCGCGACTCAAAGTCACCGCGCGCTTTCTATAACATCTCCCGTAATTTATTTCGAAAGTTCAAAAGAACAGCTGAAAATAACTATTTAAAATAAGGTTGGGTCAATCTGCATTTGCAAGTGTTAATACAACCATCATAGAACAATCTTGGCATAACTTGTTAGCTTTCACGATCACTCACGATGTAACATATTAGCGCACTTTACACGAGCATTTATTTTAATTACTTAACTGAAAATACTAAATGAAACTATGTTCTTTTAGGTATTAATTTCCTGAAATTCACACAAAAATTCAGCGTGTTTTTTGAAATGTTGTTGTTTGTTTGGTGTTTGACATTAGCTTCAATGCTACTTCTAGCAATCGCAACCTAATTAATTTACACAGATTCATTCTTGGAAGTTAAAAATGATTTTCCAATGTTTATTAAAATAACTAACCCGCACTTGGCCAGCGTAGTTGACTAATGCTACGGCCACACTATCGCGATAACGCGAATATTTCCGTTGTCGCGACACGTCTGGCCACAAGTTCGTCCTATCGCGAATCATGTTCGCGAATGCGAATGCTTCGCGTGGGTGTCGGTAAACTGCCGCACATCAAAGGGCTTTATCGCGACAAAGTTCTTGCGGTTGGCTACACTTAGTTGACTTAGTTTATTTTTGTTCAAATAATAAAGATGCAGTAAATAATTATTTGCTTACATATGATATAGCGCAATCGCCTCATCCATTTTTATTCGCGAAATGAATTTAGCGCGACGTTCTAGATTATCGCGAAGTAACGAAGTTTTTTTTTGATGTAGCCAAGCCACTTCGTCGTAGAGCGAACACTAAGTTTTATCGCGACAACGCGAACACGAATCTTCGTTTTCAAGTGTGGCCGTAGCATAACGCCTGATCGCCCCTAATATGGGGTAGGCTCGAACCCCTCGATAGGGACATTATATGAGCTGTTGATGATTAAAATCATGTCATTAAATTTCTTGATTAGTGTAAATTAGCTTTTATCGTGCTAGATCGTGAAACCTGTCAATTGTTACGAGACGTTTTTAAATAATAATGAAAAAACACTGGGTAAATTAGATTTTAAATGTGCAATGCTTGTGCACGTCATAGAATACTTATAACTGGTGGCGTACACATCGACTGGTCAGTCAGTATTACTTCAGCTGATTTTTTATTAGGACAGACAAATTAATGTATGGATAATTGACCCAATTTAATCGATGCTTTTACGGTGAAGGAAAACATCGTGAGGAAACCTGCACACACCTATGAAGAAATTCTTAGTTTGTGTGTGAAGTCGACCAACCTGCACTTGGCCAGCGTGGTTCACTAAGACCTAATCGCCCCTAATCTGTGGTAGGCTCGAGCCCGAGGTGGGGACATCATAAGAGCTGTTGATGATGATGAACAACACTTAACAAGTAGATGTTTGATTTACGTCTTAAGTTCTGCATTATAGATACGTTCCAATCAAATTAAATATAAATACTGAGCCGAGATGGACTGACATCGCTGTCCAGTTCGGGTAACATGGCCGTTTCCTTGGCACCTTCGTAGTGGATATCTGTCCTTCGTGGCCTAGTAATTTTACAAATACGCATGAAAATGAACATAATTTATCTTGAAATGTCAAAACTGTTGTTCTATGGATATTTTCTTTTTGCTAAAACTTTAGCGGATTTAAGTGTTTTTAACCTCATCTTCGGCGCCATTGGTCGACTGCAACAGTGACCGATTAGTGGGCATTTTGCATGAGATTTGCAAGCGGACGTAATCACTAAGATTTTGCTCTTTTATTTTTACTACGATTTTCTCGAGAAGTTTTTTGATACCTTATATAAGTAAATTTTGTCCTTTGATGTCCAAAAAGTCATTTTGCAGTGCAGAACTTAAAACTTACAATCCAATACCCAGTTCATCTGTTAGATCCAGTCCACGACATCCCTCGCATCTTAGCTGTAGACGCATATTTAAAAATGAGCACTGAAGTCCGCGGATCCCGGAGTAGATACATTTCGTAATAATATAATAGCCAAGGATCGCAATAAAAGTAAACTATTTCAAAATAGCATACCTTATTAGTTACTTTAAATATCAGAGAGTGGATTAGTTTGGGACTTTCCATTGAAACCCATTCTGCATTAAGTAGTTACTACTAAATCACTTTGCAGAACATTTTGTCACTAATAGCTTGTTAAAAGAGCATTTATCATTACTTTCAAAGCATTGCTCATCACAGTTTTTTAACCTAATATCTTTTTTTATGGCCGGCAATAATACGCTGATATGCGAAAGAGCTTCCTCATGTAAGTATAACATTGTGTCAAAATTTACATGTTGTAAATACATTAATGTATTATTCCTGGTTTCCTGATGCTTTACCTAATATCAGTGTCCTAAAGAAATCCACTGTCTGTTGAATTGAGAGCCTTGTGTTAGAGTTTGTATTCTGTGGTTCCAGGTGCGAATATTCTAACATGTTTACAGCGAGCGCGAGCATCGCGCTTTTCGGCCTGACGGTGTTCTACAGCATTGCGATATTCGGACTCTACCTCTCTGATACATTCCACTTCGATCGGCGGCAGGCACAACCCATACCTACTAACTGAGCATACCTTAATTTGTACGCCGTAAGGCACATAATCGTAAAATTTGTATATTATGTAATCTTAAGGAGATTTTTCTGTGGCTTACAGATCTGTTTTAGGACGAAAATCGTGTGATGTTTTGTGCTTAGAAAGAGATTAATATTTATGTCATCACTTATTAAATAATAGATATTCGTCATAAATGTATGGTATAGATTGATGTTGACATATAAAGTGTATCTTCTTGTTTTCTTTTCATTATTTATGGAGTTTATAGGATTGGATTCTATGACACAATATTATTATGAGAAAAAAAAAGTTTTTTTTATAAACTACTTTATTCTCTCCGTGTCCTAAATTACATTACTTTTAGGCTCACTTTTGAGACTTTTTTTGTAACCTTTACAGGAACAATTGCCAATTTTAAATAGATTTGTCAATGTAAAAATATTTTTTAAAAACAAAAATGAATATCAGTTTAGTCCAGTCTTTTTTATTTTAAATTACCAGTTTTTGTTGCAACTTTACATTAAATAATTACCCCATTACAATGTTGATTGCTAAATTCGTTTTAAGGAGGAATAAGTAACTTTATACACTTCTCGGAGGGGCTTACTCCGCTTGTCCACCCTAAGGTGGAAACATGGAAGCGCGTGTCCGTTAATCCACTTTTAAACGGGGTGAATGATCGGAATTCACTTGTGATTATTCTTTCTACTTTTCTGACGTTTCCGAATATCCACCTTACACCTGTTTTATTGTGGATAAACGGAATAAGCCCTCAGAGGCGAGACGCCTTTATTGAATCTCGTCTTTAGTTGATATGTCAACATGAAATGAATGTAAAGCTTAAAAATAACATTACCTTGCTAGTTTTGTGAGTTGTCGAAATTAATTGTTGGATTCAATTAAATAAAGGGACATTCACAGTTCAGTTTAATTTAATAGTTTCTTTAATGGAAATGTTTAATATTTTTGTTACTTAAATAGAAGTCGTAATTTGAAGACTATTTAAGATTTATGTTAACCGTTAAAAGTCCGACAAATTTCTAGCATTCAAATTGATGTCCTTATTAAAATTTATTTTTTTAAACTTAAATATACATGCACCAACCAGCATCCCATTGTATATAATATGAGTTGTGCTAATTACTGTGATTATTTTTAATGTTTATTTATTATTTTTTATGTGAATGTGATGAACAGACGACCAATAGTAAGTCAATCATTATTAACTGTTGTAATCCAAAATGAGCTAGTTCTTATTGCCAAATTAAATATGTATGTATAACAAAAAACTAGTCTGCACGTGTTTCGGTTAATGTGTCTTGACAGAATTCATCGTTTCCGTTCTAATTGATTTAAATTGCAAAACCCGCAATAACTGTTTTAAGGATTATATTTACTTCAGACTACGGATTGAAACACTCCCGGTTAGCAGAATCGAGCAAACTGAAAACTCTCGACAATACTAACTACGAACGCACGCTTTACTATGCTTAAAAAAAAATCAATATCTAGTTAGACGTTGAAATGTGGGGTAGAAGCTGCTAACACATATACACAGAAGTAATAAACAATATATTTTTATAATTTTTTTAACCTCAACTGGCTATCATAAATCAAATCTCCGCTAAAACACGTGTTTATACGCATTAATGCATACGCACGGGCGCTAGGCATGTCCGCATTCCGTGATCTGTCACAAACAGTTAACAAGGATTTATTTATTTTCAAGGGACACATACATATTTTGTTCTCTTATAAATAATTTACAGTAGTTAATACAATACAGTTTCTACATATATAAACAGGGTTATTGCGCACACGGAAAGCGTCGGTGGCGTAGTGCGTAAGAGCGCGTCTCCCACCCGGGAGGCACTGGTTCGATCCCCGCCACATACCTATGTGTTTTCAAATTTTGAATTCATATGTACGTTTAATCTACGCTTTTACGGTGAAGGAAAACATCGTGAGGAAACCTGCACACACCTATGAAGAAATTCTTAGGTTGTGTGTGAAGTCGACCAACCCGCACTTGGCCAGCGTGGTTGATTAAGGCCTAATCGCCCCTAATGTGGGGTAGGCTCGAGCCCCTCGGTGGGGACATTTTATGAGCTGTTGATGATGATGATTGCGCACTCTCGTGTTCCATAAAATCCTAAATTGGAAGTTTTCATTCGTCCGGGAGTGTATCTTTGCTAACATCTTTCCCCGTTTCGAAATGAGCAAAGTAAGTTTATCCTTAACATTTTGAATGCACAAACAATATTAGCAGTATGCAAGACCTATTTAAAACGTTAATTTATTCAGCCGTCCAAATTATAAATTACTATCTGAAGATAATCTTTTGCTGCAGTAAAATTTCAATGTTTAGGAAACAATTATGGTCTCTGCGATGTAAATATTAAACATTAGATTTGTATCTTAATATTTTGTATTTATTTATAGACGTAAGTTATGTTTTTATTTCACCTGGATTACTCCTGATTAATAAATTCTACACTGATGAAAATTATAAATAGGAAATGGGTTATTATATGTATAAAGGCCCTTACACATTGCAAGTTTTTGCAGCGATACAAAAAACTCGATTCAGCATACAGTCGCAAATCATTGTACATTCACACACACGCATTACTAAAAGCAGCGATACAATCGCGATTTAGTAGCTGGCGCGTAGCTGCAGTGGTGATACAGTCGCGATATCGATATAGAAGTAGTAAAAGCGTTAGTGGTGGTAGCGCATGGCTATTCTTTCCCACCCTACCCCCTCGTTTGAATCGATATAATCGTACGTGTGCATCGCATCTCACGCGCGGCTGCTTCGATGCAAACCCGATGCCGCAATCGCAACGAACTCGCTTTTCCAAGGATACTAACGCGTGTATGAATCTACACAAATACTTGTTGATCGCTGGTTTAGCGATACAGTCGCACGGCTGACAAACGCGCGTTTGTATCGCTGCAAAAAATCGCAATGTGTAAATGCCCTTATACCTCTTAAACTAAAAATCAGTAAAAAATGTACTTTATTATGTGTAGTGTAAATAGATTTGTAAATTGTATTTATAATTAAAGCAAAGGATTTTATTTGTTATAATTAATTTATCTTTTGCTGGAGCATCGGTTTTTTCTCGTGATTACATTTTGTAAGTTTTCCAAATTCTATTGTGAAGTAATTTACTGTGGTTTCTCGATGCTTGAACAGCGTTATTATTGTTATTTACTTTGTAAGGTAATAGGAAATTCAAATTAAAAACCATTTACGTAATACAATAATGTCATTATTTATAACCAACTCCATACTTTATAGTACCTATAGTAAATTTTTTTAAGAAACGAGTACTGAAAATTTTTCTGCGTTGCTATTGGTCCACGTAATCAACGTTGATTACGTGGACCAAAAGCAACGCAGTAAAATAATCAGTTTTCGTTGCTATTGGCCCACAAATTCAAAGTTTATTACGTGAACCAATAGCAACGCAGTAAAATTTTCCAGTAGGGTGTGGTGTGCAACAATGAAACACCAAAAGTTCTAAGCCTCATATTTCTCTTATTTTTGTAGATATCGATACCGTTTTTTACAGGAATGGAGTCTTTTTAATTATTAATAATATCTAAATATATATAACTCAAAGGTGACTGACTGACTGACATAGTGATCTATCAACGCACAACCCAAACCACTAAAAACGATCTGTACAATGTTGTTCACGAAAGACTTGTGGACAATAAACCCGACACCACCTTGGGACAGATCTTCGCCCTCCCGGAAATAAGAGTAGGTTGCTGGATATTAGAATCACCGTGTCCTCGCCCTGTCTTCGGACTTCGGATAATCCCCCTAAACTCCGGCGAATCCTACTCAATTCTTCCTCTAGTTCCAGTAGTCTCGGTCCGCGGTGTGCGTGTGTTATAGGTTGCCAGGGCCAAAGTCGTATGACAGGAGGGCCATCGCCGCCGGGGGATTCTTGGCACCCCTGGTCCCGGCCCCTCGCCAGCGTGCGTCACCGCTGGCACGGCCTCCGGTACCGCCGGGCACTTGGGGTTGAAATAGCGCTAAAGTGTAGTAGGTAGGTAGCTACAGTCAGTCTCAAAAATACATATGTCAATATGTATGGCTGCAGCGTTTGAAATTATAAAGATAAATATGCCCTATTATAAAGTCTTCAATGCGTGTGTGTTGCCAGTGATGACCTTTTCATTTTTTTTCTTTGAAAAACCCTTTATGGGTACCTATGGGCCAGTGGGACGGCTCAAAGGTTTTGTGGAAGTCTTCAGCGTTACCTACTAAAAACCAACGTGTTCCGCTCTAGTCGAACTTCGCAATCACTACTACTAAAATAGGGTTGGTGATACAAAAGTAAAAATTTAGGGTTGTATGTATTTTTTAATGCCACATAATAAAAAAAAATCTTCCAAAAATTAATTATCACTGGTATGGAAAATAGATAGTAGCCGATTCGCAAGACCTAGGTACTGAATTCGCATACAAAGTTTCATGAAAATCGGTCAAGCCGTTTCGGAGGAGTACAGTAACTAACATTGTAACATGGAAATTTTATTTATAAGATCATTAGAGGGAATATCTCAAAGTTTTTGACGTGACAACGTCTTATAATTCGATAGAGCCGTCTGCACGTACGAAAAAACATGACGCATGCGGCGTTACCTCGTGTAAGGCCGGCAAAACAAATGAAATTAAATTTTTCTTTTGAAAAATGCTACCATTCCATCAGTATTTTCGTAAGACGTTGTCACGTTCAGCTATCGTCAGTAAACCGACTTTACAGACAACCAATTTTTTAGAAAGCTTTTTCGTCATAAAAGCCGTCATAATTATAAGCCATTTTATTGATATTTTCTTCACAAATATCAATTTCTTGCATTTTATTATAGAAAATAGTCGTAGTTTTTGAATATCCGGTATCCGCGCTTGTTCCCAACGAGTCACACTGTAACCTGAGGCCTTAGTATGAGTTTTGATAGTTTTCGAGCTCGATCAAACGTATCGTCTTTCTTCATACATTGCCCACTGTTTCTGATAGTTTACGCTAGGGGCGCTAGTGGGCAATGTATGAAAAGAGACGATACGTTTGATCGAGCTCGAAAACTAACAAACTCGTACTAAGGCCTCTGTAACACTGACTCGTTGGGACAACTTTGTAAAATAATTCCCAACCAGTCACACTGTAACACGTTGGGATATCTTTTTTAATGAAGTACCAGGCTACCATGACTATGCAGGAGATGTTTAGCATACTATTTAATCATAATACATAATTGGGTTAAATAATCTTTTATACTAATAAGTAACCTCATATGAATTGTCCCAACGTGTTACAGTGTGACGGGTTGGGAACAAGCGGGTATCCGGCCGGATATTGAGTTACTATCCGGTATCCGGCCTGGGCCCCAATCGCGGTAAATCATTTTAAGATGAAACGCAAATGGAACACAGCATGCAACTTTTCGATGTTTTCGTATCGCAACATTGATCGCGACGTTGATTTGACAGATGCTGCGAACGCATGTCGAACAACGGTATATAATCTAAGCGAACAACCTATGTCGAACGCAGATGAAACATTCCTATGTCATTGGATCAACATTGGATGAAACACAAAAGCTGTCAAAGTTACGTTTCAGAGGCTTTAGACAACATGCATTTCGACAATCGCTCTCGCTATCGCTAAGTAAAAAAATGTATGGGATTGACATAAGCAATCGATCGCTCTGTTACATTTCAAACTCAGACCAATGATCATTGGTCTGAGATTTCCTAAGAGCTTTAGGAGATTTCAAAGGACGCTACTATTTCTCAAACGTTACACGAATGTTAGAGGATTTTTGTGGTGCTTTACTTAAAATTTTATTTAAGATATAGGCCATCGAAGGACTTTAATGAGTTAATAGTGGAATATTGTATATTTGTATTTTGGTGGGTTTTTACTGCATTATTTATTAATAATCAAGCACAAGCTAATCGAGTCGTCGATCACGAAAGCTAAGCAACTAAGTGCGCGCTCGGTACTCGGATGGGTGACCGAAAATTTAACATGCATGCATGGCATCAAAATATAAGGTTTCTATCAACTTTTGTGTCTTCAATCACGAAAGTTAAGCAACTAAGTGCGCGGTCGGCGGTCGGTACTCGGATGGGTGACCGAAAATTTAACATGCATGTATGACATCTAAATATGTAAGGTTTCTATCAACTTTTGATTCGTCGATCATGAAAGTTAAGCAACCAAGTACGCGGTCGGTACTCGGATGGGTGACCGAAAATTTAACATGCATGTATGACATCTAAATATGTAAGGTTTCTATCAACTTTTGATTCGTCGATCATGAAAGTTAAGCAACCAAGTACGCGGTCGGTACTCGGATGGGTGACCGAAAATTTAACATGCATGTATGACATCAAAATATAAGGTTTGTATCAACTTTTGTGTCTTCAATCACGAAAGTTAAGCACAACCAAGTCCGCGGTCGGTACTCGGATTGGTGACCGAAAATTTAACATGCATGTATGATATCTAAATATGTAAGGTTTCTAACTTTTGATTCGTCGATCATGAAAGTTAAGCAGCAACCAAGTAGGGATGGCGATCTGAGATCGATTAATCGAAAAATCGATCTTTTAAAGCAAAAAAATCGATCTTTTTAATCGATCCTATGCATTGAATCGATCTCAGACATCCTAAAATCGAGATATGATTTTTTCTGTTTTGGTATAAACCACACAATTAGTTGAAGGCCCGTATTACAAGAGTTAATTACTCAAAAACTCGCAAGATGGCTGTATGCTTAGTCTCCTTCGCCTCACTTCTCATCAATAAAAAAAGTTACGTTTATAATCTTTGACTTTTCGTTAAAATTTCACTGATTAAAAGATCGTTAATTATAACATTTGTCTTGTTTTTTATGAATTTGATTTATACTTACTTGTAAAAACTAATTTGAAAAAAGATCGATTTTTTGGAAATCGATCTTTTAGACCTCGATTTTTTGTGGATCGATTCATCAGGTCACGATTCGAATCGATTTAAAAATCGATCTTTTTCGGTAAGAATCGCCATCCCTACAACCAAGTACGCGGTCGGTACTCGGATGGGTGACCGAAAATTTAACATGCATGTATGACATCAAAATATAAGGTTTCTATCAACTTTTTGATTCGTCGATCACGAAAGTTAAGCAACCAAGTACGCGGTCGGTACTCGGATGGGTGACCGAAAATTTAACATGCATGTATGACATCCGTACTAAGGTATTTCAAGAAGGTAGGCAATTCTTTCTGCTTTCAGAAATAGTTATTTATTATACAAGAGTGGAAAGTTCCTTTTTAACCGCGTGCTCGATTTGGATGACCGAGCAAGCGAAGGATTCTAAAGTTGAATCACGAGCGCAGCGAGTGATTCTAAATTAGAATCCTGAGCGTCAGCGAGGGAAACAAACGAGCACAAGGTGAAAAATCTTTCCACTCGAGTGCAATACGTAACTTTTCATCCCACCTCAGCGAGGAAATGACAAAATGAAAAAGAATTTTTTCACAATTTAAAAAGTTCTAATCATAAATTTGGCACCATAGAGGTTACATTAAATAGGTTTAATGACGTTTTGAATTTACAATTATATTGAGTACTCATTATATGTGATGTTCTAAATTCAAATCTACTTTGCCACTCAAGCGAATAAAATAGAATTTTCCAGCCAGATTTCGAAGCGCAAAATTACACTTTCCGAGGTGGTGGGATGAAAAAGTATTTTGTTGTTTTTGGAGACCGTAGTAAAAAAAAACAAGTTTATTTTATTTAGAAAGAATGAAACAAGATTTATTTAAGTCTACAAAAAACAGTGCAATGAAAAAATAATCTCTATTAATTGAACACCTAGTTTCATGGACCTAATCCAGTTCGACATTTTTCAGGAATAAGGAGAAACAAAACTACATCACAGTTTCACTTCATCCAGACGCTGCGCAAGCGGGTTTAAGCCAGGACTTCGCGCATAATAGGAATCCCAACTTTTTCAAACTCTTCTCTTAACAATTATTGAAGCATGGTAGTCGGTGGTATCCTCAGAGGCCCTGCATCCAATGGGTCCACATTACCAATATAATTATGTACCAGTGAGCCATCAACAAGTCATCTCCATGAGCATCTTGAGTCCAGTACAATATGAGGGTTCATATTCTCTTGAATACAGGCTTGTGCAAACCATTCTTTCTGTCTTCTGTACTTTTCTATGCCACTCATTGCAAAAACACTAGTCTCATCCAAGAAGTCCTATCACTCAAAGGCTGGCAAGCAATAGCCAGTCTGCTGAAGCTATTTTCTTTTCTTCTAACCTTCATTGTTGAAATGCTTATGGTAGTCGGAGTTGGTGATTGGAAAACAGATTGAATAGCGGAAGGTGGGCATTTCCCAAAACTAATTTTTGAAGAGTGCTATTTTTGTGATGCCTCTAAAATTGTAGTCTCTTCTTGAACTCATTACACAAACATTCATTGGAGTCCAGACAAGATGTGTAAATTATACCAGTCCCCACATCCATATTTCACCCAGGAACTGTGTCATACTTTAACAAACTTCTCACTGTTACATCCTTCATGGAGATATTAGCCAACACTTGAGCAGCCCCTGCTTCATAATAGCCTTGGTTTGAAGGTGATGTACCGTGAATACCTGGAAAAATAAGATTCGTAATTTAGACAGGTAAGATACAATGCAATAGCTGCTCAAAATTGGAGAGCCTGTCATGAGGAAGTTACCTCCACCTTACAGATCATTCTTGTAGTTTTGTATTGCTACTGATTAAGTTTTGCCAGAATTGCATGGCCATGATAAGGTCAGGCTTGTATAGGCTGTGATGATTATTACCAATCATGCAGACAATATTCTTTTTACTTTCTCGTATATGTAGTATAGAGGAAGTCTTGTAATCGTCAAAAAATGCGATCTCGAGATTTTGATGGATTTAAATGTTTTAGACCTCCCTGAATCCAAAAATATATTTTTTTGGAATTATGTCTGTGTGTGTGTCTGTATGTCTATGTGTGTGTCTGTGCGTTAGCACGATAACTCGAGTATGCTTTAAATTATTGCAACGAAATTTAACATACATGTATGACATCAAAATAAATGTTTCTGTCGTCGATCACGAAAGTTAAGCAACCAAGCGGTCGGTACTTGGATGGGTGACCAAAATTTAACATGCATGTATGACATCAAAATATAAGATTTCTATCAAGTTTTGAGTCTTTTCCGGTATACGAGAAAGTCAAAGGGAGACCCATTTCCTATTTTTTGCCACTTATTTTATAATGGTAAGTCACTCATTTTAACAACATTGTAGGAGTTTCTCCCGAGTTCTTGTTGCAAGAAGACGTGTAGAGAGACTCCATTTTAAACTCAATCTACCGTACAATTGTCGGTTATTTTAATTACATTATCACTTGATATTGACGCTATACGTAATATTCGTCGCGATCGCCATTAATTTAAAAGTAAAAACATTAAGTAACAACAATATATTGGAAGAGAATAATTAATAAATGTATCTTACCGGATTGAGGTATATTGAAAATAAGTTTCAACTACCTCACCAAGGTAAGAAAATAATATTTCCAAATTAAGTTTCTTGTTACTTTGATATTAACAAGCAATCAAAAAGAAATTTGGATTATTATAAAAAGTGGAAAATTACCTGAAAATATTTCTTGTGAGACTGGCAATAGCGCTCTGTGAACAATACAAATATTAACAATTAAAAATTGTATATTAATCCATATGACCTTGGAGATAGTTTCAAAAATGTCAGCCATCCAAGGAAGTTTTAAATGCGTGGTAATCATGGTTTGCGCTTTTCATAAAGCATTGTATCATCATTTAAAAAATTATGTGAACATAATGTGTAGAATATGTCTAAAGATAATGTGGGCCTTACAGTAACATCGTGTTTCAACTGCTGTAACATTTCAGAAATAAAAAATTATTTTAAAAAAATGAACATTATAATGGTTTCTAAATGTACTGATACAATAGTTGAAACAAGTACTGCAAAGGAATTAATTAAAATAATAGCATTTAATTACCTAATTAGTCCTGGAGATAACACCAGCAAATTTGAAGACATCCTGAAATGTAAGAAACACTTTCAACAAATTTTTACAATAAATTAAAAAAACAGTTACTACCCTGTGAAATTAAGAATGTGATTTTGGCACCTAATGCTCCATTGCAACCAAATTTATAATTTCACAAGGTGCCAATGTATACTTACTAGTTTTAGTTTCCATCAAATTCAATGCTATAATTTAAAAATAAAAATCAAGTTTTGTAAATTGTGTTATATTTGCCATTGGCTTTCCATTTCAGAATATAGGCATACAAAAAACAAATAGAAAGTCAATGGGGCAGTCAATAGAGTGTTTATCGCTTGCGGTGCAACTGTAATGTGTTGCGGCGAATCCAGGCAGCACGGCGAGAGCCTCCCTTGGTCTGAGAGAAACGGTGGCCCTTGCCAAGGCCTCTGGAACTTCGGCCAGCTGATGTGAGACCACGCATCTCGCGGTGCTTGTGGACAGCATTTACTATCCAGTTGATCTTTGGGTCTCGTCGGATAGCCTGAAATATTGATATAGTTTAGAAACAAGACTAAATACTGAGACCAGACTATTGTTGAATTTCAATATTCAGAAAAAATGGTAGGTGAGTTTTCAGCAAAACCTTTCAGATTGGTGCATGACAAAGTAGTTCATCATTTAAGAACCTGATTAGGTGAATATATTATTTACAATGATTGCATTGAATATTTACCTTGTGAGACGGATCAATGAGGATAACTTCAAAGTATTTATATGAAGAGTCCTGGGCGACCCAGTAAGAGTTCAGCACACGGAGACCACCGCAGCGGCGACCAACGCGTTCCTGAAGACGCAAAAAACATAAATGTTAATTAACTCATCCTGCTAATAATAATAACGCGAAAGTTTGTATGGATGTTTGTTACTCTTTAGTCGACAAAGTCGCAGGCAGAAGCTAGTACAAAATAACGTAGAAATTACTAACCTCTGCAATTGATTGTAGGTTACGCGTGGGTTTAAGTTGGTTGACACCATGACTCTTTGGCTTGCCATAGGTGGCTCCCTTAGCGACTGGGCGCTTGCGGCCACCACGACGCACACGAATTCTGAAGATAACATAACCTGTAAAAAACCTAAGTTAAGCATGTGTGTCCAACAAATGTGATGTGTTTCTCATCTCAAGTAACATGTGGACAAATTAATTACCTTGCTTGGCGCGGTATCCCAATCTCCTAGCCTTGTCGGGCCTGGTGGGCCTAGGGGCACGATGCATACGAGTCAACTGGCGGTACTGCCATACTCTGATACGCAAGAGGAATCGCATAACATCGCTCAGCTTTTTACGATACAACTCCTGTATATATCTGTACGCGCCCATCTTGGGAAGTCTGTGGCAGACCTAGCAACAAAATCAATACAAATTGATCAGAAGTCACATCATCGGTCTGGCCACAAGAGCGATTCAAGACCCATCACATGAAACATTTTAAGAAACTGAAATTTGAGTAATAAATAATTGATTAATATTACTATATTTAGGACACAAACACTTTTGATATGAACTAGAATAATTCCTATAATGAAATAAATAATTGATTACTATGATAATTCGTGATTAAGAAAAACCTACGTCTCGAGCACACCACAGAAAGACCGGAAAAGACAAATGACAACAGAAAATTACAACTGGTACTGGTTTGACATTGACATTTTTAATAATCCAATTTTTTTTGTATGTATAGCTCTGTATTCAAGGTACTTAAGCCAATGCTAAAAATAGTAGCACTAGCCACCATAGATATAGGAAACTGTAGATCGGCAATGTAAAAGAGAAAGACCACACTAACGTGTATATTAGAGCGAGATAGATAGACGAGACCACTTCACGTACATACACGCAGGCGGCCTAGGTCAGCCTTGTAATCTATATATATAAAAATGAATTGCTGTTCGTTAGTCTCGCTAAAACTCGAGAACGGCTGGACCGATTTAGCTGATTATGGTTTTGAAAGGTTTGTCGTAGTCCAGGGAAGGTTTAAACGATGAGAAAACATGGAGAAATTGCGAGGAAGATAGTAAAAACAAAATTTTCATTTTCCCATATAAACTGTTCTGCCTACATTCCTGTCAAACATTTGACGTTCGTCCCTGCGGTACGGTCAATGACAAGGAGCTTATTTCTATCTTCATGGTCAATGACGTAGAATTCCTACGTCATTGGGTACGGTAGACTTGGGTCCATTCGAATTGAAGCACGTATTAAATTAAGGGTTTTGAATCGACAAAATATATCCACTTTACTCAGATTATCGCGTATTTTAACATTAAAGTCATCCTAAAACGGAGTTGCTTATCACACGGAAGTAATTTTCTATTCAAATTAATTACGGTTTCACATATGTCGTGGAGTTCCACGAATTACAAATTTCCTGTGAGTGGTTGTTATTTCTTCAGTAGTAAAATTGTATTTATGAAATGGCAACACTGTAATATAGTTTTCGTTATCTGTGGTCGGCTAAGTCAGGCACAGTTCGAGCGGGAACGTGGCATGAACAAGTCGAGTGTGCGGGTAGGACGGATGAACGGAGAGCTGCAGTGTGACACGGATGAAGGATAATGGTAAGTCCTGATGGCCTAGTTAAGAGATAGTAAAAGCTCATGAAGTATGGTCTTTCTAGTGCGTGATTTATACTATGTTCTCGGTGGTCTAATGCGTAGAACGGGAATAGCCGAGAGGGAGTAGTGAATTCGTACGCGCGGTTGACGTAGTGGACGCACTACGTGTCGTTAGGATAGGATAAGGCGATGTTGACGCCGGCGTGGCGGACGCGCTACGTTGTTGGATGTTTGGGACCACGTGAAGTGGTTGGAGGTTTGGGACCACGCGAAGTGGTTGGAGGTTTGGGACCACGCGAAGTGGTTGGAGGTTTGGGACCACGCGAAGTGATTGGAGGTTTGGGACCACGCGAAGTGGTTGGAGGTTTGGGACCACGCTAAGTGGTTGGAGGTTTGGGACCACGCGAAGTGGTTGGAGGTTTGGGACCACGAGAAGTGGTTGGAGGTTTGGGACCACGAGAAGTGGTTGGAGGTTTGGGACCACGAGAAGTGGTTGGAGATTTGGGACCACGTGAAGTGGTTGGAGGTTTGGGACCACGTGAAGTGGTTGGAGGTTTGGGACCACGAGAAGTGGTTGGAGTTGGGGACCACAACTTCTCAGTGGCTAACGCTGCTGACAAGGTGGGGGCGGTTTGACCGCCAAGGGGGGAGAGAGAGTTAGTTGCGAACTTGCGAGGCATGGGCAGACTGTTAGGGGAGGTTGGAGGTCTGTGGGGGTTGTCCCCAGTAGTGTGTAACCTCTCGGATTCCCGTTCGAAACATAGGCCGGGTTTTAGGCGCGTTCCATCTATCTATACTATATTATTTCCTGACCGCCAAAGTGTAATCCATTAGTACTTATGTCGTGAATCATTACGCGCATCATCGGTTCATATAAAATCGTCACGACAACATAACTATACATTTTTTCATCTACAAATTTTGCGACAGAAATAACGATATAACAATGTTAGGCGATATGGTGGTACGAGGATTAGCGGAGCCCGCGAGTGTGCGCTCATAATAGCGATAAAAATTTTGCAACAGTGTGCACGAGTGAGTAAATGTGTGCTATGCGTGTTTGCTTCACCCTCCGTGAGAATTTTTTCAGTACTAATACTAAATCTGAGCTATAGCCACGTCCCGTTTAAATGGTCTAAGATAAATTGTATCGGGGAATGAAGTTTCAATTGAACATTCAATTTAAACTAACGTCAATCTTTACAGCACTACGATTGTCTATGCTTTTGACGAATGTCGCACGTCGCCATCTTGAAAGCGGAATTGTTGTCATGTTTACGTTGTGTTGGAAAGGTGAAATTTTTGTGATTTTTGGTAGCCTAATTAGGTAAATAAATAGTGTAATGCAAAATAAATAAATTTCGTTGAATAAATTGTTATTGCAGTATTAATTTAACGAGTTCAGTTAATAATTATGATGTGTAATTTATCTCCAAGATTAGGCGCCAAATTGCTGGTAGTCGTTACACTTTTGGGGTTTCTAAAACAGTCCCAACGTCATTGTTTTGCCTTATTTTTGATTAAGTAATTTATAATTGTTATTTGGGTAAAGTAGTATATTTGGGATTTTCGATTACAGAACGTGGTTGATGTAACCCTTGGACGAGTATTTAGCAACCCATCACAATGTTTTACGCACATTTTGTGCTGGCCAAGAAAGGCCCCTTGGCCAAAATTTGGCTAGCGGCTCATTGGGATAAGAAGTTGACTAAAGCTCATGTGTTCGAGACCAATATCGAGAAATCTGTGGATGGTATTTTGAAGCCAAAGGTGAAAATGGCTCTCAGAACTTCAGGCCATCTGTTGCTTGGTGTAGTAAGGATATACTCAAGGAAAGCCAAATACTTGCTTCAAGATTGCAATGAAGCATTCGTCAAAATTAAGGTAAATATAATTTTTTATTCATCAATGCATCACCACAATAATCAATCATTGATAATATTATACGGTCATAACATTTCGCTATGGATTACTAGAAACAAAGTAGAGAGATTACATCATGTTCAAGAAGTCTATACATTTTACATGATATATTGTATTTGATTATTATATTAGTAAACATATCTGTTATATTGCCAGTGGTATGTATATTCTGTTTGTGTTAGTTAAATTAGTCCAATAATTTGTCTTTATATCTACAGATGGCCTTCCGGCCTGGCATGGTAGATTTACCAGAGGAGCACAGAGAAGCTGCTATGAATGCAATTACCTTGCCTGAAGTATTTCACGATTTTGATACTGCTATGCCTGAGTTGAAGTAAGTATACTGATGTGCTAATAGTTTAATATGTGCTAATTGTTTAAATATTCTACTCTATTAGTAATAACTGGCAACACAAAGATTGTGTGACTAAGCCATTAACTTGACATTTTGCCAATGTCAAGTGAAAATGTATCTAAAGTACCTAACAATAAATTGTATGGTAGATTGAGTCAAACAAGATATCGGGTTAAGCTCCTATGAATACCATATCTTGGTTGAGTGGTCATTAGTACTGTCCACAAATCAAGGAGTCTCAGATCAAATCCGACACAGTTTATGCTATTGGACAGTTTTTTTCCTGTCATACTTCTTTTCCTGGAGTTTTGACATATTTTTAGCTTCTTATTATGAATTTTTGTGAGTGCCCAAGTTTGGCAACCATAAGTAAGTACAGGAAGTTTGCAGGTATCGAAAAGTTTCCGCTTGATGGTTACCTTGGTTTCACATTTTCTCATAATGTCTTTCAAGCCCCAATATTGTTTCCAAGTGTTTCCAATAGTCCAAAGGTGTGGACTGGGCTTGATCAGTCAGTCAGGCAAGATTTTGCCTTTTATATAAAATAGATTACGAGCACTCCACCCGTGACTTTGTCTGTGTGTGTGTGTGTTTTTTTTTTAAATCAAATAGCCTATGTTCATCGGGGATAATGTAGGATTCGAAATGTAAAAGAATTATTCAAATTGGTCCAGTAGTTTCGGAGCCTATTCAATGCAAACAAACAATGAAATCTTTCCTCTTTATAATATTAGTATAGACAAAAAAGATAGCTCTCATTTGATGCCTAATAATGAGAGTAAGAACAGTGTTATTATTTTTTTTTCAAATATAGAAATTTCAACTTAAAATATGTCATGGGCGGGCGGCAACCACTGTCAAGTCCACTAATGTCACATGGCCATTAGCCCTGCGCCAGTGACTAGGCCGACTAGAAGAGGTGTATAGTTTTATTTACCAAACTAAAATGTATTATAACTTTGATATGTGTTGTATCGAAGTGTAATAGGCTAAAACTGTATCGAAGTGGAATAGGTTAAAACTGTTGATGATTTAGTAATGAGGTCTGAGAAATATTTTTTTTATTTCTTAGAATTAAAATTTTATGAAAAAAAAAAAGAAATTTCACAAGCTCACTGCCTTTTCTTTCTACTTCAGATTGCAGAAAATTTTGAAAATATAGAAATTTCTGTGCCTCTTTTAACTGAGTTTTCAATGATAAAATTATTTAATTTGGACTAATATTAAATTAAAACTTATGCCAAAAACCTATATTCAAATATAGACAATCTCTGTCCCATTATTATCATTTGTTAGAATTTTATATTATATGTTGTATTGCAGTGAGGTAGACATCGAAGCACAGTTTTCTCTCAACCAATCCAGAGCTGAGGAAATCACTATGCGTGAGGATTATGGCTCATTGAATTTAGTGACCCATGATGATGGATTTGGTGATATGGGCTTTGACACTGACAATCCTGATATAATGAGAGAAGCTATTGGGTCTGAAGGAGGTCTTGAACAGGTAATTATGGCAATTTTCGAATAATGTGGCTATATCTAATATGTGATTCAAAGAAACAGTTTCAATGTATTGCTTTAATTGGCAATGAGACTTGTTTTTAATTGAAAACACTAAATTATTATTCCAATGAAATAATTATGGTTAAACATGTCATGTGGAAATATTTCACAAAAATTATTGTTATAAAGTTGTTTTCACTCATGTTATGTCTGCTATAAATTACTCACTACCTAATTCACAACTTTAAACAGATGAATATTATGTTTCAATATTACATTTCCATTATTTATAATTACTTTCTACCACTAAAATAACTACAATCTTATAAGAAACATTTAACATTAGTCAGTTATTCATAACTTCTATACAAAAAAGTATTCTTAAACCATTAATAGAATTCTGTTATTAATTTTGAATTACAATTTCTTTCTAAAAACATTGTAAGTGCAATAAAATAACTTAAAATAATTCTTAATTCTCATTTTCTCCTATCCTAATAGAGTATTGTAAAAAAGTAGTGGTATAAATTGAGTATGAAAATCCTCTTTTCAGAGCAACCTATTATTTGCGGACGGCTCATCGTTAGAGCTAGCAAACAAAGAGCCCGGTGTTGCCAGCACTAGTGCAGACGGTGTGACGTCACTGGCTGCGCCGACGCACGATGGACGCATGGAGGCCGCGCCGCACACGCCTATGGACGACGGCTTTGGTGGCACTATCGGAGATGTAGCTGATTTTGGACGTAAGCTTTTAAACATACAATACATTAAATTGAACTACAATAGGAAGTAATAGCTACGATTAATCAAGTTACCCCATGAAAATGACAGTCACCTAGAGTGTACTAAAGCCTCAAAAAAACTACCAAGTGGCTGCCCATGATTCCACCCACTTGTTAGTTGGTTACTGCATCAGTAGCCTATGTGCTATTCTAGACTATAATGTTTTTCTGTGCCAACTTTCATCCAGATCCATTTAGCCATTCAGTGGGCCTAGACTGAGTAAAAAATTAAAAACGATAATGAAGTTCGATGAGAACAAAATTTATGAGATTGGCTTAAACCGTCGTAAAATGACGTGGCGAATCGTCATCTCCAAGTTGAGGATAACAAAGCAAGATAGACAAGCTGTGCCCGCGACATTGTTCGCGTGTTATGATGTTATGTAGCCTATAACCTTCCTCGATAAACGGACTATCCAACACAAAAAGAATTTTTCAATTTGCATCAGTAGTTCCCGAGGTTAGCGCGTGCAAACAAATAAACTCTTCAGCTTTATAATATTAGTGTAGTGATTGAGTACAGTCATCCATCCAAACTGTAACATAAAAATTATCCCTACTTCCCTACTAATATTATAAATGCGAAAGTAACTCTGTCTGTTACTTTTTACGCCTAAACCACTGATGTGATTTTAATGAAATTTGGCACAAATTGGGAGCTTGGGAAAGGACATAGTGCACCTTTTATCGCAAAAAAAATTGGTTGTCTGTAAAGTCGGTTTACTGACGATAGTTGAACGTGACAACGTCTTAAGAAAATACTGATGGAATGGTAGCATTTTTCAAAAGAAAAATTTAATTTCATTTGTTTTGCCGGCCTTACACGAGGTAACGCCGCATGCGTCATGTTTTTTCGTGCGTGCAGCCGGCTCTATCGAATTATAAGACGTTGTCACGTCAAAAAAGGGTATAAAGGGTTGTAATTATGGGATGAAAAATTTAGGTACTTGATAAGTAAATAAATATTTACTCTAGCGTTTTTTAAATTTTTACTTATTTGGGGATGCAATAGGGGAAGAAAGGACGTATGGAAGGCGATATGGTTCCGATTCCTTACCGAGTTGATCCATTTCCACACAATTCCCGGCCCTGGTCTGAAATGTTTTTCCGACTGTAAGCTTTCAACAGCAACTGGGACCACGAGTTTAACTAACACGCCTTCCGATTGCGGAGGAAGATAAAGCGTGTTCCAAAAGTTTTGTCTGCCATCCGACTAACGCACAATTAGCCGTTAAAAATTTACGATCGTTACGAAAAGCAAACTACATTATTTGGCCTATAATAATATACTGTTTAACAGACGCGGGTGGTCTTTTCGAGGGCGATCTGTTTGGTGATGTGACCGCAACCAGCAATACCGCTACAGCTCCCGGCATGCCAGGAACTTCAGCTCAACCACAGTCACTGCAGGTTTGTCTACAACAATTCACTGCATTAATCGAACTAATGTTATCCACATATTGCCTAACACATACACACTAAAATGTCATAATAAAACAGATATACTTGCGCCTGCAGAAGTATCGTAAAATTAATTCATAGCCCGTAAAAGTACGAGGGTGGATTGAAAAGCTCGCGGCCTAACAAAGAAGACAATAAAATGGGATCTAACAATTTTTTTGACGTACACTCTGCCTAGCTCTATGAATTTCTTCCGCTTGCTTTTCAAAAGTTTTATATTGGTTTTAAAAAAAGAAACCGCAAATTCTTGAAAATACTAATAACTGCGGCTTTAATCTCTTAATTTGATGAAAATTTATACCTGAGGTGTTATTTTTTACTTTGGTGACAGATGAAAGCTCCAAGGTACCAAATTAGGAGAATGACCCGGGTGAGGCAATCACAACCACGAATTTTAGCCACTGATTAACAGACTTGAAAATTAGACAAGAAATTTTTTCTATGTCTGCGGGATCTAATACAAAATGGTATGCACTGAATGCCTTCTGGGCGTCAGAATTTTTCTGTTAGAAACTAGAATGCAGGATGCAGGATGGTTTTAAAATGTTATATTTTTAATTTTAATGCTGCACTGACTTCTTGCCGCATTTTATTTACACTTTACTTGGAAGGCAAAAGAATTTATGTGTATACAGCCGTATGTTTAGTTAGTTTCATTCAAAAACGATCTTGTTTAAATTATTGGCCACAAGGCTATCCAATTAAGATTAATAATGTTATTTTATCCCGGTGTTATCTCGGAAAACGTACTTTTAAATACGAAATTCAAGAAAAAAAAGATACCGAAGGCGTGGCTGTATGGGTTAGACCGCTTTGCCTACCCTTAAATAGGGAAATTTAAGAAAAAAAAACTACAGCTGTCATTCTGTCAATTTTAATCTCTTCGTAATAATTGGCAGTGTGGCTTACACCTTCGCCTGTTCTATTCAAAGGACGAATACAAACTACTACTACTACTACTGAATTTAATCTCTATTAGTAGTAGTAGAAATTTCTCAAAACTCACCAAAGATAATTTGAAGATATTTTCCCCACATAAATTATAGATTTTTCCCAGTCTTTGGCACTCATTTTCATTAAAAGCGCAAACATGGCCCAAGTCTCATACTAAATGAGCATTCTCCTTTCTTATAATGGGCGGCCGCGCTAAACATTAAATCAATTTTGAACAGTTAATTTCACTTGATGGTTATATTAGGCGGAGATAGACGCGGCTGGGGTAGCGAGCGGGGAGACTGGCGAGGCGGCGGCTGATGCGCCGGATTCTGATGACGACATGGGAGATCACTACGACGCTGGGAACTCGCCTCATCACAGGTAAATACAGTACATCACACACACGCACATGCCTATATGGAATTTGATGCAAAAACAAAGAAAAGCGCGGCAACAAATTGGCTCCCTTAATTTAGATTTTTTTTCCGGTATCACTCTAATTTATGGTCCTTGGACCCGGATTAGTAAGATTCTATAATGAAAGGGGAAAGGGGTTAGAAAATCATCAAAATTACTTACATCGCGTAGTTAATGTATGCCCGTTTAAGGTCGTATAGGCACACTTATTGTATTTGGGGTTGGTCCAGTATCACTCCCTATTAACATACTGCTAATAGATTATGATGATTTTTTTTTTCGATTTTTGATGATTTTGTTTAGATTTTTTTTTCAGCTATCTTTTGAATGGGTATAACCCCAGTTCTCAACTTTCCCATTTCTCATCACAGGTGACGATTGGGAATAACCATCTCTCGGATTTTTCCCATCCGCCACCAGTGGTCAAGACTGGAAATAACCTGTTCTACATGATACCTATTTGGGCTAGATAATTGGTGTGAGCGTGGAAATATATTAAAACTTTACCATAGATAGTAGGAACTATAGCCGAGACCATTTACGTACACGCAGGAGACTTAGGCGGCCTGTCAATTCAAAAGACAGCTGTAAACTACATATTTGCTTATTTTTGTAAAAACTTAGTTTACGGGTATGCGGAAATAGTTATCTATCAAACGCAATTTAATATGGCTTCGTGTACAGTGCCTGGGTGTAATTCATCTAGAGATCAAAATCCTCATAAATATTCATTTCACAGGTAAGTACGACTGAAATATTTAGCTGTTTCTATGCAGTAATTTAAAAAATGTTAGATTACTTTTATACAAAAATTATAGTGAAATTTTACGATATTTCAGTATGTTTAAGTTATAAATGCATAGGAATTATATTTAAGCTAAAAACTAACACGTGAAATTCCTCATATTTCTAACCCCACTACTATAGAGATTGACACCTATCGATAACTTTTTAATAGGTATCGATATTTTCTTAGTTGACAAAGGTATCAGTGTATCTGGCGAAGTAGTAATCAAACTTTAAGGCGCCTTCCTCACCGGCTCGGTGCGTTTCAATTTTGTTGCCCTAGTCGATTCAATGCCAATCTGTAATCGTTAGTAATTTTAAATAATAATAATAAATTTCCACGCTCACACCAATTACCTAGCCCAAATTAAGTATTATTAAGAACTTGTGCTATGGATACTAGATAATGGACAAATATACATAATAATCTAGATATTTCATAAATAAACTTAAATAAATATATAAACAACCATGACTCATGAACAAATATTTGTGTTCATCACACTAACATTTGCCACTACCAGGACTCGAACCCGGACCGCCCGATGTGTAGGCAGTGTTACTGATCACTCCACCACGACGGCGTTATAAATCTATGAACTTTACCATTCTCCATGGTTTGATCCATTTTTTCGTTAGCAATATAATTTAACTAAACAGGTGAATCCTGACAAGAGTTAATATGAAATTGTGTGATGAATTATCAGTTGGGGTGGGTCGCCGGCACACGAACCGGCAGCGAGAGAGATGGAAGATGCTGCAGATCTGATGCCGCCTCCTGCTGTGCCTAGACCGCCATCGGTTAGGCCTATGGTAAGTTACTGGAAATAAAGTCTTATAATACACACTTTAAGAGCGGCATTTGCTTGACTCCCGCCCCGTTTTTCTACTCTGGTGTTAAGTTATTTGGGGTCGTCACAAATACGTCACCATACTGCTGTTTTGGCATACTTTTGTGACCAGAGACACCAATCTTTGTGGGTGTGCACTAGTTTCGCCATGATTTGTCCGTTATAAGACAATTGAAGCTGCCTGTTCTAACGCATACATTTGATCATCGCCGATCCTACGGACGCTGACATTTCACCTTCTCCGTTCTGCCATTTTGTATCGGTCCTTGGTGTGTTTCGCAGTGTATAGGGAATGTGCCCAACGAAGGTGCTGCAAACAGATGTTTTAATAAATAAAATATAAATAAAATGTTTTTATTTTCAGACAACAGGGGTCCATAGATTGTTAGAATGTTGGATCGTAGCAATTGGCAAGAAGTCATTATCTGTCCCTATGGGAGAAAGGCGTGACTTTATGCGTTCTTCATTGTTAACGACACCACCAAACGATACCCCTAGGGGTGTCGTTGACAAATAGGTGACTGTCGTCGCCAAACCTTTTTTGGCAACCGCACCCCTAGGGGTATCGTTAACAATGAACGACTTAATTATATCTATGTATGGTACCGGTGGATGCGAGCTTCACCCAGAAACTTAACCACTGAAAACTGAATCTTTAATATTTGTTCATAGGAAGTAGACGGAGGTGCAGCGGAGGCAGAACGGCCTCCTTCCCCCGTACCAGGGTCGCCGGCGGCCGCTCCGGCGGACAACACGACACTATTGCATAATGACGAGGAGTCGTTTGCGCTTGCGCCGGTCGACGCTACCGTACTTAAAGGTGAGTCTTATTTCCTACCAAGAAAGACTAGTACTACTGAGGAACTGCAGCCAAGTTGATCACATGGAGCTACGAAAAGTAAACTGAAGGATATATATGCCCCTGTAGTGACTATTGGAATAATCCAGTCCTAGTGCTGGATTTATATCCAGAAGAGACTAATGTTAATTTAGTGAAGGGTATTTTTAGTTTATTTAAAAATCTATTATTTCTTTTTGTTTTTTTGATCGGTAAAAAAAGGTTCTGATGCTTCTTAACAAATTTACATGACTAATATGTAGATAGATACAAGTGTCAATATTCTGTGTTTAAAAAAGTAGGGTCTACATGAATCCATTTGTTTAATATTTGTTAAAATCCTCAAACATTTTTTCGGTAATATGAATATTTTATCTATATCAGAAGAGTTTCCCCACAATATGATTCCATAGGATAGATAACTTTTTTAACTGTTTTTTTTATTAATAAAAATATTGGGATTAAGCTACCCAGTGGTGGCGGTTGGGACATACACGCCCGTATTCACAAACAATACTTGTCTAAGTAAAAAAAAAGAAAGACATTTCTCAGTGCGTTCCATATGGCAAGGCTTTTGAGGTCTCATTGTGCGCGTGGACGCACAGGGTTGACAAAACCTATTCATGACAATACTTGAGGGAGGATGGGCACTATGCGTACTTTAAAATGAACACACAGCTTAGGTAGCTAGCAACGTCCAGATGTCAAATGTTTAAAGTTTGAAGTAGTAAAATGTCAGTACATTCAACAATGTGAACTAGGCAACGAACCAATCACAGAGCTGAGCAATGCAATGCGTTTACTTAACCAAGAGTCGAGAAACCTCATAGTAATATTTCTGAATGCTATCCCAAGTTACAAGTCGCTTGAAGTCTTCAAAAGAAATTGTTTGTTAGTTTTTTAAAAGCACTGAGTTGTCCATGTATATCTTTGTGACTCTTTTTCTCTATCTACACTACCTTATATAATAGATACAATAAGATTACAACCTAAAAGTAGCTGCAAGCTTATTTCTGAAATTCATTTGCGAATTGAAAAAATATATCTCTTTATTTTCGTCCATTATATCTTCCACAGGCATAACAAAAACGAAACGCAAACGCAAGCTCATAGTGGATGAAATCAAGAACATCACCGGCGAAGAGATGAAGAATCAGCTTTCTAACACATCGGATATAGTAACTACATTGGACTTAGCGCCGCCTACGAGAAGACTTATGCATTGGAAGGAGACGGGCGGTGTAGAAAAATTGTTTACCTTACCTGCTAGGCCAATACCGTCTAGAGTATTATTCAAGGTAATTATAGTTTTATACCTTAATTATTTTAATTTATAACACAAACAAAAGCAGAGGTATTGTAATTAAACGGGAAACTCAAAGAAAACTAAATTTAGGAAAGGAAAATATACAGTTGTCTTGTGATCAAAATAATGAGGTTCGAAGTGTAAGCGATTGGTTGCAAGCACTTCTTCGTTGTTTTCAATATCTTGAAGATCATCCGTTGGTTCATTTGGACATATACTTAAATGAAGGTATAAACCTGGCAAAAGGGTGGCAAGAAGACACTTCAATAACGACGCTATGAACTTTCTTGTTGCAGTTTTTGTGAACTACCGACAAAACTATAATTATTATTGGTCTGTCTATATTTCAAGTTGTTCCATCCGTATTTTTAAAAAATATTCCTGTTACATTTTTTTTATTACGTCTATTTTACAACTGACTCATGCTCTTAACCTTATGCTTGGTGTGATATCAATTACTGTACTCTAATGACAAAACAATGATAGATCACGTTTATGCAATAGCAAGCAATTTTTGTATAATTAAGTACGAATGAGGTTCTGCTGGATAAATAATGGACGGACGGTACGGACACGCAAATATTTTTCTGATGAATCCGACAAGCGGTATATGGTTTAAATCTAACGTAAAATTAATATTATGCAAAAAAAAAAAAGTATAAGTTAACCTCTGTATCATTTGTCAACAGAAATATCAACGTAACATGACGTTACGAAGTGAGACTGAAGAAGGAGAAGCGAGATCACCCGACCCTGAACCGGTGCGGAGAGGAGGACGTAAACGGCGGCATGAAGAGGTTAGTTACATAATTGATACATAGTCATCATTTGGATGTCCTGCTCCCAATTTTATTGGGGGTCGACGTAATGTTTTTTCTCTTCCATATATATGTGTCAGCCGTCATCGCAGCATTGACTCCTTTCTTTTCTTTTCATATCATCTCTCACACAATCTATCCATCTTTTCTTCGGTCTTCCTCGCCCTATATACCCGTCCACATTCATGTTCATCACGCTCTTGATAGTATCACTCTAATAATCACAAAATCTGCCCTTTTGTAAAAAGAGCTTTGGGTAAAATTTTTGTTACACATAGAGACAGTTATTGCAGCCATAAGCGCCATCAGCATCATTTCAGCCGAGAGACACCCAAGGCTTTCAGTGAACCAATAAACGTAACCATTGAGCCATGGTAAAAATCAATGAGTGAGAGAAAAAATTACACATTAGTATATCACTTAGCTCGTAGTTACTTTGAACCCAAAACAGTGAAAAATTGCGGATTGGTGGATGGAGTATAGGGTGATCAATACCCCTTTGCCGATCAATTAGTCGCCTTCTACGACACCCACTGGAGATTATGGGGTGTAACATCACCCCTATTCTACTCTGCCGGAATCACACGTCTAGAGCTGTTTTTGAGTCCCCACTATTGAATAGCTTATTTGTATTACTGATTACGACAAAATCATAGTTTACTCTCAAAATGTGACAACGTCTCAGTACGTTAACGTTGAGTTGATAGTATCATAATTTTCGAAGTAGCAGATGGTCTTCTTCTTTTATTTAATGGCAATTAGTCGTTTTATTAGGGGAACAACATTCCTGCCAAAGGAAACTCACTACATTTTGATATTTTCCCGCTGTTGATCAAATTCTTGATGTTTGCAATATATATGGGCGTCACATATTTTAATGCATTTAGGGAGTGCAAGGAAATTCATGGCAACAGACCACAAAATCTTTATTTCAATGATTCCTCATAACTGATCGTCAACACGGATGCTTATGCAACGAAACGACACCACTTTCACTCCACAAAATCCACTCAGAAACAATTTTGAATTATTGAAATAAAGATCGACATCCAGACGCCATGGTTTCCCGCCAAACACCTGCTTTCATGGATTTGTGATCGTATACATTAATGGGAATAAGGAGTTTATGAAAGTTCTACATAGTTCTTAAACCACACCAAAAGTGGACAGGAATGTTATTTAGTATTTGTACAATTTAGAATATAATTTTATAAAATAGGTACTAGATTATTGTATAATTTGTTTAGACAATCCAACCACCGGAGACTCCTGCGCCGGCGCCTATACCGGAAGTGGAGCCCCCCACTCCTGCCCCACAAGAATACGAACCTTCAGTTGGTTAGTATACACTTCTTAACACCCATTTTCATATATGTATATAACAACTACACATACGGTGGACTTCGTACCCATTTAACATTGCCAAACATTACATGGATTCATTTGCAATTATTCAGTGTGTCATATTTTGTGGTGAATGATACATGCACAATAATGTCGTTTTAAAACTTTCACCCATTGTAATATTGCAAAGCGCCTTTCTAAAACGTTTACTACATTATTTTCTTATTATATAATGTTGACGCTTTTTATTTTTTTTCTTACTATTTTTTCAAATTTTAAATATTTTGCCTATGTATATTGAAAAGGCTCAAGTCTGTATTGATTGATAATGTAATGTTCCATATGGTCATAGAGTTTTATTAAATTCTGAACATATTCTCAAAGACCAACAATTACTACACAAAGTAGATTGGTTACATAAAAAAGTAACTTTAACCCTTGAAAATTGACAATTGCCACTGACAGTCAAGAATTATGGTTACTTCACAATAATATCGCATTGCTATTTTATTATACTCCATAAATAAACGTGGTAAACATTAACATTCATTGCTTATCCCCCAATTAACTAACATTTTGGTGCATGGCTAGAATCTGAACGAGTGGCGGAAGCGGCAGGCTACCCGCAGACACCGAGACCTGATGAAATTGAACCTCCTCAAACCCCAGGTATAATAGTAATAATATACGTGTGATTTCTTACTACATACTGAAGAGTTTCCAATCCTAGAAGTTGAAAAGATTCATGATCCGGGTCAAAGGACCATGTTTTAAAGCATATACATTCATCTCATAATTATATCACATCATAATATATTGGCTAAAAATGGGCTTTTAAGCGGAGCAATTGTTTACCAAACGTAATTTTTGGCGAAAAAAAGGATTAAAACATATTTGGTCATTCGTCTGTATCAACCGTGTATTTTTTAGCTTAACTTTCTAGATCATTATGAAGATAAAGACTGACATAAGATTCTATCTGAGATAGTAAGCTCCATTAACTATACTCTTCATTGTGTTGTTTTTGTCGGTAGGGACCATAGATATAGATAACTGTAGATCGGCAATGTGAAAGAGAAAGAGCATACTAACGCGTATATAGACAGACGAGACCATTTCACGTACACGCAGGCGGCCTAAATCGGCCTGTCAGTCACGTTGAAAACACAGCAACTGTCAGATTGCAGTACTATTTTTCGTGCACACATGCGCATTACACACACATCAATGCATTTTTTGTCTCGCCCTTGTCGATTCATTGCTAATCTAATAAACGTCTGTAATTTTAAATCTATTGTAGGGACAGTTAATTGCGTCAGGGTCAATGTCTTAATTTGTCTTAGTACAGCTTATCATCAGGAGAGTTTTGTTGTAGTATTCGAACTGACCAAAACGGTTAGTGGCCTTCCACTACATAGGGTAGATCATGAAATCACATCATCATGAGTTCACAAATTGATATAGGCAACAACAATACAATGCACGCACGTACCTGGGACTGCTGCTGCACTCGATGAACTTTCACCACGATTAGAACTTCACGAGCAGACGATCAAAGAATAGCTATGAGTAACTGTTCACACGCAACGATGGCATATGCTGGGGCCGCACTTGCGCCTATCGTCACGAAGCTTCGTGCTAGGACACGATACACGCAGATGTGACCGGCCGTTATCGGCTATCGTCACGAATATTCGGGTTGCTTGTGCGTTATCGGCCGGGAGGCGGTACGTCAGGGTTTTAGCGCGCTAACCTATCGCGCTGCGTGGTCAGACATGCGTTGTTCATTTCGAAGGTTGTTCTCCATTAGTTCAGACGCGTACGGGTGACTAAGTATACGATACAGCTGAGTTATTTTTTATAATAAATGCATTACGTAATTATTAGCACACAATTTAGAAGTAAAGAAAGTGATTATGCATAGTTAAACGCAAAGAAGGATAATAATACTATGCAATTTACACGTCTGGAAATGATTTCGGCCATCTTGGATTATTGCACGATAGTTCGTGCAAATAAAGAAATGCCACATGCTTTATCGCGATGACTTTGCTCGGGCCGCACTTGCGTGTATCGTACGAAGTATCGCCACGCATTACTTCGGGACGATAGGCGCAAGTGCGGCCCCAGCATTAGAGTGTAGGTGTTAACACGATCAAGACGCAATTGCAAGTACGTGTTTGTTCGATACAGTGGCGAACGGGGGCGTATCAGCCACCCGCAATGCAAAAGCTCCGAACTTTTAAAAGTACCGCGCACATAACGGCCGTTAATTTTGGCTGTTTTGTGTTGCCACATTGATTTATGAAACTTCGATTATGGTAACGGAACACTTGTAGAGTACATTATGAGAGAAAAGTATGCTTGTGCTCTGAAAATAAACCTTGTTATTCATTATTTGTTGCAGGCATGTTAAGTTCGCTTGGCCCCCCTCTAACGCCGGGAACACTGGGCCCACTGACGCCTGGCACCCTACTCCAAGGCGGAATTACGCCGCATCTACATCATTCTATGACACCAGGTAGGTAATCTGTTTTTTTTCTACCCCATTTTGTTAAGAGGTCAGATACCTGCGATCATACATATAATCATACTCCCAAAAGGGGTTGAGCAGACCCTCAAGTAATATTTGGTTACACAAAAAGCCACATCTAGCAGATGTATTTACAATTTGGACTATTCCGGGGTGATAACAAGTTACAAATTCTTATAGGTGGCCTTCAGCATGGAGGAATGACACCAGCGGGATTACAGCACGGAGATCAAGCAGACCTTGGTGGAATGACCCCTGCAGGGTTACATCATGGTGGTGAGTAACTCGTTAAGTCTCTCTCTCCCTCATAATCTCTCTTTTGTTATTATAGAATTACGTTATTGTAGAGATTAGGCATAACTCCTTCTAACACCATTTCAAAGTGCTTCATAATGATAAAATATTTAATATACTTGTGAGTATTTTATGTGCAATAAAGAGTATTCTATTGAAAATTACATTTAAACTTATGGTATTCTACACAGTTTGCAAGGGCAGATAGATCTCTTCCAGTTATGAATGTTAATGATACTGTATTTAGACTTCAGCAAAAGTTTTCAAGTTGACAATCAAATGCTTATAGAAATTTTACGTTCCGAAATTTTATTAATAGATTATTTAAGCATAATTCACTGCTGCAACTATAAATGTTATTTAGTTCCTCATAAGCAATAATAATTGTTGCTTAGCTTTCATTTGTACCCTTTATAAACTGTCAATTTCTTAGGGTATCGTTAGATCAATTTCAATACAAACGGCGAAATAGTAAGAAAGGAATGTCAATAATTTTGATATTTCTTTGCGACTGGATAGTTATTCTTAATTATTTTTCAACAATATTAAATTTTATTTTATTTATTGACATAGATTTTAGAATAGTTTAATATTTTCTCTTGTTTTTTACTTTACGAGGAAGCACTTGGCCATGATAAAGTATCCGACAGCGAATGTGGAAGTTATGTAGCTTATCCCAGAACACTCAACTTTATCATTAACTGGATAACAACAAGGCTGTTAACCCTTGTTTTGGCAGACAGCTAGATGGACTTGGAACCACAAACTAATATAAATGAAAACTTTGCTAGGGATGACTCCAGGCGGAATGACCCCAGGTGGTATGACCCCCGGGGCTATGGCAGGACTAGAGTTGGACAACGGCATGACCCCCGGTGGACTCAGCCACGGAGGGTTAACGCCGGCGGGGTTACATCACGGCGGTATGACGCCTGGTTAGTACACTCCAGATCCATAGTAATAACAGTTTTAGATTTCACAGGTTACAACAAGTTCCTATACTTCCCATTAGCGTTTATTTTAATATAAACGCTTCTTAAAAAAAAACTTCTAATGAAACTGTGAAATCCTAATGAAGTGGACTTTGCCAAGTACTTTTAAATCGTCTAAAACTCTACGTACTCTTCGGACGAAATAATAATTGTTCTATTTAAAATATTATTATTATGCTGGTGGAGAAGAACCGGCGCAATAGCTCCCACAGCTTACAATTTGGTAACGTCAGATAATAGTTACAAGTCATCTGTTTTCATGCAAATTCAAGAGTCTAGACGTGGTAATGCGATGCATACGTGGCGTACGTAGGATTCAGTATATCACTGCTTCAATGAATAGTTACAGTAGGGCGGTCTTTCCGTACCCTTAGTATGAATTTTGATAGTTTTCGAGCTCGATCAAACTTATCGTCTCTTTCCATACATTGCCCACTGTTTCTGATAGTTTACGCTAGAGGCGCTAGTGGGCAATGTATGAAAGATACGATACGTTTGATCGAGCTCGAAAGCTAACAAACTCATACTAGGGGTACCGTTGTCAAAATTGAACACACAATCGCGCGCGTAAGAACGTGTGTTTAAATAATCTTCTAAAATATTACCCGTATATTCGGTATTCAGCGGCGAATATACTATTCGTTGCAAGTCTATTGATAATGTAAAAAATGGCAGGTGGCTTGGACCATGGCGGTATGACGCCAGCTGGTCTACAACACGGCGGCTTAACCCCGGCGGGCTTACACCACGGAGGCATGACGCCCGGTGGGTTACAACACGGGGGGATGACGCCCGGTGGGTTACAACATGGGGGCATGACGCCTGGTGGGTTACAACATGGAGGGATGACGCCCGGTGGGCTACACCATGGAGGGATGACGCCGGGTGGGCTACAACACGGGGGTATGACGCCGGGTGGGCTACAACATGGAGGGATGACACCTTCGGGTGAGTTGACGGAGAAGGCCATAAGGCTAGGATTTCCCAAATATACTGATAATTCTATAACTAATATAGTTTGTCCACTTCGCTCTAATGTTATCTTAGGGTGCGTTCCAAAACGATTAGGGTAGAGTAAATTTTACTCTAAGCCGTTTCTAAAATACACCAGAGTGAAACCGAATGTATGCGAAAATTTACTCTGATAGTATCTTAGGGTAAAATTTACTCTACCTTTACTCTACCCCGAGCGTTTTGGAACGCACCCTTAATAAACAACTATGACAGAATAGCCTATCATATTTGAATGTAACTGCTGAATTGGGGCTTCTCCCAGGATTTTTTTTCCCACAATACAAAGAAGTTGTGAAGATCACATATTGATAAAGACCAACTTAACTTAGGGTGCATTCCAAAACCAGGTGAAGCTAAGCTTTTTTCTTCTAATTGGTGTAAAATAACTTTAGTTTAACAAAACTAACCAATGGTGTAAGCGCTTCTTAATAACGACCAATAGTGAGCTATCATTTACTTTACCCCGAGTAAATTGAAATCGTTTTGGAACGCACTCTGAATCGCAAATTTGTAAATACAAACAAACATAGACTGCTAAAATCATAACCCTTCTTTTTGGCTTCGCCGGTAAAAAGGAGTTTAGTGACCAGGATTAGAAAAATATAGTATTTTATAAAGTAAAAAATATATTGTCACAGGGTTACATCATGGCGGGCTATTACAACACGGGCTAGACCAGATGCCCATGTTACCTCAACTGGGATCCGAGCCTGCGCTGCTTAGAGCACAGCCCCTACCTTCAGCAGACCCCATGCTGCATCCGCTGCATGACCACCCTGAATACCAGGTAACATACATTGTTATACAGGTTGGAAACTTTCAGCGTGGCAGTGAGGGAAAGTAAGGAACCGTAGCAGCTACACGAAAATTATGTTGAGAGATTATCTATATTTTTTTGCGCAACTGTTAAGATTTTTGTGGGTTAATGTTATGGGCTCAACAAAATTAAAAAAAAAAGATGACACAACTGTCAAATCTTTGAGGTTAAGTTTGGTTATCTTGGCCATAAATTAAAAAAAAAGATGGCAAAGACAATTTCTGTTATTAATCCTACGCTGTCGATTTTTAGTACGTTTAGTTTAGTTTTAATCTCATAATTCGGCAAATAATAAAATCCGAAAATAATATATAGTGTTCTAGATGACCACAAAGCTCCAAATGGTTTCGTAATTATCATAACTTGTTTTTTTGAAATGTTGTCAATTCTTTGAGTTATGTCGGTGACCTTAGTTCTCCTGTAGATCTTATCGTTTCTGATATTATCATAGCCCTCAGAGACAAACTCCGAGCATAGCCTTCTTTATTGCCCTTCGAGTGACCTTGAGCCTTCTTATGAGGCCTGTTGTAAGCGGCCACGCTTCGGTCGTCACTGGAAACATACGTATTAAAGACTTTCATCTTGAGACACTTCTGTAGATGGGTAACGAGTTGCCAAATTTCAGTTGCCCGAGCTCCATGAGGTGAGGCAGGGGACTAGAGCTGGCAAGTATCTATAGGATACGGTTTCTGCTTACCACCAGGCATTCCATATTCTTGTCTGCTTACCAAATACATAAAAAATCCAAAAATGGATACTTGTAAGACTCTTGACACAAGTCAAACCTGTACCAGGTCAATTACACGATAAGGAGAATGATATGATAAAACTAACCGTAATGTAATCTAAATATTGTTACTTTACCCTGACACAGGTATTATACTTAAAAGGAGATCCCAGCCACTTGATATGTAATAGTGTAAAAGATGTGGAATAAATGTCATTTTAATATAAAAATATTTCATTTTCATTTTTTCACAGAGTGGTATGGGCATGACAAACTTAGGATACGATGACCAACCCGGCCACCACAGCCCGCAACATGATTACGATCTACCCCCAACTCCAGAGAATGTGAGTAATAATTGTACATATTGTGTGCTTAAATCACTTAGTTTGAGAATATCTCTGACTTAGAAAGTATGCCAAACAGTGACACTGAAACGACACCAATCGAAATTATGAAAATTTTATTTTCATAATTGCGATTGGAATATATCATGTGGCATAAAAATCAAAAAGCATAATCGTTTTTGTCATAACACATTGAATATTAGGCATAATCATTATAATGCAGAATTGTTGAAAGGCATAATATTAAAAAAATTCATTAATAAATGTAATTTGATGGTTATTAAATATGTAATGTGATGTCAGGCGGAGGAGGGGTCCCGCGAGGTGGGCGAGACAGACGAGCAGTTCGAGGAGCGCGTGCTGAACAGACGCGCGGCGCAGCTGTTCCACGCGATGCGGCCCAAGCTGGCCGTCGGCCTGTGCCTCGCCTTCGCGGACCTCGCGCCGCCGCACAACAACAGGAAACAGGTAACACAACTTATTACTCAAATACGATTACAGTGCGCTCGCCGAACAGAGATAATTTCGTACAAGGACCTTTCAGTCGAATTGTAAAGCAATTTAATAAAAACACAATAAATTCAAGTAACTAATCATTTATTTCTTATAAAAGTTATAATTCATATACAGGCTGTAAAAGACATGAACAGTCAAACGAGAACCATGTATTCTGCTCACCATCATAACATTTTTCTTCCTTTAGACTATACCTGGGAAATTGATAGTTACGATTTTATTGAAGGTGAAAGTTATCATTTTTTGTAGTATTTCATAACAAAAAATGGTTTCAAAACGTTAGCGTTCAATGTAGCTCACTCGATGCGCACGGACACTAACGAACGGACGGGGCCGCCGTCTGGCAAAATTATCGCGGTTTTGCGAGTTGAGCCCTTTATATTGCGTGGTACAATTTGCAATTTTTATTAACACCAAAAAATAAAAATCATTTACCAGCAATATTTTTTTTGAAATATGTCTTATTTTGATGTATAGAATACATGGTTCTCGTTTCACTGTTCATGTCTTTTACACCCAGTATACATACATTGAAATTGGTACAGTTTTAATTTTGCTGAGTTCGGAGAAGTATGCCAACATAACATTTTCTGAAAAACGATTGGCTTTTTTTCTCTTCTCTCCACACAATAAATTCGTCGTATGTAATTATGTAGCGACTTTTTGACTTTTCCGGTAAAATGTTCTCCGAAGCATTTTGTGCAATTATACTGAGTTCCGGTGGTGTTAATTCAAATCAAATATCGTCGAAATTACTCATTTTGTGCAACAAACAACTAAACTCGCAAATATTTTTTTTGGGAAATGGAGCCAACGTAAAAGAATATTAGCAGAGATTTTGAGATACAGCCAAGTCTTCAGTAGATTTTTTTTATTGATATGAAATGAAAATGAAATTTAATGAAATGAAATGAACCCTAACCTAACTCATTGAATCAAATTATTAAATCTGATATTGAAACAAATTAGTAGCTTCTTTTTAGAAATATTTGCATGAATCATAAAAACTTCTGATTTTTTTTTAAGTAAAAACTTCGTGGTTGTTTTTTTTAATAGACAATATTTTGACAGTTGGGAAAGAGAACGCACGAGTTCGGAAAAGGTAAAGAAAAAGCACGAGTATGTAATAGCCCACATCCCGAACGCTATACGTTCCTGCAATACGCCATTTTTTGAGCAACTGTATTAAAAAAATAATTTCAATTTACGAATCCTATTAAATTTTAAAGTAGCCGGTATTAGAAGCGATCATAATTATGCCCTACACAATAAGGTTCGAGGTGCTGTTTTTTTTTGTTAAATATTCCCTGTTACGGGACGGCAAAGGGATCTAGCCCATACAGCCAAGTCTTCAGTTTTATTATCTTCTTTCTTGATGTTCGCATTAAAATATGGGCGTCACACAGTTTAATGCCTCTAGGGAGTGCTTGGAAAGAAATGCATGACAATAGACCTCATGATTGTGACTGATGAGAATTGTATAGTGGGATTTCCAACCACTATACAATTCTCAACGCCACATAAAAAACCTTTATTTCAATGATTCCTCATAACTGTTCGTCAACACGGATGCTTATGCAACGAAACGACACCACTTTCAATGCACAAAATCCACTACGAAGCAATTTTGACTTATCGAAATAAAGATCGACATCCAGACGCCATGGTTTCCCGCCAAACACTAATGCTGTGTTTTTTCAATTCTATTTTTGGGAAAGCAAAGGGATCTTAAATACGCTAAATTTATTCAGCTTTCAGAAAATATATAACACAAGCACAATTTGGTTCTATTTTGTAGGTTCAGGGTTATTTTTTTCAAGTCAGTCAACATTTTATTATTGACTAACCACGACTTTTTACTGAGTTGACAAGTTAGCACTTTTTGTAGACTCATAATCCGAGCCTTAGGTAACATTTGGTTACATATAAAGACAAATGTGGCGGCCCACAAAATAGTGACATGTTGCCAGCCTGTCGTGTATAAAATATTTATGTTGAATAAATCTATCTTCAGGAACAATCGATTATACCTGGACTGTTGAGATGATTTTGATTGTATCGTCTGTTCCTGGTGGTTGGCTTTTGTTTGTTTGTTTACTGAAGGAGTGTAACTTTTTGGGTTTGGTGCCCCTTTTATGTGGGCGACAGGATGTCAACCTGTTACTTTTTTTTGGACGCACTGCATGGCCCATACTGCCAGATGTGACTTTGTGTAACGAAATGTTACCTAAAGCTCTGCTCAACCCCTGTTGGAACTACGAGCGTGATCGTAATTATGTATGTATAATCGATTTATTAATGACATAATATTTTTTTATTGCAGGTGGCGCAAAAGTTCTACAGTTTACTTGTTCTCAAGAAGCATCAAGTGTTAAAATTAGAGCAAAACGAAACATATGGACCTATCACAATTAGCAAGGGCGACCAGTTTGAAACTGATTCTATCTAGATAATAGTATTATGTTACATAATTATTATTATTTATATTGTAAAATACTTATATGTTCCTTGAGTACAGCAAAGTTATTGCCGCACTCATAGAACACGCACGAAAAGAGAATATCAAAATGATAGTTTGTAATAGTTCTTAAAAGATGAGCTATAAAGAGTATTTGGTGAGGTTTAGATGTAACATTAGATTTTACGGATACTAGGTGGAGCCAAAAATAATTGTGTAAGTTGGCCTTGTGACTCGAGTGCACAGAAACAATAACTTAACATTTACATTTGGACCAAATAATATTACGAGTGTTGATCTCATAAAAAAGCAGATTGTGTAACAAAGCGGACAGTTTCTTTGCACTCGAATCGCGAGCGAATGACAGTTTTGACTTGGAATTATGTTCAATTAACGTGACTTTTAGAAAATGCCTTATTTTGTTTTGCTGTAGGTTAAATCACGATAGTTATTAATATTTACCAACAACTTTGCGGTTTCATATTGCACGTTGCATATCAATCGATGCTCGTAAAGGAGAACCAAGCAAGAGTTGCCAATGAGTTTGTAAAGTTATTGTTGACAGCTTCTCATTGCGGTTATGAGCGCGACGGCTAAAACGCAAAATGTCTAAAGAATTCATCATACAATGCCTGAAACTCAAAATTCCTAATACAGAACTAGGTCTAGATAGTACTAGATCTAAAATACTTAATATTAAAAATATACAGACGTTAATATAAAACCTCTACTCGATACAATATCGATAAAATTAAAACATCAGTTTAGTCTGAAAACTTACTAATTAAATAAAAACAAATTATGGATGAAATGGATTTTACTGTTTCAACAGCCAGTGTATTAAAATATCCACTACAATAGATTTATTATTTTACTGACGCCAATACCATAACATTGACAAATTACTTTTCAGGCATTGCTTCGTTTAGGTAATCTAAGTTGTTACGGCTGTTCAGGTTAATTACGTTTTAGATTTTGCATCTTGGGGTATTTGACTTTGAGGCATTTTGCAAATTGATTTTAGGCATTTTGCGTTTTAGACGTCGCGCTCATAATTGTCTCATTGTTTAACGTTTCCAATAAATGAAAATAGTTATATTGTTGACTATATTGTCCTATGAATCCCAAATTATGTGTGTATTTTTGGCGCGCAACTACGCGTCTAGAGAGACAAATGAATATTATGTTATGGTTTATTATACATATTTATAAAGGTGTACCTCTTCTCAAGGAAGTGTAGACATTGAATATTATTTTGTTGTGCCTTGTTGAATTAGTTTAATGCTGGGGCCGCACTTGCGCCTATCGTCACGAAGCTTCGTGCTAGGACACGATACGCGCAGATGTGACCGGCCGTTATCGGCTATCGTCGCGAATATTCGAGTTGCTTGTGCGTTATCGGCCGGGAGGCGGTACGTCAGGGTTTTAGCGCGTTAACCTATCGCGCTGCGTGGTCAGACATGCGTTGTTCATTTCGGAGGTTGTTTTCCATTATTAGTCCGCGCAATATAATAGGCCCATTTTGACAGATAGATACGTCAGTAGAATGTAACTGGGACGCAATCAAAACAGACGCAAGCACATAATAAAAATATATTATTGCATTTTTCAGTAATACAAATACAATCATCTAAAATTACATTTAGCTTTATCATCTAAAATGCAACGAAACGAAACTTTATTTGGCTAAAATATAGCCAAATAAATAAAATGTCATAATAAAAATAAAAACTATGTTTTCTCGCATAATATTTAAAGCTAAATGTAATTTTCTAATCTTCCGAAACTTCATAAAAACATCTTGGATTATTGCACGATAGTTCGTGCAATAATAAAATGCCACATGCTTTATCGCGATAACTTTTGTTAGGGCCGCACTTGCGTGTATCGTACGAAGTATCGCCACGCATTACTTCGGCACGATAGGCGCAAGTGCGGCCCCAGCATTATAGTATCACAGTACAGTGTAATTTTCCTAGGATAATTTATTTTGTTTGCAACTGAGTATTTGGGTCAATACCGCAACCGAGTGTTTGATAGTGCCTGACTACAGATTGTAAAATTTTAGTTAACATTTAGATATATCGAGTAAAATTATGTACAAGTTATTCAACTAAGTGATATCTACTAACACCAAATCTTTCGACGCCCCTTAGTGATCGAAGTAGATAATATTTACCGTTTTATACAAGCGTGGAATGTATGTAGTGCGTGAATGATTTTCGTTTTTACATTTCTTTGAGAAACTTGTTTATATTGTGTGCTATTTTATTTGCAAATTGTATGCACATCCGAAGAAACTACAGGTTGTATACATTTTGCCATCACACCGAGTCAATATGTGGAAATTCTAAAATAATGCATTAAGAATGCCTGGATATCAAGTAACAAACATTTTTGTAAAATATAATTTAAGGGTTTACTTCCTACTAAAATTTATTTTGTGGGAGGTATCCTCTTAAATGCTTTTCATTGAACACATTTGCAATAAAATTTGTTGAAAATACCTTTCTTTTATTTTGCTATCTCTACTTTAAAACATCTCACCAGCCCAGGTATGTAAGTGATATCAGTAATTCTACTTTGTTTTTCTTTTCTTATACCAGGGTTGTGTGTGAATATTAAGCATCTGCGCGGGATTATCGTGAGCATCAGATTGACTTATCCTAATTCCAAATATTGCTGTAGGTTCATGGGTATTTTTTTACGCTTGTTCCCAACGAGTCACACTGTAACCTGTAACACTGACTCGTTGGGACAACTTTGTAAAATAATTCCTAGTGAGTATTCGTATTTCGTAAATTTCGAAAAGGTCTCCCAACGTGTCACAGTGTGACTGGTTGGAATTAATTTTAAGAAAGATGTCCCAACGTGTTAGTGTGACTGGTTGGCAATTATTTTAAAAAGTTTTCCCAAGAAGTCCACAGTGTTACAGGTTACAGTGTGACTCGTTGGGAACAAGCAGCTCACTACCTGGAAATCCAGAATGTTTTTAGAGTCGTCAAGACAATGGGAAACTTCATGGAAGAGAGTTGGGCTGGCTGGAATGATCAGCATCGCCCCCTCCGACGCAATAGGCGCTTAGTCGTAGTTGTGGAAGGAGACAGTCCGTACGACGAAGAAGCTCTCCATTAAAAAAAGGAAGGAAGATAAGATAGAAACATTTGTTATTACATTTTAAGTACCTACCTATTTATGACTGGAGGTTAGAAAAAAATAAAGGTGATTTGATTTTATAGGATAAGACAGACTGCCAATAACAGTTCTAAATAGTCAAAATAAAGTTAAGGGTGTAGGTACTTTAGTGTATAAAATAGGGCATCGAATAAGAAGTCTCCATAAATTGGTTTTGTATCATTTAATATCGCCCTAAAAATGTACATAACAGATGCCGACACTCTTACGGGAATAACATTTTCACTGTTAAAGTCGATGACAATACACACGCAATAATTGCAAACACTGGCTTAAATTATACTGGCACCGACTTTTAACACTGTCTTCTGATTATGTAACATGATTTCGTTAATCTACACAGGAATAGAAATAATTGTAGATTTGTATAATGTTTACGTACAACATTTTATTTGCAGATTTCTTTTATACTACATAATTAAATAATTGCAATACAGATGACCCACTGGCAAGTGTATCACTATACACATCAGTCCTTGCATCACTATGAGGGTGAGGTTTCCACACAACGATTCCATAGCCGTCCACTCCAGATATTAAACACTGAAACCTCATTGTTGGATGGCAGTAGTGTTCTTAAAGTAAACAGCTTAGAAGGCGAACAGCAGCAGGAAGGCCATCATAAGACAGAAGAGACCCATAGCCTCAGATAAGGCAAATCCCAGGATGGCATATGAGAACAGCTGTTGCTTGAGAGAGGGGTTCCTGGCATAACCGATGATCAATGAGCCGAACACTGTTCCAATACCCGCTCCTGGAATACAAAATAAAACATTTGTATAAACCATTCATTGGTTTATTGACTTCGTATCGATATACAAAATTACTTTCAATGGGAAATTGGGAATTTTTAAAGATTTCATTGCTTTATTGACTATATACTAATATACAGAAAATTACTTTCAACAGGATTTCAATTAGATAGTTTTCTACTATCTACAAAAATTATTTATAATGGCAAAAAAATCTATTCTAATCTAGATGATAAAAATTCTGCTTTCTCTAAAATTTTCATTACTATTGATAATTTTTTAAATGGGATAAAATTCTAGGACAATTTAAATGTACTTTTTAGTTTTTACTACAAAGAAACAAACTACAAGCAAAACTCTCACCTGTTAGTATTCTTGGAGTAAAAATTAAACAAATTATAAAATTGTGCACAAAAACATGCAAATAAAAAAGGCGTTCCATCCACAATAGGCAATATACACTGTACAAATCTTCATTCCAAAAGACAGTCTAAAAGGCGAACAACATTAAGAATGCAATCATCAGACAGAACAGGCCCATAGCTTCAGATAGTGCAAATCCCAAAATTGCATATGAGAAAATTTGCTGTTTCAATGAGGGGTTGCGTGCATAGCCAATGATCAAACATCCAAATACCACACCAATCCCAATTCCTGTGGGGACATTAGTAATGTTAGCATTGAGCATGCATTAGGTGATATAATGTTAATAATGAAGAAGTATGTGATGTGTGAATTTTAACAAGAGTGAAAAGGTTAAATTTTTTTTAGCAGGAGTGTAAAGGATTTTCGTCACTTCTTGTCATTTAGTACTAAGTGCTAAGTTTTATAAACTGTTTTAGTAAATTTTGATTGATAGTATAAAAAACCTTAACTATCATTTTATCTATTCATCATGGATGTTAGTCCAATATGTTACATAACACTCCAGTTATAACATTATTTTTAACTTTAGCAAGTGTGCATACCTAATTACTTAAATGACAAGAAGGAAACTGTACTTCCTTTTGTTTAAAGGGGTTCATTGTAACCTTAAATGCTTAAAACAAGATGCATCTATTCTGCAAAAAATCAATAGCATCTGCATTGTGGTTATGTAATAATGCAGCTTAATTTTCAACAGTTATTTCAAGTTAAGCATTTACAAACTTTGAGGTTATGAAAGTAGCATGAATTTAAACAGCAGACACATTGAAAGTTATTGAAGCATGAAAACTTATAAAAAGAAACTAACCTGATCCTGCTACTCCGACTGTCGCTGCACCAGCACCAATGAATTTGGCAGCGGAGTCAATGTCCTTGGTGACGGATGTGGTCTGGAACGAGCGCACTGCTGAAAGCTGTGCAGGGGCCGCAGGCACAATCTGTTTATGCGAGGGGACTGCTGCCAGTGGCCTGACAAGTGCTGTGTTGCTGAAGATCTGTAATAACCAAGTATTCACCTTAATGCAAACTTTCTATAAAAAAAAGGGGAGTATTACAATTTTGCACTCTTATCAAAATGTCAAGAATTGAAGTTGCTAAACTTGGATAAGAAGTTATATAAGTTTCAAAGTTTATACAGAGAGACCAAGAGTTCTGATCAACCCAACTGTAAGGATGACTACTGGAAGCTCTGATGACGGTTGTAGTTATGTAAACAGCAATAGTGTACTATTAGTTGGAACAAATTATAGAGATATAGTCAGTTAACATATTTCCAAGAAATTGTAAAACTTGTAAAATTACTTACGGCAGTCCTGGCTGCAGGGGCGATCAGTCTGGCGGCAGACAGCATTTTGTGTTAATTTAGGTGCGGCGAGCGACAACTGGAACAAACCGAAACACTTGATCAGACCTTAGTAATTATTCGTTGGACACTGAACTGACTGATGGATGAACGAGTTTGAGAGCAGCAGATCCAGTACTGTCAGTTTGACCGACGACGAATCTATGCGTTACGTAATTTGCAGAATACGTAACATAGCCCTATAGGTGCTTATTTACATTTCTATGTTAGGTCTGATCCAGTCACTCTAGTAACGGGCAAAGCAGACTCTAGGGTCCTGATAGCGACTACTACCGGCTTGTTATGTAAAATACGGCGGCAGAAAATGGCCGATTGAACGAGCCGACTACGTTGATTTTCAATATTATTCCTGTGACAACTTACAGTTTCACTAATAAATATTCGCACTATCACGCACTATATACCCAATGGAATCGTTGGACACTGCTGATTTCCAACGATGGCTTCAAAATTTTACACTTTTTCACGATTAGTTTTATTCACGAATTTGTGCCGCACTTACCAAAGAACACCGAAAGGGAGGAGACCGGCCTTTGGAATGTTCAATTTGTGACAGTAGTGAAGTGAATCAGAAAAGATATTCTGTTTTGCTATTGGTTGCACAATGACTAAGTTCCGTTCGGCGCAGCCAACTATCGATTGATCTGCGCAAATGGTATATATTTTAGGTACTTCAAAGTATCTAAATGTATATATTTAGCTTATTTTTATCTACGCAATTAATGTGATGGTATTAAATATTACTATTTTAAATAATTTATAGTCATATTTAACTTTTCATTGATAATTTCTTTTCTGATATTATAAATAGACTAACTAATACTGTCACTCAGTTGACTAGTGCTACATTCTTGTCCGACATGGCCGTCTTTATGTTAAACATCTGTAAATTTAATGGTTGTGGAATAACATTCCCAAGATTAGCTGAACTAATTGAGCATATTGAGGACACACATATTGGTAAGCTTGATATTTTCATTATATTTACATTTAATCGTCACAGATTTACAATTGTAATCAGTGACCCTATCATAAGAATATACGTCTTATCAACGTTGTTATGTTGTCTACATTGATGGTATTTTTATAACAAATTTTGAATTATCAGCGGGAAAGAAATAATTACTTCAAAAAATCCTTGATTTCCAGTACGCTGTGGCTGTATTTTTGCGTTTACAAACGCGTAAATATTAATAACAGAAAAATGCACTGAAAAAAAATCGACTTGCCGCCTGAGGCTTGAGGATTTTCTTCAGTGCATTTTTCTGGTGCTAATTTGTTTTAAAATAATGTTTCAATACCGTATTATAAAGATTTGCATTAACAAGGCGAATACATTGGAGGGTCCTCTATCCTGTATCTTGTAGGGTGAATTTTCCGAATAGAAATTTTATAGTCAACAGGTACCTATTTTCGGAAAGGGAGCCTCACTATCGTCCAGTCTCTGCAGGGTTCGGATGGAAAAGGAGTGACACCTGAGGGTATCTCTACTAGGCTATGTCCTCAGCTCGGGTGTACTACGACATAGATGAATTGGGGAGAAGCGTCCAGGCATGCGCGACGTGCTTAAGCCGGATCTTCGCACCGCACCCGTCTGCGGGATGCGGTGTGGTGTGTGGCGAATGCGTTGGTGTGATGTTGCGTAGAGCAAAGTACGATTTAGGAGTACCGTTCTATCACCTCGTGATATAATCGTCCTGCTCTATCAGGAATGTTAACAGCGCGCGGGGCCTGCATCGCTGATCAGATTGTAGTCTGTAGCTCGGACTACAAGAGAATTTGGATTTTGGATGATGAGGAGCCTTATCGAAGTAGCGCCTACACTAGATCTTCATGAAATCGGCTATAGAGGGAAGATCAAGGTCAAAATTCCGCACGTACCAACAATGGGACAACCGATATCTATCTATACCTACCTACCTACGCATGATTCGGTTTTGAATGTAAAAAAAATCGGGAGTGTTCTCCCCTTCGACTTTCTCGTATACCGGAAACGACTCAAAAGTTGATAGAAATTATATTTTGACGTTATACATGCATTTAAAATTTTGGTCACCTATCCGAGTACCGACCGCGCACTTGGTTGCTTAACTTTCGTGATCGACGACTCAAAAGTTGATAGAAACCTTATGTTTTGATGTCATTCATGCATGTTAAATTTGGTTGCAATAAGTTAAAGCATACTCAAGTTATCGTGCTAACTCACGCACGACACACAGACATACAGACACACACACAGACATAATACGAAAAACTGGTAGTTTTGGACTCAGGGAGGTCCAAAACGTGTAAATCTGTCAAAATCTCGAGATCGAATTTTTTGACGATTACAAGACTTCCTATTACTATGATAATATTACCGTGCTATTACTACGTATACGAGAAAGTAAAAAAAAGACGCAAATGTAAGCCACGTGGCTTATTGGTTAACCTACAGTATCTGATCCAAAAGTCCCAGGCTCGAATCCGAGGGGATTATAAATTAGTGTGGTCGCTTCCGCATTCGGACTTAGATATCATCAGGTCAGATGAAGGCCAAGGGTACCCGTCAGTGAAAAATATTAGAAAATAATGAATTGCAATAATTTGCAATAGAACAACCCATGAATCTCCAGACAAACAACAAGCTAAACTTATATTCAGTTAAATATTATGTTCCCTATCCATTCCTTTTTGTAATGGGGCGAGCGGGTGTAATCCTCTTACGAATATAATCACCCACCCTAGACCTACCGCTGTCCAGACTATGGGGGGGTAGGGGTGTGTGGGGTTTGCGGATCGTTCGATACTATAACTAAACCTCCCTCGTTTTTCCTCATGCTCAGTGTTTGCCGAAGCGACATTAATATTTACCCTAAGATACCCTAAATAAATATTCATCGGCATACACATTACGCATCGTAGAAATTAAAGCAAATGACTACAACGATTAAAAACATCTATTACGAAACTTTTTTGATGCTGCATGATGAAATGCACGTTGAGACGAAATATGTTAAGGAACATGGAATACAAATGGAATCTTCTGTGTAGTGCTTTTCCGGCCTGCTGTTAGGGTCTGCTTGGAATTTTTAAAATAAAACATCATTTAATCACATAGAGATATTACTAAAATTATCACACAGCGTAAAAACCTTAAATAGAATAGAATAGAATTAAACTTTATTGCACATCGACACAAATATCAAATTATATACAGAACAGTTTTCCATTACAATGCACAATGGGCGGCCTTATCGCTAAGAGCGATCTCTTCCAGGCAACCTTTGGATGGACAGGATTACAAAATAAACAAAGGGAAGATGGCGATGTAGTGATTGTTGCACTACATAGTATAAAACAAAGTCGCTTCCGCCGTATGTCTGTCCCTATGTATGCTTAGATCTTTAAAACTACGCAACGGATTTTGATGAGGTTTTTTTAATAGATAGAGTGATTCTTAAGGAAGGTTCATATGTATAATACATGCATATTTACATAAGCATTGCACCCGTGCGAAGCCGGGGCGTGTCGCTAGTCATTTATATAGCTCTTACTTAATATAACATACATATAACGACATACACTAAATATAGCTACATACAATACATATGTCGGATCGCCGAGGAAGGGGCGTCTTGCCTGTGTTGCGCTTACGTTGTGCCAAACCACGCAGGAATAAAATAATAGCTCCGGCGTATTGGGTACACGCTAGTGTGATGTTGAAGTTACTCTCCAATACAAAATACCTGAATACTACTATTATTTAATAAATAAATATATATAATATATATCAAAAATAATATACTAAGTATATAGATACTTACATAATACCCAGAGGTCCATGGTTCGATCCCCACGTGAGTTCCTATTCATGCTCGGTTTGGACTTGTTTAAATCCTCTGAATAGCTACCATCACTGTCTTATCATAGTCTGCCGTTATTATTATGGTCTTAAAGAGTTTTGTCTTCTGATAAAAGTACTCTTAGTCGCGATGCAGGTATGACGACTCATGGAAGATGCAGCGAAAGATTGTTTTGCCATGCTCACACCACTTTATATGTAGCCTAAATTAAGTATCATTAATTAACTACTTACGTTATGTATACTATGATAGTCTTTGTAGATAATGGATAAATATACATATTAATTAATAATCTATATATTTTATAAATAAATAATTATATAAACAACCATACCATGATTCGTGAATCGTGAACAATATTTCTTGTTCATGTTCATCACACTAACATTTGCCAGGATTGGAACAACCTCAAATCAAGGAACTATCGTATATCAAATTATACTTATGTATAATAGGTATGACGCAGCCACAGGGTACCCGTAGTGTAAGTTTTTTTACTATAAAAAACGTTACTATTGTAGTTGCGTTAAGAGATCAATAGGTATAGGAAGCGTGGATGGCGCCCCTAGCGGAAAGAAGCGCAAATCATGTTTCCCATACAAATTATGGGTGCGACTGTATTCTGTACACTACGGCACGTTAATGTTATCGTGGCTATAATATTACCGTGGCCATAGGTAGTTATTTCATGGACGGCCGAGTCACATCTGCTTGAAACATTACCGTGACTACGGGTACAGAACCCGTAGTGTAAGTTTTTTAGTATAAAAAACGCAACTACCTACTTTAGTTGCGTTAAGTTAAGAGCTCAATTTTTATAGGAAACCCGAACAGCGCCCCTATCGTAGAGAAGCCCAAATCATGTTTCCCATACAAATTGAGCTCTTAACGCAACTACAATCGTTGCATTTTGTATACTAAAAAACGTACACTACGGGTACAGAATACAGTCGCAGCCATATCGTACACGGCGTATTACAAAACGGCGCGACGCGGCGGTTGTAGTGTGTGAGAGTGATGAGGATGAGTGACAAAAAGTCCACTCCGCTTGGTCATAAACAAAAATAAACTGAACCTACCAATAATAGACAGAAAGAAACCTTTATTCGGCTTATAAAATATGATCACATACATAAAAGAATAGTATACATATACCTAGGTATATAACGGACGGCCACTCAGCTTTTGTCACAGGCTAAGCGATCTCCATTCGATTATACAGCCTAATATATTCACAGGAGTATGATATAGACCGAAACATTACCAAGGTATGTGTCCTACTCTTTCCACTTTCAAAATGGCTGTGCGCCATCTTATGAGATTTGCCATCACGAATCGACTGTGAGATTTGCAGAATTAACCTAGTTAATCAAATACCTACTGTAGGAGTTGTCCCGTCTTCTGTATATCGTATATTGTTTCAGATCTTGATCCAGCGGTAGTTGAACAAAAAGAGGCCTCCCAGCCAGCATGTATTCCACTGAGCTACGTACTCCGTTTCTTCACCGAAGCTTCAAAGCGCGAAATTCACAGTCTACCACCAGTACCGGATGTTCGGCGCCGTTTGCTGTCCGCTCCGAACACACCATCAGTTCGGAGCAACACTCCTACGGGTAGGAAATTTGTTTCTCTTATGTCATGCATGACTAATTTATCATGAGTTAACTTCATTATATTAGTGAAATCACCGTAGGGGTACCACATTATCTTAAAATCTGTAACCTGAAAATTTAATTATATTTATACAGATATCTAGCCTACACATCAAGCGGTCCGGGTTCGAATCCTGGTAGCGGCAAATATTTGTGTGATGAACACGAATATTTGGTGACGATTCATAGCTGTTATTTAATACATTTATTAAAGTTTATTCATAAAAATATCTAAAATTATTATGTCTATTAAAAGTGGCCGTTATCTAGTACCTATCCATAACACAAGTTCTTAATGATACTTATTTGGGCTAGCTAGATAGGTAATTGGTGTGAGTGTGGAACTATATTATAATAAGTATATTATATATCACTAATATTTTAAACGTGAAAGTTAGTATGGATGTATAGATGTACCTATGTGTCTTTGTTACTCTTTCACTCAACAACAACCTACTGAACGGATTTTAATGAAACTACAATAATATAGTTCATACATCAGAATAACAATAGGCTATAAGTATAGGTACTAACTTAACCGAAATTGATGCGAGCAAGGCCGCGGGCGACCACTATAGTATTTGCTAAATTAGCAATAGGTACTGAAGTCCTGGTATCTTCATTTCTGCGCCATGTGGCTGACAACCGCTCGCACCGCCCTTAGCACTGAATCAATATTTTATTAGATTTCGTTACAAAATCAAGATAAATGTTCTGGCAGCTCCTTCCTTTGTTAATAATTGGGGGCGTAGCCTTATAGTTTCGGTCATGAAGCTATTTTTTTATGCTGATTGGACACCAAAATGGTGGCAAGAAGTATTGATAACAATCCCGGAGTTTGGTTGCGAAATCAATCATAGATCGTCAACCTTTCCTTGATTTTAACTTAACCTTTTATATCTTTATGTTTATCAGGAAGTGAAATGGACGAGGAAGATATGATGAGTCCATCAGAAGACAGCAACGACTCCTGGACCACAGTGGAAGAGTACAGCTCCGAGTATATATTACGACATGGCGTCAAGTAAGTTCGGAATTTCTACTTTACCTACCTTTAGCGAGTCATTTGCGTGCCACTAAATTCTTTATTACGTATATGTGAGTGCCTCCATACAACGATATTATCGAAAAGTATTTTTTTTATATAGAATTTAGTGATTAGCTCGTGGATGTTAGTGTACATATCCCCTTCCCTCTCCTTGACTACTACCGGTCGAAGGAGATAACAGGTTGTAGGACGAGCTGTTGCTCTTCTCAGGTCGTTAATTCACGCTCGCTTTTGTCGTAAATAATACCTTTTATCAAGAAAATACTATCACGACAGGTCCTTTAGGGCGCGGACCTAAAGGACGAGTTCAAGGGTGCCGAACTCAGAATAACTGAGTCCGTCCAGGCCGCATGGCAGGGACGTTGGGACACGTCGGACAAGGGGAGGGAGCTTTATCGGTTTTTCCCGGATGTGGTAGCTCGTCTCAAGGCGACTTGGGTCGAGCCGGACTATGAAACCTCACAGTTGCTGATAGGCCACGGTTGCTTCAGGGGTAGACTTTTCCGCATGAGACTCGCTGATGTGAGCTCATGCTACTGCGGGGGTAGCGACGTAGAGGACGTACACCACGCACTGTCGGAATGCGAACTTTACGGGGAAGCGCGTAGGATTCTTCTGGACAAGGTGAAGTCGCTTGAGGTGGGCCCGGTCTATTACCCGGACCTCGTGGGGACGGCGGCGAACTTCAGACAGCTACGGGACTTCGCGCGACGATGGCACAAGATTAGGAGTGGGCTAGAGAGAGAGAGGTGAAGAGCGAAGACGCCGCAGAAGAGGCAGAAGACTGGGCAGTGGGAGCAAGCGGTACCACTTCGGGTGGGCTCGGACGACCTGGAAGGCACCGAAGGCGTATGAGTGATGTACGCCCTAGAAAGGGAAGAAGGACCATAGGGTCAAGGAAGACAGACAAAGAATAACTTGTAGGAGAGATTAAGGTGCTTTGTGAAACCAGAGCCTCCGGCAACTAGCAGCGCACTCTCCCGTGATTCGGCCTGTATAACCGTAAGGTTATACAGTGGGAGATTAAAAGATGGGTAGATTGACCGCTTATCGTTAAATGCAATTAAAGGCATGCATTTAAATTATATGGCGGTGGAATTTGCTATTTGCCTTGTATTAAAATGTATCTATTAATGTCTCTAATCATCTAATGTTCCCTAAAAAATTATAAAAACAATCTTCTAGCCTTCCATCCATCATCTCTAGCCATTCCTTCCAGGCTAGAAGGTACTAATTGAAGGGTTCTGATATAACGTGTTGTCGGAGATTGCCCAGGAAGAAGTTGCTGGAAGTCTGGAACTATCTAAATTATATATATAAACAAATAAACCGCCCTTGCAAACTATGTAATACTTATTATGTAAATTGTTTATATAGGTATATTTTCAAGTGCAATAAAGAGTATAATAATAAATATAGTAAGGAAATAGTGAGAGGTCCAAGTGTCAACTTGTTAAAAATCTGTTGGTTAAATGTTAAGTATTTAAATTTTCAGAATGAACGCTACCGCTTCATCAGGGGCCCTGGGACCAGCTGCCCAAGAGAAACCATTCGCGTGTCCGGTGCCCGGCTGCAAGAAACGCTACAAAAATGTCAACGGGATTAAGTACCACTCCAAGAATGGCCATAAGAAGGACGGCAAGTGAGTATTGGCTTAGGACATTTTATTCATTAACATCCTTCAAATAATATAGGTACAAATTAAGGAACAGAGTGGTAGGGAGCAGTAGATTTAAGCGCTTGAACTCTAATAAGAAACTGCAGTACCATTTTGTAGTGATGTTTCCTCACTGTGACTTTCAAAGCTAGGTATATTAGATAGTACAGGTTAACCTGGTGTTGCAAGTGACTTACTATAAAAAAGTTTATGATTGTTTGCCTTTCTTATTAAAATATTTTATATAAGATTCACTATAATAAATATTTTTTACTTAGATTACTTTATGTATGATAATCACTTACCTTTGCCTCATAAGTGACAATCGTCAAACTATCCGACCAAAGGATCAAGCAGTTTTCGACGAATAATCAGAATAAGATTTGGAGTGTATTTGGATTGTTTACAAAAATACGTTACGAAAGGTCTTTTTAATGCCACGTTTCTTTTTTAATAGCAATTTCAACATAATGCCAACAAACGGTCAGTACCATAAGAAAGTTTATTCGGGGCCTAAGAAGCGTTTGACTGCACAAGAGTATTTCTTGAAGAAATGGGTATTTCAAAATTATCTTATAGCGTAGTTTTGATTAGTTGATTTGTAATTCAATGTATGTATATTTCCACGCTCACACACAATTATATCTTACTCAATTAGTACAATTGAGTAAGATATAATTGAGTGATATAGTGTAGGTAGTTGTAGGTACTGTGCTTTACATCCTCAGGAAGTGCTTATAATAATAAATAAACTAAAAGGTGTCAATTGGAAATGATATTACTAAGTAGTACCACAGTATATCAAGAACAGTAATACGTCTTCATACAAACTGGCCGCTATCCATTAGAATGTGTGCGTGCGTACTCGGCACCGTGTACGCACGCACTGTGACGCACACATGACATAAAAACATGGGGACATAAGGTGGTCTCGGTGTGATCGCACGTTTTTATGTCATTGCACATTCACTCGCCGCTCGTTCCCGCCCGGCACATTTACGATAGCCCTAGCGTTAACGCAGAGTAGGCTAATAACTCGCCGACAGCCCGCAGATGAACTACTGTTCTTGCTATACTGTGGTAGTACTGTACCCTTGGTATAAGTTTTTAGTGTAAAAAGCGTTTAGTTGCATTATGAACTTAATTTGTATGGGAAATGTAATTAGTGTTGAAATTGTTGAGGAAATTGTGACAGTTTTGTGTAGCCTACTTGCAGCTCGACTGATTTGGATGAAGTAAATAGCCTGTATTTGGTGACTGCATCTTTATTTATGGATATGGCCAGCCGTGATGGCACGGTCACATGACTATGTTTGGATGACCGATGCGGGGCTGCTTTGCCACTTGTCACGTCGCTGGAATTTGACTAAACAATCTCAAACGATATCTTCGCATTTGGATATCACTTCTGCTTACCATCAGGTAGAATGGAGTTATATGCTTAACCTTTTTTTTTATAAAAAAAACCTGTTTTTTAATAATGGGGTTCTTTAAATATCTAATTATGGTATACAAACATTCAATGTCCCGTTTACTGATACTGAAAATCACCAAATGTGTTTCTTAAAGAAAGCAAGATAAAACTAACACACAATAAATGAACATTATCAATGCAGCCCTAAGACATTCACTCATAAAATACAAGTCAGAACAATTTAAATAGGTGTCACACAACTATTAACATAGAAAAAAATATTTCCAGGGTAAAAAAGGCATACAGATGCCAATGCGGCAAAAGCTACAAAACAGCACAAGGCCTTAAAACTCACTCGCTATCTCAGCACGTAGGGGTGACTCCGCCGCGAGCTCCATTGGTGGTGACCGCAGCGCCGGCTCGCCCAATCACCATCGACGACAACAAACTCGTGCGTATTTATGACGCTCTTACTGCCAAAGATCTACCAACTTTCACCATCCCCAAACACAATTTGAGCTCGTTAGGAGTTTTGCCAACAGTCACCTCAAATCAAGATAAAATCAAACTCGTCTCTCCTAAGGTTACTGTTCAAAACACGCAGCATCTCACCTCTTTGACGCCTGCTTACGATTCGACTAATTAAACGATAGTATTGCCTTCCTTCCTGAATGTGTGATTTAATTAAAACACCTGTGTATTTTAACAATCTTTATAGGGATATGTTTCAAAAACATTAACTGGTGCAGTGCAATAAATATTGTTTTCATATCTTGTTTGTATAATGACGGAAGGTTGGCAATCCCTGTTTAATTTTAGGCGGGAAAAGAGTGCGCGGGCGCATGTGACGAATTTAAAACCTCTTTAGTTAAGTACGAATTCACAGTTCCTATTTCGAAATGAAAAAAAAAGCTTCATTGTATAATTTGTTGCGTAATTTAAATATTTATCATCCATTAAATGGAGGTGTCACACATCGCTTTCTAACGCTTACGATAATTGCACAAAGTGTATTTACTAATGCACCTTCATTTAATTGGACGTTTTTTTTTTATTTGTATTAGACGAGAGAGTTTTATTTATTTGATTATTTATTTACTTATGCTCTTTAAGTTTTGTTACCTAGAGTTTATTATGTTGATTTTGTAATCTAAGATTCAATATTCAAAACGAGACTGACAGTTTGTAGTGACTCTAATAACCATAAATTAACGTAAGGAATATTTTGTGATTAATACAAAACTATTTTAATTGTGTGAGGTAAGTTGTATGTAGTTCACATTTTTTTTTTCGTAATTTGGCTGCCTTCGGTTTTTTAACTGCTAATTTGTTTGTATTTGTTGTTGTAGGTACTGGTAAATTTTAATATTAAACAAAGCACATAAGGCCGATAAATAAAGTCTGTCAATCTCTTTATGAACATTGAATTTCCGGCGTGTTTCTTTAACGGATATACGGAGAGGTTTCGTTTACTAGTTGTATTGTTAGAACATACTAGAAACATAATTCTGTGAGGAAAAATATCTAAAAATTTGAAAGTGAATTAGCAAAATCTTCCGTATTTACGTTATCGAAGCGCGGCGCTATAGACAACTTGGGTTTCAATCTCCGCATATTAATTGATAATTATTTCGCATGTACTAAGGTGCAGAAACGAAACATAAATATATATTTTTCGAACATTCAGTGACAAAGTTGTCAGGAGAATATAAAATAAGTTCACATAAGTTTCACAAAATAAAATTGCTTGCTGATGTACCATCAATAATTACTTTTATGTATCATAAAAAAATTATGACAATTTCATACACAATAACATTCTCTTACATATATTTTAATACTAATCTATGGAGTTAGATATTTGTTTTATTTTCTTTAGCATTATATTCGAAATATTATCTTAATAACTTTGTCACGGATGAAATCCTATGGCTTTTTTTCGAGATTTCTTTGTTTTTCGAAATTTAAACAAAGTTTCAAACCTTTAAACGTCTTCCCTATTTTGAAGTCACAAAGTATGTGTAATCTCATTTCGTTTGATCCCAATGTTGTGATTCATATAGCTCCTACCAATATGATGTAAATTTAATGAATGTCCCTCCAACCCTCCTTTTGTGCCATTATTTATACAAATGAATACTTTTTACATATACAATTGTACTTACTAAACTCATCTCATGTAGAACAGCTTCACTGGATTATTTATATCGACTTATAAACATTTACAAACATTAGATTTTATAATTAAGAAAAAAAATGGACAAAAACAGCATTTGTCGTAAGTGTCGTATATGTATTTAGGTTATAATTATATACTCGTAAATGTGATAATAACACTTAAAAAAAGTAAAAAAATGCTTAAGAGGAAACCCTTATGTAAAAGCTTTCGTTTGTCGCGGCTGCTGCGATTCGACCCACGACTGCTTTTCAAAATAGATATAAGGCCGACCGTGCATGGTCATTCTTTTGTATTATTTTTGGACTAGAAAAATGCACTGAAAAAAATCGACTTGCCTCAGTCGGGCATTTTTCTAGTATTATATTTACGCGTTTGTAAACGCAAAAATAAAATTATTCCATAATTATTTTTGGACATTGTTGATTTGAGTGTGTAAATGTGTCAGTGTTAATTTCTTGTCTTTCATAGTAATCATTTATCTTGGTAAATTATTGTTTTGTAGAATACTGACTTTGAGTAACGCGTTGACCAAAGACGACTATTTTGATGTATGTTTTATAACTCAAATGCACCATACTAAAGTAGGTTTTGTTAGTTTGTTTTGATTATTGCCATCGTACAAGTAATTACCACAAATTGCTTATCTACCGCTAAAAGCTAAGTGCGAGTTTGTAATTTATTAAAAAAATACGAAAAATAACGAGCTTCTACTGTATGACATCTTAGATTAGAATTGGAGTTAATGGAGCTGCCCAATTTCACTAAATTTTAACTAGGTATTGGGACTCCTTGTCTTGTCATATTAGGTCTAACAACTTAGAAATTAATTTTACTTAAAAAAGAAAAAAAAGATTAAGCACAATCAGTAGAGGATGTTTGATCTCAATTTAATGTAGTGCGTTGAAAAATTTGGCCAACATAATGGCCACTTAGATCCGTATTCCATTTGAAAAAGAAAATCTATTTAGTGGTACCATGAGACTGAATGTTTTGACTGAATGGTGGAATTGAGCAGCTAAAAATTAAAAAAAGAAAAAAATAGAATGAGGTGCTAAACACAAGGGATTCGGAGCGTAGGACGCAAGATAAGTGTAGTCTTAATGTGTAACGTTGGATCAAAAGTATGGTGAGCATTGTTGTAAAGAATGTAGTTTAAAACGGTCAAGGTGCTTAATGGGTGATGTTTGTACTAAGAGTATGTGGAACTACCAAAGATGACATTTGAGTTTCAAGTTAGGTAGGAATCAAAAATCGCTAGAGAGCGTAGTTTTTTGCAAAGATAATGTGTTGCCCTATGTTCTGTGACAACACAAAAATTATAATTTATGCTTCATAAGTATTTAGATTGCTTAATTTTTGTCAGTAATAAAAACGTTTCGATTACTATTACTGAGCAATAAAAATCTTATTTTCCTTTACGTTTTGTAGCGTCAGTCTCTATTGAACTTCAAATACAAAACAAAACTTATTTATTTACAGTTTTGCCCAAAATAATTATTATAAAATTACCCGTATTTATAATAATATTATTGTATACTTATGCATGTGTACAGCTTGGCCAAAGTTAGTAACATTTCTGATTTTGTCATTGTAAACAATTTATAAAATTAGGTTGTCTACATACTGGCGACATTCTCACAAATTTCTTTTTTTGCCAAGCTGTTTCATGTTATGATTATGGAAAACAGGGATAATAATTACTGTACTTATATAGTTGATAATTTGTTAAATATTAGATGATTTTGTTTGAAATTGTTAAAAATAATTTATATTAGGTACCTATATATATTTTATTTGACTAAGATTTTGTTTTTATTACTTTGTTTCAAACTAAGAGTTTGCTGCGATTTTCGTCTAAGACAGTTAAAAATTAATTATTTACTATTAGAATATTGTTGATTGAATATTATTGTGAATGAAAACAATTGTATTTACCTACTTACCAATTTTATTTCTATGTCAAAATAACAATATTCTATTACAAAATTTATTAATAATGGTAAAAATAGTTCATTTATAATAAGTATTTATATTAACTCGTAAGTTTATTTCACTCATTGCTCATGAATGATTTCATAGCTCTACATTTAAGTGTAGTCATCATTTAAGACTGATAGTTGGAATATTTATAATTAGTAAATTTAATTTATTACTTCAAAGACATACATGCTCACAATAATTTTAATTTATGTATGTACAGTCAAATGTATACGTGTTTTATTTAATCAAAGCTAAAAAGGGTTTGATTGGAATCTCTAGGAGCGATTGTTGCTTTGTTATATTTTGAGTTTGATATTTTAAAGTGTATCTAGTGACTGTGTTTTATATGTAAACTAGAGATTCTAACTTGGTATTTCTAAATGTGTGTAAGTATAATTTTGTCTTGAAAATAATAGCTTAGTAGGTATTATTCAAATCAGTGTAAAAACGTGGAATATTATATTGATTTAAATGATATTTCGCACATTTGTATAACGTTGAAGTAACTGATAGCTGTGTAGTTATGTGCAACCTAATTGAACATATAATGCTGTGGCAAGGGCATACGTGCCCTTATATTCAACAATAACAACAACTCTATAGAGCATGACAGTTTATTTTATTATCTACAACCGAAAAGCTATGAAAACGGATGTTGAATTTCGATCGATCAATCGCACATGACGAATCTTTTGAATTAATGAAAATATGATGCCCAAGTTATGTGTAACAATTTTGAATATCTTGGCAATCTTCATAGTTTGGGTGTTGTTCGTTTGGACATTCTGCAAGAGTCAACAGTTAAAATGTTTTCTGGATAAATATCCAGAATTATCTACAAATTTAATAATAATAATATCCAGAATATCTATATTATTATAATATTTATTAATTATAATATTATGGATACAGTATGTTTTTGATAATTTTTCAGCTCATTAATATTCAGTGTTTCTTCTATATCAGCAGTGTTAAATGGTCTAAGATCAGCAGGATCTATCGTATTCTTTATATTTACAACTAATTGATAAACACTGGATTTAATATGTTCTATGTAATTTATTAGTATGCCTTCGTCGTATTTTTTTTCATTGTATCGATTCAGAAGCAGAATCCAAGCAAAGTACTTCAGGATTTGTGTTATTTCTGTTGTATACAATACACTGTATTCAACTTTGTTAGAAAACATATTCTGCTTTAGGCCGTAAGCTTGAAAAAGCTCGAAGGAACAAAAAATGTAGGGCTGGAGATCATACGATATATTCTCAGTCTTATGACAGGGCTATAAAGTGCAAAGTTGATTAAAAAAAATATAGTTTATGATAGCTTATATAGCCATCTGTACGAGCTGATGTTGTACAATCTTTCATGATACTTTTAAAAGCTCTTGTCATTAACAGCTAACGAGTGGAGGTACATCTTTCTAAAGATCAAATGTTAGATGAGTAAATTATCTCGTAAAGTTGTAAGATAGATGATAGTTACTAAAACGGACCCAGGCTATATTGGTTTGCCAAGAGACGTTATTAAGTGTTAAGGTTAGTGTCAGTGCTAATTTACCAAAGCATGAGGAATGGTGATATCATTAATAGCAAGCCACCATAATTGAAGTATCGATATTTAAGTCATTAAAAAAATATCTGAATAACTACACAACAATATTTTAATAATATCCGAGTGTCGTCAATTAAATTAAAAGACCAATTTTAAACGTTGCTTAGAGTTGTAGTATGGAATTTTAAATTCAAATTAGTACCGAGAATGGATCTGCCTCGTCTTAATGTTGACAATTTTTATTTTATTCGTAGGCTTCCGGTTTGGAAATATCAATTTAATCAATAAACGGTTGTGAATAACATAGAGCCTGTATTTTTTTTATCCGAACCTGTAAATATGTTTTTCTTGTTACAATAGAAAGGCTCGTGTTACCATTGTTCCTGAAAGAAAATTTCTTTATGTATTTATAATGTACAAGGTTGCGTTAAACGAATGAACCCGGCTATATCGCGAGATATGTACAGGCTACCATAAATTGCCAAATTTCTTCAATAGATTTAGAACTCTATAGTTTTGCAATAATGTTGAAAATTTGTGAAAGAAATATGACAGTTTTATTAGCCTATTCTACTGTCGTCTACATACATATATTTCTAACAATAGTATTTAAAATATTGATAAATCCCAAAATATTTCTGCTTCCATTCGTTTGACTCGGCCTATACAATTAGTCAGAATAGAAATAATAATACACATGTATCGTAAATAACTTTTGTGAAATATTGGTTGCAGTGCGTTTGAAAGCCCCAGCTTGCTTTTTAAGAGGTAAGGAATGGGATATTTTTTGTTTTTATTAAACTTATAATAGTTTGTGTCACAAACCGTTGACCATGTCATGCTAATATAGTAATTAAGTTTGACTTTAGTAATGTAGGTACATTTTAGCGAAATTGTCCAATTCCGAGTCTGCCTTTGAAAATTGTTAGTGATTTCGATGAAGGGTTATGAATCTCGCCTTATACCACTCATCTTTATCTGCAATAATTCATAAATAACATCAAACAAATATCTATGAGATGTTTTAAGTATGCAAACACTATTTTACCTTCTTATGACTACCTACAAACAAATATTTGCTAAACGCAAACGTGGGGAGTTTTTAAAAAAGTCTGCATTTTAGCATGATATGATCTACGGTACATAAAAACAGTTGCTTATATTATGCAAATGTAACAATTTTATGTAATAGGTTGGGGAAAAAGTTTCTTCGCATTTTTTAAGAAAATTCAAAACATTTTTTAATATAGTTTATTTACATTTAACTAAAGTATGTAGGTACCATTTTGTTCGATAACTTTTTGCCATCTTGTAGGTAGGGACATGATCCCATTGCTATAGAAAATTTGGGACTTCTGGTCAAAATACCGCGACAAGTGGTTTTGCCAGTCCTCTCGTGATGTTAACCTGACACTGCCTGAAGAATTCTGAAGAGACCGAAGCAGGTGTAAATCTGAAGGTGCAAGGTCAGGACTATACGGCGGATGCATTAACACCTCCCAGCCAAACTCTCTTAATTTTTGCTGAGTGGCTAAAGATGTGTGAGGTCTAGCGTTATCATGATGAAAAACCACACCCCTTCTGTTGATTAATTCCGGCCGCTTTCTCTCAACTTCTTGCTTTAATCTCATCAGTTGTTCGCAGTAGAGTTCAGAATCGATGGTCCTGCCTGGTGGTAACAGCTCATAATGAATAATGCCCTTCCAATCCCACCACACACACAGCATCACCTTGTTGCGAGTTAACCCGGGTTTCGCCACAGTCTGTGAAGCCTGACCGGCCTTTGACCACGACCTTTTTCGCACGTTCTTGTCGTACGTGATCCACTTTTCATCACCAGTTATCAGCTTCTTCAAAAATGGTTCGGTTTCATTACGTCGTTATAAAGAATCACAAATGAGTACACGGTTCATTAGGTTTCTTTCAGTGAGCACGTGAGGTACCCAAATGTCGAGCTTTTTTGTGTACCCAGTTTTTTTCAAATGCGCCAAAACTGTTTTGTGGTCAATTCCCAGTTCTTCAGCTACGTCGTAACTACTGACATGCCGATCTTGCTCCACTTTTTCAAAAATGGCATCCATTTTATCTGTAATAGGGCGACCAGAGCGACGTGCATCTTTGACATCAAAATTTCCGGATTGAAAACGCTTAAACCAAATTTGTGCTACTCTCACAGACACTGCACTAGGTCCATAAACATCGCAAATTTTTTTCGCGGCTTGCGTTGCATTTTTACCTTTTTTGTAGTAAAATTTTAAAATGTATCGAATTTCTTCATTAGATTCACTCATCTTGGCGGTACGAAATACAAATGAAAATCACACATTTTCCTAATTTGAATTTGGAATTATGTTCTTTAAAATTTAAACTTTCAATGATACCAAAACCAGCTAGATACAAATAGTATAGCCAAAGAGATTTTATTACAAGTTTATACATACTATAATGCGAAAAGACTTTTTCTCCAACCTAATATGTAAACTAAGTTGACGTCACAATCATTACTATCGTAATTACCATAAATAAAAACTACAACCATGCCAGTAACTGAGTTTTATTCACAATATTTTTATATTATTTACAATAATCAGTACAAATTGGATTAGTTTAGTAAACCTATTTTTTATGTTATTTATATTATTATTATAATTTTTGGATATATTTTGAATTAGGTACTAATAAATATTCGCTCATACAGCAAATTCGATTTTAACCCGGTTATCACCAAAGATTTATTGCACATAATCATGTAGAATCAATCTTAGTTATTTCTGCATGCATCAACGGCTTTATAAGCTTCTAGCGATCCACCCGCGACTTTTTTTTAAAAACGTCCAGTAGTTTTGAGTTTATTAATACAGCATGAGACACGTAAGAGATGTTGTCTAGTTAAGCTAAGAGACGTCTTATTGAATGCGAAGTACTAAGTATAGTAAAATACGTGTAAAATGACGAGCTGTCAACAGAACCAAAAATCGGGAGTGTTCTCCTCTTGACTTTCTCATATACCGGAAACGGCTCAAAAATTGATAGAAACCTTATATTTTGATGTCATACCTGCATGTTAAATTTGGTTGCAATAAGTTAAAGCATACTCGAGTTATGGTGCTGGAAGGAGGAATGTCATATCATTGATAGAAATAGTGTAGGGGATAAAATGGAGCCATGGGAACACTTTTGTCAGTTTTTATGAAAGCCGGGCCTTTAGATCGCGATAGGTGGAACCTTAACTCAAATTGAGTCTACTTTACCACCAAAACGTGGATTTTGCGTATTCATTATGCGAAGTAAACGTTCTAGTTTTAGCTTACAGGTCTATTTCCTAGTGGCTAGCTGTTCGATCAAGGCGGATATCTTCTCACGTTTCAATGTCTCCTGTAGGGGACAGTTGCTCAGGACGAAGAACAAACCGTTGTGGTCTTTTAGCTCGTAGGCTATCTGTGCTGCTTCCTCGTAGAATCTGTAGAAGAATTGCAAAATCAAAAAGTTATTTATATGGACTTTGCTAAGTAGGTACTTTCAAATTCTCAATAGCCCTACCACCGTTTGAGGAAGACTTGGTCCAATATAGCCTATATGACATTTTTTATCTTGATAAGTAGTCTTAATTTTTTTTATTGTATATTGTTATAGAACACTAGAATGTAATTATCACAGCAAAGCGTGGTCGGGATATAGGAAACTAGATCGGCAATGTGAAAGAGAAAGAGCATACTAACGCGTATATTAGAGCGAGATAGATAGACGAGACCATTTCATGTACACGCAGGCCTAACTCGGCCTGTCACGTAGAAAAGACAGCAACTGTCACGACTGCAGTACTACATGCACACATGCGCATTATACACACATTGCTGCATTTTTTGGTCTCGCCCTAGTCGTTTATGCCAATCTATAAACGTCAGTAATTATAAATCTATGGGTCATTAATTTATTACGCTGCCCTCTTATAATAAGAAAAAATCAGGAGTGGTCTCCCCTTGACTTTCTCGTTTACCGGAAACGAGTCAAAAGTTGATAGAAACCTTATATTTTGATGTCATACATGCATGTTAAATTTGCTTGCAATAAGTTAAAGCATACTCGTGTTATCGTGGTAACGCACAGACACACAGGCACACACACAGACATAATTCCAAAAACGGTATTTTTGGAGGTTCAAAACGTGTAAATCCGTCAAAATCTCGAGGTCGAATTTTTTGACGATTACAAGACTTCCTCTATACTACGTATACGAGAAAGTAAAAATGAGACATGGTCGACTCCCCCCAAATAGTCTTACGTAATAAATAAATGAGTGAGCTAGTTTCTTACCCGGCTTTGACGTAGTATTTGACCTTCAACTCCTCAAGGCAGCGTGGCAAATACCTCAGCGCTTCATCGGGCTTGCGGTATGTGATACAAGCGTCCACAAAGGGCTCGTAGCCGGCGGGAGATTTCTTCCATTTGCTGAACTTCTCTAACTCCGTCCAGTCGTCCTTCTCGCACAGAGTTATTATACGGAGCCACCAGTACCTACAGCAAGGTACGACTATAATAAGATAAAAATACTTGAAGGGGAGTTATATATGGTATGTACTGTTTTTTTTTGAATTTTTGTAGGACCGACAACCGACCATAGGAACGATTTTTTTCATTACTTGAAATTTAATTACATTTTCTGACCGACTTTTTCGTAGGATGTGTGTGTTTCAATACTGCAATCAATACGTCCCATTTTTCCCGTGCAAAAAATCGGTCACCGATTATCATAATCGGTGGCATGGCTCAGGGCATTACATCATCATACAATAGTAACATAATCATCATAAAATAGTAGTTTGAGCCGCAAATAAGTTGTATTCTTACATAATTGGTGTAAAACTTCTTTACGCACGCTTGACTTGGGGACTAAGCTGATGAATGCGTTACGAAAAGTGCGAACGGAAATGAGCGGAACGGAAGTTGAGAGGGAGATATAAGTTAGTGAAGATAGAAAGAGAGACACAGAGAGAGTAACGTTTCGTATATTTCTGCAAGGGCAAGAAAGAGAGGTGCGAGCACACATTTTCTTTCTCTCTTTCTCTCATAGCCAGTTTTACTTCAGTCGTGTGTATAAAGCACACTCGTTTTTGGAGTTTACTCCTTAAGAATCGATTTGCATATATAAGGGGCCCGGTATGAGAAAAATGTGAGGAGTAAAATCTATCGATGAATGACCTCGTTACGTTTTTGAAGGTCAAAGTCATAATTGGTGCGCATCCTATGTCGCGCAACTTTCTAATTGTCAAAACACGGATGACAGCAGATGCGCCATCTCACCTGTCTCGGAGTAAACTCCAGTCGTGCGTCGGAGCTGACACACACAATTTTTTTTTTAAGTTTTTAGTTTTATTGCTATCCTGTTTCTTTAAATATAAATGGAAACATATGTTAAAGCGGCTACATAACTCTTGGTATGAAAGTTTGAGAATGACACTAGGGTTGCTGAAGTACAAGGTGCTTCAGAAATTAATAAGATGTCAAGTTAATTTACCGTCATAAACATTTTTACTTCGTTTTTATTTGAACATTTTTATTTAGTTTTTCTTTTACCTATTAATTTCTTACCTTCTGTCCGGCATTCTGTATTCGGAGCGTAGTTTGTCTGCCAGTTTAATTTCACCCTGCAGTAATAGTTTTTTGACCGTCTCGTGTAGTGACAGCCCTACGAAGCTCTCCCCGTATGTTTCTTGGAGGCTTGATTGTTGCTTGCACAGTTTGCGTGCGTCTTCGCATATCGATACACCTTTGATGATAAAAGAAACTCTTATTTGTGTGTAATTGGGACATTGTGACTTTTGCAGCGATACAAACTAGATTCAGTCTCGATTCAGCATCGAAAATCGTCGTACTTTTACAGTAAACTTGGTATGAGTTTTGATAGTTTTCGAGCTAGATCAAACATATCGTCTCTTTTTATACATTGCCCACTGTTTCTGATAGTTTACGCTAGAGGCGCTAGTGAGAAATGTATGAGAAGAGACGATATATTTGATCGAGCTCGAAAACTAACAAACTCATACTAGGGCTACAGACTATGCTTTACTAAAAGCAGCATTAGCTGGCCGCGTAGCTCCTGTGATACAGTCGCGATGCAAACGCGATACAAGATCGATACAAACGTGATAAAAGCGCGAGTGGTGGCGGCGCGTTTTTTTATACAACTAGTTGACGAACAAGCTGACGGCCCACCTGATAGTAGCTGGATACCGTCGCCTATAATCACATGCAATAACAAGGAAAAAATCTTGGTATTGCAGGTGCCTTGTCATCCTGAGGCCTAAGGTGAAATGCCTTACATGCCCAGTAATTACACTGGCTACCTTTTCCTTCAATCGAAAACACAGCAAACTGTTTCACTGCTGAAATAAAAAAGGCGGTGGGTACTTACCCAGACGACCCTACACGTGGCTATTCTTTCCCCCTCTACCCGGCATCTGAACTTACCCAGTGCGCGTATGAATCGATACAAATACCTACTAGATTGTCGCGCGGTTGTCATACGCGCGTTTGTATCGCTGCATAAGGTCACAATGTGTAAAAGCCCTTAATAATAGAACATTAGAACAGGATAAAAATCGAACTAAGTGAAAGACATTATTTTTTTTACCAATGACGTGACAGGCGTTTGGCCTTTAATCAATTCATAATCTGATGTTACATTATTCTAAGGCCTGAGGAACCAGCTATTTTATTATTACCTGACAGAACAAAATACTGCTGTTAACACTAGTATTGGCAACAGACTTTGGTGAGATAGTAGTAGCTAAATAATACAGAATTAAATTTATAAGACATTTCTGGAAACTCTTAACATTTAATATTTATCTATTTAACAGAAAAGTGCTGCAGATCATATATATCTTATACCTACCTACAAATGATCTGGCAGCGATATAAGTATCACTGGATAGTATACCACACAGGCCATAATCTAAAATTGCGATGAAAACTTAATTTAAAACTTTGACTTCTTGCAATCTGGCTGAGAACAGTTTTTTTAGCTACATTTAGCTGCAAGCATGCTACTTTAGAATCTAAATCCATGACCTGAAGCATGCTTGCAATGTAGCTAAAAAATCTCTTCTCAGACATTGCAGGAAATCAAAGTTAAAAAAAGTCTTTATCGCAGTTTGCACAAATTAGTTATTTGTTTATTTAGTTACCTACCAAAAGAAAATAAGTATGCTTAATAACTTACCCAGATCATTTCTGCCCTTCTTATAGCATTCCCGGGCTGATATTAGCGACGCTTCAATGCTGCCAGGGTTGTTTTGTTCGACGGCGTCGCGGATATGAGTGGCCGCTTGACCGGAGAAGTCGTCTTCTTGTACGTATACTTTACGGAGGGCTTCTCTGTTGTGGGAAGCGCAGTACTTGAGGTACAGAGCGTGGGCTAGCGGGAAGCTTCGTATAGTCAGCTGGAGAACAAACATTTACTGACTCTTATTCTTATGCAAGGGGCCGTATCTCAGAGCACTTCGACCCTATGGGATCTTTTGTGCTTCCCCTTTCCTTATCACCCATTCCCACCAACATCGAAAACATTTTGTATGAGTTTCACGATGTTGGCGGGAGTAAGGTCTATAAAGTCCTCTGGTTTAGGGTAACCTAAGCCCAGGGCCTTTAGTCGCCTATTGGCTAGCGGCTAGTGCATCGCAGTCACATAGTATGTGCTCCATGCTTTCTTCCTCCTCACCACACATTCTACAGATGGGGTCATCAGCTTTGCCTATTGTACACAGGTGTCTTTTACTGACTCTAGAAACCATAGATTTAAAATTACTGAATGCACCAATATGCGAGTAATACGCATGCAATAGCGGCGTTAGGGTCAGGGCGACGTTGGACCGCCCAGAGCGCCGGTCAAATAAAGGGGCGCCATAGGCCACTTTATATCATCCATATTTTTTGAAATCTAGGGGCTATATTTGAATATGTTAAAATGTAATCTGTTATATTTATAACACAATTGAGTTTTTGAAAATCACGACCGTTTGCCGCACTACCGTAGTTTCAAACTACTGTCGCAAAAAGGTGTATCGCACGAGGGTGGGTCCAACTTTAGTGCGAAAGCACTAGCGTGATTTCGACTTACAGTGAATCGAAGTAAAGTTATTTCACACAAATTAATGTTAATCGCACATCCGTTTGTGAAACTCAAGTAATACACTCGTTCCCAGTGTACCACTTGTAGACTATAATCATGTGATAAAGCGAGCCGCCCTCCAATATCAGTTTGAGCCAATAAAAGCAAACTATTTCGTCAGCCACGCTAGAGCGACTGCGTGGAGGGGAGGCGACTTACTGAAGCGGAATAAATACGCTGCGCCTATATGGCGGAGCCGTGGGAGATCGACCTTCACCGGTCTGATACTTCGATGAGACATATTTATTGTCAAATATACTGGGTGTAAAAGACATGAACAGTCAAAGGAGAACCATGTATTCTATACATCAAAATAAGACATATTTCAAAAAAATTATTGCTGGGAAATGATTTTTATTTTTTGGTGTTAAAAAAATTTGCAAATTGTACCGCGCAATGTAAAGGGCTCAACTCGCACGCAACTCGCAAAACCGCGATAATTTTGACAGACGGCGGCCCCGTTCGTTAGTGTCCGTGCGCATCAAGTGAGCTTCTTGAACGCTAACGTTTTGAAGCCATTTTTTGTTATGAAATACTAAAAAAAAATGATAATGTTTCTTTGGACAATAATTAAGAAATAACGTATAGAATACGTTTTCATAAAAAAAAAAAAAAAAAAAATATGACTTTGACCTTCAATAAAATCGTAACTATCAATTTCCCAGGTATAGTTTAAAGGAAAAAAAATGTTATGATGGTGAGCAGAATACATGGGTCTCGTTTGACTGTTCATGTCTTTTACACCCTGTAATTTATAAACAAATATGCCTATAATAACTTGCCTATCGAGAAGTGTTCATAGCTTATTTTTAAATTAATTAATTTTTATTACCTTCACTCTTGTCATAACCGAATAAGTATTATCTCAATTGATAGTTTTTGACACACAGAATATGCCTAGGTAGGCTTGCCAACTTATTTCTGTGCATGGCTGGCAAATAGACGTGAACAGGTAAGTCAATATAGGTAACTACATCGATCTGTTAACCAATCGAAATTGATATCATAAGTAAGATGTTTTAATTATAAAACTAATCATATAGGCCTGCCTGCAAAAAATCGTACATAAAATATTGTTGCCAAGCTATAAAGTTAAGTTAGCTATGAACACTTTCGTTATCAGATCGGTGAAGGTCAATCTCCTACCGGCTCTTACACCCGTATTCACAAACATTACTATGAGATCACTCGACAATTGGATAAGAAACGAACCAATCACAGAGCTCTATTCAACGCAATGGCCTTGAATAGAGATCTGTGATTGGTTCGTTTCTTATCCAAGTGTCGAGTGATCTCATAGTAATGTTTGTGAATACGGGTGTTAGACTATTAATATTCTATTGGCCGAAGTAAAAAGTAGGCGGTGCTTGGTGATTCTGTTTGCTGAATACCGGGAACTTGGTTGACTGTACCCACGATTAACAGTTTGCAGTCTTTATTACCTACCAACACAATTAGAACCACGAGCTATCAAATGTGATTATTATAGCTCGCTCGCTTTTGGAAGATGAAAAAATTTTTTCACCCTGACTCGACTTGTGCTTCGGAGTTTAAAAAAATATATACTTAGTCTCAAAATGGGTGTTTAGCAAAATAAGGTTGAGAAATTTAGGTCTAAAGGAATAGAAATCGCTACTTGCATGCCAATAGCTACGAGAAATTCGAAACACTTGGACCATGAATGTATTAATGTTTATGATTTTTGCAGAGTGAAATGATTATTTAAAAATAAAATACCTCAAATTCGTGTTTCCCCATCTTCTCCTTGAGATGCAGGAGGACGATATACACTAGATCCGTGTCTCCGCTGGCGGTGGCCTTAAGTAAGGCCGTGGGCCCTTCTCCCAGGGTCAGCAACAGTGGGACCTGAAGCTTACTGCGGGTTTCGTACTCTAGAATCTAAAGTAAAAAATTACAAGAGTAAGAAAGAGGAGAATAAATAATAAGATCACCAGAAAAAAATTACCTTCATAAGTATGCTAAGAGTGAATATGAAAGCGGATGCGGAACCCTCAACAACTAGTACAGTCAACAGCACGTCTGGCTATACAAAACTGTAAAATTTCTCCAAACGATTTTCAACCTAAGGCTATTCAATATAAAGTGTATAATCGATTGGGAAAATTTGACAGTTTGTGGTAACCCAACGTGCTGTTGTCTGTACAATCTTCGAGCACATACCCAATACAGAAGAAATGTCATATTTTTTGTTCAAAAATAATTCCGCCAAATCAATGCAACGAGCACTGCGCTCTAATTGGTGAATAGATTACGCGTCACACTAGAGTTGGGGGTACGCAGGTATGTAAATGTTCGACGTAGGTTCTTTTATTATAGCTTAGGTACCTATAAAGCCTTGTGTGTACAGGTTGTAAAAGACATGAACAGTCAAACGAGAACCATGTATTCTATACATCAAAATAAGACACATTTCAAAAAATAATTGTTGGGAAATGATTTTTATTTTTTGGTGTTAAAAAATATTGCAAAATGTACTACGCAACGTAAAGCGCTCAACTCGCACGCAACTCGCAAAACCGTGATATTTTTGCCAGACGGCGGCCTCGTTCGTTTGTGTCCGTGCGCATCGAGTGAGCTACATTGAACGCTAACGTTTTGAAGCCATTTTTTGTTATGAAATACTAAAAAAAATGATAATGTTTCTTTGGACAATAATTAAGAAATAATGTTTAGAATATGTTTTCATAAAAATATGAAAAAAAAATTATGACTTTGACCTTCAATAAAATCGTAACTATCAATTCCCCAGGTATAGTCTAAAGGCAGAAAAATGTTATGATGGTGAGCAAAATACCTGGTTTTCATTTGACTGTTCATGTCTTTTACACCCGTTATAAGAAAAAAATCAGCAATTTCATTGGCAAAGGCCAATATAATAGAAATTAAACTACCTTAATGGCGAGTCCTTTCCTGCCCTTTTCGTGCGCTTTCATAGCTATGGTGGAGTAGGATATGCCCGGCACTTTGCGCAGTTTTTCGCCTATTTCCCGAGCGGCACTTTCGTTGTCCAAATGTGGTTGTGATACCTGCCGATATAAGTATTAAGAACTATAAAAATATAAAATAAACATTATATATTTACTTTACTATTTGCAAACGAAGAAATTTGGCAACTCATTTGTATGTCAAACAATAAATAAAAGGAATTCACTGCCACCATAAGTTTGGGTTTAAAGATTTTTTATTCTCATAAAAACATTAGAACATAACTAAATAACAGATTGAAAACAGTTTCTGGTCACAAAATCAAAACAAATTATTTGTGAAAGGGGCACCGCACATCGCACGCGGTGCGGCGCATCACGGTGACCGCGGCTGGCGAATTTCGTATGCGTGTATATGGAGCTCCACACATCAGTACCCCTAGTATGAGTTTGTTAGTGTTCAAGCTCGATCAAACGTATCGTCTCTGTTCATACATGAAGGGGAATGACAGACATTTTTTCATAAGAAAAATAATTCAAAATATATAAAACGTCTATCAAAATACGGCCAGGGTGTTACTATTGAAACCCCATATAGTTTTAGCAAGAAGCTTGCAGGTCGGCAAGGCGAAGGCTAGCGCGGCGGTTTATCTCTCTCACTAGCTATCTTGGCATTTGGACTCCGCTTCTGCTTGCTATCAAACGGAATGGAGTAATTTGCTTGGCATTTTTATACAAAAAAAAACTTTTTTTATATATTGGCGAGTGCAATCAAATAAATTTAGAATTTAATAGCATATTTAAACAAAAAACTGTTTCACTTAACTCAAAAAAGAAATTTAGTGATTGGGCTACCCCAGGCATATATGTTAGTAGAAGAAAATTATATGATTTATATTATGAAAAGTCTATGTCCACAGACCAGTCATTTATTAATTATGTCAGAAATTATTCTAAAATATTTAAAAGGGTTTGTAATGTTGCAAAAGCAAACTTCCTTAGTAATAAAATTAAAAATTCTGCTAATAAAATTAAGACCACCTGGAAAATTATAAACCAAGAAACTGGTAAAACGTCATTTAAAGATAGGTCTTTTGAAATTAATATTAATGGTAAAATGGTAAAAACGGATGAAGCAGTGGCAAATGCTATGGAGGCCTTTTTCTTAGACATTCCCATGAAAATCACTAGTAAACTGAATTCATCTACTGAATTTGCGGTTTCCTTTTTAGAATCTAGTGTTGATAAATGTGATATTTCTTTTAACTTTCATGAAATTAATGACCATTACATTATAAAAACGTTTAAATCTTTAAATAAGAAAAAGACGGAAGATCTATGGGGTTTATCGGTTACAGTTATAACATCAATAATTAAAGTAAATTCCCCATATTTAACGATTATTTTTAATAAATGCATTGAAGATGGGGTTTTTCCCGATTTAATGAAATGTAGTAAAATTATACCTTTGTTTAAGTCTGGGGATAAATGTGATCCCACTAATTTTCGTCCCATATCCATTTTACCAGCGTTAAGTAAAATATTTGAGAAAGTTATTTACAATCAATTGCTTTCTCATTTTACATTGAATAAACTGTTTCATGACCGACAATTTGGTTTTACTAAGGGTAGAAATACGACAGATGCAGGTGTTGCATTAATGAAACATATATTTGATGCTTGGGAAAACAAACAAGATGCTCTAGGTGTCTTTTGTGACTTGTCCAAAGCCTTCGACTGTGTAGAACATAAAACCTTATTGGCCAAATTACACCATTATGGCGTCTCAATGAACTCAATAAAAATAATTGAATCATACCTGAGTGACCGATTACAAACAGTAGTTATAAATAAAGCGAAGTCTTCAGGGGCCCCTATGCTCATGGGCGTGCCGCAGGGTTCGATATTAGGTCCGTTTCTTTTTTTGATTTATGTAAATGAGCTGCCTTACTATGTAAGCAACTTATGTGAGACGGTATTATTTGCAGATGATACTTCCCTTATTTTCAACTAAATAGACAAACAGAAAATGTTGACGATGTGAATAATGCCCTTTCCAAAGTAATGTGTTGGTTTACTAATAATAACTTGTTACTAAATTCAAATAAAACTAAATGTATCAAATTTTCGTTACCAAATGTCAAGCAGGTCAGTACAAATATTAAAATTAACGAAGAAATTATACAATGTGTTGACTCAACAGTATTTTTAGGAATAACTTTAGATTCACGTCTACAATGGAATCCTCATATTACTACCCTATCAGGAAGACTTAGCTCTGCTGCTTTTGCTGTTAAAAAGATTAGATTACTGTCTGATGTTGAGACGGCAAGACTTGTATATTTCAGTTACTTCCATAGTGTTATGTCATATGGTATATTGCTGTGGGGATCAGCAGCTGATATTCAAGACATTTTTGTATTATAAAAGAGAGCCGTACGTGCCATTTATAATTTAAGACCTCGTGACTCGCTTAGAGAGTTATTTAAAGAAATAAATATTTTCACGGTTGCTTCCCAATATATATATGACAACATTATGTATGTTCATAAAAATTTACATACATTTTTGAAGAAAAGTGATTATCACAATTTAAACACAAGAGGTAGAAATAAACTTGCTGTTCCAAGTTTCAGACTTCATAAAACTAGTCACTCATTCATGGGGAAATGTATACAAATATATAATAAACTCCCACATCATGTAACTGAACTTCCGTCACATAAATTTAAGCTTCATATTAAACAAATTTTAATGAAGAAAGCGTATTATAAAGTTCAGGAATATATAGATGATAAAAATGTGTGGACACATCCAAATGTGCTCGATTCTCCATTGTAATCTAGTGAGATATCAATATGTGTAAAAATTTAATTTTCTAATTGACAAGATTGTAAGGAAAGATGTCTTAAATCACTTTTTTTTTATATATTTTTTTTATTTTTATTTTAAGTTTAATTATTAGTCTTTATTTTAATAAATTATTATGACTAATTATTAAAGACTTGACAATGTGAATTATGACTCTTTCCAAATCAATACTATAAAAACTGTAAAGGGAGGATAAAACTTGTTAAGTTTCTTGCCGGTTCTTCTCAGAACAAGGCCTCCTGGTAGACTCTCGAACCGATGGCATCAAAATTGACTTTCATAAGTGTACAAATTGTACCTAAACGAATAAAGTAATTTTGACTTTTGACTTTGACTTTGAATCTTTGTACTCTTGCCGCAGTAACATCCAACTGAATATAAACGCTCGTGTCACACGGAAGTATCAATTTTGCGTGCAAGCAGGTAACTGTAAGTCAACTTTTGTTCGCGAGTGAACCCTGTGCCTACTATCAGTTATTCTGTGTAGGTGTGGACATTCTGCTAATAGACTACCAACCTTATAACAGGCCCAATGAGACAGCACTCTAGTGCGGCCATCTTTCATCTGAAGGTAGCCGGCAATATGATCCGCCAAGCAATGGAGCCGACGCCAGATCAGTCGATCTAATAGAACTCTCTCTCCTAGAAGTTCCACTCTGAATGTAGTTTTTAAGGTACCATTAATAATATTTGTGTTTAAGCATTGTTATTTTATGACCGATGACCAAATTGGACATTAAAATGAACTACAAAACATGTTGAATAACAGTTTAATGCACAAATATCTGTAGACTTATTTTTGCGTTTACAAACGCGTAAATATTTTTAAAACTAGAAAATACACTGAAAAAATCTACCAGCCCCAAGCGGGAATCGAACTCAGCATCCTCTACAATTCGGGCGGCTCCGTTAACTACTACGCTATAGGGACAATGCTTTCGCCGTCAAAATTTGTTAGTGCTTGGTGCTTATGTTTTTATGGTAAACATTGTTTCATTAAATCTTTGAAATTTGCACTTCTAAGATCCGAACGAAATATTTTTGTAAATATTTGACGTAAAGTTAAGATGAGACTACCTTATATTAGGGGTTTAAGTATGAAATTACCGGTTTGTATGGAAAAATTAACGAAAATTCATTTTTCCATACAAGTATATTTGCGATTTTTTAAGGAACCACAAATCTAAATTTTGTGTAATTTTGTGGACATATTTAGGCAACATTAAGCTATAGGATATATAGAGAAAAAAATTGAGAATTGATATCTGTGAAAAAATATTCATATTTTTATAACGGAGACGGGCACCTCTTAGGACGGGCTGTTTTTGAAGATGTATTTCTAGTGAAAAAAAATAATTATAAGAATAAAATTTTATATATTAATATAAGTCATTATAATGTAGTTTAAAATAAAAAAATAATAATAATGGACATAGCTATTGTATTAAAGGATTTATGCACTAATGAATAATGAGGAATAAATCGTCAATTTCATTCTTTAACCCCTATTATTATGGAAATATTTTTGCGTTTACAAACGCGTAAATATAACGTCGTTAACGCAGCCGCCCCGATTGCGGAGGATGCTGGGTTCGATTCCCGCCTGGGAAAGGTTGATTTTTTTCAATGTATTTTCTAGCACAAATATCTATCATAAGTCTTATCGAGAAAACCATACATCGGTATCTATCATAAATCTTATCGAGAATACAATATTTCGAGTGACAAATAAAGTAAATGGTGTATTTTGATATCGCTTTACATAGTTACTATTACGAGCTATTAATACCTTATTCAAGGGTAGAGAAAGTAGATATAGGAAACTGTAGAACGGGTAGCAGGGTATGAGAAAGGATGGAATATAAAAACGTCGGATATACCAAATAAGAACATTTGCCGCATCTCTAGTTAACAGCGTATTAGGAGTTTGCCACTAATGCTAGCAAACCTCCGCCGCGAAACCATAGCAGCGGAACCGCAGTAGTTTTTGCCATGACTGTCCGTTGTAAGACAAGCGAAACAAAAGCGAAACTGCCTGTTCTAACGCATACATTTGACTATCATTCTGTCTCTTTCTCTCGTGATTCCACCGATCTTCCTCGGACGCCGCATACATCTCCGCATTCAGTCTGCCATTTTGTAGCGGGTCCGCGTGTGTTTCGCTTCGACGCTCGTCTGACTCCGAAAACGTGAACATGTTGCTGCGATTGGTACAAACAATGGAACGGAAATGTTGAGATATGTATTTGCGAAACTCTTGTAGCGATTTCGCTGTTTTGTAAAAAGGATACTGTCTAAACGTGAGTGGAATGGCCACTTTAGGATCGCGCACGGCGTTTAGAACCCTCAGCCACTTGCAGGTCTTCACATAGTGGTCGGTCAGCACCGGATCGCAGATAAATCCTTTCCCGAACTGAGCGGCGCGTATCAACATTTTCTGGATTTCGGGTTTGAATTCGAAGGCGGCTGCATCGATGCAGTTTTGAACGGCATTTGCCAGGTGTGGCTGCGCTAACCTAATGTACTTGTCTGCTTCATGGCTACGTTTCTGGAAATCGCAGGAGTCTCATTAAAAACTGCTTATAGGAATCAAACATTTTTAAACGATGAATGGAAAAATTATATCTGGTCGTGAAATACCAAATTTCAGAAATATTGAAACAAAAAGAAACGAATTTAATTTTATGATTAAACGTAGGTAAATTTTTCTAATGATATTATAAATGCGAAAGTAACTCTGTCTGTCTGTTACGTTTTCACGCCTAAATAACTGAACCGATTTTTATAAAATTTGGCATGGAAACTTTGAGAAGGGCATAGGATACTTTTTGATGCGAGCGACTACTAGTATTATATAAAGTGTTTGTTATACAGTATAACAAATGGGCACCTTTGCTAACATAGCAAATATGGCTGGGCCGAGAGAGATATCGGAGATAGGGAGATCGGCCCAGTTGTTTAGTTTGTACCGAGTCCGAGTGTCGCATGCTGAACTGACTCACACAAGGAACTATAAAATAAAACAAGCACAGTCAGCTTCATCATAATATGAGGTGGCAAGGTGGTCAAATACATCTTAGGAGCAAAGTTTCAATAACATCTTTGCATTTAAAGTTATCAAATAATTGTACACAAACAACCAGTCTTAAATTTCTTCTTACCATAAATCTCCAATTACATATACACGATTAAAATGATCTTTTATATGTACGCATCATAACTGTTTATTGGTATCTAAGGCGCGAAGCATTCCAATCTGGCGTCGGACAAGGACGTGGCGCGGACATCATTCAAATACCGTACTAAACACACGGCAATAGGGTCATTAATAGAACAAATTCAACGGCCCTCATCGGACGCGCTATAGCACGCCATGCCGGCGTTGAATTTGTTCAATTAGGGACCTTATTGGCGTGTGTTTAGTACGGTATTTGAATGAAACAGAATGATGTCTGCGCCCGACGCCCGATCGGTGTGCTTCGCGCCTGACTCCCTTTGCAGATCCTAACAAGCACCGACTAATCATCGTGACGTCTAATACGTCATACTTACGTACATCATCATATCACTTGTGCGGAGAGTTCGAAAAAAAGAGACAGGTAGGAAACGGAAACATTCAAAGGTTACTCGGGGTCAAAACAGTTGTCTTCACTTTTTTATTGGTTGTGAGGCTTCCAGTTTTACCTATAAATTTCTTGTTTCATTGCGATTTTTACATGTAACAAGCTGGGGCACAAGTCAGCATTTTGATAATAAAGACAAAATAATCACTCGGGCTTAGACGTGCACTCCGCGTTAGTCGACGCGACTAGTGGTGACGCGGCACTTTGTGGTGACTTTGTGGTGTGGTAGTGGTGACACCAACATTTGGGCACACAGTGGTCAGTCGCATCGTAGCGGCTCGTTCGCTCTCTAGTATTCTGTTCCCTATGAGAAGGCCATTAAACCTACAATTGATTCACAAGTCCCAAGCACTACTTTTTGCTATCCTCTCTGCAACACAATGGTCCTGTACCTGCACGGTTCTAAGAATCCTCGTCTCTGTAGCTGGACTATGTGGTATTCCAGACTATAATTTATTACTGTGCCAAATTTTATCCAGATTACTTCAGCGATTATGGCATGATTCAGTAACAAACATCAAATTCATCCAAACTTTCGCATTAATAATTATGCTAGCTTCTGCTCTCGACTTATTCTAGGCAGGATTACTATAAATTATAGCTTATAATGTTATTCTGATGTATGAGCTATATTTTTTAGTTTCATTAATATCCATTGAGTAGTTTATGCGTGAAAGAGTAAAAAACTTATTTCTAAACAAATTTTCGCGTATATAGGTAATATTAGTAGAATTATATATTTACAACCATCATAACGACAATTAATTGTGACTGTATTTACATTAAAAAAATCTTGATTTTTACCTGGAATTTTTTAGAGGCATCTAATAGATAGGACGCGGGCGCTGTGCTACTGATCCTAAATATCTTCTCAGATTCATCGGGGACTTTCTGTATGAGCTCGTGAGTGTATTCTGATACTACTCGTACACAATCTACGTCCTGCAACATTTTTCAATATTTTGACGTGAAAACGTCTTATAAATCAATGAATGCCGGCTGCACGCACGAAAAACCATGACTCATAGTCACGTTCCGCCTGAGCCGAGCGTGCAAGCGAGATCGCGGAACAACCGATAGAGACGCACAATCAAATGTTATCACGTAAAATTTACCAATTTTTTTTAAAGCAATGGTGGCACTACTTCGCCCGATGGTAAGCGGTTTACCATTTTCATAGACGGTTGGAACAACAGGAAATACTTGTAATAAAGTGCGGTCGCCGAACACAGATAATTTCGTACAATCCTTTCAGTCAACTGGCACTTGTGTTAAACATTTTTATAAAAATAAGTAAAATTTTATGTTGTTAACTACATTATTACATAATTTTATGTTGTTAACTTACCTATTTTCTGATAATTAAGACATAAAATACTAACTTTACTTAAATCGTCCAAATGAAATGAAACTCTGATTAATAAGTAATATTTATAAAATTTTAGAGAATTGTGACTAGCAACTTTTATCGAAGACGTACGTACACACGTTAATACCGTATTAGTATGTTTGAAAGGTTTAGAATCTCTAAATATAGTATAATAGTTTGGCCAGGATTTTTTAACCAACTCGAGAGATATTTTTAACATACCAATTTTGATATAAAATACTTTTCATCCATAGGCTTTGCGTCCCAGACGGCTGCAATTGATGCCGTCGCGTATAGAAGTAATTTGTTTACCGGGTCTGCTAATGGTGGTGGGGCAGATGGGTGAAGGTCTAAAAGCGACATTCACCCATTCGAATCTTAGACTATATGAAAAAACATACAAACCTGTATAATATGGAATGGTCCGTCGTAAGGGAAAGGTTGAGGTTTTTCACAGATACCATAAATGTACATGTCGTCGTCCCAATGTATCACTAAGGCTTGAGAGCCGCACCTGAGAACAATAAGTATCTAGTTAAGTTCACGCTTTTGCTGCGGCTGGGCGATAAGTCGTACTAAAAAAGCATCACCAGAAGCGGTAGTTGAATATTTTTGTTTGAGAAAATATTCGCTTACATACGATAGAGATATTAAAGTGTACGAGCCGAGTAGATTTGGAGATGTGTAGGGGTAACGAAGGAACGGAGGCCCCTAATAATTTATTGTAGTTACAAGCCCCCTCGGCCCTAGTAATTGTTAAAAAGACTGTTTGAAATAAAAGGTGTTTTAGACCACACGACTGAAGTAAAACTTCTATAATAATAATAATATAAATCTATTAATATGTATAATTCCCGTGTCACGATCTTGGTATGAACTGCGAAACTAATAATGCATTTTTTTTTTATTTGCCGTTTTGTTCCAACTTGAGATATACAAGGTGTTTGGTACATGGGGTATGAAGCCGGCACCTACCCATGCTTACATAGTCATATAAATACTATGGTGATATTAAAAATTCAAATTGTAAATATATATTTTTTTAATTTTCCATACATTTTGTTTTTTTGATCAAACTATTTGTATGGAGAATTCTAATTAATAATAGTTTTATTTTGATAAGTAGTCTTCATTTTTTTTACTGCAAATTCAATGTTATAGGACAGTAGAATGAAACTACCACAGCAACGTGTGGCCGCGAAAGCTAGTAATAATATAAATAATAATGATATAAGAAACGTAACTCTCTCTCTTTCTATCTTCACCAACTTATATTTCCCTCTCAACTTCAGTAACGCTCTCGTCAGCTTACTCCCCAAGTCAAGCGTGCGTAAAGAAGTTTTACTTCAAAAACGTAACGTAAGTATTGTAAACGCAAGTCAAGTCAAGTAAGGCCTGCCTTAATTCGGTCATGGAGCAGAGTGCGTAAATAATTATGATAATTGGAGGGGGCACATGAGTCGATCACGCTTCATCACAAGCAAGTGTGTAGAGGACTCGTCCACTGAAAATCAACTGGAGGCACGACTCGTATACTACTATATACTATACTACTTCCGACCGGTTTCGGCCATGGCGACCACTTCGACTCCAAGTCGAATCTGCGCAGATGCGCAAGATGCTTATATAGCCAATCCTTGCGGTGAACTCACGTGCACATTGTGTACACGTAAGTTTGTCGTTTAGATAATATGCACGGGTGCACGGGCATTTTGCTGGTCGCGTTTAATGTCGAGGTCAGCTTTACGCTGCTCTTCAAAGTCACGTACTTGCCTCTGTACATACCCGCGCCATTCGCTTCGTTGTGCCGCCAAGTCCTCCCATTGCTTGGGTTCTATCTCGCATTTCATGTGACGTTTCTGAACATCTTTATATCGAAGGAACTGCCCACCAGGTTTTCGCTTGCTACCCTCAAGTTCAGAATAAAAAATGCGCTTCGCTACTCTCTCTTCCTCCTACCATACTTCCTCCATAATAACTATAAGTAACTCGATCATATTTGTTCACTTAACATAATTAATATTAGGCAGACGAAAAAATGTATGTCAGGCCTATGTTCAACAGTGAACGTCTGTCGGCTGATATAATGATGATTGAGGTGAAAATAAATAGGCTTATTCTTAAAAAAATACCAACCACACCATCTCCTTGGGTTGTTTTATGAAACCAGTATCAATCTCGCAGTACTTATTCTTGAACTCTGAACATCCGATCCACAAGTAACCAGAGTCAGTGAACAGAGCAACTAGTCGACCATTTTGTGACGGCACTATCGATAGGATTTGTGTGTATTGGTTTTTTATATCAGGCCGCTGAAAAGAAAAAGAAACATCTGGAAGCCACACTACCAATAATAAGGGAAGACAACTTTTTGACCCCAAGTTTTTGACATTTGAATGTTTCGGTTTCCTATCTGTTTCTTTCTAACTCTCCGCACAAGTAATATGATAAAGTACGTACGTATGACATCATAAACACGTTACGTGACCGTCTGATACGTGTGCTCTAGTGGTTAGAAAGAGACAAATAGTAAATAAGAAGTTCCGAGGACAAATTTTTGTCTTCACTTTTTTATTGGCAGTGCGGCTTACAGTTTTACCTATAAATTTTTTGGACTGCACCAATTCGTTGGGGACATAATGATGTCGCCTCATTATGTCGCCGCATGAACTTAGTAAGGTTTATAAATACAGCTGGCCGATGAACAGCTCGCTAAAAGGTCCATAAATAACCACGAACCTTTGTTTTTTATGGAGACGTCTAATGCATTTACATCATCCACGCAGTACGATGCAACTGCGGGATTCAGAGGTAAACGTGTCCGCCCCACTACCGATCCCCTATACACTAAACATCCTCTTCGGGTATCCTGCTAAGGCACACTACGACAGCGACCGGGATCGCGAACTTTTGCCGGGAACCCATCTGTGCCCGTTCTTTCGGGCCCAACCGGGATGCATGGTTCAATCGCGCTCGATGTCTAACAAATGGAAAATATACCCGATAGTGTTCCCTTCCTCTTCGTCAATTACTAAATAAATTTAGGACAATATACGCTTAAATTAATATTGCTCAAAGAAAAGAGTATCAGGGTGATTACTCATAGTGAAAATAAATAGTATTTACCATGAGAACCGCCCGAGACTCGCCAACTTGACATTTGTATATTTCTTTGTCTCGGCACACTAGAAATCCAACAACTGCTGATGTCCGCAATAGTGAGTTTAAAACACACCATGCAGTAATTGGTTCGTTTGCTCCTGAAATTTTGTTATTTATTATCGCCCATTTTTGCTTCCTTTATTTGGAGATTTGATAATATCGGCATTCTAGATTAAAATGCTATAGCTGCGGTCAAAAGTGGAACTAGGTACTATAGAGTGACACAAGTTTAAATCATAATAAAACAAATAAACTTTTTTTTAATATCAATGAAACGGGCTTTATTTGATAGAATATTTTATGACATTAATGTTTAAATATGACTTCGTCCATGTGGCCGCAACGGCTGGCGCAATCTGGAAAACCAATTTTCACAAACTTTTCGAAGCATTTGCGGCCGTATTTCGCCAATAACTCTTCGAATGTTGATTTCCAGGTATTCTTAATCTCTCTGGTTTATCGATGTAGACAAGTCAGGATAATCCACAAGCTTTTGTCGAAACACCATTACATCTACAGAAAATTACTGTTTGGTGCGCTTTATGGGCTGGCGGAGTCATTGGTTCAAATGTCTTCAAAAACGATGATGGTCAGAATGTTACTGTCAATGTTGAGCGGTAGGTATAGGGACATGATTAGAATTTTTTTCTTACCTCGATTAGCTGGCATTAATCTTGCTGACATGTCCAACAGGACGTAGCCACATGCCACATTGCGCGCGCTGCAATTGATTTACTCAAAGAAACTTTTGATCAAAGAATAATTTCGCGTAATGGTGCAATTAAATTGGCCGTCAAGATCGTGTGATTTAACCCCATTGGATTATTTTCTTTGGGGTTATGTAAAGTCACTTAAGTTTCTCACGTCTAAAGTCACAGTCTACATCGATAAACCAGAGTTATTTGAACACCTGAAAATCAACATTCGATTGGCGAAATTCGGCCGCAAATGCTGCGAAAAGTTTGTGAAAATTGGTGTTCTAGATTGCGCCTTGTACGCGCCAGCCGTAACGACCACATGGCCGAAATCATATTTAAAAATTAATTTCATAAAAAAATCTATCATATAAGGTCCGTTTTATTGATATTAAAAATATATTTATTTGTTTTATTATGATTTAAACTTGTGCCATTCTATAAAAAACACCCTGGTGTTAAATTTTCAAAGTTAATGCAATCTTCCAAAGCTCATATCTCTTTTTTTTCTAAAAACTCACGTTACTTATTGGAAAATATTTTTTTCTCCATCATTAGTCTCTCGCTCTCTTTTAAGCAAACCATTTACTATATTAATTAAAATAAAAACTTATATCGCCAAATACTTACGTGGTATATCAGGTACTGATTTCACTTTTGGATCAGATACATTGCTTAGTAAAAACATTCGATTTGTTGTGGTAATGACAGCAAGACCAACACCATGTGAGTTATTGAATAGCACTGCCTTACTAACCTGGAAAGAGTTTGGGAGTAATTGTAAAAATAGCGTAATAACTATTATTAGTTCCAAAACATTATTAAAATCTAAATTTCTATAAAAATTAGAGAAGCTGTCATAACAGGTTACCACAACGACAAAGACTCAACAATAAAAGAACTTTGGTTCATTTTCCTAACTGAATTTTCATAAATAGCTAGAAGAATACTTACTCTAGAAAACCACATAGAAAAGAAAGGAGGGGTCAAGAAAGCCTTGAAAGAACTAAGAGAGAAAGGGAAAGAATGGATCCCAAAACTAAAAGCAAAAATGCTCAAACATAAAATGCAAAGAGATTCAGGGATTAGCTACTGAATACTACCGTTCACTATTTTCCTACCACCAAACAGATAAAAACCAGGCAAATCAACCAATAGCTCAGGAAGAACCAATAACAACCATTCTCTCGGCAGAGGTAGAAACATCCCAAAAATTATGCTTTCTCTAATTTTTTTCAGGACCAGACAAAATAACAAACACTATTGCACTGCATGCCATTAAGCGTGTTTGAACGTCGTGTTTTGCTGCGTCATAGCAGAATACCAGTGTTTGCTCACGAGAGCAAAGTTTACGCTGAATCATGGGCCCTTTTGTACTACTAGAGCACACCTGGTTTTATATATTGTGTTAGAATAAGTTTAAATTTGAAATCTTTGTGTATTTTAATTTATGTTCATCTTTTCCCTTGTTTTTTTATTTTTTATTACTGTGTAACTAAAGCCAGTGTGTGTGTTATTTGGTACAAATAAACGTTTTATCTATCTATCTATATTATACTTCTACATAAGAAAGGCTCTAAGGATGAACAGGGGGGTAATAAAAACATAAATAGGTAACTACAGGCCAATAAGCCTAATGTCTAACAAAGTTTTTGCGAAGAGAGAGAATGACAAAAACTCTGGACGAAAACCAACCAGTAGAGCAAGCTGGATTTAGGAAGAACTTCAGTACTATAGAGATATTCACACAGTAAAACAGGTCATCCAGAAGTACAACGAGTATCAAAAACGCTTGTATGTTGCTTTTATTGACTACTCTAAGGCATTTGATACATTGAACCACAACAATATATGGTTAAGCTTACGACAGCAAGGAGTCAATGAAGTGTATATAAATATAATCAGTAACATTTACGACAAACGCAGAAGTAGGATAAGGCTAGAAACAGTCGGTCAACCATTCCCTATCAACAAAGGAGTCAGAAAGGAGACCCACTATCCTCAAAAACTCTTCTCTGCGGTACTTGAGAGCATTTTTAGGAAGCTCGATTGGGAACACTTTGGTCTAAATATCAATGGCAGCCGCCTTAGTCATCTCAGATTTGCAGACGACATTGTTCTCTTCGAAGAAGACCCACAGAAACTAGAGAGCATGATTAAAGCAGTGGCAGCAAAAAGCAAAGAAGTGGGACTCAAATTAAATGAAAATAAAGCCAAGCTTATGACCAATTTAAATGAGGTCGATATCCAAGTAAACAATAAGCATATTGAGTTTGTTGCAGAATTTGTCTACCTAGGACAAAATATCTCCCCTAGTGACCAAATGACAAAAGAAATCAACAAGAGAATAGTTTATGGCTAGAAAAAGTATTGGTTAATAAAAGAAATCACGAATAGCAAAGAGCTGGGGATGCACATCAAAAGAAAGACATTTAATATCTGTATTCTACCATGCTTGACTTATGGATGCGAGACTTGGTCTCTTACGCAACAACATAGGGGGCGTCAATTGCATTTACGCATCGTCTCTGCGGGGTGGTGCCAACCTCAGGGGATATGTGGGACTCGAGGTAAAGGCGCATCAGTGCGCGATTACGGGACGGTTCGGGATCTGCGCACGTGAGCGCCACTACACCCCTACTGTCCCAATGCTGCCCGTCTAGGCACTCCTTGCACCAATTGGTGGCCAGCAGCCACTCCTGCTCGACCTGGCGCGTCCTCCTGACGAGGACACCGGGAGCAGCCATCGGACCACACCCGGGGGACTTCGGGCGCGGTCGTGGCCCTGAAAAGCGCCGTCCGGAACAAGCGGTGGTGGGAAAACAAAAACATCTCGACGATGGCATGTGACTTCGAATGCCAAGGGGACCACTTGACATCAAAAGCCACACACACGCCGAGCAAGTTTCCCCACCACGTTACCAGGGTCCGAAACTAGGAGGCTTCCGGACGTGGTCCCCAACACTTTGGTAACCTAGAGACGGGAAACGCAAAAGGGGACGGACGTCCACAAAGAAGGTGGGAAGACGACATGCACAAAACCCTCGAACCTCTATGGTTTAGAGTGGCAAACGACAGAGTGCAGTGGCGTCAAATGGAAGAGGCCTTTGCCAAAAGGCACACAGAGTTATTAGACATACTTTAACATAATATAGTTTATAACAGATTTTTATTGTAACTACTATCCTAAATAAAGGCTATTTTATTTTATTTTATTTATTTGTTAGGTTTTCACACCTAAGCCTTAACATAATAAAAGTTAAAAAATATATATTGAATTTCCTAACGTTTGGCAATCAACTCTTTATTATTTTTATTTTAAGTTCAGACTTACTTTAGTGTCCCTCACTTCTTGTCCCATGTGGAATGTCTTTTGGTAGGCACCAAACATGTCATAGATGAGTACGTCACCGCTCTCCTGTATACACAGCAGCTGCTCACTGTCAGACCAGCCCATGTTGATCAGAATTCCACTGTTCCACTGAAATTATTTTCAATTATTATAATTATATATTGATACACTAATACCTGTTCTTTGCTATGTAATTGTATTGAGACACAAGTAAGGCTGGAACCAAATAATCAGATGCAGTTGATTGATGCAGTTGACATCTGCAACTTATCTGGAAGATGAATGGTCAAACTATCAGATGTAATTCGCGGACGTAACCTCGGGCTTCCTTGAAGATTGGATATCCAATAGGAATCTGGCAAGCCGTGTCCCAGTTGATCTGCCATGACTGAAGGATGTGTCCAATAATTTGTTTTTACCTTAAACCTTCAGGCACAAATTGAAGGTAAATAATGCGAATGCATGCACGGAGCGATTTCTACCCGCGCCCGCAGCGGTTGGGACACCGCAACACTTGTAGGATCACGTATTATATAGAAATGAAGATAGCAAATTTCACGACGCGATTTACGACCGCGGCGGGCGCGGTTGTTTGCACTGGCGCCGCTTTCTTGAATCAGTGGATGTGGCTTGTTTAGAACTTTTTAGGCCTTCTTTTTTTTATTCATTTGTGAAGTATATCGCAACAGCTAGTTTCTGATGTGTGCTCATGGCGGACTGGAACTCAACTAATAGTAATAATCATTAAGTTTAAGTTTAACATTATCATTAAGTTGTAATTATATCCATATACCTCCATATAGGATCAATTATGGTATTTGAGTGACATGACTATGGAGACTGCTTGCTATCAGTGTTTTTGTTTGCCACTCATAGCTTACTCAATTGACCACTTATTTTTGGGTTTGGTGCACCTTTTATGTAGGTGACAGGCTGGAAACATGTCATTGTTTTGAGGCACTACATGTTCCATTCTTGATGTTGATGATGTTTTATGTAAAACCATAGGTTACCTAAGACTTTGCTCAATAATTAAATAAACTTACCACAATCTTAGATATGACATTTCCAACACAGTTGTAAATGGTAATGATAGGCTTATTTGCTGGAATGAGCATTTGTTTTCTGTCTCTCACCATAGCAATAGGCCCTCCATAAGGAGCCCCAGCAACAAGCATTTTGTCAAGGCTATCATCCATAGACCAGTTCATGGTATAGATTTCAATTTTCCTGTAAAAGTACTTATATTAAAAAACAGTACAATATTTTTTTATACATTTTAAGGGTAGCATATTATGAAGACACACTGATCAATGGGTATTGGAAGACATACACAAAAAAATGTGCATGGCTTTTTAATGCATGCCAACCAGATTGTCTATTAGAAAAAATAAATCTCAACGAACCACCCAGGTTGTTGGGAAAGAAAAAAATTTACTAACCGTCCAACTAGGTGGACAGTGTAGTTTGTCGGTCAGGAATAGACATTCCCAACTATTGTGTTGTTTTCTATAGAAACACTGACAAATAATTTAATATTGCAATTTAATAGCACTGGTGCCACTGAAAACTAGTGCCATAAAATAAGTTCAACACTGTAATCTGCTATTCGACTATTAAAATTTCTTTATTGTTTACATATTGTATATTAAAATTACTAAGGTTTAATGTTATATGCTGCCGTCGTGTAGCATATCATGATTTTTTTTGGATTTTTAAATAACTATAATACCTAGAGATGTAATAAAGTTTAAGTAGAATTAATAATTTTCAACATAATACCCAACCTGTAATAGGAATCTAGCTGAAACCAATCTGCTATTAACATCGCCGACATTTTGTTTGCTTGTGTGTAAAACTCTGAGCAAATTTACTATTTCAATGATAAAGAATTATAAACTTTTCCTCAAACTATTAATGATTAACAAGTAAACATTTTGCTCTAATGAACTCAAAACACTGTGTTAGTCCTACTGATACATAAATAAGAACACAGTAGACTTCTACAGTGTAGAAGAGTAATTGTGAATATACACTATAATTGTTGTTTAAAATGGAATAAACGACTAAATAATAAACTTAAAAACACAAACAACACTGCCCATCAGTGGTAGGTACAATTTTTACGTTGACAATTGACAGCTGTCTGTCAATGTCAGTCAATTTTTTTTTTTTTTTTTTTGGTTAAATTTTCCCTGTTACGGGACGGCAAAGGGATCTAGCCCATACAGCCAAGTCTTTAGTTTCATCTTCTTTCTTGATTTTTGCATTAAAATGTGGGTGCCACACTTTTTAATGCATCTAGGGAGTGCTTGGCGAGAAATGCATGGTACAGACCTCATGATGATGACTGATGAGAATTGTATAGTGGGATTTACAACCACTATACAATTCTCAACGCCACATACACAAAACCTTTATTTCAATGATTCCTTATAACTGTTCGTCAACACGGATGCTTATGCAACAAAACGACACCACTTTCACTGCACAAAATCCACTCCGAAGCAATTTTAAATTATCGAAATAAAGATCGACATCCAGACGCCATGATTACCCGCCAAACACTCTCAATTTTTTTTTTGGTTAATTTTTCCCTGTTACGGGACGGCAAAGGGATCTAGCCCATACAGCCAAGTCTTCAGTTTCATCTTCTTTATTGATTTTTGCATTAAAATGTGGATGCCACACTTTTTAATGCATCTAGGGAGTGCTTGGCGAGAAATACATGGTACAGACCTCATGATGGTGACTGATGAGAATTGTATAGTGGGATTTCCAACCACTATACAATTCTCAACGCCACATACACAAAGCCTTTATTTCAATGATTCCTCATAACTGTTCGTCAACACGGATGCATATGCAACGAAACGACACCATACAGTAACTCAGTCAGTTTCTTCTTTTAATGGAACTCTTACAGGGGATGATGATATTTCACGACCGCCACGTTTAAATGCGTTGTTGTGTTCGTAATCAGCGACTCGATAAACCATGCAAAAATGTTAATTTACAGACTTTGTCACGCTTTTCCATTACTTTTAGGGGTTGAATTCTGAAAAAAAAACCTGCAACACAAGTGTTTACTCATTTATCGCCAGGAGTAGGTACTCCTGTGAAGTGTCGAATAAAATAATCTACAATAACTAATCTTGTTTGTTTCCCTATGTAAACTTTCAACTTCTATCTTAAAAAATCCCCTTGACTTTTTCGTAAGTATCCCTGAAACGACTCAAAAGTTGGTAGAAACCTTATATTTGTCTTCCATCAGAGTACCGACCGCGCACTTGGTTGCTTAACTTTAGTGATCGACGACTTAAAAGTTGACAGAAAACTTATACGTGCATGTTAAATTTGGTTGCAATAAGTTATAGCATACTCGAGTTATCCTGCTAACGCACAGACAATTCCAGAAACGGTATTTTTGGACTTAGTCAAAATCTCTAGGTCGAATTTTTTGACGATTACAAGACTATGCTATTTACTACGTATACGAGAAAGTAAAAATCCAGCCTTATCCCTTGTCTAAATTATAAAAGGAATTTTTGTGTCTATCTAGGTCCAAGGGCATAGGCTGCGCGTTGATCAGTCCGTCGTCCGCTAAACGTGTTATCAAGCCCACTTTCTTGCGTTGCGTACCTATATTCTGTCCAGGGAGTGGCGCGTGAGGCTCACTTCCATGTTTCGATTAATTGCTGGAAGATGGTGTATGAAAACAATATGTGGACTTAAACACCGCCAGTGACGATTCTCTTTTCTATTTTATAGGTAGGTATTCGAAAGATCCTAAAATACGTCTTTCCTAATTTTTTACCGAAAGGCCATTTACCAATTTTTACGGATTTTTTTTTTTAAAATGACGAATTTAAAGAAAATAAATCTTAAAATACTTCTTTTCGATCTCCGACTTCGGTTTCGGCTCAGATAATATTGAATCGGAGGTTATAAGGAAGATTATTACATCATCAGACATGAATAAATAAAATCGGAACTTCAGAACTTTTGAATTCAAAACTCCGTTACATCCTTAGAAGGGAGTACCTTTTGACTGCGATGAATACTTGAATTATTGAATACCTAATATTTATACTTTATCAAGTTGATATAAACGTCGCCTATCTTGGAGGAGAGGCGGTGATTCCTTGTTCTGTGGGCCGGCCGTAGAGTCTAGAGGCCTAAACTCTTGCAACACCGATGCCAAAGGTCTTTTTTGTAAGTTTTTAGTGCGAAAAACGCAACTAAATTAGTTGCGCTTACTAGCGGAAAAAAGTGGAAACCACATTTCCATATTTAAACGCAATTAAAATAGTAACGTTTTCCTACAGTGCGGTAGTGTATGTTTTATATTATAAAAAACGTAAATATTTTTGTAGCGTTAAGAGTTCCATTTGCATAGGAATCTAGATTTGAGCTTTGTTCCACTAATTAGGTACGTGTCCCATACAATCATAACGCAACTAAAATAGTTACGTTTTTTATACTAAAAATCTTAGTTTTTTCGCCTTTAAGCTTAATCTTATTTATAGAATAGACTGGCAAATTCATATACAGTCATATCTAAACGGGGCGTCATAAATTCCTTTGACTGAAGCGAATGCCTATTTTGTCATGTGCATGCATATATCTACACCAATAAGTAAGTGATTCAGAAACTAAATAAGATTGGGAGGCCTTTGAGTGTGTGGACTGAGTCGTAAAGAGCTCCGGTTAAAGTTTTAGCCTCGTTAATAACTTCTAACTTGGAGACATGATACGGCACAATTCGATCGGATGAAAATGTTGAACACACATACAAAGTTCTTCTAGTTATGTGTAAAGGAACTAATCCGCTTTTATAGCTTTTAAGGGCTTCGAATCATTTACAAAGACCTCATAAATTTTAGTATAAACTGATGTGTATGTTGTGAGATTTTTGTTCACGGTGCCGCAGAGACTCACCGGGTCCAGTTTGATATTAAGTAGGTAGGTTCATGTTTCGTCTATATTTGAAGCATGCAAACTAAGATACAACAGGATCATTGCAATGTCAAGATTAATTAATGAAGGCTCTTAAATTATGATAAACTGTCAATTATCTTATATTTAATTCACTCACATGTGTAACTTTTATAGACGCATAATTTTTTTAAAGGTGATTTTCAAACTTATAGGTTTGTAATTACTGACGTTTATAGATTGGCAATGAATCGACTAGCTAGGGCGAGACCAAAAAAATGCACCAATGTGTGCGTGAAAAATAGTCCTCCAGTCTGACAGTTGCTGTCTTTTCTACGTGACTGACAGACCGACTTAGGCCACCTGTGTGTTCGTGAAATGGTCTCGTCTATCTATCTCTTTCTAATAAACGTGTTAGTATGCTCTTTCTCTTTCACATTGCTTATCTACAGTTTCCTATATCTATGAGCAAACTAGCATACGATCCGCCTGATGGTAAACAGTCACCCTAGACTCTAGATGTCAAACGATTGTAACGTGTCACTGCCACTGTCAACCCTAACTCTATCCTGTACACCTTGGACCTCTGGTCATCCTCACCGACAGAAACACAACAATACGAAAATGTAGAGTTATTTGACTGTGGTTGCCTATGAAGCTTCAGTTTCGACGGCCTAAAAACGTCCTGGTCGATCAGGATGACCATATTATTGGCACTGCATGACTACTGTATATTATTGCTAATGATATTCCCTGCGTCACTAGGTTTTTAAGAAGGCGAGGATCTTGGAGGGTCATCGTGCATGTTAATCGAACGTTTCTAAGGAGTTATTAAGCGATCGAGCGTCTCCTCAGGAGTCTCGACCGCCTAGCATCCCTAAGGACGCCTTAGTTGGAAGGCAGCGACATGCCCGAGGGTGCCTCTAAAGGCACAACGTGTCGTGGCGGGATAGCGCTTGTCGTCTCATAGTACACCCAAGCACTCGAAACACACCACACCGCAGACAAGTCGCTATTCCCGGTACAGACATGTACCGGAGTGCTTCTCTCCTATCCCTACACGGCGTGTCTGAGCATAGGTCCGAGCCCTTAGAAGCACCCTCAAGTATACAGGTCCTTTCCGACTCTAATCGGCGTAGAGACTCCCCACAGGAGACGCTCGCCGGTTAGAAATCTTCTCTTGGGCGGATTGAATTATAGGCTAGAGAACCCACCAAGCATACTCTAAAAACCCCGTTAAAATGGGAAGGTAATGTGGACACTAATAGTGTACTCCATAAAAAAGCTGCAGTTTGGGTGCGCCAATAGAAACATCTAATTATGAACATTTTATTAGAATATTATGGTACAACTTTTTTTATTTTACAAATTGTATTTATTTTCCACGTGTTCAAATAAGGGTCGTCTTGTGGAAGCTTTTTAAAATCTGTAATAGAGATATGTTGGCAAATTCCAACGTATTACAGATACAGTTTGCAACGAAAGTTCAAGGCTTTAATGGTATAAACCTGATTGTAAGAAATCCGGCCAGACAAACTGTGCCAACAATAACAAAGGGGAGTCATGGCATCGTTATTAAGTAACGAAATAACTTAGAAATGTCAAAGCACAAGCGACCTCGCTCCCACTCTCGCGCCAGCGCAACGGTACTCGCGTCTCGGCCGCCGGCGCCTGCGCAGCTTTGAGGTCTCTGCCCTCCCGGCAGCTTGTGTCCGCGTATACCTTCAACGTACAAAAAATAAGCCGTAATTATAACTAGAATTATTGAGTGAAACCTCCTTTGTGTATCAGTTATCTTCAATCAAAATCTCCTCAAAAGCTTGTGATCTGTGAAGTGAACGAAATATGGAGTTTTAAAGCTCTTCGAAGTGATTTTTAAGCGTGTAACGTCTAAAGTGGAAGTTTGTGTGAATTATTTAAGAAACACTCAGCAGAGTTAAGGAAACCTCCGCAAATAGGTAAGTCAAAAACCGACGTTTTGAATTTTAAACAGGCACTTTACAATATGAATAAACGTCTTCAGGCTTTCGCCGGTACACGACGTTTTTGTTACCTTTAGAATACATTAGTTTAAAATTTGCAAGTTTGTTCGAAGTCGTCCAATCCTGGAACGTAGTTTTAATAGATGCATTATTTATACAGTTGCTTCCCATTTCCTAGGCTGAGTGAAACCCCATTATTATTATTATTCCTACAGTCTTAATGTAAGGCAGCTTAACGGCTTTGTCTTGAAAATTCAGGACCGTATTTTCTTGTTTACTGTACCTATCTACTACCTTGAGTAACATTATATCACAAATCAATTTGTACTGAAATCTGTTATGAAGCTGAACTAATCTATTTGTTCAAATTGCAACATCGTTTTGCGGTCGTGATCGTCTCTGTTTAACTTATTCATTGTAACATCTATTTGTGTCATATATATCTTTAGGATTTCTTAACAATAACCTTGGAATTAATGTATAAACTTGCATTCAATTAAAAAGTATAATTTTACAGTCAGCCTATTTTTAACTCCGAGAGGGCATAAATATTTTCAATCTAAAAATAAACTGAGTTGCGTAATTAATCATCATAAAACTGACAGAAATATTCAAAAAGTAATCAACTAAGAACTCAGTAGCGATTTTCATGCTATGTTTTTTATATGAAAGAACTCTGCATTATTTTGAATAGTAATTTTCAAAGACCTTACCACTCCGTGGTAATTTTCGATTAAATATCGCATCATTCATCATTTCGCATTCGTTTATGTCTTTTCCACGTATTATTGTTATGCATCGTTACGTTAGTCGTAGTCATTGTGACTGCTCCGTTCGCAGTACGGACAGTACGGAGTACAATGCAACATTAATTTGTAACAATTATTTTATAATATTCTACTGTAACTAATGCTTATGAAATGAAAAGAGACGAGAAAGCTACAATAAAAAAAGTGATTAGAAGACACTACATATCGTTGAAAAATATCTTACTAATCCTAAAGAGAGGGCATGTTAATGCGTATATTACAAACTATTGGAGGATCTCCATGGTCCATACTGCCAAATGTGGCTTTAAACGTAGCTAAATGATATCGAAAACTTTTATATGAAACAAAAAGCTTTACCTAGGTTTATATGAAAAGGTTTTTACATGAAAACAAGTCATCAAAATTGAGTGTCGTACATAACGTTAAGTAAATATAAAACTTGAATTGCAGGGGGAGATTCAGAAATGATTACAAGTCGCCCATTACTACTTTATACTCCAGGTATTTATAGCCTCCTAGTAATTTCCATGGAATCTCTACTTCAAATTATAAATGCGAAAGTAACTCTATCTGTCTGTTACACTTTCACGCCTAAGTCACAAAACCGATTTTGATGAAATTTAGTAAGGAGATAGTTTAATGACCCTAGGAAGGACATAGGATTTTTTTTTTGCGTAATAGCCGACATTGACACGAGCGAAGCCGCGGTTGTCCACTAGTTGATAAAAAAAGGGGAAAACTAATTAGCTTTAATTTTGATGTATATTTTTGTTGACATCAGAGCATTATCCCTGGGACTTGTATTTTTCGTCGAACAACAAAAAAGTTTGACTTTATCCTGACCTGAGCAATTTGGGTACATTCTCAGACATCGTTTGTGGGACTAGACGTATTTGATGCTATTCGTTATTGCGTAGTGGAAAATATATATTACTAGCTGACCCCGCAAACGTTGTTTTGCCTTATAAATTAAAAAAAAATTAAGGGTGGACAACCCTTATCACTAAGGGGTATGAAAAATAGATGTTAGCCGATTCTCAGACCTACTCAATATGCTCACAAAATTTCATGAGAATCGGTCAAGCCGTTTCGGAGGAGTACGGGAACGAACATTGTGACACGAGAATTTTATATATAAGATAAAGTAGATACTTTTTAGAATATACCTCAAACATAATATAATTTTTGTGGGTATTCAAGGTAGCTTAAATAATTTAACTTTACAGGTTTCTTGAAAGACCTTTTCAAGTTTATTACTTTCTCGTATACGTAGTATAGAGTAAGTCTTGTGATCGTCAAAAATTAGAACTCGAGAATTTGACGGATTCACAGGTTTTGGACCTCCCTGAGTCCAAAAAACCCGTTTTTGGAATTGCCTGTGTGTCTGTGCGTTAGCACGATAACTCGAGTATGCTTTAACTTATCTAAAATTTAACATGCATGTATAACATCAAAATATAAAGTTTCTATCAACTTTTGAGTCGTCGATCGCGAACGTTAAGCAACCAAGTGGGCGGTCTTTACTCGGATGGGTGACCAAAATTTAACATGCATGTATGACATCAAAATATGTTTTATTTTTCAACTAGCGACCCGCCCCGGCTTCGCACGGGTGCAATACTTATGTAAATATGTATGCATTATACATATAAACCTTCCTTAACTCGTTAAGCCCCGTTCGCGCTCAGGAGCGCGAGAACACAATTAAAATCAATTGTGTCTGGATATTAATAATCGTCCAGGGATTAAGAATCACTCTATCTATTAAAAAAAAAACCGCATCAAAATCCGTTGCGTAATTTTAAAGATATAAGCATACATAGGGACAGACAGACGGCGGATTGCGACTTTGTTTTATACTATGTAGTGATATGTTTCTGTTTATAGCTCATGTACAATAGGTACTCGAAAAGCGTTAGTATTTTCTAGTATTTTTTTCTCACCAAAACATAAGCATCATCAAAATACAGCATCTTTTCACAGTCCTCGTCTCAACATTAACCCGGTTCTTTGCCACATCATTTCTCACATAATCCACCCTTTTTCCTTGAGTCTTTCTCTCTATGTGGGGTATACTTTATATTCCAGGATCCCTTCTCATTACATACCAAGTAAGATAATGAAGAAGATAATTCTTCTACCCTGCGCCTATACCTGCTTGTAGATTTTATGACTGGCCAAAGAAGATATATGGGGGTATATATTTTTGGTTGTGGGATTCGCTAAACGGGTAAGGAAAAATTATCTCTTTCAGTTTGACTCCATGCCGTTTTACTAGCATTCTAATATACATATAAGGTCAATTGCATGTTACAGAAATACGAAATAACTTATACGATAAGTAACAATAGCTTCTCATCGCTTTGTTAATCCTATTAGCACTGTTAACTGTTAGGTTGAGCTCTTTACTTGGGATAAATTGTGATGTAAAAAAAATTGTGCTGATGTTTAATACTAATGTGTTTTAATTGTATTTGCTGAATAGATGGTCGGCACAGGAAGCTCTGTCTAGTTACTGGAAAATATTTAGGTACATGCGGCGCAACAATATCAGCAATGTCTTTAAAGCCAACTAAATTTTGAATCGATTAGACCTGTGGAAGTTACTCGGATCAGATCCGTTCATCAAATAACTTATAAATGAGTTGATGATATTAACCAAATGGCTTAACAGATATTCTTTAATTATAGCTAAGAGTACTCCCGATTTAACTATTTTCAAATAAAAAAAAAATAATCAAAATCGCACCACGTGTTTGGGAGAGTATCGCAGCTCCCAAACACGTCTAAGGCTTAGACCGACGCTCAAATTTACAACACACGTTGGACTTATGCGGCCTTCAGAGATTCGCCAAGTTTTTCCTACAGTTCAGAGAATTTTAAAGAGAGCATTACCAAATATTAGTGCACTTGATCAAATTTCAACTGTATTCGTAAAAAATACAATGAGAAAACTTGCATCAAATATTAAAAAGTAAACAGAGTAAAAACAATATTAAACAGGATCGATAAAAATCAATCGGTTACAACTATGATCGACTTGCTTTATAATTTTTTCCCGTTTACTTAGTTTAAAAATTTGCTTTTGCTTGAACATAATGAAATAAAATAGGTACGTTTCTACATTTAACAGTTTAGGTTGCATACTATAGGCAGTAGTAACGCGGAATTTTTTCATACAAAAAGATTGGCACTTATGTAACATGACGAGTAAATACGAGTACATATGTCGACATACAACAATGCCCAATACATTAGCTAGTAAAAGTTTTGCGGTAAGTTTTCCAACCAACTCGACGACACTCGGAGAAAATGCCTTGAAATACCCGTAACGTTAGATATTTGTTTGCTTTCTTCGAAACCAGTTAATTTACGCGGTGATTAGAGGATGTTTAGATTTATGGCGCGGTTTGTCTATGACAAGTTTGACAACATGTATGGCTGCAATTTCTCTACCTTTTAACGTGTTCGTGGTCTAGTGGGCCCTCCGACCCGAACACTCTAATCTAATCGGTGTAGACATTTAGCGAGAGATGCTCGCCGACTAGAATTCCTCTATATTAGTTAGCATTACAGTTTAGAGGACATAGCCACTAGCATAAGTCGTTCAAAAAAAGGTCAAATGATTCGCCAAATTAGAACGAAAAATCTGTAAACTTTATTCGTTTTTTTCTGGAGACGTAGGGAGACTTTGAAATATAACTAGCGGCCCGAATGACGTTGTTACCTACCTCCTGATAAAAAAACAATATATACCGGATCCGTTTAAGCACAATATCAAACAATTCATCAAAATAGGTCCAACTATTTAGGAGTTCAGTGAAAACTCTTGCCAATAGCGCGCTCACATAATCACACCTCTTGTTGGTATGAGCGAGCGCGCTATAGCAAGAGTTAGCAGAAACGAGGGACTGACAAAACCCCCTCAGTCCGCTCCTGCGATTTATTGCGTTCGGATGTGTTTTTCGGATTTTTTTTATAAAATTTTAAAATAATTAATATCTCAGAAACAGTTCGCTTTTGGATAGTACGTCCTGTAGTGATATCGACTAGTATTGTCCTCTTCTATCTCCCCTTAACGGGTCCGCAACTAATTACCAATTACCCCGTACATATTAACCTTCCTCTTGAAGCAGTCTATCTATTGTTAAAACCGCATTGAAATCCGTTGTGTAGTTTAAAAGTTCTAAGCGTATACTTAAAGAGCGACTCTATACTATGTATAGAAGATAAGTGACAATATGAAGATTTGCTTATAGCCTGTAAACAAGGACACTAATCTCTTGTCAATTTTATGCATGTTAATATTTTATTACTAATATAATACACGTCAATCTGCACAAGATCGAAATATAAACATGTAATTTCCGTTTTAATTTCCATTTCCAAAACCCTGATATTTAAATTATCTTAAACACTAACATTTTCTCGCTAATATTGATAGCTATGGAAGTAAAATTACTATACAAAACAGTTATTATATACAGACGTAAATTTGGGTCATTTGGTTATGCTATTACTCATAGAACCGTTACAATACTTACTGCGTCAAAGTCTACATTTTTTTGAAGTCGTGTTCACTTTAAGTTACTCTGGGAAAATGTACTTCTTTCACGATTAGATTACAACATTCATTCAGAGATAGTAAACATTTTTACACAGAAGTAGCCGTGATTAGGTTCACATGACGAAAGAGAGTTACTCACAACATCCACAACACAATGAGAAATCTTAATTTTCTGAACCTTGTTTATCTGAGAACTAAACACTAATGAACGGCCGGTTTCAATATTCTATTATTAATTCTTTATTGTACTTCATAAAGGTATACATATGATTACAGAGTAAAATGGTATGCAAGGACGAACTTATCCCTATAAGAGATCTCTTCCAGCCAACTCAGAATGAGAGTGGGAAACTATAATAATACGCGGGTGAGATAAAAGTGCAAATAAGTACAAAAAATATGAAAATAACATAACATTAACAGCATATGATTATATAAATAAATACGTAATATACATACATAAATACATACAATATAACATAAATACAATAAATATTTATTTGATGACTGTGATAGACATGCTATGTGACATTCTATCCGCAGATGAAAATAAAGGTACTGAGGTTTTGTTACTTGGAAACAAACCTCTGGTAGGGCGATTTAGAATTAAAATCTTGAAATCAGCTCACCAAGTGTTGTGGTTGTAATATGTGAGTAGTAAATAAATTGGGAAGTCTGGCTCACATCATTTCATCCTCACCGCTCGCAAGCTCGCTACGTCGCACTTCGTGCGCCGTCGGATGAAACGATGTGAGCCAAACTTCCCAATTTATTATTATGAAAGTCAGTCGATATTGATTTAATCCAGACCCCTAGACAAGACCTACACCACAAATTAATTTATATCGCGAAGCTTATTTAAATGTTTTACGATGAAATATAAGATCATTTTGTTGTAACCTTCGAAACAATGCAGTCAGTTTTTAAAACACTATTATGAAATTTGTTAAACAAAAACAGTCACTAAAGTTAGACTGTGTATGTCCCGCATCATCAAATGAGCCAAGGAGACATGGCAATTTATTACCTAATTCTATACGGTGTATTGTATGTGGACCGTCAAATTGTGGAAAGACCAACTTAGTTATTAGTTTATTGTTACACAAAGATGGTTTACGATTTCGTAATCTTTATGTTTATTCAAAGTCGTTATATCAACCTAAATATGTGTATTTAGAGAAGGTACTTGACTTAGTTACAGATACACAATTTAATAAATATAACCATAATAGTGAGATTTTAAGTCCACATGAAGCTTTGCCGAATTCAATTATTATATTTGATGATGTAGCCTGTGAAAATCAAAACAATATCCGAGATTATTTTGCCATGGGACGTCATAAGAATGTTGATTGCTTTTATATTAATCAGACTTATACTAAAATACCCAAACAACTAGTAAGGGACAATTCAAATCTAATTATTTTATTTAAGCAAGATGACATAAATTTGAAACACGTCTATGATGAGCATGTGGGGCCTGATATGTCATGGTCTAAATTTCGAGAGATGTGTTCAACTATATGGAATAAACCATATAGTTATTTAGTTATAAACAAAGACTGTGAACGAAATAATGGATGTTACAGAAAAGCATTTGATACATTTATAGTGGTAGACGAATAGCGGATCGATACTTAAATGCTTGTAATGTTAATAATAAACCATTCCCATTGGTGACTCCGATTAGAATAGTAACTAAAATGGAAACGGATCTCAAAGAACAAATTGTAAAATCTGCTGCAGCTATAAAAAGAAAGGTTGATATGATAAAAGAAGCTGAAAATATGAAAAATTCAACTTTAGATACAATATTTAAGCCGATAGTCGACCCCTTAAAATTGTTAGCACAAAAAAATGATGAAAAAAATGAAGAAGAACCCGAGTATACACATGTTTTTAAAAAAATAAAGGAAAATAAAACCGATACTTCGTGTTCCTCTAGTGAGGATTTCAATGAAGCTGTAAGTGAACAAGATGACGCTGATTACGATAGTCAAAACCAAACTCTCGTGAAACAAACTTCTGGTGAGCACAACATTAGCGACAGTTCATTTCAATCCTTACAATCTCCTCAATCTTTGTCATGGTCTGTTTCATCTGAAGCCATGATTGATGACATACCTTTTGGAATAAGAAAAGAACGCGGAAAACTTTGGCTCGGTAAAACCATGGTTTATGATGATGGACATACTCTCAAAATAGGAAATCGTGTTTTTAAAAAAACAATTGGATTAAAAGAACTATTGTTTAAAAAGAAACCAAACTTAGATGTAATCACCGATGTTGATTTAAACAATTATAAATCACTATTATTAGATACTAACGCTCACAGACGTGATTGTGATCCAACCAAACCAATTAAATGCAACAAAGGATTTAAATATATGAGTGTCATAAAACCATTATTCCAATTTTCTAGAAAACATATAGATAGTGGAAAGGAGATCAAACAAGGCAAAGGTATCAAACTTAATAAAACAGTGAAGAAAGATACTGATTACATCTATTGGGACGATCCTAATGAATTGGTAGAACGCTTAAAATTATTAATTGCATCACGCGATGCAGGTAACACAGGCTTAGAGAATGAAATTATTGCCATAATTGAAGAATTGCATGAAGCTGGTATCATTAACAAAATATAAAGATCATTCAACGAAAAAAAAAAACCAGTACACTTAAAGTAAGCAACGCATTAACATTAACATGAATATAGATAAATTTGGTCATCACGTGCATAAAAGATTACGATTATCAGAATATATTAATACTTTGGACGATTCACTAATAAAAAATGAGTCAGGAGACTTTGATTTGAGGTCATCAAAACTAAAAGGTCTGTCTGCGCCAGACAAAGATGACGAAGCGGTAAATAAAGCATACATGGATAAAGCTATTCAAGAGCTCAGAAGTGAAATAAAGAACGTAAATACACGCGTCCAACTCTACTTAAGGAACCTTGAAACAACAACTACAAATCGTCTCATTTCTATGTTCTATTCAAAAGCGGAAATAGATAGCATGATTCAAGTAAAATCAAATAAAAATGAGTAAAAACGATATAGTCAATGAACTGCACCGAGCAGCAAGAAAGAATTTCCCTCGTCGAAGTACAGTTATAAAAGGTTTAGATGATTTGTGGCAAGCTGATCTTATGGATCTTCAGAAATATCATCGTATTAATAAAGGTTATAAATATGTTTTAGTTGTAATTGACACTTTATCAAAATATGTTTGGGTCAATCCCTTGAAGTCAAAAGACAAAATATCTGTTACAAATGCCATGCAAAATATATTATGCAGTTCAATGCGAAAACCTAAGCATTTGCAAACTGATTTAGGGAGTGAGTTTTATAATAATAATTTTAGACAATTATTAAAAGAGTTCAATATAAAACATTATTCTACCTACTCTATAAAAAAAGCATCCATTGTAGAACGAGTAATAAGGACAATAAAATGTCATCTGTACAAATTGTTTAGCATATGTGGTAAATTTCAATGGGTACAAAAAAACTTAAAAGACGTAGTAAAAAGTTATAATAGTACTATTCATCGAATAACAAAATTTAGGCCTATTGATGTTAATCAATCAAACCAGATGGTTGTTAGGAATAATATTATTGAAACATATTATTGTAATAAAGACCGGAAACCCAAGTACCATGTTGGAGATTATGTTCGCATTAGTAAATACAAAGGTGAATTTTACAAAGGTTACACGCCTAATTGGTCAACCGAAATATTTAAAGTTGTAAAGGTTAATCAAACGAATCCACCAACCTATCACTTAGAAGATAAACATAAACAAAGAATATTGGGATCTTTTTATGAGTATGAAATACAGAAAACTAAGTTTCCTGATATTTATCTCATCGAGAAAATTTTAAAAAGAAAGGGAAATAAATTATATGTAAAATGGTTAGGGCTTAGTGATAAAGAGAATAGTTGGGTTGACAAAACTTCGTTGATTTCTTAATATAAATCTAATACTTTAACATAATACAATCACTCTACGAGTATCAATGAGCAAAGGCAGTGGTATTATTAACAGCGTAATTAATAATTTGCCGTTTGAGTTACATTTACCTGGTTATCAATTTTGTGGCCCTGGTACAAAACTGCAGAAACGGTTACTGAGAGGTGATCGGGGTATAAACCAACTTGACGAAGCTTGTATGTATCACGATATTGCTTATAATAATAGTGATTTGGACGTCCGACATAAAGCTGATCTAGAACTCTTAAATATGGCTAAAAAAAGATTGAAATCAAAAGATTCTGGCAAAAATGAAAAAGTTGCCTCATGGATAGTGAAAAATGCAATGAAAGCAAAACTAAAAGCGGGAGCTGGTGTACGTTCATTTATGTCTGTAGTAAATAAAATTAAATCACAATTAAAAAAAATCAAATCCAAGGACAATAGCTCAGCTATAAAATATGCATATGCGGCAGCAAAAAAACTATTTTCTAATAAAAAAGGAGTGCGTTTCCCGCGGTGTATTCCTATTCCTAAATGTGGTGGAGTATTACCTCTAATACCAATATTTGCCGGACTGTCAGCTTTAGGCTCCTTAGCTGGAGGTGCAGCAGGTATCGCAAAAGCTGTAAATGATTCCAAGATGGCTCAAAAAAATTATCAAGAATCTCAACGGCATAACAAAATGATGGAGGCAGTTGCTCTTGGCAAAGGATTGTATCTTAAGCCTCATAAAAAAGGAGCAGGCTTATATTTAAATCCTCCAAAAAACTAATTAGACGGCTACCTAGACGAGCTCTTACCAATGTAGATATAATAGAGCATGCGTCCGATATTCCATTTTTCCGTGGTGTTTTTATGAGAGATGCATTACCTTTGAAACCTAGAAAAATAGAATGTGCTATACTAAATTTGGATAGTTCTGAAAATCCTGGAACTCATTGGGTAGCCTACGTTAAACAAAATGATTACTCTGAATACTACAATAGTTTTGGCAACTTAAAACCACCCTTAGAACTAATCAAGTATTTAAAAGAGACGCCAATAAGCTATAATTATGTGCAATATCAAACTTTTGATTCTATGAACTGTGGTCACCTCTGTTTGAAGTTTTTAAGAGATTATTGGAAAACTAATTTATAAAGAGAACGAAATAAAAAAATTCATCATTTTAAAAATGTCTTTCACTGTATCCATAACTGGGAAAGGAGCTTCGTTAATAACAAACTATTCACCCACTTTAGAATTACGTGGAGAGTATGAGTGCGGACTCTTGTATTTTTCTACATTTAATTCGATCCCTAATATAGACGAAAGAAATAATAAGTTTTATTATGGTAAAAATGAAGTCGTAGAAATTCCTGAAGGAGCATATGAACTTCAAGATATTTGTGATTTTTTAAAAAACAATGTTAAAAATACTGAATTAAAATTGACTTGTAATAATAATACACTGAAAACTAATATTTTCTGTTCCAAAGACGTTTACTTTGACAAAAATGATTCGATGGGTAAAATTTTGGGTTTTGGTATGGAAACGATAAAGGCTAACATAAATAGAGAATCTCAGTATCCTGTTAACATTTTATCAACTACCATAATACGCATAGAATGCGATGTAGTCAGTGGATCATTCGTGAATGGGAAAGCAAGTCATATAATTTATGAATTTGTTCCAAATGTGCCGCCTGGTTATCGAATTATTGAAGTACCTAAGAACCTAATTTATTTTCCGGTTAACCAAAATGCAATTAGTGCAATCAATATAAGGTTGTTAGATGCAGAAAATAGACAGATCAATTTGCGTGGTGAAGAAGTGCAGTTGTATTTACACTTCAGAAAAAAATGATAAACTTTAATAAAAACAGCTTTACACCATGCCTCCAATTCAGTTCTAAAAGAACCCTTCGAAAAGAAGCACCCCTCCATATGAAAAAGAAGCTGACAAAAAGCAACAAAGAATTCCTTAAGCTAATCGGCTTGTTAAAATGAATATTTTAAATATTTCTCAAGCGGCAGTCCACGATAACAGTATAGAAAGTTTTGAATATCATTCGTATAAACCATACGTAACAAGTTTTAACAAGAATGATGAAATACGAATACCTATCAACCAACAAGACTTGTACGTGTTGCCGTCACTCAGCACTTTATATATTGAGGGCAAAGTAAATAGTACGAGAGCCCACGACCAAAACCATGTCTCATAGCAATACGGCAAAAACCCTATAAAATCGTTAGATTGTATGATTCTGAACCCGACTAGGTGTGTAGTAACGGTCGAAAGTGTAGCAACTGCGTGGGAGGCCATTTCTGCTGTGTCAAAAAAAAAAGACAGTCGGTATTATAGCAATACGTCTGATAGTGAAAATGTACATAGATTTTATAATTGTATTACGAAAAAGTTTGTTTTCAGACATTTTGCGCGTAGCATATAGCCTGAGCGCATTTTTGAAAATGTCAACAAATTTAGCCGACCTGTATCATAGCAATACGGATAATTTTTTTTTTCAACTTTTCGTATTGCTGCCATGATTACCAAAAACCTGTTTTCAGACACTTTAAGTGTAGCATATACTCCCAAAAACGAAAATTAATAACGTCGATTTAGCTCGACTCAACATTTTTTCGAAGACATAAAATTAAAAACGACGAGGCTTCGACAACTCTGAATCTCCAGTTATCCAATTACGACGCCTGCAATCTGCCACCATGCAAAACGGAATTGGAGAAACATTTATTACGAACAAAATATATTGCACAAGTCTGGAGCAACGCTCATACCAAAACGCCAACCGAACTGAACCCTGCAGATTGCGGATGGTATGAAGACAAGGGACGATTTCAGTTTTCGTGGTTCTCTGGCAACCAACTACCTGAGTTGAGCAACGTTATTTTGGACGACAAATCATCATCCACAACAGGTACAGTTTACATGGCTTTTGCTGTTAATTTCATAAATAAGTTCGTGATTTTCACTAACGATGTTTATTTTACAGAAGAGGACGTTGAAGATCTCCCGAGCGACGTCGAGAGTGATTTCGAAGACGACGATTCCGAATCCGACAGCGATTGAATACGAGAATATTTTGTAACTTTGAATAAACCGTTTTTTTTTTTCAACTTCATCCTAGTTTCATTTTGTGAGATTTATTTCAGTCCTTCAACTTCAATGTTACGGTTTCGGGTAAATTCTTTGTTAATTATCATCTAATAAATTCAGGGTCGCAACGTATTCATTGGTTTGTAACAGAAAATTCAAGATGCCTCAATACGATTTTTAAATGATATCTGAGTATCGAAAAGTTGTCTGATAGAGAAGGTGCTACACTTAATTTGTCTGATATAAATTTTTTGCACATGTGGACAACTTATTTTATCATGTCCAACAATTTTCAGACATATTGCTATGATACCGATCGGTAAAATTTGTTAACATTTTCAAAACGGTCTCAAAATTTAATGCGTTCACATTTCCGTCTGAAAATTGTTTTGTTCGCATCAAATAACCAAAATTTACTAATAAAAAAGATTTTCAGACGTATTGCTATGAGACATTTTTTTTGTCTCATTTTTAATTTTTTTAAGTGATTTTACGGGTTTGCGCTACACCACTAACGTCTGAAAAATATGTTTCCGGTATCTCAGAACTATCATTCAACTACAGTCTGCAAATCAGACATATTGCTATGATGCAGTTCGGTAAAATTCTTTGACAATTTTGAAAATTCGGTCAGATCAAACGCTACGCGGAAAATGTCTGATATTGGTATTTTCGAGTTCAGGATAATCGTATCTATCGATTTGATGCGGTTTTGGCCGTATTGCTATGAGACAAAAATTTTGGTCGTGGGCTCTCTAACTAAAATGTGTATAACACAACAACTAAAGCAAAAGTGTCAAGTGTCAACTTTGTGAATAATCCTGCGTTGTTTTTATTTCAAGATATCCGCTATGAATTAAACGGAGTTGAAATAGACAAAGTGAAAAATGCCGGTATTACAACGACCATTAAATCTTATTTATCGTTAAATGAAAATGAGTCTAAATCTGCTAAAGTATGGGGATGGTCTGTCAATGGAACAAATAATCTTAAAGATGGATCATTTTCAACATCAATTCCGTTAAATAAAATATTGGGCTTCGCTGAAGATTACGAGAAAATCATAATTAACTGTAAACATGAGTTGATATTATTAAGATGTAACACAAATCTTAACGCTTTAAAATTAAAGCCTGGAGAGGTGGTGGACGACATTATCATCAACAAAATTGTTTGGCGAGTTCCACATGTTAAAGTGGCCGATCGCGAAAGGTTAAATTTATTGAAACACTTAGAAAAAGATCGAGCTATCACACTAACGTATCGTAATTGGGATTTGTATGAATATCCATTGATACCACAAACTCGCAAACATACATGGTCGATTAAAACTTCGTCACAAATCGAAAAACCTCGATTTGTCATTGTTGCTTTGCAGACTAATCGCAAACATAATTCTGAAATGTCAATGGCAGAATTCGATCACTGTCATGTTCGTGATGTAAGGGTCTTTTTAAACTCAACTTACTTTCCATACGAAGGACTGAATGTCAGTTTTTCAGACGATAAGTTTTCTTTATTATATGAGCAATATGCACGATTTCAACAGTGTTATTACGGACGCCGATCGGAGCCGTTGATGACTTTGAAAGAATTTAGAGACGTTGCTCCGTTATTTGTTATTGACTGTTCTCGTCAACACGAATCCTTGAAAGGATCAATAGATGTGCGAATTGAAATTGAAACAGATGTGGAAATACCAGATCAGACAGCCGCATATTGTCTGATTTTAAACGATTGTATATTTGAGTACAGACCTTTAAGTAATATTGTTAAGAAAATATCATGAACAACAAAATTATCGTAGATGTGCAAGGATTTAAAAATAAAGATAATGAATTCGTAGTAAAGGAATTAGCAATAGCCACAAAAGAGCACACACAAGTATTTTCAATAAAACCTCCTCACTCATTTTTCACTCTCACTGATACAGAAAGAAAACATGTGAAGTGGATAGAAAGAAATAGAGGCTATCGTTGGAGTGAGGGCTACATCGATTACAGAGAATTTCGTCGAATCATAAAACCATATTTAAACGATCAAAAAATTATAGTGAAAGGACTAGAAAAAATCAAGTGGGTACAGGAATTATGTGGCCATAGAAATATTGTAGATATCACAGATAATGGTATACCCAATCTAGATAGTCTTAGTGAAATGTATTGTAAAAATAATTTTATTTTCAACTGTTTTTCTCATAAAAAACATTGTGCATTAAAAAATGCGTTGTGTATAAAAAAATGGTGCTTAGACAATAATTTAATGTAATGATAATAAATACATTTAAATAATATCTATACTTTTATTTGTACCAATCCAATTTCTCAGAATGAAACATCAATTTTAATATTTTTTATTTATTAATAACGTCATCTAAAACAACACACAGTTTGTTAAAAAGCTATTTATACTAACACATTTTCGTGAATACGTACAATCGTACATTATAGAATTAGAAGATAATAAGAACAATGATATGATGTCTCTCTGTGGTTTTCACTTAGACAAAATGTCAAAGTAAATAAATCCACTTGAGAATTTGATGTAAGAACCAAAAGAAACGTATCGACGATGATTCAATAATGGTTTAAAGATGAAATCTGTAACACAATCACAACACAATATGTTATAGCTACAGTTTTACGACAATTTTATGGACGTCCATATAATAATCTAAAAACTGTAGCTATAGCCACACATTTTTTTGGATATATTATTTACCAGTTTTTCGGTTTCATCCATTATTGTATCGTCATCATCTTTGATCACATATTGAGCAGCTAATATTACATCTTTCTTTTTGTGGTCCATTCTAGATTCCGATATGTCTATTATTTGAATTTTGACCAGTCGCCTCCCATTTGTCGGCTCTTCTTTAATTACATATGATTGTTGACGTCGGTGGTTATGTTTGATGTAGTTGCTTTTCTTGGTTACTCTTGCCCGTGCCCGAAGCAATTTGGAAGCAAACTCTGGTTCCCTCAAAACATCTTCGTAGCACTGGGTGTCTTGGGCATCTTGATAAAATAGCGGTGGTTGTTGGTCAAAAAGTTGGAGCTCGTCCAAGTTTTCTTGATCGTGACGATTCTGGAATTAATATTGATTACTTTAGTATTTATTAAAAACAATAATAACAAGACAAATTGTGTTCAAAGCTAGAAATTACTTACCATTTGCGACGACATGATTTTCGATTACTTTTCAGTCTTTCCACCCAACGATATGATGAAATATAAATTTAAAATTTAAATGCCAACCTTTTATACCAGCACTATGCTTACGTATAAACAAAAGTATTTTTGCAAGATTTACAAATTGTGTTGGTGTCATTTGATCTACCTCGCAGTTTCTACATGCAAAGTTAAATTGCTGATTCTGTAATTGCAACATAAGTAGAGTCAGCACATAAATAATTTGATTTTGCACTACTTACATTATTGTAATTCGATCTGACGCGTGTTAACTGTTTTGAAAATTTCGTTATCAAATTACATTATGTAGGTCATTCATTACTTATAGGTAAACATTAAACGGATATAAATTAAACGACAAAATGTAATGCAAAGTAATGTATTTATTTAAACAATTTTAAACACAATGACACGTTTTCAACATCAATATAAATTAAGTTTAGATTGTAATATCTTTTTTTTTTACAAAAATAAGTCATTACTCTAGTATCTTTTTGAATTATTTCAAAACACAATGTTACATTATTAGCATGAACATTAATTTGATTTATTTGTAAAAATAAAATTAATATACAATAATAAGTAATGAGTTTAAACTATGGGTTTAACTATCTGATGCACTTCACAGTCTATATAGTAATAGAATAATGCCCCCATGCTATGGTTGAAATATTATCGCTGGATATAAATCGCTTGTCATCTTTTCTGGATAATGCTACTTTATTCTGTTCTCTAGTAAAAATGTGATGTTTGATTGTTTTGAAAAGAACATTTTTACCTCTGAGTTCCTTTCCAGTGGAAAGGCAGTTTGTATAGTCAGAAAACGTTAATCCTTTCGTGACAGGCTTTTTAACACCCTTTGCTTTTTTTATCTCATAATCATTAGTTCTAATGCTGTATAGTTTGGATCGTAATCCTACAAATTCTAACAAAATTTGACCGCCTAATTCATCTTTAAATAAACCGGGAATTTTGTTGTTTTTTGGAATTATGTTAAAACGATTCTTGGGAGGATAATTACTACTATCAAAATAAGAAACAAAATGATCTCTCATATCGCTATAAAAGTCATCCGTTTGTATGGAATATAACAAACTGTCAGTGTCCGTGTAGCACAATGACAAATTTTCTTTGTAAAAATTTTTCATAATGGAGTAATGGAAATCATACATGTGACTTTTTGAAAGGTCTAAAACAGTGAAGCCGATGTATATTGGTTTATTTAAAAATACTTTATCTCGTTTCAACTGAATGGCTACCAAATTTTCGTCAAACACGGCTGAACTATGGAAGTTGGGCCGGGCTATCAATTGTTCTGCAGAATAATGTTTTTTCGTAGTGTTACGATCGTCACGCCAGGTACTAACAAGTTTTACGTCAACTCTGCGTTCAGTATCTTCCAACGTTTTCCCAAAAATGCTATTATTTAAAAGCTTGAAAAAGTCTTGTTCGAAAAGAGAAACTGAGTTTTGTCTTAATTTTGTATTCAAATCAATATATTGTTTTAAATATGGACTTTGTTTAAATGCTAATACCTTATGAATTTTTTTGAGCTTTAATCCATGATCAAGACAAACTTTTAAATGTACATAGTGAATTACGTAATTATATTTGTCATATAAATTAGGAATTAATTTTTTATGTTTAGAGCCAGGTAGTATAAAATTTTGTGCACAAAATGGAAGGTCATTATGTAAGTTATGTAAACTTTCAGGATATTCAAGATCTACTTCTAGAATATAACCATAGTCATTATTGTTGGGAATGCTCATTATATTAAGTTGGTTAAATTGGTTTTCATCAAGTAATTTAAAATCAGCATATGGCAAATAACTACACATAGCATAACCGTACAGATTGTTGCAATCCAAGTATATTAAATAATTATTAGGTTTTGTCGAATCGAAATTGGGCTCATATTTATTATTACACCGAGAATATCTTTTGGAACATAAACAAATACCTCCACGAATGCCCTGTTGGATCATGCGGATTATTTCCAAGTCAGATAATAATTCTAATTTTACTCTTGTCTTTAAAAGCATCGCATCGAAACTAAGACTAGGTGCTGTAACATAGAAAGCAGGATCTAAATCATAATTTTGTTTACATGTTTTGCGGAACTTTTGAAATATATCAGCTAGTAATAGAACATCAGTTTTGACATACAAGTCAGTGTATTCTCCTAAATTTTTTATTTCAAACGTTTTCCAAACATTGACTGCATGTTCATAATCACTTAAGCTAATAGACTCATTCGTGAGACTACTATAAAATTTATCTATATCTGGTAGACTTCTTTCTTTGTAGACATCCCACGAAGACATATATTCGTATGGATATATACCTTTCCTACACAACAATGAAAACTGATCTTCACTCATACAGTTATCACGTAAATGAATAAAATCGTGTTTATTAAGAGTTTTAGCTAATTTTTCTAAGCTTGTTCCTAAAAATTTAAAAGAATCTACAAAACGTATCGCGACAAAGTCTTGTTCTGAGAGTTGGATAAATTTGGTAAATGAAATATAGTTTTCTTTGCTTTTAGGAATAACTTTAATATGCCCCGGAATAGTGCTTAGTTCACGTATAAATAAATGGCAATCGTAACCTGATAAATTGTGAAAAAAAATTGGAATGAATTTAGGAACTCGAAAATTAAGATTACAAAATGAATGGGCAGCACCTCTGTATTTGCCTGTGAAATGACAATGATCTCTTACTTTATCGAAGATTAATAAGTTAGAACATAAATGACAATACTCTGCACTTTCAAAATTTTTTGAGTCAGTTTCACTAAATAATATTGGCATGGGACTTTTGGATGCTGATTGAATAATACCGTAAATTCTCTTTACATCTAATTGTAAATAATTTACAAACTTTGAAGAGCAGTCCGGACCGCGATAAGATTTTAAACAGTTAAAAGAACTATCATAATTACAAACAATATAGTATGCAAATGAAGCGGGAATATGTTGATGCGTATGTTTTGTATGAATACCCTGATTATCAATACATGTTTCTAATAAGGTTTCAAAATCTGCATATATAACAAATGGCATATACTGTTTAAATTGAAAATTTTTAAATTGTAATATAGTGTTTTTTTCTGGTAAAATAGTTACGACTCCACCACAATCATGATTTTCATATTTTTCTCTAGTTTTGAAAAATATCAAACAATCATCACAGAAAAATATTTTACCATGATGACTAGTTACTTGACTTCTAACTAATTTTGACATATCTTTTATAAGACAGTAATGAGATTTAGAACCATTCTGTAAAAAAAGCATGTTCACATGAAATTTTTTTCGCAATTTAGTTTTATACAATGGTCCAGTTATATTTATTTTGCTATCTAATCGGTATATGTTAACACTAATATTTAGATTATTATTTTCAAATATTTTTATATCTTTGAACGAAACAGGAAATGACTTGTCCCTTAGGTTTAACACAGTACTAAAATGAGGGTACGATGATACTCTTTCGCTATTTTTTTTAACTGGATATAAAGCAGCAATAACAGTCCACGCGAAGCAATAGTCATCGTTATTTTTTATGTTAACACAAGCATGTTTTGATTGTATTTTGGTTGGCAATTTCAAATAGCTTGACCCTTTCAGTGGAGTATATTTATTAATGTTAGTTTCGAGATATAAAATATTCAAAAGAGACCATCCGCTACCTTTTTCCTGAAATTCCTCAATCTTTTTAGTTATGATATCGGAAACAGTATCTACTAAATCATCAAAACTAAAGTTTTGATGTAGTGAAATATTTTCAGTAGCAAAGGACTTGATTTCCATTGTATCATCCTTGGGTAAAATTACTTTGACAAAGAGTTCAAAATTTACTTTGATATTAATGTGATTATTAATTGCCGTCTCAAGTAGCACACGTATATCCGAGGCAACACACCGCAAATATTGGTCTGCAGATGTAGCAGCTACGTTGCTACCGTCTATACGATGCTCTCGCTCAGCACTTATACGATATGAACCTATACGACCTTTGAATGCTGAAGAAATTTTTGTAATTCTCGTATTAATAAATACTGCACTATTGCTTTTATGTCTAATACTGCGCAAGTGACCTGGAAAAGCCTTACTTCGAATAGACTGATGACAAACTGAACAATAAATAGTTTCACCCATAGCAGAAGAACTAGTTATCTACCACATAGATTAGTTATTTTATGATTTTAAAAAACTACGAAATATTATTTAATTTCTCATGCCTGTTTATCAGGGTAAAAAATTGCTTCTTTTTAAATCTTTTCTTAGCTTCGACGCACAATCTTTATCAGGCTCAACCCTTAGACGTAGCTGAGCACTCCACTTATTTGTTCTATTAATAGATTGTGTCTTCTATTTTACACGTATTGTACACCTTCACGTCAAATATAGTTATGACACCGTTATCGATTTACACTTTGTCGTTATTTTAGAAATATTTACCCATAGCAGACGAACTATAGTTTTCTACCGCTTAGATTAATTATTTGATATTAACAGAAAATGTACCTACTGAGCAAAACCGGAAAAATATTATTTAATTTGTAATGTACTACACTACTAGATACTGCACTATATCATTACTAAATAGTCTGAACAGATAGTTTCACCCATAGCAGAAAAAGTAGTTGTCTACCAACCACCTAGATTAGTTATTATAAGATTTTTTTAAAATACGAGTTGTTATTTAATTTCTTACGCCTGTTTATCAGGATAAAAAATTGCTTCTTTTTTAAATCTTTTCTTAGCTTCGCCGCATAGTCTTTTTAATTGCTCCCAGAGTGGATCATCCGGCTCAACCCTTAGACGGAGCTGAGCACTCCACTTATTTGCTCTATTAATGGGTTCAATGTCTTCTATTTCGCACGGATTGTACACCTTCACGTCAAAAAATATGTCACCTGTATAATGCACCTCGAGATGCCGCAGCACACCGCCCGGGACACGACGCGCCAGTGACGACCACAGAGGTGTTGCTGAACGATTGGCAGCCTTTGTTTCGTCGGAGGCTCCAAACAAGGACGATGCTAGATCGTCGTTCGATTTTCTGTAACAATCAGAATTTATTAATGTGAATTCATTATTAGCTACCAATAATTATGGAATTCTAAACACAAACAATATACCATCAAGAGCTTGTGACATAATTTGATGTCTATATAAGTAGATTTAGAATATATAATTTCCCATTTACTCTATAACTTTAGAACGACTTTACCTATTTCATTTCAGATGGTTCTTAGGGAAAGAAATTGGATATTTTCAAAAACTTGAAAGACTACTTGAACTTCACACATTTGGCAGCTCGCGCGATTGATTGGTTTATTCGTAGCCTTATATTACAAACACAATGTAAGGACCACGTCTCTAAAGTCAGCTCCTTAATTATACAATAGTGGTTAAAATCAGAATTAGCACAGGTCTCCCAAAAAAATGTTATAGCACTATCAATAAGCAATAGCACTACCATTTCAACCACTTCGCCTCTTTGTAACGAGAATGGTAAGTACCTATAACAGCTGACGTCAACCTATAATATCTACAGTTACGTGTGATGTGAAGTACCTACGATCCGTCCGATCCGTTTAACCAGATGAGATTTACATATCTGTACATTGCGATGGACGTAACGAGAGTTAACCTACAGCACTGCACATGCAACGCAATGGATGTATTGATTATTATCCTGCTACGATTTATAGCTCCTTGCAACGCGATTGATGTAACGAGCGTGAACCTATACTGTAATTTTTACGTTCATAGAACCCGACGGATTTATTGATAGTTAACCATTTTCAGCTATTTACAAAGTGAGCAGCGTAAATGTCGAACGAGTGTAATGCGACTTACGGTTAAAAATAAAGTGCAGAGTGATACCACGCAACGCAAGCAATTACGAATCGTATAAAAAACTGTATAGTTTGTTGGATAAAATAACTAAAACTAAAAATATTTTTGATAAGTATACATACTTGGATAACTTTTTGGACGCCCTTGATTTCGATTCTTTGTAGGAGGTCTTCTTGGAACTTTTTGGTTTTTTCGGCGCTTCAACAACGTAGTCTTCTTCTACGTCCGATGTTTGCTGCTCCGAGTCGGAGTATAGAGCATGTGCGTTGCGTTTAAGCTTTGAGTCTGACCTGTAGGATAAAAAACAAAGATAAAGAATTATTTTAAGTTCATGTTGTCTCATACAATCACTAAAACCATAAGAATTATTAAATAATTCTAATGGTAAAGCGCATTGTACAAATAAAGTAAGACGACAACAAGTCAAGATATATTTCCATAGTGAAGTATGTTGCGGAAATTATCCTAATTTGTTGTAAGTAATAAAAATAAGAAAATTAGACTTACGTACATTTCGATGCAGTTGAGGCAGAATAAGTTTCAGCGAGAGAATTAAAATCACTTAACAATTCACTAATAAGTATTTAGCGAATCCTCCGATGACTGTGACTGAAATTGGTTAGAAGGAAGTTTTATACCCAATTTCGCTATAGATTTTACACACTACATGTAAATAATAACACACATGCGTATGCCACCATTCAGCAATTATTTTGTGAATAAACAGTTTTATTGAATTACAAATATTTTGCAATAACATAATATTGGAGCAACTTATAGCATATCAGTTTAGGGATCCGTAAACTAAATAAGTAGGTAACTGATTTTACCAATATTTACATTTTATAAAACACATTTCACAAATAATTATTAGTTATCATATTGCAAATATGATCCGTGTGATGCTGGCAGAGTAAAAGAACATCAACCCATATCCTCCTAAGGGTGTCGTAGAAGGCAACCGTTGGTTTAGCAAAGGGGTATTGATCACCTTATACTCCAACGTAGGTACTGTTGACTGTAGATAAATCAACAGTGCGATAAGGGCAGAGTAGCATAGCATCGACCCATATCCTCTAATGGGTGTCGTAGAAGGCCACCGTTGGTTTAGCAAAGGGGTATTGATCACCTTATCACCTCCGTCTACCAAACTGTACTGGGCAAGCATGGTGAATTACATTTCACATAAATTAACATACTACCTTCAGCAACTAACATTTAAAATAAATAAAATATTAATACTGAACCCACACTTTAATAATTTATTAAAATTGCATTCGCTTTAGATTTGCATGCGATGCATTAAATATGTTTATCAATATAATTAATAATTTATTTCATATTTCCATCAATTGCACTAATTTTGACGATTTAGGACTTCTGACTAATATTTTGTGTACACACACATTACAATATTGATATTGTGATCAGCATATTGTTTGTATAAAACTAGCAGATTTTTCATGTTCAAACCAGTCTCTGTTTGATTTGCCTAATTGCTGCCCAACTACGGACCTGGTTTCGGCCTGCCGGTTGGCTTCAGCAAGGAAGCTCTGAGATCAGGGACTGTTGAGCTATTTCTAAACTACTCTATTTTTGAGTAGTTTAAGTTGTAAGTGGTATTCAATAACTTTTTATTAAGTAGATATCAAACTTATAAAGTCAGTGTGGAACGTGAAAAGAATTCAGGTGAGTTTTTTTTCCCCTTCAACATTAACAGTTTTCGTTCTTTTCAACAAGATTCGGTTCAGTACCTTGTTTTTTTAGTATCGTGAAAATACACAGTCTCAATAACGATTTTTTCCAACAGTTGCAACTTTATGCGTTGATTCTTTCGAAATTTGTTAAAAAATTTGATGATACTTTTTTCGTCATAAAAATCATAGTCTCGAGATAGCATTCGTACAATTTTCGTAAATTAAATTTCACAACTTCTCGCGACCCCGTTGATGTGTCCATCCATAGCAAGAGCTGTCTGCACTGACCCACCGAAACGGTATAAAATCAAATCTGAATTAAATCAATATCGACCGACTTCCATAAAAATAAATTGGGAAGGCTGGCTCACATCGTTTCATCCGACGGCGCACGAAGTGCGACGTAGCGAGCTTGCGAGCGGTGAGGATGAAATGATGTGAGCCAGACTTCCCAATTTATTTACTACTTATGTGTGAGTGAATACTAACTGAGACACACTGTTTTTTTAAATCATTTATGTTCCCTATTTCAGTCGTGAGGCACCTTGAAAATTAATAAGTAAATTGTTTTCTCTCAAACCAAGAATCATTTTTACGGAGTTTTAAGTAAGTAAGAAGTTGTGATTGATTAGTATGACTGAACTTGCCCGGAATTTTATGATCTGCATACTTTCATTTATCATTTGAGTAGCTTTACATAAGACAGACCAAAAGAAATAGCAAAAATTGTTTTATCATCAAGCTCTCCCAGTGGGCAGTCAGCTGTGACAATGCGTGGACGCGGCATAGCTTCCACGCATGCGCGCGCACCCGATTGAGGCATTTCTAAATAATAATTAACATAGAACCCCCAGTTTTCAATTTGTAAGTATTCAGTTTGTAAGTATTTTTGCACAAGGTCAATGGAATGGTCAATGAAATCAATGGAATAGTGCTAATGCAAGTAGATGGAAGGAAACTACAAAAAACTCTGCACTAATGTAAATATAATATGTAGGAAAGGAGTATAGCAGCACAGATAATATATAACTAGTAGGTAATAATTAATATGAAAAGAAAAGTTTATCAAATTCATTTATATCGAACCGTTTTTATGTTCGACTATTGTTCGAAAGTTTCTATGGATTTTTCAATTGCATGGGTATTTGTGTAAAAAAGTTTTAATTTTCCGAAAAAAGCCAAAGCTACATGAACATAATTTCTCATACCCGATATTATATAACTTGAGTGTAAATGAGATTTTAACTCGAAGCCAAATAAAAAAGTCCCCCTATGGTAAAATCTCAATTCCATGCACACGAAGCGTCTAGATTGAAACTAACGATATAGTAATTTTATACAAGTGCTTATAAGACCTTTACCTTCACATACAAGTACAACTATTGTCAAGCTCGTTTGCGATTACCATCCTAACGACGCAAAAACCATTTAAGTTGGCACTGGTAACACGCTCTCAAAAAAGCCTATGTGAACATCTACCTAATATGGCCTGAATATCATCGGTTGTTTTGTTCTTTTATTAGTTTAACAATGATACATCCCACTCGGTTAGACTATAATCTCACTTGCGATTTCACGAGCGACGTCGTAGGTGTGACTTTGATCTAGATGAAACTTAGTTGCTTAATAGATACAGAATCTAAGTTAATCAAAAAGTAGAGAAGTCTAGAAAACAATTAACGCTAAAATACACTTATTTTTATAATACTAGATAACTTGTTGAAATATTGGAAAATAATAATTATTACACACAAAAGCCGATAGCCTAGAGGCTTAGATAAAAGCTACACTTTAAAGCATTTCAGCAGACCGCTTTTATTTATAACTAGCTTTTGCCCGCGACTTCGTCCGCGTAGAATGGGTATTTCGGGCAGCATTTAAATTTTCTTAGAATAGAATAGAATAGAATATGACTTTATTGTACATACATCAACCAGATTAACAATAGTATATTAATATATAAAAATAGTTGGACAAAGGGCGACCTTATCGCTAAAAGCGATCTCTTCCAGGTTCTTATTATTTCTTCTAACCTAAGCGCCATACACCAATTTTTATGGATTTTACTTTAAAAATGACGGATTTCCATACAAACTTTGCACCTCTTTTCACCACCTTAGAGGGTGAATGTCCAAAAATCCTTTCTTAGTGCACCCCTGGACCTTTTAAGGAACCTACGTACCAAATTTGGAATCTCTAGACCCAGCGGTTTAGGCTGTGCGTTGATATGTCAGTCAGTCAGTCAGTATTCATTTATATATATATATAGATTTACTTACTTTATTTTAGTATAAATAAAGCCAATTACGAAGACATTGCCTGGTGTCTATCAGTGATGGTAAGTCTAGAGAATGCTAAAATATTTCTAAGACTTATTTCTACAATACTCACTTGATAAAATAATGGTTAATAATAATAATAATTAGTGAATCATGCCGGCAACTCACACCATCTCTACCGTCCGTCTCGTATAATGATCGTTAATGTATTTCATTCAATATAGTTGTTCTATTTTCTTAGAAAATTGCCGTGTGTTCTACTTATTAACTGAAGATTACAGTGTGCAAGTTACGCTTTTTAATCTCTACAGCGACGATGATTGGTGTAATGTGGTCTTGTGAGAAGAAATATTAGCTAATATTCACTGGAGATAATCGCAAATAGTTGAAAGTGGATGACAAAAATGTAACGCATATGGGAAACCTCTGAGAAACAGTAAGCTAATATATACCCCCTTATTATAAAACAAGGACTAAAGTCAGTATTGGTTTAAAACTGACGCTAACTCTGTCTTTCATTCAGCAAATAAAAGTGACAGCATCAAGTTTTAAGCCATGACAAACTTTATAGCATGTTTTATCGCTTTATAGCATTTTAGGCGAAATCGAACTGACAAATTTAGACGGCGAAAGCAGTGCCCAGGTAGCGTAGTGGTTAACAAAGCCGCCCGGATTGCGGAAGATGCGGAGGTTCGATTCCCGCCTGTTGATGTTGAAGTGTATTTTCTAATTTTACCAATATTTTTTGTGCAAATATGAGATCGATGAGATTTTTTCACATTTCATTTATAATGATGTTTCGAACATTCGTACTAATTTTCTCTCTACAAAAACATCATCGTACCGTGAATAGTGTCTGGTACACGACCATTTGTTTACCGGAAATTGTTGACGAACTCCGTAAAAATAACCGTAAATGCCGTATCATTTTGCACCACGACAATACTATATCCCACACGGCCAGACAGACAAAAAAATTTTTGAAGGTGTAAAAACGTAGAATGATAGTAGATGACTTTTTTCTGTTCCCAAAAATTAAGAACCAATTAACGGTCTAGATTTTCATCACCAGAAGACGTTTCTGAGGTTACCACGGAAGAGTGGCTCAAAACTTTTCAAAATTGGATTGATTGAATGAAAAAGTTCATTTACGCAAAGGGAGAGTATTTTTATTTTATTTTATTTTTTTAGCTGTCCCGGCTGCCACGCGTTGCTGTGGTAATTTCATACATTGTCCTATAATATTCAATTTGCAGTTAAAAAAATATGACTACTTATCAAGATAAAAGCTATCCTATCTCTCAAGTCGGAACAAAACACACATTTAAAAAAAAAGTTATAATCGGATTGTTAGTTTCGGAGTTCATCAAACATCGTGTCACGGGAATTATTTATAATAGAAGATATGACCTTAGTTTTAATATATTGTAGTAGGTTTTGGCATTGCAGATTATGGCTAGCCGCCTGACTGAAAGCAATCCTCCTTTATAATCCTCCCAGTAATATCTAACTACAACAGCTAAATAACTTTTTGCGGCTTAAGCTCCCGTGTTCTCTCTAAGAACTAATATCTGTCCTTTGTTGTTTGAGGCTGTTAATTTTCGTCGTCTTCGCAACTTAACCACGACTGAAATCAGATAAGTCGGTGCTTTGACCGAATTAGGAATGTTTATTGTGTGGAATTTATATCTGTACTTCTATTATTCCATTGAATTTATTTCAGGCAGAGCCTTATACCCGGACTACTGGGATGATTTTGAAACCAGCATCTTCCGCAATCCAGGAGCACATGAGCAGATAAACCAGGAGGCTGCGTTAACCATTACGCCAACAGGCCATTCCCTGGTGGCGTAGGTTCTGCTGGGTTTTATTCCCGCCTGGGCAGTTCGATTTTTTGACGTGACAACGTCTTATACTCGTAATTCGATAGAGCCGGCTGCACGCACGAAAAAACATGACGTCATGCGGCGTTACCTCGCTCTGAATCTAATTCTCTAATTTGAATTTGGAATTATGTTCTTTAAAATTTAAACTTTCAATGATACCAAAACCAGCCAGATACAAATAGTATAGCCAAAGAGATTTTATTACAAGTTTATTCATACTATAATGCGAAATCTATTAAACAAATGAAATTAATTTTTTCTTTTGAAAAATGCTACCATTCCATCAGTATTTTCTTAAGACGTTGTCACGTTCAACTATCGTCAGTAAACCGACTTTACAGACAACCAATTTTTTCAGTGTTTTTTTTTCTAGTTTTAAAACTATTTACGCGTTTGTAAACGAAAAAATTATTCCATAATCTACTGATTCATTCAATGTGAGGAAATTTACAAAACTTAGGTATTCTAAAAACGTTTCTTTATGAATGCAGATATTATTACGTTCACAATAATTATGTACCTACAATCCAATGTAATTTAATTCAACGTTCCATGATTAGCTCTCTCTTTATTTAGGTATCATTGCATTTTCTTTACGTAATAGTACGTGATCAAATGTATTAGATTCACTTCCACTTTCTAATGCCCGTATCTAATTAGCTAACAAATGATTATAGAAGTCAGTGCCTTACAAATAAATTGCCATGCCACCATAACCGTAACATAACTCACAACAAATCATGCGAAACATTTTAGTATTATTTGCCTCGGTTATACCTGCCACAACGTTTAAAAGTCTCAAAGGGAATTATTTTTAGACTAGCGCCCCGCTCGCGACTTTGTCCGCATATTTTGCAATAAAATAAAGCCTTTTGTTACTCAGTGGAAAAGTAGCATTCATGTGAAAGAATTATTTATTCTGGTCCGGTAGTTTTTGACTCATTACAAACATATAAATATTTTCTCTTTATAATATTAGTATAGAAAAGATTAAGTTTTTCTTAATTCAATGCTGAAAACTACCAATGCTAATTTCCGTTCGTACTTATATTTAGAAAAAATAAGTAGGTACTTACTAATTTACAAAGTTGGGTTGATAATAAACAAAATTACGTTCTATATTGATTGCAAAAGAAACTTGTTATCGGAACACAAAAGAATACATGGCGACAGTGTCAGCGTAAACTGGAAGATCGAAATGGGCGGTGACTGGTGACCGTGACATCTGTGGGCAAGGTGGTGCAAGAAACTTAAATCTATCTTCGTGAGGTGGTGTATTACCTAAAAAGGTTATGACTCTTACAATCGTTTACCAAAATAAGGTATCAAACTTTTTGCTCAGCATGTGTAACCTTTTAGGCTTCTGATCAGAGATAAAAATAAACCAGCCAGTTATATGTCAGATGAAATGGGACAGATTTAGTGGCGAGAATTTATTTATTCTTCAACTAATACATTTACACCGAAATAATAGCGAAATACAAACACCAAAAATGCTTTTAAGTAATTAGTATTGTGGAGAATACTACTACTTTCGGACATAGCCACACTGTGACGTCACTAAAAGCTTGTATTAATCACAAGACTTTCATTAACGAAAAATTTGTCGCTATAGAGTTTTTGCGGACATTCACTTTTTAATATCACTTCGATTCTAAACTCTTTTAACGTTAAAACGAATAGGTGATGTGCGAGGCGAATGTTAACAAATTAAAAACCCGACCCTATTAACAAATAAATTGTAATGGTTTTGTTCCAAACATTACTTTCAAAATTCCCAAGATAGTGTTCGGTTACTACGCAATACCTCGATAAAACCTTGAGACTATTTATTTTTCTCGGAATGGTACAGACTAAATGTTAGCCACGAATAACGTGGAAATTGATATAGTTAGGCACGTACTACAGAATGAGTCTCAAGAATCAACGCCGACTTGAGTTTCGTACGTAAGTAAGTGACAAACGATTCTCAAGACATGATTGATTTCTGAGTGTCATTCTGTAATATGGGCCGATACTTAAAGTACTTCTTTGACAACTTTGTAATATCTTATCCTATAAATAAAGTAATGGGTATAGTTTGCATGTTTGTTACTCACTCATGCCGAAATCGGTAAACGGATTTTGATGAAATTATATTTTATGATGCTAGATAGTTCAAAGGTTCTTTTTATAGATTTGACGGGTTCACTCATAAAAATCTTTGCAGAAAAATTGGAGAATTATTGCGTAACTCACTTTCAGGCAACCTATTTATATTACGAAAAATGTAAGTTGGAGTTCCTGTTGTAAAAGCACGTGTTGAGAGACTCCATTTTTAACCCAAATCAACCGTACAATTTTTTGTTACTTTAGTTACATTTTCACTTGACATTGGCAAAATGCGTACGTTTAATGCGACGCGACGCCATTAATTAAGAATAGAATAGAACGTATGTTCGATATACTCAGAATATCGGCATAGAGTCGAGTAAAATGATAAGTAGGTTAATAGGAAATGGTCTGAATTTGGAAACAAGAAGATACTCTAGGTCTAATGGAAGCTTATACGGCACTTAAGGAAGTAAGTTTCAGTTTAAAACCTAACATGGGTGGGCACAACAGATTAGCATATCTTATTTGTGGTGATCGTACTGGTTACGTGCGCTTGGCGCTTGTATTACCTCCACCTTATAGAAGATAGCAGTCAACTAAGCCTTTGTTAATGTTGTTTTTCTGATAGAGGTAGAGGCTATGGTCAGGGTAGATTACGTTCTATACACCTTGCAAGCTTCTATAAGCTCCAGTTGGTAATACGCCTGTGAAGTTATTTTTGATTATTATCAATATATTTAAATTAATTATCTATACTAAAGGTTTATAAAAATACAATGACCTTGGCGGAGTAACGTCGGTTGCTGACGCGTACTCTGTTGGCCAAAATGTTTGCAACAATGTATATAAGAAGGAAAATTTGCATAATCAAAAGAATTCATCCAAAGTGGGAACGAATTGGCAGTAGGATTAAAATATTACAATCAGGAGAACATGTCAGCTACTTCGCATCCAAGCATACAATAATACAGCTGCCTAGTTCTTGTTCTGAATATGTATGAACTTGCGTAAATTACTTCAGGAATCATATTACGCTCAAGTTAATTAAAAATACCGCAAATGCCGAGCCGGCGCCAACGCTGCGCATAATTAATATGTTTTCTTATTTAATTTTCGTTACACATAACTCCAGTTTTGACACTTTCGCTAAAGTTTGTTTTGGAATTCCCACCGTAAGTAATGTCTGGAACAACGACAAATTTATAAAGTGAGATTGGGATGAACTCGCGAAAGTACGTATTGTAAATATACTTTGTTTTGGGGTAGGGAGAGAAGGGAGAATTAAATTACTTGATATGCCTTCCAACAGCAACCTATTGCTAAGAAAGACTATCGCTACATTGATTTCATTTAATTGAGATCAAGTTACAATAATTGGCCGACCAGGTCGCGTCGGTTATAATTTAACAACACATATTATAATATTTCCTGAATCATTGTACATTGTCTTGTGTTCTATAGTTTCCCCACAAAACGGGCTAGAAGAGGCCACTTTTTTGGGCGTGTTTTATATAAAAGAACGAAAAGTACCTACAGATACAGTAGGTCAATAAATCTTGTAGGTGTGTTTCCCTAAGAGGACAATGTCCAATTTTTTAAAATTGTATTCAGTGGCAATAAATAAAACTCTATAATAGATTTTAAGTGTTTAGTTCTGCGTAACGTTCACTCTAATATAAAAACTAAACTTTACCAAGTTTAATGAAATATATGGAAAATATTTTACTTATACTAAAAGGGTAGCAAACGAGTACACGGCTTGTAAAATATCTAAATATAATGAAGATTTATTTATTTAATTTAATTGTCGGAACACAACCGATACCTTTGCCTACGAAGATTTTGCATCGCTCGCTTTAACAATACGCGACAGAATCGATGGAGTGGTATGATACGATAGAGATAACAATATTGCATAAACATGCAGCCTTTGCAAAAGTAGAGTAGACTCGAATTAGTAAAGCTAACTTCAGCACTTACTTGAGAAGTGGCAATTTCTCACAGATTTAATAATACAAGGAGCTAGGCCAAGCCGGCGTTTAACTTGTGACAAGTATATGCCCAGTGGGCATACATTACCGCCACTTCGCCGTCCGCGTCACTCAGACTTCCTATGAACTCAGCGATCTCCTTTGCGGCTGTGCCTAACTTTCATTGCTTCGTAGTCCTTATGACGCGCGCAATGAAAAGTGTATATTACGGCATGCTCAACTAGAACCATATTATGTAGTACGGCCGGTGATCGCGACACTCGGTATTCCTATGAACTCGGCGATTCGCCCGATATATCTGTGAAATTTCCTTTTTAGTACCTACTGCTCAAATTGATTGATATTATATCGATCTACACTGTTTGCAATTATAATATTTTGCATACAAGTGTCATAACAAGTAACATTTACGACCTTTCTCACTATGAGAGTTTGAAGGCGATGCAATTCCATTGTGTGATAAAATCTATCAATCAAAACTGTGTCTATGAAATGTATCGTGGGAAATAAGATACTGTAGCAGATTTACAGGGTTATTTTAAGCCTTATATTTGTGTGAACCGTGACGTGTTTTGTCTAGCGCAAGTACGAAAATTTTCCTATTACAATATTTATACGAAATAAATATACCTAGTAAAAAGAAAATTTTCGACAGATGAACAAAACTTTTTTATTTTTATAGCGTATCAAATTTATGGCCAAGTATTACATATTTCTTCACATGGTTACAAATTTTCTGTATCTACTATAAATTATAAACTGACAGCAAATAATTTGAAATTATTGAAGAAATTATAACATATGTAGCAGACAAAATATGAATGCTATAAATAAGTAGATTAAATACTTTATGCGTATGCTGCAAATAAAAAAAATCCACCTAATGATTTATTCCGAAAATTTCTTGAACTGATGTTTGTTCCAGGTATCGACTTTCATATAAGTTATTTGAAATTCCAGTTCAAATACACTGAAAAAAATGTAGTCCAACTAAGATACGATTTCTCTTAGTTGGCATCAAAATGTATGTAATAATTATTAATATGTTTGTTATAAACAAGGTACCATAATTGCCAGAACAAATACATTTTATTCATTTCGACAATTATGGACCTGCTTAATGTTATCAAAGATCTTTGTTACATTGAGCATCGTTTCATGTTTTTGTTTAATTTTACTACCTCCACTTTTTAAAACTAAATAATTAGATATGTTCAGGTAACAAGCAACTTGTTAGCATTACACAATTTATATTATTGATTTTAACAAAGATCATGGTTGATTAAAATATGTGCCTATTTACATTAAACTAGAGAAGTGTTCAAATTAAATATTCAGATATCTTCGTGGTAACAAGCAACTTGTTAGGATCACATACTTTATATTATTGATTTTAACAAAGATCATGGTTGATTAAAATATGTGCCTATTGGCATTAAATAAGAGAAGTGATCAAATTAAATATTTAGGTATCTTCGTGGTAACAAGCAACTTGTTAGGATCACATACTTTATATTATTGATTTTAACAAAGATCATGGTTGATTATAATATGTGCCTATTTGCATTAATTATGAGAAGTGGTCAAATTAAATATTTAGGTATCTTCGTGGTAACAAGCAGCTTGTTAGCATCGCATACTTTATATTATTGATTTTAACAAAGATCGTGGTTGATTAAAATATGTGCCTATTTGCATTAATTATGAGAAGTGATCAAATTAAATATTTAGGTATCTTCGTGGTAACAAGCAACTTGTTAGCATCGCATACTTTATATTATTGATTTTAACAAAGATCATGGTTGATTAAAATATGTGCCTGTTTGCATTAATTATGAGAAGTGATCAAATTAAATATTTAGATATCTTCGTGGTAACAAGCAACTTGTTAGCATCGCATACTTTATATTATTGATTTTAACAAAGATCATGGTTGATTAAAATATGTGCCTGTTTGCATTAATTATGAGAAGTGATCAAATTAAATATTTAGGTATCTTCGTGGTAACAAGCAACTTGTTAGCATCGCATACTTTATATTATTGATTTTAATAAAGATCATGGTTGATTAAAATATGTGCCTGTTTGCATTAATTATGAGAAGTGATCAAATTAAATATTTAGGTATCTTCGTGGTAACAAGCAACTTGTTAGCATCGCATACTTTATATTATTGATTTTAATAAAGATCATGGTTGATTAAAATATGTGCCTGTTTGCATTAATTATGAGAAGTGATCAAATTAAATATTTAGGTATCTTCGTGGTAACAAGCAGCTTGTTAGCATCGCATACTTAATATTATTGATTTTAACAAAGATCATGGTTGATTAAAATATGTGCCTATTTGCATTAAATAAGAGAAGTGGTCAAATTAAATATTTAGGTATCTTCGTGGTAACAAGCAACTTGTTAGCATCGCATACTTTATATTATTGATTTTAAAAAAGATCATGGTTTATTTAAATGTGTGCCTGTTTGCATTAATTATGAGAAGTGATCAAATTAAATATTTAGGTATCTTCGTGGTAACAAGCAGCTTGTTAGCATCGCATACTTAATATTATTGATTTTAACAAAGATCATGGTTGATTAAAATATGTGCCTATTTGCATTAAATAAGAGAAGTGGTCAAATTAAATATTTAGGTATCTTCGTGGTAACAAGCAACTTGTTAGCATCGCATACTTTATATTATTGATTTTAAAAAAGATCATGGTTTATTTAAATGTGTGCTTATTTAAGTGAAAAAAGAGTTGATCAAAGAAAATAATTAGGTACGCTCATGGTAACAAAGCAACTTGTTAGCGTCACATAATTTATATTACTAGTTTCAATAAAGATCTCGGTTGATTAAAATATGTGGTTATTTGAGTTAAACAAGAGAAGTGATCTAATTGAATAACACTTTGCAGTGTCCACCAATCGAACAAACTTCCCCCGTGCACCATCCGCGCTCCGCTCACTACCTTAGTTTTACATAAGTCTAGGCGACGTCATAGTCAGCGGTACATTTTTTTTCTCTGCAATCACTCAGTACCTACTCTCTATAATAATAGTCATTGGTCATTCATTATAGATACAGATCTAGATAATCTCTCTAGTCAGTGGATCTCAACGCGTACTAAGTGGTAAATTGTTACGTAATAAAGCTTAAAAAGCTAGGTACCTAATAGTCTAGTGAAGTGTTGACGTCGCTTTTAAATTTTAATTAAACTTAAAACAGTTTTAGGTTTTAGTTGTGGACGAGGAACTAATTTAACATGAAACCATGAGGTCAAACAATATTTGGTTACAAATAACTCGTCCTTATAATCATAATAATAAACTTAAAAGTTTCCCGAGTTCGCGTAAAATTTTACTGATGAATTAATCTAGACCAGGAAATCAATATAAAAGTGCCAGCGCTGACCCCTGAGAACATCAGTTATATTATTAAAAAGACAGGGCAGAGGGTCCTCTTCATGAGTTGTTGGAGGAATTGGAAGAATGAATTTCATAATAATGATATACCTATATCGGTAAGTTTTTGTGTATGTAAATATACTTACCTATTTAATGAGTAGCAATATTTAAATATTGAAAAACTAAAAATACGACACCTATCGAATTAGTAACAATATTTAAATATTGAAACCCTAAAATATGAGCGAAGTTTGCCTACGCAGATTCAAATAAAATATTAAAATATTATCCTACATTAAAGTGATGCACTGACCTTATTTTTATTTACAGGACCTGAATTTAACAAACTTTGAAATTCAACAAGACCCAAGCATTGTACCTAGTTGTTTCCTTAGAGGAGAGGTCGCACTTCAAATGCTTCAACAGAACAGGAAGGAAAGTACCATAGTGGGGTATTAAAAAAAGCATGTTATGAAAACTTAATGTTTGGAAGACCAGGATTTATTACGCACTTTATCCGATTACGAATCTGATCTTCATCGAGGTAATCCATCAGTAACAGGTATAAAAGAAAAATGTGTTTGGTTTGGTGTTCAAGATTTCTACTTCAAATAGGGGTCGACTGTATGCATGACATTCTAGAAGGTGTTGCTAAATATGTGATGCAATTTGTACTTCTTCAGTATTTAAGACATTTTAAGCTCTCTTCATTGACTGAACTCAATAACAGAATTCAAACCTGTGAGTACGGTACTGACTATAGGAATCAGCCATGTACCTTAGCTATTGGATCATATACTTCACGGCAATGTGCGTATGACAGCTTCAGAAATGTTAACTTTTTGCGGTATTTCGGTTTACTAATAGGAGAGTATGTGCCTAGAGAGGATGAAACTTGGAATCTGTATAGAAAACTAAGAATAGTATTGGATTTGGTTATATCAACAGCTTTTGCCAAAGAAACTGAAACGTGTAATTACTGGGCATGGAGGGCATATCATCTTAGTCCCCAGGATGGCAAACGCACTTGCGGTGTTAAGTGATTTACACTTAATATTGCAAGTGTCTATAGGCGGCGGTGACCACTTAAGATCAGGTGGGCCGCAAGCTTGTTTGCCATCTCGTAACATAAAAAAAAGAACTAAAAGTAAAGGAAAATGTTGTAATTTTTCATAAATATTTGCGGTTTCCTTACCATGTAATATAAATTTTCTTAGCAGTGGAAAAAAATGTGTTACTTTAAGATGTGCATTATAACTAAATGAAGATCGTAATAATTTTAATCATTAATAATCTTGATATACTTCATCGTTTATTTGTTAAAATTAATTAAGAATGTTAGTTATAATATTCATAAATAATCTTTATTTATTCTAGCAAACGAAAGAATTCTTAAAGTGCACCACATCTTAAAGTAACATATTTTATAGTGGTTCATTAATAATAAACTAATACTTACCACAATGTTAATAATTTATTATGGATGTTAACACTTCAATGCAGCTTATTACTTACTACGTTATTAGGGTGAAATGTACAAGGGATTTAAGCATTTTTGTAACATCATATACTGTGAACCTTTGACCAAATAAATCTATTCTATTTTATATACACGAGTTTTATTTCTTCTGCGCTAAATAAAGAATATTTGTTAAGGATTTTTATATAATTTTGTGTACCAATGTTTTAAGGCACGCCGGTTCAGTATTTTAGAAGGTATCATTACATTTTTACATAATCATTCCAAGTAGTAGGTATATAGCAAGTGTTAAAAATTGCCCCTGGTAGCAGTTTTGATATCAACTTCTAACATAAGCTATAGATAAATGTAGTGATACCTTCTAAAAATACGCGACTATGCCTTATACACAAAATTGGTGCATAGGATTTTATAAAAAAAAATAACTTAAAAATATTTAATTAATTTGATTATCTTCGTATTCGAAATAGTCACGAATTTCCTATTAACTACCCGTGCTCGTCAATTCACTTTATTGTCTTTTGCACATTAACAAAGTGACTTGTCTTTTATAAAGATTGTCAATCATCTCCTGATTTTTGTTTCCACTAAGATCTTAACTATCTTCGTATTCGGTGAAAGAGGCGCCCTCAGTGATTTTTACTAAATAAAAAAATCATTAATAATATCAGAGATTAATCTTATCTTGTCAATTATTTGTGCTAATTTTATCTTATCAGGGATTAATGATTTTTCGTAAAAATCACTGAAGGCGCCACTTTCACCGAATACGAAAGATAGTTAAGATCTTAGTGGAAACAAAAATCAGGAGATGATTGACAATCTTTATAATAACCAAGTCACTTTGTTACTATGCAAAAGAAAATAAAGTGAATTGAAGAACACTGGTAGTTAACAGGACAACGTTTTTTGACTATTTCGAATAGGAGGATAGTCAAATTAATTAGTTATTTGATGCAAGATCTTAGTTGTGACAACAAATTACTTTCATTGATCTGATAATGCTTCTTGTTTATTTCAAATAAAAGGTTAGGTGAATTAATCAGTAACTTTTAGTTATTTGATGCAAGATCTTAGTTGTGACAACAATTTACTTTCATAGATCTGATAATATGTCCTGTTTATTTCAAATAACAGGTTAGTTGAATCAATCAGTGACTTTTAATTATATGATGCAAGATCTTAGTTGTGACAACAAATTACTTTCATTGATCTGATAATGCTTCTTGTTTATTTCAAATAAAAGGTTAGGTGAATTAATCAGTAACTTTTAGTTATTTGATGCAAGATCTTAGTTGTGACAACAATTTACTTTCATAGATCTGATAATATGTCCTGTTTATTTCAAATAACAGGTTAGTTGAATCAATCAGTGACTTTTAATTATTTGATGCAAGATCTTAGTTGTGACAACAAATGACTTTCATTGATTTGATAATTCTTTAAGGTTATTTCAAATAAAAGGATAGTTGAATTAAACAGTTACTTTTAGTTATTTGATGCACGATCTTAGTTGTGACAACCTTTCACTTTCATAATTATGATAATGTTTCTTGTTTATTTCAAATAAGAGTTTAGTTGAATTAATTAGTTTTTTTTTTGTTACTTGACGCAAGATCTTAGTTGTAATAACAAATGATATTGATTAATCTGACAAAGTTTGACAAACGTATCGATCAAGATCTTAGTTGAACCAACGGTAAATTTAGATAATGTGATACTTTTTGTTTATTACACTAAGCAAGATCTTAGTTGAAGTAAATATCTATCGGTGAATAAACCAATACATTACTTAGTTGACGAAACTATAATAATTCAACAAAGTTGTCTTAGTTGCAACAGTCAAGATCTATGTAGGCTCATATACAGTCAAGATGGTAATCATATCAAACAAGATGTTTATTAAAGCAATCAAAAATTTTTTTCAGTGTACCAGCAAGATATATGTATAACCCGGATTTTTTTTACGAGGATTATGTTTATTTATACATCACCCGGATTGCAAGATTTTGAGTGTAACATCTATCCTGGTTCTTTGTTTACAGAATGATTGTTACTAGGCTTTGGTGCCCGTAAACGTAGGCGACAGGCTGGCAACCTGTCACTATTTGGAGGCACTGCATGGCCTATACTGCCAGATGTGAGTTTAAGTGTAGGTAACAAAATATAACCTAAGGCTCTACTCAGTCCCTCTTGGGCCTGCAACCGTGATTGTGTGTATGTGTTTATACATTTCACGCTATATCTGCAATTGTTTGTAGGTACGTCAAAGCTTTGACGGAAAAGTTTCCTGAAAAGCTCCCTTTTTATTGCAATGTTGGCGACGAGCTCCAATCTAATCTATTTGCTAATGAATTAATCTTGAGGTTCCGCGATACTCATTTGATGAGAGGCTAGTCTGAGGGGATCGGAAGAAGACATCGAGAAATCTTTTCCTGCAAATTAATGTTGTTCACAATACAATTTGTTTGTTTTTTAACTAAGTATGATTTCAACTTTTTGAAAATATTGGTCCATTTAACAGGTTTTATGAAGCACTAACGATTTTTAATCACTAACGGACAAAATTCGTCAGTCTGTGAACAATATTATTATACTAGACTCCACGCACTACGACAATAAAGAATACGTTCCACCGCCCGTCATCATCATCATTATCAGCCAAGAGGCGCCCACTATTGCATTAGGCCTCCCTCCAAGGGTCTCCAACCCTATCGGTCATGCGCTGCCCGCATCCAGCGGCTTCCCGTGGCCTGAACACTGCGTCTCCCGGTACGCGGCTGCCATTAGAGGACCTTTCCGCCGCAACGGCCGCCAGTCCTCCTCGCAATGTGCCCTGTCCACTGCCACTTAAGGTTCGCAATTCTTTGCGCTATGTCGGTGACTTTGGTTCTCTTGCGGATCATAATTTCTGATATGATCGCGCAAAGAAACTCCGAGCATAGCCCTCTCCATTGCCCTTTGAGTAATCTTAGCCTTCTTATGAGGCCCATTGCAAGCGGCCAAGTTTCGTTCCCTCGAGACTTTCGTCTTGAGGCACTGCGGTAGATGGGCTGGGAATATGCTGCGTAACTTCCCAAACGCTGCTCTATAGGCTATGGTCACTTGCAATATTAGGGGTGTCAGACGCGCAATCCTGACATTGTACAAACGTTTTTACATTTTTCGATGTAGAGAAACCCATGTACAGTCCTTTGGGAATATCTCGATAGTGGCATACATAATTTCTAAAAAATTTTTAAGTAGCATTAGTTTGAATCCAAACCAAATATATAAAGTCTAGTTCTAATTACTCAGCTTCGCAGTTGAAAATTAAATGTTCATGCTGTTGATAAAAAAGCTAGTTAAGCTAGTTTAACTAACAAATGAGCAAACAAAAAGTGGTCTGTTCAGTGCTTTTCGACATGTTTAAAACATTTTATTTCTATGTTGTATAGTAAATAAGGTGTAGAGGAACTAGTCTGTGTAATTAACAGCGCACAAAAAGTGTGCAGGCCCTTTTGTACAACGGATTATATATATACTCGTATGTAGTTTGTGAATATGACATGTGATGCCGGTAGAGTGAATAAGCATCACTCCATATCCCCCAATGGGTGTTGTAGAAGTCGACTAATGGATCAGCAAAGGGGTATTTATCACCTTATATCTACCAATCCGCATTGGGAAAGCGTGGTGGACTACTGCCTAAACCTCTTCTAGGAGAGACCTAGTGTCCCAGAAGTGGGTCAAATTATAAAGACTGTTATGATGATGAATAGGACCCCTTCACATCCCGTGGATTTCGTAAAAGCTGGCTGGTTCCTTCATCTTCCTACCCTGGCCTCATTCATTTGGGCTCGTTGGAATGTGTCACCATTCTGCTCTAAGTTTTAGCATAGTTTTGCCTTTCCCCTCCCAGACGCCAATCCTCGGAAATGCTGTTGCGGGTGGTGAATCCCTTGGTGCGTCTAAACGGGGTTCAGAATCTTCCTCAGTCAGCTTTTATGACACCCACGGGATAAGAAGTGGTTATCCTTTACGTATAACACCGGCAATTCGCTTCACTAGTAGGTTTATATGAAAATTTGTCCAGGGATATAGGTATGTAATAGACATACTGGGACCCCTAAACCTTGACTTGATTGCAACAATCCGACTGGCCAGGTTCTCCTAGCTAGCACACAAAACACATAGAAACCATACACTGCTATTTGTAATACAATCTCTTTCTCTATCCTTGTATATTTACTATGTTCACGAAGTATAATAAACACAAAAAAGTAACATCCGGCCGACTAAAGCATACCTAAATTTTAATTGGTTTCACTAATTTGTTAAGGTCATGCGCAGTCAACTGTTACAGTAGTTCTTGTTCTGTTCGTATTAAGTAAAACTTATTAGATAATAGATTACGGTTACATTTTACCGGATGTTTGGAGAATTGCAGTGTTACGGCTTACTGTTGAAATAAAATGCTCTCGAAGAATGCAAGAAGGAAGTATAAAGAGAGAAAAAGACGAATAGACGTTATAGCAAAAAAAAAAACGAAAAAATTAAGATGAGTTTTTAAGAACAAAATATGCTAACCCCAATATAACTTGTTGATTTGGCGGCGCCAACCTCGCCAGATATGATCTTTTGCCCAATCCGGTCAGCGTATCATGTATCAAGCCTCGTATCACGTTGTGGACGCCTGGATTTGCTCCGTATGACAATCGTATGATATGAAGCCGACATGACATGGGACGGGCCGTATCATAACGGCGTATGAAGATCGCGTATCATGATACGCGTATCATTACCCGCCCACATATCTGATCATGATACGCGTCGGCGATACGGATACGCTGATCGGATCGGGCAAATGATACATATCTGGGACCCGGCTTATAAAGAGTCGACACTGATCCTTATATACTCTCCTTACAGTCTTCTTACATGCTCGAGAATTTTGGACCTGGACCATTTTCAAGACATTTTCGATTTGATCGATAAACGTTCGCCTAAGTCTTCTCCGCCCCGCATTCCAGTTAATTTCCGATTCATATACTCTTTTCGTCAAGCTACTTTCATACATCCTGTTTATGCTGACCTAGATCTCGAAAGTTTCCTATGCAATCTGAGACTATATTGAAACTGAGAAGGAACCAGAAGATTTTCTAATATAACCGTGAAATAGGATGGGAAAGTAGATAAAGCTCAGCGTGTTAATCAGCTAATATTATCTTAAGATGTAGCCATTAGCGAATACAAACACGTATTGTTGTGGTTCAAAGACCCCATTTCCCAGTATGGAATCTTTACAGTTACACATGTCACGGAAGACTGGACTTGGCGTGTTTTCATACATAGGCAATGATCGAGGAAACGTCGTAATGAGAAACTCGAGAGGAAATTTAGCTAAATAACTTTGTAATGTTGTGGAGTCGCTTGATTGGTTAAACACTTACAGATTCATCAGATCCTTAGCTGCAAACGTGCTTCACTAGAGAGAATCTGTCGAGAGTTGTGGAAGTTTTGCTGATGTGATCCGTAGGCTGATGCAATATTTCATGCCTTTTCGGTGCATACGGCATAGTTTTCGCTTCATGTCTCAACTCGCTGTCCGTGTCTCGGGCTGATGAATGGATGCGTAAAATATTTGTTATAAAGAGTCAAATCATCTGGTAATCAGTATTCCACATCCGTATTCCTTGCCCATTCTCACATATGTTCACCTATGCGTCACCTATGTTCAACTACAATAGGTTCTACCTAGAATTGCAGTTACAATGAATCTGTCTTTTTGTTTTACGAACGTAACAATATAAAATCTTCCACATTTTATTGATAAAATCAAATAGAAACATGCTGTACCTACTTGTAACCATGGCAACCGCTTAAGGGCAATATGAGGTGCTGATTCCAATAAATTTTCAATTGCTTGATGCCGGTCCCGTAATCTTATTAGAGTGATAGAATTTGCAACCGTCGCCCTTCATGTAAAAGTAATATTTATAAATTTAATGTACCGTTAAAATTCATGCTCTTTGGATTGACAGAGGCATTCCCCTTTCCCGTCACGCGTGCCGTATCTACAGCATTTAATGCCTTTTTCACGCCCTTAGCAATTTAACCGCGAATACGTAAAACGGCGTTTCCGATAATTCGCCTTTTTTCCGACGGCGTCGGTCATTATTGGATTTTCTTTGGCAGAGCTGAACGGGTTTTAAAGGAGAGCTTGGAATGGCTTCGAATTTTGTTACAGATCTCATTTGGGGCTTGCTTGGCTAAATGGAATTCCTCTGAACGGTACACGTGCTAATTACGATGTATTTCAACCGTAATTTTACGGTATGTTGGTCTAACTGCTTAATATTGATTATATGTTGACAATTATTAGAATTTCTTTTTAATTATGCCATTTTTTGGAATGATGCCAAAAACCTTAGATCCTTTTATATTATAAATAAACTTATATAGACGAAAGTGTTTAAATTGCGTAAGCCGAATTATGGACATCTACTACTTCGACTACGACGAGCTAATGCAGTTAAGACTGTACCAATGTACCACCTCTTATATCTATGTTCTGTGAATGTACCTATCTTGTTCCCAATTGTTCTACTTCCAATCCGTCTCAATTGTAACACACACGTACGCACTCATCGTGCATGAATAAGCGTACAAAGAACCGGATCACACTCACCGTGACTTACCAGCTTCCGTGGTACCTGTAGGCCTATTGGCTAACTTTTCTTGACACATGAATGTGATAATCACCAAGTGCAACACATCCATTGCTGTTTTACACGACACACTATTTCGGCACTATATAAAAACAGCAAAGGATATGTAATTCACTCAGTGATTATTACTTTCGTCAAGAAAAGTTAGCGAAAAGGCCGGCTGGTCGCATCTCTCACAGACCTCCTTAAAGGCATTAAGGCTCCTTAAGGGCCCTTAAAGGCACCGCAGGTCTGCAGCCCCATGCAGTCTGTTGTATATGAGAGCTATCGACTAGGAATTCTGCAAAGGAAATTTGCCTCTGAGGCTCGGCGTCGTCCTAATTGGCAATGATCGTATGAGTATGAGTAGGTAGTCGAGTACACGATGGGTTTTTATCGCGCGATGACAGTGATCGTGCGATGGTTCAACAGGGGTGTCTTAATAGATCGTGTGATGCCGATCGCACGATGACGATCGTCACTTGTCTTCCGTATTGCTGCATGTGACCAATTAATTTTATTATAGCCATATTCCCTTTATGATTATTATATAATTTCATTATTTGCATGCACTTTTTTTCTTTTTATTATTGTTGTTTAGTTCAAATATTTTTTATTAATATTTTATTATTATTTGCATGCACTTTTTGTCAATTTTTTTTACATGTTTAGGGTTATTTTATTATTGGGTTGTCCAATTTTGGACAAAGGCCTCCTCCATCCTTCGCCACGCGATCCTGTTAGTTGCAAGTCCATGTGACGCGTGCTGCCTGGTTGAGGCCATCACTCCACCCTTGCCGCGGTCGACCCTGCTGTCGGCTAGTGTTGCCAACTTTTTTTTTTTTACAAAAAATAAAGTATATTTAGATCTGAGAAGGAAATTAAACAGTATTTTAGAAAAATGGACAGGATTTTCATTTTTTTAAACGTTTTAATAACATATTTTAAGTGCTTCTCGCATCACAACTTATCAATTTAGTATTATTTTTAAAAGCCATATTTCGCCCCAATCATTGCTCAAAAGAGTATTTTGTATCCTTTATTTTTGTTCAACAGCAAAAAGTATAATGAAGTGAAAAACAGTATGGGCCCCTGTCCCTCGGATCCCAGTGCAATAATCTGTGACTCCACCGGTCATCTGTCGTTCTTTCTACGTAGCCCACCCATCTCCATTTCAATGTGCATAACATCCTAGCAGCGTCTATAATTTTTGTGGTGTTCCTTATCTTTGAATTTCAATTACCAATTAGGGTACTCTAAAGACATCATTAGCATTGATTGCATGGTCACACGATCCAACCCATTGTACGATTATTATTAAGCATTTACTGTGCTCGCGCGAGGACTTGCGAGCTTCAATCAGGACACACTGAAGAAATCCTGTATGTTGAATTCATAGTGCGATCGAGAACGCATCGTATCATCATACGAATCTATACCATTTAGGACGACACCGAACGTCCAATGTCTTCGCCTTCTTAAAAAGCTCATCTGCAGGCAACGGCAATAGTCAGTTAAAAACACATAAGGTACTGAAAGATTTCTATGATACAGTGACGAATTACCATAAGCCGAGCCGTATGTTTGGCACACTTGTCTTCAGAAAATCCTATACGTGGAATCCTAGATTGTCCTCAAATACTTTTAACATTGTTGAAACTGAATTCGTATGTCAGTGACCAAGTCCCTTTATTTACTTACCCGAGATAGCTAGCCAAATAAAGGCAAATGTAATCTTTCCTATGTTGGAACAGTGCTTGACACCGTTTTTCGGTTTCTTTGCTCGCTGAGTGACGACATTGGCGGTATAGAATTCTAAGAAGGTTTCTTTAGGCGCACTTACACAAGAATTTTTAGGTGAACATGCCGCAAAATTAACTAATCATGCACAAAAAAATGTTTCATAGATCAAAACCTGAAGATATTGACGTTATTTGATACATAAGATTCTTTCTCCTAACCTGCTTCCAATTTTATTTGGCGTCGGTGCAGTGTAAGGTGGTACTATATATAACACATTGTCATATTATAGTACCTTCGTCATTTTCTCATATTCAAATTACTGGCAATATTGTAAAAAGTAAACATTCAACGTCGACGTGGACGATATTATGACGCCGTCGTGGTGGAGTGCCTACACATCGGGGTCGTGGTGGAGTGGCCAGTAACGCTGCCTACACATCGGGCGGTCCGGGTTCGAGTCCTGGTAGTGGCAAATGTTATTGTGATGAACACGAATATTTGTTCACGAGTCATGATTATTTATATATTTATTAAAGTTTATTTATAATTATATCCAGTTTATTAAGTTATTTGTCTGTTATCTAGTATCCATAGCACAAGTTCTTAATGATACTTAATTTGGGCTAGATAATTGGTGTGAGTGTGAAAATATATAATATATAATACTTAATATAATAATAATAATCAAATTCAAAATTATCCTTGACATTTGGTTCGGATTCGCGCTTTTGACTCATTCTATTGCTGACCGTGACTGATTACACATATTAATATCAAATTATTGGGATCCCACTCTGGACATTGCCCATAGCTTGGGCCATTAATAATATCAGTACCTTACTATTATCTCAAGTCACTAATAAAATAAGTGCCTCATTAGCTTTGTCAATAATAAAATATAGTGAGGTATAGGTGTCTCATTTCTGGACCCACACTTATGGTGCAGTAAGTCTTGATATCGGCAATAGGTAATACATTATATTATCTGTGGTACTACTAAGGGACTTGGTATTAGATTTTTACGGCCTACCGCCTAACTGATACCAATCCTCCTTGGTAACGAAAGTTATCTTTCAACAGCACCTGGGACCACCAGCTTAACGTGCCTTCCGAAGCACGGAGGAAAATCGAGTTGAAAAATTAGTGGTCACCCATCCGATGAAAAGCACACTTAGTGGATTAGCTATCGTAATCGTTACGAAGAACTCATGACCACGGCGCCATAGAACTCTCCTCCTCAAAATGCTCATTAATCTTATTTTTGATAAATAAAATTGATTAGCATGGAAAATAAATCGGTAGGTACCTAAGCTGAAGGCTTACATTCGTCCTATGACCACAAGCTCTATAGAAAGCGCTTTACGTCACGCCTTGCAAAACACAAATACTTTTGTCCCCCGTGAATATGTGGACAAAATGGAATTGCATATTAACAATTAAATCGCAGATTAAAACTCCTTTATTAGATAGGCATTTCAATAATCCAAGTTTTTATACTAAGGCCTGTATTTCAGAATGACACTCAGAAATCAACCATGTCTTGAGAATCGTTTGTCACTTTCTATCAAGAACAAAGTGACAGAGACGTACGAAGCTCAAGTCGGCATCGGTTCTTGAGACTCATTATATAATACGTGCCTAAATGTTTGTAGAAATTTTAATTTATAGTAATATTAATTTTATGATCATCATCATCAATATTAATGCATATTTGTTTTTTTGTCCTCAGGTGGCCCGACTGTACAAAATTGAGTGACGTGTTTTCTCCTATTCTTACGGTAAAAGTGATTATTGTTCAAATTTTGGAGCCTTGAGAGACTATACTACAGGTACGTAATTTTTATTCCTTAAGTGTGACAAACAAGCGTGCTGTCTAGGTAGACACCACCACCATCAGGTGATGGTAAGCAGTTACTGTAGCCTATAGAAGCACTATCAACCGTGAACTCATCCTCCTATTGGATCTCGAAACCCTATATACTGTACCCACAGAAAACAGAGAGGCCTATTCTGTGACTGCACCTTAACTAAACCTTTATTATTTTTTACCTACAGCGTAATTAAAAACTACAAAATTGAAAATTTTATGTATACCTCGACATATAAATTAAGCTAAGAACCATCTCGATCACGTCAACTTTCAAACAAAAAACCGCATCAAAAATTGGTCCATTCTTTTAGGAACTATGATGCCACATGTCTGTGTGTTTGTAACACAGACAGGTCAAACTTATAACACCCCTCTTTTTGTGTAGGGGGTTAAAATATAGTAACACAATTCTGTAAACCTCTATTTAATCAAAGAAACATGCTGCAACCTGGCTGGAACCGAGGGTAAGTAATTAGTGTGAAGAATACGTATAGTAGCTGTACACTGTAAACTCTCGGCTGAAGTGAGAAAACGTTCTACATTAACGATTGTTGATTTTCAGTGGCTTTATAGTTAGCAGAAAAATTGTCTATGTATAAACGTTATGTCGCGTTCTCGGCTGAGAGTGAAGAGCGTCCATAATAATGTTTATTTTTGGGAGAAAACAAGTTCATAGATGTTTAATTTCTTGGATTGCGAGAAAATGCTTCTTGAATGCGGTCAATTTCTTCACTCGTGCGTGACCGCTGGAACTTAACATTGCACAAACACCTTTACGAATTGTTTACATCAATGTTCGATACACCACCTATCCAGACAGTTCAACACCACACTTGGTTCGAAATGCACGCTGAACAAAGTCGTCGATTAACTGATTCAATTCTGCCGACCCCTTAGCACAAAAACACTAAAAAGCTTTTTGTTGAACAGTCGCCGTCTTTGCAATATCAACAGAAATGAAGGTTATAACAGTGTTCCTAGCAACAAAATGAGCAAACAAGTTGTAACTTCAGAGCCTCTAAGAAAGTTTAGTTTAGCTCTGCATTTTCTTTGCAGAGTTCCCGATTTTCAAATTTTTTTTTTCTTCTGCTTCCAATTTGGGGTTGCATTGTCTTTGTTATCGACATACTGTGATAGGTTATGACATTGAATTAAATGGCAAGTCGCCTGCTTAACACTACACCTCCTTGTGTAGTTAAGCTATGTATAAACGTTATGTCGTAGGGTAGGTGGATTACCTCGCGAAGGTACAGGGTTTTAGAAGGTTATTAGGTATTACTTTCGAGTGGCTAATTCACTGTGGCGTACTCTCTTCACTGTATTCATAAATGATCATTCAATACTCATTTAAATTCTGACTTGATCCAAGCGTGCATTATAAGCCCAGCTTCAAATTACCCCGGGCATTGTTCACTTATGAAATTACACAGCGTCGTACGGAGCGGGGGCAGATTTATGCAATTTCGAACGGTGACTGGTCGGCTGGTTGCAGTAATATAATTTCCATACCAAATACCACATCGAGCGATTAGTCGCGTGACTGTACCGTGCCTTGTTACAAATTGTTACAATTTGCTTTACCGACTTCGGAGAGCGCTTTGTGTATGTTAGGGTCTTATTTATGAGCAGGTAAGGTAGATGTTCATCGGAATCGGAAAATGCCGAGGGGAACGTCGATTTTTCTAGAACTTTTGTCTCAAATTTTTAAAATTTTATTTGGTAGATTTTTTCCAACTTATGATAAAAATATCAACAAAAAATAAAATCTTAATATCAATAAAGAATAAAATCGTGCATCGATACCTATTATGTACTGGACGCTTTACTTCACTAATAGAAACTACGGTGATTATGATATTGGTTTCTAAAATGGAGCTTTTCGTCATCAACAGCTCATATAATGTCCCTACCGAGGAGCCTACCCCACATTAGGGGCGATTAGACCTTAGTCAACCACGCTGGCCAAGTGCGGGTTGGTCGACATCCCCTAAGAATTTCTTCATAGGTGTGTGCAGGTTTGTTCACGATGTTTTCCCTCGCCGTAAAAGCGTCGATTAAACGTACATAATTATAAATTCAAAATTTGAAAACACATTAGAACGTGGCGGGGTTCGTACCGGTGCCTTCCGGGTGGGAGACAACGCCCTTACGCACTACGCCGCGGACTAATGCTGGCGGCTAATGGAGCTGTTATTTCTCTGCAATAGCACGTACCTTTTTAACTTGCTTATTAAAGAGCCAGTTTTACATCCTGTCCACTTACATAATATTGAAAAATGAAAAGAATTGATTAGGTACTTCGGATACAAACAATATGCTAACTTTGAATGCATACCTACCTATAAATGCACAAACATTAATTATAAATAGATTTTGGCTCCTTTTTTGGCTTTGATCTATATAAAAACTATTTGGTGCCGGTTATAATAGGATAATTGCGCAATATTTTCAAAAAGATAAATCAAATACAATTCTAAATAAAAGTCTCTAGAGATGCGCTTTCATTTCAAAAGAAAATTAGGTAGGTACTACAAATTTATCTCTGTCTGCTTTTTTAAATGCGATGGATTCTAAATTACGTTACATCTAAAAGAACCGTCAATTTATTTCAAAGCATTTATTTAGGTTTCTTGCAAAATAAAATTGGTCTAATATACTTTACAGTTAAATTTATATAATTCATCATAATTGCGCAACTCGTTAAAGGATTTTTTAAAGCGTACCTATCGCTTATTATTTTTGTTAAAAATAGTGAAATATTAATAATTCCACGTAGAAATATATTTAACAAGACAGCGTAAAACGTACAATACCACGTTGCATTTAAAAATTCTCAAGAGCCCGTCTAGAATTTTATTGCAGCTTTATGAGCTGTCGTGGCTTATGCGACCTTATTAAGTTGAACTAAGATCGGAATTTGCGGTAGCACTAATCATTGTACAGTGCTATTTTATTGGAGTATCAAACGTAGCATGATTGTTTTATAGAATTATTATGAGTTTATTTTACTTCTGTTATCCTCGGCTTCTTTGTACAAATTGGTTTCATTACTCCTGTTCGTGTCCTGTCTCTATTCTAGGTATGTCTTAATGCCTTTTCAAAGGAGTTAGTTCTGCTCATAATTCAAGATTTGTCCCTAAGTCCTTTTTATTTAATACATGATCCGTACTACCACTAATGATAAGGATCTCATTATGAACAGATATACCTACATGAGATGTGGTTTTCTAAGGATTTGTTCGGACTTATACCAGCTGCTGCATTCCATCGTCGTTCCTCGTGACGTCAAATCCATCCCCACAGTCTTGATGCCTGTGGTTAGCCACAGCCGTGCGTTTTTCGCGCAATTTTCTGCCGTGGACTGTAGTACACGGTAGAAAATCAACTTTCTCCAGAGGTGTTCCTGAACCGATACTACCTGGGTGTCTTCAAAAAGAGAGCGTATTCTTTCCTTAACGGCTGGCGACGCATTTGCGATTCCTCTAGTGTTGCAAATGTCCATTGGCGGCGGTGATCACTCACCATCTGGTAAAACTTCTGCTTTTCCATAAAATATATGTTTGACGGCTCAGTATTAGACTTGAGGCAGCGAATTCCTCAGTCTGTTGCGGAATTGCTGTTAAACTTCGGAAAAGTAACATTTAGTAGTACCTATACCCATTTTTTCTATGCTGGTTGGCCTGGTGGTCACCAGTCCTGTAGCATATATACGGTTGCAACACTGACGTGACCCGCGTGTGTTGCCAACGCTAGTCCCCTTCCCTACCCTTTGGAGCTCTGGCAACCTTACTTACCAACAGCAACACAAAACCACAAAAATTTTGGGTTATTTGAATGTGGTCTTCTGTGTGTTCTAGAGGCTGGAAGGGTTCGAGCCGTCCAAACTTGAGTGGATAATTTGCTGCGCCATACCTCTCTGATTATATAAGTTAAATACGAAGTCTATTTTCTACTAAAAATAAAACGTTCGTGCATTGCTGGAATGCATTTTATAGTTAAACTAGTATTGGCTTGTTAACAGTCAAGTTTACGCCAGGGCCCAATAAACACGTGTTTCTATCGCAACCGAACCATTTTGTATGTAAATGTCTACCTATTAACCTGCCTTTAACGGCTTGTAATCCTACGGAACCTTTTTGGTCAGTAAAATTTGTACGCAAGAGACACAGATACCATAGTAATAAGTATGCTATGCTGATACCGAAATAGTTATGTTTTTTATAAAAAGGTCAAATAAATTTTAAAAATGGTTTAAAGGAAATATTTAATCTGTAGTAAACATGTTGTATTTTGTCTTTCTCAAAATATAACACATACGTTTTACTTAATATTTATAGAATATTATCACATAGATATAAATTGATTGTTACTATGCGACTATGCGCAAACGATGTGCTTCATTAATAGGCAGGGTACGTGGCAGCCCCAACCACAAAATGATTGCGAGTAGACTTGACTGCACCTATGTCAATCGTTGCTGTGCTATATCCAGTGGCAGAGCAAAAACATAAATAATGTATTCTTATAATTACTAACATAGCAATATTGTTACTAACAAAGTGAGGTACAAAAATTACTTGAATATATAAATATTATTATTATTATTAATACTCTATTATATTCGTCAGAATTTCTACATAAGTAACCTTTTTCGTTGCAAAAGACAAGACTTAAGAGGTCGGAACTTCTTTTACAGGTTGACATTCGTGAAAAAATTTAAACCGTACGTGGGGTGCTAAGGCGTTGAAGATCCGTTGATGTGCTCTTTATAAAATAGGCCTCAGAAGTAACGTTTCCCGCCATTATAATGGCTCACGTCTCCTTCATATCATACTCGTCAAGAGTATAAATGGTCGCACCCTCCACCCGTAATAACCTTAAACCTTTTTATTTAGGGTTCCGTACCCAAAGTGTAAATCGGGACCCTATTACTAAGCCTCCTCGGTCCGTCTGTCCGTCCGTCCGTATCACCAGGCTGTATCTCTTCTTCTTCTTTTCATTAAATGGCGATCGCGACACATAGAGATTACGCATTTCGCCAGTGTCAAGTGAAATTGCACTTAAAGTAACAGACAATTGTACGGTAGGTTGAGTTAAAAATGGAGTCTCTCAACACGTGTTTTTACAACAAGAACTCGGGAGAAAACACCAGGCTGTATCTCATGAACCGTGCTATGTTAGACAGTTGAAATTTTCACATATGATGTATTGTTTTATCCTCCCTTTACAGTTTTCATAGCATCGGTTTGGAAAGAGTCACAATTTAGTTTCTTTCTATTTTTGTAATTGTAAATATTATGTATTATAATGTAAAAAAATTAAATTCGTTGTGAATGAAATAGGAAGCGTTCAATAAAAACACACGTTTTTGATAAGATTAATTTAAAAAAAAAACTATTAACTTATTTTTTTATATCTGTGTGCGTTTTTGAAGAATTCAAGTAAAATACATGGCATTCAAAGTTTGAGCAAAGTTTGATCACACATTTGAATCTGTATTTTTGACTTCAAATGTGTGTTCAAACTTTGCACAAATACTTACTCAAATGCCCGTGCCACACTTCGTGACTTTGTAGGTATTTGCGTATTTGAACACATGTCTGGCGCTAGCTTAAAGAAGTGTCGACGTAGAGCAGTTGCTCGGAAAATTGCGGATTTTTATTTTGAGGTCTTTTCCATCTCTTGTTTTATAAACGGCATTGAACAATGAGCGCGGATGGTCCTTTGTCTTTAGACAATGGAAGAGCCGTTCGACCTGAGCTTTGCCGGGTGAAGATTCAATTAATTTGAGTTGTTTGAAATTGACATGGTACTTAGAGAACGACTGATAAGATAAGTTAATTGCGGAAGGCGCCCTTTTTATGTGGTTAATGTTTGTTGTTGTTTATGTTATTTTTTAATTCTCCCTATAAGGGAAGGTAAAGGGATCTAGCCCATACAGCCATGTCTTCCGTATTTATCTTCATGGGGTGTGGGTGTCACGCATTTTAATGCATCCAGTCAGTGCTTGGCGAGTAGTGTATGGAACAGACTTAACGATGGCAACTGATGAGGTGGAAGTCCCACAGTATAGAATTCTCAACGTCATACACACCAGAAAACTTTTATTTCAATTATTTCTCATAACTGTTCGTCAACACGGATGCTTGTGCATCAAAATAGCACTACTTTCACTGCAGACAACCTACTCCAAAGCAATTTGAAATATTTTTAAATTTCTCAACATCAAACATACCATAAAACCTTTATTCAATGATTCATCGTAATGAACATAATTTAATGCTGTTGCTAATGCATCGAAATAGTTTTAGTACACAATGTCTTATCCGACACTATTATTGAAAGAAAAAAACTACCTTAGGCTCAATTCACACCGGGATGGCAGCGGCCGGTGAGACTTGCCTGGCCTGGCAGAGCCCGCGAAATAATTTTAGACTATCTACATACTTAAAAGAACCTTATTGAGCTTTATGCTTGTAAAGCTCGGAAAAACTGTTAACAAATACTGGTCTTTTTAATATGTAGATTAAGTTTAACATTATTTCATTCTGTTGCGTGAACCCTTCAGATCTAAGGGAGTTCTATAGAAATTGTTGGCGCCGCGCCCCTGCCGGACGCTGTCATCCTGATGTGAATTGACCCTACGTCATGGTTCACGGGCTTGTTCGTTCGCCACAAAGGTCATCTAACTTTAATTTAAAAACCCTTTTTAGAATCGGTTCGAAATTTCTAAAGGCTACAATGTTATAACTCCTGGGTAAAAAAGACATTATTTATGACATCGTAAATAAAAGAAAACAATAGACAATATAATTTGCGAATTTGTTTTTATTTCGGATACAGACTAAAAACCATGACAGTGGAATAAGCCCATTACGCGGACAGGATATTTATGTGATTCATAAATTCATTACATATATTTTTCTTTTTTGTTTTTAAAATATATATTCTCATATTATGTTTGCCGTGACATAAATGTTGATTAGAGCTTATAAAATTGCACATTCGGTGTGAAAATTGGCTAAATAATTTTGAGATGCGCCATGCCATGGCACTAAAGTTTTTATACAAGTCGCAATATTCGCATAAATAAAATATAAATTACTATAAATGCCAAAATTGAGATATTACACTTATTGTATTCGACTAGTGACTAGAAATTCAAAAATACAATGAAGAAAATAAACGATCTTTCACCAAAAGTTTCTTTTGATATTTCTCTACAGAAGTTTTATTTTAATATAAAATCAAATTATCATTTTCAGGACCTACTTATCACAGTAAATATATTTTCTTCGACTAACAATCCATTGGGCTGTGAAAGTTTGATCCCCGATATCGCGAAATTTTCAAAGGCTGTTTATGATATATGTATGTTATGAAAATACTTATTCAACAGAACTTTTTTTACCGTCTAGGTTTTGAAAGTCTTAATATTAAGCGTGACTATAAGTACTATTATGGTTGTTTGGTACATAGTATAACTAGCGGGCACCTATCCATTCTAACATATTAGTCATACAAATATAGTGATACCAAAAATTCTAAAATTAATTAATTAAATTAATAGGTTATATTAATTTTGAAATTTCCATACATTTTATTTTACTGACTTTGTTTGATTTTTTTGTTTCGTCTATAAAAATCTCATTTCCCTTTATTTTTGATTATAACGGTGTCCAAATCTATTTCAAATCGACTATATTTCTAGTAGTCGCTTGTGCTTACAATTTTGCAAAAACTGTTGGTGCGTGTAAAGATAAGGGGCCGTGTACACTGGCTACGCTTCATCGCACATGCTACCCGATTGACATGCGCGTTGCGTCCGATTGCTAAACAAAGACACCCACATGTTTGCCACCGGCAAGTTAATTAGCGTGTTACAGGGTTGTCAATTACAAATATGATGTATTTTTTTTAATGTCAAAATTGTTGTTCAGCATTTATTTGGGATGACTCCCACCTATCGTAAAAGTGTTTTAAAATTTCTGTAATAACGATGTAAATAAATTTAAAAAACCGATTTTCTTTTTATTGTATTGTTATTTTTAATTGCTGTAATTTGAAACTTAAGTAGTATAAGCAACACAAAAGGGCATGCGAGCCTGCTGATATTGAAAGAAACTTTACAAAGAACTTTCATGAATTATTTTATAATATCACAATAAACGTACACAATAAGTTTTTATATTTTTTAAGGCTTTGTTATATTTTTCACGGTATTTCTGACAACAATACAACTTTCAGTAACAACTTTCGTTCCTCACGAAAAGAAAGATGTCAATCTTTATTATTTGACGCAAACTATTTTGAGAATCCAGAAGTCTTATTTAGCTTTCATCTGAAAAGTGACGGTCTATTGTTCGCCTCCCTCAGGAAGTTTTTCCAACGTTAATTATTTTATGTTCTTTGTAAATAGTATCCTATAAGTAAAATCTATGCTGGTAGTTTCTCTGCACGATCATATAAGAAATGACAAGATCCGAAGGAGATCTTCAGCGATACAGTCAAAGGAATTTCGAACCTTTTGTAGCAGTGGGTAGGGTAGTTGCGAGGAGGACTGATGGCTATTGGGGCGCAAATACTTCTAGTGGCGGCCTCGTACAAGGTGTTGATACAGCGTTGATAGGCGCCCCACAAGGTGTAGCAACGATCTGGTAAAGATCCTTGTGAGAGGACTTATTCCAACAAAACGTCTCTCGGCTGACATGATGATGAGTATAAACTTTTCCAGGACGCGTGTTTATGTGGGTGGCTTCGATTGGCGAACAATAAATAAACATAAGCCTGACTAGATACATTATTTAACAGTGAAATTGTGCATTTCCTTGTCGCGGTACAGATAAGGAAAGGGATGTACGACGCATGCTTGAATGCGCTTGCGATGACAACTTATGCGAGTAGTTACGAGAAATTATCGGTGGTGTCTAGTGTGCACTATGATTTATAGTGGAAAGTGCTGATAAGTTGTGTCACTGTGAAATGACTGTTTAACGAGTATGAAATGACTTTTACTGTGTTGTTGAACTATGTACATTTCCAACAACTGCACAACTGCTTTTCACGTACCTAGTGGCTATTAATGTCAACAGTATAAACTATTAATTTATAACATAACTAGCACTGTGGCATCGTCCACGTGGATTTTAAGAGGTTCTCTTATTTACGGAGACATACCCGATATATGTAAAGTTTTCATATTTATTTATTTATATATAACGGAGCAAATTGGCAGACAATAACTTTTGGTTATACACATGTGTAGCTTTATGTATAACTGACCTCGAACTCGCGACTTCTGGATCTAATTCCCGGTGGAAAATTCGGATTAAACCGCGGAGGCAGCTAATAGATTGTAAAACTGTAGTTCAGCCTAACATAAAATAAACTATCATTTCACGATCCAAGAACCACGCACTACTTACGATTCGAAGTCCATGGTGAAGTTCAAATACAATTATTACGTAGAATGACATAATTATTAAGCTAATCATATTATCAGCCGAGAGATGCCCACTGTTGGACATAGGCGTCCCCTACGAATCTCAAACTCGATCGGTTCTGCACTGCCCACATCCAGCAGCTTCCCGCAACCTTTATCAGATCGTAATTCGTATTCTTAAGCTAAATATATATTCAAATAGTTCGTGGACACTTATATCGACCAACTGCTTTGGTCGTCGACCTTGTAATTAAAAAGTTGTCATACGGGAAGACAATCTATTAGGTAATACGAATGTTGCATTATCTACATTGTTAGAGTCAGAGTTTTAAATTACAAACATTCCTTTGCTTACTGTTATGAGCACTCAAGCTCATAATAGTAAGCAAAGGATTTTTTTGTAATTTAAAAGCTTAGATTCATTGAATTTACGAAAAATGGTGAAACTCTACTTTTAGGTTACATGTTATCCACAAACTGATAAGGAAATATAATTAATTTGATTTCGTTCTTATTTTTTGTATTTCTAACACAAAATTTCTAATACAACGTAATGTGAATCATGGATATATGCTTGATTTTATCTAAAACAAGTGTTTATATCAATGTTAATGAAGTGAAATGCTACAAAAAAGCTCTTTATTTAAATGGACTTTACTCAGTACTTATAAATCTTCACAAGCCCTACCACCATTTCAAGACGAAATAATTATTTTTCTTAAATTATTATTACTATGCTGAGATGGGGAAGAAACGGCGAAAGAAACTCCACAGCTTACAATTTGGTAATTAGTCCAGTCAACAAGTTCAAAAACGTGAAAAATAGAGATAAAGCTCCTAAAAATATGAGCAATAGCTCATTGGATGCGGAACGACCTCTAGAAAAATGAGTTTTGAGGATTTTACTGCACGTAAAAAATTGCAATTGTTATTAACAAAATAAGATGAAAAAAAAGAGGTATTTACGTTTTTGTTAATAACTCATAAACTATTAATATTTAAGATATTTGGAAAAAAGGTCCTTAAAGAGGAGGAAATTTCCAAAAAAAAAGTCCCAGCTCCCGGAACTCTACCTCTATTATTTATAATTTTAATTTAACGCTGAAAAAAGGGCTCCGCGCAGCCATTACGGCATGGGCGCACTGCCGTTAAAGACAGTTTCTTACATAAAATTATTTTTTATAGTAACAAATCTGAATTTAAAAATTTAAATAAATTATGGTGTCATCCAGATACTTGAAAGAATATATTCCCGTTGGAAAAAAAAAAATTAAATTAATTTTTCAAAAAGTTATGCAATTGTTAATTAACGAATTTTTTTCCTATCTCCGTTTTCATAAATGACGACATAAAAATTTAAATAATAAACCTATAAATTTCTGGCTCTGTGGAGCTCTTCTTATATATATACTTAACAAGATCCCGCGATAAAAGTTTATTAAAGTTAATTATTTTGTTTATAACAATTTTTTAAAGTTAACAAAAAATGAAAAGTCTAAGAAATGTTATTAAAAATTTTTTTTTAAACAAATGTTATATTATTGCTGCTTTCTTATCCAACAATGGCATTAAGTAACATCGGAAAAGTATTTTGATATATATGGCTGTTTTGGTTATTTTTTTTAGCTCTAGAAAAAAAATATAACGGTAGTTAGAATTTGTTTATAACAAATTGTTAAGTTAACAAACAATGAAATTATTGATAAAAAAATTTTTTTTTTCTATTTACCTATGAAGAAATGCCAATTATGATTTTTAAAGAGAAAATCATTCCTTAACTAATTATTTAAACAATCGAAATATAAAAAAAACGATTATAAACAATAAAAAAAATTATTTAAGAAAATTTTTTTTTTTTAAAAATCATTATTTTGCCAAGACAACATAATGGTAAAAAAAAAATTTCTTTAAATATTAAACTTGTCTATTTGTTTATAAACAATTTCTTAACAAATGATGTAAAAAAAAAATTTCCGATGTTACTTAATGCCGTTGTTGGATAAGAAAGCAGCAATAATATAACATTTGTTTAAAAAAAAAATTTTAATAACATTTCCTAGACTTTTCATTTTTTGTTAACTTTAAAAAATTGTTATAAACAAAATAATTAACTTTAATAAACTTTTATCGCGGGATCTTGTTAGGTATATATATAAGAAGAGCTCCACAGAGCCAAAAATTTATAGGTTTATTATTTAAATTTTTATGTCGTCATTTATGAAAAATTCGTTAATTAACAATTGCATAACTTTTTGAAAAATTAATTTAATTTTTTTTTCCAACGGGAATATATTCTTTCAAGTATCTGGATGACACCATAATTTATTTAAATTTTTAAATTCATATTTGTTACTATAAAAAATAATTTTATGTAAGAAACTGTCTTTAACGGCAGTGCGCCCATGCCGTAATGGCTGCGCGGAGCCCTATTTTCAGCGTTAAATTAAAGTTATAAATAATAGAGGTAGAGTTCCGGGAGCTGGGACTTTTTTTTCGGAAATTTCCTCCTCTTTAAGGACCTTTTTTCCAAATATCTTAAATATTAATAGTTTATGAGTTATTAACAAAAACGTAAATACCTCTTTTTTTTCATCTTATTTTGTTAATAACAATTGCAATTTTTTACGTGCAGTAAAATCCTCAAAACTCATTTTTCTAGAGGTCGTTCCGCATCCAATGAGCTATTGCTCATATTTTTAGGAGCTTTATCTCTATTTTTCACGTTTTTGAACTTGTTGACTGGACTAAATGATTTCAATAAACTAATTGTTTACTGGCCGAACTATTTGTTTGGACAAATATAAATTTGTTTTAACAATTTTGAATTTTCGATAACATTAAAGTATTTATATGACTAAGTATAATGGATATGTCTCCACTGGTTTAAAATACAGTGTTTACACGTTACATTACTGTTTAGTGACAAGTAACATCAAAAATAATACTTTAAGTTATACTGTGCGTTGAAATAAATGACTTCTATTCTATTATATTCTATACGTTTCATTATTATTTGAGTTCCTGTACCCATTCTTCCCATGAGTTTCATTTTTCGTTCGTTTCTATGATGGCCTCTCCATATTCCGTTGTTATAGGTACATAATTTTTAGCATTTTTCTCTCTTTAAGAGAATATTTAAATTCTAAAGAATACATTTTTAATAAATACCACGAATAATTTTACTTCTTTTTTTGCAAAACTTGTTTTCGAACGGCAAAGTAAAAGCAGTTTTTGATATGCTGGGTATGTAATATAAAAACAAATTTGCGATTCGCGGAAAGAGTGAAGGGTGGAATTTCTGATTTAAATTAAAGCTGAATTTTCAAAAGGCAATGGAAAGTTTTGCATATTTTTTATGTTTAGTCGGTGAAGAGATTTCTGGCCAAAGCAGTTGCTACTAAAGGGAATTTTAAATTTGGTAGGAGTTTTTTTAGTAGTGGATAATTTATAATTCTATCTACCAGCTTATCCCAGCGACTGATCCTCATTATTATTAAGGGTTATTGTAAACCGCTATTAGTTTGTAATAAGTCTAATTAAGTACCTAAGTAAAATTATTGAAATTTAATATTCTACTTACTCATTTTATCTAAATTCCTCGATAGAAAAGTTTACACGAAGAAATAATACGGTAATTCATTAAATTTAACGAGCGTTAACTTTAATCGCCGCTTTAACTCTCCTCTAATTAGTTTAATTTTAAGTCAGTCATTTATTAAGGCCTTCAATTAAAAGATGTTTTAATTTTTTATAAGGTGTACGAAGTTGTTTAAATTATTGGTAACTCTGTAAGAGACTGTAAAAAATCATTTTCACCTCTCCAGCGAGAATATTGTTATTAGGTGAGAAAAACGAGACAATCCTTAATACATATTTGAAAATTAAAAGTAAGATTACTAAAATAATTTAGATTGAACGTTACAGTCTTGTTCGAAGCTCGCAGCAAAAAGCGTTTTCCCTCGACATTTTACGAAGCAAAAGAGGTCTTTTGGTGCTGGAGAGGTGAAAAATCATTTAACTTTTAGCAGTATCAAAAGTTTGTCTTATCATCATCATTCGACTGCCCTGCTCCCAATTTTATTTAGGATCGGCTTAATATGTTTTCTTGGTCCACTCTCCTCGATCAGCCGTCATTTCAGCATTAACACTTTTCTTTGCCATATCATCATACAGTCTATCCATCTTTTCTTCCCTCTCTCTCTATATTCATCCACATTTATTCTCATTACTTTCTTTGTTACATCCTCATCATCTCTTCTCATTATATGCCCATACCATGCCAATCTGTTACTTGTCAATTTTTCTGCCAATGTTGCTACTTTCAAACTTCCTCTAATGTACTCATTCCTCACTTTGTCCGTTCTTGTTACACCACATTTCGTGTAGTCGATTTTCATCCATTTGCTAAATGCCCAACTTTCTGATTCATACGGGACGACATGTCTTATTATGGTTTTATAAATTTCCCCTTTTAATTTAACTTTAAGTCTAATAAACTAAGCAAATCTTTAGATATATAATTCTTCTGTGAGTGTGTATGTCACTGAACTTCTCTTAAACGACTGGACCGATTTTGATGAAATTTTTTGTGTGTGTTCAAGGGGATCTGAGAATGGTTTAGATTCACAATTTTGTCCGCTGGACAGGACAACGTCTGTCGGGTACGCTAGTACGCTATATAACTTTAAACGAAACACATAGCTCGTTTACTATCCTAAAATAACTTATCGGATCTTTTTATAAGTTCCTAAGGCAAATTTTAAGTGATAGCTTTGGTAATGGATACCACGTAAGGGGTCCACGTCCGGAAGACCTCTCGTGGCGGACCCCGGTAACGTGGTGGGGAAACTTTCCCGGCGGGTGTGTGGCTTTTGATGTCAAGTCCCCTTGGCATTCAAAGTCACATGCAATCGTCGAGTAGTTTTTGTTTTCCCATACGGCTAGTTCCGGACGGCCCTTTTCAGAGCCACGACCGCTCCCGAAGTCCCCCGGGTGCGGTCCGATGGCTGCTCCCGGTGTCCTCGTCAGGAGGATGCGCCAGGTCAAGCAACCGTCGGTGAAGAGGCGGCCTATAAGGCCGGCGTCGGCCAGCGGCCCATAGGGGCTGGCTTTAGTCGGTAGCCCCTGTGGGCTGCTGGCCACCAATTGGTGCACAAGGAGTGCCTAGACGGGCAGCGTTGGGACGGTCTCGGTGTAGTTGCGCTCACGTGCGCAGATCCCGAGCCGTCCCGCAATAGCGCACTGGATGTCAGGCCGGGGAGGATGTTTAGTGGATATGAAGGGAACGCCTTTACCTCGAGTCCCACATATCCCCTGCGGTTGGCACCACCCCGCAGGGACGATGCGTAAATGCATTTGACTCCCCGTCAAAAAAAAAAGGTAGCAACCACGTAAAAGGCATGTATAAAAATCACTAACAACCCTATTTCTAAATAATATTATAATTGCGAATGAGAGTACGTTTGTTTGTTACGTTTTGACGACTAAACCATAGAGTTAAGAAAACTACTCAACCGATCAAAGACAAGGACATAGGTCTAGGTATCAACGGCGTTGGATTTTCAGTTTACAAGTCTGCACGTAAGGAAAAAAACATTAAGTAAATTGTAGCCAGGAACAAAGCATTTCCAGTTTACCAGGATCATATCACTGCTAATATCTTTTTGTATTAATGACCCGATCTCTGGGGAGAGAATAAAACATTACGGTTTCTTATAAACGAGTTTATTTGAAGATAACGATTTGGAACAAGAGATTCTGTCTGTCCCGAGGCTGTTCGTTTTCTTTGTAATGGCCGAGTAATTTTGAGATTAGGTATATATGTACTGATTCGGGAAACTTTAAATGATTATAAATCGCTTATCAAAGTATTTTGTGAGTTTGCGTTAGCGATATTGGAAAAGTTGGGCGGGCTTCAGCTACCCGCGAATGTCTGATATTAGTCAGTGTCCGTGTTCTTCGAAGGGTGTTTGACAACTTCTTTAATACAATATAAGCGTTACAAATGACTAGACAATTTATTTTGAAAAATAAATAGTATTTTTAATTATTGTTTTAAATACCACCAATTGAGACAAGCAAGTTGTCTGTAGAGCACTTGACAAATAAAATGCCTTGAATGATCCCAGCTCGATTTATTTAGATAAGCAAAGATGGACGTGTGGGGAGGAAGAATGGACAAAGTTGCGAATAAAGTAACATTAGAAGAAGTTTGAAAGTAGCACCAAGGGCAGAATAATGAGAGGTAACAGATTATAGTATTACAGATATAAAAAGAACAGATGATGACATGACTATGGTTGGGTAAAGAGAGAGAAGATCGAAGAAAAAATTGATAGACAGTGTTAAAGATGATATGGTTGGGTTATCGTTATTATAGAATGTGGACGGAAGTATCGAAAATCTTAACTTACTTTTTGGTCGTACTTCATAGACGCTTATTACAATAAGATTTATTGTAAGCGAAAATCGCCACGAAGTGGTGAATGAATTTCCTCGCTTGTATTATTGAGTATTGAAAAACTAAAAGAGGTTTGCGAATTTGACCGAGACTAAAAATCTAAAGGAATTATACAAAATGAAGAAGGAATATCACTTTAGTAGATAAAACGGCAGACTGAAAATGAGAATAATTTAAATGGAGTTCCTCCTTGTCACTAGTCAGGTACAATGCAAATCAAATCTGATCCCGGGGTATTGAGGAATAGTTTTAGAGTTCGACTATATTTTTTCTGCCATAAATTATACTGCAGCGCGCCCTTTCGGAAACTTTCATTCCCTTTCACATGCAAAGTCCAGTTTGTAAAGTTTTGGCTATACCTCTAGGTACACAGTTGCATTTTAAAAATGAATATTTTTCGAATAATGGCATTACGTATAGTGTTTCGAAAGTTTTTACGATTACTGTCCTAACTGACAACTCACGACTAGTATATATGAGTTGCACTTCTACAAACTCGTTACAAAATTAACGATTGGGAGGGGCTCATCGAATACTCCAATTGTTACAAATAATATTAAATCGCCAAGTTTGTAGGGCGATAAACAAAGCAGCGAAAAGTAAGAAAGCCGATTATGCACAACGATGTTTACACGGCCTACAATCTGAGGACGTCCTTCAATCTTGGTAAATAGAACGTCAGTTTGTCTTCACGGCTGTCACTGCTCGTTCGTATCAAAGGACTCTGTAACGAAATACTTAGAAAATAGAGACCAATAGGCTCTAAAATCCAACGAGAGTTTTTTTTCTGGAAACTCTTTGAAGTTGATAGACACTGCCTACTTACTATTGCTAAAGTATTAAATTATCTGTGCTATTGCTTTCTTGATTGAAATGTCTTTCGCAGTGGCCATTGTGGATTAACCATTCGAATTTATAGATTCCGGGTTCCGGGTTTAATCCCCTTTGTGCTCGGTATGGTGGGTTCATCACCACCATCTTATAGACTGTTACTGATAAGATAGCCATTCACTTAAGCCGTGTGTATATTATTTGCAACGCTACACGAGTATAATGTGGACGGCATCTGCGTAAACTGCGCGCTTTAACAACGGAAGTCTATTCCCGGCAATCTTTAGCAGCTATGGAACCGCGGAGTTCGCGGCACTCAGAATGACCGTCCAAATCACACTGCTCGGACTCAAAACACTGAAAAATCGGCAATCGGCTGGATTTTTGGACCGGCTGGATATTGCAAGTGTCTATAGGCGGCGGTGACTACTTAACATCACGTGGGCCGCAAGCTTGTTTGCCATCTCGTAACATAAAAAAAACTTACGCGCGCGTTACGTGCACACACAACGTGCGCGCAGTCTGTACCATGAACTTTTGTGCTAGAGAGAAGGGATATCGAAAATCACAATACATCGCTGCGTATACTTTAAAACGCTTTGCGTTTTTAAAGGCATGAGCAGCAATGGTTATGAATTTTTATGTTAATAACGTATAGACTAATATTTCATAGTGAAAGATTTTCTCAAGGTGTATTTTGATAAAAACAGCATTATGTATTACATTAAAATACTTAGTAAATTCGAATGAAATGTGATCCCCTTATAAGTATAATTACACACTCTGGATGAGTTTCCGCAATTACCAATGCCTCAAATCAAAACACCATTTTAAGGCATTTTTATCACACCGACGGTTCGAGCAGCACTGAGCCGCAAGTCGCGCGCTTGTGTCCTAAAAAGACACAAGTGCGGTACCAAGGTCACACGACAATTTTATCCTCTTTATTATTATTTCTGTGGCCTGTATCGATACAAATGCAAGCGCCAATTTTTTCAGTGCATTAGCAACGCGTCTCTTTTGCATTTGTATCGATACAAGTACGTCGTCGGCTTGTTATTCGGAGAAAATACGTTGTGATAATACAGCGACTCTAAAATGATGATGACTAGAGTAGATATCAGTAATACTTTTTCTAAATATAGTATTTAAGTATTTGTCACAAGGCTTAATTTCGCAATCACTGCTTTATTAAATTACGATTTTGTTTGTTTGGGTAATTGTTTGTACAGAACTCAATGTTTGTCTTGATCAATATTACTGGCGTATTCTTCAATGTAACACCCACCTGTGCCGGGGCGTTGGTACATATATGTAAACAATGTGTGTAGGAGTTCAATTACCGAAGTTTGGTCGTTTAGTTACAAAAAAGTTAAAAGGATCATTCAGTATTTTCAATTTATTTTTCTGATTTAGTATATTATTAATTTAAATAAAAAATAAAATAACTTTTTTTAAGTAAACCCCGACACAAAACAACAAAAAAGAAATAATTCTCTTGGCCTTTTAACTTTATTAAAAGAATCTATTAATATTTTTAAATGTCGCCGCGTCTAGGACCGCTCATCTATACTATAGCATTATCAACATTCTTTTTATTCAAATTATGGTTTCATTTTATTTATTTAGCGGTCCCCTAAGCAGCTACGACGTTCATCTTAAAAATATTAATATACTTATTATTTTAACAAAGTAAAAAGGCCGAGAGAAAAATTTGATTTTTTTTCTTTTTAGTTTTTTTTGTGTCGAGGGTTACTTAAAAGTTGAAATTTAACTTTTATTTCATTCTTTTTAAATTACTCGCCCAATTCCGATAGATAGCTAGTTACTTTAATTTCATTTTTCTTGAATATTATTGAAGAGAAAGCTGATGACCTTGAAACGCCTGAACAGATTTTCATGAATTTTAGCTAAGAACCATCCTTATCAGGTCAGCTTTCGAAGAAAAAACCGCATCAAAATTGGTCCATTCTTTTATGAGCTACCATGCTACAGACAGACACACAGACCTACAGACACACAGATAAGTAGACACGTCAAACTTATAACACCCTTCTTTTAGCGTCGGCGGTTAATAATAGAAATTTACGAAACGATGATTTTTCTTTCTAATCAAATAGTTTATTCATTCTGGAGCCATTAGATCTGCTTTTTAAAATTTAGGGCTTTTGCATTATTTTTTTTATTAAAAAAGGACAAGCAAATGACTCCATTTCACGTGAAGCAGAAGTGGAGTCCTAGTGCGAAGATAGCTAGTTGGGTTTTATTTATTTATTGGATTACCAGGTTATCTCAGGTTAGTTACATGTACATAATCAGGTTAGTTACATGTACAGTTCTTGCTAACTGTTCTTACATTTACAGGTAACCACAGCATGCGTACAGTCATAAATATCAAAATCAAATCACTGTGTAACATCATTTTTTTTGGGTAGTAAAAATAAATCAAAATTATCATCTATAAGATTGATAATAGAGGGGTGGAGCCATCTATCGTTACTATGTCACACCAAGTAAGAAGGTTGTTGCTAAATAGATATTGCTTATGGTAGCACAACAAGGGTGACATAAATGATGAAGATTCAGGGAAGTAGGATAGAGGTCGCTAGTTATATAGAAGAGGTCGATTCAGTTAGTTTGGCTACTCACCACCCAAATGTTTGTCGCTTTAATCATTATTCTAGAATATGTAAAAGAGTAAATAATAATCAAAACTTCCGCCAGCAAATTGATTACCAAATATGGTAGTGATTTGGAGTTCTGATCGCAAGCTTAGAGGTAGGGAGGGAGTCTATAAATATCAGTACTTGGGGCGTGGAGATCATGCATTTGTGTACTTGACTTCTTGAATACCATCTAGGTATATTGATTAATTTCCTGAAAGTATCTTGATAAGGAGAATTGCTCAAACCACTAACTAAGTTGGTAATAATAAAGTGAAAAGTGAGTTCCCCTGCGTTAAAAGGGTAAGTAATGTAGATTATAATCATTTGGATAGGTATAGGTGTTGAGTAAATTTTACAAATTCTTAGGTTATGTATTGCATTTCTAGGGTTCCTTGGACTGTGGTCCCATTGTTGTCGGTTCTTCACTAGACAATAGTATTATCTCTGTTGTAAGACTGAGAAGCTAGGGGAGAATGATTGAATGTGAAGACATCATGAAGTGTCATCCATTCTGATCTTGAGGAATCAGTAAGGAAAGTCAGAAGGAAAACTTCCGAGGTCACCAGGACAAAAGAAAGCAAGGGAGACTTTCTGCTACCAAGTCTTGAAGTTAAGTAATCCTCCCATAATTTTGTGCCCCTGCTTACTCAGTGCATTCCCTAAATGTTTTGTTGTAGTTTGAATTGAGAATTTAATTAATCCTTAATAAAACATGTAAAAAGACAATACAAAGTCTAGAGAATGTATCTTTATTAATGTTACTTCTTAATAACAAATGTTTACTAAGTTACAAATGAGGTGAATGTAACCTGGAATAAGTATATCTAATGTGAAATACAGTAAATAAAATTCTTGTCAGTAATTATAAGTTAATCAATAAAGTAAAAGTTCTATATTATTTGTATTAAAACAGTGTATTTTAATTTTAGCAATTTACATAGGGTATTATTAAGTACTAGATTTTTTTTTAAGGTTTCTTTATATTGATATATTTTAATTGAATAAAATATCTTGTATAGTGTGTGTCATAAGTAGTTTCCTTTCTATATCCCTAGAATACTGAATATAAATAAAATAAAGGCGCCCTGGGTAAAAGATAGTTAATTGATTGAGTCTTGTGCGAAGCCCTGACCTAACGGGTGGTAACAAAAATTGTTACAACTTAATTTGAAGCTTTCAAACAAAATTAAACTAAATTACCAAAGCATGTCTTTAGCTAATAATTAAATTTGTCATGTATTATTTTAACACATTAAATATGTCTTTGATAAAATTTACTTAAATTACAGAGGTCAGTAAATTAATTCTAAGTGTAAGTATAATTAAATTTGTCATATTTCATTTTTAACTAATACTTATTTATGATTATATGTATATGTCATTGATAAAATTTACTAAAATTGGAGAGGTCACTAAATTATTTCTATTGCGGTCAAGGTGCGTCAACAGTATTCTTTAAGATTTTTAGAAAATTGTATCAGCTCTGGTAGTTTCGTGTCTTGAATTGAGATCGATGATTTTTACGAGCGGCTGCCTCCCTGACACCAACCCTCCTTGGGAATGACTGCCAGCTTAACGTGCCTTGCGAAGCACGGAGGAAAATCGATATGAAAGTATTTTCGTTCACCCATCCGAATAGCGACCGCGTACTTTTTTAGCTTAGCTTTCGAGATCGTTACGAAGGAAGGCCGGCCGCGGCACCATCGAACTCCTAATGTTCGAAAAAGGCTCCAAAATTAAAAGTAACAAAATTTTTAAACGAGAAAGCAACATCTCTGCTGTAGCAATTAGTACTGAGGCAAAATTTTATAAAACTGCTGAATAAAAAAAACTGACTACAAAACATCTTCAGTTTTCCTTTATAATATTGGTATTCCACAACCCCTATACATACATAATACATTCCGAAAACGATACAAAACTACAGGGAAAATATACGCTTTAAAAATATACGCAACATTTGAATACGAAAGAAGGGTCAGCAAAAATGAGAAATATGATAGAATATTTCTCATGTTACTTGCGTAGCCACTTTTTGTTTCTTTATTGGATTCGATGTGGGCGTATGATTAAAATAAAAGCAGGCATGTCTTTATTTTATTTGTCTTCCAAAATTTTAAGGAGAGCTGTTGAAAACAAACCCTCCTTTCATTTTTAATATTCTTAATAACTTGCGAACATGGAATATTCTGGAATGCTTTGTTGATTGAAATTCGAATTTCGGTAACGAGTTTTGTTGACGGTCGTATTGTTTTATTACCAAATCAGCCAAAATAAAAGGCCTGGGAGTTTATATATTCTGTCTATTTTTGGAAGACACACATTTCTTTATACGACGCCGCTGATTAAGTATTTATCAATGCCGGAATATGACCAGCCGCTTATGTATGATCAATGTTAAGAAACGTATTTTTACTAACCTATTTATTAAGCACATCCTTAGACCACTCTTTTCTAACAGATGACATTATAATTATTACTAACTGACTCGGCAAAAATTGTTTTGGCATATACATATTTTTTCTTTTAAGCGGTATGAAATATACTTTACAGCCTATTCTTATACACAAAAAACTTCATAAAAATTGGTCCAGCCGTTTCGGTGGACTGCGACCACCAAACACCGGGACATGAGATTTTTATGCTGGATTTACTTAGTTTGTAATTGAATCAAACGCAAATTACGTTTTTGAGCTATATAAGCTATACCTACGCTGGTATACAGCGTAGGTAAATGAAAATGAAAATGAAAATGAAAAAGCTCTTTATTTAAATGGACTTTGCTAAGTACTTTTAAATCGTCAAAACCCTACCACCATTTCGAGACGAATAATTATTATTATGCTGAGATGGAGAAGAAATGGCGAAAGAAACTCCACAGCTTACAATTTCGTAATGATTTCAAAACATCAATACAAGTCAATAAATAATTATCAATATAATTTAAGTTACATTTTAACATGCGTAAAGTTTGGGTAGTTATTACTCCCACGCATTTGAATTATCTATCTTGTGAAAAGCTTTTCTATATAATTTAATTAATTATATTATTGAACTAAGCAATTTAAATTTTGATACCCACCACCATTTTATGTTATTGTTAATAAAAAGGTATAGTCGCTATTAAAGCTATTTAATAAGTGGTCGAATCCCTATTTAAATGTTATATTTTTTAAGTATGTGTGCATTCTTTACATTAACTTAAAGATCTAATAAGGTATGAAAACTGCAAACATTTAAGTTCTCTGAACTTTAAAGATTTTCATAAAGTATCGTCTCGCTCTAAATGATCGATCTACCAGCGCATAATATTACCTAGGTACTATAAGAACGAGAAACTTCGAGTTGTTGAAAAGCAAATAAAAGGAAAGTTCCAGAATGAAATCAGCAAACATGTATCGATGTTGTCATGAAGTCCGCAGAAAACATTACTTACAACAATAAGCAATTTCTTGCTTCAGTTTGAGATTTTGTCTTCATCTTCCTACCCTGGTCCCAATTTATTTGGGATCGGTTCAATATGTTACCTACCACAGTGCTATAGTTAGTCCTAGTTATATGGCCGTCCACCTGCCCGACTCCAACCCTTCAGCCGGCGTATTCGCTAACTTTTATGCCAGTTGAAAGTAATAATCACTGAGTGAATTAAATATCCAAATATGCAAATATAGTGCAAACATTTTAAAATTAGAAAATACACTGAAAAAATGCGGCTGTCCGGGACAGGAATCGAACCTAGCCGTGATTACCGCCTCCGTGATTTAGCGGTTCGCCCACCGGAACTAGATCAAGAGGTTGCGGGTTCAATCCTCAGAGGAGTACTTTGTACTCGGTCTCGTTGGTGGTTGGACTTGTATGTTCGCTTAGTTTGCTACCACTATCTTATCAAAGTCTATTGGCATAATATTAATGTTGACATCATTATTGTGTTCCGACAATTAATGATAAGATAGCAGCCAGCAGTCCCTCTGTGGTTGAGGGTTCCACGTGAAGCTCGATTCCTTTTTCGGCTTCATCATCACTTTCCATTAGGTGAGTTGAAGGCCAAAGCTTCTCTGTCAAGAATAATAAAAAAAACTACGTGTAGTGTGGTCGATCAAATAGAACTCTGCGACATGACTAAAAAAAACAAACCTGCAACTTATTTTACTGAGACGAAGTTCTGCGATGAGTTTGGATTCTATTTGGCGCAAGTAAATTTACGATAAAAAGCGTAGCTGTTGCACCTAATCCAATTCAACCAATCTTCAAAATCTGTAGTGTATGCGAAACCTTGCTCGAAAAGAGCTGTTCTTTAGGATTTCAACGAAGATTTATAGAGTTAGCTACAGACAGCTCGGCGTATTGTACCGATATGAACAGAAGCAATCAACCAGTCAAATCCTGATATCGTATGAAATATCATCAATCAACAGCAATACGCGTTTGATTGGATAGTAAAAACTGGCATTTAGCCTCGCACTCACAGAAACCAATTATTTTCCATTCCTTCTTATTTTCGCTCGAAAACGAATCAGCTCTGTAGTAGGTTTTTTATATTTCGAGAATTTAGCGTACTTAATTCCCGCAAAGCTAGAATTTATTCCGTTTCACTACTTTTTTTTTCATTTGAGATATAAATAAATTTATTTGACTTTTTTTTTTACTTTACAGGTACCTAAGCTTTTGTACGGGGCACCTGTTGGTAAGAGATGATAATTATAATTAAGTATATTTTATTTGTGTGAAATATGGCTAAAATGTGCTACAGATGTGATTTGAAAAACCACATATTTAATTTCATTTTAAAGTCACATAAAATTAATAATAAGTTCAATTATTAAATTGTGATTAGAGAATTATTTTAAATTATAATAATATCAAAGAAGAACAAAAAAAACCTTGTCAACAATATACTCGCTCGTACGTAATTTTTTAACAAATATTTTTACGGAACGGCATAGGTCCAAAGTAGAACAAGTAGAAGCAAACTTAACCTTGAAGACTCTACCACTGAGAGATTGCCTATCATATTATGTCAACACGCAACAAAGCAAAGCTGTTACTATTGTTAAGGCAAAAAATTAAAATATGCCCGCCGTGGTCCAAATATGAATCCGGCTATTTTGGATCTGTTACCTGTCAGCAAACCACTAAACTACAGATGCAGTTATATTCTATTCTTATAGAAAAGCATAGAGGTCAAACAGACATTTGATGAGAACTATTGTCAAGACTACCCAGAAGGTATTCGATGAAAGGTGGATGAAAACCTCAGACCAAGATGAAAACAGATTGCATGCAGTGAGATGAGATTGCTATCTTTGTCTGAGGCTTAGATGGATGTGTGCGGTGATAAGATTCGATTAAATAAGAATGAGTGTATATGATAAGTTTGAAAGTGACAGAAAAACTGAAAAAGATTCATTCTGTTTGGCACGGTATGTATACGTTATGCGAAGGAATAAAACGCTAAAATATGTGAACGAAACAGTGTTGAATTTGAATGTTGAGGGATATAGTGAAGAGGAATTCCGCACAAGATATGGATTTAAGGAATGATATGAATGAAAAAGGAGAAGGTGATGAGGTGACAGCTGTCGGAGAAAAATGGAAGAAAAAGACATGTTGTACCAACCCAAAGAGACTGCGCAGAAGTTTTCATTTAATACAATTTGTGTCGTGAGCGATCTTTCTGTGGGTGGTGTATTAAATCGGCCAAATACACCAGTTAACCATGAAATACCATTTGAGTTTTATTACAAAAACAAACGCATATCGATAGACCGATTAAAGTAACTAATAACAGAAATAATATTAGATACACAATGAATAAAACTAAGCGTGGAATTCATTCTACAGGTAACGAATTCTCGGAAATGGGGCTATGATATAAATAAGTTAGACAACAACATATTGTGTCTGACAAATAATAGGTATACATATTACAAGAATAAAAAAAAATGCCAATTACTGACAATGTACCCAAAAATCTTCTACGTTTGCTGAGCAAACCTACCGGAATGGTAACGAACCTTTATCAAAATGTCACTTAGAAAAGGAACTACCTATTCTGTGCTACTTAAACCAAATTGCGAATTCAATTACAAGTCGTTACTACACGACTTTTTTCTCTAAAATCGTTTTCTTCGCCAACGTTAGATTCCATCGACGATTTTTCAGTTTACACCGGGATGACCTCCTTCGATCTATCTACGTCTAGACACTCGTTCGTTGGAAATTCGATATCTTTCACGCTTTCAATAGGATCGAGATAACGGATGCATGTGTCTCTGTGTGAACTTGATATATAGGGCCGAGCGGTGATAGAAACTGTTCAATTTTATTTTTAATTATGTAAAAATATTGAGGCGTCGGTGGCGTAGTGCGTAAGAGCGTCGTCTCCCACCCGGGAGGCACTGGTTAGATTCCTGCCACGTACCAATGTGTTTTCAAATTTTGAATTCATATGTACGTTAAATCGACGCTTTTACGGAGAAGGAAAACATCGTGAGGAAACCTGCACACACCTATGAAGAAATTCTTAGGTTGTGTGTGAAGTCGACCAACCCGCACTTGGCCAGCGTGGTTGACTAAGGCCTAATCGCCCCTAATGTGGGATAGGTTCGAGCCTCTCGGTGGAGACATTATATGAGCTGTTGATGATGATGATGATGATGATGTAAAAATATTACTAAATGCGAATGACAGCAGCTACTACTACGAGTACTGTAATAATAAGTAAAACCATAATTGTTGTGTATGCTTTGTTAATGAACCTACCTGTGTGAACTTCGAAGAACCTATCGAATTTGTTTTGGTCTCTGCATCTGCGCTCATTAGCACATCATATTATATTAACATTCAACATTGAAACGTTAGCAAACTTTCAAAACGTAAAAACGTAGGAAGGAACTAGGGGAGTTTTTACAGAAAACTTTTCTTAATTTTTATAATGGATTGCTGGCAACTAAACGAAATTATTGTTTGGCTACATGAGAATGAGATTCGAAAATTCGGTATGGAGATAGTGTGAGACCTGGAGACTTTCATCCTAGAACTCATCCCTGAAGTGGATGCAAAGGGGCGTGGAAGTTGGTATAGGGATTCAATAATTTCTGAACTAATGCGGGCGCGACAAACTTCTTCCACGCCGGTGGTTTGAAATATATAGTCAAAAATCTATCCTTAGCCTTCTTTTCCCTACCCTAATCCCAATTTATCGGGGGTCGGTAATGGCATATAATTTTATACCCAGCCCGACACTACCCGGGAATGTTGTTCTTTAGAACAGATCTTCATAATATCTATCTTCTTTTTATTCTCGTATTTTCGCAAATTGACTTGTTTGGACTTTGAAAGCATTTTGTTAAATACGATAATATATACAATCTAGCTTGCTCATTAGAAAGTTTTAACCAAAATATATTGTTACCGACAACTACTAAGTTTAAAAACAGTAGGAACATCAATATCTTTCTCCGCTCGTCGCTAAGGACCAATTCTACTAAAAATCATACTTCAACTGAAGAACGAGGGGTACTTAACTAACTTTACTAAAATAGAAAGTTTTGATTCCAAACACTGGTTAGGAATTAACGAAATTGTTCCTTTTCCAACGAGACCCTTGGGGTTTGTTCTCAATTACGAAAGAAACAAAAAAGTTCCTAGAATTTTATAAAGTTAATGTCTTGTCATTACAAAGATGGCAGTATTGTTTTTGCGGTACGTAAAATTTGTACGCAATTTTACTAGCTCAACTATCAACTTTCTAGTACCTACTCTTAAGTTATTTAAGATAATCGGATTTAATTCTACAATCTATTTAAGTATGTAAGTTCTAAGAATTTTGACGAGCTAATAATTAAGGAGCTTGAAGAGCACTGGTTTTCATATTCAGATTTTTTATGAGAAAATATTTTTCTACAATTAAATAAATTAGATGAAATAATAATAAATTGATATCTTATCTTGTTATCTCATATCTTATTTTTATAAACCTTTTATCACAATATTCATTTAATTTAGACGTTTATAGCGAGTATCAGAAGGTATAATTTTAGTTGGCATGCCGTTTTGCCAATAAATTACAAGTTTTTCCAAAGAGCTTTCCGTGTCGGCGGTGATAAAGCAACTTTTCAACAATCGCCATTTTGCCAAGCTTTATCGGCACGACATATTATCGTCATAACGCTATGTCTATGTATTAGAATTTCACGATTGTAAGTATTTAGGAGGTAATCTATGAATTTAAGCTTAACGATCAGGTTTAAATACTTATAATAAAACACGTAGGTTTTGCTGTGAATTTCATAACAATCAAGACTGACTGACGAATGATCTTTATCTGTGTCTCATGACCGGTTTATATATTCAATTCTTTAGTTCTAGATCGCCCTACCAGACCTTGGTTGCTAAGTGACCGCTGTTATTTTTAGTTATTTAACAATGATTGCAACCAAACTTCAGAAAGCGTACTAGCCACAGCGCATTATAAGTATAGCTAGCTGATAGAATATTTAAACCAGCCGTAAGGCGTCCTAACAGTGAATGGTCATTTTACGAAATTGATTTTCAAAAAGATATAAATGTTTCGTCATCAAAACATCAGGCGTGATTGATGAAATTGACTGATAGATAAATTAGTGTAATAGACGCCTAATAATATTTTTATATTCGATTATTGCCGATTAAGGTTTGTGGTTACACCTGGATGCGTGCAGCACAGAGCTGGTCGTTGTGGCAGTTGTGGCGAGGCCTATGTTCAGAAGTGGACATTTTGGGGTTAAATGATTATGATGAGCCGACTAGTCTCTGATAAGAAATGACGGATTAGCGCCTTAAGCACTTCTGACTTCATCTTCATTCATGACTACTTCACACAAACAAGCCAAACTCGAGTACAACAATGTTGCCATAAACTACATCTGAACATACATACCTGGGCTATACCTGATGATTCTCTCATGTTCGCCTACAAAGCGGCACATCTGAACAGAAACTATTAGTGCTCCTCCTATATATACACTGACTGTGCCCCGTACAAATACGAATATATTTCGCACACAATCTTTAGGATCATTTAGGGATTCACAATCAGGGATTAGCTGAAAGTCCTTTTGCCCTTTTTAAAAATAGAATTACTGTTATAAATTGTTATAATGCATTCAAAAATTTAAGGATATGTTTAAATTGAATCGCGTATGATATGTAAGGTGGCAGATTTCTGTGCTTAAGCAATTCAAAACCAGTTTCCTTTGAAGCGGTCGCTGATTTTCTAAAGAATTTTATTACGTTTTACTACGAGTGCGCAAGCGATTTTGACCTTATGGGTGCTCAAACCCGTGTGTCGCGCAGTAGCTGCATGTACTTATGTAAGGTGAAAATAATGTAATAGTTTTAGGGAACAATAAACATATTTTTTGTTTTCTTTCATTCATTTCATTTAAGATTAAGAGAACGAGACTTTGAGTTGAGATGCCTATCGATTAGAAATTTCTTAGCTCTTTGCGTCCTTCATTATGCTAACAAAAATACCTTAGAGTGATAAGCACTTTTTTAACGGAGCGAGCGATTGAATATTTTATAAGCTTTTTTGGAGAACCATACTGGCGTGTAAATCCTATGAAGCGTTTGTTGTTTTTTAGTGTTTACTAGTTTTCTGAACTTAAAAAAAGTATAAATACAATGAAATATCTTTGTGGGCCTTTTGATTTATTTGAAAAATATTACAGCTGTTTACGTGTAGTACAAGATGAAGTTGTCTATTCTTATTACTGTTGATATTTTAGTTGAAAGAATACGTCAGACTTGCTCACGATACACGATCGTGATTCGAATTTGTTACCTCTATTTTAGAAACCGAAGAATTGTGGTAACATTTTATTTCTAATTTCAAATTATTAATCCAATTTAAAAAAAAATATGGAAAGGTAAAAAGTGGCCGCTGCCCGAGTGCACACCCTGCACCAAATATGTAAGATATTTTCTTAGAACCCCGCTACACACGTTTATAAATGGTTAGACTCTGCGTGCGGTGCGGTTACAGAGAAGGCTCTATGGGTGGCGAGCTGCTTTCGACACTCCGTAATAATACCCGGCGCCCGGGTGCACCTCACCTTCTGCACTATAGGTAAAGCCGCCCCTGGTTGGAGTTGTATTTTAACAATTACAATTACTAATTAGTACAATTACTATTTTTGAAATACTTCTGTATGTCAGTAATTCGTCTCAAATCGTAGTAGTAATCGCGAACTAGTCGCCAGAATTTGGAGCGCCCGAGCTGGAGTAGTACCTCCACCTGACCACAGTCAATTAACATTACATTTTTGTGGTGTTGTGTTTCTGTTGGTGAGTAAGGTTGCCAGATCTCCACGGGGACTATGTGCTCATGTCATTGAGTGTTGCAAACGTCTATAGGTTACGGTGACTGCTTACCACCAGACAGCCCATATGCTTGCTTGCTAACCAAATAATGTAAAAACCATTGGGTTCCAACTGTAATTAATGTTTTCGTAATTGTTGCGGATACCGGGTGAAGTTCGCTTTTTCAACCTTTGGGACTCACATTCTTCAGTGTGACTCGGTTGAATGAAGTTATGACTGGGCACAGCCAATAGCATACGCGGTATGGATAACTGTTTACTGTAAAGAAAGGGTCGTGACGGAAACTCGTGACGAAAAACTTTTAGACTTTTTTCGTATCCGCCAAGTCCGTACCGTGCGATAAGGAGCTTCGTTCCAATAAAAAAATACTCAAAATAAAAAAATAAATTAAAAAATATCATACTCACCCATAATTTCGTACAGAACTAAGTAAATACTTAATGATTTTGTTACGCTTAAAATAATTTAAACTAATGAGATTTTCTGGCATAACCCCTCCGCTTTTACGTGCATAATTCCGTGTTATTATTTGTAATGGCGTTAATAGCAATGAGTATGAAACGAAACGAAAAAGGTATTTATTTAAATGGACTTTGCTAAGTACTTTTAAATCGCCAAAACCCTACCACCATTTCGATGACGACATACATTATGAGTGACGACATTTCGTTTAACAGTAGGTACGTATTATCTTTATTATATATATATCTGCAAACAAACACGGAGTAAAGAAAATCGATTCATTTTTTGAGGTAGACAGGTGTCAGCGCAATACCTATGTACTCAATAATATTAAAAACCCTATAAAGATATTTTTACCAACGACATCTTTTCAAGAGCGCGTCAACTTTGCAGGCAGAGTTATTCAATCGGGTAGTAGGTATGTAGATTGAGTTAGTATAAAAATTCTATTACCATACCGTGTATTGAATCCTTCGGGATTGTAGGAAACCCATCAATCACAGTGGAAAGTTTCTTTACAGATCCAAGAAAGAAACTGTATTTTAATGGGAACGGAACATTCTTTTATATATGGTTATAAGTATATAAGGAGGTTTGTTTTTTGTAGAGAACTCGTAAAATACGACCTGCCTGATAGTAAGAAGTCAGCCCAGTCTAGGATAATTATAACTCTGATGTCTTACTCTCTTCTAACCCTAATCCCCAACACCATCGAGTTCTGGTGTTATTTAATTGCGGTAATGCCATTCTATAAGATGGCGTTACTGACCTAACTGGTGCTGTTTGCTGTTTGTGCCCCAATATCGAGTGGCTATCTGCTGTGCCATATCTTCCTTTAATGTGGGTCACCGTAGGCTATAGACCCTTAAAATAAAGGTCAGGCACTAATGACTCCAAACATATACCTATGTTTGTTCTATTTTGCATGTAGTACTGTTGCCAGCTTTGGGACGGTTTAGCATAATATCAATTTCGTCATCGACAACAGAATGGCTGACCAAATTATATCTTTGATACATTTATTGTACAGCCATCCTGACGGTCACCTTGACATCGCAGTAATCGATTATTATCGTTGTTATTTAGTGCTATTCAAGTTCAATCGATATGAATGTTATTATTATAACTGTATTTTAAACAACTTTTTGATCTTGGTGCAAAAATGTTGAAATATTTTGTCAGACCACTAACACGTTAAGCACGATGATTTAATAAATGACTCATTGACACAATAAAATCCGGTTCAACTCGTTCTATTATGTAGAATTGTAAATTTTATTACAAAAGAAATAAAATTTAAATAAGAGGAAGGTGCAGGTGTTTCTCTAGAGCAGTGTTCCGCAAAGTTTTTGTGTTCAAGGTACATCTAGGAAATCGGAAATTTTTGGCGGTACACCATAAATTACATATATTTTTACTTTCTCGTATACGTAGTATAGAGATCATCGTAATCATGTAATAAAATTATTGCTAAAATATTTAATCGCTGCAAAGTTATTTTTTAGTAACAAAATACTTAGTCGCTCTTTAAGTTGTTAGTCGCCTCGAAAATAATTAGCCCAACTATAAATGTCAGAGTGTAACGATGCAATAATTTTAACTATTGGTTGCGGTGCTAAGCGGGCTAAGAACAAGTTTAACTCTAGTACAAGTATCCCCTTTGGGAATTGAATCAAGGAATCTTGATCAAAGTCCTTGGTTCGATAATAAACAGACATAGAAAGTGTGTTAATATTGTCAATCGTTATACAAGTAACTTGTATAACACTACACTGATGTTGCATAATCTGATTCCCATTTTATTTGCCAAAGCAAGATGTCAAGTATACAATTTGTGGGCGGAACCACGAATCCGAAAAAGATACACAAGGTAACAAATTGCCAATAAAAAGCTAACAAAACGCTGTGGGTAAGCATTTCGGTCAAAGCTGTAAATCCCCGGTCTCAGCCAATAAATTCCGTGGAAATATCGAAAGCTGTTCGATTGAGTTGGATGGAGTCCTTCAGGGAGCTATATTTGGGCCTTTCGATATATTTTGAATATTAAAATGAACGACAGATGATTGCGCCTTTCGTTGGCTAATTCGTAGGATGAGAAGGGTTGCTCAGAATTTATTACGCAGCTAATTTTGGCTCAGTTGTTCAAATCACTTTGCAAAAGCGACTTTAATAGTATATTGTTGAGTATCATAATCGTTTTAGAGTTGCCGATATTTTCATTAAACAATTTTGCTTTTATAACAGGGTGGAGTGTTGACTTTATTCAAAAACTTTATAGGAATAAAAAGCTTACAAAACACGTTAAATTCTCATTAATAAATGTTATTTCATAATTTGATAATATTGTCGTTTTTTTAGAATGATGAATCACCATTATCTTTAAAACAACAGAGACGTAACTAAAGGGTGATATCGAGTTTCATCATGTATGTAACTCAGATGAATATAATGCATGATCATTTTTGTTTTGTATTACCTATTTGAAATGTTTGAAAATGGGTCTACTGATTTAATTTTGTATATATATTTTTGTCCAGGAAGTGTCGGTGGCGTAGTGCGTAAGGGCGTTGTCTCCCACCTAGGAGGCACCGGTTCGAACTCCGCCACGTACCGATATGTTTTAAAATTTTGAATTCATGTACACGTTTATTCCTTACACGTTGAAACCTGCACATGTCCATGAAGAAATTCTTAGGTTGTTAGTGAAGTCGACAAACCCGCACTTTTCCAGCGTGGTTGACTAAGGCCTAATCGCCCCTAATGTGGGGTTGGGGAAACTATATGAGCTGTTAATGATGATTATGATATTTTTGTACTTAACTAAAACTTTGTATTATTGTGCCTATGTTGGTAAATAAGCTTGCCAGTGGAGTGTTAATATAATTAAATAGACCATCTATAAATTACCGTGTTTGGAAAACTAATGCAAATATGTGAATAGGAAGATCCAAGAGAAGTGCCGCCAAATGTTTGCTAATTACATATCAAAAATAATCTTCTCACATACATTACCATAACATAGACAAAATTATGCATCAATAAAGTCTTGCATTATGCATACTTGGTAACGGGAAGCATGTTAAATTCATTGGTTAAATTATACTTATGTATTAGGACCATAGATAAAACGTCTGTAATTATAAATCTACGATTTGGACATTAAATTCAATTATAGATATGACATGTTAATAAACGTCTAGCATAAAGTTGAGAATGCTGTCTAGCATTAAGTCCGCCATTTGTACTTTCTTTTGTGCAATAAAGTTTTTAAACAATAATAATAATAATAAAGTTGGAGATTTGTGCATGTGTCCTATTATCTTATTTAAATACATTAATGTAAATAATTATTGACATAAATATTATCTTTTATCTGAATCGTCATGCAATGGCATTTACAGCATGTGCGATAGCAAAATAATGTTAAAGGAAACTAACAAATTTAGAGGCATTGCAACGCTATTTTACGAACGTAAAAATCGAAGCCAAATAGTTACAGGTACTCTAACCATTTGGTTTTGATTTGTACGTTGTTACTTAGTTACATATGTTAAGATACAGAACACTGTCAAACTATCATCAAAATGTATGGGAACGGAAACGTTCCTTAATACGTTGTAAATAGCGCAATAAGGCCCCTGGAATATTATTTCTCATTTGACAATACCAGAAATTACACTTATTATGTCGCTAGTTCTTAAATGAATGGAGTACAGATCAAAGTGGCATCTCAGAAGAAATTCCTTCTTAAGTTATTTACTTTCTCAGCCGAACTGGTAACAAGGTCCCAAACCGGTCTTCAACCAATTCAAAACCTGACTAGGTTTCAATGCCGCTGATTCTCGTTCGGTCACATTCTGATTGTACCGCTAACTTTATCCTATAATTTGACACCTGCGAGCTTTATAAAATTAATGAGGAATCTTTATTAAGACGTGCCCTTGTTTCCGTTTGAGTTTTATAATTAAAACTAAATTACATAGAACCTCATCCAATTCTAAGGTCTTTCATTTCTATTAAAGAAGACCAATACTTTGCAACGGAACATTATGAGAAGATACCCAATCCGTATAATCGTATGTAAGAAGAAAAGTGGTTTTTGTGCATAATACGATATTATAGCATAATACATAATATCAGGTAATTATTAAAAACAAGAAAAATAAATTAACTTATTAACAAAAATCAATGTTACTAAAAAATTGTAAGAGTTGACATATTTTCTTAAACTGAAAAAATACTGTGAACCTTAATCATAAAATTATTAGCCAGATAATCGAGTTTCCACTTATATAGAATGATGATGTTTGAAGCGAACGAAAGGCGAATAAATAAGAAAAGGACTGCATTTTTTTATTATGATTAAATACATGAACAATGGTAAATTAAAATAAGGTTATTGAAAAATAACTATAACACATACTTATTTATACATACATATTTTAATAACACACGATAAATAAGAATTAAATATATAAAAAAACAACAAACTATTTCTACATATTTACACGTATGTATTTGGTTTCATACTATATCCAATATTATTAAGTTTTTGGCGATTAGTTGACAAGTACGAAGACCAAAATATATAAGTATCGTTAACGATTATCTTACTGAAGTTCTCACGCAAACCCAAGGGGAGAACATTAAAATAACCACAAAAAATTGCCAACTAACATGTTATACAACTACTTGTTTTATCATTACGGTAATCACATTTCACCGAGTGTCAGTTTCATTTTAGCTCCACGTGCTTTATTTCGTAAATCCTACTTTATGTGTGATGCACACGACACATTTTGAACGAAATTTTGCATACAAAAGCAATTTGGGATTCGCATGGCCTTCTGTGAAATACTTTGTATGCGGCGAAATAGGTTTAATAAAATAAAAGTTTTATCTAATGTGTATGCAGCTGCGTCACAATATAGAGAGAGTACAAAAGTAAAATTGACCAGAAAAATTATTATGACTCAAATTGGATTACAATCTTTGTATTTTGTGTTGATGAATTAGAGGTGTTTTTCTTTGAAACTCCCAAATGAAAATTTCTATGACTTGTTAGTTGGTTCGTGCCTTACAATGACAGAATTGAAATTATTATTTAAATAATCTTTTTATTTATTTTTATTTTTAATTTATTTAAAAAAAAATAAAGAAAATAATCTGTACATGGATGGTTTAGCGTAGATCAATTATGCTGGCGTTGCGCGAACGCTTTTATATGAAGCTATTCTTCTGTAATGTATTTATCTAGTGGCTGTATGCTCACGATATTCTCTCCGCATTCGTATTTAAATTAAAAACTAATCTATTCCTTAACTTTGGCATACCTCATTAATTTTATGCATTGGATACTTTGACATATGAAAATTTTCTTCATTGCTGCAAAAACTTCATGCATTGGAAATGTCTGGAATTCATTTATGTCAGTTCTGTGAATGGATTACATTTCATTTGAATTAGATGATGTGTTTGAGCGTGGGAATTTATTCTTATTATCTTATTTCAAATTCAACTAAGTTTAAATTTAGAGATTTCAGAAATGTAAATATATTTGTAGTATATTTTAACTTCATACATTAAATAATGTTTCATTGATTGGAAGTATTTAGAAAGAAATTTAATCTTTATCCTACTAATATTATAAACGCGTATGTTTGTATGGATGGATTTCTGGATGTGTGTTTTTTCACGCAATACTCCAGAATGGATTTCAATGTAATCATACATCAGAATAACATACCTAATACTGCGCAGACGAAGTCACGGGCAGAAGCTAGTTGAATAATAATTTACTAATATTATTCATATCACGTCTGCGGCTTAGTGGTTCGCCCAATCTTGTCCAATCTAAAAGTTGGTGGTAAAAATTTGTGTTTGGTTTATTTAGTGTGGACCATCATATTAATGTCGGCTTTCAATAACTTAACTACAATAAATACAATACAAATATACTTTTGTGAACACTACACTTTCTGTGACATACACAGAAAAAACATTATACAAAGGAAAAAAATTCGTTTACAAACGCGTAAATATTTTTAAAACTAGCATTCGCAATCCGGGCGGCTTCGTTACGCAGCCGCCAGGATTGCGTAAGATGCTGGGTTCGATTCCCGCCTGGGGCAGGTCCATTATTTTTCAGTTTATTTTTCTAGTTTTAAATAGTTATTGTTGTGTTCCCACAGCTACCTAGTGATAACATGCCAGTCGCAGTAATTTAGTGTGCCAGGTGAAGCTGGGTTTCACCTGTGACTTTATCACGAAGTATGATGCAAACCAAAGCTTACCGTCAAGTCTAATTAAAAATAGTACAAGTGATTTTTTTCACAATTTACAACATTGCCATTGGCATAAGTCCCCCGAATTGTGAAAAGAAAAAATACTAGCCGAGTAACACTCATAGCAATTCGTTTTATAAAGAGCATTAAATTCTTCCTAGCGAGTTTTCGTATGAAAAAAGTTGCGACCAAAAACACAATGCGACGCCAACGAAAACAAAAGTCGATCGTGCAGAACAATATGGTTGACCGCCTGAACGGCACTTGAAAAACAGTTGTTCAAAGCCTAATCCCAGCAAATGTAGGGCAAGAGACCATGCAATAGAGACGGGAAATCGTTTATCGATATGCTAATATTATGTAATTTAAGGATGGCGAATCTATTATAACTTTTGGGTTTTGTTTCTACGATCGATTGATAAGTATCTACGATCTGTATTCAATGTCTAATAATTTGTACTAATAATACAGTATGATAGCTGGTTTTTGCACCTCCGACGGTTCTGCATTGAACATGGTGTAATATTCTTAATGCCACATCTGACCAGAAAGTGGCGTTTTCCACCCGCTACGCGTAGGGAAAATCCCACTTCCTGGTTAGGGGGTGACATAAAATTTTGTACTTACCGCGGGCGGTAAAAAGAACGCCTCAGATCGCAAATAAGTCAACTATGGTCTGAGTTATTCTTTGTTATACCACCCTAGTTAATAAATTACTATTATTTATTACAGAGAGTATGATAGTTGTTTTTTTTTTACATAAATATTACATTCAACCTATTAGCCGCTCGAATTTCGATATTGGGAAAGATTTTCAAAAGGCAATAGTATATTATGATGCTTTTTCGAGAAATTACGTTTCTGGAATAATTTTATTTTTGCGTTTACAAACGCGTAAATATTTTTAATACTAGAAAAAATGTATTGAAAAAAATCGACTTGCCTCAGGCGGGAAACGAACCCGCATCTTCCGCAATCCGGGCGGCTGCGTTGACTATTACGCCACCGAGACACTGCTTTCGCTGTTGAAATTTGTCTTTTTATGGTAAACATTGTTTCATCAAATCTTTGAAATTTGCACTTCTAAGACCCGAACGAAATATTTTTGCAAATATTTGACGCCCAGTTAAGATGAAACTACCTTAAACTGTAGTTTCCAGAACTTATCAAGATGAGAAATAGGGTCAATTCGTTCCAGTGTCTGTAGGTTGCGATGATCAGGCAAGTCATACGCTTGATTGTGGGTCTTAACTTTTAAAATACCCTACATTAGTGTTTAATCCTTTTTATAAAAAGAAAATAGCAGAGTGTTAGTAGCGATGTAATGAAATCGTTTTGTGTACCTAGCTAGAAGATAATAATTACGATTGTATATTAGGAAATATGAAGCCAGTATAATTTACAATCTATTAAATTGTTAACTATCCCCCCCCCCCTATTATGTTTCAGAAACATGTTAGAGTACAATACATAATTATTTTACAGTATAATGCTTATTGCTAACAATTAGACTCTGCCTCCTAGTTTAGGTATACTTATATTCTTATAAAATAAAAGCTTAAAAATTATCGATAAAGCACGGAGATTCGCCCATCCTTATAACACGGTGACTCTGTTTGAGCAATTACCAGGCCTAACCGGTAACGCAAACCGACCGGCGCGGTTTGTTTAACTGTACAACACGGAGTATGCACGATTTGCTCATTGACGTTCCTGACTATCCAATCTTCTTTAATATTTAATTACGTGCAAAACGCACGCACGCACGCCACACGACACTAATTAATAGAATTTGAGTAGGACTAACTGTTATCTTATTAGATGATTTCTGGTTCGCAGTGAATGGTTATGTTTATTTTAATTATAAAACAGTAAAACTAGGATTCCAGCCCAGCACATCTTGGCAAGTCCTTTAAACTCTCCCGAGTTACACTGGGCCCCAACTAAAACGAGCAAACCTTTTAGATAAAAATTCCAAACATAGGAAGTAGTTGAGCGCTACAAAATTGTCTATAATACCTATAGTTTGTATATCATGAAAATATTTTTTACAAACACTAAGTTTGTATACTGCAGTGACGTAAATGGATATAGCTTGCTTTTACTCTAAGAGTAAATTATAGGTACTGATTTTCAGAAATAAATTGCTCTTTACAGAACTATGGGAGAATCCGACAAATTTATCTGTAACTAACTAATTTTTGACAGAAGACCACGAGGTTATTTTCGAAATACTTCAACTAATCATGCTGAAGCTGGCATCCAGCAAGTTGCAATCGAATTATATTTTGTTGACGATAATTTGAAATAAATATTTACTAATACAAATAGAATTTAAATGTGTCCTTGTGTTTATATTGAATAACCTGAAATTGGCATTTTAGCACAATTTTAGCGTGCTACAGTTTCCGATCTTTAATCTGTTATACGTTAAAGTTTAATCTCCTAGCTTCAGTCTAATTTATTTTCCTCCTATTTGCGAAGCGAAGCTTTACTCACTTTTCGGTCATATTAATCCTAATGAGAATACCCGGAAAGAGCTTGTTAAGGTTCTTAATGTAATTAATTTAGAGTAAGGCTAATAAGATAATTGGATCCACGTATTTACTTGAATTTTCTTAACTTATTACAAGAAGCTTGTACGTAAGTAATTCAAACACTGGATAGTACTTAATCAATTCGAAATCATTCTGTTAGGTGTAAAGTGTATTTATGGTAGCTATAGATAAGGTTTTTAAGTTTTTGGGATTAAATCTGTCGCCACACCGCGGACGGGACGGGACGTAAAAATGTGCATTTTTCTAGTATCAATATTTACGCGTTTGTAAACGCAAAAATTAAATTATTCCATTATGACTCTATATTTTATAATGTGTATTATAACTTTGAATCACATATTACCTCACATAAATTATCCTTGAACATTGTTAATTTTTTGGAAGAAATGATTATTGTTATTGTTGTTTTGTAACTATCTCTGCTTAGCATTTATTTATGGTTATTAAAGTTTAAGTAGGTAAATAAAATAGATATTACCACTTAACACCCGAGTGAACAAATTATACTTTTTAATGTATTTTCAATTCCAATAAAAAGTATTAATGTGTCAATACTTCCGCTGGAAAGCAGACTAAACATACAAATTTAGTTTTAAAGCAACATGCGGTAGATACACTTTTCAATGGCTATGTAAGCATCTTTTCAAGTTTATTTACCAGTCAATAATATTTTTGCAATCGCGACAGAGTTTTTAGTACGTAGTTTTCCGTTACTATTATAATACATAATAAGGTACATTTATCAATATTTCAAGTCAATAAGATGTTTATTTGACTAGATTTTCATGGATATCTGTTCATCTTTTTATAATTGTAAAATATCGGTGCAAATATTATCCATGTCCAACTTTGATAAAAAGTTTATTAATATTAACCTGACACAATATTGTACTTTGTTTAGTACAGATTCCTATGTTAACTTTAGCTGTACAAATTTTGTAACATTGTAAAGGGATTGTATAAAAAAGCGAATAATGTGATCACTCTTCATTATTTGCCGATAAACAGCCAATTTGCAGATTTCCCTAAATCGTTCGATCCATTCATTGCTTACGTCAAAATGTACTTTCATCGGCGAATGTTTTGATGCTATTTCTAGCAGTCATTCCTTTTTTGATTCCACCAAAGTGGTCTTTCTGTTCATCATTTGAAAGGTTTCCCGATAGTATTGGCAAAATATTGCTCTGGCAGGCAATATTTACTTTTCATATGGCGAGGGCGAAATTGTAGTGAAATAAGTGGTTTATGAAATCGAATGGGGAGATCAGAAATTGGCCTTGATTTGATGTTAAAGGTTTGGGAGATTATTGATGTTGATGTGATGGAACATTGCTGAAAAATGTGGATAAGATTTGTTGTATTAGCAGATAAGCCTATGAGTGCCCGGGAAGTTTATCAAATATTAATAAATATGCCATAAATATTGGTATATAGTTCTACACTGATATGCGACCAGAAATGTTTAAACTTTATGCAATAGTACATGCGATCATGAGGGGTTGTGCAGAGCGTTAGGTAACATTTTGTAACACATAATGCCACCTCCGGTGGTATGGGCCATACCATACAGCTTCTGCAAGTAGTGACAGGTTGCCAAAGAGGGGACCAAATCCAAAAATAACAACTCGTCAGTTATCAATCTAATGCAAAACCCAAAAACCAGGATGGATGTTACACTCGAAGCACGGAGTACTAAACCAATGGAGAGCGCATACATCCATTTCTCTTAAGAATCACAGGTAGCCATTTCGCGGCGCGGGCATCGGGGTGTACAGTTCGGTGAGTTTCGGATTGAAGGGAAAGGTAGCCAGTGTAATTACTGGGCAAGGGAAGCATATCATCTTTGTCCCAGGATGGCAACGCACTTGCAGTGTTAAGTGATTTACCCTCAATATTGCAAGTATCTTTAGGCGACGGGTAGGCCGCAAGCTTGCTTACCATCTCCTAATTTAAAATAAATCTTAGTACTTGTCCCCGCCCTTTACTAATGTGCTAAGTACGCATTTTACTCTGCGATGAGGCACGCCCCGCTCCGTTGCGGTCCGACACAGTATGTTCGGACCTTTATACGTCAACTTGATACATAATATTATTTTGGTGTAAGTTCGATGGAATTGATTTGTCACTTGTTTGGCATTCTGGATTAACATTATAAAACAACTGAGCAGATCAGGCAGTACTGAAATTATCGTGCTCCGTAAATAACAAACGAAACTCTGTCGATGCAAGTTATATTCCTTCCGTAACCTTTGTGTATATTATAGTAGGGAATATTTATGGGATTGTTAGCAAGGAAAAACACAGCGGATTTTATTCAAAGCGGAACCTTGACTATCGTGTTTTCGCGTTTTCATCCCAAGCAAAAAGTGTCCAGTTCCATTTCTCTGCAGTTAGAATGTCACTTGCAAACCGTTAGCATTGCAATGGGCACGATGTCCAATAAAATAAAAATCCTCACAGACCCGTTCCATTGTCTTTTGAAATAAACTGAAAACAGAATGTAGGTGGAACAAACAATATGAACAAAACAACCACCGGATCGGTTTCGAATATCTGCGTATTTGTTGTTTGCTGTCCAATGATGGAAATGAAGAGTGGACTAAGGTAAACATTTGTTTCGATAGTTTTTTCTGGCTTGAAATCAAGCTTTGTTGTCAGAGGAATATTGGATAAAAATTAAACGGTGAAAGTTCAATATTGTCCAACTATTCAATCGCATATTGTTTCAAATAAATATTCTTTTTTCTTCTCCAAAACTGGAAGTTAGCTACGTAACTACGTCATGCATTAACTAAACTTTAAATTTGTGCACACTACAATATTTCTTTTTGTTCTGCCTTTGCCGCGATGACTTCCATAAACACGTATTTAGCACGCCCAATCGGGATAAGTAGGTACAAGCGGAGGTTTAGGTAACATTTGGTTATAAATCCCATCTGACAATATTGCCAGCCTGTGCAAGCAAAAATAGTGTTCTTGTTTTTTTTTCACAATTAGTGTCAAGATACTCGTAGCCACTCCCTTAATGGTAGTAAATGGGTTCCGGGTATCAATAGCTTCTCCATCCAAGATAAAAAAAATAGCTCTATAATAGCTCTATTCTGTCTAAAGAAAATAATTTAGGCATACATGAAACTGCTCGTAATACTGTACAGGCTTGCGAAAAGTCAAACCCCGCATTCATTGAACGCACAATACGCTAGCAATAAGTCGCTTAATGATCGAATGTAGCCGACTTACAAAGTACGCAAGTGGGCGATGAAGGTCGTAACGGGACATATCGGACGCCGGACAGCTTTTTAAGAGCAAGTCTTGTAAGGACAGGCTACTTAGAACGGCAGTACCGTTCATTTTTCTTCTTATATTCTGGCCCTGTTAACCAGACGAACTGTTAGCTTTTGCGACAACTTTTTTGGTGTAGCAAAGGACATTGATCTTCATCTATGATAACTACGGAGTGTGGACTGTATGTATGGGGTGTGAGAACACGACTCGTTGATCAATACGGTTATAAAATATGTGTCCAATGAGACCTCACAAATAAGTAGTATTAACAAAGTAATTTAGAAGAATGTCAAATCAAAGAACGTCAAAGCTGGCGATTTTCAGCCAGTAAACAACGATCTAAATTGTGTTGGTTAAAATTTTTATCTAGTCTTTACGCAATTTAAGTTTTAATTGTATTACTAATAGGCGTGACACCGACAGAAACACAGCACTACGAAAATACTTAAAAGAGGCGTGAAGAAGCACCTTGCAGAGGGCGTACCCAAGTGACCAATCGATTTCGTTGAACGTCTGACGAAAAGAATATAATGTATGAAACTGTCGTATAAGTGAGAAAACTCTATGGCTACTCTTCATTTCCATCATTGGACAGCAAACAACAAATACGCAGATATTCGAAACCGATCCGGTGGTTGTTTTGTTCATATGTATGAGTAGTTATCAAAAATTGTCATTTCTTTCAATAGAAACCATAGAAACGTTTCGCTTACCGCTTGTCTAGGCCCTCAGCTCGGCAAGGCGAGAGTGGCTAGCGCAGCGGTTTATCTCTCGTACTAGCTATATTCGCATTTACAGTCCACTTCTGGTCACCATCAGGTAGAATGGGGTCATTTGCTTGACCTATTTGACCGCGGTCTTATGTAAGGGCTTATATATATAGAAAGATGGTTGCCAGAGCTGATCCATGCGCTTATCGGCGCTCATCGGCACCGATAACTGCTACAGAAAGCATGCAGATATAGGCAGGGGCTACTTGTCTATAGTAGCCTATAAAAACAGCGCTGATCCAGCCCAGTTTTTAAAGTCCATGGTCTTTCCTGAGGCACGGCGTACGGACCAAAATCGCTGTGAGAGTGCGGCGGTACTTGCATTGGCTCTTTCCCATCTGCACTTTCTTGATTCGCTACAAATGTTTATTCCCGTCCTTTCTCCGCATTCTGCACCTGCGCCGACAGACCAGCGCTACACTCAAAAGCGTTGGCAACTAGCTTTTTTTATGTATACGCCCTAAGGTACTACCTTAGTTCGAACGCTCCAAATTCGTGCGGGCAATCCGCTATGCGTCTCTTCTTCTTTTACATTAATGGCGTTCGCGACACATAAAGATTACGCATTCTGCCAATGTCAAGTGAAAAGTACTTATAGTAACAAAACATTGCACGGTAGATAGAGTTAAAAAGGAGTCTCTCAACACGAAAGTTCTTTGCCTCTCTTAATTTTTTTAATGTGCATTTTATTGCCCTTACAATATGATTAGACTCACAATTATATTTATTTGTATTTCTGAAAGTAATTCCCATTTAACGTTCAAACGGAGGCAAGTGATAGACACAGATGTGAATTATTAAATTTGTCTTAATTTCGTTTGACCTTTATCTGTTTTCGGGACGAAATGTTGTTCGTTTACAATTTGATTTCCTCTTGAAAGCAAATTAAATCAATGGATGTTTTTACCGGGCTGTATTTATTAAGTTAAGGCTTAATGCTATATAAATTACATATCAAGAGATGTCCGAACCTATTTTTATCGTTATTCATTTGCCTCATATTTTGCATTCGATTGAATTAATATTGTATTTGTACTGTGTAATAAACACAGTACAAATTCAATATCAATTCAATCGCTTATTTTAATCGTTTTAAATTAAACTTCATTCAATTAATATTTATAGTTTTATTTATTAGTAAAATTTATGTACGGTGTATGAAACAACGTATTAATCAATGGAAAATTGTGTGAGATAATTTATTCTCCGACTAGACTTTATTAAAAATTTAGTCGTACCGAGCTTATTCACGATTCGTTGGTTTTACTCACCTAGTGCTCTTAATTTATGATTTCTAGTAAAGTTTTATGGGTACTAGCCAGTATGTGCGTGCATATATGTATAGGAGAGTAACTATTTATAAGTATAGGTAAGATTAAAGTATTTCAGAAGTACATAATTGTAGTGCAACTATTATGAGATATAACACATCGGACAGAGAGCACCACAACCACACAACTTGATTAAGCAAATTGCAACGCTAAAATAATATTCCGTCTTGTTTTCATGCAGTTAGCATTCGTTTTTCTTTGAAGTTTATTCTAAACTAGAGAGATAAAAAGTTTTTAGTATGCAGCAGCAAATCTACGAATGTTTAGATCGTATATATTTTTTTTAATAGGTATTAGATATCACGAATAAGCTAAATAGAAGTATCTCTAGTATTATCGTACTCAAAACTGTGAAAACTGATACTTGGCCTAAAAAATATTTTTTTCCAATAATGAAACTGAATTTTATGGTGTTGTGTTTCTGTTGATGACTAAGGTCGTTAAATTTCGGGGGTAGGAAAGGGGACTAGGGGTGGCAACGCAAGGAGTCACGTAAGGTATGCTTGCCTGCCAACCGCTTGACATAAAAAAAAACATTAAAAATCTCATCTCCAATGGTCAGCACCTAAAATGCCGCTAATCTTATTAAAAATAAGGCTGAGAAGGATTCTTAGAGAATGCTTCTCGTAGGTATTTTAATAATATGCAAATTAAAATCATACAGTTTTTGAATTGGATTAATAAGACCAAACTAAATAATGTACGATTATAATAATAATGAGTAAGTATAAAATTAACGGACTGCATAATAAATTATTATATCTACCTACATTCAAGACTTAGGTACTTTTACTTATGATACACGATAACCTTTAAAGATAAAACGCAGCTGCTAGTGCTAATATAAAACAGGCGTCTTCGAACAAGAAATTCATGATCCTCCTGCTTCATAAATTCCACATACCTAAGTCCTATTTCCTAATCTAAAAATCATAAAACTCTGCTAAAATACCATCAGCAATTCTAACTATTTCATAGTTTTAAAGTTCACTAGAAAAGTTCTCCCCGGCTGCACTGAATTATATTATCGCGAAAGTTTAACCTTAACTCAATTTAACTTTGATAAGTCGAAGTTTACCTAGCTAGTTTAATCAATTTGTTTTAGAAAATGGCTGTAACAAGCCAAGGTTACGTTGCTAGTTGCAGATATGCTTAATAAAAACAGCTGTTAGCGCAGAGTTATAGTAGAATCTCAACTGATGTAAAAAGGACACTTAGCCTCCATACATTTTGGGTCTAATTCTTCAAGTGCCTGCCAACTAAAATAAATTTATTATCAAAATAGATCAAAGCAAAATAATAATATTTCATTACTACTTACACCAAAGTTACAAGTTAAGTTTTTGAGATACTGTCTTACCTCGAAATATATTTTCTGTAAATGCGAAATAAGGTAAATAAAATAATAATTGATATTCACTACCGTAGTAATGAGTGATACAATAGTCAGGTAGATTGTTTTCATGTATCGTAGACCTCATCACCATCAGGCGATTGCCCACTGACCAGACATTTTCTTGGTGAGAATCAACCATGTGTCCACCCTTGTCCAAGCCGTCTGTCCCCCTACCTAAGGCCGTGGTCATCCGAAACACCGGTCCCCATTAGGGGAAGCTCAATGGGTCCGGATGTAACGTTTAAGCACCAGGCGCTAGGTTCAACAGGGCGGCGTTGCCTTCTGTGACACCAACATGGAGAACCAAACCATAGGTTGCATTCATCCGCCACCTCTGAGAGCAGAGGCATATCAGAAGAGACCTACGTTCCGCTTAAGGTGGCCCCTCAGCCTATCGGCCTGCCAACTCACGACCCAAAGGTCCGCTGGTCCTGAATTGGACCTCTCGTCTCATTGTGCACTCATTGTGTACCGCCGGGAGGTCTGGGAACTTAGCACCCCACTACGACCCTAGCCTCGGAGAGGCAGCTTTCAGCGCAGGTCTACCTATGGTGAGAAGGAATTAGCGAAGGTGGCTAGTGAATTAGGCGAGAGTGGAAAGGTTGGTTGCTCACGTCGTGTATAGACGAAGATAATCCGGTAGACCGATATGGTTGGTAGTGCGCGGTCAGCCCATCGTATGAGTAGGCGTTGGTCAAGGCTATTTCTAATAGGACTTTAGACCTATTGGCTATATTTGTCAAATATTTGTGTCGTATCTCTTTCATTCTAATTTACAGGTTAAAAAATTTGAAAATATTGGAAATACAATTTGCGCAAAGCATTGTTTGCGGTTATAATGCTTATATTTCATCTGAAAGATAGATCCAAACTGCATTTTCGTTAAACTGCGCCTTAGGATTCTCCTCGCTGTTCCAAACTATAAGTATAAATTAAAATATCTCTCTATAGCGGTTTTGATCAAGATTTAATCTACGTATAATATCTACATATATATATATAACATCTTTGCAAAGTCTGTTCACATCGCTTCAAAATTAGGTCTGAAAACCCACAAAATGTTACAATTTTGACGTAAATCGAGTGCACGCCCTTAAATCATCATCAACAGCTCATATAATGTCCCCACCGAGGGGCTCGAGCCTACCCCACATTAGGGGCGATTAGGCCTTAGTCAACCACGCTGGCCAAGTGTGGGTTGGTCGACTTCACACACAACCCAAGAATTTCTTCATAGGTGTGTGCAGGTTTCCTCACGATGTTTTCCTTCACCGTCAAAGCGTCGATTAAACGTACATATGAATTCAAAATTTTAAAACACATTGGCACGTGACGAGGATCGAACCAGTGCCTCCCGGGTGGGGAGACGACGCTCTTACGCACTACGCCACCGACGCTCTCACGCCCGTAAATACAACTTTTTAATTATAAAAACGGTTAGTTATTACCGTTCTATTTTAGCTAAGGTAGGCTCGGATTCATTCTGTCGCGAATGTTGTACGTTTTCCGTGGGAGTGCGCTAATCCAAATGAGACTACCTACAACCCTCATCCTTTATAATCCTTTAGTAGAGCGACTAAGAGGTCATTTTGCGAGAGAACCTCTTTGGATTAAATTATTACATTATTTGATTTAATCCAAATATCTTATCTACGGTATTATATTAAGGTATAACTCTAAGGGAGATGAGAACCTTGGAGGAATCTTGCGCTCTAAGGTCCTTGCCCTTAAAAATCTCCAGCAGCGCAGGAAAGGCCATTTTTTGTAAAGGTCTTGCAAATAACTCCATTCCCCCTGATGGTAAGCAGAAGTAGAGTCCAAATGCGAAGATATCTAATGTAGGAGATAAACCGCCGCGCTAGCCACCCTCGTCTTGCCGACCTGTAAGGTGCTCTATTGATTGCGGCTTGCAGCACAACATGCTTTAGGTAGCCAGAGGGCCTAGCCAAGTGACCAGTCGATTGCGTTTAACGTCTAACGAAAATAATAATAATGCATGAAACTGACGTTTTAGTGAGAAAGCTCTATGGCGACCGTGGTCAAAAATTAGGCTCCAATCCATTAGCGCTTACTTCGTGTGACTTGTCCTCTTGATGAACTGTGGACAAACATCGTAGGGATTAATAAAACCGTTGAGGCCACTAACTTAATATCATCTCTACATGTTTTCTGCGACTTTATCATCCCTCGCCAGTGTGTGAGGAAAAACAATCCTTTTGTCAATATACACACGAACTGATACTAGTGGATGGGGGGCTATTATTATTTCGTTCGATAGAAACGTTGTATTGTTTGCCACTAGTCTAGGCCCCCTGTTCCAAGCAATAGCGCGGCTGGTAACGTTGTATCGTTTTGTCTAGGCCCCCTGTTCGTTAATATCACGGCTGTTGTGAGTAAGGAAGGAACAAAGTAGGTGTAATGAGGAGTGAGTTGACTTGTGTTGCCGCCGTGGTGGAGTGGTCAGTATAGCTGCCTACACATCAAGCGGTCCGGGTTCGAATCCTGGTAGCGGCAAATATTTGCGTGACGAACACGAGTATTTGTTAGCGAGTCATGGTTGTTTATATATTTATTTAAGTTTATTTATAAAAATATCCAAAATTATTATGTATATATAAAAAAAAAAATGTCCGTTATCTAGTATCCATAACACAAGTTCTTAATGATACTTAGTTTGGGCTAGATAATAGGTGTGAGCGTGGAAGTATATTTATTTATTATTATTATTCCTACCTGATCTGCTCAACTTCACAAGTATTATTTTGTGTAATCGATAAGCTGGCGCTCCCCTCGGTCATGTTTGTCGACTGATCTTTTCATATTTCAAACCTGTAAAACAGAATGAAAGAGATATAACACAAACATTTAGTAGTAGCCAATAGGTGCAAAGTCCAATATTAGGAACAAATAGGTAGTTTAAAATCAAGTGTATAGATTTTTTTCAGTGCATTTTTCTAGTATTATATTTACGCGTTTGTAAACGCAAAAATAAAATTATTCCATAAAGTGTATAGATTGTTCTAATTTTATTTGCTGTGAAACAATCATAACGCAATTGCGCCTTGAATGTCAATCCCAATTAATAGAACAAACTCGTCCAAAGTTAATTTGAGAATTTGATTGAAGTTCGGAAAGGCTATTAAGTAATTAATAAACTAATAATAGCACAAAACCCTTTGGCTGACGCGAATACAGTCTGTTCGTCTGTTTCGGGTTCATTGGAAAGGGACACAAAATTAAATAAATGGAACTGACTCTCATAGTTGAATAGCACAAAATCAATGTCCAGTACTCAAAATCCAATCTGATTTTTTTCGAATTGTGCGAATAAAAATCTGACTGAGACGCCATGAAAGTGCGCCAAATATTTCTTCTTTTCGTTGCTTGTTTCTTTGAATCTCAGAGGGATACCCACACAGAACATAGATATCTATGTTTTGTGGATACCCATAAACATATCTCATATCATGTCTTTAGTTTTCTACCTTCTTTCTTGATGTTAGCATTAAAATATGGGTGTCACATATCTTAATGCATCTAGGGAGTGCGCGAGAAATGCATTGCAGGCAACAGATATCAAGATGGCAACGTGAGGTGGAAATCACACTACAAAACTCTCAACGTTGTACACACCACAAAATCTTTATCTTCAATGATTCCTCTTAACTGATCGTCTTAACTGAGCGCCGCTAAGCCAAACATAATCGGTCACTTACGACTGCAATATCATTGGTGCCAATAAATTCAGTCCAGCACCTAATTTAAAAAAACTCTACCTGACTATAGCCTCGAGCTAACCCAAGACTACACACTAGGAATCGCCACTGGTCAACACGGATGCTTATGCATAGAAATAACACCAATTTCACTGCACAAAATCCACTCCGAACAATTTTGAATCAACAAAAAAAACGTACCTACTCCCGATGTCATGGTCTCCCGCCAAACGTTCATATCAACCTGTTATTTATTTTTATATCAAGAACACTTAACAAATTTAACTATCATACCTTATTAACACCGAAACCTGAATGGACTAATCGTGTCAACGTGGGATTTGTACCCCCGAACATGCAAGCTCGAGCAAAGCCTATTAATTTCTGTCACAGAGATATAGCCAGCCAGATAGCTTTGCATTCAATGTTTAGAAATCTATGGAGCTACTGTTTTTCCTCAATAAATACGTGCAGCGCGATTGTGTTGGATGATTAATATTGTGTTGATATTTATTCGGGTTTTGACAGCGGAAATTAATTAGTTTGGCGAGTAACGATAAGTCACTATAACAGGGATTTTAATTTAACATGTAGCTAATAAATAACAATATCTTTCCATGACACACACATATTTCATAATATATCTATGAAAATTGTTCTTGACTATGAACTGCATTAAATCTTATTCTAAACTAGACTTTAAAACAAGTTCAAATCTGTTTCATCTATAAGGCGAATGATAAGCAACTAAATCTGATAAATTTTCAATTAATTAGGTGACCAAATCCCCTAAGTAATTATCTAAAATATTTATCAACTGTAAACTAAACTTTTCGTTCTGTATTTACCCACAAAAAATTTAGCAATAAAATGAAACCAATTGGTTGCGCTAGTTTTTCACCCTTCGCCCTATGGCCTTATGTAGATTTTGTCAAACTGTAATTTTTCAATCATCGGAAAAATCCCTTTTTCTCGTTGAAAGGTGACAAATGTGTGTCTAGAATTTGATGACGATCAGTTGAATAGTTTAGTCGTAAAAGCATAACATACAAACTAATTTATATTTATAAACCTTATTTATGAACAATGGTATTTGTGTTTGTGATTTTTTTTATATGAAATTGTTTTGTCAAATATTTTTCTCTGTAGAGTGATTTTTAATTAATAAAGCAATGCCGTTAAAATTGAAGAACTATCGCCTACTCAAATATTTTGGTACAAGTAAAAGGTATCAAAAGCTTCAATCACAAAAAAATTAAAGCCCTTAAACTATTAAGAAAACACTCCTTTTCATCAAAAACTTAAAAGTTCCTGAAGTAGGTATAAAAGGAATCTTTGATAATATCAAAGAAGCGCTTTCGACGGAAAGTAGATATTTATAAAAAAGTTAGCAGGCGAAATTTGGGAGAAAAGTACTTGGGAACGGAATTTAAAGACGTTAAATTTTAATAAAAACTGTCGAAGATTGGGAACGTGACCCAAATTATTTAAATCCGCAGAGATCAATTTATAAAGGATTGAAGGATTTAAATGTGTTAGGGTTGAAAATTTTTCTGACATCAAATTATACTTATATTTCGAACTAAATACGTAGAATTGTAGACGGTAAAAGCGGCAAAATAGAATTGTATGTAAAAATGAATTATTAAAAAAATACTGAGGCGTTTTAGTAATGTAATATAGAGATAGAACAATCATAATTTTAATTTCAGGTTTCAGGAGTCAATTCCCAGGGAAGTAGGTACTTTATTCTTGGTTTTGTCCGTCGCGCGTCCAACACAATTTTGATTGGTCATCACATTTTATCAAGTCTGCCGCCCCGTAACGGTTCAGGTTTGAGGCTCTCACTTAATACGGGAGTAGTTTATCTGACGTTTGGACAGCTTACGACAGATGCTCTTCCGACGTCAAACGTCGGAGGGTGTGCGATAAGTGGTAAAAATACAGGATGACTGGTAATTAGTGGCGGACCCGTTAAGGGGAGATATAAAAGGACAATTCTAGTCAATTTCACTATGGGATGTACTATCCGAAAGCGAACCGTTTCTGAAATATTAATATTAATTATTTTAGTATTAAAAACACATCCGAGCACAATAAATCGCAGGAACTGACTGGCATTAAACTCTATGCGGACTGAGAGGGGTTTGCCAGCCCCTCTTTTCTCTTAACTGTTGCTATGGCGCGCTCGTTCACACCTCTAGGATATGAATTTCGATTGTTTTTTAACAAAATTCTAAAACAATTAATATCTCAGAAACAGTTCCCTTTCGGGCAGTACATCCCATAGTGAAATCGATTAGTATTATTGCTTTAATCTAAGAGTATTGTCCTCATCTATCTTCCTTTAACGGGTCCATCACTAATTACCAGTCACCTGTATACTTATGAAACAAGACCACAGACAACAAATTAATATGAGAACGTCTCAAAATTTGTACAAGTGACTTTTAAATTTTCGCGTTGCATGATTAACATTAGTAAAAACGGGAATTAACGCGATTAAATTACCTCTTAAATGCCTGACGGTTTAGTGTAACCCGACACCGACCGTGGTCACAGACGGACTGGAGAACAGCGATGTCTTCATTCCGTATGTGAGGTAGATTCATACTCGTCTACCCACATGATGTTTCTTCTGCTACCATCACACACCGCACTAAATCCTTATTCTGTAAACCGACCGACGCGTCCGTATTCTGGCGGTTTGTGGTCTGCGTATTGAATGTTTATCGCTGGATACCATGTCGCTGATAATTTGAAACCGTTTTCCCGATTGAAATGTTTCTTGATTTCAATCGCTTCACACACGACTCTTGAATAAAAGAGGCGATCGTATTGTGGAATTCAAGCTAGTGATTTGTACCTGCGTCAAGTGCTAGTTTGAAATGTCAGGCATTTAAAAGGTAATTTAATCTCGTTAATTTCCGCTTTTACTCATTTTAGTCATCGGAAATCGAATTGAACGTCGAAGTGAGAAGTGAGCTTTACAATACAGCGCGGCAAGGCCTTATAAGTAAACAAGCCAGCTCCTGCAGTTAAGGATTCCGTGCGAAGTCGCTTCCACTTGGTTTAAAATTAAAATATATATTTCTCACTACCACACCTCTGCAGTACTTACCATAAATTTATCTAAGCATTTCACTTTACTTTGAAGGTTTCTCGCTAGACAGTTCACTACTCACAAATTCCACAAAATACCTCAGTGTAGCAGCCCGCGACATATATTACAACAAAGTGTTCTCTCAACATGAACTAATTTGTTTAACTAGGTAAGTTGGATTACTGCAGTGAAGTTTGCTTGACGGGTTCAGGAGTGAGCTAACTAGTGCAGCGGTTTCACATGTTTTTTGTTTTCACTTAGAACAGGTTAAAGATTCATAGATGGAGTTAATAATTAAAATTATTTATTCAAATTCTTATGGCGAAGGCTTAAACGTTAGTGCAAGAATTCACGTCTTCCTGCACGGAAGTAGTTCACTACTGGAATAATTTGTCTACTGACGGTTTAAAATATTTTTCTTTTCATTCACCTTAATATTTGTTGCCAGTGATGACCTACGGAGGGAGGGATATGCTCGGAGTTTTTCTACGCGTTAATACTTATCAGAAATTATGAGATTCCCAGGAGGAATAAGGTCATCGACCAAAGAACTGTGAACCCATAAGTGGCAGTAGGCACATTGCGAGGACTGACGGCCGTTGGGGTGGAAAGGTCTTCGAGTGGCGAACACGTACCGGGAAACGCAACAATGGTAGGCCCCTTACAAGGTAGACTGACGATTTGGTAAGGGTCGCGCGAAGCCACTGGATGCGGGCAGCGCAGAAACGCCCTTTTGGAAGCATGCATGAGAACCTTGGGGGATGTCCAAATGTGGGCGTCACTCGGCTGAAATGATGATGTTGATTATTGTCAAGATCCTCATTTGTGTTTTTTCCATGTATGAAAGTCTTAGTAAAAGGATGTTGATGAGGATTATGAAATTTAATTTCTTTGTTTCAGATTCATTTGCCGGCTGCACAATAATACAAAAGGTAAATTGTCTGTTTTTATTTATCCCTGACGCAAAAAAACAGGCTGTAGCGTTATCTCCCAAACGGATAATCCGGCGGTTATGATTTAGTTTTTTTTGGTTTGAAAGATATTCCAGAATAAGCCCTTTGAAGATCATCAGCTTTTTCATGGATAATGAAACCTGAGTAGCTTCCACAGGTCTGATAGATTCAAAACTTGATGCTGTAATCTCGATGATGTTGCTTATGAATTTAAGTAATCTATACTAATATTATAAAGCCAAAGAGTTTGTTTGTTTGAATGCGGTAATCTCAGGAACTACTAGTTCGAATTAAAAAAAATATTTTTGGGTTGGATAGTCTATTTATCGAGCTATAGGTATAACAGCTATATAACATCATAACACGCGAACAAAGTTACGGGTACAGCTAGTTTTATTATAAAATTAGTCGTTTTGTTGTTCTTCTTTAATTCGTATAAGTACCATTTTTGTAAAGTAAACTTTATTACCGTGACATAAAATCCAATTTTAGTTATCATTTTTTTTTGTCAAAGGTATATATTTTCTGAGGCCGATTAAAATAAATTTAGGAGCAAGGCAGGCAAATTGTGATAAGTAGGAATATCCAAAACATATATCTAAAATAGTAACTTGTGAAAAACTTGTGAAAAAACAGCTATGTTCTGTAAGTTTTTCACCACTCGACCACGAGACTCTTCTTATTTAAACTTCGTCAACAACTTTGATTAGGTACGGTGCAGCAAAATGAAGCTTCAAACTTTACGCCGAAAATGTTACATATGTTTTAATACGAATGTCTCTCTATGGTAACATGACAGACTTGTATTGCACTGTTCGCAACTTTTGTTTCAGAAACACAGCGGTTTTATTCAATAACTCCACTGACAGTCATAATGGTTTATGTTTGGAGTTTCTTATTTTATAAGTGATGGAAAAATATTCATATCTACATAATTTATACTAGTCGCGGTTTAAACGTCAAAAAGTGCAGACTGTTTTGTTCAATCATATTTATACATATTTTTCTGAATTCCTTTTTTATAAAAACTTTAATCATGCCAAATGTCGCACTACTCCGTGCGCACAATATTGCTTAAAATGGGTGCAATAGGACATTTACTAACTAGGGCGGTAAAAACTTTACAGTTTCTTTTCTTTATTCAGTTCACTTTCCATCATTTTGATTTTTAATAAAATCGTAAGAAATTATAAAATATGAGCGACTGAGCGAGTAGGTATAGCAGCGAGGAAGATGTAAATTTAACATATAAAGAGTCATTGCAAGCGGTACATAATACCGAATTGAGTTTTCTTCTGGAAAAATCACGTGAAAAGTACTTAAAGCGTACAATTTCTTCAATGCACGGAGACATTCTAAACACACGAAAACGTTTTCGGAGACTATAATCTTCACAAGCACACTTTGTTGGAGCATTTACGCGATGCTAAAAGCCACGATCAAAACAAAAAAATATATAGGAAAGAACACAGAAAAAAATTAAACACGGAAAAAAAATACACAACGGTACACAAGCATATTCATTTCAGACAAGAAACGCCCACTTTTGGACATAGGCCTCACCAAAGGATCCCCAAGCCGGTTGGTCCTGCGCTGCCCATATCCAGACAGCAGTAATAATAATTGTACTTTTATTTTGTCAAATAAATACCAGTAATTTAATACATTATTTAAGCTGTTTTTGCACCTAGCATTTTCGTTGCTGTAGTGAGGTGAAAAATTGTGTATTGCGCTTCGCAGCGAAGTTTTCTGCGTTTCGTACCTTTGTAGCCTTCTCTACGCTCAGGATTCAATACTCGAACCACTCGCTTCGCTCGTCGTGATCCTAGAATCCATCGCTTACTCTGATTTCAATACAAATTCTCTCGCTTAAAAACAACTTTTCAACCTTGCTTATCAAAAACTATTCTTCTCGTATTATTATATAATAAATTAACAATTTCCATAAGTTAAAGTTAACTTTGTAACCTATCTATATCACACTAGCTGTGCCCGCGACTTCGTCCGCGTGGATTTCCCATTTTTGCAACATTTTTCATTGATGCTCAATTCCTATTAGTCGTAGAGTGATGCTATGGAGGTATATAGGCCTATATCAGGGTTTCCCATACTGCGCGTCGCGATGCCCTGGCAGCCCAGGGTTCGCGGTTCTATCCCGGGGGCGGTCGTAGTGAGACGATCCACATAGAATGGCTGTCTAGCTGCTATGCGAGCTAGTAGAACGAAAATAAATATAGAAAAAGAAATGAAAGTCGCAATTTCAAAACTTAAGCCCGGATCCGGACTGTCTAGGGCGGGCGAAAAAATCGAACACAGCATCTTTCGCAATCCGGGCGGCTGCGTCCGTTTTTTTTGTTTTTGTAGGTATGTACTTAACTTTGCTGTTACTATAACGGGGGGAGGGCTCGTAAAAATTGGAAAATTCCTAAGGGCGTCACCATGAAAATAAGTTTGGGAAGTCCTTGCCTATAGTCTTCCTCGATAAATAGACAATCAAAGAATTTTTCAATTTGAATCAGTAGTTCCCCTTTTTAGGGTTCTGTACCCAAAGGGTAAAACGGGATCCTATTACTAAGACTCCGCCGTCCGCCTATCCACCTGTCACCAGGCTGTATATCATTAACCATTATAGTTAGGCAGTTGAAATTTTCTCAGATGACGATGTTCTGGTGCCGCTATAACAACAAATACTAATAAATAGAATAAAATAAATATTGAAGGGGCTCCCATAAAATAAACGTGACTTTTTTTGGTCGATTTTGATAACGGCAACAGATAGACGCTTGAAATATTCACAGAATATTTAGTTATATTATTCACTTTAAAAATAAATAATTAAATAAAAATAAAATTATTATTTAAGGGGGCTCAACAACAAACGTGATTTATTTCTCGGTCTCAATAACGATAACAGGTAGAAACTTGAAATATTAACAAAATATTTAATTTTAAATTCAAATAATTTTCGGACAGTTTTGATAAAATCTATGGCACGGAACCCTTCGTTCACGCATCCGACTCCTTCTAGGCGGTTTTTTTTTACTATTTTTACAGGATGTCTCTGATGACCTTCTTTGAGTCACCAGGTGTTTTAGTAAAGGAGAGGACCTCGGTGGGTCCTCAAGCTTTAAGGTCGAATCACTCCAGAGAGGTTTCCTGACCGGTGAGCTAAGGCGTCTGAATCTGACGGGATCAGTAGTTCCTAAGATAAGCGCGATCAACCAAAAAAAAACAACTCAGTATAGATGCGTGATCTTGATCATTATTTAGCTGCGGAGTTATGTTAAAACTATGATATCTCTGAAGATATTCATTGAAATCTAATGATATAAAGAACAATTTTGTACAAAATTAAATACTTGTGATGAATAATGTATTCATTTTGATAAGGAACAATATCATGTTTACAAAAATACCTTCGCATCTTAAGCATTATTTTAGAACAAAATTTATTAACAAAAATAGGTTATAGCGAGTCAACCTTAAGAGATAGATAAATGCTGTCTGTAACTTGTTTTTAGAACTTTTAAAGGAGAATAATTCCGTGATACATAATTATTGTGTAACTTTAACCGTTTACGCAGCGCACGCAAAGAAATCTCTGAAAATCAAATTTTTTTATTTTCCGTTTATTTCAAACTATGATATTTCTTAAGATATTCATTGAAATCAAATAAAGTCATGAACAATTTTGTGCAAAATTAAATACTTGTGATAAATAATGTATTTATTTTGATAAGGAATAATATCATGCATACAAAAACACCATCGCAGATAATGCATTATTTTAAAACAAATTTGATTACCAAAAAGAAAGGTTATAGTGAGCCAACCATAAAAGATAGATATATGCTGTCGCGGACTTTTTTTTAGAAAATTTAATGGAGAATAATTCCGTCATACATGATTTTTACGTAACTTTAACCGTTTACGCAGCGCACGCAGTGAAAGCTTTGAAAAGAAATATTTTTCTCCCGTTTTTGCAACATTCTTCATTGATGCTCAGCTTCTATTGGACGTATCGTGATGTTATATAGCCTATAGCCTTTCTAGATAAATGGACTATCCAACGAAAAAAGAATTTTTCAATTTGAACCAGTAGTTGCTGAGATCTTAGGGTTCAACCAAACAAACAAACAAACAAACAAACAAACAAACAATCAAACAAACAAACAAACTCTTTAGCTTTATTATTAGTATAGATTCATAATAGCGATATCATCACCGTTTTACCCAGCGTGTTGGCGTAAACAAATGACATTCGGTTTTATTATGGTTTTGAATGGAACCGAATAGCCGTAAGTCACAGCGACCATTATCTCGAGCAGCTATTGTTCATTTATTTCTTCATTTCCGTGACGGTGAGGGAAATAAAAGGGAAGACGTAATGAGTGTGTATATTTTGGAAGTTCCAAGTTCTCTTGAATATAGGTCTATTTTCGGGAGATATTTTTAACAATAACACTTTCCTATAATGATGTCGCGAGGCGTAGGTGGTTTGGTAAAAGCCTAAGGGAATGAAAGTGGTTTTGGAAGATATAATATAGTTAGGAAAGTTGATTACTGAGCTATTTCCATTACAGTCTCTAAGATAAAGGTAAAATGTAGCAAGATAGCATATTAGCTACTGCATAAAACAAAAACGAAGATAGGTCATTGTATCTTATTTATTGTTTTTACGCAAATGCTAATCGATCCGTAAATGTGATTGAACAGGGTAGTCGAGTTACATTACTTTATATATATTTGATGTGTACAATTAAAATCAACAATTCTAACAGCAACGCGCTGTGTCAGAATTGTCACATGAATTTCGATTGATGAGTAGTTATATTTTTATGAATGAATAGCCGCCAAGCACGCACGGCGTCCGCCTCCAAGACCTTGCGCCCGTATGTGTTGCATCCGCACCAATTACAATTATGCTGTCATACCATAATATGTTACAGGCTTGACCAGGCTCTGGGCTTTATGATCACTTACAATATACTTCCCAAGCTCAAGCTTCTAAACTAGTAAAATAACCCTACATAGTTTTACAATGTATTTTAAACCAGTACAAAAAGAAATATCGATATTATATTTGTTTGCAATTGGAAATAAATACAAAAAAGAGAGTTTTATGTCAAGAAAATGTATTCTGGAATACAAGATTATATTCTCTCATTAGGTCATGCAAAATCAAGATTTATTAAGAAATTAAATAAGAACTTTCGCTCCAAAAATCCCACTGGGACGCTTAAAGATATCAGCAATAGTAATATTTTACGAGACGATCTTCATTTATAATTTATATAAGTCGTCCCAACAATATTGATATAATGGAGTGTGACGGGCTTCAGAACAAGGGCTTGGCGCCAAACAGACAAATGAAGATTGAACAAATGAATAATGCTCACTCACTCATTGAATTTAATTAAAGTGACAGCAACTCTTTGACCCGTTCAAGGTGGACTGTTAAATTGATTTCAAAGAATTATATTGCAATCTGTGAAGAGCACAGACTGTAAACTGTTGTCTATTGATTATGTTTATATTAATTTGTACATTAGAGGAAGTTTGAAAGTAGCATCAGTGGCAGAAAGATTGAAACGCAACAGACTTTTACTAGGTGGTAGACCCGTAGGGTCGTCTGGGTAGGTACAATCACCTTTCATAATTCTGCCGCGAAGAAGTTCGCTGTGTTTCGGATTGAAGGGATAGGTAGCCAATGTAATTCCTGGGCATGGATATGGCATATCATCTTAGTCCCCAGGATGGCAACACACGTTTAGTATAGTGTTAAGTGATTTACCCTTAACATTGCAAGTGTCTATAGGCGACGGTAACCACTTAACACCAGGTGGGCCGCAAGGTTATTTGCCATCTCGTAATATAGAAAAGTGTCGCTGGCGTAGTGCAAAAGAGCGTTGTCTCCCACCCGGGAGGCACCGGTTCGAACTCCGCCACGTACCAATGTGTTTTCAAATTTTGAATTCATATGTACGTTTAATCGACGTTTTCACGGTGAAGGAAAACATCGTGAGGAAACCTGCACACACCTATGAAGAAATTCTTAGGCTATGTGTGAAGTCTACCAACCCGCACTTGGCCAGCGTGGTTGACTAAGGCCTAATCGCCCCTTATGTGGGGTAGGCTCGAGCCCCTCGGTGGGGACAATATATGAGATGTGGATGATGAATTATAGAAAAAAGACTTTTGTGGTAGCAATTAGATAATAGGGAGTAAAGATGAGCATGTATGTAAATTTCTATACGAAATTTACATACATTCTCATCTTGAGCTGGAGAGACGGAGAGGATGGCTGAAGAAAATGAGACAGAGTGCGTGATCGGTGATATGGCAAAGAAAAGTGTTGATGTTGAGGTGATGGATCGTGAATGGATGGGGAAAGGATATTATGCTGACCCTAAATAATATTGGGAACCGGTCAGGCAGATGATGAAGACGGTAAATCTGAAAGATCACTGAGAATATTATTATAACCAGCACTGAATGATCGATGTACACTCGAACACTAACAAAGGTATACTTAATTCCAGCAAAAAACTTTGTCATAAATTATGAAAAGCTCGTATTGAATGAGAAATCATTAAGGTTAACGTTTCACTTAAAATCATTAGACTTTTTTTAAAGAAAATGTATACAGTCGAGATGTTAAACTTAAGAAAGGGAAAGCTACAACTGAAAAAGCAGTATTTATTATATCAATATCTATGCACTCTTCTTTAGTATTTTTTTTTTATGAAAAAGGTCAAGCAAATGACTCCATTCCACCTGATGGTAAGCAGAAGTGGAGTCCACATGCAAAGATAGCTGGTGTGAAAGATAAACCGCCGCGCTAGCCACCTGCGCCTTGCCGACCTGCAAGGTGCTTCTTCACGCCTCGTTTGAATGACCCAGGATTGTAGGAAGGAGGGAACACGTGTGCTGGCAGTGAATTCCATTTCTTGATTGTGCGACAAAGAAACGAGTTGCCAAATTTCTTAGTTCGTTGGAATGGTAGCCACAGTTTGTCGGTGAAAACGTAGACCAGCACGCGTAGTACTTAGAAGAACTTTTGTTTGCTGTGTAATATAATTTTAGTGTTTTCTCAACGGTGAAAGTTATTGACGGTTGAAACACATTCTAAATCGTAATATATATAAATTATTACAGTCTGCCGACGAGCACGACTAGACAGGGCAATCGTTTGGGGGAAGCGGGGTGCGAGGGGCGCCTGTCGCCATCAAACTGCCATGCCATTGTTTGGTAGACGCTGGTCCACTGCGTGTCTACTGCACGTTGTAGAGACAAAAGCGGCATTTTCCTCTACTACAAATGCGTCGAACCACTGTATATTTTTGCGCTGTAGTTGAAGTATGTGTTACAAAGTTACTTTTCCCCTCTATAAAAAGTTGTAGTAAGTGTTGCTGCTAATACTTTGTAATCTGATAACGGACACATGCCAAAATTAAGAGACGAAACGATGTCAATAAGGAGTTTCTCCTGAGTTCTTGTTGTAAAAACACGTGTCGAGAAACTCCATTTTTAACCCAATCTACCGTACAATTGTCTTTTTACTATAATAAAATTTTCACTAGACATTGACGAAATGCTTAATCTTTATGTATCGCGAATGCCATTTATTTAAAGAAGAAGATGTCAATAAAAATGGATTGTAATTTGTAACGAATCAATATTTCCCTTAAACACAGAACATGGTTCTAAAGGCATTATATAAATACGAGTATGGTACAGATATAGGAACAACAGCGTACAATTGTTCACAGTAGCTATGTATAAACAACTGCATCCCCGAAGCTCGACCAATCGAAGTATCCATTTGTCCAATGCTAGTCCCTCGTTCTAATGCGAACACGGCATCGCTACGTAAGATAAAGGAGGTATATCAAATTACAGCGGATTTGTCTGGAACAAGGTCCGATCCGGCTTTAGCCATGACACAATACCGGGGCTCCTTTTGTCTACAGATCATATTGTGTCTATGTATACTTCACGCTCTATGTGCCGCCTATCGTGCATTTGCTAATGGACTGTTACAGTTCTCGGCATCCCCAGTCTCCAGTTCATAACGCACAAAGAGCATTGCCGATTCCTCTATGGACTTTTGCCGAGGTATCGATAATTCTTTTACACTAATGGCTGTTGTTTTGTTATGCAAGAATAATTAGGTTAATTTCGTATACTATCAATAAAGGAAATTACTAAATTTTTATTTTCAATTGCTGGTTTACGTAAATTATGAAACTAATGAAATGATAAGCCTGGCTTCACTTTATCCAATATATCTGAAATGAGATGAGATGAGATGTGTCTGATTCCATGAGTGTATGTTTCATGGAGACGACGAGTTCTGAATGCCAAGGGTCGAAAATTGTGGCGTAACATTAGAGTGGCCTACGTCCAACTTCCCGGCGAAAAGAGAAAACTTCGGGATCCCGAATTGGCGTTGTAGTGTGCCTTAGCAGGATACCCGGAGAGGATGTTTTGTTGGGTAGTGGGGAACGCCTTCAACTTTAGAGTCCCACGTATCCCTGCATTTGCATCGTACTGCAGGGATGGATTGGATCTCCGCTAAAAAAGGGGTAGGATTATAAGTATGTCTAACAGTAACTTCTTCTACTTAACCAGTGTTTAGCCTAATGAAGGTTACAAATTGTGACTTGTAAAACTCTGTCAGAGTTATAATAGTAACTGGTGTCAGAGTTATATAGTCAGAGTTTTACATACACCATTTCTGGCCTCTGTCGTGACTTGTCTTACGACTGCTGTTTTTCGACAATAGACGGGACCACTAGCTTAGGATCTTCTATATTGAGGAGAATCAAGTTAAAACATATTTAGGCACCAATTTGAGTACCCATTTGAATAGTAACAGATTTAAAATATAATGTCAGTCAAAAAATATTAGGGTTCATACTTTGGTCATGGTCCTTTAATTTACCAAAATAAAAAGATCAACAAACTACATAATAGTATGATTTCTCCTAATGTTTTCTGCGAAAACGTTGTATAAATTACGGCTCCAAGAAGACTTAAAGTTGGAACGCTGCCTATTTAATTTGTATTCGAATACTTAATTATTGAAGTATTGACACCATTTTAATATTAGTAGAAGTTAAGGTATCCGTTACTACAAATCTACTTTGTACAGTCGACCAAATTGAATCAAGACCCACCTAATGATCATTTTCCTGCAGTTATTCTATACAAAGTAGGTTGAAATTCGCTTGAACATACATTTCTTAAGTAACGAACCTGTTATCAATTTATTAGACACTGACAAGGCTATGATCGCTATGATAAATAGATCGGAGTATTTGAGTATTGCACGAAAAAGTTTGTACAAATTGAGCACTACAATCAGAGTTCTTTGTTCTACCAAATTGGCCATTAAACGATTTGTTTTTATTATTGTCTAAGATTTTTATTTTATTCAATTCAATTTGTTTTATGGCTTTTTAAAAAAAATTCAGACTACTTCTTGACATCTGACACATTACGTCATTTTTTTTATTATAGTTTTTCGTTTTTCTCAATAGTGAAAAGAGTTTAGTTTAAGAACGACATCTAATTTAAAATTCCATTTGAGACTTTAGTGCAGTAATAATAAAGATGACAATTAAAAGATTAAAATTGCATAGATCTCTGACCCGTAATGACGCATTTTTATTCATATTAAAAACGTACTAAGTACAACACGCATGATAGCGAAGAAAACCTAACTAAATTTATGATTTTAAAGGAATGATCGGCCAAGTGGGTCATGATTCAGTTGGTTCGACTGTACATAGTTTGCATGCCGTTGTCTAACTTTGCCCATTATGTACAATACAAAGTTACCTAAATTAGACGCAAACATTGTACAAGCTAAATGTGCAAATATTGACAATGTAAGCCATCAATGCAGGTCAGTGGAAAATACATATATTGTAAGTTCATAGTGGGTTTTGCGTACTAATTTGTTTGCAACGACACCAATCTGATGAGCAAAACAATTTCATTGAGTTTTTTGATCAGATGATTGATTTTTAAGCATTTAAAAAAATTAAACTGACTTAAAAACTAAAAATGGAAATACAAAAATTTTATGTTTTAAACGATTCAGTTTCGAAGTCAGTTTATTTTTAAAAAAAATCAGTTGTAAGTAATCGAAACCACATGCAATTCTATGGTAGATTAAAACAACCCTTAAATTTAGTAAACGCAATAATAATAAGAAGATGATCTTTTTTCGTATGCCACAATATGCTCTGAATCGGAAAATTGGCAGAGAAAACAGCAACTATCAATTTTCCGAATAAATAATTATTTATATCCAACATGTATAGGTTGAAATTTGATTAATTGTCTGTACATTAATTAATTAATGTACAGACATGTTTATAACTACAATATTTCTTGGAAGTCATCTACACTATTACGTTTGTCAATTCAATATACTAATGGACAAGATTACTCTCAACTCGATTGGTCGAATCGAAACTCGCTTTACTATAAAGACTTAAGTTAATTAAGATTAATAGTAGGTAGATGTAAGTAATTTCATCGACAAGATATACTAAGATGGACAATAGAGATGAAGATCGTGACAATCGTTAAAATTACTCGAATTTGTTGAGGGATCAACCGACTAAATTGTCTAGTGGTGCACCCCAGGGTATCCGATCCAGTCGGCCTTGAGAAGTAGATTAACAGTTTAGTACCTGGTCATAGTAATTATTTGTTAATAATGGTGGCAGCTACAAGAGATGGCGTTGCTTTAACATGGTACATACTAAACCCGCAATGGGAGTTTCTCCCAAGTTCTTGCTGTAAAACACGTGTTGAGAGACTCCATTTTTAACCACAATCTACCGTACAATTGTGTTACTTATAAGTAAATTTTCACTTGACATTGGCGAAATAACTATCGCTAACGACATTTATTTAATAATGAAGAAGAAACCCGCAATGTGGTCGATCTCCACTACAAAGAGCTCGGTTTGTTTATTTTTTATGTTATTTGGTTGGCAGAAAGGCTTGCCTGGTGGTAAGCAGCCGCAGTAGCCTTGCAATACCGTCTATAATACTGTCAGCTTGCAACATCGACGTGACACTCGGCGCAAAGCACACCAATCTGGGGTTTGGCAAGGACACGGTTCCGTTTCATTCAAATACCGAACCTTATTGCCGTGTGTTTACACGGCAATAAGGTAATTAATTGAACAAATTTAACGACGAAATGGCGTGCTATAGAGCGTCCGATGAGGGCCTTTGAATTTTTTCAATTAATGACCTAATTGCCTTGTGTTTGGTACGGTATTTGAATGATGTCCGCGCCGCCGCCGCATTTCTCAGTGCGTGCCATATGGCAAGGATTTTGAAGTCTCATAGTGCGCGTGGACGCACAGGATCGTAAAACCCTATTCATAGACAATACTTAAGTGGGGATCGGAACTATGCGTACTTTAAAATTGACGCATAGCTTAGGTAGCTAGCTAGCTATATTACACAATGCACACGCACAGGTCGAGACTCAGAGGTCGTGATGTCAAAATTTTAAAGTTTGAAAGAGTTTGAAGGAGGTTTGAAGTAATAAAACGTCAGTACATTCAAAATGGGAACTAGACAACAGAATCGAACCAATCACAGAGCGCTATTCAATGTAATGCGCTTATTTATCCAAGAGTCGAGGAACCTCATAGTAATGTTTGTGAAGTCCCCTTTCCTACCCCGTGGAGCTCAGCCAACCTTGCTCATTAACAGATGCTGTTGTGTTTCGACACAATACCATTAAATTAAAAATGTGTTATGACTATGGTCTTCTTGTAAGATGGAGGTACCACAGTTAGGGCGCTGTAAATATTCGCTGTGCCCTATATTGACTTCCTCAGCCTTTTCATCATCAGGTAAGATGAAGCAATCAAAATAAATTCTCTATCATTGAAATAGATAAACTCTAATGACAAAATATCCAGTCTCTACATTGTAATTACATATATAGGTACCTAGTACCTTAAATACTCAAATATCCAATTAAATCTCGATGTCAATCGGACTTTAATGTCCCATTGATAACGAGTTCAGACGATATTATTGTGTTCGCAAAAAAGCTAGCAGCGTGTTAGAATACCTACTTATTTCTTCCAATCATTTTACATCTCTTTGAACTTGGCAGAGATACGTGTGAAAGATACACGTACTTATGTATATCTACAAGGAAGTTCGTTATTCTTCGAACATGTTTACGCACAATTACATAAACGACGTAGATTTGCTCATAAAAATGTGAACTCGTTTATTTATTTTCGTCGGCGGGACGCATTATTTATTTTCTTATGTTGTGCTTTGAAAGAGGTTGCGTGTTTACATTACTTTCATAGTACAGTCAGCGTCAGAATTACATTAACGTTTTAGTACTTTGTCATAGCAACGCCAGCGCTCACATCCGTATATGCAGCGGGACCCCATGTATGTTTGGTTTAGGTCCTAAATAATCGAGTTTGTATATGTTTCCTTGATTTATGTACTTCAAAATTTCTACCTTTTGCAAATGAATGAAAAAAAAAAAATCTGTGCGGTGCCAGCGGGGCCCTTTGTTAATTGAAAGTTCACAGACAACTGTCACTGACTCCGAATCAATTAAACTAAGTCAGTATTGAGTCAACACTGCCTTTCCTCCCATTTCCGAGTCAGTTAACTTACCGTGTGTAAATCTGCCTTTATATTTGATAAATTCTCTGTATTTTTGGTCATTCAAAAGAGGCGTGAAGAAGCACCTTGCAGGCCGGCAAGGCAGGGTGCTCAGTGGTTTATCTCTCGCACCAGCTATCTTCGCATTTGGACTCACTTCTGCTTACCATCAGGTGGAGTGGAGTCATTTGCTTGACCTTTTTATAAAAAAAACCCTGCGAAATATTAACATCGAATCTTTTTAATGGTCTAGTCATTGCGAAGTTCGAATCAAATTGTTTTACTTGATTATCGTGTGTATTTCACGTATTTAAATAGCCTATGTCAAACATCAATGCGATAATCATTTACTCGCATGACTGATATTGGCCCTGGTGCAAGCAAATATAGAATTTGAACCATTTTTTAACCAGACTCTACTTTGCTTCCGTAGGACTTTGACCTAAACCTTATTAATGAGTTTATCTTCAACAAATGTATATAACATATAAACTTTTTCGATTTAGAAAGCAGGAAGTTACTTACCCTTTGCTCCGAAGCAGTCAATTACTTTGTTAATTTGGCAAGTTTATTTTGCTAAGCGACGTAGGGTAGAATACAGTCAAACTTGTTTGATAGACGAATCAAAAGATACTCGTACAAGAGATTAGCAAGTTTGTTCAACCCGGCCGTCCATGGGTAGTAAACTATCGTACGAACTTGATAGCGGAAGTTAACTTTATTTTGCTATTATTTTTACACGGTATGATTTTATTTTTTAACCCTCTTTCTAAGAGCGTAGTAAAAGACTTAGATAGAGGGTAGACAGATTTGTCTGCCAATAACATCGACCCGCATGAGACTTCAGTTCATCCGTGATCATGGCGTATGTAACTGCGCTGAAATATCCGATTAACCAAAAATCAAAGGTACGTGGTTTAAATCTCGGTTTCTTTCATTTAAATTACAGTGACCACGTTAGTTTAAAACAATACATTGATTTGAAATGTATGACAACTGTACCAATTTAAAAGTTTGATTTTTGTCCCGGTAATAATTATGTTCTTGTGGGATGAGTTTAATGCTTTATGGGATAACGACATCCACGTATGCGGGCCTCTGATAAAAGTTAATGTAAAGCTAAAGTACAGACGACTACTCACTAGGCTATCACAAACTGTCAAATTTATTCAAAGACTTTGAGCTCTATGATTATGGAATAAGGTTAAAAACTTACTAAAGAAAGAACAATGGCAAAAAATGATGCCGAAATTTTTAAGTGTCCCTAGATCACATTTTAGCTAACGGCAATAAAATATTTTAATATGTTATTTCATGTAATTTAAAAAGTTCTTTGAGGCCACGAAAAATAAGAAACTTTATTGAGCATTTTAATGACTAAAATCTAAAGTCGAGGTTGTGAGTCACTCAAAACCTACGCAACGCAACTTAGTTAATTCGTGATGTCAGACAGATTTTTGTCTTGATAACTTACAAAGTATTTCTGTGCGGATTTTATGTATTTTTTATTTATTTATACTTATACTTTGGAGGAATCACTAACACCTAAGATACAGGATAAGTCCTAGTTTAGGAGTTAGGGCTCACCGTACCTAGTGCTTAATCACCCACTTCTGTAAAACTTATGTATTTTTCCTGTGTGATTTTTAAATAAATAAATAATCATTATTATTTCCCTTATTTAATTTAAAATGCATACAAAATTATATTTCTAAATATTATTTTTTTACAATGTAAGTATAAATACTAAAAAATATAACATTTAAAAATACAAAAATGTAGTTCCCCATCGGTAGCAAGATCAGGGTCCCGGCTACCGGTGGTTAAGGATCCAGAGACAGGAACCTCCTCACTATACGGACCGTGTCCAGAAGTACTGCCTTCTGAATCTGACTCTTGATCCAACCACCTAACGCGAGCCTCTTAAGGTGTTATTATTAATTAAAGTGGTGTTTTTGATGCATAAGCAACCGTGTTGACGATTAAGTAAGAGGAATCATTCAATTATATGCAATGATATTAAAAACCATAGATATGTTACGTCTATGAACGTAACATATCTATAGTTTATAATAACAGTCTTAATTTTTAGGTGAAAAGACATTTACCAATTTGTATGGATTTTACTATAAAAATTACGGATTTACCATATCAACTTTCATCCCCTATTTCATCCCTTTAGGGGTTCAACTTTGAGACATTCCAAAATACCCCTTCCTTATTTTTTTACCGAAACGCCATATACCAATTTTTATGGATTTTATTTCAAAAATGACGGATTTTTTATGACAAAGTTTCATGTTTCATCCCTATTTTATCCCTTTAGGGGTTGAATTTTGGGAAATCCCAAAACAAATAATTCTGAATTTTAAACGGAATTTCATACAAGCTGTCATCCCCTATTTTACCCCCTTAAGGGTTGAATTTCGAACGATCCGGCCTTATGCCTTGCCTACATCATATAAAAGGTACCTCTGTGCAATTTCAGCAATCTCGGTCCAAGGGTATTGGCTAGGCGTTGATCAGTCAGTCAGACAGGACTTTTCTTTTATCTAATAGATTAAAATACACTATCATTTACACTGATATGAAACAATGTATGGAAGTTTGCCATTGTTCTTTGACAGTTTTGAGTAAGTTTATCTCTAAAGCTATATCTGCTATTGTCTGTACATACATACAAGCAAAAAAAAAAAAAAAATTATTACTTTCTGTGTTCTGTGATTACTACCCTATGTTATTAAGGCCTAATTTAGACGTGATTGTGAGAAAATTGTGGACAGACGAATGTCAAACAACAGGGGTATTGTATTTATTGTGCCCGTAAATGTACTCATAATTGGGTCAATAGTTAACATTGTTTGTATTGCCGTCTATAGAAGCAAAATTAAGGTGTGTGAAACAAAATAAGTTGACTAATAAGCGACTTTCTGGTTTTATTAGACGATGGTGCACGGCATAATGAGGTATTATTGCGGTAGATGCACTTTGAATTTAGGTCTTATATGGACAGTATTAGATCTCCAATTGTCGTTACGAAAAAGGAATTGACGATTAACGACTTTAAGCTGTCTGAAAATAAACCTGCATTTTTAATGTTAGAATTGTTTAAAGTAAATTCTAATTTATTTTTAAATTCTAATCAACTCAGTGTTGAATCTAAACCACAACACGTCTCAACGCGTCCCAGCACGATTTGTTCCGATTCTACGAGACAATAATACAAACCACTCAATCATACTAAGTATGTGACAATTTATCTCTAAAGCTATAGACAGCAACATAAGTGAGGACAAAAGGCTCACAGATAAATTCGTTTTCGCTAGATTTGAGCTGCAAGCCATTTTGGCGAAGCCGGGGTAACGAACCGGGAAAGCACCTTACAACAGTTTATGGAGAAAAATTGTTCAAGGTCCGTGGTCACTGATTTCTCTAGATGTTTGTTTGTGTTGACACAACTCAATTTATGAGAAATGTCAAGGTGATTAGAGTTTAAATAATCCCAAAAGGTGTTAACCAGAGCAGGTAAAATTTGGTTACTAAGCCATATCTAACAGTAAGGGCTACGAAGATAGAAATAAGCTTCTTGGTAAGGGCAGTACCTTAAAATAATGACAGGGTGCCAGCCTACACAATATGGGCATGAAACCTTTAAAGGCATTAAAACTTCAGTGAATCAACAAACAAAATCCGTAAACCAGGACAGCTGTTACAACATCTTTGCAGTCCTGGTAATTCCGGATGAATCGAGTTTAATTCAACATAATGTAAATTTGTTGCCATATGGTTTCAAATGAATTAAAAACACAGCGGATTTGCCACTTGAATTTTGGGGTGCCCTGGGGAGCTGTGATTGATTGCGCTTGAGAGAAACAAAACATATAAGGTAAATTTGTGTAAATGTCAACAATACGAGATTGAAGTGAATAAAATGAAGTCCAGGGTTATAAAGATTTGATAAACAGTTCAAGAGAGGTAGACACAGCGGATGTAAACTAGAGCAACGCCTCCCCCGTAGAAAAGACCTCAGTCAAATAAATCTTCATTTTCATAGACTTCTTTTCGGTCAGCAAGGTTGCCAGAGCGGAATAGGTCTTGGGGTTAGGAGTGGCAGTACTGGAGTGACACATCAGTGTTAAAATTCTTTACAATACAGTCTATAAGCCTGTTGTAGGAACTGGATACCATCAGACAGGCCGTATTATTGTTTACTAACCACCTAGCTTAAAGAAATAGTTACTACACTATGAAAGAGCATTTTATTTGACTGTGGTCTTCTGTAAGGTGGAGGTACTTCCTCAAAACGCATACTCCATTTTTGAGAAGTTGTACTTCAGCTCTCTGAAAAGAGTAAACAGAGAGGACAGGATATTCTTATCTTGATTACATATTTTATTTCTTCTTATAGTGACTCTCCACACGCGTAAATGCTGTTGAAATGAGAGCCTTGAGGTACTCCTCCAGTACAGCCATACTTTGCTGGTGTAAAATTAAGTGAAAGATTATACAATACCATGATGAGAGGGAGGTGTGGTTTGAAAGAGGATATAGTAACAAGAATTGAGAAAGGGATGCTCAAGCAGTCCGGTCATGTAGGAAGGATATGTCAAAGTAGATTGACGAAAAGAATGCGGGACAAGAAAGAGCTAGGTTAACGTTTATCGATCAAATCGGAGACGTCTTAAAAAAGGGCCAGGTCAACAGTACTCGGAACCGCCGAGGCTGTATGAGGACAGTAATGAAAGTAGATGAAGCAAAATAAATATGTAAGGATCGTAGCAAGTGAAAACAAGTGGAAACAAATCTCTGCCTACCCCTATGGGAATCAGGCGTGACTTTATGTATGTATGTGTCTCTCCGACTAGTGAAGATTGGCAAGCTCACAGGGCATCTGCTTCGAATACTTTATTCCTTTTGAGGCGAAACGTTTGGACAGTCGTTCTCAATTCCTGTCCGTGCACATTTAACTTATTGTTATTTCTGCATATTTATGCCTATATGCATATTTAATTTATTGTCATACCTTATAAACAATCTTGACGAAATGTTTGTGTTCATCAAACAATTTTTTTTAATATGAAACCGGAACGCTTTACGTCAACCAGATAAAAATTGTCTTTAGCAACTCAATTTGTTCAGAAGTCAGCTGCCGGATCTTGGCCTATAAAACCTAAACGTAATAAAATTTTCGGGATCATTTTTTGGGTAACGGATTTGTTTTGGATAATCACTCAATTCGCTTTGCCAGTGGCTTTTGGAGGATTTTTATTTCTTTACGGCATCAAGCTTAAGACATTTTGTGGGAAATTTGCTTTCGATAAAAGCATTCCTTTCAATCTTTCCGGATTTAGTTGGTTCATCTTGTTATTTTTCCAGAAATAGCCAGCATGTTGGTAATACGCAAAAGTTCTCGGTATTTCGTGTAATATTATCAGGTAGTACAAGTATAATATGTGACAAGAGTATTTCGTGAATGTAGAACGTGATCTCTTTAATGTTATGTTGTAACTCTTTGCTTAGAAACTTAATATCTTTATACGAAAATAGATTCACATTAAAAGTTTTGTACATCAAACGCTTGTTGACGTAATAAAATAGATAATAATTTTTCAGTGTACGTAGGTAATAATTTTGTAGATAAATATATTATTTGAAAAGTCATTTAAGATATTGTAGTATCTTGTTACGAAAAAAACTGCTTACCATCAGATGATATAGAGTCGATTGCTTGAACTATTTAAAAAGGTATGTACGTTTACCAAAAACAAATAAAAAATTGGTAAGACTTGTCAATTTTTTTTAAGATTTCGTGTCTTTAGAATAACCTAAAATGTACAAATTATGAAATGTTTTCATACTGATTTTCTGTGAAAAATTGACAGTTTATGGTAACCTTATGTTCTGTTGACTGTACTTTGGTTTTTGTTCTATAGTTTTTACTCACAGAACGGGCTACGGGCTACCTTTTTTTTTACAGAGCTTATGACTGAACTACAGAACTAAAAGTAGTGTTGTAGTTTCATACATGACGTAGGCGTTTTCTTAAGTAAGCAAGTCGCCAAATTATTGAAAATTGCTTATTCAATCATCATCATCATCAACAGCTCATATAATGTCCCCTCGGGGAGGGGCTCGAGCCTACCCCACATTAGGGTCAATTAGGCCTTAGTCAACCACGCTGGCCAAGTGCGGGTTGGTCGACTTCACACACTACCTAAGAATTTCTTCACAGGTGTATGCAGGTTTCCTCACGATGTTTTCCTTCACGCGTCGATTAAACGTACATATGAATTCAAAATTATTCAATAAAGTAGATTAATCTGCAATGATAGTGGTGGATAAGTCCTGGAAGTTAAGTTTTAGGTTTAAAGAATTTTATTCTCATAACGACATTACATTGTCAATTATATGAGAACTAACAGATTGAAAACTGTTCGTGGTCACAAGCGCAAAATAAATAGTTTGTGTTACAAATTAATCATTAAACATACATTATAATATTTATAAACGCGTGAAGCTACTGTTCTGTATATATTTTCATAGATGATGCCTATTCATACTAACACTTTATTAATTAATTTATTTGATAACTATTGGCATAAGTAGAATAATATATAGTAGAAAAAAAAGTTTAGGATATGCTACAGAAAAAAGTTCATACCTACAGAATTATGGCCACATAAAAGGAACATTTTCTTTTACTTTCAAAATTCCATTACAATAGGAAAAAGTTGACTTAATACTGTTTCTCAATAAATACATTTTTAATTCTAGTATAAAAATTATAAGTTTAATGTAGACAGAAAAAAATCTTCTCTTGCTTTTGGCAAAATAATAAAATACTTTTATCACTGTTCAGTCTACAGAGTGCTGCTTATATTCCCTTAGAAAAATGCTTTTATCGGGAATCGTTTATCGTGATTTATAATTTTATATCGAGTGTTTATCGATGTACCGACAATTGATAACTCCCAACGGGTGGTTGTACAGAGTTTGATATTACACGCATTATTATATAAGAAACTGCATATTGTTATTTGTGAATTTTCAGTTTTAACTAAGGCAATATACAAAACAGTAAGTAAGTACGTAGGTAAAAATAATATACAAAATTCTAGTTTTTGATTTCGAAAAATAATAATAGCGTTTATGTAGGTTAACTTATTTAGTTAACTATTTGTTACTCTGATGTAGCTATACTCAATGATATTATAGTATAAAAAGAGACTATACTACTGTAAAATCTTTCCAGTAGTTTTTGCGTGAAAGAGTACCTAACAAACACACATCAAGACATCCATTCAAACTTTCACCTTTATAATATTAGTAGGATACTTTTCGACCAGCAGTCATAAAAATAACATAAACTGCTAACTAATATTATAAATGTAAAAGTGAATTTGTTAGTTGGTTTCAATGGTAAGCTATTAAGGTGATTTTGATGAATTTCAGGCATACCTAATTGCAACCCTGAAAAATTTTAATCTACATTAACAGAAGAGTGAAGGTACGGGAATGAACTAGTTACTGTTTTTTTTTTACGATTTTAAATTATTGGCTGCAAAGTCAGTTTAGAATATTAAGAAAACACAAGACTAGAATATTATTATAATATTATCGTTAATGTGAGTTGTAAGGTTTTATTCAGAGATCCTGCGAGAGTTTGTTTCTTACCGTCAAACTAAGTTCTACTTGCCGATGAAGACGAGTGGCTGTCAAATGTAAAAGAGAACGCTTTAAAACTTACAGTCCATCTTGGGCCGTCCGCTATATTGAATTTAAAATGACGTCATAAAAGTACTTAGCTAATCATGCATTGTCATCCAAACAGAACGTGTTTGCAAAATTTCATCTCAATCGGCTGTAGATAACTGCAAAGATTGCAAGTTAAGTAAAAGTAATTTTCCGTTGTGTGACATCAGTCTGAAAGCTCAAGCCAGTACCTCAGCCAATGATAAGGCATAATATATACTTGTCTCATATTGTTAATGAACCAGTAAATCGGCTACGTGCGACTCAGTGAACACGATAGTGCCAGATAACACCCGGCTGTTTGCCCGGGCCTGTCGACGCGTATGACTGTACCCGGGTTGACTCAATATCCGGACCAGTCCTTACCCTCTGATATCCTTCGACATTAAACAAGGCGATTTGGCATTGATTTTTGGACTGAAGAAGTGTTCATAGCAAATTTGAATTTCTATTTAAGAGATTAAAAGCGATACTTGAAGTGTAGAAAGTGCTACAACATTTCGGTCGATTAAATGTTAAGTACGCGGATGTACAGTGTTCAATATAATAATGGGTTCAGAATGTTGAAGGGGCTGCAGTGTTTTTGTAACGAGTCGGGGCATGTTTGCAGAATCGCACATTGATGGCGTTCATAGCATTATCAAGAAGCAGTGCGCTTCGCTACTAAAACATCTTCGCGGCAGGTCCAACATCATTCTAAACCACTGACGGACAGGTGGAATTCACTAATATTGGGGCACTGGATGCGTCTTCACACGAGTAAGTAGTGATCATGCTCATAGTGGAATCCTGCATTGTCCTAATTTTGTAGCTTTCGTTATTCATTTAAGTGTTACTAATCCCTTGATTTGTTATATTTTTGATACTTACACGTAAATATGGGCTGTGTTTACTATTATTGCCTAAAGTATTTTTTTTAATTATAGTAACTCTGCCATATTGTGGTCATGACCATGATGATCTTGATACTCGACAGTGCGGTCCGATGGCTGCTCCCGGTGTCCTCGTCAGGAAGACGCGCCAGGTCGAGCAGCCGTCGGTGGAGGAGTGACTGCTGGCCACCAATTGGTGCAAGGAGTGCCTAGATGCACAGCGTTGGGACGGTCTCGGTGATTTGCGCTTACGTGCGCAGATCCCGAGTCGTCCCGTAATAGCGCACTGAAGGTCAGGTCAGGTCAGGTCAGGGAGGATGTTCAGTTCAGTGGGTATGAAAGTAACGTCTTTACCTTGAGTCTCACATATCCCCTGCGGTTGGCACCACCCCGCAGGGACGATGCGTGAATGCATTTAACCTTCCCGTCAACAAAAAAAAGGTAAAGTTAGAAAGAGAAACCAAAATAGAAAACCAAGTAACCTATCTACTTAGTTTTATAGTGCATAAAAGATAGAAGGATTATAACAGATACATCCTCCTAAGCGGTTTTACTGTGCTCACTATAATTACCTTAGGAAGGATAATGCGAGGTGTGACACTAAGTTCAAAATGGAATTCTCCGTCGCCTGACGAGGGTAAGAACTTTCTGGAACCTTAATTGCAAGCCATAATTTTGGAATGTTTGCAATAAATTTAGTCGTCGAATATATCCAATTCGTTGCAACCATACAAGAATAAGAAAAAGTTAGCAACACAACCTTTGGCGTTATTGTCACTTACCATCAAGTAAGATGGATGGAGAGGATGCCAAGAGGTTTTCCATTTATGATAAAAAAAAACGTGCATAAGTATATATTCGTCACGATCAAAAATCTAGATTACATATTCCAAAATTTCATTGTCATTTCAGTGGCCAGTGGGATTTATAACTAAGTACAAGGAATTACATACTTTGAAAGTAGGTATAATTGAAATATAGGTAGTTTTATATAGGTAGTAATTAGTTTCTTGGTTTTTCGTATTACAATATAAAAACGACTATGGGTCGTCTCCTTTTATAAAATTAAGACACAAAAGATTACGATGGGTAGAAGTGCATCGTGAGAGGACTTACGGCCCCAATAAGAACTACCTAACAATCTGAAATTACTGTAGATAACACAACGTTTTACATCAGAAATAGGAAAGACATTGTCACTTTGGACGATGGGTATTCCCACAATTACAAAAAACTTTCTTCATTTTTGCTATCCAATGTTTACGAAGTAAAAGTCGTAAGACATTCCGAAACAAACATTGCAGATTACACACAATAGCGTGGGAGTAACACTAACTCGACAGTTTCGTTCTTTGTGTTGGGACCATGTCCAACTACGTTTACCATTATCTCAAACGATCGCAGTTTATCATCAAGATTTGCACGGCACAACTACACATTTCTCACGCGTGTTCCCGTGAATATGTCAACTTTAAGTTTAATAAGGATCTTAAGAATATTATCGTATACAAGACACGAGACAGGACGCGATCAGTGATTCCGCAAAATATGACAACAATTATTATTGCTCCTATAATAACACACAATAATAATTATTTACTGTTGACAGTCAAATGTGCATACATTTTATGGCTAGTGACTAAACACTGGTCACTGATCATGATTACATAAACATTGTTGAAAGTCTCATAGTAACATAATTTATTTAAAACTAGAAAAAATACACTGAAAAAAATCGTCCTGCCCCAGGCGGGAATCGAACCCAGCATTCTCCGCAATTCGGGCGGATGCGTTAATCACTACGCTACAGGGGCACTGCTTTCGCCGGCGAAATTTGTCAGTGCTTGGTGCTTATGTTTTTAGGGTAAACATTGTTTCATCAAAGCTTTGAAATTTGCACTTATATGATCCGAACGAAATATTTTGGCAAATATTTAATGTCCAGTTAAGATGAAAGTACCTTATATTATGGAATCATTTATTTTTGAAACTAGAAAAAACACTACACTACACTGAAAAAAATCGACCTGCCCCAGGCGGGAATTGAACCCAGCATTCTCTGCAATCCATAATAATTGAAATTATTCCATAATAATTTATTTACTACGATTATGTTGAAACACATGGAGAAGAAAACATAAATTACACAGACGTCAAACAAAATTTTGTGTTTTATGAAAAATGTAAAACATTGAACTTTAAGAGATCAATACATGTATAATTCGCGACTACTGTCGCGAAATATACATTGTTTATTCTATATATTGTTCTGATTTCCTGAAACCACATTTTAATGGGTTTCAATAACATAGCTAACTACCATAAAGTACTTTTAACTTATTAAAGTAAAATAATTATTTCAATTTCAATTTAATTATTTAAGTAAAATAATTATTTCGTCGAAATGGTGGTAGGGCTTTTGACGATTTAAAAGTACTTAGCAAAGTCCATTTAAATAAAGAGCTTTTTTATTTCATTTCATTAACTACAGATTGTTTCCCTTGCTAACGGTAGAATTTTGACTTAATTATTTTGTATAGGATATCACATATCAATCAGTCTGTCAAAATCTTATAAGTATGCCTATTATGCAAAAGTGCAGATAGATAAGTTATAAACCCTAGCACAGATCGATCCAAGTTTTGCTGACTGAAGTTAGATAGACCGTCACATTTCAATAAATTTAATAATAAGTCCTCTATGTAGGTAGTTTAATTGTGGAAGGCGTTACATGCCTACATACGGCAAGTACCTTAAAAACATCTAGCATGCATGCAAACTAGATGCAAGTAAGCATGCATGCAAGCAAGCATGATTGCGCTAACTAGCATGCTTGTTAATGTTATAATATGCAAAGCTGATGACCCCATCTGTAGCTAGGCGATGCACTAGCCAATAGGCGACTAAAGATCCTGGGCTTGGTTACCCTAAACCAGAGGACTTTATAGACCTTACTCCCGCCAACATCGTGAAAGTCATACAAGATGATTTCGATGTTAGCGGGGATGGGTAAGAAGGAAAGGGGAAGCACAAAAGATCCCATAGGGTCGAAGTGCTCTGAGACACGGCCTCAGCCCCTTGCATAAGAATAAGCATGCTTGTTTCACAGGTTTGCCAGCTAGGCTAGTGGTTGACTGGTTCTCACAAAATTAGCCTTAAAATTCCCTATCAACTACTTCAAGATCTCTACAGTACGCTGCATCGTTGCACGTCTCACTAAGGGCATATAGACATAGAAAACGGTATAATAAATTCCAAAACCAGAGCACATACTATTCAGCCAGGATTATTGTTCATAACAGGGACCGCACAAAATCCATATTCATTTTTCCACTTTATAATATTAAAAGCATGCTTCAACATGACAAAGGAGCTCAAATTCATATCAGCCGCTTTTGTCACGGAACACGGTCTCATTTTTGTTACAATTATTAAGTGCAGCGGTACCGTCAAGCGAGCCAATATTGCTGGAGCGATGCAGGGTTTATTTTTGCACCAATAGCCTGTGTCTGTATCGTCATATTGAAATCGAAGCGCTAGAAGCGCTATAAGAGCAATTTCCCCGCACTACGTTCTGAATGTATACGCGAATTGTTCGAAAGCTTTATTGTGGAATCATTGCACCAAGCTAGAATGTTGCTATGTCCAAATATTTTTCTTCCATTGTGATAATGGTCAAATGCGGGTATAATGTTTCCACCTCTCCAGCACCAAAAAACCTCTTTTGCTTCGTAAAATCTCGAAGGAAAAACGGTTTTTGCTGCGAGACTGTAACGTTCAATCTAAATTATTTTAAATGAAAATGAAATGAAATGAAAAAAATGTTTATTGCTCCTTAAAAACTATTACATTTCTTTTAAAACTATATCAAATAAGTATACCTAGCTATACTTTATCTTACAATATAATTTAATCCTTAACTTAACATAAGATTAGTAAGAACATAATATTTGTATACCTACAACTAATCAATTTTATTTATTTAAGGGCAAAAGGATTTAGCTCAGCTTCTGTTACCAAGACTATCAGACTTTGTAACGCTGTTTTTCAGCTATTCCCCAGTCCTATAGATGGTATGCGGACTATATTGTGTTGTATTTGTACGGGGTTCCATCGGTGTATCCAGTTTTTTTCAGTTTTTAGTAATCTTACTTTTAATTTTCAATAATTATTTTTAAGATTATAAACATGTATTAAAGTATTGCCTTGTTTTTCTCACCTATGACGGTTTTCTCGCTGGAGAGGTGAAAAGTTGTATGTTTCACACGAGAGCCATTGTTTTTTGTCTCGTGCCTTTAAATCACTCACTGTGCTCAGTAGTCTATTTATGAAACAAGACTACTTCGCTGGTTTGTGATTTAATATCGGCACTGGCAGCAAAAAATAACTATGCTCACTTGTTGAACAAATAACTATTTCTCAAACATGCATGGAAATATTGTCATTATTTTCGTAAAAAGAACACACGAAGTTTCGAATTTACGGACAAAGAATACCAAATCCATTGCTGGAGCGTTTTTTGAATTTGGAACACTACAACGCTCCAGCAATGTTGTATGAAACGGCGTGTTGTAGTTATTAAATACTCTTTGATTGGATCTATTTTAACAATTTTGGCATACTAAAGTCTCTTTGCTTAGTACAAACTGCGTTCTCGTGGCTGTATAGCCATAATGCGTTTGTCTTGGTGATAAATAGAAAATTGGTGGCAAAGCTGAAAATTCGTCTTGATTTGTTATTTACATAATATATTTATAAATTTAAAAATTAAAATTAGTTTCGACGGTTCAGAGAGTGAAATGGAGATTGATTTTACTTTACCAGATTTAAACGACAATCGACCGGATTTAAAGGCAAAACATAAAGCAATTTTTAATTAAAGCCCCAGATGATATTTATTTAGCGACAAAGGTAAAGTATGTTTTATTTCCCTGCATTCTTTTGAGAAAAGTACTATATATGCCTCGGCCGAAATGGCAATTGCCTGTCTCGTATTAGTGAAGTCCTCGCCCATACTCGACCTGCAATTGCCTATTTCGCGGCCTTTGCAATAATGTACTATTTCCTGCTCTTTTTATTATTTTTTTCTAACTATGTATAAGGTTTTTGTAATTTTAAGGCCTCAACACAAAAGCCGCCTAGCTGGCGGCGGCGTTAACCGGTGGGGCTTGCCGCGTCTCATGTTCGTTTGCCGCTGGCAAAGGTAGTTCCGGCTTTAAATGCTCTTATGCCGGGTTAGCCCGCTGACAAAAACCTACCGGGTAAAGCGGGGAGCTTTAGTGTGTAGAAGCACTTATAATAAATATACAGTTGAAGTACAATCGACGAATTTCGTGGTCGTCCACTTTGTGGCGATATTCTACTCTGTAATGGTTTACCGCCAATATTCTATGTTACCTAAATAAATATGTCCCCTTTTGAAACAAAATGTTATGAACTGTCTTTTTCGTCGTTGTTATCGTCTTAAGGCCCCCATGTACGGTGCGATTCATTGGTTCGGTCAATCTGACGAAAAACGCAACGATCGATCTCAATAGGCACCATATACGGTGCGACTGATTTTTACGATCCGTCGTTTCAGACCGATCGAAACGACGAATTGCTAGTATACACACACGAACACTCACACACGCACACACACACGCACATACACACACGGCAGTATCTGTCTACGCAATATCTCAAATTCAGTTGTAATATTTTACAGATATATTTCAATGCATAGCTTGGATACGCACTTAGAGATTCGGCCTTGCTCTTTCAGCACCGAATGGTTAACTGAATTATGCTTCGATGATAACGTTTCGTCGAAAAGTCTATAGTCGATTCTATCAGTATTAGTTTTAATAAAATCTTATTAAACCATCCTAAGTTCTTTCCCTTTAAGGTAAAATATATTTGTTATAGGCGCTCTGCGATAAAGGAGAATTCACCTGAACGTTGCGATATTGTACAAAAACTCGAGAGGCTTAGTTTTCGCTATCGCCATAAATCTCTCGAGCGATTCCCTCATCGGCGTCCGTAACTCGTTCAGTTTTCAATTTGCAACGTCGCGTCGTTGCCCATCGCGCCGTATTGCTGACGTAGAGAACAAGGGAATCCGGAGACATTTACACCGGCGACGGCGACAAAGCGATCGACTCGACATGCCGACACTGCATCTATTAAAGATTCCCGTGGGACATCGACTATTCTAGGAAATGACTTCGGTCGCTCAGTGGAACTTCTTTGAATTAAGACGGGAGTAAATGTCGTAAGTAGAGACTTGCAAATCCCTTCGGATTGAAATTGGAGTCAGTTTTCTTGTACTAATCAAGAAAAACATTGACATTTAGGAAGGACGTTACAATTATAACAATAGAATAGTATAGAAGTCATTTATTTCAACACAGGGTCATAGATTTTACAATTTGTCCAACATTATTAAAATATATCAACATTACATCACATTACATTGTCCATGTACTGTCATCCATCAATACATTAAAATTAAGACATCATTATTAAATTATTTATTTTAATGGTTTGTTTGTTTGTCAGTACATGAACCATAGAGCAATGGTTCATGTACTGACAGTCAAACCTATTTGAGAACATGTTCAGGATGATGTTGGGGCTGCCCCGGAGCCTGCGCCCCAGGGACGTGCACCGCTTCCGTAGGGTCATATAGAAACAGTCGACGCGCCACTTCGCAAACATTCCCGAGGCGCTGCAATGCCGAGGAAGCCCCATCAGCATCCTGATCGCATTATTATACTGCTCTCGAAAGGCATTAAGCTGCTTCTGAGTATATGCCACCCACAAGCCACTCGTGTAGAATGATGTACAAAATGCTCTAAAGAGAGTGATTTTGACGCCATCGGAATAACGAGCAAACTTGCGAGCTATCATATTGACTCTCACAGACAACGCCCTTCCCCCCGTCAGAAGTCACCAAGTGCCCTAGATATTTAAATTGTTCGACTCTTTTAAGTATCATACCGTTCAGTCTAATGGGTGGCATTGTATCAGGACACTTCCCTCTAGCCCGAAAGACCAATACATTCACTTTTCATTGCATTATAGTGTAATAATGTTGAATGATAATTTTGATATATTGAATGCAGATTGAAAAGACTGAAATTTCGATTTCTCGATTTTGATTTTGAGAAGATCTTATTTTCGAAAAAATAAACTCGATAATTAAAATTATATTCATTAAAAAACAAAATATAAACCCGATAAAGTCTAGAGGGCTGAATTAGTTGTCCTGGAGTATTTTACGTCATTAATAAATTTCAAAATATAACTTGATTGAAGAATATTATCTAATTAATGCTGTCTAATATATAATTAACTTTGGGTAACAGAAGAAGTGTGAAGTTAAAAGTTATTGCTTACATAATCCTAAGCTTTATAGTATTCTAAATAATCACGTCCAAGGATAGAGTTCCCCTAGACATGGTCACTTAAGACTTAAGTGGTTGTCTGAGGTCTGTTAGACGGAACAGAAGCCGGTTAAGTGATATCTCAGGGGCTCAGTTTGGTAAGAGCCATCTCACTTATCCGATTCCCAGGTTGAAGCGGCTGTCGAAGTTATTGAGTTAATTCCGTATTGGCTAAAGGTCAGATATATATTGCGCCGTTCATGTCCAGGGCTATTTTTGTTACTTTAGTTCACGAAGAACATCAAAAGTACTGTAATTTTTTATGCTCCTTTTTATTTATTTATTATGATTGATCTATTAAACCTAACTATGCCATTTATAAGAGTCACTTCCAAATATAGTGCTCTGCAAAGCCGAAACGTAGAATGTATCTAACTATGCAGATGAACACAAAAAGTATTGAATTTTAGGTATGTTATACTTATAGATACTAGAAAAATGCACTGAAAAAATCGACTTACCTCAGGCGGGTCAAGTCGATTTTTTTTCAGTGCATTTTTCTAGTATTAATATTTACGCGTTGGTAAATGTAAAAATAAAATTATTTCATATGTTATATAGTATAAATAAAAATGTATTAACAATTCCAAATTGTTATAAATTGGAATTTTTGATAAGTTTGTTGTTTTTTGGAAGTCACATTTGTTGGAAGCGGCAAAAGGATTGTCGTTCTACCCTCAAATTTTAAGCCCTCCGACTGTAAAAATTTTCTCTGTTCGACAAATGCTTTTTTCTCTGTGACGTAGTGGTTTGTACTGCCATCTATCTATCGATTAATAGTAACTAAATGACTGAGTTTTATGACCCATTATAAAAAATGTAAGGTAATTTAGAAGTATTGCATGCTATTTACATCTTGAAAAATTAAATACCTCTCTTATTGAATTTTGAATCGTACCTAATGTAATTCGTAAAATACTTATACTGGATAAATATCCAGTATAAGCATTTTACATATCTGATATTGTTACGACCAACTAATATAATATGTATTATATCACCCTTTTATATTATACCATGTTTTTATATCTTTATACTATGTTTTATATTCATACTTTGTACATGTATCATAAACCCTTGTCATAGTTATCTTCATAAAACAAAAGTGTATATTAAATGTCAGTGTCCAACAAAAAATGGTTTCATTCACAGATATTATTAATTATTATTTGTTTACGCCTTCTTCAGTAAATTTCAATAAATTTTACAGTTGTGTGCCATATAATTGTAAGATATATTCAATGTTAAAATAGGACTTCAGGCAAGGGCACCTAAACAGAGCACCGGTAACATTATGTGCTATGTATGTTAATTTGTTTCACACAGTGATGGATGGGCTCCGAACTAAATCAGACACAAAACGCCATTAAAGTTTTGTTAAATCCAACGAATGTCGCATTCTGCTTGTAATATTAAAATGAGTTTGGAACTGCCTACAGGCGCCGGGAAACTTTGATGAGGTGCCACTTGATTTAGATTCATAGCTTTTCTGATGGCGTCTGGATTGCTTACTTGGGTTTTTTGTAAGTTTTGCAGAATTTTGCTGCGTTTGCGAAAAAGAATGATAGTAACTTTCGAGATTGGATTACTGGAGTAAGTGTAAATGAGAGTATTATTTAGAATGTGTCCTGCAAAATTCAATTATACCTAAGTTATTATTACTATGTGTAAGAAATTTAGATATAATTTAATATTGGTACATCGTCATACCCTCTTCTCGTTTTCTTTCTTTCCAGTCCATCCAAAGGTTGTCTGGAAGAGATCGCTCTTAGTGATAAAACCACCCATTGTACATTCATATGAATGAAAATATCTACTAATTATAAGTTGTAATTGATGTATGTACAAAAGAATATTCTATTCTATTCTATTCTATGATTGCCACATCTATCAGTCGCCTACCGAATAATGCAGTAAGAATATTGATTTAATTCATGCTAAATAATTTGGGTCAAGGAGATTATTTACTGTATTCGGCCTCATTAAAATCTACATGTTTCTGAATAGTAATGAGTACTTATACGAGAATCAAATAATTAATTGCGAATTTATGATCAAGTCATGTCACGAAAACCGCCCTTACTGCTTTGATCGTAAGAACGGAACACCGTCAATATCTTCGGATTAGAGTGAAGATTAAGTTTCTTAGAATTTGCACAAGACTAAATAGAAGAAACGGAAGTTAAAATTCTAAAGAGGAGCGTATGGTAATAAAATAATTAGGAGCCCAAAATTGCCTGTAAAATAGCTAACAAAACAGAGATGACTGTTTCTGATCATGGCATATGCACTAGATTAGTATTCTACTTCTGACGAGTTTCTTATATTATACGTATAAAAGTCTAGTAAGTTACTCCCACCTGTAAGCAGAAGTAGAGTTCAAATGCTAATATATAGTTAACTAGTAAGAAACGCCCAAATATGCCCTCACTAACCACCCTCGCCTTGCTGGCCTGCAAGAAGTTTCCTCACGTCTCTTTTAATTGACCCAGAATATTAAGCGTACGGGCAGAAAATTCCATTTCCTGATTGTGCGAATAGAAATGAATTGCCAAATTTGCTACTAATGCTACGGCCACACATGAAGACGAAGATTCGTGTTCGCGTAGTCGCGAAAAGACTTCGTGTTCGCTCTACGATGAAGTGCTTGGCCACATCAAAAAAAACTTCGTTACTTCGCGATAATCTAGAACGTCGCGATAAATTCATTTCGCGAATAAAAATGGATGAGGCGGTTGCGCTATATTATTTGTCGGCAAATAATTATTTACTGCATCTTAATTATATCTTTATAATATTTATAGGCAAACCAATTTGTTTGGTAAACATCATCCTTGCGTGCTCCTGACTTTAATGACTTTTTATGTTTATTCAAATGTGTTCTATAGTAAGTCATAAGTGATTTGATTTTCGATTTAATTTCCTCTACCGTAACAGGACCGCTTAAATTAGCTTTAATTCTCACCCATGCGTCGTAATTCATATGTTTTTTTTTGTGATTTGGATCTTGCGGGTTCCATAAAACTGGTTCTGATTCGTAATTTTCTATCAATTCTAAAATTCTCTCATTACTCCACTCCATAATTCACACGAATCAAAATGTGGTAGGTACACGTTCAAACCGCTCGGCGTCTCGCAGTCAACTTAGCGCGTAGCCAACCGCACGAACTTTGTCGCGATAAAACCATTTGATGTGCGGCAGTTTACCGACACCCACGCGAAAGGCATACGCATTCGCGAACATGATTCGCGATAGGACGAACTTGTTGGCCAGACGTGTCGCGACAACGCAAATCTTCGCGTTATCGCGATAGTGTGGCCGTAGCATTAGAAGCTTGTCGCGAGGATTGCTTTGATCGTAGAAGGTTATTTTATTTTCTTCTTTTTAAAATATATAAAATAGAGTAAAGTCAATTTAATTTTCGTATTCTTCTCAGCAAACCCTTTCATTTGATACTCATATCATGCGAGTGCACAAAAAATAACTAGTCTGCCATTTTCGGTCGTCCGCGATATTGGATTTACAATGACGTCACTTAGCTTAGCATGCATTAGGATCCAAACTAAACTCGTATGCAAAATTTCAGCTCAATCGAATACCAAAATGGTTTGCAAATTTTGACAACCGCACAACTTACATATTTACATACCTACGAACAGTACAAGTTAAATAAAACCTTGTTATAAAATCAATTAAGATTTCGTGGCTTGTTCATGTGTTTTACCACTATTGTCAATCAAGAAGAAGACTCGTTAGCGTTTGCATGCTAACTAATTAGTCAGTAATTATAAGCCAGGCGTTAAGACTTAATAGGAAATTCTTAAATACTTATTGCTCTAATACCTGATTTTTCAATACTCAAATAAATATTAACTAGTGGATGAACTATAGGACAAAATGAATCATTAAATGAAGAATTCTTCATGAGAATTAAAGTTTTTCTTTTCATTCGGGTGTGTATTATTTTCATCCATTGATCAATCTGACTAAAGGAAAATTAGCTCTAAATAATTTAGAGCTAATTTTCCATTAATTCAGGTTCAGAAATACATCTTTAATGTCAGTTCAGTTCACTGTTCACTCCCAACAAATTTGCATTTGTACACCTATTCGTAGGTTTTAATAGATATTAAGAGTCACCATTCGAATCGTATGCAATGTAACTTGTAATAAAGTTTGTAGATCAAACGGAGGTTATTTGAAAAGTTCGTAAGCTCTACCATGGTTGATATCGTGTTCTAATGAGGGGCGGAATATCCGATCGACGCGATGCGGCTCTCTGAAAACACTAAGTATGCAAATAGCTTTAAAATTAAGTCTGAGATGTACGTCGAGGTTGTTTACTTTAGCAACGGGCTCTGTTTGCGGTGGAGACAGCGCGGCGAAATTATTGGGGCATAACTTTTATTAAGTGCTAATAGTTTTGGATGTCGTTAACATAGTCAATAATTCGTTATGATCGCTGAAGATTATAAAGAATTTCATTGATTACTGTTGTAAACTTGATAATATAAAAGTGAGCAAATAAAATGTCTGAATCGATGTATTGAAATTGATAGGTACCTAAATACATAAATTTTCATTACCGGTTCGTATGAATAGCGTCTCGGCAAAATATGTAGGACCGGACTAATAAATTAAACGATTGGAATGATAGTTCAGTTATACGTCACTAGATGGCGTTGTCAAGTTTGCGGTGTTGATATTTTTTTTAATAATATTAGTAATTTTTTTAACTTTCATCGGCTCATTTATATTAAATCGGACTAAAAAGTGAAAAATAACTTTTTAGTATAGAAACTAAATGATGAACGAAAAATATAATTATTATTTAAAGAAAAGCGGGGTGTATTTGATCAGTACAATTAAATTGAGCACCCCACGCTTTTCTCTATATGATAATTATACTTTTCATTTATCATTTAGTTTCTATACTAAAAAGTTATTGTTCACTTTTTACTCCGATTTAAAATAAAAGCGTGTTTTTTTAGTATTTTAAACTATTATTTTAGTATCCGATTTTTAGTGCGAATTATAACCGCCGATGAAAGTACTAGTATTATTATAAAAATCTTAACACCGCCAACTTATCAATGACAGCGCCATCAAGTGACGTATAACTGAACTATCATTCCAAACGTTTTATTTATTAGTCCTAAGGGCCTAGACAAGTTGCCAATTCATTGCGTTGAACGCTTAACGAAAAGGATTTTGTGTATGACACTGACATAATACTGATAAAAATCCATGGCGACTGTCATGTCAAATGTTAGAGCTGATGTTGTTACTCGTAGAAACGATTTGAATCATTTGCCACTTGTCTAGGCCCTCTGGCGATTCTAATCAGGATAATGGGAAATTCTTAACGAATTATTGTAATGTCATCGGTCTTTGATAAGTCTATATCTTTTAAATGAAATCTGACCGTTAAAAGTGAGTCAAAATGAGCCCAAACGAGTCAATTACATACAAACATACAAGAGTTACTAACATACAGGTGAAACTAATATAATAAGCGTGTTAAAAAGAGGTGAACATTATTTATTCTTTTCGTTCGATGATCCTATCAATCAATTGTTTGCTGTGCTATTATAAGATTTAGCTATAAAATTCAGTATATTTGAGATACAAAATACAAGGACTCTAGTGCTTTCATAATTGAATTCAGCTCATATCGCCTTTCGGCCTACTGGGTATTTCAGAGTGCGGGGCGATACATCAGTGACGACGAGTCATAGAATAAATGGTGTATGGCCGGCTGTGTGTCTCCATAAAGGCTTTATGTTCCGTGAAGTGCCTATCTCACATTCCACCGGCCAATTGGCTGATTCGCTCTTCTCACAGAATTTTTTGCGCTCCCAAGATTGATGTTAGGCTGAGTTCTAGCTCCGAGAATATACGAGCCGACGAGTGTGGTTTGATACATCGATAAAAAATATTATTTCTCTTGGATGTAACTGGGTTTTGTGAAGATTTATGTCTCATTACTTCGAGTAAATCTATAGGTAGCCTTGTAGCGTTAAAATAAGTAAGTTTATCAGAATAATTGTTGATATTTTACACTAGTTAATGTTTCTAAAGTATGCACTTATATTTATAAGTATTGTTTTGCCCGCGGCGTCACCAACGGCTTACTCATAATAACATGGAATTATGGATATAATTTTTTTTTATTTCAATTTAGGTTATGATCTACCTGTCCGTATATTAATTATATATAGGTATTAGTATACCGTTGCCACGTAATTGATGGACAAACTTCCGGTTACATTTAGTTGTAACTGATTTTGATATTATACGGTCATGGGCATGTGTCAGATCATTGGCCAGGTCAAATTACTCGAAACCGTCCAGAATGTGTTGAGGAGAAGTAATTAAAGTAGATGAAGCGAAAAAAGTTTGTAAGGATCGTCGTAAGTGGAAATAAGTGATCTATGCCTACATCTGTGGGAAAAAGACGTGACTGTTTGTATGTATTATACGGTAAAATATTTATAAAGCGCCCTCACAAAATCTACGAGAGTATATATGGAAAAGCTCACAATTTGCTTGAAAATATCCGTTAGTAATATGTCTTGTTTGATGTCTTTTATCAGCCTCTGAACACACTGATGCTCATTCACGCAACTCTTAATGGGATAATATTTTAAATTTTATGTGCACATTGATCGCAAATATTGTCGAAGCTAAACATTTCGTATGATTATTATGCTTCAGCGCATAACCCTATAAGAAGTGTCTCTTTTATTACGTCGAGGCCTTCCAAAATGGAAGAGTTTAGAACGTTTGTATTTTTATTCTTATAAAATCAACAAGTCTCATTTTCGAAAAAGATGCGAAATGCCCCATATCCCCAAAGCTCCTGAAGCATAAAATGTATGTAAATAGTACCAATGTTATTACCAAACCATTACCCAACTAAGCACATAAGGAGTAATTTCCTTCATCAATATTTTTTCAATTGTTCTACAGAATAGCAAACGTGCTGTATCTCGTACTCGCGCAAAATGAAGTTTACCTTAATATTGTTCTTTGCTTGCTGAGGAAAAATATTTAACAACCGCTGAAATGAAAAAGAAATTTCTAGATTGCTTTTGTTTAAGTTTGTCGTAAGGAAATTTTATTGGTCGAGGGGTTTTATGATTCAGTATGCCTCTTACTTCGTACACGTGTGTGCTTCGTATGTAGGATTTTGGTTGATTATATTTTAAGACTTACCCATTGTGTATCAAAAAGAGAATACGACTTAAAAAAAATTGGCGATAAGTCACTGATTACTTACTTATATTTCGATACCATTACGGTATGTCAGACTCTCAGAGATGAGAGTCCCATATAACACTGGCAACTTCGTATCTTACTATGGTAGATATAAAATCTGCTCTTATTGGAACAACAGTTCTTGTTTAATTAATTTAACTTTCGAGCAGTCTTCTGTAAGGCTTTTTTTAAAAACATAGAAAATCCATTTACGGACCTTGCCGCACGTTGGCTATTTGTGTAGGACCCTTCGGCCTATTGAAAATGACGCCGGTTCTACCTACTAAAACCAACCGGTATCCTTCTAAGCCCTTTGCGAATGCGTTTTGGGATAGTCGTTGTCACCGAAACGCCCCCATGCTGGCCTTAGGACTGGAAATGACCGAACTTGGACAAGACCTTTTCAGTTGCCGTTTGTTGGAGATACCGTCTTAGGATTTGAACAATCAACCCGAGAGTATGACGACAAGAACCTGAGAGATGAATAATTTTAAATGAGATGGAGGCCAAGAGCTACATTGTGAAGTTATAAAATACTACATGCCTTCTAAACGTTGCAAAGAATAATTCCTATTTTAGTCACTTTTAAGCTAAGTATTTTCATACCTCATAGGCTTAAAATTTTCAACTTTAGTGCTTTACGAGTTTGTTCTTTTATTATTTATTCCTTATGAATCGTAAAACGGGCATAATCTTGAAATATTATTTCTTAAGCGCACCTGACGCCCTCGACGATAAATAATAAAAATAATGATTATTAATTGTGGACTTAAAAATTCCAGAACATTTATATGCAATGTGAATTCTACGGACTATTATTTGAATTGTTAAATTTTCTAATTGTACTGGTAGGCTTTGGATAGGCAAGTAGACAAAATTGTACTATTTTGTAGAATCAGTGCATATTATGGGTGATCAAATACCCCTTTGCTGATCCATTAGTCGCCTTCTACGAGACCCATTGGAGTATATGGGGTGATGCTATTCTACTCTGCCGGCATCACACGGCGAATGGAGTAGAATATCTATCCAAAATAAAGAGCAATGAGCAGACTTATTGTTGAATGAGAAAAACTCGACAGCAATACAACTGGACATAGCTGTACGGAACGATAAACACCGGATAGATAGGTAGGTAAACTGAGAAAATCTTATAAATTGTCATAATGTGAAATGGTACTTAAGTGGTAAACAACTTTAGAACTGATCGTACTTGCAACCATTCTCGGTGCTTACTTTAACCATGTTGATTTATTTCCGTTTCAAATTCTAAAATTATATTTCTCTAGCTACAAAAGAGGCTCGAGCACCCATTGGGATCTTATTGTCTAGAAATATCGCTGAGATATTGAGTGACACTTTGACATCAATTAGCGACAGCCTAATAAAAGTTCTGAGTTGAAAGCCAGTGTACTTACCCAAGACTTACCTTATATTTTAGACTACATGTTAATGTCGCACATTTTACTAGATTTCCACTGGACTTTACTGTAAATATCTCAAGACAAATAATTTTGATTTTCTGAATCTACTGTCATCATAATCATCATTTCAGCCGAAAGATGCCCACTGTTAGACATAGCCTGTTAGATATAGGATATCCAAATCGGTCGGTCGGTTCTACTATAATGTTTGCTAAAATGGGCATGACAAATCCTAATACTCATAATAATTTATTGGCTTTTTAGATGGCAATATTATTAAAATTAGATTTCCAACTAATAATCGAAGAACGCATTTCATTTTACGCAATCGTATATCAGGGATAGTATATTTCTTTGAATATGATTTCCTCACTACCTTTTAATTTTGTCTTTAACGTATGGATTAATTTACTGTGGTAGGTTTATATTTTTGGTGCCATACCAAGCAACCAATTATTCATAAGCGCTGTGTTTACTGGCAATAAAAGTTATTAAATCAAACAGTCCTTGAAACGGGACAATTATTCAACAAATTGTCGATGCAAAACTAACCCTTACCACAATTGTATTGGGTAGTAAATAGAAAGGTTGTCCCAGTTCTCATATGTCAATACACAAACGACATTGCTTGTCTTCAGATCGGCGTACATTGCCAGTACTGGCAGTTCAATCAAAGGACGGGTATCCATTACGTGACGCACGTGTTTGCCAAATGTAGCTTGCACATTTGTTTGAGTAAAATCCGTGGAAGGAATTTGTATTTGCTTTGCTGACTTTTCTTGAAAATCACGGAGTTGCCGTGATTTTCTTTAAATCTCTTACTTTAGTTTTAATCCCTGGACGATTATTAATATCCAGACACAATTGATTTTAATTGTGTTCTCGCGCTCCTGAGCGCGAACGGAGCTTAACGAGTTAAGAGCGTATTGGGATGTGACGATGTTGTCTTGCGCCGATGAGAGATAACAGAGCCTCAATATAATAATGATATATTTCCACGCTCCAATTATCTAGCCCAAAGTATCATTAAGAAATTGTGTTATATGTAGATACTAGATAACGGATTTTTTTTTATATACATGATAATTTAGGTTGTATTTAACACGTCAGCGGCAAAATAATCATTAATGCGCGACAATCAAATGATTAGTCGCCCGATTTAGGATTTTTAGTTGCTCATTCTGGATTTTTTATTTGCTCTGTTTATTATTTCTCTAATAATTTTAGATATTTTCATAAATAAATTTATAAGCAACCATGACTCGCAAACAAATATTCGTGTTCGTCACGAAAAAATGTCGAAAATTGAGCTTTGGAAGCAGTTGGCATTGATACGATACAAAAGAAGAGCCAGTCCAAAAGTACTCCAAATCGCGGTGCAGACAAAGCGAAATAAATAAATTTAAGAATCGTAGCGAGTGGAAAGAAGTAAGGTTTCTAGAGCCTCACGGGTACAAAGATCCAGCGGCTATGATCAGGGTATGCTGCGTATGCACGCTTGCTTGATAGTATAGCTAAATGACCGCTACCATGAGGTAGATTTGATGCTTCTGTGCCACCACTATGATGTATATAAACTAGTACTATTTTTTGATACTGATAAATTTTCGTTTGTTACAGGTACTTAGCTAAGCGTTCTGCAGATAGGTATTTTGGAATTCGCAGGTAGTGTAATCTTATTTCATTGTGGATTAGCGTTTAGTATTAAAGGTACATGATATTACCAGTATTTTGGGTTTCATCCAATATTATTGTTGTAAAAATTGAAATTCTAAGATATTCCCTGATTCCTAAAAGCATGATAATGTAAACAACGATAAATCGAGAACGGTATTGTGTAGGGAAAAATAAAGGCACCTTTTACAAACATTTTGAGGTGCATTTCTGGTAGCTCTCTTCGTTTTAGAGATATACACAAAAAAACTTCTGTAAAAATGTGTGACGTTTGACCCCCGGATAAAAAACAACGAACAAGCGAGATCAAAGGGGGACTATTGTCATAACATTTGTAATGACGCATTGAAGACCTATACAAAAATCTAGCTTCTTGCGAATTTATACTAACTGGAATGTCTATTAAGTAATTAAGGAAAGGATTATATTTAAATATAGTGTTTTTCTAAAATCAACATACGAATGTCTCGATTTTGAATAGGATTAGGAATTGCTAATGCTTCAAAAAATTATGTTACTTAAAAACTATATTTGCTTTAATTCGTCACCTACTTTAGAGTGAGATGAAGGCATGATGAAGGCAAAAAGCTTAAACTTCCATGTAATATAAAAACATCCTATTGAGTTGAATTAAATTGCCGCAATCATAGCTGACATGATAATTTTTCTAATATAAAATATAGAGTACTGAAATATTTTTACAAGCTTGATTATACTGTAATTACATAATTTATACGTTTCTAAGTTCATGTTATATATTTTTACCCGCACGTATATCACGTTGCCGTTGGTGTACCAACATAAAGAGTAGGTATTCTATCTTAGCCCACCCTGAAAGTCTGTTCCGTACTTCTTACAAACAAACTTACAAACTTGACCTCTTTATAATATTAGGGTAGATAACAGATTACATCCATCACAAATAATAGGTCTTTACCTATGAAATTGGCGTTTTTTTCTTACGCACTATTAGCTGTATAACTTCTTTGATTGAGTAGCTGTTTCAGTTTTACATTTTTATTACGAATGAGGACTATACTGACTACGGATTTGCATGTAAAATATAATTAGTTAAATATTTAATTTAAAAAAAGCAGAATCAACTCTAGGAATCGTTGTAACTTATTTACAGGCTTATTTTTTTGTCTAAATTATTTATGCAATATTGAACTAAGCCTTGCCCAATTATACACTCCAAACTTCAAAAGATTTGGCGACGGAGTTTTTTGAAATTTTAAATAACCTTAGTATACTTGAAACATATTTTATTGAAAATCTTCATAAAAATTGGCGTTGTTCCATACAAACTATTTTTTTTTAACTATAAATCCTAATGTTACAAAATTTGGAGGAAATAAGCGGACAACTCTCGGCTAAGTCTAGCATTAATAAATTATGAAAAAATCCAGTCTGTCCATGAGTTTGTAGGCATCAAATCGTCATTTCTGATGAAGAGATTAAAGAGTCATTTTCACATTTTTTCAGATTTTAACAATTGAAATATAATTTAATAACAGACAAAAATCTTATAGAGGGTAGTTTCAAAAAATAATAATAAGAAGAACCTAAAACAACTATTGAATTAAAGAAATTGCAAGTTTAGGTACAAAATAATAAAACGCCAATTTCATAGGTAAGAACCTAATATTAAGTTTATAGTACCTTAAAAAGAATTTTTTGACGCAAGACCGATTTAATAAAAATGTTTTCATCCCACCACTTCGGAAAGTGTAATTTTGCGCTTCGAAATCTGGCTGGAAAATTCTATTTTATTCGCTTGAGTGGCAAAGTAGATTTGAATTTAGAACATCACATATAATGAGTACTCAATATAATTGTAAATTCAAAACGTCATTAAACCTATTTAATGTAACCTCTATGGTGCCAAATTTATGATTAGAACTTTTTAAATTGTGAAAAAAATATTTTTCATTTTGTCATTTCCTCGCTGAGGTGGGATGAAAAGTTACGTATTGCACTCGAGTGGAAAGATTTTTCACCTTGTGCTCGTTTGTTTCCCTCGCTGACGCTCAGGATTCTAATTTAGAATCACTCGCTGCGCTCGTGATTCAACTTTAGAATCCTTCGCTTGCTCGGTCATCCAAATCGAGCACGCGGTTAAAAAGGAACTTTCCACTCTTGTATAATAAATAACTATTTTACTTTGGGATAAAGCTAAAATATAATAAATTTCTTACAACCTTATCTCCAAGCAGTAAAGCTAAAAATAACACTGGAACAATTTTTATGCCACTATGGAGTTTTAAAATAGCTACTCCCGCTAACAAGAATTCCTTTCATAGTAATAGTTTTACTGATACAATTATTTTAGATTATTCTCTTAAGATCGCGAAACATCTGCTCAAAATTATTATACCATTTTTTAAGGAATTTCTCAATCACGTCTTTCGAAGAACAAGCGAAAGGAAGATTTACCGTTTTTAATGAGACGTTCTTGGGGAAATGCCAAAAGAAGCTCTCAATTTTAAAAGCCTATCAAGTACTCGAGACAAAATAAGGAGTTTTCTTTTAGAAAGCTACTTAAACGATGATAATGCATTTTTTAGGTACTTAAATCTTTGTTATTTCATATCGAAGAATTCTGAAAAATTTTCCGTGAAATGTTTGTTTAAATTACTTCTCCAATGCGATATCAACATTTTTATGTAAATTTTTAAAAAGCGTCGGTGGCGTAGTGCTAAAGGGCGTGGTCTCCGACCCGGGAGGCACCGGTTTTACCCCGCCACGTACCAATGTGTTTTCAAATTTTTAATGCATATGTACGTTAAATCGATGCTTTTACGGTGAAGGAAAACATCGGGAAGAAACCTGCACACACCTATGAAGAGTTGTGTGTGGGGTAGGCTCGAGCACCTCGCTGGGGACATTATAATATTATTATGAGCTGTTGATGATGATTGTAAATTTTTAGTTTTACTTTTAATATCCTAATTTTATGTCTTATTTTTTTATTTAATGTGAACTGATCTATAGTAGATTGAAATAGGGGATGAAAGGTGGCTTATGTCAATGTGGTTTCCCAACATATAATCTATGTTTGAACCAAACTTAATCAAAATCGGTCTAATAGTTTTTGAGTTAATTAGTTACAATCATACAAATCTTTCCTCTTCAACTATTAGTATAGATATATCTGGAGCACAACACGTATTCATTTGTTTTTATTTGGAAAACCAAAGCTGCTCATAGCCGAGGGTTCCGTAGATTTATTTTGTATGTCGACTTAAGTCCTGTAGCGCATCAATGATGTTTGCTGAAGCGTTAGTTAATCCCTACCATTATCTCTTCGTTTACGGTTTGGTCCCATAATAAGGCATTAGCTGATGAGAGACCGTAAATAGGATACAGTTCGTGAGCTCTTAATATCGGGCGCGGTCTTAAGAGATGACCGTTATTGGTTATTTATCTGTTCTTACAAAGCGATAAACACCGAACCGTAATCTGGGGGCTTACTCACTATAAGACTCTGCGATAATTGTATGGGATTTCTTTCTTTCCCATAGTGTTTTTATTCCTGATTTACTTCCATATTTTTGTCACATTTCAACTTTGCCATAATTGTTTTTTGGCATACTAGCCGTATTTAAGTTGGCTTAGTTATCATTTGGTTAATTTGTTTTCTGATGCCCGTGTGATGCCGGCAGAGTAGAACAGCATCACCCCATATTCGGCAATGGGGTATTGATCATCGTATTCCGTCCACCAATCCGCATTGGGAAAATGTGGTGCATTACTGCCTAAACATCCTTCGATGACAAGGAGAGGCCTTGTGTCCCAGCAGTGGGTCGAATTATAAAGGCTGTTATGATGTAAATTTGTTTTCGTCTAATATTAATTCGCATATTGTATATTATATAAATACCTGCATATTTGTACGATCTGGAGGGTCAGGGTTATTTTTTATGACTAAGCAAGGCTAACTTTAGTAGGGTAAATTTCTCGCATTCGATCTGTCGAGCTTTTATAAAATTAAGTGTGGTTTGAAAGACGATATAGTGACAAAAATTGACCAAAAGGATGAATGAATCGGAAGTGAACGCAGATGCAGTATGGGGAAGTAAAATTTAACGATCAAATCGAAGCCGTCTTGAAAATCGGCTGTTATTGATCAGCAAATATTTCGCTGGCGAACCCTAAAACTCTTATGGAAAATAGCAATAAATCATGATGGCATCGAGTAACATTGGTCGATCACAGGCAGATATCAATCACGTGACGATCTTACGTATTTCCGTCCCAGCGAAATATTATGACATGTATTAAGCTCAGACCAATGGAAGACTTTTTTATTGGTCTGAGGAATAAAGACAGATAGCACTGTGAGGTAATACAGTTTAAACCTTTGTTTTAACAGATCCAATCTGTAGGACTCCGCTGAATATCGAGATATAACGTGCCTGCCCTGCAACAGTTAACAGGTAATGTGTGTGTTGCGTGAAAAAGATCTATGCCCCAAAACACCAAAGGTTGCTCACAGTTACGGTGAACTTATACAAAGTACATAACACTATAAAGTACGCGCCTTTCCTTATTAAGCATAAGTTAGGCTATGCTCTCCATATAGCAGTGTCTTGCAAAATATATACCTCTCCGGATCTAATGCCCAAAAGACTTAGATAGCAGAAGACTATATCGTCTAGAAATCATGTAACGGAATATGGGTAGGTAAGTACTTAGAGGATCGAGGATCCTCTAAAGTCAAAGGTCTTCGCCTCCGTAGAAATTAGTGACGCAATAGAAACCATTGGTTGGTAGAAATAGTTGTCCGAAAAATCCTTTTGGTAAAGCTTACCAGTTTTAGACACAAACGATGGGGCGAAGTGGGGACATATTATTTTTTAAAATCAAGTGTGCATGTATAATTATATAATAAGCATGACACACCCGTAATTGTGAGATAAATATGCTATACCAGTGCCTTACCTCTATTTATCAACCCCAAATTGCCGAGATTCAAAATCAAATACGAATAAGTGATTGATGCCATTGTCCTTCGGTTGGCACTATTGTTATAATGTTTCAATAAAAAATGTTAAAATATTGAGTTTCGAATATAGGAATGGAAACTGCTGCTAAAAAAAGAAAATTCAATGCGACGAATTTGAATGAAAGTCATCATAAACCGATGTTTGCAGTACGTATACGAGTTAGTGTTGGTTGTTGAGGAGATGTTATCGATAATGTCGATATTTTTATTATAATTCGTATTCAATTATATTTTTATTAATTTCTGTTTTAGATTTTACATCTGGATTATTTTTCATTTCAAAACTTTTGTTGTTATTGTGCCCAACTTTTTTATTAAAATATCTAGCAAATGATTCTATTCCACCTGATGGTAAGCAAAAGTGGATCTGAAATTTAGATACTTATAGCTAGTGCGTGAGGTAAATCGCCTCGCTAGCCACCCTCGCCTTGCCGACGTGCATTTGTTAGAGATATACCTAAGTTACTTTGGGAACTCTTCTAATACAGGTTTGTGTAAGCTTAATAGAAGGGCTCCCAAACCATGTAATAGCTGATAATAAAAGTTTTAATTTTATTTATTTATTTATAGTAAACACATTTGTATTCACAATGCACCAATAAGTACAAATATATTTAATGCTAAAAATACAAAAAAAAATATCTGGTTCATATATCTTAAATACCAATACAGTTTTAGCTTGTATGTAAATAAATAGATTTTTAGTCTGTCATAAATTACAAAACCGTTATTTTACAAATAACACAATATAAGTGTAATAAAATCTTAAACCTTAGTTAATTTTCATCATTTCAGCGAAGAGACGAGAGACTGTTGGACATAGGCCTACAATTAATTTTACTAGCTACACTTAAGTGAATATACCTATAAGTACCTATAGAATAAATATAAGTACCTATAGATGTTGCTGATTACTTATTATGCTTTATGCTTGCCTATCATCACCATAATCGTTTGAGATCCCTAGATTATCGATATACAAACGATAAGGGCATCCCTAATACGCGAGGCATTGTTGTCGGCGGCCTATTGATGGTGTATTTGTATTGAAACTGTAAACTGTTATTGGCGTCTATTGGCAAAAAATGTTTGCGGCTTTTTTCAACATCGAGATTTTATGTGATTACAGTACGTTCGTAGCGCCCAATCAGATTGGAAATGTGATCAAACTCAGTTGACAGGTAAAATTTGAATCTGAATTGGAATGATTTAATAGCAAAGTATTTAAAAGTTATTTGTGCTACGTTTCTAATGTGATAGATTATACGTTTCTAAAACTAATTGATATATCCTTCAGAAAGAAAGAAGTCTTATTTTCGATTTGAAGAGGCATTTCGGTATAGACTTTTCATAAACAACAATGGACTACCCAGACAATAAAAATAGATTACTTCGAACTTTATCTATTTCAGTCAGCTAATAATATAGAATAGGCCGCGCGCGACAAATTTATTCATTGAAATTTGTCTAGTCTGTGTATCAGACTAATTCTAATTTTATGCAAGAAGATCGGAGGAGTCCAATTTAGTTACACCTGCTGCTACATTGTTATTCAATTATCTAAAGGTTTCATATAAGAAAGCCGACATTTTTTATTCTAGCTGTCTCGCCCACGCGTTGCTGTGGTAATTTCATACTACTGACCTATTGTATCTACAATAAAAAAAATGACTACTTATCAAGATAAAAACTATCCTATCTCTTAAGTTGGATCAAACTGCACACGGTGTACAAATTTGATTAAAATCGGTTTTAGGAGTCCATCGTGGCAAACAACGTGACACGTAATTTATATATATTAAGATTAAACACAATAGTTGTGACTAGATTGATTTTGAAGATTTATATTTATATTTTTATTCGAAGAGAGGTAGGGCAAGGGCTCAGAATGTGTCTACTGGTGAATAAAGTTTCCAGATGTCAGGGTTAGCAATGTCCGAGAAATACCTTCATGTTGAATTACGATAATTGCTTAACGGACCGTATAAGGTGGGCTGTATCATTGTTAATCATCCTTACAGTAAAAATATTTGGAATATCATATAAAATGAACCCGTTATTTTCTTTAATAAAATACAAGGGTACAGGAATTCAGAGGTTGAAGATTAATGGAATAACGCATGAAATAATATTATGTATTAGGTTCTCGAATGGCGGCCGAGTTCCGGCAGACGCAGCGTTGGTAGGCCTCCCACAAGCTGGACAGATAATATGGTAAAAGTTGCAGGAAGCGCAGGTTCGATTGGGTTGAAGATTTTTGGGGAGGTCTGTATCCAACAGTGGGTGTATTTCAGCTAAAATGGTGATGAAATAAGTTATCGATAAAATATATTGAGTGTGGCCCCTCACTATTCTTATGGAAATTAGGGTCCATTGTTGACAATACCGTGGGCGTCGCCAACTAATCACGGGGGTGCCACTTTTGTAATCAAAATATAATTGGAACCCTCCAACTAAGAAACAAAAAAATTAAACAGGTCCTATACAAGCTATAGTTATAAAACCTTCTGTCCACACCGGTAATGAATCTCAAACAACAGCTATTGACAAACACTCTTCAAACAGTTGATTGGGAAATTTTGTTGACAGTCAAACTGTTTGTCACCAACAGAGTAATAGGGCGAAAATTTGTGAAATAACCCTCGGGTGGGATTCTAACTTAATTTATTGTGGTTTTGTTGAATTTTAATGGCTGTTTTCATAAGTGTTACGTGCTATGCGCCCTCACTGAAATATGAGGTGGGCGTTAGCGTTTTAGGGATAGAAAAGTTTTACAATACATTTCAATTACAGTTGTCTATTTATAGGTATTCTATTAACCAAATGTGTTTGGATGTGGCCTATTTGAGTCAAACCTAATGCAAAGAATTTTCGGTCGTAATGAACAAAAAGTATATAATTATACTTTAAACATATATTATAGTTAGTGATTCCTTTAATGATTTTCAAGTCCATCCATCAACTTCTTTTCGAGTGGACATAAACATACCGATCCTGAATTTAATGGAAGATTGAACACAAAGAGAAAATTATATTTGCATGAAAATAAATGAGTGGAAAACATTTAGGAGTGAGGGGATTCGTAGAAGAGCAAAAGCGCTCGACATATTCCAAACAATGAGCGAATGCACAATGCACATTTCGCGAGATTGATGCCGTCGATGAGTTTTCCTACTATATATTGTAACAGTTATTATTGGCGCAGCGTTATTTTCTATATGTTCACTTTTTGGTGCAAACAACGAAATTAATTCTTATTATAAACGGTTTAAAATTTATTATACCTAATGAAATTTTGCTCTTATGACTTTCCAGTGTTTGCAAGGGAGTCAGATCTTAATCAAATACAGTAAAAACGTACTCTGCACTTCAAATTAAACCCGTTGTAGCATTGCAGAGCGCTATCACAATAAAACTTTTATGCTCCATATGCCGCTGGACATAGTGTTGAAATGGCAAACATTGTATCTACGAAGCAAATGCTCGTTGACTTTATGTGAGAAGAGAGTTCAAAGATCGGATGTTTCATATATGTTAGGCTCACTAAAATTCCGGAATGAATAATATATAAATTCTATGACTGGTTAAAAATTAATTTACCTATTGTTTTTCAAATCAAAAACGAAAAAGAGTTATTAATGTAAATGTTTTAAATGGTTCAAAATCCTATCCTTTACTCTACTTTACTTATAGGTTACGGACGAAATCAATTTAAATTATTATTATTACGCTGGCGAAGTCAATATAATCTCCTTGTCCTTCTCAAAATATTCTCTCTTAGCTTTAATCCACTTTTAATAGTAATAAACCGATTTAAAGTAATTTATACATCTCATGCTTGCTTGAGAATTGCGAAATGACGTAAAGCAACAATGTTTTCGCTGTTAACAGCAGTAGATTCTTCCATCACGAAATTGGTTACTTAGGGACTGAAGACGCTTAGGCGTCAAAATATACTTATATAAAAACCGTAGCTTCGTAAATCATACTATGAAAAAGTTCACGGCTTAAATCCATAGGTACGCAATATTTAAAATGGCCCAAAAAAAAAACAAGTGAGAAATAGATGAAATAATCTGATTAAAGACAAGGAGTTCTATCACGTTCTATTTTCAAATGTTGGAATAGGTTTTTAAGTGAACGCTTTGAGGGTTGCTTGACTGATGTACCCTGCACCCTGATGAAATTAGCGTGATTGTTAACTGTCATAATGTTGCAAGTGTGTTTGACTGCGTGCATTTGTGATCGATGACAGCCCTAACTCTATTACAATATAAAATGAAGTTCAATTTAGCAGAATCAAAGCCACAATGACTCCTTCCGCATTCTGTTAAAACTTAAAAAATCTTCGCGAGCTTGAAGTTGTGAAACCATTCTCAAGCGAGTGCACTATTTTAAGTAAACTTATCTCAACCACGAACTGAGAGAAAAATTTTATGCGGGATAGAAATTAATAATCTTGAAGATTTCCGGCATCTTAACTTCGTTTCTTTTTAGAAACTTTTGGTTTTAAAACGGATCTGAATCATTGAAATTTAACCTTATTGTTTCACAACAACAGATATTTGTTGAAATTTCTGGCAATACCGCTAAGGTCGTTTGTTCCAGACGTGAGTGCAATGGACTAGAACAAAATACTAAGGATTCTTTCTCTTACTGGTTTTGTGTAACCAAATGTTACCTAAGGCACGGCGCGCACTGGTGACTATTTTGTCACTGTTATCAAGCGCATGGATATGTATGCACATTTGGTGTATTTCCATACATTCCACGAGAGTGACAACATAATCACCGTGATGAAAGTCACCAGTGCGCGCCTGCTCTAAGGCTCTACTCAACCCCTATTGTATGTATGTGTGTGTGGAACACAATAATGTTTTTGACATTGTTATTAAAGCGCAAACTTTGATGAGACAGTGAAAGATACCCAGGCGGACTTAAAATACGCCCTGAGACTAACCAAATATCATGTCTGAGCCTATTATGACGTTGAATTTATAAGTAACACCTAATACCTAATTAACAAAGCGTGTTTCCAAATTGGCACTTAATTTGAGAAGACAAAACTGAATGTACAGAACAATTAACAGATTTCGCAATGGTCCACAAACACGGCGTGTGGTTCCTAATGGACGAAGCAAGTTATGACAGCAACGAGGTCTAATGGACAGTTGCAATTCAATTAACAATTAATTTCGACATCGCACTGACGTAGCACAGTGCACGCACTATCGAACACGTACACTGGTACATTGTCTGAGCAATGTTCGTAGGTGGAAAGCAAACTTTAGAAAAGCTGATGGGCTCATGCTTGTAGTAGTGTATTGTTGGATTAGATATTCGATATGTGAGTTTTGTAACATAAGGTTCTGTGTGCAAACTCATTATTGCACACCACACTCAATTCAATCCTTTATTGCCATTCCACAATGGTCCTCACAACCATTGTGGAATGGCAATAAACGATTGAATTGATGTGGTAGCATTATCACTACATAGTATAAAACAAAGTCGCTATTCGCCGTCGGTTTGTCCCTATGTATGCTTAGATCTTTAAAACTACGCAACGGATTTTAATGAGGTTTTTTTTTAATAGATAGAGTGATTCTTAAGGAAGGTTTATATCTATAATACATGCATATTTACATAAGCATTGCACCCGTGCAAAGCCGGGGCGGGTCGCTAGTTATAACATAAAAAACATTACATCATGGACCCTGTCGGGCGCAGCAAATTAAAAACTAGAAGAATGTGATGAAAATTTATTATTATTATGATTTATTAACTTTAATTTTACTAATAATAATAATATATTTCCACGCTCGCACTAATTATCTAGCCCAAAGTAAGTATCATCAAAAACTTGTGTTATGGATACTAGATAACGGACAATTTTTAATATACATAATAATTTTTAGATAACTTTATAAATAAACTTAAATAAATATATAATCAACCATGACTCGTCAACAAATATTCGTGTTCGTCACACAAACATTTGCCGCTACCTGGATTCGAACCCGGACCGCTTGATGTGTCAGCCATACTGACCACTCTGCCACGGAGGCGTCAAATGTGACAAAGGTTAGAAATAGACACTCATTACATCACTCACATTTTAAGTTTTTATTTTGTATAGAATTCGTTTACGAATCACACTTGGACTAGAAGCACCTTGGACTAGACCAGTGGTCGGCAAAGTGCGGTTCTTTGGCTCTGGCACAAATTTCCACGAAAGGCGCAATAATAATTTCATAAAAAAAACTGATGCAAAGCACATTGTTCGCATTAACAAATATTTATTAAGTCTGAAATTTAGTTTTATTTAGTTACTGTATAAAGTTTACTAAACAAGCAGATTTGGCTCCCAATTTTTTTAAAATTATTGTCATGTTCATATTTGTTTTTTTGGCTCATAAGATTGCCGACCTGGACTAGACCATAGTTTCTAAAACTAAATTTGCGCTCCACCCAGTTACAGAATATGTTTTTTTAGAGTCCCTAGCCTAATTGTACTTACCATATATCGCGAACTTAAAACGGCTACCGTATATCTCAATGCCCCTAAATTTTCTCTCAGTTTCTACTGCTCCCCTGAAAGTCTCCAATGCTTACAAGGAGGCGTTATCACCCACTTAGAGAATCTATGGGCTCGCCCAACATATAATACCCAATAAACTCCATCAATACTTTCTGAGTCTTTTAAGGGGACACTGCATCGAAATGCCTCCGGGCTGTCCGACCACACCTACAGTCCTCTTTCCTTGGGCCTTTTTCTGATTAAAGTTTATTAATATTTTTCTAGGTTATATTTAGTTTATTTACAAATAACAGCTTACCCAAAATCCTTTTAAGGCACGTTCTATTGATAATCAATGTGCGAAACAACGATTATTAAACTTCTTAATCTAATTATGGTCGTGTCTGATAAATTTAATTCCCCGATTCCATAGGTGTCCAACTTTCCGTAAAATCGCAAAGTTTTGTAATTATAAACGGAGTAATTATTGGTTAAATTATTAACATTTATTAAGAAGTGTCATAAAACAGAATCTACTCGACGAGAATCTTGAAGAACTTAAAGTTCTCAATCTTTATTTAATTAGCGCAAAGAGGGAGAGTAATATAGAATTATAAATGAATAACGTAGAGAATTACAACTGGTTGCACTCGAGACTTTTGACAATTTCGTAAATTGAAACTGAACATTTTATATTTATAAATGGAACAAGTCATGTCTATGAATTAAGTTAACTTTTATGTTACTTTTTGCAAAATTGTAAAACGTTAAACGTCGTGCAACTTACCGTTAAAATTAATGCATACTGATACAGGTTGTTTAATAGATACATATTTTAGTTTATAATTTATAATCTAACTCCAAAGTACTACTCTGTCAAGAAAGTATCGGGAAAAGATCAATAATACACAAAATATTAGTTATTCATCTAAATTTATTTTATCACCTTCAAAGTATGCTCCTTCAGAAACGATACACATACAACAAAGAATAATTCAATCACCAAAACATTTTTTAAACGGTGTTTCCAGAATTGAGTTCCGTTTTCGCCGCGAATTCTCTTCTACCGTTGACTAGTTTGCATGTCAAACTCGTAAACCCACGTCTCGTCACCAGTAACAATGCGTTTCATGAATGTTGGGTTGGAGTTGACTCATTTTAGCATATCCTCAGCGACTCTCATGCCATACCTACATTGTATAAATTAAATATTTAGAAATATAATTTTGTATGTATTTTAAATGACATAAAAACAATAATAATAATTATAATATCGTCAACTGGAGTTATCCCAACATCACTGCACACTAGTCTAAACGACCTTAATCTACATCCACTCACCTACATATCACTTCAGAAAGCCGTTATACTAAATACTTGTAGAATAGTCCGAATTTTTTTATCACATTATTCAAAGTAATTCTGTAATAACCTTTCTTGCTTGGCTTCCAGACTTCATGATATGGTTCTGCCTCAAATTTGAGCGATGTCAAAATGTAAAAAGATAGATAATAATAGTCTTTATTCTCTTCACAATATAATTAATAGTTTTAGCTTCAGATTATTGTGAAGACTGGAGCTTGAAATAGGATAAAGATAACCTATCATACAAGACACTATCCTTCCACCTCCAGCATGATTTGTCCTTATTTCGCATTCCACAGACTCAGTGTGCGAGTACCGGGTCCATGCAGAGAGGGGAACCAGCAGAAGCAGTGCCCGGGACTTGTGAACCAGGTGTAGGGGCACTCCCCTTCACTACCAAGACTTCTCCCTCCATCGCCTAGACTTTTTTTGTTGACTAGGAGGTCAAATGCATTTACGCATCGTCCCTGCGGGGTGGTGCCAAGCGCAGGGGATATGTGGGACTCGAGGTAAAGGCGTTCCCTCCATACCCACTAAATATCCTCCCCAGCCTGACCTTCAGTGCGCTATTACGGTACGGCTCGGGATCTGCGCACGTAAGCGCAACTGAGTCCCAACGCTGCCCGTCTAGCCAATTGGTGCAAGGAGTGCACCAATTGGTGGCGAGCAGCCACTCCTCCACCGACGGCTGCTCGACCTGGCGCGTCCTCTTGACAAGGACACTGGGAGCAGCCATCGGACCGCACCCGGGGGGCTTCGGGCGTGGTCGTGGCCCTGAAAAAGGCCGTCCGGAACTAGCCGTGGTGGGAAAAGAAAAAAACTCGACGATGGCATGTGACTTCGAATGCCAAGGGAACACACTTGACAACAAAAGCCATACACCCGCCGAGAAAGTTTCCCCACCACGTTACCAAGGTCCGCCACGAGGAGGCTTCAGATATGTTTGATACGATTCCGAATAGTTCAATATTTTTAAGTATCCTATATATGTTAATCCAATTAACAATATGAAGAGACATATTTCCCATCTGCCTAATATTACAACAATAGAATTACAATTTGGCAGCTCATCTACCGGTGTGTAATTAAAGCCGTGTGTTTGAATTATTTCACAATAGATTAAACTCGTTTACAAGTATGTGATCCCTGTGGGCATGTGACAAGCTTCCTATCAATAGAGCTCAATTAATGTGTAATTAAACTGATCGGTTTCAGTAAGTGGTATGAGTATTTACCTATGGGGATACTGATACAGTATCTCATGTTTATTCTCATTATACTTCAACGGTGCTTCCAGCATACTATCCGCCTGGTAGTTTTTATAATATGTATAACGCTGTTGGCTGAAGATGGCCGTTCTAGCGTCACGGTAGACCGTAGTTTTATGCGAGGACTTTGATGGACTTACGAAGGTCAATTATTGACGCCGCAGAGGTTTTCTGTTCTACAGGTATTTCCTACCGACCTCCAATAGAGGATTCTTACTTAGCTCCAATAGTTTCCGAGTGATGTCACTTTTTTATTTTGATAAGACCTTTATTCAAGATTTTTTTAATACACTAAAATGTATTATATCATTCCCTCCATCCTACAATCCTGGGTCATTCAAAAGAGGCGCGAAGAAGCACCTTGCAGGTCGGCAAAGTGAGGGTGGCTAGCGTGGTATCTCTCGCATCATTTCTCTTCGCATTTTAAATTTACCGTCTTAAGGTCATATCAGCATCAGCCAGACGCCGCCGTGGTGGAGTGGTCAGTAACGCTGCCTACACATCGGGCGGTCCGGGTTCGAGTCCTGGTAGTGGCAAATGTTAGTGTGATGAACACGAGCATTTGTTCATGAGTCATGATTGTTTATATATTTATTTAAAAACATATCTAGATTACTAAGTATATTTGTCCGTTATCTAGTATCCATAACACAAAATAAATCTTTAAGATACTTAATTTGGGCTAGATAATAGGTGTGAGCGTAGAAATATATTAGATTATATTATTATATCAGACTAATCAGCTTGGAAAGGGAATGTCACCGTATGGCCTCTTTTTACTATGACAAAGAGGCGATACGCTGTTCTGTAGTCACCGTTCCGTTCATGGTAAAAAGAGAAGATACAGTTCCATTCTCTTCCGATAATTGTGCTGCGACCTTTATTGTTAACGCTTGATGATCGTTCTAAAATTGCTTACCATCCTCTTAACTCAATTCTATTCTTAATGGCGTCGCGATACATAAGCCTTACGAATTTCGCCAATATCATCATCATCATCATCATCAACAGCTCATATAATATCCCCACCGCGGGGTTCGAGCCTACCCCACATGAGGGGCGATTAGGCCTTAGTCAACCACGCTGGCCAAGTGCGGGTTGGTCGACTTCACACACAACCTAAGAATTTCTTCATTGGTGTGTGCAAGTTTCCTCACGATGTTTTCCTTCACCATAAAAGCGTCGATTAAACTTACATATGAATTCAAAATTTGAAAGCACATTGGTACGTGGCGGGGATCGAATCAGTGCCTCCCGAGTAGGGGACGACGCTCTTACGCACTAGGTACGCCACCGAAGCTTCGCCAATATCAAAGTAACAATAAATTGTACGGTCGATAGAGTAAAAAATGGAGTCTCTCAACACGCGTTATTACAACAAGGACTAGGGCGAAACGCCATCCTCTTAACTCGTGCCGCTCTGCAGATCTTACTGAACTAAAGAAGAAACAAAATGACGGATTACCTGAACATTTTAACAGTATGCTACACTCACGTGCAACAAAATCGACTCGCCTCGTAGGTGTCGATTCTTAATATATCGGTATATAAAAATAGGATTAGATAAACAAAACCAGTAAATATAATATGAATGTATATTTCATAAGCTTTATTTAATCTACTCTAAACATCGATAAACGAAGTATTGGTGACAATAGACTAATTTCTTCGAAAACCCTGGTTTCTCGTTTTTACGTGATACGCCATTTCTGTGACTATATGCAGAGTGTTCAGAGTTAATTGAATCATTGTTTGTTGAATAATCGATTAATCTTACAGATTTATTGACCCTTAAAATTCAGCTGATTTCCTCATAAATTTTAGCTCTTTTGATTAAAAATTTTAGCATTTGGTTTTCAATTTGTAAAATCAATAAACCAAAATCTATCACAGTAAAAACTGGTCTAATATAAGCTTAGGTTCTTGTTTAAAACACGGGGTCTAAAATTATTATTTACTAATTGTAGATTTTGATTAGAGAGTTCTGAACCAAAGCCTATCGATGAGTCGATTTCATTGCACGTAAGTGTAGTTATGTTTTGCTGAAAGAATCATTGCAAGTTACTGCATTCCACTTAAATTTGTATAACCACCGCACAAATATTTTAGCCTAATCAATGACGCAACTAATTAGCCGGAGACAGACCATTAGAAATGATATAATCGCTTAATAGTAATGGGCTGTTAAATTAGGCGAGGTGTCAATTTTTATTGCTAATAACGAGTTAGTTGTTTGCGAATTGAGTACTGAGTCTTGTGTTAGTTTGATGAGTTGTGAATTAAGTTTTATTTAAGATTGTAGTCGCTTACTTATTGTAGTCTCTGATACACTTTCTGGGTTGGCTGGTAGAGATCTCTAGTAAAGATAAGTTCGCCCTTGCATACGATTGTTAATTATTATCTGTATTCTGTGATAAAGAGTTATGTTACTTTGAATAAAAGAAGATTTAGTTATTTGGAAATACAACTTGTTAATTAAAATTGTGTGACATTTTCATCGGTTCTTCCGTTTACTGGTTTAATTTGTGACACTGTAAGTATTATTTTCTGATTATTATAGGTTTTAAGTTTTTGCAATTTAATAGCATTCAACAAAGAGAACGATAGAACTACGAGAATTTGTATGTTCATTTTAAAATACTTTTGTCTAAAAAAACATGTATCAAATAAGAGTTACTAAAAAGCAATATTGATTGATTTGCACGTGTATAACAAAACTTAAAAGAGGAAAAACGATTCCTATTTAAAATAATTATTCGATAACGATGACTATTCGACAGCATTCGACACCATTCGATTTTTAGACAACAAGATTAAGAAAATGTGTAAGAAAACTAATTGTGAGGAATTTTAACTGTCTCTAAGTTATTATTTTTCAGCTATTCACAGTTTGTATTAGCTGTATGTTCGCTATATAGGCTACCACACCTAGGAAACACTCTACTTTCTTAAAAGGGTTCAGTCAACAGCCTTCGAAAAAAGATAAAAAGAGTTTATCATCAAATTTATAATTTCATTTTGTTAAAAATCTTTGTTTATCAGGTTTAGAGACAAACGAACCTCAACCCGATGTTTATGTTATTTATGATCCATTCTGTATTCCGTAGACATTAATGTCAGGTTTTCCTCGTAATCTCAGTTCCGTTATCAAATATTAACTGAATGCAGCAATTTGGCTGGCTTCCAGCATATTTGGCTGCGTATCCCCTATTGGCGGTGTGACTGCGATATTTTATGATGCTCTACTTAAAAGACAAAAAATTAGCAATGAAAATGAGAAGAATCTTACAAGACTAATTATTTGATCATCATAGCAGTCGAGAGAGGTCTACATACTGTTGAACATATGCCTCCCCCAACGATTTCCAACTCGATCGGTCCTGCCTGCGCTGCCCGTGGCCTTTACCAGATAGTCAGTTCACCAGTTCACCTTCAGGGGTCTACCAACGCTGCGTCTCACGGTACACGGCAGCCATTCGAGGACCTTTCGGTACATCACAGTACCAACAGCCGTCAGTCCTCCTAATTATTTTGAAAAAGAAGATTTTTTACTTGATTAAGTTTGTTGGGAGAAGCTTATTGTATCTGCTCTAATCTCTTTACTAGGTGGTAGACCCATATGTAGGGTCGTCTGGGTAGGTATCACCGCCTTTCTTATTTCTGCCGTGAAGCAGTTCACTGTGTTTCGGATTGAAAGGAAAGGTAGCTAGTATAGTTACTGGGCATGAAAGGCATATCATCTTAGTCCCCAGGATGGCAACGCACTTACAGTGTTAATAATAATACTTACAGTGTTAAATGATTTACCCTTGATATTGCAAGTGTCTATAGGCGACTGTAACCACTTAACACCAGGTGGGCCGCAAGCTTGTTTACCAATTCGTAATATATATAAAAAATAGGCTTTTCGCTATCATCTGACCTGATGGTTCCTTTCTACTCGAACGCCCTAGAGACTTTAAGCCGAGTTTAGCAGAGAAACTCTCCTGGAGATGCTCGCCAACTATAAATGCTTTTCTTTAGTTTGCATGGATGCTAGAGAACTAACCAATGTCCCCCCGCCTAGTTAAACAACTCCGGTGACATTGTGAAGGTAATCTGCGGTCAGCAGCAATAGACAGTCAGGAGTTTCTCCTGAGTTCTTGTTGTAATGACACGTGTGTGTTCATCATCATCATTACAGCCTTTCTTATTCGACCCACTGCTGGGACACAAGGCCTCTCCTTGTCATTGAAGGAGGTTTAGGCACGCTTGCCAAATGCGGATTGGTGGACGGAGTATAAGGTGACCAATGTACCCCTTTGCTGATCCATTAGTCGCCTTCTACGACACCCAATGGAGCATTTGGGGTGATGCTATTCTACTTTGCCGGCATCACGCGGCCACAATGGCAGTTTGAATGCCCACGGCGTAATGGCACTAAATCTTAAACATCCAATGACATTACCTTTTTAAATACTTTTCTCTTTATCTGTTAAGTATTGTTCCTATTTTTATATATAATGTCAGCGATTTATATCGATTCCCGGTTGCGATAGTTGCAATCAGTCGGTATCAAAGCCAGAAGACAAAACCGAAGCTACAATTGCAACTTTGCTATGTGACCCGTGCCGCTCGGCATTTGTCAGGCGTAGAATTTGTCTTTGTTCTGTGCTAAGGCAATATCGAGGCCATAGACTTACGCAGCTTGAAGCTTAGACGATTCGAGAATAAAGTTTATTTTGGCTTTTATTGGTGCTTTTAAATTAATTGTTTTGACGAGATGATATATTTTTATGGGATCCAATTAATTTTAAATCCATCTACTGGCAATAAAAAAATCTCATCAGATCCATTTCTAAAAGGACAGATTTAATGCAAAAAACCACACTAACTACTTAGACTCAAGATGATGATAACCACAGACTTTTTGTGGAGCAACATGAAGCAAGACGATAAACTATCTTTATCTTTGTAGAGCTACAAAGATAAAGATAGTTTATCGTCTTGCTTCATGTTGCTCCACAAAAAGTCTGTGGTATAAATTCACTCAACTAAAAGTATAAATTAGCTCTAATTTATACTTTTAGTTGAGTGTTGCTCATCGCGTTCAAACGATTATCATAAATTAACAAACTATAGAACTTTTATCGAAAATTTTTGATTTGATTCTTGGGAGTACCAGTTTATCGTAATGCCTCATAAGGACTTTTCTCACTGTCATATCTGGTATAGTCTTTAACTTTGACCCGTGGGTTCTAACCCTACCTTACATATTTCTAGAATATATTAGGTTGGGGAAAAAGTCTTTTCGCATTATAGTATGTATAAACTTGTAATAAAATCTCTTTGGCTATACTATTTGTATCTGGCTGGTTTTGGTATCATTGAAAGTTTAAATTTTAAAGAACATAATTCCAAATTCAAATTAGGAAAATGTGTGATTTTCATTTGTTTTTCGTACCGTCAAGATGAGTGAATCTAATGAAGAAATTCGATACATTTTAAAATTTTACTACAAAAAAGGTAAAAATGCAACGCAAGCCGCGAAAAAAATTTGCGATGTTTATGGACCTAGTGCAGTGTCTGTGAGAGTAGCACAAATTTGGTTTAAGCGTTTTCAATCCGGATATTTTGATGTCAAAGATGCACGTCGCTCTGGTCGCCCTATTACAGATAAAATGGATGCCATTTTTGAAAAAGTGGAGCAAGATCGGCATGTCAGTAGTTACGACGTAGCTGAAGAACTGGGAATTGACCACAAAACAGTTTTGGCGCATTTGAAAAAAACTGGGTACACAAAAAAGCTCGACATTTGGGTACCTCACGAGCTCACTGAAAGAAACCTAATGAACCGTGTACTCATTTGTGATTCTTTATTACGACGTAATGAAACCGAACCATTTTTGAAGAAGCTGATAACTGGTGATGAAAAGTGGATCACGTACGACAAGAACGTGCGAAAAAGGTCGTGGTTAAAGGCCGGTCAGGCTTCACAGACTGTGGCAAAACCCGGGTTAACTCGCAACAAGGTGATGCTGTGTGTGTGGTGGGATTGGAAGGGCATTATTCATTATGAGCTGTTACCACCAGGCAGGACCATCGATTCTGAACTCTACTGCGAACAACTGATGAGATTAAAGCAAGAAGTTGAGAGAAAGCGGCCGGAATTAATCAACAGAAGGGGTGTGGTTTTTCATCATGATAACGCTAGACCTCACACATCTTTAGCCACTCAGCAAAAATTAAGAGAGTTTGGCTGGGAGGTGTTAATGCATCCGCCATGTTTTGAATTTTCTTAAAAAATGCGAAGAAACTTTTACCCCAACATATTAAATTGAAGTAAATTTTAAGATTTTCCTTGAATATAATCTCTAAGCGTTTCGTTATTCTGTTTACGAAATATTATTCTTAATCAACGTTTTGCAGGACAAACGTGCTAGTTATATTAAAAGCAATTCCTTTAAAATAACTAGTAAAATGGCAATAATATAATGGCATAAACTTAAAATTAAGTAAATATTAGCATCGTAGGCATTTAAAGCTTGTTGTTTTTAATTAAATTGTAATATTTCATACGACGTGCTATTTAATTACAGGGAACTTGTAATATTAATTAACAACATTTTAGAAGTAATTTTCCGGGTATTTCATTAGTAAGGGTTAAACCTTATTATTGTTATACGTAACAAAGCTATTGCGTTATTCGTACATTCTTATTCGTTCTTTGAAGTTACGTAAGAATCTGATACTCTGATGAATGATCAAAAATTCTTCAACTGTTTTCCTCTGTACTTCAAAAGGCCCGATAAAGTGGCGGTCGTGTTGTAAGACGCCAGTTGTAAAGAAGAAGTTTCATTAAGGGTCGGAAATAGTTTCTCGTAAAATTATGACATCAGACTAGTATTATATCAGGTAACCACTTCTGTAGACTAGCAGTTCGTCCACTAAATAGCCAGACCCAGGGGTGTGCAAATATGGTTGATGGTACGATTTATTTGAACGCCGTCTGGCTAGTTACCATCATATTATCGATATCTGTCGCCATAACATTATTCACCAGTATTTGTGGTGGAAGAAATATTTCACTTGGGTATAGAACAAAAATTAAATTAAAGTTTAGAACAAATGTTATACCTATTCATCCACAGAATGTCACTTGGGAGGGTCCCAATCTGCATTAATGAACGATGGACAGCGATGAAGGTTAACTATAAAAACGGCATATTTATTTTCTTCTTGCAGAACAAATCAGTTTTTTAAAGTATTCGATAGAACAAAATTATTATTAATTGGCCATACCACCTTTACTTAACTAAATGATCTTTTGGTACATGGTATTTGCTGTCCCGTTGAGTGTAGACCCTTGTCAATAAGCTAATGAAACAAATAAATAAATATAAAGTTTCATTTAAATAAGAGTTTTAAAAGATTTTCTTTTTGTGCGTCGTGCATGTCTATTCATACAGCGGTATTTTAGTCTATGTACCGATTCGAGAAGTAGTTTGAATCATTCGTGGATGTCACTGAAGAGATTGCCAAGAATTCGCGATCTCCTTCCCGAAGTGACTGAGCGATGCACTTTGTCTTTCTAACGAGACTCGAGTGGTGAGTGCGCTACAGAGCGGATTTAAAGGAATGTCATAGTTCTTGAAATAAGAAACTTTTGTGTTTGGTCGTATATTAGTAAAATTTTGTCCACAGAACGCAAATACTTTGATGATTTATGTCATCATTATAACGTCGATTGGAAACAGGTTTTTGATAATGTTACTCAAACATTTACCTAGAAGTACTAATATTACCTACCATTACATTAACCAATATTTGTTGTGGTTTATTAAAAATACCTATTTTGAATAAGATGTATTCATTATAATCAGTACAGTAAATATCAGTACGGAAAACAGTCTCTAAAATTGACATAAAATATACATGTTTTTTTACTTGAAATGGGTTCACTCTTGGCAAAACTCTGTGCAGAAAGCTAAGAGGAAGCCCAAGATGGAGCGAGTTTACCCAGAAGATGCCTATTCACCCTAACCTTAAATACAGCAGGGTTAGTACTATTCGGAAATATGGACGCCGGCAGGGAATTCCACTCTTTGGCGGTGAGTATAATTAATGATGTTGAAAACCGCTTGGTTCGCATAGGCGGTTTTTGTACTGGGTAGGGACAGTCATGTAGTCCGTCTAGACCCCGATGGTAAAAAGGAGTAGGTGGAATACGCTCATGTAGCTCCAGAGCATACTCGACATAGTACAATCTATAAAATACCAAATTATTTGCTGAAATGTAAAAAAAAAGTTTTGGTTATTTTTGGAACCCTTTTTGGAAAAAAAAAGTCTCCATTCCACCTGATGGTAAGCAGAAGTGGAGTCCAGGCGAAGATAGTTAGTGCGAGAGGTAAACTGTCTCGTCTGCGTTATCAATTGTGAAAGAAATCATTTACGTCTATATAATTAGAAAAATTAACAGAAGTAAAGCTCACCCTGTAAGTAATTGCTTGGAATCGACTCCGCTGGCGCGTAGCGTTTGTAATGAGCATAATTAGTTTTAAAAGCAAAAGCATCTTTGTTATAAACACTCAAGTTTCTGGGGATTTGGTAACGAATGTGGTGTCATAGATAGATATACTCTTTATTGTATACCAAAAAGATATAAATACTATTAACATTATTAGCTACTTAATTGTACAATTGGCGGTCTTATCGATAAGAGCAATCTCTTCCAGACAATCTTGGGATGGACAGGACCGAATAAGTAATAAACGCGTTGACAAGGTAATCAAGGTGCACTTAACATTAAACTAATTAAAACGAATTACATTGCACTCATATCGATACATATAATAAAATACATACTACTACATATAAATAGGTACAGAAATACATACAATACTGATGAATGAATTTTAGCAGACTAGTTAATATTTCGACATATATGTTTGTTTTGAGGTAAAATACAAAGAGAGATCGTGTGAACATAAACGCGGAGAAATTATATATGGGATTGTTGCGGATAGAAAGGGCCTAGCCCTTTTTAAAGTTTCATCACAAAAGCGAACAGAATTATGGGCGAGTAGCGACCTCGGACGGACAGGCACGGGGTATTTCAAAAATAATTCTACATTTGGAATCGCAAATCTGCTCAACGTACATATGTTATTGCATAAGACTTAGATTACATGAGTTAATCTTATTTGCTCACAACAAGGTAAAAATGTTTACATAATTTTTCCATATTTTTATTTTCATGGCATTTTTTTATTTTACATTATTTGAGTGGGCTATTTGACTTCTACACTATTTAAGTGTAATTAGAAATAATGTATAACTAATAGTAAAATTTACGTATTACTTATATGTCATCTATAAGCTTTAGATACATACAAGGCTTCCAAAATCCGCGTAAAGATTTCAGGCACACTTATCAAATCGGAACGGATCGTCCTTACCGCATTTCGCTTCGCCATCCACCAGGCGTCAACCTAACGTGAGTATGTCTTGACCAAATCAGGTAACGTGGTGTAAGTTTATTCGTTTAAAATACGTTACTATTGTAGTTGCGTTACGAGCTCGATTTGTATAGGAAACACGAATAGCGCCCCTAGCGGAAAGCAGCGTAAATCATGTTTTCCATACAAATTGAGCTCTTAACGCAACTACAATTGTATTTTATACTGAAAAACTTACACTACGGGTACTGATCAGCAGCTCCTGTTCGTCAACTTGGTTATTGCGAGGGCGAGGCAATGCAACACTTACAGCGAGCCGCCTTTCAATCAGTTTTAATCCTAAAAAATCAATCAAACAGTCGACTGTAAGTTGCCTTGTGAATGAAAACATGTTCGGCAACAGTAGTATCATAGTATAAGTGAGTAAGTACGCCGACTGGGACCCCGCGCGAGTGATAATAACCTACTCTCATAGGTAGGGATGTCGTTATAAAATGTGTCGGGCCAGTTTCGATACCTATAAGCCAAGTGTGTTGAGAATTCTTCTCCTCTTCCCCCTCGGACCGCTCCCTAAGCGCACGTGTGCACCTCCGCTGTTACTCGTAAATTTAATTTGAAAAATAATTTAAATAGTGTTAAATACTTTCGAGAAATTAGGAGTGCATAAGTGAACAAGAGTTATTCTCGCCTGGTACTTACGTCGCTGTGGCTGCGACGGCCCGCTCTTATCCCGTAGCAGTGCCACTCCGGTTTCCGTAGCCAGGACGCTACGAATAGTGCTACGAGTCATCCACTGTTGCTACAGCGCGGTAAGAAATCTCTGCGGATACCTGTCGCCCTAGTACTATCGATCGAGCTACTGCACTTGCAAGCCTCAGCGACCGCGATTAGCAAAATCAGTTGTCTCACTCTACTAACGAACCTCGATTCATCTCCTCCACCGTCATTACAACCTGGGAACTGAAGTTTAGTTCAAAATGAACAAATCGTTATCGGACTCGAACATTGCCGATCAGATCGGCGAACAGACCCCGCCTAACAGCTATGTCTACAAACGACAAAAAAGAAGCCGAGAACGCGAATTCGAAGACGAATTTACGAGTTTTAAAGGTGAAATAAAAGACATGATAGCCTCTCTCCTCACCGCACAAAAAGAAGAACTGAAGAAGATTGTAACTACCCAAATGGAAATAAAACAAACAAATAATAATATAGAAGATAGTCTTGGATTTCTGTCTGCACAAAATGAAGAGCTAAAGAAAAAAATAGATCACCTAGAAAGTCAATCAAGGAAAGACAAAGAGTATATTGTTATTCTGGAAGATAAAATTGAGGACCTACAGAGAGTAAGTCGGAAGTCTAGTATAGAATTGAAGAATGTTCCTTTACTAGCAACGGAATCAAAAGAAGACCTCACTAAGATGGTGATGTCACTCTCAAAGAGTATAAACTGTAACGTTAAAAAAGAAGATATCAGGGATATTTATAGAATACGGGGAAGGAGAGAAGCTAGCAAAAACACACCTATCGTAGTAGAGCTTTCTTCAACGATTCTCAAGACTGATATCCTTAAGCTGTGCAAACTTTACAATATTAGGAATAAAGATAAGCTACGAGCCAAGCACCTAGGCGCCACCAAAAATGAAGAAACCCCTATCTTTGTGACCGAACAATTAACCGCAATGGGTGCCCGTGTATTCTTCTTGGCCCGCGATTTTGCTAAATCGGAAGGGTATAAGTTTTGCTGGACCGCCTTTGGACGGATCTACCTACGAAAAGATGAGAACTCACCGATAACCCTGGTAAGAAGTGAATCTCAGATAAAAAACTTGAAGCTCCATATATGACTAATCTGTATTTACCAACCAAAATGTATTTTTTCTTTCATTTATTTTGATTGTTTAGTATTAGATATAAAAACAAATGTAAACCTAATATCACATAGATCTTCTACACAACACATACATATACACGTAAGCACTAAAATAACTATAACCCATATCCATGTCATTCTGCCAAAACCCCATATGAGTAAGTTTTATTATTATTATCATTTAAACAAACGCAAAAACACTAAAACTTCAAACTATGTACTACTTACAGAAATACTAATTTACATAATAAAGTTAATTAACATAGCAACTAACCTAATAGGACTATTTTACCCTTTATATAACTTTACCAAAAAAAACATGAATAACACAAATATTACCAATATACACGAAATAGACAACACAGATATAGCCTTAGCCTTTGAATGTCAAACAAATGAGCTCTCATCACTGTTACCAAAACATAATTCCGACTTTTTTATAGTAGCCCAAAATATACGCAGCGTTTACGCTAATTTAGATGACTTCCTGCTAAACTTGAGCAACTTTAATATTATTCCCGACCTTATTATTCTGAGCGAATGTAGACTTAATACTAACAAAAACATATCACAAATTACAGACTATAATTCATTTCATACAACTAAACACTTGAACAAAGCTGACGGAATTGTCGTTTTCATCAAAAATATATACAAGGCTTCTGTAACGGAAATAAAGCTTACCCATGCATCGTGCTTACAAATCAGTATAGCTAATCTGACTATTATTGGTATTTATCGCTCGCCATCAGTAACAAACGCTGACGATTTTATTAATTCGCTAAGCTGTCATTTGGACACCATTGAAAATTGTAAAAACGTAATTATTACGGGTGACCTAAATATAAATCTTATTTTTAAACCTGAAGAAGCAAACCACGACCGCTCAAACAGAACAAACTACCTAAATATGCTTGCAATGCACGGAATGCTCCCTGGTCATTATTTGCCAACGAGAGGAGAAAATTGCCTCGATCACTTTATATTAAAACTTGAAGGTAATAGAACTGCGACTGTTGCAGTTATTAACACTAGCATCACTGATCATTTAACTATCTTGTTAAAATTATCGATTCTTAAAATATGTAAAAATAATAAAACTAAAACAATTACAAACTATGAAAAAGCGCTGGAATGTCTCAGATCCAAACAAATTTCGTATATATTAACATTAAACGATCCAAGTATTGTTGTTGAACATCTAACAGATACCTTGCAGCGATGCCTGGCATCGAACACGATACAAACCGTAGTCCCTAGGAGAATTAGAATTATTAAACCGTGGATGACTCAGGGAATTCTCCGGTGCATTAAAAACAGAAATGATATGCAAAGAAGAGCACAACAAAATCCAGAAGACCAGATCCTTAAAATCACGTACAAACGCTACCGTAATTTTTGTAATTGCCTAATTAAAAAACTAAAACGGAACTATGATAAAAAACAATTGGAACAAGCTATCAAAAACCCCAAAAAACTATGGAATACCATAAATAACATCACTCAGCGTAGTCCGCCTAAAGTTCAAAGTTTAGAACTCCTTAATCTTACCTCCTCGCCCCAGAGATCTGCAGACTCTGCTAATACGTACTTTGCCACAATAGGACAACAGTTGGCTGAAGACATTGGTGCAAACACCATCGCGCAACAAATATATAGTCCAAGTGAAGTATCTAACCCACAAATGTCATCTTTTGTACTCTTTAACACTGATTCAGACGAGATTTATAACTTGCTCATATCTATGAAATCTAATAGTGCACCTGGTTACGATAATATACCGACTCATTTTATTAAAAGCGCTCATAGAGAGCTTGTACCTATTCTTGTCCATCTAGCTAATCTGAGTTTCCAACTAGGCATTTTTCCATCCGGTTTAAAACAGGCAATCATCACACCGGTTTACAAAGGTGGTGACAAGAGCAGTGTATCAAATTATAGACCGATCTCAGTTCTATCGGTAATAGCCAAAATCTTAGAAAAGCTAATTAATACACGCCTAACGAAGTATTTCGCCAAATGTAACATAATCTCTCCATCTCAATTCGGATTTCGGCAGAATTCATCTACCGAAGACGCTGTTTTAGCACTGACTTCTCTTGTGGTTTCCCATGTTGATGCAGGAAGAAAGTGTCTAGCGGTATTCCTCGATCTGAAAAAGGCCTTTGACACGGTTTCTGTGCCAATTCTGATACAAAACCTATTAGACACTGGTATTAGAGGAATACCGCTGAAACTCCTCAGCGATTATCTCAGTGAACGCAGAACACGTGTTAAAATTGGTACGGTCCTAAGCTCGGAGTCCTCAGTTACGTATGGCGTGCCACAAGGCAGTGTACTTGGCCCTACCCTGTTCCTGGCCTATATTGATAAACTATGTAATATGCAGATAGATGGAGGTGATATATTCTCGTATGCTGATGACACAGCAATTGTTTTCTCAGCTAGCAATTGGGAACAGCTCAAAACTCGTGTGGAAGCTGGTCTGATGAAAATAGCTGGCTGGTTAAACACAAACCTCCTTACTTTAAACATACTCAAAAGCAATTTCATTTGTTTCTCTAAATACAACAACACCCAGCCCGCTGAAACTTTCAAAATTAAGCTCCATAAATGTAATCACCCTTCTTTGTCGGATTGCTCTTGTGCTGAACTGAAAAAAGTGAATTCCACAAAATATCTGGGTGTTATGATTGACCAGCGTCTCTCCTGGCATTATCACCTGGAGCTAATTATGAATCGAGTCAGAAAACTCATATGGACTTTCAAAACACTCCGGCACGTAGCGAATAAACGCCTTTTAATCAATATATACAGGTCCTTAGCTCAATCAGTCATAACATATTGTGTACCAGTTTGGGGGGGTGCAACCAAAGTCAGATTCTTAAATTTGGAAAGAGCTCAAAGATCACTCTTAAAGGTTATGTTCTTTAAACCGTATAGATACCCAACTGAAAGACTTTATTCGACAACTGGCATCTTATCAGTGAGAAAGTTATATTTACTACATATTTTGCTTAGGAAACATAAATCGCTGCCTTATGACCCAAGGAAATGTAATAGTAGGAGGATATGTGACGTTGCTCCTCAACCCCTGGTAAAATCCACTTGCGCGAAAAGGCAGTACCACAGACAATCAGCCTATTTATATAATAAAGTTAACAAATATCTTAACATTTATCCTCTCTCATCTTACAAATGTAAACTTAGCTTAGTTAAATGGTTGCTATCAAAGAGCTATGACGATATTGAAACTATCATTCACTCTGAACTATCGTAACATAGTTTCCATAGACATCATAATTTTTATGTTACTGTGCTGTTAAATTTTATGTTAGGGAAAGTTATCACAACCAGACGACCTCGACGACCAGATATCATTTTTGTTTGAAGCAGAAACAAAACGGACATGGGACTCTCATAATGCCACTGACATTATTCCACATTCATGACGAGCGCACGCTCTCCGTCATGCATGTACTTACAAACACACACTTACACGCATAAACGCACGCACGCACGCACACACACACACACACACACACACACACACACACACACACACACACACACGCACACACGCACATACTACTCTAATTATATTATATGTTCATTTATTTTTAAATTGTTATTAAGCTTAGGTCTTTTAATATTATACCCTGTTATGGAAGAGCGGTGCTTCCTAGCACAAGCAAATTCCTTGCTTAAAAGGAAGCTCCAGCCACAATAAATTGTATTAGACTATAAGTTACGAAATAAAGATTTTTGTATTTGTATTTTGTATTTGTATTTAAAAATTGACACTTATACTATGATTGACAGGTAATAAAGCACAGTATCAGGGCTCCATAATCATTTTTATAAAAATATTACAAACTCGCACTTTACCGTTTTTCATTAGCTCATTAGGTCTTTCCTAATTAGCTCCGGGCCATAGTTGATCGATAATTTGTTACCTAGTTTATGGCTCCTATACACCGTTTTCAAAATATTAGCTTTTTTGTAATTAATATTGTTGAGATTATGCTAAGTTGGAGGTCCACAACACTCAAAAATTGCTACACCCAAATCTTATTTTCTGAATCATAGATTCATTTAAAAAGTTTAATTTGACATAAAACAATCTTCGATTTCAAGAAGGTACGGTACAACTTGTTAATAAATTAAAAATATTCTCTTTCGACGAAAGCGACGGTCGCGAGCAGTGCTGTATTCGTTAGTTCTATTAAATTTTCAATGTGTGTGTGTGCGGCCCGGCCGCGTTGATACCTGGCCCGCTCACATATAAACCGCGCTCGGTGCGTTTCTATGAAGTCAACTTACTTGTTTACTTATACTATGGTGGTGTGCTGCAGGCAGGCCGCGGGAGGGCTGAGAGGAAGAGTGGACGAAGAGAGGTAACCTCGCTTATTTTCGCAAGTGCAAGTTACCGCAGATTTATAGTCCATGAATGTATTGTAGTATGTTCTTTTAACATTATGTTACGTTCAACAAAAATGGCTATAGGAACATAAACTTACCGATATTTTGAAGATTTTATAACCAACTGGCAAACAAATGTGATAAAAAAGATCATTGGAATCGTTTACGGTGCAAAATAACACTATAAACATGTTTTGGTTACTTTTATAGAGCAAATTTGTGCCAAAAACGTTGCAGATAGCGCTATTTTAGTACTAAAACGCGTTTCTTATCACTTTTACATTTCAACTACAGCGCTGATTTATCAGCGTGACAGCCTTTATGTAATGTTTATAGAATAAATCAGTGATAAAACTAGGGCCTTTTCGGGGTTCTGTAAATGTTTACAACACTAATATAGTGCTAATCATGAACACTAATTAGCACGTACTAAAACGTTCTCAGGTCTTTTATAGTACCAGATTTTGTTACTTGGGTAGCGTCTGCACGGAAAGACGTAAGCGAGAGAACGATGAGCTGTAAGTGCGAGAATTGCAAGTTGGCCAATCACCGCACTGCGGCTCGAGAGCTTGTCTCGAGGTGAGGTGATGTAGTTACGTTCCTAATTAGTATGCCTTTGTTCGAGTTGATGCTGATTCGTTTCCGGCTTTATATGTATGCTGTGACCTTAAATCTTCTAAAACTTGAAATAGCCCTCTTAAAATACATGAATTCCGATATGTTGCGTCGCGATGAAAGATGTTTCTTTAAAGTAGATACTTAAGAAATGTTCTCCTTTCGATAACTTATTAAGATCAAAGCGCATTAAGAATTAATACTGCTTCATATTATATTCTTGCACTCCTAAGTAATTATCAGCCTAAAATTAACAACCTTACTTAGAAGTTTAAACTGAGCGTCCAAACTCCAACACAACAGAGGCGAATATTTTTAACCCTTTTAAGAGCAGAAAGTACATTAATATTCTTGAATTTTACTCCAATCCGTAAAGTAATATTGCTCATAGCCTGTGGGCGTGGATCAGGCATGAACTCCGTCGCTTTACTCCGACACTGGCTACCTATTTTAAATCTCAGCGCCGACCGAGAGCAGCGCAGCGGAGAGGATCTTTTTATGACACTCGAATGTAAACTTCAAAGCTATAGATATAAAGTTTGAATGCTGCGTGGTCTCGAGGCCACGTGAGTAGGCCCGTGCAGCGTCGAGCCGCTTTGCTTTCAGTGATTCTTCTTCCGTGCAATATTAATCATAGCCTTACCTACCATAGTTGACTATTGCACACAACCTTTTGCTGCAAACTGGCATACATACCTTAGATGGTAATCCAGAACGGTTTGGTCGCGCAGGCTCGAGCATACGTGAAACGTAAAGAGATTGCCCGAGACCACGTGAGGATTATTCCTCTTGGTCTGCGCTGAGCCTAAAAAGCAAAATAAACAGGCCGCAAAAACTCCGCTATGTTTTATTCAGAGAAGGATGAACAAAGTTTCTCAAGTTGAATGAATGTCGAAATTTATATTTCATGTTATCGAAAACACAGTTCGAGATGAGAAGTCGATGATGGGAATTGTCTGCTGTAGTTCGGAACAAACTAAGCTAGTTTCGGACGCGATCGGACCAACTTTTCACATAAATCGAGCAACGTTAATAATTTACCCATTCGGTATTCGTATACGGACTTCAGCGGACGGACACACAAGAAGTTGAGCGAACACTGAACTATCTAGGCAAACTTAGTTTAGAACCTATTGTGTAATAGACGTATAAGCAGTAGGTATCTCTTAACGTTATTATTCTATAATGAGTTGGACCATTTTTTGGATTTTTTTTTATCAAGCAGAGTATTAAAGTTTATTTTACGAAATATTTTTACAATTAAATTTAATTTTTACCAGGATTCGAACCCGGACCGCTTGATGTGTATCATCACTCCTTCACCCCACCACGATGGCCTCAAAACATGCTCTCCAAAAGAAATGCGAAAAAGGCCTTCTTAAAAAAATGCATCCGCATGGTCTTCTTAAAGAAAGCGACTTTCCAAATTCAAGTCGATAATTTTAGTTAACATGACCTTGATTAGGGTACCATCTTAGGCCATCTAGACAAGGTTTACCACTCACGTGTTGTTGATATCCCACTACCTGCACTAGGCGGTTTGCTAACTCTTTTATAATGCGAACGAGTTCACTGTAACTCTTTGTGGAACTAGTTGTCTGCTGAATGTTCCCTAAAAGTTATAACTGGCTACTTCTAAGTAAGCATCATACATTTTTACTTGAGAATGAATGAATGGAAATGAATGAAAAAACTCTTTATGTTAATGAACATTGCCAAGTACTTTTAAATCATCAAAAGCTCTACCATCATTTCGGGTATGCTGATGGAGAAGAAATGGCTAAAGAAACTCCACAGCTTACAATTTCAGAATGATTTTAAAACATCATTACAGGGTCTATGAATATATCAATATTGTGATGACACAGTCAGAATCTCCTTGAACTTTTCTGAGGGAGTGACGCGGACCTAGTTGATAAATTGCTCTAACAGTCCATTTTTGCAGAACGAAGATGGTATTTATATCTGGAGCACTACCCTAGATAAGAATCCCGTACGACATTTTCCTGTAAATATAACTGAAATAAACCAGTCTAGCCGATTCTACATCAGTTACCCACCTTATAGTTTTAACTACATATGCCGCAGAACTTAGTTTACCTAAAAGTTTTACAATATGTGGAACCCATTGCAGTTTGGAGTCTAACATTACTCGTATGAAAGTTGTTGTTTCCACAGGTTTCAACTCTACACCATTTATTTGTACATTAGTTTCTACACGTTTCACATTCGGTGTAGTAAACTTTTTTTTTCATTAAGCAACAAGTTATTAATATTAAACCAATAAACCACTTTTGCAAGTGTATTGTTAACTTCATCATAATTATCTAATTTTCTATTTATTTGAAAATCATAGAAGTGTCATCCGTATACAACACAATATCATGATTGTCCCTTAAGTAGTAAGACAAGTCATTTATGTACAGGTAATCGAGTCGAGATCAGGTAAGAGAGTGGAGAAATGCTTGCCTTGATAAAAAAACCTCTATGCCCTGTCCCTCTTGTAAGGCTAAACATCTGTGTTGTAAATACTGCATGATAACGTTCTTTCAGTAACTAAATTCTCTATTTTCTGTATACCCTTTGTTAATAGGATTATAGTTTCTTAATATTTTTTTATACTTCTAAAGACAGAAAACTTCAATGGAATAATCTGGAATTATCTCGCGAGCAATTAAATTGTAATTGTTTCAAGTCTTTTTCCTCTTACGTGATATCCGTGTAAAAGTAAAAATAATATCAATTACACGAGAGAATTTAATTAATTAAGGTGGTAATAGAATCTGTTAAGCTTTTTCACGTAGCGTAGACAAAGTGTATTCTCTCGGAAATCGTAAGTAAAATGTTGTCACTACGTAAGTTAATCTTTACTTTGTAATTCTTACATTGAAATAGGGTAAATTAATTAGAGTAAATGTTAAGAAGACCTAAATACTGTGGTTAAATAGTACCACGTACGATTGACTTATTCACCATGTAGATAATTTGATTATTTAAATATTCATACGATAAAAACAGCATCTTGTTAAGAAAAATCCAAAGTTTTCTGTGTGTTTTCTGAGTGTACTATGCAGGTCGGATGCTTCGCTCACTACGAGCAAAGTCGCCAGGACTTATTGTTGCCTTACTGTCTTTAAGCCTAAACAAGATCTTGTAGTGTGGCTCTTGTCAGATTTTTCAAGCTTTTTTGTATATAGCAAGCAATTAGTATAGTTTTGGATGAGGAATGACTGTACTTTCTGTTTTTTTTATGTTTGATATGGGAAGCACCTGATCTTCATCCCATACTGATAAAACAGTCTATGGAAGTTCTAACAGTCAATCATGAGTGGAACACGTGACGAGAGGGGGGCGCTGGCGAGACCGAGCTGCATACACTCGCTCGGGACACGCTGGATCGTTGTATGTCTACTGTCACAGTCTAAGAAGATGGATGCGTTGGTGAAGCGAGTTTCACCTGGAGCTATAACGGCTTAATATCTCATTTGCCATGTTATTGTTAATCTTTATTGTTGTGCTTTAAACATTGTAAATGGATATTTAAAAAAAATACTTAACATGCTTCTTTAACAGCAACTATGTTATCAATTACCGCAGTATCTTACTGTGTCCACAGCTGAAACATTCAGAGTATCGTGAAAATAATAATAATAAAAATTAAGCATGTCTTGTTGCAGAGTCCAACTTTTATAAGTCAGCACTTGTAGCTGTTCATTCGATTTTATAATTATTGTCTCAGATCAATCAATTTTCAATCTTAGATCGTAGACGCAATATTTTATGAAGTTCCCTGTGTCAGCATTTATTCTAAGGCTAGTTTTTAAGGATAGCCGTAACAATAAAATAGTTATTTCAAACAGAACAACAATTTTACGTGTCACTAATATCTAACGTCTCTACGTTTACATAAATTCAATAGTCCGGGATTGGGATTGTCTTTATTCAAATAAAATTAAATTCCAATCGTTACTCTCCCATCACTACGTGTTTCTTGTTACCGAGTTCTTGAAGTCCTGTATCAACGATTGGCAACTGTTTATGATAATGTTGTCATTGTGATGGCTGTCTCCGCGACGTCTTTCCAATCTATTCGTAGTTTGGAGTCGCCTAGTTAAGGCTTTTAAACACTGTTTTCAACTTAACCGTCACGAAAATAAGGGTGTTTTCTATATGTTACTGTTGATAAGCAATTTGCTTATTAATAATGAGTTACTCATAAATTAAATGGAAATTAATAGTAAAACAGGTTTTGTGATCTTGACAAATTAACTCGATCAGAATTACCTTAGCAGAGGTGAATGAATTACTTTGGTTTTAAATTACCGTTTTTCAAACCAATGTGAGATCCAAGAAATGAAATATATAAATATACTTATTCTTTATACAATAACTAGTAAGGTTGCTGTATAAACGATATAAGTAACTTGCTTAGTAGTCCCAAGTTCGAAGCCAGACAGAGGCAAATGTTCGTGTGACGAACACAAACATTATGTTTACAAGTCGTGGTTGTTTACGTATTATTTATTATTTAGAAAATTCGGGGCTTTTTGCGTCACTGCGACCTACGAGTATAAAGATCTATTGTGACTAGCCTAGCTTGTTTACGTATACTTAAATCTATTTTAGTTTTCCTTCTAATATTTTGAATATGTTTGTCCGTCAATTACTTATGCAACAACTGCTTCAAAGGATTAAGATGAAATTTGGTAGATCATAAGCTTTAGTATTAGGTATTCAGTACCATATGTGTTATGCAAACCGTTTATGAATAGGGCTTGCCATCTACCTACCACGTATATTTTCTATTTAAAATGAAGTTTGATAGGTTGGTCGTTTTTGATTATAAAAATGTAGCATCAACGCGAAAAGCTATAGATTTACTTCAATGAGAACTTACATTGCACATTGCGAGGAGGACTGATCGATGGGGTGAAAAAGTCCTAATGTGAAAAGGAAAATGGCGGCTGCGTACCAAGTCCACTTTGTAGATGACCCATCTCCCACAAGGTGGACCGACGAATTGCTAAAGGTCGCGGGAAGCCGTTGGCTGCAGGCAGTGTAGGTCCGTTCGGGTTGGAGATCCTTGGGGGAGGCTTATGTCCAACAGTGGGCATCTCTCGGCTGACACGATGAGAACTTACCCAGTAACACTCCTTTTTCTATCTTTTCAGATAAACATGTGGCTGCTGCTTCTGCTATTCATGGTGCCAGCGTTCGGACAGCAGCAATGGGTGCCATGTTCAGACCTGAACGACGATCTGCGGTACCCTTGCCGATGCCGAGTGCAGGTGGACAGGGCCCTACAGCTCAGGATACTGATGAACTGTGATCGTGTGGTGTTTGCTGGAGACTATCCTGCGTTGCCGTATGGTGCTCCGATCATATCATTCAGCCAACGTTGGTCTGGACAGCAGGCTTTGCCTACACAGGTCAGTCTAATATAATGCTTGATCAGATAGAGTTAAGAGATATGTCCTCGTTGGCAGCATAAGGGCATGCCTGATGGTAAACAGGCACCATATCTTAAAGACACTAGCTGGTAACTCACACTCTACCAAAGTTCGTTTTGTATGTTTTTTTCTTTATATAAATGACTATCCAACGACACCATCCTACCTGATGTAAGCAGATGTGGACTTCAAATGCAAAGATACCTAGTGGGAGATATAATACTTGCGTCGTTCAACCATACTCGATTTGGTGACCAGTGCGGTACTTCTTAACGCCTATTTTGAATCAGACAGGATCGTAAGAAGAAGGGAACATGTGCTGGCAGACAATTCCATTTTTTTATTGTGCCATATGGAAATGAATTGCAAAATTTCTTTGTTCGCTTTGGAATTGCCAGAGTTTACAAAAACTAGCAAGCGTCATCCTTAAAAGTTATGGGAAGGGTGGGATTAGGGAAAAAAAACTCTTAATATCTCACTCATATGTCTGTACTAATCGGTAGTAGCGCCAAACTTATCAATGAAAAACGGTCCTAAAAGTCTACGTCCTTTTATCGATATCAGTTGAACATTTTTATAAAGATGATCTTGATGTCGGTATCCCGATGTAGTCCTAGTCATGAATAGGGCAACTTCTTCTCATCTTGCGGATGTAAGAGAGATTCTGAACCCCACGCAGATAATCGAACTAAGGGTTTACTTCCGCTATGGCGAGTGAACTCGGACCTTTTTTATTTTCGGTGTGCATAAATGACCTTCTATTATTGAATAGACTCAAAAATTACAATGGGGACCTTGTACAGAAAATTTGGCGAGAGATTGAGTTCTGCAGCATTCGCAGTAAAAACAATTGGAAGGAGGCTTCCTTGGCTGGTATTTGTAAAATAAAGTACCAACGAATAATACCTACTTCTGTTAATGAATATTGTTTATAAAAATAAAACTTTTTAATTTTTGCAATTAAAATAGCTATGGAATGCCAATAAGACAAATAAAGCGAGATGTTACAAAGAAAGATTACGAAAAAACACAAGTTTATCCTTCATGTCACTCAACCCGGGTAAAAATAGCCATAGTATAAGGCCGCTACTTGATTGCGTCCGTAGACTTACAAAGTGACAGAGAGAACGGAAGAATTTCATGAAATAAAAAGAAACACTCTTAGTAATTCATGTATTTTTTTGTAATTCTTTTTATTGATTATAAATTAACTAGCGACCCGCCCCGGCTTCGCACGGGTGCAATGCTTATGTAATATTTACATGCATATGCATGTATTATACATATAAACCTTCCTTAAGAATCACTCTATCTATTTAAAAAAACCGCATCAAAATCCGTTGCGTAGTTTTAAAGATCTAAGCATACATAAGGACAGACAGACGGCGGATAGGGACTTTGTTTTATACTATATAGTGATTACATAATTTTATAAACTCGGTATGTAAATGATTCAAATAATGAACAATTGGTTTGTTTGTAATTACTTTAATGTGGTCTAAATTAATTTTATAATTATATAAACTTTATTAATTAAATTACTTTAAGTCATTGATATCTGGCCAATGATTTAAATAATAAACAATTGAGAGACTATAAAATTACTTCATTTATCTCATGAATATCGAATAGCTTTAGTATTTTTATGTCACTAACGTGGGTGAGAAATGTCTATGGGCATAGTTTCCTAGACAGACAGTAATTGTATTTTTCACCAATCACATAGCACAGAAAAGTAAAATTACATAATTATTTTTGTCGCCAAAAATGCTAATATATTTCAAAAACGTTACGCTATTCCAAAAATAATTGATTTTCTCACGAGACTTTTGTAATAAAGAAATGTTATTTAGTATTCTATTCTCAACTTCGAAACCAGCCATCGTTAAGTGCCGTATTACAAAATAACGTTTCTAGAGAGAAGATATTACTTTTCCAGCAGACACTTAGCAATCTAAATGTTTAATATTACTTCATTACTGGCAAGCGTTGTTGCGAGCCAATAGACTAACGGACTAGAAATACAATATCTTGAAATGAAATTAGATTCATCATCGACCTATATAGCCCACATTGTTAGGTACAGTCCGCATCAGAAGCGGATAACACTTAGCAGTACCTTGTCAAAGCAACGCCAGTGCTTGTGCAGTTTTAGCATGGTATAAGTAAACGGTATTATAGTCTATTCTTTTTTAAGTTCACTGCGTTGCTATTGGTCCCCGTAATCAACATAAAGTCCGTTTCACACAAACGCCACAAAAGACCGGCTTGTATGATAAATTCGTCATGAACAAATATTGTTAGAGCAGTTTATTATTCATGTGTCTGCAGAAACCATAATAATTATTTTATTTATAAGTTCTAATGCATGAAATATTAATACAATCCAATATTGTTTTGAACAAAGGCGTTGGCCCCGCCCCTAACATGCCCCATCTCACTCTGTCAATATGGGAAATAAGCGAGAGACTCAGTACTCGTTTGTTAATAAAAACAGACTATAGTTGCCACCATTTTGAATGAATGATTATTATGTTAAAAAACTACTGTGGTCATATTAAACGTAGAGAGGCCAGCAACTTGGAAAGAATGGTGATGACGGGATGGGTAGAGGGCAAAAGATCCAGAGGTCGAAGCACAAAGAGATGGTCGGATCGGATCTCCGAATAGCTGGAATTACCTGTCAGCGCCGCCCTCCATCAGACGACGGATCGGATCAGTTAGAGACGAACCATTAATCGCCTAAGAAAAAGTCACGATCCTCAGTAATGGGGGAACGATTGAGAAGAGAAGGAACTTGCGTTCTTAAAAACCCGTTGACTGCGAAGGATATTTGCTGCTTACATCAATATTCACAAAACAACATTAACCAAACCATTACTAATAGTCTAAGATCCGAACCTAAATGACCTTCACCGAGCTGATAATAGAATGAAACATATTTTATTATTAATTTAGTATATTAGAAAATATATTAAAAATGGGTTGTCTAAAAAAATCCTGGACAGACTATTTTTAATTATTTTTTGAAAAATGATTTTTAATAAAATATTGCAACATCAAGATAATAAGAAAATTTTGTCGCGCGCTTATGATGATATAAATTTTTTTCTATTATCCAATCGAGTGAAAGAAACTGATATCGACATACCTGTTCATACCTGACAACCCAGTAGTTCGCGCAGGTAAATAATAGACAACCCAATGCCTGCACATTCTATACGGTTTCTACTATCAGTCAGGACAAAATTTTCTTATTATCTTGATGTTGCAATATTTTATTAATTTTTTTTTAAAAATCATTTTTCAAAAAATAATTAAAAATAGTCTGTCCAGGATTTTTTTAGACAACTCATTTTTAATATATTTTCTAATATACTAAATTAATAATTAAATATGTTTCATTCTATTATCAGCTCGGTGAAGGTCGATATAGGTTCGGATCTTCTACTATAATGTAATGTCTAGCCAATGTAACAATTGTATTACATTTATCTTAGATCTATGGTCCATACGTACAGAAGCGTGACAGATTTCTATTATATTCGCGGTCAGCACGCGATCTTTCATGACCTGATAAGCGCGGACAAGGCGGACAACCACTCATTTGATTCAATTGGCTGGCGACCGATATTTGACGGAACTCGAATAATCCAGAATTTCATTTGGAATGTGAGAACAATATAAAGCTATAATTTAAAAAAAAAGTACGTTTTGAAAAGAATGATAGTCAAAAAAGAAAGATAGTCGTCGAGACTATCTTTATGTTTTAAGGGCTAAATATTTGCAAATGACTGTTGTAAATACAATGCATAGGTCGTATAAAAATATCTTGATTTATTAATATAACGAAAGAAAAATCCATCCGTCTCCACAACCAGTCTCAAATTAAGAGGTATCTTGGTTGTTGGTAAAAAAGTCATCATCATCATTATCAACAGCTCATATAATGTCCCCACCGAGGGGCTCGAGCCTACCCCACATTAGGGGCGATTAGGTCTTAGTCAACCAAGCTGGCCAAGTGCGGGTTCGTCGACTTCACACACAACCTAAGAATTTCTTCATAGGTTTGTGCAGGTTTCCTCACGATGTTTTCCTTCACCGTAAAAGCGTCGATTAAACGTACATATGAATTCAAAATTTGAAACTGCATTGGTACGTGGCGGGCATTGAACCAGTGCCTCCCGGGTGGGAGACGACGCTCATAGGCACTACGCCAGCAACGCTTCTTAAAAAGTATAATATAATTCTCGATCATCATTACATGCTATAGAGGTAGTAGAATGTTAAGCTTTATATGTTTTATGTAGGTCTAAATTTTAGGGTTTTTCTTTGTGTCAATCCACTGTTGGACATAGGCATCCCCCAGGATCTATAACCGAACATGCGTTACCCGCATCATCAGCTTCCCGCGATCTTTACCAGGTCGTCGGTCCACATTGTGGGGGCCTTGACCAACGCTCTCGTCTCTTCGTTTCGCGGTACGCGGTCGGCACTTGATGACCTTTCTACCTCAAAGGCTGACAGTCCTACTTGCAATGTACTCTGCCCACTGCCACGGTTATTTTGGTGATATTATTCCCACGGATATTTTCATTTCTTATATGATCGTGAAGAGGAACTCCGAGCATGGCCTTCTTTATTGACCTAGCCATAAGCTTACCATAAGAGTAACTGACATCTTGTGGAACATCACCCAACTACTTAGTCTCTTTACGAGAATTTAATTATCTACCTACTTAAATTGAGAAGATATATGAAAACAAGAACCTTTTTGTTTTGTTTCGAACAATAACGTGTACTATTCTGTCGTAGACTTGAATAGATGAACTAATAAAATCTACGGGAGCAAACTAAATACATTACTCAAAATTGTAACGTTATTTAGAGACACTGTGACAGTTCACGTAACTCAAATGAAGAAGAGATTTAACTCGTCAAGTTGAGGCCTAATTTATAGATGGTTTATATAATTTGAATTCCAAATAATTTACTTTAAGTCAGGGATTTTATTGAATTAATTGTGAAAGGAAAGTATGTTTTTTTATTGCTTTTGAGTCCATCTGTCCCTTACACCATGAAGTGTAGGTAGTATTTGATTCATTTTACGGGCTAGTTCTACGTTTGTTTGTATAATCAGTAGCAGGTGTACATTTAAAATTAATCGTTTGTTCCTCGACCAATATTCGTTGTAAGTCTTGATGGAAACGTTAGTCAAAGTTCATCGACGTTTCCACTTACGAATGTCAAAATCCTCGCCGTTGGACGCAGCAGACTCTCAATCAGATTACTGAACGGACACCCGTCAGCTTCTGCATTGCCAATCACGTGTCAGCGAAATAAGCCATCCCGATTTAATTAGTTATCTTCTATTTAACTACATACAAATGGAGAAGCTTTAGGTAGTTTAACTACCTTCGTGGTCTACTGGTTCGTCCACCGGATTTGGATCTAGGTTCCGGATTTATATAAATGGATTTACGTTTAAATCTTCAAAAGCCCTAACACCGTTTCGGGATGACATAATTATTTTACTCAAATTATTATTGATGCTGATTATATGTTTTTCTAAGTCCGCCTGGCTAGCTAAGACCATATTATGAAAGTATGTCGCCATAGTAATAATGTTAACACCTATGTGAGTGACAAATAAAACAACGCAATTGGAGTGACAAGGTACAAGGGTACCTACATAGAAAATAATACAGATATAATATTTATGGAATGATTTTTAAGTAAATCGTCTTTAAATAATACCAGCTTTCATATTCAGACACTTGGGCCGAAAAGTGTGTTTTGTTCTAAGCATTGAAAAATAAATGTGAATAAATGTATTTCGTGTCCAAATTTGTATTAATAAAATAGTTAGTTCAGTGCAGACACTTACAAAGAATGTCCAAACTTCTCAGTAATTTTGATTGTAAAATTTGTCCTGGTTTTTGACTTTTGTTTGTTGGTTTACTGAAGGTTCAGTTGTTTTTTGATTTGATACTGGACTGCACTGCATGTGCATCAAAATAACACTATTTCACTGCACAAAACCTATTCTGTAACAATTTTAAATTATCTAACGAGGTGGTAGACAAATATGTAGGGTCGTCTGGGTAGGTGCCACCACCTTTCTTATTTCTGCCGTGAAGCAGTGTTTCAGATTGAAGGAAAAGGTAGCCAGTGAATTACCGGGCATGGAAGGCATATCATCTAAGTCCCCAGGATGGCAATTCTTTGCCATCTTGTAATATAAAAAAAAATCTAAACAAAAATCCTCCCGTTGCTTTCGGCCTAAAAACAACCTCTAAAATTCTGACTATCTACCGCAACATAGACAAGAAAATCAGCATTATTGTGTTTCCGCAATTTTTGGTAACAAAACCAGCCTCAGTGGTTGAAGGTCCCGGGTGAAGTTCGATTCCATTTTGGGCCTTATCATCATTTCATCATAATGATCAGCCAAGGGACACCCACTGTTTGACATAGGCCTCCCCCAAGGATCTCCAACCCGAGCGGTCCTGCTCTGCCCGCATCCAGCGGCTTCCCGCATTTATTATCATTTTCATCATCATGATTTACCATCAGGTGAAATAAAGACCAAAAGCTTGGCCAAAAGCAAAAAAAAGAACAAGCAATTTACAAAAACAACTCTCGCCCATTTCTTTTTGCGCGAAGGCTAAGCTGTATACACAAAGTAGCCTCTAGTTTTTGCTAGCAACAAAATTTGATGGCAAGTTACGCATTCCGTTTGTGTATGCCAGCTAGAGCTTTGTCGGGTATTAGTCTTTGTTATACGGAAAATACCAATTCAATTTCACGCTGGCTACGAATTTTTAAAAGGAAAGTTAAAACAGTTGTGAGTACAGTGGCTATTCCCGTGGCAACTATGCTATGACAATTATTTTCATTAACTTTGTTCTGTTTGTGAATATTGTTAGAAGCTGTTGTTTGATGGCAATTATGCAATATGCGTTAAAAGCCAGAAATAAACGCTGATCTATGAATCTCCATCTCCAATTATGTCAGATGTTCTATGGCTGATTTGGGGGTTGGAATAAACATGCTTTCACTCTTTGTACCAGTTTCAAAATCAATCAAGCTTTAACCGTAAAGCTTGATTGATTTTGAACTTCTACCGAGGTTTAAGTTTATTTATTTTTTGGTCAGTATTTCGCTGCACCATACCTATGAAATTGGCGTTTTATTATCTTGTACCTAAACTTGCAATTTCTTTAATTCAATAGTTGTTTTAGGTTCTTATTATTATGATTTTTTGAAACTACACTCTTTGCAAGATTGGATGTAATTAAATTATATTTCAATTGTTAAATTCTGAAGAAAAAGTGAAAATGACTCTTCAATCTCTTCATCGGAATTGACTATTTGATGCCTACTAACTCATGGACAGACTGGATTTTTTCATAACTTATTGATGCTAGACTTAGCCGAGGGTTGTTAGATTATTTCCTCCAAATTTTGTAACATTAGGATTTATAGTAAAAAAAAATATAGAAATAGTAGGGAACAACGCCAATTTTTATGTAGATTTTCAAAAAAATATGTGTTTTCATACTAACGTTATTTAAAATTTCTCAAAAACTCCGTTGCCAATTGAAACTTGGAAAATTGGAGCGTATAATTGGGCAAGACTTAGTTAAATATTGCATCAATAATTAAGACAAAAAATAATCCCGTCAGTAAATTACAACGATTCCAAGAGTTGATTTTGCCGACCAAATAAAACAGCCACTTTTTTTTATTTTTTTTTGTTAAAGATTTAAATAATCATAATTTCTCTACATGCAAATTCGTAACAGTATAGTCCTTATTCATAATAAAAATATAAAACTGAAACAGCGACTTAATCAAAGAAGTTCCACAGCTAATAGTGTGTAAGAAAAAAAACGCCAATTTCATAGGTAAAGACCTAATATTAAGTTTCATGGCTGATTTGGAAAGAATCTGTGTAAGACTATATATAACTGCTCTTCCAGTTCCATATACGAGTTTACAAAGACTGATGGTCAATTCAAGGAGCATAAAGAGTACGAATGGGACACATTCACGTATTGAAGTGGAGTGTGAGAAGACTATTGGCTTTAAATTAAGACAATTGCTTCCGCGGTCTAGTGGCTCGCTTACTAAAAATAAATACCGAGGTCCCGCGTCCGATATCCAGAGAAGTACAAATTTGTGCTTTGTTCGATTGGTGGTAGAGTTCGTTGCACACACCAAACGGATAACAAATTAGTAGCGGTCAAAAAGTGCAGGATATAAGCATTTAGTACATGGTTTAGCAATCATTACCTGCGTTATTATTTAAGCGTCAAATTTTGCTAACCGCCAATATGAACCAGAGTTCAATGCATTTGTTGGGTTATATTCATTGTGTTAAAGCTCCTAATAGATTAGCCTCTGTTACAAAGTAATAAGAAACAATGTGTGAGTGGTGTTCCGCAAGACGTCAGCTAATGCCCCTTTCCTTTTTCACGCTCTGAACGATTATCTGGATTCAATTAAGCAAGAGCTTTTACAACGAATGCTCAACCATTGACAAATGTAAGAACAACATCAGTCAACTAAAGTCTGTAAGGTTCCCTTAAAAAATGTTCAACCTAATGCCCTTGTCAAAAAGTTTAAAATTTTTGGTGGCAATGTGACAGTTTGTGAGAGTGATGTGCAGTAGACTGAACATATTACTGCAGTAAAGTTGAGAGCAGTGCTTTGAGAAAAGGTAGTGTCCTTGCATTTCACTTGGCCCGTCTCGGCGGGGGCACTACCGTGACCCCAGACACTACCTACCTTTTCTCGAAGCGCTCCGTCGTGTTTTGAACCCTCATAACTTGGGTTTGAATTTAGAATGTCATTCTAAATTATGTTAACAGCATTAGCCAGATAAATATATTTATTATTTATTATGCAGTAACACGTTCCTCCATTTATGTTTATAATCACAACAAATAATAGTTAATTGAAAACCCAACAAAGTTTTGTATTTAATGTTGATGTCACAAATAATACGTAGAGTTTGCATTTCCGTGTTCCAATTTTACACTCTAATTACTATGGCTGACAGTTTAAATACTGTTGTTTCGAACAAATTGCAGTTTATCTGTTCACCCATTATTGCAGTCCAGGTGTTTATAATATATAGAGATAATTTAGGAGATTCATACATACGTTCATGCTCGTCACAAGAGGGGTTGAGCACTTAGGTAACATTTCGTTACACACAAAGCCACATACAGTGTCTCCAAATAGGTACAGGTTGTCAGCCTGTCACTTAAATAAAAATCTCTGTTCTTCTAAGTTCCGCACTCTGCGTACCCGCACTTCGCACAGGCTTTATTTCTGACTATAATACATATATTCAATTTATCTATAATATTTTTTGTGTAATTGTAAGTATTCAAGAAATTGAAACTTTCTCTCGAGAGAGAGTGGGGTTTTTTTTTCTCGCTCGGCTAAAACCTATATAGGGATATTTAACTATAAGTATAAGCCTTGGCAATCGACGCAGAAATTCAAAGAAAAACCTTTTTAATAAGACGTTGAAGAATTATCAGACCTCTTTAAATTTCGCCTCATTGAAAATAAGCAATCCTTTTTTTATTCTATGTATAACTTAACAACCTTCCAAATAATATAAAAGACGTGCTTTTACATAATTTCAATTTGGCCGACCAGTTCACTTTAAAATGACCCGAGGCCCGTAAACTATTATAGAAAACTTTGAACGTCTTTCCACAAGGGCGTCTTTTCATAGGTTGTTGAACTTGCCGTAATTACCTTGCCAGTGGCTACTTCTGCTATATTTACCATGACTGCAATTATTGTAATCACACTTAAAATAGTTGGCAACTTTAAAGTGTCAGCTATTTTTAAAATGCATTAAAAAGCAATATTTTTATAGCTTGACGCCGCCGTGGTGGAGTGGTCAGTAACGCTGCCTACACATCGGGCGGTCCGGGTTCGAGTGCTGGTAGTGGCAAATGTTAGTGTGATGAACACGAATATTTGTTCACGAGTCATGGTTGTTTATATTTTAATTTAAGATTATTTATAAAATATCTAGATTATTATGTATATTGTCCGTTATCTAGTATCCATAGCACAAGTTCTTAGTGATACTTAATTTGGGCTAGATAATTGGTGTGAGCGTGGAAATGTATACTTCCATTCTCACACCAATTAGCTAGCCCAAATGAAGTATCATTAAGAATTATGTTACGGAATTTGTACTAAATAACTGAAATGTATACTAAATAACGGACTTTAAATTATTTTAAATTACATAACATGATAATTTTAGAATTTTTTGTAAATAAACTTAAATAAATATAATATAATTAACAACCATGACTCGCAAACAAATATTCGTGTTCGTCACACAAACATTTTCCGCTAACAGGATTCGATTTTGAACCCGGACCGCTTGATGTGTAGGCAGCTATACTGATCACTTCACCACGACGACGTCATAAATAAATAAACCTTGAACTTACCGAACTCTCTGCTATGTAGGTAGGTACATAAGATATTAGACTCTCCCAAAACCAGTACACACTTACACCTTCTTCTTCTTTGTGAATGGCATTCAGGCTAGTGTTGACATTTGCCATACACCTATATCTGTTATTGCTTTTATTTTTTGGTTCGTCCTAATTAGATCCCGGGTTCAATAGCCAGAGGGGTACAGATTTGTACTCTATTTGGTTGGTGGACGGACTTTTTTCAAGTACACCTGGCTAGCTATCACGAGCTTATCAAAATCTGTCGCCATAATAGTAATGTTGACATCATTACTGTCTTCCGGCAATTAATGATAAGATAGCCAGTCCCTCTGTGGTTGATGGTTCCAGGTGAAACTCGATGCATTTTCGGCCTTATCATCACTTGCCATCACGTGAGATAAAGGCCAAGAGTTTCCCTGTAAAGAATAAAAAAAAATCATTGTTTTCGATTTCTTGTGATGCCACCATCAAACAGTGCCACAAGTTTCGCGGAATGAAACTATATAGTATAGTGATACGTCCAGTCATATCTTGATGTGGGGTAGGGCAAATCGAAAAACAGACTTGCTCTTATCGATCTGCTCAACTTTTTAGGCACATCATGAAATTATTGAGCAAATCACGAAATGCCCAGCCTCGATCGGCCCGTACAAAAATAATATAAAACCAATCTTACTGCGAAATAATTTGGTTTATGTCTAAGTGAAATGCTTAGATATGGTGTAAGTTTTAAATTTAAAAATTTTTTGGCTCATGGAAAAAATCAAAATACGTTATCCGTAGGGCGATTTGAGCGAAAGTAATATTGTATAAATTTACTAGGCGTGCAAAATATCACGGCGTGGTAGGCCCGAGAAATCCTTGTGAACATGCGAGCTAAGAATACCAAACAGTTTCCCTATTCAATAACCAAAGCAATTAACCTAGTTCAACTGTAGGGAATGCAATCTGCTAGTAAACCTCGTGAAAACTTAAACCTTCAGTGTTGTAATAATCTAGAGACGGTAACTGCTAACTATGAGGCATACCATATTCTTGATTGACTATTACTGGTTGATTAGGATAAATACCAAAAACATCTAAATCTAAGTTCCCCTACGGCTTGCGACGTCGCTTCTCAGTAAAAAGTGTAACAAAAATATATTCATAATCAATTATTTAATTATCAAATCTAATGGCTCAAAAATACTTAGGACTGGTATCACAGGTAAGTGATCAGGAGATATCTGGTAGTTAAAATGACTCTCTTGTATGAACTGTCAGATAAACGTTAATGGGTGCTTACTTTGAATCTGTGAAACAGGCCATTATCAGACTTCATAATATGAATTAAGAACTTTTTAAATTTGATTTCTTCTCTCATTTTATATTTGCACAGCAATGCTGAATTAACCCAAAGGAAAATGCAATTACAACAACGTGTGCGTTGCTGCGTCTGAAATTAAACTTATTTAAACAGTTAGGGTAGGTATTTCAATATTACCTTTTGATTAAATTTTTACTATCGCACAGTTTCACACAAAGAATACTACAAACGGCCGGCGACCGGGAAATGAAATTTATTGGACCAATTTTTTCTTTACATACAAAACTGGGAAATTTATATGTTGCAATGTGCATGCTTACTATCACGCTTATAATCCCTAAGGGGTTGAGCTTAGCCTCAGGCACCATTTGGGTACGCATAAAGCCACATCTGTCATAAAGGAGTAGTATATAGTAGAAGATCCGAACCTACATCGACCTTCACCGAGCTGATAATAGCATGAAACATATTTTATTATTAATTTAGTATATTAGAAAATATATTAAAAATGGGTTGTCTAAAAAAATCCTGGACAGACTATTTTTGATTATTTTTTGAAAAATGATTTTTAATATAATTGCAATAAAATATTGCAACATCAAGATAATAAGAAAATTTTGTCCTGACTGATAGTAGAAACCGTATAGAATGTGCAGCCATTGGGTTGTCTATTATTTACCTGCGCGAACTACTGGGTTGTCAGGTATGAACAGGTATGTGATATCAGTTACTTTCACTCGATTGGATAATAGAAAAAAATTTATATCATCATAAGCGCGCGACAAAATTTTCTTATTATCTTGATGTTGCAATATTTTATTAAAAATAATTTTTCAAAAAATAATTAAAAATAGTCTGTCCAGGATTTTTTTAGACAACCCATTTTTAATATATTTTCTAATATACTAAATTAATAATAAAATATGTTTCATTCTATTATCAGCTCGGTGAAGGTCGATGTAGGTTCGGATCTTAGACTATAGTGCCTCAAAATAGTGCCTATTCTTGACAGATTATTATTTCGCCCGAAATGTTGGTAGGGCTTTTGACGATTTAAAAGTCCTTAGCAAAGTCCATTTGATTAAAGAGCTTTTTAATTTCATTTCCAAATAAAGAAAGAAAGAAATCTTTATTCGGCTTATAAGTTTAAAAAATTATAATGAGATACTTGAAAAAAGTAAAATAAAATAATTTTATTAACTACATAAAATAACTCCTTTAGATAGATTACCAAAAAACATGAGATACGTATTTTTTACTTAACCCTAGAAAGATAATCATATTTTATTGTAAAAGAAAATCATGCGTAAAATTGACGCATGAGTTTTAAGTAGCTAAAATATGTTGTATTATTTATTGATTTCGATAAAACCTAACGTAAGTATGTTTTTTCAAATCAGTCCCATACAACTTTTTTACGAATCTTAAAAATCACTTAAAAGATAATCATGCGTCACTTTGACTCACTCGGTCGTTAAATTTCAAAAGTTCATACCACTTACCTCAGTGACACATACCCCAATCGGCATGTATAAGTAACGTGTGAGATATCCGAAACGCAGATTCGCTTATGCGTCAATTTTTAAGCAGATTATCTTTCATAAATATTTAAAAAGATATAGAGCATCTCAGTTCAGGAATGGAGTCTTGTAACGTCATGCTTTCGTAAAAATGCTTTTCGTGTTCTTTCTGATGGACTAAACATAATTTTTCTGATCATCCCTATTGCGACACTGTGAAACTACCCGTTGTTTAGTTTTCAGTATAAAAAACGTAACTAACTATTTAAATGACCCTATTGCAATAAAGTAAATAAGTTTCAATTAAATCACAGAGACGTTTTAAGGTAACATCTATCCTTGATGTCACCTTTTTTGTTGGTTTAATGAAGACTTTATTTATATACTAAGGCTCTGCTTGCGTTGATGGCAGTCTAGCACTTTTTTGTCGTATTATATGGTGATGCGTAACATATTATATCGCCATACAAAACTGACTAAGAAATAGATTATACATATAATATCCACTGTTATAATTGTTTCAATAGAAGACATAATTCGAACAATGTGGTCTGAACTCTTTTGAAAATAATTGCTAAATGTAGCTTCAGAGTTTTAAAGCTCCCAGATAATAAATTTTATTAAAGCCGAGATATTAAACGCAGTCGTAATGGCTAATAAAATTTAACTAATTTAGTTCGCGGTTGCAAACCAGTCGGATAACAGTAGAGAAGCTACTCACTTCTTTTAAAGTTTATTACTGTAGATTAAGAATGTCAGTAGTACAAAACTATAGGTAGGTGTTCCCGAGAACATGCACTTACTTAGCAAAATGTTTCTATAGCTTTTACTAAAGATCACGCAGGAAATTGTGATAAAAGTTAGTTTTTGAGTTATTGATTGTAATTTTACTTTATTCAATTTAATTTGATTGTTCACTGTAAAGGTCATAGCATATATATGAACTCGGAAAAGGATCAGCATCGCCTCAACTCGAGGCGTTTAGTATTCTTTGTATGAAACTCCATACTGTAATGCACACTAATCAGCAATGTAACGAGATCGCCTCGCCTAGGCACAAGCTCAGTAACAGCGGTGCGGTGAGTGCTCAGCTAGCTGTTCCCGCGCTTACGGCGCGCCGTCCAAGCGCTTACGTGCTTTTCGTAGCCGCGCTTCCGTCTATCACCGTACGTGAGCCTACATCTCTTCGTCCACGCTTGCTCCTCTCACCCCTCTCACGGCCTGACTGCACCACATTACTGTTGCAGAACGTGCTTTTATTCACAAGGCAACTGGCAGTCCTGTTGCGCGTGTGTTTTATAGAATTTGTAGATTTGAAATTGATTACAAGGCTAGGCCGCGCTTACTATGTTTCCGCCGCCATCACATCAAACCATTATAAAAATGAAAAATATCCAAAGTATCGTAATGTTCATAGAATAAAAAAAAACTAACGACAAGTTTAGTTTTTCTTTAATTGAATGAAATTATATAATTTAACATTACAAACATTTAAGTAAATCTGCCTTATCAGCAATTTAGCAGCTAGTGAATATCAATATTCGTTTGAATAAGGACTTAATTTGTGTAATTATTATATTGTGTATTAAAAAGGTTGATAATATTCAAAGTATGTTATCAAAATCTATTCTATTGTTTAATTTGATCTGAGCTTGAAAAGTCTCAAAAACATTTGGTCCTTCGAGCCGGATATGACCCACAGAACAATGAATACAATTTATAGTCTTTATTCGTATAAATTATAACTGAATTACTTTGAATCCGTACCTAATATAATTCGTCGTTTCATGAAATTAGAGCCAAAGTTATAATTTGTTTAGTTCACAATTTACATCTTAAATATTTATATATCAAAATCAGTGAAATTAATCGCGGTTTGACCCTTTCGATCCCTGAAAAGGGTTACTTCGTCAAAAGCTGGCAAAGGACAAACTCAAAGCAAAGAACACTCCAGCCAGCAATCACTTGCGGTATTGTCTCTAGCGCATCAGATAATGTATTCGAGATCATAAGTTTGCAAAGTCCTCCAAGACTCAAGGACTCGCCATTCAAGCGAGATCAAGTAAGTTTGACAATCGGTTCCAGATTTGATGGCTGAGCGATAGCGCAGTGGACTGTTAAGGCAGTGAATTAGTTTTTACGATATTAATTGAAAGTACCTATTATACAGGTTGAATTTTTAGTGGCTGTCGGGTCAAAGCCGTTGTAATATGTAAGTAAATGCAAACAAATTTTACTATGGATCAACATCGAAATCGCGCAAAAAACCAATTTAAAGTAGATCGCTATCAAATAACACTATATCTTCATATTTTTCATGTGTCTCTATAATATGTATACATAGATTATTTGTTCTATGTATGTATACTTTTCAGAGTCGGATAGGGCCTGGGACGTGAAACCGTGTTGAAGCTCTGATCATGTTAGTTTGTCTTCCATACAAAGCTACCAAATTATTAAAAAAATCGTCGCAAATTGATAAATTTGCGAAAATGTGGCCGTAAAATAATACAATTTATCTCTCGTTTAGAATCCTACGAAAGTTTATAAATTTCCTAGGAAAATTATAAATTTGCGGTTCTTGTTATTTTTCGGTGACATATGAACTTACTATCGCCACCTGACCCACAACACCGGTCTAGTAAAAAAAAATCTGTGAGACTGCTTAAGGGTTGCCCTTATACGTAAGTACTTATATTAATCTATGGCTCTGATTTCGTAACTTATTAACAGAATAACTGATGTTTAAATTTATAGCAAAAGACTTATACATAGTATTTAAATTGTATTGGAAGTCACACTGTTATTTCTTAACTTGGTGAAAAGTGTAAATACGCTAAATACATTGTCAGCAATTAAGTCGACGTAGCGAGTTTATTGCAATACGTAAAGAAAAAGGGAAAATGTTATTATTATTATTAAAGAAAGAACTCGATCACAAATAAATTAAAAGATTCATAAATAAATCATTTCATTTAAGTCAATTACGCCAAATGAATAAACATTTTCTATTATTTATAGCATTTTTAGCATCGCAATATTTCAAACAATCCGTGTGTATTTGCTTCAGAGGGCACGTAATAATGTTAGCCGGGGTGCCTAAGTTGAGGATATAAATCAGATTTATATACTGAGGTGGGTTAGCATACTAATACACGACCTTTTCTCTACAATAATTTATTTGCATACTTTTTTAGTTCTTTTAACGCTTTATCTCAGTGTTGCACGGTTTTTAGATTTTCTGGGTACTTTACTACACTTTTTTTGTAATTCTCAGTTGTAGCTTCTTTTTCTACTTCTTAACACCCGTGCTGCATAGTCCATAATGCCAGGTGTGGCTTTAAGTGTTATCTTAATACATTTGCTAGATAAAAAAGGACAGCCCACTGAAACTTCAATTAGATTGATCCATCGTATTAGCGTATATCGTTTCTCGGAGATCGTTTTGAAACGTGCCCATAATGAGAGTTTGAACAAGAGCAGATAGATACTTAGTTGTACTTATATTTAAACATTGTTAAATAAACTTTAGAAGAACTGAATGAAATTATTATTATGCGTCAGATTTTTTCTCCAAAGATAATCGATTATTTTGTTCTTTCAGTTTATGGGACTTTCCATAAATAGCAATTAACCATAAGGCTCACAATGGCTATAGACTATTACAACAACAGTGTTGGAGTTTCCCTCGAGTTCTTGTTGCAGTAACACTAAGAGACTCCATTTTTAAATTAATCTACCGTACTATTTATTGTTACCATAGATACATTTTCACTTAACATTGGCAAATCTTGTCGCCAGAATAGAATGACAGCGTTGAAAATTAAATCCGCATTAATAAAAATGTCCTACTTCATCTGACAATTTATGTAAAAATAAGTAGCTGCTGTTCATTATGACAGCGTTTATAATTCCACCCACTGCTGGGACACAAGGCGTTAGATCAATAATTATTTAAATATTAGTTGATTGTCTATTTGCCGTTGTTTTATGAAAGTTTTTTGGAGTGAGAGTAAGCCCGCGACAGTGGTTCCCCCACAAACAGTGCATGATCACCTTTCTAACCTCTTTCTGCCTTCTGTTTACCTGTATAGTTTTTCGAAATATTGTTCCCTATTTTTATAGAAAACGACTAATAATGGTAGGTACCAAATTAAATTAATTGAAGCACAGGACAAAAACGACCCTTCATAAAGCCAGAGACGGGATCGCTAAGAGTCATGGCAGGATCTCTTGTTTTTTGTTTTCTATTTAATTTGGTATCAATTTTAAATCATGTCAAATAAAATTAGAAACGAAATTCAACTAATAGTGGTTTTCAGAATCCCTCAAACAGTCAAATATATTTACTGCCTGTATTTTTACTGTGGCCATCAGAAGGTTCCGTTTGTTGGCTGAACAGTTTCGCATTTGTTAGCCATTATTCATGCTGGGTTTATTGAAAGATATATGAATTGGTGAAGCTGTAATTCAAAATAGATGATGAAGACGCGTTGCCGGCCAATCAATATGTTTGAAATAAGATCACTATTTAGAAAAATTAAGAAAAGTATAAATTACTTTTAGTATACAATTTCGTTCCAATAGTGTTTTTTAATTGCATGCTTTCAATTACTTACATTGAATTGATATTCTAAATTTATAATAAAAACTTATTTATTATTTAAATATACAAATAATGAAATTGATACCTACCTATATATCTAATTAAAATATTTAAATGTATGTACTTATAAATAACTGTAAAATGAAATTATATTTATTTAATGTAAATAGCCGTGCTGTGATGCGGGCAAAGTAGAAAAGTATCACCCCATATTATCCAATAGGTGTCGTAGAAGGCGACTAATGGATCAGCAAAGGGGTATTGATCACGTTTTACTCCGTCCACCAAATAGCATTGGGCAAGCGTGGTGGACTACTGCCTAAACCTCCTTCGATGACGAGGCCTTGTGTCCCAGCAGTGGGTCGAATTAAAAAGGCTGTTATGATGAAAGTAAATAAGGAAACTTATAATAAAATTCACAAATAATTGTTTTTGAAACTAATAGATCACTAAATCCTGCCTATTCTAAGATCGCATGCAAGAGATCGTTCTCAGTGATAAAACCGCCCATTGTGCCATTTAATGTGAACATGTTTTTATAAAAGTCCCATGTAAAATCACGTGTAAAATGTAGTTTATTTACTATTCTATTTAACTTTACGCGCACAAAAGCTTTTGGCTTCCTTCACTTTAATTACTTTCTTAATACTGGCAAAAAAAAAAAAAAAAACATTCAACAGAAATATCTTAGTCACTGCAATCTAGTGTGTCTGACTACGCCCAAATTTAATTTTTAATATTCTAAAAATAAAGTATTGGAACATGCAATCCTTGCACAATATAGAAGATCGAATAATAATTTTAGTTTGAATTTCTGAACTAGACGAAAAATATCCTTAGGCGTTACCTCAAGCGATATCTCGCTAACCAAGCAAACTGAACTCAATTAATTTGTTTATTTTTTTTATTTTATTTATTACTTTCTGTGCCCGCGACTGTGTTATGGTGTTATATAACCTATAGCCTTCGTCGATAAATGGACTATCAAACACAAAAAGAAATTTTCAATTTGAATCAGTAGTTCCTGAGATTAGCCCGTTCCAACAAACAAACAAACTCTTCAGGTTTATAATATTATTATAAGATAAGCTAACGTCTAAAATTATTGAAGAATAAGGAGGCACTGGCTATGTTGTTAACGCTATTGTTATGGCGAAAGATGGTGATCTAGCCAGGTGAACTTAAGGGCGTGCACTTGATTTACGTCAAAATTGTCACATTTTGTGGATTTTTTCGGACCTAATTGTGAAGCAATGTGATCTGACTTTGCAAAGATATTGTATATTATAGGAAGAATAATTCTTGATTAAAACCGCTAAAGAGAGATATTTTAATTTAGGTCACTTATAGTTTTGTAAAGCGAGGAGAATCTTAAAGCGCAGTTTTACGAAAATGCAGTTTGGAGCTATCTTTCAGATGAAATACAATGGCAAACAATACTTTTCATAAATTCTTTTTCTAATAGGTATTAAATATACTCTTATAAACCGCTATAGAACCTAAAAAAATAAATAATGAGATAACATATTTAAAATGGATACCAAAAAAAATATAATTATTGACGATTTTTGCAATGTAATATTGTTAGATACACTCAGATAATTTTAATAATTATTTGAAAAATGGTCTAAATCCGAGCTCGCGATATTTTTCCATCGTACCTACACCTCGGGTGTTCTCAGTTGGTGGACCTATCGCTCGGCGAGCAATATCTCGACGCCGCCGTGGTGGAGTGGTCAGTAACGCTGTCTACACATCGGGCGGTCTGGGTTCGAGTCCTGGTAGTGGCAAATGTTAGTGTGATGAACACGAGCATTTGTTCATGAGCCATGGTTGTTTATATATTTATTTAAGTTTATTTATAAAAATATCTAGATTATTAAGTATATTTGTCCGTTATCTAACATCCTTAACAAAAGTTCTTAAAGATACTTAATTTGGGCTAGATAATTGGTGTGAGCGTAGAAAAAAATATATATTATTATCTATGTGTGTATGGGGTTACAAACACATGTGTTTCTAACGAAAATTCAACGAAAAAAATATTATTGGTACTTCGATGATGGGACGCTCTTAAAACAAAGTCCTACTCCAACCACACCGAGTACAAATTTGCACTGCCTGGGGGTCGAACACGGATCTCTGGTTCTAATTCCGGTGGACGAACCACTTGACCTTGGAGGAGGTTGTAAAGTTGCTTATTTTTTCTTCAGAAAGTAGAAATTGTATAATTATCTCCAAGGAAAATAAGAAGAAAACTACTTAAGCAGCTGCCTTATTTATGGGATGAGGCGTACCTACTAATTATTTAATGCCTGGAGCTATTAAACAGTCAACGACTTCGCCGGGAAATTGTGGATAGAGTAACGGGACTACAAAATACTCTAACTTAATTACCATCATCCAACTAATTTACTTGTGGTTTTAATTAAATATTTATTTTTATGAGGCCTACCTTAAAATCTTCTTTTTACTAATCCTGGATCCAATTTAAATGAGGATGGTGTTGTAAAGTGTCATGTTATAGTACCTACCACTATCAATTTCCCATATTCAACTTTACTGGTAAAAAACCGGCCAAGTGCGAGTCGGACTCGCACACCGAGGGTTCCTCGGTATAAACTGCTGTATCTTTTGATCGCGTTAACTTAGAAGTTTGATTTTTTCACTGCTTAAAGGGACAATAGACCTAGGTATTTGGTATAAATTTCAATTTGATACCTTTATTCGTTCGTGAGAAATAAGGTAGTAAGTTTCATTTTATTAAAATATTTTTATTATATTATCTAACTAAAAAAATGTGATTTTCGCAATTTTTCCTATATTTGCATTATATGACAATGCTTCATGCCAAATTTCAAGATTCTGAGTTTACGGGAAGTATCCTGTAGGTTTTGATTCCTTTGCGAGTGTCGGGAATTTGTTGAAAATATCGACATAATCGGCTGTATCTTTTGATTGGCTTGGCTTAGAAGTTTGATATTTTCGCAGCTTAAAGGGACAATAGACCTGAGTATTTCATGTGAATTTCAGCTTGATACGTCCACGCGTTCTTGAGATAAAGGGTCTTGACAGACAGACAGACAGACCGACAACAAAGTGATCCTATAAGGGTTCCGTTTTTTCCTTTTGAGGTACGGAACCCTAAAAAAGAAAATTATCCTTAACGTTTAGTTCGGTTTTCTGCTATTGACTCATTCTATTTCTATTGCTGACCATGTGACTACACACTATTGTCAAATTACTAGGGTCTCGCTCTGGACACCCGCCCATAACTGGGGCTATAAATAATACTAGTACCATACAAGATTCTCATAATTATTTTATTCTTTCAGATATTTTCATCATACGGTCTACCGCTGAAAGAACTAGATTTCTCCCACAACGGCCTTCGGAGGCTCCCGGACCGTCTTCTAGCCGGAGTGAGAGGCAACATCAGCCGTCTCGTTTTCGCTGACAACCTTCTTGGCGACAACTTGAACCCTATATTTTCTACTGCGGAGCTTCATAACTTGCCGGCTTTGGAGGAGTTGGATCTCAGTGGCAACAGCATAAGAGGCATCGAAGAGGGACTGCTGATTGGGTGCGATGTACTGAAGGTGTGTTCATTTTAAAAGTAACTTTTCTTATTATGCCTTACATATTAAAGTGACGTGTGTGAAAAATGTGTAATATCAAATATAACGTGTAACAGAAATAATGCACACACTGAAAGTAGTTTATGCATATTAATATAAATTTCCAGTCATTTTTATTTTAAAATAGGTCGTTATGCTTCTTGTAGAATTTTGTTTATGTCGTAACGTTTTCGTAAACTAAACCTATTTAAAAAAAAATACCTCAACTTAAAACTCAATTTTAAATTTAAATTATTTAACATTAATTATTTTTGTGTGTTTGATTGTTTCTATTAGACATTGTATTATCTACTGACCAGGACCTTTGCATCTGCAAAAAGAAATAGCGACATTTTGATTTCCTGACAATACAAAGATATCTGTTTGCGTGAATATATATAACGTGGAGGTGAGAATAAAATTAAAATCAGTCAACAATCAGCTCAGAATATTCTTCGTTCTAACAAGAGATTGTTTACTATTATATAGTTTTTAATCGTTGACCTCTAGGAATAAGCCGTAATATACGTTAACTGATTAAACCAAACCTTTTCCGATTTCAAGCAATCTGTAGTTTGCTTGAAATGTAAATGAAATGCCCGTGTGGAGCGGTGCGTAGTCTGTAAGCGTAGTGCTAAACGTTTGTAATTATTAGTTTTTACAGTTGGCTGATTTGCTTTTTGTCAAACTACTTTCAGGGTGTTACCTAAACGTTCTATATTATGTGTTTGCACAAAGAAACAAAGTATTTATATAGCAGCTATGTTTTGCTTATGGATAAGGATGTTAGTTAAGCCCCATTAATTTAATTTAAAATACTAGATGTGAATATAAAAGTTAGAAGAAGTTATATTGTATTAAGTTATATGTATTAAGAAATTCTATCGCAAGATAAATAAATTGGATTAAAAAACGCCGAGCTTGACCGAAATAAGTTTAAACTTCGCAAGAGTAGACAATGTATTAATATTGTATTATTTTTCGCAAACGGTTTTCTCGACAAAGTCACATTGAGGATTATATCACCTGAATATAAAATGTCTTTGCCTCGATACTCGTATAATATTTCAATAGATTGTGGGTTTTTGTTGATATTCACTTCGTGTCGCTTGCAGGGTGGATATTCTAGCAGGTTGATTGGGCGTGACCCAATTTGATATGTGAGCGAATTCTTTGAACTTTCGTCACGATATTTGGTGCACTTTACAGTAAAATTATTTGAAATTTGTGACAAGATTTTTTTTGTTCTTCGTTTTATATTTAACTAGCTTCCACCCGCGACTTCGTCCGCGTGAACATTTTACCCCCTTAAGGGTGGAATTTCCAAAAATCCTTTCTTAGCGGATGCCTACGTCATAACATCTACCTGCATGCCAAATTTCAGCCCGATCCGTCCAGCCATCCATGTCAGTCAGTCAGCACCCTTGAGTTATACATATATATAATATTTAGATTTGGTATAAATTTCAAACATTTCAAATTATGTCAAGTTTACTAATGCAACAACGATCCTTCAAGTATGTCGATTTTAACTTTATTACGGTAGCCATGTTGCACCGCTACTATTCCCGTCTGAATTAACCCTTAGACTCCATTCATAGGTACCAGGATCGCAGCGGCGAGGCGAGTGCTTTCAGTGGGAATTTTAAAGTTTATCGACATACTTACTTAAAATACCAGTAGGTATCGCTTGTAAAGATCGCGCAGCCGAAGCCACGAGCGAGTTGCTGAACGTCACTGCCCGTACATCCCTTTTTCTTTTTTTCTTCTTCAGAAGGAAGTTATATTAACCAGTTCCAAAATTTTCACTCGCAAACATGAGTTTCCTTGCCGAATGTAGAATTATTGGTCAAAAGGAAGACTATAGGCGTCTGACAGTGCTACTTATCCAATTTTTATCTACATGGTCGAAATTTTGTGCAAGCAATTATAATAATATTTAGGGTATCGCGTGAGATTCTTGCATAATGTATGATATTCTCCTGCAGTTTCTATATCTTAGCAGAGCTCAAATTCTACCTACCAAAATACGTTTTACTGCATGCTGATGCTGATAGCCTTCTATGTGATCTGCTTCTTCTTCTTCTAGCACTATTGCAATCATAGCCTTTCTTCTATTTAAACAAGGACATCGGATTGTGTGCGTATCAGTCACTAGCAGACTACATTGATAGGTACCTAAAGACCTATCAAATTCCTGATATGTGTGAACACGGGTCGGGTGACGGATGGCACCTCTCTGACAGAATCACTCGGATAATGTATGGACAGTCCTTTATTATGTTCAGGCAGCTAGTGATAAGAGCCAGTACTTCAGTGGTTGCGGGTTCCGCGTAAAGTTCGCTTCCACCTGATATTCTTCTGAATCTGTCAACACGTGAGAGGAAGGCCTAGAATAGAATAGAAATAGAATAGAAATAAACTTTATTGCACATCGACATAAAGATAGTACATTTTATAACATTTTAACTATAATGCACAATGGGCGGCCGTATCGCTAAAAGCTTCTCTGTCAAGTTAAGGTTCTTATGCTTACTCTTTGGGTATGCTCTTTTATGTAGAAGACAGGCTGGCAACCTATCTCTATATTGAGGCACTGCTTGGCCCATAACGCCCAGATATCTTAGCTAATGCTGTCTGTTCAACACTTTTGGGATGCATAATCCTAAAAGTGATAGTATGCATGTATGTATGTACTAAAATTCAGAATTATGGGTATTTACTTCTGTTACATTTCAGGTGCTGCGACTAGACCGGAATAACATAAATTCGGTGCCGTCGTCTTCATTGAACGGGCCGAGAGCGATGAGGGTTCTTTCATTGAGAGAGAATAGAATAGGTAAGTCGAAGTGTTCACTATGGCTTCTATTCGATGCATATTACATCATAAATATAATATATATCCACACCCTTTTGATTTGAACGCGGACGGCCTGTTATATAGGCAGCGTTACTGACCACCGGCGGCGTCAAACAAAAAGACAAGTATGACACATTTAGTTCTATATCTGACAACAAGCTGAACTGATGGTTATTAGATAACCTTATAAAATACAGGATTTAAAAATAAAGGGAAAGAAGTAGGCGATGTATAATAAATATTAATTTTACTAATACATGTTATTATTACTTACATAATACTGGGTGTAAAAGACATGAACAGTCAAACGAGAACCATGTATTCTATACATCAAAATAAGACATATTTGAAACAAAAATTGCTGGGAAATGATTTTTAATTTTTGGTGTTAAAAAAAATTGCAAATTGTACCGCGCAATGTAAAGGGCTCAACTCGCACGCAACTCGCAAAACCACGATAATTTTGCCAGACGGCGGGCGGCCCCGTTCGTTAGTGTCCGTGCGCATCGAGTGAGCTACATTGAACGCTTACGTTTTGAAGACATTTATTGTTATGAAATACTAAAAAAAATGATAATGTTTCTTTGGACAATAATTAAGAAAGAATGTATAGAATACGTTTTCATAAAAAAATTAAAAAAAAATTATGACTTTGACCTTCAATAAAATCGTAACTATCAATTTCCCAGGTATAGTCTCAAGGAAAAAAAATGTTATGATGGTGAGCAGAATACATGGTTCTCGTTTGACTGTTCATGTCTTTTACATCCTGTATACTACATATATACATGAACACGATTTGTATGATGTACGTTAAGTTATAAACTATATGTTTTATTTTCATTTCAGCTCAAATCCGTCAAGCATCGTTTATTGCGCAGAAGACCTTAGAGGAGATAGACCTGCACGGAAACCTGATATCTACCATCGAAGGGGGTGCCTTCACCGGCCTCTCTGACTTACAAACCCTAGACCTTGGCCGTAACAGACTCTCCAAATTCAATAGCGACGTGTTCCAAGGCATCCAAAACTTAGAGAAGTTGGACTTGTCCGAGAACTTCATAACGGACTTCCCGACGGTCGCGATCAAATCGTTCGCGGCGCTTCGTCACCTGAACATCTCGAGTAACATGATAACGGTAAGAACTTTTTCATTCGAGTTTCGTTTGCTGTATTCTGTGGCGGCGAGAATATTTTTTTTTCTTCCGAATCAGCTGCTGCACTGATCGTTTATCGAGGAAGGGCACAGTTGACTAACCGGCTTAGCATTTTGTCTGTTCGACAGCACCAAATTAAATTTATGGATGAAAATACTTGAAAAGGTGGTTCATTCGGGATTGAGAGCTGGTCATCCTTCGCTTACTTATCCAAATTATGTTCGAACAAGTTCTGTACCCATACAAGAGGACCATAAGAATTTGTTCCAGTCTGTCGTTTCTTATTTAAACGTCACAAGCTGACTAGATTTTTTCATTGTTAATATTTTATTAGCATTGCATTTAGAATATTTTTCAAAAAATCATTATTATGCCAAATGGAAAGATGAACGAAAAATATACTTGTTCCCTTTTCATAGGATTTTTTTATTGATTTTATAAAAATATTAAATCGTCTTTATTTAATTTAATTTTTTTATTTATTAAAACATATCTTATAACAGAGGTTCTATATCAACGCGGTTTTTCTTTACATTTCAGAATATCGACAGCAGTCACTTGAGTACGTTAGTGTCTTTACAAGTGTTGGATCTAAGCAGGAACAATTTAGTCAAACTACCTCCGGGAACATTTGTGGGACTTACGGAACTACGCTATTTGGACGTCGGTGTTAATTCTCTGCGTACTGTAAGTAAACTTATGATCGACATTGCCCCCCGTACAATATTTTCTTACATTTGCCCGAGTATTACTCCTAGTTATATCAATCTACGAGTATTTTAAAGGGTGAATTTAATTTTTTATTCTTAAAGTTTTTTTTATTATTATTTTTACTATCGTAAAATATAGAAAAAAATTGGGATTATAAAAATAATCCCTGATATATCATTTAAACTTAATTCTTTGTTAAATTTAATCTTATTTTTTTTAGGTCGAGGACGATGCATTTGATGGCTTGACGAGTCTACAAACTTTGCTGCTACGCGATAATAATATTCTTCTCATCCCAGCTACTGCACTTTCCCGACTGCCAAACTTGATCTCAGTTCATCTCGGATTCAACAGAGTGACTGCATTGTCCAATGATATTCTCCGAGCAGTTTCAGACAGAGTAACATCCTTAGTCCTCTCACGAAATGTCATCAGAGAACTGCCAGCAGCCGCTTTTGATCATTTCAAAATGCTACATCATTTAGACCTATCCGGAAACTTGTTGAATTCCATCTCAGCCGAAGTATTCAGCGGGTTGGAGTCCTCACTACGGTTTCTGTCACTGAGCCAAAATAGAATAGGCTTCACAGGCGAACAACTTAAGTTCGTAAGTTTGTGGTTCTTAGACATCTCTGGCAACCAACTGTCTGAAATTCCGGCGAACACGTTTGAGTTAATTCCCAGTTTAACTCATCTAAACATAAGTCACAACGCGCACATTAGTGTCTTGCCGCAAAATGTATTTAATCACAATCAAGCTCTTCTCAGCGTAGATATTAGTCACGTTGGGTTGAAGGCACTTCCTGTTAATTTATTCATGAAAACTTCTAGCATTGAAGAAATTTACTTATCAAATAACCTCCTACAAGAAATATCAGAAAATACGTTTAAGAATCTAAGAAATCTAACGTATCTAGATTTGTCTTACAATAATATTGTTAATATTCGAACTCCCGCATTTGTTAATGTCATGGCGATTCGATATTTGTCATTAAAAGGAAATCAATTAAATGCGTTTAAAGGCGAGTTTTTCAACACCGGTACAAGTTTGGAAGTAATAGATCTCTCAGATAACCAACTTAGTTACTTATTCCCTTCTTCATTCAAAATACACCCTAGATTGAGAGAAATTATCCTTACCAACAATAAGTTTAATTTCTTCCCTTCAGAACTTATTAGTACTTTGCAATACTTAGAATTGGTGGACCTATCTGGTAACGCTTTGAAGAACGTTGATGAGCTCGACTTTGCACGGCTTCCTCAATTAAGAAAAGTTTTACTAGCAAGAAACGATCTTGAAACTATTAGTGAAATGGCTTTCCATAACTCAACACAAATTCAGTATTTAGACCTTTCAGACAATAAGATCGATCGTCTCGGTGACAGAGTATTTGAAGGGCTTATTAGGCTAGAACAACTGAATTTAGCTGGCAATTCCCTTTCTGAATTACCTGATAATATTTTCGAACGCTCAAGGTTACACATGCTTGAAAAAATAATATTGAGCAGGAATTTGTTTGAACAGGCTCCTTTGAAAGCCTTGCAGAAACAGTATTTCTTTGTTTCTTCTGTAGATTTATCCCATAATAATATTGTTGATATACCCGCTGAAGATAGCGTTATGGTAAACATAAAGAAGTTAGATCTCTCCTTCAATCCACTGTCAGCAAAAACGCTTAATAATGTTCTCACTGAGCCAAAGACTGTGAGAGAATTAAACCTTGCTGGCACTGGATTGAAGTCAGTGGGCCAGTTAGAAACACCATTTTTATATAGTTTGAATTTGTCTTTCAATAATATAACTCATTTATCTGAAAAGACATTTGTTAGGACAACTATGTTGGAATCTTTAGATCTATCAAATAACGAGATAAAAGATGTTTCTAGCGCATTATCCATTTCTTGGCCGAAACTCAAGAATTTACAAAGTTTAAATATTTCAAATAATCCGATAGTTACGATTGTAGATGGTAACTTTGAAGGTTTATCATCCCTCAGAGTTTTAGATATTAGAAATTTAGAAAAATGTACAAGAATTGAAAAGAACGCATTTAGAACTTTGTCTAATTTAGTTGAACTGAGGGCTTATGGCTATCCAAGACTTGGATATTTTGATGTTGAGGGTAGTTTACAACATTTATTGGCACTTGAAAAACTAGATGTTGAAGTTAAAGATACAAATATTGGCGCAGATCAGTTGCATTCTACATTGCATCCTCGTCTTGAAGAATTAGGTGTTAGGGGGACACGATTGAAAACCGTATCTTCTGGAGTGTTAGCGGGCCTAAAAGCTCCAACTATAATAGTTCGATTCCGAAATACGTCCGTTACAAACCTTCCTCCAGCACTACTTTTCCCTCTGCCAAGATCTTCTCAAATAACAATCGATGTAGCTGGAAGTCAGCTTAATACATTACAACCGCAACTATTGGTAGCTCTTGATGACCGACGTGCTGACCTATCAATGTTTGGCTTAGAAACGAATCCCATTAAATGCGACTGTAATGCAAGAGCACTCAGAAGATGGTTACCTAATGTTGGCATAGATGATGTGCGATGTAATTCCCCTGATCACTTGTCAGGCTTTTTGTTGGTTGAAATTGGCGATGATGAATTATCATGTGATACAAGACGAAGAACGACACTGCCCTCTTCTTCTTCGAGTATGGTGACGACAACTTTACCTCCTCGTCTTGTACATCGCACATCAGCTGAACCAGACATTATTTGGTCGGTTGCCCCTTCACACGAAAGAGCCAAAGTAGCTGGAGAACCAAAAGGTGCTCCTGTAGTCGGAATAGCATCGTCGACAAATGATGATAATCTTATTATTGGAATCGTAGGCGGAGTCGTGGCATTTATAGCTATATTGATTATTGCAATTTGTGTAGTTCGATTACGTATGACGTCAACATCATATAGAGGAGGCCCATTAGCTAGTAGTCCTGCAACAGCTGGTGCTCCGCTATGGGGTGCAGCATGGCCTGGTTATGCAGCCACTCTACCTCCAGCTTCATTATCTACTGCTACTCTTCCACATAAGGTTCAGTCAGGTCCGGGCTCAGTAAGATATTTAGCGCCACCACCTCCAGCACCTTACTTTATTAGTATGCCTCCTCATGACGATAAAATATATCGGTAGGACTAGGACAATGATTAATTATTATACTATACAGACTCTATATTAGTAAGTTAACAGATGCATTATGCCATTTTATGTAAATATTGAAATTCCAGGAAGAATTAATCATATCACTAATTAAGTTGTTTTTTGAAAGCGCTCATATTTCATATCGTTGTAGATATTCATATTTGTACTAATATTATAAATTAATAACATAATTTACTGTTTATTGACTGGATTGAATATGTCTAGTCACCAGTGACTTCAGGGTATGAATAATTAATGCTGATGCGTGTTTGTCTTCAGATTTATTATATTGAATAATAAAGTAACTACTGTAAAATATTTATTAATCTAGACATACTAAATATGAAATAAAATAATATTTTTTATTGTCTTTTTTGAGGTTCTACAAGAAAGAGCATGACAACAAGAAAAAGACAATAAAAATACTAGTTACTATGAAATAAATGTATTATTATAAAGTAAATACAATATTAATAAAAATGATTGTTTTATTTATTAAACGGACGCTGAAAAATTCAAAGGGATTTGCACGTCAGGCTATTACAAATTTTGAAATTTCCTTATAAGAGTTTTAACTATCACTACTATGTAAGATTGAAAATGTGTTACAGAAATTTCACAGTTCCTTATAATGTGACCTGCAGCTGTGCGTACATTTTTAAGAGATCGGATTCGAATCTCGATGAGGCGACATAATTTATTTGAGTATGTTTATTTGTGGTCTAATAATCATTAAACAAACTTCTGATTTTACGATTGTCATAACTCTGCATTTGGATTTGGATATTGAAAAAGTTGTATTAGATCAGACAACTACTACCGTCTATGTGAACTTCAATATTTTTTATTTATTTATTTAAACAGGGAATCTATGGGCTTGGTAAGTGACGATAACGCCGAAATTGGAATCGAGCTTCACACCACAGAGGGACTGACTATCTTATCATTAATTGCCGGAAAACAATAATGATGTGAACATTATTATTATGGTGACAGAGTTTGATAGTATGCTGGTAGCTAGCCAGGTGGACTTGACAAAAGTTTAACCGAGTAGGTACAAATTAACTCCCCAAGGAATCGAAACGGGAACCTCTGGATCGAATTTTGTTGGGCAAATCGCGAGACCAAGGAGTGAATGTCTTCGGATGAACTTCAATGTCTAAGATAAAATGTTTAAATAAAATTAAAATGTTTTTGAAATTATGTATGTGTGTGTGTCTGTGCGTTAGCAGAGGTTTTTTTTTTTATTTTGGCAGTTTTTTAATAGTTTTGTTGGACTTAGGGTCTATTATAACTTTCCTAATGTCTGTGGCCTACATGCCGTTAGCAGAGGTTAGCACGATAACTCGAGTATGCTTTAACTTATTGCAACCAAATTGAACATGTATGTATGACATCAAAATATGAGGTTTCTATCAACTTTGAGTCGTTTCTGGTATTCGAGAAAGTCAAGGGGAGACCACCTCCGATTTTTGAGGTCCAACCTCAATATTTGGAATAAACGTTGTCACTTGTATTTGGGACCGACCTCAAAAAACATTTAGATTTTTATGAACAAAATTTTTATTTCTCCATTATTAGGTTTGAAGGCGGTTGTTTTTTTGAGATAATCATGTTCTTTTATATTACAAATCAAACTCCTGTATAGGTATGGCAGCCTGGTACTTTCGTGTTGGAAATAAAGTAGGTGATAAGTTTCATCTGGTATGTCTCATAAGCCGGTAGACGGGTCGACCACGGGCAATAGGGAAGCTGACAATCCGTTGAAGTGCTTTCTGTGCAATTAAATTCCAAAAACAGTAAAATTAAAAAGTGGTCTACTAATAATACACAAATATGGAAATGAATCCCAGCATTATTACTATTACCTAGTAAAATTAGTAAAACGCTAAAACTTGTTAGCTTTCAATATAAATGGCTATATTTATCTCACTATATACGGAGTATTGTTCGCAGTAGTTATTAATAAACAATAATTAATCGCGCTCAACATTCACGAACTGAGCGAATAGTTTAGAACTACGGTTTGGAGCGCTATCTGCGCCAGAAACGTACGATCCTCTAATGTTATTTGAATTAATTACCTATACTAAGTATTTGACAAATTGACGTTGCTTTCAAAGTGTAAAAAATTATGAATTAACACAAATTTCTAATTACAAAAGTGGATGGAAGCTGATCAAACTAGCGCTCGATATTTCTTAGTACCTACTTACACATTATAAATACCTACCGCAGCAACTAAGACAATAGATGTATCAAGATGAAAGTCTTTAATACGTGTGAGTTGCTAATGATGGCCTATGGAACAGAACGTGGCTTGTTGCAATGGAACGGTCACGGTTGCATAATAAAGGTCACTCAAAGGACTACATGGCTCTTCATTTCCCATTGAGTGACAGGGTATATTGCGAGGAGGACTGATGGCCGTTGGGGTGGAAAGGTCCTCAAGTGGAGCCCGTGTACTGGGACCTGGCCAATGCCACTTAACATCCGAAATTTTGAGTCCAAATCTAAATTAAGTTGAAATAATATCACCAATTTTTGAGCCCATATCTAAATTAAGTTGAAAAAATATCACTTCTGTTAAGTACTAGAAAAACACTTTAATTGACACTACTCAATAGTACCTAGTTAGGACTCCACCCAGCTAAAGAACTTAGGTGAAGCACGAGGAGAGACAGCTATCTACGAACATTTATTTTTGTGTTTTTCATTTAAACTTACAAAGCATGCATCATTAAACACCTTTTGCAAGTGAGTCTTTCATAGCGGCTTCAATATCAAATAAATTGAAATAAGTTACTGTATTCTCTAATTTCTTTATGAACCGTGACGTTTAATGGTGGGAAAATCTCTCTTCAAAAAGGTCCAATTTGTGGGAATTCCGTATCAAACCGCAACGTTTATAAAGGCCTTTGTTTATGATCGTGAAATTTGCATGAAATCCCAACGCGTGTCACTTTTTCAGGCGAGAGTAAATGGAAATAGGTCTAGCAAACAGCGTTTCCGAACACTGGTGTCCGAAAACGAGGTAAAAGCATTGAATTAAACATGATGTAAAAATGTCATAGAAAAAAATAAAGGGACACATTTTGGACGTGTTGAAATGTATAATTGAGTAGGTAGGTACTATTTTTATCTCACGTATGTTGAATATGATGGCCGTGTGTAGATATAAATATATGACATATTGTCTCTACTGAACAATTGAACAGAGGCTTACTTTGGGGAACGGTACCACTAGTCCTGCAATACCCGCATTTAGGCGTATCTATGCAGAACTTTTAAAGAAGGAATGCAAGGTAAATAGTAGATACCTAAATAAATTAATACTGCCTCTGGTCACAAATTCGTCATATGCAAAAAACAGCTATGTTATGGCAATAAAAATCTATAGTAAGTTGCATGATGACTTTAAGGGAATGCCAATAAATATTTTTAAGGCGAAACTAAAGAAATGGGTCGTAGAAAAATGTTTTTACTCTTTAAATGAATATTTCAACCGTTCAATTTGTAAATAACATTATTGTGGCTTAAGTTTAAATTACCTGTATTTATAGTTTTATTTTTAAATTTTGCGTATTAGTTTCTGGTGAACAATGTACCAATATGTAAGATCTCATAATGTACCATATTTCAAGCGAAATAAAGAGTCTTTGTCTTTGTCTAGCACATAGGACGTTTTTGTCCACCTTATAGGGGGCCTACCCATATTGCGCAGTCCGACTCGGGCGGCCAGTGGCCAGTGGCCCCATCAAGTGATACTATTGACGTCATGTGGATGGTTACCAAAACTGTTGCTGTAAAACCTGAACCAATGGCGTCCAGTAGCTTTACGGAACGCAGCAATTCTAAATTAAAGTTTTATTGGTGGTCAATAAATAAAAGCACTCCTTCATTATTATATAACACACTTTCGTATTAGTCTTTAAAATCATTCACTATCTGAAGGTTACGTGGCAGCGAAAGAGGCATTATCTTTAATGTAAAAATGAATTGCTGAATGTGTTGCTAAGCGCAAATCTCGAAGGCAGCGGGACCGATTTCGCAAATTCTTATTTTATAATATTCCCTGAAGTACGAGAATGGTTCTTACGGAGAGAAAATATGAAAAATTAAAAAAGAATTAAAAAATTACTTAATTACACAATGTAATTGTGAACTTATTAACGTTCTTTTTTCTGCTATTCGGGACACCGGGTCGAGAATAACAGTATAAGTATTGAAAAAAATAAAAAATCGACTTTTAGGCGGTACGAAGTTCGCAGGGGCAGCTAGTTTTTTATAAAAACAATCATCATTTTACTAGGTAGTAGACCCATATGTAGGGTCGTCTGGGTAGGTACCACCGCCTTTCTTATTTCTGCCGTGAAGCAGTTCGCTGTGTTTCGGATTGAAGGGAAAGGTAGCCAGTGTGATTACTGGGCATGGAGGGCATATCATCTTAGTCCCCAGGATGGCAAACGCACTTGCGGTGTTAAGTGATTTACACTTAATATTGCAAGTGTCTATAGGCGGCGGTGACCACTTAACATCAGGTGGGCCGCAAGCTTGTTTGCCATCTCGTAACATAAAAAAAAAAACTGTCTTTCTGTTTTCACTCTCAAGATGGTGCACGCTCTTAGGTGATCCTTATTAATACCATTCCACAACGTTAAAATTTTATTGGGGTTGCTTTGATTTCAGTAGTCCATAGTATAAATTGAATTACTGAAGATTGTCACACCAAAATTTATATTTTGGATTTATGAATAAATAACGTGAGTAATATTAGATGCCTGGGACTATAGGGTTTTGTATTTCAGCAGCCGTTGGGTTTTGTGAACGGATTTCAAATTGAATTCAATCCTTGTTACTGGATGCGTATTTGTTAAGTATTGACAGATCTTCTATTGTTATAGATATTGCATGTATTACTCGAACGCAAATAAAGGCGGAGTCCCTAGATAAGTGGCTGACCATAGTATAACCAGTATACTATGGCTTAACGAAAATAATATAATATTCGCAGAAACGCTTTGTAGCGTTTGCTCTTTGTCTGGGCACTATTTAAATTAAGAAATTATTATCCGAGGAATCATTGGCCTAAAGTGGTAGGTTCAATTCAGAAAACCTGCCGTTTTGAATAAAAGAAATTGAAAATAAAAAATGCACATAGGTAACTTGCACATTTACATTTTGTTTGTGTGGTGCGGTGTATACAAATAAGTCCCGTGACATTAACTGTTGTCACTGAAAAATAAAGTAACCTCCATTTTTGATTTTGAAGTCGTTTAAAAAAGGAATCGTATGGAAAATCGTATAAAAACCTTCATAATATTTTTCCTATTTAATGGATCTAATAAATCAAAGCATTACATCGGTTCGGTGCATAAGCCAATACTTTCAAAATACGCATCCTGCATGATTGGAATGAACGGATGAACGGTATTTATGCGCATCTATTGCACGTGGACACGTATATGAACGAACATGTTACATTTTTGTCGGGGGATACACAGTTAACGTAATTTTCTTTCGGAATAATAGTGTTCAAAAACTTAATTGCTTTTATGCCTACATTTTGTCACAGTAGGTACATTTATACCGTTATTTTTTTTTAGAAAATCCGCCACTTTTGGAATGAATGAGGTTTAGGTACACGGTTCAGAAAGTTCCATGTGTCACAAGTGCTGCAGATTCCTAATAAATACCTACATACGTAACGTAAATGCGAATTGATTGGAGCAATTTTAACAAGTATCTTTATTCGATTCTCTCTTATTCATTCTTATAAGACAATCATATAGTCCAAATTCTATTGAGGAAATTTTACATTTTATGGACTGACAGGTGCTTGAAAAATAATTTTATAGACATAAGTCCGGGAGTCACCAATCGTAATGGTCCTTTTTGAAGTAAAATACAGAAAAGTCAATAATAATTAAAGACAAAGGTTTTGTGATTTATTTAAGTCAGCCTGTAAATTGGGCCGGTACCTATCTTTCTTTCGTTCAATCAATCTCAAATGCCCTAGAGCATCATAAAAATCAATACGTCTTAAAATGCTCCGTCAAACGAGACAAAGAGGGTGAGGAAATTCCTTGCGGCTAATTCAAATCACCCCATTTTAAGTGCCTACTTTCTACATTAAAGTTAGGAATAACAAATCAATATTTTTATTTTTGAAATTACAAAGATACATAATCACGCTCGTAATTCCAAAAGGAGTTGAGCAGAGCTGTAGGTAAACTTTAGTTACACATAAAGCCACGTTTGGAAGTATGGGCCTTGTAGTGCCTCCAATAGTGACAGATTGCCAGTTGCTCGCTTGTCACCTACACAAATTACCTTACCCAAAAAAGTAGCAATCTCTCAGTAATCCAACAAACAAATACTGTTAACTAAGAACAGATATTCCACTCTCAAGAATCGGTGAGGTCCGAGTATTATGAATTACTCAGAAATAAGAATTAATAATCAGGACAGGGCGGCAGGTTTTAAGCACCACCTCCGTGGCTTAGTAGTTCGTCCACTGGAATTAAATGAATTGAAATTGTTTTATTCAAACACCAAATATTGAGAACAATATAAATAAAAACACGTACAAGCAATAGAAAAAACAACCTTAAATTGTTAAAATGTTTCATAAAATAAAATGGCGTTTGCGTTAGTGTAAGACACCAGGGGGGACTATTTATGACAGGTGAAAGTAATGATCACCGAGTGAATTACATATCCATTGCTGTTTTTACATGACAAGTGCCAATAGCTGTCGTGTAAAACGGCAATGTATATGTAATTAACTCAGTGATTATCACTTTCAACTGTCAAAAAAAGTTAGTGAATAGGCCGGCAGTTCAGCATGATGAGATGGACGGGGATCAGAAACACCTCCAGTCGTCTTCTAGAACACCAAACGGGATAACGTCGGTTTAGTAACCTTACTAGGTTTCTAAATCGATATAAATAACCGAAATATTTACCTTAAATACTTTTACGGCTGATTTTTCAATCCTTACATATTTTTTATTCGCTCGTACCATATTATACGGACAATAGTACATTAATGCAAAGGCCGCGAAATAGGCAATTGCAGGTCGAGTATAAGTTTGAAGGCCGAGCCGTAGGCGAGGACTTCACTAATACGAGACAGGCAATAGCCATTTCGGCCGAGGTATATATAGTGCTTTTCTCAAAAGAATGCAGGGAAATGAAACATACTTTACCTTTGTCACTAAATATATATCATAATGGGCTTTAATTAAAAATTGCCATTGAATCCGGTCGATTGTCGTTTAAATCTGGTGGAGTACACTCAATCTCCATTTCACTTTCTGAACCGTCGCAACTCATTTGAATTATTAAATTTATGAATATATTATTATGTATCAAATCATGACGAATTTTCAGCTTTGCCGCCAATTTTCTATTTATCACCAAGACAAACGCATGTATACAGCCACGTGAACGCAATTTGTACTAAGCAAATAGACTTTAGTATACCAAGATTGATAAAAGAGATCTAATCAAAGAGTATTTAATAACTCCAGCACGCCGTTTCATAAAACATTGCTGGAGCGTTGTAGTGTTCCAAATTCAAAAAACGCTCCAGCAATGGATTTGGTTTTCTTTGTCCGTAAATTCGATACTTTGCGTGTTCTTTTTTCGAAAATAATGACAATATTTCCATGCATGTTTGAGAAAATACTTTTTCTAATAGGGACTTTAGATTTCATTTAGATACTCTTTAATTGGATCTCTTTTAACAATCTTGGCATACTAAAGTCTCTTTGCTTAGTAAAAATTGCGTTCTCGTGGCTGTATAGCCATAATGCGTTTGTCTTGGTGATAAATATAAAATTGGTGGCAAAACTGAAAAATCGTCTTGATTTGTTATTTACATATATTTATAAATTTAATAGTTAAAATTAATTCCGACGGTTCAGAGAGTGAAATGGAGATTGATTTTACTTCAACAGATTTAAACGACAATCGACCGGATTTAAAGGCAAAAACATAAAGCAATTTTTAATTAAAGCCCCAGATGATATTTATTTAGCGACAAAGGTAAAGTATGTTTTATTTCCCTGCATTCTTTTGAGAAAAGCACTATATATGCCACGGCCGAAATGGCAATTGCCTGTCTAGTATTAGTAAAGTCCTCGCCTGCGGCTCGGCCTTCAAACTCATACTCGACCTGCAATTGCCTATTTCGTGGCCTTTGCAATAATGTACTATTACGGCTGATTTTTCAATACTAGGATATTTTGTATTCGCCCGAACCATATTATACGGACAAATTAACATTACATTGTTCGTTATGTCATTTCGTTGCTGTCATTTGTTAGTTATGTCATTTCGTGTCTTGTATTTTTTGCTTATTTCTTGTTTGGGTGATAACTGTCTGATAAATTTTATCTCACGATTGAAAAATCACCCCTTATACTTTTTTATCGATTAACTAATCATTCTTCCAATGTTAGATGATATCGAATGGAAAAATCAAATTTTAATACGCGCATTAATTCCGATATCAGTGGAGTGTAAATTCTGCAACGCTCGCAACTCCTCCACCTGCCAACAATGTTTGCAGAACTATCATGGTGCTGTGTAATTCGCCTACTATTCATAACTGTGGGTTCAATACGAGGAGCGCTAGAATTTTTAGTGTCTTCGTCGATCGAATTTATTCATATTGACGTCCTCCTTCCTCAACAGCTCATATAATGTCCCCACCGAGGGGCTCGAGCCTACCCCACATTAGGGGCGATTAGGCCTTAGTCAACCACGCTGGCCAAGTGTGGGTTGGTCGACTTCACACACAACCTAAGAATTTCTTCATAAGTGTGTGCAGGTTTCCTCACGATGTTTTCCTTCACCGTAAAAGCGTCGATTAAACGTACATATGAATTCAAAATTTGAAAACACATTGGTACGCGGCGGGGATCGAACCAGTGCCTCCCAGGTGGGAGACGACGCTCTTACGCACTACGCCACCGACGCTCCTTATCGCTCGCTCATATTGACGTAGGAAAACGTATTTGCTGTAAGCCTCAAAACATGAAATGAGGATCCGTAACGATTTTAACTATGAATGTAGCTTTGTAGACAATTAAAAAACAAAATAAATGGTACCAAATTTTTTTTTCTACGATGAAAATTGACGAAGTTATGACGAAAAAACGGATCGTTCCGCCAAGCGGCCGCCTGGAAGGCGTGTGACGTCACTCGGCACTACATCACTGCCGACTATACCCGCGCGCAACGTTTCTTGCGAACATATCGTATTAAATACTATACATATTGTTTTTTTGATGTTATAGTGGTGGACAAAGCCTATTCAAGAGGTTTAGTGACAATTTAGTGCAGTTTGAGCAATCCTACTAATTTATAAACACGAAAGTTTGTATGGATCGGATGGTGAAAGAAGTATGAGAGCGTATATACGTCTCTATGTCTTTAACGCAAAACCTACGGAATGGATTTTAATTAAAATTTAAAATAATATAGCTCATACATCAGAATAACATATAGATAAGCTACCTTTTATTGCGAAAAAGGGTTCGAAGGGGTTGAAATAAGGGATGAAATTTTGTATGGAAGTTCTTAATTTTTAAAGAAAAGCCCTGAAACTTGAATTTAGGCACTTGATAAAAAAGAAATAAATATTTTTTTAGCGTTTTTGAAAAATTTTGATCAGAGTGGGGATGAAATAGGGGATGAAAGTTCGTATCGAAGTCCAAAAGTCACGCATTCACGCCTTCGATTTTATTAAAATTAGGTACAAACAACATATACTAGACCTTAGGTCTAGTATATTTTTGTAGGATGTTTTGTAGGAAAGCTACCTTTATTTGTAAAAAAAGGGCAAGAAGGGGTTGAAATAAGGTTCGAAAGTTTGTATGGAAGTTCGTCATTATTGAAGATTAAAACATGAAACTTTGAATTTAGGCTTGATAAATAATAAATTGATAAGTAATAAATATATTTTGTTCATGTTTTTCAAAGTTTGACTCGTTTGGGGATGAAAGGTTGTATGTAAGACTAAGCAAAGTCACGCTTTCGTATATTAGATTTTGATGAAATTTGGTACAAATATTGACTAGACGCTGGGAAAGGATATAGGTTACCTTTTATTTCGAAAAATGGCTTCAAAGGGTTGATGTGAGAGATAAAAGTTTGCATGGATGTTCGTCAAAATTATAATTTAGGCATGGTTTTTTTTCCTAATAGGTGAAATCATGACCTTTTATTCTCACAAGGATGAAATGGGTGATGAAAGGTCGTATGGAAATCCAAAGTCCCAAAAATGCAGCCCAAAATAACTATTCCACGCGGACGAAGTCGCGGGCAAAAGCTAGTACTACAGCTACATAAAGATAATAGCTTACTAAAATAATTAAGTGTTATTTCGATTAAATGATGGCGATTGTATGATGTATGATTTTATATTATCAAAATTATACATACAATTTTCAAAATCTTGGAATGTGTAGGTACTTTGTTGAACAAAAATGGTTTTTTTTACTCAGTTTAGTTTACAATGTTTATCTTCTATCATTACCGTGATTTAGTCAAATATTACTTATCCAAATATACATAATAATTTGCAATCATAATGTATAGGTACCTACTATTTTCTTTTCTCAAATTTTCTGTTAGAGATTTTGCCGACATTTGCTGAATTTCTGGTTATAGTTTTATTTATTAGGAAATAACAATATAATTTGACGGTTTCACTGCGTAACACATTTAAATATATTATGTCAAAGTGAGAAATAATGTCCAGGCCTATGTCCAACAGTGGGTGTCTCTCGGCTGAAATGATGAAATAAAAAAAAATCTAAGTATTCCTCGATTTTTATAACTATTTAAAATAAAATTTTACTCACGAATAATACATTATTTAAAAGTATATAATATATGTATTTAAGATTATCAGGAATAAAATCATGTAAATATCTTTATTAACACGGAAGTTATAACTTTATGAGAGAATGATGAGTAAAGTTTTATGATGTCAAGGTGAGAAAAAATATTATTTTAAGTACCTACCTACTTATTCCTCTATTATTTCTAACTATTAGAAATAAACTATTACTCACGGAATATACATTATTTAAAAGCATATTTATTCAAGATTATCAAGTAAAAGAAATCATGTAAATATCTTTATTAACACGGAAGTTATAGTTAAATGAGATGAAAATGAGTCAAAGTTCTTAGTGTGCGGCGACTCGGAGCGGGCGGATAGTGCCGGGTGACGTCACAGACATGCCGTAGAGCGCAGCGGATTAAATAATATCAGTTGACGCAAATTGCTTTATAACTTTGCAACGGATGGACCGATTTTGATGATTTAAAAAACATCTTTATTGTGATACAAAAAGGAATGTTACTATGTATGTCGAATTAGGAAAAGCCATACCATTACGGGACCTCATTGTTCACCAGAGTCAAAAAACTTTTCTGAAATTAGAAAATAAATCAATAAGTAACATCGTAGAAATATGACCTTTATTTTTTCTTGTGTTACATATTAGCTATGAAGAATGATTAATTATTGCCAGTGGTTTTGTGGCTTACAACAAACGAGTTTTTTTACAGATCTATAAAACGCTTTTTATAATGAATGGCAGCACACGTATTCCCATCTTCTTACAATTTTGAGTGGTTTAAAATAGGTGCGAAGAAGCACTTTTCAAATCGTCAATGCAAGAGTGGCTGATACGGCGCATATATTTCCATTATTATCGCTCACACTAGTTATTTATTTAGCTATTTTTGCATTTATACTCATTTCCGTTACTATCAGGTAAAAATTTGCTTGACCTTTTTGTAAAAATAAACCTTTGTGCCCTGAAAGAGGGACTCCAGTATAGGACACCTAACATATCATATTATGTATACGAGATTGAAATTCACGCTGACTGTGGTTACATAAGTGATTTCTGGAGTCAAAGTTTCTGTAGCAAATTAATTGTTAATATTGGCTTAAGGTGTCTTATAAGGAGCCTTGATAAATGGCAGCTTGTAATTACACATTATATGTTGAAGAGTCAAATTATGAGGATAAACTTTATTTGTTGGAGTAAATTGGTGTTAGGGTTCAGAGTAGAAAAAGAAATAATCTTAAGTTGTACCGTGTTGATATATTTTTTATACAAAATCAAAACAATATTAAAAACACTGTGCAATAGGTGGTCTTATCTCTTTACAAGCGACCTCTTCCACATAACCTTTGTTTTAAACATGTCAGGCGAACTTGATTGGGAGAGGAAAATGAAGAATTATTATTATAGTTATTAGAGCAAATACACATTAAAAGTACATTTAGAATATATTTGGCATGATATAATAAAAATAATCTCATTTATGATTTTATGCTCGGAGTTTCTCTTAGGTATAAAATCAGAAATGAGGTAATCCGGCAGAGAACCAAAGTTATCGACATAGCCCACCGAATTAGCAAGCTGAAGTGAAACGAGTTCTTGAGTGAAGACCGCGTCTCGGCAAACGTAATGTGGGATGCCCTCAGGCCAGATGGATTGACGATTTGCGCAGGGTGGCTGACAGGAGCTGGAAAATCGATCGAAGTGGCGAACATTTGGAGAGGCCTATGTCCAGCAGTGGACTGCGATAGGCTGATGATGATGATGAATAAAAATAATAATAAAGATTTATTCTCCATCACAATCAAGTTGGTACAATACTATAATGTAAGGCGAACTTGATTGGGAGGCTAACTTATTTTAATAGCTTGATGTGTGAGGAACTGATTCCTAAAATGGGTATGCAATACCTATGCTATAGGTCATCAGTACCTCTCTACGGCTACAAGCAATTATAATGGGTTCAAACTTCGGGTACGGAGTTAACTTTATGTGCATTGGCTTCTATACAAATAAACTGCTAACAATCAAGCAGTAGGGTAGAAGAGGAAAGCAAATCAACAATATTAGAGCAAGTAGAATTTGACTTGCACAGAAACATTACAATTACCTATATGAACGTATAGATCTAAAGAGTGTCAACAATCTCAGCACGTAGCCAGGGTCAGGTGATTAAGCAATCAGGTTTTCAGTTTCTGTATAAGCGAAGAATTTTAGCCAGTTAGTTATGGTTAGTTTGCATTTAGGTTTGGGAAGACGATTTAGAGGTATAAGTTTATTAAAGCTCTTTCCGCTTCTATGAGGTTGGTTTTACCCGTACTCCCCCCAACCGTTTTGCAGTATGTGATTATAGACTGGCATAGCGCATAGTAAACTACTTTAATTATTTTGAGGTCAGCTATGTGTCTCTTAATTGTCGAAAAATGAATATTAATTTTCTAAGTTTGTTAACAAGAGCCGCGATATGGAGCTCAAACGTAAGCAATGAGTCTATGATGGATGACTTTCAAGTATTTAGATATAGGGAGACGTTAATGAAATAAGATAATGCGAGTATGATAGCTCTTACAGTTTTAAACACATTTAAGATCTTACAACGTATAGTACTTAGGTATACGTTGAAATATTTTAACAACACAAACCATATCAAACGGTTTCTCCTAAAACACTAGTGAGTTACACTGACATTGGAATTTAGCGAGACCTTTATCAAAGCTTTTGTCATCGTAAAAGGTCTAATTGCGATCTTCTCTGAGGTATTTCAGTCAGTACGCCTTAAATTCGAATGAAAATTACTACTTTGTCCCTCAGTTTTCACTAGTATCATTCCCATTTATATGGTGTTTTACGAGACACACCATTGCGCTACGCTCCGACAAATCTAAATAGAAGTTAGCACTTCGAAAATACAGTATGAAATCTTAGGTGTACTGTCTACGTCGGGTGGGTCGGAGGCGGCCGGCGACGGTGGCTGCTGGTATTCGTCGGCCCTAAGTTGGTCTGGTTAGCGCGACTTGGCCGCCGCGCGCCCCTGGTGCCAGACAGCACAGGCCACCCCGTCTGGGAACTGCCTAGTACCCTAGCGCAATCGCCCGGAGGCGCGTCGCCCGGTCCACTGTTGGATCGGGCCAACCCGGAGGCGTTTTGGTGCAATGACGCACACTGGTGCGCCGATCCCAAAACGCGTCCATAAGGGCTTAGGCGGGTACCGGTGGGTTTTAGCGGAGCAGGACCGGCGCTGTTCTGCACCCGCACACGCCGTACACCTAGCCAGTGTGCAATATGGTCCGTAAGTGGATTTCCCATCGTCAAAAAAAGGTGCACTGTCTTCGTAAACCGCTATCATTTATAGCAGATTACTTGCATCTTGCGTAAAAAAAAATAAAACTATGTATGTCCACGGAACGGCAATGTCGCGTTTGCCCATCTTCATGCAGTTCGCGCGTCAGCATTCCACTTCTAAAGTGACTTGCGAGACGCAAACACCTGTTTGTTGTACAAAATTGATATGTTTTGTATCAAATTCATATTGAATGATTGCATGACGATTACATGGAAATAACAATATACGCCTGCCGGCATTTGTAGCTTGCATGCCATCGCCAAATGAGGCCGCCGTGGACAGTGTGCCTAAGAAATGAGCAAGAGTAAGTTTAAAGGGATCCTATTTAATTATTAATGGCTACCCTTCACCATCTTTGGTGTTCCTCCAACTGTTACTAGGTAGGAACATTAGGACTTGATGAAAAATTCATGGAATTAAATTCGAGAAACTAAGTAATTGTAGAGTCTTTTTAATTAGTGAAACTTATTGGCTATTATTATAATTCCGAGAAAAGTTGTAAAGCGAGTAAGGAAGGGTGTATTTTGAAAAGAGTCTGATTTTAAAGTATTTTAGTCTGGTTTTGTAAGGCTGTCTACACATTCTGGTCATACATTATTAGCCTTTGTAAATTATATAATTTTCATCTCAACAGCCTTTTTAATTCGACCCACTGCTGGGACACAAGGCCGTCCACCACGATGGCCTAATGCGGATTGGTGGACGGAGTATAAGGTGATCAATACCCCTTTGCTGATCCAGCTTTGCTTAGTCGCCTTCTACGACACCCACTGTAGGATATCTACTCTGCCGGCATCACACGGCCATTGTAAATTATATAAAATACTTAATTGCATATTTGATTTCATCCAAGAAAGCAAGGTCTAGTCGTTTTTAAGTAGTGATCACGTATAATATTTTTTATACCTGCCTGATACTAACCATCGTTGGGATGACACTTGAATCTGGAAGCAAATTTATGGATGGCTAAAGTCGGGTCCAGATATGTATCATTTGCCCGATCCGATCATAACGACATATCATGATCGCATAATTATGTGGACGGGTTAATGATACGCGATCTTGATACGCCGTTATGATACGGCCTTCCATGTCAAGTCGGTTTCATATGGTTGTCATTCGGAGCGAATCGAGGCGTCCACAACTTGATACGGCGCTTAATACATGATACGCTGATCGGATCGGGCAAATGATCATATCTGGACCCGGCTTGACTTGTATTGATAAACTTTAATGTCAGATTATAGGATACGCTTCAAGTATATAAAAACAACACATCTTACTAGTTCTCATTGACTTCCTCAAATAGCGCTGCATATTATGCACGGTAATTCAGTGGATAACTGCTCTTAAGTTTCATCTTCATAAATGGAAAATCGCTTTTCAATTGCCACAAAATCTTTACAGTACAAAAGACAGTTCCAATTAAACATTTTTTTTTTCTTTTTATTCCTTTTATATCTGCGATCGGCTGTACAGCCTTTATCAGATGTGTTCTTGAGATGATGCGGAGATGTTTGGGATTACTACAATTAATAACCCCAATTTAATGTTAAACAGTTTGTTTATTTTCTTTCGTCAAGTGAAAGCACATGCCATCTTTTTAGACGCTTCACGTTCTCTCCTTCGTTCAGCAAGTCTTTTGCCAAAATGTTACTGTGTAGGTCTAGTCTATTTTTGTATTTGCTGCAGTGGTTTGCGATCTCTTCCTTGACGGTCGGCATTTCCAAGTAATCATGTATCTCTGAATTTCTTACGAACCAATGTGCATTAGATATTGTTCTTAGGGCTATATTCTGGAATCTCTGCAGTATTTCTAGGTTGGAGTTACTAGCACCACAGTTCTATTCCATACGTCTAGATTGGCTTTATGATTGCCTTGTACACAAGCAGTTTATTATTCAGTGTTAGCCGCGATCGACGGCGGAATTAAACTTTTGAAATACTAAAATTGTATTAATAGATTTTTGTTTCATCGGTGTGGAAATCCCGTGAAGTTGACTTGATAAAGCGAAAGTGGAATTCTGTGTGAGCGGATAATCCCTAATCCGCTCTGTGCAGGTGATTTTAAATTGAAAACCCATGTCACTGCGGTCGCCACAGAGATTTTTAATACGACTGAAATTGTATCCTAGGTATAGAAGTTAAAGAGCTTCTTTTCTATTGATTACTTACTTGAACTTTCTTTGCTTTCGACGTGTTCCTAATATAAAATTACTTATGATATAGGTGTGCCTTATCTTTCCATATTAGTTATAATCTGTGTATGTCTTACATATAGTGGCGGAAACTCGGGCGGAGCTTTCGTGTTTTTATCGGGTAACCTTGGACATAATACAACTTTGTCTTAACTTTGTTCATTATTGCAAAATTTCGACACGAGAAGTATAAATGGATTTTCTAATTATTATTATTATAACTTTCAGACTTCATAAAACGAGTCACTTAAGTCAGTGTAATCATATTTTATACATACAGCCAGACAGTACCCCATAATAGTGACAGGTTGCCAGCCCATCGCCTACCTACACTAAAGGGGTACCAAACTCAAAAATTAACAATCCTTCAATAAACAAAGAAACTAAAGCCATCAACCAGGACAGGTGTTACACTCAAAATCATCTGAGCAGTCCTTGTAATTTAAATTGTATAGTATTGGGCAAGCGTGGTGGACTACTGCCTGAATCTCCTTCGATGATAAGGAGAGGCCTTGTGCCATGTTGAATAATGGAGGTTGTTGTGATGATGCCAAATCAAATATTAATAACAATATTATTCCGATTCATAAACTTTTCAATTATGGATAAGGCTATAGGGGACAACAACACGTCTTTGAATTCCAAAGAAGACACAAGTGTTTCTCTTCAACATCTTATATTGTTCTTTGTTAATGTTGTGTCTTAGTCTCAATAAAATATTGAATAGTAGATAATTACGACCATTAATCAAGAAGAAAAAAAAAAACTAAAGTCGCGCGAACATTATCTAGGCGTTTTAGTAGAACGAACGAGTCCGAAGCTCATAAAATGAAAGTAGTCATCAAGGGCGCAATTTATTACGAGGGCAGTTTTATGGGCCCATTCCTCACCAATACTTTGCTTCATTGCACTCCATTGCGTATGAGAGAATCAGGGAAATAGACTCGGTCGTGGCACAAAATAAAAAGAGTACAGAAGTCAAGCTTCCTTCATTACGTGCTCTAAAAACGCACACAAGTACGGTGGCGGTCTTCCGTGCTAAAGCAATTCAAAACGAGTGTCCGTAACGTAAAATATGAATAACTATAGTATTTTAGTGCGTTTTACTACGAGTGCGCAGGAAATTTCACCCTTACTTATGGGTGCGATGTAGGTTCATTGTCCGAGGGTGTCATTTTCCGATGGTTCAGACACCAGCTCCTTCACATTACCCAATTGCTTGTATACATGTAATCTTTGTGACTTGTGATGTGAGGAGAAATAAATGTATAATATTATTATTATTTATTACTGTACATACTCCATTAATAGTTTCGTTCTCTTAAAACAGTTGGAGCATGAGTATCGTGTGCTCTACACGTCTTACTCGGCAAAAATCCTACCAGTGTAACTGGACTGAATTTTTTTTTTATATGATGGCGGAGAAGAAACTCTACAGTTAATAACTTGGTTACTTTAAAGTTCGCTGTGTTATTGTTGATTTTGAAGCAGTCTGGCTTCCGTTGTGGTATATTTGGTTTCTTAATCCTTAAAATGCTTTGAAATGCGGAGTTTGAAATTTAAGGTAGCGAAATAAAGTTGAAAATTTAAAGATATTTAACGGATAGACTGACCTAATGTTCTCTTAGATTTGCGCGAGCACTACACATTATAAATAAAACATTTAACTCGCGTGTAATTAGATTTTACATGATGTAATTATTGCCCGACGTTTCGTAACACTTTTCAGCGTTCGTGGTCACGGGATGACTAAAGATGTAGGTTGTCAAATTTTATTATATAGTTAAATCTACCGTCACTTTAATTATTAATTTATATGGTTCCGTTTCACGCAAACAGAGACTGACCTACTAACCCTGTACTACATCTAAGATCTGCTGTTATCTCTTTATTTTGTGGTCATGGCTTAAAACCCGTGAGTCAGCGATTGATGCTTATTTCTTTTGAAGCTCGGACAAGAAAGATACATTGCAAATTGTGGGGAGATAACGAGGGTTTCGAAGTCCGTTTTTTATTGGCAAATTGGTCTCGTTATTATTTGGTTGCGTTAAGGTTTCTGTGAGCTCTCCAAATCTATGCTGATACTTACTTGCACGTATTTGCTAGGATTTGAATAATCAGCTTCACTCAGATAATATTGTAGTGAGGCATTTAGTTGAATTTTATAACTTTCTAGCTAAACTTTATCTCATGATTCAGACTGATAGATTTGATAGATTCAGAGCTATATATACCTATATATCCTATCCATTAATGAGATATAATTTGCCGTTTGAATTGAAATTTGATATTGTAATTGATTTTTTTATTTACAGGTATAAAGGACATACGTTTTTCCTATAATATAATGCAAAGTTATCTCTTTATACTTTAGAAAGTTATAAAATTCAACTAAATGTCTCATTTTTCACTTCACATTTTTGCCAATCAATCCATCTAATACCATACGCGTAACAGAAATAGCGTAAGTAGTTTGTCATTAGTGAGTCATTTTAGTCAGTCATTTGAGTCATTTTTATGTCATAATTTTAACAATGAATTAATAGTTATTTATTATACAAGAGTGGAAAGTTCCTTTTTAACCGCGTGCTCGATTTGGATGACCGAGCAAGCGAAGGATTCTAAAGTTGAATCACGAGCGCAGCGAGTGATTCTAAATTAGAATCCTGAGCGTCAGCGAGGGAAACAAACGAGCACAAGGTGAAAAATCTTTCCACTCGAGTGCAATACGTAACTTTTCATCCCACTTCAGCGAGGAAATGACAAAATAATCTTCATTCTAATCATAAATTTGGCACCATAGAGGTTACATTAAATAGGTTTAATGACGTTTTGAATTTACAATTATATTGAGTACTCATTATATGTGATGTTCTAAATTCAAATCTACTTTGCCGCTCAAGCGAATAAAATAGAATTTTCCAGCCAGATTTCGAAGCGCAAAATTACACTTTCCGAGGTGGTGGGATGAAAAACTAATTATCGCACCGCGATGCAGATTTCAAGCAAAGTACTTTCAGGGTGTGTGCACTTTGCATTACAAAAGCGTTGTGAGAATCAAAGCAAATATAAATTTTATATCCAAATACATAAACAATGCATACAGTTAACCTCTTCTTTCTGGTTCTCTTTTCAAATTTACTAGAAAAATCGTTTTATCTCGGCTCGAACTCTATTTAATGTGGTTACATAATCATAGTGAAGAAATAAAAGAACAGTAAGTTTTATAAGCTATTTATTTTTAATTGTTGGATGTAATTTTTATATTAATTAATATATTTCTGCAAATTAATAACGATCAAATGCGTTTACAGGATCAACATTTACACCGTAAGACTGTTGGACATCTCCAGCTCGATCGGTCCTTATAGCTCGATTGATAGCTCGATCTTAAAAAATGTTAGAATATTCCTAAAACGAAGGGCAATGCAAATGTTAAAAAGATTTGACAACGAATTTAAAATTTAAAAAATCTCGAAGCAAATTTTTGATTGGTAAGTATACCATATTTTAGATAGAACTTTGAACTCTATGATTATGGAATAGGGTTGAAACCATGTTGAAACAGTTTTGATTATCGCAGTAATTTTGATGATCTAAAAAATTTAGTATTAAAGCACCTTTGCACGTTTGTATCGATCCTATGTCTCATTTACATCGACGCTGTATCGCGTATGCATCGCGACTATAATTCAGTACAGCCACGCGGCCAGCTACTGAATCGCGGTTGTATCGCTGCTTTTAGTAGCGCGTGTGAGTAAAGGTACGACGGTTTGCGAATATGTCGATGCTGCATCGAGACTGAATCGAGTTTGTATCGCTGCAAAAAGTCGTAATTTGTAAGACCCCTTAATGTGGCTAGACGGAGTCAAATTAAAAACATGTTTTTACTTTACTCACTCTCATAAACCTAACTTCGACGGACTTTTCATACTGTTGGTAAATTAACTATGTTTATTTCATGTATTTATTTTACATGTAACAAAGCTTGTTTCTGCCTTTACTAGGTCGGCTGTACACGACACATGGCGGACAAGCAATGTTAAAGCGAAATGTATGATGTAAATAAAATAAGTGGTCGGTGACATTTTTCAGCTACCGAGTTCTGTTTGAGCAAGTTTAACTATCAAAATAAAACGAGAGCCATCTTAGAATATACCTAGAAAACGTAGATTAGTATTAATTTGACAATTGAATTTTGAGAGACGTGAGGTACAAGTGTTAGGTACTTTTTCATGAGGGGTTTGCAGCTGAACTATCGGCGCCGTTTACTGCAGATGGTAGGTTTGGATCTGGTCTGTGAATGGTGGTCCTATTCTTCATATCTTTTGAAAGTAGCCAAATTAGTAAAATTTTTATACTTTGCGTACCTAATATCCATGCGCGGCAGCCACGCTGGGCTTAGCGAGTCCCTAATTTATGTATGATAGGTGTAGGGCAGTCACTGTAAAAAAATCCAGGTCTGGTCAAATACATACTGGTAGCCGTTCACTGGCTCTTAGGCTATAAAATCGAGAACTACGCACATTTGGCGTAACATAAACACACACAGAACACACACTACACATAAATACAATGACAAAAGCTTCTATAGAAGTCAAAAATATATCATACGTACTCATTTTTTGTTTTAATCTAGTAAGTACCTATCAAAAATTATAAACGAAACAGTCTAACAACTAGTCAAAAATGAAAATCAAAAAGTTCTTTATTCAAATTGACTCAAGACTTAAGTTCTTTTAAATCGTTATAATTGGGAATATGCATAAAATTAAAATCCTTAAAAAATGTTAAAGTAAAACAAAATATAAAGATACTTAATTATACCTAATTAGTTTTTATATTATGTTTAATTGTGAGTTTTTAAATATCTTATTTTATTGCGAAAATAGAACGCGATTTCATGTGGTCCCAAGTCAGGTATTTATAACTATTTATCAAAAAAATTGTCAGAGGTAATATAAAAAGAAATTGCTATAATAAGTATAAAACTACTGCTTATATGCATCTTCTCTATTAGCCCTACTACCGCTTCAACGAATAAGTTATAGCTGTGAAGTCGCCAAAAATACGTATTTGTCACTTTTGTTCCTACTGCAATCATTACAGCAAGTTCGTTTCAAAAAAACGTTTTTCCCACTGTATTTGTACAGTTAATGTGCACCATTTGTACCAAATTGCAGTTTATGAAGCTTTTATATCTGTACACATAAAATCTCTCGCCCCCGGCCATCGGGAGGATCTCATCAAAATTTCGATAGCTATTAACATAAACTTATTGGGTAAGCCTTTTGTAGCCGGGCAGCGGGTGATTTGCCAATGAAAAATGGTGTTCGTTATTGCTCGACGAAAGGATGAGCCTGAGTAAACATATAAAGTTATTACAGTTTGAGATATGTGGCTGGAATTCTTTTGCGTATTAAAATATCGGCCCTATTACCAAGAAGCGTGAAGAAGCACCTTGCAGGTTTGTAAGACGAGGTTGGCTAGCGCAGCGGTTTATCTCTCACACTAGTTATCTTCGCATCCAAATGCAAGGAATTCTTATTGTTTTTATTTCAGAATGTAATTTTTTTTTCAGAATAAAAATGATAAGCAGAAGTGAAGTTTACACTTCTACATAAATGCCATCAGGTGGAATGGAGTCCTTTGCATTACCTTTTTATAACACAATAAGACTTGAGTGTTTTTGACCTTGGTGCCAATTTATTTCGAATTATTGCTATAGTTTTGGAATTGTTTTGTGCCTGAAACTAACTCTCCATCTGCTGTTGTGAGTTGTTTACTCGCCATGAATCCACACATCCAGCTCGAAGGATCATTTATCTACGGGATGTTAAGAGAGGACTCTTTAATCATAGGAAATTTAATTCTAGTTCGAAGTAGGTAAGTTATCTTGAACGAGATACGAAGTGTCTTCGGTGTCACCCGCGCGCCCGCAGCCTGCATCGGAGAATTCTGAGAAGGCATTTGCGCCCTCTACCTACTCTCTCTTCAAGAAAGTTCCGGAAGCTGCAGAGCAAATCACCGTAATGCTCCCGGACTGCCAGAACTTAGAAACTACTTAGAAACAATAATTTTCACGATAAAAATCCCGTATAGCCCGATTACTGAGATGATACGTATATAGTGTAATATCAGGCCTGGTTATAGGCAGGATATAGGTTTCTTCTTCTTCTTTGTACGGGCTGTTTTCCGCAACTCAACGAATAAGCGCCTGTTTTGCATAGGAAGGTATGAGGCTAGATCATTCCAGCCAGCACAAGGAAGTCCCCCAGCGCCTTAACGTCTCCGAAGACACATCCTGGAGTCCAACTGGATGACCCAGGTAGCAAGCCTGGTGTGTTGCCATCATTAGAACGTGTGCGACTGTTTATTCTGCCCCCATGTGTCCTCTGGATAGTCTGTTATACCCATCGAGCACTTGGTTATGTGCTCGACGGTTATACCTGTAGTGAAGAAGTGTTTCTTAAAATTGTGGGTTATATTCCATTGTTTCTTAGTTCACTGAAGATTTGTTACTATTTAAAGTCAGACTGGCAATTGATCTTTATTTTGAGACACTTTGAGGACCATGACATGTGGCTTTCTGTGTAACCAAATTTTGCCTAAGGCACTCAACCCCTTTGGGATCATAATCGCGATTGCGTGTACGTAAAATCCCGCATTCCCGAGTAATAATATAAAGAAAATCACTGTGAAAGTTTTTTGTGCCATGTTGCTGACGTTTCAAAGCGAAACAATTCAAAGGCCATTATAATTTCACTTTTTAGTTTGTGAATAAATTTTATACTCTTTATGACCATGCTAAACATTTATGGTTTATGTTTTTATTAACAAGTTTTCAAGTCCATAAAACTTGTTTTAGAGGATCGCGTATTCAGTTCTCATTGCGGTACTTTTTATTTTCAGAAACCATATTTAGAATTTTAATTTAGCTGTGTATGTTAGTTCTCTGTTAGAAAAATAACTTAGAGAACTGTAATTTAAATTTGCACAGTCGGTAGCGTTACAGCCTGAGTGGTTTACAATTTGCGAGTTTTATGTTGAAATGTAAATTAGGTAGGCGGTAAATTAAATAAAGTTATGGTCGAAGTAATGAGTCACCAACAGAACGAGCTAGCTAATAGTCCAGTCAACAAGTTCAAAAACGTGAAAAATAGAGATAAAGCTCCTAAAAATATGAGCAATAGCTCATTGGATTCGGAACGACCTCTAGAAAAATGAGTTTTGAGGATTTTACTGCACGTAAAAAATTGCAATTGTTATTAACAAAATAAGATGAAAAAAAAGAGGTATTTACGTTTTTGTTAATAACTCATAAACTATTAATATTTAAGATATTTGGAAAAAAGGTCCTTAAAGAGGAGGAAATTTCCGAAAAAAAAGTGCCAGCTCCCGGAACTCTACCTCTATTATTTATAATTTTAATTTAACGCTGAAAATAGGGCTCCGCGCAGCCATTACGGCATGGGCGCACTGCCGTTAAAGACAGTTTCTTACATAAAATTATTTTTTTATAGTAACAAATATGAATTTAAAAATTTAAATAAATTATGGTGTCATCTAGATACTTGAAAGAATATATTCCCGTTGGAATTTTTTTTTTAAATTAATTTTTCAAAAAGTTATGCAATTGTTAATTAACGAATTTTTTTCCTATCTCCGTTTTCATAAATGACGACATAAAAATTTAAATAATAAACCTATAAATTTTTGGCTCTGTGGAGCTCTTCTTATATATATACTTAACAAGATCCCGCGATAAAAGTTTATTAAAGTTAATTATTTTGTTTATTACAATTTTTTAAAGTTAACAAAAAATGAAAAGTCTAAGAAATGTTATTAAAAAAATTTTTTTAAACAAATGTTATATTATTGCTGCTTTCTTATCCAACAATGGCATTAAGTAACATCGGAAAAATTTTTTTTACATCATTTGTTAAGAAATTGTTTATAAACAAATAGACAAGTTTAATATTTAAAGAAATTTTTTTTTTACCATTATGTTGTCTTGGCAAAATAATGATTTAAAAAAAAAAAAAATTTCTTAAATAAATTTTTTTATTGTTTATAATCGTTTTTTTTATATTTCGATTGTTTAAATAATTAGAAAAGGAATGATTTTCTCCTTAAAAATCATAATTGGCATTTCTTCATAGGTAAATAGAAAAAATTTTTTTTTTTATCAATAATTTCATTGTTTGTTAACTTAACAATTTGTTATAAACAAATTCTAACTACCGTTATATTTTTTTTCTAGAGCAAAAAAAAATAACAAAAACAGCCATATATATCAAAATACTAAAAAAATTTTTAATATAAAAGCGTTATAAAAAATAGAAAAAAATTTTTTTTAGTATTTTGATATATATGGCTGTTTTTGTTATTTTTTTTAGCTCTAGAAAAAAAATATAACGGTAGTTAGAATTTGTTTATAACAAATTGTTAAGTTAACAAACAATGAAATTATTGATAAAAAAAATTTTTTTTTCTATTTACCTATGAAGAAATGCCAATTATGATTTTTAAGGAGAAAATCATTCCTTAACTAATTATTTAAACAATCGAAATATAAAAAAAACGATTATAAACAATAAAAAAAATTATTTAAGAAATTTTTTTTTTTTAAATCATTATTTTGCCAAGACAACATAATGGTAAAAAAAAAATTTCTTTAAATATTAAACTTGTCTATTTGTTTATAAACAATTTCTTAACAAATGATGTCAAAAAATTTTTTCCGATGTTACTTAATGCCATTGTTGGATAAGAAAGCAGCAATAATATAACATTTGTTTAAAAAAAATTTTTTAATAACATTTCTAAGACTTTTCATTTTTTGTTAACTTTAAAAAATTGTAATAAACAAAATAATTAACTTTAATAAACTTTTATCGCGGGATCTTGTTAAGTATATATATAAGAAGAGCTCCACAGAGCCAAAAATTTATAGGTTTATTATTTAAATTTTTATGTCGTCATTTATGAAAACGGAGATAGGAAAAAAATTCGTTAATTAACAATTGCATAACTTTTTGAAAAATTAATTTAAAAAAAAAATTCCAACGGGAATATATTCTTTCAAGTATCTAGATGACACCATAATTTATTTAAATTTTTAAATTCATATTTGTTACTATAAAAAAATAATTTTATGTAAGAAACTGTCTTTAACGGCAGTGCGCCCATGCCGTAATGGCTGCGCGGAGCCCGATTTTCAGCGTTAAATTAAAATTATAAATAATAGAGGTAGAGTTCCGGGAGCTGGGACTTTTTTTTCGGAAATTTCCTCCTCTTTAAGGACCTTTTTTCCAAATATCTTAAATATTAATAGTTTATGAGTTATTAACAAAAACGTAAATACCTCTTTTTTTTCATCTTATTTTGTTAATAACAATTGCAATTTTTTACGTGCAGTAAAATCCTCAAAACTCATTTTTCTAGAGGTCGTTCCGAATCCAATGAGCTATTGCTCATATTTTTAGGAGCTTTATCTCTATTTTTCACGTTTTTGAACTTGTTGACTGGACTACTAATAGCTCTGATACACCAGAACGCAACAATAAGAATTTGTGCTACAACGTGATATTATAAGTTTAAGAGACAAGTGTCGATTATCATGCTAAAATGTAGCTTATTTTCCATCTCAAGATGTCTTTACCTCCATACCATATGCCATTTCACTTAAATCTCTTATGAAATTGCGGCGTGAAAAGGTATATTTAGCTTGCATTAACAAAGAAATTTGATTATTTTATTGCTGCAGTTGGAGTCGTTATTGTAATATAGTATGTATAGTTTTCTACGATATGAGAAAAAGTAGGGTTTTGACAGCCTAAAAGCTATCCTAAAATATGTTTATAGTTATGAATTGTAATTACTCTTTCAAAAATGTGTAAATGTTTATTTAATTAGTTAGTACGCCGACGATCGTCACGCTACAAAATCTGTGTTGGTAATATGAATAAAATTTAATTGCACATTAAATTAAAGGTGTACATCGCATGCTACGTACTATATGATCTGCAGTAAGGTTGCCAGAGATCCACGGGGTAGGGAAGGGGACATACGTTGGCAGCGCACGAGTGTCACATCAGTGATGCAAGCGTCTATAGGCTACGGTGACAGTTTATCACCAGGAAGGTCGCATGCTTGTCTGCCAACTAAATAACAGAAAATGAATAACAAAATCTATTTATAAATATTATGTTGGCTGTTGTTGCTTTTAATGCTTGTTATCGACATAAAAATATCTATAAGATCTTGAAACATTGAATCATTGACATAAAATTTAAGGTTTATTTGTATTCAAGTACTTGAATGTAGCATCAACTTGCCTGAGTAGTGCAAGCTGATTTGCAACTGAGAGCGATTCTTTTCAAATTAAACAAGTTAAAATTGGCTTGCCGCTTGGAACAAGCTAAAGTTAAGAGCGACTACAAAAGAGCAGTGAGATCTTGTTTAACAAGAACTCTTAAACGAGAATCGGCGAAAAAGTTAAAATTAAAACTCATTCTTCCTGGTAATAATAGTAGTAAATAAATTGGGAAGTCTGGCTCACATCATTTCATCCTCACCGCTCGCAAGCTCGCTACGTCGCACTTCGTGCGCCGTCGGATGAAACGATGTGAGCCAGCCTTCCCAATTAATTTTTATGGAAGTCGGTCGATATTGATTTAATTCAGATTTGATTTTATACCGTTTCGGTGGGTCAGTGCAGACAGCTCTTGCTATGGATGGACACATCAACGGGGTCGCGAGAAGTTGTGAAATTTAATTTACGAAAATTGTACGAATGCTATCTCGAGACTATGATTTTTATGACGAAAAAAGTATCAACAAAGTTTTTAACAAATTTCGAAAGTATCAACGCATAAAGTTGCAACTGTTGGAAAAAATCGTTATTGAGACTGTGTATTTTCACGATACTAAAAAAACAAGGTACTGAACCGAATCTTGTTGAAAAGAACGAAAACTGTTAATGTTGAAGGGGAAAAAAAACTCACCTGAATTCTTTTCACGTTCCACACTGACTTTATAAGTTTGATATCTACTTAATAAAAAGTTATTGAATACCACTTACAACTTAAACTACTCAAAAATAGAGTAGTTTAGAAATAGCTCAACAGTCCCTGATCTCAGAGCTTCCTTGCTGAAGCCAACCGGCAGGCCGAAACCAGGTCCGTAGTTGGGCAGCAATTAGGCAAATCAAACAGAGACTGGTTTGAACATGAAAAATCTGCTAGTTTTATACAAACAATATGCTGATCACAATATCAATATTGTAATGTGTGTGTACACAAAATATTATTCAGAAGTCCTAAATCGTCAAAATTAGTGCAATTGATGGAAATATGAAATAAATTATTAATTATATTGATAAACATATTTAATGCATCGCATGCAAATCTAAAGCGAATGCAATTTTAATAAATTATTAAAGTGTGGGTTCAGTATTAATATTTTATTTATTTTAAATGATAGTTGCTGAAGATAGTATGTTAATTTATGTGAAATGTAATTCACCATGCTTGCCCAGTACAGTTTGGTAGACGGAGGTGATAAGGTGATCAATACCTTTGCTAAACCAACGGTGGCCTTCTACGACACCCATTGGAGGATATGGGTCGATGCTATGCTATTCTGCCCTTATCGCACTGTTGATTTATCTACAGTCAACAGTACCTACGTTGGAGTATAAGGTGATCAATACCCCTTTGCTAAACCAACGGTTGCCTTCTACGACACCCTTAGGAGGATATGGGTTGATGTTCTTTTACTCTGCCAGCATCACACGGATCATATTTGCAATATGATAACTAATAATTATTTGTGAAATGAGTTTTATAAAATGTAATAATTGGTAAAATCAGTTACCTACTTATTTAGTTTACGGATCCCTAAACTGATATGCTATAAGTTGCTCCAATATTATGTTATTGCAAAATATTTGTAATTCAATAAAACTGTTTATTCACAAAATAATTGCTGAATGGTGGCATACGCATGTGTGTTATTATTTACATGTAGTGTGTAAAATCTATAGCGAAATTGGGTATAAAACTTCCTTCTAACCAATTTCAGTCACAGTCATCGGAGGATTCGCTAAATACTTAATAGTGAATTGTTAAGTGATTTTAATTCTCTCGCTGAAACTTATTCTGCCTCAACTGCATCGAAATGTACGTAAGTCTAATTTTCTTATTTTTATTACTTACAACAAATTAGGATAATTTCCGCAACATACTTCACTATGGAAATATATCTTGACTTGTTGTCGTCTTACTTTATTTGTACAATGCGCTTTACCATTAGAATTATTTAATAATTCTTATGGTTTTAGTGATTGTATGAGACAACATGAACTTAAAATAATTCTTTATCTTTGTTTTTTATCCTACAGGTCAGACTCAAAGCTTAAACGCAACGCACATGCTCTATACTCCGACTCGGAGCAGCAAACATCGGACGTAGAAGAAGACTACGTTCTTGAAGCGCCGAAAAAACCAAAAAGTTCCAAGAAGACCTCCTACAAAGAATCGAAATCAAGGGCGTCCAAAAAGTTATCCAAGTATGTATACTTATCAAAAATATTTTTAGTTTTAGTTATTTTATCCAACAAACTATACAGTTTTTTATACGATTCGTAATTGCTTGCGTTGCGTGGTATCACTCTGCACTTTATTTTTAACCGTAAGTCGCATTACACTCGTTCGACATTTACGCTGCTCACTTTGTAAATAGCTGAAAATGGTTAGCTATCAATAAATCCGTCGGGTTCTATGAAAGTCGCATTACACTCGTTCGACATTTACGCTGCTCACTTTGTAAATAGCTGAAAATGGTTAGCTATCAATAAATCCGTCGGGTTCTATGAACGTAAAAATTACAGTATAGGTTCACGCTCGTTTACATCAATCGCGTTGCAAGGAGCTATAAATCGTAGCAGGATAACAATCAATACATCCATTGCGTTGCATGTGCAGTGCTGTAGGTTAACTCTCGTTACGTCCATCGCAATGTACAGATATGTAAATCTCATTTGGTTAAACGGATCGGACGGATCGTAGGTACTTCACATCACACGTAACTGTAGATATTATAGGTTGACGTTAGCTGTTATAGGTACTTACCATTCTCGTTACAAAGAGGCGAAGTGGTTGAAATGGTAGTGCTATTGCTTATTGGTAGTGCTATAACATTTTTTTTTGGGAGACCCGTGCTATTTCTGATTTTAACCACTATTGTATAATTAAGGAGCTGACTTTAGAGACGTGGTCCTGACATTGTGTTTGTAATATAAGGCTACGAATAAACCAATCAATCGCGCGAGCTGCCAAATGTGTGAAGTTCAAGTAGTCTTTCAAGTTTTTGAAAATATCCAATTTCTTTCCCTAAGAACCATCTGAAATGAAATAGGTAAAGTCGTTCTAAAGTTATTGAGTAAATGGGAAATTATATATTCTAAATCTACTTATATAGACATCAAATTATGTCACAAGCTCTTGATGGTATATTGTTTGTGTTTAGAATTCCATAATTATTGGTAGCTAATAATGAATTCACATTAATAAATTCTGATTGTTACAGAAAATCGAACGACGATCTAGCATCGTCTTTGTTTGGAGCCTCCGACGAAACAAAGGCTGCCAATCGTTCAGCAACACCTCTGTGGTCGTCACTGGCGCGTCGTGTCCCGGGCGGTGTGCTGCGGCATCTCGAGGTGCATGATACAGGTGACATATTTTTTGACGTGAAGGTGTACAATACGGGCGAAATAGAAGACATTGAACCCATTAATAGAGCAAATAAGTGGAGTGCTCAGCTCCGTCTAAGGGTTGAGCCGGATGATCCACTCTGGGAGCAATTAAAAAGACTATGCGGCGAAGCTAAGAAAAGATTTAAAAAAGAAGCAATTTTTTATCCTGATAAACAGGCGTAAGAAATTAAATAACAACTCGTATTTTAAAAAAATCTTATAATAACTAATCTAGGTGGTTGGTAGACAACTACTTTTTCTGCTATGGGTGAAACTATCTGTTCAGACTATTTAGTAATGATATAGTGCAGTATCTAGTAGTGTAGTACATTACAAATTAAATAATATTTTTCCGGTTTTGCTCAGTAGGTACATTTTCTGTTAATATCAAATAATTAATCTAAGCGGTAGAAAACTATAGTTCTTCTGCTATGGGTAAATATTTCTAAAATAACGACAAAGTGTAAATCGATAACGGTGTCATAACTATATTTGACGTGAAGGTGTACAATACGTGTAAAATAGAAGACACAATCTATTAATAGAACAAATAAGTGGAGTGCTCAGCTACGTCTAAGGGTTGAGCCTGATAAAGATTGTGCGGCGAAGCTAAGAAAAGATTTAAAAAGAAGCAATTTTTTACCCTGATAAACAGGCATGAGAAATTAAATAATATTTCGTAGTTTTTTAAAATCATAAAATAACTAATCTATGTGGTAGATAACTAGTTCTTCTGCTATGGGTGAAACTATTTATTGTTCAGTTTGTCATCAGTCTATTCGAAGTAAGGCTTTTCCAGGTCACTTGCGCAGTATTAGACATAAAAGCAATAGTGCAGTATTTATTAATACGAGAATTACAAAAATTTCTTCAGCATTCAAAGGTCGTATAGGTTCATATCGTATAAGTGCTGAGCGAGAGCATCGTATAGACGGTAGCAACGTAGCTGCTACATCTGCAGACCAATATTTGCGGTGTGTTGCCTCGGATATACGTGTGCTACTTGAGACGGCAATTAATAATCACATTAATATCAAAGTAAATTTTGAACTCTTTGTCAAAGTAATTTTACCCAAGGATGATACAATGGAAATCAAGTCCTTTGCTACTGAAAATATTTCACTACATCAAAACTTTAGTTTTGATGATTTAGTAGATACTGTTTCCGATATCATAACTAAAAAGATTGAGGAATTTCAGGAGAAAGGTAGCGGATGGTCTCTTTTGAATATTTTATATCTCGAAACTAACATTAATAAATATACTCCACTGAAAGGGTCAAGCTATTTGAAATTGCCAACCAAAATACAATCAAAACATGCTTGTGTTAACATAAAAAATAACGATGACTATTGCTTCGCGTGGACTGTTATTGCTGCTTTATATCCAGTTAAAAAAAATAGCGAAAGAGTATCATCGTACCCTCATTTTAGTACTGTGTTAAACCTAAGGGACATGTCATTTCCTGTTTCGTTCAAAGATATAAAAATATTTGAAAATAATAATCTAAATGTTAGTGTTAACATATACGGATTAGATAGCAAAATAAATATAACTGGACCATTGTATAAAACTAAATTGCGAAAAAAATTTCATGTGAACATGCTTTTTTTACAGAATGGTTCTAAATCTCATTACTGTCTTATAAAAGATATGCCAAAATTAGTTAGAAGTCAAGTAACTAGTCATCATGGTAAAATATTTTTCTGTGATGATTGTTTGATATTTTTCAAAACTAGAGAAAAATATGAAAATCATGATTGTGGTGGAGTCGTAACTATTTTACCAGAAAAAAACACTATATTACAATTTAAAAATTTTCAATTTAAACAGTATATGCCATTTGTTATATATGCAGATTTTGAAACCTTATTAGAAACATGTATTGATAATCAGGGTATTCATACAAAACATACGCATCAACATATTCCCGCTTCATTTGCATACTATATTGTTTGTAATTATGATAGTTCTTTTAACTGTTTAAAATCTTATCGCGGTCCGGATTGCTCTTCAAAGTTTGTAAATTATTTACAATTAGATGTAAAGAGAATTTACGGTATTATTCAATCAGCATCCAATATTATTTAGTGAAACTGACTCAAAAAATTTTGAAAGTGCAGAGTATTGTCATTTATGTTCTAACTTATTAATCTTCGATAAAGTAAGAGATCATTGTCATTTCACAGGGAAATACAGAGGTGCTGCCCATTCATTTTGTAATCTTAATTTTCGAGTTCCTAAATTCATTCCAATTTTTTTTCACAATTTATCAGGTTACGATTGCCATTTATTTATACGTGAACTAAGCACTATTCCTGGGCATATTAAAGTTATTCCTAAAAGCAAAGAAAACTATATTTCATTTACCAAATTTATCCAACTTTCAGAACAAGACTTTGTCGCAATACGTTTTGTGGATTCTTTTAAATTTTTAGGAACAAGCTTAGAAAAATTAGCTAAAACTCTTAATAAACACGATTTTATTCATTTACGTGATAACTGTACGAGTGAAGATCAGTTTTCATTGTTGTGTAGGAAAGGTATATATCCATATGAATATATGTCTTCATGGGATGTCTACAAAGAAACAAGTCTACCAGATATAGATAAATTTTATAGTAGTCTCACGAATGAGTCTATTAGCTTAAGTGATTATGAACATGCAGTCAATGTTTGGAAAACGTTTGAAATAAAAAATTTAGGAGAATACACTGACTTGTATGTCAAAACTGATGTTCTATTACTAGCTGATATATTTCAAAAGTTCCGCAAAACATGTAAACAAAATTATGATTTAGATCCTGCTTTCTATGTTACAGCACCTAGTCTTAGTTTCGATGCGATGCTTTTAAAGACAAGAGTAAAATTAGAACTATTATCTGACTTGGAAATAATCCGCATGATCCAACAGGGCATTCGTGGAGGTATTTGTTTATGTTCCAAAAGATATTCTCGATGTAATAATAAATATGAGCCCAATTTCGATTCAACAAAACCTAATAATTATTTAATATACTTGGATTGCAACAATCTGTACGGGTATGCTATGTGTAGTTATTTGCCATATGCTGATTTTAAATTACTTGATGAAAACCAATTTAATCAACTTAATATAATGAGCATTCCCAACAATAATGACTATGGTTATATTCTAGAAGTAGATCTTGAATATCCTGAAAGTTTACATAACTTACATAATGACCTTCCATTTTGTGCACAAAATTTTATACTACCTGGCTCTAAACATAAAAAATTAATTCCTAATTTATATGACAAATATAATTACGTAATTCACTATGTACATTTAAAAGTTTGTCTTGATCATGGTTTAAAGCTCAAAAAAATTCATAAGGTATTAGCATTTAAACAAAGTCCATATTTAAAACAATATATTGATTTGAATACAAAATTAAGACAAAAATCAGTTTCTCTTTTCGAACAAGACTTTTTCAAGCTTTTAAATAATAGCATTTTTGGGAAAACGTTGGAAGATACTGAACGCAGAGTTGACGTAAAACTTGTTAGTACCTGGCATGACGATCGTAACACTACGAAAAAACATTATTCTGCAGAACAATTGATAGCCCGGCCCAACTTCCATAGTTCAGCCGTGTTTGACGAAAATTTGGTAGCCATTCAGTTGAAACGAGATAAAGTATTTTTAAATAAACCAATATACATCGGCTTCACTGTTTTAGACCTTTCAAAAAGTCACATGTATGATTTCCATTACTCCATTATGAAAAATTTTTACAAAGAAAATTTGTCATTGTGCTACACGGACACTGACAGTTTGTTATATTCCATACAAACGGATGACTTTTATAGCGATATGAGAGATCATTTTATTTCTTATTTTGATAGTAGTAATTATCCTCCCAATAATCGTTTTAACATAATTCCAAAAAACAACAAAATTCCCGGTTTATTTAAAGATGAATTAGGCGGTCAAATTTTGTTAGAATTTGTAGGATTACGATCCAAACTATACAGCATTAGAACTGATGATTATGAGATAAAAAAAGCAAAGGGTGTTAAAAAGCCTGTCACGAAAGGATTAACGTTTTCTGACTATACAAACTGCCTTTCCACTGGAAAGGAACTCAGAGGTAAAAATGTTCTTTTCAAAACAATCAAACATCAAATTTTTACTAGAGAACAGAATAAAGTAGCACTATCCAGAAAAGATGACAAGCGATTTATATCCAGCGATAATATTTCAACCATAGCATGGGGGCATTATTCTATTACTATATAGACTGTGAAGTGCATCAGATAGTTAAACCCATAGTTTAAAGTCATTACTTATTATTGTATATTATTTTTTTCTTACAAATAAATTAAATTAATGTTCATGCTAATAATGTGACATTGTGTTTTGAAATAATTCTAAAAGATATTAGAGTAATGACTTATTTTTGTAAAAAAAGTTATACAATCTAAACTTAATTTATATTAATGTTGAAAACGTGTCATTGTGTTTAAAATTGTTTATATAAATACATTACTTTGCATTACATTTTGTCGTTTAATTTATATCCGTTTAATGTTTACCTATAAGTAATGAATGACCTACATAATGTAATTTGATAACGAAATTTTCAAAACAGTTAACACGAGTCAGATCGAATTACAATAATGTAAGTAGTGCAAAATCAAATCATTTATGTGCAAAAAATATGTCCATAAATAAGTAATTTGCTGACTCTACTTATGTTGCAATTACAGAATCAGCAATTTAACTTTGCATGTAGAAACTGCGAGGTAGATCATATGACACCAACACAATTTGTAAATCTTGCAAAAATACTTTAGTTTATACGTAAGCATAGTGCTGGTATAAAAGGTTGGCATTTAAATTTTAAATTTATATTTCATCATATCGTTGGGTGGAAAGACTGAAAAGTAATCATGTCGTCGCAATTGGTAAGTAATTTCTAGCTTTGAACACAATTTGTCTTGTTATTATTGTTTTAATAAATACTAAAGTAATTTATATTAATTCCAGAATCGTCACGATCAAGAAAACTTGGACGAGCTCCAACTTTTTGACCAACAACCACCGCTATTTTATCAAGATGCCCAAGACACCCAGTGCTACGAAGATGTTTTGAGGGAACCAGAGTTTGCTTCGAAATTGCTTCGAGCCCGGGCAAGAGTAACCAAGAAAAGCAACTACATCAAACATAACCACCGACGTCAACAATCATATGTAATTAAAGAAGAGCCGACAAATGGGAGGCGACTGGTCAAAATACAAATAATAGACATATCGGAATCTAGAATGGACCACAAAAAGAAAGATGTGATATTAGCTGCTCAATATGTGATCAAAGATGACGACGATACAATAATGGATGAAACCGAAAAACTGGTAAATAATATATCCAAAAAAATGTGTGGCTATAGCTACAGTTTTTAGATTATTATATGGACGTGCATAAAATTGTCTTAAAACTGTAGCTATAACATAATAATATTGTGTTGTGATTGTGTTACAGATTTCATCTTTTAGCCATTATTGAATCATCGTCGATACGTTTCTTTTGGTTCTTACATCAAATTCTCAAGTGGATTTATTTACTTTGACATTTTGTCTAAGTGAAAACCACAGAGAGACATCATATCATTGTTCTTATTATCTTCTAAATCTATAATGTACGTATTCACGAAAATGTGTTAGTATAAGTGACATTAGCTTTTTAACAAACTGTGTGTTGTTTAGATGACGTTATTAATAAATAAAAAATCTTAAGATTGTTGTTTCATTCTGAGAAATTAATTAATCATCCAAATATAGGAATGGTACAAATAAAAGTATAGATATTATTCAAATGTATTTATTATCATTGAATTAAATTATTGTCTAAGCACCATTTTTTTATACACAGCACATTTTTTAATGCACAATGTTTTTTATGAGAAAAACAATTGAAAGTAAAATTATTTTTACAATACATTTCACTAAGAATATCTAGATTGGGTATACCATTATCTGTGATATCTTCAATATTTCTATGGCCACATAATTCCTGTACCCACTTGATTTTTTCTAGTCCTTTCACTATAATTTTTTGGTCGTTTAAATATGGTTTTATGATTCGACGAAATTCTCTGTAATCGATGTAGCCCTCACTCCAACGATAGCCTCTATTTCTTTCTATCCACTTTACATGTTTTCTTTCTGTATCAGTGAGAGTGAAAAATGAGTGAGGAGGTTTTATTGAAAATACTTGTGTGTGCTCTTTTGTGGCTATTGCTAATTCCTTTACTACGAATTCATTATCTTTATTTTTAAATCCTTGCACATCTACGATAATTTTGTTGTTCATGATATTTTCTTAACAATATTACTTAAAGGTCTGTACTCAAATATACAATCGTTTAAAATCAGACAATATGCAGCTGTCTGATCTGGTATTTCCACATCTGTTTCAATTTCAATTCGCACGTCTATTGATCCTTTCAAGGATTCGTGTTGACGAGAACAGTCAATAACAAATAACGGAGCAACGTCTCTAAATTCTTTCAAAGTCATCAACGGCTCCGATCGGCGTCCGTAATAACACTGTTGAAATCGTGCATATTGCTCATATAATAAAGAAAACTTATCGTCTGAAAAACTGACATTCAATCCTTCGTATGGAAAGTAAGTTGAGTTTAAAAAGACCCTTACATCACGAACATTACAGTGATCGAATTCTGCCATTGACATTTCAGAATTGTGTTTGCGATTAGTCTGCAAAGCAACAATAACAAATCGAGGTTTTTCGATTTGTGACGAAGTTTTAATCGACCATGTATGTTTGCGAGTTTGTGGTATCAATGGATATTCATACAAATCCCAATTACGATACGTTAGTGTGATAGCTCGATCTTTTTCTAAGTGTTTCAATAAATTTAGCCTTTCGCGATCGGCCACTTTAACATGTGGAACTCGCCAAACAATTTTGTTGATGATAATGTCGTCCACCACCTCTCCAGGCTTTAATTTTAAAGCGTTAAGATTTGTGTTACATCTTAATAATATCAACTCATGTTTACAGTTAATTATGATTTTATCGTAATCTTCAGCGAAGCCCAATATTTTATTTAACGGAATTGATGTTGAAAATGATCCATCTTTAAGATTATTTGTTCCATTGACAGACCATCCCCATACTTTAGCAGATTTAGACTCATTTTCATTTAACGATAAATAAGATTTAATGGTCGTTGTAATACCGGCATTTTTCACTTTGTCTATTTCAACTCCGTTTAATTCATAGCGGATATCTTGAAATAAAAACAACGCAGGATTATTCACAAAGTTGACACTTGACACTTTTGCTTTAGTTGTTGTGTTATACACATTTACTTTGCCCTCAATATATAAAGTGCTGAGTGAAGGCAACACGTACAAGTCTTGTTGGTTGATAGGTATTCGTATTTCATCATTCTTGTTAAAACTTGTTACGTATGGTTTATACGAATGATATTCAAAACTTTCTATACTGTTATCGTGGACTGCCGCTTGAGAAATATTTAAAATATTCATTTTAACAAGCCGATTAGCTTAAGGAATTCTTTGTTGTTTTTTGTCAGCTTCTTTTTCATATGGAGAGGTGCTTCTTTTCGAAGGGTTCTTTTAGAACTGAATTGGAGGCATGGTGTAAAGCTATTTTTATTAAAGTTTATCATTTTTTTCTGAAATGTAAATACAACTGCACTTCTTCACCACGCAAATTGATCTGTCTATTGTCTGCATCTAACAACCTTATATTGATTGCACTAATTGCATTTTGGTTAACCGGAAAATAAATTAGGTTCTTAGGTACTTCAATAATTCGATAACCAGGCGGCACATTTGGAACAAATTCATAAATTATATGACTTGCTTTCCCGTTCACGAATGATCCACTGACTACATCGCATTCTATGCGTATTATGGTAGTTGATAAAATATTAACAGGATACTGAGATTCTCTATTTATGTTAGCCTTTATTGTTTCCATACCAAAACCCAAAATTTTACCCATCGAATCATTTTTGTCAAAGTAAACGTCTTCGGAACAGAAAATATTAGTTTTCAGTGTATTATTATTACAAGTCAATTTTAATTCAGTATTTTTAACATTGTTTTTTAAAAAATCACAAATATCTTGAAGTTCATATGCTCCTTCAGGAATTTCTACGACTTCATTTTTACCGTAATAAAATTTATTATTTCTTTCGTCTATATTAGGGATCGAATTAAATGTAGAAAAATACAAGAGTCCGCACTCATACTCTCCACGTAATTCTAAAGTGGGTGAATAGTTTGTTATTAAGGAAGCTCCTTTCCCAGTTATGGATACAGTGAAAGACATTTTTATAATGATGAATTTTTTTATTTCGTTCTCTTTATAAATTAGTTTTCCAATAATCTCTTAAAAACTTCAAACAGAGGTGACCACAGTTCATAGAATCATAAGTTTGATATTGCACATAATTATAGCTTATTGGCGTCTCTTTTAAATACTTGATTAGTTCTAAGGGTGGTTTTAAGTTGCCAAAACTATTGTAGTATTCAGAGTAATCATTTTGTTTAACGTAGGCTACCCAATGAGTTCCAGGATTTTTAGAACTATCCAAATTTAGTATAGCACATTCTATTTTTCTAGGTTTCGAAGGTAATGCATCTCTCATAAAAACACCACGGAAAAATGGAATATCGGACGCATGCTCTATTATATCTACATTGGTAAGAGCTCGTCTAGGTAGCCGTCTAATTAGTTTTTTGGAGGATTTAAATATAAGCCTGCTCCTTTTTTATGAGGCTTAAGATACAATCCTTTGCCAAGAGCAACTGCCTCCATCATTTTGTTATGCCGTTGAGATTCTTGATAATTTTTTTGAGCCATCTTGGAATCATTTACAGCTTTTGCGATACCTGCTGCACCTCCAGCTAAGGAGCCTAAAGCTGACAGTCCGGCAAATATTGGTATTAGAGGTAATACTCCACCACATTTAGGAATAGGAATACACCGCGGGAAACGCACTCCTTTTTTATTAGAAAATAGTTTTTTTGCTGCTGCATATGCATATTTTATAGCTGAGCTATTGTCCTTGGATTTGATTTTTCTTAATTGTGATTTAATTTTATTTACTACTGACATAAATGAACGTACACCAGCTCCCGCTTTTAGTTTTGCTTTCATTGCATTTTTCACTATCCATGAGGCAACTTTTTCATTTTTGCCAGAATCTTTTGATTTCAATCTTTTTTTAGCCATATTTAAGAGTTCTAGATCAGCTTTATGTCGGACGTCCAAATCACTATTATTATAAGCAATATCGTGATACATACAAGCTTCGTCAAGTTGGTTTATACCCCGATCACCTCTCAGTAACCGTTTCTGCAGTTTTGTACCAGGGCCACAAAATTGATAACCAGGTAAATGTAACTCAAACGGCAAATTATTAATTACGCTGTTAATAATACCACTGCCTTTGCTCATTGATACTCGTAGAGTGATTGTATTATGTTAAAGTATTAGATTTATATTAAGAAATCAACGAAGTTTTGTCAACCCAACTATTCTCTTTATCACTAAGCCCTAACCATTTTACATATAATTTATTTCCCTTTCTTTTTAAAATTTTCTCGATGAGATAAATATCAGGAAACTTAGTTTTCTGTATTTCATACTCATAAAAAGATCCCAATATTCTTTGTTTATGTTTATCTTCTAAGTGATAGGTTGGTGGATTCGTTTGATTAACCTTTACAACTTTAAATATTTCGGTTGACCAATTAGGCGTGTAACCTTTGTAAAATTCACCTTTGTATTTACTAATGCGAACATAATCTCCAACATGGTACTTGTGTTTCCGGTCTTTATTACAATAATATGTTTCAAAAATATTATTCCTAACAACCATCTGGTTTGATTGATTAACATCAATAGGCCTAAATTTTGTTATTCTATGAATAGTACTATTATAACTTTTTACTACGTCTTTTAAGTTTTTTTGTACCCATTGAAATTTACCACATATGCTAAACAATTTGTACAGATGACATTTTATTGTCCTTATTACTCGTTCTACAATGGATGCTTTTTTTATAGAGTAGGTAGAATAATGTTTTATATTGAACTCTTTTAATAATTGTCTAAAATTATTATTATAAAACTCACTCCCTAAATCAGTTTGCAAATGCTTAGGTTTTCGCATTGAACTCCATAATATATTTTGCATTGCATTTGTAACAGATTTTTTGTCTTTTGACTTCAAGGGATTGACCCAAACATATTTTGATAAAGTGTCAATTACAACTAAAACATATTTATAACCTTTATTAATACGATGATATTTCTGAAGATCCATAAGATCAGCTTGCCACAAATCATCTAAACCTTTAATAACTGTACTTCGACGAGGGAAATTCTTTCTTGCTGCTCGGTGCAGTTCATTGACTATATCCTTTTTACTCATTTTTATTTGATTTTACTTGAATCATGCTATCTATTTCCGCTTTTGAATAGAACATAGAAATGAGACGATTTGTAGTTGTTGTTTCAAGGTTCCTTAGGTAGAGTTGGACGCGTGTATTTACGTTCTTTATTTCACTTCTGAGCTCTTGAACAGCTTTATCCATGTATGCTTTATTTACCGCTTCGTCATCTTTGTCTGGCGCAGACAGACCTTTTAGTTTTGATGATCTCAAATCAAAGTCTCCGGACTCATTTTTTATTAGTGAATCGTCCAAAGTATTAATATATTCTGATAATCGTAATCTTTTATGAACGTGATGACCAAATTTATCTATATTCATGTTAATGTTAATGCGTTGCTTACTTTAAGCGTACTGGTTTTTATTTTTCGTTGAATGTTCTTTATATTTTGTTAATGATACCAGCTTCATGCAATTCTTCAATTATGGCAATAATTTCATTCTCTAAGCCTGTGTTACCTGCATCGCGTGATGCAATTAATAATTTTAAGCGCTCTACCAATTCATTAGGATCGTCCCAATAGATGTAATCAGTATCTTTCTTCACTGTTTTATTAAGTTTGATACCTTTGCCTTGTTTGATCTTCTTTTCACTATCTATATTTTTTCTAGAAAATTGAAATAATGGTTTTATGACACTCATATATTTAAATCCTTTGTTGCATTTAATTGGTTTTGTTGGATCACAATCACGTCTGTGAGCGTTAGTATCTAATAATAGTGATTTATAATTATTTAAATCAACATCGGTGATTACATCTAAGTTTGGTTTCTTTTTAAACAATAGTTCTTTTAATCCAATTGTTTTTTTAAAAACACGATTTCCTATTTTGAGGGTATGTCCATCATCATAAACCATGGTTTTGCCGAGCCAAAGTTTTCCGCGTTCTTTTCTTATTCCAAAAGGTATGTCATCAATCATGGCTTCAGATGAAACCGACCATGACAAAGATTGAGGAGATGGTAAGGATTGAAATGAACTGTCGCTAATGTTGTGCTCACCAGAAGTTTGTTTCACGAGAGTTTGGTTTTGACTATCGTAATCAGCATCATCTGGTTCACTTACAGCTTCATTGAAATCCTCACTAGAGGAACACGAAGTATTGGTTTTATTTACCTTTATTTTTTTAAAAACATTCGTATAGTCGGGTTCTTCTTCATTTTTTTCATCATTTTTTTGTGCTAACAATTTTAAGGGGTCGACTATCGGCTTAAATATTGTATCTAAAGTTGAATTTTTCATATTTTCAGCTTCTTTTATCATTTCAACCTTTCTTTTTATAGCTGCAGCAGATTTTACAATTTGTTCTTTGAGATCCGTTTCCATTTTAGTTACTATTCTAATCGGAGTCACCAATGGAAATGGTTTATTATTAACATAACAAGCATTTAAGTATCGATCCACTATTCGTCTACCACTATAAATGTATCAAATGCTTTTCTGTAACATCCATTATTTCGTTCACAGTCTTTGTTTATAACTAAATAACTATATGGTTTATTCCATATAGTTGAACACATCTCTCGAAATTTAGACCATGACATATCAGGCCCCACATGCTCATCATAGACGTGTTTCAAATTTATGTCATCTTGCTTAAATAAAATAATTAGATTTGAATTGTCCCTTACTAGTTGTTTGGGTATTTTAGTATATGTCTGATTAATATAAAAGCAATCAACATTCTTATGACGTCCCATGGCAAAATAATCTCGGATATTGTTTTGATTTTCACATGCTACATCATCAAATATAATAATTGAATTCGGCAAAGCTTCATGTGGACTTAAAATCTCACTATTATGGTTATATTTATTAAATTGTGTATCTTTAACTAAGTCAAGTACCTTCTCTAAATACACATATTTAGGTTGATATAACGACTTTGAATAAACATAAAGATTACGAAATCGTAAACCATCTTTGTGTAACAATAAACTAATAACTAAGTTGGTCTTTCCACAATTCGACGGTCCACATACAATACACCGTATAGAATTAGGTAATAAATTGCCATGTCGCCTTGGTTCATTTGATGATGCGGGACATACACAGTCTAACTTTAGTGACTGTTTTTGTTTAACAAATTTCATAATAGTGTTTTAAAAACTACAACTTGACTGCATTGTTTCGAAGGTTACAACAAAATGATCTTATATTTCATCGTAAAACATTTAAATAAGCTTCGCGATATAAATTCATTTGTGGTGTAGGTCTTGTCTAGGGGTCTGGATTAATTCAATATCGACTGACTTTCATAAAAATAAATTGGGAAGTTTGGCTCACATCGTTTCATCCGACGGCGCACGAAGTGCGACGAAGCGAGCTTGCGAGCGGTGAGGATGAAATGATGTGAGCCAGACTTCCCAATTTATTTACTACTAATAATGCTGCTGGCTGCTCCGATACAACTACAAAGAGTTTGGTTCAAGAAATATTGCCACAACACTATTTTGTTCGGCTACTTAGTTGGTGGATGTTTTTTCTTTCACAAATAGTCAGTCGAATCGAAAAACAAGATAAACGAACACTGAGCTCGAAGTTTGAAATAAAATCCCAGACTTTAAAACTCGGACCTACCTAATTGGTGTTCCTCTACAGGCGATTGCAGAAACCAAGAAGTTCGGGTACTTACATTACCTTTGAAATAAAGAAACTGATATTATTATACATGTTTAGTGAGAAACCAACAATGCAACAGTAGTGCAAGCACAAAACTATCGATAAACAAAATTTAATTTATTTTTAATTTGTCCCTTCCATAAAGTTAACTTTATCACCAATTATTAATAGCAAGTCCGGTCTGGCAAACTATGTAATATTCCCTGTTGCAATTTTTTACTTTCTCGTACGTAGTAAGGATAGAGAGAAGAAGAGATAGAGGAAGTCTTGTAATCGTCAAAAATTCGACCTCGAGATTTTGACGGATTTACACGATTTGGACCTCCCTGAGTCTAAAAATATTTTTTTTGGAATTATGTCTATGTGTGTGTCTGTGCGTTAGCACGATAACTCGAGCATGCTTTAACTTATTGCAACCAAATTTAACATACGCGTATAACATCAAAATATAAGGTTTCTATCACATTTTGAGCTGTCAATCACGAAAGTTAAGCAACCAAGTGCGCGGTCGGTACTCGGATGGGTGACCAAAATTTAACATGCATGTATGACATCAAAATAAAAGGTTTCTATCTACCTTTAAGTCGTTTCCGGTATACGAGAAAGTCAAGGGGAGACCACTCCGATTTTTTAATTGCAATAAGAATATGATATACATATAAAATTCTTAAACAATACAGAGAAAATTCTTAAAAATACTTGGAGGAAAACCAAATTTGACTTCATGATGATTTGAACTCTAAACTGAGACAGCGGCAAGAAAAAATAAAAAAAGAATATCAGGATAACGGAAATTGAATTTTAATATTTTTTATTAGCAAAAGAAAATATCCATAAAGCTCTCTCTAATACTCCTTGTCGAAAGTTTCCGCTGCCTACTCACTTCGGAAAACTTTTTAATTGAAGCCCCTTCTATGAACTTTATTCTTTTCCGGTACATAATAATTAGAAACAAGTCGAGAACCAGCTACAATTATCTTCTCATAGCTTTGAGATTTTTATTTAAAAATAAGTATATTTATTAAGGTATAAAAATGGTATGACTTCATAAATTCATGGTATTGTTTTAAACTTACGTTGTCAATAACATTAAAAGTGAGAAAACGGGAGTTAGACCACGTACCTCGGCTTTGTTATTATTCCGATATTTCGACGCAAATGCATCCGCCATGGTCACGGACGAACTGTATAAGGTACTTACACAATATAGAGAACGATACGATACTTTGACTCTATATACGAATCAGAGGGCCCAGCCAAGTGACCAGTCGATTGCGTTGAACGTCTAACGAAAATAATAATAATGTATGAAACTGACGTTTTAGTGAGCAAGCTCTATGGCGACCATAATAAAAAAATAGCCTCCCATCCACTAGGGTTTATTTCGTATGACTTGTCTTCATAGATGAACTAAAGAAAAAAAAAATAAAGAAAAATAAAGAATCATCGTAGGGATAAATAAAACCATTGAGGCCACTAACTAAATGTCATCTCTATATGTTTTCCTGAGACTTTATCATCCGAGAGGAAAAACAATCCTTTTGTTACCATACACACGAACTGATACTTTCCTGCATTTTTTTGTGCTGCCACTAACATTTATAATCACGCGCGTTCGTATGATAAAAATATTATATGATTCCTGACTTTAAATCATAGGTGCAAAAAATACGACATAATCGTACATCTGACTATACTGCCGAGCGATAACAGCGAAATGACATGAGAACAAAACCGATATCCAAAACTGACAGAAAACAAAAAGCCACTAAGTCTTTGGTTGTCGCATCTTCGTGTAGGTGCGACGGAGGGGACGAAGAGATTTTTATACCGTCACAGAATTCATTTCATAAAAATTGGACATTCCGAGAGGAATGAATGCTAGTGGATGGGGGGCTATTATCATTTCATTCGATATAAACGTTGTATCGTTTGCCACTTGTCTAGGCGCCCTGAGCATGCTTAGCGGCCGTGTAAACGACGTTTGTATGTGTGCACCGATTCGTCACTGTACAACATCTAAATTAAATAACCAACACCCTGGATACAGGTGGTTTGGGATCGGCTTCTGAGGTGATTTAAAAAAAAGGTTTTTCTTTTGAAAAAAAAAACGAAAAAAAAAACAAAAAGTACCTAGAAAATATTGTAAAACATTTTCTGGGTACTTTTTGTTTTTTTTTTAATCTAGAAATCAACTCAGAAGCCGATCCCAAACCACCTGTATTCAGGGTGTTCGTTTTCTATATTGTGGTATTTACGTGGTATAAACCCTGACAGGGTTAAAAATTAAAAAAAAAAATAGAAGTAAAATCCCGTTTTCTCACATTTTAGTTCATACAGTCATATTTAATTTAGGTTTGTGGATAACATTTAAATGATTTATAAATATTTTTAACTTAGTCACAGCTAAGCTCATACAGTTAAAGAAAAATAATAAACAAAAGTACAATTACAAAGACGGCTGATAATAAAAAGGAGGCTCTATTAGGTCACCAGTATTTAAATCATTATGGTCCCAACTAATTAAAATCAAAACTTTGCTGTTTGTTTTTTCTCTAACAAACTTCTGCAAAGCTATCGAATCTGTACGAGCAGGTCGCGGCGGTTTTAAGGCGCCGCTTCCCACAAGTACATGGATAGGATGCTGAGCCAGGGTGTAAGGCTGGCCAGCAAGGATACGTTGATAGGTAGGAGCTGTCCCAGGGAGTAGCCCTGGCAGGCAGCATGGCGGTGATAGGAACTGCCCCAGGGAGTAGCCCTGGCAGACAGCAGCGGGGAGGTAGTGAGACCCAACACGGACGGTTGAGATCTGTTTATTGTGGTAAATGTTTGTTTTTATATATTACATTGTTGGTATGTACACATTTAAAGGTTTTTGTATGTCTCTCATAGGTGTAAGTAGCCGACGGTGCACGAAGCTGCTGATCCGCGGAAAGTTGTTTGTTTCCTCGCTGCTGACCACGCAGCCGCAGAGTCCAATGTTCAGCTTGTGGATCGAACAGAATCGTCAGAACTACAACATTGACAATGTTAGTGATATCGTTTTGCAATAATACAATGATTAAGAATCGTAACTTTAAATTCTTATTTTGTGTAATGCATGGGTTTTGGTCCACTGGAATCTTTTCTGAAAAAATACCAATACTGTAGAGACTCTATTTTCAATATTAGCATGGTTTTAGACCACACACTGTAAAATAATTTACTGTAGATTCTTGAATAACATTGGCATTAAAATATTGTAATTTGAAAGTTCTGCAACGACGCAAATACGAGAAAAAAAATTGCCATCATCATAGCGCAAAATTAATTATAAATGGTGACCAATTTTATATAAATAAAGTTTTGTATTACGTGAAAGGTGTAGGACAAACGTAGCATAAAATCGTCAATCAGCGAAGTTATTTCGTGCATTGAATCTTTGACTATAAAACAAAATGACAAAAATTATAAAATAAGTCTAGTAAAATGAGATAAAAAAAACCGCAAACAAGGATTTCCGTACTAAGTTAAGTTACGATTAGTGTATATAATTTTATATGTATCCCGGAAATACGTTCCAAATAATATATAATGACTAGGATATAAACACATTGGATCTCTTCTTAACCATGGCTACGTTGATGACAAACATCCAATAACACTCGTATCTAAACTCTCACATTATAACATTATACACGCATATCTTAGGGGGATAATTTATAAAGTTTTTGTTATAAGTAGGTATCTTATAAAACCGAATTGGTTAAAAACTTCAAATTGAGATTAATATTCTTTGACTCGTTTGGGTAACATATAACTCTAGTTTTATTATCTAGCAAAAGCTAAGGCAGCTTTACGACACTTTCGTACTGTAATAAGAATTACTTCGGAATTACACCACCGCTTTGCTGTACCTAAGCGACAAGTAATTTTCTTTTTTCTCTGTTTTTATTGTTCTTGTCTCTTTTGATATTTTTTACAGGATAATCAAGATTTTAGGCGCTGTGAAGGAATATACGTAAGTACATAGTACATAGACTGCTAAAATCATAGGCCTTCCTTTTGGCTTTGCTGTAGTCGGGTAAACATACAATTTAAGGCGGGTCAAGATATGATCATTTGCCCGATCCGATCAGCGTATCCGTATCAGCGTATCATTTATCAAGTCCCGTATCAAGTTGTAGACGCCTCGATTTGCTCCGTATGATAATCGTATTAAACCGACATGACATTGGGACGGGCCGTATCATAACGGCGTATCAAGATCGCGTATCATCACCCGTCCACATATGCGATCATGATACGCGTCGGCGATACAGATACGCTGATCTGATCGGGCAAATGAGCCATATCGCCACACCGTCTACTAGTTCTGAAACGCAACGCGCTGTGCTGCCACGCGTCGCACTGCGACACTCGCCATTTTGTTAGAAAAGATGGAAAATAATGAGCACATCGTTACTTTATTTTTACTGTGTTATAAACATTCATAAACTTATCATAACCGATATTTCGATATTAAAGTGTTTTTAGCATTGATAGCTATAATTTTCAAAATTTCATATCCACCCTATTAGCCCTATTAGCTAAAAAGCTATTTTTAACTAAAAAAAAAACCGCTATGACAAGCACTAGCTTCCGAAGGTCGAATGAATCTTCAAAATCGGTCCATCCAGTAACGAGTTATGAGGTATCAAACATTAAAAAAAACATACAGTCGAATTGATAACCTCCTCCTTTTTTGAAGTCGGTTAAAAGTAACTAATTACCTACCTATGTTAAGGGTGACTTACTTTCAATATTTAACTGCTGTCCAATATTTTTCCACAATATAGCTTTGTAATGCATATTTTTTTGTTGTTTCTGTATTTTGGTTCATAATTCACCATTTTTTCCCCGCATTTCTGCATCCATTTTGTAATTTATTACAACTCACGGCTGTCGTTTCTCACACGTCTACGCGCGTAGTCGTCCCCAGTGTGATACTCACTATAGAAAGTCAATATAATACAAAGACGCGTAGAGGCCTCGCGCTCGCTTGTCTCTACGTAGCCTCGACTGTCCACGTGCGTAGACGCGCAGCGCTGCGCAGCAACGTGCGTTCGGTGTGTCATCTCCTATAGTGCTTCATACATTACAACGTCATACGTCGTCTCGCGACGCGCTGTGCTGCGCCGTGCTGAAGGCGGTGTGGCCCACATCTTAATATTTATACCACTCATATTAATTATTTCAATAAAATTTACGTAATTTTGATGTCAGCGTCTTCATCTTTGACGCTGTATAAATAAATGAATATATAGAGCAGAGAATAATTTGCGCAAGTAACAAAAATAATGAATTTTTATAACAACCTTGAATTATTTCAATCACATTTTCCTTTCGCTATCTCCCACTTTATACACTTAAACCTCCTTTCACCGGATAAAACGAGCCAATAAGGCAAGATTACGATCACTCAAAAAATTTACAAAATTAATTTAAAATATTGTTTTCTCAACTTGATGCGATATTATTTTTCTCCATCGTCTGTGAGGATTTAATAATTTTCCCAGGGGTGTTTCTTGTGTTCGTTCGTTTCGGGGAAGTGATTCGACAATATTCTATCCGAACCAATTTGCACTAAACGGTTGGAGAGCGGCTATTCTCGGGGTATTAAATAAAAATATGTTTAACAAAAAAATTAAACGCATTCGATATTTTCACAAGGAACTTATAAAACTTTATAAATAACAGACATAAAAGTGAGAAGAGATAACATATAACATTAAGAATAGGAAATTATGAATAGGTGTTCTCTTAGATTACCTTTACGGATTTATCTCGCGTTTGGGTTCCACATTTGCAATAATAACATAATGTGAAACTCAAATACACTAGACTAAGGCCCGTATTACAGAATGACACTCAGAAGTCAAACATATCTTGAGAATCGTTTGTCATTCTCTATCACGCACAAAGTGATAGAGACGTAGTACGCTCTAGTCGGCGTTCATTCTTGAAACTCATTCTACAATACGAACATACGAGCCGGTGATGCGCAGATCTCGGATTGCGGACCGCCGGACTTGGAGACCGGCCCCCAACGAGCTCAAAGATCCGCTGGTCCTGAAAGGGCTTTTTCCCGCGTCCTCAATAGTGGTGCTGAAGGTGGCTTGGGTGAAACTCAGAGCAGCTTAAGCCCTTATGTCTACGCCTTCTGACCCCCTACCTTAAGTAGCAACCATCCGTCATACCGGTCCCGCACGAGGGAGCAGGCTCGATTGGGTCCGGCTGATGTGTTGTGTATAGGCACCAGGCGCTGGCTTCGACAGGGCGGCTGCCTCCCATGAGACAGGTGGTAGCGAGGCTATCTTATCATTGAAAATGTGAAAAAAGCTGAAAATGTTTTATTCAGTACAAATAAAAAATATACTAGTGCAAAGAGATGACGCTTTTCCTTTGATGTACATTAAGGCCTCTTTTCCATTACACGGTTTCTCGCCGTGAAAATCTACGGTTAATTCGCCGCGTGTAGGCACGGTCGTCAGTGTGGTATGGATCACTATATGAGCTTGTCGACATGCACGGTGGCGCCAAGGCACGGCGCCGCGGCCGCGTGCGCCGTGACTGCCCCTCGGCGCGCCGCGTCTACGCACGGCGTGATTTTCACCAGTGTTGTATGGCAGTCTATCGGGGTGTGTCGACGGTGCCGGACGTACGCACGGATTCGTGACCGCTTATATACGCTGTTTCGCGATTTTATTATAAAATGAACATAAATCAAGAATTATTAATTACGTTGATTCAAGAAAGGCCTGTAATATGGGATAAGACCATCGACGATTATAAAAATAAGCGACTTAAATATGATTCCTGGAAAGAAATATTTATTCATTTCCAGCCCACATTTGAAGATTTAAGTGGTGATGAGAAAAACAAGTTTGGTAAGTTACAGATATTTAATTATTAACTTTTTACTTATGCATAGTTGTTTTGATAGGAGAGGCGACCTTCGTTAGATACAAAATATTGTGCAAATCTGTTGCGAACTTCATTAGCCGCCAAACTTCCGCGAACTGCATTCGTGATAGGTAACTGGATTAGTTCCGATTCTGAATCAAGGGTGGACTCATTTTCACTCGCATTGTGAAACTGAAAGTTTTCCTGCTTATGTATAAAATTTTGCAAAACACAACATGTTTTCACAATATCAACTGCCAAATCGATGGACACATTCATTGGCCGGTGAAAAATTCGCCATTTATTGGATAAAATGCCAAACGCACATTCAACAAATCTTCGCGCTCTTGTGAGTCTGTAGTTAAATGTACGTTTTAATTGATCAAGCTGATGACCACCAAATGGACGAAGCAAGTGATAATGCAAAGCAAAGGCTTCGTCCGCAACGAACACATATGGCAAATCGTAGTCAATTCCAGGCAAACGTGTTGCATCGGGTAGATTTAATCCGTTGTTTGTTAAATTTTTCCAAAATGGGGTCTCTTTAAACACACTGGAATCACACTCCTTTCCGTAGGCGCCAACGTCAACAAATATAAAGTTGTAATCGCTATCTACTACTGCCATCAAAACTATAGAAAAAAAATGTTTGTAATTTAAAAACATCGAGCCACTATCAATTGGCTTAATAAGTCTGATGTGTTTTCCATCGACCGCTCCTAAGCACAGCGGGAAGTTGGAAGATTCTTGAAATTTGCTTGCAATGTGTAGCCAGTCTTCTTTAGATGGCATTTTCATATATTCTTTATACAGTTCTAACCAAATGTAGTGGCATACTTCACGTACGATGCAACTTATGGTTTTTATTCCAATTCTATAGCTGTAGTATAGGTCAGTAAAGGTATCTCCTGTTGCTAGATACCTGAAATATAAAACAAAACGGTTCAGGTTCAAATACTAAAACCCCATTTTAGGTCGGGGTCGATTCAGTTTAGGTCGGGGGTTTTCATAAATTTTGAATTTAATAATTATTATTTATTTATTTTCAGGGCAAATGGTGATGAAGAAGTGGACCAATATGAAAGATAGCTGGATAAAATATGACAAAAAAATTAATGAATGTAAGTCTGGTTCTTCAGCAAAAAAAATAAGAAAATATATGTTCTATGATGAAATGATGTTCCTAAAAAAAAATGTTGAGCATCGCAAGACCGATTCTAACATGACTGAACATGTTCATGATTCTAGCCTCAGTAATGAAAATTTTGATAGTGCAGTCCCGAATCAATCAAGCTCGGGATACACTGAACGGAGTGAGACGCAAAGGGCTAAAAAAAAAAGAAAAAATGAACTAAGTGAAGTTGACATTAGGTTTATGAAGTTTATGGATTCAGCAGAACGAGATGAGAAAAAGAAAAGCCGTAGTATGAACTTTTTTATGGGAATCGCTGATACAGTTGACAAGTTCAGTGATGAAAATATGATAGACTTTCAGTTTCAAGTAATTTCAATAATTAAAAATATTCAACAAAGACAGTGTACTCAGTATATACCTACATCAAGAAACCAATGGGATCAAGGCCATCAAGGATATTTAAGTGGTACAGCATCCTCAAATGCGCAATCGTCAACATATGGATATTCTACAGCTGCTAGATCGAGCTATGGAATAAGTCGTCCACAGACGTCTTCTCATGATTTTGGACACGGTTCTGGTTTAGAGCCAATCCACTACCGACCCGAATCACAATTATCTGTACATAGTGTAAATGCGGAAAGTATCTCGGCAGATTCTCAAGTTTCTATTGAAGACGAATTCGATTTTAGTACCGCACTTGAGTAGCATTTTCAGCGTAGTGTATTTTTTGATTTACTTGTTCTTAAATTAATAATTATTAAAATTCAATTACATGTAATAATTTTGTTTGTGTGCAATAAACAATTTTAAACTAAAATATGTCATTTAATTTTGTACCTACTTACCTCAGAGTTACAGCCAATCTTTCTGCGGGCGATATACTCTCTCGCATAAAAGTATCTTGATGTTTTAGTTCCTGGGATAATTTTTGGAGCAAGTTGTCGAATGTAGTTTTCTGCATTCTAAAATAATTGTAAAACTTGTCTTCATCTTCTCTCAATTGATTCTTGACAAGTGTATGAAACGCGCCATATTCCTCCCTTTTTTCTAAAATCGGATGTATCCAAAACCTTACTTCCCTTTTTTTTTCTATTTTCTTTTTCCTATATATGTAATAAGCAACTATAATCTTTTTTTTCGTAAGAAAATTCATGACGCAGCACGTCCTACACAGCCCGAGTAAAAAGCGCTACTAGCCAGTACTTACCAATGTCTCGCGCGGTGATTTTGCCGTATCATGTACAAGCTAGCACGTTTTTTCAACCGTACGGCTTACACACCGTACGTTTGAACAACCGTGTAATGGAAAAGATGCCTAAAGGTGGACGCACAATCGCACATTCAGCCAAGCCGAACGCGTCGAACGCGCCGAAGGAATCATTGCACAGTGTAATCGCCTACAGCTTCTCTATATAAGAGTCTGCCCGGCGATATGCACTTTGGCGGCTATAGGTTCAGGTTTAAATATTTGTTTTGTAGTGGACTGTATGTAATGTATTAGATGGCAAGCTTTTCCCCAAGAATAAAACTTAAATTATACAACTCACCGGCCACGTAGTTGAATGTTGCACTCCAGATTTTTACAATGTCTTCTTATTCTCAAGCGGGCGTCGCGTCACGAGTTTTTCGCACATGCAGAGCGAGCGGATTTTTCACAGAATTGATGGAAGACGTCAAAGGTGACGCGGAGGTTGGTTACGTTTTAGGTGAGGCCCTATGCTCCCACCAAAGAGTTTGCCATCATAATGAAAAGTAATATAAAATTAGAAAAACGGCTTCTGGCCGTAACACACAGTAATTATGTACCTAATTTCATCTGAATTTCCGAGGTACGATGAATTCTAAAATTTCGCGCGTTCCGCTTGCCTAAATGTGCGTGTACTTTGAAATTTCAAATATTTTTAAGTTTAAAAAAATACAATGTCAAGGGTTCGTGCGCGCGCGCATGTGTGTGTGTGTGTGTTTGTGTATGTGTGTGTTTGTGTGTGTGTGTAATAATAATAATAATAATAATTCTTTATTCGTCAAAACATGAGTATACAAATTCAGTTGTTACAGTACAGTTTTACAGTCGTCCTTACATGTTTTTGCCATCAATAGCATACAAATATTGTTTAAAGGTTTTAAAAATTTCATTAAAGATTAATCATAAACATGCATGTCATAAGCAGAATGAATTTATATTAATTGTGAAATCTAAACTACAATAATGACAACAAAATCAAATAATTAAATAATAAAAGCTAAGTATATATATGTCAATGTCAATAGTATTGAATAATAATAATTAATAATAATCAAGTAAATAATGTCAAATTAATTAGGATAAATAAAATATGATTTTAATGTCAATTTCAAAATTAAATAATTAAACGTAAATATAAATACATTTTTTTGCTGTCAGATTGCATTGGTCCGTTATAAAGTCGTTTACAATTATGTTAAAGCCAGTGATTTGTCCTCCAAGAATTGCCTAACAGAATAATAACATTTGTTGATTAGGAACAAAGTAAGACGTTTCTTAAAATTACATAAAGTTTCCTCCTTAATATTCTTGGGTATCTTATTGTATATTGAAGTTGCCATACACATAACACTTTTTTTTAGCAAAGATGTTTTATAACCTCCTGTGCATAATAAATTTATATATTGTGACCTTAAAGCTGCTGTTCGTTTTTTGGTACTTTTAAGAGTTGGAAATAACTGCATATTTGACTTAACAAAAAAAGCAATTTCCAAAATATACAGGGATGGAAAAGTCAATAAGCTGTATTCCTTAAATATAGGTTCGCAGCTATCAGTTACCTTGAGCCTAAAGATAGCTCTGATACAGCGCTTTTGAGCTTTAAAAATGCTTTCCCTCTCAGAACAGTTGCCCCAGAAAATCACGCCAAATCTTAGAACCGACACAACAAGACTGTGATAAGCAACAAGTGTTGTATTGACATTCACTTTTTTTGATAAACTGTAAAGTAAATAGGCGGTGGTACTTAATTTTTTACAAATTGATTCTGCCTGGGGTTTCCATGTGAGTTTACTGTCTATCAATATACCTAGAAACTTTGCCACAGACACTGTTTCAAGAGATTTTTCATTGTAATTAATATTTAGTGAGGACGCAGAGAGTCTTTGATGGAAATACATTACATTAGTTTTATCTAGGTTAATTATCAAATGGTTAGACTTTAGCCAGTGTACCATAGATTTTAAAGTTTCGTTGATGTCGTATTCATATAACTCTTTATTTTGACATTTTATTATGGCTGTACTATCATCTGCGAAGAGAACCATTGGATGATGGATGTGACGTGGAAAGTCGTTAATATAAAGAAGGAACAACAAGGGTCCAAGGACACTGCCCTGTGGTACGCCAAATTTAACATCTCTAGAAGAAGACATATAGACAGTTTCTGTTCTGGATTTTTGACATATTCTATTTATGACTGTGTATTGTTTCCGATCACTTAAATATGATTTTAATAGATTGAGAACATTGCCTCGGATACCATAGGCCTCAAGTTTTTGTAAAAGTCTTTTATGGTTTACGTGATCGAAAGCTTTTGACATATCAGTGTATATTGCACAGATAGGTATTTTTTCATCAACACTTTTCATAATTAGAGATAGAAGATCGTGAATAGCCATATTTATATTTTTACCCTTTCTAAACCCTTTCTGTTCGTCGCATAGTATATTATATTTAGATAAGAGTGTGTATATTGATTCATACAGAAGTTTTTCAACAATTTTTGAAAATACTGAGATCAGCGCAATTGGTCTGTAATTCTTCATCTCTTCCTTATTGTTTTTCTTGTAGAGGGGTTTTACGATCACCGTTTTTAGGTCAGTGGGAAATACTCCAGAGTAAATGCTTGAGTTAATAATATGACATAGGGGGGAAGCTATACTCTCAGCAACAGTTTTAATAACTTTTGTTGAAATTCCGTCATGTCCAACACTTTTTTTGTTTTTTAAAGTTTTGATAACTCTTAACACATCTTGTGGTACTACAGGGGCCATGAACATAGAATGTGGGTTTTTCTCAAGTTTTTCAGAGGTGTTGGTATCATGAGTTTTGATGCAAGTTATTTGATCTATGAAAAAATTATTAAATGACTCGGCAATGAGAAGAGGGTCAGTCATTATTACGCCGTTCATATTTTTAATTTGAGAAATGGGCTCACTTATATTTTTGGTTTTATTTATTATTTGCCAACCAGTTTTTGATCTATTTTTTGAGTTAAGCAATAGGTAGTTATTATGAGCTTTTTGAGTCTGTTTAACAATACTTTTAAATCTTCGAGTGTAAGTTAAGAACCTATTTTTATTTTCTTCAGTAGGTCGTAGCCTCTTTTGCCATAATAGATGCCGTTGCTTTTTACTACATGTTCTTATACCTCGCGTTACCCACTTAATATTTTTTTGTATGTGTGTATGTGTATGTGTGTGTGTGTGTGTGTATGATTGTGTGTGCTTGCGTGCGTGCATGCATTTTGCGTGTGTGTGTGTGTGCGTGTGTGCCGCTAGTATACGTACGTTATCATTAACTATCGGAACACCAAAATACTTTGTTAACATGGTGGTAGTTAGCAAGACGGCCAATAATTCTGCTAACATTGTTAATACGGCGGCATAATTTAATTTTAAATCCTATCAGGATTGTGGTACCTTGAAGCTCTACCACCACTACCCTGGGAATCGAAGCCGGGACCTGGGATCGAAACCTACCCTAATTTTACAGTAGTATAAGATTCCCCGTTATAAATTACACATTCGCTTTCACGAATTCTCCCAATGCCCAGTCAGGGTATTGAAAAAAATCTTCATCATCTTTTTAATGCTTTTTATAAGCTACGCGATATTTATGCCATTACTTATGCGCATTTTGCCAGTGTCAAGTAAAAGTATTAGTAAAAATTAACGTAAAAATATACGGTAGATAAAAATTTCAATGGAGTTTAAGAAAATATCAAGAAAACTCTCGAACCCTCGTAAAAAGTTATTTCCGCGTACGATTGACAAGTAAAGCCGCCAGTTGTTTCCTTGTTGCGACAACACTTCGGTACCACGACGCACTGTTTTGACAGCGTCACTTAAGTATCAGCGTCCACGATTAATGCTTGCGAGAGATGGGGTGGCGGACTTTATAATAAAGCTTTATGTTTACACCACTTTTTTAATTTACGACGTAGAATTTTAAGATTCGGACTTCTCATTTTTAATTTTAATGGTTTATCATAATTTCAAGCGAGAGATGCCCACTTTTGGACATAGGCCTCTGGTTTAATCATTTATACATGAGATTAAAAAAAAATCAAAACGGTACATTTTTATTAAGCATCAAATCTCAATAATAACAATTAAAATAACTTAGGTTATAGTGAGAAATATAAACTCAGAGATAACAATAACAAAATATTATGTTCTTATGAATTGGATTAACACCAAATTAGCGCGAACAGCGCGAATAATGAAGCGTCGGTGGCGAGGTGCGTAAGGGCGTTGTCTCCCACCCGGGAGGCACCGGTTCGAAACCCGGCCACGTATCAATGTGTTTTAAATTTTTGAATTCATATGTACGTTTAATCTACGCTTTTACGGTGAAAGAAAAAATCGTGAGGAAACCTGCACACACCTATGAAGAAATTCTTAGGTTGTGTGTGAAGTCGACCAACACGCCTTGGCCAGCGTGGTTGACTAAGGTCTAACTGCCCCGAATGTGGGGTAGGCTCGAGCCCCAATGGGGACATTATATGAGCTGTGGATGATGATGATGATAGTGCGAATAATTATTACCGTGCCAATAAAGTAAACTTAACAATAAATGCGTACTTTTTACAGTGCCTACACAAACCTGCTAATATTTACAATTACTTCTAAGATTTTGACTAGACATTATTATTTAGTGCCATCATATTATTCTACGTCCTCCAAGGCAATCTAAAATTTTAATAACAACATCCAGAATTAAGTACGCTAGATATGAAACACCAGGTACATTTGTAAAAGTAAATGAGCAGCATTTTTCAACGCCGCCCATTATAATTATGGAGTGAAAAACGACTACTACCTCTTCTAAGTTAATTTCAAGATACTTTTCCTAAACAAAAAGTTTCTAACACAGATGTACAACCTTTTATGAAGATATTAAAATTTATGGAGTTTAAAAGGTCCCGTAAAAATTACTTAGGCTGGCCGTAACGAGCGTGGAGGCAGATGGGGAGCCGTCCGGTGACGTCCAATTTATAGGACAAGTTTTGCTATTTTCGGAAACCTTGACGCAAATAGAAGTACGGTTACGTACCCAGTTTTTATAATTATTTCTGCGTCTTCTTATACTAGTTTATTTTATTTTACAAGGTGTACTTCTTGTCAAATACATCTAATTGGCCAGATCATGAAATGCTACTGGACTATAAAAATCTCGACCACTGGTTGAGTAGCCATCTAAAAATTGTAGTGGTCAGGAGTGATCAGTAGGTTTAAGGTAAATTTTTTATGACCAAGCGGAGTGGACTGTTTGTGGGAGAGTCTAAACTACGTATCTGTGTGATCGGTAGGTAGACGATATGCCCAAGCATTTCATGATCTGGCCAATTATACGATCGGGCCACGAAATATGCATAGTATAAAATTAAGTCGCTCTTTCTGTATATGTGCGCATAGACCTTTTAATCTACGCAACGAATTTCAATGCGGTTTTCAGCAATAGATAGTGTTTCAAGAGAAAGGTTAATATCTCTAATACATGCATATAAGTCGAGAAATTCCGTGGGTCGCTAGTATTTCATATATATATTTTACCATTGCCATATCATAAAAATATTGTTAAGTTGGAGAAGGCTGAAATCTTGGGTATGTTATTCTCAAAAACTCATTCTAACATAACTCTTGTATCTACTAGCTGTAGAACTACAGTTGGAATCGTAAATATTTTACAGGGTAGTCTCATATTATTTTATCTGTATATCTTAATATAGATAGCAACAATGGAATTGAAATTCCCGAGGTAATAATATTTTTTTTTCATATAAAGGTCTGGCAAATGACTCCATTACACTTGAAAGTCAGCAGAAGTGGAGTCCAAATGCTGAGATAGCTAGCGAGAGAGACAAAGCACCGCGCTAGCCACTCTCGCCTTGCCGGCTTGCAAGGTGCTTTTCCACGCTTCATTTGAATCACCCAGGATTGTAAGAAGAGGGAACACCGGAACACGTATGCTGGCCATTCCATTTCTTTCATCTCTTGCTAAATTTACTTATGAGTTTAGCCTTATTCAAATAATTTTCGTAAAATAAGAATTTGAAAAAGGTGTAATAGAGAATGTGACGAAGTTTCATTTCCAAGGCATTGCATACGATAGCGTATGCAATTTTTCCTTTTCTTTTTTTTTACAAAGTCAAATTAATATTTGCAGGTCGCTTCTACTCAGCCTAGCACACGAGGTTATAATGGAAATTGATTATGGATGTCGATGTTTGACTTATTTGCGGGAACTATCAAAGGCAACTAATGCACGTGGCCTGAAATTTCAGATGGATTGATAGCAATTAATTTATTAACAGCGATGTTTTGACATAAGCCTTCGTTAACGTTGTTTTCGCTTATTGATAAATTAGTGAACAGTTAGCAAGCAAATCTATTAGGACCAACAGCTAGTAATTTATATTAGGCGCCGAAAAGGCGGTAAGAAATTGGCAATTATTGTAAATATTATTTAGGACATAAATAATTTTTTTATTACTGTCTCTAAGAACTTTAATAATAAATTTCACACTCCTCCATGTCCACTATCTATACTAAAATTATAAAGAGGAAATATTTGTATGTTTGAAACGAATAAACTCAAAAACTAATGGACCAATTCCAAAAAATATTTCACCATTAGAATGCTACATTATTTCTAAATGACACTGGCTTTATTTGATTTTAAAAAAAACATACAGTCGAATAGAGAACCTCCTCCTTTTTTGAACTTTTGAAGTCGGTTAAAAAACTACACACAGTCGAAGTCGCAAGCGGAGCGCTAGTATGTTTATAAAGGGGTACAAAGTTTTGTCTCATATGTATGATGTAGAAATACCTAGACGTGATAAATATTATTGCGCGAAGGAATTAGTGGTTCATGCGTTCTTCGTAATAATCACCAAAGCTAAACTACCAAGTGTGTGGTCAATACTTGGATGAGTAACAGAAAAAGAAAAAGGTCGATCCCTAACTGCCTTATATAGATGAATTAAGATATTAATGCGTAGAAGAAGAAATTTATCGTTTGTTATTAATTTCAAAAATGGTGTGCTAAGTAGATGAAATGAAATGAAATGAAATGAAATGAAATGAAATGAAAAGCTCTTTATTTAAATGGACTTTGCTAAGTACTTTTAAATCGTCAAAACCCTACCACCATTTCGGGACGATAATATTATTATGCTGAGATGGAGAAGAAATGGCGAAAGAAACTCCACAGCTTACAATTTGGTAATGATTTCAAAACATCATTACAGGTCAATAGATAATAATAATATAATTAAAATTACAGTTTTACATGCGTAAATTTTGGGCAGTTATTACTCCCACGCATTTGGTTCATTTATAATAATAATTTATGTTGTAAAAGCTTTTCTATACAATTCAACTAATCACATTAATGAACTAATTAATTTAAGTCTTATACCCACCACCATTTTTTGTTATTGTTAGATAGATTTTGCTCAATTTAGGTGCTAAGCATACATTTATGATCCTTTGGTTAATAAATATATCTATAAGAATACAATGTGTGCATACCAAAATAAAAAAAAAACAATACCTAATACATTAGTTATATAAACAATATCATAACACAAACAAAATTATCCTATTAATGGCATGTGTCATACAATTATCCATCTAAGAATAAACAACTACATTGTCTAACATTTACATCAAATAAAAATAAAAAGTTCAAGAAAACATGAGATGACCAGGTCTCATTGGCGGCACCTGTTCACAGGCATGACGCAAGAATCAGCCATCGCTTCGCTCAACCATATTTTAGGGAACGCAACGACCCGACGCAAGACGACACCGCCACAAGACCTTTTTAGTGAGAATGACATACACATGCTTCTTCATTATAATCTAGAACAAATTTAAATTATGTTTCTTAGTTAACTATAAGACACAAGGTTGATAATCTGTGTAATTAATATATTATATTTTGGATGCATAGATCATGAACAAATTCACCCCCAAGCGTTAGAATCATTTATGTAATCAGTTATTTTATAGTAAGCTTTATTATACAGTTTAGATTTAATAGCAGTTTTGAACTTATTAACAGGTAGATCTCGAATATTATTTGGGAGTTTGTTATAAAAGCGTATACATTGCCCCATAAAAGAATTGCTTATTCTGTGGAGACGAGTAGCATGTACCACTAGATTATGTTTTTTTCTAGTATTAATATTATGAGTGTCACACTTTTCAGAAAAGTTTTTTATGTTTTTCCTTACGTAAATTAGATTTTCAAATATGTATTGTGATGCCACTGTTAGAATATTTATTTCTTTAAACTTTTCCCTGAGTGAAACCCGAGGTCCTAATTGATAAATAGCTCTTACTGCTCGTTTTTGTAAGACAAATATGGTGTTAATGTCCGCAGCATTCCCCCAGAGAAGAATTCCATATGACATAATGCTATGGAAATAACTAAAGTATACAATTCTGGCTGTGTCTACATCAGTAAGTCGTCTGATAGTTTTAACTGCATACGCAGCTGAACTAAGTTTACCAGACATTCGTTCAATATGTGGACCCCATTGCAATTTAGCATCTAACATTATGCCCAAGAAAATAGTCGATTCAACAGGTTCTAATCCTATACCATTTATTTGTATATTTGTTTCAACCCGTTTCACATTGGGTGTGCAAAACTTAACTAATTTGGTTTTATTTTCGTTTAAAAGCAAATTGTTAATGTTAAACCAATCTACTACTTTAGATAGTGCGTTGTTTACTTCGTCATAATTAGTCATTCGTCTGTTTATTTTAAATATCAGAGATGTATCATCTGCAAACAACACTATATCATGACTTTTATTTACACAGTAAGGTAGATCATTAATATATATCAAGAACAGAAAAGGACCAAGAATTGAACCCTGTGGAACTCCTATTGTAACCGCAGCTCCAGAAGATCTTTGACCATTTATATCGACCCTTTGAATTCTATTACTCAAGTAAGATGTCAAAAGGTCGAGAGCCCTATTTCTAACGCCATAGTGATGTAATTTCCTGACAAGAGTATCATGATTTACACAGTCGAAAGCCTTGGATAAATCACAGAATACTCCCAAAGCATCCTGTGAATCCTCCCAAGCTGAATATATGTTTTTCAATAATTCAACTCCTGCATCAATAGTTGACCGACCCCTCGTAAAGCCGAATTGGTTTTTATGTAGCAAACTGTATTTTACGAAATGATTGAGGAGTTGATTAAGCATTAACTTTTCAAAGATTTTACTAAGTGTTGGTAATATAGAGATTGGTCGAAAATTCGTGGGGTCCGAAGCATCTCCAGACTTAAATAAAGGTACGACTTTGCTATGTTTCATCAAGTCAGGAAATACACCCGAAGCTATACTGCTATTATACACGATAGCCAAGTAAGGGGCAATTATATCTATTATACTTGAAACAGTTTTAACAGAAAGTCCCCAAAGGTCCATAGTTTTCTTTATATCGATGGATTTAAATATCTTTATAATATCTTTGTAGTTGACAGATGTGAATTCAAAATTAGCATCGCATTTACATACACTTTCCATAAGTAGTGTTTCAGCTGTTGTCGAAGATGAACTTAGTGTTTTAGTTGTTAAGAAAGGGATTTCTGTGAAAAATTTTTCAAACTCAGATGCAATCTTTAAATCATCTTTGATATTTACATTGTTTACATTTAAATTGAAATCACGAACGCGTCTGGGAGCTCTACCAGTTTCGCTATTAATAATATTCCACGTTTCCTTAATTTTATTTTGAGCTCTGGTTATTTTATTTTTCAAATAAATGGACTTAGCAGTGGCACAGGCTCGTCTAAAAGTAATAGAGTAATTTTTTACATAATTAATAAACGTGGGGTTAAAATTGTACGATTTTTCACCGTACAATTCATATAATTTGTTTCGGCTTTTATATATACCAGCAGTGGCCCACTCACTGAAGGATGGACGGTTGCCGATTGTTATTGTTTTTGTTGTAAAGTTTTTACTGAATTCCTCACTAATAAGTTTGAACAAAGCAGTATACAAGTACTCAGTACAGTTCTGAAAAGGCATCCTTGGTAGTTTCTGAATCAAATTATTTTTAAACTTTTCTAGTCTACTAATAGTCACAGGAACAAAATTAACCTTGGTTCTTTGAGAGGTAGGTTTTTTCCTATAAAATGAGATTAACTGACCGCAATGATCAGAGTGTAACAAATTAATTATGGATTTCTGATTAGGCTTAATGTTAGAAAAAATGTTGTCAATGCAGGTAGCACTTGTGGCAGTAATTCTCGTGGGCTCGTTAAAACAATTATGTAAGTCATAGGACTTAAATAAATTTAAAAAGTTACTCGTCAAGGCACTTTTTTCTAAAATATTAATATTAAAATCACCACAGATAACAATTGTTTTATGACTACCACTGATTTTAAAAAGGGCATCCTCCATAATTTTTTGGAATGACTCATAGGGCGCACATGGAGGTTTGTATACACTCATAACAATGAAATGCTCAAACTCGATACATGCTATTTCCGTAACTCGCTCAACAGACAAGCTCACAAGGTCAATTCTTTCTTTGGATTTAATATTATTCCTAGTTACAATTAAAGAACCACCATGCCTCAAGTTTGTCCTGCTGAATGAGCTAACAACCTGGTGATTATTAAAATTGAACATAAGCTGATGACTTTTCAACCAGTGTTCAGTGATACAAAAAATATCAATGTTTTTACAATTCATAAATAACTCTAATTCTAATTCTTTACCTGAAATCCCTTGAATATTTTGATGCACCAAGTTAATATTATTACATTTTACAGTCTGTGGATTAATTGCACAAATTGGAGAAATAATATTTGATAGGTTTAAACTACAACTATAGTCAGCACTTGTAGTGCTATTATTGCCAGAGAATGCCTCTTTTGTCTTGTGTTTTAATTTAAAGACATTGGAACACATTCCATGTGGTCATATGTCATTTTACTTTCCTGCCCAATAAAGGCAGTGTAATTAGCCAATGAATTGGCTGGCTTAGAAATAAAATATGATAGCGAAGATCGACAACTATGTAGTTAAGTAACTGAAGTATTATTAAGGAGTAAAAAAGCTGAATTTCACTTTTCGTATATTAGACCTTACGTAATTCTAATTTGATATTTACCCATTATTTGCGTAAAAGATTTGCTTATAAATAAAGAACGGAAAAATATGTCCACTCTTCATAACTGAAAAACAGAACAGAAGTACATTTTGACATAATAAAATTTGGGCCCGCGTCTATATTGAAGCAGACGCGAAATTTTATGCTACAATAAAAATTCACTTTCCCGTTGTTTTATTTCCCTGCAGAAAACGAAATTTGATTGCACAAAATATAGTCGTGTACACTATGATGACACTTCTGCGCCAATGGTAGTCTTCTTTAATGAAATCAGTGTGGGCGTATGCGTGCCAAATTTTACTAAAAAAAATAGTTTGAATGTAGTATAAAATCTGCCTGTGATAACCAGTTTTAATTTGAAAGATGAATTGTACTATATTGATATTAGGGCATCAAACTTAGGGAGATCATATAGAATACGTTCCGGGAACGCGGCCAGAGCGCGCGCATTGAAAATGTATGACGAGTGCGCGCCCGGGACGAAAAGTATATTTCGTTTTTTGGGCTCCATGTATTTTTCCTTCACGGGGCGCTGTGAAGGAAAAATACATGGCGCCCAATGGCCGGCTATATCATCTCCCTTAAAGTAATAAACTTCAGCGAACCAACAAACAAAATCTAAAAACCAGGACAGATGATTGTTGTTGTTGTCAGGACAAAGGGACAGACTTTAAATTATCTCAGCAATCCAGTCAACGGATATAGATAGCTACGATTTTAAAAATAATACCTAATGATTAATAACACTTTTAAGTAGTTGAATTGCCAAATATGCAATATGAATGAATAGGTAAGGGTAGAAGTTTTTCACAAACGGAAAAACAGGACAAAAATATATTTGTGAACCTTTGCCAAAAGAAGCTTCAAACATGGTTTTGCACTCAAGCGCTGCAATTCCAGCCCCATCTGCTACAGGTGAAGCTCAGGAAAATTGAGTCATCCACAGAAATAAAACTAAGTAATGATAGTGTTTTGTAATTGTGTTCTTCTGTAAGGAAATTCTAACTCGATTCCCTAACTTCCTCTAGGATTTTTTCTCAGCAATTCTCGAGTCGAATGATAATAATAAAATCATTGAAAGTTGAATTCAAATATCTTAGCACTACTATGTATATTATACACATTATCACACTCATTATTCTAAAGAATACAAAGTTATTTCATAAATTTTGTATTTAAAAGTCGATCATAAATTGAAATTTATCAAATGACCCATTTTTCGCTGAGTCAGCATATGAGTTTTCAGCGATATAGAAGCGCACTTGAATGCTAAAGCTATCTGATAAATATTCAATGTAACAATAGGAGATAAAGGTAACAATGTAGCATCGAATCTTATTTGGCTCTAGCAGTTTTCTACAAGGAATACTAAAAGACCAAGATGATAAAAAATCCGTTATACGCCACGCAGCGTCGCGGAATATTCGCGAATTGCCCGCGGAGGCATTTGCGATTTCAAATTGTACGCATTATGTTCGTGAGACGTAGCTATCTCAGTTATTACATTCCTCTTTAGGGTGACTGTACGTGTTACGACAATTTGTATTAGTTGCCTAAGTATTTAGAAATTCGTAATTCGCCGGTTAGAGGTGTAAGGTCCATTTTCGTTTTTCCATAATTATTAAAATGAATGAGTAAGTTTTGATAGTTATCTAATATCTAATTATGAATAAAAGGGTTTGTTCAAATATGGATTCAACTGAATACGTATTTCGCCGAAAGATTCGGCGCACAATTGCACCGAAGCCAAGTGCCAAACTTCAGTTATTTTCCATTCTTGTGATGTATTTATGTGAAATTTATTGCTTTTCGCCCATCCCTCGGGACTGAATTTATTCCTATTCCATTTCAAAGTTTTTGACTTCTAGCCATCAACTCTTTTAACAATATTTTTAGAAATTGGTACAGACAACAGCACGTTGGGCTACCACAAACTGTCATATTTTCCCAATCGATTATGCACTGTATATTGAATAGCCTTAGGTTGGAAATCGTTTGGAGAAATTTGACAGTTTTGTATAGCCCGACGTGCTGTTGACTGTACAATTGGTAGTTTTTATTGAGTTTTGGCCGAAATTAAAGAAATAAAAGTGACTCGATCAACAGCCAGTGTTCTCGATCGTGGGCTGCCCGTATCCAACCACTGCCAGCAGTACCAATAAAGGTATCGCCTCGTTTTACTATGAAAAAGAAGCGATGTGCTACGTTCCGTAACCGTTTCGTAGCTGCTTTTCCGTAGCGTTCATAGTAAAAAAACAGACAAGTGCAAGTGACTGTAGACTTGAGTATATGGTTTTAATTTGAACACGATACCTCCATGCGTTCCCGAGATAAAGGCAATCCTCGATGATTGATTACGTAATTTAAATAAGGACTATATTTTTTATGATTTAATTGCAAAAATATAGTTTTGAGAGTTATTCCTGTACCTGTGGTATAAGACGATATTACTTACCAAATTTCATAGTTCTACGTCAACGGAAAGTACCCTGTGAATTTTGATTCCCTTGAGAGTATCGGAATATACGTTTTCTGCGGCATAAACGGCCGAATCTTTTTTTCATTAACCGTTTGATTTTTTCGCAGCTTCAAGGGACCGTAGACCTTAGTATATGGTTTCAATTTCAACACCTCCACTCGTTCCCGAGATTTGGTCTTAACAGACAGACGGACAACAAAGTGATCCTATAAAGGTTCCCTTTTTCCTTTTGAGGTACGGAACCCTAAAAAGAGGCGTTCCTTTTTCGAACTGATAAGTGTGCTACGACCTTACGTCATCAGACCAATGGGTCGCACGGCGTCCTACACTACGCTAGCCTAAACATGGTCTCCAATCCAGGATTCGTCTGCTCCAATAGTTGTTGATTCAACTAAATTTGTCTGATATATCAATACTTATGTCATACAATCGTCCACAACTTTGAAAATAATGGTGGAAGATAAGAATACAGCTCGCTTTTGTTAGGACAATTTAGCCTTTGGAAGGTATACGAAGTTGTCACACGATTCTCTTCCTATTTTGCGTAGTTCTCGAAACTTTTCCGACAGAAGCAAAACACTGCGACTAAGTCTTCTTTAGGTACCTAATTCTCCAATTTAAAAACCGCCATTTCAGATATTTCTTGAAGCTACATTATTACAAGTAATTCTACCTGTGGCTTATATTCGAATGTGAATCTAATTCGAGCCTGTTCATATTCAGTATACGATATGCCTAAAACCCTCCTCTCAATACCGAGCATACACCAACATATTGCAATATTTGAGAATCAGCAGATATCGCATTATGATCAAGAATTGGATAGAAATAGGTATCGAATAAACAACGCTCCAACTCTTCTATTTAAATTGTTCTTGTGTTTTCAGATAATGAGTCGCTCCTAGCAATACTCGATTTCAAATTCAACTTAGGTACTTATAGTATTTGCGATCACCATTATTTGATGAAGTAAATTTGTCTTGCTACGTCTATTACTGGATTGTTATTTTGCTCGGTGTTTTTAGTGAGGACTTTTTAAACAAAAATGGTTTTTGTGATAATCAATCATAAACTTTAATTTAGGGTCATTATTACGGTAGGATGATAAATATTTATTGTATTTAAATTTATTTGAAATGTTTGACTTGTAATTTGTTATTAAGTTTTGCATGAAGCTTTTTATTTAACGCTCCTTATATTGTGGGTTACGGTTCGTAGGTATTTTAATCTTACATCCGTTTTCACAAACATTACTATGAGGTTTCTTGACTCTTGGATAAGTAAACGCATTGCATTGAATTGAGTTCTGTGATTGGTTCGATTCTGTTGCCTAGTACACATGGTTGAATGTACCGACGTTTTATTACTTCAAACCTCCTTCAAACTTTAAACTTTTGACATCTGAACGTTGCTTTTGACATCTTGACCCGTGTGTTGCGTAAAATAGCTAGCTAGCTACCATCAGACCATAGAAACATTGGTCTGAGTAGCTACCTAAGCTGTGCGTTCATTTCGATCCCCACATAAATATTGTCTATGAATAGATTTTTACGACCCTTTGCGTCCATGCGCACTATGGGACTTCAAAATCCTTGCCATATGGCACGCACTGAGAAATTCCTTATTTTGCACAGCATTGTATTTTTACTAAGACAAGTATTGTTTGTGAATACGGGTGTTATTCTCTTGGGTGATTGTCTCTTATACTCACTCAAGAGAATGTAGAAGCGAGACGGAATTGTTTTCTACACTCAACGTAAAGGTGTCTGTCTTGCCCTTTTCTTTTTCAAGATAGCGTGCGCAGTTAAGTGAGATTTATTAATATATGAATCTTAATGATGTCACTAGTCGTCGAATTCAGATTGGTGAAAATTCTATTCTGCCTTTTTTATTTCTTCGCACCAAGGGTTACTCCACGGTGGACGTCAGCTACAACAACATCAGCAAACAGGATGAGTGTCCGGCATGCGGCTGACAAAAAATCTAGGTTAATACCTATAGCATGCATGTGTGCGGCATCGTATTGCACCAACTCTGTAAATTGAGACCCGAGCAGGTAGAAGAAGATGAAAAAGTGGATGCTTAAACTTTAGTACAGATAACAGCAATTTAGGTTAGAATAGAATAGAATAGAATAAAACTTTATTGTACATCAATCAACAATTTTACACAATTATACACAGGAAAAACATATACACGATTTGTACAAAGGACGACCCTATCGCTAAAAGCGATCTCTTTCATATTACAAACTGTCAAACTTTCTCAATCGATTTGGTCTATACAACACGCTCTTTACAAGCGATTAATGTTTAAAATCAATTAGTAAAAAATTTCAGTTTTGGGTAATCTGAGCTGTTTTCGTCCCTAAGTAACGTTTGAGTAAGTATTTGACCGCTAGCCACAAATTACCTATGTCGAAATAACAATAAAATCAAATAAAAATATAAAAAAGTATAATTTACGTTTCAGACTTCCAGCTAACAATTTCGTTGCCTAATTTAGGTCGCTAAAAAGTGCTATTAAAACATTCAGTAAAGGTCACATTGTAATATCGTCTAATCGTCTGTAATAGTATAAAAGAAAAGGTCTACTAGACTTTAAAATGAGTTTAACTTCCAATAATCTTTTTAGGTCGTCTGCTAAGAAGAGACTCGCAGTTATTGTACTTTAATTTTAGACAAGTACAGAAATATGATTTAATTTCTCCTTTAACCATAAGATTTAATTGTTTTTTCAGATTTCATAGATTTACAAACGGATTACAAGACTTGTAATCTCTGATAAATGAAAAAAGGCAGTGACTCCGCTGCCGGAGCCACCGGCCACCATGTTTTAAAGGATTACCTGCCATTTTTACTCTCTCGTATACGTAGTATAAAGTATGTCTTCTAATCGTCAAAAAATTCGACCTCGAGATTTTGACGTTTCGGACCTCCCTGAGTCCAAAAATATATTTTTTGGAATTATGTCTGTGAGTCCTTTCTGCGGTATACGAGAAAGTCAAGGGGAGACCATTCCCTATTTTTAATGTCATATTTATAGCACGTCGCTTGGCTTGTGGTTAGGTTACATATTAAAATATCGAAAATTAATACATCTACAGTAAAAATATCGAAGTTCATTTCATCGAAAATCAAAATATCGAATGTACCTAATCAAAATATCTATGGTCATTACATTATTCTTCAGCTATTTCTTTCCAACCACAGGTTGCCAGGAATAAATTGCTTTTTAGTGACAAGGCCGACCATTGAACAATTCATTAATTGAACTATGTCTGTATTTTCTACTCTTGTTGTTTAACTAAGTCTATTCTCTTGTATTCTATCTTATTCGTAACTTGGAACTACATGTATTTTTTACTTTCTCGTATACGTAGTATAGAGGAAGTTTTGTAATCGTAAAAAAATTACACCTTGAGATTTTGACGGATTTACACGTTCTGGACCTCCTTGAGTCCAAAATTACCTGTCTCTGTGTGTGTGTCTGTGCGTTAGCACGATAACTCGAGTATGCTTTAATTTATTGCAACCAAATTTAACATGCATGTTAAACATCAAAATATAAGGTTTCTATCAACTTTTGAGTCGTCGATCACGAAAGTTAAGCAACCAAGTGTGCGGTCGGTACTCGGATGGGTAACCAAATTTTAACATGCATGTACATGTCATTAAAATATAAGGTAAGTAAATCAACTTTTGAGTCGTTTCCGGTATACGAGAAAGTCAAGGGAAGACCGATTTTTTTATATTAAGAGATGAACAACAAGCTTACGGCCCACGTGATCACTCTTAGTGACACGTGATTATTCGTTAGGTACGTTAGGTACTTTTTTATACGAAAACAGGACAATCAACCTGACGGCTTGACACTTGCAATAACAAGAAAAAAATTATTGGTATGCAGGTGCGTTGTCATCCTGAGGTCCGTGATGAAATGCCTTCCATGCCCAGTAATTACTTACACTGTCTACGTTTCCCTTCAATCCGAAACACAGAAAACTCTTTCACTATTATTCTAGCTAGGGGGTCCGGTATGTAGTTTCGAATGACGTTCTAGCGACAGGTCGTTGTGGCGTAAAACTTTTGGCGTGGTACGCTGGAGCGAAAAGTCTTTGAAGCGAATTCCACCTGGGCGAATGACACTGCAGCGACAAACATTGTGGCGAAAAATGTTTGTAATTCTATACCTATATGCTACTTCAAAACTAAGGTGAAATAAAAGACAGAAATTTATTCTCTTCATGAAGTCTATTTTTATCTCATTTGCTATTATTCAGTGTTACGACACATGATAATATAATACTGCACTAGTATAGTAATATTACCTACTGTACCTACTAAAAAACCTACAAGTAAAATAAAGTAAAGTTGGAAGTCCCGTGATCAGCTCAATGCACCCTCTATTTATGGGTAAAGTTGCGGAATCATGTTTAACGCATCCTGTATACGCCGCAACTTACTTTTTATTGCTTTATTATACAGGCTGCTCGGATTTTGGTGCGCAGACAATTTATAGGCAGTAACGTATACAAACTTGGGATATCGACTATGAGAAAGGTAGTTATGCGACTTTTTGGAAACAAAGCTTCCTGGGGAGCGCCGTACCTACTGTAACTGAACCCCCCTTTCAAACAATATATTTTATTATATGAATACTCATATAAATTATACAAGACAGAATATAAGTAATTTGTTTCAGAAATTAAGAATTTCCTAAGGCCAATATCGTCTAGTACCCATGTTGTGAAGTAGTAACCAAAATTCTTTTAGAATATAGAGAATGAAATATGGACAGCATAAGAGAACTTATAACGTCGAAATTTAATATCGTTCTTTAGTAATTGCATAAAAAAAATAAACAAGGAAGTTCCTCATTAAGAAAACCTAAATTATAAATATAGAAACGCTTGCCAACACTTTGCCATGGATTGTGAATGTGGTGTGATTTTAAACCAAAATGTAAGGTTGCAATTGATTAAGATTGAGTTCACCAAACTTCTGACATCCTAAGTTTGAATGAAAATTATTCCAACCAAGAATATTTAAATTCTGAAAAGGAACTGAGTTGTGAATTCAGTCAGCGCTATTCGCAATGTATTGTTTGTGTTGCAATACATCCCTTCCTTAATCTAAATAGTTCCGTTTTTTTGTTTGAATTAGATCCATTCTGATCGTGTCGCGATCACCGTAATGTATCGTTCAGAGAACTCGCACAAAACAATCACTCGCTTAATTTTGGAGCATGTGGAGTGTATTTAGTCATAGTCTCAGCTGCGTGTAGAGTATTGGTTTTATTTTGGTACGCAAAGTCGTTCATTTAAACTGACTTATTTAACCTATGCCCAAACTAAAACCAGGTGTATATCCATAACGAAATGTCCCCAAACTGTCCCCATACTTACAACGTTATTAAAGAAAATATAAAATTACATAGTTTAATTTCGATAGTTATAATTTCTAAAATATGAGTTTATTTGAAAGTTGTTCTTCATAAGAATATTAAAGAATTTATAACTAACTATCATGAAGCACAGTCATAAAACAAATTCTCGAATGATCTAAAATTCATAGTAGATAAATTGGGTAATAATAGTTTAAGTATAGTTTTTAGAATAATCTGGAATTGACAGTAGGTAAATTGAGTTATAAAGGTTGAAGTATAGTTTTTAGAATAATCTGGAATTCACAGTAGGTAAATTGAGTTATAAAGGTTGAAGTATAGTTTTTAGATTATAGTTTAGATTATTTCAATATTAAAATAGTATAAGGTTTGGCGTAAATTCAAGTTAATAAGTTCTACTTTATTTTGTTACAGGGTTAATGTATTCACAATTAATATCTTATTATAATTTATGTCACTTAGATTTACCCTAACCATATTGTCCTTTTATGCATAACGAATATTACCTACCTACACCCTAAACCAAATCAATTATTGATATTAAAGTTCGGTATGAAATAAACTCAAAACGTGAACCAACTGAACCGAATAACTTTTGTTGGTTTACCACGACGGTACACATACGCCCATAAAACTACAAAACATCACATATTACGAAATTTATCGAATAATCCGGACTAACAAGACGAAAAAGAAACACATAATACATAAAAGAAAAAGACACGTCGAAACAAACAAAGCAAAGAAAAGCAATTAAAGTAAAAAGAAAAATAAAAACAAATAGTCATTTTAAATTGAGTAATTATATATTTACTATGTCATAAAACAAAACTCAAAATCACTCAATTTTGAAATGACCTGACTTGCTTGGTTCCGAATATATATTTTTATTAATGTATATTTTCAAATGACAATTAAAATTGTCAATACAATTATGAAATAAAAGAACTGCAATGTTTCAGACCAAGCTAGTCTAAATAAAAGGCACAAACCTACGTAGTCTTCTCGATCTTGGGTCTCCAGCTATGTCTGAAAGAAAATAGCTAGATAAATACACCCCCCCAAATTAACTACCTAATAACCCATAAGCATGGAGACCCCAGATCTATCTGGATCACCGGGAACATTTCCTTGAATCTGTAAGAAGCATAATTATTCCCCACCACCTTTCCTAACGTTTACGATTAAATTTACTTATAACTAAGTCTAATCGCGAAATGGTATGAAGTGGTATTAAGGATTACCGGATCACTAATGAATGGTGCTTCTAATTACTAAATTTTCCTTAACCTAAGTTAATATTTAAAATTACACGTAGAGCTGAAAGAAAATGAAATTAGTTTTTTTTTAGTACTTAAATCTACACCAAACTATCCCCGGCACGCTATCCCAACCACAATTGATTTATCTTTTTTTGTCCATACCATTTTTATTCACACAAATAAATAAAGGACTACTTAGCCGCTACTTGACGGTATATACATATATATTTTAAGATAGACTATCCCTCAATTCCCCTTGAGTTTTGCCTTTCGCTAAACTAAAGTAGCCTTCATTAAATGTGTTTTAATAGTTTCGAGCAAAATTTTAAAATCGAAATAAACCAAAATGGCAAGTCGCGAACTGTACTTTTCAAAGAAAAGTTTAATAAAATGAAATAAATACTAAAATAGGCTTCCAACACAAAAAACAGCCTTAACATTTAAGAAGTGCCATCTTTCTTGCAGAGAAAGTATTATTTTATAAATTTATAATCCTGTCTCTGTTAGCCCATAGTTACATTTTTGTAACTTGCAATGTTTTTTTTTTTTACAGTTTTATTATTATTACTATTTAATATATATATTTTTTTAAATTAAACTACGCTTCAAAGTACAGCACCTAATCTTTGAGTGTTCCCAATTTTTACTAACTTATTTCCAATATAATACTCATTTTTATCTTAATACTAATGTGTTGCCTATGTGTTTTGCAAAGGTGACTAAGAGGTTAAAACCTCAGCTATTTGGATAGATTCTCCTAACACTTAAAACTAAAATCTTGAGATTACTCTACAATTTCATCTCGGAACTATTGAATAAATCCAAATGCTACAAAATTTACAGTGTCATGTATGTGTTATATACCCCAATATATATATAATATAACTTAATATCTAATTAACTATAACTAATGGGTTCTTTCCTTGGTGTAATGATTTACGTTATCCTCCTATACATCATAATCTACAATTATAAACCTTAATGCTTGTTAAAACGAGAGAAATTTGCTAATCACATTCCTACTTACCTCAAACAAACACACAAAAAATTACCACGCGGGGTTTTTCCCAAAAAAATATTAACCATTGCACATTCGTTCCTTACGTTCAACAATTTAAGGTTCATTTCTATTTAATCTGGCCTGAGACTGAATTCCATGGGAACGCTATCGTAAAACTATTGTCTTTTTTTTTTGTGAAATCTTCCAGATATTATTTCGTAGCCTACTACACTATCGAGATGAATTTAAAATATTATTTTCCTCATACTTGTTAATTTACTTAATATTATGATTTTTATATGCATACAGTATTGTCTAATTTATTAATTTGCTTATACCTACTATAAATATGATTATAACTACTAATAGAGGCTTGTCCGTTACACTACGAAACATCAACTATACTATCGAGGCAAATTTATTTAAGGCGCAAGAATTTTTCTCTTTGTTTTTGTTTACTACCCTCTAAAACCTCTTTAGTATTTTGTGTATATCTAAATGTAAATTTATCTTAGTATTTATTGTGTATGCATATAGATATGTCGGGGATGTCGTCAGGATTTAGTTCAAATCACGATCTCACATAGCAATTCCGAGTCCATTTATCACAAAGAGGAAAACCAGAGTAGTGACTGTGACTGTGTAGTCTCACCTCCACTACATTTAACTATTATTACACAACCGTCGGACATAGTATCCTCTAGCATTCCTAATACAACTGTAGAGACGACCGCACTCAGCGACGCCTCGAACCAGACTGAGCTCTGTCGAGCGCGCCGCTGCAACAAAGGCACGCCCCACCACTATTTCGTCGCATCGTACGATAGCTCGTGCGGCGCTGACGTCACTCGCAATCCTGGACTATTTCCAATGAAAATAACAAATTAAATTACAATTGAACCTAATAATGTCATAGCGCCGTCATATGAAATTGATATTTAAATTAACAAAGCAATGGTAGCCGAGTGTACAGACAGGTGAACTCAGTTTCGGCGGCCGCCACGCCGTTAGATTATCGACGTGAATGCACTCCTTTTTCAGTGGAAAAGCTTTTATAGCTACCCTGATTATGAGTAGGGTCCAGGATTATGTAGGAATCACATGTTAAACCATGTATACCCACTAAAAACCACTGGTGAACTCTGTCCGCATGTTGACTCTGGCCGCACGAGGAACTAAGTAGACATCCGCGCGGCTCTCTCTGCGGTCGACCTCATCGGGTCCCTACGCTTTCAAAGGGGTACCAGTACACATAGGACGCCCTCTATTCATCGGAGGGATGTGGCAGCCACCGGAGACCCATCCTGTTGCCAGCAACTTCCACAACGTGAATGCACTCCTAGCACAAGTGCTCCTGCTATCTTAGTATGAGGGTTAACAGGATAAATATTAATATGAAAGCAGCACATTAAGATTAAGTATTCTTTAAAAATAATAATAATAAAATGTAAGGTTTCTTAGGAATATAATCGCCTCCAAGGTCCAGTCGTTCATCCACCATAATTATAATCAAAGCAAATTTTTTTATTTGTATGCCAAATAAATTTAAACAATTTTAATGTTTTTTAAGCATTCACACATGCCTGGTTTAGTCATAGCACAGATAATATAATACTAGTCTACACACATGTAGCTACGTTAGTAGCACTTCAAAAACTCCATTTGGTTCATAACTAAAATTTTCCACCTAATTTCGCGTCGAAAACAACAATTCCAACTTGGAACTACACAGAGCTTACCACAATATCCATTCTGGCACACTTTTCAAGCAATTAAAACAAAAAGTCGTATAAGGTAATAACATTTACTTTCTTGCTCGGTTAAGCACACAAGCACCAATAGTGTTAATGCGTTGTAGAGGGCAGTAGTTAAAACTAAAGACTGTGATACCATTGGTTATTTTTGGTTATTATGTACTTGATTGTTGGGGTCCACGTCCGGAAGCCTCCTCGTGGCGGACCCTAGTAACGTGGTGGGGAAACTTTCTCGGCGGGTGTGTGGCTTTTGATGTCAAGTATGTCCCCTTGGCATTCGAAGTCATATATGCCATCATCGAGTTGTTTTTGTTTTCCCACGGCTAGTTCCGGACGGCCCTTTTCAGGGCCACGACCGCGCCCGAAGTTCCCCGAGTGCGGTCCGACGACTGCTCCCGGTGTCCTCGTCAGGAGGACGCGCCAGGTCAAGCAGCCGTCGGTGGAGCAGTGGCTGCTGGCCACCAATTGGTGCAAGGAGTGCATAGAAGGGCAGCGTTGGCACGGTCTCGGTGTAGTTGCGCTCACGAGCGTTGATCCCGAGCCGTTTCGTAATAGTGCACTGAAGGTTAGGCCGGGGAGGATGTTTAGTGGGTATGGAGGGAACGCCTTTACCTCGAGTCCCACATATCCCCTGTGGTTGGCACCACCCCGCAGGGACGATGTGTAAATGCATTTGACCTCCCAGTCAACAAAAAAAAATGTAGGTACTTGATTGTTATTCATAAATGTTATTACATCGAACTTTACAACATGCGTCTGATTAGAGAGTATGTACTCTTTTTTCTTAGGTATAATTCTGTAGAAATGCTATAAAGAGGGACTTTGAGGTCATAAATACACATTGTTCGACTCTTAGTTAATTTTCGGATGTTTTTATTCAAAAATGGATAAGTCGGAAAGATATTCTACTTGGGTGGAACACAAATTGGCGATCTTTGGCGAATGGTTGGTCAATACCTGTTCTAGCACACATACACACCACACACCACAGAACAAATAAAAGAGGTTGAAGTCGTAAGCGGGTGGGGCGCGCGCGCTGCTGGTTATGAGTAAACACTCATATTCGATCCTTTTCGAAGAGAAAACATATTTAAAAAATAATTTTAAAACACCATCTTGTGCTATTTTAACTGGCAGGAAGCAAAGTAAGACGCAAAATCTTACTAATGGAGACATTTCTTTTCACCGGTTAGTACAAATATACTGTTAAATTTAAAAAAAATATTATGTCGCGAGTGGCGACACTGGTTCTGGTATTAACATCGCTTGATGCGACTTCTAACCTCTTTTATGTGTTCTGTGCCACAAACAACCCACACATACAAGCGAGCGCGTCACATAATCATACACGTACAATGTCATTGCTCTGCTAGCACAGAATACACACATGTATGCACACACATCGTCGGTACATTCATCGAAATCTCAGCGATTCATCATAACAGCCTTTATAATTCAACCCACTGCTGAGGCACAAGACCTCTCCTTGTCATCGATGGAGGTATAGGCAGTAGTCCACCACGCTTGCCCAATGCGGATTGGTGGACGGAGTATAAGGTGATCGATCGATACCCTTTGCTGATCCATTAGTCGCCTTCTACGACACTCAATGGAGGATATGAGGTGATGCTATTCTAATGCTGGTATCACATGGCTATTTCAGCAATTAATAAATGGTATTATATAGAATTATAATTATAAAAAAGTCTTTTAAAATAATTGCATCATCAGGCAGTTCGTATGTTTATTTGATCAGCTGCCTACATCATTTATGCTCCTTTCTTAAATATTCCAAAGAATAATAAGTTTATTATTACAAATCATTAAAATAAGGACTACTAATTTGCTTTTCTTCCTCGTCCTAAAATCGAACTCCGTTATTCAGCCCCAATAACAAATGTGGGACAAAGTTAATTTTAAGCAAATATTTCTTCAGTCCTTTTCCGCCGAAACTTTTAGAAGTGAAAACGAAAACTATAATACGGCGTCGTCCCAAAAATTACAGAATTCGATAAAATGTCAATACACTTTCTGAAAAGTTGGGATATTGATTGTATTCAATTGAAACATACTTAGAACATAAAGTACATACATCATCATCATCAACAGTTCATATAATATCCCCACTGAGGGGCTCGAGCACAGATTTAATAATACAAGGATATAGGCCAAGTCGGCGTTGAACTTGCAACAAGTGTATGCCCTGTGGGCATACATTTCCGCCACTTCGCCTTTCGATAAAGTCAAGTGAATACGTAACTCAGCGATTCGACCGATCTTCTTTGCGGCTGTGCTTAACTTTCATCGCTTCGCAGTCCTTAAGACGCGCGCAATGAATAGTGCATATTACGGCATGCTGAACTAGAACCATGTTATGTAGTACGGCCGCTAATCGCGACACTCTGTCTTCCTATGAACTCGGCGATTCGACCGATCTCCTTAGATTGATATATCTGTGGGCTCGAGCTAACCCACATTAGGGGCGATCAGGCCTTAGTCAACCACGCTTGCAAAGTACGGGTTGGTAATTTTTAATTGCTAATAATTCCAAAACGTATTGAGCAGAGCTTCAGGTAACATTCGGTTACACACAAAGCTACATCTGGCATTGTGGGTCAGACAGTACCCAGAAATAGTGACAGGTAGCCTATTGCCTACACTAAAGAGGCACCAAACCCAAAAACTAACAATCCTTTAGTAAAGAAACTAATTAAAGCCAAAGACTAGGACAGATGTTACACTCAAAATCATCTCAGCAATCTGGGTATAAAGAGTAATCTAAATATAATATTTAACTCAAAGGTGACTGACTGACTGACATAGTGATCTATCAACGCACCCCTAAACCACTGGACGGACCGGGCTGAAATTTGGCATGCAGGTAGATGTTATAACGTAGGCATCCGCTAAGAAAGGATTATTGGAAATTCCACCCCTAAGGGGGTAAAATGTCCACGCGAACGAAGTCGCAGTTGGAAGCTAGTACGTTAATAATTAGAAAGAAAGAAAGAAAGAAAGAAAAATTTATTTATTCAGTGAACAAACCAGCTTAAAATTAGTTTACAATTAAAACTGATCACTGAAAAGGCACATACTCAGCATGTGTCGAGGTGTCAAAGGACGCCCCGACGCTGGTCTTCCGTATGCGCCTTAAGTGAGAAGGGTAGCTACTATTGCGCGCAACAATACAAGTAGTAGAACAACACACATAATATTAACACCAATAATACAAGAAATGGGAATAATCAGCACGTACCATGTAATTTACGGGATTAAAAGTATGTACTTACTTAAATGATATGCATAAATATATACGTTATTGAAGAGAGGACAATAAATATGTAATAATCTAATATTAAGGGACCGTGAAAACTATGAATACCTAGTTTCGAACACAGCTAAAATAGATTTATTTTTAGTTACTTGATTTTTGTAGATATAGGATATATTCTTTGTAATTACATCGAAAAGATCTCAACGTTCGACACCTCTGAAGAGGCGGCGGTATATTATTCCAGCATTTCGTGGCAGAATACCGAAAACTGCCACGAAATGCTGCAGTGCTGTGTCTTGGACAAACGAGGCGGTGGGCTATCCTGACTCGGTGGGAAAATGAAAGTTTATTAAACAGATAAGGGGGTGACTCTGTTTGGATTATATTGAACAATAGACAAGCAAAATGAAGTGTACGTCTAGACGTCATATTCAAGAGATTCCCTTTATTCAGAAATGGAGTTATATGAGCCCTACGTGGAATACTGTAACAAAATCTAGCACAGGAGTTCTGAAGACGTTGTATAATCTTCTTTGTGTAGCCAAATAGACACTCACCTATTACCGTATCCGCATAATTAAGCTTAGACAGTATTAAGGTTTCACAGAGCCTGATTCTAACATCAATATCTAGATAATTTCGAACCTTGTATAAAATTTTAAGCCTGTAAAAACAATTTTTGACTGTTTCTACGATCTGGTTGTGAAACCTTAATTGACTGTCCATCAGAACTCCAAGATTACGGGCTTCTGTCACCTGCTCAATAGCCGCATCTACAATTTTTACATTAGGATGGAAAGAATTAATTTTATTTCTCTGAGCGTTAGAGCCTAGTACAAGGAACTTCGACTTATTGGGATTTAAGACTAGACAGTTTTTATTTGCCCAAGTACTTATCCGCTCTAAGTCTCTATTTATATAATTTATGGCTTCAAGTGTCTCATTTGGCTTAAAAGAAAGGTAAATTTGCAAGTCATCCGCATAGATATGAAAATTACAATATTTTATGCAATTAATTAGATCCGCACTATATAAAATGAAAAGAATCGGGCCTAAAATAGAGCCTTGTGGAACACCACGCTTCAGAGAAATAGTCTCTGAACACAACTTTCTTCCATTCTCCTGACAAATTTCAACCCGCCGCGAACGACCACCGATATAACTGTAAAACCACCTCAATGTTCTGTTGTCAAATCCGTAGAATGCCATCTTTGATAAAAGAAGATCATGGTTAATGCAATCAAATGCGCGGGAAAAATCAAGAAGAACCAAGATTGATCCATTACCTACATCCTCTTCAGCCAAAATGTCATCCACGACATCCAAGAGTGCAGTGGTGGTGCTACGACCGGCTCGGAAGCCAGACTGCTTTTGTGGAAGTATGTTGTTATGGTCTAAATACTCGGTTAATTGTTGGCATACGACTTTCTCAAGTACTTTGGACATGAATGGCAGAATACTGATAGGTCGAAGATCTTTCAATTCACTTGGGATGCTGTTTTTAGGGATGGGTTTAACCAGAGCCTCTTTCCAAATATTCGGGAATATTCCACTTTTAATGGATTCATTGACTATAGCAGTCAACACAGTGAGCGTTCGCGGCAAAGTTAAAAGGATCATGTCTCGTGTAATACCATCTACACCTTCCGCATTGGTTGAAAAATTTAAAACAATTTCAGAAATGCAAGCTTCATCCACAAGTTTGAGTCGAAAAACTGCAGTACAGAAACGATGGTGTTCAAAATAAGTCAATTCAGAGAGAGGGACAACATCAATTCCAGGGACATCAATGAAATATTTGTTGATTAAATCAGGGTTATTAATATTAGAGGGTAAAGAGACCTGTTTGCTATTGAAGTCAGCGATATCTCGTTTGATATTTTTCCATAATGTTTTAGGGTTTTTACAATTTTGATTAATGCTATGGCGAAAGTGTGCTGACTTTTCAGAGAACATAGCTTTATTAACTACATTCTTCATTTCTTTATAAAACTTAAAATCTGACTCGAGACCAGTAGAATGGCTCTTAGCGTGAGCTGCATCTCTCAACCTCATCATTTCTCTGATGGTTGGCGTTATCCATGGGTAACTTTGATGTCGGATATAGGATTGAATGATCGGAGCATGAATATTAAATATATGCAATACATACGCATTGAAAGATAGCACAGCCTCATTAACATCATCGCTGAGCAGCCGTTCCCAAGAAATAGAGTCAACGAGTATGCCAAAATCATGTAAATTTATATCTTTAATTGGTCTATAAGAAACCCACCGTGGAGATGGTTTAGGTTTATTAAGGCGTAACTTGCATGTGATAAAAGCATGGTCACTTAGATCTGGAATGTAATCGACAGAAACGTTGTATACCTTTGTGGAACTGCAAATTAAATCTATTAGGGTTTCAGAATGGTCCGTGAAGTGAGTAGGCTGAGAGACTATTGATCAAGGTTCAAGCACCGAAAAAAAGCTGTTAACTTTTTGGTATTTGGCTCATTAGTAGCTGATAAATTGATATTGAAATCTCCCATCAGTATAACATGATCGAATGCAGAGAGAGAGCTTACAGATTCACTGAGCGCATCAATGAACGTATCTACACTTAACCACGGAGGACGATACGCAGTGCCGATAGCTAATTTAACTCCACTGCATGTAACACTAATCCACATCTGTTCTACTACGGTTACATGTGGGAGCTTGATTTGTCTGGCGTAGACGCCACTGCGGATATAGAAACCAACACCGCCCCCGCGCGAACGAACACTAGGAGGCCGAGGGATGTGACGCAGCCGGTAACCCTGCAGTGACGGTGCACGCATGTCTTCTCCGTCCCTTAGCCATGTTTCGTTTATGGCCATAATATCCACATAACGACTCTCCAGTGCAACTATAAATTCTTCATGCCGTGTTCCTAGTGATCCCGGATTCAATAATCCAAGAGTTAGATTTTTAACTTTGATAAATTGTATTACAAAAGAACTTGATATTAAAATGAACTTTGAGTTATTGAGATATTTTTTGATTAATGTCACATGACGTCTGTTTACAAAAATATGTGAAATAGTTAAGTGATAATTTATGATGTACAAATAATTATTAAAACTAAAATTATAATATATACGGGGTACTAAATTAAGATTATAATAATATATAACTCCCATTATATTAATATATAATGAATAGATACGCGTAATAATAAGAAGATTACATTTATAAGAGTACACACAAACAACATTAAGCAAGTGGAGTATAAAGGAGTAATTAATAAGTTGTTGCTGTAACATGCATTTGCATTTAGAATTCAAGTTATATTCCATGATAGACGCACGAATACACCCATTCCTTATCATGTAGTAAAGATATAGATATAATAAGTAACAAGAATACTCAATTATGTAACAAGTCCATAGCATATTAGTTACAAAATTATAGGACACAGTAATTTTCATGTTAAAAGTAAATGCAGTATAGAGAAAAGTTTTCCATATTATAAAAACACGAGCAAAGATCAATGTAAAATCACTATTAGTTAAGTGTACAACATATCTCTTAACCGTTAATAACAAATATGATGTGCGAACAGTATAAATAATAATTATCGCGTAGATATATTTTACGATTACAAAGACTAAACTTATAAAGATATTATTTGCTATTTGGCAAAGTACCACCAACAGCATTAACCCCAAAAACCCTTACGAAATCAGTCTCCGAGCGAATTCGGTGCCGAACCTTTCCATTTTCTTGACGGGCGAATACCTTGCCGTCCCGCGTCCACACGTACTTCCAGCTCAGTTGACGAGCGTGCTCCCGTGTCCTTTGGAACAGTTGCCTGTTGCGGCGGGTGAGCCGCTCGTTGACATAAAAGGGTCGCGGGGAAGGCGACGCCGGCAAGTTGATGTCCTCAGTAGTGAGGCGACGACGCACGCGCGCGGCCTGTAGTAGCGCGTCCCGCAGCGAGCGTCGGGCAAGGCGCACGGCGATGGGTCGTGGACGCTCGCGTGCGCCCGGTTCCTCCGCCACTCCCCGCGGCGCGCCTACGCGGTACGCGCTCACCACATCACATTCGTCGACTTGCACTCCCAACTTCTTGGCAACAGTGAGGAGTACATGAGTGGAGTTCTCATTGTTGGTCTCTGGGAAACTTGCTATTTCAATGTCATTCCCCAGCATTTCTTGATCCCTCTCGTCAATTTCTAGCTTCAACTGAACTATTGTCTCCTCCAAATTCACAACCACACAGCTCTCAGATTTCAGCCCATTTCCCATCCTGGCTTCGAGGGTCTCAATTCTACTTTCAAGGGAATCTAATCGTGAGTTCTGGGCTTTTATGGCGGCCGTTAAATCAGTGATAGCCGAACGAAACATAGTCATTTCGGTACGAACGGCACGCATTTCTTCCCAGAATTTTTTCAGCTCTGTCGCAGAGTTTATCGGGCCAATATCTAATTCAACACTAATAGAATCTGAGTGGTCTACACTGGTATCTGAGATATCCTTAGGGGTTGACTTAGCTCGGTGAGTCACATTGCTACTCTGCTCCGGTGACAAATTTGGACGAACAGGGGTATTTTGGTTACCAGTTTTAGGTTTTCTATTTAGACATTCAGGGCACTTCCATGCATCGCGGCGTCTTTTGTCTAGCTTGTAGAAGGAATAAAATCGTTGAACGCTTATATTAATGCATTCCAGATCGTAAGCAGCCCTGCATGTAGTACAGCGCATGAACTCACTCTTAGGCAGAGCTTTGTTACATCCAGCACAAGCATCCAAAACGGTCAACTGATCACACATATTGTCAGTCCACTGTTCAAAAAACAAATCCTGTAATAGTATTTATTTTGTGTAATTAGCGCCCTCTGTCGCCGTTCAACTGAACTCAATGTCCATAAAGCATCGAATGAATCGAAGGAGTCGTAATAGTGCTATATGGAAGCTTACGGTTATCTATTTCGACCGCAACGCGCCCAGTGCTCGCAGCTCAGCGGTCCCTCCGTTAGTCTGTGTCCACCGTTCACGCAGGCAGACCGGGTTCAAATCACAGTGGCGGCGATAATGTAAATTATCAAAAATGTTTTTTCTTCGAAGAAACTGCGTAGACAGGGCAGCCAAAAGCTTCACAGTGGGGCGAAGCCCCGAGACACCACAAAATAAGCAAAATAATTTAATTAAAATATGCGCACAATTCACCACACGTCCACTCACAACAAATACAGAACTACCTACCTAATTACTTAAAACGAAATCATGTCAGTTACTTAAAATTATTATTTAAACGTCTCTGTTCTAAAATGCAGATTGAATAATTAAGCATGATTGCGAAAACAAGTTAAAAAAAACAACGTTCATATGGATCTTAGTGTTGGAACTTAAACCTTATGTAATGACCCCAAAGCCAAGTATATTAAGATGTGGTATTTCTTTCATTTTCATAAAGCTGGCTCGTATAAAGTGTCACCACTTGAACCCAGCTTGGCAATTTGGCTGTATGCCAGCCGTTATTACGTTGGCCAAGAACTAAGCTTTCATTTCGGCTTATTACGATTTCATAAGCACCCCTTTTTTATAAATCGTTTTTTGAAAATACGTGTCATTTTTCTATAGTTTCACTCACATTGTTGTATACGTACCTATATAATTTTTGACATGCCCCTGGTCATTGCGGCCGTAAAAAATCTTTCAGAAATGATTAGGATAATCGATAGATTTCACTTAAATAAAATTAGTATAGTTATTCTTTGATTAATTATGTATTGAAATGATTAAGGGCTGATTTTTTAATCGTGAGATAAAAGTTAACAGTCAGTTAAATTATTACCCAAACTGAAGCAAATGTCACTTCAAATCAAATACAAGACACGTAATGACAACTGACGATGTAATTTTAATTTGTCCGTATATTACGATATCGGACGAATCAAAAATATCTAAGAATTGAAAAATCAGCCCTAATTGTTTCAAATTGTATTTTTTAAAATACTCTTTAATTTATAGATAGCTTTCGATATCAACTCAAATTTACAATACAAAAAGAAAAGTCTTCTTTTCCCACTTTTCCCAAGGGATTCTTCGCGAAATATTTCTTTGTTTTAATTGTTCAAGGCTAGTTACCCGATTTTCAATTGTCAAAATTTTAATTGTCTTGTAACCGAAAACGTCAATTTGTGCGGCAATCTGCGACAGTTTGTTGATTTAATCTGTCCGCCCCCGCCCCAACCCATTAATCTTTCGTTTCATCTAACAAGTTCCGGTTCAGCGAAAATTACAATTTTCAAGAAATTGTTTTAAGTCTTTCCGGTATTGTAAATTGGCTATTGTCGGGTCTGCAAGTCATTAATTTAGAGATTTTTAAAAAAAATATTAACAGAAGACGGAACACGTTCGTAATTTAAATTATAGTCTTTAGAGTGGTCGAGTGGTCTCTGTGGGAGTTAAGTCGCAGACCCGCACAGTCAAGCTCGCTTTCTATGACAGCTGACTTTTCTTCAATTCGATATTGATAAGAAATTCGAAGTCAGTTGACTTCGACTCTGTGCAGCCTTGGGCTGACTTCGGTCATTGACGTTGCCTATTTATATACTTCCTAAAAATAACTAGTATCTAAATCGGGTTCTGTAAGGTCCGGACTCCACCAAAGCGGAGAGGTTTATCAGCTAAGGTGTACCCACTCAAGCTGTGCGGAGACGCGTACTGACTAGCCTGTAGCGGAGATGTGTGCTGGCTAGGGTGGAGATGTGTCCTGGCTAAGGCAAAACTGAGCTGCTTGTGGTGAGCGGTGGATTTGAACGCAGTTTAGCGCGATCTGACACGAAAGGTAGACATCTCAGTCATATCAATATTTCAAAAATAGTATCTTATTCTCGTTGTGTGTTGCCAGGGATGGCCTATGGAACCGAAACGTGGCCGCTTACAATGGGACTCATAAGAAGGCTCAAAATCAAAGGGCAATGGAGAGGGCTATGCTTGGGGTTTCTCTGCGTGATCATATCAGAAATGATGAGATCCGTAGGAGAACCAAGGTCACTGACATAGGCCAAAGAATTGCGAACCTGAAGTGGCAGTGGGTGGGGCACATTTCGAGGAGGACTGACGGCCGTTGGGGCGGAAAGGTCCTCGAGTGGCGACCACGTAACCGGGAAACGCAGCGTTGTAAGCCCCCCACAAGGTGGACTGACGATCTGGTAAAGGTCGCGGGAAGCCGCTGGATGCGGGCAGCGCAGGACCGACCGGTTTGGAGATCCTTAGGGGAGGCCTATGTCCAACAGTGGGCGTCTCTCGGCTGAGAAGAACTAGAAGTCTCGTTTCCACTACGCGCCGTCTAGCCAGCTTGCGAGGCACAGCTCACATCATCTCCGCATTGTATCGCCGCCCAGTTCAATCTCCGTGAGGCACAACTCACATCTCCGCTTTCATAGCGCCATACAAATATCACAACTAAGTGGTATCTACTTAAGTTGAGCGAAGACGAGGTGTGTGAATAACGACATTCTATTCGTTATTTAAAACACATCTCCGCTTCGCTTGTCTCGTCACCGCTTTGGTGGACTCTGGGTCTAATGCTTAGTATGCAGATGGCGTTGGCTACAAAACAAATGAAAAATCATCGTATACTTAAGTATATTCATAAACGAATATGAGGGTTCAAACAGTATTAGATTTGACAGTGTAATGTAGACACGTTACTAGCGATTAAAATCATCTAAACTGAACTTGACGTACGTCGTACTTAATGTTGAGTTTAATAACTCACGTAGAATTATCAGTATCTTTGACAAATTCACACATATACATGGAAAAGTTAATAGTTACTTAGTAGTCCTTTCATAAATTCCACTATGGCCTCTAAAGGAATCAAATAACTTTACTGGCTCGAAGAAAAAACTCGTCTACAGTTTATCATACAAATAATGCTCACTACAAACAGTAAGTTTATTCACTAAACACATACAAAACTACAGATAACCATACAGTAATCAACAATATCGAGTATATCAAAGGAACTCTAATAAATTTAGTAATTGATGGGTCAATAGCCTCTGAATTTGCTATGCTCAAAGTTTCATAGAGGCACACGGGCAATCAATGCTTATGATAGTTTCGTTCGTATAATATCTACCTATCAACATGGGAATCAGAAACTTCGTGATTCTTGACTTTGTATACCTATCAATTACTTTGTTTACCAACAATATGTTAAACTGTTAGTTTATCGATTAGATCGAACTAATACTCTACTACGTATTTTAAAATTAAGAACGTAGAGCGTTCAATATAAAATGAGAATGAGGTACAAACTCTTCGAAACCGAAAAAATAATACTGGCTATTAAAGCTGGAATACTAATTAGATTTAAAAAATAAATAATTTGAATATCGTTTGTTTTTAAAAAAGGAAGTCTTTTGTTTGTAGTCTGTCGTAGCATTTTGTCAAAAATGGATAAAATTGTTTGGCGCGTAGTTATTCAATATCTGTGCTTAATTTTTTTTACTACGGAACGGGACAATCTAGACTTACAGGATACTTTACGAGAAAAATGCACCACCGTATTCTACAGTTGCAAGTAATAATTAAGTCAATTTAGAAATAAACTATTTCACGTTGTTAGGGATTGATATAGCTATTATTGCTATTTTATGTTATGGCAACGGCATTAAATAAATGGGGAGCAAGGTAGTAGAAAGAAGATGCAGTTTTGTAAAAGCATTATTGTTATTGCCCAAAAGGAGGAGGTTCTCAATTTGACTGTATTTTTTATGTTTGTTACCTCATAATTCTTTACTGGGTGTACCGATTTTAAAGATTCTTTCAACCTTTGGAAGCTGGTGTTGATCAACATCTGACGAGTAGTTTTTGAGTTATCCCTAATAATTCCTATTTAATTGAAGTCGATGATATCATAATATTTCTATTCTTTGTTTGTCTAAAAGATATCGAGTTAGTTTCCTGAAAAAAATCTAATTTTTCGTTGTCACTTGTGTCATTTTTTTTTATTATAAAACACTAGGTCATCATCATCATCAACAGCTCATATAATGTCCCCACCGAGGGGCTCGAGCCCATTCCACATTAGGGGCGATTAGGCCTTAGTCAACCACGCTGGCCAAGTGCGGGTTGGTCGACTCCACACACAACCTAAGAATTTCTTCATAGGTGTGTGCAGGTTTCCTCACGATGTTTTCCTTCACCGTTAAAGCGTCGATAAAACGTACATAATTCAAAATTTGAAAACACATTGGTACGTGGCGGGGATAGAACCAGTGCCTCCCAGGTGGGAGACAACGCCCTTACGCACTACGCCACTGACGCTTATCCACCGATGCTTATTAAACACTTAGGTACGCAATGAAATAAAATTAATTTCAAAATAAAATACCCATTCTTCCGCACATGTCGTTTCGGGTCGGATACAATCATCAGGTCGCAATCAGCCGCCGTATTTGCATGAAACCGTAACCCGTAAACAACATGGACACAACCGGTACAATACAGTCATCCGTCCACGATCCGGAATTAACAATTGTTGCGGTACAAAACCAATTTCATAGTTCTGCGGACAGAAATCGAGTATCGCAACATGAGGAGGACATGGCAAATAAGTACCGATTAACTGATTCTAGCGGATTAATGTAACGATTTGGAACGGTTTATTAATGGTCTGCTCTTCTCATTACGTTTAGATGATTAGCAGGGACATTCGATCTGTAAATTTATAGGTTGCCGTTCAAAATGTTGCTAATGGTAAAAAAAAGTTATTAAGCAACATCCTCAAAAGGTCCTCAACGTCCGTAGAATTACAAACTCTGAATAAGAATAGTATAGAATAGAAAAGATTTATTCACACCATTTAAATCTAGTATTACAGGTTGTATTGAACAACATTAAAAGCAGTTGTGAAATAGTATGTCAAATGGTATGGTAATAAGGAAACCTTATTCAGAGATTACAAACCTTTTTGGAAATATGTTACTGGATTTTTATTTCACGCATCTAAGTGGCATCTCTGTCATAACGGGAGCACTAACACCCGCATTCACAAACATTACTATGAGGTTCCTCGACTCTTGGTTAAATAAACGCATTGAATTTAATAGACCTCTGTGATTGGTTCGATTCTGTTGCCTAGTTCACATCATTGAATGTACTGACGTTTTATTACTTCAAGCCTACTTTAAACTTTAAACATCTAGACGTTGCTTTTGACATCTCGATCTGTGCGTTGTGTACTTAGATGACAGGTATAATCTAAGGTTGTGTAATATAACTAACTACTTACCTAAGCTGTGCGTTCATTTTAAAGTACGATTCCCACTTAAATATTGTGCATGAATAGGTTTTTACGATCCTGTGCATCCACGCGAACTATGAGACTCAAAATCCTTACCATATGGCACGCACTGAGAAAATGCCTTATTTTGCATAGCATTGTTTTTTACTATGATAAGTATTGTTTGTGAAGACGGGCGTAAGTGCCGACTGCAGTTTGTGAAATAAAAATATAGGACATATTAATTTTTTAAATAAACATGTAATAGTAGTTTTATTTAACTGTCACATAATAAAGGTTATGAAAATGCGAGCGGGAGTTTAAAAAACGAGTCTTCGCCAGTTGTTATCATGTGAGTGTTTTAATACTAAGTTGAGTGCAGTTTTCACCACAAGTTTTTTTTCACCCATTTTTCTCCGAAGAAAACAACGATTTTGTATCGAAAAGCTGAAAAGAGTTAAATAAGTGTGGTTAGTCCCTAAATGTATTTTCCAGCCTTAAATTGAGGTAGTACATGCATAATGCACAACAAGAAAGTGAGGTTACAGCTGTCACGTAATTCTTCTATTTTAATGTTTAATCGGAGTTTCTCGCGAGTTCTTGTTGTAAAAACACGTGTTGGGAGACTCCATTTTTATCCGAAATCAACCGTACAATTTTTGTTACTTTAGCTACATTTTCACTTGACATTGGTAAAATGCGTACGCTTAATGTGACGCGACGCCATTAATTAAGAATAGAATGTTTAATCGGGTCATTCCGAAATGCAATTTTATTATTATAGTCCCAAAACTAGTGGACCCCCGTCGTGTCGAGTCGTGCGTGGGTACTTTTGTACGGAACCGCACGGGAGTCCGCTTCACGCAGTTTCGGCCCTAATATTATTATTATTTCGTAAATTCGGGGCTTTGTGCGTCACTGCGACCTATAAAGATCTATTGTGACTCGCGTCCAAGTCAGTCCTATTGAGGCCTTATATGTACTCCTTTAGCTGGATGCTATCTAAAAATGATTAGATATTCCTAACTTGGATTGTTTTGACATCGTCTGGATCGAGAATGTGTCTCCCCAACTTTTGTGAATGAGAGCTTCACAAGAGCACAGGAGGTGCATTGGTGTTTCATGCTCTCACACAGTCTGCAACCATCAGTATATTTTAGTCCCATGTTGTAGAGATGTCTGTTCGGCTTGCAGTGGCACTATTATACAGTGCCTGGTATATAATATAAAATTGGATTTTTGGAAAGAAGTAATATGCATTTTAAAATAATTTGCATTGCATACAGTTATTTAACAAAGTTTTCCTAAAGATCTATTTCTCTTGGCTAAGGAAGCGTTCTGGTTGATGGTAGGTACTTATTATCTTATGCAAAATAGCCACATCATGCTGTTCAACGACGAACAAAAGTTAAACGAACGATTAAAAGTTAAATGTCAGTTTTGAGGAATCATGATTATCTGACCTAAAAAACATTTTTTACAAAATTTATTGCGAAAGATAATCAAAAACATGATTTGCGAAGTTTAACGTTGCAGTTACATGCAATTCACAGGAGTGCAGATGGAGTTAGCATGTAAATTTACTCATCAATTAGGTCCCAAGCGGTGTTTCGTATGTTTCATAATCATTTACATAATGGAATCGCTCCCGCTTGAGCTCGGTTCGGCGGTTGGGAACCAACACATTTTAATGTTGGTCGGTTTCGAATATAATCTTTCGAAAAAATTTCAGTATATTCTCCGTAGGACGGCAGTAACTAGCTAAGTTAATGCCTATTTATCTAGTTGACTGGTCCATCAGTTAATTTTAAGTTTAATTATTTTTACTGCCATGCAATACGTTTATAAACGGCTTTATTTACTGCCCAATGCTAATTTTGTAACTTAAAAGACTAAATTAAAAATCATAACTATACAAACTATAAACGACCCCATGGTCCCAGAGTCTCTACACCAAACGGCTCAAATAAGTAATCTTCAATCATAATCTCATCTTGTTTAATTATTTATATCCAGAAATTTATCGCTACTTTGATGCTGAAGGTGCCCGGGCCAAATGAACTCTATTGAAATGAGACAAAGCTCAGATTTACGTTAAGCTCTAAACGTAAAACCAAATGACTGTAAGACATAATAAAACCCTTTCAATCTGCTCTTAGGGACAGTGCCCGGCTATTTGGAGCCGTGATAATCTTGCATTATGGATTTCGGTATGGGTTTTCATAAATAACAAAGAGATACAGTCCAGATTTCTTCGGATTCTACCACTCAATTAGGTCAGATATGAGCAACAAGGAAAAAAACAAGCATAATTGAAATAGTTAAGACCGCTTAAAAAAGAAAAATGCAATAATCATAATATATACTACGATCTTCGTAGCCTCTGGAAGCCGGCAGCGCTCGATTAATCGGATAGAAAATTCCTGGGACACAAATGAAATGATAATGAAGGTGATGATGCTAACAATAATTATATGGTTCAGTTGGTTCAATCACAGAACCTCTTTCTGTGTTCTGTGGGTACAATACTCTAGTTGCATCATCGCATTAGTCACTTCTTCACCTTTGATACTTGACCAAAATATCATTTTGTTTTCTTCACCCCTTATAAATGATTTAATTTCATTAATAAGAATATAATTGCTTGAGAACAAGGAAGGGAAGTTAAAACACAATGTTGCAATCAAATTTGGAAATACCAAGAACAATTATAGCACGCGCTTTGTGCCCCTTATTTAAGTTACGATTTTAATTAAAAAGTTTGATGTTAAAGCTAGCAAGCCAATTGCCCACTCGGTCAACGGAACCACACACTTTCTAATTTTCCTTGAGTTTAAACAAATCTTAGAAAGTTTTTGATGATTAAATTGACATATGAATGTCTAATCTATTATACCTTTTTCTTCTATTCTATAGCTAGTAGGCGAAAAAAATACAAATTTCGGTTACTCATTTTGTACTGACCAATTAAATGTTTGATATAAGTAATGAATTGCGCTATTTTTACAAGTAGTTTAATATTTTTGGTATTTCTGCCTAATTGGTAATAATCATGAGAGATGTAGGGTTGGGTGTGTGTCGAAAATTCTTGACATTGAAGTCATTCAAGCACTCCCTCTGCCGGCACCCCCTTGGCCGTGTGATGCCGGCAGAGTAGAATAGCATCACCCCATATCCTATAATGGGTGTCGTAGAAGGCGACTAATGGGTCAGCAAAGGGGTATTGATCACCTAATACTCCGTCCATCAATCCGAATTGGGCAAGCGCGGTGGACTACTGATTAAACCTCCGATGACAAGGAGAGCCCTTGTGTCCCAGCAGTGGGTCGAATATAAAGGCTGTTATGATATGATGGAGCAGTCCCTTACTGTCGAGAGGGAAACCAAAAAATTTCTAGAGGGAGAATATTGCAATAAACTCCTTAATTTTATTCTTCAAAATTGTTGCCAGTTTAAACTCTCTTAAGCCACGGTACTCGCACCAAATCCCGTGACATATTTGAAGACGTCCTCAGCTACAAATTACAACATTGCTCCACCACCACGTCCTCTGGAACTGGCGACATTTATGAAGCATAATATAATTAAATATACTAGCCACTTAAACTAAACGCTTCAGGCCCGTATCCTTCACGGCAACTTAGAGAGTTCCAGCGGCGATTAAAAGTTTTGGAGTAACGCCCTCCGCCCAAAAGGAAACTTGTTAAAAGATGCCTGAGGGTGCCATCGCTTCAAATTTGTTCTAAACATTTAGCGCCCGCGAATTGTGGTCTCGTAGTATAGTTCCAGAAAATATTAGCATTCAAATAAAATGGGAACAGATATTGTTTGACTTTGCCTCTAAGTTGTTTGGCGTTAATAAATATTTTGAAGCGTAGGAAATAGCGGCTGTTCAATATTTTGACTTCGGTTAAGCGATGTAAATTAGAATTTTCAATATAAATTCATATTTATTTCATACTTTGCCGTAGACGTAAAATTTATTTCACCCAAAATTTTTACTGCGATAAAGGTCATTGATATTCTTTCACGCACAGCTTTCACGCAACCACTTTACCACATTGACAGTAATTGTTGTTTTGTACAACAGTTCTTCATAATTTAAACAAACTATTGATTTTTTAGATTAAAATACAAGGTTTCTATCAACTTTTGAGTCGTCGATCACGAAAGTTAAGCAACCAAGTGCACGGTCGGTACTCGGATGGGTGACCAAAATTTAATATGCATGTATGACACCAAAATATAAGGTTTCTATTTACTTTTGAGTCGTTTCCGGTATATGAGGAAGTCAAGGGGAGACCACTCACGATTTTTTACCTTTGTACAACATGGCTATTGAAATTTCGTTATATTGGGAACTAAATAAATAGTAAAAGCACAAAATGGTAATAATATTTCATTTAGGTCACGAGAAACTTAAAAGCTTTTTGGCCTGCGTCGAATCCAGTCTTTGTAATTCAAATTCTGCTCCTCACCATAAACTATACTGTATTTAACTACAGACAAACCTACGTCAAAGGGTACATGCAGAATGGTAATTATTAGAGCGATTTTCCTTTGGCAGCTGAAAATAATGACCGGCGTGACCTTGGACAGGTAGCTCTGGGGCAGGGTTGCGCGGTGTTATCTTTTCATTATAAGACGTTAGTCCTAAATAAACTAAAACAGTCGACTTTGATATTAAAGACAAGTAATTTTGGTATAAGAAGAATATAATAATATTCTTGAGGGAGTCAGTGCTTGAGGCGCTCTGTTGTAAGTGAAAAGGACGTGAAAGGGTCGCAAAGAAAATGTGTGAAATTATGGTTATTAAAAAATATAAAGAAAATAACTTATGTTCTTCTAGGGTGCTTTATTACTTACACTACTATTCTATAGTTTTGGAATTACATTTTTACAGATACCCGTCACAAACCGATCGATCAATTCCCGCCCTGGACAGTAATTGATTTAAAAAAATGCGCGTTTGTTAACGCAAAAACGGTGTTTAGCAGTGCACGGTCTGTACTCCGATCAAGTGTCCCTTGGCATTCGTCACATCCCATCGTCGGGTTGTTTTTGTTTTCCCACCACGGCTAGTTGGGGACGGCTCTTTTCAGGGCCACGACTGCGCCGAACTCTCCCGGGTGCGGTCCGATGGCTGCTCCCGGTGTCCTTGTCAGGAGCCAGGTCGAGCAGCTGTCGGTGAGGAGGCAGCCTATAAGGCCAACGTCGGCCAACGGCTCACAGGGGCTGGCGTTCAAGGTTTAACTTTGTCATCTAATGGATCTGATGTGATAGTTAAATTGCATTACATTAATTGAAACACATCTGAATAATTTAATTTTACTATCGTGCTATCATCAGTTATAACTTATGGATTTGCAGATTGGTAAACTAATGGACGACCTCACATTCACAGTGTCACTGAAAGGGAGTCTCTTTAAATGTAACGAAGTTGTTTTAACTCTAAGCATTACATTTATTTATATATTTTATTTAGGTATACATATTTATCTTAGATGTACTATGCTTAATGTCTGTGTATGCTTTAAGCGTGGACGACGCAGCGCAGCGCGTAGCGACACGGCGTCTACTTACGTCGATGCGCTGCAGGCCACGGAGTGACTACGGAGCGCGCGGGCGATGCGCGTTGGTGACGTTGTATTGGCTTTCTATAGTCAGTGTCATACCGGCACGGTCATATTATCTCGTGACACCAGGGATGACTACGCGCGTTCGGTGTGTCATCTTTCATAGTGTTTCATACATACAGCCCACCACGGTACAAAATGAATTTTGTTTGTTGGTGAAACATTTATGTAGGAATGTAATGTAAAAAAGAAAAAGATGAGGAAAGGAATATTCATATACATAGTGTATGTTGTTTTGATTCTTAACTCTAGAGCCAAACCCTGGGGTACAAATCTAAAAATAATTGAAAATTTGCAATTACATTTTTAATTAAGTTCAAAACATCGTTTTTTTTATATTGAAATATCTATTATAATAATGTATTAGGATGTTTATAACACAGTTAAAACTCAGATGTAATGATGTGCTCACTATTTTCCATCTTTTCTAACAAAATGGCGAGTGTCGCAGTCGCGTTGCAGCGCAGTGCGTTACACAGCTTATCACCATCATCATCAGCTCATATAATGTCCCCACCGAGGGGTTCGAGCCAACCCCACATTAGGGGCGATTAGGCCTTAGTCAACCACGCTGGCCAAGTGCGGGTTGATCGACTTCCCACACAACCTAAGAATTTCTTCATAGGTGTGTGCAGGTTTCCTCACGATGTTTTCCTTCACCGTAATAGCGTCGATTAAACGTACATATGAATTCAATATTTGAAAACACATTGGTACGTGGCGGGGATCGAACCAGTGTCTCCCGGGTGAGAGACGACGTTCTTCCGCACTACGCCACCGACGCTTTTTAGATATAGATGACACAGCCTATCACTCTTAATTAATTAATTAATTACAATTATTAATTTCAGTAGCGTCCATCCAGAGGTTGTTTAGAAGAGATCTCTCTTAGTGATAAGACAGCCAATTGTACAGCTGTTTTTAAATGTTGCTTGTATTAAATCCCTATTTTGTGTGTAATAAAGAATATATCTATCTCACTATAGCATCATAAAAGTGTTATTTTTGAGGATACGTACAGCAGACTCCTTAATTCCACACTCCTTGGTGTATAATATCGGTTCGTCGATAAATCAGATTGCTTATGATATATATGCTAATAGGATGAAAATCTTATTTAGAATTACATTACAAAAGCCTTTCTATCCACCTTTATCACGCCTCTGCTTAAGCACAAACAAACACATGGGTAGATTAAAAAAACATTGTTGCCTTTATACGAACCTTAATACTCTTGGCTCGACAAAATGAATCACTTACAGAATAAATAGGTAACTACGAAAAATATTACACTTTTTTCACAAGCTCATGCTTTTCTCTCAAAGAGGTAGGCATGTTTAATTCTCTTCATTTGCTATGTTCCTTACATATTTATAATATAGGAACGCTTATACCATAGTATAATATACTTAAACTTTTATATGATTCCCCTATTCTCGCAACAGTTCTCGTATATTCATAAGTATAATCCAAGGTTTTGGCTAGCCCCCTGCCTTTTCTTAAAGTATTTCAAATAATGTTCGAAACATGTCTTTTTAATTTATTTTCAATTTCTAAAATCAAATTTGGTTTTAGTGTAAATTTGTTTTATGTAAAATCAACTTCTTATTTTCTATGGAATACACTATCTGTCATTAATATTGTACCCTTGCTGTGTTTTTATCCGTTGAACTTTTTGAATTTTCATCATAATTTATGTAAGTTCTAATTTAACACTTACTATTAGATTCTGCGGAAACGATCAAGAAACACGAGTGTGCCTCCCGTGCTTTTGTGAACAGCTCATTCACAAAAGATACCAACATTTGGGGAGGCACATTCTCGCCCCGGATGACATCAGAACAATCTAAGCTGCATATAAAGACAGTTCCCAGCTACAGGAATACATGTGAGGCCTCAATTAGACTTATTTAGTAGCTAGTTACAGTAGTAGTAGTTAGGTCGAAGAACTATTCTCAAATTAACATATAATAGGTAATACTAGCGACCCGTCCTGGGTGTGCAATGTAATGCGCTAAAAATAATACATTTAAACCTTTCTCTAGGATCATTCTGTCTATTTCATGGGCCAATTTCGTAGTGACTTAAATCCAAAGGATTGCGTGGTAAAAACAGCTTCACGGAAACTAGGAGTCCAGGGTGCGGCGCTTTTCATGCCAGATCATAGCTTTGGATAGGTTGCAGCGTCGTGCGACCCGCATCATCGGTGACGAAGAGTTAACCAACCATCTTGAGCCTCTACAATTACGTTACAATAATAATTTATTAATTTATTTCTACGCTCACACCAATGCAATGTCGCGTCATTGAGCGCGTTCCACGGCCAGTGCTCTGAGGATATTTTTTCCCTCATGCTACCATCTCCCTTCCTTTTACGAACTACGTGTTCCCCCGCCTTCCAACATTCCTGGGTCATTCAATAGAGGCGTGAAGAAGCACCTTGCAGGTCGGCAAGACTTAGGTGGCTAGCGTGGCGATATATCTTTGTATTTAGGCTCTACTTCTGCTCACCATCAGGAGGAATTTTTGCTTAACCTTCCCTTAAAAAACACCGCAGAATTCATTAAATATAACCGAGCGTACATCATACAGAGCGCTTTGATATTATGCAGAGAGTAGTCCGTACTTGTATTAATCATATTAAATTATTTTACGCCATACCAAACAAGCACCTAATTTCCTATATTTGTATTCCACCTAACCACAAAGCCAATAACAACAAACAAATTAGCTTAATCATCCCTATTAAATAGTACAACCACATTAAATCCACTCAAAGAGCGTTAACCGCGAAATTCTATCAAAACAATGGTTCTGTAAAATTTATAGCTCGTAAAAGCATCTGCAAACCAGCTTCTATAGAGCGAACTATATGCAAATTTCCATATGCCGCAGACAAGAGTGTGACAACACTCGATAACGTGTCGCCGGTCCTTTTCATTTGCATAAAACTGTCATCAATCGTAGATCCCAGGAAAAAACACCCTACCCTCCCTTTCATAAATCATTTTATCTCTTCTAAAGAATGACTAATGAAGACTGAAGGAATCCTTAAAGAATGGAAATAAAAGATTAGAGTAACAATCTGTTTGAAGCGAATTTTGTTCCGGAGCATGATCGCTACATTTTTTGGTTTTAGACTAATTAATTATATTTTTAACTATGCTGACCCTATTATTATGTAGGTACTGTAAATTGTTATTAGTTATGTAATTAAACTTGTAGCTTAACTACTTAGTCTTAACATTTCATTGAAATTCACAAATCACAGAAAAATACACAAAACTGGTTTATCAGCGGTGTTATGGTGTGTAAACGAGGTGTTCATCCTGTCCAAAAGGTTTTTATGGAAAGTCTTCCTACCTATGTTAGTTTTTTTTATATAAACTCAATGCAAAGTAAAAATTACTGAAATCGATTTGCATATACACGAGGTTGCGTGTTTTTGAACCATCAAATGTAATTTTATGTTTTAAAACCAAAATAAGAAATCTTACATTTACCTATAGGTGTAGGTATATCCTTATTTTGCACGTCATTCTCCTACCCTGATGCCAATTTATTTGGGGTCGGTGCATTATATTTATGCTACAGAAGAGATTTTATATCTTCCCTAGTTGCGATAAGGTGCCCCACTGGGGTTATTTGGGAGTCCTTTGGAACCAGCAGATTTAGCTAATATAAATGTACTGTGGAATAATGGGGATACTCCCCATTATTCCACAGTACGGGCTTAGAATACTTGTGAGTACCAAATCAGCCGAAGTATTGTTTCCTTGCAGTCTTGTTAGGTTTCCTCAAAATTTTAAAACACTGTGTTCAAATTCTCTTGTTGAAAAGAAGAAATCGTATAAATCCCACAGACTTCGTTTTTTATTAATCGAATGTCGTCTTTGTGGGGTTGGATTAAAGAATCAAACGAATGTAAATAGATCTAACTTTTAGTAAGCAATTATTCTCCAAAAACTTGCTTTTGTAAAGTCATTTTTAAATAGTTTATTATTTATTGGAAATTTATTTTAAACATAATTTAAAGATTTCAAGTTTTTAAGGAAGAGATAAATTGCTTTATTTCTTCTTTAAAAACTTGATTATAAGGGTTTTCTGATGTTTCCTTAACAGATAAGACTCAAATAATCTCTAGTGAAAATTTATTTCCTTTAAACCCTACTTTATCTTAATATAGAAATGATTTCTATGATTGTAACACGTCTTGATGTTATCAATCATTAGAAAACGAATAAAAGTATTCAGAAGTTTCAAGACCATTTATTTGTAATAATTTTTATTTTTATGTTGACAAACGGTTGAAAAAATGTTTTTATCTAGTATTAAAAATATTTACGAGTTTGTAAACGCAAAAATAAAAATAATTCCTTATTGTAAGGTAGTTTCATCTTAACTGGGCGTCAAATATTTCGCTCGGATCTTAGAAGTGCAAATTTCAAAGATTTGATGAAACAATGTTTACCATGAAAACATAAGCACCAAGCACTGACAAATTTTGACAGCGAAAGCAGTGTCTCGGTGGCGTAATGGTCACCGCACCCGCCGGGATTGTGGAAGATGCGGGTTCGAGTCCCGCCTGAGGCAAATCGATTTTTTTCAGTGCATTATTCTAGTACCATTTATTTGATTTAATCCCAAATAAAATAGTATCGGAAAATGTATAAAGCCGGCTAATTTGCTGTGCCATTAGTGCAAATTACGAGAAAAAAACTAGTAACCAGTTTTGGTCACCCATTGAAGTACCAATTACGCAAGAAGTTGCTTATTTTTCGCGATTGTAACGTTGTTCAGAACACATAATTGTACCTCTAAGACTGTTATCTTATATATAAATATCAATTACATAATGCTTAAGGACTTTTTATATTGCTTTTCATTGGTCACTCGTTTCTTAGACTGTTAAATAGCAATTATCTATCAATGGATAAATAATTGCTATTCGAGAATAATCCCGTGAGATAACTTTTACAACTGGAGTGTCTGAATCAAAAAGAGCAACCTTTATACACACCTTTCAAAGCACAAATTTCAAGGACTGATTTTAAGACGATGTATATCCGTTTATTTTATCAATAAATGGTTTCAAAAATGTATTAAATTAAATTAGTTTAAATTTTGGATCAAAAAGAAAGTAGTAAAATTCTAATCATGATCAAGTAAGATACGTCAATTTTATTTTTGTCTGCTAAAAGTTTGACGTGATCGAGCTTTCAGGACTAAAGTTAGAAGAGAGATCGTTTCACTACAGAGCTTATGATTTACAACATAGTTGACATTTTAAGGGACAAAATATTACCTATATCTAGATTTTTCACTTCAGTTAAAAGTAAAACCATTTAAAACTTCTTTCAGCTATGTCTAGTAAGTGGTTAAAAATATAAAAATTAAATTTTGTCTACATTAAAATTTATTTCAAAACTTAATTTACTTTCCCACGCACCTGGACCCTCAGTCCGGCATTAATTACTCTATGAGTAATTTAATACTATACATCAGTACGTCAAACCCTTTCCTAGGTAGTACTTTTATATGAAATTAAACGACGAGGCAATGGTAGTTTGTTATGTTTCTACTTAACGAAAGAAAAAATGTGCCAACATTTTTGGATTAGGTAAGCTCATACATGTTATAATATCTAATAATAATATATTATGTATATTAAAGTCCTTTATCTAGTATCCATAACACAAGTTCTGAATGATACTGAATTTGGGCTAGATAATTGGTGTGAACGGGGAAATATATTAATATTATTATTTGTTCTTCAGAAAACACTCCATGTATGTTTCGTGGCTTTTGACACAAAGTTAAATTTGTTATCTTTAAATCTGAAGACGGTTGTAAAAAAGTGTACCAAGTTTTTACATAGCCAAGTAAAAAAATGACGTCATTATTTGGATCTGAAACACAATGTATTTATTTAATCAAGATGGGTATCTCATTGAATTCGGCGAGATAACAGTAGTCTAAATCCTCACCCTACCACTAATGGGGAGAATACATATTTATAAACGCCAATATCGATTGATAATAGAATCTTATATAATTAAAGCAATGTCCTTAATCAAAAAACGATGTGGTACCAGTATTTGTTACGGGGAGCATAATAATGTCGTACATTGAGTAAGGCTGTCCGGTGGAATGGACTGGCTGTTATGGCTCGCTACATCTGTCGCCAGATTGATCGCTCCAACACGACCGCCATGCCAAAATTCTGCTGCGGCTGGCTCACTAAATTCAAAGCCTTGCTAGATATTGATGTTAGCTGGGAACAACGTGGACATTCTTTTATTTTATTAGATGTTTTTATGCTTTTATGAATGCCAAGACATTCAGAGTTTAAGTTTCACTCATAGAGAGGCAATATTCTTTGACAAAAATATTACCAAGTACCATATTACTCCTGCGCATAAATTTAAGCCTTATCGTTTATCATTATTTTTGTGATTTTCCTAGTAGGACTAAAAGTACTGGTACCTACAATATGCCTACAACTATTTGTGTATCGAAATTGATATATTATTCAATTTTGCTTTCTCTGTAGAACCACCGGAGTTATGCAAGTCAATATTTTGGCATTATAAATATTGACTTACAATAAAATAATTATATTATTTTTAAAGATGAATGCCAAAATATTGACTTAAGTTTTATACATAAATTTTAGTTAGAACTTTAAACAGTGCTCATTCACGGAGAGACGTGTACTATGAGCGTTATCGCAGGAGACATTCCAGTCTTTCATCAAAGTCTATTGCGTATCGAAAATGACATTTTAATATGCTTAACTACACTTCCTCTTCATAAGAGAACGTTTTTTGCCCATCATTTTCGCGTTTACCATCATCGTGGTAAGTGACTATATGGCCATACGTGCAAGCGAGAAACACATGACCACTAAGGGATTGTCATCTAACTATAGGAACAGATAGACTTTGATAAAAGATTGTAATGCCTTCCGTGATTTCAGAGATGCCACGGAACGCCGCTGCAACACATGAGACGCGTAGGCAAGCATTCATGTTGTAAAGGAAAGTAAGTGAGTAATCGAAATAAAGTTTAAAGCACAGTACTGAACTGAAAGAGTGAGCGGCCAGATTACGTTTACTGTCGTTTTGACGGGGTATGCCACCAGTGGACGCTAACCCTTATTAGGAGAACTAGCTAAAATGTAAATCTAAATATATATAACTCAAAGGTGACTGACATAGTGATCTATCAACGCACAGCCCAAACCACTGCACAGATCGGGCTGAAATTTGGCATGCAGGTAGATGTTATGACGTAGGCCTTCGCTAAGAAAGGATTTTTGGAAATTCCACCCCTAAGGGGGCTAAAATGTCCACGCGGACGAAGTCGCAGGCGGAAGCTAGTCTACTTATAAAGCTGACTCTACTAGCAGCCGATCGTAATACCAGCTCTATCACAAACCAAACGAAGCATAATTTTGTACTACCCTGGGAATCGAGCCTAGAAACTCCTAGAAATAAGTGATCGAATCATTAGCTCATAGAGGCGGGTATAATCAAGCAAAAGTAATTTCAAACAATGCCAACACTCTATGTAAATTAAAACACTTTAGCTCTCACCATTTTATGAAGGGAGTGACGAACCAACACATCTGTCACCAGATTAATATCCTCCACGTGACTTTAGCCTAAGGTTTTATGTAGGGCCGTCAGCTGGAACCTCCATAATTTTAATGACTATTGCGAATTTGTTTATTGGCAAAGTGTATCATAAAGTTCTACAAGCTCGGTGATTAAATAACAGACGAATATCTGGAGGTAATATTTTAATGAGTTTTGTACCCATATAACCAAAAAAACATACATAATGTTAAGCGGTAGGTAATTGTTGCCAAGTCGACTGACCTGCATCATCGGAAAGTAGAGGTGACCAACCATCATAAGCTTCTCCAATTGTGTCGCAATGTGCCGTCATTGACGCCGACTTCATTAAACGCCATCGTGGTGGAGTGGTCAGTATAGCTGCCTACACATTAAGCGGCCATGGTAGCAGCAAATATTTGTATGACGAACACGAATATTTGTTTGCGAGTCATGGTTGTTTATATATTTATTTAAGTTTATTAATATAAATATCTAAAATTATTATGTATATTACAATTGTCCGATAACTAGTATCCATAACACAAGTTCTTAATGATACTTACCTACTTTGGGCTAGATAATTGGTGTTTGCGTAGAAATATATTATATTATTATTTATATTTTTACATTTTGACATCTCTCACATTTGAGGAAGAACCATATCATGCGGGCTGGGAGCCAAGCAAGAAAGGTTATTACAAAATTACTTTGTATTCTGGGGTAAAAATCGGACTAATCTACAAGTATTAATATAACGGCTTTCTGAAGTTGTATAAGTATAGGTGAGCGGATGTATGTTAAGGTCTTTTAGACTAGTGTGGAGTAAATTTGGGACAACTCCCGTAGTCGATATGATTACTGCTTCCTAAAGTTTTGTAACATCGAGTCCAAATATGCATGCCGTGGCAACCTATAATTAAGTCCTGCACTTAGAAGGATTGTTAAGCACTTAGTTTTAAGCTGTAATAGTGTAAGATTTGTTGGTTGTCCTAAAATAAATAAATAAATAAATTAATTAATTAATAAATAGTTTTTACAGTGCTCACATTCCACTGGCTTTTCAATTCAACGGCTAAATCGGAGTATTTTTGAGGTGTCGGGAAGCAATGAAACGACCGTCTAATATAGTTGCTGATTTAATACTGAGTGATGTGACAATAAGATGGCCGCGATACAGTTGTTGTACTATGTCGATAGTGGGTACATCGATACATATCAATCCTTCCCCCTTAATTATGGATCCTGGCAAAATTAACTTATTCTACTTTCTACCTTACTAATTACTTTTCCCTTTAACCAAGTTTCTTTCCGTGCGCCGTACCAACGGATCCAAACGATATCTCCGGCTTCAAATTGTCTACATTTTTTTATCACGGATTTGTCTATTGTACAATTCGGTTCTTGTTCTGAGGGTAATATTAAATCTAAACGTGTTCTCAATTCGCGTCCGAACATTAACTTAGCCGGCGTTTGTCCAGTTGTACAGTGCACCGTGTTTCTGTAGTTAAACAAGTAATCCAGTAATTTTTCGTTAATTAATTTGTGTGGTACATTTTCGCTGAAAATATGTTTTAACATTTTTTTACAATTTTTAACCGAATTTTCAGCCTGACCGTTACTATTCGGGTGATACACTGGTGATGTCAAGTGTCTTATTCCGTTACTAGAACAAAACTCCTTAAATTCAACGGAGCTAATTTTAGGATCATTGTCTGACACGAGCAAGTTGGGAATACCATACGTTGAAAACACTCGCTTTAACTGCGTAATTAATGCCTGTGTCGTAGTTCCATTCGACATAGGTAAACACTCGACCCATTTACTATACGCGTCAACAATAATTAAGTACACTCGTTGTGAGATGGTCATGTAATCAATATGCAATCGCTGCCAGGGTGCGTGCGGGCGGGGCCAGGGCGCTGGGGGCGCGCGCGCTGGTGCGTCTCGCAAACCGATACATGTTTCGCACGCACTCACGTGCCGCTCGATGTCTTTGTCAATGCCTGGCCACCACATTTTACTTCGTGCGTTACATTTAGTTTTTACGACACCAAGATGGGAATTATGAAGCTCATTCAGTAAGCGTAATCTTAAAGATGCCGGAATGACGACCTTATGTCCTCTTAATAAACAACCATTTTCTAATTGTAAATCCGTTTTACATTTAAAATAAGGTTGAACTGACATACATTTAATCTTTTTAGGCCATCCACGAATCATATATTTTATTACTGTTTGTAATATTTTATCATTTTCCGTGGCTGACCTGATATCGTCGTTTAAAACCGCTGGAGAAAATGCATTTAAAAAGTTTATTGATGCGTAAGTATCATATTCTCTGTCATTTTCGCAACCGTCGATATCTAACGGTGCCCGAGAAAAATAATCTGCTACAACGTTGTTAGTTCCTGAAGTATACTGTACTATATAGTTATAAGCGGAAAGTATTATTGCGTACCTTTGTAACCTTAAGGCGGTGATCATAGAAATACCTGTATTTTTGTTAAAAATAGAAACGAGCGGCCTATGGTCGGTTTTTAAAATAAAAGGTTCACTTCGACCATATAAATACTGGTGAAACTTTTTTACTCCGAAAATTATAGCTGTAGCCTCTTTTTGAATCTGGCTGTAATTTCTTTCACTAGCCGAAAGTGAGCGTGACGTGTAGGCTAGCGGTCGTTCGGTGCCCGAACCGTCTCGGTGAGACAGCACGGCGCCCAGGCCGGCGGGCCCGGCATCCACCGCCAGCACGAGCTGCGCGGACGGGTCGAAGTGCGCGAGAACGCGCTCGGAGGCCAGCTCGCGGCGCACCGCTTGTACTGCCGCTCGCTGCCGGTCTCCCCACTGCCACTCGGCGCCGGCGCGTAATAACTCATTCAATGGACTCAACAAAGATGACGCGTTAGGTATAAAGTTTCTATAGTAATTAACTACCCCTAAGAATCTTTTTACCTCTGTAACGTTAGTTGGTTGTGGAGCGTCCAGTATTGCTTGAACCTTTTTTGAACACGTCTGTAAGCCGTGTTTGCTTATAACGTAACCTAAATACGTAACATTATCCTTGAAAAATTCACATTTTTCTTTCTGGAGTCGTAAGCCTGCCTCATTTAAACGATGTAATACCTCTTTTAATCGAAGTAAATGTGAAGATCTTTTAAAACGACACTCTGAATAACTATGATTTTTCATGCCGCACACCGCACAAATGGACCGCCGACCGCAGCCACGTCGATCTCCTGCCGCCACGCCTGACCGGTAGTTTGTTCCACCGCTATCGCTATAACCTCTTTGCGAGGATTTACTCTCCATTTGAGCCCGAAAAATAGGTTCTTCCTTTATAACAACTGCTTTGGCCTCTCTAGCACAAGCTGCCTGTTCTGCCAGTTCCAAAGCACGCGCGAAGGTGAGCGTTGATGGGTTCTGCTCGAACAATTTATCGCGCTCGGGACCCGAGCCTAGGCCGAGGACGAAACGATCCCTTAGATTTGTTTCCAGAGCGGTGCCGAAATCACAATAACTAGCAAGACCTCTAAGTCGCGCCGCCCAATCCCCCAAACTTTCACCTGGGCTCTTCGACGCCCCAAAAAACTTTGCTTTGTCTGCAAAAGTACACTGCTTCGCCTTAAAGTGTATATCGAGTAACGCAATCAGCTCCTCGTATCTCAGTGCGTCCACTTCTTTAGGGTAAGCCAAGTTGCGCACCAAACGGTATGCTTCATCCGACAAATGAGTGATGAGAATAGCACTTTTGTTTTCTTTAATAGAATTTACTATTAAAAACTGTGTTAATCGGCTTTTGAATATAGCCCATTCACTCGTTTTATGATCGAAAATAGGCAAATTCCCTAAGAACGACATTTTTCTATCGCACACGTAGGTATATTTGAAATCCTCGTCGCCAGTGAGGTGTCGGGAAGCAATGAAACGACCGTCTAATATAGTTGCTGATTTAATACTGAGTGATGTGACAATAAGATGGCCGCGATACAGTTGTTGTACTATGTCGATAGTGGGTACATCGATACATATCAATTTTGCAACTTTCTCGGTATATGTGGTAGTAAGGTTATGTATGTTATATTATTATTATTGAGTGCGCTCTACCGCCTATACCATGCAAAGTGCTCGAGGAGCTTTGTTCCATAATCCTATCCCCTTCCTTTTAAGGACTACGCGTGCTGATTACATAAATGAGTTGTCCAATTAAGAAATTTGGCAACTCATTTATATGTCACACAATCAAGAAATTAATGAGAAGATAGCCAGTCTCCCTGTCGAGGTTCCTGATGAAGCTCGATTGCATCTTCCGCCTTATCGTCACCTTCCATCAGGTGAGATAAAGACCAAGATCTTACCTGTCAAACATAAAAAATCTTTTCTTCAAGAATATAGAAACCCTTGGTCAAGGTTTAACATACAATCATCAAAATATAACAATTCTTGCGGTGCATGCATATGCTTCTTCAAAATCTTCTATCGTTTAATATCCCTCAAAATTTTATAATATCCAATAACAATCGAGATTCGCCGATGTGCATTATTATAAGTACAGTCGACCAAATTGAATCATGACCCACCTTAAGATCATTTTCCTACAGTCACTCAATACAAAGTAGGTTGAAATTCGCTTGAACATACATTTCTTAAGTAACGAACCTGTTATCAATTTATTAGACACTGACAGTGTCTAATAAATATGGCCTTTTAAAATTTTTTCAACTACTACTTGACATCTGACACATAACGTATTTTATTTTTAAAAATATAATAGTTATTCGTTTTTCTCAGTAGTGAAAAGAGTTTAGATTAGGAACGGCATCTTATTTGAAATTCCAATTGAGACTTTAGTGCAGTGATAACAAAGAGTAAAATTGCATAGATCTCTGACCCGTAATGACACATTTTTATTCATATTTAAAACGTACTAAGTGCAACACGCATGATAGCGAAGAAAACCTAACTAAATTTATGATTGTAAAGGAATGATCGGCCAAGTGGGTCATGATTCAGTTGGTTTGACTGTACCTAATGTTGTTTAATGTTGAAATTGTACAATATCGTTACGTGAACAAAGCTTTACACAATACAAACTTTTGGCATTGAAACTATAAAATAAAATAAATAGCTCCGATTCATTGGTCACGTTACAACGTTTTCAAATACATGTGTTGCAAGACTAACAGCATTTACGTGTATATTGAACGGAATTTTAGAATGCCACCTCCATTTTTCATTGATCATAATAGTTATTTACGACTTAATACATTTTTAACTACAGCGGTAAAACAAAGAATGTCTCAAATCGCAGGTATTTGACTAATACTTATTAGTACGTAACACGTAAGTACAAAATTTTATGTCAACACCTGATAAGAAAGTTAGGAAGTGGGATTTGCTAACTTTCTTATCAGGTGTGACATAAAACACATTTTATAGCCTGACGTTTTGAATTATGTACCGGACATTACCTGACAAAAAGACATTGAGAAAGGTTGAGAGGTGACCAGGAGGTGACAGATTGGCATGGTATTTATTTAGGTAAGCTTACAGACAAACAAATACAAACAATTTACATAATATTTCAAATTAAAATCGTACATAAATGCGCTGGCCATTTAAGGGCTTACACAGCATTCATAATTCAAAGTCTAGTTTTAAGTCTATTATTACATAAAATCTATATTATTTTAACTATTAGCTATTTATGAGATCTGATGAGTAGGTACATATTTTGAAGGCTACATATTTTTGAGAAGAAACGATGAGCATGTTACAAAGAAAATATCGAGATTGAATGTGGATGGGTTGAGAGGGAGGGGAAGAAGAAAACATGGATATAATAACTAAAAAAAAAAAAAAATAAATCCTTCAAAACTAAAAACGGAGAAATAAAAGATTAAGGTTTTTTCTTAAAATCTTAAAGTAAACACGCCATCTTTGTTTTTTAAGTTCAGTGGCAAAGATAAGTGATATAAATTTTTCATGTGACTATTTGGAAAATTTCAAACAAAAAAGAATTTCCAAATGGGTTTAGGCGTTTTTGAGTATTCTGGTAACATACCTAAAAAAGAAAAATGATTAATAGGAAGGTTGATTTTGCAAATTGAGAACCTCCTCCTTGAATTAAGCTGATTGATGTGTGGAAGAAGAAAGCGGTTAATCATAATCTTAATCATTTATTCGTTGTTCAATGTCACATAACAAATTGTCCTTAAAGACATATAACACAGGGTAGGTCTCGACATGAGCCCTGTCTGGGCGCTACAACATTAAGTTGAGTGTATCGATTGAAGCTCGACCTTATCATCAGGTAATATGAAGCTTCCTCATCAAATATAAGAACATAAGATTTGCACAAGATATCTACAGGAGCCTTAAGTAACAGTTCGTTACACATAAAGTCACACTTGCCAGTATGGGCCATACAGTGTCTCTAAACTACATAAAAGGGGCATCAAACCCAAAAAGTAACAATGATTCAGTAAACAAACAAACAAAAAACCAACAACCAGAACAGATGTAGCACTCAAAATAATCTCAGCAGTACGGAAAGTTTACTTTTTATCTGATTTTGCTGGTTACAATAATGTTTGGAGAAATAAAATATTCCTTACGCAAGAAAATATCACTGAAGGCTAGCAATAAAACATTACCCGTCCACGGAAAATCAGTCCGACCGCATTATGTAAGCCTCAAAATTCAACCAGTGATACTCAACTCGTATACGGTAAAGCAAAACACGATACCTTAAGTCCATTACCATAATAAAAGCGCTTCGACCTGTACAGTCAACGTGAAATACTTAGGCGGTTAACACACTGTACCGCGCTCCGTCGTGTAACGCGGGATCGCTGATTTTAACTTTTTATGCGCGTCATGGGCGCAGATTCTGCCAATCCAGGCCAAATCACGGGGCGATCGCGGGGTATAACTCACTTAGGTCCGCGGTACTCTGCGGGTTATTAATGCGTTAGAACATTTTCTCAAGGGATCTTAAAGTGAATATATTTACACTTGAACCAAAAACAACACTGATAAAATAACTGCAGCATCCTGAATAATTTTAGTACGAATATTTTTAAAATGGGTACTAACTATCACCACGGCGATTGACGGTGAACGGGGTTGTCTTACGTACATCCTAATCGCCAGGTCCAAAATTACGAACAACAAAAAGTTGGGCAGAAAGACTTTACGAAAGACCCGAATGAGATCCGAATCATAAGATGGCTTATAAGATGGTCATGTTATGGCACCTGTCAAACGTCACCTTCGTTTGACTAGCCACATGACAGGCACCGCGGGGCTGTGTCTTTAATGTACGTATTTGCTTTGTAGTTCAATATTTTTACTATTGTTAATTTGCACTCATAGTGTACCTCCTACACTATACCCTCGCATATAAATATTTAAACTATCGCTGGCTGGAAGATTAGAGTTGCGCTCATATTTGTACATCTTTTCTTTCTATTTCCTAAATTAGACGTAAAAAATGTAGATTTTGTGGTATGTTTTATTGTAAAGGAATTTCACGCTGACTGTACCAATCTGGCCCCAGTTTGCGTAAGCCCCATATCAAACCAGCTCCCCACCGTCGCTAATAAATCATTTTCCACCTTAAAAGAGGAATATTAAATCGAAAGATGCCTACGAAAATGAAGGGTAGGAGCGAAGTGAAAAATTGGGTCATAAAAACGCAATCCCCAATGCGCCGAAGCCATGAAAAGAGAGATTTTCAATTACGTCTTTCCAACGTTGACGCTTTTCAAATTTGTAACGTTATTTCATTAGTCAAAACACGAAGTTGCCGTGCTAGGGTCTGGCCATAATTGGATCGCATTTATTTTACATTAGACGATATTTTAAAACGTTTATAGGTATGAGACATTAAGGTTGATGTTTAGGTTAAATGTTTTGCATCTGTGTAAACTGGCATAACCTCTTTTTTAGATAGAGTTCTGGTAAAAAGCTCCATTGCACCTAACGGTAAGGAGAAGTGGAGTGCAAATTTATTAGTTTGAGTTGGAATGGTAGCTATAGTTTGTCGCTGTAAGTCAGTAGAATGTGGGATTAGGGAAAAAAGCTTCTAAGAACGTTCGCCGTGGTATATAAATGGACAAGCTCAATGACGCAACATTGCATCGTAATAAAGAGGCTCAATATGGTTGGTCACCGCTATCTCACAGATCGTGATACAAGACTTTGATTTGATACATTATTTTGTACTATAACTACTAGAAGGGCGGCAAATGTGTATAGGTCGTGGCCCGATCGTAATTGTCCAGGTCATGAAATGTTACTGGACCATAAAAATCTCGACCACTGGTCGAGTAGCCTATTATCTAAAAAAAAGTTAGCAGTCAGGAGTGATCAGTAGGTTCAATGTTATTTTTTTGTGACCAAGCGGAGTGGACTGTTTGTGGGAGAGTCTAATATCTATGTGATCGGTAGGTAGACGATATGATTATCATTAACTATCCGAATACAACAATGACGTTAAAATTATTGTTGGCGACAAACTTTGGTAAGATGGTCGTAGCCAAGCGGACTTGACGATATGTGGGACTCGAGGTAAAGGCGTTCCCTCCATACCTACTAAACATCCTCCCCGGCCTGACCTCCAGTGCGCTATTGCAGGAAGGCTCGGATTCTGCGCACGTGAGCGCAATTACCCCGAGACCGTCCCAACGCCGCCCGTCTAGGCACTTCTTTTGCACCAATTGGTGGCCAGTAGCCCACAGGGGCTATCGACTAACGCCAGCCTCGACCTGGCGCGTCCTCCAGACGAGGACACCGAGAACGCACTACCGCTTGGGCCTACCCGTAGAGTGAAGGGAACTTTTACTTTCCCGTGACACTAGTATGTTTATCGGCTGATTAAACACATTGGGAACGACTGCTATCTTTCCACAGCACCCAGAACCACCAGCTTAATGAACCTCCTTCCTCCGCTGAGGAAAATCGAGATGAAAAAATTTTTCGGCGCATGACCGTGGCGCCATCGCTATCTCTCCCGCCTCTTTCCCACGCTCGAAATTATAATAATGTTTTTTTGTAAAAAAATCAGATTATATTGTAACAAATCAATAAGTCAAGTCTCTTACCCACCAATACACGACCCCCAACACGATCGCCAATCATTGGTCTCCTTATTGATTAATTAATTATTATTTCTCAACACACGTTATACTTATGCAGGTCTAAACTTTTGCAAGTACATCCTCACGTAATAGGCTACTATAAGATTGTAGTTATGATTCCACGTGCTGGTTTCTGCCCACAAACCCATTCTGTTTACACCGAAGAAACGAAATCAACTTGATTTCCCTTTAAGATATTACGATTTTAGATTACAGTTGAGTTGTGTTAACTCAAATAGAATTTTACGTAAATAATTTAATTAACAATCTAAATTCAAGATCATTTCCGTAAATACACAGAGACGCAAAAACATCGCGCTACGGTATTCCGGAAATTATTCATTGTTTATATACAGTTTCGGGAGTCAATTTCACGATTTGTTACAGATTTCTAAGTGAATGAGTAATTTCCTGTTTCTTAAATTAATTTCGTCGCACGTCGTGTAGAAATTAAGTTTGCTTCTTGGGACTGCGGGAATAGTGCTAAATTTTCCAACGTCTAGAGCTTCTGCCCGCGACTTTGTCTGCGCAGGATTGACCTTCAAGCGGGCACGTGGCCATTTGTAACGGCAGCGGTCGCGCGTAGCCTAAAATACATAATTATAAGATATTTCAGTGATTTAAAAGTTTATTTTTTTTGTCAACAAAATACATAACCATTATGTTAGAATACAATTTAAGAAATAAGAAAATTATATAATAAAAAAACATACATATAATTTTCTTTGGATCAGAAAGTAATTTTGAAACATGATGAAAATTACATTGTACATCATATGTTATAGTATATAGTTTTTTTTTAGTTTTGCTACTATATCGCATTAGGTCTTGATACCTGTAATGATAAATTAATGTGAGAAATAAATAAAATAAATAAAAATTAATTCCTCTTATATCCCTCGAAAAACGAATTATTGCCCAAAAAACAACTTTATAAAGTATACGCCGCGACTGTAGCGTTTGATATAGGTCTATGCGCTCTGGGGGGCTCAGGCAGCGAAGGTAATGTTTCTTTTTCATACACATTTCCCATCCCTAGTAGCTTGTCATAAGCTACTAGGGATGGGAAATGCATACAACAAGAAATAATAATGGTTTCTTCTCCGTCTCAGCATAAAAATAATTATTTAAGTAAAATAATTATTTCATCCCGAAACAGTGGTAGGGCTTTTGACGATTTAAATGTAATTAACAAAGTTCATTTAAATAAAGAGCCTTTTCATTTCATTTCAAAGCAATATAGGCTCTTCAAGCCAATGAACATATGAGGAAGAGTAAATGGAAAGGGGAGACATAAAACCGTTTTGGGTCGAAGTGAACAGTGAGGAAACTCACAACCCTATTATAAGATAAGGGAGAATGTGAGGTCACAATTATATCGTTCGCCTTTTTAGCTACAGATTTATTATTAATTTATGTATATTTAATGATTCATTGTACACAAAACTAAAATAGAGAACACATCAATAGCAACAAATTCAGGAAGCTACATTACCTTCGCTTAGATTGTATGTGATATTGACATTGTATAACAAAGTCATAAAATAAGTTGAAGAGAAGTAATAAAACTCCCCGAGTTGAGAATTACGGGTGTTCTTGATAGCTTTTTCGTTCTGCATGTTTCTGATTTAAACATTGGCACGGGATGTATTCACGGTTTGGTTGCGGAACTTTTTTTGCTTAAAGGAGATGGCCCATTCCTGCCCCAAAGTAGTTTCATGTTTGAATCCTGAATAATATGAAGAGACCTGATAATGTTATTTTAATAAAACTTTATTTAAATTAAAGAATGCAAGTGTATAAATGGATACTACGTATCTAGCGGGGTTCAAAATTAAATTGAAAAAGGATTTAAAAATTGCTCTTGATTGTATACATTTCCTTTACGTTATGGCTTTGTCATCAAGGCTTTTGAGCCACACGTAATCCACCAGTCAGTATATTTTACATTCTAATACAAAAACAATACCATTAGGAAATATTGTAGACCTTTTAAACACATATTAGTAAAATATTTACAAATACATTCGATAACAACTACTTAAACTGTGAGACGCGTGTTAAACTAACGTTTTAATTTCAATTTGTAAAATAAAATGTATTCAAGTTCATGCGAATTTTTTACTTGACAATGGCAAAATGTGTAGGTAATATTCAAGTGTCGCAAATCCCTTTAATTTAGAATAGAATATGTATGTACTAGCTTATTACTTACTAAAATGATCTCAATTTTACGGTGCCAAAATGTGCTTGTAACTTTAAAACCCGACTATTTACAGCAATAGCTTAAATGTAATATTTTAGTCGAGTGTAAAACTAACTCAGAAAACCAACTTCGATCGTGACGCATAGATTTTTGCTTGTGGGGCAAACATTGTCTGGAGGGTGGGCCATCTCCCTTGGAGCCGACCGATAAAGACACAGAAAGAAGATCATAGTCGAATAACTCTACATTTTCAAGTCATGTTCAATCAAAATCAAAAAGTCCTTTATTTAAATAGACTTCGCTAAGTACTTAATCATCAAAAACCTTACAATGTCATCGTCATCACTTAAGGCAGTATTCCCGAAACATTGTTCTGCCGTGGCCCGGTTATTTTCACACTGCCCATTCGTGACCCACTTGATACTTTTAATTTAAACCCAAGCTGGTTCCATTAGGTAAAAAATACACATTTATATATAGTAAAAATATTTTATATTTTGGTATCGCCTTTGTGTTACTAAATTTGAGTGCGAAATATGAAATTTTAATTTTTAATAAATAATCCAAGTTCGCGGAAAATGACGAAAGTTTTATCCTAAGTCTAAGGTAGTGTTGCAAAATAACTAGAAAAGGCGGGAATGTTGTGGCCCGGTATTTTATTTTGATGGCCCGGTACCGGGTCGCGACGCGGCAAATGGGAAACGGCAAATGGTATATATAGCTTGCCATGTATATAACCTTAACCCTCCCTGTACCAGGTTGGGTGTGACATACCCCAGTCTGACAAAAAACGCAGTAATTTTAATACCGTAAACTCATTACAATTATGTTTTATGTGATTTATGTGTCAAATGAAGAAATGTGTAATAATGAATGCATACGCAACAATTTGTTGGTTCTTTGTATTTAAATAATAAAAATATTTAAGTACATACTTTCATTTTCATTATTTACATAAATTTAATCATTACTGTGTATTTATAATTACTAAATACTTCACTAAGATGACCTGTCTTTTATGTCACTTTTATATTTTGGGGTTTATCAAACCACACCTAGTACGGAATGTGACTTGGTCACCTAGTACAGGAAAGGTTAAATACATGGGTTTTAAATATAATAATTCTACGCTCACACCAAATATCTAGTGCAAAGTAAGTATCATTAAGGATTTGTGTTATGGATACTAGATAACGGATATTTTGATACATATAATAATTAACAAAACTACCCTTTTATAGAGCCGTGTTTCTATCCGTGCGTAAGGTTTCCAGAGCTGCACACGGTACGTCAATCCTCCTCAAGCGTGCTATTTTTGGCTACCATACGGACTGAAAATAGATGACGTCACGTCAGGTTAAATTATTACATACAACATACAATCAATATTCTCTTCAATAAAAAAATATCCAGTTTGAAAAGAAAAACCTCTGAGCTTTTTTTGTTTAACAAAAGTCTAATACGTAGATATTTTGACAATGCGAAAAAAACTACGGATTTACAAAAACTTCATGCGGTGAAAAATGTTATCGCGAAAATTCTTTCCAGAAAAAGCCGCTTAGGTATTTTCTTCAAAAATGTGCCGTGCAAATAGTCGTGAGGCTCGGAGATTAGAGACATTAGGGGAGAGAGGATCATATTGAGGGCCCGTTGAAATCGGCTTACATAGCCTTAAACACTACAGAAGTATTTCTGAACCAGCACAGTATTCTTGGAGGAAACGATGGCAGTTTCCTTTTTTCCAAAAGGTAATATCACGGTAATATTATCTATGCAGTATTGTGACTCGGCCCTGTCCTTGAAATAACTGGCTACGGCCGAGCGGGGCGTAAACACGCGGAAGGGCTGCCCGCCTACAGTATTTTAATTTGAAAGAAAGAAAATAAATTTATTGGCCTTCACAGAGCACGATATTACCTAATTATTAATAAACTATAACAACACATACATAAAGAAAAGAAACGTTAACAAAAACTAACATACACACATTATATACCTACTATTTACTTTATATTTAATTTCTACATTTCTTGTTCTGATTGTAAATATTTTATTTTACTTATATGTAAAAAAAATATGTTGTGAATGAAATAGGAAGTGTTCAATAAAATACATGTTTTTTTAGGTAATATTTAATAAAAAAAAGTTATAGATTTGAGACAAAAATATTTACGCCTTGACTGAGACGTAGGTACTATATTGTCACTGAAACACTTTTATTTTCAAGAAATTACATATTATTATCAACAAACAAAATATTGTTTTTTAAACTCCGCACAAATATCCCTATTTGATAATTTTCCATCTATCAATTCCTGTCAACAATCCGTCTCTTTTCCAAATTACCTAACAACCTGCCAGTATACCTACACCAAAAAAATCCGATCACTACAATACCTACCATTTATTACTCTCGTAAATTATTTCATAAAGTAGATAGCCTAGTCTAGGAAACTACCTACCTACGTATTATGTAGTTTTGTTTTTAACGCGAGCGTAGGTAGGTTACTTGTTTGTGTCTTTTACACCCTATCCACTTATTTATATATTATTACAGATTATGCCCGATGGAAAAATTGAAATACCTAAATATTAAAAACAAATTACGTACTAGTAGATAGGTACATAAAAAATATTGCTCTTTGCCATTTTGAATTATGTAGGTATCTACTTAATTCAATCAAATATTTACAATACAAATCGCACGTTTAAGCACGGCTAACTGCTTAAAAAACAATTCACACCGTTCGGTAGTCGCTGCGGCGCATTCGCGACTGGATGCCCACCGGGTGCCCCGCGAACTCGAGGCGCGTAGCATCACGCGCTTTCCGACCGTTTGTATGAAGATAGAATACTGTATAGATAATATTACCGTGGTAATATGTATGGATTTATTGCTTCATTGCGCAAATTAATTCTGAGGCCGTGTCTGATACTTAAAAACTGCTAAAAATTTTTAAGGCAAGATAAAATATACTTCGGTTTCAATAAAAACATGGGAAATGTCACAGAAAGTAGTTATATTATAACGACACAAATATGATACGATAAAAAATGTATACTATAAAATATTACAAGTGGCTAAATTCCGTCGTAAAAAGCGTCGGTGGCGTAGTGCGTAAGAACGTCGTTTCCCACCCGGGAGGCACTGGTTCGATCCCTGTATCAATGTGTTTTCAAAATTTTAATTTATATATACATTTAATCGACGCTTTTACGGTGAAGGGAAACATCGTGAGGAAACCTGCACACACGAAGAAATTCTTAGGTTGTGTGTGAAATCGACCAACCCGCACTTGGCCAGCGTGGTTGACTAAGGCCTAATCGTCGTTGATGATGATGATGATGGCTAAATTTTCGTTGGTTGATTGCCCAGATCAGTTGAAAATTGTTATTGTCAAATTAAAGTGTTAAGACTCGAGCCCAGGATATCTGGCTTAGTAAATCACTATCAATAGCAGGAAAAATATTAGTTGTAGATTTTATATTTTAATAAAATTAAAGCAAACAAGAATATTCAAAACTTCAATGCTACAAAATATGCCACAGCTTCAACGCAAGTGGCAACAGAGAACCTCTGAAAAGCAAATAAAAACACACAACGTTACACTGAATACGCGTGCATTTGAATTTATTTATTTATTTAATACACACAGACTGACACAATCATTACAGGTACTGAAATATCTAAAGCGAGGGTGTAGTTACAGATAATGTACCAGAAGCGAATCTAGTGAGCTCACTCATGGAACTAGAAAATAAATCCGTTTTCTCAGCCATATCGATTTGGGTGATAGATGGCTGTGTAAAGTTTCGGGAATACTTACAAAATTAGTTCACACGTAGGCGAGAATATATATTCTGTAGTGGTACAATTTGCGCTTCACAGGATAATGCTACGGAATACATTACAATACATATTATAATATCGCTACCGCATATATATCGCGCTCAGGCAAGATGCGTTGGCATGCCCTGCAAATTTTTTTTCAAATCTAATTCTATTTTGGATGTATTGATATTAAAACGAAACTCTCATTTATGTCATGTGAATGATTTTTCAGCCCACTTTTATTTTGAAACTGAGATCTTTAGAATTTGATATTAATCGAGCATAATTATAGTGAATCTGTCTGTCAACCCACTATACTTAAAATCATGGGCTAAGCACCTCGATGATGATGGATGCATTGTGACAATTATTCTCGCTTTACTGTGAAATAACTCTACCTAGACCCATTTCTTAACCATTCAGATTTAAACGATTTAAGACCTGATACAAAATAAGACAAATGGTACTTTCGTGAGGACAGTAAGGTGAGGAAATCTTTTATAAATAAATAGCCCTATCTGTACCCCTTACACACTTTCCCAATAAATAACAGTGTACTGTAGCATTGTGATAAATTACTTCCACATCGACTTTGTTGTAGATTAGGATTTTTATGTTTTATAACATTTTTCACACGCTGTTTTGAATTCCAATGTAAGAAATAACCGCCGTGGATGGAGGGTTAATTAATTTGTTCTGTATTTTATAACAAACAGGAAAGCCGTGGAACAGTTTTGATGAACTTCGAATCACCGGTGACTGAAATCTCATAGACACGTAGAGGAATGTATAATTGTGTCGATTGAGTAGCCCCTTGTGTGTCGCGCGACCTCCTGGAGGTCGCTGTCAAAAACGCCTGTGTGTCGGCCGACCTCCTGGAGGTCGATCCCCCCACCACTGTTTTCCGATGATGAAAATGATGATGATTATTATTATTTTTTGAAAATATAACTATACTTATTATATTTTATTCTTTTAGCTTATTTTATTACGATTTTAGTGACAAAAAAACTTATTTTTAGTTTTATTATTAAATTTTTATTATAAAATTTATTACACGCGGAAAATTCGCGAAGGCAATCCAGAAGTAACTGACACATGCGCGAAATGTTACAAAATGGCGGCGACACAATAGGGGGTAGTAAATATCCAACTAAAAAATAAAGCTCCATAGAAGTTGAGGTGACGTTTTAATTCAACTTCTGACTTTATAGACGTTTAAATTACGTTTATACAACCAACCTAAGTACTATAAACGTAAGTTAAACATTTATAGTATAAAGCGTAAGTGGCGCACTTTAAAAGAGCTTTTGGTCGCGTAATGGTTTACATGTCACAAATTTAAGGTAATATAAAGGTTAATAAGTGAACAATCAGTTGTACAAAAAGGTACATGGCTAACATTTAAATGACCCAAAATTCGTATAAAGATTTGAGAATATACCTTTCTGTTTTATAAAAGGTTTAGTGTAACCCTTGTAGGGCGTTTGGTTGTCATTAGGGATGCATTAATGTTTTAAAATATTATCTATAAAATTTCGGTTGAACAAAAAAATAACAAAAAAAAGTAACTTAAATTATATAATATTGAAACTACAATTGAATCTTCGTTTAGTAGTTGGCTTCGTTTAGTATGAATTTACTTGCAAAAACTTGTATAGGAGGTTGTAGCTAGACTATTTAGTTAGACAACTATCTGATGTAATATGTCTATGCAACGAAAATAGTAATTATTAAACTATACACAACAGAAAATTGCGCCTGCCTAGTTAAGGAGTCTCCTGCATGAAACCACACTAATTCGAACTTAACCCTGCTAATCGCTGTGAAGTCGCAAACATTAGACAGATGTAATTGGGCACGTCTGGTTTTAGAGGCGAAGTTGCCACAACGAGGTAAGCAACTGCGACCCCGCCCTCGGGCCAATAATTTCGAATCGGAACAGTTAAAGTTCGACAGACTACGTAATTCCGTACCCTAGGGCGCTTCAATTGTTTTATGTTACATTTAAGCCTTCCACGACAATTCCAGGAAAGATTTCTTGATTTGAATTTTGGTCACAAAACAGAGAAATAGAGAAGTGATAAAAATAAAGAGAAATCATTATCCAGAAATTTACCTGGACCAACTGTGCCTGTTGAATAGAATACAGACTTATGTTGCTTCTTAAACTTCTGTTTTGCGGTGGGCCGGTATCAGATCCAGATCCGGACACGCAAAATTGTGGTCGGTTTGTTTGGTGGGAGAACTTATCTTATTCGTCATAACAGTCTTTGTAATTCGACCCACTGCTGGGACACAAGGCCTCTCCTTGTCACCGAAGGAGGTTTAGGCAGTAGTCCACCACGCTTGCCCAATGCGGATTGGTAGCCGGAGTATAAGGTGACCAATACCCCGTTGCTGATAAGTCGCCTTCTACGACACCCATTGGAGGATATGGAGTGATGCTATTCTACTCTGCCGGCATCAGGCGGCTGTTTTCATCTTCATCTCATCTTATTCCGCCTGACTATCTACCACTATCGTATAAAGACAGCCATAATATTAGTTGTTGTGTGCTTAACTATCGGTAAAGGACTCGGTAGTTGAAGGTAAAGTTCGCTAGGTACTACCAGGTATATCAGCTGAAAGTTTAAATACGAAATATACCTGATATTCCATACCAAAGAGACAGAAATATTTCTTCGGCAATTCTAGATTACTAGAATTACAGCAAAATATTTCTACGTGCGGTGTCTTTAACAGATTCAGTGTTCTACGCTGTGGTTAAAAGTTTCAGCAGACCAGACAGACTCACTTTGTTAAAGATACTGAGTGGGATTTGTGGTTTAGCTCCACACACATTTATCTAGTCAGTGATATTTACGGCTCGTATTGTTCCATCCTCTTTCTTACTAACCTTCATTTCTCCGTTCTTTGTTGTGTCTATCGTAATTTAATTCTAGAATGTTCTTCTTTTTCAGAAACAAATTGCGGACAGTATAATTACTGTAGCAGTCAGCAGATTATGCTGTACAAAATGTCTTCATATTTTCAATTTACTACAAATCAACATACTTATATTACAAGTAGTGTTGTATACTTTTCAAAATTTCAATATCATTTACAAAGATCAACTCAATCTCATTATCTTCTTTTAAATCAGATATCGTTGAAACTAACTTAAAATGACGCAGCGATCTATTTGTCCTTTTGCAAATAGACCAGCCAACGTAAAGCTTTAAAAAAAAATCTTAACTGCTAAAAAAACTACCTCAGAATTTGATTATTTGTTCAGAGTAAACGAATTTAAGTTTCTTTTAATCAAACACGTCAATCACGATCTCTCCTGAATTTTAAAGAGACGCAAAAGCAGGATAAGCACCTAAGATTGTTTACACAGGCGCTACGGTAAACAAGTCAATGGTTTTCAGTTTGTTTTCGAAGGATATCCGATGTCAAGTTGTTTACGAAAACCCTTAGCAGTCTCGTTCAGTTCGTTACAAGATTTTTTAAAATAATATTGGCAAACAAGCGTACTAGTAAACAGTGGACCAACAATTGAAGAGGTCTATGTTGCTGTTAACGTTAAGGCCATCATTTACAAGATACATGTACTGACTCCCTTTAATCCTATTACTTTTATAAGTGCGAAAGTTTGTATGGATTAATGTGTGTTTGTTACTCTTTCGACTAAAATTACTGAATAGATTTCAATGAAACTTTACAATAATGTAGCTCATAGGTACATCAGAATAACATAAAGGCTATAGTTTGAAATGAAATGAAATGAAAAAGCTGTTATTTAAATAGACATTGCTAAGTACTTTTACATTTTGTTCATACTAATCTTGCGCAGGCGAAGTTGCGGGTAGAAGCTAATTTTAAGTAAATTTTATTCTTCATACCTAATTTCTCCTTAGTAGAATGAGGTTTCTGACCTGAAACATACATTTCAAAAAGGAAACCAGATTTTTAACGGTGTTTTTTATGTACAGCTACTTGAACTATAAAGGTTGTAGCAAACTTATCAGCTCGGAAGCGTACCGCCTCTTTTTACTTTGAATCGATACCTGATACCGTTTCGTAGCGTTCATAGTAAAAAAGAGTCGTTTTCTTTCCTAGCTGATAAGTGCGACCTTTAAGGTTTATAACGCGTTGGCATTCAGTTGTATTTTTATTTCAGTCCTCCGTTTTATGTTTAGATGACGTATAGTGTCATTTACAAAAGAAAATGTTTCAGACGAGTCATCCTCCCACAATAAAATACCCTCACGGGACAATCCGTAAATTATACCGCTCTGTGGCATTATGCCCATAAAGATAGTCTTCGGATCGGACACGGACTTGATAAACAAACCAACTCGTAGTTAAATTGATGTATGGACTACCTACACGCCAAAAACCTTTTGCGAACACGAAACTATTCTCTTACAAAATACACTCTGTTCCGTTGCGATAGAACATAGATTAAATTGGCGATTCCTTGAGAAGCAGAAATATTAATTTGGCAAAGAAAGATACTGCGATGCCTCGCCCGAAGCGAGGTCGTCACTCAATTTTTATACCATCCTTCGAACTCTGTTTACTTTTGTTATGAAGATACAAAATTGTTTGTTCTATTGAAAGATTGGGCCTGGTTCGGACTCGCAATCTTCCGTAACGGCATCAAATTGGGGTTGTCAAAATCCTTTTTCATCGGAATGCCCTCGAGGTTTCGAATCACAGACAAAATAATTATCTGCGCTGTTATACAGGCTGTAAAATACATGAACAGTCAAACGAGAACCATGTATTCTATACATTCAAAATAAGATAGATTTACTAGGTGGTAGACCCATATGTAGGGACGTCTGGGTAGGTACCACCGCCTTTCTTATTTCTGCCGTGAAGAGGTTCGCTGTGTTTTGGATTGAACGGAAAGGTACCCAGTGTAATTACTGGGCATGGAAGGCAGATCATCTTAGTCCCCAGGATGGCAAACGCACTTGCGGTGTTAAGTGATTTACACTTAATATTGCCAGTGTCTATAGGCGGCGGTGACCACTTAACATCAGGTGGGCCGCAAGCTTGTTTGCCATCTCGTAACATAAAAAGAAAAAAAAAATAAGAAACATTTCAAAAAATAATTGCTGAGAAATGATTTTTATTTTTTGATGTCAAAAAAAAATGCAAATTGTACAGCATAATGTAAAGCGCTCAACTCGCACGCAACTCGCAAAACCGCGATAATTTTGCGAGACGGAGCAGCCCCGTTCGTTTGTGTCTAAAATAATGATAATGTTTGTTTGGACAATAATTAAGAAATAATGTTTAGAATATGTTTTCATAAGAAAATGAAAAAAAAATATATGAATTTGACCTTTAATAAAATCGTAACTATCAATTTCCCAGGTATAGTCTAAAGGAAAAAAAATGTTTTGATGGTGAGTAGAATACAAATGGTTCTTGTTTGACTGTTCATGTCTTTTACACTCTGTATAAAGTTATATAATTTTATTTTATAAGTAGACTCCTGCAAAGTTTAGTTGCTCAAATTTGGAGTATCTATAGTGGTAAATGTCCTCTCCACCGTACAAAAGGCCGCTGTCAATTACACTAGTATTACAGTATTGTTGTGTTTTTGTCTGTGAATAAGATCCCGGTGTGCCATGAGGTACAGTCACCAGAATTAATATGCACCCACTGCAACCACAGTTGACAGTGCAGCATCTTTATTACCTACGCAATAAGAGCTATGACCTGTCAAATGTACATTATTGCTCGTAACTGTAGGGGATCATAGTTGGGAATGTGCACACTTTACAACTTGATTCTATATGCTACGGTGGCACTCCCCATCGTGAAAACCATGTACATGTAGGATCGTATATCGCGCCATATAACAAAACGGAGTACAGGATTATAAAACGTTGCTGTAATGTGATGCGGCTAACTCATGTTCAGGCGGATTATGGTGGCGATGCGTTCTACAAAGCGACGTCCAACGTCTAGCCATAATGTCTGCATAAAAATGCAGGGTTTTTTTTTATGTTACGAGATGGCAAACAAGCTTGCGGCCCACCTGATGTTAAGTGGTCTCCGCTGCCTATAGACACTTGCAATATTAAGTGTAAATCACTTAACACCGCAAGTGCGTTTGCCATCCTGGGGACTAAGATGATATGCCCTCCATGCCCAGTAATTACACTGGCTATCTTTCCCTTCAATCCGAAACACAGCGAACTGCTTCACGGCAGAAATAAGAAAGGCGGTGGTACTTGCCCAGACGACCCTACATAGGGGTCTACCACCTAGTAGCGGGTGATTTTAAATTAATGTCGCAGCATATCGTATAATAGCTGGTTTGTAGCGTGTGTGAGTAGAATGTGACAATAACTTCACTCCGCTTGGTCATAAAAAAATAACCTAAAACTACCAATAATCAGCAATATCCATTCGAACATACAGAATAATAACTGAAAACAGAAGAATATCTGGCGAAGTTCGAGGAGAAGGCGTCGAAGGCATAAGAATTGAACTGCAATCCCACTGTGTGTTTTCTGTTTCAAGTGTGATTATTTTTATACTAATACCCCAAGTAGTGATTACCTATAAGTTTCATGTTTACATTCAGTTTCTGTTGGAATTATGTATAGGAAAGGTTTTCTGTATTGCCCTATATTTTGTGCTGTATGTTAGATTATTCTTTATACTATTATGTTTTTGTAATGATATTGTAGTAGTTGTTATTTCTTTGAGGTTATTTATTTTGCTTGTAATAGGGCGTTTTCTGCCCAGGAGGTTTGTTGTGGTAGCGGGCCGCAGATTTAGCGTCCCTGCTTTTGCAATTGACCACTTTGTATTCGTATACAAAGTATTAATGTATTTCTCCTCCTACCATCACTTATTATTCTGCTACACTTTGGTGTATTGCGTTAATTATTTTATGTTTTATATGTCAACTGTTCAATTGTTTGGGGCCTTGCGTCTACAGTTGGTAATTTCTATAAATTTCGCTAAGTTTCATATAAAAATTGCCCTGTTAATTTTATTATTTTCTACCTCGCATATGAATTGTAGTGTGCTAGTATATTTACATATTTATATGGTACTTTTAGTTATTGTTATTATATATAATGGCGAGTAGTACTGGGTTGCGAATTTACCATCAAAACGTTAGAGGACTACGGACTAAGACAGATGTTTTTATGCGTAATTTAAGCCTGAGTGATTATGACGTTGTTGCGTTGACTGAGACTTGGCTCCTGGACGGTATATCGGACTGCGAACTGTTTGACAGTCGCTATGTAGTGTGGCGCCGTGATAGAAATTATGTTACAACGGGTCTGACTCGTGGGGGTGGTGTTTTAATTGCGGCTCGTCGTGATCTTTTAGTCACTAATAAGCCCCACTGGCAATCAAGTGCTGAGGATATATGGGTCACTATATTTTTAAATGGAAATAGGCACTCAGGCCGCAAAGTATCCCTCAAATTACATATCTGCACTATTTATCTCTGTGATGAAAATCTAGGCAATTCTTTTAAAACTCAATTATGTAATTTTACAAATAATTTAATTTCCTTAGTTAATAATAATCCATCTGATAAATTTTTAATTGCTGGTGATTTCAATTTAAGCTCCATTGTGTGGGAACCTTCTTATGATGGGCTACAGGCCACGAACTTGTCTGGCGATATAGTATTTGATTTCATTAATGCACTAAATCTCTGTGGTATGGTTCAGTTTAATTCTATTTCTAACAACTTTGATCGAATATTAGACTTAGTCCTATCAAATGACACTGTGTCTGTGTCTGCTAGTGCGGATTCCCTTGTCCCAGAAGACCCCCATCACAAGGCCTTGGAACTAAAAGTTTCATATGTAGAATTATGTCCTCTTAACCTACCTGCACGTACTCGCTACATGTATCAACGAGCCAATTATGCTGCTATAAAGTCTAGTCTTGCGACTACTGATTGGGTAGATTTACTTAGCCACGGTACAGTTGATTCAGCTATAGACATATTTTATGATAATTTAAATAGTTTAGTCGAAAAATTTGTTCCAATTAGAATGTCCAAACGTGGTAGGTATCCATCTTGGTTTAGCCTGCCGTTAATTAAAATATTGAAAGAAAAAACCAAATATCACCGCAAAATCAAAACCTATGGTAATATATCAGATGTCAATTCATTCAGACTATTGCGTGATAGGGCCAAGCAAGTTGAGAAGGAGTGTTATGTTAAATATATTTCGGAAATTGAAAATTCTATTGAGGATAACCCTGGAGCTTTTTGGAAATATATTAAAAACCAGCGTGGTTCAACTTCACTTCCCACATGTATGTCATATAAGAATGAGTTATGTCATGATGGACAAGGCATTAGTGAGCTTTTTTCAGAATATTTCAGCTCCACTTTTTTAGATAGTAGTTCTACTTCTGGCCAGCTTCCACATAGTTCTGATTGCGACACGCCTGATGCTTTGTGTGATATTGCTTCAATTGAAGTGGATATTAACGAAGTGCGTAAGCTATTAAAAACCTTAAATCTAAAAAAATCTGCTGGACCTGATGACCTCCCTGCAATATTTATAACAAGTTGCGCAGATGAATTATGTGTTCCTGTGGCATTATTATTCACTAGATCTTTAAACGAGGGTGTAATGCCACTTAAATGGAAATCTGCTTTTATTTCGCCTATCCACAAAAAAGGCCCTAAGGATTGTATTGCAAATTATAGACCGATCTCGAAACTCTGCTTGCTTGCTAAAGTGCTTGAGCGGGTGGTTTATAATCAGGTTTACAGTGCTTTGAAATCTTGTTTTAGCCCTCATCAGCATGGTTTCCTAAAAAATAGATCCACTGTCACGAACCTAGCCGTTTTTACGGATTTCTTAACAGATAGGATGGATCAAGGTGATCAAGTTGATGCCATATATACGGACTACGCAAAGGCTTTTGATCGGTTAGATCACGACACACTACTGATGAAACTTCAAAAGGCAGGTATTAGGGGAGATCTATTTAGATGGTTCTCTTCATATATCCAAAACAGATCTCAGTCAGTTGTGTTTAGTGGTTACATATCTTCCTGGGCCAGTATACCATCGGGCGTTCCACAAGGTTCCCTTTTAGGACCCTTGCTATTTATAATTTTTATAAATGACATAGCTAAATGTTTTTTACATTCAAACTTCCTGCTCTTTGCTGACGATATGAAGGTTTTTCGAGTTGTAAATAACAAAGAAGATGCTTTAAAACTTCAGGAAGATTTAGAGAGACTGAATACCTACTGTCACCTCAATAAGCTTGATTTAAATGTTTCGAAATGCTTTTCCATAAGTTTTACTAGAAAAACACATTCATATCGTCACAACTATTATATTAAAAATAATGCATTATCTATTAAAGAAGAAGCAATTGATTTGGGCGTTATTCTTGACAATAAATTAATGTTTGATAAACATGTTACAATTTCGTGCAATAAAGCATCTCGTGCTCTTGGTTTTATTATGCGTTCATCAAAATCTTTCACACGTATGAAAACGATAAAAATACTCTATTGTGCTTATGTCCGTAGTCACCTCGAATACGCCAGCTCTATTTGGAACCCCTGCTATGATTTATATTCAACCAGAATTGAACGGATTCAGAAGAAATTTACCCGGTTCTTGAACTATAAATTTAAAATTCCTAAAATTCCGTACGAGCAACGATGTAGTAAGTTTCACATCTTAAAACTTTCAATGAGACGTAATATTGCGGATATTACATTGCTGGTTAAACTTATAAGGGGAATGGTCGACTGTCCAATACTAACCAGTAAAATTTCATTTAAACTGCCATCTCGTGTATGCCGTAATAATACTTATAAACTACTTAGCATACCTCTAGTACACACCAACTATAGACGCAATAGCTTCCTTATTAGGGCAAGAGAAGCAGTGAATAACGCATGTGTATATATTGATATCTTCCACGATACCTTAAGTGGCATAAGAGAGACGCTGTCGAGGCTTAATTAGTGTGGGTAAAATGTATGTTTGTATGTATGTTTTTGTAATTGTCTAATGGTTAATTGGGTATTAAGTAATAAATATTAAGTAGTATTAAGTACGAGTATTAAGTATTAAAGTTGTTGTTTATATGTGGTAGCTTGTCAATAGCTCTTAGAATATCACTATTGTTTTTTTAACATTGTTAGTAAGTAAGCTGTTAGCTATCCGAATAAAATAAAATAAATAAAATAAAATAAAATATTGAATTCTCTACGGAGTTATCGTTATTGATATTAGTCTGTTTAATCGAACGGAGATCACCACTTATTATTGGTAGGTTCGGGTTATTTTTTTATGCAGAGTGGAATCAGTGTCACCCAAAATTATGATGCCATTTTTGGAACTAAAACTTTTAATATAAATTTAAAAACCTTTGACATATTGACACGACACTAAATAAATTGGGACCAGAGTAAGAAACTGAAGAGTGCTCATCATCAATATTTAAAATGTTGTTTGCAATCGAAAAGGCCTTTGAAAATTATTGCTACCTTCGTCTAGTCATCGATCAATTCACCGGATTTACTTTAGTGATCTACGAGTATGTTTACTCTTACGACAGCCTTAAATGATTGAAATTGATCTATGATTCGAATTTGGAGGACAGCATGAAAGATTGGGCAACTTTTATTTCTTCCGACGCCCTATTTTGTTTTTGGAGATCTGTGTATTTGCTCCTACCACGATTTGAATCTCTAGAATAGAATAGAAATATTTATTTGTGGCACATAGGTACAAAATAGATTTTATACTTAATTATACAGATAATCCACGACTATGACCTGCTTTTACAGCATACAAATATTAACTGATTCTCATTTTTTCGGTAAAAATTCGAAATATAATGTTCATGCTAGTAATATATCATGCTAATTATCATTATTACAAGAGATATGTCAATTAAAAAAAATTATGTAGGTATGTCGATAAAAATAATGTCAATTAAAAAAGTATGTCAATAAGAAATAGTAATAAGAAATTGTCAATATCATAATTATAATGAAAAGAAAATCCCATAATTATTATATGACTAACCCTGTACAGTGTACAGTTTTATCTTTTAAAAAATCATCGACCGAGTAATGACCTTGTCCAGTAACAAACGTGAGAGGTGTTTCTTAAATAACTCTATAGTAGATCTCTTATGTAGGTAGTAATAAGATACTAATCTGAAGCTCAAGATTAATTTTTTTGTTACTCATCCTAGATTACTAGTGCATAAGAAGGCGTATCACTTGACATGAAAAGCGAAATTTATTAAAATTTAAATAGGTAGGCTCTACTTCACCAACTAGTGAAGTCCGACAACGAATCGGTCACCTAACCACTCTGTACAGTATAATATCTACCTATTGATTATAATACTAGTGAATACATAATGTTGTATTTATTATTCCGCCGTCTTGGTAGAGTGGTCAGTATAGCTACTTACACATCAAGCAGTCCGGGTTCGAGTCCTGGTAGCGGCAAATGTTTGAGTGACGAACACGAATATTTGTTGACGAGTCATGGTTGTTTATATATTTATTTATGTTAATTTATTAAAATATCTAAAAATTATTATGTATATAAAATTGCCCGTTAACACAAGTTCTTAATGATACTTAATTTGGGCTAGATAATTGGTGTGAGCGTAGAAATATATTATATTTTATATTATATTATTTGGTAATTGGCCAAACTGTTCCAAATTTGAAACACTATGTTACACACATATAGCTAAATGTGCCGAACGGTCCATCTGTCTTTTGTTTAGTAATCTGCGGCTCCTTGTATACCATACTTGTTAGTTTAGTTAGCTTGCACGAGTCCATTAATGATGATGTATGCAACAGTTGGCCCCTTTACCAAATGTCAAATATTTGACCAAGACTAAGAACGTTTATTTAGGACCTACGTCGTTTTACGAGGCACAGCGTGGTTGTACTATATGCAGTTACCATCAGTCAAGTTTGAATTATTTGGCGAGGCCAGTGTTGCAAACAAAAATAACGCTAACGACTTACTCGTACAAAAATAACGCTAGCCGATAACAAGCGTGGTGAAATAAAAGCGTATATTGGAAAACTTTGTTCGCTTCTATTATAATTCCTTTTGGCCACGTAGTACAGTCGCGGTTCGAAAATATTCGGCAGTTTTCAAATTGATTATTGTATCAAATTTTATTGTATCTTGTAGTACGATTCGAAACCAAATTACTTAGCACACAAATGCGTGTAACATTATAGGTACATACTTTAATGATAAGAGTTAATATAGTTACACTTTTGACCTCTAATCGTTTTTAAGTTTCTCCCGAGTTCTTGTTGTAAAAACACGTGTTGAGACAGACCATTTTTAACCCAAATCAACCGTACAATTTTTGTTATTTTAGTTACATTTTCACTTGACATTGGCAAAATGCGTACGTTTAATGCGACGCTACGCCATTAGTTAAGAATAGAATAGAATAGACCTCTAATCAATATAGTTTCCAAATCGTAATTTAGAATCTTTATTTAAGTAATAGACAGACTTTAAGTGGACTTATAAAAGCCATACTGTCAAAAACCCTATAGATTAATATCGAAATTAAACCTTTTAACAGCATTATCATTACGAATTTCAGATTAATATATTTTATATTTTTACCCAGACTGCTGGGATGATTTTGAGTGTACTATCTGACCTGGTGGTTGGCTTTTGTTTAGTGAAGGATTGTTATTTTTAGGGTTTGGTGCTCCTTTTATGTATGGGATAGGCTGGCAACCTGTAACTATTTGGAGACACTGCATGGCTGTTAATGTCATTATTAATGGCTTTATGTGTAACAAAATGATACGAAGGTTTGCTCAACCCCTAATGGGACTACGAGCGTGATCATATTATGTATGTATAAATAAATGATTGTCAGTGTGTGCCAGTGCTAAATATGGCTTACATTTAACACTGGCACATACTGACAATTATAAAAATTCGGTTCGATATTTCGTTGGAAATGAAACATTGGCATAATAATTTAAATGAAAGAAAACGGGATTCAAACCACGTACATTTGATTTTCGGTTGATCCGCGAAATATCGGATTAACCAAAAATCAAAGGTACGTGGTTTGAATCCCGTTTTCTTACATTTACATGATAGTAACCACGTTTAAAACAATGCATTAGCTTAATAACTCTGGTGCAAGTAAAAGCTGACATTGGGGCCGACAAGTTGACATAACTTTTCTTATCCCGACTGTACCTCTACCTCACTGTATTTTAGTTTCGCAACAACGGTGTTTCGCAACACATGCATGTACGTGACTGACCCTCGTTTCTAAAATAAATAAATGTGTTACGTTGGATCGTTTTACGAGACCGTAAAAACGCTAGTGACAGCCCCCATCTATATCATCGGTAATATTTGTTTTATGACAGACAGTTTTTTAGATTGTATAGTTTAACGGCAGATATTTTTCAGATATCTGTTTCTTATGGAAAATGTGTTGAAGATGTTTACGATTGACTGGCGATATTACCATAACTTACGTGCCATGATGCTATTCTTATTTGGGGTCAGCGTATGTTGTGAACATACTACAAAAAGGATTTGACTGAGAAAATTCATGACCGGCCGCCTACCTGACGCCACCATCCTTGGGAAAGTTGTCGTAGTGTATAGTTGATTATCATTACCCCCACCGTATAATAGTCTGAGTATTTGATTTACAACTCATAATTGTCTTATTGATGACTTTAATAACATAACTGCTGATAGTTTCCCTGGGTAACAGGTAGAAGTTTGACATATTTTGTACCTCTAGGATAATTGTAAAAATCTTATGCCTAGTTAGCAGAACTGTAGATAGATAAGTCATTGAAACTCAGTATTAATAGCTTTTACAAAATCCATGAGTTTTGGAGTAGTAATATTCTTACGCTATAAAACAGCTAAGGATTTGATTAATATGACTATTGCATTAAAAAATAACGGGAGTTATTAATTTAAAAACGTGTGAGCAAAATCTACAATTTATAGGTAAAAATATACTATAGCTCTAGGAAATCACTAGAACCCTATTAATAGGAGCAATCGCTTTGTTATCTTCACGTTTCGTACAATTTTCATTATTATAATAATTGTGATAACTTGGGTAAGTTCCCTATTTATGTACTTTAATTATCTTTTAGTTTTGCGCGAGCAATACAAAAAGCAACTTTAACGGATTTAGGGCTTGTAATTAGATTTCACATATTTTGTTATTATTACTGTCCGACGTTTCGTAACTCTTCCAGAGTTCGTGGTCACGGGACCAATAACGGGAAGTCTTGCCGTGACCACTAATGCTGCAAAACTGACGAGAAGACTTCCCGTGACAACAAAATTTAAAAACCGAATTACACGCGAGTTACTTCCGAAGTTGTTTTATTTACAACTATACCATTTGTTGCTATGCATAACATCATCAGATTTGTAGTATAGCTATTATGTATTATTAAATATACCTCCCGACTCGTCGCTATCAGCTTTTATGCTGATAACAACTCCAGCAAGTTAATTGGAGAGTATTAATATTGAGTTCGAGACAAAGTTCCGTGAACTTTGCCGACTGTAATCACTTCGTTCTACGTGTGCTGTTTACTTTAAAGGGTGGCGTTAAAGCTTAAAAGTTAGTAATTATCATGTAATTTCACGGGCGAGTGAATGTTAAAGAGATTTTAATGTGTACGTAAGTATTTTATCCAGGAGGATTTTTGGCAGTCCCTGAAAAGGTGGGTTCGTTAGCATGACGGTAGTTTCGAGATGTTAGATTTAATTTAAATCATTTTATTTTTAAAAAAATTAAAAAAAAGAAGGAGTTTCTGAATTCGTATTCATCTTTTTAAGGTATGTTGCCCGATCTCTCTAAGACGCCTGAACTGATTGTAAAAATTATTTGTTTGTTTGAAAGGGTTTACTTTCCTGGTCCCATGAAAAGTTTACATGGGTCAGTTCAGTAATTTTTTTAGAACCATTAAAAACACACAATTTGGATTTTCCCAAATTTTCCATCGTTATTCGTCGATATCTTCAAAAGTTGTTAACCAATTTCTAATTATTTTTAAATAGACACATTTTATTATTTAAAAAGTCCCGTTAAAGCTTTAGTAATTATAATTATTATCTAAATTATCTTCAACACACACACAGGGTAGAATAAAATATAATTTTCACTTCTCATGTTCGTAAAGTTCGTCTTTATGTCGTTTCTAGACTACATAAAATGGCTATTTTATGTTCTAGAGCATAAAGTAAAATTTTCTTTTTTTGACAAATATTTTTAGGCCCTTCTGGGAGGGGAGGGGTTGTGCCATCCGCATACGGTCCGTGCGGATGAATAAACGTCGGGAACGTTTATTCATCCGCACGGACACAACCGCCGATATGTGGAGAGAAGGGATCCGACAGTTTTTAGTGGGTATGCCAACCTTAAGGGTTGGTGACTCTCACTTAACCCTGGTGGGGTTCTATTACCGCTGCGGGTACGTATAAAACGTTTTCTGTCGATAAAAAAGGCCCAACCACCAACAGCCAACAATGCCCAATAAAACTTCACAGAATAACTTGCGATAATTTATTTATTTGCTTTAATTTATTTGTCTTGAACAAAACACACGACAAAAGTCATGAAACCAGATGAATGGATGATTTGTTTATGGTTCCATATTCAATATTTTGTTTTTTTGTTGTTGTTTGATAAGCACAACTGTTTTCCATTTTAAATACCTTAAATAGAGTTCTGTTTTTAGTTATATCATACTCGTATCTATTGTGTATTTCATAATAGACTTTTGTCTATTACATCGAACAAAGAGTTTGTCTTAAATTTTGCATCGCCAATGGAATTTCGTGTTTGGAGTCACTGAAAACGTTACAGAAGGCTAACGGTGAATCACGTGCTTATGAATGGTACAAAGCGTTCAAAAGCGGTTGAAATGTGACTGAAGATTTGTTCCGCTCTGGTAGTCCATCAACGTCTGCAACTGAAGTTAACATCGCAAAAGTGATAGAAGATAGCCGCCAAACTTTCTGTATCTCACGAGTCGATCCGTACCATTTCAAATAATCACTAGGGTATGAAACATGTTGCCGCTCGGCTAGTCCCAAAAGACCTGAATTTTCTCCAAAAACTCAATCGCATGAGAGTCGTTTAGGACATGCTAAAACGAGTCAATTCCGACCGTTGGGATTCATGAAACGCATTGTTGCTGGTGACGAGGCGTGGGTTTACGAGTTTGACATGCAAACTAGTCAACAAGCTTCGGAGTGGCTTCGGTAGAAGACATAAATGAGAGTTCGCGGCTAGAATAGAACTCAATTCCCGAAACAGCGTTTAAAAATGTTTTGATGATTGGATTATTCTTTAGCGTATGTGTATTGTTTCTGAAGGAGCATACTTTAAAGGTGATAAAATAAATATGGTTAAATGACTAACATTTTGTGTATTGATAATAATATTAAACGATTTTATTGCACACAAAAAGAAAAAATAATATACATATAAACAAAATAAAATCAATATACCTAACCACAGACTTGTACAAAATAGGCGGCCTTATTGCATACAAGCAGTTGCTTCCTGGTAACCTTGTGTTGAAGATGAAGAAAGACAAGGGAAACATACGGGTCCATATTGGCTCACATAATATTCTAAATTCTATTCTTTGTTTTACTACCGATTTGTGTTCATAATAATCACTCTTCATAATTTTATTTTTCATAATTTTAATTCATACATTTTTATTACTACCAACGGAGCTCATAACAGTTAGTGATCATATTTTTTTATTTATACTGTTAATAACCTTGTTGCTTACAAAAACAATGCACTCCGCCTGGTCATAAAAAATATAAGCCTAACCTACCCATCACCCAGCCATGTAGGTGCATAAAACACTAGACTCGCCCAAATGAATTTCAATGATTATGTTTTATGAAGTTATGAAGACTGATTTGTTATGAAGAATGATCATTATGGTTTTAAATGGTATGAGAAATATTTTCGGACCTCCAATGATAGGAATTGAAAAGTTATGAAAGAAAATGCGCACCCGAAACATACATAGAGCGCAGGAAAAAGAAGAAATTACACAAGAATCAATAATTAAGCTTATAACTAAAAATTTAAGCAATCTATACAGAAAACCTTATGCTATAGGTAAATAAAATCTAATAGCAGAAATTATTGGTAACATAGTTAAGGACGGATAAAGATTAAACGCACGAGATTAATCGTAGGTCTGAAATCGCGAAAAGATGTAACAGATAGCTTTCTTTAAAAGCGCACGCATAATGGACTTTTTCAGTGGCTGATTTTAAAAACGTAAATTGCTACATTTGAGTCGCGGTTTGTAAACGTGCGATTTTTGTGTGTCTCATAGTAATATTATAGTGGCGCACGCACAGAGCGGTTATCCGCATTAGGTTTTTTATTCAGTCTCGACTGGTCAAGCGCAGAGAATGGATATCATGTCGTCCGACTTAGAAACTCAAAGTTCTTTGGTCTGTTAGTGGACTCTTTTTACTTTCTCGTATACGTAGTATAGAGGAAGACTTGTAACCTTCAAAAAATTCAAACTCGCGAGTTTGATGGATTTACACGTTTTGGACCTCCCTGAGTCCAAAAATATTTTTTTGAATTATGCCTGTGTGACTGTGTGTTTGTGCGTTAGCACGATAACTCGAGTATGCTTTAAATTATTGCAACCAAATTGAACATGCATGTATGACATCAAAATATAAGGTTTCTATCAACTTTTGAGTCGTCGATCGCGAAAGTTAAGCAACTAAGTGCGTGGTCGGTACTTGGATGGGTGACCAAAATTTAACATCAAAATATAAAGTTTCTATCAACTTTTGAGTCGTTTTCGGTATACACGAGAAAGTTAAGGGGAGACCGCTCCAATTTTTTATTTTAAGACCAAAGCCACAACACACACTGTTCGCCAGAAATCCATAATGGTACTGAAATAAAATTAAGCTAAACGGTAGGCGCAGTGCATGTTTGTACGCGGTTTTGCGTTTTCAGTTATTTCCAAACAGTTAGCGTTCAAGCGTAGTGCACGCTAAGCCACGTACGTGAAGAGTGATTAATTATAAAAAAACCGAACAAGTGCGAGTCGGACTCGCCCACCGAGAGTTCCGTACAAATTTGTATGATTTTGCGGCATAAGCGGCCGTATTTTTTTTGCGTTACCTTCAAGGGACTGTACACTTGAGTACTTATATGGTTCTACTTTCAACTCGATACCTCTACTCGTTTTCAAGATAAAGGGTCTTGACAGACAGACGGGCAGACGGACAACAAAGTGATCCTTTAAGGGTTCTGTTTTCCCTAAAAATAGACAACGATTCTGCGGTTTGATCTTTCCATTTGAAAATTATGTTCACAATTTAAAATAATAAAATTAATTGTAAATTAAAAATATTTTATTTCATAAACATTCATTAAATGTAACTGTAGGTACCTGTTATCTACATTTTAAGATGTTTTGAGGACTCGCCATTTTATTATTACGATCACTCACGCTTAATCAGCATAATGAAATAAAATTAATGAAGAGGGTAGGCACATTAAATTTATCATGGCCCGGAGGACGGCTCTAAGCGATTACTTGACTATTTATCATTAATATTGTGTAATTCCGTCGAGTCTCAGCTACGAGTACTAATGAGTTCCTGGAACTTCCCGGGGAATGTGTTAGCTATTTAAGAAAATATATTGAAAACGGTTGATGTGCAAATAGAAATACAATTTGATATTGGATTTTGGAGAGGGGTTGTTGCCCGATTTATTTTCAATTAATCAACAAGAAAATTTACTTCGAACCTTATATATCTTTACATTAGAACATTATGTAGTATGAATTATAAGATAATGTAGTAATATTATATAGTGTAAGGTTTAATAATATTTGCTGTCTCCGAACGAATTTAATATCCTTGCTGGCAACACCAGCAGATATATAAGCGGTAACTTGGCGGAATCGAGTCACTTTGTCTCCGGCTGCCTTCGTGTACGGTCGACCTGACGTGGTGTGACTCGACTCTGGGCATTCAGTTCGTAGCCACCGTCTAGAGCGGACGTGTCATGCAGTTACATTCTAGTGTAAGTGATGTAAAATACTTATTACCTACTATTAGGAGTGCTTCTTATAATTGTGATTAAAACAAAGTAACTGAGTATATGTATTTCATTATTAACCTTCTTGGTAGATAAAACCCTACAATAGTATGAATTATAATGTTAGCTGAGATGTTGAAATCAGCAACATTACAATTACAGGGCAAAAACGAAAAAAATTGGAAACATCCAAAAAGTCACTTTCGCACAAGAAGATTATATTTCTTTCGCATCTATATTTAGCTACTAATATGGTAATCTGTGATGACAACAGCATTTCCAAAGAGGGTTAGTGTCAGGTAGGCTGCCTTTAAATCATTAAAACTATGCAAAAACCCATTGCACCAGAGCACGAAGAAGAATAAATAAAATTAAATAGAATTTACTTGCTCGTAAATTAATATAATAATTATAAAAAATATCTGAAACATTTTCACTTGAAGCGTCCAATTACTTTTCAAATAAACTCAACGCAACAGAATTACACGTAAACGCTTAATGTATCTTAAAACACTTACGAGCTTTATCTACAGAATTAATAGGCATTGATGGCAACGATTACACGAAGTAATTCGACCGACAAAACTCACGTAGGCTATATTCGCTAAGTGCTTTTACTCTGTGTGTTAGCTACCTCAAGTATTTACTTAGGCTTCGTTTATCCACCTCATAACAATTTATTAGTACTTGTTGCACGTAAGCTTACGAGATTAATCCTGAGCGACTGCGGTAAGTGCTATAGACACAGAATTACGAAAAGCCGTGTGGTTATATGCGTTGTAACACACGAGTACTATAAGCAGAGGCTTCAAAGTGGTTAAAATTAATAAAGAATAGGTACTTAACAAGACAACACCATTTATTGTATTAACTTTACTCTTCATAGTAGAAATAAAATGTGAGGTAATAAATTCAGTGAGAGTTGCGTACTCAAATGCTAAATTACCTACAACAAATGAAAGCATTGTTTTTGGTATTCCATTTTGTAACAATATCACATTGCGACCCGCAAAATTATTCGTATTACGTCCTCGACAGTTCTCAAAAGCCTTCATTTCAGTTACATCTATTAAATTTTCATAGTATATCGGGTGTCACTTCACGCAACAGCAGTGAGGATCAAAATTCGAGCTCAAAACAGCACGTAGCAACTTTAAATTTAAAACAAGTTGCGAGACGACACCTGACACAAATGCTGGTGTAAAATTGAAGGAACACCGAGTGCGATCTCCCGTAGTGAAACACAAAGGATCTTGGTAAATTGAAAGCTGAAATAGAGAATATCGGAGCAATACATAGTGTTGGGCACGGAATAGATAAATAAGTGTTGGGTGTCTTGTTATGAAAATATCTTACACATAAACTGCCCTGAGCCCTAATGTGGGTCAAATATATTATGTGAATTAAAATAAAATAAATAATTAATATTTGTTTACTAACACTAGTTATAAGATCACTGTTACTAACACTATGGACTGTTTTTTAGTTGTCTAAATAAATGAAATTATTATTATTATGTCCTTTATTTCATTTAAAATACATACAAAATTATATTTCTAAATATTAAATTTTTACAATTTATAAACACTAAAAAATATAACATTTAAAAATACAAAACTGCAGTTCCCCATCGGTAGCAAGATCCCGGCTACCGACGGTTAAGGATCCAGAGACAGGAACCTCCTCACTATACGGACCGTGTCCAGAAGTACTGCCTTCTGCATCTGACTCTTGATCCAACCACCTAACGCGAGCCTCTTAAGGTGTTTATCGAGGCTTTTGGCTATCAGTCCATGTGCAGATATGACTATCGGCACAATAATTGCTGAATCGATGTCCCACGATTATTATTATTATTATAAACGATGTAAGTGTCGCTTCTATTAAACTGGATAAACCTGACCATACTTTTCTATCATCATCATCATAAAGAAAAAAACTGTGGGTACTTTAAAATAAATGTGTGTTAAAGGTTTCACCTTTCAAGTTGTTTACTTACAGTTTGCCATCAAAAACAGTTTCGATATTTGCATACCTATACAAACACATATTAACCTTTTTTCTAGATACAAAGATGTAATGACATTATTACCTACTTGAAAGTTACGATACATGGAACATAAATATTTTGTTAAAACACCGTTAGAGTGTAACCTCGCTGTAAACAAGCGTCTATTACATTACAACTAGGCTGGCCAAATGCTTGTCTGCCAACCACTATGTAGCTAAAAACATTTCAAGAGAGGCTCAGAACCTAAGTGTCTGAACACAATTTAGTTGTTAAATTGTCATGTAATTTAAGTTAATAAGAAATTTCGTTCTCAGAGGGAAAGAAACATATTAGTTTGGTGATTTGTTTGTTCGTTCGTTTCATTTTAAAAAAATGCAAAATGATCCAAATATTTTCCTAGTACACAAAAGATCACAAAGAAAAGATATTCCTATCAATAAATAATGTAAAAAGTTCTGGTTTGAAGTAAACGCTTAAGCTTACTCCATGACTTTAATAATATCAAATTTCCAAACAAAAGTCCGTTAAAGAACACCAGAAGTTTTCCAATCAGAATATCTAAATCACGATACAAACTCTGTGATATCCCAATCAATGCAAGCAAGGTTTACGCTGCAAACTTTCCTAAGGAAATTGAAAGTATTAAGCCATGTAGTCACGCAGAGTACGACGTACTATAATCAGAAATGAGAAGATCCGCAGAAGAACCAAAGTGTACGACATAGCCCAAAACAACTGCAAAAGTTAAGTGACAGTGGGAGTGACAGTGGGAGTGACAGTGGGCAGGGCATATTGCTCGGAGAACAGATGGCCGATGGAGCTGAAGAGTTCTCGAGTGGCGAACACGTACCGCATGACGTAGTCAGTGGCAATTCCTCTCAGTAGGCGAGGTTGGCGCCGCCAAACCAAATTTGAACAAAACATAGTTTAGTCTTATTACTTATGTTCAATACCATAAATTATATTTTTGCCTGGCTAGCTAACACCATTTTATTAAAATCTGACGACATAACAAAAAGTGTTGACAGACACTAAACAGCTTTATTTACGTGGACCCCAACCCTAAAGTGAGGCCTGCACATGGATTGGCTCCCCATGTGCACATCGGAGACCCGCCGTCTGGGGATTGCCCTAGTGCTTGCGTAACAGACAGACAGACAGAGTTACTTTGCATTTATAATATTAGTAGGGAAGTAGGGATTAGCTTTTGCCCGTGACTTTGCTTGAGTTTATTTTTGCAAGGAAAAGCTAGGGATCTTATGTGTGTTTGTATGTTTCGCTTTCACGCCTAATCCGCTTAACCAATTTTGGTATAGAAAAAGAAAAGAAGATTGCAATAGACAAAATTTCCTTGCAAAAATAAAAGCGAGCACAGTCGCAGGGCAAAAGCTAAGTTCAAATACGACACATTTTACGTATTCATCTCGTTTATATTACGCTTTAACATTATTATTCATTTGGAACGTAAGATCGTTTATTCCAAGTACCTATAAGACATTGAATCTAGTTATAAGAATAAATTGTCGACGCTCATTATTTTCGAGGTAGGCCGTTTTAAATTAAAAGATGTACTTGACTGAATATAACAAACGAATTTAATTTCTTTGTGTGGCTATTATCTCGGTAAAATAAGTAAAACGAATTCTTCAAGTGTCTAAGCTGAAATTAATACTTAAGTCATAATTTCATTTAGAATGTCTGTTGGCTAGAATTTATGGGGCAGTATTAGTTAGCTAAATTGGATTAATTAAATTGAATAATAATTTGTGTATTTATAGCCCCAAGGAGGAAACTGTCTTGTGAGTTTTTAACATAGATTACCTCCTAATAGATACCGCATGAATACATATTTGTTAACAACCTAGTTCACTAAAATTGGCGGTAAGCACGGGGTGAGGGGCACTTACCTGACGCGCTGTGATTGGTTATTTCAAAGTACAGCTAAAAGATAGTGATGTAACCATATCATTTTTAAGTATCGACTATAATCGGTAATTTTGCAAACGATATTAAGGATTATCAATGAATATTTTTCAGACACATTTGAATGAAAATAATGTATAGTATACTTATATAATAATGATTTCAAACATACGTAGGTATATATAAACAAAATGCCGAAAGTAATTGATATTTTCATTTATTTTGAAATATGAGGGATATGATATCGCCGTATAATACCTACAATGTCAATAAAGTAACCCAAACTTATAATAATAATATAAGTGACGACAACCTTGTGAAGCTGAAAAAGATGAAGAAAACAAATATCTTGATTTACACGAGATTGTTGACATATGGGACATTGATTTAGCAATTATTGTTCCGATAGTCATATCTGCACATGGACTGATAGCCAAGAGCCTCGATAAACACCTTAAGAGGCTCGCGTTAGGTGGTTGGATCAAGAGTCAGATGTAGAAGGCAGTACTTCCGGACAAGGCCCGTGTAATGAGGAGGTTCCTGTCTCTGGATCCTTAACCACCGGTAGCCAGGACCCTGATCTTGCTGCCGATGGGGAACCGCATTTTTATATTTTTAAATGTTATATTTTTTAGTGTTTATACATTGTAAAAATTTAGAAATATAATTTTGTGTGTATTTTAAATGAATTAAAGGATAGGAAAGGAACCTACAATTTTTCATTTCTATAAAACAGTAGCAAATTTAAGCAATTAGAAAAAAAAAACGGTTGTAAAACCGGGTAGCCGCTTTTAAAAAAGAAACCCGAAATTAAAAACCGGTTTTTGCCTAGCTGTGAACAGTTTCGGCGATATAACATCACCCTGTGTCACGCCTCGCTAGAGCTGTATGGGTTTTGAGTTCTGGTCCTGAAAGCGGACTGACATAGTGGCGTTTTCATACAATGACTGCAACACTTGGATGTGTCTATAGTCAATGTGGCACCTCTGGAGTGACTGGAGTATGGCCCAGGTCTCGACAGAATCGAAGGCTTTCTCTTCGGTCTTCTGTATAACCTGCCGCAGCGTATATATGTGATCTATAGCACTGAAGCCTTTTGGGAATCCGGCTTATTCGGGAGGCTAGAAGTCATCAAACCTGTGCGCGAACGATTCGGTGTAACCCCCCTCAGAAGCTCCGCTGTAACTCCGTCGTCACAGAGGTACACTTATCTCGTACAGGCTGATGTTCGGGATATTTGCGGTATAGTGTCGGGTCAATTTGGCTCTTGGTTCGGTGGCCTGCAGGACTGGTGTGTGTGTGATGTCGCGTAAAGCTGTTAGTAAAAGCTCAATCTCGATCAAATGTATGTGTGAAATAGTACAATAAAGACTTTTTTCTATTTACATTCGAAACATTGACAACCATCAAAATAATTATGTCAATACAATGACAAAATTTTCTGAACGAACCAACAATGACAACCATCAAAATATTAAAATTTAACCTCTTCGAACGTCAAATGTTTGACAGGAAAGTAGGCAGAACCGTTTATATGAGAAAATGAAAATGTTGGTTTTACTATTATTCTCGCAAATTTTCCATATTTTCTCACCGTTTAAACCTTCCCTGGACTAAAAAAATTGGTTGTCTGTAAAGTCGGTTTACTGACGATAGTTGAACGTGACAACGTCTTAAGAAAATACTGATGGAATGGTAGCATTTTTCAAAAGAAAAATTTAATTTCATTTGTTTAATAGATTTCGCATTATAGTATGAATAAACTTGTAATAAAATCTCTTTGGCTATACTATTTGTATCTGGCTGGTTTTGATATCATTGAAAGTTTAAATTTTAAAGAACATAATTCCAAATTCAAATTAGAGAATTAGATTCAGAGCGAGGTAACGCCGCATGACGTCATGTTTTTTCGTGCGTGCAGCCGGCTCTATCGAATTATAAGACGTTGTCACGTCAAAAAATATTTCAAAACTAAAATCAGCTAAATCGGCCCAGCCGTTCTTGAGTTTTAGCGAACCACAATTGATTTTTAAATATATAGATTTCCACCTCATCAGTCGCCATCATGAGGACTGTTACCAATCAATTATCTCCAAGCACTCCCTAAATGAATTAAAATGTGGGACACCCAGATTTAATGCTAACACCAAGATAGGAGATAAATACCTAGGACATGACTGTATGGGTTAGATCGCTTTGCTTTTTCGTTCTATGGAGATGAAATTAAGAAATAAATGGTCTTTGAGAAATCTCAAAATAATTTGCTATAAGGTTTTACTATTAACATATTTCTCCGATTGCCAAATTAAAATTCATTAATACCAGTGTTTTTCGGTTATATTCACTATTCAAATATAATATTATTATCATTATATGTTAACTTTTAACAAAATGTTAATTTTAAAACATGGAATTATCGATTTTATAAATATTTTTTTTATAATATCGTAAATTACTACATTTTGATATAAGTAAAAATATTCGATACATAATCGAACATAAAAATATCGGTATCGATACGGATATGAAATATAAGTCATGTCACTGCGCTTTCTTTAAACAGAGACAACATTATAGTACTAAATAAGAGTAAAAGAGACAGTGTCAAAATGTCGTCAACGCCCAATTTGTGACGTAACTTGTCAATGTTGATTTTAGCCAGTATAAGTTGACCTCTGATGCAAATTTGAAAAATTTGTAATAGAAATTATAATTTTCTTACCGGTGAAATGTAGGCTACCTTTTTGGTAATTAGAGGTCTTGGGTGATTTTCCACGCCACTTTACAGCACAGGAAGCCATTGTAATGTTAAAACTAATGTTTTTTTGTGTCCAAACCAGTGCATAAATCTAGCGTGTTTACGGGTCACAGATTTGGTCGAGACTAATGTTAAGATTATTGGAGCAGTTTTACATGCTAGCTAAAGCAAGTATGTGTCGTGCGCGTCGGTTGCCTTGTATGCGGTATCTATTAGGAGGTAATCTATGGTTTTTAAGGAGCAGATGACGCCTTACGATTAGGCTTTGTTATGTATTAAAATGGTTCCGTATTTTTGGCTTTGATGTTTCAACTAACGGGTATCTAATTCTTGATTTAAAACAGTCTATGTAGTTTCCGGTGCGCGATAGAACTGCCCCTCCTCATCTCGTGATATTATAATATAATAATAATAAACTTTTATTTCAGGCTACTAGGGCCCATACAATAAATACCTTATAAACTAACATACATATTGTTATATCATTTTTGTTAGTAAATAACACTTAAAACTTATGTTAGTAAATTACTTAATTTACACGATTTGACGGCGACGTGTGACGCTTAGTGGTGTCAGGTAGACGGCCTCGGAAGCGCCGGAACCTTACACCTTTCGGCCAAAATTCTTCCTTCATGAAGGTCGTCAGATGGTCGGTCGGTACTCTCACCACAAATGAGTTAAAATTTACACTGTGGTGCGACTCCAACCGTTCGACCCTCAAGAGGAACTTGGTCTTGACTCGGATGTACTCTGCGATCTCCTCTGCCTTCGTAGAGTAATGCAGCCGGGACACGTACAGCAGCGTCGTTGGTACAGCAGGACGCAGCAGGTGGTTAGGTCCGGTCGGTGCAACACCACATAAATTACGGCGAGTGGGCTTCCTCTTCTTCCTCTCCACAGTTATGAACCCCTCCTCGTCACAACAACGATGCGGCGGTGCAGCAGCGGTAGCTTCTTGGGTGACAGCCCTACTACCCTTCTCCCTCGTTTGAGTCGTTTGCCACCCTAATTGGGTGGTGACTTCAACGCGGGGACAGGTAGCCGTAGCGGCAACCTGAGGTGTCGATGTGCTGACACGTGCAGTCTCCGGCGGGGCGGACGCGCGGGTGACGGGGCTCAGCGCTTCGCGTTCGGTGTCGGCGACCGGTGACGCACTCATATGCGCCGACTCAAAACTGCCGACGGAAGCATTTTGCGCCCCGCGACGTGTGTTTACGTTAGAGGCCTCGGGTGACCTACTTACCGAAGCAGTGCTTAATAACACTACCTGGGCACGTAACTCACTGATGGTGTTGTTAGACGCCTCCAACTTTTCCACAACTTCAGCCAGACTCGATTTAAGGAAGTTGATGTCTTTCAACAGCCTGGTAACGTCAACGTGGTCGAAAGTGACGGGGGGCAGCTTGTGCAACTCCTTGGCCACAAATGAGGGCACGTCATCAGGATCGACCTCCTTCAGCAGGGTGATGATATCCTGCAGACTCTTTTGGGTTCCATCTCTCCGGCGTGATGGCATCTGGTCGAGCTTACCGACTGCCCGGAAAAGCAGCTCCTTGCCGCTGCAAATTTCATCCTCCTTGAAGTTAGATTTGCAGATCTGCAAGATGCTGACTTCATCCATGGTGTCGATGGCGTTTTGAATAAACGCCAGTAATTCGTTAACTATGAGCTGTGAGGAACTCATAATTATAAACTCGCGCTACGGCTACTGCCGCGCAAATCGCGAATGTGCAAAACAATTCTCACTACACAGCGACACACGTCCGTCTCCGAGCGCGCATCGCGGTGAATGATTATACAAAGCTTAATTTTATTTCGACTGGTGTTGAACTTACCACAATGTAAAAGAGCATTTGGCTTCTGTAGCACAGGTTATCCTATCTCAGAAGTCAGGGCTACATTATTCTTTGTATTGGTAACAGTTGACATCGATGATATCGTAATCTTGTCACTTGTGTGTCTAAAAGATCTCGAGATAGTTTCCTGAAAATTTATATACTTAAACCACTAAAAAGCAAAAAATAAATTATTTTTAATTAAAAAAAACCGCATTCAAAACTAAAAACGGAGAGATAAAAATTATGTTTATGAAAATCTAAATGATTTTTTTGAGGTCGATGCCAACCTCAATATTTGGAATAAACGTTGTCACTTGTATTTGGGACCGACCTCAAAAAAACAGATTTTTATAAACATAATTTTTATTTCTCCGTTTTTAGTTTTGAAGGCGGTTTTTTTTATTTAAAAATAATTTTATCTTGAGCTCTCACTCAGCTCACGCCTTGTAGTGCTAACCTTACTTCACCGAACACGATTTGGTGATCATTTACTAAAGTTGGTTTTAAATTAATTTTTTTTGGTGCTTTGTATATTAAATATACCAGGATTGCCGAGAATTATAATTATTCCTATTCCTGCCTATTCTCTAACTTTTTTGACACATGAAAGTGATAATCACCGAGTGAATTTACATATCCACTACTGTTTTTACACGACAAGTGTCATAATAGCGCGTCGTGTAAAACAACAAGGGTTATGTAATGCACTCGGTGAGTTTCTCCCGAGTTCTTGTGGCAAAAACACGTGTTGAGAGACTCCATTTTAACCTCAATCTACCGTACAATTGTCGGTTACTTTAATAAATTTTTCACTTGATATTGGCGCAATGCGTAATCTTTATGTGTCGCGATCGCCATTCGCTTAAAATAAGAATAACAATGCACTCGGTTATTAATCACTTTCAACTGTCAAATAAAGTTGACGAATAGGCCTACTGGTTATTGCATTGTGTTTGTTGAATTATTGAAGGTTCATTTGCCTCTGGGTTTGGTGCTCTTTTACGTAGGCGACAAGCTGGCAACCTGTGACTATTTGGAGTCACTGCATATATACAGCCAGTGCAACTTTATGTGTAATTAAATTTTACCTAAGGCTCTTCTCAAGCCCCCTTGGGAATACGAGCGTGATCATAATATGTAGGTAGGTATGTATATTTTTTTAGTAAGAGAACTTGGAGATTCAAATTATTTGTTCCCCATTTATTTTATGATTATGATAATCGGTCATTACCTATTACTAGTTACATGATACAATTTTGAAATCTCTGATAGCGTTTATTTATACGATTTTATATAAGATTTATATAAGAGTATATTTCACGATCAACGAGAATTTTATTACGTTATTTTTTATGTTTAAATTTATAATTTATTTAATCAATATATATTATTTTCAATACTAAATTTATAATTGTAATTGTTATTTAAATCCAAAATTTTAATTGACATGTCATTTATTAATATAATTTGGATCCATATTATATCCATAATGTATCCGTGTATGATCCAAAGTTGATTGAAATAAATGACATTATTATTATTACTCCTGTGCATTCTAGTCAAGGATAAAACATATTTTTAAACGTGATAATATAAATTTAAAATTAAACAAAATGTAACCTCAAAAACTGGATACATATGTTCATCTTATCAGCATTATAGGTACCTACTGTTGGAATTTTATTCGCCTCTACTGCAAGTCTTTTTTTTTTTTTTTTTATTTTTTTTTATACCACTTTGGTGGCAAACAAGCATACGATCCGCCTGATGGCAAGCGGTCACCGCAGCCCATGGACACTTGCAATACCAGGGGTATCACACGTGCGTTGCCGACCTAGCAAAAACTTTTTCACACCTTTCTTGAAGACGCCCATGTTGTAGTCCTTAGGGAAAACCTCGACAGGGAGTTCATTCCACAACCGAAGCGTACGCGGAAGAAAATTTCTTCTGAAACGCATAGTACGTGACCAACTCGGTTCCAGTGTGTGAGGATGAATACCCTGCCGATGGCGAGCGGTGCGGTGATAGAAGGAAGCTGTTGGCATCATGTCAAATAGTTCCTCAGAACACATTCCGTTATACAGCCGATAGAAAACACATAAGGAGGCAAATTCTCTCCTAAGATATAGGGGTTCAATATCGGCGGTAAGCATTGGATCATCAACGATTCTCACAGCTCGTCTTTGGACCGCGTCGAATGGTGCTAATTGACATCTTGGTGCTCCAGCCCATAAATGAGAGCAGTACTCCATATGAGGCCTGACTTGCGACTTGTACAATATCAGTCGTTGCCCAGGTATGAAGTACCGCTTCGCTTTATTGAGCACGCCGAGCTTTTTAGATGCCAGTTTGACCTTACTTTCCAAATGACTGCGGAACTGACCATCACAGGAGATTTCGACACCAAGGATCTCAATGCTTTTTGAGATGTTAAGAGATGTGTTGAGGAACTGAGGGACTACATCAAACGGGGTTTTTTTGGCGGTGAACGCGCAGACTTGTGTCTTTGTAGGGTTAAATTGGACTAAGTTTCGCTGACCCCACTCGGATACGCTGTTCAAAGTGTCCTCAACTTCAGACACAAGCCGTTTGCGACATTCTTCCACAGCATACCGAGGGTTGTTTGCACGACCCGTATAGTAAGCATCCCCTGTACTGTCATCCGCATAACAATGCAGGCCGTCAATGGATAGCATGTCATTGACATGCAGTAAAAACAATGTCGGGGAAAGTACCGAGCCTTGCGGGACGCCTGCATTGATGTCCATCCTATCAGAGCAACAGCCGTCAACAACAGCCACTATGCTTCTATCGGACAAAAAGCTAGCGACCCATCTGCACAAACCCTCGGGAAGTCCGTAAGCTGGTAACTTCGATAGAAGACCCCCATGCCAGACCCGGTCAAACGCCTTCGCTACGTCTAGGCTAACAGCCAATGCCTCTCCTTGACTCTCAATAGCAGAAGCCCACCGGTGTGTTAGATACACTAGAAGATCACCAGTTGAGCGACGGTGGCGAAAGCCGTATTGGCGGTCACTAATAAGATCGTGATCCTCTAGGTAGTGTAGGAGTTGTGTGTTAATCACACGTTCCATCACCTTAGAGAGAAGGGAGGTTATAGCGATAGGCCTGTAATTTGACGGATCTGATTTATCGCCCTTTTTGGGCACAGGATGCACATGGGCAGTCTTCCATGAAGACGGAACCTTCCTGGTGGAATAAGAGAGCGCAAAAAGGCGCGTTATCACAGGACACAACTCGGGAGCACACAACTTTAGCACCACTGCCGGTATGCCATCTGGCCCGCTCGACTTATGAACGTCTAGAGCTAGTAACTCTCGCCGAACCACGCGCTGCGTGATAGAGATTTCCGGCATAGAGTAACCGCACCAAGGGATGGCAGGTGGTTCGGCTCCTCCATCGTTCAAAGTCGAGTTAGAGGCAAAGAGCGAACCCAAAAGATCGGCCTTCTCCTTAGCACTGTGGGCCAAATTTTCATCAGGCTTACGTAGTGGAGGTATGGTCGACCGACAAAAGTTTCCCTCGGCAGCTTTCGCGAGTGACCAGAACGCGCGACTCCCAGAAGGGTATCTCGCAAGTTTCTCGCCAATGCTGCCGATAAATTCGAATTTTGCTCTGGCAATAATTCTCTTACTCTTCCTCGAAGCAGCATTAAAAATACGCTTCACCTCAGTAGTGTTCGGATCCCGATTATTTCGTGCCGTGGTCCAAGCCTCAAATGCAGTTTGCTTAGCAAGACAAGCTTCCCTGCATGACCGATTAAACCACGGTTGTCTCTTTGTCCCGGCAGCCACTACCCGGTTTGGAATGTAGCATTCCATGCCGGCTAGGATCGTCTCAGAGACCGCAGCTGCACAGGTGTCAGGATCAACTGAGGCAAAGCACAACTGCCTCCACGGGTACGATGCGTAGAACTCACGCAATCCATCCCAGTCTGCTGACTTGTAGTGCCATACTCGACGTCGAGTGGTGGCTCGATGTAGGCTGGGCTTCGCATTAGGCACTTGGGTCCGAACGAGGCAGTGATCCGATGTGCCAAGTAGCGCATCTACTAAGATTGTGTATTCATCCGGAGCCGAGGTCAGCAGAAGGTCAAGTAATGAGGAGGTATGGCCCTCAATATCTGGTATTCGTGTTGGAGAATGAACCAGTTGTGAGAGACCATAGGTCAGAGCAAATTCATAAGCTAATCTCCCTGCAAAGTCAGTGGATCGCGAACCTAGCCACTCTGCATGGTGGGCATTAAAGTCTCCCAAGATCACTAACTCTGCAGAAGGATAACGCTCAAGAACTTTGTCAGCCGTCGATTGAAGGTGCTCAAAAAGTTGTGTCGTGTACGTATCTCCGCCATGAGACCTGTATAGGCACGCGTAGATTCTGGTGTGGCCCCCATGATCCGTGCGTAGCCACATAATTGACAGATCTTCGTCTTCAAGGCCTCGAAGTCGGCGACAACAGATATCCTCCCGAACGTACGCGCACACACCGGCACGACGCACAAAATTGTGCTCGAACTTGTACCCGGGGTATAAAAGGTACGACGTGTCTGCCGGGCAAGATATCTGTGTCTCCGTAAGAAAAAGTATGGTCGGCTTTGCAGATTCGAGATGATGATGAACTGCGTTTAAGTTGGTATGAAGTCCCCTGATATTGCAAAAATCCACATTTGTGGATGGGAAGGCCGCTGTTATACTTCTTTTTTTATTTTTCTTGGCCATAATTGATTCTGTGTGAAAAGTTTATAAGGAATCGCTATACACGCAGCACAAGGGACAAAATGCTGTACACCACCTGACAATGCTGTCGTGCGGGTACGCGACCTGCTGGCGCGGCGGGCGGAAGGGCCCCCGGTCCCCACCTGGTGCAGCAGCCAGGTCCACTCCGGTCTCCTTCTCCGGCATGACTACCACACCAGGGACTTTTCGCAAGGCTGGCAGTTCAGCCTCCCAGGGCGGAGATTAGAGTAATCCCTGGGTTCGGGAACCCGTTCAGCCTGCGGGCGGCCAGCGGTCAGCCGTTTCACCGGGTCTCCCTGACCGCCGCGCCAACACGTCGCCCCTACACTCCCGAGTGACAGTGAGAAACACAGCCGGTCCCCTGTGCTGCCAGTATAGCGCTTCCTAGTGGAGCGCCAGCACCTTGCTCACCATTAGAAACACAACACAATCCGAAAAGAAGTGTTATTTCACTAAGGTCTTCTGCAAGGTGGAGGTAACTTCCCTGGTTCGAGCGGCTCCAATTCTCCTTACCCACGTGAAGATAAGGTTAACTAAAAGAATTAAGGTCAGCATTAAACATACAACTGGCGAATTCCACCTTAGTCCGTTGCAATAGCAGCGTTTTTGTAATTTAGCTATATATACCTGATAATCTTGATATGTAGCTACATACAAGATGCAGACTGATTTTCGAAGCAGTTGCAAAATAATTCTTATCAGAACCACATAAGGTGTTAAAGTGGAAAGCTTTCTATAAAGTTTAAATCGAAATGCTTAATACTTTATGAGGTAACTTCCAATCTTAAACGGTCAAAGGTCGCTGAAGATTGTGACTCGGATAACTATTAAGACAAATTTGAAAGAGAACTGTGCTTTATCTAACTATTAACGAGTCTGCGAGAACTTTGGCCACAAATTAATAGTATTGCCTTTCGAGTTTGCACTATTGTTCTTGGCTTCGCTCGCGTCTGAGAGTTTAGTTAGAAACCTCATTGCTATGAGAAGATAGATGGAAGAAAACGTTGAATAGCGAAGAGTAGATGATTGTATTAAGATATTCGAAATCAAAAAGTTTTTGATGAAAGCAATTTTGCTGTTAAGTGATTTTAAATCGTCAAAATACCTACCACCACCGTTTCAGGACGAAATTGATTATTTTATTTATATAGGTAACTATTTTATATGCCGTCGGAGAAGAAACTGCGATAGGAACTCCACAGCTTAATTTAATTAATAGAATATTTTTGACGTGATAACGTCTTATTAACAACGAATTATATTAATCGATTAATGCCGGCTGCACGCACGAAAAAGTATCACGTTCCGCCTGAGCCGAACTTGCAAGCGAGAGCGCGGAACAAGCGATAGATAGAAACGATCGGCCTGAGCGTTCGGCTTCTGTATGACGTAATCACGTGAAATTATCGTCCCTAAACCGACTTTACAAACAACTAATTGTTTTTTTTTGTTCTATAGGTAGGGCGTTTGACCACAATCACGCCTGATGGAAAGTGATGATGATGCCTAAGATGATACACGATCGTCAAGAAGATGCTTGTTCATTCTGCCCTTGAAGATGTCCAGATTATATTGACCCGGGAATAAAGCTCTCGGCAAAGAGTTCTGCTTAGCTGTTCGCATAATGAAATTCGAAGCAAATCACTTGGTACAAATGGGATGCCTCCTATTCGTACCAATTTGGGGGTACTTATGTAATTTTTGATGTAAAATAAATTTTTATTCTTGAAAATTTCATTCCTACACAAATTTTAGTACATTACACAGTGCATAACACATTTTAAAACTATGTCCACTGAAATGGTCACCAGGAGCGAAGGGGTTAAAATTAACAAAGTCCATTTAATTAAAAAGAAGTTTTTAATTTTTAGCCGATTATTAACGTCTGACAACTGAACCACATTAGACAAACCTTAGAAAAAAGTGCGAACGTTGTTTTAGTACAAATATACACACTGCAATATTGACTTATCAGGAAAAATATAATAAATACAATAAGATTATCGAAACATTCCTTCGATAAACTTACAGGGCTCAAGTTTAAATTGATCATTTAAACAACCATGAAGATGAACAAAAGTTATAACTAACATGGACACGTATACTAACTTCAGTACTAAAAGCTAATAGAGCTAAACTGTACTAGAACTTTGTGGCATGTGCCTCGAATAGCTCCTTCAATTGATAGAGGTCAGATGTACCTCATAATACTCTCTGTATTAGAAGCAAACGCAACTATGTATGTATAATGTATATACGAGTATAACTATCGTTGTGAAAAAAATATTAAACATTATTTGTTTCGTTGTAATATACAAGTCATATACAATATATAGGTAAAGTAAAAATGTTAACTTTTTAACTTTAAAAGAGAAATTAGTAGGTACGTAACATTTTGTGTTGATAAACATATGTACATGTACTTTATAAATAATTTACTTATTTTTTATCATTGGATTTTAATTCCTAACATATGCTACAAATACATAGGACGTAAAATGGACTGGAACAGCTTTATCTTCAAAATAAAGAAAGGACCTAATTAATATTTGTTTGTTTAATAATTTAAAGTACCAAACAATACTCCCTTATCACATAGCCAGTTAGAAACAGCTAAAAATACCAAAGAACGATTCAAAATCGGAGCTATACTCACTATATAGTTGCAAACGATTTGCAAGCTCGCCTCAAATAATCGAATATTGGATATCGCATGCATGCATCTATGCAACCACAAAATCGATGACTGCCAAAGTAAAAATTCTAATCACTTTACAGCGCGACAAAAACAAAAGCTACACTCATGCTAACAAGGCTTCATTTACATTGTTTTCATAATTAACAACGTTCTCAAAGGACTCAAAGGTACATGGTAATTACCACACCATACTCTCTAGTGGCAATTACCGACTATCAGGGGGAAGTCGGTCAAGATACGCTGACGATGACCGTAAAGAGCATCTGCACAGGACTTTGAATATCAAAGAGCTCTATTAACATATCTTGATTGCTCTCTGCGGAACATTCCAGTGTCTATGAAATTATCTATACGAAGCTGTTAATTCGAAAATACCTTTGAAGGTTAGTTGAATAGAAACTGTGGTACAAACAACTTATCGGGAAATGAAAAATAACAATGTTTTTCATTTTGATTCGTTACTTTTTAGTCATCATCATAAATTCTGTCGTCACAATAAACTGTTAAGCTGCATGCTGTTAAAAATTACATGGTTTCTGTACGTACTATCTTAACAGACAGCATATTAAATTCCGTCTGTAAATTTTGTTCATTCATTGCGACTTCATCGAAAATGTTGTTGACACCTATGAAAACAGAAAAAAAGTAGGCCTATGTTCAGTAATTACTATTTTTCCGCTGATAAGATGATCAAACAACAACAGTGCTATCTGTCAAAGCTCGCGATAACGCTATTAATGTTAATGAACATGTCGTGAATATGAATTACTCGGTATATGATATGACAATTAATTCGTATAAAAGCCTATTACGTTAAGGAGAGCTTTCTTCTGTTCAGTACTAAGTGGATATAGCTGTAATGGTTCAGCCATTATGTGTGAGAGCTTTTGTTTTTATTTATCGTCATAATAATAGGAGAAAAATATAACCTCATTTATTTGGTTAGTGCTTGTAATACATAGTGAATGTTTAGTATTTTTTATTTAAATATGACCATAGTGTAATAAAGGTTTCGTGGACGGAATTCCGCACTAACGTGTCAATTCTTCAGGAGCTCGGCATCACGCAGCGTCTGTCGGCCATAGTAAAGTCGCGCATACTGCAGTACTTTGGACACGTCTCTAGGTGAGATGACAACTCCATAGAGCGGTTGGTGATACAAGGGAAGGTGGAGGGAACCAGATCGCGCGGCAGGTGGCTTATGCGCTGGACTGACCAAGTAAATTCCGCAGTGGGTAGCCGCGTGTCTGAGTGCGCCAGACAGTCTGCCAACAGAGAGAGGTGGCGGGAGATCGTGCGGAGAGCTGTGTCTGCCTCTACCACCGACGTGAACGCCTCAACGTGACCACGACCGCTCTGCCAAGAGCGAAACGACAGAGAAGAAGAAGTAATAAAGGTTTAATAAACTATTATTGTTATCTTCCTTTTACTGCCTATTGCTATTCAAAAATGACCATAACAGTGTTAATTTTTTAAGTACAAGATGATCTTGATATGCGGCAGTATTCTAAGTAACTTTCAAAATATTGAGGTCGTGTCATGACAAGACGGAACTCATCAGAGGTACGGCTGCACATTAAACTAAAACTGCCCAATTTCTTCAATAACATATATGTCCTTATATCGATCGTATGAACAGTCTACGTACACAGTCATGATCTATTTTAATACTTTACATGTCTATGTAAGGTGTTAAAAATTAAAATTTGTTTATATTGTAGCATCTCTATGTCTTTCCCTTTCGACCCTAAACGCGAAACTAGTTAGCATTGCAAACAAACAAGATATAGATTTCAATCTCTTGATTGCCAGCCTGTTCCACTGGACGTTATGAGAAATGTGTCGTGGTTTGAATGCTGTCATTCCTTACTACATTATCTGTCTAAATAGACTGTATTTAAGAGAAATATGAACTGTTTGTAACTATGTATTTACCAAGAAGCTCTTCCTTGTGAAGACGTCGTCAAATAAAACTATCATTCTCTAGTAATTTGCTTCTGTCTGTGAGTATTTCCTGAGCTTTGTAGATTATTTTTATCTTGAAGACTTCAATGAGTAGGCTCAAATATTTTATTAATTAGTTTTGTTATTCATTGAACTAAGTCATGATAATTGTCAATTTTTAAGAAAAACGTTTGTTTTTTTAAATCAAGTCATCAAGTTGATCGTACCAAGTCTAATGAGACCATTTTCTTTCGATGTAACATAAACATTGTTTAGCGAGCGGCGGGACCCTATCCCATTGCGCGCCCTGACTACGGCAGTGCGAGTGCAGCGTACTGCCTTCTTCTCTGACCCGTACGTTTCCATCGGTTCAGCGCTGCGAGTGTGTCATCATCCGACACCAGTTCCGTGGCCTCCTTTAGGAGCATGACATGAACCCTATCAATGATGCCATACTTAAAACGATGATAATTATCAAGATTTAGTCCAATGAAGAAGCGTCGGTGGCGTAGTGCGTTGTCTCCCATCTGGGAGGCACCGGTTGAAACCCCACCACGTACCAATGTGTTTGCAAATTTTGTATTCATATGTACGTATAACCGAAGTTTTTACGGTGAAGAAAAACATCGCGAGGAAACCTGCACACACCTATGAAGAAATTCTTGGGTTTTTTTTTGAAGTCGACCAACTAGCACTTGCCAGCGTGGTTGTTGGCCCCTAATGTGGGGTAAGCTCGAGCCTCTCGGTGGGGACATTACATGAGCTGTTGATGATTACGAGTCTATCAAAAAATATTTCACAGGTAAAATGATTTATTTTCAATATAGGTTTTATTTAGTAAGTTGATTGATCATACCGAATGTCCCCTAGAATCAATTGTCCTCAGTTTCCCAAGCTTCTGTTATAAGAATATCAACTAATATAAATTAGTCTACATAAGGATAAAATTAGGGCAAAAAATTGGGTTTCTTTTTTCATGATAGAGAGATGCTTAGTTTTAAGTACTTATCTCTTGATAGTGTACCCAGTGCACCCTAGAGTGAAGTGTCCCCAGTCAAAATGTCATTATACCCTACTTATTTTAAAATAATAATACTACCATAATCAAGTCTAAGTAACCAAGATCCACTTCAATTAACTGGACTATTCTACAAAGCAAGGATCTTGACGCGATTAGATAATTACCGCAAATCGGTCCCAAATTCGCGTAAATAGCGGTTGTGGTGAATTAGTGGCATTGTACTATAGCGGCCGATGACGACAGAGTATTGTTCCAGATTGGATATTACGGGAGTGCAATCAACGGGTACGTTAATTGCCTTTATGCAAAGCCGTCACTAACTATAAACTCCATTTATAGTTATACTTAACATGATGAGTTTGTTCACTGTCATATAACAGTGTATGGAGTGCTTGATAAATTTGTATGATTTAATCTCTTAGGTGCTTGCTTATTTATGAGCTTACGAACACAAAATGAATTTCAAGGTTTTCGATTTCATGATTACATCTTGTTATTGGTAATAGCTCAATAAGATGGTTAGTATAAAATTTAATTAATATTTCCGTTTAATTCTTTGCGTACATTGAGTCTGGATTACTGTCTTGAATTGTTTACCTAATTTTTGTCTTGTATTGACGGTAATCTGTTTGTGTATCCATTAAAAATAAATACATAAATAAAATTTACCGACCTATGACCATCGCTTAGCGTCATGTCTTGCACAATTTGAATTATATCACAAAGGATCTGAAGGTGAATCCAGTCAGGCGGCTCTTTTTATAAACGAATAAAATAAAATTTTATTCGTTTATTTAACTTGCCACGCAATTACATAAAGGCTGTGAGACATTTAAGTGATATTCAAGAGACAAATAAAAATAATAGGTCTTTAATTCAGTTTTCTTTGGCATATCAGCCTCATTTCATATTGGTTAAGTATTTTTTATTTAAATTGTTCATTAAATGTATTAAAAGTATTTTAAAAGGTAACTACGCCTGATAACATTTTATCACACACATTCATCGTCTTCACTCCAAAAACATACTTTGATATGGACGTGAACTAATTCTTCTATTCCCAATGAGAGATAAGTTCGGTCGGTCGTCTAATGTGTCATACTAAGCTATCGCGTTATCCCAAGAATTAAAATCCCAGTTCAAAGTATCTTTTCTTCTTCTTTCTCCTACTCTGCTACCAACTTATTTTCAGTCGGTACCTACAGTATGTCTTGATATCGACAATACTGCTAAAGGACTTGGCAATGCCTGACATCAACCCTCATTGGGAACAACTGCTATCTTTCAAAAGCACCCAGGACCACCAGTTTAACTTCCGAAGCACAGAGGAAAATCAAGTTGAAAAATTTTCGGTCACCAATCGGAGTACCGACCGCGCACTTGGTAGCTTAACTTTTGTGATCGTAATGATCACAAAAGTTAACGCACGACCGCGACACGTGTTCAAAGTATCTTATTGTGTATTAATTACAAAAGGCAAACGTAGTGCCAGTGGCGAACTACGGTTGTATCATTGCAGCACACTTATCAATTCGAAAACGGATCAGCATCACCTCAACTCGCCGTTTGTGTTCTTTGTATGAAACTTCATTCTGTAACGCACACTAATCAGCAACGTAACGACATCGCCTCGCCTCGGGGTAAGCTGACGAAAGGCGTTCCGGTGGGTGGTTAACTTGCAGATCCCTCGCTTACAGCTCGTCGTCCACGCGCTTACGCCTTTCCGTAGCCACGCTAATATCTCTCTGTACGCGAGCCAACGCTACGTCTCCCGGTAGGCGGCCGCCATTTGAGGACCTTTCCACCCCAACGGCGGCGGTCAGTTCTCCTCACAATGTTGACGCCGTGGTGGAGTGGTCAGTAAAGCTGCCTACACATCAAGCGGTCCGGGTTCAAATCCTGGTAGCGGCAAATATTTGTGTGACGAACACGAATGTTTGTTTGCGAGTCTTGGTTGTTTATATATTTATTTAAGTTTAATTTTATAAATATCTAAAATTATTACGTATATTAAAATTGTCCGTTATCGAGTATCTATAACACAAGTTCTTAATGATACTTACTTTGGGCTAGATAATTGGTGTGTGCGAAGAAATATATTATTATATTAATGTGCCCTGCCCACTGCCATTTAAGGTTCGCAATTCTTTGGGCTATGTCGGTGACCTTGGTTCTCCAGCGGATCTTATCATTTTTGATATGATCACTTAGAGAAACTCAGAGTACAGCCCTCTCCATTGTCCTTTGGAACCATTGTAAGCGGCCACTTTTAGGTTCCATAGGTCATCACTGGCAATACACATTAATTAAAGACTTTCGTCTTGAGACACTGCAGTAGATGGCCAAGAATATGCCATCCCTAACCCTGTTCAGTCCAGTTGGATTTGTCGATTGACCTCTTTCTGGAAGTTGGACTTATACCTATATAGTTATACCAATATAGTTGGACTATTTGTCCCAGGTAAACATAATCGTCGACAACTTCCAGTGTTTAACTTTAAACTTACACAGGAGTGGGAACGACATAGGAATTCGACATAATTTTCGTCTTATCCATGTTTATTTTAAGACCCACTTGTTAAGATCATCGAACAATGTGCCCAAGTCTTCCAAGGTCTCAGCCATAACTACGATATTATTTGCAAAGCGAAGGTGAGTCATATACTCACTGTTTATGTTGATGCCAAGTCCTCTCCAATCCAGAAGCTTAAACAAGTCCTCCATCGCAGCTGTAAAAAGTTTCGGCGAAATCGCCCACTGTTACACCTCGTTGGTGCAGTATGAGTTTCGAGTTCTGGTCGTGAAGGCGGACTTACATATTGGCGTTTTCGTACAGTGACTGCAACACTTGAGTTCTGGTCGTAAAGGCGGACTGACATAGTGGCATTTTCGTCCATTGACTGCAACACTTTGATGTACCGATAGTGGGTACCAAATAACCCATGAAGTGACTGTAGCACGGGCCAGGTTTTGACAGAATCGAAGGCGAAATCGAATCTCATAGTCCACGAACGATAAGCATAATGGCAGATTAACTCTTCGGTCTTCTACATAACCAGCCGCAGCGTATGTATGTGATCTAAAGCCTTTACGGAATCTGGATTGCTCGGGGGGCTGGAAGTCGTGAAACCTGCGTGCGAGACGGTTCGTCATAACTCTCGAAAACAGCTTGTAAACATAACTCAGGAGCATGATGGGTCTATAGTTCTTCAATTGGGCCCTATCGCCTTTTTTGAAGAAGAGTCCCACCACGCCTCCGTGCCATGCCTTTGGCGTTTTACGCTCGAGTATGACGGAGTTCAATAGCCTCTGAAGAGATTTCACGACGATTCGCCCACCTGCTTTCTGAATTCAGAATCTCTGTTCTAACTTCGTCATCACCCGGATCTCATATTACACTATGAACATAATTATACTACCTTATTATTGTGATGGACCAAGCGCCATTACATTCCTTGCCAACTGCACCTAATATTGTAACAGTAAAGTACTGATAATAAGCGATCTGATGCTTCATTGATTTATAATAGCGTTAACGTTAGGCTCAGTGTCGGTCGGCCATTGTAAATTACGCAGTAATCCGCTGAGCATCAACAGGCCATATTAACTCCGCATCGATTGATTGTGCACTGTTTATGGCAAAGATTATGTAGTATAAGGTCCTGTCAGAATGACAGCGCTTTTGCGGCTCTGTGTCGCAGAAGCATTTTGGGAGTTTCACCCGAGTTTTTGTTTTATCATCCTGGTTCAGAGGATATACATTAGCTTTGCGAAATTCTTCTAGAGCTTTAGCTAAACATAGGGCATTATTTGAAATGGATGACAAAAATTACTAATTTTAATGTTATAAAATTTGAAACGAAAAAACTAGAAAAAATTGGTTGTCTGTAAAGTCGGTTTACGGACGATAATTTTACGTGAAAACGTCATACACAAGCCGAACGAGCCGAACACTTAAGCCGCATCGTGCCTCTCTGTCGCTTGTTCCGCGCTCTCGCTTGCACGCTCGGCTCAGGCGGAACGTGACAATGAGTCATGCTTTTTCGTTCGTGCAGCCGGCGTTAATCGATTTATAAGACGTTATCACGTCAATATTCGTTTGAATTTATTATGTTAAATGGTTGGCAGGCAATCATACGGCCTGCCTGGTGGTAAGCAGCCACCATAGCCCATACACGCTTGCAATACCGACGTGATAGTTGCACATTGCCAACCCTAAACCCCTTTCCTAGTAGTAGTAATTACTTTTGATAGGCAATGTGAAAGACAAAGAGCATACTAACCCGTATATTAGAACGAGATAGATAGACGAGACCATTTCACGTACACGCAGGCGGCCTAAGTCGGCCTGTCAGTCACGTAGAAAAGACAGCAACTGTCAGACTGCATTACTATTTTTCATGCACATATGCGCATTACTCATACATTGGTGCAGTTTTTTGGTCTCGCTCTAGTCGATTTATTATAAATCCTTTATTGCACACATAAAGACAGTAATAGCAATACATAACGAAAGACATGTGTACAAAGGTGAGCTTATCTCTAAAAGAGATCTCTTACAGCCAACCTAGCATTAGTGAGAAATTATAATAGCGGAAATAACGTCAATCTATAAAGGTCAGTAATTATAAATCTATGGATGTCAGAAATGTGGCTAGCCATAAAACTTTTCCTGGAGTCTCTCCCGAGTTCTTGTCGTAAAAACACGTGTTGAGAGACTCCATTTTTAATAACCTCAATCAACCGTACAATTTTTGTTACTTGAGTTATATTTCCACTTGACATTGGTAAAATGCGTACGCTTAATGCGACGCGATGCCATTAATTAAGAATAGAATAGAATAGACTTTTCCTAAAATCTTTAGCAGTATGATGAGATATTGCACCATCACCAACTGATTTAGGACCAGGGTAGGTAAAAGCAGAAGATGGCGACCAACATAAAAAACATTCTATATTAAAAACAGGTAGTTGTAAGAGATTTCAAACTTGCAAATATTAAAATTATTTACATAATCATTACCTACTCAATCTGCGCTCACTTTGAGACTTCACAGGAATTATGCTAAATTGTTACTAGCTAAATGAATATTATTAGCATTCAGTTTCAGAGCTATATCTAATTAGCTTGAATACCGGAGCTGTATCACAGTCACAGTCCCGCGTGGACGGGTATAAATTTACGTTTAAAATATTCATTTACAAAAGCAAATGCAGTCGGTAAATAGAGATTTATTTACTATGTTGATAATCGCTGTAAAAGCAGGTCCTGTTTTAATATTACTGCTGTCGTATTTCATGATGTAAAAAATATTTAAAGTTTCAATCGATTAATCATAAATTTTATTTTCCTGTTCCAGATTCAATGTTGCAATATTTTGACGTAAGTTATTAAAAGTTTCATCGAGTTTTTTTATTATCTAAGCAAATAAGCTTAAGTTCCCAAGAAGGTTTGGTACCTGGCATGAAGCTGGTGGTATTCCCAACACCTATCCTCGCGGCGCACAGAGATTTTTGGGTCTTCCTTGACTATGGCCCGACTGTCCTTCTGTTACACAATTGTTATATTCATAGCCGCCTAAGATTTTCAAAATTTTATGTGTGAGATATGATGTGATAGATTATATTAGCCCTTGTTTTTAAATTATTTGTCTACCTTTTGTTCTTTTTTGCCACATTTGCTAGAATAAAAAAAAAATCAAAAATTTATACAGAGTTTTTTAAATGTACGCTTTTGAAATGCGCGTGAGAGGTAATTAAAATATAGTTGAAAAAAGTTCTGGTCTGGAGTTGCCATGTTTATTTTGGTTTATTAAAAGGCGCGTGGGCGCTACGAGGCAATAGCGCTATTGTCGATATTGAGACATACTGCACCGACACTAACTAAATTAGGAGCAGGGTAGGAGAAAGAAGATGGTTTAAGCTAACAGGCGGGCTTAAAACTAGCGCCTCTAGTGGCTAGCTCACCAGAATAAAGAAGATTGTTTAAGCTAACAGGTGGGCTTAACACTAACGCCTCTAGTGGTAAGCTCACCTGAATAAAGACATTGCTTAAGCTAACAGTTGGGCTTAACACTAGCGCCTCTAGTGGTTATCTCACCAGAATAAAGAACATTGTTTAAGCGTACAGGTGGGCTAAACACTAGCGCCTCTAGTGGTTAGCTCAAAAGAATAAAAAAGATTGTTTAAGCTAACAAGTGGGTTTAACACTAGCACCTCTAGTGGTTAGCTCACCAGAATAAAGAAGATTGTTTAAGCTAACAGGTGAGCTTAACACTAGCACCTCTAGTGGTTAGCTCACCAGAATAAAGAAGATTGTTTAAGCTGACAGGTGGGCTTAACACTAGCACCTCTAGTGGTTAGCTCACCAAAATAAAGAAGATTGTTTAAGCTAACAGGCGGGCTTAACACAAGCGCCTCTAGTGGTTAGCTCACCAAAATAAAGAAGATTGTTTAATAATAATAATAATTTATTGCTCAAAATATGGTACATACAAGATAGATAAACATAAATAGTTTCACATATTTTACTGTCTTACAGCATGCAATATTTGTGGGGTAAAAAAAAGCTACTATTGAATCACATTAATGTCTACGTTCATATTCATCATACATAAGTCACATCATAATATATAAGCTGACAGGTGGGCTTAACACTAGCACCTCTAGTGGTTATCTCACCAGAATAAAGAAGATTGTTTAAGCAAACAAGCGGGTTTAACACTAGCGCCTCTAGTGGTTAGCTCACCAGAGAATAAAGTCTAAATACCCCGCCTCGACCCGTAAAGGAGTGGGTTTAGTTTAATCGAGTTCAAAATTGTTTTTGTAATACTTTATTAACCCGGCGTCATGGGGGCTGGGTCTAAATTACCCGCGCTTTTGTAGTTCAGATATAATTTTACAACAACGCACGCGAACTTGCCGCTCTTCTCGGTAGCTGGAGTTATTGAGTCCTGTAAGTGCCGCGAAATCAGTCGGGCGACAACCAAAGACTACAGTATATATGGCGACAATCAAATTGGGAGTTAGAAGTGTTGCATGGGGAAAAAGGTAAATATGACCCACGCCTGTAGTTAGTGTAACTATTTTACACCATATTTATCAAACGCAATTATAATGATTATGAATGATTTATTGTTGCTTTTTATTTGTGTTTATGCATTGTTTTGTGGTTTTGACGTTTTTTAGCCAAAATTACTGATTTTTAGTGTATATTTTTTAAAGCCTTATTTCTATTAATAAAAGTTTCAATTTTCATTATGATTTTAGTTTTTTTTATTACTTTATTAACTGTAAATTAATGTAGGTAACAAATAATATAAATTTTCTGAAATATATACCGAAATATTCACATTCCTTGACCGGGTAACAATTTTCCACCCCCATGACGCCGGGTTAAATTGGTGGTAGGGCTCGTATGATATCATCTGATAAGTCTTCTGCCATAGCAGTACTCTTATGCAGCATTGTGTTCATATAATTAATGATAAGACAGCCAGTTTCTTAGCCATTAAGGGTTTCGAGTGAAGCTCACTGCCACCTGCAGGCTTATCAAAGGACAAGAGCATGCCTTAATATCCCCAATGCATCCCAGCCAAGGTAAGAAAAGAAATCTTACCATTAACCAAACATAGACCTAATAAATTTGTAGGCCCTAGATCATCACGTCATCATAACAGCCAGCATAATTCGACCCACTGCTGGGACACAAGGCCTCTCCTTGTTATCGAAGAAGGCTTAGGCAGTAGTCGACCACGCTTTTCCAATGCGGATTTGTGGACGGAGTATAATAATAATATAATAATATATAAATAATAATAATTCATTTATTTCAGGCAACACAATGCTTACATAGATGTTAAAATAAACAAAGGGCCCATAGATAAATACCTTAAAACTAACATTTATAATATAAAATATAACTTATAAACCAAGGTGATCAATACCCTTTTGCTGATCCATTAGTCACCTTCTACGACAGCCATAGAACACCGATATGGGGTCATGCTATTCTACCCTGCCGGCATCACATGGCTAAGTCCCTAGATGTCAATTCCGAAATACGCAATTACTTGACCTATAACTACAACAAAAGTGGGTAATACGATACTAGTTTATTACCTCAGACATTAGTAGATTGTTTGTATCTATTCCAGCTGACAGTGACTAGGCTGATCGCGTAGTCGCGTGACGCTAAATGGGATAGCACAGAAATTGCGTGCCTCAATCGTCATAAAGTCAAATTGTAAGGAGGTTTGACCTGTATCGCATGAACGTAATAAAATATATTACAACGTCAAGTGGCAGCTACAATTTGTGCAATATTTTTTGCTTTAATAATGTTTTATATTGGTTTAGAGTCTAAGGATCAGATCTGACATAGCTCAGATCAGACAGAAGATAAGCCAACTCAAGTGAGTTGGTCACATAATATGCCGCAGAACCGACAAATGTTGGATTGGACGTGTTCTTAAGTGGGGAGAGCGTCTTGTCTTGGCAGACGTAATGTGGGACGTTCGTAAACTAGATGGAGCGACAATGTACTTGTACATGGATTGGAGGGAGAGTTAGGTAACGAAGAGTCAAAGACCGAACTCAGTCGCGTGCCATAGGAGAAGCCTATGTACAGCAGTGGACGAGTGTGGATTGGTGATGAGTACTGCACCTATTCCTTGTTATTATCCTTGATGTAAGCGTATTTTAAATGCTGAGGTAATTAGGATTAACAGAGTTTAGTTCCCGGTCACGAATAGGATACTCTTTTCATTTGGCGAGTGTAGAAAAATCCGTCTAACTCCTAATCCCTTGCGTCGCTTCAAGGGGATCGCGTGGGGTCGAGGTACTTACAACAACATTCTCGAGGAGGGTTGGTATCACAACACTCTGCTAAAACCCATAGCAGTATAGTGACATTACACGGACCCGAAATTGCGACCAGAGTAGGAAGAAGAGAAGAACATAGGTTAATTTGCCTGGACGGCTGTGATAATTTAGGATCGCAGCACATCTGTCGATGAGAAGAAAGGGAAGTAACCTCGTCGTCTTTCACCTCGCCGTCCACCAGGGGTCAACTATACGTAAGCACGTAACCTATTTAGTGACTCGGTTACGGCAAGGCGATGCCCTAAGCACGGCGTAGCTTTGAATTAGTTTCAAACTTACAAATTAAAATGACTGTAAGTTGCCTTGTGAATGAAAGCACGTTCGGCTACAGAAGTGTTCTGCAGGACAGCTGAAGCTCTGCTCGACCATTTTTCGGGATTAAGAGTATTGTCTGCCTGTATGTAGTTTGGCGAATAAACTATTCACATCGGACATTATACATCCACCACCAACGTAAATAATTGTAGACTATTAATTAATTAACACATGAGATTATAATAGACTATAATTTAATGACAAATTAATTGCATTGGCGTGGATTAGTTCTGAATGGTCTTTAGTACCTTGTTTAAAGTAATTAGAATGTGGTTGGTAACGATCATATATGTGCAGATATCACATTAATGTAGATTGGAGTCATGTCAATGTACGCGTGCTGGCGTTTCAACCATGTCTCACATAATTGCCGCAGGATTACGATCATTGCTAACGCCATACGAAGCTTTGGATGTTATTAACTCACTAAGGGGAATTGAATTGTTAGGTGTTGTAAGAGAGCTAGTTATATGGGGTGCTACATCCAAGACCTCGCCGTGGTGAACCCTTGGCAAAGTCTGGTCGACATGTTGGGTTGACGGAATAAGGGCGTTTCAGGGCCAGCTTATGTTTGGGTCGTGGTTTGGCGCCGATAGGCCGCCTTGAATGGATTCGTATGTTCGGGCACTCCTGATAAGTCTCTGTTTTCAGAGGTGGTGGAGTGACGCGGCCGCTGGTTTGGTTTGCACGGTGGTGTCACGGGGGCAGCGTCTCTCTGTTGAAGCTAGCAGTGAACTTTTCAGGGACAGCGGAGCCTTGTGCTCGGTGGGTGCTGGTTTCCAAGACCGGTGGACCGCTGTTCGGTACTTATGCCGGACACGAATGGTGTACCAGTTGAACCCGATACGGTGGGCACAGATGGCTTCGCGATGAAAGTGCTCCCACACACAGCCCAAAGAGAAATTGATAATCTTAGCATAGGTGCCTAAAATTAAATTAAAATATTTGAAAGGCGGTTAATCCAAAAAGAGTGAAATTTGACCCCCTTTAAAAGTGTTTTATCGATTAAGTTAGGCTTATTTGATGACTTTACATTATCTATAACTCGTGAGACACACTGTATTGTTGTAAGTGGTTGATCCCAAAATATTCCTTATTACTTATCAATAATATTATTTATATTTATATGTAATTATTATTGGTATAAGAGTCAAAACATGTTTGGCATCAACTCCACCTGATTACAACGCCAAATTTAATTTTGTTACCTTCAAATTCTGAAAGCACAGAACATTTGCCAATATTGTAGGGTACCATGCGATAACGTATTTACGTTTAACATGAGTGACATTAATAGGGATGTGTCAGAACAACGTATCTGACAAATAGGCTTAGGTGATGAGATGGCTGTCTTGTTTCGAGGAAGATCCTTGTATTAAATATTGATGGTTCTCCTAATATTGGTTCATATACTAGAATATCATGCAAAACATTTATCTTCTGTCGTGTCTAATCATGGAGTGCTTAGGGAGTTTCACTTTCAATTTATTTTTTACCATTAGAACTTGTGTTCAAGAGCCTTAGTGTGAACTGTGAATATGAATCTCTCTTATTATTATTTATCTTGTATTGACTACCGCGATTGGCATTTTTTTTTGTTATAATTGGCAAGTGTGTTTGTCCATACGATGTTACAAGACATGCTTACCAAGAAGTAGCCTATATTTTGTCCTGCCAAAAGTCCTACCGTTCTCGTTCAATGTACTCTTGTAGTACCTACTAACAAACCCGGCTTTTATGAAAGCCAAAAATAATTAAACGCGTAGCAAAGCAGAGAATCGATACGTTGATTAAAAAGTAATCGTTTTGACGTTTGCGGCTGACTCGATTGTTGCAGAACCGCAGCGGCAAGGCAGCGGTCGGGCCCAAATGACAATTTGGAATCGAATCACTGATTTCAAATTCAAATAGAGAATGTCACTCGTTCCGGGGTCCGAATTCATTTGTAAATAATTAATTTATTGTCCAAGGAAATATTAATTTCTTGGGAGTTGTTCGTCTATAGATGTATGAAATTCCATCCTACTGACATCTTTATATTTTCCATGATGTCAAAGACATCCAGGATTTTTATGATGTATATACGAAGCAAAATGGTTCTAAATAAAAAATAAAAGATTTTTAAATAATGGAAGTAAGTAGATCAACAAAACCTACGTTATACATTCAAGCCTCTAAATCCGTTGTGTATATCTCTCTTGAAATTATAATCTTATATGTATGTATAAAAAGAATCGTGTCACAGGCAATACCTGTCCAGGATAAACTCCGGAATTATTGGCTTACGGTGTGTAAGTCCAACTTTTTATCTCAATTAATATTTTAAATTTAAAATTAAATGTTCATTTAGGACGAATTAGTATTTTTTAAGTCGACTGTATTAAAAAAGTTTCGTACAATATGAACAATGTATTAGAATTAGACAGCAACGCATATCCTGGGACATATATAATTTAGAAGCAAATACTTCTCATTGCTGCTATTAAAAAACAATAAAAGCTTCGTCGTAGCAGTGTTCCAGATATCAAATAACAATTAATAGTTTGAGCGGGGCAATCGATCAACGTCACTCTGTCGCGCTTAGCGGTCGCATGAATTATTGTCACTTTATATGGGACAATATGTCGCTACTAAAAGTGATATTTACACATTACTCTTTTAGATAGCTATAAAGAATTACGAAACGAAGAAAGCATTCAAGGGATGTTAAATTCAATACTTTGAACGAGGCATGAAAAGCACCTACGAAGCTAGCAAGAAGTGACGAACGCGGCATTGCTGCAAACTGTATACTTTCTCGAATCGATTTTCAACCTGAAGCCGTTTGATATAAAGAGCAAAATCGTTTGGGATATCTGGCAGTTTAAGGTAGCCTGGTGTGCTGTTGGTTTTACATTCTCCGCTGAACCAGTTATCTTCGATTCAGGTATCCAATGAAAGTAAACGTGTTATTCTTAGATTTACTATTAAAAAGTAAAGGAAAAATGACGAGAATGATGGTAAATATAGACAAAAGAATACCAATAATACAGTTATGAGGAATACCAGGCTGCTGAGATGCTTTAAGTGTTAGGTATGGCTTTTGATGGTTTACTGAATCAATTCATTTTAATCGTTGGCGACACTTGAGTGGTGATCGATACGTTCCTAAGCCAAAGCTGGAAGTAAGCTTCTCGATGAATCCTTAACTAGTGAGGGGCCATCTTATCATTATCTGTTGGAACATTCACTTAAAACTTGCTAAGATTAACGAACCAAAATATAATATTATGAAATGAGTAATATCCCAAATATTCCCAAAAATAGAAGGCACTCAGCCCTTCTTAAACCATCATTAGAATAAAGGTCGTAAGTCCTTCGCTTTTGTGGCTACCTGATGGGCAATTAGACAGCCGTTGGACGATCTAATTTTTTCATGTCCAATTACATTGTAGGCATCAGGACAGTAATGGTCGAAAATCTAATGGACCGACCTTTTTACGTAATTACAGATTAACCGCTGAGTCTTTGTTGTTGTAAACAATGGGCCGGGATATATTAAATAAAGTGAAGAGCGAATCTCTACCGATAATGAATCTTTTTTTCTGAAATACTCCAATCAGTGGAATATAATTTTCTTGATTAATTTCCTTTATGGTGAACGCGGTTTGATATTGATAATGCTTGATTTAACTATTATTATTTATTTTTCTCTTTAATTGGGTTACCACCACACAGTTCAACATTTTGTGTAAATGGTTTGTGCTAAGGTGTCTTTGAAGCTTATTTAGCTAGTATTAATTTCCACTATCCTATAGAAGTGTGCCGCCATAACAGAAATATTATGTGCAACTATTCTGTGCGTCTTATGGACGTGGATGTCATTAGAAGCTAATTTAACCTGTCAAAAAAACTGAGATTGAATAACCTACTAATAACTACTACTTATGGAAACTACTATATACTAAACTACTATATAGAAAAGCTTTTCACAAGATAAATAAGATAAATAATCTAAATGCGTGGGAGTAATAACTACGTAAAACCTTGTAACTTAAATTATATTGTTAATTATTTATTGACTTGTATTGATGTTTTGAAATCATTATGAAATTGCAAGCTTTGGAGTTTCTTTCGCCATTTCTTCTCCGTCTCAGCATAGTAATAATTATTGGTCCCGAAATGGTGGTGGGGCTTTTGACTTTTGTTGCCATCTCGTAGTAGAAGAAAACCTGCTAAAACCGCTCACGATTGATCTGTAATTGAAATGTAATCCTTAAGTTATTAACAATATCCAAAAATCACGCATGGTCGTGCCAGAAAGGAGCTACCGGGCACCACAACCTTAGGTATGCCAGAACGTCAAAAATAGAAGAGTACTTATTTTTTCTTCGAGAGTTCATTAAAGTACTTTTTTTCATGAATTATTACCACTAAAATGTAAAAAGTCCTCCGTGGTCATGTCTCAGACAATCACAGTATCCCTATACGTTTTTTTTTTAAATAACCTTGTATGTATGTCGAATTTTCAAATAAAGGGAATTGTCCCATTTGTTCTTTTTGTAAAAACATTATAATATATCATGTGATGCCGGCAGAGTAGAATAGCATCACCCTATATCCTCCAGTGCGTGTGTAGAAGGCGACTATTGGATCAGCAAAGGAGTATTGATCACCTTATACTTCGTTCACCAATCCGCAATGGGCAAGCGTGGTGGACTACTATCTAGTCCTTCTTGGATGCCAAAGAAAGGCCTTGTGTCCCAGCAGTGGGTCGAATTATAAAGGCTTTTATGATGATGATGATATCAAAGAGATTGGATAAGAAAATAAGGTATTTATACGTTTTCTCCGTTTGTATGGAGACTTGCTCACCGTAATATCCTCTTATAAAAGAGCTCATAAACGGAATCCTTTTTTAAAATACTAAAGTTATAAAAGAAACGGATTCAATGTTTCGCACATTTAAGTAAAGACCGGCTTGCTATGAAAGCGTGTACTTAAATCTACCCATAAATGTATTCCAATAATATTTTTTTCTTTTCTTTGTAAAATAAATGGATCGTAGAAATATCATACCTGTATTTAATGTTCAGGGTGATTACAATAAAAAACACTTACATCATCTCTTTAAGCATGTACATGTTGTGATTTTAATTATTTTAAAGTAGCAAATTCAGCTAAGAAATAAAAATGCATAGTAATTTTTTTATATGTTAGAAATATGTAATTTATTATATTTAATATTGATATAGATTAAATTTACATATAGGTACATACTTTTAAGTATATTTAATTATGGAATAATTTTATTTTTGCGTTTACAAACGCGTAAATATAATACTAGAAAAATGCACTGAAAAAAATCGACTTGCTGCCCGCCTGAGGCAAGTCGATTTTTGTCAGTGCATTTTTCTAGTATTATATTTAATTAATCGAATTGAAATTAATTTGGGGCGAGTAATGGAAGTTATTAACTAATGGCATGTCAATAAAAATTCAGCAATTTTACAGGTAGGTAAAGACCTAGGTCTTTAGTAAAATTGCTGAATTTTATAATAGTAATTATAATAGATGTCAATATACCATTATGCCCTTAAAGCAACTTCAATTTTACATTCCACGCTTTTGAAATAGCATTGGTACGATTTCACAGCGCATCGCGAATATCAATAGTTGCAATACCACTGTCGCCAGTTCAAAAGTAGACCAATGCTGTGGTTTCAGATGACACAACTCTAAGAAAGATCAATTCAAAGTTCCCCGATATCCTTTTATGAATTTTCTCGTTGGCTTTCGTAACAAGATCGTCGTGATTGCAAATTTTTGCTTTAGGAAGTTTTTGTACTGTATCCCTGATATCGATGTCAAGAGATAATTGAACCGCAGGATAATCTTATTATAAACACTCTGTATTTTTTAATTCATTGGTTGCGGAATGTGTACAGATGACAGTAGATCCGATTTATCAAAACTGTCTAATTTCGCCAATTCATTTTCAACCTTAAATATGACGTGTAATATAAAGCACAAAATCGGTTGAGAAAATTTGACATTTTGTGGTGACCTGATGTGCTATTGACTATACCTACTACAATATGAGGTATACGTCAGTTGATGACGTAATCAGTGTATGAGTGAATTTCGGTTTAGCAAGCCATGGTTACGGTAGCTCATCGATTGGTTATGTGCTCGATGCGGTAACTACTCATATGCTTGTTTGCCAAGAACATGAAAATCCATATTTAGTTGTTTTTATTCATTATAAATCTGCAATTTTATTTGGGGTTGTCGTAATATTTTTTATTTTCTATCTTTTTCGTCATCTCATCAATAACACACTTCGTTAGCAATTATCATCTTTCATACACTACATCCATCTTTTCTTCGATATTCCTCTCCCTCGCTCGATATACATCAACATTAATTATTTCTTATTTATTGATTTTCCTCTTACACTTTCTGCCTCTGGTGCTACTTCCCAACTTCCTTGAATGTACACATTCCTTATTTTGTGATTCTTGTTTCTTCATACACCGAAGCAAACTAGGTGGTAGACCCATATGTAGGGTCGTCTGGGTAGGTACCACCGCCTTTCTTATTTCTGCCGTGAAGCAGTTCGCTGTGTTTCGGATTGAAGGGAAAGGTAGCCAGTGTAATTACTGGGCATGGAGGGCATATCATCTTAGTCCCCAGGATGGCAAACGCACTTGCGGTGTTAAGTGATTTACACTTAATATTGCAAGTGTCTATAGGCAGCGGTGACCACTTAACATCAGGTGGGCCGCAAGCTTATTTGCCATCTCGTAACATAAAAAAAAAAATCTCAATCACTTGTGTTTTATTTTCATTAGTCGCGTAACATAAATATTACAGTTATATATAAACAGAATTTTAAAAGCACAGACTTCCTGATTTAGAAGCCACAAAAACGGCAAGGGTCTTACACCGGTCTAATTATGTGGGCTCTAATGAGAAGGAAAAGGTACAGAAGCCGTAAGTCCAATTCCAATTCAGTCTGTTCGTATTTTCGTCGACTTCAAAGTATAAAAGCTCTTTACAAATGGGGACATCGTTATTTAGTGTGCAAAACTTTTTAGGGTATGTTTTTAATTTTTTCTCTAAAATGAAATATTGCGTTTAATTTATAACAGCTGAGAAAATCCCCGCTTAAAACTTTTAAATTAGAGTTATGTAAGAGATAAAATACGAATGCTTTCAAAAAATTAAATGCGGTAGTTACGGTTACTAACTGATTTCCACTGTTACTATGTATGCTTAATTAAAATTTTCAACTGGACTCTTATGTGCTGGATATATAGTAACAATAATATATTTCCACGCTCTAGTAAGCATCATCGATTATCTAGTCAAAATTATTAGGATGTATGTTATGGATATCTAGTAATATATAATTTTTATTACGTAATATTTTTACGTATCGTTTAGCCTTCTCTTTATGTATTTTCTTTCGGCTCTGGCCTGCTAGAGTTCTTCTATTGAGTAATTTTTCAAATTCAGTAGTTTACGTTAGAAACCCCAGGACTGGTAGCTGTTTAAATCGAAATAAAGGTACTATTTCGAAAATGTGAAACATCGCAATTCATTCTCTGAAAGCAACGCCTCCTCTTTGTGGAGATCACAAAAACTTGAAAAAGAGCACGGAAAAGCGATGCAGGCCATGATATGTATTGCTGCAGTAAAAAATGTGCGGAATGGGCACGTTTGATAAGAAATGGCTACAATAGCATTCTGTGCATTTCATTTATTACCTATCTTATATACCTTATTATTATTTAACTGACATTAACACAAAATGGTGGTGGGTATTAAAAGTTAAATTAATTAGTTCATTAATGTGATTAATTGAATTATATAGAAAAGCTTTTACAAGATAAATTCTTATATAGATGATTCAAATGCGTGGGAGTAACAGCTGCCCAAATTTTAATTATATTGTTATTATCTATTGACCTGTAATGTTGTTTTGAACTTATTACCAAATTGCTGTGGAGTTTCTTTCGCCATTTCTTCTCCATCTTAGCATATTAATAATTATTAAAATAAAATAATTATTTCTTCCCGAAATGGTGGTAGGGTTTTGACGATTTAAAAGTACTAAGCAAAGTCCATTTAAATCAACAGCTTTTTCATTTTCATTTACCCGATGGCAAGGAAAGCGGTTGTTTTTCGCGCGTATCTTGTATGTATGAGTGTTTTTAATAGCCTTTATTATCTCATATCTTTTAATCGGCTAATCAGATTTTTATAATTAAGTTATCGTTAGATTTGTCTTGATTGCCCAAGTGGTGATGTTAAAAAAACCAACATAGCGGCTATTATTTAAAGTGATTTTTTCATAATGATTTCTTAGATTTGCACGAGATTTAATAATAAGTCAAACCATTGGTATAATGTCATGCCTCCGACTGCATGTTACTATGTTGAACAAAGATTCTAAAAACTACCAGAATATGTTTTAAGTTTGCCTTCATTATTTGATCTTTTTTCTATCTTTTCAGTTGACTAATTGTCTTTTTATGCAGGTGGGTTTTTTTTGTATATTAGCACTAAATAAATGTATGGACTAAAGGTAAAATAACGAACTGTTTTTTACAATAATAGTAGATGGTCACCGTAATCTATAGTAACTAGTTTGAAAGAAGTTATTGTGACAATAATAGCACAGATAATATAATACTATACATAATTGAGAAAGTGTTGCTAAAAATGGGTCTTGTCATGTAAAGAGGCTGATTAAAAGCAGATTGACGATAAGGATATCAGAATCGGAAGTAAGGATGCCATTTTAGATGCCTTTGACTTTTATAATTCTAAAAAAGCATAAGAGTCTTCTCATAATTGCTTCCCAGTTTTCACAAGTAATAGTAAACTAAAACATCCGACAGATAATTCTCGGGCACGATCTCTCGAGATCGAGACAATCTATCCCCTTCAAGAGGTGTATCGGAATGCTACGTTTATCGAACGGATAGCAATAATAAGGAATACAAACAAAATCTTCTGCGTGTTCAGATATTGCAAGCTTGGAAAATATACTGGATATCTCATGTGGAATCGTTTTCCGCGTGGAAGCAATAAGTGTTTTGCTTTCGGGCGGTGAAGTATTTTTGAACAGTTGTGTAACATTGCAGTTAAAAAAAAGTATAACTGTTTTTTTTGTCTTCAACTTACCTGATGTTAAGTAAAGCCAAAGGTTGAAGCGAGTTCCAGCGAGAACCCTCAACGACTTGGGGAACTTGTATCCTATCATTAACCTTTGATAAGATGGTGCTAGTTAGTCAGGCAGACGCTAAAACAAGCTCTAAGTCTAACTACACAAAGCATAAATTTTACTTTCCTCTGGATCTAATTGCGATGATGTCGCCAGATTTTTAACCAAATCTACACAAATTTTATACATTAAATTATGTTGCATTGCTAGATTTCGTTCTTCTTCAACACAAAAATGTTGTTTAAATTATTCTGATAGCGGCAGACTATTTATTAAGGAGACATTGAAATCTATATCATTTCGCCCGAGCTCTTATGGTAATAACACCGTGTTATGAGACTACATTTTTTACGCAATCTACCGTACAATTTTCCGTTAATCATCTCTATTTTCACTGAACATTTTTTTGACAATTACTTCATCGTACACATACCTATTAGGGGTGCGTTCCAAAACGATCTCAATTTACTCGGGGTAGAGTAAATGGTAGCTCACTATTGGTCGTTATTAAGAAGCGCTTTCACCATTGGTTAGTTTTGTTAAACTATAGTTAATTTACACCAATTAGAAAGCTATTTTACGCTGTCTACTTGGCTTCACCTGGTTTTGGAACGCACTCTAAATAGAAAGTGATTTAGCCTGACTAGAAAAAATGCACAATTCAGCGCAAATTCATTCGGGCACTATGTATGGAAACGGCAAACGTTGATTACGTGACTGGGAAGCGAATGTACACCATTCAGGAGGATGTAAAACTTAACACCAATGACGATGGTGGAACGACGGAGCGATGAAAATGATGAAACAATGAACACACGATGAACGTAAACGAGCGTTTTACCTTCTTAAACGTGTAAAGTGTAGGTTACTTAAGGGCGTATTGCGCTCTCAACTTTAACGAGTGGGAATAAAACGTGTTTTAGATTGTTTAGTTGTAAACAGAGTACCGAGTAAGACAGAATGCTGTAAAATTGTGTAAACGTTGTGTACTCGCTCTATTTGTTTTGCAGTTTGAAAAAAAAAACCATTGTAAATGAAGTTTAAAAATGAAGTCAAAATTTTTAAATACTCACGCTCATTATCAAAGTCAAGTCTAAATTTCTTTATTAATTCACGTTTGTATACTTGTGAAAGTCAATTTTGATAACATCGGTTCAAGAGTCTATTTATCCTAAAAAACCGCCTTCAAAACTAAATACAGAGATAAAAAAATCCAAATGTTTTTTGAAGTCGAAGACTACGTTTATTCCAAATATTGTGGTTGGCACCGACCTTAAAACATTATTTAAAAATAATTTCGTTTTTGCTTTTTAGTGTTACACATTTTCAGGGAACTATCTCGAGATCTTTTAGAGAAACATGGTAGAGGCACATGATAACGAAATCATCGATGTCAATCAATAGTGATAACTCGAAAAACCACTCATCAGATGTCGATAAAATTTAAATGGGACCACGTGACAAGAACCAGCTTCCATACTTTGAAAGAATCTTCAAAAGTAATGGGTTAAGAGGTAACGCACATTAAAAACATACAGTCGAATTGAGAACCTCCTATTTTTCTTGAAGTCAGTTAAAAAGGTTGAGAAGAGCCATTTATTACATTTGTTTACACATAAAGCTACGTCAAAATAGTGACAGATTGTGGTCAGTCGCTGCTCCCAAAAAGTTACCTACGACCTAACGCCGACAGCTAGGACAGACGTTATACTCTAAGGGTAGGAACATGCCGAAGATGCCTTATCTCGATACCTCGCGGTCGCTGTTTAGCTCGCTACATCTCTCGATGCCTACGTGCAAACAAAATATTTTGTTTTTACATCGCGGTCGACGGCAGGCATCGATGTGATCTGGCTCGTGATTGGTCAAATCGGTTCGCCTCAAGTTGTAGGTATCTACTTCACTCTCGTACCGCTTCCATCGTCGCGAGAATTGATCGGCTAGCTATTAGATTGTTTTTTGGTGAATTGAATTATGGATAAGGAGGTGTTGATTGATTTAATTCTTACAACAAATACAACACTGAGCATCCAAGCTGTCAGGTGCGACTGAATCGGCATGTTGGCACCGCCATCCATGTAGAAACAGCGAGTATCGACATCGAGGTATCGAGATATCGACCGCGACCGCCAGCAGCTTCGGCATGTTCCTACCCTAATGACTGCTTTTAATATTCAATTCACAGTTCCAGATCCCCCTACCAACGTTTGGTCTTAGCAACCATATCAGATGGCTCATCAATCAAAACAATCAGTTAGCTTACTTTGATAGCCGGTGAAACATCTGAGCATTGCGTAAGTAAATTTTTAATTTAAATCAAGTAAATTTGTTAAATATATAAATAAAAACTTTATAAATCAACGACGAAGAGTTGCGAATGACACTCGGCGCTCATTTTACCAGTTTCAATACATGGCCATTTTTAGATCCAGTTCTTTTACATCACGGCGCACCTGTAGTACCAAGGTCTGAGTGGTAAGGGTGCATCTACAGGGAATTTTTCTCAAGCTTCATATAAATAAATTATATCATAAAAATAACGCCATCTGCGGTAGTATTAGCCAAATAAATCAAAAGGAACTTAAAAATAAAAGTTCGCTGCTTACATTTTGAAAATGTTAAGCAGATAATTATTTGAAAAGTAAACAATTTAAAATCTCACGGTAGGCAAAATTTGTTTTATTATCGGCGCGTGCAAATGAATGTAATATAGGTAATGAGTTGTTCATTCGCTTTAATGTACTTACGTTTTAGAAGTATTACATTAATTGATTGTGATACTATATTTATTGCTTTGTATATTAACTTAATGATACATATCATCATGATTTTTTGTTTGGTAGATCTCAACTCGCACAATGTCATACTTTTAAATATAAAATGCTCATCCTGTCCTGTCTTTTTGTTTTGTGTCTCCAGTATGTTTTATTTATTTTTAACAAGGCTTAATAATTGTAAATATGTCAATGTTTATGTAGTTAGAAAAAGATGTTCTAATTTGTTACCTACGCTTTTTGCTTTGATATATATATATTTTAGTAGTGCCGTAAAAGCATGTTTTAATAATGGTGTTCTTTTATTTTCAGTGTGCTTATGCTCGCACTATGTTATTTTAAACATAAGCTGTGTAACAATTTCTGTTTGCTCGATAAATATGTACTGTACTTTTGTAATATTCGCTTTTTTCGAGTGTGGTGTGAGTAGCGACTTTAGTCCGTACCTGCAATGCGGTATGTGCTTAAATAGGCCTAGCGTTGTAGACAGTATAAAAATATATGTTTATTTATTTACTTGTTATTCTTTCATACTTACTTTGATTCACTCAAAAGAAGAAATGCCTGTTTCATGCTATGATATTTATATTACCCTCTATATTCTTATATTTCATTCATTGTTTGTATGCTCGGTGATCTCACAGTTTAATTTCACAAACATTGCCAAGCTATTAAATCGTTTTATTTTATATACATATCACTTAACCATATTAAAGATTACCGACTGGCGCCATATATCGTTCCTAAGACAATACCTGTTGAATTCCAAAATTGATCATATTCGTTATAGTTTTGTTATACGGTTTATTAAAGTAAAATTCTTCTCTATTGGCTTCTTAAACCCAGGCTCGCTTGGTACACGGCATGATGAGTTCGTCGCTGCCTTAACGCAACACTCTGTTGACGTAATGGCTGTTAACGAGACCTGGCTCAGGGCGGGAGAGGAGGCGCGTGCGCCGGCTCCGGCCGGCTACCGACTGCGGCACAAACCAAGGGACACTGTTGCTGCGGGCAATCGGGCGCGTGGGGGTGGTGTTGGATTTTTTATCAGGCAAGGTATCAGCGCGCGCTCGCTCTCTCACCCGGAGACACCAGGCGTTGAACAGATTTGGTTAAGTGTGAATGTTAACGGATTAAAGCTGGCCATTGGCACTGCATACCGACCACCGTGGCAGAGTGTTGACTTGTTTTTGGACGCGTTAACCGATTCCGTAACATCACTGTCTAATTGTGATCATATCGTATTGACTGGCGATTTTAACATTAATATGCTGCGAAGTGATGACATAAACACTAAAAAATTATTAGGATTTTTGAATAGTGTCAATTTTGGGCAGTTCGTGGCGGATCCAACTCATTTTACGGGTCATAGTGAGTCGCTGATTGATCTGATGTGCTCTGATATGAATCTTGTGGATGTTAGGGCGGTCCACATTCCCGATCTGAGTAGTCATGCGTTCTTGTCATGCAAGCTTCGCATCAAAAAGGAAAAGCCAATCCCAAGATTTATAATTTATAGACCGCTTAAGAATATTGATTGGGATCTATTTCATTCAGAAGTCAACGCTCTTAATTGGAGCAGTATGTTGGATGATGATGTTAATTCTATGGTGGACACATTTTCTGCTACTATTTTACGACTATACGATCGTTACGCACCCTATAAACGTGTCCTTATAAATGAGAAGTCGTACCCGTGGATCACATACAACATAAGGCAAATGATTAAATTAAGGGATAAAGCGCACAGTCGCTGTCGCTCTTCTAAGTTAGAGGTCCACATTGACTACTACAGGAAACTTAAAGGTATTGTCTCAGCAGCTCTCTATACCGAAAAGAAGGCATACTTTGAGCACCATGTCAATTGCAACATCGGAAATCCGCGCATTTTATGGAAAGAACTCCAACGCAACGTAGCTAATTTTAAACCAAAATTTGATGAGCTTCCGTCTAACTTACATGATCCAGACTTAGTTAATAATCATTTTTTATCATTGCCCGGAAATAAAGAAATAAAACTGTCAACCTTAACATTCTATGAGTTTCACAGATATGGTCAATCTATCTTTCGTTTCCACGCCGTTGGCGAAAATACAATTAGTAAAATTGTCAAGTCACTCAATACAAACGCGATGGGAGTTGATGGTGTTTCAATGGATATGATTGCTCTAGTTTTGCCTCAAACTTTGACATTGATTACAGCAATCGTAAACAAGTCTCTTGAATCTGGATCTTTTCCGAGCGCTTGGAAGACGGCTGTGGTCAAGCCATTACCAAAAAGTACCAGTCCGTCTCAATTGAGTGATCTGCGCCCAATCAGTATACTACCTTTTGTATCAAAAATCTTGGAAAAAGTGGTATGTGTACAGCTGACTGATTATTTAGAAAATAACAATATCTTGCCTAAAAAACAATCAGGTTTTAGAAGAGGTCATAGCACGTCAACAGCTCTCTTGGACGTTGTTGATAATATACTAGCTTCCCAAGATGAGGGCAAGGGAACCATCTTAACTCTCCTCGATTTTTCTCGTGCTTTTGAAACAATAAATACTTCGTTACTCCTATCCAAGCTCTCATATTATGGTTTTGACAACTCAGTTATAAGGTGGTTTGCAAGCTACCTTAGTGATCGTTTGCAATTGGTTGAGATTTCGGGCAGTGACGGTGCAAAATCTATGTCTGCTACTAAGCCCGTTACAAGGGGTGTCCCTCAAGGTTCTATTCTTGGTCCTATACTTTTTGCTCTATATTGTGCCGACATTGTTAATAACTTCGCAAACCTCCAACATCACTTCTATGCTGACGATCTCCAGTTGTACATATCATTTGAACCTAAAGATACAGACCTTGCCATTAAAAATATGAACGATGCTCTTAGTCGTATAGCTTGCTGGTGTGAAGCGAATAGTTTAGTTTTAAATGCGTCAAAATCTAAGTTTCTTGTCATTGGGTCTAAACTTGTTATAGGTAGAATTATCTCTTTTAATCCAAACATTCAGATTGGGGGAGTTGCTCTAGACAGAGTTCGTGAGGCTCGTAATCTGGGACTGTTATTTGACGACTCACTGCGGTTTGAAAGCCATCTACTGCAAACTGTACGCAATTGCTTCTATAGACTTTCTGTGCTTTACAAAATGCGGAATTATATTAGTGTGGACATCAGGGTCAGATTGTGCGATGCACTGATTCTTTCTAAACTAAATTATGTAGACACCGTGTTCGGTGCTTGCCTACTGGCACGTTCTAAAAAACTACTCCAACGTGTTCAAAATGCTTGCATTAGATTTTGCTATCCTATTCCACGTCGAGCACATATCTCACCGTACATTAATAAGTTTGGATTCCTTAATATGGCATCACGGCGAACTCTTCATTTTGCCACGCTATTGTTTGGGGTTATAAAGAACCAAAAGCCAGTTTATTTATATGAAAAGTTAACTTTCTCGGAACGAAAGCGACTTACTACACACTTGCTTCTCAAGCAATATAAGACGGCTGCCTTTCGTGGCAGCTTTCGCTATGCTGCCACGAAATGTTGGAACAACTTGCCCCCGCCCATTAAAAACTTAACATCAGTTCGTACTTTTAAAAAATCGCTCTTCAAACATTTATTGGACCTGCAAAGATCCTATCCGTAGGTGGTCGTCTTATAGTGCTTGACTATTCTTGATTATTATTATTATTTATTCTTATAATGTTTTATTGTTATTATTAAGTATTATGTTTGATTATTATTATAATATTTATTTTATTTTATCTTGTAACTCTTCCAATATAAATTGTGTTCTGTCTACAATAGGGTAAGAAACGTTGTGTAAGTGTTTAAGCACTTCGCATGTATTTAAATTTAAGTTTTAAACAACTTGAGGTTTTGACGATTGGCGCGCGTTGCACTCTCGATTGGTGCTACGGAAGACCAGCGCTGTGACCTACTTGGTTGCAGCAGATGCTGAGTGGCGACCATTTGGTTATAGTGTGTGTAACTTTGTTTAGTAAACCACCGAATTAAATGTACTTTTTAATCTTTAATTTATAACCAATAAATATCATTTCATTTCATTTCATTCATATACCAATTAATTAGGCTTCTGCAAACAAACAAAAGCATCGTAAATTTTACCACAGAAGGTTCAAAATACAAGGCGAATCACAAACCATACTCGATTCTAGGCTCGACTCCAGACTGGACTCTTTTGATGGATTCATTGCAAAACACCAAACAATGTAGCGGTGTCTACATATAGGCCGGACATACTACAAATATTACACTAATGTATTCTTAGAACTGAATATTAGTATCTGCAAAAACAACACAGTTTCTAATAAGCCGACATAAGTACACAAGTTTGACCAAGCCAATATATAATTCCTAGAAACTTCTTACAATACAAAAACAGGTAGGAACTCGTTATTTCTTCAGACACTAGACAAGAAAGCCGGGTCAAAGGTGGGTAAATAATAACCAACCCGCCCCAACGCAACCATAAATAGTCTCTTTCCCAAGTTCAAGACCTCAATAATCGTGTGTTTGTACGGAATGCGGGCTTCGAATGTACCAATTTACCCTGCCCTTCATGTATACGCCACAGCCTAAGTAAATATCAGGCGACAAATTCCAGGAACGCCTTTACGTAAGTGACTAATGTAAGTGGGTTGTATGCGTCAATGAGCTAGCGATTTCAGAATTTAGTTTGATTTTGTTTTGTGTATTCGGTACAATTCTAGAGTATCTCTAGAATTCTATATTTATATTATTTTAAAGTCAATAAGAGAATGTGGTTTTCTTGATTGCATTTTAATATAAATGGTATATATTTTTAATTGATTTCGGTCTTCTGTAAGGTAGATAAACTTCTCCAGTATGGGCGGGCACCGCAATTTCACGTGGCTAATCAACCGTGCCTAAGCTCCCATATAATATTTATATCCATCTCTTACATTAGCAGATTATAATGATTGAATGTGTATCATTTTCTTTCTTTTACGGAGTTATTTTAACAAAACGTGAGTTTCCAACAACATTTGCTTACTAATTGAGTCTTGAAAAAAATTCTGACGATTCTCCATGAAAAGTATTTTTTAATTTGATTTAAAATATAATTATTACGCAACTGCATCCGCGTGGACTAGTAACAGCATTTTAATTTTTTTTGGATAAGTATAAATTTTTTACTGATCATTTACTATGTTTCCAATAATTAAATGATATCAGATTATCTTTTTCCTCCTTACTTTTTCCTCAATAAATAATTAAATGCCCTATATGCAAAAATATTTCGTTCGGATCTTAGAAGTGCCAATTTCAAAGATTTGATGAAACAATGTTTACCATAAAAACATTAGCACCAAGCTCTGCCAAATTTCGACAGCGAAAGCAGTCCGGGTGGCTGCGTTAACCGGTTCCCTTTTGGTTGACCAACAGTTATTAAACAAATTTTCAGATAACAAGCAACGAAATGCAAAGTTATCATTTCGCAAATCAACGTTCCATTTATTTATGTTTCACAAACTTTACATGTCATAAAGTAATTTCTTCATATGTTTTCATTTTGCAAAAGAACATTAGTAAACTTTTCCTAACACAAATATGTTAAACGACAAAGATCTATTGACCAATTTTTCTTTAATAATATGGTTACTAAGTCTAAGGCAATTTATGGTATGGAACCGTATCATTTCTTAACTTTTCATACTAAAAACATAAGAATTGACCAATTTTTCTTTAATACTATGGTTACTTAGTCTAAAGACATTAGGCAATTTATGGTATGGCACCGTATCATTTCTTAATTTTTCATACTAAAAACATAAGAATTATAAAAATACAAAGAAATTTTTCAATCATAGTTTATTAGTGCCATTCGGTTTGCCTAAAAATTCTGCCATTGCTTCTTGAATTCTTGCTTGCTACATGGATGCTTGCATTGCATGCTGTATGCTTGCTTGCATTGCATGATGTATGCATGCTTGCATTGCATGATGTAGGCATGCTTGCATTGCATGATGTATGCATGCTTGCATTGCATGCTGTATGAATAATTGGATTGCATGCTGTATGCCTGCCTGCGAGATGCTTGCCGGGGGGTGCAGGGGGGCTGGCCCCCCAGATCGGGGGGGTCGGGGGGCCTGAGGCCCCCCGCTATAAAGAAAAACCATAAGTACGAAAATAAACCTAGGTTAGGTTAGGTTAGACTTGTGACCACGCATAGCGGAGCGAGCGAAGCGAGCGGAGCATTGTATTGCTTGCTGCATGCTTGCTTGCATGCTGCATGCTCGCTTGCATGCTGCATGCTCGCTTGCATGCTGAATACTTGCTTGCATGCTTGCCTGCATGCTGCATACTTGCTTACAAGAAAAGTCGATATTTAAAATCGTGGAATAGTTTTCTGGGTTAGGTTGACATGAATACAGCGCACAAGCCGAGCGAGCGAAGCGAGAGTGCCGCGGCAGCGGCCGTCGAGTGCCAGAAGCGATTTTAGGGCGTTTTTACTGTATTTGAAAAAAAGCAAATTGAAATTTTAGTAAACAAAACGTTTGTAATTGAAATTTAGTCAAACAAATTATTTGTAAAATAACATTTTTGGTTTTTGTAACTTTTTGATATGTCAGTATGTCTTTTAAAAAAATATTTAACAATGCATTTTTGAAATGCCTGCTTATCATATGCATGTTTGCGTTTTGATGTCCTTGTTAAAGCATTAGTTTGCGTAATGAAACATTGACAAATGTTGCTGGCGAAATAGTAATTTGCTAATCAATTGTGTGCGAAACATTAGAGAACCGCGTTAACCACTACGCCACCAAGGCGGTGGCGTAGTGGTTAACGCAGCCACCCGGATCGCGGAAGATGCTGTGTTCCCGCCTGAGGCAGGTCGATTTTTTCAGTGTATTTTTTCTAGTATGGAAATACCTTTCTTTTGTTGAGTAAACTGAAAACAAAGTAAGCCATGTCGGGTTAGAAATAATATTGATTAAAAATAATTCATTTTATTTTACGAATATTTCATTCGTTTGCGTTTAACAGTTAAATTCAAAATGAGATGTGAGGTGAAAAATGAGATCCTCATAGAATCGCACGGCTTAACTGAATACGTGCAAACTTTGCATTAGTGTGTCTAATGGAATATTTAGTACATATTTAGTTGTTGCGAGTCGTCTGGGTAGGTACCGCCACTTTTCTTATTTCTGTCGTGAAGCACTTCACTGTGTTTCAGATTGAAGGGAAAGGTAGCCAGTTTAATTTCTGGGCATGGAAGGCATATCATCTTAGTTACCAGGATGGCGCCGTATTTACAGTGTAAAGTGATTTACCCTTAATATTGTAAGTATCTATAGGCGACGCCCACTTAACCTGAGCCGCAAGCTTGTTGGCTATCTCGGTATATAAAAATATATATAAAAAAAATATTTATATGCGAAAGGATATACTCAAATAGTGTCTGTATCATTTCACATGAAGTGAAAATTTACGTATTAAACACTTTTCAAGATGCGATGAAGTTAAATACGATGCACAACTGGTTAGCAGATCACTACATTTTTACGCCATATACTTAATAAATTCGAAGAATTCATGATATCGACATGAAATCATCAAATCAAATTATTAATGGTGTTAAAATAATATATTAAACTTTCGTATTGCGTTATTCACAAAATATGGACAACGAATACTAGGCATCTTCCATTGGCGTTAGAAATCTATTGGCAGAGTCGGTCAAGGCGATCGAAAATCGTTGAGTGAATAACTAAATTATTGTTCACTCAGTTTGTTTTTATCAAAACTGACCACTTTATTTTCGTAGACTGTGGCTCGGGTATCTCCGGGTGAGAAGAGGCTATCCAATCACCGGTTTATAGGAGAGTGTGTGTTATTTTTAAATGAACGCCTCGGAGGTTGCTTGTCTTGGGAAAATGAAGTTTCGAAATTTAAGGGATCGTTTATGTTTAGGGTCTATTTTAGGCAGGGGTAAAATAGTTCGCTTCGTAAATATAGAGGTAAAAGTTGTTTGAATGTGTGGGATGAATACGGATTAATGTTTAGAATTTCTTTAATAGGTGATATTGATGGACGCTTGGGTGAGCGAATGTAATGTAAGTTACAGGAGCAGAGAACTCGGATAAGATTTTTTAAATATTTAAATAATAAAAATACAACTACTTATTTTATTTGCGTTAAAGCTCTATTATATATTTATACAAGTTTTTATTTAACTTGCACTGTTCGTATGTAAGTTGTCCGTCAATCTTTGCAAGTCATTCTTCAACCATTTTTACTTTCTCGTAGTAAGTATAGAGGAAGTCTTGTAATCGTCAAAAAATTCGACCTCGAGATTTTGACGGATTTACACGTTTTGGACCTTTTTTTTTGATGTCGGGGAGGTCAAATGCATTTACGCATCGTCCCTGCGGGGTGGTGCCAACCGCACAGGGGATATGTGGGACTCGAGGTAAAGGCGTTCCCTCCATACCCACTAAACATCCTCCCCGGCCTGACCTCCAGTGCGCTATTACGGGATGGCTCGGGATCTGCGCACGTGGGTGCAACTGCACCGAGACCGTCCCAACGCTGCCCGTCTGGGCACTCCTTGTGCAGAAATTGGTGGCCAGCAGCCCACAGGGGCTGCCGACTAACGCCAGTCCCTGTGGGCTGCTGGCCGACACCGGTCTTATAGGCCGCCTGCTCACCGACGGCTGCTTGACCTGGCGCGTCCTCCTGACGAGGACACCGGGAGCAGCCATCGGACCGCACCCGTGGGACTTCTGGCGCGGCTGTGACCCTGAAAAAGGCTGTCTCGAACTAGCCATGGTCGGTAAACAAAAACAACTCTACGATGGCATGTGACTTCGAATGCCAAAGAGACACACTAGACATCAAAAGCCACACACTCGCCGACAAAGTTTCCCCACCACGTTACCAGAGTCCGCCACGAGGAGGCTTCCGAACGTGGACCCCTGTATATCAAGTTCCCATAAAAATGTCAGGAGCGATCAGTGCTGGTTAAGTAGAGGTGGTCAGGGACTGGTGAATGTACCTAATATGTGTATGTATGTGTACCTAAATGAAGTTTATAATAATAAAAGTATTCGACATCGCCGCAATAGAATATAATATCATAAAAAACCCGTCATTGTCGAAACACAATAAAATTGAACAGCAAAAGTGAGAGGTTTCACGTACAACGTAAAAATGGTGCGCTATTTTTGAATTTTTTAAACTTGTTACAGAATTGAGTAACAAGCTGTCACATGCGTAGGTGCTACACTTTATGCTCGGAAAAATGGCAATGAAAATAGCACTGTCGAGGGAAAAATTGAATGTACTGAACAAGGGTTGGTTTTGTGGCCAATTCTTGTAAGCTTCGGTGAAATTCGCTTTATTTTGCTTTTTTATTGCGATACCTGCGAATATAGTATAAAAGTTTACCAATAGTACCAACTTATATACGTGACATAAATAACTGCGTCTTGATATTTATGGTTTAGGTATATACTATTGTGTTCTTAAATTTTAATAGGTGTAACTACACCCGAGTCTAAGGGGTCAGTGAACCAGTAAGCAAAAGCCATGATAGATGTTAAACTCTAAAATTACTTAACAGTCCAAATAAATTAAATCCCACTTATATTATAAACGCAAATTTTTATAAGGATTTTTGTAACTCATTCACGCAAAAACTTCTGAATGGATTTTAATGAAACTTTACAATTATATACCTATTTGAGTGACATAGCTTAATACATCAGAATGACATAGTGATAGTGTAGTATAAATTACAGGCTGTAATTTAAACTAATCCTGCGCAGTCTAAGACGCGACCAGAAGCTTTTTTAAAAAAAAAACCGCTCTTATTGATAACTTGTGCTGATCGTTAGAAAATAAAAACTCATCATCCTATTAAGTTAAATAATAAGAAATAATATGTATAGTTATAAAATTAAACCTTCCTCTTCAAGGAAAGCTATGAAAATGTTTTTCAAAAACTAAGTTCTGTAATATTTTCAACATTATAATAATTACTGGGAATAACCATCTTTCTTTCTTTTACACTTTTTTGATATTAAAGCCTAAAGGATGTAAAAGTTTGTTACTGTTAGATAAAAATAAACCCAGGAGCGCCGACTGCCGTGGTCACTGATTTATGTGAGTCTTCAGAATTATGCCCCGGGAATTTATGTTACAGATATAAAAGGCTGAAACAATATTAAAGGGAAACCAAGAAGTTATTATTACGGCTAGACAGGGAAAATTTGTCCAGCGTACTTAAGAAACTATTGTGTTAATGTATATTGTAGTATTTTCGACAGACTTCAAAAAGGAGGAGGTTATCAACTCGACTGTATGTTTTTTTTTGTTTGTTACCTCATACTCTTTACTGGGTGTACCGATTTCGAAGATTCTTTCGACCTTTGGAAGCCCGTGCTTGTCATTTGGTCCTATTTAAATTTAATCGACATCTGACGAGTAGTTTTTGAGTTATCCCTAATAATGCCTATTTAGTTGACATCGATGGTATCGTAATCTTATCACTTGTGTGTCTAATAGATCTCGAGATAGTTTGAAAATTTATATACCTCTTAAAACGCTAAAAAGCAAAAAAATAATTATTTTTAAATAAAAAAACCGCCTACAATACTCAAAACGGAGAAATAAAAATTCTGTTTATAAAAATCTAAATGTTTTTTTGAGGTCGGTACCAACCTCTATATTTGGAATAAACGTTGTCGCTTGTATTTGGGACCGACTGACCTCAAAAAAGTTTAGATTTTTATAAACAGGATTTTTATTTCTCAGTTTTGAGTTTTGAAGGCGGTTTTTTTTATTTAACAATGATTTTTAAGTTATTACCCTGATTGTGCTTTTAAGATATTAATAATAGATAATTGTATTGTTGGACAAACGTCTTCCTTAAGGATCACCAATCCGATCGGTCCAACAGTGGGCGCCTCTCGGCTGACATGATACTTATCTACCTAAAACGCTCGTAATACCAAAAGGGATTGAGGAGAGCTTTAGGTAACATTAAGTTACACACAAAGCCACATCTGGCAGTATGAGCCATGCAGTACCTTCAAATTGTGACAAATTGCCAGCCTGTCGCTGACACGATGATCATGATAAATTACCATTTATTATGGTTATGATATTGTGGTATTGTTAAGAAATTATCTACCAGATTGGTACGCACTTACGCTTTGAAAAATCAGCAAACATAACAATGTTTAATGAAGTAGTATTTGAGTTCAATTATAATCTGTAAAGTTGAGGTACTATGTCCTATTCTAGCTGCCCGAGTTCAAGCGGTTAAGTATCAAGGTTATAAAATACAACCAGATAAGACAATGTGAGACAATGAGTAGGGAATAAATAATAAAAAAAACGCACTGAAAAAGAAAAGCAAGTACAACAAAACACTGATTTCGAAAGACAGTCAAAAACAGACTAGAATGATAATATCAGTAGAACTGTACTACAAGTAAGTACAATAATACACTGATTTCGAGAGACAGATAAAAGCAGACTACGATATTAATATTTGTTGAATTTTTATTTCTTTGTTATAGTGCAAGCTGGATAAGCTTTTCGGGCTTTAGCAGAAATATCGCCAGACACTCTTGAAACCAATTTCTTACAGAACATGAAATTGAAAGCGACACAATGCTGTGAGATAAACCAGCCAATGAAAAGAGTTGCGACACCGTATTCTGCTCATATTTCGCAGTTGAAAACATCTTTTTATATTGTACAATATGTTGCAGGGATTTGATAAAAACAGAGAATTGATCAAATCACAGAGGAATGATAAAATTACAATACGATCCATAGTCAGTTCTATCAACATTAGTGTGAATATGCGAATGGAGATCACTTATTATTGATAGACAGAAAGAAGGAAAACATTTATTGGTACACACAGAACATCACAATAAAGGAGAGGAAATACAACCATACAACGAACAAATTACATAATGGAGTTCTGGGCGAGACCAAAAGGACCATCTTAGCACAATATGCTTCTGCTGCAGTGCAATAAGAGCGCTGTTATCCCTACTAATAATATTATAAATGCGAAAGTAACTCTGCCTATCTGTCTATTAAGCTTTCACCTCTAAACCACTATACCGATTTTGATGAAATAAAGTACAACTATAGACTTGAGTTCGGGGAAGAACATAGGCTACTTTTATCGCGAAAAATAGGCTTAAAGGAGTTAAAATAGGGGGTGAAAGTCTGTATAAAAGTTTGTCATTGTAAAAGGTAAAATCATGAAACTTTGAATTTAGGCACTTGATAAGAAATAAATAAATATTTGTTCTAGCGTTTTTGAAATATTTACCCATGTGATGATGAAATAGGAGATGAAAGGTAGTAAGGAAGTCCAAACAAATCATGCTTTCGCACCTAATATTTGAACTGATTTTGATGAAATTTGTCACAAAAGTAGAACTATATTTTGAGATAAAACATAAGCTAACTTTTATTGTAAAAGAGAGCATGAGGGGGTTGAAATAAAGGATGAAAGTTTGTATGCGATTCCTCAATATCGAATATAAAACCATGAAACATTGTATTTAGGCACTAGATAAGAAGTAAAAAATTATCAGTACAAAATATATACTGGCACTAAAACTGACGGTAAAGTTAACTATCCGTCAAAATGACGGGCAACAGCTACCTACGTATCTCAAAAACCATAACACTTACCTTTTCGGTGCATACGCCACGGCAACAACCTCACCAGCAACAGAGTTGACTAGCCAAACCACGGTATTCGGACGCATCGCTTAAAAGAAACAGCTATATTACTTTACGCTATCCGTCGATGCGACGGAGGTTACCTATCTAGGGTGAATTGTTGCGATTCTTATGATGAACGCACGACGCACGGCGCCATCGCGCTTCTGTTTGATGAAGCTAATGAAATGCCAGTTTATTTTTTATTTAATTTCACTAAATTTATTACTCAAATATTTAAGAGAAATAGCATAATTATAACTCTTTGCCACCAGACATGTCGAGAGTTAAAGCTACATCTGTTCCGTTGAATAGGAAACCTGATGCAATGCTGTGAGTCAAGAAAACAGGCGTTCCTTTACGAGACCATAAAACCGTGTCATCATAAAGCACTTTCATGACACAATAAATGAGATATGGAATTTTCTACAGTGAATCGTTAAACCGTAGTAGAAGCTGAGGTTGAGAATTACCCAACAACTTTTATTGCCACATTTCATATTAAATGAAATGAGTTGACACTCAAATATTTTATGGGACGATCGCTAGAAAGTTGATTTTTGTACAGTAACTTTATAAAAGATGGTTGAAATACCGACAGAGGATTACGTTTTTTGGATATTTATTCACCTATTTGTTAGATGCATTGTCGGCTCAACTGTACCTACTAATAGAGTCCAGCATAAATGACTATTTATAATTAGGAAAAGATAAAATAGACTTTATTCTACTTTTCTTCTTTCGTGTCCTCACACGAACGCGCGATCTCCGAATAATTTGGCAAATAAATATTCTTACAGTTCTGTACAGAAACTGGGAAGATATAACAAATTGACTCTAGTATTTCAATTGACATGTACCTAAGTCAGCGACGGTGACTGTCGCAACGGGCGAGTGTGCAAACACAGCGAGAGCGCCGCGGAAAACGGCAACGTAGCGATTTTCAGTACATTACTTGACTTATGCATTCCGAATAGTTATGAATTGAAACAACCAATTTACTCGTAACCACCTCGTAGCTGCTACCAGCACTATCCTCACGTGTGTTCTCATTTGAACAAGAAAAAATTTCAGCCAAAAAAGGCAAAAAAGCGAAAAGGCCAATTTCAGCCTCAGGTTGTCGCTAGAATATTTTTTTCTTGTTGATCCGGTACACGCCTCGCAATAACATAATTCGCTAATCACCTACCCCAGGCGGGAATCGAACCCAGCATTTTCCGCAATCCGGGCGGCTGCGTTAACCACTACGCTACCGTGGCGCTTTCGCTATCGAAATTTGTCAGTACTTGGTGCTTATGTTTTTATGGTAAATATTTGACGGTCGTTTGTAAACGAAAAAAATATTCCATAATATAAGGTAGTTTCATCTTAACTGGACGTCAAATATTTGCAAAAATATTTCGTTCAGATCTTAGAAGTGCAAATTTCAAAGATTGATGAAACAATGTTTACCATTAAAACATATAAGCACCAAGCACTAAAAATTTTGGTAGGTAGTGGTTAACGCAGCTGCCCGGATTGCGGAGAATGCTGTGTTCGATTCCCGCCTGGGGCAGGTAAATTTTTTTCAGTGCATTTTTTGTAGTTTTAAAAACTTTTTTGTTAACACGTTTGTTAACGCAAAAAATATTTCATAAGTGTAAAACACTGTAACCTGACTACGGAATAAAAGGAAGAATGAAATGGGTTGAAATCGAGGTTTACAATCTAAAATCGACTCCTCCTATTTTCAATTAGGTTAAAATGTAACCTATGTTACACGGACCGTAAAATTGGATGATTACCTTAACATACATAAATACAAACATACATACAATGGCTGCTAAAGCATAGCCCTTCCTCCGGCTTCGCCGTAAAGACACGCAATTACGAAAAGCGAATTAAAGAAATTAAATTTGTTAAATAGCAATCACAGTTAATGTGTTAGCCTAATTTAAAATAAAAGGAATTCAACGTGGACGCATTTTCATGCTGGAGCCGAAGAGTACAAAGATCTTTTTAAACTTTTATCATTGACCATTAACTTTGAACAAAACGGAGATCTTTATCCGCTCAAGAGCACAATACTAACGAGGGCCGGTAAGATTAACTAAGTTGATACCTTTTCTCTGACAAGAAACAAAAAACTTAAACCTGTTTAGTCAGACTGTAATTGCGCCGAGGGCTCGCCAAGATAAGCTCATTTTTTTTTAATTTTCTCTCTGGAAATGACTTCAATTTCCCCACTGAATAAATGAAGATTGCACTACCTTGTCTGTACTATTTTTTTATTTGTTTTACCGCCTCGAAAGAGAAGTTTTGAGTTCTAGTGGATGGTTTGATTAAGTAGTTGGTTTTCGTCGAGAAGCCTCGCCGAGGTGAGCGCAAACTTGTTACGCGCGGGGCAGAGTTAGGATTCAGTTTGTTTCTATTGGAACCCAGTCCAATGTTGGAAAAATCCATCATACATATGTAATATTAGAGTGAACTACATCCTGATTCCATTCTTATTATTTTGAAAATAATCTTTTAAGTTTATTTCCAAAATAATAAGACTTCCAATTTCGAAAGTTTTAACTTTCGAAATTAAACTTACATTTAATACAACACTATTTTTATTTTATTAACACAATCAGAAAGTTCTCGAATGGCGTCCGCGTACCGGGAGACGCAGCGTTAGTAGGACCCCACAAGGTGGACCGACGATCTGGTAGAAGTCGGATGGCGCACGACCGTTGGAGATTCTTGGTGGGAGGCCTATGTCCAGCAGTTGGCGTCTTTTGGCAGATATGATGATGAATCAGAAAGTTTACTACATTATTGGTTTTGATTTAAATAAATAAGGCAAAAAGTTATTATTATAACTATCTACATAAAACACTCAAAACAATTATGTATAAAAACTTAAAACATACAATATCTTTAGCGTAATCCTTTATATATTTCTTAATATATCATCCTCGTTTTTAAGTTCACACATCCAAACCTGCTTGAATTCACAACGTCGTAATCAATTATTTAGAGAATAATTCAATCTGATTATGTGTTTCAATGAACGAATTCATTCAGAAACAGGGGAAGTGACTGTAAAAGGAATTGTTTTGACTCCATAATTAATTATCCAATGAACGGTTATGATTAGGCTCCAATGTAATTAAATTTACCGTTTACTTAACTTTAACATTCATTTATAGTATTACTTGAAGTTTGTTTAGAAGTGTGAATTGTATTCTTTGTATTCAATAATGCAAGCCAAATAGTCTAGATCAATGCAAATAAAAAACACGCCTTCAAATTTAAAAACGGAGATTTTTTTTTTCTAAAACTATTTTTTTTCAGGTCAGTTGCAAATGTAAATGACATCGTTTATTCCAATATTGAGGTTGACACCAACCTCAAAAAAAATAATTTGATTTTTATAAACAACATTTCTGTTTTTGGTTTTGAAGGCGGTTATTTTATTTAAAAACAATTTATTTTTTGCTTTTAGTAATCGGTTCACAGCTCAAAGTTATCATTAATTAAAGTTGAGACAGGATATTTTCCGTTATTTTTCAGAATAACAAAAGTCCTCAAAGTCTTACTCTATAAAATTTCTAGGAAAATATTTCAAGACTTTGATCTTTAAGACAGAAAAAGAATCATTGAAATTGGTTAACAACTTTTGAAGATATCGACGCATAAAATTGGAACAGTTGGAAAAAAATCATATTGTGATTGCATATTTTCACGATTCTAAAAAAAACTACTGAACTGATTCATGGAAAATATTTATAAGAACCAAATGACAACTATTCCGCATCAAACAAAAAAAGAATCACTTAAATCGGATCAGAAATCTCGACATAATCGGTGTACTTACATAGAAAAAAAAAACATACCAACTGAATTGAGAGTAACATTAAGACAATAATGAACCTAATAACGAAGTATAACCCTGTCTCCCTAATATGAAAAGTTGACGTTCTGGGTTCTAATTTTCTCATTTTTGTTTTGCCAACATTGATCGGTTTTTCTCTACCCATGAAGTTCTGCATACCTTATATTGGGTTGCAATACTTCTACTAGATGACATAAACATTGCGTTCGTCTGAATTAATTAGTCTTCAAATTAATTCTCAACACATTAATATTGTCGTGTCTGACTACATACGACTAGTCGAGTAAATACCCTCTCCCATCTGAATATTGCTCCGCATTTGTATTCAATTTGAATTTGATGTGTATACCATGACATCGACATGATAGCGATCCGGATCAAAGGCGTACCGTGAACTGACATACTCAAATAAACTTATGACATTATTACATGTTTGCTTTCGAGATTATAAATTATGATCCTTAAGACTCTAAATGATAATATATTTCTCATTTATTTTCCGGAGTATCATCTCCTTTATTTTCCACTAACGACAGTCTTAGTGAACTTCTTAGTAACGTTGCTAAAACATGGAGGGGTCTCGGTACGTATCCTAGTAGTCTCAATCATCTACAGGGCTTTAGTCAGAAGGGACCGGTGTTATGGCTGAGGGTGCTTCTAAGGTCTCTGATCTCAGCTCAGGTGTGCCGTGGCGTGTGGTGGCGTGAAGGGTTCGGGAGAAGTGTCCAGGGATATATTTTTACCTGAAAAAGTAGGACACTTGTAAATAGTGCGTGAGTATGTAAGGAGGACGATTTGGGACAAGCGCATTAGCGCTCAAAATCGGGTGGTCCTGGTTAATCGGACCATTTCTAGGACGGAGTGTAGTCCGTCGCTTGGACTACCAGAGGATTTGATTAACGAGGAGCCTTAACGAAGTATCCCCTAGAGGCATCCTTCATGAATTCGGCTATTGAGATTATTAAGGCAGTTTTACGCATTTTCCGCGCATATTCTTATGTTTCTGGGTTTTATATCTCGCGCTAGTTATTTATAGTTACCTAGTTAAAATAGTTAAGTTACTAGTTAGTTTTTTAGTTATCTTTACATTTGGGCTCTACTTCTGTTTATCATCCGTTTTTGTATTTATTATAAGCTTTGCGTATTCTTCAAAAGTAGGTACACTTTTTTGTCATTCAATATTACACAAAGATTCGAAGTTATTCAAACTGACTGTTCTAACTTTTCTAATTTTCAACGCATTAATTTCGACCCCATGACAACTGAAAGTTGAAGCTACTAGAAAGTTTTCGAAAATTTGAATACTGTTGCAGACCCAAAAATTTCTTACGCATAAATCTTTGAATGAACTTGGTCCTGGCAACAATAAAGGGAGCCTAGTGCTTGTAAAAGTGCCTTACGAGTGAAGCAAACTTGGCTGTAGTTATTATGCTGTCTGTACCGTTGGGATTGAATTCGAACCCGGCTTATAGCTCCGTGGCTTGTCGACAGATGTGAGATGTGGATGTTAAAATCAAAGTTTCTGCCCGCTCCTTACAAGTATTTACATTTTGTACGACAAACTCGGCTCGGCTTGCTTATGAATAGGAAAAGGCAATCGTCAGGATAAATATTTGAGGAGTAAAATTATTGATACAGCTAAATTCGTTTCTGGCGTTTTGTAAAATAATATACTCCAAATTTTCTTTATGAATGTATTTTTATTGTTTGTACTGATGACGTCGGATCAGGCTACCACAAACTGGCTTTCAACTCTAATCTTTAAGGAATAAGGTTGAAAATTTAATGCACACTACTAAATTTGACAGTTTTGGGTAGCCTTATTTGCGGCTGATTATACAAGTTAGGAAATAGATGGTGTATGTACTGTACTATGTATACTTAAGTTAAGCTCAAAGACCGAAAATGCTCAACGTTGCGGTCATAGTTAAACATTCACGTCGCCCAATTCATGTTATACTAATATTAATATGAAAGCGATCATGACGCGTTGTGGCAATCAGTGGGAGACTGAAGACAACATAGTGAAATTCGTTGTTGCGGTCGTATAGCATGATAGCCAAGACTATCATGCTATATGACTACAATGCGTTGCGGCAATGATAAAACGCCGTGACGCATAATGGGAATATTAGGATATGCCGCACAGTAATTTGCGGTACCAGCCTTGCGAAATTCGAAAATTTTTTGAGTCATCCCTATTAGTGCGAAAGAGCGTCGTCTCCCACCCGGGAGGCACTGGTTCGATCCCCACCACGTACCAATGTGTTATCAAATTTTGAATTCACATGTACGTTTAATCGACGCTTTTACGGTGAAGGAAAACATCGTGAGGAAACCTGCACACACCTATAAAGAAATTCTTAGGCTGTGTGTGAAGTCGCCCAACCCGCACTAGGCCAGCGTGGTTGACTAAGGCCTAATCACCCCTAATGTGGGGTAGGCTCGAGCCCCTTGGTGGGACATTACTTCGAATTCATATATCCTGTTCGTAAAATATTAGTTCACTCATTCTTTTCACATTATCAAACCATCTGACCATCCATTTCTCAATTCTTGTCATAATAAAAAAGAAAAATGAAAAACAACTTATTTCAAAACTATTACTCTTAAAAACTTTTATTTAGTTACTAGCTGTGCCCGCGCGACTTCGTCCGCGTGGATTTCCCGTTTTTGCAACATTTTTCATTGATGCTCAACTCCTATTAGTCGTAGAGTGATGTTATGGAGGTATATAAGCCTATATCACGGTTTCCTAAACTGTGCGTCGCGACGCCCTGGGGTGTCGCGGTTCTATCCCGGGGGCGGGCGTCGTGAGACGATCCACATAGAATGGCTGTCTAGCTAGCTTAGCGAGCTAGTCGAACGAAAATAAATGTAGACAAAGAAATGTAAGTCGCGATTTCTAAACTTGAACCCGGTTTTGAGATGCTCTGTTTTTAAAATAAGAAAATACACTGAAAAAAATCGACCGTCCAGCGCGGGCGAAAAAATCGAATAAGCATCTTTACGCTACCGGGACATTGCTTTCGCCGTCGAAATTTGTCTGTGCTACTTTATGTTTTTATGGTATTTTTTTTCAGTCTTTTTAATTTTGAAATATTTGCGCATTCGTTAACGCCTAAATAATTCAAAAAAAGCTGTTTTTGTTTTTGTAGGTATGTACTTAACTTGGCTGTTACTATAACGGGGGGAGGGCTCGTAAAAATTAGAAAATTCCTAAGGGGTCACTATGAAAATAAGTTTGGAAAGCTCTGGCCTATAGTGTTTCTCGATAAATAGACAATCATAGAATTTTTCAGATCAGTAGTTCCCCTTTGTAGGATTCTGTACCTAAAGGGTAAAACGGGATCCTATTACTAAGACTCATAAATAGAATAAAATAAATACTAATAAATAGAATAAAATAAATATTGAAGGGGCTCCCATAAAATAAGCGTGACTTTTTTTGGTCGATTTTGATAACGGCAACAGATAGACGCTTGAAGTATTCACAGAATATTTAGTTATATTATTCACTTTTAAAATACAACAACAAACGTGTTTTATTTCTCGGTCTTATTAACGATAATAACAGGTAGAAACTTGAAATATTAACAAAATATTTAATTTAAATTTCAAATAATTTTTGGAGATTTTTGATAAAATCTATGGCACGGAACCCTTCGTTCGCGCGTTCGACTCCTTCTAGGTGGTTTTTTTTGCAGGCTATCTTTGATGACCTTCTTGAAGTCACCAGGGCTTTTAGTAAAGGAGAGGACCTCGATGGGTCCTCAAGCTTAAAGGTCGAATCACTCTCAAAGAGGATTCCTGACCGGTGAACATCTCCCTCGGAGGAGTCTCTGAACCTATTAGTCTCTAATGCGTCCGAATCTGACGGGATCAGTAGTTCCTAAGATAAGCGCGTTCAACTAAACAAAAAAACAACTCAGTATAGATGCGTGCGTAGTACTTGATCATTATTTAGCTGCGGAGTTATGTTAAAACTGTAATATCTCTGAAGATATTCACTGAAATCTAATGATGTAAATAACAATAATGTACAAAATTAAATACTTGTAATGAATAAAGTATAAGTTTTTATAAGGAATAATATGATTTTGACAAAAATACCTTCGCATCTAATGTATTATTTTAGAACAAATTTTATTAACTAAAATAGGTTATAGCGGGTCAACCTTAAGAGATAGATAAATGCTGTCTGGAACTTTTTTTTAGAACTTTTAAAGGAGAATAATTCAGTGGTACATAATTTTTGCGTAACTTTAACCGTTTACCCAGCGCACACAACAAAAGCTCTGAAAATCAAAATTTATTATTTTCCGTTTATTTCAAACTATCATATATCTTAAGATATTCATTGAAATCAAATGAGGTCATTAACAATTTTGTTCAAAATTAAATGTTTGTGATGAATAATGTATTTATTTGGATAAGGAATAATATCATGCATACAAAAACACCATCGCAGATAAACTTTTGATAAAAAAAAAATTTGATTACCAAAAAGAAAGGTTATAGTGAGTCAACCATAAAAGATAAACATATGCTATCGCGGACTTTTTTTTAGAAAATTTAATGGAGAATAATTCTGTCTTACATAATTTTTCCGTTACTTTAACCGTTTACGCAGCGCACGCAGGGAAAGCTATGAAATGAAATATTTTTCTCCCGTTTTTGCAACATTCTTCATTAATGCTCAGCTCCTATTGGACGTACCGTGATGTTATATAGCCTATAGCCTTCCTAGATAAATGGACTATCCAACGAAAAAAGAATTTTTCAATTTGAGTCAGTAGTTGCTGAGATCTTAGGGTTCAACCAAACAAACAAACAAACAAACAAACAAACAAACAAACAAACTCTTCAGCTTTATTATTAGTATAGATTTTTACGAAGACTTTAAATTATGAATGAAATATAAAATTATTACGAATCATAGCGAAAAATCATTTTACATCAAATAAATTCTTAATTCAAGTTTCTTCATTAACAAATAGTAACAGAATTTATGTTATGATAAAGTTATGTATTAAACTCATTATTTTAGTAGTACATTACGACTATTCATGTGGCGTTATATTAAGTATATTTAATGACTTGAAACTCCTGTAAAAATGCGAGGTCTTTTCTCAAAACCAGGGAACGCATCAAATAACTTATAATACGAATGACCTTGTCCAGGATTGGCTTCGTGATTTTCTTTATCATTATGGTGTTCATCATTGTTATCTAATTTATGTTCACCAGCAGTGTGTTGTTTATAAATGTACACATTCTTTTCTTCTCCATGGTGTTCTTTCTTGGCTATTTCTTCAACTGGTCCGTGGCTGTAATCTCTGTGTCTACTATCAACATATTTATAAAAACCGTGTTGCCTGTATTCTTGGTTGGGAATGAAATAGTCTTGTTTGACTTGCTGACGACGACAGGTGTCATCATACCATTTGGTCAAGTCGGGTCCTTGTATATCGCTGCATGGTACAGGCATTATACTGAAAGAAAAAACACAAAATAACAAGTTTAGTAATATAAATAGGTTGATGGCGCCGCGGTAGTAATTTCGTCGAAACGATCCCGATGGCTTCGGCATCAACTGAGCGATCAGTACTCGGATGGTTGACCGAAAATTTGTCAAGTCGATTTTCCTCCGTGATCCGGAAGGCATGCTAAGCTGGTGGTCCACTCTTGGAATAATAATAATAATATATTTCTACGCTTACACCAATTATCTAGCCCAAATTAAGTATCTTTAAGAACTTGTGTTATGGATACTAGATAACGGACAAATATACTTAATAATCTAGATATTTTTATGAATAAACTTAAATAAATATACAAACAACCATGACTCATGAACAAATGATCGTGTTCACCACACTAACATTTGCCACTACCAGGACTCAAATCCGGACCGCCCGATGTGTAGGCAGCGTTAACAGACCACTCCAACACAGCGGTGTCTTATCTTATGGCTATCTTTACATTTTACCTCCACCTCAATTTTAATAAAATAAACAAACAAATAAACCTTAAATCCCAAATCAGGTGGGAAAGAGATATTTGATAGCTACTTTTTATTAACAAAAAGCTGACTGACCCGGCAAACGTGGTTCTGCCATATTTTTGTTCTTTTAGCGGCATGAATCATATTTTACGACCTATTCTCATACCTACCAAATATACACAAAAAGGTTCATAAAAATCGGTAGAGCCGTTTCAGAGAAGTAAAACCACAAACACTGTGACATCAGATTTTTATATATGTGGTCGAACCGAAACCACTCGATATATTTTTGTTCCTAATATCATTACTTCTTGTTGTATGCATGTCCTATCTCTAGTAGCTTGTCATTGATTCACTTTGGATCTTAATTTGATGGATCTTAAGTCTTAAGTTATAATATTTTCCGTAGTAAAATTATTATTTTTTCAAAATAACTTTGATTTTATGTCGAATTTTGTAAAAGGGAAACGTACAGCAATAGGTTTTTCTTGCAAACAACATAAACAAATCAAATCCAAATTGTAAAAAGGTTACTAAAACTAGAATCAAAATACTTTAAAACTACTTTATTACAGATAAAAGCCTAAGGTCCTATGAAACAGGAGTTGTACTTATAACACTGACTGCGTTACCTCGCGAGATATATTTTTTTGCGCGAATAACCAAAAAATCGGTGTGCATTTTAAATAATATCAAGATCGGTTAAGAAATAAGGGTACGTTTTTCCATTTAAATGGAGAAGTGGCCGTCGAACTTAGCCTCTTATATGTCTGGGTAAAAGTCCTCTGAAACCTGTATTTTATTAGTTTTATTTTAGATGAATAGGCATCATTTTTAGTGAATACAACAATTAAAGAATTTGAAGACAAGATAATGATTCAAAATGAAATTATTAGTTTATTTCTAATCTCCGCACAAATATTCAGTGTTTAATATTTTATCTTAAATAACAAGTAATTCAATGAGTAATTCGAAGAATCTGATGTTGATTATGCGAAGCTCGATTTCTGAAGTGTGACGTACTCGGCTCGTATTTATCATTTACATTGAAGGTAAATTTCTGTGATACTTCAAGCAGTAAGCGGAAAATTTTAAATTAATTAATAGTTCAATATTTGGCAATCAAATTTAAAGTTTCAGTTTATGACGTAACTGTAATTTTACATTAAATACTATTAAACCGACGATATTTAAATATCAACGGTAATTGTGAATTTAACTGTATAGATCTATTTCTTATATCATCCTGAAGCTGGCTGAACACGGTACAAGTAACAAAAGTTTTTCGCAAACAAAAGCGGGGGCTATTTGCGTAAGTAATATGAAAAAGTTACTACCTCGTATGATCAATGCAATCGAACCATTTTTCAATGACTCGACCGAGAAATATTGTATTAATCTTAATTGTTTGATAAAAATCCCATTCTATCTTGAGCTTAAAATTAAAAATGCGGCGCAGATCGTGCTGGTAGGTAGATAAATAATATGTATTAGCATAGGACATAATATGTACTAACTGCTCACTTCTTTCCACGCAGCATATAACCTGCACAAGTGTCTCAACATTCTCCGCTTCTTGCACCAATTAATCACAAAATTAAAAGATCAGCGCACTATAACATAATTATTTTATAAATATTTATTTGATTATAAAGTGTTGTATTCCATTTAAATATAGAACTTTCTTTCGCGGCTGTGTGGTGCCGGCAGAGTAGAACAGCATCACCCCATATCTTCAAATGGGTGTCGTAGAAGGCGACTAATGGATCAGCAAAGGGGTATTGACCACCTGATACTCCGTCCACCAATCCGCATTGGGCAAGCGTGGTGGACTACTGCCTTAACCTCCTTCGATAACAAGGAGAGTCCTTGAGTCCCAGCACTGGGTCGAATTACAAAGGCTGTTGTAATAGAACGTTCTTAATCTTAAATAGTTAAGAATTATTTAAATCACGTAAACTGTAAGAGTTCCTTACTCGGCAACAAAAAACAAAACCAAAAAACAAGACTTCCAAAAACAATTAGCATGAAACTAATAACGAACAGTTTTTAATTTGAGGAGTTGGAAATGTAAATTCTTTTGATGTTAGAGAGATTCCTATTTTAAAGCAGTCTTTGCCGCCTTGTCCTGAATAATGAATGGGATGTCCCTAATTGCATTCCAACATCTCATTGCAACCAACTAGATGGTGTCTCACTTAATTTTCGCTTTTAAATGCAATAGCTCCGACCTCGGACAGAAATGAGTCTTTTCGCAACTTAAGCTGTATTTATGTTCAATGATAATAACTGAACATAATTATCTACTAAGAAGTTTCGTGGAGGTGCTGGGATTAAATTTTATCAAGAGTAACCATGATGACGAATTTGTTTTCAAAAATCGTTGAAAATAATATAGTTAAATTACATGTACTAGATATACTAAAGTATATGTCCTATACTAGTGTCCCTATAAAATTGCCACGTTTTACCAAATATGTCCCATTTGCGGTAAAAGGCAGCAAGACCAATCTCGGGCACCACGCCACCATGAATAGACTCTGACGTCAATACAATGCTCTAGTTAAAACGACTAAGATAGATATTTTTGCTGATAAGACTACAACGTTTAGACGAGAGATTATAAATTGTCTCACCGTCGGGTCCTTCAAGCTCTGATTGTGTTCTTATTATTTTATTTTATATTCTTAGCTTCCTTAAAACTTATTGTATAACAAATATACTTAAGGTTTTGTAACATCGAGTCCAGATATGCATGCCGTGGCAACCTATAATTAAGTCTGCACTTAGAAGAATTATTAAGCACTTAGTTTTAAGCTGTAATAGTGTAAGATTTGTTGGTTGTCCTAAAATAAGTAAATCATATAAAATCAAACAAAATTATTGTTACTTTCGAACTAAACTTCGTTATGTTAGAAAAACAATACTTTACAGGACAGCGTTTCAAAGTCAAAAATGCCTTATAAATATTTTATTATGTATTGTAAAATAATAGCTTTAAAAAGGTGTTCAGACATTTTGTAATCAGTTACGTTACTTTACAAGGATTGTTAGTGAAACAGAAATTTAGAACAAGTATTCTCGCAATAAACATTGCAATTGACAGTGACCAATGTATTGCGTGCACATCGAATGTTTTTATGTATTATGCAGTGCAGCAAATGCCCAGTAATTAGGTTTAATAAACGGAAGACTGTTTATAAATAATTCATATATTGCACGTCGAGTTACATATACCCTTTCTTTCAAAATCAATATTTGCTTTGAAGACCTTTTATTTATGTTGTCTTGAATTGTGATACTCAATCTTAATCGTTTATTAATTGATTTAGAACGCTCGTCCGTATTTATATAGCCAAATTGGATAAAAAATTGGCTCACAAACCGCTGTCATTTTTGTATGAGTGATGAGCAAGTAAGGTAGCGAGTGAAAGGGACAAACTTATACAAAATGACGTTTGGTTTGGATATACATTTATTATTAAAGATTTTTATCGAATTTGGCTGAAGTATAGACAGTAGGACGTATGGGTATATAGGCAGCGGCACCTTCGTACTAGATACTCCTATTTAATAAGAAACATAATATCATTTTTGAAAACCATTTGATTTATGTATCTGTCACACAAACGTATTCCCAGATACATAATATAATTTATCTTTAATAATTTATAAATTCCTAGATTTTTCTATTAGTAAAAATGTCCAAGTTCTGTTTTTGAAATTCTCGAATTACTTTATTTATAGAAAAATTGAGATTTAAATTAGATATTCGTTGCCAATTAGCTCTGAATTTTCAAAGCAATTACGACATAAGCAATTAAAGTTCTCTAAAATTGCACTTGTTTGTTGCAACGTAAGAGTTAAATTACATCTGTGCGAGATTTTCCACTGAATACTGCTGCTTTTCAAATATTGGAATAAAATATAGTTGAACAAAAGCCGAATGTTTCGAGCACAAAATTCGCAGAAGCAATGAATACGTAATACAATTACTGTTACTGAAAGAAAATTATTCGGGTCATTAATTTTAATGATACATTGTAATGTAAAGGATTGACAGAAATATTTTTACAGAAAATATTAAGGATGATAAATACAAGTTTTTTTTTTACGGTTTTTAAAAGTGTCTAATATTTCGATTCAAATATAATCGAATAAAGACATAATGCAATTAGACTATGTCGGCCAACATGATCTTGGACCATGTCCAACGATAGACGGGGGAGGAGCTCACATTAAACGAACTAATTGTAATGATTAATTGCAACGTAAGCATAATGTAGAGATGTTGCCAAACTATTTTATTTTGTGCGTTTTAATGGCATTTTTATTTTTATATTTGACAGCGACGTAAGAAGACCACGAGCGTTGATCTGACCTGATGGTAAATTACGTTAAAGGTCGTAGCACATTATAATAGCTCGAAACAGATCAGTATCGCCTGAACTCCAGTCTTTTAGTATTCTTTGTATGAAACTCCATAATGTGACGCACACTAATCAGCAACAGAACGACACTGCCTTGCCTAGGGACAAAGTTTACGAACGGCCGTGCGGTAAGTGGTCAACTGGCAGCCCCGATGGTTCGCCGTCAACCAGCTGCTGGCTCGTAGTCCACGCGTTTACATCTTTCCGTAGCCAGGCAATTTTTTTTTTAGCGGAGAGGTCAAATGTATTTATGCATCATCCCTTCGCTATTCACGGGGTAACTATATGTGCCCGCCCTTTCGGACCCAACCGGTGCACCGTTTAATCATGTCCACTGTCTGGTGGTACAACAGACCGCCAGTCTTGCAGACCGGCCGCCACCGAGCACAAGTCTCTACTAGCCCTGAAAAGGACCTTTCCCCGCGTCTCCATAGTGGTGCCAAAGGAGGGTTGGGTGAAGCTCAGCGCAGCTTAAGCCCGATGTCTACGCCAACTGTCCCCCTACCTAAAACCGTAGCCATCCGTCATAGCGGTTCCGCACGAGGAGGCGGCTCGATTGGACCCGGCTATGTCATGTAGGCACCAGGCGTTGGCTTCGACAGGGTGGCGCTGCCTCCCATGACACCACCGCGGAAAACCAAACCAGAGGTCGCATCCATGAGTCACCTCTGAGAGCAGAGAAAGGGCCCCTCCGTGTTCCAATGTTAGCCATCTGTGGAAGTGCCAGACGTTGCCCAGGGTGCACCACGGGGAGGTCTCGGAACGTAGCCAGGCCTACATTGCAGCAAAAGGGGTGCAGGACTTAGAAAAATTTCAAAGGATTTAGTATGGAGCCAGATGTTAAAATATTTTTGGGTGTTTTTATATGGAACTCCTACTTCCGATATAAACTGATTGAACTCGTACCACCTAGCCGTCGACGAGCGGTTGGCGAGCGAGTGGCGAGCCGTAAGTGCGGCATTGCCTCGCCGTAGCTAAGTTAACGTACGGGCGCTGTTGATCTGTTTCCATTAGGTAGTTTAAGCCTGTACCCCTAGGATCAATTTGTTAGTTTTCGAGCTCGATCAAACGTATCGTCTCTTTTCATACCTACATTGCTAGCGCATGTAGCGTAAACTATCAGAACAGTGGGCAATGTATGAAAAGAGACGATACGTTTGATCGAGCTCGAAAACTATCAGAACTCATACTAAGGGTACTGTTGGACGGTGCGGCGAAAGTCGATACCGTTCCGTTCCCATTCCGAGATATGATGTTTGCTATGACCTTAAGGCTAATAAACGTGCAAGCATTTTTTACCAGCAATCTTAAAAACACCGAGGGACTACTAGGTGGTTGTGCCCTACTAAATATTTTGCTGTACATTAAACACTTATCACGCGACTCATCTCGCAATTTTCTCGCATAAATAACCACAATATAAAGTGAACAGATAAAAAGTAACATACCCGTGTCCAACGTTGAGTAACGCGTGCGGTTGAATAAATTTAATGCCCGGGGCGTTATCGCATGCGAATCGCGCCATATTCGTTTTTCTGATCTCGTGCAATTGAGCTGTAAATATATTTTTTAATTGAGTACCTCTACCAAATATCAGGCTGAATGGGGGGCTGGAAAAATTTGTAAATTAACATTTACATTAATTTATTATAAGCACAAATGGGCTAGTGAGCACACACTACATTCGAGGAGATTTGAAATCAGCTCCAGTGGCAGAAAGATGGAGAGTCAACAAATGGTAATGTTTGGCATGGTATATGGGTGTGTAATAAGAAGAGATAGTGCTAATTATCACAAGGGTGCCAGTAATACGCTAAAAATAACCTTTCTACAACAACCTTTCCTTTCAACCTGCAGCTGTACAATGTGTGTAGTAATCATGAAAAACATTACGCTCCATTTTAGCACGATTTATATCTGTTATAACTATTTTAGCATATTCAACCTTGTAATCTGCAGAAATCTTTTTAATTTAAAAAATTTTGCTCAAATATTTTATAATTTCGCTTTCTAAGACCCGCTTTCTTTCCAATCAAGTGCATTTTATTTTTGATTTAAGCGGTCATTGTAAAGTCTTTAAATACCACGCCAATAAGATAGTCATCTTTGTAAGTTAATGCGCTGTTTTTCCTTGAAAGATGTTAAGTTAAAGTTGGATTGGAGATTTGTTTCCAGGTTCCAACTTTGATTCTTAGACAAAGGAGCAGCAAGATTTATTCGCTTGCATGACTTCATTCCTTAAGGTGGTTTGTGAGGTTTCCTTTATTCCTCAACTGGAAATAACCTTTGTTAAAAGTTATTTAAACATAACTAAAGCGAGTGCGCTTGAAAGATTTCTTTTGTAGTGCCTGATGCGATTTTAATGATTCTGGATTTCGATTTGAACTTTCTGCAATGTAGGGCGAAGTCGCATTGTCCTCATTATTTTGGGTGGAGCTTTTAGGAGAATATTTTTTGATGAGGAGGTTGGTAAAAACGAATATAAATTAAACACTTGTATGCGTATAAGAAAATATTATTATTTGGTAAAAGAGAGCACAAGACATTAGCAAGAAATAAATTGATTTACATTGTAAAAGTATATAAAAACATAGTAATGGCCAGGGTGTTCTAATTATAAATTAGAAACTAATAAGGTTTCAACAGTATGTAGGATCTATAATACATAAAATTAAAATAATATTTTTTTTTATACGGAGACACAAAAGCCTCGTATCATTTTTGGGGGACAAAATGTCCCACGACTTAGTGCAAGTGACGAAGTATATATGTTACAGTCAAAATTCATAACCGGCCAAAACCACTTTTGACTGCAAAAATCTAGCTAAAGTGTTTTTGACCGATGCCCTTCGCTAAAAACACTTTTGTCTGATTTTCGCAGTCAGAAGTGGTTCTAACTAAGGACGCTGATCAAAACCACTTTTGACTGATAAAATATGGATAATAGTGTTTGTGACCAAATTGTATCGGTTTAAAGTGGTTTTGACTAAGAATGTCATGTCAGTCAAAACTACTTTGACTGTGAATAGACGGGATGCCATGTGATGCCGGCAATGTCATGTGATGCTGGCAATGGTTCACCCTTGATTGGTATAACAACGTTTAGTCAAAAATCAATCCTTCGAACAACGTTTAAGAAAATAATCACTTTGTATAATATCAATTAACATAATTTTCATTCCTTCGAATGTTTATTTGCGATAACAACATTTGCGCTATTGATCAAAAAGTATAATGTTGAATTGATGTATTGTTCAGGTGGTATAATTTTCATTTTATCGAATGTTCAATTGCATAATAGGTTAGCGAGGAGCGAAGCGACATGAACACAGCGCATGAGCCGAGCGAGCGAAGCGAGCGTGCCGCAGCAGCGGCCGGCGAGTGCCAGAAGCGACTTTAGGGCGTTTTCACTGAGTTATTACTGAACTGAATATTCGATACGATCTTTCGACTTAATCATTATTTGTCTAGTTAAACATTAGGTTAAATAAAATTAGTTTTATTTTTTGCATTCAAAACTGTTTTTGACTAATGGCAACGGTCAAAACCACTTTTGACTGCGAAAATCAGTCAAAACTGTTTTTGACAAGGGCATTGGTCAAAACCACTTTTGTTTGATTTTTTGAGTCAAAAGTGGTTTTGACCGGTTATGAGTTTTGACTGTAACATATACAAGCATTCTGAATCAAATTGCCGTTAGTCCATCGATGCGTATCTTGTCCTATTCTCTATAAACGAGTTAGCTTAGTTGAAAAGTTTAAATTGACAATTATTAATTGTTGATAGCATACATACAAGTAAGACCGCGGGATGTGGGACACCTATAGGTAGGTTCTTGGATCTGATGAGGTAAAAAATAAAATAATTAGTAGTTACTTTACCTGGTGTGAGACTATGATACTGCTCTCCTCTTTCAAACCAGAATCGGTCAGCGAACCTCATCAGGTGAACTTGCTTTGCCATGATGCAGAACAGAGTGGGACCCACAAATGTACCAGGTAAATGGTTTTCACTCCTAATGCCAGCAAGAAGATCGATATTTTCCAAGTCTTCGTAAAGTTTCTTCAGCGCTTCCATTTTCTGGTAAGAAAAAAAGATCCCACATATAGCTACTTTTTTGATTGCAAACGAACGTTCAAACTATCAGTATAAATAATTTAGTAAGTTTTTGAATACCTTTATCTATACAATATTTAATTTAAGAACTTGGTATTTTGGGGAACTGATTTTAAGATTATGAGCATTATATTATAGTTTGGAATGCAATGAATTTAAACAATTTAAACATGGAATGCAATTAATTTAAACAATTTAAACATGGAATGCAATTAATTTAAACAATTTAAACATGGAATGCAATTAATTTAAACAATTAAATTATGACAAGGAAAAAGGCAGCGGCTGGCAATGTCGTTCGACATCGTTCAACATCAACCAACATATCAAGCACCACGTGTCTCCTTCCGTATTTTTACGTTTAGAATGTAGTATTGAGTATATATTCCATCATGGGCTGCCAAGTGGTCAAGAAAAAATAATTAAGTACAGCAACAGTGACAGTCCTAAACAGTCACAAAACCTCAAAGTCATAATGGTTAGAATACATTAACAAAAAAGTAGGCAAGAAATAAAGCTCTTACATTCATCAGGCCAAAATAGGCGTGTAATGTATCCAACAAGAGAAATTACGTTCATATCACTTGAAGATTTTAGGCAAAAACATAAAAACGTCGCCGCCCCAGTGTTTAATGGAGACAAATGCTTAGTGGCAATTCGAAAACTTTGGCATTACACTACATTTGTAGTGCTCTTTGCGGCACGAGTACAATTTATCTGAAGCGCAGCTCGTTCTTCATCCATTAAGTTTCTTTAATTTTAACTTTTATTTCTCATTTGGGAGCGTTTGGAAATTGTGAGAGAGTTTAGGGGTTTGTTGCTGGGATCTTTGGAAGTAATGGTTGGAAGTAAAAAAACAGTCTAGACGAGAAGACAATTGAGATATGTAAAATTGACCTTTTTACTTTCTCGTACGTAGTATAGAGGAAGTATTGTAATCGTCAAAAAATTCGACCTCGAGATATAAGATTATCATCCTCAAAATATAAGGTTTCTATAAACCTTTGAGTCGTTTCCGGTATACGAGAAAGTCAATGGGAGACCACTCCCGATTTTTTCAAAACAAAGATAAGCTGACCTTGGAAGCACATTTTACCCGGAATCCTGATCATAGTGAAGAATTGGCTATCTTTAAATGCCCGAATACAAAGCTATTAGCATTGATTGGACATAAAGTCAATAACTGTCAATTAAAAACTAGTTTTTCTTGTTCAGAACTTGTGAAACCGTCTCTTGGTTAGATTGTAATTATGGTGGCAGAATTAAATAAGATGGCGTTAGCTAGCCAGATGGACTTGAAAGAAGTCTCATTATGGTTTCATCGCAGGTTATGAACCATATAACAATATACTATTACTAAGTCAAGACGTTAAGCCAGTTCAATGGACATTTTTTAATAATTCTATCCCATTGATTTGGCTTAATCGAATGCTGTGTATTGCCTCTATTTAGGTGATGCCAAAAATGGATTGGCTCTGATATTGATCTCGTGTAAATGGCCAATTATAGCCACCGGCAACTTTACCTGCACTCATTGCGTCAGTCAGATTTTGTTAGTGTAGAAAAGAGTTTCTATTACCTAGCCAAATATAAACTTTAAATTTAGACCATTATGATGATTGTTTGATTGTGTCACTCTCTTTTCTATTGTTTGAATTCTCATTGTAAAAATAATTAATTTTTGCTAAACTCGAATATATTCTTTTGCTGCATATTTTACGATCAGTCTTTTTATCGTTTCATACATACATCATCAGATTTTTAATTCAATTAATCAAAAATTGATACAGAGTCCGATATCGGCTCTGTGTTAATTTGAATTTTTTAACGATGTTACTAATGTTCCACATATTAGTAACACCATTAAAAATGTCCAATGTTAAATCAAAGAGATCTATTGTAAATATTTAGCAAGGTTTTTTATATTATTATCAAAAGATGCATTCAATTTTCTTCATTGAAACGACACAGAAATCGATTTTGATTTTCCTTTAGGGTATGATCATATTTAATGATTATATCATATGAAATGACACACTTACCTCAACACTCATAACGTCGAGTAAATCTTCAAAAATCCTTGCAGGTTTGAGACCACATACTTTTCTATATGCATTATAGCCCTGCACGCCCATATCTCTTCCCCTCTGAATGTCTAAAGCAGCTAGATCTGAAGCCTTTTGAATCTCTCCATAGAACTTTTCTGAAATCTTTAGTGAAGAAATAACTCACATTGAAAACTTGGACCAATTAACGTTTTATACCAAGTTCTTGAAAGTTTTCGAGGCGTTAAAAACTTAGTTTAATCAGCAAGTTAGACGGACTGTGGCGATTTTATTAATTGTCCTCAACTTGGGGAATGCCATTAAAGATTCGAAGCAATTTGTTAATTCCCATTTAACTTTTTAGAAGTCAAAAGAATAACAACAAAGTTTATATTCTGAAGGGCTTTTTAATCGATCTCAAAATTGTTTTTATTATTCAACGATTAAAACTAGCAGTTTCCCAAGTGGGAGCTAAGAGCAATATCAGAAAACGTTGGCCCCATTAGATTAAAATTTAAGTTGAATTTTATATTTCTCTCATTGTTCTGGAGAATTAATGCAATTATACCTTCATTTGTTTTTCAATAAAAAGAGAAAAAATAATTATCTTACATCAGGATCTTCGATATCGTCTATTTTTGCTGCATGCTGGTAAAAAGTGCCTCGGTTTAGGTCTTCAAAGTTCGTATCTTTTTCAATGAGCTCCTGCCTAAATAAGGTATCACTTATGGAAAAGTCTCCTATGTAATGGTGATGTTCATTATATTTTCTGCAAGAATAAAGCAAAGTTTCAAAATATAATAGATAAAATTTTGCATAAGCAAGTAAGTATGATATACGGTGCCACCGGACGATTGAGGTGGTACGTCCAGTGTTAGATGAGTGGGTAGGGCGCCAGCGAGGCAGCCTCACCTTTCGCTTGTTGCTGGTACTGACTGGACATGGGTGTTTCGGTACTACCTGCATCGTGTTGCTCGTCAGGAAGATTTAACGCGGTGCCATCACTACAACTCCTCTGAGGACGCGGCCGAGCACATTAAGTGTGTGCCCGGCCTGGCGACATGAGATCCGTGCGCTAAGGGAGGCGCTAGTTGTAGGAGACATCTGAGTGCCAAGCATGGTCAGGGCCATGCTTGAAATGGATGGTCTGGGAGGCTATTGCTGCCTTCTCCGAGATAGTGATTTAAGAAGGCCTCTTTTTGGTGCACTGGCACGCCCCATCGACTACCCCGGCCCCTCTCTCTGCCTGCCCAGCCATGATTATTAAGTCGAAGAAAAGCGTAAATGTTAAGATGACGATGGAATAAGAGTGTAGAAGAAGAAAAAGAAAACATATTACGATGCAAATAGAATTGGGAAGAAGACAGGCAAATATAACGGAAAATGTTGACATTTCTAAAGTCAGTCGTATGAATCCAACCCCAATTTAATAATTTTTTCGTCACAATTGACTAGCAATCCCACACACGGGAATTGTCTATAGATCGCTCATATAATTTTAGAAATTGTTACTGAGAAAATTTTTGTTCATAGGGCAGGTGTCCTAAGAGGAGAGGATTCTACAAAATCTGCAACTTCCAAAGTTGAGTTAATAATGATGATAGAATATGTATTTGTAAATAAAAGGTCTATTAAAATGGATCAATCTCACCAGATGGTAAGCGAAGTGAAGTTCAAGTGCAAAGATACCTAAATATATAAATAATCAAGGATAACTTTCAAAGTCAATATAAAATAATAGGTTAAAATGAGAGAGCAATGTAATAAGTTGGTCTGAAATTAATGCCCACTTTATAATAAATGTTGCGGTGTAATATATAATAAATATTAGTTCTGCTAAGCAAATAGGTTTAAATTGGCTTGTACCCTGAAGAAGCTTAAACTTTGATGTTCTATTTAAATTTTCTACACTTACTTAAGTCTTCCATCCAGGAAAGTGCGGAAGTATCTTCGGGCGATTTCATATTCAGCATAAATGAGCGGCTCTGCGTCTTCGTCGTAAGCTGTTATGTAGTCCACGTGTTCAGATATGAGATCGTATTCCGACATGTATTTTCGTCCTGCAACAAAAAAAAATTAAGGGCCTTTTTGTAAATAGAAATGCGAGTGTAATTTAACTGCGGCAAGATGAGCTTAATGTTCCGATTTATGTGAGTTTCGCAATTTACATTTTCCTGAAATTGAGTTGAGCTACAATATCCAGGTATTGCTTTTTTATTCTACAACGAAGTTGAAGTTATAGAGGAGTTCTTCTTGCAACTTATGAAAACCGAGTACTGTATGTATGCGAGTATAACATAATAGTGAACAATTCAAAAAGGAACATGAGTTCTTGTAGAAAAATGAATTCAAAGTGATTAACTTTACAATATTCAAAAAAACGGTGACCTATTTGTTTGATAGTATGAATAAATATAACTCTTGGACATAAGTCCCTACTACTAGGGCGCTGAGCCCTTACTTCCCTTGTTTCATCAGGAAGAACAGTAATTATCCTTGTAGCTTAGTCTACGGAAACAATGTTTAGATTATGGGGGACACTATTGGCCTAAAAGATAAGTGGTACATAAGTCACGCAATACGACTGTTCTAAATAATTAGATAGAAAGTTAATAAATTTTTTATTAATAATTTAGCAAAATTGAATTCCATTGACTTCAAATTCGTTGAACATAATTGCATCAATAGCATTGTTATTGTTTGCACAAAATGCTAATTTGTCCAATTGGCAAATGTGAATAGTTGCTAAATTGTTACGATTCGGTTGGTGTGGTGAGGTTAGAAAATTTAATTATTCACCAACCAGTATTTACAATTTCTGATATTTACTGATAAGGAATATTATTGTAAAGGAACGGTAAAATGAAATTTAGAATCAATAAAGTGACTTATTGCTACATCCATTTATTTATCTCTATTAACAAATATTTAATTAATCGTACTGTTCAGTTTAACATTAAATAACGAACGACGAATTGTAATAATAATAATATTAGAATAGAATACTGGACTTTGGCAAAAAACAGTAAGGAAAAAGAATGATTAGAAAGTCAATAAAGATTTACCTTATCAGTTAAATACTGCCCTACCGCCTAAATCAGTGATCGGCAAACTTATTAGCCAAAGAGCCAGATATGAACATTACAACAATTAAAATAAAATTGGGAGCTAAATCTGCTTATTTAGTAAACTTTATTACACTAAATTAGTAGTACACTAAATACAACAAAATTTAATACTTAATAAATAATTTGTTAATGTGAACAATGTGCTTTGCATCAGTTTTTATTCAATTGAAATTCTTCTTGCGCCTTTCGTGGATATTTGTGCCAGACCGGCACTTAAATACAAGAAAAATGTGAACTGTTTTGTCTTGCATCATGTCGAAAGAAATGGAATGAAATTAAATTAAATTGCTATATAAGTAATAGAAAGTGAAGACACTTCATATCTCGGCGCGTGGATCACATGTCGGCGCGTAGGCTCATCAGACGACGATATTATCTCACGAAGAGCGTTTGGATATGAATAGAGTTAGTGCATATACATTGTGTTAGCACAGGTGTTAGTGTGCGTAACCTCGGGAGTGTTCAGTCACTACCGTTAACACACACCCGCGTGCTTATCAATACACGTTACTACTACAAACGAGCCCAAACGGACTTCGTGAAGTAGAATATCTGTAGGTAATTATTAGTGACATAGTTTTAGCATCAATAATATGAAACTTACCCATTAGTTGAGGTAATAGTTCATACAAAAATATATTAGCAGCTGTACCAATGTTGATTTGTCTGGCAACTTTGAACAGTCTGTCGTCCTTCCAGCAAGGATTTATCTCGTGGAGTAACCTAGCAAGTCTGTTGTGGTGGCGGACGAAAAATATACTCAGTATGGTAGTCCTTAAGTCGAAGTTACCGACTTCTGAGATACCTGTGAACAAAAAGTTATGGATTAAATTATACGGTCTCGACCCCACAATTTTTCAGAGTCTGCGCGGTTTTCTGAAGTTTCAATAGCGCGAATTGGTCCACTACCTTAAGCGTGGGCCAAGACCTACCGGTCGTTTTGTCCTACCTCGAAAAGACCATAAAACCGGGTTCATTGTCACACACTGACCGGTGGCTGGGCTTTCCTATTCGGCACTCAGTCGTAATCTGTGCTTGCCGAAAGAGGTACTCATATACCTATGTAATAATACGTAAAAAATCTTAATGGACGATGATGAACTGATGCTTATGACGAACACTTAACTACTAATCCGATTTTGATGAACCAGCACAGTTCCCTAAGTTCTTAAGTTGACGCCACACCTCGGTCAGGACGGGCCGCCGACGTCGAGTGGGTGGCGAATGCACCGCACTGTTCCGTCGAGCATGATGGCGCGACGACCCCGACGTTTCTCATATTTCAACTTCTAGCGTCACACACACGTCAACGTCGGCGGCGCGGTATATTCGCCACGCACACGTCACCGTCTACGGTGTGGAGTCAGCTTTAGAGATGCTTAAATTATTGTAGTAATTATTATTTTAATAGATATATTGTAATAATTTTAATAGTTTTACAGTAGGCGTATATAGAAGAGCGTAACCGAGTGAGGATTTTTTTGATTGACTATTGCTGTTGACCTATGATGGCCTTTACAGAGTCACCGATGATGACCTTTACGGTCCTCTAGCCGGGCATAGTTCCCGTAAAGAGTTTGTAGTTGATAACTCTCTCTCGCAAAGGTCACTGTTATGTAGTCTCTGCAGGGTTTAAATCAGAATTCAATTGAAAAAGCCATCATATGGTACTCGTAATCAATTTAGAGAAAAGGCTAATATACAACGAAAAGCTTACCAAATTTATAACATATAGGATTCTTCTCTCTGTTTTGGAAGCAAATGTCTCTCGTTTCGTTCAGTGGAACATATCGTTCACCTCTCCGTTCTTCCTTCAGGAGACCGTATTCAAATTTTCTGACGTTTTTCAAACCTTCCTCATCGACCCCGTAAATGGTCGAAAGATCTAGTAATGGTGTTTGAAAATTTACCTAGAAATATATAAAAAATCTAAACAATGCTAATCTATTAAATTCGTAAACATATTATCAAGTGATACAATACTATAATATGTATAAATAGCCAAACAGGATTCCCCTAAAAGGTCCTTTTTTGTTGTCGATGAACCGTGCGCTAGACTGTGCTGCGTGTGTGGCGCTTCCCCTCAGCGGTGCCCATCCTACCCACTTTAACCACCGGTACCATCCTAAGCATTCTGTGGGGGCATTTCGGGACCATCGTACTTACACTACACTACTTACGTACGCTTTACCTCCGAAACGTCCCCGGGCTTATCCGGCCTAACAGTTGCCTAAAATATTGAAAAGAAAATATTTTAAAAATAAACATTTATTTAATTAAATGTTATTTCATTAGGGTTCTGTACCCCAAAAGAAAAAAACGGAACCCTTATAGGATCACTTTGTTGTCCGTCTGTCCGTCGGTCCGTCTGTCCGTCTGTCTGTCAAAACCCTTTATCTCGGGAACGAGAGGAAGTATCGAGTTGAAATTAAAACTATATACTCAGGTCTACGGTCCTTTGCAGCTGTAAAAAGATCAAACTTCTTAGTTAACGCAAAAAGAAGATACGGCCGTTTATGCCGCAAAAAACGCATATTTTGACAATCTCAGGGGAATCAAAATTCATAGGGTACTTCCCGTAGACCTAGAACTATGAAATTTGACAAGTAATATCTTCTTATATCACAGTACAGGTACAGGAAAAACTCTGAAAATTTGTCATCAAATCATAAAAATATAGTCCTTATAAAAAGTACGTAATCAATCATCGAAGTTTGCCTTTATCTCGGGAACGCGTGGAGATATTGTGTTCAAATTAAAACCATATACATAAGTCTACAGTCCCTTGGAGCTGTGAAAAAATCAAACTTCTAAGTTAACGCAAAAAAAACGGCCGTTTATGTAAAAATACAAATTTGTACGGAACCCTCGGTGGGCGAGTCCGACTCGCACTTGTCCGGTTTTTATTTTTATTTTATATTACTTTTGCCAGACTCCTATCCAAGCGATAAATGCAGTAAGGTACATTTTTTAGTGAAATGAGTTTATAATAGATTCGGAATCGCCAAAACGAGGCGAGCAGAGAGCAGAGGCGAGCAGAGATAACTGATGATGATGATGTTACTTAAATAATTGGAATTTATTTTACCTTTCCACGAAAGAATAATACAGTATCTGCTCACATTTCCAAATAAAAATATATGTAAAATATTTTGAGAAGACAACGTCATTTAAACGTTCCCAACGTGTTCCTAACTGCCTGCGACTTTTCGAGAGGTGATGTCAATAATTTTCAAAGTTACTCAAAATATTTTAACGAAAGTGCTTCTCGAAGGAAACTTGTTCTGGAAGTCGAAAACAGCTTAAAAGTTTTGCGAGTATTTTGGCCTCGTTCAAAATTTAGTTCCACACTTATAACAAGCAACGGGAAGCTACGTTAAAGCTATAAAGCGGGCGTTGAAATGCGTCATGAGTATACTTTTCAGCGAACTTGTATGAATGAACGTCAAACTTGCATTAAGACTCGTTTGTGTTATACTAGTAACTTGCCCGGTAGTTTATGGCAAGATCGTACTATCTTGATTAATTACATTTACTTTGTAACAGAGTTAGCAAGACATTCTAAGTCTTGTTAATACGAAGTGAACGCTAACTTCAACCTTTGGAATCACAAAATAAATATCAATGTATACATAGATGCTATAAATATAAAAGAAGGCTTGATTCTGATTGTTAAGACCCAATATCTCAGAATGCGTATTACATACAGCTATTAACATCATCATAGAGTTTTAACTTTGTCGCTGAAAAGGGTTTTCGTACAAATAATTAAGGGCGCTTAGAAACCAAGTTTTTATGTTATAAATGTCAAACGATCAGTTCGTTTCTACGAGTAACAACATCAACTCCATTTGACACGACGCCGACGGTCGCCATGGTATTTTCTCAGTATAATATCAGTTTCATACATTATATCCTTTTCATTAAGGATTCAACGCAATCGATTGGCCACTTGTTTAGGCCCACTGGTGTTAAATGATCAACGTCGCACATGTTCATCCACACCCCTGTATCAATTTCCGTTGCGTTGTCTGCCTTTAGGAAAGGAATAAGTCTTTTTTCTTGAAGGTCCCTTATTCGTACATCTTCGTAAAAACTGTTGGTGTAAGCTGATACAATGCTGACAAAGAGTTTTTACTGGATCAACATGAATGTGTCAATTATTAATTTATTTTCTAGGTTAATTTAGGTGACAAGTTTCAGGACAAGGCGTAAAAAAGTACGCCGATCCTGAAACGCCCCCACAAAGGGCTTGGGAGGGCACTGGTGTATTTAAGTGGGTACGACCGGTGTCAATGTTAGGGCTTCGGGGAGTCTACACCGTATCGTCTAGCCAAAGATGCGATACGGTAAGTAAATGGGTTTTTCATCTTCATCAAAAAACGGTTAGGATTTTATTAAGCTACCTTTTCTGTTATCTGATTCTTGTTTTTACTTCCCAGTTTGTTTCTTTTTCCAGTTACTCGCCAAAATGCAACGCGCCTCCAGACTTACCTGTTCCGGATCCATCTCCTTGGGCGTACAGCCAGAGTCATAGAAAGTTTCCGCCCGGGAGAAGTTGAGACAATGTATGCCTGTCACTCTGAGGTAAGGATCGTCTTTAGGAACGTGGATGGGTTCACAGCGGGGATCTTTCTCGCCTTTTGGCTCGCAGCAATATTGCCTTTTTCTGAGGTAGTCCACTAGAAACATTAATATAGTTTTAATGACATAAAATATCTTTATGCCACACATGACAAGAAAGTTGCATTATCCGCACGCTACGCGTACGGAATATCCCACCTTATGGTCAGGGGTGACATAAAATTCTGTACATACCTCGGGTGGTAAATAAGAAAGCCTCAAATCGCACATTAATCGATCAAAGTCAAAAACCTGCGATTTGGGACATTCTTTGTTTTCAACTACTGGGTTTACTAAGTAATTTTTATTTTTAAAATGTACAAATGCCAATGTTTTTATGGGTTAACGAATATTAGTAAAGGGAATAATTTTAATGCATACCCAAACATAATATGCAGGGCAGAAATAAATTTGTTGCCTAGTTGAGTGAGTATAACTTTGTGCCCCTTAAGTCAATAAACATGAAGAAATCAGGGGAAAAATCTGAACAAGATACGGCGTTTTTTCACGCCCAATATACAACAAAAACCGCCTCGCGTAGAGTATTGCTTGCACCTCTGGGATGTCTCTGCTAAGTACTTGCTCACACTTGCTTAAAGCTTTAGATAGGTTGCAACGTCATGCGAACCGCATCATCAACGATGTAGATGTGACCAAACATCGCGAGCCCTTGGGCATAGCTGAGCCTCTACAAATCGTTGCCAAAAAGACGTTGTGATAAACTGAGCGCGATTAAACGGCTATGCCACCACTACTTATTTTTTCCTAATTCCAAAAACCCTAAATCTTAATTTAAAATTCTCGGTTTTCCTAAGTGATTGCAAGCTTTTTGTGACGAGTGTATAACTAACGATAGAATATTAAAATCAATAATATTTAAGAGAAGCACGGCACGCTGAATTAGCAATTCCAAACTCGAATTTGGGGCTCTCGCCTGGGGAGTCAACCGAACAGAAAACGACAGTCAAATAATATACGTTGGTATTGCTGTTTCTGTCAGGAAAATAGACCCTATAAACTTCAATATCGTTCACCATCATTATTTGGAGGTTGACTTGCCGTCTCTGGTACAAAATATGACAAAAAACAGTAAATTTACCGTAGCATAGGCATTTGCAACACTCGAATGTTACTGAAAAGCGTTGCCGAAACTGACCAGTGACCATATACCCTAACGCAAGGTTTCCCAAATGGCGTCGCATAAAATGGCAAACTCCCTGGGGGCGTCGCAATATATATATCCCTATCTTATCTTATGATGGGGCAGTGTCTCCTCTTGGGTCTTTTGTGTCTTCCCTTTCCTTTTACTCTTGTCGCTCCTTGATATTTAGGTCTTCACTTTATTTTCAAAATTAATTACGCATTTTTCGCTCACTGTATATTATGACCCTTAAGAGAATGCTAGGGAACTGTTATTCGCTTAGATTTAAGAAATAATATATCTAGTTAAGCCATTATTATTGTTGATAAAATCTGTTGAGTTTCTATACATATAAATAAATAAATAAGTCTATGTCCATCCAAGGAATATTTTGAAATTGTAATTTTTTACTTATAGTTCTAAGATGAAGTCGAATGTTGGTCGAATGGTAAATTCTAAGGTGGCGCTCGAAATGAATGAGGTGTCAAAAATTTATTTATTGAAAGGTGTCTTGTCAGGTCCCTGTTCCAAAAGTCCCCGACCGGTAACACGATTGTCATTTTTCTTATGAGACATGGAATAGAGATATTAGAATTTGAATTATCACTAACACAACAACGACATTAACATTATTATTTTGGCGACGGACTTTTACAAAAATGACGTAGCGGGCTTTAATAAAGTAAAGGTATTTTCTAGGGCGACCCACTTTAAATTCGGGTGACTAATCCGCTGTGCCCAACTCTGTTAAAATTATAATGCCTGGGATATTTCCTTACGCCAATGAATTGTTTTCCTAGAGAAAAGGTTATATCGTAAGCCTGGGATAAAACAAAGCCACTAGCGGGTAGAATTTAACAAAATCCCGATCTTAATTAGAAAATAACGTGAAGCCGTTATTACGCCTTTATAAAACTTTGTAATAAATTGTTTTGTTCTGTTGTAACTTATTTCAGCCTCACAACTTTTGAGTCGAACATTTAATGAAGTTGTTGAAAATTAACAATACACGCCAAAATAATAATTAATAGGGAAATAATGTGATCATGGCTGGAGGATTACATGGAAAGTGCGTTTTAAATTTCGCTTTAATGAAGATTCAATTTTTATTATAATTTTTAAATAAGATAATTAAATATTATCTCGTTTAAAAATCTTATGCGAGATTGACAAGTAAACAGATGAGCTTAGACTTATGGTTGAAAATATAAGTACATGTGTTCTATAATCAAAACTTTAATAAAATATATTTTTTAAATAAAAAACTGCCTTCAAGACTAAAAATTTTATGTTTAAAAAATCTAAATGTTTTTTGGAGGTGGTGCCAACCTCGATATTTGAAATAAACGTAGTCCAAGTGACTTTTGGGACTGACTTCAAAAAAAAAAGTTTGGATTTTTTAAGCCTACAATTTTTCACACAAAAAACATACAGTCGAATTGAGAACCTCCTCCTTTTTTAAAGTCGGTTAACTAATCATTAACGATGTTCTGGGTCAGCGATATATGGCAAGCGAACGCGGTCGAAAAGACTGATATGTAGAGCACTCTTCACGACGCTTGAAGGACGTACTACTCCTAGGTTTCATCTGACCGCGGTCGTGTGCGCATTAAGCATCTCGTGTCTCGCTACTCTCAAATCGTATTATCGATCTAACTCATAGACAAGTGCATCAATACCATTTGTCGTAGTTCAAAGATGCGGAGTATATTATGTTATATTTATTTCTGTATGGACAGATGGACACTGTTACATCGTGGACTATAAAGTCTGTCTCAGATGTAGCAAAAGCCACCACTAACATTTTTATTTTTCTAAGGTGCGTTTGCTACAATTTGTAAACCACGACTTTTCTATGAGAGTACCGAGGCCATCAAGAGTTAAGTGGAATTAATCAGTGCTAGAAAATTGGCATCCAGGTATTTCAGGTGCTAAGGACTTTTAATGTTTGGGCTAAGCCAAAGGTCCTACTAGAACGGCCATGACATTTTTTCAGTAACGAGTTTATTATATTTACTAAAACAACACAGAATATACGCGCGGTGCCGCATTATCCCACTCCTTGCGGGCCACCATAACGACGTAAAAAAACTTACATGGTCCATTTATAATGCTGATATCTCTGTTGATGAAATCCAAGAAGGATGCAGCAGCAGCATTAAAATGTACTTTATCGACCACTCGACCTGTAGACTGGAGGGTTGTTCTGACCTTCCGCGCTGATGGTAGGGGCTTGCCGTTTCTGTCCTTTCGTATGGAGCCATCTGTAAAAAGTAAATTTTAATTACATGATGCTTCAAAGTTTCTGTGCGTAATCATATCAGAAATGATGAGATCCACAGAAAAAGCAACTTCACTGACATAGCCCAAAGAATTGAAAATCGGAGTGCGCAGGCCACGTTGTGAGGAGGACTGGTGGCAATTGGTGCGAAAAGACGCAACGTTGGTAGGTACTGTACAAGGTAGATCAATGCTCTTGACAATGTTGCGGAAAGCTGCTCGATAGATGGCAGGCAGCGCAGGACCAATCGAGTTGAAGATCCTTGGGAGAGGCCTGTGTCTAAGACTAGACGTCTCTCGACTGTTATGATGACGATGATTAGTGCATAATGTTACGCTCAAATACCTAAAATGATCATTCATCATAACAGCCTTATTAATTCAACCCACTGCTGGAACACAAGGCCTCTCCTTGTCAACGAAGGAGGTTTAGGCACTACTGCCTAAGCCACCACGTTTGCCCAATGCGGATTGGTGGACGGAGTATAAGGTGATCAATACCCCTTTTGGCCATCCATTAGTCGCCTTCTACGACACCCATTGGAGGATATGGGTTGATGCCATTCTACTCTGCCGGCATCACACGACCAATGTTCATTGAGTGATTTCAATTATCATTTTGGGTCTTGCTATCGCGCGGGATTGTGTTGTTTCTATCACAGAAGCAAGTTCGTGGCGTGGCTACCATGCTAAACGACCACAAGGCGTTGTGGCAAAAAGCTGTTACTACTACTATCCATCCAACCTTCATAATTCCAAAGGTTTGCACAGACCTTTAGGCAACATTTCGTAACACATACAAACACATCTGGTAGTGGACATGCAGTGCCTCAACTAATCCAAAAAAATATTAAACCTTTTACCAACAAATCAACCAACCAACCAACCACTAAAGGTACGGTTGGGTGTATCCAAACACATTTAGAAGCGAAAATAATAACTGTCAAAATAAAAAAGAAACAAGCAAAACAATGAATAAACTCGTACAATCGCAAGTTCTAGAGAAAAGTGAATGTTGCTATATTTTTCAAAAGTGATTTCCACACAATATTAATTACTGTCGGTTCATGGATATATTTTAACCGAACTGCCGAGATGATTTAGATGTGTAACATCTGTCTAGTTACTTTGTCTGTTGGCTTACTGAAGTATTGTTACAGTTTTGAGATATTTTTGATTGATTCGTAGGGCAGGATCTAATTATAAGTATTTGTCTCTAACGTTTTAATACATCACTGTTCTCCTGGTTGCCAACAAACACAGGCAATATATTAAATATATAATGAACTTACCGTGCCCATAATCTGGTTTGAGCAGACGTAAGTAAGGACCTCTCGCCGACCCTCTGGAGGGTCGCTTGTAATTGTTACATGTGCCGTCGATACGCATACCCTCGTGCGGAGTACATTGCTTCACTTCTATGGAACATTCCCTGTGGATACCAATAATTTTCAAATAATAGATACACGAGGACTAAACGTGTACACTTTAGTACCATGCCATATCAACGCCAGAGCTTGTGTAGTAATAGTTGCTAACATTTCGTATGAATGAATACTTGTTTTAACAAAATAGTGTTAATCTACTTCTGATGTTGACCGTGCATGGTATAATAAGTGGGCAGCAGCTATACTTGCTAACATAGGTAGTAATTCCATTTTGGTTTACTATTTATTTCTGTGGAAAAAAATGTTATTTGTTTTACTACTTATTTTGAAATTTTGTTAAGATCATAGTATTTATATGACTCTGTTAGAGAAGGTCAATGGCACCGCAGTCGTTCGTTCTTAGTAACGATCATGAAAGATAAGCAAACAAGTGCGCGGTCGGTACTAGGATGGGGGACCGAAAAAATTTTCAAATCGGTTTTCCTTTGTGCTTAACAGACAATATACAGTAAATGGTAGTAAATAGATAGACATAATAATAATAATAAATATATACATACTTATATAAATATCCTCATGAAACATATACATATATACCTACATATGTTTATACATAATAAATAAATAAGAAAATACTATAATGCACATGATGAGATAAGCTTGCAATGATTAATTTGAATTTTGTGATAGATGTACTTCTTCATTCTACTTTTAAAAGAAGTAATGGATATGCTGTCCTGTACAATTTTAATACGTAAATCAAGAAAGAATATTGAAAACTAAACAAATGGCTGCCTATCCTATAAGGGCTAGATCCCTTTACCAATTTAAAAAATTAACAAATAAATGTTCTATGTCTCTCTCTTTCATAAAAGAAAAATCACTATTTCTGTTGAAAACCAATAAATGAATAACCAATACTCACTGGCTTGTACTTTTTACATCTTCAACTTTATGTCCACTGTATCTATCAAAGAGCCCTCCATCCACGCAAAATATTATCGATACAATTATTAAAATAGAATATAAATAATTCATTTTTGCTATACCGATATCCAGAAACACCGATACACTTCTGAGTGTGTTAAGCTAATCGCGCCCGTGTTTTGTTTCGTAAATACTTGCTTCCTATTGGCACATTAGTGTGTGGTATATGAAACGTTTGATGTTACGATGATATATCCTTTATTGCGTGTGACGTGTGTTTGTTAACGCGTGAAATCTTGTGAAGAAATATGAAAAATTCAAGTTTTCACTGATTTTATTAATTATGTGCGTCACGATAGGATTGTATATAATGTACAAGGCATTCGACGTCATCTGACGTGGTGACAAGCTTCACGATCCGTGGAGTAATTATTACTTATAAACCTAGAATAAATTAATATCTATAGATTAGATCTCATTGCCTTTAGAGACATTTTATTCTAAACTTGCAAGAAGGTATGATGTGTAATTTGTAAAATGCGAGGATAAGGAGTATTTATAATTAACAAATGACTAGTCTTCCTTGTTTGTGGACAGAATATTATGTCTATTTCTCTTTAGGCTACAAAATATAGTTTCGTAATATTTGTTACTTATTTATATATTTAGAATATAGTTCCATGCACAATAACTGAGTGGATTTGAGTTGGCGCACGGTAGTGCTCTCTTACTTATTTTACTTTTTTTTCTGGTGTTCACGGAAGATCAGCGTCGAGGCGTTTTACGGTCGTCCCGATATTGTGCTGAGTGAATACCATTTCACAACTGCTTTGAATGATGTTCAATACAACCTGTAATGCTAGATTTAAGTGGTGTGAATAAATGTTTTCTATTCTATTCTATTCTAAAATATGAAATAACATTGACCGGCTAAACAAGTAAACTTCATAATATATTTCTTCTACAGAAATCAATGCTCTCGAAGATGTTCTTTCTAATTAGTATATAGATAACGTTCGATTAGACCGCATAGCCCGAAGGTAACTTGAGAAATAAATATTCATTAGACAGCCCCTGATAAAGATTCCAATTATTCATTAACTTTAAAATGAACAAAGTTTTCCATCATGTTGTGACGACGAAACCGCGTGTTTTAACATCGGATGTAATATATTCCAGAAAAAACTTTTAACGAGTTTCTTTTACTTGAAAACAGGTAGTCCCGGGGGTAATGAGAAAGGACGTGGACATTGTATACACATTCAGGGAATCAACGAGAAAGTAAAATTTAGGGCTGACGGTTGCGGTTTTTGCGCCTTTAATCTTTTTTGTTGTTCGAGCAACCGTTTTAAATTTATATTGGGATTTTTATAAGCTTTTTTATGTAAATGCCTTGGGTAAAAAAGCGTATCTATTCGCCGAATTGCGGCCCATTTGATTGCAATGAATAACCGTTCCAAATGAATTAGCTTTGTAACTTGACAGGAAAGTCAGTGCGACCTTGCGAAAGTACGTCTCGGACTCTTCGTTGGTTGAATTTTGTCGTATTTTTTGGTCTGCATGACACACCGCACGCAGCTTCGCTGTCGTACTTTCAGCCGTGTATGTGCTGCGCGATCTGTGTTGTCGCTTCCCATGCAAAACATTGTTACCGGTCTATCGGAAATAGTAGATTGATGAACGGTTCGTCACCTGGCACAGGGCTGTAGTTTTTAATTGTTTGCAAATACATCCTGTTTAAGCGTCGGTGGCGTAGTGCGTAAGGGCGTTGTCTCCCACCCGGGAGACACCGGTTCGAACCCCGTCACATACCAATGTATTTACAAATTTTGAATTCATTAGTACCTAAGTTTAATCGACACTTTTACGGTGAAGGAAAAACACCGTGAGGAAACCTGCACACATCTATGAAGAAATTCTTAGGTTGCGTGTGAAGTCGACCAACACGCACTTGGCCAGCGTGGTTGACTAAGACCTAATTGCCCCTAATGTGGGGTAGCCTCGAGACCCCTGCTGACACCCTGTTTGTCTATAAAACACGCCTAGTCCAACATACCGAATTTATGCAGGAGGCGCGGAGTCCGCGGGTGAAACACAGTGATGAACATTTTTTTTTACTGACTACTGGATATGATCGCAGAAGTTCTGCGTCACCGAGGTTTTTGATAAGGTGAAGACCTTAGAGGGTTATGGAATAATTTTATTTTTGCGTTTACAAACGCGTAATTATTATGTATATATTAATACTAGAAAAATGCACTGAAGCAAGTCGATTATTTTCAGTGCATTTTTCTAGTATTAATACCTTAGAGGGTTCTTAAGCCTGTAAGGCAAACCTCCCTTAAGGATCAAGCATTTCCCTAGAGGGAGTCTCTCGACCGTCTAGCATCCCTTAGGCGTTCGAGCCTCTGATGAGCTAAGTAGTATAGTGCCAGCTTTTATGCATCAGTGCGGAACTGGCGTGCGGAGAAAACTGATATGCTTCGTAAAATCCGCGCGAGTCGTCCGCCGCTCTGCAATCCGTGGCTCGATGCGTGGCCAATGGAATAACTCTTCAAAATATTGCTTCAGCTTTTCCTTAACCATATATAATATGTCACGCACAGGGGCTACTTCGTGTGTTGCCTCTACATGATCCATAAGCTGCTATGAGCACTGATATAATATTCTTCGTTGTCACTTGAATGGTATAAAGTCATAGGTTCTCAACATTGACAATAACGATCCATTATGGGCGTTTGAGACTTTCACGAGACAGTAGAAGCGTTCAGGCGCAGAATGTCCAATTCGCAAAATGTCCAACGGTCGCAAAATGACCAGTTCGCAGAATGTCCATTTTGCAGAATGTTCAGTTCGCAGAATGTCTAGTTCGCAGAATGTCAGTTCACAAAATGTCCAATATTCATCGTGACGTGATTAATTTACTAAACACCTTCTTGTGTTTCTGTGATGCATATCAATGTGAGAAACGTCCTAAAGTCGCTTCTGGCACTCGCTGGCCGCTACCGAGGTACGCTCGCTTCGCTCGCTCGGCTCGTGCGCTGTGTTTATGTCGACCTAAACCGCTCGTCGCTTCGCTCCTCGCTAACCTAAGTTACACTTTCTCTGAAAGGGAAAATCGTGTTACGATTAATATTGGGCATTTTGCGAACTGGACATTCTGCGAATTGCTCATTCTTCGAACTGGACAGTTTGCGACCGTTGGACATTTTGCGAATTGGACATTCTGCGCCTAAACCAAAATAAGAAGGGGGGCTATAGAATAAAACATATTTGTTGCGAATCAGTGTCTTTTATATTTTATTTACCTAACTTTAATATGGACACTTTAAGACGTTTTATTTTGTTGAAAAATATAAGAGATCACTGTCACCGCGTCCACACTACGGCAGCTTGTTTTATTTCTTCGGCTCCTTCGTCCATATTCCTACCTCGCCAGAACTTTTAAAAGCAGTTGGCAACAATATTCTCGGAGCTATGAGCAATATAAGATTGAGAAACATAGCATGAATAATAGTATAAATATTTGTGATATCAATATTAAATGTCAACCCTAGTACAGCTTTTTTTACAATTCTAATCTTACCTCAGCTAATTATGCGTCCGGATTAGTTTGCGCAGAGACTTCTTTTTCAAAGATCTTCAAAGATCTCTCCCCGTGGAATTTGTTTAAATCGGAATTCAAACATTACTTTGAAATTTTAGCCGGCAGTGATTAATTGCAGTTGTTGGAAACGAGACATTTATGTTTAAAAGTACAGGTAGTTTTTACTTGAAACTTTATTAGTTCCTAAAATGGTTTGGTTTTTTATTATAAAACTAGCTTCCGCGAAATTTGATCCCCTTAGGGGTGGAATTTCCAAAAATCCTTTCTTAGTGGATGCCTACACTGTATAAGGTATCTATGTGCAAAATTTCAAGTCTCTGGGTTCAACGGTTTGGGCTGTGCGTTGATATCTCAGTCAATTAGTCAGGACTTTGAATTTTTTATATATAGATAGGAAGTCGATGGCACCGCGGTTGTGTGTTCTTCATAATAACCGCAGAAGTCAAGCTACTAATTACGCGGTGGAATGAGTTACCTAAAATGTTATCAACTCTCCCCCATACTTCGTAAGGTACGTAGAGGATAGTACGGCGAGCACCATCTCCATACAAAGCGAGAAAACGTTTAACTACACCTATTTCGTTTCCGAACTTTATGATATTTTAGAATATATATATATATATATATATATATATATATATATATATATATATATACAATATATGTCTGCATATTTTCCTTTTTTGTAGCTTGTCTAGTTTTGAAAAAAAGGAAAACATACAGACATAGATTTTTAGGGTTCTGTACTCACAGGGTAAATAGGGTTCCTATTACTAAGACTCCGCTGTCCGTCCGTCCGCCTATCACCAGGCTGTATATTATGAGCCGTGATAGTTATACAGTTAAAAATTTCACAGATGATGTATTTCTGTTGACGCTAAAACAAGAAATACTAATAAACATAATAAAATAATTATTTAAGTGATTTTTTTTCTTGTTTTTGCTCTATATTGATAACACCAGCAGGTAGACGCTTGAAATATTTACAGAATATTTAGTTATTAAAAAAAAATTCAAGGGGCTCTCATACAACAGACATTATATTTTTGCCATTTTTTTAGATAATGGTACGAAACCCTTCGTACGCGAGTCCGACGAGCACTTGGCCGGTTTTTTATTTTTGTTAAAAAAATGTTTTCTCCGTTTGTATGGAGACTCGCTCGCCGTACTATCCTCTTAAGCTGGTGGTCCTGGCTGCAGCCGTAAAAACAAGTTACTTTACAGGCAAATTGTAAAAATTCTAACATCAGGAAAATCTGTACCAAAAAATTAACCACACGTTAAGAAGAAAAAGAAGACCAGATATGATCGCAAGAATACTTAATCTATATTTCCTAAAATTGTGTTTCCCTTTTCAATGATCCCAAACATTACCGTAAAGCGAACAAACGCCGTAGAATAAGGCTGTGTAATAATTTTACGCTTGTCATCTGCATATTTTTCAAATCAATTATCTTTATACGAATTAAGCGACCTCGTTTTCGCTCTAGTGGAGCCGTGACCTTTTTTCAGAATGAAAATAATTAGTTTGCTAAAATATTAAACTTTTTTCACCGCTTTCTTTTATTTCGTTTTGACTTTATTGTATTTTGCTTTTAAACTGATTGAGGTGTAATGGAGCTCTTGATATTATTATGCTTACGCATTTTTTCATTTGGATTTTTTATTTACTTCTTTATCTCGGAGTATTTGGTCAAATTTCGATTGGTCACGATGAAATACCATTATCTCGGGTCGAAATAGTCATTTGTTGCGTTTCGTGTTTTGGGTTTTAATTTTTTTTTTATATTTCGAGAGATGTGTCTTACAAAGCACGGTGGAAAATTTTGCCGTTGCCATCTCTAAACATATTAGGACCTTGAAATTTCCATTATGTCTATGTTAATATTATAAAGAGGAATGATTTGTATGTTTGTAACGAACAAACTCAAAAAATATTTAACCTATTTCAAAAATTCTTTCACCAGTAGGCTGTGTTTGATTGATAAATACTTCACGTGGACGAAGTTTCGGACGCTCTAGTGTGAAATAATTTAATGAAAACGTATTTTTTCAGAAGAAGTTTTAAACTAACGTAGTCACCATGATTAAAATTAGAGAAAACGAGATTAAAAAACCTAATTAACTAAAAAATAGAGGTAGGTACGTGGTTTAAATCCAGTTGTCTCTCATTTAAATAGCTTAGTGACTCCAAGTACCTACTAATGTCATGAAAGTTGTTTGTGAATCTAAAAATCTTATAATCAAATCAGTTAATTATTTCATTCAGCTTACTAAAAACAGACACGTTAACATATATTTTTTCAGAGTACTTAGTAACGGCATCATCATAACAGCCTTTATGATTCGACCCACTGCTGGGACACAAGGCCTCTCCTTGTCATCGAAGGAGTTTAGGCAGTTAGTCCACCACGCTTGCCCAATGCGGATTGGTGGACGGAGTAAAAGGTGATCACAACCCTTTTGCTGATCCATTACAGCCTTCTACGACACTTATTGGATGTTATGGCAGCACCAGCGTTTCTATGACGCCCAGTCACAGAATAACTCAACATTACGTGTAAACAAAATTGACTTGTACCCACTAACGTATAAAGAATGTTCAACGGCCAATTCCCACAACATTAACTATAAAAATAAAGAAATCGCAGTAAGGAACCTTAGACTTGGCACGACTTTGTCTAGATTTCATTACTTTTTAGAGATTAACAAACAGCTGCATCGAGACTTGGCTAGTTTTTTACACAATGTTTTTGGTGGGATTAACCTTTCTTGGGAAACTGCACACATCATTATACCAGTGAAATACAACCATTTTTTAGTCTTCAGGCCGAAAAACTGAAGCGCCGCGGAACTAGTGACTTGCGCTTAAAAGGTTACAAAATATTGTTACAGATAAGTTAATAGCAGTGTCTAATTACTGCCGCCCTAAGGAAGAATGCAGAAAGGAACAAATATTTCTTACTGCATTCTTCGTTAGGACGTCAGATTAATTATCTTTGTTTTATGATATCTTTGTTAGATAAATGATCTGGGTTCGCTTTACGATTAAAATTTTAATAAACTACTAAACAATATGGACGCCTGTGTAGAAGCGCTCCAAATTCAAACTGCTAATCCTAAACTTAAATTCAGTTCCCAAATGCAACTTTTATGCAACCATTGAGATCAACGTTAAATTATGAACGAAGCGTAAAGGAGAGCCGCGAGCTCTTAAACCAAGCTCAATTTTAATCTCAGTTAAAACGTAGTATGCAAGGTTACGCCGGCGCTTGGTCAGTGTGCTTAATACCCACTAATCTGGGCAATTCTTTAACACGTTAATCTAAGGCTTAAGTCGGGACTTTGTTGCATCCTCTTTATATTTTTTTATCTCGAGGATTTACGTTGTCGATCGAGTTGTTAGCGTTTTAAACAGATCGGATTTCGGACGATAAGATTGATGAGGATAGCCCATTTTGGACGTGTTGACTTGAGATAGAAGGGAAGCTGAAGAAAACGCTTTTTGCGTAATTGACGAATTGCCGACGAAAGATGTTAGTATACTGTAAAGTAAAATAATTATGTCATTTGATTTCGTAAATTCAAATTGTAGTAGGGACTTGCATAACTGCCTTAAAGATTTGTGTTCATTTAGGTAATCTATCATTCTTAAAAAACTTTTCTGACCGAATCTCTTTTAAATTACTCCAAAACGGTACGACGGAGTTTTAAATACTAGATTGACTGTTTTAAGTTATTTTATTAGGACATGTATTAAAAGTAACTTTCATTTTCTAGAAAAACAATGACAAGAAAATATTAAATATGGTTTTTAAATCGCCATTGTCATTTAAAAAGGCTGGAAACTTTTCCTGGCAGCTAATCATTTCGGTCAATTGTTAAGTGACGAAATGAGAAAAAGAGAGAAGAGAAAAAAGAAGAAGAGAGAAGTGGAAATTATATAATTTTTCAATAGTTTTCAGTAAAATAAAAAATATTGTTAGGCAAAACGATTTTGTTAAACTGTAATTAGTACTTAGTGCACGCGTTTTATATGCGCTTATTGTTAGTAGCAAACAAATTATAACATAAGTATTTACGTTGATTATTTTAAACTATTAACAACATAATAAATCAAAATCTCCCATTATAAATAATGTAGAAACTTTACCAACTTAAATAAATCAACAATTTTAAGAAAATTACGACGCATAAGAACTTTAGGATATATCTCAATGCGAATGAATAAGACATATCGTCGATTCCGATTACTAGGTGGTAGACCCATATGTAGGGTTGTCTGGGTAGGTACCACCGCTTTCCTTATTCCTGCCGTGAAGTAGTTCGCTGTGTTTCGAATTGAAGGGAAAGGTAGCCAGTGTAATTCCTGGGCATGGAGGGCATATCATCTTAGTCCCCAGGATGGCAAACGCACTTGCAGTGTTAAGTAATTTACACTTAATAGTGCAAGTGTCTATAGGCGGCGGTGACCACTTAACATCAGGTGGGCCGCAAGCCTGTTTGCCATCTCATAACATAAAAAAAAATCTCAAGAACAGCGTTGCAACAAAAAAATAATATTATAATAGTTAATATCTATTATAATCCACGTGTGGCTCCACACCACAAAAAATCTTACAAGTTTTGCTCCGATTTTTGCCGACTACGACTTAACTGAAGTAACTATTATTATGGTTTTAGCAGTCTATGTATGTATGTTTGTATTTACTTATGTTCCTGCGTAGCGCCTAAAGAATTCATCCGAATTTGATATATAATGTGTCAATCGATTAGTTAATATGGTCCGAGTACTACCTATAGGCTAAATTTTAACCAACTTTAACAATAGGAGGAGTCGAGGAGAGTCGATTCAAACTCAAACTAAAAAAATACTCTAACCCAAATTTATTTATTCATTTATGTACAATTTGTACAGTTATGAAAGTCAAGTTTGATGCAATCAGTTCAAGAGTCTACCAGGAAGCCTTGTTCTGAGAACAAGAAGAAGAAGATAGATTTTGCCTTGTTAACTCCGATTTCATTCCTTTCTCTTTTTTCCGATGTCAGGTTACAGTTCTTTAAACTTTATGCTTGTTTAAAACGTTATCGTAAACATTATTCTACAATAGAATTCTAAGAAAAATTTTCGTACAATTTCCGACGAAGAAATATAGCTTGGAATAAGCGTAGCCAACCATACATGACGGTGTAAGTACTATTTTATCGATACTAATGCGTCTCAGTCGATTTCCTCCAACCGAGGTTACCACTAAGTAATTTGTGTGGACCGTATGCGCACGATGTAGAGTTCATAATAGCTTACTGTATGCATTTATACATTGTGTAGCAAAAGTGTTGGTGCAAGGGTTGTCTGCTTGCGAAATATTTTGAAAAAAATATTGTAAAAACCATCACTTCATTGAGGATGTAAAATGCAACAATGATGCGAAATTGAGTAATCTACAATACTTGAAACATGAAGTAATCATTACTGGTTGAGTTTAAAAAATGCACATCTCGACGAACTGGTGAACCACAATTTGTATTTGTAACTTGTAGAGAATTGTGTGTGTGTGCTGTGTGTATGAGATGTGTCGGATAGCGAGTATTTTGCTATCTGACAGACCTCATAGCCATCTAATTTTATTGGTCGTATGGCATCGTAATTGTTGCGAGATTGGAAAAAAAATCATAAACTTCTGTTATGAATTGCAGCCAGCATCAATATTATTTCTAAAACATCGAAATTTTGTGTTTCATAACAGCTACGTAGAGCCCAATGGATTTGTACAGACTAATTTTGCAGTGCCAGTGACCGCAAACAATTACTATTTACCAACTTTGATGCGTTTCTACCGTTATGTTACTCACATTACGGAGGATATTAAAATTATAATGTTTGGTAAAGCCCGCGAGTGACACCTTACTGTTTGAAGCTTTTACAAGCATGATGTTATGGCACAAACACTGATTGTATGTACCTACCGCATTCATAAGCTTGTTGGCCAATCTCGTTGTATAGAAATAGCAAGATGAAACATTAGTAACTTAAGGAACTGCTCACAAATAACTTCATCGGTGACGCTTACGTTACTAATATGAAATATTAGAGTGACATAACATTAATCATTGTTTTCTTTATCATCTCAGGCCAATTATTATCGTTGCTGTCAAGGCACTTTATCAAATTAGATGTCATAAATTAATGGCATTAAGCCATATACCTACCACTTATATAAATATGACGTCTTATACACCGAGATGATTCGGTTCGAAAGCCGGCAGAGCCAAATTTTTGTGTTGCCGACAAAAAAAATGTTCAAGAGTGTAAAACTACTATTCTCTAATCTATTTATGTTATCGTAAGTTCTGTACAGAACAGAGGCTCTCGCGAAATCTTACCAAATTGGTTAGACCAAGAGAGAGAACTAGTGGAAATGAGTTTTGATGCTTCTTAAGTGCCTTACTGCCTAATTTATTAATAAAATTAAGCCTACACTTAGGTCAAAAGTCTTAGCTCCCAGGCACTGTTCCTGGTTGTCTCTGCTGCACTAATGGCCCCGGCACTGTCCATGGATTACTAAGAATTTTTATCTTCTTCCGAAGACATTTGATATTTTGTACTGTTACAAAGCATCCAATGTATTGGGTTAGTTAGGTTTGGCTCTCATCATCATCATAACAGCCTTTATAATTCGACCCACTGCTGGAACACAATGCCTCTCCTTGTCATCAAAGGAGGCTTAGGCAGTAGTCCAGCACGCTTGCCCAATGCAGATTAGTGAACGGAGTATAAGGTGATGAATACCCCTTTGCTGATCCATTAGTCGCCTTCTACGACACCCATTGGAGGTTATGGGGTGATGCTATTCTACTCTGCCGGCATCACATGGCGAAGGTTTGGCTCTCCTATGAGCCAATTTAATAAAAGTCCACGATTTATCTTTTGCAGAGCAAAAATATTTTATTGTTGCCAACCCTACTTAGTTGGTGCATTCGAGTGTATCGGTCCACTTTGTGGGCTGAATGTGAGTGCGACCCGCTGCGCCTGACGGGGGCAATAGGATTGCAGACCACCTCCTCTCACTGAGATCTTATCCGTAACTAGCACCTCTGCTTCAAGCATTGCATTGAATAGACGAGATATAAAGGTATAAAAGACAAATTTGTACAATACTTTACAGAACTAACAACCGTGTTTCCTTTCGTTATTGGTGCATACAATTGTGACGTTAATTGTATGCACCAATAACGAAAGGAAACTTATCATTATATTGGTCTCGCACCCGTTCGCTTCGTAGCAGAGAAGCAGTTCTGCGATAAATAATGATTTTATGATTACATTAAAAACCATGTTTGGTATAAAAATTGATAAAATAAAAAATATACTGTTAGGGTTTTTCCCAAAATTTTATTTGTCTCAGCCCAATTTCTAACCCAATGTTCAATCGAAAGTTTAAAACCAGGCAGGGTATATGCGAGGGGGACTGATGGCCGTCATTGGAGCGCAAAAGGTCCTAAGTGGCGGCTGCGTACCGGGACTCTTACCTTATTTGGACTAGAAAATTGTTGTGAGCGTGGAAATATATTAAAATAAAAATATTTTTTTCTGGGTATACGTAATAATATACCATTTTATTCATTAAGAACAAAATACAAAATTCCTTTCATAAGTAGGAAATAGAATGACAACTTTTTTAAACATTTTTAAGTATACAACATTTTAATACCGTCCCTAAATTGCCGCTGAGGAATGTTAATAAAACGGAGATGAAAATTATGCTCTGTAATAACATGCCGACGCCGTATGAGATCCAGCAATAAGGACATTGAAACACATCTATTTTAGTATAGTAGGTACATACCCACCCTCTAAGGTATTTTAGCCGGTTCTGAATGAGTTAGGGATTGAGGCGACGATTTCTTGATTGCGAAAAATTTTGAATGTTTGGATTTATTTTACTATAATTTAAGCAATTCTGAAATTTAAACGTCAAAGTTCTATTTTGAGTTGTTATCTACACTATGAAAATAATTCACTCATGGAAAAAATAAAAATAAAAAACATTTGTTATAGTATACCCCGACACCAAAGAACTCTAAAAATTAAAAACCTATTAATATTTTTAAGATGAGCATCGCTGCGTCCGTCGTGGCCGTGCGCTAGGTATTCTGATTTAATTTTATTTATTTAGGAGCTATAAAAATATATTTACTCACATCAACAAACAACAAAGTTTGATTTCTAATAAAATAGAACACCTGTAACCAATGTTAAGTAGGTAAGATTAATGTTAGTATTGAATTAAATCAGCTCATACAGTCCTCATTTACCCACCTCCCTTAAATGATTCAATTGTAAAGTTAATAAATCCTGTTTGTAATTTATTAGGGTACGTTCAAGTAGGTTGTAAGTGACTTACGAACTTGTTTGTACGAATACTTGATAGACGTGTTAAGACGTAAATCCACTTTTAAGTTTTTAATTTAATTCTGAGTTCTCGCGCCATATATTAGTTGTTTATATAGAGATTTGAACTAGCAACTACGCTGCATTTTTAATTTCTCGTACGTAGTATAGAGGAAGTCTAGTAATCGTCAAAAAATTCGACCTCGAGATTTTGACAGATTTACACGTTTTGGACCTCCCTGAGTCCACAAATATTTTTTTCCACAAGTTATTTCTAGCACTAAAGCCTTTTAAAGATAATCACCATAAACGTAAGTGTACATTCCATAGTGACACCTCTAATAGATATTGCCGTGATAATAACATGCACCCAATTGTAGACGACAGAGAGAATACAGAACTAAACACAGGCTATCCAGCGTGATTAAGCCGACGAGTAATTGGAGCAATATTGGTGACATCGACGACCGAGCATGACTAATGGAGCTCATCATGTGACCAGAATGTTGCCAAGTTAACTAGATGCTTGAAAATGATTAGGTTTCTATCAAACGGCGACGCGTTCACGACACAATTGCTCTGCAAACTGGACTCATTAAAAACAGTTAATTTAAGCAAGTGATAATAAGTTTAGTTATTGGGTCTATTATTATGGTTTCAAATAGTTTGGATAGGAAGCGTCGGTGGCGTAGTGCGTAAGGACGTTGTCTCCCACCCGGGGGGCACCAGACACATACCAATGTGTTTTCAAAATTTGAATTCATATGATGTACGTTTAATCAACGTTTTTACGGCGAAGGAAAATATCGTGAGGAAACCTGCACACACCCATTAACACGTCAACTGTCCCTGCATCACATATGATACAATTATATACCCAATCACACGTTCATGCATCACATGTGACGCAAGTTTTATTTTCATGAACGTCTCAGTTACATTAAAAAATATCACAAGGACGTCTAAGCTAGATAGCTAGATATTGAGGTAAATAAATATCAAATGATCCGACAAGTTTTTATTATAAAAACTTGTCGGATCATTAAGCACTAATGGACGTTATTAGGAGTTAATTCGATTTGACCTGGACAGTCAACATGTTGAGAAATTCTTAGGTTGTGTGTGAAGTCGACCAACCCGCACTTGGCTTTGGCGTGGTTGACTAAGGCCTAATCGCCCCTAATACGGGGTAGGCTCGAGCCCCTCGGAAGGGACATATGAGCTGTTGATGATGATGAGTTTGAATAAATAGCAAGGATCTGACAAAGTAGATTGACGAAAAAGATAGGTATCGGAAGTGAACATAGATGCGGGAAACCTAGGCAAACGCTTATCGATTTAATCGAAAACGTTTTGAAAAAGAGCTAGATCAAAAGTACTTGAAATCGCTGAACATGTGAGAACTTTGGTGAAAGTAAATAAAACGAAAGAAATAGTAAAGATCGTAGAAAGAAGTTAAAATTTGACAATATTATTATACATAGTATAAGTACCTATCCGATATTAAATTGACATATAAAATAAAAACCGTAACTTTTATAGTAATTCATAATTCATATTTTCCACTGCAACCATTAACTCACCAATAGAATTAAAACTTGACATAATTATTACTTATATAACTACTTAAACTAATTATTGACATACTCATAATTTAAAAATCGTAATTAATTATTAAGCAATTAAAACTATCCATAAAATGAGGTGACTAATTATTAAAATTAATTTAAAATTCACAAGTGTTACACGCAAGTAAATGAGAGTGACTAATAAACCTACAATGTTATTAGTATCTATTTTGTCTCTAATCCATTACACGTTCCTAATGGTTTGTTTAATGGCTATGCCCTAAAGTGTAACATGATGTACAGTTTTTAAATTTTATATTATCTATTGTTAACATTCATGAATGCAAATAAATACTTTGACTTTGATCCCTATCTATCACTATGGGAGAAAGACGTAACTTTATGTATGTTATGAGAAGGAGAACACCTAGACGAAGTCTTCTCCCTCCCGCATCTTCACTCACTTTTAATAAATATATCCTTTTCGACAACCATTATTTATAGGTTTATAACCGAACCATTTGTGATGCCGGCAGAGTAGAATAGCATCACTTCATATCCTTCATAGAAGGTGGCTTATGGATCAGCCAAGGGGTATTGATCACTTTATACTGCCACCAATCCGCATTGGGCATACGTGGTGGACTACTGCTTAAATCTCCTTCGATGACAAGGAGAGGCCTTGTGTCCTAGCAGTGGGCTTTTATGATGATGATGAACTCAATTTATGTCGGAATATCTTCTAACAAACCACACTTTTCTCTTATCATGTTATCGTACTCAATTTTACACGTTGCTAAAGGTAAATTAGTTCTAGTTCATTCTCCAAGCATCTGTATGCTTGACACTAAAGTTGGATTCAAGCGTCGAGTCCAACTCTCTGATTGGACATTTTTCTGCAAACGTTCAAAAACTCCTCGAGCGTTCTAGAACCGTTCTGACCTGAGCGTTTCAAAACCTGTCAAGCTTATTGACGACTTGAGCCTTATTACAGCACTAGGGCGTCATGCATTGCTTTGGTGAACTGCCCTAATGGGGGCACTTTGGGATCGGCGCACTGTACGTGCGCCGATCCCAAAGTGCCCCCATAAAGGCTTAGGATGGTACCGGTGGTTTTTAGCGGGTAGTACTGGCGCTGTTCCACGCCGGTGATCCCCGCACACGTCGCACGCCTTGCCAGCGTGCGGTATGGCCAGTAAATTAAATTTACCACCGACAAAAAAAAGGGCATCATGCACTACACATAAGCACAGCTTTGCTCATAAGCAATCTCTACTCACGTCTGTTACAATGATTATGCAACTCCAATAATAAGCAATGGATATAATTGTATCCGATTGAATTTTTGAACCTTAGACTTTAACAGTAGATAATAATATGGGTGTAAAAGCACACCACAAATTCATTCGAAAAGATTATCCAAAGGATTTAAAATCAATACGTCAAAATCAGCCTAACGTGAAAGTTGGAGTCGTGATTGAATGCGTGATTCTTTCGAGAGAACTGAGAAACTTCCTCTAGTAACATACAAATCTACTTTATCTAATCCCGAATACTTTACGAGCGAATCTTCTGGAAGATAAACGGCTTTAGTTTGCGGTACGATATTATTATAATGGAATTTTATTATATTTGGTGGTAAGTAATAAAATGTACTTATATTAGAATATTTACTTGTACATAAAGTAATTTGAAATACTTTACCGCCTCTGTAGTCTAGTGGCTCACCACGGAATTAAACACAGAGGTCCCGGGTTTGATATCTAGGGTAAAAAATATTTTTGATTAAAAAAACGTCTTCAAAACTAAAAACGGAAAAATAAACATTTTATGTTTAAAAAATCTATTTTTTTTTAAGTCGGTCTCAAATACAAGTTACTATGTTCTCTTTGTTTACTTTTGAGGGCAGTTTTTTTTATTTAAAAATAATTTATTTTTTGTTTTTTTATTGTTGTAAGTATAGAAACTTTCAGGAAACTATCTCGAGATCTTTTAGACAAACAAGTAATAAAATGATATAATGATATCATCGATGTCAATTCATCATCATCATCATAACAGCCTTTATAATTCTACCCACTGCTGGGACACAAGGCCTCTCTTTGTCATCGAAGGAGGTTTAGGCAGTAGTCCACTACGTTTGCCCAATGCGGATTGGTGGACGGAGTATAAAGTGATCAATACCCTTTTCTGGTCCATTAATCGCCTTCTACGACACCCATTAGAGGATATAAGGGTTAAGTTATTCTACTCTCCCATGACTAGATCACATGGCTAGATGTCAATTAAATAGGCATTATTAGGGATAACCACAGAAACCTCTTTCTGTGTTCTGTGGGGTTAACTCAAACACTACTCGTCAGATGTCGATCAAATTTTAAGAGAATCTTCAAAATTGTTACACCCAGTAAAGAGTTATGAGGTAACACACATAAAAAAATACATTCGAATTAAGAACTTCTTCCTTTTCTTGAAATTGGTTAAAAAGTAGGCATACATTTAAGCTTATTTGTCCCCATAAAGGGATGTGAGAGTACCGATGGTTTTTAATATTATTCCCGGGAGAGTGGCACAATTTAAATGCCTCACTGCCTAGCCCACAGTGCGGCTAGGTTCATAAAGGATTTTCCATAGCAAAAAGGTTGAATTGTATTTTTATAGGTGGACTTATTTTAAGTCCACTGTGTTACTTTGTCGCCATTTTTATCATTAACGGACGGAGTACATTAACAGAATTATTGTATTCCGTTCCGGCACTTAATGATTTACTTGGAAAATTATGAAGGGTCTAAGCGCGCACAATATTAACATAGTAGGTAATTGTGGCCGTCGTCACGAGCGACCTGGTGCTCGGTCATGACCACGGCTGCTACAAGGCAGCTTTTTTTTTCTCCTCTGACCCCCAGCTGCTTTCCCTTTCCTTCCTCCACGGGGAGGAGCGAAAGACAGACAGAAGAACCTTCCGGACATGCAAGGGAAGGAGGAGGTGAATCCTCATGGATACCCTAAGGGCCGGCCCCTAGGGTTATGTCAGACTCATACTGACTAAACACCCCCTTTCTGCCTATTGCCGAAGTGGCTATAAGGCTATCGGAAGCAGCCGCCCACTCAGGAGAGATGGAGGTGCACGCTGCCCTAGACATATAGACTAGGGCATATGCGTGGAAGCGCGTACGGACACCATAGCGGGGCCGAACGCATGTGTGTCCCCTCACACACATGCGTTCAGTGATAAAAAGAAATCTGTAATTCCGAAAAAAAAAAATAAAAAAAAATCTACATGTAACATGATACAATTGGGCAATGGAGCTATGTAACTAAAATAAATTCCATTTTTAATTTTCTTTCTCATGTAGCTTTATTGAAGGTGCAACCTTTGTATTTTTCGGGTTTTTACGGGCGTCACTGTCAGATTTTCATTTAATAATTCAATAAGCTTCTGATTGGATTGAAAATGGTGTGAATCAGATCGACAAGCACCCACATTGACGATAAATTATGTGGATCATTGGAATAAGAGTACTATAGGTACTATGCTGTAAAGACAACTCAATAATGTTATACTGTCCCATTAATATAAAACGTTCACAATTTCAAAGTGGTTTTCAGCCATCATGAAGTATGTCCTCGAGCACGTATGCCTGGTAAAAAACAAAGTTTGAATATAATTCGACATAATCGATATAAATCGTTTAATTTGACATTCTTAAGGAGAGAAAAGTGCGATGCGTTTGTCGAACGCAAATATGGAATCCACGCTACAGCATATATATTGATCGACTTGAGCATGTCCAAAAAAAATTACGTTACCTTAAGTATAAGACAAACACCAGGTTTCCTGATTACTTCCATGCTTGCAACCACCACTTACTTCCACTGTCCGAGAGACGCGCGAACAGCTAATATCTAAATATATATAACTCAAAGGTGACTGACTGACTGACATAGTGATCTATCAACGCACAGCTCAAACCACTGGACGGATCGGGCTGAAATTTGGCATGCAGGTAGATGTTATGATGTAGGCATCTGCTAAGAAAGGATTTTTGGAAATTTCACCCCTAAGGGGGTAAAATGTCCACGCGGACAAAGTCGCGGGCGGAAGCTATTTTCAACATAAAATTATGAACGGTCAAATTGATTCTCCCGTAGGCTTTCTTTCTCGGCGCCAACTCACAGTTGTAGACGAACTACTTATAAATTATTCAACTTACCACTTGTCTCTGCTAATTATAAACAAAATTACTATCTTTGGCGAGCGTGCAATCTTTTTAATATCAAGACACATGAATGGATCCGTTCTCAATGAGCGTTAACACAGTTAAAAATAAAATATTTTTTAATTTCTTTGAAACCGAGTGACATGACAGCTAGCATTATTGTACTTTTATAGCGTATATTTCTTGATTAAATAATGAAATTTACAGCTTAGTTTTTTTATGTATAAACTATAGGTAGTAGTTTTATATAGTATTTTTGTAGCGAGTGTCCTATTTTGATTTCTAATTTTTTTTCTTTAACTGTCTCCTTTTTTATGATAATAATAATAATGTTTTAATATGTGGAGATTCTCACAGACTTTTTGTATTTACGAACATTTTTAATATTGATTGTATAGTCTTCCTTAAATAAATAAATATTAAAGGTGGACGCACCTTGAGTCGAACGAGTCGAACACTCCGATGAAATTATTGCACTGTAATTATTTATAAATAAACAAAATAAATTAATGACCATGATTTGTGAACAAAGGTTCGCGTAAATCACACAAACATTTTCTCCTACCTGGATTCGAACTTGGACCGCCCGATGTGCAGGCTGCGTAGGCAGGTTAATAACTCCACCAATGACGTCTCGGCATCGGAATATAATAAACATAAAAAAGTGGTATTATAATATTACACAATTTTATAGATTACTTCATAAAATATAAGCCCTTTAGCAGCTAAAACATTTTAAAAATAACATAAAACTGAAAGACACACATTTTCCATTTTAATTTATTTCAGGAAGAGCCAGGCGTGGAAAATAGCTGCCGAGTAAAAATAAAAAGACAATTTTAGTATGTGCGGTGGAACCGCAAAAATTAAGCCACGAATATTTTTCTACGTAATGTCGAACAAGGTATGAAAAAATTTAATACTTTTAGTGTGAATTTTAAATAAATTTCGAAATAATCAACCTTGTGGTTGTAGTTTGTCAACGTTCAAAAAGGAATATTCCGATGAAAATATTCCTAACCAACTTCGTACTCCGAGAGGTAAATTGAGTGTTTCAAAATATGTTTTTACCGCTGCAAATGTTTTGGAATCAGCTGACTTATTGCCACCAAGGGGAACGAAAAAATTTCGATCATTCTTTTAGCTGGAATGATGACAAAATTACTCGGCACAGGTACAGTATTTCAAAGTTCAAACACAGCATTTTTATTAGTCACGACTGAAACGTTTGAAATTTTTACCAAATTAAATAGAAATGAGGCAACAAAAAAACTCTGGAAATATTTTTGGAAGTAACTACATTAGAAAAAAATCCTGTCTAGGGCGGGAATTTTTTCTAACTTTCAAAAATATTTGCGCGTTTGTTAACTCGGGCTCGCTTCCTCGGGTCTCCGAGGAGCGGCCAGCAGTTGCTTGGCAACCTCAAGGTGCTAGGCGACTTCCTGGTAGAGCTGGGATGGCTGGAGTGATCCGGCCTACACACTCCGACGCAAAATAGGCGCACCAACCGTCGAGTTGCGGAAAATCCCCGTACGAAGAAGAAGCGTTTGTTAACGCAAAAATAATTCAAAAATAGAATATATCGTTATCTTGAATGAATAATGATTCCTTTTTTCTTTTTCCACTCTGGCACAAAATTGTCGAAAAGATATTTCCACCAGCATGATTGTTACTTTTTTCATTTAGATTATTGGTAGGTTATTTTTTAACAAGTGGAATAGAACTTTACTTTAAAGCTGTATAATTTCACAGCTTTTAAGTGATTTTTGAAAAAAAAGCTAGGTAATATTACCCTGTTAGTAGAGATTTCTGGAATGGTCCATTGTGAGTCGGTTTGTAAAAATCTTAATTTGTTTACTGACTCACACTTTCATATATCTATTCCTATTAGTATTCTGCACGAATAATACTATTTTCCGCTGCCTACAAGTTTTAAGGCTGTCATTAAACCTAATTTATTTCGCAGGCCTCTATTAGAATTCCCTCTCGATGTTGACAAGAGATTAATTAGAATACATCGGGGTTAATGAACTTGTTTTAAGGTAATTTAAATTCAACGGGGTTCCTTGGGTCTTTATATAGAGGGAGTGTCCTTTCTGTGAAATAGTAGCAACATATTTGCTTGTTTTTTAAGAAATAATCAAACAGTGAACATAAAGATTTACAAAGAAATTTTAATTCAGATGTTCATCTAATAAAATTTCAAAGAAACTCATATCTTGAGTTAATTTAGAAGTGTTAAATTTAGTTTAAATTAAATTTCGATGCAATAATTTTTTTGAGATTTTTTCCCTCCTTTACACGATTGTTTTGGAATATTTGAAGTAAATACCACTGTCTAGACATCAAAAACTTGGGAAGCAGAAAATCAAATAAAAATTTAGCTTGCGTAGGATTCCACAACGATGCACATTATTAAAGTCTTTGAATGCTGCTTTCAAGATATACTTTTTGCAAGGTATTCGCATTTTACATTTCTAATTTTAATTTCACAGCGCACTTGAATAAAATATATTGCATAAAATTTCTTCGAGATAAAATTAATTTTCAAGTAATAAATTTAAGACCTCTCTCAGATAATTTAAGAGTCTTTTTTCTTTTCCATGTTAATCTGTTGAAGATACACGCAGCTCCTAATATTTGCAAACCCAGAATTTCAACTAAGAGTAAACGCAAGATAGAAGAAATGTAAGAAGAAAGAAGGTTAATTGGGTGCGTGAAAGTGAGGAGCACAACTTAGAATAGCGAGCATCGAGAATAGGTTTAGGTATAATGATATCGACAATACTGCTATAGGATTATCGGAATTAGATTTAAATGGCCGGCCGCCAACCTGACACCAATCCGTCCTTGGGAACGACTGCAATGATTCAACAGCAGCCAAGTCTTCTAAAGAACGAAAGAAAATCGTGTTGAAAATTTTTCGGTTATTCTACGACCGACCGCGCGCTTGGTACCATAGCTGTCGTGATCCTTACGCACAACGTACGAACGCATTTACGCTTCGTCCCTGCGGGGTGGTGCCAACCGCAGGGGATATGTAGGCATTCCCTCCATACCCACTTTTACATCCTCTTCTGACTGACCTTCAGTACGCTATTACGGGACGGCTCGGGATCTGTGCACGTGAGCGCAACTACACCGAGACCGTCCCAACACTGCCCGTCTAGGCACTCTTTGCATCAATTGGTGGCCAGCAGCCACTCCTCTACTGACGGCTGCTCGACCTGCACGTCCTCCTGACGAGAACACCGAGAGCAGCCATCGGACCGTGGTCGTGGCCCTGGGAAGACGCCATTGTCCTCCTATGTAGGTTTAATGAGCTTTATCTTACAATGAGTATCAGTGTTATCATCACCACTCATGTTACGTTCTCGGCTTAGGAAAACTTTGAAAGAATCTACTAAGAGTCACATCAGATATTCGTCTAGTAGGTAACCAGTATACTATTTATCCACTAAGATGGTCGAGTTTGACTGCTGACAATTTATTGCTTCCGCGCGTCCCTGCGGAAATACAGATAACCTGTGACCTTGTCAACTGGATGCTTAATAAATAGATTACCACGGTTATAGCTAGGAGCACACAGAATGATGAATGCAAAATTAAAAATACCTAAAGTTCTAAAAATGACAAATCTGGCAATTTGTATAAAAAGATTTATATAATTTCTGCTCCTACTTTTACTGAAGATAAGGTTTGTTTACTTGAGATCATATTGGTAAAGTCTTACCTAAATATAATCTATACTTGTTTTTGTATTGTGGTTTAATTTTATTTTCCAGAACAGTGAGCTCTACTAAAATAATAGGAAATACATTGCAGTGCTCGAAAAAAAGCTCAGTGTATTTCACCTTTGTTGTAAACTAGCAAAACACGCTGTGCTACGCTTCATCTCACTGCATCTTGTTAAGTACTTAGTAGCAGCATAGCTCCTCAGCGCAATGTCCAGCCGCTCTGTCTTTCGTCGTATTTCTCGTAAGCAAACATGTTTCCCACTTGTTATGACTATTGGTGTTGGTCATGGACGGGGTTTAGTGTCGCCGGAATTTTCTTAAGAAGGCGAACTTTCTTTCTTCTTCGAGGGGTTCTCCTGCTTGTAGGGCGAACTTTCTGTAGTGGGTTTCTAGTCGACATGTATTTCCCGTGAGTATTACTATAGTCTAGTAGAGTATATGAAAGGTTTGGATCGAAAAGGAGCGGCAGGTCTCGCATCTCGGAACCTGTTACCTACACGAATGCAACTCATCAATTCTTCTTATAAAAACATAAGTAGCTTTTTTTGGAATGCGGCTGCATTTGCGTGGATGTCATTTTCTCATAAAGCTGTAAAGTCATACCATGGAAACTCATTACCGGTTAAAGTAAGGTCATGACGCAACCTACCACTAAGCGATACAATATATTTATGTCGAAATGGTGTAATGTGAGTGCTAAAACCATTTAAATAAGATTGAAAATAATTTGATCTAGAACAATTTGCCATGGCGTGTCGTATCGCGACGTTTTATCATACGACTAGTGGCCCAATTCACGTAAATACATTCGATCTAAAAATCGTTGTAGTTTAGAAATCGTTCGATCGTAGTCCTATCCAATTTTGGTATTCACGTGTTACTCAGCTACATTTCGAAAGGACGACAACTCAATAAGATCGGAACTAAATCACATCTAACGACTTGTCAACGAAAATAAAAAGATGCCCGTAAAATTGTTTGATTTTCTACTAAAAGGTTCAAATATACTTTATACTTCAAATACAGTGATTTACGATAAATTAATCAAATTAAATCAAACAATATCGATATTATTTAACATAGAACGTGACATGAAAAAATTTTAGCTGAATACCGTGAATACCTCTCAGTTGACATTTCATGCGATTTTAAAACGATTTATTAGCTGAATACGGTTCGACGATGGTTAAACGACATTGCGATCGAGCTACTTCAAAATCGGTTCATTTGACGTACATGAATACGAAAAAGTGTTTAAACGACTAAATCGCTGCGATATCCCAACGGTTTTAATACGTGAATTGGGCTACTGCACTGTCTTCATACAAAATAACACAAATGGAGAAAACGTTTTCCTAATTCTGTGCCGATCTTTATGATATTTTGGAATGTTCTTAATATACTAAAATATAATTTCTGTACGTGTCCCTTTTTAGAAAATTGATTTTTTTTCAAAATAACTTTACAGATCTCAGGAAAACCAAAAGTAACTAGACACCAATTCCAAGAAATTACCTATTTGAATGAATTCAAAATCATATCAGTACATTTTTAAGTCCTTTATATAAATTAAAACTGTCCCAATAAAGCGTCTAATATAGCGGGACTATCTCTACTAGAGAATTTTATGAGGAACAAAATGTAAAGATCGAATTTTATGCAACAATAAACCAAGCTTCACGCCTGTTGGACGGTTTCGCTCCCAATAAACTGCGGAAAAGAATATTATTGAAAAAGGCAGTAAATCTTTCTATTAGAGCAGCGGTCGAATGAGGTTCAACAAAGTCAACTCAGTTTATTTTAGCCGCACTAAGAAAACTTGTAGAATTTTGCAGCTGTATTCATGGGAACCATTTGATAATTAATTTCGTATTTTGTCACAGTTTCTTGACACTGTGAAGTGACATATTATACTTAACTGCTGAAACTACACTTACGTGCAATGAAATCGACTCACCTCGTAGGTGTCGATTCTTAATATATCGGTATATAAAAATAAGATTAGATAAACAAAACCTGTAAATATAATTTGAATGTATATTTCACAAGCTTTATTTAATCTACTCTAAACACCGATAAACGAAGTATTGGTGACAATAGACTCATTTCTTCGGAAACCCTGGTTTCCCATTTTTACGTCATTCGCCATTTCTGTGACTATGCAGAGTGTTTAGAGTTAATTGAATCATTGTTTATTGAATAATTAATTAATCTTACAGATTTATTGACCCTTAAAATTCAGCTGATTTCCCCAAATTCGCCGCCTTAATTATCGATAAGCATAGGATAGGATAAATATCACATAAGGTGATATGCTACACAATAGCGTCATTAGAGAGAGAAAGAGAGGTGGTTTGAAAGAACACATTGCAGTGTTAATAAAGTAGATTAATGAAAAGTATACATGAACCGGTGAGTGCATATGCAGGACGCGAAAGAGATAGGCCTACGTTTATAAATCAACAACTCTTAATCGCCAAGCGTGTACAGCATAAGGCAGACATGGAAATTATTGCTACTTTTCGTTTATTTTCATGAAATGAAATTATGATTTTTTAATATGATTTCACATGTGAAATCTCACAGGCAATGGTTTTATTTCGCAGTGGACTAATGTCACATTTGCGAGTGTTTGCACTTAGTAATGAATTATGACGTAAGTATGTAATGAAAGATAACTTATTAGTTGTTTAACTTTCGATATACGAACATGTGATATTTGTTGTATACTTTTTAAAACAACGATCTTTAACAATGGAATGACCTGCTATTTCACAGAGGTTGAATTATAACAGTGTATGTGAAAAGAAGTAGCAGGTGTATCGAATGAAAATAATTTCATCTCATTTTTCATACGCTATTCATGCAATGTTCCATGCCTAGTAAAAGGACGGTGATAAGAATAGATGAGGAGAAAAAGAATTAATATTAAGGTTCGTAGCAAGTGGAAATATGAGATGTGGTCTCTGCCAAAAGGAGAAATAAAAACTTCAACTCGCGACTATTTTGAGCATTTTTCGATATTCATTAGATATAGTTTAGGATTTTGCCCTGAAGGCTCACTTGAAAAAATCAGCCTGTATATGAATGTGATTATACTTGAATGTTTAATTAGTTATGTAGTAAGAAATAATTTTGCACGAAGCTGAAAAGTTTTCTCACAAAAATTTGGAACGCAGAAGTTTTCTTAAGTCCTACGCTTTCAAAATTTAGAAAGCTATAAAGAAATAAAATATGAGTAATTCCTTATTATTAAGCAGATATCTATCTCTATTACGACTAGTACATTAATATCATAATCAATCAAAGTCACGATTGAAGGCGAATCAATTTATATTTGTCACTACATACCTTTTCTTTATAAAAGTCAAAAGATATCTCCAATGTTAATACCAACACACTATTTTACTAAAAGCTTGTACGGATTCAAACCATTAGGCTCCATAAAAATGTTACGAGTACAAAAGACTATGAATTATAGCATAACATAGCTCAGGCATTCATAACATGCCCCAGACAGCATCATAATAAACGATTGCTTATCATTCTGAATCTAAATAAAATACATTTCCCGCTCTCCTAGATGTTTCACGATTTGGATGCCGCTCACGAAATATGCCAACACTTTACAGTTGCGTAGTGCTTTATATTTCTCTATGAATATTTCAGTGAAATTAACGTAACGCTGTCGCACCGCGCGAGCGTTGAAACCTGTTGTTGAACTTTCTTTACTGTTGTGTTTCTCTGCTAGATTCCGCTTTTGAGTTTCTTGGAAATTGCTTTGAGAGTGGCGTTCGTTAAGTATTTTTTTTCCTGTTTTGAAATTTCGGAAACTCCATCGCTAAATATAAATGTTTTGTCTCGTGATTCAAAGAGATATGAGTTACCTGTTGTTTCGATTGGTCTTCGCGCTCAATACGAGACTGTCAATTTCTAAACTACTACTTATACCTGAAATCTTTTTTATCAGCACTGTAAATGGTGTGGGGATGCCGTAGTGGACTGTAAGTTTTGTAGGGGCTATTTACTATTACACTTGTTGAATCACAGGCACCGTTTATTGATACTTCCTACTACACACTAAACATCATCTCCGGACATCTTGCCAGGGCACACTGCGACGGCGACCCAGGATCGCGAAGCCTTCGCTTTCGCTGGGAAGCAAAACTGTAAGGTTATTACAATGTTATACTGCCCCAGTATCGGAGCTCCAAATTAGAGAGACTCTCATTTAATATCTTCTTCGTTTTCATACATCATTTTATTAAAGATTTATGAAGATTAAATTTACAATTGAATAGCTGAATATATTGCGGCGACAGTTCACAGATTTATAGCGCCTGAAGATGAATTTTAGATTTATTTCTTATAAAACTACATGATAGAATGAAAGGTATAATGCCTTTGACAAAAAGTTCAATTTCATAAAGCCTACATAATTTCTTTTGAAGCTAGTCAAGCTATAAAAAGTGTACCTACATCTAAAAATTATAGGGCGTACATTAAGAAATTAGATTTACTTATATAAGTATGAATTTTCCAAGTGCCTTTAGTAAGCTAAATTCATAATTTATTAGATAGCTTTTTGCACGCACAGCCGAAATATTTTCGAGGTCTTATCCATTTTAGAATAAATTATAATAAAATAAAATCTAAATTCTCAATCCAAATAAAATTAATATGAATTATAAAAAGTTTTGCCTATGAAATAGTAAATTTTTTCATGCGCACAATTACGAAAATAACTACCATGAATTTTAAGTATTGCCATTCTGTTAATGAAATTTAATAAAGAACATAATATGCGTAGGACAGATCGGGTTAGGGATCTTTAGGGGAGGCCTATGTCCGCAGGCTTGACGGAGGACTCGAGGAGAAGGCAGCTCCACGGGTTGCAGCAGCACCTGCCGTAAACTGGGGCGTGGAGGATGGGTAGGGTCCACCCCCCATTATTCGGGTCCCTAAGTCGAGAGGATTCTTATCAACGGGTTGTTGGATGCGGCGCGGGATGTAGTAAGAGCCACAAGCTGCCCTGGTTGCGTCTACCTGCAAGCACAAGTGGAAGAACTGGTTTTAGTGGTTATTCCCTGTAAGCTCTCCTGTAAGACGAGTCCCAATAATTATGGGGGAGGTCCTTACGCCGCCTCATGTGTATCCAAAAGATATAAAGGCGTAATTTCAAAAAAAATAGGGCTATGTCCAACTGTGGGCGTCTCTCGGTTGACATGACGATACATACATACATATAATCACTCAAAGAGGAAAAACAAAAGGGATCGAGCCGAGCTTCTGGTAACATTCGGTTACCCACATAGCCACATCCAGTAGTAGGCCATAGAGAGTACCCCAAAATAGTGTTAGGTGGCTAGCCCGTCGCCTACACAAAAGGGACACCAAACCCAGAAGTTAACAATCCTTCAGTATATAAACAAAACAAAGCCAACGACTAGGGCAGATGTTACAATCAAAATCATCTCAACAGTCCGGGTAACAAGACAATGCTTCCCTAACGTCCCAAAATTGTAGTGCCCTAACGAGGTGCCATTTCGTACTATACATTCTTATGTTATGACACCTTGTAAATAATGGAAACAATAAACTCTTATGATTATGCTGTTTACAATTGAATATGATTTTACTTTGATACTTTCTTAACATGTATTTTTTTTTAGCTGACTAGATCTTTTTTTAAGTGTTTGCTCCGATAGGCCTATCGATTTTTTTCAATGATTGTTGATAATTAAACTGATAAATAAAAAATGTATTTAAATAAAATTTATTTGAACATGGAAGCTGGCAGCTTACAGCCCTTACAGCAAAAAGTATCTAGTAACACTAAATTGTATGGTATATAAAGTTGAAAATAGAGTCTCTTAACACATGTTAATACAACAAGAACTCGGCAGAAATTCTAAAAACTAATATTGACATAATATTGATTTTGTGTAAAATAATGTACATGGGTATAATATACCCGGCCACCGTGCTCCGTTATATATAAATATAAAGCTAAAATTCAAGTTTCTATAAGGTTGTAAAGTTCTGTGATAATATTCAACGTAAGATCTGTTAACGCCGTTTCAATCTAGAATATAAGATTAGAAACAATTATATACAATTTTATTTCGAGTGCGCCAAAGATAATTTCAAAACTATTTTATCGTCTACTTCATTAACACAGCAAAAGCTTTCAACTTGAAAAGTAATTAAAATTTCGTCTCTTCGCAAAGATTTACAATCCATTGGTTGGTACTTGCGATAAAGCTTTTGTAGTGTTTAAATTGGATTTGAACTGTTGACATTATTAGTGAGTTATGTATTTTTGGAATATCTTATAAAATTTAATTGTTTATCTAGGCATTAATTTTTATCTCACAATCAGTGAGCCATGAGTGTTGCTTATATATTAATAAACATTATTTATGTGCACATTAGGACTAGCACTGAACATTTCAGCACTAGCAGCAGCCACACTACCAACCATAGCTTTAACTAAGGTCGGCAGCACACCGATTGACGCGACGAGGACACCGAGACTCAGAGTGCCTAGATAAGTGACAAACACGCTGTTTAATTGTCACTCGCATAGGTACTTATGGCACCGGGTAGACCGGTACGTGTACACCAAAACCGATTCATCGAACTAAGAGTACAATTAAGTAATTTTTCTATATACATAATTATCGCGGTCAGATCGGAAACAATACCGAAAAAGACATAAACACCATAAATGTACCTAAATACGCTCAATTTGCGTTGTAATAAGCGGCGCACTGCCGAGAATTCTCAACAAGTGCAGATTCGACGGTCGAACGTCCGATGTCGCCCGACAACGGCCGATGACGGTTGAAGCAGTGTACGCGCTCTGATACCTTCTTTTGATTCTGTCGGCTGATAACGACCGAGCATAGTTTGGCCGATAACGTATTTGGTATACGCACGCCGTTAGACGGACTCCGCTTGGTTATCTTGTACAAGTAATGACTAAAAACTACGTTGTCTGACTAAAGAAGTGTCGCCGGCCCACCACTCGATCAGCTCACCCGTGTTCCCGTAATGGTCAAGTGAAATTCACATGTGAAACCTCGCGAAACCCACATTTTCGCACAAAATAACGTCAATCCGTTACAGAGTCAGACGTACCTAACGAATTTATTCCGTAAAATAATGAAAATATTAACAGCTTCTTGAACAACAGTATACTCGTAACAAGCAATAATATTTCTACTAAAATGAATAATTTGAAAATTTAATACCGTACCCTAAAATTGTAATATAAAAAAGAAATTTAATAATTAGCTTGTAGCCTACGCCGTAGCGTGGAAGCGGCACTCAAAAGGCGCGGGAGCTTTGTGCTCGGACCAAGTACCCTCAGAAGGCTGAATGTGGTTGCATACTTAACCTCTTTCATGATACAACACTTTTATGGTGATATAGGCTAGTCTTAAATCTGCTTGCTTGCAAAATTGTTCGGCTGACGTGATTTTGCGAAATTCTTTTAAAAATTCTTTAGAGAGATTCATTGTCCCCAAGTTGTGGTTTTGCTGCCGAAACTAAGACCGTTAGAGTTCAGTGACTTTAGAAGTTAAAATATTTTCTTTTCAGAAATTATAAATTTTTATTTGACAGTATTACTATATTTTATTAATGGAATTTTGAAGCATTAACTTTAATTATTCATCGACATTGTGTACTGTTTTCGTATAATGAGCACTAGCAGACTTATCATTATGATTTATTGCAAATTTCACAGCTTTTTTGACGCGGTCGTGGTGGAGTGGTCAGTACAGTTGCCTTCACTGTGTGATATAAATTAATTTTATTCCGCGCTGCCGACGTTAACCATTCCTTATATCTTATTGTAAAATTGACGAAAGGGCTTTAACACCACGTTAAATAGTACGCTTTCTTTAATAAACATTATTTCTATGTGAACTGAATGTAAATATTACAAGTAATAATTTCTATTTGTCGGTGTGCCGTAAATCTGCGTTGAACACTTTTGGTACAGTGAAATTCAAAATCTCAACCAGAAAAGCTTGTTCATTTATTTAATACGGTAGAGCACACTTAGAAACAATGTTTAGAAATAAGGAATATCGCTCTGCATACAGAAGTGCAACACTACTAAAGGAAACTTTAAATTCCTTATGTTGCACTGTCGGCGAGAATTTCAGGCAAATTGTCTCAGAAATTCAGTTTGAATATGAAAGTAAATAAGTGAGTGCCTGCAGATGTCTGTCGGCATGTGACCGAGTCCAGACACACGCAATGAAATATGTAGAAGAATAGTTTAAAGAATACTAAAAATTTTCATATTTGTCTTTTGTTTAAAATCTATAATAAATACACGAAATAGCTCTTATAAAGGTTAAAAAAACATATTTTATTTATTTCTAGATTTTTATTGGATTACAATTGGATTACTAAGTAATACAGTCCCATTATGATCAATGATGTACGACACACTCGTCAAAACTGCATATTGGTCCAGCAATGCAAAACCCTTATTTTTACTGTCTATACTCGTCAAGTTCATATTTCGGCATCTGTCCAATGTCAGAGGTCCGCGCGGAGTCATGCGCAACTTTTTTTGCTCACCGTACCGTTGAACTATTTTTTGTTTGATACATACTTAAAGACGCACCAGTAGATTTTTTTTTATTTTGCTAAACAAAAAATCGGGAGTGGTCTCCCCTTGACTTTTTCGTATACCAGAAACGCCTCAAAGGTTGATAGAAACCTTATATTTTGATGTCATACATACATGTTAAATTTTGGCCACCCATCCGAGTACCGACCGCGCACTTGGTTGCTTAACTTTCGTGATCGACGGCTCAAAATTTGATACAAAACTTATATTTTGATGTCATACATGTATGTTAAATTTGGTTGCAATAAGTTAAAGCATGCTCGAGTTATCGTGCTGACGCACAGACACACACACACACACACACACACATAATTCCAAAAAAAATCATTTTTGGACTCAGGGAAGTCCAAACCGTGTAAATCCGTCAAAATCTCGAGGTTGATTTTTTTTACGATTACAAGACTTCCTCTGTACTACGTACGAGAAAGTAAAAAGAACTAGAGTGCGAACAGTGGAAGTGTCCGTTGATGCTTGGAAAAAGAACTTTTAAGCGTGGACGTAATAAGCCGTCGTTGTATTGCATATTTCTTCATTGATCGACGACATTGGCTTTCGATATAGCGGCTAACACAAATCATAGCGACTGACTGCACCATTCCCGCCCTAACCCTTGATCGTACTAGTGGTTGGATTCCTCTCTCTTCTATATGTACCTGATACTGATACAAAGAAGACACAGCTTAATAAGCAGTTCGTTTTTATATACCAAAGATACTCCTGGAAGCAACATTCGTGAAATCCAATAAACTCGGACTCAGGGGGGTACTTACTAACCAGGTGAGATAGACGCCAGATTTTTAAAATACCAACGGTGCCAAAGAAGTTTCACTTCAAAAATGCTAAACAAAGGCTAAACATTATTGATTTTTTGTAGAAATAGCTGTCATTGAGGTTTGGATCAGTGTGTGTGTATTTGTGTTCCGTCAAGCGCACAGAGTTTTCTCGCTGTTATCATATTTATTACATTGTCTTAAATTATAAAGTACCCCTTATATTATACATAATAAGGTACCCCTTATACAGTCCACACTCAGTCGCTGACAAAAACTTACAAATAATTTCTGCTAAAGTTGCCCCATGAATTAAACCAAAATATAATTATGGGGACGAAATATTTCAAAGCACACACCTCGATAACATGAATTTAATTTAAAAGTTTCAACTTCTCTTGTTTGATAAATAATAAATGGTCGAGCAACGCAAACTTTTAAGACCTCGTTGCCTTGTTTGCCAATGTGGAGTGATGAAAACAAACACTTTGGAAAATTAATTATAATTAAAATATTTACCGGCAACTTTAGCGGCGTATTGGACCCTTAAATGAAAGTAAACTTTAAAATTATAGAGTACAATGGTTGGCAAAACTCATTTGGTGATGTTCGAATTATCTACAATATTTAATATTATTTAATTAAATATCAGACTAAATAAAAAGTGAGGCCAGTTTTATATCTATGTAGTGCGTGAGCCGGTTTTATTATTACACTAGCTTTTGCCCGCGACTTCGTCCGCATGGAATAGTTACTTGGGCATCATTTTAATTTTTTATGGTATTTATTTCTTATCAAGAGCCTAAGAGGAAAAAATTCCCATGTTGATTTTCAGACTTTGTAATGTCACCCCATTTTCTCCGTTTAGGGGCTGAATTCTGAAAAAGATGAAATATGTGTTTACTTATTTATCGATAGGAGTACTCCTGTAAAGTGTCGAAAAAAATAGTCCACCTAATCTTGTTTCTTCATAAAAACTTTCGACCCCCGTTTCACCATCTTAGAATGTAAATTTTGAAAAATCCTTTCTTAGTGTAACCCTAGACCTCTTAAGGAACGGGAACCTACATACCAAATTTGGATTCTCTATACCCAGCGGTTTGGGCTGTGCGTTGATATGTTAGTAATCAGTCAGTTAGTATTCATTTTTAAATATAAAGATAATGCTAGGCATAGTTTCCTCAAATATGTGTGCGTGTGTGTACATACACCGGTGACGTGCTAGGTGTAGTTTCATTTTGCAGGCCTCAATTTCTTCTTCGCAACGCTTCGTCGTACAAATTGTGCCAACCAAGGTGGTAATTTAATAATTTATTCTCAGATATAATAACATGTTTATTAGATCTGAGAATAAATTATTAAATTAACACCTTAGTGGTGAGCATTTACTTTACATCGATTTTTTGTTTTGGAAACATTTTTGCATCATGTTGTCTGTATAAAATCTCAACCAACTGCTCTCCGACAGATGTACAATGCTACAAAAGGCACTCGTACGCCCCAGTTTGTGCATCAGTAGTTAATGTGCATTACCTTATCTGCGCCTCCAGTTAAAAGCGCCTCTTTTGGATGGAAAATTATTCACTTAGGCTTTTAATTAACAGATTGGCATTCAGTTGATTACTAGATTTATCCGTTTTTCATTTTATAAATAATGTGAAATTTCATTTGAAAGCTTGCCCTTAACTAACTTAGCTCAACTTATCGTCATTCGGTTGAGCAAAGTTAAGTAAAATTTACTCAAGTAAAATATATTTTGCTTCATCACTACTCAACATCAGTCGATTTGAAAATAAAATATTTGACAAAATCATCAATCACTCAGGGCAATGAATCAATAGAAGCAATGTTTTTGTAGAATTATGTAAAATATAATTATTACACATTTCTTATTAGTTTAACTTATTATTTATCTAATTAATATCTACATCATTTTGGTGTCGACTGCACCATATTGATTGATAACGGCTTGCTATAAAATAAAATTTGGAGTGTAATTACTTGTATAATGTAAAAAAATAATATTAGTACCTCAGAAATATTCTAAACTGTTTATTTTGACAAGAAAAATGTTTATATCAAAGAAAAAAAGAGATATAGAGCTATAATGTGAAATAATCAATACCAGGGACAAAATTAACAACTATAAGATATCCCTTCTACATTATAATTTAGGCAGTCTCATTACGTGTCTTGCTTGAAGCCTCCAATATGCATACCTAATAAGACGATGTGCCGAGCGAGGGGAACCTTTGTGCTTAATATCATATTAATGTCAAACAGCAGACTCTAATATCGTTGTTGATATTAGGGATCGCTTTCAATCGACATGCTTTGGTAATATAATAACAGTCGTATTCTACTTTGAATATTTTGTTGACTCATCAACATGAGAACTGTACTTTAGGCGACTACTCTTAGAACTGAGCTACACATCATCATCATCATCAACAGCTTATATAATGTCCCCACCGAGAGGCTCGAGCCTACCCCACATCAGAGGCGATTAGGCCTTAGACCACCACGCTGGCCAAGTGCGGGTTGATCACACACAACCTAAGAATTTCTTCATTGTTGTGTGCAGGTTTCCTCACGATGTTTTCCTTCGCCGTAAAAGCGTCGATTAAACGTACATATGAATTCAAAATTTTAAAATACATTGCTACGTGGCGGGGATCGAACCAGTGCCTCCCGGATGGGAGACAACGCTCTTACTACCTCACACTCAGTCGGATTACAATTTGGCTTTTGGAAGAGCTTCTGGTCCATGAAGCCGTTTATGAAAGGAAACTTTCCTTTTTCACTCAACCGAAAACATGGTCATAGACTGAAATTCGAAACTGGGACTTAAGATCTGCTAGAGAGCAATAGAGCGATGCATACTCAGTATATAGTAAAAAGGACGGACAGGATTAGAAACACAATCATCCGCTTCAACACCAATTCGGCAGATGTGGGCGAGAAGAATGCCAAATTGTAATAGGATTGGGCTGGCCACGTTTGCAGAATGCCTCCCAGAAAATGGGCCCGAATCGTGACATACCCTCAGATGGCGTAATGCTATAAAGTGCTTCAGAAGTGACTGGAAAATACTGGCACAACATTAGTGGAAAGTTTGGGGTGAGGACTTTGCCCAGAAGTGGTAAAGGCTAGTTAAAAAAAGGAATCCCTCGTCCAGCATCTTTGTTTCCATCCTTTTCGTCAATCTACTTTCACACATACTTTCTTCATGATCGAACCATTTAAGCATCCCTTCTTCTTGTCCGTTCCAATATAAAGAACCGATATACCATACCTAGGTATGGTCGAAATTTTCATCGGCTGTAATTCGGTTAACCATTCGGCACTGATTCTCGTCTCCTAACGCAATTACTTTAAAATTACCGTCAGTCTCGCTCGCACGTATTGAAATAGAAAGAGCAAACAGCTTTATCTGTAGCTTATTTTGTGAATACACGACCTGACCGCGAGCCGGAAGGCGCGTTAAGCCGATGATCCCGGTTTGTTATCGCTAGACGACAGTCGTTAGCATACCGACTTGTATTGTGCTTGCGTGACTTTGATACCAGCCCGCCTTGAAAGTAGGGATATTTTTCCTTGTTTGTTTTCATATAGGTAAATGTAATAATAAATTTATTTATTTTCACTTTGGGTACCTACAATGCAGTATTTGTCAATTACAACTTATAACTCAAACTCTGTGAACTCTATAGACTAAGTTTTCGACAAACTTTCAGCTAGAAACAATCGGAATTTTAGAGCATAGCATTAAATATTTTTTTTTATTGGACATGGTACAAATATAAATATTTCAAAATTAAATTATAACATTCCCTGGAAGAAACGCTAAAATACGAGAAGAGTGAATGTTTGTACTGTAATCTTTAGAATACGTATCAATCACAAGTTATATATGAAACTTCCTGGTTTTTTCTTGTTCTCTTTCGGTCACAGAACCACATGTTTATAATATTGCTCAAATTGTAGCGACAGGAAAACTCACCTACGATACCTACGCACTCAGAAACTTCCCCAAGTTGGGAACTTAGTAACGCTTCCGACCTCGTAATAAGTTTTTAATTTCATTAATAAGAAAATGTAACTTTGAGACGAACAACTTCCATTACCTGAAAAGTATGCTTGCAATGCGCAATTTTCTTGCAGCGTTTTTTGTTTCGTCTGCGGTTTGCTTAGCCCATATTTAATATACTTACTAATTTACTATTACAAACAGGAGGTTGATGTCGCTACGGTTGTGCGGCTTATGTAATGATAAAGATAGTTAAACTACCAAGTGCGCGGTCGGTACTCGGATAGGTGACCTAAGATTTTTGAACTCTATTTCCTCCGTTAAGTTGGTGGTCTCAACTGCTGTCGAAAGATCGCTGTTCGCGCCAGCAGCGCGACCCAGCTCGGCCGCCGTCGTAGGGGATCGGGTGCGCTCATGTATGATCAACAGCGGGGAGAAATCAATTACACTCACCAATTTCTGTGTGCACGCATAAGATCTATCGCCCCTATTTTTATGTATAATTTTCAAGTAAATAATATCAACCCTAATATTACAAGTCTTTTTGTTCGTGTCGCTGTAAACATATATTGCCGCGACAATCGTCGTGTGCTGTTTTAGTTATATCATATCTAGTGTACCTATATTGCGAATTTCATAATTGACAAAAACAACGAACAAAGAGTTTGTCTTAAATTTTGCATCGCCAGTGGAATTTCGTGTTCGAATTCACAGAAAATGTTACAGAAGATTTACAGTAAATGGATTTTATCTACAGCACGTGTATATGAGTGGTACAAAGCGTTCAAAAGCGGTCGAAATGTGATGGAAGATTTGCCACGCTCTGGTAGGCCATCAACGTCTGCGACTGAAGTTTACATCGCAAAGGTGAAGGAAACAGTGGCTGAAAACCTCATTCAACTTTGAGAGAGATAAGGTAAACGTCCCAGTATCCGTCAGTTTCTGAACTTGGCTGACTTTGCAGTGATGCTCTGCTTAAAGTATATCAGATAATGAAAGGTGTATTGCATGACTAGATGCAAAATGTATCTTAGTTTTTATTTAAATATTAATTTTAAGTCAAAATAATTAAGAACTATAATAAAACTCCATCAATATGAAAAAAAGGCGATTTGTACCAGTACTCGACGGGTTTGTCCCATTAATCGTCAAAATGACCCAGAAGTCGTCAATTTTTTGATACCAAATTGAACTCTACGCCCTTACAGATAAGTTTCACAAACTGTAGAAATTACTTCTCAGCTTTGAACCGAAACATATTATTTTAAAGAATGTGCTAGCTGCAGTTTGGTCAGTGGAACATAAAACAACTAGTTTTAATTAATTCAGACTTTATATGTACCTCTTTATATGGACATCTATAAACAATCAAAAATATATCTAATGTTAAAAATTTACATTAATAAAAAAAAAAGATTTTCTGTAATCTACTGAGTACCTACTTAACCAGTCTCTCAATTCAGGAACTTAGGTAATACGGAACTCTAGTTATACTCTTCATATTTAACATATATCTACCAAACATAAGTCCCAATTGAAGAATTATAGACCCATCACGCTCCTAAGTCATGTTTATAAGCTGTTTTCGACGGTTGTAACGAATCGTCTCGCACGCAGGTTTGACGACTTCCAGCCTCCCGAACAAGCCGGATTCCGAAAAAGCTTCAGTACCATAGATCACATACATACGCTGCGGCAGGTTATACAGAAGACCGAAGAGTATAATCTGCCATTATGCTTAGCGTTTGTGGACTATGAGAAAGCCTTCGATTCTGTCGAGACCTGGGCCGTGCTCCAGTCACTCCAGAGGTGCCACATAGACTATCGATACATCCAAGTGTTGCGGTCACTGTACGAAAACGCCACTATGTCAGTCCGCCTTCAGGACCAGAACTCAAAACCCATACAGCTCCAGCGAGGCGTGAGACAGGGTGATGTTATATCGCTGAAACTGTTCACAGCTGCGTTGGAGGACGCGTTTAAGCTTCTGGACTGGAGAGGACTTGGCATCAACATAAATGGCGAGTACATGACTCACCTTCGCTTTGCCGATGACATCGTAGTTATGGCTGAGACCTTGGAAGAGCTGGGCACAATGCTCGACGATCTCTGTAGAGTCTCCCAACAAGTGGGTCTTAAAATGAACATGGATAAGACGAAAATCATGTCTAATATCCATGTCGCACCCACTCCTGTAAAGGCTGGAAGCTCTACACTGGAAGTTGTCGACCATTATGTTTACCTGGGACAAACAGTCCAACTGGGTAAGTTCAACTTCCAGAAAGAGGTCAATCGACGAATCCAACTCGGCTGGGCAGCGTTCGGGAAGCTACGCGGCATATTCTCGGCCCATCTACCGCAGTGTCTTAAGACGAAAGTCTTTGATTCGTGTGTGTTGCCAGTGATGACCTATGGAACCGAAACGTGGCCGCTTACAATGGGCCTCATAAGAAGGCTCAAAGTCACCCAAAGGGCAATGGAGAGGGCTATGCTCGGAGTTTCTCTGCGCGATCACATCAGAAATGATGAGATCCGCAGGAGAACCAAGGTCACCGATATAGCCCAAAGAATTGCGAACCTTAAATGGCAGTGGGCAGGGCACATTGCGAGTAGGACTGACGGCCGCTGGGGCGGAAAGGTCCTTGAGTGGCGACCACGTACTGGGAAACGCAGCGTGGGCCTCCCACAAGGTGGACTGACGATCTGGTAAAGGTTGCGGGAAGCCGCTGGATGCGTACAGCGCAGGACCGACCGGTTTGGAGATCCTTGGGGGAGGCCTATGTCCAACAGTGGGCGTCTCTCGGCTGAAATGATGATTAGATTATTATACTCTAACAAACAAACATTATTAAATTAGGTTCACAACGGTACCACTAAGAATACCATTCTGCGCACGTTGAATGCAGAGTATATTGGTCTTACTAGCAAGGCTCCACATTTGGATGTCGTAGGTCCAAATTGGTTTCAATACGACGTTGTAAATTAGAAGCATAATTATCAACTGATAGTACCGAGTTTCTCCCCATATGAGCCAGTGTAAGTTTCGGAACTTGTGATTCATTTGGACTCTCTTCTGTATGATATGATGCTTCCAGGTCAGTCTCCTATCAAGGTGAAATCCCAGGTACTCCACGCAGTCTCTGTGTGGCAGTATATCATCGCCTAGTCTTACGGCAGGAAGGTCTGAAGTGAAGATGTTATAAAGTACTGGACCAAGAACTGAACCCTGCGGAACTCCTGCCTGTGTGCTGTATAGATTTGGTCGTGCCTCTCCCTGTTTCACTTGAAATGATAGGTCGTGGCCCTAAAATGGCCGTCCGGAACTAGCTGTGGTGGGGAAACAAAAACAACTCGACGATGGCATGTGACTTCGAATGCCAAGGGGACTTGACATCTAAATCCTCACACCCCCCGAGAAAGTTTCCCCACCACGTTACCAGGGTCCGCCACGAGGAGGCTTCCGGACGAGGACCAGACCCTTCTTAACCTATGCTTTTCCAGGATAATTTATTTATTCTATTCTATTCATATAGAATAGAATATGAATGAATAGAATATGAATGAAGAATATGGTAGAGATCATACTTTTTACATTTTGAGTCGTTGTGTTAATCCAGGCCGCAACTTGAATTAGGTTGGTGATATATCTGCAGGCCTCATCCATCTCATTTTGGTCCTTAAGAGGGATTGACAGAGTAATGTTTTCGTCAATGTAGCTTTTGAAACTTTCCCAATCTGTTTTACGATTTGTTAATGTCTCCGAAGTTTCTCGTGTAAATAGGCAAGTGCCCAAGTCCAGAATGACTGGCGTGTGGTCTGAAGATCAATCTAGACTAGACTCAACAGCTGTATTTAAATATTTCCCGATAAAGAAGTCAAGAAGATCGGGTACTCTCCGTTGATCACTTGGCCAGTATGTCGGTTCACCGGTCGAGATCGGCTAAGGTTATTTATGTTAATGCAACGTTTCAGTTCTCGACCTCTGGTATTGGTACAGCGAGAGCCCCAAAAGGTATGTTTGCCATTCCGATCACCACCAGCTACGAATCTTGTCTGTTTGAGGTTAGTTCTAATTACAAGTGCCGTTCCCGCATGCGCTCTGTTTTAATTAATTAGTGAATTAAGTTAGTGAATTAGTAAGTCATTAATGAATGTGTTACTACACATTATAAATATGTTGCAATCTGATTTACCTTAGTATGCCTAAAAATTAATACAAAAAAAACATGCGCAAAGCGGTAGAAAAATAATGTTTTGTCTTACTCCTGAAAGTTGCTATATGACTCATATCAGATTTAGCAAGCGCACCAACCGGAATTCCTTGGAGCACAACAATACGACTTACAACTACTCAAAATTAAAGAACTGGCATCTTCCGACTTCAAAAAAAAGAAACGAAATTTTTAATCTCCAAATTATAAGTTAATGCACATTAGGGTGCTTTTTTTTTGCGACTATTTTTTTTTTTTCGGTCCCATCGTGAAATTTTGTTGGAAATACCCAAAAAAAAATTCCCTGAAAGTTTGAACCCTTAATATTAATTTTAAGTACTCGACCAAGGCGTGTGAAGATTTTCCATTTAAAATACACGGGAACTATGATTTTTTTTTTTTAAATTTCTATAGCTCAGCGGCATTTAATGGTATCACCTTGTCCAAAATGGGGATTTTTTCAGCATTATATGCTCTACAAAAGTGCCCACTGTGGCGAAGTCGTAACTCACACCGGCGAGGTAGTACGGGCCACTAAACCTGATTTTTTCATGAAATTTACGTTTTTTCGCATTTATCTCGTAAATGACAAGAGCTATAGAAAAAATGTAAATGAAAAACTTGTAGGAAATTTTATTTCCTACAAAAAAGCTCATTGGCGCTTAATCGCTAACTTCAATACTGCTTGAGATATTTCAATTTTAAGTTTATGAAGTTTTAAATTTTTATCAAAAATCACGTAAAATTATAAAAAATATTGTTCTTTTATTATTTATCACTACTTTTTTAACTAATTACCTTTTTTTTAAGATGAAAGGGTAAAAAATATAAATAATTTGAAATATGTCAGTATCAATTGAAAAAAAAAGATGTTACATTCATAGATAGATAGGTTATAAATTTTTGTATTCCATTAAATATTAGCTAAAAATTAAAAATAAGGGTAATCAGAAGAAAAAGGTGACATGTACGTGTGTAATTTAGCACCGCTTACTTCTTGTTAACTTAGATCTCCCACTCTTCTCAGCGCAACAATCAAACTTTGGTTTGACCTTGAATAAGCTCACTGAATTTTCCGCTTAATTACAGCGCTTTCTTTGTTTCCTACTACTGAACACTGGCGTCGCGGGAGTAACAAACAAAGCTTTGTCTACTTTGTCAACGTTGCGTTCCGTATTTGTGTTTAACATTATCATTAGTTATTTCTGCCGACAAACTGTTGCACAGTTTGGCAGAATATTAAAATGTCTAATGCTATTCTTATGGTAAAATAAATTAAAAAAAAAAAAAAAAAATTTTAATTATTGTTATTAACAATGTCTGAAAATATTGGTGAAAAAGTGTATAACTATTTGATTGGATTTGAAATCAAATCATTCAATAATAATAGATTACCCTCATATCGCGACGTATTGAGCTTGTTTATGTATAAACATCATTCTTTGAAACAAGCTGTACGGAATAGTTCATCAAATGTTGTTAGTGAGCTTAATGCTGTTTGGGCTAGCTTTTTGATCCCGACTATTCGTCCTCAGCACAGTAAGCGAAAGCTAGAAAAGCTTCATGCCGAGTATATAATATTAAAAAAACATCGAAGCAGAGTAAATAAATCAAAAGCTCAACAAACCAATGTAAACAAATTTAGCGAAAAACTTGATAAATTGTTTGATATTTCTAATTGTGCTGCCGTTAAAAACTTGCCAGAAGGAGCCAGAAACTTTTTGTTTGAGTGTCAAGGGAAGAATGGTAATAAACGTTTGCCAGTAACCTATACACCTCCAGAAATGATTTGTGATAATCAGTCAGCTATGGAACAGGATATCGTTAATGAAGATAACGATAACATCAATGAGGAATTAGGTTAGTTATTAGATATCAACTCAATAGTTACTTAATAAAAAAATTATAAATACTTAAAAAGATTGGTGATTGTTCAGAATCGCAGCGTTAACTATTTCCAAATATTCAATTTTTAATGAAATTTAAGAAAAAAAAAAAATAATTGATCAATGAAAATTGATTTTATGCTTCAAAAACGGTGGAGCCACGATTTTAAACAATTGCTCAAAAAAAAAATTTATTTTTGAAGATTTATTTTTTCACTTATTTATAATTAATATGTTTTATAATTGAACTCTGAAAATTTTTCATTTTAGATTTAAAATTATCTCAACAAACAGTCTTAACAAGTTTCTCGAGTAACGTATCGAGTTCTAGCGGATTAAAACGAACTTGCTCCGATTATGAAAATGAAATTCCTGCGCCAAAAATAAAAAAACTAAACATTTTAACTTCTGAACTCGTATCAGCACTTGATCGCACTCAAACCAGCGATAGAAATGCGATGTATATTATAGCAGCGGTTATTAAAAGCCTGGGCCTCGATATCGATAAATATAATTTAAGTTACTCCTCAATTCGTAACGCGCGCATTTCACAACGTGAAGAAATTGTTGATACGATAAAGAAGAAGAAAGAAGACGACGAATCTTTAGTAGTTCACTGGGATGGTAAGAAGCTTCCTACAGGACAAGGTACATTGAAAGCAGAACGACTGGCAATACATGTTTCTGGAACAGATACTTCAAGGATTCTAGAAGCTCCGTTTCTTTCTGATGGCACTGGGTCGAGTCAAGCTTCAGCCATATTCAACACTTTAACTGAATGGAATCTTTGTGATCAAATCAAAGCGATGTGTTTCGACACAACTAGTTCTAATACTGGTAAATTTTTATTTTGTATAAATAATTTTTTTGTTTAATATTTTTGAAATGTGTCTTAAAAATATAGTTTTTATCTTTGTAAGAAGCTTTTTTTAACTTTATGCTTTCTACTCTAATACAATAATCATACTTCAATTTTAAAAAAGTTGATAGTTGAGTCAAGTCTTCCAAAATAATTTACAAAGCTTTGCTAAGTTTTTTCTTCAATTTATGTAATATTTAAAATGCGTACGGTGAATTGAAGCAATAACATTGTAACTTATGATAACGAAAGTTTTTATAAATGAACAAATAAAAGAATTCAATTTTAGATTTCATTGTTGAATTTAAATTTAATATTAAAAATTAACTTTTCAGGTGAAGTAAATGGCGCATGTGCTATATTTGAAAAAATGATTGGTCGTGATTTGTTGTATCTTGCTTGTCGCCATCATACGTCGGAATTAATGTTAAGAAATGTGGCAGAAGTGGTTTGGCCGGTTACAAATAGTCCAGCTGTACCGATTTTCAAAAGATTTCGAGATGATTGGACAAAGATTGATACATCAGCGTATGAAATTGGCATAAATGACGAACTTATAGCAGATATTTTAAACGATAAAAAACAAGATATACTGGATTTTATTGAAGATCAGTTAAAGGTATGCTCATAAGTAATTGTTTACTTTCATACTTACAATTCCATTATTCGAATACTTCCTTTCAAACAGAGACAATTTTCCAATTTTTCAAATGATCAATTTTTATACTGAGTGTTGATTTTAATTATTTATTCTTCCATCTAATTAGAATCATCATCCAAGAGATGACTACAAAGAGTTTTTGATGCTGAGTCGTATATTTTTGGGTGGAGTGGAAAGTCATGAAGTTAAATTTACAGCTCCTGGAGCTTGTCATCATGCAAGATGGCTTTCAAAAGCTCTCTACTGTTTAAAAATATATATGTTTCGCAGACAGTTCAAAATTTCAATCAAAGAATTGAATGTTTTACGTAAAATATGTGTTTTTATCGTATTATTCTATGTAAAAATATGGTTCACGGCTCCAAATGCTATAAAAGCACCTAATTCAGATTTGGAATTAGTGAAAAATCTCATACAATATAGAGACATTCATCCTGATATTGCAAATGCAGCACTGGATAAATTATGCAGGCATTTGTGGTATTTACATGAGCAGCTAGCTGGATTGGCTCTTTTTGATAAAACTGTTTCACAAGAAGAAAAATTAAAAATTGTAGAGAAAATTAACAGCACCGTAATCGTTGAGAAGTCAAGAAAACGTTACGCAGTGGCCTCTAGTGCCATAACTTCAATGAGAGATAAAAACATAAGTGATTTTGCGACGACGAATTCATTATTTATTTTTAAACAATTTAATCTTCCTTACGGATTTCTAAATTCACAACCAAATACATGGAAAACTAATCAAGAATATCAACAGTGTCTCAAAACATTCAACAACTTGAAGGTAGTGAATGATATTGCCGAGCGAGGAGTAGCACTAGCTGAAAAATTTAATCAAGGTTTGACAAATAATGAAGAGCAGAGGCAAAAAATTTTTCAGGCTGTCCAAAACCATCGCTCAGAGCACCCGTCGTGTACAAAATCACAATACAGTCGAACAGAAGTGAAATAAGAAGTTTTTTGTTATTATGCTTATCAATAAAATTTGATTATCTGACGTATTTCAAATTATTTATATTTTTTACCCTTTCATCTTAAAAAAAAAAGGTAATTAGTTAAAAAAGTAGTGATAAATAATAAAAGAACAATATTTTTTATAATTTTACGTGATTTTTGATAAAAATTTAAAACTTCATAAACTTAAAATTGAAATATCTCAAGCAGTATTGAAGTTAGCGATTAAGCGCCAATGAGCTTTTTTGTAGGAAATAAAATTTCCTACAAGTTTTTCATTTACATTTTTTCTATAGCTCTTGTCATTTACGAGATAAATGCGAAAAAACGTAAATTTCATGAAAAAATCAGGTTTAGTGGCCCGTACTACCTCGCCGGTGTGAGTTACGACTTCGCCACAGTGGGCACTTTTGTAGAGCATTTAATGCTGAAAAAATCCCCATTTTGGACAAGGTGATACCATTAAATGCCGCTGAGCTATAGAAATTAAAAAAAAAAAATCAATGTTCCCGTGTATTTTAAATGGAAAATCTTCACACGCCTTGGTCGAGTACTTAAAATTAATATTAAGGGCTCAAACTTTCAGGGAATTTTTTTTTGGGTATTTCCAACAAAATTTCACGATGGGACCGAAAAAAAAAAAAATAGTCGCAAAAAAAAAGCACCCTAATGCACATAAAACCAAAGCCCGAACCACTTTGTACGACTAATGCTATTATTTAATTTAATTTAGTCCGTATTGCATGGTTATAAAGATTTAAATTCGATATAATGACGGATTTATGTTAAAATTTCCAGATATGTCCCTGTTACCGACAGATTGCAATCAACTTTAGATCGTATTGCCGGCATATTAAATCTAAATTACTTTAATGACGGAAACAGGATCAAATTTTAAAACGTGTCCTGGTAACCGACAGAATTACAATTAACTTTAGTTTTTATTCCATAGTGATAAGAGCTAAATTCCTATGACGACGGAATTAGGTTCATACTTGAAGCGTGTCCTAATTACCGTCAGTTCAATGGGTAAACTGACGGCTATTGGCTCATGTGACGGTTTTTGTGACCCAATATATATCACTTACAAAAAACATAATCTAAATATTAAAAATGATTAATTTTATAGGTTATATTGCTAGACAATTTACTTATCTATTACAAAAAGTATTTGCACTCTCCCTGTAAATAAAAAACACTACACGACAGAGGAAGAAACATAAGCTGGTAGACGTCAGTTCTAGTACCTAAATTAGCAAAAAAATTAAAAAATCGGCAATGCTTACCTTCGAACGCGTGTGTTGTAGTCGCCATATGTTTTTCAAAAGAATGTTCACACTATAATTGTGCTAAATATTTCTAAGAATGTGTTGCCAACAAAAATAGAGCTTTGTGTGGTAGGATATCAGTGATATTTGCATTTTTTGGAAAACTGACGAGTACTGGGACACTGTCGACATTACGTACTTCTACCTTAGCCGCCGAACTCTCTGTATCTCACGAGTCGGTCCGTACCATTTTAAATAATCACTTGTTTGGGTATGAAACACGTTGCCGCTCGGCTAGTTCCAAAAGACCTGAATTTTCTCCTCTGCATTAGAGTCGCCGAGAACATACTAGCACGAGTCTATTCCGAACCAACATAAATTAAACGCATTGTTACTGGTGACGAGACGTGGGTTTACGGTTTGACATGCAAACTAGTCCACAAGTTTCACAGTGGCTTCGGTAGAAGACATAAAGGAGAAATCGCCGCGAGAACTGCACTCAATTCTGGAAACAGCGTTTAAAATGTTTTGATGATTGGATTATTTATTGGCGTATGTGCATCGTTTCTGAAAGAGCATCTATGAAGGTGATAAAAAAAATTTGGATGAATAACTAACCTTTCGTGTATTATTATGATCTTTTGTACTTTCTTGACAAAGTATTATTATTATTTAAATTTTTTGACTCGGCTTTACGCTGGTGGTTCAAGAACCTGCTACGGGCTGTGCCAAGTAGCAAATTTGTTAAGGTTGTACATTGGGTACGTCATCTTGAAGGAATCGCCTAAATATTCTGCAGGTGTTTAAATTATTATTATTATTATTAAACTCTTTATTGCAAAAAAAAATATTACAGATATTTCACTAAAACATAGTTAGCAAGGGCGAACTTATCTCTAGAAGAGATCTCTTTCAGTCAACCCATGAATGTGTGTTATAATGTTAATAAAGAATTTTGACTGTGTAAGAATTTCAATTACCAGGTGAGATCTCTTATCGGCTACAGTCAACATCAGCAGTAGATTAACACAGTAAACTGTCATATCAACGGCAGCGTTTGAGCAGTAATAGTTGCCACCATAGATTTATAATTACTGACGTTTATAGATTGGCAATGAATCGACTAGGGAGAGACCAAAAAAATGCGCGAAAAATAGTACTGCAGTCTGACAATTACTGTCTTTTCTGCGTGAACGACAGGCTGACTTAAGCCACCTGCGTGTACGTGAAATGGTCTCGTTTATCTATCTCGCTCTAATATTACGCTTTAGTATGCTCTTTCTCTTTCATATTGCCTATCTACAGTTTCGTATATCTATGGTTACCACCGTTTTGTATGAATTAGGGATGTAACGGAGGTCACTTTATAGGAGCTGAATTCGGAATTTTAAGATTTACTTTAGGCGGAGGCACAAGAGACATATTATTCACAGTAGGTATACATAGTATTCACACTAACTTCATTGAAGTCAAAGTTCATCGAAAATCAAGTGGTCTTTGGAACTAAACCACTTGATTTTGGCTTCATTCTTTAATAACAATAAATTAGCATCTGTCTTAATATTAACAAAAATAAAAAAAATCGGGTTAATACTAAAAAGAAGCGCGAACGCACGAAACAACACATCTGAGAAGAATCTAATTACAAAACAATAAGTGTAAGACTACCTAATCGACAGAAAGAACAGTACCCGTAGTGTAAGTTTTTTTTAGTATAAAATACGTAACTATTTTGTTTTCCGCGCGACAAGTTTGTATGCGTTGACTCCGGCCGCTGCGCCGCCGCCTTATATACTTCCTCCGATTCGAACTTATCGGAACCGGAGTTGCAAAATCAATCGGAATTTCCGACCTTTTGGAATCGTACTCGAAGCTCTGTAACATCACTGGTATGAATGATTAGTATGACAGTACTAAAGTGGTAAACTACTTTTTGATGCTGACCGTACATGTGCGTTATTCGCATAGCTGCGTCTTTAATATTTATTTCGTCTGAGCTTTCGACAAAGGAATGAAGGTAAAACAAAAAAGGTAGGTAAGTAACAGTAATTTCCAACATGTCGCTCTTTATTATCACTCTTATACAGTACTTTCTGTATAGACAAAAGAACTCACATTGACAGCAGCCTTTAGAAATATCACCAGCACGATAACACATAACTGTTGTTACAACAAATGTTGATATGAACACAATAAGCAATATTGCTGTGACATTAACCAATTTTGCGTCGTCGGTCAGAAATATGGCTCTGTGTAAAACCAATTAGCTGAAAATGAACATTGTTTTGTTTGTGTGACACGTAAAAGTAAATAAACATGATGTTTTATATAGCGAACAAAATTATAGCCTAATGTGGATAATGTGAGTATAAGTTATGCTTTTGTGGGTCAATAAAACGTATTTGTCAAAAGTGAAAACATAATTACGAAAAAAAATTGGCTGAATGTTTTACGCCCAACCACCTAAAAAACTTTCTCCTTACATTCACGGGTTATGGTTGAGTATATATTTATTTAAGTTTAATTTATTATGTGATAGCGGTTGTCTACGGCATCGCTCGCGTTAATGTCGGTTATCGTGATTTTCCACCAGAGTGGCGAGACGAGACGAGGCGAGAAGAGAATTGAAATTTGTATGGAAATTTTTCAATCTTCTCCTAGCGCATCTTTGGTGGAAAAAGTGTGGATTGACCAGAATATGCGAGGCGTGAATTGAAATATTTGTTTGTGTAAAAATGAACCATATTGCTTTCGATATAGAGTATAAATTAACTCTGCAACAGAAAGGTGTTTCTGTTGCAGAGTTAATAACACGGTAATACACGGTGGTGTATTACCGTGTTATTTCCTGAGAATACCGTCATGATAGTACAAGCCACTTCTACTAGAGGTCGCTGTTAACACGAAGAACACACTTGCAACTATGCTTATCATACCTTATGGAATAATTTTATTTTTGCGTTTACAAACGTTTTTTTTTTCAGTGCATTTTTCTAGTCTTATCATACCTGCTTAAGTATATTATTTGTGCGTGATCGGGACCTGTCTTGTGTATAATACAGAAATTGCGTATGTATTGCAAGACGAACTCACAACTATCTAGCTATTTTTAGTGGAAAAGGGTCAGTGAGATTTCAAATCTCTTCTCGCCTCGTCTCGTCTCGCCACTCTGGTGGAAAATCACCTTGAGACGTAAAATCGTAACAAACAAACTCATTTCCGCATTCATAATATTAGTTAGGCTGTTTGTCCATTACCTTGTAACCATAGAACAGCTTCATTAATGATAAGTAAGTTCGGGCTCGACAATTCACCTCAGCATAAATTTAGTACAAGTTTTCGTATCAATCAAACATAATTATTGTTAAAATGGAAAGCTTGAATACTCAAATTTTAATTCTATTCGTCGAAAAATGAGACCTGTTAACTTTTTATTTGCCTTTTTCCCTAAGTTAATGGCGTGAACCAAATTGAAATAACTCTTAGACGTGACAAAGAAAGGCATAATCCCTCAAATAAACTTTGGTTAGAAATAAAAGTCCCTGTTAAGACATTAAGAAGCACTTTAGCTGACGCCGACTTCAAAGTTTAAAGAAGATTAAACTGTATGAAGTTTCCTTGAAAAATACGTATGATTTTGGATCCTAGAAAGCGCACAATTCAATCAAAAGTTTGATACTTTTATGGGGGTTTGCAAATCTAAACGGGTTTGAGGTACAAATCACCATACAGACATTTGAATCATATTCGATATTAGTTCGCAGTTATTTTATTTATAAATTAGTACACATTTTAAAGCTCTACAATCTAACTATCTGTGAGCTCTAAACCTAGCAATAAGGTTTGTATATTCTACTCAACACAAATTTAGGTATCACCATAGGTCGGAGTATTTAGTTATTAGCATCTGTTGAAAAGGAGATAGATGTCCTATGGGAATTACTGCATTCTACAATCAACGAGAGTAAAACAGCAACTCACCTTTAGCAGCCACACCGACCCAGTATTACCCGGGTAATGTACGGCAGAGCAGACCTCTTCCTCGTCTTCAACAGCCCTCGAAGATGGAGCGATATTTGAAGGACCAGCCTTGACTGAGCATCAGCCAAGACAGCGGTTGGTATATGTATACTTCACAAAGAGTATATATACGCACTAAAGATAAGTACTATAAGTTCACAGCGCAAGCGGTGGGTTCAAAGAGCACATAAACTCTTAGAATAGCGGTGGGAAACCTTCCAGGTCGTGAAGGTTCCAGAAAACGGGAAAAAACCAGGCTCAGCGAGTACGCAATTCGTAGACTATAGAATGCAGCGGTATGTTGAGCGATCACTCTTATAAACTAAAATGTGGGTAATATTGAAATCTTAATTGAAGGCTTACAGTTAGCATGAACACTATCACAAACACTTATTTTAAGGCGGCGACAAGGTAACGTCCAGTTTTAGAACGATCATCGCGGGTAATTTTAAAAAGATATATTTATGAAACAACACTATTTACACAATTAATTAGTATGAGAGCAGTTCGAAATTTGTACATTTTAGTGTAGGTAGGTACCTTAAAAAAATAAAAATATGTAGGTTTTTAGGTATAATAGCTCCAGAACTATTTGCATCAAACTTTATTCATCTTGTAGATAATTTCAATATTTAAATATTAATATTACGAGAAAAAGTAGCATATTTTTAAGTAAACTCCGTTTTTTGTTTTCTGCGTGTTTTCGAGTATGCTATGCAGGCATGGATAGCTCCACTTGCTATGGCCACAGATCATATAATACTATACCAATGGATGGCCAAGGTCGCCAGCCCTTTTCGTCGCCTTAACACGTTGACTGCCCAAGCAAAATTTATTACGTATACTTATAACATGAGACGTCCAGGTTTTTTTTTGTTAAGTATATTGATTTGAATAGAATGGGAATAATCACGAATCAATAATTATAAATTTCATTAAAATTTAAGCACAAAATAAATGTCCATGGAGTTTGTATTAACCAATGCATTACATGTAATGCGTGAACGCCATGGCTGAGTCGGAAGTGCATTATAGTATAATGCACGGACATGGACAGTCAACGTGTTTTACTATCAAAGAGATCGATTTTTTTTTTGGATTGTATACAATACCTACTTCCCCGGCAATGTATAAAGTAAATAGCATGTAAGTAAATAAAATATTGGATTCTTCTATCCAACTAATGCCCTCTGCTTAGCCTAAAAATGCCTTTAAGCTACCCATCACTGAATGTAGGTAGATATATAAAACACTAGACTCTCCCAAATGAAGTGCACTCCGATTGGTCATAAAAATAACCCTAACACAAAAAGTTCTCCTTCCCCGCTTTCGTCTTTTACACACATTACCGGTTGCACATTCGGTATTCTATAGCATATCTAGGAAAAATATAAAATAAATATATTATATCATACATTACTTACACGCTTTAGGTAAAGTATACATTGCATAGGTATTAAATAGAATACAGTATATACCTACATTACCAAAGACATGTATAAAGAAAATAAAACAACAAAAATTAAAAACATATGCATTACAACAGTTTTTTTTTCCTAAGAAAATCTTTATTATTGAATATAAGAATTACACTACGATACGAAGTTAAAGAAGAGATAAATTCACAAAAAGATGGCCATAATTTAATTAGACATTAGAATGAGTAATAGTATTTATTATACTCTCATATTTCAGAACGAGGATTACCAAGGGAAAGCCAATACATTTCATCATAATTATTAAAGGAATTCAACTGTATTAACTATTCCCAGAATGGCTATTAATTTCACTTCATTTCTTAAGCCGTAGAAACATACCGTTATATATGAGATACATTATATACAGAGTTTTTCTCGCATATAATTTTAAAACAGTTTTGCTCTTAAATCTAAAAAAAACTTACTAGACTAAAATCATGTGAAAAACCAAGAAATCCGAAATCAAAACATTAAAATCGATCAAGCGTTAATTAACTTAAAAGAAAGCAGAGAGTTACTTATTTAATTAATAAGTATATAGCGAAACGTTAAACACTTTCTGACTAAATAGCTACAGTGCACTCTTAAATAAGTTACAAAGTAAGGAACGAAAGCCCCGAGGTCACAGTACAAATAGAGCTTCTCGACACCTGTGTCGTGAGTGGAGGCACATTTTTCTAGCTACGAGCAGAGTTGTTTGCTGAGTGTAAATCAAAGCTTTCAGTGAAGGTGGGTTGCGACTGATCGCGACTATAACACGAACGTTAAGAAGCGAGTATGCTGAATTGTAAATCACAATATGAAAACTTATGTGAATAGGTTGTTACTTGTAGTAACGTTCTGTTATAGGACACCCTTCTGACGTTTTTTTGAAAAAAATGTTGGACTCTTAAGAAATATTCATCGTTATCATAACAGCTTTTATAATTTGACCCACTGCTGGGACATATCTCTCCTTGTCATCGAAGGAGTTTTAAGTCGTTGTCCACCACGCTTGCCCAATGTGGATTGGTACACGGAACGTAAGGTTGTAACGCGGTACTATAACATTGTCATGTTATAGTGCCACCATCATTTGCCCATATCCAACTTTACTGGAAATATTTAGATAAAGTAAATGTTCAATCAAATTCAAAACTATCCTTGACATTTGGTTCGGTTTCCCGCTTTTGACTCATTCTATAGCTAACCGTGTCTCATTTCACGCTTCAGTCAAATTATTGGGGTCTCGTTTCACTGTACAAGCATGCATCGTCTGCTTGCTTAGAAAAAATTAAAACCGTACAATCATTTCTTACAAATTGACAGGAAATAAAAATCAAATCCACGTATTCACTTTTCTTGCAATCCGGAAAATCTCTAGTATCCGAGCCATATTTTTTTATGACGTGGATAATTAAGCTTATGAACAATACAATTTTTTGCCAAAGACCTTTCACAAAACCAGCCGTTACTCAGACCCTACCCTTAGTTTTTAAGTCGCCTTTTCAGACTTTGTTTGAACACTATAAACGTAACTCAACAAAAGTGGTTGTTCCAAATGCTTTGAAAATTGATTATCTTATTTTTTACGCTAAGTTAGACAGTTTTCTTAGTATTCATAGAATTAGATTTCAGATATTAAACCATTTCTCGGAAGAAAAGAAATAGTGCTATTTCTTTGATTTATATTTCCAATAAAGGTACAAATGGTAATATTTTTTTTAATCAGAGTTTCTTAATAAACAGTAAATTACCTTTCCTTTCGAGTTGATGGTGCCGCGGTCATACACTCTTCGTAACAATCACAAGTACGCGGTCAGTACTTGGGTTGGTTACCGCAAACAAGCTTGCGGCCCATCTGGTGTTAAGTGGTTTCGGTCGCCTACAGACACTTGCAATTATAAGGGTATATCACTTAACACTGCAAGTGCGTTGCCATCCTGGGGACTAAGATGATAAAATGCCTTATTTTCATACGTTCATAATTATTCTATTTTGGACAATTCTCACCTTAAATATCTTGACCTATTTTAAGACTGCTATTCAAGTTCTTATGCCACCCAAAATAAAATCAACTTCATTTTCCACCATGCTTTGGAAGGTACGTTAAGCTTTTCATCAGTCCGGTGTAAAAAAAAATATTTGTCGTCAATTGAATTTGTTTACAAAATACATGAAATTATATATTATTAAAAAAAAAACTTTTCTTAATTTTACTTGCTTACTAAAATATAGCTGATTTGTTTTGCCTTACCAAGTCGATTAACAAACATGAATATTTATAATAAATTATTTTTCTTCTTTTAGCTTTTATCGCCGTCATTTTAACACAGAATCTTTTAGTCTGTCTTTCTCTCCCTCTTCATCCATCTATGACTTACTGACGGATCAACGCACAGACTAAACCGCTGATCATAGAGACCTGAAACTTGAAGGGTGTGTTCTTTGTATGACGTAGTTCATCCGATAATAAAGGATTTTCCGAAATTCTACCCCTAAAGGGTTAAAAAGTGGGACAAGGTTTATATGTAAACTCGTCATTTTTAAAGTAAAATCCATAAAAATCGATATAAGGCCTTACAGTAAAAAGGTGAAATATGGGATGAAAGTTTCAAGTTTGTAGAAGAAATCTGTATTTTCATACTAAAATCCATAAAAATTGGAATATGGCATTTCGGTTAAGAATTAAGAATGACGTTTTTCTAAATGTAACCCCAAAGAGGGTAAAATAAGGGATTCAAGTTTTTTTATGGCAATTCCGTCACTTTCATTAAAATCCATAACAATTGGTACATAGCATTTCGGTTACAAATTAAAGATGATGAGACGTGTTTAAGGATATCTCGAAATTCTACCCTTAAAGTTATAAAATAGGGGTTGAAGGTTTGTACGCAAATCCGTCATTTTTAAAGTACCTATAGTACATAAAAATTCGTAAATGGCCCTTTCAGTTAGAAATTAAGAAAAAGTTATTTTAGCATTTCTCGAAATTCTACCGTTTAGATTATTAGAGTATAAAATAGGGAATGAAAGTTTGTATGGCAAATCCGTCTTTTTTATAGTAAAATCCATAAAAAATAGTAACGAACTTTCTGTTAAAAATTAAGAAAGAGATATATTGGAATTTCTCGAAATTCTACCCTTAAGGGTTGAAAGGGGATGAAAGTCGTCATTGGATTTAAGTCGACTAACGATTTAAATTTCAAACACTCCAGCAATTAATAAAAACATGGAAGTGAGCCAACCGCACGCGCCACCGTCCTGACAGACAACGATAGAAAGCGGACTCGATAACACAAGCGCTGCAATCATTTACTATACGAAGAGAAAAGTCCTGACTCACTGATTAACGCCAAGCCTGTGTGGATAGTTTGTGCACAGTATATCTGTGCAAAAACTATCCCCATCCCTTGGACCTTAGCTAAAATTTTGCACAGAGATTCCTTTGGGGATGAAAAAGGAGATGAAACCTCCCTATGGAAATCCAAACAAATCTATCTATGTTAACCACAGATATATCAATCTAAGGAGATCGGTTGAATCGCCATGTTCATAGGAAGACCAAGTGTCGCGATCAGCGGCCGTACTACATAACAGGTTCTAGTTGAGCATGCCGTAATATACACTATTCATTGCGCGCGTCTTAAGGATTTCGAAGCGATGAAAGTTAAGCACAGCCGCAAATGAGATCGGTCGAATCGCTTAGTTACGTATTCACTTGACTTTATCGGAAGGCGAAGTAGCGGAAATGTATGCCCACAGGGCATACACTTGTCACAAGTTAAAGGCCGGCTTGGCCTATCTCCTTGTTTTATTAAATCTGTGATGTTTACTATACGTATATTTTTTGGAAGCATGATGTGTAGGTATGATTAATACCCAAAAAAGATTAAAATGCTGCCCAATGTAAGTATTCCACGCGGACGAAGTTGCGGGCAAAAGCTAGTGAACGTATAAATTTTGCTTGCGTAATCTTAAGTAACAAAACAAGACACATTATGCAGACTATCTGACAGTAAATTTATACCACAAAACATCACGACCGTAACCGTGGAGGCTGCTAGCAATATTTTAGAACCCTTTTACCTCTGTGCCAAGCAGGCTTCTTGCACATTCTCAACTATAACTAAATCACTCTAATTTATTACGATATTCAGTTTATCTCGCAATTAAGACACCACCGCAAGTCCCGTGTTATCATACAGTATATCACTTTAAATTGCTCGAGAAATCCTCATTTCCTTTTTGCCAGAACACGCCCGCATTTGCGAGTACATTGACCGCATTGCCTTAGTTTTTAAGTTATATTATTTGGTATATATGTTAGTTTTAAGGTATTTATCTATGGGCCCTTTGTTTATTTTAACATCTTTGTAAGCATTGTGTTGCCTGAAATAAATGAATTATTATTATTATATTATTGATCTGTGGTTGGTGTTTGCTCAAGTCTGACACAGAACTCTGAATAATCTCTGAATTACGACTTTACTTATTTGGCTACACAGTCTCTTGTTTGCCTGACTTGAGCTTTTAACTTGTGGAAGCGATGGGAAAGAAATTCATTCTAGAGGTAGAATTATTACTTTCCCATTTTGTGTTTTAGTATTGAGTTATCGACTGAAGAAGCTGCGATTTGCTGTTAGATAAGTTTGAGTTAAATTAATTCATGGATGGATGTATAGATGTGAAGATGTATGGATGGATGGATCCCCCTTTTGGGATTACGAGTGTGAATGTATGATGTCTGTGTGTATGTGTGTTTGTATAAAATCACATCTGGCAGTAGGCGGACAGACGGCTGACGTCGGATAACAAGGTAGGGCCCTTTTCAGGGCCAGAGTGGTGTGTTGGCCGGCCGATAGGCTCTTCTTTTCAGAGGTAGCGGATGGATCAACCTCTGGTTTGTTTGTTCGTGGTATTATCGCGGATGTGTGCTTATTACTCTTTTACCCAAAATCTACTGAATAGATTTTAATGAAACTTTACAATAATATATCTCACACATCACAAAAACTTATAGACTATAATTTATACTGATACTGCGCTTTTTCACCTGAGCTCTTCTTGGAAAAATACTCATAGTAAGACTTTATTTCTAAGTCAATCTACCGTATGATTTAAAGTTCAATACCTACACTGAAAAAATCGGCAGTGGTCTCCCCTTGACTTTCTCGTATACCGGAAACGACTCAAAAGTTGAAAGAAGCCTTATATTTTGATGTCATACATGCATGTTAATTTTTGGTCACCCATCCGAGTACCGACCGCGCACTTGGTTGCTTAACCTTCGTAATCGACAACTCAAAAGTTGATAGAAACCTTATATTTATTTGATCCTCTATACTACGTATGCGAGAAAGTAAAAACGTAAGAGTTATCTAAATATAAATAAAATTTGCAGAAAATAACCCACTATGTTTGTCAATATAGCACCTACAAAGTTTTTAGCTAAAAACAAATACGTTAAGTGTGCTCTATGCCAAGTTTACATAGATATTTATAATTAAGTCTTAGTTAAAATTACCGATATGATTGTAATCGAGCTTAAGGTCCTTTGTTAGTGCTATGTTTTTTCAGTGTACATAAGAAATTACTTTCACTTGACTTTGACTGAACGCGTAGTTCCCGCGAATTAAGATTGAGATGCAAAAACTGTCATAAATTTTTCGTCGACGACCTAATAGGTATAAAGAAGAATAATTTTATAATACTTAATGCTATACAGCATTCTGGTAGAGACTGCTGTAAAGCATTAAGTCCACCCTTTGTCTTTGTGCAATAAAGTTTTTTAAATAAAAAATAAAATAAATGTGTATAAATAATCCGATGTGATTTTACTATTCAATATAATACGTCTTAACCGAACGAAAAGAAATACTCTAAACATGCGCGAGTACCCCTGAGACGTAATCCGTAACGTCTTCGTCTGCACCTTAGTTGGCAATCTGTAATTTTGGTAAAGTTGAAAGGCCCCGTTAATCCCATGGAATGTTTCCGCGCGGCCACGGGAGAGCACTCTAAGGAGTTTGTGTATCGCTCGTATCTTAAGGCCAAATCCATCGGGACACCTTGATATTGTTCGCAGTCGAAAAGTTGTTACTCCATAAACTTTGCGCATGAATGTTGGAGATAAACATTGATTTCAGTGGAATTCGAAATATTGTGTTTATTAGATTGTAATGTATACTCAGCATCGGAATCAGATTAACACTTCAGTACCATGTCATAGCAACAATAGATTTATAATAACTGACATTTATAGGAAGCGTCGATGATGATCATCATCAACAGCTCATATAATGTCCCCACCGAGGGGCTCGAGCCTACCCCACATTAGGGGCGATTAGGCCTTAGTCAACCACGCTGACCAAGTGCGGGTTGGTCGACTTCACACACAATCTAAGAATTTTTTCATAGGTGTTTCCTCACGATGTTTTCCTTCACCGTAAAAGCGTCGATTAAACGTACATATTAATGAAAATTTTTGAAAACACTTTGGTACGTGGCGGGGATCGAACCAGTGCCTCCCGGGTAGGAGACGACGCTCTTACGCACTACGCCACCGACGGACGCTTCTACCTACTTCCCTTAGAAAAGAAAAAGGAAATTATTAATACTTACGATAACCATAAGATAAAGTACCTAAGTTACGCAGTCAGAAGTAGTTTTCGGATAAAGACGTAATATTATAAACGATACCTAATAAATACTTGATAATAGTGAAACCCTGTCCGTTACAGAGTCGGCTTTATCTTGGAAACTGAATTTGTGGCAGGAAAATTCCCTCCTTTTAGTAAGATATATTTTTTAGATAAAGTAGGTCCGTTTGATTTATAACTTTTGGTGTAAAAAATGAGTTCGATACACAAAGGCTGCGAGGGCACAGTTATTTGGCTTCAATGATTAAGGTCCGCTGATATCTTAACTTTTATTACAAATTTATAATTATAGTTTAAAATTTCAAAAATAAGTTAAAGATATATATTTTGTGTACTACTTGAGTTTTTTTTGAGTGCGTTCTTTGTAACGAATGTAAAGCAACTAAGTACGTTGTTGGTATCGGATGGGACACCATCATTTTTCCACTTCCATTTTTCTCCGCGCTTCACAGAACGAGTTAAGATGATAGTCCTGGTTACTATGTAATAGAAGACGGTTATAGTAAACACAGGTTTCGTTGAAGGCCTGAAAATTCTTAACGCCAGGTTTACTTCTAGCACATTGATCACACAATAAGAAACCGGCTTAAATTAATTTCCGTATTATGGTTCGAGAAAAAGTTGACAGCTAATTTTGATAGCTAAAAGCCCATCAAAATTACCCCAACTGAGAAACAAAAACAACCCAGAAACGTTGAATTCTTTTGCTGCATTTACATCTTCTACGTAGTTGGATCAACAGTCGCACGGATAGCGAAAGGTCGCAAGTTCTAATACCATCACAGCATATGATCATGATAACATTGTTTTTTTTTATTTTAGTTTTCCATCATCAACAGCTCATATAATGTCCCCACCGAGGGGCTCGAGCCTACCCCACATTAGGGGCAATTAGGCCTTAAACAACCACGCTAGCCAAGTGCGGGTTGGTCGACTTCACACACAACCTAACAATTTCTTCATAGGTGTGTGCAGCTTCCTCACGATGTTTTCCTTCACCGTAAAAGCGTTGATTAAACGTACATATGAATTCAAAATTTGAAAACACATTGGTACGTGGCGACAGTGTTCGAACTGGTGCTTCCCGGGCGGAAGATAATGTTCCTTACGCACTACGCCACCAACGCTTCATATTCATTCGTTCATTTCATTTTCCATGTTTTGGCACAATTTCCAAACTTTAACGTAGGTAACCCAGGTGAAGGCCGCTCAATCCGCTATAAATAGAATGGTCCTGAAGAATACGTGTCGTGTTTAAATTTCCATCTTTATAAGCAAATTACACTAGATCCCCACTTAAGTCTCATCTCCGTGCCACTTTAAAATGGAAATAAAGGATAATGCGCTGTGAGATCGGCTTACGTCACAGCGCCAGTAAAACCAAGAAAAAACCTCGCAGTGCAAGTCAAAATTACGGGAGGCACACGATATCACTGTTTGTTTTCTGAGCTTCCCTACTTATTGTTAGTCGATATTGTTTTATGCCGCGTGATGCTGGCAGAGTAGAACAGCATCACCCCATATCCTCCATTGGGTGTCGTAGAAGGCGACTAATGGATCAGCAAACGGGTATTGATCACCTTATACTCCATTAACCAATCCGCATAAGGCAAGCGTGGTGGGCTACTGCCTGAACCTCCTTAGATAACAAGGAGAGGCCTTGTGTACCAGCAGTGGGTCGAATTATAAGGACTGTTTAAATAATGTTATCAGAAACGTCAATAATTTTGTGACAAAAAGTACCTAAATTACGATATTGACGCCCGCGCTGCGGTCAGTAACGCTGCGTACATACCAGGCGGTCTGGTTTCGAATCTTGGTGGTCTTAATGCTACTTCATTTGGGCTAGTTCATCGGTGTGAGAGTGGAGATATATTGTTATATTATATTATTGACGCCGTCGCTGTGCTATAGTGGTGTGGTAAGTAACGCAGTCCCTCAACCTACACATTCCCTCAACCACTTGCTATCTTTTTTGACGTGACAACGTCTTATAATTCGATAGAGCCGGCTGCACGCACGAAAAAACATGACGTCATGCGGCGTTACCTCGCTCTGAATCTAATTCTCTAATTTGAATTTGGAATTATGTTCTTTAAAATTTAAACTTTCAATGATACCAAAACCAGCCAGATACAAATAGTATAGCCAAAGAGATTTTATTACAAGTTTATTCATACTATAATGCGAAATCTATTAAACAAATGAAATTAAATTTTTCTTTTGAAAAATGCTACCATTCCATCGGTTTTTTCTTAAGACGTTGTCACGTTCAACTATCGTCAGTAAACCGACTTTACAGACAACCAATTTTTTTTTAATAAAGGAAGACCAACAAGGCACACCTCTAATAACCAGAGAACAAATTTGCACTCCTCTAGAGATCAAACCCGAGACCGCTTGATGGAATTCCGGTGGAGGACCAGGGACGTGAATAAGCCCTGTTGTATGAGAAAAAAAACATTAATTTGTGTGCTGCGGCGAAGTGGCGACAATTATCCAAAGAGGAGCCCACCGAAATTAGCATAATATAATGAGCTAGAAAAAACAAGGGTAGATAAAAAAACATTTCGAGTAAATTTGGCCGACAAAACAAAGTGAACCGCTGCTAATGAGGGCCCGTAAAGATAATAATTTCTCTAGGTGCCCGATTAAATAAGGAACGGGTTGGGATTGGCTCGATTTTATTCGCCTCTTTTCTTTCTCCAGAACATGTACGACTAAACCTTAAGTTATTCGGTTCGCAAACAAGCATATGGCCGGCCTGGTGGTAAGTAGTCGTCGTAGCCTATAGACACTTGCAACATTGACGTGACACTCACGCACTGCCAACCCCTAACCCTAGACTCTTAGGCCGCAGACTCGAAGTCAGTGACAAACGGGGTGACGGTGATGGCGGCACGACAGCGGGGCAGTGGCGGACGCCGACCAGTAGCCCAATTCACGTATTAAAACCGTTGGGATATCGCAGCGATTTTGTCGTTTAAACACTTTTTCGTATTCACGCACGTCAAATGTACCGATTTTGAAGTAGCTCGATCGCAATGTCGTTTAACCATCGTCGAACCGTATTCAGCTAATAAATCGTTTTAAAATCGCACGAAATGTTAACTGAGAGGTATTCACGGTATTCAGCTAAAAAAATTTCATATCACGTTCTATGTTAAACAATATCGATATTGTTTGATTTAATTTGATTAATTTATCGTAAATGACTGTATTTGAAGTATAAAGTATATTTGAACCTTTTAGTAGAAAATCAAACAATTTTACGGGCATCTTTTTATTTTCGTTGACAAGTCGTTCAGATGTGCTTTAGTTCCCATCTTATTGAGTTGTCATCCATTCGAAATGTAGCTGAGTAACACGTGAATACCCAAAATTGGATAGGACTACGATCGAACGATTTCTAAACTACAACGATTTTTAGATCGAATGTATTTACGTGAATTGGGCCACTGGCCTCGAAGCCAGTTGGTAGACCGCGCGCGGCGAGAGTAGCGCAATGTTGTGTCTTTGAAATTAGTTTCTTTGTCTTACCAAAAATAATGGAAATCGTTTTCTCCTCGACGTTGTCAGCGGGCATTTTGAAAAGTCGGTCGATAAAAAGCAATAAATAAAATGCCCAACACACCGTCAATACAGACGTTTGACTGGAACGCATCACACGTGCGTCGCACCGCTAATCGCTGACTTCGAGTCCGTGGCCTTATATTTTCATAATTTAATGTGTCTATATCTACCCTTTACTTAACAGAGAAAAATCCACGTATAATTCTCCCTGCCAACTGGTCAACTAACTAACCAACCTGTTTGTCACTGGCAATACTTAAACATTCCGGTATAGGGCATTAGAGGTCATACCCCTTAGGACGAGTCCCGGGGACTGTTGAATCCAATCACTGCACTTCTTCCGGTTGTTAAGTCGTCCCAACCCTAATAACAGTCATGATGAGGTATAATTAATTATAATCAACAAAATTATAAATTAGGTGTACCTATGCCATTATACTCTTAAAACAATATAAAAGAATTGGAATTGAAAAAAACTTAAGCAAATTGTTTATTACACAATTACAGAGGTGTCGCCGAAATTCAATAGAGCCTTTCAAAACGCAAAGCCCGACAAGTTTGTTAAGAATAACAAAGCTAAGAATAAGAAGGCACCTATTTGCTATAAGATTTTTCCAATCACTCAAGTAACTCGACCACAAAAGATTGGTCGGAAAATGTAAGCATAGAAACGTATTCTTGCCTACATTCTTTGAGTTTTTTCCGTCGTTATAATACTTCGATCCAAGATACTTTCCGCTACAAGGTATCGCTTTTTCCTGTTCATTATATTAGTGCTTACCTCAATGCGTTTCGAAATAAATCTTTCTGAAGTTTAATGTGAGAATTGTGTTAATATTCTCGAATAAGAAATAATTTGGGACCCTTAACTTTTCATTGTTTAGGATGAGATGAGGCAACTTAAAGATTTGAGTCAAACATAATTTTCGTTCAATATTGGCATGAACTTCCGAATTAATAAATGAAAAAGTTTCTTTTGCAGTGTCTTCTCTAATGTAACACTATAACGAATCACTCACAAATGCCTAAATATGCTAAGTCAAAATCTGAGCAAGGCATAATGGATTACCGCCAAAAAAATTTAAGTTTTTTTCTAACTCTTATTTTATCCCACTGCTGTCTGATGCCTACAAACATTGTAGGCATCAGACAGCAGGCAGACCGTATGCTTATTTACCACCCTTTTGTATAAAAAAGTCATAGTAACAGAGCGTCTGCTTTGTAATCTTCCTTAAAGACCCTTTGAAGCCGCTCATGTCACCCAAGTTATCAATCTTTCGCACTGTTTCGACATAATACGTGCCAAGGTTAATTCCTTTTCCACGACCACAGTGTAGGATTATCAGCAGTAGACACATTTTAAGAAAATGTTCCTAAAAAACCAATTATGAATATGGTATTCAGCGTTTTGTTTCTAAATTAACAATTTAATCGAGCCATAATTACGATGGTAATGCCATTGTTGCGGAATCTGGCTCGATGGTCCAAATAATATTATCGCGGGAAATTAAAAGTGGACTGTATTTAGGAATAAAGGTAAGGGTTTGGAGATAGGCCTTTATATATCATAAATATAATGGAAAAATGGAAGTGTACATACCTCGCTCTGCACTGCGATCCTGCTTTTTTCTTGTATGTATCAACGGCTGGCCGGCCGCCACTCCTTCTTCGAGGCAAATCACAGCATAGTTTTGCAGTGTAGCACTTGTGAATTAGACCACAGTTCCCACGAAAATAGAATGCGGAAAGTGATTGGTTTGTACGTTAAAATAATAACATTCACGAGAGCACTTTTACTGCTACGCGGCGACAGCGAACCACAGAGCACAGATACACTATTCGCGAACTGTCAACGAAGCGCGAATGGCGTGGAGTGTGTAACCACGTATACTGCAGTGTCTCACGAGCAACTTCTTCTCTTGAATGGTATTCGAGCGAGAGGTAATATGACAGAAATTTCGAGCACAGCCCTCTCCATTGCCCTTTGAGTGAAACTTACAATCGACCTCATAAGAAGGCTCGACTTCTTATGAGGTCGATTGTAAGTTTCGGTTCCGTATGTCATTATTGTCATTTTACTGGTATCATACACGATTGAAGACTTTCGTCTGGGTAGAGGGGCCGAAAACATGCCGCATAGCTTTCCGAACGCTGCCCAGTCGAGTAAGATTCGTTGATTGTCTTTTTTCTGGAAGTTGGATTTACCCAGTTGGACTGTTCGTCCCTGTCAAACATAGTCGTCAACCTTGCAGTGTAGAGTTCCAACCTTCACAGGAGTATTTACTATAAGTAAGTAGCACCTAGTACAAATATATTTCAAAGGATTAGGAAATTTTAAAAAGGCCGGTATTCAAATTCATGTGTTTTGATTGTATATTTTTTAAGGACATGAATATCTTTAAGCTATGTTTTATAGTTTTCACCGCATAGTTTCTCTACTGTGTGGTCTGTAACTTTAGAAAGGTCGCTTGATCCATCAATCATGACTTAGGTAAGACCACCTTATTTATTATAACATAAATTGGATGCAATACGATGCCAAGTGGTCGTTAATCATAACATAACAGTGAGTAGGTACATTCTCTAGAATAAATTTTGCAAAATAATTTTATAATGTAGGAGATAATTTGTATCGCTTTAAATTTCAAACGCACTCTGGTCTTCTTTGCTTAGCTGGTCCACATTTTTTCCAACGAAATCTTTTGTTAAGCATCAAATTCTTCATGACATTTTGACTTGCTCCTGCTTCTTGTGAACATATAGACCAGTACATAGAAATCAAATTTCGATGCGCTAGGCGCATGCTTCATGTTGGTTGACGACCAGCCAGCCGCGTGCGCCGCTAACTCGTCGCACAGGGTATAGACGGGTTGCTGTAGCATGGACGCCAGATCTTCTCTCCCGAGTCACACCTTCGCCTCTTCCGGGGATAGTGGCACGGCTGGAGTGAACGCCTGGCCGGACGGCAGGCGATGACGGTTTTTTTTTAATATCATCATAACTTTTTAATTAACTTCTTTTCTGCATCAATTAATAAATTGAACATTACTATGAAATTGAATCTATTGGTATAAATATAGTTTTCCTTAGATGCAAACATTTTGAATGGAGGATCCTGAGCACCTTCTTCACATCGTCTCCGGATCCGGGACAATTTGAGTCCCTGGCGCCCATTTGAATTTTCAGTTTTAATTAAATAACCCTACGGTTTTTGCGTTAATATCTTTAAGGACTTTTGTAAACTTTAAATTAACCCATAACACCTGGTTTTATCCTAACCACCCGCATATCCGCACACAAAAATATAAAGCAAGTACAATGCACGCATTGATATATAATTTTGGTTCCTTTTCAGCGATGTCTCTATGCTTTTTATTTTTGCATAATTTCATTACTTTGGAACAGAGTTTTTAAGGTCACTAATTAAGATTAAACTCTAAAGGAGTTGGACATACGAGAAGAGTAGAGCCTTGAGCATACCTAGTTTAAATTAAATTTACACCAGGTTCTATAATAACGTGATAAGAGGTATGGTTAGAGAAGATATAGCACCAATAATAGAGAAAATGGTCAAATTGTTTGGTCACGTGTGAAAATATATTTACATAAATTCGTAAATAGGAGCCAGGCCGTGGTTCACAGTGGTTATATATCAGGTTATAAAAATATAACTTCCGGAATTCCTCAGGGTTCGCATCTTGGGCCGTTGCTGTTCATCCTTTATATTAACGATATCACTAAATTCATATCCTACTCTGAATCACTCTTATATGCTGATGATACAAAAATTTTCAAGATAGTTCGTAATGTTCAAGATTGCGTTCAATTGCAATCCGATCTGGCTAAATTTGAGGAATTCTGTAATTTAAACAATCTTTTCTTAAATCCTGATAAGTGTCATATTATATCCTTTTGTAGAAAGCAAAACCCTATAAAATTTTATTATAAGCTTTGTGGTGGACCTCTGTCAAGATTCACACATTTCCGTGATTTAGATATTACCATGGATTCGAAACTCACTTTTGTTCCACATATAGATAATATACTTACGCTGTCATTCAAGCAGCTTGGATTCGTTTTACGAACGGGTAAACCATTTAAGAACCTTTTCACTTACAAACTTCTCTTTAACAGCTTTGTCCGTAGCCATTTGGAATTTGCCTGCAGTGTTTGGCATCCTTTCTTCAATATTCATATCGACAGAATCGAGAAAGTGCAAAGGAAATTTATTAAGGCTCTTGATTACAGGTTGGGTCACGATAACATTGATTACGAGCATTCAATCAGCAGATACAAAATAGAATCGCTTAAAAATCGTCGTGATTATATAGATGCTGTAATTTATTTAAAATAATAAACAATATTACAGATTGTGCAACCTTATTAAGTAGAATTAATCTAAGGGTACCTCGAAAAAATTTAAGGAGTTGTGTTGAAAAAAATCTCTTCTCTATTAAGAATTATAGTAAACGTTACGTTGGCAATAGCTTCATCAGGCATTCGTGTAAGGCTTACAACAGCAAACTCATGGATTTGGATGTTTTTTATAACTCATTGCAAGAATTTTAAAGTAGCCTCAAATTTATGTTATTTTAATTTCCCTTGTGATGATAATTTGTTATAGAATGAATTTATTTGAATTAAGGAAACTAAAGGTCTAGATACATTATATTTTGTATGTATTTAAAAAATTATTGTATATTGACTGTTTGTTTCTGAAATAAATAAATAATAAAAAAATAAAAATAAAATATTAGATATCGAGAAGGAAATGATTGATGTGAGACGAGGGGGAAGATTCGGCGAACATTCATTGGTCAAGTACAAAACATATTCAAGGAGAGTGAAGTTACGCGAAATTGTTGAACAAGTACGAGTATGATTAGAGAACAAAATGTGCTTACCCTTACGGAAGAAAGGCATGCATCTATGTGTGTATGTATAAATGTATGAAGCTCAAGGGGTTTCATCAGTGATTGGTTTTATTTGAAATTATTTTATAGTATTTGGTTAATGCAAGTGATCAAATAACTAAGGCATCAACAATTTATCACATTTGATAATATCATAAATTATATTTGAATTCTATTATTTATATAACACTCAATAAAATACAAAATTAATAATCTATGGCAATAAGGAAATTAAAGATCAATATCTTTCATACATTAGTAATGATAGAGTTGACAATGTTTCTTATTACGGTATTTAAATAAAAACTCTTGTGTTGTCAACATGAAATTCAGCGAAGGTGAAATCAAGACGGTGTCTAAGGCAGTGTCTATACAAGTAGCTCCTGCCGGAGAGAAGAAAAGGGCAAGAAATGCCATAGCCCACCAAATACGATACATGATCTTGTTTGCCGCACATCTCGGTATAAATCGAATATACTTGATGAAATATCCAAGGATTGTAAAATTATTCTTTCATCTATATTGCTTGGGTTTTAATATTATGAGCGTTTACTTTTTGACTGTATTTGATGACGGGAAAACTGCTCACAAACGGATCAGATACATTGGCGTTGCCACGTATCTATCACTGGTTATCATTGCTATGATATCAAAGAAGTCCAACATGCAGAAGCTATTTGACAACATATGTGATTTTGATAAAGCTTTAAATATTACGCAAGATTTAAATACTATATTACCCGTAAAAAGAGAATGGTTTGGGATAATATTGAGCTACGCTTATTCTATACTAGAATATACCTTGTTGACTATTTACATTTACAATGATCGCAAAACCAGCGAGGTGGCAGTTATATCATTGACGTACGTAACACTCATGGCCCACGATGTCGAACAATTATTATTTTGTTCTCTGATACACACAATATTTGAGAGAGTACGTATATTAAAAGCGCACGTGGCTAACGTACTGACACCCGAAAACAAAAAGTCTAAGGGGAAGTCAGATAAAATAAAAGCTTTGTCGCAGCGAGCAAATCTTGACATTACTGCTTTGCACCAAAACTACGAGCTGTTACATAAATGTGCGGATCAACTGAACGCAATTATGAGCCTACCGGTACATATTATTGTTTTATTATTTATAAAAGATTATAATGTATCTAAAGAAATAAAATTAATGTCTAATAGGTATCTACTAGGTATGTATTTTTTCAGTGCATTTTTTCTAGTATTAAAAATATTTACGCGTTTGTAAACGCAAAAATAAAATTATTCCATAAGGTATGTACAGTCGAACCAACTGAATCATGACCCACTTGGCCGATCATTCCTTTAGAATCATAAATTTAGTTAGGTTTTCTTCGCTATCATGCGTGTTGCACTTAGTACGTTTTAAATATGAATAAAATTGCGTCATTACGGGTCAGAGATCTACGCAATTTTAATCTTTCTTAACACTGCACTAAAGTCTCAATTGAAATTTTAAATAAGATGTCGTTCATAATCTAAACTCTTTTCACTACTGAGAAAATGGAATAACTATTATATTTTTAAAAATAAAATGACGTTATGTGTCAGATGTCAAGTAGTAGTCTGAACCTCAGACCAAGTCTGAACAAATTTTAACAAGCCATTTTATTGACACTGTCTGTGTCTAACAAATTGATAACAGGTTCGTTACTTAGAAATGTACGTTCAAGCGAATTTCATCCTACTTTGTATAGAGTGACTGTAGGAAAATGATCTTAAGGTGGGTCATGATTCAATTTGGTCGACTGTACTTATTAGACAAATTTTATTTCGCGCTTCTTGTCCATATGAACTTTATTTATGCCAAATCTCGAGCGCGAGCTTTATTCTGGGGCGCAATTCTCGTTAAGTTCGAAATAATTTCGAATTCGAGTTTGCTCTTCGAATCTTTTTTGGACCATAAAATCTCGTAAATATGTATTAGTATGTAGGTAATATGTATGGATTGCAAGAATTTTAAAGTAGCCTCAAATTTATGTTATTTTAATTTCCCTTGTGATGATAATTTGTTATAGAATGAATTTATTTGAATTAAGGAAACTAAAGGTCTAGATACATTATATTTTGTATGTATTTAAAAAATTATTGTATATTGACTGTTTGTTTCTGAAATAAATAAATAATAAAAAAATAAAAATAAAATATTAGATATCGAGAAGGAAATGATTGATGTGAGACGAGGGGGAAGATTCGGCGAACATTCATTGGTCAAGTACAAAACATATTCAAGGAGAGTGAAGTTACGCGAAATTGTTGAACAAGTACGAGTATGATTAGAGAACAAAATGTGCTTACCCTTACGGAAGAAAGGCATGCATCTATGTGTGTATGTATAAATGTATGAAGCTCAAGGGGTTTCATCAGTGATTGGTTTTATTTGAAATTATTTTATAGTATTTGGTTAATGCAAGTGATCAAATAACTAAGGCATCAACAATTTATCACATTTGATAATATCATAAATTATATTTGAATTCTATTATTTATATAACACTCAATAAAATACAAAATTAATAATCTATGGCAATAAGGAAATTAAAGATCAATATCTTTCATACATTAGTAATGATAGAGTTGACAATGTTTCTTATTACGGTATTTAAATAAAAACTCTTGTGTTGTCAACATGAAATTCAGCGAAGGTGAAATCAAGACGGTGTCTAAGGCAGTGTCTATACAAGTAGCTCCTGCCGGAGAGAAGAAAAGGGCAAGAAATGCCATAGCCCACCAAATACGATACATGATCTTGTTTGCCGCACATCTCGGTATAAATCGAATATACTTGATGAAATATCCAAGGATTGTAAAATTATTCTTTCATCTATATTGCTTGGGTTTTAATATTATGAGCGTTTACTTTTTGACTGTATTTGATGACGGGAAAACTGCTCACAAACGGATCAGATACATTGGCGTTGCCACGTATCTATCACTGGTTATCATTGCTATGATATCAAAGAAGTCCAACATGCAGAAGCTATTTGACAACATATGTGATTTTGATAAAGCTTTAAATATTACGCAAGATTTAAATACTATATTACCCGTAAAAAGAGAATGGTTTGGGATAATATTGAGCTACGCTTATTCTATACTAGAATATACCTTGTTGACTATTTACATTTACAATGATCGCAAAACCAGCGAGGTGGCAGTTATATCATTGACGTACGTAACACTCATGGCCCACGATGTCGAACAATTATTATTTTGTTCTCTGATACACACAATATTTGAGAGAGTACGTATATTAAAAGCGCACGTGGCTAACGTACTGACACCCGAAAACAAAAAGTCTAAGGGGAAGTCAGATAAAATAAAAGCTTTGTCGCAGCGAGCAAATCTTGACATTACTGCTTTGCACCAAAACTACGAGCTGTTACATAAATGTGCGGATCAACTGAACGCAATTATGAGCCTACCGGTACATATTATTGTTTTATTATTTATAAAAGATTATAATGTATCTAAAGAAATAAAATTAATGTCTAATAGGTATCTACTAGGTATGTATTTTTTCAGTGCATTTTTTCTAGTATTAAAAATATTTACGCGTTTGTAAACGCAAAAATAAAATTATTCCATAAGGTATGTACAGTCGAACCAACTGAATCATGACCCACTTGGCCGATCATTCCTTTAGAATCATAAATTTAGTTAGGTTTTCTTCGCTATCATGCGTGTTGCACTTAGTACGTTTTAAATATGAATAAAATTGCGTCATTACGGGTCAGAGATCTACGCAATTTTAATCTTTCTTAACACTGCACTAAAGTCTCAATTGAAATTTTAAATAAGATGTCGTTCATAATCTAAACTCTTTTCACTACTGAGAAAATGGAATAACTATTATATTTTTAAAAATAAAATGACGTTATGTGTCAGATGTCAAGTAGTAGTCTGAACCTCAGACCAAGTCTGAACAAATTTTAACAAGCCATTTTATTGACACTGTCTGTGTCTAACAAATTGATAACAGGTTCGTTACTTAGAAATGTACGTTCAAGCGAATTTCATCCTACTTTGTATAGAGTGACTGTAGGAAAATGATCTTAAGGTGGGTCATGATTCAATTTGGTCGACTGTACTTATTAGACAAATTTTATTTCGCGCTTCTTGTCCATATGAACTTTATTTATGCCAAATCTCGAGCGCGAGCTTTATTCTGGGGCGCAATTCTCGTTAAGTTCGAAATAATTTCGAATTCGAGTTTGCTCTTCGAATCTTTTTTGGACCATAAAATCTCGTAAATATGTATTAGTATGTAGGTAATATGTATGGAGTAGGTACGTATGAATGTATAAGTTGGTATTAAATATTTATGTATTAATATTTTGTTTTAGCCAACATACTAACAATAAATACTCACTCATTTTTATTGATCTAGCTAGGTAATCATTTGATGCGTACAAAAAGCTTTGTAAATTAATAAAAATAAACTAAAAATAACCTACAATAAAATCACAAAATAACTCTGTGTATGTTAATGTAAATAGGTAGGTAGTTATCTACTGCATACAACATTTTGATCATAGATTACAGTTAATAATTATGGTAGATAGAATTCGAAATCTGTCTCTACTGCTACCAACAACTCGAAGCAATTCGAGTAGCTTCCTTTTGAGAAAAGTCGTACTCGAGATTTTCAGAATAAAAACGTCAAACGCTTTCAACTTTATGATAATAAAATATTTTTAGCAAAAAAATAGGAAAACCGACTTCAATGCGTACAAATTTAAACTAAAAAGTAAGAAATAAATAATATTTTTATGAAGTAGTTGAAAAGAGCGTCATAGAAAACCAAGGAAAGTATTGATACACATTTATAATTCTTTATTTATAATTCATACTCTGATATATTTGGAGCCGGTGCCAGCTAGCCAAGGAGAATAGTGTTTGCAATTTTCGAACTTCACGGAGCGGCAGATTATTTCTCATCTTCATCATTCATTATTATGTATGATAATGGATTAATCAAGTTCGTATCTGTCAGGTAAGTTTAATTTGCTTACGCATTGAAGTCGGTTTTCCTATTTTTTTGCTAAAAATATTTTATTTTATTATTTTTAGTGGAAATTAAGTATATTTTATTGAAAACGGATAGGCCTACTAGGCGCTTATTAAAACTTAATGGAAGCTTTAACTGAAACGTTTTTTTAATTATTACTGATTTGTTCAAAAAGGGTCGAATTTATATCGATTCAATTTATACGGGCCATATCTGATCTTGACGTACCTAAAAAAAGAATCATTAAAATCGAGTCGTAATAATCATAATTAACGGAGTAATCAGGTAACAAACACAAAAAACAGCCGGATAGAGAACTTCCTCTTTTTTTTTAAGTCGGTTAACAAATAATATTACGTCTCAGACCTATAGCTCATCACAAATGCCTGCCATTCATTCAATATGAATGGTAAGTTAATGTACTATGAACCTAGTTATTTAACAGTTCATAAAATAATTTGTCATAGTTTATGTGTTGACTATTGGACCTACTAACCAAAATTTCACTATTGCATATTAGGTAATGGCAAGTTCAAAAAAAAAATTGTCAATATTTTTGTGTTCGTGGACGATATCATTATTTCATCCCAATGAAATTATCATTTCAACAAAAAAGTACTGAACCAATTTCGGTAAAATTTATACGGGACCACCTTTGAATTATGACCTTTCTAACGAAAAAAGAATCATCAAAATCGATTCATAATTGACGGAGTAATCGCGGAACATACATACAAAAAAAAACATACAGTCGAATAGAGAACCTCCTCTTTTTTTGAAGTCGGTTGAAAACTCGATTAAATTCTCGAATTCGAGATTATTTCGAAGGAAACGAGAATTGAGCCCCTGGGGAACGATCTTTTTACGAGATTTGACTTTTGACATATTTTTATTAGATACCTACTTTATGATGAAAAAACAATTTAAGAAAATTAGACAGACTTAAAAACGAAAAAAGGAAGAAATAAAAGTTTCATGTTTTAAACGATCTAAAACTCAATATAATAATAACGATCTCCTCAGTGACCGTCAATTTAGTGTCCGCTGTGGGCAGTCTACTGGGGATCTTCTTGTATATGCTAATCAATGATATTATATTTAAATATAATATATTTATATATAATATTATTGATGCTACTCACTTATGGAGCGAAGCCAATGAGAAACACGGTGAACCTCTCGCCGTCTCTCTCGATAGCTATAAGGCTTTTAACAGGGTTTGGCATACAAGTCTCATTCCTTCATATGGAATCGCTACCGGGCTTTGCACCTGGATTGCGGATTTTTTTGGGGGGGGGGGGGTACATCAATTCGAGTAGTCATTAACGGCTCCTCGTCAGATCTGCTTGGTATAAATGCCGGAGTCTGGAGTTTGAAATTATAAATGAATAATTTTTAAATAAAAAGTTTGGTTCACAATATCACAATATTTGTCGCAACCGTCAAATAATTTGCACACAACAAAATATATTGAGATAATGAAACCTACCTTTATGAAGTCGCTTGCAAAAAAAAAACAACTATACCGTAGGTATTTAGGTAGGTATATTCTAAATAATAAATGTGAAAATTTAATACTTTTGACTTTGCAGATGATGGTATTACTTCTTTCGTCGGGATTTTCTTCTATACTGTTGCTAAAAGCTTCGTATTCAACTTTACAAAAGACATCGCATGATTTAGAAGTGAGTATCATTATGTTACGTTTCGAAATCTATTTTGAGTGGGGGAGGGGGGGGGGGGAGGGGGAGGGGGAGGGGGGAGAGGGGGGGGGGGATAGTAATAAAAATTATGATACATATTAATATTTGTTATCAATCAAATAATTGTAATATTGTTATGACTGCCTGCATAATCAAATTATTTTGATATTGAATGATCATGTCTTCTCTTTTCAGTTTCAAAGGACAGTGATCGCGTTTTGTATGGCCCGTTTTATCAAGTACACTCTGCTAGTGGTAATATCGTGTTACTATTCCAGCTTGACGACATCTCAAGTTGCTCAAATACGAGTCATGCTTCACGATGCTTTGAGTTGTGAACAAAGAGGTAAATTGGCATTTTATATGATGCAAATAATAAGTTCTAAAACCAAAAAGAGCAACTGGAAGTAGGTATACAATAATGTTTTCACGACGAAGATGCCAAGCAGCGTATTGTGAGGAATATGAGCTTAATCAATATTCTTACAATGTTAGAAATACCTACCAGTTTTGAGGAGATCCTATAAGATTATTTAACGTGATTGTGTTAAAATATTAACATGTTGTTGTTATAGTACCCATTATTAGCTGACCCGAGATGTGACTGTGTGTAAATATAAATATTATAAGTAAATATTGTCTCTTTGTCGATGGCGCCATGGTCGTCCGTTCTTCGTAACAATCACGATAGGTTTGTTCCTATTGGATTAATTATGCCATATCTTTTAAATTTTTCTCAATGTAGTGAAATATAAGTAAAATAATAAAAGTGTACATGTGTGTTGCTACACCATTTCGGATAGTAATTTTTCCTGTTTTGTGAGCGATAACCTCACCCTATTGTTAGCGATACAACAAACAATTTTATCACGTAGCAAACTATCGTGTAGATCTCCGAGCTCGCACTGTTGACTCATCATTCGCAAGGCAGTAACATACTCGTCGATAGTTTCGCGTTCATCTTGACTTCTAGTAAAAAAATTAAAACGGCGCACCGTAATATTAGGCTTCGTGCTAAAATGATCCTCAAATTTCTGCAGTAGACATTTGATGTCATCTTCACTTTCACCGTTCTTAAATGTAAAAGTGGTGTATACATCGTAGCCCGCCGATCCTATGAGGTTAACCAACAAGCTGGCCTGTACTTCCTTGGCATCGTTGCTCACTCCAGACGCTTTCCAAATCACTTCGAATAGCTTCCGCCATTTTCGCCACGACTTCGATTGAGTTGCTGGGCCCCTTCAAGTGGTAATTCCGCTGGAGGACGCGCGTGTTCCATAATTAAAGTAAAATAGCAAATGTTACTGTTAATTACGCGTACTAAATATCCGGTATTTTACGCAAATTAATATTAAAATGTAGCACCGCTGCCACCATGTAGTGAAACACACGTATGTTCGTTTGACACTGTTTATTTTAATTTATCGGTCTACCCTCGTAGGTACATCACAATAATAATCCAGCATCTTATACTACAGTATCTAATACTATAATATCATTAGCAATATTGTTATAATTTATAAGCGGTAAATAAGTGTCAATTTTCATAACATAATAATTTTGTATATTTTTTTATTAATAAACATAAATAAACAAATAAAAAGAAATAAGATTAGCGTCGCAGCGTCGGAGTACCACTAATTAACCAAAATAAAACTAAAATACCAATAAAAAACATAATGATGATGTGTAAATTAGGTATAAATGTTTTGTGGATGCGAGCGGATGGCACTGACGTTAGGGCTCATGCAGCGTGCCCGTGATGCCGCGTGACTTTATTCACACTGACTTGCGGCGACTATATATGAGCGACTAAATACAGTGCAGTATGTGAGAGACTGGCGACAAGCGACCATCGACCGCATCGGTGTCATTTAACTCTAGGGTACAAATATAAAAATATTTGAAAATTTGCGATTACTTTGTTGTTTTACAACGGATTTTTTTGCGCTACCGGGTATTTGTACAGGGTGGATGGTTGCGTCAAACCGCGGGAGTCCCCTTAGTGTGTGGTCGTGGCAAAATGCGAGTAAGGTGCTCCAGTACCTTTTGCCTAAGCATACCTATGTAAGAAATGGAGGTATATTATGGGAAAAACCTGACATCTGATGTTCCAGTCCCTTCAGAATCAAAATCTGGACTATGTTTAACTTTGTCCCAGATGAAAAGACTGTAATTCTCGCTTTTTGTTTTTCAATGTGCATCATGTCAAACTTTCCTATTTTGGCAAATCTTTCTTTATAGATTTGCCAAAATAGTTAAAACAAGTAACTTTTATTTATGCCTTACCCTACTATGTGATACTGAAATAAGTGCCATTACAGTATATAGTATAAGATAATTATTGAAAAATTGTTTATAATTATGTAAAAAAAAACATTTAATGGGGTTCACAAGTACCCCAGGCTACTGTTACTGAAAGTTTATGATGGGTACGGTTCTAGGGTTAAACAGGTACTATTCCACAAACTGTGCATTCGTTGTTATTGCAACATTACTGATATGGATAATTATAGTTGCCGAACTTTTATTTTTTTAAAGTGCTCTTTTGCAGAGACCTGCCTTTAGAAGGATGAAAAGGAGGAAAAGGTTTAATATTCATCCAAATAATGTTTTAAGATCTTCAATACTTTGTATTGAAGCGTCGGTGGCATAGTGCGTAAGAGCGTCGTCTCCCACCCGGGAGGCACTGGTTCGATCCCCGCCACGTACCAATGTGTTTTCAAATTTTGAATTCATATATGTACGTTAAATCGACGCTTTTACGGTGAAGAAAAACATCGTGAGGCAACCACAATCGTGAGGAAAACACACACACCTATGAAGAAATTCTTAGGTTGTGTATGAAATCGACCAACCCGCACTTGGCCAGCGTGGTTGACTAAGGCCTAATCGCCCGTAATGTGGGGTAGGCTCGAGCCCCTCGGTGGGGGCATTATATGAGCTGTTGATGATGATGATGATGATGAATACTTTGTATAACATAACGTTTACACGAAGTTGATCAAGTTAAATTAACTTTACTATAGGACGACATTTTTTCTATTTCTTTTTCAATAATAACGTTAATACAGTACGAAATTTACTTATTAGATTTAATTTTGTAACTACTCAGTCCATAATATAAAAACAAATTGCCTATCGTGATATTTTTTTGTTTTGATCCCAAAGGGGTAGTGGGTTGCGTACTGCTTGCATTAAAGCCTCTATATCCACGATGATGATGATAGTTAGCAATAAAATAAATATAATGACTGTTATCTCGCACTGTGCTGTGTAGTCGCTAGCGACTTGAGGCGACTGGTCGCTGCTAGTCATACGACCACTGGTCGCCAGTCGCAGGCACGCTGCATTGAGCCTTAAGTTTCTATAAGTACGTACAATCAAGTCGCTGAGAATCGGTGCGACCGAAGTCGCGCGACATCGCCGCAAGCTGCATGAGCCCTTACACAGCTATTAAGCCCGCGGCCGGCAGAGATTAGAACCGATGATGTAGTTTTATACCAAAATTAAATGTATTATAACTTTGTAAATACGTATAGTATCGGAGTGAAATAAAATGCTGAAATAAAAACTGTTGCTTATTTAATAATGAGATCTATTATTTTATGAAATAAAAATGAATTATTTATATTAGTCCTAAGCTTTGTATTGCACTCAAGCTTGCGACATACACACAGCATTGCGAGTCGGTTATAAAAAATGCGATGGCTTTGAAAAATATTTTTAAAAAATTAATATATTTGAATAATAGAAAATATTATGCAATCCTTAAAAAAAATTACTGAAATTTGTTTTATTAAATTACAACTAACGCATCCAGCATTATAAAATTGTTTGTTTGGAAATTATTAAGTTTCTTTTCTTTGCTTTATGAGCGGCGCAGTGTAATATAATTTTATATCTGACTACTCAAGGTTTTTATAACAGCTTTCACAAAATAGTCAAAGTTCCGTTATCCTCCTTTTCCATATTAGTAGTTAGAATCTTACAAAACTGCGGACAAATAAATCAAATTTATTTTCAGATAAGCTTGAACGGCGTCGGTTAAAGGTGTTTTTCCAATTGACCCGCGAGTGTGAGTTCGCTTACGCGCTGTGGGGAATCATCAAGCTGAACATGTCTCTACCGTTGAGTTACCTCAGTCTTTGTACTACTTATTTGGTTATTATTATCCAGTTTTCTAAATTCATAGATTAAAGGACATGTGATATTTTTGGGCTCAAATTTTGAACCATTATCGTGTGTCGTTTTTCTGATAGAGAACATTGTCTTGAATACCTAAGCCTACGAAAACATAAAAATATTAAAACCTAAGTTTTCATTAAAAAAAAATCTAATTTTATGTTTTCACTATGTTCTATAGCAAAATATTGTAAAATATCCTTTCTTAAACGTTAAGCTGTGTCGTTAACGTTAATCATTATCGTTTGTAAATGTTTTAAAACATTTAAAAACGTTTGCGTTTTATTTATTAATATCCCTTATCGTATAAATACATAACACATTAGAGTTTTCGTGATGATGCACAAATGAGTTTTAAAAGATCATTGTTATATATTACGTTTACTTCATGCTCTTTCCTATTTTTCGATCGTCATTATGGTTTTTAAATATTAATAATTAAACTTAAAACAAAAATCATCAAAATCTTAATGCTTACGATATGACGATATTGACTCCTTCGCCTTAATGCAATTTATAAAAACAATGTTTTTTCTGTCATAGACCCAACCTCCATACAAAAAGATTACATGTCCCTTAGTAACATTTCAATAAAAACATGTTAAAATTTATTCAAGTGTTTTATTAAGTACCTAGGCAGAATATTGTAATTATTAGAAATAATAAAACATTCATTTTGTGCATAACAATCAGTATTTTTTCAAAGGGTTGAGAGGATAAAATTTTACAATCAGCTTTTGGTACAGGCAACTCAAAGATTTTGCCATCTACAGTCCAGCTAACAGTCTCCAGATTTCCCAAACCAACTTCCGAATAACCAGGATAACAGTTCAGGTTGGAGCGATCTGCATGCGCAAAGACCATGCTAGCATAGGTCATCCCATAGGACATACACAAACTTTGTAAAGTATTCTTATTTCTAAGTGATACAATTTCACTTTCGCTTCCTTTTTAAGTGGAAGAAGCGACCTTGCACGGAAGCAGTCCTGGGGCCCTAGACAAGTGGCAAACGATACAACGTTTCTATTGAACGAAATGATAATAGCCCCCCATCCACTAACGTTTATTCCTGCTGGAATGTCCAATTTTTATGGAACGAATTCTAGAGGATAGGCAATAAAATCTCTTCGTCCCCTTTGTCGCGCCTACACGACAACTAGGGACTTAGTAAGTGGCTTTTCGTTTTGTGTCAGTTTTGGATATCAGTTTTGTTCACATCTCATTTCGCTGTTATCGCTCGGCAGTATTGTCAGATGTACGATTATATTAAAGTCAGGAATCATACAATTTGTATCTCACGACCGCGAGTGAGCTATTATTAATGTTAGTGGCAGCGTGGCAGCGTCCCGAGCGGGCACTGACGCACACATAAATAATGTGCATGTATATTTACACAAACTTTTAATAAATGATTTGAAATATTAATCTTCTTAGGTATTTATACACATTAAATTTTAATAATTCCAGTAAAAAAACGACCTATGTTAATGTAGTACTTCACTTCTTCCATAAAAAAACGTACGATGTTTTCTACTGACCTCCGGTTCTTACGCTATAAAACGTCCTATGTTGACATGGAACTCAATATCTCGTAAAGTAAAATAATTAGAAACATACACTTATGAGCATTATTTAGACTCGGACCTTATAGCAACATACCAAAAATTGGTTGTCTGTAAAGTCGGTTTACTGACGATAGTTGAACGTGACAACGTCTTAAGAAAATACTGATGGAATGGTAGCATTTTTCAAAAGAAAAATTTAATTTCATTTGTTTTGCCGGCCTTACACTAGGTAACGCCGCATGCGTCATGTTTTTTCGTGCGTGCAGCCGGCTCTATCGAATTATAAGACGTTGTCACGTCAAAAAACCGAAATCTCAAGTCTCATCGTCTACACCAGGTTTACACATTACGTCGAGTTACACAGGTCAAGAACTTCGAACGCCTCTACTGAAAACTATCAATCCTGCAAACTGACTCTGTTCTATGGATGAGTCGATTTTTTTTACATTCAAATACCATCATATTTTGCTAGTGGCCAGAGTTTCCTTTTTAGCATATACATACTTGTGAAAGAAGACTCTGCTCTTCATTTAACGTAAATACTTGGTACTGCTACTTACTTGGTAATTTTTTTGAAGACATAATTTACATACAAACAAGTAAAAATAACATAAATTTATTTCAATAATATTTCTATTTCTTCATTATTGAGCGGTTTAATCTAAGTTGTTAGTGTAAATTAACACTTATGAAAAGTTTTATTGTATATATTAGTTTTTTTTATTTACTGCATTATAATATTATAGACACTAGCTAATACAACCGAAAATCTCAAATGTAGGTATGCTTAACAAAAAATCGGAAGTGGTCTACCGTTGACTCTCTCGTATACCGGAAACGACTCAAAAGTTGATAGAAACCTTATATTTTGATGTCATACATGCATGTTACATTCGGTTGCAATAAGTAAAAGCATATTCGAGTTATCGTGGTAACGCACAGACAGACACGCATACATAATCCAAAAAACAGTATTTTTGGACTCAGGGAGGCCCAAAAGTGTAGATCCGTCAAAATCTCGAGGTTGAATTTTTTGATGACTACAAGCAGATTGCAAGACTTTTCCTATTCTACGTATACGAAAAAGTAAAATCAGAGGAAAGGAAGGGGAATTGGAATCTTTTTTTCAGATTCCAATAAAACATGCCCATAAACAAGATAATTTTTTTTTTTAATTTATTAGGAAAGCTTACATGGTTAACAATAAAAAAGTTAATTACAAGCTCTCACATGTAGATAAACATAATGTTGGATATATAATGTACTCATAACTTTGATTTTATAACTAAGCATTCCTCCTGATGAAGAATGAACCAAAGTATTAATCACCTACTTATACAATTAATAACTATAAACCTATGAAAAATGTGCTTTTGTGATAGTTTGTCTGATGGATGCTATACTTGTAGTAAACAAATCGAAGTCGTGTTCAGTGCTAAACTTATTTAATAATTTACAACCACGAATGATAAACATATTGGACCTATAATTTGTTCTTGTTCGCGGGATGTGAAGCGATGGGCGCTGTCTGATCAAGTTGTTGGTTCGTAGACCAATCATGTATAAATGATTATTATATCTAGTAGTCATAAATTAATCATATCATCTAGTAATCATAGATTATATCAATCATTATATCTAGTAATACCATTAAAATTTAAAGCAATTTCCTTAATTGAAACAAAAAACGTACATACACATTAATTCGATCGCCTCGTCACTTTTGACAGGATACCTATTAACTAAATAAGCAATGTACTTCACAGAAGTAACATAAACAATTATACAAATTAATGATCTTTATCGAAGGTTTGTTGTAACTTCAAAATTAAATTAGTAATTCCTCTTATTCTCCGGCCTCCCTTGTAACTATCGCGTGCTGATCCAAAATGAGAACCAGAGAAGATGGTATTGAAACTATAACTAAGGCTGTGTCCCAACAAGCAGCAAAGCAAAACACAAGAAATGTTATGGTCAACCAAATACGGTATATAATTGTATGTAGTACATACTTTGGCTTAAATCGAGTTTATTTATTGAACTACACCAGGATTATCCATTCATATTTCTATATTTGGAGCCTATTAACGAATGTCATTGTTATATTTTACTATTATACTTCAATTGACTTGAACAGCATGTCTAATAATATGATCAAACAAACTAAAATTGTGGAGTATACATCCCTCGTAATACTAGCCATGGTGTCTAATAAATCTAGTTTTCAGAAATTGTTTGAAAATATGTGCACTTTTGACAAAGCTTTGAGCATTGAACATGATTTGGATGCGACCTTACCCATTGCCAGTATATATTATTGGATAACATTTAGTTTACTTTACTTCATAATCGAGTATATCTTACTTTTTGTGTATGTATATGATAAAAGCAGAGTTCACGAGCTTGTAACAATGATAACAGTTTATGCAGCACACATTACTCATGATATTGAACAGATATTGTATTATTCATTGATAAGAGCAATTTATATGCGACTCCGTATATTAAAAGCACATGTGGCAAATTTACGCAAATCTGATGGCAAGTTACTTAAAACGAAGACAAATGAAATCGAGGAGTTGTCGAAGAGAACACAATTAGATGTTACTTCTATGCACAAGAACTACGAGCTGTTACACAGTTGTGCAGACGAATTGAGCTCCATAATGAGTTTACCGGTAAATTCTCCTATTTATATTTTCCTTTGTAGCCTTAGAAACCCGATAGATGCTACTTTAACAATTTTTTTTGGTTTGCAGATGATAATAACGATTCTTGCATCAGTGATTTCGACTATAGTAGTACTTGAGACCTTATATAAATCTTTCCAGATTTCACCTGATGGCATAGAGGTATCTAAGTCTTGAATTTTAGTGAACAATAATAATTTCAAAACTTACAATAATGACTATGTACGAACAGGTCGCGGTGGTTGTAAGGCGCCGCTTCCCACAAGCACATGGGAAGGATGCTAGGCCAGTTGGTAAGGCGACGACGATCGGTCTTCACCTTCCCGCTAGGGGGAGGGCGGTGCGGGCCTCTAGCTATGGCTCATTGCCCGGGCTGCTTCTCAGTGGGCTTAACGCCCGCCAGTGAAAAGTGCGCTGCCTTGCCGTGGTGAGCCCCCTCTTCGCCCCTGTGCTGCGACCCTGGCTTAGGAAGCACAGCCCTCGGCGCGGTCAGCCCACCGGGTGAGATGGCGTTGGCCAAGGCCCGGTGAGCGCCTGCGAGCGGGCTGTAACTTAAACTGCCACCAGGGGAGCGGTTAGTGAAGGGGAGGGGGGGAAAGATGGTTGCTTGTATTGGTTGGGGAATCGTCGGTCGTCCGTACGCTTGGCCTCTCGGTCTCTCTCTCTCTCTCTCGCTCGGCTGCAGATGGGATGTGGTAGGTCGTGGTATGGGGCTGCGGTGGTTGTGGTTGCTGTTTTGGTTGGTTGCATTGTATGGTTTGTTGGTTGTCGAAGGTGGTAAGGCGGGCCAGCCTTACCACGGCAACCCTGGCAGGCAGCAGCGGGGAGGTAATGAGACCCAACACGGACGGCTGTAATATGTTTATTGATAATTTTGCATAATTTTATATACTAAAGTGATGTATTGTACACATAGAAAGGTTTGCGCATGTCTCTAATAGGTGTAAGTTGCCGACGATGAACGTAGCTGTAAATCAGTGGAATGTAGGTTATTGTCTCACTGCTGATCACGCAGCCGCAGAGTCCAATGTTCAGCTTGTGGCTCGAACATACTGCCGGCAGCCACAAGTGGTGTTGTGGTGGTCTTAATCTGAGTGCTGTTGATGCTGGTATAGTTCATGTTCATGCTTGAATATACTGCTGTCCCTGAGTCTAGATGCTTCTGTTTGATTGCTGTGTATACCAAGGATACGATGACGTCGCTACTTCATGCATTCTCCACAGTCAAAGGGCGACCTCTCAATTCACTGGTGGTTCCTCTCCTGCTTTGCTACAGAGTGAGGGTGTGTCATGCCATGTCTGACCTGCCTGCTGTCTACAGTGCAAGGGCGAGTTTGTCAAATATGTTTCCTCACCTGTCTTGCCACAGAGTGAGGGTTTGTCATGCAATGTCTGCCCTGCCTGCTGTCTGCAGTGCAAGAGCGAGTTTGTCAAATGATTTCTCTTACCTGCCTTGTTGCAGCGTAGTGGGATCGAAGGTAGGAGGGGATTTTAGGATAGTGCAGGATTTTGTAGAGAGTAAAAAGGATATGCACATTACGGCGCTCGCGAATCGGAAGCCACTGTAGTTCAGCGCGATAAGAAGACAGACGGTCATACTTGCGCAGGCCATAAATGAATCTAATATTCAGATTTTGCATTAACCGTTCGAGCTTATTAAGTAATTCTTGAGTCACACCCAAATAACAAACATCAGCGTAGTCGAGAATAGGAAGAAAAAAAGATTGCGCGAGCATAACTTTGGTTTTAAATGGGAGAAAGTATTGACGCCACTCGAGAGAGTGATATAAGTAATGCATATGCCTACTGACCTCGTTGGCTTGAGGTATCCAAGACATGGTAGAGTCGATTACTATACCAAGATTTTTTATTGCGTCACAGGAAGTGATGGCAGTTCCATCATAAGCGATTGAAGGCAATGAACTTACGTTAGACCAAGATTGAATCTCTGATAAGTCTTTGTTCAAGGAGGTAATAAATTCTGGTACTTCAGTCAATCCCGAATGCCTATAACTTTGCAGATCATCGGCATATAGATAGAAAGAAGAAGAGGTGACGCTAGATATTCCATTGATAATTATTATTATTATTATTTTTTTTTTGTATTTTTGCGTCATGGCAATCTGTTATCAACAACAATAAGCCTTGAGTCTATATGATGGTTTTACACTCATCGGTAAGTAGTCATTAAGGCATGTAGAGCTGATCCTTTTAGTGTGGATGGCTCTTACTCTTTGTTGAGAAATCGGGTCGTAAGAGTTGGGGGACACTGTGTCTTTTCAAACGAAGGTACTTGGTAGCACCATCACCGCTTAGAATTTGGGCTAGTTTGTTGGTATGTGACGTCAGTCTTTTCTGGTACTTTGTGCTGTACTGAGTTATTTCCTCCTTTACAGTTTTCATCTTCAGGTCGTTGTAAATGTATTTATTACTGATGTACTGAGGGATGTTAAAGACAAGTCGTAATACTTTTGACTGGAACCTTTCGAGTATTTCTATATTGCTATTGCAAGCTGTACCCCACAATTGAATACCGTATGTCCACACTGGCTTCAAGATAGCTTTGTAAATTATAAGTTTGCTGTCAGTACTCAATTGTGATTGTCGCCCCATTATCCAATTCATGTTGCGCAGTTTTGTGTCCAGTTGCCTTCGTTTGGTCCATATGTGCCTTTGCCATGTAAGTCTTCTGTCTAAGTGCATGCCCAGGTATTTAGCATGTTCTTCCTGTGGGATTAATTGATTATTGAGTTTCACAGGAGGGCAGGTATCCCTTCTTAGAGTAAACGTTACATGCGTGGATTTATTTTGGTTTGCCTTGATTCTCCAGGTTTTACGCCATTTTTCCAATTCATTTAAATGAGTTTGTAGCTGTTGAGTTGCTACCGTTGGGTTTTCATTCATAGACAGTATCGCTGTATCATCTGCGTACGTTGCTACTGTCGTGTTGTTCATAGTTGGGAGATCAGCAGTGAAGATGTTATATAGCATAGGGCCTAGTATGCTACCTTGAGGTACTCCCGATTTGATTTCGTGCAAGTCCGAAACAGCATCTTTATATTTTACCTCAAAACATCGTTTATGTAAGTATGAGCGTATTAAGAGGTAAAGCGAGTTGGGGAGAATCTTTTTTTTTTTGTAAAGCAGTCCTTCGTGCCAGACTTTGTCGAAAGCTTGACTTATATCCAGAAAGACCGCCGAGCAATATTGCTTTTTTTCCAAAGATCCACTTATGATGTCACCAATACGATGTACTTGTTCTATGGTTCCATGGTGTTTTCTGAAACCAAACTGATGACTTGGTATTATATCTTTCAGGTGTTCATGCATTCTGTTTGATATTATCTTTTCGAACAACTTGCCAGTAATTGACAGCAGACTGATGGGGCTGAAGGAGGTAGTTTCTTGTGGAGTTTTTCCTGTTTTGGGTATCATGACTACTTGCGCAATCTTCCATTGAGCTGGAAAGTGAGAAAGACGTAGACAGGCATTAAAAATTTTAACAATCGCCATAATGCCTTTTTTCGGAAGTTTTTTTAAGAGTGTTGCGTCCACCAAATCGTAGCCAGGGGATTTGCCTTCCTGAAGGTTTTGTATTTCTAGCAGAACTTCCTTAGAATTTGTAGGTTTTAAGGGCATCAGTTGTTCAACATTGTCAGTGTGGTTTCCCATTTCAAAATTGTGATCTGGGGTTACCTGCGGAAATGGCTGGAATACTTGGCTAAGGTGCTCAGCGAAAATCTTGGCTTTTTCCTCATCCGATCTGGCCCATCTTCCATCGCTGGTTTTAATCGGTGGAATTTGTATATGAGGTCGTTTAAATTTCTTTGTAGCCTTCCACAGCGAGTAATTCGTGTCAGTGGTTGGAGATAGTTTTGACAAGAATGCTTGTAAGTTGTCATTTTTAAAAGTTTTAATTAGGAGTTTTAGCTCGTTGGAAGATTTGTTAAAAGCAGCTTTGTCTCTGGGATATCTTGTTCTATGCCAAAGTTTTCCAAAATTCCAATCAGTACTTCTGTTATATAGTTTTAATGGTTATTTTGCTTATAAAATGATTAAGTTTTTTTCTGTGTATTTAGTCTATTATGCTCAGAACCTTACTTTTTTTTTTAACAAAAATGACAATAATGATTTGAATTTTGCTAATCCAACTGATAAATTGTGAAGTATTCTTTGTGTTCGTTTTCAGCTTCATGCTATGATATGTGTATCGCGCTGTCTGAAGTACTGCTCATTACTATTCATAACTTGTTACTACACCAGTTTGACCACGTCTCAAGTCTCACATATACGTACCACGCTCCATGATGCCATGAACTCTCAGCAGCTTGGTAAGTTTTATATTTGATATCAATTTGGTTGGTGGCTTCTGCTAAGTGAAAAATTTATTTCTAATAGCATTACAACGGTTGTTATCAATGACACAAATAACCGATGCTAAGCAATGAGAGCGCATAAAAATGCTGAACACAAATGCAATCACGTTTAGGATTATGAGCGTGATTAAATGATGTACTTATTGTGTATTCCTTTTTGTAAAATAATCATTACAACGTGTGGCGATCAAGCTAGTTAAATATAAAAGTAATCATAGTGTATAAATTGTTACTGGATAGCGGCACAGGACGCTACAGGAAGTTTTTTCCCGTCTGTAATATTTCAAATGACCTACCAACCTTTTCGCGTATGTTCCAATGTAGTGCCTGCTTTCCCACATGTGCTTTTTTATTTTTGGTTTAGTGATGAGCGAAGCCAAGGTCACCGACATAGCCCAAATAATTGTGAACCTAAAGTAGCAAAGAGCAGGGCACATTGCGAGGAGACATTGGGGCCGTAAGGTCCTCGAGTGGCAACTACGTACTGGGAAACGCAGCGTGGCCTCCCACAAGGTGGACTGACGATCTGGTAGAAGTCGCGAGAAGCCGCTGGATATGGGTAGCGCAGGACTGACAAGTTTAGAGATCTGTTGGGGAGACCTTTGTCCAACAATGGGTGTATTTCGCTAAATAATAATGATGAGCGAATCAGCAGTATACGGAAAAACATAAATTTGTTTACGTTGTGATGTCTTCCTATTATAGAAAATATTGTCTGTAAATGTCTTTTAGTAAAAAATAACCACACATTTCTATTCCTGTACAGCGAAGATTCGGACAATATTCTTTATAACATTTCTATTTTCAGATAAGCTGGAGCGGCGTCGTTTAAAAGTGTTCTTCCAATTGACACGAGAAAGTAAATTCACTTATACGCTGTGGGGGCTCATCAGGATAAACATGTCCTTACCGTTAAGTTATATCAGTCTTTGTACTACGTATTCTGTTATTATCATGCAATTTTCTAAATTTATTAGTTAAGATTGAGAAGCGTAAACTTTTGATAATATTAGTATAAGCTAACATGATTTTAGTTTCACTTACAAATAGCTATGCTGTACTGTATGCTGTGTTTACCTCTATTTAGTCAAAACGCTTATATAAGATTTTATATTTTATAAGAAGAAACTAACAGTGACTTTAATAATTCTCTCCATACTACACATAGATAATTATATCAACAAAAAAATGCTATGTCTTCATTTTATCATTTATTTTCATCTTTCATAATAATTTGATTTTTTCTTTACGTACCTACTATGCGTAAGAAATGATTAACAGTACTATAACTTGCAATAGAAGCATTCTATCAAGCTTCCTATATCTGCTTCGCTCGCCAATTATCCAAACATTCCTTTATGTCAGATAAAATTATATTAATCCTCATTGTAAAGAACTTATTAAAGTTAATCTCAAATCTAGTTTTTGATCTTTTATTTGACTCTAACTAATCTGATTTACCTAAAGAATGGGGCCATTGCCGATGGGCCCAATATAATTTTAAGTGGGTATAAGTTTATGATCAAACGAAGAGGAGTAGGGCTGACCGGGGCTAATTGACTATCTTTTCGTATTTTACACACGTATAGAAAAATAAACTATTAGGTTTAAAAAGATTAAGGAGAAGCTTAAAATTATAGAAAGGTTCATCAGCTATCTAAATAAACAGTCATAAATGTAAATTTGTTACTAAAAAGCGTTTTTTTTTAACCACGCTGATCAAAAATAGTCTGCCCTGTGGCCGGGGTAAGTTGGCCATATATCTGGGGCAGTAGACTTACGTACATAGCAAATTTTTTTTTGACGGGACTTTTTTTTCCCTGACACTGTCGCCTGATCTTAAACCCGGCGTGAATGAGGTGAATAATTGTTACACCAGCTGTGAGGTGGGTATGACATACCCTAATATAGATTTGTCGATTTGAATAGTTGAAATGACTTAAGAATAATACTTATTACTGTAATTTATTAATTAGCATTAGAGAAATGAGGAAAGATGATAAAATAACCATGTTATATTGGTTTTGTTGCACTTACGTGCAACAAAATCAACTCACCTCGTAGGTGTCGATTCTTAATATATCGGTATATAAAAATAAGATTAGATAAACAAAACCTGTAAATATAATTTGAATGTATATTTCATAAGCTATATTTAATCTACTCTAAACATCGATAAACGAAGTATTGGTGACAATAGATTCATTTCTTCGAAACTTCCCTGGTTTCTCGTTTTTACGTCATACGCCATTTCTGTGACTATGCAGAGTGTTCAGAGTTAATTCGATCATTGTTTATTGAATAATTGATTAATCTTACTGATTTATTGACCCTTAAAATAAAGCTGATTTCCCCAAAAATTTTAGCTGTTTTGATTAAAAATTTTAGCATTTTGTTTTCAATTTGTAAAATCAATAAACCAATATCTATCACAGTAAAAACGGGTTTAATGTAAGCTAGGTTCTTCTTAAAAACACGGGGTTAAAAAATATTGTTTACAAATTGTAGATTTTGATTAGGGAGTTCTGAACTAAAGTGTACCGGTGAGTCGATCTCATTGCACGTAAGTGTAGTTATAAAAGTACTCATATTTCTTTAAAAGACATAGTAGCCTATTTTGAGCACAAATTAGAAACTATGAAACTATGACTTAATCTCTAAAAATTTGGCAGATTGAAAACAAATGTGTACAAAATATTAAAGAATAAATTAGTTTTATATTATTTAGCTGCGCGTCAGGATCATCCTCCCACGCGCGATCCGCCTCCTCCTTCTACGAGATGACGTCCTCGCAGAAGGAGGCGACCGCCGCCCAAGCCCCCTCGCTCCCCAGCATGGTGTTTACCACACTGGGAAGCGAGACGTCCGGACCTACCGCCGTGACAAGACTACGGCGCCACCCAGACCACGCCGGACACACCTCGAGAGTGTGTTGGGCCGTGTCCTCCGCAGCGCCGCAGTCCTGGCACGCCGGGCTCTTCTCTCGTCCGATCCGGTGCAGGTACGATCCGAAGCAACCATGCTCGGACAGCACCTGCACGAGTCGAAACTTACCGAGTGGTAAGCTCGCGCCACCCGCTGCGCGATGGCCCTTTGGGGCGCCCTCAGGGCGGAGGCGTTCTCCCTCCTTTGTAGGCAGTCCGCCCAGATGGGCGCCCCGTACAGGGCCATGCTCTTCAAGATGCCGGCATATAATCGCCGGCACCGCTCACTCCCCACTCTTGGCTCATGCCAAATTTGAGAGGGCCGCTCTCAAATTTGGCATAAGCCAAAAGAGGGCCCCCGCCGCCTTCAGCAGGCGCGCTGACAGTCCACTAAAGTGCGGACCAAAGCGCCACATGCTGTCCGGCGTAATGCCCAAATATTTCATCGATTCGATCGATCCTGACGCCCGCCACAAAAATTTGGGCATCAGGCAGGGGCGCTGCCGAGGCCCGTGGAAGAACACGGTCTCGGTCCACCCTTAGCCCCAAGCGGTGGATCTTCCCCGCAACCAAGGAGCCGCCCGCTGAGGCCAGATTGGCTGCCGTCCTAAAAGACCCTCCCCGGTCTGTGAGGAGAGTGTCATCCACATAGCAGATGACACTCGTGCCCCGGAGGAGAGTGCCCCTCAGCAGCCAGTCGAATCCGATGTTCCACAGCAAGAGTCCCAGGACAGACCCCTGTGGAACACCGGACTCGACGGCGTACCGCCGGACCTGGCCAGCTTTGTTTTCGAGGAAGGACCGTTCGGTCCTCCAGGTAGCTAGGTAGGAAGCCCCTCAGGAGCACACAACTGCCCTGATCCAACCCTCCTCAAATGGCTACTTCAAACATCACACCGGAACACGGCATATACCGTTTGGCGGAGCGTCTTTCTTTGGGGGTGGTGACAACCACGACCGAAGTCTACCACCAGGAGAGTAGCTACTCTTTGGCACCACCGAGGGGTCACTTGTAGGGTCTCGAGGGTAAACCTACGGAAGCGAGTAGCGTTTACCCCCCAAAAAAAAACTTTTAGTAATCAAAATCTAGCTATGTGATGCTGGGAGAGTAGAATAGCATCACCCCATATCCTCCAATCAGATGGGTGTAGTAGAAGGCGACTAATGGATCAGCAAAAGTGTATCGATCACCTTGTAGTCCGTCCACCAATATGCAATGGGCAAGCGTTGTGGACTACTGCCTCGACCTCTTTCATGACAAGGAGAGGCCTTGTATCCCAGCAGTGGGTTGAATTATAAAAGTTCAAGTTCAAGGAGATAAATTCTGACTGTGTCATCACAATTTTATTTTATATTTATATTATATATTGAAACAAATATTATGTATTTTTATGAGAAATGTCAAACGCATATTATCAATACTAGGAAGAAAGTGATACTTGCCCGTGGTCTCCCAGCCTAGCCCCCGTGGGGTTCAACGACATTTTTTTTGCATGTTGAACCCCTTTATAAATCTTCTTATTTAATATACCTATTATGCCCGTGGTACCACGTCTCAAAGAAAAATTTTAAATCTGGCGATTAACGGGGGTACCACGGGCCAAATAATTTGCTCATGGTACACCATGGTCCCCCTTGGGGGATTCAAGGGCAAAAAAACGGTCGTGGTACCCTACTAGGGAGACTGGACCCGGGGACCACGGGCAAGTAGCGGAAAAAACACGATCTGATTGAATGTAAAACATATTCGTTTGTGGACCAATGTTTACGTTTTTACAATAAGCTTCCAATAATAAATAAAAAAAAAAAATGTAAAATCTAAATTATGGAAAAAGCTTATTACAAGATAAATGATTAATTAAATGATCAAGATGCGTGGAAGTAAAATCTGCCCAAAATTTACGCATTTAAAATTGTAATTTATTCAATTTGATATATCTATTGAACTGTAATGATGTTTTGAAATCATTACGAAATTGTAAAGTGTGGAGTTTCTTTCGCCATTTCTTCGCTGTCTCAGCATAACAATAATTATATTTAAGAAAAATAATTATTTCGTCCCGAAATGGTGGTAGGGCTTTTGACGATTAAAAAGTACTTAGCAAAGCCCATTTATATAAAAAGCTTTTTCATTTAATTTCAAAGGCTGCTTTGAGGAATCAATATCGTAATAATTTTGGTAACTTTTGAGAACATAAGTGCAAAATAATACAAGTTGATCATAGTCAACCTAACCCAGCTGGTAATAAATAACCTACCAACCCCGAAAGTAGGTCTGATACTATAGCAAAAGCATCGCAGAATCAATGCATAGTCCATGTAGGCCACGGCAGACTAAACGTTACCTTACAGAAGACCAGTTATATAACACTACACTTTTGTGGTGTTGTGTTTTGTAGGTGACTAAGGCTCGCATTTATTGTAAACTAACCTAAATTACCGAATAAACATTATTGATTTTTTGACAGGTTGCCAGCCTGTCGCCAACACAAATGGGAAACCTAACTTAAAAACGCACCAATCCTTCAGTAAACAAACAAATACCAGTAACCAGGACTGATATTCCACTTTATAGAATTTCTGCAGTTCGGGTTTTACCATCACGTAGAACCTTATCTTATCAGCCAAGAGACGCCAACTGTTGAACATAGGCTTACCCCAAGGATCTCCAACCCGATCGATTCTGCGCTGCCCGCATCCAGCGGCTTCCCGCGACCTTTACTAGATCATCGGTTCACCTAGTGGGGGGCGTTGTGTCTCCCGGTACGCAGCCGCCATTTGAGGACCTTTCCACCCCAACGGCCGTCAGTTTTCCTCACAATGTGCCCTGCCCACTGTCACTTAAGGTCGGTGACCTTGGTTCTTCTGTGGATCTCATCATTTCTAATTTATGATCACGAAGAGAAACTCTGAGCATAGCTCTCTCCATTTCCCTTTGAGTGACCTTAAGTCTTCGTATGAGGTCAATTATAAGCGGCCAAGTTTCGGTTTCGTAGGTAACATACATGTTTAAAGACTTTCGTCTTGAGACACTGCCGTGCGGTAGAGGCGCTGAGAATGTGCCGCGTAGTTTTCCGATCGCTGCGCTGCCCAGCCGAGTTAGTCGTTCTTTCTGGAAGTTTGACTTACCCAGTTGGACTGCTGGTCCCAGGTAAACATAGTCGTCGACTACTTCCAGTGTAGAGCTTCCAACATTTACAGGAATTCCAGCCTTCACAGAGTAGTATTTGCTATATGTAAATAGGAAATTTTAAAAATGCCTGTATTGGTAGAATCTTACAAAGTGACCATCTAAGGAAAGGATCGGCTCAAGACCTCAATGGGCCCGAGCCTTTTGTAGGATTATCTAGGAGTACCATAAAAATGGCACTAAAGGAGTATTGTCAAAAGAGGCACCTCAGGGAATGTTTGTCTACTCCCCGACTGACACACTCATAGAAATTTTTAGGTCCGATCCTTTCCGTAGAATCTTACAAAGTGACCATCTTTTAACATGAAGTAATTTGATTGAATGATTTTTAGAAACTGATTTTTTTAAACTATTTTATAGATTTCACTGCATAGTTTCTCTACTGTGCGGTCTGTAACTTTAGAAAGGTCGCTTTATTCATCAATATTGACTTAGGTCAGACCACCTTATTAATTATAATATAAATTGGATGCAATACGATGCCAAGTAGTCGTTAATCATAACAGTGAGTAGGTACCTTCTCTATAATTAATTTTATAACGTAGGAGAATTATCTCCTATACGATAAAAATTATTTTATCGTTATAAACTTCAAGCGAACTGTGGTTACCAGCAGTATAATACACAAAAATATATAGCATTTTGGCTCCTTCCAGCAATGTCTATTATATTTCTTTTTGCATTATTTTGGATCAGAGTTTTTAGGATTAAATATGAAACAGAACTTTGGCATAGGAAAAGAGTAAAACCTTGAGGGCATGACTGATGTAAATTAAGTTACAGGTTATATAATTACGTGACAAGAGGTGTGGTTAGAGAAGATAGTTCCAACAATAGAGTAAGTGGTCAAAGGGTTTGGTCATGTGTGAACATAATTATATTTACAAAAATCGGGAATGATCGCCCCTTGACTTTCTCGTATACCGGAAACGAATCAAAAATTGATAGAAGCCTTATATTTTGATGGTCACCCATCCGAGTACCGATCACGCACTTGGTTGCTTAACTTTCGTGATCAACGACTCAAAAGTTGATAGAAACCTTATATTTTGATGCTATATGTATGTTAAATTTGGTTGCAATAAGGTAAAGCATACTCGAGTTATACACAGACACACACAAACAGACACACACACAGACATAATTCCAAAAAAAATATTTTTGGACTCAGGGAGGTCCAAAACGTGTAAATCCGTCAAAATCTCGAGGTCGAATTTACTCTATACTACGTATTACGAGAAAGTAAAAATGAGTTACGAATAGAAAGTGACTGATGTGAGACAGGGTGTCACACTGCACCCTGACCCGGCTATACACAGGGGCAGGTGATCAGATATAAAGAATAAGAACCGACCTAAATAATATGTACAATAATTTACAAGTTAAGCTTCAAATGAACACAAACTGAAATATTTACACAGCTTTATTTAGTTTACCTAGTTACATAAACAGAAAACTTAATTAAGTACCTAATTTAAATATGAAAAAAAAACAATAATTTTCATAGAAAATATTTACAAGAAAGAAAAAAAATATATACAATACCAGAAAATGTTAATATAAAAAATATGGATCCCTATTTCTTTGCTCTTTTAAAGCATTTACGTGGAAAAATAAACAAAATATCAGAGAAATAAATTTAACCTTCTTACTTGAGATCTGGTGAAAAAAAATAGGAACTTAAAAATCTTATCCCGCTTTGGACTTGGATCTTCCAACGCCAGCACCCTTCAAGTCGCTTTACATAATTATAAGAGTTGACAGTATGTATCGGTATAAAAAACGTATCCCTCCTCAGCCCTCCTGAAATAATTTTAAATGAGGAACAGGGTAAATAAACCAAATAAAAAAATTAGGAAAAAGTAACAATGATTTTTACAAATACGTACCCGTTGTAAAATTTTTTTTTTTTTTTTTTTTTTTGTATGACTACTGCAGTTTGCCGCTGATGGCATTCACTGCTCCACCGGATTTTTTGAGAAGGCGAAAACCTTGGGGGGTCCTCAAGCCTGTAGGGCGGACGTTCCTAGGGGATTACTGGGCGACCGAGCATCTTCCCCATGGGGAGTCTCTCGACCGCCTAGCGTCCCTAGGTCGCCCTGATCGGAAGGGAGCGACACGCCCGAGGGTGCCTCTAAAGGCTCGGACCTCGGCTCGGGCGCATCGGGTTGTGGGGGACACGGCGAGAAGCGCCCCGGCACATATCTGTACCGGGTATAGCGCGTCGTGTGTAGACCGGGTCGACGCACCCTTGTTCGACGAGTGCGGTGATTAAAAGGTGTGACACTAGTGCGTGAGTGTGAAGTGTTGTTGTGAGGCGGTAACGAGGCATTTGCGCTCGTGATTGAGTCGTCGGCGTCCAGTAGGACGTTTTTTGGACGGCGCGAGGCGCGCGCGGCATCTCTATTAGCACAGTAACTAGAGGATTTGACTACGAGTGGGTTTGGATGGTGTGGAGCTTTATCGAAGTAGCGCCTAGACGCTTCCTTCATGAAAGAGGATATGGTTGGGAGATCGAAATCTCTATGGAGATCGACATTGCGTATGTACCAGGGGCAGCCTGATGCCATGCGCAGAAAGCGGTTCTGAATGACCTGCAGTTTTTTGATATTTGTGGGAGCCGCGTGTGCAAAGACAACGCTAGCATATGTCATGATAGGTCGTACACAAGCTTTGTAAAGCGTCCTCTTATTTCTAAGAGACATTCTACTCCGCTTGCCTATAAGGTGGTATAGGCGACCTAGGACGAAGTAGGCCCTATCTCGGACTTCCTTGATGTGGGGTGCAAACGTTAGTTGTCGGTCAAGGGTGACCCCCAAGTATTTGGTCTTTTTGACTAGGGGTACCGGTCGGTCGAAGACGGATATGGTGGGCAGTGTGTGGCCTAGGAATGAACCCCTACTAAAGTACATGGCAGCACTTTTGTCCGGGTTCACTTCTATGCGCCACTTGCGAAACCACTCTGATACGGAGTTGGCCGCGGCTTGCAGCATGCGTGCTACATGCGGGCGGTTCCTATGCGAGTAATAGATGGCCGTGTCGTCTGCGAAGAGCGCGAGCTCGGTACCTTCGGTTTTTGGGATGTCGTTCACATAAAGTGAGAAAAGTAGCGGCGAGAGCACGGATCCCTGTGGAACTCCGGCTCGTATCGGTCGGGGAGTGGAGCGCGCTCCCTCGACGCGGTAACGGAAGGAACGGTTCGACAAGTAGTCTCGTAAGATGAGTACGAGTCTGTCCGGCACATTGAGTTTGTATAGCTTGTAAATTAAGCCATTGTGCCAGACCTTGTCGAACGCCTTCGCCACGTCGAAGAAGAGCGCTCCAGTACCTATCGGACGTCGGGCGCTGAGGCCCTCGAGGACGTGCTCCGTTAGGCGGTGCACTTGATTGATACATGAGTGTCGAGCTCGGAACCCGAACTGCTCGTCAATAAGGGTGCTAGTTGCAGAAGTGAAGTCTATTAGTCTAGCCAGTAGTACTCGCTCGTAGAGCTTTCCTATGGAACTGAGTAGACTAATAGGCCTGTAGCTAGAAGGGACCGCGGGGTCCTTACGGGGCTTACGGATGCCGATAACGTCGGCGTCCTTCCACATAGCGGGGAAGGCGCCGTTCGTCATGGCTGCGTTAAAGATGGTGACTAGCAACATTAAAAGTTGAGCAGGAAGAATTTTGAGCACCCTGTTCGAGAGGCCGTCTAGGCCAGGGGCTTTGCGGGGACGGAGATCCTTGACTAACGTTTGCACCTCATCGAGGGTAACCGGTCTAAGTGGAGGCGATGCGAGCGGTAGTGAGGAGAGTCTTTCGACCTCTTCGTCTACGTGCTGAACATGGGCCGGGTCCGCGGGTTGGGTACTTGGAGAGCACTGGGCTTCCAGACTGTCGGCTAGACACTCGGCCTTCTCGTCGTCGTCAAAGGCAACGGTGAGGTCGGGACGGCGGAGCGGAGGTAGGGTCGACTCTTTGTCCGACTTGAAGGTTCGAGCCAGGCGCCAGTAGGCCTGGTGCGATGGCTCGATGTCCTTAAGCAGGTCGTCCCATCGACGGTTCCGTAAGTCCTGTATGCGTTGCTTTACAGTGCGCTGTAAGGCCCGCATGCGAGACCGGTTGCCGTCGGTGGGGTAAGAATCGTAGGCACGGGTTGCCGCGTTCTTGGCCCTCAGCAGCCTCCTTATATCGTCAGGAAGCCTCCACCGGTGGTTGTCCATCGATGGAACCTCCCTAGACGCCGCGCTGACGGCGGACTGAAGGTGGTTGGTGAGGGCCCCGACCGCGTTCTCCGTGTCGAAGGAAGAGGTAAGGTGATCGGGAATCGAGTCTAGCGCCGGGCTGTTCGGACTCTCGAGCAGCTCGCTGAGTTTGTCCCAGTCGGTCACTGTTCTCGTGGAGGGGGTCTGGTCCGTGGGGGACCCTAGGTGGAGGACGACCGGGCGGTGATCCGAGCTCAAAGCATGAATCGTTTCTATTGAACGCAGCGGTAAGACTACATTCCGTAGAAGCGCCATGTCTAGGAAGCTCGGCGCGTGCCGGGGGTCGGGCGGGAAGTGGGTAGGAGTGAGGGGGGTGATGATCTCGAAGAGCAGCCTGTCGGAGAGGCTGCACATCGCCGTACCATTGGGGTTCGTCGATGTGCAGCTCCACCGCGTGTGTCTACTATTGAAATCGCCGCCCAAAATGACGGCGTCCCCAATAGCGTACAGCGCTTCGAGATCGCCCCTGACAAGGTCTTGGAGGGTGAGAGGTATGCCGAGCCTATAACTATAGACTGGTGACCGGTCATGGCTAGCCGACAGAGAGAGACTTCTAAGTTCTCGAGCGGGGGAGGGTCTAGCGGGCTAGCCCTATCGTTACGTACGTTGTTGTAGCCACTTATGCGCGGCGTGCGCAATGAGGGCTTTAGGAAAGTTTCCTGTACTAATAGGATGTCGATCGCGTGCTCGACCAGGAAGTCTGCGATTTCGTCGCGTTGGGAACGGAGACCGTTAGCATTGAAAAATGCTAACGTTAATGATCGCGGTTTTATCCTATTTAACGCCGTCTCTTTAAATGTTTAAATTTAGGGCACGGAGAGAGTCTAGCAAAGTCTTGTACTTTACTATGATTGACAGGGTCGCGGCAGGCCCGCGAGCGACCCGGAGTTCTGTTGCCAGCGATAGGACCTCGTCGGTGTTAATCGCCGAGAGACCCATCGCCAGCTCCAGAGCCCCTTCTAGGTCGGGCACGGGCTGCGGGGTGGATGGGGGGGCCCTGGCCGTCGGGGTGGCTACCTGAGGGGCGGCCACCTTAGGGCGGGGTGTTTGGGTCGGGGGTGCGGGCGGGGGCGCGGTGGAGGTCCTGACGACCTGTGCCCAGCCAGTCCTTCGGGCGGGTGGTGGGTTCCCAGAGGGAGCCCCTGAAGGGGGCATGTACTCCTCTGGGGCGCGCGCCTCGGGCCTTTCCGGCATGCGCGGCGCCTTGGGGCACCCGCGGAAGTTCGCGGGGTGCCCCACGGTGCCGCACAGTACGCAGGCTGGAGGGTCCGAAGGCACGGGGTCTTTTGGCCGGGGACAATCGACGGTGCCATGGTCCCCCTGGCACTTGACGCACCTGGGGCGGGCATAGCAGTGCCGTCTGGAGTGTCCCCAGTTCTGGCAGTTGTGACACTGCGCTATGTTGTAGTCGCGTCTGTGGGAGGGCTCGACTCTGAGGCCCGAGATGCGGCATATGTGTCGCAAATTGAAAATTCGCTTACCCTCGGGGGTGAAGTCGAGGACAATTTTGTACAGCGACGTACGGGACTTCCGGTGTCCTAAGACGGGGTGCACCTCGTGTGCGGGGAAGCCTTGCGCTTTTAGGTCGGCAAGGATATCGGATGGGGTAAGTTGGTTTTTGGGAAGTCCGCGAACCACTACCCGGAGGAGACGCTCCTCGGGAAGCGTATAGGTGTGGTAACCTATATGCTTCTCGCGGAGAAAGGTGGATAGGCGCCTGTGGCACTCCGAAGTCTGCACGTAAACCTTGACGCCTTGGGCGCAAGTTTTAGCGCGCAGAAAGTTTATGTGTGCCGCGTCTAGTTGTGCTGACACACAGGACCAGGTGTTGTCGTCCTGGATGACTATCGGAGGCGGCATCTTTCCGGTGGATTGGCTGGGCGCGGGCGCGGGGCGCGGCGACTTCGGGCGCCGGGGCGCGGAGGCGGGTGGAGAGGGGGCCGTTTTGGCGGCCTTTGCCGGTGTGGCTGCGGCCGGAGGGGCTGCGGAGGCCTTGCGCTGCCGCTTCTTCTTTCCCGTCACCAGCGTGAACTCATCCGAGTCGTCGCTGTCTGACGGGGAAGGAGGAGACGGTGGCGTGGGTGCGGGCACGACCCCGCAATCCATAGGATCGGCAGGGCTGAGTGGGCTGTCCCGGTCCAATGGATCACGGTTAAGTGAGTCGGCGGACCCGTATATTGATGAAGGACGCGATAACAGGATGGGAGACCTGTCACGAGTGGAGGGCGCTGAGGGCGCGAGCGGTCGCGCGGATGGACGCGCGGAGGGCGCGGGTTTACGCGCAGATGGCGCGGGTTGACGCGCGGATGGCGCGGGTGGACGCGCGGATGGTACGGATGACGCGGGTGGACGCGCTGAAGGCGCGGGTGGACGCGCTGAAGGCGCGGGCGCGGAAGGCGCGGGTGGACGCGCTGAAGGCGCGGGCGCGGAAGGCGCGGGCGGCCGGGTTTCCCCTTGAGGAGGGGCCGGCGGGGCTTGCGCGGCTTGGAAGGCCGCGAAGTGGGACTCGAAGTCGGGGATGTTCGCCGATAAGTAGGCGAACAGTGCCCCGAGGTCAATTTTGGCGGAGTCCATATCGGCGAGCGTTAGTCGCCCGCCGATAGGGTGTGTGACCACCCTCCCCGTCGGTGGCGACAGGGAGGCGTGTGTACCTTATGTGGTGTGTACCTCGACGCAGAGCGTATGTAGGATTGGGCCTCCGAGGAAACTTAATTCCTCGTAGGAGTGTACCTATGCGACCACTAGGGCCGGAGGACGTCTTTTTGACGGCTCTTGGGCAACGTCAGCGGGACTGGAGTGGGGCGTGGCGAGGGGAGCCCCCAAGGCCAAGGTTCCCAAACCCTTCCGAAATTTGCTTCCCCAGAAGGGTGGACAGCGGGCAGTCGGGTCAGTGCCCCGTTCACTGGCGTTGTATCTTAATCGTTTCCAGCAGTGCACGGCTTTCCAATGAAAGTCTTGTCAAAGGACAATGCGAACGAAACGTCAACGGCGCAATGAAAATTGCACCGAAAACTACGAACGCGGCGAGCTGACAAGCGGATGTCGTTGTAAAATATGCTGATACTTTAGCTATTTATAGTAATAGTGTTGGTATATACAAAATGTTGTAGATGTGGGTACATAAACTGTAATTACATAAATACATATTATTTACATAGTTCCAATTAAATAGTTATGAAGAGAAAATAAATGTACCTATAAATTATTAAAGAAAACTTACCAAAAGTGTGGAATTTATACAATATCTAATGCATCGTCAATTGCATTTGTTACAGTTTTTAATAAAAATAATCTTGAGCTGTTGTAAAAGTAAGCAAACTCAAATTTACAAATAAAAATCTCATGAGCTCAATGTTTTGCCTCTGTTTTCAAAAAAATGGTTCCCGCCAGAGAGAAATTTTTTAACTTCCCGATCAACGCATGCGCGGAAAACTCACGCACTCACGAGCTCACTGAAAGAAATCTAATGAACCGTGTACTCATTTGTGATTCTTTATTACGACGTAATGAAACCGAACCATTTTTGAAGAAGCTGATAACTGGTGATGAAAAGTGGATCACGTACGACAAGAACGTGCGAAAAAGGTCGTGGTCAAAGGCCGGTCAGGCTTCACAGACTGTGGCGAAACCCGGGTTAACTCGCAACAAGGTGATGCTGTGTGTGTGGTGGGATTGGAAGGGCATTATTCATTATGAGCTGTTACCACCAGGCAGGACCATCGATTCTGAACTCTACTGCGAACAACTGATGAGATTAAAGCAAGAGAGAAAGCGGCCGGAATTAATCAACAGAAGGGGTGTGGTTTTTCATCATGATAAAGCTAGACCTCACACATCTTTAGCCACTCAGCAAAAATTAAGAGAGTTTGGCTGGGAGGTGTTAATGCATCCGCCGTATAGTCCTGACCTTGCACCTTCAGATTTCCACCTGTTTCGGTCTCTTCAGAATTCTTTAGGCAGTGTCAGGTTAACATCACGAGAGGACTGCCAAAACCACTTGTCGCGGTATTTTGACCAGAAGTCCCAAAATTTCTATAGCAATGAGATCGTGTCCCTACCTACAAGATGGCAAAAAGTTATCGAACAAAATAGTACCTACATACTTTAGTTAAATGTAAATAAACTATATTAAAAAATGTTTTGAATTTTCTTAAAAAATGCGAAGAAACTTTTTCCCCAACCTATTATATAAAGAAAAGGCTACCGAGAAAAAGCTTATTTTCCTTAAAATTTCGGAGATATGCCAAAAAAACACTTAATCCTACAAACTTAAAACTAACTTAGAACTAAACGGCAGCAGGACGGTACAAGAGAGAGCAGGAACTCAAAATTGTTGAGCATGTACGAGTATCATAACAGTAGACTATAAATGTGATCTCTGCCTACCCTTCTGGAAGAAAGGCGTGAATATATGTGTGTATGTATAATTGCAATTGTGGCACTTCTTTCTTAGTTAGACAAAATTAGTATCTCGAACATTCATGATCGTACGAAGCTCAAGAGGTTTCATCAGTGATTAGTTTTTCTTTTTTCTCTCCCTTTCTCTTTGATGAATAATTAATTTATTACCTAGTATTTCGTACAAGCAAGTGACAAAATTACTAGGGCATAAAATAATTTATTACATTGGATAATATTATCAATAATTGATGATAATTTTAATATTTATTTATCACTCAATAAAATGCATGATAGAAAATAATATGTGGCAATAAAGAAATTGAAGATCAATATCTATTGTTCGTCATTAATGGTATACGTGGGACGCACTGAAAGTTTCCGGAATGAATAAGAAAAAATACTATTAAAGGTCAAATATTAATTTATTGTTTCTCAAAATATTCTCCCTTTGCGTAAATACACTTTTTCATTCGATGAAACCAATTTTGAAAACTTTTGTGCCACTCTTCCGTAGTGACCTTAGAAACGTGTTTTTCGTACGCTTCCATAGCCTCTTCTCGTTGACCGTTTAATAAGATCTCAATTTTTGGGAACAGAAAAAAGTCACAAAGTGCCAGGTCGGGACTGTATGCAAGATGGCTCATAAGTACTACGTTTTTCACCTTCAAAAATTATTTTGTCTGTCTGGCCGTGTGGGAACTAACATTGTTGTAGTGATGTGATGTTACGGCGCTTACGGTTATTTTTACGGAGTTCGTCAATAATTTCTGGAAAACAAATGGTCGTATAGCAGTCACTATTCACGGTACGACGATTCTCTAAAGCAACAGTAGCCACGTGTCCAGTTTTATTAAAAAAAGAAGCAATCATCCTCTTAGATGCACTTTTCACGCGCGCTGCTTTGGTTGGTTTCGGCTCATCTTGAAATACCCTTACGCTATATTCGGGATCGTAGCAATAAATTCATGTTTCGTCACCTGTTACTATTTCACACACCAAATTTGACGTACCTTAGTTGAATCTGGTGAAAATGCCACTCCACCAAGTGACGAGGTCCGTTTTTTGAGCCTCGGTCACATTGTGTGGGATCCACTGAGAGCACGCTTTGTCACACCGAAATGTTTGTGTAGGATTGATTGTATTTGAGTCATACCTATATCTAAGGATGCGCGAATCTCATGGTAGGACACATGCCTGTCTGTTTCAATCATAGGGCGCACAGCATCGGTGTTTTTGTTGTTCACAGCGGTGGACGGGCGACCATCACGAGATTCTTCACTAATATTGACACGACCGCGCTTGAATACTGCAAACCAGCTATAAATTGTCGTCTTGCATGGTGCTTCATCACACTGTGCTGCACACTACAAATCGTAAAAAATCATGCTACGAAAATTTTCCCGAGTTAAATCCATGTTAATGTAGAAACGCAATTTTTTAAATGGTGGCACAATGTAAAATCAATTGACAGTCAGATGAAACAAACTGCATTCCACAGCAAAAGAGCTACATTTTCAAATGTTGTTCCTTTTTAAATTATTTATATAAGTGGCCAATTCCGGAAACTTTTAGTGTGACCTATGTAGTTGACATGTTTCTTAATAATGTATTCATTTGAATACAGAGTTGCTATTTAGAAACTCTTGTGTTGTCAACATGAAGTTCAACGAAAGTGAAATCAAGACGATGTCTGAGACGGTGTCTAAGGCAGTGTCTATACAAGTAACACCAGCCGGAGAGAAGAAAAATGCAAGAAATGCCATAGCCCACCAAATACGATATATGATCTTGTTTGCTGCACATCTCGGTATAAATCGAATTTACTTGATGAAATATCGAAGAATTGTAAAACTGTTCTTTCATCTATATTGCTTGGGTGTTAATATTTTAAGCGTTTACTTTTTGATTGATTTCGATGAGAGGAAAGCTTCTCACAAAAGGATCAGATACATTGGCGTTGCTGCTTATCTTTCTCTGGTTATCATTGCTATGATATCAAAGAAGTCCAACATGCAGAAGCTATTTGACGATATATGTGATTTTGATAAAGCTTTAAATATTACGAGAGATTTAAATACTATATTACCCGTAAAAAGAGAATGGTTTTGGATAATAATGAGCTACGCTTATTCTATACTAGAATATGCCTTTTCGGCTGCTTACATATACGACGCTCGCAAAATCAGCGAGGTGGCAGTATTATCATTGACTTATGTAACACACATGGCCCACGATGTCGAACAATTATTATTTTGTTCTCTGATAAGAACAATATTTGAGAGAGTACGTATATTAAAAGCGCACGTCGCCAACGTACTGACACCCGAAAACAAAAAGTCTAAGGGGAAGTCAGATAAAATAGAAGCTTTGTCGCAGCGAGCAAATCTTGACATTACTGCTTTGCACAAAAACTACGAGTTGTTACATAAATGTGCGGATCAACTGAACGCAATTATGAGCCTACCGGTACATATTTTTTTTTATTATTAAGAAAATATTTTGTTGTAACTAAAGAAATAAAATGTAAGTATATCTAATAGGTATGTATTAGACATAAATTTTATTTCTCTGCGCTTCTTGTCCAGTTTAATTATGCCAAATCTCGTGCGCGCGTTGCAAATGCAAATATATCAGTTTTAAAATTAGACAGTCTTCAAAACGGAAAAACAAGAAATAAAAGTTTCGTGTTTTAAACATCTAAAAGTCAATTATGCCAACTATTTATTTGAGGTCGGTTTAGGGATTTTTGGAACTTGCACAGATTAGGGATCTCTGCAAGTTTCAATTCGAAATGGGAATCGGTTCAGTGGTTAGACTAAACCTATTTATAGATCCGAATTAAATATCCGAAATTTGATTTATAGTTTTTGAGATTTGCATGAATGAACATAATAACATACAGACATACATACACTCATAAAAAATTCCGTATTTAGAAGCTGGTATAGACTAACATATCCAAAAACAGCCGTTCTGACAATATAACATACATACATATAGGTCGAATTGAAAACCTCCTTTTTTGATTATGAAGTCGGTTAAAAATATTATTTTTATTTTTGTTTGGCAAGTTTAATTATGATTGAAATTGATACCAAATTAAATAGAAACGAAAAACATGGAAAAAAATCCTGTCATGGATAAGTTCCATTCCATTGGTATCAATTTCAATCATAACGGTTAAAAATAAATTAGTCACATAGCATTGATAGTTCATAGAATTGATAAAATTAATTTTTTTGATGAAGCTCAATACCTAGTAGGTACTTCATTTTTAACCCTCTTCAAAAAAGGAGGAGGTTTTCAATTCGACTGTATTTTTTTATATTATTCATAACTCTTTACTGGGTTTACCGATTTTAAAAATTCTTTCGACTTTTGGAACATGGTGCTTGTCATGTGGTCCCATTTAAATTTGATCGACATCTGACGAGCAGTTATCCCTAATAATGCCTATTTAATTAACATCGATGATATCATAATCCCATCACTTGTGTGTCTAAAATATCTCGAGATAGTTTCCTGGAAATTTCTATAGTTGAAACACCAAATGAAATAATATTTTATAAATAAAAAAACCGCCTTCAGAACTAAAAACGGAGAAATAAAAAAAATAGTTTTTAAAAATCTAATTGTTTTTTTGAGGTCGGTGCCAAGTGCCAACCTCAATATTTGGAATAAACGTTGTCACTTGTATTTGGGACCGACGTCAAAAAAACATTTAGATTTTTATTAACAAATTTATTAGTGGAAACTTTATTGATAAGTGTACTTTTTTCTAATTTTTTTAATTGTAATTGTGTAAAAATATTGTTTGTTTCCCAAATATAATAAATAAATAAACAAAATTTTTATTTCCCCAAAAATTTTTGAAAGTGGGTTTTTTTTATTTAAAAATAGTTTTTTTATTGTAAATATGATGCTTAAAATAGAGTTAGCATGTACTGGTACCAGCTTGAAGCCTGCTAGGGAGCAGCAATATTTACATGTCTAGTATGCTATTAACAATAGTATTACAATACAGAGCTAGTTCTCGTGGCAAAGACAATGGAAAAGAACAATCGTTTTCACTGTTAAAGAAGTTCATTTCTGATAAGTCAAAAACTAAGCATTACTTGGACTCATCGTCGGGTTCATAGTGCTGCAGAAAGGGGAGCTATAAGCAGTGACTGGAACTTCCGACACAAGTACTGTTTTAGAGGCGCCTTAAGATGCATCATTTACAAGCAAATATGAAATTTTTAGCCATAAAACGCCTACAAAACTACCGCTAAAAACGGAACATAATTATGTACCTCCTCTGAAATTATTACCGACATAATTTTTAAAAAAAAAATTTCACAATATTTTTCGCAACCATTATTGATAATAATTTGCACACAACAAATATTGAGATAATGAAACCTACTTAGTCGCTAGCAAAAAATTGGAATACCGTATTTATCTTAAATATACTTTTGACTTTGCAGATGATGATTTTACTTCTTTCGTCGGGATTTTCTTCTATACTGTTGCTAAATGCTTTATATTCAATTGTACAAAGGACATCGCAAAATTTAGAAGTGAGTATTATGTTACATTTCAAAATCTATTTACGAGTAGGGGAGCGGTCATAGTAATAAAAATTATAATACAAATAAAAATTTTTTACCAATTAAATTATTGTAATATTATCATTTCTGCATAATCATCTTATTTTGATATTAAATGATCCTGTCTTCACTTTTCAGTTTTTTTTTTGTTTTTTTTTTTCAGTTTCAATGGACAGTGATTGGGTTTTGTATGACCCGTTTTATCAAGTACACTATGTTAGTAGTAATATCGTGTTACTACTCCAGCTTGACGACATCTCAAGTTGCTCAAATACGAGTGATGCTTCACGATGCTTTGAGTTGTAAGCATAGAGGTAAATTGGTATTTTATATAATGCAAATAGTGCATTCTGACAAAAAAAAGAACAACTGGAAGTGCCTACTTCCAGTTGTCCTTTTTTATGTTGCAATAATGTTTTCATGACGAATATATGTATGTATTTTGACAAATACGAGCTTAATATTGTTACAATGTTAGAAATACCTACCAGTTATGAGGAGATCTTTTTTATTGTTATTGTGTGAAAATATATAATATGTTTAAAACTAGAAAAAATACATTAAAAAAAACAAACCACTACGCCGCCAGGAAATGCCCTAGTGGCGTAGTGGTAAACGCAGCCGCCTGCATTGCGGAAGAGACTGGGTGGATTATTTCTAGTTTTAAAAATATTTACGAGTTTTTAAACGCATAAATTATTCCATTATATAATATGTTGTGTTATAGTACCTATTATTAGCTCGACCGAGATGTGAGTGTGTGTAAATATTATATTAGACAATATGTACATATTGTCTCTTTGAAGATGGCGCCACAGTCGTCCGTTCTTCGTAACAATCACGGAAGTTAAGCTGCTTCTTCTCCGTGCGCCGTAAGATACTTTAAACTAGTGGTCTCGACTGCTGTCGAAAGATATTATAGCAGTAGTTAATAATCTAATGCCAAACCCTTAAGCAATATTGTCGATTACAACACACACTGCACCAACCCCAAATAAATCGGGAGCAGGCAGTGGCGTGCATTAATTTATACATTAGGTAGGCATTTAGATCGAAGTCTCTAAAACTCAATCTGAAACGCTACTCGGAAATCTTTACTTAACTAGTATAAAATAAAGTCGCACCCGCGTCCTGTACCTACCTACGCTTATATCTTTTCTACGCAACAGATATTAATGTAATTTTCAATAATTAATAGATAGAGTGATTTAATAGGAAGGTTTACATGTATAGTTCCATGCATAGTTATTACAGGATGGTAAAAATTCTTAAGTCCACGCGGACGAACTCGCGGGCGGCCGCTAGTAGAAAATAAAATCTACAAAACTATTAAGTACTTACAACAATATATTTCAGGTTGTTCTTTTTGTGAATGGCCAACCCAGGATGGGTCAATTCGATGAATGTGTAATAGTTTCATAGTTATTTGTAAATAAATAAAAATAACTACCTACTACCTATCTTTAAATAATAAAAATCTTACCTATGAAATCTGGGTTTCTTACGCAGTTTTTCTAAACAAATTGAATTATCAGAACATTGAAAACACTGCAATTTCTCCATCGTCGTAAATGTGCAACACAACACAACACCATAAAAACACTTATAAATATTGTAAAGAAATTAAGATTTGCACTAAAAAAAATTTTACATTCGCGCGCTTGATTCACATGACAGCCATAAAGTTTTGGATTATAAAAAATGGCTGGCGCTGGCGTATTCATTCATTTTAAAACTATTTCCTTACTTTTATAAGTTAATCACGTCAAGGTGTGTTTTATAACAGTGAAGTGAAATAACAATACATAAAAAGAATTTTAAAATTCAAATTAGTTAAAAAGATCTTAAGTAAATATTAATATTAAAACTACTTGCTTTGTTCTTAACGGTTCTTATTCACAGACACTAGAGCGCCACCTAGGGAGTACTGGAGAATAATTTTACGAATACTTTTATTTAATAAAATTTATTCCTAGTATTTTATGCGACGAAAGGTTACTCAAATTTCGTAATTCATTATTTATTGATGAAAGTACTTTAAAATAATCCTATAAATTAATCGCAATCCTAAACAATATCAAATTGATAATCACAATAGGTCGAGTAGGCCAGCCTACTTAATACGGCTAAATTGAGAATGTCACTTTCCTAGTTAAAATACCTGCCAGTTATAATATTTCAATCTTGTCGTGTAATACTGTCAATCGTTGTGTGTTTCTGAACAAGTAAAAAATATTGTAGTGTGTGTGATTTTTACAAGCAGATGAAACGAGTGCTTACCGCGCATATTGGCACGTAGGTGTAGGTATGTTTACACGCAGGCCGCCCGAAGCCTATAGGTTGTATTATTTTGTTGGTAGGAAGGACGTATAGTCTATAGTAGTGTATGAGTAATATATTGTGGTAGGCAGTGCTTAAATGCCTTTACTATGAGACCGCCCCTGGGAGCAGGATAAGAGAAAGAAGAAAACATTGTATGTGTGTGTATGGGTGTATGTACGTGCTTGCGTGCGTGTGTGCGTGTGTGTGTGTGTGCGCGTGTGTGTGCGGGAGCACTCGGACCTGACGCCCGTATTATAGAATGAGTATCAAGAATCAACGTAGTACTGAACGTCGTACGTCTCTATTTATTAGTGCTTGATAGAAAGTGACAAATGATTCTCAAGACATGATTGATTTTATTCTGTAATACGGGCTTATTATTTCCGATTATTTTCCTTCTCATAATTAACAATGCTTACAATTGCAATACCCATATTACGATATGAGTTTCTCGATACACGTTCATACTCATTTAGGATATGAGTATTTTGTTAACTGCATAGTATATTAATAATTCACAGGCAATTTGCATGATTCCGCAACATACTGATCATTCCTGGCTTCTCTTACAGGTAGAAAATGGCAGTAGCCATTTATGCTGCAGCGTTTTATGATATGCCGAGATGTTTTGTAAAATGTGGAATCATACAAATTGCCCACAACATATACGCTAATGACTGCATTGCGGGTCGGTTTTAAAAAATTAACTGAAGTAAATTAATTTATTTTATTATAAAAAAATAAAGGATGAACTATGAAATTGTCTATTACCTACTGTCTATACAGTTTCTTTTTCCGTAAAGTCAGGTCCTATATTTTGGAAGTTACTGAGTTTCTTTTCAAAACTTGCTTTCTGTGCGGCGCTGTATAATTTATTTTATATCTGACCACTGGAGGTTTTTATGGTTTCACTCTTCAGTTATACTTATTAAGGACCCATTTTATTAATTTTGTGTCCCCGTGTTTAAATAGTGGACAACTAAATAAAATATTATTTGCTTATAATAATTACACTTAGACATCCAAATGGGCATGTCTAAGTGTAATTATTATAAGCAAATAATATTTTTTTAAAAATTTAACCAAAATCAAAACTGAAAAAGGAAAATAAATGTTTTATAAAATATTTATTTTCCCTTTTCAGTTTTGATTTTAAAAACATAAATGTTTTTAAAGATTTACAAGTCAATGTGTCAAATATTTTTTGTGGTTGGTGCCAGTCGCATGGTATACCATATTTATTTTCATTTTCATACCCACTATGTGAATATTATACTTAGTAGTTACTCATATAATTATTTCTTATAAGCTATGGCTGACACCGACCTCAAAAATAGTTTGCATTTGACTTTTAGCAACTTTAATTCTTTACTTTCATTTCGTTGTTATTGAAAAAACTTAAATAATAGCATGTGTTTATACAGATACACACATAACTACCTATCTCAAAAACTACCGATTCGATTTTGATGAAACGTACACATCTGCAAGTTGAACTAAACCTTATATAAAATTTCCAATAAAACTTATAGTTTGTGAGGTATGTTGCGAAAAAAAATACATACGTACATTCACTCATGAAACTAGGCAACCGTACTAAGAAGCTTGTATGTACAAAAAAGGTTCAATTCTGACAATATTACATACATACAGGTCGAATTGATAACTACTTTTTTTATTTTGAAGAAGCTCGTAAAAGGTTTATTTCATACATAATTCTATTAATACATAAAATAGAAGAAATAATAAATATCGAAGTTCTGTTTTCCTTCTTCTCCATATTAGTAGTTAATATCCGACAAAAACTGCGAACAAATAAATCACATTTATTTTCAGATAAGCTTGAACGTCGTCGGATAAAGGTTTTCTTCCAATTGACTCGCGAGAGTGAGTTCGCCTACGCGCTCTGGGGAATCATCAGGCTAAACATGTCTCTACCGTTGAGTTACCTCAGCCTTTGTACTACTTATTTGATTATTGTTATCCAGTTTTCAAAATTCATTGATTAAATTTAGTAACAATGCAATAAAAACATGTAAAATTAAATTCAAGTGTTTATTAGGCACTATATTATTATTATTGGAAATAATTAAAAAGATTTTTGTCTTAAAATTATATTAGTGTTTTAATCTGAGCTGAAAGGATAAAATTATAATCAGGTCATTAGTAGCTATTAAAACACTTCAGCAATAAAAAGAAATAACTAACACTTCGAGGATCTCAAGAGTCAGAGCAAACGTCGGAAGATATGAATGAAGGAATTTGAATCTTTGCTTAGATTTCAACATGCCAAACAACTCATAAACAAGGTTTATTTAGCAAGACCTTTAAAATGTTAAGCATTTTCCCTGATTAAAACAAAAAACGTACATATAAACTAATGAAATTGCCTCGTCAGTTTTGACAGCATACCTTTTATCGACACATGCAATGAAATTTATAGAAGTAATATAAACAATTATACAAATTAATGATCTTTATCGAAGGTTTGTTCTAACTTCAAATCTAGTTATTCCTTTTATTCTCCTTCCAACCCTGTAAGTGTAGCGTGCTGATGCAAAATGAGAACCAGGGAAGATGACATTAACACTGAAACTAAGGCAGTGTCCCAACAAGTAACGCCGTTCGGAAAGAAGCACAACACAAGAAACGCTATAGTCAACAAAATGCGATATATAATTGTATGTAGTACATACTTCGGTATAAATCGAGTTTATTTATTGAAATACACCAAGATTGTCTATTTATATTTCTTTATTTGGAGTCTATTCACGAACATCATTATCATATATTTTTATACTTCTTTTGAATTCAACAGAATGACTTCTAACGTGATCAAATTAACTAACGTTGTGGAGTATACATCCCTCGTAATTCTAGCCATTGTGTCTAATAAATCTAGTTTTCAGAAATTGTTTGAAAATATGTGCACTTTTGATAAAGCTTTGAGCATTGAACATGATTTGGATGCGACCTTACCCATTGCCAGTATAGGTTATTGGATTACATTTAGTTTTCTTTACTTCGTAATCGAGTTTATCTGTCTTGTTTTATATGTATTCGATAATAGCAGAGTTATTGAACTTGCATCAATGATAACAGCTTATGCAACACACATAACCCATGATATTGAACAGATTTTGTATTTTTCATTGATAAGAACAATTTATATGAGACTTCGTATATTGAAAGCACACACTGTGGCAAAATTAGGCAAATCTGATGGCAAGTTACTTAAAGCGAAGTATAAGGATATCGAAGAGTTATCGAAGAGAACACAGCTAGATGTTACTTCTTTGCATAAGAACTACGAGCTATTACACAGTTGCGCAGACGAATTGAGCTCCATAATGAGTCTACCGGTAATTTCTCTTATTTTTATTTGAAGCTGTAGCAGTCCAGTGAATGCTTTTTAAACCATGTTTTTGATTTACAGATGATGATAATGATTCTTTCATCAGGAATTTCTACTATAGTATTGCTTGAGTCCTTATACAAATCTATACAGATTTCATCTCCTGACATAATGGTAAGCTTAGAATAATATTGTACAATTTCAAAACATACATTATTAAGTTAAATTTAGTTATCATTCAATAATTTCTGTTCACCTAAAATTTTAAAAACAAGCAAATTATTAATTGTAGCGTAAATTATTTTGCCACGTAGATTGCTCTTAAAATTATGTTGTATTAACTTTCCCAAAAAATAAACTTTAAAATCACCCTAGTGATCCATTGTTGTGAAAATATCTCAGCGTTGTTATGTGGGTTATGATTAAGTTTTTATCCTGTGTGTTTGGACTCAGAGCTTAAATTACTTTTTACAATAATGACATAAATTGGGAAATATTATTTCGTGTTCTTTTCAGCTTCATGCTATGGTATGTGTATCGCGCTGTCTGAAGTATTGCTTATTACTATTTATGACTTGTTACTACACCAGTTTGACCACGTCTCAAGTCTCACATATACGTACCACGCTCCATGATGCCATGAACTCTCAGCAGCTTGGTAAGTTTTATATTTGATATTAATTTGGTTCGTGACTTATTTTACTATCCTCATCCTTGAATATTTTGTAATTTATTGAAGATATTAATACTCATGTTGTAACAGATCCTTGATAGTAAAGTCAATTTAAAAGGTTGTTTTAATAATTTATAAACTTATAATATTATATTACCTGTAACATTCCAATTCAATTAGGAGCAGGGCAATAGAATGAGTGAAATCTTTTACAGTAAGTCGTTAGTTAAATATTTGCATGATCAGTTCTGGGATGTTTTGCTAAATATTAAGGCGCCTGGACCATTTAATTTGAAGACAGAAGTTCTGGGACCTTGTAAGATTTTACGGTTCTTAGAAAAGTCAATTTCTACAGTCCAGCAATGAAATGAAATGAAAATGAAATGAAAAGCTCTTTATTTAAATGGACTTTGCTAAGTACTTTTAAATCGTCAAAACCCTACCACCATTTCGGGACGATAATATTATTATGCTGAGATGGAGAAGAAATGGCGAAAGAAACTCCACAGCTTACAATTTGGTAATGATTTCAAAGCATCATTACAGGTCAATAGATAATAATAATATAATTAAAATTACAGTTTTACATGCGTAAATTTTGGGCAGTTATTACTCCCACGCATTTGGTTCATTTATAATAATAATTTATGTTGTAAAAGCTTTTCTATATAATTCAACTAATCACATTAATGAACTAATTAATTTAAGTCTTGATACCCACCACCATTTTTTGTTATTGTTAGATAGATTTTGCTCAATTTAGGTGCTAAGCATACATTTATGATCCTTTGGTTAATAAATATATCTATAAGAATACAATGTGTGCATACCAAAATAAATAAAAAAAAAAATCCAATACCTAATACATTAGTTATTTACACAATATCATAACACAAACAAAATTATCCTATTAATGGCATGTGTCATACAATTATCCATCTAAGAATAAACAACTACATTGTCTAACATTTACATCAAATAAAAATAAAAAGTTCAAGAAAACATGAGATGACCAGGTCTCATTGGCGGCACCTGTTCACAGGCATGACGCAAGAATCAGCCATCGCTTCGCTCAACCATATTTTAGGGAACGTAACGACCCGACGCAAGACGACACCGCCACAAGACCTTTTTAGTGAGAATGACATACACATGCTTCTTGATTATAATTTAGAACAAATTTAAATTATGTTTCTTAGTTAACTATAAGACACAAGGTTGATATTCTGTGTAATTAATATATTTTGGATGCATAGATCATGAACAAATTCACCCCCAAGCGTTAGAATCATTTATGTAATCAGTTATTTTATAGTAAGCTTTATTATACAGTTTAGATTTAATAGCAGTTTTGAACTTATTAACAGGTAGATCTCGAATATTATTTGGGAGTTTGTTATAAAAGCGTATACATTGCCCCATAAAAGAATTGCTTATTCTGTGGAGACGAGTAGCATGTACCACTAGATTATGTTTTTTTCTAGTATTAATATTATGAGTGTCACACTTTTCAGAAAAGTTTGTTATGTTTTTCCTTACGTAAATTAGGTTTTCAAATATGTATTGTGATGCCACTGTTAGAATATTTATTTCTTTAAACTTTTCCCTGAGTGAAACCCGAGGTCCTAATTGATAAATAGCTCTTACTTCTCGTTTTTGTAAGACAAATATGGTATTAATGTCCGCAGCATTCCCCCAAAGAAGAATTCCATACGACATAATACTGTGGAAATAACTAAAGTATACAATTCTGGCTGTGTCTACATCAGTAAGTCGTCTGATAGTTTTAACTGCATACGCAGCTGAACTAAGTTTACCAGACATTCGTTCAATATGTGGACCCCATTGCAATTTAGCATCTAACATTATGCCCAAGAAAATAGTCGATTCAACAGGTTCTAATCCTATACCATTTATTTGTATATTTGTTTCAACCCGTTTCACATTGGGTGTGCAAAACTTAACTAATTTGGTTTTATTTTCGTTTAAAAGCAAATTGTTAATGTTAAAACAATGTAGATCAATTATTACGTAAAACTCCTGTGTGGATTTCAAATAAATGAAGATAAATTATAAGGGATAGGAAAAGTCATCAGTAGATGAGATTGGCACAAGGTCAAACAATCTGGAGAGATCTGGAGATGAGGAGACCAGAATTGGATGAAACCGAGTTCATTTTAGAAGAAGAAAATAAATAAGTAAAAACTGAACTAATAATATGAGAGCCAGTCCATTGGTGGTTTGAGTTTCGGTTGAATCTCACTTCCATCTTACTATCAGGTAAAATGAAGGCCAAGAACTTCTCCGTAAAAAACATAACTCGTTATTTATAAGATTTTAAATAGAAATAAAACATTTCTATTCCTGTACAACGAAGATTTAGACAACATTCTTTATTACGTTTTTTTTTCAGATAAACTGGAGCGGCGTCGTTTGAAGGTTTTCTTTCAATTGACCCGGGAGAGTGAGTTCACTTACGCGCTGTGGGGACTCATCAGGATAAATATGTCTTTACCGTTAAGCTATCTTAGTCTTTGTACTATGTATTTAGTTATTATTATCCAATTTTCTAAATTCATCGATTGAAATTAAGAAATGTAAACTTTCACAAAGACTCTAAATAATGTAGGTGTTTAATATTATGACATTGTCAAAGTCAAAGTCAAAGTCAAAATTTCTTTATTCATTTAGGTACAATTTGTACACTTATGAAAGTCAATTTTGATGCCATCGGTTCGAGAGTCTACCTTGTTCTGAGAAGAACCGGCAAGAAACTCAACAAGTTTTATCCTCCCTTTACAGTTTTCATAGTATTGATTTGGAAAGAGTCATAATTCACATTGTCAAGTCTTTAATAATTAATCATAATAATATAATAAAATAAAGACTCATAATTAAACTTACAATAAATAAATATATATAAAAAATGTGATTTAAGACATCTTTCCTTACAATATTGTCAATTAGAGAATTGAAATTTTACACATTGATATCTCACTAGATTAAAATGGAGAATCGAGCACATTTGGATGAGTCCACACATTTTTGTCGTCTATATATTCCTGAACTTTATAATACGCTTTCTTCATTAAAATTTGTTTAATGTGAAGCTTAAATGTATGTGACGGAAGTTCAGTTACATGATGTGGGAGTTTATTATATATTTGTATACATTTCCCCATGAATGAGTGACTAGTTTTATGAAGTCTGAAACTTGGTACAGAAAGTTTATTTCTATATCTTGTGTTTAAATTGTGATAATCACTTTTCTTCAAAAATGTATGTAAATTTTTATGAACATACATAATGTTGTCATATATATATTGGGAAGCAACCGTCAATATATTGATTTCTTTAAATAACTCTCTAAGCGAGTCACGAGGTCTTAGTTTATAAATGGCGCGTACGGCTCTCTTTTGTAATACAAAAATGTCTTGAATATCAGCTGCTGATCCCCACAGCAATATACCATATGACATAACACTATGGAAGTAACTGAAATATACAAGTCTTGCCGTCTCAACATCAGACAGTAATCTAATCTTTTTAACAGCAAAAGCAGCAGAGCTAAGTCTTCCTGATAGGGTAGTAATATGAGGATTCCATTGTAGACGTGAATCTAAAGTTATTCCTAAAAATACTGTTGAGTCAACACATTGTATAATTTCCTGGTTAATTTTAATATTTGTACTGACCTGCTTGACATTTGGTAACGAAAATTTAATACATTTAGTTTTATTTGAATTTAGTAACAAGTTATTATTAGTAAACCAACACATTACTTTGGAAAGGGCATTATTCACATCGTCAACGTTTTCTGATTGTCTATTCAGTTTGAAAATAAGGGAAGTATCATCTGCAAATAATACCGTCTCACATAAGTTGTTTACATAGTAAGGCAGGTCATTTACATAAATCAAAAAAAGTAACGGACCTAATATCGAACCCTGCGGCACGCCCATGAGAATAGGGGCCCCTGTAGACTTCGCTTTATTTATAACTACTGTTTGTAATCGGTCACTCAAGTATGATTTAATTATTTTTATTGAGTTCATTGAGACGCTATAATGTTGTAATTTGCCCAATAAGGTTTTATGTTCTACACAGTCGAAGGCTTTGGACAAGTCACAAAAGACACCTAGAGCATCTTGTTTGTTTTCCCAAGCATCAAATATATGTTTCATTAACGCAACACCTGCATCTGTCGTATTTCTACCCTTAGTAAAACCAAATTGTCTGTTATGAAACAGTTTATTCAATGTAAAATGTGAAAGCAATTGATTATAGATAACTTTCTCAAATAAATTAAATGTGAGAAAACGGGATTTATACCACGTGCCTCTGTTTTTTGAATTATCCGATATTTCGGCGCAGTTTCATGCGCCATGGTCACGGATGAACTAAAGTCTATGCGAGTTGTTGATTATTGACAGACAAATCTGTCTACCCTCTTTCTAAGTCTTTTATTACGCTCGGCACCCGTACCACTGTTCTCATTCCCACTATTCACCCGAAACTGCTGCCTACACACCACACTTATAGTATCCGGACGCGTCCCGGCACAACTTTTGTTTACCCCGGTTCCACATAAAGTTATCACTGGATTCCAGGCACTTCCGTTTTCCCGTTTTCTCACATTTAATTGATAGTGACCACGTAAGTTTAAAACAATACTTTCTCAAATACTTTACTTAACGTTGGTAAAATGGATATGGGACGAAAATTAGTGGGATCAAATTTATCCCCAGACTTAATTAAAGGTATAATTTTACTACATTTCATTAAATCGGGAAAGACCCCATCTTCAATGCATTTAATAAAAATAATGGTTAAATATGGGGAAATTACTTCAATTATTGATGTTATAACTGTAACCGATAAACCCCATAGATCTTCCGTCTTTTTCTTATTTCAAGATTTAAACGTTTTTATAATGTAATCGTCATTAATTTCATGAAAGTTAAAATAATAGTTGTATAAAATAGTTGTATAACATTAAAAAGTTGTTCTGTTACGATTTTCTCGTAAACTTTGCTAAATTATGAAAGTTTAGAAATTGCTCGATACTTTTTGACGTTTGTGCTGACCACTCTACATTTAATTTATCTATCATGGTGATATCTATTCTATTATTATGAATGGTTTCATCTGGAAGTATTGCTCTGTCAAAGATTATTTTATGACGGCTGCTCTCCAACACCAGTTATGGGGAATGTTGGTAATAAGTTACAGTTTTATGTATAAGTTTGTGTTTAAATGCTAATTTCTGATGTACAATATTTACAACTTGATTGCGTCTATGGGTGTAATCTGATTATACTAGTGTCGGACTGATACTTGTAATATGTTGAATGGAATCTAAGATGTTTAAAAAGTATAGTTAGATACGTCGCATCCTCTCGAGATTGGCAACGAAAAAGTCAGGCAATTGCCAGATTTGCATTCACTTGGGGATGCTCTCGCGTCTCGGCTGGTCGACTTCACTTCATTTAACACTTTAGGTTATTGCTCGAAATAAGGTTGATTTATTTATGTAGAAATTGTAGGTTAATTTATTTATGTAGGTTAATTTATTTTTCTATTATTTGTTAATTCTCATATTTATCTAAAGTAGATTTCAGCCTATCCATTATAGCTTGGACTCTAATTTTATATGTACCTTTATCTTCTACGCCTGTAAAAATAACATTTAATAGTCTAATTGTAGTTCATGGGGCGAACAGTCCAACTGGGTAAGTCCAACTTCCAGAAAGAAGTCAATCGACGAATCTAACTCAGCTAGGAAGCGTTCGGGAAGCTACGCGGCATATTCTCGGCCCATCTAGCGCAGTGTCTCAAGACGAAAGTCTTTAATTCCTGTATGTTGCCAGTGATGACCTATGGAACCGAAACGCTTACATTGAGCTTCATAGGAAGGTTCAAAATCTCCCAAAGGGCAATGATGAGTTCTAACTCTAGAAAAATGCACTGAAAAAAATCGACTTGCCTCAGGCGGGACACGAACCCGCACCTTCCACAATCCGGGTGGAAGGTGCGGGAGTTGCGGGAGTTCTAACTCATCATTGCCCTTTGGGAGATTTTGACTGAACCTTGACTCAGAACTCAGAGAATTCTCTAGAATTCTCTGAGTTTCTCGGCGTGATCATATCAGAAATGATAAGATCCGCAGGAGGACCAAAGGAGAACGACATAGCCCAAAGAATTGGAAACCTTAACTGGCAGTGCGCAAGGCACATTGCGAGGATAACTGATGGCCGTTAGGGCAGGAAGGTCCTCAAGTGGCAACCACTTAACGGTAAACGCGTTGGTAGGCTCCCCACAAGGTGGACTGGTCATAATGGTCGCGGATGCCGCTGGATTGCGAGCAACGCAGGATCGACCGGTTTGGTAATCCTTGGGGGAGGCCTATATCCGTCAGTGGGCGTATCTCAGTTGAAATGATAGCGAAGCTATAGTGTGTTAGAGGTTTTCTATCAATTTATTCACGACTGAGTTCGCTTACGCTAACCTAAATAAAACCTGTATATAATCAAACTTAACCTCATTTTTTACTATTATAGAGTCCATGACATTAACCCACAAAAATTCAACAGTTGCACTTACATTTTTGACGCTGTCTTGGTGGAGTGGTCAGTATAGCTGTCTACCCATCAAGCGATCCGGGTTCGAGTCCTGTAGGCCTATTCGCTAACTTTTTTTGACAGTTAAAAGTGATAATCACTGAGTGAATTACATACTCATTGCTGTTTTAACGTTACGCTATTATGGCATTTGTTGTGTAAAAACAGCAATGGATGTGTATTTCACTCAGTTATGATCACTTTCTACTGTCAAAAAAAAGTTAGCGAATAGCAAAAGTAACGGTAAAATTTTGTGTAACAAACACGAATATTTGTTGACGACCCATAGTTGTTTATATATTTATTTTTGTTTATTTATAAAAATATCTAAAATCTAATATGTTTATAAAAATAGTCCGTAATCTAGTTTCCATAATACAAGTTGATACTTAATTTGTGCTAGATAATTGGTGTGAGTATTATTATTATTATTGTATATTAAAGTGTAAATATTCATTTATTATCAAAAATATATTATTATTAAAATAAAATTAATTATTAAATAACAATACAATTTTAAATTAGAAAGTTGAATTATTTAATGGTAGTTATTGCCGTTTGTAACCTTTTTTTATATATTTTTTTGGTTTTTATAAGATTATTATTTATGGTAGTTTTTGATTGTGCAGTTTCGTTTTTGTTTGCCTTCTGGTGACTTAGCTTTTTATACGTTCTTGTAACGGTTGTTCATTTTGATGTGATTTTGCTTTATAAAACCCACCGAAGCTGAGAACGTGTTTTCATTGCAACAACCAGCACCTCCTATTCGTACTTTCTCTTACATTGTGGTCCTTTCTACTGAAACTAATAACCTTGTGTCGATTGAGGAAGTTGCCGAGGACGAGCAAACTTAACCTCATATTTCAGCTGTTTCTGCAGGTTGTTCGCCCGCGGCTTCTTCAAACAAAGAGACCGTTGCTCATTCGTTTACCGGTTTAACGCAAAATGAACTGAAAACCTATCGACCACTTTTAAAGGTGGTAGCAGTTACTGTAAGTGGAATCCCCTAAAAGAAATTTTGACATTCCCTTTAGGGCCACTTACAGTAACTGCTACCACCTTTAAAAGTGGGCTTTAAAGGTGGGCTTTCACAAGATAGTAGGTGGATTTCCGGTCCTGAGTTTTTGCGGATGGCTCCCAAGGATTCGCCTATTGAACTGCGTACTCCTAATATCATTAATATGGACGAGCTGAAGCCATCGCACAGATTGTCACATTTTATAAACGTCACTGACATATTCTCCCCTGTAGTAGCTTCGGCTAGTCGATTCAGCAGTTGGATTAGATATGTTAGATCGACTGTACGCGCGCAACACTTTGGCATGCTTTTAATCCGAAAATGTCTCTCAAACAGGGAGGAAGTGATGATGGGTGACCGTATCCAGCCGTCATCGAACCGGGACAGGACGTTACTACCACTGACCGCTGAAGAGATGGAGCGTGCCGAAAATCATTTGTTACGTCAGAGCCAGTCGTCTTCGTTTCCCGAGGAGTTAGCGGCGTTACGCTGCGAGTTGCCACTGCCTCGGGGTAGTAGAGTTGGCCGGGTTACCATTTTCTTAGGACAGAACGGGCTTTATTGATGCGGCTGCGAATGTCGAGATAGCCCTGAAACGCCAAATAGTTCTCGATGGAAAAGAGCCTTCGGTGCGCCTACTCATCTTGCAGTATCACCAAAAGGCTGCACATGCGCAAAGCGATACAGTCGTCAACGAAATCCGCCAACGATATTTTATTCTAAGATTGAGGTCCACAGTGAAGGCTGTCATCCATTCTTGCCAGTTTTGTCGGAACAGGAGGGCCCTACCTTTTAATCCGCCCGTAGGAGATCTCCCTGCAGTGAGACTGGCGCATCATAGAAGGCCTTTTTTATATGTGGGGCTGGACTATTTTGCACCTCTGCAAGTGACGGTTGGCCGACGCGTTGAAAAGCGTTATTGCGCTCTAGAGAGCGCTAGCGACCTGCTAAGAAGCTGGTGAGGCAGGTGTAGACACCTGCCTCACCACTCGCGCCATACATCTGGAGCTGGTGCACAGTCTGTCGGCCGATTCGGCTGTTATGAGCTTGCGACGCTTTCTGGCGAGGAAGGAACGCCAGCAGAGATTGTCGGACAACGGCACGGCTTTTGTAGGCGCATCGACAGTTTTACGAAAACTATATGATCCAGTGATACTTGACTCTGCCGCCAATTTGGGCATTCGTCGGCGTTTTATTCCTCCAGCTTCGGCATTCATGGCATCTTTAGCGGAAAGAAGGTTATCAGACGAGATGCTGGGAACGTTATTGTTGGAAGCCGAGTCTCTGGTGAACTCGAGGCCCCTCACTCACGTGGGTGGTGACTTTGTTTCAGAAGAGGCCTTAACCCCCATGCATTTTCTTTTGGGCACATCATCTGGTACGCGGCCGATAGAAGCAGAGCTCTCAGATCGTGATCTCTTTGGAAGAGAGCAGTGGAGAAGGGTGCTACGACTTACGGACCACTTCTGGGCACGCTGGATGAAAGAGTATCTCCCTACCTTGACGACCAGAACCAGCGTGGCCGTTTCAGAGCCGTTGCGTGTTGGAGACGTGGTACTGGTGGCAGATGGTAACCTTCCCCGGAGAGTTGGCTTAAGGGGAGAGTAGCAGCAGGCCACCCCGGCAAGGATGGAATTGTTCGCGTGGCTGACGTTGATACAGCGAGGGGTACGGTACGTCGACCTGCTAAGAAGCTGGTACGGTTACCCATCACTTAAGTGGGGGAGGATGTTGCCGTTTGCAACCTTTTTTTATATATATTTTTGGTTTTTATAAGATTATTATTTTTGGTAGTTTTTGCTTGTGTAGTTTCGCTTTTGTTTGCCTTCTGGTGACTTAGCTTTTTATACGTTCTTGTAACTGTTGTTCATTTTGATGTGATTTTGCTTTATAAAACCCACCGAAGCTGAGAACGTCTTTTCATTGCAACAACAAGCACCTCCTATTCGTACTTTCTCTTACATTAGTGTAGGTGCTTGGTTGGCTTGACGTTTTGCGAATCTGATATTATGATACTAAACCACTTGGAGGTTATATAGGCCGTGTACATTAAAAACAAAGATGGATAACAAAGACAGTAATCCTACGCTCTGTTAGTAATGCCATGTGATGTCGGCAGAGTAGAATAGCATCACCTCATATCCTATACTGGGTGTCGTAGAAGGTGGCTAATGGATTAGCAAAGGGGTATTTTTCACCTTATACTCCGTCCACAAATCCGCATTGGGCAAGCTTGGTGCACTACTGCCTAAACCTCCTTCTATGACCAGGAGAGGCCTTGTGTCCCAGAGGTCCCAGCGGTAGGTCGAATAATAAAGGCTGTTATGAACCCTACGCCATCCATTATTATACATGTAGATTTATTTAAATAATTTAGCATTGTAATAAATTATGAAAAAAATAAAGTGTTATAGAACCAAAGCTCTAAATGGTTTTGTAATTATAACAAATTTTTGTCCATTGTTGTTTATTGAAACAAAAAATAGTAACTTACTAATTCGATTGACTCGTCACTTTTGAGAGCGTAATATTATGATCACCCAAACAAGCAATGTAATTTAGATAAGTAACATAAAAAATTATACAAATTAATGATGTTTATCAAATATTTGTTGTAGCTTCAAAACTAGTTGTTTTGTTAATCGCCTTCTACGTTTGTAACTATCGCGTGCTGATCCAAAATGAGCACAAGAGAAGATGGCATTAAGACTATAACTAAGGCAGTGTCCCAACAAGTAACGCCGGTTGATAAAAAGCAAAACATAAGAAACGCTATAGTCAACCAAATACGGTATATAATTTTATGTAGTACATACTTTGGTATAAATCGAGTTTATTTATTGAAATACACCAGGGTTGTCCATTCATACTTCATTATCTGGAGTCTATTTACGAATGTCATTACTATATACTTTTATACTACATTTGACTTGAGCGGCGTATCTTATAATGTGATCAAACAAACTAACATTATGGAGTATACATCTCTCGTAATACTAGCAATGGTGTCTAATAAATCCAGTTTCCAGAAATTGTTTGAAACTATGTGCACTTTTGACAAAGCTTTGAACATTGAACATGATTTGGACATGACATTGCCCATTGCCAGAGTATGTTATTGGTTAATATTTAGTTTTCTTTACTTTGTAATCGAGTATATCTTCCTTATTTTGTATATATTTGATAATAGCAAAACTCACGAGCTTGCAGCAATGATAACAGCTTATGTAACACTCATGACCCATGATATTGAACAGCTTTTGTATTGTTCATTGATAAGAACAATTTATATGAGACTCCGTATATTGAAAGCACACGTGGCAAAGTTACGCCAATCTGATGGCAAGCTATTCAAAAACAAGGTGGATGAAATCGAAGAGTTGTCGAACAGAACCCAGCTAGATATTACTTCTTTGCATAAGAACTACGAGCTGTTACACAGCTGTGCAGACGAATTGAGCTCCATAATGAGTCTACCGGTAAATTTTCCTATTTATATTTTTCTTTGAAGCCTTAGCAGGCCGAGGAATGCTATTTAAGCTATGTTTTTTTTACAGATGATGATAATGATTCTTTCATCGGGGATTTCTATTATAGTATTGCTTGAGACCTTATACAAATCTATACGGATTTCATCTAATAATATAGAGGTTAGTTTAGAATATTTATGTTCAATTTCAAAATATACAATAATGAGTAAAAATAATTATCATTTATTCATTCCTGTTCACATTTATTTTAATGACAAGAAAATTCGTTACGTGTAGAGCAACGAATTAGGAATAATAATTCGTTGGTGTAGAATTAATACCTATGCTATCTTCTCTGTTTTTGTCACGTGGGTTGGTCTTAAAATTATGTTGAATTAACTTTATAAAAAAATAAAATCATGAAATGGAATCACCTTAGTGATTGATTAAACACAAATATCTAAGCGTTGTTAATTTGGCAATAAAATATTTAACTTTTTATTTTGGGATTATGTTTAGACCAAATAGGTCCTCAGATCAGAGCTTATATTGCGTTTTTAACATTCTAAACATGAAAAATAAAAAGTTTGCTTTTCATACTTTTCCTAAACATAGATGTACAATTCTTTCGTGTTCGTTTTCAGCTTCAAGCTATGTACTGTGTATCGCGCTGTCTGAAGTACTGCTCATTAATATTCATAACTTGTTACTACACCAGTTTGACCACGTCTCAAGTCTCACATATACGTACCACGCTCCATGATGCTATGAGCTCTCAGCAGCTTGGTAAGTTTTATACGTGTTATTAATTTGGTTCGTGACCTCTGCTTAGTCCAAAATTTATATCCAAACAATCATCAAATTAGAATATACGCTGATTTTCTTTTACAATTTTATCTGGGCATATGGTGGTAATGAAATTTATTCTAAAAAATACTTTAGAATAGTCTTTGCAAAGAGACATATATCAAAATGCGAGAAAAACATTTTTTCATAGGAGACATAAAAATATATTCGACGTTTTTGCACAGACTGTTCCGCCCAAGGTGATTGATTAAGGACCTCGAAGACACCGTGGTCGTTCGTTTCTCGTAATCATCACGAAAGTTAAGATAACTACCAAGTCCGCGGTGCTACTTTATCGTGACCGATTTTTTTTTCAATTCGAGGTCCCTGCTGCTAGCGAAAAATAGCGGCCATTCCAGACAGGAATGTTGGTGCCAGCCGTAAAAATATTATGCCAATACTACATACAATGCCTTCGATCTCATTCAAATCATTATACTTCGAAACTCATTACATCGATAAATTATAAACCGACGACTTGATAGTGCGAGATCTTGTTTCTGCGACGTACTTTTGTTCGCTGCTACTATCGATAAATTTATATCGATGCTATGTTTATTCCAAGTCTCGTTTTTTCGATATAACGTTAGAAAATTCCTAATATTAAAATTTTCTGCGAAGTAATCTCGAGTGTACACCTGAGATGGGAATAAAAAAATCATATTTAGCGCTATATCTTTCCCCTATTTCTTAGAAATATCGCATCAGTATAAGATTATTGGGTAACCATACAATCGCAGAAACAGTATTGGATATAAAATTTTCGAAGTAACGTGACATCGTACAAAAGCTTCGATGTAAGAAACGTTGTAAAGACTTCGCTCAAGTCGTCAGTTTATAGCTATCTATGTAATGAGTTTCACAGTATTATGTTTCGAAGTGACGCAGGGGAGCCTTGCAGTGCCTATTGCCAATATCAGTGCATAATTGCTGGACAAAAGTTGGATATAGAGTTATCTTGTACACTCAGTAGTTGGTTGAATAATTGCATCATCAGTTTTGGAATGTTGTAAATCTAAAAGAAGTCAATAATTTATTTTATTTTCAAACGACTTCAAAAAAGGAGGAGGTTCTCTATTCGACTGTGTTTTTTTTTTTTTTTTTTGTATGTATGTTCCGCGATTACTCCGTCAATTATGAATCGATTTTGAAGATTCTTTTTTCGTTAAGAAGGACATACTCCAAAGGTGGTCCCGTATAAATTATAACGAAATTGGTTCAGTACTTTTTTGTTAAAATGATAATTTCATTGGGGATGAAATAATAATATCGTCCACGAACACAAAAATAATGTAAATTTTTTTTTGAACTTGCCATTACCTAATATGCAATAGTGAAATTTTGGTTAGTAGGTCCAATAGTCAACACATAAACTATGACATATTATTTTATGAACTTAAGTTAAATAACTAGGTTCATAGTTCATTAACTTACCATTCATTTTGAATGAATGGCAGGCATTTGTAATGAGATATAGGTCTGAGAAGTGATATTATTTGTTAACCGACTTAAAAAAAAGAGGCAGTTCTCTATCCGACTGTTTTTTTGTGTTTGTTACCTGATTACTTCGTCATTTATGAGTATTACGACTCGATTTTAATGAATCTTTTTTAGGTACGTCAAGATCAGAGATGGCCCGTATAAATTTTATTTATATAAATTCGACCCTTTTTGAACAAATCAGTAATAGCAAAAAAAAACGTTTTAGTTAAAGTTTTTATTAAGTTTTAATTTTCAATAAAATATACTTTATATCCACTAAAAATAAAATATTTTTAGCAAAAAAAATAGGACAACCGACTTCAATGCATACAAATTTAAACTAAAAAGTAAGAAATAAATAATATTTTTATGAATTAGTTGAAAAGAGCGTCATAGAAAACCAAGGAAAGTATTGATACATATTTATAATTCTTTATTTATAATTCATAATTCGTATATTTTGAGTCGGTGCCAGCCTAAGCAAAATAAACTTACCTAATAGATACGAACTTGATTAATCCATTAACTATACATAATAATGAATGATGAAGATAAGAAATAATCCGCCGCTCCGTGAAGTTCGAAAATTGCAAACACTATCCTCCTTGGCTAGCTGGCACCGGCTCCAAATATATCGGAGTATGAATTATAAATAAAGAATTATAAATATGTATCAATACTTTCCTTGGTTTTCTATGACGCTCTTTTCAACTAATTCATAAAAATATTATTTATTTCTTACTTTTTAGTTTAAATTTGTACGCATTGAAGTCGGTTGTCCTATTTTTTTGCTAAAAATATTTTATATTTTATTAAAACTTACAGCTATCTTACATATTAGTAGGTATATAAAATTTTGTACTGAAGGCCATTTACAAGTTTCCACATATTGGTAAACATTGATAATATCACACTTAGATAAAAAAATATTAAGTTAAAAACAAAATTAGTAAGTTAAATGGTTAAATACAATGATTATAGAAAAAACAGTCTGCAAGTATTTTTTTTTAAATTGAGTGGTTGTAGTATTAAATAAGTCTAAGTCATGTTCCATATAGATGTAATTGAAACACCGATACGGCCTTATGAAATATGAGTTCTGCCTGTAGTTAAACTCGGAACGAGAGATGTGCAACGCGCAAGGTCTTCTCGTGCCCGCATATGGAATTTGTAGGCCGATTCGCTTCAACATAAAAAAAAATATCAAAAAACCAGTAACCAAAAATCCAGTAATTAAAATTATTAAAACTCAGGCAAACCACCACACAGCAAGACCTAATGACACCGTGAGCTCCGTTTGCGTGAAACGGAACACTCCAAATTAATAATTAAAGTGACGGTAGATTTAACTATTTCATAAAGTTTGACAACCTACATCTTTAGTTATCCCGTGACCACGAACGCTGAAAAGTGTTACGAAACGTCGGGCAATAATATCATCATGTAAAATCTAATTACACGCGAGTTAAATCCGTAAAAGTTGTTTTATTTATAATGTGTAGTGCTCGCGCAAATCTAAGAGAACATTATCAAAAAACTGTTAATGATAATAATATCCGGGAGCCAGCCCCTTCGGCGGTTTAGAGTTTCGGGTGAAACAAAAAAAAAATACCCGTTATATCACTTTAATAAAAGAAAAAATAGGTTTCTAATCCTGCACAACAAAGATTTGGGTAATATTCTTTAGTACGATTCTGTTTTCAGATAAACTGGAGCGGCGTCGTTTGAAAGTTTTCTTTCAACTGACACGAGAGAGTGAATTCACTTACGCGCTGTGGGGAGTCATCAGGATAAACATGTCTTTACCATTAAGCTATCTTAGTCTTTGTACTACGTATTTAGTTATAATTATACAATTTTCTAAATTCATTGATTAAGATTATGAAGTCAAACATTCGATGATAATGGTATAAGATTAAATTATATTAGTTTTAATTATAACAGCAATGCTCAGCTGTGCTTTGTGCTGTATTGTGCTCTATTTAGTTGAATCGCTTAATAATATTACTAGCGGCATGTCCCGGGTTCACACAGGCGGGCAATTTTATTTTTTATACATTTTAGGATAAATCTGAAAGATACAAATCTTTCAGATTTCTCTACGTTTATCTTTGTAATGAATAAACTCTAAAACTAAAATTTACTGGACCAATTTTTATCAAAGGTACATTCAATGCTAATCATTCATTGCTAATAATTTCTTATGTAAACATTAGAAATGATTATCAGAACGATAACTAGTAATAGAAGGCATTCGATCAATCTCCGGTTATCTACTTCGCTCGCCATTTATCCAAACATTCCGTTATATTAGATATGACTTTATTAATCCTCATTGTAAAGCACTTATTAAAGTTAATCTCCTACCTAATTTCTGATCTTTTATTTAATTCGAACCTAATGAATAGGGGCCATTGCCGATGGGCGCAATAGAAGTTTAAACCTGAGGGATAACAAACTAATTAATTAATAACTAATTACCTAACTTTAACCTTTTTAACATGGGTAAAACGGTGACGCTTTTATGATCAAACGAACTTTTTGTTTCTTATATACCTATAGAATAAAAACGGCCAAGTGCGAGTCGGACTCGCGCACGAAGGGTTTAGTACGATTATCTATATAAAAACGGCAAAAAATGACGTCTGTTGTATGGGAGTCCCACTTAAATATTTGTTTTGTTTAAAGGAAACGGTTCATCGTGGGCCAAAATGTAACAAGATGAAATATACTTTATTTAAACTCTTATTGCATAGTAGTTATATGTTAGAAAAATCAGCTTTATCCGCAATCTGAGAAAAGAGAAAATCAGGTTCAAAGTTATTGATAACGGATGAATCGAATAACATGCTGTAATCGATTACATTTTTTTCCCGTGATAATACTTTTACGTCAGGTGAACTATAAATTATATTTTTGCCATACTTTCACGCACATTTAACGTCAATAATTATAATATATCTCGTCCTAAACAATGAAGAAGAGTTTCTTAAAATGAATAACTATCTGTAATCGATTATTCATATCTTTTTTCTTAAAAACTTTGGGATCAGCGCTGTAAAAAGAAAAAGAAAATGCAGATGTCACTCGACTCGTTTGCTTCGTTTTGTTCGCTACGTTTTGAGCATGCTCTTATTGTTTTACGATTTTTCTACGATCTTTGCAATTCAATACGGACTTCAGTGATCTTATTTTTGGAGGATTAGGATTGTTACTTTTTGGATTTTATGTAGGCGACAGGCTGGCAACCTGTCACTATTTAGAGGAACTGCATGGTCCATACTGCTAGATGTGGCTCTGCTCAACCCCTCTTGGTACTATGAGCATGATCGTATGTATGTATTATTTGGTTTACCACAAGCAGCTCAGATCAACTCTAATTGATTTAAAGTCTATTAATTACTACATTAATCTAAAAAGTGAGTAGGTAGGTACTGAACACTAAATCTCCAGTACCTAATATAAACTCACTAATCTTTAGCAACATAAAATTCTTTAATATGATAAAAATATATGACTTTATAATGTTATTCCCTGAAAAGGCGCTCTGTTTCAACATCCGATTTTCATAACCCCACTTTTTATAAGTAATCTTTAATTTCTCAGATCTCAGATTTCCAATTTTGGGCAAATTTTCAGAAACCGTTTAATTTCCTACTAACTTTCACTGTGTTACACCTTAGGCCCAAGGTTCTAGGGAGGGTGATCCGTCTCCTTTAATTATTTATTTTTAAAGTGCCTATATAACTAAATACTTTGTAAATAGTTCAAGCGTCTACCCGTTGCCGTTATTAAAATGAGTATCAGTATCAGTCTTTCATGAAGTAGGTATAATCATGAATGCTGCCCGCTAAACATTAAGTTCCCTCATTTATTTTCTACTGTTTATTTCCAGACTAGATTATAATAACTATGAAAATGGTAATGCCTGATATTACCCATCAAAATTTTCAGCCATTAGGAGTTTTGATGTCGTTAGGATAGGTGAAAGACGTTTAGTACTCCGTGGATAGGTGATACGAAGTACCTACACCGGGTCATCTAGTTATAATAATAATATTTACATAATTCCATTACAAATTAAACTCCTTCGTCACTTTTGACACTTTGTTGATCTAGCTATGGACGTAATTTAAAACAATACTTATCGATAAAGATCTTCCATTTGAAGAAATATGTTTATCGATAGGTTTCTTATTGTTTCTTGACAAGGCGTTTCTTCTCATTATCCTTTTGCTTTTAAAGCTATCACCTTGCCCAACATGAAATTCAGAGACGGTGACATTAAAACTATATCCAAAACAATATCCATACAAGTGACGCCGGCTGGAAATAAGAAAAACACAAGAAATGTCATAGCCAACCAAATCCGGTATATTGTTTTGTTTAATGCATACCTTGGCCTGAATAGAGTTTACGTATTGAAATTCCGTAGAGCTGTGCATTTATGTTTCACTGTTTTCGGTCTTACTGTGAACGCGATTGTTATATATTTTTACACTTTATTTGATGGGAGAAGCGCTTCTTATAATATGATAAAACACAGTGGCTTTCTCGAGTATATATCCCTCATTATTATAGCTATGGTTTCTAGCAAATCTAGATTCTTGAAATTATTTGAAAATATGTGTAATTTTGACAAAGCTTTGAATATTGAACATGACTTGGATATCACATTGTCCATATCCAGAGAATGTTGGTGGATACTATTTAGCTTAATCTACTCTGTAATGGAGTATATATTTTTTGCTTTGTATGTGTTTGATGATCGTACAAATCTCGAGATCCTAGCCATGATAACGGCGTATGTAGGAGTCATGGCCCACGACATTGAACAGCTTTTATATTTTACTTTGATAAGGACTATTTATTTGAGAGTCCGCATATTGAAAGCACATGTAGCTAATTTACTTAAAGCTGATGGAAAAGAACCTAAAAAGAAGTTGGACAAAATAGAAGCGTTGTCGAACAGAACACAGCTTGACCTTAGCTCATTGCACGAAAACTACGACCTCTTGCATAAATGTGCAAATCAACTGAACTCCATCATGAGTCTGCCGGTAATAGTATTTGTTATTTTTTTCTAATGTTATCTTAGTAACTGAATAGTATTACTGACAATAATTTTTGGATTTACAGATGATGATAATGATTTTTTCGTCGGGGTTAACTACAGTACTGTTGCTTATGACTTTATTCAGAGTTTTACGTATGTCAACTCCTGACTATGAGGTACACATTTCAAACATAGAATTTTAAGGTTTACAGTTTCTATATTATAAACAGGTCAAGCAAATGACTACATTCCACCTGGGGCGCAATTCTCGTTTTCTTCTAAATATTCGAGCTTACTCTTCGAATCCTTTTTCGGAAATAAAATCTCGTAAATAAGATTTTTTTTCGAATGTTCTAAACTACTACTATACTATTCTTAAATAATGGCGTAGCGTATTTTGGTGCTCTCCTACTTATTTTACTTTTTTTTCTCTAGTGTTCACGGAAGATCAGCGTCGAGGCGCTTTACGGTCGTCCCGATATTGTGCTGAGTGAATACCATTTCACAACTGCTTTTAATATTGTTCAATACAACCTGTAATGCTAGATTTAAGTGGTGTGAATAAATCTTTTCTATTCTATTTTACCAATATCAAGTGAAAATGTAACTAGAGTAGGTAGGTCCTATTGGTCTCGCACAGGACTCTATTAATTGTTTGTAGTATTTTGTAATTTCTCTCTTATATGTTCTGTGTGTACCAATAAATAATTTCTTTCTTTCTTTCTTTCTAATAAAAATTGTACGGTTGATTGAGGTTAAAAAAGGAGTCTCTTAACAACTGTTTTTATAACAAGAACTCGTGACAAACTCCCTCGAATGTTCTATTCTCACCGCTACTTCGAGATTTTGTGTGAAATGTTGCCATTTGAGAAAGTAATTACGTTACGATGCGTTCCGTTCTACACGTTTCATTCGGTTTTAAAAACATACCGCTTACAAAAAGTTCTGAAATTTTTAAAATCTATTATATAATTTTATATTAACTGGTTATAGGCAAAATATCTTAAGCACTCATCACTCATTTTTATTTATCCAGATAGATAGTTAAATGATGCATTTTAGCTTTGTAAATTAATAAAAATCAACATATAAACTAAACATTATTATAAAATCACAAAATAATATAAGCATGCATTACATATCTACCTACTTACCTATAAGTAGGTAGGTATGTAATGCATGCAGCTTTTTGACGTTTAAGATCATAGATCACATAATAATAATTATGGTGGTTCGAATTCGAAATCTGTCTCGACCGCTACCAACCACTCGAAGCAATTCGAGTGGCTTCCCTTCGAGAAAGTTCGAATTCGAGATTTTTCTCGAACTTCAGAGGGTTTCGAAGGCATGAGAATTGCATCCCTGATGGTAGGCATAAGTGAAGTCCCAATGCAAAGATTAGTACCTAGCGCGAGAGACAGACCGCCACGCTAGCAATCCTCACCTTACTGACCTGCGAGGTGCTTTTTCACGCCTCTTTTGAATGATCCAGTATTGCTAGATGTGCTGCAGGGAATTCAATTCCTTGATTTTGGGACATAGGACCTGCCAAAGGAGATTGTCCAAATCCAGGCCCACTTTAATTTGTGCTTGTGCTTTAATGAAATTTATCTAAAACTAATGACGTATATTTTTAATAATTTTGATGTATAATAATGCACTTTGTCATTCCGGTGATTGAAAATACATTTAATGAGACTTTAACTCCATTTTAAAACTTGACTTCCGCCCGGTCATGAACTTGAAATTGGAAAATAAGGATTTTTTTAAAATTATCTCTAATAAGGGAAGGCAAAGGGATTTAGCCCGTATAACCTTGTCTTCGGTATTTATCTGATTTAGCCCGTACAACCTTGTCTTGGGTATTTATCTTCTTGCATTAAAGTGTGGGTATCACACATTTTAATGCATCTAGGGAGTGCTTGGCGAGAAGTGTTAAGTTATTCAAATGTAAATTAATTTTTTTTTTTTTTGCAGTACTATTTAACACATTTATAACATTTTTAGCCCTTAATTTGATGACGATGGTGGAAATTCCGCTATATAATTCTCAACGTCTTATACACCACAAAAACATTATTTCAATGATTTCTCATAACTTATCATCAACACGTGTTGATGATAAGATGTTTTGATTAAAAATATCACTTTCACTGCACAAAATCCACTCCAAATAATTTAAATGGGAAATAACAAACCGAGCAACTGAAAAATCCAGAATGAGCGACCAAAAGTACTAAATGAGCGACTTATCATTTGTTAGTCGCCCATTAATGATTTTTGTCGGCCACTTAGTATTTGCATAGGTTTTGATTAGGTTTATCTGCTGACCAGGTATATACGATCCATTTTAAATTATGTAAACAAAAATCATCCCAATGCCATGATTGCGAGCCAAACACATCTTGAAAAAATGTCAAAACTAAATGTTCTGCTCTGCTGAAACCCTTTTGGCGTGTTTTTTTACTAAGTAGGTAAGTATATTATTATGATTAAGTCTTACTTTCTTTTCATTTTGGAGAAAATATGCCAAGAAAACTTACAATTGAGAGAAAAATAACCTCAATATTATTATGAATGACACTGAAAATAACAAATATATCCAGGTATCACAGTGAAAAGTAATGGTTGATATTGTTAGAGTGGTTCTTTTTCTACAAATTACAACTGAATTGTTGAGGCACAAGCATAATTAATTTGGGCCTAAAGTCCATACATAATTGGAAATCTCCTTACTTGGTTCACATTGGAAAAGTGGCTACAGTGTTTCGGTGGCACCATAATCCGGTAGGAGTACTTCTTACCTCGTAGTAATGGTGGGAAAAATCTCATCAGAGCATTTGCTGTGTATTGGATGGTAGAACACGCTCAATGACGCAACATTGCGACGCAATTGGAGAAGCTCAAGATATTTGGTCACCTCTTCGTCGATCAATTACTATTCAATTACAGGTCATTAGCTTATTAATTGATTATCATCAACAGCTCATATAATGTCTCCACCGAGGGGCTCGTGCCTACCCCACATTGGCGGCGATTAGGCCTTAGTCAACCACGCTGACCAAGTGCGGATTGGTCGACTTCACACACAACCTAAGAATTTATTCATAGGTGTGTGCAGTTTCCTCACGATGTTTTCCTTCACCGTAAAAGCGTCGATTAAACGCACATATGAATTCAAAATTTGAAAACAAATTGGTTCGTGGCGGGATTCCAACCATTGCCTCCCGGGTGGAAGACAACGCTCTTACGCACTACGCCACCGACGCTTCTTAATGATTGATTATAATTAACTTCCCTTATTTTCAGTTTCAAAGAACAGTGATTGTCTACAGCTTAATTCGTTGTCTGAAGTACTCATCACTAGTACTAATATCATGTTACTACTCCAGCTTAACAACTGCTCAAGCCACACGTATACGATTCATGCTCTACGATGCCATGAGCGCTGACAGTATCGGTGAGTTTCGTTAAATCAAAAATTTTATTTTATTCATCATCATTTCAGCCGAGAGACGCCCACTGTTGGACATAGGCCTCCCCCAAGGATCTCCAAACCGGTCGGTCCTGCGCTGCCCGCATCCAGCGGCTTCCCGCGACCTTTACCAGATCGTCAGTCCACCTTGTGGGGGGCCTACCAACGCTGCGTTTCCCGGTACGTGGTCGCCACTCAAGGACCTTTCCGCCCCAGCGGCCGTCAGTCCTCTTCGCAATGTGCCCTGCCCACTGCCACTTAAGGTTCGCAATTCTTTGGGCTATATCGGTGACCTTGGTTCTCCTGCGGATCTCATCATTTCTGATGTGATCGCGCAGAGAAACTCCGAGCATAGCCCTCTCCATTGCCCTTTGGGTGACTTTGAGCCTTCTTATGAGGCCCATTGTAAGCGGCCACGTTTCGGTTCCATAGGTCATCACTGGCAACACACACGAGTCAAAGACTTTCGTCTTAAGACACTGCGGTAGATGGGCCGAGAATATGCCGCGTAGCTTCCCGAACGCTGCCCAGCCGAGTTGGATTCGTCGATTGACCTCTTTCTGGAAGTTGGACTTACCCAGTTGGACTGTTTGTCCCAGGTACACATAATGGTCGATAACTTCCAGTGTAGAGCTTCCAACCTTTACAGGAGTGGGTGCGACATGGATATTAGACATGATTTTCGTCTTATCCATGTTCATTTTAAGACCCACTTGTTGGGAGACTACAGAGATCGTCGAGCATTGTGCCCAGCTCTTCCAAGGTCTCAGCCATAACTACGATATCATCGGCAAAGCGAAGGTGAGTCATGTACTCGCCATTTATGTTGATGCCAAGTCCTCTCCAGTCCAGAAGCTTAAACGCGTCCTCCAACGCAGCTGTGAACAGTTTCGGCGATATAACATCACCCTGTCTCACGCCTCGCTGGAGCTGTATGGGTTTTTAGTTCTGGTCCTGAAGTATAGTAGTCCACAAACGCTAAGCATAATGGCAGATTATACTCTTCGGTCTTCTGTATAACCTGCCGCAGCGTATGTATGTGATCTATGGTACTGAAGCCTTTTCGGAATCCGGCTTGTTCGGGAGGCTGGAAGTCGTCAAACCTGCGCGCGAGACGATTCGTTACAACCCTCGAAAACAGCTTATAAACATGGCTCAGGAGCGTGATGGGTCTATAATTCTTCAATTGGGCCCTATCGCCCTTTTTGAAGAAAAGTCTCACCACGCCGCCATGCCATGTCTTTGGCGTTTTGCCCTCGAGTATGACAGAGTTGAATAGCCCCTGAAGAGCTTTCAGGACCGGTCGTCCACCAGCTTTCAGAAGCTCCGCTGTAACTCCGTCATCACACGGCGCCTTGTTGTTCTTGAGCTGTTTGAGAGCTACACTAATCTCGTACAGGCTGACGTCCGGGATGTCTTCGGTATAGTGTCGTGTTAATTTGGCTCTTGGATCGGCGGCCTGAATAACAGGTGTGGTTGATGTCGCGTAAAGCTGTCCATAAAAGTTTTCAATCTCGGCCAAAAGCTCAGGTCGCGAAGAAACGATTCTGCCGTCCTCTGTCTTCAACTTCGTCAGCAAGCTCTCTCCAAGCGCCAGATCTCTAGCGAACACTTTGGAGCCTTTGTTCCGCTCGATAGCCTCTTTAATGCGGAACGTATTAAATTGGCGTATGTCGCGAGTTAGGCACTTGGAGATCTGTTTAGTGAGCTGCCGACGCCGACGCGCGTCTTCAGACGACTGCAGAACCATTTCACGTCTTTCCTTCATCAGCTTTAACGTCGGCTCTGAGATTTTCTTGTCTTTTTTGGTGCGGCAGGTTTTAAAGAGCTTTGAACCCACCGTAGACACAGCTTCCACGAACCTGTCATTGTATGTGTCCACATCTATGCAGTCCTCCAGGCATTTAAAGCGATTTTGTAGTTGGAGTTGAAAGTGTTCGGGGTTTTGGATCTGGATGGCTTCAGGGCGGAGCGTAGACTTCATCAGTCGATACCTTTTGGATTTGACGTTGAGATTCAATGTGCCTCTTACCATTCGGTGATCGCTCCCCGTGTTAAACGAATTGATCACAGAGACATCATTGAATATCCGAGTCTTGGTCGACATGATGAAGTCAATCTCATTTTTTGTTGTACCATCCGGACTTTCCCAGGTCCATTTCCGATTCAGCCGTTTCTTGAAGAAGGAGTTCATCATATAGAGTCCCTCCCTCTCCATATATTCGGCTAGCATCTGACCACGGTAGTTCCGGATTCCAGTTCCAAATTGCCCCACTTTCAACTCATCATCGCCACGTTTGCCTAGCCTTGCGTTGAAGTCTCCCATTACAACAGTGTAGTGGGTCCTGGAAGCATGTATTGCCCGAGAAATGTCCTCATACATTACTTCCACTTCCTCGTCGGGGTGTGTCGAGGTCGGGGCGTATACCTGTATGACCTTCAACGAATACCGTTTGGTGATTCTGAGTATAAGGTACGCCACCCTATTCGACACACTTCCGATCTGTACAATGTTGTTCACGAGAGACTTGTGGACAATAAACCCGACACCACCTTGGGACAGATCTTCGCCCTCCCGGAAATAGAGTAGGTTGCCGGATTTAAGAATCACCGTGTCCTCGCCCTGTCTTCGGACTTCGGATAATCCCACTATACTCCAGCGAATCCTACTCAATTCTTCCTCTAGTTCCAGCAGCTTCTCCTCGGTCCGCAGTGTGCGTGTGTTATACGTTGCCAGGGCCAAAGTCGTATGACGGGAGATCATCGCCGCCCGGGGATTCTTGGCACCCCTGGTCCCGGCACCTCGCCAACGTCCATCATCGCTGGCACGGCCTCCGGTACCGTCGGGCACTTGGGGCCTTGTGTTGGGTTTGTTTATCATTTTGGGGGGGGTTTGGGCCTTCTCCCACCACGCTGGCCCAGTGCGGGTTAGTGGGGAGCGCCAGAGCCTCGTCTGTTGTTCGGCAGGGTGTACCGGGTGCAGGTGAGGTTGACTTGGGTTCCGTCAGCTGTTGTTCGGAACCCCTTACACCCCTTTATTTTATTATTATCTAACAAATTTTCTAAAACCTTCCGCGTGCCTTGAGATGTAGTAGTATGTAAGTATACAGGTTGTAAAAGACATGAACAGTCAAACGAGAACCATGTATTCTGCTCACCATCATAACATTTTTTTTTCCTTTAAACTATACCTGGGGAATTGATAGTTACGATTTTATTGAAGGTCAAAGTCATATTTTTTTTTTCATTTTTTTATGAAAACATATTCTATACGTTATTTCTAAATTATTGTCCAAAGAAACATTATCGTTTTTTTTTGTATTTCATAACAAAAAATGGCTTCAAAACGTTAGCGTTCAATGTAGCTCACTCGATGCGCACGGACACTAACGAACGGGCCGCCGCCGTCTGTCAAAATTATCGCGGTTTTGCGAGTTGTGTGTGAGTTGAGCCCTTTACATTGCGCGGTACAATTTGCATTTTCTTTTAACACCAAAAAAATATGTCTTTTTTTTGAAATATGTCTTATTTTGATGTATAGAATACATGGTTCTCGTTTGACTGTTCATGTCTTTTACACCCAGTATAAAATGTCATATTCAGTTTACTAAAGTCAGTCTTTACTGAGCTCTCGTTGGCATTTACATGGCGACCCTGCCAGTCTCGGGATGGCATAGCTCTAATGTGCAATACTGTGTGAGAATATAAATACTATGAGAACATAATAAATGTTAATTTAGGTTATTTTGTTTTACAGGCAAGCTTGAACGGCGTCGGCTGAAGGCTTTCTTTCAATTGACTCGAGATAGCGAGTTCGGTTACGCGTTTTGGGGAGTCATCAAGCTGAACATGTCCTTACCGTTAAGATACCTTAGTCTTTGTATTACGTATTTGATCATTGTTATTCAGTTTTCCAAGTTTATTGATTAACTAATACAAAGATGTAGTAGATGTTTTGTAGACAATTCATCAACAGCTCATATAAGGAAGCGTCGGTGGCGTAGTGCGTAAGGGCGTTGTCTCCCAGCTATGAAGAAATTCTTAGGTTGTGTGTGAAGTCGACCAACCCGCACTTGGCCAGCGTGGTTGACTAACGCCTAATCGCCCCTAATGTGGGGTAGGCTCGAGCCCCTCGGTGGCGACATTATTTGAGCTGTTGATGATATTCATAATAATACCGTGTATATTATTAATATTATATTTCTACGCTCACACCAATTATCTAGCCCAAATTAGGTCTCATTAAGAACTTGTGTTATGGATACTAGTTAATGGACAATTTTATACACATAATAATTTTTAGATATTTTTTATGCATAAACATAAATAAATATATAAACAACCATGACCCTTTAACAAATATTTGTGTTCGTCACACAAACATTTGCCGCTACAGGACTCAAACCCGGATCGCTTGATATTGTAGGCAGCTATACTGACCACTCCACCAAGACGGCATCAAATTTAATATTAAATTTATTTTCAAGGCTTATAAGTTACAAATGGCTACTATTCTGTTAACTATACTTTTTTAATAACATATTTTATCTAATTCATATTAATATAAAATAATGGCTATTTTAAAATTTTACTATAGTTAATTCAAGCTTGTTCATTACCCAACATTTATGGAGGTAGTTACCAGAAGAGTACAAAAAGAGCCATTTATTCATTTTGATAGTAGGTACTAGAAACACGAATGATTAACTAAAAATTAAACATGTTGCCTATTTGCAAAAAAGGGACCAACTCCACCATTGTCGTTGTCTTGCTCGGAGTATTTTTCCCTTTTGTTATGAAAATAACAAATCTAGACCTTAACCATATCTGTATACCTAAAGTACAATAATAAATTCATATCATTATTTTGTCAGTTCACTCCAGTTAAATATTTAAGTTTGCCAGTAATAATTTGTCAAACATTAGATTCTATGCGTTAGAACCTTGTTAGAACCTTCGCACATGGTTCGTCTCGTTAACGTACTCGTACACTATGTACTGTACATGCATGCAACGACAGTCGCCATGTTCGGATGCGCATGCGTGGAAGTCTTGCGTCAGATGCGTTACATGTGCCGTTAAAGGGCGTTAAAGGGATCGACACTACATCGTCCTTGTTTCGCTCGAATTGGACAAATTCAATAGTTTGGTAACTGATTCCTATGCATTAATACGCGTACTTGCTGCATCAATACGATTAGTAGTACGATTATCATCGCGTAGGATGCATGCCGCGACGATACGGACGATGACGAGTCATGTGCGAAACTTTTGAAGACTTGGCTAAGTGACGAACCGCGTGTTCGAAGGGTGTAGCTGGTCACTTTTCTATGCACTCTTATATATTATATTTATTTGACTTTAATGTTCAAAAAGCTATAGAAAATACTTGATCGACGTGTAATTTGATATCTTCAATTTGCTTTATAGTTTGATATGCGATTAATTCTAATTACAAGATAAGAGAGCAATTTGAAACAATATAGAAATTAGAGATCATTATCGCTTCATGTCATGTTATTTATTTAATCGATGGCTGTAGCGTATATGCACATTATACTTTGGTCTTGGAACAAGAGAGGTGTTCACGATGAGGTTCAGGGAAGGTGAAATAAAAACTGTGTCTAAAGCAGTGTCCATACAAGTTACACCAGCTGGGAAAAATAGAAACGCACGAAATGTGATTGCCAACCAAATACGATACATGATCTTGTGTGCGGTGCATCTCGGTGTTAATCGAATTTATTTACTGAAATACCGTCGATTTACTCAATTGTATTTTCGTCTGTACTCTCTCTTTGTAAATATTGTTACCGCTTATGTCTTGGTTATATACAAAAATGAGAGTGCATCCTATAACATGATTAGATACACAGGCATCACCGAATACTTATCACTCGTAGTTATAGCTATGATTTCCAAAAAGTCCGGTTTCAATAATTTATTCGAAGATATTTGTAAATTTGACAACTCTCTGAATATCCAGAATGACTTGGATATAACGCTACCTGTTACCAGAGAATGGTATTGGATGATTGTTAGTTTGATTTACTCAGCGTTCGAATACATATTGCTGCTTACATATGTGTTTGAAAATACTGACATTTTTGAGATAGCAGCACCAGTGGCGACCTATGTGACGCTTATGACCCATGATATTGAGCAATTATTATTTTGTTCTCTAATTAGAACGATATTTTTGAGAGTACGTATATTAAAAGCACATGTTGCCAATACGCTTGCAAATGATAGTAAGACACCAAAAAGAAAGTTGGACAAAATAGAGGCGTTATCAAAAAGAACTCAGCTGGACATTAGCTCCTTGCATAAGAACTACGAGCTATTGCATAAATGTGCAGACCGACTGAACTCAATCATGAGCCTACCGGTAATAATAATACAAGTCTAAATAAAAAATAAATTGATGTTGTACTCGATAACAAATGTGTAAATTAATCGTTTTCATTTACAGATGATGATAATGATACTTACATCGGGGTTGTCTTCTATCTTATTGCTAAAGAGTCTAATAAAAATATTACAAATTACAAATTTTGACCCAGAGGTAAGTCTTCGACGAAAGCGTTGCAAAGACAGCTTCACGAAACTCAGCATCCTGAACACGTGTTCCCTTCTTCTTACAATCTTTCGCCAAAGCGGCGTAAAGAAGCATCTTTCAGGGTGGCAAGGCAAGTGAAGCTAGTGCTGCGTTGACATTATGCGCCACATTTATTATCTTTGCATTTGAATTCCAATTCTTACTATCAGGTGGGATAAAGTCATTTGTTAGACCTTTTACAAAATACAAGAAATGCATTCCTACATCAAACTTACATTGATGCTGGCAGAGTAGAATAGCATCACTCATATCCTCCAGTGAGTGTCGTAGAAGGCGACTAATGGATCAGCAAATAGGTATTGATCACCTTATACTCCGTCCACAAATCCGCATGCGTGGTGAATTACTGCTTAAACCTCCTTTGACAATAAGGAGAGGCTCGTGTCCCAGCAGTGGGTCGAATTATAAAAGCTGTTATGTAGATGATGATCAAACTTAAGAACAAAATGTAATGGAGTATCTGACGGCAATCTCCTTTGATTAAGATAAAAAATCGTTACAGTAATAATAACCGGAAAACATAGAAGAGCGAATTTTAAAATTTTCATTGTTCTTAGTTATTAAAAATAAGTTTTATTTGCAGATAAAAAGAACTGTAATTGTGTATAGCGTAACGCGCTGTTTAAAGTACACTATATTAGTAGTAATATCTTGTTACTACTCCAGCGTGACCACATCCCAAGTGTCTCAAATACGCACCATGCTTCATGACGCTATGAACTCCGATCAAATAGGTAAGTTCTTATGAGAGGCAGAAATTTTAATACACTGCAGATGGTGGAGGGTAAACAATCACTCAACAATGTTGTGGCCAAAGTGAATTGACTTTTGTTAAGTAGCTGGTCTTTAAAGTTTTCGGAAAATATTTCTTGTAATATGTGATAGAAACATATAATGACCTAGTGATAGGCCATATACAACAAAGATTATGAAAATGAATATTTCTAAATATCATCATCAACAGCTCATATAATGTCCCCAGCGAAGGGCTCGAGCCTACCCCACATTAGGGGGCGATTAGGCCTTAGTCAACCACGCTGGCCAAGTGCGGGATGGTCGACTTCACACACAACCTAAGAATTTCTACATAGTGTGTGCAGGTTTCCTCACGATGTTATCTTTCATCGTAAAAGCGTCGAATAAACGTACATATGAATTAAAAAAATGAAAACACATTGGTACGTGGCGGGGATCGAACCAGTGCCTCTCGGGTGGGAGACGACGTTCTTACGCACTACGCCACCGACGCTTTATATGCCACCGACGCTTTATATAATATATTTTATTATTAAATAACAACACAATTTTATTTTAGAAAGTTGAAACATTTAATAGTAGTGTTGGTGCTTGGTTGGCTTGACGTTTGGCGAATCTGATATTAGTTGGTACGTGTTCGAATCGGTGCCTCCTGGGTGGGAGACAACGCCCTGACGCACTACGCAACCGACGATTTTTAAATAAGAAATGAGCATTATTACATTTTTATTGTGGCCATGTGAAAACACTGTCTGGCGGCCAATGCAGCCTCCTAATAGACAACATAGATGGCGCTGTACAACAGTACTCATACAAGCGCGACCACTAGTATGTAAACCTGAATCGCGCCAACGAAGTTTCCAAAGGTGTTTGCTATATATAGAAGTTCCAACTACAGACAGTTGGACCGCGGTCCCCGGGCATACAACACCTTGCCCAGAGGAAGTACTTCCTTTTGGACTTCCTACAACTGGTTATTTTATTTTGATTACCGTTTGGAGGAACGATACCAACACAGCGAGAAGAGTAGGGGCAAAAGCTGGCTGTGTAACGAAAACTATTACAAATTTTATTTAAAAATAATCTATATTATTATTATTAAGTTTAGATTACTTCTCTAAGTTTTACAAAAAATCTGGCGTGAGTGTGGTTATATTAAGTTTTCTTAACCTACTAATACTACCTTTTCTTACATAATTTTATCGTACTAATATTATAAACTGGAAAGTTTGTATGGATGTGTGTTTGTTACTCTTTCGCGCAAAACTACTGAATGGATTTTAATGAAAGATTGCAATAATATAACTCATACATCTTAATAACATATAGACTATAATTTATATTTACTTTTGAACACAAAATAGAAAAATACACAATACAAGTAGTCAAAAAGAAGCAGTATATAAAACGAATTTGCTACTATTTATAAACCATTGTTCGTTTCAGATAAGCTTGAGAGACGTCGGATAAAGGCATTCTTTCAACTGACTCGCGAGAGTGAGTTCGCTTACGCGCTGTGGGGAGTCATCAAGCTGAACATGTCTCTACCGCTGAGTTACCTCAGTCTTTGCACCACATATTTGGTCATTATTATACAGTTCTCTAAGTTTATCGATTGAAGAAACCAGTGTTATTAGAAGGTAGTGGCGTTTGTGAGTTGTTTTTGGCGAATCTGTGAGAATTAAATATATTTATGTCCGCATGTTTTTTTTCATTAATGATATAGTGTTAAATGTATCTAAATATGGACTAGCTTATTTGAATATTTTTTACACAAATATTGCATATTAGAAACAATGAAATTTATAGATGGAAGTGTACAGCAGATTAGTTATTCGAGTGGTAAGCTAGCTTCATCGTACATTTTTTATATAGAAAGTAAATTTTCTAGGATACATCTAAATAAATAAATTGAAATCGGAAAAAATAAAAAAAATATCAAAATCTGCTGAGTAATTTAGGAGTTCATTGGGATCAAACAACGTGATTTTATATAGGTACCAAAAGAACACATAAATTCAATAATAATAATCTTTAAAAAAAAACGTATTAATCAAACTAGGTCAATCTAAAAAAATTACAGCGCTTACTAAGCTCTAATACGTATAAAAACCCGCAAACCTCAATATGCCGAAAAATCTTCAATATTGTCTTAATAACAGTGACCACTGATAAATAAATTATAATGTCTTTGCAGCTACGGAAAATGGCCCAATGAAATATACTCAAACTAATCATAAAACTACCGAACTTTATTGAGTTCCTCTTCAATTGATCAAAAGACATCTTCAAGTCAACTCAAGCTCTGTCTGTATCGACTGACTTTGAAGAGGTCCACCAAAGGAATAAAAGGACAGGAATGTTAAAAATGTTGCTTGTCCATTTTTGTGAGAGGGTACAAAGCGTTAGAAGAAATTCTTTTATAGGATGCTAACTATTGATGTAAAAAAAGATATCATTTTATTATAGAAGTTTAAGAGACTGTCACAAAATAGATGTGAAATTTGAAATTTTTGATAAAATCACGTTTAGCCAAAAAAAAAATCGTAAGACCTAAACACAATCTACCAAAAACAGTAAAGAAATAAGTATAAGCCCTAACTGTGTCCAGCTAACTTACAGTTGTACTAAATAAATAATTTGGGAAAGGCCTATGTACAGCAGTTAATGATGATGATAATTTTGTTACGTATTTCTGAAAATCCAGATGTTTGTTTATAGATAGTTTCTTTTTGTGATTAGGTCTTACGGTTTTCTTTATGGCTTAACGTAATTTGAATTTTTTTTTTTTGTAAAGCGTGATTTGGGATTTCCTTCTTTTGGGTTAACCCACAGAAATAATAATAATTATAATTCTGTGGGTTAACCATCGAAGGATTCGATTTAAGATGTTTTTGAAAATTATGTTGACCTGCATACTTTATAGGCACTCGCGCGAATGACCTCTTGGTATAATGGTCTGCACGCTTAGAATCTCTCTCGGTTGGATATTACAACATGTTACAAGATGTGGTAGTTCCAATGGTCTCGAAACTACCGATTTTTCGGCATTTCTCCCAATATTGCGCATGTTTTACCGAAATACCACTATTTTTTATCGATTTTCGACTATATGTGTTACTAGACGAACGTCAAACGATAAAAAAATTGTTTTGCATTTGCTAAAAAAAATGTTGCAGACCATTTTTATGATTTTTTTTTTGGATTAAAGACAAATAACCGTGAAATAATGCCTACATACATACATACGACCACGCTCGTAATCTCATGAGGGGTTGATCAGAGCATTATGTAACACACATACATATAATCACACTCACAGTACCAAAAGGGGTCGAGCAGAGATTCAAGTAACATTCGGTTACACATAAAGTCACATCTGGCAGTTTGGGCCATGCAGTGCCTCCAATTAGTGACAGGTTGCCAGCCGGTCGTCTACATAAAGGGGCACCAAACCCAAAAATTTACAATCATCCAGTAAATAATCAAATGCAAAAGCCATTAACCAGGATAGAGGTCACACTCAAAATCGCCTCAGAAGTCCGGGTATCTGTGAAAAAATAATATCTTTAAAAGAGATTTAATTGAATATAAGTAGTCGGTTTTTTGCAATATACCGTTTTATGGTCGAAATATTCCAAATAATTAAACCGATCTTTCGATCTTTATTGGATAGACATTTTTTTCGAGACCACTAGAGAGTTCTATTCATGACCAGTCAGGCAGTTATTCAATTAACTCGCTATCCCAAGACAACGTGGGATGCAATATTCACAAGATGGTATGCGCACTTCAATAAGATGAATTCATACAAACCCTAAAATATATTCTATGATATGCTTTGGGCATTTATAGATATCCACGAAACTATTACCCGCGCCAAATTCAATCCCGAAACTAGGAACTGCTAAATTTATGTGCAAACACGACAAGGTATAAACATCTGTGCAGGAACATGTGCATAATAGCCCCGAAGCTCATGAAATGCCCCACATCGAACTAATTGCCAATTGTTACTATAATCGAGGCGGTTCTCTTCGGACTGTTTAGAGAAAGCCATTCGGTAGTGTAGGATACCTAGTCATTTGTTTTTATTGCCATATAATCTACTTCTACTGCAAGAATAGACCAATGGAAAATTTATGATATTTTTTATATTTAATTGAAGCCCACCCTTCAATTAAATATAAAAAATATCATAAATTTTCCACGCATACACCAATTATCTAGCCCAAATTAAGTATCATTGAGAATTTATGTTATGGATAAGTACTAGATAACGGAAAAAGGAGAATCACAATAAAATCACGTAAAACTGACAAATAATTCAAACCCGAAAAGCGAACCTAATGCGCCCTCCACACTCTCGCCGAGAACACCCGAGAAGCGAGAGTGTGATTAGTTTCTCGCGTTCTCGTTCTCGGGCTCGCCTGTTCTCGGCTCGGTGTCAGTTTTTTGGCCCGCTTCAAAGGGTTTCTCAGGCGAGAAAAGAGATCCGTATCACACTCTCGTTTGTTCTCGTTCGGCCTCACTGCGACGTAGGAAGTGATTTCCATCACCGGTGTGTGGTTTGCATTTATTATTTTATTAATATGAGCTTTGAAACAGGGCCTGTCTAAATAATTAATTTTATCTACACTCATGCTTTAAATCTTCTTTTTAAAACATTGATTTTGCTTCTAATATTTTTTTTGGTATTCAGTTAAGATCGAAATTCATAGCAATTCGTTCAGGTTTATGTCCCGTCACAGCACTTATCCATTCCATCCCAGGATTTTTTCTATTCTATTTAATTTGGTATCCTCTATAAAATATTCTAAAACAGCTCATTGCCAACATTAAAACAACAAATATCCTAGTAAAAACGGATGATATAATTATAATGTTAGGTTGTACTAATTTTTATAATATCACTCCTTCGCTTTTTCGATCCTACAAACTGCTGTAGTTTACTGTAAATACCAAAGCCGCTGCACTGTCAGTCATCCATTTCGCATGACGGTCGAGAACGCAAGTGAGAAGGTCGCGTGAGTGTGGATACCTTCTCGTTTCTCGGGTCAAGTCTCGGTGAGACTTTTCGCCGAGACTTCTCGCGTGATTCTGGAGGGCCTATAATGTCATACATAGGTATATCATAAATGACAAAATGACGCTTTCACTTGTTTTATTGTTGCCAGCTTAAAAAGTAGTGTAAGAAGATTACCGATTATTCGATACTTTCGATTAATTTTTAATCCTTCGCTAAGATTATGATCTTCAGGTTTTTTTTTAAAGAAAAGTCTTAAAAAATAAGTGTAATTTTAACTAAAATATTTTTAATTAAAGAAAATCGAAAAAAATTAATAGAGTAATCAGTTAAAAACGATACAATTTTACTGTTGACAATATTTTTTCTTGTTCCTTGATGGCGTAAGTAGAATGAATATCGTTTAAACACTTATTGATTGTTACATTATTATCCCATATAATGAAATATTGATATTTTACAGTAAATTCCAGAAAAAATATGTAGGTAATAATTTTTAATCACTATCCCGTTCTTGTAACGGTTAGGCCCATTTTTACCAATCTCCTTTGTCCGTAATCTAGTATCCATAACACAAGTTCTTAATGATACTTAATATGTGCTCGATAATTGGCGTGAGCGAGCAAATGTATTTTATTATTATTATTATGTAAGTGTCATACATAATCCAGTATGGGCACCCGTTTTTCGGAGAGGTCAAATGCATTTACGCTTCTTCGCGCAGTACAATGAAACTCCAGGGGTATGAAACATCATTTCCGGGCATTTTGCCAAGGCACACTACGACAGAACACCGTGATCGCGACAGTTAGCTTTTCAACGGAAAGCCATCTATGCCCACCCTTTTGGGTCGAACCCATGCACCTTTTAAACGTGTCCACTGTACGGCGGAAAGGCTCCACCAGGCCTTTGCCCGCGTCCCCCACAGTGGTGTCACCAAGGGTGGCTGGGGTACACCCAAGCCTTGGTGACCTTAGCACAGTTTAAGCCCAATGTCTATGCCATCTTACCCAAAGCTGCAGCCATCCATCATACCGGTCCCGCACGATGAAGCAGACTCAATTGGCTGTATCGTGTACGGTCGGCACCAGGCGCTGGCTACCATGAGACTACCGCGGAAAACCAAACCAGAGGTCGCATCCATCACTCACTTCTGAAAGCAGAGGCATGTCAGGAGCGACCTACCTCCCAGTTCCGCCCAAGGCGGCCCACCAGCCAATCGGCCGGCCAACCTACGACCCAAAAGTTCGCTGGCCTTGGGCCCTTCCGTATTCCGACGTCAGCCGTCTATGGAGGCACTAGACGTTGCCCAGGGTGTTGCGGTACACCGCAGGAAGGTCTCGGAACATAGCACCCCATTAAGCATCCTGCCTGGGATTTGCGTCACCTTTTGCACTATCTCTTAAGGCGACGATATTGGGTAACATGCAACTTTCGAACGATCATCCCGGTTATATCATGCGTTAGGCGTTGACTACACAATACCACATAAACCATATAGACAATGCAGTAGGTATTTTTAACGCCTAACGCATGATATTTTAATCGTATATTCCAATTTTACGAATGCAATAACGGTACTTGAGGGCCTAGCCATGTGACGAACGTTTAACGAAATGTATATAATGTATGGAACTGTATGGCGACTGTCGTGTCAAATGTATGAGTAGTAGTCAAAATTTGACATTTCGTTCAATATAAACCAATAGAAACGTTGTATCGTTTATCACTTGTCTAGGCCCTCTGCATGGGACTGTCCATGTGTCCATAAGATAACATAAATCAAATAATAGTTTTAATTAACAGATTACATCACCAGCGTATTGTTCCTAAAATACATTTTAGTTGATATATTGAGCAATAATTAATAACGTGACTTGCTACGTCCATAACAATTCATGCTCATAGTGATTTCAATTTGATATCCGTAATAAATTATGCACGTGAATATTGATAGCTGCGCTATCAGATAATAGGCTTTTCTACAAATGAAATAAAGTCATACAACGTAATTATTCAATTATTATATAATTTTACTTTCATGATCCGTGAAATATATACCTATATTTTTTTCGTTTCTTTTTTATAAATAGTTCAAGCAAATGACTTTCCACCTAGTTAGTAGAAGAGAGTTCAAATACGAAGATAGCTAATGCGATAGATAAACCGCCGCGCTAGCGACCCTCACCTTGCCGACCTGCAAAGTGCTTCTTCACGCCGCTTTTGAATTCCTATTATAAGGGTAGTAGAATTTATGTACCTATATAGGTACTAAGAACTGGATATGAAACATCGTATTTATGAAGACAATGGGAAAGTTAAATGATTTGGCGTTTTCAAAAGTATTTAAATCGTTGGAATAATTTTATTTTTGCGTTTACAAACGCGTAAATATTAATACTAGAAAAATGCACTGAAAAAAATCGACTTGCCTCAGGCGGGACTCGAACCTGCATCTTCCACAATCCGGGTGGATGCGTTGACCAATTACGACACCGAGACACTGCTTGTCGCTGTCGAAATTTGTCGGTGCTTGGTGCTTATGTTTTTATGGTAAACATTGTTTCATCAATCTTTGAAATTTGCACTTCTAAGACCCGAACGAAATATTTTTGCAAATATTTGACGCCCAGTTAAGATGAAACTACCTTATGCTATGGAATAATTTTATTTTTGCGTTTACAAACGCGTAAATATTAATACTAGAAAAATGCACTGAAAAAAATCGACTTGCCTCAGGAGGGTCTCGAACCCGCATCTTCCACAATCCGGGCGGATGCGTTGACCAATTACACCACCGAGACACTGCTTTTCGCTGTCCAAAATTTGTCAGTGCTTGGTGCTTATGTTTTTATTGGTAAACATTGTTTCATCAATCTTTGAAATTTGCACTTCTAAGACCCAAACGAAATATTTTTGCAAATATTTCACGCCCAGTTAAGATGAAACAACCTTATACTATGGAATAATTTTATTTTTGCGTTTACAAACGCGTAAATATTAATACTAGAAAAATGCACTGAAAAAAATCGACTTGCCACAGGCGGGACTCAAACACGCATCTTCCACACTCCGGGCGGATGCGTTGACCAATTACGCCACCGAGACACTGCTTTTCGCGTCGAAACTTCGTCGTCAGTGCTTGGTGCTTATTTTAACAGCTAACTTAATTACCTAAGTACTAAAGTTATTTTGTTCTAACCACAAGTACGACTAGAATTCAAAGCCTTTTGTTAGTAATTATATTTCACTTAAGGCAACTAACATGGTAACATCAATCATCTAGATTAAAGTCGATCTTGACATATTGATGAAACTAATCTCTATAGCTGATTGGGTAGCTTTAATGAGAACTTGTGTGTAATTTAGACATGTTTTGATAATTAAGACCACTTCAACCTATGTCGTTAACAAAAAGTTGCTTCGTCATGGTTGGTTGACTTAATCCTTTTGATTTTACAGGTAAAAGCTCCTGGGATAAAACCATTCAACTTCATATAAAGTTTGAAATATAATTTCACGAGCATTAAGGGAAATAAAAGAAAATGTATTCAAAGGTGGACATTTTTAAAATGGCAGTTTACTTCATAGGTTACAGACGACTTCACAATTCACCGGGTTGTTATGCAGACTTGACTTCGGAGAGTCCTCAAGCATACTGGGCCAATCTTGGAAAATTTCTATTCAAAGAGTCTATGGCGCTAGAGAGTTGTTATGACATTTAGGGTGATTATGATGTTCGAACCAGATTAAGACTGATGAAAAGTAAACAATCATACAAAATTATATATTCTGACTTTAAAATTCAATACCTGTAGTCTAATAGCAATAACTTCAATCTTCACTCATTTCCAACCATCGAGACTATTGGAAAACAAACTCCAATATTTTGCGAATATTTTGGAAAGAAATGTGAATTGCATCAAAATGACATTGTGTTCCGTGTAACTTATCCATAATCAGAAGATAATGGAAGATAAAGCTGGCCGGCGAAGAAAGAAGTTGAATCACGTCCCCTTGAGGGTTCCTAGGAAGCAAAGAGTTCTACAACAACGTGTTCAAGGTTGGTGCGCTCACCTTTCCCTCCCATATACCGCCATTGAGGCGTTGGAAAGCATTAAGCAAATTTTTCTACCTAGCGATTCGCCCGGTCACGGACTTATACGACCTCTAGTGTCCCCTGCAAGACTGACACCTTAGCTAGTTCAATAGTTCTTCTTCTTCTTTTTTAATAAAATGGCGTTCGCGATATGTAACGCATTTCGCCAATATCAAGTGAAAATGTTTTTTAAGTAGCAGACAATAATTGTACGGTAGATTGGGGTTAAAAGTGGAGTCTCTCAACACGTGTTTTTACAGCGAGAACTCGGGAGAATTCAATAGTTATCTATCGCTCGATTTACAAGTCCCTTGGCAACGTCAACGTTAGACCTCAACATTACTTTAGCACCAACAAAAAAAAATTAAATTCTTTTGGAAGGACCTCTTTTTTAATGTCCGATTGTATTATATTATTATTATTAATCTGATCGTTTTGACGAATCCAACTCGACGCGGTTGTGTCGTTTAATTACTGAGTTCCTATGACCACCTTTCAGCTACATCATCAGACTTTGGTTACCGTCTAGCATCAAAGTACTCGTCAAGACGAATCATACGAGACCATACTCGATGGAGTTTTGTTGTTTAATTACTGAGTTCCTACTGTCATCTTCCAGCTCCATCATCAGACCCTGGTTACCATCTAGCACCAAAGTACTCGTTAAGACGAATCCAACGAGCCGAGACTTGATGGGGTTGCGTCGTTTCTTTACTGAGTTCCTATGGCCATTTTCCAGCTCCATCATCAGACCCTGGTTACCATCTAGCATCGAAGTACTTGTCAAGACGAATCCAACGAGTTGAGTCTTGATGGGGTTGTTCCATTTCATTACGGAGTTTCTTTAACCACCTTCCAGCTTTATCAGAAAATCAGCACCATGTCCTCATAAAATTGCATTGTCACGCAATTTACACATGTATGAAAAATTTCAGCTCAATCGGTAACCAGGATGTGGATTGGAACGAGAATGAAGAATCCGTGACCAAAGCGAAAGGTAATAAAAGGGCTACCAACCTTTATCCAGCACCATTCCGAGGGCTTACTCAGCACGTGTTGAAGGCGATTGGCGATAGGTTCCTTCTTTCTTCATATTTTAGGGATTCCACTTGAGTATTGGTGCACGGCACACAATGTTTCCACACTCTTTGTCTCCCAGAACGTCCAGGGACAGATAATAACCGGCGAAAGATGTGCGTTTTACATGATTCGCGCGTGGCGAGCGAAGAGAAGACAATGACGAGGCAATGTCACTCGCGGTGTTGCTAATGTAAAAGCGCACGGTTAGATGCGTGGAAAAAATTAAGTAGGCAACATTTATCACCCACTAATGCAAGGATTCAACACAGAAAGTGGATCTTTATTTGAAAGATATGATGACAAACATCGGGACAGGTGAAACTAAAATAAAAGCTTCTTAAAAAGCTTCTAATCAAGTAAGACGCGAAATAAAAAACCTGTCATAATAAGTGGTCTTGAGACGGGATATTTTTTTCTTGTCCTTTGTTTTCTATTTAATTTGGTATACATTTCAAATTATAACAAATGTTATTAGAAAAACATTTCAATGTTTTCACCAACAGAAACTCAAACTTCTGGGTCCTAAATTTACAAATGCACCCAGGATGTTAGTTCTAAATGTGACTGATAAATTTGCCATTACCCTTCAACTATTATTACTACATACAAAACCTATTTCTATTCTATCATTGACGCCGTCTTGGTGGAGTGGTCACTATAGCTGCCTACGCATCAAGCTCTCCGGGTTCGAATCCTGGTGCAAATATTTGTGTGTCGAACAGGAATATTTGTTTGCGAGTCACGGTTATTTGCATTATTTATTGTAGTTTACTTATAAAACTATCTAAAATTATTCCATCAGTTACCTATCTAGTACATAACACAATTTATTAATGTTACTTATTTTGAGCTAGATAATTGGTACAAGCGTGGAAATATAATGTAATTATTCTACATAAAATTTTACAAACACTTTCAGAAAGAGACACACTCGAGACACAATACGAGACTCCATATAGGTAGACAAACCCTCGGTCGTCTATCCACAAGTCCAAGCGATTCTCTGTTCAATCTAAAAGATTAGACGCCATTACAAAGATGAAAACGGTTCTCCATTCTAATACTATTTCCTATAACAGCCTCCGCACCATTACAGGACAAAAGAACGTATAAAAGATATAAGTTGAAGCTTCGTCATCTGCACCTAATGATAATAGCTCACATAATTTCGAACAAAGTCAATGCTGAGAACAGACTGAATGTTCGATGGAAACTTTCACGCCAATTCCAAGGGAGACAAATCTCTCGCCCTCGAGTCACCAGTTTTTATGTGTGAACCTTTCGAACGGACAATGTGGATGCGACAGAATTAATGGTAGGTAGGTCTTCATGCTATAATTTCCACTCACTTTCCTGCCTTTAACCATTTTTGCGTCCGGATAAAATATGAACTTTATTTGTGAGATTTACATTTTTACGTTACGTTACTTTATGTGTGAATACCACAATTTTTTACTGTAATAATTATATATGTGGTAGACAAATTATGAATACAAAATTGATGAGATGCTAATACTTTATACTAAAACTACTATGATACTACTGGCCTTTTTTTTGTTGGGGAGGTCAAATGCATTTACGCATCGTCCCTGCGGGGTGGTGCCAACCGCAGGGGATATGTGGGACTCAAGGTAAAGGCGTTCCCTCCATAACCACTAAACATCCTCCCCGGCCTGACCTCCAGTGCGCTATTATGGGACGGCTCGGGATCTGCGCACGCGAGCGCAACTACACCGAGACCGTCCCAACGCTGCCCGTCAGGGCACTCCTTGTGCACCAATTGGTGGCTGGCCGCCCACAGGGACTACCGACTGACGGCGGCCTCATAGGCCGCCTCCTCGCCGACGGCTGCTCGACCTGGCGCGTCCTCCTGACGTGGACACCGGGAGCAGCCATCGGACCGCACACGGGGGACTTCGGGCGCGGTCGTGGCCCTGAAAAGAGCCGTCCGGAACTAGCCGTGGTGGGAATACAAAAACAACTCTACGATGGCATGTGACTTCGAATGCCAAGGGGATACCCTTGACATCAAAAGCCACGTACCCGCCGAGAAAGTTTCCACACCACGTTACCAGGGTCCGCCATGAGGAGGCTTCCGGACGTGGACCCCATGATACCTACTACTGGCCTACGATGTTAAATGTTAACCTAGAAATAGCTTATTCACACTCGCCTTGAAGGCACCTAAGTCTTTAGTATCAGGGAACATATCAGCGAACAGCTAAAGAAGTGGACATTGTTGCCTAAGTTCCACTCCTTAGTTTGTATTAAAAAAGAGGTGGCAAATCGTTTTGTGCGGATGGTAAGGGTATCAATAACATAAGGGTGGTAATTGAACCTGCTTCTTGTGTCCCGATGATGAAATTGAACGAAATGAAAAAATCTTACTAAACGAAAACTACGCGACGCTACAGTCGTCTACGATCTGCTACAGTCCGTTACGGATGGCTATGAATCGCTACGACGAACAGCAATCCGCTACGGACAGCTTCAATCCTCAAGAGTCATAATTATTTTGTAGCAACGCAGGCCCATGCTACGCCCTATCTGAGATTAATTTGTGAATTTATAACATGCTATGGTGTGAGCTATAATAAGCTTCAGTATAACTTGTGTAGGTGTTATAATCTATACTAATACTAGCTGTCCCGGCCACGCGTTGCTGTGGTAATTTCATACTACTGACCTAACATTGTATCTGCAGTAAAAAAAAATATGACTACTTGTCAAGATAAAAACTATCCTATCTCTCAAGTTTCTTCAAACTGCACGCACGCACACGGTGTACAAATTTGAATAAAATCGGTTAAGTAGTTTAGAAGTTCATCGCGGCAAACAATGTGGCACGTAATTTAAGATTATAAAGAGGAAAGATTTGATTGTTTGTTTGCATTGAATAAGCTCCGAGAAACTACTAGACCCATTTTGATAAAATTTGAAATGGAGATATTTTTAGATCCTGGGAAGGATATAGGATACTTTTGGTGTGATAACGCGTGTGAAGTCGCAGGCGACCGGTAGTAACATTATAAATGCTATAACATTTGACCAACAACGCTTGCCGAACAAGGCAAGCGTTTTTGGAGTTCATGATTTGTCGCAGTTCATTATTTATATTTCAATGTGCACATTATAACCACACAAAGCTTTATAATAGTGTTCTTCTCGATACTTTTTATCGCCCTCTAAGAAAAAAATAGGTAAATGCAACTAAACTTTTTCAGCGCGTGGTTAATTTATCTTATAATTATATAAAATTCTCGTGTTCTCGTGTGCTCATGTTCGTTCCCGTACTCCTCCGAAACGGCTTGACCGATTCTCATAAAATTTTGTGAGCATATTGAGTAGGTCTGAGAATCGGCTAACATCTATTTTTCATACCCCTTAGTGATAAGGGTTGTTCACCCTTAATTTTTTTTTTAATTTATAAGGCAAAACAACGTTTCAAAAAAAAAAATTCGTGATGGATCTCTTTGGTGGTTGGAAATTATACTAACAGTATTCATATTCCTAATTAAAATCACTTTTAGTCCCTAGGGATTAAAACGCTATTTTGGTACCTGTTTGATGTAGAATAAAATAGCTCATAGCTCTTTTCGAATAGATGCGGTAAAAATATCTTAAGCACTATGTAGTAATTTAATTTTGATTATTATTCTAACACTCCAATAATATATTCAAAGTCTAGTTATTCTCTGTTTTAGTTATTAATTGCAACAAAATAACTAAGACAAATAATTATAACAGGTACCCTGTGTGTGAATTTACAATCTTTTTTTGTACAGTCGACCAAATTGAATCATGACCCACCTTAAGATCATTTTCCTACAGTCACTCTATACAAAGTAGGATGAAATTCGCTTGAACGTACATTTCTAAGTAACGAACCTGTTATCAATTTGTTAGACACTGACAGTGTCAAATAAATATGTCTTTTTAAAATTTGTTCACTACTACTTGACATCTGACACATAACGTCATTTTATTTTTAAAAATATAATAGTTATTCCATTTTCTCAGTAGTGAAAAGAGTTTAGATTATGAACGACATCTTATTTAAAATTCCAATTGAGACTTTAGTGCAGTGATAAGAAAGATTAAAATTGCATAGATCTCTGACCCGTAATGACGCATTTTTATTCATATTTAAAACGTACTAAGTGCAACACGCATTATAGCGAAGAAAACCTAACTAAATTTATGATTCTAAAGGAATGATCGGCCAAGTGGGTCATGATTCAGTTGGTTCGACTGTACAAAAACCGTTCCAAATAATAATATAAATCAAAAAACATTATATGATATTTTTAAGAACGCTAATTTGGCCTTAATATCTAGCGGTTTATACATTTTTAACACCAATTGAATAAAAGAAAAACGGTTTAAAATAATTCAAAGCTAATAAAATATTACGACACTCGGCTTATTACACCCATACAGCAGCCAATTTCTAAGCGGTTGTCAAGATAGCGATTCTTTATAAAATTATAATTTTCTTTCAGCATTTTTCTTATCTTCTTTTATTTTATAACGAAACAACGCCACGTTTAATTTACATAAAACCCATTACAAATTCAGTTTGTTACGTCTCCAACTCTGCTGGTATAATGCTTCGAGTGTATAAATTAACAAAAAGAAATCAACAACTTTTATTCCTTTTAAGTGCCCTTACATTTTTTGATGAAACAACGCCCTGACTCGTCTTTTGAAAGGTCTCCTTTGATGTTTTATATGGCAATAAAAATGTAATATTTCCTTAATTTCATATGAAATGTTTTGTGTAGCATTCGGGGAAGATATTAAGTACATCCTTCACTGTTACAAAAACGTTGCTGGGGTTAAAAGATTCCTTCGAGTATTTTTATTTCAATTTTGTATGTGAGTATACTTATGCAGCAATACTGTGTAAGATTTATATGCAAATTAGTGCCGTTACCGCGAATAACATACGAATAATTTCTATATTAGAATTGTAAGTTTGTACCAGCGGCAAAGTATACAATTCTAATAGGTAAATGATATTCTGAGTCCATTATTCGTCCATATGAATCAGGAAATCAGAACTAAGTTTATACATTATTAAAAGACGACGGTTTCTCTATATATTAATATAACTTCCATAAGTTTTGAACCGGTACGTGTATCTAAAGCAGCTTTCGCGAAATCTTATTAAATATGGCTAGGTGGAGACAAAAGCCAGTGCTTACCAGGTGACCACCTTAACCCTTAAACCCCATCTGGGTTACGAGTCCCAAGGATTGCTTCTGGCTTCTCTCCCTGCAACCAGATAGACTCGGCACCCGCACGGTCTATGGAATGCTAAAGCTTTCATTTCCAACTACTTTACTTCTGTATGTACACTCTTTGTGTAAGTCAAGCTTGGAAAGTTAATTAAATTAAATTTTTCATTATTTTTTTTGTGATTATGAGAATTACCCTTGCTGAGTTTCCTCACCATTTTCCTCATTAGACGAGGCCACTTGGAGCCTTACCATTAATTAATGGTTGTTTAATGAATGTAAAATTGTGGAATTAGGAAATCCGGACATCGTTGTAATTGTAGTGTGATGCCCTCGGTAGTTACTAGATAAAACCCAAACTTCTAAGATGATTTATGGCGGGTTTTAATAACTTAAATAACTAATAATTACCGACAGTTTCCAGTGCAACGGTAGAATTTTGACATTATTTTGTATACTTACCCCTTATTCATAAAAACAAGTGAATTTATTAGAGATTTACAAATATGTAATTTGTCTTTGTCACTCTGGCACGAGATGAAAACACTTTTTAACAAGGTAATAACTAAAATAGGTTTTTTGAGTTTTAATGAATAAGGCTGTTAGTGTATTTGTCAAAATCTTATCTAGTAAGCAAAAGTGTAGACAGATAAGTTATTTAAACCGAAGAGAAACAAGTATCCTGGTTGTTGGCTTGTATTTTTGGTTTATTTAAAGTTTAGATACTTTTCGGTTGACGGTTTTAGGTTCCTTTTATATAGGCGACAGGCTGACAACCTTTCTCTATTTTAGGGAACTACAAGACCCATACTGCCAGATGTGGCTCTATGCGTAACCAAATATTACCTAAGTTTACTCTTGATACTATAATTATATTATATACCTTTCAATGGCAAATAATACGGATACGAGGTACCTAAACACTAAAACTATATATATATAAAGATGAATACTGACTGAATGACTGACTGACTGACATATTAACGCACAGCCGAAACCGCTGGGTCTAGAGATTCCAAATTTGATACGTAGGTTCCTTAAGAGGTCCAGGGGTGCACTAAGAAAGGATTTTTGGAAATTCACTCTCTAAGGTAGTGAAAAGGGGGTTCAAAGTTTGTATGGAAATCGGTCATTTTTAAAGTAAAATCCATAAAAATGTGTGTATGGCCTTTCAGTTAAAAATTAAGAAAGAGTTAATAAGGATTTTTGAAAATTTTATCTCCAAGGGGGTAAAATAAGGAATGGAGGTTTGTATGGAAATCTCTCGTTTTTTAAAGGAAAATCCATGGAAATTGGTATTATGGCGCTTAGCTTAGAAGAAATATTAAGAACATTTAAATGCTACCCGAAGTAACTATTCGACGCGGACGAAGTCGCGGGTAAAAGCTAGTTAATAATAATAATAAGAAAAACCTTAACATTAATGCGCCAATCCGTATACAAGAAACAAAAAATACTACTTCCAACAATACGTATCTTCTGGTCATCAATTCGAAAATAAATCGAAACCTCTTTTTGCTACACCCAAAGGATTGCTCGGAGTACAGGAACGGAATAGTAATTGCTATAAGCCGCATCTCATGAATCTTATTGCGGCGGCCACAATGAAGCATTGCCTTTAATTCAACCTAAGTTTGTTTGCAGCGGTAAAGTTTATTCGACGCACTGCTGTTTATTTTCGGCGACGGTAAATCGTTTGAGGTTAAAGGTTGTAGCACACTTATCTCCTCGGAACCGTATCGCCTTTTTGTACTTGACTTGACTGACTGATCAACGCCCAGTCCACACCTTTGGACCTAGATAGCTGGAATTTTGCACAGAGCTTTCTTTTACGTTGTAGGCAAGGGATAATACCGGGCTTTCAACCCCTAAGGGGGTATAATAGGGGATCACAGTTTGTATGGAAAATTGGTATATGGGCTTTCGGATCAAAATTAATAAGATGTATTTTAGGATTTTTTGAAACTCAACCCCTAAGGGGATGAAATAGGGGATGAAAGTTTGTATGGAAATTCTTCGTTTTTATTGTTGAATCCATAAAAATTGCTATGTGGCTGTTTCGTTAAAAATTAAGAATGACGTATTTTAGGATTTTACGATATTCAACCCCTAAAGGGATAAAATAGGGGATGAACGTTTGAGTAGGAAATCCGTCATTTTTGTAGTAAAATCCATAACAATTGGTATAAGGTCTTTTGTTTAAAAATAAAGAAAGAGATATTTTAAGGTGTCTCGAAATTCAACCCCCCAAGGGGATAAAAAAGGGGATGAAAGTTTTTATCGGAAATCCGTAATTTTTATAGTAAAATCCACAAAAATGGTCTAAGAACTGTCAGTTAAAGAACAAAGAAAGATATTTTAAGATTTCTCGAAATCCTACACTTATGGTTTTGGTTAAAAGGGGGATTTGGAAATATGTGTATGGTTAGTATAAAAATATTACCAAAAAAAAATCCACGGGAAAGAAGTCACGAGCAGAAGCTAGTGCACAGTAAATTTGGTATTAGTTATTCTACATTTTACTATGAAAAAGAGATGATGACATAGCATTTAAGTTACACATACTTTAATTCCAACCGGCCCAATCGATTTGGTAAGGTTTCTGTATCTAAAGTTTAAGTTCAGTGACGCATTGGATCTTGACAGAACGATCAGTGTAGTAATCGGAATAACATTTTGCAGAGTCGATAAGAGTTTTAATTTGATTGTGGTGGTTAACTCTAAAAAGATGTGTTATTTGTATGAAATAGAACTAAAAACAAAATACTCGGGCGTTAGCTAGTATTATTACTTTCTCGTGCGTATTATAAAGGAAGTCTTGTAATCGTAAAAAAATCGACCTCGAGATTTTGACAGATTTACACGAGTCCAAAAATTATTTTTTTGGAATTATGTATGTGTGTCTGTGCCTTAGCACGATAACTCGAGTATGCTTTAACTTATTGCAACCAAATTCAACATGCATGTATAACATCAAAATATAAGGTTTCTATCAAATTTTGAGTCGTCTATCACGAAAGTTAAGCAACCAAGTGCGCGGTCGGTACTCGGATGGGTGACGAAAATTTAACACGCATGTATGACATCAAAATATAACCTCTTTCTGTGTTCAGTGGTTTCCGATATACGAGAAAGTCAAGGGGAGACCACTCCCGATTTTTGTACGTGTACGTGGGCGCCGGCCGAGTCTATAAATGTATGAAAAAGCGTTTGTCAAAGTCAGCCACTGGTGACTGTGGTCGGTGACCCCTTTGTGCTGAGCCTTGCTTGAGCTGAGAGCTGGTACACATAAACATGATATGATCTCGTGTCTTAAAGCGCCTTTACACTACATCCAACACGATGGATAGAAATTACGTGTCGAAGTGGTCCTAAATGACTTTTTATGTAACGGCGACAATTGATATGACTTTTCGTGCATTATGTGCCCAAACATGGCATTGTGCGTAGATATCATTTTTTTTTTGTAAAAGGGTCAAGCACATGACTCTATTGAATAATTTTTGCGTTTACAAACGCGTAAATATGTTCAATAAGAGACAAAATACACTGACAAAAACCGACCTGCCTCAGACGGGAATTATTTTTCAGTGTATTTTTTGGGTATTAAAAATCTTTACGCGTTTGAAAACGCAAAAATAAAAATTATTCCATAATGTAAGGTAGTTTCATCTTAACTGGGCGTCAAATATTTGCAAAAATATTTCGTTCGGATCTTAGAAGTGCAAATGTCAAAGATTTGATGAAACAATGTTTATCATAAAAACATAAGCACCAAGCACTGACAAATTTCGACAGCGAAAAGCAGTGCCTCGGTGGAGTAATGGTTAACGCAGCCGCCAGGATTGGGGAACATGACTCTATTCCAAATGATGGTAAGCAATAGTGGACTCTAAATGCAAAAATAGTGCGAGAGATAAACCGCCGGACGAGCTATCCTCCCCTTGCCGACCTGCAAGGTGCATATTCGCTCCTCTTTTGAATGACCCGGGATTGTAAGATGGAGACAACACATATCGATACCTCCGGAGTAAACCATTGTATGTTCAAAACTAGGACTTTACAGGAGAGAGATTCAAAGTTGTAGTTATGAATAAAATCTACAACTATAATTGTATTTAAATGAAATTTCGTTTGAAGGCTTACAATTATTTTTTTATTAATTCTATATTAAAGATTTTATTAAATTATAGCTAGTTTTTGAGATATTGCACATACAACACTTTATCAAGGAATAATATGAACGCCTACTATGTTATGTGTACTTTACAACATTTTACGTTGGACTGACAAAGGAAGATTCTATTGTATCTACTACATACTATAATTTACGTGGTTGTAAATGGACAAAAAATTATTGTATGTCTACGATATCAGAACAAAAATAAATGAAATAGCTGTTTTACTTTAAAAATCAAATTTATTTTTATACTTAATGTGTAGCAAGTTAAATAAAATATGAATACTAGTCACATTTTTGGAGGTAACTTTAGTAATAAAAACTTTAAAGATAGATAACAAAAAATAGAGATTCTCCTTAAAATTACCAAAATAAAATCTTTTTTTTTCATATAATTAACACAGTCACTATAAATCAGTAGCGTAGGTATTTTATAAAATATAATTTGACACATTAACGAGTTCTGAAGCTTTCTGTAACCATGAAATAAGCAAGAATAATCCCACTCCTAGTATTCCGAGTACATCTCATCCTTCCCTATACTGCAGTATAAACCATTTAGATTATAATTGAAATAATTACTTGCGCCCGTATTATATCGAAAAAAAGAAAATGAGTTGCCTTTCGAAGCTGCAACTTCAACCAATACTCCTGCATTTAAATCGGAGTGTTCAACTCCTCAAGCAAACACTCCACTGCCTTGTTTTTCATATGATAGCCCTCAGCCTTAATCTATAATACGTTCCAGAAAAGACAAGGGTAACGTTAGAAAGTGGCATGTAAAAGACTGGCTAGATGTCAAAAGGAAAACTCTCAGAAATTTTGGTAAGGAATATGTAACCAGAAAAGAGATTGTCAAAGCCAAGAAGCTTATATTTAAGCAAACAGAGAAATGGACCCGCCGTGTTCTTGCCGCATATAGTGGTTCGATAAACTCGGTCAAGAACAAAGACAGAAAATTTTCGACAAGTTTTAGAGTTTTGGCAACCGACACAAACTATGACTTATCTCAACATATTTGACTAATCTAGTCACGAGAAAAATAAAGCGAAGAACGTTTGCACATTTTATATCAAGGCGTAAATTTATACTTAAATACAGATTGTCAACTTCTTCTGAGGATAAAATCATTAATTGCGTTAATGTGTGTAAAAAGATTTTTTAAAATACCATGACGCATAGTGATTTTTTGAGTTTCGCTCACTTTTACCTGTTTTAGCAGTTTCAGTGTTTGAGATGGATCGCCGACGCAAACTCATACTTCTTTTATTTTATTTCAGTAAACATTTTCCACCTTAATATTTTTCGTCCTATTCTGGTCCGCTAAAAATGAGCGAAACTCGAAAAATCACTATGCGTCATTTATAAAAATCCTCTTACACACATTAAAACGATTAATTATTTAATCATCAGAAGAAGTTGGCAATCTGTATTTAAGTGTAAATTTTCGCCTTGATATAAAATATGTAAACATTCTTCGCTTTATTTTTCTCGTGGCTAGATTAGTCAAATATTATTTTGAGACTAGTCATAGTTTGTGTAGGTTGCCTCCTCCAAAACTTGTCAAAAAAAATCTCTCTTTGTTCTTGACTGAGTTTATCGAAACACTTCATGCGGCAAGAACACGGCGGGCCCATTTCTCTTTTTGCTTTGACAATCTCTTTTCGGGTTACACATTCCTTACCCAAATTTCTGGGAGTTTTCCTTTTGACATCTAGCCAGTCTTTTACATGCCACTTTCTAACGTTACCCTTGTCTTTTCTGGATCGTATTATAGATCAAGGCTGAGGGTTATCATTTGAAAATCAAGGTAGTGGAGTGTTTGCTTGAGGAGTTGAATACTCCGATTGAATTTCAGGAGTATTGGTAGAAGTTGCAGCTTCGAAAGGCAACTCATTTTCTTTTCCGATATAATACGGGCGCAAGTAATTGTTGCAATCATAATCTAAATGGTTTATAATGCAGTATGGGGAAGGATGAGATGTACTCGGAATACTAGGAGTGGGATAATTCTTGCTTATTTCGTGGGTACAGAAAGCTTCAGAACTCTCAAAAACGTCATCTTCATTTTATTTTGCAAGTTCGTTAATCTCGGATTATTTAAAATCGATTGGAAGTGGAGATTCTGTAACAACAATAAAATACTCAATTAAATTGATATTATACAAACTACTTTGAGAATACAAATTATACATTATTTTCAAAATCCGCTTAATGCTAGTTTAATTTTTGCATCACTTGCAACGAGCAATATCTTCACCCTCATCATCAACTATCGCTAGTTAAGATAAGAGCCGATCAATGGTCAGTGCTCCATAAAATAACGTAGACGCGAAAAAAGTAGTAGAACGCGAAAAAAGTGACGATATCGTTTCCCGGCGTTAGCGCGTGCGTTTTTTAGTGAACATATCCGGGGGGCCCGCGGGGGCCCGGCCGCGAGAGGTTTAAGTAAGATTAGCCAATAATCAATTATGTTTTGCTCCAACAATATTATGACGTAGTCGTAAAAAATGTGAATACGTAATTTTATAACAGAATAAGTATCTAAAACTTTGAACTTTGTGAGCAATTTCAACGTAAAATATTGTAAGTTTTAAGTATTCGCGACGTAAAATGTTGTATGTATTTTTAATACAAACTTTGTTTTTTTCAATTCCGATGTAAAATACTACATGTACTACTTAACATTATTTTATGATTAGTCTTCCGACGTATCTTGTTGTATGTCAACTTACAATACTAATTAAGACTAGATTTTCCCATGTAAAATGTTGCATATATCACATACAACATTCTTGGTTGACGTGGATATAAAAAATCTTATAAAATACACTACTGATTTCAATACTACTTACCTTGCGTACTTCTATTATTAATATCACTAATGTTATCGAAACTGGCTTGTTCCTTTGCGAGAACTTGCTGGTATATATATTTCAATTGATTCATCATTTTCATCTCTTCTTACGGCACTAGTATTGGCCAAATCGTATAGTTTTTGAGCTCTTGTTTGAATTTTCTAACGACACATTGTAAAAGAATGTGATAAAAACACGTTTTAGTATTTTCTGCAATAATTACCTACTGTATCAGTTTTTCGTGCGTGCGGTTGAAGCGCCCGGCGTGAACTGTTTCATGTATCACATGCAATAGTTCTCTGCGCCGCGCGCGCCGCTTCCCGCACCACGTACTTTGTTGTATTGCATTTTGCAACACGCTACGTGGGGCACATTTGAAACATATAACAATTTACTTCTCATAACTCCTGGTAAAATTGTCATTTTTTAAAATCTGTTACAAGTAATCAATAAAATACATATAATTGTACCTCTTTATGTTAAAAAACAGAAAATGCTATTTTGTTGCTTACAACAATATACGCGGGAGGTATCGATATGCATGAAGTGAATTCCATTTATTGACATAGAAATGAGTTGCCAAATTTCTTAGTTCGCGTTGGAGTGATATCCACAGTTTGTCAGTGGCACCAAAAAAGCGCATCAGACCACTCGCCGTGGTATAGACGGTAAAACGCGCTCAAATACTGCGACAAATAACGCAAATAGCAAAACCGCGTTTCCATCCACTTAGCGTCGTTCATCTTCCTCACTTGGCTTGCTTACACAGTCGCATACGCTGATATTATTTTGAATATGTTCAAATTATTCCGGCGCAATAATCCATGTGTTTATGACACGTTTTGCGAATAGTACAGGCTGCTAACGACGCTTCCGCTTAAAATTCTGACGCATAATTTGTGCCAGTGTTCTTCTTGAACCGTTGAAAGCAGTGAATTCATATCAGACATATGCGTTCACTGGTAAGAAGTAACCGCACTGGATGCAACACAACTTTACATTTCATCATCATCAGCTCATATAATGTCCCCACCGAGGGGCTCGAGCCTACCCCACATTAGGGGCGATTAGGCCTTAGTCAACCACGCTGGCCAAGTACGGGTTGGTCGACTTCACACACAACCTAAGAATTTCTTCATAGGTGTGTGCAGGTTTCCTCACGATGTTTTCCTTCACCGTAAAAGCGTCGATTAAACGTACATATGCATTCAAAATTTTAAAACACATTGGTACGTGGCGGGGATCGAACCAGTGTCTCCCGGTTGGGAGGCGACGTTCTTACACACTACGCCACTGACGCTTCTTTTAGACTTTACATTTAGAATGACCAAAATATACGAATGAACCCGCACTAGTGTATTGGCAGTACCTAAATAATTTCGACTAGTTTCTTAAACATAAGATTTATCGAATTCAGATTGCGAAGTGCGAAGAAGCTATAAGCGCTCTTAAGCAACATTTGTTGTTTCCACCAAGCCCTTCGTTTTTTGGAAAGATAAAAAGGCCACACCGCGTTGGCCATTTGCGTCACCCCAGAATTTTGGCGTAGACGGACGGCTGGTAATAAAACTGAATGTTATCTCACTAATTTTTTCCCTCTGAACGCCGGTCGCCATAACCCAAATCTTCCGCCAGCGAAACGATTATGATGCGGACTGAAACTCAGGAATCGAAATTCGACAGTAAAAACTTTATTCGCGGAACGCCAGATAAAGTAGGCAATTTTCGCGATACAATGATTTATGGAGGAAAGAAAGATTTGTGTACAAATATACTTTTAAATTCCGAACAGAAATTCTGTGTCAAAACACAATCTTGAATGATTTGTTTTGGTCCAATTATGATTTTGTTTTTCTAATCTTCTCTTCCGATTATACCTACTTTAAGGTTATCTCTTAAAATGTCGAACAGAATGTGAGTCAATGTGTTTATACACAATAATACTAGCTAACGCCAGAGTGATTTCGTTTTTAGTTCTATTTCATACAAATAACACATCTTTTTAGAGTTATACCACAATAAAATTAAAAATCTTATCTACTCTGCAATATGTATATTCCGATAATTTAACCATCACTACATTGATCGTTCTGCCAAGATCCAATGCCTCACCGAACGTAATCTTTAGATACAGAGACCTTACCAAATCAACTGGTTGGAATTAAAGTATGTATGTAGCGTTGAGTCGTCGTTGGGCGACTTGATCGCTGCGACGAGTTTAATTTCTGTCTCCTATTTTGAGTACTCAGTCGCAAAATGAAGCTTCTGTAAAACACAAAAATTATTGACTGATACTAAAAATACTATGTGCTCTTACATATAACAACGATAAATTTAAGTCAAAAACTTGCATGGATTTTTTACCGCCAATAATCTATTGACTTAGTAAGCAGTCAATATGCCATGTAGAAAGTATTAAAAGTAAGAGTCTATGTTCTGTAACAGAAAAGCAATAGTTCTTTTACTTAACTTTACTCTTGTACTTCTCATCATCATCATCAACAGCTCATAATGTCCCCACCGAGGGACCTCGAGCCTACCCCATATTAGGGGCGATTTGGCCTTAGTCAACCACGCTGGCCAAGTGCGGGTTTATCGACTACACAACCTGTGTCTTTATGTGTAACAAAATGTTACCCAAGACTCTGCTCAACTTCTGATTGGACTACGAGCTGATCGTATACGTATGTATGTACAGTGTTAACTCTATATAACATCACTTGATTTAACGACAAACTCCTTAAAACGTCGAAATTGCTTGACTTTTTTTGGTTTACCTTGTTTTTATACAACAAATTACACTCTATTTAACGCCACGCTCGCTCTATTTAACGACAATTGTTGTCGATAAATAGAGCGAGCGTCATTATAAATTGCCGAAATTGATATTGTTTGCTGTTCGGTCATTTTACTTCGACTGTACCGGAGATTATAAGAATTTTTGTCTTTTGTTTTTGTATGATACTCCATGCACTTGTTTATCTTGGTCACAAGACCTTTGTCAAGATATAGAATAGAAAAGTAATATAATTTTATTTTCACCTCTCCAGCACCAAAAGACCTCTTTTGCTTTGTAAAATCTCGCAGGAAAAACGTTTTTTGCTGCGAGCTCTGAACAAGACTATAACATTCAATCTGAATTATTTTAGTCACGTTACTTTAAATTTTCAATAAATATTTTTAAGATAATAAACATGTATTAAGGTATTGTCATGTTTTTCTCACCTATAACAATTTTCTCGCTGGAGAGGTGAAAAGTTGTATGTTTCACACGAGAGAAAATTTTTTAAAGTCTCGTACCTTTAAATCACTCACTGCGCTCAGAAGTCTATTTATAAATCAATCGCTATGCTCGTGATTCAACTCTAAACTGCTCCGCTGGTTCGTGATTTAATATCGGCACTCGTAGCAAAAAATAACTTTGCTCACTTATGGAATAATTTTATTTTTGCGTTTACAAACGCGTAAATATAATACTAGAAAAATGCACTGAAAAAACTTGTTGAAAAAATAACTATTCTCTCTATTTAACAACCACTCTCTATAACACAGAAAATGCTCAGTCCGTTAAGTGTTGTTATAAAAAGTTTACACTGTATATCTAAATATGGTGGTTTGCAAACTGAAAGTTCAATGTCAAACAGACGTCAAGAGACAGATCATTTGCATCCTGTACAACATGATTGTACAACAATTTAAAGTGTTTTGGTTGCGTGTAATAATAATATACGTAACAGTAGCTCTCCTCAAAGCAAAATATGGTTTAGAAGAACAACATTAGGTAAAATACGAAATTAAATAAATCGCCCGCATCGTGTCTTACAAAAGCAGAATTTGTTTACCGTGGGTCCCTAATAAAAAACTGTCAAAGCTAATCAAGTGAAACACGTTTTATGCAATTTGTAGACCTATTTGACCCTTTATGAGCCTAAGCAAGGGCCTTAATAACGTTAGCGTAAAAACACACTTTGGCGTTTGGGTGGAGCATGCGTTGTTTACTAATTACATTGTAGCGCTTCTTTTTCGGTGATTTAATTAACAATTGGCTTAAATGGATTTGCTAACAACTCCTATGGGAGTATTTTGAATATTTTACGCAACAATTAATTACTGGGATCGTGAAAATTTCCGGTTGATGGCAAAGGGTGAGTGGTGTTATGTATTTATTTATTATCCATCATGAAATAGGATGCCCAAAAAGGGTTGATTAGTAACAGGCAGGCGGTTGACCGTGGGATTGGAAGTAAGGGCTCTGCTGGTTTCCCAATCCTCCACTATTTATGGCGAATAGGGATTGCCGCTGGGTTGTTTTAGTGGGTAGACCCGGGGTTCAGCCCCGGGGAGTCCCACATACCCCAGTCCCACCAACCCCGATGCATGCGTTATGCATTTTTTCCCAGCGACAAAAAAAAAGGTTGACGTAACATGTGATTGTAAAACCTATGGAACTTTGTCGATAGCAAGACACATTGTAATAACCAAAAATGTATTGGGGCAGATTTGGAGAAAAGTCATGCATGATGAAATTGCCATCAGTAACAGCTTAAATATTATAATACTTATTGACTACTTACTCTACATGAGTAATTAAAATTAGTAAGCATACAGAATCATCATATTTGCTTAATTTACTTTCAGCTTTTTCTTCTAATATATAAAAATCTCGTGTCACAGTGTTTCTGGTCGCACTCCTCCGAAACGGCTCGACCGATTATTAGGACATTTTATGTACAGATTTGGTAAGTAAGAGAAAAGGTCGTAACAGTACATTTATTAGGGCGGTTAAACAAAGAAGGTCTCAGATCACAGGTATTTGACGATTAATGTGCAATCTGAGGCTTTTTTTACCGACCTGGAAGTGGGATTTTTCCATACGCATAGCGGGCGAAAAACGCCACTTTCTGGTCAGGTTAAGTATATTTCCTAGAGCTAAAAGAAAAAAAATATTATGGCAGAACAACGTTTGTCGGGTCAGCTAGTAACTTAAATAAAATTCAGTTTCGATTCAAATTCTGAGGACTTAATATTTTGTTTCGAGTTACATTAGTAGTTTACTTTTCAAAAGAACACAAATTAAATAGAATATAATACAACACTTTCTAGTATAAAAAACAGTTAACCTTTTATTTTAAAGTATTCCACAGTAAAATTACATGCACAACCAATAACCAGTGAAATGTGGCGGTGTTTCTAACCTCAAATGCATGAAATAGCTACGATATACACGAGTCACCTCTTTGTATTTGTTTATTGTAAAAAAAATACACATGGACGTAAAATCTCTACCAAATCTTCTTTTGACCATCTGAAAAAGGTTTCTTGAAGAAACAAACTCAAAGGGTAGACTTTCTTTCAGTACAGACAAAACATCTGTGTCTGAACGTAAGTAGATTAAACTAGAATTCTGGGGTTACGTAAATTCAATAATAAGCCCAGTTCTCGGCCTCCAAGTACGGGCCGGTGCGTGAGTAACACGCGGGCAGTTTGCGCAGAGGCGGACTTAGAGTTAACATGGAATTGTTTTATTGAATACCCAGTTATAAGCAAACCTTAGAGAAGAGCGTATGCGAAGATAAAAATTGTCAGGGAAAAATGGATACTACACTGGACCAACAGCGGGCATGTTGACTTAAGCTTGAAAGAGCGTCGACGTCATATTTTTTGTAAAGCATCGTGAATAGCTGCCTCACTTGTCAACGACACCACGAAACTTCACCACTGTGGTGTCGTTTACATTTTTTTTTAGGTAACCACACCACTGTCTAACGTGTATAAAAACAAATCGTTGTTTTAATTTATAATGATTATTATGTAATGTCACTGTTTGGCGAATTCACAAGGGATTCGTAAAAATAATAATTGTATCCTTTACAACAAAAAAAAATAGACATGACCTAACTTCATAACAATGCAAAATAAAATAATCATAGGTACCCAATATTACACAACATCTATTCATTATTTTCACTGTCTTTTTTTAACTTCATTTGCAATGGTTGTTGTAATTTGTGAAAAAGCCTTTTGAAAATATGTTTTTAAGCGTTTGTCCTCTCCAAAAAAATCGTCTGTCAATCATAGCATTGAAGTAGATACTATTAATATCTATAAATGCATACATAAGTTTTATATTAAAACTTCATTACTGTGGTGTAGTTACCCAAAAAAAAATGTAAACGACAACACAGTGGTGCGGTTTCGTGGTGTCCTTGACAATGCATGAACGGCTGGACTGAAAGTGAAATGACTCTTTGTTGTCGAATACGAAGTCAAAGCTTAAACACTCTACAACGCTTACTTGAATCTTCTATTCGAAAAATCGTATAGCTCTACTTGGTAGGGAAGGGGACTAGTGTGCTATCAGCATGCGAGTGTCAAGTCAGTATTGCAAGCGTCTATATGCTATCACAGTTTAAAGAACTTCTATAGACTGTAATGCTATGGTGACAGCTTACCACTAGGCAGACTGTTAGCTTGTCTGCCAACCAAATGACATAAAAAGTAGCTGGTTAACGTTTTTTCAAGTTATTTTAACCAAAGATTTAGTTATTCGCAGTTACACTTACTTTCGATTACTTAATAATTGACACTGTGCAAATTGCTTCAGAGGATAATACACTAAGCACGTCTCCATACAAACGAAGAAAACGGTTCACTATCTCATGATCATTTCACGATCTTTATAACATTACAATGTTTTTAACAAAAAGAAAAAAAACTGTACGTTTTACTTCTATTTAAAATTCGACGTAAGTGCAATGTTATTTTGAAAATAAAATTGTTAAAACAGGAAAAAGCATAGAGACAGATTTTTACTCGGTATGTTAAAAACATTCTTAAATATCATAAACATCGGATTACAAATAGTGGTAGTAAAAACTTTTCTCCGTTTGTATGCAAACGGTGCTCGCCGTCCTCGCCGTACTATGAACGTACGAAAAGACAACGTCGCTGTACGAAAAGACAACGTCACCGTACGAAAAGACAACGTCGCCGTACGAAAAGACAACGTCGCCGTACGAAAAGACAACGTCAAAAATGCCCAGAAAGGGGACCAGAATCAATTTCTCCTTAGTTCAGTCTAGTGACTGTATTGACTTGAGAAAACTTAGTTAAGTTTTCATAAATTTTTCCTAAAATATTTAACTCAGTCTTACATTACTTTTAAGGTGACGATTTTTTTAAGTCAATGTACTTGCTAAATGCTCTATGCCAAACTTGTCTATTTCTAAAAGTTTTGAGCTTGTAGCCAGTTTATATAAACGCAGTAAGAAATACAATATCATTTGCAAAACCTTGGTTTGAATGTGTTATTACAGAATATATTCTGCATCATTATTCGAACACAAAACGGCCACAAAACTAAATATTTACCTCGTAACATTCAAGTTAAGAAAGTTTATTTTGACCCTTCATAAGACCCTGTACAGAGAACGCTTTTTGCATATTTCATATCAGATTTCATGAGAAAGTAACCTTGAAAATGTTTACCTCCTCTGCTACGAAAGCTACACATATGTTCAGCAATTTAAAGTAATTTATGACGAAATTAATATTAATATAATATCTTCGCAATCAGCGGTTGAGCATTAGGGCGCGGTGTGTTACCACGAAATGCCATAATTGTTAATTGTTTTTTCAAGTTCATACTGTGGAAATTAACCCTAAAAATAGGTTTATATTAATTTCTGCTTTGAAACAATTACATTTCTGGGATATGCTTTATGACAACCATGACTAATTACACTAATATTAATTTATGTTTGCTTTTTAATAATTTAGAGATTTATTTCAATAAGGGCTAATTAAGTACGTAAGTACCTAACGTCTGTCTGAGAAAGGTTTAATGATTAAACTATCATAATAGGTACAATAAACAATCGTATTTTTGTTTTATTTCATACTAGCTTCTGCCCGCAACTTCTTCTGTGCAGAATTGGTATGAATTATAGCGTAAAACATTTAGACTATATTTTTTTTGTATGAGCTATTTTATTATATAAAAAGTGTCTTTAAAATCCATTTAGTAGTTTTTGTGTGAAAGAGTAAAAAACATCCATACAAACTTTCGCATTTAAAATATTAGTATGATGAAAGTATTTTAAAGCATCCAAAAATCTTTAGCACATTTTTGCACATAAAGCATTGATTTGTTTTCTCTGTCTTGAGACGTACGGTACTATCTTTTAATATATACCTGATAATCAAAGTGCATCATAATATGGCTCCTCCACATGGAGCCGTGTGATGTCAGCAGAGTATAATAGCATCACGCCATATCCTAGGCAAGGGTGGTACTGCCGAAACCTCATTCAGTGACGAGGAGAGGCCCCATGTCCCAGCAGTGGGTTGATTTATAAGGCTCTTATGATGATGATGAATCAATTGGTACGACATGCTGGTCGATATGCTTAAAAGGCTTTCTTTCCTTAATATTTTCTGATTTGGGATAATTCATTGTAAATTTTCAATTCAACTCTCGATTTAAAATATCATTCTCCTTTCAATCCCTGTCTTCAATGATATCAGAAAAGTACCAGAATTAACCTTATTTCACGAAGAAATGAGATCTCGGATCGACATAGAAGAAAATTGTCTGTAGATAAAATCCACGCTTATAATATTTAGGTATTTATTCTTGGATTATCTTCTGTTTGCCTGCACTGTTTATAAATATTGCTTGTATAAAAGTTAAATAACATCGCCATACAAGCCTCATAATATGGCGAGCGTGACACTCGCATGTGCACTTCTCGCCAAAGAAAGTATTGCATTTAAATTCAAAATTTCTGTTCAAAAGCGGCGTTAGAAATTTGCCTGTAAAAGGAACTATTTCTGAAAAGCTATACCATTTATGCGGGAGCGTTCGGATGACAAACTAAAGAACGTGCCAGCCGGTCTTAGTATAAAATATGTATTGCTAAACGTGAGAAATTTACAATGAGTTGGTTGTTGCCCGTAGTATGCCATCTCAACAATGAAGAGTTTTGTGTGACGCGTTTAGATAAAAATGAAAGAAAGTTGAAAGGCTTGAAGGACAGTGTTTATTTGCAATGCTCATAAAAGTGAACTGACTTTTTGGAAGTATAGTATTTGGATGGGTGACCAAAACTTATTTCTTGATTTTCCCGCGTACTTACTTCTTACGTTACTTCTTTCTACGTTCTTGACTTGTAAAAAGTTAGATCAAAATTTTACAATATTTGTAGTCTAACAAAATGATCACTTAATTTTTGATCGATAGAAAGCAATTTGACACCAAATTCAATATATTTTAACACGTGTATCGAATATATTTTTCTTTAAGACAAGTTGTTGACATTCAGGGCGCATAATTATTACAACAAGACTTCCTCTATACTACGTTACGAGAAAGTAATAAAAAAATGTAAAGCTTATGATTGGTTGATCGGAAGTTGATTGGAAGAATCAGGTGAGACTTCAAAAAAAGTAATTTTTACTTTCTCGTATACGTAGTATAGAGGAAGTCTTGTAATCGTAAAAAAATTCGACCTCGACATTTTGACGGATTTATACGTTTTGGATTTCCCTGAGTCCAAAAATATACTCGCACGATGACTTCAGCAATTGAAGCGCGACCAAATAGTAATTGGCCACGTGTCATCGCGCAAACACAGAAATCCAGAGAAAGTGGCGATCGGCATCGCGCGATCTATCAGGGCACCCCAGTTGAACCATCGATCATAAGATCGTTGCCAATTAGGACGAACGGCCAAGAATTTTATTAAATGAAGTCTCAAGCTATGTAAATACGTCGGGAATAAAACCTAATTTTGGTATAATTAAAGGTTATTCGGAGATGTCGAAAAGATTAATGTTCCTGAATCAGGCTCGCTGTATTGTGAATGACAGTTCAATTTCATCAAATCAAATCCATTTCATTGGAAACCACACATGGAAGTTATTGAGGCCGTAAACCTTTATATCACATAGATGAAGTCAAATATAATTACGTACTTAAGTTATCAGGAAAATCAAGTACTATTTGGGGAAACTTTACCAGGAAAACAGATGTTATCAATAGCTTAGGAGTGATTTTGCTTCGTTTTATGTACAGCAAAGTGTGTGCTGAGGAACTATTTAACATGATGCCAACAGCGTCCTTCTGTTATCATACCACTCATTCTCACAATTTGGACTGAATTTTCCGATTACTGTAAAAATAATTAGCTACAGCGAAGTTGCTAATATATTTAAGACAGGCTACCTTATTGATGTTATAATTCTATGATAGTAAAGAGTAAAAGTCGTACCCTAATAAACACAGTCAATTGAAAATATCATACCAAGGGTAAAGGTCACTAAGGATTCTCGGAGCTTTAAATTAAAATCTTACTCAGTAACTTCACTTTTGCTATAGAATATCTAATGTTTCTTTTAACAGACTATTTACAATTGAATGATCAAAGAACGTCTCTCGTTTAAATTTTTAAAAGTACCTAATATTTTTCCCAAGCATTTTTTAAATTACGAACTTTATTCACATTTTTCCAGCGTGGACGCACTTCATATCTGTGGTCAGCTCCTATAGAACTAGTTTACTTTGAGTGTTTCAATAAAAACGGGTTGCCTCTAGGTTTTTCTTTGTAAACATTTTATTCCTTTTTATTTTCCTCTTGGGTCTTTAATATTTCATGTAGCTTCTTGTGTGGTATTTTTTTTTGTTGTGTCAAAAGGGCTTTTCATTTACTATATTTGCTCAACTTTTTACGAGTGATTTAGACTACCGTTGGGTTCGATTAAAAATACATATTTTTAAATATTTTTGTGGGAACATTGAGAGTGATTGAATAAAGCTTCTTAACGTTATTTTACATACCACCGACTTTATTTTGTTGTCGGTGAGAACTTCAAAGTCAATACACGAGTTCCTGCCGCCTCGGGCTCTCTTCGGTCATTGACTTATTTTACGTATGAGAGTCCCAACAAATCCTGATTTTGATGCATGCATTCTGAAAGAAATGATTACTGCAAAAAATATATTCATCAATCCCTTCCCAGTATTTTTTTATTTCAGTCTTTAATTTCATCTTAAATAATGTACTTCAAACTACTATTCTAACACGTTAAAGGCTTCTGTTTCTGTCAATCAATATCAACCAATAAAGTATCTGTCTAATATTGTGGTGGGATATTAAATAAGGGTTCGATTTTCTCGCTTCCCGGACAGGAGGCATCCTTCGTCAAGTGTTTATTGGTCTGAACCAAACACGGGTTTGTACTTCTTATACTTGCCCTTTTGTTGGTATTGTGACGCTAAATGCAAGGGTACTTTTATATAGTGATTAATTTTTGTACGCATTTTTTATAATCGTCATTTTCTTTTCAAAAATAATAATTTGAGACGAACGCTCTTTGCATTCCATAGATTGACCGCGCGGGGGCCGGGTCCATTGCGTTGAAGAGATGTAAGCCAAAAGCAGTACCGGGACTTAGGGTAAAAGCCTCCATGTGGTGCACCGGCACTCCCCATCCACTACTCGGCCCCTCTCCCTGCCTGCCTAGCCATATTTGATACGATTCTGCGAGAGCCGCTTTGGAAAAGCGTTCAAGTACAGAACTTTACGTAAGTTCTAGACAAACCGAGGTCTTTTAATAACGTATATAGGGACTTAAATGGCATACCTCTCGCGCATACCTCTACCGCATACAAACCACCGATATAGCTACAAACACGTATCGCGTTCAAGGACAGAGCTTCACGTAAGTTCTAGACAAACCGAGGTCTTTTAATAACGTATATCACACGTAGATAAGAAACGCGCGCGTGAAATTAAGCTTCGATGATTAGTTCACAGTGTGTTCTCCATTTAAAGTTTGTAAACTCTGTGTTTCTTATATCCGGTGCCTTATTTTTAAAGCGTCCATCACCAATATTTATAACACAATGAAATTAAAAAAAAGAAATATGGCCGATGTTATACGTAATTATTACTATGGTAATGTTCACGGTAGATGTAAAATGTTCAATGTAAAATATTTTTACATTAACGACTATGGTTTTTATGTTTTTTCAATTAAGAATGTATAGATCTACCCTATAAAGAAAAAAACTACCACGTTATTGATTTATTTTTCAAAATAAAAAAAATTTAAGGGTATAAAAAATCATAAAATAATAAAAAAAAATGTCATTGTTTACAGATTTTTAATAAATTGAAATAGATAAGATATTGAAATGTTTTTGGCATCATTCGATGCGGTTATTAGTCTACATTCATAAAAACACAACTTGACCGTGTTCTTTTACAAATCCAGATGTATTTCAAAGTTTACGGAGGGGATATACGGACGCGTGAGCGGTAGGGATTTAGCTGGTATACCTCTCGCGCCTACCTCTACCGCATACAAACCAACGATAAAGCCATTTATTATTTATTGGTCTGTTAAATGAAAGTAGGTAAAATAATTTCGTACGCAAATAATTGTGCAATTTTAGAATAGAACTGTGAGTAGAATGCAGCGTTAGAGCGAGACATAATAATTTGCGTTGAATGAATGAATGGAATGAATAAAATAGTTCTTTTTTATTTCGATGGACTTCGCTGAGTTCTTATAAATTGTCAACACCCTACCACCGTTTCGGGAATAAATAATTATTTCACTTAAATAATAATTATTTTTCTATCTATCCAAATAGTGTCTTTCTTGTTCTAGCCACTATAAAGATGTTGCAAATTCTTATGTAAGCTTTATTAATACGAACCTCGGTATTCCAAAGGAATTAAATTTGCCGACGTCTAAACCGTAAGGTGTAGGTACACAAGTCTGTACCCTAAAGATAATCACAAATTGTTCAATTTGCGAAGTCACCAGCTCATTAAGAGTCAATAACGCACAAAATGTAATGCTTAACGCAAAGTACTATGGAAGTTAACCAATTACGTGTACGCCACTTACTGATTAATGAAAGTCGTTTTCGAAATGGGCTCTGTATCAATTCTGAAATATTTTGCTCGTTTATTGTTGTATTTAATAATTTAATATTAACAGGGGTAGCTTATAACTAATAAGCATTTACTGCTTAGAACACCGCTTCTAGGATGTATCGTCGTCAGACTATTTTCTGTTTTGTTTCTAGAGCAGAGCTAAAGATCCCAAGAAAAGTTTAGTTCTAACAATGGAGAAAAAATTAAATCTACCCTGACGCGATATAGACTCTCCGATTAGTCACGGTATTCCACATAAGCATGTCAACTCCGCCGTGCTAGAATCTATGTACAGCTGGGTAGAAGACCCTTTCATTTTTCGATGAAAAAGCCTTTACGGACCACGCATAGCGAGCTAGACATTGCGGCGTGTGTGGGACTCGTCCGGAAATACCCATTAAAATCCATCGCTAAAAACTACCGAAACGTCTTCATAAAGTTTTTTATGGAAACGTTTCGGGAACGGTGCATAGGGCTTGCAGCTACTGGGGTGGAGTTACAGGCCTCATTTTAGGACTGGAGAAGAAGTTTTGGCTGCCCATCCGTCTACACTGGATTGGGATTGGTGCGGCTAGAGGATCGCACTTCCACTCTCTCTCCGTGGCCTTCTTCTCCAAAATCATCGTCGCCCTTTTTTGCGACGGAAAAGATTTTATATCTACCCTAGTTACGATATGGGGCCGCACTTGGGTTATGTGGGACTCTCTGGGACTCCAGCATACCCACTAAAAGCCGTCGACGCTCTCTACGCCCCGCTTTTCGGTGTGCCTCACGAGGAACACTGTATACGTCTGTGAGGTCACCTGCGGCTGGCTCCATCAGTCCCCTACGGTGGTCAAATAGTGGTATTATGACCACTATTTTTCCAAATTTTTTTGTCATAACAATAGTGTTAACAGGCCCATATTATGTTAACAGTTAATTTAAATGGGTTTTCATTTAAGTTAACATATATGGGTAATAACTGAGCAATGCTTATATAACAAATTGAGGGATCGAGAGACAATTTACAAAATGTTGCATTAAAGGCTCTTAGCGCTTCATCGCGCACAAATGAAGAGTCCTCCCAAAAGCATTTTAAGTAGTGCAATCATAAAAATATCGCCTCCCTAAATTCTTTTCTTGTTATTTTTTGCTACAGACATATAAATCTTGCTTGTGATAAAATAATTGACACACGTATTTCTGTCACAAAAGCAATAAGAATTTATGATTCTAAAAATATATTAAAATGTTCCCAAAATAACCTAAGTTTGCCGATATAAAAAAATCTCATTGTTGTTTTCGATCACGAAAAGGAAAAATAACAATAATTTATATCCACGCTCACCCCAATTATCTATTCAATAATAAGCATCATTAACGGCTTGTGTTATAAATATTACAAAGACATATTTTTATATTTAAACTTAAAAGGCCATGAACCTGCACCAAAGTTAGTGTTCATCACATAAACATTTTAATGTACCTACCTGCATTCGATCCTGAAGGTCTTGATGTGTAGACAGCATCACTGGCCACTCCGTAAAAGGATGTCCAGTTCATCAGTTCGATGAGAACTCGCGGTGAAGGATGCTACCAACTTCGGCATATCTTAACTAAGTTTACACCAAGTAAGACGAAGGCCAAATCGCCGTTAAGGCCAAATTTAATATTCGAATACCAAAAACGTTTGCGGCTTGAAGTATAAATGTCTTTCAATGTGTACGTATATACGAGTCACGAGCAGTATTATTAATAGAATGTATCCACATTTGTCAGATTTTGACTCTTATTGTGTAGGTAATAAGGACTCTGAACTGTCAATGTGGGGTACACTATAATTGCTCGCGGTTCATGTAAATGTTTCATGTATGAATTCTAAATGTTTACATACCCTAGAGTTGAGATTAATTACTGTATTCGAACCTTGATTTATTTCAATCCCCCGCGAATTCAATGTGAACTAACTTTGACCCCTTACAATTTAGCTTAATGTTGTTAAATCGGGAAGTTTGATTGATGTCTTACAAGTTCGAAACTTATCGAGTCATTAATGGCACGTGTGTGACTTTCTTCCACGAAAAATCACGGTTCAGATTTATTCGGCTGAATTCGTTACGCGGAAAATTGCGTGTTTTTGTCATTAAACCTTGTCCATATAATTGGCAGCCTGATTTAGTTTGACGTTCGGAAAATAGATGATGTATTTACGAGAAATATTTCGAATAACTTCGTGTTTGGGATCGCATTAACTTGCGATGCGATAAGAAATTTGTTTTGACTGCTACGAGTATTGAAATACAATGGAAAATGCTATTCACACGGGAACAATACAACACAATAAACATTAAGCTATTTAACGATCACTTGTTGCTATTTGTTGAATGTTGTTCATCGTCGCCATTACAAAAATTAACAAAACGTAACTTTCAGCAACAAGTGTTATTCATACACGACGAAAAATATGTTTACAAACTTTTGCAGATGAGTGTCCAGAGCAGATTTCTTTAAATACTTATACACATATACTTTACAAAAAAAATCTTAGGTTTCATCCTGAAAAGTCTTATGTTAATATTATTTTTCCATAAAACTATCAAAGAAGCGCTCTTTTTAGAAACCATACAGTTCTCATTTCAAAAACGTTTGCACTGATTGAACCTAGTTAGATTCCAGGATGTCTCTAATTTCCTGGCTATAAAGCCAGCCAAAGGTAAAGGTTGGAAATTAAAATTTTATTCTTCAATTTTATTTTACTTTAGGTATTAGAAATAACTTTTGTTAATTTTATTAGTAGAATATTTTCATTTAAATGTTAAGTAGTTGTCAGACAAGCATATGGTCTGCCTGGTGGTAAGCAGCCACCATAGCCTATAGACGATTGCAACACTGATATGAAAATGAAAAATGAAAATGAAAATGAAAAAGCTCTTTATTTAAATGGACTTTGCTAAGTACTTTTAAATCGTCAAAACCCTACCACCATTTCGGGACGAATAATTATTATTATGCTGATATGGAGAAGAAATGGCGAAAGAAACTCCACAGCTTACAATTTCGTAATGATTTCAAAACATCAATACAAGTCAATAAATAATTATCAATATAATTTAAGTTACATTTTAACATGCGTAAAGTTTGGGTAGTCATTACTCCCACGCATTTGGATTATTTATCTTGTGAAAAGCTTTTCTATATAATTTAATTAATCATAATTATTATTGAACTAAGCAATTAAAATTTTGATACCCACCACCATTTTATGTTATTGTTAGTTAGGTACTTACAGATATTCCTTTCAATATAAGTGGTAAGCATACATTTAAGATCCGGTTAACAATGTTATAAGAATACAATGTCCACACATTGTACAAAAAAAAAACAATTATTACATATTATTATTGCATGTGTCATACAATTGTCCATCTAAAGATAACAACTAATTATAAGACCTACGTTTACATCAATCAAGAAAACATGAGATGACCAGGCCCCGCTGGCGGCACCTGTTCACAGGCATGACGCAAGAATCAGCCATCGCTTCGCTCAACCATATTTTAGGGAACGTAACGACCCGACGCAAGACGACACCGCCACAAGACCTTTTTAGTGAGAATGACATACACATGCTTCTTGATTATTAACTAAAACAAATTTAAACTAAAGTTATGCTTCCGAGTCAACTATAAGACACATTATAGATTATATGCATAATTAATAAACATATTTAAAATGCATGGACCTCGAGCAAATTCACCCCCATGCGTTAGAATCATTTATGTAATCAGACACCTTATAGTATGCTTTAGTATACAGTTTATTTTTAATAGCAGTTTTGAATTTATTAATAGGTAGGCTTCGAATATTATTTGGGAGTTTGTTATAGAAGCGTATACATTGTCCCATAAAAGAATTGCTTATTCTGTGGAGACGAGTAGCATGTACCAAAAGATTATGTTTGTTCCTCGTATTAACATTATGAATGTCACACTTTTCAGAAAAATTTGTTATGTTTTTTCGTACGTACATTAAATTTTCAAATATATATTGTGATGCCACTGTTAGAATATTTATTTCTTTGAACTTTTCCCTAAGTGAAACCCGAGGACCTAATTGGTAAATAGCTCGTACTGCTCGTTTTTGCAAAACAAATATGGTGTTAATATCCGCAGCATTACCCCAGAGAAGAATTCCATAAGACATAATACTATGGAAATAACTAAAGTACACAATTCTGGCTGTGTCTACATCGGTAAGTCGTCTGATAGTTTTAACTGCATATGCAGCTGAACTTAACTTACCAGATATTCTCTCAATGTGTGGACCCCATTGCAATTTAGCATCCAACACTATGCCCAAGAAAATAGTAGATTCAACAGGTTCCAATCCAATCCCATTTATTTGTACCATTGTTTCAACCCGTTTGACATTGGGTGTGCAAAACTTAATTAGTTTGGTTTTATTTTCATTTAATAGCAAATTATTAATGTTAAACCAATCTACTACTTTAGATAGTGCATTGTTTACTTCGTCATAATTAGTCATTTGTCTATTTATTTTAAAAATCAGAGATGTATCATCTGCAAACAACACTATGTCATGACTGTCCTTTATACAGTAAGGTAGATCATTAATATATATTAAAAATAGAAAAGGACCAAGGATTGAACCCTGCGGAACCCCTATTTCACGCGCTACCAATCCTAGTCCCCTTCCCCACCCCGTGAAGCTCTGGAGACCTTAGTCACCAACAGAAACTCAACACCAGAAAAATTTAGTGTAATTTGACTGTGGTCTTCTGTAAGAAGGGGGTACTCAACCCTTGTTGATGACGACGAGGCGACCCTTCTATAAAAAATTTACTAATTAGATAAGTTTAGGATTAAATGATTATGAAATGTTTCACACCTTATTTTACACAACTTCTCAGACTAGGGGAAGAGAGATGGACATAGCCCCCCCCCCCCCCCCCCCCGCGAATATGTTCATCTCCCTTCCACACTTACACCGTGTCGCAACAGGTACTATCTGCGACACTAGACATTCTAATAAGAAAAATGTACTGGCCAGAACGGCACTCATTGTCAACTCATTTGTCAACCTAAAATAAAGGAAGAAACATCAAAGTATCGAAGAAGTTTTAATACAGTCCAATACAACCCTGGTTCGGGCTACTCCAGATTCAAACGTTTCGTTTTAGTCGGTTCAATTCCCAATCGTGGCAAGCGAATTTTTGAAAATCTCTCAATGCTGTTTTGTTTCTTATTAAAAATTGTAATGTTTCCTTTGAGTACAATTTTCTTTCTCCAGTATTTAGAGTACTTTCCCTCTAGATGGCATTGAAAAAACACTTACTTAATTCATTATAAAAAAAAAAATAACAATAACTTTCTATTAGAAAAGACCTTAACGAGATGATTCTTTGACTATATATTTTATACTAAATGTATGGGGAACTACACTGGTGTGACAGGCTCTCACTGAATTGTCAACAACTCTCAGGAAGAAAAATTAGAAATGGCTTATAGATCTCGCCTCTTACTTGACTTTTGCATAATAATCTTCATAAATTAGATCAAGTATTATTTAATTAGTGCGTAAGAGCGTCGACTCCCACCCGGGAGGCACAGGTTCGATCCCCGCCACGTACCAATGTGCTTTCAAATTTTGAGTTCATAATGTACGTTTAATCGACGCTTTTACGGTGAAGGAAAACATCGTGAGGAAACCTGCATACACCTATGAAGAAGTCGACTTCTTACTTACTCGGCACTTGACTAGCGTGGTTGACTAAGGCCTAATCGCCCCTAATGTGGGGTAGGCTCGAGCCCCTCGGTGGGGTCATTATATGAGCTGTTGATGATGGTTATTTATTTTTTTGTGTTTCGTTAAACTGTCTAAGATTTAATCCAGGTCAAATATTTTTTGAAATTAAACAACCTACATGTCACACAAAAAAAGTTTTCTACGCATATTATAACAGTTGACTGTCTTGCAAATCGCAGTGGCATTGCAAAATAATCACCCTTCTTTTATCTATCGTGTATTTGAAATCCTCGCCTTAGGTAGCAGTCGTGTTAATTCACTGACAATTAAAAGTAGACATCTGTATAAACTTCAATTTATTTTCCGTATTGTTCTTTTCGTAAAGTATTTAATTAAACTTCTATCCTCTGGTTTAATTGCTAATAAAGGCACCTGTACAATTCTGAAAATCCCTTACGGGTTTCAAAGCCCAAGTTTCGCCGGAACGGACTCTTTGAAATAATTAAAAACAATACAATGAAGGACATGTCTGAAAACAAGTATTACGCACTATTCAGCCCTTATCTAGGCCTCTTGTTTAATTTAAAACTTTGTATGTGGGACTAATCTTGCCTCATGTCAAGGGACCCCTGTCTGCGCTTGTCCCTCCCCAATGTTGCATGGATAATGACCACATTTCAGAATTACAGTTTTGCACAACCCAATTCACACGACCAGGCACCCTGGTCCCTTATACTGGCCCTAAACTTTGTTTGTAAAGCCAAATATCTACAAGAGATAGGTCTTCCTATATTGGCCGTTTATAATTTTAAAGGACCACGGGTCAGCATCACTTATTGTCCTAATAGGCCGATTAGCGGTAGTATTTAATCCCACGCAAACTTAATGAAGTACAGAAAATGGCCTTATTGTGCAACGCTTGAGTGGTGTTTGCTGAAGCTTTCTTAATGTTTTAATTTTTTTTTTTTTTTTTGAACTTGAATACTGTACTGTCGTTACATTTTGTGACACAAATTATTACACTTGTTTATGCACTCTACAAATTCAGTTCCACTTATCTTCTTGAGTCATTTTTAGTACGTATCGAAAAACGTTTAGTACTAAGTACTAAAGAATATCATCATTTTATTTGAATTTACCATCTTTATGAAAAAACATTCCTCTTTAATGTTGTGAATAACGTAAACAGTATTTATTGCTCAAAAACTCAAGTTAGATGCCAATAGGTAGAGCCACAAAGCTAAACTAATAGAAAAGGGAAGATGTCAAGATGAAATAAAATTTATTACCTTCTATAAGCCTTCGGGAAAACTATTAGTTTGATTTCCACAAAAGAAAATGGCTGCCTTATCACAGGCGCCACACCACAATTCTTGGGATCGGACATAGCCAGCAAAATGTCAATGTACTTAGTCTTTTTAGGAACTAAGTAACTCTTAAGTGTGTATTAATAAAGCTCAAAGGGGACAACAAAGTGGTCACATACATTTTTTTTCTGGTTTTCAAACGAGCGTTAAGCATTATAAGGATGTCACTTTGAAAAAAAATATATAAATACGTGTGAAACTAGACAAATCAAAACCAAGAAAAAAAAGTAAGTGTGTGTATAAGTTACACTTAAACTTTAAAATAGGTCTTCGTAGCCCTCTCGCTTTACATTTTAACGGCGCGCACCAAGGGCGAGAGTGTCAAATTTGGGTGTCTTTGTGCAAGCGCATCGTAAAAATATATTACGCTAATTTAAAAGTAGTATAACTTCATAAAATCAAATATTTGCACATTTAGTGTATGAAAAATGTTAATAATAAGTCTTACCAAAATCGAGGGTTTCGTACAAATGTGTAAGTACAGAAATTAACCTTTAAATAAAAAACTATAATTTGTTTTATGATTTAATTACAAATGTATAGTTTTCAGATTTTTCCCGGTACTTGTAGCATAACACGATATTATTTGTAAATTTCATAGTTTTAGGTCAGCGGGAAGTACTCTATAAATTTTGATTCCCTTGAGAGTGTCAAAATTAACATTTTTTTGCAGTATAAACGTCCGTTTCTTTACACGTTTACTTAGAAGTGTAATTTTTTCACAGCATCAAGGAACTGTAGACCTAATTATATAGTTTTAATTCCAGCTCAACACTTCCACGCGTACAGACGAACGGACGGACAACAAAGTGATTTTAAAAGTGTTCCGTTTTTATCTTTTTAATTCTGAAACTACTAAAGCTATTTTCATAAAACTTTATTCAACTGTAGATAAAATCATTAATATCATTATAAACCCTCCCCCTCTGTATCAGGTGGGGTGTGACATACTCCAGGCCTACGAATACTTTTAAAACTGTGAAAGCGCTGAATTTGGAATTCTCAGTAGCTGGAATTACAATGTTGCTCTAGAGATAATTTGAAACGATGGAGATTTTCTGGCAAAGAATGACTTCACCTTTAACCAATCTAACACCTCGTAATTATTTTTGAATAGTAGCAACCAGTAGCAACATCCTTTGAATCTTTTTAAATTTGGAACACACCGCATCACCGCCACTAACCATCCCGCCGAATCTGAGAGAATCCCTAACGAAATTCGGTTCTATTTTTAAAATTCATTTCAGCAGTATGAGAAATGAAAAAAATGCTCGTACTATCCGCTACGTATGCTAAAGATTACCCGCTTGCATTTAACTGCTATAGTATAAACTTCATCTTAAATATGACCACAGTCAAATAAAGCTGCATATGTACCTACACTTTAGTTATTAAGATAATACTTTGGTTATAAAGATAATACTTGAATCAACTGTTTTCTCAGTTGCTGTCCGCATGTTGCTAAGTTCATGACAGCATGTTGATAACTTTCCGGCAATCTCGTTCTCGCTCGTCGATCAAAAGTTTCCACAACTAAAGCTTCAGCATCAATACATGGTTTGTCTAGAGATGATGACACGCTCAGACCGTGGGAAGCACGGCCAGATGTGCAGAAAAGAGAGAATTAAAAGATAGGTTAAATTTAACACTATTTATTAAAATAAAGGGCGTGAGTGGGGTTTCGCACTGGGGTTCTCGCACTTTAGAAAGAGAGACTTAGCTTCAGCGGTTAGCGCAGGAAGCGGCAGGAACCAGGCACGTCGACTACCAGCGTGGTCGGCGTGGGTTCAGCTTCGGCCGGTAGGGTGGCACGAAGCACAGCAGCGGAGCAGCAGGGTAGGCGGCTGCCCGTAGATAGGATCCCTGAAATGTTATTTAGAAAGATATGAACAGGTGTTCGCTTAAGTCGACCGACTAAGGTTAGGGTATAAAGGGACGAAGCTACAATTGAATTATTTTAATAAAATAATTAATAAAAGAACTACAAGGGTAATAAAGTGATCAAAAAAATTATAAGATGTAAAGGTCGAGCAAAGGTCAACATGTGGTCACTATATACTATTTAAAGAAAGAACAGTTAATTTCAAGTAGAAATTAGTATTTACTTTTTAGCAACATATTAAATTAAATTAGTTATTCAACTCGATAGATTTCTAAACGCACCCTTCTTAGCGGTCTCATAGAAAATAGTTTTACACAGATTAATTGTTAAAAGAATATAGCTGTGGATTGTAATCTGTCCACGGCCCATTTAGTGGAACGTTTCACATGATTACAAACACAGTATGATGTATAAGAATAATTAATCAAAATAATCATAAATAACGTTTTGCAAATTTACTACTAAAAAGTACCTATACAGTTTAAGGTTACCTTATCTATCAGTGCAAGGAATTGAAATAATAATTAATACGTTAATTAAATGAAATTGCGATTTAACACTAGGTTTACTAAATTATTAAAAAGCTAGATGCAAAACGTTAAAATGATAGGTTAAGAACACACACTCACCCTAGTTCGGGGATCGCGTACTACAGTTAATAACTTCAAGAAGGATTACTAAACTATAGCTGGAGAAAATGGAAGAAGAGGCCCAGTTTCTCCGAGCTACGCCTTAAATACTCCAAATCTTCTGGAAACTTCCCCAAAATTTGTAGTGGGAGTTCCGTTTAATGAATAATGCAACCATAACCAAAGGATAGTTTATACAGAGTACCTGTATCTATGGTTGCTGCAGTAAAATTATGTAAACAAAAATAATTTAAATTGTTTAGCAGATTTTCTATGGGCAGAAAATACAAGTTAAAATATATTAGTTATTTAATTAATTTATGGCACAAATTAGTTGGGCCAAAAGGCTTGTATACAAAGTTCGAGATATTTTTAAAATGGAGGGTATTCAGAATCATTATTATAAATAATAGAATTTAGATGCGGGTATCGGCGTCAGCCGACATGAGAACTGTCATTAGTAAACAGATCAAAACAAGTTAACAATTGCTGTGTTTATATTTGTTTTAAAAACAAGTAAAAGTTAATATTAGTCTAGAATATTTAATTATTATAGTTGATAGTTATGTGATGCTTTGTTTTGTATGGATTTTTTTATTAAAAATCAACGTAAGTATATTGGAAGACGGTTTAGACCGTGACATATCCCCCCCTTTAGTGTAGGATTTTGCTTGACAAAAATCCCCTAAAGAAGTCTACACTCTCAAAAAGAAACTAAAACTTCAGAGTAATAGTTATATAGAACATTCAGACACTCAAGATACAACACAACTGCAAGAGAGTACCCTGCAACATTGACGAGAGGTATCGACAATACAAGATTTAGAGTCTTGGTAGTACCTAGGACTACAGATGCGAGGCAAAAGAGAGTAATCCAGTTGTTTAGCAACCGAAAAACAATAAGGTCACAGCTGTGAAAGTAAAATCAAGAGATACTTCAAAGTATTCTATAAAAGAATAAGAGCGCAGTTTAGGTACAGCATTCTCCAGTTAAAAATGGAAAAAATGGAAGGGATTTTTTGAAAAATTGTTTAGCAATTTTATTTTTAGTCACCAAAGGTTTTGTAAAAAAACAAAGCAATGAAATCACGACCAGCAAAAGAATTCAACAAAATTTTCATTTGGTTAGAACCAAATGCATTTGTGAACAAAAAAACAAGACAGCTTTATAAGATAAGGAACTGTTTCCTTATTTTAACAATAATTATATTTTGTTTTAAATTATTCAAAAAGAAACAATACATCAGAATGTATGTTTTGTTGTATTTTAAATGTTAGTTATAGTTTTTGAAATTATTATATTTATAGTTTTAGACTATAAATACAATAATTTTTTAAGATTGTTTTTATGTTAGTAATTTTAATATTTTACATTAGTTAAGAGTATTTATTTAGTTTAAAATCTTTGATATGCCAAGATCCTAGATTTTTACCTTTCATATCAACCAATTCATAGACCAAGGGCGATAGTTTAGATTTAATACGACATTTAATATATTTAGGAGCAAGTTTTTTAGAAAATTGCTTATCTTTGTCGCTTTGATAGTAAGTTTTTCGCCAGACAATATCATTAACGTTGAAGTCAAAGTTTTTGCGACGAAGATTATAAGGACCACAATTACGAGGGACAGAGTTTAGTCTCCTGCTGTCCAAACAAAACCTATTTTCACCATTTTTCTTAGGTGTAAGAATAGGATTAGACCAGGGGCTTTCGCATGGTTCGACCACGTCCTCTTTAAGCATCTCATCTAGTTGATCGTATGAAAAAACATGTTTAGGTTCGTCAAGAGCTATGCTAGTAATATTAGTCTCCTGAGATGCATTGATTACTAGGCTATCGAGTTCACCAGGAAACAACCCAAAAGTTCTCCAGAAATCCATACCTAAGATTAGATTGTTTTGTATTTCTGGTACAATATAAAGTTTTATATTATAGGTTTTGGTATTAAAAGTTAAAGGTAAAATAAGGTATTTAGTAGCGTAAAATCTTTGACCGCCAGCTGCAGAAAGCTGTAACGGATTACAAGAATAAATTTTATAATTTTTGAAATATTCATTAGAACTATTGCCCAATAAAGATACATCTGAACCAGTATCCAACAGACCAACGAGTTTCTTATCATTAACATACACGTTTGTATAAGGACGTGAAAATACATTTTGCGATTCCAGGATTGGAGACACCGAGTGGTTAGAAAAGACGTCCGAAACAAAGGATAACCACTGATTCCACTCGGTCTCACTGCAGAGATTATTAAATTTTGAGCGATCAGAGCCGCTAATACTCCAATCCTGACAAACTAGTTTTTTTGGGTTGCATTTAGTGCAATCCGGAGTACGTACACCCTTTTTCCCACACTTAAAACATATTATTGTTCTTGGTTGTGGACAAGCCTCTAGACTATGCGAGTTAGTACGACACCTCGGGCAGTATAGAGTTGCTGAAGCTACAGCAGTAACAAAAACCTTCGGTTTTATAGTACCGTTATAAGATTTATAAGTAGGTTTTTCAACACTAACAGAAGCGCTGGATTTGCCCTTATAAGCGAATTCAGGAGCTAGAGTTGAAGAACTAGGAGCAGAAGGCTCATTAAATTTTTTAAACTGGCATTGTACCTTTTCGAAATTTTGGCATACAGCCTTAAGCGTGTCAATATTTAATATTGGCCAAACAGAAGCTAATGCGTTAGCATAACAAGGTCGGATGTTATGTGTAATGATCTCCAATTTTTCAACCTCAGGCAAGGGCTTAGTAAGACGAGAGAACATGCCATCCATTATAGATAGGTAAATACTAATATTTTCGCCTTCGCCTTGAAAACGACACCTAATTTCTGACAAAAATTGGTAGTCAAAATCATGTGGACTAAAATCCGATTTTAAAGCATCAACGACCTGAGACCAACTATCCACCTTGGGCTTAATGCACCGGAACCAATGAAGAGCATCGTCCGTGAAAATTTCATAGCCAAAAGACAGCAACTTATCGTGATCAATGCCTCTTGCCTCAACAAATTCGTCCACTTTTTGAACGAACGCACGCACACACGACTTGCCATTAAATTTTAGTTTCGATAAATCCGGAGCACGGTTTTTATCAACAGTTAGACCAATGATTGCCCTTTGGAAATCGTCAACAGATACGGTAGTCTTACTAGAGGGTGACATTGTTCTAAGCTCGGTCATTTGCGACTCAAAATTTTGTTTGCAGTCGGAAAGAACCGCATCCAAATCATCCTCGTCAACCTCGATCCTATTCAACCGGTGATAAATATGGTTGAGTAAGACTTCCGTTTTCAAAAATAAAATTTTTTCGAATTTTTTATTTAGAGATTTTATATTTTTAAAAGATTCATCCAGACAAGCCACAACTCCGTCTAAATCCTCAGAAGGAGGCAAATGCGAAAGTGAAATCGTTTCAGTTGGAAACTCCTTATTCAATTTCACTATCTGCTTTCTTAATTCGAACACAGTGTCAGCCGGAGTTTGCCCGCGCAAAGCAACCTCATATTTGAGCTCGGATTTGTGTAATGAAAGAAAATTAATACTTGTATTTTCCGCCATAGTAAAGTACAACACTATAGTTTACAAAAGGGACTAAGGCGAGTGTGTGCGAAACAATTCAATTGCAGCGTTAGAGAAAAAAAAATTAAGTGGGTAGCTACTAAAAAATTAACAACCGGCAAAAATTAAACTTTTTTTAGTAAAAAGAATAGTAATAGCTTAGGGCTATCACCGAATGAAAATTATTCGCACTTTATAATATAATTATATAGAATAATTATACTAAAGATTTAAAAAAAAAAAAAAAATATAGGTACCCACCTAAAACAAAAATTAAAATAAAAAAAGAGAAAAAAATGAGAACCACAGAGCGAAGAACCCTGAGCGAGTTGGGCGCCACTGACACGCTCAGACCGTGGGAAGCACGGCCAGATGTGCAGAAAAGAGAGAATTAAAAGATAGGTTAAATTTAACACTATTTATTAAAATAAAGGGCGTGAGTGGGGTTTCGCACTGGGGTTCTCGCACTTTAGAAAGAGAGACTTAGCTTCAGCGGTTAGCGCAGGAAGCGGCAGGAACCAGGCACGTCGACTACCAGCGTGGTCGGCGTGGGTTCAGCTTCGGCCGGTAGGGTGGCACGAAGCACAGCAGCGGAGCAGCAGGGTAGGCGGCTGCCCGTAGATAGGATCCCTGAAATGTTATTTAGAAAGATATGAACAGGTGTTCGCTTAAGTCGACCGACTAAGGTTAGGGTATAAAGGGACGAAGCTACAATTGAATTATTTTAATAAAATAATTAATAAAAGAACTACAAGGGTAATAAAGTGATCAAAAAAATTATAAGATGTAAAGGTCGAGCAAAGGTCAACATGTGGTCACTATATACTATTTAAAGAAAGAACAGTTAATTTCAAGTAGAAATTAGTATTTACTTTTTAGCAACATATTAAATTAAATTAGTTATTCAACTCGATAGATTTCTAAACGCACCCTTCTTAGCGGTCTCATAGAAAATAGTTTTACACAGATTAATTGTTAAAAGAATATAGCTGTGGATTGTAATCTGTCCACGGCCCATTTAGTGGAACGTTTCACATGATTACAAACACAGTATGATGTATAAGAATAATTAATCAAAATAATCATAAATAACGTTTTGCAAATTTACTACTAAAAAGTACCTATACAGTTTAAGGTTACCTTATCTATCAGTGCAAGGAATTGAAATAATAATTAATACGTTAATTAAATGAAATTGCGATTTAACACTAGGTTTACTAAATTATTAAAAAGCTAGATGCAAAACGTTAAAATGATAGGTTAAGAACACACACTCACCCTAGTTCGGGGATCGCGTACTACAGTTAATAACTTCAAGAAGGATTACTAAACTATAGCTGGAGAAAATGGAAGAAGAGGCCCAGTTTCTCCGAGCTACGCCTTAAATACTCCAAATCTTCTGGAAACTTCCCCAAAATTTGTAGTGGGAGTTCCGTTTAATGAATAATGCAACCATAACCAAAGGATAGTTTATACAGAGTACCTGTATCTATGGTTGCTGCAGTAAAATTATGTAAACAAAAATAATTTAAATTGTTTAGCAGATTTTCTATGGGCAGAAAATACAAGTTAAAATATATTAGTTATTTAATTAATTTATGGCACAAATTAGTTGGGCCAAAAGGCTTGTATACAAAGTTCGAGATATTTTTAAAATGGAGGGTATTCAGAATCATTATTATAAATAATAGAATTTAGATGCGGGTATCGGCGTCAGCCGACATGAGAACTGTCATTAGTAAACAGATCAAAACAAGTTAACAATTGCTGTGTTTATATTTGTTTTAAAAACAAGTAAAAGTTAATATTAGTCTAGAATATTTAATTATTATAGTTGATAGTTATGTGATGCTTTGTTTTGTATGGATTTTTTTATTAAAAATCAACGTAAGTATATTGGAAGACGGTTTAGACCGTGACAATGAAGGAAACGATGTGATTTACAAAGGAAGGCTATTTCGCTTGGACATGGTGCAGACTTACGGCCGTTTTCAATATTCTATTTGCTAGTAATTTACTGAAGCTTGGTTGCCTTTCATAAGTTACTAGCTTTTACCCGCGACTTCGTCCGTGTAGAATAGTTACTTCGGGCAGCATTTAAATGTTCTTATTATTTCTTCTAACCCAAGCGCCATATACCCATTTTCATGGATTTTACTTTAAAAAATGAGGGATTTCCATACAAAATTCCATCCCTTATTTTACCCCCTTAGAAATTAAATTTTCAAAAATCTTTAATGGTACCTCTTACTTAATTTCTAAAAATAGCAGCAGTCAGTTAGCAATCAAATCCTGATAGGGTGATCTGTAACTGTGAATAGAATATATTGAAAAAATCCTTAGAGTAACAGTCCATTAAGTCCACTGTGCTATTATTATGTACTGAGTAGAATGTTAAGTCATACTTACTAATTTAAGCGGTTTATGGTTTATCCCTTACACAAGCTTCGCATTTGGACTCCGCTTCTGCATAACATCAGGTGTTAATAACGGAGTTGCTTGACCTTTATTAAAAAAAAAAAATGTAATTTTGTAAACGTGAATGTTTGTATGGATATTTGTTACTCTTTCACGAAAAAACTACAGATTGGACTCATATGATACTTTACAATAATGTAAAGTTGTTTCCGAACGTGCTTCTACTCACAAGGCAACTTGCAGCAACTTAAAGTCGCCTTTTACTGCAAACATGAGTAGTTGGAGTAGTTAGCTACCACTCGACAAAATTTACAGTCCCCGTCATTATCATCGCAATTCTCAGTCATATTAAGGTAATGAATGTGTTTTTTCTTTCTTAATAAAACTACAGCGAACACGGGTAGTCTTAAGAAGAAAAATCGCCCTAATTTGCCCATCCCTTCAGAGACGGCACACCAGTTTCTTTCATCTTAACGTAAAGACCAAAATACAACGTCATGACATGTAAATCTTGCGGTGGCCCATTGCCGAATCTAACCCGACTGATGTTTTAATTATACGGACCGACGGTTACATATCTCACAGAGAATACGTTTTATTTCGCCTTGTTTCGCATTAATTACGGAGGTTCACGTGAGGTCGCCCGTCGCATGCCACTCCCATTCCGTGTACGAAAAACGAAAAGTTCTCCGTGAATTTAGTTGGGTTAAACAAGAAGAAGATATTGGACCCGCTCTCGATTTGGGATCGAATTTGACAAGCGCTATTTCGCAAAAGCTCGCTACAATTTTGTTGGGGAAGTTACGTTGGATATGGGACGGGAATCTTGATTACCTGTGGTTTTACCACTTTATTCGGTACTTACCAAGAAATTGTGAAATTTTATTTTGGTGCCATCATTTCTTTTATTTTACTTTTCTTATTGTCTCACCAGGTTTGATTATGCTATTATTGTAACGACAAATTACTACTTACTATGCAGATTTATTACAGAGATATTTACTAAAGAGATTACCCGGACTGCAGAGACGATATGTGCGACCACACTAGTATTTCGCAAAATAAATTTCGAAGGCTTCAGTATTAGACTTACAACAAATTAACGTAGATTTGATTAATTGAGATGATTTTCACAATGAACTTATAAAAATTTCGTGAACGTATAACAAAAAAATGAAATGAAAATGAATTTATATAGGACAGTTAGGTTATTAAGCATTTCATTGGTTTTCTTTATCGTGTAATTAAATAACTATTTAGTGTTCTATATTCCGATATTTATCATCATCATAACAGCCTTTATAATTCGACCCACTGCTGGGACACAGGGCCTAAAGAAGGAGGAGGTTAAGGCAGTAGTCCACCACACTTGCCCAATGCGCATTGGTGGACGGAGTATATGGTGATCATTTACCCCTTTGCTGATCCATTAGTCGCCTTCTACAACACCCATTGGAGGATATGGGGTGATGCTATTCTACTCTAACGGCATCACATGGCTAAAATCCAATCCTGCCGATATTTATAAGGTTAGTAAAATGATATGATAACCAATCTCAATATAACGTAAAAGGTAGATCATTCAACGCCATCATACATACCGAAGTTAAGATATGCATATTATGTAGGCGATGAATTGCTTCTGAGGAGTTCGCGGTGTCGCGGTCGTGCGTTCTTAGTAACAATCACGAAAGTTAAGCAACCAATTGCGCGGTCGGTATTTGGATGGGTGACCGATTTTTTTTTTTAATTTCCTCCGTGCTTCGGAAGACATGTAAAGCTGTTGGTCCCGGGTGCCGTTGAAAGATAGCAGTCGTCCCCAAGGAGGGTTGGTGTCAGACAGACACACGGCCGTAAAAATCTAATGGCAAATCCTTAAGCAGTATTGTCGATGATTGAAATTGATACCAAATTAAATAGAAAACCGAAAAACATGGAAAAAATTCCTGTCATGGATAAGTGCTGAGACGGGACTTGAACCCGCGACCTTTCGCTATCCGGGCGACTGCTCTTCCAACTGAGCTACACAGGACTGTTTGACCACGACGAATTTAGCCATGAATTTCTTTTTTGATTACGTCATCGAGCTGACGTATGCCTTACAATGTTGCAGATTTACATCTTTAACACCCGCTGAGATATTTTTACAAACACGTCAGCTTGATGACGTAATCAAAAAAACGAAAGACATGGCTAAATTCTTCGTGGTCAAACAGTCCTGTGTAGCTCAGTTGGAAGAGCATTCGCCCGGATAGCGAAAGGTCGCGGGATCAATTCCCGTCTCAGCCCTTATCCATGACAGGATTTTTTCCATGTTTTTTCTATTTAATTTGGTATCAATTTCAATCATAACTAAACTTGCGAAACGAACTTGTATTATCGATGTCAAGGCATACTGCACCGACCCCAAAATAAAGGGAGTAAGGTAGGAAAATGACAATGACGAAAATAATTGAAATAATAATAGTTTTTTTGTGTGTGTTTTATCTCTTTTTCTTTCTTTTCTTTGTTATATCAAAGATACTCGGAAAGTATTGTTACTGAGTATCCTATTTAAGTTTTTATAGTAGGTACCTAGTACGTGTGCCTCAGTGTGTTCTAGGGAGCTTAACGAGTGCGACTATACAGGGTTTGTAAATCACCAACAACCTTCAAACCATTTCAAGATTTCGTCAACACAAACAACTTATTCTATAGAAGTAAAACTGGAATCGCGAAGAAATAAACCTACCGTTCTATACATTTCAGACGAGTTCGTTTGTAAATTCGTAAGGAACGGCTTAAATATTTTTCGTGATTTCAGAGTTGCTTCAATAGTAAAGGTTTTTTGTATTGATGAGAGCTTCAAATGGTTTGCAGTTTATTGGTGATTTACAAGTAAACCTCGCGACTGTTACTATTTTGCACGGTCAGACTAATTATCGCTTATATTACCAATGACGGGGGGTTGATAGAGCTACTATTAGTGCGATTTAAATACAAACGGAAAAGTTAAGTCGGTTCTCAGAACGGTAACCAGAAATGATTCAAGTGAATCCATTGTTCTTCGAAGTCAGTGTGTTCGTGGTGGTGCTGTTAGTCTCTTATAAGAAGATCAATAACAGCCTGAAATATACATACGGGTACAGGTTGACCACACGATGAGAAGAATATTTTGGAAACGTAACATCCCTCAGAAAGCTGTTTTACTGGTCCCAAAGCCAGTAAGATCTTATTGTTAACAAAAGCAACACTTCGTCTTTATTTATGTAATTTAAGACTTATGCCGTTTTATCGCCTAAAATAACATGACTGTAACTTATCCATGAAGCTCAATTTTAACGGCCGTGTCATAAATCAGTACAATCGCACAACATGGCACGGTCGCGATTTCGACGCAACAAAAGGTAAGTGTTCCACACAAAAGCTATTCATTGCGGTGGCAAAGCGAGACGTCGCTAGGGTTGCCGGCAAACTTTATTATTTTATTTTTGCTGCACCAATTAAAATATTATGTTTGTAGTGCTACATATTTTGTCATAGAAATATTTTAACGCATGAGATTAATAAAATGGAATAGATAAAATTATCATCCACAAATCGTAAATACAAAACAATTCCCGAGACCTGTGATGAACAAAATCTTCCTACTTCGGGATCTGGCACTATTTGTCTTAGTTCTTTTAACTCCCTTCACAGAAAGTGCTTTTTTTTTAATTTCCTTTACAAACAGTAATTTTGTCCACGAACGAACACGTACAGTCAACAGCACTACGGGCTATACAAAACTGTCAAATTTCTCCAAACGATTTTCAACCTAAGACTTTTTAATAGAAAGTGCATAATCGATTGGGAAAAGTTGACCGTTTGTGGTAACCCAACGTGCTGTTGTCTGTACAATGTAAGCAATAAGTAGGTACTTAATAACATGTCTTTATAAACAAATTTTGTTTTACTTTAATACTTGGATGTCTTTCCTTATCACACCGAGTATATTACCCTTAATAAGGAGCTTATGTGCTATGGTTACATAGAGAACAGAGAAGAATAATAAATTAGAGACACTGAATATAACTTAATTTTCTGTAATAGCTGGTTCTTAAAGTCGTTAATTAACAACAAAATAACGTTTAAAGAGATACCTACATATAAAGAATATTAAATAAATAAGTCAGCAAATTCTAAGTAAAAACTCCACCAAGATGTTGTCCAATACCAATAAAATTTGTAATCCACCATATAATCCGTAACTGAAATATTAGACGTTTGCCCAATATTTAAACTATATGACGAAAACTGTTTTTTTTTTAAACCGTAATACCAACATAATTATGTCCCGTTTCAATATGTTTTTTTTATAAATATAGTTCAAACTGCTTGTAGGTTTTGCTTACAATCAATATATTGAAGGATTCTTACTGTTGTTTTTTTTATATACAACACTCTTCGTTGTTTACAAAAGTAGTATAATGTTTTCCTTTTGTTCGACTTTAATTATATTGTGTTCTCCACTCTGAGAACCCTACCAAAATAGGTATCTTTAGGAGCTTAACTTCTGTGTAGTGTATTTACTTACGTGATAGCAACACCCAATTTTATATATCAGGTAGAAATATATTTTATACTTACTGAATACATAAATCCACTAGCTCTTCAGTGAGTTGCATAGTTCTTACTAAATTCTTGTGTAATGTACCCGCATTGTTTAATACACAAGTCGAAGAATCACAACCCTATTAAGAGTAAATCGAGCGTAGATGCTATCGAGTCGGGTCCCTCCGGCTGGAGGTCATTAAAATGATATTTGCTTTCCATATCGCTGCCAAATTGTCGCAAACCGCGCTTGCCACTGCTAATGTTACAACTGTAATCATTGACTTGAGAACTTAAAATGAGGCGGATTTGATGAGCTCGGTGAAAATGTAGCCACTCAATCTGATTTGTAGGCCACCAATTTCTCGTTAATATGTCGTCAGCCGATCGAATACAAATTTCGTTGTCTAGGGCCAATAGACTCTACCCACAAACAGTCCATCCGGCAGCGCGCGAGTTTCACGTCAGTCTTAAAAGCGTCACATGAAAAAAGAAATAGCTTTTATTATACGGTGCCTAAGGTCCTAACTTAATATTATAATTGCGAAAGTGAGTTTGATTGTTCCGCTTTCACGTCTTAAACACTCAACCGATTTTGATGAAATTTGGTATGGAGATAGTATGAGGTTTAAGAAAGGACATAAAATTTTTATAATTAGTGGTCACTCGTTATCGCGCTAAAAAGGACCTTTTTAGCGCGATAACGAGCGACCACTGCCTATAATAAATTGCCTAAAAAAGAGAATGAACTAATATTTCGGAAGCAATTATTATCACCATTATTCTTATCTGAGTATTTGACTGACAAATTGTGAATCAAGTTTGACATGAATTCCTGATAGTAAAAAAATCTTTTAACAGTATAAAACTTTTGAAGTTATTGACGTGACCAAAACTCTTATTATAGTTGAGTGAAACCAATGCACCGAATTGGGAGCAGAGTTAGGAAGAATAATGTTCTTCTTTTCGGATCTTGCTGGATTTGTGTGGGCTAATATGTACATACTTACAATATTTCTAAGTTTAGTTTCATATAGTATAGTCGCTCGCGCTTCAATTGTGCGTTACTATCTTACAAATTGTATTATATTGCGGCTGTGCTTAACTTTCATTGATTCGCAGTCCTTAATACGCGCGCAATCAATAGTGTATATTACGACATGCTCAACTAGAACCATTTTATGTAGTACGGCCGCTGATCGCGTCACTCGGACACGGCTCGGACTTCCTATGAACTCAGTGGTTTGACCGATCTCCTTTGCGGCTGTGCTTCGCAGTCCTTATGACGCACGCAATGAATAGCGTATATTACGGCATGCTCAACTAGAACCATGTTATGTAGTACGGAGGCTAATCGCGACACTCGGTCTTCATACGAACTCGGCGATTCGACTGATCTGCTTATATTGATATATCTGTGATCCAACTTGAGAGATAGGATAGTTTTTATCTTGATATAAGTAGTCATATTTTTTTTCTGCAGATGCAATATTATAGGTCAGTAGAATGAAATTACCACAGCAACGCGTGGCCGGGGGACAGCTAGTATTAATATAGATAACAAAAAATATGTGTTATTAGTAAGTTAGTAGGCAGACTCAGTATTTATCTCGGGTGTTCTCTGTATTATTACAGAGAGATCACTATGCAGAACTCAGCTTTCCTGGAATTTGTATCCCCATTTCTACACAATATTAACTGGGGCGTTTTAATACTTGTCAAGTTGATATGGGTCAGGTTTTTCATAGAATCTATTTTGTATATAATAATAATTTATTTATCATAATTCATTATGAGCACAAAGGGTGTGTTTGATATGTTAAAGAACCTCATATATTAGTACTCGTAAGGGAAAAAGCATTGTGCTTTAATAAAACCTTTTCTTGAAACTCTCAACGTTTCTTTCTAGCCATATAGACAATTATAATAGTTTAAATAAGTTATTTTACGGTAGAATACTCATGCTCTTCTTGAAAATGGTTAACTAGCCGCTGCAAGATTATTTCGTATTGCTCGTTCATTATGTGAATGAGATATAGCATGGACTTTTTTGTCGTCGCCTCTAGACACTTGCAATATTAAGGGTTATTTACCCTTTTCCTGGGGACTAAGGTGATATGCCTTCCATGCCCAGTAATTACATTGTCTACCATCCTCTTCAACCCAAATAATAGTTAACTGCTTCACGGCAGAAATAAGAATGGCGGTGGTACTTACCCAGATGACCCTATACATGGGTCTACCAGCTAGTCTACCACTTCAAGTAGACATTAGTTTGGAGTACCTATTCGGTTTTATAGATATTTTGTAATGACATTGTAATATATTTCATGGTTCTTGATGTGGATATAACACATACACAGAGATAGACAATAATGATATATTACGGCGTAGTGCGTAAGAGCGTTGTCTCTCACCCGGGACGCACCAGTTCGAACCCCGCCATGTACCAATGTGTTTTCAAATTTTGAATTCATATGTACGTCCAATCGATGCTTTTACGGTGAAGGAAAACATCGTGAGGAAACCTGCACACAACCTATGAAGAAATTCTTAGGTTGTGTGTGAAGTCGACCAACCCGCATGGCCAGCGTGGTTGACTAAGGCCTATTCGCCCCTAATGTGGGGTAGCCTGAGCCCCTCGGGTGAGGGCATTATTATATGAGCTGTTGATGATGATGATCCCCAAAACACATTACAACATCCAGTGGGATAGCTTTGAAAATATTAACACTACCGTGGTCGCGGGCAAAAAATAGAAAAAAGTTGGCAAACAAGCTTGCGGCCCAACTGGTGTTAAGTAGTTACCGTCACCTATATACACTTGCAATATTAAGCGTAAATCACATAGCACTGCAAGTGCGATGCCATCCTGGGGACTAAGATGATATGTCTTCCATGCCCAATAATTACACTGGCTACCTTTCCCTTCAATCCAAAACACAGCGAACTGCTTCACGGCAGAAATAAGAAAGGCGGTGGTACCTACCCAGACCACCCTACATATGGGTCTACCACCTCCATCTTAGGAAAGTCAGTGTTACCATAGATCCTTGCCAAATAAAATTACCTACCTTCTATTCCTTAGTTTTGTGTCGCTGACCAGGTTTCCAGAGCTTCACTAGTTAGGGTACTCCTTAGCAAGTTAGTTAGGGTCTAACCCTACCGAGTTACTTGGTAAGTACACTATAGTATTCTATGGTAAAGTGGGCATTCAAGTGCATTAGTCAGCTGTGTGTTCGTTGAATAAAAAATCGGGAGTGGTCTCCCCTTGACTTTCTCGTGTACCAAAAGCGACTAGTTGATAGAAAGCTTATATTTTGATGTTATACATGCATGTTAAAATTGGTTGCAATAAATTAAAACATACTCGAGTTATCTTGCTAAGGCACAGAGACACAGGCATAATTCCAAAAGCGGTATTTTTGAACTCAGGGAGGTCCAAAACGTGTAAATCTGTCAAAATCTCGAGGTCGAATTTTTTGACGATTACAAGACTTCCTCTATGCTACGTATACGAGAAAGTAAAAAAGACTACCAGCCTTTATATTCACCTGGGAGGTGGCACCAGTTGGCAGCTTCTATATCACTAAAGATAGCTCATGTCCAATTTTCCAGATCGTCGATTCGATGTTGATAAGCCCAACGAGTCCATATCTTCATTTTTATAATATATTATTATAAGGTGGAGCTATGTAGCAAAAAATCTTGTGCTTAGTCAATAGTATTCGAGAGATGTGTAATAAGAGAGATTAAGTTGTTTGGAATAGTATCGGTTTTTCGTCGAATTATATACCATTTATTCATAAAAACAATTATGTACTATGTTTCTTAAACAGTTTTTATAAGACGATTAGATGCTTGATATTATAGCTATAGGAAACTATATGGATGGTTGATATGAAAGCGTCCACCCACCACGCCAGTGTGACACTGGGGGCACGGTTTAAGAAATAAAACGCCCATCAACATAAAGTATATTAGAAAAATAGGGTCGTGGGAGTTATGCCCGCCTAATTTGTAACATCGCAGATCGGTGTACTTCCTATAAATTATTTATGTGCACCGTTCAGCCAAAGGACGCACGATAAAAGGACCGTCTCGTGAGACTCAAGCAGGTCGTGCTCAAATGCTCATGGAGAGGTCTGTACTGCACCGCATGTCTTCCACGCGACGTCGGTAAGGGGGTAGGTCGACCATTCTTTTTTTGGTGACGGGGAGGTCAAATGCATTTACGCATCGTCCCTGCAGGGTGGTGCCAACCGCAGGGGATATGTGGGACTCGAGGTAAAGGCGTTCCCTCCATATTCACTAAACATCCTCCCCGGCCTGACCTTCAGTGCGCTATTACGGGAAGGTTCGGGATCTGCGCACGTGAGCGCATCTACATCGAGACCGTCCCAACGCTGCCCGTCTAGGCACTCCTTGCACAAATTGGTGACTATCAGCCACTCCTCCACTGACGGCTGGTCGACCTGGCGCATCCTTCTAACGAGGACACCCGGAGGACTTCGGGCGCGGTCGTGGCCCTGAAAAGGGCCGTCCAAAACTAGCTGTGGTTCAAACAAAAGCAACTCGACGATGGCATCATACCAGGGTCCGCCACGAGGAGGCTTCCGGACGTAGACCCCAGGGGATAGGTCGACCAAACGCTAATCCATGCGTGTCGAGCCCCTGCGTCGAACTCCGTGAATCGAACCCTGGAATTCACCATCGTGCGTATTAGACAACATCCACCACAAGACGTTGCGCAATCATAAGCAGAAGGCTAGTAGGGATGACCGATAATAGTGGTGAAGTGTCTCGATATTTAGTTTTAGAATAAAAACTTTTTCATTCATTTTTTCTAGTTCTAATTTCATTTAATTTAATTTTACCCTGAATGATCTTGACGACCGACCATTGGTGAACGACAACAATATTAGATGATATCACTAAAGTGCTATTTACTAGACTAGTCAGTATTAAACTAGGCCTAGGTTATAATATTACAATTGAAAAAACATTTCTAGATAGATACTTACAGCTACAACAATATATTTAAAAAAAAATGTGTAGAGAACCTACACAAATCTTTTTTTAATATAAAGCTACTCGACCAATTTTAAATATTATTGCACCAAAAAAATGCTAAATTATCACTGAGTAACCTGAGATTTAAAAAGAAACACGTATCTGAAGTCACAGGCTCCCACTACGAATAATGATAAAATCTGTTAATTTCTATTTTTTCTTCAAACCCTCTACATTGTGAACTCTTACAATATAAAGCTCAAATGAGTATCAGAAGCCTCTTAATATTATAATCCTTAATGTTCTTCTGTACACAATACGATGGACACAAACTCGCCGTACCAAAATGACTCCTAACACCATCACATAGAGTCGATCTCAAAATTAAACAGCTACGCTAGATGTTTAGTCGACTGTTCATGTAGAAACTAAAATGATGTTCGGAGTTGATCGCTCCCGGCATGAGTTCAGGATCCAATCGTAAACTGAATAACCACAAGCTAAAGCATATTTTGCTTCATGTTTTAAGCGTATGCTGATCTATTTTCAGAGTTGCGTGCTTTAAGAAGTCTTTAAAAGTACTTTAAGAAGGCTTTAAGAAGTTTATTATTATACGTTTGTTACCTGTCACAGTGGATCAAAATCTAATGTTCTGTTGCACCAAGTAATACTTTTTACAATTTAGAAAAATGGACTTATCCATTCCTGTGAGTTAAGTTGACATTTACTTTACTTTTTGCATAATTGTAAAACGTAAAACTTGGTCCAACTGGACGTAATACTAAGAAAATGAAGAATTATTATTTTTTGTACTCCAACCATTTATATTCAACTTATTTACTTATCAAGTGACTTTGCTACAACTGTTTGCTACCTTCTTCTTGGTGACACGAATAATATATTTTAATTTACAACTCATCATTAGTCAATTCTTTTTACACACTTTATTTCTTATGAAGTGATTTATTAATGATTTGCAAGATATTAGTTATTTGGTTTCAGTGTATTTTGTGGTGGAAACTATGAATAATTCAAGAAAATATTATGAGCTTTTTATGTCGAATGCGTACTGTTTGTCTATGCTGGGGCCGCACTTGTGCCTATCGTCCCGAAGTAATGCGTGGCGATACTTCGTACGATACACGCAAGTGCGGCCCGAGCAAAGTTATCGCGATAAAGCATGTGGCATTTATTTATTTGCACGAACTATCGTGCAATAATCCAAGATGGCCGAAATCATTTCCAGACGTGTAAATTGCGTAGTATTATTATTCTTCTTTGCGTTTAACTATGCATAATCACTTTCTTTACTTCTAAATTGTGTGCTAATAATTACGTAATGCATTTATTATAAAAAATAACTCAGCTGTATCGTATACTTAGTCACCCGTACGCGTATGAACTAATGGAGAACAACCTTCGAAATGAACAACGCATGTCTGACCACGCAGCGCGATAGGTTAGCGCGCTAAAACCCTGACGTACCGCATCCCGGCCGATAACGCGCAAGCAACCCGAATATTCGCGACGATAGCCGATAACGGCCGGTCACATCTGCGTGTATCGTGTCCTAGCACGAAGCTTCGTGACGATAGGCGCAAAGCGGCCCCAACATAACGACACCTTTTACGATTTAGAATTGAATGAAACATATATTTTTCATCTCAAGCTCCAGATATCTGAAACAGCTATATCGACTGAATTGTTAACGAAAAATAAATTTTAGTGTCCACATATTACATACTCCGCTGTTATAACAAGTCAGCTCCTTTCTAGCTAACATAGTCAAATAAATACTAAAGTGTTGTTGAAAATTCATCGTTTGAAATTTATCGATCGAAATCGAACCACAAACCTTCAAAAAATTCAAAGATTCTAGGGTCGGATCCAGACTGGACTCTTCTGATGGACACGTAGATAAACATTTTAAATTACGAAATGACGTAGTAGTGGATACATCTAGGTCGGACTAACTGCTATATTGAAGCCATGGAATGCTAAGAGTCATTGACTCTTGTAAAATAAAATTTGAAAGTTCTGAAATTTCCCATAGATTTTGTGTTTTTGACCGAACTATTTGTACGGAGACCTTTTAAATTCTTATTCCAATTTAAAAATATTAATAACACCGTCAGAACAAAGTACCAAATACACTGTATCACTGCTCTCTATACTTTTAAGTATGCGACAAGCACCTTACGGAACGATTAAAATTGTTTTTAAGCCACACCTGACCAGTAAGTGGCATTTTCCGTCTGCTACACGTACAGAAATTCCTTCTTTCTGGTCAGGGGATGGCATAAAATGTTTTACTTACCTCGGGCGGTAAATAAAGCCCCAGATCGCTTATTTATCGCCCTCTCTTTCAGCTCTAGTGGAAAATACCTGCGATCTGAGACATTCTTTGTTTTACCGACCTTGGTTAATAAATGTACTATTTCATTATTGACGATATTGATTTTACTTGTAGTAGCCACAATACAAGTAAGTGAAATTTATATGAGTTACGAATTCAGCCTGCCAAACCTCAATCCATTTGTAATGTCAGCTGTTCCTGCAACATTACTAAGTCATCTATGTAAACCAATGTCTGACTAAAATATATCAAGGAAAAAAGCGACAAGATGGCACGGGGCGTGAGATAAGGGACGTAAATGGATGCTCACGAAATTGCTTTCCGTCGATAATGTCTAGGAATTCCATCTTAGAATAGCTCCGTGTCTAACTAAGCGAGTGTGGCGACGTTGGAAGTATCGGTTTAAATTTTCCCAGGTGCTGCATTTACAATGTTCGTTTTGGTTAATCAGGGGGATATTTTAATAATTGATTCAAGTTCAAAATAATGTAGTTAACTAGATCGAATTATTTCTTATCATTAGTTCAAATGAAATAATAATGATTGATAAGAACTAATTAGAAATTTGTAAATGTCGCCATATTTATGCATGGAAACTCTTACTGAGTTTCTTAACATTGACTTAAGTGATAAGTATTTTTTTTAAAGAAGAGTAATGTTAATGTGCAGCTAACACATTAATATTAATCCTCTTAACTCCTCCAATTAAGCAACAGAAGCTCAATTACGAAAGATTCACACAAGCACTGACACTGCACAACGCTGCGCGGGAAGTACCTTCTTAATTTTTATTTTTACGAACATCGTCTTTTCGTTTCCCGAATACCAGTTTGTTCAAGAACAGTCATTGTTTATGTTTTTTTTTTTCAATTATTTTATAAATTATTCCATTTCTTATACTTACCTCAGTGTTTGTCATTATTTTGTATTATTGGCACTAGTTATTTAATTTTAGGTTAGCTAGTTGGTGAGGGTAGCAATGTATGACTTAATATAAAAATAAATAAAGCGAAATTCCCTCATATCGCTTCTGCCCCTCATTGGCTTGCCGTGTCACAGAAGCTTGTGCTTTACAGGGCGTGTGGACCTTTATTTTGACTTTATTATTTTGTCTTTACAAAAGACCGCAGTGAAATAAATAACAGCTCAACCTAGCGCTGTGCACTCGAACAGCTAGCTCTCTAGTGCTTTAATTTTTTCCAATCATAAGATCAAAAAGCTTGTAAAATAAAAATGCAGGTAAAATTTTAAATTTGAATTTTAGCAAATATATTCACAAAAACCTTGCTGTTTTTCGTGCAAGTTATTTATAGCTTGCTGTATTTCCAGGAACGAATCTCATTACTTTCAATTTTTCCCAGAATTCCCAATGGACACATTTCATGTCTCTCGTCGTAATGTTTGGTTCGCATGCTGGATTATTTAAGGTAATTTTCATACTCTTTTGAAGTTTTATAAGTTAATTTTCACCTAGAAATTCGTCATCATCTCATCTTGAATTTAATTCTATCCCGTTACTGTGAATATTTTCCATCAAGTGTTTTATGTTTTTTGTATCAAACAAATATAATATTAGTTCAGTTACAGATAAAAAATATGTATTTTTCAAATTATATATTTTCTCGTGTAATTTTCAGTTTATCTATTATTTTTGGTCATTTATTTATAAGTTTGGGAATCATTTTTTTACTTGTTTATTGCCTACCTACATTCTTAGCTTTCAAATAAAACTATTTATAAACAATAAATTCTCTATTTGTATTTATAGGGCCGGAACATGAATTTATTACGAATAGTAGGTTGGCACCAATCTAAAAAAAAACAGATTTTAAAACATAAAATTTTTTGTTTGAAAATTTGAGGAAACTATCTCGAGATCTTTTAGACAAAAAGGCTGCACAAAGGTAATAAAATGAGAACTATAACATCGATGTCAATCAAATACCTTACTATTAGAGATAACTCAAAAACTAGTCATCAGATGTCGCTCAAATTTAAATGGGAACAATTAGCACCAGCTTTCTAATAAAATAATTATCAAAATCAGTACAGCCAGTAAAAAGTTATGATGTAACACACTTAAAAAACATACAGTCGAATTGAGAAGCTCCTCCTTTTTTGAAGTCGGTTAAAAAATTATACATGCACTTTGTGGACAAAAAAATTAGTACCAATTTTTTAAAGTTGAATAAAAAATACTAAGAAGGGTGATTTATAGATGAAATTGATCGTATATTTAACTTGACGGTACCCAGACCCACTGCCTATACAGCACAAAGGTTTTTTGTTTATGAAAAGGAGTTCAAAAGCAGCCAAGTCGTTTAACCTCGTACCTCACGCATTGAAAGAAACAAATCCAGATTTTTGCACTTTGTGTATAGTTGTAATTTTCTCTATTCTCAAACCAATGGTTGAGTAACCAGTCTCAGATATTACAACATGCAAATCAGTTCTGGTTTCCGCTAGAGTTGTATTAAATTTAACAGCATACTAACCTACAAAAAAGGATAAATGCTCATTATTGCTCAACAAAAAAGTGTCAATTTTCACCAAAAAATGTTTTTGGTGGCAAAAATATCCATTTTGGTGAGTACTGTACTATTTTATTGGTGGGCTCTAAATTTGTTTCCTTTCCGCTATATTGACCTCACTGGGGTGACTGAACACCCCTCTATCCTTTAACGTTATATTTTCTTGTAGTGATTTAATATAAGTGACGAGCCTTCTAGTAGCGAGCCTCCAGTTAAACTACAAAAATTAGCAACAAGTGCAATTTGCCCAAGAAAAAAATATAATACAAAGAATATTTGTACCAAATTCCGTTTGCCCATATTTTCTGAACAACGTAAAGTTATTTTTAAGAACTGCGTGTAATTTAAAAATAAAATTGTTACGGGTAAAGTTAATTTTTTTCATTGATTTAGTTTCCATAAAAACGGCATTATTTATATCCAAAATAAGTGCATATAACTTATGTGTTTAATTGTGTTTATTTATCAATGTAATAGCGTGACGAATCACCCCTCTAACGTTTCTTGTATGTAAATAAAGGCTATCCTGTCGAAGTTAAGCGAATAACCTTTGATCTCTAGACACTTTTTAATGAAACTTTTAAGATAATAACTATTTTTACTTAGTTTGTAAAACTTGTAATATTTCATGTATTATAATGATGTATAAGAAACGAACATCTTCTTTAACCAACTCTGACATTATTATTGTCTTTTAAACTCTATCGTGGAGTATATGAAGTGCTCGCTTTGAAAAATGCATGTAGGTATAATAATAATAATATATTTTCACGCTCACACCAATTATCTAGCCCGAAGTAAGTATCATTAAGTACTTGTGTTACGGATACTAGATAACGGACATTTTTTTTTAATATACATAATAATTTTAGATATTTTTATAAATAAACTTAAATAAATATATAAACAACTATGACTCGCAAACAAACATTCGTGTTCATCACACAAACATATATGCAACTAAAATAACAGACGACTGTAGTGATATTTACAAAACTAATCAAAACATTAAAACTACGTTTTCGTGATGTTGTGTTTGTGTCAATGTACCAATATACGAAGATGACGTCACAATTGAAGCACAGTGTTGTTAAAAGTTTATCTGCCTCGGAGCTTACCATCAGCCGTACCTATGCATATTTTCTGTATTCCGAATATTTCCATTCTGTCTCAAAAGAGTACAAACGAAATTCTTTTTACTTTTGCTAGGCGTTGTCTTAATAAGATTTTGTGTTTCTCATTCTATTCAAGATTTTGTGTTATCAACGCGTAACTATTTCAGATAATCCCCTCTGAGGTGCCGCTTGTTAATTCGGAAAAAATGTAATAAGAACCCATCCATCTTAAGAATACTTACATTTCAAGGCTGGCAAAAAATAAGTCCTTATTTTTCCTTACCTGTATCCTTCGACCAAATGAGATAAAAGAAACCGTACTAGAATAAAGTGAAAAAAAAACCCAAGAGACATCTTAAGAGACCCTCATTTCAACTGAGAAATTAGGATCGCTTATTAGCGCCGCTTGGCCTAACAAATCTCCGAGACGACTCCGCGGAGTTCGAAATCAAATTGTAATTCCGCAGCTTGTTTCAGACCATTGCCTTATAAAATAGCCTAATTTAAATTTTACTTCCAATTCCATTAGTGTGTTTAGTCGACGACGTAACAGAAGTATCTGCTCTTTCATAAAATAACCTCTATTTGAATCTGGTTAAAGTCGTTTAAACACGATTGTGGTATGCTCGATGTGTTTGTTGTATTCAAAATCTAATGTTGATCGATCGATTGTTACGCTGATGGATTTATACCGGCAGGTCTAAAACACTAAATAAATGTTAGATTTTCAATATTCTAAATATTATATTTCGCTCATATTATTTCAACAAATTCACTATTAGATATTCATTAATTATGGATTGACGAGTGAGGTACAGTATAAACCTTTTAATAATAATGATGATATAATATCCACGCTCACACCAATCATCTATCCCAAATTGGCCTTTAGACAAACCTTTAAGTTAACGCGATGGTTTATAATTACATATTTTCAAAAAATATTTTTTCATTACTATTGTGACTGTAATTATGAGTATGTCATCATTTTGCTACCCTGCTCGCAATTTAATTGGGGTCGGTGCAGTATGCCTTGATATCGACAATACTGCTTAAGGATTTGGCATTACATTTTTACAACTGGCCGCCTCCCTGTACTACTTCTATAGCAATTTTACAAGTAACTTACTAATATAAGATACTCACCGAATTATAAACTTTTCGATAACTTATTACGTAGTTTCATCAACAAACTACTGTGATTGAGTTATGTAAAATCACGTTTCAACCTTCCTTATATTGACTTAGTAATATTTCCCTATATCAAGATTAAATTTGTATAGTCTCAGTAATTAAATAGTTTGATTAAATTATATGATATCGTAGCATTAAAATGAACAATCTTGATGAAAATTCTTATAAATATATAATATCTGATTTTCCGTGAAATAATAGGCTTGTAGTCATTAAAAAATTTCAAGACAAAAGTTGGATTCCTGATTACTTACTATTTTATATTATTTGAGGTGTTAAATAATAATAACTCTTATTATCATCGTCCTCAATACAACATTTGTTTGACCTTGGAAGTCTTAACTTTAATTATACATTTACGTCAGGCGAAAAAATGTCTAAAATCCATAAATAAATTGGCAATGCATACTTCAGTGTGATGTAGATAACGAAGCATAAAAATGAATAGAAAACAATCCATTATTATTATTAAACTATAAAAATAAATAAAGTCTAATTATATTAGACATATTAAGCCAAATATCGTGCTTCGCACGCTCGTACTTTGTTTTGGTCACTGTTCTAAACTAAACTAACGAACTAACAACCTAAAAAACAAAAACCCGATATCGAAGTTATTTTTGTCATTAGTATAAAATTGGTAGGTAGGTATTGCGGCTTACGCCTAATAGAAGATCCACAGGAGGTGAGTAATACCGCCGCACAGGCGTAATGCAGATTGATGAAAAAAAAAATAAACACAGCATTATAGAAATTTCTTGTGTACCGTGGAAAAGTTCCACCACATGACATATTGAGTCCACAAAACTCCTTAAAAAACTGGAACTGTTTTGTTTAGATAATTTATGCTGATGATTAATCAGTAAAAACCACTGTAGTCTTTGGTAGAAATCTACAGATCATGACATGTGGAGTACAGAGACCTAGAGATTTATATTACTAGCGATCTGCCTCGGCTTCACGCAATGCCTCGGCCTTTCTCTACCTTTATGCATGTATTATATCGACCCATTGCGAACACATAATGTTCGAGGGCTCGATGTATCAACCAGACCAAAGCCAGGCGCATTTAACAAATGATGCCACAACTGCTAAATAAATACTTTTCTTACTTTACATTTGCTTAGAATTACAGTGGCATGTAATTTTGTAATTGGATAGCACTTTCACATTGGTTGTTAAAAATTAGTTTATAATAATTGATATTCTCCAAATGCTCCGTGCTCCAGATGTGATATTAAACAGTTGTTACCACCTTCGTTAACTTCAGAGTTATTCTTAATGAATTGCGAGGAATGTGTAGGAAAATAAACAAAAGACATTTTTCAACTTACATTTATTCAATATGTGCACAATTAACAAGTAGCCCTGAAATATTTTACTCTTTATACAGCTTACAATATAGATATTCATTACAGGTTACATTTTACTAAGTTTACGGTTGTATAGATTGTATGTTTGTTGAAGCGATGCAAGCGATTACATTAATATCAACAATTAGATTAATGGTTGTAGCAGACTGTCTTATCAGCAGAGGTCAGAATCAGGTAGAGTTATTCATGTACTTGCATCGAAATGTTGATATTATTATGGATCTTCTCGGGATTTCTAATGGAAAATCCCATGTGGCCAACAATATTACAAATAAATAATTACTTTTCAGTTTCTCTCAGTTTATTTGAAGGAGGCGATAGGCTGGCAAACTATCACTGTATTGATGTACTGCATGATTCGGAGGTGGATGTGGCGTAATGTGTAACCAAAGTGTTATCTAAGGCTTTTTAACCGACTTCACAAAAACGACGAGGTTCTCAATTCGACTGTATGTTTTTTTTCTCAATTTCAATTCCCTTTTGGAATTATGAGCGAGATTATTTTATATTTCATCTTATATTTGTATTCGACTTTACAACCAAAAGCAATAAAAGGATTTAAACCAGAAGCGCGATCGAACTAAAAATAGCATTTATACCATAAACGCACCAGAACAAAAATGCAACCATACAAAACTAACGACCAGTTGCACATTTTTATTCTTCTTACAATTTCGTAAAATAATTAACATAATAATATGTCGATTTAATCGAACATTCCTATGAATTAAGATGTCTCTTACGTTAATTTTTGCAAAATTGTGAAACATGAAACTTGATTCTGGCCGTAACGGTAGGTACCGTAGCAACGAACCATCCTAGTACCATTGCACTTCAGCTGCAGCCACTTAGAATTTTTTATTTAAATGAATACGCAATGTAACAACATCTATTCGTCTTAGTAAAAAATGCGAGGAATTGGACAGCGCTTGCTGGTTGGGTTTTGATTGAAGTTTTTAGTGCGATAGGGCCATAGAATAGTAAATAAGGCATTTATAGAAAATGTTTTATTTCTACAATAAATTATTATTTTTTATTATAACCACAACAACAACTGGAAAAGCTCATAAAAATATATTCGCTTGCTACGTTTCAACGTACAAAATAAATTCAAAATACAGATACGTTTCAAATCGCTATACAATTATGTATAAATGGATACATGTGTCATGCTAGTTTATTAATATTTATGAACATAGCTTTGTATACCCCTGCATAAACGTAAATACGACACAAGCAAAAATATAACGGTACATACTCTGATTCTAAACAGAAAGCAGATGGACCGCAAGGAGCAACAGAGCGTCGCCACGGAGGTTAAGGCGGGTCCAGATATGATCATTTGCCCGATCCGATCAGCGTATCCGTATCAACGTATCACGTATCAAGCCCCGTATCGAGTTGTGCATGCCTTGACTTACTTCGCATGACAATCGTATGAAACCGACATGACATGGGACGGGCCGTATCATAACGGCGTATCAAGATCGCGTATCATGATACGCGTATCATCACCCGTCCACATATGCGATCATGATACGCGTCGGCGATACGGATACACTGATCCGATCGGGCAAATGATACACATCTGGACCCGGCTTTAGACAATTGGAAATTGTCAAAACGAAACGATATCGAAATTCGTTATCATCGGCCATATTGCGTGGTTATCTATAGCGTCTTAGCTTGAGCTACCAATTTACGTAGATATGGCGTTACCACGTGAATTAAAGATGGCTTAAGTCAATCGCATACGTTTTGTTCTTAACGAACTTCGATATCGTTTAGATTTGTTACTTTGTCTACGAGCCCAGAAAGCAATATGAAAAGCGCATACAAATTTTTGTTTCAGTATTTGACCAAAATATTTCTTGGAAACGTATCGAAATGCTTGCCTCCCGTCGTTCTTCCAATTAGTCCACTTGCCTTGTGCTTAGGGTACAAAATGTTAACATTCCCATAAGGTGTTTGGATAACTTTTTATTTTGTGTCGCTTAGAATCGTGTTGATGACACATTTTAGTTTTTCTTAATTTACAAATAGTCACAAGATAAAAATGCTAACCAGATACTATTTACAAGTTCATGAAATGGTATTTCTCCTATTCAATACATTTAATAAACGTTATAATTTCTCTTACCACTACATGTAACCTGGAAGCACACAGAAATTAGATAGATACAATATAATTACACATTTTTATTTTACATTTTTTTTTAATTTCCATCATTTAAGATGAAATTTTACACACTTAATGCTCCAAATTTTTTTACTCAAACTGATGGGGTAGCATACGTTTCTGATTTTGGGGTATTAAGCGTGTAGGTACTATATTTTTTTTTTATGTGATTGTATTTTCAATTGAACACTTTCCTCTCCATTTTTATAGAGCAAAACGGCAGAGAACCGAAAGAAAACACTGTACATCAAGTAGTGATGCAGAACTATCGATAGTTAAATTGATTATATCGTCATCTCTCAATACTATCGATATTAGCATTAGAAATACCAATTGTAATACTTTCGATAAAATGACCATCATCAATACTATTCTACGCTCAATAGTATTGATCTTATCACGGGACCGGCGGCTCACGGTGCACTTTGAACCATTGGGATCTTTTGTGTCTAAATCTGTCGATATCGATCGTATTTGGCAGATTGAGACTGGCAAATTATCGATATTATTTAATATAAAACTATAAATAATATTCACAGTATTTAAGTTAAAACTATTAATAATATCGATCGTATTGCTATTGTCAATGAGTTTATTTATAAAATAGGATTAATACTATCCATTGATTATGATAAGTATTAGTTTTGTCAATAGATATGCAACACTAGCCAAGATTGTTGAGTAAGGGTGACTTTATATAGCGCAAGGACAGCAGGTCCAAAACATTACTCAGCCACAAAATGATGTAAAAACCCAGCGTTCCTTAATGTTTTGTTTTTGTATTGAAGTCACGCTTTCCTTTATATTATAATATACTCAGAGGTGAACTCGGGCGGTCGAAACAACAACAAAGGTCATTGAGGATTCACGAAGCCAATGTCAATTGTTTTTTTTTGTATCGAAATAACTATCGATCGTTTCGTCGTTATAACCTTCAACGATTTTTATTTTTTTAGTATACAAACATCGAGTCACATAGTGTCCAAGTAAAATTCTTTATGATGCATTCTAATCCAATTGAATGGACGGTACCTTTTGATCTCATGCATACTTTGAATTTCAATGTGCTTTGTAATATTATGTATCTAGTATAGCTTTGAAACTCCTACTCATTTAACTCAAGTTGAAGAGAGGTGGACGAAGTGACATTTTCTAACATTGACAAAAAGAAATATTTTCAAGTACATATCATCAAGTAGGTACTATACAATATAGCAATACTGTGTTGGAAACAGAGAGATTAGTTTTTATTTTTGAGATTGGCATACGGTATTAACATATTTATGAATAAGTTTTAAAATTACCTCGCCACTGATACTGCAATAAAATTAGAGTTAGAAAACTAAGAAAAAGTTATTTAGAAAAATATTTATTTCTCCTTTCTTGTTAAACCACTTCTGTTACTTATCAAGTAAAAATCTTCGATGTAAGCCTAAGCTCTTAGGTGCTTGTGTCTTGTAGGTAAAGAAATGCACAAACGACGGCAGAGAGGCTACAAAAAACTGTAGATTTAGAACTCTATGGTCGTGAAATAAGATTGAGAATTAATTGAAATAGTTTTAGGTCAGTTGATTTTGTACAATACGAAACATTTGAGTCTTCTGTACAATACAAAACATTATCGAAAAGAATGTATTGACTGAATTTCGGATTAATAAAAATGTAATCATGCCATGTACGTTTAAGGTGCTCTCCACATATCCGAGTTCCCGTCACTGACGAAACATGGCAGCGACGATGAAATAATCGGTTACATATGATTTATACGAACTCGTTTACACATCTCCGTGTCTGGGGATCCGGATCGTCAGTGTCCCGGAGCACGCTCATATGTACAGGCGGTCTGTTAGTGCTATCCGATTTTTACCTACAGACAACAGACGACTCTTATACTGATTTCCCGGATATGTGTGAAGACGGGTATCAGATGGCACCTGACAGGGACACTTAAACGGACAACTCGGAACTCGGATAGCCCTGATACGGAAATATGTCGAAAGCCCTTTATATTAAAATAGAATAAATAGAATAGTAATGAGAAACTAAACATGATTCAAATTATAAAAATGTCGAGTTGTACGTATAGTATATTATCTGTGGTTGTACTAAAAATATGGATTAAACCATACTCAAACCGCAATATAAACACTATGAAACAAATATTTGGTAACGAATCATTCCAGTTTCATTGCGCCTTGTTTTAAGTGAAACGGTCTTTGCTATTGCGGATAAGAGGCTATGAATCATAAACCACCTGTTGCTACGACACCATTATATTCGCTTGGTAATATTTTGAAGTGGACGTTTATGGTTTGGTAGAGTTTTAATACGGTAATTAAGACTTTATAGTGGTGGTCACGTCTAAAATAATAGTTGGACAAAAACCTAGATAAAGAGAACAACTAATTCTTGGTAACTTTCGGTTTGACTGTGTGAATGAATATGTTAATCTTCACTGCTTTTATTTCCCAGATTGTAGAATATGTTTTGTAAGTGATAATTTGGAAGGTACAATCCAAAATAAAGTTCAAGATTCGTATTTTATTATTAATTGAAACTTGTGTATCTAAAGTTGTCGGTATTAAAAAAAAAACTGTAATGGACACTGTATTCTGTCAGACACCGTCACACAGAGTTATTGATGCCAAATTCACATGGCGTTCTGTCTTTCATAGTGTTTTTAAAAAGTTTGACCTCGCATCGTTGATGCGAATAGTTTTGGATAACTTTCCTCCATAACTGTCTATACAATGGTGACTATTGGCGTATGCCATTATTAGTCCTAACAGTTATAATACGGCTCTTTGTTTTTTTGACATAATACTTATACAGGAATAATTTTAGCACAATCTTACTAAATTAAAGATACAGGTTCTATCATTTAAAATACATTATTTTCTTTATTCTGACTTCATTCTGACAAATCAATAGGTGCCAAAAGAAATGAACCATCGCAACTTGAATGAAATCTGCCGAAAATTGTGTATAAAATAAGTCACATATAATATGGTGAAAGAAAGACTACAAATTAGTAAAATTGATAATACAGATTAGGTAATATTGCATGTTTGTAGTTATTTTATTCCAAGTTCTTATTTAAATAATTTTTGTTTACTACTTTCATCAACTCCGTCTGAAATGAGCTATAGTAAATAGTGCTGTATTTCACACTATCGCTTCAGTTCTCTCTGCGATGTAAATGATGTGCGGCTTAATAAAAAAGATATTGTTAATATTCACAGACTAGCTCGAATACATTGATAGTAAATGAGAGAGACAGAGAGTGAGAGAGAAAAAAAAATAAGGCAGTAATAACTTTTGCAAAATTAACTCTCACTCCAATATTCTGCAATATTTACATCGCTGTATGATATGCATGAAGTTACAAAGAGTTAATACCAGACTTGACCAGAAGGGGCATTTTTGGTGACATAAAATTATGTTCTTACCTCGGGCGGTAAAAAAAGCATCAGTCTGTATTAATTGTATCAAATACTTGCGATCTGAGACATTCTTTGTTTTACCGCCCTAGTTAATAAATGTACCATTTAGTAATTACTGTACAATCATCCTTTTCATGTTCACAAATGTAAAGAAAGTGCCGGAAGCAATCTCGTTGGCAGTATTATTTTTAGAAGACCAACATCAAAAGTTGCACAGTCAGGCAGCCTTAACACCACATTATTCCAATGTGGTGCTATGCTGCCTGTCCATTGGTGCGGAGCGAGGCGGCGGAGCGGAGCGGAGAAATATCCACTGAAGCAGAGCGGAGATTTTAAGCAATCCTATTTGTTAATATTTCCTCGTTTCTCCGCTCCGCACCAATGGAAAGGCAGCCTAAGCGTGCGAGTAATGTTGTTGGAAGAAATACTAATGGAGTTATTTCTTAATATTGTGACGTTTTCGATAGATTCGAGTGAAATTTATATGAAACTCGTTTCTTTTACACAATTTGCATGATTAAATAAACAGGAAATACTAAGAAAACTTATTCCAGGACAAAGGAGGTAATGGAAAGAGCCAGTTTATAAAAGGCACGCAAGTAATCTAGGTATTTGCGTCACAGACTTTCCTGTGACAGTCTCAAAATCCCTTTTCATCTTGCAGATTACGAACTGCCAGATTCTGTTCGCGAGCAGTTTTATATTGGGTCGCAGTTTTTTCAGATATATTTAATCGAATATTCGACATTTTCCTGGCGAGATCGGCGTTTAGCGAGTTCTATGGATTTTTGCGAATTCAGCGCGTGCTCACTCTGTTCAGCGCTTGTTCAGCGTTTGTTCAGTAAGATCAGCTTTTATTTTCGGACACGTAGCCGTCACATTCTACCAAGTTAGTTCTTCCTTGTATTCCATATGTTTCTGTACAATAACTGCACGATACAAAACAAGCCGCAAACATTAACGTTCGAATGTCCAATGACCTAAATTCAGTACCTTTAATGGTCTAAATTATTGTCGCTAATGCCACTGTTCATTATATTTCTAATGCTTGCCAAATCTGGTCCTCTCGTTTTCTACGTAGTCCGGGATATGTTTTTATTTCTAATAAACACTATACACATATATTACAATTTTCAGATTCACATTATGTTCACGTGATTGGCGTACATGAGCCCTCATAACACTTTAGACCTGGCTCACAAGTCCCTCTGAAGCCACCGCAATCTTCTCCTAACGTCCTTGCGCATACTTTGCAGCATCTGGAACAAAAAACACTAACGTAAGTATGAAACTAGTAAGAATAAAACGTTAGACTGAAATGAGGTTGCAAATTCCAAAAGTTTAGTATATATAGCATATTGGACTGAATAGATAGAGAATATATGGGGACCAGTATACGGACTGTACTGCTGTGTGAAGCGGAGTTCGGAACTTTATAATATTGTACAAGAGAAATATCAAATACATAATAATTATTGTTTATTTATAGAAATATCTAAAAGTTAATATGAACATAAAAAAAAAATGTCCGTTACTAGTATCCATAACACAAGTTCCTTAATGATACTTAATTTGGGCTAGATAATTGGTGTGAGCATAGAAATATATTATTATTATTTTTATTTTTATTTTTGTTTAAAACTCCCAGCTTGCACTGACTTTTATGTTATTGACGGGCTAAGCCAAGTCAATAGCATATATGTTATAGATTATGTGAAATACTTGTCTGTTGGTTACTTTCAATATTATGTTCGCCAATTTAAAAAAAATCTGACTATGCGGCAGGTATTCAAAATATCCGCCTTTTGTAATTGGACTTATATATTGGGATTCAGATCAAGAGATTTTAAACTCTGGTGAAGATGTATTGGAATTATGCCTGTGGTAGATAGTACAATGGGCACAAAGGTTATTGAGTTGAGAAATTTTATTATACTAATAATAAAATTTTATTATAATTAACTCTTAAATGTTTAATAACATGTAACTTAATTATTTTATGTTTTTGTTTATTTATGTTTATGTCGTGCTATAAATGCTGTAATTGTGATCTGTCTGTGGATAATGTGACTTGTTAAATTATTATTTATTTATTCTAAGTAATAACATTAAGTATGCCTTCGTATCTTTATTTGTTGTTGCATATAAAGAGACAGAATTAGTAAATTAAAAACGTCTAATGCCCGTTAAATAAAAACTTCTACGTTTGACTTAATTTAGTGACCCAGAAGTAACTTTTGTAATAGCTCAAATGAAGCTAAAAATTATAAAGCAATTATGTACCTCGCTTTGTTAATTTATGTTCTTAGACGGGGAATAAATCTCCAGTAATGACCTTAAGCTTATTCGTAAATATTTCTACAGAACAACTTCGGTAATCCACTAGCCCAGGTTTATTGTTTATACTTGAAGATTAAGATTGCTATTATGGATACAACTTTTAAGTACATAAGTTCTAATTGCATTAGCTGCTAATTTTATAATGAATTTTAATAAACAGCTTTATGTAGATTTATTTACTTATATTAAATCGGAGTTGGGGATACGAAAAAGACTGATGAGAAGAGAATGCATGCAGCAGAGATGATAATGTTGAGATGGATATGTGGAGCATAGCCTGGTGTCAGTGTTTCAAAAGTCGCCTTTTCTGTCCTCTGACGTGACTTGTGTACGACTGCTAACTTTCGACAGCACCTGGGACCACCAGCCTAACGTGGTTTCCGAAGCACAGAGGTTATTGAGTTGAAAAATTTGCGATCTGAGTACTGATTGTGCACTTGTTAGCTTAGCTTTTATGATCGTTATCTAGAAAACACGACCGTGTCACCATCAACTTCCTCGTGCGGAGTGACGAGAATGGATAAAATAAAAGTAGGATATTTAAGAAAGTAAGATGTGTGCGATGTTTGTTAAGATTGCAGTTTAGTTCGATCCGGGTCCTAGCGGCGCCGCTCACTACACCCCGCCCACATCTCTTCTCGTCTCCGCTGCGTTCAGTCGGCCGGTGCCAGCTTGGGAGGCACAGCTCACATCTCCGCTAGCTCGATCGCACCATACAAATAAGATACATCTGGAGGAGATGTAGATACTGAAGCTGAGCGGAGACGTGATGTGTAAATAACGAATTTCTATTGGTTGCTTAAAACATAGCTCCTCTCTTCTCGTCCCGTCTCCGCATTGGTGGAGTCCGGGCCTCATTCTGTAATATGGGCCTAACTAAATCATCGCAGCAGTCCAGGTGGTTTGCGTGCCCATTGAGGGTCCACGTTGGAATTTTAAGATGTTTATACACTGTATCTATAAATAGTATAAAGTGAAAGTCGCTTTTTCTGTATGTGCACTTAGAACTTTAAGCTACGCAACGGATTTCAATGCGGTTTTCAGCAATAGATAGAGTGCTTTAATAGCAAGGGTACCTAATATGCATAAAAGAAGAGAAATTCTGTGCGAAGCCGGGGTGGGACGCTAGAAATGTATAAATTTTAAATACTAATAATTAATAAAAAAGTACTTATGGGTATACTTTCGTGTTTAATAAGAAATAGGAAATCTATTTCCTATTAGAGTGGATAAAAGACGATGGCCGTTTAGTACTACCATGCAACCGCGATAAGCCTTTCTATAAGAAAAGTCTTTCTATAAAAAAAAAACAATCTAAAAAAATATATTTTATGTAGGTATTTTCTTACTCACTGTACAATGTGTTGATAAAGGTTAAATTTCTATGCAAAAATTAGCTTGGGACGAATTGCAGAACAGATTTTTTATTATTTTTGGTTTTCTTCAACTCGTCCCAAATGGGCCGTAGGTATGTGGGACCAGATGACGAATTACCCACTTAAGCAGCATATTTTTTTTTTGGATACCTAATTTATTACTAATTGTGCAATGTTTCCAATAAATATACGTATAGTAAACATAGACAGATTTGTTTGGACTTCGTGGTTTTATCTTCAATTATGACCAAAAATTACCCATTTTTATTTTTAGATTTTGTCACACCATTTCCCCCTTTTAAGGGTTGAATTCTGAAAAAAAAAACGAAAAACTTGTTTCTGTGAAGCTTTGTATAGAATAGTCTACTTAATCTTTTTTCCCTAAAAAAATTTGGGCTCCCGTTTACCAACTTAGAGTGTGAATTTTGAAAAATCCTTTCTTAGTGCACCCCTAAACCCCATAAGGAATCTACGTGCCAAATTTGAGACTGTAGACCCAGTGGTTTGGGCTGTGCGTTGATATGTCAGCAGCAACTCCACTCCAGCCACGTTACGAAATTACGAAGAAGTACCTTTGTGGCTTAGATCTACGTCTACGGGAATTTGATCCCGATGTCCCGAGATAGTATGATTTTTAGTCCGCCCAGCTACTTATCAAAGTCAGCTGCCATTATAGCAATTTTAACAGCGTCATAGTGTTCTAACAGTTAATGATGGCCGTGTGATGCTGGCAGAGTAGAATAGCATCACCCTATATCCTCCAGTGGGTGTCGTAGAATGCGACTAATGGATCAGCGAAGGGGTATTGAACACCTTATACTCAGTCCACCAATCCGCATTGGGCATGCGTGGTGGACTACTGCCTCCTTCGATAACAAGGAGAGGCCTTGTGTCCCAGCAATGGGTCGAATTAAAAAGGCTGTTGTGATGATGATGACGATGAGTTAATGATGATAGCCAGTCCCTCTGTGGTTGAGGTTTCTAGGTGAAGCTGGATTATATCTTCGGCCTTATATTGACCATCAGGTGAGTTAAGGGCCAAGAACTTCCTTGTCAGCAATAAGAAAAGATCTGGCAATATCGGCCACGCAGTGCTGCAAAATAGAAACAGGTTGCCAGTGTGTCACCTACATAAATGGCGTAACCAAAAAGTAACCAACCCTACAGTGAACCAACAAAAATAAGTCTACAACAGTCGCAGTATATTGATAAGGATCGTGTTACACTGGTCAGCAGATTAACCTAACCTAAACCTATCTAAATCCAGAATGAGCGGCTAAAATCCTTATGAGCGACTAACAAAAGATTAGTCGCCCGTTTAGCATTTATAATCACGTATTCTGGAATTTTTAACTGTTCAGTTTATCATTTTACTAATTGATGAAGCGTTTGTTTTTAAATAAAACTCAAGTTTTCATATTCCCCAAGCTAATAATATAATTTTCACCTCTCCAGCACCAAAAGACCTCTTTTGCTTCGTAAAATGTTCAAGCAAAAACGATTTTTGCTGCGAGCTGTAAACAAGACGTTACGTTCAATTTAATTCTTTTTTTAAATAATACAATAATTCATTTATTGATTCAGATTACAATGATCCATTTGTGATAAGTAATAATTTGTACTTAAATCTATGTTAATATTAATATAAAACGAAATTAGTTATTTGAATTTAAAAACAATGTGAATAGAAATTGAATAAATTTTCATAGATTAAATTATGGTATTTTAAATTTTTTAATAAATTATTGAATATTGTTAAACACAAATAAAATTAAATCAGACGCAGAGAATTTAACTAAAAATATTAACTAAAATTATTTATAGGGGTGTGTAACCCACAGCAATGTGAGATATACGGGCAATCCAGTTGATCAGCTATCATCGCTAAAACCCTATTGTAACTGGCACGCACTCTTCTAACTTTTTATTGCCAATAATTATTTTTAAGATAATAAGAGGTGAAAAGTTGCATGTTTCACACGAGAGCAAATTTTTTTATTGTCCTGCCTGTAAATCACTCACTGCGCTCGCTATCTAATTCTAGACTATTTCGCTATTTCGTGAGTTAATATCGGCACTCGCAACAAAAAATAGCTTTTCATCTATATCTAATTTTACATCTATTTTTCGTTTTAGTGATTTTCCAAAAGTCTTACATACGAGTACATTTAGGATAATTTCCTTGCTAAAGTCTCCCGGGAAGATGTTAGTAGTGGTAACCGATTGGAATCCCTATGGAAATCATTTGTCAGTAACGTTTATTTGTGAGGATAAATCTTGTCAGTAATACTCCCATAGCTTATACATTAACTATGCATGAGATACGACTTGGATTGACTGCCATTTGTCACTACTGTAGTTCATTGCTGAATAAATATCTAAGCTATCATAATAAATTTTTGTTGACTTTAATAAATTCTTCTTTATTTTACACACAAACGAAGAGGTAATTAACTCCATAGCAAAATCTCTCTTTATAGCAAAAATCATGAAGGAGTGAACTTATCTCTGAAAGAGACCTACACAACAAATAAACCATGTAAAATTGTTTATTACTGAGCAAATATAAATGTATTAATATATGATATAATAATAATAAACACTTTTATATCACACTAAATACAAAAATACACAAAAAATATAGAGAAAAAGAATCATTACAATGTAGGCGGCCTTATTGCTAATAAGCAATCTCTTCCAGGCAACCTTGGAAGAAAAGAAAAGAAGGAAAAGTAAATAGGAAGTGAAAGGAATAGTCTTTCAATCTAATACAAATAAAAATACAAACAATTAAAATGAAATAAGAAAATCAATATGGTTAGTATAGGACAGCTACCAAGAAGTTAAACCAAACTTGACTTTCAAAGAAGTTCAATGTTCGAGCACACCTAATACTTTTAGGTAGAGCATTCCATAGCCGAACTGTATGCACGGAAAAGGAATATGAAAGTAAATCGGAACTGTGGGAAGGTATATCAAGAGTGAAGTTAGAGATTGAGCGTACGGTACCTACGACTATATATAGAAGAGCGGAAGGAAAAACTTGAACGTAAATATGGTGGATAGGTAGGAATAAATATAACAGGGAAAGAGCGTGTACGTCCCTACGCCGAAGAATTGCGAGCCATTTAAGTTGAGAAAGATAAGAAGATACATGGTTAATTACTCAAATTGAAAATAAACTGATGGAAAGATTCTGCAGGTATAATATATTTATGTACATATATTATATTTATATTATACTAGCGGTAGCTCGCGACTACAATCACATTAATGTCAGTTATCGTGCCAAAAAGTATTCTATGTTCTTTCCAGGGTCTCAAAATATTTCTATGCCAAATTTCATCAACATCGGTCCAGTAGTTTCGGAGCCTATTTAATACAAACAAACAATCAAATCTTTTCTCTTCATAGTATTAGTATAATAGATAGTAAAGATTTCAGACACGTTAAAGTGGGTGCTCTTTCAGTTTGCGTTTGAGTATAGTAACACTCTAATCACACTTTAAATAAAACGCTCTGACGAATTTATTCACCTTCCGTCTGATGGAACCACCTCACTTTTTTATACTACGAGATGGCATAAAACCTTGCGGCCCACATAGTTTTAAGTGGCTACCGTCGCCTATAGACACTTGGGTAAATCACTTAACACTGCAAGTGCGTTGCCACCCTGGGGACTAAGATGATATGCCTTCTTTGCCCAGTAATTACACTGGCTACCTTTCCCTTCAATCCGAAACACAACGAACTGCTTCACGGCCGAAATAAGAAAGGCGGTGGTACCTGCCCAGACGACCCTACATATAGGTCCACCACCTAGTGATAAACACTATGAGATAGTGGCTTACCTGCATGGATCCCACACAACGATGCCCAGTCCCGGGCACCCGCTCGGCTCAAGCACCTCACACTCTCTCGGATCGCACACACAGTCCCACCCCCTCACTGCTCCCGCCAGCACCACCACCGCCACCATAGCGAGCCACCGCCTACCCATAGACATACTGTCTCTCACATCACCCAAGAACTAAACCTCTTGTCCAACTGTCCGGGGAAACACATTATTCCACATTCACAATTGATGATTTGCAGAGCTTCAAAAAGGTGACTTCATTCTGAAACAAAAGAAAGTTAAGTGTTAGTCTTAACGAATTTATGGAAATACTAGTGTATATTTTTAACGGTATGAAATATACTTAAGAATCTATTCTTATATCTAAATACACAAAAAAATCGGTCAAGCCGTTTCGGGGCAGTGAGATTAGATGAAAAATACTCATTAGGGATCTATCACACAGGAGGTGGTCACGTGGTCAAGCGGACAGTTTTTCGTTCGCTGTATTGTAAAGCAATACTAAAACATGGCCAAACAAACCGCGTTGGTTAACCTATAGAAAAAAGACGCAGAATATGACCACTTGAACGCTTGACCGCGTGACCGTCTTCTGTCTGATAGATCCCTAAAAAATTATCGTAATAAATTGTTAGATGTACTTCATTATTTTCGCTTTGTCCCTACAATGGACGCTCGAGATGTTCATTAGACGACTAGGTGACACCATGACACTTAATCCGGGACCAAAACCGTGTCTCGGTTAAACACATAAAAGCCAACGGCCTCACTACCATCGTAATATTTGATGCCGGTCGTTAAGCTTTGTTACGGGCTTAAATGTTGCCAGCTCTAACAACACATTACCTCAAGCCATAGTAAATAACAAACAAAAACTTTACAAAAATGTTTATTCAAAGAATACTCGATATAAAGATATTTTCCCTTTACAAACGTGTATGTTAACAAAGCCCTGCTTCCAAGAATGGTATGAATAGTAAATATACAAAATAAGGCAATGTAAATAGAAAACGTAGGTACGTACCTAATAATAAGAAGTGTGTATTACGTAAGTGGGTGTTTTTTTGTTTGGCAGGTGGAAGGTAAACAAGAATAAAAGATTCCGACTAAACTTTAAAGTGATACTTTTATGGGGGAAGTTAACTTTCATTTTGACCTTGTAAGCAAGCTGCACCTTTTTATACTCATGTAGCGTAATAGTATCGACTTATTCTTTAAGAACGTCTTACTGCAATTTTGTGACATTCTCATTCTTAAAAGAAACCGACATTTGGGGAGACACGTTCTTTACCAAGACGATATCAAAACAATCCGAGCTGGGAATATCTTATAATTCTTAGACAGTGCTCAGGTAAAGTAGGCCTCAATAGGACCTACTAAGAGGCTAATCTTTATAGGTCGCTGTGACGGTAATAGTAGCTCCAAAACTATGAAATAATAATAATAACATATTACAGTCACTGGTTGACTTGAGTTGGCCTAGGATGGAAGTCTAATTATCGAAATAATATTGAAATCGCTTCGTTACGGTCAATGTCATATTTATTGCAAACTAATTTGAATAAACCAGTACGTGACTGGTAGTTTGATGGGAGACACAAATCTTTTTACCTTGATTTTCGCTTAAGTGCTTAAAAGTGGATGACATTATAAAGAACCATAATGACAGACGCAAAAGTATGCGTAGTGATGAAAGAACTTCAGGTTTTTAATCTCTTTAAAAGGAACTCGACTCAACTCATACGGTTAACAACTCAATGAGTCCTTAAACCTTGAACTCTAAGCCTTATTCGAGTCTAAGACTGGGAATCGAGGCCTATTTTAAGACTGAGTCATTTTGAAATGACTCAGTCTCAACGAAAAGGTTCGAACCTTTTTAAAACGACTCAGTTCGCAAAGTCGTGAGGCAGACTCATACTCATAATAAAAAATAGTAATAATTTATAGCAATTTCATTGCAATTATACCATTCTATAAGCTTAAATAAATTAAAATACTTGTCGGCGTTTTAACTTTTTAATTTTATTTGAAAAATTATTTTGTAATATATTATAGTAAATAATTTAGAATTACGATAATTATCTTTAAATTGCAATGTTAAAAATATCAATTGATGCATAATTAGAATACTCAATAATAATGCAATGACCACGTACCTACTGAAGTTTATTATTTTATTATAATCTCATGTTAAACAGCTCATCGTATGTTAAACGACTCGAGTTATTTTCTAAAGAGCTTGTAGCTAAGTGGTCGAGTCGTTTTCTTTCAGAGTTGATCTCTAATGACTAAAGTCATTGTTCGCGACGATACATCGGGCCTGCGTGGTGGATTGGCTAGAGAGGTTTAAAAATCTCGAGTCCTTTCATTACTAAGTATGCCACATCAGCACCTTTCAGTAACATTGATCACAAAACAAACAAAAAACTAAGTTTGCACAGAATACCAGCGTTGCAGGTGGTCTGCATGCTACAACATAATATTATAGCAGCATTTTTGGGTTCACTCTCACTATCTTGTGTGTATTTTTGTAATTTTTGTGAAACTGGAAAAAACAATATTTGATTTAAGCTTAGTACTTTTATCAGGCTGGATTGAGATGTCAATAAGTAAGATTACCAGAGCATCAAAGTTCGAGTGAAGGATGACAGGGCACGAGTGATACTTTAGTGCTAGTCCTGTTAGAGGTATCACATCGGAATGGGATAATTAATGTACTATATGCTGCAAGCTATGCAGAAAGCTTACTATCAACTGGGCCGAATGCTCGTTGGCCAATTACATATCGTAAAAAGTCTTGCTATATCCATCGTCTGCTGCAGTTCTTCTTACGACACTATAGTTAAAAGCTATTTTTATTCCAGTGAACTACTACAGTAAAAAGTGGGATAATAGTGTTAACCTACTCCTTGCACATTAAATGCCAATTTAGCTTACATCCATTAAAAGGGTGAATATAACATGAATTTCCATTATCTTTTAAATTAACTTGGACTTGACGTAAACTTGAACTTATTGACTTTACGAAGACAAACCATAACACTTCTCAGTATTCAAATCAATATTCAAGAAACTCATCAATATCAAAGCGAGTTCGATAGCTCATCAGAATTTTCAACTAGCAATGCTGTTGACAGACGTAAATTGGTATTCGAATATAAACATTAATTTTCCAATAATTAAACTCAAGAATGAATCAATCAACTGTCAACAGACACGAATAAAGGAAAAAAACAAGTGCTTGGTACATACAAAATCTTACAGAAATTTGGAACATAACTGTTATGCCAAAACAAATAAAGTAGGTACCTCATTTTGTTAAATTAAAATTGTATTTTACTTCGCAATTGAGAGATAATAAACAAAAATAAACATTTTGGCAAAAGCAAAATAAAATTACAGAAGTCGGTTCCGGAAGGATGCGGATAATGTTTAACTCGAACAAAGATTGACATAATTCTCAAATCAACGTTCTTAATGACTTCAATGTTTGTTTATTTTTCCATCTCAAACAAAATTAAATTATGAAAATGTGTGCGGTTTCGAAATACAAAAAGTACAACGTAATATTATTAATGATGATTATATTGAACCTACAAACATACGCTTTTAAGAATACTTTGTTAATATGAATGGTAAACCACTTTGTGCGATTGTTTTATTTATGATTTTCTGGTTAACATGGAAATATTTTATTTGGATACATAGAGTATTAGGCGTACTGCCACTAAATTGCTTATAATTTTTCCTAGTTCGTCTATTTTGGCGTCGTACCGGGGCAAGAAGCCTTTCATAGATAGAACCATTATTTTAGTGATCAAATATTTGACACATAAAATTTCAATTCTTTGAGTCATCGACACGCGAAAAAGAATAACGCAGATTTAGAGACCTTACTGAACGATCTCTTATATATTAAATATTTGTCACATAAAATAGGGAAACAATAAACCGAGCAACTAAAATTCCAGAAAAAGCGACTAAAAATACTAAATGGGCGACTAATCGGCGGTTAGTTGTTCATTAAGAATTTTTAGTCGCTCATTCTAGATTTAGATAGGTTGAGGTAAGATTAAGCTGCGGACCAGTTAAATACGATCCCTTAAAATATAAATGGTATCTGTCCTCGTTAATAGGGTATTAGACCATTTTTTGAAAACTGTTGCAAATAAATCCTGAGGTCGTAACTAACCAGTAGAATTTTTATTTCAATTTTATAAAACCAAAAATGCTTTAAAATCTTAGCTTTATTTTCGACAGTTTCGGAGCTTATAACTTACCAATGGTACGCCATCTTTTTCAAATATCAAGATTTGAATAAGCTTGTTAATAAAGTTACCTCTCGCCAAAACCGTGTACACACTAATTAACAGAAATTAGGTATCTGTCGATGTTAATTCCGTTTACACGTTATTTCGTCGAGCAGAAAGCAATGAATCGCTTTCAACATCAACTGTACCAACAATACTGAGAGAGCTACATCGAACGCCCCGCTTCAATAAATTATGCTTCTAATTAATACCAACCACGCTGCTATAGCTAATAGTTACTTAAGAACTATTTATTCTCAAACGAAGTATTCTGAATTTAGTCTTGTTCAATTTGCTGTAGGTAGTTCATCTGTGGAATGATTTACGGTTGAATTAACGTTTCAAATTAAGCGAACTGAATCACAATTTTTATCTTTGTAGCAAGTACTTTCTTGAATGCTGATGTTTTATGGATTGCTGTAAGTTTTATCAAAGATGTTGAAGTATATTTTGATGTAAAAAAGTGATGAAAAAAAGTGTAATAAAATGTTAAAGAGTACGAATATGGGGATAGTCATTCCTAGTCGTTACCACTAATCTTGTTCCTATTCATTACCACTGGAAACCACATCACTGGTGAGAACTTGGAAGACGCCGAATGCATCAGAGACGCATCAAATACCAGTCTTGGAAAAGTCAAGGCAATAGTCGTTTTGTTTTCGAAATAAAATCAAGAGCGCTTAGACAAAACCACCATGATATTTGCAACAAAGGTAAATCGGATTTTAGAAGCAAAAGAAACATCAAATTGCTATTATTTTTGGTGACCAGTCGTTGACGCTTAGTTTGCGAAAACAAATCAAGGATGTATGTACCACACCACTGCGACATTGTGCAAAAATGTTAAAACTAATTCGGATGGCAGTTCTTACACTTAAATATTCCAGAACTTGGAATTATAATAAAATACTTTTCTTCGAGGAATGTGGTTCCGTGCTATAAATCACAATATTCCAGCTAAGTGCCAACTGAAGTTATCCTACAAACGATATAAATGAGAAATTCTATTATAATAGTCGTTATTCAATGAAATGGGTGAACATTGTCACAGAGCAAAATTAAGCATATCAAACTGGCTGCAAAATTATATAATGCAGTAGGTATGAAGAAATTGTCACACTATAACAATTATGCATATAAGCAAAATTGTTTCTTTCTTATTTCTGCCGTGAAGCAGTTCGCTCTGTTTCGGATTGAAAGGAAAGGTAGCCAGTGTTATTACTGGCCATGGAAGGCATATTATCTTAGTCCCCAGATTAGTCCCCAGAATGGCAACGAAAACAAAATATCGAAATAAAATTTGGAGCTGGTGTAATATTAATATACTCTTTTTTCATTTTATCTTCTTCCAGTGCCTCTTCAATCATTTGTTTGAACGTCAGCTTCCAATACTATTCTTTTTCAGTGGCGAGCCAGAAGAGTTGTTAATGCCAGTCCGCTGCCATAATGTGTCGCGATCACGATTTTCTTCATCGCAAAGTTCTTTTCTGATTTTAGTTCATAGCGTGGTTATGTTCATTAGTTTTCCAAATGTATCATGGACCCACATCCTACTAACATTTATCACCCAAAACTATTTGGATATGTTTGGATTAAAGTTAGCACACATTATATAGATAGATAATTGTGTTGTAATTTGCCCCTGTGGGATAATACATAATGTTAATTCTCAGGGTCAAGCAGATTATACCCGGGCTGAAGCTAACCGACAACACAATCATTTCATTTGGTTGACAGCTGCAGATTCCACGTAGTAATAAGATAAATCGTTATCACGAGCCAAGTTCCCACAGAAATGAGCAACATATAAATACAAACGGCAGTTTCAAATACATTCCTCGTCTCCAAAGAAAGAAATACAGTTTTTATTTAAGATGTTTCTGCCGAAAACAGTTCTGGAAAAAAAATAATTTATTATAATTTTGTTGAAGAATTTCCTAAACTAACAAAATATTGCCTTTTGCCTCTGAAGAAATTTAATTTATACAGTTGTAGTACCCATCAAAGATGGCCTAAAAATATATTACTAAAGATACTAAGACAAAACCAATATCTTGGAAAATATCTTTTAATTATATTTCGGTTTTATTTACAATTTAATTGGCAGGACTTGGCCTTCATTTCATCTGATGGTAAGTAATTATAAGATGAAAGATAAAAGAAGCTTCACCCGCAACTCTCTACCACTAACGGACTGGCTTTCGTATCTCTGTGGTCGTAAGTTTTTCGTAAAAATCTGGACAGCTAAGCTACCAAATGTGCGGTGGGTGACAGAATATTTCTTGAATTTAGTTTTCCTCCGTGCTTCGGAAGGCATGTTAAGCTAGGTGGTACCAGCTCCAGAAGAGGAGCAGGAGGAGGCAGAACCGCCTCCCTCCCCCTCACGGTGACGAGTAGCGGACGAGTGCGGGGACGCCTCGGTCCGGATTGCACTGCTCATCACCCCGTCGTAGGGGGCATAACGTCGTAGGGGGGTCGTCGTCGTAACCGTTGCCATCTCGTAGTATAAAAAAAAACCTACCCCAATTAAATTGGGAACAGAAAGTAGCTCTTTTTTATTAAAAAATAAGTCACTAATGAGATATTTTATAGTGCACAGTCAGTTAATAATATTCTAAATTTTCAATTATGTAGTGACAGAATTTATAAGAGTTATTTTAAATATTTTCATGCATCATACATAACTCATGTTACTTGTTAATTGTGTGAAAGAATCTTTTTTCGGTAACTTATCTTTATAAGTATACCTACCTAGCGGCAAAAATATTACAGAAATATTTAGTATTATATTTTTTCATGTCTACAATAAGTATTCGTAATGGGCTTATAATCCAAGCAGATAAATTATGCTATATTGCTTTTCATTGTTGCAGTTTGTTAATTTGTTCACGTGCCAACACGCAAACTCATTTTCGTCACGAAGCCAATTAACTATTTGGAGCAGTGGACTATTTGACGGCAAATTAGATGTCTTCCGAAAGAAGGAAGAAATGGTGTCATGTAAAGAATGAGAACGGAGTATTCCATTCCCTTATGTGATTAGGGAAATTTTGCGTCATTACCCCATCAAAGGGGCTTAATGTAGGTGTTTATGCGCTCAACTTTCAATCTAGGCTTGCGATGCGATTTTGTATGAGATGGAATTGTACGTTCCGCTCGTTTACGGCGAAAAAGATGTTTGTGTAATTCAAGCCGCATTAGCTATAAGTATACTGAGATTGGTTCTTTGAAGCCCTTATTAGAGAGTTTCGATCACACCAATAAAAATAAACCGAACCGTAAATGTAGCCGAACAAAAGAATTGTAAAACCTTTTTTTAGTATCGTTGCTAAGAATTGTTCAATTTTCATTGGTCTTCAACTTCAGTTGTTAAGAACGTTTGATTAAGGTTGAAGAGTAATTGAAACGAATCGTTGCTAAGAAAACATAATAGTGGCTTAGAGTGCTTTTGATGTGTTAGATTTATGTTTTAACTAATTATTTATACACAAAGACAATATTAAAATGATCCTCTTTAACAGTTTTGTTAGTCCGATTGTCATATAACATTTCGCCTATTCTTCTTTTAAAGTTATCATTCGAATAAATCTTGGATTTCCTATCGTTATACTTAAGTGGAAGTTATAATTTTGACATTAAAACAATAGTTTTTAGAAATCTTTCTAATGGTGCTTGAAATTTTGTTCGATATGCAGTGAGGTCTATTAATATAATATGCAAAATAATCCAAAATACATGCAATATAATAATTATTTTGTACCATAGAAGATTCTATGTAGGTCCTACGTATAGATTGTTTTTAATCTACGTTTTTGTACTAAAAGTAATTATTACGTGAATTGTTTTAAAGCAAAATTAAAGTAAGTAAAAAATCTACTGCATTAATTTTTAATCCGGATGCGACGAAAATAACTTTTTCACATTGAGCTTTAAAAAATGTGAAAAACGAAAAAGCTAATTTTTTTTTGAGAACAGTATATCTAAGGAAGCGTAAGGAACGGCAACATAGCTTAAACACACACACAGCCACCGAGTTTCCTGGGAAGTCAATCAATGGCATAATGTTAGTTGCAAATTGCCTCAATTGCACTGTAGGGACTCCTCGGCGTTGATTAGCTGTTTGACTAGCAGTCTGTTGTGCAACCAGCTGAATTGTGTTATTTGATGAACTGATTTCATAATGGATGTAAATTAAATAAGCCGGCGTGTTAATTACGTCAAGCTTGTGGTATTTAAGACTTTATACAATTAGGATTGCTATTGATAAAAATGAGAGAACTGAGCACGTGATGTTCTCTTAGATTTGCGCATGTACTTCACAACCTAACTAATATTTTAAATGCCAAAAACATAAGCTCACTTTCAGCTTATGTTTTTGAGCATTACATTTGATTTCATAATTGTGTAAAAGAAGGTTTAGTATATCCTGCAACTGTCCAGGCTCTCCATATTGATGAGTTCTGGCATGTCTTTGTAGGGCAATGATCTTTTACTCCTTTATTTTAAAGAGTATGTATAATGTATTTTATATTATAAAGAGGAATAATTGTATGTTTCTATTTCTAACGAATACGCTTAAAAACTACCAGACCGATTTCAAAAACTTTCACCTTTAGAATTCTACATTATTCCTTAGTGATATAGGCTATATTTTATTATTATTGCATGACGTTTCGTGAAACTTTGAAGCGTTTGTGGAAGACTAAAGATATAGATTGTCATATTTGATGAAATAGGTAAAACTACCGCCAGCTAAATTCTAAAATTTGAGTGTTCCGATTTACACAAACAGAGCTCACAGTGTCATTTGGTCTTGCTATAATTATTGTTGAGATGTAATAATTTTAATTATTGGAGCCGAAGCAAACACACGTAAGTAAAATCCTTCAATGTAGTTTTATCCAATAACTCAAGACGTGATAGATAAGACACACTTCACTCATTATTTCTAAATAACTTCTTAATGTCTATTTCTCTATTCCTGTTGTACATATTTAAAAATTTCCAACACTATGTATTCTAGATGAGCTTTACTTTAGTGACTCCTCATTCCAATAAGATGTCTAAAACTAGTCTTATTGGTTTTTTGGGAGATTATATAAATAAGGTAGAAGCCTTTTCCAAAATACGAGTTCTGTTAGTAATATTATCTTTAATAATATTCGGACACTAACCAAACCCAAATTAAGCATCATTAGGAGCTTATGTTACGAACGGGTAGTTACCGGTAAATGCGAGTCATAATTATATAAGCTTGGAATGGATTTAGCGAATTTCGTTTTATTAGGTGTATTAAAACTCGTTAGTTTGTGTTTTGTAACTGGCTGGTTCCAATATGAATAAATGTTGACAAATATTGTAATTGAAAAATAATTATCAATAATGTGTATTTAAAGCAGGTATATAATCTAAGATTTAAAGTATTGGGTGCGCTTTCATATCTCATTTACATTCAGTCAAAAAAGTATCAGGAAAGAATGACTTATTTATGTTTCAAGCTCTTTTTTTTTTGTTGCTGTTAGATTGGCACAACTGTTTTCCATTTTGAAGAGGAGTTTGAGTTGCATCTCTTATTTATATTAAAGCCAGTGCTGTTTTTAGTTATATCATATTATCTAGAATGTGTATTGCAAATTTCAAAATAGACAAAAACACCGAACAAGTTTGTCTTATTTTTGCATCGCCAATGGAATTTCGTGTTCGGAGTCACCGAAAATGTTATAGAAGGCTTACGGTGAATTTATCAAAAACACGTGCTTATGAGTGGTAAAAGGCGTTCAAAAGCGGTCGACATATGATGGAAGATTTGCCTCACCCTGATAGGCCATCAACGTCTGCAACTAAAGTTAACATCGCAAAAGTGAAGGACATAGTGACTGAAAATCCTCATTCAACTTTGAGAGAGCCGCCGACCTTTCTGTATCTACCAGTTGATCAGGTACCATTTTATATAATCACACAAGAATTTTCTCCAAAAACTCAATCGCATGAGAGCCGCTGAGGACATGGTATAACAAGTCTACTAGGTGGTAGACCCATATGTAGGGTCAGTTAGGGTAAAAAAAAAATAAAAAAATGTTAGGGTAAAAAAATAAAAATAAAAAACGGTACCGCCGCCTTTCTTATTTCTGCCGTGAAGCAGTTCGCTGTGTTTCGGACTGAAGGGAAAGGTAGCCAGTGTAATTAATGGGCATGGAGGGCATATCATCTTAGTCCCCAGGATGGCAAACGCACGTGCGGTGTTAGGTGATTTACACTTAATATTGCAAGTGTCTATAGGCGGCGGTAACCACTTAACATCAGGTGGGCCGCAAGCTTGTTTGCCATCTCGTGACATAAAAAAGGGGTATATGGTATAAATATTCCTATTTATCTTTTCTCGGTACTTCCTTGTAATAGGAGTTAATTTTCTTTCTTGATTTTCGCATGAAAATATGGGTGTCACATATTATAATGCATCTAGGGAGTGCTTGTCGAGAAAAGCATGGCAACAGACCTCATGATGGCGACTGATAATATGAAAATAGGATAGGCTGCTATTTGCAATTGACCTTATAGTGTCATTCTAGTTTCTTTGAGTTCGAGTCAAATTAAATTGTGATACTTTAAAGTCACTGCAGATAATTGGGTCTGATTGCGACTTAGAAAGTGTCAATTGAAACCATGAGCCAAACATTAACATAGTCATATTTTCTGTACATTGTATTACACACCTAACCATATCAGCATTTCATATTAAATTTCCGTTTAGAAAAGTTATGTGTGGTACGCGTAGCGAGTTTGATTTGTGATTATATATTCGAATAAAAGGAGTTTGGCCTCTTTAAGTTCCAAACTTGATCCAGATTAAAAGCGATATACATTTTAATTTAAAATTTATATTATGATACTTTGGTAAAATGTCATTTTACTAAAAGTCTGATGTCGTTCAACGTAATTGCATTTTGTTTATCAATTTTATTTATGTAGTTTCCAATTTAAACTTGAAATTCGAAACTTTTTAACAGTCAAGCAATCAAATTTTCTTAATTCAATTTTATGTATTACTGTCATGTAATGTGAGATGAACAAGATGAGATTTTTGATATAAAATTTACTGAACTTAGTAATTAATTTTCACATAATTATTTAATAAAAGACGCTTAGCTTAGATATCATAATGCTTTTAGACGAGTCATTACCAGCGAAGAGATTTTGCAAGAATTAATATTAAGTAATTTCAGCAACTTTGCAAGTGGGTACTTGAAGTTCTAATCTAAACACAGTAGGTAGTAACAAAGTAATATTTGTAAGCAGTAACATAATGAATGCAGAGAGTTTGATATACGAAATTTTGCGGGGTTTCCAAACGGTTCTAAACCTAATAATGATGTTTTGTGTGGTCTTCTTGTTTCCCCTAACCTACTACTAATTTAATTGGGCTCGGCACGGTACCTGTGTCTTGCTGTAGACATACTGCTAGGGATTTGGCATTAGATTTTACAGCCGGATTTATTTTTAGATTTTTTTGTCCCTACATTAATATTTTTAATAAAACCTATTTATGACGATGGGAAATCCACTTACGGAAAATACCGCGTGTGCGGGACTCATCGGCGCGGAACAGCACCGATCCTACTCCGCTAAAACCCACCGGTACCCTCCTAAGCCCTTGGGCGTTTTGGGATCTGCGCACCAGTGCGCGCCATTGCACCTAAACGCCTCCGGGCCGACCCGGTCCAACAGTGGACCGGGCGATGCCTACGTGGAATTGCGCTAGGTACTAGGTAATCCCCACACACGTCTCTTTGTTTCAACAAAAAAAAACGCTAGTGTGAAGGTGCTCTACCTAGTTTCTGGTGGTAAATAATATGAATTTCACTAACAAGTCCCAAAAGTGCTATAGTACCTACTTTTATAATAAAAATTGAAAATTTCAACTAAGTCCTTATGACCTTCACAAATACATTTGAAGTATTGTCTTAGTCATATCAAAGCGACATTTTCCATCTACCATAATATTTGAAAGCCGTAGATATTTTCTCATAATAGTTGATTAAATTCCCAAGCTTAGAAGAGCGTGATAACTTTCCAAAGCACAAAACAGCTACCGCAAAGCTGTGCCTTTCTCTCAGTTCGCTAACGCACACCTGCTCTCAAAGACAGTCCAAAGTTTAGATTAGATACAGATGAATAGCGTTAGCAAATGCGCTAAGTTCCGTGCACGGTATTTAGTAAGGATAATGTTTTAATAGAGACACGACGCTAAGCGAGAGATAAGCAAAGAGGAACTGCTTGGCTAAACTCCGAAGCGGAATTTATACGTAGGTACTATCTTAATATGTATCTTTTTTTTTCTACCCTGCTACTTCTTTCTAATGTATCGTGGGGGTGTTTATCAGCATACTGCTGCAAATCTTGATATAGCATTATTTATTTATTTCATAAACAAATAAATGGCCGACCGCCTGTTTAACACTAACCCTCATTGGAAGTATTTCACCTGTCCAGCACCAAATGACCTTTTTTTGTTTTGTAAAATTTCGAAGCAATAAAGGTTTTTGCCTGTATAACCTACCTGGATGTATTCGTAATATCTTCTTTGAAATTGTTAAACATACTTACTTCAGCTTATAACGTAATAAGAAACGAACAGCCTTATTCATAAACACTCAATAAACCTATTTTAATTATTACCTTGTTAAAAAGTATTTTGTCTTGTTCATCTCGTGCCAGAGTGACAGAGACAAACGATTTGTAAATCTTTAATAAATTCACTTGCTTTTATGAATAAGGGGGGAAGACTATAATAAATTCGTTGGTTTAGCTGAGGACCTTTTTTCGATAAATCATAATCACCCGGATAAACAAAAGGTTACGTGGTGAAATCTAGTAAAATCAAGAAAGAAAGAAAGAAAGAAATAATTTATTTGGCACACGTCATAAATTACATATAGGTACAAACAACATTATTTACATAACAGTTCGTTTTGCAACTTTAAGAGAAGATTTTTATCCCGTTATTATTCAATTTTCGTTACGTTCGGTACATTTATAAGTTTTACTAATTTATAATTCTTAATGAAGTATGTCGGTTTAGCATGTCAAATAAAATTTACAGAAAAACTTATTTCAAATGAACAAAATGTTCCCTTAAGCAATTCCATGTACTTAATTATCCTCATAACATAACCACAACAATGTAATTATAACGCCTTGTAAGCCGCAGATCTGACTCCGCGAACATTTTGTAGACAATGTCTTATCCAGCTAGCCGTTAAAATTATTTCCCACCGAGCTTTATGAGAGTATTAGCCAGATAAGTGTAAGATAATGAGGGACGAACAGCTTTGTACGTACAAAAGGCTCTAAAGATGGCAATTTAAAGCTGTTGGACGGCGCAAACAAACTAGCTATGACGAAATTATGCTCAGTTACGTAAAGCACTATGCGGTATGTCCTACATTTTTGTCTGTATAAAGAAACTTCTTAAATTGTGCATTCATACCGCAGTTACTTATTGTGTAGTACTCAAAAGTTTTTAGTTAAGTACTTTTTTTTTCGATGGAAAATCCTTTACGTGGGCTAGACAGTGTGGCGCGTGTGGGGCTCTCCCGGGGGATTCCTGGGAATACCCACTAAAAACGATCGGCACCCTCACAGCCCTTTTGTAAGGACGTTTTGGGAACGGTGCACAGTGTACGCCTCGTCTCCGAAAAGTCTCCGGGCTGCCCGAACTGATAGCAGGCTGGGCTGCGCCTGAGAGGGATTACCCTAGGGCACTAGGGCAATCCCCAGACGGGGAATTAGTTAAGTACCTAACCACTAAGCCTCTGATGTCTTAAAAATGGAAACTTCAACTTAAAATGGTTACTTAACTAATAAGCGTTTCAAGCTACAACCGCTTAATTATATGCGGACACCGACATCGGTGGACGCATAATTGTATGTCGGTGTCGGGTCGAAAATGAAGAAACGACCATTACTGGTGGATACCCTCCACCACATGACCTATGACGACAGATGGTATTACGCATGATTAAAATTCTTTACAACACCCACTAGGTTTTTATGCAATGGACAGAATTTAGAAAATATATTTTTTATACGAGTATAATATTTAAGTTACGAGATGGTCAAAAAGCTTGCTTCCCATCTGGTGTTAAATGGTTACCGTCGCCTATAGACACTTGCAAAACTAAGATCAAATCACATTGCAAGTGCATTGCCATTGCTCAGTAATTACACTGGCTACCTTTCCGTTCAATCCAAAACACAGCGAACTGCTTCATTGCAGAAATAAGAAAGGCGGTGGTACCTACCCAGACGACTCTACAAATGGGTCTACCACCTAGCAGTATGTATCTATTTCTATTTCACGATTGATAATTTCTTGAAGCGCTGATAATTGAGTACGTCACCCTATTTCCCGCTGAAATATATTTCGCCACTTAGAAAACGGTTTATCTTCATCAATTCTTAAATTAAGTTAACAATATTAGGACATTTATTACCGACAAATGTTGACATTAAAATATTGTTATCGAAGTGAGAGGGTTCGAATAATATATACAGGAAGGTCTATTATGCTGTAATGGTTTTAGCAAATTGCTGATAGGGAAACTTGCTCTGTAATAAATAGACGTCATTTGTTAGCTTCACGGGGCTGAAGACCTTAAAAGTTCATAAACTTTTCTGTATATTATGGCTCAAAGTTCTCATTATTTTGTGGCCTTACTTTTGATTTTTTTCATATAATATTCTAGCAAATTACCGTTTTCCACCTGATGGTGCTAAAATAGTCCTAATGTAAATATAGAAAGTGTAAGAGATAATGTAAATACTGCACTAGCAACCCTGGCCTTGCTCTGCAAAGTGTCGTCACGCCTATTTTGAATAGACCAGGATTGTAAGAAGGAGGGAACAAATGTGATGGCAATAATTCCTTTTCTTGATTATGTGACATGGAAAAGAGTGAACATATTTCTTAATTCGCGTCGGAATGGTAGCCACAGTTCATCGATTGGAACGTAATCCAGTACGCGGAGTCCTTAAGTAACGGAGAAGGTGGGATTAGAGAGAAAAGCTCCTCAGGACACTTGCCGTGGCATAGACGCAAGAACCCGCTCTAGTGGCACAATATAAGAGGCTCAAGATGGTTGAACAGCTGTACATCGCCGATGATGCGTGCTGCGCGACGCTGCAACTTTAATGATCAAGCATTTGTTTACATCGTTACCTGATTTTACGTGAAGATATGAACTCCCTAGTCCTCCCATATCTTCACGTAAAATCAGGTAACGATGTAAGCGATGTTCTAACTATTGTCGACTGCAGATGTATTCCGTAAACAATGACATAGGTGCCTAGAGTGAAACGGCTACTTTTAGCTAACGTCGTAGTCCCTACTACGACGTTAGCTAAAAGTAGCCGTAGTCCCTACTACGACGTTAGCTAAAAGTAGCCGTAGTCCCTACTACGACGTTAGCTAAAAGTAGCCGTAGTCCCTACTACGACGTTAGCTAAAAGTAGCCGTAGTCCCTACTACGACGTTAGCTAAAAGGCACCCATGTCATTGTTTACGGAATACATCTGCAGCCAACCGTGTTCCACTCTTTAGCTGTTCGCATTATAGTTAGTAAATCGCTTTGCGCGGGTGGCTAGAATCTATACATTAAAAGTATGGGTCCTGGTCTATCTTGTGTCCCGATAGTAAAATGGGACTTTTGAACACAACGCTTCGTAGGAACGTAGGAACAGACAATTAGACAATGTAGTGTTTTTTTATTTAATCTGGACATCATTGAGTTTCCTACTAGTTTGGAGTTACAACTGTATAAGTAAATAATTTGTTACAAATTCTATCTTTTAAAGATAATTTGCTCTTGCAAACTGTGCATTACACAAATATTTTTTAATGTTGTATATGTGTAATGAATAGATTATTATAACATTATTAGATACTATATTTTTTTAATTGTTTATTATTTGTGTGTTGTTTCAGTAATATGAAATACTTGAAATAGACAAAGCTTTTGCTAAATAACAATGTGAATTTTATTTGTAAGAGTTTTTGATATTATGATGTTGCAAAAGTGTTAAAGATATCAAATCGCTAATAAAATATATGTGTGGCGAACAAAATATATTTTATAAAACATTGTTACATAAACCTGTAGTATATTCCATTGTCATTTAGTTTCATTTGGGGCAATTCTCTCCAACACACTTATCTTAGTGGAAATCAAATTCACAGTCTCAAAGTTAAATGTTGATTGAATCCAAAACAAACACAATAAAAGTTTTCAGTCTACGCAATTTCATTTCACATCAGGCTTACGACAGAAAACTATCAAACCCTTTTTCGAACAACCACAATACCCACATTAGGGACAAATTTCAATGTTCCCAGACCCTTTACTAGTAAAAATATGGTGTGAAACTTTTATTGAAATTACAGAGTTTTTTTTGTCGACAAGGCTGACCTACAAAATCCTTAAAGAATAAGATATGTAGTACGGGGACCATAAGGGATGATAAATAACACCGTAAATTTAGAAAAAAATATACCTTCTACACTAATAAAGGTCGTAGCACACTTATCAGCTCGGGACCGTATCGCCTCTTTTTAATACGCTTTTATACGCTTCATCCATATGTTTGCTTGCTGGCTTGTAGGTTTATAACTGACTCCTTCGTACTTCGTTGTTTTTTTTTCAAAATCATTGGGTCCGATTCTTCGCTATGATTATTGATTTTTCATAAATCCAATGATACAGTTTTTGTTTTCATCAAAATTGGCCTAATCCTTTGATATGATATGCTACCAATGATATTCCTTATAGTTTAGGATTTGGCCCTGAAGGTCCACTTGTATAACTCTGTATAGTACGTCACTAGATAGCGTTTTCATTGTTATGGCTTAGTCTAGTTGGCAAGTTTTATTTATTAATTTATGTACTTTCATCGGCAGTAATAAATCGCACTAATAAGTAGAAAATAAATAATAGTTTTCTTAAAAAAATAACAAACACACTTATATGATAAATCTGACTAAAAAGTGAATAATTATGATTTAGAGAATAACGTGGGATGCGCTCAAGTACATCAGTTCTTGAAAACATTCGATCGGTACAAATAAATATTGAGCACACCAAGCTCTCCTGTAAATAATAAGTATAGGTACTTATCTTTTATCATTTTGTTTCTATGTATAGTAAAAGAAATGTTTGTCAGTTTTTGTTCCAATTTACCATTAAAGCATGTTCTTTTTTGTGTTTTCTTTACTATGAATAAGAAGCAATGCGCTACGTTCCGTAGCCATTCCGTACCCGCTGTTCCGTAGCATTCATAGTCAAAAAGAGGCGTTCCCTTTCCGAGCTGATAAGTTTACTATGACCTTTACACAGCAAATAGTGTTAGAGCATTCAAAATTTGTATATTTTAATGTATTAAAAACATCATGAAAATAGGTCTTACCAAAACAAAAAAGTGACATTGGAAGCTACTGCTATTTGCATAAAACTTTATTCAACCTGTAGATAATTTGTTTATATAAGAAAAAGTATTATCTTGTTAAGAAAAATCGATAGTTATTTCGATCTTGAGTGTGGAATGCACCACTGAGTACGCCAAGGTCGCCAGCCCATCGTGGTTTTAATAATATACCTTGTTTTAAAAGGTAGGTTTGCATTAAGATTGGTTTGTTATTCAGACCATAAAAACTTTTATTTTATATTTTTTTAATTCTTAATCTTCTTAATCTAAATAAAAGTAATTCAAGCATATTTACATTCAAGTAAATTACCTAATTTGTACTCGTGATTTCTTTTTGCTCCTTATACAAACGCAAAAGGTAGTTCTTTAAATGTCTATCTGCTATGTTCAAAGTCTTTGTTCAACTAAATATCTTTATATTTGCATTTTATTTAAATACCCTTTTTATCTTTATTTATAAAGATATTAGATATATCAAACTTTTAATAACTGTCGGTACTGAAAAACGAAACTAAGAAATATAAGACACGCCGATAATAATTCCCGAGGAATTTCAGACCAGAATTTTAATATAACAAGTAACTTTAAACCAACACTAGAGTAAAGAGTTCGTAAAGTATTCCTTATTCTTGCCTCGTCTTATTTTAATTTAGTACTTATTTTAATAACGGATTCTTCTTCCCAATTTATTTCTTAAGTCTAAAAAAAAAATATCCCTTATGTTTAATGTGTAAATAAGTTTTATGTTTAACTTTTTTGAAAAGTGAAATTGATTTGAACTTAAAATCATAATCTTTTTTTTATTGTTATGTCTCCACTTGCTGACGAAGTTTCTGGTTAGCCATGTGAAAAATAATAGTAGCTGACGATAAAATAATATTAATACGATATAGACGATAAAGGAATAAGCAGTGCCTTTGCATAATTTTCTATCTACTGTTTTGTTCTTTTGTAATTGTTTTTGTGAGTACATAAATTGTTGAATAAATAAATGAGTAATGAAAAAATTTTTTCTCCGTTTGACCATCCAAGTGACGGAACATTTAACTTACACATAATATTTTTAGTTTGGGAATGCATGAAACGGCAGTATCGCTTCACTGCATTTTTTGTCATGACCATATTTATAAAGTAATGAAATAACTTCAAATTGGCAAAAAATCAAACCAATAAATATGGAATAATTTCTGCGTTTACAAACGCGTATAAGTTTTTAGTTTTTTCTAATTTCAAACTAATAACTACCTCAATATTGTGTCCAATTTTGGATACATGAGAAAGAACAAAAATTGTTCGGGTTGATTTGAGAATTATTTATATTTTCTTAATTGTTTATCTGTATGTGTGTATTAAATGTCTCTTTTTCAGCTGTGAATATATTTTGTTCCGTGATTTTAATTTTACTTAAAAACTGTGTTGTAATGTTTGGTTATTTCTTTTTTTAATAACGTTTTCGCTTTTTGAGTTAATTTCGTCGTTAAGTGTTGGTTGACAAAGAATTTCTAACATTACAGCTAATTAATTTTGTTTGAGTTACCAACCACTTTATCTGTCACATATTGCTATCTGATACCCATATATCTGATACCAAAGTCATGATTTATCTTCCAGATAAGTTCTGAATAGACTAAACAAGACTTTATAAGCAATCGGTGAAACGTGCCTTTAGTCTATGAACACTAATAAATAACAAGGACCTGTAGTGTCTCGTGTCGCGCCCAAAATGCATGTTGTTTTTATAAACAAAGTGACTGCTTTTTCTGATGAAGACTGTGAAAAGCTAATTGATGATCCTTCTTGGTCTCTAACTGAATATAATTCGTGACTAGATAAATATGAAAGCAAATCATCGTCTATTTCCTCCTCCAATAACACTACGTGGCGTTCCATAACAATATTTACTGACACACTAAAAACACAATTCACTTCATCAAGAGACTACGATATTGAGATGGTTGCGGTCTCGCGGTCTCGTCTGTGGTCTCGGTCTCGCCCCGCAGTACATACAGGAGAGACCGAGACACGAAGGTCTTCTGTCTCAGTCTCATCTCGGTCTCCCGACGCGGTCGCGCCGCGAACCGCCACCTTTACTTAGGTAGTGCTAATCGTTTTACCCTACGCAATAAGAGCCACGATCTGGTTACTTCTCTTGAATAGACAATTTTTTTTATGTTTTTAATTTACGAGATGGCAAACAAGCTTGCAGCCCTCCTGATGTTTAGTGGTCACCGCCGCCTATAGACACTTGCAATATTAAGTGTAAATTACTTAACACGGAAAGTGCGTTTGCCATCCTGGGGACTAAGATGATATTATGCCCGCCATGCCCAGTAATTACACTGGCTACCTTTCCCTTCAATCCGAAACACAGCGAACTGCTTCACGGCAGAAAAAAGAAAGGCGGTGGTACCTACCCAGACGACCCTACATATGGGTCTACCACCTAGTATAATATTTCGTACAATATTTCGTAATGCTTCACGATGACAGCTTTGCGATTTATATCGAACAAATCCAACCACCCATGTAATCGATACCACATTTGGCTGCTTTTAGATTAACACAAACCCATTTATCTTTCGTATAATGGTTCTATATGCAAATTTATCTCCTGACTGGTTAGGGTTGATTGAACAGAACCTAGAGCTAATTGCTTCGCACAAACTGAGGAATGATGCAATTAAGCTGTCGAATATTGAATACTATTTAGCTTTAGTTAATTGAAAACGTTCATGTAATGTGGTGTGGACTGCGCGATGGTGAAACGATAGTGACACTGAGAGATACCTCTCACTTTGGAGCAATAAAGACAAGGAAGAAATTTCTCTCGGGTTCTTGTTGTAAAAACACGTGTTAAGAGACTCCATTTTTAACCTTAATCAACCGTACAATTTTTGTTACTTTAGTTACATTTTCACTCGACATTGGCAAAATGCGTACGTTAAATGCGACGCGACGCCATTAATTAAGAATATAATAGATAAGGTAGCATCAGAAGTAGATTAATAGTCATAGCACATTTTGGGCCCTTTTAGAGTCCTGCTGGTTTGCGCCGCAGCCAAGTAAGATGAACATAAAGAAAGTAATTATCGCATGCATTTCAAGCAGGAGAAAAAAGTAAGAAAATCCCAAGTTGATTCCTGCCTTAAGAGATTACTTACAAGAATTAACTATAATGAAGCACGCGGGTAGAACACATAGTGCGACTGGCCCGCGTACCGTAGGTATGACAACAAAATATGTACGAAATAATGTATGCAGACGCGTGTCTGTCTAAACGAGCCTTTATGCCGCACCGCTCTCGCTCGGCTCTGAATGAGCATTCAAATACAAGCTTCAGTTTCTACGTATTTTAGATAAATTTCACTTATCAGAGTAAAATAGCAAGCAGTGCGTCGTAAGTAAGCGTGCCACTATCTAGTTACTGTAAAGTTCTCCTGTAAACTCATTTTTCTGTTGTGCGGGAGTTGTATGGTAGGAATGGGCTACGACATGGTTACGGCATCTAAATACAATGTCATAGCAACGCTAGTGTTTTATACTGATATAGCTGTTACCACTATCAACAACTGATTGTTATAATAATGATGAAGCAGAATGATTAGGAGGGTTTCACTAAGGTGGAAAGAAGAAAGAAACCCGCCCGATGGAACCACTGTGGCACGGCACCGACGGGACCGCAACACCTGCTGCGTCCTGCAACACCTACGACGCAGCTCTACGTGTCCCGCGTCCACTACTCTGGCACGGCCAAAGATGTTGTGGACTACATACGGGTGAAGACCAATTTCATCCTAAGGGTTGAACGTCCCGTCACCAAGTTAACTTTAACTCGTTTGTGGTGAGCGTGCCGACAGAACGACTGCAGACGTTCCTCAAGGAAGACTTCTGGCCGAAAGGTGTTGTCTTTCGGCGCTTTAGAGGACGACTACCGGACTCTGCGCTGTTAGATCATGAGAGGCGCCACGTCACGAGATAGTGCCTAGTGTTGATTAGATAATTATAATATTTATATGTATGTTAGTCTTTAAGGTATATGTAATATGGGCCTAATGTTTTATATTTTACACATTTTGCTGCCTGAAATAAAGAATTATTAATATTATTATTATAAAGCTTACAAACTAATATTTATTGCAATAGTATGGTGATTTACAGTATGCAAATTAAAGTTATTCAAATATATTTGAATTTAGTCTGCTCCAAAAAAATAACGAACCAATTACTATATTAGGGCGCCATTTTGCCGCACCATTTTTCTTGAAACTAATCTATTTCATGAAAGTAAAGAAAGTTCGTAATCAAGTTAATTAATATTAATTTCCGTAACTACGTCTGAAAACTTTTAAGTGATGTCTATATATAATTGTTTGTCTTGAACTATTTATTTGTAATATTAAATTATTATTTCAATAAAGCTATATTGTCTAACATGTCCTACTCTAGGGTATATTCTATAGGTAATTTATATACTGCCTACACGCTCATTACCAATGCAAGTCATATGAGTAGATCAGACTTGCTCTGTTTTTATAATTATATATTATCATTAGAATGTTATTTGATTTGTAATCCAAGTTAGACTATACCTGCATTGCAGAATATTAACAAAACGGAACAGTCAACAACAGTTTGTGTTCGTCACATTAACATACCACCTTTAATAAGATCGGACTTCAGTTATGGCCACTCCTCCAATACGATGAACCGATCTAACGTCTAGTAGAGTTCACGAGGTTATGATTAATTTCATGAAACAAATCAGATGTTGATTTGGCTGGCTTCTAGAAAATATAATATGAAATTTTCAGTAGGCTAAATTTATACTCATGTTGTATGGTAGTATGTCATCTATTTTATTATATTGACGGATATACTTTTTGCTTCCTTCTCACCTAAATAATAACAAGAACCTAGGTGGAATTAAGCCTCACTCTGAGAACTCTCAACCACATGATACGACATCTCGTATCAACCACCATATAAACATAAAAAAGTCTAAAAGAAAAAAATCTGAATTACTTCAGTGGAATGTACTATGCCCTTGTCTTCACGAAATATTGCAAACTTTACATAATTGTACTGCTGAATATTTCCTATTTCATGTTTTTATTATTCTGTACGTTTGTATTTTATTTAACTGTTAGTTCGTTTATTGCGTGTTGGCGTTAATTAAAGCAACAATAATATTTTGTAATTTGATTTCCAATTCTTGCGGAATATTTTAAATAATGTTAGAGCACAATTTTGCGAGCCCGTATAATAAATGATAAAATAGCGGTTAATCTTTAATCTCGTAACGTTTTGGTTGAATGCATCTGTTACAATCATAAACGTAACTTTATAACATTTAAATTAAATTTCGTTGCAACGGTGATTTGCATAATTAAAACGTTCTACTAAAAACAAGTACCAAGGTTGTAATATCTGTAAGTCTAGAAACTTCGAAATTTCTTGATGTTATCGAGACTTCAAATCTATTTACGTACCTCCTTCCATAATAATCTTCGGTGTGTTGGAATTTGTAATTTGGCTACTGCGTAGTTTGAAAAGGAAAACATTACAGACTATATTATTAAGATTCATCATAAGTAATTTTCTTGAGCCAAAATTTCTAAGCTTCTTATATTTTTACATGTTTAATGAGTAAAGGAATTTTGATATTCGTTGAAATAGAAGTAATTATTGCGTTTTTATATTTTCGTTCATTGTATATTCTACCTGACTGGAGATAACAAATTATGGAACAGTATTTCTAATATGGAATACCAGCATTTTCTCCTCTAATAAACAAAGGTGCAACTGGTTTCGCGGACCCATTCATTCACAACAGTTATCAGCATTATAGGTAAAAAGTTATTATCAAACTTCCAATTTTACACAAATCTAAATTAATAACACAGATAACATAATTCTATAGAGAGTCTAGTTATCTAACAATATTAAGGTGTGTTCAAACAGAGCGCGCAAGATTTGCGACAGTATACGCGGTGTTGCGGGGCGCAGTTACTGCAGCACTTATTCAAACAGACTTAAATGCGCATTGTATGTATTTGGACACGCTATACGGGATACTACTTATAAGACTATTTTTTACCCGACTACGGCGAAGCTAAAAGGAAGGCTAATGATTTTAGCAATCTTTGTAGTCATAATAATTTTAATATTTATCCAAAATTAATCATATGCAAAGCGATGAAGAGTGACTGCCGAGGCATTGTTCTTAAGGATAAATAGTTTTTTTAAGAAGAAGTTCCTCAACCAGCCGCGATTTATCCCATTTAATTTAGTAAACAAACGATTTTTCCCGCTTAAGGTGAGTGTAGCTCTTGTATCTAGGTCATGTATTTACCATTTACTCCTATAATAATTTATTATTTTTATTATCAATTATGTAATGTGATACGAATCCAAAGGTGACTAACACAGCTCGCGCCTCCGTCGTCGCTGCGGAGTGTCTGTAAGCACGAGCATGTTACTGTTGTGATAGAGACGTACGACGCTCAAGTCGGCGTTCATTCTTCAGACTCCTTCTATAATACGTGCCTTAGAGTCGCTGGTGATACAAAAATAAATGTAGCAGATTATACACCAAAAGGTATTAACTCATTCGTATGTATAAAATTAATAATACTGCTTACCATCACTACGACCAAGCGTATATAAAGTTACGATGCTAACTAATATTAACATACGCTTTCAAAGCCCTACAGGTTAAGTTGATGCAAATACCTAGATGTGCTATTCTATGAAAAACTGAATCCTCACTTCGATTTCAGCTGTCAAATTATTTACTAGTATAGTATTATATTATCTGTGTTATTACTAAGATTTTTTTTAAACTAGAGAATTACAACGACGTAATGTATTGTTTAAAAATATTTCTTTTTGCGAAATATTCGTTAGCTTTTGACAGGTTTTGAAGTGAATGTCGAAGAGAGGCCTTTATCGGCAGGCCAGGCGGCATAGTAATAAGAATCCAGGTATTTTAGAACTTTATTTAAGATTGTTTTTTTTACCGTCGCTAAGGGTTTACTCCAAGGGTCAACTTTTAGGTGTTCTCTATACAGAAGCCATATTTTATTTCAACACTCCCGGCCACCATAATATAAAAATTACAAAATTATTTATAATTGCCAAGGTCGACTTGGCGACACGATATCAGAAATTCACACACAATTTGATAGAGTTCTGATTACCTTGAAACTTAGTAACGAGATAACATACATACAATCGCGCTCATAAACCCAAATGGGGTTGATTAGGTAATATTTGGTTCCATTATAAAGTCAAATTCGACAGTATGGACCATGCAGTGCCTCAAAATAGCAACATGTTGCCAGCCTGTCACCTACATACAAGAAGCATCAAAAATATAACAAACCAACAAAGAAAAGTCAACGAACAGGACAAATCCTTACACTTCTAAAGGTCCTATCACACTTAGCAGCTCGGAACAGTACTATGAAAAAGTGGCGATGCGCTACTGTGGTCGGCAAGTCGAAGTCTTTTCTTATAATCTGCTCTACGGCATAGATCTGCATCGTCCAGAGTTCACAACTGGTGATCTCCTGAAGGCCTGTCGAGAAGAAAACGGAATGGCGTCAAGGCCTTGTCATCGTCTGCCTCCACGGGAACATGACGTGTTAATGGTCTCAAGTTGATAACAAAGTGTTTAATGAATAGTAGATTTTTCCCGTTAAGAGCTATCGACAAATGGATACCTGAAACTCAAACACTACCGAGAGTTATTAATTTAACAGAAGCGGCGAACTTGCTTATCATAATACCGATAGAGAAAACAAGTGAAATCATCCGTGAGCTATATATTATCATTAGATATCATGGAAATTTCCAACTAACTTCTGATAACACAGCTAACTTTAATCGATACTTAGTTGATTTCGGAGCTATTATAGCTCAGTCTAGTTAAGTAGGCAGTATTATGAAAATAGGTACTGAAAACCACTGCGGGATACTTTCTCACTTACCTCGGGGCTGATACGAATTATACAAAGATTTAAGTTATTTACACATGGTATAATGTTTAATCATTTTAGTTATTAAGCTTATAATAAAATAAAACAGGTTTACATTTACTATTTTTCGGTGAAATATTACCTGCTATTATAGATAATTCTAATTATATACAAAATTTTGCCTAGTAGAAATAGAATAATATTAGTATTCAACTATTATTAATCTTCTATAAAAAACTAAATAAAAAATAAAGGCGACAGGCTGGTAACCTCGCACTATTTTGGGGTACTGTATGGCCCATACTACTAGTTGTGGCCTTATGTGTAATCGAATGTTCTCTCTGCATTGTGTGTAAGTGTGCGTTGTGAGCGTGATTATATGTACGTATGTAAGTTTATATAAAAATCTCGTGTCACAGTGTTTGTGAACGCTTTCTTGCGATCATTGCATCATGTGCGATCACTTTTATGGTACAAAAACATTTTTGTTTTCTTTTTTCAATTATTTTTAGTTTTATTTGTCGATTGTATCTTTTTTGTATAAGTAAGCACGTCGTCTGTTTAATAACAATAAATATACTTCTATTCTATTCTATTAAGATTTTTTTGCGTACAGTTGGTAGATCTGAGAGAAGGTCTTAATAGTTTATTTATTAACTAGGGTAAACGAAGAATGTCTCAAATCACAGGTATGCGATCTGAGGCTTTATTTGTTACCGCCCGAGGTAAGTACAAAATTTTATGTCTTCCCTCTGACCAGGAAGTGGGATACCATGTAAAGTGCCACTTTCTGGTCAGGTGTGGCAAAAAGCATATTTCATACCGCTAAAAAGAAAAAAATATTTTAGTCTAGGCAGGACACAGCAGACCAGCCGAAATTTTTCGGTTACCTATCGAAGAGTGCACGACCGCGGCGCCATCGACCTGCTCTGGGATGAAAGGTCAGCTAGTAAAATTTAAATTATTATGAGTAATAATATAAGCGCATATTAGATAGCAACAAGACTGATCCTGGACTCACATCCGTAAAATGCAAATATATCATTAGCGTGGTTGGTACTTACTACTCATGTATTTCTTTTGTGCTAAAGCGCAAAAAACTAAGAGACATGTGTATTATTTTTCACATACCTATATTTTTTTTTGTTCACGAGATAGCAAACAAGCTTACGGCCCATCTGGTCTTAAGTGGTTACCGCCGCATATAGACACTTACAATCACTTAATACTGCAAATGCATTGCCATCCTGGGGACTAAGATGATATGCCTTCCATGCCCAGTAAGTACACTGGCTACTTTTCCCTTAAATCGGAAACACAGCAAATTACTTCACGGCAGAAATAAGAAAGGCGGTGGTACTTACCCAGTAAAATATATTTTATAAAATATCATTAGCACATATTAGTTAGTATTCAATTATTCATACGTAGTGTTATTTATACGACACATAAGCTGGTCTCGTCTTCTCTGTGGAGAGAGAGTACTTTTTGTAAAACTTATCTCATGTGAATGGATATCTTATAAAATTACAAAACCAGACTTAGTCTGGTCAGCGGATATCATGCGGCTTATCAGCTGCAATTCCACATTGCACGACATCATAAGAATAAGTTGGTTACTAAATTCACTAGTTTTATGTCAGTGTCTAATGCGACATAAAATAAAAATTACCTAACTAAATCATACGAATTACGATCTGCAGTACCATCGCACTTTACATTTTCTGCCAAGAAAGTTTTCTGACAAGTTGAAATCTAGATGTTAATAATAGCAGGACTGAGGTCTAATTTCCCTCGTGGATTCGCCGCATAGCTTCCAAGTATAAAAGAGTTACTGGTGACCCCATTAAGAAGTTATTTTAATACGCGAAACTGTCAACATTAAAAAAGATACACAGATAGAAGGATAGATATCCCCTTCTTATAATAATAATAATATAATAATAATAATCTTTATTTGCTTTTATACCGTGTACATAGTGATGGTAAGAACAGGTTATATTTGATCATCAGTATAATACCTTAATTTTAGTAGGCATGCAAATGTCTTTAGAGTAAGTATTTTAAATTAAATCAAATCACATATAAGTATCTAGAATCAGAACAAATTGTCACAAACATAAAAACATTATCCTTAATTAATTAAATGCATTTAGAACAACAACTATTTAGAACATGTACCTACACAATTTAACAATAGATTATTAAATGTCACAATTTAAGTCATTCATTTTCATGTTATAAAGCGTATCTATACTATATTTTTTAAATAATGTCAGTACCCAATAGATAGTAATGACGCATACTTTACATAAACATAAGCCTAGGATTTCTTTGAATATATTATGGATTATCAATACTTTTCTTTATTGGTCTGAGCAACAGACCAACAGTAGAATTATTATATTTAATACCTTCAATCATGAACAAAAGTCAAAAATAAAAAGTCAAGCTGAAAAGAAAATACATAACAATATTTAGGTATTTCGTCAAATTATTATTATATTATTTATTCCCTATGTTCTAAATATTCTTTAATTGAATAAATTTTTTTATTAATAAGCCATTGGAGTAAACTGTTTTTGAACTTATTATTATTCAAGGGTAAGATCCTGATAGCTGCGGGAAGTTTATTATAAATTTTTATAGCCATGTAGTATGCATTTGTTTTAAATAGGGCCAAATTACATTTTGGATTCATTAACACATTTTTTCTACAATCTCGGACATTATTTTTTATTTGGCTAACTTGTGTAAAGAAATCAGGATGTTTTTTAACAAATAAGCACATTTCTGAGATGTACAAACATGCTAGGTTCAGGATATAAAATTTTTTGAAAATGGGCTTACAAGAGTCTCTGCGGCCTATTCCAGCTAATGCCCTTATGCACTTTTTTTGAGCTCTGAAAGCTTTGTTGAAATCGACACTATTACCCCATATTATTATACGATAGCGCAGTATTGAGCATACATAACCATAGTAGGCTTCTAAAGCTATTTTGATGGACGCAATTTTTCTAAGTTTATTTAGCGCAAATACAAACTTATTGGTTTTTTTGCATACAATGTCTATATGATTTTTCCAGCTACAGTGCTCATCCAACGTAATGCCTAAAAATGGAGTTGAGTCAGTTAAATTTACTATTTCATTATTATATTGTATTTTAATATCTAGTCTTTTTGATTTATATGTATGAAATTGTATAGCTTTAGTCTTATTAATGTTAATTTTCAAATTATTTTGTTTCATCCAACTAATTATGTCAACAAGAGTATTATTAATGTTATATATAAGTTGGTCAATGTTTTTGTTCTGGAAGAGAAGAGTACAGTCGTCAGCAAATAAAAAACAGTCATTTTTGGTTGTATCAGGTAAGTCATTGATATATAAAATAAAAAGTAAAGGACCCAAAATACTACCTTGCGGTACACCGTATTTTACATGCTTATACTTCGATCGTATCGTTGTTTTTGTTTTATCTTGTATTCTGGTAATTTCGGTGCATTGTTGCCGACCTTTGAGGTAGCTTTCTAGCCATTTATATGCTGGGCCACGCATACCATAATCATAAAGTTTATTTAAAAGTATATCGTGATCCACGCAGTCAAAGGCCTTGGACATGTCTAAGAACACAGCCACCGTCGGTATTTTATCGTTTAAACCTTCAGTTATCTTTTTAAAAAGAGAAAAACATGCAAGAGATGTTGATTTTCCTTCTTGGAAACCAAACTGTTGGTATTTAATCATATTATGTTTTTTAATGAATTCTTGTATTCTCTTAGCAATTACTTTTTCTATAATTTTTGAAAATACTGGTATAAGCGCTATAGGTCTGTAATTATTCAAATCAGTATTATCTCCTTTTTTGTACAGTGGTTTTAGAACTGAAAATTTGAGCCTGTCAGGGAAAATACCGTTTCCCATTGAAAGATTTACTATATGCGAGAAGGGAGCTGATATTTTATGAGAACATTCTTTTATGATGCTTGTATTAATATAATCGTAACCGACTGAATTTGTATTTCGTAATCCCATAATGATATTTTGAATTTCAGTTACTGATGTCGGGTAAAGAAATATGCTGTTGTTTTGTTTATAATTGTTTGTGTTATTTGTTTTGCTACTACAATTATTTTGTGCTATTTCCGTAAAGTAGTTATTAAAGGCCTCGGATATTTCATTAATGCCATTTAGTAACTTGTCATTGTGTTTAATTGATTTTATACTATTTTGGTTTTTTTCATTATTTATACTTTTGTTTATTACTTGCCATGAAGCTTTGCATTTATTTTTTGCCCTTGTTAAATGTTTAGAGTTTGTAAGCCTTTGAGCTGTATGGATACATTTTTGTATAATCCAAATCTTGAAAATCTTGAAAAATCTTGAATAATCCAAAGAATTTATTTATTTAAATTACATTAACAGATTAAAGTCACTAAAGTATTAAATATAGGCATTTTAACAATCTTTGCTAGACAATAATCCAAAATAAATGTGCATAGCATGCTTTATTATGGTAGTTATATTTTAATAAGGAGAAAAGCATAGTGTTCAGTAACTTGCGACAGATTATTAATTTAGGTCTTTTTAGTAAGATACATGGTTTCAAAGAAGACATGAGGACAAGAATTGGGGGGAGGAAAAAGAAATCACATTAAAGAAGTCTAAACAGTATGCAGTCAGCATTGGCTAAAGAGACCGTGCTCAGGTACAGAAATATAAAATCACTACTTAACAATTTTAAAAGAGCTCCTTGTGGATTGTGTCGTACGTAGACGATTTCGTAGTTCGTAGTTTCGTAGTATTTTTTTGATAGTAACGTTACAATTTTTTATTTTATTTTTAACTAGATTTTTCCCGTGCCTTCACTAGTGGAGATTTGTTTTATTTGGCGAAAATCCGTATGCTTATTATACAAGTTAAGAATATCTTTATTTTTAAGGTAAAATTTTATTATATTTTGATAAAATTATTTAACGTTTTCTGCACGGTAATCCGCCATGCCTTATATCTCCTAAATAATACATAGTAAAATGTTTACGCTCACATTGATTATCCAATCCAAATTAAATTTCATAAAGAACTTGTGTTACGGATACTTGATAACGGAAAAACATACATTATAAATTAAAAAAAAAATATAATAATTTTTAAAACTAGAAAAAATGCACTCAAATAAATGGACCTGCCCCAGGAGGGAATCGAACCCAGCATCTTCCGCAATCCGGGCGGCAGCGTTAACCACTACGCCACAGCTTTCGCTGTCGAAATTTGTAAGTGCTTGATGCTCATGTTTTTATGGTAAAAATTGTTTCATCAAATCTTTGAACTTTGCACTTCTAAGATCCCAACGAAATATTTTTGCAAATATTTGTCGCCCAGTTAAGATGAAACTACCGTATATTATGGAAAAATTTTTGCGTTTACAAACGCGTAAATATTTTTAAAACTAGAAAAAATGCACCTAAAATATCTACCTGCTCCAGGCGGGAATCGAACCCAGCATCTTCCGTCCTTACCGAGATTCTAGAGGTTTTAACACACTTATTAACTTGGAAAGGGAACGCCTCTTTTTCACTGTAAACGCTATGAAATGGCAGCTACGAAACGACTACGGACCGTAGCGCATTCCCTCTTTTTCATAGTAAAAAATATTTTTTTAAAATACTTTAAAAAAAACACGCCTTTATGTTGAATCGGACTAAAAAGTGAAAAATAACTTTTTTTTTTAGTCCAATTCAACATAAAAGCGTGGTTCGTTCTAGTTTTTTTTTTTAAATTATTTTATTTTCCACTTTTTAATGCGAATTATAACCGCCGATGAAAGTACTCATATTGTTAAAAAAAACTAATTAACAATGACAACATCTAGCGACGTATAACTGAATTAACATTCCAATGGTTTAATTTATTAGTCGTGGCGATTCTAATCAGGACAAGGGGATATTTTTATCGAATTATTGTAATGTCATCGGTCTTAGATAAGTCTATAAAGTTTAAATGAAATGTGACCGCTGCGTACAAAAGAGTCTGTTACATACAAGCAATCATACAGGTGAAGCTTATATAAGCGTGTTAAAAAGAGGCGTTACGGTTCCGAGCCGATAAGTGTGCTACGACCTTTACTGAAAACGCTTGATGTATACATAACAGTCCACTACACTATTACGGAATTATGTGTGTTATATTTCTTTATAAAAATTAATATATTTTCTATATCTTTGCACTCGGCGTACACCAACACGCCTTTTTCTTTAGAAGAAAATCTAATATTCCGTATCGGCTTTGATACAATGCGATCTATTATTGTGGATAATACGAAATATAGTATATTGGAGTTATGCGCATATAAACGAGTAACCCAGCTTCGTGAAGGACAATATAATTTAGGTCGCGTGTAACAGTCAAAACAGTTCTTTTTTATTTTCTTATATAAAAACGTTATTTTATACGAATCCTTTATTTTGTATGCTTGCAACGGTATGTACATACCTACTACGTATTGATTCGGGAGAAATGCGTTTAAAAAATGTACCAATATACATTTAATTTGTTTCGTTCCGGGAGACGCAGCGTTGGTAGGTCTAGAAGGAGGGTCGACGATCTGGTAAAGTTCGAGAGAAGCCGCTGGATACCGGCAGCGCAGGACAGATCGGGTTGGAAACACTTGGGGGAGGCCAATGTCCACCCTAAGTCGAGAGGATGCCTTCCTTCCCGCGGGCACCCTCCGCCAGTAAGAGGAGTCTCTCAGACAGGTCGTTGGACGCGGCTCGTGATGTTGAGCCACAAGCTGCCCTTGCCGCGTCTACCAAAAAGCAACCAAGTGGGAAGACGTCTGGTTTTAGTGGGTATTCCCTGCATGCTGTATCCCTGCAGGGCGAGTCCCACATAACTACATGGGAGGCCCCTACGCCGCCCCATGTGTATCCGCAAATGGATTTCCAGACGAAAAAAAAAAAAAAAAAAAAAAAAAAAGGCCAATTTCCATCACTGGGCGTGTCTCGGCTGAAATGATGATTATGGTGATAAGTAGGAACTTTCGTCCGAAGGTCGTAATATGAATAGTGCCTAAGTTTTTTTATATTATCCTCTGAACTTCTATCCCAAGATAAAATCGAAAAGAAGCTTATAATAATTTAGATTTGAAATCAAATGGAATTTATTGCTATGTGATTATACGTCCGAAGGTCATATTACGAATAGTGCCTAGATAATAATAATTTAAATTTGAAATAAAAAGGGATTTTTGTGCATAAAAAAGATTATGGACACGGATTAATTAATATGTATAACCTTATCCATAACATTCAAGCTCTAAAGTCGGTAAAGCGTGAGCTTATCGATTTTTTATTAAAGAAATAGGGTTGGGGAGGTTTAAAGCTACCGTAAACATTCAGTGCTAAAGGTCAGGACAAAGGGTTGTTTAATAATAAATCAAGTCAGTTAATCGTGTGGGTAGAGCAACATTGTGTTAAATGCGATAGAATCGCTTTTAGGATTGTACGGCATTGTATCGCAGAGTAATGCACAAATAATGATAATGGTACATTATTTAGCAATAAACGTGAGTTATGCCCCACACTAAAATCAAAACGGAAAGTAAAGAAGTGAATAAGAGAATAATCAAAAAGATAAGGGGCCTAAGGTCGAATCCAACGAAATTATTACAGAAAATGAACACACACGTATAGTCGTTTCAGAGCCAGTGGACGAAGTGATTTTTGATGAAGCTGTGGAAGAAATTTCTAAGATCGTCAAAGAGCGATAGCTAATTAATCTCAATAACGCGTACACCGACGATTGTGATGTGAAAACAATAATAGACCACCACGCTCATTGTCACGGTAAAAAACAAAATTTATAAATAATATAATCATGCAAGAATATTGAATACTAAGCTCCTCTCCTACGCCACTGAATTAGTTAGGTAGTTCTCCGTAACGGGTGTTTCTTGGAGAGGCTAAAGCGCGATTTACGCGATTCTTTCCCGAATATTTTAGAAATATATGTTTCTAAGTTACATTATTCGAAACCGTTTTACTACTTACTACGTTTATTAACTAGGGTGGTAAAACAAAGTTTTTATGACGTCCCCTTACTAGGAATTTGCGGGCGGTAAATGCTACTTTCTGGTCAGGTGTGACACAAAAATAATATATTATACGCACACATAAAAATCTATATTATAATAATGAATGGAATCATAAAGTTAATTTAGCGCTACATATACATGTATTACAGAGATGGACAAATTGACAGTTTTATAATATTTTTTTATTATAATACAATACAAAACAATAATTACACATAATACAGTTATTTAATTTAAACAAAAAATGGAAATATTAACGCAGATTAGACAACAAAGTAACTCTACCTAGAAAATATTAAATAACGTATGTATTTCAATGACTCCCAAAAATACCCTTAGAATTATTTGTTAATTAGGTGCACATGAGTTGTCTCAGATGCCTTCAGAATAATAATGGTAGATATCAAAGGTTTTATAAAATAGGTCAACGGAGTACACAACGGACCCAAGTCTCGAAAAGTAATAGTCAAAATTGTCTTTAATAAATTTTCAACGCACATTTTCCAAAAATAGATTAAAGAGCCTTCATTAATTCATTTTAATAAGCCCAATTAGAATGTACTCCTGTGATATATCCACCGTACTAATGTTTCATCACTAATTATAAGGTTCCAAAAGTCAGAATAATTTCCTTTGATGCACCCTCGACTTACTTCTGACTAATTCAAAGGCACGTTGAGTTGATGTCACTTTGGTTAGCTCTTAATTGTAAGCGGTTTAAATTTTACAACGGTGTAGCGTATTACAAACGTATAAGCAATTCAGACGCCGAAATATATATTTTGTATGTCTAACACGTGTGGTTAAACTGGTGTCAGAATTTCGCTAGTCACTATTTCGGGACCAATGAGAATTCTATACAATACCTATAAAGAGCTGAACCACAGTCACCATATAAAGTGAGATCAGCTGTAATAAGGTAAAACTCTTTAGGTTTTTTTCACGGTTTACCTTTAATTCTATTCAGTTTCTTCCGAACCCTTCAACCACTGAACGACTGGCCTTAATTACTATTGGAACACAACAATGTTATTTACTTTATTATGATAGTAACCTTTTTTTAGGATAATCACTCAGAGATCGCCCTATAAGAGTTTGGTTGCTAAAGTGACCGCTGTAATTTTTAGTAGGTAATTTAACAATAATTGCTGGGCAACGAAACTACAAGCTGATAGAATATTCAAACCGGTCGATAGTAATAGAGGACGCTGTATTACCAAAAACTAGCGGTAGTCATTCCAAGAATAAAAAAAAACATTGTTCTTAAAAATATGTTTATTAAGCCTTCGCATTCAATGTAAATTAATTCACACATCCTATGGTAATGTGTTACGAAACAACAATTAATTTCAGAACAATGCTATATTTCACCCAAAAATCCGTTTCATATAACGAGTCATAAACGTCAGGCTAAGTAAGAATCCAATGTTGCGGTGTGTCAGTCCCAACCCGTTGTCAGCCGGCGCCAAGGGCGACAACTGTACAACCGGGTACGATGTACCCGTTTACATTAAATTAGATTCATTAAAAGGGAGGGCCAGCCACTTTGACCCAAGCAACTTTTCTGTTTTATTGGCGTAATGGTTATTTCCTTACGTGTTATGGTTTCGTATGTAATTTGAATAATTTTAGGGTGCATCGCTAGCAATTAAGGAACTATGTGGATAATCGCAATACAATGGAAAAGGGTTGATAATATATTTTCATGGCTTTCAATCTTTTGGTTAATAATAGAGAACTAAAAACTTTGCGACTATTTTGTTATGATTACAACAATGTGTTGTTTTGCTTCACTTCTGAACACATCTTATTATTTTTGCCCTACCCCTTTTTAATTTGGAGTTACTATTCTATTCTATGAAAATATTTTATTTCTTCTTATTTAACTGTGGAACTTTAACAATGGAACTCTTATTTAACTGTCGGAACTGTCCGATATTTATTTCGATAGATTTCTAACCTGAAGTACCAGGCTACCATAACTATGTAGGAGATGTTTATCATAGGTACTATAATAATCCATCTAAATCTGAAGCCATTATGTCTTCGATTTTTAATTGTGAAATATTTCGATAATGTAATATTTTAAGAATGTAATATTCTGCTAATATAATATTATGAGAACAAAGGTTACTAGCCATCTCGCGAGTAAACCCCGGGTGTGATGATCGGCACATGGTTCAGAAACGACCCTACTCGCCTTTTAAAACAACCACAGGATGAAAAGGAGTACAAGACCGGGTGACGGACCGTATATCATCAGCATCATCATCCGAACATTAATCCCGATTGCGCCTAGTAACGCCCGAGGTCCGCTTTTCTATTTTTTCTCCTCAATTTCGCACTGTCTTGGGCATCTCACTTAGTGAGCGCATTGGCACGCATATCCCTCACTACACTAAGCCAGCATCTCTTGGGTCTTTCTCTCTCTTACCGGGTTCCGGTGGAGGTTACATGGCCTGATTTGTTCCCCATTTAGCTAGGCGGTTACCACAAAACGTGGCCGTATCAATGAAGACGAATCTCAAATTCGTTCTCTCTTGGACGGGTCTCGGACCAAAAGCCGGAAAATCTAGCAGTTTGGGCCATGTAGTACTTCAATATAGTGGTGTTGGTGCAGTGAGGGAGGCTGCCAATCAGTCCTTCTCGTCTTTGACTTTCTTGAATAAATTAGGAGGATCGTTCTACTAAAGGATATTCAGTGACTGGTGTTATTTTAACTTGGATGAAAATTAATGTATTAAAAAAAGTTACATAGGTGCGATCTTAATGCGAATAGATGTGTCAGTGGCGTGCGGTGCCGTCCTGTGCCGTGGTTCCCGTTCGCCCTCCCGCGCCTCGGTCTTCCACTCCTCGCGTTTGACGTCATAATGTTATGATGAAAGCCCGATAGATGGCGCGACTTCACCAACAAGTGGAAAGTAAAAACCAGGACAATTGTAACACTTCAAAACTATGCATTTTCATACAAATTAGTAGTTGTGTGTATGGTTATGGTACATGTGAATACTTCATAACAATAATCTTGCGTAGTGAAGGACCCTAAAATAACACATTGTAGCACTTTTGTCGTTCCAATCATGCAGGTCGGTAATAAAAAGTCGCCACCACGTTTAGGTGTGTCGTTCCCTTCGCCGATATTTATTGTAAGTCATGCTTCAATTTACTAATCGCTGTGCTAGAACGAAAAAAGATTGATAGTAGATTTATTGAACGTAACAGATTATGCGCATATTAATATAAAGCCTATTTCAATCAGGAATAATGTACCATTCTAATGCTAAAAGGATTCTTTATAATATTAGTATGGATAATGTATAATAATTAGTAGTTTAACACAGTAAAAGTTGTAGTTTAAATAACACGTGGCTAAGCCACACCACGTGGTCAGTTGTTCGTTCGACGTTATTAAAGATTGCTCTAATTATTATATGGGTATCCATCCATGACTTATATACTTTGTGATTCCTTGTACATAACGTTATATACAATGTAGTATATAACATTATATATTATATAAATAGTTATATGGAGTATCTATGACTTTGTGTTTGGACGGACATAACGTAGTACCCTATATGAAAAGTATCAAATATCGAAATACCATCAAATATTGCAATATATAAGCAGAATAATGTATGGTTCAATAACTATGGTAAGAGCGGACGGACAAAACGTTTTGTAGTCAATTACGCTGTTTTACAGAAAGTTTATAGCTAGGTAGAGAGAGAAGTCGGGGTAGTGAAAGAAGCCGGGGTAGTGAACGGTGAGCGTTGTTCAAACGGAAATGGGCTTGGTAAACCTACGCCTGGGGTCACAAGTACCAGGCACTACCCCTGGCTCTCCTCTTTTCGTGACTCAAGTTGTTTTTTACATTAAGTCGTCTCCAATTTATGCAAATAAGCTAATGGTTTAAATTGAGGTAAATTCTAAACTAACGTTATAATTAAAGAATGTTGGATTGAACTAAAGTAAAATCTGATATTTTAACCTAGTAAGAAAGAATGACATGCATAATATAGGAACCAAAAAAGGTTAACATTCGCTTCAATTTCATCTGCCTGCAAATATTTTTATAAACAAATTGGAATATTTTTGCGACAAAAATCTCTAAGCTTCACATCAATGGAATACCTAATTAAGTTACTGTACCAAAGAACAAAATTGTTGAAAGTTATAAGAACATTTGTAATAACACTCAATAACCCACTCAAAGATGTTCAGAACCGAAGATTCCCCTTATCATGATTTTCCAAACTCACGCACCTATACATTTGTCAGAAATGATAAAAGATCCCGCGTACGCTGTACGCAAATTTATCCAAGAGGGGAGAAAAATATATATTCTACCTTAGGACGTTTACATACTGGGCGGTTTAAATACTCGGATATAGTATAATAACTGTCTTAGTGGTAAGATTTTGTTTATTGGTTCACGTCTGAGGATTATTCAGTGCCCTAGCGTAATCATCTACCAGGGTATCTCCCGGCTCACTGTTGCGGCGGACCAGCCTGGAGACGAGGCGTATGTACACCGATCCCAAAATGTGGTTAGTTTTATTGGGTAGGAACGACGTCATTCAGCGTCGGGGAGTCTCACACATGCCTAGCCAGCAGTACGGCCCATAAATAGATTTTCCATCGTCATAAAAAAGGACCCGGACTGTCGACTTGTTACTATTTCGAGGGCTCATACTGCCATGTACGGCTATGTGTAACACAATGTTACCTAAAGCTCTGCTATTTTGTATGTAAGAGAATGTTTGTGGTACGCGGCGAAAACCCGTTCGGTATACAAATACCCTAACAATTTCCTCTTAGTCGCTGCAAAATAAAGCCGTACGTAAATCAGATTACATTTCAAGTTCGTTAAACTTTCATCTGGCACGCGCCCTGATTGGGATCCAGGCGGACCTAGCTCGCACGTTTTTTTGGCACAACTCGGAATATACATTGGTATTCCGCGCCATTTTCACACGGATACCAACTTCTTGTGTATCCGAAAGGAGTACTCCTTGTGTGTAAGCAAATAATGTTAGTCTAATGTGGTTTAGTAGACTGAACTGGAAGGTTTTTCAACGAAAGTGACATAAAAGCGAATTTAAGCAGTTTTGCAGAAATAACGCAGTAATATTCTAACATATTTTTAATTAACGAAATGAAATTATTTTAGACTTTATTATTATAAAGAAAGTAGTAGACTCGAAAATTACTACAAACTACTACTACTCTTTCAACGGTAGAATACTACATTTTCATTGAATTAAAGATGTTTATTAGTTTTAAGTAAATATGTTTTAAATAATATTTACTTCTGCTTACTATCAGGTAGAATGGAGTACTTTGCTCGACCCTTTTATAAAAAATAAAAAAGAAGTTTTAAACTATATGAATTTCTGAAAACAAATGCTACTGCTAATATAATGCTGTAAGTTTGGATATTTCATCAAAAGAAAAAAAACCATGGATGAATTTGGGTAGTTTATTTTTTATAATACCTCGTCAATGTTCCACTGTAGCGTCGCATTACCTTTTCGACTGATTTTGATATACGAGAATGTTTTAAATGTAATGCAATAGAAAAATCAATACACACACGAACCTTAAATATTATTTAATTGTACTTTTAATTGCTTTGGATTTGGATCGAAAAAAAAATATTTTTTTTTTGAATTTTCGTAAAAATAATATGTATAAATAAATATAATACTCAGGTACCTGAGACTGTTTTCTGAGGATTTTTGTACTAATATACTAATATTTGTACGGTATATAAATAATTAGATAAACTTTTTACATATTCTTATTACATGATTTATTATAACTTAATATACATAAATTACGTCTCACGTTGTTTTTCCGCGATGGACCCCTAAACTGTTTAACCGATTTTAATCAAATTTGTACACCGTATGCAGTTTGATCCAACTTGAAAGATAGGATAGTTTTTATATTGATAAGTAGTCCGTATTGGACAGTAGGGAGTATGAAATTACCACAGCAACGCGTGGCCGGGACAGCTAGTAAAATACATATATTTATCTCACTGTTTTAATCTCACACGTAATATTGATGTCAAAAAATCACTGTTAATTTACATTATGCAAAAGCAAGAATATCGATTTCAAACATCAAACTTTAAACAAGTTCGAAATGAGTCATCGTGAATACTTCTCGCTTATTCTATTTGATACAGTCCGAACACAACCAACAAAGTTACGTAACGAATTATAAATTATAGAAGTTAATACTGCTTAATAAAAAGCAATGAGCCTCATAAAAGGGCGAATGCGATAAAATTAATTTACTGTGTCATTTATTATGAAATATAAATTGTTATTTTACTTTCATTGGGCACATTACCTTCACGTTGGATTAGGTTATAAAGCTATATGGATATAATAGTTAGGGCATAAAGGTTTACTTTATTTAGTAATAGTCTTTATATTTTCTGGCATATCGTGGGCAGTTACTATTACGCAGTTGAAAATAGTATTTAACTTTACCCCTAGGTATATTTAAATAATAATGTATTGCTTTTTTGGTAAATTTCATGACGATTTCGTTATATGGAGCAATAAACTTCTCTTTTAAAAAATATTAAAGGAATTTTGCTGAGTACATCGTGCTTTAAAATTTAACACTAAGTACTACCTTATTTTCACCTGCAAAATCTATGTACAAAAATAACTTTGTTCTATAAATGTAAGTTAGAGATGTCCGGAACAAACCCACAAGACTTTCCCAGAATGACGGAACCCAGAATGTGTTATACGGGGAGTCCTAACCTTACGTATTAATATTAAAACATGTAAAATGTGTGCCGGCTTCTTTTGGTTGCTTGCAAATGCAACCGAATATTAATAACTGGTATTGAACGTTGTTATCCTGGATTCCCCTCTTTTTTCTCACTGATTTCACTGAATATTTAATTTCACTTTCATTCTAAGTGATTCAATTTAGCTTGTACTTTGCATAATTTTATCTCAGAATTTTCTTCCAGCGCTCAAAATGACATTTCACTAACCAATCCCGTTTCATTTGCAATTCAGTACACACCTTGGGGATTTTTATGTTCAAGAATAAATATTGCTGTAATAGGTTTTGTTGAGCAATTGTTCACGTGAGAGGTGTGCTATTTATATCTTAGGGCTCAGTGAATAGTTTTATGTTAGTGACATTGAACAATGGCGAATTGACATGTGGCCTGCTTGGCGAGTCATATAAAGAACCAACATGATTTGGAGCAGAATCCCAATTAAAATATTACGGCTTAAATAAGTAATAAACACGTTACTTTTGAAAATAAATGAAACTTCACTATCTAATAAGGGACAGTTGCTATACCATAATGAAAACAATAGCGGATAGATATACGTCGCCACTGTGGAGGTGTCTGGTGCAGAGGGTGATTGAAACATGGACACCTCTATAGTCGGCCTCATATCTATTCACTTATATCTACTATTATTTAATTTTTAAATTACTAACATACGCTAAGTCTTTTATTTGTATTTTATTTTATTTTTGTACTAACATCTATCGACCAATTTTAGTTGTCTGAAATAGAACACATTTTATTTAATTTTATTATTTATTTACTATCTACTTACAAAAACCCTATTATCTTCATTAGAGTTAATTAGAGTTTATTGATAGTTCATTAGAGTTTATGTCCAACAGACGGCGTCTAATGGCTGATATAATGAGGATACTGAAATAATGCTTTTTCAAAGGTACACAGACCACAGCCGACGCACAAGCTACTCATAACTGTCCAATTTCGTCAATTTTTCATTATTATTCCACGATCATAGAGTTGACGAGATTATACAGTTTTGAGTACTAACATGCTCGCCCGTAGTGATCAGGTAATGGTATCGCTTTTTAAAGCCTACTGTCAGACGTTCTACACGTGCAACCTGTGGGTGAAGTACGTGAAGTATTATCAGCGCCGCTGTGCTCGTCCAATACAATGACTCGTTTATGATATTGTTTGCGTTGTAGTGTCACTATAGTGCCTCACTAATATTCGCAGGAAGACGCGTGGAAGCATTTTATGCGATCATTGGGTAATGCGCGTTTTTTTTTGAAGTGGCTGCGAGTAAGCTTGAATAGCATTGCGAGCACGTTAGCGGAGTGCTGGAATTTTCCGATGTTCGCACACTCGATGCGACTGCGTATGAAATATTAATTTCTCAGTAGGGTCCCAGTTAGTGGGAACGGAGAAAGTTGTTTTTTATATTTTTTATTATATAAGTGTTTAATTTATATTTTTTATTTCAATGTGTATAATTTAGTTATGGACGTTGCCTAAAATACCCATAATCATCATCATCATCAGCTCATATAATGTCCCCACCGAGGGGCTCGAGCCTACCCCACATTAGGGGTGATTAGGCCTTAGTCAACCACGCTGGCCAAGTGCGGGTTGGTCGACTTCACACACAACCTAAGAATTACTTCATAGGTGTGTGCAGGTTTAGGTTTAAAGAATTTATTTCTCATAAAAAAACATAGTTCACTTAGAATGAGAATATACATTTTAAGTTTTACATAAGTGGTCACCTCTAATGCTATCTTATTGTAATTATAATTTGTGTTTAAGTCAATACTCATAGACCATGTACATAGTCTCTAAGTCTTGACTTGAAAGTTTTTATACTATCACTATTTTTTATATCGCTGGGCAAACTATTGAACAGCTGTGCTCCCTCAAACAATATCGTCTTTTTACCATAATTCGTACGCGCGTTAGTCAACTGTATCTTATCTTTATTTCTCAAGCTATGGGAGTGTACCTTTTTATGAAATTTTATGTTAGAATGAATGGTATTTGTTGTAATATTTTTAATTAGTATGCAGGTGTAATAGTTGTAGAGTTGTTTAATATTTAGTATTTTAGTTTCTTTGTATAATTTTATTGTTGGAGTAAGATATGGATATTTAAATAGTACTTTAATGATTTTATTTTGAGTTCTTTGTAATTGGCTTAAATTTGTTTTTGCGGCAGATCCCCACACCTCAATTAAATATTCTATATGAGATTTAACCAAACTATTGTAGATGATGGTACGCACTCTTTTTGGAATACAATTTGAAACTTTTCTTAATGCTCCCAGTACAGGTACTATCTTAGATCTGACATGCTCAATGTGCTCCTTCCAGGTTAGTTTTTCATCTATCCACAAACCCAAATATTTCTCTTTGATTGAGCGCTGTATGATTTCATTCAAATTCAAATTAAAATTCAAAATTACTTTATTCATTTAGGTACAATTTGTACACTTATGAAAGTCAATTTTGATGCCATCGGTTCGAGAGTCTACCAGGAGGCCTTGTTCTGAGAAGAACCGGCAAGAAACTCAACAAGTTTTATCCTCCCTTTACAGTTTTTATAGTATTGATTTGGAAAGAGTCATAATTCACATTGTCAAGTCTTTAATAATTAATCATAATAATTTATTAAAATAAAGACTAATAATTAAACTTAAAATAAAGATAAAAAATATATATTAAAAAAAAAAAGTGATTTAAGACATCTTTCCTTACAATCTTGTCAATTAGAAAATTAAATTTTGACATATTGATATCTCCCTAGATTACAATGGAGAATCGAGCACATTTGGATGTGTCCACACATTTTTATCATCTATATATTCCTGAACTTTATAATACGCTTTCTTCATTAAAATTTGTTTAATATGAAGCTTAAATTTATGTGACGGAAGTTCAGTTACATGATGTGGGAGTTTATTATATATTTGTATACATTTCCCCATGAATGAGTGACTAGTTTTATGAAGTCTGAAACTTGGAACAGCAAGTTTATTTCTACCTCTTGTGTTTAAATTGTGATAATCACTTTTCTTCAGAAATGTATGTAAATTTTTATGAACATACATAATGTTGTCATATATATATTGGGAAGCAACCGTGAAAATATTTATTTCTTTAAATAACTCTCTAAGCGAGTCACGAGGTCTTAATTTATAAATGGCTCGTACAGCTCTCTTTTGTAATACAAAAATGTCTTGAATATCAGCTGCTGATCCCCACAGCAATATACCATATGACATAACACTATGGAAGTAACTGAAATATACAAGTCTTGCCGTCTCAACATCAGACAGTAATCTAATCTTTTTAACAGCAAAAGCAGCAGAGCTAAGTCTTCCTGATAGGGTAGTAATATGAGGATTCCATTGTAGACGTGAATCTAAAGTTATTCCTAAAAATACTGTTGAGTCAACACATTGTATAATTTCTTCGTTAATTTTAATGTTTGTACTGACCTGCTTGACATTTGGTAACGAAAATTTGATACATTTAGTTTTATTTGAATTTAGTAACAAGTTATTATTAGTAAACCAACACATTACTTTGGAAAGGGCATTATTCACATCGTCAACATTTTCTGTTTGTCTATTTAGTTTGAAAATAAGGGAAGTATCATCTGCAAATAATACCGTCTCACATAAGTTGCTTACATAGTAAGGCAGGTCATTTACATAAATCAAAAAAAGTAACGGACCTAATATCGAACCCTGCGGCACGCCCATGAGCATAGGGGCCCCTGAAGACTTCGCTTTATTTATAACTACTGTTTGTAATCGGTCACTCAGGTATGATTCAATTATTTTTATTGAGTTCATTGAGACGCCATAATGTTGTAATTTGGCCAATAAGGTTTTATGTTCTACACAGTCGAAGGCTTTGGACAAGTCACAAAAGACACCTAGAGCATCTTGTTTATTTTCCCAAGCATCAAATATATGTTTCATTAACGCAACACCTGCATCTGTCGTATTTCTACCCTTAGTAAAACCAAATTGTCTGTCATGAAACAGTTTATTCAATGTAAAATGAGAAAGCAATTGATTGTAAATAACTTTCTCAAATATTTTACTTAACGCTGGTAAAATGGAAATGGGACGAAAATTAGTGGGATCACATTTATCCCCAGACTTAAACAAAGGTATAATTTTACTACATTTCATTAAATCGGGAAAAACCCCATCTTCAATGCATTTATTAAAAATAATCGTTAAATATGGGGAAATTACTTTAATTATTGATGTTATAACTGTAACCGATAAACCCCATAGATCTTCCGTCTTTTTCTTATTTAAAGATTTAAACGTTTTTATAATGTAATCGTCATTAATTTCATGAAAGTTAAAAGAAATATCACATTTATCAACACTAGATTCTAAAAAGGAAACCGCAAATTCAGTAGATGAATTCAGTTTACTAGTGATTTTCATGGGAATGTCTGAGAAGAAGGCCTCCATAGCATTTGCCACTGCTTCATCCGTTTTTACCATTTTACCATTAATATTAATTTCAAAAGACCTATCTTTAAATGACGTTTTACCAGTTTCTTGGTTTATAATTTTCCAGGTGGTCTTAATTTTATTAGCAGAATTTTTAATTTTATTACTAAGGAAGTTTGCTTTTGCAACATTACAAACCCTTTTAAATATTTTAGAATAATTTCTGACATAATTTATAAATGACTGGTCTGTGGACATAGACTTTTCATAATATAAATCATATAATTTTCTTCTACTAACATATATGCCTGGGGTAGCCCAATCACTAAATTTCTTTTTTGAGTTAAGTGAAACAGTTTTTTGTTTAAATATGCTATTAAATTCTAAATTTATTTGATTAAATAAATTTTTATACATTTTATTTGAATCATCACAATATTGTAAGAAATGAAGTCTATGTTCAATATTATTTTCGAAAGTCTTCATGCGACTGTCCGTTATTGGTCTAAAAGTAATTTTTGTTACTAGATTAACATTACGGCGCTCAATAGTGATTTTCTGTCCACTATGATCTGAGTTTACACAGTTGAGTATAGATTTTTCAAGTATATTACAATTACAGAAAATGTTATCCAAGCAAGTAGCTGTAGTAGGGGTGATTCTGGTAGGTTCAAAGAAAGCATAATAAAGATTAAAAGATCTAAATAAATTAATGAACCTATTTGTGTATGGACTTGGTACTAGAATATTTAAATTGAAGTCCCCACAGACAACTATCTTCTTGTTATTGCTACAAATAATATTTAGAACATTTTCCATTGTAGTTTCAAACAGATCATAGTTTCCAGAAGGGGGTCTGTATACACATACAATTATAAATTGCTCAAATTCCACACATGAAATTTCAATAATTCGTTCAATTGAGTGCTTAATCACATCTGAACGTTCTTTATATTTAATATTGTTCTGTAACAAAATTAAGGAACCACCTCTAATGGCAGATTCTCTAGTGAATGCACTTACAATGTTATAACTTTCAATACAATTTAATAACTGAGTTCTTTTTAGCCAATGTTCTGTGAGACATACTACATGTATATTTAGACTCTGTAAGAATAAAGAAATTTCTAGTTCCTTTCCAGATAAGCCTTGAATATTTTGGTGAACTATTTTAAGTGAGCTATTGCCAGAGGTGTCCTCTGTTGTCTTACTAATTAATTTAAATATTGATTTTGTGATGAGCTTATCTGTGCGTCAAAGTTAGTTTGCTCAACAGGAGCAATTGTTATATTATTATAACTAACTTGCTCAAAAGGAGCACTGTCAGAACTACAATGCTGTATAGGGGCATTGTCACACCGTGATGGCCCAATAGAGGCAATGTCAGAATAAGGTTGCTCAATAGGAGCTGTCCGTACAGCCAAATTCTTGGCTGAAGTAGATATAGAAAAGCTTAGCAATTTTGCTAATTGTTTTTTAAAATAATTTGATAGAAAAATTCTATCTCATTATTGATGGTAAGAGGTGAAAAGTCGGGTATGTATTTATTTTTTGCAGAAAAGATCATGAAAGACGTTTTTGTAGTATTTATTGTGAGCAAATTGTATTTGAACCAATTATTTAGAATGTCAAGATCATTTTGAGCTTTGTTTATTATATCATGGATAGAACTACCGAAGTAAAAGAGACAGGTGTCATCAGCGTATAAAGTTAGTTCTCCAGTTAGCCCTATTTTATTAATATTATTGACGTAAATCAAAAACATTAGGGGTCCGATTATTGAGCCTTGCGGAATTCCGTATGTAATATTTTGAGGATCGCTAATGAAACTATCTATCTTTACCATTTGACGCCTATTCTGTAAATATGATTCAAATAACTTGAAAGCATTTCCCGTGATACCCAAATTACTTAATTTTAGTAGTAGTTTGCTATGACTGACGGTATCGAAACATTTTTTTAAATCTATAAAGATTCCCAAAGCAAAATTTTTCTGATCGATGTATGTCTTTATTTTAGTTACTAGGTCTATGGCAGCTGTAAGAGTGCTCGATTTAGGGCGAAAACCGTACTGCCGGTCAATGAGGAATTGTTTTTCTGTCAAATAAGTATTCAACCGTTCGTACATTATCCGTTCAAATACCTTTGATAAAACAGGCAATACTGAAACAGGCCTATAGTTGCTAGGATCAGTTCTACTCCCAGATTTGTAAATAGGACTGACCTTAGCAACCTTCAACGTATCGGGAAAGACACCGTTCAATAGACAATTGTTAATGCAATCTGTTAGTCTTTCAGTAATTATATTTTTTAAGCATTTTAACGCTTTAGTACTTAAACCGTCTAACCCCGTACTTGTGTTACTGTCTAGGTTATCAATTATGTTTGATACTTCCTCAGTATTGCAAGGTGTTAGCTTGTCCAAGATTATATTATGTGTGTAATTATGTTCGTACATTAATATGTTACCGTTATTTTTGTGATAAGTTATAGGTATCTTACTTGCCAACTCCAAGCCGACCGAGGAAAAAAACGTATTAAAATAATTACAAATTGCTTTACCTTCTATAATAGGTCCTGAGTCTGATATTAATTTGGGTGGAGCACTGCCGTCTTTAATCTTATTTAACGCTAAACTATTGATGATTTCCCACATCTTCTTCGGGTGGTTACAGCTGGTATTGAATAAAGAGTAATAGTAATCTTTCTTGCGGGTCGCAATCACTGCTCTCGTCTTCTTCCGTTCTTTATCGTATTCCCTTTGCAGGTTGGCGTCATTTGGGTTTAGTTTCGTCTGTCGCCATAAGCTGTTCCGTGTACTTATCGAATCCATGATGTCTCTATTTATCCAATATTTTTGAGGTAAATTTAAATATTTGGTCTTAGCAATTTTATTACTTCTTATCTGTTCCGAAATGAATACCTCCAAATAGTGATAATCTTTATTTTCATTATAGTACTCAGCTTCTAAAGCCCTAGTATAGAGAATTTCATAGTCTAGGGCGGTGTATTGTATTTTTTTAGTTATTTGTGGTGTCGGGATACTAATTTCAAGAAAAATTTGTTTGTGGTCAGATAGGGGTGAATCGATTATCGACATGTTGAATGAGTGATTATTTACGTTTGTACATATATGGTCCAATATTGTGTTTGTCGTGCTGGTTTGGCGAGTACTAAATTTCCTATTAATTTTATTTATTATTTCATATCCGGCTTCCTGTATACCGTTTAAGTATTGTTTGACATGACTTTCCGTACTAAGTAGATCTATATTAAAATCTCCAAAAGCAATTGCTCGTCCTCGACGTTCTAATTGAGAAGAAAATAAATCCATAAAATTACTTACATTGGTCTCTCCAGGTTTATATATTACCCCGATATCCAGACACAATTTATCTATATGTATCCACAGGTAGTGGTTTCTATTTTCACACAATTCTTCTGTTTTTTCATATTTTATGCTGTTGTGCACATAAATCGAAACACCACCTCCTCTGCCTTTTTTTCTATAGTTATATATATGTTGATAGTTCGGTAGGATATACAATTTAGCATCGCTTTCGGAAGTAATCCAAGTTTCGGTAAACAATAACAAGTGGACCGTTTTAGGTATCGCTTTGATTATGCATTTTATTTCATCGAACTTGCTGGGTGTACGTATACTGCGTAAATTGGCGTAAAAACTTCTCAGAGACGTCGCATTACATTGAATTTCTTCATATGTTTGAATAACTTGGTGGTTTACACGTTTTTTATTTGTAAGTGTTGAATTTTGTAATGACAATTTTACTAGTTTTTTTTATTGGTATTGTTTGTAATAATCGTAGGTACGCCTTTTATATATTTAATTATAAGGTCCTGCTCGCCCTTTTGTACGCGTTTATTGAGTTTCACTTTAATAAAATCTAAATACTGCTTCTGTGTAGGCGTTTGGTCCGAGTAAATTTTGGTGTTTTCGGGTAATTTGGTTTTGCTGCGTAGCAAACATCTCACTGTATCTGTATCACTAAAACAAGCCTTGATAGGGCGGGTTTTGTTAGGCACATATTTACCAAGACGCAATGTTTTAATCGGTTTGGGACAGGTTTCGTACACAGACGTCAACAATTTCATAACCTCGGCGTCATCGTAACTTCGCCTTGTCTTGTAATTTGTATCATTCCTTTCTGCAATACCCACTATGACAATATTCTTCTCTCGGTCATATCGTTCTTTTAATTCAAGGAAGAGGTTTTCTTGCACGAGCGGAGGCGGGTTGGACGATGAACATTCCGTGATACATGACGATTTTATTTGAAATATTTCTTCTTCTATATTTTTTATTTTATCTTGAGTATTTTTGTTGTTTGTCTTAATATTTTCTATTTCCGAGTGTATTTGATCGAACTTATGGGTGAATTTTTCAACTGCCGATTTTATAGTCATAACTTCATTTTTAATGCCAGATATATCTTCTCGTATGCTTTTAGGTTTTCACTTTGGTTTTCACTGAATTCTTGTAAGAAGTTCTTTATATCCACACGAAAATCCGCAAGGTCATTTTTATAGTCTTGATACTCTGTGCGATCCTTACGTTTCCTCCTTACTTAAATAAGTTGTGAACATCTTCGTTGTCGTACTGCGCTAAGTTTGGTACCGAACCGCTAAGGCTCCCGCTAGCGCTTGTTAACATGTTTCCAGGCGGTGTTCGCTGCAGACTCATCGCGTAGTACTTCGTGCGAGTGCGAGTGGAACGAAAAATAGCAATGCTTCTCCTCAGGGATGTAACGGAGGTAGTTTTATCGGAACCGAAGTCGGAGTCGGAGTTTTTAAATTTGATTTATCGGAATCGGAATCGGAGTCGGAGGCAGGGTCAGAAGTGGTGGCATGAGAAAGAATTTTTATTTACAGACAAATAAAACATTCTTAAATAATTTTTTTTTTTAATTATAAAATAAAACAAACAATGAAAAAAAAACCTTTCATAACAGTCGACACAGGCCGCCGTCGCCGCTATGTTATGCTTCAACCTCCGATTAAAACCTCCGATTTAAAAGTGTCGGAGCCGAAGTCGGAACCGAAGGTGTAATAATAATCGGAAGTTCCGACTTAACGGAACCGGAGTCGAAGCTCCGTAACATCCCTGCTTCTCCTTACTCGAGGAGGTGCGGGGAGCTGCGTTCACGCTGGTCTCGAGAGTCCCGTACTAGCGTGGGAACCGAAATGATTTTAGTGCTTCACTGTAATGCTTACAATATGAACTTCCGCGTAATAACTTTAGAGTACACTTTAGAATGCACGATTTATTGAAATATTTAAATATTTTTGTGAAAATTTGTGTACACGACCACTTCCAACGGGCACTAGAGGCGAAGCCTCGAAGCGTTTCCTCACGATGTTTTCCTTCACCGTAAAAGCGTCGATTAAACGTACATGTGAATTCAAAATTTGAAAACACATTGGTACGTGGCGGGGATCGAACCAGTGTCCCCCGGGTGATAGACGACGTTCTTACGCACTACGCCACCGACGCTTGACAGAAGAATCTGAAATACCCCTATTTACTTAAATATTCCGATTATATGATATGTATATTCAAAACGTGGAGTAGCCGGGACAGATGGTTAGCTGTTTGTAAGTACTGTAAAGATATCTCGTATGTTTATATTAGTTAAAGCTAGACATGTCAGTAATAGTAACGATGCTAAAAACGAAAGCGAAATAAATTATTTGTGTCCATACACATATGCCACATACATACATTAATTACGATCATAATCTCCTAAAGGAACCAGAGAATCAGAGCTTTAGGCACATTGAGTTTTAAATTAATTGAATTTTAAATAAATGATTGATTGATTGAATAAATAAACTCTATCTAGCAGTATTAAAAATTCAAATTATAACGCACACAAATCGATATTCAACTCTAAAAACAACAACTAAAGTTTATTTTAGTTCTTCATTTAATAACCGAATATGATTACGTTTGCGGCATTACTAATTCAAATTACAACTAACTTTAAACAATGACGTAGAATTTCCTAATGTTTTTTATCGATAGGTAGGTACTTATGACAGAAAGGCTAGCATTTGATCTTTTTTACTTCGTAGTTCTTTATCGATCAAGAACATCTTCAGCGTTTTCACCAGATAATACAAATAGAAAGACGAATGCCATTTAGATTTTTTTGTGCAATTTCAAATAATCCAACCTCTTACTTTTTTGACAACATCGATAAGCCTGAATTCTGATTTATTTGATAAATAATACATTAGGAATGATAACGTTACTCTGATGTTATTTTAATGTAAATTAAATGAGCTTTGGACGTGAAATATAACGGGGGTTAAAAATAAAATAAATTATGGAGCTCGCATTGAACCTAACAGAAATCGACATAGGCGAGTAATTTTTAATTTTCTGACATTTACCTACTAAAAATATTGCTACTGGGGTAATCCAATTTTTTTTTTCTTTTTTATATTACGAGATGACAAACAAGCTTGCGGCCCATCTGATGTTAAGTGGTCACCGCCGCCTATAGACACTTGCAATATTAAATTAAGTGTAAATCACTTAACACCGCAAGTGCGTTTGCCATCCTGGGGACCAAGATGATATGCCCTACATGCCCAGTAATTACACTGGCTACCTTTCCCTTCAATCCGAAACACAGCGAACTGCTTCACGGCAGAAATAAGAAAGGCGGTGGTACCTACCCAGACGACCCTACATATGGGTCTACCACCTAGTAACTTTGGAAGACCATGTCCACCTACCGGTAATTTTAAGAGGATATACCCTGCGTTCTTGTAAAGCGTCGGGCGACTCCCACCGCCGCATCGAATATCTAATGAAGCGGTAGGTCTGTAAATGGATTTTCCGCCCAAAAAATAATCTATCCTACCTCACCAAAGGTCTACAATCAAATTGACCACCTCAGTGGTCTAGTGCCCGGGTTCAATCATTCAGACGCAACGTTAGTAGGCATCGGACTCCTTTAATACGTATGTATGTAAAATGCTTTTACAAGCAACGAGTAGATGGTTGTTTTTGAGGTCCCGTAAAATAAAAATAAAATAAAGATGAAAAGACACTTATTCCTAAATAACCTTGGACGTAGTTATTTTGCGCCTTTATAGTCGTTGTGCTATAAATTCGGTAATTTATTAGTGCGTATAACAATATAAAACAGAAAATTGTCTCCTTAACTTTTGCACGTAAAGTATAAAATTATGTGATGATAATCTCAAGAATCTTTTATTGAGTACGTCAGTTTTATTAATATTTTCGAACAAAGACTACATTTAATATTTTCATGTACTTAAACGCTTTTGTAATATATGTTTGAGTCACGTGACAAATGTTTCTATTCGATTTTGATAAGCACAACCTTAACCCATAACTAACACAGTGGGGTAATTTTCACCTCAGTCGTGCAATTTTGTTTGTATTTTCTAAACATTTTGCTCTAGAAATGTTTTCTTATGAAATTACTTATAGAAAAATCAGGATCTAGCTTAGGTGTTTCATCTGATTTGTTTATATAGTACACATTGACTGATATCTGTTTAATTTATACTTTTATTGCTTAACTCGCTATTGTCGGGGTGGAAAAGTGTTATATACGGACGTCGGGGCTAGTTCGCATAGGCCCGCTTCTTAGATATGAATTATACAAGTCCTTTATTAATAAATAAAACACAACAATTTGGATTTATGTTTTTACATTTAAATTTTAGTCATCAAAGAATAATATCATGTAATGTTTTGTTTAAGTTTATCATATTTATGGAGCATTTTAAAAGAATACAAGATTTTTATAAACAAAATTTAGTGTTTTAAGTATAGAAATTTTCCGGAAACTATCTAGGGACCTTTTAGACAAACAAGGAATAGAAATTTTACGATATCATCGACATCAATTAAATAGGCATTATTAAGGATAACTCAATAACTACTCGTCAGATGTCGATCAATTTTAAATGTGACAAGGTTGAAAGAACTCTCAAAATCGATACACACAGTAAAGAGTTATGAGGTAACAAACATAAAAAAATAAAGACGAATCGAGAACCTTCTCCTTTTTTGAAATCGGTTAGTAATAGGAGAATAATCTCATGCATTTACAATATTTTGTATTTTACGAAAATTTTCACTATTAAGCCTATTTATCTCATTCTTTTTTTCCAAAAGACGTTTATCTTGTGATAGCCTTCCATTAAAGCCCACTTAGTTCAACTTTTAAACTCTATTAATAATTAATTCTAAAAGTTTTGTTAAGAATCAAACGTAGTTTCTTTTCAAACATCGTAACTTAAGTTTTAAAAGAAGTAAAATATTCAAACTTTTCTTACGCACCTTAATTCATCTATTCAGTGTTCAGACGCTTATCAAATAGGTGCTAGAAATATTTTATTATTAACAGTCTTAGATATTGAAGGTAATTAATTGGTGATTAATTAAATAGAGGTATTTGATAGCGCCGCGGTCGTTTGTTCTTCGTAGCGATCACGGAAGCTAAGCTAGCTAGTGCGTGGTTGGTACTCGGATGGGTGACCGTTTTTTTTTTAGCTCCATTATACTCCGTGCTTCGGATGTTAAGCTGAAGGTCCCGGCTGCTGTCAAAAGGTAGCCCAATGGGGATTGGCTGGCGGCCGGCCTTAAAAATCTTATACCAAAACCTATACTAGCAGTATTGTCGATATACATTTAAATATATTTAAGGAGACATATTACGCCGACTCCAAATAAATTAGTAGCAGGGTAAGAGAAAGAAGTTTAATTCAACTTCGTCGATAGTCTAGTGGTTCACCATCCTGAACAGACCTTGGGCTGGATTTATTACCAGAGGAGTACAAGTTGTCCTCATTTTCGTTGGTCGCAGAGCCTGTGTGGGAGTGTTTGGCGGTAAACCGTGGCATCTGGATGTCGATCTTTGTTTCGATAATTCAAAATTGTTTCGGAGTGGATTTTGTGGATTGAAAGTGGTGTCGTTACGTTGCATAAGTATCCGTGTTGACGATCAGTCATGATTATGAGGGATCATTGAAATAAAGGTTTTGTAGTCCGTTGCCATGCATTTCTTTCCATGCACTCCCTAGATGCATTAAAATGTGTGACGCCTATATTTTAATCCAAACATCAAGAACTTGAGCGACAGCCCGTAAATATCAAGATGCAGTGTTTTTCCTAACTTCAGATTGGCAGAAATTTTATTCCCCTAATAAAACGACTAATTTCCATCAAATGAAAGAAGAAGAAGAAGAGCCTGTTTGGCAAGCTACCACTATTCATCGAAGTCTGTCGCCATAGCAACAACAGTATTACAAACATTTTTGTGTTCCAACAGTTAATGATGAAATAGTGTATCAGTGTTTAAGAGATCAAACAGAGAGACAGAGACTGTAATAGAAGTAAATTACATCTTTAAAGTAGTTTGGTTGAAATCGTACATTGTCCTTGTTGAAATTAGTAAAAAAGGCCTTCGAAAAAATCGGGAGTGGTTTCCCCTTGACTATCTCGTATACCGGAAACAACTCAAAGGTTGATAGAAACCTTATACATATTTTGATGTCATACTGTATGCGTGTTAAATTTTGGTCACCCATCCGAGTACCGACCGCGCACTTGGTTGCTTAACTTTCGTGATCGACGGCTCAAAAGTTGATAGAAACCTTAGGTTTTGATGTCATACACGCATGTTACATTTGGTTGCAATAAGTTAAAGCATGCTCGAGTTATCGTGCTAACGCACAGACACACACACACAGACATAATTCCTAAAAAAAAATTGTTTTGGACTCAGGGAGGTCCAAAACGTGTAAATCCGTCAAAATCTCGAGGTCGAATTTTTTTACGATTAAAAAACTTCCTCTATATGTTTAAGAAAATAAAAGTATATAATTATTGTGATTATGTTTTTTGAGGTCGGTCCTAAAGACAAATGACAACGTTTATAGCCAATATTGAGGTTGGCACCGACCTCAAAAATATTATCATATTGTGGTAACCTACCTTAAAAATTAGACGTGTCCGAATTGAGAACCTCCTCCTTTTTTGAACTCGTTTAATAATGATTAATTTGCATATTAGTAACAAACTTCTTTTGGGTGTGTATTATATATGCACTTGCACTTAGATATAAAAAATAAAAAAATCGAAGGGTTTATCCTAGTTCCCATTCATAATTAGTTTTAGGTATCAATAACGCAAGAACCCATGCACAATTAGGTCCAAACTATCTAGGTCCTTTTCTAATAAAAACTGTGACTAAAAAAATAATGAAAATATAATAATTCACTGAAACGGCGTTATACAATTATGAAATTTTTTAAAATATAAATGGTGACTCCTTGGAATGCCAAAACTTTTTGTTTCAATTTAACTATCGCAAAAAAAGTTGCAGAAAACCGATATCCAGAAACATCAAACAGAACTCCAGAGTCCCAACCATCCATGGTAAAATTCACCAAAATTCATATATCGCGAAATCGTAACAAACAATAACAGTATAAGGGTAATTAATATTAGTTAGGAAGAGACGTCAACCTCTCAATATATCTACAATATGGCAGATTCCATACGAGACGTGCTCAAACTCCTAATATTTTATAATGTTGATATTCATCGCACATAAAAATATAGTTATACTTATTGGTAATAAGTGTATTGGCGAAATGACTACTGCCAAACTAACAGTTAGGAGAAACCCGTTTATAGATATTAACCGGTGGGGCATAGTTGTAAGTACTCGTAGTTTAAAAGGAATCTGTAAACTGTCTATTTTTGTACGTTATTATGGTAAAAAAGTTTTCAGCAAATTTTGAGGCTAATTGTCCTCATTATAAACTATCATTATAAACAATAAGTATATTGTCGTTAAAACAGCTATTGAGTAGATAAAAACTACTGCAGGAAAAACTCCTTATAATATTAGTCACGAAAAGGAAATAAATAGGAAGTCCTATGTGTTTACAAAAAAAATCAAATATCCAAGAGATTAAAATAATGAATAAGTAAATGAAAAAACATGTATGGCAACGCGCCACGCATTGACCATATTATTTTGTTTTTATAATACACTTTTTAAACAACAAAATTACCCTTAATTAACAATACCTTCTATCGTCGTCTGATATTAAACTATACATGTTATTTAAAAATCCAACTACATACCAGAAACACGATGAGCTCTTTTATATACTATAATAAGAAAAATATTAAAGTAATGGAAAACCCTCAAAGGTATTCAAAACAAGTTCCTCTTCATCCTACCCCAAAGATATTTGAGCAAACCTATATTGTATAAACCATACAGCATTTTTCTTCACAATCCAAACAATAACCCACTTCAAAGGTAATCTTCTAATCTCATACAGCCTAGCAAAGAATAAGGTTAATCCAATCCGTAATACCAAAGCCAGCAATGCGAAGAGGTCCCTGTTTCCACGACCATTATCCTAATTTATCTTTTCCCACAGTCAAAAGGTAGTCCCTGTGGAGTTGCAAAAACTCCCACAAGGCAAATTGTGTGAGTAATACAGTTAATTTTCTACAGAGAAGTAACGTATGTGGAAACTTGAAACCGCTAAAACACCTTTACGCGAGCCCGGAGTTCAATATTCACCAACAATGTAATGGAGATTATAATATTATTTTAAAATATATAATCTTTGAAAATAAAGAATTTTTCAATACTTTAAATAAATACCTTTTGAACACGATGCATCCAATGGCTTCAGTAAAAAAGTCACAATATAAACAGCACAGACCGTTATATAATGCGGATCGCGAGATAACACGATGAATTTGGAGCTGCGAGCAGCACAACCACCGCTTACGACGTTCGACAGAATACTGATTGCCATCAACGCTAGCACGTACGAAGCGGAGAACAGTGTGAAATGCGCAAGTCACGAGGCGCTTAACTTATACACCTACTTTTGAATTTCAAATTGTCATTTATTCGCTCTTATTATACAGTACACACGCCAAGGAGACCAACGCGAATAAATTTCGTGATACTTTCTTTGTGCGTAATTTACGTTTGTCGTTTAAACTTCACGCGCCTTTGCGAAAACTTTTATGGCACATTTGAGAATGTAACAGAAATACTCACTCAGTCACATAATTGATCAATTATTCTGTTCTGTCGCGTCTTTAAAACACATCACATTATAATTTCGTTTGATCACTATGTTGTGTGCTATTTTTAATTTCGTTGTCAAGCCCTTAAATAATATTAAGCAGTTTTAGCGTTATTAATCACCATTAATTTTAATTAAAATACAGAGTTGTTTAAATATCAGTATAAAAAATCTAATCTATATATGTAAAATTCAAAGTGCTGACTAAGATATCAACGCACAGCCCAAACTGCTGAACCTAGCGACTTGAAATTTTGCACATAGATGATGACAGTATAGGCATTCAATAGGATTTTAAGATAGGATTTTTGGAAATTCGTCCCCTAAGGGGGTAAAATTTCCACGCAGACGAAGTCGTGGGAGGAAGCTAGTATTAACACAATTCAAAATCACAAAGCAATAAGTGGGATAACGCTCTATAAAGTGTAAGAAGCACACTCGAATCAAAATGCAATAGCACAGTAGTAGAAAGTTTAAAGAAGAAAAATACAGCATAACAGTGGAAACGTAGTCTCTATAAATGTGTAATATAATTCAAAATGTTCAAAAAACTCTACGGTATACTATCACAACTCTTCTAACAAGCGTACGTAATTGTTTTAAGTCGAGGCAGGGACAGCGGACTAGCCAATCAGATTTGGAGCGCCCGAGCTGGGTTAGTATAACCTCCACCTTACAGAAGACCACAGTCAAATAACAGTACATTTGTGTAGTGTTGTGTTTCTGTTGGTGAGTGAGACTGCCAGAACTCCACTGGGTAGGGAAGGAGACTAGGGTTGGCAGCACGCGAGTGTGACGACTATAGATATAGGAAACTGTAGATCGGCAATTTAAAAGAGAAAGAGCATACTAACGCGTATATTAGAGCGAGATAGATAGACGAAACCATTTTACGTACACACAGGGGGCCTAACTCGGCCTGTCAGTCACGTAGAAAGACAGCAACTGTCAGACTGCAGTACTATTTTTCATGCACACATGCGCATTACGCACACATCGGTGTATTTTTTGGTCTCACCCTATTTGATTCATTTCCAGTCTATAAACGTCAATTATAAATAATAAATCTATGGTGACGACAATGTTGCAAATGTCTATAGACTACGGTGATTGCTACCAGGCCGGCCGTAGGCTTGTCTGCTAGCCGAATACCATAAAAACCAATATGAAAAATCCGATTATGAAAAATGAATATTCATTTTAAAATGTTTCCAACTTCTGATTCGGAAAATCTGCGCTTCAGCGCTTTGTGGATTGTCTCGTAGTTGCATTCGTAGACAAATGCTTGCCGTAGCTCTTGCTACGGACGATGCTACGAGTTCCGTAGTATCTCACAAGTCATTTCAAAGTTAAATTGATGTCTGATTCTAAAACGTTGCTAATATCCATTTTAGGCACGAATTTTCCAGCGATTTCACTGGCAAAAATATAAATTTAATTTCGCGGGGGAATTATAATTTTATGAATAAATTTTATGATGTAATAAAATATAACATATTGCCTCTATGCATAAACTAATATTACAAGCTAATATTTAATGGGATTCCCAAAAACCTTAGCACAATTAAACAAATTCCAATTACAGTGAAAAATGGTTTGTAGAGAAATGTTTTTACACAATTCAAGATTTTAAGGATAGTAGTAGTAAAATTGAAATGCACGTAATAAATTGAAGTGTGCTATTCTAAATCTTTTAAAAAAAATATATAATAATATGAATCATAAACACCAATAGAATATTAATAATATATTTTATACTTTAATTGATTTTACATTGAAATGACAATATCCTACAATTGTGAGAAAAATATTTTCTTATTGATTATATCTGACTAGCCATAAATAACTAAGGACGATACTTAAGACGTTATATAAATTTATTATAGTATCTATGTATAGTACCTAAAATTTACATTTTATTTCATTTATTGACATTTTGTATAATTTAAATGACATCTTCAATTTTTTTATTAAACAAGTGAATTTATTTTAGTACATTGAATTGAATAAATATTAGACATGGTTATTGTAAGCCCACAATGCTGAATTCTCAGCGCATGGAACCATCTGCCTTGTACAGTACCATTTTTCTTACAAATAAACAAAGTTCATTTCATTTCTTATCAAAATTTGGCTAAGCGCACAGAACACAGAAGCGGGTTCGATATGACAGCGCAATAAACAAATAAAATTAATTTTGCATTTTTAATATTAGTAAGGATAATTGAAGCTATTGTAATCAAAAACCTTAAAGCTAGATCTTGAAAGAAACATAAATTAATATAATTAAAGTTATCATTATTTTATGATTTGAAATGTTCGAAATTGTACCAAATACATACATACATTCATAATCCCAAAACGGTTTTCGCAGTGTCTTTGGTAATTTAAATTAGTTACTTGCAGTAAAAAAAAATGAGGACAAATTATCAAGAAAAATCTATCAAGTTGGAACAAAACACTCATTTAAAAAAAAAATAAACCGGATTGTGAGTTTCGGTGTTCATCCCAGACAAGCATCTTGACCAGGGAATTATATATAACAGGTCTCTCGGTTGGACTTTGGCTTGGTTGCCGGGTCTGAACTTTAATAAATAAATCCGAATGAATTCATGGGTTCGGAAAAGAAGAATGATTAAAAACGAATACAAAACAACAGAATCTCCCAACTGCATTATATATTTCGGAACCGTCCGTAAATTCTGATCAAATTTTCCGTCCCCATGCCACTCAATATTGAACACGGTCAAGCCGCCTCCCACACTTTCACGTCTATTACAAATGAAAACCCTCGAAAGTAATGTCCAATATTTTTTCTTCGGATAAGATACAAGCAATAACACCATTTTGTTTATGTTGACGTCGGCTTTGGCCCCGCGGGAGCTAAAGGATCGGTACTGCGGCTTATAAGAACTATTGGGCTTTTGAATGTCTATTGTAAAAAGATCTCCTTCACCTCCGCTATCCCATAGCAAAAGAGGTCAATAAAGAGCAACGGCAATGTGAGTTAGAGGCCTTCTAAAATCGGCTACATGGGCCAGTCGGAACGCAAACACTACATCCTTCGGGACCACCCAAAATCTTAAACAAGATACTAGAAAGATAGACCTCCTGCCATCACGCCCCTTCTCAGAACCATAATTAGGTTCGCGTTTCACATGGAATAATAAGGAGGCAAGAGTCTATTTACAAGTCTCTAATTAATTATACACTCATTTATACCTGCGATATTTCGAGAAACCTGATAAATATATATCTTGACTTTAATGTTTCATTCGAATACAATACAAGTTGAATTATTATGTTTTAAGAATACAAACATCACGAAGATATCTCTTTGTTTAAAAGTACTATTTAATAGTAATTACGTCGAAATATTGCGTCATTGAGCGCGTTCTACGGTCTACACCATGGAAAATGTTCTGAGGAGTTTTTCTCTTTCCTCGTTCCCTTTCCTTCCTCCACAAGGAGGAGCCAAAGGAAGAAGAAGACTTTCCAGCCCCCATGGGAAGAAAGCTCATGGATACCAAGTTATGTATGGAGTCTTAGCACTCAAAAATACACTTAAAAATCGATCTGACACCAGAGAAGACCGAACGCAACGGACGGGGGACTATTGACAAGCGTACAAAAGGCAACGTGATAATGCCTCAGCCTGCAAGGCTAAGCAGTCTTGCATCAACACAACGAGGGCCGTAAGGACATGCTGAGGCTGACGGTACCTGTGTCGAGAGAATGAAGGGGGGCGTAATCCTCTGCTCCTTTAATGAGGGTATTACTACGGTTAGCTTACGGTGTCACCGTCAAACAGTGGCTACTATTACAAAACTAGCTACACGTTCCAGTTACCTCCTTTTTACAATATTGAGTCAAAGTTAAGAATATGATTGCCACTACGTATTTGTGGCTGAGCTTTGCAGCTTGTATTGGCGATTCCTAAAGCTAAATATGCTTCATGAGTCGCCATTTTAGATTTCTGACATTTTAGTGAACCATCTATGGCGTGATGGTTAAAGTTCCGTAGCACATATGAAAATTGTGATAAAAAATTATGGTCAGCAATCCGAATAATAACTCACTTACTTTGAATTTTATGATAATGACCGTTTGTTTTAATAAGACGAAATCTTCCCTCTGCTCAAATAATTGTATTTGAGCAAAGGGAAGATTTCGTTTTATAAGATTTCTTTGAGTAAAAATAAAGTGAGAACAATACAAACGCAACCTATTTACTTAACCTCGACACATTTCACTGGAAACAAGATACAAAATCTAAAGTAATTGTGTCAAGGTCAAGGCAGTATTTACAATGTACGGTCACCTTCAAAAGTAGATGATCACTTTAGCACCTTGTCATAATAATAACTCATACATAATTGTTGCAACTATTACTGCACAAACGCTGACGTTGCTATGACATGGTACAAAAGTGATCATCTATTTCTGAAGCTACTGTACAAGTATGTGTGTAAACTGTCGTTCAAATGTTGGCAAAAGTACAATGAAACTAAACGAAGACGAAAAAACCTTGCTTTGTGCGTTTTGTAAAAAGGTTTTCTATATTTGTTTTTACTATTCTAAATTTACCTATAGAGTCAACGAGTTACTCTATGCTGATAGCTGTGCCAATTTACTACTCTGTGGCTGTGTTGCTTAAAGAATAACTTGGTGACGTGGAGCATTAGCTTTCATTTTAGCCAGTTCAGTGCAATTGACCAAGAAATTATACAGGTACTGTTTGGTACATGTTAAAGTCAACAGCATATCATCAGCATTTAAATTTGCCAATCGATTTTGCGCTTCAAAATACACAAGGTTAAGGTTGAAAATTAATTGGATTTTGACAGTTTTAGGTACTCAGATTTGTTTTCGTCTATGCTTGTAACAAGTGGCCACCTAACATAGTCATGTAAATAGTATGGTGTTATTAAAAAAATCTATATTGTAAAATTAATGTAATGTTAACGTTTTACTGACAGAAATGTTTCTTTAAGTAAACATTTCAGTTCTTTCCCAGATGCAAGGATCCATCCAGTTCCATCTCATGAAAAGTAATAGACAAGTTAAGAGGCAAAACATATTAACCACCTGAATTGAAAGAATATTGCTCTTGGGAAATAACCAAACATAGTCAAACACTGCTACGTTTTCCATTTGCTGCTTTAGAAGACGTTAGATACATCACGTCAAACATCACAGTATCGATATCAATACAGAAGAAAATATATGGGATGTAAAAAGAAGAAAGAAAACTAATGGTACACGTAGTAAATTTAATAAAAAATAAACATGCCTTAATTTCCTAAAATAAGTAAAACTGTATTCAAAGTTATTTGACAAATCACTAACCTGTAATGTAAATTGAACTAACTAAAATCAGAAAAATTAACGATACTCTTATGGTGCCGATACGGATTCACGTGTCTTCTTAATTTAAAGCCCGAACCTAAAAGAGCCTTAAGGAAGAGGTCGATGGCACCTCGGTCGTGTGTTCTTTATAACGATTTCAGAAGTTACGCTGCAAAGTTTGAGGTTGGGTGGCCAATAGTTATTTATTCAACAAGTGAGCAAAGTTATTTTTTTGCTGCGAATGCCGACTTTAAATCATGAACTGGCGAAGTTATTTATAACACCGAGCGTATTAAGTGATTTGAAAGCACGAGACAAAAAGAATTGAACTCGTGTGAAACATAAAACTTTTCACCTCTCCAGTCCCAAAATTTTTGTGGTTGAGAAAAACAAATACATGTTTATTATCTTAAAAATAATTATTGAAAACTAAAAGTAAGATTACTAAAATTATTTAGATTGAACGTTACTGTCTTGTTCAGAGCTCGCAGCAAAGAGCGTTTTTGCTTCGAGATTTTACGAAGCAAAATAAGTCTTTTGGTGCTGGAGAGGCGAAAAAATATTTTAACTCGAATTCTGTCCGTACTTCGGAAGGCACATCAAACTGGTAATAAAAACGGGATCATCACCATCATCAGCCAAGGGACGCCAACTTTTGGACATAGGCGTCTCCAAAGACATCCAACCCGATCAATCCCGCGCCGCCTTAAGAAAAACGGGATAATAGTTGTGAATTCAACATTTGACAAAAACATTTTATTATGTTTCGCTGCTTTATTTATAACCATCCCAAAGTAGCGTTTGCATACAAAACATGTTTTTACGAACGCAAATCATTACAAAATATGCGAAGTTAACTCCAAAGTTCCTATTTATAGGAACCTATTTCCTCTGTTAACTGAAAATATTTTAAACTAAGTACAAAACTAGGTTTATTTAGATCCCGTCACGTGACACCGTGCAGGTATTCCTTAAAGTCGAAGTAATATAAATGTAAATTCAGTAAAACACAAGCCAACGCGGCTCAGTTTTAGGAGCAACTTCTGCTGTTATTGCGAGCTTCTGTGAACCTGGGTCGTCATATATCTGTATGTGGGTTTAAAATGATAGCGTTATTACTATGATACCTGCCCAGCATTGATAACAAATAAAAACAGCAATAAAAAAGGCGTACAGTTAGTTGAATCGCGGCAATTTTATATCACTGCTAAGTTTAAATCTTGTGCTTGATAAAGAGAACATATTAATTTCTCTTATTTGGATCACTTGGTATTAAATTTCTGGAGAACTATTCAAAACTATTAAAAATATCCCAATAAATTGATTAATGCATACAAATCCGAAATCTTCCGTTCCCCAAAAAAGTTTTCGCATAATTAATAGGTTATAGTTATGATTCTGATAATCTACTTTTATTGTTGGTTGAAGGCGCCTCCATCTAACAGAAAAGGATGTCGTAATATACTGCTGATGACATAAGTCTTGAATTCAATAAAACTAAATTTTTAAACAATAAATTAAATAGACAACATTAATCCAATTAAATTAGTGAAGAAACTTTTACCTTTAAATTAGGATTACAAAAGGGCACGAGTTTGATGGTGAAAAAGGAAATTAATTTTTAAACCGGATTTATAACTTTGATAACCCGCATAAATTATACGGGTTTTCATTGCTTAATATTTGTGTGTTACAATGACATCATTCATAATTAGTCGTGTTAATGAATTCAGTTTGGGTTTTATCACATTATTTCGTAACAACATAGTATAGAGTAATTTTTAATATTGATGTCGTTGTTTTTATGGAGTTTTATGCAAATTAGATGGAATGTTTACAGAAAGACAGTAATTTTATTTTTGTTGTGGTACACCTACTGGTGCTTTTTTTCATATTTGCCACAATATGAAAAAAGGAGAGGAGACGAGAAGGTTAATGGTGTCTGGGTGTATTCTCCATAACGATCGCATAAGTTAAGCTACGAAGCGCATGGTTGGTGCACACACTGGATCGCCGATCCCAAAACGTTCCCATAAGGGCTTAGGAGGGTACCGGTGGGTTTTAGCGGAGTAGGACCGGTGCTGTTCCGCGTGAGTGCCGCACACGCCGTACGTCCGTCCAGCCAGTGTGCGGTATGGTCCGTAATCGAATTTCCCATCGTCACAAAAAAGGTACGTTAATGGGTGACCAAAAATGTTTCAACTCGATTTCACTTGGTACTTTTTATGCCATTTGCTTGGCAGATAAGAATACAGCCTGCTTAATGGTAAGTAGTTACCGCAGCCTACAGACACTTGCAGCACTAATGTGACGGTCATGCGCTGCCAACCCTAAACCCCTTCCCTGCTCCGTGAGGCTCCGGCAATCTCACTCACCGACAGAAACACAATACCACTAAAATATAGTTGTATTCGACCGTAACCGTAGACAAAGTAACAAAAAGAATCGATAGCGAAGTTCGATAAGAACAAAACGTATGGGATAGATTAAAGCCGTCGTTACATCACGTGACCATTTGTAGCTCTAAGTAAGTTGGTAGCGAAAGCTATGACGCTGTGTATAAACAAGCAATATGGCATATGATGACGAATTTCGATATCTTATCGTTTTAAAACGATTGCCACTTGTTTTATGTCGAGTTTCAATAACTTATGTAACCTCATGTAGATATAAGTTATTGAAACCGGTCATAAGCCCCCAGCTGTCAAAAGATAGAAAGGGGGCCCAGAAATTTCGACTTGTAAAATTCTGACAGCAGTCTGATTTGTACCAGGTTAATAATTTATGTTAAGAAGAAAAATAGTCATGATTTACATTCAGAGTTTCTCGCGAGTTCTTGTAGTAATACACTTGTTGATAGACTGCATTTATGACTCAATCTACGGTAAAAAATATTAAAACTAGATACATTTTTCACTTGACATTGGCAAAATAAGTAACAAGAAGACTATAACGTTTGAGTTATTATCTATATCAATGGAGGTGAAAGTAGGTGGATACTTATAGAAGAAGAGGCAAGGAAAACAGGCAATGTTGTGATGACGGCTAATTGAAAATTCGAAGGCACTTTTATTATGACAAAAATACAAATAAAGCTTTCCTGTATCACACACCTAAAAGAAAGTGTAATTGAACAAACATAAACACATAGACTCAGCATTCTTGGTTCGCTCTCGCACTGCAGTCACGTACATCACGGGAATTTTGCATTCTTAACCCCTGCACATTTTTGCATAATGCCTGCCCCAACCTGGGTAAAGTGGATATATTTACTGTGAGTAGTAACTTCTTCGTGAGATTTTAATTTTAAAAATAACAAGGTATAATTATAAAAAAGAGAGATTTGTTAACCAGTAGAGAACATTACGAATTATTATCTACCTACTTCTTTCTATCCTGTCCTAATTTATTTGGGATCGGAGCATGTGTTATACTATATTTTTTATACCACGAGATGGCAAAAAAGCTTGCGGCCTACCTGGTGTTAAGTGGTTACCATCGCCTATAGACTTATATATTGCAGTGTTAAGTGAATTAAGGGTAAATCACTTAACACTGCAATTGCGTTGCCGATGATATGTTTTCCATTCCCAGTAATTACACTGGCTACCTTTCCCTTCAATCTGAATCACAGAGAACTGCTTCACGGCAAAAATAAGAAAAGCGGTGGTACCTAGTCCACTAACTAATGTTAGGGTTGTTATATGTGGAAACTTGTAATTGGCCTTTTTTAGTTTATAAGTTGGTAATTTCTATAACTAGCTGTAAGATTCCCAAGTATCATAAAATAAAATAATATTAAACAAGACATGAGTAGTGCTCTAAAACTTGCACATTTGTTATAATAACCAGGAAATAGATTTGTAGATTTATTGACAGTGCATATACCTTTGAAAGCTTAAGAATGTTTGTATTATATGTCCATTAAAATTAATTTATACATTTCTTTGTTTAATAAATAGTAAATATGGATAATAATGGATTAAGGACCCAGGAATGGGTCACAGTGGATTTATTTCCATATTGTGTTAAGTAGCTGTAACTTTTCAAATTATAAAGCTTATAGTTGCCAATTACTACCTTTTTTCTTGAAACTTAAAGACCCGTAAGAGGGGTCTCTTGCGGTTTCTTTTCAGAAATTAATTATTTGCCTAGAAATATTTCAACTGCAGGACTAAAGAAAAAAGTGATTCACTGTGATACACTCTCCCCTTGGTATTAGTTTTGTTAAACCTTCTGAATATTGATCATCCGTATGCAGTACAAAGAATAAAATATATACGAGTATAAACAAAACAGCAATCGTGCTTGTAGCATTGAATGATACAATAAAGTTGCCTTAATTGATTAAAAGATATGGCCAATAAAATTTTGCTCGCCTAATTTCCGGCTTGGAGTCACGCATAAACCTGCAGGCAATTATTTTTTATTTTATACGCCAGTAAAGCGATAAAGGTCGATATACACTGCGGGAAAAGACATCCGTGTTAATTAAAAACATAATCGACGCATTTGCCTATGTTGTATTTTCCATTCATGAACAGTTAGAATGTATCTAGATAGGTACCGTTGGCTTTGTATTACGATGTGCGACATTTATGGACGGCTATGATGTACATGTATTTTTTTAAAATCCTGTTAACCCCTCTAATGTATTTCACTAAACCCAAATACAGTGGCGCCAGTTAACAAAGATGTCCAATAGGTCATAACAGCCCTTATAACTGGACCCACTGCTGGGACACAAGGCCTCTCCTTGTCATCGAAGGAGGTAGTAGTCCACCACTTGCCTCATGCAGATTGATTGACGGAGTATAAGGTGATCAATACCCGTTTGCTGAACCATTAATATATGAACCATTAATATTATTGGGTTTAAGTATGTAATTGCCGTTTTGTATAGAGAATTTAACGAAAATTCATTTTTCATACAAATACAGGGTGTAAAGGACATGAACAGTCAAACGAGAACCATGTATTCTGCTCACCATCATAACATTTTTCTTCCTTAAGACTATACCTGGGAAATTGATAGTTACGATTTTATTGAAGGTCAAAGTCATACTTTTTTTTCATTTTTTTATGAAAACGTATTCTATACGTTATTTATTAATTATCGTCCAAAGAAACATTATCATTTTTTTAGTATTTCATAACGAAAAATGGCTCCAAAACGTTAGCGTTCAATGAAGCTCACTCGATGCGCACGGACACTAACGAACGGGGCCGCCGTCTGGCAAAATTATCGCGGTTTTGCGAGTTGCGTGCGAGTTGAGCCCTTTACATTGCGCGGTACATTTTGCAATTTTTTTTTAACATCAAAAAATAAAAATCATTTCCCAGCAATATTTTTTTTGAAATATGTCTTATTTTGATGTATAGAATACATGGTTCTCGGTTGACTGTTCATGTCTTTTAGACACAGTATATTTGAGATTTTTAAGAAACCACAAATCTAAATTTTTCCTTAATTTTGTGGATGTATTTAGACAACATTAAGCTATAAAAAAAATATATTCATAATTTTATAATGGAGACCGACACCTCTTAGGACAAGCTGTTTTTGAAGATGTATTTCTAGTGAAAAAAATAAAAATAAGAATATTTTTTTTTACATAAATATAATTCCTTGTAATGAAGTTTAAAATAAAAAAAGAATGATTGACATAGCTATTGTAGTAATGGATTTATACACTAATAAATAATGAGAGAAAAAAACGGAAATTTCATACTTAAACCCCTATTATGGGGTGATGCTATTCTACTCTGCCAGCATCACATGGCTAAGTCCTATAGGTACGGTAACCTAATTTACTGTTTTAACTTTTACAGAACAGCGAATAAGTGCGTCAGCTACAAAGTCACATATTAACTGCGCACTAAAACGTACACGCTCCAAGTGTGCTATATAGACGCCGGCTAAGTTTTATCGTGACGGATTCCGCCGCAAATTATTTGTACGCAGACGTGCAGTTACGGAAGGGGCAAAGAGATATTTTTGAATAAATTCCGTACTCTAAATTTTAAGCCAGAACCATTCAGGAGATAAAGGTGGAAGCTTGGTTTGACAGGTCAAGGCAACAGTCATTAAACAACATTGTAGCCAAACAAAAATTGTAGTGCTGTATTGTTTCAATGTGTGTGTGTGTTGCAGTGTTTCATATCGATAGAAGAGAACTACATTGGGTCACTTAAAAGCTGGTTGTTATGTAAAAAAAACCTAAATAACTTCCTAATTATTAATATAAATAACTTAATGAAATGATGACTGTATTGTTAAGACTATCTTAAATGGTTTTACTACTTACTATATTTGTGAATACCTTCTTCTTCTTCAATCGGGTGGTCTCTGCCACTCTACGACTGTTGCGCCTGTTTTGCATCGGAGCTTGTGGGGCTGGTTCACTCCAGCCATCCTAATTCCTCCAGAAAGTCAACCAGTCAATATCTTTTTGAAACTTCAATGAAAGTTTCCGATACAAAGCGTCGTAAAAGACAACGTCAGGAATGATACATCTAGGCATTACAAGCACAGCAAGCAGAAGAAACTAGAAGGTCAGCAGCTATCTTTTTAGATACATACATACACGCTCATAAGTCCAAAAGCAGTAAAGCGGAGTCAACTCTGTTGAGTTGACTCCGCTTTACTGCCGTACTCTAAATTTTAAGCCAGAACCATTCAGGAGATAAAGGTGGAAGCTTGGTTTGACAGGTCAAGGCAACAGTCATTAAACAACATTGTAGCCAAACAAAAATTGTAGTGCTGTATTGTTTCAATGTGTGTGTGTGTTGCAGTGTTTCATATCGATAGAAGAGAACTACATTGGGTCACTTAAAAGCTGGTTGTTATGTAAAAAAAACCTAAATAACTTCCTAAATATTAATATAAATAACTTAATGAAATGATGACTGTATTGTTAAGACTATCTTAAATGGTTTTACTACTTACTATATTTGTGAATACCTTCTTCTTCTTCAATCGGGTGGTCTCTGCCACTCTACGACTGTTGCGCCTGTTTTGCATCGGAGCTTGTGGGGCTGGTTCACTCCAGCCATCCTAATTCCTCCAGAAAGTCAACCAGTCAATATCTTTTTGAAACTTCAATGAAAGTTTCCGATACAAAGCGTCGTAAAAGACAACGTCAGGAATGATACATCTAGGCATTACAAGCACAGCAAGCAGAAGAAACTAGAAGGTCAGCAGCTATCTTTTTAGATACATACATACACGCTCATAAGTCCAAAAGCAGTAAAGCGGAGTCAACTCAACAAATAAACCCCAATGACAAGGACAGACGTTATTCTCTGTTTTCTTTAGCAGTCTGGGTATCATCTCTTTGTACATACTTGAACTCTATTTCTGTTTACAGTAAAGTGGGATAGGTTCATCTTTAAGTGTTGTTTGTAGTTATCTTACCACTACACGAGTCGTGTGTTGTTTGCTGACCATTTATAATATAAAAGAATCGATTTATAATATCGTCAAGGCACTACACTAGATACCTCGTATTTGGAGCGCAACATTCAGCTGCATTTGTCGAAATCTTTCTATTAAAGTGTTACTACGCTAACGAGCGCCGTTTCCCATCCAAGGACCCGTGAAATTAATTAAACGAAATGCATAGGATTATTCTGCAAGAATGCAGTGACTCGCAAACCCAGTAGATGTTAACGAGTGGAACATGCTCAAGGAATGTGCTAGATTCTCAGACTTAACTCTTAATGAATAGCGTTACATCGCGTTACAGCACTCAAATACGTTTACTCTATGACTTGCTTAGCGGGACGTGTTTCTGAGAAATTAATACTGAAGCCATTTTGTGTTACAGATGACTAAAGCAGGAGTTTATTTAAACTGTAGTCACGATAAAGCGACGTAATCCTGAACGTGATGAATAGAATATTCAGTAGCATATTCCTGAGAGCTCTTCGTTGTAACAATTTATTTAAATTCTTTTAGAATCCTGAAATCTTAAAATATATTGGTTTGCTTTCTGGACTGATTTTCCAACTGAGTACCACATGAGTGGGAGATACCAGTAAATTTTAGTTTAATCTGTCGATTGCCGTAAGCTGACGTATGCTTAATAATCCGAGGCCGAATATTGTAATATTATTTAGGTAAAAATCTTTAAAAATTATCACGTCTTACTAGACTCACCGCAACTTTTCGTCGCTTTTTAAAAAGTCTTTAGACAAGTCTTTCTTTATCTTCCATCCAACATAATGAATGAATGAAACTTTATTTTCATCGCTTTACAACACATCAATAAAACAATCATAATCAGTGTTAGTAAGCGGTTACTTTAATTGATAGTATTACAAGATGAACCTCAAATCGCGCAGCGAGGGCTGGTCAGGTTGGAGATCCTTGGGGAAGGCCTATGTCCAATAGTGGTCGTCTTTTGATTTGATTATGAGATGAGCCCCTAAAAAACGGAGTACGCATTGGCGATATAACGGTGGTTACTGCACACAGCCAGCTAGTTTCACTAGCGACGTTCATATTTATTTTGCCATTATTTCTAATTACCGACTACCTCTTTATTGAGAACAGTAATGATATATATTTTTGTGAACAACCTAGGCGGGGAGAATGATATATATATATCCTTCTCCCCGCCTAGGTTGTTCACAAAAATATACATATATCACCGGTTCTGATCCAATGGTACATTCTCGTTATGCCCGGATGACATAAAGCTTCATGAAGCGATGTTAATTGTGTCGATCTGGATTCAATGGAAGCGCATATCCTTGTAAGAGCATCGGCTGCGTAATTGTCTTTACCAGGTCTGTAGATGATGTCATACTTATATTGCGAAAGTTCGAGACGCCAACGTTGTATCTTTTCATTCTTAATCTTGCTTGAATGTTTTATGTTAAACATAAACGAGACAGATCTTTGATCTGTAATTAACTGAAAAGGCCGACCAATATGAAAATGCCTCCACTTTCTCAAAGATTACACAACTGCATATGCCTCCTTTTCAATGGCAGAGTGATTTTGTTCACTGGTGTTAAGTGTTCTCGAGAAAAACGCAACCGGCCTAGACGCTTGAGACAGAACGGCAGCTATAGAATGTTCTGATGCATCAGTTTCCACACAGAATGGAATTTTGTCGTCGATAGCGTGAATTGATGATTTTGCAATATCTGATTTTAAATCTTCGAATCGCTTTATTTGAACGTCAGTGAGAGGAAATTCGTAATTTTTCGTTAAGATTTGTATCCTTTCTGAGAAATTGGGTATCCATTTTGAGTAATGTGCAAACATACCCAGGGCCCTTCTAAGGGAAGCGATATCAGTCGGCGTAGGTAACGAAATTAAGGGCTTCAGACGTTCGCTGTCAGGTTTAATGATATGATCTTTTATATAGTATCCAAGTATGTTTATAGCTCCTTGTGAAAATTTGCTTTTTGTTTCGTTCAATGTCAAGCCATATTTAGACGCTGCTTTTAAGAAATTCTCCAGATTTTCGTCATGTTCCTCCTGTGTCTTTCCACAAACGGTTATATCATCAAGGTAAGCGTATGTTCCTTTCAGATGTGCCTTCCTTATGACCCAGTCAATAGTTCTTTGGAAACTGGACACTCCATTGGTAACACCGAAGGGAATTCTTCGGAACTGATACAATTTTCCATCAGCTTCGAAAGCTGTATACGGTTTTTCATTAGGCAGGATCGGCACCTGGTGATATGCACTTTTTAAATCAATTGCACTAAAAACGGAGTTTTTCGAAATAGTCGATACTAATTCTTCAATATTTGGCAAGGGGTAGGCATCCAATTCTGTATATCGGTTTATCGTCTGGGAATAATCTATGCATAAACGCCTCTTATGGTTCTCGGTATTTGAAATAAGTACTTGCGCGCGCCAAGGAGACCGACTTTCTTCAATAATACCTTCTGCTAGTAATTTTTGCACTTCGTCTCTAATGAATAACTTATCTTCTTCACTACGCCTACGAGATTTCACAGCTATCGGCTTGCAATTTGGACTTACATTAGCAAACAAAGGTACCGCGGGTACAGATGCTTCAGCCACGTTACATACAATTAAAGGTTGTTTGGGTCCGCCAAAGTCAAATTCGAGGCTGGAGTGCCTTTCTAAAACGTCATGACCAATTATCAAGTCTGCACATAAATTTTTCACTATAAGCAAGTTGACGTTTTCATATTTGTGGTTACCAATTTTTATTGTCTGGTAAGTTTGTCCTGAGACTTGAGACGTATGATTTAATGAAGCCATAGCTATCATTTGGTTGCTGGGCATTCGTTTCAACCCACAAAGTTTACTAAAATCCTCATTGATAAAACTCAGGGAACTGCCGGTGTCTAAGAGCGATTCTGCTCTTATGCCTTTTATAAAAGCAGGTACGGTTGCCTTTCTCAAAGACGTTGGAGAGGCAGCGATAATACTGGCCGATACCTCACTTTTCTCCAAGGTGGTGGCTGTGGTATTACTAGATTTCCTACTGCGACAAACATTGGCAAAATGCCCCTGCTCTCCACAAAACTGGCAGATTGCATCCGCAGCTGGACAGTTCTTACGTGAATGTATGCGACCTCCGCAGAAAAAGCATTTGCGTTTAGTAAACGTAGCTGCAACAGGACTACCTTCTTTTGGATTAGGCTGTAGTATTTCACTCGTTAAGGAATTAACTGGAGCAACATTATTAAAATTTTGGGTGTTAACTTCAGCCATTTCTAATGATAAAGCTTGATTATACGCTTCAGTAAGTGAAAGAGTCAGATTTTCGAGTAGCCTCTGTCTGATTTTACTAGAATTAATTCCGGCAATGAAGGCGTCTCGGATACTATCACTTCTGTTAGTATCCGCATCTACCGAAGTAAATTGGCAATCTTTAGATAGCTGTTTTAATCCATCGACGATTATTAATATCCAGACACAATTGATTTTAATTGTGTTCTCGCGCTCCTGAGCGCGAACGGGGCTTAACGAGTTAAAGCTTGCATATATTTGTCAATAGTTTCATCTGAATGCTGTTTCCGCGTAGCAAGAAGATGTCTAGCGTAAATAATATTATGAGGCTTTATATAAAGTTTATCTAGTAAAGTCATTGCTTCGACATAATTAGTACTCTCGTTAATAAACGCGTATACTTGCGGCGATACATGGTTGATGAGTAGTTGTAACTTCGTATCAATTGTTGCCGTCTTCATCTCCGTCGATGCTTGCTGGGCAACGGTGAGGAAATTTTCGAACGTCCTCTTCCAATGCTGCCATTCAAAAAAGACGCGGAGCTGTTATTTGGGTCAGCATCAAATTTACTGGGTCTTAGGTAGTGATCCATTTGATATTTATTTAGTTAATTAAATTGAAATAATAGAAAACCTAGGATAATAGGTTTTAATTAACTAAAATTGTAGTAGATACATTTTGCATATAAGTGACATATCTGACAATGAAAAGTATGATTAACAATGACAATGTGAAATTATAAAAGTATTAAAGAAGGATATATATATATATCAAGTAGTTTAAAGAACATGTCCTTTGGTTGTAAATTCTTCTGTAACTAAGATTAACAGGAATGGCTATTCTTAACTTCCATTAATCCTACTTAAGGAAATTAAATGTGATGAAATCTGAACTTTAAACTAATGTAAGCAAGAATAATAATGTTTTGAGCAGTTGAAAAACTGGGTCACACTTTTGTTCTATTCAAAAAAGGGCAATGTTCGTTTATCTTCATTAAAAGATGTAATGTTCGTTGAATCAAAGCGGTCTTGTTCGCTCCTCTCTACCAACAATGGGCTAGGGTTAAACGATACGAGATTATACACAAAGAAATTTAAGCCAAAATTATACAGTCACGGCACACGCATTACCCATAAGCCAAATGCTTTTGGTAGCAACACTTAGACCCTTTCGACGATCGATCTAAGTGATGATAAATGTACTAAATAGAGTATTCAGTAGGCCATCTAAACTTTTCTATTTACACAACAATTGTAAATCACTCGTTTACCGATCCGAATTTAATCTAATCTAATCTATGTAAACCTTTTTTACTCATAGAGACACGTCAGTACGTATAGGCAAGGTATTTCGCCAGGATGGACGATCTACATTAAAACGACGGTAACAGATATTTTATTTATGTTTTAGGACACAAAACTGTAAGGTACCGATCGCATGCATCGACTATTAATTTCATATTTTTAAATACTATTATCACCAGAAACATAATTGAATCCGGTTCGAAGGACCAATTTTGTAAGTGATGAAAATAATAATGACAATTTCAGCCTCTTTTTGTCGGCAACACCGACACAAGAGTTACCCTTTTGTTCATTCGATTTGTGCAACGTTGTTCTATAAATAATTTGAATCGGGTAATATGACATTTTTGCAAACGAAAAAGTTTCAACACTAATGAGTTTTCTGTGCCGCTGCATTTACAACGAGGATGCTCCAAAGTTCAGATTTTCGTTCATTTATATTTTATCGCATTGTGCGCAGCTCCGTAATAAATTACCTTCGTTTTGGCGTCCCGAAACTTTGGAGTTTAATGCGGAATCAGCGGGCATTGTACAGTTTCTAAAGAAATCTTATAAAAACATTCTGTGTACCTACATACCGATCCCTTCCCAAAGGGTTGATAATATAAAAGAAACCAACAGGATAATGAAAACAATGCTTTTCCATTTTCTCCGTTTCTTAACGATAAAAATAAAATGTAACCTTTAGTAATGAATACTAGATACATTATTATTTCATTTGAAGTATCAGTCGAAACATTTATCAAAAATTGTTTGTGAACTGTAAGAATGAAATTAGCATGTTTTAAGCGTTTTTCCCCTTATTGCCTATTAACAGTGATGATTTTTTTTCTAAAAATTATAAGATAGCGAGATTTAGAAAAGAAATAACGGAAATATTACACTCTAAATCAGCTGGCCGGTCCAAGTAGGGGAAAATAGTTATACCCCCTATTGTGCCGCCGCCATTTTGTAACATGCTCATGTGTCAGCTACTTCCGGACTTTCCGTCACGAATTATCCGGGTGTAAAAAAATAATAATAAAAAAATTGTAATAAAACTGTAAATATGAGTTTTTGTCACTAAACTCGTTGTAAAAGAAGCTAACAGAATATAATATAATTAGTAATATTTTCAAATATAATAATCATCATCATTTTCATCATCGGAAAACTGTGGAGGGGGGATCGACCTCCAGGAGGCCGGCCAACATACGCCTGTGTCGAGTTTTTGACCGCGACCTCCAGGAGGCCGCCCGACACACAAGGGGATAAAAAAGTGTGGGTGTGTAATTCACAACCAGCAGAAGCAAAACTCCAGAAAAATATTAAAAGTGATTTCAAAAACAACAGATGTTTATATTGTCAAAATTTTGAACAACAATCTTCTACTTTTTCATTTCATCGAATTTTCAAACAACGCAACGGTGCGAAAGAAGTTTCACTTCAACAAGCAGGACCTTTGTATACTTTTGTTTTTTTTTTTCTTTTGTTATAACATTTCAATAAATTCTATTCAAGGAAACAGTTTGATATTCCTTACACCAGTTTCTTTTATTACGTGCTGCTAAGCTTAATTGAAGTATTCAACCAATAAAGGCCAACATTAAAATGAAACTGCCAGAATGAAGTCAAGAAAATGTATTTTCGCCGAAAGTTCCAACTCTATAAATCGTAGAACCATCAATTTGCATACTAATATAGCCTGGAGAAGACAAGTGACTGACAGCGCCGCAACTTTACTACCCAGCGAGGCCTAAACGACCCCAGGGGTATTAAGACATTTTTCTTCGTCCAGCAATTATATTAAATTTACAACCTCACTTCAAAGAATCACCCGACACTCTCTTATTAAAAAAAGTAATTGAATGAGGTTTCGTTCCTTTTAGTGCAGGTCATTTATCCTTGTCTAGACATTAAGATTAATCGTGATATTAAAATGATTATTCTTAAGTGTTATTTTGAATGTTACACACTGGCTTAGTTTATTTCTAATAAAAGTTACGAGTCATGATTTTGAGTAGAAATTCCTTAGATTTATTTAAAGCTATGACAGTGAATTTGTTTCAAGTAAAAGTAAAAAAAAAATCTACTAGGGATTAGCAACAAAGCGCTTTTTCATTCAAAGTTAATAAAATCTTAGGACATTGTTCTCCTGCTTTTCTTCTTCTGTTTTCATAAATCGATTGTTTTTTTAAACTCTACAAAACCAGTTTCAAATCAGATATTTAAAAAATAGGTAATAATATATTTACTACAGGACAAAATTATCTTTCCTCGATAGACTTTGATCTTTATAACTATCATTTAAGGGAGGAAATTTATTAAAGAAACTTAGCAGTTTGGGATACATTTCATACCCAAAACATTAATTCGGTTAACATTTAGGTGCTGTAAATATACTGGGTGTAAAAGACATGAACAGTCAAACGAGAACCATGTATTCTGCTCACCATCATAACATTTTTCTTCCTTTAGACTATACCTGGGAAATTGATAGTTACGATTTTATTGAAGGTCAAAGTCATAATTGTTTTTTGAATTTTTTTATGAAAACGTATTCTATACGTTATTTCTTAATTATTGTCCAAAGAAACATCTTTTTTTTTAGTATTTCATAACAAAAAATGGCTTCAAAACGTTAGCGTTCAATGTAGCTCACTCGATGCGCACGGACACTAACGAACGGGGCCGCCCGCCGTCTGGCAAAATTATCGCGGTTTTGCGAGTTGCATGCGAGTTGAGCCCTTTACATTGCGCGGTACAATTTGCAATTTTTTATAACACCAAAAAATAAAAATCATTTCCTAGCAATATTTTTTTTGAAATATGTCTTATTTTGATGTATAGAATACATGGTTTTCGTTTGACTGTTCATGTCTTTTACACCCAGTATTATTTCCTTAAGAAATTACATAAATAAAACTTTACATTGAATAATTGACTACTGAATCTAGAAAGGTAGTTGTAAATATTGTAGTAATAATCACCCCTCTACTAACGCTTGGATATATGTATACGTCAGACAATTAAATTCCCGCCATAAACTAGATGGTTCAATTTTACTAAGAGCCCCTTCTTTGTGCAATAATCACGGTGATATGTCTTTTGAGCGTTTTATCTCATTTAAGGGTCTTTGTAGGTTATTTTCTTGGTCTTTTTACGTAAGACATTTTACGGAATAACGCAAGTCACGCTATAGACGAATATTCGCTCTTATTACAACGGATTAGAATCTAAAACTGTATACCTACGTCTATACTTTTCAATGTAACTCGTCGGATTAGGTTTGGTATTTGTGGTGGATGCGAACCTCACCCTTAACCCTCAACCTCTGAAGAAAGAGAAAAGTCTTATATAAATTAGATAGCTCAGATTTTTTTTTATTATTTACATTACATAATTTATATTATTTATTACAAGAATTTGTTTGGGCCAAATAAGTTCTTGTACAGAAAATAATTTATTATCCCGCGTCATGCGTCATCACACGAATAGTTTTACAAACTTATGCAAACAGGATCCAAACTTAAATGGTTTTCAGAGACAACAAATTGTAAAAACTTTTCAAAATCAGATCCGTAGTTCCAGAGACTACTTCCCGCCAACAAAGTCACAAACTTACAAATTTTTACCTTTTTATGATATCTGCATAGATAAATAACTAGGACAGTTCTCGAATATTTCGGTCACATTGCCAAGAGGAATGGATATAACCTCGAGAAACTCATGGTTACTGGCAAAATAGAAGGAAAGGGACTGCGGGGTCGCAGCCCGATGCGTTAGACAGACCAGGTTTGTACCACTCTAAAAAACAATCTGCACGATGCTCTGCACACTGCTGAGGATATATCGAGATGGGTTGATGGACATGGATAAATGGAGAGAAAGTATGGAGGAAACGACAGAGAACACGACGCGAGGAGAGAGATTAATAACTAATGGGCAGCATTATATCGTAGATCGTAAGATATATTTTGAATCTTCCAATTATAAAAATACAAATTCGACTTAGGTACTTTGCTTAAGGCGACAATAAGTGCTGATGACTTTCCTCTAGTGACAGAGCTAAATTACACTTTTAAACTTTTTCATAAACGTATAGAAGACAGCGACTTTTAACTAAGACTGTCAAACCAGTATCGAGAGCAAGGTACTGTCTATATACAGCGAAATCTGGTCACTTATTAGACACGAATGCTGAGTCACGTTCATGTGTGGAGCCAATACGAAATTGATTAGAGTTACCGGACTCACGCGATAGCTGCTAATGTTCCTACAGCTATATTACTATTTCTCTATTCCCTAACGTCTCGAGGCCAACAAACATGTTTAGGCTAACATATAAACTTTTTGGATGTTACTAACGGCTAGGCCTGGGCTAGTCTCAATAATGTATCTCCTAAAGTAGGTAAGTTTAAAATACGCATTTATTATCTATTTCAGTTTATTGGAACAGAAATGTAAAATGTTAACCATACCTTAATTGTTTGGCAAATTTGTAGTTTGAGTATTATAATCGACCATGATAACGTATTGTATTCAAAATAATCAATCCCTTGTTTATAATGTAAACCTAGCTATAATGTAAACAAATAGTGCAAAAATACACATTTCTTGTAATTCACATAATTATAAGTTTGAATACAACATTGCATGGCAAATACTAGCTAATGTATACTATTATACATATGGTATTAAAATTCAAACTTCTAGTAATAAAATTAATTTTGGTAAATGGTATCCTAATTATAATCAGGTAAAGGATTCAAATAATGAATATCGTGTTAATGTGAAGAACATTAATAAAAAAACATCTACACACAAAAAAATGCAAATAAGTACCTATAAAAATTGCCAAATATTTTTCAGAAAATCATAAAGTTATGTTTGTTTTTGCATTTGGTTGATCGCAAAACATTCCATGTACGTGGCGATTGAACTGTAAAAGACTGATGAGTAAAAGGTTCGAGACACTCAAGTTTTTTGATGATTTCATGATAACCAGCATATATGTGAGTCGAAAGGAAGTGAATTTATTTAAGATGAAAAAATCCTTGATTTCTGTTTTCTACATTGATCACAAGACCATAAAGATTCGAGCATATGTGTCGGACCGCAGCGGGACGGGGCGGACCGTATCGCAGCGCAAAATACTGGCCGGGTCGCAGTGCCTTGATGGATCAAGTACTAAGAAATTTTAACATGTATGTCCAACAGTAGACGTCTCTCGGCTGGTACGATGACATACTCGCAATTTAAGCGTATTTTTGGGGCGCACCCGACCTGATGCAGTCCGATATACCTAGTATGCTTGAACTTTTAATCATCATCATCATCAACAGCTCATATAACCCACCGAGGGGCTCGAGCTTACCCCACATTAGGGGCGATTAGGCTTTAGTGAACCACGCTGGCCAAGTGCGGGTTGGTGAACTTTTAATCATCAACAGCTCATATATAACATTTGCTTTCCTAATTATAAAATTTTTTCTTTAATTCAAAATGTATCTCAAGAACAAAGGAAGGTTGAGAACTGATCAAGCATGGTTGAAGAATCGAAAAATATATCATGAAAATAGATCAATGACCCGCCCCCAATCGACAAATTATATAAATTACGGATTCTGTTTCATCTCCCGAAAAAGGTAATCTAAAAAAAGAACTCGTTGCTACGACAGATTCGTTTATCAAATAAAATTGCGTCGTTATGTTAACTTCGCGAGATGAATTTAACTACGTCACGACTAGGCGTCGTAAGTAAGCCGACATCATTTCATGAAATAGCGTCCAAAAGTGACCGAAATAAATGATGTGATTACACTTATAAATAGCAATTTCGTGAGACATCGTACTTAAGACAAGCGGATATTGCGTGCACCGCCAGCTATAGCCCAGACATAGACCACGGAAATTGACAATGTCACCTTCAGAATGGTTTACATCTTGCGACTTAAATCGTGTCTAACTTGAATGGAACGTCTCATATGGGTTAGCTCCTGATTTGATACGGTCATGTTAATGAGAAGGTTTTTATGTGTGGTAATTCTGTTTTGAATAATAATAATGACGATTTGGAAAATAAATCAGGAATATCTAACCCGTAAACGTTCAGCATGTCTTAAATAGTTAATAATAAGGTATGACTTTTAATTAAAAAGTTACACGAAAATGAAAGTTTACAGTTCCATGAAAATCGCAACAAAGAAGCCTATTGAATTTGTAGGCATGAAACTGATTGAAAGGCGCGCTGTCACCTTGCCGCCGTAGCCGAGTCGCTGCTGATGCGATTTGTTTACGTGCTTACGTATAATAGTTAAAGCTTGGTAGACGGCGAGGCGAAAGGTGATATGGTTTCATCCCTTTTCCAAGTTATGTATGATACGACCTTTAGATTATTCGTACTTGAGGCATTGATTTTAACCATTAACTGATGGCAACGTTGAAGGTGAAAGCTCACCTGAAACTCTAAACTACTGAGGTTACTGGCTACCAATAATTTCAACATTACCTTTTTTAATGATTTTTTTTATTATATGGATGGAATATATCATTAAAAGACTCGTACGTCGTACTCGTCGATTTTTAAATTTTCTTTAATTTTGATTCTATGTATCTTAATTTAAAATTTCAAAATTTAATAATTTTTCAACGACGTCAGTACTATAGGTTTTTTGTGGGTTTATGTCATGGGCTTTACGAAAGTTAAAAAAAGACATCACAACTGTCAATAGTAGGCCATAAATTAAAAAAAATACGATGGTTGGCCAAGACGTTTTCTGTTACTAATCCTACGCTGTCCATTTTCGGTACATTTAGTTTCTTAAATATCTCATAATTTAGCATGTAATAAATTCTGAAAAAAAATCATAGTAATCTAAAGTCGTATTTTTAATTAGACGAAGTCAAGTGACGTTTACTGGGTTGTCAGGTTTTGATAAAACAAAAATAGTGTTGTGACGAAGTGAATGAATGAAAAAATCGCAACTCGGTATAAAATAGTTCTCATAATGACTAATATTTATAACTATTAACGATTTTAATAATAATTCTATATTTTATCCTTTGCTATGCCTTAACAGGGTACATGTGTAGGTAATGTTTTGTAAAACATAGCATTAAGACATATGTATGCAATTATGCATTATGCAAATAAAGAAATAATAACATGTATGTATGTACAATTATAAATAAAACAACTTTTACGGATTTAACTCGCGTGTAATTAGATTTTACATTTTGTTATTATTGCCCGACGTTTCGTAACACTTTTCAGCGTTCGTGGTCACGGGATGACAGTCAACCCGTGACCACCAACGCTGAAGTGTTACGAAACGTCGGGCAATAATTTGATTTGTAATATGTAGTGCTCGCGCAAATCTAAGAGAACATTATGTACATACAAAGTAGCCTAGTGAGTGGTTAGAACGCCGCGCTGCCGATATCGGGTACCGGGTTCGAATCCTAGTCGTGCCATGTAAGTAGGTACGAAAGAGTTTTCGTACTTTTTGACGACTGCGTATAGTAGGTACCTACATTTACCATTACCGAGTGCTCTAATGCTACATTTACACGCTTGCCGAGGCTTTGCAAGCCTCCACAAGTGCCAGGGGTGTTTGGCTGTGGTTGGTTCGGCTTGCGCCGATCTGGACTATAGTTCGTAAAATTTAGCTTGATCGCTGTGACATCTGTCATCGACCACATGTCCAACAAGTTTAGATTTTTCTAACGAATAATTTACCCTACGAAAATGTCATACTTTATGGACGGGATTGCAAGAATAGTGTTGTACGCGATGTACGACTAAATACAAAAATCTACGACTAAAAGAATAAATCGAAAATAATATTTAGATAAACCGGTATTTAATTTAGTGTACCTACACTACATAAAATTACAGTAAAATCAATCAAAGCCTCAATCTGAAAAATCGTTCCATTTCGCTTAAATTTAATTATAGAACAATTTTACATACAACATTTTGCAATCATCAATTGCAGTTTTTAGTGATACTAGATAATTGGAGTGAGCATAGAAATATATTAATATAATAATCATCGTGATTTCCTTATAATTCGCTTTTTTGTAACAACAACATGACATTTATGAATTTTATGTAATTTTAAGAAAAATGTCACGTTATTTTCGGAAAGAATTGAATTACAGCGCGTTTGGATAATTTCATTATCCAAACAAATGCCACATAACAATAATCAATACCTAATTATTCAAATCAAATTAAATATACCTACCCAAAAAATTAATAAAATATCGAATTGATTCGATAAATATTTTCATCTATCAACATTGTCCCAGCTCTAGGAATGTGACTTTGACATCTGTCGCAGCGATCAAGCTAAATTTTACGAATTATAGTGTCGGTTTCTTAACACAGATCAAAGGAAGCGTGCGGTAAGCGCTTGCGACGTGTTTACACGCTGGTGCATTTATAGCCAAACAAAACTTAACAAAAACAACAAGTAAACACCGTATGCGCAGAGAAAATATTCGAGCAGTCAGACCAGAGGTTAGAAGACGCATGACACAGACAAAATGGCGACCGACGCGTCCGAATTGTCTTATTTTTAAGAAGGTAGTAAAAAAAGTGATTATAATTAAATACCAGCAGATATCGACCTACTTTTATACAGTAAAATACAAATAGTTTATTTTTTTCGTATAGTAAGATAAGATTAACAATGTACTCATTCATATCATCATTCATTCCTGAGAGTGAACGAAAACTGAACCCATCACTATTACACAGAAGATGGCAACATTATTTCACAAAGTGACATTAGCTGCTGTCAGTTTACTTCGTCTAATTAAAAATTCGACTTTAGATGATTAAAGCTCCAAATAATTTCGTAATTATCATATATTTTTTTTAATGTTGTTAAATGTGGGATCGCGTCAAAACTATTAAACTCTTTATTGCACTTCACAGTTAATATTTAACAAACATAAGGTAACAAGGTTTGCAAGGGCGAACTTATCTCTAAAAGAGATCTCTTCCAGTCAACCCAGAATGTATGTAAGAGACTACAAAAATAATAAACGGGTGACATCAAGTGCACGGTTGTAAGAAAAAGAATGCTAATTTTCCTTTATATAACTAATAGAGCATATCTATATAGGTATATTAAATACACATTAACATAAATAATCATAAAGTACACACATAATTAAATAAATACACAAGTACAAATTAAAATAAATACATAAATATATAGATATTAAAATAAATACATAATGATAAATAAATATATAATAGACTATGAAAGACTGTTTGAACCAGAAGAAAGTTAGTCACGACTGTGAAAGAAGTGAGAGGTAGTGTTTTTTTATTTTATATTTAAAAGATTGCGCTGAAGGACTCTCCTGAACGTCTGATGGGAGTCGATTCCATAATTGAGCAGCACGAACGGTAAAGGAATGGAAAAAGAAGTTAGTATTACTACTAGGTAGCTGGAGCATCCTAGTAATACAGGACCGTTGAGAACGGGAGGGTGCAGGTAGGAGATGGAAGCGGGAACGTAGATAAGGAGGAGAATTAGGATCTTTGAGGATTTTATTCAACATATTGAGGATGTGCACATTTCGCCGCTCACGGATAGGCAACCATTGCAACTGCTCGCGGTATTTGGAAACATGGTCAAATTTCCGAAGCCCAAAGATAAAACGAATCGCGATATTTTGCAAACGCTCCAATTTGTTGAGTAGCTCCTCTGTGATATCCAGATAACAAACGTCAGCGTAGTCAAGAATAGGGAGAAGGAGAGTTTGCGCAAGCATAATTTTGGTCTTAAAAGGGAGGAAATATTGAAGTCGCTTGAGAGAGTGAAACGAATGGTGCATACGTCGGCTTAACTCACCAATATGCGCAGACCATGACATATGAGAGTCCATGATGAGGCCTAGGTTTTTAGCTTTCTCGGTGTAAGAAATAGTTGTTCCGTTATATGTAACTAAAGGGACCAGTTTCCAATCCAGCTTACTCCTTAATCTAGAGCTTCCAACAATCATGGCCTGAGATTTAGTTGGGTTGATAATAAGACCAAATGATTTTGCCCAAGTCTCTATAGTACGCAAATCTTTATTTAAAAGGTTGATAGCTTCACTGACTTCCGATATTCCGAAATGCTGATAAATCTGAAGGTCATCGGCGTAGAGATGAAAATGTGAAGTGATAGCGGCAGAAATATTATTAATAAAAATCGAAAAGAGTAGGGGGGATAGAACACTACCTTGAGGTACACCAGCAGCAAGGCATGACCAGTTTGAATAAACATCATCCAATTTTATGCACTGCTGGCGACCAAACAAATAAGATCTAAACCACTGTAAAACTGGGATTGAGATGTTTACCGAGCGAAGAGTACCAAGGAGTAAGTCATAGTCTACAGAGTTAAATGCACTGCTGAAGTCCAACAAGACAATCGCTGTAAGTTTGGTGTTATCCATAGCCCAGCGAATGTCTTCAGTAACATTCAACAGTGCAGTAACAGTGCTATGGGATGGGCGAAAACCGGATTGATAAGGGGATAAAATGGAGTTATCAAGGAGGTGGGCATGCAACTGGTTATGCACGATGGACTCAAGGACCTTTGATAGGACAGGAAGTATAGAAATGGGACGGTAATCAGACAAGGAAGAGGGGTTGGTAGTTTTAGGCAGTGGAATGACAAAAGCTTTTTTCCAAGATAGGGGAAAGACATTGTGTGTCAATGAGAAATTAATTATGTGTGTGATTATTGGCACAATATCTTCCAGTACCGGTAAAATCATTTCAAGACCTAGGCCGTCACTACCAACCGCCTTGGAGGAAATGGAAAGGACACTCTTCGTAACGGTATCATCTGAAACTGTAGACAGAGAAAAAGATGGACAGTCAGGTGGGACAAGATTTGAGAGAAAGGAAAGTGAGTTCGACTTAGACACATCAGCTAAGTTAGTCGGAGAAGAAGAGAAGTGATTGTTTAAGGTATCGAGATCCACATCAGTCTGGCAAACCTCTGTGGACTTGCCCACGCCCAATGTCCGTAGGAAGCTCCAAATATGTTTTTGGTGTGTGTTTTCAATTTTATTGTGAATAAAACGACGTTTAGCATCTCTGCACATCCTGTTGCAACGATTTCTCAGTCGTTTGTACTGGGCAAGATAGTGATCGTTGCGATTTTGCTTGTAACGGCTTTTGGCTTTGTCACGCTTTGACATAATATTTCGGATATCAGAAGTCAGCCAAGGTGCAGGAAGATGTTTGACACGTACGGGTCGTAGCGGCGCATGAGCATCATAAACCTCAATTAGCTTATTGGTAAATTCTGCAACCATAGTATCAATGTTATCAGAAGACAAAACCACCGACCACTCAATATTCTTAACATCGTCCCTCAAACGACTTAAGTTTATATGCTTAAAGTTACGCAGAAATATTACTTTGGACTTGGCCTTTGGAGGGCGCACTTTATAAGTGAGAAATAAAAGGTCATGATGAGAGAATGGAGCAGTCATTTGCCCGTATTGTGCAACAAGGCTAGGGTTGGAAACTATAGCTATATAATCAGAGAAGGTTTGCAGTTGGGAAAATAATGAGTAGGAGAAGATAGTGAAAGAATATGTAAATTAAGAGACGTAATCAAATTGAAAAGCTTAGCTGCTCTGTGATCATTTTTCAATAAGCATGTATTTAGGTCTCCCATGAGGATGACATCGTCGAAAGTGAGTAGAAGACTCTCTAGTGTGTGTTCCAAACAATCAAAATAATCGATTTTGTCGCTTGGACAATATAAAGCACCCAGGAGAATTTTTTTGTGTTTAATAGTTATTTCTAAAAATATATATTCAAGGGAGCCAGTACATTGAGAAGGGGAACACAATATTACATTGGCGGGAATATGGCCTCGCAGGTATATACCTACTCCACCACCCCCCATGCCAATGCGATCGTTACGGAATAACTTATAGCCAGGGAGAGAACATCCCGTAGAGGGTAAAGAAGGTTTCAGCCAAGTCTCAGAAACGAGAATACAGTCGACTACGCCGTCGCTGAAGCTAGAGATTAAATCTGTATAGTGGGCTGGAATGCTTTGCGCGTTGATGTGCACCAGGGATAGGAATTTAGAACTGTTTTCAAAAGTCGTGGAGAGTTTGACGTGCAGTGGTTCAGAATCAGTATTAGAAACCATACTACTATTAGCACTTTCATAGTCTTCGGAAGAACAAGAGAAAAAATCATCTTCTATATTAAACATTATACAAGTAAAATAATAAATAAGTCTATATTATAATAAATTACAATTCGATAAATAATATTAAATATATATAATAATAATAATAAAAAATTATACTTAAGCTCAAAAATCCAAAATGCCTAGTTGACTGCAAGAGATCAAAAACCATCTTATATAATATAAAACGAATACAACAGCTTTGACTAAAGTATAACATTTGAAAACAGCCTGTATATTTTAAGATTCCATTGCCGTGGTAAAAAAAAAACGCACTGTCTACAGACTGTATGGTACACTACTACACTACACTCACATTTCAATGCTATAAATCGAGAATAAGATAATCGAAGACATGGCTGTATGGGCTAGATCACTTTGCCTTATTAAAATAGATAGAATTAAAAAAAATTAAAAAAGTTGACATTGACAATTTGACGTAGTATTATTGAATCACGAAACAATTTATAAATTTGGTAGATTGGAAGGCAGAATTATAAAATTATTATTAACTGGGCGTGGGAAATAACAAATTACCTCACAACCAAAAGTGTCTGCATAATACGAGCAAATGAGACCGGCTAAGTTTTAAACACTGCTAAAGCAAGACGATAAATATTCATGTCTTTCCACCAGTTACCTCCGTCAATTTGGAAGGAAATTCCGCAATCAGCGCCCGAAGTTCAGACAAAGAAAAAAGCTTCTTCCGGGTCTTGTTGGGAAGCAAGATGTTGATGATTCCCTCAGATGTCCAACATTTCTTTATACCGAAGTGATTACGAGCTGCCGAAAAAATCTCCTGCCGTGACTTCGTTAGGAATTCAGTCACCGTTATCTTGGAGCCCTTAAGTGCAGTTTTCGCGTTCCAGACCAGTCTACGATGCTGTAGCTCGGAGAATCGCACTAGTAAAGGACGGGTGCCCTCCTTGCTCATCCCCAATCTATGACAACTCTCAACCATAGCTGTAGATACTCCTGTCAACTTCATCTGGCTGGTTAATATGGAGAGTGCCTTCTGGATAGGATCCTCACTCTTCTCCTCCTTCAAGCCGTGCAGTAGCAGAACTTTCCGTCGTGAATATGTGTCTAATCGGTCTACACTTAATACAAGCAGTTCAATCTGAGATTTCAGAATGCCAAGTGTTTTCCACACAAATGCCTTGAATGAGGAGTATTCTGCTGTCAAAGACTTTACAGTGGATGTAGACTCCTTCGTGCTGGGCTGTTGTGAGTTCTTCTCAAACTCGGCCATCCTGCTGCTAAACATAGAAGAAAGCTCCTCCATGTTTTTCCGGAGCTGTTCAGCCGTCACATCCATGATTGGATTGGAGAAAGTGTGTGAGAAAGTGTATGCAAGTCAACTAAGACACTAAGTACAATTTAATTAAAACATAAGCACTTTTACTATTTTAAAATAAATAAAAACAAGAGAGCAAAATTTTTGATGTGTTATCACTTCAAACGCCTACCCATATATTATCTTAAAATTCAAAACTATTGAATTTTAAGATCATTGCAAAACGCCTTTGGAGAAATGAAACTTACGATGATAATATTTCTTTTAAATCTGAAGGTGTCAGTAAGCTCTTGTTAACCGCAATATTAAAGAAAAACAACGTCGCTTCGGGCCGACCTATTGCGGAAATGACTCCAATTTGCGCTGACACGGAATTATAAGACACCAAATTTTGCGGCACCAAAATCTGTTGTACTATCGTTGCAAATAAATTGAGGTACGTATTATTGTAAACACCAATGCAATATAAATTATAATCAGAATTATGAAACAATGAGTAGCTAAGACTTACATTTATACCTCTCATTTCATTTCGAAATAATTCTTATTTCAATGTAATTTTTTAATTTTAATTAAAATTTAAAATTTGGTAACACGTTAAAGCAAAATCAATGAAATTAACTTTTAAACTTTTTTCAAAAAAAGACTTACCTAAGTTCACCGCGTAGGGACGAAATACCTAATTAGTATGTTGAGACGAAGAAGAAACGGCGAAAGAAACTACACAGTTTACAATTTCTTAATGATTCAAAAACATCATTAACAGGTCAGCTTTTACTACCAAGCATTTGGATTATTTAAATAAGTAGTCATTTGTCTTGTAAAAAAAACTTGTTAAACTAAGTAATTTAACTTTCGACCCAGCACCATTGTGTATTAAAATGTCGAATAAATGTCTTTCAATATAGGTGCCATATTTAATTCAATTAGAGCCATGTCTTGCAGTATAGATCATGTAGTGGCTCAAAATAGTGAAAGGGTTACCAGCTTTAAGGCAACTAAACCTTCAGTGAACAAAAACCGACAACCAGTATTGATGATTATTATACTCAGACTGAAAGCGAAAGAAGCGTCGATAGTGTAGTGCGTAAGAGCGTTGTCTCCCACCCGGGAGGCACCGATTCGAACCCCACCACGTACCAACGTGTTTTCAAATTTGGAATTCATATGTATGTTTAATCGACGCTTTTACGTTGAAGGAAACACCGTGAGGAAACCTGGCACACACCTATGAAGAAATTCTTAGGTTGTGTGTGAAGTCGACCAACCCGCACTTGGCCAGTGTGGTTGACTAATCGCCCCTTTTTTTGTTGTTGGTGAGGTCAAATGCATTTACGCATCGTCCCTGCGGGGTGGTGCCAACCGCAGGGGATATGTGGGATTTGGGGTAAAGGTGTTCCCTCTATACCCACTAAACATCCTCCCCGGCCTGACCTCCAGTGCGCTATTACGGGACGGCTCGGGATCTGCGCACATGAGCGCAACTACACCGGATCGTACCAACGCTGCCCGTTTAGGCACTCCTTGTGCACCGATTGGTGGCCAGCAGCCCACAGGGACTACCGACTAACGCCATCCCCTGTGGGCTGCTGGCCGACGCCGGCCTTATAGACCGCCTCCTTATCGACGGCTGCTCGACCTGGCGCGTCCTCCTGACGAGGACACCGGGAGCAGCCATCGGAAGGCTTAATCGCCCCAAAAGCTAGGCCTAATCGCCCCTAATGTGGGGTAGGCTCGAGCCCCTCGGTGGGGACATTATATGAGCTGTTGATGATGATGATACTCAGACTGCTGAGACCTTTTCTAAGCTAGTCTGGGTTTAATTCTTACATCTTTATATTTAAAATTCTAGTGTTCGCGTGCCTGTCACTGAACATTTTTTTTGTATGTATTCAAGCAGATACGAGAATAAATTGGATTTAGTTTATTGGTTTAATATTAATAACTTGTTGCTTAATGAAAAAAAACAAATTAGTTAAGTTTACTACACCGAATGTGAGACGTGTAGAAACGAATGTACAAATAAATGGGGTTGAATTGAAACCTGTGGAAACAACAACTTTCTTAGAAGTAATGTTAAACTCCAAATTGCAATGGGGTCCACATATTGTAAAACTTTCGGGTAAACTAAGTTCTGCGGCATATGCAGTTAAAACTATTAGGCGGCTAACTGATGTAAATACCGCTAGAATAGTTTATTTCAGTTATTTTAACAGCATAATGTCGTATGGGATTCTTCTCTGGGGGAGTGCTGCAGATATTAATACCATCTTTGTTCTACAAAAACGGGCTGTTAGAGCAATCTATCAACTAGGTCCACGTGACTCCCTCAGAGAAAAGTTCAAGGAGATAGATATTCTAACTGTGTCTTCACATTATATACTGGAAAACTTACTTTATGTAAAGAAAAACATTATGCATTTTTCTGAGAAATGCCATACGCACAATGTAAACACTAGGAAGAAACACGATCTGGTTGTATATAAAACTCGTGTCCACAGAATAAACAATTCCTTTGTGGGCCAATGTATACGTTTTTACAATAAGCTTCCGAAGAATATTAGAGATTTGCCTGTTAGCAAGTTTAAAAGAACTGTAAAAACTAAATTATATAAAAAAGCTTATTACAAGATAAATGATTATTTAAATGATAAGATGAGTAAAACCCCGTCCGCCTCAAACGCCCTAGAGACCCTAATCAGTGCAGAGACTCACCCAAGGGAGACGCTCACCGGTCAAGAATCCTCTTTGGAGTGTTTCGAATTACCAAAAAAAAACTGGTGACGCAGAAAAGATCATCAGAGACATCCTGCAATATTAGTCAAAAAAAAAAACAGCTGCCGGCCCGCTAGTATTTAAATAAATTGTAGTCAAATGTTTTATATAGAAAATCAACTTCATATATGAAATTTATTCACTTAAAATATTTGCATAACATTGCGTTTTTCAGAAGATTTATTTTATTTGTTCTTTATTCCGAAGCTGCAATTCAATTAGAAAATACATTTTGGATTGACTTTAAAATCTATACTATTTATTCATCCCCAAATAACGGAATAGGGGAGAGTGGAAACAACATTATATCCAGCCCCATTGTCAACCTCACCATAAACGTTGCAATCTGGCGATTTTGTAAATAAGTGACAAATTTGTAAAGTTGTATAACAGGTTCATAACATGCCAAATAAAAATATAAACTTATTCAATAGCAATAGCTAGATGAAAAATAAACGCCGGCCGTCGTGGTGGAGTGGTCAGTAACGCTGCCTACACATCGGGCGGTCCGGGTTCGAGTCCTGGTAGTGGCAAATGTTAGTGTGTTGAACACGAATAATTGTTCACGAGTCATGGTTGTTTATATATTTATTTAAGTTTATTTATGAAATATCTAGATTATTATGTATATTTGTCCGTTATCTAGTATCCATAACACAAGTTCTTAATGATACTTAGCTTAATTTGGGCGCGGGGAAACTAATCAAGACTGCCTTTTCGTCAAAAACTTCAACTCTTCGTGAATGTTCGGAACCTCTCGTCTCGCAACGTTTCCCGTGCGACACACTCCGCTGAAAGCACTAGCACTTCACTTAAGCTCATACAACGGTACGTACACCTAAGCTTGTAAATGTTGTAAATTCACTGCTCAACGCTATTATATAATACGTGCAGACGTTGAAGGCCTACAAAACCAAGTTATATGCTTGCGGCTTAATAAAGTTAAGCTTAACATCCATATAAAAAGACAATTTTGGTCCTTTCTATTTACACTTGTTTCATGCGAGTGTTATGTGTGAGAAATTGTACTAAATTGCGTTTACGACACTTGCACTAAACTTATTACGTTTACTGAAAATTGCGCTATAAGGTCTTAGTCGTCATGCGTGAAGCTGTTAGTCCTGCGGTCGCGAGCGCACAAAAACAATTGAGAACGAATAAAAGCCTCATAGACTTTACTAAAGAAGGCTCAATACCGCAATCGATTCATAAATAATACTCTACTAGATTGTTTCAGAAATAAAGAAAACAAAAACATGACTGTATTGTATGGGCTCAGATCCCTTTGCCTCTACATTTGCCATTTAAAAACTTTACTAAACATGAGTAATGTCTTTAATGCAAAATTCAAGAATGAAAAAATATCGAAAAATGACTGTATGGGTTAAATCGTACTTACCGTATTTACAGTCGTCATTCTGTCATTTATTTGAATTTAATATAACCTCGAAATGTTTGACTGAAAATGATGACTAATAAAAAGAGTTCTTGTTGTAGAAACACGTGTTGAGAGACTATTTTGAACTCAAATCTACCGTATTTTTTGTTACTTTAACTATATTTTCACTTGACATTGGCAAAATACGTAGCGTTCATGTATAGCGACGCCATTACCTAATTGAGAATAGAATAGATTAATAAAAATTATAATTTCTGAAAACTCCCCCAAAACAATTTAATGAATTTTTCTCCACATAAATTATAGATTTTTCCTAGTTCTTGGCATTCAGTTCAATAAAGCCCAATCATGCCCCAAGTCCCATACTAAACTGAGCATTCTCTTTTGTGAAATACTTAGATCATTAATAATCCGAAGTGAAATCAACATAAATACATTCCTCTCTTTTAAATAAAAGACTATAAGTAAGTGAAAATGAAATTATCACATTTCGTATATTACATAATTAATTGACATTTCAATAACAACAGTTACATAGCAACGTCAACCTAGACAAAGAGAATAATATATGAATCTCTCTCTCTAAGCAGCCTTCTCTACAACTTCTAACAAATTGTAAAGTCCTAACGATTCTTCTAATTAGGAATATCGTAATTTATTTTAATCCCATCAGTATACTTACCCAGACACACAATCCTAAGCCAGGTAGGCAATTTATTTCGCAACGGTTTTTAAACTAAGCTTTTACGGACTTTTTCATTATTCTGGTGTACCAATTTCACTTAATTATTACGTATAATAAGTAAAGTACTGTGTAAACTCTTGAACCTTATTAAAATTTACTTCATATTCACGTTAGTCGTTCCAGTGGTAATGTCAATCAAACTACGCAATTGTTTTCATTTGAACGAGCTATCAGTGTAGATTGTGCTGCGGACCTTTGGCACACAATGTGTACCAAGGGTCCGCAGTACTACACATGCTACGTGCCCCTAAGGGGTCCATGTACCTCACTTTAAAAAATCGGGAGTGGTCTCCCCTTGACTTTCTCGTATACCGGAAATGACTCAAAGATTGATAGAAACCTTATATTTTGATGTCATACATGCATGTTAAATTTTGGTCACCCATCTGAGTACCGACCGCGCACTTGGTTGCTTAACTTTCGTGATCGACGACTCAAAAGTTGATAGAAACCTTATATTTTGATGTCATACAAGCATGTTAAATTTAGCTGCATTAAGTTAAAGCATGCTCGAGTTAGTGAAATTATCACATTTCGTATATTACACAATTACTTGACATTTCAATAACAACAGTTACATAGCAACGTCAACCTAGGCAAAGAGATGTTTAAGCGTCGGTGGCGTAGTGCGTAAGAGCGTCGTCTCCCACTCGGGAGGCACTGGTTCGATCCCCGCCACGTACCAATGTGTTTTCAAATTTTGAATTCATATGTACGTATAATCGGCGCTTTTACGGTGAAGGAAAACATCGTGAGGAAACCTGCACACACCTATGAAGAAACTCTTAGGTTGTGTGTGAAGTCGACAAACCCGCACTTGGCCAGCGTGGTGACTAAGGCCTAATCGCCCATAATGTGGGGTAGGCTCGAGCCCCTCGGTGGGGACATTATATGAGCTGTTGATGATGCTCGAGTTATCGTGCTAACGCACAGACACACACACAGACATGATTTCAAAAACGGTATTTTTGGACTCAGTGAGGTCCAAAACGTGTAAATTCGTCAAAATATCGAGGTAATTTTTTTGACGATTACAAGAGTTCCTTTATACTACGTATACGAGAAAGTAAAAACCATGCATTGAACCTACACTTATGACATAATATGGTCCCTGCGCCCGCACGGTAAATCCATAGAGTGCTATGAATCTTCGTCTGACTAATATTCTCTGATAACTTTGCCTTAATTTTTTCGATCATTGAAAATCCTCACTAATTAAAAGGGTTGGCTATGAATATTTATTAATTTTCATAATGAATTTAATTGGAAAATAAATATTAATTTAATCTCAAGGGATTTGAAATTAACTTCGTAAGGAAATTCTGCTTCATTTTATATATATTAATTTGAAAAATGTAATTATATTAATTGCATCAGATTATGATACCTAAAGGCAGCCGCACATTGGATGAGTTTTCCTACGAATTTGACTCGTACGAATATGTACGAACACACACGAACGATGCCGACTTACCGAGTACTACAGTACTTCGCACACGTTATGCGTTATAAGTACTTAACATATAATGTTATATGCTGAATGTTAGTTTTTTTCGTGTTCACTATATTTGTCTAATATTACCTACCACACGATTCTCCATCACGGCACTTTCCTACAAAACAAATCGACAAATACTCAGAAAGCCAGCCATCTGATAACATTGAAGATAGGCATCAGATAATAAATTGCTTCGGTGAACGAAAACAAATAAACAAGTACATTTTATGGGCTTTCAACCCGTAATAAAAGTAGAAAAAAACCTTAGCCATTATCTTTACAAACACATAGGTTCCTTTGATTTATTGTTACGGCAAGTTTTACGTCCTGACCTAATAGTAAAATTGGTGTTTCGTTTTTCTACCAAATGAACGCATGGGCGTAGCGTTAGAGCTCCTATAAAATTAAGGTTTATTCCGAACCCGCTGTTCTGGCTGTAATGCCGTTACCCACATTCGAGGGGAGAAACGAGCAACAGCTCCGCCTAAATTTGGCAACACACCGCCATATTGACCGACGTCAACGTAAATTCTTGGTAAATGTTATTACAGCTTTATGCTCTCGATACATTTACAGAAAGTCCACAATTACCCTTCGCACTTTATGTAAGTAATATAATTTGGTACTTTTCTGGTTTGGGGTTACCTTATTATATTATTTTCCTTAGTTTGATATGAAATTTCGGAATCTGTAGTATTTTTTTATTTGCTTAATTTATGAGAGTAGGTATACAGAGCAGAGTTCTATTTTGAGTGTGGCATTTCACAATAAGTAGGTGTTCATTTCAAACTTAGGTTAAAGGAAAATAATTTCAAACGTAACTCTAACGGATAAGTAATAAGGCAGAAATTCATTAACATTACGGTAAATTTTGTACTGTACTGTACGTACCATAATACTTAGCAAATCTTAGGACTATAACATCAGAACGTTAGACAAGAGATAAAATAATTTTGATATTATTTTGAATACAAAGAATAACTGAGGAAATATTTTAAATTGAATAAGCCAGATTTCGTCGAGATGGAATTAGAAAGCAGAGACAGCGCCGAAATCAACTTGTCACTCTACAATTATTTAATAATCTTTAATTTATAATATAAAAGGCAATGTCCTGACATACTGACTGATCAACGCCTAACCCACACCTTTGGACAAGAAAACTGAAATTTCGCACAGAGCTTCCTTTCATGATGTAGGTAAAAGATAATGCTGGATTTTTCAAAATTAAAATCAGGGATGACAGTTTGTATGGCAATCCGTCATTTTAAAAGTTAAATCTATAAAAATTGGTATATGGCCTTTCGGTTCAAAATCAAGAAAGATGTATTATAGGATTTCTCGAAATTCAACCCCTAAGGGAATCAATAGGGGATGAAAGTTTGTATAGGAAATCCATCACTTTTGTAGTAAAATGCACACAAATTGACATATTATGAACTTGATGTTAAAAATAAAGAAAGATATTTTAAGATTTCTCGTAATCCTACTCGGTTTTAAAATAGGGGATAAAGCGAAATAAAAGTCCGACAAATCTTATCTATATTTACTATTGTATATTGGAAATTGGAAATATATGTATGATTAGTAAAAAAATAATACAAATAAAATCCACGAGGACGAAGTCGCGATCAAAAACTAGTATCATATAAAATTACGAAGTCAATGGGAAGTAGTTGAGTTGAGTGGAATATTGATATTTTATTGAAATATTATAAAAATATTTGACAACTAAACTAAGATTAACAAAAGTAAGTAATGTTGAAGGAAGAAGGGATGTTCTAGCTAATAAAGACACTATACGATAAAGTGTTGATATTTTAGTATATTTTGGTTTTTGCACACACACTCACAAAGTTAGTCTTATATTTTTAAAGTCTTAAATGAAGCGTTCTTGTAAATTTAGTTTCCAAATAGATGCAATAAAAGTTTGCGAAACTCCTTTTTTTGTTTACCAGAATGCATTGAAATAAATCCCCGGTTGAAGGGCACTGAATAGAAACAGATTCCATGTTCAGGTGCTTCGTTATCCAACGGCCCTTTAAAATCCCAGAATTGCAATGCATACAAAAGTCCACTAGCAGACCTCGAAATTTTTCGTTTCCACGGAATTATTTTATGAAAAGCTTCGGCTTTAAACGGCTGTGGGTACTTTTGTGGAAGTTCCGTGTGTATTTTCGATTTATGCGTTTGTGACTGTTTCTGGGTGGACATAGGTTAACGTTTATTAATTGTTTGTTTCTAACGACCGTATTCACAAACAATACTTGTCTTGGTAAAAAACAATGCTATGCAAAATAAGGCTTTTCTCAGTGCATGCCATATTTCAAGGATTTTGAGGTCTAATAGTGCGCGTGGACGCAAGGGGTCGTAAAAACTTATTCATAGATAATACTTAAGTGTGGATCGGAACTATGCGTACTCTAAAATGAACGCAGAGCTTAGGCTATATATATATTCTAAGAGGTTATATTACACAACGTACAGGTCGAGATGTCTAAAGCAACGAACAGATGTCAAAAGTTTAAAGTTCGAAGGAGGTTTGAAGAATTAAAACGTCAGTACATTCAACGATGTGAACTAGGCAACAGATTCTAACCAATCACAAATCTCTATTCAATGCAATGCGTTTACTTATCCAAGAGTCGAAAAACGATAAATCATATGATTTTTGTAGCTTTTTCTCAAATCTTGCTGTTGCGTTAAGTTGAGCCACGCTCGGAATTACGGATTTTTGAATTATTCTCCCACTGAGTGTTTCCATAATAACAATTGGGTAATGCAGATAGAGCATTTTGAATAGCGCGTAGTAATTCAATTTTCAAACCCATTTTTAAACGTGAGAGTACTTTTTTAAACTCGTCTACCAAACACATAAAGAACAGTTTGTTCCCTCATTTGTATACTTTTGTACCGTTGTTCATACATTTTTTAATTATTGAAAAATAAAAGACAAGGTTTATAATATTATACACGGTGAAATTTTAGTGGCAATACAAACAAGTCTCGCTATGAGGCTGTCATCAAAATCGCGAAAAAATAACAGCTGTTTCATACATTTTGGTTGCATAGGTTTTGCGCTTTTGTATAGAACAACTGATTTATTTTCGTTCTTTCGATGTTGGTCCCATAGCAAGAGTTGTTTGTATGGACCTACCTATTAAAATGGCTTCAGCTCGATATCCAATAAAATTTTACCGTTTGTATTTAATAGTAATATTGAAATACATAATTATTACAAATATTTCTTAACATAACTTTGCGCCGGGCGACAACCCTATGCTTTGATGATGATTTGATTTTCAAATCGATGAGTACGTTGACCTACGGTCAACGTACTCATCGATTTGAAAATCAACTAGATCTGACCTTCTGTATCTATTTCTTTTGTGAACTCACCATTTGTTGAAACTTGATTTATCATTGTCATAGCATTTGAATTGGTAGCATATTTTAGGACGCGATGCAGCGCGGGTGACAACCGCCCCGCGCCGCATCCGGTGTGTGGTGCTCCTGAGAAATGAAGGAATATAACAGATCTAAAGTTAACCTTCCACGACATTGCCTAAATAAAAGCGTACCTCTTGCATCAAAACCGAGAAAATTCAATCGCATCGTGAAGAACCTCGAAGGATTCTTTACGTAGGTTGCTCCTTCGCTACGTTCACGGCACTGCACTGCGGGACAACCTGTTTAAAATTCCACAATAGCTCTGAGTACAATAAATTCTCCTCCAAAGAGCCTCGGGCGTAGTAAATTTTGTGCTTATTTCCAACAAATTATTTCTGTTAAACAGCAAGTTTCGTACCAAACAGAGCTTCTTAAAAACTATTTTCCTGTCTCTGACTTCTAGGCGAGACTACTTAGGAACTTAGTTTTCCAAGAGAATTATAATTTACTGACAAGACGTCAGAAACTATTTAACGTTCTGAATTTTTTATATAAATTTAAGCACGAATCTAAACTCGGCTGGACACGTATGAGAAGCAGTATAAAATACCAAACGACGTAGCGGTTGTTCTATATATGTGCTGGACAATACTACTTTACTCACGGACACTCAAACGTGTTGGTTGAGCTTTCCTTGGGAAACGAACATCCCCAAAGACCACGCTATAAAAAAATAAATACTTTGGTTTAACAATTACCAAAAAATTTTTATATTGTAGGTTTGTATGCGGTTGATATAGGCGCGAGGAGTAGCAGCCAAATTCCTGTTTACATAATGAAAAGATCTTAGTTTGTTTAGAACTTCTGTAAGTTGTGTATTGGAACACGTATAGAGCTCTCGCGGAATCTTATTAAATATGGTTTTGACGACGTAGACAGAGAAACTTCAAGAAAAACCCATAAAACCACTGTATCCACTGTAAAAAATACAATCTGACAAGTATCAAAAACTATATACAAAATATATCAAAAAGGATTCATACCAACATCAGTCGGTAACATTTGGCTAGGCAGAGACAGAAGCCAGGGTAGTGAAGGTTAGTGCCGATGCATCATGAAGGCCTTCTTAAACCTACACCTTTTTGCGTCAGAAAGGCAGGAGGGACCAAATTCATGTGGGACTTACTCTGCTAGTCAGCGCATACATACCAAAAACTGACGTGTTCCTCTAGGTCGTGGCTTTAGCGTACATATGATACTTGGCGCCATCACTGTGTGCGTCTAAAATAGGACAACATACCAGCACCCGGATCCACCGTGAGAAGGGAACGTCTACAGTACAGGATAGTCTTTCCCCCACAGAAGGAGCATTATCGCAAGTGACGGAGCCCCATTCCTTCACCCGCGTCCCCTGCTACGGTGGCTGAAGTTGGGCATAGCGCCTCTTTCTTCGGCCCGTTGTCCGACTGCGAACGATTTCTGCAAGAGGGTCATCTTCACATGCCCGCTTCGTAGCCTCCTTCTGCGTAATAACCTCTTTGCTCCTTAAACCTACAACTGAGTCACAACTCACAGGCAACGCTTCTAGCTCCCTCTCTGCAATGCTATGGATCCGGCACCCGCAGTGCAAATCCATAAAATGTTAAGAATTTTCGTCTCATAGTATTTTAACAACTTAATTCTTAAATATTGATTTCAGCACATCGTAAAAAATGTCGTTCATAATCCTATGCAGTGAAAGTGCAATGCAGAGGCATGCTATAGCAATTTCTCTACAACCTTCTTATGGCATTCAACTTGTCTAAAACTCTTCAACGTTGTCTGGAAGACTTCGCATATATAAAGCAATAAGAGCGACCGTTAAATATTGTTTCGTAGTGATGTGGTACTGTCATTCATGGGTGTCGTAAAAGGCAACTAGGAGAATTTAGACTTGACCTGCTTTCATAGGTCACTCCGTATGGTGAAGGGTGTGCACCAACAATAGCATTCTCAAAGAGGGTTACGTTTGGTAGGCGGCCGATCGTAAAACTTCCAGCCAAATCTTGTTAGTATTATGTTCACATATTAGGGCGACTCCGAATAAAATAGGGGCAGGCAAAGTAATGATTGTTTTCTTTTTGTGTTTAACACTTACATGTGAGCGATAAATAAATGTGTATCTTACTTACTTGTCTCACACATAAATATTGTGTTGGTATTTAATTAATCGGTCGTATTTATCCGTTGGGAATAATTATTAAGTCCCGAAACGGTGTTAGGGCTTTTGAAGATTTAAAAGTATTTCCTTATTAAAGTTCATTTAAATAAAGTTTTTTTTTTATTTCGATCAATTGCCTATCCATCAGATCTTTTAAATATAATTTTACCTATACCTACCGACGTTAATGTAAATTAATTTGATATCCAATTTGCTGTATGTATTAAGATCCTTAAAACCATGTTTTCATCACCAGCATCTTCAACAGTAAGAAAGAATGAATGTTGAAGGTCTTTCATACTTTTAATTAATGAGATTAAATTTTTGTTTAAAAATTAATTGGAGATTTAAAAGCGTTTCATAAACATTACTGAACATCCTTAAAAATGTCCAGTCAAAACATTTTAATGGAAATAAAACTCGCTGAGAGCATATTCAAGAGCCATATTTATTATACTGAAGTGAAGCATTGTGAGTTGAAGCTACGGACAGTTTTCTTAAGACGCTGACTATCATATCTTATTTCTGTCTGACTAATAATAGGTACTCGGAGGTATTTCTGAAAAATAATTCAAACTCACTATATATAAGTATTGAAAGAAAATATTGAAAAAGTCGCCCACCTTTCAAAGATTTTCAATCACTCAAACAGTTAACAACATGGTCTACGTAGAGTTTATTAAAGATTGACAGTTGTTGAGCTACAGCCGCTTATACCATAAATAATATATTTATACATACACGATTTCAATAGGTACTCTTGCTATCACCGCCGCCCATGGACATCTGCAAAAACAGAGGAATTTCAAAGGCGTTGCCGACATTTTAAGTAAGGAATACGCTCTTGTTTTGAAGACTTTAAGGTTATATCGGTTCGGGAATACTGCTGGTTCCACAGTCTTGTGGTCCGCGATAGAAAATTGCGCGAAAAACTCACTGTTGTGATAACCGGGCATCAACGCTGGATGATGGATTTATTTTTAAATATAAAACCGAATGACTCTAAATAGCCTCGTTTCCCTTGTTATTATTATTCTTAAGTATGGCTTCGCATTAAGCATTTAGCCAATGTCAAGTGAAAATAATTATTCTACACTAAAATTAACAATGCATGACGCCGTAGTGGTGGAGTGGTAAGTAACGCTGCCTACACATCGAGTCCTGGTAATGTTCGAGTCCTGGTAGTGGCAAATGTTACTCGTGAACAAATATTCGTGTGATGAACACACACATGGTTGTTTATATATTTATTTAAGATTATTTATGAAATATATATAGATATAGATTATTGTGTACCTATATTTGTCCGTTATCTAGTATCCATAACACAACTTCTTCATCATCAACAGCTCATATAATGTCCCCACCGAGGGGCTCGAGCCTACCCCACATTAGGGGCGATTAGGCCATAGTCAATCACGCTGGCCAAGTGCGGGTTGGACGGCTTCACACACAACCTAAGAATTTCTTCATAGGTGTGTGCAGGTTTCCTCACGATGTTTTCCTTCGCCGTAAAAGCATCGACGTACATATGAATTAAAATTTTTAAAACACATTGGTACGTAGCGGGGATCGAACCAGTGTCTCCCGGGTGGGAGACGACGTTCTTCCGCACTACGCCACCGACGCACATCAACTTCATCAACTCACAACTTCTTAATGATATTTAATTTTTGCTAGATAATTGGTATGAGCGTCGAATATATTATTATTAACAATGCAGTCTCATCGAATTAAGTAACTATTCATCTCGTTAATTCTTAACATAATTACGCCAGCTAGAACAATGTATTTCGGGTTACAAGAAAGACTAAAATACACGAACACTTGAAGATGGAAACCATCAAAGAAGCTCTTTTAAAAGCGAGCAAGAATAAAAAGGGCCGATTAAGCACAGGCATAAATGAACTTGCAAAATATTTTTAATGATATATGATATTCAATAAAAGATCAACCGATACAGCCTCTATAGAAAGGCCAAATCAGGTTATGGCTTAGAAGCCAATTGCTGATATAAAGGGGAAAAAATTACGCCAGTAACCATCTACAAAAACAAACTATTCATAGAACGCTTAACCTGGTATACAAACGAAGTTATCCAGCCGCAAGCCGCGACTTATCAAATTAATTGGAAAATAATTAACTTCGCCCATTTTGTTACGGAAGAACGGTATGGAATTACTACAACAATGCATTTTGAGCATATTGTGTCCACTGTGGCGTGCTGCTCTATAATAGTATTCGGCTACACGTTACCTGAACAGAGCACTGAACGAGATGAAACCAAAAGTGTGTATAATTTTATTTTAAAATCAAGCTTCTTCTTTTTTTCTTTCTTCAAGGAAGCTTGTCCTTTGTCACCTGATTTAATATTGTCTTCTTAATCGTTCCTCGATTACTGAAGATCGTGTATCCTACTTAGGCGCGGTCTCCGAGCGAACACCTAGCTCGGTGGAAGATCTTCACTTTTCGATGAAGATGTGGCAAAACCAACTCCAACAAGTTCAATTTAAATACTAGTACATAGTTAGAGGCGCCTGTTGCTTGCTTACTAAATTTTGTGTTTATGGTGATGTCAGAGAAAAACCTTACACATTTGTTACATTAATTATAATACAATGCAAATCAACTTATTTATTATCATAACCTATGTAAATTAGAATCATAGTATGAAACCTAGCCAAAGACATAAATGTGTGTCTATCTGAATGAGTAATGCTCTTAATATGGTGGAAGAACTTCTCTTGGATGGGATATTGAGAGTTGCTAAACCACTGTGCCCTTCTCTTACCTCAAATAAGTATTTATTTAACAAGTGTAAATTTATTCATCATCATCACCAACAGCTCATATAATGTCACCACCGAGGGGCTCGAGTGCGATTAGGGGCGATTTAGGGCCTTAGCCAACCACGCTGGCCAAGTGCGGGTTGGTTGACTTCACACACATCCTAAGAATTTCTTCGTAGGTGTGTGCAGGTTTCCTTACGATGTTTTCCTTCACCGTAAAAGCGTCGATTAAACGTACATAATGAATTCAAAATTTGAAAACACATTGGTACGTGGCGAGATTCAAACCGATGACCCCTGACGCTTCTCTTAAATTTATTACATGGTTTTTATTCTCCAACAGAAGAAGAAGAAATTGAAGAATATGAAGGATACAGTATTAATAATATGTATGATGAACATCATACTTTTGTCACTTTGATAGAGTAAGTATAAGTTATTTAGCAACACTGCACCTAATTGCCGATTAACATCATAAGACAAAGAATCCCTGCATGCGGCTATTCCGTATTTTGTGACAATAATTTTCCTTATTATTATTACTATCACTACTAGTATAGTATTATATTATCTGTGCTATCACTAAGGACTTGACATCGATGGCACCGCAGTCGTGCGTTCTTTGTAACGATCACGAAAGTCAAGCTGCCAAGGGCGCGGTCGGTATTCGTATGGGTGACCGAGAACTTTCTCACCTCGATTTTCCTCCGTGCTTCGGAAGACATGTTAAGTTGGTGGTCCCAGGTGCTGTCGAAAGATATCAGACGTCCCAAGGGTTGGTGTCAGCCAGGTGGTTGGCCGTAAAGTTCTAATCTCATCTAGCATGGTAGGAAGAATTACTATCAATACTTCAGATTATAATAATAACAATAATAATTAGTTATTTGTTCAACAAGTGAGCAAAGTTACGTTTTGCTGCGAGTGCCGATATTAAATCACGAACTAGCGAAGTAGTCTACAATTGAATCACGAGCATAGCGAGTGATTCATAAATAGACTACTGAGCGCAATGACGGCACGAGACAAAAAAAAATTTGCTCTCGTGTGAAACATACAACTTTTCACCTCTCCAGCGAGAAAATTGTTTTAGATGAAAAAAACAAGAAAATACTTTTATACATGTTAAATATCTTTAATTTAATTATAAAAATTAAAAGTAACATTACTACAAATACAAATATTGAACGTTACAGTCTTGTTCGGAGCTCGCAGCAAAAAGCGTTTTTGCTTCGAGATTTTACGAAGCAAAAGAGCTTTTGGTGCTGGAGAGGTGAAAAATATATTTCCACGCTCACACCAATTATCTAGCCCAAATTAAGTACCATTAAGAACTTGTGCTATGGATACTAAGATAACGGACAAATATAGGTACATAATAATCTAGATATTTCATAAATAAACATATATTAATATATAAACAACCATGACTGGTGAACACATATTCGTGTTCATCACACTAACATTTGCCACTACCAGGACTCGAACCCGGACCGCCCGATGTATAGGCAGCATTACTGACCACTCCACCACGACAGCGTCACGACGGATTATAGACGTTACCTACTAAAGTAATTCTAACTGTTTTTCACAAAATTATGATAAGTGAACTGTAAGAACGTTAAGTGACCTGTGTAAAGTGAACTGTCACCTTCTTAGCCTTTACATCCTTTTACTTACATAAAAGCTATCATGAATATTATGAATTAAATAATCTTCATACTGATAACATACGACCTGCGAAAGTTTCTGGATGATGAAATCACAATGTCCCAACCCTTGATTGATAGAGATAAGATGAAAAAAAAAAACAAATATAGCCAATCACACACTGGTTGAGGGTCTCAGGTGAAGCTCGCTTCCTCCTGTATCCTTATCATCAGGTGAGATAAAAACAGAAGACCAACAGCTTCTTCTTCAAATATATAAAAGTCAACCTTGGTTAAGTTTGGACCAGCGACCTTCACGTCATGCACAACTGGCATGATTCAGCTACGTACACCTCAACGTTATTTTGTTATGATAAACGTCGCTCTATCCATGTTGGTCATAGCATAGGATGACTTTAGAATAAATCAACTGTCAAAAGCCCGTGTGACCTCATCCGTCACTGGCCGGCTCGAAAAATTATTGCCTATTACAAACAATGCCGGGCATGAACGTCAAACATTTTTGAAACAGACGTGTTTTTATAAAGTTTGTATTCGTTTTGTTTTTGGTCCGACTTTTTTCGTAATAGTTTAGTTTGTATTGTTTATTTTTGGTTGAAACAAAAGTTCTTTAATTAAACTGTGTATTTTACCATTGTTTTTGGTAAGAAATTGTATGTTATTTATGTACCTACCTACAGCTATTTTTTTTACTTCACGATGGTGAAGTTCTTTGCCTATAAAGTATAAAAATAAGTGATAAGAATTAAACTTTTGAAAACCATTTACTGATCACCTTTCCACCTGCCCCAAAGTAGCAGATGAGAATAATTTAGGCTGTAGGCACTCTAGTTTTTGGCATTAAAAGAACTGTGTCCTCAGCAAAATCAAATAGAGTTCCAAATCGCTTTCGCCTTAAAACACCCGTGTTACTTATTGTTAGAAAAATAAAGCCACATAATTTTCCAAATGGACGATTACATGCTTTGTATCAACTTGTAATAGAGGCTATATTTCCAGTTACACTTTCGGTACTCCATACGTTCTTATAAAAGTAGTAAGCATCTATAGAAAGCTAACGATGTCTTTGGCAAAAACTAGTTTGCGGTAGATTACAAATGGTTATCCTTATTATGTTTCAGTATAGTTTTCCGGGACGACTCCAAGAGAACATGTACAGGAACCATAATCCACGATAGCGTGGTAATCACGGCCGCTCACTGCTTGTTAGTAAAGAATATCCAATTTATGTAATCATGTTTATCCAATTCCCAATACTTATTACTGATAGTCGTATCGGTTACAAAATTGTTGGACGTTTCGTTTATTATCTTGTTACAACGAATACTGTCGGTACAACACAATGCATTGCGATTTATTTAAAGAATGTATTGTTATAATTTCGCTTTTATCATAATGATGTTACTTCGTGTTTTGAATTTCAATATTTTCAATATGCTGTTACGACTATGAATACTAAGTATCGTATTAAATTGTATTGATAAAATTTTAATTATACGCATGACATTATTCTCTTCTTAATGGTGCTACTGGTGCTATGGTAAATACATAAGGACTTAAGCGATAAAATAATGTTGATGTAAATTGAGAAAAGTTTTGAATAATGACCAGGGCCAATTACTTAGGGTTATCTCGCATGTATATTACGACAACAGACCAGTGTAGCCTCACAGTCAACTAGGCGTCGCGTCACGCAAGCACGTATAAGCGCAGGCGCTCTTGGATAGCCGACGCTGCAGTTACAGGGGCGACACCACACTAACGGACAAGCGATACCGCGCTCATGTACCTATGTGTCAAATAATGTAGCCATGTAGCACGGATGAACTAAAAATCAAAAATATTTTTCTTTTTATGTTTATGCTAAAATATTAAATTATGGTGATATAGACGATACGTCCGCAAATTGCACTACAATGATAACGGAAGAATCATTATTTTCATTTGTATTTTATTTTCTTTGGTGTAAAGTAAAGAGTATAATTATCTATTTATCTAGGGCTAAAACATCAAGATTGCGCTACATTTGCTTTAATTTCGAATTCCTCGTGCTACGGGTGCCATGCAAAGATTATTGCACATATACATAAGCTCGGCGTCATCTATCCGCAAGCGCGGTGTCAACCATCCCTAAGCGTTTATATCGCATATTTACTTAGGTGAAATCTAATTTATATTTCAACTTTTTAAATATCTAACTTATGTTCAATCTATTCTTTAATAGAGAACAACTTTGGAAGTTATTGTAAATTTAATTATAATAGAAAAATCATCTTAAGGTAACAGCTGACAAGTTTCATTAATAAACACTAAAATTAAATTAATTATTATCATGCTTAGAAGTATAGCATATACCTACTCAGCATAATAATAATTATTTAAGCAAAAAGTACTTAGCAAAGTCCATTTAAATAAAGAGCTTTTTCATTTTCACTATTTCATTTACTAATCAAAATACCACATGAGAGATAGCAAAGTTCCTCAATATTATAACATTTTATTACAAAATCAAGTTTATATTCCCATACCTAACCCGTTTCAACAGCGTCCATAAAAATAACGTGCACATACAACCAGAACTCACTGCGTCATTCGTTGTTATTGGAACAAAGAGGATGTATGAGGCCGGCTACGAGCAATATCTTCCCATCGAAAGGATCTTAACACACCCTAAATTCCATAACTGGACAGCTGACCTAGCTTTGGTGTATACGTTCGCGGGAATGACTTCAGATAAGCCCGGGAAAATTATAAGATTAGCCGGGGATAAGATGACAAATCAAATGGATTCGAACATCACAGTGTTCAGCTGGGGGCATGGGAAACATAACAAGGAAAATCAGGTAAAATTTTGTGGTAATTTCATACTACTGACCTATAACATTGTATCTGCAGTAAAAAAAAATATGACTACTTATCAAGATAAAAACTCCTATCTCTCAAGTTGGATCAAACTGCACACGGTGTACAAATTTGATTAAAATCAGTTAAGTAGTTTAGGAGTCCATCGCGGACAAAAAACGTGACACGTAATTTATATATTATTAAGATTATAAAGCTGAAGAGTTTGTTTGAACTCAGGAACTGCTAATTCAAATTGAAAAATTATTTTTGTGTTGGATATTACATTTATCGAGGAAGGCTTTAGACTATATAACATCATAACACGCGAACAAAGTCGCGGGCACAGCAAGTACCTACATAAGCAGTCGATAATGGGTCTATCTTTTTGTTCTTGGCGAGGAATGTCTTGGCCTTCATCTCATCTGGTGGTGACTATATAAAAAACTAATATATTATACTATATAAAACCGAAGATGGATTCAAATTTCACGTGGAACCAGAGGTACTGGCTATCTTATCATCAATTGTCCGAACACAATAATGATGTTAATATTATTATTATGGCGACAGATTAAGCTGCTGTTGCTATCCAGCCCGCCTAGCATGACCACCGAAACACGATATGATATATCCAATAATTTTTGACAGTTCAACGTAGGGTTGTTGAGGAAGTGATTATGAGGAAGAGGAGGAGGAGGAGGAAGTATCAAACACAAATTTAGAGGATGCGGATGAGGATGAGGATATTTTTTGTGGAGGAGGATGCGGATGAGGAAGCTGATGAGGAAGAGGATTATATGAAATATATAATATAATTATATGGTCCACTGGAAAATATTCTCTTAATTATTAACAAAATTTATATCCTCACAGGTCGTTCCATCACAAACCTTGTGGTTTTAATGTGCGACTGTATACGAAATTGTTTAAATTAAGATTTTAAATGGAAAAAAATAAAAATAATGTGTGTGTACAGGACAACGTCTGTCGGGTCCGCTAGTATTTATATTTCCTCTTAAATTTTGAGGAAGCGATAGCGGAGGAGGATTTTTTTATTTTTATTTATTAGGATGCGGTAACGGTTGAGGAACTCAAAATATTGCGGAACTTCCGCATTATGAGGAAGCGGAAGAGGAATCCTCGGCAACCCTAGTTCAACGCAATAAATGCTAGACGGGCTGGCTTGTAAAAAGTCCTAATACCAAACCTACCAAGTACTTTGTACTCCTCTAGGTATCGAACCCGTTTGGAATGGTGCACCGATCCCAAAACGCCCCCATAAGGGCTTAGGAGGGTACCGGTGGGTTTTAGCGGAGAAGGACCGGCGCTCTTCCGCGCCGGTGAGTCCCGCACACGCCGTAAGCTCAGCCAGCGTGTGGTATGGTCCATAAATGGATTTCCCATCGTCACAAAAAAGGTATCGAACCCGTTACCTTTCACATAGGCTTTTGAATTTCGCTTGATTTGATTTAATATAGCTTATTTAATATGGCCATTGCTACTACGGTTAATACAGGTGTCAGGCTTTTATTTTGGTTCATTATTTATATGTTATAGTTGACAGACAAACATTATGACCTTTCTGAAGGTATGCTTTGACTGTGGTCTTCTGTAAGGTGGAATTACTACCCCAGTTCGGCCGTACCTTTGAGTAGCTTGTCGCTGCGATCTACCTCGAATGATCATCAAAAATATGAAGCAAATTCTCTAATCTCCATAAATTATTATGCCCTCTCCAAAAACCCCCTAATACGATCTACATTGACGACTTCCCATAAAAACGAATAGGGAACGGAAATTAAAAAATGTCAATGTACAACGTTTTCGCGCGTTCTTCGGCAAAAGCGAAACGCAGGTATTATAGAGGTAAATAAAGCTGCTTATTTTTCTATTAAGGAGAACGAGAAATGGAATTTAGATACACAAACAAAAGAGGCATCGTGTTCGTCATCTGACGAAGATAAGGAGGTAAGTATTAAGTGGAATCCAGGAATATTCGAATTTAATCAATAACTCATATTTGGTGTACTTAATAGGTATTACTTTTTTATATTTTTTTATCCAGGTTCGTACCACAACAAGATTCGATAAATACCATTCTAGCGAAGAGAGGCCAAGGGTGAGTCAAAATAATATTCATACACAATCCAGCGTTAAGTTAAACCTTGCATCCTAAGATTTTTAATAAGTTTAGATATTTCGCACCCGCTCTAGAATAGCAACGAATAAGTCAGGCAATTGCCAGATTTCAGTCAAGAATGCTCTCGCATCTTGGCTTGCCGACTTTATTGCAACGCTTTAAGCTGTCACTCGAAAATATGCCTTCCTGTGCTTTTAGGTGGTGTACAAATTACATTGCCATTGTTATAGACAAGAAAAACGTGTCATTTCATTCGAAAGTACAGTTTTTTTTTATTAAAACAATTTCAATTTCATTTAGTTATTCAATTTGAATGTTGTTGACAAAAGCGCGCGAACATCCTCTGTTATCGGTATTGGTGCGCGCTTGCGCCAATGAGCGCTAAGCAGCAATCGATACGTAACTCATGCATGATGTATATTTTACGATAGGACTGACATGTCTGTAAAGATAAAAGTCCTTTTAAAATAAAGAGAAAAAAAAAATGATGTATATTTATCTCTTTCTAAATAACAGGTTTACCTAATCACTTCCTTTTCGCGAAGTATCTAAATAAATAACAGTACGTAGATAAAGGAGTACTTGCACCTCTTTAAAATACAATTACGTTTATGTTTAACATGTCTATATTTTTTTTGTCATTACTTGCATCGCTTAATATGTCTTATTATTGTTTTGAAAGTAAACATTAGTCACTTTTAATATTATTTGAATCTTTAAAAAAAACATATAAATGTAAGTTGCCCGCGTTTCAAACTATCATCAAATTTATTTAACGAACTTCATTTACCTACCAATTTAGTATATATTGAACCCCAGAAATCCACTAAAGGTAAAATATAAATCTTGCAAAAGGCAATGTCTTCTACAATCAAATTGCTTGAACAATTATTTTTTAATACATCCTTAAATAAATTTGTTTTTGTAAAATCACAGTTTATCTATGTTTTGATAGTTTGCGGTCGTCAAAGAGCAAGCTTCTTTATTAGTTGGTTTTGTTATCAATAAGTTATTGTATTACCAGCTGGTCAGCTATTTAAACATAATAGACCTACACTGAGCCACAAAGAAAGTTGGTCGGTACAAAAACCTAGGTAAATAACGTCTATTTTACTAGAACAGCTTATGAAAAAAACGAGGAGTTTCTCCCGAGTTCTTTTTGTAAGGACACGTGTTGAGATACTCCATTTTTAACCCAAATCGGCCGTACAATTTTGTCACTTTACTTACACTTTCATTTCACTTGACACTGGCACAATGCGTACGTTTAATGCGTCGCGATGCCATTAATTAAGAATAGAATAGGTAGAATGTAAAAATCAGTTTGTATTAAACATAATTTTCAGATGTTTTAATTCTTTCTGTCTTTGCAAAGAAATAAACATTTATTAAGTTTTTATTTTAGAAGAATGGATTAAATATTTCAAATAAATGTTATCGATTTTTTGCGGCCCAATATAATCTACCGGCCGACGATTCTACCGACCGACAATCAGTAAGATCGTGAAACCAGCCCAAACTGTGAACACAGTAAACCAAAACAAAAACATTGTTGCAATTTACATAAAGTACAATGTATTTGAGTTGGTTACGAAACTGAATAATATTATCTTCATATATCTAACTTTTTTATTCTCATTTGGACAGTATACGCAACCACCTAACCAGTACCCAGATCATAAAGATTCAAACATGAATCTGCACCCCGACACGGCACTTTACAAGTATCCAGCATTGCAACACAACATGCATAGAAGTAGACCATTGCATATAAGCCAGCTGAAGAGACGAGAATTTGTACTAACGACCAATAAACCAATGAGTAAATATCTCACTTCAGAAGAAACTAGCGAGGTAAGTTATTTTTACATTCTCGCATACGTAATATAGAGAAAGTCTTGTAATCGTCAAAAAATTCGACCTCGAGATTTTGACGGATTTACACGTTTTTTTCAATATTTTTTTTTTCAAAAAAATATATTTTTGGACTCAGGGAGGTCTCCCTGAGTCCAAAAATATATTTTTTTTGGAATTATGTGTCTGTGTGTGTATCTGTGCGTTAGCACGATAACTCGAGCATGCTTTAACTTGTTGCAGCCAAATTTCACATACGTGTATGACATCAAAATATAAGGTTTATATCAAATTTTGAGCTGTCGATCACGAAAGTTAAGCAACTTCGGTACTCGGATGGGTGACCAAAATATACTATAGATTCTTCAAATACTAAACTAGACTATACTATAGATTCTTCAAATACTAAATGTTAACCATATAATCTGTTTTAGTGGTTCGTCTTATTTTTATTTAGCATGTTTAAATATGAGCCCGGTGTAGCGCAGTCGCCCGGATTGCGAAAGGTCACCGGCTCAAGTCCTGTCTCAACACTTATCCATGACAGGATTATTATCCCGTGTTATTCGTTTTCTATTTAATTTGGTATAAATTTCAATATATGTATAAAAAATAAGTTTTTATACCCACAACATGATCATCGATGAATTCGAAAAGAGCTCTTACATCACTTCAGCCAAGTAGATATAAAGACATGCAATTCCTTACATGCCTATGGAATTTATTCTTCTATTTCAGGAGGAAGACGATATCGCTGTAATCTTCGTTGCTGACAACGTTGCCAGTGTATCTTCAACTAAATCAAATAAGACGAAAATGAAATACGTAAGACAAGACTTTTTTTATTCAAAATTCAATGATAGTCTACAAAGTGGAATTATGGTTATGGTCATTGAGGTTAATATTGAAGTATGATGTCTGGGGTTTATGGAAAGAAACGCCCATACATCCAGTAGTAGGTAAGACTTAATTTAAGCCGCCTGTATACTGCAGCCCATGGAGAGCCTATGCACGTGTGTCAAGCTTGGCTTTGTATGGTATTGTAACATCCACTGCAACCCACGGACACGCTATGCATATGACGTCAGTGGTCCACGCGTGAGTTTCCCACACAGTTCAACGCTGCGCGCGCTACACACGCCGCATAGGAATTATGCACGCAGAGGCTATGCACAATAGCTGCGTGGTTCCAGCGCGCCACGAATCTTGAAACACGCCCTCTGCTATGTGGAGTGAACAACGCGATTGGAAACAAGTCAGCGTTTATATTATAGCGTGTGCTGCGTTGAACTGAGTGGGCAGACCATGCATGTCTTCGTGTCGTCATCTGTGACTTACGTGCTTGTGGGTAGCTACGCATTGTATTAATAGTGCCGTGCGTTCGCGCAGAGGAGCAGTGGCTCAATATATAATAGTATCATGTAACTACAACGTTACGAGTTACACAAGGATACGAGCAATCGAAAGACTGTGACAGACATAATTTTTGGTTAAGTAATGAAAAATGAAAGAATCTTGTCCTGAGGTTTGAAATATTTTATAGAATCGTAAATTGGTTTTGTTCAGTTCTCCGTTTGGATAATGAATACTCATTATTGTTCAAACGTTTTGATTAACGTAATGATATCATTATTATTTCTTTCCGGTTTATTTAGCAACATTATTTCCAATCAATACTTCTTGTGTGTTTCATAATTATTCCAACAGTTCAAATTGCTTTAAAGGTTTCCTTTAGCACGATATTATAGCACAACTGGACTTTTTGAATTTACTTAAATCATTAACTACCTCCATGGTAGTTCGGTAACCATAATTATTGACAGTTTGCGTGGTGGGAGGGTTTGTTTTAAACTAGCTTGCAATATCTTAAGGAAGTTTGTGACCATAGCAATAGTGTAAACAGCATCATTAAGTGCCGGCAGTCAATGATAAGCGGCGAGTTCCGGGTGAATCTCGTTGCACACTAGGCTTTGTCATCCCTCAGAGCAGGTGAGATGATATTAAGAGTGGTTATAGTTTTGTATGAAATGACTCAAGGCAGACAAGCGGCAATCATTTCATAATGACAAGATATCAAATTCGTAATCATCGGTCTTATTGATTGGTTACCTACAGCGCGTCGGCTTGAGCTACCAACTTACTTAGAGCTACCATTGTCCTTGATTGTGATGACCGTGAGTTAACGACGGCTTAAATAATCACAATTATTTAACTTTGTTATCGTTTTTATTTGTCATTTTTTTTCTACGGGCCCAAATCTATTGCCTTTTTATATGTACAATAGGGTAGCATACAAGCTTACTTAATACTATATACCTACATAGAATCACACTCACAATCATAAAAGGACTGAACGGAGCCTTAGGTAACATTTGGTTACACGTAAAGCTACTCAACTAAAAGCTCATGGAGTGCTTTAAAATAGTAATAAGTGGCCAGCCTGTCAGTTACAAAAAGGCAACAAACCCACAAAGTAACTAAAAACCTTCAATAAAACCGACAAACAAAAGTCGAAAATCGACACAGATGCAGAGGATGCATGGAGGCAGAAGAAACAGCCGCCTACGTTCTGATGAGTGAGCCCGATGTGTTGCCACTGTGTTGTATCCCACGCAGTGGCAACACATCGGGCTCACTACCTGGGTCATCCAGGTAGACTCTAGGATGTCTTCAGAGACCTCAAGGCACTAGGAAACTTCCTGGAAGAGTTGGGCTGGCTGGATCGAACAGCCCTCACCCTCCGATGCAAAACAGGTGCATAGTCGTCAAGTGGCGGAAACAGCCATCACGAAGAAGAAGAAGAACCAAGAAAGAAGAAGAACCAATACAGTCTAAAGCATTTCAGCAGTCATGGTATACTACATGGTCACCTAATTGGAGACCGATACCGGCATCTGTGGGTGTGGCAAAATTCAGCCAGAAGAAAGTAGGTATGGCGGATAAAGACACACAACTGACACTCTCACAGTTGAACAGTTTACGATGCCGGCGCCGACGATTCAGAATTATGTGTCCACGGATGTCGTTCCTGGTCCGGGACCGGCCAATGAAGAAACGGTAATAAATTGATGTTAATCCGAATACCCTACATCCAGGAGTTCTGGCAATCGTCTTCTGTAAAGCGAAGGTAATTCCCCAGAATGACCACTCTGAATTCGCATCGAATCGTCTTTAAATTTTATCTTCCATGACTGCGAACCCAGTAAAGTACTACACCGGTTTTTCATTAAAAATGATGAAAAAGAAATGATATATTTCAAAATTATTCATTATTAATTTACAAAAGAGAATATTCGAAGCACCTTCCTTATCTTAATTGGATTTTTTATTCCTCTGTTCTGTGTACTGAACGCTCATGGCTCTCGGTACGTTGTTCATTTCACTTTTGTTACTACGCACTTAGAGCTTCCCAATTAAAAAGGTATGCCTGATAGGACACCACATAAGTGATAAGATGAAGCGCGTTGTAGTATCGCAAGACGTTAAATTAAAGTAATTAGGTGGGTACAAATATTGAAGACGAGAAAAAAAGTTAGGTACTCCAAAGGTACTCATTTAAAACATTTTTGCGCACATTTTATTATACATGGTATGAAATATTTTGAAAAACATATAGAATCGGAAAAAAAGAAAGATATTATGTTGTAGCCCTTTCAGGGCCAGTAGACCGTCATGAGTTGGGCAGCCGATAGGTTGCTGCGTTGAGATTCACCAAAACCACCCTTGGCAGTACTATGGGCGACGGGGAAAAAGGGGGTTTCAGGGCCAGCGGAGCTTTGAGCTTGGTGGGGGCCGGTCGCCAAGACCGCTGGTCTACTGGGTCATCATCATGGTGTGACTTGGCAGGATGCCACGAGAAGAAGTTTAGTGGTTTGGGGGGGGGGGGGGGAACGCCTTCAGTTCTGAGTCCCACATACCCCTAGTTGCTTTCGTGATCTGAGAGCTGAGAATGGACCTCGAAGCCGCGTCCTTTCGAAATCCGAGCACCCTGCTCTTCTAACTGAACTAGACAGGACTGTAAGATCACGACGAATTTATTATAATACAAAATGTATTTGGTAGATAGTTTTTTTACTAGGCACGGCTTCTAGTGTTCTTCTTATAAATATTGTTAAGTTGTTAAGTCAGTTATAAGAAGATCTTTTCAGAACTTTATGAAATTGATGATGAGACTTATCAGCTTATAAACAGTTTTGAAAGACCTAGAGATTCTGCAACCGATTCCTAGAAGGATTGCAAGTTTATGCTCGGTTGTTGTTAGCATAGCAATGCTTGTTTTGAACAAGTGTTAAATATTAGCATAGTTGAACTGACACTAAATTTTACAAAGATCAATAATTTTCTACCAGATGTAGGTATTTTTTAAGTTGTTATTAGTAACTAATGTTAATTATCGAAGCATAGATTTTTATGCTATTATGCTGGAAAAATGCTTTAATTATAGTAAATTTTATCTAATTAGTGTTTTATTATTTTACATGTACCTATGTAGCCAAAAGAACCGCGTTTGCGTCACTATGCATTGAAACGCAAAACTACTGTGAAGCCAATATACAAAAATTGGAGGCGATCCATGGGGACACAGGTAGGTACGAAACAAACACAGTATTTTTAGATTTGGTATTTGCATGCAAATTTCAAGTCCCAGTTTATTCTGGAAAATTCGTTGCTTGCATTCAGTTGGGTTGAATTTGTGTTTATACATAACATCCACGCGTGGTTTTCGTGCAAACCTTAGATCGATGGCGTCGTAAATGTCGCCGAGCTGAAGAGGGAAAAGAAGAAAATCCGGTATAACTTCTGCGCACTACCAGTTGTCAAAAGTTCCCATATAAACTACACCATGTCCACTCATGGGTGGTTTGTAACAGGGACAGCTGACCAGTGAGCAAGATAGTGGCTCGGCCATTCACTTTCCCCCAACTTCTCAGCATCTCCCCTTTATTATTTTTAGTTTTTATACAAAATATAATCCACTTTATTACCACCATCACCATAGAGACAACACCCGTTTTTAAGTAATTCCTCATAATTATGTCATCGACTCTACCTTAAATTTAATTTGGTACAGCATACATAAAAGTACACTCAACGAGCGTAAACAGTAAAAAAAATATTTTGTTTTTAGGAAAACAAATTGACTGTAAACACTTTCTCTTTCGTAAATATGGGTAGATGCAAAAAAGTAGTTCAAGCAGCACCAGCACCGCATTTGGAATTCAGTAAGTATAACAATATTACTACTTCAATTCCTACATTCACAATTAGTAACATGTTTCTTTTTCTGTTTGTTAGTTTTTACTTAAGATTAAGCTAGTCTGTAGTTGTTTTTTGGTTTTTAGTGATGTTTTTGATTTTTGTAATGTCTTGTGCTGGTCAATAAATGAGTTCCTTTCTTTCTGTACTTATAGGTTTTATTTTTATTTTATAATTTATACATAATTTTTAACAAAAAGTAATATTCGTACATTAGGTACGTGCTCAAGCGACGCACATACAGACGCCTCTCACAGACAAATTTTATGGTAAACCGGCTTACTTAAATTAAACTGGGTCAAGAATGTGCGTACAGTCTAAGGAGTATCTGCTAGAAACTCGATGTGACCTAATTTATTAATTATTTTCCATTTATTTATATTTGTAGGTAACTTCCACAATGCTCCCTTTCCTCTTATGAATGTAAATGTTAAATACATTCTGTTATTTATAAATGTCTTTCTTTCGTTTTAGAGAATGGTGAAATTACTTGTTACACCAGTGAAGACTACTACATAACAGATGTAAGTAATAAAAGAGAGCTTCCTTCACCGAAACAAAAAGAAAATGTGTATAAACCATTATCTGGCGTGAGGAACGAATTGAGGGCAACTAGAGCGGTGTGCTAGATATTCTTCGAATGTATTCTAGATTTTTCTTTGTATTGTTTCATTTGTAGCCTGTAAATTGTGTTCATTTGTATCGCTGAGAGACCCAGTTTCTCAGTTCTTTCTACTATGATTAAATTACATGAAAATCGCTAGTGAAACCTATTAGCTTCCAACGCTAAAGATTGGTTTCGTTTCTAAAGGCCGCTCTCACTAATAACAATTTCTTGGAATAAATTATACAAAATTGGAAGTCATTTTATATTTTTTGTATACCAGTTTATTGTTTTGCTTTTAGAAAGTACTAATTAAAATTCAGGTACACAAATATCTCAATACCGAGCTATACAGATAACCTTGTCCCCATAATAACTTGTCCTATCTCCTGGCATTGGGGTTGTTTTCTTCTCTTAAAAATTCTAAAGCAAAATTATGTTATGCCTGAGAGTTGTTAAGAGTTTGCTAAACCAGAATTTGAAAGACCATGGAATATTAGTCTTATAACAAGGATAGTGATTTAACCAAAATTAATAGGTGTAATGTGCAAATCATTTTGTATATTTCGAATTTGACTTAATTAAAATTTTGCTCACAGCTCAAGATATCTTTACTACTTAACAGGTTTACAAACAGTGAATTTTTCAAGTGGGCGTAGATGGCCAAATCCGAAAATATGGCGAATAACGAAAAGTACTCAAAGGAGACTCGCGCCTGATTTTGATGAAAACTAAAACTTCATCAATCAATATTCCTAGCCAGGAATCGAACCCATTGATTTTGACAAAAAATCAACCTGTATTATTAGATGTCCATGATATGCCAATATCATACCTTTTGTGTACCACTGGTGGTACTTTGAATTTCCTTAAATGTATTTTTTAGTCATCCTTTATCCAATATTGTTACTTCACAAACCCATCGTAGTATCCACGCAGTGAATGTTCTATATTACTAGCTTCTGCCGTGACTTTGTATGCGCAGAATTAGTATAAATTATAGCCTATACGTTATATCATGTTATATTATTAGCTATATTATTTTATAATTTAGTGCGGTTATACAAAAATTAAATTAAATTATCTTAGTAATTAAAAAATAATAATTTTTAAATTTAATGAAATATTAAATTATTAAGTGAAATTTTAATTTAATTACTTTTTGCGAGTAACAAACATAAATCCATAAAAACTTTCACGGTTGTAATATTCAATAGAATGAAGATTGGTCTGTGATCTTTCAACAGCAGCTCTTATCCAATTCTTATATTTTGTAAATATTACCCTAATCAAACAATTGGACGCCGTTCAGTAATAATTCTCCTAGTTATTTTAAAGGTTTCGAAACGACCTACTTTCTGAAAGTAAACATAAGTAAAATGTAGGTATCAACTGAAGTTCCAAAAACTCTAAATACTTCAAACTGTTTTCTTAATACAGCAAAAGTAGAGGTGTATCAGATTTCTTTTACTGGATTGAAAATTGAGAGTAATGAAACAAAACTGTGAAGGTTTTTGCCTTAAAAACCGCGGTCAAATAACTGGGGAGTATATTTATAGATGCTCCAATTTCCACTGATTATTCGGCTGCGCCCTTTCCTTATTCACTAAATTTATTTCGCGTAAAGTATTATTGTTCTCGAAAAATACTTACAAAGGATTGATCTTTATAAAGAAAAATCAATATTTGTCCTCTATAGGTACGTTCCTAAACCATTGATGAGATTGTGATGAAACGTCGCTATATAGTGTGTTGGGTACGCCCGCGAGGGTTCCGCACAATTTTTTTTTTTATGTGGCATTGCAAATTGCCAGGTTCAGCTAGTACTAAATAAATACAAAATAATATTATAGAGAGAAAAGATTTGGTTGTTTGTTTGCTTTCATTGAATAGGCTCCGAAACTACTGGACCGATTTTGATAACATTTGGTATGGAGATATTTTAAGGCCTTGGGAAGGAGATAAGATACTTTTTGGCGCGATAACCGACATTATCGCTAGCGACGCCTCGGGCGATCGCTAGTACTAAATAAAATATACTCGTTATTCGTACGTCGGAAGACTCTGAAGGTACCAAATGTGCCTTTTTTATTAAGCGGTAGTTATTAGTAGTACTCATGGGTGTCGTAAAAGGCGACTGTTGATCTGGCGAAGCTCGGACTTTCGTCTCAGGTCACTTCGTAAGGTGGAGGCAACCACCAACAACATTATAGCGTTCCCAAGAAGGATTTTTGTTAGGTAGGCGGCCAGTCGTGAAACTTCTCAGCCAAATTCTTTTTGTAGCATGTTCGTTCATAATATATTACGCCGACTCCAATGATATTATAAGCTTTTGATATGTTACGTTCATTACTATGATTTGCATTGAAATCTGTGCTGCGCAATCTAAAACTGTCAAAAAACATTTTATTCATGGTTTGACACCATTTGACTCCAGACTGATAGCAAGAAAGACGTTCCAATTGGGACGTTTTCGGGGATCACAACGAGTGCGTCTATGACATATATTATCTGCTTCTTTTTTAATATAATAACATTGGCCAACCGCAAATAAAATTACCGGGAAAAAAGGAAAAATACCGGGCAAGCAAATGATGATGATTTTGACCGCAGGTGGTCTTCACAGCGTCAGTGATGATTTAAGATTGTGATGACCTTGATGAGTAATCATGCCTGCAAGGCAAACCTCCTGAGAGGAATTGCTAACTCATTTTTCACGCAAATCTTTGGGAGTCTCTCTGTTGACTAAAGTCTTAAGAGCGTTCGATGTGCCTCTAAGAGCCAGTTCTTTGTGCAGGATGATTCAGGTGCCCCCGTCGTCCAAAATGGCCAACTAGTCGCCGTGACGGTGGGGGGTGCGAAGTGTGACGGAGTCCACGTCGGTGTAGGGTTGAAGATCAGCTGTTACTGCACATGGATTGCTTCCAATTTGCCGTGAGTGATAATACTATTTTTTTAAATTTAAACTAAGGAAATCAATGAAAATGAAAATCTCGTGAAATCAATACCCTTCCTCTTTCCGTCATAATATTTGACCCACGTCACTATCCATCATGAATGCTTTTGTGTATAAGTCATCTTCTTTATCGTCTTTCTTACCATCTTCCTTGCCTTAAAAAGAAACATTAACATTTAAAAAGTCAAATTCTCTCAAATTTCCAGCGAGCTACTTACCGCGTTTGTGCTTGGAGTGGATTCTTGACAGTCCAACTTTTTTATTCCCAGTGATTACAGTATTCACATGTTTATCTGTTCAGCTATTGATATGATTTAATAAAAATAAATTAACAATACAAAACATTTATAGCACCATACCATACCTAGAGAAAGTAGTTCAACATATTGCCAACAAAATGTACACAACACGGTGTATTCATAAAGTTTTTCCGGCCAGTTTGGACGACAGCGTAGTTACGAGTACAGGCTAGTCTGGATTTCGTACTGACGTGAGGGGATGAATCACGCTGTCGGACGCGCTAACACCGTTTTGGGGGTCGTATTCTCATATCATTCGCTTAAGTCAATAGATAACAAAAATGAATATTAAATATTTCATAAAAGTTTATTTCGTAAATGAATGAGAGCGCTTTCATACTAGCGTTCTTTTATTTAACGTAGACTTATATAGAATATACATAAAATGACAATGTACAGACAACAGCACGTTGGGTTACCACAAGCTGTCAAATTTTCCCAATCGATTATGCACTTTATATTGATTAGTCTTAGGTTGAAAATCGTTTGGAGAAATTTGACAATTTTGTATAGCCCGATGTGCTGTTGACTGTATGTGTGTAATTTAAAATGGGTACATTAATTGGACATCTTTTTTCTTGGCTATTGAATAATTATTCTTTTTTTTGACATGTTATCCCAGTATTCTATTTATTTTGATTGATAAATTTAAAGTTATTTGTCATTTAATTTAATTTAAAATCAGTAATTTATAAAATAAATTGCACGTCGTTAATCGACAGAATATCGATTCACGACGTGCATAATCGACAGAATATTAGCCATGTGACGCCGGCAGAGTAGAATAGCATCCTCCACCCATATCATATCCTCCAATGGGTGTCGTAGAAAGCGACTAATAGATAGTAAAGGGGTATTGACCACCTTATACTTCGTCCACCAATCCGCATTGGGCAAGCGTGGTGGACTACTGCCTAAACCTCCTTCGATGACAAGGAGAGGCCTTGTGTCCCAGCAGTGGGTCAAATTATAAAGGGTGATCGGAATCGACAGAAAATGTTGGAATGAACCTACTTATTGTTAACAGCTAACTATGTAACCATATTCAGCAAATAAAATTGATTTATTATATTATTTATTTTTATTATGATACATAAGATCTATTATAGTAATAAAAGCTGTTTTAAACATGTTTTGTCAAAATATGACCTGCAACCTGAAGGCGTGACTGCTTCCATTAGCCTTATAGCCACTTTGGTACTCGGCAAGGGGGTGCTTAGTCAGTAAAAATCCGACATAGCCTGGGGGCCGCCGTCCAGGTATCCATGTAGGTTTACAGGTCCTCCTTCCCTCAGGGTCTGAAAGGTTTTCGTACTCTTTTCGTTTCTTAGTCTTTCGCTCCTCCCTGTGGGTGGGGGAAGAAAAGGAAAAGCAGTGAAGGGGTTGGGGAAAAAAAAACAAAAAAGCCACTTCAAACATAAATTATCAAAAGATTTAAAGATCTAGAAACATAGGAAATATATTCATTGTAAAACATTTCATAAATATAAAAAAAAAACTATAACTTCTTATAATACTAGAAAAATGCACTGAAAAAAATCGACTTGCCTCAGGCGGGACCGAGTTGTGGAAGGTGCGGGTTCGAGTCCCGCCTGAGGCAAGTCGATTTTTTCAGTGCATTTTTCTAGTATTATATTTACGCGTTTGTAAACGCAAAAATAAAATTATTCTATAACTTCTTATGCCTGCGACTGCACTCCATATTCCACAATTATTTTCTACGATACCTACTGCCTCCCGAAAATGCTTGCTTGATAATATGAAGGTAAATCAAGACCATTATGTCTGATAGTAAGGTAGTCATCGTGCTTGTGATCCGAACGTTCTAGACAAAAAAAACTTTTTAATTTCTCAAATTGTTTTTAATAAAACAATTGCTCGCATACTAAGTGGTAAATAACAAGCAACCTGTTAAAATACTTGACAAATAAACCACAATAAAAACAATTTTAATTAAAAAATCATATCGTCGGTCGTCGTTCCAATTTTAAATCAAATCGAACTAATTTCGAATAATATTTGTTCTTCTTAGTCAATGAAAATTGGTAAGCAGAATAGAAATGTAGGTTTTTCTTTTGTTTTCCTAAAATGAGGCTCATTGGTTCGTGAAAACCTCTTAAGAGAAATCTTGAAAAGTCCGTTGGGTAAATATTTTGTAGATAAATATTTGGAGGAAACTTGGACTATTGTTGAGACACAAATAATATTGAATCAGAATTGCTTCACAAATGAAAGCTTGAACTCGGTTTACTTTGCGATTCTTTGCGAGACTAAATTAGAACAAAACTTAAGATTGTTTATTTTTATGAACAAAACGCGTTTACTTGCGGAGCTAATTAATGAACCAGTTGCCTGTGAAGCTGTGTAAATTACGCTACTTCTTGACCTCCTTTACAATTAACAAATCCGTATTGTTGTAAGAAAAAAACACTATGAAAATTATTGATTAACCAGTTATTTTACCAGTTCTAGATGAACTGGTAAAAGTTAATCATTAAGTGCCATTTTTAAAAGCTTTTATTTAACTTGCAATGTATGTTTGTTCGGGTGGAATCTTGCTACTCGTTTTTGAAGCAGACATCTTCAAGCAATTGAGCTGAAATTTTATATACATGTTTAGTTTGGATTGACAATACACGATAAGCTGTGTGACGTCATTTTAAATCCAATATGGCGGACCATCCAAGTTGGCGGAATAGTTAATTTTAATGCATTTCTACAATAATATGGGTATCAAAATTTAAAGGGTTCACTGAGAAGAATACGAATATTGACTAAAAAGTAAAAAATAAATTAAATATTTCTAAAAAAAGCTTTTATTTTAAATTAAATGCTCTTAAATCATAAAAAAAAAACTTTAATACCAATAAAAGCTTGTCGCGAGACTTACTTCGATCTATCGTTTATCTTAATCACAATTAAATCTCGCGACAAGCTTTTATTGCTATTTAAAGTTTATTTTTATCATTTTAGTGCATTTAATTTAAAATAAAAGATTTTTTTTAGACATGTTTTTTTCTATTTAATTCTTTACTTTTGGCGTTGATGTATGTAGGCCACAGACCGGCTAACACTATCTCTATTTTGAAGCACTGAACGGTCTATCTATACTAGCTCTGCTCAACCCCCTTTGGAATTTTGAGCGTGAAACATTAAAAAATATATCAGAATGTACCTTTTTTAGGTTTATTATTAGTATCTAAAAAACGGGAATTCATGTATTGCGTTAAATAGAGAGGATCAAAATAATTTTTTGAACTGGAAAAATTCAACGAGTTGACTAAAACGTTCTGCTGTTATGATACAAAAATTACGAATAATGAGAATTTTCTATAAATTACGGATACTTAAACATTGGTTAGTCTTTCCTACCATTATACTTCCCTATTATATAATAGAATGGAATATATATTTATATATACTATATATATTATATTGCCTTAGAAATGTCTATGCATTAAAATTTAATTAACTACTTAAATTTCATCATAGTAAGGATACACTACCCTTTCGTAATAGCGTCATCAATTACTGTTTGTTTCAAACAGTTAGGATATTTAGTTCACACTCGATTTCACGCGTCGATCGAGATGTATCAGAAATCACGATAGCCCCCCAGCTTATCGGTGTGACGCCGTCAATTACACGTTTTGTTCGCAGTCATGCGTCTCTCGTTTCACTGAATGCTATGCTCCAGAACACTGTTTTTATTCATTCCATTTTGTACTTTTAACATTGATGGACAGGGAAATTACTGTGAAACAAAAGCTTTTACATGCCAACGGGCACAAACTTTTATCAATCTGTTTGCGAAACTAAAATCTGCAAAGCCCATCGATTAATTATTTATTAATCTTCGAAAAATAGATACACATAAATCCACATCTGGCAGTTGATCACTTACATTAAAACTAAGGAATAATATTTATATAAATTACTAACGAATAATAGAAAATAGGAACTAGACATTTTTTAATGAAATGTTTGTTTGAGGTCGCTCTCAAAGGCAAATGACTACGTTTATTATTACTATTGAGGTTGTAGAAATTTGCAGGAAACTCTTCCAAGATCTTTAAGAAAAGAAATTAATAAAACGAGAAGAATATCATCGGTTTTAATAATTATTAGGGATAACTCAAAATCAGATATCGTTCAAACCATTTTTGTCCAAATGACAAGCCCCAGCTTCCGAATGTAAAAAAAATCATCAAAATCGGTACATCCGGTAAAAAGATATATGAGATAACACACATAAAACAAATAAACAGTCAAATTGAGAACCTCCTCCTTTTTTTGAAGATAGTTAAAATGTAACGAACTTTCAGTGAACCAAAATTTTTTTTTATTTATTTGTTCAATACATTGCGAGTATACATACAATTTACAATGAGGCTGTTACTCTCAAGCCTCTAGGTCTTATCTGAGAATACGAGAGAGCGATACACTCTTTTAAATAGTTATACATATTGACTTAGTTCCTTATTACTTAAGAATTCCTCTTTCATTTTAATTTTGTACTTGCCCCCCTCTTTATACAAGTTTTGAAGCTGATCTGGTAGATCGTTAAATAAAATTCGACAACCAGGATTCGACACCACTCTAATCTAAAATGTCTCATCACTCAGGGCTATTACATCCATTCGGATCTGAAATCCGAATTTGAACAGTCAGCGTTACTGACACCTCCACCACTCGGCACCAAAGTCTTGAAAATATACCAAATGTAACATTCAACTCTATAAACAGATAAAATATTTTTAGCAAAAAAATAGGACAACCGACTTCAATGCGTACAAATTTAAACTAAAAAGTAAGAAATAAATAATATTTTTATGAAGTAGTTGAAAAGAGCGTCATAGAAAACCAAGGAAAGTATTGATACACATTTATAATTCTTTATTTATAATTCATACTCCGATATATTTGGAGCCGGTGCCAGCTAGCCAAGGAGGATAGTGTTTCCAATTTTCGAACTTCACGGAGCGGCGGATTATTTCTTATCTTCATCATTCATTATTTTGTATAGTTAATGGATTAATCAAGCTCGTATCTATTAGGTAAGTTTATTTTGCTTAGGCTGGCACCGACTCCAAATATATCGGAGTATGAATTATAAATAAAGAATTATAAATGTGTATCAATACTTTCCTTGGTTTTCTATGACGCTCTTTTCAACTACTTCATAAAAATATTATTTATTTCTTACTTTTTAGTTTAAATTTGTACGCATTGAAGTCGGTTGTCCTATTTTTTTGCTAAAAATATTTTATTTGATTATTTTTAGTGGAAATAAAGTATATTTTATTGAAAACGGATAGGCCTACTAGGCGCTCATTAAAACTTAATGGAAACTTTAACTAAAACGTTTTTTTTGTTATTACTGATTTGTTCAAAAAGGATCGAATTTATATCGATACAATTTATACGGGCCATCTCTGATCTTGACGTACCTAAAAAAGAATCATTAAAATCCGAGTCGTAATACTCATAATTGACGAAGTAATCAGGTAACAAACACAAAAAAACAGTCGGATAGAGAACTTCCTCTTTTTTTTAAGTCGGTTAACAAATAATATCACGTCTCAGACCTATAGCTCATTACAAATGCCTGCCATTCATTCAAAATGAATGGTAAGTTAATGAACTATGAACCTAGTTATTTAACTTAAGTTCATAAAATAATTTGTCATAGTTTATGTGTTGACTATTGGACCTACTAACCAAAATTTCACTATTGCATATTAGGTAATAGCAAGTTAAAAAAAAAAAAACACATTATTTTTGTGTTCGTGGACGATAGTATTATTTCATGCCCAATGAAATTATCATTTTAACAAAAAAGTACTGAACCAATTTCGGTAAAATTTATACGGGACCACCTTTGGAGTATGTCCGTTCTAACGAAAAAAGAATCTTCAAAATCGATTCATAATTGACGGAGTAATCGCGGAACATACATACAAAAAAAAAAAAAAAAAAAAAAAAAAAAAAAAAAAAAAAAAAAACATACAGTCGAATAGAGAACCTCCTCCTTTTTTGAAGTCGGTTGAAAATAACTGAAAAAACTCCTGTCAAGATTCACGCTCTTCCAACTGACGACATTGCTCTAAGCCATTGTTTCTCAATTTTATTTTACCCACTGCTCCCTTTGAATACCTATTATTTTTTCTAAAGCTCGTCATCCTAATGTCAACCACAGTTCGTTGCGAACTTAAAACAGCTGTTACCACAATATTAGATAAAATTTGTACATAATACATAATAATTGTGCTTTTTTCTTGAGTCTTTTACTGCACCCGTTAAGAACCTATGCAGGTAATGGTTTCCTATTACAATACTAGCTGAAGAATATTACATGTGTTATTCTATTTACCCAAAACATTTTATTTTCAGGGGCAAGCTGTACATGAACTGCTGTCATAACTGCTGCGACGTGAACCATGCAAATGTTGAAAGAAAACATTTGCGTAAAACCAAATATACGTGGCAATAAATTTACCTCTGAATTAAATAAAGAGTTGGTTTCAATCTATACTATTATTATAAAACTGAAGAGTTTGTTTGTTTGTTTGAACGCGCTAATCTCAGGTTACTGATTCGAATTGAAAAATTATTTTTGTGTTAGATAGTCCATTTGTCGAGGAAGGCTATAGGCTACATATAAACAGACATTAACGCGAGCAAAGCCGCGGGTGATCACTAGTTTTATATAAATTTAAGTTGATTTTAAAGCTCGTAAGCAGATTGAATAGCAGCTATTCGAGAAATTGTGTTTCTAAGTTGCTCGGCCCCTTTCTTCTTATCCAATTCAACAGCAGAAATATGATTAAAATTGGAGCTCCAAAATTCACTAAAACAAGTCTGAAAAAACTTATTATAATCATCAGCGATGTAGAGGTGACCAACAACCTTTAAACCTGTACAGCTGTGTAGAAGTGTTGCGTCTTTAGTACAGCAAGTGTTTTGCGTGCTTTTTTTCCTTAAACCCACCTTATCGCTTCTTTCTCAGGACCACGCGTGCTAGTTTACGATTTCACCGACAAACTGAAGCTACCATTTGAATAAAGATCAAGAAATAGAATTCACTGCCTTTGTAAATTAGATTTTAATAATTCGTTAAACCTTTTAAATTTAAGAAATGGTATTTAAAAATAATGTTAAAGATGTATTTTCATGTGTAACCATAAATTATTTGGAGCTGTGACATCTCTATACATTTTTTATGATATAACCTCGATATATCTTTTATCTACTATCAATCACTTTAGCAAATCTCGCGACAAGCTTTTATAAAATTTGAATTGTGTGATGTAATAAAATTATGGGTTAGATTCCCAATTTATAGTTTACTTTTCTTATTTTAAGAGAAGATATATAGAGAAGGTAGAAGAGAAGAAGAAAAATAGTTATGATAAAGTTAAAAATATAGTAGCTGTAAGGCAACGTTGCAATATGTTATTTTATGAGTGCCTTGAGAGCAATAAAACATTTTGTATTTTATTCCACTTTCACCGAACACTATCAATTTTAAATCCTGCAAATAATCTCACAGGGAACCGTTATAAGATTTATGGTGACAATCTAATCCAGTCACAATCCAATTTGTCTGTTTAAAACAAAGTAAAAAGCTTTTTTTACTTGTAAAAATTGGCCACCGAATATTCGAGACTCCTGATTGTAGATCTATAAAATCAATCGCGACTGTAACAATGTTTACATAAACAAGTGATAATAAAAATCTTTACAGAACAACAAAAACATTTTTGGCAAAACCAAATATATTTTATATAATTGCGTATTATCAACTTTGATGACTTTTCATAAAATTTGGTTGCTTTAAAAACATTTTACTGACTGTTCTTGAAGATCCATCGGAGAACATAAATTTAACTGCATTGATCTAATGACCCGCCCTCCCAGAGGTCCCGAGTTAGATCCCCCACAAAACCTCCGTGGTCACTAACGTTCACTCGCCAGAATTAGGTTCGATCCCCATGGAAGTAAAAATTTCTGATCGCTCTGTTTGGTGGTACAGCTTAAAACAAGCCCCAATTTCAGCTTTATCATTACTTACCAAGGTGAGATATAGGTCATTTGTTTCGTAAACCAAAAAACCTCTAATTCAGTTGCAATTTCTAAATTTATCGGTCAGGCTTATATTTAATTAACTTTCGACTCACGTAGATGTCGATTTCGCCTAAAGCAGTGAATTTTTCCTACAGGAAAATATTAGCAAGACAAAAAATATTATTTATTTCAATTCAGGTTATTATCATTCAAAATCTAACTGTGCTCCTAATATCATCAAAATCATAGAACCGTTGAATGTGCGTCAGTCAAACAACGTTCTCATTTAAATTGGCTCCCTATTACCCAACATAATGGCCTAGAACTTTTACTCTATCCTGCCTCAATTATTTTGTTTCTATCAATCCCTTCGCATTGTGCTAAAGCTAGAAACAAACGTAATTACGAAAGATAAACTCATAAATCCCTTAAAAACATTTCGATATTAATTCTTTGGTCTTAAATGTTAAAGCCGAACTACAGAGAGGTTTGAAAAACTAATCGAATTCCAAATCCAAGTTCTTATCTCTATTCGCATTGAATTGGATATATCTTATACGTTTATGTATAGAATAAAGAGTAGATTATTTTCAAGAGAGGTCGATGCTCAGCTGCATCTAAAGGCACAAATGGCAACGTATAAATACAGGGATATAAGCTTGAGAGCAGAATTGAGTTCTTAGAAGCATAGAATCTGTTGATACTACGCTACTGTATAGGTATAGCCAAGGTCTATAACCCTTTAACCAGATATGTATAGCTAAAATCTTTGCTATATTTACAATCGTGAGACAATACCGACGACAAATCTAGATCAGGTGAATTAAAATGCTCAACCGCACCGTGACAGACTAAGTAAAATTAGTGTATACTGCTTGCCCAGGATATTTTTGAAAGTTGCTTCCTGTATATACGTAGCATTTACACAAAAAACAAACAAATCAAAAAAAGAAGAATCTCCGGTCACGTCTTTTTTGGACAACTTTATTTAGTGCCTTTATAAGCCTGACTTTCACGGCGGATGATGCAAACCCGCACGAAAGGCTGGAGATGCGATGGCCTACTCAGATCTAAATTTGCAGTGCATGCGTGTAACACGATACGGACCTACAAAGAAGTATAATATTTGTTAAACGTATTAACAGTGACATTGGGTCTTTTATAAATATCTATATAAATAATCTTCACAACCAATTTACTAAAATGACGGAGAGGAAATATTAAGATCGAATGATTGAGGAAATAGATATAAATGTGCTTGCTAGTAAACAACAGTATTACATAATTTATAGTGAACACAAATTTTACCAATTTTTTTTTAATAAGCTGGATAGATAATAGTGTCACTATTATCAATTAAAAATTAAGGAAATTTTAACTGTTATCAAATAAAATATGTAGTTATCTATCACGGACCTGGCCTAGGCGTTCTTTCTATTTTGATTTATTAATTTTTTACATGTTTAAAGTAAGGATTTAATATAATTTTGTCTCAGTACCTTTTCTTGCTCTTATTTTTAAAATAATGTTTGACAATAGTGTTTATTACACTACTGTCAAACGTAATAAACTTTGGCGATGTCCCATGCAGTAGCCATAAAGTGGAGGTAATATTATTATTGCAACTCACACAAGTAGCAAACTCCACACAAATATGTTAACTTACATTAACGGGCGCAGTTTCGCGCCTCCACTAGGTCTACCAACTGAGGATGATAAGCTTACTCCAGGTGTACATAATAGAATTCCCCAAAGCTACTGCAAGTATGTGAATACAAAGTTTATTGTCTAGCACGCTAACTATCTAGAAAGTTCATGCTTCAGCTCTGCTCCTGTTTAGCCATTCAGTTCGCGAGATATCCCGAGGGAACACTATAATGCTGCAAGTATGTCACAAGTTTAGAAATGCCATTGTTGTAATTTACTTAAAAATAATAATAGGAAAAATAGAAGTGTCTGGTAACTCAATCGGACGTTTAATGATATATTGAATTTGTATCGCTTTCACATCCCTTTTGGAGACAATTCTAAAGGAAGATTTATTTTGAAAGAGCTTAATTATTTGAAATATGACTTCTTAGAAAGCGAAGCGTTGTATTTATATTATCTGTTGTTTGTGTAAATGAAAAAATAGAAATTTATGGTATTCAAAACTAACTTTAATTATCGATTTATTGAAAGTCAAACAATCAAGTGTGATAATTCAGGTAAGGGTAAGAAAAAGTTCGTCACCTTAGAGTCTACATTTGTTTGATCCAGGTCAATTATCAGTAAATGTTAACATTCATTTTAGACGAAAGAGAATAGATCCTTAGGGGAGGCTTATGTCCATTCTGTTGAAATGATTATGATGAAATATATTAAGATATGCCGCTGCTACACACTGACAATCAAATAAAAAAAAATTGAGGTTGTTTTGTTTTTTTTTTACATTTTTAAGTTGTATTGAACTTAGGCTACTATTTACATAGATTGCCTAATGTTTGCGGCCTGCATGCGTCTCAGGGCTAAGGACTACACCGTACACAATAGTGCGGGCCACATGTTTACAATGTCACTTATATTTATTGTTAAAATCTATGTTGTATTGGAACAGTGCCTCAGGCTGCTTGGGTGTGTGTTGTATTTATGCTCCGCAATGGTACGCCGAAATACCCTTCACCGAATAGGCCAGTTTTCCGATAACTGAGAGGGCGCTAGTTGCGCACGGTTCGCATCGGCTCCGTAGATAAATAATTATTAAAAATAGAACAAAGTCATAATTTACAATAAATTTATTCTGAGTGAGTGAGTTTATACATGATCGTGTACAGTTAGTGTTGGTGAATTGGAATATTAATGGAATCGTTGAAAAACTGAAGAAAACACAATTAACTATAAAGGCGATTTTTTGGAATAAACAAAGAAGAATTTCAACACAAAAATATTATAATTTTGTGAAGTCACACAGGAACACCAAATTCTATCCTATTTTAAAAACCGTAAGTAATTCCAACGAAAATTACATGAAAATCTAATTAATTGAACGTTAGATTATTTAAATCGTACACTTTTGTGTCAAGCCCGACGCTCAACGCTAGATAGCGCTAGTATATAGCACAGCATAGCTCTCGGCGGTTACACAAATCGCCAACAGAGGGCACTAGTGTCAACATTAACTCCGCCACTCACCGCAAGATGGCGCAGCCTTGTTATAAATGTAAGATGGAAATAAGAAAGAGAGATTTCATAGTATGCACAAATTGCCTGCATCATTACCACTTAGATTGCACTAGTATTAGTGAAAAAATATTTTATTTAATGACACCAGAAAAAAGGAAGAAATGCCAATGCGATAAATGTAAATATACTATGTATGAAAATTCGGACAAAGAAACCTCATCTGACACATTAAGCGATACAGAAGTGCCACAAGAATGCGAGGAGCATATCACACTTCGTAAGAAAAAGAAGACTGCGTCTTTACCAGACCTATCACAGTCATTTATTTCGACAAGTTCCTTTAACACTAGTATAATTGAATGCGACAAAACATCGTATAGCGTGCCAGAAATTATCAGTGAAAACAACTTGATTGTTGAGGAATTGAAAAAAGAAATTACGCATTTAAAACAACAACTGGAAATAGCTAATAATGAAATTGATATATTAAACTTGGCCAACCAAAAATTATCAACAAAAAATCGAGAACAAGAAAAAATTATTAAGTTGTACAAAACTATTAGGACTGATGATCTTAATTATAGCACAAAAATTAGTAGCCCTTTCATATCAACGCCATTGTCTAAGAGAACTTTTATTAGGAATACAGAGAAGAAAACAAAGAGTAAAAAAAATTATAAATCGACTGTAGACCCGAACTGCAGCCAATAATTGATGACACTGCCACCTGTAGGACAGAATGTCACTGATGCAAAACCTAGTAAAAACGAACATTATCAGAAGAAATCTTCAACAATAGATGGCGACACTGTCAGTGTAGGAAAGAATTTTGAAAAGTTAAAAACTCATACCAAGATATGCATAATTAGCACAATTAGGAGTAATAAACTCTCCAAAATATTAAACCGCCAATTTGACGAACTGGACATGTGCCACTACCGCTTAACTGGAGGGGGCATCGACCAACTAACAAATGGACTGGAACGAAAACTAGAGCATTATACAAGTACCGATTACTGTGTTATAATTTTGGGAGAACACGACTTTACTGTTTCAGCCAATTACAATGATTTAGTGACAAAATTAAGAAATAAACTATTATTAGTTCAACATACAAACATAGTCATTAGTATACCAACATTTAAGTATTCTTTGAGCGCAAATATCTACAATAAAAGACTAGAAATGTTTAATAAATCGATTTATAATGATAATTTGACCCATCAATATTGTTACATTTTAGACTCAAACAAGAGTCTCTCATATTCGTTTGATATGTTCTCGAAATATACTGGTAGGATTAATATGTATGGTTTTAAATTTGTTACAAAAGATTTAATGCAGCTAATATTAGATATTAATAGGGAATTAATGTATGTCGACCATCCAAATACCAATAGTTCCTTTCGGAACTAAATATCTGACTATTATGTGTCAAAACATTCAGTGCTTATCGAACAAGGTAGATGAGCTGAATGCATTTTTAATGGACTCTGACACGGATATAATTGTAGTGTGTGAGCATTGGTTACTGCCAAATAATTTCCATCTCTACACTTTGGAGGGCTATGACTTACGCGCTAAATTTCTCCGGGAAAGGCATCTCCACGGTGGGGTAGCTATATTTACACGCAATAATATAAAAACAAAGGATAGGTTAGATATCCAATCTTATTCAAAAGAATTCATTGTGGAATTCTGTGCAGTAGAACTTCTAGAACTAAACTTGTTACTCATATCCGTGTATCGACCGGATCGTGAAATCGAAACGTTCTTCAAACAATTAGAAGGAATGTTAGAATATATTTCAAAGCACACTACTCGCAAAAAAATTATTATTGCTGGTGACGTGAATATAGATATCCGAGATAGAACAATCAACTCCGAAACCTTTGTCAATATCCTCAGGTCCTTTGGACTTCGTTGCCTTGTAGACGAACCCACTAGAGAAACGAAAAAAAGCTCTTCGTGCATAGATCAGTTTATAATAAGTGAAAACCTAAATCTTGAAACTAAAATATATGATTATCAACTTTCTGACCATAAAACTTTAATTGGAAAAATTGTTTTAAAAGAACCGAAGACTAAGACGCAACAAAAATATACAATATTGACCCGAATATTTAATAAAAATTCAATGGAACTATTTAGGAATGCCTTAAGTAAAATAAAATGGGACAATATCTTATCTAAAAATATCAATATAAATAAAAATTACTATAATTTTAATATTCAAATAAAGTTACTATTGGATACCTACATACCACATAAACGAATAAAAATAACAAATAAAATAAAAACAACATGGATGACGAAGGGTATAAGAAAATGTTGTTTTCACAAACGTGTACTGCGCTACCTGACTACGAAATCTGATAACGAATATATAAAGTCGTATTGCAAAACATACTCAAAAATATTAAAAAAATTAATAATGTCGGAAAAAAGGAACTATAATATTAATAGATTACTGACAGCTCGTAATAAAAACAAAGAAATGTGGAAAATGATAAAAGAAAAAACAATTTCGTCCCCAAAACTAAAACACGATAACATAACTTTAAAATCGGAAAATAAGAAATATATTACGTGCCCCATAGCTATTGCAGACAAGTTCAATCAATATTTTTTAAGTGTAAATTCAAACAAGAACACAAAAACTTTCCCTCAAAAATCAATGATATCTAATTCGTTTTTTATGGGCAGTGTTATAGAGACGGATGTCAGAAAGGCTATTTTAAATTTAAAGCGAAACAATACTAGCGGGCATGATGAACTGCCGGGGTCCCTCATAGTGTATTGCGTAAATGAGTTCGTGTCCCCCCTAACTTTTCTGATAAGTCAATCATACGAAGACTGCACCTTTCCAGATTATTTAAAATTTGCTGTCATAAAACCTTTATATAAAAAAGGAGATAAGACTGACGTTAAAAATTATCGTCCTATTGCTTTATTACCAGTCATTTCGAAAGTCTTTGAACATATATTATGCAAAAGAATTTACAGCTTTTTCGAAAAGTACAAAGTCATAAATGAAAATCAACACGGCTTTAGAGAAAATCGCTCAACGATATCGGCTGTTTTTGACTGTAGCCATGAAATATTGAACTCATTAAACAATAATAAATGTGCAGTTGCTATCTTCATGGATATGTCCAGGGCTTACGATAGGGTCTCCCATAGTATTCTGTTGGGAAGGTTAGAGCTCCTAGGAATTCGCGGACGGGCTAAGGAATGGCTCACCTCTTACCTTTGTAATAGAGAACAGGTAGTACAAATTACATACCTAAACGAAACTACTAGAGAACTTCGGAAATACGATTCAAGCGTCAAATTAGTTTCTGGTTCTATACCTCAGGGTAGCGTATTGGGGTGCTTAATGTTTCTTTCGTATATTAATGACCTTCCTTCTGTAGTGCCAGCACCCCATAAACTCATACTATTTGCTGATGATGCCACCCTTTTATTCTCATGTGACTACGATGACACAGCCGTTGCACGGAATATGGTGAAGGACTCCCTCGTAAAAGTCGAAAAACATCTAGCAGAGCTAGATCTTTCACTTAACTACGAGAAAACTAAAATTATGAAATTCATGCCGTATCAAAGGACAGGATTAACCCTAAACGTACAACACAACGGACGTAAAATAGAGGAAGTAGATTCTTTCGTACTCCTGGGAATAACAATGGATAGCCATATGACGTGGAAACAACACGTAAGTAAGGTTGTGAATAGGCTAAGCAGCTTCTCATATGCCCTCCGAGAGCTCCGTAAAAGCACAAATGAGCACTGCGCGCTTGTTGCGTACCACAGCCATGCTATGGCCTGGATACGGTATGGAATAGTTATCTGGGGAAACTCTACCGATATCACGAATGTAACCATACTGCAAAAACGTTGTCTTAGGATTATTTCATTAGCCGGTCGGAGAGATACTTGCAGAACGCTATTTCTGAAGTACCGTGTTCTCACCGTAACAAGCGTTTATATATTTGAGCTATGCAGACTTGTGAGAAAGTATAAACATTACTTTAAAAGGTTCGGAGACTTGTCGAGTCGGTATGCCTCTCGTCGTGGAGATGACTTGGTACTACCCCGTCCGCATCTGATGCTCTATCAGAATGGGGCGTACTACATGGCTGCGAAAGTGTATAACCATCTGCCGAAAAACCTAAAAGCCCTCCAAGGTAGTAAATTTGAGAAATCTCTAAAGAAGCTACTATTAATGGAACCATTTTACAGTATTAAAGAGTATTTTGATAAAAAATTCAATTTGACATACATGATTGATTGACTAATGGACTTATTTTAATTTGAAACTATATAATGCTATGTACTACCTATTGTTATTAATTCATATAAATATTAAGATATAATGTGTAAAGCGTATTTGCCATGACGTAGTGTAAATTGTGTATTATGTGTGCCTTATCTATAAAATAATCATAATAATTTCTGACATTTTGTTAATCATTTACTTTTTATTTTATTTAGTTAATTATTCTTAATGGCGTTTTATCTATTTCAATTAAGACTTGATTGATTGTAAATTCGCAATGCCTTAATGGTAAATTTGTGCAATTAGATTAAGACCTTACCTACTTAACTATTGAGCCTTATTGTAACAAATTTAGACGAATAAATGAATATGAATATGAATATGAATAACACTGTACTCCGACGGTTAGTTGATCTAAAAAATACTTAGCCGATGGAACGGTTCGCCGAAGATATTATTCATCGACGGTTGGAAGTCCGAATGAGTCCTTCGCCGACAGAACAGTTCGACGTAAACACACTTCAACGACGATTGGTTAAACGAAATTGAGTAAGTAATGATGTGATCTATATAAATGTGAGAAACGTCCGAATAACGGACGAGACAGTGTTATTGAAATGTCGTGTAACATCATACTTTCGTACACTTATTATTGAAGAGTGACGTCACAAGACAATAGGCTTGAACTTATCTAGACGCTGTTTATCTTTTTAAATACTTGATGATTGGATTAAGTAAGAAATACTTATCTAATGTTTTTTGGCAATTTATCTGACGGACTTAATAGAATTATTATATTTTTCACCAAGCCATCATCCCTTTTCTCAAAATACTTATTTGATCACTTACAAACTGGCGCGTTAAATGGCTAATAAGTAAAAATGGGAGTTAACGGAATTAGATTACCTTTTAATTGCCTGACGTTTCGACCGGGTTGCACCAACCGTGGTCACAAGTAGACTTGCACACTTGATGACGGATATGTTTAACAATATTAATTTTGTGTCTCTTTTTGCAAGTACTTACTTTGATTCATGAGGAATATAATTTTTCTCACCAATATTCACCACAACACCTTCTATACGGTTAAAAACATTTGAATTTGTGGTATCTTGGGGTAATAATCCCGATAACAAACATCGGATTACGGGGAACATCCCTAATCCCGACTAACTTGAAATTGGGATCCGTTAATAGTTGCCCGACTGAGATCTTTTAAGACCGAGACAGTGCCAACTAATTCGACGTAAGGGTGCAATAACAACTTAAGCATCCTTTGGTTAGAAGCAAATTTAGCAGAAATAAAATAATATTAGTAGTTACTGTTTGTGGTGAAACTCCTCCGAAACAGCTTGATCGTTATTTATAATTTTTGGTAAATATTTGGTGGGTATAAGAATAGGTCGTAAAGTATATTTCATACATCGCAATATATCTTTTATGTATATTTTCTGTGTCACGATGTTTGTCCGGGATGACCTCCGAAATGTCAGAGTCTGAAACTAACAATCCGATTTTAACTTTTATTTAAAAATGTCCCACAAGGTGGACTGGATTTATCTTTCAGGAATTTAATTACTGTACTGTCGAAAGTAGTCTTCACGTTTTATTTTTCTACATAACAAAGATACGAAGACGTTCCTTTCGCGTAAGCTGCCATCGCTACGTTGTTGCCGTCCTTTCTATTACTTAATAGATACACATTAAAATAACATACACTTTGTCTGACCCACTTAGATTTTCGGGTAAACACATTTAACTCTTCGACTACACTAAAGTTTAATTTGAAACGAAAGCCCGGAATAAATAATGGTTGGCAGATAAAGGGTTAGCACGTGCCAATAACTAATGCGGATTAGTGGTAACGATAATACAGGGCTCAGTAGGTAAGCTTATCGAGGATTTGGCTTCTATATAAATCTATTCGCAATACTTATTGACACTGGTATTACCTGTTGAACTTCTAACAAAGTTCATCTGTAAACCAGCAAATTATTGTTGTACTGATCTCTTCAAATTATTGTCGTATCGTAAAGCGTAAAAGACGTACAGTCATCATTTCAGAAGGAGATTACCTTTTAGTACAGTATCACAGCAAACCGCAGCGCTAGTTAGGAACTTTTAATACCTATTTGCCACCGCTATTATATAATGTTTGATTATCATGACAAGATACTAAAGTATTAATTTTGAAACAGTTTGAAACCGAGAGTACAGACTTTGAACGTGTAGAAATATAATTTTATCTACACTCACCATAAATATCGAATTACGATCTCGAAGGTGAACATAAAATGACATACTTTTTACAGATAATTACAATTAAATAAATAACTTTACGTTTATTTTTCTTGAAAATAACAAACATAAGACAAAACGGGAAGGCAAAGGGATGTAACATACATACAATTATTTGACTCCACCAGATAATTAGCAAAAAGGTACTGACATAACAAACAATTTTGTTGCCAGAAAAATCAATAAAGCCTTGCAATAATTTCACAGAAAGAGGAACAAGCAAACATTGATTAATTAGAATTCAAATTTAATTAAATGGAAAATTGGCAAACCCCCTCTTTATATTGTTCTTAGTGTGTAATTATTGAATTGGCTCGATTAGTCGCGTTAAATATCCTGCGCCTTCTTATAACTTCGCTGCATAACGCGTCACGGCGGACGGCTTCCAATTTGACTGTTCTGGCGGAACGCTTGTTAATTGGTAAAAATGCACGGATCTGTAAACGACGCGATCAAGCATATTCAAATGAAAAATTGAGAAAAAGGCACTTGTTTTGGAAAACGTAATAATTAGTCTTTTTTTGTTTCATTTCAATTTATGTATGAGTTTAAATAAAATAGTGTATGTACTGCACATAGCTTGGTATTAAAATACCAAGGATAAAATTAAAAAACTTGCCAAGGCTCTTGTTTGAACTCCCACTCGTGTTTTAATAACCCCTATTATGTAACAATTAGATAAACTACTATTGTGGCACTCCTTACCAGAAAGTGGCATTTACCGCACGCTACGCGTGTGAAATATCCTATTTTCTAGGCCTCTGTCCAGAAAGTGTGATTATTTATACGCGTTGACACAATTTTCTTGCATTTTTTGTTGACACAATGCAATCTGAGCCTTTTTTTGCCGCCCAAGGTAAGTACCTTGGGCGGCAAAAAAAGGCTCAGATTGCATACTTATCAAATACCTGCGATCTGAGATTTTTTTACCGCCCTAGGTAATAAATGTACTATTATGCCACTCTTGACTAGAAAGTTGCATTTTCCGAACAAACGCGTACGAAAAATGCAACTTCTTGGACAGGAGGTGACATGTTTTCTTACTTACGTCGGGCGGTAAAAAGGAAGCCTCATCATTTAATCGCCCTCGCCTTATCTTACCGCCCTAGTAAATAAATGTACTACACAATATTATAGTAGTAGCTTTATCGTAGAAGAAACAAAGCATTATTTAGTAGATAATACGTAGGTACTTTAATTATTGGATTTGTATAATATCTTACGTGTCGCAATTGCACATTGTGCTACCCATATATGCACGGCAATACCTTACAAAACCAACATTTGGCACAGTAATATCAAGTTTAGTGTGTTCTGTTAAGATTAATTGTTCCGGAATACCGGTTGCAGAGATTACAGCGAAGTTTCTGTTTAGACATCTATTCGAGGTGCTCACAGCAGCTTTGCCGATAAACGTCCTGTGCGAACTGGAAGCACAATGCTCTCTGATAGGATTACTGCTGCTGCGGAGAAATACCAACTAACTAAGAATTGGGTACTTAACACTTTATACATTTTATAAAAGTGCAGTCAGTGTTGCGACATTGAGCGCTCTACCATCTGTACCACGGTGAGTGCACTAAGCAGCTTTTTCTCTAATCCCACCATTTATCTTCCTTCCTTTTAAGGACTACGCGTGCTGGTCTACGTTTTCGCCGACGAACTGTAGCTACCATTCCAATGCGAACTAAGAAATTTGGCTACTCGTTTCTCTGTCCCTGCTGAGGCAGGAACCTTTTGGCCTCGCACAGAACGTTATGTGTACATACCTATAAGTTAAGTTGTATGTAAGTTTATTGTTATTTTAGTAGATATAATTGTTATTTTATCTTTCTTTTGTTTTTGTCCTGGCGAGGCCAATAAATGTTTTTCTTTCTTTCTTTCAATCAAGAAATGGAAAGCATTGCCAGCAATGGAGAGGGCTATGCTCGGAGTTTCACTGCGTTATCATATCAGATATGATGAGATCCGCAGGAGAACCAAGCTCACCGACATAGCCCAAAGAATTGCGAATCTTAAGTGGCAATGGGCAGGGCACATTGCGAGGAGAATTGACGGTCGTTGGGGCGGAAAGGTTCTTGAATGGCGGCCGCGTACCGGGAGACGCAGCGTTGGTAGGCCCCCCACAAGGTGGACCGACGATCTGATAAAGGTCGCGGGAAGCCGCTGGATGCGGGCAGCGCAGGACCGTTCGGGTTGGAAATCCTTGGGAGGCTTATGTCCAACAGTGGACGTCTCTCGGTTGATATGATGAAATGGGAAAAATATTTTAACGATCCGTATTTGCTGTTCTTCTATGTCTTTCCGACTGTTCGCGTTACCTGTAATTGTGAATTTGGAAAGTGATAGATATCTACATAACAAATTCGGAATTACCCTTATCACATTTGATATTCCGTAAGTGACAGGATCTTTAGGGTTCGTTCACGTCTCTCGTTTTATTTCGCAACGAGTACCTACACGCTTTACGCGACATCACACCCACCTGTCATTCAGGCCACCGATCCAAGAGCCAAATTAACCCGACACTATACCGAAGATATCCCGGACGTCAGCCTGTACGAGATTAGTGTAGCTCTTAAACAGCTTAAGAACAACAAGGCGCCGGGTGATGACGGAGTGACAGCGGAGCTTCTGAAAGCAGGTGGACGACCGGTCCTGAAAGCTCTTCAGAGGCTATTTAACTCCGTTATACTCGAGGGCAAAACGCCAGAGGCATGGCATGGCGGCGTGGTGAGACTCTTCTTCAAAAAGGGCGACAGGGCCCAATTGAAGAACTATAGACCCATCACGCTGCTGAGTCATGTTTACAAGCTGTTTTCAAGAGTTATAACGAATCGTCTCGCGCGCAGGTTTGACGACTTCCAGCCTCCCGAACAAGCCGGATTCCGAAAAGGCTTCAGTACCATAGATCACATACATACGCTGCGGCAGGTTATACAGAAGACCGAAGAGTATAACCTGCCATTATGCTTAGCGTTCGTAGACTATGAGAAAGCCTTCGATTCTGTCGAGACCTGGGCAGTGCTCCAGTCACTCCAGAGGTGCCACATAGACTACCGATACATCCAAGTGTTGCGGTCACTGTACGAAAACGCCACTATGTCAGTTCGCCTTCAGGACCAGAATTCAAAACCCATACAGCTCCAGCGAGGCGTGAGACAGGGTGATGTTATATCGCCGAAACTGTTCACAGCTGCGTTGGAGGACGCGTTTAAGCTTCTGGACTGGAGAGGGCTTGGCATCAACATAAATGGCGAGTACATGACTCACCTTCGCTTTGCAGATGATATCGTGGTTATGGCTGAGACCTTGGAAGACCTGGGCGCAATGCTCGACGATCTCTGTAGAGTCTCCCAACAAGTGGGTCTTAAAATGAACATGGATAAGACGAAAATCATGTCTAATATCCATGTTGCACCCACTCCTGTAAAGGTTGGAAGCTCTACACTGGAAGTTGTCGACGATTATGTTTACCTGGGACAAACAGTCCAACTGGGTAAGTCCAACTTCCAGAAAGAGGTCAATCGACGAATCCAACTCGGCTGGGCAGCGTTCGGGAAGCTACGCGGCATATTCTCGGCCCATCTACCGCAGTGTCTCAAGACGAAAGTCTTTAATTCGTGTGTGTTGCCAGTGATGACTTACGGAACCGAAACGTGGCCGCTTACAATGGGCCTCATAAGAAGGCTCAAGGTCACCCAAAGGGCAATGGAGAGGGCTATGCTCGGAGTTTCTCTGCGTGATCATATCAGAAATGATGAGATCCGCAGGAGAACCAAGGTCACCGACATAGGCCAAAGAATTGCGAACCTCAAGTGGCAGTGGGCAGGGCACATTGCGAGAAGGACTGACGGCCGTTGGGGCGGAAAGGTCCTCGAGTGGCGACCACGTACCGGGAAACGCAGCGTTGGTAGGCCCCCCACAAGGTGGACTGACGATCTAGTTAAGGTCGCGGGAAGCCGCTGGATGCGGGCAGCGCAGGACCGACCGGTTTGGAGATCCTTGGGGGAGGCCTATGTCCAACAGTGGGCGTCTCTCGGCTGAAATGATGATGATGATGACCTACACGTGTCCATCAAAATGATAGAATTCGAGTAAGCCAGAAAAAAAATTACACGTGTCTTCATGGGGAGGCATGAGATGACCGAAACACGGTTCCAAATGGGCTAAAATAGTTTGGGACTAATGATAGCAGAGAATTTTATTTAATGTGCAATAGACACTTATCAAAGGTTATAAAATCTTCTCCATGAAAAAATACAACTGTATTTTTGAGTACAAGAAATACTTACTACACTAAAATAGGTATGTTCCTTAAAAGAAAGCAAAATATCTTCAATTGGAATTCTTGCTATCTCGCTATTCAAACATTATTGTCTTACCTTAAATAGAACTCATGAAATCTTGTCTTCAATATTTCTTAGCAAGAGTCTTAATTTCTATTACCTATTTCCTAAATTTTATTTTAGAGTCATTACAGATATTCAATCTCAAGTCCTATGAATGTTGTAAGGCATGTACACATTGTGTTAGTGTGTGTAACCTCAGGAGCGCTCAGTCTCTATACAGATGTTAAGAAATGCAACCTTATTATGAGTGTGTCCATAAAGAATAGGACTATGTGTTTTTTGAGTTGTCTTTTTTTTTGTGACTTTCTTCAATGTAAAAATAATAAAATAATGTTGGATTAAAAATAATCTCTTATCCTTTTACCTATTTCGACATCACGGAATCCTTATTTCAACTCAAAGAGTTAATTTTAAATGTGGCGACCGTGACAGGACTAAGCCGTGATGTCTTCAGCCGAAGAAAATATTAAAAAGGAAAGATCAGTCGCGAGACGGATATTCACCAGGCATGCTAACGAACTTGTGGCAAAATTAAATGAGGAGGATATCCGAGTAGACTCAGAGTTAACCTCGTTATTTCTTTGACAAAAGGAGCACTCGTCATACCTACAGGAGTTGGATGCCAAATTCAAAGAATTGGTGCTGAAAACTATCACAGAAGACGATTTGGAGAAGGAAATAGAGGATGCGCTAAAATACAAAACAAAATGGTTCCAAATAAAAGCAAAATATGATGAAGTTGTCGCTAAAAGCGAGAACCCAAAGGTTTCAACTTCGTCTAATAAAACGTTCACTTTACCAAAATTGCAGTTGCAATCCTTTGATGGTCAGCTTCGCAATTGGTTAAATTTTTGGGGACAATTTAGAAAAGTGCACGAAGATGTCCAGTTAGACGACATAGACATATACCAGTATCTTGTGCACAGCATGCAAAGCAGTACAGAGGTTAAGACATTAGTAGAAAGCTTTCCACCCACTGCCTACAAAGAGTGTGTAGAGCAGTTAAAGGCAAGATATGCAAGGGAGGATTTATTGATTCAGGTGTACGTGCGTGAGCTGTTGAATTTGGTGTTATTTCAGAACTGCATATCAAAATGTTACACAGCTCTACGATCAACTAAACGCACAGCTACGAGCACTGGAAACCTTCGGCGTCACTAAGGATAAGTATGCAGCATTCCTTTTACCTATGATCGAGTCGTCTTTGCCAGAAGACACAATCAAGGCGTGGGAGCGTTACAAAGGAATTTACAAAGATGTTTCCGAGGAGATGGCGAAATTGCTCTTGTTTTTGAAGAAAGAAGTGGAGAGTGAACAGCGCATGGAGATGGCGAAGAAAACGTTCAGATCCGATAACACGTTTATTGATCCCAATGCCGTAACAAAAATGCAGACTGCTGAATCCCTCTATGTTAATAACAAACCGAAGGAACAAAAGATAGCAACTTGTGTGTGGTGCGATAAAGAAACTCATGCGAGTATAGAGTGCTATAAAATATATAAAATGGATATTGAACAAAGAAAACAGTATCTAAGTAATAAAAAGATATGCACAATCTGTTTGAGAAAAGGGCACCATGCCACGGTGTGCCGATCGGGTGTAAAATGTTTATTCTGTCAGAAACGACACTCTATGATATTATGCGAGAGACAGGAAATGGAGAAATCAGCAGAACCTGAACAAGAGAAGGCGTCAACTTCATCAACGTTATCGGCCTCTATGAATAATAAAAGCGACACCTTACTGCAGACTATGTTAGTGAAAGTTGAAAATAACAATAAAGAAATTTCCGTTCGGGCTTTACTAGATTCAGGATCGCAGAGAACATACATCACGCAAGAGGTTATTGACAATCTAAATGTTCCATCTACAGGTTCGGAATTTTTGACGCACGGACTTGTTGGTGGTTTGACTACGAACAGCAAAGAATATAATATTTATGACGTATGTGTCAAAAATATAAACAATAATTTTTCGTGTGTCATGCAGGCAATTTGTCAACCGCGTATATGTGGCGATAAAATTCCATTTGTAGATAGGAAAGATAAAAAATTATGTAAAGTATTACAAAAACATGGTATTACTCTAACAGATACACACAATATCACAAAGGTAAGTTTACTTGTTGGAGCAGATTATCTCGGTAGTATCTTAACTGGGTCCTTAGTTGATTTACAAAACGGTTTGGTAGCACTTGAGACAAAGTTGGGATGGACGATACAAGGAAGACAAGCATGTGTGAATGTTAGTAGTTGTAGTATTAGTAATATTTTACATAGTAACTGTAGTGATGATAATTTAACAGATTACTGGTCTCTGGAGTTATTAGGAATAAAAGACCCGACGGAAGTCAAGTCAAAGTCAGAGCAAGAGATTGAGATTATGGCGAAGTTCAAAGAAAATATCAAGAGGATAGACTCAAACAGGTATGAAGTCAAACTACCTTTTAAAGTCAATTTTGTTGATCTATTGCCGAATTTTAACAAAGCTAAGTTAAGACTGGAATCTATGACAAGAAAGCTTTTCTATTTGAGAAGGTTTCAGGACTATGATTCAGTGTTTAAGATGTGGTTAGACTTAGGTATTATCGAAATAACAGACATTGAACCAGAAATAGGTCATTTCTTGCCCCATCGACCAGTGTTCAAAGAACAAAACCTTACAACTAGTGTAAGGCCGGTTTTCGATGCATCGGCAGTAGACAAGAATGGTTTAAGTCTTAATATGTGTTTAGAAAAGGGAGTGAACCTTATTGATCGCATACCAGACTTAATTAATAGTTTTCGATTGGGAGCAGTGGCGATGACAGCAGATATTGAGAAGGCGTTTCTGCAAATTAGTATTGAACCAGAGGATCGTAAATTTTTAAAGTTTTTATGGTATGAAAACGATTCACTACAAAAAATTATTGCATATAAACACTGTCGAGTAGTTTTTGGCCTTACATGTAGTCCTTTTCTACTAGCAGCTACAATAAAACATCACTTAGAAGGAATAGACAAATACCCCTTCAAAAAGACAGCACAAGTGTTAGAAAGGTCATTTTACGTCGATAACTGCGTATTGAGCTTAAATAGTGACACAGAAGCAGAGCAGTTCAGGCGCGAGGCTAAGTCAATCATGGAGGCAGGTAAATTCAATTTAAGAATGTGGGTAACCTCGAATGGTATCAACGAAACAGGCAAATCACCTTTATCACTGCTCGGTATCATTTGGGACCCAATTTGCGATGAGATGTACTGTAGTATAGACGCATTACCTTGCCATGACAAAACAAATGTTCTTTCAAAAAGAATACTATTGTCTCTCACACAGAGGATTTTCGATCCTATAGGGTATACTTGTCCTGTCTCGCTAGTGCCGAAGCTAATTTTGCAAAGCACGTGGCGCCGAAAAATTGATTGGGATGAGGAATTACCAGAAGAGTTAGTCAATCAGTTCATGGAGTGGTATAGCCATATTAAACGACTAAACGCATGTAAATTACCTCGGCGATTATCGAATAGTAATATATCAGAATGTTCCGTAAGTTTACATTTATTTTGAGATGCAAGTAAAGACGCTTATGCAGCTTGTATATTTATTAGGACAGAGAAGGACAGTCAAGTTACCGTAAGGCTGGTTGTGGCAAAATCACGAGTAGCGCCACCTAAGCAGATAACTATCCCGAGATTGGAGTTAATAGCGGCATGTATGGGCGCTCGTTTGTTAAAGAATACACGTAGAAGTCTATCACTTCAAAATTACCATGAGTATTGCTGGACAGATTCTGGTGTAACTTTATGCTGGATAAAACGAGATTTACCATTAAACACATTTGTAGGGAATAGGATAAAAGAAATAAAGCAAACTACAGATGTTAACAGTTGGTATCATATTTCAGGCGAGAACAACTGGGCCGATTTAGCTTCCAGAGGCTGTAATGCAAAGCAATACATTGATTGTCGGTGGTGGGAAGGTCCGTCGTGGCTGCGATCACCGCAAGCATGTTGGCCACACTCGAAGCTAAATGTGAAAGAGGAAGACGTGTCCCTGGAAACAAAGAAGAATACTATTAGTGTAAATGTTTGTACTATGACACTAGAATCACAGAATTTATTTGTAGAAAGAATTCAAGGCTATTATTCGAAATATTCTAAGCTAATAAGAATGGTAGCTTGGATGTTAAGATTTGTTCATAATTCAAGAAAATCAAATAACAGAATGAGAAATGAACTAACGTTCACAGAGTATGAAAAAGCAGAACTCACTGTAGTTAAATTGATACAAACAACTAGCTTAAGCAGGATGGAAAAAAAGATTGAGAATTTAGCTAAATACTATGATTGCAACGGTCTAATTAGAGTTAAGACTAAATTATTACTAACTGACTTACCTGAGAGTGTAAAAACTCCTTACTTACTTCCTGGAGATAGTAAAATTGTTACAATGATGGTGCGACAGCGACATATACAACTACAACATGCTGGCAACAACCAGTTAATTACTGATATACGATCAAGATTTTGGGTGATTGGAATCCGAAGAGCAGTAAAATCAGTAATAAAAAATTGCATGGTATGTAAGCGATATAGTGCGAAACCAGTCGAATCGCCGACTGCACCATTACCGCTAGAACGCATCTTTAGTTCAGTTCCGTTTCAAACGACGGGAGTGGATCTTGCTGGTCCTTTATTTCTTCGAGAGGGAGACAAATGCTGGATAGTACTATACACTTGTGCTACATATCGTGCTATACACTTAGAATTAACAAGGTCTTTGTCAACGGAAGCTTTTATCATGACGTTACGAAGGTTTATCGCACGTCGAGGGCGTCTTGATAACATGATGTCAGATCAAGGCACAAATTTTCACGGTACCAGAAATCTCTTTATAGCTCTGAATTGGGAGGAGATTCAAAAGTACTCTACTATTCGTCGTATTAACTGGAAAATGAATGCACCTTCTGCCGCCTGGTGGGGTGGATACTGGGAGAGACTTATACGTATTATGAAGGATCTGTTGCGTCGAGTATTGGGCAGAGCTGCGTTATCCTATGACGAACTTTACACGGTTTTGTGTGACTGTGAGTCCATTATGAATGGAAGACCGCTGACTTATGTAAATAATGATAAGGCTGAGTATTTTGAACCTTTAACGCCAGCCCATTTCATTCAGCCAATACAGAATAGTGATGTGACTGACTTGGATTGTATCGACTCGGTTAGTCTCAATATACGTGTACGATATTTACAAAAACTTAGAGAAGATTTTCGGCAGCGTTTCAAGACTGATTATTTGACTGAATTAGTTCAAAAGGGGAATGAGAAAAGTGACGAATTAAAAGTTGGAGATATTGTGTTAATCGAAACTCAAGAGAAGCGTATTAAATGGCCTCTAGGTGTAGTATATGAGTTTTTAACGGGAAGAGATGGTGTAAATAGGACGGTAAAAGTAAAAACGGCTTCAGGATTCAAAATAAGACCTGTACAGAGATTATATAAATTGGAACTATCACAGGTAACCATACCACCTGAAAATACGCGTGCAGCAGATAATTTAGGGAAAGGTGAGGAGGAGAAATCCCCGTGTCGTACGCGAAGCGGACGAGAGGTAAGGATGCCTAGTAGATTTAATGTGTAGCAAATGAATTTAGGTTAAAGGTAAACAAGTATTAATTAGGTTTTGATTTTTAGTTCACCTATATAAAAGTTAATTAGTTATAGTGATGTTGACCATGTTTTTGGAATACAAAGAAATACGGCAGATTAGTTTTTCGTTTTCGCTCGGAGGATGTTAAGAAATGCAACCTTATTATGAGTGTGTCCATAAAGAATAGGACTATGTGTTTTTTGAGTTGTCTTTTTTTTGTGACTTTCTTCAATATAAAAATAATAAAATAATGTTGGATTAAAAATAATCTCTTATCCTTTTACCTATTTCGACATCACGGAATCCTTATTTCAACTCAAAGAGTTAATTTTAAAACATACATGCACGCGCTTATTAGTACACGTCACTATTACAAGCGGAGCCAAACGAACTTCGTAAGAGAGAATATGGCCTAAAATACTTTTATATTTAGTTTGTGTTTGGAAGCCATTGTAAACATTTATCTTATCAACAACATGAGAAGTGGCTTTTCTAATGCAAGAAAAGATAGATAGAACAAAATTGAACACAGATGATAATTGAAAAGAGGATTACCTATCGAAGGTTTTAATTAAAGTATTTTATCAATCTTCACTTTTCCTAAGCTCTTAGAGAAATTCGGTCCTATAATATTGCTACGATTCCAATACAGTGTTAATCAAAGTCCATTGCACTACACAATAAATTTTCATTTGCTGATTTTAAGTAAATCTAAATATCTTTTAGTTGATGTAGGCCACAGGGGACTAGCCACTTGAATTCGGATCAGCCTGAACTAGGATATTACCTCCATATTGCAGATGACCACAGTCAAATAACACTACATTTTTGTCGTATTGTGTTTCTGTTGGTGAGTGAGACTACCAGTGCTCCATGGGGTAGGGAAGGGGACTATTGTTGGCAGAGCGCGATTAGAGTCAGTGCTGCGAGCTTTTATAGAATACGGTGGCTACTTACCACCAGACAGGCCATATGCTTGTCTGCGATCCACTTAACACAAAAAAGAGAAAGTTTGGTCACATCGGCATAGTTCCTCGAAATGGGAACATCCGTGCGTAAGCACATCTTCACTACGGGAGACCGGAATATAATTACACTCCTTTTGACCTTCCAAGTGTTAACTTACCAGGTTTGCATAGCTCCCCACTTATGAGTGTGACCCTTTATTGTGACCCTTTTTGATGTGACTCAACGGCGCGGAACAGCAACGGTCCTACTCCGCTAAAATCCACCGGTACCCTCCTTATGGGGGCGTTTTGGGATTAGCGCACGTAGTGTGCGCTACTACACCAAAACGACGTATGAGTATGACCCTGGGGTTGTGTTTCTTGACAGCAGCTCTTGGTCTACATCTTACCAGAAGGCAATTGATGATATGATCGTCATCAACAGCTCCTATAATTTCCCCACCGAGGGGCTCGAGTCCACCCCACATTAGGGGCGATTAGGCCTTAGTCAACCACGCTGGCCAAGTGCGAGTTGGTTGACTTCACACACAACCTAAGAATTTCTTCATAGGTGTGTGTCCTGGTTTCCTCACGATGTTTTCGTTGTTTCGTTCGTGTTAATAGGATGATATGATGGTATCAACTATTGAAACCGTTTATCATTGAGGGAGTGTCAAGGACTGTAATCCTATCACTAACTGTCGTATTGATTGTGTCTACTGTGTTTTAGCTTTCGCTACCATCTAGCTTAGGGATACGATTGGTCACGTGTTTTAACGAACCGTATCGCCACCTTTTAGTATAAAAAAGAGGCGATGCGCTACGGCCAGTAGCTGTTTCGTAGCGTTCATAAAAAAGGCGTCCTTGCGTCCGGCAAACCTTGTCGATCCCTTACATTTTGTTCTTAACGAAATTTATTATCGTTGATTTGTTGCTTTGTCTAAGCCATAGATATAGGAAACTGTACATCGGAAATTTGAAAGAGAAAGAGCATACTAACGCGTATAATATTAACTAGATAGATAGATGAGACCATTTCACGTACACGCATGCGGACCAAGTCGGCCTGTCAGTCACGTAGAAAGACAACAACTGTCAGATTTCAGTACTATTTGTCACGCACACATGCGCATTACTTACATATTAGCTATTTTTTTCGTTCCCGCCCTATAGGTATAGTCGATTCATTGCTTAGACAATTCTTTATCTAAGATTCATTGCCAATCTATAAGCGTCAGTAGTTATAAATCTATGGTGTCATTTTATCACACACAAAAACGTAGTAAACGTTAGAGCTCGTTTCAAGCAAACCGGGCACAAATGCATTCCAAAACTCAAAACTCAAACTCTAACATTTATTGCATCTAGGTGGTATTATGGGTATATAATTAAGGTTTACAGAACCATGACATGACCCTGAGAAGGGCACCGCTACACAATAGACAATATTTGGTAACAATATCACTACCTTCTACAAAATTACAATTAATTTGATAAAAAATATTAAATTATTCTCATCGTTGGACATACATTATTAATTTGGTAAAAACTATTAAATTATACTTATTATTGCAAAATACAATTGTAAATATTAGTATTGGAATTAATTAAATTACATTATTATAAATTATTTCTATTGTTATTAAAATTACAATTACCTACTTTGCTAAAAAGATTAAATTATTGTTATTATTGCAAATACTTTATTAATTTGATAAAAACTATTAAATTGTACTCATTATTGCACTTCATTTGTAAATATTAATATTAGTATTTGAATTAATTAAATTACTTTATTATTCCTGGGGATGGACCTCTGGTTTTGATTTAGGTGGGGGTAACAATTGATGCGTAGGAGTCTAAACGCTATAGTGATCAATTACCAAGCTTTTAGGGGGCTCCAACAAAAACCAACTTTATTTCCACATCTACGTATTTGTTAACCTGTAATCTTCATGATCTTAAGAATAAGAACTACTTAAGTCACAGCAAGCCAGACAGAAAATTCGAGCAACACAAAATAAATAATACTAAGACATATAAATGAGATATATTTCGTTTTCAGGTTATGACATTGAAATAGTGATTCTCATTGTATTACAAAGGGCAAAAGAAAAATCTGTATAGGTATCAAGACAGGCGTTATTACGAAGGTGCCTCACCTAGTGTCTGTGTCTGGCACTGTCACAAACAAAAGCTATTCATAAAAAAAAACATATTTTCGTAAAGAAGTATTATGTGCTTATAAATAACAAAGGTCTGAGGTACGTCAAACACACAAGTGCGAGGTACAATAGGTTACAGCGAAAATTTTCTCAATGTTTATTTATTTTTCGACAAACTGTCTGGCTCCTAAAGCTGACGCCACACCGCTGACGTGTGCGTTGCGAATTTATGTCAAATAATTATGTGTACATTCGCCAGTACAGATTGTGGCGATTCCTGGCCACTAACGTTTAGTTAGATTAATCACAGATATTATACTTGTTTAATTATCGATCTTGATTAAATTACTGGTCACAAGTCTTTCCAGTTGAGCTAAATAATGTTGTATTATCCTGATGCTGCTATCTCGCAAAACGATCTTTTAAATACGAAATACAGTAAAAGACCTCTTTGTGAGCTAAAAAAACCTTTAAAAAAACATTGACGGACCATAGCGGGCTGACTAGGCATACGGCGTGTATGGGACTCACCTGGTGCAGAACAATGCCGGTCCTACCATTTAAAACCACTGGTACCCTCCTCAGCCCTTCTAGAGACGTTTTGAGGTCGGCGTACTTTACGTAGGTACCATTTCAACAAAACGTCCCCGGGGAGTTAAGACAGGCTATATATAAAATAATAAATATTTAGCGTCTACTATAAACAATGAGAAAAGAATACTATCTGATATGATATCATACATTGTTGTTCCAGAAATAAATAAAAAAAGACACGACTATATGGGCTCAGGTATCTTTGTCAAATTTGCCATTTAAAAACTTCACCAAACATGAGTAATGTTTTAGTGCAATTTTCAAGAAAGTAAAAATACCGAAGACGTGACTGTATGGGCTAGATCCCTTTCATCATATCATCATAACAGCTTTTATAATTCGACCCACTGCTGGGACACAAGGTTCCTCCTTTTCATCGAAGGAGGTGTAGGCAGTAGTCCACCACTTTTGTTGAACGGAGTATAAGGTGATCAATACCCCTTTGCTTATCCGTTAGTCGCCTTCTACGACACCAATTGGAGGATAGGGGGTGATGCTATTCTACTCTGCCGGCATCACATGGCTACCCCTTTGCCTTCCCTTAAATAGGGAGAGTTAAATAACATAAAACTCATTCTTTCAATTATTTGAATTTAATACAACCTCAAAATGACTTGAAAAATGATATAGAAATATTATAATTTCTAAAAACTCCCCTAAAATAATTTCATGACATTTTCTTCACATAAATTATAGATTTTTCCCAGTCTTTAGCACTTATTCTTATTATTATTCATTAAGCACAATCATGGTCAAGTCCCATACCAAATTGGGCATTCTCCTTTGATATTTAAAAATAACTACCGTAGTTCGTTAACTAAATAACTGCCTTGGGTATAACGTAGAAGTTATGCTTAAAATGTTCATAACAAAGATAAAGTTTGTTTGACATGCCTGCTCATGAAGGGTCCCCTAAAACGCCAGACACAGCCGTAGAACGATTGACGTCAACAGATACATTTGATAGTTATATGACTGTAACCGAACTACTAGAAATTATTATCTTTAGAATAAAACAAATCTCCTACAAATAAATAATAAATGGAAAACGATCTTTACGTGACTGTAGTTACCCATGAAAATAACGATTCACGAAATCTCGTTCATTATTTCTAAAGCATCTAAATTAAGATATACTATCGAAAGAAAATCCAATAAAACCCTATTAATAATGTATTGCTCTTGAATCGCGCTACCAAAATTGAGTGTGATTATTTTATTTTATGTTCGGTACTATGTTACTGGACACTCGAACTTGGGTAAATTCTAAAGTTTTTTGGTAACATCTAATATTAGCCAATAGGCAAAACTCAAAGCTCTACTTGGCAATAAAAAAGAGGGTGTGTATTAATGTACCTGTGTAGTAATATATTCGTCCTTCATTGCTTTCAATTTTATTGGGGTTGGTGTAGAATGTCTTGTTATCGATATACCTACTGCTAAAGGTTTTGGCATTGAAAATGAAAAAAATAAGTTCTTTCTTTAAATAGATTTGGCTAAGTACTTTTTACTACTTGGATAGTCTAGTAGTCTGTCTGGCTGCCCCTGACAGTATGCCATTAGGTCCTTTATTCGGATCTGCTCGAATGATCCCAAGGTGCGATGATCTGTCTATAGTTTATAAATTACCTTAATTGCCTTTAAAAACCATTAAGACTTGGGAAATCTTAGATTTACCATAGTTCGAGATTTGACGCCAACAGATACAATAATGTACAGAAACTCTAAGATAGCCTTCTATAAATAGTTCGTTACAAATATCTCACCGTCAATTAGGTAGCTCTTAACGGATTACTGCACTATTCTTTTACTACTGAACATTTTTCAGGGCGTGTTTCAGCTTTTACTAGCTCGATACGTGCAAAGCCTGTAAGCTGTATTACAGATTTTTACCTAAGACACAATAACGAAGTCCGTTGATTGGAATTACTGTTAAAGATAGTGTTGTGAATTATTGTTGTAGTTATCTTTTTATTATAGTTTGTAATTTTCGAGTACTACCTACTTTCAAAACCACTATTTTAATTTTGAAAATCCTTACTTCCTTATCCTTATCCTTATCCTTATCCTTATCCTTATCCTTACTAATATTATAAATGCAAAAGTAACTCTGTCTGTCTGTCTGTTAAGCTTTCACGTCTAAACTACTGAACTGATTTTGATGAAAATTTGTACAAATATAGATTAGATCTCTGGGAAGGACATAGGCTACTTTTTATCGCGAAAAAAAGGTTGAATGGGTTGAAATAGTGGATGAAAGTTTGTATGGAAGTTCGTAATTTTTGAAGATAGAACCATGAAACTTTGAATTTAGGCACTTCATAAGACAGAAAGAAATATTTGTTCTAAGATTTTTGAAATTTTGACCTGTATGGGGGTGAAATAGTGGATGAAAGTTTGTATGGCAGTTCGTCATTGTTAAAGATAAAACCGTGATACTTTGAAATTAGTGACTTAATAAGAAGAAAGAAAAAATATTAGTTCTAGGATTTTTGAAATTTAGCCCCGTGTGGGGATGAAAATTTGTATGGAAGTTCGTCATTGTTAAAGATAAAACCAGAAAGGCAGCCAGAAAGTGATCGGGCATAACACCGATAGGGCCAGAACCCATGGTTCCTCTCCCGGTAAGCTGGTTCAAAGGTAGGATTATAGAACACTCCCATCTGGAACACGATAAATATTGGAACACCTTAGAGACATGCCGACAGGCGAGATTACTTCTACCGCATATCGACCCAAGGTTCTCTAAGAAATTGCTACAGCTAAAAAGATACCAGTTACGTCTAATCACAGGCGCAATTTCGGGTCATAGCAACTTTAACAAACATCTTTTCAATATAGGTGTGACAGACAGCCCACTGTGCAGAGCCTGCATGGCGGAGGAAGAAACAGCCGCTCACGTCCTGCTGGAGTGCAGAGGAGTGGCAGAATACCGGGCTCGCTTCCTCGGGTCGCCGAGGAGCGGCCAGGAGTTGCTAGGCAACCCCAAGGCGCTAGGCGACTTCCTGGCAGAGCTGGGATGGCTGGAGTGATCCGGTCCACACCCTCCGACGCAAAATAGGCGCATCAGCCGTCGAGTTGCGGAAACTGCCCGTACGAAGAAGAATAAGAAGATAAAACCATGAAACTTTGAATTTAGACACCTGATAAGAAATAAAGATCCAATCCAAGATGGCGGTTGTGACTTTTTAATATAATATCGATACGGGTATCATTTTCGTGGTTTTCGGAGGTCCAGATTCCTAAAACACCATCCATTTTTAGATCCAAGATGGCGGACGCGACTTTTTAACATAATGTCAATATGAGTATCGTTTTCGTGGTTTTTAAGGGTCCGGATTACGAATTAAACATCTATTTCGAGATCCAAGATGGCGGACGCGACTTTTTAATATAAAATCGATATGTGTGGTTTTTTAAGGTCCCGATTCCTAATACACCATTCATTTTGAGATCCAAGATGGCGGACGCGAATTTTTAACATGTCAATATGGGTATCGTTTTCGTGGTTTTTGGGGGTCCGGATTACGAATAAAACATCTATTTTGAGATCCAAGATGGCGGACGCGACTTTTCCACAAAATGTCAATATGGGTGTCATTTTCGTGGTTTTAGGGGGTCCCGATTCCGAATACGATATCTATTTCGAGATCCAAGATGGCGGTTGCGACTTTTTAATGTAAAATCGATATGGATATCATTTTCGAGATTATTGGGTATTCTGACTCCGAATAAAACATCGATTTTGAGATCCAAGATGGCGGACGTGACTTTTTAACTTAATAGGAATATGGGTATCATTTTCGAGGTTTTCGGGGGTCCTAATTCCAAATACATCATCTACGTCGAGATCCAAGATGGCAGATGGGACTTTTTAACATAAAAGCGATTTGGGTATCAATTTCGTAGTTTTCGGGGGTCGCGATTCCAAATACGTCATCAATTTCTAGATCCAAGGTGACGGACGCTACTTAACTTATTATTAATATGGATATCATTTTCGTGGTTTACAGGGTTCCATTTTGAGATCCAAGATGGCGGACGTGAATTTTAAACTCGATATGGGTATCAGTTTTGTAGTTTCCGGAGGTCTCAAAATGGATGCTGTATTCGGAGTCAGGATTCAGAATACAGCATCCATTTTGAAATCCAAGATGGTGGACGCGACCATTTAGCTTAATCGCTTTCACGCCTAACACCTGAACCGAATTTAATGAAATTTGGTACAAAAATAGACTAAACCTCGAAATGGAATAAAAGCTACCTTTTTATGAAAAAGGGAATGAAGGGGTTGAAATATGAGATGACAATTTTTATGCGATTTCTCATTACCGAAGATAAAACCATGAAACGCAAATATTTATTCTAGCGTTTTTGAAATATTGACCCATGTGGGGATGAAAAGTTGCGTGTAAGAAGCAAAGGATGGAAAAACATAATGGTAGATTGTAAAAATGCCATTTTGTATGTGTGTTTTTTGCATAATAAGTACCTACACAAAAAAAATGCTGCCTTAAGTAACTATTCCACGCGTACGAAGTCGCGGGCAAAAGCACAAATGCAAATGCAAAGGCACTAACCCCGACAACCTAAATGCATAATGACTAAAATTTAAACTGGGGAGCTAGTGTCATCTGCCTGTCTAATTGTCTATCCTTATTGAGAGAAACACAAGAAAAACAATCACGCATCGCTTTGCATCGCGGTTTCCCATCTTATGTCGCGTAGGTAGCTCAAAGGAGAGTTAAGCCGCTTCGCTTTGTATGAAAGTTGTAGTGATAACATCTAGTGCAACCCACGGACACGCTACAAATGAAATGACGTCATTGGTACTCTTATGTGCTGATCGTATGTCTCGCACATAGTTCAACGCTGCACACGCTGCTTATGATAAGCACACTGGGGCTGCGATATGCACGGCAGCTGCGTGGGTCGTCGTATATTATAATTTATTATAATATAATGTTTTTCGCTACCAACATTACTCTTCCATTTTCTTACCGTACTCCCATTTATTAAGGGGGTCGGTGCAATATGCCTTGATATCGACAGTACTGCTTAAGGATTTGGAATTCGATTTTTACGATCGGCCACCTGCCTAACACCAACCCTCCTTGGAAACGACTGCTATCTTTTGACAGCACCCGGGACCACCAACTTAATGTGCCTTCCAAAGCACGGAGGAAAATCGAATCGAAAAATAATGCTACCAACATCACTCATTTGTTACAATATACTCTAAATCTTGTCATTTCGACAGATATCCTATACAAAACAGTGTATCAAAATTCTACCGTTACCAAGGGAAACTGTCGATAGTTATGTTGCTGAGGCCCGTCATCTTAATATATATAAATCTCGTGTCACAATGTTTGTCCTCAATGGACTCCTAAACCACTTAACCGATTTCAATCAAATTTGTACACCGTGTGCAGTTTGATCCAACTTGAGAGATAGGATAGTTTTTATCTTGATAAGTAGTCATTTTTTTTTACTGCAGATACAATGTAACAGGTCAGTAGTATGAAATTACCACAGCAACGCGTGGCCGGGCAGCTAGTATATAATATGTAGCATCACCTAGCGACTTTTAGTACCTAATTTCTAGATATTAATCTGTGGAGAACTCCGTGGGTTATACATTCATCAACTCTGCTATTAATGTGCATCACATAACTTATGCATCACATTAATGTATGACTGTTTGTTATTCCTAAATAAATAAATAAAAAACTCTATATTAAAAATCTATATAAAGCACTACAATTTATTATTGTAGTACAATTTCATAAGTTATCAAATAACGCACAGATTCTTACCAGTCCGGCGCTTTAGAGTGGTTCCAGTAGTACTCTAAAGAGGAAAATATCAGATGTCATGGACAAGGAAAACATTAAATATTTGTCTTTTCAATTCGCCAAATGAAAATTATAATTCTGAATCCTTATTTAATTCTATACTCTCTACGTATCGACGTCATTACGTAATGGCGCCGAATGTTCACTGAGTATTATAAAAATCATATTCATTATGCTTGAAATTGTATAAAATTCTTGTTTCTAATGATAAAAATTCAGTTAAAGCGTCACCAAGATGTTTTTTATTTAAATTTTGTTTACGGCAATGAAATTTTGGGACCTTTTCAAACAATTAATTGACCTTGATAGATAATCGTAAATGCGTGCGATGCCGGCAAACACGGATGAAGAACAGGTAATTAAATGCATTGTTCCACGACAAATTAACAAACTACCGCCAAAATTACGAGATAATTTAGATATAAAAACTATTATATATTATAAGCTTATAAAAAAGAACTACATATTCTATGAAAACATATGCTAAATGCGATGCTCAGTTCTTAACAATAATATGTCGTGCAATATAATAAGTAACAAAGTATATCATGCAATATTAATAAAAGTTTTTACATGGAAAATTTATTTTGTTTATTGCCCAAATAAATAAAACATTATTATGTAGCCTGAGCTACTTAATGCTAATTCTACAAGTGCTCACTCTTGGACCAACAAAGATTTTGGGGCAAATTACTCTAATTCCGATGTTATTTATTCTAAATTTTCCAAGCGCGCTTTCTGTTTCCATTACAAAGCTACCTTACTCTCTCTTATCTAATGGTATATAACAAAATTTGTCAAATATAATCCTTTAATAAAATGTTAATCCTAATCGCATTACACAGCCCTAACAATCTGCTCTTGAATATTTTTCATAGCGCTGTAGATGGCAGCCTCTGCTCGCCCGAACACGTTTTAAGTAGATATTGCTTGAGGCCAGACAGGTTATTTGCTGTTATTGAGCCTCTACAAGCTTTATATTTTGTTGGCGAATAAAGCTCTATCGGTTTTTAATTTTGCTGCTACACTGCTCTTTGCCATGCTCTCGTAAGTTATTGATTCGCTTATCATTTTATATTAAAAGGTGCTTAGGTATTCTTGATGACTTGACTTATCCTGAGATCACCTCTGATAGCTACTAGCCTAACTGTAATAACTAGGAGCTTTGAGCAATCCTATTGTTAACTAAACTAAGCGCAAATTAATGTTTGTGATTTGATACTATTGTGAACAGAGGCGGAGAAATCATTAAGTCGGAGATAAGGGTAGAGTGATGGGTGATAACTGAAACTTTCAGAAACAAAAAATTGAGGAAAAAGCATAAAAATCCATAAATCAACTAATAAAAAACAAGCGTCGCTTAAATATCGTCGTTTTAATTTAAACCAAAAACAACTTTCTTTGGCCTCATTTTACAATAGATACTTATTACATATCATTTCGTTTTTCAAACAAGAAAGGTCACCTAGTAATCAGCAAATCGACAAGTTTTTCTTTCTTCCTTTGTTTTGGCTCTGAACAGCATGCCATTGAATACTACGAGTTACGTACGTTACTGTTACTTACGTTACTGATATTCCTCGAACTGCAATTCGGATTTTTACGCCGTGGTGGCTGTCGTGGTGGAGAGTTCAGAGACACTCTGGGTCAAATCATGTTAAAGTTAGTAAATAATATAATCCACGCTCACACCAATTATCTAACCCATAGTAAGTGTCATTAAGAACTTGTGTTATGGGAACTAGATAACGAACATTTTTAATATACTAATTTTAGATATTTTTATAAATAAACTTAATTAAATATATAAACAACCATGACTCTGCAACAAATATTCGTGTTCGTCACACAAATATTTGCTGCTACCAGGGTTCGAATCCGTACCGCATGAAGGCGGCTATATTGACCACTCCACCAAGACGGTATCCAAATAAAAGAAAAAATATTTGTTAAGTAGGTGACTAATTGTTGTGAGCGTGATATTTTATAAGTATGCAATCTGTTTGATTTTCGTTGGTTATTCTTAACAAAGGCTCTGAATGATACTATTAAAATACCTATATAAATAATTTCTTGAGCTCAAATCACTTTTTATAGCTGTTGGCCGTAGATATCCTTTACAGAGCAGCCTGAGATTTTTTAAAGGCGAGGACTTTATTGTGGGCCTTCTAACCTGAAGAGGGAACTTCCTGAGGGTCGATATACGAGCTGAAGTAATATAATATAACATCACATCACATAGCTCTCATTCGCAACTAATCTCAGTCTAGCATTTTCCAATAAATTTTACTTCCTCGGAAGTCATAAGCATTCGCTGGACATAATACAAACACAAACTGTTTCTAATTGCCCCGGCTCGGCCGTTAATCGTTCGCCTGCGTTTGCCGCCCCCTAGCGACCTGGTCGGTACTGCAATATATCGTTGGCTTTTATTGCTCGCCGAGATTATTTAAACGGCCTGAGCGGGGCAATAATTTGAGAGCACTCTTGAGCTCCTTGGAACTAGGTAACAAGATGGTCCTCCATAGCTTAAATCTAAGCTTGCGACGTAGACTTCTGTGATTGCAAGTAGCATTGCGGGTAGATTAAATGAAGTATAAAAGAAAGTATTTTACGGAAATATTAAGCTGAAAATACGAAAACTCCAAGGAGCTTTTCTGACTTCAGACTTGAAGATATTTCAACTTTAGAAATGGTTTATCCAAGCATTCTGTTGTGCACTCCTTTTAAAGCTAAAACTCTTTTGATGCGAATCCAATTGAACAATAGTAACATATACAATATTAAACTCTACTAAGCAGTATTTTCTTTGCCATTTTTATACTGCTCCCTTCTTTTTACAGATAACATAGATACATAATTATCGTCTGCAGAGGTACAAGTTCTTCTTTGCATTGCGCCAATGTCAAGTGAAAATGAACTTTTAATAACAGGCAATTGTAACGTAGATTGAGTTAAAAATGGAGTCACTCAACACGTGTTTTTACAACAAGAACTCGGGAGAAAACTCCAGGTACAAGTTCACAAAGAACTTTATTGAATGTTAAATTAAAATGGAAAATGTTTAATTTTAATAAAATATTTCTTGTTCCACCTTGGTTGAAGCGATAATTAATGCGATGATCATTATTTTTTCCAAAAATCTAATGATGCAGTTTTTGTTTTCATCAATATCGGGCTCGCGACTCCTTTGAGCATTTTTCGATATTACTTATAGTTTAGGATTTGGCACTGAGCGCCCACTTGAAAAAATCACCGTGTATATCATTGTACCTATATGTAATTTACTTTAGTTAATTCTGAATCAATAGTAAGATTTGAAACGAAAGGCTACATAAATATTAAGAAACCACCTGAAACATAATAAATTATGCACCCTTTGCAAAGATAGGTGATACTAGAAAAAAGCACGGAAAAAAATCGACTTGCCTTAGGCGGGACTCGAACCCGCATCCTCCGCAATCCGGGCGGCTGCGTTGACCAATTACGCCACCGAGATACTGCTTTTCGCTGTCGAAATTTGTCAGTGCTTGGTGCCACTTGGTGCTTATGTTTTTAAGGTACGCAGCCGCCCGGATTGCGGAAGATGCGAGTTCGAGTCCCGCCTGAGGCAAGTCGATTTTTTTCAGTGCATTTCTCTAGTATTAATATTTACGCGTTTGTAAACTTACGTAGTACTAATGTCAACATAGTCAGGTCAGCAAGTAATGCCTATAATCCGCGCCGCACCGCTTATCTACAGAGCAATGCACATAGGTGCTATGGACGAATACAGGGAAAAAGTCTCATAGTGCCCTTTTCTTCTATTTGCAAGTTGTAGAACATGTAAGTTAAGTGACATCACGTAGTGAGCGCGTGGTTTGTAAAAATGTGCTGTGTTAACAGCAACTTTTCCTATTTAACATGAGCCCGAGGCGAGTTTGTAACTTCAGCCATTATCAGAAGTCCCGCGAATCACCATTTACGCTCTTATGCAGGAAATATGCTGAAACTTTATATATTACCTACACTCAAGAGCAGGTCTTGACAATGCAGTTGTAATAAGTTGTTATTAAGGTCGTTCTATTATTTCATAGTATAATTATATTATTTATATATTTGGTAACACAACATACATGACTTAATTCATAAAATATGTTTATGAGTACGTTTTTTGCTATATTCCTTTTATCATGTTTACACAGCAAGTTTATGTAAATAAAATAAAAAAATCATAATACAATTTTACAAAATATTACATAGTTAAAAAAACATGACTCTTTCGTCCGAGTTCCGAGTCAACCCAAAATAACACTATCTTATTTTAGTCCTGACGTAAAGGTCAATGTTTTCGTTTGATGTCACCTTATCAAAATGTACGACAGGTTAAAATTGTAATACGGGCCAAATACCAAACTTTAATTTTTGTTCGGAGAGTAGTGAACTAGGGACAAAAAAAAAGGAAAATGAGTGTAATTGTCTTGATGTCACGGTACCCAATTTCTACCGCGTACGACCGTACGTACTTGCTTCACTTTAATGATCCACAAAAAAATATATTATTTTTTGTGCAGAGAGTATTGAATCAAATACTTACTAAAAAGGAAAACTTACTTGAATTGAAGCCATGCATCCAAATACAATGCCTACAAAGTTGCCTTTACGATCATTACGTTGATAGTAGGTACTATAATTTATTCGTGTTCGACTTACTGTTGTGAACGAAATATTCTTAGTTATATTATTATGGATAGCACGGCATGAATATGCCCTGAATATAATATATAACAAAAGTCATTAGTCTCCCATACTAGGCAGGTTGTTTGTGACTGTACCTAAGTGAAAGTTGACAGAAGCTCAATTTTTACATAACATTAAAATTTTATATCATGCATAGGTGTGAAAATAATTAAATGACGCAAATGCAAAACGAAATAATCTTTATCAAGGCAAAGCTCGGGATCTTGCTGACATGAGCCAGTAACGACTTTGAGCGTGTATGGAGAAGGTTACTATTTTGCTCACATATATAATACTCTTAATTCAGGCAATCGGTAGCAAAGACGAGATCTAGGATATCGTTATTAATGACTCCTTCATTCTACTTAAAATATTTTCTCAGAATGACCGAGATTTTTTCTATTATAATTCAGATAAAATAAATTGAATGCCATCTTTTGAGATCAACTAATTACTTCCCCCGCAAATCCGCTTGTTACTAAAAGCGGTCTCGGCAATTATTTTCACTCATCGTTTCATTTTTAATAACGGTTGGATGCTTAGTAATAAATAAGATGCGCATAAATGAACAGAGCGGAAATAATTATTCGGTTAATACGTACATTTTTATAATGTTATGCGTGTGAAATTTTCGCCAATAATATCACATGTGAACTTTATTATAAAAGTTAGATTGTAAAAGTTGATTTGGTAAAGTGTAACAATTAGGTACGTAACATTCTGTCAGAAGGGTTCTTTTTTACCACTATAATGGCATTATAATAGAACGTCCGCCTGATGATAGATTTCATTCTCCAAAACTTATGCTAATATTAGCATAATTTTTATTAGCTATTCTTTTTGAACACAAATTGTAAAAGCTGATAATTATATAATGTTAGTAAGTTTAATTTCTATTTATAAAGTAGCGGTAAACTTCATAACGTTTCGAGTCCATTAGTACCTAGGTACACAATAAAGTTCAACATTAATAATTCGGTTAATTTGTGTTCGCTTCAATTTCGCAGCCCGATGCACATCAATTTGCAGGTGCCAATGAAAATATTGAACTGCTTTTAAATTATCATACACTTTTAAAATTATAGGCGAGTGATGCTTCTCATTAATTAACAGGCGAACCACAAATCGCGGAAATTTCAACTTCTGGTGTGATATAACATTAAAATGTTTACAATGGGTACTTTTTAGGCTAAATGGTGCTCGAAAGTTTCAAATTAATATAGTTTCTCAAGTTATTGAACTCGAGAATTCATTTCTCGATTCATAAAAATAGGACTCACAAAATAAGGTATTTAAAATACAATATGCACTGAACTCGTTTTTAGAAACTTTCATTTGTAGCACGATATTTTGAGAGATGTAGGACACAGCATATTAGCCGATCGAACGGAACCGCCCTGGGGTAGGGACATTCACTTTACATAAACTGACAATATCGGAAATGTTTGGTGTAAAAATTTACCCGGACATGATTTTAAGCTCGCGATTACGCACATCTAGTGAATGATCAAGCAAAGCTTTTGATTGGTGGATTAGATGTTTTAACGTTCTTGGTTTGATTATCATTGAAGAAATTTATGGTTAGCAACCAAATGGAAAGGAATGTGCCTAAATAACATCAACACAAAATAGTTCTAATATCAACAGTTAAATTACTGAGCTCTTTAATATGATTATATGAATTATATATATATATATATATATATATATATATATATATAATAAACTTAACTATAATATATATGTATAGTTAAGCTTGTTACAAGATAAATGATTGTATACGAGTATCGTACATTGTCAAATCTTCAAATATTTTTATTGACATAATTATTGCTATTCAAGTTAATTTTCCATTACATTCAGTTCGCAATCGGTCATCAAGCGCACCGCGTCATTAACTCAGTTTCTCAATACAATTATTAATACAGTTTCTCAGTCTTTAATTAATCTTGTGTACGGATATCCCGTACAGATTGTGTAAATGATCGAAATGCGTGGGAGTAATAACTGCCCAAAATTTACGCATGTTAAACTGAAAATTAAATTATATTGGTAACTGTATTGATGTTTTGAAATCATTACGTAATTGTAAGCTGTGGAGTTTCTTTCGCCGTTTCTTCTCCGTCTCAGAATAAAATTAATTATATAAGTAAAATAATTATATCATCTCGAAATGGTCATAGGCTTCTGACGATATAAAAGTACTGAGCAAAGACCATTTAAATAAAGAACAATTTTATTTCATTTCATTTCTTAATATCAGGTGAAATGAAGACCAACAGCTACCTCGTCAAGTTCAATAAAGACTTTGTTTTCAATCAACCTGCCTAGCTACTACCCCTTACCGAAGTCTTACGGCATTACAATATTTTTCATTATTCTGTTTTGATAGTTATAGGTTATAGGCAAGACAGCTAGTAGCTCCAATTGAGGATTCTAATCAAGTGCGCTTCCATGTTCGTCCTCGTTTTAATACCAGATAATGACTAATTCCTTGGCCGTCGTAAAAGTGAAGGGACCTGGGGAACCAAAACCTGATATTGTTGCTGTTTTTCTGCGCAATATAATCATATCTATATAACCCATATGAGATTATATTAAAAAATAAAATCACCACCATTTACAAACATTACAAAAACAATCTGCAGAAAGCCCTCAAGATAACATGGCAATAAAAATATACTAGCACGCTTTTGAAACTCTGCATAAATTGTAATAACGAGGCAAACTTTTAACAACACTTGTGGTTACTATCTCCCAGACCGAAGCCCGCTGGAGCAAAGAAAAAAACTCATAGTTTGTTAAAATTAAATAGAGCCCGTCACGTAGCTGAAATTGTAGTTATTTTCAATTTGCAGGCAGGTGAAACTTATGTAGTTTTATATATTATTGCCTATATACTTCCTTGTTTAAGTTTCTTGTCTAAAAAATATTCTAGACATCGCCGATTCTTGCGTCTTGTCTGTGCACATATGCTGTCAATATAGCAAGATTTAATAATGATCCACCTTCCAACACAATGGTAACTTTATTCTGAGTTCTTCTTCTTCTCTTGTCTGCGCAGAATAAACAATTCTTTTGTGGGACAGCGTATATGATTTTACCATAAGCTTCTGAATAATATTAGAGATCAACCTCTTTTAAAATTATATCGATGTTTATGTCATACCATGGGGCTGGCACTGACCTCAAAAAATAGTTATCATATTGACTTTTAGATCGCTTAAAACTTTTATTTTACCCTTTTCATTAATCGGTATTTTTATTTTTATTTTATGACTGTAATAGATTGTGAAGTCTAATAACGCTAATTGCTTGAACTTCTAACACTACTGAAACTTTTCTCTTGCATACTCCATAATTATCTGAATCACTTTTACCCAATTCTCACACAATGAATACAAGCATTTTCAAATTGTAATTTTCTCTTCGCGGTTTTTTGTCTTTTTAATGTGAAAAACACTTTGGTGAAAAGTCTCTGGCTCTTATATCAATAGCAATAAGTATTTACATTTATAATATTTACAAACGAGTTATACAAAACAGAAGAAAATCAGCTTCCGACCTTGGTCGCAATTTATTTGAGGTCGGTACAATCTGCACCCTGTTCATCATCATCATTACATCAGTTGAGTGACGCCTACTGTTGGACATTTGCTTTTTTTATCGCAGAGTTCAAACGCTGGGGCTATGTGGGCCTTGAGGTACAGGCGTTCTCCCTTACCCACTAAACGTCCTCTCAGGGCATCCTGCCAAGAAACACTACGACAGTACCCAGGGATCGCGACAATTCTGATCGGTCCTACGCTGCCCGCAATATTAGTAATAAATTACTGTGTACAATTGTATGTTATATAGGCTAAACAAACAAAAAAAAATTGATCCATACATATCAGGCTTATTTTTAATTGGCTATTTTGGTGTTGGTCTCAGATGACGTTTAAAACATCACCAATTCTAAACCAGGATCACAGATTAGAAAGAATATGTCTAAACCAGGATTTTATCAGCATTTATTGGGAAATTATATTAAATTAAAATTATCATTATAAATACACATATTGTTATGTATCAAACTCTTTGAAATAAAATAAAACCATTTTAGTAGTTGATGAAAATTAATAAATGTTTCTTGTGCTTATGAATTATAATTGGTTTATGAACGGTTTCCATGTCTCATAATATTTTGGCGTATGGTATCGAAACGTACGAAGGCTGGCTCTTGAGAAATACGAAAGGTTTTTCACGTAATATTTGTTAGAGACAAAATTCGCATCGAAATAGAAATGGTTATTCGAGACTGTCATTGTCAAAACTACTTCGGTACTTACGGTTTCTAGGGAAACCGTTAATAAACCAATAATGATTCAAAAACGCAAGAAAAAAATATTTATTTTCATCAGGCATTAACGTTGATTTCTTGAATTTAATACACATTAAGTTTGTGTTTATAATGTTTATATTAATTTAATATATTCTCCCAAGAAATGTTGATGAAGCGTCGGTAGCGTAGTGTGTAAGAGCGTCGTCTCCCACCCGGGAGGCACTGGTTCGATCCCCGCCACGTACCAATGTGTTTTCAAATTTTGAATTCATATGTACGTTTAATCGACGCTTCTACGGTGAAGGAAAAACATCGTGAGGAAACCTGCACACACCTATGAAGAAATTCTTAGGTTGTGTGTGAAGTCGACCAACCCGCACTTGGCCAGCGTGGTTGACTAAGGCCTAATCGCCCCTAATGTGGGGTAGGCTCGAGCCCCTCGGTGGAGACATTATATGAGCTGTTGATGATGGTGATGATGAAGAAATGTTAAAACAATCCTAATTAAGATTTAAAATTTATGTTTTGTAGTTTTAGAAAGTTTCTTGATACAATTACGTTACGGACCCTTCAAATATTCGTGCTTGTGGCACTGATCTGCTATTGTCTGTACATCAATGTTTTAGTAAATATTATATTACCACAGGAATTGGTCATCCAATTATTAAAAATTGACCAGATTTAGTAGTTATTTACATTAGACTTCGTTTGCTGCATAAATATAAAAGAAATTATGGTTTCGATATTACTTGGTTTAAATAGAAGAGTTTATTTCAAGTAACAGCTGAAAAGGATTGTTTTTAAGAAAAGCTTCCTAATTATATTTTTAATTAAAAATTATTCTGAAAGTAAGAGCTATAATTACACAGCTAAGACAAAATGAAGACTTTAATGTGGCACTATGGACAGACGCAGCCAAATATTAAATTTTATTCGCTTCCACGAATTTTGCTACAAACGGAGGCTCCGTAATATCTTAGAGCATTTAAAGGCGAGGCGATGTTATAATAACTCATACTGCATTTTATTGTTCTCGGAAAACTATTAGGACGCTTACAGAGATTTATTTTATATCACATTGGAATGAATGGCTGGATTATTTCTATGAAATGAAATATTTAGGTTCGAAATTTCTTAATAACAATATTTCAGTGTTTTTTATCGGGATATTCGAGTGACCATTTTTAAAGCAGGATTTTCGTTTATTAGAGTTATGAAACATAAACTTAAATATCAGTGAAATTAATAAATATATCCTTATTTTATACCTCTCAAACAACCACAGATAATAATAATTATCATTAGGTTAGGTAAGTTCTCATATAACCCTATCCTACAAATATTACGAGTATAAATGTGAATGTTTCTCTGTCAATCACGCGACAACGGATTTTGGTGTAATTTTTCATATATATTAAAACATTGGTATTTTTATCCAAGTAAAATATACCTTCGAGGAATAATTCACTCTTTTATTAGAAAACAACACCCACGAGGGCGAAGCCACGTGGATAAGATTGCAGGATTTAATGATGTCGTTAGCTCTTTTATGATATTGTTAGACGTTTATATTGGTTTCAATGACAGGTTTTGTTCAGATAAATCCTTTTACGGTTCTATTGAACCGCTGATGACGATGCAACTTATGTAGGACTTAGCCAGTGCGCCGCAGTCTGAAAAACTTGTGATGCTAGAAGAACGAATAATGGCTGGATTCAATATCCTATTCACAGTTACAGATCGCCCTACGAAGGTTTGGATGCGCAGCGACCTCCGATTTTTAGTTATAGTTTCACACCCGTACCACAACCAATCACAGAGCTCTTTTCAACGCAATGACTTTGAATAAAGCTCTGTGATTGGTTCCTTTCTTATCTGAGAGTCGAGAGATCTCATAGTAATGTTTGTGAATACGTGTGTTAGTCTACTACCTATTTGCTCCGCGATCATCACTTAGATGCTCTTGATTGCAGCCGTCTGGTCAAACTACAAAAACTGTATTTATTATTTTTTATTATACTTATCCACCTCCCATAGCCTAGTAGTTCTCCCATTATTATGAATTTGGTCTAGAGGTCCTTTATTGTTGATCCACGTTGATCCACAGGAAGTACAAATCTGTGCTCTATTTGGTTTACGGTAGGGCTTGTTTTAACCAGTAAGCTTTTGTAACGTAACTGACCAGTAGTGCCAATTAGACACATTATATAAAATTATTGTACCTTTATGAAAGAAAATATTCGGCATTTGTATGTGTTAAGTGTTGAAATACATAATACGTCTGAAATTATATATCCGCCTGGCTAGCTACCGCCATGTTACCAAAATCGGTAAACATCTTGTCTATTCCAACAGCTAATGATAAAATAGACAGTCTCGCGGTCTTCCTTCCTCCAATTTCGGCCTTCTGAATGACGCGAATACGTAAAGCTTCTCCATAATCTCCATTTCAAAGTATATAGATAGACTTCATACCCAAGAACATGCCATCTGTACTCTAGAAACATTGTAAATGTCATTCTTCTTTGCTCAACATAACGTGACTTAGCGGTTTGGTGCCTTAGTTTCAGTCTATGTTCACCTTACCTAAACATTATTTTTTATTTGTTAACACTTTTAATCATAATTGGATGCTCCGGTTGATGTCAGCAAGTTTTTTCTATCAAATATAATCTACAGCCTCTACTTGAAGTGGTCTGGAATTCATTAGTTCATTCAAAAGAAGTCCTCTGCTAAATAATACCTCCTTGTTTTCGGTCTGTAAATTGAAATAACAAATAATATGCTAATTATACTGAATTCTTAAGTTAGTTTCTTCTTTGTTAATTTGCTTTTTTTACTAAAATGTCATCGATGAAAATTAAAAACGGCAAATATATGCACTAACGTACATCGATGTCATAAGTAGGTACATTTAGAGTGTTATCTAATTATTCTAGAAATTTGGCCTACGCGAAGCAGTAGCGTGCAATTTTACTGTTAAAGTTACTTTGACTCACGGGCTGACATAGACAAATTAGAAAATATGGCCATTTAAATTTTGAAATTGATCAAAGTAAAACCATTCCACGGTACCTAACCTAACAGTAAGGTTGGTTTGTATTGCGCAAAAAAAATATTCTCACGATTCAGTAAGGTAATGCAACCAGTGTTACTGGTACACTTGTTGTTAATATATTTCAACTTTGTAAATAATTTCCGCAGTAATTGCTGCCGTTGTTATGTTTGTACAAGTTCAGAAGACTCCCCAAATTTTTCATAAGCACCGTATTTATTAAGAAATAATAAAGTAAATTATAGGAGAAAACCTGAGTATGGAATGAATGGCATTTCCCTAATTCCGAAAGTTGTTAATACCGTAGAACTAGTGAGATTTTTAAGTCTTACCAATTCGACGAATACCAAAAATATACCACAATGAATTATTATAGTACAACATGTACGAAATGAGAAAAAAAAACTCATTAGTTCGACGATCGGTCTAATGAATCGAACTAGTGAGAACATAATACCAGTAATATATTTATGATTTTCATGATAAACTTGGACAATAAAGAGCAATGTAAACTTAAAGCGTAGCTCTTATCCCAAGCTCGTTAAAGATCACATTGTAAATCTTTCTCTTCTGTATTTGGATATGAACTACCGCTAGACTGTATTCAGTGATCCGTTTCACAAATGGTACTGGTGGCTCAAAGCCTCCGCTCGAGCCGGATATTGCAATCTGTAAGGGAGCGACTGAGTACGCTTCTCTGGGCAAAGGTATATATTGAACATAGATATACCAACTTACAACTGCAACTACATACTGAAGCGGTGGGAGATATATTTACGATTTAATTTACTCTGTATACTTTAAAAGCTATTTTTTAAATTTATGAAGTCTAGAACACTTAAAATTTTACTGCTATAATCGGTAAATCTACCTGTCTGATGATTATATTTTTATTTGACGCCATCGTGGTGAAGTAGTCACTAACGCTGCCGACACATCAGGCGATCCGAGTTTGAATCCTGGTATTAGCAAATGTTTGTGTGATGAATACCAACATTTGATCACGAGTCATCGTTGTTTATATATTAATTTGAGTTAAGAAATAAAATGTATGATATTATGCAGGTATTTGTTGCTAATGATACTTAATTTGGGCTAGATAAATGGTATGGGGGAGTCGAAATATGTTAATACATTATTATTATTTGACGATAAGTAGGTATAGCTATCTATATCTGCTGTTTCTTACTGTAAATTAGAGTTTTTCCCCATAAGAGATGTTAGCACGTAGGATTTCACAAAAAAAATACAATTATTCTTATGTTTTTGTGTATCTACTTTACTTCAGTAATTCTTTCAAAATTAAAACATTTTGAAATTTCATTTTCGTTCTGCTTTGTTTCGCAATCTAAAAATTTTACGTTCTAATTTGAGCCAAGTGAAATCATAATATCATTTCCTATTATTTACCTGGACCTTTTGTAGCTCCTTTTTCTACTAAGAAGGCTTCAAAGGATTCGTGGCGTCAGTTTTAATGTAAAATGTAAATAAAGACGGAATAAATGAATATTCAGTTATTTTCCAAAGTTAATTAAATTTCCTAAGGTTAATTCTAAACTAAGTCACGTAAAATGGAAAAACACTACAAGTTATTAAAAATTCATTATATTTGCAAGAAGAAATTTCAGAGAATTTATAGAAGATTGTCAACTACCTAGACGTTATATTTAATTACAGGTGTTCTTATCATCTTTCTTCAGCTTATTTATTTTCACTTTTAAACAAGTCAGAAAACAGCCAGACTTTTGCCTGCATAACCATCAAACAAAAGCCAACTACTGGCCAAATGTAACACCCAGCTTTTCATCCCAGGAGTCCGGATTTATAATACCTCTACTTCATCATAAGCGTTTATATTTCGACCCCCGGCTGGGACACAATGCCTCTGTTTATCATCGAAGGAGGTTTAGGCAGTATTCCCCCACGTTTGCCCAATGCGGATTGGTGGATGGAATAGCAAAAGGGTATTGATCACCTTAAAAGATAATAAATACCCCATTGCTAGTCCATTATTCGCCTTCTACGACACCCATTGGAGGATATAGAGTGATGCTATTCTCTCACAGCAAAAAACATAAATTATTGCTTTAAATATTATTATTATTGCTTTTATTTTTTTTTGTAACCGTATTGTGATAAACTTTTCACAAGTAAAAATGTCATTCATACTAAAGCGTTTTTAAGCGACATTTGTATTTGTAATCGTTCCTTTGTGATTTCGACTATTTTAGCTTTGCCGCCAATTTTCTTTTTATCACCAAGGCAAATACATCTAGGCTATGTACAGCCACGTGAACGCAATTTGTACTAAGCAAAGAGACTTTAGTATGTCAGGATTGATAAAAAAAGATCCAATGAAAGAGTTTTAATAACTCCAGCACGCCGTTTCATACAACATTGCTGGAGCGTTGTAATGTTCCAAATTCAAAAAACGCTCCAGCAATGGATTTAGTTTTCTTTGTCCGTAAATTTGATACTTCGCGTGTTCTTTTTTCGAAATAATGACCATATTTCCATGCATGTTTGAGAAAAATAATATTAAGGTAACATAGTGGAAGTCTGTTATTGGGTTATGTACGACTTAATATTTTTATTTATAAGTATCGTAAATTGTTTTATATGCTGTTAACGTCAGTAAACAAATGATTAAATAATACCTAATAATAATGACATACATTCATCAAAAGTGTCTAGGGATAAAGTACGTTTTAAAGTATCGCTGTCATTGAGTATTACCTATTATTTAAAGTTTATTAGATTAATGTTATTGATTCTTTCCTTTTTTATTGTCACTGTTTGATTTTAAAAATTTCCTTATTTTATTATTAAAAATAGTTATATAGTCTCCTATAAAGGTGTGTAATATCATTTTAGATAAAAATGTACTTGATCCCTAGACACAGATGAGTGTAGGTACGTACGTAAGTCACGCTAAGTTCTGTTTCTTATAAAAGTTTCAAACTTTGAGCTAATAAATTGGTGAATTAAATAGCTGTCTATTTAATTCACCAATTTATTAGCTCAAAGTTTCTCTGCCATGTTTTACAAATTGAAACTTAGAATTTTATTTGCCCCTCTCGCTATAAATTTTATGCATCTCACGATGTCTATCAATCCATCAACTGCCACTTTGTCAGTTTAGTACCCGATTTCTCGCGGTTTAGTGCTACCAGTATTAGATAGTATAAATTTTGATAGAATACGAAATTTTTAGGGCTTCTTCTTATCGTACAGGTCAATTCCGGCATGTTTGACTATCTCTATCCCTCTCACTTACTCTGAAATTGAGATATGATTGAAAGAAATGAATAGATGCGAAAATACAAGCGCGGTCTTACAGAGTAGTGCCTCTGGTTAGCGTGGTAGTGCCTCTGGTTAGCGTGGTACTATTTCTGGCCTCTGAAGTAGCAATTTTTTCACTGGTATCTTTCGGCAGGCAGCTAGGACCACCAGCTTAACGTTTCTTTCTTAGTACGAAGGAAAATCGAGTCAAAACATTTTTGGTCACTCATCAGAGTACCAACCACGCTACGCGTTCTTTATGAAGAGCGTGTGAAGAACGTATGACCTGGCGCCATCGATCTCTATTTTAGGACTAATAGAATGTTCTTTAAGATACTCATATTCAAAGAGCAAAAAATAAACTCGCGTTTAAACATCTGGTTCGCAATTACTAAGTATTTGGAATCTCCTACATAAATTCCATTATATTCTTCTGACATTAATATGTATTATTATATTTCTTATATATTATTATAATTATACGTATTTATATATTTATTGTATGTTTCTGTATATTAAAAACCTATGTATATTATTATTATGTAAGTAAGTAATTAAGGTTTTGTTAAGTAGCTTTGTTTTTATTTACATAACGGCATTCACTTTCTACACAGCCTATTGATATTTCTGTACCCAGCTTCCCGGTTGACTGGTAGAGAATGCATTCCTTGTATCTTTTTGTGTACAATAAAGTTTAAATAAATAAAAGAAATAAATACTACCAACATTCCACGTAAAGCTTCCGCAATGAAAATAAATAAAAATATATATCTACTAATTAATATGGATATATTTAATTCCTAAAGCTTTATTGTTGCTGACTGGTCATGTAATGGACAGACCACTTTGCCAATTGACAATTCTGCGTCGTCGCTCAATAGGTAGAGCAACATTATGCACCTCAAAGGTTGCCCAGTATACATAGCTTATTTTATAAAATAATCTTATACTATGTACAGTGTCACACCTTAATGCTGCACCAATTGCATCAGTCCGCACTTAAAATCTAAATTAGATGGGTTATCAAAACTATCAGTTAGGTACATAAACACACGAGTCAAGTTATACAAATATATATTTTTTAACCATTAATTAACCAAAATAGGTCTTACACAACCTTAATTGCAGTTCAGATTCGAATCTCAAAGTATAACACTTTAATTCCAGCGGGTCTTACACTCAAACACGGGAGTCCAGAAATTAAAATGCACAGGCAAATTTCGTATCTTTAATTAGAGAGCAGCTTAGGCAAAGCAAAGCTACAGAAAGCGGGCTCTAGATAATAAAAATGTAAATTGGTAAAAGCAAAATGGTCTGAAACAGCACGCTGCAAACAAGGTGCCACGCTTTCCATTTTCCCGGGATATATCCTGGCTTAAATATGTTAAATTAAAGCTTTACTATTTTTAACCGACTCCAAAAAAGGAAGAGTGTTTAAAAGTTTTTTATGTTTGTTACCTCATAACTCTTTACTGGGTGTACCGATTTTGAAGATTCTTTCGGCCTTTGGAAGCTAGTCATGTGGTCCTACAAATGGGACATCTTTGATCGACATCTGATGAGTAGTTTTTGAGTTATCCTTAATTTCTATACTTAAAACACTATTAAGCAAAAAAAAATTTATTTTTAATAAAAAAACCGCCCTAAAAACTAAAAACGGAGAAATCTTTTTTTTATATAAAATATTAAATGTTTTTATGTGATCGGTGCCAACCTCAATATTTGGAACAAACTTTGTCACTTGTATTTGGGACCAACCTCAAAAAAAGATTTAGATTTTCATAAACAAAATTTTTATTTCTCTGTTTTTAGTTTAGAAGGCAATTTTTGTTTTAATTTAGTACTTAGAAAAGGTTTTGACTTAATTTTTGAACTAAATCGTGTAAAACGGTTTTTGATAATACAATGTAACCATGGTTTCTAAGAAGGCGAAGATATCTTAGAGAAGAGAGCGCTCAAAGCGTTAAGGTCGCCCTTTGTACAAATAATTTTAATTTACCTACTTTGTATTTGTCTTGATGTACAATAAAGATTTTTACATCATCAAGCTAGAAGGCCTGCCACCACCAAAAATTGGACTAAGTGTTCTTTCCCGTGGGTAAATTTTTGTAGCTTAGAATCGCTAAGGTGAATCAGAGAAGAGACGTTATCGTTTGAAAATTATCCAAAAAGAAATGTTCAAAATTGCTCTCCATTTCTCAGAAATTCTAATATTTAATATGTACTTACCCACCTACTGCTTTTCTAACGTATTGGTGTTGAACCGTAAGGAGAGACTTATGTTAAAATGAAATAACTTGCATGATCTGTACCGACACCAAATTGAAGTAGGGAGCTATGTTTACAATATAAGACTGTTGAGTCAATAAAAGAATTCCACGATATACCCTAACATAATATTTATTAAACATCCAGTATACCAATTCATAATTTAGTCTGAATAAATCATTTAAATATTGTGATTTCTTAATATTTTTCTTACAAATATAATTTATACTGCGTTCGAAACACTGTATTATGGTAACCCTAGTGAGCAAGCCCGCCATCGAGTAAATCTTTACATAATTCAGTGCAAAAACGTTTATCTGCACGCAATAAATTTGGTTTATAAATATTTTATATTTAAATGCACCAAATATAAACGGGCGTAGTTCGATAATGCTCTTACAGTTTTTTGTCAAAATAATATGTGCTGCAGCATTTTAACATAAAGTGTTTTTTTTTTTAAAAGACGCTAAATTAATTTATTGTATCGATACTACCGTAAGTATAGTCAGTTATTGTCAATTGTTAATTATAATAATGTAGTTTGTTGACATTAAAATAAACTGTAAATTTCCATTATAATTGTACCACAACTTCGTGATTATATAGCCATTATTTAAACCCTAAATACAGCCACAATCAACTAGTTAAAATTTATTACCGTCATGAATAGTATTTAGATAAGGCTAATATTTAGGCAATAAACAGTTGAATTACGGGTTCACTTTTAAGTACATTTAATGATTTAATTTTGACTGAAATGATAATAATGATAATATCACAGATAATATACTGATAATATATACCGGGACTGTTGGGATGTAATAAGACTATTGAGTTACCTTATCAGCTCAGAAAGTTCACTTTCGCACACGCCTCTTTTTTACTATGAACGTTACGGAACGGTGGCTTGTTACCGTTTTTTATAGTGAAAAGACGCGATACGGTTCCGACCTGATAAGTGTGCTACAACCTTAAAATGGTTCACTGAGTCTCGAAACATGACGCATATTCGCTGATGCATACTGGCTTATGTGCAACAAAATTTTAGCTTAAGCTCTGCTCAATCCCTCTGGGATTTTGCTTACATACAAACATATAATCACGCTCACAATCCCAGAAGGAGACGAGCAGAACTTCTGGTAACATTCGGTTACACACAATGCCACATCCTGCACTATGGCCCATACAGTACCCCTAAAATAGTGACAGGTTGTCAGTCCATCGAATACATAAAAGGGGCACCAAGCACAAAAATTAACAATCCTTCAATAATCTAACCAACTAAAGCCAGCTCCGGGATTTTAGGCGTGAAAATTATGTATGTAATAAATAATAAATATTTTACGGTAGAAGTTCCAAGACCAGAATTAATAACTTTTCAGATTTACTTATTTTATTCTATAACCATTTCAAGTGCAAAAAGACTGGAACCAAATTCGAACATAGTTAAAAGATGTTGCCAAGCATTTGTACTCCGTCAACAGCCACATAGTTTCGCAATCCTTCGGGATAATTCGTATCACTTCAGTTCTCCATTTCTACTCATTCTTGATTTGATTGCAAAAAAAAACACATTGCGCTTCCTTATGGGGCTCATCATAAGTAACCTCGTCTCAGGGCCTAGGTAATCGATGACAATATATTTAGGTACTAATACTATGCTATTATAAATAAGAACACCCTTATACACAAATGGCCCTCTTGAGACCCGAACTAATGGATGCCTCTGATAACAAATTGTTGAGGACTGGGATTCATTAGTAAATCCTAATTCAACGTCCCTAAATTCTCAAATGTTAAAATGTAGGTCTCCCTAGCCCTTTACTAAATACAGTAGGTATAACATGTTTCAAAATTCACTTCGTGTAGAAGGGAAGCAGTGTAGGACTGAAGTAGAGTGACGGAATATTTATATTTTTTTTACTTTAAGAATAAAGTTACACTGCAATGTTTATGTTAGAATTCAACTGAAACTCGTGAGATCACTGATTACAAAGTTGAAATGTATTACTTTTTAGCATTTAAAGAAAAAATAAATAAGAGTGAGTTTAAATTAGCTTCTTCTTATTAGTTTTCTTAAATTCAAGAGATCGTTATAGACGACTATGGCGTGATAATGTAGATATTACTTTTTTATTAAAAGAAAAAAATCAGAATGAGAGAAATAACACAAGAGAGTACTACACTCTCAGACTTAGACTTGAAATGTGTACTATTTTTCAACATCTGCACGAATATTACAAAAAGAAAATACTTGTACGTAGGTATATTGGTAATGACTAAGCTCATAAATTATTAGGCAGATTTAAAAATTTATTTCGCAGGTAGAATGGTCCAATTTTCATTGCGCAATCGTCCAATCACAATAACATAGGATTATTTTATTTTCAAATCCACGTGGATGTCGCGAGCGGAGCGCTAGTTGTTTATAATTTTATTTTACAGGATTTATAATGTTTTGTAGCTTAAAATATTTTCAGTATCCTTAACGATCATTTCAGATAAGTATTATTTATATTATCTGTCGTATTATCCACTTAAATATTATTTCGATATTGAATTTATAATTCTCCCTTGAAATTCAATCGGCCAGCCATTATTAACTACAACACCAAAAGACCCTGCGACACTAAAGATATTAATTAATCACCTCGGTAGCCAACGGCTACGGCAGACATCGAACCATAATGGATGGGTTTACGTCAACCGCCCCATCACAACCTTGCGCTGACACGAAGACGACCTATTTCTGATAATAGCTTTCTAATAGCTGTTGCGGTGATTTGACATTAAACTAGCATTAGTTTGGCAAAATTATGGTAAAGTAGATAATCAAACATATTTGTTTATGTCATTTGGTTGGTAAGCGTTCGGCCTGCCTGGTAGTAGGCAGTCAACGTTGCCTATTATAGACGTTTGAAATCTTGAGACTATATTATATTTTATTATATTAAAATGATTAATTATCAAAGACTTGACAATGTGAATTATGACTCTTTCCAAATCAATACTATGAAAACTGTAAAGGGAGGATAAAACTTGTTGAGTTTCTTGCCGGTTCTTCTCAGAACAAGGCCACCTGGTAGACTTTTGAACCGATGGTATCAAAATTGACTTTCATAAGTGTACAAATTGTACCTAAATGAATAAAGTAATTTTGGCTTTGACTTTGACTTTTGACTTTGAAACACTGACGGGACACTCGCATACTGCTACCCCTCGTCTTCTTCCCTACTCCGTGGACTCTGGCAACCTTACTCTCCAACAGAAACACAAACACCACAACAATGTAGTGTCACAGTCTATAGAAGTCTTGTAGTGTTATTTCACTGTGATCTTCTAATTATACTAAGTAATATTTATTTTGAAATCTTTTTCAAATCTTCCAACGTACACGGAAACTACCTGAAGCGTTAAGAAGTGAATAGAAACGCATCCTTGAAATATTGTCTTGGGGTTCTATCTGCTCACTTTGGTAAGAAAAGTTATGAAAGGTTGATGAATAATGTAGCCGAGGAGGCGTCGTCATGACAACCGATTTATTTTGTATTCAAAGGAGTTGTCCCTTTCAATAGTAATAGGGTGTGTTTATTGTGTGGTAGCACATTGGTAGAGCGTAACGAGTGTATTTACATGCGTTGTGCAAATCCCTTGCAATTTTTAGGGAAATTACATGAAGGCGCGTAGACAAGAAAAGCTTCCTTAATAATGCAGCCAGAAGACATATTTTAAATTTTTAAATAAACTAGCTACCCGCACTATCGGTTTCTTCCGCATGTATCCCGATCTCATTGGTATAATAGGATAAAAAAGAATTCAATTTAACAATATATTTGTACTGACCGGTGAAAAGAAATGTCTCTATTAGTAAGATTATGAGTCTTACTTTGCTTCCTGGCAGTTAAAATAGCACAAGACGGTGTTTTAGATTTATTTTTTAAATATATTTCCTCTTCGAAAAGGATCGAATATGAGTGTTTACTCATAACCAGCAGCGCGCGCGCCCCGCCTACTTACGACTTCTAACCTCTTTTATTTGTACTGTGTAAATCATCCTAACAGCCTTTATAATTCGACCCACTGCTGGGACATAAAGCCTCTCGTTGTCATCGAAGGAGGTTTAGGTAGTAGTCCACCACGCTTGTCCAATACGGATTGGTGGACGGAGTATAAGGTAGTAACTCCTTTGCTGATCCATTAGTCACCATAGTCATTGAGGATACAGGTGATGCTAGTCTACTCTGCCAGCATCACATGGCTAACTAACTAAATAATAAAACAAGGTTAATTTTTCAAGTGGGCCTTCAGTGCCAAATCCTAAAGTATAAGGAATATCGAAAAACGCTCAAAGGAGTCGCAAGCCCGATTTTGATGAAAACAAAAACTGACCCTGCATAAATATCGCATAATTGCATACTTACTTAAACTGCAATTGTTTAGAAACCATTACTCAATGTAAGTTAATGTATCCTTCTTGTCAATAAAAATAAAGTTAACAATCGCCATCAAATTCCTCTTAGAAAATGAATTTCCAAGATTCTACTGTTTCAATCAGAGTTCAAGAAAGTGGTGCTAAATGAACAACAACGCCGAGTCACAGGCGGCGGTCAACTAACCTGTCCTTTGACGGTAACCACGAACCATGAAGAATTAAATCCCTTCAAAAAGTGTGGGTGCAGTAGCTTGGGGAACTGTTGCAACTATCACCCAAAACCTCGTATGAAAATGTATAGTGATAATGATTGCGATTTGCCATGCACTCCGGCTAGCCCCCGGCGCTTCCAGATAACCGGGTCTGGAAGTGAGAAATCTGTTACCGAAGGCCATGGAGGGGTGGATACCCAGGCTCCTCTGCTGGTTAATGCTACTGGTCAGAATAAACAATACAGCAGCGAAATTAATAGAACTGAGGCTGCAATAAACAAAGAAGTTCTTACAATAAAGGTCCTTGAAGATCATAAGGAAAAAGCTTACCAAGGAGCCACGCGTCAGCCAGGAGTCATCAATAAACCTGGCAATAGAAAACTAATCCAACAGGCTTTCCATCCCAGTCTGTTCATAAAAAGAACAAGAACGTCATCAGAAGGAACTGCGCAAGTAAACCATGAAATTGAACGTAACCCAAATGCATCATGGCAACGAGTACCAACATCAAAGCGAATTCGCTCTCCCGATGAAAAAGACTCAAACGGGAATCAAGCAAAGAAAATACAACACAGAACAACACAGGAAAAAGGACAAATAATCAATGCAAAAAAAGGTACGCACAACCCAGATCCTAATGATAAATTAAACATTGAAACAAACAACAGCTTTGCTCTACTAGATGTTGAGGAGACAGCCACAATAGTTAAACGGGTACCAAAACCACCACCAATAATACTTTATGGGGTTGATGACCTAAGTAAACTTACTCAAACAATTGAAGAAGCTGTTAGCAGGGAGGATTTCTCATACAAAGTTGTGTCAAAAAATCAACTAATTGTAACAACTAGCTCTGTAGATAAATATAAAGCAATGATAGAACATATTAGGAACTAGAAGCTCATAGGATACACCTTTACTCCCAAAGATAAAAAATGCATGAGAATTGTGATCAAACATCTGCACTTCAGTACGCCCAAAGATGAAATCATAGCTGCTATAGAGGAAACTGGAAATACAGTGCAAGGGGAAATAATTACAGCCCGAAAGCCAGGAACAAAGGAACCCCTAAACACATTTTTTGTAAACATAATTCAACATGAAAACAATAAATCTGTTAAAAATATTAAATTTATTTATAACCAAAGAATACTTATAGAAGACCCAAAAAGAAAAACATCCATAGTTCAGTGCAAAAGTAAAAATGTGCCTAACAATATTGAAAGCGTGATAGATCTCACAGAGACTCCAATCCTAGGAAAAACCACTGAACCTACAAGGTCCCAGAGAACACAATCTAGAAACATTAGAAATCATAGAGATAACCACATACAGTCTCAGAGAACAGACACAATAAGAAAAGAATATGACAGTAAACTACAGGAAATACAAATGACCACTACAGCTACAGAAAACCCACAAGAACACAGACCCAGTCTAGAAACGCTCATATTAATACGAACAGAAAGAATCGACCAGCTAATAACACAGCTAACTACTATGAGGAACCTTATGGTCACACTCATCAGCAGACTGCCATAGAGTTCTCATTACGAATTGCCACTTGGAACGTAAATGGCCATACTCCAAACCAACATGAATTGGATTTACTATTAAAGGTTAACAAGATTGATATTGCTCTTATATCCGAGACCCACCTTAATGATATAAAATGCATTAAAATAAACAACTATAGTGTATATAATACAAATCACATTGATGGAACATCTCATGGTGGCTCTGCAGTGATTATCAAGAATAGCATAAAACACTACCTACATAGCCAGCTCCAAGAAGATTGGATGCAGGCCACAACTGTAACGATCTGCGAAAAAATGGGCCCAATAAACATAAGCGCTGTCTACTGCCCACCAAAGCATAAACTAAAACAGGACAAGTTCAACCGCTACTTTATTAGTTTGGGAAACCGATTCATTAGTGCCGGGGACTGGAACTGCAAGCACACACACTGGGGCTCACGATTAACAACCTCTAGGGGACGTGTACTAAAAAGTAGTATCGATGATCAAAAACTTACAACGCTAGGAACAAATGAACCCACATACTGGCCAACAGATGTCAACAAAACCCCTGATCTTGTAGACTTCTTTATTTTAAAGGGCCTGTCTGACATATATTTTGTAGTGGAATCATCATTTGACTCCATATCCGACCACACATCCGTAATATTAACTTTTAGTACCACTGCAATAACTAAAGAACCGATACCAAGGCTTTATAACCACAAAACAGATTGGGGATCGTTCGCTAGATACCTGGAAAGCAAAATAGATCTTAAAGTTGCACTCAAAACGGAAGAGGAAGTGGATGACGCTACTTTCCTTCCTTTGCTTTTTAACAAACCTCATACAGGTCGCTGCGTGGCGTGCTACACCGAGTCTGACCCAAGCTCCCCCAGCAAACAATATCCCACTGAACATTAGAAATAAACTGGCGCAAAAGCGAAAAGTAAGAAGACAATGGCAACTTAGTAGGTCACGTGCAGACAAGACGACATATAATAAAGCTGCTAAAGAGCTCAAAGAACTTATTAGAGAAAACCAGAATGAGTTCTTCCAAAATCAATTATCCACACTTTCCACCCATAAAAAGGACAATTACTCTCTCTGGAAAATAACTAAAAGTTTCAAAAGACCTCAAAATCATATCCCACCCATAAGAAAAAGCGCTGAGGAACCATGGGCTAGAAGTAGAAAGGAGAAAGCCGAACTATTTGCTGAACACTTAAGTGAAGTATTTACTCCGAACAAGTCATCAATGCCGGGTTTCGATGATACAGTAAAAAATATTTTACATAGTGACCAGCAACTATCACCGCCTCTATCACCCGCTACTCCCAAGGAACTAAAGCAAGCGATCAATAACTTTGATAATAAAAAAGCCCCGGGTTTTGATCTGATCACAGGAGAGGTTCTTAAAAAACTACCCAAAAAAGCTATTGTGTATCTTACAACACTATTTAACGCCATCTTTAGAACATACTACTATCCCAAAATGTGGAAGATTTCTACAATATGCATGATCGCGAAACCAGGAAAATCGCCTAATGAACCTGGCTCGTATAGACCAATAAGCTTACTCCCTATACTATCAAAGCTATTTGAAAAGGTATTTTTGATCAGACTAAAACCCATTTTGGAAGAGCACAAGATTATTCCAAACCATCAATTTGGGTTTCGAGAAAAACACTCTACAGTCGAGCAAGTGCACAGAGTGGTTCATAAAATCAGACAAACACTTGAAAAAAAACAATACTGCTCTGCAGTATTCATAGATGTGCAGCAGGCTTTTGATAGAGTTTGGCATGAGGGGCTACTATATAAAATGAAAACTCTACTCCCTAACTCATTTTATATGGTTATAAAGTCGTATATTGAGCAAAGAAAATTTCAAGTAAAATACCAAGAGGACTACTCAAAACTCTATGAAATTAACGCATCAGTACCACAAGGCTCAGTGCTCGGCCCTATCCTATACTCCATATATACGGCAGATCTGCCTGAGACACCAGAAGTAGTAACAGCGACCTATGTGGATGACACTGCGTGTCTTGCTAGCGATACAAATCCTATACAGGCATCTATCAAACTGCAAACTCAGCTGGAAAAGATAGACATGTGGCTAAAAAAATGGAGGATTAAGCCCAGCGTAACTAAATCCACCCAAATAACATTCAGCCTTCGAAAGGGCAACTGTGCACCTGTCTGCATGGAAGGTAAAACTCTGCCGACCAACAACACAGTTAAATACCTAGGCCTGCACCTAGATAGAAGATTAACCTGGGCAAAACATATCAAGACCAAAAGAAAGGAGGCAAATCTAAAATATAAAAACCTATCTTGGCTGTTGGGGCGTCAATCTAGACTCACTATGAACAACAAATTATTGGTCTACAAAGCCATTATAAAGCCTATCTGGACCTACGGCATAGAACTTTGGGGGTCGGCTAGCAACTCCAATCTGGAGATTCTTCAGAGATTCCAAAACATTGCACTAAGAACGGTATCCGGAGCTCACTGGTATGTAAAAAACTCTGAAATACATGACTACCTTGAAATGCCAACTGTAAAGGATGAAGTCAAGACCTACAGCGAAAAATACAAGAAGAGACTGAGCAAACATAGCAACGTATTGGCAAAAGACCTATTGAACAACAAGGATGACGTAAAACGTCTAAAACGATGGCATATACTGCACCTCGACCAAAGGAACTAGATTAGTCCTAACTCAATGGATGGTTCTGCTCAATGGAGTAGCACCTAAACATCCCGCTACAACAAGACCGGATCTAATCATGGCTAATTGGCCGATTGTAGATAAAAAAAAAAAAAAAAAAAAAAAAGTTCAAGAAGCGGAAAACTACATCTTCTGGCCTTCGCATGCAATACGACGTTGTAAACACGAGTAATATAAATGTAAATTCACTAAAAGAAATAGCTCCATTAGAAATAACAAACGTACAGATTGTCCTAAAGCCGTGTACTAAAATTTTCCGCAATGCATCGTCCTACGTCAGTCAGTACCTAAACTCGCGATGCGATACGATGCATCGGGAATAGATGCAATATGATGCATAGCGACGCGATGGTACAGATAGTAGTAGGTCCTATATATCCTATAGGTATAGTCCTATAGGATACAGCTTCCGCCCGAGACTTCGTCCGCGTGGTCATTTTACCCCCTTAGGGGTGGGATTTCCAAAAATTCTTAGTGGATGCCTACGCTGTATAGTGTATAAGGTATCTAGGTGCAAAATTTCAAGTCTATAGGTTTAGACGTTTGGGTTGTGCATTGATATCTCAGTCAATTAGTCAGGACGTTTAATTTTATATATATAGAAATGTCACAGTTTTACAGATATTATTATGATCGATATGCTGCGTTGGCTCAGTGAATAAGTATAGTCACTCGCGAATGGTGCTTAGATGATAATTATTAAAAAACAAAACAATTATCGTGTAACGTCACTTGCTGTTCACATTTATTGGCTAATAATATCCCTGTGTTTATTGTAATTTTACGGTTCCTTTCTAGTTTTAAATTTAATTAAAGCTGCTTACATTTTGACGGTTTTTAGAGACAAGGCGTGGTAGACTACTACTCAAACCTCCTTCGATGACAAGGAGAGGCCTTGTGTCCCAGCAGTGAGACGAATTATAAAGGCTGTTATAATGATGATGGCCCATAATGTCAGATATAGCTTTATTTCTAGGTAACCAAATGTCACCTGAAGTCCTGCTCAACCCTTTCTGGCCTTAAGAGCATGATGTATAATATTTATCCCGCGTAGAATATAACACACACATACTGGAATGGATGTTCAAACAGTCACTGGAGTTTCGACGTTCTTTTATTTTTAATTATATTCTCAAATAAAATACTTTCAAAAATGTTTGCCAATGATGAGCAGATATAAGCACTGATAAAGCAAATATAATAAGGTAATCGTTAGCAACTACTAATCGATTTATGTGGAACGGATAGGAACCAAATTTCCCTATGGAACATGGCGGAAGAAAAATAATTGTAAGAATAAGTAATTACAGGAAGACTTATTGAAGATGATTTTATTTATATTGAAAAAAAAAGCGAATTACGTGTCTACTTTTTGCAAGATTCAATGATCTGTAAGATAGTATGAACTACAATGCTTACAAGGATCTTTGCAAATATATACATTCACTTTTGTGTCTTGTGTTGGATACAATATACCAGTTAATTTTAATTTTTAATCAATATTACTCAAACACGCCCTTCACAGATGTAGACGCTATTTGGAACCAACTGCTTCCACAAGTATTCGGTGTGTAGAAATGGAATTCTCTGCCAGCACACGTCCTTCACCCACCCTCTTTCCTATAATCCAGCATCATTTAAAATAGGAGTGAAGAAGCACCTTGCAGGTTGGCAGGCCGAGGGTGGCTAGCGCGGCAGAAAATTAACACGTTTATTTTATAGTACCTACAAATGTGGGTACACAGAGCGGCAGTTACTGACGTCAAAGTCAAAGTCAAAGTCAAAATTACTTTATTCATTTAGGTACAATTTGTACACTTATGAAAGTCAATTTTGATTTTCAAATTTGACTTTGACTTTGACTTTGACGAACTACTTTATTTAATATTTATTAACATCAACAAGATAAATTGTTATGTGCTACCTTAATTATATGTGTTACACGATTTACAATGCTACAGACCATGAAAGCAGTTTTAATCTGTGGGTGAATAATAATATCCAGATAAAATTAATTTTAATTATCTCGTGGTAGATATATGGTAAAGAATTAAGACCTGTAGTTGAATATCTTATCTATACCTGAATCAGTGTTGTGTAAGTACAAACCCTGGGTAATAAATAAAGAGCGAATCCGAAACCTATATTATCAATTTATCACAATGTGATTAATTTATTCTCAATTATCTTAATAGATATTAATAGCTCTCAAAATTGTTCAGCAATTCAATTATTCAAGATTATTCAAGGGAACATGATTGTTGAAGGCAACAGTTGGCTTGGGCAGTTCATTGTGTATTTCTCTGACAGTTCATGATTGATGCTTTTAGAGAAAGGTATATATAGACGGTAACGCATTTAGCCCTTTTACCTACGAAATCTTACAATTGTAAGAGGATAAGTCATTAGTCATGGTTAAAATAGGGTCATTCAAAAATTTTTTTTAATAAAAACCGCCTTCTAAACTAAAATAATAAAAAAATACAGTCGAATTGAGAACCTCATCCTTTTTTAAAACCGGTTAAGAGAGTAATTAAAGAGAACAGCCGTGTGATGCCGGCAGAGTAGAATACCCCATATCCTCCAATCGGTGTCGTAGAAGGCGACTAATGGATCAGCAAAGGGGTATTGATCACCTTATACTCCGTCCACCAATCCGCATTGGGAAAGCGTTGTAGACTACTGCCTAAACCTCCTTCGATGACAAGGAGAGGCCTTATGTCCCAGCAGTGGGTCGAATTATAAAGGCTGTTATGATGAAGAGAGTAATTATTTTGGGCGTATACATAAAAAAGCTGGTTGCCAGCGTTGATCCACCAGGGCTTATTAGTACCTACTGATAACCGCTACATTTAAGCTGATATAGGCAGGGACTGCCTACCTATAGTAGCCTATAAAAACAGCGCTGATCGGAGTAGGTCGGAATTTCGAAACACAAAAATTGAGATAGAACCTGCGCCAACTACCAGTGCGGAGCAGTGCAGAAAAGCATTCGCAGAATGACGCCGGTAACCTTTTTAAAAAAGTAAAATTTACTTTTAGGGTTTCGTACCTCAAAAGGAAAAAACGGAACCCTTATAGGATCACTTTGTTGTCCGTCTGTCTGTCTGTCAAGACCCTTTATCTCAAGAATGCGTGGACGTATCAAGCTGAAATTCACATGAAATACTCAGGTCTATTGTCCCTTTAAGCTGTGAAAATATCAAACTTCTAAGCCAAGCCAATCAAAAGATACAGCCGATTATGTCGATATTTTCAACAAATTTCCGACACTCGCAAAGGAATCAAAACCTACAGGATACTTCCCGTAAACTCAGAATCTTGAAATTTGGCATTAAGCATTGTCATATAATGCAAATATAGGAAAAATTTCGAAAATCACATTTTTTTAGTTATATAATATAATAAAAATATTTTAATAAAGTGAAACTTACTAGCTTATTTCTCACGAACGAATAAAGATATCAAATTGAAATTTATACCAAATACCTAGGTCTATTGTCCCTTTAAGCTGTGAAAAAATCAAACTTCTAAGTTAACGCGATCAAAAGATACAGCAGTTTATACCGAGGAACCCTCGGTGTGCGAGTCCGACTCGCACTTGGCCGGTTTTTTTTATTTAAACGTCCTTAGAGAGTAAGACAGCAAACTACTAAACCCATTTTGTTCTTGCTTTCTATTAGGTCTACCTTAGATCTACTACACTGAAGTTTATTTAACGTGTTCGTTCCGCTGTGTAAAATAAGTAAGGAAAAGGAAAGCAAAACGGACCACTTAATACAAAAAAGAATAATAGAAAAAAAACTACTCATTTTATTATAGTTCTTCTAAGTAAAAATCTACAACGATATTGTAACTCTATTTCACGTATGGATTAGATTTTGATAAACTCACAAACAGTGACGAGGCGCTCAATGGACTGTGCGTCACGTCTTGAGACGTGTCCAAAGTATTTTAAAATACGAGTCTGAACTATATTAGATAGCCGCTGTTTGATACAGAGTTCTTGAAATATAAAAATGTTGCTGCGAAATTCAGTCCAGGACACACCCGCATTCTTCTGCATCACCACATTTCTAGAGCATCTATCTTCTTCTTCTCGATTTCACGCAACGTCCACGTCTCGGCAGCATACAAACATATGGCTTTGGTAAGATTCCTGGCTGGCTTTGGTATGACAAGGTACGAGTACTAAAGTGTTAATTTATTTCTGATGCTGACTGTACGTTTATTTATAGTAGACTAATTGTCGATATACTGACAACTAATAACTTAAAATTGAATATATCCACCAATAGAATCGTTTTGATCAACCTTCGAAACCTTGGAATAGGATCTAATGGAGCGTTTAACTTTGAAATTGAGAGAACTCCCCACAGACAACTGTTACGACAACCAAATGGATTTGAGTTCAAAACACTGATATATTTAATTTAGATTTTGGCAAGGACCACGATGAGCTTTATGAAATACGTTGTAGATATTTTTCATTTTTTTTTTGTACAGACTCGAATGTCATTTTAGGGACGTTATTTGTTTTTGAATGAAATGATAAATGGTAATAATACCTTAAAGGTCATAACACCTTTAATTTTTATTTAAATAAATACTTTATCGAACTACTCAATGTACACACACATACATACCTACATATAATCACACTCAAAGTGCCAAAAGGGGTCAAGCAGGTTACATTCGATTACACACAAAACCACAGGTGGCAGTATGGGTCATACAGAACCTAGCTTAGCGGAAAGAGCATTGGCCCCTCAGATTCGCGGGTTTGAGTCCCGCCTCAGGCTGGTGGTGGGCCCATTATTATGTAGGGTCATCTGGGTAGGTACCACCGCCTTTCTTATTTCTGCCGTGAAGCAGTTCGCTGTGTTTCGGATTGAAGGGAAAGGTAGCCAGTGTAATTACTGGGCATCGAAGCACTTGCAGTGTTAAATGATTTTATTTATTGCAACTTTCTATAGACGACGATAACCACTTAACTCCAGGTGGGCTGCAAGCTTGTTTGTTATCTCGTAACATAAAAAGGCGTTTAACGTGACAGATATTTTTCTAGTCTTTCGTTTTTTTCATTTAAATTGGTATAAATTAATATTAATATATATTGGAATAAGGTTTGAAAAGAGGATGCGTTACGCTTGATTGAGTTGCCACTAGCGTAACATTTATGGAACCTTTTATGTGTAAGCACTTTCGATCACGCAAGATGCATACAGAATTTTAAATTGGTGGGCCTGTGTGGTCAGCTATTTGAGGGTTGACAAGGGTCTGTGGTATTGACGGCTACTTTGTAGTCTTGTTAGGTAGTATAGTATCCCAACGTCAGTGTAACGTGTCTCTTAAGAAACGGATATCAGATGATGTATCGAACTCTATTATGGAGTGACTGGTTGTTTTGATAGAGTAAGATATGAAATATTGGATAAAATATAAGGTATTTGGGTTAGAAATGTAACTACTACAAGTTTTATTAAGATGAAGTGTGAAAATAACATTTAATAAAATTTTATTCCATTATACTATCTGAAGTAAAGAACGCTCGGCCGATACATTCACGTCTTGCTTAGTTTTATGAGTTATCTCTCTTTCTATCAGGGGTTCGTAATATACCTCTGGCTTTTCAACTCTCAACGTTCTACAGCTGCTTAGACTACTAGCTTACCTGACAAAAATGTTGATCTCCCATCGAGTTGTTTGTTTACATTTTACGATCCTTATGTAGAGCATCATGCGCTTGAGAACCAAAAAAAATCACTGCTTAATTTTATGCTTTGTACAGACAAGCACGTTGGATTACCACAAACTGTAAAATTTTCCCAATCAATTATGCACTTTATATTAAATAGCCTTAGGTTGAAAATCGTTTGGAGAAATTTGACAGTTTTGTATAGCCCGACGTGCTGTTGACTGTACTAATAAAAGTAGCGGCCAAGTGCTATGTTTCTATTGAATGATAAATCTCGTTGCGTGGGCTTATGGATGGTAACTACTAAGTTGACCGAAATAGGTCTGCACTTAGACTTGACTGGCACACGTGGGATGTATTTCGTTAAGTAGTCTGAGAGCAGATGGAATGCAAAAAGACGAGCGTAGGATGTGTTAGACGAAACGTAAAGTGTTTGTGAGATTCATACTCGTATAACATTTGAATTTCAAAAACGAGAAACAGCAGATGAAAGTCGCGAGATCCTCTTTAAATAAATGATACGCAATAAATACAATTTTAAAGTGCACACCTGACGAATGTACAACTAACACTACACTGTCAAAACGGAAATTAAGTATTTAAAGAAGTTCTCATTGAAGGATTATTTAATTTTACTCTCTTGTTTTACGATGGAGAATCGATTGGCGGCCCTCTAGAATGAAAGCACATTTTCCTGGAAATCTTAACAGAGTGAGGCTGGCTGTATGTATTATTTCTAGACTCTATAAAATTATTATTCCTTTTTTACTGTAGTAACCTCAATCAAACTTCTCACTCAAATCAAAGCCCACCACAAATCAATGTCTACTGTCAATAATTATATAGATGATATTAGAAAATATAATATGATGATAATGATATTAGAAAAAGTGATATTACAAATGATTGATTTGTACAACTGATATCTTTCGTCCGATGACGTTATGCTGGCGGTCCCCGACTTAACATATCTTTGGAAGCATCAAAGAAAATTTAGGCGAAACATTAAAGAAAATTTTGATTGCACCATACTTCTTCATCTCCATTCGCTCATTGTCTAATAATGCCATAGTCTTTAACCGACATCATTACTTAATTAAACATTCCTCAGAGCAAATGCTGTAGCATTTGTTTGAGCGGCTCATATTCTGACATCTAGAATAATGATGTATAATGAAATGAACTGTTGGAAGCTTCAAAATGAAGATGTTACCTACGCCATGTATGCAGATACAATGTTGTCTTTTATTCAGTAGTGTCGAGACAATAACAACTGGAGGTGTTAGTTTTACGAGTGGGAGCAATATTATGGCTTGGTTTGATTGTTTTCTGTTTTTAGTGCGCTTTGGGGAAATTAATAGGAAAAGAGATTTTACCGTTTCATTACATTTATTGAACATTTGCAAAATTTTAAAGAAAAACATACTTAATATACACGCTCATAATACAAAAGTGGTGAGCAGAGCTAGGTAATTTTTGATTACACGTGAAGTGTATACACCACATCTTGTAGTATGCACCATGCAGTGCCTCAAAATAGTTGACAGGTTGCCAGCATGTCGCCTGAGAGAAAAAAGATGATTCCAATGTGGGCCTTTGCTAAACTATTAAATAATGTAATTAAATTATTAATCAAATACTAAAAATACGTCACACACCTTCGCGCACTTACACATGTGCAGAGACAGTGTAATGAAGAACTGATAACTAAGGAGAGATGAGCAAATCAAATGGCTCCGTACCGGGAAACGCAGCGTTAGTAGGCCCCCCACAAGATGGACTGACGATCTGGTAAAGGTCGCAGGAAGCTGCTGGATACGAGCAGCGCAGGACTGTTCCAGTTGGAGATCCTTGGGAGAGGCTTATGTCCAATAGTGGACGTCTCTGACGTGATACGACGAACAACAAACACATTTAATTTAAATTGATTTCATAATTTTAAGTTTCATATTTAAGTAAAGAATTGCCTTCTTTCGCATAGATACTACACATTCATAAATACATACTGTTACGCCCATTTCCGGGGGTAGGCAGAGATCACTTATTTCCACTTTGAACGATCCTTACATATTTCTTTCACTACATCTACTTACGTTACAGTACTGATACATGCTCGACGATTTCGAGTACTTTTGACCTTTCAAATGGTCAAGACATCTTCGATTTGATCTATAAACGTTCGCTTCGGTCTTCCTCGTCCAACATCTCCATACACTTCCGATTCATATAATCTTTTCTTCAATCTACTTTCACACATTCTTTCTATATGACCGAACCATCTGAGCATCCCTTTCTCAATTATTGTCTCCATCTTCTTTTAAACCACTCTCTCTTATCTACTACCCTTAAACTATTGTGTCACTCAATGTTACACCAGCAATACTTTTCAAGGCTCCGGCTCTATTCAGTCTCATTTATTATCTTTGATGCCTTTTCTCCCACATCCTACTTGCAATTACATACATCAGTGTTGGGAGCAGCACACCGTCATGCACAGCCAGTCATAACATCTTCTCAGACACATTCTGACTGTTCATAAAAGCGTGAAATGCTCCATTCACCATTTCCTTTTCTTCAGCTTTCACTCGATTCTCAACATCACTGTCACACATTCCACGTCTTGTAAATACAGACCCCAAATATAAAACACTATACTTAGGCTCGTTTTACAGAATCATACTCAGAAATCAATCACGTCTTGAGAAAAGTTTGTCACTTTCCATCAAGCACAAAATAAAGTGACATACGACGCTCTATACGGCGTTGATTTTTGACTCTCTTTCTATAATACCTAGCAAATATACTTATGTACTATACTTAGAGCAAGTAGTATCCTGACCTATGGTACAACTTTGTCATAATCAAACTGACTTTTATTGAATTGAGCAAGACAACAAATAGTTTTAGGTGATGACATATTATGTAATTCCCAATCAAGTGATAAGGCATGGGCAATTAGAAGTATCAAACAATTCCAAATATCATACAAAGAGTTCACTAACATGCACAATCCCTCTAAAATGTTTTAGCTGTACACCTTTTATTCACAAATTTAGTACACACATTAAAATAAACAAAACAAACAGTAATAAAGTAAATTGAAAAAGACCACACCGATTGTCAATTAAAGCAACGCTTAGTTCTCTCAGCAAATGTTTGCTCGGCAAATAATTTCTTCGTGTAACGTTAACGAAAGTCCTGTGTCACGTTACGCAGGTTTCGCGGGTAAATAGTATGATAGGACCAATTTAGTGGGACCGTGGTCGCTGTGTTTATTTGCCAAGTGACTTGCCCTCGCTCTTTACGGCCACAATAAACCGGCCAGCACCAATAAAACTTTAGGTTTACGCCATTTGCTCCGGAGCTTTACAAGCTATAGTAACGAAAGGGTTGTTCACCAGCTATTTTCTCAGCAAGATCTGCTAGTATCTTAGCATTCTTATCTAATGATGAATTTCTACTTGTTTGCATAGGTCCTGGGTAACCTTCTCTTTTTATATAAAAAGGTCTATAAAGTGAACTTATTCCACATAAGTCTGCCGCTATTAGAGCAATACCAATTGTTCTGTGCTAGCATTTAGAGGTAAGGTAGCTAGATCCTCAGTATGTTGGTGATTTAAGGTGAGCGGTGTTTCTTCCAACTTTAGCCTTATCTTAACTTCACACGAGGTCACACCTTGTGTAATCTCTTGTGCTGATAGAAATGTCCATTTTATAATTGCGCGACCTAAAAATGAGTTGTCAAACTTCTTTGTTACTTGGTAGAAGAACCATCTAGAAGAGGTGCGAACTAGAAGTGTACCCTACGCAGGAATGAGAAAATTGTATTTTTATTTTAATATTTTTCAATGTCCCATTTTATATTGACATAGTTTAATTGTATAAGTTATGGAACTATTTTATTTTTCGTAAATAGACGCTATTATTGCTAAAGAAGCGTTTATTGAATGTGCCACGACCAGAAACCACTCAAATACAATCTCCAACTAAATTAAGTGCCCTTTGAATAACGAAGTACAAATTAATTACAATAGAACAATGTTATAGTTGATGTCAAAGGTCAGTTAGCTTTGATGCTCGTGGACTTTCGCCCTTAGGATTACCGCAAACAAGTATGTCTACCTAGAGACAGTGTCTGGCTTAATTCGATGGTTGAATTAATAATATAAATAAGTTTTGTTACAGAACAGATACAATGCGTTTTTCTAATATAAAGGCACTTCAGAGGCGTATATTGTCGAATAATCTGCTTAACAAGATAAAGGCCCTATATTTGTGGCTCTATAGAGACTTTGAGACGAACACAACACTTTCGTTCACTAGACAGATTTATAAGAAATATTGTATATCGTTACTAATCAATTACGTAATGTATACTAGTACTTAATAAACTTAACATTATTACGAAAAGGATTTTGTTGAGAAAATTCACGACCGGCCACCTACCTGACTTTCCTCGGGTATACTATTGTTGGTGATTGCCTCTACCGTACGAGGTGACCTAATATAGATAGTCCAAGTTTCGTCAATTCAGAGTTTTCTTACTCGTCTTTTACGATACTCATTAATATATTTTTTAAAGAATAATATTAATGTGCTTTTATCATATTAATATTAATCCTGTTAATTTCTACAACTAAGCTAATAAGCTTGTGCTAGGAATCGGTCCACATTACTAGTCTAAGAGTAGGCGCGCACTGGTGACTTTTGTCACCGTGACAATTTCGTCACTCTTATCAAGCCCATGGATATGTATGGAGGTGCGCGCATGTTACGAGGTGACGCATCTCCATGCATTCCATAAGAGTGACAAAATAATCACCGTGACAATAGTCATCGTGATAAAAGTCACAAGTGCGCGCCTGCTCTAACGGCGGCCGGGAATTGATCTCCATTCATACAGAAACCGAGACTACCTGCCTACTTGTTCAGCTACCGATGCTTCAAAAGTTTTGAGGTAATAATGTTTTTACTGTCGCTTGTAGGTATCCGTAACAAAATTTCCTAATCGTGTAATTACATTGTAATATAACTTATCAGAATAGCATCACCCCATATCCTCCAAAGGGTGTCGTAGAAGGCGACTAATGGATCAGCAAAAGGGTATTTATTGAGCACCTAATACTCCGTCCACCAATCCGCATTGAGCAAGCGTGGTGGACTACTGCCTAAAGCTCCTTCATAAGGCCTTGTGTCCCAGCTGTGGGTCGAATTATAAAGGCTGTTATGATGATGATGATGATAACTTAACAAATACAAAACTGATTATGTACCTTTAGTATTTCAATTCACGGTTCAGCTATGGCTTAACGTAACCAATTAAAATTATGTAATTTCCCTGAAAATATACATTGTATAAGCCGTAATCTGAATTGCCAAATACGTAGACTACTGGTAATGAGGACAGCGATAATTATGTTCCTGTTTCATAACTGATAGTTTGGACGGCTTGTGTGTTCATCATCATCATCAACAGCTCATATAATGTCCCCACCGAGGGACTCGAGCCTACCCCACATTAGGGGCGATTAGGCCTTAGTCAACTACGCTGGCCAAGTGCGGGTTGGTCGACTTCACACACAACCTAAGAATTTCTTCATAGGTTTCCTCACGATGTTTTTCTTCACCGTAAAAGCGTCGATTAAACGTACATTTATGAATTCAAAATTTGAAAACACATTGGTACATGGCGGGGATCGAACCAGTGCCTCCCTTTATTACTATGTTAAGTCTTATTTGTGCTAGACTTAACTTCTCAACAACATTTTAATGCAAAAAACAAAATTCACAGATGACTTCACAGACAGGCATTAGTGTATTTTATTATAAGATTAGTTTGACATGAAATCTAATGTTTGACTGATCCTATCCTACCAATATAAACATCAGAAAGACCAATTATTATTTTAACTTTATGCCCAGCATAATCACAGTTTCAATAAATACCAATTCAAACTGTTAACGTTTGAATTTCATTAATGGCGGATAAATAATAATGTCTGCACACCGTGTCGATGCATTTAAATACAGTATTACTCGTAACAATATTTGCTTTAGTGGTAACATTATTTTATGGATTTCAGAGATAATGCAAATAGCGTTCGGTAAATTAAACGCCGCAAACAGTTTTTTTTTATGTTCATGCTATGTAATTTGTTAGTATTCCGAGTGATTTGGTTTACCGATGAACATACTCTGTAAGTTTTTTCGTAACCAATTTATTGTGTAGCGGTAGTAGCTGTGCTACGCCTGTTTGCATTTTTGAACTTGTAACAATTTAATCTGATTTTAAGTTAACTGTCATATCCTACTAATAATATAAACGCGTAAGTTAGTTTGGATGTATATGTGGATGTTTTTACTCGGTGGTACTAGATGGTAGTCCTGTATGTAAATTGTAAGGTCTTCTAAGTAGGTTCTTTCGCCTTTTCTTACTTTGTGAAACAGTTGTTTCGGATTGAAGGGAAAGGTAGCCAGTGTAATTACTGGAAGGCATGTCATCTTAGGCCTCAGGATGACAACGCACCTGCAATACCAAGTGATTTTTTCCTTGTAATTTATTTATTTATTTATTTATTTGGGATAACAAACAGCATTCACAATACATCTTAAATCTATGTGTTAGTAAAAAAATTTGCTTATTGCGAAGCCCACACCATTATCCTCGACTTAATATTTGTGTTACTCGTTACTTATTACTTAAATACAGAATTATTCTATATAAACAGAAAAAAAATATATATATAAATTTAGATTAATAATTAAATAGGTAAATTTGATAGAATGTCAATGGCATGTTTTTTAAAGTGAGGCTCATAGTCTGCAAATATATCAAGGTTCGGGAAAAGTGAGTTGAAAGTGTCAGCGAGCCGGTGAAGAGGCGCGCGGGCGCCGGCATGCGTGCGACACTGCGACACGTAGAATAACTGAGGCACGCGCACCTCTCTCCTGTGCACTGTGCGCGGAACCGCATAACACAGACCATTACACAAACCAACGCAGTCAAATTTATTGTTACAAATTTTGAAGAGTGTCATGACGCCTAGAAGTGTGCGTCTGTTTTCTAAGCTAAGTAATTTATATTCCTCCAGCAGACATGCGTACGACTTACTAGTATGGTGATATTTATAGTGGACGTACCGTAAGAACTTCCTTTGTATTTTCTCCAAAGCCTCTGTATACTTTTTGAATATGGGATTCCAGATTGTTACAGCATATTCCAATTGCGATCTTATGAGTGTCTTGTAAAGAAATAAGAGAGTTGAGGGGCGCTTAAAATCACAGGAAGATCTTGTCACAAATCCATATAATCTAAGAGATTTATCCCTAATGACGTTAATATGCTGAATTGCAGGTGTTTATTAGGCGACGGTATCCACTTACCACTAGGTGGGACGTTAGCTTGTTTGTCATTAAGTTGTATGTTAAAAAAAACCCTTTCACGCAAAAATACTGAACAACAGAACAAAACAAAACATCAGAATAACTTATGGGTTATACTAGATCTAATAATACGCCCGGATTGTGGAAGATGCGGGTTCTTGTCCCGCCTGAGGCAAGTCGAATTTTTTCACTGTATTTTTCTAGTATTAATATTTACGCGTTTGTAAACGCAAAAATTAAATTATTCCATTATGGCTTATAATTTATAAGCAAAAGCTAGTAAGAAATATGTAAGATCCTATGAGAAATAAATGTATTTAAGCATATTATGCTTAATTAAATACATTTATTTTACCCATTGTATGAACTTTGAATTATTTATTTCTAAGTAAGCCAACGTTTTTATACATATAATCTTTTATCTTAAATTAAATGCCAAGCGTGAAACTTGAGTCCATGCTTGCGTCTCAGCTTGAGTCTGAGCTTACCTCTTAGCTTGAGTTACTGCTTTATTATTATGAACTTGATTGTGTAGTTACTTAAATTATACCCTTAAAATCTCAACTGCTTCAGCTTCAATCTCAACTCGAATCTGTGATAGAATGCGAGAATTTGATCTAGGATTATTCTGAGTAAGAGTCACAGCTTGCCGTTTGAGATTCCAATTCAATTTCAAACCTCTGCATTACTTTTAAATACAACCCATAGCAATTATAAAATAATATTCGTAGATTACGCGTTCATAAAGAATTCATTTCATTTGTACTGTAGTCATTTCATTCTGTCCTGTATATCATTGGGCAAAAAACGGCCTTCCCTTACTATTCCCAAGAGGGTGATTCTAAAGTGTCCTCATATTGTACTGACCCCTGACCGCCTTACAATCTACAAGTCTGAGTTGATGACTGGTATTTTATGCAGCGTCTGTTTGGTATCAGTATACAACATTACTAATACGAAATGCTTTCCTTAATTAACTTTAGTTATATTGTCTGTTGTATTTATCTGTGACTTGAAGTGCTGCTAACATAATACTTTTTTTTAACTGGCTATTGCTGATGACCACAGATGTCATTTATAGCGTTACCGGGATTTGTATGAAGCTATCTAGCCTGCAAGACAAATCTCCTTTGAGAATTTCTAGTCAGCGTGCATCTCTCGCGGGGGAGTCTCTCTACACTTCAGCGTGGCGTTCGAGATAGAAGGGAGCGGTAAGCCTGAGGTTGTCTCTTAAAGACTGTCTTAGAAGCGCTCGAAAGTTGGCTGTACCATATTGCACCCTTTCCTCTGTTCTTGGATGTAAAGCATATTTAAAGTAGGTATGATATCAGACACCATGGCTTGTTCTAAGTTCTTTTGCTTATTTGTGGCACAGTTCATAACTGCAAATTACGATTTTTATACAACTTGTTTTATTAGCTAAATTAATACTCACATTCATGTAGAAAATTAGCTCTTTGACAAAAACCCACGCGACTAAAAATTAATTTTCTTTAATTTAATAGTACCCTAATGACATTCTCCAATATAATAGTATATACAATTATTGGGCGAGGGCCACTGTTTTAGCCTCATCCAATATTAGTTGACGGCTGTTGGGACGGAAAGTGGCGGCCGCGTACCTCCAGGAGACACAGAGTTTATAGCCCCCCATAAGGTGGACCGATCGTCTGGTGAAGGTCGTGGTAAGGCGCTGGATGCGGGCAACGCAATCGGATTTGGGGAGGCCTAAGTCTAACTGTGGGCGTCTCTTGACTAAAAATTATATAAATCCAGGATACTATTTGCGAACTTGAAAGATCACCTGGGACAAAAATCTACTAAACAAAAAGTAATGGTTCGCAAACTATAAGTTAGCATCAATAAATTGCCCATGAAATGTTGTTCCTAGATAAGATTTTGGAAAGGACTAAGGGTGGATCCATAAAAAACAAATGTGCACATCTAAAGAAATTGAATTTCATTGAAAAGATCCGCACGAAGATTTTGCACAGTTCCCCAGGGGCGGATTTAGAGAAATACTTAAAGTGGCTTAGTGTCCGCGATTGCGTGCGATAAGCAAATCCCACTTTTTCCCTAAGAAGCGGTATAATGCTTATATTTACGATACTGCTGTGTTCAGTCGATTGTAGTGAAGTTCAAGGAAAACAAAATCATATTTTTTACTTTTCGTACTAAGTTTTGTGCCAGTCTCAATGTAAACAGAAATTAGGTTGTTATTCGTCAAATGTGATGGTAAGCAAAGCAATGCAAAAATAGCTAGTACGAGATGGAATAATATACGCTCCACACTCACCACTCTCGCCTTGCCGACCTACAGAAAATACATATACCTACTAACAACAAATACATCGCCATTTAGTTGTTTTAATAAAACAAATCAAAAAGATTAAAATAACAACAGTGACTGTTGATGACTGGTAATCTAAGGGACGTAACCACGAAGTCATGCAGTTATGTTGTCTATGTACACCGCTACCTAAAATAACCTTGTAATAATTTTCTCATAGAAGTAGTTTCTATTACAATCATAGATAAACCTATGGTCACGAGAACAAGGTGACGTTGTTAACTCTTGCAAAAATTTACAACGTCCGCTTCTCAGACAAAGAATCCTAGTCCGCTTGCTCGCTATCAAGGTCTGTCGCCATAGTAACATTTTTAATAGCATTATTGTAATTTCGACAGTTAAAAATATCCATTAGCCAGTCCATCAGTGAAAAACAAAATTGCATGCCGAAAGATTAATTACACCAGTATAGTTAAGTCAAGTCAACGGCCTGTATTCGTACAATTCTAAAAGTAAACTTCGCTGAATTTTCGCCATAAGTTTTGGTCTAGAGCTCTCCGCTCTGGCTACTTACAGCTGCTGTCCTTCTAAGATCGTCGCCCAACGGGTCGCAGGGCGTCCTACATTATTCATGTCCAACCACGGTCTCCATTCTAAGACTCGTCTGGGAACCTGCGTAGATAAATCGTAACTTTTAACCATCCAGTAGCGAAAATGTGGAAAGGCTCTACTTACGACAAGACAGGCGAGACAATTAGGTATCCCAGCAAAAAAAAAAACATGTAAAATTTTGCCAACAGACCATTATGGCTCGTACTGCCACAAAGTCATCAGATCTCATGTAGAGCTAACCAAGCTTCTAACTCTACACGCTCCAACTCTACAAGCCTTACTTTCGCAAACTCTACATCTTAGTCAAAATATGTGGCTTGGCCGTTTCGCTGCCGTCACATGGGCGTAAGGTGATTTTTTTACTGTTCATTACTTTTCTGTTATAGTAGTTCTTGTAGATAACGGCCAAGCCATATATTTTGACTAGATGCAGAGATTGTGAAGTAAGGGTTTTTATACATAATATCTATTAAAAGTATGACAATGACAAATAAGTACTATGTTGATTCGCCGGATGGTAAACTGGATGCTTGCTTTATCAAGGTCAAAGACAGTCAGTCCTAAAGCCACCAACTACCCCGAGGAGCCCTGGATACATCGCGCAGCGAGTACTATTTTTGTAGCTCTTGTCGCTGCGACAAACTAATGGAGAGTAACTGTTAGCGATCAACTATCAATGTACGACACGTGCTCAAATTTGACGTTCATAGGTGTACACATTGTACCTAAATATAAATAAATGTATTTGACTTTGTTTGCCGAAACAATAACTGTTTGGCCCTTTGCACTGATAAGCGTGCTCCATGCACGCACGCCAATGAGCTGTATAAATAAGTACGAGCCTAAGGCACGTATTATAGGATTAATCTCAAGAATCAACGCCGTACTGAGCGGTCGTACGTCTCTATCACTTTGTGCTTGATGAAAGTGACAAACGATCCTCAAGACAGGATTCATTTCTGAGTGTCATTCTGTAATACGGGCTTAAGAGTTATCTAACCCAACTAATTAGATAAAATAAAAGAAATTGATTATAAAATAAAGTCACTGTTTCTATATCAGCGCTTAGAATTTTTAAACTACGCAACAAATTTCAATGCGTTTTCAGCAATAGATAGAGTGCTTCAAGAGGAAGGTTAAGTTATGTATAATACATGTATATCATAGTAGAGAAAAGCCGAGCGGGTCGCTAGTATTTTATTAAAGCAGAAATTTCATTAATTTACTAATCTGGTATGGCTTTATAATTATATGCAAGGTACGTATATACATAATTGATTAACTACACGGAATATTCTATTCTTCTCTTAATTAATGGCTTTGCGACACATACCTAATGATTACACATTTTCCCAATGTCAAGTGAAAATGTATCTAAAGTAACAATTAATTGTACGGTAGATTGAGTTAAATGTAAAGTCTCACAATTCGAGTTATCAAAATAATTGTACGTATTATAATTCATATAGTGCGTTGTGATAAAAAATTGTTAACTTTATACCCCATAACACTCCAAATAACTATCGTTTTATAGGTACCTACTATTATTTATTATTAGAACAAAATAAAGGCTAAGTCAAGCTTTTCTAGTAGCAGTGAAAATAGGGCACAGGATTCTTCGCCCCTTACATTTTGATACTTAAGAATTTAGGAGACTATTTTTAGAAACGTGAGGTTTAATTTTAGATTTGAACTCGCGCTGAAATGGAACTTTAACCTTCATTCTTTATTATTAAACCGTTAGGCACTGTTAGTATGAGTATAAAGTTGTCCAAATGATATTTACGGCAGCAAGAAGTGTGTTTCAACTTTGATATAAATGTCCTATAATAAGACATGCTCTTATTATAGGACATTTATATCAAAGTATATAGATTATAGTATATAGATAGATTCAATTCGTACCTAACTGTTTTTTAATAGATAAATCAATCTGAAATGAAGATCCTGATTTTGAAATGGACCTTTTTTTGTTGTCGGGGAGGTCAAATGTTTTTACACATCGTCCCTGCGGGGTGGTGCCAACCGCAGGGGATATGTGGGACTCCCTCCATACCTCCATAGGAGTGGATGTATAGTGGGTATGGAGGCATTCCCTCCATACCCACTATACATCCTCTCCTGCCTGACCTTCAGTGCGCTATTACGGGACGGCTCGGGATCTGCGCACGTGAGCGCAACTACACCGAGACCGTCCCAACGCTGCCCGCCTAGGCGCTCCTTGTGCACCAATTGGTGGCCAGTAGCCCACAGGGGCTACCGACTAACGCCAGCCCCTGTGGGCCGCTGGCCGACTCCGACCTTACAGGCCATCTCCTCACCGACGGCTGCTCGACCTGACGCGTCCTCCTGACGAGGACACCGGGAGGAGCCATCGGACCGCACACGGGGGACTTCGGGCGCGGTTGTGGCCCTGAAAAGGGCCGTCCGGACCCCAATTGTGAAATGGACCTTATTATATTGCGATTTTTGGCTTATCTTTTCACTATATTTCAAAATGTTAATTCTAATGAAAGTGAATAATTTGTTAGAGTTCAAGAAAAACACGCGCCAACGAGTTTGTGCATGTAAACTGCGCATCAGATTTAAGGGTAAATAGGCATTTCGTACGGACTGGTAAGGTAGTTAGTCGGGGTGTTTTAACCCATTAACGCCCAAATGAAAACCACCTTTATTTTTTTTGTTTTAATGATATTTGTTGTATTATTAGGGACAAAAGAAAAGGTATTTAAAGAAAAATGGAACAAAAAAGAAATATATATTGAAATATAGGTATGTACTCGGCCGGGTACACTGGGCGGATTAATAGTGAAATTGTCCGAAGCAAGGTCTTTCTACACATAATGTTTTCACACATTTTTTAGACACGTTCACACATTTTTTTAGTTCTATTTACTCCTATTTTGCCTGTAGCTCTGAAGCTTAAGGACCGGAGGTCAACGAATAACTGATATTTTGTGAAAAAATTGTCAAAATAAACGATATGTTCACTAGGAATTACGGACATTTTGTCCAGAAGAGATTTCATAACTCTTGCGCCTAGAGGATTATCAGCTACTTCGTTATTCTTGCCACAATACACATCGAACGCAGTATCCATCTGAACTTGTGGCTGCCCAATTCCGATATCCGAATCGTACAGGGTTACCCATTATAAATTGTTTTTCGGGGTGACGGCCGATATATTTTATCATGGATTCATCTATACTGTATAAAGTTCTATAGATATATTCTCATGAAAAATTCCCGATTGGCAAGAGTTTTTCTGTATTTCTTTACACAAAGGTCTCATCTTGAAAAGCTTATCGGTGGAACCTTCAGCTAATGAGTTATCTACGAAATGAAGATTATATTTTATCTCCAAGAATCGATTCCGTGACATGCAATTTCATACTAAAGGAATTCCAAGGTCTTCATCCAATTTCCAAAAAGCACATTCAGTTGGTAGTACAGGAGTGCAGGCTTTCAATTTTTCTACGACCACTTTTTGCCGGATATATTAGCAGGATATACTGGCTTCATCTTCCTCCACATAGGTTTATTTGATTGAATATTTCTGGATCGTTTCGAAGGCCTTACATAATTTGACAAAGGCTCATCGTCACTATCGGACCAGTCTGAAACATCATGACTGGGACAGCGTGGTATGACTTCTACAGTTCGTGGAACTTCTCTAGGAAGATTAGAAGAAACCAAATCATCATCGTTCCCTTCTTCTTCGTCACTTACAATAGCAGGTTCCGGAGGCCCCAGTAGGACATCATGTTCCGAATCATCATTTTCATCTGCAAATATACTTTCGATGGCTTCCTCCAGCTTAGCATAGCTATTTTGGCTTGTGAAGACACGACGGTTCGCCATTGTTGAATAATAAAAATAGCTGATAAAAATATAATTTTGTTATACATATGTGACCATTGTACTCAGCCGAGTACAGTGGAATAAAGTGAATCAAAACGTAAAAATATCGAAATGAAATTCATCAAAAACAAGAGATAATAACAAAATAAAGAGTAACAAACTATTTGTATCAAATTTCTGTTAAAAAAAGTTCTATTTTGTAATAAAAATTCATTGTTGAAACTTACCATATAAACTTTCTTTGCAATCCGTATTTGACAGTGGCAAAAGTGACATTTATTTTCGCGCTACACTAAACTTTTTTATTTTATCAGACGGGTTAACCATCTGGTTATGAAATAATGAATTATTTGAATGACAACCATAGATTATAAAATCTAAATAATACTGTTAGCAGAAATGAAGAATGAATCGTTGCGAATCATGACGTCACCACAACGCCGCCATAAAAGCAATCGTTAGTTCGCTCTCAGCCCATTTGCTTGTCGGACGTTGAAGGGTGAGGTCGGTTGAAGTGGTGATGATGTGATTTGCATCGAGTCATTTATTTCATCCTTATTATTCGGTTATTGTGTAAAGAGTGGTTTTCTGTGCATTTACTTGTTATTTATGGTGAAAATCTAATTGAAAGTAAAATTGTTTCTTTATCGTATTTTATTCCATTCCTGATTCCTAAAATCAGAATTGGGATAAAAGTTCCTACGCCTACATTAGAGGTTTTTTAAGTTTAAAAGAGAAAATAACAAGCAGTTGCAGGGATTCGATTTATTATGCCGCTACCGTCACAAAATCTGAAAATACGCCACCGCGCCATGAGATTAAGCGTGGTATGTACAAGCAAATCACATCGACACCATCATAGATCTCGTTCTTGTAGTCGTGGGTCGCGCTCACGGTTGTCTAGGAGTGAAAATCTTTCACGGTTCCGTAGGAGTGATACTCGTGTGTCTACTCGGCACGTAGAATGTAGTTCGCGGTCTCAACGTAGCGCGTCTATACCGTAGATTCCGTACCTACTCATTCGCGACTTCGTCACAACAGAACCGATTTACATCATCATAGTGACCGTCGCGGGTCAGGTGTAACGATTCGATGGCGGAGACGTTAAGCGCGATAGTGTCTACACTTAATGCCATTGAGGAAAATACGGCGAGTGTAACGCCAACCCCGTCTGACCGTGTTCGTATTAGAAATATTGCGAGTGTAACGCCAAACCCGCCTGACCGTGTTCGTGTTAGAAATATTGCGAGTGTAACGCCAAACCCGCCTGACCGTGTTCGTGTTAGGAATACTGTGAGTGTACCGCCAAACCCGCCTGACCGTGTTCATGTTGGAAGTATTGCGAGCGTAACGCCAAACCCGTCTGACCGTGTTCGTGTTAGAAATACTGCAAGTGTAACGCCAAACCCGTCTGACCGTGCTCGTATTAGAAATACTGCGACCGGGGAAATTGGGGATGGGGTAGCTCAAAAATTAGGTACATGTTCTTTGTGTAAAAAGACAGGTTACAAGGAAAGTGACTGTTTTGCCAAGGCTCGCTCACAGGGGCGTGGTACTGGTCGACGCACAGTTGATTTGTGTAATGAGTTAAATAATTCTTCAAAAATATTGACATCACTACCGCAGTGATTCAGGGTACACCTGTGGACGTTTTGATAGATAGTGGCGAGCGCGATTTCCCTAATAGGCGATTCGGCTCTCACTTTTCTTCTATTCTATTCTATTCTTAATTAATGGCGTCGCTATACATTTACGTTACGCGTTTTGCCAATGTCAAGTGGAAGAGTAATTAAGTAACTAAGGGTTGTACGGTGGATTTGAGTTGGAAGTGGAGTCTCTCAACGCGTGTTTTAGCAGCGAGAACTCTGGAGAAACTCCAACACTTTTCTTGTCGGCGTAATCTCATTGCGTATGTCACAATTACAGTGGAGTTCAGTAACATTGCTTTCGATATTGATTTTATGGTTGTACCCGCAACTTGTATGAATGAATACCCCGAATATTATCATAACTGACGTTCTCAATAGAGATGGTGTAATGCGATGTATTGAAAACATTATCTGAGGCGGGATTCTCAATAAATCTTCGAAAGTGTACCTTCCTAACTACCGAGGTAACCTGGGCCGAGTTAGGCCGAGTGTCAGGTAAGGCCGAGTTAGGCCGAGTGTCAGGTTAGGCCGAGTTAGGCCGAGTTAGGCCGAGTGTCAGGTAAGGCCGAGTTAGGCCGAGTGTCAGGTTAGGCCGAGTTAGGCCGAGTGTCAGTTTAGGCCGAGTGTCAGGTAAGGCCGAGTTAGGCCGAGTGTCAGGTTAGGCCGAGCGTCTGACAGACTGAGGCGCAAAGCGGGCGCTCCAATTTCTGGACCTGGCCTGTTGTTTCCGCTGTTGCATCGTGTGAAACGTGTTGGTGTATATTTAATGGGGTCTCCCTGGGCGCGGACGGCCGATGCTGCTCATATGGGTTGGAGACGCTGGTGGTTGTCATAGCGTTGCGAAGTTTTGGGCATTATTTGATTGGGATGGCTTTCAAAGTCGTAACCGATTGCAATGCTCTGGGGGCCGCCGAGGGCAAGAGAGATCTTCTGCCAAGGGTTGCACGCTGGATGATTTATCTACGGGATTTTGTTTTATTATCGAATATAGAAAGGGAAATGGTGTCCCGAGAGTTGTGCAGCATTTTTTTGAAAGTAAAGTTATGAAAAGAACGTCTATGTGTGCGTGTGTGTGTATGGGAGCGTTACCCCAGGCGCACGCGAAAGGTGCTGTGCAGAGACGTCCGTGGATATGTATTGGGCTCCGGCCTTACAGACATATCTTACGATATGTGTTGGGCTCTGGCCTTGCAGACATATCTTACGATATGTGTTGGGCTCCGGCCTTGCAGACATATCTTACGATATGTGTTGGGCTTCGGCCTTGCAGACATATCTTACGATATGTGTTGGGCTGCGGCCTTGCAGACATATCTTACGATATGTGTTGAGCTTCTACCTTACAGATATAACTTTCGATATGTGTTGGGCTTAGGCCTTGCAGACATATCTTACGATATGTGTTGAGCTTCTACCTTACAGATATAACTTTCGATATGTGTTGGGCTTAGGCCTTGCAGACATATCTTACGATATGTGTTGGGCTTCGGCCTTGCAGACATGTCTTACGATATGTGTTGGGCTTCGGCCTTGCAGACATATCATTCGATATGTGTTGGGCTCCGGCCTTGCAGTACCTTCCTAACTACCGACGTAGAGTACCTGGGCCGAGTAAGGCCAAGCGTCAGGTTAGACCGAGCGTCTGACAGATGGAGGCGCCGAGCGGGTGCGCCAGTTCCTGAGCTGCGTGGCCGGGTCCGTCGCAGTCTGCGTGCTGACCTACCCGGCAGTCGCGCACCCTCCACGTGCGTGCCCCTGCATGCGCACCCTGCTTGCGCGCCCTGCCTGCGCGCCCTGCTTGCGCGCCCTGCCTGCGCGCCCTGCCTGCACGCCCTGCTTGCGCGCCCTACCTGCGCGCCCTTCTGCGCGCTCTGCTGCGCGCCCTGCTGCGCGTCCTGCTTGCGCGCCCTGCATGCGCGCCCTACCTGCGCGCCCTTCTGCGCGCTCTGCTGCGCGCCCTGCTGCGCGTCCTGCTTGCGCGCCCTGCATGCGCGCCCTGCATGCGCGCCCTACCTGCGCGCCCTTCTGCGCGCTCTGCTGCGCGCCCTGCTGCGCGCCCTGCTGCGCGTCCTGCTTGCGCGCCCTGCATGCGCGCCCTACCTGCGCGCCCTGCCTGCGCGCCCTGCCTGCGCACCCTGCCAGCGCGCCCTGCCCGCGCGCCCTGCCTGCGCGCCTTGCTTGCGCGCCCTGCTGCGCGCACTACCTTACAGACATATCTTTCGATATGTGTTGGGTTTCGACTTTGTATCCATATCCATTGATATGTGTTGGACTTTGGTCCTGCAATCGCGTATGGCTTAGCCTTGTACGTAGAATTGTGAGAATAAGCGATGTGTGTGGTCGATGAAGCTTGTAATACGATGATTGTTAGTGAAGTAGAAGAAGAAATAGTTAGTAAAAGAAGTTAAGAAATAGCATCGTGGTATCATTGAAAGAGGGCCTTGATTGTGTGAGGAATGAAAGATTAGGCAACTTTACAAAAAAGTTTTGTTTTTGTGTTCATGTTGTTTCTCATCGACAGATTCCGAAGCTGAAGACAATGATGACACCGGTGCTGAGCCCTGGTCTGCTCAGGTTGACCCTGTTGAGGTCTTCCATGAAGATATCTTGTGAAATGCGGCCGAGGACGGCGCATGATCAGGATAGGCCGTGTTAGCAGAAATGAAGAATGAATCGTTGCGAATCATGACGTCACCACAACGCCGCCATAAAAGCAATCGTTAGTTCGCTCTCAGCCCATTTGCTTGTCGGACGTTGAAGGGTGAGGTCGGTTGAAGTGGTGATGATGTGATTTGCATCGAGTCATTTATTTCATCCTTATTATTCGGTTATTGTGTAAAGAGTGGTTTTCTGTGCATTTACTTGTTATTTATGGTGAAAATCTAATTGAAAGTAAAATTGTTTCTTTATCGTATTTTATTCCATTCCTGATTCCTAAAAATACTTTTTGTAGTTGTACTCGCGCGAGTACAGAGGGCGTTAATGGGTTAAAGACCATGATTACTACCCAATGAGATGAGTCGCATTCCTTAAAAGTAAGGGAAAGTTTTTTTTTTTTAAAAAAAACAAACATTACTTTAAAAACTAATTTTTGTATATTGGAAGGAGATTGTGAAGTACTGTAACTAAGCTGCATTAAAGTTTAAATTCAACTTTCGAATACTTTCATTCACCAGCAACTAGCAACGAACACATTTTTTTTTCTTTCAACGACTTAGGAAAAGCTATCGATAACAAATGTGTACCTACACACAGCGGCCAGGGTCTGGTCACGTTCGGCAGACCGTCCGTCATCGCGGGCACCTGTTACATTTGCCGCTAAGGTTCGCTCGTAAAACTGTTTTGCTTCGGTTAATATTTTAGTGGAATACCGCACTAACTATACCGAGTTTGTGGAGTTTATTACACAGACAGATTGTAGAAAGAAACTCGTAACGCCCTTATAAATGCTTACGCATACTCTTTTGAAGAAAAACATAAAGATAATAACGTTTTTCTCGATCCCAAAGTTCTTGATGTAACGTGCTGCCTGCAGTTCCAATGTTATAGTTACGTAATATCTATATTTTCATATCATTTATTATCATATTTCATAATTTTATTTTCATTATATCTATTTGTAGTACCTAATTATTCCATTTGACATCGCATTATATTTTTTTTACTGCTCGTTTCCGGACGGAACGGACGCAGGAACAGGGACGCTTTGAAGAATCTCTGAAGTTCAGCTTCTCTACTATCCCACGAAATGAGAACACTGTTGGTCTGGACCGCCTCAAATCTTGGCGTGGTCTTGGTTGAGCGGAGCGCCGTTAAAGGGCAGCCACCTACTTCTGCTTTGGGTCTAGCGTGTCTCCACTGGCGACTGCTAGTCGTCGCTGTGACGTCTACAACGTGCCGGCGCGGCGGCTGGAAACGTCGCCTAGGCCGCCTATACTTCCCGTGTTCGTGGTCATGGGAAGACTAAATATTTGTTCTTTTCATCACATTTTAAATAAAAATAGTACATGGTACACGATCGCAGTGTTATTTCTGTCAATGAGTAAGGTTGCCAGTTCTTCGTGGGTTAGAGAACCAGTCACGGTGTGGTGACTCTGCTGTTGAAATCAGTAAGAATTTTAATAGGCTACAATATGTTTTTCTAGAGCCTTAGATCACTCACACTCAATCGAGTGAAAGACAAGAACAAAATATTAAATATGAAATGAAAAGAATTTTATCTACAAAAAGTAGCTTTGTTCGTTGTTCAGTGCGAGTTTCTTGCCTTCTATATAAAATCAAGAAATATCTGTATTCAAATGTTAGTAGGTAATTTTAAACTGTCCAAATCCATACCAACCGTCTCGGTACGGCAAGAAGGTTTTTTTCTTAAATAATTATTTTATTAGGCTGGGGGATATCCCTATCCGCTCTTTGAGGCGCGTATTCTAAATTATAAAAACAACCTTATATATATATATATATATATATCGATTGGCCAGCGTGGTTGACGAAGGCCTAATCGACCCTTATGTGGGGTGGCTCGAGCCCCTGGGACATTATATGAGCTGTTGATGATGATGTATATCGATACTGAATTTTATTTATATGCACACACAAAAAAGTAGACCTCATTACTCAATACTCAATATATAAATATATATAAAAGATATATATAAAAGAAACTGAAGAGATCAGGAAGTCTTTGGATTTCATGTCGAGTGAACATAATAAACTACGCGAGAAAACGGACGATATATGCCGGCGTCTTGACATCTTGGAGAAGAAATCGGAAGCCAATAACGTACATATCCAGCAAATTGCTGACCTAGAAACCAGAATTGATTTGATGGAACAGCAGGCACGTCAATGCAACGTTGAGATTAGAAACCTACCCGAAAAACGTGGAGAAGACCTTGTATCGATTGTGTTGAACATAGGGACTGTTATTGGGGAGCCAATCGCAAGACAGGACATAATCTCCGTACACCGGGTTCCACATGCCGACACCAGCAACAAAAGGCCAAAAAATGTAATTCTTAAAGTCTCTACCCGAATGCTGCGTGACAAATTATTGTCCTCAATCAGAATGGTCAAGGGTATCACTACCGAAAATCTAAATATTGCCGGAGACGTCAAAAAAATCTATATGAACGAACATTTAACTCTCAAGAATAAAATATTATTTCGCGAATCGAGATCAGCTGCAAAAGATAACGGATTTAAGTTTACGTGGGTTAAAAATGGTGTTATTTTGGTGCGTGAGAACGAAACATCTCCTGCATTTGTCATCCGCCGTCAAGAGGATGTTTTTAAAATTAAGAGAAAATCTCTATAACCGTCCAGGTATCCTTTTCTCAAACATTTTTATTTGCTCAAAGTATTTATATTATAATTTTTGTTTCGAAACTAATAGTTGCGGTTGTACTGCGTTAGTTAATACACTGTGGTTACCGGCAGCTAACCGGCCACTTGTTTACGTAAAAATAAAAATTTGCCTACCTGATTTGTATTTGTTAAGGATTTTTATTTATGTTTTATTTTTTAATTACGCGAGTGAACATAGTTTAATATCTTATAATAACTTTGTATTTGGGGATCGTTATTTCCTTTTTTCTAAGAAGTTTTTATCTAATGAAAGGCGTATGGATTGTGATATGATATCTAAAAACATAAAGTGTTTAATTTTCTTTGTAGGTCAATATAACACGGTCGATTATACAGGGTGTAAAAGACATGAGCAGTCAAACGAGAACCATGTATTCTGCTCACCGTCATAACATTTTTCTTCCTTTAGACTATACCTGGGAAATTGATAGTTACGATTTTATTGAAGGTCAAAGTCAAAATTTTTTTTTTCATTTTTTTATGAAAACGTATTCTATACGTCATTTCTTAATTATTGTCCAAAGAAACATTATCATTTTTTTTAGTATTTCATAACAAAAAATGGCTTCACAACGTTAGCGTTCAATGTAGCTCACTCGATGCGCACGGACACTAACGAACGGGGCCGCCGTTAAGCAAAATTATCGCGGTTTTGCGAGTTGCGTGCGAGTTGAGCCCTTTACATTGCGCGGTACAATTTGCAATTTTTTGTAACACCAAAAAATAAAAATCATTTCCCAGCAATATTTTTTTTGAAATATGTCTTATTTTGATGTATAGAATACGTGGTTTTCGTTTGACTGCTCATGTCTTTTACACCCAGTATAGTTTTTGTGTCTTTCAATGGTACGTATTACATAGTTAATAATTATTATTTAGGTCAAACACATATTTTTATTAAAATATCGTCAACAATGTTTACAAAAGTTGATATATTTGCCATACAAATGTACGGTACAAAATCACATCAATTGTTATTATACAACACAATCTTTCTGAGTTTCATAATTTCAGTACAACTATTATGTTGTTATGGCTATTATAATCAATTGTCATACGACAACTTTTATGTTAGTAGTAATTCACTGATGTTAATTTTTTATAATAAAATATACTCATGCTTGTTAATAATGTATTACCCGTTTTCAAATATAAATTTTAGAGAACTGTCTTATTACAACTATATTTACTGCATCCGTAGGAGCACATTAAAGCACTTTTTGATAATTTTTTATTTAGTAATATCTAAGCTAGGTATTTGTCCTCGGCGCGGTTAATAAACTCACGATTTACTATCAGAACTGTAGGGGTTTGCGGACGAAGCTGAATACAATTTACATGAATATTTTGTCGGAATCATATGACGTGATTGTCCTCACTGAAACTTGGTTAATGCCTAATATATTGGACAATATGATAGCCGATTCTCGATATACAATATTTCGTTGCGATCGTAACATGCAGACTAGTGGCAAGCTAGACGGGGGTGGAGTGCTTATTGCTACGCGCACACATTTGATGGCACGTAACTGCTTCTTCTCTTTTCCAAGTGGTATTGAAGGCGTCAAGATCCAAATACCGTCACATAAGCGTCATTTCTATCATTTAATTTACGCTTTGTATATACCGCCTCGGCAGCCCTTTGATACATACAGATTATGTATGGACACAATTAAACAATCGATTACCTCTTGCCAGAATCAGATAGATTTTTTTTACATTTTGGGGGATTTTAATATACCTACGCTTCAATGGAGTACGACTGACGATAACTCAAGGACATCTCCTATATTGGGTAGACACAGTAGTGATATAGACTACTGCGTTGTTAATTTCTTGTCATTTTTTCAGGCCTTTCAATATAATGTATTTAAAAATGTAAACGATAACATTTTAGACTTATTTATATCTAATTCTGTGGACTGCGTTAGTGAGATAATTTTGACACCGTTAGTTCCGATTGATAATTACCATCCACCTTTTTTAACGGTAGTTTCTTTAGAGCTTATGTGCAAGCCTTTGTTGCGTAGTGGTACTCCTCAGTATAAATTCGTTGATGGAGACTATGTTTCAATAAATGCCGCAATTTATGCAATTGACTGGGAGGACTTTTTGGGAGGATTGAGTGCAGACGAGGCTGTTAATTCTTTTTACGAACAATTGTATGATATTATCGCTAAGCACGTACCACTGCGGCCTATCAAATCTACAAAATTCCCTACATGGTTTACACGCCCTCTTATTCACATTTTTAAAGATAAAGAACATGCGTGGGTCAAGTGGAAAAAGAATGGCAATAAAACTGATTATGAGGAATTTTCGTTGTATCGACGTAGATTTAAGGAGCTGAGTAAAAAATGTTACAACTCCTACATAGATTCCATTGAGGTGGGTATACGTGAGGATGTTAAAGTGTTCTGGTCATATGTTCACAACACTAATAGAAAAAGTGGTATTCCTAACTCCATGACCTACGAACATAAGACAGCTGACGATCCTGAACAAATCTGCCAACTCTTCAGTAGCTACTTCAGCTCTGTGTACGAGCCTTCTTCAACGATTAATAGCTGTGACACAGCAATTGCACACACAGAAAACAATAAATGTAATTTTGTTATTTCTAAACTTTTTTTCTCCAAATCTGATGTTATTAATGTTTTAAAATCTTTAGACACTACCAAAGGGCACGGTCCCGATAAAATACCACCTATATTTGTAAAGTTAACAGCTAATAGTATTTGTGTTCCTCTAACCATTCTTTATAACAAATGTTTGACTGAGGGGGTTGTTCCGCAGGTTTGGAAAAACGCCAATGTAACACCTGTCCATAAGTCTGGGTCTAAAAATGAAGTGAGGAATTATCGTCCTATATCTTTGCTGTCTACTTTATCGAAAGTCTTGGAAAGGTTAGTTCATGATGCTATTTATCCACATTTGCACAACGTAATCTTGCCTCAACAACATGGTTTCGTGAAACGGCGTTCTACCATTACAAACTTGGTAATGTACACAAACTTCTTGTTTGAAAGTATGGATGAGCGCACCCAGGTGGACGCCGTGTACACAGATTTCCGCAAGGCTTTCGATAAAGTGGATCATGCAATTCTTCTCAAGAAAATAGCCTTTAATGGAATAAGAGGTGATCTATTGCGTTGGTTCCAATCATATATAATAAAGCGAACTCAGAGAGTGGTCATTAACGGTTTTGCTTCCGACAACATACTTGTAACGTCTGGAGTGCCTCAAGGATCCATATTGGGGCCTCTGTTGTTTATATTATTTGTTAATGACATTGATCAATGTTTTAGACACAGTAATTTCCTTGTGTATGCAGACGACTTGAAGATTTATAAGCAAATAAGAAACATAACAAATTGCTATGAGTTTCAACAAGACCTTGCTCGCCTTAATAAATATTGTGCTGATAATAAATTGCAACTAAATATTGAAAAGTGTAAATTTATATCTTTTACTAAAAATCGTAATAAAATTTTATTTAATTACAGTATTGGGTCGTATTCCTTGGATAAAGTAAATAACATTCGTGATCTGGGTGTACTAATAGATTCAGAACTACACTTCGATATTCATATAAGTCACATCGTCAATAAAGCGTATCAAATGTATGGATTTGTAATGCGTGCGTGTGGACAGTTTAGGCGAGTTAGCACATATTTGTATTTGTTCAAAAGCTTGATCCGGTCTCAACTTGAATATGCCACTGTAGTTTGGAATCCGTACTATGATAAATACAAGTACATGATTGAATCTGTACAACGCAAATACCTTAAACGGGTTACTTATAAATGCAAACAGCCTAAAATGTCCTATGAACAAGCCCTATCCAAATATTCTTTGGTTACTTTGGAAAGGAGAAGAAGCATGTTGGATGCTACATTCTTGTACAAAATTCTCCAAAATAACTTTGACTGTTCTCCTCTCGTTGACTACATTTGCTACCGTATACCGAGCTCTTCAGAAAGAATTCGATTGAACTATCCACATAAGTTATTCCATCTGAAAAAAGTAAACGGTAATGCGGGTCGCCGCTCTCCACTATTCAGAATTATATCGTCCTACAATATAATTTTTTATGAACTTGATATATTTAAACTGTCAAGTATTTCATTCAAAAAATATGTACTGGATGTGCTTTCGCGGGCGTGAGTGAATTATAATACTTATTTATAAGACAGCAATATTATTATTATTGTGTATTATACATAAAATAAAGTTATAGGATATATACAATACTTATACATATTTTATGTTTACATCTTATATGCGTACCTACCTTAACTAGTTTATGCTGTGACATAAATCCTTGGTTTTTATTTTGTGTTGCCTATGTTACCTTAAAGCACTATAAATTGTTAAGCGTCTTTATCTACAAGGGTATTATAGTTTCATTTTTACTCTCATAAAAATCTGTGGATAACGGTGCTGGTTGTACAATCATTATATGTATTAATGTAAATCTATATTGTAAATACACATTGTACAACTGTTTGTTATCCCGAATAAATAGAAAAAAAAAAAAAAAAAAAATATTTTATTGCATTTCACAGTAGTAGGTGACTCGGTGACGTGGCGTAAGAAAGTAAGTATGCCGATCCCTAGACGCCCCCACAAGGGCTTAGGATGGGTACCGGTGGTATTTAGTGGGAAGAAACCGGCATTGTACCGCGTCGGGGAGTCCCACACACGCCGTACGTCTATCCAGCGTGCGATATGGTCCGTCAATGGATTTTCAATCGTCATAAAAAAGACAGTAGACCTAGAGCTCTTCCGTTCAATTCATATAAAAACAGTACTCAAGCAAAATAATTACATTCCAACTACCACAAATCTAAGAAGTTTAGTTTTCATTCAACATTAAAAATAATAGTGCATTGCTAATGTAAACAGTTTGAACAAGCCGGCACATAACGAGCAGAACAAATGGTCCTAATGAACAGTGCTGGCAACGCGAAAATTGCTACTCTTTTAAAGCTCTTGTCAGTATGGCGAGCGTGTTTATTTTACAATGTGTAGGTCTTTTATAGTGGAAACTAATTTCAGGTGGAGAGATCTCATCACGTTTAAGCGAATTAAGGGATATTATGCGGGTTTAGTAACGGTTGCTGGTGTAATTCAGAAAAGTTTTGTTTGTGTTTGGATGTTATTGAAATGACACAATTTCTTGTGTGTATTTAGAGAGAAATGGAATATATTTTGACATCATCATGATGGAGTAATTAGTGCGGGTCCAAAACCTGGTAGAGACAAAAAGTTCATGTGGCGAACACAACCATTTGTTAAATCAGTCGTGATTGTTTATATTTGTTTAAAAATATATCTAAGTAATTGTAAATGTCCGAAATAACACTTAAGGATGTAGTAGTTACCTTATAAAGAATTGTTTAGGAAAATTTGACGCCTTTCAGACCACTTTTATTTTCCGATAAAATTAATAAAAATATTATTTACACCCGCCCGTGACAACTCTACACAATGAGTGCCTAAAATCCCGAAGCGCGAAGTAGACGACGCGAAAACGCGTTGACGCGGCGTTTCTTCTGCAGTAATTGAACGCTTGCTAGCGCTTTTTTTGGCTAATCAGAGAGGATTCCTGACCGGTGAACGTCTCCCTCAGGGGAGTCTTTGCACCGATTAGGATCTCTTAGGCGTTTGAGTCGGACGGGGTCGGTGCACCTGAAGGTGCCTCTAGAACCTCGGCCACGGTACATGTCTGTACTGGGTATAGCGTGACGTGTGTGACCTGCAGACGGGTGCGGGGTGGTGAGTGTCTAGTGCTTGAGTGTGCTATGTCACTAAGTGCCGGACGGAGCTTGCTAGCGCGGCGCAGACGTCACACTATTGGAAATGATGTCGCCGTAACGCGAGGTATGCGTCGCGCATCCGCAATGCTAGCGTTCAATTTACTGCTGAGAAAACGAAGAAAAATGCGACACATATTATGTCGTATGTAAAAAACATTTGTGACAGTGATGATTTGTCGAAATTTTTATGTAGAGTACCTACAATCAACAGTGATAGGTGTGTCGGATTCAAGGGATGCCAGATTAGACAGGGGCCGGATTACCGCGGGTCCACTTTAGGTATATTGTACTGAAATTCTACTAGGGTAAAACCGGGATAAATGGTCCACTTTGAAATAGTCTCCTAATTTCAAAAATATTAATTTTATATAACAATTTGTATGAATGTAGTTAATCATATATTTTCAATTATTATTTGTTTTTCTTTTGAACTTATCAATTGCAGGTTTTGCTGAATTTAGCTTTTTGTGGACCTCTTTTTTGGGGATAGATGCCTACCTGTATTGATAGTTGCCCCACCATGAAAATACTAAGAAGGATCGATGCTCGCAATACGAGATAGATGTCCTTTATACAGTGTAAACGAAAAACCCAACCAAATTTTATGAGGTCGATGTACCTACTCCAATCCAAGGGCCACGGGTCGAATTAAGAAAAACATTTTGCATTTTTTTTTTTATTTTCTAGTATTTATCTTTATAAGATTCTAATATCACAAATAAACATTAAATTTGAAAAGCAGTTCAACAAAAGTCTTACTTAATTATTAAAAATATTAATTATAAAAGCTTAACATGCATAATAATCGTTTTTTTTTTACCATTTCGACGAAAGCCAATTGTAGTTGTTCTGTAGTCTAAGAACAAACTCGAACTTGCATTCCTTCCTTTCGTTTGTACTTTCGTAGCATCGTTCTGCTTCAATGAATAAGAGTCCACATATAATATACATAAAAAATATAAGAGAACACTAAAAACATTTTAAATATATACAATAACACCATAATAGTGTGTTGAGGGATAGATGCCCCTAAGGGCATTTGTATATCTATGCCTCGGAAAATCAGGGCAACTATTCTTTTTATTTGGGATAGGTGCCCTTTTATTTTATAGATAAATTTAAAACAAAAAAATTCATTATTTACATCTAGATCCACACTTAATGAACTAGTACATTGACGTAATAAAATTCAACGAAATTAATTACTACTTATAAGTCACACAACGGCAAATACTCACCTTTAAATCTTTGACATCTTCGTGAAGCTCGCCGCGGAGATGAAAACGCACATGAGCAAAACGCGTCCTCACCATAAGAAAGCCCCTGGGTAGTTGAGTTGCGGGGTGAGTGGGGTGACTGCGGCTCCTACTTTTACTATTAATTCATATTAGCGAGTTCGGGAAGTAAGGTTTTTTGGAAATGAGGCATCTATCCTACTGCGGCATCTATCCCGGTTTTACCCTACTTGAAATAACTTTCTTATACGTTATCACGAATTTGCTCTTTACCATAATAGATATTTTGTAATGCAAATAATTATTTAAAAAAGAAAATCTAATAAATTCTATAATGTTGTATTGATTGAGTTTTATTTGGAAAGAATACACACACATGTAGAGCACGGAAGATGTTGGTAATTCTCACACACACATACAAATATATGTTTTATAAACATACCTACATGTAACAATTGTAGTTCTCTTTTTTGTATTAGATGTTTCAGAAAGACTTAGATTTTATTATTTTTTCACATTTTTGTCTTGAAGTAACCATTCAAACCGATATAATTTTAAGAAGGTCATGAGTAAATTGAATTAAGTATTCATCCATTATTGTATGCTTGGAATTTGGTTTTCATATCAGCTTTAATTAAACATGAGTAAATTGAATTAAGTATTCATCCATTATTGTATGCTTGGAATTTGGTTTTCATATCAGCTTTAGTTCAATGAGTTATAGAAATTGCAAATTCTTTCCCAACATTATTCTCTACAAAAAAAGACAAAATAATGAATGACGTACCTATAAATCCTCAACAGAAAATATAGATTCTCGTACTTAAAATAGCGTTTCAACATTATTCAATTCGATATCGGTATATCGGAAGCCGATACGATATAGGAGGCAAATAAAATGTATTTAATATGTACATACCTTTCGCGTTTTTCCGGTCCGATATCGGATATCGGACAAATATCATACATTTTACTTGCTTCAATATCGTATCGGCTACTGATACCATTATCGAATCGGATAATGTGGAAACGCTCGCCCTAACCAGCACTCCCTTTACAAATCCTACTTGAGTCTCTACAAGTGTGAAATGTCAAAGTTGAACTTGGAATCATGTATTCTTGTTTTGAAATCAGAATGTCAAGGAGCAATAAAGGGCTAACTTTATTTACATTACGCAGAACATTATTCGTATTTCAATAGTACTCTGGTGATACGCGAGGAGAAACACACTTGGTAATCTACATTAGACTAGTACAATTCTCAATACGGGTAAATCTCCCGGGACTCCAGCCTGAGCCTTGTCTGACAACAGGCTTTATTCAAACTGTGCCCGGGGGGACGATTAAGACTAAGTTAAATTTATAATTAGAGGATGTAGAAATTATTTTTGTAGAGTTAAATTTACTAAAAAATATTTTTTCAAATATTGAAATGGTAATAATATTTTTGCACTTTATTCTGCACTTTATGAAACCAAACAAACATTTACAATGTAGGTACGGTATAGAATTCCGTTAGATAACGCAATGACTCTGGACTTCCTTCGTCGAGAGCATGCTTCCGGTGTACTGCATGCAAAATAATGAAATGGAGTTGAGAGTAATGTACACTATGCAGATAAGGACGCGGGGAATAGAAATATGACTGGTCTACAATAGCGCAAGATTTTTTGGTATGTACATATTTCATACATTTTATTTGCCTCCGATATCGTATCGGCTTCCGATACTGATATCGGATTGGATAATGTTGAAACGCTCTTGAGAATCTAAATTTTTTTGTTGAGAATTCATAGGTACAACATTCACTTGTCTTTTTTTGTAAACAATCATGTTGGGAAAGAATGTGCAATTGCTATAACTTATTGAACTTCAAAACTTATGTTTAACTAAAGCTGATATGAAAACCAAATTCCAAGCATACAAAAATAATAAAAAACAAGTGTAAAATAGAAATAATAACAAGGAATAATAAACTAATGTATTTCCACGCTCACACCCAAAGTATCATCAAGAACTTGTCTTATGGATTCTAGAGAACGGACATTTCAATATACATATTAATTTTAGATATAAATAAACTTAAACAAATATATAAACAACCAGGACGCGTAAACAAATATTCGTGTTCGTCACACAAATATTTGCCGCTACCAGGATTCGCACCCGGACCGCTTGATGTGTAAGCACCTATACCGACCACTTCACCACGACAGCTTTTTTCTTCTAATTGGTGTAAAATAACTATAGTTGAACAAAACTAACCAATGGTGTAAGCGCTTCTTAATAATAACCAATAGTGAGCTATAATTTACTCTACCCCGAGTAAATTGAAATCATTTTGGAACGCACTCTTACGACCGGTTGCACTAAGTTTTACTTTTTTCAATTTCGTAAAAAAGTTAACATATTTTTAAAAATGGAACAATCCATTCATATGAATAAAGTTTACTTTTACGTTACTTTTTGCTACAATTTGTTAGTGTATTTAGGTCAAGGGGTCAAGGTAATACTTGACATGAAGTTTAAGACATTCCAAACTGTGGCATAAAGTAAAGAAGATAGCAGGTAATATCCTACTGTTAAGTTGTTTCATTAGTGAGGCCATTAATATTTTAGTAGCTCTAGTAACTCCAAGGACAAATTTATTTACTTTAACGACATCGCTTATTTAAAGAGCAAGCATTTTAACCGTTTTAGAAAATTGAATTATATAAATGTTTACTTCGTGCTTATTTAGCATCATCGTCATAGCAGCCTTTATAATTCGACCCACTGCTGGGACACAAGTCACGCAAGGCCTCTCCTTGTCACCGAAGGAGGTTTGACAGTAGTCCACCACGCTTGCACAATGCGGATTGGTGGACGGAGTTTAAGGTAATCCATACCCCTTTGCTGATCCATTAGTCGCCTTCTACGACACCCATTGGAGGATATGGCGTGATGCTATTCTACTCTGCCGGCATTACATGGATAATTATGTCATTTATTTATATTTGACATAATTATCCATGTCAAATATTATATTTGCCACCGTCGTGGTGCAGTGGTCACAGTAACGCTGCCTACATATCTGGCGGCTCATTTTGAGTCCTGGTAGTGGAAAATGTTTGTGTGATGAACACTAACATATTATTTTTTTGATTGACTATTACTGGTGGTCGCAGATGACTTTCCCAGCGTTACCGGAGTTTTTAAGACGGCGATGGTCTTGGAGGGTCGATCAAGCACCCTCGAGGGAGTATCTCAACCGATTAGCGCGTCCCTAGAGCGATAGAGCCGCCTCCATCACTTGCCAATATACACCAGTGATTAAGAGGACATTCAAGACACCTAGAATGTCCTCTTTTCCCTACTAGGGGGAGTAGAAACCTAATTTGGCCAACCGCAGACTGTACGTGCGGATGACTATACGCTCCCGCGCAGCCGGGGATATGCGGAGAGAACAATTTTTAGTGGGTCTGGACCTGGTGAGTCCCAAATAACCCTAGCGTGGCCCTACTCGTGACTAGGGTTCGTATTCTATAAACAAGGGCGTTCGAGCCGCAAGGGTCACACGAACATGTTCACGAGTCGCGGTTGTTTATAAAAATATTTAGATTATTAATTTAGTATCCATAAGTTCTTAATGATACTTACTTATCTTATCCTATTCCTCACGGTGCATTTCGACCAATCGGGAACTTTTGTGTCTCCCCTTTCATTTTACTCCTGTCGCTCCTTAAATATGTAGGCCATCAGTCTATCTATAAACATGAACTTTGAGAGCTTGTAGTGCCTTGGATAGGCCATTCCTATGATATTCATTCGAGCCCTGGGTATAGAATCGCATTCACAAAGCATGGATTCCCGGTTATATCAACATGTTCTGTAGATATTTCGGTCTATTTCGGTGTTGTTGAGAGTTGCATTAACGACACTTAATTTGGGATATATAATTGGTGTGAGCGTGAAAATTTATAATTATTATCAATTATGCAAAGACAAGGAGGTGATAATGATGTTGATTTGAAATATGCTATCTATTTATATTATTAACACATTTAATAAATATATTACCCGTATATGTAATCTAGCGGTCACCAGTCTCAGATCAAGGGACTCGATGATTCAATCTCCAGAGAGGTACAAAATTGTGCTTATTTAAAATCCGCCTGTCTAGTTTGGCTACTACCATTATTGTCAACGTTTCTTGTAATATAATAAATAACGTTTAAAAGTTGATACTTCTAAAGTTAAAAATAGATACAGAAAATACCTCGTCAAGGAAACCTTACTTTGTTTTTTAATAAATGTGTTATTTACTATATCGAAGTTTTTCATATTATTGGAATAAAGTAATAATTTATAAGTTTATAACATTAATTTATAAGTTTATACTTAAATACAGTGCACGTATGACGTAAACTAGTAAATGAAATTATGAGTTGTAGGTACAATAACGTCATTGTAACATATCGATTGAAAGTAGGTACTCAATTCTTTTGCTTTGCAATTTCCCCAACCAGATGAATAGAAAGAGGAATCGAGCTAAGAAATGTGACGTATGACATAATAAAGGATATTGTTCTTTAATTGTATCCGGGACGTAAAGGCGTTAAATGCATTTTAGCGTGGTGAAAGCAATTGTCGTAGAAAAATATAGACAGATAACCTGTCTATATTTTTCTACGAACATAATTTGTATTTTAGTAGTAGTACTTCTTTATCTTAATATACAAAGTGACAAATAATTCGGCAAACCTGTTAGTAGAAAGAGATAAATATACATCATGAGTTCCGTATCCATTGCTGCTTAGCGCTCATTGACGCAAGCGCGCACCAATACTGATCACATGCAGAGTATGTTCGCGCGCTTTTTGTCAACAACAGTCAAATTGAGTATCAAAATGAAATTATTTTAATAAAAAAAATGTACTTTCCAATGAAATGATATGTTTCTAACAGTAGCATTGTAATTTGTACACCACCTAATTTACAGGAAGGCATTTTTAGAGAGCTAACTTAAAGTTTTGCACAATGAAGTGAAGTCAACGAGCCGAGACGCGAGATCGTTCCTGACTGAATGCAAATCTGGCAATTGCCTGACTTTTTCGTTCCACTCTCGAGCGGGTGTAACGTCTAGCTTTTAAACATCTTAGGAAAAAAGTAAATATATTCGTTTCAGTGTAAATTGTTCATGTAAAAATAAAACTAATACTAAGTACTATATTACTGCTACCTATTAAAGGAAATTAGCCAAATTCATGCAGGTCTATACATGCCATGCTTTACCTAGCTGCGCTCTGGCAACCTTATTTACCGACAGTAACACAAAACTACAAAAATGTAGTGTTATAATAACTGTGGTCTTCTGTAAGGTAGTCAATCCGCTGTGCCCTATCTCCCTTAAAAACCTTTGTCGACTAAAGAGTACATTATTATAATGCGGTATAAGTATAATTATGTTGGTTTCGGTTTTTTATATCATTATTAACGCCGTAAGAGGACAGTACACGTGGTCCTGACATGGAAAGAAAAAGAAAGGAAATATCCACAGAACCCTCACTACGGTATGGACGATAGAATGCGCTTAATGATGCAACAGCTCGACGTAATTGTAAAGGCTCGGCGTTGTTCTCAACGAGTTACATCCCTCAACTGGTACACGTTGAGATAATCATGCACACACAATTACATTTCATTCTGAAAAAATAGTTTCGTACAAACTAGCTATACTTGGTCACACTTGTTTGTGACTCAATGTTATATTAATATTAGTAGAGGAGATCCCACCGGATCACCAGGTCACCGGATCCGTGACATGCTGGTGCACGTCACCTACGACTGCGGTGTAATGTCTAGGAGCTGGGAGCAGCATGAGATAGACGTAATGCATACCGCTACGCATTGCTGGTTTCATAAGAGAAACAGACGTTTTGTACCGACTGAGGTACCGACGCATAGCTGAACGTCAATGTCATAGTTATGTGTGCAGTTGTGACATTGTACTTAATAGGAAGCGTCGGTGGCGTAGTGCGTAAGAGCGTCGTCTCCTACCCGAGAGGCACTGGTTCGATCCCCGCCACGTACCTATGTGTTTTCAAATTTTGTATTCATATGTACGTTTAATCGACGCTTTAACGGTGAAGGAAAACATCGTGAGGAAACCTGCACACACCTATGAAGAAATTCTTAGGTTGTATGTGAAGTCGACCAACCCGCACTTGGCCAGCGTGGTTGACTAAGGCCTAATCGCCCCTAATGTGGGGTAGGCTCCTCGGTGTACATTATATGAGCTGTTGATGATGGTGATGACTTAATAGGTGGACCCCTCAGGTATACCCAATTGGACGTCACACCGTTCTTTGGTGCTTGTGGATTACGCATCAGTTGTATTTGTTTATAATCAGTATTCCAACTTTTTGCTGTCCTGTTTTTATATGACTATAATACAATAATACGAATTTTTGTTTTGTAACATTGTAAAATATGGCCACACAAGTAAGGGTACGAAAGTTTTTTTGGCGACAATTTTATTTCGTTAGCCAAAGTTTATTTCAATAAGTTTTTCGTTGCGTATCCTCGTTCTCTGTCGTCCAAGTAACAACAAAATAGTATCTCAAACAAATTACTATGAAAAACAGCCCTGCCTTAACTGATTGGATGTTTCAAACAAAATAGCTCCCTTGAAATAACATCTAAAATATACACAAAACACGTCGAAAGCCTCAAGAAAGAGATAAGACACGTTTCATTGTCTTCCACTGATAGCTCTACAATAACAAAGCCCGGTAAATATAATTTCGCCTTTATTAAAGGAAGATAGCGTTTTGTGGGAGATCATTTGTCTTCCGAGAAAAAAAACTTTTCTGTAGTTATAAGTATAAATCTTTACATAATATGAAGTTGCTGATTTTTTCGAATTCGTGTTTACATAGCTTCCATGATTCTTAATATATTTCAAGTCAATTCAATCAGAAATAATATATTACCATAAAATTTGTATTTCTAATATTAAAAAAGACTATTTCGTAAGATTCCTACTTATAGTCAGAAAAAAATAGTTTCCAGCCACTTATTACTACAGGACTTTTATTAATAGCAGTCAAATCAGCTAACAAAAAAGACACCATAAATATATATTTTTTTCAAAATTTATTATTTTAAAACTCATTAAATACATAGTTACCATTGGCTTGGTCATGTAGAAAGCTCAAGTGAAAAAAGACGAAAAGGATATTAATTATGAATCCAGAGTGACTGGAGATGCGGGACTGGGAAGACCGAGACGTAAGTACGTTTAAAGAAGGGTCTGGAAAGTACTCGAAATCGCAGAGTCGATAATTAGGACATAGATTAGTGTAGATTATAAGAATCGTAGCAAGTCCACAGTAATGATCTCTGCCTACCCTTTAGGGGGAAGGCGTCACTTATGTATTACTCGTATGTATGTAAACGTATATATAGAACTATTACATACGTAAAGACACCGCCTACCTGTTACTCAATTTTACCCTAGCCATGCTCCTCAAGACTGTCATTTCAACATGATTTTATGCATTTCCTGGGATCAGCCCACCACCGCCATGCACTGCCAGTCGTACCTTTTTAGATAGCTTCTGACTATTCATAAAAGCGTTCAAAACCCTATTTACCATGCTCCCATAGAATCATGGAAGTTATTAACTTAACATTGTTAAATAATTAAAATGTCATAGGACCTAATATTAACTAAAATCCACATCAACAATATTTTTTCAGTTTGTAATCATCATAAATTCTTAGCCAGTATTGATACACTCGTAAAAAGTAAACACTATTGACAATCTTGTGCTCACCACTATCGCCAGTCTCAAAGCCAGGGTGCAATTAAAACAAGTTCGCATCAGACACAAACACAATACGGGAACAATATACACTCGCTTTGTACAAATAGAAGATGCAGTGTTATTTACCTGTTAGTTCAGCGTAGAGTAATATTGATCCCTATTTCTAGTTTGCATGACATTGTTTAGAGTGCAACATCTGGTTGACTTTTGTTTGGTTGTTTACTGAGGGAACTTTTTGGTGTTCCTTTTATGTACGCGACAGGCTGGCAACCTATCACTATTTGGCGGTACTGCATGGCCCATACTACCGAATGTGGCTTTATGTGTAGCGAAATGTTACTCAAGGCTCCGGTCAACCTCTCTTAGAACAGTGAGCGTGATCGTATGTATGTTATTGCTAATTTGTGTTCTACCATTAGGTCTATCTAGAAATTTACTATTACTTCGTGGGACGGACAATCTAACTTTTTAATGAGCTGTCTGTGGTCTGTATTTCCTTTTTCAAGACCTAATTGATACCATAGATAGAAGCATAAGTATGGCTTCCGAATTACTGTTCACCGACGAAAGTTTCGTCGAAAATTCCATAGTCGTTTTTACGAATACCTATTAGAAAGACTCCACCCCGCTTGGACATAAAAAATAACCTGAAGCCACCAATAATAAGCGATCTCCATTCGATTATTTATACAAACTCATATATTGATAGTACCGACTATGGATTTTGCGGCAAAACTTTCATCAGCGAAAGGTGTTTCGGTAAAATTTTCGGAGCTGACTGAATAATGTTCTAATATATTTTGTACTTGATTAACTTCATCACTACATCAAGTGATTATCGTTTTATGATAATTATAATATACTTGCATAAAATTATCAAACTTATATTTAGATACAAACAATTTACAAGTTATAGAAACCAAATTATGACTGAGATTAGAATATCATATTAAGGTGTTGGAAACAGTTATGGCTAGAATAGCTGCTAGCAATTCCGATGGAATTAGCTCGGTTAGTATATATAACGGAAATAGAAACGAGGCGTTGTCAGTTATCCAGAAAATTAGCTAGAAACTATATTAGCAAGAACAGTGTCAATTGGTAAGAATAATCATTTATTTTGTGAAACATCTAAATTTAAAATCGTCGGTTTCTGTGTGAACAGAGATCGATCCTCGTAGTTTAGACTACTGACATGAACACCCATAGCATAAGCGCATGTGTTAGCAACACAGTCATTAATAATTATGAATTTTTATAAAAATAAATACAATTACTTTAGAAAAAGTAGGTCACAGTGAATTAGTCACTCGTTTTTGGCGCCCTAAGTGAGGTAATACTTCTCTACCTTACAGCAGACCGCGGTAAAGGATTAGTCAGACAAAATGACCGAGGCAGTTTGGGTTGTCTAAGTTATACTATACAGCGAACGATTCAAATGAGTGGATGTAAATTTTGCCCAACCTTTTCGCATTTAGGACTGTAATTGTAAAATATTGATTTAGCTTATTAAATAGATACCTAGCTCAATTTCGCAGTGATTTTTAAATCATTACGTAATAATTAAGGCGTATCACGGAGAAGCTTGGCGATAACAAGACCTTGTCCAGGTGAGCGAATTCGCACACATCGCGCGTTGGCGAGGTACTGGAGCTCAATACATGGCGTCCAGAAGCTTCGCGCGAGATTCGAATTCGCGCATTGAGTCCTCAGTACGCGCGTTATGTGTAAAAAGATTCGCGGCAAATTCGCTCTTCTGGACAAGGTCTAAATGATCGTAGATAAACTATTGGTAAACTTTAAGAAATAAGAACTACTTAGTACATACAAAGCATGCAACAGTCTATGGTTAATTTATCTTTTGTTTTGTCATTTCATCTTTTCCTGTAATATCTAACAAAAACGAATTTTAAAGAACGAAGGCGTGCAAAAATTACAGTAAAAGCAATTTAGTTCAAGCCAAATCTAAAATTGCAAAAGGAACAAATAAAGTGACTAGCATCCAACGTTGAGTGCGATAAGTGGCACGTTACAGTTAGCCACTATACCGATGACATATCACGAAACTGAATTGAAATCTGAACCTCAACTGGAACGTTAGCGAGGGTCTACGAAAATAGAAATTAACTACAAACGTTTCTATTAAGCCCGGCACGTACGTTCCACGGAATCAATATGGTTGGACTCCAGGGGCTATTATTGGGTGAATTCTTGAAAATATTGTCACGTTGTAGACCGTATCCGGGCAAATGGCCTATTCTACCTTCCCCAGACAACATTATCGGCGTTTGTTACAACCTCTGGCAACAGTACGGCTCTCGTTTGAATAAGCTTCAGTTAAGCCCCGTGTGGTCGCGCCTCCTTTGGAATTTCCTTTACACATTTTGCTGGAGCACCCATTGGGCGAGACAAAGTGATCATAAAATTTCAGTGCGCCCATTATCCTTTTCAGTCTTCATCGTGTTTATCTAAATATGTATTGGTGTGCTCAAATCTTTATCTATAGTGCAGCTAAAGCTAGTGTTGGTAGTTTACTTGTTAATAAATTCGGATACAATATTGTGTTGGATATTTTTGTAGTACCGAGTTGGTAGCGTTTGTTTTCTTTGCAAACAATGGAAAAGTTCCTTTGTCTAAAATTAGCTACATTTAGTAATTAGAATATTTTTCCTCCAAAACCGTTTCCATCATAGATATAGGAAACTGTAGATCGGTAATGTAAAAGAAAAAGAGCATACTAACGCTTATATTAGAGCGAGAAAGATAGACGAGACCATTTCACGTACACGCAGGGGGCCTAAGGACGTCTGTCAGTCACGTAGAAAAGACAGCAACTGACAGACTGCAGTACTATTTTTCATGCACACATGCGCATTACGCACACATCGGTATATTTTTTGGTTTCACAGTCAAACGTCAGTAATAATAAATCTATGTGTTTCCACTAATTATCGCATCCTTGGATGTTTTTTTTGTGTTATTTCGTTGACAGACAAGCATATGCCTTGCCTGGTGGTAAGCAGTCACCATAGCCTATAGATTGACGTGACAGTCACGCGCTGCCAACTCTAGTCCCCTTCCCTGCCACTTGGAGTTCTGGCAACCTTACTCGCCAAAAAGTTACTGTTCCATGCAAAAGTGTACACACTAAACTTAAATCGGGCTAGATAATTTGTGTGACAGCGGAAAAAAGTCAAAGATTTTAAAAAGGCTAGATCGACCATAGGTATGCTCTTCATCTATATCTATATATATATAAAAATGAATTGCTGTTCGTTAGTCTCGCTAAAACTCGAGAACGGCTGAACGGATTTATCTTATCTTGGTCTTGAAATGTTTGTCGTAGTCCAGGGAAGGTTTAAAAGGTGAGAAAATATGGAAAAATTGCGAGGAAAATAGTAAAAACAACAATTAAATTTTCTCATATAAACTGTTCTGCCTACTTTCCTGTCAAATATTTGACGTTCCGCCATTTTAGCGAAGGAAGAGTTGTAATGTCGTTAGGATAGGTGCAAAGACGTTTAGTACTCCATGAATAGGTGATACGAAGTACACCGGGTCATCTAGTACATAATATAAGTTAAAGTATGCATAGATAAAGTCACACCCAAAATCCCAAAAGGGGTTTAGCAGAGCCTTAGGCAACACTAAGGCTCGTATTATAGAATGACACTCGGAAATCAATCATGTCTTGAGAATCGTTTGTCACTTTCTATCAAGCACAATGATAGATATGTACGACTCTTAAATCGGCCTTAATTGTTATGACATTCTTTAGTACGTGCTTTAGTTCCACATGAAGCCAAAAACGACAGTATGGACCATGGAGTGCATCAAAATATTATATGAGGGGCAAAAACTACAAAAAAGTATCAAACCTTCGTGAGCCAACAACCGACAGATATTATACCTCAGCAGTCCAAGTAATCCGGGTCCGGGTATAAGTATATATATTTTTTTATAATAATGCAATTTAATTACTTTATACATAAACGCATTACAAGAGCTGAAAACAATGCCGCAGGTATTGACTATGCCGTAATCGGCAAATCTTAAAAAATCTTGAGACGTTTGATAAAATATCAAATTACGCCATTGAACTACAACATGAATAGAACCTGCAAGGCACATGTAATACATTTAGTAACCAAACAAGTCCCAACGTCCTCCGGTTACACGTTGACAAACGTACTCTCGAGCGCTACCTAGGGAATCGTTCGTACCAGCTGTTAGCTTTGATTTTACCGCCACAGAATCTCATTGTTGCTGACGCGTCTGCTACAAAGCAAATTTGTCCTTTGCTAGCGTTTGTACTACCACTGCTTGAAATTGATAATTCTGTAACGTGTTTAGTATGGCATCGAAGTTTTAGTACTTAATGCTTTTTTAAATTGCCATTTCGTCAAGAAATTTAACCTCTTTTATCCAAAAGAAGTTTTAATTTTGTTGATCAGTTTTTTTTTTCTTATTTAGAATATTTTTGGACTCTTTGCCTTAGATTGCTTAGATTAGGTGTATAATCTAAACTCCTTGCATTGCTTTCTTCTACGTTTATCTTTTGAGTCAAAAATGAATAATGGCACCACAAACTTCTTACGACGGGTACTATGCAAGAATTTCTTATGGAAATGACAACATCCCACCTCTTTGCAATGAGAACTGTCCGCCTAGCATGACCACTGAAAAACGATATGATATAGCCAAGAAGCTTATATTTTACCTATTATGGCCATTTATCGCTTTAAACTGTCGAAAAATATTGGATATAATCGCCATCTTGAAATTTTATCGAAACAGCGAACATGTAAGACTCCAAATGCAAAGCCAAGTTATGCAGTGCACACATTCCACCTTTTCCACTTGTAATGTTCTTTTAAAAGACTTTGGTACTTATAAAACTAATCACATTAGTCTATAAATATTAATTCTGGCCTTTTTTCCAAACACAGCTCTGATGAAGAGCTGCACAGCCCTGAAAATCTTAGCAAACATTAAATTACACAATCTTCTGTAAGTTAGGCACTTGGGCACCTCCCTAGAGGACAACGATTTTATTATTCTATTGTCGATTTCAACTCTTGAATTTTTCTCTTCAAAGAACTTCTTTTGCTAAACATTGGTCACATCGAAGCACAGTTACAACGAGCTATATGGCTATTCTTAGAAGAGGCTAATATTTCATGGAGGAGGCAAATCCTGTGCTGCTCGAATTGCTTTACGTCATCAATCGATAATAGTCTGCATCATCGATAAAATAGTCCTTGCTCCACTACTTATATTACGTCTTTCTTTGGGCCATCTAGCTAGGGCACTTTAGTTCTTTCCCAAATTTCCCATTTACTTATCAGTTTATCAGCAGATTGAGAGCAGGTTTAAAACTTCTTCAAATAAAATATATAATTACGTCTACAGCAGTAAGTACTAATAAAAATAAAGCGGTGGCGTTTCAGATTAGAACGGCTAAACTGATGTAAACTCTTACTAAGAAGATACCATATTATTATTTTCCAAAAGACAAGGACAACGTTTGTTGGTAACTAATGCGTCCCTGGGTCTAAGTGCAGGCAGAGATCTTCTCCACAATTTCCTGGAAATTCCCCAGTGTCTAGTATTGCTTGTTCTACAGCAGGAAGCATTCAAATACTGTTTGGGGACTTGTTCAAGACCACTGCTTGCTTTGATTTTAATGTTGACGTTACTATGAATATTTGGTAGATATGCTTGTACTTGGAAAACAAAAACATCATAAAGAAGATAAAAAATTATTAAGGGTCAATTTCATAATCATCTTATCACTTTAGGTGGCACAACTCCCTATTTATGATATACATGTAAGCAGAAGAAAAAGTAGCTCCGGTTCAATGCAATGGCAACACACTGGGCTCGATACCATCCGCCATCGGCCATACGAGTTGGCTCCAGTATATATTCACCGTCACAAAGTTGCTGGAAAATTTCCTGGAAGAGTTGTGCTGGCTGTAATGATCCGCCCTCTCACTCTTAGACGCAAAAGATATCAAATACTCTGGTAAAGTCACATACCCTGGACACATATTTATACCCAACAATGGGTGAAAGAAAGTTGTCAAAATAGAAGAAATTAACCATTCCACGAATGTTTAAACAACTGAACGACTGCGTGTGGGAACCCCAGTTAAATCCTTAGTGGATGTTAAAATGTTTTAAGTAAGGAAGCAGATCACGTACACAGTCTCGGCACACACCGCACGCCGTGCCATTTCAAAAGCTTACACTCAAAACGTTAGAATTGGTATTTATGCTTTTCACAAGGTATGCCACAGCGGACTAGAATTTGGAGTAGCCCGAACTCAGTAAAAGCAATATTCGTTCACAACCCGAACTGGGGTAATACCTCCGTCCTCTACCTTACAGAAGACCACAGTCAAGTAACGCTACAATCCTGTGGTGTTGTGTTTCTGTTGCTGAGTAAGGTTGCCAGAGCTCCATCCAGACTAGGGTTGGTAGTATGTGAATATCACGTAAGTGAGGCAAGCGTCTATAGGCTAAGATGACTACTTGCCACCAGGCAGGCCATATGCTTTTTTGACAACCAAATAACATAAAAAACAGCTTTGTATTTTTTTATCTCACCATAAATTACCTATTATCTCTAAAATCACTTATTTATACAAAAAAGTCTTGAGAATATAATTTATATACATGTAAGGGCTACGAAACGCCCCCATATCCTACCATAAATGGAATTTTAGCTTTATGCAATATTTAATAACGTCTTATGACAGTTTACGCTTAAAAAAGTAAAGTATTAGGTTGGGGAAAAAGTCTTTTCGCATTATAGTATGTATAAACTTGTAATAAAATCTCTTTGGCTATACTATTTGTATCTGGCTGGTTTTGGTATCATTGAAAGTTTAAATTTTAAAGAACATAATTCCAAATTCAAATTAGGAAAATGTGTGAATTTCATTTGTTTTTCGTACCGCCAAGATGAGTGAATCTAATGAAGAAATTCGATACATTTTAAAATTTTACTACAAAAAAGGTAAAAATGCAACGCAAGCCGTGAAAAAAATTTGCGATATTTATGGACCTAGTGCAGTGTCTGTGAGAGTAGCACAAATTTGGTTTAAGCGTTTTCAATCCGGAAATTTTGATGTCAAAGATGCACGTCGCTCTGGTCGCCCTATTACAGATAAAATGGATGCCATTTTTGAAAAAGTGGAGCAAGATCGGCATGTCAGTAGTTACGACGTAGCTGAAGAACTGGGAATTGACCACAAAACAGTTTTGTCGCATTTGAAAAAAACTGGGTACACAAAAAAGCTCTACATTTGGGTACCTCACGAGCACACTGAAAGAAACCTAATGAACCGTGTACTCATTTGTGATTCTTTATTACGACGTAATGAAACCGAACCATTTTTGAAGAAGCTGATAACTGGTGATGAAAAGTGGATCACGTACAACAAGAACGTGCGAAAAAGGTCGTGGTCAAAGGCCGGTCAGGCTTCACAGACTGTGGCGAAACCCGGGTTAACTCGCAACAAGGTGATGCTGTGTGTGTGGTGGGATTGGAAGGGCATTATTCATTATGAGCTGTTACCACCAGGCAGGACCATCGATTCTGAACTCTACTGCGAACAACTGATAAATGAATTAAAGCAAGAAGCTGAGAGAAAGCGGCCGGAATTAATCAACAGAAGGGGTGTGGTGTTTCATCATGATAACGCTAGACCTCACACATCTTTAGCCACTCAGCAAAAATTAAGAGAGTTTGGCTGGGAGGTGTTAATGCATCCGCCGTATAGTCCTGACCTTGCACCTTCAGATTTCCACCTGTTTCGGTCTCTTCAGAATTCTTTAGGCAGTGTCAGGTTAACATCACGAGAGGACTGCCAAAACCACTTGTCGCGGTATTTTGACCAGAAGTCCCAAAATTTCTATAGCAATGGGATCATGTCCCTACCTACAAGATGGCAAAAAGTTATCGAACAAAATGGTACCTACATACTTTAGTTAAATGTAAATAAACTATATTAAAAAATGTTTTGAATTTGCTTAAAAATGCGAAGAAACTTTTTCCCCAACCTATTATATAAAATTCTGAGCAAATGGACCAAAATCAATAAAATGAAACATTTCTTTAAATTAATATGCGAAACTTTCAATATTTATTTAGTCGCCCTGAAATAATATTTTCCGAAATTGCATAATTGATTTCAACCTTAATGCAAGCTCTATTTATTTTGTAAAGCCGTATTATAAGTATAACCACTTTAAGTAGCAAAATACTAAGACTAATAGTTCCACACGCCACAGGGCGCTCCACGCACGAGAAATTATTTCGATTAACTATAACGAGTGGTACAAACATAAACCCCGGTTTATACAAGCGTCACGACACACTGGCTATTTGCTTTGATTTCACTTACTGCCATTCGTTAGATGCATAGCATGTGGTAAAATTTACAGTTCGCAGTGAAATTAAATTGGTTAACGCTTATGTGGGGTTCGTGTTTGACTGAAACCCGGATATTCCCTTTACGGATTAAAATAGCGTGCCGCTAGACATTGACAAAAGGATTTGTATAATATAATTCACAAATATTCGTCATATTTTATTGCAATATCAAAATGTCGCAGCGTTTGTTTTCAAAGGGAAATTGCTTTTAGAGTGTTCCAAAATATGGTATTTTTTCCTTATAAATGTCTATGAGATTGACATGAATGTAATATTAATAATTTAATCATAGACTTATCTTCTTCTTCTTTTATGTATTCAATGGCAATTAGTGGTTTTATTAGTGTAACAACCATTTCCGCCAATCGCAAGTTAGGAAAAAAACCTCTTCATTTGGCAACGTCCTATTTCTTTTGTTTCTTGATGTTTGCATTAAAATATGGGCGTCACTCATTTTAATGCATCGAGGGAGTGCTTGGAAAGAAATGCATGGCAGTAAACATCGTCAGCACGGATGCTTATGCAACGAAACGACACCACTTTCACTGCACAAAATACACTCCAAAGTAATTTTGAATTATCGAAATAAAGATCGACGTCCAGACGCCATGACTTCCCCAAACACTCCCTAATAGACTTATGGTGCGATTTGCCACTCTAAAGGTCGAAGCACACTTATCAGCTCAGAATGGGGACGTCTTTTCTTTTACTTCTATGAAAACTTCGGAACAGTGGCTACAAAATGGCTACGGACCGTAGCGCATCGCCTCTTTTTAAACGGTTTTGTTTAACTTGACCTGTTTATTTTTGGTTTGATCAAATTTAGTAATTGAAATTTAACCCCCTTCCAGAAAAAAAATTATCTGCTATTTCGTTCACACCATTAGTCCTAACGACAATACATTTTTGTATAATCAGTATTACTGTTAATCCAAGATGGCTGTCGCTACAAAATGGCAGATTCCATTTTTTTCACAACCTCCTCAATATGGGTATCAAATAAAAGGACTTGACGAGGCTTGCCTGGTTTAATACAGTACGCTATAAAAAATATAAGTAAATCCAATATGACCGCCAATAAAAATGCGGATTACTTAACCTATCACAACCCCCTCAATATGCATATCTATTGAAAGGGATTATGGAATACAGAAGTTTATTTAGTATTTTGTCATAGTGTACACTATTATAAAAATCATGAAAAAAAAATAATAATAATGATGTAGTAATATGATATAATAATAATGATGTTAAGCTGTAATCGTAATCCGTTGAGCTTATAAAATTAATAGGGCTGATGTTTAACTTACCACCATATAATAACAAATTCTTTACAATGGTATCATATTATAACATAGGTGCCTGCACTAGGATAACCTGTGTTTCAGGCAGTTAGGTCTTTAATATGTCTAAAAATAACCTTCAAAGTATTCAAAAGTAAAAGTACATAAAATCTAATTTTATACAATGAAATAGTATAAGGTATTATTTGATTACAGTTAATAAGTTCTCTGTATCTTCATAGGACGATTTGAATGTTGGTTGGTTGGTTGGTAACTTCCCTAGGACGGGTGCTCTTACTCCGAATGGCTAGTCTCCTCACTGGGTCCTACCTATCTCCTGCATACTACCTCACGTTAAACAACTTCTTTTATTAATGGCTATATAAATATCACACAGAAAATCAAATCCTAAACAGTAAAAAAAATCAATCTCTGAAAAATCTCTCCACGGAACCCCGACGCGAAATCACAACTAAGATCGTGTATAACACCTAACTAAACTTATTAACAATCCAGTTGCTTGCACTTTAATCGAGCAAGCATGTCGATTTGACCATTCGCCTCGATAGCAAACTGCTGCAATCGACTTCAAACAAAATTGATCGGTCCATAAATCGTGCCGCTGGCTCGAATCGCAGTGTACCTACTATTATTGTGAGAGTTGTTACTCAGATAAACCTTACAGATATTGAATTACGAGTAGTCGATACCTGCCTACTATAGTGTATTGGCAATTATAAGCAGAAATAATATATGATGTGTGTTGTAAAGATAATAAGATTGAAATATTTTAACTAAAAAAATGGAAATTAATTTTTCTTTAGAAAACCCAATAGATCAAGACCTAAAACGGTGACGTTTAACAATATTCATGTTATGTTGTTAAACGTCACCGTTTAGGTAGCGCTGATTATAAACTGATATAGAGAGTTCACTTGTTATCTCATTATTAATACAATACCTTATTTTCCTCCTATGAATTTAAAACTTGCAAAAAAACGGAAAAAGGCTTATATAAATTCAGTTTCCGTTTATTTGTGTTCACTACTTCTTGGAAAATTGTTGATGGATTAACTTGAAATTTTGCACAACACTGCATCCGTCCAATGAAACCAGTTAATTTACTTAAAAAAATATAATTACTTGATGTCGACTAATTGTAAAATCTGTGAGAGTTTCTCATAATTGCCAAGGGAATTGTCTTAGTAATTTCCTGGCTGCTTTGTAACAGGTCCCGGTGGAGAGAAATAATAAATACTTAAGCAGAAAACCGGCTGAATAAAACAAAGCGCCATATCTCTGGATATCTTCGTCGTCTCCGGCATAAAGGTATTTCCCGAATGAAATGCCGTCCTGCCTCCAAATTTATTCCACTACCTTCCGAGGATATTAAAAAAGTTGCCGTGAGTTATTTTACATAAAACACGTGACTACCCGTGTCGTCCGGGAAATCTATTTTTCCGGAATATTTTGATTTACCTTCGAGCCTACTATACTCGAAACGGGTAACCTGGGTTTAAATAAATGTATCTCTAGGTCTATAAAAAACTATAGAAGACCGTATAAAATATTGGTATTTGTGATTTACGATTTACGAGACACAGTCTCTGAGTACTCTGTGCCCCAGTATGTTCCAAAAACCAATTGAAAACAAGATGGTCCTTATAAAAATATGCTATTATAGAACTCTTCCCAAAATGAGAAAATACAAAGCAACGGCTGATTAGGAGTTTGACAGTTTGTGATATTAGACTTTGCCAAATAGCGTAACTACATGGCGTGGCGTTCTCGAGCTTAATTTGATTTTTTTTGTATTGTACTACAAAATACAAAAAATCTAATTAAATGACTAACTACTAAAATGACTTATAATTTTCGGTCACCCATTCGAGTACTGACCGCGCACTGTGTAGTTAAGTTTTTGTAATCGTTGCGAACAACGCACGACCATGACTCCATCGACGTACTCTCGTACAAATATCTATCATAACCCAAATATTTATAACTTCTAAAAAGAACAACTTTTCAATAGTGAAATGAAAGTGTCAGTTCCCGATTTACTAAGCTCGCAAATTGCATATTGTCACATTAAATTGCGGTAGGGTTTGAAAAGGAATTCGATTAACCCTTTCGAGAGGTCACTAAATATCTTCACTCGTTCCTTTTGTGAGCCAAACCCTTGCGTACATCATAATATAAATATCCACATAAGAATGTCTGTTGAGCATTATACAGGTATGAGACGTAAGTATTGAGATTGAGGGCGGATAGTGAAGTTTTTGCTCTACAAGGAACTTCTAAATATGTTTAGTTGTTTGGTACACTGCATAGTCAGCGGGCACGTACCCATGATAAAATAGTGCTATAAATAGTATAGTGTTATCAAAAAACAACAATTATAAAATTAATTTTGAACGAAGAATGCCAAACTTAAGTGCACTCATTTCAATCAATGAAATGAGTGCACTGGGAAAAATCTATTACAGGATATGTGGGGAAAAAAATTATTAAATAATTTTTGGTGAGTTTTGAGAAATCATAATTGTTTTAAGTTATCTTAATAAATAAATAAAAAATAAGTATTACAATTTCGAGGCTACATAAAATTCAAATAATTAACAGAATGACAGCTGTAGTTTTTTGTTCTTAAACTATAACCGAACGTGTTTTGGCACCAAATTCATTTTCATAAGAATATTCAAACCTCAATTCAAACAATAATTATCGGCTCCAAACTGCAGCTACAAAATGCAGGCTTTATTGGTCGACACAAGAGCAGAAACATCAAAGAGGTAGAAAAAGGTGGGATACAATTATTATCATTACACTAGCTTTTGCGCGCAACTACGTCCGCGTGGAATAGTTACTTTGGGCAGTATTTTTTTAGGTCACTTAATGTTTTAGTATTAATAATACACAGTCGTTTTAATTTTATTTATTTCTTTAAGAGCCTCAAATTTATTTAAATATTTCTTATTAAGAGCTAAAAATTCAAAGTTTCATGGTTTTATCTTTTGATAATGACAAGAAATACCCATACTGATTTTCAGACTTTGTCATCCCATTTCACCCCTTTAGGGGTTTAATATTGAAAATGCTTGAAAAGTTCACTCATTGTGAAGTTTCGAATAAAATATTCTAACTAATCTTGTTACCCCATACAAAATTTCATCCCTTATTATACTTAATATATTATTATAATTTAATGGAGTTGAATTTCTAAAAATCCGGCCTTGTCCCTTACCTACATCATAAAAGGAACCTCTGTGCAAAATTTCAGCTATCTAGGTTCAAGGGTATGGCTGGGCGTTGATCAGTCAGTCAGTCAGGACTTTTCTTTTTATATATATTAAGATTATTTTTTACCACAGACTTAAAATTAGATACTTTACCATTATAAGTTTTATATTTTTTTATAAACAAAGTATTAATATGACTATGTTAGCATGGATAGGTGTTAGAACAAGCGGGCTAAATATTTTCGTTAATATACAGATATTTATCTTAGAAAAAATATTTGGTTCTAAGTCAGCTACTTCCTCCGAGCTCAGATAAAATCTGTGAAAATTTCAACTGTCTATCTAACACGGTTCATGAGATACAGCCTGGTGATAGGCGGATGGTCGGAGAGCGGAGTAATAGGTATTAGTAATAGGGTCTCGTTTTACCCTTTGGGCACGGTACCCTTAAAATGGTCTAAAACCAAGCTCGTGGGTATTTTTCGATCGTCCGGCCAGCTAGTGGACCTATCGTTCTGCGAGCAATGTTTATGTGTGCATGGGGTTCACATAGACATGTGTATTTAACAACAATACAGCTAAAAAAATATTATTATTACTTCGATGAATGCACGCTCAAATCCCCTTTTCGGACTATGACCGTGATTGTATGTGCGTATATATTGTTAAAAATATTAAACATCATCTCTTAATAGAGCGTTAAAACCTCTAACCCGTGACGGCTCACGCCTAAAGAGGTTCAGAGTCCGGGTCAGTGTACAGTTCCGGTCTGTAATATCTCCGTGAAGACATCTGTGGCCATCCGCGTACCCAATTTAATGCTTCACGAAACCCGGACAAAATAAATGGGAAAGAATATCCGCTTCTCCGTCAACAGTACTGAAACATGTCCTTTGGATACTATTGCGTTTATTTGCATATACGACTTACTTGGCTTTTGAAGATATGATGAAACGGGATAAGTTTGTTGTTGACATGATTTATTTAGTTAAACTGTTTGTTTTTTTTGAAGTGAAACTTCTTTATCGGCGTTGGAAAAAAATTTACCGTCACATTTTTCGGTTACGCGCCATCTTTTTTGTATTCATGTCTATGTAAGGCCATAAAGAAGTTTCACTTCTTACGTGTGTACACTAGTACACGCACACATTTTTTTTTTAATTCTCAGTTTTGCCCAGGATGTCAATGATGGTGCCGCGGTCGTGCTTTCTTCGTAACGATCACGAAAACTAAGCTACCAAGTGCGCGGTCGGAACTCGGATGGGTGATCGAAAATGTTTCAACTCAATTTTCGTCCACGCTTCGGAAGGCACGTTAAGCTGTTGGTCCCGGGTGCTGTCGAAAGAAAGCATTCGTTCCTAAGGAGGGTTGATGTCAGGCAAGCAGCCGTCCGTAATAATCTTATGCCAAATCGTATGGCGTATTGTAAATATCAAGACATACATATGCGACTGATGGTCATACACACCAGATGATGTTAAGTGGTCACCGCCGCCTATAGACACTTGCAATCACAGAACACAGAAAGGTTCTGTGCTTGCAATATTAAGTGTTAATCACATAACACCGCAAGTGCGTTTGATATCCTGGGGACTAAGATGATATGCCCTCCATGCCCAGTAATTACACTGGCTACCTTTCCCTTCAATCCGAAACACAACGAACTGCTTCACGGCAGAAATAAGAAAGGCGGTAGTACATACCCAGACGACCCTACATATGGGTCTACCACCTAGTGAATTTCAATGATTCCTCTTATTTGAACTTCTACACGGAAAATAACACCACTTTCACAGCACAAAAAATCCTGATGACACCATACAGCCTGATAATAGAAGAAACTGGTGTTCAAATAAGATAACTAGTGCAGAAATTCGTTTACTTTCTGCAGTAACCACCCTGACTTTAAATCATAACAAAATGCTCCAACATAGCTTTGGAAAAATAAACTATTAAAAATATGATAATACTTTAGGGACACTTCTTAACCGCACTGCAATTCGGATTACAGCATGCTATCGCCTGTAATATCCCCCATCAATGCCGCTGTGGTATAATGGTTGATAATGTTTGGTCACCATTATAATTATTTAATTAAGTACTTTACAACCTTTTTGTATCTAGTTTTAGTAACCTTTTTTAAGTTTAGTTTCGACAAATAAATATCTTTGTAATTAATTATTTCAAATAAAAAAATCAACGTTGTTGTTGATGAAAATAAATAGATGTTTCTTGCGTTTATAAAATTATGATTGGTTTGTCGTTTTCCATGACCGTCATGAATTTATCGAAACTGTCATTGCCGAAATCAGCAATGACAGTTTCGAAAAATTCATGATAACCATTCATAAACCAAATAATTATTAATAACAAGTGCTTTTGCAATAAAGCAATGAAAATAATAAGACATTTATTTATTTCGTTCACGTGCCTCACAAAACTATTCAAAGGTCTTACCTAATTTTCTACCAAAAATATATAATTTAATCTCATCGTTCGAATATTCAGTCCAGTTAGGTCGCTCATATTAAAATAACAGCGTGAAACAGGTCGTGCTCTGCAAAATATTAATAGCGAAGGCCTTTGCACAACCTTTTTTAATCGATAATTATAATTTTTGCTTTAAACTGTTGTTGCTTCCAAGGTCCCTCGAGTCCCTGGGGCAATGTTTGTCTCAGCGCCTGGGATAATTGCCAAAGACTGTATACTTTTCACTTATGAAGTTATTCTTATATAATATTTTTATAAACATGATGGTAGTAAGGTGTAATATCTGTCCTGGTTGTCTACTGAAAGTTTGGTTCTTTTTTACTCATTTTACGCCCCACCTATCAATATTTCCGGTTTTCCTACCCAGTTTTCCGGTGGACATGTATATTTTGTATATTTTCTTGTAGGTGCCTACACAAAAAGTTTAAATAATTAAATAAAAGTAATATGTTATGTTACGACTTTGTAGCTAAAATAATATTTCCGCTTACATAAGTTTTAGTTCGTGCTCGTATGTGACTAGAATTGCTTTTCAAATGTTGCGAAATTCCCGTAAAGAACCATACCACCAACAAAAGCATTACATAAATGAAATTCCCAACCCAGGAAGAGGCTCAGTATGTCGGGATTTATATTCGCGAAAAATTTAATTTAAAAATAACTCCACGAGAACAGGAACGTGTTTCCGACACAACAGCGCGGTAAGTTAATACCCACTCAATGTACAAGCCTTACTTAAGTCCGTTCTTGTAAACTAACGTGCTTTGAACAACACCAACTATCTAGATTCAATTACCCATAGTTATTATAGATTTTTTACTCTTTGTTCTCTTTGAGTTTGCCTGAAATATATTGGTAAGATTAATATTTTTATCTCAAGAATGCATTAAGATACGTGATATAAAAATACTAGTAATATGAAGTATTGAAAACGTTATAACAAATACTATAGATATAAGTTTGGTGTTTTTAACTAGTATCCAATCAATAAAGTCGTACGTTTCGTCACGAACGACATAATCATAAAACAAACGATACCAGTTGAACAACAAGATCTCACAAGAACAATTAATACTTTAGAACAACCAGTGCCGATACAATGCAAAATATTCAAATGTGGATTGTGTATTAGCCACTATTGTGCGAAGGATTTTAAAAGTATCGAGTGCCATAGGTGTTTTAGCATTGGCGTTTAGTACTTCGTTGCAGTTCTAGGAATTATTGTCATATGTAGGATACATATCATCGTAACAGCATTTAAATTCGACCCACTGCTGGGACAGAAGGTCTCTCCTCATTATCGAAAGAGGCTTAGGCAATACTCCACAACGCTTGCCAAAACCGGATTAGTGGACGGAGTATATGGTGATCACTACCCCTTTGGTGATCATTAGTCGCCTTCTACGACACCCATTAGATGATATGGGGTGATGCTATTCTGCTCTGCCGGCATCACATGGCAATGGAGAGGATAATTATGGAGAGTTGAATTTCCAGAATTCTGAGTAGAGGAACGTCTGATCTTTTGATGGAAATATAGGTATATATTTTTGTTATTATTCTTAAATTATCGTCTGGCTGTGAATCTTTTTGACTCTTCAATGACAACTTGTTTCTTCTAATTGAGTGAGACCGTAGACAAAAAGGAGGGGTGATGAACATCAACAGACTAGATAGACTGATGATGTGGATGCAGAAAGCAGTATAAAATTCAGAAGTCCTATCAAAGAATTTCTAACATGTTTTTTCGATCGTAAATTATTACGTTTGATACAGAGAGGGCAAATAGCTTTATGATGAAACTTTCTTTTCAACATACATTTTATTAGTTCATATTTATTCACATGAGATAGAGCCTCGGTCGTCTGTCAGACTTGTTATTATATGTCATAAATGCAGAAATATGGGTTCAGTAAGTATAATCCGTTTCGATCACAGCAAATTTCCCCTGGGACCTGTGAATGACTGCCTGCACTCGGAATTTCACCATCTTTAGTAGCTATTTTTGATGTATATCTCAGAACTTATTTACATACTTCCGTTTTAATAAATACTGTATTCTAATACTTCAAATAAGGTCGAATTTCGCAAATATTCACTAGCGTTTGACAGCTAACTTCGTAGTTAGCGTCGAAGTGATCAGTTTTCTTTTATGTTATTTGGATGTCATACAAGCCTGGTGGTAAGTAGTCGCTGTAGCCTATAGACGCTGTTAACACTGACGTGACACACGGGCTCCGAGCCCATAACCCCATGAAGCTCTTGCAACCTTACCAACAGAAACACAACACTATATTATTTTGTTTGTTTGAATTTAGTCATCTGTAAGCTGGACAGTTCAGGCGCTCCAAATTCTCCAAAAACCTACGCACAGCCCAAACCACTTCACGGATCGGGCTGAAATTTGGCATGCAGGTAAATTTTATGACGTAGGCATCCGCTAAGAAAGGATTCTTTTTATGATGTAGGCAAGGGATAAAGCTGGATTTTTAGAAATTCAACCCCTAAGGGGGTATAATGGGGGATGACATTTTGTATGGAATACGGTGTTTTTCAAAGTAAAATCCATTAAAAGGGTTTTTAAATTTAGGGGATAAACGGAATGAAGGTCCGAACAAATCTATCTTTGTTTACTATCGTGTATTGGAAATATGTGTATCTATACTAATAATAAAGCTGAAGAGTTTGTTTGTTTGTTTGGTTGAACCCTAAGATCTCAGCAACTACTGACTCAAATTGAAAAATTCTTTTTTCGTTGGATAGTCCATTTATCTAGGAACGCTATAGGCTATATAACATCACGGTACGTCCAATAGGAGCTGAGCATTAATGAAGAATGTTGCAATGGGAGAAAAATATTTCATTTCATAGTTTTCCCTGCGTGCGCTGCGTAAACGGTTAAAGTTACGGAAAAATTATGTATGACAGAATTATTGTCCATTAAATTTTCTAAAAAAAAGTCCGCGATAGCATATGTTTATCTTTTATGGTTGACTCACTATAACCTTTCTTTTTGGTAATCAAATTTTTTTTTAATCAAAAGTTTATCTGCGATGGTTTTTTGTATGCATGATATTATTCCTTATCAAAATAAATACATTATTTATCACAAGCATTTAATTTTGAACAAAATTGTTAATGACCTCATTTGATTTCAATGAATATCTTAAGATATATCATAGTTTGAAATAAACGGAAAATAATAAATTTTGATTTTCAGAGATTTTGTTGTGTGCGCTGGGTAAACGGTTAAAGTTACGCAAAAATCATGTATCACTTAATTATTTTCCTTTAAAAGTTCTAAAAAAAAGTTCCAGACAGCATTTATCTATCTCTTAAGGTTGACCCGCTATAACCTATTTTAGTTAATAAAATTTATTCTAAAATAATACATTAGATGCGAAGGTATTTTTGTCAAAATCATATTATTCCTTATCAAAATTTATACTTTATTTATCACAAGTATTTAATTTTGTACATTATTGTTCTTTACATCATTAGATTTCAATGAATATCTTCAGAGATATTACAGTTTTAACATAACTCCGCAGCTAAATAATGATCAAGTACTACGCACGCATCTATACTGTGTTGTTTTTTTGTTTAGTTGAATGCGCTTATCTTAGGAACTACTGATCCCGTCAGATTCGGACGCATTAGAGACTAATAAGTTCAGAGACTCCTCCGAGGGAGATGCTCACCGGTCAGGAATCCTCTTTGAGAGTGATTCGACCTTAAAGCTTGAGGACCCATCGAGGTCCTCTCCTTTACTAAAAGCCCTGGTGACTTCAAGAAGGTCATCAGAGATAGCCTGCAAAAAAAAAACCACCTAGAAGGAGTCGAACGCGCGAACGAAGGGTTCCGTGCCATAGATTTTATCAAAAATCTCCAAAAATTATTTGAAATTTAAATTAAATATTTTGTTAATATTTCAAGTTTCTACCTGTTATTATCGTTAATAAGACCGAGAAATAAAACACGTTTGTTGTTGTATTTTAAAAGTGAATAATATAACTAAGTATTCTGTGAATACTTCAAGCGTCTATCTGTTGCCATTATCAAAATCGACCAAAAAAAGTCACGCTTATTTTATGGGAGCCCCTTCATTATTTATTTTATTCTATTTATTAGAATTTATTTTATTCTATTTATGAGTCTTAGTAATAGGATCCCGTTTTACCCTTTGGGTACAGAATCCTACAAAGGGGAACTACTGATCTGAAAAATTCTATGATTGTCTATTTATCGAGGAACACTATAGGCCAGAGCTTCCCAAACTTATTTTCATAGTGACGCCCTTAGGAATTTTCTAATTTTTACGAGCCCTCCCCCCGTCATAGTAACAGCCAAGTTAAGTACATACCTACAAAAACAAAAACATAGCTTTTTTGAATTATTTAGGCGTTAACAAATGCGCAAATATTTTAAAATTAGAAAGATTGAAAAAAAATTACCATAAAAACATAAAGTAGCACAGACAAATTTCGACGGTGAAAGCAATGTCCCGGTAGCGTAAAGATGCTTATTCGATTTTTTCGCCCGCGCTGGACGGTCGATTTTTTTCAGTGTATTTTTTTATTTTAAAAACAGAGCATCTCAAAACAGGGTTCAAGTTTAGAAATCGCGACTTACATTTCTTTGTCTACATTTATTTTCGTTTGACTAGCTCGCTAAGCTAGCTAGACAGCCATTCTATGTGGATCGTCTCACGACGCCCGCCCCCGGGATAGAACCACGACACCCCAGGGCGTCGCGACGCACAGTTTAGGAAACCGTGATATAGGCTTATATACCTCCATAACATCACTCTACGACTAATAGGAGTTGAGCATCAATGAAAAATGTTGCAAAAACGGGAAATCCACGCGGACGAAGTCGCGCGGGCACAGCTAGTGGTTTATAAAATAATAATACAAAAAATTTCAATGCCGCCCAAAGTAACTATTCCTCAGCTACAAAGTCGCGAGCAAAAGCTAGTACACAATAATTACCAACTGTATGTTTCATTCAACAAAGTTGAATTGAAGGTGTACGAGTCTGTAGAGCACACAAGCCATAGTATTAGCACAAGGACCGACACTTCTTCGAAGCAGAATGTAAACAAAGCTCGCTTATGAATACATAACCACTGTGTAATAAGCAGAGCTGATTTTATAGTGTTGGTATCCAGGGATATTGCAATTATGCGAATAAGCAACTACTGTCATTGTAATGCAAATTGCAAAGGAGTTTACTTCAGCTAACGATTGCTTACATTAGATGTTCGACGGGTATCTGCATGAATTAAAAAAAAAACATGAGGGAAACCTTATATAAAAAATACTAGCTGACCCGGCAAACGTTGTTTTGCCTTATAAATTAAAAAAAAATTAAGGGTGAACAACCCTTATCACTTAGGGGTATGGAAAATAGATAGTAGCCGATTCGCAGACCTACTGAATACGCATATAAAGTTTCATGAAAATCGGTTAAGCCGTTTCGGAGGAATACGGTAACTAACATTGTGACATGGAAATTTTATATATAAGATAACTTTAGATATAAAATTCAGTTCTAATCAGTTTCATTTATGTTGACGTGAAAACTTTGCACCCCTCTTTTTTTTTCAATCTCTCGTATTGAGTGATATAAATACAGCGTAGACAGGTGACTTGTTTTTGTCAGATTCGGTCCAATTAATAATTAAAAAGTCAATTGTTGTAAACTCACGCCTAGTTACACGGTACAACAAAAGCATGCATCTGAGAGAGAGTCGCATCTATATTACACCACGTGGTTGTGACTCTCTCTACCTACTTCCATACCATTCCTACTCGAGATTCCCAGAGACTAATTGAAGTAGAGACTCCAACCGATGGAGATTCCCTTCCTCTTCTTCTTGGGAAGCCCGCTCCTACCAGAGCTCGGCTTTCATTAAGGCTAATCGAACTTTGAACACAGCTGCGTGGAATAAGTGCTTAAATTTCGTAGATTTTTGAGCCACGAGGTGCGTCTCCTTCAAGGTGGTCGTATGCCCTAGTTTTTCCCTTGCATTATCAAATGGAGCAAATCGTATTTATAACTTAGCATTACAAGTCCAAGATATTCTATCTTAAAATAATTAACTTTAAATAACTTTTTGACCGCCAATAAGACTTCCACCAAGTTTTGCACCATCCGCAAAACACTCTCTTTGGTTACTCTCCCTGTTCACAATATCTTCAAAATTGTTCTGTGGGTGTACTCCATAAACTTCTAAGTGCTTACTCATTGGCCGGATTAATATCCATGTTATCAAATGAGATGCTTGCCGACCAGATGTCCTCTAGGGAAATTCGTGTTAGAGAGTACACTAAGGTCTTCGCCTTATCAATTAACCGGTGACGCTGAACTCGCACCGCATTAGCCATTCAAATAAATGGTCTATTCTATTTATTTTTCAATTTTTACGAGTTCTTTGTGGGAGCGCGTGATTTGCGTTCTGTTTTAAAATTATTCCTATTTTATACTATCAAATGCAAATATCTATGGACAGCAGCCACAAGACTAATCATCATCATCAACAGCTCATATAATGTCCCCACCGAGGGGCTCGAGCCTACCCGCATTAGGGGCGATTAGTCAACCATGCTAGCCAAGTGCGGGTTGGTTGACTTCACACACAACCTAAGAATTTCTTCATCGGTGTGTGCAGGTTTCCTTACGATGTTTTCCTTCACCGTTAAAGCGTCGATTAAACGTACATATGAATTCAAAATTTGAAAACACATTGGTACACGGCGGGGATCGAACCAGGGCCTCCCGAGTGGGAGACAACGCCTTTACGCACTACGCTTCTACAAGACTAATATAAATGATATTAATGAAAGAGTTGCACTGTACTAAGCTTGTTATTACCTAACTTCTCAATGTCTTAAGCATAAATTTATATTCATTTTCATAGCTTCGTTTAGAGTTTGTTACATTTGCCATTCGTAATTTAAGCGCCAAAGCTTAAGTGTATTCGATCTCGCTTGGGTCGGATCTTTATTCATGAATCACTTATTTATCTTGGGTCGGAGAAGTCGTTCCTGTTTCTTAATATATTGCTTAATTTACGAGAACTTATAACAATTTCAGATGAGATGTTCTCGAGGAGACATTTAAATATAGTGGCTGTTAAAGCAACTGCATTGCAGGATTAAGGGAGTATGCACACGAACCACAATCACACCTCAACCGCAACACATCGAAAACTCAATTGCGCTGGAGCTAATCCGCATTTTGCCGTCAATCGCAACCATGTGGTCAGTACCAACCACTTCGCAACCTCGATAGCAGCTGGTCACCTTGCTAAAACAAACAACAATGGAACCATACCAACGTTTTATAGTTGCCACCACGCAACTGCAAAATGCTGCAGCTAAACGTTATTCACACGGTCAACGCTTGACTGTTTTTTCTCGATGCGATGTGTTTTGGTTTTGGTATCTACGTGTGCACTCTCCTTAAAAGTTTGTACGTAACAATTTTTCATCATACTGTAGAGTAGCGTTGATTCTAAATTACGACAGTGCACTGCATTTGTGTATTCTCTCCTGCTATAATATAATAAACTTAAAGAAGGACTTGGTTTGTTTTAATGTTGAGGCAACGTAAAGTCAATTGGAAATTATAGAGAATTTTAAGTTGAAGTTGTACTTGTTTTTATGTGTTTTATAACCTGAACTTATATTTTTGTGTAAGACATTGCATAACTTATATTTTTAAATCAAATGCTTTTGAGTTTTAGCATCAGAAGTTGATTAACACCTTAGTTACATTTTAATTATAATCATTCATACCATAGTAATGGCAACTATTACTGCTTAAGTGCTGGCGTTGATATATTTAAGTACCTACATAATTGTTAATCTATTTCTGATGCTGAAGTATCACGTGACTATCACATATGACTCTAAAAAATAATTCCCACTGCCTGTAATAACCGCACTTATAGTATAGAATAGAATATATTTATTTCAGGCAACCGAACAAAGCTCATATCGTGTTAGTAAACTAACAACCCCACCACATGACAAGACAAACCAGTCACCAAATTCTTTCTTATAACCTTGATGATATAAAAAAAATTAAATGTTCCTACAATACGCTCCATTAACTAGTAACTACAATGTGTTAATGACAGCAAACCAAATGAGGCCAGCAGATTCAAACTTCGCACCACACAACTAAAACTACGAATGAGCACCGCTGTTTTTAATTAATTCACAAAATGGCGAACCCCGGACAGTCGTTCATTAAAATAGAACGTTGATTTTATTTCAATTCGGGAACGAGTTAGCTCTTCGTACAACAGCAATAAAAACTGTTTTAGTGCACCAAATTTTTATTGGTTTGTGAACGTTAACGGGTTGACCGAGAAACTAATCAAGTTTAATAGTAATGAGTTTCCTGATGAGTATTATGCTGTGGTCTCTTAAGCGAACTGTTTGTTTTGTAAAGGAACCGGGCATTTTGACAAGAGAAGTTCGGTGGCATCTCAGACCATTAGGTATATTGGTCTGGGGGTGGCATAGTTACACGTCTTGTTTCCAATAATAAAACAAAGGAACTTGGGCCGTGGTTGGCAATGATGAATCAACACCAATTTCATATAATGCGTGAAGAAATAAACTAGGATTAAATTTTTCAGCTAGGTTAACATGTTTTGAGTTATTATTAATTATATTCTTTCTTTTTCCTACCCTGCTTTCTAATTTATTTGGGATCGGTGCCATTCGGTGCAGTATGTCTTGCTACCGTCATATTTCGTAATAGGATATTTGTTTTTTTACAGCCGGCCGCTGGCTGACACCAGATCCCCTTGGAAGCTACTGCTATATTTCAACAGCAGCCAGGACCACTAGCTTAAAGTGCCAAAGCATGCCAAAGCACAGAAGAAAAACGAGTTGAAAAATTTTCGGTCACCCATCCAAGTACTAACCGTACACTTGTAGCTTATCTATCGTACAATATCGTAATACGCACGTCCGCGGATTTTTCGCTTTTTAGTTCGATTTAATAAAAAATCGTGTTTTTTAATTTTTTTAAACTAGGTAGGTATTGTTTTATTTGATTTTGGAGTTTGTTGATTATTACAAAAATAATCAAATCTACGTTATATAAGCGATACTAAAACTAGAATTTAAAAAAATCTAATTATATTTCACATGACTTATAATGTTTGAAAATTATTTTAAATTAAATAGAAAACGAAAAAGACAAGAAACAAATACTTACTTAGAACAGTCCATTTAAATAAATTAAGAGCTTTTTCATTTCATTTCATTTTAACAACAGAAGTAGATGATAAAAAACAAAACTTCTAAAATTAAAAGCAAAATTAATAAAGAAATATAAAATTCCTAAATACGTAAGTACTTAATCTATGTTCCTAAAAGTATATTCATCATGTGGGTGGTACGTAGTCATTTGGGTAATACGTCATTTTCAAATTCAAATTTCTACATAGCTTTCATCTACTGAAGTTAGTTTTGATTTTGATTATCTACTTTTGCTGAATAAAATTTACTGAATATTTCAAACATTATAAAATTAGTTATCTGTGGATCATTAATAAAATCCAGACAATAGTTTTTAATTGCCTCGCGGTAGATATCTTTCTAAGCGGGGACCAAAAGGTTAAAGTTCAAAAATAAAGACTTAAGAATATACATACATTATATCATCACGCCCATAATCTCAAATGGATTCAGAAAAGTTTTAGGTGCCTAACATTTGGTTACATATATTATAAATCCACATCTGGCAGTATTGAAATTCCATTTACGAAAAAGAAGTCCGCACATGATCTCCACGTCCACGGTAGCTGCATGTCTCCGCTTGTCAGCCCACGTGGGTCGACTTTTCCACTACTAATAAAATTCGTAGCCAACCCACGGCCACTTAATAGCTCAAAAATACATGTATGGACTGACCCACGCAGTTCCACGCAGCACACGCTATACACGTGACTCACGCTCACAGCGCTGTGGACTCCACGTTTCAACATTCGAGACCCAATGGACCCACGCAGCTAACGCGCATAGCCTCTGTGTATGTAGCGTGTGTAGCGTGCGCAACTTGGAGTTGTGTGGGTGACATATCCGATCTGTACATACCAATGATGTTATTTGAAGCGTAGCGTGTCCGTGGGTGGCAAGGGTTATTCTCACTACTATTTCATACAAAGCGATGCTTGACACACGTGCGTAGCCTCTCCGTGCGCCGCAGTGGAGCAGTGACTTAATACTTACTAAGATAAGTTACTATTATGCCACATGGAATTTGTCTCCAGGGTTCCTTTGTCATTAAACGTAGTATTTGGTAGTCTTTATCATTCGGCATTCGTTCTAACGTTATTTTGTCAAGATCTCCCTTTATGGGCCCAATTCCCACGGTAAATAAGGCATAATTAATCACTTCTTGTAGCCTGGCTTCGGGGATCCTTAGCCACAGGAAATTAGAGACCAGCATCTCATCGGAGAAATTAATATTTAATCGCATCGAAATGACCAGAATTACGTTTCGCCGAAAAGTAATAGTCGGTCATAAAAAAATTACTTTAACCTACTAATAATTAGTCATTAATATTCGTTTATTGACACTAATACTATTAATAACTAATAAATACATTGCTAGCTTCTGTCCACGACTTCGTTTGTGCAGGAAGGATTAGTATATATAATAGCATATGTCTTATTTCAATCCACTTTGGGCAAGCGTAGTGGACTACTGCCTAAACCTTCTTTGATGACAACTAGAAACCTTCTGTCCCAACAGTGGGTCGAATTATAAAGACTGTCAAGTTTTATTCAAATTAATTCAGTAGTTTTTGCATGAAAGAGAACAAACATAATCCATCCATCCATACAAACTTCTATTAGGATTTATAGATCAGACTAGGGCGAAACGTGATTCTAGATCGAGTTATACGCTGAATCCAAACCATAAATGAGGTCTAAGCTTTTCATGAAAGAATATTAATCAAAAAGTTCTTTGGACGGACTTTGGATGGCCTTTGCTAAGTACTTTTAAATCGTCAAAGACCGTACTCCACTATTAATGATGTTGATTTCATATGATTTCCTTAAGCTTTTTGTTTTAAGATTGATGAAGGCGTCGTAAGAAGGTCTTTATTGAGTAGATCTCCACCACATTAGTACAGTCAACATCAGAAGTATTTGAAGAAAATTAACAAAAAAACTCAAGATAGTAATTTATTCCTCAAAAAGGCATAGCAACTTTAAAGATTTAAACAATTCTAGTAAATCTTTGAGAATAATAAGAAAGACGCGGCTCAGAATAATTAGATATTCCAATTATAAAGTGGAATTCAATACCTATATATTAAATATAGTATTTAGGTATTGAATTTCAAATTGTTAATGAAGATTCTGTCCCAGTTCATACAGTTAGACAGAGAATCCTTACGCATAACGCCAACTTTGTATTGTTAAGTTAAATTAATGCGAATGATGTCAGAAGGCGATATTAATTGCCACCTCGTTTTACCAAATACTGGCATTTACGAGAACTGCAGCGCCGCGCCGTCGAGAACTAATTACTATACATTAATATTTAGATTAATATAGGGTTCTAAATGAAGTCAGAGCTAGCAAGAAATTCTCTCTTGCTCATGGTCGTGTGGCACTAGGTTATACCAGTTATACTAACACCACCTAATCCTTACTAATATTATAAATGCGAAAGTAACTCTGTCTGTCTGTCTGTTAAGCTTTCACGTCTAAACCACAGAACTGATTTTGATGAAAATTTGTACAACTATAGATTAGATCTCGGGGAAGGACATAGGCTACTTTTTATCGCTAAAAAAAGGTTGTATGGGTTGAAATACGGGATGAAAGTTTGTATGGAAGTTCGTCATTTTTGAAGATAGAACCATGAAACTTTGAATTTAGGCACTTAATAAGACAGAAAGAAATATTTGTTCTAAAATTTTTGAAATTTAGACCTGTATGGGGGTGAAATAGTGGATGAAAGTTTGTATGGGACTTCGTCATTGTTAAAGATAAAACCATGATACTTTGAAATTAGGGACTTAATAAGAAAGAAAGAAATATTTTATCTAGCGTTTTTGAAATATTGAACCACGTGGGGATGAAATAGGGGATGAAAGGTCGTAAGAACCCCCAGTACAAAAATACATCCAAGATGGCGGACGCGACTTTTTAACATATTGTCAATATGGGTATCGTTTTCGTGGTTTTTGGGGGTCCGGATTACGAATAAAACATCTATATCGAGATCCAAGATGGCGGACGTGACGTTTTGAGAAAATGTCAATACGGGTATAATTTTCGTGGTTATCGGGGGTCCCGATTCCGAATACACCATCTATTTTGAGATCCAAGATGGCGGACGTGACTTTTTAACATAATGTCAATATGGGTATCATTTTCGTGGTTTTCGGGGGTTCCGATTCCGAATACGACATCTATTTCGAGATCCAAGATGGCGGTTGGGACTTCTTAATATAAAATCGATATGGGTATCATTTTCTTGGTTTTTGGAGGTCCCGATTACTAATACACCATCCATTTTGAGATCCAAGATGGCGGACGCGACTTTTTAACATAATGTCAATATGGGTATCGTTTTCGTAGTTATTGGGGGTCCGGATTACGAATAAAACATCTTTTTCTAGATCCAAGATGGCGGACGCGACTTTTTGACAAAATGTCAATATGGATATCGTTTTCGTGGTTTTTGGGGGTCCTAATTCCGAATACATTATCCATTTTGAGATCCAAGATGGCGGACGCGACTTTTTAACATAATGTCAATATGGGTATCGTTTTCGTGGTTTTTGGGGGTCCGGATTACGAATAAAACATTTTTTTCTAGATCCAAGATGGCGGATGCGACTTTTTGACAAAATGTCAATATGGATATCGTTTTCGTGGTTTTTGGGGGTCCTAATTCCGAATACACTATCCATTTTGAGATCCAAGATGGCGGACGTGACTTTTTAACATAACGTCGATATGGGTATCATTTTCGTGGTTTTCTGGGGTCCCGATTCCGAATACGACATCTATTTCGAGATCCAAGATGGCGGTTGGGACTTCTTAATATAAACTCGATATGGATATCATTTTCGTGGTTTTGGGACGTCCCGATTACTAATACACGACCCATTTTCAGATCCAAGATGGCGGACGCGACTTTTTAACAAAATATCAATATGGGTATCGTTTTCGTGGTTTTTGGAGGGTTCTGACTCCGAATAAAACATCGACTTTGAGATCCAAGATGGCGTGACGTGACTATTTAACTTAATAGGAATATGGGTATAATTTTCGAGGTTTTCGGGGGTCCTGATTCTTAATTCATCATCTATGTCGAGATCCAAGATGGCAGATGCGACTTTTTAACAAAAAATCGAAATGGGTATCATTTTCATAGTTTTCGGGAGTCGATTCCAAATACATCATCAATTTCTAGATCCAAGATGGCGGACGCGACTTTTTAACTTAATGACTTTCACGCCCATACCTGAACCGATTTTGATGTTTGGTACAAAAATAGACTAAACGTCGAAATGGAATAAAAGCTTTTTTGTAAAAGAGGGAATGAAGGGCTTGAAATATGAGATGAATTTTTTTATGAGATTCCTCATTACCAAAGATAAAACCATGAAATTTTTAATAGCACGGGATAAGAAATAAGCAAATATTTGTTCTAGCGTTTTTGAAATATTGACCCACGTGGGGAGAAAGGTTGCATCATTTTATGTTTTCCCATCCTTTGCTAACTTACAGCAAAGGATGGGAAAACATTAAATGATAGATTGTAAAAATGCCATATACAGTATAGTACACGGCAGTTTTTATGTGTATTTTTTGCAAAATAAGTACATATACAAAGAAATAAAATGCTGCCTAAAGTAACTATTCGCAAGAAAGCAAGTGATACGCAATATAGATATTTGATTTGATTTAACTATTCCACGCGGACGAAGTCGCGGGCAAAAGCTAGTACTACATAATGTTTTTTTTACTTTGTGTTTACTCTATGGATTCCGGTCCGAAATTACCTAATGAATATTATTTATTAATATTTATTATTCTAGAGAGCCATGAGCAAGTCAAACGCGAAAATTTGTATATGGATGGATGGATGAATGCTTATTACTCTTTCACGCAAAAACTACTGAACGAATTTAATGAAACTTGACAATAATAGATCAGAATAACATAAAGGCTAATAACAATAAAAGTAATATTTTTGGAGATTATTGATAAAGAAAATCTTTCTCTTTGAAGTTTTTAAAGAAAAAATCTTAATTTTGGTTTACAAAACCAATGTTTTAACCGACAGTGACGCAGGTGACCACTAGTTATGTATAAAAGTGACAGCCAAAAAAAATCAAAGTAACGATAAGTAATAACGTGGCATTGCTAACATTTTATCGCTTCGTATAAACAAAAACGACTTCTTAGAAACTATTTTTAGTTTATTGCACGAACTGTTTAGTTCTCATAGGGTTTGCTGTAAATTACCGGTTAGATCGCCCTGGAGACTCCATTTGATGGCTGGACCACCGTCCCGAGGGAAGTATTCGTAAACAGTAGTTCTCGAAGCATTGGTTTACCTTTGGAACCAACATGTATATATTTTGTATAATTCCATGCATACAGGTGAGTTTATATTGTGTGCAGTGCCAAAAATAACTAAATTAATAATTTATTTGGCGACAGGCTGGTAACCTGTCATTATTTGTAGCACTGCATGGCCCATACTGCTAGAAGTGGCTTTATGTGAAACGAAGTGTTACCTAAGGCTTCTCTCAACCCCTGTTGGAACTACGAGCGTGATTGAATGAAAGTATTATTATAAATCATAATTATACACATATACAAAATACTGAAACATACTTTTGAGTTATCAAATGCATAAAAAACTCATGCAGAATTTTACTTTTATAGGTACTTTTATAAATTGTACTTTACCTGAGTATCGTCTTGTGTAGAGATTAGAAAAATTTAGTAACATTTAATTTGGTTTCTAATTTTATTAGAATATTACAGGATTTAAAATGTTTTTAAGTGTAAGTATACTTAGGTGCATACTACCTACTTTTTTATTTCGTATAAATTTCAAAGTATAACTAGGAACATTTGTCATGATGAGTCATTGACTGAATTATTGTCATATATCTTATCTAAAGATAAGATTGTGTTAGCCAATCAGGCTGATCAGGACGTAGGTGGGCAACATATATCAGGACCTTTGTTTCTATTGTCTTTTGGTTTTTAACATTTACTATTGAAAGAAAAGGACTTTTATGTTTATCTATCGCTTATTTTATTGACCTAAACTCAAATTTGTAGATACAGTAATTTCACCAACCCTTCCTTTGATTTATTCCGCACCGGAGCCCTACCCAATTAAGTTTGGGTAGGTGATGATCAATGAATATGTGCTTACAGGTACATACTCCTTACTTTCTTAACTTACCAAGATCATACTTTCATATTAGTCATGCTGTTTTAGGAGTCAAGTATGATACAGTTCTGTTGAAATAAGCTTTTAATTCACAATGCTTTAAAAAAATCGGGAGTGGTCTCCCCTTGACTTTCTCGTATACCGGAAACGACTCAAAGGTTGATAGAAACCTTATATATTAATGTCATACATGCGTGTTAAATTTTGGTCACCCATCCAAGTACCAACCGCGCACTGGGTTGCTTAACTTTCGTGATGGACGGCTCAAAATTTGATAGAAACCTTATATGTTGATGTCATACATGTATGTTAAATTTGGTTGCAATGAGTTAAAGCATGCTCGAGTTATAACTCCAAAAAAATAATTTACTAGATTACTAGACTTCCTCTATTACTACGTACGAGAAATTAATAATTAAAGTATGTAAAAATAATAAAGCATCTTTAATATTATAGAAGCTGAAACAAATCCTAATAATATTATAAATGTAAACTTTAGATATCTGTTCGTCAATCACGCGATAACGATTCAACGGATAAAGACTAAATTGGTACTCATGTTGTCACAAATCGTAAATTCTTTACGCAAACAAACCCAATAAGACTATTAAGAAGTCAGTCGACATAATGACGTTAAATTAAATATGTAAAACCTTATATCGACTCCACAAAATTAAATTTCCCCGTAACAGAAGCATTGAAAGGAATTGAATCTCTTAAGTCCGCGGACACCTTATGAATTCCAATCTGAAATCTTCCTCGTATTCAAATAGCTTCATTAGACACTAGCAATCCATACCACCAATTACGGGCCATAATAGAAATAAGGGGCCCAATCAAAGGTATCTCATTAGTTTTAATTACGTGGCGATCATTAGAAATAAGAGGACCCCAATTCGTTTGGGATTCAGTATAGCAGTCACGTACTGACAAATTGATACAGAACACGTGACTTCGTAGCCTGTTGTTCATTTGAAGCCTCGAATACCTGGTATACATTGGATCTTATTAGTGAGACATGCGTTTGTCTTATTTGCATTAATCTTACTTACAAATTGGTTATTGCTAACGAACGCTAACTAAGCAAAATTTCGGATCATCTTCAACTATAGAGCTGTTTGTTTTGCATCCCACGAAATATTGCTTTGAAAATGTTAGAAAATTGTATCAAATGAGATATATATTTTTTTATAAAAAGGTCAAGCAGATGACTCTATTCCACCTGATGCTAAGCAGAAGTGGAGTCCACATGCGAAGATAGCTGGTGCAAAAGATATTGTTTTACATTATTGATATACATAACAATTCAATTCACGCGCGGGGCAGGGGTGTACCTCAACTAGATAATTTTGCTCATTATTTGGTTAATATTAAACCTACGAAATAGCTGTTGCTAGGGACCTTGAGAGCCTGCTAGCGACGTGACGGCAGCACAGGAAAGGCATTTAGTCCCAGTGGGGCACGTCTGTGAAATATCGAAACCGTACCAATTTAATGAGCGGTTTGTATTTTTCTTATCTATTGTATTAGTTTTTATATATAAAGGTAATTAATTATTAATATATTTTTAAAATATTTAGATTGTTAATGATATTGACCTATTAGATATCACTCTTTTAGAGAATATTTAGATATTAATCTATCAAAACTTTTACCGCTAAAAGTGGAAAACTCGTGAGACTTCTGTAGCGGTCAAGGCTTCTACACAATATTTTATAAATACCAAATGTACCTTTGTAATTTTCTTCCATCTTCATTTGAAGCTCAATACAGGCTGTATGAATAATAATAACATTCGACATTTAGTACCTTTCACGTACATTTTACACAAGTTATTGACTCTTAAGGTTTTTGACTTCCAAGACAAATGTAACTAGTTGTTAATTAAGCAAACTTGTTCAAAACCACAATTGTCTGAGCACAATAGAGGTCTATTATTAGACTCAACGTTTAAAAGATCTTATTTGAAATATTTGCTGATTTTGTGCCAAAGAAAAGTGCTACTGATGTATATCTATTGTCTATATATCAAAGATGTGTGTTTAATTGTAGTTGAAGCCACCAAACAATAATAAATCTGTGTATCGACCGACAAACGCATCGGGCCTTTTGCCTCTTTAAGAATATCTGTCAAATTAATAGATTTTTGTCAAGTTCACTGTTAGTTCGATAAGCTGTTTTTTTATGTCAAGTGTGTTCCCTTGGCATTCGAAGTCACATGCCATCGTCGAGTTGTTTTTGTTTTCCCACCACGGCTAGTTTCGGACAACCCTTTTCAGGGCCACGACCGCGCCCGAAGTCCCCCGGTTGCGGTCCGATGGCTGCTCCCGGTGTCCTCGTCAGGAGGACGCGTCAGGTCGAGCAGCCGTCGGTGAGGAGGCGGCCTATAAGGCTGGCGTCGGCCAGCGGCCCACAGGGGCTGGCGTCAGTCGGTAGCCCCTGTGGGCTGGTGGCCACTAATTAGTGCACAAGGAGTGCCTAGACGGGCAGCGTTGGGACGATCTCAGTGTAGTTGCGCTCATGTGTGCAGATCCCGAGCCGTCCCGCAATAGCGCACTGAAGGTCAGGCCGGGGAGGATATTTAGTGGATATGGAGGGAACGCCTTTACCTCGAGTCCCACATATCCCCTGTGGTTGGCACCACTCCGCAGGGACGATGCGTAAATGCATTTGACCTCCCCAACAACAAAAAAAAGGTACTAATAAACCTTGATGGATCAACGCTGGCAACCAGCTATGTATACGCCCAAAATAATTACTTTCTTCATCATAACAGCCGTCGGTGGAGAAGTGCCTGCTGGCCACCAATTGGTGCAAGAAGTGCCTAGACGGGCAGTGTTGTTACGGTCTCGGTGTAGTTGCTCACACGTGCGCAGATCCCGAGCCGTCCCGTAATAGCGCACTGAAGATCAGGCCGGGGAGGATGTTTAGTGGGTATGGAGGGAGCGCTTTTACCTCGAGTCCCACATATGCCCTGCGGACGATGCGTAAATGCATTAGACCCTCCCGTCAAAAAAAAAGTTCGATAAGCTGTTAGCCTTAAATTTTTTGTGTGTGGGCCTTCATTTCACCTGTTGGTAGAATAAGGCTGAAGATGGAAAGAGCTTATCAAGAATCGTAAAACAGTGACTATGGAATAAGTATCTTATCAGTCATTGTCATAAGACTATAAGACCACTGTCCATATTGCATAAGTTCACCTGGACTGCTGAGATGAAATGAAATAAAAGTGCTTTATTTAAATGGACTTTGCTAAGTACTTTTAAATCGTCAAAAGCCCTGCCACCATTTTGGGACGTAATAATTATTTTACTTAAATAATTATTATTATGCTGAGACGGAGAAGAAATGGCGAAAGAAACTCCATAGCTTGCAAATTGGAATGATTTCAAAACATCATTCCTGTCAATAGATATATGAATATGACTAAATTACAATTTCAAATGCGTAAATTGTTGGCAGAGATTTTCCTCCCACGCATTTGGATCATTTAAATAATCATTCATCTTGTAATAAGATGATTTTGTAGTTGAGTGTAACATCGGTCCTGGTCGTTAGGTTAAGTTACTTTTTGGGTTTCGTGCCCCTTTTGTGTAGGCGACAGGCTGCCAACTGACACTATTTTGGGGATACTGTATGGTCCATACTGTATTGTAGATTTTGTATTTGTAGATGTGACTTTGTGTGTAACCGAATGTTACCAGAAGCTCTGCTCAACCCCTTTTGGGATTTTGAACGTGATTATATGTATGTATAGTTCTCACAGTCAGACAACGAGCAAGTCTAAAGCAGGCCATCCACGCTCATGTTTACCTGACAGGCTTAACTGTTCAGGTAAACATGAGCGTGTATGGTGTGAAAATCTGCACAATTGTGTGGCATACACGCTCATGTTTACCTGAACAGTTCGCCTGAACAGTTAAAACTGTCATGTAAACCTGAGCGTGGATGGCCTGCTTAAGGCTGCCTGTCCATTCACGCGGAGCGAGCCTGCGGAGCGGAGAAACGCGGAAATATTAACCAATAGGATTGCATTAAATTTTTGCTCTGAGATTTTATGCAACCCTATTGGTTCATATTTCCTCGTTTCTCCGCTCCGCAGGCTCGCTCCGAGTCAATGGACAGACAGCCTAAACAGGGCAATCGAGGGGTGGGTACGCGGGACGAGCGCGCGTAACGCCACCAAACTGTCATAAACTCGTTTGGAAGACGCTCGTCCGTGCGTGTAGGTATGTCTACTGCACTAGACGCTCACTAGGCAAAAGCGGCATTTACCTCAACTTCAAAGGTGTTGACCCACTGTATATATTTACGCTGTGATACTCTTGTAATGGCGATTGATTTTAGTTGCATGTGACTGCGGTTACTTGCATTTAACAGGCTGGCAACCAGTCACTATTTTGAGGCCAATACTCATACTGCCAGATGTGGCTCCATGTGTAACCTAATGTTACATAAAGCTCTGCTCAACCCGTTTTATTGCGAGCTTATAGTATTTGTAAGTAAATTTAAAATACCTAATAACATCTCATTTATAAGCTTGTAAATCCAATTTAATAGGTACCAATCTTAGTTACAGCAGAGCTTTACCACATAAAGAAAAACTAAGGCGAAACTGTAATAATAAACTGAATCGAGTAACTTAAAAGTACTTTAATATCTTAGCAACTGGCTCCGAATAAACTAGAATACAACTTTCTGTAACTAATTGTTTAGTTTTGTTAAGAAAATCCTAGTCCCTGGATAAATACGAGGTGAGGAATTTAATGAAATTGCATTGAAACTTTTGTAAAAGATTTTAATTTGGGAACGAGTTAACTAACTTAGGCTTATTAAGACTTTCACTTTAATGTTTTAGGCAATTTTTCAATTACCTAGCATAAAGAGTTATTGAAATAAGTAATAACCGATTTCAAAACGACGTTGCCTTTTTTTATTAGAGCCTTATTTGGTTAATTTCATTGGGAATAAGTCGTAGATATAGTATAATAATGGAATTATAATTATATATTGATTTATAAAAGCAGGGTTGTCTCTAATATGCAAATAAATTATTAAGAGTTTCGAAGCATGCCAGCGCAAAACAATTGATTGAAAATATTCATTGATAGTTAAGTCGTGAATATTTAGTAAATTAACGTGTAAGTATATGTCACCGGAAAATAACAAGATCCGTAAGTTTATAATTTTCCTAGGAAGTCACTTGTTCCTTCTCCTTCTCTCCACCGTCATTGTTCACCACTGAACGTAAACAAACCGGTTGCTCGTGTGTTTTTGTAAAGTTTTTAATATTGTAACTGTGTTAATAGTTTGAATACAGTTACAACAAACTGTGAAAATAGATTTTAAATCTGTACCTAAGTCTCTGGACACAAGCAATGCTACTCTGAGAAGTGTGTTATTTGCCGTATTTTAAAAAAGAGTAAAATTAAAAGCTCTTCTTTGATTATATTATATGATATAAAATATTAACTTTACCCAGCTTGTATATACTAGAGATATGTAGATTTGTTCGAAAATATAAACAGTTTTTTACTAAGCGCGAAGACGTACCATGCAAATATTTATTAAGACCCAGAAATAAATTAGTGTTACCAAGTTCCCGATTAAAAGTGAACTCTTCAAGTACTTTTAGCTCCTCTATAAAAATATATAATAAACTACCTGACATATTAAAAAATGAACACAATGACATAATTTTTAAAAGACAATTGAAACAATTCTTAACTAATAAATGCTATTATAATATAAATGAATACTTTATTGATAATACATACAATAATAATAATATACAATTAAAATATATTTAATAAATAAATAATATAGTAATTATATTTTATTTTATAGGTTGATATAACTTTTTATGAATAATTTTAGGTAAATAGTAGGTACTTAAATAATGATTTATACTATATTGAATGATATACTCTATTGATGATAATTATAATACTATATACTTCCCCTCTCCTAGTACTTTTATTGCGTGCCTGACAAGGTCCATAATATTGGTCTTACTTTATATGTAACATCTTATATCACATTATGGTTCTGCAATAAACGATTGATTGATTGATATCTGCACGACTGACTTCACTTTTACTATTCTATTCTATTGAGCCATGCATCATGCATCACTGTTAGTGTAGTTATGCACGATGCATGGCACTTTGTATATGTGTGCTTCAATGCAGCTGCTGGCACTGAAAGCCGAGCTCTCCTACTTACATTTGTGATGTGCATATATATTTACACACAGTCATGGCTCACCCACATATGTGGGATAAAAATACTGTATTACGTAACGTTTACGCTTATCTGTATAGGTTTAAAGAATTTTAATCTCATAGAGACATTACTCTGTCAATTAGTTACGTGAGAACATAGCACTAAAAAGTGATTGGTAAAATAATAGTTTACAAAAAAAACACGATTTAATATTAAATTGGACCAAAAATTTAAAAATAACTTTTTAGTATAGAAACTAAATGATGAACGAAGAGTATAATTATTATTTAGAGAAAAGCGTAGGGTGCTCAATTTAATTGTACCGATCAAATATTTTCAAGAACTAATGTCATTGAGCACCCTACGCTTTTCTCTAAATAATAATTATACTTTTCGTTCATTATTTAGTTTCTATACTAAAAAGTTATATTTCTCTTTATAGTCCGTTTTAATATAAAAGCGTGTTTTTTTAGGTTTTTAACTATTTTTTTAATATCCACTTTTTAGTGCGAATTATAACCGCCTGTGTAAGTACTTATACAATAACAACTTAACAATGACAACGCCATCTATTGACGTATAACTGAACTATCATTTAAAACGTTTAATTTATTAAAGAAGTTGCCTTTCCATACTACTAACGTCTTCTTTTTAAATTCATTTAATAACTCAATTTAACAAATAAAATGCAAATGGCAAATGGTATAAAAATATTCCGTTTGCCGAATATAATTCAAATCTCGTAAATAAGAACAACATTAATTACTTCTTTTGTAGCCAACCCCGCAACGTCCTCTCAGTAAGAATACCATTACGGGAGTATTAGATTTGACTGGCCCAATTTTCTTAAGAGGGCCAATTTTGCGGATCTTCTATCAGCCCTAGATTGGTCATGTGGGTCACGTATTATTCAATAAACCCAAAATTAATACCAAAGACGTGAGGTGCGTACCATAAGTGGCACTTTTATTTTGCCGCCAATAAGGACAAGATGAAAGCAGAAACTATTTACTGAAGTCATACAAAGTCACCCTCATCGGGAGGTTGGCCACAGTAATTATTATAGCAAAACAAAGTTTGTTATTTCGCTCTCCCAACAATAAATACCTACCGAAAGAAATAAAGTAAAGTAGTTTATAGCTAGGGCCATAGCCGACATGCGGTTTATAGCATCAGCGATTAGCGTTTTTGCAATTACATCGATGCTGCAATGCTGCATCGCCTTTCGGAGACTTACTGCGTTCGGTTGCAGTAATTTTATTATTTAGGCTTATGGTTGTAATATAAAACAAATAAGCAAACATATATTTGCTTATTTGTTTTATATTACAAAATTAATGAAAGACTTTCCAGATACAATATTTCGTCCCCCTTTTCGGCTGAAGGGGTCTTCGGGGGTGAAATTGTCAAAAACGATGACACATTTAAATATTATTTTTTAATAGTCAGCCTAAATATAAAAGTTGAAGATCCTAACTTCATAACTGACTGTCCAATTTTACCCCCTTAGGGGTGGAATTTCCAAAAAGCTTTCTTAGTGGATGCCTGCACTTTATAAGGTATCTATCTGCAAAATTTCAATTCTCCAAGTTCAACGGTTTGGGCTGTGCTTTGATATCTCAGTCAGGACTTGAAATTTTATACATATAGATACTGGTTATTTTATTAATTGTCTTGGAAAAATCGGAACTTACATAATGACGTTTGATAAGTTGTGAAAGTCCCTAATAATTATTCAAGCGCAAAAAATATTAAGACAATAGTTAAATTTTGGAACATCAGACAAATTAACTAAAACTGTAATGATGCGCTCAACTTTGAAGTCGCATCACGTCTGTTATTAAGTTCAAGCTAAATAGATTTAAATACGGAGAATTGAGTGTTGAATTTGAAATCTAGTTGTTTTTTTTTCTGTTAACAGTTTCACGGCATTTTAATCACGATATTTGTAGAAATGTAATTGAACAAATTAATCTTACTTTCCTTTTTAATTTAAAAGAAGATACTTTGTTTAAAATGTTTGATAAATGTATTAAAAGTAACAATGTATTCTTCTTCTTTTAAATTAATGGCGCTCGCGACACATAAAGATTACGCTTTTCTCCAATGTCAAGTGAAAATGTACTTATAGTGACAGACAATTGTACGGTAGATTGAGTTAAAAATGGTGTCTTTCAACACGTGTTTTTACAACAAGAACGGGAGAAACTCAAAGGTATGTTAGCTTGTGACGTATTAAGAAATGATAGACTAGAGGACTCACAATCATCACAGCTGTAAGGAAATTGATAATGTAATATAGTAATTTACAAATATATAATTATAAATATTAATTCCATTGGTAATTATACAATAGTAATATCATGCGCCCTCCAGACTCACGCCGAGAACACCCGAGAAGCGTGAGTGTGATTAGTTGCTCGCGTTCTCGTTCTCGGGCTCGCCTGTTCTCCGCTCGGTGTCGGTTTTTTGGCCCGTTTCAAAGGGTTTCTCGGGCAAGAAACGAGAACAGTATCACATTCTCGTCCACAGTAAATACGAAAGCCGCTGCACTGTCAAAGTCATCCATTTCGCATAACGGTCGAGAACGCAAATGAGGAGATCGCGTGAGTGTAGATACTATCTCGTTTCTCGGGTCAAGTCTCGGCGAGACTTCTCGCCCAGACTTCTCGCGTGAGTCTGGAGGGCCTATCATTCATTCGTTCGTATTGACAAGGCTGGCCTAATGTCTGCGGTCAGCCTAAGTTCGCTTCCTTTCGTCTATGGCGCTATCTTTTATGCGCCCTCCAGACTCACGCCGCGAACCCCCGAGAACACCCGAGAAGCGTGAGTGTGATTAGTTTCTCGCATTCTCGTTCTCGGGCTCGCCTGTTCTCCGCTCGGTGTCGGTTTTTTGGGCCGCTTCAAAGGGTTTCTCGGGCGAGAAATGAGAACCGTATCACATTCTCGTTCACAGTATATACCAAAGCCGCTGCACTGTCAAAGTCATCCATTTCGCATAATGGTCGAGAATACAAGTGAGAAGTTCGCGTGAGTGTAGAAACCATTTCGTTTCTCGGGTCAAGTCTCGCCGAGACTTCTCGCGTGAGTCTGGAGGGCCTATTAAACTAATTACGACGGCCATGTTAGCACATTCGAAGCGCAGCCGCCTATACGAACGGACATCTGATACCGAGACTGTGCAGTGGTTTTGAGCAGGCGATACTACTGGAGCAAGCCCAGGTCAGAGTAATTATTACTTAATTTATAAGGGATTTAGTGAACTATAAAAAGGCTACCGATATTGGTTAAAGTTCCGCTATATTGTATGTACATACGTACGTTGTCAATAAACTATATTCAAAGTGAATATTGCTGTTTTAATTATTTATAAAACTTCGAACTCCTAAACTACATAGTATAAAACAAAGTCGCTTCCGCCGTCTGTCTGTCCCTATGTATGCTTAGATCTTTAAAACTACGCAACAGATTTTGATGCGGTTTTTTTAAATAGATACAGTGATTCTTAAGGAAGGTTTATATGTATAATAAATGCATATTTACATAAGCATTGCACCCGTGCGGAGCCGGGGTGGGTCGCTAGTGTAATATAATTAATATGATAATTAAAGTAATTAATTTGTTTCGTCCCTTTGCAGGTAAAAAGATGGTGCTCTATGAGATATTTACATTGCGGCACGGAAAACTTACCGATCTAACCACAGATGACGAGTGTCTTTTTCTGTCTTTTCGACCGTTATTTGACCGATTGCCAAACAACTTTAAAAAAAATATTTTCTTCTTGAAACAGTTGTAGAGTTTTGGCGATTTAAAATAATTTAACAAAGTCCATTTAAGTATAGAACTTGTTGATTTTGTTTTCAAATGATTTGAGTTTAATTAAAAATGTTTAAAAAAGTAAAGGCAAAATTAAAAATCAAAACAAATTATTGTGATAAAAATTACTTAGGAATGTTTACTGTATTTTCGACATTATAACTTTTTGAATATTATTACTGAATAAAATAAATATTTTTACTTTTGAATTTTCTGCGTTATTGCAATAACAGTGAAGTTTTTGAAATAGATTCAGAAATAAATAGAAATGTTGTAAGGAGTACCTAACCAAGCGGTTCCGTATTGGAACAATCGTTTTATTAGTCACGAACAAAATTTCAATTCGCCCAAAACCAAATAGTGTCTGCATTCATCCGCCCTAACTTCTGGAAAGTTCTCTTCAGCGCTGAGTTTACAAGATTGTTTTAAGGCTGAATGCATAAACGAGTGTCTGAATGTTCGGAGTACTGAACATAATTTTCTTTTATAGCTGCAACCGGCAGGAAGTAAATGTTACCTCCTTATGGCAACAACGCTCACAGCGCTCGATTAGTAGTATACCTCTGTTTGAATTATCCTGTTGTGTTACGAATTCTATTACGTTTTTATGGACAATAAAACTTTTACCTCTATTTCAGGGAAGAAATTTTCTACTAAAGTTGAAATGAATATATTACAAAGCTACAACAGAGGCAACTTAATGTTTTTTCACTTTATTTACATTACACTTACCCAATATCCGTACTGCGCAGAGATGTTAATATTTGTAGGAATTTTCGATGTTTCTACGCAGAGATGTTAATATTCGTAGGAATTTTTGACGCGAAAGAATTGATACCGATTATCTATTCTTTCGCGTTAATTACGAACTTATCTAATATCATGTAATGTGAAAGTAGTATAACGTCACTATAACAAAAAAAAACAACAAGAATTCTGGTGAAATTCCCACTTTTTACGTTAGATGCCCCTTTTATGTAGGCGACAGATTGACAATCTGTCACTATTTTGAAGTAGAGCATGGCCCATAATATGAAATGAGGCTTTATTTTACCTAACCCAATGTTACCTAAAACTCTGCTCGACTTATTATGACGGGATTATAGCTTGTCGATCCCCATGGGAGTACGTTGTATTATTATTATTTTATTAATATCACTTTCTATTATTTCTTACAACTGCAATGAAATGAAATGAAATGAAATGAAATGAAATGAAATGAAATGAAATGAAATGAAATGAAAAAGCTCTTTATTTAAATGGACTTTGCTAAGTACTTTTAAATCGTCAAAAGCCCTACCACCATTTCGACGAAATAATTATTTTTCTTAAATAATTATTAGTATGCTGAGACGGAGAAGAAATGGCGAAAGAAACTCCGCAGCTTACAATTTCGTAATGATTTCAAAACATCATTACATGTCCATAGATATATCAAAATGAATGAATAAATTACAATTTTAAATGCGTAAATTTGGGCAGATTTTACTCCCACGCATTTGGATCATTTAAATATTCATTTAACTTGTAATAAGCTTTTTTATATAATTTAGATTTTACAGTTTTTTTAAATTTATTAATAGGCAAGTCTCTAATATTCTTCGGAAGCTTATTGTAAAAACGTATACATTGGCCCATAAAGGAATTGCTTATTCTGTGGAGACGAGTTTTATATACAACCAAATCGTGTTTCTTCCTAGTATTTACATTGTGCGTATGACATTTCTCGGAAAAATTCATAATATTTTTCTTTACATATAGTATAGTGCATCATACTTATTTAACCTATTACGTGGTAAAGGCGCAAAGGGAACGGCCATAGAAATATTAATAAAGAGGATATTTCTGTGGGAACGGCACACTGCTTTGCCCTGCATCGACGGCATCTTCCACAGAGAAAGATTACCAAGATGACGTAACCCTATAACCAAATACTCGGCTTGGTTGGTGGTACGAATTTTTTTTTGGCTTGCTACCCACCATTGTCGCCATAATAAAAATGTTGACATCATTATTATGTTCCGACAATTAATGATAAGATAGCAGCCAGCAGTCCCTCTGTGGTTGAAGGTTTCACGTGAAACTCGATTCATCTTTGGCCTTATCGTCAGATGAGATGAAGGCCAAGAGCTTCCCCATCAAAGCAAAATAAAACAAAAAAACACAGTAATGTTCATTTTTAAACTACTTTTAAAAAGGAGGAAGTTCTCAATTCGACTTTATTTTTTATGGTTGTTACCTCATAACTCTTTACTGGGTGTACCGATTTTAAAGATTCTTTCAATCTTTGGAAGCTAGTGCTTGTCATGTGGTCCCATTTAAATTTGATCGACATCTGACGAGTAGTTTTTGAGTTATCCCTAATAATGCCTATTTAATTGACGTCGATGATATCGTAATGGTTCTATTCCTTGTTTGTCTAAAAGATCTCGAGATAGTTTCCAGAGAATTTCTATACTTTAAACGCTAAAAAGCAAAAACTAATTATTTTAAATAAAAAAACCGCCGTCAAAACTAAAAGCGGAGAAATAAAAAAATTGTTTAATAAAAAACTAAATCTTTTATTGAGGTCGGTGCCAACCTCAATATTTGAAATAAACCTAGTGACTTGTACTTGGGGCCAACCTCAAAAAAACTTTTAGATTCCTATAAACAATTTTTTTTATTTATACCTATTGACCTATAATAATATATTTAAGTCATTGCCTCGCATTCAGGGAGACGTAAGCACGTGGACGACGAGTAGCGCGGGAACTGCAAGTTGACCCCTCACCGCACCGCTGTTCGTGAGCTTGTCCCGAGGAGAGGGGATGCCATTACGTTGCTGATTAGTTTGCGTTACAGTATGGAGTTTCATACAAAGAATACTAAACGGCTTGAGTTGAGGTGATGCTGATCCGTTTCAGAGTTGATAAATGTGCGTTTTTTAATTATTTTTGTATTCAATTATGTTACAAAATCCGGTGAATTTATCGGATCTGAAATACTCTACAGAAAACAAATCGTGTATGTGTATTCAAAGTAACACAGAAACGTATATTCAATACATCATTTCGAACATGTTCGCTTAGAGGTTTGAACTAGGACTAAGTAAAAATGCGAGTGTAGTGCACGGTAGCGAAAATAAACGAAGAAGATAATAAAACAACATGAGCCATCTGTGTTATTTACGATTTATTGATTTAACAATTCGTCGTCATTTTCTAATTTGCGGCAACTTACTATGTACTTAACTACATAATATTCTATAAATATAACGACATAATATAATGCATTATGTAGCCACAATAGGTACTTATTAGATACAATTAATTCGTATTTAAAGATACCGTTCATACTGACGTGCTTAACAAAAATATTAATGTACCTAAATATTTTCTTATATCTTGAAACAATATGTATAGAGTACTCAGGAAAATGTCTAGTTGAAGATGTTTACAAATATTTAATTTTAATACAACTGCCTACTAGAGCAGTAATAATACTTACGATTATAAACAGTTAATACAATATTTGTTACTAAGCCAAGAATTAATGAGAAAGCTACTTAAGTTCTGGAGGCATTAGGTATAAATTGGAGTAATATAATATTTTTCATAATTCCGTCCACAAAATCTCCCTTACGATGACATTAGCGGTATCTCTACCATATCTTCATGCTGCTGTATTTCAGGTCTGAAACAAAAAAGTTATCTTTTTTACATTTGCATATTGTTTTTTTAAAGTTTAAATTCAATAATAGAAATCTGTCGCCATCAACACACAATAATGGAGCAATTAGCTGCTGTAATCGTACATTGTGAAATAATGAGTCGCTAAAAATTCGTTACTGAGACCGAATTTAGCATTTAACATTGTAGTGTTATTTAATGCTAGTAAAATAGTTAAATAGCTCGTATTTGAGCACCTCAATAAATTAGAGAACAGACATTAGTTAATGTAATAATGTTGTATTTTAGTTATTATATTTCACTTACGTATTATCTAGATTTTGTACTAAAAATGAATTTCATTTGTACCTTCTTACATAATTGATCTTGATCTTGTATGAAAGTCATTTGCAAAATGATGAAAGAAATAACCTACTATAATTATGCAAAAATCATCTAACGAAAACCATCATTTAATGACGTCATTTCCTTAAATCAAAAGATAGCCAGAATATTTGGCGACAATGCATGGTTCGATGTAAATGAGGTGAAATAGCTAAATATTCAAATATAAGTTTATTGGTAAGAAATGAAAATATAAACCTACCTATAAACACCACTCTCGCTACTTGCCGTAGGGACATAAATGTCCCCCATTCCTGGAATATGCAGTTAATTACTTCATAATTAATAAACGTTATTCGAAATTAAGGTAATTGTTATTTACATCATTCATTAGTCACGTCGAAGTTCTTAATTATTTTCAATTTGCAGATTGATCGAGAAAAATGTTAAGTCCTGTGTCAAGGAATTTATAAATACCGGAGATAAAGTGTGGTAGATAACGTGTAATTAATGAACGCTTGGCTTAGTTGACTTCCGTAATACGGATTACATCCATTCATCAGAATAGTCAAGCATTGCCTGCTACAGCTCGGATAGGTATGGGTGATCGTCAAACAATTCACAAACTTAGTCATTAGATGCCAGGTACAATAATGGTCAATAGCACACATTATTATTATATCTAATAAGGAAAATAGATTTTCCTATAACCTCGATATCAACCAAATGTAGTCTCATAGCTTTTTATTACAAACTGATTATTTTGCTTATGGCCGTAGATCGCCTTTTATCATCATATCAGCCGAAAGACGCCCACTGTTGGACATAGGCCTCCCCCAAAGATCTTCAAACTGGTCGGCCCTGCGCTACCCGCATCCAGCGCGACCCTTACCAGATCGTCAGTCCAACTTGTGAACCGACATCTTTGGGGGTCTACCAACTCTGCGTTTCCCGTTACATGATCGCCACTCGATGATCTTTCCGCCCCAACGGCCGTCAGTCCTCCTCGCAATGTGCCCTGCCCACTGTCACTTAAGGTTTGAAATTTTTTGGGCTATGTCAGTGACCTTGGTTCTCCTGCGGATGTCATCGTTTCTGATATGATCACTAAGAGAAACTCCGAGCATAGCCTCCATTGACTTCCCAGCCCTTTGGGTAATTTTCAGCCTTCTTATGATGTCCATTGTAATCGGCCACGTTTCGGTTCTGTAGGTTTATTATTGGCTTTTACAAGATTTTTTTTATTGACTACTGGTTTTTTTTAGAGAAGGCGAGGACTGCCTGTAATTCAAACCACCCAAGACAGGATTTCTAGCCAGTGTGCATCTCCCGCGGGGGTTCTAGCTACACCGATTAGAGTCTCTAGGGCGTTCGAATCTGAAGGACTGAGCAACAAAGAAAATTCGCCATTTTCTTTGAATAATACTTCCAAATTAGACGCAGATTTGGCTACTCAGATATCATGTCTCAACTCACCCAAAAATAGTCACATGTCTAGGGATAATGAACGAAAGCCCAAAACATTATTATTTACCGACAAAATAGGTAAAGGCCTTGGTTCAATCCTACATAACCATTTATTAGGAGCAGTTACAAATAATTGTGTGCCCGGAGCAACTCTAACACAACTAGTAAATAGTGCATGCGAGAGCCTTATAGATCGAAATACAAATATTGTTTTGTATTTAGGAAATAGTCTCGATGTCAAAATAAAGGATCTATACAATAGTTTTGAAAGATTAAGTAAATTAAATTGTAAGAAAATAACTTGGTGCACGTTCCCCTATTCATTAACTGAAGCACAAAATAAAAATATTCATAAATTAAATAATACACTGCACAATTTGGTAAGTCGCCATAGTAATAATACTAATAGCATATTTCAGTTATTTGATGCTAACTTATTTTTAAAACAATTTAGATGTGAACTTAATGATGTGTACTTACCAAAACGATTTAGACTTAATATTGCAACCTTATTGGCAAACAATATTAATAAATATTATGAGGTATATAAATTTAATCAAAAAAATACTTCATCAATTGAGGAGAAAGACGTACATTCTTTTCACATAATTTGACAAAAGAGAAGTTTGATAAAATAATAACATTGGTACATCAAAACGTAAATCGCTTCTCTGGCAAAATTTTAGACGTAGAATTGTTATTGGATAAGATGAATATAGAAATATTATGTCTAACAGAAACTTGGTTAAAACCAGAAAACATGTGTTTTTGTGTTAATAATTATAAAATAGCAAGTTCTTTTAACAGAATGTCAGCAATGGGTGGTGGATGTCTTGTCTTAGTGAAAAATTGTATTTCATGTAAAGAACGTAAAGATTTAGTTAGTTTTTCAGTAGAAAGAATTTGCGAAATAGCTAGTGCAGAGATTGATGATTTCCTTGTTATTTGTATTTATCGGCCACCATCTGGCAATTTTTACTCGTTTATCACCATTTTCGAAGAAATATTAGAGAAAACCTTTGACTGCAATAAATCACTTATCATTTGCGGTGATTTTAACATAGATCTACTTGCGGAGTCAAATGAAAAAGATAATTTTATTTCTCTCATAAAATGTTTAAATTTAAATTATCTGTTTAATGAACCTACTAGAATCACACCTCAAACAGCAACATGTATAGATAATGTTATTGTCAACTGTGAAATAAAAAACAAGTGTTTAATAAGTGGGATACCTTCGGACCACAGAGGGCAAAAAGTAGATTTAGTATATAACCGTAGACAAGTAAAAAAAGAAACTATTTTAATCAGACCAATTACAAATAGTAGATTAGATTTATTCAAAGATAGCATAACTAACGCGTTATCAGATTTATATTTTAATTTTGACGAACCAAATGAAGCGTATAATACTCTTTTTAGTGAAATAAGAAATCAATATGATAAAATATTTATAACGAAAACAGTTAGGAAAAACAATAAACTAATTTTTAGCGACTGGGCAACGAAAGGTATTAGAAAAAGCAGAGATATTTTGTATGACCTTTATGATAAAAAATCATATAGTTTAGACGTAAAGTTTCATGAGTATGTACAGATGTACTCAAAAATATTTAAAAGGGTTTGCCATCAAGCTAAATCAGATTTAATAAGTAGAAAAATAAAATTATCTAATAATAAAATTAAAGCTACGTGGGTTACAATCAATAATGAAACAGGGAAAAGAAAACCAAAAGATCCTGGTCCTATTTTAAAAGTGCATAACAAATTAATCAGTGATAAACATCAAGTAGCAGACGTTTTTGATTCTTTTTTCGCAGATATACCGATGGAAACAACCAGACATTTAAATTCCTCTTCTGAAGCAGCAGAAAAATTATTGATTGATAATTTGAAAGGGGATTTACCTATTTTTAATTTTCACGATATAAGTCACGTGGATATTATAAAAACTTACAAAGAATTGAATAAAAAAAGAACAGAAGACATATGGGGAATCTCAGTAATAGTATTAAAATCTATAATTGAAATTATAGCGCCCATTCTAGCCATCATTTTCAATAAATGCATAGAATTAGGAGTGTTTCCTGATTTAATGAAAAACAGTAAAGTGACACCAGTATTTAAATCAGGAAATAAAAATAATCCTTCCGATTACCGACCTGTATCTGTACTACCGGCCTTAAGCAAAATTTTTGAAAGTGTTATGTTTTCTCAAATGAATTCACATTTTAGAATGAATAAAATATTTCATAGTCACCAGTTCGGCTTTACGAAAGGCCAATCAACTATAAATGCAGGAGCTAAACTAGTTAAAAATGTATTACATGCCTGGGAAGGTGTTTGTGATAATGTAGGCATCTTTTGTGATCTATCGAAAGCTTTTGATTGCGTTGATCACGATACTCTGATTCGAAAATTATTTCATTATGGCGTCCAAAGAACAGCTCTGGATGTTATTTCTTCATATCTCTCTAATCGAATTCAGAAAGTAAGTATAAATGACATAGTATCTAAGGGATCACAAATTAAAATGGGTGTTCCACAGGGGTCTATACTTGGACCTTTTTTATTTTTGGTGTACATAAATGACCTACCATTTGTGGTAAAAGAAATGTCAGACATAGTTTTATTTGCCGATGATACCTCACTTCTATTTTCTTTGGATAGGAAGAATATTAAATCTGATGAGGCAAATATAAATGAAACCTTGAGAAAAGTGTCTTATTGGTTCACTGCAAACAATTTGGTGCTAAATGCAAAGAAAACAAAAAGTATTAGATTTTCTCCCCCAAATACAAATTGTAGTGAATTGGAAATAGAGTTAAATGGAAACAAATTAGATTTAGTAGAGAAAGCACGATTTCTGGGTATTGAAGTTGACTCAAAATTACAGTGGGGACCTCATATAGAAAATTTAGCGAGTAGATTGAGTTCAGCAGCTTTCGCAGTAAAAACAATAAGGAAATTTACGGATGAAGCAACAGCACGTCTTGTTTATTTCTCTTATTTCCATAGCTTAATGACTTACGGACTCTTGCTTTGGGGCGCAGCAGCTGATATAGAAAAGATATTTATTCTACAAAAACGAGCTATACGATACGTCTATAAAATGAAAACTCGCGAATCTTTAAGAGAGAAATTTAAAACAATCAATATTATGACTTTGCCGTCCCAATACATTTTCGATAACCTTTTATACGCTCGAAAAAACTTACATTTATTCACTAAGAACCAAGATGTACATAACTTTAATACTAGAAATAAAAATAAAATTCATGTGCCCAAATTTAGACTAGCCAAAACTAACAAATCGTTTTTAGGTAACTGTATAAGGTTCTATAATAAGATACCTGAAGAAGTGACCGGTTTAACAGATACCAAATTTAAGACTTTTATTAAACAAAATTTAATATCTAAGGCATATTACAAAATAAACGATTACCTTGCTGATAACAACGCTTGGAAATGAAAAATCTCTGTACTAGTTATTATTGACTAAGAGGAGGACTAGTTTAAACAGATATATATACCATAAGGAATAAGAATTAAGACGTAGCTAATGTATTGTTTTTCATTTTGTTTAATACTTTAAGATTTTAGCTATTTATATAATATTGTTTTATAAATTGTTTTTTTTTTTTAAGAAGAGACAACAGCTAACTGAGTTTCTTACTGGTTCTTCTCAGCGGGCTCTCTCAGTTTTTCGGAACCAGCATTAGCTTTAGCCTTAGTGTAAACATTATTTAATTTAATTATGTATGACGTCAACAAGTGCTTGTGATGAGTCTATGTTGAATAAATTATTTTTGATTTTGATTTGATTTTGATTTTGATTTTGAAGGGATTGGTGATGATTGCAAATCTATGTCGATGTCAATTGATTGCAAATCTACAAACATCAGTAATTATAAATCTATGGTCGAGTTATCAGTTATGATGATTATGATGAGGCGAAGCTACTGCCTAGGGGCCGCCACACGAGAGGAGGCTCAACAATTTTTCCCAGGGCCACCAGTCCTCTGAATTCGGCCCTGGGTGTGTTCTCTAGCCTGGGTGGATTTCTTAGTCGGCGCTCATTTCCCCCGTGGAATTCCGTAGTCTCTTTAACATAAATTTCAGCTCCCAATCTACATCAAAATGTCAGTCTTTACACCATACATACATCGAACATTTGAAAGAAGCTATCGAGCGGCCATTTTGCTGAGAGTGGAATAACATTGAGGCCAGTTAATATGTTGGTAATGAGATCACTTTGAATGAGATCGGGCAGAATAGCAATGCTACGAAAGCATGCGTCCTCTTATAGTGGCTCCACTAATAGATTCAGAGCTCCCGTGTTTAGGTTTAGACCTATGAAGAATACAAATTTGGTTTCGGTTTGGCTCCCACAACTTATCCATTTACCAAACAGAGGACAACTTAGTATTGAACGAAGGATCTCTGGATCTGAACGGGCAAACCACTAGAACACATGAATTGATAAATTACCACCTTGTTACCACGAAAACATGAAAAAAGACAATTATGGCCAGTAAGATTTGATGTCTTATAAAATTATTCTATGAGATAGTCAGTACAAAATCTTACGGATAATATGGCATTTGCTTGCCCTGCAGCATCATTGACAAAGCTGCTTTGGAACTTCTCTTTCTTAACATCTCAGCTGGAGGTAGACTCTCTTTGCTCAGCATGTGATCTGAAAACAGTCATCAAATAAATAATGGTAGAGCTTAAACTTTTCTGAGGAATAATTGGAATGAAATTCCATTCGGAAATCAAAGTCTCTAGAGTTAAAAATTCTTCTAATTGAAACCAAAAAACGAGTAGGAACACTCGTTGCAGGATTCATGGAATGAATATTCATGTAATTTTGGAATACAAAAGTCACGTTTCCAAATTCCAATGGAAAGGAATGCTTCAAAAATAACATCTAGAAATAGTTTTCTTTAGATGGCGTGCATGTCATATTAAAAAGTTTGTATTGGAAAAGTAAGTATATTAACCAACGGATTACGTGACACGCCAATCGCATGTGCTACATCGCACTACCTACTTCAGTAACTATTCAGCCCCAAGCTAGAAATTCTGATAACCATCTACCCCGGATATTAACACGTGTACAACACTCACAGGGCTGCTGCCTAGTAAAAAAGGAATAGAAAATAATTAATTTGGACATCATGCATTTCTATTAAAATAGTAATCCAAAACTAGTAATTAATGCATCTTAAAGTTTGAACATCAGATTTCTTTATTTAGTTTTCAACTTCATTCCATAATCATAGAGTCGCAAGTCTATTATGAAATCATCTTTAAAAAAATATTTTCTTAAAACTTCTCTAAAAAAATAAACTTACTTCGATCATCGTTCTATCTTTACTATTATCTCTGTGCGCTGTTTATTTACACAAGTAAATAAATCTCGCGTCAAGTTTTTATAACATTTATTTTATATTCTTCTTTTTAGTGCATATGTATTTAAATAAAACCTTGTCTTTAAAAATGTTTTTATAGAAATTTATTTTTTGTTTCTTCGTTAAAATGAAAAAAATTAAAATGAAAATCAAAAAGCTCTTTATTTAAATGGACTTTGCTAAGTACTTTTAAATCGTCAAAACTCTACCACCATTTCGGGACGAATAATTATTATTATGCTGAGATGGAGAACAAATAGCGAAAGAAACTCCACAGCTTACAATTTCGTAATGATTTCAAAACATCAATACAAGTCAATAAATAATTATCAATATAATTTAAGTTACATTTTAACATGCGTAAAGTTTGGGTAGTTATTACTCCCACGCATTTGGATTATTTATCTTGTGAAAAGCTTTTCTATATAATTTAATTAATCATATTTTTAAACTAAGCAATTTAAATTTTGATACCCACCACCATTTTATGTTATTGTTAGATAGGTACTTACAGATATTCCTTTCAATTTAAGTGGTAAGCATACATTTAAGATGATCCGAAATATCGTATTAACCAAAAATCAGAGGAACGTGGTTTGATTCCCGATTTTTTTTCATATTGACTCAGTAGCAACTGAGCTACTTTGTCAATATTCCTAAGTTGTCGTTTTAATATGAAGTTGTAACTATAGCAACACCTGAATTTCCCAATTTGCATCGAACTTTATCGTTAGTACATCTGTTGACCAACAATGCATCGCGTAAATGAGTATTCCATACCTAAGGTATAATAGTGTCTCTCACGTTAACATCTACGCTACTGGTTACTAGATGGTGCTTAAATTTCTAATACAGCTGTGGTATTCTGTAGAGTTTGAGCTTCATAATATTATGGATAACAATATTTTTACAAGGCATGATTTGGAATGCTCGTAAAATATACTTAATGGAGTTTTAAGCACTGAAAATTCTATCAAATCGTGTTTTATACCTAATGCACGTAAATCAATATCATAATATTAACAAGGACTCCCTAATTAACCACTATCAAATAAATATAGGTAAGAATACTAAGTATGAGTTTGTATTGTTAGTTTCTAAAAGTTGTCCCAATCTCAGCCTTAATTTCCCCCATACCATCTATTGTGCTCACTACACATCCAATGAAAATATTAAGAAGATTGGCCCAAGAATGCGTATGGACTCTCACCAAATATCCAACACATATAAAAAGGTCAAATTAAAAAGTTAAAGTAAAATAACTATTTATGTAGAATACTCTGAAATTCAAGGAAAGGCTCTACCGGTTTAAAACTCACGGGCTTAACGCCAGCTATCCCACTCTCAGAATGGGCATGCAGACGAAATTCTTCCCATTATACAATGGTCCTATTTAGTTGACTTCAATCAAGGAAGAACTATATTTGAGTAACCAGCTTATTAATTTGTCGCAAATGTTTTATCAACATTAAAAGTTTCAGAAGTAAAATTAATCACGTTTTTATATTTATTTTTACATTTGTATATTTACGATGTAAAAAAAGTTTGTGGATTAGTATAGTGACTACAGGCAAAATTAATATTCTCTCAAATGTTATCACCACAAAATAATTATTTCAGAGAAACGCCACCCACGCATTGCGGTTTCAAATTTATTTAGGGATATCGGGAAACGAATTAAATAGATGCGAATACTATGTGAAGGTATGTTCCCGAAATTCCCTGAAATTTATCCTAATGAAACATTATTTTGGTATTATGTTTTTAAATTCCTAATCCTTTGTTTGTGATATGGATTATTTGGCCGCGAGGCATTTGATTCTATTTTCGGTTCTACGTTCTTGTATACAAATAATGGATACATTGTTTACATTCGTATTTCGTAGTTCAGAGCTTCTTTTGTTCGAATAAAAACAGTTCTTTTCCTTATTTTTTCACAAATAATAACTACGTCTTTGTCGACCGTTGTACTACGTAAAACTTACGTCTGTTTTATTTTCTTAGATACCTACCTACATAGACTATAATGATAAATGAATATCTCTATTGTTCTTATTAGAGATCAGATTTTTTTTGTTGCTCAGGGTTTCAGACGGCCTTTACAGTATTATCTAAGATGTTTTAAGAAGGCAAGGATATTGGTGGGTGCTCTAGGATTAATTGCTACCACCGATTTCGTGGCCGTTCTTGGGAGAGTATTTTCGTTTTTTACGCAGATGGTAACCTTTTAGCGTAACCTGTATATGTATGTGTACACTGAGAGATCACATCGCAAAAGGTTTTTCTCAGGACTTTTCAAAATTCTGAATGGTAACCCAAGCTGTGCGCTACCTCGACTAAACTTTGATAAAATTTAAAAAGTAACCTTATTTACAATAACCATTATTTCAAGGTTCAAGTAATTAACAAACTTTTATGTATTCTGAGTAATAAAGTAGTTACTAGACCAAAGCGTTAAGTCGATAATTTATTAGTATGAAAGTAAATAACAAACCCCAAGAAGCAATTTCGAAATTTCTGATATAAATGTTTCGCATCGCAACTAAAATATTACTAAGCAACTTAGTAATGGCTAAAATCAAATAAAGTTTTATTTAAGAGGAGATTGGTGTTATGTAGCTTATATAATTTCATAGACCGACATGATTGATGACTCACATTCGTCTAGTAGGTATAACGTAAAAAAGTATCAAAAGTCGGGTAAATATTAGAAAATAAAATCAAGAAATTTTACTGGACGATCTTAAAAGGATTTTCTAGAATAATTCCATTATATAAAATAGGTATTAGTTGAAAATTTCAATTAAAATTAATTAATAAAAATAATATTATACTACCACCTTTTTGCCAAAAGTCAAATGCTAAGTAACATTCATTTATCGGCTATAAAACATTTTTTTTTTCAATTTGATAATGAACATTCCCGCCAAAAGACAATTTCGCTAATACCTATTGTCATGTTCTAAATAAAAACTTTAATAGGTACAATAAAGATATCTGTGCAAACTGGTCTTCCAGCTGAGTTTACTAAGTAGTTAAGAAACCAAAGAATTTGTTCTTTTAAACCAATCCTTTCTTAATTTGAATGTGTCCAAAAGTTTAATTTAAAATAATGAATCTAGAAATTTTCTAGGAGCACAGCCCTGAAGCCAGTAAAGCCTGTTCTCTCGCACACGTACTCTTGAAGACGTTGCCGGTCCTCTTCCTGTATTCCTGCTCGATCGCCGGCAGCAGCCCCGGATACAGCTGCAGCGGAGTCCGGTAGAAATCTACACCAAATAACACACGTGTTTGAATCAGACAAATTTTAAGTAGCAAGTCGAGAAAATGTTAAAGGCGGTGTCTGGAAATTCGACGTAAAAACTCACCCCAGAACGGATTAAGATACAATATTGTCAATAAATCCGCGCTGGGATGCTATTTGTGAATAATTGACGTTTATTAAAAAAGATTGTGCTGTGTGAGGGTAATATTGAATAGCTGTTACTACTTTGCAATGAGACAAGTTGGGTAATGGAGTAGTTTTATAACATAACTAGCGCTCCGCCCGCAATATCATCCTCGAGCAGTTTTTTAAAAATCAAATAAAGCTTATGTCACTCAGGAATAATGTAGCATGTAATTTACTTAGGCATGAAAGCGTAACATACAAACTCACTTTCGCATTTACAATATTAAATTAGGATAATGGAATTAAAATAAAGTTACCATCACCTTACCAGTACCTATGTCGCCTCAACAACAGTTTTAATATTAGCATTGCATTTGCCGTGTTCTGACAGTTAGAGACAAGTGGAAGCGAGTTTTGGGTGAAGCTCAAGCTATCTTCGGCTAACGCCATCAGATGAGATCTTTAGGTCAAGACCTTTCACGTCAAAAAGATATTTAATGAAACTACTCAAATGTTTACAATACAATATTTTTGATTGTGTGTATTTACACGCACATTGTCACTGTGTGCATCAGTGCGGGAGGACTAAGTCTATGCTGGTACTGACGTCATCATTGTCAGCTGAGAGACGCCCAATGACAAAGGCCTTTTTTTTTCGTCTGGGAATCCATTTGCGGATACACATGCGGCGGCGTAGGCCCCCATGTAGTTATGTGGGACTCGCCCTGCAGAATGCAGGGAATACCCACTAAAACCAGACGTCTTCCCACTTGGTTGCTTTTTGGTGGACGCGGCAAGGGCAGCTTGTGGCTCAACATCACGAGCCGCGTCCAACGACCTGTCGGAGAGACTCCTCTTACTGGCGGAGGGTGCCCGCGGGATGGAACGCATTCTCTCGACTTAGGGGCGTGCATAATGGGAGATGGACCCTACCTATCCCCCATGCCCCTGACTACAGCGGGTTCTGCTGCAGCCCATGGAGCCGCCTTCTCCTGACTACCTACTAATGAAGATAACCTCTTCACCAATGACATAGGCCTCCTCCAACGATCTCCAACCCGATAGGTCTTAGGACCCCAGGTCCCAGTGCCTCGCCAACGCTCATTACTGACACGGTCTCCGACTTCCGGTACTGCCGGGCACTTGATCCCTTAGGTTTTTAAAATTGATATGGGGTCGTTTAGGCCATCTCCCATCACACTGGCCCAGTGCAGGTTGGGGTGTTCCCATTTTGTATTTTCAATGGAAGAAATCCTGGGACCAATTGTCTCACATATTTCCATTGCGGTTTCGCGAAACGTTTGTCGCGCGCGGATTTTAAGTTGATGTTCACACGGGAACTATGTATTAGTTCCTTTATTTAATGCGCTTAATTTAAACGCCATAGCCTAGTCAGTCATCCGCAGAGTGCATCGCGTGCAGGTAAGGGTGGATTTGTTACCCCCCTTACACCTAAAAAATTATAAAAAGTATAACCTATGTGCAAATTTGAACGTTTCGTACATAGTAGCTCCTTTAAGCTTTATACGTACAACACAAAGCTTACGAATAAAGCTCTGAATGGAGATAGAAAATAGCACAAATTTAAATAAGTATATTTCCGACAAAATTTTATTCAAATGATACGTCTAAGCCCGAACGTAATCAAGGTCTTACTGAAGCTTCTAGGTTTATTATAATTTAATTATTTGAAGATACTTTGAATTTCATTTTGATACAAATACCTACTTTTCACATTCTAATGAAACCTAGACGATTTAAATACTGAAATTATGAAATACAAAATAAAGTAACTACTGACTTTAAAATTCCTTTTTGGAATTCAGTATTGTATTTAGCTTCCATTAAAAATGGAAATTTACTTAGACAATTTAGTTAATACCTACTACCCTTGAATGAAATACAATGTCTAAGTTTATTGTCTAAGTAGATTTCCATTAAAATCCATTACAAATGGAATTCCAGGTGCGCTGTCACTCTGAAGCCTAAGACAAAATACCTTCCATGCCCGGTAATTATACTGGCTGTCTTTCCTTTCAATCCGAAACACGGCAAACTATTTCAAGACTCAAATAGAAAAGCTGGTGGTACCTATCCATCCTATCCAGACAACCCTACATATAGGCCTACCACCTAGTACACATGGCTTAAACTGCGCTGAGTTCCTTCTAAGCCACCCTTGGCACCCTGTGGTGACCCGGGAAAAAGCCCTCTTCAGGGCCAGTGAAGCTTTGGGTTCGGAGGAGCCAATCTCTAAGATATCGGACGCGATTGAACGATGCTCTGGTTGGGCTCGAAAGGGCGGGTGCAGGTGGCTTCCCGGCGAAAAGTGAAAATTTCACGATCGCAGGTCGTTGTAGTGTGCCTTGGTATACCCGGAGAGGATGTCTAGTGGGTAGTGGTGGAAACACCTTTACCTCAGAGTGCCACATACCCCTGCTGTTGCATCGTAAGTACTGCAGGGATCATGCACAAATGCATAAGACTTCTACGTTAAAAAAAAGATCATCCCCTCCGTCAACTCATGACCAGTTACATTCAATTCGTATATCCTTTTCCTCAATGTACAGTCGAACCAACTGAATCATGACCCACTTGGCCGATCATTCCTTTAGAATCATAAATTTAGTTAGGTTTTCTTCGCTATCATGCGTGTTGCACTTAGTACGTTTTAAATATGAATAAAAATGCGTCATTACGGGTCAGAGATCTATGCAATTCTAATCTTTCTTATCACTGCACTAAAGTCTCAATTGGAATTTTAAATAAGATGTCGTTCATAATTTAAACTCTTTTCACTACTTAGAAAATGGAATAACTATTAAATTTTTAAAAATAAAATGACGTTATGTGTCAGATGTCAAGTAGTAGTCTGAACGAGGTCTGAACAAATTTTAAAAAGCCATATCTATTTGACACTGTCAGTGTCTAACAAATTGATAACAGGTTCGTTACTTAGAAATGTACGTTCAAGCGAATTTCATTCTACTTTGTATAGAGTGACTGTAGGAAAATGATCTTAAGGTGGGTCATGATTCAATTTGGTCGACTGTACGTCAATCAACTTTCAATCATAATTTCTATATGACCTTCTTAATACATACTAAAATAAAGTCACGCCTCTGGGGTCACGCCTTTCACCAATACGGGTAGGCAGAGATCACTTCTTTCCACTTGCTACGATTAATATTTCTTTCGCTTCGTATACTCCATTACCACATAGGAAACTGTAGATTGGCAATGTGAAAGAGAAAGAGCATAACAACACGTATATCAGAGCGAGATAGATAGTCGAGATCAATTCACATTCACGCAAGCGGCCTGGGTCGGCCTGTCAAAGGATACTAGGTCAACCGGTCATTCACGTACAGCAACTGTCAGACTGGCAGTACTATTTTCCGGGCACACATGCGCATTATTCACACAATGGTGCAGTTTTTTGTTTTGCCCTAGTCGATTCACTGCCAATCTATAAACGAAGAACAATCTTATAAATCTATGCTCATTACTCATGGCTCATACATGTTCAGCGATTACCTTCTTTACGACTATTACAAATTATTGTATATAATTAAGAATAACTTACATAACGTTCTTTCTTCTGGTAGTGGCTCCTCCAGCATCACTTCGTCAGAACGTCCTCGTAAATAATCTAGAAGATAAAATATTAAATTAATAAAAGTAAAATAAAAACGTTCGGTTGTAAAAATGCGATAACTTATAAAAGCAATTCATTTGAAAGAAAACTAAATTAAAGTTTTTTTCATTACAAATATAGGAAGGAGGAAAAATTTAAAGCTAGTTCCAATATTTTGGAAGTTAGAATAGGGATCTTTCACGTTTTATTTAAAATTGTTTTCGTAGTTCATATTCTAACCACTTCTATGGTTTTCACACACCGACCTCAGAGTCAGATGCTACAGGTTCGTTCCCCCTAGGTATTAGGTTCAGTTTCGTATCGTACATGTCTACAGTCATAATAGCAATTTTATTGACTGTGTTAAGTTTGTCTAGAAAATAAGATAGCCTGTTCGTCGGTCTGTACAGCTTCGCGGAAGAAAAGAATTTGGAAAATAAAATTTTGTACATCGGTGTGGAAGATCTACTTAATAGATTATCATTCTTTTTCTTCTAGGAGGGTAGGCCTCCAATTAATTTGAGGTCGGTGCAATAAGGTTGGAGCATACTTATTAGCTCATAAAGATTCCGAGCTGATAAGTGTCGGTCCCAAATGAAGTGAGAGTAGGAGTAGGAGTAGAGGCAGTAGAGACCGCAAAAAAACATTTAGATTTTTATAAACAGAATTTTTATTTCTCTGTTTTTAGTTCTCAAGGCAGTTTATTTTATTTAAAAATAATGATTTTTTTGCTTTTTAGTGTTTTAAGTTTATAAATTTTCACAATTTTGCATATTTTACAAGAATTTACATAAGTAATAATGTTACGATATCATCGATGTCAATTACATAGGCATTATTAGGGATAACTCAAAAACTACTCGTCAGATCTCGATCAAAAAATGGGACCAAATGACAAGCACTAGCTTCCTCCAAAGTTAGAAAGAATCTTCAAAATCGGTGCCCCCAGTGCAGAATTATAAGGTATCACACATAAAAAACATAGTCGAATTGATCCTCCTTTTTGAAGTTCGTTGAAAAGTATACTTAGGTATTATATAAAGAAAAGCGTGGGGTGCTCAATTTAATGGGTACAGATCGAATATTTTCAAGAAGTAATATTATTGAGCACCTCACGCTTTTATTGATCGTAACACACTAACTAAATTAAATAAATTTGATTCGTTGCAATTCAAAACAACTTTTAATGTGATTAATCAGCAAAACGCAACTGCAAGCTTTAAAACTAAACTTTCTGTAGAGGAAACTATTTCCACTGTTTGTAATTGCTGCTAACTGTAAAGTCCGAATAAACTGCATTTAAAATTAAATGTTTTCTGAATGCGCTTGCATTCAAACGTAGCTTAATGAAGACTATTACTTCGCGGTACCTATTTATCTTCCATAATGCACGAAACTATGAAAGCTTTCATCTGGAAAGTTGTTTATTCAAAAGCCAAACTATTGTCGCTGTTTAATTTGTTTACATTATGTTTATGAAGTTATTTTTCATATTCAAGGAAGTCGATGGCGTTGCGGCCGTGTAGTTTTGTAACGATCGCTACTGTGTGCGGTTAATATTCGGATGGATAATTGTTATTTTTGCAACATGATTTCGCTCCGCGCTTCGGAAGGTACGTTAAATTTGTGGTCCCTGTCCTGTACTGTATCCCTTTGCTGTCGAAAGCTGACAGACGTGAAAATAAGCTTAAGTTTTAAGCTTCAGAGGCTGGAAATGATGGCAAGTTCATTGAACGCGTACGCTGGTAAAACGCTGGTGTGGTACGTATGAGGTACAAATTATGATTTTATATAAAAAAGTCAAATAACCAACTAAAATAATTAAGAGATTATTACTATAATACATATATCACAATTTATTAATTTTTACCTATACTAGAAGGTAAGTATTTATATTATGATTCATTTATTGTTATCTGATTTATGTTAGTCAAACTCATTAGGGGAAGTTAATTTCGCGGCCATAACGTCTCCAAATACCACTGACCTCTCCTTTCCTAATTGAATAGCAGTGTAAATTAATTATGTAATTAGTCACTCGCTTATCAAGATGTAGATAATTTGATAGATATTAAGATTCAGAATTGATTTACAGGCTGGTCAAGTGTGTTTATTAGTGCTGTAGCTATTAATTTTATTTTTAAGCCCCGACGCAATAATACCCTCCCTACCCTATGCAAAAAGCCCTATGCAAAAAGATGCACACAAAGTGGTGATATAAGTTTCGTGTGTAAATCTATAGCATCGTAATGCCTAAGCGGATGGTAAGATTTTGATTTAGTTCTTTTGTTTGTTTGTGATATCTTCTGTGGGGACAGTTTTTATCTACGTTTCAAGAATATCTATTCAACCGTTTGAAGATCGTCAGATCTTTCAGAAATCGATGAATAGATCGGAGTAACTCCCATGGGTCTAATCAATTCGAAATAAGGTATGCTGTAACTTTGATGATATTATAACGCTGCAGCACCTAGAATCTGCAGTAAGTATACGTAAATCCTAACGACGTTAAAGGAGAATTTTTGTGATTGTGTATCAATTCTTGGTCTTAATAAATGGTTTTTTTTTACTACGAGATGGCAAACAAGCACACCTGGTCTTAAGGGGTTATCGTCACCTATAGACACTTGCAATATTAAGGGCACATAACACTGCAAGCGCGTTACCATCCTGGAGACTAAGATAATATGCCCTCCATTCCCAGTAATTACACTGGCTACCTTTCCCTTCAATCCGAAACATAGCGAACTGCTTCACGGCAGAATTAAGAAAGGCGGTGGTACCTACCCAGACGACCCTACATATGGGTCTACCACCTAGTAAATAGATAGATAGTGTAGGTATAAGTATTTGTCCCTTATCTAGTAACCATACCTAATACAAGTTCTTAATTTTGTTTAATTTGGACTAGATTATAAATAAAAGAACTTTTATGGATTTAACTCGCGTGTAATTAGATTTTACATTTTGTTACAACTGTCCGACATTTCGCTGCATAGTGTTACGAAACGATGTTTAGTGCTAGCGCAACTCTATGAGAACAATATGTGAGCCAGTTGGACTAGATGAATGGTGTGATTATAATACTATTAGAAATCAATCATATAATCATCTTTTGGTGATTGTAAATTTGTAATAATGAATGTAGAAACAATTGAAATCAGTTCCTTCCACTACAGTTCTCAAAACCTTTCGCCCAGACTCAATTTCTAAAAGACGGAAAGGGCATTAAAAATTAATTACTGTTTTCATTTAAAACTAGCATGACGGTCGGCTGTATTGAAAGCTGTCTTGGAAAATGTTAAAAGCGGCCGTCTTTTTTCAGTGCCGAAACAAAGAATGGAAAGTGGTGAAAACGGAGCGGTATTTACTAATTAAAATCAACCCTTGAAGAACAACAATACGTTGCGTAGTCTTAGCGTTTTCAATGAGAATAATTTGCATAAAAGCCTTTGTTTAATTAAAGTTGTAATTGTTGTTTTTTTACTCGATAATAATAGTATTTTTACTTTTAATTTCGGTCAAATGTAAGCTTCGCTAAGGAAACAGTGACAATTCTTCAAATAATTTTCCTGCCCTGCTCCATTTATTTGGAGTCGGTACAGTAGGTATGCCTTGATATCGACATTACTGCTTAAAGATTTGGCATTCGATTTTTACGGCCGGCAGCCTTGGAGCTAGGCACCAACCCTCCTTAGGAATAGCAATTAATTAAATATCTTTAATATTAAGAACACAAAACTAAAAAGTAATTTAAATAGGAAAAAACAAAGAGAGAAATAGTTAATTATTAAATAACCAGTACCTCAGTGATTATGAGTTCTGAGAGAAGCTCGCATCTACGACCTTTTTAGTACTTACTATCAGGTAAAGTCTCGGTAAGATAAAAAAACTGCCTAAATGTTTCGTCAAAGTAGATTTATTAACTAAGGCGGTAACACCAAGAATGACTCACATCGCAGGTATTTGAACCCCGAGCTGAAGGCGAGGGCTATTAATATGCGATCTGAGACTTTCTTTGTTTTACCGCCCTAGTTAAATACCAAATTTTGTCACCTCTTGATAAGGCAGTGGGATTTTAATTTCGTGTAGTGGGCGAAAAATGCCATATAAATAAAATCTGGTAACTACTAGGAGTCCCTTCCCTTTCCGAGCTGATAAGTGTACTGCTGCCTTAATGCGTATGTGTGCGTGACAAATAGTACCGCACTATGTGTGTACATTTGTACAGCCTGACAGTTTCTGTCTTTTCAAAAGGACTAACAGGCAGGGGCGGCTTTATCTATAGTGCGCCGGGTGTTAGGGGGCGCCGAGAGCCGATCGCGACACATAGAGCTTCCACTGTAACGCTCCGCACGCAGCGAGTGCCTAACCATTTATAAACGTAGTTAGTACGTAACGGGGGTTCTATGAAAATAAAATATCTTCGCGCGCGGGCGCCCGTCACGTGTAGCCGCTTGCTTACATACAGCGTAGGACTAGGTACCCAGGGGCGTGCGTAGCACACGGGCGCCGGCCATACAAAGGGGCACTATAGGATACAAAAGGCATCGCAGGCGCCACTTACCTCTATTAATAGGCCGACCTATAGGCTGCCAGCGTGTACGTAAAATTTAACTCTCTATCTCAAAAAGTACTGAACCAATTTTGATGAAACTTACACATATCCCCAAGTTGGACTAAACCTAGTCTAACTAAGAACATTTTATGCAATCCAACTTATAGTTTTTGATATATTTGTGGACAAACATACAGGCATACCTACAGACACTCATAAAATTGGCACCAGTGTTTAGAAGCTGGTATAGACTTACATAATACAAAAACCCTGCAATTCTGATTATAATACATACTCACAGGTCGAATTGAAACCTCCTTTATTTTTGAGTAGCGACCCGCCCCAGCTTCGCACGAATGCATAGCTTATGTAAATATGCATGTATTATACATATTATAAACCTTCCTTAAGAATCACTCTATCGTAGTTTTAAAGATCTAAGCATACATAGGGACAGACAGGTGGCGGATAGCGACTTTGTTTTATATTATGTAGTGATTTTAAACTCGCTTGGAAATACATAAAATATAAAGTTAGAACTACATCTAATAATAAATTAAATTTATTTTGTTACTACGTACATTAAATTATAAATACGTTAGTTTGCCCTTAGTCAGTGCTATCGCGAGAAGAATAAATTGCGTAGCCCAAAATTTTGTAGTCCTAATCGCATTCAAATGGATATGTATTTGGAATAATGTTTCTCTAAACGGATACGGACTGCGTAATTTATTGAAAGTGATACGTTCTGTGGCGATAAGGTTCACATTAACTTGCGACACGAATAATGCGGTACTTGAAAATATCAGCAAGAAATGCCACGCAATTTTAATTTAAAAACTTATCTTGACTATCAACTAGTTGAATTTGAAAGTACTTATTGAGCATCTAGCTGTGACTGTAAATTTTGAGAACCGTAAATTTTTACAAAGCTTTACAAAGGAAAGTGAAAGGACCAAATGATAAGTATCCGGCTCGAAGGACCAAATAATAGCGAGTGAGGTGTTGTGGACTGTATAGTTATGTGGTTCTGGGTGACATGTATAGATAGCGAGCACTGACAGTAAAGAGGTATCACATTAATATGTAAAATAAAAATAATACAAAATATGCTTCTAAAAAAAGAGATCGGGCGTCACCAGCCAACATTTAGGTATGCTTAAGAAGCAGTTCTTATTAAAAAATTTAGCTTGCCTATTTCCAAAAAAAGACATCAGAACGTCTGGACTCCTCAATTCTGAAATTTATGGACATTTAAGTCGAAGATATTACTTAGGTATTGAATACAATAGACAAACACATGATTAATGAAACCTACTTCACTCGATGAATAAAATTCAAACTCTGTAATAAATTATCTATGACCGCTAAGGCAAGCTAGAAGGCGAGGATATCCAAAAAAATAAATTAGAACGTCTGGATTTTTATAATTATAAACTCACCAATTCTAAACTTTAATGTCCATTAAAGTTGAAGATATATAACCAGGTGTGAAATACAAAAGCAAAACATACTATTAATGATACTTCACTCGATAAATAAAATACAAAGTTGGCACTAAATTAAACTTTAAACCACGATTTGTAACAGACGAAATTATGGCCGCTTTAGATTTCTCAAAATTAGAAATTTATTCTTTAGAAACTTGTACTAAGACATAAATTAAATCTTTACTTGGCTCGTGTCAGCCTCTTAAGTTTAACTATAAAATCAGAACGTATCCGCAGGAACGACCCAGGTAGACATATTTTCCATTGTTTATATCCTAAAACCTGGATAGAAACACGAACAAAAACTTATTTATTTTTTACGAGAAACCTCATTTTCTAAATATCTTTAACAACAACTCGATCGACATATATTCGTATTACAAAATACCGCATTTTGCGGACGACGTAATATTACATACACACGTTAAGCCTTTTTAATATACTATACTGACAAAAATATCTTAGGAAACGCTTAGAACGCTAATGTTATAAATATTTCATTTTGAAAGATTAATAAAACGTAACTACTTAACTAATACGACCTACTACACCTCTCAAATCGTTCATACAAACTTTTAAATTTGCTTTGATAAAACTTGCTTTCAATAGCTAATTTTAATGTCCGTTAAGGCGGAAACTCCGTGGCGGAAAAGTACACGAGTGCGGCAGCCGCGTACCGGGAGACGTAGCATTGGTAAGCCTTAAGCCGAAATTCAATTTCCAACCCAGTCAAGTTTTGTTTTGTTTCACGATCAAAATTTAACTACGATTAATATATTTTCTATTATTTCAGATAACCTTATGGGGAATAAACTTACCTTTGTAGAAGTTGAAACCATCTTTACCAAGATCCGAAGTCCATACAAACGCGAAAGCTGTCAGCACCACAATGGATAATAAGGCTTCCTTCATCTTGATTTTATTTGTTAATAATAATAAATATATATATTATTGTAATGTATTACTCTGACATGCCTAGGAGCCCGCGTTTGAAGAAATTAGAGCGAGGACTGAAGGGGTAACTAAGGGGTGGTGCCTTTTATAATTTGCGTTATGACGATTAGGGTTCTGTAATGTTCTGCTACAAGAAGTACGGGTTCGATTCTAGGGTCACACATTTTTATTAGTTCCTTAAAAGATAGTCTTTTTTCATTACTGCTAATGCGGTTCCATTTGTGTGTATTGGACGTGATATAATTATCGTGGGACGTATCCGGCGGTTTTGAAAAATTGGTAGACAAAAACTTTTTGATGTGGCACGTGGTCTGCGTTGTTTTTGTTCCATCCATCATCGTCACCATCTTATCAAACTCTATCGATATAATGTTAACAGCACTTATACTTTCTGTCAGTGGAAAGATCCAGCCAGTCTATCAGTAGTTGAATTTCCTGGTAAGGTTTGCATCTTTTTTCGTCCTTATCAACACTTACTATTAATTTGTGAGATGAAAGCCAACAGCTTACCCGTCAAAAAAGAAAAATAAAAAATGACATATTAATTAACATACAACAAATGATAATCGACTATGTTTTGTAGTAACAAAAAAGATTAAAAGTGAAATAAAAAACATTCTGCATAAGTTTAACAAAGTGAACTTGGATCGTGAAGTTTAACCTCTCGGCTAAAACACTAACGGTGCACTAAAACTTGTTGTTTAAAGCTTCAAAAACATGTATGATAAAGGCTAAAGTTTTGATGCAGTTTTGAAGTTCATAAAACTGGCCATTTGGAGCTTGTTAATTCGCTATTTTCATATAGCAAACCTTTACTTACCCCGAAAAAGAATATGATCGAATACAATAATTTATTATAATCATTATAATTAAACATTATTAAAGCCTAAGCCTTATTTAAATTGATCACATTGCTAAGATGAAGACTGAGATTGGGTTGGGTCGTTTTGACGAATCGTCTTTTGAATAGAAACTCAACAAAAAAATGTGAATCGTTGTACCGTGAGTGATTTTAAAGAATTTACCCGCATTTCCATAGGTTGCAAGTATATAGTTCCAGAGAATTCGCAATCGAAATAATATATTATACCTATTGATCAATCTATGCATTCTTACAAACAATCTACTGTCAGTTACGGTTAAGGGTTTCAGATGAAGTCCGCCTCTCTGCATTCGGTCTTAAAATTACCAACCATCAGATGAAAGCAGTGACTCACTGAATTTACCAAAACTGTTCGCGAGCCTTCAAAGACCACGTCACCATTACGGAGGTAGTGTGACACAATACAAGCGCAGGCAGACCGTTCAATATGAAACTTGGCCTCGTAGGCGATCCAAGTGTCGTCTAAGGGCATATACATGAAGAGTTGCTGGTTGCTGGCCTACCAACGCTTTTCGGCACTGGTCCACGTTGGTAGTCGTGGTACTTTTATACTTTTGTGGAGAGCACGCCTATAAGTTCCAATATCGGGAAAGTTCAAATATCGGTACTTCGAGCATATATTCAATATTTTAAGCTTTGGATATCATTAATCTGAGATCTGTGCTCCCGAGATCGAAAAGCACGATTTTATAAAATATTTTAAACAAATTTGCAAAAAAAATACTTAATATATTTTTTTAATCAAAGTGAAACTACCAAAGAAGGTAGAATAAATTTAAAACTAACAGTTATTTCCCGAAAAGGGCACTGCCCACGAGATGTCATTGCAGGCGACAGCACCGCGGGGCGCCGCCGTAAACTTACGCAAACGTACAAGACAATCCCAATGTAGGTATTTTTATAAAACCTCGCAAAAGAAGTTTCCATTTAGCATTCTACCTAGATATTTACATTCCTATGTCCATAGGAATATTTTACTGGAAACGAAGGAGACTGTAGAGGATATTTTTATTTTAACTTTCCGTTCTATGAAGCGATTAGCCTCCAACTATAGTGTCAGGTTAAGAAAAGTTTTAAGAGAAGTAGGGCCTAGCGAATCAGCTTCTCGAATTTGGAGCGCCCAAGCCGGGACATAAGTTATCTCACAGATGACCGTAGTAAAATAACTCTACATTTTCGTAATAGGTATTATGTTTATATCAATAAGTAAAGTTGCACAAGTTTCACGGTGTAGAGGATGGTGATAAAAATTATATAAGTAATATGGGTAAAAATATGTTAAAAGGTCCTGTATCGGAAGTTAAAGAGATAGGTAATTGATGAAGAAAATGAAGCAGCAATAATAGGCAAAGTGGTCGCACAGAAGAAAATTTCTAATGACGACGGCGTCAAATAACGGTAAAAGATATCTGAATCACATTTTCATCTAATCATTATCAAATTCAAATTCAAATTCAAATGCTTTATTGCGATCATGTGTTTACATTGTGCTTATAATTAATATTTGGTATCAACATGAACCCTGTTAGGGTACAGCAATATTAATAATAAAGTATGATATGATTATAACAATTATTATCAAGTATTACAATTTTAGATAAATAAATGTGTTTTATAATTAGTTATAATAAAAATAATTTTTGTAATGAGTCGGTACATATCAATTTTTGATTCAATATTATAGTCAGAATCCAATTTGACATTATGTTTGTAGTGTTATCTTAAAAACAATTTAAAACTAAATTACTATTCAATTATCTACATTATATGTCAATTTGATGTGTTATTTTATCATTATTACATTAAAAAGAGGATTAAATATTAAATAAAAAAGTAATTTTTGTTACAAAGTCAAAATCAGCGGTCAATATATAAAATAATAATTGTTTAGGTATATAATGTTATGTCATCAAATATAAAAAAAAAAGTCGAATCAACGGTCAATAAAATGTCAACAAAAAAATAATAATAATAATTTCGGTACACTGTGTCGTTTTATGTTAATGTCAATGTCAGTTATACAAACTATAATATATATTTATGGTTACTTAAAAGGGAACGGTGTTAGACCAATTTTAAAATTTATCGTTTAAATACTCATTTAAGTCGTAATATGCCTTATCAAGTAAAAAGCTTTTTAATTTTTTTATAATTTTTTTGTCACTTATCTCGTTTATCAGATTATAAGGCAACTTGTTAAACACTTTTATTGCCATCACATATGGACTTTTACTGTGCAATGCTAGTTTAGACTGTGGTAACACTAATTTATTCGCATGTCTCGAGGGATAGCGTATTGGTACATCGCATTTTTTGTTAAAATAATTTGGGTATTTTTTTATAAATTTTGCAAGTTCTAGTATGTATATTGACGTTATCGTTAGAATTCTATACTTTATAAAATATGGTCTACAACTATCGGTATAGTCTATGTTTGCTAGTATTCGTATACATTTCTTTTGTTGCAGAAAAATGTTTAGGGAATCTGTACTATTTCCCCAGAGAATTATACCGTAGGTAAGCCACGCATGTGCATAAGCGTAATAGGCAGACAGGGCCGATTTTAAATCGGTGCCTTTTTTAAGTTCCCGTAAGGCATAAGTAAACGAAGATAATTTTGATTTTAATTTTTCTACGTGATACTTCCAATTTATGTTACAGTCTATGTTTAATCCGAGAAGCTTAAAGTTATCTACGCTTTCCAAAGGAATACTATTATAATTGAAATTTATGTCAATAGGTAATTTTTGGTGTGGTCTGAATTGCATTAATTTAGTCTATCATTTCAAAGTATTACTATAGTTAATTATATTTCTGTTTTCTACATTTTTTTTTCTAAATACTCCTCGAATAGATTCAATTCAAATTTCATTATTGTATCATGGGTTTTGATTGATGAGATTTTGCAGTGCATTTGATTACAGGCTATTATTAGTCAAATGAACATTATCTATGCACCATGTGACAATATAAGACAGCTTCCTTGCAGTCAGTCTCCTCTTTACTTTCTCGTGTACGTAGTAGAGTCTTGTAATCGTCAAAAAAACGACTTCGAGATTTTGACATATTTACACGTTATGGACCTCCCTGAGTCCAAAAAATTTTTGGAATTATGTATGTGTGTGTATCTGTGCGTAAGCTATGCTTTAACTTATTGCAACCAAATTTAACATGCATGTATGACATCAAAACATAAGGTTTCTATCACCCTTTATACGGGTATACGAGAAAGTCAAGGATATTCCCCGATTTTTAAGAATAGGCAATTTCTAATAAAGCTTCAGCACTCTCTAATTTTCACAGATTTAAACCGTGTTTGTCGGTCGGAAATTACAAATTATTTGAAGAGTAGCAGTATTTTTCGAATACGACAAAAAAAGGTGAAAAGCTCAAACGAAAAGGAGCAACACTTCGCTTTCGCGACTCCATAGAATGGTTTGAAATTCACAACGTCTCATTTTTAAATGCAGTAACGGAACAGAAATGGCCGGATTTCTGACGACACTTGAGCCAGAGGCTTTCAGCAAATGAGCGACGCTCTCGACAGCGCTCGGCGCTCTCGCGGAGAGCACAAAGAAGGCCTTTCGCTTCCACGGTCTTACGTCCGCCCACAAAACCCAGACCCCCGAGGCCCCTTAGAAAATTATTTAAACAACGCCCCGTCGTTGCTCAAATATAAGACCAGGGTTCTACTGACAATGGTCACACTTTAATTCGCGTTGCATATTTACAGAACGGTGCATAATTGCTGTAATCCTCTTTTAATTTACTTCTTAGTTACAGAACGATTGTCTTTTGAAATTCTCCTACACAATATGCAAAACTTTTAAGCTCTCCAAGTTAAGATGTTCTGATTTTAAAATTACGAACGTGTAAAACTATACCTACCTATCTTTGGTTATTTTGAGAGGTGATACAGCAAAGAAAGGAGTTAATATTGAGATGACTCCGATCGAGATGCATGGGAGAAGAAAATATTACGAATACCCCAAATTCTCAAGTAATCTATACTTATTCCGATATGTACTTACGCGCCCTTATTTACAAATCGCTATTATTACTCAACTGATATTAATTAATAATAATTAGGATATACTTAGACGCCGTCGTGGTGGAGTGGTCAGTATAGCTGGCTACATATCAAGCGGTCCGGGTTCGAATCCTGGTAGCGGCAAATGTTTGTGTGACGAACACGAATGTTTGTTTGCGAGTCCGAGTGCGGGCTAGATAATTGGTGTGAACCAATGGTTCACTGATAATTGGTTCACACCAATTATCGTGTGAAAAAAAAAAATATTATCCTAGATTCCAAATTACATAATACCAACTCTGATAAGAAATAGGTAGGTAGTAATTTATAAATTTCTATAAAGAGAGGTAAACGTAAATTCCGCCTTAAAGAATAAAGTTTCCAGCGAAGTTGGTAGCAAACAATATTTCTCCGTAACAGCCATTCTTAATATGACAAACAGCAACAAGCTCCCATTTCATTGCCGCTTTGTACGTTTTCAACGATAGTTCTATTTTACTTATTGCGCCTTGAGAGTAATTAAACTTGATCCATTGCCGAATTCATTAGTAAATTCAGCCTTATAGCTTTTGTTGAAATAATGCTCAGGTGTCTTTATTTATTTTCATGATAATATTAACTGGATGTCCTATTTGTTGACTTCAAAGAGGTGGAAGTCGTCAGGAGATGTACCTTTTCTATATTTCAACACTTTCACTCAAACTAGTCTAATTAAATACTACTTACGCAGAAGCTATGGATGTCTAGGTAGTGATTTAAATAGCACCTGTCTATCTATAGGTAGGTAGGTACTATTATTTTCTTTGTATTGTTTGTATTAGGTATTCACTCCTCATAACTCCTAGGTACCTACAATACCCAAAAACGTAACACATCCACCTCAGTATGTGTAATTGGCTCTTGATCCCAAAAGAGCTTTTACAGATCTACCTACTAACTTTTGCACGCGTCTTCGTCCCCGCTGGAATATCAGCATTAAAATTTTTAGTAGCTACTCATTTTTTTTCTAATAATAAGTACACATAATTATTTCCAATATACCTACGTATAATAAACATAGGTAGATTTGTTTCATCTCGTAATTTATTCCCGTGTCAGTCGAAATTTCAAAAACGCCCCAGGCGGGAATCGAACCCATCATCTTTCGCAATCTGGGCGGCTGCGTTAACCACTAAGCTACCAGTAGTACTCCGTCCACCAGGGCATTGCTTTATCTGTCGAAATTTGTCAGTGCTTGTGATCTTAGACGAGCAAATTTCAAAGATTTGATGAAACAATGTTCACTATAAAAACATAAGCACCAAGTACTGACGGTTTTCGATAGCGAAAGCAAAGCCCTGGTGGCGTAGTGGTTATCGCAGCCGCCCGGATTGCGGAAGATGCTGGGTTCGATTCCCGCCTGGGGCAGGTCATTTCATCCGTGTATTTTTTCTAGTTTTAAAACTATTTACGCGTTTGTAAATGCAAAAATTATTCCATAATATAAACTAGTTTCATCATAACTGGGCGTCAAATATTTGCAAAAATATTTCGTTCGGATCTTAGAAGTGCAAAATTCAAAGATTTGATGAAACATTGTTTACCATAAAAACATAAGCACCAAGCACTGACAAATTTCGACAGCGAAAGCAGTGATTGGGGAATATGCTGGATTCGATTCCCGCCTGGGGCAGGTTTAAGCCAATAACTTTGTTACCTGCTCAATAACACGTGTCATTTACGCACACTAATTCATTTCTCGTTCTGCCCCGAACCTCGTTTTGCCCCGGTCTCCCCTACATCTAGATAATATTAATTGTAGCTACAGCCAGATTTTCAACCGAATTATTAGCTAATTAATTATCTATGGTTTACATTAAAAGTCGTTTACTTCGATAAATAATATCATTGGTGCGTCTGTGAAGTTAAAGGCTTGCTAATCGTCGCTGTCACAGACTATGATTTATGTCCAACCCCCTGGGACTCAGTACAAAGTACAAAACTCAAATTTTAGCAGTTCCCATGCGAAAAGAGCATTTAAGAAGCTTGCCATAAAGATGGAATCTGTATAACTTCCGTTCGTTTTATAAATTTGGAGGCACCGTTCCGTTGGTGCTGTGTTGAAAGAGTTATTTTTAAAGTAAAACAATAAATAATCAGCGGACTGGTAATAAATAACGATGTTTTGGTCAGCGAAATTTTGTTAGTCGTAAGCGATTGCAATTAACTGAAGTAACTTTTAATTCAATTGTGTTTTCAATGCGTGCGAACCTTACAGACACTAAATAAAAACCCATCACAGTTAAGTTAAACATTATTTTCCACTTGGTTTTTCAGAAAAATAATTATGTCAATACTGAATTTTGACCTAGGTAAGTATAATTCAAAGTTAGAAAGAGGTTATTATACATAATGATGCTGAATAAACTTTACAACTTCGTATGTTACTAGATTGATTTCGGGAGAGCTTTTGTCTGCACTAAAATGTCGATCCCAAACCTCAAAGGGTGAAAATTACCTTACTTAACCAGTGCCATTTTATTACAAACCTGGCCAGTATTTTTTCTAATCTCATTCAATATTCGACTAGACTTCCACTTTTTGGGATACAACATACAATGCTCAAGGGAACACGCAACTGACCTCAATCCAATATTAAGCTAACGATACAAAAAGAGGGTAGATAAACAAATTAGAACCTACGACCTCAGCACATCACTAGTAAATAGTTCGACACGTGAGACACGTAGTCTGCGTAAACAGTGATCAGTTGAGCGTAAATGGAGCATTACTTCCAGTTAGGGCGCCAAATGGAACAGGGTTATTACTTAGCGGGTTGGTCACACGTTAAACTTGTTGGGTGCTTCGGACTAACACACGCCAGCCCTGTGCTTTTAATATCACCAATGATCGAAGACGTGAAGGGGTCGATAAAGCGGCAATTTTCAAACAATCATCATAGCTTTAAGACCGTAAATTTTGAAAAAATACACTTATGAAACTAGACTAGGTAGGGCAGATGACCTGTTTGTGGCCACTTTAAGAGTTTTGTCTACTCGTGTTCTTAATTTATACTAAGTATATGCAGGAAAGTTCATTATCTTTGTAGAAAGGTATTCAAAATATATAGGTACACTTTGCCTCACAAAAGATTTTTTTTGTGAAATATCGCTTACGTACATATTTAGTTAAGGGAAACCGGGGCACTTTTCAGGGTCACGACCGCGCCCGAAGTCTCCCGGGTGCGGTCCGATGGCTGCTCCCGGTGTCCTCGTCAGGAGGACGCGCCAGGTCGAGCAGTCGTGGGTGAGGAGGCGGCTTAAAAGTTAGTCGGTAGCCCCTGTGGGCTGCTGGCCACTAATTGGTGCACAAGGAGTGCCTAGACGGGCAGCGTTGGGACGGTCTCGGTGTAGTTGCGCTCGCGTGCGCAGATCCCGAGCCGTCCCGCAATAGCGCACTGGAGGTCAGGCCGGGGAGGATGTTAAGTGGGTATGGAGGGAACGCCTTTACCTCGAGTCCCACATATCCCCTGCGGTTGGCACCACCCCGCAGGGGCGATGCGTAAATGCATTTGACCTACCCGTCAACAAAAAAAAAGGGAGGAAACCGGGGCAAAACGAGGTTCGGAGCAGAACGGGAAATGAACTAGTGTGCGTGAATGACACGTGTTATTGAGCAGATAACAAAGTCATTCGTTCGAACTTCAGTCGCGTACCGCCGGTCAGTGAGGAAGAAACGTTTCGCTACCTGTTTTTAATAAATAGAGCTAAAAAACAGTTTTACTTTGGTTTCTTACGAAGTTTTTATTTCTAACATTCTTTCAGCGAAACGGTCGAGCTGTCGTCGGTAAAAATAAGTAGTGGCTGAAAATGTTTTCTTTGTACCGATGAACGGTGTTTTTTTTTCTATCGGAGAAGGGTACTTCTATATATGTGGCAAGCTCGATGGATTAATCTTAACTGGACGTCAAATATTTGCAAGAATATTTAGTTCGGATCTTAGAAGTGCAAATTTCAAAAATTTGATGGAACAAAACAATGTTTACCATAAAAACTTAAGCACCTAACTAATTTTTCGACGGCGAAAGCAGTGTCCCGGTAGCGTAGTGGTTAACGCAGTCGCCCGGATTGCAGAGGATGCTGGGTTCGATTCCCGCCTGGAGCAGGTCGATTTTTTTCAGTGTATTTTCTAGTTTGAAAAGTAGTTTTCTTCTTTGCTATCACCGTGAATTTAAAATTATTATATTAAGATAAACTTGACAGTACTTACCTAAAGAAAAAAATATTGAATTTTGTTTGGAATTCTGAAAAGTAACAAAAAGTTCCTCAATTTTTGTGGTCCAGTCAACCGGACTATGGGAAAAACATTCTGCCTTGGAAAACAATTGTTTTCCTTTTTTGTTCAATGGAAAACATTTGTTTTCCTTAGTCCGGACCAGACAGCAAAACCGGGCACTACAGGCAAAACAGGGTAATATCAATATAATTCTTTGACAGTACTAATAATTATAGGTATCACTTGTACCATGAATGGTACTGACCCATCGGCAAAATTACAATTGGTTTGTTTACAATTATACTTCATTGAATTTGGCTAATGTATAGTATCTGTTATAATATGTGATATGGGTTTGAAATATACAACTAAAATAAAACAATTTGTTACTCTCATTAATTTACTACATCTGCATAAAAATATCAAATATGTATAATAATAGGTATAGTCATTTCTCAAAATAATAATAAAGGTTAATCATAAATTATCATAAGCAATACGTACACAAAAATATATTGTACAAAATTCTATTTGGTGTCACAATTTTAAAGAAACATTGATAACCGATTTAGTACTCCAGTTTCCAAAACCATTTTGCTGCAGATAGACAATTTGGAAATGTGTAAAAAAATATGCAAAATAATATATTTGCAGTATTTTTATGTCACGAACGCAGGTGAGCCATGATCGTTTGAATAGACGTACATGACCATCAGTGGCCATTCCTCTTATAGCCGGTTTCAATATTCAATACACAGTAACACATCGCCCTGCCAGTTTAGCTGTTAAGCGACCGCTGTTATTTTTTGTAATTTAATATTGCAAGGCAACCAAACTTCAGTAAGATTACTTTTACTAACTTGTAGAATATTGAAACCCATCGTTAGTTGGCGAGGTTGGCGCCGCCAAACAAAACATGAACAAAATAAAAAAAACAAAAAATTAATATACCTCGCGACAGCGATGTCATCGGCGCCAACAAATTTATTGAGGCACACACTCGCGCAATTTCAGTAAATATTATTTTTTTATTGACAAATAAACTAACATGACCCCCTTATTACAAAATTATTACAAAAAGTCGTGGTTTAAAACTGATACTTTTTTTCTTATTTTAAGACCATCTGCAATCAGTGATGTCGAAATAATAGTCTATAAGCGGATTCGTTGTTAGTTACTTAAATTGTACAGATGGTCTCTCCGTTAAGAGACTCTTCTCTTTAGAAAGTAGAACATTTAAGTTCTGGACTGAAGGCTGTTAATGTGATATCTTTTCATATTTGAGCTATCATTGTTCAGAGTTGCAGCCAGTTTATTTTTATGGTGAGATAATCTGACTTTATAGCGGTGCGCCACAGCATTTATTTCCTGCTTAATAGTTTTAATTTCCAGGTCTTCATGCATCTCGTTATATCTTGTAAACCACGGTGCATTTAGTATGATACGCACTACTGAGTTCTGGAATCGCTGCAGTATCTAAACTGATACTAACTCTGTCTTTCATTCAGCGAATAAAGGACAGCATTAGTTTTAAACTTTAAACCATGTTTTATAATAAGGGTTCTAGCTTTAACATGGAACAAATCTAAGACTGCTCATTAGGAATCGCCACTGATGGACATTCTGTTTGTGTACGTCACCTCTACCCCACTCAACGCACACAAAGACGTTGTACTGATATCATGTGTGAAACTGCGCGAGATAAAAATACCTAACCTAAAAGTATTATGCATAAATGAAATTAAAATATTGGCAGTGACTAAAAATTAGTTCAAAATGGACATCATCGTTACAATAGACATATTTTATTAATAAATATAATAGATATATTTTCAGGCACATGTACTGTTCAGGCAAAATATAGTTAAACCTTCCGGAATGTAATAACAAGATAACGCTATACGATTCAATATGAAATATCAAATACAACATGCACAAATTATAGCAAGCATACTTTATTAATATAAGGGTTGGGTACTCGTTAAGAACAAGTACGGTCAGCGCAAAAAAAAACGTTTTATTGTAGGCATACATTTGAGATATTTCAACGCTAACAACCATTTTGTATCAAAAGTTGGAATATCTCAAATGTTACGGTTTTCAAATGTCAAATGTAGGTAAATGTGGACTTTACAGACAACAGCATGACACCTCACAAAACTGAGCATAAAACTGTCGAATCAGCAATACACAAAGTGCAAAACCATAGAACAAAATTTTACAATTTATAGTAAGTTGGTGTGGTGTTAAAAGTAGTTGCTATTCTGTAGCGAAATCAGATCAGATGCCACAAATTTGCACGAAGAAAAAAATATGAGATTCTCGTTCTTATAAATTGCACCTTATATCTCACTGCACCCCATTAATAGCGTTTAGTAAACTGAGGACAAAGACAAAATAACAAATTAAAAACAATTACAAAGTTCGATAACACAAAAATTTCTAAATTGTTAAATCACGTGGCCAACCGTCTCATCGCTAAGTAAGTTGAGAGCGAAAGCAGACGCAATATGGCCGTTGATGTCGAATTTCTATATGTTATCGTTATAAACCATTACCTACTACTCTTCTAAGCCCGCTGAATCGTAAACGAATCTAACTTTACTACAGAATACCATAGCCGATCTTTGGTGAATCAAAATACTCGATTGAATTCTAATTTCCAATTATTATTCTTGCACCAGAAACTTACGCTTTGTTTTGCCATGGAGTCAGAAAATGACACAGAATACGGTCGGTGTATTTAGTAAACTGTATTCCAAATCTGCTGATTTAATTTTAAGATACCTATGGAAATACACGTAACATGAATTCTAAAATCAATTCTCATTGTTTTCACAAGCCGCATAGGTATTCAAGTTGTCTATGTTACTACAAACTACACTACTAAAACATAAGTAAGTAATTACGATTATTCTGACTAAGATCCAATAGTAAAAAGAATACATTGATGTTTCAATTCGACTCATTTGTACTTGCAATGCATTGCAAATCGAGATGAAACATCGTGGGAACATATTTTGTATTTCTAATACATACAAGTTTTGATTAAATGTAAATATTTTATTATAGCATATAGAAGCGCCACATATTATTCATTTATAAAAAAAAATATGATCATAATTTGAGATTTCTGGACATTAAATCTGCTCTCCTAGTATAATATAGATCTTAACACTAATTTCTCTTGCACTAAATAATACTTATAACTACAATATAAATATAAAACTAATAAAATATGACTAATCTTATCATAAAGCTTATATTTTTGTGCTTTTTTTAACAACCGAAAATATCGACTTTCCATTATATAATACTCAAAAAAGTAATACATCGAACAAATACTCATTTCAATATTTTTAAGTAAATTCAATTTGCGAAGCGTCTAATTTAATAAACTATGAGTATTCCTAATCTCTACAATAGTTCCAATATCTGCTGTCATAAGAAAATGATACAATTTTTATACCTATGTCAATTATTACTACTAATATTTAAACAGTTAGTTGCAGTAATTTGATTATTGTTTTAAAATTTACTTCATTGTACATTGCTTAAATTATCAAAAATATTGTTTTGTATTAAAATGTTAAGAATCTTATCAATAAGCCAAGTGTGAAATCTAGTCTCTTGAGAGTAGAGTGGTGTCAGATTTTACCGAAGAAATTTCTTAATAATTATTGAGAAATTTCAACGCATTAACGTTATTTCTTTATTTTTTGCCGTTCTCGGCAATTCAATCACTGATCATGCAATAGTGTATGACAAAAGCAGAAAATGTTCAGTGAAAAGGGAACACTGACCATAAGACTGCCATTCAGATCTACTTTGCAAGATTGTAACTATATCATCAGGGGATGTATAGATATCTTAGATAATTTATAGAAACAGAAAAATGTGTCTCTGAAATGGTGCATCGTTTAATGACAACAGTTATTAGAAACGCTGAGTACAACCTAAAAGATAAAAAGATCTATCAATACTTAAAGTTATATATTGTCAGCCATTATTCTCCTGCTGCACTTCACGCGACCTCAAAGCGTTCCACTGAATCTGGCAAGCAACTCGCATTCAATATTATTCTCATTATTTTATTATACACTTAACGTAATCCTCCAATTATTTCTGTTATATTCTATCCACGATTCCAATCAGAAAATTTGGTAATCTGTACTCACCAAATGAATATATATTTCTCTTGTTGGCAGTTCTAATTATAACAACAATATGGATATAACACCTCGAATTCACTTCGAGTCTTCACATACATTTATATAAACTTTATCCAATATTAAATACGTCTCACAGCTCCCGTTAAGGCTTTATTAATTGGCCAATATTGAACACATCTTTCAGATGATGTCAGCTTTAGTAAAGTGCTCCTTACGAAGGTAATTTTAAAGCTGTTTATATAATGGTTTGATAGTTAAGTGTACATTATTAAAGCTGACTATGCATCTAAGGAGTAATATATCGGAGATTTCTAATAATAATTTACAAACATGTACTTGGAACAGGCACGATCAGGAAGATATTCCTAAAGGAAGAAATGCCCAAAATGTTTAAAGAGTCGCATTATATTTTCATTCTTTTATTTTTATTTCAATCAATGTCAATTCAGCGCGTTTAGCTTGAAGTATATCAATGTAGATTTTATGTTACGTAGCAAAAATAAACTCTATTCTAACTGAATAAGTCTAGTAGTTTGCTATTATCATCAAGTTCATTATAATAATATACAGAATGGACAATATAATGTGACAATACAAGGGCAGCTTACTTAGTGCCATACAATACGATATTCAAAGGGTAGGGTTACATCGAAATTGGAAAGGCCGTTGGGATTTGAAGAATAGTGAGATTACAAAGATTAAAGTTGTTACATACCAAGATTGGTTTAAAGTATAATAATTCTTTCAACAAAATATTTTCAAGTTTTCAATTGATAATGTCGATTTAATGAATTTTTATTTTTAGTCAATTGTGTATACCATAATAATATCATTAATTTTCAATTTGACACAGAAACAAAAAACTAATTTCATGGTGTAAAAAAACATTTAGTGAGTATTAATAAAATTTTAAATGTTGGCGAATTGAAACATAATTAATTCAGGACAGTAAAGTTCATATTATTTCAGTCTTAATAGTTAATAATCAAATAACAGTCGACATATTGTTAGGTAATAATAAACAGCACCCAAAAAGAACCATTTTTAAAAACTTTATCTATAAAAAAGTTTGTCTTCCTAATTGAATCTCTTTAGTCTGTGGTGTATAAAAAGTAATCACATTTTTATTATACTCAAAAAATAATCAGTCGAAAGTCATTCAATTATTGTGAAGTGTTATTGATTCAAAATTGAATGGTTAGGTTACGTGTGTGATGCGTAGAGCGCTCGGTAGGGGTCGCGGGTGTGACGACTGTGACGTCACACGGCGGCAGGAGAGGCTGATTGTCAGTGCCATTTCGCCTTTTGTGCAAAAATGTCGGCGCGCAGGTTTTGTGCGAAACAAATACCCAGGATCTACGTTTGAAAGAAAACAACAGTATTAGTCAATAGAAGCGACACTTTATAGTTATATGTTCAAAATTTGATCCTAAAACGCTATTAACAACCAGCTATTTGAAGTTTAAATGTGAACGTTTCAATTCTAATCTTAAGTAGGCTTATTCCCTTACTTTTTTTGACAGTTCAAAGTGATGATCACCGAGTGAATTACACATCCATTGCTGTTTTACACGACACGATATTATGGCAGTTGTCGCGTAAAACTGCAATGGATACGTAATTCACTCAGTGATCATCACTTTCAACTGTCAAAAAAGATAGCGAATAGCCCCCAAGGTTCTGCTTATAAAAACTGTCTCGAAATAGCGTAATACCTTTTTTAATTTAGTATGAAAAGTTCATTTTTCGTTTCACTGACAGGTACAATCGACAAAGTTCACGATGTACCACTGCCAGGCGATAGCCACCAATGTACGTGATTGACAGGCGACCGGCGGGTAGAATCAGACACGTCGATGTCACGCGATACCAGTTTAAGCCAATAAGAGCAGAGGCCTTAGTACGAGTTTGTTAGTTTTCGAGCTCGATCAAACGTATCGCCCACTAGCGCCCCTAGCGTAAACTATCAGAAACAGTGGCCAATGTATGAAGAAAGTCGATACGTTTGATCGAGCTCGAAAACTATCAAAACTCATACTAAGGCCTCAGACTATATCATCGGCCACGCTAGAGCGACTGTGGAGAGGGGAGGCGAGGAAGCGAAACAAGTGAAGGCGTTGTGCCTTTGTCGACTGTACCTCTACCAGAAAAGTTGGAACCATTTTAATTGCTATAACGCGTGATGGAAAGCGATGATGAGGCCTAAGGTAAGGTGGTTACACACTCGCCTAGAAGATGCTTGTTCACTCTGGCCTTAAAGATGTCCAGATTGACTGATCCGGGGAAACAGACCTCGGCATTTTTTTTTACAAATGTATAGTGTCTTCAATTCGGTCTATGGGACGCACTTTTGTCACGCCTTCCAACCTTATTTATCTATTCCGTTGAGATAATAGATATAAGTAAGTAGTTGTTTTTAAGCGTTTTGTTTTTCATTAGTATCCTTTATTTCTTCAGTTGAACAAAAAGTCCTCCTGAATCATTTGCAATATGAAATTTAAATTGGACTATGTATAATACAAAGTTTTATACATTTGTCTGTACGCTTAGATCTTTTCAACGTAACGGATGTTACTGCAGTTTTCATCAATAACAAAAATTCAATAGGAAGGTTTAGGTTTACAATTCGATAAATTACAGCTACGCGTGGCCGGGTCAGATAGTTCTTTATTTTATTTTTTTGATATATTTGAAAAAATACTGCCGGGTAAGGTAAGTAGGTTTTAATTATTCTTATAATTACTATTTACATTCAACGGTCGGTGCATATCTCAAATATGCATCTCAAAAAAGGAACTCTTCAAAAACGAAAGTGCTACTGAATTAATAGCTGGCTTACCTCCTAAGCGATAAAATTGATTGCGTGCAACTACAAAACAAAACTTACTTGTGCAAAAGCGGTACAAACAGCAGATGTGGCTACGATCAACAGGTTGTGGTCAAACCATTCCTCAGCGGCCTCTAAGCAGCCTTTGTCATATATTATCTTAGCTATATCAAAACTCTAAAACAAAAGAAAAGAAAAACTAAAATCTAATGTTCAATTATCTACAAGTTACAAAACAAGACCAGTGATATCTTTCGTAACAAAAAATATCAATTAAGGCTTGTTTTCTTCTAACTAAAACGCCAATAATTGCTAAATAAACATCAATTATTTACACATAGATATCACTAGATGGCGCTAATAAACAGAAAATAAAATTCCTGTTTCATACTTTACTGTGAAGCATTCAAATTACTACATACGTGTAGAAAAAAACTGTATAAAACACGATAGAATATTGTGAACCTTAAGCGCTAGTGGCGCAAGTACGACGGAGGCCACGGGCGCGAAGTTCCTCTGCAACCAGTCCTCGCCCGCAGCTAGGCAGCCACGCTCATGTATCACGCGCTCGCTTATTTGCTATACCGATGACATTCAATATTTCCATTATAATCACTATTTCCGTTACATTCACTATTTCCGTTATATTTAATATTTCCGTTACATTCACTATTTCCATTACATTCATTCTATTTCCGTACATATTTTTTTCCGTTGCATAATGTTCAGTGTTTTTCACACCAACAGGATAGGCAGATATCACTTTTCTCTACTTGCTACGATCATTAAATAATTCTTTCGCTATATCTACTCTCATTACAGTCCTCTTTCATGCTCGGTGATTTCGAGTAGGACTTTTGAAGTAGCTCTCTTGGAGAAGTTATAAACTCTTAAATTAAAACGCTTCCTCGTTCTTTTCATTAATGAATGTAATATTGGGACCTGCATTCCAGTGCCTTTTTACACGTGCCGGCAGTCGGGTACCCGGCGTAAAGTGTATAGCCATGTTTATCAGCTTTCATACGTACCGGTATAATTGGGGCATATTTCACGCCAGGTGCCCGGCACCGGCTATCCGGTTGCCGCATGTGTGAAAAGGCACTCAATCATGAATACATAACAGAAATAAATCAATAGAAAAAAAAAACAAGATGAAAAAACTACGCACTACTTTAAACAACATTGCAATATTACTTACGTATGTCGGCTTTCTAACGTCATATCCACACTGTTTGTTTCTAATGATATCCTGGGGTTTGCTTCTGCAGCAACTGAAGGGCACGCCGCAAGCTTCTCTAGAACCTACTGCGCCACTCGAACAGTTGAAATACGCATTTCTGTCCCAATCACGAGGACCTTCTACGCCGCAACATTGCAGCTGAAAACAATATATTTTGTTTTATTATTGGAAAAACTTTGTACCCTTTTAGATATATTTCCACGGTCACACCAACGTTTTACGCCATTCACAAATAATTACAAGGTTTTAATGGGTAAAAGAGGATGCTATGCCAGAAAATATCTTTCGTTTCAAATTATCTCTAAAATTTTATTATTAAGCTAATTATTTAATATTCACTCAGTCGATTACAAGAACTCATGACGTCACTAGATATTGATGCCATACAAAATAGGAACAATTATTTTATGACGGCTAATAAAAAGTATCTCAACTGACTTGACAAGACAATTCATGATTTCCTAATTATCTGGCCCAATTTAAGTCTCATTAAGAATTCTTTATCAAATTAACATGATGTACTTAATAATTTGCCATGTGATGCTGGCAGAGTAGAATAGCATCGCCCCATATCCTCCAATGGGTGTCTTAGAAGGCGACTAATGGATCAGCAAAGAGGTATTGATCACCTTATACTCCGTCTACCAAACCGTATTGGGCAAGCGTAGTGGACTACTGCCTAAACCTCCTTCGATGACAAGGAGAGGCCTTGTGTCCCAGCAGTGTCCAAATTATGAAGGCTGTTATGATGACGTAATAATTTAGATAGGTAGTTTTATAAATAAATACATAAACAACCATGACCCGTAAACAATAGTAAGAAGGAAATGACATAAGACACCAATCAGACAAAAGGTGACTCTTCATATTGTTGGGCTGCCTATGCTCTTTGGGTATTATTTAAAATTTCCAAATAAATTAAAATTTAAACTAAAATCATATTGATAAAAATAAAAATATTACCCAATCTTCCTGAATCCAATCAATCAAGTTCTGCTGATCAGGGTCTTCTCTATAGTGCGTGATGAACGTTTGGAACCCGCTCGTTGCTTGCTGTTTAATCTAAAATCAATTGCAATATACAAATGAATACTGAGACTAGCTATTACCAGTCTTCGCGTTAATTTAATTTTATTTTCGCGGTATAAAGTAATCTACAACCATGGGTTATTAATACACTAAATTTTAAGAAATAAAAAATAAAGCCGCCTTCAAAACTAAAAACAGAGAAATAAAATTTTATGAAAGGTTTTATGAGGTCGTTACCAACCTCAACATTTGGACTATAAGTACGTAGTCTTTGGGACCGACATATTTTTTTAAACATAAAATTTGATAGACCGACGAAAAAATTTTAAACACTTTTTTATGTTTAAAATTTTTTTTGAGGTCGGTCTTAAAAACTAAGTTTATAGTCCAAATTTTGACATTGGCAACGACCTCGAAAAAACATTTTTAAACATAAAATTATCATTTCTCGGTTTTTAGTTTTTTTAATTAAAAATAATTAATTTTTTGCTTTCTATTGTTGTAAGTATCTAAATTTGTCAATTAAATACGCATTATTAGGGATCACTCAAAAACTACTCGTCTGATGTCGTATACGTAAGAATCATCAAAATCGGTACCTGCACCCAGTAAAAAGATACAAGAATCTCCTCCCTTTTTGAAGTTGGTTAAAAACGAGCGAAGAAACTGGTGAGTTTCGAGTGTTTTAATACAAAGTTATGTGTAGTTCATTACACTACTTTATCAACCCTCATAAATAAATAATAATTTAAACAAAAAAGGCCAGTATTACGTTTTCCAAAACAAGTACTTTTTCTCAATTTTCCATTTCAATATGCTTATTCGCGCCGTGTTGCAAACATAGATCCGGGCATTTTTAACCGACTTCAAAAAAGGAGGAGGTTACTAAATTATTTAAAAATAGTCGCCTGAGTACTAAGGAGTACAACAGAAGAGGATAATAATTGCTGCATTTGTTCTATCATCTTTAAATCACGATCTGCAAATCTGTGTCAATGACATCTGCCATCTGCATCGCGAAAAGCATTGTAAAGTGGCTAACTGCCCTGTTCAACGATTACGAAGGGCCTTTTGTCTCACGCTCGCATTGAAAACTAACCCGTATAAAGTGGTGCGTAAAGACGAGTATCGATAAGGGATAGAGTGCATGGTCAATATAGGACCAACATCCAGTCGTTCTTAGCAACTCCTAAAAAAATTAGATCACTTTAAAAAGTGAATTTCTGAACTAAGTAAAAACAAAATGATGAGCGGTAGTGGCACTGTAGTCGACTCGCTTTAGAAAGTCTATGAAAAATAGGTAATTCTTGATTGCACTTACCCAATCTTTGAAGACAAAGAATAGTATCCCAGTTGTCATCTCAGCTAACAGAAGCAGAGCTAAGAATACGGCATACTGCAATATGCAGAAAAAGGCAAATTAAGATCTCATCTAATTTTCTGCTAAACAGCTAAAGCTTAACAGCTAAGTAAGCTGAGCTTTGTGCGTGTGCGCGTCCGTACTGAACATTAGCTTAATAACTATTACGTACAGTAAGTGTTTAATTAATTAATGCACGTAGGTATGTAAAATAGACAGTGGGTACGCATTTTATGATTTTCTTTTAAACATCTCGATACTGGATTGCAATAAAAAATATTTCATACAAAATAGCATTGCTATTAGAACCTTGAAGTAGCCAATTTAATTCGAATTTACTCACACAAGCTAACAAACACGTATTCTCACGCAGTGCGCCGACGCAACCCGTGAAGCCAATTATGAAGGTAACAGTCCCTGAAACAATAAAGTAAAGAATGTTGCGGCGATAAACAAAATCTATAATTATATTTTATAAAATTAAATTTTATTTACACCAGCAGATCCAATTTTCAATTTTACTATCGAGCGGATTATCAATTAGTCAACGTGGACTGTAGATGTGAAGTGAACAGAAACCAAACATTACCGATGGAAATTTTACAATTCAACAGAAACACAACTCTATAGAAATGTTGTGTTACTTCACTGCAATGTTGTACTTAAATCTTCCTGCAACTCTAAACTTGTCTAACGAAATGTATTAGGTAAATACATTTGCAAGTTTAGAGTTCATGGAGAAAAGAAGAAATTTTCTTCTTTTCTCTATGAGTCACAAATTGGTTAGTCTTTAGTTATCTATTGTATTTGACATGTTTAATTCATCACAATGAGGCTGACTGAACTACCAAAACAATGGTGATTTAAACATTGTATGTTACACATCAGTTTCCAAATATTTACATGATAATGGTAGGTAAGGCCCGGACTCCACCAAAGCAGAGACGCGCGGAGAGTTCCAAAGCGGCGATGAGAATAAATGTTTTATTCTCATCACCGCTTCGGAAGTCCCCTAGCTATATTTTAACGGAGATGTATGATGTGGAACTAAGCTGCGTGCACCGAGCATTGGATGTGAACGCACAGTTTACCGCGATCTAACACGAAAGGTCTCAAGTCATGTCACTATTATAAAAACAATATTTTCTCTTAATTAAAGAAGATCTTCTCCTCCTGACATCTTCGCTGCGCGCCGTCGTCTGCTAGCTATAGCACCCGCCCAGTTCACATCTTCGCTTCCATCGCGCCATATTAAGACTCATCTACACTCAGTGGTATCCACTTAAGTTGAGTGGAGACGAGACGTTTGAATAATGAAATTCTCTGGGTTGTTTAAAACACTTCTCCACTCCGCATATCTCATCTCCACTTTGGTGGAGTCCGGTCCTTACTCAAATGTCTTGCTATTACAAACGTTCATCCAACTTTCAATGTCGAACACCTTAATATTTACAAAGCAAAACAGTCCAAAAGTATGATGTAATGTGACCAAAATTTGAATGAATCTCTTGGGAATGGTATGTCCAAGAGCAAAACACTACAGGTTCTTCCAAGTCCATGGATATAGTTTAGCTGATGACCTATATTGTTATGGAGATAAGAGAGGGATATAGATAGGAGATAGCAATTAAGGAACTCAGGCCAAATAAAATTTTAAGACGGAGCTCTGTGAAGAACGCATTGAAAAGCCATATAAATAAAACTCCGCCGCGCCAGTCGACCCTGTACTTACATGCACACACATGTAATGAAACTACGCCTTGCCTTATACGTAAAAACACCGCCTTGATTCTCTGTTACTGCTACATATCTATAGAACCGGCGTCAGAGATTTCGTTGCAACGCTCCGACTTCACTTTTTTTTATCTGAGTCATGGAAGAGGTCCAAAGCCTAAAGGCAATCTAACTAATTCGCGGTTCGTCCTTTTCGCGACTTTTCCAATTAGTGGTTTGTTCAATTCGTGGTTTGCTACTACTACTGTATATTGTACTTTTTGATTAAGCACTAACATTTTAAGCAATTCTTTCAAACGTATTACCTGGTGTAAGTAAGATAATTATGATAAATTTCCATAACTTGATAATGATGGCTCTGTCCAAGTTACATATTGCATCTATTGGCTATGGTGACTGCATACAATCAGCAGTCCAAGCTTATGCTTGTATTATATTGGTCAGCCCGCCTAGCATGTCCACCGAAACACAATATGAACTGATATAGCCATTTATACCATCAACTTGAAATTTTATCAACAACTATACATGTTCGCAGTTTCGATAAATTTTCACGATTGCGGTCATATCCAATAATTTTTGACAGTTCGACGCCATAAATGGCTATATCATATCATATCATATTGTGTTTCGGTGGTCATGCTAGGCGGGCAGGTGTAATATGAATCACTATTTAATACATACTTCCCAATAAAAAAGGAGAAAGAAAACTGTGTCAGTAAATAGTACAAAACTACCAGTAAGTGTGTTGTAATTAAGGTCATACTGTCTTGGTCTCACACTACAATATTAAGCAAGTAATTATTCGGCAACTTAAGCGGAATAACACATATCACTCACCAACACATATTAGAATGAATGCTGGGTCCAATGCTATGTTTGTGAGTCGAGACAAATTGTTGAATGTGTCTTTCTCCATCCATGCCCACACACCCACCGCCAGGACAATGAGCCCTAAAAACTGTAAATTAAACTGTATCAACCAGTCGCTCACACTCACACAGGTTTTTACATAATACTTAGTAAATTTCAGCTATAAAATTTTAATTTATTCCACAGAGAAATTAATCATAAGTATATTAATGGAATTGAACATTGCCATTCTCTATTGCCTGTGACCACGGTCAGCACAACCTGGCTGAAACATCACGCAATTATTTATTTATTTATATTTGGTGGGTACACTAACAGATTACTGTCAATTACTTTTAAAACATTATACATACCATACAAAAAAATGAAAATACAAAACTATAAAATACTACCTAATGGAGAAGAAAAAATTACAAGATGATAATCCAATCATGTTAATTCTCATTTTTACCTATGATAAGTAAGTACTCAAAATGATGAAAGTTTAACATTTTAAATAAATAAAAAATAAAAAACATCTAAATAGTGTTATTGTTTCTTAACTAAATTTCATATGAAATGGTACAGTCAACAGCAGTAGTTGATGTTCAAAATTAAAACAAAGTTCCCTAAATGAAAGCTACGGATAATAAGAAATCTAAATGATGTATTACCCAAATAACTACTTCCACCCACGAGATTAATACACCTTTGAGAATTTGACGTTTCTATATTTATTTTGCTTTCAATTAATTTAGAAGTGTAACCTACATCATCAAATATGTTTTTCAATTGTGAGGTGAATTAACATTACCAGCAAAATAATTTCCAGAACACTTATGTGATTAAATTGAGTTTATAATAGAAGTTCAGTGTTCATAATTTTTCTTTCTTTCAAAGTAGGTACGATTTTAAAATTAAATGGTTTGATTAGTTATAATTAGGCTCTAAATTGATAAATTAAATCAGGTTTTTTTTGTTTGTTAATGTTATCTCAAGGTTATAAGTGAAATGAAATTGAATCAGATACCCATCTATTCTCTAAACTTGTTTCTTCTCTTATATAAATTTACACGTTTAATTATCCTGTATTATAATCAAATCAATCTATTTCTGATCACGGTTAGTCATATTAATACCTACTTAAAATATAGAAATCCCAAATAGGTCTTCAATTGCTGTTACTGTAGTAATTGTGTTCATTAAAGTATTACAGAACACGGAATACTTACTTGCTTACCTATCCTACTATTAGGTACTCCAAATAACTGGAGTATATTGAAATGTGTATTAGAATTCGAGTCACTTACCCAGAATAATACATTCACACCAAATATCACATATTTCAAACAACAGCTGACTTCGCTTGTGTCACGTCGATATTTCCTAATGCCAGGCATTTCGTGTCGTTGTCATTTATTTAACACTAAGTTAACGCACCGCATTTGACTTTATGAATACAAAATATTAAAATAATACACAATAAACAAGTAGGCCAAATTATAATGAGTGAACGACCGCGGCCAAACCAAAGAAAGGAAAATAGTACTCATAATGCTACTAAATTGAAAATCTCTTCAGCGTGGACTTTGTTACGAAATTTAGAACAAGAAGTGAGACAAAAACACATTGCTACGAAAGAGATAGTTATAGTGATTTTGACAGTAAATAATTCTATTATATTTTTTCGAGTTCTATTTTTGTTTTTAATTTCATCTACAAGAAGGAATCTAGTCCTTACAGCCATCTCTATAGAATAAAATAGTCCTCAGTTTTTTTTCTTGTTTTTTTGAAGTTTGTATTAAAATGTGTCAATCAAATAGGTAGGTACCTAAGCCTATAGCCTAAGCTATAGTCAAATAGGCTTAGATCTTGCTTAGATCAAATAGGTAAAACTGGAAGCCACACTACCAATAAAAAAGTGAAAGCAACTTTTTTGACCTCAAGTAACCTTTGAGTGTTTCAGTTTCCTACCAGTCTCTTTCTAACTCTCCGCACAAGTAATATAATGACGTACGTACGTATGACGTATCAAACAGCCAAGTGACCGTCTAATACGAGTGCGTTAGAGGTTAGAAAGGGACAAATATGAAGTAAGCGGTTTCAAGGACATTTTTTTTGTCTTCAGTCTTTATTGCTAGTGTGGCTTCCAGTTTTACCTTTTACCTTTGGTGTAAACAAATTTTTTAAGATGTTTTTACATCTAAGTAGTGCTTGGTACAGAAAGAACACTTACCAAGTTTATAGGTAGGTAAACTGGAAGCAACACATACACCTCCACAGCATGGCCAGCAGGAGTAGTTGTCTGGTTATCGTTTCAAGGCTCATTGCAATAAAGCGCACATTATTGAGTGCAGTAGGGACCTCACCTTGACCATTCCTTGATTGATTAAAGCTACAGCTTGTGTAACATTAGGCAGGTGTTAAAGGCATCTCTTTGGTATTAATGAACGTTTAAATCTTAAATCGTGTCCACTAAATCACAAAAGTTCAGATTACAGAGCTACACTTTTAGGCAAGTAATACAGAATGACACTCAGAAGTCAAACATGTCTTGAGAATCGTCTGTCACTTTCTATCACGCACAAAGTGATAGAGACGTAGGCCGCTCAAGTCGGCGTTCATTCTTGAAACTTATTCTATAATACGAACATTACAGTACCGACTTTAAAAACTTGACCTTGTTTTCTCACAAGTCCCTATACGACAGAAATTTAAAAAGACCCTATAACACTCTCAAAGATAATGAATTACTCTCTTGAAATAAAGCATAACATTTTTTTGACCTATCCCGGTGTCCAAAAATCTCGTTTTTGGAATTATGTCTGTGTGTGTTTCTGTGCGTTGGCACGATAACTCGAGCATGCTTTACCTTATTGCAACCAAATTTAACATGCGTGTATGACATCAAAATATTAGGTTTCTATCAACTTTTGAGCCATTGATCACGAAAGTTAAGCAACCAAGTGCGCGGTCGGTACCCGGATGGACCCAAATTTAACATGCATGTATACATGACATCAAAATATAAGGTTTCTATCAACCTTTGAGTCGTTTCCGGTATACGAGAAAGTCTAGGACGACCACATCCGATTTTTTTAAATTTACTTGGGATGTTGCGCTAGGCCCCTGCAAGAGCGAGGCTCCGGCGATTGCCCTGTTATCGCCACCCCCTAAGGCCGCCACTGCCATTATTGTAAGCGGCCACGTTTTGGTTCCGTATGTCATCATTGGCAATGGCAACACACACGTATTAAAGACTTTCGTCTTGAGACCAGTGTGTACCTACACACTCAACATCAGAAAAGGTGTAGGTAGGTAAGTCAGGAATGTGTCCCCATGGCTGTAAAACTTATTCATGTACCTACCTACCTAAATTTTACCACCTATAATAAAATAGATAGTTTTGTGAATAAATTTAAATAAATATATGAACGACCAGGATTCGAACCCGGTTCGCTTGATGTGTAGGCGGCTGCGTTACTGACCCTCGCATCTCGGCGCGTAAAAAACCGAATCCTCATGCGAAGCACGCACATATACGAATTTTTGTGTTGAAAATAATGTTGTATTCCTATACCGATACGGAAATAAAAATTTATCTATGCATATTAAAATTAAAATCATAAAATATGCACGAGTGATTTTCGATATTGGCAGCCAATTTTAATTAAAATTTCCAATGCAACGTTCTGAAATTAAAATCATTGATGCTAACAACGATGTTAGCTTTTACATATTTCGCGTCATAGTGCGGCTATAAAATAATATGAAACAGATATTATGGATATTATCTTGCCTAATAAGTATTATTAACGTGAGTGAGATAATAACTAGAAATTATTCCAAACCATGTATCTATTAAATTATTGTTCGCTTCGGCTACTGTGCATAAAATTTATTCCCTTTCTACGCACCCACCTATTTGAGCTATTTGTATTACATTTTTAGCAGTTTAAATATTTTTTTCTTTTCTCTCTAAATGTACTTTATTGTAATCTTTATTTCTTTCAATATATCCTTTCGATTAAACTTGTATTCAGCATAAAGAAATGTGGACGTGACATTTCTTAAAATTTTTAGTGGCAATGTTTGTTTTTATTGCAGTGTGCAGATAAACGTACGACTATGCGAATGGTAAGAATCCTACTTTAATAAATAAATGCATGCAAAATATCTAAGGTCAAAGGTCGAAGGGTTCAGTAGGCTTATTCGCTAACTTTTTTTGACAGTTGAAAGTGCTGATCACCCAGTGAATTACATAGTCATTGCTGTTTTTACACGACAAGTGCCATAATAGCGTGTCGTGTAAAACAGCAATGAATATGTAATTCACTCAGTGATGATCACTTTCAACTGTCAAAAAAAGTTATCGAATAGGCCTACAGGACGACGACGATGCGATTTACGTACTTACCAACGTTATACAAGGCGTCGTCACATCACACGATGAGTTTAAAGATTTCTTTAGAGTGTTTAAGCTCGCAAGCTCGCTCTCTTACTTTCATCGCGCGATGAAAACGCATCGTATCATCATACGATCAATGCCAATTAGGACGCGTTTTTACCTGACTGCAGGAAAGGGTTATGTTTTTTTGTAGAAGTGTTCCAAAATAAACTTCATATATTTACTATAAGATAGGACTCGAGCGCTGAATCCGCAAGCAAGCGCCCAAAACGTGTACGTCGATCCTTGGTGCCTAGTTCCCTTGGTGACTGGGTGAGGGACTATGATAAGATCAACCAAACCGAGCCCAAATTTTTACTGCCCTAGGGAACAAACCTGCCACTGAATCTAATTCCGGTGGTCAAAACACTCGATCAAGGAAGCAGGTTTCATCAGGGATAATGGTTTCGATTCTTGCACGAACCAAGGAAGCGTCGGTGGCGTAGTGCCTAAGGGCGTTGTCTCCCACTCGAAAGGCATCGGTTCGAAACCCGCCACGTACCAACGTGTTTTCAAATTTTGAATTCATATTACTAGTCTAAGATCCGAACCTAGATCGACCTTCACCGAGCTGATAATAGAATGAAACATATTTTATTATTAATTTAGTATATTAGAAAATATATTAAAAATGGGTTGTCTAAAAAAATCCTGGACAGACTATTTTTAATTATTTTTTGAAAAATTATTTTTAATAAAATATTGCAACATCAAGATAATAAGAAAATTTTGTCGCGCGCTTATGATGATATAAAATTTTTTCTATTATCCAATCGAGTGAAAGTAACTGATATCGACATACCTGTTCATACCTGACAACCCAGTAGTTCGCGCAGGTAAATAATAGACAACCCAATGCCTGCACATTCTATACGGTTTCTACTATCAGTCAGGACAAAATTTTCTTATTATCTTGATGTTGCAATATTTTATTCATTTTTTTTTAAAAATCATTTTTCAAAAAATAAAAAAAAATAGTCTGTCCAGGATTTTTTTAGACAACCCATTTTTAATATATTTTCTAATATACTAAATTAATAATAAAATATGTTTCATTCTATTATCAGCTCGGTGAAGGTCGATCTAGGTTCGGATCTTCTACTATACGTTTTCGTACCACTTGCTCAAAAAAGTGACATTCTATGCCACAAAAAGCGAACATAACAATAGTCATTTTTAATCTGTTAAAAACAGGGAAAGAAAATTGTACTGAATTTCATTCATCCTTTAGGGGGAGAATGTGATTTAAATTTAGAATATTTACCCAAAATTTATACTGAACTACTGAACTACTACATCTGTGTTTACACCATTGAGTTTGTATATAAAGCATTATACATCTTTTTGAAAAAGGAATACACATTTATTGTGCAGTTATGATTATTAAATAAAATTAAGAAAACCAACGAGGCCGTATGAGTTTGATGCCTTTGCTTTTCCGACAAAAAAATATTAGTCTAGCTACTAATAATTTGCCGCGTTTTTGTTTTCTTCAAATACATAAACGTTAAGTTTATTTTAATTTATTTTTATAATTAAGTTAATGTTCTAAAAATACGTTACGATACGTTATCTCATATATTATTGTGTTAATTTTTTCGCAAATGGTACGAAAAGTAGAGTATTTTCCTCGGTGATAAAGCTGTCTTAGTCTTGGGTGAACTTAAATCCCTCGCTACACTCAGGACTCGTCTTAAATCACGAGCGAATTATTCTGAAAAATAACGGGAAAAATCCTGTCCTAACTTTAAGCAATAATAACTTTGTGAACCGTTTTGTATAACTATCCACTTCATATACTTATAATTAAAATTGTGTTTCTAAAAATCTAAATGTTTTCTTTTGAGGTCGGTGCCAACCTCAATAATATTTGGAATAAACGTTATCCTTGTATTTGATTTATATCAACAATTTTTTTTTCTCCGTTTTTAGTTTTGAAGGCGGTTTTTTTGACGTGACAACGTCTTATAATTCGATAGAGCCGGCTGCACGCACGAAAAAACATGACGCATGCAGCGTTACCTCGCTCTGAGGCGTTCCATGTAAGGCCGGCAAAACAAATGAAATTAAATTTTTCTTTTGAAAAATGCTACCATTCCATCAGTATTTTCTTAAGACGTTGTCACATTCAACTATCGTCAGTAAACCGACTTTACAGACAACCAATTTTTTACTTAAAAATATTTTTTTGACAGATATTCTTAAAGAGAGAAAGGAAGAGATGTTTGTCGATTAATATTTTACACGTCTATCGACAACTTCAAACTTGCACTGACGATTCGTAGAAGTTGACGACTAACTAAATTATTATTTTGCAGATCAATTCCAAAAACGTGAATCACTCGTGCGGTAAGTAGTTTTTGCTACTGTAGTTTCACACAGCATTTGATCGGTCTGAGGTTTTTGACGCATTTGTAGGTAATAGCTAATATATATTATTTTCTTATACATTTCTAAGCAAGGTATCTACTTGTAGATCTATAGGAAGATAATTATAAAATTATTTGTTCGGATCACAGGGCAGTAAAATAAAATTATAAAATAGAAATTAGTTTATCAGTTCACGCGTTCACTCCGTAAACTGTTAAACTTATTTCTTTTTAATAATTATATTATCACACTATTTTTTTTTTGTAATAAATAAAATTATGTCTTCTTTTTCTGAATAAAGCGAAATAAAATACAAAAAAAACCTTTATTGGTCTTTTCCAATTTTTAGACCCGTTAATCCCCTGCATTGCATCCATACTCCATAGCTATGCATAGCAAACTTAAGTTAAAAAAAAATATGACACAGAATGCGGCATCGCTGGCAACAACCGTCGCATTGTGGGCGGAAGCACTGTCCAGCCTCACGAGTATCCGTGGTTGGTCTCATTGATGTTAGGCCCTAAGCTCCACTGCGGAGGAGCCATCATCACTGATCAACACATCCTCACCGCCGGCCATTGCATTACTTTTGGGTATGAACAATTAATTTTATCATGGTGCAAAGTGAGTGTATAGTTCCATAATTTGATTATCTAAATAGTCATTATAGAAAAGTAGGATATTATAAAGAAAAATCAATAGTTTAATTACGTGTTTTCTGAGTGTTTAGTGTCACGCGGATCTTCAGTACAAATCGCTCCGCGCAGACCGATCATCCGCGTATGTCGTCCAAACCGCCGCGGAGTACAAGCGCGCATAATGCTTGTATGTACTGCGCTGACGCGTGCACTCCGCACTATACTAAAAAGCTCACTGCCTGCAAGCAGAGGCGCGCGAGCAGCGGTCCGCGCATATAGCTCCGCGGCCCGGACGCGCCATGCGTAGCTGTCCTGCGGAGCTGTCCGTGCGGACGGTTGTCCGTACGTACCCATAAACTCTAAAACAATCCTAGAAGCTTATACAGATCGGTCTGTGCGGAGCGACCCGTTGAGGTCCACATGACAATAAAACCAGCCTTAGTATGTTCAAGGTCGCCAGCCCACGGTGATTAAGAGGCTGGTACGATCCAACTAGCGCCACTAATACATCCAATTCGGTAACTCCTAAATTAGATCAATTTTGAAAAATCTAAATCGGCCATGATCACCTACTTGGCTCAAGTCAGCACCTTAAGATTATGCATTAATATTATATTGTGTGCATGGCTGTAAATTATTGTTGAAACTATATTTAAGACAAACATGACTATAAAATATAGTTGGTATCCCAAATATATAAATAAAATAGCTGACCCAGCCACGCGAGGCTCTGGTAATTTTATACTACTGTACCACAGTAAAAAGAAACAAAATGGAAAAGATAGTTTAACCTTGATAAGGGGTCCTAACCCCTAATCAAGGTTAAACTATCCTTTCGTCTAAGTGGAACCAAGCAAAACACAATACAAAATTGCATGAAATCGGTTCAGTGGTCTCAGAGATTAACGTCTTTATAACAAGTAAACATAAATTTAAAAACATAATAAAAGAAAGCTCTGTGCACATACTGCAAGTAAAAGTGAGAGCAAGAATAGATTGTATTCTGTGGAAAGAAAAAAAATATTATAAAATTGATTTTTCAATAATAAAAGTTACAATTATGTTGTTTTTAATAAATAGGTACGTTGGAATTAGCTCATAGGCATAATTTCTTCTTACTAAAAATTAAAAAAGGTACAAGTGCGTTAACTATTATTACCACAAAAGGCTGAAAACGCTGCAGTGAAGGTTGCTTTATGAGCAACTGTGTTGAAAAGGAGTTATCAACACTATTGCTCAATATTTTGTAAGTAGGTACTAACTTTGTAGTTTATTTCCTATGATATAGAGTCCATTTCCGCGACCTAACAGTACACGTGGGAATGCACGATCGCTTGGACAACTTGTTCATGACGCTTCGCGTCGTCAATGGCGTTAAACATCCATCGTTCACGTCAAATGCTGTGCGAGACATCAACGATATAGCAGTGCTCACGCTCAACAAGAAATTGAAATTTACGGACAAAGTGCGGCCTATCTGTTTACCCAGTGCAGGTTTGTATTCAGATTCACCAATTTAACTGGATGCATTAGAAAAACCCTGAGTGCAATTTCAAAACTTGGAACGTAATAACGTCTATTACCGGAGTAATGCATTCCAAACACTGAAATAGTTTTGTAATTATTCACCTATGTCATATCAGCAGTAACTCTAACCGTTGTTTGTACCCACGCGTCCTTTATTGCCTTTTTGCTCCCTGAATTAAAAGCCATTAGTCTGGTTAAATTTGAAAAGACTTGAAAAGCCTAAGTTTTGGACTTGGATAAGTCATTCACAGTAGATAATTGTCATTACGCTAATACGCAATTAAAGTCAAACTGTGCAATATTCAAATATGCAAATACAAATGTATGCCGCAAATATTTCGTTCTTATTCACGGCTTCTCGACTGCGCGAGAGTTCATTGATTAGCACAATTGGCCGCATGATTAAGGAATAAAATCTCCGATGGTGATAATCACGGCGTAGGTCCGGTAGCAATAGTCGGTAAAAAGAGACTTTTATTTCACAAAAGTCATTAATTTATTCCCTAAATTATTGATACTCTTAAAATAATTTTTACTGTGTAGATTTTTGCGTAGCGTACAGTGATATTTACACCAAATATCCTAACCCTAAGATTTTTCGGTTTGAAATCCTTTAAGGTGTTATGATTTTGTAAGTGCTTATGGCACACACTGGTTTTTCCATTTAATCACACAAGGATAATTTAGGCTATACTTGGTAGTGAAAATATTTTATTCTTTATGCAGTGGGATATGTTTTCAGATATGGAGTTCAAAAATATTTCTTTAACTGTTGCTGGATGGGGAAAGACGAGGCAAGGGGCGCTAACTTCTTCAAGATATTTACTGGAAACGAAAGTGCAAATTGTGGAAACTAAGAAATGTCGCAAATCTTCGATATACCAGGACAATTTAGTACCGGACACGATGATGTGTGCATACAATTTAGGAAAGGATGCTTGTCAGGTGCGAAATGTCAGATAAAAACTTCACGTTTGCTATTTACCTGGCTGTGACTGTTTACAGACGACAGACGGAGAAGAAAAATATGTGTTATTTTTCATATCTTTCACATGTAGAATAATCTTTTCATGATAATAATAATATACTTCCACGGTCACGGTCACCAATGACTGGCCCAAATTAAGAGCTCCTGCTATGGTTAGGAGCTAACGGAGAAATTAAACATAAAAAATCGGTAGTGGTTGACACCCTTGACTTTTTCGCACACCGGAAACGACTCAAAAGTCGATAGAAACCTTATATTTTGATGTCATACATGCATGTTAAATTTTGGTCACCCATCCGAGTACGGACCGCGCACTTGGTTGCTTAACTTTCGTGATCGACGACTCAAAAGTTGATAGAAACCTTATATTCTGATGTCATACACGCATGTTAAATTTGGTTGCAATAAATTAAAGTATACTCGAGTGATCGTCCTAACGCACAGACACACAAACACACATATACATAATTGCAAAAACGGTATTATTGGACTCATAGAGGTCCAAAACGTGTAAATCCGTCAAAATCTCGAGATCGAATTATTTGACAATTACAAGACTACGTATACGAGAAAGTAAAAATTAGATGTGTCTATAAATACATAAACAATCATGAATCGTCAAAAAACGTCCGTTTCATTACACAAATGTTTGTCTCTTTATAGAGAAAAAAACATAGACAATTTTTATGAATATGAGCCCAGACCGATATTAGGAAAATTTTGAGATTCCTTAATACTTTTAAAGGTATACATATTGAAATAAATAAATAATTATTTTGATTTCTGGTTTCTCATCCGCGGTTCATAGCTTTTACAAGCTCTATAATCTTCACTACATGGCCAGATTCGACTGTACTACCCAGAACTACCGCCTACCGTTTATGTTTTTGGTGTGCCCGACAGGGTCCATAATGATGCCTGTTTAACTTTAAGATCTTATTTCTTGTAAAATTATGGATTGCATTAAATAATTGAATTGAATTGAGCCGACACCGATTTCTACTGGCTACGGCTATGATACTCTGGTAGTCTCCAACTTAACGGATCGAAAACCAGTGCACAAATGAATCTGTCGACTCTACAATCTTAATAGATAGTTGTAACTCTACATGAGACATTATCTTTAACAGGGTGACAGTGGAGGACCCCTATTTGCAACACACCGAAAAACACACAATAAAAAATGGTACCAAGTTGGTAAGTTTACATATTAAAGTCACCTACGTCTAAAATTATATTTAAAACTATTGGATGAGTTATAAAAATTGCTGTAAAAAATTTGACCCGTTGAATTAACTCAAATGACTATTTATTTTTTATTTAATTTTTCGTTTAAGGTATCGTGTCCTGGGGAATTGATTGTGCCATGCCAGATTATCCTGGTAATAAAAAACTCATCTTAAAATATTTGTGAAAAAATATTTGGTTACTTATGTTTGTTTTCTTAATATCTGTTTACTTTTTTCTTTTCTCAGGAGTGTACACAATTGTGTCTAAATATATATCCTGGGTTCATCAACAAACAAAAGACGGGATGTACTGTGTATAAGCGAACGAACTATTTGTTAATGTATAATAAGAGATAAAGTCTATATATTCATTAAAAACTTAAATCGATAGTACATACAATTAAATAGTATCGAATAAAGCAGGCATTGATTTTTACAAAACTAAACTAACTTATGAATAAATTCTAAAACTTAAGAAAATCATCAGATATACCGAATTATACTATGTCAACTCACCGCTGTCTCTTCTTGTATATCTCAATCTTGTATATTATAATACTTCTTTATGTTATAAAAACAGTTTTGAAAAAAAGTATTTTACCTGCGTTTATATATTATTATAATTTTTGTTACTGTTGACTAAATATTCTCATAAAATGAATCATCGAAACCTGTACAATAATGTTAAATTATAAATGTTAAGTAAGAATTTTCGAATATGTCCAAATATGTTTATATAAAAAACACTTCGATGGGCTACAACATAACATTAGTTGACTACAAAATAACGTTAGTTGAATAGTTTTTTAGAATTATTAATATTATTTAAACACTTAAGATATTATAATATGTAACCTTTTCTAATATTTTACGAATTTACTATTTTACTGCATGCACAGTTTTCAATCAAACCTACCCATTCAAAGTTTCACAAAATTCAATCTAATTTCCAACACTGTATTCAAGAAGTTATTGAAAATTTATAGCCGGTTATGAAACAAAATTTTACAAGTGCTCGCAATAATGTGTTTTACATATTTTCGAAGGCACTATTGGATTCCTTCTTTCTGAAAGCATACCGAATAATTTAATTTGTTATCCAACACTTAATCTGTGCATAATGTGATAGTAGCTATGAGCTACAGAGAAATAGAACTTAGGAAAATATTGACTAAAGCAATTACGCTTTGTACGAGTCAGGATTGTAATTAGGACTCATTGGTGCTAATAAAAAAATTAAGTGCCTTTTAATGGCATTAGTAACACAATTTAGACCGGATTAATTAACTTGCGTGTTTGCTAGGCATAGTTGCTCATTTACGTATGCCAAAATATTGATAGTACAAAATCAAGCCATCCATTAAAGCTGAGATGAAATTAACACGTAGCGTGTTAAATTTACAAGGACATTATCGCGTGAATAATTTCTTCGTTTCAATACGGCATGCAGTGAGTAAATATCGGTGAGCGATCGAGGGAAACTGTGTTGAGTGTTGTGACAGACATACGAACGAACATGTTATATACGTACAGTGCGATTCTTGTCCTGGGAATGCAGGTTTGTAAGTTTGTATTGAGAATGAGACTTTGGAAAAACGTGATGCAAGGGTTAAAATGTTTTAGGTGGTCGTACTGGTGCCATCAGCTACAGGCACGGAATGCCGTAAGTTTTCCACCATTTTTCTACTTAATATGATATACTATAAATTAAAATCTGTAAAAATATAGCTTATTTTACAAAATATGCGTTAAAAATAATGAACAAAATTATCGCATTACACGCTGATTCTTAAAATGTAATTACGTTTTTGCATTCTCCGTACAAATGTTGAGATAATTTTAACGGTACACGTTCTGAGAAATAAAGTTTTATTAAACATTCTTATTGTAATCAGAGTGAAGCGGTTGTATCTACCGTAAAATTAGTTGATAAGTTTCGTTTTACTTAGATTTTTTTATTATTATTTCGAAACAGAATGCGGAAAGCCATCAGATACTGTGGTGTCAATGCGTATAGTAGGAGGCCGGAGAGCAGCACCACACTCCCACCCATGGGCTGTTGCTATTTTAAAGAACCAGCGAATGCACTGTGGAGGAGCAATGATCACGGACAGACATGTTCTAAGTGCTGGCCATTGTTTCAAATGGTGAGTATGTACAGCTTAATATTAATAAAAAAGCTGTAATTGTTAGACCCCCTTTCTCTCTTGAAAAGATATTGCAAAACGTTAAATCTCTACAACAAAAGTAAATTGTGAATACACAGAAAGATGTACGTCTAGAAACAGCAAATTACTATGTTATGATAATGTCGTTGGAAAGTGAAAACAATCCTATTTAACTAACAAATACAATTACCTAAGTAGTAGGTACCTTACGATTAAGTACTAGTAAAAGTACGAGCAGTAACATTTTAATCCCTTAGATGAAGCCTAATATGTATGATGCTAACAATTTCTTTTAAACGCCATTATAATTATTTGGAAACTAGCTTTAAATATTAGCAAGTATACAATGTAAAGTTATGGGGATTCCCTTATGTCAATGTCAATTAGAAATCCTCTGTAGGACGGTCATCTGTGGCCTAAATCAATAGGCTTAAGAAGAAATTCATTAATACCTTCGAAAATCTGACACTGTCCACTTTTTTATTTTTATTATAAATACAGCCTCCTCCAATATGCTCTGGAGCTTTAAGTTAGTTGATACGCTGTTTCTATAATATTTTTGCTTTATTTTATTTACCAGGGACAATTTCAAAAATATGGAAGTTCTCGTCGGGCTGGACAATTTAGATCATTTAAATAATGTCGCCCAAAGAAATATTTCGAAAGTCATCATCCATGAAGGATTCAGTTCGACGGCAGTCAGAGACGAAAACGATATAGCCATAGCGAGTATCAACCAACCTGTGGTATTCGGTGACACTATAATTCCAATATGTTTACCAACACCCGGTACGTAAACTTGAATACCTACTTTTGAAAATATTTTTTTAATTTTGAATTGCAATATTAGATATTTGCAATATTAGATAACAGTTTCTGACGTAAAAATATATTTATCATAATTTATTGGCCGAAAACTGAATCGCTACTTTTGAAAAACGTCACCAGCTCAAATCATCTTGTCCCTATGCAATAATGTAGAGGGCAAAAAATTTCAACTGAAAGATAATACAATATCCGGTGTAGGCATAAGTAGACATATTCGTAGGGTCTTATATACATTTTATTGTGTTCAATTTTTGTAAAAGAAATGTGCCCTTTGAAAGAAGAATTATTGGCCAGAACTAATAAATAATTAGACAAGAAGAGTGTAAGGAGATTAGGAAAATTATTTACCTACGGAAAATATTTTTTGATTTGTATAATGGCCACTTAAAGCTCAAATCATCTTGCTCGTATGCAATCGTGCCGACCGGGGAAGAATACTTTCAAGTAACAAGTTGGTACATTTTACAATATTAAGACTTGGCCAAATTTATAAATTTCATTCTGTTTATTTGGCATAAAATATAAATGTGCGTTTATTTTATGATCCGCAAGTGAATAGAAATACGGCATGATAAAACAAGGGCTAGTTCAAATGTACTCTAAATTTTCGAGCATTTATAATAACTGTGATGATGTGATGAGAGTAAATTAATCCTTAGTAAAGAAAGGCGTGACTTTGTTTATGTAGGATTAGTTTTCCAAACAATGCCCATTTAATTTGATAAGTAATTTCAATGTCACCAGATCTTTCCAAAGGTTGTAACTTTCGTTTGTAAGTTTTTATATTGAAGCACGTAAAATTATGTCCTTAGCTTTACTGTGTATGATTTGACAAAGTATACCTACGTTACATTTTGTTTTTACAATGTATTAATTTTACGCCTATCAAATTCTCTGGTGATTTCGTAGTTTTAAACATAATTTCAATAGTATTGTAATGATAATAATGTTATTTACGTCGCCGTGACATAATCAATTTCAATATAGATACCTACTCATAAATTCTTTACTAAAAGGGAAAATGTTGAGAAAATCGTGAAATATGAAAAGATTGCAGAAAGATTTGACTGATATTTAACGGGACTTTATTATTTTAGGGGAAGAGTTCGGCTCTCGAGTTGGCACTATCATAGGCTGGGGCCGAATGGGAGTAGAGAAGTCTTCATCGAAATTTCTTTTGAAGGCATTACTTCGGATTCTCTCCGATGAAGAATGTATGAAATCTCAACTGAAACAGCATCTCAAGCCATCGATGATGTGCGCTTTTTCGAAAGGAAAGGACGGTTGCCAGGTAAACAAAGATTAAGTAAATGTATGCACTATGTCTTTCGGATCTAATTATCTTTTATCGATATCGATATCGTAAATATACTTTAAATACAATAATATATCTAATGGGAAGTGTGGGGAAAGGTAGGATAATAAAATAAATAGACACTAAACTCGAAAAGTGCTATCACTTTTCTTTTGAAAACATAATTTATTGGATTTTTAAGAAAGGAGGAGGTTCTCTATTCGAATGTATGTTGTTTATGTTTGTCACGTGATTACTCCGGTAATTATGAATTGATTCAGTAGTATCCAAATAGATTCAGCTCTTTTTAAGAACATCTTCATACAAATACATATTTTTTTCTCTTTTGGTTTCTCTTAAACTTTCAACACGACCGCTTTGTAGGTTTATCCGTTTTAAAAAAATATACACTGAAAAAAATCGAACTGCCTCAGGCGGGCAGATCGATTTTTTTCAGTGTATTTTTTCTAGTATTAAAATATTTACGCGTTTGTAAACGCAAAAATTAGTCTATAAAAAATGGGTCAGTATTGGCTCACTTATTATTCTAAATCCTATTTTTTGTCTTACTACCGATTTGCATTCATAATAATCACTCTTCATAATTTTATTTTTTATATTTTTTTTATTCATACATTTAGTGATCATAATTTTTTTATTAATACTGTTACTACCTTGTTGCTTACAAAAACAGTGCACTCCGCCTGGTCATAAAAAAAAATTACCCTAACCTACCCATCACCCAGCCATGTAGGTGCATGAAAAACTAGACTCACCCAAAAATGTATGATTAATGATATTATGAATTTCAATGAATATGTTTTATGAAGTTATGAAGAATGATTTGTTATGAAGAATGATCATTATGGTTTTAAATGGTATGAGAAATATTTTCGGACCTCCAATGATAGGAATTGAAAAGTTATGTAAGAAAATGCGCACCCAAAAAATATACTTTCCACTAAAATTGGAGAGAAAAGACTACAAACCTAAAGTAGGAAATAATATTTGAAGTAGGTCAATGCAAAGAGCATTAAAGGACAATCAACGAAATTATTGAGACATATTGTATGTACACCTATTCAACATTTATAATTAAATCTATATATGAATGCGAAATAAAGATAATAAATAATACGTTGCTTGTGAAGTCCAAATCTTTGTGGCAAAGGTTACACTATCCTCCTTGGCTGACTGGCACCGACTCCAAATATAACGGACTATAAATTGTAAATAGTTACTTGTAAATAGGACTATAAATTGTAAATAGGTTAGAAGTATGTCGCAATAATTTCGATGATTATCTTTTTACGATCTTTGCATTGAAGTACTGAAAATATTATTTTTACTGCTTTTTAGTTAACATTTGTAGTCTTGACGTCGATTTTTGTATTTTTTTCAATGTAAGTATATTTTTTCTAAATTAATTTTACAGTTCTGAGCTTTTAATTTAAATTATAATTAAATACATACTATTTATATGATTATGTTAGCATGCGGAGGTGTCCACTTATTATAAAATGTAGTATAAATCCTTTTTCGGTCAAAGAAAAGTTTTCGGTCACCCATCGGAGTACCGATCGCGCACTCAGTAGCTTAGCTATCGTGATCAATGCGAAGAATGCACGACCAACATTATATTATTATCTTATGATAAAAAAAATCTAATAAGGCGTAAACCATTTGAGAAATAATTTAATTTACCTATTCAATACCCACCCTGTTTAATTGTTCATGCTTGATTATAACTGTATTAACGATTATTTAAGCATGATTACAAATGCTGATATTAAATCGATTAAGTAAAGTCAACAGCACGTCGGGCTATAAAAAACTGTCAAATTTCTCCAAACAATTTTCAACCTAAGACTATTCAATATAAAGTGCATAATCGATTGGGAAAATTTGACAGTTTGTGGTAACCCAACGTGCTGTTGTCTGTACATTTTCTCCTATATAATATATTTCTAGATAAAGATTACTCATAATCATTACCTACTGCCTATCACTAGATATTATCACCTATTATAATATTTATTTAAATAAGTGCGACCACTACCGCTTTTTACATTTAAATCGCGATGTACAGACAGTTAATAAATAAAAAATAAAACATTGATTACACGCAGTTTCAACACAATTGAAATTTCCAAATTATTTGAATAAAAGTAAATTATGTATTGAAAATGTTTGCGTGTGTGTAACTGCTATTTGTTTCAGTAAGATAATTTCCCATGCCCATTCGCTATACTTAACTATATTTTTTATCTTCGTATTTTATTTTCGGTTTCTTAATTATTATTTTTTCAAGTAAAATTGTCGATAACGCTTATTTCTCAACACTCATAATGCGACATACGCGATTCTATTAGTAATAATGGATATTTACAATTAATGTTTTACCTCAATTTTACCAGTTTTCATTTAAACTTTGTTGACATTTAACAAAGTAGGTAATTGTGTTAACTATTTTACAAAGGAAGGCAGATTGGAGGTGAAATAGCTATTTCCTATTGATGATGAATGGAATAAGAACGTGAATGGGGCTTTGCACGCTTTTATGATCGTTCAGAAGGTGTCTAAAGTGTCTGTAAAGGCACGGCTGGGTGTGTGCTGGTCCACACTGATATTCATCTTATTACTATTATTATTACATACGTAAGTGTAAGTTGTGTATGAAAGAAGAGGCATGAAAGCAGAATAAATGCAGTAAAAATAAGAGCCTTGAGAGATCAATTTTGAGTGGCAGATTTTTATGGGGTAAAGTCATAACTACTCGTAATCGCCTATGACGATTGTAGATGATGCGAAAGAAATATTTGAATCCCTACGGGAGAAAAGGATGACTTTATGTGCGATTGTGTATGTACAGAGGAAACGTTTATTATGATGATATTTTTTACGATCAGCCGCATCGGAAGGAGGTCTTCAATTTCATCAATGTAGATATAAAAAAAAGGTTGAATTTTGTGTGGTCTACCAACAACTACTTTTGTGTAAATAGGTAAATTTAATCATTTCAGTTCAATTTATTGTGTTAAGTCCCTTTGTGCTACATTATACTTGCTTATTTCTACTTTATTCTCAACCGTAATTGTATCTGCATCTTTGTGTCCAATGTACCGCAGCTGTGCCTTGTCTAGTATCAGTTTTAAACAGACTACATACATTTGACAATTCTTCTTCCAATGGACAACAAATAATACATACATGGTCATTGCAATCACGATGCACTGGGCATACTTGACCTAGGCATATTATTCTTGACTACTATTGTACAAAAGGTTCACAATTACATAAACTAATACAATATAACAATAACCGTGTTAGTTTTCAATGCACATTAGACCATTTACGCTGAGATGTAGGTAATATACGTGTAACGTTTCAAGCAGTAAATATTTTCCCAACCAATCTAGATAAATTTCGTGAGATTTCAAGAAAAAATATAAGTATTCTACTTCTTGAAATTGTCGTTGTCACGTTATAGGTTGATGGCGACCAGGAACTGAATTGAATAAAATTATACCAATATCTCACAGTGTGAAAGGCCGATTACGAGATATAAGTAATATGTATGTATGTGTCTGGGGATTTAATATCGTATATACAGGGTTATTTGTAATACATAACAACCTTAAAACATTTTCAGACAAGTTCGTTTGAAAATTTGTATGTAACACAAATTTTTCGCGATTTCAGAGTTGAAAATTTGAAAGTGGTTGACGTATTACAAATAAGCCTGTTTATATTAGTAAGCAGCTTTATACTTACCTAAAAAACTCAACTACAACGTAAATCAAATACAAACCCGCAGAAACGATAAAGTGTGCACAACAGTTCCCATAAAACCACCTTTTGCTAATAAATTCCAGAATTTTTGAGTCGTCTTCTCTATAATAAAATTCATAAAATACTGTTTCCGTAAAACTTACATGATTATAAATTTAACTTAACAGGTTGGCTTAAATTACAATGTTACGAGAGTTCAGAAAACATACTTAAAATTAACAAATGAGGTCTCATTATTATTATAAATAAAATGTTACAGCATATATATTATAGTTATATTAAACTGTAACATTTTATTTATAATAGTAATTACCCAACTGATACCGCGTCGAGGGAGCGCGCTTCACCCCCCGTCCCATACGAGCCGGAGTTCCACAGGGTTCCGTTCTCGCCCCCCTACTTTTCTCACTTTATGTGAATGATATCCCCAAGACCGATGGTACCGAGCTCGCTGTCTTCGCAGACGACACGGCCATCTATTACTCCCATAGGAACCGCCCGCATGTAGCACGCATGCTGCAAGCTGCGGCCAATTCCCTATCAGAGTGGTTCCGCAAGTGGCGTATAGAAGTGAACCCCGACAAACGTGCCGCCATGTACTTTAGTAGGGGTTCATTCCTAGGCCACATGCTGCCCACCATATCCATCTTTGACTGACCGGTACCCCTGGTCAAAAAGGTCAAATACCTAGTATCGTTTGCACCTCATATAAAGGAAGTCCGAGATAGGGCCTACTTCGTCCTAGCTCGCCTATACCATCTTATAGGAAAGCGAAGTAAAATGTCTCTTAGAAATAAGAGAACCCTTTACAAAGCTTGTGTACGACCTATCATGACCTATGCTAGCGTTGTCTTAGCACACGCGGCTCCCACCAATATCAAAAAACTTCAGGTTATTCAAAACCGTTTCCTGCGCATGGCATCAAGCTGACCCTGGTACATACGCAATGTAGATCTCCATAGAGATTTCGATCTCCCGTCCATAGCCTTATGTATGAAGGAAGCATCTAGGCGCTACTTCGACAAGGCTCCTCACCACCCTAACCCTCTCGTAGTCAAAGCCTCTAATTACTGTGCTAATAGAGATGTCGCGCGCGCCTCGCGCCGTTCCAAAAACGTCCTATTGGACCCCGACGATCCGATCACGACCGCAAACGCTCCGTTACCGCCTCACAACAACACTTCACACCCAAGCACTAGTGTTACAATTTCTAATCACCGCACCCGTCGAAAAAGGGTGCGTCGACCCGGTCTACACACTTCGCGCTTCTCCCCACGTTCTCCACGACATGACGTGCCCGAGCCGAGGTCCGAGCCTTTAGAGGCACCCTCGGGCGTGTCGCTCCCTTCCGATTCGGACGACCTAGGGACGCTAGGCGGTCGAGAGACTCCCCATGGGGGAGATGCTCGGTCGCCCAGTAATCCCCTAGGAACGGCCGACCTAAGGGCTTGAGGACCCTCCAAGGTTTTCGCCTTCTTAAAAACCCGGTAAAGCAGTGAATGCCATCAGCGGCAAACTGCAGTAGTAAGTAAAAAAAAAAAAGAAAAAAAATGAACTGTCTGATTGTTTGTGTCACAGATATATCAATCTAATTAAATCTGTGGTTTGTGTGAAGGTAAATAAATATTTGCGTTGTCGACTTGCAAAACGTGTACCTAATTCTAGACTTACCTACACTATGGAGAGTTTTGTATCTGTTACTGGCCGAACCCGAATTTAGGACGATCTAGTTTTTCCTAGGCCAAACCAATTAGTCCTTTATGCGATTTACCTTTTGATTTGAGCCTACCATGGCTGAGTGATGGGTAGGTTAGGGTTATTTTTTTCAGGCGGAGTGCACAGTTTTTTGGGAGAGTCTTGAGTTTTATGCACCTACATGACTGAGTGATGGGTAGGTTAGTGAACTAGTTTGGCCTAGGGAAAACTAGCTTATCCTAAAATCGGGTTTGGCCTGAACATATCTAAGATACAGGCTAGGCCTAGTTTAGATACCAAAAATCTACTTACTTAAATGTATATACGAAATTACATTCTGTAAAATAAATCTGAACAATCAAGAAGTAAATATTTAATTGTAATTACAAATGTTCATAGTTGTTAATATACTGTTTAGTTATTACTGTGTATATTTATATTTGTGCCATATATTTATTATCTATACCGTTGATACTAAATTTAATCGTGATATTTCTTTGCAGGGAGATAGTGGTGGGCCTCTACTGGTATTTGAAAATGATGGTCGATATGTCCAAGCCGGTAATCTAATATTAAATATTCTTTTCTATTTCAGCTTTGTATGTTTTGCATTACGTATGAACTTAGAGGTGTAATGTTTCAACGTTTATATCTACCATACAAATAAATATAGCGATTCCTCAAAAAACAGCCTGTTCATTATTGTTATAATGAAGGCATTTAGTATTATAGATTTGTTAAATTTATCTGCATGAGGATATATTATATTGAAGATTCTGTCAATAATTTATTTTTCCCGGCAACAGCGTCACAGATAATACAGATATGTCAGATGTCTAATTATACCCGTGAACAAATTATTATTATTTGTAAACTTTGTGTCGGGTAGATACTGAAATCGCATGAAGTGCTAATAAGTATTTTTATAATAATAATAATAATTTATTTCAACAAGTAGGGTTTACGAAGTTGTTGTTGTTATATAATAAACACATTTAGTACCGCTATTAAAATACGTATTTCAATAGATATGCGTGAAAAAAGATTAACATTACCTACTCAATAACGGAAAAAATTAAAAATATTTTTAGTTATTGATGTTTTCATTTGCAGGTATCGTATCTTGGGGTATCGGCTGCGCAGATCCTAGGTATCCTGGTAAGTACATTTCACGACAAAGTACGAAGGCTAATCAAGACAAAAAAAATCCAGTATCATAGTTATAGGTACTGAGACGGTAAATTTTCGTGATACGGGTAACTGTTCTTCTGCTAAACTAATGGAATAATAACATTTATTCAGTTTTTACTTTCTCGTATACGTAGTATAGAGGAAGTCTTGTAATCGTCAAAAAAATTTCGTTTTCAACCTCCCTGAGTCCAAAAATACCGTTTTTAGTATTGTGTGTGCGTGTGTCCCTGTGTCTGTGCGTTAGCACAACAACTCGAGTATGCTTAAACTTATTACATCAAAATATAAGGTTTCTATCAACTTTTGAGTCGTCGATCACAAAAGTAAAGCAACCAAGTGCGCGGTCGGTACTCGGATGGGTGACCGAAAATTTAACATGCATGTATGACATCAAAATATTAGGTTTCTATCAACTTTTGAGTCGTTTTCGGTTTACGAAAAAGTCAAGGGGAACCACTCCTGATTTTTTCCATAGAAAACAACGAGTTTGTATGGATATGCGCTTCTATGGACAAAAGTTGAACAGAGCTGAATAAGAATAAGTGTGGATGTCCCTTAACAGGCTTGTGAGAACACAACCAATTTCTTTTGCATTACAAGATGAAATATGCCTAACAACAATCGACTTCAATTAATTTTTTTATATTTTTCAGGTGTTTATACAAAAGTTAGCAACTACGTAGACTGGATAAAACAACATACGACAGATGGCTCTTCGTGTAATTAATTTTTAATAAAGTATATATTATTTTTATTGTTGTTTTGATTATCTACTAGTCGTGACACTTATTATTTTTGTTATTTTAGTCCCTGTAATTAAACGCATCAAATATAATACTCATTATACGATTCAGAATTACTAAAAAATGCATAGTAAAAACGTAACCGAAAATCTATGCGTTCCTTGTATTTCACATCACCGAAATTATACAACCGGTGGTGTTCTGTTTATAATTTGAATGAAAAATGCTCAGTTCAGTCCATGGCGTCAAAAGGAATAGAGATTCCATATGCCACAAACAGTAGTTTCCATGAAGGGTTGGTACCAGGCAGGCGGCCAGCCTTAAAAATCAACAGGCTAAAAACTAATAATTACATATTTCCACACTCACACCAATTATCTAGCTCAAAGAAGTATCATTAAGTACTTGTGTTAAGGATATGGATAACGGACCATTTTTAACATAGAAAATAATATTAACATATTAATTTTTATAATCATAAATAAATATATATAAAAAACACGACTCGTCAATAAATATCCGTGTTCACCACACAAACATTTGATGCTACGGGGATCCAAACCCGGACCGCTTAATGTGTAGGCTGCGATACTGACCACTCCACCACGACGGCATCCATTAAAAAAACTATAGCAGTAAGTTGATAGCAAGGCATGGGGTCCACGTCCGGAAGTCTCCTCGTGGCGGACCCTGGTAACGTGGTGGGAAAACTTTCTCGGCGGGTGGGCTTTTGATGCCAAGTGTGTCCGCTTGGCATTCGAAGTCACATGGCATCGTAGAGTTGTTTTTGTTTTCCCACCACGGCTAGTTCCGGACTGCCCTTTTCCGGATGACCTCGGGTGCGGTCCGATGGCTGCTCCCGGTGTCCTCGTCAGGAGGATTTGCCAGGTTGAGCAGCCGTCGGTGAGGAGGCGGCCTATAAGGCCGGCGTCGGCCAGCGGCCTACAGGGTCTGGCGTTAGTCGGTAGCCCCTGTGGACTGCTGGCCACCAATTGGTGCACAAGGAATGCCTAGACGGGCAGCGTTGGGACGGTCTCGGTGTAGTTGCGCTCACGTGCGCGGAGGTCAGGCCGGGGAGGATGTTTAGTGGGTATGGAGGGAACGCCTTTACCTCGAGTCCCACATATCCCATATCGTCCCTGCGGGGTGGTGCCAACCGCAGGCACCACCCCGCAGGGACGATGCGTAAATGCATTTGACCTCCCCGACAGCAAAAAAAAAAGGCATATTGATGCACCGACCTCAAATAAATTAGGATCAGGGTAGGACAAAGACCGGTGTAGCGATTCCGGTAGTGTGAAGTGGAAGGAATGAATCTTAGATGAATGTTTGGTCTGTCGAGCACAGCTAGACTAATTTAATAATTTATCTAAGGAATTATCTATTTACAAAATAGCAATTGCTTAAGAAATGCCCAGTATACATACGTGTATATAAATTCATTCGACGTAGCAATGTCGACCTAATTAACATACAATGTCATCTAAGTTCAAGATCTGCATTACTTAATGCAATTGGAATTATATATTGTCCACGCACTAACAATGATCTGAAAATCTTTTAAAAACACAATCTTGCGTTGAAACCATTAGTGTGGAACTCAAAAACAAATAAGATGGCAGCCAGTGTTGAGTGCGATTCTATAAATTCTAAAAATGAATCGGAAGAAACAAATTCGCCAGCCATCTATATAGGGACAGATTATTCATATAAGCATCAAATTGTGTGGAAAAATGCCATTGGATTTTTATTACTTCACTTATTGAGTTTATGGGGACTCTACATTATGTTCACTGGGGGTGTTCAACTGAAAACGGTTTTATGGAGTAAGTAGCTTTTTTTTATTTTTTAATATTACAATTATTTTTGCAGTATCCTATTGCGACTAAGACCTCCCAAATAAAAATATTTTTAAGTCTTTGCTTACGTAATTACAAACAAACTCACAAGCTAACAAATTTAACCTCTTTATAAAATTACTAGTGATTCCCGGCGTCTTCGCTCGCGCCAATGTCGGTTATGAATTTACATTTAAATAATTTGTTTTTATAACTTTTAGTGCTGTTCGTCATGTACTGGTCAGCTGAAGGCATCACTATAGGAGCCCATAGACTGTACACACATAAATCATTTAAAGCTTCTCCTCTGGTACGAGCTATCCTTATGATTCTACAAACTACCGCTGGACAGGTAAGTTTTCAAATAACAGGTCTTACCTAACCTATCAAATTGATTTTTTTTATACAGTTTTATTAATCCAATATGGCGGACGGCCCAAACCAGACTAATTATTTTTTGTGCACTCCCATGATATGGGTAAGAGTGCTAAGAGGAAACAAAAAATAAACTTTATTCCAAATCCAAAATTGCGGACCGCCCAACATGGAAGACTTCTTATTTTTTAGCACTATCTTAAGTATATACATAAGTATATAATGAAAAGGTTTTCTGTGAACGATACGACTAACCTGACTAAAAAAAATATATAAAAACATTTTTAAAGACAAGCTTTTATTCAAATGCTCTAAAAAGATAAAAATAAAATAAACTTTAAATGTTACAATAGCTGGTCGCAAGATTTACTTGTGTAGATAAACAGCGATAGAATCAGCAAAGAGATAGTAAATAAACGATGATCGAAGTAAATATCGCTATAAGCTTTTATAACATATATAATTTATTTTATTTTCTGCTCATCTAAACATAAGCTTATATTTAAAAATGTTTTGTAATGAAGCTTCTATGCGAACGTTCCTCGCATAGAGTGGCCGCGCTCGCTGCGTAGCTATTCGAGCCGTGCTAAGCATCAGATTTTACAGTTACACGAAGGATCGGTACCTACACGAGAGCGTCAAATTTAGTACCGTTACACGATATATTTCAAAAAAATTCTCTCCCTCGACTAAAATGCTCTTACAATTGTACCTATAATAAACATTCATGGCGCTATAGCACCAATTATTTGTGCAAAAATATAATTTTTAACGCTTAGTTTCTACGTTTTATGCTATAAAGCTTCGCTTCTTTCGTGCGTCCCTAGACGGCACTGTTTTATTTTTTCATAGAAAATTATTTTTAATTTTTTAGTCAGTTTAGTCGTTTTATTCTCAGCAAACCCTTTCATTAGATACCCATATTGTGGCAATGCCTAAAAAATAAGTAGTCTTCCATCTTGGGTGGTTCACAATTTTGGTCTTGGAATAAAGTCACTTTATTTTTCGTATTTTTATTAGCAAACTTTTTTTGTTTCAAAATAGATTTTCGTGTGAAGTAAACTTTAAGATCAAACTCAATTTTTCATCAGATCAAAAATTATGGCGTAATATATAAAAGAAATGATTGTATCTATTTAATTGATTCAGAAACCAATTCCAAGCAAACTACTTTCAGGGTTCATATTATTTCTGTTACACATATAGTCCAGATTCACATTTCTTTGTTTATATACTTAAAATTGTAGTTTGTTATTTTTTGTAGAACTCAATGTTTATCTGGTGCCGCGACCATAGACTTCATCACCGTTATTCCGACACTGATGCTGATCCACACAATGCTAAGCGGGGTTTCTTCTTCAGCCACATTGGATGGCTCATGACCAAAAAACACCCTCTGGTGATAGAGCTAGGCAAGAAGATCGATATGTCTGACCTTCAAGCAGATTGGATGGTTATGTTCCAGAAAAAGTAAGTAGAAAAGTCAAAGTATAAGTTTATGGTCAGAATAATAACTAAATGTCATAAACCCGATATAAACGTGATACGCAAAAACTTCGAAAATAATCTAGTCGTGTTCAAACACGGAGTTTGGTTAAATAGTCTTTCACCCGTATTCACAAACACTACTATGAGATCACTGGACAGATGGATAAGAAACGAACCAATCAGAGAGCTCTATTCAACGCAATGGCCGTGAATTCTGTGATTGGTTAGTTTCTTATCCAAGTGTCGAGTGATCTTATAGTAATGTTTGTGAATACGGGTGTTTATGTTCAAGTGAAGAAATGCGTCCTTTCGCGAAACGGGGTGGTCTTGGTAGCATTCTTTCCAGTCTATCGTTCTTTACTACATTGCAAGCTGACCGTTTGTTAAGGCATCCGCCTTAACAAACGGTTGACCGAATCGCAAAATGTCGTAAGTTCAAGACCTGTTTTGCCGCATTTAGTCAAATGATCTTTTCTAGTAATATTTAGTATATTATGTTAAAATATAATTAAATGCTTTAAAAAATAGAAAATTTAAAAAATCAAGTTGACTTGGAAAATTTTCACCATTCAGTCTAATCTAAGGGATCTATCACACAGAAGAGCGGTCACGCATTCATGCGTTCAGCGTTCACGAGCCTGTGTCGGTATGTCTTAGTATTGCCATAGCATAATAACTTGCCGAGTTTCTTGTACCAGCAAGAAAGGAGGAAGAGGCGTGGTTCTGAGAAGAACCCTAGTAGTGGTAGACTCTTAAACCGATAGAATCAAAATTGACTTTCATAAGTGTACAAATTGTACCTAAATGAATAAAGAAATTTGGACTTTGACAATACAACGAACGCAAAACTGACCGCTTGAACGCTTGACCGCGTGACCGCCTCCTGTTATCAGACAGGATCCCTAAAAATTCCTTTCTTTCTAAGGTACTACTATTTGTTATACTTCCTCTTCGCCATATTTATCCCGGTTTGGGTGCCAGTGCGATTCTTCGGTGAGCCTTGGCTGGAAGCAACTATGGTGGTATACTTCGCCCGCTATATTCCTATGTTAAATGGCACTTGGCTCGTAAATAGCGCCGCTCATCTTTACGGAACTAGACCTTATGATAAGTGAGTAAAATTGTTTTTCTATAAATATACTGCGTACCACATAACATTATCAATAATCCTACCAATATCATAAGCGAGAAAGTTTGTATGGATGTACTAGTTGTCGCCCGCGGCTTCGCTCGCATTAATGTCAGTTAAATTATAGCCTATAATGTTATTCTGATTTATGAGCTATATTACTGTAAAGTTTCATTAAAATCCGTTCAGTAGTTTTTACGTGAAAAAGTAACAAACACGCATACAGACACCATCCATACATCTTTACACCTATTAATATTATAAACGTGAAAGTTTGTATGGATGGATTTTCACGAGTCAAGGTCGTTAATGTTTTCATTTAAGTTTATTTATAAAAATATCTAATTGTATCTATTTGTCTGTTATCTATCAGTAGTTACTAATGATATTTCATTTCATTTCTAAGCATTAGTTATTTTTCTTGTTTTTAAATAGGTACTTTTCACCTTAACATAAAGAGCTGCATTACCTCATACATCCTTGCAATTAAAACAAATCGTCATTATAAATTGAGTATTCCCGATAATTAACGCAAATTAGATGTTTACCTATTAAAGTTACAATGTCAAATGCATTGTTTAATTTCTATATGTTGCACAACTTGACTCGCATTGTTATGTATTTACAATTAGTCACCAGTTCAGCACTGGATTTTATGTATCCATTAACTGTGTCTACAATGCTATCACGGCAATACCCACGTATGCAGTTCTGCGCTCACTGGTTATGTGTATATCAGACAACTATACTATAACTTATTTTATAAATTTATTTTAAAAAATATTTTGAACTTGACTTGATGTTCTTCAGTAGTAAGTAAAGTTTATATCAACTTGAACTCTACTATACTTTTCAATACATAGTTCGCAATGAGTTAAAGAGGTTTCTATTGACATGCACATAATACAATATTAGCATAATCAAAAGGAGAGATAATTAGGTACGGTCGGTCTCAGAAGTAGATTTACACTTACTAGATTGGAAGCCTTTATTGTAGGCTGCTTTCAGCGATAAGATATTATGAGCTTTTCTGTGCAATAGCTTCTGTAGCCGACTGTACGTGCGTGAAAATAGAGATTCTCGGTACTTCACTAGCTATCTTAGCATTCGAATGACCTACAACTCCCACTTAAGGGCCATGACATACTTAAAAGCACCTCGCTTTTCTATGAACGCTACGAAATGGTTCCTAAACGTAGCGCATTGCCTCTTTTTCATAGTAAAAATAGTTCCCTTTCCGATCTGATAAGTGTAATAACTGTACGTTTTCCTTCTTTTTTAAATTCGCCATACATTTAAAGCTATTTTGAAAAAAGAACTTGAATTTTAAAAAAAAACGTAAACGTACACGTACAGACATAGTTTTTTAGTATGTTAAGAACATTCTTAAAATTTCATTTAGATCTGATCAGAACGAGGGGTTCGAAAACTTTTTCCCAATTTGTGTTTTTTTGTACCTATAAAGACGGTGAGCGCCATACCTACTATCATCGGACGAGTTTTTTTATATTTACATAAAAATACCTTTTCAGAAACTTACAACCCGTAGAGTCTTGGTTCGTCTCTTTTATAAGTCAAGGCGAGGGTTGGCATAATTACCACCACGCGTTCCCTTGGGATTACAAAGCGGCTGAACTGTCTACAAAATTGAATGCTTCCGCACAAATCATTGAATTTCTGGCTAGTATTGGGCATGCCTATGACCTGAAGACAGCTTCTGCAGAAATGGTAAGATTTTGATTCTTAGTTCGGATATTTTGCTAACTCTTTTGTAGCGTAATAATATTTTCATGTGTTAAGCTACATTATGAGAACTGTTAGACCATTATAATAGGTATTTCGAAATTATTATAAATTCTGTCACGCATTTAAGAATTAAATTAAATTCCTTAAAGAATTAAATTATAATAAAATGTTGGTTATGTATTTACGATAAAACATTCACATCTATTATTGATAATTATCCTTTCGAACCCGGTTTCGTAACACTTTGCAGCGTTCGTGGTGACGGGATGATGTGGTCATACCACCATAATAACAAAATGTGAAATCTAGTTACACGCGAGTTAAATGCGTAATTTTTTTTTTACAATGTGCAGTGCTCGCGCAAATCTAAGAGGGTTCTATTTGCTCGATAGTTTCTTTACTTACAAATTGAACTTGAATTACAGGTCAAAAACAGAATCAAAAGAACTGGAGACGGTACCCATTATGCCCTTGGTACTGATGAGGACAAAGCAGCGGTGAAGGCTGTTGGTATACTACACCCACTGAATCCAACGTACACAGTAACTTACGATGCTCCCAAAGCCACACTTAAAATTAATGGTTTACCGTTATACCACGAAAAAGATATTTTTAATTTTAACTCAAAAAGAAACGTTGGTATAAAATAATAAGCGACCATATTCTTTAATTTAATTGTATTGTTAAAAAAGTGATGAATTTGAATCCTAGCTAGTAATAATGTGGTATTAATTTAATTAGATAGATTTTACAAGTGAATAAAAAGTATGCTTTTTAAAATAAGTTTTAGTTTCTTCCTTTCCATCTCATCTTTTAAGAACCCAACAGTGACTGATTACTCAAGTTTCGTTTTAAAACATTATTGTTAATATAATTAGACACACGTACAATCAGAACGTATGTGACTATAAATCCATCCAGTGTGTTCTGAGATCCGAGTGTAAAGAGGAGGAGAACTGTCCAGACATGAGGCTTGGGAGACAACGCCTAAGAGACGGAAAGGCGTTGACGAAGTCCAGCGGGCCATAACTGGAGCTCCTATGTCATCCTGAGAAAGAAACAATACATAGACAATACTAATTTGAGAAGCTATGGTAATTTGTAAATTATCATAGCTTCTCAATGTGAAATGGTACCGTCTATCTATCTCGCTAGCGTTAGTATGCTCTTTCTCTTTCACATTGCTGATCTACAGTTTCCTATATCTATGGTAGGAACCACCACCACCACAACAGCTCATAAAATGTCCCCACAGAGGGGCTCGAGCCTACCCCACATTAGGGGCGATTAGGACTTAGTCAACCACGCTGGCCAAGGGCGGGTTGGTCGACTTCACACACAACCTAAGAATTTCTTCCTAGGTGTGTGCAGGTTTCCTCACGATATTTTCCTTCACCGTAAAAGCGTCGAATAAACGTACATGTATATGAATTTAAAATTTGAAAACATATTGGTACGTAGCGGGGTTCGAACCGGTGCCTCCCGGGTGGGAGACAACGCTCTTACGCACTACGCCACCGACGCTTCATTAAAATAATGATTGGTAACAATAAATTTGTAGCAATAAAAATATTGCTATGGACATTAATAAAATCGTGGTAGCAACCAGCTCTAACAACAACCAAACTGAGTACAAATTAATACTCTAATGGGGATTGAACCAGGGACCTCTGGATTTGATTTCGATAGACATGACAAGCTCATAACGAGAAGAATGAAATGTGTAGAGAAGGATAAAATTCACTTACTTTACATACAATACTCTTCGTGCCCAAAGGACCAAGACAGCCCTTGTCGAGCGTTAATAAGTCTATGATGGAGAAACAGGATCTCCTTGGCAGCATTGGTAGATGGGTGACGCGAGGGGAGCAGGATGAGTTTCCAGAATGTTCTGCCCATGACACTACTAATGCAGAACGTCCGCTTTCCAAGTAACCTATGTAAAAGGCGTAATAATATTAAAGCGCCACTTAGGTTTTATACATGTAAAAAGAAAATTCCATACTATCGATCACGATAATTAAATCATTAGGAGCTCTACCATCTTTCGTAGATATGCTCATAGCAGACGACACACTTTTCGATAAAATCTTTACTAGGCGCATAAAATCCTGTATTATTTAGGTATAAGCAGAGAAGTTCAACTTAAAAGTTCATGTCGCAGCCTGGATCTCACAAAAAATCGAAAAAGACCTTTGAATGCGCTTATTGTTACAACTGATTATACTTATCATTCCACCTAATAGTAATGCATTGAAGTACTTTTATTCTGTTCTTATTCGTAAATCTAAATAATTGTCAATTCATGCCTAATTTTTAGAACGTAGATGTGGAAAAAAATCCTTTACCAAATGGTAGAATAGTTTAAGTACTTGAAGAATAAGAGATAAAAAGAAATAAATGAGAAAACTCACCATAAAAAGGCAAACAAATCGGCGACACGAACTCATTAAAAGCAACCGTATGCCTCAAATAAATAATAGCGATATCATTGTCTCCATTACTGGGAGAGTACCCGGGATGGACGACCAATGAGGAGACGCTGCTGACGAGAGCTGGGCTGCCGTCCCCACAGCGGTCGTGGGATCCCAACGTCACTGTCAAGTTGCTCGCTGCTAAACTAAAACATAAAACAAAATCTTTGCATTTAAAATAGTAATTATCAGTGGAGTTTCTCCCGAGTTCTTGTTGTAAAAACACGTGTTGAGAGACTTCATTTTTAAGCCAAAATAACCGTACAATTTTTGTTACTTTCGTTACATTTTCACTTAACATTGGCAAAATTAATTAATGTGACGCGACATCATTAATTAAGAGTAGAATAGAATAGTAATTAGCATTGCTATTTTATTAAATGTTATTTTTTCTTCTTTCTATCAAAATCCTGGAAACTTACAACTAAGTTACCAGGATTTTGATAACACGATGCGATTCCTTTAGTGTATCCAGTGAACCTATTGTTTCTTATTACGTCACAAACTAATTAGTAATTCAATTTTCATTCATTCATTGCTATTATGTATAATTATTGCCATCCTGCATTAAGGAGTACATCCACAGCAATCAATCAAACTGACTATGTGGTTGCTGGCCATGCTTTTTGTAAGAAAGTTATGAAGTAGAATAGAATAGAATAGATCTTTATTTGGTACAAATTAAAAACAACATTACACACAAAACTTAATATAAAACAGATTGTACCAAAAGGGTCTCCGCTCAGTATATGCCGTGGCAAGGTTTACCACGACACTGGTTTTCTGTGGAAGCCTTTTGGTGACAGACAAGTGCATTGTCGTTGTTAAAACCATCTAGAATTCTTGTCAACTCATAAAGATACATAGATTTTCATTTAGAGTCTGTATTTTTGTCAAACCAAACAGTCATTATTGTTAACGATAAGTTCGAATTATAAACAGTATTTTAAAGACCTAAATAGTGCCGAAAAAAATATTTTTAAACAATATTAAAAATCAATGAGTTGAATGTTGGACATACAATTTATTATAGTTGTAAAGAAACAGTACAACAGTTACAAATCTATAACAATGAGAGAAAAATGTTTTTGAAATATCATCTTACTTGGAAACCAGAATGAAACAAAGCAGGCGAAAAACAGAAGCAAAAAAAATTACTATAAAATTACACAAACTTAAGTAGAAAACGAAAAACAATAAAAGTTAAACAAATCAAGTCTTGTCAAGTGAAAACATAAACAAGTTCAAGGTTTTTCTTTAAAAAAACCTAAATTAAAATCACAACGAACTCTGAGCAAATCAAATCATAATCTTATTATTCTTATCAACCGACTTCAAAAAAGGAGGAGGTTCTCTATTCGACTGTATGTTTTTTTTTTTTTTGTATGTATGTTCCGCGATTACTCCGTCAATTATGAATCGATTTTGAAGATTCTTTTTTCGTTAGGACGGACATACTCCAAAGGTGGTCCCGTATAAATTATACCGAAATTGGTTTAGTACTTTTTTCTTAAAATGATAATTTCATTGGGGATGAAATAATAATATCGTCCACGAACACAAAAATAATGTAATTTTTTTTTTTTGAACTTGCTATTATTTAATATGCAATAGTGAAATTTTGGTTAGTAGGTCCAATAGTCAACACATAAACTATGACAAATTATTTTATGAACTTAAGTTAAATAACTAGGTTCATAGTTCATTAACTTACCATTCATTTTGAATGAATGGCAGGCATTTGTAATGAGCTATAGGTCTTTTTTTTTTTTTTTTTTTTTCCGGTTCCGGTGCTCGAAACGTCAACATCGCTAATTGCAGCTCTTAAAATTATTGTGCTTAAAAATAATTTAGTAACTATTTGACACTGTGAATAGTAAAAAACGCAATTATTAGTGCTGTGGAACTGTGAAACTATTGATTTTGCAAAAACCGTGACACTAAAATATATTACACCAAATAAGAATCAACAACAGGATTGAGGTTAGATAGTGTGAAGAAACGTCAGTCGTCATAGCTATAACTGTCATCTCGACAGTACCACAAGAGTGTTGCCAACAAGAAATTTAAAATTGTACTATTTCCGCCGCTACGTTCCATTTTACGTAAAAAAAAAAAAAAAAAAAAAAAAATAACAATGGAAGACCAATTCCAATTATTATTTGAAAAAATGAAAAGTGAAATGCAAAAACAGACAGCTGAATTGAAGGAGACTATAACCAATTCAATAATGGAAAAAATGGGCGAAAATCTAAAACCTATTATAGAAGAAAATAAAAACCTAAAAATTAAAATAGAAAACCTTGAGAATGAGATAGAGTATTTGAAAAGTGAAAGAAAGCAAAACAATATAGTTATTTTTGGATTGAAAGAGGAAGAAGAATCTACGACAGAGCTAATGCAAAAGGTAAAGAAGATATTTAATAAAGACTTAAATGTAAACATTGAAGAGTACGAAATAAACAAAATTTTTCGCCTTGGAAAGAAAAGATCTGATGAAAAGCCGAGACCTACTCTACTTTCTTTTGTCAATGTATGGAAGAAGAATGAAGTTATGAAAGTCCGAAAAAATCTCAAAGATCTTTATATCACAGAGGATTATTCAAAAAAAGTTCTTGAAAAGAGGAAAATGCTGCAAACTCAATTAAAAGAAGAAAGAGAGAAAGGAAATTTCGCATATCTTAAACACGACAAGCTTATTATAAAGGGGAATAATATAACCAACGACAAAAGAAAAAGAGAAATATCTACGTCACCACGTGACCATATTCAGACTAAGAAACAAGTGTGTACGCCATCACAAAATAATAGGCGTAATGCTTTCGATATCATGAGAGGCAGATCCAACTCCCTCTCCTCGCATACGGCGGATAACAAACAATAACAATTAGCTATCGGCAACCGGAAAACGCAACAATATAGGAATGTAGAATACGAAATAACCAGAAACCACAAATCTCCCCCAAGCCGATTGGTCCTCGTGGGGGAAAATGACCACGACCCTCTAAAGATAGAAAATAACAGGAAAAAGAAATTAAAAGACATATATATAGCAACTATAAACTGTCGATCACTAGGGACTACAGAAAAACTACAAGAACTGGAACTAGCATTAGATGAAATAAAATGGGACATAATTGGTATAAGTGAAATGAGAAGATATGGGGAAAGAATTGAAGATCATGGAAAATATATATTACACCATATAGGAGAGACGCCCGGATTATACGGTGTCGGATTCATGATTAAAAGGAACCTTGCCAAAAATATACAAGAAGTAAGAGGGATTTCAGAACGGATTGCACTTCTCACATAAAATTACCTATAGATGGTGAGGGGGAACAAGAATGGTCTATAATCCAGGCATATTCGCCCACCGAATCAAATAAAAAAGAAGACATAACAAAAATCGAAAAATTCTATGATGTACTAAGATGCACTATAGCAAATACATCCAAAAACATAATAGTTATGGGCGACTTCAATGGACAGATTGGCAAACAAAAAAGAGGAGAAGAATATATCATAGGAAATCATGGGTTTGGCAACAGAAGTAAGAACGGCTCACGACTAGTATCCTTTGCTATAGAAAATAAATTAAGCATCCTGAACAGTTTTTACAAAAAGAAACCTTCAAAAAAATGGACATGGATTTCTCCTAACGGCCTGTATAAAAACGAGATTGACTATATAATGTCTAACAACAAAAAAGTTTTTAAAGATGTGACAATTTTAAATAATTTTACTTTTAACTCAGATCATAGAATGATTAGAGCAAAATTATCAGCGACACGTGGTAAAAAAGCAAGGAAATTTTACAACGGTATGAAAGCCCTTGAATGCACAGGTAGTTCTGATTTACTTCTCAACAACATCAAAATGTCCCTACAAATAGAAAGAAAAGAATGTATATCGATCCAACAAAAATACGACAGTTTCGTTAGTCAATTATATACAGAAACTAAAAAAGTAAACCTCATTGGCAAGAAAGAGATATCGTTTAAGATTAAGCAATTACTACAAGATCGGAAAGAACTTATAAGCCAAGGGAAGAATAAAAATAATCGTCTAAGGATAACAGAAATAAGCAAAAAGATTAGCGAACAACTAAGAAGAGAAAGAAAAACAAAAAGATTAACAACACTAAGAAACTATATAGAAAAAACTGGAGGAATAAAAAAGGCACTGAAAGAGATGAATTACAAAAAGGATTGGGTTCCAAATATGAAAAACAGAAAAGGTATACAGACCAGTAAAAGACCAGAAATACTATCAATTGCTACGGAATACTATCAAAATCTATACCAAAGCTCAAAAGGGGAAAGAATAAGAAAAGAATATAATTCAGTTAATACAGATGAAATAAAACCAATTTTAAAAGAAGAAACAATAACAGCTATCATGACACAAAAATTGGATAAGGCACCTGGATCAGATTTAGTCACAAATGAATTACTAAAGACTACGCTACCAGTGATAGCCCCGAAACTTACAGAATTGTTCAATGAAATCTTAGAAACGGAAATCATCCCGGTGGACTGGACTAGATCGACAATCATACTGCTTCACAAAAAAGGAGACAAGGGTGATATAGGAAACTACAGACCGATCAGCTTAATGTCCAATATTTATAAGGTATTTTCAAAAATCATATTAAAAAGAATTACCAATACACTAGAAGAAAACCAACCTAAGGAGCAAGCTGGTTTCCGAAGCAAATTTTCAACTATAGACCTTATCCACACACTAAGACAGATTATACAAAAATATAAAGAATATAATAAAATATATCACATAGGCTTCGTTGACTTTAACAAAGCGTTCGATACATTAGAACACGAGTATATATGGGACGCTCTTGGAAGACAAGGGGTGCAAGAAAAATATATAAAAATAATTAAAAATGTATACTCAGCGAGCACAGCACAAGTTAAACTTGAATCTAAGGGTAACGAATTCCCTGTCAGAAGAGGTGTGCGTCAAGGAGATCCGATATCACCTAAACTATTTACAGCAGTGCTAGAAATGATCTTCAGGAACCTAAACTGGACCAAAAAAGGCCTAAACATAAATGGTGAAAATATTAGTCATCTACGCTTCGCTGATGATCTGATTTTATTCTCAGAGGACGCGGGAACCCTGGGACTAATGTTACAGCAATTATCTGATGAAAGCAGTAAAGCCGGCCTTACAATGAATCTAACCAAAACCAAAACTATGACGAATTCCCAAAATATAGAAACTATAATAGTAAATAATAAAGAAGTAGAATGTGTAAGAGAATATATATATTTAGGCCAACTTATATCCACAGATGATTGTATGAATAATGAAATAGAAAGAAGAATAACGAATACATGGAAACGGTTTTGGTCTCTAAGCGAAATAATGAAAGATAAAGATATGCCGATGCACGGAAAAAAGAAAGTATACGAAACATGTATTATGCCATGCTTATTATACGGGTGCCAGACATGGGCACTTACAGAACGACTGGAAAATAAACTTAAAGTCTGCCAAAATGCAATAGAGAGGAGTGTATTAGGGATAAAAATAAGGGACAGGGTGAAATTACAAGAAATTCAAAAGAAAACAAAATTTAAAAAAGCACACATTGTTTACAGACAGTTAAAATGGCGATGGACAGGGCATATGATAAGAGAGAGTAAAGAGAAATGGACTAGGTTAGTAACAGAATGGTATCCAAGAGATAGCAAAAGAAGGAGAGGTAGACAAATCAAAAGATGGAAAGATGATTTAAAGAAAATAGCTGGTCCGGTGTGGACCCGTTTAGCAAGAGACAGGAACACCTGAAAATCTTTAGAGGAGGCCTTTGTCGACAGACAAGCTGTTACAGACAAACATCTAGTTGCCGATACTAATTAAGCGTTTTAGGACAATACATACATCATAATATTCGTAGTTATAAGTAAGAAGCATTAAAAGCTTAAGTATTCATCAATTTAGTAATTGTAAGAAGGATAACAGCAATAAAGGCTATTTTATTTTTTATTTATTTTTATTATAGGTCTGAGACGTGATATTATTTGTTAACCGACTTAAAAAAAAGAGGAAGTTCTCTATCCGACTGTTTTTTTGTGTTTGTTACCTGATTACTTCGTCAATTATGAGTATTACGACTCGGATTTTAATGATTCTTTTTTAGGTACGTCAAGATCAGAGATGGCCCGTATAAATTGTATCGATATAAATTCGATCCTTTTTGAACAAATCAGTAATAACAAAAAAAACGTTTTAGTTAAAGTTTCCATTAAGTTTTAATGAGCGCCTAGTAGGCCTATCCGTTTTCAATAAAATATACTTTATTTCCACTAAAAATAATAAAATAAAATATTTTTAGCAAAAAAATAGGACAATCGACTTCAATGCGTACAAATTTAAACTAAAAAGTAAGAAATAAATAATATTTTTATGAAGTAGTTGAAAAGAGCGTCATAGAAAACTAAGGAAAGTATTGATACATATTTATAATTCTTTATTTATAATTCATACTCCGATGTATTTGGAGTCGGTGCCAGCCTAAGCAAAATAAACTTACCTAATAGATACGAGCTTGATTAATCCATTAACTATACATAATAATGAATGATGAAGATAAGAAATAATCCGCCGCTCCGGGAAGTTCGAAAATTGGAAACACTATCCTCCTTGGCTAGCTGGCACCGGCTCCAAATATATCGGAGTATGAATTATAAATAAAGAATTATAAATGTGTATCAATACTTTCCTTAGTTTTCTATGACGCTCTTTTCAACTACTTCATAAAAATATTATTTATTTCTTACTTTTTAGTTTAAATTTGTACGCATTGAAGTCGGTTGTCCTATTTTTTTGCTAAAAATATTTTATTTTCATTACTTTTTTGCAATCTAGCTATACATAGTGAGTACCTAATCACTTACCCGTAAACTGGTGAAGCTGCCGTCACAACGTGTCTATTTGATATCAGTGAACCTCCGATGCTGTCTGTGCCTATATTGATAGTAGCCAGCCACGGGAACTGGTGAGGAGTTGCTATTTCCCCTCCAAGTAATCTCCCAGCTCTAACGGTATCAGATATCGGTCTAGACATGCCACATCCTGTACCGAAGTTGATGAACAGTACCAACGTTTTTTTTTATAAAATCAAAATAATTGTAGTACATGTGTGATTTATAGTCAACAACAGAAATAGATTCTCAGAAACGAAAAAAAAGTCCTGAATTCAATAAAAGAAAAATCTTTGTAGATCGGTTTAAATTACTAAAATTACACTCCTCATGTTAATGCGAGAAATCGTTTGTGATACTGATAAACATAATATCAGAGCAATGATTTATTGAATTTGATTATATAGTTGTAAAATTAAAGCATAAAATATTTTTTTTAATTTTAAAAACCAGAAAAAGGTTAATAGGCTGAAGATGCTTTAAATAATTTCTTGATATTTTAACAACTCTAATAAAAATGCCGCAGTAATCATGTTAAGAAAAACACACAAAAACAAAAACTCTAACAATTTAATAGTATGATAATTTTTGATGTTGCAGTGGTATCAAATTAAAGGTTGTGCAGGGTTTTTTTATTGTGTGTGTGCACACGTGTGTGCAAAGGGCCTTGGTTGTAAAGTGAAACTTAAAATTTATTATAATATCTAGTAATCATGATTAACATTCTACTTACGACAGAAACAAAATCTCTGGAATCCAAATATGTTAAACAAACCAGATCCAGTCGCTGCCTAAAGGAAAAATGTTAATATTAATTTCAAAGGTTAACCACTCATGAAAAATTTTGTTTGTAGGTATCGCAAAAGTGCAGCAACTAAATGCTCGGTCGATATACGGATGGTTAACCAGAAAATTTTCATTAATTTTCTTTATTGTCTCGGAAAGCACGTTATAGAGTTGTGTATTTTTTTGTTTTGGTCCGGCGTATTTTCGAGATTAACCTTCCAGCGGTCGCACGCGGTCTGTGAGACCGCAACGAACTTATTTTACTTATTTTTTGTTGACTGTAAAAAAAATAGAGCACCCCGCTTTCGTGATATCCTCGGAGGGGTTGATAACGTAGTCTCAGTACCCCAGTTATGTTCATCGCAAGCGCTAGTGTTCCTATGTTTATATTTGCCGTTTCAGGTTCCGCGCGCAACTGGTATTGGTACTTGAAAAACACCCTTGAATATATTATTTAGAACTATAGTAAACCATGGGGTTTACTATAGTTCTAAATAATATATTCAAGGGTGTTTTTCAAGTACCAATACCAGTTAGTGTAGTGTTAATTTTTATGGAAAAATTAACACTACAAAATAATTTTTTATTTAGTTTACTTATTATATTGATTACTAGCTGTCCCAGCCACGCGTTGCTGTGGTAATTTCATACTACTGTCCTATAACATTGATATTGGAATAAAAAAATGAGAACTACTTATCAAGATAAAAACTATCATATCTCTCAAGTTGAAACAAAACAGATATTTTAAAAAAAATCGGATCGTGACAGACTATTAAACTATGATGTACAAAATAAAAAGTTATTGCCAATTACTTATATTATCTACACAAATAATAAATTCATTTATTACAATATTATAAAATATGCAGTCGTCTTCTAAAACCAGATGTCTAAAGTTGCGGAATCACAGACCGCGTGCGGTGGTGTGACTAGTGTTAGTTAATTAGGTGCACTAAAATGTACAAATTTTGTAAGGAGTCTAGGAGACGTATATATATTTTTTTTTAATTTATGTTCTTAATGTTAACGCGTGATAATTATTCTAAAATAGGTACCTAATGGTAACTGGACTGTACCTAAAATTGCATGGTACCACTGGCGGACTGAGGGATGTCTATAAATTAATATTACTACTAAACTTAGGTATATACTCACAGAAAACTGGATGTAGTAAAAACAAAACAATATTAACAAAAGCATTGCTGCGTCGACCTCATCAGTTGGGCTACGAATGGTAATTACTTAATAATTTAATGATCACCTCACAATGTATTTCCCAAACATTAACAAAATGTGAAGCAATCATGCGGGTACTGAATTTTGAAAGGGAGAGAGTTTTATGTAGGACTGTTGATAAAAAAGAACCTTCATAATTTATCTTATGTGTATTCTTTATTTAAACTATATACGAGTAATTACGAACTCTAATTAATAAAAAAATATTTATGTTATTATTTATATGGCACACTGAGTTTTAATAAAAAATAACCAAATTTAATGAGGTTTGCCTGTTAGTTTTCAAACCATGTATATTTTAATGTAACTCTTTCGATTTTAAAACCATCAGGCGCAAAAGAACTAAGTGTTTGCCTTTTACAAATAAATAATAAATTATTATTATTTTTCAAATACAAAGAATTAGAAGTAAAGTGTTTGGAGATAAAGTTTAATATAAAAACAACAGTACTGAAAAAAGTTTACGTCACAATGTCAAATGAAAATAAAAGAGATTTCCGAGCATATTTTGGTTGCAAGTACCTACATAGAAACGTTCAAGAATAGTAAGGTTAATAATCACAGTACATAAATAATATTTCCCTTAGTAAGTACAATAAAAAAATCCAAAGATAAGTTAAATACAGATGTTTAGTCGGCACAGTAGCATCCTTGACGTGCGTTGTCTCGAATCCAGTCTAAATATTTGGTCACCCTTGTGTACACACCGGGGTAACCAGCGCGGCCACAGCCGACGCCCCAGGATACCACTCCTGAAATGAAAAAAAAAACGTTTGTGTACAATCAAATTCTAAAAACCCCTAATTATAAAAAAACATGGACCAAAATTAGTCGTGATTTAAATGATGTTGTCATTTTTATTTGCAGAATGAAAGACAGAGTTAGCATCAGTTTTAAAACACGACTAACTTTAGTCCACGTTTTGTAATAAGGGGGAAATCGTTCTCCATCCAAGATTTAAATAACTTATCATTTGACATACTCGTATTCTCTATAAATTAAAAATAAGGTTACCTGTTAGAAAGCGGAGTGGCCATAGAAATTTTCAATTTTCGCCCCTTGGGAAATACTTGAACCAATTATAAATAAAACAACTTTTACGGATTAAACTCGCGTGTAATTAGATTTTACATGAGTGTTCCGTTTTACGCAAACGGAGCTCACGGTGTCATTAGGTCTTCCTGTGTGATGGTTTGCTTGAGTTTTAATAATTTTAATTACTGGATCCCAAGCAGGGGGTACGGCCCAACCATCTTGTCTATTGAAATTTCGTTTCGCGCCTATGTTTTATGTCAGCTAGTCTGCAGTGTGTGAACATACCCTAGAAGGGCCCAAACATTATATAAGGTTCGATAAACCACACATTCTCGCCAAGGAACGTCGATACATCCCAAGGATGTTGCGCGAGGCTATTGAAATAAAGAAACACCCAAATTTCAATAGAGAAGATGGTTGGGCCGTACCATCTGCTTGGGATCCAGTAAGTAATTAAAATTATTAAAACTAAAGCAAACCACCACACAGCAAGACCTAATGACACCGTGAGCTCCGTTTGCGTAAAACGGAACACTCATGTTAAATCTAATTACACGCGAGTTAAATCCGTAAAAGTTGTTTTATTTATAATTTGTTCAAGTATTTCCCACACCATTAATAATTAAAGTGACGGTAGATTTAACTATTTCAAAAAATATGATAACCTACATCTTTAGTCATCTCGTGACCACGAACGCTGTAAAGTGTTACGAAACGTCGGGCAATAATAACATCATGTAAAATCTAATTACACGCGAGTTAAATCCGTAAAAGTTGTTTTATTTATAATGTGTAGTGCTCGCGCAAATCTAAGAGAACATTACTTGAACAAATAAAATCGAATGCCAAAACCTTTAGGAGAATTGTCGATATCAAGAATAACAACCCCAAATAAATTGACAGCAGGGAAGGAGAAAAAAGAAGCAACTAATAAAAGCCTGCAATACCAGAACCATTTTCTACTAAACGACTCTATGACTTCGATGCTGTGTTATTGCATTGGCTTTTTCTTATCACATTCATTAAAATGATAATTTTATGTTAGACTTAATTAGTAATTTGGAGTAATTAGGATCTTAGAAGTGCAAATTTCAAATATTTGTTGAAACAATGTTTACCATAAAACATAAGCACCAAGCATTGACAAATTTCGACGGCGAAAGCAGTGTCCCGGTAGCGTAGTGGTTAAATCTGCCACCCGGATTGCGGAAGATGCTGGGTTCGATTCCCGCTTGGGGCAGGTTGATATTTTTCCGTGTATTTTCTTATTTTAAAAATATTTACGCAAAAATGATTCCATAATACACAATAACATCAATTAGACCATATTCACCTAATAATTCGTACCGCTTATCTCGTCTCTCGGCACACAATGGGCCCCCACTGTCACCCTGTAAACAGAAACAATTAGGGCACTCTGAAGAAATCTTATACGTTGAACTCATGGTGCGACGAAAACGCATCGTGCGATCGATGCCAATTAGGACGACGCCTTACTGCTATGTGTGTATACAAATTGGGATATATTAAAATAAGAGCTCAGACGTTCACAACGTCACAAGCTTTTTAAAGCGGCTATGATCTTAGTATTCGAGTTACTCCCGAGTTCTTGTTGTAATGACAAGTGCTGAGAGAGTCCATTTTTATCTCAATCCACAGTACAATTTATTGCTATTTTTTATTTTGACTTGAAATTGGTAATATGCGTAATATTCTGGCCCACGCATTCAGCCTAGTTTTCCATTACAGTTTTAACTCCGTGTTATAATAATAATAATAATATATTTTCACGCTCACACCAATTATCTAGCCCGAAGTAAGTATCATTAAGAACTTGTGTTACGGATACTAGATAACGGACATTTTTTTTTTTAATATACATACTAATTTTTAGATATTTTTATAAATAAACTTAAATAAATATATAAACAACTATGACTCGCAAACAAACATTCGTGTTCGTCACACAAACATTTGCCGCTACCAGGATTCGAACCCAGACCGCTTGATATGTAGCCAGCTATTCTGACCACTCCACCACGACGGCGTCAATGTGGGCGTTATGTGGGCCGCGGGCCAGTGGCGAGTTGCCCTTTAAGCCATCTTTATGTGTCGCGACACTATTAATTAAGACTAGAATTGAATAGGTATCTAGATCTTTGGAAGCAAGCGAGCGGAGGAATTTTTAATAGAACGCTGCTCGAGTCTGAAAAGCGCGTTCAGGTCTATACTACATATTTGCGTGCCATAAGACGTATCGTGATAAAGCAACAACGAATGACCTAGGGAGATGTCTGCACATGTATTGCACGATGAATATAGACGTTTCATCGCAGCCCTATTCTCAGAGTGTAGTTTTTATTTATTTATTTATTAGGTATACCAACGATTGTTACAACAATACAAACTCTTATGTCTAGTTAATTAGATGAAAACTAATTGCACAATCAATTATAGGTATACACCGCATGCAACGAGTTACAGTTACTGAGAATGCTTAGGAATGATTTTTATTTGTACATACTGTAATAATATTTTATAAGTAACAAAAAAGATACAAAACAGAAAAGTAAAATATCTTATCTGTGATAAAATCTACATCTATCTACATCTTGGCTATTAATGTTTTTTTTAGACTTGCTAATGACATATAATGTACATCTAAAAACTCACTAGATTTGTTATACAATTTGGTAAGTCTACATATAGGAGAGTTTGCGCCTAGCACTGTTCTACGAAATGGACGAGAAAATGGTTCGATTTGCTTGCGGGGAATTCGTGAAGGAACACGGATGTTGATCTTACTCAACAGAGCTGGGCATTGCAGTTGATTTCTTATAATTTTGTAAAAGAAGGATAGATCTAGTATATCCCTGCGATTGTCCAGACTCTGCATGTTGAGGAGTTCTAGCATGTCTTTGTAGGGCAGTGATCTTTTACTCCTGAAATGAGAGAAGATCACGTGTCTCACTAGTCGTTTTTGAATTCGTTCAATTCGTAGTATGTGGGTAGCGTAATGAGGTCGCCAAACTACGCTGCCATATTCCAAAATAGATCTTACCAAACTGTTGAACAAAGTGATTTTAGTGGATGGTTTATTAAAGACCCTTGCACTTCTGATAACAAACCCTAACAATTTTGATGCTCTTTTTACAATGTGGTCGATATGCGGAATAAATGTCAATTTGCTATCCAGAAGCACTCCTAAGTCCTTAATTATCTCAGTTTCACACAGTTTTTCCCCTTCAATGTAATAGACAGAAGGAATAGGGCTCAGTTTTCTATTAAATTTTATATGCACACATTTACTTGCGTTGAGCTCCATTCCATTCCTCCTGCACCAACCTAAGACTGCATTAAGATCACTTTGAAGAAGAGAGACATCTCTCGGTGATTCAATAACTTTCCATAGCTTTAGATCATCAGCAAATAACGAAGGGGATGCATGAATAACAACTTGGGGTAAGTCGTTGACGAATACATTGAAGAGGATTGGTCCCAAATGTGAGCCCTGAGGAACACCGGCTTTTACCTTATACATGATGGAGGAAAATCCATTAACGACCACATAGAACCTACGCTCAGAAAGGTATGATTCCAACCAGGCAAGAACAGATCCGTCTATACCATATGACTTCAACTTCAACAGGAGTTGATAATGTGGGACCCTGTCAAATGCCTTGCTGAAGTCAGTGTACAATGCATCGACCTGCTTATTAACATCCAAATGACTGATAATATCCTCTATATAAGTGACTAAGTTAGTATTAGTTGATCTGCCCTTGGTGAAACCATGTTGATTCGCATCCAAGTACTTTTCGAAGTAGTTCAGCAGAATAGGACAGACCAGGGACTCAAAGACTTTGGGGAGTGTGGATAAGATGGAAATCGGCCTGTAGTTAGAAAAGAACTGAGAATCTCCAGATTTGAGGATGGGAACTACCTTAGATACTTTCCATTCCGAGGGGAATATTCCAGAACTAAGGGAGATATTAAATATTTTGTAGAGTGGTTCTACTAAATTTGAGGCGCAGCGGGATAAAAAGAGGGGAGGAATCCCGTCATATCCAGTGCCTTTCGATAAGTTAAGATCGACTAGTTTCTTGAAGATTTGTTTGCGTGTAATTTTTAATGTTGAAAGGCAGTCGCTACCGCCTGAAAAACACTCGATATAAGAATCGTTGCTGGAAATTGTGTGAAGAGTAGTTTGGAACAAAACTGTCTGTATACTCCATAAAGTTGCAGTGTATACGATGAGGGATTTTTGACGGACGCTAATTGGCACATTATCACTCGTATTATCAGAGTCCTGGCCGAGGAGATTGGTTTCAGCGGAACGTGGCTACTAATACCTCTAATTAAGGAGCAATAATTATTTTTTAATTTGTCTTCAAATTGCTGAGTTCTTAGTGGCACGAAACTTTTAGTCAGAGGTACATCAGACGAGTGTATCTACAAGACTTTTTTTACAAGAATTCTTTTTCTATTCTTAGCACAAGTGATTTAATTTGCGCTATTCTGCTGTATATGGTGGTTTGCTATATTTTGCTTTATCTGGTGTTACCAATAGTATTATTATTTTTATATTATGAGTAGTTCACCAAACCATCTTCCAATTTCTGTTACGATTGGTAGGTATACAAAAACGAAATCGCCCCTTCCTTACCTGGCAACTGTCCTTCCCTCCTTCTTCCGGGTAGCCGGCACACAGCATGCTATCAACTATCATCTGCTCGCTATACTTCGTCTGCTTACAAGCCTCGTTGCTCATCACCGGTACATCCACTTCCAGAAGGCGACAAGAATGATTTCTAACTTCGCTTATTGACCCCCAACCTATGGCTATTGCTTTAACACCAGAATATGTTGTGTCTGTAACATTAATAAATAGTCTATCACATTGTTTTCAATCATCGTTTCCGAATTGATTGATTGGTTAAAATTCTACGTCCCCTAGATAGGCAAAAGGGCGTCCACAGTAACTCTCCATCCATGAAATCAAAATCGATCGAACTTGTGCTTCACATTTGATTTCACGCCATGAGATCCCATTTCCCATAAATTTCCAAGCTTCCGCATGTGTAGCGGAAAATAAAAATTTAGTTCGTCGAATTATATCTAAGCTAGTATTTTTTATATCACAATTCACAAAGTAATATTCGTAATTATTTGTTTTGTACTTTTTTAACCTATTGTGTTTAGAATATATTATAATTTATGAAAAGTTTGCCAAATTGAAAAAATGGTGCTAAAAGACTGCTCTTCTAATTGAGCTGTGAACACTACGAATTTGTTCCTGTCTAGTTAAAAACTAAATCGTTTTAATTTTTCAAAAATTTCTAATCATGCCAAAAAAATATAATAAATAAATATAAACAATTTGAATGTAAGAAAAAGAATCATAAAAAATTACCATCATTGTGAGGCAGACAAATAGGCTTCACGTCGTCCGTGATCACAACTGGTGCGTTCAGCTTCAACAGTGCAATGTCATGCTTGAAGGTGGAGTAAGTGAAGTTATGAGCTACCACTTCGGAGACAAACCTAGTCTCCGGACGACGGGTTTGGTTACAGCGGTCGTGCTCCCCAAAGGTCACTCTTATCATGAACCACATTAAACTAAAAAAAAAATAAAGATTTTTATTATAACAATTGTGCAAAATTCGACTTTAAAATACAAAAATAAAGGTAACAGAGCCCTATCTCATTAGGTTACCACGGTGGCGCAACCAATCGCAGCCACATGTATACAAAATGGTTAGTTGGTTACGCAACCAAGACGACACCAGGTGAGATATCCTGTATGAATTTTGTATGTCCTAATGAAATAGAGCCCTAAAAAAACTTTTATGAAACATAAAATAAAATCAAAGATCCACGCCGCCCGTGATTCGGGAGGCTTCGTTGCGGACTCCACATCCTGCTTAATTTTAATTGCTTTACGTACGACTTTGATAATTTTAACGATGCAGATTGGTGGACGGAGTATAAGGTGATCAATACCAAGGGGTATAATAAGGTGATCAATACCAAGGGGTATTGATCACCTTATAAGGGGGGTAGGATGCTGATCCATTAGTCACCTTCTACGACATCCATTAGAGGATATGGGGTGATGCTATTCTACTCTGCCGGCCTCACATGGCAATCACCTCCGCAATTCACCTACATTTCACCTACACTTACGAGCTTAAATTTTTTGCACACTTGTTTTGGACCATAAGATAATATTCTAAAATTGTCCATAATAATTTGCCTGTTTACTGTAGAATGCTGAAGTTGTTCGATTGGTCACGAGGTGAGTGCTCTCAAATATTATAAGCGTTATACCGAAACAGTCAGTCAACCTACTTTACTTAGGTATTTTTGTGTATAACGTAACTTTTGTTATGAAGTATGAAGTGTTTACTAAACCATAATAATAACACATAATGAAATCAGAAAATCTTCGGAAAATTCTTCAGATCTGAACTAGAATTGTAATCGAACTTGTCTCGTATTCCACAAATATAAGACCTACCTACTTTTTTTTCATTTGCTATTCTGGCCTGAGTTAGGTTTTTTAAAACCCTACAGCTTTAGTAACAGCCTGATATTAGCCGATATATAGGTAAATAGGTAGGCGTTGTTTTTCATCGCCTTACATTACGCGTTGCTCACAATTTAAAAAAACCGACAAGATTCCTTAGAATTTCTCACAAATTTTAACCGCAATACCTCCTTTGCCCCATTACAAGACTCTAATCAGTATCTATGAATCTGTACGTAATAAAACATTCATTGAGATTTATTGAGAGCTGACTCTACTTAAAGCAGTCCTCGTTCTTGCCTCTACTATCATATCAACCTCAATACCTCTTTTGCCCCATCACGAGACTAGTTAGTAGGTATCTATGAATTCTCATGAATCTGTACACAATAAAACATTCATTGAGATGAGATCTTTTCAGAGCTGACTTCACTTAAAGCCTCTACTAAGTATATATATATCAATAAAACTACTATTTGCTATATTTTTTGCAAACTTTTTCTTTTTTTCTTTCACTTCGTAAAACGCCTAATTAATTAAATTGCTGATGATGTTATTTGCCATAAATTGTGCTATTTAACTTAGTTTAGTTTGAGCTACTAACTTAGCCACATTGAATCGTATCATGCTTTAATGACCGTATAATTTATATAGCTCCAAAAAAAGTTTTTCAAACCCTTTAACGCAGTGTGCAGCAGTGAGCACGTAACGGTCGTTGATGAGCATGCCGCCGCAGTAGAACGTGTTGAAATATGTAAGACGAGCCATCCAGGGGAATTCATTGACAGCTGTTTCCACACCACCGATGATCCGGGAGGCTTCGTTGCGGACACCGCATCCTGCATTATTTTACTTTATTTAGGTTAGGTACGACTTCGATACTTTTGAATAAATTCATTAGCAGCTAGGTACAGACGACAGTCACCGGACGATCGAGGCGATTCGTCCGGTGTTGGAGGAGTGGGTAGGGCGCCAGCGGGGTAGCCTCACCTACCGCCTGGTACAGGTACTGACCGGACATGGGTGCTTCGGTCACAACCTGTACCGTATCGCCCGTCGGGAGGAGTTGCTGCGGTGTCACCACTGCAACTCCCCTGACGACACGGCCGAGCACACGCTTGTCGAGTGCCCGGCCTGGCGAAACGAGCGTCGCACGTTGGTGGCGGCGCTCGGCGGAGGAGCGCTCTCATTGCCAAGCATGGTTAGAGCCATGCTTGGTAATGAGAGGGCTTGGAAGGCTACCGCCTCCTTCTGCGAGTATGTGATGGGGCAGAAGGAGGCAGCGGAGAGGGAGCGGGAGGAGGATGCTCTAGCCGCTCCCCTCCGGCGTAGACGGCAGGCCCGGAGAAGGCAGGCGGCTATGTCCGCCGGTCTTCGTCGGCCCTAAGGTGGTCTGGGCGCGGCTTGGCAAGCTGCGCGCCCTTGGTGCCAGTCGGCATAGGCCACCCCGTCTGGGGATTACCTAGTACCCTAGCGTAATCCCCCACAGGCGCGTCGCCCGGTTCACTGTTGAACCGGGCCAGCCCGGGGACGTTTTGGTGAAATGGCGCACGTATAGTGCGTCGATCCCAAAGCGCCCCCATGAGGGCTTAGGAGGGTACCGGTGGGGTTTAGCAGATAGTACTGGCGCTGTTCCGCGTCGGTGATCCCTGCACACATCGCACGCCTAGCCAGCGTGCGGTATGGCCAGTAAATTGGTTCCCCATCGACAAAAAAAAAAAAAAAAAGGTACAGACGACAGTAGATCAGGCTATCCAAAACTGTCAACTTATTTATTACATTTTCAACCTCATTTCATATTATTTTAACTTCAAAGTCTAATATAGAAATTTCACAGTTTTGGGTAGCCAGATTTGCCATCGTCTGTACAAGCGAACCGATCAGTGCTTTTCGAATATAGTGGAACTAGGTGGTAGACCCATATGTAGGGTCGTCTGGATAGGTACCACCGCCTTTCTTATTTCTGCCGTGAAGCAGTTCGCTGTGTTTCGGATTGAAGGAAAAGGTAGCCAGTGTAATTACTGGGCATGAAGGGCATATTATCTTAGTCCCCAGGATGGCAAACGCACTTGCGGTGTTAAGTGATTTTCACTTAATATTGCAAGTGTCTATAGGCGGCGGTGACCACTTAACATCAGGTGGGCCGCAAGCTTGTTTGCCATCTCATAACATAAAAAATAAATAAAAAAATGGGATGAAAAATATTTCCCAGTTCTTGGTAGCTACCACGCAAGTAAACAAGCCTAGAATGTAAGAAAAAAACAGAGAAGTGTTTGGCGCACTTTAATATGACATTAATGTGACAATAGAAAAATACAATGACAAAAAGGACTTGGTCGTACCTATAACTGACAGTTTTATAATTTTACTAGCCGACTCACGATACGTTTTTGTGGTTATTTCACAAAGAAAACTTGAGAACTTATCAAGATAAAAACTGTCCTAAGTCTAAGTCTCGCGCACTTGTGACTTAAATAATGACAAATTGACGAAATTAATTTCAAACTTCAAACGACGGGACGAACATCAAAGTTTGACAGGTAGGAAGAGTTATATGGGGGGAAAAAAAATGTGTTTACTATTTTATTCGCAATATTTCTATATTTTCTTAATATTTAAACTTTCCCTGGACTTCCACAACTATTTTAAAACCAAAATTAATACTTCGAGCCAAATCTTGTTTAGTAAAAGGTTCGAATAATACAGGACAGACAAATTTATGTGAAGCATTTTACGGTAAAAGTTGCAAAAGTACTTACGGCAGCTACAAGACTTTTCATTCACGTCATCATCAGCTTTTTCCGTTACATTTTCAGCTTGAGCCTTCGAGAAATAACCCACGTTTAGTAAACACAAAAATAATTACACTTACAAAGAAAGGCGACTTAAAACTCACCACTGTTAGTAAATATACGCCTAATATAATAAGTAAAGGTTTCATCTTGAACAAACTTCCTAGGATTGTGTCCTTGCTAAGTTCAGTGCGAGACTAATCACATGCGGCAACAGGTTCGCTAGGGCTAGTTCGTTGCACTCCAGCGAAGCCATATTCAAAGAGGCCTCTTATGAAAATATCGGGAATATTTAGTTTGGAGACACAGTTCCTTTTCGCTTGCCAGCGGTTTTTATATGGCTAAGTTATTTTGTAGCTTGTGCTCCTGCAACATTGTAGATACTTATAAGAATTTTTACTTTCTCGTATAAGTACGTAGTATAGAGGAAGTCTTGTAATCGTAAAAAAATTTGACCCCGAGATTTTGACGGATTTACACGTTTTGGACCTCCCTGAGTCCAAAAATACCGTTTATGGAATATTGTCTGTGTGTCTGTGCGTTAGCACGATAACTCCAGTATGCTTTAACTTATTGCAACCAAATTGAACATGCATGTTCAACATCAAAATATAAGGTTTCTACAAACTTTTGAGTCGTTGATCATGAAAGTTAAGCAACCAAGTGCGTGGTCGATACTCGGATGGGTGACCAAAATTTAACATGCATGTACGACATCAAAATATAAGGTTTCTATCAACTTTTGAGTCGTTTTCGGTATACGAGAAAGTCAAGGAAGACCACTCCCGATTTTTTATTGTTTATATTTATTGCACTAGGACTGCTAAGATAAATTTGAGTGTAAAATCTGTCCTGGTCATTGGCTTTGTTTGTGTTTACTGAAGGATTGTTACCGTTTGAGTTTGATGTCCCTCTTGTGTAGGCGACAGACTAACAACCTGTCACTATTTTGGGGCACTGCGTGTCCCATGCTGCCAGATGTGGCTTTATGTGTAACCGAATGTTACCTGCTCCACTCGACCCCTTTTGGGATTTTGACTGTGATTATATACAATGTAATAATAAATAATAATAATAAAATAATAAATAAAATGTGTTTCGAGGTTGGAGCTTTTAATGCTATTAAGTGCATCAATTTCTTTGATATATCACCCCTCTTAATAATTTTCTATACAACTATATCAAAATGGCACCCATCGTGTATTCCCAGTAGTGTCAGTGGAGTAGTCCAATTATGGGGACTACTGATATTTTTTTCCCCAGAGGTTCAGGAACAATTTGACCTACATTGTCGACCCGACTTTGTTTGTTTTTTGATGATCTTTTAAAAAAAAATTATATCTACTTATGGACTATGAAATGAAACATAGGTACCAACTAATAATTACAACAGAAATATTATTACAACACAATTTTTGATGTTTCATGTTCTGTTGACAATTATTTGATGTTTTGTTGAGGTACTTATAATAGTGTTAATTCATTTATTTATTTTAAGACAATCAACAAATCTTACACTATCTTCGCGCCACATACGTCGCGAATGAAGGTGGCTGCGCCTGCGAGGACCGGTTGCGGGAACGAGAGCGGGAGCGGGAGCGGTGTCGAACGAGCGGGCGATATTCACGCTGGAGGCGCACTTGCCTTCTTGCACTCGTCACCATCAGTCCAATTACTATTGCTATATTATTTCGTTGTAATTTTATTCAAATAAACGATTTTTTTTTGTACACGTTAAATAAACGATTAATTGAAGAGCTCCTGACCAATAACTCTGGACCATACGAAAGCCTGAGCACGAAACACACTATTACAGCTTAAAACTAAATGCATAACAAGACTTAATTATAGGTTGCCACGGCATGCATATCTGGACTAGTTGTTACAAAACCTTAACTTTAAGTATATTCGTTCTACAATGAGTTACCATGAAGTTTTTATTAATGAAACTATACTATAAATAAACAATATATAAACTGCCATGATGGGACTGCTGGGAATTAAATCCCAATAGTCCAGTCAATGGAACCTCTGGGGATATACCAATAATCCCATCATGGGACTACTCCCCTGGTACTAGTGGGAATACACTGCACCCATTTAAATTGATTGTGCCACATAGAAATGAGTTGCCTGCCTAATTCTAATTTTATTAGAAGAAATAAAAAATAAATAAATTGATTCAATCAATAATTTTATTTTAAATCTTATTACGTAAACGCAGTATTAATTTTCGACCGCACATCTTTAAATGTTGTTATCACAATTTATTTAGCGAGGTTTATTACACCTAGGTCTCAACTTGTTCTAATATTTGCAGAAGCAGCCGTCCTCCGTGTTGTCTTTAATCCAGTCTAAGTACTTGGTGATGCGTGTGTAAACACCCGGATAACCCTTTCTGGCACATCCGTAGCCCCAGGACACAATACCTGTAAAAAATAGTAAGATACCTTTACTAATTTCTTTGGCAAAAAATCGGGAGTGGTCTCCCCTTGACTTTCTCGTATACCGGACACGACTGAAAGGTTGATAGAAACCTTATATTTTGATGTCATACATGCAAGTTAAATTTTGGTCACCCATCCGAGTACCGACTGCGCACTTGGTTACTTAACTTTCGTGATCGACGGCTCAAAATTTGACAGAAACCTTACAATTTGATGTCATACACGTATGTTAAATTTGGTTGCAATAAGTTAAAGCATGCTCGAGTTATCGTGCTAACGCACAGACACACACACAGACATATTTCCAAAAAAATATTTTTGGACTGAGGGAGGTCCAAAACGTGTAAATCCGTCAAAATCTCGAGGTCGAATTTTCTGACGGTTACAAGACTTCCTCTATACTACTCGTAGGTATACGAGAAACTAAAAATATTGAACTTTTTCTATTACTTAAGTGTAAATAAGCGATGTACACTCTCCTTATCACATCTACCTATATGCAAAGCGAACACACAGTTTGGTTATTGGTTAGAAAAGTTTGAATGAATGAATGAATAAACGTTTATTTGGCACAAAAAGTACAATTACAAAAGTAACAAAAAAGAAATATACGAAAGTTTTTAGGCCAAATGGGTCCCTTCGCACAGCTTATGCCGAGGCACAGAGCGCTTCTACGCTGGTACTCTGCGGATACCTTTATAATAACACTAGAAATACCATAATAACTATAAAAACAAGAAATAAATTTTGATGGAGATGGATGGGGACCCAGGAAAGGGTTAATTGATGCTTCTTCCCACGAACATAAGTTGAGGGCAAAGACTGAGGTGAAAGCAACCTTCCATTCGAAATCTAAGCAATATAGATATTACCATATTACACTAAGTTTCTTGTATATTTTCTTGAGAACATTATGTACACTATTTTTATTCCTATAAAGACACTCCATAAGTACACATATAAACGAAAAACTCTTTGTTTTAAATCCAACAAATTAGTTTATGGAATATAGTTGAGCGTGTTATAACGAAAATGACCAGCATGAATGTGGATGGGTGTAGAGAAAGACCGTATAAAAGTTGAAAAAAATGTGTAGAGCAGCTGCTCAAAATATATGGAAAAAAAAACATTTTACACAGGATAGGACAAGCAAATGAGGAACATGCTCGTATTGCTACAGAAAAATGATTTATCCTATTGGGTCGTTGTGAATACTAGAAATTGTCGAGGCATTCCATTATCACTTACCGATTAGTTCGTAAGCATGGTTTTCATTTTCAGCTACCAACGGTCCGCCGCTGTCACCCTATAAACAAAATGAAACATATATTTTGATGATTAATTGTTCAATAAGTGAGCAAAGTTAGTTTTTGTTGCGACTGCCGATATTAAATCACGAACCAGCGAAGTAGTCTAGAATTGATTTACTCGCTAAAAAAAATTACTCTCGTGTGAAACATACAACTTTTCACCTCTCCAACGAGGAAATTGTTATAGGTGAGAAAAACAAGGCAATACTTTAATACATGTTTATTATCTTAAAAATAATTATTGAAAATTAAAAGAAAGATTTAAAAAATAATTTAGATTGAACGTTACAGTCTTGTTCAAAGCTCGCAGCAAAAAGCTTTTTTCCTTCGAGATTTTACAAAGCAAAAGAGGTCTAGAAAAATGCACTGAAAAAAATCGACTTGCCTCAGGCGGGACTCGAACCCGCATCTTCCACAATCCGGGCGGACGCGTTGACCATTACGCCAGCGAGACACTGCTTTTCGCTGTCGAAATTTGTCAGTTCTTGGTGCTTATGTTTTTATGGTAAACATTGTTTCATCAAATCTTTGAAATTTGCACTTCTAAGACCCGAACGAAACATTTTTGCAAATATTTGACGCTCAGTTGAGATGAAACTACCTTACATTATGGAATAATTTTATTTTTGCGTTTACAAACGCGTAAATATTAATACTAGAAAAATGCACTTTGCGGGTTCGAGTCCCGCCTGAGGCAAGTCGATTTTTTTCAGTGCATTTTTCTAGTATTAATATTTACGCGTTTGTAAACGCAAAAATAAAATTATTCCAATAGAGGTATTTTGGTGCTGGAGAGGTAAAAATAAATTTCCTAGTTTCGCGCGAGGACGCGGGTCTCACGTGGAGGAATGGAACAACTATACTCCACGTGCCTCTAACACGCATACGAAATGCAGTTGCAACAACAACAGCCTGTTTTATCATTATTAATTATAATTAGACTATCGCTGGTATTACTTTATAATATCAAATAAAAAGTTTATATGTTTGATTGGCAAAAGACAATTAACACTTACGGTACAAGCATCTTTATGCGCTGTGGCGGGGTACCCAGCACACATCATCACCTCCTTGATCTTAGAGGCGTTGTAGTTGGTATTCTTGCACTCGTCGTTGCTCAAAACTGGAAGTTCAGCTTCCAAGAGGCTACACGACCAATTGCCTGTCTCGGCGGTGGCGCCCCAGCCAGCTACAATCGCAGTTTTTCCGACATACGTGTTTGCTGCAATCAAAGTTGAGTGTGTTTAATGTGAATAGCTACAAACTGCTTTAGCAAAATCGGCTGTCCCATCCCGACAGGATATGGAACCAATATCCAGCACACAAATCGATAGATCTTAATCGACAAATGAGAAAGCGATATACATAGTAGATTTTGACGCCGTCGTGGTGAAGTGGCCAGTACAGCTGCCTACACATCAAGCGGTCCGGGTTCGAATCCGACAAATATTTGTGAGACAAACAGGAATATTTGTTTGCGAGTTATGGTTGTTTTTATATTTATTTAAGTTTATTTATAAAAATACCTAAAATTATTATGTTAAAATTGTCCGTTATCTAGTATCCAAAACAAGTTCTTAAATACTTGATTTGGGCTAGATAAATTTTGTGAGTGTTAATATATGATATATACATACATATTATTTTTAATTATTATCACTTAAAATTTTCTTTAACCTACTTCAAGAGATTGCTGCTTAGCATTTCAACGGTCTATTATACACAGTGATTTTTCGAGCCCTGAACAATGTTTGTACAACGCCGAAGACGTTGATTGAAATGTGTAAGATTTACATTAACTATTGTTTATTATATAAATATGTGATCAAATTGAAAAATTGTATTGACTTTCAAATATGACGTAGTTGTATCTAAAACGCCACGAACAGAGAAACAATATTTTCTTTTTGCCATAGCATAGATAACTTGCTGGCCGTTAATCGGTATAGAATAGAATGAAAATTTGAATTTCATTCTATTCTATACCGATTAACGGCCAGCAAGTTTTGTTTTACATTATTTTGCAAAAACTAACGTAAATGTCAACTTAATTCATTGGAATTGGTTATTTCATTATGAATGAATGAATGTTTATTTTTTACAAAATCTTAAAAAGTATAACTTATTGCAACCGGTCGATAGCCTTGCATTTCATTTGAGAATTTTTAATAACATTACTGGCCAATTGCACCAAGTTTTGCGTTTTACAATTTTTCAAAAAAAAGTGACCTCAAATCCAACCTCATTCATAGGAATGGGTTATTTCATTTTTTAATATATGTTCAATTTTTAAATTATGTTCATTTTTTATATTTTTAAATTAGATTTAGTGAATTTGTAAAAAGCAATATAATGGCAAAAAGTGTTATATAATGTTGAGATGACGTCTGATCGAGAAGGATGGAAGTAGAAAACATTTCGCCAATCCACTACTTACCACGATTTGTAGGTAAACACACTGGTCTAACAGCATGAGAATAGGTGACCGGCTGATTCAATTTCAGCAGAGAGATATCGTTGCTCAGGTCCGTCAGTGTAAAGTTGTGGGCAATCATCTTGACGATATAGTAAGTGATTGGCCGTTGAGTTTGTTGGCATCGGTTGTGTTCTCCCATCGTCACCCGGAACATAAACCACATGAAGCTGTTAGAGAAAGTAATCATCAGTTAGCAGAAGTACCTAACAAATACATTAAAATTTATTACTACTAAAGTGAATGTATAAGAAATATGAATTCCAAAGAAGTCTTGGAATTTATATTTGTGATACACTGTTTCACTTAGGAATCACAAAAGCAAGTAAGTTTAGGCACATAAATAATATAATAATTATGTACTAAAGAAACGAGTTACACTATTACTAAGTCGAGGATAATGGTGTGGGATTCGCGATAAGCAATTTCTGTTCCCTACTAACACCTAGACCATAAGATGTTTTGTGAATGCTGTTTTTTATCCCAAATAAACAAATAAAATAAAAAAATAATTCACTTGTCGCTTTAATGCTCACTTTGATTTCACCTGTTAATGTTAGCCTGATAACGAACTTTCGGAGAATCACAAACACATCTCATTTTTGTGATAAGCAGGTGATTAATTTTCGTTAGCGTGTGACACGTAAATTCGAAGTGAGCGTCGACATAACAAGTGAGTTCTTTTTCAATGGCTACCTTTAAAAAAGAACTCGCTTCTTGTTGTTCGCGAAATTGTTTTGTGTTTCCTAGTTTACTCACAAAACTGGCTACCGCCACAACAGTGGTTCAATAAATATTATGGGAGATTTCCTAGGGTTATTCTAATAATCCCCATCGACTTTCCCCATCAATGGGGGATTGTGAACTTTTCTTCCACAAATCCCTATTCAGTACTAATCAATTTGATAATGGGGAAGATCAGAGAGACATCCAGGTACTGAGACACATTAGACTCTCTCGCTAAGGTCGGCTACGCTTGGTCATAAAAAAAAACACTGAACCTACCAATCACATAATACACTGAATGGGTATATGTGGAAGAAAAGTTCACAATCCTCCACTGATGGAGCAAGTCGATGGGGATTAGTGGAATAACCGATTTCCTAGTGGCCCTGGTCGCCAAATTATTGGAAAATGATCTGATTTGTATCATTATTAACATCATTTCATCTAAACGATGACCACTGTTGGACAGAGACCTCTTCCAAGGATCCCCAGCGCGATCGGTCTTGCGCTGCCCGCATCCAGTGGCTACCCGCGACCTTTACCCATCGTTAGCTACCTTACGGCCCACCAACGCTGCGTTTCTGGGTACGCGGTCGCCACTAGAGGGTGTTTTGTATAGTATTCGTAAATTGATATTGAACATATATTAAAACTGTGAAATCTTTTGTCACTACCTGTGTTTAACAAATAAATAATATTCTATTGTATTCTATTGAAATCAGTTGGTTACGCTAGTTCTACTTACCCTTCCCCTTAAGAGTACAAAACTGTAAATAAAGTAATTGTCATCCTTACCCTTTCAAGCAATGTGCAGCAGAGATGACGTATCTGTCGTTGATAAGAGAGGCGCCACATCCGAAAGCCTTTTGGTAGATCAGTCTAGCAAGCCAGGGGAATGAGTTCATGTCAGACCCAATACCTCCGACCACTCGCGGCTCCTCGTTGCGCTCTCCACAAGCTTTTGGATAAAAGTTTAAATATCTTTAGTGTATTATTTTTATGTTTTACATCTAACCTGAATGTTGTGATCGTAATGACGAGTTGGCAGCGAGCTTCTTCCGGAACCTTGAACCACTGAGGAACTGACTATCTAATCGTCAACTGTCGGTATACAATAATGCTTTATTAGGGCAACAGACTTTGATAAAAAGGGTTATAGCTAGCCAAGTGGACTAGTCCAGGCGAGCGAATCCAGGGCGTTGTCGGGATCTAATTTCGCTGGGCTACTTTCACTAGACCGCGGAGGCGGTAAAGCTTTCATCACAAAGACTTTGTATTGTATGCAATTCGTAAATATGTGTTTCTGTATCGCTACTATTGTGCGTAAGTCGCATTTACAACTTTTTGCAAAACGCGACAGAAGCTACGCTTCTTCGGTATCAACTTTATATTGATACAAATGGACAACAGAATAATCATAACAGTTCTGACGACAGATTACGTACCTACACCATTTTGTCCGAAACTAAGCATAACTTGTATTTTGGGGCTAACGGCTAAACATGCAAATTCTTTTTATTTTTGGAAATACATACTTACATAAAAAATCACTCAACTAACATTCTTCTAAAGACACAAATGCTTGTCCTTTTGAGGATCAACTCTTGGTTATGTAGCCCGTACTTTTAGATCGCAGTATCGCACTGAAAGAGCTGTAACGCTGCAGTTCAATAACACATAAACAGGCGATTATTATTAAACTGTCGGTTTTTCACATTTTACTGTATGGAAAAAATGTCAAAAACTGACGGCTACTTAACTTTTTAAACATCGTTTGTTTTACGTGTTGGTGCACTCAAGCCTAAGTTGATGACGCGATGCAAACGCTGTAATTTTTCTTTTACTTTATTTATATATTATTATTAAAGCTACATCTAATGTAGGTCTCTGTTGTATAAGTTGAATGTGATTATAGGATTAAGATTAGGATTTCATTAGTTAAATTCCCACATTAGTTCATTGTATTCCGCTTATAAACTATAAATAATTTCAAAATATAATTTTGGTCAATCAATTAGCAATCAATTAACACTAAAGTGCTCATTTTGAAAATTTCTTGTTCAATTAAAATTGATCCCAATTCTTCGCTAATGACGCCCGGTTTATGTGAGAGGTCAATGACCTTTACCCAATACCAATAATTCAGGGTTCCTGTTGGTTACATGTTTGTATGATTAAACCACAAATGTTACCAATAATAGTATTTATTTATACAAGAATTGTAGTTTTGTGGTACTGGAATGAAGAAATAGCTAGTAATGGAATGAACAAATCTTTGAGTAATGAGATCATTGTTGCCGACTAATAATTTTATTAATCCTCGTTGATATAGTATTCTGTTTAATTTTTAATATTTTTAGATAGGTGCTCGATTCGTTTTTGATACTTGTCAGTTTGTATTTTTTACGTATCATGAATACAGTTAATTGAAGAGATTCTTAAAGTTTTTCTGTAGTTCTTACCACCAGCTCGTGTCCGTCGTTTAAGCCGGTGCCAGACATATTGTTCAAATACGCAAATACCTACAAAGTCACGAAGTATGGCACGTGCATTTGAATATTTGTGCAAAGTTTGAACATACATTTAAAGTCAAAAATACATGCAAATGTGTGACAGGCATTCAAATGTTTATAGAGCTCTTTCTATTCTTTATTTAGTAAGTACCATTAATATGAAATAAATTAATAAATATAGCAAAATCAACTAACACTCTCAAATTTTGCTTCTACCTTATTAATTTCAAAGCTTTTTCAAATAAAATTACATTATTCCTTTCTCACGATGACAATGTTTCTTTCTGCAAGTAGGTACCTATTTTAGTTTTAGTTGTGGTTTAGGCTGGAGGCTACCAACACTTAGGTTCGTATTACAACTTGACACTCAGAAATCAATCATGTCTTGAGAATCGTTTGTCACTTTCTATCAAGTACAAATAGATAGAGACGTACGACGCTCAATTCGGCGTTGATTCTTGAGACTCATTCTATAATACGTGCCTTAAACAGGTCATTTTTATTTAACGGACTGTTTTTGACATTTTATCGTATAGAAAAATTATCAACAACTGACGTTTAACTTTTAATCGTTCGTTTTACGTGTTGGTGAACTCAAGCCGAAAAAGAGAGTTAAATTACACTTACAGCAATCCTGACATTCTGGTAAGCTTTTTTCTGCTAAAACTGATGGCGTTGATTGTGTCCATGAATACGAATTCTGGGAAATCATTAGCCCATCCTGAAATCAATGAATAAAAATAATTAACTCGACTTTTAAACTATTGAAGAAATTGTATTTATAGCATTGCGAATGAGTACTATGTAGATTAGACTGCTTAGATGTAGGTATAGAGCAGGGCTTCCCAAACTTATTTTTCTTGTGACGCCCTTAGGGATTTTTATATAACTTTCTCGGCTGGCTACTAATGAGAAATATGTGCCTGCTTTTCTGAGCATAGCTTCTCAAAATGGGGCTCAAGTTTGGAAATTACCATTGTCATCTATTTCTCTATATTTATTTTCGCTCGACTCGCTCGCATCACACAGACAGCCAATCTATGTGGATCGCCTCACGACGCCCCTGAGTTAGGCCCTGTCCGCACAGCGATAACATATTCGCGCGGATCCCGCACCGAATTTGCATCAAACCACAGACTTTTTTCGCGCGATTTTTTTACCGCATGTGCGGATAGTCCTATAAGATCCTATGTGTCACAGAATTTTGCGAGAAAAAAACGTGCGGTGAAATATCGCTGTGCGGACAGGGCCTTAGGGAGCCGCACAGTTTGGTAAGGCCTGCTTTAGAGTGTTAACTTTCATAGTAGTTGGTGAGTTGTTGGTTTACCTGTGGTTAGTTACTTTTTGGGGTTTTGCTGGCAACCTGTCACTATTTTGGGGATATGACTGCAGACTGCGAGATATGTTTTTATTTTTGACCAAACGTTGCCTTAAGCATTGCAATAAGAGTATGTAATAATAATGTTATTTTTGTTGTAAAAATATGAGTATACAAAGTTAATTGTTACAGTATTTATTCAATAGTCCTGACATGTTTTTGCCATCAATAGCGTACAAATATTGTTTTATATATAATTTAAAAATTTAAACTAAATTGAAATAAAATATGTATATGTCGCAGTATGATGTATGATAGAGAAAGCCGTAAAATGATTACATCCCTCGGGATATTGTTAATACCGCAATATAGTTATACGAAAGCGATTCATACCTTACTAGATATATATAGTGATATAATTGTGATATAATTATGTTACTTGATATATAGTGATATAATTATGTTACTTGATAAGTTTATGCAACAATTGTAGGATGGGGTGCCGCGGCGGCGGCGGCGGGCGTCAGTCAGTCGGCTGGTTAGGGTTAAGCGGAATGCTTTAGGGAGGGTCTAATATTTTATGTACCTAGAGATGGCTGAGTGATGAGTAGATTTATAACTTTTTAACCAGACTAGTTTAGTCAGATAATTAAGTTGCGGTATATAACAATATCCCTAGGGATATAACTTTATAACAAACTTGAAATAGAGGACAGTTTATGAAATCTAACACTTTAAAATTTCTTCAATAAATTATTCTACCCTTCTTCAATAGTCATAATTAGTTTAAAGAGTATTCATTAAGTTTGAGGGTTTGCAAATTTAGACCTAAATTAATAAATAATAATGTATAATCAAAAATATCCAGCTACCGTTTATGTAATCTGCATTTATCCATTGAAATATTATTATTTATAGGAATAAAAATCACCATTTGTGTTAATCGTGCATTTGATCTATTTAGATGCTAAGTTTTAGAAAAATCTATTCAATTTTTTAATTTACAGACATATAACTAACTGTATAAATTTTTAATTACTTATATAAGAGGATTTCATACCGATCTCACAAAAATAAATACATACATATAGTCACGCTCACAATCCCAAAAGAGATCGAGGAGAGGTTCAAGTAACATTCGGTGACACACAAAGTAATGTGACTTTGTGTGTCACCGAATGTTACTTGTGTATTAACTTACAAAGTATGGGTCAGACAGTACATACCCCAAAATCCAAACCCAAAAAGTAACAATCCTTCAGTAAACAAACCAACTAAAGCCCACGACCAGGATAGATGTTACAGTCAAAATCTTCTCAGCAGTCCGGTACAAAAATAAATAATGGTAAAGCTTTACCATCAAAATTGCATTTAAACAGACGAAAATATATTAACTGACTTTAATAAAATAAAATTACATAGTGTTAACAGATTTTTACGTTTATAAACCCCAAAAAAAAAACATTAAAATAAAAAACTAAAAAATTCTACTACTTACGTTTTATTTTAACCTAAATATTGTTACCTATCTGAATGATTTGGTATTACTTCTCTAGAAAATAGACGAAAGCAAAGCGATATGATTTATTTGTACAAAATTATACATGCATATGTAGATTCTCCTTCCTTGCTTAGTTCAATTAACTTTAACATCTGTTATAGATCGCGTAGGTCTAAATTGTTTCCTCTACAAGTCTATCGTAATAATACGTCGTTTTATAATCCGATAGTCCGGATGCGTCGCCTCTACAATGAGATTAGTCAAGGTAATTCTGAACTAGACATATTTGAACAGAATCTTAACTCATTTAAAAGAAAAGTGTTGTCCCTTTTTACGTGACAAAATTGTAACAAAATTAAAATGTTTAATGAGTAAAGTATCAGTTGCATGTTTGAGTTGAAGAGTGAGTGAAGGGCAGTGATGAGTATCCACATTTGACGGTTTGTGGTTTTGGATGCATATCATTGTTCTAGAAGCTCATTTTAATTATTAAAAAGTAAGTCAAAGAAATTAGTCAGTAGTATTAAATTAATATGTTGCTCTGTTTTGTAAATTTTAGAGGCACATATTGTTGGGGTATAGTTTGAACTTTGACCAGTCATGTATGTACTTTTAACTTATTTTATAACTGTAACCTGTTATGTGTCTTAACAAATAAAAATAAAAATAAAATGAACACTAGTAAAATAATAATTTCCATAAATACCTTGTTCATTCTGAATCCGGTCGTGACGCACAAAAATAAGGTTATAAAAAACCACCACATATTTTCTATTTTGCGACACAAAAAGTTTATAAACAAAATCTCCGAAGAAAGTTCATACGAACCCGGTTCAATGTTTTCGATACACTAACTCATGCCTTGACTCTCGAAGTACTTTATGGATGTGAGACACATAAAATGTAGCAAAAGCAACAAACGTTTTTATAACATGAAAAGCACTGGCCGCTAAAAAGTATATAATGTTATAAATTGGAGAGCATTTTAATGGCCACAAAATTCAACTGAACATTGACCCTACTTATTGAGTTTAGTACCTACTTATTATTAGAAAAATAAATATTCTTTGTATTTTCACGAAAAATATACTTATGTATATGTATAAATATAAATTTTTATGCCTACCTAATTAAGGTTTTTCCTCAATTAGATCCCTAAATGGGTGCTTACTTAAAAATAATACTCATAAAATAAAAACTGCATTTTGCGATTCACTAATAACAGTTTAAAATATTCAAAAAGCGACATTTTAGTGTTCTTCTCGGAGGCTGTATGGACGACCGTAATATTTGGCAATGACCTCGCGGTTCAATGACCTTTTGTATTCGCTCGTTACAAAATATATGGACTGATTTCAACCTTATTTTATGAGAGGTAGGGACTGCACCAACTTTTTGTGTATTGCGAAGTTGTAGTGATAACAAGTATAATTATAATTAATACGGATTAAAAAGCATTTCAAAAACCTCGTATTTTCGCAAAGACTATATAACCAATAAAAGACTATACATAATACTTGCTTCCGCCCGCGACTTCGGTCGCGTGGGCGTTTGAGAAAATCGTCAGGGGACCAATAACCAAGATAAAAAGTATTCTATGTTTTAATTTCATCAAAATCCGATCAGCGAGGCAGAACGTTTGCCACGTGCGGCGGGCCTCGCACGAGGCTGCTAGCTATGCTCGAAATATGTGTTTGCTTATTTGTTTTACTTTCCACCCATAAGCCTAAATAATAAATTTAATGAAGAACTTTCCAGATATAACTTTCATCCCCCTTTTCGGCCGAGGCTGAGGCAGAGTTCGAGGGTGGAATTATCAAAATCGCTGACACAAGTGAATATTATTTTTCAATTGTCAGTCTAAATACAAAAGTTGAAGATCCTAACTTGAAAACTGCCGGACTTTCATACAAACATTCATCCCCTCTTCTACCCCCTATATTTACTTATATAAGATATATTGGTTTAGTACTCTGTGTATTTTCGCAATGATATTATGTATTCGTTAGTTCAGTATTTTTAGCGGTAAAATTCCAGGTTACGAATAGGCCTCCTTCGTAGTCAGTTGGTGTCGCAAAAACCGGAGATACTGAACCAAGTGCAGACCATCGCATCAAAGGCTCTCTCGTGCAGTCGCGAGTAGACCACACAGAACAGCATTCTTTGGGAGAATTGGTATCAGCCATAAAACTATGTCAAATTGGTCAAAACCTATGCGTATGTATAGTTGTATGGTGACATATTGCACCGACCAACCCCAATTGAATTAGATCTGCGGTAGGAAAAAAATAAGATTGATTTTTTATGAGCAGAGAGTACAGTCAGCAGCAACTCAGTTTATTACCACAAAACTGTCAGGTTTTCTCAATCGATTTTGTGCGATTACAAATCAATGAGGGTGTTTGAGAAAACATTTTTTGCTAGCTTGCCCCGCCGTTTCTCGCGAATTTTTTTTGTTCCGCATACAAAGAAACTGCAATGGCAGCTTCATGATCGAGATATTCTATCATGAATACGAATTTACTATCCCAGAAAAAAGAAGTCACTACCGTTGTGGGGCGGCCCGAGCGAGGGTCATCTTTGATGTATGTTCTTCCAAGTTTAATTTAGACGTAAGTACCAACGTCCAACTGTGGAATACAGTGGAGCATTTGCTCTTAAAGTACCTTAAAAGTCTTGATTTTCTCGTTCCGTAGTGAAATTCTTCAAGCACAGATTAATAATCATGCGCTATTATTTATTTATTTTTGCATTTTCGAGAACATAATGCTATGACCGTGATCGGAAATATTTACCTACAGTTTGTAGAACAGAGATAAAAATTCTTTTTTAAAACTACTTTTTTACCTTACCGGTAATTTACTGGAATTTTAACTGCGTAGATTGAAACATCAAATTAACTTAATATAAAGTAGTAAGTAAAAGAAATAAACATAGACTGAACCATGATAGCATTGCACTCCTTTTTAACCGTCGTGTCAAAGCGAAAAAATATTTACATTATAAAAGCTTTTCGCTTTAATTCACGTAATCAAAGATCTGGTTTTACCGGCTAGCTAGATAATTAGTGTGATCACGGAAATATATTATATTCCTTCTTTTCCTCGACTTTTACCGGTCTGACATACACGGGCCTACGCCAAGTGTGTATCAGTGATACAATTAGATATATGTTTTGTGTGGGATGTGCGCCTGTGTGCTTTTTTCTGTAGGCAATACTCGGTATTATTCAAGGACCCGATCTAGCCATTTCGCGGCTCTGGGCAAAACCTCCCTCCGAGAAATAAGATCCGGAGATTTTTTTTTACATTTCAGACAATGTAATTGCTCGGGCACTACTGAAGCTATTTTCATAAAACTTTAGTAATCTTGCCCGCCCGGCGCCTCAATTATCAATTTTGCTGCCCTGGACAAAGGTCCGGCTTGTCCCCCCCTAGATCGGGCCCTGGTATTATTGTTCATTTTGTAGTATTATTTATATATATAGGCTACGGTGGCTGATTACCACCAGGCAGGCCAGCTTCTTTGCCAACCGAATAACATAAAAAGACTATAGATATTGAAATACTAGTACGGTACACTAGCCACCTTGCGGTGAAGCCCAGGGGCGATGATTTGCACAGGATAAAGTAGAAAGAACCTTAGTCGCCTTTATCGACACCGGGATGAAGATATGTAGTCCTATTCAAAACCAAGAGGACAGAGTTCCATTAAAAATGCATAACTTTTACACATATTTATTGTTTATTACACAAAGACTACGTAAGGCTAAACTTAAACCTAAGAGGATAGTACGGCTAGCAACGTCTGCATACAAACCATAGATTTGTAATTACTAACGTTTCTAGATTGGCAATAAATCTACTAAGGCGAGACCAAAATAATGCACCAATATGTGAGTAATGCGCGTGTGTGCGTGAAAAATAGTAATGCAGTGTGACAATTGCTGTCTTTTCTACGTGACAGACAGGCCGACGTAGGCCGCTTGCGTGTGTACGAAAATGGTCTCATCTATCTATCTTGTTCTAATATATGTGTTAGTATGCTCTTTCTCTTTCACATTGCCCATCTACAGTTTCCTATTGCTATGATACAAACGGAGAAAACGTTTTTCTACCCAAAATTATCACAAAAATGGGACAACAAATAGTCTGTCTGACCGATCTTTAAGATATTTTAGAACGTTTTTAAATTTATAACAAAGTAAAAAAAATGTCTGCTCGCATTATTTTTTCAAAATTTAAAGCTTTCAAAAAAACTTTCAATACTGTCAAATTTTGAAAAAAAGAAAACGTACAGTTATTCGTCTGAGCTACAGACATTCATAATTTTCTTTTTGTTAAAAACATTGCAATTCTTATATTATAAATGCGAAGGTGACTTTATTAAACTACTAAACCGATTTTTAAAATTCTTTTACTAAAAGAAAATTTTATCAGGGAGTAACTAAAATAGGCTTATGTTTATTTATTTTTAATTAGATATCCCTATGAAAATTACAATAATGCAGTCATTATTTGACGTAAATAACAAAATAGCAGCCCATTTTGTTATTTTTTTTTTTGACAAATTTAGGTTTTTCTAGAGATCCCTTGAGTTTGGAACTAAGAGCGGTTGGGTTCCACATTATCCGACCCGATATCGGTATCGAAATCTAATGCCAAGACAAAGGTATGAAATTTGACAGTGCGATATCCGATATCGGGCTGAGCTGGGCAATGTAAAAATCAACATATTTCGTACATTTTAATTGCTTCCGATATCGTATCGACTGCCTATACCGATATCTGATTAGATATCGGTATCGAGGGATTTTTCAATGGTATTGAAAACTATTATACTACTAATTTGCGTTGAAATCTGTGCCACGCAATCTAAAACTGTCAAATGTTTTCTTTATTGGCCTGTATTTGACCAAGACTGATAGCAACAAAGACGTCCCAATTGGGACGTTTTCGAGGTTCACAATGCCGAATGACATATCTGCTTCTATTTTATACCATCATTCAATATTTGTAACGAAGCAGCTCAAAAGCTACAGGACAGATTTCAAAAATTCTTTCACCATTAGAATACTAGATTATTCTTGAGTGATATCTCACTTATGGGTATATTGGGTTAGGTTAGGCTAATAATAAGGCTATAATTGATTAAAAAACTACAGGCTAAACTACTAAAAAAGGGCTCTACGTGGATGAAGTCGCAGACGGATCGCTTGTCTATCATAACGATTGGATTAGAAACATGGTTAGTAAAAACACGGTAATGTTATATGGTTAATGTATAAACGTTTTGTCCGTCTGTATGGAGACGTGCTCGCCGTAGATACTATTCTCATAATTGTATGGCATTATAATAATCATTACCATAACTTAACTTTATACGTACGTGTTTTAATGAAATCTTAAAGAATATAATGTATTCATTACATTACTGTTTGTAAAATAAATATATAAGTTTTTTTTTAAAGATACTCGTAAGTAATTATGGCTTAATAAAGAAATAATATTCGTAGATAAATCAATACCTACTTAAAATACCACAGATATAATCATCTAATAAATAAATTAAATAACACATTATACTAACCTTAAAATAAATGCAATGCTTTATTTCTTCACCACGAATTATTATTACCTATCATGCATTCTGAAGTAACCGACATAATATTATTATGATATCACATTTTGTTATGAAAGACATCTTATCATAGGTAAATAGTAAATAGGTATCAAAATAAGAAGTTTTTTGTGTTTACCTACTTTATATTAGGCAGAATGTATACATAGACGCGTGCAGTAAGTGCCATTCTTTTTTCTGTTCATTTTAGGCGATGATTGCCGCTGCGTCAAACTTAAAAAAGAAACACTTACTGTATATGTATTTAAAATAGTGGGCGTCAAACGCAATGCGTCTTCCGCACCGTTTGCCGCATAAAACAACCACGCGCTTTACAACAAACACAAAACATTTGTCCGTTGTAATATACAATTCATGTTACCTCATATAATGTTTTAAATAAAATAATAAGGGGATACCTTATTATTTTAAGGCTTGTCATAGTTTTCGACACTTGAGGCAAAATAATTTTAGCATTGATAATTTTATGTATAGATACAGTTTATTATTTAATCTGTGCAGTAGCAGCCATCTTGCGTGTTCTCCAAGATCCAGTCGAGGTAGTTGGTGACCCTGGTGTAGACCCCTGGGTAGCCCACACGAGCGCAGCCATTGCCCCACGATACTACGCCTGGTGGAAAAATAAATGGAAAGGCTATAACTATAAATATTAATTTGTACGTATAATCCTGAGTTTTAGAAGGATTTTAAGCAAGAGTGGTGTCCAATGAGGTGCTACAGATAATAAGATATTATGATAATCAAAAATAAATTAATTCACTCCAACTATCCAACTTCGATTGATTCGCCCACGGATATCAAAAGATGTCGCCATTCTCCGATCTTGTATTTCAGAGGGACTTTTTGTAATTCGTTTGGTTAGTAGCAGTTATTGTTTTATATCCGTCTAGCTAAAGTACCACATTCTTTAGGAGTTGCTATGTTCCAAAACCTCCCTGAGATACACCCTGGGCATCATCTGGTGCCCCGACCCCAGTGGTGTCATGGGAGGCAGCGCCGTGCCTACACGACACAGACCCAATCGAGCTGCTCCCTCCTGCGGGACCGGTATTATGCCATCTATCCCCCTACCTAAAGCCGTCATCCGGCTTTAGATAGTGGGGCAGATGGCGTAGGCATTGGGCTTAAACTGCGCTGAGTTTCACCCAATCCACTCTTGGCGGGAAAAGGCCCTTTTCAGGGCAAACGGAGCTTTGGGCTCGGTGGGGGCCGGTCTCCAAGACCAGTGGTCCACTGTCCAGATATTGTACCGGATGTCACGCAACTGAACGATGCACCGGCTAGGCCTGAAAGCGCGGGCACAGATGGCTTCCAGGTGAAACACGAGAGCCTCGCGATCCCAGGTCGCCATCATAGTGTGCCTTCGCATGCCCATCCAGAATGTTTAGTCGAGTCCCACACACCCCTGCAGTTGCATCTTACTGCAGGGATGAAGCGTCAATCCATTTGACCTAGCCGTTCAAGACCAAAACAAGATACCACATTCTTATCAAAATCTGTCATGTTCTGACAGTTAGTAACAAGATAGACAGTTACATAGTGATTGAAGGTTACGGTTTAAGTCTCTACGAGAGGTAATTCGCTATGGTTCATAGCCGTTCCGAACTGATAAATGTGTTACGACTTTTACCCACCTTGAGCTTGATCATCTACAGATCACTATCACGAGAGATAAAGGCTGGCTTTTTAAAAGCTTTCCTGTCAGCTTTTAAAAAGTAATAAATTACATACGGGAATATTACTTATTGTATAAAAAACATTAAACTTATTGTATTAAATGCATTGTATATGTAGTTTATTTATGTATATGTTTTATATAATAGTAATTAGTATTAAGCTGGTTAAATAAATATTATTACCTATTAGCTCATAGCGTTTGTCGTGCTTTCTCTCTGTTATGAGCGGGCCACCGCTGTCACCCTGAAAAACAGTACAAAATGATGGCTAATTATTTTCTATACGACAACTATTCTGTTACTAAAAAATAACTTCATCATCATCAGCTCATATAATGTCCCCACCGAGGGGCTCGAGCCTACCCCAAATTAGGGGCGATTAGGCCTTAGTCAACCACGCTGGCCAAGTGCGGGTTGGTCGACTTCACACACAACCTAAAAATTTCTTCATAGGTGTGTGCAGGTTTCCTCACGATGTTTTCCTTCACCGTAAAATCGTCGATTAAACGTACATAATGAATTCAAAATTTGAAAACACATTGGTACGTGGCGGGGTTCGAACCAGTGCCTCCCGGGTGGGAGACGACGCTCTTACGCACTACGCCACCGACGCTTCAAAAAAAAAATAACTTGGCAGCGATTAAATATTTTAGCAATAAATATTACATGAGTTTCAAAATGCAAGGATTTATAATAACTAAATAATGGCTGCTACTTTCAGGTAACAAACATATTAAACAGAGCCAATGAAATTATTCGCGAGGTACTATAAATAATAACATGGAGACTGTGGGATAACAAACACTCAGACCAATAAAAAAGTTGGTCTGAGAACAAACATTGTATTATTGGCAACTACAGAATTCCATACAAGCAAAGTAATTGATTACCTAACTACATATTTGTTTCTGTGATTGGTAGGTTAGGGTTATTTTTTGTTTATGACCAAGCAGAGTGCACAGTTTTTGGGAAGTTACCAAATCAATAAATCGATGCTACTTTCTATTTAAAATTATACTTCACTGTAGCAGCCAACCTATAATTTTTGCTACCTTCTTAAATTTTTTAAAACCCAATTTCAGATTAATTTGTCGCCGCGTTAAAAAACATGACCAATATGATTTATTCAATCAATATTAATTCAATATTATTTATCAATTCGATTGAGGTCATAGCACACTTATCAGCTCGGAACCGTATCGCCTCTTTTTAATAAGAAAAACGGCGATGAGCTACGGTCCGTAGCCGTTCCGTAGCGTTCATAGTAAAAAATAAGTTTTCCCTTTCCGAGCTGATATGTGTGCTACGACCTTAAGTAATAATAATATGTTTTTCACGCCCACACCATTTATCTAGCCCAAACTTACTATCATTAAGAACTTGTGTTACGGATACTAGATAACGGACATTTTTTTTAAATTATAGTTACATAATAATTTTAGATATGTTTATAAATAAACTTAAATAAATATATAAACAACCATGACTCGCAAACAAATATTCGTGTTGGGCACAAAAACATTTGCCGCTACCAGGATTTGAACCCGGACCACTTGATGTGTAGGCAGCTATACTGACCACTCCACCACGACGGCGTCAAAAATAAAAGCAAATTATTGTAATGAAACCAAACTTAAAACAAAGCTCTGCATAATGAATATTACGTCCTTACTTATAAATTAGACGTTATTTACAAAAGTTTTTAAATAACACAAATTTTCCACAATAATGTATTTTTATTTTTTTTGTTTTAAAGTTTTTCTGCTGTCGACCGCAGATGGCCTTCGCAGCGTCACCAGACTTGTTTTAGAGAAGCCGAAGGCCTTGATGGGTCTAAAGATGATTTTCCACCAGAGTGGCGAAACGAGACGAAGCGAGAATAGAATTGAAATTTGTATGGCAAATTTTCAACCCTCTCCAAGCGCATCTTTGGTGGAAACAATGTGGATTGACGAGAATATGCGAGGCGTGAATTGAAATATTTGTTTGTGTTAAAATTACCCGTACTGCTTCCGACATAGAGTATAAATTGTAAAAACTGAAAAACGCTTCTTGCGATAGACTTATTGAATTGCTGATGCTATTTTTAGTGGAAAAGGGTCAGTGCGATTTCAATTCTGTTATCGCCTCGTCTCGTCTCGCCACTCTGGTGGAATTCTTTATATGAAATCCTATGATATCTCGCACATCTGCTCGCGTCACATCCTCGACTGTGGAAAAACTCTGGAAATTAGGATTACGTCACCAGCTTTGGCGCGGGAGATGCGGACGTATAAGTGTTAATATAATGTACTGTATAAATTAATGAATACAATATTGAAATAATATAATGTAATATAATTGTATAAGTGCAGCAGTGGACGTCTCTCTACTGATATCATGATGATGATTAAGTAACTTGATAAATGAAATAACATTATAATACTTGAACGTTAAATCATCAACATTTATATCAAATTAAAAAAATAATGTAAATAACTACCTGACATGAATCTTTCTGGCCAGTCTTGGGGTACCCAGCACACATCATGTTGTCAGTGATCATGGCGGCGGTATACTTCGTGTTCCGGCAGTCCTTGTTGCTGATAACGGGCACCTCCACCTCTTGCAGAGTGCATGACACTTTGCCCTCTTCTGTAAGCGTGCCCCAGCCAGCGGCAACTGCTTTCACTCCCACGTATAAATTATCTGTGAATAAGTCAGACGTTTTTGATTTACATGCATGAAAGTTGCTACACTAACATATACGTTAAATGATTATTACGACTGAAATTTTTGAAAAAATTACAAAAGAACATAATGTGACATTGTAGAAAAAAAAATCATACAACAATTTTTAAGCTCAACACTAAATAAGTTACACGAGTATATGTCGTAGGGAAATGAGGGTATCAGTACCCGTAGTGTAAGTTTTTTAGTATACAAAACTCACCGATTGTAGTTGCGTTACGAGCTCAATTTGTATGGGAAACATGATTTGCGCTTCTCTCCGCTAGGGGCGCTGTTCACGTTTCCTATACAAATTGAGCTCTTAACGCAACTAAAGTAGTTGCGTTTATTACACTAAAAAACGTACACTACGGGTACAGGGATACCACGAAATCTCGGAAGAAATCGAATATTATAAACGCGAAAGTTTGTATGGATATACGTGTGGATGTTTGTCACTCTTTCACGCAAAAATTTCACTTTCACGCATATAGGCTATAATTTATACTAATCCTGCGCAGACGAAATCGCATGCAGAAACTAGTCCAAACTAATTGAATGCTGCATCTAGTAAACAGTAAACGCGATGTAAGTACATAATGTACTTTCGCTCTCTGTCAAGTGTGAATAAACGAATGCGCTAAACGAATTTTAATGGACACTTTCTCTGTTCCATGCGAAGGACATGAATAAAATCTTAGACTAATCAATAAGATAACAAAGTCTTCTTGTAATCAGCTGAATGCCGATTTTGAAATATACAATGTTAATAAATGTACATAGTACAATTGTGCATAGTTAAATAAAATTGGATATTAAAAATTTTGTCTAATTCTAATAGAGGCAAATATTCTCGTGAAATGCGAGATGATTTTTTCTACGTATAAGTATCACTACTCCTTAAGCTGTCCAGAAAATAATTAATTTTCTTTTCTCGTCCTTAAGAAAAACCATTTTTTTAATTGTCTCGCGGCAGATACGAAGCACGGCTCTTATCGAATGACTAGCTAGTAGACAAGAGATTATCTCGGACTACAAGGCCCGATATCCGTACCTTGTGCTTAACACACCAAGTGAGATAAGGCCGATCTTTGTGATAGTAGGAAATCGTTTTCATTTTTAACCGACTTCCCAACAGGAGGAGGTTCTGTATTCGTCTGTATGTATTTTTTTTTTTATGTATGTACACCGATATCTCCGTCATTTCTGGACCGATTTTCAAAATTATTTTTCTATTCGATAGTGTTTGCTCCCGAGGTGGTCCCATTGTCACCAAGTCAGGATCTGATGATGGGAAGCCAGGGAAATCGAGGGCAACCCTCAAATTTTATAGGCATGTACAACGTTTTTCATATTTTTTCTAAAACTATACTAGCATTTGCGTCTGGTAGTCACCATCTCATGTTGATGAGCTGATGATGGAAGGTAAATGTATGTTCACCGATATCTCTGTCATTTGTAGACCGATTTTCAAAATTCTTTTTTTATTCGATAGTGTACTCCTGAGGTGGTCCCAGTGTTACCAAGTCAGGATCTGATGATGCAAAGCTAGGAAAATCGAGAGCAACCCTCGAAAACCAACGGAAAGGGAGGGTTATTTATATTTTTTATAAAGCTATTCTAGTATGATTGCGTCTGGTAGCTATCTCATGTTGATGAGCTGATGATGGATGGTAAAACTCCTTAATTGTTAGGAGATGGTTTTTGATTATTTAAATATTAAAGGTGTCTAAAGACCGGTAGTTGTGTTCTTTCAGGTGATTTAGGTGAGCTGATGATGAAATAAAAACTCCTTAATGGTTAGGAGTTGGATGATAATTCTTTAAATATTAAAGGTACCCAAAGAGCGATAGTTGTATTCTTTCAGCTTGTTAAGTGAGCTGATGATTGAAGGCAAAGCACCGTAATACTTAGTATTTAGATGTTAAACTTGTACAAAACTGTATCATTTTGTCACACATAAAACCACCTCTGGCAGTATGGACCATGCAGTGCCTCCAAATAGTGACAGGTTGCCAACCTGTCGCCTACATAAAAGGGGCACAAAACCCAAAAAGTAAACCCCCGAATGGCAACGCACTTCTAATGTTAAGTAATTTATCCTTAATATTGCAGGTGTCTATAGGCGACGGAACCACTTAACGCCAAGTGGGCCGAAAGTTTGTTGGCCATCTCGTAATATATATAAAAAAGCAACAATTATTCTACATAAAACACTAAAAATAGAAAAATAAACAACTTTTTAAAAAAAAAAGTCCAACCGACTTCAAAAAGCATAAAAATAACATATTATTAAAATGTGTGCTAGGTACCTGCAGTACTGTGTGAAGTCGGTGCCAAGCCAACTAGGTATTCTATAGGTCCGCCTGCCACATCAGACTCATTGATCACACCATCCCGCGATTGCGACCGACCGAACGCGCCATCTTAGGTGATGAGGAGCTCGTAGTGCTGAACGATTGGCATGGCTTGGCACCGGGTTCAAACAGTACAGCAGGTACCTAGCACACATTTTAATAATATGTTATTTTTATGCTTTTTGAAGTCGGTTGGACTTTTTTTTGAAAAGTTGTTTATTTTTGATATAAATGTCAGATCGTAAATTTTTTTTTCATAAAAGCAATGACATTTTTTCATCACTTTTATTACCTTTCCCGCAGTGCGAACACGGAACTGTCAATCGATAGGTTTTTCTACCGAACTCTATAATGTTGGACTGCTAGCATGAAGAAGACTTTGAAGTTCAAAGACTTTCTAGCAGGCCGCGGGAAGGGTGAGAGGGAAAAGCGAGGACGAAGAGACGTCAGCTCGCGTGCGGAGACACATAAGCGCGGCTACGAAATGACGTAAGCGCGCGTTAACGACGAACCGTAAGCGCCGGAGCTGTAAGTTGACCAATCACCGCACCGCTGTTCGTGAGCTTGTTCCTAGACGAGGCGATGTCGTTACGTCGCTGTGTGGCAGTGTAGAGTTTCATACAAAGAATACTAAACAGCTTGAGTTGAGGTGATGCTGATCATCTTCCAAGTTAATACGTTTGCTACGAACTTAAGTCGAATGTATCGAATTTTAATGTCAAGTTTTGTTTAACGATAGATTCTACTATTTATATACTATTAATTTGTGAACTACTTACTGTTATTTGAAGGCAAGCATATGGGCTTGATAGCATCACTAATAGGAACTCGTTCATTCAGCCTCAACAAGGCTATGTCATTGTCGAAGTTGGTAAGGGTGAACTTGTTGGCTATAGCTCGCAACACGAACCGCGTCTCGGGTCTCACAGTAGCGTTGCAGCGGTTGTGCTCCCCGAATGTCACTTTAATCATGAACCACATAAAGCTGAAAATGGAAAAGAAAATATTTTTGTTAGTTGTATAATGTTTGAAATCTGTGTATAAAAATATCTCACATAAAAATGTTTTTTTTTTTTAAATTGGATATTTTATTTATGATGAAAGCAAAAAAAAGAAGCAGTGTTTGTACCAGCCTAAGGTCATCAAAATAATGTCAACAAAGATGTGGACTTCAAAATTAAGGAAGTTATCAATTCGACCCGTATGTATGTAGGTACTGACAGAATTGCACAGCTATTGTACATGTTAATGTATATCAGCTTCTAAATATGGGTGCCAAATTTCATGAGTGTAGTATCATATGTTTGTATGTTTGTTCACGCAAATCTCAAAAACTATAAGTAAGTAGTATTGTAAAAATTGTTAGATTAATTCGGTTCAGTAGTTTTCGAGATAGAGAGTCAAGTGTGTATCAGTCACTAAAAAAACGTGTCGTTGGTTTAACGGCATAATTCTTTAACATGTTATAATTCGTTGTTTCAATGTTTGCAAGCAGTTAGGCTTAAGCAAATTATGAAATTAAAAATAAAACGTAGTATTAACAATAATTTTCACTTCCTTATTGCGGTTACACGTGTAGATACTGGAATAGACACGGAAAAAATGGTGTCTCCTTTTTTGTCGTGTCTATTCTAGTATCTAGAAGCCATTATTTAAAACGAAAAAAAGAAGTATCTAGTGTATTTTTTTTAAACCTACACATAAAACTGCAAATATTATTCTTGTTAAATTACTAAAACGAACAGAGTAGTTACGTGACAACAAAACTCTTGAGGGCGATCTCTATAATGTGGATTCAATATTGAAACCGGCCGACATTTGTAAACTCTATACAATGAATTTAATGAAAATGAACACAGGTCAACAAAGGTATCTTCTCGAAGTATCGTCCCTGTGAATAGCGTACTTGAAACGAAACGTAACGGCAATTATACAATAGCACCGTTTGTATTGGCATTGGGCGAAAGTGACTCAATGTTTCGGTGTCCGTCCGCTGTCCTCGAGAATACTATTAATGCTTCATTTGCACTTTCACTCGCTTTGGCAGTCAATATTATATTATTTTCTTTGTTGTTACACAGCTTTTTAACTCTTAATTTGTGTCAGATACGATATAAATTACTTTGAACGCATTTGAAAGTTTATTTACAGTTGCAACTTTATATTTAACATCCCAGCTAAATAAAAAAAATCGAAATAATTTGTCGATCCAAATAAGAATTGTTGTTCAATCTCATAATTTTTTCATTAATATTGTTAAAAAAGGCTCGAGACGCTTATCATGTCTTATTCTAAGAGAGAGAATTTAAACCAATAGCGTTCATAATTTTTTTCCGTAAATAAATTCACTTTTATAAGAGACATACCTATCACCAATATGGTTTTTTTGTTCGTAAACTCTACACATTACAAAATAATAATTATGTCATCACAGTTCGTAATACTTTTGCCAAGTGGCCGGAAGGTCTTTTTCTGCATGCCTACCTACTAGAAGAGCTTTGAGTAGAGAGAGAAGGCAAGTAACTAGTATCACAGTTTTGACAATATGTTTTGAAAATAGTTTCATCTCTTTCTCATTTGCACGTCTTTGAACGTCTTTGAACGTCGAATAACCGTTAACTTCTAGACAGGAGTAAATATTGAACTCTGCCTTCATGAAATTCTTATTTGTATTAGTGTGGCGATGCCAATCGTATGTAATGTAGATCCATTTCTCATATCTGGCCGTGGCCGAATCTCTGGTCTGGAGTTAGGAGCAGTAACAGGACATGACAGGAACAGGACATGTAAGCAAGTTTGACCTATCGCTTTGTCCAAACACTGCCATTATTTCATCACTGATATGCTGTATATTGCATGCTAGGTATATTTTATCCTTCTTATATAATAGAAGCAACTAGATGCAGTAACTACTGACTGATTAGAAACTGGTATGTTTATTGACTAGATTAAGAACCTATTAGTCCAGTCAACAAGTTCAAAAACGTGAAAAATAGAGATAAAGCTCCTAAAAATATGAGCAATAGCTAATTGGATTCGGAACGACCTCTAGAAAAATGAGTTTTGAGGATTTTACTGCACGCACGCACGTACTTGAACTTGTTGACTGGACTATATGTAAACATGCTAATTGTATTTTATTTTCTTAGTATATACATACAAAGTTCTTCTTTTCAGTTAAAAAATGCTTAAGAAATAGAAGTTTAGAAGTTTTTGCGTATTATTATATAACTGTAGATTTACAATACCTAATGTTTGACTCATCCTTTTCGATATTAATAATAGAGAACAGATTAAATCTGACTGACATATCAACGCACAGCCCAAACCGCTGGGTCTAGAGATTCCAAATTTGGCACGTAGGTTCCTAATGAGGTCTAGGGGTGCACTAAGAAAGGGTTTTTGGAAATTCACCCTCTAAGGTGATGAAAAGGGGGTGAAAAGTTTGTATGGAAATCCGTCAGTTTTGAAGCTAAGCCGATAAAAAATAGTATGGATTTTTGAAAATTCAATCTCTAACGAGGTTAAATAAGGGATGGAAGTTTGTATGGAATACCGTCATTTTTAAAGTAAAAACCATGAAAATCGGTATACGGCGCATGGCGGTAGAAGAAATAATAAGAAAATTTAAATGCTGCCCGAAGTAACTATTCTACGCGGGTAAAGGCTAGTAGAATATAAAATTGGAATCAACTGCACAGCTACTAATAAAGAACGAAATATCATTGGTATAATAATACCTACTATTTTATTTTCCAAGTTTTTATCGGTCGGGAAACATAAATCAAGATTTGAAAATATTAAACTGCGCGTCAGTGTTCACAGCTCAGCCCAAAACAAACATTTAGACGGAAAGGCTCTTCAAATGCCCAAAATGGAGACATATCGAGGATAATGAACTTTAAAATTCGTACTGCCCAGTCCGGTTTGAAGGTGAACGTACTTGTTGATACTGATTGGAATTCACAAAATCCAATATATTTTGGAGCCGTCCGCTAATCTGAGGGTTATCGGACCCGTTCTGCGTGATTTACAATTTCATCTGCGATTTTAAGTTGATCAGCTTTTAATATTCGACACAAATTACTTGCCAACAGAGTTGCAGTTTATCGCTTGTTATTTACATCATTTGAAATAGAAAAAATATTTCCAGAGCTTTGTGTCGTCTTAATTGTTCAAGTCAATTATTATTACCTCTCCAAGATTTCCAGTCCTTTAAATCTCGTTATTATGTCGTTAACAGAGATTAAAGAACCGAGTAATGTAAAATATATTGTTTGTTTCTGAGACAATGGTTTATTAATGTTTCAATTAACCTAAATTATTTGGTGTTTCGATTTTTTTTTAATTCATTACCAATAGTTTTTGTGATTTCAATAAATTTAGTTTATTTAAGATGAGGGTATTAATAATTCCATTTTTTGCGACATTTTGATCTAAATAACAATCGTGCCTTTATTATTACTTTGATACCGAGCCGCCGATATCTAGTAGAAAATATACTAGAAGAGTTTATAATATACCTTTCAGATAAATTTTAAATAGATGATAGCTAAGGATGACTTTATCAGCAAATTTTTAAAAATATTATCGTTCCCAATGCAAAGATTTGACTTGATTTCTATGATATTAATTATAATACAAAGTTGGTGTTTAACGTTGCCTGCAGATCTAGCGGTCTGGAAACAAATCCTGGTAAATTTTGGTGTGATGAACACTAAAATTTGTTCCCGGGTCACGGTAGTTTATATATTAATTTCAGTTTAATTATGTTATTGTACATTTTATTGTATATTAGCAAAATTTCTTAATGTCACTTTATTTAATATGGCCTATATAATTTGCGTGAACTTAAAAATATACTATAAAAACTTTGTGTGTGATTTTAAGCACGTAGACCTCAAAATATGTGAATTAATCATTTATTTGCTAAAAAAGTGCACAAAATTTATCTGTTTTATTTTACCTGTCTGGCGCCGCTATAAATCTTAAATCTATGTCACTGTACTGCATTTCGAATTTGAGTTCTGTTACGTGGGAATAAGAAATCAAAAGAATTAAGCTTAGAAGGCTCATGAGCATAGAATATGAATCACATTTTTTAAATTATATAGAACTGAATTTAAAGTCACGTGCAGGACAAGTTTTACATTGCTATTCGATTTTAAATGATCTTGGCAATTAAAAAATATAGGTTTAGCGCAATAGATTATTATCGTTAAATTATCTAAAATAAATTGCTAAATATATTATTACCTAGGCTTACCGGGTATACTTAGTATCACTCAATTTTTTTCGGTAGAGCAAGACGATTCTTCCATAAGTCTTTTATTGGCAATGATTCTTGATTTTTTTTCATTAAAAGGTCAAACAAATTACTTTATTCCACCTGATGGTAAACAAAAGTATAGTCTAAATGCATAACACCTAGTGCAAGAGACCAGCCACCCTCACCATGGCGACTGGTGTTTTTTCCCGCTTCTTTGCGTGCTTCGCCCGACCCAGGATTGCAAAAAGGAGGGAAAACGTGTGCAATTACATTTTTTGTCTGTCCGGCATAGAAATGGGTTGCCAAATTTCTTAGATCACGTTAGAATAGATGATTGTTTAATAAATCAGCTCGTGACTTCGTCTCCTCATCAACATCATTCTTAAAATTTTAGCCGATAAGCCATATACCAATTTGTATGGATTTTACAATCAAAATGAAGGATTTCTCATACAAACTTTCATCCTCTATTTCATCCGTCCGATCCAGTTGAATTTTAACCGAAAGGCCATATACCAATTTTTATGTATTTACTTCAAAAATGACGGATTTCCATACAAACTTTCATCCTCTCTTGTACCCCCTTAGGGGTGGAATTTCGAAAAATCCGCCTTATCCCTGCCTACATCATAAAAGGCACCTCTGTGCGAAATTTAAGCTATCTTGGTCTAAGTGTAAGTATGGACTGGGCGTTGATCAGTCAGTGAGTCAGGACTTTTCTTTATATTGGGATCCCCATCTTAGATGGGGATTATTTACCTCTTTGTGCCTAGAAAGTGACGATATCGTCACTTTTTTTCGCGCGCTTTTAAAAACGCTATTACAATAAAGCTAAGGTTCAAATTAGCTAGTGTTATATATTTTCTTACTTTTTTCGCGGGCTTTTAAAAAAGCTATTACAATAAAGCTAAGGTTTAAATTAGCTTGTGTTATATATTTTCTGAAAGCTGGATAAATTTAGCGTATTTTAGATCCCCTTGTTTTCCCAAATTAAAAAAAAAACAGAGTGAGTGAAACCGGACACCCGCCGGCCTCCCGGGCGTAGGCACACAGACTTTTATAAGGAGTGTTCTCAAGGAATAGAAAAATAGCTTTTCAACTTAATCTAAATACAATTATTTAATGAAACCCTACGAACCCTTTGACACAGTGAGCAGCACTGAGAACATATCGGTCGTTGATGAGCATACCGCCGCAGTAGAACCTCTTGAAGTACGTCAGCCGAGCCATCCACGGGAACTCGTTTATACCAGCTTCGTCACCACCCACGATACGGGATACCTCGTTTCTTTCCCCGCATTCTGAAACGGTTTTGGTTTTTGAAATTAACTTTTGTCACAATATGAAAAGAAAATTGTTACTGGCATTGTTATTAATTTTAATTGATGGAATTACACGATTTGATATGCCATTTTCAAATGAAAGTAAACAACAGTGAATTGTGAATCGTTCGTATTCATCACACAAAACTTTTGTCGCTACCAGGATTTGGACCTGAAGTACATTATGTGCAGGTTGCAGAAACACTTTTAAAGTCTTAATGGTTATTTAGGTATAGGTTATAGTATGGTCCTTGGGTATTTTTATTTCCTACTGAACAGTAAGCTCTACCAATACTGCTTATGTTTCTTCAATCGAAGTTCCTTATACTTCAGAACAAGTTATTTCAAATATCAGTCCTACTGCCGTCTTTACAACATTAAGAAGACAAAAAATAGATTCCTTCTCTCTCTTTTGGAGAATTAACAAATTCACAATATTGGTATATACAGACAGCAGCACATCGGTTTACCACAAATTGTCAAATTTTACCAATCCATTTTGTACCTTTTAGCAAATTTTAAATGTACTGGATAAATTTTACATTTTTGTAAAATAATATAGCCTAATGTGAAATTGTCTGCGGCCTTATCGGGTAATACGAACGTTAAAACAAAAACCAAATCGTTGTCGTTTAATAAATGGCGATCGCGACACATAAAGATTACGCATTTCGCCAATGTCATGTGAAAATGTACTAAAAGTAACACAATTGTACGGTAGATTGAGGTTAAAAATGGAGTCTCTGAACACGTGTTTTTACAACAAGAATTTGGGAGAAACTCCCATCGTTATCGTTTTCATGGTTTTCATACATTTTGACAACAGTTTGACAACTGTCAGCTGTCAAAATGTATGAAAACTATTACGATTTGGTTATGGTTTTAACGTTCGTAAATAACGCGATCGGGGAGGTGTTTACCGTAACTGTAGTGTGTAGTAGTGCTTAAATTGTTTTCTAGTTTGCGATCCTTTCCCATGATAGTTAAGGATTACCTAGTGACTGATATCCGAATTCTGAATACTGAAAAACTACTGAGACTACTGAGAGTTCTGAATTAGACAGATCAATTAACGTTTTTACATAGGTAGTAGATACTGGCAACGAATTAGGAATGATAAGTACTGCAGATAATATGCCTATGTTAGAGGCTCTTATCAGATTGTTATATTTTCACCCGGACTGCTTGAGTGTAACATCTGTCCTGGTCGTTGGCGTGTTTATTGAAGGATTAATAAATTTTGGGTTTGGTGCTTCTTTTATGTAGGTGACAAACTGGCAACCTATCACTATGCGGAGGCACTGCATGACCCATACTGCCAGGTGTGGCTTTATGTGTAACAAAATGTTACCTTAGACTCTGATCAACCCCTCATGAGATTAAGGGCGTGTTTGTCTGTATGTACGTATATTATATTCAAACCTCAAATTTTCATTATTTTATTTGTCTACTTCAGCCCGAAGAACAGAAAAAAAATGTTTTAAATATTACCGGTCATTACAGAAATCTCAACCAGTGGGGATTTACACTTTTTTTTCAAAGTCCACCGTAGGTGCACAAATCTAGGCAAATGCTATCATTTGCAAGCAAAAAACCACTCTGCTCTCATAATAAGTATGAAGCTACATATAACCTGTGGTTTATTACCATGAACCTATATCATAAACTTGGAAGAAATAACGTACTAATGTCTAATGTCTTAAAAAAAAAATTGTGTGCGTGTAACCTTTACGCGCGATTGAAGTAAAACTTCTTTGACGTAGATCACTGAAATGATTAAATTATATACTTTGCTATTCACAATGGATCTGTTCAATAATATTGGAAATAAATAATCCTAATTGATTATGATCTTTGCCACTAGCTGGCGTATAAGTCGAGAAGCACGGAGTATATGACAGATACTTACGACCAATCGAAATTACTATTTTTAAATAGCGGAAACTACACAGACTATAGAATACTGAGCGTTACTTCCGTTAGAAAAATCTGAGTTACCCCCTAGTCGCGCCTAAAGAAGTTTTACTTCAATAAGTCTCTTTTCTCAAAGTTTACGAAGGTTACGAAATTATGAGTTCTTTAACAATAATAAAAAAAAGTAAAAAAAATACTGACTGCATCTGCAAGTAGGTTTCAGCTGATTCCTCTCCAAAAGCGGAGGGCGGTTACCCCAAACGCCGCCAAAAATGTTTTTTGAAAAAGCTTGCGCATCACGATCGGCGTTGCTCTTTATATGAAAGAAAAAACACAATAATAAAAGTTTTCTACACAACTAAGCGACAAAATAGAAAATAAAGTTAAATTAATAAACGAAACAAAACATCTTAAATTTACTAACACAAGAAAAGAATAACAAAAGATTGAAGGATAAGAAAAGGTTATTCGTATTAAAGTGTTGCATATATTCACTAATTAATGTAAATTAATGAAACCCACCTCCGAACAAGTGAAAGTCGTGAACGCAAGCAATAAAAGTGCACACTTCCACATAATTGTCTCTGGGTTTAAATAAAAAATGTAATCGATGAAAACTAAGAAAGGATTCCGAATTCGATTTTAAAATTTCGAGCACAGCTGGCGCATGGCGTTCGGACTGTGGTCGAACTCTTCGCGCGCGCTATCGTACACACACTGAGATGCGTTCAGCCGACATTATTGACCACATCACACGACAACGAATGTCATTTGGGTAGTGTGGTATGACCAAACGTAACGCGGGCCACTACGGGAATACGTAACATTTCCACTCATGATATATTTTATTTTTAAAGAAGACTAAACACACTGGACCAGAGAAATCGCAAATGCTTTACCGGTCTTTAAGGAAGGAATACGTTCTTTTTTTGAAGATCTCAAGGTCGTATCGGTCGTATTCAAGACTGTGTGGATAGATTTGACATCGCGAAGTACGATGACGGCATGCAATAGCTGGTATAAGAACAACTCCTCAGTACACTCCCTGTGACATAAGCGATAGAAGAGCAGAGTGATGCCACATCTCTACGCAATCCCAAGGTATCAAGTCGATCAGAAGCTGGTTCCTCAACGATTCGAACCGCTCTCCTCTGTATGTGGCGAGAAAGGAGTTGGTATCTCCCTATTATAAATAATTTTAAAAGGATTGTTCAAATTTAAAAAGACACATCAAAAATTGATATTGCAATCAAAGAGTTTTTATGTTATAAGTGTTCAGCTCTCGAAGAGGTGAACCAATAAAAATCCTTCTTGTTGTGATAGAATAACCGTTTATGTAAGATTTTACAATAAAATATATAAAATTTTGTAATTATACGTATTAAGTCGCTGTGCCGCTAAATCTAAGAAGCATCTGTCAGTCGCCTCAGTCATCTGTTTCTTCTCTCTGGCGTTGCGTTGTTAATCCACCACCATTTTTTTTTTTTTTTGCTCTGGCAACACTGGTAGCTAGATGTCTTTGAAACAGCTGATAGAAGTTTATTAAAATAAAATTATTTAATTATCTCTTTTTACATAATAAATGAGTAAATCTAAATGTATACGTGAATAATCTTCCGTGGAAATATTAGTGGTACAGTGACAAGTCCAAATCTCACAAAAACACGGAAACAAAATCCCGTCGGCCGGTACGGGCTAACTGTCAAACACAAAGAAAGATAAAAATAAGTATAAAAATATAGCAACAGCTTCGAATTTAAACCGGGGAGTATTGTTTTCTTAACTTAAAACAATTAACAATATTATCTATTACTCCAAGTGCCTAATTACTTAGAAATATAATACTTAGTAAATTTTATTCAAACGCTACCTACATTGGAAATGTTATCTACATCTCCATGTTATGTACTAATTGTTTTATAGGCCAATTAATGCGATACTTGAAGGAGTATAAAATATACTTACTAGAAAAAGATAATATTTGTCTTAAATTAATTAATTATTTTGTAAATCATAACTAATCACATTATACAAAGATACTCCACAAAACTCACAGCTACTGTGAGAATCGTCAATTCACATACATTTGGGTTACTGTAATCTCTCTTTGCTTGACTTATAGTGGAAGTAAAGTTGACGGTGACAACTTTGACCCCAGACATACACCTACATACACTTCCATTTAATAATAATATCTAAGTGTTGACAACAAGTATATAACTGTAATATTATTGTGTTCCTTTTGTTTCTTACATAGTTGTTATACTTTTCAGTGTATTAATTGATAACTGTACGCTCAACTACACCCAAAATGATGACCCGTAAGGCCACTGCTAAGGACACAGACATGAAATTAAAACAGGCATTGGTTGATTTGAGAGCGTCGCGGGAGCTTTGTGAGCGTCTAATGCAGGAACGTGAGGATAGTGAATTGGAAATTTTCAACATATTGGAAAAAAACAAACAACTAAAGAATGAGTTGTCTGAGCTGCACATTAAATATGAGGATGTTGTTGAGCAATGTCACCAAATGCAGCATACTATAAAATCATTTGCGGAATGTAGCAATACACATGAAAAGGCACTAACGAAAATAAATGAGTTAGAACATAGCTTGTGCATGGCAAATAATAGTGTTAAACATTTGGAAATGCAAAACAAAGAATTGTCCACAGATAAACATTCTCAAAGCTTGTTCGATGAGCTAACGGTTTGTAGTCCCGGCTTCATCAAGGATCAGTCATTCATAGGAAATAGTCCTAACACTTGTAATTCTAAACAGTATTTTAGTAGTGTCAAGAAGCTAAAGAAATACATACGAATTAATAAGTTTATCAATAAGACTAAAAGAATTATAAATCAACATAATTCTTATAAAAAACATCAGTCGCATCATTTGAAACGCATAAAATTAGTAGAAAAATTAAATGATATTAAGAGCAATGCTGTTACAATAAGTTCTGATTACATAGATTATAATAAACAATTAGAGTTAAAAATAGACAGTCTTGAAGTGACATTAAAAAGTATGCTAAAAAACATACAAACCATGTCGCAAAAGCAATTAAGTTACCAAATAATGGCATCAAATGACATGGAAGATATGTGTAATTACAATGCAGAGCGTTTCGAATCTTTAAATAAAAAACGAACATGTTCATGCCTAGTTAAGGACATTCAGAACAAGGAAGCACTTACTTCTAACATATTATATGATCAACAAGATTCAATAGTAGAAGTTTATCCAGAAGTTGTATCACTCACAGATAATAATAATTGTTCTCTTAATAACCTTGATGAAGGTGGGACACAAGCAAATGTAAGTAAATACGAAAACAACGTAAATTACAATAATCATCAAAACAATGTAATTATGTTTAGTGATGAGATAGGCAAAAATATGGGTCACATAATGTGTCAGTACATGTCACAAAATGTAACTAATTTCTGTGTGCCAGGTGCTAACTGTATTCAAATATTGCAAAAGGTAATCTGTGGTACTTACAGCCCTAACAGTACAATAATTATTTTTATTGGTAGACGAGGAAATACTAATTCCAAGATTATAGAAAAACATTTTGATTGCCTCTCTAAATTAAATGTAAAAAAAATAATTTTATTTACCTTGCCTTACAGTAGATCATTGACTCATGCAGAAAATGACTATAGATATAAATACAATATGAAATTGCATTTAATGGCAAATTATGATAAAAAATTTGACATTATTGATTTTAATAGTTTCATTAAGAATTTTTTTTTGACAAAAGATAAATATTTTCTTTGTAATAATTACAAAAAACAAATAGCAAAATCGCTATGTTATTTTATTTTTAAACAAGCCAATTCATTGGCTTTAACTTCTGCCTCTATTGGGCAGTCAAATATGACATTAAACAATGACAATTTGGAATATGCATCATATTCTTTAAATTAAATTTCGAGACAAAAGAGACTAACTCTGGCAGTACTAACTATAATGAAAAATTAGACTCAAATTTTAAGGTTTCAAATCAATTATCCTCCCCACTTGTAATGAATAAAAATTCTAAAAATAATTTTATCAACCTTTTCCACCAAAATATTCAAGGGATATCAGGCAAAGATTTAGAATTGGAGCTATTTATGAATTGTAATAATATTGATATATTGTGTGTTACAGAACACTGGCTAAAAAGCCATCAGCTCATGTTTAATTTTAGTAATCACCATGTTGTCAGCTCATACAGCAGAAAAAACATATTACATGGTGGTTCATTAATAATTACTAAAAAGAATATTAAATGTAAGGAAAGAAATGACCTCGTCAGTATGTCAGTTGAGCGAGTTACTGAAATAGCTTGTATAGAGTTTGAACAATTCATTGTTATTAGTGTATACAAACCTCCATGTGCCCCCTTTGAACATTTTTTAAAAATTATGGAAGATGTCCTATTTAAAATCAGTAAATGTCGTAAAGTAATTGTTATCTGTGGAGACTTTAATATTAACATATTAGATACAAATTCAATCACTTGTAACTTTTTAAATTTATTTAAGTCCTATGATTTGGACTACGTTTTTTATGAACCCACAAGAATTACTGAAACAAGTGCAACCTGCATTGACAACATTTTTACTAACCGAAAACCTAGCCAAAAGTCAATTATTAATATGTTGCACTCTGATCATTGTGGTCAATTAGCATCGTTTCCTAGGAAAAAAGTAAAAGTGCAAAGAACAAAAATAAGTTTTATTCCTATAAATGCAAGCCGAATTGAAAAATTTAAATCAAAATTAATTGTGAAGCTACCATGTTTGCCTTATAATGATTGTCCGGATAAGCTATACAGTTCATTATTTAATTTGATAAATGTTGAATTTACCAACACTTTTGTGCCAAAAACAAAGACGATCTGTGATCATCTAACTTTTAGTGAATGGGCAACGCCTGGTATATACAATAGCAGAAATAAGTTGTACGATTTGTATAGTCAAAAATCATATAATTTTGACCCAGTATTTGTTAATTATGTAAGGGACTATTCTAAAGTTTTCAAAAGAGCCTGTTCCACTGCCAAGTCAGTTTACTTAAAAAACAAAATTAAGAATTCTACAAATAAGATTAAAGAAACTTGGAATATTATTAACAGTGAAACTGGTAGGAGTCAAACACGTTTCCGTAATATTAACTTAAAGATTAATAATGTAAATGTTAAAGCTGATTTGGAAGTAGCCATGGAATTCGAAAGGTTTTTCTCAGATGTTCCCGTACAGACAACTAAATCACTTCAGTCATCTTCCACCTCTGCTGAACAGCTGCTTAAACAAAATGTATCATCATGTGACAGTAACTTTGAATTTACAGCTGTTAGTTATAAAGATATTATAAATACGTTTAAAACTCTAGACCTGAAGAAATCTATGGATCTTTGGGGACTGTCAGTCAGAACTATCTCATCCATTATAAGTATTAGGTTGGGGAAAAAGTCTTTTCGCATTATAGTATGTATAAACTTGTAATAAAATCTCTTTGGCTATACTATTTGTATCTAGCTGGTTTTGGTATCATTGAAAGTTTAAATTTTAAAGAACATAATTCCAAATTCAAATTAGGAAAATGTGTGATTTTCATTTGTTTTTCGTACCGCCAAGATGAGTGAATCTAATGAAGAAATTCGATACATTTTAAAATTTTACTACAAAAAAGGTAAAAATGCAACGCAAGCCGCGAAAAAAATTTGCGATGTTTATGGACCTAGTGCAGTGTCTGTGAGAGTAGCACAAATTTGGTTTAAGCGTTTTCAATCCGGAAATTTTGATGTCAAAGATGCACGTCGCTCTGGTCGCCCTATTACAGATAAAATGGATGCCATTTTTGAAAAAGTGGAGCAAGATCGGCATGTCAGTAGTTACGACGTAGCTGAAGAACTGGGAATTGACCAAAAACAGTTTTGGCGCATTTGAAAAAAACTGGGTACACAAAAAAGCTCGACATTTGGGTACCTCACGAGCTCACTGAAAGAAACCTAATGAACCGTGTACTCATTTGTGATTCTTTATTACGACGTAATGAAACCGAACCATTTTTGAAGAAGCTGATAACTGGTGATGAAAAGTGGATCACGTACGACAAGAACGTGCGAACAAGGTCGTGGTCAAAGGCCAGTCAGGCTTCACAGACTGTGGCAAAACCCGGGTTAACTCGCAACAAGGTGATGCTGTGTGTGTGGTGGGATTGGAAGGGCATTATTCATTATGAGCCGTTACCACCAGGCAGGACCATCGATTCTGAACTCTACTGCGAACAACTGATGAGATTAAAGCAAGAAGTTGAGAGAAAGCGGCCGGAATTAATCAACAGAAGGGGTGTGGTTTTTCATCATGATAACGCTAGACCTCACACATCTTTAGCCACTCAGCAAAAATTAAGAGAGTTTGGCTGGGAGGTGTTAATGCATCCGCCGTATAGTCCTGACCTTGCACCTTCAGATTTCCACCTGTTTCGGTCTCTTCAGAATTCTTTAGGCAGTGTCAGGTTAACATCACGAGAGGACTGCCAAAACCACTTGTCGCGGTATTTTGACCAGAAGTCCCAAAATTTCTATAGCAATGGGATCATGTCCCTACCTACAAGATGGCAAAAAGTTATCGAACAAAATGGTAGCTACATACTTTAGTTAAATGTAAATAAACTATATTAAAAAATGTTTTGAATTTTCTTAAAAAATGCGAAGAAACTTTTTCCCCAACCTATTATAATAGCTCCTTATTTAGTAGTCGTATTTAACAGCTGTATTGACTCTGGTGTGTTTCCTGACTTGATGAAACATAGTAAAATTATACCGTTATTTAAATCTGGCGAAACCTCAGATCCCACCAATTTTCGGCCTGTTTCTATTTTACCAACTTTAAGTAAAATCTTTGAAAGACTAATGCTCAACCAACTATTAAAGCATTTCAATAAATTTAACATATTTCATCAAAAGCAATTCGGGTTCACTCGGGGTCGCTCCACCATTGACGCGGGAGTTGAGTTGTTAAAGGAGGTATTCGCTGCTTGGGAAGAATCACGTGACGCTCTTGGGGTTTTCTGTGATTTATCTAAAGCTTTCGACTGTGTTAATCATGATACTCTGGTCAGGAAATTACACCATTACGGCATTAGGAACAAGGCTCTCAACCTAATGACCTCATACCTGAGCAATAGAATACAGAAAGTTGATATAAATGGTAAAAGATCTCCAGGTTCTCTAGTCACAATAGGTGTTCCGCAGGGCTCAATTCTTGGTCCATTTCTCTTTCTAGTGTACATAAATGACTTGCCTTACTACATAAGGGACAATCATGATATTGTGTTGTTTGCTGATGACACTTCTTTGATTTTCAAAATAAATAGAAAATTAGATAATTATGACGAAGTTAACAATGCACTCGCAAAAGTAGTCTATTGGTTTAATATTAATAATTTGTTGCTTAATGAAAAAAAAACCAAATTAGTTAAGTTTACTACACCGAATGTGCGACGTGTAGAAACGAATGTACAAATAAATGGGGTTGAATTGAAACCTGTGGAAACAACAACTTTCTTAGGAGTAATGTTAGACTCCAAATTGCAATGGGGTCCACATATTGTAAAACTTTCGGGTAAACTAAGTTCTGCGGCATATGCAGTTAAAACTATTAGGCGGCTAACTGATGCCGATACCGCTAGAATGGTTTATTTCAGTTATTTTCACAGCATAATGTCGTATGGGATTCTTCTCTGGGGGAGTGCTGCAGATATAAATACCATCTTTGTTTTGCAAAAACGGGCTGTTAGAGCAATCTACCAACTAGGTCCGCGTGACTCCCTCAGAGAAAAGTTCAAGGAGATAAATATTCTAACTGTGTCTTCACAATATATACTGGAAAACTTACTATATGTAAAGAAAAACATTATGCATTTTTCTGAGAAATGCCATACGCACAATGTAAATACTAGGAAGAAACACGATCTGGTTGTATATAAAACTCGTCTCCACAGAATAAACAATTCTTTTGCGGGCCAATGTATACGTTTTTACAATAAGCTTCCGATGAATATTAGAGATTTGCCTGTTAACAAATTTAAAAAAACTGTAAAAACTAAACTATATAAAAAAGCTTATTACAAGATAAATGATTATTTAAATGATACAAATGCGTGGGAGTGAAATCTGCCCAAAAATGCATTAAAATTGTAACTTATTTGTATTGATATATCTATTGACCTGTAATGATGTTTTGAAATCATTACGAAATTGTAAGCTGTGGAGTTTCTTTCGCCATTTCTTCTCCATTTCAGCATATAAATATTCGTCCCGAAATGGTGGTAGGGCTTTTGACGATTTAAAAGTACTTAGCAAAGTCCATTTAAATAAAGATATTTTTCATTTCATTTTCATTTCATTTCATTTCATCACCACGCAGGTCCGATGTATCATCGCGAACAATAAGAAATAATTTTTAAATTGTTTATTTTTCTAAAGACAACCTTTTTATACAACATGTAAACTAAATAGCCAACACCCTGAATACAGGTGGTTTGGGATCGGCTTCCGAGTTGATTTCAATATTTTTTTTTTTAAAACCAAAAAAATTTTTCAAAAAAAAATTATTGAAATCAACTCGGAAGCCGATCCCAAACCACCTGTATTCAGGGTGTTGGTTATTTAGTTTACATGTTGTATAGTAAATAATCATTCAAAAGTTTGTGAATAGAAAAATGAAAAGTTCCGAGCTCGATACTCAAACTGCCTTTTTCTGTTTGTTTTTGTTTTAAGTCCACTTGGCATGCCACCACTCTCATCTGCGTAACAATGGTGTTAAGAGAATTTTTGTTTTTTTTTACGTATATTTTTTTTGCTGTATGGTTTGCTTACAAGTACGGCCCGCCTGATAGTAAGTACAATACATACTTTTTTTCAAGTGCAACAAATTAGTAAGTAATTAAATGCATTTACAGTAGCCTATCATTGTAACTGATGAGTCACCCCCGCACCTTATTCACCGACAAAAACTCAACCGTACAAAAATGTAGAGATATTTACTGCGATCTTTTGTAAAGCAGAGGTACTGTTCCAGTTCAGGTTCTCCAAACTCGAGCGGATTATCTGCTGTACATCTCTCGGTGTTTACTGTTATAAAGAGTCTTCGGCAGGAACTAAATCCAACCTTGTTATAACTTACCATATTTTAATATGATCCCAAATGCTTTTTTGTCAAATATATAAACAAAAAACAATCCTAAATTTTATCCAAAATGTTGGACACCCTACAAATAAATTATTGGTCTCTACAAATAATTACTATTTACGATCAATTTGTACCAGGTTGGACATATTGAATATAGTGAATATGATAATTGGATTAGATATTAATATCATGTTATATCGAAATTAATTAAATTATTTTTGTCTCGTTATTTTAGTCTCTTCACAACTTCTTTCATTATCATTTCAGCCTTATTTTCTTTTAAATACGTTAGACATTGCAAGCGCTGAACTTGGATAAACTTCTTGGAGTTTCTCCCGAGTTCTTGTTGTAAAAACACGAGTTGAGAGACTCCATTTTTAACCTCAATCTACCGTACAATTGTTTGTTACTCTAAGTGCATTTTTACTTGACATTGGCGAAATGCGTTATATATCGCGAACGCCATTTATTTAAACAAAGAAAGAAGAAAGAACTTCTATATATTATGTTTGTTTTCGGTAGGTACAAAAAGTGGAAGGGTACATCTTTTCCGCTAGTGGCTAAATCTCTAAGCTGCTACATTTCTCCTTGTTCTCAGAAATTGTTCATTAAAAAGGAAGATATTTGTTGGTTTAATTTTGAAAGTTGATATTCTTTTATTCGTTTCTGTGACCCCATTATTCGACAATATAAAAATGAATCGCAAAATGTGTTGGTAAGCGCATAACTCAACAACGCCAATTTGGCCAATTCTTTTTTTAAAATGTTCGTTGAAGTTCAAGGATGGTTTTTACGGCGAGAAAAATTCGAATAATTTCTTTATGCAGGACGGGACGAAGTCTGTCGGGTCCGCTAGTTCAAAATAAAATTTTAACATTATTCATTTAATAGTTAGTGTAAGTGTAGATGATTTTAGAATAATTTAATTGCGAAAAATGTTAATGAGTTATCCTAAAAAAATACTACACAACTGTTAACATGTTTTGAAAAATCTGTAGATGATTATTTATCAAATTATGTTACAATTCTCAAAGTATTTTGTTAAGACATAGTGCTCGTTATAGAGGAACTTTTTGTTATTAAGTTTAATGTGTAATCATGGATAGTTTACTTTAATACTCTTAAGCCACCTTTTTTATAAGTATTCAAAAAGTAATTAATAAATTACCCTTACGCTAATTAACCAAATGTATCATCGTCATCATCATAACAGCCTTTATAATTCGACCCACTGCTGGGACACAGGCCTCTCCTTGTCATCGAAGGAGGTTTAGGCAGTAGTCCACCACGCTTGCCCAATGCAGATTGGTGGAATGAGTATACGGTGATCAATACCCCTTTGCTGGTCTATTAGTCGCCTTCTGGCACCCATTGGAGGATATGGGGTGATTCTACTCTGCTGGCATCACACGGCTAGCCAAATGTAAAGTATTGAAAGAATTGTATGTTTAGAATTGTAAAGAATACAAAGAATTGAATGCATTAGGCAGTGTTTTAAACAGTGAGACAATTTAGAAAAAGGTTAGAAAAGCAGTGCCTCGGTGGCGAAATTGGTTAACGCCTCCACCCGGATTGTGGAAGGTGCGGGTTCGTGTCCCGCCTGAGGCAAGTCGATTTTTTTTCAGTGCATTTTTCTAGTATTATATTTACGCGTTTGTAAACGCAAAAATAAAATTATTCTAGAAAAAGGTTTTCTTTTCTCCTCTATAAGTCTTACTTCTAAAGTTCAAGCTAAAAATAAATAAGATAAGATACCTGTAGGTACCTATATAATGATGCTTCCACGGTGCTTCAGTAAAATATCAGCTGCGACGTCACGCATAAGTGTGACGAAGGTGACTACCTGACTAGTGTTATGAGAACCCTGACACCGAGTTGACCTCAGTGGCGAACCACGACAAGAAGAAGGGAAAGTAATTGTAGAATAATGTGATCCTTTTCATAGCGGCACCCAGCTGCGCCCGCGCATTCGTCGCAGCGAAAGTGGCGCTTTTCACCTACTACCGTTTTACAAAAACCTCTCTTTTTGACCGCTCACTAACGAACTTTTTACTTTGTACTTTACGGAAATTAGGTTTACAACATTAAGAATGTGAACTTGTTTTAATGTCGTCAGGTTGTAGAGGAAAAGAAGAGGTTTTCTACTTACATCAATAAAGAACTACATTGTTAGGTATGTACAGTACATAGCTCATGACGTCTCATTCTCGTTGTTTTACGCTATTCGGTTTACTCATTAAAATGAAAAATTAGAAAACACGATAATTTCTGCTATGTTTTAATCGTCCGTATGCGGGTGAGCCTAGATTGTTTGTGTGGACAAGTTACTAGTATGTTGCTGTAACGTATTTTGTCATTATTTTTACAAAAAGTTACATTTTTTTAATGCTATGTACGTGAGGTATGGTAGGTAATTAAGTACTCACAGTAGCCGAAAGACATTTTTTGCGAACAGGCTCCACCCCATCCCCTAGCCTATGGAACTCTATCAATCTTACCGACAAGAACACAACACTACAAAAATGTATCGTTATTTCACTTATGTAAGGTGAAAATATTGCTCCAGTTTTGGCGCTCCAAATTCGAGTAGAAATTAAAAAGCTCTTTATTTCAATGAACTTAGCTTTATATACTTTTAAATCGTCAAAACACCTACCACCATTTTGGATGATCCGATAATCTGATGTGCCCTCTAGAAAATATAAGTAAAACATAATCGGTTATAGACCCAACAGTGGTATATTGATTCACCATCATCATCATCATTTCAGCCAAGGATCTCCAAACCGGTCGGTCCTGCGCTGCCCGCATCCAGCGGCTTCCCGCGACCTATATTGAGATTAATTGATTTTAATAACGAGGGGCAGTCCATAAAACCATTGATGATCTTATGCAGGAACATCTGATCTAGAAATTGCTTCCGCTCACATAGGCTTTTTAATTTAAAGTATTCGAGGCGTTCCTTGTAGTACAGTAGCTGCCTGGCTTAGTGTGTTTGATAAGACAGACGCCACAGAAACCTCTTTTGAATCCGCTCAATTCTTTGCGAGTGAACTTCATAATGAGGAGACCAGAATTGGCAGCAATAGGTATTCAAGAAGAACGGACAAGCGCGGAATATAAATTAATTTAATTCGACGATCTTCTAAATTCTTTTGCATTAGTCCCCGACGCGGCGATGTTCATCTTAAAAATATTAAAAGGTTCTTTTAATGAAGTTATAGGGCCGAGTGAAAAAAAAATCTTTTTAGTTTTTTTGTGTTGGGGGTTATTTAAAAATTTTAATTTTATGTTTCTGAAGGCAACCGAAGCTGCTATAATCAAATTCTAGAGACACTACGATGGGATGTCAAATCCATTCACCAATCTTTTTCGTTTTAAGTTATTCATACAATTTGATATTTAAGCGAATTAAAATCATTTAATATTCATGTGTCCGTCGAGTCACTCTGGTCGGGTACCCTGGGGGATCAGATTAATTTTAGAATATTTTCTACCAAGGTCTAATCCACTGGTGCAGGGTGACATAAATAAAAAATATTTTATGCCGGTCGGATACCCTAGTTATATTTTTTATTAAGTGTCTAATTTTAAGTTCTGTTTTTTTATTTAATTAAGATGGTCAAAAACGGAAAGTCGCGGGCACAGCTAGTATAAAATAAAAATACCAAAATGCAAGCAAACAAAAACAAATAAATATTTTTTACTTGACCAACTGTTTTTCTCTTGACTGTACTTACCTGTCAAAAAGAGTAGGGGGTCATACTGGAATGACCAAGTTAGGATTGCGAATAACAAAACTACATTCTTATACAATTCATTAATCATTTATTTTGAAGGAAAAACACGCAATTAAAATTAATAGCACCATAAATATTAAAAAATTAAAAAGTAACAATTTTTAATCTATAGTTATAAAAGTTAAAAAACAAATTACACTAGGTAAAAATAACAATAGTAAAAAACATCAAACTGTAATTGTATAAGATGATAATAACATTAATAAATTAAAATCTTTTTAATTACACAAAAGGATCACAGTTAAAGCCTAAGAGCGCTGTTTTATTATTCAACTAATCTACAATCAGTTTTGCTTATTTTACAATTATTTAACACACTCGTTGACAATAATATTTTATAATTATCTTTATATTAAAAACTAAATTTGGATGCAAGACTTGAATTCAATACATACTCATAATTTTATAATTATGTTGAATAAAAATAAACACATGCCTAAAACACATAAAAATAAAATATTGAGGCTTCGTTGTCAAAAGACAGATTATGCCTTAATTTGATAAGTACAGACAGCAGACTACCCAAAGCTGTCACTTCAGTAAAATTGTCAACCTTATTCCACCAACAGCATATTCAAGCGCGCGGTTGCTTTATGCGGAAGACGCGCGCGGAAAGCGCAATCTGTTTGCCGCGTGTGCGTCTACTAAGAAGAGACTACATTCTTTTTAGAGTTCGTTACGCTATTGTTTTTGACCTTAAAACCTATAGGTTTTCAAGGTTTTTTTTATTTTATTTTTTATAAAAAGGTCAAGCAAATGCCTCTATTCCACCTGATGGTAAGCAGAAGTAGAGTCCAAATGCGAAGATAGCTGGCGCGAGAGATAAACTGCCGCGCTAGCCACCCACGCCTTGCTGACCTGCAAGGTGCTTCTTCACGCCTCTTTTGAATGACCCAGGATTATAGGAAGGAGGGAACACGTGTGCTGGCAGTGAATTCCATTTGACTCCATATCAAAGTCAGGTGACACCATATCAAACACATTCCACCTCACGCAACGATTGCCGCTGCGTCAAACGTAAAAATGAATAAACGTTAATTGCTATAAATGTATTAAAATAGTGCACGTCAATCGCAATGTGTTTTCCGTAGCGTTTGCCGCAAAAATCAACTGCGCGCTATAAAGACTATTATAGAAATTTGACAGCTTATGGTAGCCTGAATTGACATTGCCTGTAGCTATACTATACGGCAGGGCAGTAGAATCACATAAATGCCATAAAAAAAATCAAACTTTTGCAATTTACATGAAAAATATTTCATAGACTTCTTTAAAAAAAAAATATCAACGGCGGCTAAATATTTACAAGAGTATTAACAATAAAATTAATGGCTAAAAAATAAGTTAAACACTTAAAATATGTACAATAATTCTCATTGAACACTTAGGTAGTTATAACACTTAAAATATTGGTAATCTGCACCACCGGCCTGTCCGAAGATAAATTATAATTAATGTCTTATTTCTAATGATTAACATGAAACAAAAAAGCTATGATTAATGAGTACTCGAAATATGAAATATGCAATGAGTATATAAGCGGTGACTATTTTATTATCAATAGTATCACTATTTTATAAAAAATATAATTGTATGGGGTGATTTATGTAAAACTTTTTATTATGTATGATCTTTTATGATTATAATACATTGAACACCAGAAATAATGATCATAATTAAGTATTACTTTTTAATTTTTTTTTTAATCATGTTTTTCTTTAAATAATGCACGGCTTAAAAGTGCTTTTAATGCTTTTGGTTTTGAGCGAGGAACTTGCTGCGTCCGTGAGCCTATGTACGTACAGTCAACAGCACATCAGATTACCACAATCTGCAAATTTTACCAATCGAATTTGCGCTTTATAATAATCACTCCTAAGGTTGTCAGTTTTGGGTTTGCTCTGCTGTCGTCCGTGTAACCTTTTCCTTACCCAAGAGTTTCTAAGATTTGGGATTCGACAAGTTTCGCCCAGGCTTTAGGTTCAGATCGGAACTATTTTTAAACACTTCAAATCATTATTTTCTAGTGTCCACTATGATTATACAAAGTAATTAATTCTACATCTTAAGTGCTATGTGGTCTACGATTGCTTTTATTTAAACGGAATGACGTATTTAAATTAGTACGTTAAGGTACAATAATGATTTGTTATTTTTAAAATTATTAAAAAGCAGCCAAATGAGCATTTTGAATTTTTACAATTTGCATTTCTATTAACTTATTTTCTATTAAAATAAAACCACAATTAAGCTTAAGCGTGTAAATGAGTACTTACTTGCTTTAAAATTAAAGCTTGAATTTTAATCTATACCTAATATAAAAATGAATCCCTATTTCCCTGGGTCAGGCCAAAACTAGAGAACTACATTACCTATTTGATTCATCTTTGTTTCTTAAGTTTTCTAATACTCTGTAGAAGGTTCTTATGGAAAAGTAAAATTAAGAAAATTGCGCAGAAAACTGGATAATTACAAAATTTACTGAAGTTTATTACAACTCTGAAAATTAATTGATCAGTGACACAAATAACCAATGCTATGCAACGAGAACTTAGCTGAATTCTGAACACGAATTTTGTAAATGTATTTTACTTGGTCCAACTTAAAACTATAGGATTGTCTTTATCTTCATAAGTAGTTCTCATTTTCAAATTAACCACAACAACATGTCAGCTAGTTACAAATAATTATAATTAATAAATAATTATAAATATTGCATATTTTGTTATACTAAAGTGACATGCTATGACACGTTTTCCTTGGCACCAATTAAAAAACAAGCAGGTAAGTTGCAAACGCAACATTTTTTTTGTTAATTTAAAAGAACTGTTAAGCCTATTTATAAATTAAATATGTTTTTAACTAAAATTAGGTGAAGTATCTACTTCTAAAAAATATGTACACAATTTACAAAGTTGTAAGTATATCGTTATGTCGATCGATTTAATCTATGTACGTTTAATTATTTATTTTATACACATTCATTCATTCAAATATCATTAGTCAATTAAGTCTCAGCCCAATTTTCAAACATAATTGCTGAAACATTACCTTTAAAATGAACTAAACCAAAAATTTATGTTTTCGTTATGATCCGTTACAAGTTTGGTTAAGTTTTTTACACTACCACAAACTGTCAAACTACCACAATTAACTTTTAACTTTATACAAATGGCATAAAATTTAAAATATAACAAAAACAATTATTGACAGGGTTTGGAAATGTTATGGTTATTTCAATTCGTGCAAAGACACGAGTCTCGCAGGTTGGACCGTAACCAAGGCAGGTATCTGGTGATCCGTGTGTACACGCCAGGGTATCCGGGTCTCCCGCAACCTACCCCCCAAGACACAATGCCTGAAAAAATAAACTTTCATTTAAAAAAAAATCAGACAAGTGGCACAAAAATAAAACACCAAAATGGCGTTGAGTGGCAGGCCCCTCCGAAGGTAGTATGAAAAATGCAACTAACAGGCAGACATAATATGTCTGCATGCCACATGCGCGATATAAACTGTCAGACATATTATGTCTGCCTGCCACTTAAGGGGATAAAAGGCCCAAAATCGGTCTTGACAGTGATGAGTGACCCTGTCTAGCAAGACGTCCTGAGTTCGAATCCTTTTAGGGAAAATGTTGAAAATGGTTTAAATTACCTTGGAAGCCTATCGTGTTATTCATAAGGAACTCACTTGAAATTAATTGTCAAAGACTAACCACAATTTAACATAAAATATATTTTTTAATCAATATTATTCTCCTAATTGATTGCACCACTAAGTTATACTTTTTATAATTTCATAGGAAATTAACATAATTATTATATTATTTAAAAATGGAACAACCCATTCCTACAAAATAAGTTTACTTTAAGTTACGTTACATTTTGTACAATATTAAAATGTAAACTTGGTGCAACTGGCTGTTAGTCTGTTGTCTGTCTATTTCATACATCAGTTTCAATTGTAATTACATCAGCTATGTAAAAGGACATGGAAGGCATATCATCTCAGTCCCCAGGATGAAAACGCACTCGCAGTGTTAAGTATTACCCTTAATGTTGCAAGTGTATATAACCACTTAACCAGGTGGGTCGGAAGCTTGTTTGCCATCTCGTAATATAAAAAAATGCCAATAGCTTCACGACAACACGTGTGCGATACTTATAGTATTTGGTTTATGCTCATATGCCACTTACAATCAGACATATTTGCGTAGTTTGAAGTAAGAATAAGTACTCACCAACTATTTCAAATTTGTCGCCTTGTTGTACTAGCAGAGGACCACCGCTGTCCCCTTGACACGAATCGGTAGATGCTCGACCGGCACATAGCTGGAAAATGTTTATTGAATAGAAATAATAATAATAAATAATATTACTCCGTGGTCAAAACCACAAAGAAAGCATATGGTAATGGTCCTACTCTTCCGTAGGACAATATTTGGGGTAACTAAACAATTTTCAGTAATTACAAAATTAAATAGCCTTGTGATGCCGGCAGAGTAGAATAGCGTCACCCCGTATCCTCCAATGGGTGTCGTAGAAGGCGACTAATGGATCAGCAAAGGGGTATTGATCACCTTATACTCCGTCCATCAATCCGCATTGGGCAAGCGTGGTGGACTACTGCCTAAACGTCCTTCGATGACAAGGAGAGGCCTTGTGTCCCAGAAATTATAAAGGCTGTTCTGATGATGACAAAATTAAATTAGGTAATGCAAAAGTAAAGATATAGGAAACTGGTATGATTCTTAGTAAAATGTAATAGCATTACACAAATTGAAATAAATAACTTTAACAGTTTTAAGGCGCCTTTCTGACCGGCTCGGTGCGTTTTCGGTACTGAATCTGCACAGGGCCCGTAGACAAAGTAACAAATAAAAACGATAACGATAAAGTTCGGTAAGAACAAAATAATTTGGATTTACTTAAGCCGTCGTTACATCATGTCGCCAATCGTAGCTCTGTAAGTTGGTAGAAAAAAAAACACATTCGGCGTCAGTGGCGTAGTGCATAAGGGTGTTGTTTCTCACCCGGGAGGCACCGGTTCGAACCCCGCCACGTGCCAATGTGTTTTCAAATAATATGTTTAAGTAGGAACATTTAAGGTACTTACCATGTTGTTAGTAATCCTTGAAGCCCTGTATTTCATGGCCCTACACTGGCTCAAAGAGAGGATTGGGACCCGTACTTCTTGAACCACGGCTGGCAGCTGCCCCCCTTCTGAAGTCCTCCCCCAACCCACTACTATGCCTTCCTTGCCTGATGGATCGGTACCTGCAAAGTTTTGTTACGCTATGTCAAGCAGTGAATATTTCTAAGGAGTTAGGACAAGATTTTTCTTATTTGAAGAACATACTCATGACCCTGATAGCACCTGATAGGAAGTAATAATAGGTCTGAAGGTAGACACCAATACAAGAGAACCCTAAGCACTGCCAGAGAGGATCTCGCTTAACAGTTGAGACAAAATAATGTTGATATGGGGGCGATATGAGCGTCCCACGCGTGTATAACGCACTCCGAAAACACAAAATCAACTGTTGATTCTTCTTCATCTCTTATATGAGTATTCAGATACTCAAGTTATCTACAAGATGAATACAGATCGGAGTACTCCTCGTGTATTTAAGGTACAAACAACTTGAGATTTGACGGTTGGAGCGTGTTGCACGCTCGTTTGGCGCTACGGAAGACCAGTGCTGTAATCTGCCAAGTTGCAGTAGATGCTGAGTAGCGACCATTTGGCTATTAACTGCATTATTTAGTGTTTTAACTTATTTTACCATTTTACTTCTAACTTATAAACAATACATTTAATTTAATTTCACGCGCTATGGTCCGTAGTCGTATCGTAGCCGCTGATCCGTAGCGTTCATAGTGAATAAGAGGAGTTTCCTTCCCGAGCTGATAAGTGTGCTACGAGTCCCGTACTTGTTACCAAAAACCATTTTACCAACTAATAGATCCCATAAAAAAAATACACTTTTATACTTTCCATCGAATGAACTGTAGCCCAATGCACGTTTGAACAACGCATCGTTTGCGTTTCCTGCAGTTCACTGTCACTGAATGAATAATAAACCGTAAAACTACTGATATTATGTACAATTTCCTACTCCGCTTTTGACCATGCGACCTCGACGCTTTAGTTATGGTGACAGACCTTGATATAAAATGGTGGTAATACACAGACTTAAATAAGCCCTAACAGACCACTTGACCTAATACAAAAAACTTAGCACCAATTTGTCCCCTGCTGGAGTTAGAACCCGGAATATCTGTAACTGCAATCGCTGGACGAACCGATAGACTACAGACACGATTAATTCTTAGAAATTATCATGTTTAAAAAAGTAGCGTTAAAATGTTGAAGAAATCTTAAAATCAACATCGGATGAGATATTTTTACAAATACATTTGATCAGTCAAATTAAACATTTGTATTTTGAAAATTTAATTTTTATTTCCCATGGTTGGAATTAATTAAAATGGAATTAATTTAAATACATGTAGTCAATCTGAGTCACTTTGAATTTCAGGGTAACATTGTGCAAAGGTGTCTACTATATTTTCAGCCATATCCCGTTATAAAGAGTGTAAACTTTCAGCGGGGCAATAAGGGGAAGTACCTTAACCGTAGCAGCTACACGAAAATTATCTTGAGTTTGTCTATATTTTTTTGTGAATTTTTTGACGTTTTTAGTTTAACCTGGGTTAGTCCCTTATTTATAAGTTTTTGATCTGTATTAGTAGAAACAGGATCGATTGGCATAATTTTTTTTGTTGTGTAAAATGGCCATCTTTTTGCTCACAACTTTTTTAAAATCTGTGAATGGGGATCAAAATTTTACAAAATAATTATGGACAGTAAGATGATGTTCGTGTAGCTGCTACGTTTACGCACTTCCCCTTATTGCCCCGCTGAAAATTTCCAGCCTGTATAATAGTTATTACTAGTTGAGTAAAACTTCAGGTTTCAAAGTTGTCAAAGACGTATACTCTATAATATACTAATGACGCAGGTTCTGTTTTCATCAAAATTGGGCTCGTGACTCCTTTAAGCATTTCCCGATATTTCTTATAGTTTAGGATTTGGCCCTGAAGGCCCACTTAAAAAAATCATGCTGTATACTACACTACACTTGGCCAAATTGGTATTTTTAGGTATTCAATGTTACCTAAATCACCCCTTAGTACCAAAACTTACTTGCAGGCGGCAAACACACTGGCTTGATGATCGTGGAGAAGTTGACTGGTTTGCGAAGCTTCAGCAACGCGATGTCGTTGTTATAGGAGTCGGCGTCGAAGCTGCGGTGGCGCACTATGGCGGTAACCGCCCGCATAATGGCCGCGCTCTCCGTCGTGATTGTCTGGTCGTGGTCGCCGAGGATCACGCGGATCTTTGAGCGTTTTAGTCTGCAAATTATAAATAGTACATTGATTGACAAGGGTGGATTGGATTCAATTCCCATATGAGGACTGCGAGGGCAGCTATAGTCCGAGTAGGAATTGATTCCTTTTACCTGTGTTATACACTCTACTTTTCTACACTACCAATAAAAAAGTGAAGAAAACTTTGAATGTGTCCGTTTCCTAGCTGTCTCTAACTCCCGCAAAAGTAATGTGATGACGTATGTATGTATGACGTTCATCAGAAAAATTAAAGCCTATTTTTTCAAACCATACAATTGATCAAATTTTCCCGAAAACGCATTTTGCAACTGCAGATTTTTCTTGATATTTTCCAGCTTCTGGTTCCATGAGAAAAGTCCCTTGAAAACAATTAAATTTGAACCGTCTGTGAACCTACTTTTACCTCAAAACCTTTCACTTCACACAATTAACTATGTTAGGGTGTGAACAATAAATTCCGAAGGAAAATGTTTACATGAAAATAACACGAGGATAGAATGGGTAAGAAAATTGCTTACTTGATAAAGCATCGATTGAATGAAATAGGGACTCATCACGAGGGGTTTATAATTATAATATTAATTACTAGCTTGTGCCCGCGACCTCGTCCGCGTGGAATAGTTACTTCGGGCAGCATTTAAATTTTCTTATTATTTCTTCTAACCCAAGCGCCATATACCTACAAACTTTCATGTATTTTACTTTAAAAAACGACGGATTTCCATACAAACTTCCATCCCTTATTTTACCCCCTTAGAGATTGAATTTTCAAAAATCTTCAAAGTCATTCTTAATTTTTAACTAACTAGATAAATACCAATTTTTAATGATTTAGCTTCAAAACTGACGGATTTCCATACAAACTTTTCACCCCCTTTTCACCACCTTAGAGGGTGAATTTCCAAATATCCTTTCTTTGTGCACCCCTAGACCTCTTAAGGAACCTACGTGCCAAATTTTGAATCTCTCGACCCAGCGGATTGGGCTGTGCGTTGATATGTCAGTCAGTCAATCAGTCAGTCAGTATTAATTTTTATTTATATAGATTATATCTCCCTATTACGTTTTTAGGCAGATTCTCGATAAATATACAAAGTAACCTAAATTAATACTGTCTAAAAAAAGGAATTGCATCTAGTTTTGTTTCCTTTCATCATGAAATATAATTAATTTTCAGTTAAGTTGAATGCTATCGAAAATTTAAAAGATACCGGAAGATAAATTAAGAAGGTAACGAAGCGTGTTTGCAAATTACGTACCATACTGCAACATTGCGTGTAAGTACTCAAACACAAACTGATCACGAATCTTACGAAACCTATTTACTCTTCCTCAGAAAAGCAGTCGATTACAAAGTCATGGAAAATGTTAAAATAACAGCGCATTCTTCGTTTAAGTATTCGTTACTATAATTTATATAACACTACCTATTTTAAATTATATCATGTCTGGGTAATCGTCTGAGTAATAAATTAATGTATGAATATAGGTACACAAATTGCATGTCTTTGTTATGCCCACATTTATGACTATAAGCAGCTTTGCACTACAGTCAGCTGGGTTCTGTTATGCTTGTTCCTTTACTGGGCTTGAAGAACCTGCAATCTTCGGTCTGTTTAAATGCCATTCACAAGAGATTTGTTTAATCTCGTTGCAGATAATTTCATCTTATATACGCAAATAATGACGAGACGTGCCTGTTGTCTGTTCCTTAGGTTCCATCTATAAATTTTATTTTATTATACGTCATTTTATAGCGTTGTTATCGCTAGCTGTTATATGTTATTTCATTACCCGGACTACTGAGATGATATATTGTAACTAGCTCTTGGTTGTTAACTTTTGTTTGTTAGTTTATTGAAAGTTTTGTTACTTTATTGGTATGTTGCCGTTTTTATATAGGCGACAGGCTAGCAACCTGTCACTATATTGAGGCTGTATGTGTAACAAAATGTTACCTAAAGCTCTGCTCAATCCCTTTTGCGATTATGAGTGTACATATTTGTATGTTGTCGTCAGTGAAAATTCGCAAATTTCATTCCATCGGAACATACGAAGGCCATTTAAGTATAGGTACTAAATATAAATTACCCCAAGGGCGGGAGAATAATCGTAGACTAGGTTATTAAGGAGAAAATCAGTAATACCTGTAAAGATAGCTTTTAAACTGATTTTCTCGTATCATTACGTACGTATCATCTAGGTCTGAGAATTTGTCAGTCACACTAACCATTCATTCTCCACAAAACTGTGAATAAATCGAGATAATATTTAGCATTTAAGTTTGGCATGGCTACATAGCAAATTAATCGTTACAAGTGTAATAGAACATTTGAAAACCCCATATTACTTATTATACCTTAATTAACATTTGAATGTTAGAAAACGGGATTTATACCACGTAGCTCTGTTTGGTATAAATCCCGTTTTCTCACATTTAATTGAAAGTGACCACGTCAAGTTTAAAACAATACATAAATTAACTAACTATTGATTTTTTTGAACTTTTCGAGAATGCAATTTTTTCTAAAAAAAAAATCAATAGTAACGATTCTGAACTAAGAGTTGGTATGGCTTTTCTTTACTCTGAATAAAATGGTATACCAGTTTAGTTTGATCTGCCCACGATCTGCCTAAGGAGGGTGTTGACATCTTGGTAAGTGACTGGTCGGAAAACTTTTAGCCAAATCTTTCTTGTTATATGTCGGAAGACAAAAACATATTACGCCGACCCCCTTAGAATTGTGTACAACCATAATTTCAGTAACCCCTTAGTAAGGCATCAAGACTTCATTCTATTTTCTTATCTTCATTTTAACATTAAGTGAATAACTCTATCATGTGTAGTTTACGTCATCTGCATTGAAGCGTTACAAGACAAATGTAGAGGTACAGTGTCACGGGCTGAAAATTAGCTTGTTTCTAAGTGAATACTTACTTCCTGACGCAGTGAGCCGCTGTAAGCACATACTCTTTAGTCAAGAGTGAAGCCCCGCAATGAAACTGGCCATCGTAGACAATCCTCGCCATCCACGGGTATCGGTTGATGCCCGCCGGCATCCCGCCCACGATGCGGTTCTCCTGGTTAGTACCGCCACACTCTGCGGATATACGAGAAAGTACGCTTTACTATGGTTGCCAACAAAGAGCGTTATTGCTATCGCCTTATTTGCTAAACGATAAGACATCTATTTATTCCTAATTTTGTCTAGCAAGAAGAAACGTACACTACGAAGATACGCGAATTAATGTTAAAATTGAACACCTACAAAATATTGTTTTATTGAAAAAAAATCACCAACCTAAGGATTCTACATTTGATTCGATTTTAGTTGTGTATCTGTTAGATCACACGTAATTACTATTGATAGATATGCCATGGCAATCAAAAGTAGAGTATGTATAATTATGGTACAAAATATATTTGATATAAACCTGAGTAAAGTTGACAATTTTCTTTAAGAGAAAACCCTAGCAAAGTTTATTGAACCGATAGGGAAGTTATTCTAGAGATAGAAACTCGATCCCGTACCTGTTACAAGCGAGCGGATGTTTTCGTTTTCTAAGCAATTGACAACAGTTATTGAACTGACTAATAGGCCTCAGCTTACATAGTAACACTTCATACCTCTAGTAAAATACATCAGGGAACGATACATGAAGTTTATGCCACAATAAAGTAGATACAAGGATAATGTTAACAAGCATTAATGACAAAACTATAAGCGGTTAACACAAAAGTGCGTATTAAGAGCAGTTACGTATATTGCGTAGTTAACGAGATCTGTTGTCGGGTCGGTCTCACTTTCACTGTCACTTCCATAGTTCAATGCACAATTTCTTCCACAGTCATTGATCGCAGCAGCGGGTTTTTTGCTCAGCTGATAGACGTTAATTTGCTCTTGGGAATCTATGATCTACTCAATAATATAGGTACTTAGTTGGTAGTTGCAAGCACACGAAACAATCTACAAAGCATCACACGTTACTTGAGATGGGGATGCAAGTAGGATAGTTTTATAAATATTCAGAAGAACTATATTTTACGGATCGGGTATTCCGCCACACACCATGCTAAATAAAGGTACACAGAATATTATTAAAATGATAAATAAATAATATTTAAATATAAAATATATAAAAAGGACGTATCGACACCAACTGAACTACAGGGGATTGATTTGTACACGTAAAACTTACCCATCTTTCTAGGAAGTGGGTTTGCTCTGCCACACACTAAAATACGAACGCAAAATAAAGGTGAATACAGTATTTAAAAAATGGTCGAGATTTATTTATATAAATGGCACAGGTATACAAAACTTTAATACATTTTTATAAAAAGATCTTAATTACAATTTGTAATTATCTAATTATAAAAAAAATAAGATTTTTTATAATTAGATAATTACAAATTTACTTTATTACAAATTGTGGCTTTATTTGTTTGAGATAGTACGTATACCAACTAATAAAGATTTCAAATAAAGTAGGTAGGTACATATTAGGAATTCCGTGAAAAAAATAAATCAGATAGTGTTTAGTTTCTAAGATACTTGGCCACAAAATTATCTTTCATAACAAATATGTTTCAGTTTGAAGTATCTACTTTTCTACTAAGTAGTTAATTATTACTTTGCTTTCTTACTTTATAAGAATGTTATTAACATTTTCCTCTAATGAGCTGATCGTGTACCTACAGTTAACTAATTCTGCTAGATGTATACCTACATTTAATCGATTCCATATAGAGGAATGATTTTTGTCAAAAATAAACATGGTTTCAAAGAAAATGACAATACAAGAGGAAGAGCATTGTTATACAGATTTCCCTTTCTGCGATTCAACGTGACTGATAAAATAACCTTTAGAATAAAGGAAAGTTGCTGACTTATTCTCATGAACATATATTTAGACCTACCTACAATATTTGCACGAACTTTATATAATTTTATGTTAAATCATTTACTTACCGCAGGAACAATTCCTAATAGTGGACTCATCGTCGTCATCCTCTAAACTCTGCTCTTCCAAGATGGGCACCTCCAGACCGAATATTGCATCGAACAGGAACCTTTGCGTTCTATTTCCTGATGACACCTGAAATTCAAATAACATACATTATTACATAGTTTTGTTATGCCCACAAAACTCTAACCTTAAAACAACCCACCTCCCTCTACCATTGTACTAGTCTAAGAGGTCACGGGATTTTTCATAACGATCATGGAAACGGTTAGATTTACTTTTATAGTTTGTAGAGTTGTCCCCTAATGTGAATTATGTCAGTCTGGCTGCTCTCAGTGGTTGCAACTTCGAGTTATATAGCTTACAAGAGGCTTCATCGTTGCGAAAAAAAAACGATAACAGAAATGGTCAGTTTTAGTACCTATTTGAAGAATAACGTCTCCGCAGATGAAAAACGTTGGTCTGGCTGTTCTCAGTGGTTGCTTTTCAGAGAAAAAAAAATAACAGTAATCAGCAAAATAAACAATTAAATCGAACAAATCCAAATTTTATTAATTAAACTTTTATAATTTTATCATCTTTGGGTAAATGCTAAGGCCTGAAGAGTTAAATATTTACTTATTTCCAATATTCTTTTAATTTTTTTTTGAGCTTTTTCATTAGTCACATTCTTCACAAATCTATACTAAACCACAAAATAAAGTTTTGAATTCAGTTTTTTTATAAATATTTAGCTTTCAATTTAATATAATAAAGTGCATAAAGTATCAAAAATGATACTTGTTTTATTTTCATTTAAGAATTCATACTAATTGACTGATTCAATAAAACTCACATACATAAAATTCCTTTACCTTTTAGCTGTCTAAAAAAATGCAAATTACTCTCGAAATTGTACTTTTTATCCGGTCATGTAATCTAAATCTATTGATAAATATACTTAGAAAATTGAAAATGACGAAGGTATGTGTATAATATAATTGCTGATAATGCAATATTTTTTATTGATATTTGTATTGGTTGTAACATTTTTATCATGCTCTTGCTGGTGTCAAAAATGATACGCCATGCAGTTAGGCTATCTTGGTTATTGAGATTATTCTTTACGATATTTTCTATGAATTTGTAAGCTTTTGCTTCAAATATTCAACATAATAACTACAAAAATAATATATGGAAACGATATACCTAGACGATTTGGTTACGCAGTCAGAAGGCAGCAATTACTCGGAAGATGATGCGGTATCAGATGACGTATATTAACTTTAGTGTATAGGTCACTATGTACCAGGAAACAAGTAAACCCCAAGCAGATCCTAAATTGGCAAACTTTAGATCGAACTTGCAGATACCCTGTGCAAATACTCATACCCCTTCGATCAGAGGGCGACCTAGCCAAAGTCACTCAATGGAACAGCCGCTTTTTAAAAAAAAGAATGTCTAGTGATAAAATAACTGTAAGGTTTGATAAAAAAAAATATGAATATGATGATATGAAAATTATTATACATATGTTTATATAAAAAAACATAAGGACACGAACTCTTGAGATTTATGATTTAGATACGTAAAATGCCATTAATAAGAAACAAATACATGCAAACTTTGCGTTTCCTAACGATTTTTATCTATAAACCCGTAAATGGTATAAGACTTACCGCTGACATCACCAGAAATATTGTCATTTTCTGACTCCGTCACAGTAACATCAGATACTTTATCAGATAGTCGGTTCCCTGCATAGCAGAGAAGAACACATTTGCCGTCTTCTTCTTTCTGTCCATGTTAAATTGGCAATGGATAGCTTGGAGGATTTTTAGTTAAATTTATCTAGATATTTGATACATATTTGAGCTAAGTTGCGATGCTCTGTTGACAAATGAAACCAAATGCAAAATTGAACAATTCTATCAAACTTTACAGTTATATTATTACATTATAGACTCCTCATCTACATGCCTAAGTAGCGAAGAAGATTTCGAAGATTAAGAGATCTAAGTTAAATCTATCTAAGTTAATAAATAAATCTCAGTTAAAGTTATGATGAACCTGTGATTTTACCCAATAATTAATTGATTATATTACAAGCCAATGCAAGCTAATACATAATTTTCGTATCATCATTACGCACTGCGCCACAGAAGCGTTGATGGCGTAGTGCGTAAGGGCGTTGTCTCCCACCCAGGAGGCACTGGTTCGAACCGCCACGTACCAATGCATTTTCAAATTTTGAATTCATAATTATGTACGTTTAATCGACGCTTTTACGGTGAAGGAAAACATCGTGAGCAAACCTGCACACACCTATGAAGAAATTCTTAGGTTGTATGTGAAGTCGACCAACATTCACTTAGCCAGCGTGGTTGACTAAGGCCTAATGTTTACACCCCACATTAGGGGCAGTAGGTAGTCTCCTCAAATAAAAAGGAGGATTTAGAGAGGACAATAAATAAAAAAAATGTGGGGTAAGTTCGAGCCCGTCGGTAGGGACATTATATGAGCTGTTGTAATGATTGCAAGCTAAGTATTTATAAAAAACATGATCATGATTTTCCAAAGTGCACTGTATCTGATCATCTTCGAGTACAGCTTGCAATTGTTGACGAGTAAGATAGTAGGTACACTAATTTTCTCATAACTAAAGTTAATATACGTCATCTGATACCGCATCATCTTCCGAGTAATTGCTGCCTTCTGACTGCGTAACCAAATCGTCTAGGTATATCGTTTCCATATATTATTTTTGTAGTTATTATGTTGAAAATTTGAAGCAAAAGCTTACAAATTCATAGAAAATATCGTAAAGAATAATCTCAATAACCAAGATAGCCTAACTGCATGGAGTATCATTTTTGACACCAGCAAGAGCATGATAAAAATGTTACAACCAATACAAATATCAATAAAAAATATTGCATTATCAGCAATTATATACACATACCTTCGTCATTTTCAATTTTCTAAGTATATTTATCAATAGATTTAGATTACATGACCGGATAAAAAGTACAATTTCGAGAGTAATTTGCATTTTTTTAGACAGCTAAAAGGTAAAGGAATTTTATGTATGTGAGTTTTATTGAATCAGTCAATTAGTATGAATTCTTAAATGAAAATAAAACAAGTATCATTTTTGATACTTTATGCACTTTATTATATTAAATTGAAAGCTAAATATTTATAAAAAAACTGAATTCAAAACTTTATTTTGTGGTTTAGTATAGATTTTAATGTGACTAATGAAAATGCTCAAAAAAAAATTAAAAGAATATTGGAAATAAGTAAATATTTAACACTTCAGGCCTTAGCATTTACCCAAAGATGATAAAATTATAAAAGTTTAATTAATAAAATTTGGATTTGTTCGATTTAATTGTTTATTTTGCTGATTACTGTTATTTTTTTTTTTCTCTTAAAAGCAACCACTGAGAACAGCCAGACCAACTTTTTTCACCTGTGGAGACCCCATTCTTCGAATAGGTACTAAAACTGACCATTTCTGTTATCCTTTTTTTTTCGCAACAATGCACTGACTTTCGCGCATCATAACTCTGAAACGCAACCACTGAGAGCCGCCAGACCAACGTTTTTCATCTGCGGAGACGTTATTCTTCAAATAGGTACTAAAACTGACCATTTCTGTTATCGTTTTTTTTTCGCAACGATGAAGCCTCTTGTAAGCTATATAACTCGAAATTGCAACCACTGAGAGCAGCCAGACCGACATAATTCACATTAGGGGACTACTCTACAAACTATAAAAGTAAATCTAACCGTTTCCATGATCGTTATGAAAAATCCCGTGACCTCTCAGTCTATACGTATGATTGCAAAATTTCAATGAAAATTTGTTTAAATATTATTTCAGCAAATCTAATAAAGTAGACGACGACAATACATGAAAATTATACTATATTTTTCATATCTCAAAAGTGGCCAGAGGAACGGTCAAAAGTTAGCTAGCACTGATAAGAAGTAGTGTTATTTCCCTGCGATTAAAACACGTTTATTAGATTCTCATCCAATTGGCGACAACATTAACTTCGATGAGTTATTATGTTCAAATGTTTCTCCATAAAAGTTTTAAGGATCAGTTTATGTTTCGGTTCGTTGGATCGTTATTAGAATGCGTTCATTTTATTTTCTTTCACAGAAGACCTTTCGTATATAACCATTCACTGCTATATATCGGGTCGAATCAACCTCATGTGTATCTAGCCTTCGCCTCGGTGCGTTACATAAACCATTCGGTAATCCTTCAACAACGTACAAGGGCTTCAACTATTTATACGTTCGTGTGCACAATCACTCAAGCGATTACACAAAGCCTTCCTATATGCACATAACCGGAAGATTGCGTGCTGTTACGATCGAAGAACGGATCTAGAAAAGCCGATGTGGGTCAAAATGTCATGTGAGATAATTTTTGAGCCGCATTGCGTCATACGTTACTGGTATTGTGGCGTCTCGTCGGAAATCTACTGACGTAAGGTTTGTTTACCAATTATAGCGAACAAAGCACTTTCGCGATAACAACCGTGCTACTGCCGTTATTGCGTAATAGACCTCAAGATAATTGTCTCGTAATGTCAATGTTACTTTCACAATCCGAATTATTTGTTCTTATTTTATTCCCCAGAACTGACACTTTCTCGTCTCGTCAAATTATTGGGTTAGGTAATCAGCCGGTGAGCGGATTACTGATGTGCGTAAGAATTTAGGGGGTACCCCAAAAAAAGCTCAAATAATTGCAGGCCAAATGACAGAAGTTGCAGTATTTGCAGCAAAAAGTTATGCTCTCGATCCTGACTCTGGCATTATTCGATTTTAAATACCTTATGATGTAAATATTTCGCAGCACACATCCGTGTAAAATAAACATCAAAATATCTAGTGGAGAATACCGAATTAGAAGTATCACATACAAAATTTGCTCTAATCATCAAGTATTTTATTCACCGAGGCAAATAGCAATAACTACTGGAATTGGAGTTGCACTTTGACTTATTTCTAGCCAACAGAAGACGAGCAGTCAAAATATAACCGTTCGCAATGTTGTGTATTAGGAAATAAAATAAATTTACAGAACTTAATGGGCTAGCGTTATCTACAATGAAAAATTACCACAATTTGCTAGAAACTTTTTTGCTATCATTGTGATAAAAGAAAAGAAAATCTACTAGGTAATTGACTCCTCTCCTTTCGACATAATAATATTGATATAGATTTATTTGCTTTCATTGATAATGAATATTCAAATTGCACGTAAACAATACAAGAGTATTTTACTTGTTATTAATGTATTAATATTTTTCCGTTGTATATCTATCTATCTATTTCTACATATAATCACGCTCTTAATCTTAAAAGGGGTTAAGAGAGCTTTGGGTAACGTTTGGTTACACATAAAGCCAAATTTGGTAGTAGGTATAGACTTTATATACATACATACATTTTTTATACACAGGTCAAGCAAATGAATCCTTTCCACCTGATGGTAAGCAGAAGTGGAGACCAAATGCGAAGATAGCTAGAGCGAGAGATAAACCGCGCTACCGACCTGCAAGGCTTTTCTTCACGCCTCTTTTGAATGATCCAAGCTTCTAGGAAGGAGGGAACGCAGGTGCTGGCAGTGAATTCCATTTCTTGATTGTGCGACAAAGAAACAAACTGCCAAATTTCATAGTTCGCGTTGGAATGGTAGCCACAGTTTGACGATGACAACGTAGACCAGCATGAGCTGTCCTTAAAAGGAAGGGAGATGGCGGGATTAGGGAAAAAAGCTCCTCAGAGCACGCCGTAGTACAGACGGCGGAATGCGCTCAATGACGCAACATTGCGACACAATTGGCGAGGTACAAGATGTTTAGTTGCCTCTTCGTCGCCGATGATGCGGGTCGCGCGACGCTGCAACCTATCCAAAGCATCGAGTAAGTAATTGGCGGAGCCATCCCACAAGTGTGAGCAATACTCCACGCAGTAACATTCATACAATCACGCTCGTAATTCTAAGAGGAGTTGAGCAAAGCCTTGGAAATGAACTAATAACAGTATGCCAGCCTGTCGCCTACATAAAAGGGGCACCAAACACAAAAGCAATTAACCTTCAGTGAGTCCACAAACAAAAGCCAATAGCGAGGACAGATTAGTTACCGACAGTTACTGAGCAGTCCGGGTAATCTATTTATTACAATTATAAAAAATATAGTCAGATGATAATAACAGTCACAATTAAGTGAACTTTAAAAAAAACTAGAATCTGCTCATCCATTTAAAAACTACAATGCCCATGTATACAGACGCACAGATAGAAACTTCAAACTTACAATACTCTTATTTTTTTAAATATTTTTTTTATTAACGCTATTACTCAGAATTGTCATTTACAGAAATATTAGGCAACATTGTAGATGTAGTCCGGAGTTCGAAATTTTATATCAGAGCTAATAACAGTATTTTCTTTATTTTTTGCGTCGGGGATTAAACAATGAAAATAGGTTTAGGCAGAGGCCAAACCAATATTTAGACAAATTGGAATTCTTTGCATATCTTTTCCATATTGTAATTTCCGTCAGGTGGTAAGTAATTTATTTCTAACTTGAGAGACAGTGATTATTGTTATAGCCTTAATGCACGAACGTTTACATTACAAATCGATCATAAACATCGATGACATGACAAGAGCATGATTTGTAGATACCCAAGTCTGGTAAAACTATTCATATTTTAAATTTATCAAAGACTTTTGTTTTTTTAATCAAAAACAAAAATTAAGATTTTTTACTGTGAAGTAAAAATGCATTTACTACATATTTTTCATTACTATAGGAAGAAAAAATTACTTTGAAAATGTAAATATTTTATTTAAATATTAGGTTGCAATAATATTTTTTTTCCCACGCAACTCGCGTAAATATAAATATTGTAAATTTTTAAATGATCATAAAACGCACAGACACTTTTCTTTATTCTTATGTATATCGTTAAATACTATTATCAACTTTATTAAGAATCGTAAATGTGGGTCTACACTACAGCACATGCTGAAAACAAAGAGTGACGAACGAAAAAGTCTTTGGGCCATCTATAAGAAGAAAAAAGTTGCAAATCTCGGCCAATTTGACAAATTAAATAGAGTAGATCTTCGCTAGATGGAGATAGATGAAGAAGAAAAACTTTTTTATTAATTTATTTAGACATTTATTACTTTCTGTAGACTATATGTACAAAATCGACCGATTCTTAAAAAAAGTAGTGATTCTATTTATGTAAAAGAAAAACAATAATTACGTCAAATACCTTGTAGACATGATAAAATAACAAACAGGTCACAAAACACTATATCAAGTCATAAATTTTATTTTTTGTACAAAAAATACACTTTTTAAGCTATTTTTTCTATTTTCATGAAATTTTATGAAATATTATTATATTAGCTTTCAAATAAAAAAAAATCTCGAATCTTAACTTAATTAACAACCTGGATACACATTTTTAAAGTTAGTAGCTAACTTTGACACCAATTGAAAGCTCTTAGCTAGTGCGTTTTTAAAGTAAGATTTTTTTCTTTATTTGGCAGCTAATATGATAGAAAATAATAATAAGTCATAAAATTTTATGGCAGTAAGAGCATAATTTTAAGAAATTTTAGTTTTATTGAAATAAACAGCTTAAAAAAAGTCAATTTATCCAGTGTTTTGTGGGTTATTTGTTATTTTATCGTGAACACAAAGTATTTGACATAATTATCGTTTTTATTTTACAGCAATAAAACCAATACGTTTTTAAGAATATCGAATTTTTGTACGTAGATTCCACAGAAAGTAATAAATTTCTTAATAAATTATTTGAAAAATGCATTTTTTTGTATTTTTTTTCTATGTTTTTTGTCGATAATTTATGATCTAGTTTCACCTCCTTGCAGGTTTGCACTTTACCCAGGGACACACTGTATTTACCACTGTATATAAGTACCTACATTAATCCTAAATATATAGGCTAGCCTTATAAGTTTAATACACACACCTACATAAAACAACATAAAAAGTAACATACAACATAAAAAATGTTGTTGTTAATTTTTTTGTTGGTCCATTATCTGTTATGCTACTTTAATGTTCACTTAAGTATCTTTTTAGCATAACAAATAGTCGAGTGTAACAAAAAAAAGCTATAAGATATAATATATACATGTATTACAAAGACCAACCTTTTTTATGTTCCTCTAATTTTGAAGGTGTGTGTACTTTTAACTTCACCGAATTCATGTTTCCATTCCTAAAGTATTTCCCACAAATTATCATTGACACGCTTCGCTCTTTATAAAACTGCAAGTACTCATACACAGATGTTCAATAGTGCTGTCGAAACGAGTCGTCGGAAGCTATCGAGGGTAACCTTTGTCCACTAAAGTCAAAAGTACATTTACAATTCAGAGACTTTCCCTCGTGTGACCGACTTATGTAACCACCGCAGCCAATTCTTGGCCAGCTGTTATTTAACACATATTATTATGACGCCGATGTAACACTTCTAATGAGGCTAAGGTTGTCATAATAAACACGTGGTGCCCACTCAGCGATAGCGAATGTAAGTTTAGTATGATAGATATTAGGTATTTGTTATATTTTACATGAATCACGTTTTATGTAATGACTTGCCGTCATTAGTATCATGACACAAAAACATAAATTAGTTTATTTCCATTTTATTCGTTATGAAAGATGCCAAGCCGAATATGGCAAGCGGTAACTATGACATGGGGACATTTAACCTCATCTGTAACCGATAGATAACTGAGAACTCTACTCACTATTCAAAACATAACACTATGAAAGGATAGTTTTATTTCAGTACGTACAACCACACTAGACCACCTAAAACTGTCAAATATCGTCAATAGACTCTACATTCTATGAACGCTATCGACCAGTTACCTACATCAAATTTTGCGTTTTGCAATTTTTCATAAAAGGCAATTTAATTCATAGGAATGGATTGTTCTATTTTTAAATTTAATAATATTTTTTTAGGAAATTGTAAAAAGTTTTTAACTTGGTGCAACCGGTCGCTAAACTGGAGTAAAGTTAAAATTAAGAATTTTACGGTTTTGTATAGTCTAACCTGTTTTAACTTCCAAGTCATTATTTGCTTTTCAAACAGCTTTTTAAAACTCCTTAAATAAATTGTCTCAGTTTTAATTCGTGTTTCATTTACAACAGAAAGTACACCAGCAGTTAAAAAAAAGTAAAATAGGTAGCCAATCAAGGTGAACTATTTGCTTAAAAGTAGGTGGATGTTCGGATAATACAAATATAGAGCTGAAAAGATTACCATGACCCGGTTGTGCTATGTCGCAAGCGACCCAGACTCCGGGTCACTTCATTGTAGTCTGAAGTTCAATGCCTATCCATTATTTAATATTTAAACTTACTTCTCTTCATATTTTTTCTTTATATCTCGTCAGAAATGTTCTAACAAAGTTTTATCTGTTCACGCCTATTAAACCTAGTTTATGTTCCATTAACATATTACATGTTTTTATAATGTAGCGCACATTAAACTAAGTAAATGATAATGAAGCGAGTTAAATTACTCACTAGGAAAACATAACATTTTTATACATATAATTTAAAATATTATGACGTAGGTAATTTTACAGAAAAAAGTCGATATAAAATAACAGTTACATTGACCACTCTACCTATTAAATGGCTTTTATTTTCATGTGTAGCCTAGAAATAGTAGTTATTTATTTATTTAACATTTAATGTACACACAAAGACAATCGACAAGTACTTAGTCATTTCGGTTTAAAATTTAAAAAAACTTTAATATAACCCTATTATAAATTTCAGCTATTGTATGCTAGAAATTTATTTTAATGGAAGTGAAAAACGTAATAAGATTAGCTAAACTTTAGCTAAAGGTTCCTGAACAAGAAAAGTGCTTTGTAATTTCATGCGAATTCGTAAGGTCAGCAAACAAGCCACTTTCCAAAGTATGATCGCGAGGCGCCTTTCACGAAGTAATTGTTGTTCTGCTCTCGTTTTTGTTATCCGTGGCCGTTTATCAAACGTAAGAAAGTTACCAAGGAACTGCTACCCAAGGAAGCCAGAGAACCAATAGTGCCTGAGCTGTCTACGCCATCAAATATCAACTGTCGTGAAAATAAGGAGTTTGTTGGGTAACAAAAAAGTGTATCTTAAAATACAAAAGCAAATATCCTTTAAAATTAAAAAAATATTTGAAATGGCTTGATTTGTTCACGTCGGTTTTTAATATGTGCCTAATTCGAATTTTATGTTAATCTGTGAAATACAATTTGCTTCTTAAATAGTATTATAATAATAATTATAAAATATAAGAACACGTTACACACGTTATTCAAAAAAGGGATTACAGTAAAGGTGCGCGTTTATGTCTTTTGTATAGAGTAATGCTTTACGATATAAATCCGTTATAATGGAGCTTTTGAAATTTATTAATTAGAAAATAATCAACTACACCGTAACTAGACCAAAAAAAAATGTACCTAAGCGTTAATATCTGATAAAAGATATACAATTTTATATTGTAAAAAGTAATCAAATGAAATCGTCACAATATGCCTCCCTTGATTATTGCCGGATTTGTAGATGTTATAAACAAAATAATTACCTAAGTCATAAACTAATATTTAGTAAAATACGAAAATTATTAATAAAGAAACTACCTATCATATAAGTTTAAATGGCTAATTTAATTAAACTATCTGTATTTTTATAAAGGCTTAGTGTAGTTTAATTGTTTCGTAATTTATTTATTAAGAACAAAGGGTGCTTAGTAACAACATTATAGAATGCTTATTGTAATATGTAAAATCTTTAAATAGTTGTTTAACGTACAATATTTAAAAAATATTAAGGCAAAACGAAAACATACGTTGACGAAAACTTAAGTACAATAGTCACAAAACTGTACCTATTCACTTTAATACACATTGTAAAGTTACTACTTACGAATAATCAATAAACTTCAAAAATCAGCGTGCATCGATGTATGTTAATTGCATTGGGCCTTAACAATAGAAGTATACTAATCTCTATTAGAATGTAAATGTGCAAGTGGAGCTAATTACCATAAAAGGAACAAAATAACATAACCAAAATGCTTTGTTGCATAAACATCCACGTAACCAGCGAAAGTAGTTCACATCCGTTTCGTGTAATTAACCTAACTATTTAATATCAAGATCATAATCCAATCAAATACTGGCTGTAGGCTTAAGACATCTTGCAGAAATTACGTAACATCGATACGGATTTTTTCGACCAAATGACACCCTGAGCTGCATTTGCGTAAATTGAAACACTCAAAATGAATAATTAAAATGACGGTAGATTTAAGTATTTTATCAATTAAGACAACCTACATCTTTAGTCTTCCCATGACCACGAATGCTGCAAAGTATTACGAAACGTCGGGCAATAATAAGAAAATATAAAATCTAATTACATGCGAGTTAAATCCGTAAAAGTTGTTTTCTTCAAAATGTTTTATTTTCATTGAATATCACAGCTTTTTTTAAATAGGCGTGTGCCGACTTATTCTAGTTAACACCTAACTACAGTTGTTATTTATAAAAATAATCAAGACTTTCTCTATATAGATAGATAGATTAAATAATTTTCTTTTATTACAAACAAAGGATCAATAACATTTTTTCAGGCATGCATCAAATATTTTTGTATGTATTTCGACTGAAAAAGAAAAACGTAACTTAAATTCTTAGTTTTTCTTTAAGTAAGAGTTAGTTGTTATTTTTTGATCCTTCGTTTAAAATTATGATCGGGTCATTAATATATCAAAAATATTAATAAACGGTTAGAAGTAATTATTTTTAGGAATTTGACAATTCTCCTTGTTAAAGAGGCCTATCACCGCTTGAAGATGTTGAAAAGACAAGAAGTGTATAAAGATCCAATATTTATTAAGGCGTTTTAGTATGAATAATATCTTTTAATGAATAATTACGATTATAATAGACAAGGCTCCATTAAATTTTGGTTTAATTCCACAGAAAATAAAGGAATAGACGTAAGTAAATAGACAATTAATTAAGTTTGGAGGAGACAGGGAAGAGGCAGGGACCGTTTGGCTTCTCACAGGGCATTTCTTGTAGTTTAATTGTTATTAGTTAGTATAAAGTGTATATTTGTTAATGTTTTTTTTTTAGTTAGTATTGTCTGTTAACGTTTTTCTTCTGTTGTGTTGTTTATTATCGTTTTTATTAAGTATTCAATAGCTCTGTGAAAGCTAATAAATGTATTTTCTTTCTTTATTCTTTCTTTCTTCTTTCTTTCTTTCTAAGTAAAAAAAGAAGAACTGTTCTTCTTCTATAGAAAATGGCTGCTAAATTATTGTCGAAGATAAAGGTCGATATATATTGTGGCTACTGAACTTCTCTTCACAATAATACTATGCTTAAAATGCTAAGACTTCTGTCAACATGAAATTCTTACGCAACTAAAGTCAACTGAAGAAGCTGTTTAGAATAAGCACCGTGGAAGTACTGTAATACGAAAACGATGTTATACAACACAAACAATGGTTGAAGAATTATAAAGCATTTCTTTAACCCACCTCGGATATTAATCTAGGCTTTCCTATAGACGAATAAACATAAATCTAAGAATGTATCTCATTTGTATCTCTTGAAGATCTAGGCAATAGATGCCTAAGAATCTTGCTTAATGATTTGACTTACAACGAACCATGGCAGATTTTTTTTCGTTTTGTGTTTTTTATTTCCAATCCGCTTCGTGCTTTAAGCAAATGTGGTGAAGAGTATTAATAGGTACAAAGCCATGTCGAGTGTCCTCCAGTGAGGGCATCTACTCTTTTAGTTTATGTAACTATAGAAACAATGTATCAAGCCACTATATAGCTTCGTAGTGTTATCAACTTGACTGCCAGTTCATTCGGGTGCCATTGTAGCCTTTCTTGATATTTCACAGTAGCATTGTGGATTTTATCTTTAACTGTGTACATGGCATAACATTGAAAGGCAAATAAGTAAAGTAGGTAAGTAGAAAATAAATTCCCAATATTGAATTCTAAAGCTAAGAATTATTTGTTGCGTTAAATAAGTAATTATTTTATTAAAAATTTACTAAAACAAATTATTCAAATTTGGAGCCGACGTTGCAAAAAAATTTAAACCAGTACTAAAAACATCTTTCCGGAAAAGTTGCAAGAAATCTGAAAGCGTGTACGAATACGCATTATGTAGATTGCAATGAAATTCAAATATCAGTGTTCCTCGTATGCATCGCTTTTAACAATCTCGACCACGCGCTATTATTAAACAGCTGTAACCAATGCGTTTATCGGAAAGTAAAAGTGGTGTTCAGAGTCAACGCACCAGATGCCCACACGACCGATACCGTGCAGCGTGAACATATTTGTATACTTACATGGTTATCAAGCGATGCATCCGGCGAGCTTATCTCCCTGGTATCAGCCGCGTTCAAAGCGAGGACCACGTAAATTATAGGCACTATCCATTGGCACATTGTCGTGGGGGTCGGGGGCAGAGCGCGGTGTTATATCGTTCGCCGCCACTGTTTATTTGCGCGGCATCTCCGCGCACGCCGGGTTCACTGGCGAATTCTGCGGCAAAGAAGCAGTGGCATTGTTTCGCAAACGTTTCGCCCGTGAACAGGCGGGCGTGTGTCGGCCGCGGCCGCGCCGAGTGCCGCCGGGGTCTTCGGCCACCACCGCCAACACTTTCTCCTCGCACCAAAAACTGCCCCACCGCTCACGCAGAACCACCACTCAGCTCAGTTGGCGAACTCGCTACCACTGCGATGTTATCTAACGTTACTACCTACTTATATTATATCACTGGAACAAACGACCGGAAGAATCTAGTAGCATTGATTTTAAATAACTATAGAATAAGTTAACATACTGACCTAGCCAACTTAAATATATACGGAGCAGTAATAAACACAAATTCATAAACAATAACAGCTAGAAAACAAGCATGTGTTAATATTTATATAAGACAAGCATTTGCTCGCGACTTCGTCCCCGTAGAATAGTTACTTTGAGCAGCGTTATAAAGCAGTACTTATGTTTTCATTAATCATACGCATTTATTTCCAATATAAATATAGTAAACACATTTGTTTGGGCTTTCATCTCCTATTTGATTCCCTTGTCGGTCGAAATTTCAAAAAGGCAAAGTCTCATGGGTTCACCTACGAAAATGTCAAGAAAATACCCAAGTCGATTTTCAGAATTTGACGCCCCATTCGCCCTTAAGGGATTCAATTTTGAAAAACACATGCTTTCTCATTTATCTATAGGAGTACTCCTGTGAAGATTTTGAATAAAAGTTTTTCCGATTTAATTGAAGAGCAACTCAATAAACTTGAAAGACTCCAAAACTTTTGTAATAAGGTTCATATTTGGGTTGCGTAAATATGACCACGTTTCTGAATTTCGTATCAAACTCAAGTGGTTGCCGATCCCTCTTCGCCGGAATGCACATATTGTTATGTATAAGTATACATCGCTATCTTCCCTAAAGCCGAGTACCTTATATTCCTGTCCATCCTAAGGTTACCTGGAAGAGATCGCTTTTAGCGATAAGATCGCCCTTTCTTTTTAACCGACTTCCCAACAGGAGGAGGTTCTGTATTCGTCTGTATGTATTTTTTTTTTATGTATGTTCACCGATATCTCCGTCATTTCTGGACCAATTTTCAAAATTCTTTTTCTATTCGATAGTGTTTACTCCTGAGGTGGTCCCATTGTCACCAAGTCAGGATCTGATGATAGGAAGCCAGGGAAATCGAGGGAAACCCTCAAATTTTATAGGCATGTACAACGTTTTTCATATTTTTTCTAAAGCTATACTAGCATTTGCGTCTGGTAGTCACCATCTCATGTTGATGAGCTGATGATGGAAGGTAAATGTATGTTCACCGATATCTCTGTCATTTGTGGACCGATTTTCAAAATTCTTTTTTATTCGATAGTGTATACTCCTGAGGTGGTCCCAATGTCATCAAGTCAGGATCTGATGATGCAAAGCTAGGAAAATCGAGAGCAACCCTCGAAAAACAATGGAAAGGGAGGGTTATTCATATTTTTTATAAAGCAATTCTAGTATGATTGCGTGTGGTAGTCAACTCATGTTGAAGAGCTGATGATGGATGGTAAAACTCCTTAATTGTTAGGAGTTGGTTGTTGATTATTTAAATATTGAAGGTACCTAAAGACCGATAGTTGTGTACTTTCAGGTAATTTAGGTGAGCTGATTATGAAACAAAAAACTCCTTAATGGTCAGGAGTTGGATGATAATTCTTTAAATATTAAAGGTACCCAAAGAGCGATAGTTGTATTCTTTCAAGTTATTCAGGTGAGCTGATCATGGAAGGAAAAACTCCTTAACGGTTAGGAGTTGGATGATAATTCTTTAAAGATTGTAGGCACGTAAAGACCGCTAGTTGTATTTTTTCAAGTTAATCAGGTGAGCCGATGATGGAAGGAATAACTCCTTAACTGTTAGGAGTTGGTTAATGATTATTTAAATATAAAAGGTACCTAAAGAACGATAGTTGTATACTCTCAGGTTATTCAGGTGAGCTGATGATAGAAGGTAAAACTCCTTAATGGTTAGGAGTTGGACGATAATTCTTTAAATATTAAAGGTACCTAAAGAGCGATAGTTGTATTATTTCAGGCTATTCAGGTGAGCTGATGATGGAAGTAGAAACTCCATAACGATTAAGAGTTGAATGATAATTCTTTAAATATTAAACGTAGGTACCTAAAGACCGAAAGTTGTATTCTTTCAGCTTGTTAGGTGAGCTGATGATGGAAGGCAAAGCACCGTAATAGTTAGTATTTGGATATTAAACTTGTACAAAACTGTAATATTTTCTCACACATAAAACCACCTCTGGCAGTATGGACCATGCAGTGCCTCCAAATAGTGAGAGGTTGCCAGCCTGTCGCCTACATAAAAGGGGCACAAAACCCAAAAATCACTTCTAATATTAAGTGATTTAGGGTTAATTTTGCAAGTTTCTATAAGCGACGGAACCACTTAACACCGAGTGGCTCGCAAGTTTGTTGGCCATCTTTTGTCAATTGTTGGCCATCGTTGGCCAATATTCTTTTTCCAGAATTTAAAAATATGCACTAAAATACATTAGAAACGATGAATATCCACAATAGTCTAGAGAGTAGACTGTGTCGCGGATACCAACAACCACCTATGAGTACCTATATGTATACAGTGTTTATGAGTTCAATTTACAAATACAATACTTAAATGATTAGAAAGTTACAATAAATGACACACAAACAAACTGCTGTGCATTACTGTAAATAGCTAATTTTAATATATTTTTACAAATTACCTTTTTGTTGTTTTTCCATCCTTTGTGAAGTTCCATGCGACCTTCAATCCTTTATTTCATCCCCGCATGGGCAGATAATATTTTAAAAACGCTAGAACAATTTTTTTTATTTTTTATTGCGTGCTATTTAAAATTTCATGGTTTTATAATCTTTGGTAATGAGGAATAAATAAAAAATATAATCTTTTATTTCAACCCCTTCATTCCCTTTCTTACAAAAAGGTAGCTTTTCTTCTATTTCTAGGTTTAGTCTATTTTTGTACCAAATTTCATCAAAATCGGTTCGGGTGTTAGGCGTAAAAGCGATTAAGTTAAAAAATGCGTCCGCCATCTTGGATCTTAAAATGAATAACCCGACCCCTGTAAACCAAGAAAATGATACCCATATTAAGTTATTAAGTTAAATGGACTTGGATCTCTAAAAAAATTATGTATTCCGAGTCAGAACCCCCAAAAACCACCAAACTGATACCCATACCCATATTGATATTAAATTAAAAAGCGGCGTCCGCCATCTTAGTTCTCAAAATGGATGTTGTATTGGGAACCGGGATCCCCACAAACCACGAAAATTATACCCATATCGATTTTATATTAAAAAGTCGCAGCCGCCATCTTGGATCTCGAAATAGATGTCGTATTCGGAATCGGGACCCCCGAAAACCACGAAAATGATACCCTTATTGACATTTTGTCAAAATGTTGCGTCCGCCATCTTGGATCTCAAAATAGATGTTGTATTCGTAGTCCGGATCCCAATAACCACGAAAATGATACCAATATTGAAAATGCTAAGGTTGTTGTCTGTTAGACGAATGCGTTTTGCCTTTATTTGGGCGTCCTTACGACCTTCTTCATCCTCTATATAATCCCCACATGGGTCAATATTTCAAAAACGCTAGAACAAATATTTATTTATTTTTTATCAAGTGTCTAAATTCAAAGTTTTATCCTTAAAAATGACGAACTTCCATAAAAACTTTCATCCCCACACGGGTCAAAAAAATCCTACAACAAATATTTATTATTAACCGACTTCAAAAGTTCAAAAAAGGAGGAGGTTCTCTTTAATAGTGAGGAATCCTATTTAAACTTTCATCTTTCTCTTTTTGCTCTTTTTACAAAAAAATATAGCTTATGTATGTCCTATCTCAAGAGCTAGTCTATTAGTATTAGACTAGCTAGCTTAGTCCGTCGCGTCGTCCTCATGGATAGGGTGTTCGCTGGAGTGATCTCGGAGGCCGGATACAAGCTCCCGGGGGGCATTGAATACTGCTCGTTCAAACTCCTTGAGGATCTTTCTGAAAGAAGAATGAACGAGCAGGTGGCGGGAGCTCAAAGGGACCATGCTCAGGGAGAGAAGGTGGAGCTTGGGCCTGGAGTGGGGTCAGATGTAGACGGGAAAATCCTGACAGAATCTGCCCTGGATAGTCGCCCGTCCTTACGAGATACAGTGGGTACGGGCGCCTTTCTGGAGGAGTTCGGCGGAATGATCCTGACCACAGATGACGAGGGGTACATTGGGGACACGAGGGGGACCTACTCGGTGGGTCCAGTTAAACTAAACGCTGTGATGGAGGGACTCAGTGTGTACAAATTAACTTACACAAAGCAAAGGCTGCGACGGCCCTTCTGGCCAGACAGCTCAAAATGAATAAATTCGATATTACATTAATTCAAGAACCTTATCAGTTTATGGGGGAGATTAAAATCTTAGGTAGCACAGGGGGAACAATCATATATATCACTGTCCTACAAATGATGCAAGAACATGTGTTTATATTCGTAAAGGTATAAATGCCATGGTCTTGCGTTCTATAAGTTACAGGGATCTAACAACAGCAAAAATCCAAATGGAAGTAGAAGGAGGTCAAAACGTCACTATAATCATAGCATCCGCCTACCTTCTCTTCGAGAATAAGGTACCAGTACCGCCACAGTGACGGGAAATGATCAGCTACGGCAACCGAGAAAACTTGGAGCTTATCATCGGCTACGATGCGAATGCACATCACGTCGTCTGGGGCAGCTCAGACGTCAACGAACGGGGAGAGAAACTACCTACTTAACCATTTGGTAAGTTCACCTCTATACAGTATTAACAAAGGATCTAAACCGACATTTATAAACTCGATAAGATTAGAGGTAATTGATATCACCTTAGTGAGCACAACCGCAGACAGAGCATTGTCAAAAATCTTAAATTGGCATGTGTCTCGAGGTCAGCGGTTCTGACCATAGTTACATCTGCATAGGTAAAATATAAACATTATACGAGACAGTACGACGAAGGAATCCAAGAAACACCAATTGGACTCAATTCAGGAAGGATCTAGAAACAAAATTAGATGACTTCACTAGTAAGTTCAACTCCATCATAGATATTGAATTTGCAGCCGACAACGTTACTAAGGCCCTTTTTATATCTTGGGCGGACAACTGCCCAGAGAAAAAGGCAACAAGCAAAAAGGAACTTTGGTGGACGCCAGAACTAGCCAAGCTACGCCAGGAAACCCGCCAAGCGTTTAACCAAGCCAAAGCCAAAAAGGACTTCAAGGAATACGCCAAGAAGTTAACAGGGCAATACGCAAAGCACAATGGAAATCGTGGAGAAGACATTGTCAATCCGTAGAATCTGTACCTAAAGGAATGAGAATCTTCAGGGATTTGTCAACGGTCAAGGCCAATCCACTTTCTTCTGTAAAGGTTGAAAATGGGCAACTCACGGCAACAGCCAAGGAGACAATGAGCGTCATGTTCAAAACTCACTTCGCTGGGTCAACGCAAATCAATGCATATGAAGGCGAGCCAATCAGTGAAGAGGAACCACTTACACGCACCTCACGAACTGATTGGAAAGTCGCAAAAAAGGTGGTGATGACAAGAAACTGAGTTGGGCAATTAAAAGTTTCCAACCTTTTAAAACCCCTGGCCCAGATGACATCTACCCAATCATACTACAGGAGGGAGCGGATATTATTATACCGTACCTTGTACCCAAATGCGATACATGCCTTAAATAAAGGTTATTTTAGGCATGTACCTATGGAGGAAAACAAGGATGACGTACATACCAAAGGCCGGTAAGAGTGACTAAGAGGGTGGAAAAGCTTATGATTGATTGATTGATTGAAAAGGAAACCTCTTCACGGGCTTCAATGTGCATATCAACCAACTCTATGGAATGCAACTACCATGGTCCACGGAAATAAAATATCTAGGAATAACACTTGTTATGGAAATTAAGTAGAAAACTCATGTAGACAACACAATAAAGAAAAGGAATATCACTGGTTATGGAAAATGGAACGGCAGCTATAGAAAATATCCTTGGATTAACACCGCTGGCTGCACATAGTCGTCGAATCACAAGCAAGAGACACTCCATAGGTTACAGGTATGTGGAACATGGATGGACTCATAGCCGAGGACACGACACACGAAATTTGAAAAGGATCTAAACCTACATATCACAGCGATGATAAGCGATGTAAACCAACCATCGTATGTATCTAGGAGATCATTCAGCATCCATATACCCACGTGGGAGGAATGGAATTGATTTTGTATAGTGAAATTCATATTAATTTGATGCACAATCATCAGTTTTCACGATTAGTGAATTATCATTGAAATATAGGTAGTTTATAGGTATAAACTTCATATAAACTTCACTACTTATAAAATTCTCAAAGTCGTACAAGTCTCAAGGGTGTGTATGACTCTTGGACTGAGAATTTTTTTCTAGTGGGATTTCCACCAAAAACAGCTTTTGGTGAGCATTTATCCTTTTTGTAGGTTAGGTTAGTGGTGTTAATTTAAATATAAGCACGAAGATAGATTAAGAATGGAGTCATTAGACAAATTAACAAAGTGAGGGCAAACATTTTGACGACACTTGACATATCTAGAGAGTCCCTGTCTCTTTCTAGAAATTGTCGTCATCTCTTTCTAAACACGACTACATAGAAACAAGATTTCCCCAGTATTTCGCCATCTTTCTAAAACAAAAGTAGAAAATTAGCTAAAAACTTAACATATTGTATTCAATTATCAGTATTTATTATCAATGAAAGAAATAAATATAATATATTTACTTTTAATGTTTAGGTTTGTATTTTATTTTGAAAATCATCATTGTGATTCTTTCTATAACTTATGGGAAATGAAAGGATTTATGTAATGGCAGCACTCTCTTCATGTGTCAATGTCCCGAAATCTCAACATGACGTAAATTGTCGTAATTGACGTATTCATAAATATCGACTCGCGATTTTGGTACGGCTTTTTACTTTAAAATAAGGATAAATAGTGCAAAATGGTGAATAGATCATTATTTTATTAGTGTAGAAGTGTGTAGTATTGAGGATGCAGTGTGAATTTCACTTGTAAGTGTCATAATTGCATACAATATTGTTCAATCTATAAATTTCATTTTTCACCAGTAATTCCAGATTATTAGCGTTATTTTGCAAAACTCCATAAGAGAGCGAAAATTTCTGATACTCACATTTAATCCTATCTTAGAATTTAATGAATTTTTATACATAATTTACTTATTCAAATATTTGTAAACAAATGACTAGGGTGACTAGGATTTCCGGAATTATAAGGAAATAATATCCCTTTCTATCCATTCCTTTTATAAATGGCATCAAAATTGATAGATTATTTTATTTCATTCTTTGAAATAACTGTTACATAGATAAAATACATAAATAGTTTTACCCATTCTTAGTTCGAAATGTTTATTTACAAATAAAATATGTAATTTTTGTAATGTAAATTATTTTATTTGAGAAAAAGATAATGAGAGTATTGATTGGACTTTACTAGTGTAATAATGTTTATCTTTCACATTTGCATGTGTTAATGATTAAAAGTTTTCACTATGCCAAGTATAATTTATGGTCTAGAATATTGTTTGTCTCTTCCCTTACTCAACTTTTTTTTTATTCTCTCTGCTCGCTCTCGTTCATCCGTCTGACATTGTTAATTGTAATTAATCCATTCCATAGTTATTATAATCCATATATTTATTTGTGATCTGGACATGTAATTGCCTTATTTTATTTTGTGCAATAAACTAAAGTGCAATACGAGGTGAAGACTATATTATTTCAACGACATCACTGATAACCTGAACCTCATTCCACTCCGCACTGGTCGATGCTATCGGCCATTTATTTGTACAGGTTATGCACCCAGTATACTCCAAGAGGAAAAAGGAATTATCGTGAGTTGTTTGTTTGTTTTATTCTTTAATGTATTAGGATTTCATGGAAAAACTTAGATTTGGTTTTAGTAAATATATTACAAGAACTGACAATAATCGATATAAACAAGCGTTGCTATGATACAAAGGTAATAGAGAATAATATCAAATATAAAGAGGTATACATATAGAACCTCTTAACATCCCATCTCCTTTTTGTTCAAGCCAACTTGTTCATATAAATTTCTAAGTCTTGGCTTGAATAGCGGCTTGGTCATGAAATCAGCAAGTTGACTTTTTGTATCAATCTTGAGTACCTTTAACTGTCCATTAAGAACGCATTCTCTAATAAAGAAATGTCTGAGTTCTATGTGTTTCGTTCTTTGGTGACATTCAAATGGTGGATCATGAGCTAACTTTATAGCCGATTCATTATCGAGGTATAACTGTGGAGTGGATTCTTCCTCTGACATAAAATATAATATTCTCCTCAACCAAATTATCTCCCTCGCAGCTTCACTCGCAGCTACAATCTCTGCTTCTGTTGAGGATATTGCAACAGTACATTGTCGTTTACTTTGCCATGCTATAGCTCCTTTAGAGTAAAGACATATCATGCCTGATGTTGAGTGTCCACTGGAGCGGTCGCCACCATGGTCAGCATCACTGAAGCATAAGATGGTTTTTGAAGACGTACTAGCTTGGTACGTTATGCCATAATCGATCGTACCTTTGACATATCGTAAGATACGTTTCACTCTCATTATGTTATCCGGAGTCGGTTGATCAAGTGTTCGAGAAACAACACTGACTGCAAACGCAATATCTGGACGGGTACCTGTCATCAAATAAGAAAGTGCGCCTACTGCTTGACGGTATGGAAATGGACTAAGTTCCTTCTCTTTCTCTGATAATACGACGTCCTTTACAATTGGAGTTACAGCAGCTTTACAGTCTTGCATACCAAATTTTTCTAAGACCCGTTTTGCATAACCTCTCTGGTGAATTGTTATTGAAAGATCAGCATTTCTTTCAATTTCCATTCCTAAGAAATATGATCCAGTTTTCGTTGTTATCTTAAACCGCTTTTGCATCTCCTTAATGAATTTATCTGCCTCATTTTGACTAGCTGAGGCTATTAATCCATCGTCAACATACAATGCAATTATGATCTTTTTAGCCTTTTCATTTCTGTTCCTTATAAATAAACAAGGATCACTCTTACTTTGCTCAAAACCGATCTGTTTTATATATTCTGTTATGCAATGGTTCCAGCATCTTGGTGCTTGCTTTAGCCCGTATAAGCTTTTCTTAAGTTTACAGACTTTCTCTGAACCATTATTGTAACCTTCTGGAGGTTTCATAAAAATCTCTTCATTTAAACTTCCGTAAAGAAAAGCGGTAGAAACGTCAAATTGGGACAGTGCTAAGTTCTCTTGTGCAGCAACACTAATAACTGCTCTTATAGTATTCATTTTGGCTACTGGGCTAAATGTCTCATAATAATCCAGGCCTTCCTTCTGAGAATACCCTTTTATTACTAAACGAGCTTTGAACTTATCAACCGTGCCATCAGGGTTGCTTTTGATTTTATAAATCCATTTGCAAGGAATAGCCTTTCTTCCTTTTGGCAAGTCTACTATATCCCACGTTTCGTTTTCTTTAAGAGAGTTAATTTCGCTATTCATAGCTTCTATCCATTGTTCAGACTCGTCACAGGATGTAGCTTCTTTAAATTTAGTCGGCTCCACCATATTAGCCGGAGAACGCACATGACAGACGTTGTAGATGAAATCATTATATCGATTAGGCGGTTTCAAATTTGCTCGACTTCTCAGTGTCATTTGGCCTTCATTCTGTATTTCGGCTTCAGAAAGTTGGCTATTATTACCTTCTGTCGTTTCATTTTCTTCCTCATCATACAGTGACTCTTGTACCAGTGTTGGTTCATCACTATCGATTTGATTTCCAATTTATAGAGGCCACCTTGCTTACTCCGAGTGCCTATCAGTTTCGTTATTCCATTAATCTTCAGTGAGCATTTCTTCGTTGTTGACTCAAAGACGCTGTTATCTGCAATGTCGTGAGTGGCAAGTACAGAGAATAAGTTTCTTTGTATGCTTGGAACAAACCACACATCTTTTAAAATAATTTGTTCAAGTCTTCCGTCTACTTTGGCTTCTGCACGAATAGTACCAATTCCTATAGCTTCGATACATTGTCCATTTGCGCCAGTAACTGTATGTGAACTTTGAAAATACGTGAAATCTTGATAAAAATCTCCTGTGTATGTAACATGGCTTGTTGCTCCATTATCTACGTACCAGTTATTATCTTTAAATTCACTATCTTTTCCTACTGACAATATCGTCAAGTTCATGTTTACTGTATTCGTCGACTTAGGTGGACGTCCTTCAGAAATCCATCTCTTACATTTTTTGATTGTATGGCCTATCTCACTACAATATTTGCATTTTAGAACTCGTTCTTTCTTTGTCTTATCAACGTCACTATGTTTTGTTCGATATTTGCCACTGTTACCAGATTTTGCAATCAAAGCTTGGGCACTGCTTTCACCTTCCTCTTTAACTGAAAGTACCTTCTCATGGGCACATAGCTGACTTGTCAAGTTGTCTACAGTTCGATCCTTCTTTGAAATTAATAACCAGCTTGACTTAAAACCAAAGTACTCTGTAGGAAGAGTATCCAATATCTTACATATCAGAAGAATATCTGGTAAATCATTACTCGAGTCTAAAGCCAAGTTTAAATCATGCCAAATATTTTTCAATGTAGAGATATGACTGGACATATCACGTTCTGGTTGTTTCTGGTATTTGAAGAAACTTAAGCATAAATCATAGCTTTTATCTGCAGTACAGCCTCCATAAAGTCTCTCAATTTCATCCCACATGTCTTTCGAGCTAGTGAAGCGCATTACTTTATGCAATGTCTCATCTGACATATTGTTTGTAAGCAGGACTAAAATTGCGCTATCTACATTGGTGAATTCTTGCTTTTGTTTTTCAAACAGCACTACTTGCTGAGCATCATTTTGATTTGATAAGACTGGCATCGTCTTCTTACCTTCCAAAATTTCAATAGCTCCTGGCAATGCTTTTAGTACTAATAACAATTTAAATTTCCATGTTTTGAAGTTCTTGCTATCTAGAATGCCAATTTGCACTTTGCTTGCCTCTGCGATCACTTTATCCATCGTTACGACAAAATTATTGATTGCGACAAAATTAGTGTAAATTATTTTTTGCTTTTCGAAAAATTATACATTCAGTAACAACTTCTCCTATTTTACATTAGCAACCACGCTCTGCTACCACTTTAATGTATTAGGATTTCATGGAAAAACTTAGATTTGGTTTTAGTAAATATATTACAAGAACTGACAATAATCGATATAAACAAGCGTTGCTATGATACAAAGGTAATAGAGAATAATATCAAATATAAAGAGGTATACATATAGAACCTCTTAACATTATTCACCATGACAGATTTTGGCAATGATGTACGTTCTAATGCACAGATTGGTTTTCCTATTGAAAAGCTGAAAGGTCATCACAATTATAACACATGGAAATTTGGTGTTAAAATGTTACTAACATTAGAAGGCCTATGGGATTGTGTGCTTGGTACGAATACCGACCCTATAAGTGATCAGCGTGCATTAGCCCGGATATGTCTCGCCGTGCGACCACAATGTTATCAATATGTTCGTGAATCTCGTACTAGTAAAGAAGCATGGAAAGCTTTGAGTACTGTATTTGAAGACACCGGCCTATACCGGAGAGTACTTCTTTTGAGACAGTTGCATAGGATAGATTTTTCATCCTTTAGTTCCATGACTGAGTATATTCAGAACACTATGAACTTGGTGCAGCAATTGGCCGATATTGAAAGGGTTATCGATGATGAGGAAGTGGCAGAAATTTTATTATCAGGATTACCACAAGAATATGAAGCATTGGTTTCAAATTTAGAAACTGCTTGTATGACATCACAACTTACAAGTGAATTAGTACGAACTCGCCTTCTCCAGGAAGAATTCCGAAGGAACAGTCAGGAAAATACAGCATCTGCTTTTGTATCCAAGAAAAGTAATTTGAAGAAAATAATTTGTCATTATTGCAACAAAGCTGGTCATACAAAGAATAAATGTTTTAAAATGAAACGTGATAATAAAATGAAGAATAGCAAAGACGACAAGGATCATACTTATTTAGCTTCTGCATTTTTAGTATCCACATGTAATGAATGGTTTATTGATAGCGGTTGTACTCAACATATGTGTAATGACAAGAAAATGTTTACTAGAATGCGATCATGTAAAAATAAGGTAAAAATTGCTGATAATTCTGTTCTTCAATGTATAGGCATAGGTTCTGTTATTCTTAATTTAAATAATAATAACAAAATTAAGTTGTGTGATGTTCTTTATGTACCTGATTTGTCAGCCAACCTTTTATCTGTTAGTAAACTTATATCTATGGATTTTAATGTGACGTTTGGACATGAGGGCTGTCTTATATTTTATAAAAGTGTAACTTCTGGCAAACCATTAGTTGTAGTCCCCAGTATAAATGGAATTTATAGACTGAAAGCTAGTGATATGTCATCTGAGGGGGTGTATTCTTCAGTCGTCTTGCCAGTGCAAGATGAACAGAGTGCTAACGTAGCCGAGGTGTCTTTTGATATATGGCACAGGAGGCTTGGCCACCTAAGTAAGTCAGGTATGTTAGCTCTTAAGGATGGTGTAGCATGCGGTGTTAATTTTCAGGAAGGTTCTTTGAAAGACTGTGTGCCATGTCTGGAAGGAAAGATGGTTGCAAAATCATTTCCAGCCGAGACTGTGCACCGTGCAAGTGCACCACTACAGCTGATACATACTGATGTTTGCGGCCCCATGCAAGTTGCGAGTTGGGGAGGTGCAAAGTACCTGGTGACTTACACCGATGACTTCACAAGGAAATCTTTTGGATACCTCATCAAGAGGAAGTGCGAGGTATTTATTACTTTTGTCAATTTTAAAAGCTTAGTAGAAAAGCAATTGGGGTTGCCTATTAAAATACTACGTTCAGATAATGGAGGTGAATTCTGCAGTCATCAGTTTGCTAACTTTTTATATAAAGAAGGCATTATACATCAGACATCAGTAGCTTATTGTCCACAGCAAAATGGCGTCTCAGAGCGTCTCAATAGGACACTTTTAGAGAAGGCCAGATGCATGTTGTTAGGGGCAGGCTTAGACAAGCGTTTTTGGGGTGAAGCAGTAATGACAGCTATCTATTTGAAAAATAGGTCACCTACCGAAGCTTTGTCTGGTCTTACACCTGAAGAGAAGTTGACCGGGTCTCGGCCAGACCTTAGTCACTTACATGTTTTTGGGTGTGTTGCATATTCATTACTTCCAAAACATAAGAGGCACAAGCTTGATGCTAAAAGTAAGATGTACATTTTTGTCGGGTATAGTGATACTTCGAAAGGATATAGACTTGCAGACCCATCTAATCCAAAGGATGTAATAGTTGCGCGGAACGTTGCTTTTATTGAAAATTAATTTTATAAGAATGAGAAGCAGGATGATTTTATTGATATGACTTATTATAATAATATATTTTATTACAATTATGAAAATTCTAATATTAATGAAATTGAATATGATAATCAAAAGTTTAATGATAATAGTCAATGTACTGAACTGAACTCTAGTTCTAGTGGTAGTAAACCGAGTTCTAGTCATACTGTTGAGCAAAATAGAAACTTTAATAGTTCTTGTACATTTTCAGATGAGGAGAATTACTGTACCGGTAGCGAAACGGAGCCAACAGTGTCCCCCACTTATGAGTCACATGACAACCGTGTGACGTCATCTCCTGAGGTGACAGTTGGAGGGGAAGGGTGTGCGTTGTCGCCGCCTGTGTGTAGTGAGCGTCCTGTTCGTAGTTGTCGTTCCCAGATGCCGCACAGGTACAAAGATTATGAAATTGATTTATCTCTTCTCACTCAACATGAAGCTGTTTTACCAGGTGATCCTCTTTCTTATGAGGAATGCATGTCTAGTACTGACTCTGTGCAATGGCAAGCTGCCATGCAAAATGAATATGATTCACTTATTACTAACAAGGTATGGAAACTGGTAGATCGCCCTGAAGGTGTAAATGTTGTTAAAAGCAAATGGATCTACAAACGTAAAATAGATGCTTCTGGTAATTTTGACCGTTTCAAAGCTCGTCTGGTTGCCAGAGGTTTCACTCAGGTTCGAGGAGTTGACTTTGAGGATACTTTTTCTCCCGTAGTGAGGCATTCAACTTTGAGAATATTGTTTTCGTTAGCAGCTCAATTAGATCTTAACATGGATCATATTGATGTAACTACAGCGTTTTTAAATGGCGAACTTAAGGAAAAGATTTACATGGAACAACCACAAGGTTTTAATATAAATAAAAATAAAGTGTGTCTTTTACTTAAGGGTATTTATGGTCTTAAGCAGGCTAGTAGAATTTGGTATATTAAAGTACATGATTTGTTAACTCAAAATGGCTACCTACAAAGCAAGTGTGAGCCTTGTATTTATACAAAGAAAATAAAAGATAATTTAACCATTTTAGCTCTATATGTTGATGATTTCTATATATTTTATAGTTCAAATAAGAATGAGTTGTTATGTCTGCTTGAATCCAATTTTAATGTAAGAAATCTAGGTACACTAAAAAGTTGTTTAGGTATTAATATAACAAGGTGTAGAGAAAAACGTATGATCAAATTGGATCAATCTGAGTATATTAAAAAATTGTTACTTAGATTTGGTATGCAAGATTGTAAGCCTGTTTCAACTCCTATGGCAACGAATTGTAAACTGTATAAAGTTGAATCAGAATGTCTTGATGATGATACTTATAGATATAGAGAACTCTTGGGTTCTCTGATGTATCTCTCAGTGTGCACCAGGCCTGACATTGCATTTGCATGCAGTCAGTTGAGCCAGTTTGGCCACTGTTTTGACAAGTCTCATTGGCTTGCAGCTAAACGCGTCCTGAGATATTTAGCAGGAACCTTAAATTATTGTCTTCATTTTTATGGATCAAATAATTTAAATATAAGTGCATTTTCGGATGCGGATTGGGCCAATGACACAATTGATCGTAAGTCTTACACAGGTTTTGTGGTTAAACTTGGTGACAATGTTATTAATTGGGAAGCACGTAAACAACGATGTGTAGCATTGTCCAGTACGGAAGCCGAATATCTATCTATTGGAGATGTATGTAAAGATCTTTGTTTCATTAAAAATTTCATGCTTGAAATTACCAATGTTAATGTTTGTATTACATTGTTTAATGATAATCAAAGTGCACATAAAATCTTAATGTCAAAAGATTATTGTCATAAACGTACGAAGCACATCGATTTACGTCATCACTTTGTTAAGGACCTGGTTCAGAAAGGAATCTTGAGTGTTAAGTATTTACCCACAGCGGAGATGATTGCCGATATATTTACTAAATCTCTTGGTACAGTTAAACATAGACAGTTTGTTAATAAGTTAAATTTATTGGAATGAAATGTTAAGTTCCTAATTTCCAACTTTATTGAAATTGAAATTTATTGTGACACTATTGGACGTAAGAATAAGCTCTTTGACATGTGTTTGTAAAAGTTTGACCATGAAATAGGATCCTATCTATTTGTGTAATTTTTTGTGACCTTGTGACTTATGTGTTTAGAGTCACTGATGTAATTTATACATGTTGTGATTTGTAATGTAGGATTCAGTTTGTATAATGAAAATTTTAAGGGGAAGTGTTAATGATTAAAAGTTTTCACTATGCCAAGTATAATTTATGGTCTAGAATATTGTTTGTCTCTTCCCTTACTCAACTTTTTTTTTATTCTCTCTGCTCGCTCTCGTTCATCCGTCTGACATTGTTAATTGTAATTAATCCATTCCATAGTTATTATAATCCATATATTTATTTGTGATCTGGACATGTAATTGCCTTATTTTATTTTGTGCAATAAACTAAAGTGCAATACGAGGTGAAGACTATATTATTTCAACGACATCACTGATAACCTGAACCTCATTCCACTCCGCACTGGTCGATGCTATCGGCCATTTATTTGTACAGCATGTACTAACATGCAACGCAGATACATTGCACACAGACAGACAGTATTAATAAAATTGTGGCTGCGCTCTTCTGCACTTGTAATCAAATAGCATATTAAAATCTATCAAATGATAGTTTTTAATATGCTATTTGATTACAAGTTAAAAGTGTCTGTATACAGGGTGTAAAAGACATGAACAGTCAAACGACAACCATGTATTGTGCTCACCATCATAACATTTTTTTTCCTTTAAACTATACCTGGGAAATTGATAGTTACGATTTTATTGAAGGTCAAAGTTATAATTTTTTTTTTCATTTTTTTATGAAAACGTGTTTTATACGTTATTTCTTAATTATTGTCCAAAGAAACATTATCATTTTTTTTAGTATTTCATAACAAAAAATGGTTTTAAAACGTTAGCGTTCAATGTAGCTCACTCGATGCGCACGGACAATAACGAACGGGGCCGCCGTCTGGCAAAATTATCGCGGTTTTGCAAGTTGCGTGCGAGTTGAGACCTATACATTGCGCGGTACAATTTGCAATTTTTTTTAACACCAAAAAATAAAAATCATTTCCCAGCAATATTTTTTTTGAAATATGTCTTATTTTGATGTATAGAATACATGGTTCTCGTTTGACTGTTCATGTCTTTTACACCCAGTATATAAAATTTTCTTTTCTTTTTAATATGCTACATTATAGTGACCGTACGACTGTTGCGGGCAATCTCCGATAGATTGCGCCTGCGTCACAGGGCAGTCTCGATCTTGTCAGGAATCGCACACAAAGACTTCATGATTCGGTCTTGCGCTTGCGTGGTTCGCTAAGTAAATTGAGCACCGACAAGACCGACCTAATACTAATTAACTAATTTGATAATCGTGTGCAATAATAGTTTCTTATTTAATGTGTTTACCCCCTAATTGGGGTCCATATTAGGCTAAGGTAGCCGCTGTCGCCTCCGCTGCTTCACTTCCGTCCAGGGCTGGACTTACAGTGAGCAGCAGTACAAACCGCCCTAACTTGTCTTACCGAGCGACCCTCACCGAGACCATCTCCGGCTACCAGCAGGGGAGTACACGCTATTAGGCATTATAGAACCGTTCGTCGTACCCACTTCCACCATTTAATAAATTGTTTTGCACGGATCTCTCGTGTCTCATTTAACTCCCTATATCTTAGAACCGTGGGAGCACGTGAGGCCTTACCCGTGGCACAAGACTGTCCGTGATTAATTTGTGCTACAGGCACCCTACTAAAAAGAGACAGGGCCTCTCTAGAAATGTCAAGTGTTGTCAAAACTTTTGCCCTCACTTTGTTCATTTGTCTAATGACTCCATTCTATAGGTAAAATATAAGCTCCTTTAATAAAAGCCATTGAAATGTGTGACACCCACTTCTTAATGCTAACATCTGCTAACAATATGAATGAAAAACAAACTCAAGACATGGCTGTATGCGCTATATTCCTTTGCGCCATAATAAGTAACCTCTTAAGCAGCGTCCCCACTAGGGCCGCGCGGCTCCATGAGGCCCGGCCGCGCGGCCAAGCCTCGTGAGTGTGGACGTGAGCGAGGCCTAAAATAATATGACAAAAAAGCCTCGCGAGGCCGGGCCGCGCGGCCACAAGAAGCCGCGCGGCTCTAGTGGAGACGCTGCTTTAAGCAGCGTCCCCACTAGGGCCGCGCGGCTCCGTGAGGCCCAGCCGCGCGGCCAAGCCTCGTGAGTGTGTACGTGAGCGAGGCCTAATGCAGCGTCCCCACTAGGGCCGCGCGGCTCCGTGAGGCCCAGCCGCGCGGCCAAGCCTCGTGAGTGTGTACGTGAGCGAGGCCTAAAACTACATAACAAATAAGCCTCGCGAGGCCGAGCCGCGCGGCCGCAAAAAGCCGCGCGGCTCTAGTGGGGACACGGCTTTATGAATTGTCCCAACGTGTTATAGTGTGACTGGTTGGGAATTATTTTACAAAGTTGTCCCAACGAGTAACAGTGTTACAGGTTACAGTGTGACTCGTTGGGAACAAGCGACCTGTGGGTGCATCAATAATCTTATAGCGTATCCACACGTGCCGCCGGCTTTCAGACTGTAATAATAAATGCAAGTAGATGCGCGTGCCGGCGGCCGTGCCGCTCGACATACCTACGCCATTTGACGGATCTCCTTGTGACTAGAAGTACTACCGTCGAGGTTCGAACAGGAAGTGGCTCTCGAAAGCTTTATGTGTAGGTATCGGATACAAAATCAACGAATCATATTTAAAAGTCATTAAGGGTTGCTATCCTACTTACCAGTCGAAACCACGTACAGAGATGGGATACCACTAAAATGCTACAAACGCGTAGGCACTTACTAATGTTACCGTTCGTATGGATATTTTTTATTATTATTTGGACACAATTTTGGCCTTACATGTAGGTACATACTCCTTTAGCTGGGCACTATCTTAAAATAAGATATTCCTAGCTTGGATTATTTTGATATAGTCTGGGTCGAGAACGTGTCTTCCCAAATGTCGGCTTCTTTTATGAATGAGACATTCACAAGAGCACAGGAGGTGCATTGGTGTTTCACGCTCCTGTTCACAGAATCTGCAAGCATCGGTATCTTTTATTCTCATATTGTAGAGATGTTTGTTCAGCTTGCAGTAGTGGCCAGTCAAAGCCCCCCTAATCAACACGCTCAGGTTGCCCCTGTCAACCTACAGTAGCTTGTAACCGTCATTAGTGCTTTTGAGTGTGTATGAACCCAGGCGTTCTTTGCCAGTCCGCTTTTGCCTCTTGGAGGAGGTGGGCTTTTAAGTATTGCATGGGTGTGCGTTCCCCCAGCAAAATGTTACATACCACAGAAAGATTCTGGGCCAAACTGTAGACCTTGAGCCCCAGCCCTTCTAGCTCATCGGCCTTTTCGTTACAGATGATTCCAGAATGACCCGGTATCCATTTGAGGGTAATTTTGTTTTTGCCCGTCTTTTACTATCTTTGACTTTTCAAAACGTGTTGCCGTTTTGTGCTAGTGGAGCTGCCTGGCTGTCTGAATATATAACTTCCGCCTGGAAAATAGTGGCATATTTACCAAGGTATATGCTTCTGCTAACTTTGAGCTTGGCAGCATATATGCCCTATCCTAATCCTACGTTAGGGACCACATTTTAGAGCCATCAGTGAACCACACTAGGCTTCCGACGTCCAATGAATCTCACTATTAAGGCGTTGTGCCCAGTCCTCCCTTTTAGGCAGTTCCACGATAAACTTCTTCTAGAAGTTAAATTCTGGAGGCAATACATCTGATGTCATTGAGAGTGGTGGACATTCAAACACTTTTTGGTGTAGACCTAATTGTTTGAGATTTCCAGTGTTTTATAACAGCAGCGTTAGTCCCTGTAAATGCCAGCCTTCATCTCTTTTCTCAATATAGAGGTGGGGAGAGGTGGGAGGGCTGAGAAGTGCATTTATGGCTATGGCTGGAGTTGATCGAATTGCACCCGTTGCAATGAGGCACGCAGTGCGCTGCAAGCAGCTTGCAAGCCTGTCAGTTTTTTGGTCGCAGTTACTTGCAATGCTTTTGAGAGCCCCATACCGAACAGGCGAAAGTTAATTGACGACAATGGTGGTGTAGAGCCAAAGGGCCAATTTTTGGGCTTCAGCTTCCTCTTACTAGTAAAGGGAACAACAATTGTTTTGGTATAGGATTTAGTCAGTTGATTTTCCCACCACTTAACAATCATGTTAAGATAAATATAACACAATCATGTAAAATTGAGGATACAGTACTTTCACACAAGGGCCTATAAAACACAGGCCACTACGTCGTCAGCATAACCATATAAGTTCATTAAGATCCATTTCCGAGGAGATTTAACTAGTTCATCTATGACAAGAGCACAAAGCAGTGGCGATAGTATGCCTCCTTGCAAGCAGCCCCTTGTCGCCTTGAAGCTTCTAGTTATCCCATGAAGGTTTATTTTAACTATTCTATATTGTTGCATTGCAACTATCCACCGGGTCGTTGTGTCATTGATCCCTTTCTTCCTCAACCCTTTGGTTAAGTTCGTATGGATTGTGGTCAAGGTAAAATAAAACAATGAAATATATTTTTCTCCTTTATTTTTGATACTTTATTAACCACAGCTGATAAATATAACACAATTTTGGTAGGTATATCTACATCAGACTACCCAAAAATGATAATTTCTACAATACTTATGTCACAGGCATAAGACGATTGAGGATATTAACATTTTGTAGTAGTGTGATGTGCTAAAGTGAGTAGTGTGTGTGTGTGTGTAAAAAAAATAGGTATCAATAATGTCACAGAACTCACCTTTGCTGAAAATGTCTGACCGTAAGAGCCACCCGGTGTCGTGGATGTTCCCCCATGGAAATAAAATTGTATGATTAAAAATTAAAAGAAAGAAAGAAAAGGTTATAAAAAATGTCAATGATTTCTGTAGAACGAAATATGTCATTTCAAAATACCCCTCAACCCTAGTATAATGCTATTTTCCTTTACACTAACAAATTTTGACAATAGCGCTTTTTCCTTACATTAAAGAACTTTTAAGCGTAGAATACTAAAATATAGATACCTAATAAAAAAAGAAACTGCTATGTTTGTAAACTATCGTCGACCCATAAGAAGTTTGTTTTCCTCTGACAATGACGAGAAAAAATAATCACATGCGCTGAATATCTTTTAGGATCCATAATTATATTTATCTAGCACTAAAACTATCTAAATATAGGGACCACTTTTTGCGTACCTAGATATGGAAGTCTGCGCGTCTGGCTATCCAAAACTTACAAATTTCTTTAATAAATTTTTAACCTCTTCAGAGTTCAAAGCCTGGGTTTTGAGGAAATTTGGTAGTGTGATAACGACGATTTTTTTCAATTTTGAAACCTATTTATAGTTTCTAACGCTAATCTCTTTCCTCCATTATGCAATAATTATAATAATAGAAATCTACAACTCTCAACAATTCTATTCTATCCTTATAGAGTAAGAAGATTCCAGGGGCCCAATTCTCGTGCATTCGAAAAAAGTTCACATTCGTAAAAAATTTCGAAGATCGAAATTTTTTCGAAGGAAACCCTATTTGTGTATTCTCAGGACTTCACAATCGAATAATTTCGAACGAACGTCACTCGAACGCTTCGAGTGCTAAATACCAGTAGAAGTCGGAATTCGTATACGAATCTACCTGTCAAACTTCCCGATATTGAGGTTAAGTTGTATTGTTGTGGTTTTTTGTTTGTTTATTTGTGAGATTCAAAATCGATATGTCGATACGGGCTTCGTAAATAATATTAAAATGATTTGGAGATGGCGGCGGCTTCGGCTTCGCTACACTTAACATAGTTTTTATTTGTATTTCTACAGTAAAATCACATTTTCCATCAAGAGATCACAATAATTATAAAGCTTTTCATTTTTAATTAATCTATAGTAATAACAACAAAAAAAAATCAGCTGAGCCGCTGTTGACACTAACTTGACTGACAGATGCGACGTTCCGTTTAGTTAAATGCACGTTAGTAAATAATATAAATTCGACCTTCTTTTATATTTTCTGTAATGATCTGTACCAACCAATTTATATATTTTGTATCATAATGTAAAAATAAAAGTATTAAGCATAAAATTTTAGCCTAAACACTATAATTATTTACAATTAAAATTTTTTGACAAATTGATTTTAAAAACGCTCGAAACGAAACGTAATTGTTTGTCTATGCTATGTACGACTGCATAGTTCGATTGGTAATTCTTCTATTGGTACTGAGAATACGATCTTTAGGAAACCATTCGAACTTTTCAGTAGAATAGAAATAATTACCACACGGAAAAAGTTCGAATGCACGAGAATTGGGCCCCAGGGCCCCCAGAAGTTACCTACTTATTTTTGAAATAATGAAACTTGCGCAATGGAGTATCCATTGCGCAAGTTTTATTAATAAGTTTGGGAGTGTATGCGTAGGAAAAGTAGACAGGGGCATATCATGCTTTTATTAAATTTGAAGTAGTACTGTTTTTTTATGAATGTTATACAGAATATTATGAAAAATAAATAAATAAGACCGTTCATTAAGGCGATTTTTTTATTGTGCCAGATGCTTGCAAAACTGTTTGTAGCGAACGCCTACTATAAATGTTAGGTACAGCAATGTTGGTAAGTACCTATTTCGGCGGATACCGGATATCCGGCGACCTGTAAGGCCGGATATTTGGCCCATAGTCTCGTTGCATTGTGACGAGTTTCGTGCGAATCTACGCGATCAGATCAATTTGGCTTAGTTTTTACCAAAAAATTTTAGTTTAGATATTTCGAGATATTATTTATGTATTTATCTAAATATCTCAGCAGAAAATTTTAGTTTTATGGAAGGCCTTATGGCTTATTTGTAACTTTTTAGACTTTAAATAAAAGCTTAATTATAATCCATTACTGATATTGATATTTACCTCACAAAGATTAATGTATTGCATTTTACTGTCGTATTTTTTGAATACCCGGTATCCAGCCGGATATTGAGTTACTATCCGGTATCCGGGCGGATAGTAAATTTAGGCCGGATAACTAACTGATATACATTTTATTTCCGGATAACTTGAAATGCTGCAACATTGCCATTTTTTATGAGATATAAAGCGTCTGGGCTGGGAGAAATTACCGCTCATAGAAATGGTCTGGCAACATCAAATATTTATTTTTGATAATATACCGTTTATCATATTTATACAATACGTACCTACTTCGAATTTGACTAAAGTAAGTTCTGTTCCTGTCTTCGCTTCCTACCCGCTAACTGTAAACGGGCCGCATTGCAAGCCAGCGAGTACGCTCATAAGAAATATTAGAGAATCCATTGGGTAAGTTTCATTACCTACTTCAATAATAAGTAGGTACCTAACGTATGGGGGCCCTGGGATGTTGGACTATTAATTTATGGCCTCGCGACACAAACATTAGGTACGCATTTTGCCACTCAACAAGTGTAATTTCAACAAGAACTCAACAGAACTCTGGAAACTCGAATTCACACCTCCACACAAAGATATAAATTAATGGTTTCTTTAGTGGTATGGCTCTGGGATGTTTCGATATTTCTGACACTGGCATATGTTATAACTTTAGAGAACAGATAAGGCCTAAAACGCATTATGGATACCAGCACCTAGTGTCCATTAATAAAATAGGTGTAATATGCGAGGAAATAACTAGGTATAGCATATTAAATGTGTACTGGAAACGTGCGCATTTCCAAACTATACCTACCTATGTAATATTTTGATCTCTATAAAGCATTTCGCTATCAGCCTGCCCACCTCGCCCTGAAGAGAAGTCCTACCTGTTTAATTTTATTTTAGCTAATGGAGCAATACCTTCTCACAATGAACTTCATCCCTGTGGTTATTGTGTGCTTTCTTTGCTACATGTATGACTGTAGGATAGTCGTAGAATATTAGTCATTGCGGAGGTTTCATTGATTTGTCACTACTATTTAGGTAACTACCTACGAAAATACATCAGTTTCTTTAATAGGTACATAGTAAATTGCGATAAAATTAACTCCATACCTAACCCAAATATACCTATATTCTTCTTTCACTCTGGGATCACATTCCACTTATAAAGAAAGAAAATAACTATGTATTTATGTAGATATACACTTACGTGCAATAATACTGACCCACCTCGTAGTTTCGTTTCGAAATATATTGCCGTTACCAATAAAAATAAGACTAAATAAAAGCTGTAAATACATATAACTTGAATGTATATTTCATAAACTTTATTTTAACCTGCTCTAAACATTGATAAACACTCATATATACGGAAAACCCAGTTTCTAGTTTTTACGCCATGCGCCATCTCTTGTGACTGTAGTGTTCAAAGTTAATAGAACTATTATTCAATAATTGATTAATCCTACAGATTCATTGGCTTTAAAATTCAGCAATTGCCTCAAAAATTTCAGCTATTCTGAAACCGGTTTTTTGCTTTCAATTTGTAAAATAAATAAATCAAAATATACAGGTGGGTCGATTTCATTGCACGCCAGTGTATTTCTTCTCGAAAGCTTTTCCAATTTGTAATCAATGGTTATTAAAAAAAAAAACAGTCCATTTTATACTGTCTGTCATACGTAACTAAGCATGCGTGGATGCACTAAAAAGATACCAGCAATTTATTTTTGGAAGACAAATTGAACACTTACTAGTGCTCTAGAGAGTACAGCTACAGCCAAAAAGTAACGTAAAAAAGACGCGGGTGAGTACACCTCACATCTGTTGAACTCAATTTAGGTTATCGACCCGTTCATTTTGTACCTACCTATGTCAATCCACAAAAACCGTTATAGGTACAGTTTCCAACGGTCGTGTTCTCGTTAGGTAGGTACCTACTATTCAAAGTAGCGTTAATGGAAATAAATTTAATGTTATTTCTCGGTGATAACGGAACATTCTTTCAAAACTTAGGTACCTAACATTGTCATATTATTATGTTAATAATATTAGCGCCACCTACAATTGGAAGTTATGATTATGAGGGAGAAACTGAACCACTGATAGTGAATAATTACTATTGAAAGTAAGGCGCATTTTATTTCGGAGAAAAGAGGTTTATAACAAAAAAATTAAGCTCTGATTTATTATATCATGTCATTGCATGTTTTTGCAATAAACAATCAGTGCAAAAGGTTGACAAAACTAAAAAAAAAAATAAGGAATATTTACAGATCTAAAGAAACAACCCTACGGATTTCGTATTCAAATTTATTTATACATTAATTAGTTTATCCTAGAAGTCAGTAATACTAAACCTATATTTTCAATATAATAGCTATTGAAAACTTACGGCGTAAGTTGGAAAATCATGTTGATCAATTTCTAATGTAAACTTAACTCTGATCTTGTTCACCTAGCGTCTATTTTGAGGAATTTCTTACAAATATTACCCTAAATTGTACTTAATTATTCGTAAAAGTAACTAATTTCCATTTAACATGAACTATATCCTTAAAAGTATGTCACGACAAGTACCTAAGTACTACAATAAATAGAAGACCAACTTACAAAATCAGTACACATTTAAAATTATCTATTCATAAATTGTCTAAGATAAAGAGATAAAGATCCAGCTACTCGTGTCTATTGGTATCCTGACGGCTTCTCCTAGGTGGTCTCTCGTGTGGACCATGAGGTGTGTAACTAGTGCTCCGGAGCGTACTGCCTACACTAGCGGTTAACACTGCTTTACTAGTGTACTTAGCACGAAACCTAGAGATTGAAAAAACTTTAATGAGTCATATACAGATAAACACTAACAATAAAAGAGGCTACGATCATAGCATTAATCATCTATCAGATTCCAACTAACCTCATAATAAAAAAGTAGTCTAAATTCCTAATATCAATTAATGCTATGTGTAGTACTTACAACCTAAAGAGAACTATGGAAAATCTATCCTAAGATATTCATAGAAACGACAAATATAAGGGGTATTTTTTGCAATTTGAATGATAAGTGAAATGTGTAAGTACAATTTATACTTACGTGAAGTTAGAATCTGCCTCCTCTTCCCTGGCCGCCACCTCCGTAGTTGCCACCTCCATAGCCGCCACTGCTGCCGCCGCCACCACCACCCTGGTTCATACTGTAGGGAGTGGCACGGTTATTTCCACCATATTGTTGATTTCTAGTGGGACCACCACTGTAGCCTTGCTGTCCATAATTTCCAAAGTCTTGATTACCCCCCCAACCTCCCCTACCGTTACCGCCACCGCCATAACCCCCACCTTGGTTGCCACCCCAGCCTCCTTGATTATTATCCCATGGATTTGAGTTATTCCATCCTCCTTGGTTGTTTCCATATCCACCTGTAACCGTAAGTACAAAAAATTTACCTAAATATAAACGAAGCCATATGAGCTAGGTTGCATTAAATCAAAAATAACTTACCAGAATTACCCCAGTTATCATTTCTACCACCTTGCCCTTGCCTACCTCCTCCCCTCTGTTCAGATCCATCCTTGGGGAGAGCTTTCTTTACATCCAGCTGCTTTCCACTAATTTTGTGAGGAACATTTACTAAAAAGAAAAAAATTATCTCCATTAAAATCTGCCATAGTAAATACAATTGTGTTTTACAAAATGTGTATGTTATTAAGACGAATGTCTGTTGACGTGCGTACCAAAATCTTACATATAAGACAAGAATGGTATAGCTTAGGTCAATAGTTTACTATCCACAGTCAAGAGAAGCCAGATATGGACACAAACTCCCAGTCTGGGGCAAAACTGTGGAATAAGTGAAAGGTAAACTGTATATTCATACTTACAGCAAACTTTATCCACTGGATCATAGTCATCAAATTCAACAAAGCCAAAACCTCTTTTCTTTCCTGTGCCTTTATCTGTTACGATACTGACATTTTGCACATTGCCGTAGTTAGAAAAGTACTCTCGAAGTTGATCTTCATCATGATCGTCTTTAATTCCTCCAATAAATAATTTTTTAACAGTTGCACCTGCTTCAGGGTTTTTGATATCTTGCCGAGCAACGGCACGCTTGGTTTCGACCACACTACAATAAAATAGATTAGGTTAGCAATGTCGGTAATTATTCCATATGGTAATCCGGAAAAATATATGATAAAAAAAATACCATGTCGGCTCCACAGAAAATGCCATGTGCATCAAAATCATTAGACATTCACCAAGTGGTGTCATTCTATTTTTGCAGTATAAAACGATACGAAAGTTAAGAAACTGCTTTCGATCTATAAAGCTAGACTGCAGATGAAAAACAATAAAAAGAAACAACTTACCGTCCATCTATACGGTGAGGCCTGTTGTTTTGCGCATCATCAACCATGTGCGCTTTGGAATACGTGATGAATCCAAAACCGCGGGATCTCTTCGTTTTTGGATCTTTCATAACAACTACGTCCACAATTTCTCCCCATTTTTCGAAATGGGTTTTTAAAGATTCATCGGTTGTACGATAATTTAATCCACCGATGAAAATTTTGCGATGAACTTCTGGCTCATCCTGAAAATAGGACGCTACGTTAACAAAATGGCGGACTGCGTGGTGATTGTGGAAGTATTTTACGTTATGACTCACACAGAAATTTGATGATATTTGGACATAAAAAGTTTAAGTATAATATAGACTAGTGAAGAAAAAAATTACTACAAATTTTACAAATGTATTCACATGCAACGTCAACTGTACAATCAACGATTCGAATTCACGTATCACAAAATTAAGTAAAATAGTATTGAAATCTGTACTTACAAAGCCGTCGTCACCGTTCTGTTGCGGTCTCATATTGATTACACTTTTATTTACTTGATTGATTTAGGAAAAATTCTTCTCGACTTGCCTCTAATCACTGACTGACACGCACGACCGTTCCCTATAGAAGCGACGCCAAAAAGAAAGAAAGTCAATTTTAGTGACAGACGGATGGAAAACGCGTAGCGTCTTTTGTAATTTGGTGGGTTGGTACACTGATTATACGATTCAGTACGGTTGGTAGTACTAATCGATTCCGTTCCCATTCCTCTTCCTCTTATTATAACAGACAGAGACAGATATATCGACCATATGAACGTGGCTCCGCTCAACTCAGGGTGACCAGCATGGAATAATTTACACAATGTTAATGTTTTATTTTTTTAGTTTATTGGATATAAATTGGTTAATTTGATAAAAAGTTAAAAAAATAATCTAAGAAAATGTAATTTTATATACGATTTCCAAACTATTATTTTTAAACAAAAATGTATACACACCGTTTTGTTCCATACTGCGTCATAAATAAACGTCAATTTAAAAAAAAGTTAAAAGAAGTGACGTGACATTCTTTCTTTTTGGATTGTTTCCTTACTCAGAAACACTCGGAATATTTTTTACAAACAAAATACAAATTATTTACTGAAAATTCTGTGTTAACCTCTTGAAACCTACACCTATATTCAACATGAAGCCCAGCGGTGGTGGTGATGATTATGTGAGTATTGTAATAAGATTCTAACTCTGGTCAATAATTTTTGTGATAACAACTGGGCCGAGGATAACACAAGAATAAACCTTGGTTGAGTTTAGTTTTCCCCCGCATTAAAAATTAGTTGTCTTAATGCATTATTTTTTATATTCCCCGCTAACATAATTGTCTGAAACTTGGAGTAAACATTTTTGTAAGTTATTTTTCTGAAGATGTATCTATTTATTTCCACTTTTTTAAACAGGAAGAACCGGAACATTTGCGTAAACTGTTTATCGGCGGACTGGATTACAGAACCAACGACACATCTTTAAAAGAATTTTATGAACAATGGGGAGAGATTGTTGATGTTGTTGTGATGAAAGATCCACAAACAAAAAGATCAAGAGGTTTTGGCTTTATTACTTATTCTAAAGCACATATGGTTGATGATGCTCAAAATAATAGGCCTCATAAAATTGATGGGAGGTAGGACCATTACAAAAAATATTTTATTTATTATTTAAAGTGCTTATTTAACTCTTTATTGCACTTAATAACTTATATCAATTATGTATTCTATTTTAGAGTGGTTGAACCGAAAAGAGCTGTGCCCAGAGAAGAAATCAGTCGACCGGATGCCAGTGCTACTGTAAAGAAACTATTTGTGGGTGGTCTAAAACAGGAGATAGAAGAGGAAGATTTGAAAGAATATTTTGGTTCCTATGGGAGCATTCTGACTGTAAGTGTTGTCACTGAGAAGGATACAGGAAAAAAAAGAGGATTTGGTTTTGTTGAATTTGATGACTATGATCCTGTGGATAGAGTATGTTGTAAGTAACTTTAAATTTTATTTGTTATTGTATTTCTTCAATTATTTCAGCTAAGAAGCCAAAACTTATTTTTTGTGAGCTATTGTATTACAAAGAGATTATGTTCAGGCACTTAATTTTAGTGGTATATTGATTAGGTAGTATGTATACAGTATTTACCATGTAGTACAATATTTTTTTATCAATAGATTGATTGTAACCTTTGAAACAAAGAAGTAGACAATGGTAATTAATAAATGAAAAACAAATTAAACACATTGTAACACAGTAAGAGAATTTTGGATTATCATATAAAATTTCAATTGTGTACATTTTTTCAGTACAACAAAGCCACAAAATCAAAGGGCATCGGCTTGATGTTAAAAAAGCATTACCAAAGTCTGAGATGTCAGGCGGCGGAGGTGGTGGAGGAGGGGGAGGGGGCAGACGAGGTGGTCGCGGCGGTGGTGGAGGTGGTGGTGGAGGTTGGGGCCGCCAGAACCAGCAAGACTGGGGCAACAATGGTATGTGTCAATTCATGTTTAATAAATAATAAGAATATCAAGGAAATAATAAACCGAGAAACTAAAAAATGAAAAATGGGTGACTAATCATTTCTTATACCGAGGCCACCATTACATGCCAGTTTGCTCCGTTACATACAAATAAATAAATTTGCAAACTTTACATTTATGTCTTGGTAAATAAGAGGGTCTCTGACCTCTTTATTTTTATTAAAGTCGAAAACAGTTACAAAAAAGCCATAAGGCCTTCCAAAAGAATAAAATTTTCTTCTGAAATATTCACTCTAATGATAAATTAACAAATAAATAGTAAATTTATAAACCAAAAACTTTTAGTAAAAACTTAGCGAACCCGCAGGAAATGATCTGATCGCGTTCGCCACACCTGTAGGCCTATTCGCTAACTTTTTTTGACAGTTGAAAAAGACAGTTAATTCACTTGGTGATCATCACTATCAACTGTCAAAAAAGTTAGCGTATAGGCCTACTGTACGGCGCTGAACTCGTCACAACATGCAATGAGATAATGGCCCGAATATCCGGCCATCCAGCCTCGCAGCTCGCCGGATATCCAGTATCTGGCCAAACAACTATCTATTTCATCTCTAGTAAGCACTATAGATCATGAGAGCTGCCAATGTCTTCCCAGTCACCATGTATAAAAATAGAAAGCTTAGGCTTGCCATCTTTATTGCTATATCTATCTGGTTTAGATCTTTTTGAACTGCAAACCTTACATTTTATTTGTAAATTCCAAGATTTATGACTTTGGCAAGTCCTAATCTGTCTCAGTTAATGTTTCAGATGGCGGCTACAACTCTGGATATGGCCAAGGAGCATGGGGTAATCAGAGCCCATGGGACACCAGTAACCAAGGCAATTGGGGTAACCAAGGGTATGGTGACCAAACTGCTTGGAGCCAGCCTTCCAACAGCTTTGGTGGTAGCTACCAACAAGGATTCAGCGGCGGTCCTGTGCGATCCAATTATAACACTACTAGGTCACAACCATATAACTCAGGTATGTTATTAATTAGTTAAGATATTTTTATGTATTTTATAATGTTTATCTCATCTTTTTTTGGGACAATAAGTGCCTCATGGTGTTTTTCGGCCCATCAGCATCTTTAGTCAATTCCTTTTTTCCTCTTTAAAATAAGACCCTGAAATACACCACCACTTCTGCTTACCATCAGGGCCCTATTTTATAAAGCTACAAGTTACAATTCTACAAGTAAAAACTGGAAACACTGATCAAAATAATTCTCAACTTGAAAAAATACACTGAAAAAAATCGACCTGCCTCAGCTGGGAATCGAATCCAGCATCTTCCGCAATCCGGGCGGCTGCGTTAACCTTTACGCCACCGAGGCACTGCTTTCACTGTCGAAATTTGTCAGTTCTTGGTGCTTATGTTTTTATGGTAAACATTGTTTCATCAAATCTTTGAAATTTACACTTCTACTAAGATCGGAGCGAAATATTTTTGCAAATATTTGATGCCCAGTTAAGATGAAACTCTTACATTATGGAATAATTTTTGCGTTTCCAAACGCGTAAATAGTTTTAATACTAGAGCCCTGTAGAGTGTATTTTCAGCCGCCCGCTCAGCCGGTAATCGAACCCAGCATTAAATATTTCATAATAATTATTCTGAAGAAAATATTGATTGTAAATGACAATTACAATTATTTAAGACGTGTAATTACATGACAACATTGAAGCTTAATTTTTATTTTATTTATTTATTGTATTAAAAAAACTTAAACAAAAATCCATTTTTTTAAATATACTAGTCCGGTTTGAAATTGTAATCAAAATTTACAACTTGTTGTTACAATGAGTCACACCAACACATCAAAACTTTACTATAAATGTTACTGCAATTAATGCGCGTACTCAAGCCAATAATAACAGTTTTTGTTTCATCGAAATCGGGCCGTTGTAAAGTTTCACCGATTTATTAAATTTGCCTTCCTTCGCGCGCTCGTAAGATGACGTCACGGTGCGACAGTCGTGTCCGATTGTGGGTGGTGCAGTGTTTACACGAGGTTTACACTCTTTAGATTTGATTTGATAAGTGGTTTGCACTTATTTTTTTAAGTGTTTGTGTTAGCAGTTACTTTAAATATTATTGTTATTAAATTTATATATACAGGGTGGAAAAAAAAAACCGTGGTTGGAGGAAAAGTAACCTTAATATTGATGATGGCAAATTTTACTGAAAGGAAACATTCCTTTATTTTCAAATATAATTAGAACTGCATTTAAATATTTTTGAAAAATCACCTGCTTGAGCCGGGAATCTCATCGGTGAAATGTGAAAAAAACAAAACAACCTGTATTTTATGATACTGAGTCATTCATAAGCATCAATTTCTTTAAAACAACATAGTAACTTAAATTAAAGAACGACCAAGAAAAATATGTTTTTTCACATTTTTGTTGCGCCGTGACGTCACGCCCTGCCACGGACGCTTAGTCGGAGTTTGCCGCGGAAGCCGTACTTTAACGTATAATATCTCAGTCAGTTTTTAAGATAGGAAAAAAATTAAAACAGATTCTTTTTTCTCCAGTTACCTACTTTTTAGATATGCTGATAACAAAAAACGTTGGTGTGACTCTTTGTAGACTACAAGAGGTGTTTATAAAACGCATGTTACTTGTGTAATTGTCAATACAATCCACAGTTGCCAGTATCACTTGGAACTTGTTACTTGTATTGTAGCTTTATAAAACTGGGCCCAGGCAGAATGGAGTCATTTGCTTGACCTTTTTATTCATATAAAAAATTATTACAGCTTGAAGTAGGTACCTGTAGTGTTTTGAACTTGAATAAGATATCCCCATAATTCTTTCTAGTACCCACATAATTGCAGCCACACAACACAACATATAAATGAGCACTTGCAGTCAATGTGACATTGCCATAGTCTGTCTGTTCTGTGAATAGTTTAAATAGGTATACCTTTTTACATTAGGTAGTGGCGGTGGTGGCTACTCAAGTGGCAATTTTAACAACATGGGCAATGCGCCCTCTGGTGGCAATCAGCGCGGAAGATACTAAGCCTCCATAAAACCTCTTGTAAGTATTCTTTAATAATTCAGTTAAATTTGGATAAGTGTCCCATGTCATGTGATGCCGGCAGAGTGGAATAGCATAACCCCATATCCGTAGTATGTTGTCATAGAAGGTGACTAATGGATCAGCAAAGGGGTATGGATCACCCTATACTCCGTCCACCAATCCGCATTGGGTAAGAGTGGTGGACTGTTGCCTAAACCTCCTTCATGACAAGGAGAGGCCTTGTGTTCCAATAGTGGATCGAATTATAAAGGCTGTTATGGTGATGAAGTGTCCCATATGCTCAAAGAATGTGGTATTTCACACTAAATTATTTTGATTAATATTACCACATATAATCAATTATGTAATGATTAACAACTTTTTCATAGTAATTTTACAATTATACAAGAATATTTTTTGCATTAAAATATGATTTTGGGCAAAACATACAGGATGGAAAAAATATGGGCCCTGCAGGGGAAGTACTTTAAATCTTTAGAATACATCAATTTACCGTAAGGAAATACATATATTCCTTTATTGCTAAAAAAACATAACTGCATTCACAGAATTCTAAAAAAGCTTACCCGAACTGGGAATCGAACCAACTAAAAATAAAAAGAACTTAACCGTAACCATTTTACTTTACAAATCAATGCAGTTGATGTTAACGATAAATTTTCTCTAAGAAACACAGGTCTCTTACAAATAGAAAACATTATGAAATCTAACATTTATTTTTCTCTCGAATCAAATCTTTAATTTTATTATTGTTGCTCGCGATTCTTGTTGGAATTAGAAAAAAAGAATGTTTTGAAAATGGAACATTTAATTTATTTACTTGAAACATTTCATTTGTGTAACAATTTATGCAAAATCGGGCTCGCATATCCTTTGAGAATTTTCCGATATTCCTTATAGTTAAGGATTACATACATCCCGGAGACCGTCAAAGAAGGTTACAGTTCTGTCAAAATGTACAGGCAGAAAGAGCTCGGAACCCCAACTTCTTGGAATGCATAATATGGTCTGATAAAACAAACTTCAGTAATAATGGAATGTATAACAGGCGTAACAATCATTATGGGTCCCGTGAAAATCCATTCCGTGTTCGCGAAACAATCAATAAGGTCCGATTTTTGTTTAATGTTTGGTGCGGAATCAGAAGAAACATGGTTGTGCTAGTGCATATTTAATATGGACATCTGAATACAGCCAAATACATTGAAATATTAGAACTTTTACAACGTCGAATAAACCTTCTACCAGGACAAATCTACAACTTCTAACAGGAACGAAATAGTATCATTTTTCAACAAGATGGTGCGCCTGCTCATAATAGTAGAATTTCCAGGGCTTACCTTAGTGAACACTTCAATGTCTGGATTGGTACTAACGGGACAATTCAATTGCCTGCAATAAGTCCAGACCTTACGCCTCTTGACTATATTTTATGATGCCACGTCAAAAATGTTATTTACAAAAAAAAAATGAGACTAGAAGAGCTAAGAGTAATGTAATTAATAGCATACACCACAACATTTTGCAGAAGGCCACACATAATGAACTTCAACGAAGACTCTATTTATGTATCCGGAATGAGGGGTCTCATTTCGAACAATTAATTAGTTAAATTATGAGCCTCTTGCTAGGTGATATTTTTCTTCCGTATTAGTTTGTGTCTTTCAATTCTAATAAAATAAGATTCTCGTAAGGGTCGAAATTATTCGAGAGTAAAAGTAAAATAAATGTTAATTTCATAATGTTTTTTTATTTATTTCTAAGACCCTGTGTTTCTAAGAGAAAATTAATCTTTCACATCGACTGCACTGATTATAGTAAAATAAAATGGCAAGCAAGAGTTATTTTTATTTTAGTTGGTTCTAGTCCCGGTTCGAGAAAGCTTTTTGAGAAAACTGTGAATGCAGTTATGTTTCTTTTTAAAAATAAAGGAATATTTCCTTTCAGTAAATTGAGCTATTTTAAAGATTTAAGGTACTTCCAGGGCCCATTTTTATTTCCAACATGTTTATTTGGAAATAACTTCCTGTGTTATTCATTATTCCTTATTACAATAAACCTGTGTGGTAAGAAAGATAAACATAAAAACAGCTAGAATCTAGTATTATCACATAAGTCTGTTGCTAAAACATTAACACACCCAAGGATAGGTACGTACTCCGTATCAAGCTCATCCATCAACCAAATGCAGTTTTACTTCGTAATGTGTTATTGCCTTTATGGCCCGTGTGAGTTTTTCAGGTGTTGATTTTACTTACAAAGTTATTTTTCAATGTGTAGGTCTCAAGTTGCGCTTAGTTGAAGCTAGGCAGGCAGACGGTAGTTAGTGATGGGAGGTAGGCGGCACAACTAGCTAGTGAGGGACAAGTGGACTTAGTGCGACAGCAATAGCCATTTTACAATTGTTTACATCAAGTAAGGTCTATCAAGGAAGGTACTGTAGGCCTTAAATTCATATTCCTTTTGTTAGATATAGCACATAATCACAGTTTTTACATCTCAAATGTCACAATTTGCACGGCTCTGTTAATGAAGAATTTATTCAAGTAATTAATGATTGTTGTAAAAACTGTGTTGTTCAGGCAATGTTTGCGTTCCTAGTCTATAAGAAAAGCTTATAATTATTGTTGTTGGTTTGATTTGGAATTTTATTCTATTGATAGCTATGACATTCCAAAATTTGAAGAACTGGAATAGTGTTATAATTTTTTATAAATCAAATGATAATTATCTGCAATAAGTATAGGAACACCAATATAGCTATCAAAATTATTTTAAATAGCATGTATTTACTCGATGTTAGTTATAGTACACTTAAAATATCACTACATTACATTTGTATTACCTACTTTTCCTTAGGTTTCATTCAGGTAGAAATGATTTATTCTTCTGGATTATTAAAAAATGGGCTTTTGTTTCTTTTGAAAAATTTATTTACAGTTTTATATAATTACAGTGAACTATATTTAACGATTTATTATTAAAGTGTATTACAATAATTTACGTTATTAAATAATATTTTCTTTTTTATATTACTAATTCTAAGGTGTGAAGACAACATATTTTTGTTAAATAACTACATATAAATGTGTGTGCTTTCAATTAAATAAATACTATTTTCCATGGACTCTTCTAAATGTGGACGAGCGACCCGGTGGAAAAGACCATGGTAAGTTAACTATGTCAAAAAAGAAATAAAGATTTTAATCAACAATTTTTATCTTTTATTTAAAATCATTCTTATTAATAATTGACAAATAAGTATTGTCAATAGAATTCTTGTTCTGTAATTAAAAGCTGACACCTATTTGCGAAGATCGTATTCTACGATCATTAAAGAAACTGGGCTGTAGGTATCTGCAGGAATTAATATCGTATTTTCGTAGATACATCTTGATAACCGCTCTACTAAAATATGCAAACTCCGCGAAACATGAAATTTAAGTTAAGTAACTGTTTTATTTGAGACAACTATTCTAGTAAGCTTAGGTACTTCCGATATAATATTAAAACCGGGTATTATTGTAAGTGTTGCTTTACCATTAGAGCCGTGGACGTGGACGGACGCACACACCCACAATGTAAGTTACACACTTACGTGCAATGAAATCGACTCACTGGTACGCTTTGGTTCAGAAGTCCCTAATGAAAATCTACAATTAGTAAATAATAATTTTTAACTCCGTGTTAACTTACATTAGACCAGTTTTTGGTTCTGATAGAATTTGGTTTATTGATTTTGCAAATTGAAAACCAACTACAGTTATAAGAGCTAAAAATTTTTGGGGCAATAAGCTGAACTTTAAGGGGCAATAAATCTGTAAGATTAATCAATTATTCAATTAACTCTGAACACTCTGCATAGTCACAGAAATTGCGTATGACGTAAAAATGAGAAACCAGGGTCTCCGAAGAAATGAGTCTATTGTCACCAATACTTCGCTTAACGATGTTTAGAGTAGTTTGAATAAAGCTTATGAAATATACATTCAAATTATGTATATTTACAGGTTTTGTTTATCTAATCTTATTTTTATATACCTACCGATATATTTAGAATTAAAACCTACGAGGTGAGTAGATTTTATTGCACGTAGTGTATATTATAGGTCGTAGCACAGCAGACTTAGCATCTCGGACCGTATCGCCTCTTTTTACTATGAAAATGATGCGATACGTTCGGAAACCATTGATGAAATTATGATGAAATCTCTTCAATGGTCCTGGGGACGCCTGCGAGGGTTCCTGTCCCGAAAAATCTAGATGTGAGTACCTAAATGATTTTTTTACGTGGCATTTCAACGCATGCTGGGTGCAGCTAGTAAATAATAAAATCATTAACTTACTATTTAATTATCGTACTTAACTTAAGGTAGGTATGTACCTACAGTATTTACAAGATATTGTAGCAGATAGCAAGCTAAAGTTATTCAGTTATGTTGGATAGGTCATGTGTTTATTTACATAGCTGCTCGTGGTACCTACTATTTCTCAGAGTAAATAACTAAAAATAGCATTTTTTACTCGTGAGTGCTATTTATGTAAGAAAAACATTAAATTGTTATCTACGAATAGGTACAGTGTGACCCAAGAAGCTTCTTGGTGTGACCCTGGATAAACTGCAATCCCGGAAGGGGGTGAAACTAGATGATAAAGTATAATATGCATATTACTTCGGAACACTTATTTTTTCTGCACTTCTGCAATATGGGTACTTATCAAATTAAAGGGTTGGCTGAGAATAAAAAAGGCAGGTTAAAAAAAAGAGATGAACAGACTCAGAAACCTAGCCAGCGATAACTAAAAAGTAAAAAAAAGGCGAAAAAAAACCTTTTTTAAAAAAAACCTTTTTTTAAATGCTCTAAAAAGAAGAAAATAAATTTTTCCTTTAAAATTTTAACTATAAATTTAAACTTAACCTCATCATTATACACAATTTATATGATCATAAAAACTTGTCGCGCAATGTACTTCTGTAAATAAACTAAGTACCTACTTACTATTTAAACGACTACCTAGGAAACTTAATCTCCTATTTTTTTTTTAAAACATTCAGTTTAATTAAATACTTGTTTATAGGTAGGTAGGTGCTTACGCAAACCTCGCGACAAGCTTTTATGATCATATAAATTGTGTATAATGAGGTTATAAGTTTATAGTTAAATTTTTAAAGGAAAATTTTATTTTCTTTTTAGAGCATTTAAAAAAAGCTTTATTTTTAAAAGGTAATTTTTTTTTAATGCAACCAGAACTTTTTAGCAATATTTTTTTTGTAAGTACATAGGGGCCGCAGAAAGTAGTAACTCTATACATAGTACGTATAAAATTAAGTCGCTCTTTCTGTACGTGTGCTTAGAACTTTAAACCACTCAACGCATTTCAATGCGGTTTTCGGCAATAAATAGAGTGCTTCAGGTACATGCATATTATAGTGAAGAAAAGCCAAGAAATTCCGTGCAAACCGGGGTGGGTCGCTAGTATTTTAACAAATCAATAAAAAACGTGTTACGAATGTAGGTAATTTTTTCTATCTTTTTTTGTCGATTATTTATGATATAGTTTCAACCCCTTCCGGGATTGCACTTTATCCAGGGTCACACTGTATTATTCTAATATTTAGCGTTCATTTTTCTATTGTTGGAGACTGGACAGGTAGACACGGACATTGTGGCGCGCAGTATGGGGCCCCCAATACTGACGGGAACAATCCCGATGCTGCTGCTAAATGTCTGGAAGAATATAATTAATTATTTTACCTGCTTAATAAGTCATTAGACAATTATAAAAGATCAGGCGGCCTATTCGTTATCTTGTTACTTTCTTGTAATCGGAAGTCTTGTAATCGTCAAAAAATTCGACCTCGAGATTTTTACGGATTTACACATTTTGGACCTCCCTGAGAGTCCAAAAATACCGTTTTTGGAATTATGTCTGTGTGTGTGTCTGTGCGTTAGCACGATAATTCGACCATGCTTTAACTTATTGCAACCAAATTTAACATGCGTGTATGACAGCAAAATATAAGGTTTCTATCAACTTTTGAACCGTCGATCACGAAAGTTATGCAAGTGCGCGGTCTGTACTCGGATGGGTGACCAAAATTTAACATGCATGTATGATATCAAAATATAAGGTTTCTATCAACCTTTGAGTCGTTTCCGGCATACGAGAAAGTCAAGGGGAGACCACTCCCGATTTTTTTGACTCCGTAAAGTGATAGTCACCGAGCTATTTACTGATCCAGTATATAGGTACCTACTACTTTTTATCCTAACGCTATTGTCATACTTGTCCTGTAAAACAGCAATGGATAGGTACCACAGATATATCAATCTAAGGAGATCGGTCGAATCGCCGAGTTCATAGGAAGATGAGTGTCGCGATCAGCGGCCGTACATAACATGGTTCTAGTTGAGCATGCCGTAATATACACTATTCATTGCGCGCGTCTTAAGGACTGCGAAGCGATGAAAGTTAAGCAAAGCCGCAAAGGAGATCGGCCAAATCGCTGAGTTACGTATTCACTTGACTTTATTGGATGGCGAAGTGGCGGAAATGTATGCCCACAGGGCATACACTTGTCACAAGTTAAACGCCAGCTTGGCCTATATCCTTGTATTATTAAATCTGTGATAGGTACCTATGTAATTTGCTCTCTATTAATTATACAGACCTTACACTCTTATTGTCAAAAAAAGTTATCGAATAGGCAGACAGGAAGATATTCAATAAAATTTCAACCTTATTCCACTGTCACACAGACCTCAAAATCAATTGAAGAAATGGACAATTTATATTAGTCTGACCAAACAGATAATCAATCTAAGGAGATCGGTCGAATCGCCGAGTTCATAGGAAGACCGAGTGTCGCGATCACCGGCCGTACTACATAACATGGTTCTAGTCAACGAATTAGGTTCTAGTTGAGCATGCCGTAATATACCTACACTATTCATTGCGCGCGTCATAAGGACTGCGAAGCAATGAAAGTTGGCACAGCTGCAAAGGAGATCGCTCAAATCGCTGAGTTCATAGGAAGTCCGAGTGACGCGGACGGCGAAGTAGCGGTAATGTATGCCCACTGGGCATACACTTGTCACAAGTTAAACGCCGGCTTGGCCTATCTCCTTGTATTATTAAATCTGTGAGTCTGACTGTGCCAATGACGTTAGTCCAGTCAACGGGGCTTATGTAACCCGAAAAATTCCTCGGTCGCTAAAAATTTTGCATGTGATGAACTTAGCTAATGAGGATTATAATAGATGTACAATAATCCAACTTTTTTTTACTTATATCTACCTTAAATTAGTCAACAAGACTAAACAAACACCGACCGTGCTGGCCCAACCGCCCGCATTTGGACACAGATAATTTTTTTCGTAGGTAATAGATATTTTTCTTGCTTTTGCTTTTTATTAAAAGACAAAAAAATACGTAAAACGCAAGTAAAAAAACGTAAAATGTGTCCTATAGATTTTTTTATTTCACATGTTCTATGTAAGTATATTTTTTATTTTACAGTTTAAGCATGTTTTTTAATTTAAAAAAAAATGAAAAATAAAATAAGTAAATATTTAATAGTTAACGAAAACTACATATTTTCCCAAAAAAATGTTGAATTATTGTACAGACAACAGCACGTTCGGTTACCACAAACTGTCAAATTTTCCCAATCGATTATGCACTTTATATTGAATAGCCTTAGGTTGAAAATCGTTTGGAGAAATTTGACAGTTTTGTATAGCCCGACGTGCTGTTGACTGTACTTAACTACATCTAAAATAATACAGATTATAGATTTAGATGTAGTAGGCTGCGAACACACAGCTATTAGGTACCTACCTAAATTCATTACATGCCAAAGAGTGATGGAGGAATTTTTCGGCAGTTTCTTTACAACAAATGTCCTCGTTGATTAGACTACAGGGTGAGAACACATAAAATCGGTTCCATACAAAAGTGCAACACTTATGCAACCAAAATGTATGAACAGTTGATTTTTTAGGTCAATCGATTTGCCTCATGTTTTGCCCCTATAAATGATGTCTTAATTATACCCAAATAGTCTTAATTTATAAGGATACTCTTATAGTTAAAGATGCATTCAATCAATAAAATTATGTAGGTACCTGTATTGTTGATCAAGATGTGCCTTTTCAATTCTTTTGTCTTTAGCCCTTCTATTTTGAAACCATATTTTTACTTGTGTTTCACTAAGAGACAACGCCGAAGCTAATTCACACCTGAAAAGAGGCAAAATAATTATTGTGGGCTTTTTCTTTTTTTTTTCAAAATTCGATATGTTTTTATATTTGGCAGGGAAGCTGTTGTCCTTCATCTCACTTGATGATAGTAAATGACGATAAGTATCGAAGATGTAGGCGAGCTTCGCCTGGAACCCTCCACCACACAGAGGGGTCCACAGAGCGACTAGCTATTTTATCATTAATTGTCAGAACACGATAATTACTGGGCATGGAGGGCATATCATCTTAGTCCCCAGGATGGCAAACACACTTGCGGTGTTAAGTGATTTACACTTAATATTGCAAGTGTCTATAAGCGGCGGTGACCACTTAACATCAGGTGGGTCGCAAGCTTGTTTGCCATCTCGTAATAAGATGGTGGTAGCCAGGTAGACGGACTTGAAGAAAGTCCCACCACCAACTAAACTCAACTACCTGGTGATCGAACCCAGGACCACTGCGAACCACTAGACCACAGAGACGGTTAAACATATCAAGGTAATTATATCGAATTTAATTTATCTAACATTTTATAACCACACAAAAAAATACCGTAGGCCGAAACAAAACCCAGAGGCCGTGGTTTCTGGTTCGCCCACCAGAATGAATTCCAGAGGTTTCGGGTTTGATTCTCAGATGAGTAGGTGCAAAATTGTGCTCGGGTTTTCTCGCTGGTAGAGCTTGTAAGCCCATCTGGTAGCTTCGCCATCTGTTAGGCTCGGACTCCACCAAAGCTGAGATGTGCTCCTTATTGTATGTAGGTATGTACAATTGTACAAACAAAATCTCTCTACACCATCTAATGAAATTCGCCGCCAAATTGATAGTGTACAAAGCTCCATCCAGACCGTGCACTACGCACTACGCGCCACGGCTACGGAGGCATCAAAATTCAACGCGCGCGTTCAGCGTGCTTGTGTTCGTGTGCCTTTAGACCTTGTCCAGAAGAGCGAATTCGCTGCGAATCTTTACCCGCGAACACATACTGAAGGTCAACGCGCGAATTTGAAACTCGCGCGAAGCTTGTGGACCCATGTACTGAGCCCCAGTACCTTGCCAGCGCGCGTTGCGTGTTCGCGCGTAGAGATTCGCGGTCAATTCGCTCTTCTGGACAAGGTATAAGACCTTTTCCAGAAGCGGTTCACGTCCAAGGAACGTGCGTTTCGCGTGTAAGGAAGAATTATAGAATAGAATGTTTATTGATTAGGTACTCTGTGCTTATACTGTGAGATCATCGAGCTTCACAATGAATCACAAAAAAAAATCTTGTCTTTTCTTACCTTCTAGCTCTGGCTACATATTCGCCTCTCGCATATTCGAGTTCTAGTCTTAGGGTCTGGTGTGCTGAAAACGTGGTTCTTTGTCGTCTAGGTCGACTTTCTTTTCGTCTTCTGCGGGCCACTGTAACAACATAATTACATTAACTAGGTAGACTGAGTTAGTTTCACGAAGAAAGAAATTCACTAGTCTCCTTGGGCTTCAGTATGGTTCTGAATTACCTACTGCTCCCGGATTAAATGTTTCGCCGAGCCTATAGTCAGTTTTAGAGCTTTTACAAATACCCGAGTGCCTAGCCAAGTGGCCATTAATCTATTCCATATAGGTTTTATGAATAGAATATAATTCATCAAACTTAAATACCTTCCATGAAGACCGTCGGAGTGGGCGTTGGTATTTGCAGGGGGGCTATTCGCTAACTTTTTTTGACAGTTGAAAGTGATGATCACCGAGTGAATTACATATCCATTGATGTTTTACACGACAAGTGAAATAATAGCGTGTCGTGTAAAACAGCAATGTATATGTAATTCACTCGGTGATTATCACTTTCAACTGTCAAAAAAAGTTAGCGAATAGGCCTACAGGAACGCTTTGTAGCGTTTGCTACTTGTCTAGGTATAGGTAGGCACCCGTCCTATTTATCGCGTATTAATGTGAAGTTGTGCGTTATAAGGATTCTTCCTTGATTCTATATCACATGCACTGGTATGAGAAAAGATTGTAAGTCCTCCCGCCATATTGCCCCGGAAGCATACCGGTACGGAAACCTTTTACTGGTCAAGGGTGAATCACGTTATTATGAAGACGTAATTGATACAGTAATTTGTATACTTTATTAACAACTACCTGTAGGGGAGGTAATTAATATCGAAATAAATTTGAAATTGTGTAAATAATAATACCTTTCTTCTTAGCAAATTACATTTATTAGGTAGATTTAGATTTAATTGTTTATAGCTACAAATATTAATTAAAAGTAGGTTTTATAAGAACTAGAGTAGGTATCATCGAAGTTCTTCAATAAAAGACTCATTTATTTCAACAGGTCTGATTGGTTACGTGAAAGAAAAACCATCAATCGGTCGACCAAAAACAGTTCTGTACCCCCGAGTGTAAGTTTTTTGTATAAAAAACGTAACTATTGTAGTTGCGTTAAGAGCTCAATTTGTAAAGGAAACGTGAATAGCGCCCCTAACGGAGAGAAGCGTAAATCATGTTTCCTATTAATTGGGCTCTTAACGTATCTACAAAAGCATCTAACGTTTTTAATACTAAAAACCTTACACTACGGGTATTGTACCCGTATAGTAGCATAAGAAACGTGATTAGCGCCCCTAGCGGAAAGAAGCGCAAATCTAGTTTCCCACACAAATTGAGTTCTTATACCAACTAAAATTGTTGTGTTTAACCGACTTCAAAAAAGGCGGAGATTCTCTATTCGTACCTATTAATCTTTGTTTTTTTATAGCAAACATTTACACTAGTCCAGGGTCCAGAGAAGCGTCGGTGGCGTAGTGCGTAAGAGCGTCGTCTCCCACTCGGGGGGCACTGGTTCGATCCCCGCCACGTACCAATGTGTTTTCAAATTTTGAATTCATATGTACGTTTAATCGACGATTTTACGGTGAAGGAAAACATCGTGAGGAAACCTGGACGCACCTATGAAGAAATTCTTAGGTTGTGTGTGAAGTCGTCCAACCCGCACTTGGCCAGCGTGGTTGACTAAGGCCTAATCGCCCCCAATGTGGGGTAGGCTCGAGCCCCTCGGTGGGGACATTATGTGAGCTGTTGATGATGAGGGGCGGCTTTACAGGGTGTGCTGTGCATGTATGTCCAATGTGCATTGCACACGGGTAGGCGCCGCCGCGGTCTAGACGGCGCTGGCGCCGGCGTCGCAGAGTCCGATTTTGGGTTTTGACTGTGCGCTCTAGAGGGCGTAGTCACGGTAATATTTATAGATAATATTACCGTGGCGTAGTGATGCACACGGGCGCTCTATTAAGAGCTAGTGACACCTCTGTCACAGTACACCAAGACTCTGCTGACTACCGGTAGTACTGACAGCCTGACTAACTAGGAAGACAATTTCAAACTTCAGTTTAAAATTCGACATTCTATCAATATTCCGAAATTATACTATCTAGTTTAGTTACATGGTGTAGGTAGGTAGGTAGGTACTTACATACCTATATAAGCACTTATGAATATTCGATTTCCTTGTCCTGGCTGAGACTCGTGAGTGAAAAAAACCGGTAGTCCTGTGAATGGTGAGATTGAAGCACTATAACTCGCGCGCCATATGGTCCTTCGGCATACGACGCGTCCGGCCAATTAGCGATTAACCACGTCCCATCACACCCGCTCAGATTGTTAACTTTCAATCGTTTGACATCGATAGCAAGTGCCTTTTGTGATACCTACTGTTACAGAAGGGTGCTACCGTGACAAAGTATTCCTATATTAGTGTAACAAGCTATTCAATCACATAGGTATTTCATTCAATATTAGTTTTATATTATAATATTATTGTAGGTAGGTACCTATTGTAGGTAGGAAACCCCTCCTTTTTTGAAGTCGGTTAAAAAACAAAACTGAAATTATAAATTTCCCGATATTTACAAATCTTTACAACACTTCAATGTTACGTAACACACAATCAACGTTACCGGTAACACAGAAGTAACGTGAAAGCGAGATTTTTTTGGTTAAAATTTACCATAAATCGATAATTTGAGATTAATTTAAAACAAAAACAGAGACACCGCGCATTCCTTATTCATTTATACATGTTTTCATATTTGATATTTGTAATAAAAACTGTTATTTACCGTTGAAATCTCAGATTCTGAGGTTGAAATTGTCAAAATTCACAAAAAAATCTCTAACGAAACATAATGCGTGCACTTTGCTCGAGTCCACAGACAACAAAATTGCGTCTAATTTTTTGAACTCGTTCGTATAGATAGATACTCAAGTGTTTTTAGTATAAATACAAAACAGTACCATTAAAGCTTAAAATTATTTAACGGTAAAATTGTGGTAACATAGAAGCGAAAATAAGGGGACAAAGATATAAATTGCGATAAATAATAAAATCCACTTGATTTAAAAAATCAAAATTAGGATTTAGTTGCTTAATTTTACATTATTTATGTTAGTTATTATTTGTAAGTCAAGTTTCATGTAAAGAAATGAAAAATGTAAAACTGATGTAATAGTTCCTGTTTTGTTTAAAAAAAAACTATAATTGTATTAGACTAGATAAAAAGTTGTTACTACTTATACCTACATTGTTACAACTAAAACTATTTTATTACTGAGAAAAACGCCGTTGAAATGTACGGGTTTTGAGCTCCAAAATCCGGGATTTTCATATATCTTGACCGGATTGACCACAGATATATCAATCTAAGGAGATCGGTCCAATCGCCGAGTTCATAGGAAGACCGAGTGTCGCGATCAGCGGCCGTACTACATAACATGGTTCTAGTTGAGCATGCCGTAATATACACTATTCATTGCGCGCGTCATAAGGACTGCGAAGCGATGAAAGTTAAGCACAGCCGCAAAGGAGATCGGTCTAATCACTGAGTTACGTATTCACTTGACTTTATCGGAAGGCGAAGTGGCGGAAATGTATGCCCACAGGGCATACACTTGTCACAAGGCTTGGCCTATCTCCTTGTATTATTAAATCTGTGGGATTGACAGATCTTAGAAATGGCAACCCTAATCTGGTGTAACAGACATAATTGCTTTCGCCATTAGAACAATCTTATAAAGCACGTTATTCTCATGAAGAATATAGTGTGATAGAGCTATCCTTCATGTTTCGCATGTTCCCTGTCATTAGGGTTATCGTTTAGAAGAATGCGTGCAATATTAGTAGGAAGATAATATTATGTTATGAAATTCCTACAATGCTTAATGTCTGTTAATACTTACCTAATGAAAATTATTTGTTATAATTACATAAGCTTTGTTTAAATATAATTTTTGGGAAAAATCAATTCAAGAAAGAGACTATTTTTATAACATCCCAGTGTTTTTATTTTCATGATTCGAAATGTTAGAAAAATGAACCAAACCAAATGTTATAAAATATTGAAAAAAAAACTCTGTGTTTGTTTATCGGTACCTATTGAGACTGGAATCGAATCTGTGACCTTTCGCCATCCGGGCAATGTCTCGTCTACTGAACTAACACGGGACTGTAAGCAGGACGGAATGTAATCTACCTAGGTATCTACTTGATCACGAATCACGCATGGTACTTTCTAGTTTTTCTTTCGCAACTCTACTTACACTGACTATAGGTAAAAATGGAGTAACATAATGGTCTTGTAGGAGGGTACCTAATAGGTTAGGTTAGGTCTTGTAATCTTTTTATAGGATAGTTACAGACATTTTATTGGGTAAGTAGGTTCCTAAAGAAGCTAGAAGTAACGTGTCTACTTATAAACAAAAAATATTTTTATGTTTTTACATAGGTAAATATTTTTATGTTTTTACATAGGTTACATAGGTGTTTAGATGAAAATCTCAGAAATTCGGTACCTACCTATATAGGTACCTATTTGATTTTATAGACTGATAAGTTGTCACTATCTCATACCTATATTATAATATTATATTTAATATACTTATCAGTTTTATTTAAAATGTCTAATTAGTAGATAATTATAATAATAATAATAATAATATATCTCCACGCTCACACCAATTATCTAGCCCGAAGTAAGTATCATTAAGAACTTGTGTTACGGATACTAGATAACGGACATTTTTTTTTCAATATACATAATAATTTTAGATATTTTTATAAATAAACTTATATAAATATATAAACAACCATGACTCGCAAACAAACATTCGTGTTCGTCACACAAACATTTGCCGCTACCAGGATTCGAACCCGGACCGCTTGATGTGTAGCCAGATGTACTGACCACTCCACCACGACGGCGTCTTAATTAAACATTTATTGGCTATCCAAGATGCCTATCAAAGTTATAATTGTCACACACTTGTAGATACATTTACCCCTTAAATAATCTGCTATTTTGTCAAACAAAGCGTAAACAATCTGATGGGTATAACGATATTGGCTTATTTGACAATGCACGTTTGATAGGGCGAATCCGCCTGCGAAAACGTCAGCTGCGGTCAACCCTCGTCCATGTGCAATTGTTCCGGGATGCTTTATTTGACAAAGATCGTCACGCGCTTAATCGAGTTGAAAGTGAGTGTAATCTGTGGTTTCAATCATCATTAACAGCTGATAGCTATATAGTTGATATTTTATTGATTTTAAATAAGGCTTCGAACATCGCCGAATCTTGGCCAGTATATCTTGTATAGGTTTTGCTATAGGACAGGTACACTTCGGAGAGTTAGCGAATAGGAATGTAGCCACGGACGGCCTTGTCAGCGTCACCGGGTTTTTGAGAAAGTCTGGTCAGCGAGCATCTCCCGCGGGGGAGTCTACCTACACCGATTGTTGTCTCTAGGGTGTTCGAGTCTGAAGGCATCGTTGCCTGCTAATGTGTTCCCTTCACATTATAAATTGGATGACTTGGGCACTTCTAGATAAAAATGTCTCTTTACATTAGAGGATAGTAGGTACAGCAAACACATCTCCCAACCAACGGCGAATACCTACTTTTACTAAGTACCCCTATTTTATTTTAATGTATAAGTCCAGCAGGTATTATTGTACTAATCGAGAATTTCTAACTTTATTTAAATTTTAATAGTATCTCAATAACTACTTTACAAGTAGATAATTTGCTAATTTGGAGGATGTTAAAAATGACCTTAGTAATAATTTAAACATTCATTCCATTACAATTCTAAAACTCATTAACAAAAAGTAGATACTTAAACTTTGTTCATATAAGTATTTATCGTAATGACCCTAGACCGTGATTAATTATTGGCGTCCATTCAAAATGTTATCCTCCCCTATAAATAGAGATTCTGCGTTAAAGATTAAAAAAGTTGGGAGTACAATCAGCGGCTTAACAATGCCACGATAGAGTAGTATAGGGCTTCCCCTCAAATATTCATTAACGAGGATCCCCTAATTACGAGAGCAGTGGCCCATGCTTCTCAGACCGATCGCCACCTGACTTGTTCACAATCCACCTTATTGTTTTCAATATAAGTACCTAGGTATCTCAAAGATATTGATATTGCAAATTGAAGGAACGCTCCAACGAGTTTCAATTGTGCACAATAGCTCAAGTCTTTCACGAGGCGTGTATTTGCTACGAAATTGCTTCCTTCGTTTGTTTGTCCATTAAGAAATGTATAGAGTCCGTTCGTATTTTATGAAATAATGCGTGATATTCTTCGAATTCATAAACGTGATATTACTTTTTATTTAGATAATTAGGTATCTACGAGTCGTGTAATTTAATTTAATTAGAGAAATAATTAGCTATCGTGGAAAGGACTACCTACTTCCGCTTTACCTTATCAAGGTTTATGTAATTTCTAAACATTTTAATTAATTTAGTAATTATAGGTAATATAAGTAGGTGGGTAATGAAATCTATTATCTAATGACAATATAATTCCCAGTGAACGCTGATAATTCATAATGGTAGCCAAACCCACTCTATAATTAACGGAGCTCGGCAATTAGTTGTTATTGTGTCAAACTCTTCTCACGACGTTGTTTCCGCTCGTCTAGCCGCTGGGAGTCCAAAACAGCCCAAATGCACTGTACTGTCGTCTGCATAGCAATAAATGTTCCTAAGAGGAATCATTTTGTTATGGAGAAGAAACAGTGTAAAACTACAGAGATATTGTCAATGACCATGGCTTGCGGTGATTTCTTATTGTTACCCGCATGCCCGTTACCTAATAGATTAAAAAACTTCAAAACATTCAAAATCATAGTTCTGCAGCCAAATCCTCAGATTCTTAGTTAAGCTACATTCGTTAAGCAAATGCGATGTGAAACGAGGACTAGGTGGCGGCTAATGTAAATCGAAATGTTATGTTTCCGAGTGAGCGCGCAGATGCCGCACATGTTCAATCCCACAGTTATTGAAGCGTCGCACCTACTTTTTCCAAGCCTCTGTAAACTGCATCTGATTTTATCCATCGTAATTTTAAAATCTGAGGAAGTACCTATATTTATTGGATGTATAATAAGTATATTGCTTTTCTAAACAATATAACTCTTTATCTAAGCAGTACAATGGTATGTGTACAATGGTAATATCAACGTATGACCAGTAGGTCATACGTTGATATTACCATTGTACAACAACTTAAAAAAAGCTCTCCCTACCATTTAGTTGGTAAGAGGAGTCGCTTTCCCCCTAGCTAGTCTTCTTGACAAAGTTTATTTTCAATCGTTACCGATATGTCTAAGACGCTTCTCCACGATTCCTTGATTCTACGCCAAGGCACGCCTGAACAGAGGTTCGTGCCTTAAGGTGGTTAAGATCCTCAAGCTTGCCGCTCTATTTCGTCCAACAAATCCTAAAAAGACTAGATGATGAGATTCTCTCCCGGCAAATACCTACCTGTCGAACCCTTACAGGAATTTCCCACGCAAACCATCCTTAAAAAATGTTGTGTTCTGGTATTTAATGATAAGATGAGCTGGTTAAAAATTAGGAGTATCCCCATCACTTAAAGTAGGATGAGATAAAGCTTCCTCATCAAAATTACCCCTACCCCTCCCTATCTCAAGGAACGATTTACGTTCGTGAATGATACTCATTCTCGATCATTGAGATCATCGGAGAACCTAAGACTTGCTATCACGATGCATTCCACCAGATTCTTTGGTAAATCTTTTACTGTTCAAGCAGCTCTGTTGTGGAATGCTTTACCATCTACTATAAGAAAAGCTCAGACGCGGGATGTTTTCATCACTCAAGTTAAAGAACACTATCTTGCAATGTAACTTCTCTATCTATATTTATTAATTGTGTATACCTAACCTATATATATATGTATACATTTATATATATGTATATATATTATTATTTATATTGTCATATTTGTATGTATTTTACTGTCGTATTTTGTATATAGTATGTATGTATTTATTATTATTTATGTTAGTAAATATTGATACATATTTGTATTTATTATTATTATTTTTTGCCATCGACTTATTTATTGTAAATTAAGTGATATCATAATATTAATATTATTATGCATTTATAGTACACCTACAACTTCCCTAATTAGTTATAGTCTTTCCTGTCCATCCAAAGGTTGTCTGGAAGAGATCGCTCTTTTTAGCGATAAGACCGCCCTTTGTACATTTTATGTTTTATTGTTTTATCTGTTATAATTTTCTTTTCTGGTGTACAATAAAGAATATTCTATTCTATTCTATTCTATTAATAAAGAAACTATCACCTAGGTATTAGTTGTATCCTTGTTTGCTACCGTTATACCTACATTGAGTTACGTATGAAGTATTTACCGTTATGGTAAATACCTACTTTGTAACACAATCTATATTTGTTTATGATAGAGGTCACAGATGTATTGGCTACAGCTCTTCCTAATTTATTGTACATAAACATAAAAATTTTCTTGGCAGCCTAAGCCCACTCAGTTTTCGCACAAAACATACTAATCTCGAATATCAAATAAACATTAATTTGTACAATTCTCATTGTCGCGTAATACCTATTCAGTTAACGTTTCATGGACTGTTGTTTCGTAATAGTTATTAGAGTTGAACAATGGGAGATTTTATAGCGGAGTAGCCGAACATTGCCGGCAATTTTCACATGAGACTGGCTCCGAATGGGGCTCGCCTCGTCTCCATTGTGGTCCGCCCAGTCGTGGTGCGGTAATCGCATCAGCGCGGGCGGCTCCGTGATCGGCACGCCATCTATTCCCCTTTCCGTGGACAAATATTATGGGCTTGAATATTGACAACAAAGATTCTATAAAGTTATGAAAACTAGTATTTACCGCCCCTGGTAGTGTGGTTACGAACCCTGATCATTTGCCTGCCCTGCCGCGAATTTTATTCACACCACTCTTTTCGATCAGCCGCTTTATCAACTGTATCAGCATTAGCACACTTCTTTGTCGTGTCCTTTTACACAGTCTATCCATCTTTTCTTCGGCCTCCCTCTCGCTCTATATACAATTATACATCCAGTTTCATTCTCATCATTTTCTATGTAACATACTCATCTCTTCTCAGCCCATACCATGCCATTTGCTCCCTTCCTACACGGACGCCCTAGGGACGCTAGGCGGTCGAGAGACTCCCCATGGGGGAGATTCTCGGTCGCCCAGTAATCCCCTATAAACGTTCGACCTACAGGCTTGAGGACCCCCCAAGGTCTTCGCCTTCTTAAAAACCCGGTGACGCAGAAAATGTCATCAGAGACAATCTGCAATAGAATTAAAAAAAAACATGCCATTTTTTCTGCCACAAGAGCAACTTTCTAACTTTCTATTAGTTAGTATTTAAGGGTCATGAAATATTACAATATTAGATTATGGAGCTTTTTTTGTAAAATAATTGTTTTTAAAAGTTTATTCATAAAAGAAAAATTCTAATAAAAGCTTTGACGCCATTCCGAGCTTTCCATGCGAAATAGACGCTTTTTCATCGACGCGACAAACCGGCCGATTTTATTTTCATGGCAATAAGAATGCCTGCACAGGAAAACGATTTTCATTCTAATAAGCTTAACAGAAAAATTACACTGATAAGTTAAACGACGATTACTGAATGTGATTTGAAGAAAAAATTATAAAATATTTTAGACCAAGGAGCTTATACTAAGAAGTAAAATATAAGCTCCTTGTTTTAGACAAAGGATCCTAGAATGTATGTTGTGACGTGACAGAAAAGGTAGATTGGATTGGAACCATTTTTTTTATTTTTTGTTTGTTGACGGGGAGGTAAAATGCATTTACGCATCGTCCCTGCGGGGTGGTGCCAACCGCAGGGGATATGTGGAACTCGAGGTAAATTCTTTCTCTCCATACCCATTAAACATCCTCCCCGGCCTGACTTCCAGTGCGCTATTGCGGGACGGCTCGGGATCTGCGCACGTGAGCGCAACTACACCGAGACCGTCCCAACGCAACACTGTCCGTCTAGGCACTCCTTGTGCACCAATTGGTGGCCAGCAGCCCACAGGGACTACCGACTAACGCCATCCCCTGTGGGCCGCTAGCCGACGCCGGCCTTATAGGCCGCCTCCTCACCGACGCGCGACGGCTGCTCGACCTGGCGCGTCCTCTTGACGAGGACACCGGGAGCAGCTATCGGACGTCGTGGCTCTGAAAAGGGCCGTCCGGAACTAGCTGTGGTGGGAAAACAAAATCAACTCGACGATGGCATGTGACTTCAAATGCCAAGCGGACACACTTGACATCAAAAGCCACACATCCGCCGAGAAAGTTTCCCCACCACGTTACCAGGGTCCGCCACGAGGAGGCTTCCGGACGTGGACCTCAGATTGGATTGGAACCCTAGTATCTCTAACTAGTCTGCCATTGTGGTAGGGCTTTTGACGATTTAAAAGTACTTAGCAAAGTCCATTTAAATAAAGAGCTATTTCATTTCATTTCATTGGGAATTTATTCATTTTTGTGGGACAATGCCTACTCACTTCGATTTTACCTGTTAAATTTTAGGGAAAATTTTACAGCTAAATTCGAAATGAGATTTACCGAACGCTCTGCTCAGCCCATTTTGGGATTTTATCTATACGTGATAATATATAGATACGAGTGTATCTTTCTCGTAGTACGAGACTCGTACCCTGCTTTCAATCTTAGTAACTTAGCGATCATGATCACGACGATCCATCGAAAAAAATTAAATCTCAGAATTACGAATCCCATCGAAAAAATATAAATCTACATTACCGCGGCCTAAGCCACAGGAAAAAGCTAGTGTCTATAAGGCTCTAGACAGACGAACTGGATTTCAACTGTATTGGACGCCGTCGTATGCTGTCGTGGTGGAGTGGTCAGTATGGTAATGCTGCCTACACAACGGGCGGTCCGGATTCGAATCCTGGTAGTGGCAAATGATTTCTGTGGGCAAATGTCTGTGTGATGAACTCGAACATTTTTACATGAGTCATGGCTGCTCTATATTCATTTAAGTGTACTTAATTCTAGATTATTATGTATATTTGTCCGTTATCTAGTATCCGTAACAAAAGTTCTTGATGATGCTTAATTTGGGCTAGATAATTGGTGACAGCGTGGAAATATATTGTATTCCGACTGTCAAATTGGAGTTGGTGTGCATTTGGTAGAACATCAAGCTATCCTAATCATTGTTCTATCATTTACTATCTCAAGAGAACGTGGAAGCGAGACAGATATTATTTTCTCAACTAGCTTAGCTAAACAGATTCGTTTTTCTCTTTCCACTCTCAAGATAGCGCGCTTTATTTAGCTCTACCTCTAGAGCCATTTTCTCAAGCTTCCACATTTACCTTTTGCATTTAAGAAATCGCTTTCAGGTTATCATCGACCTAATCTTATAAAAATTATCTAATTTTTAAATTATTCTATATCAAACAGCATTTTATATCATCTTTTTTATTCATTTTCCACAGTAAGAAGATAAATCTTTACCCTCAATAAAATAAATATCCATACAAAAATATCGTGTTTTTTTACAATCTACAAAGAGATGTCCACTAAAGGGTAGGGATTAGGCGTGTATTGAATTGAGAACGTACTGAAAGCTTATCTCGTGGACACTCGAAGTGATATTCAAGTATTTTTCTAGTGATATTTTTACGAGCTCTTTTCCAATGGTATCTTTGATCTGCGTTCCTATGGCTACGGTTTTCAAAAGAGCTTTATACTTTTACCCACCCTTACATAAAGATGAGTGTATTATGTAGATAAACTTATCAATAGTTGTTGCGTGGACATGAGAATTGGATGACCGAGTAAAGAATCCCTGAATTCATACCTACCTAGTAGCGTTCTTTGCGGCTGTGTTTAATTTTCATTGCTTCGCAGTCCTTAAAACGCGCGCAATGAATAGTGTATATTACGGCATGCTCAACTAGAAACATGCTATGTAGTACGGCCGCTGATAGGGACACTCGATCTTCCTATACCCTATTCCTATACTCAGCGATTTGACCGATCTCCTTAGATTGATATATCTGTGCACACAAGCTAAGAATTTCTTCATAGGTGTGTGCAGGTTTCCTCACGATGTTTCCTTCACCGTAAAAGCGTCGATTAAACGTACATATGAATTCAAAATTTGAAAACACATTGGTACGTGGTGAAGATCGAACCGGTGGTGCCTCCCAGTTAGGAGACAACGCCCTTACGCATTACGCCACCGATGCTTCCTCAATATTTGGAATAAACGTTGTCACTTGTATTTGGGACTGACGTCAATAAAAAAATAGATTTTTATACTTAAACAGAATTTATATTTCTCTTTCTTTTAGTTTTAAAGGCGGTTTTTATCGCCTTCCAGTACACGTTCATTACCATCTAGTCGCTGTTCACCCCTTTAATTCTTATCATCAACTTTTTTATAAAGTTCTCATACTGAAAGTCACGATAGTGCCGCCTAATTTTTTGAATTGAAAGGTTTGCGCCCGAAGAAGCTTTCACTTCAAAAAATAAGTAGCGATTTTTAGTAGGAGATAAACTTGTATAGGTTCGATTCACCCACAAATTTAATAGAAATATCTGTGGATTCACCACACCACCGACCACGCTAACGTCGTGTTGCATTATGAATTAAAAAATTTTAGTACTACAATTAATTTAAAAGTTCAAACATATTTTCAAGTTTGTATAACGAAATAAAACAAAAGCTATTTCGAAAAATATTAATTTTTAACGAAACTACACAAAAAAAAAGTTTTTCTCCTTTTTTAGTTTTGAAGGTGGTTTTTATTTATTAAAAAATATATTTTTAATTTCTTTTTAATCGAAGTTGTAGGTATGCTATGTCTAACTTAACTATCTTTCCAAAGGCTGCTCGCTCACGTCAGATAATCGGTGACCGATTGGAAATATGGAATGTATTGCAATCAATGATAGTAATATCATGGATTGCAATAGGTTAAGTAATTATATTTGGGGGGTAAAGCTGAGCGCGTCCGTGGGCTTTAGCTCTAGATACCCACACGTGCCCCCTGGGTAGCGCCAAATGTTCAGCACTCTACCGGTGGTAGGTTTCAACCGTGGCTGGTAACCACCCTCTAGGCTAAACCTAGCCGCCAAGCGACTTTCGTCGTGTTCCGGCTTGAAGCCTGGTGTTGCCGTTCTGGGAGGGGATTCCGAGCAGTTGCGCTGTATAGTTGGCCGGTTTCGGTGCTGCGTGATTGCTGCGCTGGGTGACTGATCGCGGAGGGTAGCGGGATCCTAAGCACGGTTTTTCCGCTGGCCGACCGCAGGTAGTAGGGGGCCCAATTAGTAGGTTAGCCACCTATGAAAGGCTGCCCCGCCAACTCGCGAAAAATCCCAGGGTGCGCCATCGTGCCGGTTGGCGACCGGATGCGAGGGCCCGATGGACACCTTTGGGGGGGTTAGGGCGTCCCCGCGCGCTCCAGCTCAGTCACCCGTCAGTGTGGCGTCACAGCTGCATCGCTTGGCAGCAGCTTACCAGCGTCTCGCTCATCTGTCCCCTTCCTGCTTGTTCACTCTGTTCCCATAGCCTAATGAAAACGAAGAAAAAGAAACTGGTGAAACAGCGGATGCACTCCCTCGCACTAAAAGTGCACCTCGCTAACATCCGAGGTTTGCACTCAAATATCGATAGTGTCCATTACCATCTTGAGACTGATAAACCACATCTGCTGTTCCTCACGGAGACGCAAATCCGATGTCCGGCTGACGCAGCTTATTTATCTTACCCAGGCTACACCCTGGAGCACAATTTTAAATCACGCGCTGGTACCTGCGTGTATGGTCGTGATGACATCTGCTACCGGCGTCTCCGTAACCTTGAGGATTCCAGTTTCTCTGCAGTCTGGGTTCTGGTGGACACAGGTATGGAGCAAATACTCTATGCCAGTGTTTACCGGTCGCACACCGATAACATGGAGACAACCAGGTTTTTTCAGTACCTCAGCGCCTCCGCTGAAACAGCTCAACAAAGGTACCCGAGTGCGCAGTTAGTCGTTCTGGGGGACTTTAACGCACACCACCATGAGTGGTTGTTCCCGTTCCAGAACACCGACCATGCCGGGAGATTGGCGCATACATTTGCTATGTCGCTAGGTCTCTCCCAGCTGGTAAAGGGCGCTACCCGGATACCCGACATTGATGGCCACACACCTAATTGCCTGGACCTTCTGTTGACAACGGACCCGGACCGATACCAGGTGACAATTTCGTCACCACTGGGGAGTTCCGACCACTGTCTGGTAAAGTCCGTGTCTGTTTACTCTCCATCCGACCCTGATCCTATCGGAGCTAGGCGTGTTTGGCGATACAGTTCAGCAGACTGGGATGAAATGCGGCACTTCTTTGCATCTTATCCTTGGCTTCGCACGTGCTTTTCCTCGGATGACCCGACCTGCTGCGCGGATGCTATCACTGACGTGGTGCGTCAGGCTATGGAATACTTTATTCCGTATTCTGACGTATCGCACCAGTTTAGCGCTCGCCCTTGGTTTAATGCGGAATGTGCCAGAGCCGAGGTGCTCAAGCATTCTGCTTACCGATCCTGGGCGGATGCTCGAGCCCGCAAGGCACAGAATATTCGGACTCTGAAGAAGGCCTATAACAGTGCAGCCAAGTCCTGCAAAGGTGTTCTTCGTAAGGCCCGCTTTGACCACATTGGCCGTATTGGAGCTAGATTGGCCTCCTTTCCATCTGGGAGCAAAGCCTTCTGGTCCCTAGCCAAGTCAGTTGAGGCCAATTTTTGCCGGTCGTCGCTGCCGCCTTTAATAAAACCTGACGGATCACTAGCTCACACCGCTAAAGATAAAGCAAATTTGTTAGCTTCTAACTTCGCGAACAACTCACAACTGGATTCTGCTGGCGTATATCCACCTAAGCTCCCTCTGTGTTCTTCTGCAATGTCGGAAGTTCACATCCACCAGAAAGACGTGCTCAAAACTCTTTGCGCTCTAGATGTGAATAAAGCTAGTGGACCCGATGGCATTCCAGCTATTGTCCTGCGGAATTGTGCACCTGAGTTGTCTCCTATTCTGACTCGCCTTTACCGCTTGTCCCTTAAGACCGGCAAAGTTCCAAAAGCCTGGAAGATTGCCAATGTTCAACCTGTACCTAAAAAAGGTAGCCGTGCCGACCCTGCCAACTATCGACCCATAGCAATCACGTCCATACTATGTAAGATTATGGAACGTGTATTGAACAACCGTCTCCTGGCTTACCTCGAAGATAACGACCTCCTCAGTGACCGTCAATTTGGTTTCCGCCGTGGGCGATCTACTGGGGATCTTCTTGTGTATGCTACTCACTTATGGAGCGAAGCCATAGAGAAACACGGTGAAGCTCTCGCCGTCTCTCTCGATATCTCTAAGGCTTTTGACAGGGTTTGGCATGCAAGTCTCATTGGCAAGCTTCCTTCATATGGAATCGCTACCGGGCTTTGCAACTGGATTGCGGATTTTCTGGGAGGTAGATCAATTCGAGTAGTCATTAACGGCTCCTCGTCAGATCTGCTTGGCATAAATGCCGGAGTCCCCCAGGGTTCTGTTCTCTCCGCGACTCTATTCCTGCTGCATATCAATGATCTGCTCACAGCTCCCGGTATCTTTGGGTACGCAGACGACAGCACAGTCTCGGAGAGGTACTTGTCTGATGCGAAGTCTGGTGCAGATGTCCGATCACTGAGGGAGGCAATGATGAAGGGAGTGAATTCAACCCTGGAAGCTGTTTCCCTCTGGGGTGAAGCTAACTTGGTTGGATTCAATCCCTCCAAAACACAGGCTTGTCTTTTCTCGGCGAAACGGAGTCCACTCCATCTGACTCCGACTTTCCGAAATGTTTCCGTGCCGATTAACGACTATCTCGAGCTTTTGGGTATAGATATCTCCGCCAACCTAAATTTCGGTCGCTACATCGAGTCCATTGCTAAAACCGCTGCCAAAAAACTTGGCATACTTTTTAAGGTCAGACGATATTTCACATCTGAGCAGCTTCTAAGCCTATATCGAGCGCAAGTTCGCTCCTGCTTAGAGTACTGTTGTCACCTTTGGGACGGATCTGCTCGATATCAGTTAGATGCATTAGACTCGGTGGAGCACCGTGCGAAGAGACTCATCAGTAATGACGCACTCGTTGGAGAAAATCTCCAGAGCCTTGACCATCGAAGGCGTGTGGCTAGCCTCTCTGTCTTTTACCGGTTACATTTCGGAGAGTGTGCGGAAGTTTTACATAATTTGATCCCCCCTGCCCCTTTCCACCACCGGACGACCAGGCGCGGCGAGGGCTTTCACCCTTATGTTGTCGACATTCCTCCAATTCGCACGAAGCGATTTGCTTCAGCTTTCATTATGCGAACTGCTAAAGAGTGGAACTCCTTGCCGAGGTCTGTTTTCCCGGATCAGTATAATCTGGACATCTTTAAGGCTAGAGTGAACAAGCATCTTCTAGGCGAGCGTGTACCACCATAGGCCTCATCATCGCTTTCCATCAGGCGAGATTGTGGTCAAACGCCCAGCCTATTTAACATAAAAAAAAAAAAAAAAAAAATATATTAAAATGTATGAAGTTTAGAAAGTACAGAATGAAAAAATCGCAAGTAACAATTTTTTTTTCACGGCTTCAAGGAACTGTAGACCTGAATACATGATTTTAATTTCAACTCGATACCTCCTCTCGTTACCGCGATATGCGCATACCTCGAATATTGACTATATTTTGTAAATTTAATTACAAATTAATAGTTTTCAGACTTTTCCCTGTATTTGTAGTATATGACAATATTACTTGCCAAATTTCATAGTTCTAGGTCAACGGGAAGTACCCTATGAATTTTGATTCCCTTGAGAGTGTCGAATTATACGTTTTTTGCGACATAAACGGCCGTATCTTTTTTTTGCGTTAACTAAGAGGTATGATTTTTTCACAGCTTCAAGGGACTGTAGATATGAGTATATGGTTTTAATTTCAACTCGATACCTCCGCTTGTTCCCGAGATAAAGGGTCTTGACAGACAGACGGACAACATAGTGATCCTATAAGGGTTCCGTTTTTCCTTTTGAGGTACGGAACCCTAAAAAAGTTAGCAAATAAAATAGCGAATATTCCTACAACTACTATGTGGAACCTGGAACTGCTCTAAGTGTCATACCTGAGGTCATACCCTTGCCAAAGCAAAGAGATCTTCATAGCAAACTAAATTGTCTAACAAATAACAAAATGGCAGCCCATGTCAAATAATGACTTCATTATTGTAGTAGTTCGTGTCGTGCTCTTCTTTGCTGAAGGTTGTGTCCGCCACAGAACACAGAGACACACCCCTAGTATGAGTTTGTTAGTTTTCGAGCTCGATCAAAGGTATCGTCTCTTTTCATACATTGCCCACTAGACTAGCACCTCTAGCGTAAACTATCAGAAACAGTGTTCAATGTATGAAAAGAGACGATACCTTTGATCGAGCTCGAAAACTATCAAAACTCATACTAAGGGTAATGAAATGCCTTCGTCACGCTGCTGGTTACTAAGCTCTTCCATGCACTTCTATTTTCGGCCTGTCTCAGGACGGTATCTAGTACTCATAGGGGAGGGCTTAACTTGGTCTGACCGTAGGTAATCGTCCGCGTGGCCTATTCCCATTTACTTTGTCCACCAGTACCAGCTTTTCTAGGTTGTCAGGGCCTCTGCGCGCTATGTGACCGAAATAGCCGAGAATTTTTTGATAACAAATTGTCGGTTTTGATTTTCAGTTGGTCGAGACTCGATTTATTTATTCATTTGGCCGTCCACGGAATATACGAATAACGAAGATGCAACGTCGTATAGGAAAATGGAAAAGAAAGAGTTCGATCGAACCTGTATCATTTTAGTGTTGTTGGAAATGTTCCTATCTTGCCATATTCTTGTCAGTTTGCTCGTTGCAACTTTGGCCATCTTCTCCTAACTTTCCTCTCGCATCCGACCTTGTCACTGAGCATCGATCCGCGGTAAACAAACTCGTTGAAGTCTCTCGGTCTGCAAGATCTCCATTGCGACAGAGTTCTGCTCTATCTATGATCATGACTTTTAGTTTTGGATCTGTTGATCTTAAGTCCAACTAGCTAAATCTCGAGTTCAATTCTTCGAATAAAATCAACAAGTTCTACCTGTGTAGATGCATTCTATTTTGCATTCTATGCAGATGCCTTTCTAGTGTTTGGTGGGGTGCTCATCCGCATAATTTAAAGCTTATATACAGGCTGACAGGAAAAGTCGACGTATTCCTTGAAAGGGGTTATAGCACAGGTCATAAGCAACAAAAAAGCTCAATTAACCAGGGGTCAAAAACAGTTGGTTATCGAGCTACGACGGTTTTAAAAATTTTGAGATTTTTTCCGACTTGATACCAAAAAAATTTTTTTTCAAAAAAAACTACACCATTTACAATGACAAATTGATTAATTGCGGAAAGCTGAAAAATGGGCAGGTAATTTAAATTTAAATTGTTGTCAAAAACTTACATAATTTTGGAAATAAGAGGTCTTTATTCACAATTAAGTCGATTAATTTATTATCTTTCTGAAAATCGACGTCAATTATTGAAAAAAAAATGTATGACAGTTCGCGTAAAAACTACTAAAATAACTTGCTGGTTTCATAAGCTTTTAAAAAAGGTAAAAATCTTACCTATTTACTTTTATAAGTAGTTTTTACAAAAGTTAGCAAAAAGTTGCGCTGTAGGTCAAAATTCATAATTTCATCTTTGAATAAAAATTGTCTGGAAAAGGCAAAAGTACCAAGTAGAAATAAAGGAAATTGCATTTTAATACAACAAAATACTAAACAACAAACCAACATAAATAAAAACATACTAAACAACAAACCAACATAAATATAAGTCCTGTTCAAATTGTCTGCCATTGTTACGTATGCACGCACGCAGCCCACGGCGTACAGTCACGAGCAATAGTATGTATTCACTTTTGCCATTTCATCACCTTTATTTCCTACGCAATAGGAGTCAAATGTGGATACTTGTTAGTGCCCGTGACTGTACCTCACTCACTGCCACACGCGTTGAAAGTGGTGTCTTAATGACATCAGCAGCTGATACCACCTCGCCCTCAAATCTTCAATGGAAGTCGCAGGTGTGGGGTAGACTAGATCTTTCATGTGACCCCAAAGATAATAGTCACAGGGCGTCAAATCAGGACTTCTCACCGGCCATGGAGGCGGGCCACCTCTACCGATCCATCTTAGTGGATAATTTTCATCCAGCCACTGTCGTACACCACGGTAAAAGTGAGCTGGGCACCCATCATGCTGGTATACCATATTTCTTCTTGTAGCTAGCGGAACATCTTCCAAAAGGGTGTTCACTTCCTCTCTTAAAAAAGTTTCGTATGTTGTGCCATTTAGGTTTTGGAGCAGGAAGAAAGGTCCAATTAAATTATCATGTACAATCCCCATCCACACATTTAGTGAGAATCTTCTCTGATGAGCCCTTTCTTTACATTTTCAATATTGTGGTAGTTTGTGATGCCATCGCGATCGAACGTAGATTCGTCGGTCCACAGGATTTTCTTTAGATAATCCGGATATTCAATCTCAGCATTGATTAAAAATCTGCAAAGATCAATTCTTCTTACCGGATCACCTTCTTTAATGGCGTGAATGCAAATAAACCATAGCCTTAGACAATTTTGAACAAAACTTGTAGTAATAATTAGTAATTTAGTATTTTTCAGTCTTTTGTGTATTAAAATGGAATTTCCTTCATTTCTTCTTCGTACTTTTGCCTTTTCCAGACAATTCTTATTTCCAAAATTATGTAAGCTTTTGACAACAATTTTAATTTAAATTAACTGCCCATTTATCAGCTTTCCGCAGTCAATCAATATGTCATTGTAAATGGTGTATTGTTTTTTTGAAAAATATTTTTTTTTGGTATGAAGTCGGAAAAAAATCTCAAAAATTTTAAAACCGTCGTAGCTTGATAACCAACTGTTTTTGACCCCTGGTTAACTGGGATTTTTTGTTGCTTATGACCTGTACTATAACCCCTTTCAATACGTCGACTTTTCCCGTCACCCTGTATATAATGCCCTGATCCGTAGCGTTTTAGACTATGCCACTTTTCTTTAATAACCGGGAAATATTGAGTCGTTAAAGAAATTAGACAATATCCAATCAAAGGCACTACGAATTATAACTGGGTCTATGAAATCTAGCCAATGCAACCTATTTTACTCCCTGATAAAAAAGTTTTCTGGTGAAAGATTTTTTAAAATCGGTTTAGTTATGGGTTTAGGCGTGAAAGCGTAACAAACAAATAAACTCACTTTCGCATTTACTGATAATATTAGTTAGGTTTTTGCTAGCACTTCATTTTACAGGACGCCAGTAAATTTATCAAAATAATTAAGTAGATTACTATGAAAATATTCTCTGGAAGTTTTAATTGAGTTTGGCCCGCTTACACACTCTAATCCTATAAATGGCCTTTACGAAAAATCAGTTTGCTATTTCTACTTATTATTTGTGCAAATTTGTGTAAGAGAAAGTATTTAATCTTATTCACAAAATATCTGAGCAAAATATTGAAAATTTTAGTTTGTAGTCAATTTTGACGCTGTGTAAATATCCGATATGGCTCACAATATAATCAAATAAGATTATAGTGTAACGGACAATATCCCTAACAAATTAGTAGAAAATTTTCACTTTCTCAGCACTAATCGAATTACTTCGATATTTTGGGTGAAATCTTGGCATCTGAGAACATAATCTCAATACTATGCGTTTCGTTCATTCATTCAGTTTTAAAACGGTTGCAACAACATAGTTACCTCTTACAAAATGTTCTGAAAGTTTTAAAATCTATATTACAGGTTTTAAAGATTCCTACCAATATTATAAACCTTAAGGTTTGTATAGATGTCTGAATGGATGTAAGTTAGTTACTCTTTCACGTATAAACTACTGAATGTATTTTAATTAAACTTTACAATAATATAACTCATACATTAGAAGAACATAGGGTATAATTGATGAAGCTATTGAGTAAGTAATAATTCTGCGCAGACGAAGTGGTGGGCAAATGCTAGTAATTACATATTTTATAGTAATTAGTAGGGGAGATCGGGAGAATGGGAGTCACTTAAGGAAAACCGTTTATTTTTATCACAAAGCTTCATTCCTTTATTATGCCATTTTTCAACCGACTTCAAAAAAGGAGGAGGTTCTCTATTCGACTGTATGTTTTTTTTTTATATGTATGTTCCGCGATTACTCCGTCAATTATGAATCAATTTTGATGATTCTTTTTTCGTTAGGAAGGTCATACTTCAAAGGTGGTCCCGTATAAATTATACCGAAATTGGTTCAGTACTTTTTTGTTGAAATGATAATTCCATTGGGGATGAAATAATGATATCGTCCACGAACACAAAAATAATGACAATTTTTTTTTTGAACTTGCCATTACCTGTTATGCAATAGTGAAATTTTGGTTAGTAGATCCAATAGTCAACACATAAACTATGACAAATTACTTTATGAACTTAAGTTATATAACTAGGTTCATAGTTCATTAATTTACCATTCATTTTGAATGAATGGCAGACATTTGTAATGAGCTATAGGTCTGAGACGTGATATTATATGTTAACCGACTTTAAAAAAAAAGGAAGTTGTCTATCCGACTGTTTTTTTGTGTTTGTTACCTGATTACTCCATCAATTATGAGTATTACGGCTCGCTTTTTCAACCGACTTCAAAAAAGGAGGAGGTTCTCTATTCGACTGTATGTTTTTTTTTTAATGATTCTTTTTTTAGGTACGTCAAGATCAGAGATGGCCCGTATAAATTGTATCGATATAAATTCGACCCTTTTTGAACAAATCAGTAATAACAAAAAAAACGTTTTAGTTAAAGTTTCCATTAAGTTTTAATGAGCGCCTAGTAGGCCTATCCGTTTTCAATAAAATATACTTAATTTCCACTAAAAATAATAAAATAAAATATTTTTAGCAAAAAAAATAGGACAACCGACTTCAATGCGTACAAATTTAAACTAAAAAGTAAGAAATAAATAATATTTTTATGAAGTAGTTGAAAAGAGCGTCATAGAAAACCAAGGAAAGTATTGATACACATTTATAATTCTTTATTTATAATTCATACTCCGATATATTTGGAGCCGCTATATTTTAAAATCCACCGCAGCGTTTTGTAATGTGGCGTGTTATACGATACGTCCGCCATCCGCCTGACACAGACACATAATAGCATAATAGGTATTTCACTCGTATTTCATACATTTTAATTGCTCCCGATATCCTAATCGGCTACGATACCGATATCGGATCGGATAATGTGGAATCGCTCTTAACATTTTCATATTATACAGAGGAATACGATTGTAATTTATATTAAAGTAGCTTTTGCCCGCAACTTCGTCCGCGTAGAATAGTTACTCGGGCAGCATTTAAATTTTCTTATTATTTCTTCTAACCCAAGCGCCATATACCGATTTTCATGTCCATCCCTTATTTAACCCCCTTAGGGATTGAATTTTCAAAAATCCTGAAATACGTCATTCTTAATTTCTAACTAAGTAGCTAAATACCAATTTTTATCGATTTAGCTTCAAAACTGACGGATTACCATACAAACTTTTCACCCCCTTTTCACTACCTTAGAGGGTGAATTTCCAAAAATCCTTTCTAAGTGCATACCTATACCTTATAAGGAACCTACGTACGTGCCAAATTTGGAATCTCTAGACCTAGCGGTTTGGGCTGTGCGTTGATATGTCAGTCAGTCATTCATTCAGTTAGTCAGTCAGTATTCATTTTTATATATATAGATTAAATAGAAAACGAAAAACAAGGAAAAAAAGCCTGTCTTGATAAGTGCTGAGACGGGACTTGAACCCGCGAAACTTAGAAACAAAATAAAGAGGATTGTTTGTATGTTTGTAACTAATAAGCTCAAAACAACGCTCAAAAGCTACTGGACCGATACATAGGCTATATTGGATTAAAAAAAAACTTTACGCAGACGAAGTCACGGGCGGAGCGCGATTCTCTCCTCCGTGAAATATTCTCACGATAGATTGTGGTGGCGGACCGTCTGACAATTAGGTACAATTATTTTATTTTTAATTCATACTCCGATATATTTGGAGTCGGTGCCAGCCTAAGCAAAATAACCTTACCTAATAGATACGAACTTGATTAATCCATTAACTATACATAATATGAATGCATACCTAATAAAGATGAGAAATAGTCCGCCGCTCCGTGAAGTTCGAAAAGTTGCATAGGCTACACTATTCTACTTGGCTGTGGCACCGGCTCCCAATTCGGAGTATGAATTATAAATAAATAATTGTAATTTGCTATCAATACTGTCCTTGGTTTTCTATGATGCTCTTTTCAACTACTTAATAAAAATATTATTTATTTCTTACTTTTTAGTTTAAATTTGTACCTACTTCCGTATTTTTTGGCTAAAAATATTTTATTGCATTATTTAATCGACTATACTTAAGTTTTCTTTTTGTTTTTTACGCTTATCATCGACCGGCGCACACTTGCCACATTTTGTGTATAAATAAAAACTCACGGAAAGCAGCTAATCCAGCCCCAAAAGCAAGCTGTTGGTGCGGCAACAGCATAGGGCGTGGGTAGACCGGCAGCGGCGGCGGAGCCCACACAGGGACAGTGCTCACATCCTCCGCCACTCCTTCGTTCTCTCCAATCTCCACATCAGACGACGACTCGCACTCTTGACTCTCAACACTCGGGGAATCACTCGGCTTCGGCTCTTCCAGATGTCCGTAAATCCTAGCAAAAAATTTCCTAGGCGAGGACGGTCGCGGCGTTTGCAATGTTTGTTTCGTAAAACTATCACTCATTTTCCCGTCCTCACTCATTGTCTCGGAACATAACACGTGTTACCCGGTCGCGGTGAACACGTGCATTGATATGTCAGGTGAATCGTCAACCCTCGGGAAAAAGTCCCGCCTACAAATTGTTCCTGTCTCGTCCGGATAGGGAATAAAGCGGAAAGGGTGTGAGGCGGCCAATGGGAGAGCTTTTCGCAGACTACGACGGCCCAGAGGCGTGTTTTAAGTTTGTTACTTTAATCTTTCTTTATGAGCTTCAAAAGTTTGTTTCAAAAAAACATTCTAGACTAGCTTCTGCCCGCGACTTCGTCTGCGCTGGATTAATATAAATGCCATATATGTTATTGTGATCTAAGTATGTTATTCTGATCTAGGCCTATATGTTATTCTCACAGATAATCAATTGTATTATTAAATCTGTGGTTATTCTGATCTAGGTATAAGATATTATTGTAAAGTTGCCCGCGACTTCGTCTGCGCTGGATTAATATAAATTATAGCCTACCTTTAAGTTATTCTGATCTAGGTATAATCTATTATTATAAAGTTTCATTAAAATCCATTTCTCAGTTTTTGCATGATAGAGTAACAAACATACATAAGTACATCCAGACATCCATACAAACTTTCGCGTGTGTAGGAAGTAGTTAAGGTATTCTTTTATTTAGGTAGATAATCTAAGGTATAAAAAGAAAAGTCCTGACTGACTAACTGACTCATGTGCCCAGCCCGGAGGTACCCTTGGGCAATTGAAATTTTGCACAGAGGTTCCTTTTATGACGTAGGCAAGGGATAAGGCCGGATTTTTTGAAATTCGGGTGAATTCAATGACGTAGGCCTACGTCATTGGGTGAATTGCATAAAACCTGGCCTTTCCGCCCAAAAACCTTTCCACCCCATATTTTACCCCCTTAGGAGTTCCTAAAAGGGGTAAAATGGAGGGTTGAAAGTCTGTCTGGCGAGGCAATATTAGGAAGGCTATTTCATTCGAAACTGCATAGGACTAAGTACCTGTAGGGACACATGTTTCAGATTTTTACAAAATAAAATAGAATAGCGAAACTAGAAATTTGGTCGTCACACAGCTTATTGCGTATTGTCATTCAAACTATACGCTTTATAATAGGTTGGGGAAAAAGTTTCATCGCATTTTTTAAGAAAATTCAAAACATTTTTTAATATAGTTTATTTACATTTAACTAAAGTATGTAGGTACCATTTTGTTCGATAACTTTTTGCCATCTTGTAGGTAGGGACATGATCCCATTGCTATAGAAATTTTGGGACTTCTGGTTAAAATACCGCGACAAGTGGTTTTGGCAGTCCTCTCGTGATGTTAACCTGACACTGCCTAAAGAATTCTGAAGAGACCGAAACAGGTGGAAATCTGAAGGTGCAAGGTCAGGACTATACGGCGGATGCATTAACACCTCCCAGCCAAACTCTCTTAATTTTTGCTGAGTGGCTAAAGATGTGTGAGGTCTAGCGTTATCATGATGAAAAACCACACCCCTTCTGTTGATTAATTCCGGCCGCTTTCTCTAAACTTCTTGCTTTAATCTCATCAGTTGTTCGCAGTAGAGTTCAGAATCGGTGGTCCTGCCTGGTGGTAACAGCTCATAATGAATAATGCCTTTCCAATCCCACCACACACACAGCATCACCTTTTTGCCAGTTAACCCCGGTTTCGCCACAGTCTGTGAAGCCTGACCGGCTTTCGCACGTTCTTGTCGTACGTGATCCACTTTTCATCACCAGTTATCAGCTTCTTCAAAAATGGTTCGGTTTCATTACCTCGTAATAAAGAATCACAAATGAGTACACGGTTCATTAGGTTTCTTTCAGTGAGCTCGTGAGGTACCCAAATGTCGAGCTTTTTTGTGTACCCAGTTTTTTTTAAATGCGCCAAAACTATTTTGTGGTCAATTCCCAATTCTTCAGCTACGTCGTAACTACTGACATGCCGATCTTGCTCCACTTTTTCAAAAATGGCATCCATTTTATTTGTAATAGGGCGACCAGAGCGACGTGCATCTTTGACATCAAAATTTCCGGATTGAAAACGCTTAAACCAAATTTGTGCTACTCTCACAGACACTGCACTAGGTCCATAAACATCGCAAATTTTTTTCGCGGCTTGCGTTGCATTTTTACCTTTTTTGTAGTGAAATTTTAAAATGTATCGAATTTCTTCATTAGATTCACTCATCTTGGCGGTACGAAAAACAAACGAAAATCACACATTTTCCTAATTTGAATTTGGAATTATGTTCTTTAAAATTTAAACTTTCAATGATACCAAAACCAGCCAGATACAAATAGTATAGCCAAAGAGATTTTATTACAAGTTTATGCATACTATAATGCGAAAAGACTATTTCCCCAACCTAATATTTAAAAAATCAGCTCAATCGGTTGAAGAAATCTGCTTCAAAATCTAGTTGCAAGATTCCACCCGAACAAACATACATTGCAAGTTAAATAAAAGCTTTAAAAAAAGTGGCGATGCGCTACGGTCCGTAGCAGTTTCGTAGCCGCCATAACATAACAGTAGTCAGTGGCGTATCTACATAGGGTGCAGTGTTTCCCCTGTATATTTAACTCTATGGTGCAGTGCTCCAGCCCGCCTAGCATGACCACCGGAATTTCGATGGTCATGCTAGGCGGGCAGGGGCCCCAAGCTCAGGGGGCCTTCGGACCCTGACCAGAAAACGTCGTTTTGAAAAAAAATGTCATTTATTGTTTCCAAAACTGGTGCAAAATTACTTGATTTTGAAAAAAGCGTTGCGTATTCATTTTAGGGCCCCTTTTCTTTTTGCACCGGGGCCTTTGGTTACCAAGGTACGCCTCTGACAGTAGTGCTGTGTTCCGATAACTTCGATTTAGCAATGTGCGTCCACCTTAAAACACCAAGCCCATTGATGTAGGGAACTGTAGATCGGCAATGTAAAAGAGAAAGAGCATACTAACGTATATTACAGCGAAATAGATAGACGAGACAATTTCACGTACACGCAGGCGGCCTAAGTAGGCCTTCCAGTCACGTAGAAACGACAGCAACTGTCAGTTTGCAGTCTCTACATGTGCTCTACATTATACCGAGATTATATTGTGATTAAACTTAGTGATTAAACCACAAACATCTGACAAGGTTCATCCTTTTCGCTCTGAGTTTGTTTCTCATTTTCTACTGTCTGAGAATTGACGTAATCAATAATCTCTCTTGAATTGACAACTTCACACTTGCTAAATACAAAAAATATTATTGCATAAATAAATTACCAAATAATTTATCATATAAAATAACGACCAATAGGTACATGTATAGAGCCTCATGTCTAATATGCAGCATAATGCGACTGCTCTGGTGACAGTGTGTATACTATTGTGTTTAGCTCTAAATTACACATTCCCACTGCACAGAAACAATTTGAAAAAATCATCAATATTTAACTCTGAGTACGTCAACAGTAAGTAAGAACATAATATAGAATAGATACGCCATCTGCAGCATTAGAATAGTTTCTCTATTATTATATGTAACAGCGGTGATATGGCCTCCTTGTGTTCCTAATTCCTATTTATCATAACTACTAGATATCCTTGTGGACTTATGCATTAAAAGTACAAGTGTCCTGATTAGGTAAAACTATGCAAAACCATTGTGAAAACGCACGAGGCTCGAAAAGGATTGGGGAAAGTTTTTTGTACTGTCAGCATCAAAAGTAGATTAACAGTTTAGTACTTACTTTGTCATAATAATCATTCATAATTACTTAATTGGTGGCAGGCAGCTAATCAGTGATGCCGGCAGAGTAGAATAGCATCACACCATATCCTCCAATGGTGTCGTAGAAGGCGACTAATGGATCAGCAAACGGGTAGGTATTGATCACCTTATACTCCGGCCACCAATCCGCATTGGGGAAGCGTGGTGAACTACTGCCTAAACCTCCTTCGATAACAAGGAGAGGCCTTGTGTCCCGGCAATGGGTCGAATTATAAAAGCTGTTATGATGAGGCATACTGCACAAGCGCTGTCGTTGATATGACGTGTTACAAAAGTGTTAATATATTTCTGATTCTGACCGTCCGTACCATCGCAAAAAGTGTTTCGATGTCAACCAGTAGCAACTTTTTAAATCAACAAAATACAATTTCCCGGTCACGAAAGGACGACCCCTCTGCGCGTGGGTGTCTTAAAAGTCGACTGTGGGAGTTTCTGAATCCTATTTAAACCATTTCACAAAGAGATTACTCAAGCTGTGGCGAGATACCCACAACAACTTTCCCATGGATGCTTGGTGTTAGAAAGGTGGCCGTACATAAAAAGTTTTTACATTGCCGACCTAGTGTCAGGTGATCTATGGTTTTTATTAAAAACCATAGATCACCTGACACTAGGTCGGCAATGTAAAAGAGAAAGAGCATACTAACGCATATATTAGAGCGAGATAGATAAACGAAACCATTTCACGTCACGTACACGTGTCAGTTAATACTATTTTTCACGCACACATGCGCAATACTCACACATTGGTCCATTTTTTTGGTCTCGCCCTAGTCACGGTAATATTACCGTGCCCTAGTCGATTCATTGCCAATCTACAAACGTCAGTAATTATAAATTTATGCTCGAAACTAAACCTATAGCAATGTGATAACATGAAGAAGATTTATTAGGAGTATTACCTATATCATCATTAGGACTTGACTACAGATCTATATGTTTTAGAGTGTATTAGGTATCCTACTATCTGTTGGTAGTCGGGTTTTGACTCTGATGATGCCTCTTTTATGGTTTTATTATTAAACTTTAATAGAACTTAAACTTAGAAACTTCTAGTTCTGCTCCACGTTTCAGATTCATGGCACTGGGACGATTTCATACATCACAAAAGCATTGTTGAACGAAGTAAAAAGATGGCAAGCGATATAGAAAACGTCATTAAAAAGTTCAAAAACTCGGCTCAAGATATAGGTCGAAATATTTACCGTGACTGTGGTTCTAAGAGAGAAAATAAGCTAAACGAAGAAGACTTAAGACAGTACGAACAACTAGTGATGATGAAGAAATATCCTTACTTGGACCTAAAGGACTTAGAAAATAAATATAGCTGGATGACAAATAAGAATATTCGGCAAAGCTTACTTATTGAACCTGAATCAAATCTTCATAGCGAAACTAATTTGCTTGAACCGGACGAAGGACTAAATGTAGAGATCATTAACAGAGGTCTGTCAGGGTTTACTATTCCCCCTAAAATAGGCGTTAGTATGATTGAAAATAAATTAAAAACGACAGCATCTGTAAAGGATAATGCAGAAAAATCTGAATCGGAAATGACTGAAAAATTAGCAAATAAATCATCGAAAAGAGAAATTTTAGCTGATCTCGTGAAGAATATTGTCGAGTATGAAATAAAAAATAAAAAATGTTAGATTGATTGTTGGTCTATAATTAAAAGTATGTAGGGACGGTCAGCATCAGAAGTAGTTTCACACCTTGAAGATACCATGTCAAAGTAACACCAGGGTACAGTAACAGTTGCCACCGTTGTGTATGAATAATTTATGACTATGCATTAAAAGTACAAGTGTCCTGATTAGGTAAAACTATGCAAAACCATTGTGAAAACGCACGAGGCTCGAAAAGGATTGGGGAAAGTTTTTTGTACTGTCAGCATCAAAAGTAGATTAACAGTTTAGTACTTACTTTGTCATAATAATCATTCATAATTACTTAATTGGTGGCAGGCAGCTAATCAGTGATGCCGGCAGAGTAGAATAGCATCACACCATATCCTCCAATGGTGTCGTAGAAGGCGACTAATGGATCAGCAAACGGGTAGGTATTGATCACCTTATACTCCGGCCACCAATCCGCATTGGGGAAGCGTGGTGAACTACTGCCTAAACCTCCTTCGATAACAAGGAGAGGCCTTGTGTCCCGGCAATGGGTCGAATTATAAAAGCTGTTATGATGAGGCATACTGCACAAGCGCTGTCGTTGATATGACGTGTTACAAAAGTGTTAATATATTTCTGATTCTGACCGTCCGTACCATCGCAAAAAGTGTTTCGATGTCAACCAGTAGCAACTTTTTAAATCAACAAAATACAATTTCCCGGTCACGAAAGGACGACCCCTCTGCGCGTGGGTGTCTTAAAAGTCGACTGTGGGAGTTTCTGAATCCTATTTAAACCATTTCACAAAGAGATTACTCAAGCTGTGGCGAGATACCCACAACAACTTTCCCATGGATGCTTGGTGTTAGAAAGGTGGCCGTACATAAAAACCAGGGATGTTACGGAGCTTCGACTCCGGTTCCGTTAAGTCGGAACTTCCGATTATTATTACACCTTCGGTTCCGACTTCGGCTCCGACACTTTTAAATCGGAGCTTTTAATCGGAGGTCGAAGCATAACATAGCGGCGACGGCGGCCTGTGTCGACTGTTATGAAAGGTTTTTTTTCATTGTTTGTGTTTTATTTTATAATTTTAAAAAAATTGATTTAAGAATGTTTTATTTGTTCTCATGCCACCACTTCTGACCCTGCCTCCGACTCCGATTCCGATTCCGATAAATCAAATTTAAAAACTCCGACTCCGACTTCGGTTCCGATAAAACTACCTCCGTTACATCCCTGATAAAAACCATAGATCACCTGACACTAGGTCGGCAATGTAAAAGAGAAAGAGCATACTAACGCATATATTAGAGCGAGATAGATAAACGAAACCATTTCACGTCACGTACACGTGTCAGTTAATACTATTTTTCACGCACACATGCGCAATACTCACACATTGGTCCATTTTTTTGGTCTCGCCCTAGTCACGGTAATATTACCGTGCCCTAGTCGATTCATTGCCAATCTACAAACGTCAGTAATTATAAATTTATGCTCGAAACTAAACCTATAGCAATGTGATAACATGAAGAAGATTTATTAGGAGTATTACCTATATCATCATTAGGACTTGACTACAGATCTATATGTTTTAGAGTGTATTAGGTATCCTACTATCTGTTGGTAGTCGGGTTTTGACTCTGATGATGCCTCTTTTATGGTTTTATTATTAAACTTTAATAGAACTTAAACTTAGAAACTTCTAGTTCTGCTCCACGTTTCAGATTCATGGCACTGGGACGATTTCATACATCACAAAAGCATTGTTGAACGAAGTAAAAAGATGGCAAGCGATATAGAAAACGTCATTAAAAAGTTCAAAAACTCGGCTCAAGATATAGGTCGAAATATTTACCGTGACTGTGGTTCTAAGAGAGAAAATAAGCTAAACGAAGAAGACTTAAGACAGTACGAACAACTAGTGATGATGAAGAAATATCCTTACTTGGACCTAAAGGACTTAGAAAATAAATATAGCTGGATGACAAATAAGAATATTCGGCAAAGCTTACTTATTGAACCTGAATCAAATCTTCATAGCGAAACTAATTTGCTTGAACCGGACGAAGGACTAAATGTAGAGATCATTAACAGAGGTCTGTCAGGGTTTACTATTCCCCCTAAAATAGGCGTTAGTATGATTGAAAATAAATTAAAAACGACAGCATCTGTAAAGGATAATGCAGAAAAATCTGAATCGGAAATGACTGAAAAATTAGCAAATAAATCATCGAAAAGAGAAATTTTAGCTGATCTCGTGAAGAATATTGTCGAGTATGAAATAAAAAATAAAAAATGTTAGATTGATTGTTGGTCTATAATTAAAAGTATGTAGGGACGGTCAGCATCAGAAGTAGTTTCACACCTTGAAGATACCATGTCAAAGTAACACCAGGGTACAGTAACAGTTGCCACCGTTGTGTATGAATAATTTAGAAGTTTGGTTAAGCTTAAGTTGCAGTTGATCAGGAGGTTGACTCTCAAATAAATGTCTTGAGATCGATATCAATAGTGATGTAACCTGCGATAAGGGGCCATCCATTACTCCGAAACGGCTTGCTTCATAGATATAGGAAACTATAGATCGGCAATGTAAAAGAGAAAGAGCATACTAACACGTATATTAGAGCGAGATAGATAGAAGAGACCATTTCACGTACACGCAGGGGGCCTTTTTTTTGTTGGGGAGGTCAAATGGGATATGTGGGACTCGAGGTAAAGGCGTTCCCTTCATACCTACTAAACATCCTCCCCGGCCTCCAGTGCGCTATTGCGGGACAGCTCGGGATCTGCGTACGTGAGCGCAACTACACCGAGACCGTCCAACGCTGCCCGTCTAGGCACTCGTTGTGCACCAATTGGTGCTACTGACTAACGCCAGCCCCTGTTGGCCGCTGACCGACACCGGCCTTATAGGCCGCCTCCTCAACGATGGCTGCTCAACCTGGCGCGTCCTCCTGACGAGGACACCGGGAGCACCCATCGGACCGCACCCTGAAAAGGGCTGTCCGGAACTAGCCGTGGCGGGAAAACAAAAACAACTCGACGGTGGCATGTGACTTCGAATGCCAAGGGGACTTGACATCAAAAGCCACACACCCACCGAGAAAGTTTCCCCACCACGTTACCAGGGTCCGCTACGAGGAGGCTTCCGAACGTTAACCACTCGCAGGGTGCCTAAGGAGGCCTGTCCGTCACGTAGAAAAGACAGCAACTTTTAGAATGCAGTACTATTTTTCATGCACACATGCGCATTACGCACACATGGTGTATTTGGTCCTTAGTCGATTCATTGCCAATCTATAAACTTCAGTAATTATAAATCTATGGCTTGCTTCCCTGGCTTGAAGCGTCGGTGGCGTAGTGTGTAAGAGCGTCGTCTCCCACCCGGGAGGCACTAGTTCGATCCCCGCCACGTACTGTAGTAAAAGATCGCCCTTAAGAATATAGGCTTTATTCATGTAAAACTACAGCAAAGAGTATATAATACACTACGTTTATGAGTCGGGACTTCATACAAGCTTTTTGACTGCAGTTTAGGCTCAGATCTAGTACCAACAGAGACAGACAAAAAAAGTAATGCCAACATGACAAAATCAAACTAAGGATGTGGTGTACGCTACAGAATATGTCGATATCGATAAAAAAGAATGGGTACCCTGCCCTGCACTGCAGACAGGTTTTTAATAATACAAAAGGAAAATAAAAACCTCTGTTAGTTTAGGAAATATTGAGTTTTATTCAATTACATGTAATTATTTTCATACAATGGAATAATTTTATTTTTGCGTTTACAAACGCGTAAATATTAATACTAGAAAATTGCACTGAAAAATCCCTCCTGTCCCGCCTGAGGCAATTCGATTTTTCAGTGCATTTTTCTAGTTTCATACAATTTATGTCACTACAAAAAATAATAAAGTTAGGATTACAATGTGGGAATTAAATTGTTTGTAGGATGCACTAGAAAACCTTTTCGGCATAATGAGACAACATTTATATAGTACCATATGCCAAAATATTTTATGGTTTAAATTTTTATGCAAATGGATAGTGAACCCTATTCTGCAACAGTTTTAGATAGTAAGCAGGCATTTATCTGAAATAATAAATAAACAGAGATTAGTAAATAGTATCGTTTGAGTTTACGGTGATCATCAATTCAAATTATAGTTCACCACTTACCAACGCGGACTATGGGTAACGCGTGCCTTGGTCTGGTGACCAATCAAAGTCACATCTGGTCCTGAAATAAATCACTCATTAGTTTCAGGAATTGAGCTATCATACCATGTCAGAAAAATAGGTTATGTAACTTACCAAGGGTGGAGTAGGAGCCGTGCTTATACGGTTGCAAGTAATGATCATACCCGACGGGCACCGTGTTCAAGGCGGCAGTCACGTTGAGATCTGAAAATATGGAAGTGGGGTTAAACCCAGAAAAACTTTTAATGATGATAATGAGAGATGTTAATCTTTTGGCAATGTTTATCTTCTGTGCAATACATAGGCCAGCCCTCTGATCACGGGAAACCTCAATTAATTAACCTCAAAAAATTTCTTTGTATTTAATTTCCATTATTTTATACGATTAGATAAGGATTGAAAATATTTTATATGTATTAAACAAATGCAATAGTAATGAAACATCTCAAATACATTTTATACTCAAATGTACGAATATAGTTTTATCGATAATTTGGTACGTAGTAAGGACATCACTACGGAGCATATGGTTTTTGGTAATGATTTTAAGACAAAGTATTAAAGTGACCTGAAATTCTTTCTAATTACTTAGCGTCAATAAAATAACTTGGAAAACTACTTACCGCTTCTCATCTAGTGGGGATTGAGCCATGAAAACCCGCTTTTGGTTAAATTTCCTAACAGATTTTAGTCCACATATTTCACATCTTGTGTAATACATTTTGCTGTTATGCACTTATATAAATGATAAAAACCAGTATACACTTAATGATAATAGTCACCGAAAACAATAAATACGCACACAGATGGAAAAATAAACTAAAACGACGCTTTTTTTAAATTTTCAAGAACCGCCCGCCGCCATATTGACATTAGTGACACTCCAGCAGCGCGAGACAAGGAAGGGTAGATATGAAGTAAGAGACAAAACACCAGTCGCCATTAAAAATTGCCTAAACTCCATACATTTTTTCTGCAGTATTGAGTTTCGGCAGGCTGAACTACAGCGACAATGACAATGACATTACTTTGAGTAGTTGATTAACATAAACATATAAAGAGGATCTGATGCAAGGAGCTTATATTACCTATAGAATGGAGTCATTAGTCAAATGAAAAAAGTGAGGGCAAAAATTTTGACAACCCTTTACATTTCTTGACATTTCTAGAGAGGCTCTGTCTCTTTCTAGTAGGGTGCCTAGAGCAGAAAAAATAATTACGGACAATCGTGGACTTCGTTAAGTTAATAAAATTAATTAGTACTCAAAGTTTAAAATATTTTTGAGTTTACCATGACAAAGAATTAACATTCATAATAATTAGTTTTAATCTTCCGTACAACTGTCTGTTACTATAAGTAAATTTACACTTAACATTGGCGAAATATAAAAATGAAAAAGCTCTTTATTAAATGGACTTTGCTAAGTACTTTTAAATCGTCAAAAGCCCTACCACCATTTCGGGACGAAATAATAATTATTATGCTGAGATGGAGCAGAAATGGCGAAAGACTCCGGCAAAGAACTCCACAGCTTACAATTTTGTAATGATTTCAAAACATCAATACAAGTCAATAAATAATTATCAATTTAATTTAAGTTACAGTTTTACATGCGTATATATTGGGTAGTTATTAAAAATAAATAAAGTAGTAGTAGTGGTAGTTTTATAAATTCTGTAACACACAAGTTTATTCCTTAATAAAAAATTGATCACAAGAACTGTTCTATTTTAAATCTAAATATAAATAACAATCTAAACATTCATATATTACATATGTGACTCAAGAATTTATGTAAAACAAAGTTATATATACACACAATATTGATACTTAAAAGAACAAAATCCTTTATTATTATATGATACAGTGATATCCGCAGAATATAGTTACATATTCACATAGATACTTCTAAATTACAAAATATTGACCTAAAATATATTACTTTCATATCAATCGATGTTTCATAATACTTTATAATGATTGGCAAAATAATCGATTCTGTAAAACAACTAAGAAAAAAGTTACAGCTAATTTTGTACAAGACAAACTTAAAATCGCTCTGCTATAAAAAAATAATTATGCAGATGTGACTTTATTCTATCATGAGACCAACAATTAAAAATATGAATACCGGTAAAAGATGAAAAAGAATCATTTGTACTCGTAACTCGATTAATACTGGTTAACGTATGACAAGGTATACCTTGCATATTTTTTTAATACTGGTACCAGTATTAAAAAAATATGCATAAAACGATAAGGATTTCCTATGTAAAGTTGGTCGGTACGCAACGTATCACACCATATATTTGGAATAGCCCGTATTAACTTTTTTCGGTTTCAAAGAGTTTGTACCTCAGTCTTACTTTAAATTGAACGCCCTACGTATATATATATCAACTTATTATTTTATAATAATTCTGGAAATCCTAGTCACCCTAGTCAATTTGTTTACACATATTTGAATAAGTAATTTATGTATGAAAATTAATTAAATTCAGATAGTATTAAAGCCGAGTATCAGAAATTACTTTCCCCTATGGAGTTTCGCCCAATAACGATAATCATATGGAATTACATGTGAAAAACCAATTTTACTTAGGTGAACAATAATATGCAATTATAACACTTACAAGTGAAATTTCAGACTGCATCCTGGATACCACTCACTTCTGCAACCACGAACTATACAGCGATGCACCATTTTGCACTATTTATAGTTATTAAAATGTAAAAAGCCGTACCAAAATCGCGAGTCGATATTTATGAATACGTCAATTACGACAATTTATGTCATGTTGAGATTTCGGGACATTGACACATGAAGCGAGTGCTGCCATTACATAAATCCTTTCATTTCCCATAAGTTATAGAAGGAATCACAATGATGATTTTCAAAATAAAATACAAACCTAAACATTAAAAGTAAATATATTATATTTATTTCTTTCATTGATAATAAATACTGATAATTGAATACAATATGTTAAGTTTTTAGCTACTTTTCTACTTTTGTTTTAGAAAGATGGCGAAATACTGGGGAAATCTTGATTCTATGTAGTCGTGTTTAGAAAGAGATGACGACAATTTCTAGAAAGAGAAATGTGAAATTTGAAATGTCAAGTATTGTCAAAATTTTTGCCTTCACTTTGTTACTTTGTCTAATGACTCCATTCTTTAGTATAAGCTCCTTGATCTGATGCTATTCAATATCATGACACGTACCAATGTGTTTTCAAATTTGGAATCATATGTACGTTTAATCGACCGCTTTTACGGTGAAGGAAAACATCGTGAGGAAACCTGCACACACCTATGAAGAAATTCTTAGGTTGTGTGTGAAGTCGACTAACCCGCACTTGGCCAGCGTGGTTGACTAAGGCCTAAACGCCCCTAATGTAGGGTAGACACGAGCATCTCGGTGGGGACATTATATGAGCTGTTGATGATGATGATGATGGCTTGCTTCCTATTTGTCGCTTTCTAACCTCTAGGGTACACGTATTACGTCATACATACGTCATCTTATTATGCGGACAGTTGGAAAGAGACAGGTTGGAAATGGTAATATTCAAAGATTACTTGGGATCGAAAAAGTTGTCTTCACTTTTTTATTGGTTGGCTTCCAGTTTTACCTATAAATATCTGCTGTGTCATGAACGCCATAAATTTAAAAGAAGAAGAAGTGTATGGCGGGAAGCCATGACATCGGGGAAGATAAGGATTTTGTTTTGAATGAAGATAGAAAACTGAGATATGGCTGTATGGACCTAAATCCTTTGCCGTCCCGTAATTAATAAAAAAAAAATTTTGTCAACGTGACAGTGACATAATGCACGTTTTTATCTGTCAGTGTCAGTCGAGTCACACATTTGTGGTGGTCCGGCGGATTTTGTGCCTTGTTGTAGGTGATTCTTCCATAAGTGGTTCATTTACTAATAACCTAAATTTTAACCGTATTATTTTATTCTAACGATTAAAAACCTCATATTATTTTATACTGAAAATATAGCACTGTAGTGCTATATTGGTTCTTACTGAATTTTATTAGTCAATTGCAAGTGATTGAATTGCCTTTTTATCGTGCCGGGTCAGACCAAATAAAAGCGTGCCGGTGCATTATTGTTGTAAGTAACACAGTATATTAATTATTTGATCTTCTATGACTACAACTCTTTATAAATAGCATGATGGAGTTAGAGTGTATTGTTTTACAGGAAACCATGGAGTTAAAATGTCAAGTTCAAAACTATGATTGGGGTAAACTGGGAGCAGAAAGTACAGTTGCTAAATTGCTTTCTAGTGCAGATAGCAGTGTTGTTATCGATGTGGCAAAGCCTTACGCAGAACTGTGGATGGGAACACATCCTAATGGTCCTTCATTAATTATTGACAGAGGTATATTATTGTCTGAATATTTGAAAGATAACCTAGATGCCATTGGACCAGAAGTAAGAAGAAAATTTGGGGTAACAATACCATTTCTTCTCAAAATTTTGTCTATAAGAAAAGCTCTATCAATACAAGCCCATCCTAAGAAGGTAAATGTCATTAATTAATTCTTTACCTAAAAATACTTTAAACAATTATTATAATTAGAGAGAGTTCTCATTAGTACTCAATGCATTATTTGAATACTTTGATAATATTGCATTGAGTATAATAAAGTAATAATTCTGAATTGTAGGAGCATGCAGAAGAACTTCATAAGAACTTTCCAGATATGTATAAAGATCCAAACCACAAACCAGAGCTTGCCATAGCACTGACTCCTTTTGAAGCTCTGTGTGGCTTCAGATTGTTGCCAGACATAAAAAACTATATATCAAGTAAGTGAACAGACTACTAATAAATTAACATCAATGAAAAATTTTAAAAAAATATGTTAACTTACAGATTTTTTAGCATTTCAAATTGATACCCGTATTCACAAACATTACTATGAGATCACTCGACACTTGGATAAGAAACAAACCAATCACAGGGTCTTGAATAAAGCTCTGTGATTGGTTCGTTTCTTATCCAAGTGTCAAGTGATCTCATAGTAATGTTTACGGGTGTAAGTCTCTTTAAGTTAAAACATGGTGCTATACTTGGAATATTTTAATAAAGCTATTACAGAAAATGACATGGTTATTTTATGCCTCCACAATTTTGTCTGCATATTGCATCATTTTCTGATAAGGAAGTCGATTAGATGAATCATTTTTACTTGGAACATCCTTACAAAAATTTTCCTCTATTAAATAGAAGATACCTTTATATTCATCCTTATAATTATATATTATTTATCCTTATAATTTCAATGTAAAACTAATAATTTTAAAAAATATTCATAATAATGCAGTTAATAATCGAAATATAATAGTAACATATCTTAGTTCAAAAGTATATAGGTCTAGGATTAGTTCATAAACAACAATACCTCTGGCTTCCCAATCAGCATTTAATGTGGTTGTAACATTTTTGTGTTGAAAATAAATAAAATTTCATTTGAAACTTTACAATCTTTATTCTAGGAATACCTGAACTTATTCAGATCTTGTCTGAAGAAAGTATCAAATCATTGATGGCTCATGAAGAACACGGTGACAGTGACAAAGTTCTTAAGAGAGTATTCCAGTCTTTGATGACAACAAATTCGGAAGTCATGGCTGACAGCCTAAACAAGTTTCTAGCTAGGCTAGAAAACGAAGGTACATTTTAGTTCTCTTCATCTAACATTGTGATGAGACTGAAGATAGCCTAAATAATCCTGAAATAAAAACTTTAATGGAATGGTTGTAACCAAGTCCAACATGAGGGTTAAATGCAGGATTTTTGGATCTTCTGTCCGTGTACCGACGTACGCATACTGGGCGCGTGCGGAATGGGCAAATTTTTTGTAGAAGTATTCCTTAATAAACTTTATGCCACACCTTACCAGAAAGTGGCACTTTCCGCATTCTACGCTTACAAGAGATCCCAGTTCCTGATCAGGTGGTGACATAAAATTTTGTACATACCTCAGGTGTTAAAAATGAAAGACTCAGATCGCATTTCATTGTTAAATACCTATAATCTGCGATAACCAGAAACCGCAACCGCTCGCGCCCTTAACGCGTATGTCGGTACGCGCCCTAAGTCAGTTGTTTACGTAATTACAATTCAAAATTGCATTTGCCTTGCCTCAGAAAATACTAATATTTTTTTTTACAAAATTCTATAAGTTATAATAATTGAATGGTCGGCAGACTAAAGCACATAAGGTATTATGGAGCCCATACTAACTTATGTGCTTTAGTCTGCTGACCGTTCAATTATTTTAGTACTTAATTTAACAATTATTTCAGACCCAGAAACACAGACATCTTTATTGTATCCTCTGATTCGGCAACTGCACAATGATTTTCCTGGAGATGTTGGTTGCTGGTCTCCATACTTTATGAACTACATGACTCTCAGACCAGGACAAGCCATATTCTTAAAACCAAATTTACCACATGCCTATTTAAGTGGAGGTAATAATGTTGTTATTTTCCTTCTAAGTGAATAATATATTTGCCTGTAGCACTGCAATCTTGTTGATGTGGAAAATGTCCTTTATAATCTTATGTTATGAATATGAAACTTTTGAAGTTAGATATGCGATTCTTAAGAGCCATTTCACGTTTTTGCACGAATTTCGGAGATTTTGGAGTCCTATATCACAATCTTAAGGAATACCCAGATATTATTTAATAATTGATAAAAATAGGCCAATCTATGTTGTTGACGTTTAATGAAACAAAATTACTAAAACTTATTTGATTAATTTGTAATGTTCGATCTCCCACAACCGTTTTGCTGAAAAACATCCGCAGACTCAATTTCAAAGTCCTTATTCTATTAATAATGTTAAAATGATAAACGTAAAAAAATATAGGAATCATCGGACATATGTTCCAGTCGGTACTTAATGAAATAGATTCTTGAATTTCATTACCATTTATGAGTAAAAAAATAAATCATTTGGCAAATTTCTAACATTAACATAATAATTTCATCGCCAATTTTGGTTAAAATACATCGTAATAACTAAAATAAAATTATCCCAAAATAAACAATATTCCTTCGACTTTTGATTTCTAAAGTTATTTGGTCAATATCAACAATAAATTTGTCAATATATTTATATGAAATGTGTAATAAATTAGTATAAATCACGATGCACAAGCGTGCTCCGATTAGTCTGACGCGAGCGTCCGTCCAGGTAGGACCTGTGCTATTTTTTCCCGCGTCCCGATATGCGTTCGCTCGTATCGAGTAGTCATAATCATACTGCGACAAATAGTTTTGATCTATTTTGAGTTTTGTTTTTGGATTTAAGTTTTGTTACTTATTAAATATGTTGGTATGAATTAGTAGTTTGTATAATAATAACATTCTTTTTATTTATTTATTTTTAGCTATGGGTCGCAAGGATAGTTATTACCGTTGCGTTAAAAAAAGGAAACGCGATAATTCTGCAGCCTTAAAAAAAGCAAATAATTTATTTTTCAACTTGGCCGAAATAACGATATACTTGAGCAATATTATGATGTCCTGAAGCTGATTTGATGACGAAGCTGGTTATAAACATACACATAAACATATCATCACGCTTTTATCCCCGAAGGCATAGGCAGAGGTGTTAACACCCACATTTCGCCAGATATGATTAGGTCCCCATGTATAGGTGGCGAGCCTGTTGCCATGCACCGGGCACAATTTAAGGCAAGCAATATTCACAATCCTTACTTCCTTATAATATTATAAATGCGAAAGTAACTCTGTCTGTCTGTCTGTTAAGCTTTCACGTCTAAACCACTAAACCGTTTTTGATGAAATTTAGTCCAAATATAGATTTGATCTCGGGAAATGACATAGGCTACTTTTTATCTCGAAAAAAAGGTTGAATGTATTGAAATAGGGGATGAAAGTATGTAGAAATAGCTAAGTGGTTTTCTTGTTACAATCGAAATCAAAAATATTGAACGAAGAAAAAGCGAAGCTATATGACACTGTGATTTTATATTATTATTTTATTTTACTGGTATTTGTTATGTTTGCACTAAAACTAATAAATGAACGTAACTCAAAAATATATATAATCCCGAAATCCTAGGCAATTTGTCTATTAAATTAAATCGTAAAACCACTAAAATATCACGGGATCGCAATGATATGCGTGGATGTATTATGGATAACGAAATTTAGTGAAAATTCCCTTGATAGAAAACGCGACAACAAACTGATTTGAATATTAAATCACTGATATTTGTTATGTTTGCACTAAAACTAATAAATGAACGTAACTCAAAAATATATATAATCGCGAAATCCTTGGTAATTTGTCTATTAAATTAAATCGTAAAACCACTAAAATATCACGGGATCGCAATGATATGCGTGGATGTATTATGGATAACGAAATTTAGTGAAAATTCCCTTGATACAAAACGCGACAACAAACTGATTTGAATATTAAATCACTGATATTTGCTTTATTTGTTGCACATATAAAACACAAATACATAACTATCCCGAAATCCACGATAATTCGTCATTAAAATGAACTCTTAAAATCACTAAAATATCACAGGATTGCATGGATATACGTGGATGTATTGTGAAGTAGTTTGACGTGATAACGTCTTATAAATCAACGAAAGCCGACTGCACAAAAAGACATGATTCTTTGTCACGTTCCGCCTGAGGAGAGTATGCAATCGAGAACGCGGAATAGGCGATAGAGAAGCACGATGGGTATTTACGTTAACACGTAAAATTATCGTCCGTAAACAGACTTTAAAGACAACCATTTTTTTCAAAAATATTCACCATTATGGAATAATTTTATTTTTGCGTTTACAAACGCGTAAATATAATACTAGAAAAATGCACTGAAAAAAATCGACTTGCCTCAGGCGGGACTCGAACCCGCACCTTCCACAATCCGGGTGGTTTTTTTTTTCTAGTATAATATTCACCATATCAAAGCCTTTCGTAATATCTGTTTAAGATTAAATCTTTAGAAATCAAAAATATCTACAGATCAAGTAGATATCCGTGGATATAGGTACGTGAAATCACAAACGTCATTTAATACTAAAGGGTAACGGCTTTTTTTTAAGCAAGTGGTTATTTTAAAAATACATATCATCTCACTTTTTTTGTAATATAGCTTTAAGAATAGAGCGATAAGTCATAGAAATATCTTGGGATCACCCCGATATCCATGGATGTAATATGGAATCAAAAAATTCACATTAGTTACCATAGCCATTTAACCAATAAAAAAAAAAGTATCGGAGGAATATGTAAAAACATATGGTTAGTTATACTGACCGCTCCACCAACGGCATCTTCGATGTGTGTCAATGTGTGTGACGCTGTATGATATTTTTTTATTCTTATTTTATTCAGAGTTCCCTACCCATAGGGAACTCTGAATAAAACAGGATGCCAACGGGACCCGATTAATATGCCTCCGCTATGTGTCTGTCTCTCTGTCATATGGCTATATCTCTTACCATAATAGGTAGGCACTTGAAATATTCACAGAATACCTTTATGCTTTTGTGGCCGCCATAACAATACCACCTTCACCCATCTCTCATTGATCAATAACTATTGTGCTGTAATACGTTCTTTAGTATGAGTATCATGAAACACGGACAGTAGATAGGTATCTATAAAAAATATCTTTAAAACACATTAAATATGTACTAACCAATACAAAAAAATACATTAAGGATCAAGATTATTTCGCAGAATATAGTTCTACTCACGCTGCCAAGTACGCGCACACAAGCGTACAGCGCGTAAAAAACCTAAAGTCGAGCGCTTACGATCGGTGAAATGGCTCTTAACCTCACGTCGTAAAAAATCCTCATAGAAGAAAAAAGAAATGGTAAAATTGAATCCTTACATGTGTTGAAAATTACTGTAGCTCATACTGATATCAGACGTTTGATTGTATGATAGCAGATCAGACAAGCTGTCAAAATGTTGATTGAAAATTTATTTCAGAAATTCAACAGTTTTTTACCTTCAGTACCTACACCCAGATACAGAACTATTTTGTTTTTCATTTCAGATTGTGTGGAATGCATGGCGTGTTCTGACAATGTGGTACGCGCGGGCTTAACTCCGAAGCACATTGATGTACCCACTCTAGTAGAGATGTTGGACTATAGCAGCTATGCGCAGGACCAATTGTTGTTCAACCCGCAGATAGAAGATGGTAATTGTTGTATCTGGAGACCACCTGTGCCAGATTTTGCTGTTATTAAAATTAAGGTGATTTTATTAAATATATCCTACAGACAATATTTTTACTAGGTGGTAGACCCATATGTAGGGTCGTCTGGGTAGGTACCACCACCATTGTTATTTCTGCCGTGAAGCGGTTCGCTGTGTTTCGGATTGAAGGAAAAGGTAGCCAGTGTAATTACTGGGCATGGAAGGCATATCTTAGTCCACAGGATGGAAACGCATTTGCAGTGTTAAGTGATTAACCCTTAATATTGCAAGTGTCTATAGGCGACGGTAACCACTTAACACCAGGTGGGTCGCAAGCTTGTTTGCCATCTCGTAATATGGAAAAAACTGCTGAGATAATAAATTCATCGGCGAAATGTGCGCGTCCGATGTGGGCCGTTGAATTTGTTCAATGAATGCATTCTTATTGCCGTGTGTTTGGAATGCTATTTGAATGAAAATAAATGATGGTGGCGCCGTACCTTCGCCTTGCCGCCTTCTGTTTGTGTTGCGCCTTAGGGCCCTTTCAATCAGTTTCAAACCACATTCGGAAACAGTAGTGTGATGCAGGCAGGCCGCGGCAGGGTGAGACGGTTTGCCAGGTGTTCGGTATTCTACCGAACCGTTCGGTATTTTAGGACCGTGTTCGATGTTCGGTATGACAAAAATACCGAAGTATGGGGTTCGATATTTTTTCTGATTGATTTTGCTCCCTAATAAACGATTCAACTGTCAGATTTGTTGCAATCGGCAATCGATTTTGCGTAGCATCCTTAGTTTGTGCGATATTGTCGCTTCATGCACGCGCTCACTGTTTTCCAGCCATTTCGGGGATTGCGGATGTGGAGAGAAAGTGCACGGGGCAATTAAAGAAAATAAGACATTGCTAGAAGCGTGAACTTTCTTTTTTTCTTGTTCACTGTTCGGTATGTATTTGGAAAAGACCTGGCAACACTGGGAGCATGCGTGGACGAAGAGACGTAGGCTTGCGTGCGGAGAGACGTCCGCGCGGCGACTTCTAATTGACCACTCACCGCCCGCCGTTCGTGAGCTAGGCGATCCGATGTGTTACGTTGCTAATTAGTGTTGAGTTTCATACAAATAATACTAAACAGCTCGAGTTGAGACGATGCTGATCCGTTTCCGATCTGTTAAATGTGCTACGACCTTTATTGACTTTTGTTGGTTGGTTTACTGAAGGTTAAGGCGGGTCCAGGTCCAAATTTCAAATAATGCCAAATATTAGAAACAAAATTCTAATCAATTGTTTTTTTTTTTTAATCTTTTATTTTAACGAGGCTTTAGTACACTCTAGGTGACTATGTCAGCCTCATGGGGCAACTCGATTAATCGTAGCTATTTCCTAGTCTCGCTCATTATAGGAGTGTTTTATAAATAAATATATTAACATCGATTTCTTACTAAGGGGCAGTCTTAATATTAAGTTAATACCACCATTTATCAAATTAATAGACGAAAAATATTTTTGTCTATTGAGTTTTGTCAGGTCACACTCCATCAAAAAGTGGATAAGATCTTCTTCCTTATTACATGTAACACAAAGTGGAGATGGTTTGATGTGAATCATATTCAAATACTTATTGAGTGGGATATGACCTGACCTAACTCTAAATGCCGAAACAAGCATTTCCCTGGAGAGGCTGGCACAATCAAACCAGGGTGCTTTAAAAACGCTATCCACAATGGAATAGTACCAGATACCCTTTGCTACAGATTTCTCCCTGAACATTTCTTCCCACTTCTTCCAACAATGTTGTTTAGCTTTATTGATAATTTCTGTAGCATAGGGCTTATAATTGTAGTCCTCTCCATTGTTCACAGCAAGATTTGCTAGGTGATCTACATGATCGTTTCCAGCAATACCTATATGTGAAGGTATCCACTGCAGCTTAACATGTACACTTTTAGATTGAATCGAATGTATCAATCTGATTATATCATAGGCAATCGGTATACCTCGATGTCCCGAGCTACACCGAGCCAGGTGTTGAAGTGCACTTCTCGAATCTGATAAGATCACGAAACTTGAATGTGGTAATGTTGTGATATACTTTAGGGCTTCATGTATAGCTACTAGTTCTGCCCTCATAATACAAATGTCTTGAGATAATTTAAAGCTCTTGTTTAACTCATTATGGGGATCAAAAAATGCAGCCCCAACACCCTGTACACTTTTAGACCCATCAGTAAAGATTTTATAAAAGTTTTGGTATTTACAATTAATCATTTGCAGTACATTTTGTTTTAGAGATGTAATATGACTTGTTTTTTTGCTATCAGTGATCCCCTCCACATAACAATTTATTGATAAACTAATATCACTGGCTGATATCCATATACCTAATGTATACAACCCTAGCATAGGTGTCTCATGTATTTCTTCATTTTTGTACAAGTTATGCATCGAGACTAAAAGTGGTTTACATTTATTATTCCAATATCTTTGTTCGCAAAGCACTGCTAAATCTTCTATTATATGTTTAGTGACGGAACTCGGTAGACTTGCCAGTCTCATCCAATAACGAGATGTAAGCCATTCTCGTCTGATGGATAATGGGGGCATACAAATTTCATTCTCCATTACATGTATAGGCGTTGAGCGTATAAATCCACCACATATTCTGAGTGCTTTATTTTGAATAATGTTTAATTTATTTAAATGTGTTTTCGCGCAAGAACCAAATAGCATGCCCCCATAATCCATTCGACTCCTAATTAGCGAGATATATAATCGTCTTAAGTGTTTTGGATGAACGCCCCATGACTTACCAGCTAAAATTTTTAAAATATTCAAGTATTTATAAGTTTTCTCACAGAGTTCATTAATATGTTTGCCCCATCTCAGTGAAGAGTCCAACCATAATCCTAGATACTTGACACATTGAGTAACTTTTATTGTATTATTATTAATCTTAATAGATATATTAGGTGTTTTTTTCCTGCCTCTGCTAAATACGCATATATTACATTTATTTTCTGATACTGACAAACCAATATCTTGCAATTTATCAACAAATATTTTTAAGCTGTGTTCAAGGTGTGATATAGTGGTATCATCATTATAACTTAATTCCTTATAAAGTACAAAATCGTCTGCATACTGTATTATACCTATATCTGAAATAAAGTTGAAAACATGCATTGTGGCAATATTAAACAATAAAGGTGACAATGGATCTCCCTGTGCTACTCCAATATTAGATTGTCTTTCAATCACTTCACTGTTTCTTCCCAAAAGCTGTAGTTTCCTTTTTGACAAAAAGTTCCATAAATATGAACATAACTTTCCTCCGACTCCTAGTTTTACTAAGGCTTTGATAAGAAAACCAATATTGACATTATTGTATGCACTTTCTATATCTACAAAACATGCAATAGTTGATAAATTTTTTGTGAACCCAATTTGAACAGTAGAGACTAAACGAACTAGGCAATCCAAACTCGACTGAGCTCTTCTAAAGCCCACTGAAGATTCGTTAAACAAACTATGACTTTCAACAAACCATTCTAGTCTTTTCATAATAATTAAATGAAACAGTTTACATGGGCAGCACATTAGGGAGATAGGTCTAATAGAAGACATTGAATTTAAGTCACGTCCTGGCTTCGGAATTGGCCACAATCTAATTATTCTCCATTGCTCTGGAATCTGGCTCGTGGCTAAAATTTGGTTGTAAATATTCAATAGAAACATTTTTGAACACAATGACAAATGAAGAATCATGGAGTAAGAGATATTATCTGCACCAGGAGCAGTATCTTTACGTCTTATAGAGTTGTTTAGTTCCACCATGGTTATTTCTTGTTCCATGAAGGCATTACTATTACCAAAACTCGGAGTGGGCGGCTCAACGGTATCCGGTGTCAAAGATTGAAGGAGATCAATGGATTTTTGAGGATCAACTTTGTTATTTCCAAGTTGGTATCCCTTCACCCATCTCATCTTGCGCCACATATTAGTAGGTGATGTCTCAACATCAATGGTAGAACAAAACTTTTTCCACGACGCTGAACTTGCTTTACGAATGATGCTTTTTGCAAATGATATTTTCCTTCTTAGAATATCATAGTTTTCAGGCGTAGGATTTTTTCTTAGGTTTTTCAGGGCTAAACGTCTTTCAGCAACTGCTTTCGAGATTTCAGCATTCCAATATGGTTTAGGTGTAAATTTATTAGTAGGGCTTTGGCAATTTTTAATCCATGGTATAGTGTCATTTGCTGCATTTGTAACTCCCTCCATAAAACGATCATAATTAATCTGTACATAATCAGCTACTTGTAAATTGGAAAAATAAATATCCGTTTTTTCCGTATAATCTTTCCAATTGGCTTTTGTTAGATTCCTTCTCTTTGTATATATTGTAGATTTCTCATTACCATATTTCATCTTTATAATTATATGATCACTGCCTAGTGACTCATTGGTTGTGGTCCATGTCACCTTCATGGATATATCGACTGAGGCAAATGTCACATCAGGGGAAGAACTTTGTAATATACCATTGACCATTTTTAATCTTGTGGGGCCGCCGTTATTCAAACAAATAAAATCCTGCTCGAACATTGCTCCATAAACTAATTCTCCCCTGGCATCAGTTTTATATGACCATAATTGGTGATGAGCATTCATGTCACCAACAATAATAGTTTCGCTATTAAATAGATTAGCAATTTCATCCCAATCTCTCTGGCTTGTGTTTACGGAAGGGGGACAATATATATTTATTATGTTCTTTAGGCCAGGTATATTTAATATTTTTGCAATTAGTACTTCCATATTCGTATTTGTATGTGTGTAGCTATATTTTTGGATGTTAACAGACTTGTGAAAAATAATACATACTCCTCCATAAGAGTCTTCTCTATCTAGTCTTAATATATTGTAGTTACTTATATTAATGACGTCTTCTTCAGATAACCATGTTTCACTTATTAACGCTATATGTATTTTCTCTTGGATTAAAATATTTTCAAGTTCTTTTATTTTTGGTTTGATACTATTGGCATTCCATTGTAGTAAGCCGAATAAATCTTTAGTAGTAGACTTATGCATTATGTAGGAAACCCAAACCCATAAGTTCTAACATTCTATCTATGCTCAAATACTCTTTTAAAAATGATGTTAATTCTTCAATCAAGTAACATGCAGTCAACACAATTTTATCTTTTAGATTTTTGTCCGAAGTTATAATCTCTTTAATTTTTGAATACAGTCTTTCTAATAATTTTCCTCTCTTTTCTTTTTTCATACGATTATTTCCACTGTCAGCACTTTCTTGACTTCTTTCCCTTGGTGCATTGCTTTCCATTTCCACGTCATGAGTAGGGTGTGAAATCAGTTTTCCTTTCTTTTTTACTGCAGGACTACTTTTCTTTTTAGATTTTTCTTCTGTAACACTCTTCTTTAATTGGCTAGGCTCTGTGACCACTTCAGCATAAAATTTGTAAGATGAGCATTGTATTAAGGTTTGGTTATCTATGGGATCTTGCATGGCGACTTCCATTTGACTATTCACAGTTAGAGTTTCACCCATTTTGTTTAGTGCTACTTTATATGTACAATTATGTTGAGACATTACCTCTCTTATATTTTTTTCTCTTTGGAATGCTGGACATACACTTTTTACTATAGACATATGGTTACCCTTACAGTTTGTACATTTGAATTGTAATGTCTCGCAGTTTTCATGCTCTCCACTACATTTCGGCAGATCTGACTTTTGGCTGAGCAAAAGTTTTTGACATGTCCATATTTCCAGCACTTGGAACATTGGGTTACAGGGAATTTATAGGGCTCCACTTCTATTCTTAATCCATATGCATATACATATGAGGGTAGAGTGGTACCCTTAAAGCACAAGCGGACTCTTTCACTCCTAATCCATTTTCCGTCCATATCCCTCTTGTTCAATCGCTTTGCAGCTAATATAGTACTTTCACAGGAAAATTCCTCTTTAATCTTCTCGTCTTCAACATCTAAGTCTATATCTTTTACCATTCCATATGTATAGGTCACCTCATTTGTTTTCCTACAAGTCCAGCCTCTTGTACTGAAGGATTGTGATTTCAATATTTTCTCTACCGTTTGTTCACTTCTAACTCGAAGTAAAACTTTGTATGGGCTTTTGTATGTAACTTTGATAACATCTAAAATATCCTCGTTCTTAAGCAACTTAGCCATGCCAAACTGTTTAGGAAGAGGTTCCTTGCTACTCACTGCTATCTCCAATATATCTTCCTCCATTAGACCCGTAATAACCGAGCTTGGTGGGGGGGTCTTGTTTATCTTTTTTTTCTTTCTTGTCACCAATGTATATGCTCCTTCACAGGCTTCATCAGATAAAGAGGGTTGTCTCATTCTTTTCCCACTAGCACCTGGATTTTGTCTTGTAACAGTTGTAATTTGGTCACTGTGAGAACTAATATCATCATTGTCCCACTCTAAATCCGACCCAAAAATGATTCTATTGACACAGTCCTGAGTCAAATTTTCTGGTAGAATTAGGCCACCCTCTTCTTCTTCTTCACTCACTGAATCCATCACGTAAAACAATATTTATTTCTCCAGGAAATATTTTACACTCCTCAACGCGGGTAGACAAAATATTTTACTAAAAGTCTGTTGATTTTACACAGTTTTAACACTTTTCGACGCAAAATATTATTAAAGAAAAATAAGTTAGTACTAAACAAAGTTAATTTTTATAAATCATGAACTTTTTGTGACTGAAAATAATTATAAACCATTATTTTCTTAAGAGCAATGAAAAACAGTGTTCACTATTTGACAGTTCAAAACTACCTACCAAATCAATTGTCTGTTGTATTTTGTTTGTTTACTAAAGCATTGTTAGTTTTTGGGTTTGGTGTCCCTTTTATGTAGGCACTGCATGGCCCATACTGCCAGATATGGCTTTATGAGTAACGAAATATTACCTACGGCTCTGCCCAACCATTCTTGGTACTATGAATGTGATCGTGTGTATGTATTTATGTAAAACATCATTTTACAACCCCATCTTGCTTATGTGTCGCCTGTACAACGTTCTAGCGGTGCAGTATGAAACTCTTAGGTATTTTATCGGTTGTGTAAGAAGAATTTTATTCGCATCTAACTAGGGATAATTTTAAATTGTATACTGTTTTACATTATTTTATTATTTAGGTTTAGATTTTAATGTATTGAAATATAATGTTAAATGTAGTAGATATGTTAACCTTAACTTATATTATAGGTATTTCTTCTTCTCTCCAATTTTCTGTTATCGATAATGATCAGGGCACGTGTTTAGGAGTATAATCTAGTTAATAATAATAATAATCGTTTATTGACAAAAATAACAATGATACACAACAATATTTGCAAACTCAAAAATGATAAGATAATTAACTTAAATTGTGTACACTTATTTTATGAATTTTTGGTACCTAAACTAGACCTAGCCTGTATTTTAGGGATAATCTAGTTTTAAGTATTGATATATTTTTGATATGGTTTGATATGGTTATATTCTGTGTCGTGTCTTTAATAATAATAATAATAATAGGTGGTTGGATCAAGAATCAGATGCAGAAGGCAGTACTTCTGTACACGGCCCGTATAGTGAGGAGGTTCCTGTCTCTGGATCCTTAACCACCGGTAGCCGGGACCCTGATCTTGCTATCGATGGGGAACTGCATTTTTGTATTTTTAAATGTTATATTTTTTAGTGTCTATACATTGTAAAAATTTAATATTTAGAAATATAATTTTGTATGTATTTTAAATGAAATAAAGGAAATAATAATAAATAAAATATAAACTTATCCAGCTTAATCATATTTTCTTTTATCTACAGGTTGAAGGTAATGATGAACCCTACAACACAATAATCCGGCCAAGCCCCAGTGTGTTCATTATAACGTCCGGAAAAGGCGAAGTTTGTGACACAGAGCCTATCGCGGCACGACCAGGTGTAGTCGTCTTCCTGAAAGCGAGCAGACAGCTAACCTTCACACCGGCACCAGGAGAACACCTTGAGGCATACCAGGCTATATGCAATGTCTCTTAGTGTAAAACAAATTAGCATTTAAGTGTTACCAGTGAAGATTATTACACTGGGTGTAGATAAATTACCCTCGAATTCAATATAAATAACTAACCATCCTATTGAATTACTGTAGCCATTAAAATCCGTTGAGTAGTACATTAATTGTATTGTTGAGTAGTAACTGTGTGTGATTTTTTTTAAATAAAAATTATTATTATAATTTATTAGATAAATTTTGTACCTAGTTATTAATATCCAGATAACTCTCATTACTTTAAGGCCCAATATAATAAATGTTAAATTATTGGAAACAAATACAATAAAACCAATTTACCAATGTCTTAGCAACGGATCATTCCAGCGGTTTTGTGGGTAGAATAATTTGAAATTATAATTTGATTAAACTGTTGTTTGTCAATCTCTACATTCGTCGCAGACATCACTTTATCAATCGTCCACAAATCCGTTTATATATTTGTAGCATCACCGCAGCCCCAGACCAATAATGTATTATTAATATAAGGGATGAAATCTCAGATAAACAAGTAAGTAGATGTTATATTGTGAAATTAAATAAATTACTGTAATTTTCTGTATTAAATACAAAATTTTAATTAAATGTAGATAATACGAATGTTATGTTTTTTTTTTCTATTACCTAATTGTATTAGCCATAAGAGTTGCTAATGTTCTTCTCTGTTCTTTCATTGAAAAAGCCTTTTCTATTCTTTCAATGAAAATTATATTTATACAAAAAAAACTTCCAAAATTTCACTACACAAAATAATTTTCACTTTTCTTTTTTTACCAAAGTAAATTTCTGGGAAAAATAGGTACTTATATTGATATTAGGTATTATTTCATTTAGAAACACCGAACTGCTTCACGGCATAAATAAGGAAGGCGGCGGTACCTACCCAGACGACCCTACATATTAGGGATCTACCTAGTTTTTTAAGACTACCCATGAGGCAGTGATAAACATATTCCCTCCATATTTTGTTTGAGCCTTATGACTTATCAAAATAACTTCTGCCTTGAAAAATGTTAGGCTATTGTATGTACCACTAAGGTATTGTGTATACAATCACTGAATTGGGATGCACGTCAGCTTTCTTAAAACGGTCAAATTTCCCCAATTTACTTTGAATATTTTGTATAGATAGTCGACCTCCAGTTGTCTGTTCATAAGATATTCATATTGAAAATCATTGTCTAAATAATTAAATTTTATTTGCCTACTAGAATGTATAATTATTATGTTAGGTCATTCTTGCCAGATTTGTTATCGTTAGCTTGCAAGTATTTGGTTACCGAACTGTGCCTGTTCAGTAATTTTAAGAAATAAACTGTTTTAAATATTTGAATTATTTTATTTTATTTCATTGTCTTTTAAATTGTCATATACTACATATAGCGGATAGCCGCTCGAATTTGGAGTTCCCGAACTGCGGGGTGGTACAGACAACAGCACGTTGGGTTACCACAAACTGTCAAATTTTCCCAATCGATTACGCACTTTACATTGAATAGTCTTAGGTTGAAAATCGTTTGGAGAAATTTGACAGTTTTATATAGCCCGACGTGCTGTTGATTGTACCTCCACCTTTCAGAGACCATAGTAAAATAACACTACATTTTTCTTGTGCTGTGTTTCTGTTCGTCAGTAAGATTGCCTGTGTCCACGGGGTAGGAAAGGGAAAAGGTAAACTCCAGTCCGCTTTCCTACCCCGTGGAAGCACAAGAATGTCACGTTAGTCGTTGGCCACGCTAGAGCGACTGCGGGGAGCGGAAGAGGAGGCGACCTGCGCAAGCAGAGACGTGTGTAGAATGATCCTGTAGTCTGTGGTAGAATGCCACGGTGAAGCAGCTGCGTAACACCCACAGAGTACTGCGTAACACGCACAAAGTATAGTAACACGTCTATCTGCTAACATTCGCGCAGAATGAAAATGAGCTTAACTCACCCTTTCATGTCTAGTAGGAAGTAGTTTTTTGCACAAGATATAATGCAAATTAAAATCAAATGGTAAGTTCTAGATGGGCATAATGAAAAGTATGTAGGTAAGTACCAGGGAATTTAACCAATGATAGTCAAATTATCAACACAAATAGATCACTATTAAATGTTAATGAACAAACCTTGAGTTACTAGAAATATTTGTTTTATTTCCCCAACACTTTTTCTTCAGAATGTAAGTATTTATTTTATAATTTTCATGGTTGACCATATTGCAGTTCGAGACATTTCACTAATACCTACCCTATATGTCTCGGTATTTTTGTTGGTCGATGGCGCGCCAACGTGGGCAAGATCGAAATCACTGATGTATAGTACCTAGTAGTAATAACCTACATGAGACTGTCCCTTAAAGGTAGAATGCGCTTGGTCATAGGTACAGGAGTACAGGAGTCTTAAAAATAGGTAATCGAAATACTGATAAAAGGAATATAGTGTGCTCTTAGACATTATTTGAACATCGCCATATTAAGTTTAGTCAAGTAGGTAGGTACATACTTACATGTAGGTGCTGATTTTGCGATTAAGAAACCTCGAAAGGACTTGGTTTCGACATAGCTCATTCTCACAACATTTGCTTTTCCTTATAAGTAAAGCCTTTTAAAATCATATTTTAAATTAAATCAATTTAATCTCAAAAGATTTGAGACTTATGTACCTACTTACCTATATTATTTGCCATTGCTACTACACTTATTTTTTTGAAAGGAAAGCTCAAAATTAAGAAACAATATTTAAGTTCTTGTATTTTGGCGCGGGTTAGAACTGCACCCTAACTTGAGGTATTTATACAGATAAAATTTTCCATAGAACACGCTCTTAAAGTTTGATTACCTATCTATTATGTAGGTAGGAACTAGGAACATAAAACCGGCATATTATCGTAGATACTGATTTCTGTAGTCCAGAATTTGGTACCGCTTTAAATAATGAAATAATTTTCACAAAAATGTACCTACCTACCTATTTACCGTTTTTTTTTTTGTTATGTGGTTCACTGTGGCCTATAGTCTATAGACGCTTGCAACACTGAGGTGTCACTTCCACGCTGCCAACCCTAAGGTGGATATTTGGCAACCTTACTCATCCACAGAAACACAACACTGCAAAAATGCACTTCCTTTAATTAGAAGTTATGATTGAAATTAAATCAGTTTCAAATCCAAATTGCATCCCAACTATGATTTTATTGTAGGTAACTCTCATTTACCTACCTTCATGTAAATTGGTTGTTGTTTGATTACAATGTGGACTGACGATCTGGTAAGGCCCTGTCTGCACAGCGGTAAAATATTCGCGCGGAAATACCTAATATCGCGTTCAATTTGCATCAAATCAAACCACAGATTTTTTCCCGCGATTTTTTTACCGCATGTGCGGATGGTCCTATAAGATCCTATGTGTCACAGAATTTTGCGAGAAAAAAACGCGCGGTGAAATATGAGTGGTAAAAAAGAAAGCCTCAGATCGCACATAATAAAATAAATATAAAAGTCAAATACCTGCGATCTGCGACACTCTTTGTTTTACCGCCCTAGTTATTAAATGAACCTACTATTAAATTGTATCTTTGTAAATAAGCACGACCAATGATACGCGCCGCTGCCTTGTAGTGAAGTCGCAGCCAGCCTACTAATCGTTGGGATTGAAAAAAACAATTTATTGTGAAGCCTTAAGTAACGCCTATATTGTAACTGCAAATATTTCGTCACCATTTACGGCGATTATCCATTTTTGTTCTGTCTAATTGATGTTATTGGCAAATAATTAAAATGGTTAGGTAATGTAAATTGTCTTGCTATACCAATTAAGATTTTAAGCGATTCCACAATACCAATAATAATATTTCTCGCCTCAGAGATACCTACATTCTCGCATGTTGCTACATGTAAGTAGTTATTTTATGAATTTAATGCTTTAGTTGCATTACATTTTTCATTGCGTACCTAGCCTTAAACTAATAGAGTACTTATAGGTTTAGAATGCCAATCCATATCCATATTTTATTTACGAATGTGTGAGTTGCCACGACACACAGAAATAGATTTAAGTAATGCACACATATAAAGATAACCTCTCACTAAGTTTAGGACCTGTGTCCTTTTTTGTATGACCTGTGTCCATTTACGGATCGTAACGCAACGTTTTGGCCAGAACCACAGAAATAATATTGTTATTATTAATTATAAATATAGGGGAAGGTGGTACAAAATGATCCCCCTAAGGGAAAACAGCTGTAAAACGACTGTATGCAACTTTTCCCCAAACTAAAAATAGTGAAGCGGTAGCTAGTCTATTGAAGTACAAAATTTAGTAAGCCTTTAATCACGTAAGTCATCTGGTATAATTTTTATATTTGTTTTTGTGAAGGTCTACTAAAGGATCATTTTGTACACCCCTGTGTCCAAAATGATCCCTAGAGTGCGGGTAAAATGATTATAATAATAAAGAAGATATTATTAAATCGATAAGAAGATATTAGAAATATAATAATAATAAAGAAGATATTATTTATGTGGGCCTTAGACATTCGCACTTGGCCGGCGTGATTGACTAAGACCTAATTGCCCCTAATGTGGGGTAGGGTCGAGCCCCTCAGTGGGGACATTATATGAGCTGTTGATGCTGAGGCCTTAGTCAACCACGCTGGCCAAATGCGAGTTCGTCAACTGCACAGACAACCTAAGAATTTTTGCATAGGCGTGTGCAGATTTCCTCACGATGTTTTCCTTTACCAAAAAGGCGTCGATTAAACGTACGTATGAATTCAAAATTTGAAAACTCATTGGTACTCGGCGGTGTTTGAACCGGGTGCCTCCCGGGTGAGAGACAACGCCTTTACGCACTACACCACCGATGCTTTATAGCACACATTGGTACCTAAGTGATTGTAAGCCTGAAGGAAGAAACGAACTTAACCAGAAATCTGAATCACTGTAGGGCTTATTACTACCTGTTGGAACGGGACACTACAATGCTTATTGAAGGTGACAGAGTTTGGTAAGATGGTAACAAACACCATCTTAGTTTAAAATACAGATTACAATTAACACTCATTTAATGTGAATTTGTAGGATGTAATTAGAATTCGTGATTGGTAGATCTTCATGATTTTATCGTGATCAAAAGTGGGCTAATTTGGTTGGGAAATATTGGTATATTGGATGATATCAAATTTGCAGACATTACATCACAATGTGTTATGGGAGATTTACGAAACGTATATTTATTAGAAGAACAATTTGTGTTTGTTGCCTCTGATCGAGATCAATTACATCATGAAGTAATGCTGCCATACATTATATACTACCTTCGTGACTTACCTTCTTACGTGAATGAATTTAGCTTATCTTATGGAATGCACTTTCACAGTGCTTAGGACTATGTATAAGTATGTAGTTCTGTTGCCAGTGCAATAAAATTCATAAATAAACTGCAATTTTAGGCTCCTTAAGATTTTCAAAGTTTAATAATGTTTCTTAAATCTTGTACTTTTTAAATAACTTCTTTTGGAAAATTGTGATTGTCACTGAAGAGTTTGTTTTCTGGTAGAGTGACATAATTCAGTCTTTAAAGCGTAAAAAAACTTACATTGGCATTTATTATGAGTATTGGTTGGAATTTCATCATACAATTCATGTATATTAATTTTAATGTGGATTGCTTACCTATTTCCCGACATGTCAACTAGAATCCATATTGTCAGAGTAATCAATAAATTAAGTAGACTAATTCGTTACATTAAAATAATCTGATTACTTAAATACTTGTTCGGGGATTAATTATTTAGATAGGCAAAGTTGACAAGAGATTACAAATCTAAAAGTTGTTATATATTATGCTGTTGACCAACTGTTTACAATTCACGTTGAGAATTACTGACCGAAGAACTACAAATTTTAAACACAGTCACATATAATTAAAAGCTTCATTTATTAAATACTTTTATGCAAAATAGTATGTCAGAGATTTTTTTTAGGATTTTGTTATTTTACTGTATTGTGGTTGGGTGAGCTCTACGTCCTTTAGAGCGTGCTTATAGTACATCTCTTCTCTACCAAGAATGCGACGTGCACAATGTGAGATGGGTAGTTATTTATTATGTGTAAGTACGATTCTTCGTAAATATAAAGTCTGATATAAGGCCTGACGTAAGATGCAACGAAGGGTTAAAGAAAAATTTTTGATCTTCGATTATTAGGCCACGCGTGAATTACACAATTTTCTGATAACCTATGCCAATTTGTCAGAATTTAGAAATGATTTATCTATCAGCAATAACAGGGGCAAGGTTACGCATTTAGCGAAACAAGAATTAGATTTTATCCCCGGGGCTGTTGTGTAGAAAACAGCTTATCGGATATTTGATCGGCACGTTCTCAGCCGGCCCTGGCGAGGCAGTTTTGACAGACATCATGTGCCAACTGTGGAGTTTATCGATGATCCGTCTTGATCGAGCATGCAAATGCGAATTAAATTATGTACGAACTCAGTCATTGTCTTTCTTTCATACGTTCACAATGCAAATGAAATATTTTATTTGCTGATTATAATCTTAGTACCTACCTTTATTTTTGTAAATGTCTTCATATCTGTCTGTATCTGTCAGACAAGATATCTATTGTAATTCAAGTAAATGTTACTTTACTACTTACATGCATCATTTTAAAGTTAAGAAAATAAGCTAGATATATTGTATTTAGAGGAGGGTCGCCAATATCAATTTTGAACCGACTCCTGAATTGTAGAGTCGTTCGAGGCGATAATATATTTCGAAAAACAAAAGTAAGCACAGGCTCACTTTTGTTTTTCGAACTATATTGTTTTAAATATTAAAACTAAACAAACCAAATCATTCTCATCAGATAGGACATTTATTTGTCTATAAATTAATTAAGAATATTAGACATACTTACCAACAGTATTTCCTTGATACAATAACTAGGTAACTAAAGCTACTCGACTACGCCATTTCTGCTATTATGTTGTTAATTCAAAACAGTCTAATTTTGAATTTAGTAGATTTATTCAATAAAGGATAAAGGAATTACTAATATAATTAATTTGTATAATTTAGAAGACGTTCCAATATGTTACGAGTATCGTATAAGTCATTAATTTACTGTAGTTTTTTTCTTTCTTAGACTTAATAAATAATTTTAGTTTCGATTTAATATGCAAGCACTCGCAACTGGCACGTATAGTAGCACACACCTATGTCCAATTAGTCGGTCTTGTCAATCGCCGCCCAGGAGTCTAGTCGTGTGATCACGAACTTTGCGACACGCATTGTCGCGCCCGCCCACAGTATCGCCTGCGCTAATAGGGTGCGACTACAACGCTGTTATAAGTTTTAGTAATTTGAACTGGTTGATTTATTTCATATGAATGTCATATGTTAATTTCGGTCTACAACGCTTAAGGCTTGCAAATAGTATATAGACAATTCTAATCTAGAAACGACTGGTGATTTGTTGTGCATATGAGCTCTACAAAAGTTTAAGTTTTCGACCAGTTGAAGCTTCTTTCGACCCTTGACCAGATACGTTTGTGGAAATTATTTATTTAATATTAAAAACCTTGGCTTTGTGTCGAGTTGATAATTCTTTACTGGAACACGTATCTAATAATGCGACTCTCGTAGAATACCTGGTATTGAAATAAGGTTCGGCAGTGAGAGAAGCCGATATCGTGGAGGTGACTGTAATAATATAAATAGCTGAATCCATCGAATGCTAAGAATTTTCGTCTAAAACTGTATCTCCAGATGGTCTCCTGGGTATGTCTTATTTATACACAACCCACTATTGTTCATGGCGATATTGACCTCTGCTCCCTGTTCTCTTGAGTCTTGTTGAGTAGGCACAAAAACCTTTAAATTATCCCGAAGGATAATAATTATAAATATAGATTATATATTAATTTCACCTATTTAATATCATGGCCCAACCCTAACATGTCTTGCTTCTAATGTATAATGAGATGGCGTTTATACGGTCAAGGTTGTAATGATGTAGTAATTTGATTTTATTAATAGGCCCACTATCAAGTTACTCCGCCTTAGAAATTTGATGCATTTTTTATAGTGTATCTGACAATCATTTAGTAAAATTGCCCGTAAATAAATCTTTCTAAAACAAATAAGTAACAATTGGTTTGAATATAAAATATAAACACAAGCATTAGATTCCATTTACGACGTAGTATATAAAACTTTTTTATTTCTGTACTAGATAAGATACAAAGTATACCTACACAGCTATAGAACTAGCACAGCGGAATAGCCGCTCGAAATTGGAGCGTCCTTAAGGTGGTAGCACACTTGGCAAATCGGAAATGGAACGCCTCTTTTTTTACTATGAACGCTACGGTGCGGCGCAGCGGCTACGAGACGACTACGAACCGTAGCGCATCGCCTTTTGTTATAGTAAAAGAGACGATACGGTTCCGAGCTGATAAGTGTGTTACGATCTTTACTGGGAAAATACCTCCACCTCGTAGAAGACCGCAGTCACATTATACTGCCCGTTCGTGTGTTGCATTTCTGTTGGTGAGTAGGTAATGTTTTTGTTTTCAGCGCGGTGGGATCAAAGAAAGAAAGAAAGAAAGAAAGAAATCTTTATTCGGCTTATAAAAGATAGGAACAAAAAAATTATACTTAAAGGTAGTTAGCTAGCGCCGAAACGGACTACCACTCAGCTTTATGTCACAGGCTAAGCTGTGACGCTGGTTTTCAGTGGTAGCCGGTGATACGGTTAGATGGCGACATTAACATAATAAGTCATACATTTACAATTTAATACACATTGACAACAAAATAACATACAAACATTAGTATTAAAACTCAAACACAATACATAACAAAAAAACAACAAAAAAACAAAACAAGAGTTAAGGTTAGTAGCGCACCAGTGATACCTTCGAATTTTAGGCTAGTGACCGCTTATCATCAGGAGGATAGTAAAGCTTGCGCCAAACTTCTAGTTCGCTCTGAAGTTGTTTCCTCTTCTTTTGCACAGCCGTAACACCTACCAATAAGGTTCAATTTCGCACTGCTCAGGTAAACGCCTCGTGTTCGAAAACCTTCGAAAACATGTCAAACAAGCCCCGGTTTATGGTAATCATTTATTGTACAAGAGAATTAAAAAAATAGGAAAAATAACAAATTTACAAATGGTACAAACGGTGTGGCCTATTTCTAAAAGAAATCTCTTCCAAACCTTTTTAGAAGATAATTCATGTTCACTTTAATTTATTTTAATAATCAACGTTCAGTTTGGCGCGAGCTCTACCTACACTCATTTACCAATTTAGAAAAATAGTTATTAGCAGTAGTTTTGAAATTGTCATTATAAATAGTCTGACTAAAGACCACTTATTAGGGTCTGCCCGTATTAAAATTTAATAAATTAATAAACAAACACAAGTAAGTGAAAATAAAAAATGAAAAAATACCGTTAAATAAAACTAATTAATACAAGTTTTTTCTCTTAAGAGGCAGACAAACAATTGATGATATAAAGGCGAAACATATTAACAGAGCCATCAAAATAGTGTCGTAACCATGTAATATAGAAAGTTACGCATCATCGCTATTACGCTACGCTGTATAAAACGATCACGGTGTCGAAAGGTTACTGCGCGAATTAGTGAATGAGCAGTAATATCGGTGAGTAAATTCGATTCTGTATTCAAGAGTTGGAGTGAATGGTAAAAAATAATAGCAGTGTTCAAAAGCTCGATACGGCTATGGAATACTCTTGTGTTGCAACTACATACTAGTATCGAATGTGTCCAAAGATTATATATGAAAATAACACACACACACACACACACACACACACACACACACATAGACTAAACATTACTGGCGCCGAAATGGAAACGGACTGCCACTCAGCTTTATATTAGGTATATGCTAAGCTGTGACGCTGGTTTTCATTGGTAGCCGGTGCTGTGACTTAGACGGCGCTGACATTAGGAATAAGAAGGTTGTAGCGCAGACATTTTTATTATAAATAACAAATGATACAATAAATAATAATAGAAAAATGGATTTATTTTGTTTGTGCATTAGTTTTGTGTATTGAATTTAACTGAGCAAGTTACTGAACTCCGTGCAGACGGGTCACTCGACAACAAGGGATACTCGCGCGGTGCCGAGTCACAACAAGCGTGCGATTCTGTAAGGATCTCACTCACTCATCTCACTTCACATCTCATTTCGAATTTACCTATCAACTGTTAATGAATATTTCAAAATAAAAGGAATATTTTAATCAATACCATTTCTAAATTAGATTTACCTAATGTCTTTACCCTTACTATGGCTTACTTCGTTTTCATTTTACTCAACAAAGAAAGGATTTTTCATAAAATTTGACAGCTAAATTTGTAATGAGATATGAAGTGAAAAGTGAGATCAGAATTGCACGGCAAATCCCAAGGAAGGAAGCTGATGTCAGGCAGGCGGCCAGTCATAATACTAGGTGTATCAAAACTACGGCAGTATAGTTACATATTGCACCGATCCTTTTACTAGGTGGTAGACCCTTAAGTAGGGTCGTCTGGGTAGGTACCACCGCCTTTCGTATTTCTGCTCTGCCGTGAAGCTGTTCGCTGTGTTTTGGATTGAAGGGAAAGGTAGCCAGTGTAATTACTGGGCATAGAAGTCCCCAGGATGGCAACACACTTGCAGTGTTAAGTGATTTACCCTTAACATTGCAAGTGTCTATAGGCGACGATAACCACTTAACACCAGGTGGGCCGCAAGCTTGTTTGCCATCTCGTAGTATAAAAAAAGATTCCAATTAAAACATCCTCATTGTGTCAATAAATGTAGACAACTGTTGGTAGACCCAAATATTAAGCAAAAAGCTTAAAACACTACAGAACGACTACGGAAAAATGTAATGAAATTGGTTACAATCGGGGTTTAAAAGGTAAATTCAACTCCTCCTATTGTTAATATGTAGCCTATGTTACTTGAACCATAATAATGAATCAATTGACACCTTATTCATCAAAATCGGACTAATAGTTTAGGCACTACGGAGGAACATGAAAGGTATTCTGTGAAAGAAAATAAAATGAACGCATTCTAATAACGATCCAACGAACCGAAACATAAACTGATCCTTAAAACTTTTATGGAGAAACATTTGAACATAATAACTCATCGAAGTTAATGTTATCGCCAGTTGGATGAGAATCTAATAAACGTGTTTTAATCGAACAGTACGTAAATATAAACATACGTATCAGTAATATAGTGCTAAAATCATAACCCTTCATTTTAACTTCGTTTAGTCGGTTAAAACTGAGAAATCTGTGGCAATTCGAAATGAAAATGAGATTAATTGCCACTCGTAAACGATAACTTTTAACGCTGATATACCCTTATAACTGTTACAAGGTTGCTGATTGATAGGTTAAGGTATAAAATAAAAGAAACTCGCAGGATGAACTGAGATATATTGGGATTACAAAAGTTAAGCGACAAAGTACACACCATCACCGGGACGAGAGAACAAATAGACAGTGACATTAGCTGTCATTAAAAAAAAAACATTGTATGCGTTTAGATATTGCTTTAACACTGGCCCTTAAACCATACAATTCAGATTACAAAATAATACACATTTACTTAACTATATCCTAAAAGAATACAATCACTAAGCTGTCTTTAACTTATCATTCTAACATTAATTGCTTTACAAACTTGCTGTGTAAATCTTTTGACAATGGCTTAGTGAACAAATCTGCTAACATTTCTTTAGTACACAAAAATTTTACATCAATAAAACCATTAGTTATATGATCTCTAATAAAATGGTGGCGAATGTCTATGTGTTTAGTTCTAGCATGGAAAATTGTATTTTTACATAATTTCTGAGCTGACTGATTATCATTAAAAATTGTAACTTTACACACAATACCCAATATTTCCTGCAAAAAATTGCGAAGAAACAGTGCCTCTTTACATGAATCAGAAAGAGACATATACTCCGCCTCTGTGCTTGATAAGGCAATGGTTCTTTGCTTCCGACTTTCCCATGAAACTATGGATTTTCCAACCTGAAACACATAACCAGTATAGGATCTTCTATCTGTCTCGCATCTTCCCCAGTCAGCATCTGCATACCCTGTAATATTAATTCCACCCTTTATAAAATTCATACAGAGACCTTTCGAACCTTTGAGGTAACGTAGTACTCTCTTTGCAGATTTCCAATGTGTTTCATCACAACAATCATTAAATTGACTTAGATAGCTCACTGCATGTGAAATATCTGGCCGAGAGCCAACTGCAATGTACATTAATGAACCGATAAGACTTCTATAGTCATATTTAGTGTTCATATTAACAGACTTTTCAAGTTTCAAACCAACTTCCATTGGGGATGCTGCTGGGTTACACTCTTCCATTTGAAATCTTTGAAGTACCTTGTCTATGTAATTTGTTTGATCCAAGGTAATTCTATTTTCATATTTAGTGATTCTCATTCCTAGTATGTACCTTGCTGGCCCTAAATCCGTAATTTCGAATTCATTTTTAAGTTTGTTCTTTATACTAAGTACCTCTTGATGAGTATTTGATGTTGATATTAACAAAATATCGTCCACATATAATGCTATTATAATAAGTTTATCTTGACTCGACTTATAATAGACACATGCTTCTAATGATGACTTAGTAAACTTTAATTTCTCACATAATACTCTATTAATTTTCTCATACCAGGCTTTAGCTGCTTGTTTTAGACCATATATGGCCTTATTAAGCTTAAGAACTTTATTCTCACTACCTTTTACAATGTAGCCTTCAGGCTGCTCCATGTGCACCAGTTCATCAAGGTCACCATTGAGAAAGGCAGTTTTTACATCTAAATGTTGAATATTCATATTATATTCAGCAGCTATAGCTAGCAGTGTTCTAATGCTTGAATACCTAACAACAGGTGAAAATGTTTCATTGTAGTCTATCCCGTAACGCTGTGTGAAACCTTTGGCAACTAATCTAGCCTTATACTTTAGAAGTTCACCATCAGCACCTAATTTCCTTTTGAATACCCATTTGCATTTCACAGGGATTTGACCATCAACTCTATCGGTAAGTGTCCAACAATTATTTTCAATGAGAGACTTATACTCATCTGCCATAGCTTGTTTCCAGTTCACTGCATCTGGAGCCCTCATCGCCTCGCTGACTGTCTGTGGTTCGTCAATGTGCGAAGTGTAGGGTTTTTCTCTCGCAAGCTGGGCTGCCAACGAATTGCGACTTATTTCTCCTTCTGAACTCGAAGTTGAAGATTCTTCTTCTAAATCTGGAATATAAGTTTCATCCGAAGGATTATCCGAATAAAAACTTTCCTCACTTACAGAATCATTTATAGATATCACACTATATCTTGGTTCACCCTGATTTAAAAATGTGTCATCAGAATGGACCTCACTGGAGGTATTTTCCTCACATAATGATTCTGTAGGAGGTTGAATCAAATTATTCACATCAAAATCTACTTGTGTGAATGACTCTTTACAATTTTTATCATCATATGACACATCATTCTCTTTGCTATAATAATATTTATTTTCAAAGAATGTGACAGTCCGAGCCTTTATACAGTCTCTTGGTTTGTCAGGATCTAACAATCTGTAGCCCTTGGTATTTTCGCAATACCCTACAAAAATATACTTCTTGGCTTTGGGTTCTAATTTGGTTCTACAATGTACATGTGCATAGGCGATGCACCCAAAAGTACGCAAATGTGAAACAGATACCTTGCAATTAGTCCACTTCTCCTCTGGAGTATGTCCCCTGACTGCCACTGTTGGAGAGCGATTCTTCAGATATACAGCTGTATTTACAGCTTCAGCCCAGTACATCGGCCCAAGGTAGGAGTCCTGAAGCAAGCAGCGCGCCTTCTCCATGATGCTTCTATTGGCACGTTCAGCAACTCCATTTTGCTGGGGAGAGTATGGCACAGTCGTATGATGAACTATGCCATTCTGCTTCAGGTAGGTCTGAAATTTTAAATTACAATATTCAGTACCATTATCAGTACGTATAACTTTCAACCTTTTATTGGTCTGTTTCTCAACCAAAATTACCCAAGCTCTAAAAGTTTCAAAAACTTCATCTTTCGTTTTTAAAAAATACACAAAAGTCTTTCTAGTATAATCATCTATAAATGATAAAAAGTATTTTGCTCCACTAAATGATTTACTAGGCATAGGACCACACAGGTCACTATGAACTAATTCTAATATCTCCGTAGCTCTATTGAAAGAATTTTTGGGAAATGACGCTCGAGTCTGCTTTCCCTTGACACATGAAACACATTTCTCTATAGCACTATTATCATATGAAATGCCTGTGACCATACCTTTTCTCAATAACTCCATGCTACGATGATTGAGATGTCCGAGTCGTCGATGCCATACCTGTTGTGAGGCCTTCACTTCCTTCTCAGTGATAGCAGGCATCGCAGTTGCCACCGAACATTCACTGCCGCCAGCCGGCAATGTCAGATTGCAAGTCTTCTCAGCACAACCTAAATCTACTGAACAGGGAGAAACATCGCACTTCATGGTAAGGTTACAATTTAAAGATTCAATTGTATCAAGGTGATAGACACCATTGTACAGAGTAGCTGTGGCTATCACAGTCTTATTGTCATAAATTTGACACATGCCAGAACTAAACACCACTCTTAACCCTTTACTAACCATAGTACTTACTGACAATAAATTTGCTGTCAAATTTGGTACATAGAAAACATTACTTATTGTCCTTACAATACCGTTCCTCATGTAGACTTTCACACAACCTCTTCCCGCAGTGTACAGTTTATTACCATTGGCTATATTTACTTCTAATGATTTTTCATCACTCACAAAATCACTCATAATGCTTTTGTCCCCGCACATATGCCCCGTGGCACCACTATCAATGTACCACAAACCATGCTTGATGTTGGCAGACAATGCAACCAGTAGGGCCTTCGATGTGTCTGTATTGGTCTTCACAGGCTTTCTGTGGGTTGACTTAGGACAATCTTTAATAAAATGTCCTACCTTTTTGCATCTATAACATCTTGGTTGTTTCCGAGCAAGCAGGGCTGAAGCCATTTCTGTTTTGTCGCTTCTTCTAATGTTTTCTTGTAGCAGCTTTCCTTTTACTATTTCACTAGATAGTTTTACATTTGAGTTCTCCATTGCCATGATCAGTGGATCAAAGTCAGATGACAGCCCGCTTAGCATGATCACAGCTACAAAATCATCATCTAGTGGTGATCCAATTTCACATAATTGTTGCGACAACTCTGTGATTCTGTTGATGTAACATTCCATGTTATCGCTCTCGGTTAGCTTCGTGGCAAACAATGTTCGTAAGAGTCCAAGTCTACGACATAAACCTCGATCTTCGTAGGCCTTCTCTAGACTGCCCCAAGCTTCGTATGCTGATTTGGCGTTCCGTATGTGGGGAATTGCAGACGGCTGAACTGATAGCGCTATTCGAGCCAATGCTCTCTGCTGTCTTTTCGAATCGCATTTTTCATTTTCAACACATTCCCATAATTCTTCTTGTATTAACACCATTTTCATCATAAATTTCCATGAGCTGTAGTTATCTATGCCTTTGAGTTTCTCAATACATACATTTGTAGACGCAGACATGGCAGCAAGAACACACCGTAACCGTATTGTTGTAGGTTAGAATTTATGCCGGTTTTCGTTTTAACCAGAAATATATTCAAATATATACTGCTTCGATATCCTGGGCCCATAACCTGATAGGTTAAGGTATAAAATAAAAGAAACTCGCAGGATGAACTGAGATATATTGGGATTACAAAAGTTAAGCGACAAAGTACACACCATCACCGGGACGAGAGAACAAATAGACAGTGACATTAGCTGTCATTAAAAAAAAAACATTGTATGCGTTTAGATATTGCTTTAACACTGATGATATCTGTAACACCGTACAGTGGGTTAAATGAACTAATAAGTGCTTCTCTAATTCTCGTTGCGTAAATTAAACTAAGTCTTAGGATGTGTTTCTACTGAAGACGAATCTATGGAAATTTTTAAATTAACAGACGTAGTTTATTATATTGCATGATTCAGGTTCATGGAGAGCAGAGAGGAGAGCCAAAAGCAGTGGCTGGCCTGAAACCTGAACCAAGTGTAGGTTTAAGGTGTCGTCTTATAATGCAATGAATGAGGTACAAATTGGGTACAAAAATAATTATAGTAGGTTACATATATTAGAAAACGCAGTCTGTGGTAGGTAGGTACGCCCTTACGGATCAGTAGTTTGTCGTGAAAGTATAACTAATAAACAAATTCCATTCGCATTTTTAATACTAGTATTTTTATTTTCAATGTTTATTTTGGGTGGTAAGAAGCTAGTAGGTGTCACATTTCTAGTTTTTTTTTAAATATTGAAACAAAATAACTCAATGTAAAGTTATATGTAATTGTTTTTTTTTTAACAAAATAAAATCTTATACTTACAAGCAGAATTAATGTTAACTTTAATCTTAAACCAGATGAAATTTGCGGGCAGATAACGTTTGAGGAAGGAGGAAGTCTGTCAGAAGTGAAGGCTGAAATGATGATGATGACATAACATTTGTACTATCCTTATACTTGTGCCGAAAATAAACTTTCATATTTGCAGAAATTTCATTTCGATGGGTTTTATCATATCCGTTATTATGTTATAAGTTATAATTGATTACGGGTTCTGTCATTATATAAAACACACACGCACACACTTACCATCTAATCAAAATTATTGAACATGGAGAAGAAAAGGAGTTTAGCACCCGTAAACCACCAACACTCTGTGTGAATTGCTTGGTAGATACAGTTATTGTAACTATCGAAATCATTATTTTTAGGTGTCATCTGAAGCATGAAAGAACTCAATTTGTAAGTTTTTGGCAATCTATTTAAGGCCGACCGTGGCTAAAGTTGGTTTGTTTCAAAATCTAAACCATAGTTTTCAACACAGTTGGTACACCCCATCCATTCCATGGTTACATTTTTAATTTATTCTTCTAATTCGATTTTCGCTGTTACGTAAAAAAAAGTCTACTTATTATTGCTTGATTTTAAAACGTCAATTATATTCAACAGATAATTATTTGCAAATTATGTCGTATCTCATTGTGCCTATTGATTGGAACTAATTTGAGTAAATAGCAGAAATTACTTAGTTACAAAATTATGACGTTTATATAGGTATTAGGTAATAATCATATATTCATACAGCCACATATCCAAGTACATGGTAGAATTGACCTAAACTTGTAAGTAGAAGATAATCATGAAATACGATTAAATTATGCAAAGCGCAAGTGAAGCAAACTTATACAATTATTGCGCTATCAAATCCCCCCTAACAAGAAAGGCATTCTGTATTTTGTTCCCCACCAGTCAGATGCACACGCTGACCTTCGCGCAGTCACATGACTCGGGGCTTTGCCACTGGAAATGTATGTTAAAGCATTAGACTTTAAAATCGCAAGATTCGCTTAACAGTTTCTAGTCTCAATTTTAAACGTTTATTCTAATAAATCACGGTCCTTTTGTATTTTTTATCAAATAAGTATTTAAATCGTTAGATAAGCCGACGTACGTTGTACGACGCTTGAAGTAAGTGGGCTTGAGTGGTGGGGTCGACTCTTTAAAACGTTAATCCTTAATAGAATAGAATATAAGTAACTTTATTGGACATACATCAACTAATACAAAAATAAACACAGTAAAACAATGATTGAGATAGAGAGGCAACCTTAGGATGCATAGGATTTAAAAATAAATGCTCTAGGAAAGATCGGGAAAATAAATGCTCTAGGGAAGATGATCCTTATTTAACGAAGTTAACATTTAAGTTAACAGTTAACACAAGATTAACGTTAACTTAAAAAAATGTTAACGAACTAGTTAATTTCCTGTAAATTTCCCCAAGTCAGTTAATCCAGCATAGTACAAGCTCAAGTATATCTCGGGTCACTGCCTCAGAAACTGTCTATAAACTAAGAAAAATGAGGTTTAAGGTCGTAGTAAATTGCACACCTTTAGCCAATGCCTTTTTGAATGGCAGAGACAAAAGGTAGGAACCACTTAACGACGCAGGACAGTGCCATCTTGCCGCGGCTTTTCGCCCGATGTTCCTGTTTATATGACTGGAAAACTATGACCATGATGGGGATGCAGAAAAAAAATGCATGGAAAAAAAGTAGAAGAGGCGTTACGACAAGTAGCTGCCGAAAGTCCAAAGCACATGTATACGTGGCGGAGGCAGCAACGCGAGTAACAACGACGATGATGAAGAAGATTTTTTCTAAAAAACTAAGAACCACAAATCTTAAAGCGTAAAATATAAAAGGGTAAGCTCAAAATCTCGTCAAAATATGGCTAGCACAAAAAACTCATTCTACGATGCGGCATTGCTCGTAAATATGTTCATAAAATATTCCGGCGCTGGAGTTGAACGACTTCTACCCACGGGAAAAAAATATTTTAACCGCCTGAGGTATTTTCAGACTAGAAAACAAAAGAATACGAAGAACAAAAATATATACACATAAGTTTAGTCATTGTTTTGGAATTTAGTCATTGTCAATCATGCGGTAACTGATTAACGATCCCGAAATGTAATGCTATATCGTTTAACGACCTTTTTTTCAGTAACGGATTAATTTTTGTTTCATCTTTTCCGCTGTCTTGTGCCGTTTTTTAAATCAATTAGTAATCAAACAGCGACTTTTATTATTACTGCGTGAAATGGAATATGTATGTAGCTACTTTTTATTCTGCAACGCAGATAATAATTAACAAACTTACGGTAACAATATGGAAGGGCTAACATGTCTCTACAAGAGATCTCTTCCAGCCAACCTATTATAAATTTGTAGTAAAATAATAACACACAGTCCTTCTTGTGCACGAATTCTCTTCTAATGTTTCAAACATACCTACATATCCTGATCCACATTTCGTGTAATAGACTGCGCGTACGCAATGCTTGGATCATTCGCCCTTCAACACATCTCATTAATGTTCTAATGTAATGTTCTAGGTTTCGTAAAAGCTATTTATAGATAAGCGTAATACCGTTGAACCGTATGAAAGTAGTATTATAAAGTGAATGTAGAGTGCGCGAAATAAATGTATAGGCTTTGGGGGTAAAATAGGACGATGATTTACGAGCGATCAGAACGTGTTAACAATAAGAGCGTAAATTTGAAAAAAGAACTTTCGTGTGAAACACGACTATTTACTCAACAAATCAATATGAAAATACTTAATTTGAATATTTTAATACATATATTAAAAAAATCTTCAATATAGAGATTACCATAATAAAGATAAAGATAAAGATATTTATTTGTTGGAACATGAGTACAGGAAAGATCTCATATTAAACATTCTTGCTCGAAATGTTCTGCCTTAGTAGGTGTACAAAATTAAAGTTTAATAAATGTCTCTAATATTATTTACACTAGGATAAAAATTAATCTAATTACATTTTACAATTGTCAAATTAAATCATATTTATAATAGTGAATGTCAAAATAATAATAATCGAATAATTAATAAAATAAATTATCTACTATCAACAAGATTTTAAAAAAAACATACATAACTCTGAAACTACTGGAGCCATTTTCATAAAATTTTATTCATATTGTAGATAATATCATTATTAAAATATGATACGAGAAATAGTAGCAGAAAAATCGATAATTTTCTCTTTCTCTGTGTTTTCTGTGTGTTCTTTGTAGGCGCGGGATACTCCGCTCACTAAGATCAAGGTCGCCAAGACTTTATCGTCGCCTCAATGACAATAGTTTTGACGTTCGACATTCATTTATGCGTGGTCTAGTGGTTCGACCACAGGTATTAGATCCAGTGGCCCCGGGTACAATCCCACTCTCAATCAAGAGTGGCTTTAGTTTTCTTGGCAGAAGGACTTGCTTTAACGCTTCCTCAAATGCACTAGAGATTGTAATCGATAAAGAGACTCTCCCGCGGTAGACTCGCCGACTAGAAATCGTCTAGGGAGGTTCACCTACAGGTTAGACGACCCAGCAAGGTCTTCGCCTTCTAAAAAACCCCGGTGACGATGTAAAGTCCATCAACGGCTAACAGCAATAGTTAGTAAAAACAATCGGGAGTGGTCTCCCCTTGACCTTCTCGTATACCGGAAACGACTCAAAAGTTGATAGAAACCTTATATTTTGATGTCCTACATGCGTGTTAGGTTGCAATAAGCATACTCGAGTTAACATGCTAACGCACAGACACACACACAGACGTAATTCCGAAAACGGTATTTTTGGACTCAGGTAGGTCCAAAACGTGTAAAGCCGCCAAAATCTCGAGGTCGAATTTTTTGACGATTACAAGACTCCGAGGACGTATACGAGAAAGTAAAAACTTTTATTTTTATTTTATTATTTATTATTATGTTTTACTGTTATCTAGTCAAAGCTCTTATGGTATGTACTTAATAAAAACGACGCGCGCCGCGTCAACTACCGGCCATTGGTTGGCCGGTGTTTCGCAGAACATCTGCAACTAGTGTTGCATAATCATAATCTCTTTATAATTTTATATAGGTACTGCTTATTTCAATTTAACAAGTCTTTGAATGTTCTTCACAGGTGTAGTATAAAGCACTATGTAACACTTGGGACAAAGTTCGATTACCAACTCGGGAGTATTGTGGTCCTCGGCTGCGCCTTCGCGAACAATGTACTATTCTATTATTGATTTAATTTGTTTATTTTGTTTCAGCATGCCTGACAGAGATATGGCGAGTCGCGAAATATATGACGTAAAATCCGACAATCCGACAATTGACTAAAGAAAAATGGAGGATAATCGCATAGGGAAAAGATGATAGATAGTTTAATGTTGAAGCTTTATTAGATCCGTCAAAATCAGAATTAGAAGAGCATTTAAAGAATTTAAATCCAGATCACCAGGCTTCCTCGCTTGGCGTGTTTTCCCAATACAAATTAATCGAAGAAATTTCCAGACCTTAGCTGGATCGCCGTTTTCAAGAGAACTATGAAAGAAGTGGCGTTGAGCATTCCTACAAACCTTATTGCAGTGATTACGGATAACATATTTCTCCCAGTTAGCGTCACTGGGGCGATGTTTATATTTGGTTTCTGCAGTAGCTATTTTGTCTATCAACAAATTACGTTATGGTTATTTTAACTAGTTTAGGAGTTACAAAATATTAATAAAAAAGTTGTTTCGTACTTGAAAAGTTTTATTTTAATAAATACCTTTAAATTATATCATCATTTTTATTTTACAGCCCTCATTACTTTCTAAAAAAATATTTGTTTCAACTCTCCTCGACCCCTGCTCCATCTCACCTCGGTATGAGGGGAGTTGAAACAAGTTGACTTGTTACGGTTAAGTCGATTTTTCACCACTATATTTAACGCTTACAATTTCTTTCTGTTAGTCATTCGCAAGTGTAAAGAATGACCTATCGATTGATAATGTCTCCCGTCCCGTCTCAGCACTTATCCATGACAGGAACTTTTTCCATGTTTTTCGGTTTTCTATTTAATTTGGTATCAATTTCAATCATAACTAAACTTGCCAAATAAAAAAGAAAAATATTTCAAAGAGTTTTAAATTGATGGATTAGTGACTATTTGGAAATAGGTTATAAGAATTAAAAGTTCAAAATACTCTAAAAACTAATTGAATTAGAGTTGTAATTACTATTTCGTGATTATGTACTTGAAGACGCAGGTGAAGTAAGAGGTCATTAATTAAAATGAAAACGATCTTCAAAGTCGTTTAAATTAAAATGTGTAGCCACGTGCAAAAATCTAAATCATTAGAGACGCTCTCGTCATACGTCTCTGCCGACGTGCCGACACCGAACGCCGAAATTTAGTAGCATTTTTATGTGAGGAACGCACACATGCAGATTTTCTCGTATGCATCACGTTTGGAGGTCCAGCACTGAGATAATGTGGGTATTTACTCATGGCCATTCCCAGAGGTCCACGCTTCTATTTCTTTCTTCACCTATAAAAACAATCATGAATAACCCGCATTCGTCGAGTTAACATGATGTATTCGGCATTTACTGATGAGATAGTCAGTCCCTCAGTTATTGAGAGTTAGAGCATCACTTATTATAGAGATAAGGGAGTAACCGATTAGATGCTCGAATTTAGAATTCCCTAACTGGGGCAGTACCTACCTCCACCTTACAGAAGGTCACAGTCTAATAACACTACATCTGTGCAGTTGCCAGAGTTCCACAGGGTAGCGGTTATTCCACTATCTCCGTCGACTTGTCCCATCAATGGAGAATTATGAACTTTTCTTCCACAAATCCCCATTCAGTGTTAATCAGTCTGTGTGATCGGTTGGTTCAAGCTAATTATTTATTAACAAAGCGTAGCCGACCTTAGGGACAGAGTCTAATGTGTCTTAGGTACCTAGATGTCAGTGTGGGGATTTGTGGAAGAAAAGTTCTCAATCCCCATTGCTGGGGATTAGTGGGATAACCTAAGATTAGGGTTGGCAGCGCGGCAGTGACACCTCAGTATACATTACAATCGTCTACAGGTCGCGGTTTCTGCTTACCCATCAGCAGGCGGACCGTGTACTTGTTCACCAATCAAATAACATAAAAAGGCGATATTAATGCCAAAGAGTTTCCCTGTTAGACAAAAAAAAAACAATCACTGATATTTTACATGATTGGATAACTGTTTGTTTAGTACCTATTTAATAACGAAATATATACCAAACTAAAAACATAATTTTATGCTATGTTAAGTGTGAATGAGATAGCCAAGCCATTTTTTAGTCCAGTTTCAAAATTACCGATACCACAATGTTTAACTATCCAACCGCAAATGGTACAACTTTTTCTAAGCATTGTGAAAGACTTCGATTATTGTAATCGTGTAAAAATGTTACTTTGTGGTTATATGTATAGAGCTTGTTCAGAAAACGCAAGAATTAAAATTGTTACTACTAGTATAGTTTTATATTATCTTTTCTAGTACCCTATTTCAGCAAAAACTTAGAATAGAATACAACTTCATTGTAGGTACAACAACCATTTAAAAAACGGGGCTCCTTTCCTAGCATGATTGTCTGTTGACTAAATTCTCTAAGATTTTCTAGCGAAAAAGGCAGAGACAAGCATTTTACACAGACATTACAGTAAGTGTCCGATAGCAACGTTAGCATTGATAATGTTATAACAGAAAATTGTCTGCTACTATTTAATATTAAATGTATTTTTACAAAGCAATCCAAATTGTCCGTGTGATGCCGGCAGAGAAGAATTGCATTACCCCATATGGGTGTCGTAGAAGGCGACTAATGGATCAGCAAAGGGGTATTGATCACCTTATACTCCGTCCACCAAACCGCATTGGGCAAGCGTGGTGGACTACTGCCTAAACCTCCTTCGATAACAAGGAGAGGCCTTGTATCCCAGCAGTGGGTCGAATTATGAAGGCTGTTGTGATGTGTGATGATTACAAAGCAATCTCATAAGCAGCGTAAGAAATAATATACATGACTATTACGTATACTATACCTATTTCAAAGATCAAATTGAACACTATAACGAATATATTGTAGGCAATCAGATAAATACAAAATTAAACCAAATATAGAAAATTTAACGATCTCTTGGTCACATAAAGAGAATTGAATCAGACGTGTTACGTTGATAAATAGAGAACAAGTCATAATACATGTTACATTATTGTTGTGGGAGGTAATGTCCACAGACTAGCAGAGACACCCACGAGACAAAATGGCATCACAGTACTGTCACAATACGTAGATAATAATAATATTAATATATTTCTACGCTCACACCAATTATCTAGCCCAAATTAAGTATCATTAAGAACTTGTGTTATGGATACAGATAACGGACATTTTTTTATATAATAATTTTTAGATATTTTTATAAATGGACATAAATAAATATATAAACAACTATGTCTCGTCAACAAATATTCGTGTTCGTTACACAAACATTTGCCGCTACCAGGACTCGAACCCGGACCCTTGACCCTTGATGTGTAGGAAGCTATACTGACCACTCCACCTAGACGGCGACAAAACTGTTACATGTCTTGGACGAGGCCTTGGATTCTGGAGTCTCTTGTACAGGACAACCCGTGTTACAAGAGCTAATCGTTCCAGGTGCCATTATCTTATTGGGATTGGAGCTAATCATACGTAACAAATAAAAACTTCTATAAAACAAAGCTATCAAAATACTTTTCATAACTTGCGCCTACTCAAGAAAATTAACACATAGAGTTTTTCTGAAATTTCCAATGTTAAACATGTAAGGAGATGATCTTCAAATATACTTACTTAAGTTTTATTAGCATCACGTGGTACCTACTATGAAGGCAGAAAATCTCAAAGCCGAAAGAAATTAAAAACTGGGTAGGTAATACTTGAAATAAAAATTGAACCGTAAAATATTAATTTCCAACTCTCATTGTTTTTGTTTTATTGTAGATAGTTGCCAAAACAGAGTCAGTGGCAAAAAATTACCAATCAAGACTATTATCAAATATTTAATTTATCGCAATCGAAGCTCAGAGGAGCGTAAAATTTCAAATGGAAATTTCAACATTTGGCAAAAGCATTACAGTGATCTAACACTGTAAACTCACGAATTTGGTATTGCAAATTATCGAGTTAGACATTTACTTTATAAGTTAAGAGTTTTTGTTTTTATAGTCGCCTAGATACCTGGTACGAGCGCAATGATACGTGTCCAGACATTTCCTAAGAAAATAACTCTAATACCTGACAATGTGAGTTTATCTAGTAACCTATATCTAAAATATTTGATAAAAAAAGGATTAATATCTTCTACTGAAAAAGAAATAAGACTACCCACTTATTAAAGTAAACATACTTGACGTACAACAAATGAGGAATAAATGCTTAATAAGTAGGAGTTAGTTCTCATTCGTTGTAACTAGGAGGCATTTGTTGTTTGTTCCTCATGATAAGTTCTGTTCTAGTTAAACTAGCACAGAACATATTATCTACTCGTAAGAAAAGATTTCTGGTCTGTGGTAAATGGAGTCACCATCTTTATTTATGGAATAAAATGGATAATTCTTATTCAAACACACTATCTCATATAAATGAATGCACAACAATGCTGCAAATGGAATTCAGTAATATATTTACGAATTTAAATCACTGTTTCTCGAAAAATATCCGAAATCGACTTTCGTAATTAGGTAGGTATATACAATCAAGAATTTTTATTTATTCAAACTCAAACTCAAATTTCTTTATTCATTTAGGTACAAATTGTAGACTTATGAAAGTCAAGTTTGATGCCATCAGTTCAAGAGTCTACTAGGAGATCTTGTTCTGAAAAGAACCGGCAAGAAACTCAGCAAGTTTGATCCCTTCTTTACAGTTTTCATAGTACCTATTGATTTGGAAAGAGTCATAATTCACATTGTCAAGTCTTAAAAATTATTACTAGCTGACCCCATAAACGTTGTACCTACTGCTTTATATTTTTTTCTTTTCAGCGGAATGAAATATACTTTACGACCATACCATAAAAACATAAGCACCAAGCACTGACAAATTTCGACAGCGAAAAGCAGTGCCTCGGTGGCGAAATTGGTCAACGCGTCCACCCGGATTGTGGAAGTATTCTCATACCTACCAAATATCATAAAAATCGGTAGAGTCGTTTCGAGTTCGAACACAAACACAGTGACACGATATTTTTATATATTATATTTTTTATGTAAAGAGTAAATTACATATTAATAATAACTTTAACCTTATTCATTAAAATAAGTGAATTTATTAGAGAATTACAAATTGCTTGTCTCTGTCACTGTTTCACGAAATGAATAAGACAAAACACTTTTTAACAACGTAATAACTAAAATAGGTTTATTGAGTGTTTATGAATAATGCTGTTAATGTATAAATAACTAATATCGCTCTATATTTTTTCAACTTGTTTTGGCAATTAAAATCAATCTTAAGTGATTAAGAGTTGTGGTTTGCAGCAGAATAAGTAATGTTTAAAGTGTAGCCTTTTACATTTCAAATAGGATGTGATACGTGTATCCTTAATTAATATGTATGTAATGCAATAACAGTTTAAGCATAGCAAGGTCTTGCAAGCAGTTCGTCATTTAGAATTGCCTCTTTTAAACTATATTATTATGCAAAGCAAAACAGGAAGGCACTAACATACAATAAGATTAAAATAAAATAAACCATTTCGGTCATTTAAGATAAGATGCGATAGGTGGTTAAAAGGCTGACATCGTGACACTTATCTATCTATGCGCTAATCTTTGCTCCCTGTTCTTCGCGAGATTAGATAGAATTAAAATTTATCTATTTTTATAAATAGAGACAAATCTGCTGACAATCATGATACTTTGTAGATACAAACGAAATCCATTATTTTAGGATGTTAACTGTGAAAAATAAGGTTTAAAAACTAATGATCAAAATCTTCCGAGTGGACTATGATAATGTCAACTACTGTCCTAATACATACTCTCGGGTGAAACTAACTCATTAGAGCACTCATTCATCGAAGTACCAATAATATTTTTTTCGTTTTAGTGTTGTTAGGTAAATATGTCTATATGACTCCAAGTACACATAAACATTGCTCACAGACCGATAGGTTCACTAGCTGGGAGGAATTGGGATGTACGATAGAAAAATGGCCGCGAGCTCGGATTTAGACCATTTTTCAAATAATTATGAAAATTGTCTAATTGCATTTCGTCCCGAAATGATGGTAGGGTTTTGACGATTTGAAAGTACTTAGCGAAGTCCATTTAAATAAAGAGCTTAAAGAGCTTTTTCATTTTATTTCAATGTTATAATGTCGTTATTATGTCTAGCATTATATATATTATAATATAGTAAATGAGTATAATTTAAAAAACATTGTAAAAATTGTCATTAAAATTTAGCATTGCAATTTATATATTTGTTTTTTGGTATTAATTTTTAATATGTTATCTAAAGTTTTTACTTATTTAGCCTCTGTAGCGGTTTTTAAAGTATTGTTTACCATTTTAATGCTTGTATTTCATCTGAAAGATAGCTCCGAACTGCATTTTCGTATAACTCCGCCATAAGATTCTCTTCGCTTTAAAAAACTATAAGTGTAAATTAAAGTATCTCTCTGTAGCGGGTTTAATCAAGAATTGATCTTCCTTTAATATATAATTTCTTTGCAAAGTTTGTTTACATTGCTTTAAAATTTGGTATGTGCCCATAAAATGTGACAATTTTGACAATCGAGTGCACGCCCTTAAAAGCGATAAGTCACAATAAGGAACACCGTACATCGCACGCGGTGCGGTGCGTCGTGTGCGGCGATCGCGGCTGGCGAATTTTGTATGCGTACTATTACGTCGACAATACCAAGGGTACCCATATTTACTTCCTAAACATACATATGGACTACGGTGTCGCATAGAAATTAATATTAGGTCCTTACCTATGAAATTGGCGTTTTATTATCTTGTACCTAAACTTGCAATTCCTTTAATTCAATTGTTGTTTTGGGTTCTTATTATTATTATTTTTTGAAACTACACTCTTTGCAAGATTTTAGTCTGTAATTAAATTAAATTGCAATTTTTAAATTCTGAAAAAAATGTGAAAATGACTCTTTAATCTCTTCATCAGAATTGACGATTTGATGCCTACTAACTCATGGACAGACTTGATTTTTTCATAATTTATTGATGCTAGACTTAGCCGAAGGTTGTTCGCTTATTTCCTACAAATTTTGTAACATTAGGATTTATAGTTAAAAAAAATTAGAGTTAGTATGGAACAACGCCAATATTTATGAAAATTTTCAATAAAATGTGTATTTTCCATACTAACGTTATTTAAAATTTCTAAAAAACTCCAAAAAAAAATATTTTGAAATTTGGAGTGTATAATTGAGCAAGACTTGGTTAAGTATTGCATCAATGATTTAGACAAAAGATGGGCCTGTCCATGAGTTACAACGATTCCAAGAGTTGATTCTGCTGACCAAATAAAACAGTCCCTTTATTTAGTTATTTTTTTAAATAAAGATTTAAATAACTATAAGTTTACTACATTCAAATCCGTAACAGTATAGTCCTTATTCATAATAGTGTGTAAGAAAAAAAAATGCCAATTACATAGGTAAGGACCTAATATCTAGATCTAGACAAATATGCATCCCATTGCATTACGGCTTGTTACTTTTATCTCCTAAGACAATAAGTTAGTGACACTCACATGTAAAGCGCAGGTCGCGTTCATCACGCCCGCCCCCGCACCTAAATCTCTGGTAGGCCTTACATAGGTATGAATAGATATAATTATTTATTTATTCTACGACAGATTGTTGTGTTAACGATGAAAAATTACGCGTCAAAACTAAGAAGGTTGATGTTATTTGGACACTTAGTGCCCAAACCCCAGCAAAACCTAGGCGTGTCGCTGTACGTAATAAAATAATTAAAACCAACTAGAACATCCGCTGAACATTGCAAGGTCGACAAAGCATACTTGAAATACCCGTTGTAAACAATATAAGTGAATTATGAAACCATCTCAAGGCGATCGCAACAAGGTGACTAATTAAGGCTGACCAAATAAACGGAGTCATAAATATCAAATTCTATTAAAATGTTATACAGTTAGTGCTAGTTGCAAGAGATATCTAGGCGAGCCTGACATGTGTCACTTGGGCGGTTCTGGCCATTAAAGTTTCATGAAAATAAATGTATTTACTGGATTTAATAAATGCGTTTAATTAGTTTTATGAAACATAACGACTAGATGTTTTAATTGGTGACCTCCTGCAAACCTTCGTCGAACCTGAGAACTTTGCAACCGAAAGGTACAATAAGTACCTATTAACTATTATTTATATTTATTTACCTATATTTTATACACTAAATAGTAAATAGTAATATCTACTCTAATCTGCCTTTTATTAAATAAATTATACTAGTATAGTATTATATTATCTGTGATTTATTTATTCACTCTAACACTGACACCAAAAAGAGCCTTACTGTTTGCGCATTGCCGAACTCTATTTTGAATTAATTAAGGTACCTATTTGTATCAAACTATCCGCAGAATACCAGAGTCGAAGCACCCTGTGCCTCGGCATAAGCTGAGCCCCGCTCAGTATCACCTATTTGGCCTAAAAACTTTTCTTGTATTTTTTTTGTCACTTTTATCATTGTATTTTTTGTGCCAAATAAACGTTAATTCATTCATTCATTCGACTACATAGGTACGTTGTGGTTATAAGGCTTTCAAAGCAGTGCAGCAAATGCCGTATTTTAGCGGCCGTAAAAAATACTACTACTCTAACACTACTCATGGATGTCGTAAAACGCGACAGATAATCTTGATCAGACATAAACCATCTGTCATCATAGGTTATGGTAGAGGGTATCCACCAAGAAGCCTTATATTTTACCTATTATCTTCGTGGTATCCACCAACAATAACATGCCCATTGCCCAAGGAGGGTGGACGTCTGTAGCTGGTCGGTTGCAAAACATTCAGCCAAGTCTTTGTTAGAAGTTTGTTGGAAGGAAACAATTACACCGACCGCAAATAAAATTTAGAGAAGGGCAGGCAAATGATGATACAGTCATGAGTAATAACATAGAAACATCTTTAAAGTTCATATTCATGTAGCTAAATTAAATCGCAAAAATAAGTATGCTTAACTTTAGCCAATAATTATGTAAACGCTAAAGTGTATCAAAATAAACTACACATTTTTATAAAATTATTGTAAACAACAGGTAATCAAAAAGTAATATTAACTTTAAGTTACATAATTATGTACCCACCAAGCAAATCAAAAATATGTACACAGTACAATTTCGAAAATATGTAAACAATTACTATTAAATATAATTAATTACTTTTAATCAAAACCAATAAATAGAAATACTTATTTCTAGAGTTTTCTATTAATTTCGTCATTAGGATATATTACAAAAGAAAAAAGTTAATATTTTAAGTAAAGAGGGTAGGTAGCCATCAGCGAGTGGCAATGCGTCGCATAACGGCCCGCCCTTCGACTTCTTATACTTATTTCCGTATACCGCCTTAAAGCTATTGTGCTGTTAGATTCCTACGGAAATATTGCAGTAGCCCGGATAAGGATAAGTGATAGTTAGGTAGTAGGTATGTTCTTACCTAATAAATTTTTTTAAGAAATTTATTCTTTAATTTTTAGTTACTGTATTCGTATTCTATTCAGCAAATCTTTTCATTTGATACCCATATTGTGGCAGTGCATAAAAAATAAGTAGTCCGCCATCTTAGGCCGTCCGCCATATTGGATTTAGAATGACACCACTTAGCTAAGCATGCATTGTCATCCAAACCTAACTTGTATGCAAAATTTCGTCACAATCGATTGAGGATAACTGCTTTGAAAATCAGTTGCAAGATTTCGCCCAAACGTACATACAAGTAACAAACATTGAACGTTAAATAAAAGCTTTTAAAAAAATGAGAATAAGTAGGTATACACTTCCAATATCATTTTAATGTATCCATGACAGTTTCTATTACACGTGTACAATTTTTGCTTTCAATCATTACTGAATTCTACTAAAATAACGAGTAAAGTAACAAAAACGGGAAAAAGTAGGTATACACTTCCAATATCATTTTAATGTAACCATGACAGTTTCTATTACACGTGTACAATTTTTGCTTTCAATCATCACTGAATTCTACTAAAATAACGAGTAAAGTAACAAAAACGGGAAAAAGTAGGTATACACTTCCAATATCATTTTAATGTATCCATGACAGTTTCTATTACACGTGTACAATTTTTGCTTTCAATCATCACTGAATTCTACTAAAATAACGAGTAAAGTAACAAAAACGGGAAAAAGTAGGTATACACTTCCAATATCATTTTAATGTATCCACGACAGTTTCTATTACACTTGTACAATTGTATACATATTATTGAATTTGTCATGGATAGTTAAATATTATTTTGGAAGTGTGAAGTTATTTCTGATTTTGTTTCGATTATATTAATGTGGAATAAATGTGTACCTAATTTTGACACAGTTTAATGGTTACATAATTTAGAACAAATTGTCGTACACTTCTTTCTAGAATGGTTTAAGGTAAGATATTTTAGAAAATGTGACAATGTATATATATTATTACACGTGACTGTACATAAATATACCTAAATGCTTACAATAAAGAAACATTTATGTTACGTCATCCATAATAATTATAACACAAATACCGGTTTCGGTGCTCTAAATTATAGCGCCCGTCCTGGAGAAATAGGTACTTATTCTTATTCTTATGTGAGGGGCTGAGGCTGTCTCAGAGCACTTCGACCCTATGGGATCTTTTGTGCTTCCCCTTTCCTTATCACCCATCCCCGCCAACATCGAAAACACCTTGTATGAGTTTTACGATGTTGGCGGGAATAAGGTCTATAATGTCCTCTGGTTTAGGGTAACCTAGACCCAGGATCCTTAGTCGCCTATTGGCTAGTGCATGACAGTCACATAGTATGTGCTCCATGCTTTCTTCCTCCTCGCCACACATTCTACAAATGGGGTCTTCAGTTTTGCCTATTGTGCACAGGTGTCTTCTAGTGGCAAAGTGGCCAGTGAGAGCACCTGTGAGGCAGCGGATTTGGGTCCTGCTGATTCCTCCTATTCTTTTAAGGTAGCCCGTGTGTGAGGATCCTAAAAATTTCTTTGAGTGTGTCAGTCGGGGAGTAGACAACCATTACCTGAGGTGCCTCTTTTGACAATACTCCTTCAGTGCCATTTTTATGGTACTCCTAGATAATCCTACAAAAGGCTCGGGCCCATTGAGGTCTTGAGCCGATCCTTTCCTTGCTAGTCTGTCAGCATTTTCATTACCTTCAATCCCTACATGTCCCGGTACCCACACTAGTCTGACCAGGTTGTGCTTGCCTAGTCTGTTTAGTGTGTGTATCGCATTCAAAACTAGTTTTGAGTTGATTTTGTGGGTAGTTAAGGCTTTAAGTGCCGCTTGGCTGTCACTAAGAATGTAAATGGTCATTCCTTTGGTGCCCATTTCTATGTTCTTTTGAGCACAGGCAATTATTGCATACGTCTCAGCTTGAAAGACTGTTGCATATTTGCCCATGCTTTGTTGGTACTCGTACCCGTTGCCGTAAATGCCTGCCCCTGTACCTGACTCCATTTTTGATCCGTCAGTGTACCATATAAGACTGTTTTCCTTAGGGGTTTTGAGTCCTCGCTTCCATTCCTCCCGCGTGGGTACATGGATGCTGAATGATCTCCTAGATACAAACGATGGTTGGTTTACATCACTTGTCATTGCTGTGACGATATCTAGGTTTAGATCCTTTTCAAATTTGGTGTGTCGTGTCCTCAGCTGCGAGTCCTTCCATGTTCCACATACCTGTAGCCTATGGAGAGTGTCTCTTGCTTGGGATTCGATGACTATGTGCAGCGGTGTTAATCCAAGGATATTTTCTATGGCTGCCGTTGGTGTGGTCCGGAATGCTCCAGTGATGGCCAAGCACGCCATTCTTTGAAGTTTTGCCACTTGACAGGTTGATAACTTGGTTCTGGGCCACCATGCTATGCTACCATATGTAACTATCGGTCTTATTAACATAGTGTATAGCCAGTGCATTACTTTGGGCTTTAGCCCCCATGTTTTGCCGTACGTAGTCCGACACAATCCGAATACCCTTTGGCATTTCTTTATTGTGTTGTCTACATGAGTTTTCCACTTTAGTTCCTTATCCAGTGTTATTCCTAGATATTTTACTTCCGTGGACCATGGCAGTTGCGTTCCATAGAGTGTAAGTGACTTGGTCAGTTCTACTTTCCTCTTCCTGGTGAATGGTATTACTACTGCCTTTTTTGGGTTGTTAAATAGGTACTTACGAAAGCCCGCAGTTGAATAACACGTACATATCAATATTTTTGTATTTCTGTCTGTAAGATTTCCAGCGCTCTAAAGGATATGAAATGGAGTCAGGGTTGATTGCGCATGAGTAATATTCCGTGTTACTCTCCATAACACCGAACTGACGGCATCAGTGGACTGGCTGTGTGGCTGCGATTCTAGCCTCGAAGACGCCTGTTACCTTCCGATTACAAGGCAGTCTCCAAAAGTGGAATTAATTCTTATTTCAAATATGATTAGAGGTAGGTATATGTATATGCCTAGCCTATATTTAAAACAAATATGTAGGTATGTACAAAGAGATGTACTCGCGCACCATCGGTTTCGTACAGCCGTAAATACCCACCTTTATGATTTCCGAGATATCTATCTTCTATCTTCTTATATAATAAAAATGAATTGCTGTTCGTTAGTCTCGCTAAAACTCGAGAACGGCTGAACGGATTTATCTTATCTTGGTCTTGAAATGTTTGTCGTAGTCTAGGGAAGGTTTAAAAGGTGAGAAAATATGGAAAAATTGCGAGGAAGATAGCAAAAACAATAATTTCATTTTCCCATATAAACTGTTCTGCCTACTTTCCTGTCAAACATTTGACGTTCCGCCATTTTAGCGAAGGAAGAGTTTTAATGTCGTTAGGATAGGTGCAAAGACGTTTAGTACTCCGTGAATAGGTGATACGAAGTACACCGGGTCATCTAGTCAAAATATAAATGTAGGATTTTAGGTCAACGGAAAGTATAGCTTACCAGGTTTTGACTCCTCTGCAAGTGTTTCAATATGCGACATAAATGGTCGTTAGAAATTCGCATGTTTTGTCAATAATGTCGGAGTTTCTCCCGAGTTCTTGTTCCAAAAACACGTGCTGAGAGACTCCATTTCAAACTCAATCTACCGTACAATTGTGGGTTACTTTAAGTACATTTTCACTTGATATTGGCGCAATGCGTAATCACTACTTATGTGTCGCGATCGCCATCAACGTCAAAAAAGAAGAAGATTACCTACTCTGTGCTATGAGGTTTCTTTATGAGAAACGGAACCATAAAAATGATTTGAGGGGTTTAATAGGTACTCAGTACTAACAGGCGAATGATAAAAAAATCTTTTTACTACTTTATCAGCGACAAGACAGTCGAGTCATTTGTATTTTTACTCACTTTTTTGCGAGTGAACGGACAATTTATTACACTTATCTAAACTGCAATATTCGAGTTTATTTCTAAGAGTTCAAGTTTTTGTAGGCGCATTTTTGCTGCAACGGGTTTCAATATTCATTTACTCACCTACAAATTAACGATATTTCGTAAGCCGTATTGAGGAATGGTACTCCATTTTTCAATTAATAGTGATGTGATAAATATACCTACCAACCGATATCCGTCGATGACTAATAAAACCACGTTTACGTAAATAAAAAAAAACTAAAAAAGGAAGGAAAGGTAGCCAATGTAATTACTGGGCATGGAGGGCATATCATCTTAGTCACCAGGATGGCAAACGCACTTGCGGTGTTTAGTGATTTACACTTAATATTGCAAGTGTCTATAGGCGGCGGTGACCACTTAACATCACCGTGGTGGGCCGCAAGCTTGTTTGCCATCTCGTAACATAAAAAAAACTTTAATAATGTCTAATTTACGGTAACTGTCTACTATTGAGACAGCAACAATTTTTTTGGATTACTTCTTCAATATTTTTTTTCTGTTTTAACCTACCTACAACAAATTCACTGTTTTCTATTTTGTGTAAGAAGAAAGTTTTATAGATAGGTATTAACATATTAAATAATTGCAAAACAACATACAACTTATGTAGAACAAATAAAAAAATTTATAAAATTACCATTATTTTTTTTAATCTAAGTATGTTGGTATTATCATAAAACGGTCATGCACCGCAGTAAAATAATTTAAAATAACGGATACAATATATAAGGTCTGATCTAGAGACCTTATATATTGTATCCGTTATTTTAAATTCTCTAGCTAGGGACTGTTAGGACCGACACAGGTGAGCCATTAAAGTGTAAAAAATTCAATATTTACCCGACGAATTCCGACGGCTCGTGCGCGCACGCATACTTATTCGACGCGCCCGTGCCTGTCTACCGTGTAATTGTCTAAAGGTATTTTCAGCGACATCGCTATTCCATAATCCTGAGATAAATAAAAAAGAATTCTAATGATATATCTACCTTAAGGACAAGGAAGCATTCTATTCTATTCTATTCTTAATTAATGGCATCGCGTCGCATTAAGCGTACGCATTTTGGCAATGTCAAGTGGAAATGTAACTCAAGTAATAGAAATTGTACGGTTGATTGAGGTTAAAAATGGAGTCTCTCAACACGTGTTTTTACAACAAGAACTCGGGAGAAACTCCAAGGAAGCATTTCACGCCGTCGTGGTGGAGTGGTCAGTATAGCTGGCTTCACATCAAGCGGTCCGGGTTCGAATCCTGGTAGCGGCAAATGTTTGTGTGACGAACACGAATGTTTGTTTGCGAGTCATGGTTGTTTATATATTTATTTAAGTTTATTTATAAAAATATCTAAAATTATTATGTATATTAAAAAAAAAGTCCGTTATCTAGTATCCGTAACACAAGTTCTTAATGATACTTACTTCGGGCTAGATAATTGGTGTGAGCGTGAAAATATATTATTATATTATATTATTATTTGGTATTCTTGATGATATTTGAACGCGAAACGCAGTTCATCCGAAATCCTCAATAGAGGGAGGAAGCTGCTATCTCACAGTAGTTAAGACAGTGATAGCAAGCCATATGGACTTAAAATAGGCTACCAAGCAAAAATTTGTACCCTCCTGGGTGTCAGACCAAAAATCTCGGGATCTAAAACCACGACGAACAAGACAAATACATTATGCTTGCTAATTTTAGTCTTACAATGCGTCTTTCTTTGATTTCAGATACTATCAGTATGTCATAGTCATGTTTTTGACGATATTATAATAACTTGAACCTATATTAATTTTGGAGTAATTGTTATATTATTTATTTAAATTTTTATATTTTAATTTCTGTATACTTATATCGCAAGTTACTCCAATTAATAAAGGGAGTAATTACTCCAATATTAAATGGTAGGTGTTCAAGTTATACTGTTATCGTCAAGAAACATGAATGCTGATTTATATCGCAAGCTCTGTAAAACAAGAAGATAAAACAAGAATTATATAAATAATAATAAAGAAAATAACCCTTGACCACCGGTAGCCGGGACCCTGATCTTGCTACCGATGGGCAACTGCATTTTTATATTTTTAAATGTTATATTTTTTAATGTTATACATTGTAAAAATTTAATATTTAGAAGTATAATTTTGTATGTGTTTTAAAAGAAATAAAGAAAATAATAGATAAGTAATAATATAATATATTTCTACGCTCACACCAATTATCTAGCCCAAATTAAGTATCATTAAGAACTTGTGTTATGAATACTAGATAACAAACAATTTTAACACACAAACAAACAACAAACACAACACGGACAAATTTAATATACTTATTAGTATAGATATTTTTATAAACAAACTGAAATAAATACAAAAACAGCTTGGAAACAACCATGACTCGTGAACAAATGTTGGTAGGTATTCATTATACAAACATTTGCTCCTCGAACCCAGACCGCTTGATGTGTAGGCGGCGTTATTGACCACTCCACCACAGCGACGAAAATGAGGTAAACATTCCAGAATGCTTGAAAAAGAAAGAAAAACTACGCTACAACTTACATAATAGCACCACGTAACTTTCTCTATCGCCTGGCAGGTAGAATGTCCCATCGAAATTATCTGTCTTTTTTTTAAATATAAGTATTTTTAATCATAAATAATATCCTGTTAAAATTTCAAGTTGCCTCAAACACATTATTTTCAATAATATATTTTTTGCCAGCCTTTTTCTATATAAAAAAAAGATATTTATCACGTTTATCTTAAATAATAGCCAAAAGTTCCTCAGAAGTCTCAAGAACTTCACCATAATATAGGTATTGGATTTTAGTATGACCTCCAATATAAAAAATCTAATGAATCATTTCTATGTTATCAGTATTAAATAGTGGAATTCGGTGACCGCATTATCTGTCGGTCCAATTTGAATTCAGTTCTTAAAAAGGTAGGCTAGTCTTGAGTTTGACTTTATTTATTGCCTAGTTGCTAAAAAACGAGTCTAAACAATATTTAAATCAGCGTTAATGTCCTATAATGTATAGTTTTATTTTTGATCAAAACAATTTATAATGCTGGTTACACACATCACATAAACAATTTAAATTGATACACTAAGTGACCCTTGCACAATATGTGATACAAGATCGATAAATATTTGTCCAAGACAGTTTGGTCAAACGAAGGTTAAGAGTAAGTAATACTAATACCTACTGATCAAATCGGAACGGATGTCAAACTAGATTTTTTTACCGCTAATAAACGTATTCCACTTGAGACTAATTGACATTTACTGATAAATATTTTAAGACTGCAATGTAATTACGATTTGGAAAAGGAAATAATAAATTTGTACAACGGAGGAAGAGGATATCGCTTCGAGGATACACTTTCACATTTTAAGCTCATTTATTAAACTGTAACATTTGCTTACTAATCGTGTTAAAAATTGATATATTTTTTAAAGCAATATATATAATATAATATTTGACTATAGCTACACTAAGTACGAGTAACCTTTTCTATACTGAAAGTAAGGTGCATTATTACAATCCAATTATTAAACCACCAAACAACAAATATTATGTCACATATATTTCCCCAATTCGCTTTATTATATAGTTGGAGGTTATTATCTACTTAAACAACAGGTTTCAATTCAATAATTCTCTCCACTATAATAAAAAAATAATGATAATGACAAAACAAGCGTAAATTGAATTTACAAAAACAGATTTGATTGATTATTTCACGCAAAAACATGTCAATGAAAAGTATACACACTTTGCTTTTCCGCGAAATTGCATGGAGCATGTCAAAACAACGTCGTTATTCGAAATTTCATGATCACCCTGACCAATAAATAGAACAAGCTTAAAGAGGCTTCGAGAGCATGTGTGCTCATTACGTAGTTCATTTATGATAATTAAGCATAAAAGTCCGGTGCAATATTGATATACGTAAGTAGGTAACTAATATATAGATATACCTATTCCTTAATACGTGGAAAGATTTTCTACTACTTTTAGGAGATTAGGGACACTTGATTTTCAAGCTAAACTAAGGCTTCTTGTAAGAATGTTAGTATACTAAAGTTATTCATCATCATCATCATGACAGCCGAGAGACGCCCACCGCTGGACAGCCTTTTTTTGTCTGAAAGATTTTATATCTGTCTTGTGTAATGGAGTCCACAGCAAGATTATGTTGGACTCTCTGTATAGCAGAGACTGCAGCCTACAACCAAAACAGACAGTATTTCGCGAGTTATCGTCATGTCATATGTTCAGTACGGGAACCTAAATTTCTTCACGATACTGAATGACGGTGGCCCAATTTCGTGGCCTTGGAAAGACTTTAGGAGTGAATATCCGCGGAATACTTTGGATATTCACTTGTACCACATGTCGGGAGAAGATGAAACGCAAGCGACGGAGACCCATTCCGTCGCTCGCCTCCCCGTTCCCATGGGATGATGTGCGATGTTCATTTGCCTCCTCCGACCCGTACACCGTCGGGCTGTTGGACAGCCTCCCCCAAGGATCTCCAAATCAATCGACCCTGCGCTGCTTGCATCCAGCGGCTTCCAGCGACCTAAAGATAGTATTTATCTGCAAATATACGTTTTATTTATCAAAAATTTTGATTTCTCGTGAAAATACTGATTGCACAATAAAAATGCTTGCTTTAAAAAAATGTTTTGGCAACGATTTGATAAGTTTTCTAATATGCCATCAAATATACCTACTCAACTAAGGTTATCGAGAGATATACGTAGGTACTGTCAGGAAAATGTATACTAAGATTAAGAAACGCCTAATCTACTGATATAAGTGCTAAAACATATCTTCCTAACCTCCTGCGTAGGTACTCCCACAGCAATCTCGTCATCTCTTAATGTTGTATAACATGCGATTCACGTATTTTTTTCACTTTCACGCGATGCTAAGAAAGGAAAGGATTACCCAAATGATAAGTCTGAATTGCTTTAATTCTAGGCACGTCTCCGTTGGTCGGTTAGTGCCCCTAATCGGGAGGAGGCAACCATATTTGTACTGAGATGCTGTACACGAGATAAAGAATTGCTTGATGACAATACGTTATGCTGAAAGACGTACCTATTAGTCTTATGGTATAGCTTAATTGAATCCCATTGTCTCCAATAGTATGATATTTCTAATGGGCCCAGTTACAGTTTTCAAACTCACTGTAAAAGTAGGTACTATTTATTGGTTTGTATAGTTCATTTCATTTTTAATCTACCTACCGTAGCCTTCTGCTTGTTTACCCTTATTTATACGGTAGGTATATAAAATTAAAATATGTTGGGTTAATCTGCTGACCTTTGTCCACAGAAAGTGGTGTGATGTTGATATGGTTGATGCCCAAACATCATCATCATCAATTAGGTATGTTTTTTTTAAATATAGGGGAAAGTGGTACAAAATGATCCCTCGAGGTAAAATGATCCCCGGCTGTTTTACCGACTTAATGGTGAAATCTAGGATATTTTAAGTGAATTTCCTGCTCCTGCAGCCAAGCAGGGCAATGTCTATCAGTGTCATGGCGTTGTTGACAGTGGGAAATTTTTTATCACATAATATTCAAAATTACTGTGCTTAATCTAAGGTATGCCACTATTTGAAACTATGTAGCTTTACTCCACGTATATTTTATGTTACAGGGGTGTTGGTGTCAGTTTTTGTAACTATTTGGCAATGGAATTAACAGTCTTTTATTACATTATTCAATGAACATAGGTCGTGTTTTGATGTTTTTCTTTAATAGGGCATTTGAGGCAAAACGATCCCTTCATAGGGTGGCTAAAATGATCCCAGGATCATTTTACCCCATGGTACCTACTTCCGATCGTGTTTTAGCTAACTATAAAAACATGTCTATATTTTTAATTTGAAGTATTTTTTTGCACAATTATAACTTAAATGTACGAGTTATTATAACTCGAATCTATAAACCCCGTATTTAATAATATCTTAAGTTTTCATGATAAGTTCATCTTTCTTTTGTTACTAAAAATATGCGGTAGTCTGTTTTATTTTCAGAAATCATGCCGCGAATTCGAATAATCACACGCCATAACTAGAATGAAAACACTATAGATTCCGTAAAAGAGGGCATGCCATTTAAAACCGCCTCCAAACAATTCGCAGTTCCACGGCCCTTAAAAGAAGAGTTAAAGGAAAAAACGTTTACGTTGTGGGGGGCACCAAAGTGTTGGGAAGTAAAAAGAAAGTATTTACCAATGAACAGGAGCTGGAGCTTGTACAACATATAAAAGATAATGAAGAGACGATGTACGTTGTACGTTTAAAGCCAAAGATACTAGTTAAAAATCTACTGGTCACCAATAATACTATTAAACTGCAATTATTTTTATAGTCGTTTATGAGAATTAAGAATTTACTGTATGATTATTAAGACTGAGTTGTTTAAAATTGTTACCTAAACTGAATATATAATAAAACTACCAAAAAATATTATTGAATGTTTTATTTCTTCCTTGACTTTTAAATAGTGGAGTAATATGATCCCCGAATCATTTTACCCGCACTCTAGGGATCATTTTGGACACAGGGGTGTACAAAATGATCCTTTAGTAGACCTTCACGAAAAAGAATATAAAAATTATACCAGATGGCTTACGCGATGCAAGGCTTACTCTATTTGTACTTCAATAGAATAGCTACCGCTTAACTATTTTTAGTTTGGGAAAAAGTTGCATACAGTCGTTTTCCCTTAAGGGGATCATTTTGTACCACCTTCCCCTAAAGTTCTACGCTGTGTATTACGATGAGGAGATAGTTCTATAAACAGTTATCATAAAACAATACGTGATAATTTGTGATAATCAAATTTTAATGCAAGCACTTCGAGATTGAAGAGACAAAATCAAGTATATCGTATATACATCAGACGCGACAATTAAGAAAAAAATTGCACAAGAATATACAACTGCAATAGTTGTTACTAATACGAGTATGAATGACGCACAGTTTAATAACATGTGAATATGTGTTTTTTAAGAACAGTTTATATGTAAAGTAAGGTACTTAAATATTATGATAATGTTACGTCACATGTACAACTGAGACAATTTCAACTAAAATAATTTCACAGCACACACAGGGTATGAATAATTTTAGCATGCCTTCTCAGTTCAATACATCTCATTTTCAGTTAATTTTATTTGGTTTAAATTTTATATTTGGCTTCGTGGTTACGACAGACAAAAAGGTTTTCTACTTATGTGGTCAAAGGTAAAAGTCATGCATATCTATGTCGATATCTTTACTAGTTATAAAGAGGAAAGATTTGTATGTTTGTAACGAAAAAACTCAAAAACAATTAGACCGATTTCAATAATTATTTCACCATTAAAATGCTACATTGAGTACCATAGGCAAAAAACTTGCTCATTGAATTTCGTTGTATCAATGTTTACTTATTTTATAGGCTTTGTGAAACTTTAGCACGCCTCAATCGTACACATAAACTTATTTACGTTAATCATAGAGATAAGACTGTCATATAAAATGTATGATTATTAGTTTCTAGAATATAAACGAGTTTAAAAAATTGCTACACGTTTATAAATAAATCAGTTGCAAAATTGGAAATGATTATGTTTGAAGAACAGTTCATTCGCGTGTTAATATTTTACAACGAAAATAATATACCTATTCTGTATTGTTGAAGGAATTGTTCTTTAGTTATTTAAATACTTTAACATTACTTATTTGTTAGCTACTTTTAACTTAATTATTAGTTACAAACACAGATTTAATAATACAAGGAGATAGGCCAAGCCGGCGTTTAACTGGCGACAAGTGTATGCCCTGTGGGCATACATTTCCGCCACTTCGCAATTTCGCATTCCGAAAAAGTCAAGTGAATACGTAACTCAGCGATTTGGCCGATCTCCTTTGCGGCTGTGCTTAACTTTCATCGCTTCGCAGTCCTTAAGACGCTCGCAATGAATAGTGTATATTACAGAATGCTCAACTAGAACCATGTTATGTAGTACGGCCGCTGATCGCGACACTCGGTCTTCCTATGAACTCGGCGATTCGACCGATCTCGTTAGATTGATATATCTGTGGTTACAAATGTCCAAAACTTTAAATAACACAACGATAAATTATGAGCTTATATTCAATTTTAAATTTTAGAAAAATTAAAATTAATTGGCAAAAGTAAATAGCGTGCTATTTCTCTAAAAGTATTTCTTTTACCTATTTACTACTTTTAGATACTAATTGAACATAATATTCCACTACTATAATATTGGAAATATCTAATATGTCAAAATTACCTATCTATCCAATAATAATTACCTAGTCACGAAACTACCATCACATTTACCGTAGCGGCTGTGGCAGTAAGTTACTCGTGACATGACATATGATTTAGATATTAAATTGGCTTACTGATAAGCTTATTAATATTTTAACTATTTGAATTAATGAGTCTATAATGTTGCACAATTACCCGTATTAGTCAATACACACTTCAAGTTCATTTAGGTGAAAGTAGTCATTGTTCCTTAAATAACATTAAGGGGAACATAAAAATAATATTAAAATAGCTATTGCTGTGCGTTGCTAGCGATATAACGTATGCTTATTCTACAATTTGTAGAAGTAGGTACCTAGATGCCATCTAAGATGATACAATAAATATTAAAAGATAACAAATTAATTCTTTGATTTTAATGAAACTGCGTTCAACAGCCTTAATAAATCGCACCGTAATTGCAAGTCAATAACCTATTTGTCATCGATCTTAAATAGATCTTACAAAGAGGTGTTAACTAACAACGTCCGAGAGGTCTATTGTATTTAAATTAAATGGCACCTTACGTAACCTAAGTTACAGGTGTTTTCTCAGCTGTTTCCAGTGATGAAGATAATATCAGTGATAGTAAAGAATAATGATCCTCTACCAACAAGAGCATGGATGGTATAACTTTGTTGCAAAAATTACTTAGATTCGCTTACGATATATTTTTTCCGGAACATTGTTACAACTTTTTTGAAATGTAGAAATTACTCTTTTTAAAGATAATCATCAAAGCAATAAAAACAAGTTTATTTTTTAAATCAGAAATGTTATTGACTTAGGAAAACAGTTGGGAGCAGTATGTACCATGAGAAAGAAGGATAAAGATAGATGGCAATTAATGCACTGGTTACATAAGCAAATATAGATATTTCTGAAATGCCCCAACCAAAAAATTATAGATGCCAAATTATCAAGTGTCAAACACCGCTGAAGGAAAGCGTATTTATCATGACTTCTCCATCCAGTAGAAAACTGATGTCTATCAGTTTTCTACTAGAGGCATTTTGGAGAGTGCGACGGTATTATAAGAGGTCCGTCAGCTCTATTAAATTATCAAGACACAAAAGGCACGTTAAGTTACTACTCTAATGTTTTTGATGTCCTAACCATCCGGTTTCATAATAGGAGCAGCTAAGGAGTGGAAACCTGTTGATACAAACGAGCCCGGCTGATTCGTTCTCTGAACAATATAATGTCGTTAATCTTTTGGTAACATTATAACTTTTGATCTTCCATCAAAGCTAGAGTGAACATGCTACTTCTATGTATGCATCTAGCATCGTAGTCCGACTAGTAGTCCCCATATATAAGATTAGGTGAGAGAGACTTGACAAATGCTTGCCTATTCATAATAATAAATAAATGTCCTATAATATATTTTAAGCTATAACACTCAAAAACTAATAAATAATTTCAATGCCTTTGTACTTCAATGAGAGATACGGTAAAGCATTCGTGGTAGAGGGATATGCGACGTTAGTTGCAAGCAGCCTTAGATTTTAAATAAATTACTAAGCAAATACACATACTTTACTCCGGCAATACAATTTGGTCCGTTTACTCCCAGATACTACTACATATATATGGTGCTTCGAGTCGGATGTATTAGTTTTTTCATTCGAACTCAACTGATGCACTTAACATAATTACCTATACTTATAGCATAAAATTACAAGACTAACATCTTTATTCTTATACAAGTTCAGTAGTTAGTATGACTTCATCATCAGTCAAGAAATTACACTTGTTAGTAAGGAATGAAGAAAATTCAAAAACTAATTGGCAATCTCGTTGCTACTAAAATATTCGTGCGATGAAAAGAAGGTCAATGTCATCTAGAGTTGATCGTAATGCGTCAATACTTGGGATCATATACTTCATAATAAGCTATTCTGAGCTTAATATTTATAGCTATAAGAATGTTTATGTTGTCTTTACTGCAAGTACTGTATACTTGTGAATAAAAATTGTAACGGCCACACCCAAAAACCTGTCTCTAATATGTGTCAACAGCTTCGTAGGTAAACGCATTGGGTACTTTAATTACATTAGTGAGGTTTATTGCATTTAGAAGCGAGAAATGTGGAGCCGTTAGGAGACGTGTGGGCTGTTTTGCATATGTTAGTAAGCAGCGTGTATGGTTTTGTGGGTACTCATTACGGACAACACTTTATTAGGAATCTGTATCATAGAGTCAATTTAAAATTAATAGACAATAAAAATATAACCTTTTACTTTAGACTAATAATCAAAGCTTAAAACGGTCATGTGATGCCAGCAGAGTAGAATAGCATCACCCCATATCCCCAATGGGTGTCGTAGAAGGCGACTAATGGATCAGCAATTGGGTATTAACCACCTTATACTCCGACCATTAATCTGCATTGGTCAAGCGTTGGTAACTACTGCCTAAACCTCCTTCGATGACAAGGAGAGGCATTGTGTCTCAGCACAAATTATAGAGGTTGCTATGATGATGACTAAAGCTTAAAGCTTCTCTCGCGGAATCGTACCCAATATCGAGGTAGCTCGAATTTGGAGCTCCGTAACTTGGTTAGTACATACCTCCACCTTACAGAAGAACACAGTCAAATAACGCTGCATTTTTGTGGTGCTGTATTTCTGTTGGTAAGGGGTTATCCATAAATTACGGCACATGTTAAAGGGGGGGGAGGGTATCACCAGAATGTGACATTGTGTGACACGGGTAGGAGGGGGTCAAAAGTTTTGTGACGTTTCATGTTAAAATTTAAAGTACTAAAACGCGAAATTTATATGTGAATAAAAAAATCTAAAAATTTTCGAACTCGATCTATATTTTTAATACTTTAGCACTCTCGCTATGAGATTATCTATCTTCCAATAACAATCAACTTCTAGAGCGGCGTTGTAGTGCAAGTTAGACACAAAATTCACGAGAGTTCTGGTAAGGGTTTGAGTAGGTTTAAGAAAAAAAAAAGAAAAAATCAAAATAACTGTTTTCTTTTGATTATCTAAATACATGCATAAAATTATAAAATGTGTGACGTCACATCAGGGGGGAGGGGTTCTAAAAATGTGACAACCTGTGACAAGGACGGGGGAGGGGTTAAAAAGTCCTAAAATTCGTGAGACGTAATTTATGGATGGCCCCTAAGAAGGTTGTTGGGAAGGGGATAAGGGTTGGCTAAGGTGACTGCTTACCACCAGGCAGGCTGTATGCTTGTCTACCAATTAAATAACATAAAAGAATTATGGCTAGGCAGAGAGCGAAGCTAGAATAGAATAGAATATTACTTTATTGAACATCAACCAGTTATAAAAAATACAGTGGATAACGCTAAAAAAATTTGTACAAAGGGCGACCTTATCACTAAAAGTACAAAATTTGAGTTAAGTTGGCAACGTATCAATACAATTATACTATATAATAATAATATAATAGAACAATAATATATACAACATACTAAATACTTAATGTTCTCTTAGATTAGTTTTATTTATACTAAATACTTATTATACGCTAACACTAATAATAATAAATACTAATACATAAACACATATGAATATTATATAACTATAAGGATTAATATTCAGTAATAAGGGAGCCCTTTAAATCTACTTCACCCTCCCTGCACCCTCCCTGCAACCCTGTGGACCCGACACCCGCACGGTGAATCTTTTCAAAGCTAAGAGTCTTTCCTCTGGTTGGTTTTCTTGTTTGCAAAGGTTAATTACTGAAATTAAAAAAAATATGGAATTAAATGAGGATATCAGATCCAATATTGTGTATGTTTGTATTACATATACATCCCGTCAGTTGAAATTGTGAACGTGATTAAGTCAATTGAGTTCAGCAATAATTATTGAGTATATTTTACTAACAATTTTATATTATTTACGTAGCGCTGTTGGTATGGGAACATAACTACTTAGTTATTACAGTAATATGTATTGCATTATCGACATTTTCATGCCTGTAATTTATGTCTCTATGATTATTTGTGCTTATTTGGCTAGATAGGCAGTTGGAACAATCACTATTATCTATTATGTCATTACTCGAGTCTAACCAACATTTGTCAGGCGGACCTGTGTTCTGATTTTCGTTGTATATTTAATTGCAAGCCCATGTGTTTTGTCTATCACATTAATGCTTAAACTATTAGCAAGTGTCGGCCTTATTGAATTCTGTGATTAATGGTCAGAAGTGGTTAGAGTCGGACATTGCGACATATGTGATAACAGCTGCCTAGCTCAAGGACCTACAAGTTACAAGAAAGCTATTAAGCAATTTTTTTTGTTTATATTAGGTCTTTACCCATGAAATTATCGATTTTTTTTCTTACACGCTATTGTTAACTTCCATGATTCTAAATAAACTCAAATTCTATTAAGGATTCTGGGTCAAGCTCGCTTTTGATTCTATATTCTTAATCTGCTATCGCCATCTTCCTTTTTAAATTTTGTCACAAATTCCTATTTGAAGGAAAACAATACTCTTCAACATGTTTTATAAAGATTTAACTTGTACTTTTTGTGTCGATGTACAAAGTGCATTTATATTATTATTATTACTAACCGCCATATAAATAACATCCTTGTAAATAGCATGCAAATAACAACACAGAACGGTCCTTAGACGTAGTCTAATTATTTCATATTTGCAAATAAAACACAATGGAAAGTACTGCAATAATACCTACAAGCGAACCCACACCCAAAGAGATTGACCTCGGTCCATATTACAATTTGAAATGCGTGCGAGTTATTCTAAAGCAGCTTATCAGTTGTTCTTGAAACACGCGTTTGCAATATGTATTTGTTTCATTAATTATCCCGGCTTCGTAGCATGACAGTACAATAATTAGTCAGTAGGTTTAATTAATGTTTTGATTTCGCATTACATTGCTTTAAAATAAATTAAACTATTTGGATAACATTTTTTATTTTATCATATAAAATTTCCACACCCTTGTGTTTCAAATTATTTTTTAAACTTCAATCTTATCTGATGGTAAGTGATGATAATTTATTTATTTATTTACACTTTATTGTACACCAACAAATTCAATACAATATACAAAAAAAAAATGGTACCAACGAATTAGGAATGATATAGAACACGAACCCCGTAAAAAAAATGTTTTTTTTTTACAAAAAAAGGTCAAGCAATTTATTCTATTCCGCCTGATGGTAAGCAGAAGTGGAGTCCAAATGCGAAGCTAGCAAGTGTGAGGGATAAACCGCCAAGTTAAGAAGAAAGAGGAAGCGCGCTTCGACCAGGGGGGCTATTCGCTATCTTTTTTTGACAGTTGAAAGTAATGATCACTGAGCGAATTACGTGTTTATTGCTGTTTTACGCGACAAGGGCCATAATAGCGTGTCGTGTAAAACAGCAATGGATGTGTAATTCACTCGGTGATCATCACTTTCAACTGGCAAAAAAAGTTAGGGAATAGGCCTACTGAACTCTCAGCCACAGAGGGACTGACTAATCTAGTCACCAACTACTGGAACCCTATACCATCATTATGGTGACAGGGTTTGAAAAGATGGAGGTAGGTAGCTAATTTTAAAATAAGCCCTACCTCCAAACAAACTGATAGTGCAAACTTGCAGCTTCCTGGGGCCGAACTCGGGACGTAAGGTTCGAGACCGGTGGTTAAACCACTACAGATGAGGTTAAAAATTAATATTCCAAACTTTAATAAACTAAATAATTAACTTATAACTAAAGTTATGAACAAAATATACTAAAGTTTCAAATAATATTTTACTTGCGAAATATTTAAATGTAGGTAATAAATAAAATTTCGTGTTTTAAAAGTATAATTACGTAACCTTTTTTATGCAACCACATGACAAACAAGCTGACGGTCCACCTGGTGGCTGGTAAGTGGATACCGTCGCTTCGACACCTGCTTACAAGGAAAAAAATCACTATTTGGTGCGCTGTCATTATGAGGCCTAATGTGAAATGCCTTCCATACCCAGTTATTACACTGGCTACCTTTCCCTTTAATCCGGAACATAGCAAACTGTTTCACGGCTGAAATAGGAAAGGTGGCCTGTATGTAGGGTCGTTTGGGTAGGTATAACAACCCAGACGACCCTACATACAAGCCTACCACCTAGTAAAACCTATATAGTTCTTCTTCTCTCTATATTGAGTCCAGTGTACAGATTCCCACTTTCTTTGTATGTGTGACAGTTAAAGTCTATCTAGAATTATCTACAATAATAGTCAATTATTTTTTTTTCTAATTGAATACAGACAAAAAGAAACAAATTCGAAATACAATAAGTACTTAAAAAAATAATCAATGAATTGCTAATTAAATTATCCATATTAATAGTTTAAAATAAAATAATTAATATTAAAATTTATATTTAAAAACAAAAAAGAAATCGGGTAATTCCGAGCTGATAAGTGTGCTACGACCTTTAACTTTACTAACATAAAAAAGTCAACCAATGTTGAAGACTGTAATAGTTGTCTTCGTAAAATTTCTGTATTTTGTTAAAAGCTAAATTATGCCTGCAGTCTATTTTCAAAGATACAGTGCCAATTTAAACTTAGGATTTATTAGCAAGTGCTTTTAGTCGGCAAACATACACTCACAAATACGCAAGTCGTGACCAGCAAATTTCTATGACAAGAATGTTTTGATACCGTCACGAGATTGAGACCATGTCGAAACGACCAACAATAGGAACAACGTGAAACGTATCTGATGGAGACATCAATGTAATATGCGTCTTCATACGCTTTGTCTCCGATTACTTTGTATTGCCAAAGTTAGTGATTGCGTGAGCATTGATTGTGCACTTGTTTTTAAAATCTTCGTTAAGTGGTACATAAAAAAGTAATAATAATAATAATATAATAATATATTTTCACGCTCACACCAATTATCTAGCCCGAAGTAAGTATCATTAAGAACTTGTGTTACGGATACTAGATAACGGACCTTTTTTTTTTTTTTTTTTTTTTTTAAAAAAAAGTATGGTTAATGAGGCCGGCAGTGGAGTACATTTAATAACAAATTAGTTCGATACATTACTGAATGAATCAAAAGGTACCCTGGTTTGTTTTGGCATGTGCCAATTTTGTTTAATTACGTAACAGGATGTAAAACTCTTTTTTGCTTGTTCTGAATATGAAATCAAAGGATAAGGACACGAGGTAGGTAAGGTAAAGAAGAACCTACCGTTGCTACCATTTTAGGAAGCTTGGAAAAAATCTTAAAAACTCATTTTGTAGAAATAATTCAAGAAGAAATAATAGACTGCATTAAATTTTATTTTGATCCGTGAAAGAGCTTTTAAGTTTTAGGGGTGAATCTAAGTGGATGCTTACTCATTATGATGTAGGATGTAGGTAAACAATTTATGAGCCGAGGGGAGAAGAAGGATTTATGGGTGCGTATTTTCTTACATAACTTTTCGATTCCTCTCATTGGAGGTCCGAAAATATTTCTCATACCATTTAAAACCATAATGATCATTCTTCATAAAAAATTTAAAAACCACAAATGCATAATCATTGAAATTCATAATATCATTAATCATACATTTTTGGCGAGTCTAGCGTTTTATGCACCTACATGGCTAGGTGATTAAAACAATAACCCTAACCTACCCGGTTAGGGTTATTTTTTTTATGATTAGGCGGAGTGCACTGTTTTAGTAAACAACGAGGTATTAACAGTATTAATAAAAAAAATATGATCACTAACTGTTATGAGCTCCGTTGGTAGTAATAAAAATGTATGAATAAAATAGTATTAAAAATTAAATTATGAAGAGTGATTATTATGAACACAAATCGGTAGTAAGACAAAGAATAGGATTTAGAATATTATGTGAGCCAATATGGACCCAGGGTTTCTATGTGACTTCTAAGCTAGTATTTTGTTCCATAAAGTCTTTGTCATAAATGGGTATTTGTGAAAGATTAACATAATTTGAAATTGAAATTCAAACAGATTAACTAACTTTAACATGTCAAAAAATAAAAATAAATAGATGTTATCGCACGTATAAACTCATTGTTTTATCACGAAACCCCGATGACCCACGCAACAATGCCTTGCGAATTGCATAACATCGTCCAAGTTTTCTATTAAGAAACTAGTTCACATCAATCTCTTTGCTAACTGCTGTGTTTCTTACAAAATAAGGAAAAATTTACCAATTTTATAAAGATCCCCAAAAACGGCTTTTTCGCGGTATTTTGATCAAAGGCATTTAGCAAATCTCGAAATAGATTCTAAAATATACTTACCTACATTGCTTAAAAGATTCGACTCTCCTACGGCGATCCGCTGCCCGCTACTCTTAGAAAAATAAGCATTTACTATACAAGTTGGTCTCTCTCTCGGTTTAGGCATTCCTGACTCCGGCCTCCATTACTAGCCAAGTCAATGAATGTTATGAAAGCCGGAGCTAAAAATTTTTTGAATATGTTTTGCAGTACCACGTTGAGAAATCAGCTTAGTTGCTATGATGTGACTCATCATCATTATTTCATTTTCGCCAGCAGAGAGACACCCACTGTTGGACATAGGCCTCCCCCAAGGATCTCCAACGCGATCGGTCTTGCGCTGCCCGCATCCAGCGGCTTCCCGCGACCTTCACCAGATCGTCGGTCCATCTTGTGGGGGGCCTACCAACGCTGCGTCTCCCGGTACGCGGCCGCCAGCCGAGGACCTCTCCGCCCCAATGGCCGTCAGTCGTTCATCGCAATGTGTCCTGCCCACTTAAGGTTCGCAATTCTTTGGGTTCTATGTGACTCTAGCTAGGCATAGAATATAACTATTTAATTTGATTTAACAGCGTTCAATTCACCCAGTTTCCGTTTTGAAAGTTTCAGGATCTCCATATTTTCTTTCATTCTGTTGAGAAATGAGTTTTATATCTACAATAATTGTCCATATATTCTCATAATTGTGGTCATCACTAGCCGACCTATTGACTACTATTTAGAGGCACTGCATTAGGCCTTTTTTATATTTGGTTGACAAGCATCGTATGTCCTCATAATAAATTTAAGAGAATCTTGAGATAAATATACAGTTGGGGATCTTAATTTGACTCCTTAACTTGATCTCAAATTTATTCTAGACGAGATGAAGACCTTCCCTGATTCCATTTTTCCATTATTTCTTATGACAATTTAATTCAACAAGTTTCGATTATGTAATGCATCTTGTTACATCTTGTAGGCTACAACTGTCCGTATAATTAAAATTTACGATGTGTTTATTTTTTTACTATAAGATATCGTGTGACAAGCTTTTCGCTTTGAATGTTGTAACTTTAGAAATGAGAAACAGGATTTATTGTAGGTGCTTCGATCATCACTTGATTTAGTATTTTCATAAGAGTCTTGATGCGATACAACTATATATACTACATACTTTCAAAGTTTTCTAAAAGTTTTGAGGGATTGTTTTAATAAAGTGTGAGTGTTGTTAATGAATCAACTAAGTTCGCGGTTGGTACTTGGATGGATGACCACAATTCTTTAAATCTTCATCTGTACTTTGGAGTGCCATTTTATGTAAGGTTTATAGCTCCGCGGTTGTCAGTGGAGCAAGAAAACGAGCAATTCATAACCAAATAACGTTAATCTTTTATTACGCAGTCAGCATCTATAACCAAATAACGTTAATCTTTTATTACGTGATTTTTTTATTTTATCAGTGCTGTATAAAAAAAGGTTTTTTTTCCAAGACAAGACAAGAGTGGCCAAAGAACCGCTGAACCACATTCTAACTTCAACAATATTATATGTAGGTAGGTATACAGAATTGTCCTGTAATACACCAAGGACCTTCAAACCATTTGAAGATCTCATCAACGCAAACAACTTTTTCTATTGAAGCAACTCTGAAATCGCGAAAAATATTTAAGCTGTTCCATACAATTTACAAACGAACTTGTCTGAAATGTATGGAACAGTAGATTTTTCCTTCACGATTCCAGTTTTGCTTCGATAGAAAAAGTTGTTTGTATTGATGTATTGATTGGATCTTTAAATGGTTTGAAGGTGTATGGTGTATTACAAATAAGCCTGTAGAATGTAAGTACCGATCAAATAGTTTCAAAAGATTCAATACTGCATAAAAATGTTATTGCACTTAGCAACAGATTAAATCGTGCAATTCATACCACACGCGTTTACAAGGAGCTCGGATACAATGGCGCATGTGTAATGCATGCACATGCTTTGGTGCAATTATGAATGTCGCACGAAAGCATTCCGGACTCCACCTGTGACCCAGGTCCCTTGTATCAAGATCTGAGGTGTGGCCAACGAACAAATATTTGAGAGCTAGCACGCAACACTGTCATGTGATAATAAATTCTATAAAGAGATATCGAAATGGGCAAAATACGCATTGAATTCACATTGATGAGCAACTAGCTATTACTCGAAAGGTTATTTAAAAACAGGAATATTTGAAATCACAATTATCGTCGCCAAATTGTCATTTTCATGCATTAAATTCTTCACGTACAAAGCTCAAAGCGTTGATGGAATACATTGGCCAATTGAAGCGTTCTAGTTATTATTTATCAATTCTTCTCACCTTCACCTTCAAAATAACATTTCAAAGTTCTTAGCGTACAGTCAACACCACATCAGGTTACCACAAACTGTAAAAAATCCAATCGATTTCGCGCGTTCGCAATCGCCATCATATCTATCTACGATTAAGGTTAAAAATCAATTGGAGAAATTGGACAGTTTTTGAGTCTGTAGTACATAATGGTATCTTATATAATTACATAATGTATACATACATATACATATGAGAAACAGCATTCAGTATCAAAGTGATTATGTCATTGTTTTCGTTTCTTTTCGACTTGTAAGCAATTGATCAAAGTTGTTCGTTTTTGATTAAATCTTTTGTTTTATTTGTATGCTCATTGATTGAAAACATTTCGGTCGCAGAACCGAGTATTGAAATACCTGTAAGTAAAACGTGGGCGATAACTCCCTTTTGTAGAAGAAATATACTAAACTAGTGGTGGCCCGTGGCTTCGCTCTGGTTAATGTCGGTTATTATATAGCCTTCCTCGATAAATGGACTATCCAACACAAAAATAATTTTTCAATACGAATCAATTCCTGAGAGAAGCGGGATAGCGGGTTCAACCAAACAAACTGTCCAGCTTTATAATATTGAGTATAGATAAACATGGCAATAGCTACTTTAAATTTGGGACAGATGGTATGCGACGAAAGAGACGAAAACTCGAAGGTTGATAAGCACATCCCGTGGACGTTTCGGTGGCAATGTGTACCCAAACACAACAAAGGGGTTAGGAGGGGTCGTTTTGACGTGACAACGTCTTATAATTCGATAGAGCCGGCTGCACGCACGAAAAAACATGACGTCATGCGGCGTTACCTCGCTCTGAATCTAATTCTCTAATTTGAATTTGGAATTATGTTCTTTAAAATTTAAACTTTCAATGGTACCAAAACCAGCCAGATACAAATAGTATAGCCAAAGAGATTTTATTACAAGTTTATTCATACTATAATGCGAAATCTATTAAACAAATGAAATTAAATTTTTCTTTTGAAAAATGCTACCATTCCATCAGTATTTTCTTAACGTTGTCACGTTCAACTATCGTCAGTAAACCGACTTTACAGACAACCAATTTTTTTTACTTATGGCGGGTTTCAATAACATAACTACCGACAGTTTTATGGCAACGGTAGAATTTTGACATGTAGGATATCTATCAAATTCTTATTCCTAATAAGCAAAAGTGTAGATAGATAAGTTATTGAAACCGGTCATTAATAGTGGTTAGGGGGTGACTTTAGGGGACACATGCCGAATCGACCTGTCAATGTAGCAGTCAGTGCAGTACGGGTCGTAAGTGGATTTTCTATCGTCATACATAACGCTTGCTAAGCACATAAGGGCCGGCATTAATCGGCACAGCGGTAAAATCGAATAATATAAATGAATGTTCGGGAATTACAGCACATAAAACACAGCCTCCAAATTGCACGAACCAACAAATCGGATAGGATAGGAATCCTATCCGATTTGTTGGTCCGTGAATTTTTAGTAACGATCACGAAAGTTAAGCAACCAAGTGCGCGGTCGGTACTCGGGTGTGACCGAAATTTTTTCAAACCAATTTTCATCCGTGCTTCGGAAGTCACGTTATAAGCTGGTAGTCCCGGGTGTTGTCGAAAGATAGCAGTCGTTCCCAAGGAGCGTTGGTGTCAGACAGGCACACGGATGATTAAGATAGGATAGGAAGGTCTAGCTGGGGTTTAAAATGAGGCCTAACACCAACTAAAACTTTTATATTATGAACTATCCGATGCAAAATGATGAAGCAGTTTGTATTGCAGGCTTTTGTGAAATGCAATGTATTACTTATTTTTAAGCAAAAAAAAAACTATCATAATTATGTGTAAACACCATATTACTTACATAATGTTTACTAGAAAGGAGGAAATATCAACTTCAGTCCAGCTGTTAATATCAAGTAGTCATTCATAAATTTTGTCACATGCTTACTCAAGTTTTACCAGACATATAAAAACAAACTTGTATTACACTATTTTGGGTTACTCTATAGCCCACACACAAAGGCGAATTTTCATAGCACAGGCAAAAATGCTGGACATAAAATGCTGTGCAGACTTAAGGCAAGCATGACTTTATCTTAACATATTATTTGCCTAATCATTATACGTATTACGCTGGCCCATAGATATTGTATTCTGTTCGCTGTGCTCCAAACCCAAATAAAATTGGGATCAGGGTAGACAAATGATAATAACAATAATCATAATAATAATGCCAGGATTGTCCATTGATTTCTTTCCCTGTCGTCTTGTCCCTCAGCCGTCTGGCCTCCTCTGCCGAGGGGTATCCTTCCTTCCCTCGATCTGTCGAGGGACTGGGAAGAGTTTTTATTAATAATCCTTCATAGTAATCCCAATAATTGGTCGTCGTGGTTGTAATTTTGACCAATTGGGTCTTTTATGTCTAACCTTAACACCATAATCAAAAATTTGAACGACACAGAACACTGTATTTTCTTATTGCTCAAGATTGACATCGAAAACAAACTTAAAGTCATTGAATCGTCGACAACAATACAGAATAGGCGTGTTTTTGTAAGTGTTATTATTTGAATTACTCTGCGGATATAGTTCTTACGAATAAAACGACAATTGTTACTTCCCACGTGTATTGTCGTAACTGTACGCAACTCTAAATTGTACCATAAAAAGTCTGGGATAAGTGATAATTACTGTATTTATTAATACTCGTCAAAGCTTAAGTTCTTATTAAACTAAGTTAATGATAATAGTTTTGTACACGATGAATTTTAGTGCATGCATCAGATTTTCTTTAAAATATGAATGTCACACATTTCAATGGTTCTAGGGAGCAACGAATGGTGGTATACTTTAAGGAAAACTACTATAGAAGTCTCAGCTTGTATCATCATCATCATTTATCATTTTGACGCCGTCTTGGTGGAGTGGTCAGTATAGCTGCCTACACATCAAGCGGACAGGGTTCGAGTCCTGGTAGCGGCAAATATTTGTGTGTTGAACACGAATATTTGTTTGCGAGTCATGGTTGTTTAACGTGTATTGTCGTACGTGTTATTTATGTTTATTTATAAAAATATCTAAAATTATTATGTATATTAAAAAAATGACCGTTATCTAGTATCCGTAACACAAGTTCTTAATGATAGTTCTTATAGATTACTTCGGGCTAGATAATTGGTGTGAGCGTGACAATATATTAATATATTATTATATAAACACTGCTTTCACTGTAAGAACAAAATCCAGATCAATTTTTGAAATCTTATTGAAAGCATAGAAATGCGCTATAATACACTTGTTAATAATGAACGTAGAGTTTACCTTATACGACAAGTCTACGATTTCGTCACCGCAACGCGTCTATAATTCTTTTGATGGTAACGTTAACTGTCGGAAGAGAATAATGCTGCTAATATTATTAATATTATTATTATTATATTCTTTAATCAAAACATCTCTACAATGTACACCGTAGACATGAGTGTATGAGATTACATAATTTTACAAAAAAAAACGACTTTTTTTCGTGAGTTAGTGGTTGTATACTTTTATAGATTTATTATCTTTTTACGATAGAAAATAATACATAATACTGTCAGTCGCGTAATCTAAAAAAATCATAAAAAAGCAATGTAATAAACATTTTTATTAGAAAGCTTTAAAAAAGTTTCCTTTCCGCCCAAACAGACCAATCTACAATTTCGTAATACAACATAAGCGCTTAGTTATGTTTATAGGACTAGTGTGTTGCGCAACGGTCGGTTGCTCATGCGCATACTTATATGCCTACAGAACGTTCTTTTATTAGCAAAAGGATTATTTTTAGGAACATTCACTAATATTTTGGGTCTTATTTGATTCTTTACAAAAATAGTTTAGTAAAAATAATCGGACATCGTTCATTATTATTTTTATAACCAAACGAACAGAAGAACTATATGACAGTTGAATAAATCACCAGCATAGCATGTATTAAAAAATATATGGCCAACTCTAGGATAAACCAAGACATATCATGAAAAATCTTAAGGACCTTTAAATATAAGATATGTATTATATAAAAAAAATAACGAAACCATCAGTGAACCAAAAAATAAAAGTCGATATTCCGAACAAATGTTACTTTAAGACTTCTTAGTAGTCCGGACATGTATCTGACTATCAACATTGCGACATGTAACATGTTTATGGAAAGGATGTTAGATCACTGAATATACGTCTCTTTAGTTTGTTTTTTACCACAAAAATAGTCGAATACGTAGTTTTCTATTAGCTTAAAAATTGACGGTCATTGGTCAAGTGCTCGTTTATTTATGATTGATTATTCATAAGTTCACGTAAGTTACATCAAATAAAATCAAAACCCCGAAGAGCAAAAATAACTAGCCACTTACATTAAATGTTATTTTTAATACAGTTGCTCAAAAAGTGGCGTATTGCAGGGACGTATAGCGTTCGGGATGTGGGCTATTACATACTCGTGCTTTTTTTACCTTTCCCGAACTCGTGCGTTCTCTTTCCCAACTGTCAAAATAATGTCTATTGTTATGTTCGAGGTATTATAACTTTTATAAGAAATAAATTATTAGTTAGTTGAGTTTATTGTTTTTATTATTTTATTAAATTGCTTCATTTTTTCGCAACTGTATTAAAATAGTCGTTCAGTACACGTGCGGAACCGTCATTGCAACTTGTTCCGACTGTCAACACTCGCCTTCGGCTGCGCCTCGGCTCGGGTAGACATTTGTCGGAACTCTTTGCAATGACAGCCTTTCCACACTTGTAATGAAAAATACTATTCCTTACCAACTCATAACAGCTCCTTGAAGTCAATGGAACATGGAAGTGTATTCGAGCATAACAACATGTTACGAATTAAGCATTTGATAAGTAAGGTAATAAAAGTAAAAAGTAAGTAATAGAGGTCATGGGAAAACGCTGGATGCGGGCAGCGCTGGTCCGATCGGGTTGGAGATTCTTGGGGCAGGCCTATGTCCAACAGTGGGCGTGTCTCGGTGAAGTGAACAAATGAAGTTTTAATGTGTTAGATAAAACTTTCTTTCTTAAACTTTTGTTCCATTAAGTTATATTTACTTGTTTATGAAATATTGTCGTTTAAGTAGATAATTTTGTAAAAGAAAGTCACTTCTGCCATCTTGAATCTAAATATAGATGTTTTATTCGTAACCAGTATCCCAGAAAACCACGAAAATGATACCCATATTAACATTGCTTTTATTTTTGCTCTTTAGTGTATCGACAACACAAACTATAAATGATTCGGGGGAATTTGGGGCTAGATATTTGGCGTGGGCGGAATGTTAGTATTTTTGGACACTAATAACGTGTAGAAAGTAAATAAATGTTAAAACATAGAGACTTCTATTGACACATGTCATTAAATACCAAATTACGATAGTACAATGTTTGGAGAATTTAATTGTATTCACACGTTTAAACAACAGGTACATTTGGGTCTTCCACAGGTATTATGTAATTTTAGAGAAAGTGGTCTAGTTAGTAGTACTACCTATATTCCTATTATTTATGGACGGGAAAGTCTGTTAGTTAGCTGTCCTAGCTCCAAAATTAAATTTAATGAAAACGCAGTTTATTAGTCTAATGAAGTTTATTTCAAAAAAATAATCAATATCTATTATATTCTTTTTATTCTTATGCAAGGGGCTGAGGCCGTGTCTCAGAGCACTTCGATCCTATGGGATCTTTTGTGCTTCCTCTTTCCTTATCACCTATCCCCGCCAACATCGAAAACATTTTGTATGAGTTTCACGATGTTGGCGTTTGGAATAAGGTATATAAAGTCCTCTGGTTTAGGGTAACCTAAACCCAGGACCTTTAATCGCCTATGGGCTAGTGCATCGTAGTCACATAGTATGTGTTCCATGCTTTCTTCCTCCTCACCACACATTCTACAGATGTCTTTTAGTGGCAAAATGGCCAGTGAAAGCATCTATGAGGTAGCTACCCTTTTAAGGTAGCCTATGTGTGAGGATCCTAAAAATTTCTTTGAGTGTATCAGTCGGTCAAAATAATCAATTACGTGTGAGTATGAAATTTAGCGCTAGTAAAATACACAATGGCAAACACTCTGTTGTGGTAGCATTGGTCACTCATGATGCTTATTTAATGCCAGAAAATATACGGGGTATTATTTTTTAAATACAATAAAAAATATCACCAGTGTAGTTCCCGAACACGAATATTATATAATAACAATATATTTTCACGCTTACACCAAATTATATTAACTAGACCCAAATTAAGTATCATTAAGAACTTTTGTTATGGACACTAGATAATGGACGAACATACATATTAATGTAGATATTTTATAAATAAACTTAAATAAATATATAAGCAACCATGAGTCGTGAAGAAATGTTTGCATCATTTGCCACTAATAGGATTCGAACCCGGACCGCCCGATGTGTAAGCAGCGTTACTGCGACCACTCCGTCACAGTGGTGTCAAAACTACCTCCTCTCATGAGTTGGGTGTCGTAAAATTTGATTGAGGGAATTCCTGAACTGGTGCGAACAGACCAGTGCAACAAGGAGTCACTCGCGCGGTGGCTGCTAGTAAACTCACAAAAGCATTCCCAAGAACGATTGATGTTGAGCTTGCGGCTTCCAATAAAAATGCGAAAATCTATAGCAGTATAGTGACATAATATTAATAATAATAATGACTTGAATAATGTATTTTTTTAATATTTAGAAAGATAGATAGTCCAATTAAAGGCTAACATAGTTAACATTTACTAAAGCGAATGTAATGACACAATGCTTACTAATCTTAAGATAAACTCGATTTCCTTACAGAATGTCCAAACCATTATTACATTTCAAAACTGTTAATAAAATTGGGTTGAAATCAACTTTGCGACCTGCAATTTAAAAATTTTATGCACTCCAATGTCGTTCATCGACACCTAGACAAAACAAATACCGCAAATAGATTACAATACAGTTATTACGAGATAAACCAGACGTTACAAGACCAATTACCGTATAATTCATTGGCACTCTTGCAGTTACATAACGAATATCAATTCTCCATGAGAATTCACTTTGCAACCTTAGTTTTGCAAGAGATGCAACTGGTCCGTTTTTATTCGAGCTACATCCGAAATAATCGTTACGCCGAATAAATCGGTAAGCAGTTTTCTGTGTCAATTACGTAACCGTCGCGAGCATCCATCGCCCTATTGAGCAGAATGTCATCGAGATTTTGGTATTATCTAAAGATGGGTATGAAATCAAACTTAACGAGTTTTCGACATGTTATTCATTATCGAATTCCGATTACCTATTGTGGTGTTTAATAATCGTAAAATTTGATACACTAGCTAATATAATGTTATATTATCGACTACAACTATTTATTGCCTAACTTATACTATAAATGCATTTGTTTGGCCGTTGTTTCTTCTGATTTCATGATTAGGGTTTAGTTGCTAACAGGTAATCGTCAAGTTTTGTACAGACATTGTAAGATACAGGAAAAGAATGTTTCCGATGGATAGAAAAATAGCTTCTTGACAAAAAATATATTCAAGCTAGCAGTCACGGGTAAATGCTGGTATATATTATAAAATGTCTATAATCTGTTTACAGATTCACTATTACATTTACATAACATTGTTGGTTGAAAATTTACAGAAGAAATAATTGGTGAAAGCCTTATTTAAGGGAAATGCAAACTTTAAGTTTTTAAATAACGAGGATCGAATTAAAATACAAAAATACTTACTAACAATAAGGGATATGATATAGAATACGCACCGGGCGCGGGGCCGGGGCGCTTATAGCCATGTGATGCTGGCAGTGTAGAATAACATCACCCTATATCATTCAATGGGTGTCGTAGAAGGCGACTACTGGATTAGCAAAGGGGTATTGATCACCTTATACTCCGTCCACCAATCCGCATTGGGCAAACGTGGTAGACTACTGCCCAAACCTCCTTCAATGACATGGAGAGGCCTTGTGTCCCAGCAGCAACGGGTTGAATTATAAAGGCTGTTATGATGTATAATACTTTATGGGCATAATCAATTTGAATTCTTTCAAAATCAACCAACAACATGTGTACGACCACAAATTCTGTAGTAAAATGTATTTTAGTGTGTAATTTGCAGTTTATTAAGCTGTCACATTTCTGAATCATAAATTGCAGCTGCATGTGTTTCGAAGGTTTGTTTTAACCTCTCATATGGCGAAATGTCCATAGGTTGCCATTAAATGAGACCATTATAGCTTATATAAACATAAAATTATAGCAAATTGCCGTCTCTGAGATCGGGGTTTGACTCAGTCGCAATTTTAAGTACTTTATTAAACATGATTGAAACAGCCTTAATGGCGGCTGATAAAGAACCAGCTGATTTTGTTTGTTCACAGCGTTGTTAGTTTAATAGACGTCATTTATAATAACTCGCAATGGTTTACGTTTTACGGTAATCAAAGTCAGCAGTGATGATTAACACCTTGATATATCATATCGAATGTTAAATGCAGCGATAATAGTTAAGGCAGTATTACTTTGACTCAATGATGTATTATACTTGTGAAGTTCGACGCCGCACTATGAATTTGGTAAACGCTGTCGTGGTGGAATGGCCAGTAACAATGCCTATTTATCAAGCGGTTCTGATTCGAATCCTGATAGAGACATTTGTGTGATGAATACGAGCATTAATGGTTCACGATCACGAGTTATATATATATATTTAGTATTAAGTTAATTTATAAAAAAAATCGTTTGATTATGTATGTTTATTGTCTATCATCGAGTACCCATAACACAGTGACTTAATAATAGTTAATTTGTGCCAGGTAATTTGTGTGAGGAAGTAAATAACAAGATGTGTAAGAGTCGCAGTCGGATTTGTTTACTCTTGCATTTCGAAAGCTCATATGACACTTGAGAAGTCGCAAATATTGGTTGATCTTCTCCAGCTGCTTAAAGTACGTCTTAATCAAAGCCTGTTTTAATATCAATAAAAAAATATAACGACGTGTTTTATAATTATATAATTTTGTCTTATAATTATAATTATTATAATGAAGATTAAATATGAAAGAAAAATCTAGCAAATGAAAGGAAGCTCCAGGGAAGAACAACCAAAGTCAAAAATCCAAACTATTAAAATAAAAAGGAATATGAAAAGGCCGATTTACAACATTAATATTAATAAGCGAGAGAAAAAGACAATTAACTTATAATAATTTGGCTTCATCTGTGAGTAAATGTTACGCCTCATAAAATTATTAATATTCATCACAACTTTCACTGCATAAGTGATTTAGTGAAAATAAAAAACGTATTAAAATCACGGTACTGTCTCGTTAAGGCTTACTTATACCCAAAAACAGAGATATCCGTTTAAAACCATCCGCATATTAGAATTAAAACTTAGCGTAAATGTCGTTTGAACAACCTGCCTTAAAATGACAGCGGACGTGTGACACCGAATATCTATAGTTCCTCACATTTTCTCCGTCATCTATTTAGGTTCTAATTTATTCTGAAATAAGGTGCATAATTAAACACATTACACGCATTCTAGTGCATGTGCTAATACGATAGGCGTAAGAGATTTTAATTTGATAAGCCCAACATTAGATATAATAGTATGTATTAAGTATATCTATATTAAATATACAAAGTAATTAATTAAAAATTTACATATAACAAATCGCTTTTCTCTTTTTCAACTTGATTATTATTTTCATGATGATGATAACTGGTGATAAGGTCCAGAATGGAAGCGAGCTTCATCCAGTACCCTAAGTGTAATATTTTTATGTATAAAACTTATTTTAAGCCACACCTGACCAGAAGGTGGCTTTTTCCGTACGTACGGAAAATCCTACGTCCTGGTCATGGTGAAACATAAAATTTTAGTAGGTATTCCCGGGAACCCCCGTGAGAGCCCGACACACGCCGCACTGCCTAGCCCACGGAGCGGTACGGGCCCGTAAAGGATTTTCCATTGGAAAAAGGGACATTTTGGGCGTGATGCCCCATTTATGTAGGCGACAGGCTAGCTAGTAAGTAAGTGACATTCCCATAATGCTGTGCTAAGCCCCTTCAGGATTCTGATTGTAGTAATATGTATATATTATTTTAGAAAAATCTAGTCAATTTCATCAGCGCACCACGATCTAGAGTAAAAAAGAGCCAAAAACAAAAAGTTTTTTTCATTTGCGATTTGGAAATTATTGCGATTTACCAAAGTTACAAAAACTTGATCTGCCGTCTCTTTTAGGGGATGATTTTAAAGAATGATGTTTGTTTTACTCTTCACACTACAGAATGCAGAAATATGCATATTATATTTAGCTAAACTACTTTGTGACCTTAGACTAATCTTCGACCGTGGGATGCCTCCATTCTCCTTCAGAATGTATAACATTTATAGGATCGTAACGGTTCACTCGTCGATCAACATTAAATTAACAAAGCAACATGGAATAAACAATTCTATTAAAGATTCGTGCCTTAATAATTGTTTATCGCTTCCAAGTTTTGTTCTTTCAATTTCTATAGAAATATTATCCATCAATTTAAGAATTTTATAACATGGTTTAAATAATCATACCCGGACTGCTGGGATGATTTAGATTGTAACTTATTCCGTCTTGGTTGTAGGCGTTTGGTAAAAATGCTACTTTCTGGTCAAGTGGCTTAAAATATATTATGTCAGTATTGATAGATTGAAATTCATTCATATTAACCGGATCGCTCTCCTGCTCCCAAAGTTTTAGCTGGGTACGTTTTGGATGAGTGCAGAGACTCATCTAAAACGTACCCAGCTAAAACTTCAGCGAACAAAAACAAAAGCAACCAAGAAAGATAATACACTCTAAAATAACTTAGGAGCTAATGTACTAAAATATATAATTACCTTCATTAATTTTCTAAATTACAGTTAAATATTAAAGATTGCTTCCCTAACCAATTTTCGGAAGAGCGGGAGGGAGAGGTCATGCTACGGTACATCGCCGTGACGGTGTTACATATTGTCAAAGCTTCCGTAAGGCGCCCGGCGGCACTCTGTCATCACTTCACCTTCAATACCAAATGCGAAGACACAGAAGGACCGATCTAAGATACAACGTAGACACCTATATTTCGATTCCAACAAAGTCATCGACAGCTTCGTCTCGCTAACGTAACGTTCTTCGATTATTCGATAGGCGTGTGTGGTAATTACAAAAAAAATAAGCATTGGAATAAGTTAACCTTCTGAGTATGTCTATGTAGCGGTTTCGGTTTGATCTTGCTCGCTTCTCAAACGCAGGCTTCAACGTTCCACGGGCGCGCCGCATCCGCAGTGCAGCACCGAACGCACCGCGGATACCACGCGGACTAGTCGACTAGTACCCTAGTAAAAATAAAATATTGACTTTGAACTGGTTCTGTGAGATTGTGACCCATGGTATCAGTGAGCTAGTTGGCATCTACAATACCTAGTGGACAGTGAGGAGCTTCAGCCTAAAATGTTTATAAGGTAATTATATGCATTATTAAAATTATTATTTAATTTTAAAAATTTCGATTTTATTTAAATATTAAAAATAGCTATCAATATTAAATAGTAATTAATCTCAAATTATAAATCTACTTTTGTAATATGCCCAAATATTTACACCTACATTAATATGTACAAATAACACATCAACCTCCTTTAACATGTAAACTTCATTTACCCCATTGCCTGAAAGACGTTGAAGTCTTTTATAAGGACGTCTCGTAGCTGCTACGGACTATCAATCGTGTAGCGTAGTACGTTCGTAGCATAAACTAATTATTATTACTAAGTATTTTTTTAAATAGCCTGATAAAATGGTATTTGAAATGTTACTGGATATATTTTGGGTATTTAATTTTTATTGGGTATTTGATTAGTATTATAATGAAAATTAAAATTACGTAATAGTTGATACGTCAATGACATTCGATTATCAAAAGTGTGATAGATAAATAAATATAATTAATTACATACATACAATACATACACCACGATAAGAATCCCCAAAGGCGTTGAGCGGAGCTTTAGGTTTAAAGACTTTTATTTCCATAAAGACTTAAATAAGCTACTTGACTAGTTATTTTGCTATTTATGACATAATAAATAATATAAAACGAAAATGACAGCTTTACACTTAAAAATATTCTGCATAGTACATTAGCAACCCATGCGTAAAAAAGCAGGCTCTATAAAAACCGACACTATCACAAAATACGTCTGCTTAAAGTTCCGTTAAAGTTGGTGTACAGTGCTCACGAAGTGTATAAAATAAATGTCTGAATAAACATGTTTAATTGTTAATATCTAACAAAATATCATATATGTATGCATATAGAACAATGTTCGTGTTTTTTGTCTTAAATGATTTGTTACATATTATCTCAAATTTATTACATCATCAATATGTTTTTCTGGTATAGACGACGGCGGATAAGGCTAACGCAAACTCCCAAATTTTTTAAGTATAATTTTATACTCTAGTGGTATAACGTTAAAAATAATAATATATTTCCACGCTCACACCGATTATCAAGCTCAAAGTATCATTAAGAACTTGTATTAAGGATACTACATAACGGACATTTTAAATATAAATAATAATTTTAGATATTTTTATAAATAAACTTAAATAATTATATATAGAACCATGACTCGTCCATTCGTGTTCGTCACACAAACATTTGCAGCTACCAGGATTCTAACCCTGACTGCTTGATGTTTAGGCAGCTATACTGACCACTCAACCACGATGGCGTCAAAATATTTGAAATAATTGAAAGTTATATTATATATACAGTTATGATCTGCTGTCATCTGTATAAAATTTTATAAAATATTTTGTACCGATAAACTAATTTGCTTTGCATTAGTGTGTTATATTGAAGGTGAAATATGATTGTTAGGTTGGTTGTTACTGTCTTTTTTATAGTAATAAAATAGTTTTGAAATGCTCTCAAACTAATTTTTGTATTTATAAGTTCAAATAAACACAGGCGAATGTAAGTAATTATATAAACAAAAACAACATTTCTATTATATCTTACGTATGCTTCAAAATGCGTTACATTAATAAAGGGAAGATAGGGGTCACGCCTAACAAGAAAGTGAAAGAACTTGCTTTGAATAGGAAAATGGTTATACATTGTGCTAACAAGTCTCCACTTGTAACAGAATAGAAGTCGACCTATTTATCGATTAAATAGATTAGTCGGCCAGTGTAACGCGTCCTCCTCATCTTTTTGGTTTGCAATACAGCATGCGGTTAAATGTTTCTGCAATACTTATTTCATAAAAAAGTTCTATTCTCATTATTGAAAAGGCAATTTTGAAGTAACGCTTTATTAGAAAGATTATAGCTTATTAATTCATTGAGCTTGTTCCAGTGGTATTTGACCTCAAATATAAGTAAGTATGGAAATATTTGATACAAAATATTTCTTTATGAATCTTCGCTAGGTGAGCTTGATTGAGGGTAATTCCTTTCGAAATTAAATTTTCTTGTAGATGTATTAGTTACGGTGGTTACTTACCACCAGGCAGACCGTATGCTTGTCTGCCAACCATCCTACAAATATCATAAACGTGAAAGTTTGTATGTATCTATAGATGTATGAGTGTTTGCTACTCTCTCACACAAGTTGATTTTATTGAAACTTTTCAATAATATAGCTCATACATCAAAATAGCATATTGGCTATAATTTAACCGACATTGACGCGAGCGAAGCCGCGGGCGACCACTTTTAACAAAAAAATCACTATTGTTTGTAGTCATTAAACTAACTAGTCAAGTAACTTTGAATATTACACATTATTGACATTTTAATTTATATTCGGGCTAAATTCTCTGATAATCATTGAAGTCGTATTATAATATTGGTCAAAAAGAAATTATTTTCTATAAAACCATTTTTACATATCTTCATTAATGTTACCTACTTTATCTATTTTCGCTGTATTACTTAATATGAAGACTATTTTACCATTGACAACATATTTTAAGTAAATTACTTTTTTAATGCCATGTTGTAGCAACTTTAGACGTTTGGTAAATAGGTAATACGTCTTAGAGTAGTACTGTTATCTTGGACCTTACTTTACCTTTAAAGCTGAACATTACATTACAAAGCCACAAGATCGTAAAACAAATTCTAGTTCTCGTATACAGCAGTGTACAATTACAAGTTATTTGAGGTCAGCTACTTACGTTTTGAAAGCGAGAGTATGAATTTGATGGATCGCTGTTTTAGCTCATTTAAACTCTGTATGGCGACCTGTCATTTAGGGTTTAATGTTTTTACAAAATTTATTAATAAGGTATACCTTACATCAATGTCTGTAAACCATAAGACTTACATATTACCGTGCTTATGACGAGATTCAAAGTGCGTAAAATAAAATTGATAGGTTAGGTGCAGCATTGGTGTCACAATCTCAGGCATATGTCATTTAATTTATTATCCAAAAAAAACATCAAAAAAATATATTTTTGTGTGACTAATAGTAGAATAAGGTAATTTTCTTAAAATCAGTAAATAAAGGTAGTATAGGCGACAGAAAACTGCCGCATGTGAAAAAAGTATCGACTAGAAACCCTCTAGAAGATGTAGTACTACAGGCCCACCAAGTTCCTACTTAAAATCTCTAGTGATGCAGGAAAAGACGTTTGCAGCTAATAGGAACAGCTAGTGAATTACAGTTCTAATTTACTGTTTATTAAAAAAAATGTGATAATGAATTTTTTAGTCCGTTTCAATGCTTTCAGATGTTTAGTGGTAGAGTACACCGTAGTACTCTAAACAGACTGACTGACTACTTAACATGAAGCGGCCTTATGGTTATTTGCTAGAACTTTTGTATAAGTAAATTAATTTAAATTCTAAACTTTTCTTTAGAATTTAAAATAGTGCAGATGTGCAGATGATGTTACCTATTTTGTGACCTTAAATGTATCCAACATGAAAGGAATTGTGAACCACGATAAAATAATTCAAAACTTCAACAAAAGTAAAATTATTTAGATGATTTATATAACAATATTTCTTCCTTACATTTTGTTCGTGATTCGAGCCCAATTTACTATGTCTAGTTCAAGGTTTAAGGTTACAACACACCACAAAATTCTAGTCGTTGAAGTGCGATCACAGAATTACTCAACATTGCTCAACATGGCTAATGCATTCGAAAAGATTTGCGTAAAAATCCACTTGTTTACTTCGTATACGTGCCCGCTACTTGCATTGGTGTTACGTCACTCACCAAGTTTATAAGGATACAAAATTGGGGTTAGTATTTGCCATTTTTATTGTAAAAAGTCAAGTAATTAAATGCGCAGTTGGCGCTCTAAGAGTGAGCAAACATTTCTTGAATATTTTTTTCTAAATGTGTTTAAAGTTACGTGTTGATACTACAGGCAAATCTCAGAAGACGGATATAGTAAAAGAAACATCAGAGGAGACTTGTAAAACTCGGATAGCAGGCTGACCTGTTTCTTTTTTTTTCTTATGCAAGGGGCTGAGGCTGTGTCTCAGAGCACTTCGACCCTATGGGATCTTTTGAGGCTGACCTATAGAGTCAACCTTAGAAGTAGACTAACACATTAGTACCATGTAATAACAACGCAAGCACTTGTAGAGTAATTGTTGCCACAATTATGGTGTGCATTATCGGGTGATGCTATTCTACTCTGCTAGCTACCTAGCTGCCAGACACCTATCTAAAGTCTCATCTCCACTACTTTGTCTTCTCTCTTTCCCCAGCCATAATATTTACGATTTCAACACCTATTTTTTCGTGACGATGGAAAATACATTGACGGACCATACCGCACGCTGGCTAGGCGTACGGCATGTGTGGTAGTCATCCGGCGCGGAACGACGCCGGTTCTACCCACTAAAAACCACCGGCCTAAGCCCTTCTAGAGGCGTTTTTAGATCGGCGTACTTTACGTACGCCATTTCACCAAAACGTCCCCGGGCTGACCCGGCCCAACAGTGATACGGGCGACGCGCAACACTGGGTGATTTTGTTGGACAAGAGCGGCGGTCATAGCCGCCTGCCTTCTCCGACCCGTCCGTCTACGCTGGATGGGAGCGGCTAGAGGATCGTTCTCCCGCTCCCTCTCCGCAGCCTCCTTCTGCGCCATCACAGATTCGCAGAAGGAGGCGACAGCCTTCCAGACTCTCTCATTACCAAGCATGGCTCTGACCATGCTTGGCAATGCGATGTCTCTGCTCTCAAAGTGCGGCGCTTGTTTCGCCAGGTCGGGCACACGATGAGCTTGTGCTCGGCCGTGTCGTCTGGGTAGTCGCAGTGGTGGCACCGTGTCGACTCCTCACGATTCAAAAACCTATCTAAAGTCGCGGAATCGTAACGATTATGGCTGGGGAAAGAGGGATGACAACCACACGGTGAATCTCTGGAATGCTTAGAGTCTTCGTCTCATCTGGTTGATTGTTTTGACAAGGTACGAAAGTGTTAATCTAATTCTGACATCGATCGTACTAGGTCTAGGTTAGATACTCTTACAATAAGAAGACAAAGTAATGATCAAATTATTTAAATCCGAATGAAGTTATAATATTATCTGTAGTTATACGACTAAATATTTACCTTGCCGTCAAAAATGTGGAGATTCTAGACATATTTACAAAGATCATTGGCGTATAAATTTACAAAATAATTTTTTTATGTTAATCAAGTCAAGTACACGACGAAAATACATACTTTACATTTGGACTAAATTATAATGTTATTGTCATTTTATTATATAAAATCCAGTCCATGGAAATCTGTTATACAAATAATATTCAATTTTATAACACTTACATAAATATTTTGTAACTTAGCGCTAAATTAAATATGAATGTAGCATATTTTAATATTCATACTATTGTAATATTATGACGCTATTTTTGTGACAATACAAATATAATATTTTAAAAATATGCTGATTTTATGTTGAATATTTTCCAGAGTTTTTAATCTTTTATGTGTATTAATTAAGTTTATACAGATTAATGAAAAGCTGCGCGAGTTTTGACTAGAACATGAAATCTAAGTTTAGTTTAAGTTTTTGTATAGATAATAATGCAATTACGGTTTCATTAATATAAGAATTACATAAAGCTACAGCTACAAAGCATTTACACATAGGTATAATTACTATAATAAATAAGTAATCCAAACTCAATCCAGTCAACCGGTAAGTATTCGTCCAACTAATCCAATATTTAGACGAACATAAAAAAATCACGCCAAATATATCGAATGAGAACTTTCGATACATCTCTATTGTCTATAATCTCGAATATGTTTAAAATGAGTAATAATGTAGGCGTCATATCGTAAAGTAAGATGGCAATAGATTGCGTGGTTTATGCGATTAATTAATAATTTTCAACATCATAGTGTAACTTTGTCATTTGACACGGTCACTTCGATGGTCAATTCAGTGTTGCGCACCACCTCTCGCAATTCAGATGGCCGCTAGTGTTGGCAACACTGCAATTAGTAATTAGGTAATATTTAAATATGGAGTGCCGTTTATAACAAAACCTGCTATTTTTATCCATGATATTGCGAAATTGTGTAGTAAATTTTATTTATTTATTAACTTTAAATTTGTTAGCTAGTATCTTACAATTCATAGTAAATCTTATGTAACATTTATTCTCATTATTGGAATTTAGTAACTATCCTATTCAGCCAAAAATAATGTCGTATTGTTAGGTTTTATGTAAATACCGTAACATTCTCGATTTACAAGTTACCATTTAAATTAATTAAGAATGCTGTAAACGTTCGTCTTTACGCACTCTTGCTAAGTTTAAATTACTCTCAGTTTTTACACTCTACGCCCTAGCAATAGGATTTGAAATGCAACAATGTACACTTTACTACACAATATCGGTGAAACTTACTGGATTGGATCAGTTTATTAAAGTGTGTTTGCAATGTATCTCCGAAACCACTGTAAGTTGTGGTTAGAGAACGAGACGCAGTAAAATCGTAATTTAGAGCAACTACTTAGTTAAACCCTTCTATGAATGTTTTCTAACTATCGTTAAAGTACAAAAAGGTAGGGTGAAACACTATGAAATAGTTGCATATGAAATCCTACATAAGACACCTTCTCCTTACAGAAAGTTGCGATCAAAAAACTTTTTTAAGCTATGACATTTCGTAGTATTATTTTTTCAAAAAAAGAAAATCAAAAATGTTTTATTTACATTCTAATATCATTACATATTAGCTAGTGGCCAGAGTCTCCTTTTAAGCATATAAATAGGTACTTGTGATAGAAGGTTGTGCTCTTCACATAACGTAAATACTTGGTGATATTTGAGCAAAGAAAATATACTTAACTTAATAAACATAATTTTTTTTTGTCTTCGTACTAAGTTGTATAGCTGAAGTACTGGACCTATAGTTCCAAGCACTGTGGAAGCACAAAAGGCAACTAATTCACTATCCGAAATTTAATCTCTGAATGTAAGAACCTAGAAGCCTAGAATGTAAGAAGCTAAAAGTAATTACTTCATAAGCACAAAAAAGCTAATTAAATTAAAAATGAAACACCTTTTCACGAAAGAAATAACACAAAACAAATTCTATGGTTCCGTTCACATTATTGTGATGAGCTAAGCATATTTTATCGTGTTGTGGTTAAAGAATATATGTCGTCAATTTATACAGTGAAAGGATTAACAGATCATTCGTTGACATTTATTGTTTGTCTGACGAGGTCGGCAACTGGCCCGTGCACACTGCGGTGTCGTAGCGACTTACCAATGAAGGCTTTGACGGCCAACGACTGAAAAAAATAAACTGATTTCATTCCCATGGTCTGTAAAAGTAGGTACCTACTAAATACCAAGTTAGTGGCAATTGTCAAAACTCAATGAAATTTAAATTTTATGACATTTGATAATCGAAGGATTTAATCTATATAAGGACTTACATATAGAAAAATTGCGCATCGCAGTGTTTGAACTCGATGAACTCCGAAATTACTCAACTGATTTTGATGTTTTTTTTTTAATTTGCTGGATTTATTCCAACTTAGGATATGGATAGGTTTCATTGTAATTTATAAGTAATCAAAAAAATATTAAAAACAAAATTTTTATTTTCCCATATAAAGGTCGTGTCATGAAACCTATCCATGGTTTCATTTTAATTTATAAGTAATCAAAAAAATATTAAAAACAATATTTTTATTTTCCCATATAAACTGGTCGTGTCAAACATTTAATGGCCGTCCCATCGGACATCTATCATTATTTAGGCAACAACAAACAACGAGTTGCGGGTCAACTACTCTTGTATAAAAATTGCTTGTCACGTTGTTTGTGGTCGATTTGCAAGCCGTTGTAAAACTTAAAACGGGTACCATAATTATGATATCAGTATTTTTGGTTGTAGAATCATCATCATCATAACAGCTTTTATAATTCGACCCACTGCTAGGATACAAGGCCTCTCCTTTTCATCAAAGGAGGTTTAGGCAGTAGTCCACCACGCTTGCCCAATGCGGATTAGTGGAAAGAGTTTAACTTGCCGTCTACGACACTCAATGGAGGATATGGAGTGATGCTATTCTACTCTGCCGGCATCACATGGCTCATATTTTAATAAAAATGTCACTATTTGCTTCATTTAGAGCTTTTAAAATGTCACACAAAGTATGTTATTTTTTACCATGTTCATATTTACTTCTTATCTCAGTTAACTTTTAATACAAACTCATAATATAATTTAAGAAAGCCTATTTTTTACTTATTATCCGCCGTCAAGTGTTCGCTTAAAAATAAATTCAGTTACGAAAACAAAAATCAAGGCCAGTTTAAATTAAAACAAAGCTTAAAACTGATATTAAACTACTTTTTCGACTTAAAATTATTCTTCACTGTAGCTGCCAACTTATTATTTTTGCTACTTATACATATGGCCATAGGATAGGACTCATGGGTGTAACAAAAATATACAAAAAGATTATTTTGTCATATATCAAACAATCTGAGAAGTTTAATCATTTAGATAAAATAATGTCATAGCAGAATATTGAAGCAAAATATTGCTGAAGGACGGCTTGATTAATATGTACCCTAACCTCTTACTTAGTTCTCATCTGCATGTATTACGACATACAATTTATGTATATTTCGATGCCATAATAAACTGTACTCTTAAGTTATATCATCGATAAATGAGACTTAGATAAATAAAATTAATTATTCAACTACCAAGTTTTATAAAATTAATTACTTTTACATAAAAATACATTTATAATTCTTGAATCCTTTCAGAAGTTAGATACTTAGCTGGCCATTCAATATTGCATTCATAAACTGTTGACCGAAATGTATTAGCGCAGTCTAATTTATCATCTTACAAATACATTACATTTACTTTGAACTTACAAACGAAACAGTTAAAGGCTTGACATGTTTATGATTTAACTTTGTCAGATGATAAATTAGTATAACTAACTGAACTTTCTTAAAAAGGTTAAAAGGATTTTACGAGTTACAGAACATCTAATTCGACTTCAACGGCTTCGATATATCGATATAAATATTTGGTACGGTACGTAGGTACTAATTTATCAATTGACAACATCGATTAATCGAACACATAGCTTTATTTGAGTAAGAGATGTAATTAAGCTTATTGAGTAATTGCAAATAATTCACAGCTCGTTTGTGGTTTGATCATTGATATCTTAGCATCTTATTACACCACTTCTTACACGTTTACAATAAAATATACTTTCATAGCTTATTTATTGATAAAATCAATCATAACTCATTCAAATAGGCTCTACTAAGAAATAATTTTTAATGATCTAGTATCGCAATTAATTGAATCTACGCACAGCAATTTTGTATTATTCGAGCTTTATTTATGTAAGTACATTAATGAATTGCCGTTCGATGGTCTCGCTAAAACTCGAGAACGGCTGGGCCGATTAGGCTAATTTCGCTTTTGAAATATTTGTGGAAGTCGAGGAAAAGTTTAAATGGTAGGAAAATGTGGGAAAAATGCAAGGAAATTAGTAAAAATATCATTTTTATTTTCCCATTTAAACTGTTCTTACCTGACAAATATATTATTTAATGTTCGTCCTTTGTCATTCTGATATCAATTTTGCTCATTTGTCATTATTTAGTCGCAAATTAATTTATTATTGTATTTATTTATTTGGTTGTTGGAAGATGATGATGTTAATGTGCACAAACTTTCTGTCGTTTTTAATAAAATTTTGTAAAAGAGTTTTGCTTGGTTTTTATATTGATATTTTAAAATTTTAGTTTTGTTTCTAATTTTTATTTGGCATGTTTAGTTATGATTGAAATTGATACCAAATTAAATAGAAAAAATCCTGTCATAGATAAGTGCTGAGACGGGACTTGAATCCATGACCTTTCGATATCCGGGCGACCGCTCTACAGGACTGTTTAACCACGACGAATTTAGCCATGTCCTTCTTTTCTAATTAAGTCATCAAGCTTATTTTTAAATTTCTCAATTTTTTATTGTAAATTAACCACAACAAAGTGTGGCTGGTCAGCTAGTCAATAATATGAGTGGAATATTCAATCATAATTAAACTTGCCAAACAAAAATAAAAATAATATTTCAAATAAGCATAATTGTCTAACTTAACTGATCGACGGTATTTGCAAAAATATCTCATCGGGTGTTAAAGATGTAAATCTGCAACATTGTTAGGCATACGTCAGCTTGATGACGCAATCAAAAAAAAAAAAAAAAAAACGAAAGACGGCTAAATTCGTCGTGGTCAAACAGTCCTGTGTAGCTCAGTTGGAAGAGCAGTCGCCCGGATAGCGAAAGGTCGCGGGTTCAAGTCCCGTCTCAGCACTTATCCATGACAAGATTTTTATCCATGTTTTTCGTTTCTATTTAATTTGGTCTATTTCAATCATAATTAAACTTGCCAAACAAAAATAAAAATAATATTTCAAATATGAGTGGAGTTAAGTGCTAATGCATATTAAAGGGGCGGGCACCTTAAACCTGCACCTGGATCAAAAATTTCAGTCACTGCTCTATGTCACACGATGGAACCAGCACCATGAAGAGTTCATCCATGGAGAAGAGTGAATCCATGGAGAGTTTTTGTCTCTCAAATATATCGAATGTAAACCAACCAAATGCATCCAAACTTTGATGCAAACTTTTTATGAAAACGAGCTGTAGTGCAAGTGCTATTCTGAAGCAGTCTATTCCAAAGTCCTCTTACGACCGCAAAATAGAGCATTCTTGAAACAAGTATATGTAATGGTAAGCTGTCACCGAGGCTGTCACCAGGGTATCACTTGCTCGCCGCCACATTATAAAACAATTGCAAAATTATACACCATTTAAAACACACCTACTTAGTCCTAGGCATGTGACGCAAAAATGGTTGCACAGGTTACACGGACAAGTACCTAACTACAGCTTTATAGCCGATTGACAATATTGAACTATTTACATAAATTGACTCTATGTTCAATGTATGCTACGGAGATATATATCAGGACATGTGCCTTTCACATAGTCCGTGCACAACACACCTATAACCCACTTAGGCTGTTGCAATTGATACATTTTATCGCCGCTTTTTCGGACTGAACCAATTGAGCAATTTCATTCAATTTTGCTTATTAGGCAAGTTGCACATAATATCAGAGTTTAATTAATTGTACTGTTATTTGTGCAGCCATTTGGATCGTTATTACCCTTGTTTGTCGAAATTTAATGGCAACATGTTTCTTTTTGATTTCTAGCAATCTTAGTCACCGTGTGAAACCAAAACTTGATTGTGGTTAAATTTTAAATTATCTGTTATTTGTTCTCATGAAAAGTCGTACCATCTCTGGTCAATATCACAAAATAGAACTGTGCATCGCTTAGTCCATAGGAGTTATATAAAGGTATCAATTAATACTATACAAAAAATATGCACACGGTATTGGCTATTTGCACTCTTATAATGAATGCATATAAATGTTCCTTTTTGTTTAGGTTAATGTAAAGCTGATTTGAATGGAAGCTTTTTAAAAATAAACACATAAAAATCAGAGACAACAGACTGTTTTAATTTGTTTTTTTCTCACATCTACATATTTGGCCTCAGACCAATGCATTGGTCTGAGTATTTGGCACACCGGACAAATCTTCGTGATTTTTGTTGTGCTAATAATTTTGTGATTTTATTGTTTTTTTTAATAAATAAACTAAAAAAAAATTGCTACTGAATTAGGTGCAATAGCGACTAGTTTTCCAAAAGCGTTAGATGATAATTGAAGACGCACGATGATGTAGTAGTAACGTTTTTTCGATTTTGCGCTTTATTTCATCAACGAAGGCTAAGTGACTTTCAAAGTCGCGTACCTTCTGATTCATATTTTAAGATATAAAACGCGTGTAATATAATCGATTATAGGTTGATATAGGTACTACCTAAATAGGTACCTACAGAAAAGCTTAGTTTCTTGGTGAAACTACTCAAGCTGTTGCTCTGTATAGCATACCACATTCATCTACTCACAGCTTCAAATTATAGTTATGTAAGTAAGAGTGTAGTTTCAATAATAGTTGTGTAGGTATTTGATTAATGCCGTACCGTAATGACCTTTGTTAATATTATGTAAATTTTCTATATCATTTTACCTTTGATATTTGTTAGTTTTACACCTGGCAATTTCCTTCGAGGAAGTAATAGTTAGTAAGAATTTTAAGCGCTTCGGGGCTAACTAAGATAATACCGTATAAAAGCCGATTGCGAAACCACTCGGTCCAATTTTGCTCTATTTATGCCCACAAGTGGTTTGACATTTTGAAATGAAACCGTTCAATAATTCGTGACAAGAGTTCTTTGAAAAACTACCACTACCTCTTGCGAAATGTCAGTTAAATAAGTGTATGATTAAATAAACTCCTGTTAATTTGTGCACATGAACCTTTTGAGTGCATTTATAGTATTTAATATTTAGGTAGTTTTATCTAAAAGAGTATAAATTCTTGTACCTATACATTTCTTTCTTAAAATTTGATTTGGTATTCTCAAATTCGGTATGTGATCTGATTAACGGTTTGAAATGGAAAGGACATTACCCATGCCAAGTAATTGAAAGAACGCATTACAACAAATAATGCAGATTTTGTTGTGATGTTTCACTGTAAAATGTTATTTATATTCACCCAGTAGTTGACCCGCTGTTATACAATACTTTGTCAAAAGCTTATACATACTAATTTTACGATAGGTTACTAACCTACATATTTCTGACCATATATTACTTATTAATATTTAATAATTAATTTATTATTAAGAGCTGTACCGATTTTAGTTAATGACAACGCAAAGCATGCGAAGCGAAGTCACCATCACTACAGATAAGTACGAGCATTTACAAACGATTCTATACAAACTGATCAACAGGCGACATGACCTCTCTCCGACAAGCTTTACGGCGGCAGAACGATTCGAAAGTATTTGCGTGGCCTATTTTATGCCGATATTTAAAAATTTGTGAAAAATATATTATAGCTTATTAAAAAAAAAAGAAATTTAGAGAATATATTCTCCTTATATTTAGGTACCCTCGATTGAAGAACATTTTACACTCTCAATTCTTGTCCATTTATCGATTATCAAATAACCGTGAAGCTAAACTTCAAAAAAATAATTTTGAAGATCTTAAAACAACAGTCTTAGAAATTATTTTTTAAAGAAAAATATGCTATAAAATATTTTCTTTGAAAATCATACATACATATCATCACCATTATAACTCCAAAAGGGGTTGATCAGAGCCTTCGGTAACTTTATTTACACATAAAGCCACATCGTGCATTATGGGTCAATCAATGACTCAAAATAATGATAGGTTGCTAATCTGTTACCTACATAATATCATGAAACCCAAAAGTAACAAACCTTCTGAACTATAAAACAAAACTAAAATCATACTGACCACTAAATAAAGTAAGCCAATATTTGCTGTATGTCACTACGTTATTAACGAATACTATTAATATTACGACTCATAACCATAGGCTTGCTAGTTTGCAACATTAACATGTTAATAACTTGTAATTAGAAATATGCGGACTGTAATAAAGTAAATACGTAAAATTAAAACAAATTACCAACTCCTCGACTCCAATTGATTCCACTGATTCATTCTAATATTACAGTCGCAATTGATTATTTTTATGACATTTATGGCCTTAAGTACATAAGATTTAATTTACATAGATAGGTAATAACCTAATGTAGTATTTCCATTGGTTTACTGTGTTAATTTGCGTAAGTTACTATTTAAAATTGAAATATCTATAAGTCGGAAATAGAATATAACTATAGGTTTATTTATTTACATATAATTAATTTTAATATATATTTACAATGACTATTTTTATTTAACATTACATTTTTCTGTTTTCCAGGGCGCTAAGTATAGCGCTACTATGCGCGTGTGCAACTGCGCTAACGCCGCTGTCTGCGGCCGGTGACGACAATGACTGCGCACTATACCTGTCAGGCCCGGGGCGCACCTCCGCCTACGACTACAGCCTCAATCTACTGAAGGGCAACTTGTAAGTACCTACGTTAATTGACCAATATTAAGCAAGATAAAGTATAGCGTGATTCCGATGCATTCAGACATTCATTTTCAGGAAAAATAAAGGTTTACACAGGGATATCACAGTGTAAATACATCCAGTGGTTCGACGCCTTTGAAGTTGACGAAAATGCCGATTTTGTCTAGACACCTAGGGTTGTCACATTTTTAGTCAGTGCTGCCAGCGTCTATAGGCTACGATGGCTGCACTAGGCCGGCCGTATGATTGTCTGGCAAACACTTAATATATAAAAAAATCGTCAATACATTTCTCTATCAAATGTTGCAATTGCACAGATTATAATAAAGCTTATTATGTAAATACTTATGTTGTACTGAGTACGTACTTAATATTTCGATGTTAGGAACAAAATACAAGATAAATAAGGTATGTTATCTACTTATTATTTATAACACACGTCACTTAATTTTGGCTAGACAAATATTACAGTAAAAAATGTGCTTTATTAAGAGTGTATAATACTCGAAGTAGTGTCTTTTCAATACATTGCAAACTAATCCGGTGCAATAATAAACTTAACGAATTAATGGATGATGCAAATCTTATCAAAATGCTGCAGTGTATGACTCACATAAGCATACTTGATACAAATACCAAAAAAATATTTAAAACGCTGTACAAATCATTTTAATTTATGATTTAATTAATGTACAAAATAAGTAGACCGTGCATTAGTGAAGTAATAAATAAACATTAATTTATCAAACTTTAGCTCTAATCAAAATATCTGTTGCTACTTAAGGAAAAATATTTTGTCTTGAATCGGGCATCTCGCATTAACACCCTTAAGTATAAGTAAAGCTTAGTGACATTCTGATGAATGTATCAATAATGTAACGGACAAGTGACAAACTTGTTTGACAACCGAACCAATGTCGTCGAGAGAATAACTGCAATGGTATTACACGTTCAGCGCCGATAAAGATCAATAAAACGGTGTGACGTACAATAAAATTTTACTATTTAATAATACACTTCATTGCCCGAAGCTGCCGACTTATTGTAATAATACCTTATTAATAGTCAATCAAAGGCCTTGTTTGGTAAATTGAATCACGACTCAATATGACCTATCCTAAACCAGTAGCAGATTGTGTAACATTTCAAATTAAACTACTTTTTCGGGTTTAACTCAGGTGTAATTTTGCTTTATCGTTACTATGAAAGGTATATTTCGTGTCAATTAAGGCAACATCAGATTAATTTTTTTATATACAACAAGATTTACAAGATAAAGTATCACTCACGCATAGCTTATCCTGGCCTTATCCTTTTTTTTTTGTCGATGGGGAATCCTTTTAAGGACCTGCCGCACGCTGGCTAACACCAACCAAACCAAGAATATATTTTTACTTTCATGGGGATCGAACTTGAGACCTCTGAATTTAAGTTCGTTCCGGTGGGCGAACCAATAGACCACGGAGATAATTAGATTATTTTTTTAATCAGCATATACCATCCCACTGCTGGGCAAACTCTTCTCCCAAACCCTTCCATTGATCCCTATCCTGCTCCAGGATTTCCTTCTCGCTTGTGAACCTCTTTATATCTTCATACTATCTTTTCTTCAGTCTGCCTTGTCGACGACAGCCGTTAGAGGGTACCCAGTGTGTGGCGATTCGGGCCCACTTTTCAGGAAGCATTCTACAAACGTGGCCAGCCCAATCCCATTGCAACTTGGCAGTCTTCTCGCCCACATCTGCCAAAATAGTTTTGGAGCGGATGATGGTGTTTCTAATCCTGTTCATCCTTTTTATACTGACTGTGTATCGCTCCATGGTTCTCTGGCAGATCCTGGGCTGGAATTTCCGAATTTCGGTCAATGACCATTTTTGCGCTGCGTAGGTTAGAATGTTTAGGATGATGGTTAGAATGGGCAGAATACAGCAAACATCAAACAGCACACCAGTCGGTCCCATTTTTAAAATCTTCAAGAGAGTGCAACAGGAAGACCCTATCTCTTCCAAACCTTTCACCAGTGTTTTGGAGAAGGTGTTCAGAAGGCTAAGGTGTACTTGGACAACACCGGGAGTTGACGTTGGTCGCAAAAAGTTAAATAGCATTCCATTAGATAAAATGATTTTTAAAATATTATTTATATCAATATTTTTTTAAAATTGATATTGATAAACTTCTTTAGATGTATAACCATAGCACCATGGGTATATTATATTAAAAACGCAAATAGAATAGGTACATATCGACGGTTAAAAGGTAATAGGGCATAAGCGACACTTTTGTCGAAAATCAGTTATGAATGCCATCCGACTTAAAATTTTCCGCTCTTTCGAATGCGCTTACTCCCATGGCTCTACGATGACTTTTTTGTCGCTTATGCCCAAGTAAAAAAATGCGTTTTCGAAGTGTCATTTTGGATAACCGACTGAATTTTAGGTCTTCTTTACCCTAAAGGCGTTTGTACCTCTGTAAAAATGACATAGTTTTTGTTTATAGTCGGTAATGTCTTTTTACTTCTTATTAGAGTAAAGATTTCAGACGCTTATAGCTCTTTACCTTTAGCTTCTGTTATGAAAACTGGAGCTAATGCCTCTTTACCTTTGTTGTTGAAATCATCGAGCGTCGGTTAAACTATACTACACTTTACAAGTATACAATATAGTTGGCGCTTATGCCCAATTACCAAAATCTTATTTTATAGTGAACTGTCGCTTATACCTTAATAACCTGTTTATTATTTTTATACAACTTTGTCGGTTATACGCAATTACTAAAATCAAATCTGATATTGAAATGTCGGTTATATCCTACTACCATTTACAATTTTAATAAGACTCCGTCGCTTATACAATATTACTCTACAATCATTATTTGTTATTTTATGCTTATGCCAATATTTATCACTTCGTTGTACTCAAGTAGGCATCGCACGAGTCGCTTGTTCCAAAATTATTCAGCCGCGGACAGTGAAGTGTCGTATGAAGTAATTAGGTATCATTGTTAAAAATATAACATATTTGTAACAATGATACCTAATTACTTCATACGAAAGTTAATACTAAGAAAGTACCCATTATGTTACTTCATTAAGTTCCTACTTTATTTTTGTTACACTAAGCTTATACAAATAGTTAACCTAAGTGACAAACTAAGTGAAAACTTGTTTTGCCTTTAGGTAACTGTAATATTTTTCAATAAATAGTGAAAAACTTATTTTAGTTTTATTAAATTACATCAAGTACCTAAGCCCTAATTGTTGATGTGATTGTGAGCATGATACACAATAGTAATATATCTACTGAAAAGTACCTTCCTAATATCTGAAGCCTAGCTAGCTTAGTTACCAAATGGATGCTTTACCTTTTTTTATCATCATCATCATTATTTCAGCCGAAAGACATCCATTGTTGGACATAGGCCTCCCCCAAGGTTCTCCAACCTGATCGGTTCTGCACTGTCCGCATCCAGCGGCTTCTCGCGACCTTTATCAAACCGTCATTCCACCCACACACCACCACATTTTTTTTGTTGACAGGGAGGCCAAATGCATTTACTTATCGTCCCTGCGGGGTGGTGCCAACCGCAGGTGCCGACTCGAGGTAAAGGCATTCCCCCATACCCACTTAACATCCTCCCCGGCCTGACCTTCAGTGCGCTATTATCGGACGGCTCGGGATCTGCGCACGTGAGTGAGAACTAAACCGAGACCGTACCAACGCTGCCCGTCTAGGCACTCCTTGCAGCAATTAGTGGCCATCAGCCACTCCTCCACCGACAGCTGCTCGACCTGGCGCGTCCTCCTGCTGAGGACACCTGGAGCAGCCATCGGCCCGCACCCGGGGGACTTCGGGCGCGGTCGTGGCCCTGAAAAGGGCCCTCCGGAACTAGCCGTAATGGGAAAACAAAAACAACTCACCGATGGCATGACTTCGAATGTCAAGGGGACACACTTGACATCAAAAGCTACAAACCCGCCGAGAAAGTTTCCCCACCATGTTACTAGGGTCCGCCAGGGGGAGGCTTCCGGACGTGGACCCCACCTTGTAGGGGGGCTACCAACGTTGCGTCTTCCGGTACGCAGTCGCTCCCCGAGGACCTTTCTGGCCCAACAGCCGTCAGTTCTCCTCACAATATATCCTGCCCACTGCCACTTACGGTTTGCAATTCTTTGGTCTATATCGGTGACTTTGGTTCTCCTGCGGATCTCATAATTTCATGATCACGCGGAGAAACTCCGAGCATAGCCCTCTCCATTGTTCTTTGAGCGACCTTGAGCCTTCTTATGAAGCCCATTGTAAGCAGCCACGTTTCGGTTCCGTATGTCATCACTGGCAACACACATGTATTGAAGACTTTCGTCTTAAGACACTGCGGTAGATGGGCCGAGATATGCCGCGTAGCTTCCCGAACGCTGCCCAGCCGAGTTAGATTCGTCGATTGACCTCTTTCTGAAAGTTGGACTTACCAAGTTGGACTGTTTCTCCCAGGTAAACACAATGGTCGACAACTTCCAATGTAGAGCTTTCAACCTGTACAGGAGTAGGTATGACATGGGAATTCGACATGATTTTCGTCTTGTCCATTTCATTTAAAGACCCACTTGCTGGGAAACTCTACAGAGATTAACGGTCGAGCATTGTCTCCAAGTCTTTCAAGATCTCAGGAATGACAACGATATCATCTGAAAAGCGAAGGTGGGTTATATACTCGCCATTTATGTTGATGCCAAGTCCTCTCCAGTCCAGAAGCTTAAGCGCGTCCTCCAACGTAGCTATGTACAGTTTCGGCGATATAACGTCGCCCTGTCTCACAACACGCTGGAGCTGTATGGGTTTTGAGTTCTGGTCCTGGAGGCGGACTGACATAGTGGCGTTTTCGTACATTTGGATGTATCGATAGTCTATTTGGCATATCTGGAGTGACTGGAGCACGACCTAGGTCTCGACAGAATCGAAGGCTCACTCATTGTCCGCAAACGATAAGCGTAATGGCAGATTATACTCTTCGGTCTTCTGTATGGTTATACATGCCGCAGCGTATGTACCTATGTGGTCTGTGGTACTAAAGCCTTTTCGGAATTCGGTTTGTTCTTGAGGCTGGAAGTCGTCAAACCTGCGAAACGATTCGTCATAACTCTTGAAAACAGCTTATAAACAAGACTCAGGAGCGTGATGGATCTATAGTTCTTCAAATGGATCCTATCGTCCCAGAAAGACGACATCGATACACTTCCAATCTGTACAATGTTGTTCACGAGAGAGTTGTGAACAATGAATCCGACACCACCTTTGGACAGATTTTTGCCCTCTCAGAATAGTCCCACCATGCCTCTGTGCCATGCCGTTGGTGTTTTACCCTCGAGTATAACAGCGTTAAATAGCCTCTGAAGAGCTTTCTGGACCTTTCGTCCACCTGCTTTCAGAAGCTCCGCTGTAACTCCGTCCTCCTTGTAACACCCGGCGCCTTGTTGTTCTTGAGCTGTTTGAAAGCTACACTAATCTCGTCGAGGCTGACTTCCGGAGGATATCTTCGATATAGTGTCGGGTCAACTTGGCTCTTGGATCGGCGGCCTGAACGACAGGTGTACGTGATGTGGCGTAAAATTGTTCATAGAAGTTTTCAATCTCGGCTAAAAGCTCAGGGTGCGATGTAATGATTGTGTCATCCTCCGTCTTCAGCTGCGTCAGCAAGCTTTCTCCAAGCGACAGATCTCTAGCCTTTGCTCCACTATATAATCTCTTCAATACATTTTGTATTATATCGGCGCATGTCGCGAGTTAAAGCGTCGGTGGCGTAGTGCGTAAGAGCGTCGTCTCCCACCCGGGAGGCACTGGTTCGATCCCCGCCACGTACCAATGTGTTTTCAAATTTTGAATTCATATGGACGTTTAATCGACGCTTCTACGGTGAAGGAAAACATCGTGAGGAAACCTATGAAGAAATTCTTAGGTTGTGTGTGAAGTCGACCAACCCGCACTTGGCCAGCGTGGTTGACTAAGGCCTAATCGCCCCTAACGTGGGGTAGGCTCGAGCCCCTCGGTGGGGACATTATATGAGCTGTTGATGATGTCGCGAGTTAGGCACTTGGAGTTCTCTTTACCGAGCTGCCGATCCTCACGAGTGTCTTCAGGGGACTGCAGAACCATTCCATGTCTTTCCTCTATAAGCTTTAACGTGGGCACTGAGATTTTCTTCGTTCTATTATTACGGCTGGGTTTGAAGAACGTTGAATCCACCGTAAGAACAGCTTCCATGAATCTGTAGTTGTATGTGTCCACATCTATGCAGTCCTCCAGGCAATCGAAGAGATTTTGCAGCTGGAGTTGAAAGTTTTCGGGGTGTTGGATCATCAGTCGACATCGTTCGGATTTTACGTGTAGATTCAATGTGCCTATGCAGTGATCGCCTCCCTGTGTTAAACGAATTGATCACAGAGACATCATTGAATATTCGAGTGTTAGTCGGCATGACGAAGTCAATCTCATTTTTTGTTGCACCATCCGGACTTTCCCAGGCCGAGAAGGAAGAAGGAGTTCATCATATAGAGTCGCTCCTACTCCATATATTCAGCTAGCATTTGACCACGATAGTTCCAGATTCCAGTTCCAAATTGCACCACTTTCGACTCATCATCGCCACGTTTGCCTATCCTTGCGTTAAAGTTACCTATGACAACAGTGTAGTGTGTCCTGGAAGCATGTATTGTACGAGAAGTATCCTTATACATTACTTCCACTTCCTCGTCGGGGTGCGTCGAGGTCGGGCGTATACCTGCATGACTTTCAACGAATACTGTTTGGTGATTCTGAGTATAAGGTACGCCATCCTATTCGACACACTTCCAATCTGTACAATGTTGTTCACGAGAGAGTTGTAAACAATGTATCCTACACCACCTTTGGACAGATTTTCGCCCTCTTTTTGCAGAGCAGGTTGCCGGATTTAAGGATCACCGTGTCTTCTCGCCCTGTCTTCGGACTTCAGATAATCCCACTATACTCCAGCAAATCCTGCTCAATTCTTCCTCCAGTTCTAGTAACTTTTCCTCGGTCCGCAGTTTGCGTGTGTTGTAGGTTGTCAGGGCCAAGGTCGTTCGATGGGAGTTCGCTGCCGCCCGGGGATTCTTCGCACCCCTAGTCCCGACGCCTCGCCGACGTCTGTCACCGCCGACCACTTGGGGCCTTCGGTTTCGGTGATAAATCATGGGGCGGTTGGGCCTTCCCCCACCACGCTGGCCCAGTGCGGGTTGGGGGGGAGCGCCAGAACCTCGTCTGTTATTCGGCAGGGAGTACCGAGCGCAGGGAGGTTGACTTGAGTTCCGAAAAATGTTGTTCGGAACCCCCTACAACCCTTTTCGATTCTATTAAGCTGAAATAATACGTTACATAAAAAAAATGTCAATTTGATTTTGTATAGGTAACATAATAATGAAATTACTTAGGTCTTATTTTAAAGGAGAATCATGTCGGTTGTGTATCTAGTATTATAAGAAGTGACGTTTAATCCATGTTACCATTTACTTAGATAATGCCGTATGTTGGATATCCTTGTTTTCTCCTTGTTATTATGAATCTTGATGTGTGTTGTACCACATTACCATTTTTTCCACCAACTTAAGCTGTTGTTTATGTCTTACATCCTCACGATGTTTTTGCTAATAACTGCTTCTTAAGCTCCATTACCATTTAGCATAATGATATGAATTGTCGTTTGTCCCATTTTACCGATTTAACTTACTCTACAGTCATGTCGCTTATGCCCTATTACTTTTTTGCATGAGAATATCGAATGTAGCTTAGTCTTCTTTACTCTTAGTTTCCTTCCGTGTAGATGTAACTTATGCCCAATTACCTCTTTTGCAAAATAAGGTAAATTGATCTAAGCGACATTAAAACCCAAAGAAACAAAGTCGAATCAAATAAATAAAAATGTCAAATGATGCTTTTAATTTTTTTTTTCTAGAGCTGTTTGAATTTTCACCCTTTGACTATAAACAAAAAAGTTATGTTCATTTTTCAGAAATTTGAAACTTTAAACTGATCTCCTGAACAATTTGGTTTTTGTCGCTTATGCCCTATTACCTTTTAACCGTCGATATAAATTACATTTGCGGATGTAGTGAACAAGTTCTGGGCGATTGATGAATGGCATAATATTGATCTAATACGCTTCTAATCTGATCCGTTTCTTATTAAGCGTATAAATTTTAATTAGTTACATTCTATGATTGTTAGTGGTTCGTGAAATTAAATCGATTAGTTAATATTTTGTATCACAGCGCGAGATCAGCGAAGCGCGTTGCGTCACAGAGGAGGTGCGCGGGCGCAAACTTGACACACTTCCGCGCACTCACCGGCCTCGAGACGATCTTTCACTATTAACATTGCGATTCGTTCACATTTTGGCACTTTACTTTTTAACAAAAACTTATGAAAACCTTCCAATATAAGAACATTTATTTCCTCAAACGCACGCCAAGTATATACTCTAAATTCGGGTTATAAACAAAAAAGTTATCTAAGTAAAATTCAGCTAGAAAAAACAATCTAACAAAGCTATATACCTAAACATGCGTACCTAAACAGCAAGCATGACAAAATTAGAGTTTGCAAAAGTAAGCAGTACCTACTCGATAAATGTTTGTATCTGCTTGTATTGTCAGTTCGGACATTAAATCAATTTTAGTCATATTCACTATGGGCCAGCCAGAAAATCTTTTTAGTTCTTCTTCTTTCTCGTAACCTGCTACCGATTTATTGTACGGTAAAATTCAAAATTCCATAATTGTGATACACAGATAGCAAACTAGAATTAAAGGGTTTAAATTCTTTTTCTTTTCTTTTTTCTTTCTTTTTAGCAAAATAAAAGAGCAATGAATTTTATTTTTTTGTTCTGTTGGCAAAAACCACGTGGTTTGGTTCCAGATTGAATAATGGAAAAGCTAAACATTTACTAGTGCCATGTACCAGCGATCCATAAGCTCTGTATTTGAAAGTAAGCAGCATGGTTCTTGTTTGTTTATAATGAAGTTAGAGTTCCCCATGTAACATCTTATATTATTGTAAAAGTCTATTGTCAAAAGATTTTTCGAGCATGGCAACAACCCAATGAGGATTGCAACTGTCTATGTAACTAATTTTCACATGAGTTGTGGGTTGGTTCTGGTTTGCGTAACTACGTCCAATTGCGTATGGGGTAAGTGCAGGTGAACCCACTCGCCTTGGGAATGACTGCTATTTGTTAACAGCTGCCAGAACCACCACGTTAACGTGCCTTCGATCTTCAAAAAATTTTCGATCACCCATCCGAGAACCGACCGCGCACTTGGTAGCTTAGCTTTCATGATCGTTACTAATAACGCCTCCTCTTCTGTCGATTTTTATTTTTTATTTTCAGATACAAATAAAATCATAATTATGTACTTAATATTAAATAATGACAAATACTATATACTTAGATACTAACAAAGTAATAAATTTTACATTCAGCTCTGAGGCAGTGCAAGCAATTCGAACTTCGCAATATGGCAAAGAATGCAGAATGCAATATTAAGAACAATAGCCCATGTTCCGTGGTTTATTACTAATTCAGAAATCCACTCTCACTTGAATATGACCACTGTAAAGGAGGAAATTCAGATTTCGACTGAAAAATACCAAAAGCGGCTGCAAAAACACCCGAACTTACTTGCAGTGAGTTTAATCACTCGTACTTATCAAAAACGTCTCAAAAGATAAAACTTACTGTAGCGAGACTGCATAGCAATATAAATAGTAGCTGTCCTGAATAGAGGATGCACTTGACCCGAGAAAAAAAAACTATTATAGTTTATAGTAGAGTACTGATTGAACACAAAACCAGGAATCGCTCTAGTTTCATAAGCAACTTCTATGCCTCAAGCACCTAGCCGGAAATAATCATGAAAAAAAGTTAACTTTACTAACAACTATTGTATCATACGTAACTTTAAATATTTAAATGCAAATTACGTATGCTTTTATAAAAAAAAAGTTACAGATTGATCATTTATATCTCGACGTTCACTTTCAGATAATTATGTAATTACAAAAAAGTTTACACAACTAGATTGCTTCTAGTTACTGCTAGAGAGTAAAAATTTTACGTATCACAGTAACATCACATATTAACTTTTTTCTTTCTGATTTTTATATGAAAGTTAACAAAAAATACAAATAAAACGGAGTCCACAGTATGCATGTATCTAGGTATTATTCATTGCCTTCTTTTCTTACTGCGGTATATGAAAGTTACCAAAAAATACAAATGAAATACAATTTACAGTGTGCATGTGACCCAATGTCTCGCGTACATTAATAGCGTGTTTACACACTGAGCATATTCTAGCGCACTTAGCACTGTGTACGGTAAACCGACATCGTCGGATTTATGTGGGACTCTACCCATAACAACTAATGTGGGTGTGCTTTGCAGTTACTGTAAAACTAATAGGTGTTATGTTTCAATTTCAAGCATAGATTTTTCTATATCTCTTAGTTGATATCCTTGTTCTACATTTCGTCGGTGACCCTTGAAATTGTTTTCTTCTACATACTGACCATATCTTTCTTCAAAGCATCTATTCAGCTAAATTAAAATTTCCGTAAATGAACTTTTAAAACGTCATAAACCATACCAACAACTTAATAATGTATTTGATAATGCTGTCTATACACGGGAGTAGCTATCGTGATTAACGCAAGGCTATTTAAAAAACTTACAAACTGATGTTTTTGTTAAGTTTTTCGTTTTTAAATGGCGCCCTCCACTTCTTACTTCAACTAAAATGTTATATTGAGATAAAATTCACGAGCAATATCCAAAGACGATTGAAAATATAATCAATTTTTACATGGATAGAAAATTAAATTGACATAAAAAAAGAACATAATTGAGGCATAAGCAATTAGGAGGCTGGCGCTAAAGAACATTTTTAATTGACGTTCAAAAGCTTTAGTGATAAGAGAATGTATGACAGGGTGTAAGGATGTGTGCGTGCTTGATTGAGCGTTCAAATTGTTTTATTGACGCAAGCTCGTTGATGTGTAACTACGCTCCGTTACATTAGTCAATCTGGTTCGCCGGATCGAGCTTGATACACTCACTTTCAAATCCTTTCGCTCACTAACCTTTCATTCGCCTACAAACTACTAATCTTTATACTAACACAGACACAATAGCTCGTTCGTGTTTGCAAATAATCCTGCCATTACAAAGAGTTTAATGTTCTATATTACATAAATGTAGTTCAATTTCATAACGGCTACTATTTCACGTATGAAAACAATAAAAAATTAATATGCAATATATCTTTTGTTAGTAAAAGAAGAAGTAGAACAAACTATGTAATACAACCACGAAGGTTGTATTACATGGTTTGTTTTCAAATTGAATGTTACATAATTAGTCTAATAATAGATAGGCTATGAATATAGATTTGAAAAATCAATGTTCCTAGCCAGGAATCGAAACCTTTGAATTTGACCTTTAAATAGTGTCGCCAATAAGGAACAAATTTCTGGAAAGTAATGACTTACGACAAACTTAAGGAAAGAGCTCATTTTTATCAAAATACTTTTTTTTATATTTCTTACGTTACCATTATACCTTAACTAACTAATACTGTTTTTTCAAAAATCCAATGATGCAGTTTTAGTCTTCATCAAAATCGGGCCCGAGACTCCTTTGATTTCTTTTCGCTATTCCTCATGTTTTCGGACTCGGCCATCCACGCCCACTTGAAAAATTCAACCTGTATACAATTCTAAGACAAAAATAAATATTAAACAATCAAGATTAGGCGCGAGTTTACAATCACAGTTTTTGTGTATTAGGCAAATTACAAAAATCGTTAAAGTTGCTATGTAAAATTACGACGTTGGTATCCAAAACAAATAAAGAGCAAATAAGATACACGTTTAAAATTGTGACCTCAGCTATTTATTTAAATTGAAATGTTGCTCTACGTTTAGTTCAACATCATATAGTACTTTTGTACAACGTTGCCAAATAATGTTAAGCGTCATTAGTATTCATTATATATAGCATCACCAACACTGTTAACCTTTGTAAGTCTCATAATATCCCTATTTATTTCCTAATTTAATATCGTCAATATTGTACTATCCGAAATTGTAGGCCCTAACAATTGTTGCTATCAACAATTCACAATTTTTTTGTTTCTACTTTGAACTAAAATAGCGGTCCAATAGCTTTCCAAAAAGTAGAATGTTCCATAAAGCAATCGAGGTTCGAATTCATTCAACACGAATCAAAAAGCAGTCACGAAGCCGTCCTCAGAAGCAAAGATACAAATCGATCTAGGATATCCCCATTTATGTGTCACACTTTGTCACTGACCATCTGATATTTCCTATTGTTAACGCCTAGTCAACCACTTTTATGACCTTCCGATAAAGTACAAATGTCCATTGAACAAAGGAGTTCGTGTGCATTAAAATTAAATCTTGTTTAAAGTTCTAACGGTTGTAACCCACCTATCTTTCACGGCTCAGAATAGTGGCAAAGTTATTAAAGATATTGTTACTAGGTGCTAAACCCTTGACCAAGAAAACCTGACTTTCTATTTGAAAACTATGCTTGTAATAACTATGTCTTAGTCATTGTTTACAAAACGGTTCATCAAACATGATGGCAAGCTCTGGCATACATTATACGTAATACGGTATGAAATGCTTTAAGAACAAGAGATATATATATATAAAAGTTAGAAGATTTTTTTTATGCAACTAGATGAGTAGGTAGTAAGTGGATACCGTCGCCTATAAACACCTGCAATAACAAGGAAAAAATCACTTGGTATTGTAGGTGCGTTGTCATTCTGAGGCCTAAGATGAAATACCTTCTATGCCCGATAATTACACTGGCTACCTTTCCCTTCAATTCAAAAGAGAGCAAACTGTTCCACGGCTGAACTAGGAAGACCGTCTTTGTTAATGCGATACTATAAAAAGCTTTTAAACATAACTACAGATATTCTTAAACCTACAGAATAGACTTTGCTAAGTAGTTTTAAATCGTCAAAAGCCCTACCACCATCTCGGGACGAAAATTATTATTAAGCTGAGATAGAGAAGAAATGGCTCCACTCCACAGCTTACAATTTCGTAATGATTTCAATACATCAATTCAAGTCAATCAGAATTGACACCACTATCAAAGAGTACCTTTAAGAAGCTGAATTCAATAAGTATTTCATGTTGCACTACTTTTCTGTAACAAATGATTATTTAGCCCATATAAATGGTGTTGTTATAGTTACTTGACTATGAACTAGCCAATGATCATTCAGTTTTTCACATCCAGTAGTCGTCAGTATATCGTTTTTTTACGTTTGGTGGGTGACGGTAAATCAATTTAAAGACATTATGTTATGAATCACAGCAGGTTACTCGATGTCTTATAAATATATGAATTGACCTAATTCGATATTTTCTCACGTGCATTTATTTGAAGCCATTAAAATTTATGAGTAGAGCATAATACTAAGCACTTGGCTGAGCGGATCATTAAAAGGTACAGTTTGCAGCAGACGACTAAAACTCGAATCGTAAATTTGATAAACATATTTTTTTGCAGAAAAGTTCATTAATTTACTCCACTTTACGCATCGTGGCTGATATAACTTTTTTGTACATCACAAATTATATCAGTCAATTATGTATATATTATACTTTTAAATTTAATTTTGTTATACTTAAAATGTGCAAATCAAAAACCTTATGACAGTAGGTACTATTTGATAAAATGATAATATTGAATAATACTATCCGTCCCCATTGTACCTAAGTCTAATGGCGGTACTTCATTTGTTTATTCGTATTTGCATTATTTATCCGAACATGCCAATTTAATTTGCATGAATAGATGGTCTTTAATTTTATTTGCACAAATAGCAATCACGATTTTTTGGTATACTTGACGGTTTTTGGCTTCAAAGGCCATGTGTGGATGACACGTTTGTAATGTTCTGGGAATATTTTACAAATTTTTGGACAATTAAAAGGATATCGTGACGCCAAGTGAAGTGCCGTTAAAAGAAATTATGTTGCCGATGAAATTTATTCCTTGCTGCATACTTATTTAGGACACAATTTCATGATCAAGCCGAATTCACAGACGGGAGTCAGTCTAAAACTGGCTTAATTGTACGCTCTACTCGTCCCTTTCACTTTAATTAGCGAATGCCGTGTTAGCAACTCAAATTAGACAATCTCGTTTGCATTAGGCTTGCTAAAAGATGTCTTGGGAACCGAATAGCTTTATTGCGACTTCCGTGAGATGTGATGTGAAACAGATTTGAAGATTACGAAAGCATATCAAACGAATATTTACCCACAAAAAAAATCTCCTACTTAAATATATTGAAAGTATTTTTTTATATAATCATATTTAACTTTGATGCATCGCCATATAAAGCCACAAGAAATCGAAAAATAATAATAAATTGCCATAAGAGTGTATACCCTCTTATTCGTGTTCTTACTATTCTGTACATGCAAAGGCTAACAATCTCTCGTAGCGATGAGATCGCCCATTGCGTGTACAATAATTACTTAATAAAAGCTATACGTTTTATTAATTTACACATGCCCACTATGAAGCAAATTAAATTATCTAAGAAGGAAAACAAACTATAATGGTATTTATGTTTATTTGTATTTTACAGTTTACTTAGATACCAGTTAGCATGTATTACATTGTGTTGTGCGTAAGTACAATAGCAGAAAAATTGTTTTCGTAGTCATCATACAATACATACGTACACTATCTCGTTCATAGTCATGGTACATTCATCAGATGAAATTATATCAAACAATAGCTATTAAAAACGTAGGAGTATGAAATTTTCAAAAATATAAAATGAAAACACCTTTTTAATCAAAAACGATATAAGTAACCTCCCCCTATTCAAAAATATCAATGAAATATTTTTTAAGGCGAAACACTAATTCAGGTCCTGAAGAATCACACTTAAAGTAATATGATATTACTTTAAGTTTGATTCTAGAAAAATTCAAATCGTTTGTAATAACACGTGAACCTATTGTAAAATTTCACCAAGCGGACATGACCTGTGATCAAATATTTGTGTTCATCCCACATACCACTGGGGTTACGAACTCTTTGGTCTTAAGCAGGTTTATGAGTCGTTCTGATCAGGAAGTTGTAATTTATCCGAATATTTGATTCACGCCCAAGGCCTTTTGGTGATGTAGAGTTGTGGAGACGGTCATTGACCGTCCAGCCAAGACCAAATTTATTTACAAATAGGTATAGATGCACACAACCGGATAACCTATTGAACGGTAAAAACTGTGTCACTAAAGTTCAGTGACACGCGGTAATTTATGCGGATATTTTCATTTCTAACTTTGACTTCAGTGAAAAAAAAAACAAAACAGTGACAGTTCCCATTACGCGTTTTTACTTGCTGGCGACCTTCTCTCCGTCTTTTACTTCTTTAAATGATCTTAAGATGGTAAAAAAATAATCTTCCATAAGAAAAGTCAGATTTTAGAATAAGTTCTATCGGATATATAAGTACATAAACGTTGTGTTAACTTTTCCTTTTTTTAATGAAAAAACTAATTAATTGGATATAAAATATAGACCATTAAATCGATAAAAGATCTTAATTTTATAATAATCGCTGGTTAACATTTTTCTTTAGTTTGTGTTTTTAAAAGTTCTCTTTACCGATCTTCATCTTATTTACTACTCTCAACTGCTCACGTAATATCGATCGTCTCTACATATTTTAACCAATTTTACAACGAATATATTTCTTATAACAGGTTAATAAACGTCAACGCGTTATTAAGCTTTCACGGATACCTACTTAACGTTATGTAATTGGTGGATTGGGTTGAGTAAGTGACCTTTTGACCTCAGATGATCGCTGTTTACAATGTTGGCCAAAAGGGTAATTGCTCTGACAAGTGCGTATTTATGGACAGAAAGGCCTTGGTATCGCCTATATAAATCTACACTATTATTATAAAGAGAAAGAAAGAAGTAATATTATAAAGAGAAAAAAAGGAGTAGAAGTAAAGAAGTAAAAAATAAGTCAAAGGAGGTCTGAAAGCTAAGAGGAGGAATGAAAGCTAAGCTACCTATTGTGCGGTCGGTACTCAGCTAAGTGCCAGAACATTTTTTAACTCGATTTACCAAACGGAAGAAAAGTTAAGCTGGTGGTCCCGACTGCTGTCCAAAGATGGCAGTCGTCGTTCGCAAGGGTTGGCGTCAAGTAAGCTGCCGGCCGTAAATTTAATGTCAAAACATCTCGCCTGTGTTCTGAGATCATCGGAAAATCTTAAGTTGGCAACACCAATACATTTCAAAAAAAAATATGCCAAATTCTTTACTGTGCATGTTACTTGACTATGGAATACATTGCCTGTCGAAATCAGACAAGCACAATCCTTGGGTACGCTTAGGAAACTGGTAAAGGAACACTATTTATGTCTAAGATTTATTTCTATAGGTACCTATGTACATTTACCTTTATAAAAAAATATTTAGAAAGTCTTAAATATAATAAAATTTTTAAGTTTTTACTTATAAATATAAAAACTAATAGGTACCTCTATTGAATTATAAGAAATATAGGAAAAAGTATAGACAATACAGATTTTTTTAAAAGTTAGTTGCATTAATTATTTTGGAAGCTATTGAGGATGTCGTTGCCGGTCTGTACCCTTAGTGTAAGTTCTTTAGTATACAAAACGCACCGATTGTAGTTGCGTTAAGAGCTCAATTTGTATGGGAAACATGATTTGCGCTTCTCTCCGCTAGGGGCGCTGTTCGCGTTTCCTATACAAATTGAGCTCTTAACGCTACTAAAGTAGTTGCGTTTTTTATACTAAAAAACTTACACTACGGGTACTGGTTTCTTTGTGGCACGGTGTAAGTATTTAGTTTTAATTATTAAAAAAATATATTTTAACTAATCTCTAATTTACTTTGTTTCAGTGGTTACGAGGGCCAGCACACTTGCATAACTTATGATGCCGTCAACCAGGCTTATCTGGAAGCCAGGAACAGAATTGGTATGTATCAAAGAAACTATCCTTAGTTGATCCATTGTTGAAAACATCTTACATTTATTACATTTATATAAAAAGAATAAAACCTAATAAACAAGGCTTGCTCTCTTCAGTTCAGTATGGGCAAAAGGGCAACATGACTAAAATCTTTAATTCAGTACGTGTTAAAGATATAGAAGTACTTACGAATTGAATACAGATTTAATGTAGTTACTCTTCTAGCATGCAATACTAAGCTAAGAGCTTATTCAGACACGGCGGTAACCACGTGGTATAATAATCGCATGGGAACCTTTTCCTTCATTTAACTTTTGATTGGATATCTATAGCGGGAAGCAAAAAAGTAATGAATAGAAGGGGGTTTCCCCCCTTCTATTCATTACTTTTTTGCTATGTTATATACCAACCAGACCCAGGCCAAAGAGGTAGAGAATCTTCATGGAGTACCTATAGGACGGCCCCTCTGTTATGTCGGACTCCTACCGAATAAACACAGCCCTCTCCCATTGCCAGAGTGGCCATATTGGAAGCATCCGCCCTCTCAGTACCTACATGGAGGAGAGATGCGCGCGCTGCCCCTTAGATATAATAGCCGCCCATCCAATCTATAAGGAATGGATTCTATTGGATGAGCAAAGTGCGAAAGAATGACGGTGTTAAAACCTTCGCACCTGCACGACGCCACAACTTGACTTAATTAGATAGAAAGTCACAAGAACGCATGTAGAGATAACATTATTTAGTAGCCTCAACGGTTTTATTTAACCCTACGATGATTTTCTACAGTTTATCCATGAGGACAGTCATACGGAATAAACGCTGATGGGTGGGGGACTATTGACTATGATGTAAGCGCGGGGCTTTATTTAATGATCCGTTTTATCTAGTAATATATATAAACGTCTAGTACGATGTCAATGTAAATAAGGTCTGCGCGGTTATTAAGCCGTAGCTGAAGTACCTAGCTCTTAGTTTTATGTAGTTGGAAAGTAATTATTAATACGATCGTACTATATACATTATTTTCTTTTTTATTTTATTTGGTAAGCTTGCAGCCTTACTCACTATAGAAAAATGAACAGTGGTTTCATCATCATAACAGCCTTTATAATTTGACCCACTGCTGGGACACAAGGCTTCTCCTTGTCATCGAAGGAGGTTTAGGCAGTAGTCCACCACGCTTGCCCAATGCGGATTGGTGGACGGAGTATAAGGTGATCAATACCCCTTTGCTGATCCATTAGTCGCCTTCCACGACGCTCATCGGAGGATATGGGGTGATGCTATTCTACTCTGCCGGCATCACATGGCAAGAGAACAGTGGTTTACCATGTGCTAATTACAAGCTTTCATTAATCTAAGTAGTAGGTAATAAAGTACATTCAATATTTTTCAGTAATGTAGGTAATTCCTTATGGTAAGAAAAAATAAACAAGAAATGAAACTATAGAAAAACAATGTGTTTTTCCACTATTTGCTTTATGTAGAGCTCTTGAAATGTTGCAAAGTATGTTTTTTACGGTCATATTATTTTTTCTCACCTCAGTAAACTTTAAATATTCTCATAGTATAATTTTAAAAAGCCTATTTTCGCTTAACAATAAATTCAGTTTCCAAAACAAAAATCAATGCCAGTTTAAATTAAAACAAACCTTAAAACTGATTAATAAGCTGCTACTTTCGACTTAAAATTATACTCACTGTAGCTGCCAACCTATTATTTTTGCTACATTCTTGAATTTTTTAAACCCAAATTCAGATTAATTTTTCGCCGCGTTAAAAACGTGCCATTGCTGATTTACTGTATAATGCCTATTTTTATTATGCACAGTGGTATCGCAGCCCAAAGGCGATTGGAAGGCAGAAGACTTCGCCAGCGTCGGCGAACTCATTCTGGACATCTCAATCAACCTAGCAAGAACGTAAGTTTAAAAAATATATTTTATAGTTCGTCAACAATTGCAAGCTGCTCCTGACTCTATGGACGATGAGGATTCTCAACAGTAGTGTAAAATACGCTCTTACTGAATGTAGTAGATAGTAGGTATAATATAACGGTCATAAGAAATCATGCATATGAAATGATAACAACTTGTGTCGAAAAGCATATTGTAGGCTGTTAACCGAAATTGTTCAATACACCTTATTCACATGCTAGGGTACAGGTACACAGGTTCTTAGATCAACCTAAGATGAGTTATATAGACAAAAGAAATAATAATAAGGCATTAACACTCTCTCCAATCTCTCAATCTATAAACGCTAGAGCGATAAGGACACTGGGGTTATTTAAAGATAGGCTTGAACAATCTACTTGCTATGGTTTTGTTGTTTTTGTTAACGAACGAACGGTTTTGTTAACGAAGTGTAAAATTTTAAAGTTTTTCCACCATGAGATTTCTTAAATATATCATAGCTTATATCACTTCTTCTATCGTCCTTAACCAAGGATATCCAAATTTGTCCACCTCGAAAAAAAATTGTGTACAATAAATTTTTACTAGAGCAAAATTATGAAGACAATTAGGTGGGGACTTAATGTTACAGTTTAATTTAACGTGCCACAGTTATCGCCAAAATGTGCGTTCATAATTGCTAAAATGCCTTTCTTGACACATTAACCTTTAGAAAAACAATACCTTTTAATTGTCTCAAGGCACTTTCGCTTGGCATTTGCCTCAATAACGCTGTATCATTAACACAACCTTGGTCGAAGTGCTCTCTTTATCCTTTTACGGATACCCACTTCAAAAGATTATGTGATCGGAAGACTCAAGGTCAAACCTCTTATTGGAGGAACTGGGCCTTTGTTGGTTTTTAAATCTGCCATGGTCACGACCGGCCGCGGAATGAAAGGAATGACTTGAACAATTTGGCAAGACGACTCCTCTAGTGAAGGATGATGTGAACTTCTAAAAAAAGGCAAATTATCTACATACCTCCCTATCATATGATGGCCTTACAAACATTCATTTAGGGTGGCAAGCGAGCAGTCACCGATCAACCCTTACTAGAATAACACCCCTACGCGCTTGCTAAAATGACACTCGTATGCTACCGACTACGACTACAAGAGAAGATTCGGGTCGAAATGAAGTCGCTCTTCCATTTGAAGCTGATCCAAACTGCCTTGGTAATTCTTTTGATATAGCGCACCATAGAATTTTATATTTACAATCAAGATTTTTGTTGCAATTATGATGAAGTTATAAAAGATTATTTAGAAAAATCATATTTATAGCCAGTCTTTGAATTTTTATTTAAAGAGGTTATCGTTTACGGACTTTTTCAACGGTGACTAGCGCCAGTGCTTCCAACCTATCGAAGGGTTGTTGTGTAAAAACAAATTATAAATTGTGGTCCTTCGAGCCGACTAAACTGCAAATAGTACAATCGATCCTAACCGGAAAACTTTCCAGTAATCGTACCTGGAAACTTTTCCGGTAATTTAGAAAATGGGTCATTTTATAGATTTATGTGTGATCTTTCCTTATCAATTTTGTCAGTTAAGATGTGGCAATGTCGTTCGCATAGGCACATTTTAAAAAATGCCGTATGCAACAATTGTTTACACCCTTACCAACGTATATAAAATTTAATTAGAGAAAGATCCTAAATTTTTATTTTATAACCTTATTTTTCGTAAAACCACAGTCAACAAACAACACTAAAATCAACAGCATTTGCGTATGAGCTCCGCAAAGGATACCTATTTCAACAAACATTTTGAACAGACACTTTTTGTGTTCATGTCTTTTACACCCTGTATGTATGTGTGTGTTATTTTGTATATGTATATCATGTATGTACGTTTATGGGTATGTATATGTTTAGATAGGTATTTATAAAATTTTACTCGACACTAAACATATTTTTTTTTTGCATTTATGTCGCCTACCTCATCATCATACTAACACATATTCATGGGTTGACTGGAAGAGATCTCTTCTAGAGATAAGTTCGCCCTTGCAAACTATGTTTTGACAACCTTTTTTTATGTTTTTTAAGTGCAATAAAGAGTATTTTTTTTAAGTTCCTTTTAATGAAATAACAATTAAAATAATGATATAAAAATTAGTAGTATTTTAACACTTAAATTGCACACAAACGACCGCAAAGCCGAAGCCCCCACCGACGTCCTCGCTCTGATGAAATAAATAGTACTTACAGTCATTTAAGATTGATATAATTATGTAGGCTACATAGATTGATATATCCATCGTTTCCTTAATTCAATAAAACCCTACATGGTTTAACATGCTCATATGTCGTAAAACTATAATTAAACGGTAGAACCATCATAAAAGGACTGATAGGCAAACCTCTGATTGGACAATTTTCGACATACAGGATATGAATTCTCATATCATAAATTCTTTATACTAGTATAACACATAACTACACGGTAATGGGCATGGCAAAAATCAATTTTGCATTTTAATTGCAACTTGAACATGGATTAGTAAAGTTTTTAAATTTAAAATGCACTAACGACTTCCTATGCTCCTTATATTAATCAAGCATATTAATCTTCGTAATTTTAATGTCTTTATTACAAACTTGCAAAACGTCTGCAAAAAGTAGATCCTTGATCTCACGAACAGATTCCAGTCACCACCTACGAGCGATAACCTTTAAACAGACTTTAAATGTCATTGTCCCATAAAACTAGTAGCTGATTCAGACAATACGTCACGTTATTCAGCACGGAAATGAAATTGTGACGACATATCAATTATGTAATTATTCTAACTTTTTAATTAGCACTTATCACGACATTTACATAAAATATAGCTGACCTCTACACTTGATACAATAATTTAAATGAAATCATTCGGAGAAATAATCAAAAAACTTTGTGTGAAATGTAGCATCTTTCTTTCAAGGTCGCATATACTTACATCAATAAAATATAAAAAAGTAATATATATTTTTATTGTTTTTGATTCACACTTCTGTAAATTTTACCGAATTTAAACAGATTCAACAACGTTAAAATAAATGTTATTTTAACAATCAATTAGGTATGCCTAGACATAAGTAAACAAAAAAATATTCTTAATCAATACTAATATTACGATACGAAACTACATAAACCATACTGCATGCGCATTTGTCTTCGCGAATTTTTCGATGCTCATTTTGTTTTATGTTTATGTTTATTATACGTTAACAAAATAATGCAATTATATAACATTAAAATTTAAGAACTTTTCCTCGTTAGCATACAAATTGCTGGCCAGTTTTACCGTTAAAAACAGAAATTCATACTAATATCGAGTTCCGAGCGGAACTAGAAACGTTAAGTATGACACTTTTGAATGAAACGAGACGGAGTAAGCATGTTCAATTCCTTATGTAATAAGTAAGGACAAAGTCATTATGCTTCACTAATTCACCGTAGGCAAAAGATAAATGATCTAGAGTAAAGATCAGATATCAAGATAAGATTCCAGTGGCATCTATTCCGGTAGTTGTATATATTTCAATCATTGAAGGATATATGTATCACGAACTTTTGTTAACTAATTAATAGTAATAATTATTACACTGCGTCATGTGCTTAAATAAATATTGCATGATTAAATTGATAAAAACAATACAATCATTATATGGTATGTGCTCCACGTGTCTTGGGTTTTTCATGTTTAGGTTGCTCCTTACATATTGAAAATATGTATTTTTTTACATATTTCCAATATTTTTTACGCGAGTAAATTAACTGCGTATCTAATTGGTGGATGACAATTTAAGCGTTCCTTAATGCAATTTTGTAAGCATTATTCTTTTTATTTATTAACGCAGTAATTTTTGGTTTTGTAACACACATACAATACACCATAACTGTCTGTTTTATTGGGTCCCATGATCATATGTGGCAGAAGGACCGTGTCATTCCATATGCAATTAAGAAAAAAATAACACATGTATCCCGAATTATTTACTTCATACCTACCTACTCGTTACATTCCTAGCAACTGTTTTTATTGGGCCTGTTGATTTGATATTGACCTGCTAACTCGATATCGATACAAGAAGCAACAACAAAGCCAGATATTTCAAGTGTCTACTTAATCCACATCCACGACTTTGGTATCGGGTCTTTGAAATTTTCAATATAATCCACAGCAAGGTCGTAACATAAGTAAGACGATCAAGTCTATAATTTCATTACATTAACTAATTCATTTCATTTCAACGTAGCTCAATTATTGTTGCGTGTCATCTCGAAGGTCAGCTGCTTAAATAAAACTAATACGAATATCATTGATCGACAGATCTAGGTCACGCCACATTCGATATTATCATAATAGATGTGTTGACTATTGTTTCACGGATATTAGACTTGTCAATCGTATTCCAAACAGGCTACTGGTAATTATTCTCTTGTGTCATAATGTAATGTTTTGGAATGTTCCATTGGTGATAGATAAGAAATAACCTGATAGCACAGTCTATTGCTGTCACTGGACAATCTAATTTATATTACTGGGACGATTGGCACAAGTGCCATAACGTGCTAATTCAAACCTAGATTTAAAATAAATCCAAAACTTATATTACTTGAACGATTGGCACAAGTGCCATAACGTGCTAATTCAAACCTAGATTTAAAATAAATACAAAACGCTTCTGTTTATACATTTTAACGACAGCCTGATAGTTGTATATGTTAAAATGAGAATTGTCCATTGATTATAGAGAAAAAAATATTCCTGATTGTAAGCTGTTCTTTCTATATTCACTGAACATTTTTATATCACTCCTGGCGCTTATCCCCAAGGTGAACCTTTGAGGCAATCATTGTTCAAGTGGTTCCGTCAATCCACCCAAATTACATCCATTTGGTAGGCACCATTGGGTGAGAAAAAAATATTCCCGATATTTACCCGTAAAGTTATCTGTAGGTTCTTGGTTATTTTTCTTTTATGACCAAGCAAAGTTGAATAATAGAGGGTTCGACTCCTTCGATTGAGTGTCAAATGATTGATTCGGCCAGTGTAAGCTCAGACCAAATAACAAATACTGTCTAAGTGTGTAGGCGTGTACAATAATAACTAATCCAATAATCATAAAAAAATAACCATAAACCTATTGATAACCTTATCGGAACAATAAAATCCCGTTAATCTCTTGTTTATCACAAGGGATTAACGGGATTTTATTGTTCCAAGATCTTGGTGTAAATAAAAAAATCCTAATACACTTATATTTTGGGATGTTAGTGAATCCCACAGAACACAGAATATGTTCTGTGGTGAATCCTACATATATTTAAATTTAAATAAATTGTTTTGCAACTATTTATCAATTGTATATGGTGTTATATGAAATGGTTGTACTATCGAATAAATTACTACTGTTGCATAATCACAACATATTCCATAAAGTTCTCACACATTACAGAGCCGTTATAAAACCACAAGTTACATCATGTCCACAATAAGCTACTACGAAACGTGTCACGCCATTTTTCAGCATTGTAGTAGTCAAGTGGTTTTACGTTATTTTGGAAAGTATATTACTTTCCCCCTACTGGCGACCTTGGTGGACTAAAGACTAACCGTTGCAAATATCCTGTTTGTAAATTCTTATCCCAACCAACCAAGATCCTAGTCAAAAACAAGTAGGTTGCCACTGGTTTCATAGATAGATCGTATTAATCTCAGTTCATCTGCCCTCTTGTCTCATCTTCGTTATCTTTGCGTTTTCCCGGGTGTGCCCTAAACGCGCGAGCCCTTTCTTATCTTCCTAGCCCAGTTCACGCGGTCTTTGGCATCCTTGGTGAAGAAACCGTTGGCACGTAAGTCTTCGCAACATCAAGTTGGCGTTTCTTGGGCCTGCCTCTTTTACTGGCACCTGGCGGAGGTAGCATGGCAAGACATTTGTTGCCAACTTAGGTTGCTGCCGGCCTTCTGAAAGCGTGAGCGTACCAGCGAAATGACATGAAGGTTGCCGCGAATGTGATAGTTTCAGACGCGCTCCTTATTTGAAACCCCCACACATCCACCGCAGCATCTTCATCTCCATGACTCGCTGATTGTGTCACTCTAGCACATCTGCCCTCTTATCTGCCTCGCTATATATTCCATAAGTGTTTTCCATCACCATGCATCACCTTCATAACAACCAGTCTGCGCCAAACTGCTGGAGACATAAGGAATGCGGAGAAAGCTATACGCATCCCTTCAGCTACTCCGTAATCGGAGCGGTGAGGTATGAGATGGGGCCTCGTCGCTTGCCAATATGCTTTGGCAACAATAAGATTTTTCGAGATACCTGGACTGTCTGCTTTACTCACTAGGGGCGTAGGGATCTGATAAGGCTAACCATAGTCCGTGCAAATGAATGCACGTTCCCGCATAACCATCGTTTAGCGAAGAGTGACTCCCACGTTAGCTTGTGAGGGCCCATATTATAGATTACGTATAAAACGTTTTCTGTCATTAAATATAGGATAAATGTTCCTGTTTAGTTTAATCGATATAGTACCTAAATGTGACAGCTGATGACACAATTTACCACTCTAATAACTTAATTGAAAACTTATGAATCAATGTGCTTGAATATCCTTATTCCAAATACACGTCTACATAAGTTACGTCAACTGTGATCAATATTCGGTGAATATTTCGAGTTACGCGAATCAAGATGCAAAATTATTTATGAAAACTGCTTTAATATTCTTATAATCTTATTATAGTGAATCAAGTAGTTTTATTGTTACAACTTTCTATTCTGATGTAAGATAGTTTGAACGTAATTATTTCATCTTCTTTTGTGTCCATGTGAAATTTTGAATCATGACGAAATATTAAATTACCTACTGAGATAATTGAAGGGATTCTAATAGAGCATTATTATTACTTTTAGATGTACAAAAGAGATAAGTGTATTAATGTTGGACAAGATCCGCCGAAAAAACTATAGCTAATGGTATTTGCGGCGAATTCTAACAATAATGTTAATAATAATTAAAAAGTAATAAGATAACTTATTATTAGTGTTAAGTTCATGATAATTTCTTATTATTATGGACTTTTCGACAAATCGATAATCGGCGAACATTAAGTAGTAACATTTTATCTGACTTCGGAACTTCTACTACAGAAATACGCTGTCCATGAGAAATGGAAGTAGATACCGTTGGTATTGTACGGGGCAAGGGGGGATCAGGGTTGCTAACGCGTCACTGCACCATCAGTGACGCTTTGATGTCAGAAGTGTCTAGAAGCTACGGTCGCAGAATATCTGTGGGCTTCCCGCATCCAGCCGCTGCCAGCAGTCCTCCTAAGGTCATCAGACCAACGGGTCGCAGGCCTTCCTACACTACGCTTGCTTAAATGTGGTCTCCACTCCAGCGTTCGTCTGCTCCAACGGTTGACATGACCAGCCCATTGTCACTTCAGCTTACTAATTCTTTGGGGTTCAAGGACCACCAAGGTTTTCACTTTCTTAAAAAATACGTGTGGCACTCGGGGACTGCCGCGGTAAAGCTATTGCATGGCATAAAAATTTTTGTACAAAATTAAATACTTGTGATGAATAATGTATTGATTTTGATAAGGAATAATAACATGTTTACAAAAATACCTTCGCATCTAAAGCATTATTTTAGAACAAAATTTATTAACAAAAATAGGTTATAGCGATTCAACCTTAAGAGATAGATAAATGCGGTCTGTAACTTGTTTTTATAACTTTTAAAGGAGAATAATTCCGTCCTACATAATTTTTGTGTAACTTTAACCGTTTACGCAGCGCACGCAAAGAAATCTCTGAAAAGCAAAATTTATTATTTTCCGTTTATTTTAAACTATGATATTTCTTAAGATATTCATTGAAATCAAAAGAAGTCATGAACAATTTTGTGCAAAATTAAATACTTGTGATAAATAATGTATTTATTTTGATAAGGAATAATATCATGCATACAAAAAAACCATCGCAGATAATACATTATTTTAAAACAAATTTGATTACCAAAAAGAAAGGATATAGTGAGCCAACCATAAAAGATAGACATATGCTGTCGCGAACTTTTTTTAGATAATTTAATGGATACCAATTCCGTCATACATGATTTTTACGTAACTTTAACCGTTTACGCAGCGCACGCAGTGAAAGCTTTGAAAAGAAATATTTTTCTCCCGTTTTTGCAACATTATTCATTGATGCTCAGCTCCTATTGGACGTATCGTGATGTTATATAGCCTATAGCCTTCCTAGATAAATGGACTATCCAACGAAAAAATAATTTTTCAATTTGAGTCAGTAGTTGCTGAGATCTTAGGGTTCAACCAAACAAACAAACAAAGAGTGGGGAGCATAAGGTTTTTTCGTTACGGAATTTCTGGATTCGGTCCCCGCGCTCAAGGCCCGCGATAGAAGCTATGCAATAGCTTAAAAATCTTCGGCTACGCTGTAAAGTCTAACTGCAGTCAACAGCAATATCCAAATAATAAATCTTATGGAAAGAGAAATAAGAACTAATCTCCTTTATTTGCTACAAATGAAAGAAGAAACTTTTTCAATTTCATAACTCTCAATAAAAGAATAATTTTGCTACCATTGTTTGGCGATATGCTATTGCAATAAACCTTGGCATTTCATAACGTCATTACTAAATTACTAGCAACAAAACATAAAGTAAATCATCTCAAATAAAGTGGGCTATATTTTTCCTTTCAATGGCTGCATGAATGTGTACACATTTGTTTCTTTAATAGACCTTACATCTATTTGTAATAAACACTTTTATTATGACAATAAGAAAAATGGAATACTTAATTATAATGTTTAATCGCTTTTACAAATATTTCACTATTAAATATTTTCGTCGTGTAATTAAAAACAGAGCGACTTTCCAGTCTAAATTATAATTCTACATTATTCATAAAATCATGTAAAATTATTGAAGACTTCCATAATGTTTGTTTGCTATATCACTAAAGCGAGAAAGAGTTATACAATACAAATACAAAAATATTTTTTTTATAAAAAGGCTAAACATATGACTGACTGGAAAGGTTGCCTGGAAGAGGCCGCTCTGCTCATAATCCTCGCAACATAGTAAAGGTGAAAGAAATTCTTTATCAAACCTTTATTCTTCGTCTTGCTCAATACACAAACCTTACCATTATTATTGTACTAAGAGTGTGCGACCAATCATATTTATTATGTTCCAATTTCTAACCAATCATGTTGGTCCACAGGTACGGTTTAACCTACGAGGAGATTGAGAAAGGCCTGCCTCTGATCGACACATCACGCACTCTCATCAGAGAGGTGTGCCCGCCTGTGTTCTCTCACGTGGAATGCAGAGCCGGCAAATACCGAAGATTGGACGGCCTCTGCAATAATCTACAGCACCCAACATGGGGCGCCACCATGGCACCCTTCCAAAGGTAATTAAAAATAGAACACCGTATTGTTTGAGTAGTCAAGAACGCTAAGTTTAACGGTCGTAGCATACTTATCAGCTCGGAAAAGGAACGCCTCTTTTTTTACTATGAAAGCTACTGAACGGGCGGCTACTAAAACTTCCTTCTTTCGGCTATAAAATTCGATTCTTCGATTCGATTCGATCGCTATGTCGGTGCTTGTAAACAAAGGGAATGTTTGCTAGTATCTATTTTAGTTTCAAAACTTAATCAATTTCAATTTGTTAAAATTTTCAAACATGTAAAGTTAATTACGTTGAATAATAATGCAAATGAATAATAATCACAAAGTTAATTAAAGCTATGGAAAAAAATATTTAGGCAATTACAATAAAACACAATTATATTATTTATGATATATATCTATTCCTTTAATTGAAAAAGTGGCACCACATTAATTTTGTTGATACTTTCAACTTCATAATTATGCATACCAATTTATTTACCGCTAGCCATTTTAGGCAAAGTGTATTTTGTTTGCTTTTCATTAACACTACGTTTTAATAGCTAATATACAAAAGTACCGGTTTTGCTACTAGGCTTAAGAATTTGACAGATTTCCATATAATACGTTAGTTAATAATAAGCGGTGCTAAGATATTTTAAAAGCCAGAAATTCTATAATCTGGATCATAATTTCCACAAAAGCTTGAATTAAAATACTTTTTTTATTCAAAATATTGGTCCTCATCTTTGTTTAACCAGAACTCTCGATCAATAAAGGACAGCGCTATTAAGAATATTGTTGTAGCAATAGAATTTGTTTAATCCATATTTCCCTACTAATGTTATAAATGCGAAAGTAGCTCTGTTTCTCTGTCTGTTACGCTTCCACCCCTAAACCACGGAATCAATTTGGATGATTTGGTACGGAGATAATTTGAGGCCCTGGGAATGCGCCCTGTGAAACCGTAGGCGCCCATTAGTATTATATAAATTTGGACGTTGCATTTGTAGAGTGTGAGAAAAAAGAGGCAATTTCATAGGTTTTCATAGCATTGCGGCTTAAAGTGTGTTTTCACATTTAATCACTTGCTAACCCACCCATGGTTCTACCTGCCTTGTGGCATATGAACCGAAATCTCCTATGTTACTGTCTTGGAAAGACCCAACTCAGTCCCCAATTCTCCCTGTTCTTTAATTATGTATATAACGTTCTATAGTGTAATATGTTCATTTCGATCAAAGGTTAATCGGCCCGCTGTTCGCGGATGGCATCAACGCCCCCCGAATCTCCCACACGGGCCGCGACCTGCCGCTGTCACGCGTGGTGTCCCGCACCATGCATCCCGACGATGGTTTCCACGACCACGCCGGCACAGTCATGGTCATCGCCTGGGGACAGTTCATGGATCACGACTATACACTCACCGGCACTCCACTGGGTAAGTTTACAAGGCCCTTTATCAAAATAATATATGTATCGTATAAATTTTTGATTCCCTGCAAAAGGTTGCTGCTTAACAATTAGAAGATTTTTCTTATATAATACTTGTATTATACAAGTTAAAACGAAGGTATAGTATTTTTATAGCACTACTATTATTATAATACGAGATTCTTGTTTAATTTTGGATCTTAACACAAGAAAACCCTTTGAGAATTGAGTTATCGATTGGCGTCTTTATTGTCTAAGATTTGGTTTAGTTTTGACTATATTATCAGAATCAGCAGCTGAAAGTAATAAAAATTGAAATGAATGGTATTATTATGTCCTTTATTTCATTTAAAATACATACAAAATTATATTTCTAAATATTAAATTTTTACAATGTATAACACTAAAAATTACGAATTACATTATTATTATTACGAATAATTACAAAAAATAACCTGGAATGTATGAACAATAGTAGATTTTTCGGTAAACTAGGTATATTGATGTAAGTACGATAATTTCGTTAAACATTCTGTGCTGGCATTTGCGCGTTGTAATGCTGTAAATTTCCTTTTATATTGCAATGTCAAAAACGTTCTGGGTTCAGGCTGATCCACTTTCACGTTCAGAGTATCACCTTACTGGTTGTTTGAATAGATTATGTATCATCTGACATTTTTAGACTATCTTGATTACATTTTCAGAATTTTGTTGTTTTGATAAAACACTTTGTTGCTATTACAACATCGGAGAAACAAATGTTCCTATAAAGATTTAAATATATTCAGCTATATCTGCAGAATATGATCATCGTTTAAGATAGAACCTACAGATATGACCAGTCTCATAAGAAAAGCATAATCCTTCCTATAAAAAGTCGTTAAAATATGCTTTTATGTAAGGTAATTCCACGAAGTTGAAAAAAAAATCTTAATCGATTTTATTTATTACTTTACTTTTTATTGTAGTTACTTAAAAATATATCAATAACATAACAAATAAACAGTGATGCAGTTTTCAAGGGCGAACTTATCCTGTATGTCATGTCGTAATTAAAAGTAACAAATCATTTAAGTCACAACACAAATGTCAAATTGAAAACGAAGGTTAACTCAGTCACGTTCAATTTTGTCAAATTTGAAAATATTGTCAGTCTAAAAAAATTAAACAATATTCGACACTTAGATAATTTACCTGATTCGACATATGAACAAAACCACAAACTCAACCAAACCAACAAACGACTTGATAAAAATATTTGGCACTTGCTTATAAACTGTTACCTGATAGAGTATTTCACAACATAAAGTTGTCTTCACACTGAGCGAGTTAGACGAGTCGAGTCTCAAGGGAAACCTCCATAAAACTTAGGCAGTCAGTGAGAAATACCAACAGTAGCAAGTAAACATTATTTCACGTCTATCACGGGTTACTAGTTACTAATAAGGAGCTACTATACAGCTATTTGGAATTATTGCTTAAACTGCAAATCGACGCGTAGTCATGTGAGCAGTCATTGAAGTGATATACCACCGCAAATTATTATTATGATTAATCTTTAATATGGCTCCGCATTAAGCATTAACCAATGTCGAGTGAAAATAGTTATTCTAAACTATATAAATTGTACAGTAGATTGAATTAACATGGAGTCTCTCAACACGTGTTTTTACAACAAGAACTCGGGAGAATCTCTTGAACGATTTTCAGCTACCTTCTGTATGAGTGGCCGATTAATGGCAAACTGTGTAATATTCTTTACTTGAAATATTCTTTACTTTACATACATAAAGTCACGCCTATTCCATAGGGGTTGGCAGAGCAGAGATCACTTTTTTTCACTTGCTACAATCCTTACACATTTCTTTCGCTTCAACTACTTTCATCACAGACCTCACAGGTTTCGAGTAGGTACCTTTTGACCTGGCCTTTTTTGATAACGTTTCGATTTAATCGATAAACATTCGCCTAGGTCTTTCTCGTCGCGCATCTCTGTTCACTGCCAGTTCATACCCATATTCTTCTCGTCAATCTGCTTTCAAACATCCTTTCTACATGATCGAACCATTTGAGCATCCCTTCTTCAATTCTTGTCACTGTATCTTCTTTCAAACCTTGTAATATTATGTAAAGAATTTGTCGCAAAGTTCTTAAAATTTCTTCCAGGATCAGGTCTCCCTTGTGGTTAACGTTGGGAACTATAAACCCTTCTCACTGTGTCTTTAGATCCTTAACTTGGTTCCAAATTTTCGTCCCCGTTTTCGACGATTGAATAGCGCATGCCTCAAACTGCATAGTGTGTACTAGCTCTTATAATAGTCTAAAGGCGAATCTCGCTAACAATTCGGGGACTCACACTGGCCGTCACTTGTTTTGTTGATGCGTTGATACCTGTTAATACCGTATAATGAAGTGGTCATTTATTCTAATGGCTATAGCACGTTCACTACAGACCTTCACGGACGTTTGTAATACATACTCCCGATTTATTTTACACTAATCAAACACAAATAAGACATTTAAACGGCTGTTAATGCATGAGAAAACTGTTTATAGGTAGATACATACATAGTTATTATTTATTTATTTATTTACATAAAGGTACAACTACAGAATACAATTCAATACGTTCTTATAAAACAATAAAATGAATTTAAACATGTTTAAATTGCACTCCAATGAATGCTGTACACAGCTTTGACATAAAAATGAAGAAAAAAAAAAAAAACTATAATCAGGAAGTTGAATCTATGAGAGTTGAATAGGTATTACTTAAACTATTTATCTATTTTAGCTTCAAACAGAAGATGTAGTATCCAGCTGTTTTATTGCTTTACAAAATGAGTATGAACTCTGAGAGAATATATCCAAACAATCGATATTACTATTATATGATCTACACATTCGAAAAAGTGGGTTATTATATGTGACATTGTTATTGCAAAAAGGCAGGGAGAACAACTTAAGTTTTCGATTACTACCGCTAGTTTTAAATGACAGATGGCTTAACAAATCCATGGCATCCCATCGATTATTAATGATTTTATACAGTATGCTAAGATCCTGAATAGAACGTCTAGACTCCAAACTATCCAGTCCAAAGTACTGCAGTCTTTCTTTGTATGTTGTTAACTTTCGTCTGAGCCCCAGCTTCGAACTTAAATGACGCATAAAACGCCTTTGGACTGCCTCCAATCTATCTACGTGAACACTGTATTGCGGACACCATACAACAGAGTTGTACTCCAAAACACTTCTAGCAAGTGCATAGTACAGCGTCAGTACACTAGCCGGCCTACGAAATGGTTTTGCAGTCCTCCAAATGAAACCAATAGCCCTGTTCACCCTTGCTATAATGTTATCATAGTGGTGTGTGTAACTTAGCTTAGAATCCAACCATACTCCGAGATCCTTGATCAAGTTTTGTCTATTAAGTAGAGTATTATCAATGTTGTAGGAATAATGGACTGGTAATTTCTTTTTTGTAAAAGTAACCAGACAACACTTTGAAACATTCAAGGACATGTTATTTTTCTTACACCAATCATGAACCTTATGAATATCGTTCTGCAGCAACACGGCATCGCTTGTAGACTCAACCTCTCTATATATTTTAATGTCATCTGCATATGCGATACAATTAGACGATATAGATTCTACTAGGTCATTAATAAACATTATAAATAAAAGAGGCCCTAAATTAGAGCCTTGTGGTATTCCCGAGGTAGATAAATAGGGCACCGAATCATAGCCATGCACTGCTACCAGCTGTGAACGATAAGATAAATAAGAAGTTAGCCACCGCAGGAGAACTCCATGAATTCCAAGATGGTATGCTTTGCAACACAGAATATGGTGGTCCACCTTGTCGAAAGCCTTGGCGAAATCAATATACAGGGAATCCACCTGGACGCGCCTGTTAAAAGCAACATTTAGGTCATGAACGTAAGTCATCAGATTAGTAGTTGTGGATCGCCCACTGACAAAGCCATGTTGCTTGTTACTAATACTCGTCTGTAAATGGAAATACAAATATTTATATACCAAACCCTCAAGGATTTTCGCAAAACAGCTAAGTATACTGATCGGTCTAAAATTACTAACGTCCATCTTATTTCCTGATTTATGTATAGGCACAATTTTAGCAATTTTCCATAGCTCGGGGAAACTACCCGTACTTAGACTTTTATTGTATATTAAATGAAGGGGTCGTAACAATGATGTGCTACATTGCTTTATAAATGAGGGGGGCACTCCGTCAGGCCCCGCACCTTTGGTAATATCTAAGGCATCAAGGACCTCAGCAATCTCCCGTTCCGCTATAATGATAGCAAATATACTTTTGTTAGACTCTGGAAAATCAGGGCGGTAATTATGTGCAGTAGGTTTACTGTACACAGAAGAAAAGTGTCTAGCGAACAAATTAGCAATGTCAACACCATTATTAGCAGAATCAGACTTGTAGAACATTTGATTAGGTAATGCATTAGACGGGCGTTTTGAATTGGCATATCGCCAAAAAGCTTTGATATTGGTGTTAATACTTTCTTCTGTTCTTTCTAAGTAATTCCTGTAACATGCATCCAATTCAATTTTGCTCCTGGAACGGAGTAGACTGAACGCATCATAATCACGTGGATTGTTGTAGAGCTTAAATTTATTATGATACTTATTTTTCTCTTTGAGTATCTTAATCAATTTATGGGAAAACCACCTTGGCCATGTACTATTTCTAGTCGATGTCGGTGTATGTTTTTCAATTATTTCCCATTTCCCAATTATGTCTTGTGAAGGAAATAAAAAAGTTTAATTTCTTCCAGGATCAGGTGTCCTATCTCCCTTGTGGTTTACGATGGGAACTATAAAACCTTCTCACTATGTGTTTAGTTCCTTAACTTGATCGTATTTGGAGCCTCGTTATGTATGTTAAACTAGCTTCCGCCCGCGACATCGTCCTCGTGAACATACGAGAAAATCCTTAGAGGACCAATAACCAGAAAAAAAAACATAGAGAAGAAAAGTATTCTATGTTTTAATTTCATCAAAATCCTATCAGCCGTTTTAACCTGATTAGGCTGGTCCTCACCAAGCGTGCTGCCTCGCGCGAGGCAGAACGTTTGCCACGTGCGGCGGGCCTCGCACAAGGCTGCTCGCTTGGTCCCATTTAAATTTAATTGCCATCTGAAGAGTAGTTTTTGAATTATCCCTAATAATGCCTATTTAATTGACATCGATGATATCGTAATCTTATCACTTGTGTGTCCAAAAGATTTCGAGATAGTTTCCTTGAAAATTTGTATACTTAAAACACTAAAAAGCAAATATAGTATAAACAACATGTAAATTAAATAACCAACACCCTCAATACAGGTTTGGGATCGGCTTCTGAGTTGATTTCAAAAAACTTCAAACACTAAAAATATATGTATTTTGGGGTCGGTGCCAACCTCAATATTTGGATTAAACGTTGTTACTTGTATTTGGGACCTACCTCAAAAAAAATATTTTTCGATTTTTACGATTTTCTTAAACAGAATTTTTATTTCTCTGTTTTTAGTTTAGAATGCGAGTTCTTTTATTTTTCATAGTATAAAGATAAAAAAAAATCCTTTCCTAAGTAATAAGTGTGCTACGACTTTAAGACCTTCTCAGCCCTTTGGGGATTATGAGTGTGATATTACAGTCAAGAGCACAGTTCGGGTTTTCACAAAATTAAGTATTTCTCCAATCGATTTTCAACCTAAACTAGTTAGATATAAAGTGCAATATTTATTGGAAAAGTTTGACAGTTTGTGGTAACCTGAAGCACTGCTATCTGTATGTACTACTCTAAATTCTGCTAAGCTGATGAGTGTTAGGACTTATTTTTATTTAATTTATTTCCAGACCCCGTCAACCGTAACGACCCCGAGGAGTGCTGCAAGCGACCCCCTCACCTGAAGCACCCGTACTGCAACGAGATTCGCGTCCCAGAAGACGACTACTTCTACCGGTTGTTCGGAGTCAAGTGCATTGACTTCGTTAGAGGATTCCCATCGCCTAGACCCGGCTGCCGTCTGGGTGAGTTTTGTGCCAAACATTTGCCGTGTTAATATTTTTTTTATACTAGGCTTGTTTGCCATCTCGTAAGATGGCAAACAAGCTTGCGGCCCACGTAAAAAAATATTTTTAAATAAAAAACTGCCTTCAAAACTAAAACGGAGAAATAAAAAATTTGTTAAAAATCATCTATTTTTTTTTTTTTGAGGTCGGTGCCAACCTCAATCTTTGGAGTAAACGTTGTCACTTGTATTTAAACAATATTTTTATTTTTCCTTTTTTGGTTTGGAAGGTGGTTTTTTTATTTAAAAATCATTTTGAAATATTCGCATACCTACTGATTTATTGTGTAAGTAGTCTAGTTTCACACATATATTTTTCCAAAATTTCCGCTCTTATTACTAACGCATGTTAATCGTACGACAATCTGTAAAAATTGCATATTACTACTTATATTAGTCTCCTAAACGATTTCGCTTTGGTTCTTACGTTCGAAAATAGCGCGATAAGGCCCCAGCGCCAGAGCTATTTGTTTAAAGATTAATATAAATGTGCTACTAACACATTAATATTAATCCTCTTAACCCCTCCAATTAAGCTAATGCGCTTGTGCAAGCAGTGGATTCACGCGGTAGTCTAATGGCTGCGGGGATCGATCTCCGTTCAGACAAAAACCGAGCCCACCTGCCTGCACGTTTGGCTACCGACGCTTCAAATCAAACTAAGAATAGACTAAATTTGAAACATTTTTATTTGAAACGATCAAAAATATTCTCAAAAATATCCATAAAATGAAGAAAGTCCTGTTAAGTAAATTACTTCTTTAAATTTTTAAACAAGGAAGGGCTGTAAAATTAATTAATATATTATATTTATTTCACTTGCCCATGTCTTGTAATCTAATAAAAAAATATTCACACTAGAGTTTCGTGATTACTTTTACTATCACTACAACACTTTTAATAGTTTGATTTTTAACGTTGGGCGTTGGGTAGTTTATGTATACATTTTTTGATGAATATTCGACACAGAATCTTAGACGTTCCAGTTATGTTGCGAGTGTCCTGAACATCCGAGGCTCGACTTGTTGCAATTAATATTTAATCGCCCGGAGGTCAGTGAATAAATAGGTTTTGATTGAAGATTGCAGCGACGCTTAAGCAACTGCGGCCCGTGAGTTCATTTACTAGATTTTACAAGATCATAAAAAGGTTGTATGAAATCCTTCTTCAATTACGAGTATACCAATATTGACAATAAATAAATTTATAGCTAGGTACCTAAATTAACAAAAACCAATTCTGAATTTCATAACACAATTGACGCTATTACTAAACTAAAACTACCTAATTACTAACAAACACTCTATAGGTACATACTAAAATTGCATTATACTTATTAGGTATAAATAATTATATCTTAACTACTTTCCCTTTAGCATATTTATCCGTCATGAATTATTAATCCATAAACAAGATTGTAATCACGTTAATTGGAATCTTGATAAAAATATCGGTATCACCAGCACCGCGACCGCGATTTGAGATAGCAGCCAAACCATCAGTTAAGTAGGTTGATGAGCGCTTACGACCAATATCACTACTGTAACTCAAAAAATACCGTAAAATTGCTTATTATTCCGTATAATGAAGTTTACCTAGTTACTTACTACCAAAAGACATCAACGCGCCGATCATTCAACTGCGAACATAAGCATCGCGCGCGTAGTAAATTAACAACAAAAAAGCAAGAATGCCATGACAGGTTAAACTGCAATTACCTCGTGACATTCGTCGACTTAAAAAGATTTACATTAACTACTTCCGTGGAGAACTTTCCGTAGTGCACGTTATATCACCAGATAGCCAAGTATATTATTGTCTGACCGAATCATGTGACTTGGTCGTATCATCTGCCAGTGAGAGGGGAAAGTGCGCTGGCATTACGCAATCTAGTGCAAAATATTGTACCGAACTGACCACCTCTGACACCTTCAAACAACCTGATACGCGCCTCTCTCTTTACGATATTATCTGTTTTCACCTTCCAATCGAAGATTGAAAGTACTAGTTTAAGATTACGGTAAATAAAATTCATTAAATTACCTGTTTATGTGCTATGATTGCACTAAATCTGTCAGCTATATAAAATCGAATATACGGCTAGTGGAACTTGTTACATCAATAACATCTATATTATAAGGAAAGGAGTTTCGGTTCAAATGTTCAACAGGATTCGTATAACATTAAAGAAACAGTGTACATTTACCACAGAACACAGAGTTTCTGTGACATTTACTGTGTTCATGTATTCTATGACCCTTAATTGGATGCGATAAAGTTAATGTTTCAATTATAAACGAACACGCAGACGAATTCGTTGCCAAAAGTCAGATGAAAAACAAAAATATTTAATCAATGTTTACTATTAAACAACTCAGACTTATTATGAATTTGACAGTACCTATCACAATATGTGGCGACTTAATTTAAATAAAGAAAAAACAATTATATGTATTTTTACCGTTTCTTAGAGATACAACTGAAACATATTTTTTTGGTGGAACTTTAAAACCGTTTGCTACCATATTAACAAGCCAGTTCAAAATGCTAATGGTGTTAAAAATTCGGATACTCCACAAAAGTAGGTTACCATTCAGTTAACGAGTGGCGTAGGTCATATATGTAGCGTGAAAGATAATCAGAAACCAATTGTACACGAATATGGAGAAAAGTGGTATTAAGACAGCAATGATAAGAATTTCGTTATTATTTAAATTAAACATCAATATGTAGCAAAGGAAAAAAAACTAATGACTTTAGAATATTTATCGGAATTCGAAGTATTTAGTTCGTTAGGTTGATAATATGAGTTTTTACACTATATCGCATTTCGCTTGGGAGAAGCCTCCAACTATTCGCAGAATGACCCAGAAAAATATCGCCTTTTAAAGCGTCAAAAATTCTTTCCAAACAGCGTTAGGGAATACTTCGTTTCTACAACGTAGGTACATTTTTAAATTTAGTGCCTTAACTACACTATCAAAAATATAGACCAGCATCTTCTTCCGAGGCACTAGGACTCATTGAATTTTCATAACTAACATAATGTAGAAAAGCTTTTAATTGTTATCTATAAAGGGTGCACATCACATGGTATAACACTATACACTACACAAGCGAGTATCTAAACTTCCTTAATCATACTTATAAATAATATAGTGTTATCAAAAAATCTAAACTGTAAAAGAAAATTTCGATACATTTTGTTTATCTGACCGGACTATTTGCAGTGGTCGCCCGTGGCTTCGCTCGCGTTAATGTCGGTTAAATTATAGATTAAATATTACTATGATGTATGACCTATACTTTAAAGTTTCATTAAAATCCGTTCAGTAGTTTTTGCGTGAAAGAGTAACAAACACACATACATCCATACAAACTTTCACGTTTATAATATTAGTAGAATAGCGCCATATGGCTATGTTAACCTGGGTAGATGGTCGATCCTTTAAACCATTATCACACAGGTTGTATTCTTTCTTCATTATTCTCACTGAAGTCCACTGCACTAACCCGAGACAGATCACTTGAGAAAATCGCAATTCGTCACAATCAGAATTATGCAAACAAGACATTAAGAAATCATTTGCTGTGAACGATCTAGTCACTTTATTACGATCTTTGCTAAGAACTTGTAATTTATATTTTCCACTTTATTACAAGTAGGCCGATAAAATGTACGGGCACTAACGTAAAATGACTTGCAGAGAGATAATGACAAATTAGGTATCGTAACCACGAAGGCTGACGACTTGTGTGACGGCTAAATTACTGGCATTTAAATTTAGCTAAGTGGTCACCGGCCCTATAAACATTTAATATGACGTGATTATATACGTTTGATAAATGTATGTTTGCTGGCTCGACGTCTCATTTTATACATGTTGCTTTTAGGTTCAAGAGTGCCATTCAACACCTTAACTGGAGCTATCGACGGTAACACCGTGTATGGTGTAACTGAAAAATTCGCGAGGTAATGTATAATTTAGATAAGTATTTTATTTAGATATTATAATTATTATATTTTAAAACTACTCTGCTATCTGATTTTTTTCCACGCTCGCACTTATTACCTATTATATCCAAATTAAACTAATTAAGTACATTTTATGTAAATTGATTTGAGGTCCCATTCAACTTATTTACCGTGTTCAATCAAAACAACAACACATCAAAATGTAAATTAATTTACAGAAAACTTATTATACATACGTACGTTAAGATGCGAGTACGTAATAACTATTACGAATCTAACTAGGTAGGTATTGACATTTAATCAGAAATGGAATGATAGGTTTAATTAGTTACGGGCTTATTGCTATGTATTTATTATTCACCACAAGTAATCTTCAGAATGCATCTACACTTGCATGCAAAAAAATCGACCCACATTGTAGGTTTAGATTCTGAATATATCGGTACCTATATAAAACTAAGATTAAACAAACAAAAAGTGTAAATACAATTTAAATGTATATTTCATAACTTTTATTTTCTCATACTCTAAACATCGATAAACTTAATTTTGCTGACAATCTCTTTGTACATACAAATAAAAAATTTCTTCGAAAACTCCCGTTTCTCTTTTTTTTGTGACTACGCGCAGTATTACTAATAAGTTTAATTCTGTAAAAAAAAATTAGGTATTCTGTTTTTAATTTTCAGTTTGCAAAATCAAAAACCAATCTCGGTCACAGTAAAAACTGGTCTAATATAAGGTTAGGTTCTTGTTTAACAATCAGGGTTAAAAGTTATATATTGTAGTGATTTTGTTAATTGTAGATTTTGATTTATTGAGCTCAGCCTGCCTAGCGTGACCACCGAAACACGATATGATATAGGCATTTATCGCTTTGAACTGTCAAAAATCATTATAGATATAACCGTAATCTTGAAATTTTATCGATACTGCGAACATGTATGAGCCTTATACAAGTTAGCAGTTTTGATAAAATTTCAAGTTGGCGGTTCAAATATTCAATTTTTTTTGACAGTTCAAAGCGATAAATGGCTACATCATATCATGTTTCGATGGTCATGCTAGGCGGGCTGCACCAAAGCGTACAGATACGATGATCGATTTCATTGCACGCAAGTGTATTTTCGAAAAAAATTAACTCTATCATACATTACACAGATTATGTTTAGTGTAAATGTCAGCATGATCTCATAAAGAAGGGATTTAACGATTTTTAGCTGCCACTATAGAAAATAAAAATGTATTTTTTAGTTTTGCATAACATGAGAGGAAATTTCCACAGTTATTTATTTTTAATTTTGCTCCCTTTCTACGACAGTAGTTTCGATAATTCATTGGTTTTCACCCTTGTGTTAAACCCGTAAGGTTCATAATATGACGGGAAACCCCTGGCTTATAAAATCTTTACATATTTCTATTCACGAAAAAATCTGTCCACTTTGGACAAAAAACAGCATCATTTATTTTTTCTAATACTGAAGTGTTATTTTGCATACTGAATCGTATCTGCATTGTGGTTAAATCCACATACCATGATATCTCGGAAAAGCACGCTATATTAAATACTTCTTTTATTTACGCAGGATATCCGCAAACGTAACCATATGAATTTGACGTAAAAAGCTTACATTATTTTAATTAATGCCAACTATTACAGAAAACTGCGTACAGGTTACGGAGGTTTGTTACGTATGAATCCAGTCTTCAAAGAATACGGCTTGAGGGATCTTCTCCCCTTGAAGTTGGACATACCCGATGAAGGTTGCACGCGCCCTAACAAAAACATGTACTGCTTCGAAGCCGGTAAGATTTTAATGAGATAAAAATTAAACATTCTCCTCTATATCTCTCTCCTTCTCAACATTCTGTAATTTTATTCAAATTTAAGCTTCTCAATAACTTTTACAACTACAAAGTGGCTATGTACCTTCAGTAAAAATATATGACCATCTTAAAATACGACTTAGGTATCAATGCTGATCAAGACCTCATTTAGTAAAAAGTAACGTAATCACAATGATAATTATTCTCTAGGTGAAATCCGAGTAAACGAACAACTGGTGTTAACTGTGATGCACACTTTGATGGCGAGAGAGCACAACCGCGTTGCAAACGCCTTGGCTGAAGTCAACCCCCACTGGGACGACGAAACCCTCTTCCAAGAAGCCCGTCGCATCAACATTGCAGAGATTCAGCATATTACTTACAACGAGTTCTTGCCCATCCTTCTTGGTAAAGATGTAATGGAAAAGTTCGGGTTGACGCTTGAAAAGGAGGTAAAGACTTGCCTAGAACTTGACTGCTTGAATTACAATATTTGAGGATTTCTTTATTATTATTTTGAAATTTCTGTTTTCAGGGCTACTGGAATGGATATGATCCTGAAGTGAATCCCGATGTCTTGGACTCATTTGCTGCTGCTGCTTACCGATTTGGGCACTCACTCTTACCTACTGCTGTTGAAAGGTGGTCCAAAGCTCATAAATTTATTGGTAAGTGTATCTATTCCTGTGGGCGGTAAACTTAACCGTTAGATAGGTATTTGCTATCCATTTAGCGTAAACACTTAATTGCAGCAAATTCAATTAAGAATTATTTTGTAATTTCAGCATCGAAGAGGCTGTCGGATCTTATCAGAAGACCATACGATTTATACAGAGCTGGTGTCCTAGATGAGTACGTCATGGGTTTAATGAACCAAGTGGCTCAGGCTATGGACGACTCCATAACCCAGGAAGTAACAAATCATCTGTTCAAGAAAGTCGGTGCTCGATTCGGAATGGACTTAGTTTCGTTCAACATGCAAAGAGGACGTGAATTCGGTCTCCCCGGTTACATGGAGTTCAGAAAGTTCTGCGGTCTTCCTGGAGCAGAAAGCTTCCAGGACCTCTTCGGGACGATGTCTAATGAGACTGTCCGCAAATACGAGTCGATTTTCGAACATCCTATTGATGTAGATCTGTGGTCAGGCGGTGTCTCTGAAAGGCCTCTGCCAGGATCAATGTTGGGACCAACTTTCGCTTGCGTTATTGCTACCCAGTTCTCTTACTCAAGACGAGGTGATAGATTCTGGTAAGGTCCCATATTGACGTCACTAGTTCCAGTTACCCGAAAATTTAGGAATTCAAGTAATTTTTTATCATTGTCTTTTCAGGTATGAACTCCGCAACCAGCCTTCGACTTTCACGCCTGAACAACTAACGGAAATCAGAAAGGCGAGACTAGCACGAGTTATCTGCGACAATACTGACATTATCGACACTGTTCAGCTTTACCCCATGGTGTTGCCTGATCATGAATTGTAAGTATCTACCTACCTCCCAAAAAGTAGTTTGGATTTGTTTTTCTAGTAAATTAACTCCTAGTTTATTAAAAGAATGCGTCGCCATATTTGTGCGCTGTTTGTTTGTTATGGTCTAGTCAAAATCTGCAAAAAAACCTTGCTGCTACAATCGGCTTTATCATCATTTATGACATGAAGGCCAAGAGCTTCCCTGTTAAGTTAATAAACTTCATTATTGCTCAAAACTTGCTTTACTTCATATTTGCTCAAGAATTATTTCTCTATTACCAGGAACCCACGAGTACCATGCAGAAGTGGAATCATTCCTTCGATAGACTTCACCAAATGGGCCGAACCAGCGCCCTTCCACGGCAGTGCCAAGCAATTCGTGAGTAGCTTTAGTTACGACCCCTACATAGGCAAAAAGTAGTGAAGCACTTAGTTTAGTCACACTTAGTGTTATTGTAAAAGTACACGGGACGTATTGTACACGGGCAAAACTGCATATGCGTCGCACTTGTAAGCAATAGTATATGTTTCGTAGTGAAGCGTATGCGCATTGGCATGACTATTTTTACAATGTCTATAAACTCAAACAATGCCACTGCATAGACGCAATAATACTTCAAAATATATACTTCGCACTTATGTTAAGTATTGTTAAGTTTATTCGTTGTAATATTTACAATACCCTTGTAGTCAATATAACAATTTTTTTATTAAAAACTCTGTTGCATGAAATGTTGTTATGAACTATTGAAGTAAGTAATTATAATTTGAGAAAAATGTACGGGAAAATGAAATTTTAGTACACCTACTTACCTAAGTATGTATTTAAAATGTTTAAAATATTAATATCAAATTGTAATATAAAGATTACAATAAAAATATTTTTTTTTCTGTAGAATGGTGATAAAAAAACATAATGCTAATTTTCGAAGTAAAATAATATGATTTAATATTTAGTCATAAATGTTACTTACTTTAAATTCCTCATTTACATGCCACAATTATGTGAAACTGCAAGTCAAAATAATATAAGGAATTATTTATAGTTAGAATAGTATTTTGTACAAAATTAATTTAGATTAGATTGGAACGCTTGCCATAGTAATTGTTTAGCTTTTCAACACAAGAATAAAAGCACCTAGATAGTAACAAAGTCATTTATAAGCACGTATTAATACTCATATTTTATATACCTAATTAAATTTTCTATGTTAATTCTATTAACACGTTTACTTGATTACCTTACACCCTGGCATTTTATATTCATCTTGTGACATAGTTTTTGATTATAGGCATGTATATAATCAAAGCGCGTAGTCAATTTAGTATCAAATTGATAGAATGCAGGTAATATATTGATAATAAGTATTTTATTAATTATATTTTCGGGATATTCAGCTCTTTGCTCAAACTCATGTTAAAAGAAAAATATTTTCTTACAACAAATTTAATGCCTAATGTCACGCTTCCCTTTTGAACTAGGTATAACTAGGTACCTACAACTTTTCTTAACTATGCAGTATATGAAATTTGTTAAAATATTGCATTAAATACTGTAAATATGTTACAATAGTTAACATACAATAGTCAACTCTGCATATACATTTAACAATTTTAATAATTTAATTTTATATTTTTGTTGTAAATGTATACTTTGTAAATATAATCAGTGTTCAGATTATTCGGTGCGCGTCTTACATAATCACCATTATTTATTTACCAGTAGTCAAAATACGATTTAAGGTTACTATCGTTAAGTATGTCGCACGAATGTAGTATTACCTATGTAAATAGAATAAATATTTAGTTATTTACACATTGTTGTTTTATTTCCACTTAAAGTATTATTTTAGATATTGTGGTTGCAACCTATAGAAGTAGTAAAGCATATCACGGTAAGTTAGAAGTCTATTAAGTACTATGTAGTAATTAGTTAAACTATTGCAAGACTGCTTATAGTAATATGTTCTATATTTACAGATGACGGACGCACAATCATTTAAAATAAATGATACTAATTGTGACAAGTTAGCACCAACAACACTTCCAACTACTGATGCCAACGCGACAGACAAAATCACGACAGAAAAAGACAATAACTGCAACACAACATATGATTTCCAGCCACCGTTAAAATCTAATCTAGTTAATTTACAAATTTCTATGAATCGATCGACGAACAATAATGTCACACAAAATGATAATCATAACTGTTCTCAAAATTTGACCGCTTGTCAAGATCAACCACTCACAAACGAAATAACAAATAGTGACACTGTACTGAAATATGTTTACAAAACTAATGATAAGTCTAATAACATAGAAAAGTCTAAACCTAATGTCTTAAACAGCTTGCGAAAGAAACGATCTGTCGATAACAATGTCAAACTTGAAAATATTACTGGTAATGAAAGCAAAACGGCCCCATTAATAGTCGATTACGAAACATTACATCCTCCTGAACTGTCGCAAAATCAACGATTAGTAGGTGTTCCGATAAAAAGTTCTGCATTAGCTGATTTTAACATTGAAACTCTACATAAACCTGACTCACCGAAAAGTAACGAGAACTTTAAGGAAAGGTCTGCATCACAATCAATCGAAGACAGTAATGAAAGTAGAAATAACGATCAGAGTAACGAGGGAGAAAACAGTTCCAAGAGTAGCGAGAGTGGTGAAAAGTACAATAGTTCAAGCAGAGATGATGAGAAGAATAATGATTACAGAAACAAAGAACATCCTAGTCGTGAAACTTACAAAACTAAGGAAAACTATAATAGTGACGAAAGGGATGAAAGCAATGAAAACAGTGAAAGCAAAGAAAAAGGAGATTATTACAGGCGGGATGATAAACATTCTGATTCCGTTGAACATAATAAATCTTCATACAACGATGAAAGCAGAGAAGATACTAAAAAAGAAGACTATAAAAATGATAAACCAACGTATAAGGATGACTCTTATGAAAGCAAAGAAAAAGGAGATTATTACAGGCGGGATGATAAACATTCGGATAGCAATGATAATAATAATTATCGACAACGGCCGGCACATTTGAAATCTCATAGTGGAGAAAGCAATGAAAGATATGCCGAACAATCAACAAGACGAAATGAAGAAAGTAAGGAAAGTCGTGAAAGTTCTGATTCCGTTGAACATAATAAATCTTCATACAAAGATGATAGCAGAGAAGATACTAAAAAAGAAGATTATAAAAATGATAAACCAACCTATAAGGATGAATCTCATGAAAAAAAATACGGCAATGATGTACATAATCATGTTAACACTATCAAACCTGTGAAAGAAGATGATAATGAAAATAAAAATTTTAAAAGCAAAAAAGATAGTGAACATGTAAATGAATACCCTAATAAAGATGGTAAGAGTGCGCCATCTTTTCGAGATGTTGATTTAGGAGATTTCAGTTTTGAGAGAATTCAAGTCGACGACAAAGGGAAAGTCATTCTTGCAAATGATGGCGATGACTTTGATACCACACGTCCAATAGTAGATCCACAACAATCCAACGCTCAATCAAGTGAATTGAAGCAGACATCATCATCCTCCTCTGAGGAATCGTTAGGTGATGGTATATATGAAAGTCATAAAGAGCCAGTTAACATAAACGATGGAGAAATCAAACCAGTAGTAGAAATTAATAGCGAAGCTATTGAGTCCCAAGAAGATCATTCTAAAGAAGCTTTAAAATCTAACCCACAAGAAGATACAAGCTTAGAAACTTTATTGGGTACTAATGAAAAAGATACGAATCGTGAAATTGGTAAAATAGTTGAAAAGAAAAGTGAAGATGACAAAGTTGACGTAAAACAACAGTTTGAAAGGATTCCTTCAAATTATAATCATGATGATAAAAAACAGAATGAAAATGATAAGGACGTAGAAAATAATGAACAAAACGATGATTCCAATTCTCACAACGGAGGGACGTCAGATACTTTAGAACCTATTAATGCTAATTTTGACGAAAATCTTAGATTTAAATTCGACGATATTCAGATAAAATTACCCGCTATAAAGTTACCGGAAGATATTTTGTCTTATGCTTATGAAGGTCCAGCTTACGATAAAAGTAGTGAAAAACAAAAAGATACCCCTAGGTTTTACCATTACAGTGACCCTAAAGCGCCTACAGAAAAACAGGACCTTCATAAAAATAATGACGATAATGACAATGAATATGATGGATATTACGGGTATTATGGGGACAAAAACAATAATCAAAAATATACAAAAAAGGAAAGTGATAAAGAGGACAGCAAAGAAAATCATGATGATGATGGCGATGATGACTTGTACGAAAAATTCGTCCGGGAAAGGTTTGGTAAATCAGGTTCCTTTCAGAAACGGTCTGAAAAGCTGCAAGCCGCAAGTATTACACCCAAAGACGAAAAGCTCTATGATACAGTCAAAAATATTCTGAAAAAAACGCAGGAAATTCAGAAACAAGCAGATAAGAGCGGCGATCCAAAGGCCGGTTACATGTGGACTTTGGAATACGGGGAACATGTATAAATATTAAGATTTATTGTTTAATTAGACTTAATTAAGACTGAAATAATTTTATTTCAATCATTAATAATTTACAGCGTCTTTAAGAATACTAACATAATTTTATTTTCTCATAAAATTAACTCAATGATTACAATATTCCATGTTTAAAAAGAAGCAATAGTGATATTAGAAATTAATTCTAAGATGATACAATAACACATCAATAGTAGAAGGAGATCTATTAGTATAGATAATTATTTTTAACGTGGTTATTTTTAAGTACCTAAGCAAAATATATCAATAAATTAAATTTATTGTGTTTTGGTTATTTTTATGACAATTTCTATTGTTAAAGTTCAATCGAAATAGTCATAAAAATAACCAAAATAGTTCTTATCTCTTGTTAGAGCTTGATTATATTACGATTAAATGAAATAAATTATAAATCTTAAAAAATGTTGAAGATTGTAGATTAAGTTTGTTATTTATTAAAATTTCTTTAGCAACTTTTTTTTTATTTACTTCCTACTTTAAAACAATTTGTATGTAATATATTTTTTACTATATAGGGTGATTGGTAATTAGTGGGGAACCCGTTAAAGGGAGATAGAAGAGGACAATTCTAGTCGATTTCACTATGGGATGTACTATCCGAAAGCGAACCGTTTCTGAGATATTAATTATTTCAGAATTTTATAAAAAAAGAAACACCCCCGAACGCAATAAATCGCAGGACCGGTCTGAAGGGGGCTTGCCAGACCCTCGTTTCTGCTAACTCTTGCTATAGCGCGCACACTCACACCTCTAGTTGGTATGTATGGTTGGTAAAAACACAAATATACCTAACTCGTAAGGTATAAACTATAATATATAAAACATAAACCCACTTCCAGTGGTTTTACAACCTGGAATAGGTTGTAAAACCACGTAAGTACGTAGGTACCTAAAAAAGTGGTTACTTTGGTTTTATGTAAATTAGTTTTACAGTTTGTTAACCAGACTTCAGATTTATTGAGGAGGTCGAGGGCGCTGCGGTCGTGCGTTCTTAGTAACGATCACGAAAGTAAAGCAACCAAGTGCTCGGTCGCTACTCGGATGGGTGACTGTGAAAATATTTTAAATCGATTTTCCGCCGTGCTTCGGTAGGCACGTTAATCTGGTGGTCCCGCTTGCTGTCGAAAGATAGCATTCGTTCTCAAGGAGGGTTGGTTCAGGCAGTCTGTTGGCCGTAAAAATCTAATGTCTGATCCTTAAGCAGTATCACGGTAATATTTCCGTGGCAGTATTGTCGATATAAAGACAAACTGCACCAACCCCAAATAAATTGGGAGCAGGGTAGGAGAAAGAAAGACTTCAGATTGATTGCAACCTTTTAATCGACAGAACCTAGTTGCTGTTATGTAATGGGTAGTCCGGGAGAGTTGAACCGCTTTTTGTTTAAAGTATCGTATTTTCTTGTAAATGAGGCTTAGTGATTCAATTATAACAATAAGCAGTAGCTCATTTATTTAGGTTTACTTATGCGTAATTATTTTTTCGATATTATAATACTGAAATATGTTATATATATTTGAATGAAAAATGGGTTATGATTCAACTCTCCCCACCCTAAGGGACACTTGGACCGGGGTCTGGGGAGAGTGGAACATTGATTTTTAAAGGGGAAAATAAAAACATTTTGCAGCTTAAATCACAGATATACAGGGTGTAAAAGACATGAACAGTCAAACGAAAACCATGTATTCTGCTCACCATCATAACATTTTTCTTCCTTCAGACTATACCTGGGAAATTGATAGTTACGATTTTATTGAAGGTCAAAGTCATACATTTTTTTTTAATTTTTTTATGAAAACGTATTCTATACGTTATTTCTTAATTATTGTCCAAAGAAACATCATCATTTTTTTAGTATTTCATAATAAAAAAATGGCTTCAAAATGTTAGCGTTCAATGTAGCTCACTCGATGCGCACGGACACTAACAAACGGGGCCGCCGTCTGCCAAAATTATCGCGGTTTTGCGAATTGCGTGCGAGTTGAGCCCTTTACATTGCGCGGTACAATTTGCAATTGTTTTTAACACCAAAAAATAAAAATCATTTCCCAGCAATATTTTTTTTGAAATATGTCTTATTTTGATGTATAGAATACGTGGTTCTCGTTTGACTGTTCATGTCTTTTACACCCAGTATTAAACAAAACATCACAAAATGAAATGAAATTATAAAGAAACACAGTTATTGCTCTTCTTATAAAGAAAAAAAAACGGTCTTTAACTTCTACAATCAACATACTTATTAAACATTTTGTTAACATAATTAAATTTTTTTTTTCTTAAAGATGCACCATCCTTTACCTCACGTATAGTGTTTTCTTACTCTGTGCGGTATGTTTTTTTCTTTTGCTTGTTGTTTCAGAAGGCTTTCGGCATTTTCCATGCAATTCTGTGAGGGCAATTAAATTAAACATTAAAAAAAACAAACAAAATACAAATAGGACTCGCGAATTACGCACTCGCCCACTATGGGGATCGCTGACAGGCAATTCCCACTAAAACAATTGCAACATGCAACATGCCGCAGCCCGTGGCTGTGCAACGTGACCACGACGCCAAGCCTCGTGTCCTCGTCATTGGGTTCACTTTGGATCTAACATCGACCGGGTCAACTAGTGTTAGATTTAATTTTAATTGTAATTCTTTTATTAAATAAATTAGTTTAAATTTAATTTGATTTTTTTTCGAGCCTCCGGCTGTACATTCTGTAATTCGCGTATTAAGGTTTCCGAGTTGTTTTTAGTTTAGTCAAAAAATTAAATCACATTACATCTATAAGATAAAACTCCTAATATCCCCATAAAAACACTATAATAGAGGGAGACATGAACCACTGAGCATATCTCCCGCACCCGCCATGGTGCAAGTCTCCCGCATATACTACTTTGACATTAAATTTTACTCACAGAAAAACAATCACTCTTACCGAAAAAAACTTTTCACACGTCAAACTACAATAATCAGGCAGCACAATAGTAATACCACGCAATACGTACCTCTATAAACACAGTCGCAAGCTCAAAACTACAAAAATAATAAAATCTACTCCGCCCGAACAAAAACACCTTTCCGAACCAGAGAGCCAAACAAACCGGAGATTGTAAAAAATGGTGACGTGGCTGATTATTGGCCTCTCGCGCTCTAACAAGAGCTTGTCGTTTCACTAGCGCGAAATTTAAGTTGAGTTTTAAAAGGTGGTTCAACTCTCCCACCTGAGCAAGTCTCCCGAACTCCCGAATATTTACCAATGAACCAATGATTGGATTGTAACCATCTATCCATAGTAGATATTGCAGGCGTTGGATCTTGTAGGATCTCCAAGAAAAATGAGACATTGTTAGCCAAAAACGAGAAATCCATAGCTTCCAAATCATATTTTTATTTTCTAATAAAAATATGATTTTCTTTAATAGCGACCCGCCCCGGCTTCGCACGGGTGCAATGCATATGTAAATATGCATGTATTATACATATAACCCTTCCTAAGAATCACTCTATCTATTAAAAAAAAATCAAAATCCGTTGCGTAGTTTTAAAGATCTAAGCATACATAGGGACAGACAGACGGCGGAAGCGACTTTGTTTTATACTATGTAGTGATTGTACACCAGAAAATAAAATAATAACAATTAAAACAATAAAACATTAAATGTACAAAGGGCGGTCTTATTAAAGGGAGATATTAAAGTTAGTAATTTTCATTGTTATTTATTTGCCAAATTGAAGTAGGTACTATGATGGTCATGCCATCGCAATCCTCAGCGTATTTCATGCAACCAAGAAACTATCTTTATCCCAAAACTGTTCTATAGTAAGTAATTCAACATGACATGTCTGCACATTGATCTGAGTGAAACTCTGCAGCTCAGTGGCGGATTTGCCAGTAGGCTGAGTAGGCTGGAGCCTAGGGCGGCAGATTTTAGGAGGCGGCAAATTGGGCCCAAATTTTTTATTACTATTTTTATTTTTAATAATGGGAAAAAAGCTGATGTAATGAGGAACATAGAGCATAATAAAGTTGCAAATGCAATTAATATGATTGTGAACTTGGCGCAAAAATTTATTGGCCTACTGGCAAAAAATTATTAGCCTACTGGCGGCAAAAAAATAAGAAATAATCTTCTGGGAGCAAATTTGTAAATCCACCACTGCTGCAGCTGAATTAAAGAGGTATTTTCCAAAGAAAAATCCGAACGAGGCCACGATTCGTTTATCAGGGAGAGAAAATTATCAGAAATAAATACCGAACCTCCCATACTTCGGTATTTTTGTCATACCGAACACCAAACACAGTGCTAAAATACCGAACACCTGGTAACCCTGGTCATCACATGGGTTTCGACCCAAATATCCGCCCGGCCCATAGACCATAGAAAGAGGTGCCCGGACGATAATTATATTTGCAGTAACAGGAAATAGAATAGAATAGAATAGAATATGACTTTATTGTACATACATCAACCAGATTAACAATACTGCATAAGAAGCACTGGTATCGTCTTCAGTATCTTCATCATCACTCATGTTTTCAATATCCTCGTGTGGTGGAACGTAAAGCATGTAAAGCCGTTATTGTCCCCAATGCTTATAAAGTAATTGTTTATCCATAAATTGGCAGGTTTTTAAGGTTAGTGGGCCTTTAATTCGAACTGCTGCGAAAAGGATTTCTAGTCGGCGACCATTTCCCACGGGGGACTTTACTACACCGATTAGTTAGTCTCTAAGGCGGTTCGTGGGGAGCGGAACGCCTTAAGGATGCCTCTATGGGCCCCGTCTTCGGCTCTGGCGCGCCGTGTCGTGAAGTGATAATCGAGAAGCGATATTACAACATACGCTGGCACTGAAGTGAAAGTGGGCAGGTCACATAGCTAAATGTCAGGATAAATGATGGACACTACAGACAACATTGTGGCTTGATCCCGCAGAAAAAAGACGAGTAGGACGGCGACAGCAAAAGAAAAGTCGTCAATATTAAAAAAATAGCCAGAAAACACTGGATGAACAACGCTCAAGATAGATAAAAATGAAAAATTATGAAGTTGGCTTTATCAGCTTTATGGTTTTACCCTAAAGTGAACCCAGAAAATGTAATATGTATGGGATTGACATAAGCAATCGAAAAGTTATCGATTGCTTATGTCAATCCCATACATTTTTTTATTTAGCGATAGCGAGAGCGATTGTCGAAATGCATGTTGTCTAGAGCCTCTTGATAGTTCATGCGGTAAAAAAATCGCGCAAAAAAAAAAATCTGTGGTTTGATGCAAATTCAACGCGGAATTATTTCCGCGCGAATGTTTTATCGCTGTGCGGACAGGCCCTTAAATGAAACAAAATAAAATTATTGTATGGGTCGTTAGACAAATTCTTTGTCTAAGTATGGGTCATAGTTTTATTATTACCTACTGACGTTTATAGATTGGCAGTGAATCGACTAGGGTGAGACCAAAAAAATACACCGATGTGTGCGTAATGCGCATGTGTGCATGTAAAATAGTACCGTAAAATGCTGTAACTTTGCCTGTATTTTACGACTTTTTGTACATATTTCTGAATCTATTTATTGTTATGGCTTTTAAGCAGTTGTAATCGGAAAATAGATGTTAAGCCCAGCTATTGATGAGCTATATTTTTTTGAATTTATGGTAGTTTCGGAAATACACGTACTCAAAGTCGCAGCCAATGTTGTAAACATTGCCAAGAAGAATACTTAAATAAATAGGATCATAAACGTTTTAGTATTTTTTTCCCGTGTGCATGACACGACATTTTTCTCTAGCAGGCAAATTATTGCGTTAACGGTGCTATTTTTTATTTCACAGCTAATAGGCAATGTAACATGTACCACCATCTCTTCATACAAAAATGAGAATTAGGGTTGTGCTGCTAAAAAAAAAAGTACAAAGCTTTTAACTTTTTTTATTAGACATAATACAATACATAATAATAGAAAAAAAATAACATGTGATAGTTTATAAAAAATAAGTGAAATAAATAAATAAACGTAGCTAGTTATTTATGTAATCATCAATTTTTGATAAAAGCGCCCTCTGTTGTCATAGAAGAGATAAAATAGTTACTAAATAGTTCGGGGCCAGGGCTTAAATGGCGGAACGTCTTTATGAACAATATGGCCACTACCAACAGACAGAAAAATATATATCGACGGGTCCCAAGAACAAAGTCGTATTGTTAAAATTAACTAGTTGCAGTAGGAAGCATTAAAGTTACGCGAATCAATTTCGTAACCAAAAATAAAAAAAATGCAGAAAATTATTGTGATAGGTATGTTTTTATTTCGTTTACTTATGTTTGCTCGCTAATATTTTATTTTAATTGTGTATTTTATTAAAAATGGATTCTTATGTAGAGATAAGACTTTGTTTTTCGGAATAACCTAAGCCTTAACTACATATGCGATTTTGTTTTATGAAATCTTTACCAAAAAAATAGTTGCATGTGTACAAGGGATAGTGTACATCGATGTTTGGCTAAAAAATTAAGTCGTATGTTGCAAATATAGGTTCCTATACCGACTCAGTACTATGAAAGAAAATTATTGATATGCTCACTTTTTATTACTTAAGTTAAATAGCTTATCTGTGGTATAAATTAGGTATAAACTATGTTAAGACCTCAACAAAAAATAAAAATAACAACATTTTCAACGATTCAAAACAATGTTCTTCATCAATAATCAAATCAAAATCAAATTGACATAATCTAGTTCCTAAATAGGCATAAGAATAAAAACATTCAATAGGAATCTAACAATTAAGTTAATATCTAGAACAAGTGCGTATATTCTTAATCCGCTCAGAAGCTCAGAAGAATCAATTTATATGAAATAATTTTCATTATAAATACCACATCTGAGATTTCACGTCGCTTATATAATGGAAGAAGGTGGAATCTTGAACAAAGTTGTAAATAAGTACTAGAACTATAGGGCAGCCTCAGACGATAACACAAAAAAATTACGAATTTTACCTGTAGGTACATGTTCAATTTGATTTATGTATTTGCTATAACGCGGTTCCAGATCTCAGACCTATACTCCAGAACACTTCTTACAAAGGTACAGTATAGGATTTTAATGTCGTTAAAACAGACTGACGTTTTCATTACAAATCCTAGAGCCTGAGAAGCTTTTTTCACGTTAACATCAATGTGTTCGTCGAAAAGGAGCTTTGAATAGTGTATAACTCTGAGATCTCGTACTTTAATAAGTCTTCGTAGGCTTTCTTTTTTTAATTTGTAGTCTGAATGTAAAGTTACATTTTTGCGGCTGAAGGTTACAATAGAACATTCAGAAGGATTTAAATCAAGAATATTGAACTCACAATAACGTTCAAGCCGTAACAAGTCAGATAGAAGATCATGAGCATCAGATAAAGATGAAATAGATTTGAACAACTTCATATCATCCGCAAAAAAAGGAATCTAGAATGGTGTAGACAAGAGCTGATATCATTCCCAAACATTCAAAACAAAAGTGGACCCAAAATAGACCCTTGGGTCACTCCACTAGGAACCAGCACCCAACTGGAAATGTAGTTGTTGATTACTACAGCCTGGAATCTGTTAGATTTATACGATTGAAACCACCTAAATAGATCACCATGAATACCAATATAATTCAACTTTCTGAGCAATACTGTGTGTTGAATTCTATGAAAACATTTGCCGTAGTCTGTGTAAATAACATCAACCTGCTTCCCATTTTGCATACTGTCAGTGACAAAAACATTCAATAAAACAAGATTCTAAACTGTTGACCGTCACTGATGAAACCCATGCTGAGTCTCATTAAATACATTAATTAATGATGACGTATATGATTCGTTCAAGTACCTTGGCTTGGCTATGATGCATAACTTTGAAATGGGCATGTAATTTGAAACATCGTCTTTCACACTTTTTTTTAAAAATTGGAATATTATTTTCGGTAGCTTCAAGTTGAAGATCTGATATTGCTGTGTGATAAGTGTCATCAAATACGCCATGATATAAATCTACTGCCATTTCGGTGACAATGTTTTGGGCTTTTGACGGTAACGGGGAGCTGTCACGTTCATATGCAGAATCTGTATTAAAGTCAAATAAAAAACAATATAGCTACAAAATTATATAACCTTACTTGAATACTAGCTTATCGCCAGTAATAACAAATCTTTTGAAATTGAAAATAGTGTTATATTGTGTATTTTAGAATAGAACAAAGTCTGATGTAAAAGTTCTCACAAAGAACAAAATCGTACTATCACACACGACTGTATTTTTTTGTTAAAATTAAGTGGAACAACATCCTATCTGAACATGCGTTTGATAATTTTAGAACAATTTTGGCTGAATAACAACTTATGTGAAAACAATATGAAAAAAAGTAAATACAACGAAATGAAATGTTATTTTGTAGTTATTCTAAAGAATCAAATTCCCACATTAAATAACACAAAATATTTTTTTTTGTCGTTATCGTAGAACAAACTCGTGTCTGACGCTAAGTCGCGGTGCGCGTGGTACTTGCTGAGGCAAACAAGTTCTTACGTGTCGATGCGTGATTGTTCGTTGAACTATATTTCAAATAAGGCAATGTTCAATTGGTTATTTGATAAAGTAAAAACGTTATTTAAAAAATAATTACACTAACATATAGCTACTATGATACTCAATACATTTGATCAAAAAACTAAAAATCCTCGTATATTCCCATAAGTGTTTGTTCTACGGACCCGTCGATATATTTGTAATGTTTGCACAAAAATCAACACAGAACTTTACATTATGCTATAGGGTAATATAAACCTTAAGGATTTAGTCATAAGGTTGTTAATAAGACTTAGGGTCTGCAAATCACACAGAAGTGTCGTCCCCCTGCCGTTATTTTATGTAACAACAGAGGCTTTAGACAACATGCATTTCGACAATCGCTCTCGCTATCGCTAAGTAAAAAAATGTATGGGATTGACATAAGCAATCGATCACTTTTCGATTGCTTATGTCAATCCCATACATTTTTTTCATGCATTTTTTTACTTGGCGATAGCGAGAGCGATTGCCGAAATGCATGTTGTCTAAAGCCTCTGAAAAGTTAAAACACTTCCGAAATTCTTCTGTTGCCATAATAATGTAAAATTATTGCTAAGTAGTAGAAAATGAGTAAAAACTCTGTAAATTAAATGTAAATGGAAGATATTGTCATCGAAACGAAATAGGCAAAGTTGCGTTTAATTGGCAAAGTTACAGCCTCGTTACAACATTTTACGGTACTGCAGTCTGACAGTTGCTGTCTTTTCTACGTGACTGACAGGCCTCCTTAGGCCCCCTGCGTGTACGTGAAATGGTCTCGTCTATCTGTCTCGCTCTAATATACGCGTTAATATCCTCTTTCTCTTTTACATTGCCGATCTAGTTTCCTATATCTATGATATGGGTAAACTAAAGCTATAATAACAATAGCATGACGACGTATGTGAATCTTCTCTTTAGACATATTCTTTCTAATCTGTGATTAAAAGTGCATCGAACCAAAGTAGTGTCGGTGGAATACCCGCCTTGTCGATCAAATGTCCGGTCGGTTAAACATTCTTCGGGCAAAAGTAATGTCGTCTGAAAGTAATATCGATCCAAAAATATGTCGGCCACATGTTCGTCGGGCAATTGTTAGTCGTACTTATACAATCAAATGTAAAGATTTAGTTTAAAATGGAGTCCCTCAACGCGTGTTTTCGTAACAAGAACTCGGGAGAAACTCTTGGGGAACTTATATCAGACTTCTGGCAACATTTTGAATATCTGTCACTGTCAAGTCAAAATTTGATAGAAAAAAAGAAAAAAACGTAACCTAATTTTATCTTGTGGTTTAGTACATACTTTCTTATTAAATACCATATATCAATAAACAATTAGCTGTTTTTAAAATTTCGTGAACAAAAATAATATTTAATTCATAATGACAGAAGAAATCCAGAGAAAACTGCAAAAGGAGCTCGAAACATTCAATGGAGTCAAAAAGGAATATCATAAGGCTGTTGCCCTGAAACAACAATTAGATAGTCAGTTGAATGAAAACAAAGCCGTAAAAGAAGAACTATCATTATTAAAAAAAGATGCAGAAGTATACAAACTTATTGGACCTGTATTGGTAAAGCAAGATTTAGATGATGCTAGACAAAATGTTGCTAAACGCATGGAATATATAAGTAAAGAAATGAAAAGATCTGATGATCATATTTCTGCTTTAGAAAATAAACAAGAAGCCTTACAAGAAAATCTTAACAAACTAAGGAATGATCTTGGGAAGATGAAAATAAAAGCTTGATACAAATAAAATTAAAAGAACACAAAACTATACTTTTGTTTGCTTCACTATAACATAGATATGCTGTAATTGTCATAACTTCGTCTAATATAATATAGGTTTATTTAATATTATTGTAGTTTTTGTTATCAATACTTTTACATGACTGAAAAATAAAATTATAGTTACACTCTTTATTTGCTGGGCCAATTTTTAATCAACCAATGTTCTACTGGGACCTAAACCTGTAGGTACCATGTCTCCTTATTTATGGCTTTGCTTAAACATTTAACCAATGTTGATTGAAAATGTTTCTAAATTAACAATAATTTGTAGTGTACATACATAGAATCTCACTATCCCAAAAGGGGTCAAGCAGAGCTTCAGGTAACATTCGGTTACACACAAAGCCACATCTGGCAGAATGGGCCATACAGTACCCTAAATACTGGCAGCTCGCCAGCCTGTCGCTTAATGCAGCATATGTACGTTTTACAGTAAACCGAGTCAACATGTGTTTTACAACAAGAACTCATGAGAAACTCCAGGTAGGTACCATGTCAAATGGGTATTTTATGTCAAAGAAATTAACTATTTTAGCTGCAATCTAAGAATGTTACGTAGGGACGAGTCCCCAGTACTGTCAGTTAGGTTTATCTATAGTATATATAAAAATGAATACTGATTGAATGATTGATTGACTGACATGTCAATGGACAGCCCAAACCGCTGGGCCTAGAGATTCTAAATTTGGTACGTAGGTTCCTTAAGAGGTCCAGGGGTGCACTAAGAAAGGATTTTTGGAAAATCACCCTCTAAGGGGGTGAAAAGTTTGTATGGAAATCTGTTTTCTGCATTTTTAAAGAAAAATGTATAAAAATTGGTACATGGCCTTTAAGCTAGAAATTAAGAAAGAGGTATTTAAAGATTTTTGGAAATTCAATGGGATAAAAGTTTGTATGGAAATCTGACATTTTTTAAAGTAAAATCGATGAACATTGGGTATATGGCGCTTGGGTTAGAAGAAATAAGAAGAAAATTTAAACGCTGCCCTAAATAACTATTCTACGCGGACGAAGTCGTGGGCAAAAGCTAGTCAACAATAAAAAAATACCTAAAGCTACATGTTCAATACCTCCTGATAAATGTAAAGATATATTGAATCATCAATAAAAATGACAAACAACTAGTATGTTTCTTCTTTTTAATTAAACGGCGTTCGCGATATGTTACGCATTTCGCCAATGTCAAGTAAAATGTACTTTAAAGTAGCAGACAATTGTATGGTTGATCGAGGTTAAAAATGGAGTCTCAACACGTGTTTTTACAGCAAGAACTCGGGAGAAACTTACTAGTATGTTTAGAAATAAATCATCTTTATTATAGCAATTGGAAAAATCGGACTAAAAAATTGTCCTTCAGTACCAGCCAGTAAAATTGTTAACCATATAAACAATACAATAATCGCAAAGAAGACTGATTGAATAGCTCCGATATGTTTGCATAGGTCTCATGGACCCAATTATTGCAGTTTCCATCACACCGTATCCAATCTTCTTCATGAGATTCAGTACACTAAGTATATATTTAACTCTATGCATATTCAAATTAAAATATATAAACTGGAAATCCCCATTGCTTACCATCAATGTTTTAATAAAATACATACATAGTTATTTGACAGCATGTTTGTTACAGAAAATATTTTTTGCTGGATTTTGTAAAGTTAATAATGTCTATTGTTTGATAAGAACTTTTAAATCCCATAATTATGACTCTCACCATAAAAAAGTTGACCTTTTTAGTTTATCGATCTAAGAGTTTAAAACTAGTAGTGAAATTGAGGATGGAGGGATAGACAGAGGAGGATCACACAAAACAATTGATATTATTATGAACTTTATTCAAAAATATACTTAATTTAAAGTTAATGGCACTTATTAACTTACAAAGTACCAAAAGTAATAACTAAACTATGATTCTCTCATTTATCAATGCATCAAAAGTTTGCTTGATATAACAATACCTTGTCACCATGATAACAGCCCAAAATTGTTACTATCTGATCTAGAAATTCCCATGAGGGACGTCAGTTTCGCCTAAAAGACAAGAATTTCGCAATAAGTAGTACTTAGGTTCTTTGAACTTATTTTACTTATTTTCATGAATTTCAGGCCAAAGGCTAAGATGTATAATTTTTAAAGGTTCAACAATTGTAAATTAATTGTATCATACAATACTGGTTGCTCGCTTAATTTATATTAATTTGAGATATTTTGTTTCTTGGAATGTTTAAAGAGTATCAATATAATAATATCAAAAAATATATTATTGCTTAAGAAATATTTTATCAAAATATGTTAATTTTTGTGTCTTTATATGTTTTTGCACTTACATAATAATAATGATGTAAATAACACCATGCAAAAATAGTATAATCTAATGTGACCCATAAATCTAATCCAAAAATAATACTTTCATTAAACTTTACATTACAGTAGGTATATATTTTTATAAAAATATGTAATTACTTTATCCTACTTTGAATACAAGGCACACTACAGAATGGCATTTCTTGCTTGACAACAAATCGACCACTGAGCAAACTTTTACCACACATTCTACCTGAACATATGAAACACTCAGCATGCCAATGAGTGTTGCTCCAAGATACACCTTGTTGCTCAGGGCCAATAACACCACCACACGCGCGACAACGCTCCGCGTGAAACTGGTCATAGCAAGACAAACAAATAGGTAAGCCAGTCTTGTCATCAGGAACATATTTCTTACCGCCAAGTGGCGCATCACAGTGGTAGCAGCAAAAGTGCTGCACATGAAAAGCTCTTCCTTCCGCTGCTGTATAGGGGCGTGTAAAAATCAACTCGTCGCAACCAGCACAACGAGGTATATCTAGCACATTAGCTAAATCTCTGGCACAATATATTTCTCCTTTATAAAAGAAGTATACAAGATCTGCCAGTAGTTCTCCACATTTGCTACAAGTAAAGCATTGCGGATGCCAAATTGCTTCTTGACCTGCTCTTTCAGCCTTAACAGCTACTTCACCAGCAAACATAGCTTTCTTGCAGCGCTGACATGGTACTCCTTCATTATAAAGTTTCCTGTTGAACTCCAACTCTACTGGACTCAGGGTCATATCACCAAGCTGCTCAATTATTGGATTTAATTGATCACCATCATTGGAAACTTGTGGCAAACCAGTGTAATCATTGATGTCGTCGAGACGTTCATTGTCAACAGAAGATACAGGCCAGTCATTACTTGGTCCAGTCGGAGGTTTGCCTCCAGGATATGTGTTGTAATTCGGCAATGGTGGTGGAGGAAGATCTTCTTCTGAATGACTTCTAAGGTAATCTCTTAATGGGGCTGTCTGCTGAGGTTCAACTTGATTCATAGGTTTACTTGTTGTTGAATATTGAGGACTAATCTTAGTGGAGCAAATAGTACCACTGTGTTCTGGGGTAGTCGGTTCATGTTTCCAACTCCATATTTCACCATTTGGTGCAAAAATAGTGCCTTTTTGTATTCTACTATCAACAAGTTTAGCATTACCCATAACATTGTTATTACTTGGAGACCATAAATCAGACATTATCTGGGCTCCAAGTGCTTTATGGGCAAATTCATTAGTTTCTTCTTTAAACTGTGGATTCTTATTATATTCTTCACGGAAAAGCTTAATTGGTTGTAAATAAACGTCATTATCAATGGGCATGTTCAAGTCATTTAAGTTTTTGAATAACTTATCATAGACAGGTCCATGTTCAACAGCACTTTTAATTCTATCAGATTCAATATGCATTATATGGAGTTTGTCTTTTACAATGCGACTCAATATTGGACTAGATTTATAATCTGGCAAATTAGCTGCACTGCTTACAATGTTACCTTGCGAGTCCAAAACAAGTTTTTTATCAGAAGCATTCTTTGGAACTATATTGTATTTTACTCCCCGAGAAATATTGGATATTTTTAAAGGAAGAGCATAAGACTTAGGAGCTGTGTGTGATTTACTGCTTTCAATGGAATAGGTTTCTCCACTCTGAAGAGGGCCAACTCGGACAACATTACCCATGCCCACTACATGATCCTTTATTCTAGTAATGTATTCCTGAAAAATAAAAGAATTTTGTTTAATTGAACTATATTCTAACGTTTATAGACAGAACTTGTACTGTGCTCCTAAGCAACTCCCTTTCATTACATAATTGATAAAAATCAATTGTTACATGATGGGTATTCAAACAAATCTACCTTATGCCTTAGAAATAAAATTCTAAGTCTATTGATATTTTTGATAGTTGATACTTCAATATGATATATACATAGTAAGTACTTACAAGTGAAATATAAAATTTCTAGACAATATAATGGATGTAGCGCTTACTTTACTAAAAAGAAAAGTTGGAAACTGATCTCCATATACATTTTATCATAACATAGAATAAATAATATACATCAGATAAATGAGCTATTACGATATGACTTGATCTTTCATTTAGTCTTAGTCAAGATACCTGTAGTATTGTGGACTAAGGATAATTTAGGAGTAACTTAATTTGAGTACTTACAGTATGTTCTGATTTTTCTTGATCAGTAGCATGATGTCTAGCTGCAGGCGCCACATCATGAGGAGGAAGTTGTGTACGAAGCTGTGCACGACGCCGACGAGCTGCTTCTGAACCAGATACAGGTGCTAGTGACCCCAGACATGACATATACTCCGATACCTAAAATTGAATAAATGAACATGAGCTAGGGAAATATAGACCAAATGAGTAATTGCAGTATATCTTATGCACTAATGGGATTATTAAATAATGAAGGTAATCGGCTTGGAGAAATAAACTCAATCAACCTAAATTTTTTGTTACTTTAGTTACATTTTCACTTGACATTGGCAAAATAAGTACGTTTATGTATCGCCGTTAATTAAGAATAGAATAACAATATAGCCTATAAAGCATATTTCATTCTTGAAAATTGATATTTATCTTTTTAACCCCCGACGCAATAAGAGGGGTGTTATAAGTTTGACCTGTCTGTGTGTCTGTATGTCTGTCTGTGGCATCGTAGCTTCTAAACGAATGGACCAATTTTGATGCGGGTTTTTTGTTTGAAGGCTGATGTGATCGAAATGGTTCTTAGCTATAAATTTAAGTCAGGGGTTGCATAAAATTTAAAATTTTGTAGTTTTTATAGGGTGAGACCCTGGTTCCTGGAGGAATTAGGATGGCTGGAGTGAACCAGCCCCACACCCTCCGACGCAAAACAGGCGCAACAGTCGTCGATTTGCGGAGACCGCCCGTTGCGAAGAAGAAGATAGGGTGAGACCTTCGTCCTGTAACCATTGCAAAACTTGGTTCAGCCTATACAGGTGTTCTGCATTATTCCGACCTGTGACCAGTACATCGTCCAGCAGAGACAGAGTGTCACCCAGTCCCGCTAGGACACCCTCGATAACACGCTGGAATATGGTCGGTGCCGAGGACAACCCAAACGCTAGAGGCGTAATGCAAACAATCCACGATGAGTATTAATGCATATTACCTTTTGAGACTCCTTTTCTAAGCAAAACTAGCCGTATGCCACCTATAAACCTAGTTTTAAGATTTTTTATCCCATCATTTAACTTCGAAAATAACTCACTTATGGTTGGCCAAGGGTAATAACAAAGTGTTCCCAATCGAGCTTCCTAAAAATGCTCTTCAGTAACGCAGAGAAGAGTTTTGGGGATAGTGGGTCTCCTTGTCTGACTCCTTTGTTGATAGGGAATGGATGATGTTTATATCTACTGACTGAAAAATCTGCACAAATACGAACTGAGCCTAAAGATCAACTATGGTCTGCGAACTGAGATGTCACATCTTTAAACTGGTACTATTGGCGAAGCATATTCGGACTGCTGCACAGGTTGAAGCACCACTAATTCCACTAATTGATTTAACTTTTATTCCCCTTTTTATCTAAATGCAAATGCGAAAGGACGTGGCTTGAAATACATCGGCTTTACCTTAATTACTTTCACCTTAAACTTATTGAATCGCCCAATAACCCAGAGAAAACTGCTGGATAACGTAATGGTGACGCTTCTAGTTCCTCTTGTTGTATTTGACATTTATAAACTGGTGCTAATTGTAATTTAAACCGTGAAATAAAACCACCGCATACCACATAAAAAAGACATGTTCATAAGCAAGTTATAAGATACCTTCTATGTGCAAACTAGCTTGGACTTCAATTTATCTTAAGTCACCTGATTTGGGTAGATAATTCAACGAAAAAAAAAATTAAGATATATTTTAAAATAGCAGACAAAGTTATAATATATTTCTATTTTTAAATATTGTACATTCTTGTAATTAAATTTCAGGATTATGTACCTACAGAATTTAGCATCCATTTAGATCTTGAGAACCTTATTTTTAATAATGAACTTGACTCTTTATTTTCACATTTGTTTTTGATGGGATTAATGTTATATTACTGAGCTATGGTAGATCAAATATAAAGTTAGGTACAATTGAGGAGTTGATAAACTTATCACGTTAAGGGTCTTTGTGTATTACACTATCAACAACTACCCTTAGCCTATTGACCAATAGACTTGAGAGGTGTGTGATGCAATACAATTGCCTTAGCTTTAATGTAAAGTTTTTACATAAAAGCTAACTTTACCGTAAAAACATCTGGTTATAATTTACTAAAACAATGACCGTTTTTTAATGAATTGCAACCAGATGTCTTACAGAATAAACAAGGGTCAACTTTTGGTCAACTATAATAGAAGGTGCGGTCAACAAAAAGAGCTCGAAATGACGGGCTTCAAACAAAAGTTTTTTAAAATGATAAGTTTCCCGACTCCTCGATAGTAGATTGATAATGTTACAGTAATGTAAGTATTTGACTAACAATTGATGAATAAGATGGTTTATTGTCAATCAGTGATTACAATTTAATGCCTCTTATCTTATCAAACAGTAATTGAAGTTCACTGAAAATGTTAGAAAGAGGTTTGCAATCGTGTCACTGACTGGCTGGTATGACAGAAGATGAAAGAATGATTGATGTGATTTTGAAAATTTTCAATCTAATCGTTCCTTGTGATTGCTATCAACAAAACTTTTGTATATCTATTTAACCAAATAAATTATTTTGTAAAAACTACAAAAGTCTTATTAGGTTATGGGCCCAGCTACGTAAGCCTACTGCGTGAACCTACGTTAGTAAGTTGTGGATATACATTTGAAGAATTGGATAATGTTTAGTGGTGAGAGCACCCCAACATTGTTAGAGAATACAGCATCACAAAGAGAGGTAAATAGTTCAACACTATTAAATATGAGTGCAGGATCAGGGTCTGGTTCAATTCCAACAATTGAAAAGTTAGACGGTAGTCGTAACTACGACATGTGGAAATTCGATATGGAGTGTATTTTAATCCATGATGATTTGTGGCAACATGTCGAAAGTCCACCCAACCCTGAAGATGCAGCAGCCATTAGAGCAGATCAAAAGGCTAGAGTAAAGATATGCTTATTAATCAATAATCATTGTAAGGTGCATGTGCGTAAAGCAAAAACAGCTTATGAAGCCTGGCATAGTTTAAAGGCAGCTTTTGAAGATAAAGGAGTAAACAATCGGTGTAGATTGCTATCAAAGCTATTAAGTCTCAAATTGTCTCAATTCAGTTCGATGACAGAGTATGTTACTGAATTAATGCGAGTAGCTAATCAACTGAGTGATCTCGGCAAGGAAGTTGATGACGAAATGTTAGCGGCACTGATGTTACAAGGACTACCAGAAGAGTACGCACCTATGAGATTAGCCATGGAGACCACGAACGTAACATTAACCACAGACTACGTGAAATCAAAACTATTTCAAAGAGAAGATGACAAAGTCGGTACGAGAGAATCAACTAGTTCTGCGCTTCATTTGAAATCTAATGCAAAGAAAGTTCAGAAGAGGAACTTTACGAAATCAAAGCTGAAATGCTTCATCTGTGGAGAGCCACATAAAGCTTATGATTGTCCAGATAATCCTAAGAGTAGGAAAGAATCAAAGACTGTTCAGTTAGCTACAGCTACCGTGCTTGCGACGACACATCAAGCTTTAGATGAAGATTGGATTTTAGATTCAGGCGCCTCTTCTCATATGACATATAGAAGAGACTGGTTAAAAGACTTTGTAAAGCATGATAAGATAGAGGTATCTTGTGCAAATGGTGGTAAGATTTTTGGTGAAGGTTTTGGTAAGGTAGAGAATGAGTCTCTGAATGTAACAGTGAGAAATGTTATGTATGTACCAAATCTTACGTCTAATTTACTAAGCGTGAGTAATATTGTTAAAAAGGGAAAAGTGGTTGTTTTTAATCGAAAAGGCTTTGATATATACGAAGCAGATGAGTGTGTAGTGAAAGGTAAATCATGTGTGAATGGTGTTCTTGATAAGGGTGTTTATAAACTCAAATCTTCTTCACAGGAGACGGTTTTGGTAACTAAATCGGATGATGATATTGAGCTATGGCACAAGCGACTGGCACACCTTGGACTACGTAACCTTTTACTACTAAGAGATAAGTTGGCAACCGGGGTAAGTTTTCCTAACTTTACTACTTGTAAATTAGATTGTGTGGCATGCCTGATGGGCAAGCAAACAAGGCAACCTTTTGAACGAGGGAAAGCCACCAGAGCTACTGATTTATTAGAGTTAGTGCACTCTGATATTTGCGGACCCATGAGTGATAACTCGCTACAAGGTTTTAGATATTTTATTACGTTTATTGACGATTTTTCGAGAAAAACTTTTATTTATTTTCTTAAAGAAAAGAGTGAGGCTTTTGATAAGTTAAAAGAGTTTAAGAGTTTTGCTGAAACACAAACCGGGAGAAAGCTTAAGGTGCTTAGGACGGATAATGGCCGTGAATTTGTCAATAAGAGAATTGATGAATATTTAAAAACTCATGGTATTAAACGTCAATTGACCGTTGCTTATACACCTCAGCAGAATGGAGTTGCAGAGAGAGCAAATCGTACCATCACTGAGAAGGCAAGAGCAATGCTGCAAGAAGCAGGATTACCGGTTGGCCTCTGGGCAGAAGCTGTGAACACGGCTGTCTACCTCAAAAACCGAAGCCCAACTCTAGCATTAAGAGATAAGACGCCAGAGGAAGCGTGGACTGGAAGAAAAACAAATTTAAGCAATCTTAAAGTTTTTGGATGCATATGTTACATGCACATTCCTGATCAAAAGAGAACTAAATGGGATACAAAGAGTAAGCAATTAGTTTTTATTGGATATTCAGAGGAATCAAAGGGATACAGATTGATAGATCCTGAGAACAATAAACTTCATATTGCAAGAGACGTAGTATTTATGGAGAATAAATTCTATCATAAAGTACCCATTGTTGAAGAAGAGAAACAAGTGGTACGGATAAATTTGGATCACGCTGACCATAACGCTCATTACGATAATGTGACTGCACAGAACGAGTCTGAGCAAAGAGAGCAAATAGAGCATACATTAAGTAATGAAGGTGAAGAGGTATCTACATCTCAGCAAGATGTTGAACGTCCTGATGAGTCAGTACCGGCAGAAAGGAGATATCCACTGAGAACTAGGAAGCCTGTCCAGTTTCCTGATTTTGTTACATATCAAGTAACTTCAGAGAGCGACGATCCAATGACAGTGGAAGAGGCACTCAGCAGAAAAGATGCAATTCAGTGGAGAGCTGCAATACAGGAGGAGATGGAAGCACTGTACAAGAATGGTACGTGGGAACTAGTGAAGCCTGAAAAAGCGTGCAACATTGTTGATTCAAAATGGATTTTTAGAATCAAAAAGGAGGCGGGAAATAATGCTAGGTACAAAGCTCGACTAGTTGCACGAGGTTTCAGTCAGCGAAAAGGCATCGACTACGACGAGACATTTGCCCCAGTAGTGCGTCATAGTTCATTGAGACTTTTACTCGCCCTAGCAGCTCAAAAGGATCTAAGAGTTGATCATATGGATGTCAAGACAGCATTCTTGAATGGAAACTTGAATGAAGTAGTCTACATGAGACAACCACCAGGGTTTGAAGAGAAAGGTAAAGAAGATCACGTATGCCTATTGAAGAAATCATTATACGGACTCAAGCAAGCTCCGCGTTCATGGAATTTGAAGTTGCACAATGAGTTGGAGAACTTGAATTTCAAACGATCCAAGAATGAACCGTGTGTCTATACAAGAGTCAGAGATAAGGACTTGATCATCCTAGCAGTGTACGTTGATGATATCTTGATCTTCTATAACAACCCTAACGAGATGGAAAAAGTTAAGATTGAGCTCATGTCAAAATTCGAAATGAAGGACTTAGGAAAAGCTGAATTATTTCTAGGCATGAGATTGAGCCAACAACCAGGTTGCATTAAATTGGACCAAACAGAGTACATTCAAAAGTTATTGCGGAGATTCAATATGGAAGACTGTAAACCAGTTACCACTCCAGCCGTACCTGGTCAACGATTTGTGAAACCAGAAGGTACACATGAGCCAGATGATAGAATACCATTTAGAGAGCTAATAGGAACTCTCATGTATCTTTCGGTGTGCACAAGACCAGATATAGCTCATTCAGTGAATTACATGAGTCAATTTTGTAACTTCTACGAAGAAATTCACTGGTGTGCTGCGAAAAGGATATTGAGATATCTAAAGGGTACAATGACCCTAGGAATAGTATACTCAAAAGACCAGAGTGGAGCTATTGAAGGATTTGCAGATGCTGATCATGCAAGTGATCTAATAGATAGGAGATCATATTCTGGGATCTTGTTTAAGATGGCCAGAGGTGCAATTTCGTGGCAGAGCACCAAACAACGGAGTGTGGCCATTTCAACAGCAGAGGCAGAATATGTAAGCTTAAGTGAAGCAGCTAAGGAAGCTATTTTCTTGGGCCGCTTTATAAAGGAATTAACGGGTAAGGAGGAGCCTATCTTAGTTCATACGGACAGTCAATCTGCTATGGCGATAGCTCAAAATCCGATACACCACCAACAAACCAAGCATGTTGATGTCAGGTATCATTTTGTCAGAGAGACTAGAGAACAAAGTCATAAATTTAAAATATCTGGAAACAGACAAGATGGTGGCTGACATTATGACCAAACCACTTCTGAGGAAGAAGTTTGAATTTTGCGTGAAAGAGATGGGTGTTTTGGATTAGTTCAAGAGAGAGAAGGTCAACAGGAGTATGCACTGGAGTGAGAGTCAGATGGAAACGATTGAGGAGGAGTGTTAGAAAGAGGTTTGCAATCGTGTCACTGACTGGCTGGTATGACAGAAGATGAAAGAATGATTGATGTGATTTTGAAAATTTTCAATCTAATCGTTCCTTGTGATTGCTATCAACAAAACTTTTGTATATCTATTTAACCAAATAAATTATTTTGTAAAAACTACAAAAGTCTTATTAGAAAATACAAGCCAAAGTATGAAAATAAATTTACTTATAACATTTTAAAATTAGTAATTAAAACTACATATTACCAGTTCTGTTGATGCATTTGGAGGCACCCAGTCTAATTTCACTGGCTGGTCTGCGATACCTCTTATTTTAATCAAGGGCACTAAAATATGGGCAGAAAATAAATGTTAACCTTAATTAACTAAATATCAAATGAAATTATTTGCATATTGTAATTCTGTAAAAAAATGATACTCGTCTTATTATAAAAGAAAAACTTTCCACACTTACAGGTGCCTTTTTTAGGCCTTGCAGTGCCCAGCAATTCAAACTGGGCCCAGCCTGAAAGATCGTCATCTTGAACATCATGAACATCTTTACTGCAGTGACAGGAGCGACACACCTTCCTCCAGAAATGGAGGTCTAAACCAGGACAAGATGGACCTATAAATAAAATAGACGAAATAATACTGAGGAACGTTTCTGTAAAGATAGGTACCTACTATTACGATACTTGTATAATATGAAAGCCTACCGCATGAATTACAAGGTGCACCGGCACCGCTATCGTGACCCAAACGAGCTTTACTTAATTTTTCTCGTTGGCTCTCTAGTTTCGATAACCATGCCGGAGCCTCGGGGGTCTCAACACAGGATTCACTCTTCCTGAAATGATTCATTGTATCACTTATCAGCTTCTTTGCCCTGTAACAAAGATGCAAGTTACAATGGAACGAACCTACCATTTATGTATCTAAAAATTTCATTTATGTTAATGATGTTAAACATATTTCGGATAATATATAAAATCATCATACCAGGCACGAATAACAAAAATAAAAACATTAAAATTAAAAACAATATTCCATCCGTAGACAGACACTTCTCTGTCTACGATTCCATCCAACCAATTTTCCGCAGTTAGAGGCCCGTTTGACATATGTCAAAATATCGTAAGTGGTGATGTGACCAAAATAATTGATTACTTACTCAAACGATTAACATAACAAATCGAGTCACAATTATATGAACTTGTAATCGTAATTATTTAATGATGTTAATTTGAGAATATAATAAGAACGCAATAAAACTCGAGTAAAAATAGCAATAAAGATATGTGTGAATAAAAAATTACATTTACGGATACTCTCCTAATTATTTTGTGAAAATTAGATGAAACTTTAGCACCGTTGTGAATAATTATGACTTGAAATTAGATGAAATGAAAAAGATAATTTTTGTCGGTTTGTAGTTCAATATTTTGACATCAACATAAACATCCATTACTAATGAAATCACTTTTGCTACTTTTCTGAAGTGTCACTTCTGCCGTGTGTGAATTGCACACACTTTTTTATATTCACTTTAGGGTACCTGGATCACGCAAAAGGTGGTGCTCACCAGAAATACGCTCTAACTTTTTCTCCTCAAATTGGCGCCAAAATAATAACTATCAAATAGAGGTACTTTAAAAAATTAACAAAAAAAAATTCAAGTGATTTAGTATCGAGAGAGATTTTGCATAAAGTTTTAACTTAAAATATTTTTCTCTTTTTTCTCACCTGTTTAGCAACGGGTTACAGGACTTAAGAAATTCAACGGATTTGGTATGGAACCAGGACTTAGAATATTATTGATTTCTTTTGTATGGAACTTCCACTTAGCATAATTTGAAGAAAATTACTCGGCGTGAGTCTGGAGGGCCCTTAAAGAACCTTCGAGATCTCCTTAGAACACTCGGGAAGCGTGAATGTGATTAGTTTCTCGTCTTCTCGTTGTCGCACTCGCTTGTTCTTCGCTCGGCATCGGCTTTTTTGCCCGCTTCAAAGGGTTTCTCGGGTAGAAAAGAGAACCGTAATACATTCTCATTCGGTTTCACGGCGCCGTGGGAAGTGGTTTGAAATAAGATTCACAATCTTTGTTCTATTCCGATATTTCTATGAATTTGTGTCACATCCACCATAACCTAGGCCTTATTTTTGATTTTAACATTTAAAACATTGTAGTATGCGAACAATACTAAAGCCGCTGGACTGGACTTTCAAAGGGTTCTCTATTGTGTTCCCTAACTTTTTTTTCGAAAGGTATTGTCACTCAATTCAATAAAACAGTTGATTGTGTACATATGGTTTTTATTTCCCCGCTTCGATCATCTACAACCGTGGATAATGCACGGCAATAGCGTCGGTGGCACACTTCAAACTCCGCTAAAACGCAGCCGTAGCGGACTTCGCATTCAGTGATGCATGATTTGTCAAACGGTAAACATGTCAAAATGGTCCGTAAAAGATTGTAAAAATCACTCCTAAATTCTAGTTAAAAAACACGGTGTGACTTACCACCAGTAAGTTAGTATTTTTAATAAAATTTGAGACTGAACTTATGCTAAAACTAGCTTGAAATACGCTTTGGTTATTGAAAATTATAAAATAATTTCATAAAACAACGGCCCTTAGCCATCCCTTTCACACTCATAGCCAAAGTGAGACAAAATACATAATAAAATCGGAACATAGTCAAGTTTTTAGGAATGGGGTTCCTATATATTCGTATAGCCATTCATATATATTTTTAAATTAGGGTAGTAAATGAAAATGATCTATTTTCAGCTTTCAATAAATTTCATCATGTCTATCATCTGACGAAGGCCATTATCGAAAAATATGTCGATTTAAGACTTCACTATATTTCCAGGCAAGAAATTATTCTTAATTAATGACATTCGCAAATCTAAAAGATTATGCATTTTGCCAATGTCAAGTGAAAACTTAAGTATGTATAGTTTTAAAAAATTGTACGGTAGATTTTGGTTAAAACTGGAGTCTCTCAATACGTGTTTTTGCAACACGAACTCGGGAGAAACTCCGACGTCGGGCCTGTTTAATAAACGCGACAATGACAGGCGACAGGTGACAATTTGACAATTTGTTGTCATAAAGATTATTACTGACAAATGTGTCACAGTGGAAAATCTACAAATATGTCGACTTGTCGTGACATATTTGTAAATTTCTGTTTAATAAACAATTTCGCTTGACAGGCGACAGGTGACAATTTGTCAGGAAAAACTTGTAAAATTTGTTTTATTAAACACTAAATTGTCATGACAGGTGGACATATTTGTCGAATTGTCAGAAATTTGCGACAGGCACCCATACCCAATGTCAAGGAAATTCGACAGTGACCTAATAATTTGAAAAAATGGTTTTAACATCATCGACGGATAGTAGTAGTAGTGATGTTACATATTTGATGCAAACGACATACATTTAAACTAAGAATTAACTTTTCTTTAGATGTAATGATAGCATATTTCTAGAACGGTTTCGAGTATTTAAAACTCCCGTTAAATACTTAATAAACAAAATTGGACAGCACACACAAAAGCAAGATTATTATATTTATAAAATTACCCTGATATTCATCATACGCATAATTCGAAATCGTGATATGACAAATATGTCAAAAGTGACAATCTTGTCAATTGCCGCGACAATTATGTCAAAGAATATGACATTTGTTCGTTTAATTAAACTGACAATTATGTCAAAATGCGACTGGTGAAATCTGCCAATTGTCGTCTTTATTAAACAGGATTTAGTCTTACAAATATGTCAACTTTTACATGTCACATTTGGACATATTTGTCAGTTTTTATTAAACGACAATGAGTCACACCAACGTTTTTTGTGATCAGCATATCTAAAAAGTAGATAACTTGAGAAAATAGAATCTGTTTTTATTTTTTTCCTATCTTCAAAACTGACTGAGATATTAAACGTTAACGTACGGCTTCCGCGGGAAACTCCGACTAAGCGTCCGCTCCAGCGCATGACGTCACGGCGTCATGTAAAAAAATATATTTTTCTTGGTCTTTCTTTACTTTAAGATACTATGTTGTTTTAAAGAAATTGATCCTTATGAATGACTCTTTCGGTTGGTATCATAAAATACAGGATGTTTTGTTTTTTTTCTCACATTTCACCGGTGAGATTCCCGGCTCCAGCAGGTGATTTTTCAAAAATCTTTAAATGCAGTTTTAATTATTTTTGAAAATAACGGCCACTCACTCGGCGGCTATCAAAAGAGCTGTCAAGAACAATCGGCAGGCGATGACGTCATCACCCGCCGAGGGGTAGCATGTTGGCTTTTTTGCTTTGTGTAACTTCCTTTGTTTATAAATACCACGCTTGTGGTATATCTTTAGATTCCTAGATAAACTAACTAAAATCTAAGACTACTTTGAATAAAGAACATTGTATAATGATTAATTTACAAACATTTGAAACCAGGCATAAGGGTATTTCCGACTTTAATATGTCCTAAATTTATTAAATAACAGCAATCACAAACTACACTTTAAATTTAACAAATTAACGAAACATACCTAGAATCTGATAAATATAGCACATTGACAAACTAAATTTGATTAAATAGCGTTTGATTTGACATAAACGGCATTAAAATCGAGTTGCAAACTCGAAGTCGGGCAGTGTGTCATATTATGACACGAGATGACACGTCACATTTTTAATTTTTCTTAAATGGAGTCATATTTTATTGAGGCAAAGGTAACTTAAAGTCCCATCCTAATTGTAAAATCACACGGTACAAACATCAATCGTAGAGTTGAGACTTAACAAATTATCGAAAAAATGGTTTTCAATATGTATGACAGCATGCCATATTATGGCTAGCCGCCCGATTAGCGCATGACAATCGGATCCTTATTAGGGCATCCGCCGCGTCAGGGATAAAGGAATGTTTCCTTTCAGTAAAATCTGCCATCATAAATATTAAGGGTACTTTTCCTCCAACCAAGGTTTTTTTTCCCACCCAGAGGCTTTAGACAACATTTCGACAATCGCTCTCGCTATCGCTAATAAAAAAAATGTATGGGATTGACATAAGCAATCGATCACTTTTCGATTGCTTATGTCAATCCCATACATTTTTTACTTAGCGATAGCGAGAGCGATTGTCGAAATGCATGTTGTCTAAAGCCTCTGTATATAAAAATTTAATAACAATAATATTTAAAGTAACTGCTAACACAAACACTTAAAATAATAAGTGCAAACCACTTTACAAATCAAATTAAAAGAGTGTAAACCTCGTGTAAACACTCTGCATCACCCACAATCGGACATGACTGTCGCACCGTGACGTCATCTTACGAGCGCGCGAAGGAAGGCAATTTTAATAAACCGGTGAAACTTTACAACGCTGTAATTTTGGAAATCCTGGCCCGATTTCGATGAAACAAAAACTATTATTATTGCCACGAGTACGCGCATTAAATGCAGTAATATTTATAGTAAAGTTTTGATGTGTCGGTGTGGCTCATTGGCGCAGAATCCGACTTATTTGTCAAAAACTGACAAAATTGTCGGATTGTCGCGTTTATGAAATAGACCCCAGACGCCATGGTTTCCCGCTAAACACTCATGCACAGATTAGAAAGACTATGTTTAGTTATTTTTTAATTTTCCCCATTACGGGACGGCAAAGGGATCTAGCTCATACAGCCAAGTTTTCAGTTTTATATCTTCTTTCTTGATTTTCGCAATAAAATGTGGGTTTCACACATTTTAATGCATCTAGGGAGACCTCACGATGGTAACGGATGAGGTGGAAATCCCACTATGTAATTCTCAATATACACCACAAAACCTTTACTTCAATGATTCCTCACAACTGATTGTAAACACGGATGCATAGGCAATGAAACGACATCACTTTCTCTGCACAAATTCCACTCCGACATAATTGTGAAATATCGAAACAAAGATTGGCATCCAGACGCACTGGTTTCCCGCCAAACAATCTTGACGTTTCTTAGTTATCGTTTACAGCTCAGACCAAGTTTACAGGGTCTCTACGCACACAGTTACACAAAACGGTGTATGCAGCGCCTTATAATGAGACGGCCCAAAGCAAAAGGCTTGCTGAAGTTTTTTGACATCACCATAATCATTTGCCTATATTTATATGTATTGTATTATAGATATAAATAAATGCTTATGGGTGATATCAAAAAACTTCATCATCATCGTAGGTATCAGCCGTGAGACGTCCTCTGTTGGACATTGGTCTCCCCAAGGATCTCCTGCGCTGCCCGCTGGATAGAAAACAAAATAAAACCCTGTCATGATAAATTGCTGAGACGGGACATAATTTTTTTTTTTATTTTACAATTTTAAGGGGATAGCAGGCTTGTATGGAGGTTTGGCACACTTACTCCAATAATTTTATAGGTAAAAACTGGGAGATTGAAAAATATGTCCTTAAAACCACTTAATTCCTATTTGTCCCTTTCTAACTTCTTTATAACTACTCTACGTATAACGTATTAGACAGTCACGTGACCGTCTAATACGTGTGCTGAGGTAGGTTAGAAAGGAAAGTAAGCGGTTTCAAGGACCAATTTTTGAACTTCACTTTTTTATTTGAGTGTGGATTCCAGTTTTACCTATAAATTTCTTGACTTACCCCTTTTTTCGTGTTTGGTCACGAAATGAAATACTAATACGCAAATATTGAAATACTATTACGCATTATGACCCTTATTATTTTCTTATTTGTTATGGTACATATACCTACAAACACCTTTTTGGGTGTTGTTATTGATGTGTTTTTACACTGAGGCACTGCACACCAGAATTTAATAAATTTAAAAAGTGAACTAGAAAAACACACGATATAATATACTCACGCGAACTTCTCACTTGCATTCTCGACCGATGCGAAATGGATGACTTTGACAGTGCAGCGGCTTTGGTATGGTACAGTGAACGAGAATGTGATACGGTTCTCTTTTCTCGCCCGAGAAACCTTTGAAGCGAGAACATGCGAGCCCGAGAACGAGAACGCGAGAAACTAATCACATTCACGCTTCTCAGATGTCTCGGGGGTTCTCGGCGTGAGTCTGGAGGGCGCATTACTGCGCATTATGTTTGTAGACACAACTTGACCTTTACCTAGGCGTACGTCACGCCCGTCAAACCCGACGCCATTACACTGTGAGCTGTTTTCGCGCATTATTGAAAAAATATTGGAAAATGTCTTTCAAACTAAGTTAAACATTAGTTTAGTACCGAAATAAATATTTTTTCGTATATAGTAAATGTATACGTACACTACGAAAGAGAATTTCAAAATCTTTCGTCATGGCTATTGTCAAATGAAAACATGGCTCAAAAGTCTTTAGGCCAAGCTAATTCCGTTCACTCTTCCATTCACTTTAATCGGTCCGATGCTGTCTGATGTTGTTTATGGTCAACGAAGTTGGGAAGCTTGTTTTGGGAATAGGTTGCTAAAACGTTAATCGTCCGAAAGCTAGCCGCAATTGCGGGTATCGTTTTTTACGTTTGGTAATAGACGCCCAGGTGAGAGAACTGAAGAGAGAAGTAGGGGATAAGATAGATAGGGAAAGCTCTACACTACAAAATATAAAAGAGAGTTTTAAAATAATATGTACATTTATTTAAACAAGAAAACACCTAGTGTCCCTAGGAAGGTAGCACTCGCGACGGGAGGAAGAGGACGTGGACGGAATGGGTACGGCACTCGCGTTCGGTTTAGTTCGGCACTCGCGATGGACCACCGGTGGTAATATATGAGGGAGATATGGGAGAGAGGAAGAGGGAGAGTATTCTTCTTGCGGGCAACGACGTCCAGGGCCAATTCCCGCAGCGGCGGCTGGGCGGTGCAGCCTTGCCAACCAGCCCAGCAGTGGCGGTGCTCACAGCACCTGAAGCTTCGGTAACGCAGCGGATTTCAGCAGCCGCATCCGGAGCCTCATGGGTAGCTGGTAGTTTCTTCGTTCTTCTCAAAGACAAGTTTACGCGGAGCCTTCTTGAGTCCCGGGCCAATGCCAAATGGCCCGGGAACGGCCTGCACCACAGTGCGTAGTGTACGAGCTAAACTCGACGACTGAACTCCATTATCAGACGACCGACCTCATTTATACAGCCGTCACCGATGAATAATTTCGAAAAACGAAGAGCAGCCAAAACAGATGAATTAAGAATTTAGAATTTAGAATAAAGAAATATGCTGTTCTCTCGGTAGCCGTACTATAGAAAGAGATGAAAATACAATTTAAAAATGACAAGAATAGCATATTTGAACACGCATAGTCCGATATGAAATTAAATAATGAATTATTTATAAAGAAAATATTAAGAAAATTAGGAGAGCAGATGAGATAGAAACAAATACACGACACGAAGTAAAATAAATATATAAAGAAAAGGCTACCGAGAAAAAGCTTATTTTCCTTAAAATTTCGGAGATATGCCAAAAAAACACTTAATCCTACAAACTTAAAACTAACTTAGAACTAAACGGCAGCAGGACGGTACATTATTCCCCCCCAAAGAGAAAAATTTACCCTTAGGGAAATTTTATAAAGATTTGTACACGGCCTCAATTCTGAAAGGGGTGTGGCTCACACTCTATGGCACACACTCCAGAACGTGCACTTACTAATGACATAGGCTTATTTTTATGGAAGTTGTCATCCGCTCCCCTTGCTAAAACCCAATCTAACTAAATAGACAACACAAAAATAAAAATGACCTATGGCTTATTTTTAGAGTAGTCAACCGCTCAAAAGTTCCGAAAGAACTAACATCTCCAAAAAAAAAGATAAAGAGAAACAGATGCCCAGAGGAGCTTAGCTACCCCCTTAGACCCTAAAGCTAACTTAACCTACTAATAAAAAAAAAAAAAACTCCCCCACAATCACACGAAATAAAATAAAAGTTAATAAGCCGAAAAGAAGAATGAGAAAACCTACGCCGTACCTGCTGCCCCGATATACACAGATGTTTAAAACATAATTATTTACAAAATACAAATTAACAAAATCACAAATCCACAGTGTAAAATAAAATAAAAAGAAAAACTAAATTACAACTTAAAATCTTTAACATGCCACTTTCCCCTTGACCCATTCTGGTCCTCTAAAATATATACAAGTGGAGAAAGTTTATCAATAACTGTACACTTAACAAAACGAGGGGCTAATTTAGCACTAAAATATGCTCCAGCATTACTCTGCACATAATTTCGACGCCAAACAGTGTCGCCTACCTCAAACTCTCTAAAAGAGTGCCTCAAATTATAGCGCTCAGAATTTTTCGTATGAGCGTTAAATAAAGCCACCTGAACTTTATCAAAGAATTTAGAAAGATGACCTAAATTAGTGGCATAAATATCACGAGGCATAAAGGTGATCTCGTCAAGGTCAGCAGTTGGTGTATAAAACGACCCAGAAACAATAATTTCCCGTCCAAAAACTAAAAAGTTAGGAGAATATCCTGTTGATAAATTTACCGCACTGTTCATCGCGCTTTGGACCTTTGAAAGGTGTTTGTCCCAAGACCGATGATCTTCGCCCACCAAGGCAGCCAGAGCAGTTATGATTGTTCGGTTATACCTTTCGGTAAGGTTAACCTGCGGACAATAGCGTGGAGTGAAAGAAACAAAAGGAATATTATAGCGGGATAGGAAATTTTGAAACATGTTAGACTGAAACTGCGAGCCATTGTCCATTATAATAGTTTGTGGGACACCGTGAGTTAAAAAAACAGAATTTTCCAGGTGGAAAATAATAGCATCAGCTGTTGCTCTTTTAAGAGGAAATATCAATGAATACTTCGTGAAACAACAGTTTATGACTAAAATATATTGGTTCCTCTGCCTTGTCATAGGAAAAGGTCCCATCAGATCTAAAGAAATTGTTTGAAAAGGCCTAGAGCAGACTTTGGGTTTTCCCATTGGACCATATGGAGAATGATTCAAATGTTTAAAAGACAAACAAGTTTCACAAGAAGAAATGAATTTAGCAACATGTCTAAACATACCAGACAAGTAATACAGAAGAGACAACTTCTTAAAAGTTTTGAAGATACCATAATGAGGATTAGAAGAATCACCATGAGCAAGTTTTATTAGATTGTCTCTAAGGGAAGGATGCGGCACCTCCTTCCACAGAAAGTCGTCATTTACACAGTCGGAAGAACTAACACGACGATAAAGTTTCTCGTCCCGCACAACATAATTTGGAAAAGAATCAGGACTATCGTGACAACCAGAAAGAAGGCGATTATACTTTAGAATTTCAGAAGAATGATCAGCAACAAGAGGTGCGACATAACCCATCGCCGTGACTTCAGGTGGTTTGGAACGCGATAAAAGATCAGGAACTACGTTTTCTTTCCCTTTCTTATGCTTTAATACGAAATTGAAACACGATAAACGCAAAGACCAACGAGCGAGACGACCAGAAGGATTAGATAAATTAAGGAACCACTTAAGAGCAGCATGGTCAGTATAGACAGTAAACTGTTTACCGTTATCCAGGTAACAGCGCCAGTGCTCAAGAGCCGTTATAACTGCCAGAGTCTCCCTTTCTGTAACAGAATAATTTTGCTCATTTTTTGAAAGCGCCTTACTCATATAGGCTATAACAACTTCCTTAGAGTCTTGAATCTGAGTCAACATAGCTCCTATGCCAAAATTAGAAGCATCACTATGGACAGAAAATGGAAGAGAAAAATCAGGGCATGAAAGGACAGGAGTGGAAACTAAAGCTTCCTTTAGCTTTAAGAAGGCAGTCTCAGCATCTGGATTCCAGATAAATTTTGTAGAAGCTTTAGAAGATGTCAATTTATTAAGAGGCGAAGCTACAGCACTGAAATTGGGAATAAAACGTCGAAACCAACTACAGGTACCTAGGAATTTCCGGACCTCTTTTTTGGAAGAGGGAGTAGGATAGTCGAGGACGGCCTGGATTTTAGAAGGGTCAGCACGCAAGCCTTGGCTGTCAACGATATAGCCAAGATATTTCAGTTCATTTCGGAAGAACTGACTCTTCTCTAGATTTATAGTGAGACCTGCAACAGATAATTTTTCATAAACCTTCAGCAACAACGAGATATGCTCATCAAAAGTCCTGCTGATGATAACAATGTCATCTAAATAACAAAAGACTTTATTATCAAACTCTGGTGTAAAAAGTTGATCCATCAGCCGTTGTTGAGTTGCTGGGGCGTTAGCCAAACCAAAGGGCATAACGGTAAAACGGAACATACCCCTACCAGGGACATAAAAAGCAGTTTTATCTCTGTCATCCGGATGAAGAGGAATTTCCCAAAAAGCCTTGGCAATGTCAATGCTGGAGAGATACCTGGCATCCCTTAGATGGTCTAGGATTTCAGCCACAAACGGTAAACTGTAGGCGTCTTGCTTGGTAATGGAATTAAGTTTGCGACTGTCTACACAAAAACGCCATTCACCATTTTTCTTTGGTGTAATTAACACAGGTGAAAGCCAAGGACTTTCACATTTCTCTATGACGTTAAGATCAAGCATTTTGTCACACTCGCTGACCAGAGCCTTTTGCTTTTCAGGAGAAAGCCTATAACAGCGCTGCCGAATAGGAAGAGCGTCACCAGTATCTATCCTATGACAAATCAGATCAGTGCGTCCAAGTTTCCCATTTTTTTCAAAAGAAATACTCTTGAAACGGTCAATTATATCTTGGGCAATACATTTTTGCTCTTCGGAAAGATGCACAAAAGAAAGTAATTGAGAATCAGGGATGTCAACACAATTGACTTGCGAAGTAAGATTTAATTTTTGTGAAAATAATTTGGGTATTAGGTCGAACTTTTTCCAAAAGTCGACACCAAGTATCATAGAAGGATATAAATCTGGAAAAACAAAGGATTTTATCACATGTGTAACATTACAAAAGGAAATAGGTAAAAGCATATAACCGATGGCTCTAACAGTATTCCTGTTGGCCACCATTACTTGAGATGATGTCTTGAATAGTGTGAACCCAAGGTTTTCAAGTTTTTTATGAGCGTTGTTCCCCAGAATTGTAATACTACTACCGCTATCTAGAAGTGCCGAAAACGACTTACCCGAAATAGTTACGTCAATAAAGGGGCGCTCATAATCATTTTCCTCATAAAATAAGGAGCTGGTTTTATAACAAAGCATAAATTGCCTAATAGTATCTAGCCAAAGATTCCAATCGTCACGATTAAATTTAGAATTAAGAGGAGTTTCACTATCCAAGACAGAAGTTAGTTTTTTGAACTAGAGGAGTTGTGACATTGCGGGCAATCGACCGCTTTAAAACCTTTCAGGCCACATCGGAAACAAATTAAATCCCTGGGCTTACTACACCCACCAAGAGAGTGTCCATTAACACGACACCGAACACAAAACAAGTGGGACTGAAAAGATGTTACATTAACAGCATTTACCAGTTGTTTATTGACATCACCAGTTGGCCGATTCGGAGAGGGACGCGTAAGACAATGTGGAGGTGGCTGAGACACAAAACGGGGTCTCGAAGAAAAATTTCCAGTAGAGCCAGAATTCTGAACATGTGGAACCGCAGGACGTTGAGAGAAATGAGATGAATAATTCTGAGGAGGTGTAAAATGAGACCGAGGATATGGAATAGGTTTAGTGGAGTTCACGGACTTGTAATTGAACTCAGCAGCACAAGCATTACGATCCGGAATGGGCTCATGGAAATCCTTGTCTCTTTCCATAGATTTTTCGCAAGCTTGACCCGCTGCAAGAAGAGAATCGATAGAGTCCACACCATTAAGAGCTACAAACACAGAGTAGCAAGGACGAATGTTGTGTAACAAAATGTCCAGTTGCTCCTGCTCAGAAAGTTTTTTAGAGAGTCTGGAAAACATACCAAACATTATAGAGACGTAAACTATAATAGATTCGTTTGCGCCCTGTGTACGATTACGAATCGACTCCAGCAATTTGTAATCATAATCAAATGCACTGAAATCCCTCACCAAGAGCTCTGCGATTTCATCCCACGTCAAACTAGGGTTACGATTAAATTGGAAGCGAATCCAATGCAACGCATCTTCTACAAAAAATTCATAGACATAATTTTTAAGCGTAGCTTTGTCAATATTTCGGGAAATAGAAAATTCTTGAATTTTTTGTAAAAAGGAACGAGGGCATGTTTTGCCGTTATAAGAAAAAGATTTTAATTCTTTGATACTAGTCGGATGAGGAAGAGTACCCATTGGGATGGAAGGTAAAATGGTATGAACAACTGCGGGGTCTGCAATAGGCGGGGTACTAACGGGACTATTAACATGAGGATGTGAATGGAGAGGCTCTGCATTTGCAGTCTCATAACTTAATGATTCAAATCGCTTTTCCAGCAATTCAAATCTTTCCCTAAGAGTTTCGTAGGCTTCCCTACACTCAGGTTGTAAGTCCACATCAACCCGTTCAAACCTGAAGAATAGATGGTTGAGATAAGACTCAACTTTCCTAATGAGATTACGTCTGCCCGATTCAATCAAACAAACCTTTGCCGCAACATAATTCAAAGTAACTGACAGTTGGTCCAAATCATCATTGATCGGGAGCAACGAATCAATAATATCCTCAGGCGGAAAAGAATTGTATAGTCTAATAGCCTGAGCTTTCAGAGCTAATAAGGTCTCCGAAGGCTCTTCACCTCTGACTGTGACCTCATACACCAACTCTGCCTTGTTGAGAAGAGAAGAGTTTATAAATCGAGCCATGTTAGAGTAATGCTAGGCAAGTTTATAAAAGAGAGCTTTCCTTATTTACCTTAGTCAAATAATTTACAAAAAAAAACCCGTTGGGCGCCAAACTGTCGCGTTACACCTACTCCCGGGAGGAGAATAGGCGTAACGGAGCAGGTGAGAGAACTGAAGAGAGAAGTAGGGGATAAGATAGATAGGGAAAGCTCTACACTACAAAATATAAAAGAGAAATTTAAAATAATATGTACATTTATTTAAACAAGAAAACACCTAGTGTCCCTAGGAAGGTAGCACTCGCGACGGGAGGAAGAGGACGTGGACGGAATGGGTACGGCACTCGCGTTCGGTTTAGTTCGGCACTCGCGATGGACCACCGGTGGTAATATATGAGGGAGATATGAGAGAGCGCGCGGAGTAGAGAGACTCTTGCGGGGTACGACGTCCAGGGCCAATTCCCGCAGCGGTGGCTGGGCGGGGCAGCCTTGCCAACCAGCCCAGCAGTGGCGGTGCTCACAGCACCTGAAGCTTCGGTAACGCAGCGGATTTCAGCAGCCGCATCCGGAGCCTCATGGGTAGCTGGTAGTTTCTTCGTTCTTCTCAAAGACAAGTTTACGCGGAGCCTTCTTGAGTCCCGGGCCAATGCCAAATGGCCCGGGAACGGCCTGCACCACAGTGCGTAGTGTACGAGCTAAACTCGACGACTGAACTCCAGTATCAGACGACCGACCTCATTTATACAGCCGTCACCGATGAATAATTTCGAAAAACGAAGAGCAGCCAAAACAGATGAATTAAGAATTTAGAATTTAGAATAAAGAAATATGCTGTTCTCTCGGTAGCCGTACTATAGAAAGAGATGAAAATACAATTTAAAAATGACAAGAATAGCATATTTGAACACGCATAGTCCGATATGAAATTAAATAATGAATTATTTATAAAGAAAATATTAACAAAATTAGGAGAACAGATGAGATAGAAACAAATACACGATACGATGTAAAATAAATATATAAAGAAAAGGCTACCGAGAAAAAGCTTATTTTCCTAAAAATTTCGGAGATATGCCAAAAAAACACTTAATCCTACAAACTTAAAACTAACTTAGAACTAAACGGCAGCAGGACGGTACATCAGTGCGAGACAAAAGCCTTCACTCGAGCATGTAAGACACGAGTCCCGTACTGTATGCCGAATTGCCCTAAAGGCGATCATCTGTTCACAGAAAAGCCGAATAAACATGCAATATACATATTACTTCTATACGATGTTTGAAAAAACAATTCGTCAGCCTAATTGATAAGTAAAGGTTTTGCAGAAATAACAAGGCAGTTTTATTATAATATGGTAAAATTAAAACTATTATTGAAAAGTAAAATTGAAAAGGCCCGCTCATAGTCGCGGGCTTAGGAGGAAGGGATGAACAATGTTGTCATAGGCAAAATATATATGGCGTGAGGGACCCGCCGCGTGGGCGGGCAATCGCCAGTGGGGATTGGAAGTAAGGGCTCTGCCGGTTTCCCAATCCTCCACTATTTATGGCGAAGAGGGAGTGCCGCTGGGTTGTTTTAGTGGGTAGACCCGGGGTTCAGCCTCGGGGAGTCCCACATAGGTACCCGTCTCGTCCCCCGACGGGAGGGCATGCGTAATGCATTTTTACCCAGTAAAAAAAAAGGCAAAATATATACAAAAGTATACCAGTTACATTGTAAATTAAATATAAAATCGTGGTATAACAAATTATCATGTCATGGCAATAATAAATTAAATGATTAAAAAATATTATAAAATAATTAAAATAAATTTTATGTTCTGTACTGAACTGATATCTGACTGATATATCAGTTCAATTCGGCTCCAAATATATGGGAGTATCAATTAAAAATAAAGAATTATAAATGTGTATCAATACTTTCCTTGGTTTTCTATGACGCTCTTTTCAACTACTTCATAAAAATATTATTTATTTCTTACTTTTTAGTTTAAATTTGTACGCATTGAAATCGGTTTTCCTATTTTTTTGCTAAAAATATTTTATTGCAGATAAAGTTGTCCATAGAACACCCTCTTAAAGTTTGATTACTGGAAGTAGTAGCACACACTGTATTATATTTTACATATAAATGTATGCTAGCCAATTGGACTTTCAGCAAACATTAGGTAGGTATACCACCACCTGTACAAATCGGTTCCCCAGTGGGATCGGGGAATTGAACCCGGCAACTCTGATACCTGTAAGCGAGTCACTAGACCAAAGAGCCGACATTTGTTGTGACATTCAGAACTTATAATCCATCATGATGTAAGGAAAGAATACGTAGGTATACGACGCAAATGTCGAAAAACCACTTACATTGAACAATGGCACTCCATTTCCTCGCGAAAGCCCAACTGCGAATCATTTGTCACCGTGTCACTAATAATTATATTAACCTTATAGCGATTTACCATAATAATCTCTATACTTCACCGCGGAATCCTTCACGCTCTTTCAAATCCCTCCAATAAGTGGTTGTTAAACAAAGTGAGTCTTGACCAGGGTTGCCAGGTGTTCGGTGTGACAAAAATACCGAAGTATGGGAGGTTCGGTATTTTTTCTCCCTAATAAACGAATCCTGGCCTCGTTAGCAGGTTCCATCGAGCCATTTCACCGCTCCCTGGGCATAAGCACCCCCCCCCCCCCCCACCCCCCCAAGTAATAAAATCCGGAGATTCGACAAAGCGCGAGTCAAAAGATAAGCAATACAGCGAGTGAGGAGCTTTTTTTTTTGCTCACTGTTCGGTATTTTTTTGGAAAAAACCTGGCAACCCTGGTCTTGACACACGTGCGTATACAAAGCGTTTTAGGTTCCCACGCTCCCACAAACTAACTACATAATTCAGACTTTTAAATATCTATTAATGCAGTTTATTCGGATAATAAGCTATGTATTATATTCCCTATCCCGCACATTCCCGCTTAATACGATTTCCCGCATAAAGGTGATATCAGACGGTTCACTCGAATGAATGTTCACTCCAGTGAATGCTTCATTTTTTTTCAATCCATGTTCACGCGCTGGAACGGGAATGAAGTACAAAAGAACATTCACCTTCATTTTCTTTCAATATGTCTTTGAAAAACGATCATTTTGCCACGACGTTTTCTTCTACAAGCATAGATTAATATAGGTATTAGGTAGACGTTTTCTTCTACAAGAATAGTTAATATAGGTATTAGGTAGACGTTTTCTTCTACAAGCATAGTTAAATATAGGTACCTATTGGGTAGACGTTTTCTTCTACAAGGATAGATTAATAATGTAGGTACTTAAGCAAATTGTCGAATCGATCGAGCACATAACCAATAGCAGTGGTAAAATACTGTAGTCTTTTGGTGGTAAACGCGCCCTCCGTCTCCAAGTACAAAACAAGTTAGTGTTTTTTCACTAACGTCAAACTGTCAACAATCGCACAATTACTAGTGTTGCATTATCATAAATCTAAACGTGTATCGATATTTGCAGTGTAATGACCCACTATTCCTTCGAAATAGCTATATTTTATTCGTTGTAATAACATTGCATTGTAAAAAATATTCTGAAATTTGTTTGAAACATAATTCATGTTTAAATGTAACTAATTCACTTTTTTTGCACTTCTACTGATATTTTACCACTTTTCACTTTAACACGTTGACTCTCCAGGCCAAATCGAATTAACTCCTAATGACGTCCATTAGTTCTTAATTTTTTTTATAATAAAAACTTGTCATTTGATATTTAATTACCTCAATATCTAGCTATCTAGACGTCCTTGTGATATTTTTTAATGTAACTGAAACGTTCATGAAAATAAAAGACATTGATTTCGTATACCCACTTGCGTCACATGTGATGCATGAACGTGGGATTGGGTATATAGTTGCATCATATGTGATACAGAGGCCTTAGTACGAGTTTGTTAGTTTTCTAGCTCGATCAAACGTATCGTCTCTTTGTTAGAGTAGCAATGTCACACCACTAAAATCGTGTCCCAGCACTATTCGGTGCGGCCATGTTGGTCTTCTCTCTGTGCGTCGCTTTTGCTGTGTGTAATTGTGTATTTGGTTTCTAATAAAAGTTTCTCCAAAATCAACGCCTGGTTTGCCTTCAAAATAACCCCTCAATAGGTTATGGGCCCAGACAGAGCAGAGACGTGAGGCGTGTAAAAAGAAGTTTTATAACTTGTCTTTAACCAGCAAGTTGGCGGCCGGCTGGTGTGTGAAAATCAGCGTCGGCGGGTGAGTTGAGTTGTGTGAGCTGTGAGTGAGTTGGCGTGGTCTTGGAGCAAAGACAGAGAATTAGATTTAGCGACGTGCTGATTTTAAGCAATGGAGAGTCGAGTAGAGAGCAACCGTTATGTGGTGTTGAACGGGAAAAATTGGGCGGCATGGAAATTTCAATTATCTATAATTTTGAAATCAAAGAAATTATTTGGCATTGTTAGTGGTAGTGAGTTGTACGACACAGGGAAAATGACCGCTAAAGAGCAGGAATTGTGGCAAGAGAAAGATTGCAAGGCACAAGAAATTTTAGTAACACGTGTCGACGAACAGGTTATGTCCTATTTGTCAGCATGCTCGACAAGTGCAGACATGTGGGAGCGTTTGAATACCTTGTATGAGCCATCATCACAAGTGAGTGTTCACCTGGTGCAGCAGCGTTTTTTTAACTTAACCTATGAAGAGCCTATGATGAGATTTATATCCAATGTAGAAGAAGTGTCCAATCAGCTACGAAATTTGAAAGAGAGTCCATCTGAGAAAATGATAATCACTAAAATATTAATGTCACTACCCGATAGATACAGGCATTTTGTTAGCGCTTGGGAGTCTGTTCCAGATAGTCAACAAAATTTAAAAGAGTTAACTTCAAGACTGCTTATTGAGGAGGAAAGGAGTAGAGAGGTCTGCAGTTCAGTGGAGGCAACAACCTCTGCCTTTGTCACCAAGAGCAAGGTCAGTGATAATGAGCAGAAGTGTTATGAGTGCGGTAAAAGTGGTCACATTCGGAAGGAATGTCGACAGATTAAGTGTTTTAAGTGTAGTAAAAGTGGTCATTTGGCGGCTGTATGCAACCAAGTCAAATGTTTTAAATGCAACAAGATGGGGCATATTTCTAAAAATTGTAATGCATCAGTTAATAAAAATCCTAAAAATGCTTTTTTAGTACAGGAGCCCATGTTTAAGAATAATGTACAATTTATAATGGATTCTGGAGCCAGCGAACATATGACCTTTAATAGAGATTTGCTTAGTAATTATTGTAATTTAGATAAACAAGTGATACTTGGGGATGGTAAAACCTTAGATGTCAAAGGGAAAGGGGAAATTCATTTTCAATCATTTAACGGGTTAGAGTATGTTTCTTCAGTTATGTATAATGTCTTATATGTTCCAAATTTAAAAGCAAATTTGTTCTCATTGATTAGTGCTATTGACAAAGGTTATAAAGTGCTGTCAAATAAAAATTCTTGTACATTTCTATTTGAAGGAAAGTGTGTAGCTCAAGCAAAAAGATCAGGTAGTTTATATTTAATGGATATTAAAATTGAGTCTAATTATGTTAACAATAATAGTAGTACTGCTTTACTTAGTTTATCAACATGGCATAATAGAATGTCTCACCAAAATTTCAGACATGTTAAGGAAATTTTAAACAAATATAATGTGAAATATGATGGGCAGCCTGGTCAGTGTACGTCTTGTATACAGGGAAAACAGCATAGGTTGCCTTTTGTTAACAGTGATAGTCGTGCGGAGCGTCCAGGAGAGTTGGTGCATGCGGACTTGTGCGGGCCGATGGAGATTAGATCATTAGGTGGGTCATCCTACTTTCTGCTGTTGAAGGACGACTACAGTAACTACAGGTATGTGTACTTTCTGAAACATAAGTATGAGGCGAAAGAGAAAATAGAAGAGTTTGTTGAAGAGTTTGAAAATGAGTTTGAGTGCAAGGTTAAAAGATTTCGATCAGATGGTGGTGGTGAGTTTAAGAATAAGGACATAGAAAGGATATTTAAGAAGAAAGGAATTGTTCATGAGGTGACTGTAGCGTACACCCCTGAGCAAAATGGTCGAATAGAAAGGGAGATGCGAACTATAGTTGAATCTGCTAGGACTATGATGATTAATGCTAATGTAAGTAAAGCACTTTGGGCAGAAGCTGTACATAATGCAGTGTTTACTATAAATAGGACAGGTTCTAGTAGTCAGAAAGGTAAGACTCCATACGAATTAATATATAAGAAGAGTTTTGATATAAATATATTAAAGACATTTGGATGTAAAGTGTATGTGCATATTCCAAATCAAAGAAGGCAAAAGTGGGATCCGAAAGGAAAATTGGGTAGGTTTGTGGGTTATGGATGTAACACGAAAGGTTATAGAGTGTGGTTTGAAAATAAGAGAGAGGTAGAAACGTTTAGAGATATGATATTTGAGCAAGAGATAAAATTAACAGAAGAGAAGGATGCAGAAGGAGAAAGGTTGAATGATGAGATTGAAGAAATTGAAAGTGGAGTTGAAATACCAGAAAAAGGAATTATAGATGAAGTAGAGGTACAAGAAAATGTGAATGATGGGTTGAATGGGAATCAACGCCATGACAGTGTAGTAAGAGGTAAGAGAGGAGAGATAGCGGACGTAGAAAGTAGAGACATAGAGTATGAAAATGAAGAATATTTAGAAGAGGAATGGCTGGATGCGGATGATACAGATTTGAAGGAAAGAAAAAGTAGAAGTGGTAGAAAGGTAAAGAAACCAACATGGTTTGGTGATTATGAAACAGGATTTATGGCACAGGGAGAGAAAGCATTGAGTTATGAAGAGGCAGTAAATGGAGAGGATGGAAGAAAATGGATAGAAGCAGTAAACAAAGAGTTGGAAGCACTGAAACGAAACGATACCTGGATAGAGACAGTGTTACCTGAAGGAAAGAAGAAGATTGATAGCAAGTGGGTGTTCAAAGTGAAAAAGGATAAGGATGAACTAATTTATAAAGCAAGACTGGTAGCGAGAGGATTCAAACAAGAAGATAAGTTTGATCATTCAGAGGTATATGCCCCAGTAGCGAAGTTGCCCACACTTCGTATACTACTGGCTATAGCAAGCAAATATAATTTATACATAGAGCAGATGGATGTAAAAAGTGCATTCCTGTATGGAGATATTAATGAGGAAGTATATCTGGAAAAGCCAAAAGGTATGAAAAGTGATGGTAAAGTGTTGCAATTAAAAAAATCTTTGTATGGACTCAAGAAGTCACCGAGGTATTGGAATGAAAAATTTGACAGATTAATGATTCAGGAAGGGTTTGTCTCTAGTAAGTGTGATTATTGTTTATATTTTAAGCGGGGTATTAAATTTTATATCCTACTTTATGTTGACGATGTACTATTGGTGGCTGCAAGTAAGAAAGAGATAGAAGATATGAAAGAAGTGTTAAAGCAAAATTTTGATATGAAAGATATGAATGGAAATTTGAAATACTTAGGAATAAACATAAAAAGGGAAAATAATTTCATACAAATAGACCAAGAAGATTATTTGAGAGAGATCTTGAATAAATATAAGATGGAAGATTGCAAGCCAGTTTGTACACCTTTGGATCCAGGATTTAAAATTGAGAAGAGTGAAAAGAAGAATGATGAGCTAACTAGTAGATGTAGAGCACTAATAGGTAGTCTAATGTATGCTATGTTGGGCACCCGTCCAGACATATGTTATGCTTTGAGTTATTTAAGTAGGTTTCAGGATAGTGCAAATAAGGATGTATGGAAAGGTTTAAAACGGATACTGAGGTATTTGAAAGGGAGTTTAGAAATTAAATTAGTTTATAAAGCAGGTACAGCTGAGCCTTTGGTGGGATACACAGATGCAGATTGGGGAGGAGATCAAACTGACCGTAAGTCTACCTCAGGTTATATTATGAAGGTCTATGGTTGCACAGTTTCCTGGTCTTCGAATAAGCAACAGTGTGTGGCGCTTTCATCAACCGAGGCAGAGTATGTAGCTTTGACCAAAGGGATCTCAGAGGGGTTGTGGATAAGAAATATGTTGTTAGAGATTTATTTAGAGTGTGATAATGTAATTATTTTTGAGGACAATCAGTCAGCCATTTATACCGCTAAAAATCCAGAGCAGCATAAAAGATTAAAACACATAGATTTAAAGTACCACTTTATTAGAGATAAAGTTAAGAAAAATATTGTAATTTTAAAGTATATTGAGAGTGAAAATCAGATAGCTGATGTGTGTACTAAGTCTTTAAGCAAATTGAAATTTGAGAAGTGTAAAGATAAACTGTTTGATATTGTATAATAGGGTACATTAGTATGAGATGTTTAATGTAGTGTAGTGTGTATTGCAAGTATTATTGTAATAGTGGTGTTACATTGAGGAAGGGTGTTAGAGTAGCAATGTCACACCACTAAAATCGTGTCCCAGCACTATTCGGTGCGGCCATGTTTGTCTTCCTTCTCTCTGTGCGTCGCTTTTGCTGTGTGTAATTGTGTATTTGGTTTCTCTGTTAATTAATAAAAGTTTCTCCAAAATCAACGCCTGGTTTGCCTTCAAAATAACCCCTCAATAGTACACACCACACCACGGATGCTTATGCAACGAATCAACATCACTTTCACTGCAAAAAAACCATTCCGAAGCAATTTTGAATTATTGAAACAAAGATCGACATCAAAGACTATAGTATTTATGATCGACATCCAGACGCCGTGGTTTCCCGCCAAAGCGCCAAACACACAAATCAACTTTTAAAAATGTTACTATACTATACCGTCCGACTATACCTGATACTATATTATTCTTAATTAATGGCATCGTGTCGCATTAAGCGTACGCCACTATACTTATAATGCTCTTTGGCGTACGCATTTTGCCAATGTCAAGTGAAAAATAATGCAAGTAAAGTAATAAAAATTGTACGGTTGATTGAGGTTAAAAATGGAGTCTCTCAACATGTGTTTTTACAACAAGAACTCTGGAGAAAGTACCTTTAAAAATGTTTCAAAGTTGTTTTGGTTACCAGAACAACGGTCTATCGAATAAAGTAACATTAATCATATACACTAAATTATCAACAAAACTATTTATAAAAACATGTTTCAATATTTGACGGTACCAGAGCCTTTAGACAACATGCATTTCGACAATCGCTCTCGCTATCGCTAAGAAAAAAAATGTATGGGATTGACATAAGCAATCGATCACTTTTCGATTGCATAAGTCAATCCCATACATTTTTTTACTTAGCGATAGCGAGAGCGATTGTCGAAATGCATGTTGTCTAAAGCCTCAGGACGGTACAGTTGCGTAACTATAGGGTGGCATGGGTGGCAAAATGCCACGGGCCCCCGAGGAATAGGGGCCCCGGTAGTGTCACTGACATTTTTAAATTTAAAGAACGAAAAATTTCAAAACTAGGGGGGGGGGGGGTATATGAATTTGCCACGGGCCCCACATGGTATAGTTACGCCACTGACCGCGATGCAGTTGTTTCCAAGGAGCTTATATTTTGAGTTGTTTCATTCAAGAAGCTTATATTTTACCTATAGGTTTCATCGAACGATCCTTAGCACGATCCGGAACAAATCCTATTTCAAAAAGAAAATTCTCAAAGAGATAGTAGTGAAGTCTCAACTCAAGTTGAGACTTCGAGTCACGAGAGCCACGAGTACTACTCGTGCCTCGGCTCGTGCTTGCGTGCTGTGCATTTTCTTTAATCTGTGTTATATCCGTCAACATATTCTTTCTAATCTGTGATCCGTCATCCGCATCCATCTTTCAAAGCGTTTTTTTAATAGCGAACACGATTTATTATTTTGATAAAAGATTTGATTAATATAAAATTGATTCTTATGATAACTTATTTTATATTCCACTCGGAAAACTGAGATATACAGACGTTCGACAATTTTCAAAGTGCTATTAAGGTAATAACAAAGTTTGTTTTTACCATACGTTGAGGTGGTAGTGACTCATAGTTGTCTCCATTCAATATTATTTTTTCTTCAGATGTCCTCAGGAAGACCGATCAAGTGTGTTGTAGTTGGTGATGGTACAGTTGGTAAAACATGCATGTTAATTTCATACACGACGGATAGTTTTCCAGGCGAATATGTGCCCACAGTGTAAGTAATTTTAAACTATATTTAGACCTAATCACTTATTTGTAATTAAATATTCATGAATCGCATATCACTTATATAAATGGTCCTTGTGCGTCATTTAATTCGACCTTGCATTGTTTTTAATTCTAGATTCGACAATTACTCTGCTCCAATGGTAGTGGATGGTGTAGCTGTATCTCTCGGTCTTTGGGATACAGCAGGCCAAGAAGATTATGATAGGCTTAGACCATTAAGTTATCCACAAACTGATGTCTTCCTTATATGCTTCAGTGTAACAAGGTAAAAAATATCTCCCAATTTTGTTATTTGTTCAACTGAGGTAAAACATACAATCACAAGTGATCAAATATTTTCATATAACTATTAACAGAGCTAAGAAAGATAAAATTATCTTATATTAAATTAACATATTGTATGTTGACAGATTATGTATCCTTTGTATTTATAGGGTCAGTACCTATGTGAGTTCATATTACAAAGTTATTATGTGCGCCCGAACTGTATTAACCAAAAAATTAAGTGAGTGCCATTTAATTACAGTTGCATACTTAAGAGAGGCAATTTGTCGATTGAATTGATTATACTTCATTCATAGCATTGAAAGCTCAGACCTCGGTGCACAAACACATTGTATATCCTCATAAATTATATTTTATAGTGAGTATATTTTGTAGTTAAAAATTTGTTGTTAAATTTTCAGTCCTTCTTCATATGAAAATGTCACTTCCAAATGGTATCCTGAAATTAAACACCATTGCCCTGATGCACCGATTATTTTAGTAGGTATGTATTAAGAAAATTATAATTTAATAAAAACATTTATTTTTACATAAAACATATTTTTAGGAATCAGGACTGGAATAAAATACGATAAAGAAACAATTTTACTTTCAATTAGATTTTCACCATAAATAACAAGTAAATGCACAGAAAACCACTCTTTACACAATAACCGAACAATAAGGATGAAATAAATGACTCAATGCAAATCACATCATCACCACTTCAACCGACCTCACCCTTCAACGTCCGACAAGCAAATGGGCTGAGAACGAACTAACGATTGCTTTTATGGCGGCGTTGTGGTGACGTCATGATTCGCAACGATTCATTCTTCATTTCTGCTAACACGGCCTATCCTGATCATGCGCCGTCCTCGGCCGCATTTCACAGGATATCTTCATGGAAGACCTCAACAGGGACAACCTGAGCAGACCAGGGCTCAGCACCGGTGTCATCATTGTCTTCAGCTTCGGAATCTGTCGATGAGAAACAACATGAACACAAAAACAAAACTTTTTTGTAAAGTTGCCTATTCTTTCATTCCTCACACAATTAAGGCCCTCTTTCAATGATACACATGATGCTAAGACTATTAAGACACTTCACTAGCAATCATCGTATTACAAGCTTCATCGACCACACATTTCTCTTATTTTCACAATTCTACGTACAAGGCTAAGCCATACGAGATTGCAGGACCAAAGTCCAACACATATCAATGGATATGGATACAAAGTCGAAACCCAACACATATCGAAAGATATGTCTGTAAGGCGCGCAGCAGGGCGCGCAGGTAGGGCGCGCATGCAGGGCGCGCAGGTAGGGCGCGCATGCAGGGCGCGCAAGCAGGACGCGCAGCAGAGTGCGCAGAAGGGCGCGCAGCAGGGCGCGCAGGTAGGGTGCGCAAGCAGGGCGCGCAGGCAGGGCGCGCAGACAGGGCGCGCAAGCAGGGTGCGCATGCACGGGCACGCACGTGGAGGGTGCGCGACTGCCGGGTAGGTCAGCACGCAGACTGCGACGGACCCGGCCACGCAGCTCAGGAACTGGCGCACCCGCTCGGCGCCTCCATCTGTCAGACGCTCGGCCTAACCTGACGCTTGGCCTTACTCGGCCCAGGTACTCTACGTTGGTAGTTAGGAAGGTACTGCAAGGCCGGAGCCCAACACATATCGAATGATATGTCTGCAAGGCCGAAGCCCAACACATATCGTAAGATATGTCTGCAAGGCCGAAGCCCAACACATATCGTAAGATATGTCTGCAAGGCCGAAGCCCAACACACATCGTAAGATATGTCTGCAAGGCCGGAGCCCAACACATATCGTAAGATATGTCTGCAAGGCCGGAGCCCAACACATATCGTAAGATATGTCTGCAAGGCCGAAGCCCAACACATATCGTAAGATATGTCTGCAAGGCCGGAGCCCAACACATATCGTAAGATATGTCTGCAAGGCCGGAGCCCAACACATATCGTAAGATATGTCTGCAAGGCCGAAGCCCAACACACATCGTAAGATATGTCTGCAAGGCCGGAGCCCAACACATATCGTAAGATATGTCTGCAAGGCCGGAGCCCAATACATATCCACAGACGTCTCTGCACAGCACCTTTCGCGTGCGCCTGGGGTAACGCTCCCATACACACACACGCACACATAGACGTTCTTTTCATAACTTTACTTTCAAAAAAATGCTGCACAACTCTCGGAAACCCATTTCCCATCATCCAGCGTGCAACCCTTGGCAGAAGATCTCTCTTGCCCTCTGCGGCCCCCAGAGCATTGCAATCGGTTACGACTTTGAAAGCCATCCCAATCAAATAATGCCCAAAACTTCGCAACGCTATGACAACCACCAGCGTCTCCAACCCATATGAGCAGCATCGGCCGTCCGCACCCAGGGAGACCCCATTAAGTATACACCAACACGTTTCACACGATGCAACAGCGGAAACAACAGGCCAGGTCCAGAAATTGGAGCGCCCGCATTGCGCCTCAGTCTGTCAGACGCTCGGCCTAACCTGACACTCGGCCTAACTCGGCCTTACCTGACACTCGGCCTAACTCGGCCTAAACTGACACTCGGCCTAACCTGACACTCGGCCTAACTCGGCCTTATCTGACACTCTGCCTAACTCGGCCTAACTCGGCCCAGGTTACCTCGGTAGTTAGGAAGGTACATTTTCGAAGATTTATTGAGAATCCCGCCTCAGATAATGTTTTCAATACATCGCATTACACCATCTCCATTGAGAACGTCAGTTATGATAATAATCGGGGTATTCATTCATACAAGTTGCGGGTACAACCATAAAATCAATATCGAAAGCAATGTTACTGAACTCCACTGTAATTGTGACATACGCAATGAGATTACGCCGAAAAGAAAAGTGTTGGAGTTTCTCCAGAGTTCTCGCTGCTAAAACACGCGTTGAGAGACTCCACTTCCAACTCAAATCCACCGTACAACCCTTAGTTACTTAATTACTCTTCCACCTGACATTGGCAAAACGCGTAACGTAAATGTATAGCGACGCCATTAATTAAGAATAGAATAGAATAGAAGAAAAGTGAGAGCCGAATCGCCTATTAGGGAAATCGCGCTCGCCACTATCTATCAAAACGTCCACAGGTGTACCCTGAATCACTGCGGTGGTGATGTCAATATTTTTGAAGAATTATTTAACTCATTACACAAATCAACTGTGCGTCGACCAGTACCACGCCCCTGTGAGCGAGCCTTGGCAAAACAGTCACTTTCCTTGTAACCTGTCTTTTTACACAAAGAACATGTACCTAATTTTTGAGCTAGGGGTATCCCCAATTTCCCCGGTCGCAGTATTTCTAATACGAGCACGGTCAGACGGGTTTGGCGTTACACTTGCAGTATTTCTAACACGAACACGGTCAGACGGGTTTGGCGTTACGCTCGCAATACTTCCAACATGAACACGGTCAGGCGGGTTTGACGGTACACTCACAGTAGTCACAGTATTTCTAACCCGAACACGGTCAGATGGGTTTGGCGTTACACTCGCAATATTTCTACCACGAACCCGTGCAGACGGGTTTAGCGGTACACTCGCAGTACTTCTAATCCGAACACGGTCAGACGTGTTTGGCGGTACACTCGCAATATTTCTAACACGAGCACGGTCAGCGGGTTTGGCGTTACATTCGGAGTATATCTAACACGAACACGGTCAGACGGGGTTGACGTTTCACTCGCCGTATTTTCCCCAATGGCATTTAGTGTAGACACTATCGCGCTTAACGTCTCCGCCATCGAATCGTTACACGTGACCCGCGACGGTCACTATGATGATGTAAATCGGTTCTGTTGTGACGAAGTCGCGAATGAGTAGGTACGGAATCTACTGTATCGAGACGCGCTACGTTGAGACCGCGAACTACATTCTACGTGCCGAGTAGACACACGAGTATCACTCCTACGGAACCGTGAAAGATTTTCACTCCTAGACAACCGTGAGCGCGACCCACGACTACAAGAACGAGATCTATGATGGTGTCGATGTGATTTGCTTGTACATACCACGCTTAATCTCATGGCGCGGTGGCGTATTTTCCGATTTTGTGACGGTAGCGGCATAATAAATCGAATCCCTGCAACTGCTTGTTATTTTCTTTTTTAAACTAAAAAAACCTCTAATGTAGGCGTAGGAACTTTATCCCAATTCTGATTTTAGGAATCAGGACTGGAATAAAATACGATAAAGAAACAATTTTACTTTCAATTAGATTTTCACCATAAATAACAAGTAAATGCACAGAAAACCACTCTTTACACAATAACCGAACAATAAGGATGAAATAAATGACTCAATGCAAATCACATCATCACCACTTCAACCGACCTCACCCTTCAACGTCCGACAAGCAAATGGGCTGAGAACGAACTAACGATTGCTTTTATGGCGGCGTTGTGGTGACGTCATGATTCGCAACGATTCATTCTTCATTTCTGCTAACAATATTTATAACTTTTGTTGTTATAATGGACAACAAAACAGGTAAAAACAAGAATTGGATTGGCTTTTTGAAAGCTCTTTTATGATCTAGTTAATGCCTGGTTGAGGTAGCATAGTATATTGAGTTTTATTTTTCACCTTTGTGAGAAACATAGGCTACATTACTATACGGCTGGTTTCCTTCTCATGTTTATGGCCAGCTTTAGTAGTCATTAAGTATGTATACTTTAAAACATGTAAATACATTAGGCCCTCTGTAATCCCATCGCCTCTTGAATCCGAACGAATCCACCGTCGCACATGCTGTCTCATATAGTATCCCAGCGACCTTAACTGATGAAGACCTAATAAGACAAATATATAAGAACTCATAATGTACCATATGTCAAACGAAATAAAGAGTTTTTGTCTTTGAAGCTAAATACAGTTTCATTGTACCCCAGATCTGGGGCACATTAGAACTAAGAAAATATTGTGCATAAAGTAATTTCTTTATTAGGTTTCTGATACAATATTCATCTCATTTTTGTAGTAAATTTATTTACCTTTGTTGATTGTTGAAAACAAATATTATAGATAAATGAGGTAATTATTATTTTTTAAATGGAAATGACTTTTTCATTCCATTGTAATAAGCTATGCTACAAAAATCTGCTGATATCTGATGAAGAAAATCTTAACAAGTTTTACAGTTCTGACTGCCTTATGGGTAAATCAGACCGTGACATAACTGCTACCATAACATGTTTATATATTTTTGTCTTGCCTGAGGAAAAACTATTTTTGTATTTCAGGCACAAAAATTGACTTGAGGGATGACAGAGAGACCCTAAGCCTCCTTTCAGAGCAGGGTATGTCACCCCTAAAGAGAGAACAAGGACAAAAGCTGGCAAACAAAATTAGGGCTGTAAAGTATATGGAATGCTCTGCTTTAACACAACGTGGCCTCAAACAAGTAAGTATATTATGGACAGTTGATTGTTGAATAACATATTTAACACTAGAAAGGTGGGATCTGTCATTTGTCTGCACTTTAAAAAGTTAAATCTTGACAGTTTTCTTGTTATATTTTGAAAAGTTCCATGTAGCTAAATAAATTTTAATTAAATCTTTAATCTTAAGATCCATGTTGCTAAATAAATTTTAATTAAAGTTTCTAGGCTAAATTTTTTTATCAAACTTCCAATGGGTATCTTAGAAATGAAATAGCTCTTTATTTAAATTGACTTTGCTAAGTACTTTTAAATCGTCAAAAGCCCTACCACCATACTATTATTTACGCGTTTGTAAACGCAAAAATAAAAAGTATTCCCTACCACCATTTCGACGAAATAATTATTTTACTTAAATAATTATTATTATGCTGACATGGAGAAGAAATGGCGAAAGAAACTCCACAGCTTACAATTTCGTAATGAATTCAAAACATCATTACAGTCAATAGATATATCAATGAATAAATTACAATTTTAAATGCGTAAATTTTGGGCAGATTTTACTCCCACGCATTTGGATCATTTAAATAATCATTTATCTTGTAATATGCTTTTTTATATAATTTAGATTTAACATTTTTTTTCAAATTTGTTAATAGGCAAATCTCTAATATTCATCGGAAGTTTATTGTAAAAACGTATACATTGGCCCACAAAGGAATTGTTTATTCTGTGGAGACGAGTTTTATATACAACCAGATCGTGTTTCTTCCTAGTATTTACATTATGCATATGGCATTTCTGAGAAAAATGCATAATATTTTTCTTTACATACAGTAAGTTTTCCAGTATATATTGTGATGACACAGTTAGAATATTTATCTCCTTGAACCTTTCTCTGAGAGAGTCACACGGACCTAGTTGATAGATTGCTCTAACAGCCCGTTTTTACAGAACAAAGATGGTATTAATATCTGCAGTACTCCCCCAGAGGAGAATTCCATTCGACATTATGCTGGGAAAATAACTGAAATAAACCATTCTAGCAGTATCTACATCAGTTAGCTGCCTAATAGTTTTAACTGCATATTCCGCAGAACCTGAAGTTTACCCGAAAGTTTTACAATATGTGGACCCCATTGCAATTTAGAGTCTAACATTACTCAAGAAAGTTGTTGTTTCTACAGGTTTCAATTCTACTCCATTTATTTGTACATTAGTTTCTACACATCTCACATTCGGTGTAGTAAACTTAACTAATTTGGTTTTTTTTTTCATTCAGCAACAAGTTATTAATATCAAACCAATAAACTACTTTTGCAAGTGCATTGTTCACTTCGTCATAATTATCTAATTTTCTATTTATTTTGAAAATCAAAGAAGTGTCATCCGCAAACAACACAATATCATGATTGTCCCTTATGTAGTAAGGCAAGTTATTTATGTACTAGAAAGAGAAATGGACCAAGAATTGAGCCCTGTGGAACACCTATTGTTACTAGAGAACCTGGGGATCTATTACCATTTATATCAACTTTCTGTATTCTATTGCTCAGGTATGAAGTCATAAGGTTGAGAGCCTTGTTCCTAACGCCGTAATGGTGTAATTTCCTGACCAGAGTATCATGATTAGCACAGTCAAAAGCTTTAGATAAATCACAGAAAACCCCAAGAGCGTCGCGTGATTCTTCCCAAGCAGCAAATACCTCCTTTAACAACTCAACTCCAGCATCAATGGTGGAGCGACCCCGAGTGAACCCGAATTGCTTTTGATGAAATATGTTGTATTTATTGAAATGCTTTAATAGTTGATTGAGCATTAGTCTCTCAAAGATCTTACTTAAAGTTGGTAGAATAGAAACCGGCCGAAAATTGGCGGGATCGGAGGTTTTGCCAGATTTAAATAACGGTATAATTTTACTATGTTTCATCAAGTCGGGAAATACACCAGAGTCAATACAATTGTTAAATACGACTACTAAATAAGGAGCTATTATAGTTATAATGGATGAGATTGTCCTGACTGACAGTCCCTAAAGATCCATAGATTTCCTTAGATCTAGAGTTTTAAACGTATTTATAATACCTTTATAATTAACAGCTGTAAATTCAAAGTTACTATCACATGATGATACGTTTTGTTTAGGCAGCTGTTCAGCTGAGGTGGAAGACGACTGAAGTAATTTAGTAGTCTGTATGGGAACATCTGAGAAAAACCTTTCAAATTCCATCGTTACTTCCAATATAGAAGGCGACTAACGGATCAGCAGAGGGGTATTGATCATCTTATACTCTATCCACCAATCAGCATAATCAAGTGTGGTGGACTACTGCCTAAACCTTCTTCGATGACAGGGAGAGGGCTTGTGTCCCAGCAGTGGGTAAATTGTAAAGGCTGTTATGAACAATAAGAAAATTACTTTTATTAGAATTATAAATATGTATAGCCATTATGTGGATGTTTCCATAAAATAGCGAATTCAGTTGACTGTGCAGTGACGGTCTTTAAGAATACCGTTGTCAATCCCCCCTCTCTTTCCGCTGGGTGTTGTATGAGGCGCCTAAAGGGATTTTTCTGAGCTACCATCCGTTCAACTAGAGAAGAGCCTACTTGGTTAGTTACCACCGTACGAGTGGTGTAAAACCCGTGAAGTGCTCATTGAGCGCGTTTCACGGCCTGCGTACAACCAGAGCTTGAGTGGATGTTACCGCAACATAGTTCGGTACAGGGGCGACATTGGTCGAGCCGATGCCGGGAGGAATGCGTCGATCTGCCGGCCAGGGTGATCCGTAGAAACAGTTATCCCGCTGGCCACCCGTGGCATAGTGCAGCGGCCCGAGCGTGCCTAACCAGTTCGCGGGGCTGCCCTATCATGGCCTGGACGAGCGGAAACCGTGGAGAACCGTGAGAATCTTGTCATTGAAATCAATCGAGAACTCGACCTTGTTTCTAATTGGGGTACCGCAAATCTGGTTGAGTTCAATGCCAAGAAAACCTCAGGTGTGCGCGTTTACGGCCAAAAAGTCACCATTCCTTTCCCTTCCCTCTCTCCAGGGCACAATACTAACGCTACAGAGTAGTATCACCTTGCTCGGTATGAAGGTTTGGACTTCATCGAAAGCGTGTCAAAAACAGCTTCACGGAAACTTGGAGTCCTGAACAAGGTGCAGCGTTCATTCACGTAGAGTTGTGACTTATTTGAAATACTTGTATTTAAAATACAAATACAAAATACGTATTTTGTACTAAAATACTTTTTTAAAAAAGTATTTTGTATTTTATTTGAAATACTATACGAGACGCATTTTGTATTTGTAAAATACAAAATACTTTTTGACATAAAGTAGGTACTGCAGCACTGCTAAGTTTAAGCACGGGGAGCGATCACCGAGGCTGCAAAGTGTTCGTTAGAGATCTGGCGCGTGGAGAGAGCTTGCTGACGAAGCTGAAGACAGAGGACGGCAGAATCGTTTTATAGCAAACTAAGCTTTTGGCCGCGATTGAAAACGTTTATGGACAGCTTTACGTGACATCAACCACACCTGTTCCTTGTTTTTTCAAGAGCCAAATTAAACAGAAGACCGAAGCGTATAATTTGCCATTATGCTTAGCGTTTGTGGACTATGAGAAAGCCTTCGATTCTGTCGCCAGAAAGAGGTCAATCGAAGAATCCAACTCGGCTGGGCAGCGTTCGGGAAGCTACGTGGCATATTCTCGGCCCATCTACCGCAGTGTCTCAAGACGAAAGTCTTTAATTCGCGTGTGTTGCCAGTGATGACCTATGGAACCGAAACGTGGCCGCTTACAATAAGCCTCGTAAGAAGTCTCAAGGTCACCCAAAGGGCAGTGGAGAGAGCTATGCTCGGAGTTTCTCTGCGTGATCATATCAGAAATGTTGAGATTCGCAGGAGAACCAAGATCACCGACATAGCCCAAAGAATTGCGAACCTTAAGTGGCAGTGGGCAGGGCACATTGCAAGGAGCACTGACGGCCGTTGAGACGGAAAGGTCCTCGAGTGGCGACCACGTACCGGGAAACGCAGAGCCTCCACGCGGAGGCCCTCCACAAGATGGACTGACGATATGGTAAAGGTCGCGGGAAGCCGCTGGATGCGGGCAGCGCAGGACCGACCGGTTTGGAGGTCCTTGGGGGAGACCTATGTCCAATAGTGAAATTATTATTATTATCATTCCATATGAAAGTATTTTATTTGAATAAAGTATTTTGAAAATACCTATTTTGTATTTAGTATTTAAATGCAAAAAATAAAAGTATTTTGTATTTTGCATTTGAAATACTAAATTAGAAAAGTATTTGCATTTTGTATTTAAATACATTTTTAAAAGTATTTTGTACATCTCTGCATTCACGCCAAATCAACTGTTCTTCCTTTACAAGACGCAAGTACAGTCCTGCGTGTAAAATAATAATAAACAAAACGAAATAAATCAATTATTATTTTGTTTACAGGTATTTGATGAAGCCGTACGAGCCGTCTTGCGACCCGAACCTCAAAAAAGGCACCAGAGAAAGTGTTTAATCATGTAAATATTGTAACAATATCCATGACAAAACTATTGATATTAATACATGCAGGAATCTCAAATCAACAGTAATAATATGTTTCTATACCAATATACTTACTGCTCATAAAATAATGGTACTCTGACAAAAAATCTATAATATATCATATTTCCGACTCATTTGAAATTCACACTAACATGTGCCATAGATGATTTTCTGCATTGTGATATTATGTATAAATATCGGAAACATCACACAAAATAATGTTTTAGTCATATGCCTGTTTATTTATAATGCAAATGGAATGCCAAAGATTTACATGTAGAGTTTAAGTAACAATATGTAGTTTGTTTAATAAAAACTGACAATGGTTAGAAACAAATTGTTACTGTTTAGTACTCTAAAAATACTAATGTTATTTTTATACACATAACCTCAAAGTTTTGAGATATTATATTCTTATGTGACTTGTTAAATAAGGACTGATGGTAGAAGCTAGTGGGTATTATTAACATACTCCAAATAATCTCTTATTAGTTTCGGTCGAGTGGTAAGCATTTATTATATTAACGAAATATTTGTTATGACATTTTATTTAGACTAAGTGTGCTTGTTAATGAAGTAGAAAATTTGCTTATAAATATTTTTATAATATTTGCCGACAATTTGTAAATGGCAATAATATATAATATGACTTGTAAATCTTTATTTATTAAAATACCAAGAGTGTCTGCAATTGTAATTATCACTGCCACTAAAACAAAAGCAAGTTATCTACTTCTTTGATAGTACTATCAATTAGTGGTTGAATATATAATTGGTCTATATATTTAAGTTGAATTGAAGAGTTTAGTTTGAATGTGTTCTATTCTATTTTTTTGTAATGATTTACACCAAATCATTTAAGCTGACAAAAAGTGTTTTTACCCGACTACGGCGAAGCCAAAAGGAAGGGTAATGATTTTAGCATTCGTACATGTTTGTATTTACGTATGTTCCACCCACCCTAGCGCCTAAACTATTCATCTGATTTTGATGAATGAGGTGTCAATCAATTCGTTGTTATGATTCGAGCAACATAGACTACATTTTAAATTCAACAAGAGGAGGAGTTTGAGAAGTTTGTACACATGTTATTGTGGTTGTTGAGCAATGTGAAATGGCCAAAAATTTATGTCAAAATGATGTTTGATTGTCGATTTGTGAAATCGAGTGCAGTTGATTTTGCCTTGTAAACCCCAATTTTTTACCAATTTCATTCCATTCTTTTTTTCCGTAGTCGGGTTACAGTGTTCTACACTTTTGCTTGTTGAACTTTATAGTGACTGTAGCGTAGGTCTAAATATTTTTGTATGTAGAAAACTTGTGTAAGAAACTATGGCTGCTGGGTACTAATATACATAGGGAAGAATGAAAAAAATTAGTCCTTTGATTTGTTCTCCATTTGAAAACATAAACATTACTATGTATTGGATACAAAAAGTTATATAGGTAAAATAAAAGCTTTTTGATTCGATACAATTACTTGCTGTAATTAGGACAAAAAAGTAATTAAACTTAAGTAGCGGGAGTTCAATCAATACAAAAGAAAAAGCTTATATGGGCACAACAGTAACATATTCACAATTTTGAGAGTTTACTCTTTCCCCAAAAAAGACAATAAGACTTAGGTCTATATTAATAAAGCTCACCTTTGCGTACGCCATCTTAAAAGTAAACTTACGGGGAGTGCTGAAAGTAACTAGTCCGCCATATTGGATTTAGAGGTCTTTTATTTTTCGCATTTTTCTCAGCAAACCCTTTCATTTGCGACCTATAAATCAAGTGAATGCATAAAAATAATTAGTGCGCCATTTAGAATGACGTGACCGAGGATGATAATGCATGGCTTAGCATTGTCATCCAAATTAAATGTGGTACAAGTTTAGTCTGCATGACAATATGCAATATTTCATCTTAATCAGTTGAGGGTAACTGCTTTAGAATTCAGTCGCAAGCAAGATTTGACCCGAACACATACAAACACTGCAAGTAAAATAAAAGCGTATAAAAAGCAAGACTGTTTGGGTAAATATTTATAGAAAATAATATGTTTCGCTCCCCTCTTGAAATAGCGAATGATTGTAGTGAGGTTTAATAAGGGCCTTGTATTCAGATTTGAAAAAAGGTATAACACCTATACTGTCGCCGCCATTTTGTAACATTTCGCGCATGTGTCAGTTACTTCCGGACTTCCTGTCGCGAATGTTCTGCGTGTAATAAAAATGCAAAATGTTAAATTTTGTAATAAAACTATAATAAGAGTTTTTGTCACTTCATCACACTAAAATCGTAATAAAATAAGCTAACAGAATATAATATAATAATCACAGTTATATTTTCAAATAATAATAATCATCATTTTCATTATCGGAAAACAGTAGGGGTTTACCTGCAAAAATATTTCATTTTTTTTCTTTTAATAAAGATCATTTCGATATCGGCTTGCTCATTGCCGATTGCCTGCGAATCATATTCTGTTGATCATGAATGAATATAAAAGTGTCTTATCATACAACGATGATAACCATTATTATCAACATAATGTTAATAAGATTACAATCTGAAAATTATCCTGATAATTAAGGTTCGATTATTAATGTGCTTTTCGTAACTGTACAATGAGAGTTCTGTACACTTAATAAAACCCAAAGCCTTAATTTTTAAGGTTTTTGTCAGCAAATTATCTAACCGGAATGACTTTTATTTTATTTTGCCTTCATTGACATTTAAATCACTTCAGATAAAGGTTGGTCCGCCGAGCCGGATCATTCGGTGTTATATATTTTTTAAAACCATATTAAGTTTATTGCTAAAACTAGATTCAGTGTACTTTAGAAAAATTTTAAGGCCAGCATTGAAAAAAATGTCGGTTTCTATAAATTACATGGAGTCCTGACTTATTCTGCTGTCTATATCAATGATATTATGTGTGATTTGTGTTTTCCACGTTTTTCTTGAATAATAACATAATGTGTGTATAAACTTGTTTGAGAAAACAATAGAGGTAGTTTAAAACATTGTTACCACACAACTATATAACGGATGTAACCAGACCTATGACAAAGCCGAGAACTACGTATTCTGCTCGTCATTAGGACCATTTTTTGGTTTTAGACTATACATGGGAAATTAATCGTTATTCAGTTATTTAAGGTCAGAGTTAGAATTTTTTTTTTTGAATATTTTTATGGAAACATATTAAAAACATTATTTCTTATAATTTTTATAATCAAAGAAACATTATCAAAATTTTAAGTATTTCACACTAAAAAATTACTTTAAAACGTCATCGCTCAATGTACCCTCGATATCGGGGTTATTCAACTCAGCCGACCGAACATCGCACACGTCTCCCAAGTTGCTAAGCGCCGCGTGACTTGCGCGATATTTTTTGGAGTTTTTGACGTGACAACGTCTTATAATTCGATAGATCCGGCTGCACGCACAAAAAAACATGACGCATGCGGCGTTACCTCGTGTAAGGCCGGCAAAACAAATGAAATTAAATTTTTCTTTTGAAAAATGCTACCATTCCATCAGTATTTTCTTAAGACGTTGTCATGTTCAACTATCGTCAGTAAACCGACTTTACAGACAACCAATTTTTAACACCAAAAAATAAAAATAGTTTCTTAGCAATTTTTTGTATATGTTTGTTGTTTTGATGTTTAGAATGCGTAGACTTCGGGTTTGTTTTAGGTCTTTGTACACTCTGTATATTATACACAATGTATTGTTAACGACTGTTGAGCAGACGCTATTTCAACAGGTAGGTACAACAATAGAAACTCTTGCTATGGGATTGGTTCAATAAAAATCTCCCATAAACATCTGATTGATTATTTTAGCAATTTCGATGTTGGCATCGAAATTGCGAAAACAATCAGATGTTTCAAACATTTTGGTTGCGTATGTGTTGCACTTTTGTATGGAACATCAGTTTTTTTTCTCCGCATTCGATGTTGGTCCCATAGCAAGATTTGTTTGTATTGACCTACCTATTTTTTTTTTTTAATGTTTTTGGCTCAACAGCCCCTAAAAATTCACCGTTCATATAAAAACTTGAAACCGCTTGAAACCCTAAAAGAATCTCGTAAAGTATTATTTATTTGTTTATAAGTATAAATAAATCTCGTGTATATCTGAGCTACGTCGGATAATGTATCGATTTGCAACTAATTTACTTTTTATAATAATGGATATAATGTATTGTACCTAATCAAAATTTATTTGTTTGATATTTTGTACATGAGTTATAGTTTCGAAATATATTTATAGACTGCTTTGATTTATTAAGTACGTATGAAGCTTGAATAATTGTATATATAACAATTTAATTATTTCTATAAGAGAATGCGCAATTAATAATGAATCTTGTGTAATAAATACTGCACTTCATAAATTATTGAATTTCATACAGTGTTCTTATTTCACCACTACGAAAAATTTTCGGGTTTTTTTCTTATGTCAAGCAGACAAGCATACACGCACGGCGGGTTGGCTCGGGATCTGCGCACGTGAGCGCAACTACACCGAGACCGTCCCAACGCTGCCCGTCTAGGCACTCCTTGTGCACCAGCAGCCCACACAGGCTACCGACTAACGCCTGTGGGCCGCTGGCCGACGCCGGCCTTATAGGCCGCCTCCTCACGGCTGCTCGACCTGGCGCGTCCTCCTGACGACGACACCGGGAGCACCCATCGGACCGCACCATCGAGCGCGGTCGTGGCCCTGAAAAGTGCCGTCCAGTACTAGCCGTGGTGGGAAAACAAAAACAACTCGACGATGGCATGTGACTTCGAATGCCAAGGGGACACACTTGACATCAAAAGCCAACTAATATTATAAAGAGGAAAAATTTGATTGTATTGAATAGGCTCCGAAACTACTGGACCGATTTTGATGAAAGGTCTTAAAATATCTCTAATATTTTAAGACCTTCGATTATGTCAATCCCATACATTTTTTGATTTAGCGAGAGCGAGTGTCAAAATGCATGATGTTGTCTAGGCCCTCTGGGAGGACCTAGGATACTTTTTAGCACGATAACGCTCGATAGCTGCGGGCGACCGCTCTAGTCCACTCATAAAAAAATACAGTGCAGCGGTTCGATTACATTTTTCTTTACTGTCTGGCAGCCACGGCTTCGCTCGCGTTAATGTCGGTTACCTTATCGCGCCAAAAAGTATCCCAAGTCCGTCCCAGGGTATCAAAGTAGGTAGGTACCTATCTCTTCTGTCAATGAAATCTTTCCTCTTTATAATATTAGTAGGTATAGCTTGAAATTGGCTCGTATAGAACCACAGTCTGACAGTCAGCTAACGAGTACGTCTGATGAAGAGGACGGGGTCGAGAGGGGCGCGGTGTGTCACCAAAACTGCCATGCACTCGTTTGCTGGTCCACTGCATGCCCCGACGCGACGCTGGTGCACTGTATGCAGAACGCTTTCTAGCTAGACAAAAGCGGCATTTTTCTCAACTTCAAAGGCGCCGAATCACTGTTTTTACGTTGTGATAAAATCACATGCAGAAACTTTAGACGATAGTCTCTCTCGAGGGAGATACGTATTATAAAGGATACAGGTGACGCTGCAAAAGCCACCGACAAAAGCAAGTCAATAAAAATAAGATCTTAGCATTAAAATAAAGACTAAATGAATACAACCGAAATTATACAAGTAATTTATTTCATTTTAACACGTTTACATGTCATTGAAATATTAATTTTACACATGGATCAACATTATTACGATAGGTTTTACCTGAAGACAAAATATAGAGTGATTCTCATCTATTAACATTGTATTATAGTAAAATAAAAATAGACATACTATTTAAAAAAAATATCATACTGCAGTTGGTATCATGCATGCATATCCAATGTTAAAAATTAATGAAGACTATTTATAATGACACATTTAAATATAGAATGACAATTTACATAGTTTTGTGTGATGATGACTAGAAAATAATTTTCTAACTAGTTAAACGAAAGTATTAATATCCAATAAATATCTTTCTGTTTTTATTATGTTTCACAAATAATGGAAATAAAATTTCCTCCAGTCATCATTCAATAATGGAAATTATTACTAATAGTAATTGTTTAACACCAGGGTCATTAATATATAAACATAATAGTGTATAATAATAATTATTATGCATGTAATATTGCAAATAGTGCTTTAATCGACTTGCTAATAATAACGGCTAATATACTTGATACAAAAATTGTTCATAAAGCTGATTTTACAATACAACAATAAATGCTTAAAACAATTAAACATAGACCAAGTGAATTTGGGGACACGTGAGACTGAATACTAGTGGCCGAAATAGCCAAATTGCCTCACGTTAAGCATGATAATTATAAATAATCTTCTTAGAACGAGAGTAATTGAAATGTTTTTGGTCTATTGCAAAGTTTTTTTTGTAAGTAATGACAAAAACTGAGCATCCTATTATTATGCCTTAATTGATGTACCATAAAATATACAATCCACTTGGTTTATGGTGTCTATCAATAATAGAAGGTAACCCTAATTAACTAAAATCAATATGGTTGCTCTTGCAGCCTTAATAAATGCACTATTATAGGACAATAGGTTTCATATTGATCACATAACTTCTGCCCAGGTAATTTGTGATATTTATTTTGTGCAAAAGTTATTATGGTAATAGGAATTAGGAAGGATAGACCACCAAAAGAAGAACTAACATAACTTTTTAAACATCTTAGCAAACAATCAGCAATATCTAGTGAGAAGTGGCTTTTTACAAATTTACCATAAAACATTTCATTTCTAGGCCACTAAATAAATAATAACTTATGTCTACACTCACAAATAGATAGTCTAATGAAATGAGGATTACTAATTAAAATTTATTTAATTTTAATTAACAATCCCCATTTTGTGAGTATATATACTCAAATCATTTAAGATATTATTACAATCTTCAATACAATCTTTATCTCAAACAATCATATATATTTTATATAATAGATAATGTAATAACAATCTCTACAAGATTAAGATATCTTTCTATGAAAAATCAACCTGTTGTTATTGAAATTGATTACAAAAATACGTAAGCATCTGAAGTCTTATTTTTATACTTATTATATTATATTTTAATCCTCACACAGCTTACACCAATAACAATTATGAAGTAATATAATTATGATGAGAACCTGAGCAGTGACTAACTTTAAAAGTTGAGAACAAATAATACATGTAAAATCTCAATTATAAAATGTATTAGATATGACACAGTCTATAACAACAATCCTAACTGTTATTGAGTAATTATACTATTGATTATATTGATCAGTTTGTAAATAAAATTTTGGCTTTATTATAATAATTTAAATTAACAGAACAGTATAAATTCTGTGCACAAGTTATATACAGCATTTATATGTCTATCTACTAACACTAATAGATGTATTTTTGTATGTTTTCTTTATATATTTTTAGTATACAATTAGAAAAGAACAGCTCCTTATGGTTATAAAAGTAATGACACATTTAATACATAGCACAGGAAAATTTAAAACACTAACAAATATTATTTCTAATAAGAAGTTATTATTCAAATAAAACCTTATTATTTGATGTAGAATAATAATTGCAATCACAAAGAAACATCTTCAAAAAAATATTACTCAAGTAAGTTGTAACTAAATAATTCTACACATAAATACAAGTAATTAGTGTATGCCAGTATGTGAGATTAATCACCAATAAAGCTGGCAATTAGCATTGTGTACATACACTTTTATGTGCCTTCACCACTTGGTAAAAAATCATCTTCCTGATATCACATAGCTCTGTATGGTCCTTGCGATTTTAAATATTGGATAACCAAAGAAGGCCCTGAAGAGACAACCTCAGGTGGAATAGCAGTTAATGGACAATTCTCTATGCTCATAATCTGTAGACTGACACACAAAGCTAACTCAAATGGTAAGTTGCATAAGTTAGGATTATCATTCAAATATAAAGACTCCAAATTCTCCAGTGTACCAATTTCTTCAGGCAAATATTGCAAGTTATTCTCACCAACACTCAGGAATGTAAGGTTGGTTAGGTGTCCGATAGATCTTGGCAATGAGGTCAATTGATTGGACTGTACAATCAACTTTTGTAAATCATGTAAAAATCCAATTTCATTAGGTAAAATCTCTAGTTTATTTTCCTCCAAATCTAATACTCTCAGCTTTCTTAAGCTCCCAATACTGGGTGGTATTCGTTTCAAAAGATTATTTGATAAAATCAACACCTCCAAGTTTTGCAAGCACTGTATATCATCTGGAAGTTTTGTCAGCTGATTAGTGCCCAAGTTTAACTCGACCATGTTAACCCAAGTTCCTATATCTAATGGTAAAGATGTGAGCAAATTTTCTTTCATGTTAAGTTTGGTCAAACTTTTTGCTCTTGAAAATATACCATATGGTATCTTGTCAATCTGATTATGTTCCAAGTTAATTGAAAATGCATTGGTAAATTGAGCAGGACCTCCAGATGGATAACTTGCAAATGAATTTCGAGACAATGTGATGCTTGTGAGCTCATTTAAGCTAGCTAGTAGGCCATCAGGTAGCTGAGATATTGAATTGCCTTCTACATTAAACTCATCCATATGCTTGCAATTGCTCAAGGTAGAGGGTATACCAGTAAGTCTATTGTATCTTAAACCTAATCTTGTCAGTGCTTGAAGGTTTCCAATAGTTTCAGGTATGTCCAGAAGGTCATTGTGCTGTAAATCTAATGTAGATAAATTTACACAGTTACCAATTTCTTGAGGAAGATGTTCTAAATGGTTATGTGAAACGTCAAATGTAACCAAATATATCAGCTTTCCAATACCAGAAGACAATTCCTTGATTTTATTTTCTCTCAAACTAAGCATTGTGAGGTTAGTTAAATTTGCAATTCCATCACCAACAACTCTAATCCTATTGAAGCGTAGGAATAATGTAGTTAAAGATGTCAGTTTATACACTACTTCAGGAATGTCACTCAGCTTATTGTGTCTCAAATCCAATACTTTTAAGCACCTCAGGTTTGCAAGTGAATCTGGTAAGCTTGCTAATGAATTCTCATTCAATGCTAATGTTTGTAGGTTTGTCAGACATCCAAACTCTGCAGGAAGTGCTACCAGCTTATTACCATACAAATAGAATTCTATTAGATGAGTCAAGTCTCTGACGTTTGGGGGCAAAGAAGTTATTGACGATTTACTCAGATCTAGCCGTTTTACTCCTTCCTCGCGACATCTCACAAATTCCTTTACTACATCAAGGTCTGCTTGAATTGGTTTGTTTTTCTTTGCGGTCGGTTTAGGTTTATTAGATTCTGGATGTTTAACGGTTACAACTTTTGGACGAGCTCCTTCAGTGTTTGTGAGTGAAGCGGTAGACAACTTTTTCTCCCTCATACTGTGATATTTTTCTCTTGGACTTACAGTACCGATAGAGTCCAGCGCTTCGGAGTTTTCTCTTGAAGAATTGTCTAAATTCATGCCGTAACACCTTATAAAACCTGTCTGATTACCAATTATATATTTTGTGTTCAAGTTATTTACAACACACTTGACATGGTTTTGTCAACTCATGACAGAATAAATCAATACCACCTATTTTCGAACAGATTTAGAAAAGCCAAATCAGTGCGATTTCGTGTCACGTAAGTTTCTTTAATAATATCACTAGATGATTATTTGTTACCAAGTAGTAATAGCAAATATCATTAATACTTTCAATAAAGGAAAATTATTGAAAATTGAAACGAACTGCTCACACACAATAGTCACTTTTTAATAAAGTATGCACAGATTAGAAAAGAAGTGTGATCATTGATAACAGATTATAAATTTCTTGAGATTTTATTAACCTTTGGTTCTGCCTAAGAAAATAGGTAAAGCTGGAGACCACACTAGTAATAAAAAAGTGAAGTAAAAATATTTATCCTTGAAACTGCTCTCATCCTATTTGGCCCTTTCTAACCTGCAGAGCACACATATTATATGGTCATACGTACGTAACGTACGTCATCATATAACTTGTGCGGAGAGTTAGAAAGGGCCAAATAGGATGAGAGCAGTTGCAAGGACAAACTTTTTGACTTCACTTTTTTATTGTTACACCCACAAGTAATTTAATGACTTCCTTACGTACGAAATATAAGACGGTCACGTGACATGTGCTCTAGTGGTTAGAAAAAGACGAGTGGCTAAGAAGTTTCAAGGTAAAAAAAATTGTCTTCACTTTTCGTTCAAGTTGTGGCATCCAGTTTTACCTACCTATTCGTAGACAGAGAATAGTTTTCAGTCTACCCCTGCGGTCCATAATGCGCAAACATTACGAACGTTACCAACAGTGCAAACGCCTTGGACCGAATTGAATACGGTGCTATGTGCACTATTTGCGTGCAATCAATTTGATCCACGATTTGTGTGTAAATGTCAAACGACTAAGAAGAGGTTATGTAAAAACCATTTAAACACTAAAATAGCACTCTAGGATTATTAATAGCGTAAAATAAAATAATTGTAGTAAATAAAGTAGCTATAACGAGTCTTTATTAATTCAAAACTCAAATGTTTGCTCTAATAATTCACACACTTAAACGTCAAATTCGAGTTTGACATTTGCGCACACACTGCACTACCTCTTTTTCGTGAGCACCGTTAGCACTGCTTAATGACGTCACTCATGACGTCACATATTTTCGTTGGTACGAATACGTTCAATTTGAACCACTCCGTGTGCGCGCTATCGGTGCCGATAGCGCACATTTGCGCAATTTGGACCGCGGTGTACGTAATACACTCACTTTTTTATGAAAGGCAAGGGAAAGTCCCTAGACCATTCTGAGGATGCCATACATTTCTCGCCAAGTATGTAGATATCACACATTTTAATGCAAGTATCCGAGATTTGCATTATAAAGTGTGTGCTATCTACATTTTAAGCTAACCTCAAAACAGAAGATAGAAGATGACATAGCTGTATAATCTAGATCCCTTTGCCTTCCCTGAATAGGGAAAAATTAAGAAACTAACACTCCTGTCAATGTCAAAAACGTGCGGTTGCTTGGCATCAGTTTCGGCTGGATTTGCTTTATTTTCTTGAATTTCATTTTGTGTTGTAGTGTTATTACTGTTAGTTACATTGAGATATAATATAATCAGTAGCGAATAAATTATACCTCCAAAATGGATAAAAGCAAAGAAAAGGAAGAACAAAGTATCATGGACAAGTCCATGAGATCAGTCTTCGGTATTTTAATAACAGTCGCCTATCCAATTTAACTTTCTTTGATTATTGTGCTAAAACATTTTTCCCATTTTGTTTTAGTGGGTAATATACCATACGAGGCTACGGAAGAGAAATTAAAAGATATATTCAGTGAAGTTGGACCAGTACTCTCATTTAAATTGGTATTTGATAGAGAAACCGGTAAACCCAAAGGCTATGGATTCTGTGAATATAAAGATCAGGAAACTGCTCTGAGCGCTATGAGAAACTTGAATGGCTATGAAATCGGAGGTCGTTCACTGAGAGTTGATAATGCCTGTACTGAGAAATCTCGAATGGAAATGCAGGCATTAATGCAAGGACCTCAGGTAGTACTAATACCAGTTAATACTCATAGTAAATTGAAATTAAAATAATGTCCTAAATACTTATATATTTTCTGAACTTTTTACTACTAGAAGTAAATACTTGTCTCAAAAATGAGAATGTTTCATCATTGATATAAAATTATTTCTATTTTCACCATGATGCGGAATCCATAAAACATATTCTTAATTATTATAGGTTATGAGATATACCCCAAAGCCTGTACCTATATTATACTCATTTATGTTGATATTAATGAATTGACATTTAAAATAACAACTTCTAAGTCATAGCTGTTGCCCTTTACATATAATTTATGATTAGATACTATTTTCAGGTAGAGAACCCATATGGAGAACCAGTAGAACCAGAGAAAGCACCAGAGGCAATCAGTAAGGCTGTAGCTACTTTGCCTCCAGAGCAAATGTTTGAACTTATGAAGCAAATGAAATTATGCATTCAGGTATTTAGCTTAATACACTTAGCTAATTTATAGCATAAATAAATTCATATGATATTAAAAACAAACCTGTACCATAATTCTTTAGCCTGGTATTTTGTAAGACTGTTGCCAGTTCCTCTTCCTGAGACTAGAATACTGAAATTTGTTATGAAATTTACACTTAATTTTTTTTTTTTTATAAATTAACTTTTTTTTCTCATTTTTCATGTAAGTATTTACGCATCAACTTCTTTATACAATGTCTAGAAAATATTGCTTATGATTTCAGAATAATCCCACTGAAGCTAGAAATATGTTACTCCAAAATCCTCAGTTGGCATATGCACTTCTGCAAGCACAAGTCATAATGAGAATAGTGGACCCTGCCACTGCAGTTGTAAGTAGTAATTCATTATAACAGCTCTTATCTTATAATTTTAAAATAATCTATCATATTCAATGATTATTGTAAATTTATTCATGGAAGTGTCTTGTCTTGACACCACCACTATTTGTTATGATTTTTTTTTAAAAGTTCTATCTAGTAAATGATCTCATTACCATAGTATAAGTAAATAAGTATCTCAGACACCATGTGAGTTTTAATTGCAAAAGATGCCTGTCTGGTTTTGATAATAAATTCAAGTGTCCTCGAGTTGACAGGTAAACAGTACATTATTGATCCTGCTACTACAAAATGGTACAGTTTATGCGGGTGCTGGCAGAGTTTGTACGGTGCTGCATCAAGAGCATTATTATTACTCTTAAAATGATTGCGTGCGGGTGTGCATACATACAAATAGCAGTATTGAGTGTCTATGAAGACAACTTACCTACTTGTTTACTTATACCACAGTGTATAATGTATAAGTTCCTACAGGCAGCCAACAGGTACATCTAGAGAGAGGAATTGTGAGGGGGATGGGACGAGAGGAGTGCGGTGGTGCCGCCTACCTAACTGCCATACACTTGTTCTGTAGACGCTGATCCACTGCTTGTCTAACTGTCAACTTCAAAGGCATCAAACTACTGTTCTGTATGTTTTTACGTTGTGCTTATACTATGACATTACTCTTGAATCAGAAGAGCAGCCCAAATGCAAAGTTCTTTGTTGTTAGGTATTTCAGGCCCCATTAATAATCAAAATAAATTATTGAAATAGATTTAAAAATTGTTATCAATTCTTCTAGAGCATGCTGCATCCAAACAACCCGGTGCCCCCAGTATTGCAGCCTGGGGATAAGCCCCCTAATCCATACATACCAAGCAACCCGCCACGTAAGTTGCATTTTGTGCTAACTTCATGTGCATAGTAAAAGTATTTGCTAATACATAGCAATTTTATAAAATAAATAAAATTTATTTTTTTAGCCCAACAACCACCTCCATTGCTGGCTACACCAGTTCCACCACCAAATCAATTTCCAAGTAAGTAAATAATATATAAGAGGAAAGGAGTGTTTCTTCATAACAATAGCAGCAGTAAACCACTAAGGGCCTGCGCCCACTGACGCGACGGCATGGCAAGGGATTTTTTCATAGACAAATGATTTTCGACCTTATTCAAATGAAATTAGCATTGAGATTCTTTTATTTTGCACGAAAAGGTCGAAATGTCGCGAAGTGGTCGCGGCGGCGTCTTTCGCCACGTTAGACGTACACATTAGTTACTACGTGTTGTTAAAAGAAAGTGAGTGCTAAGTAATTAAAATAATGTTGAATTTAACCCCACAGTCTCACAGTCTACATAGTTCTTACATACTGACGCCGTCGTGGTGGAGTGGTCAGTATAGCTGGCTTCACATCAAGCGGTCCGGGTTCGAATCCTGGTAGCGGCAAATGTTTGTGTGACGAACATGAATGTTTGTTTGCGAGTCATGGTTGTTTATATATTTATTTAAGTTTATTTACAAAAATATCTAAAATTATTATGTATATTAAAAAAAAAAAAATGTCCGTTATCTAGTATCCGTAACACAAGTTCTTAATGATACTTACTTCGGGCTAGATAATTGGTGTGAGCGTGAAAATATATTATATTATATTATTATTATTATATTATTCTGCAAGTGACGGCATGGCACATCGAAGGAATTTTTCGTAGACAAACGATTTTGGACCTTATTTAAGTGAATTTAACACAGACATTCTTTTATTTCAACAAAAATGGGTCGAGGTGTGTCGCGGTATGCCCCGCGCCGTACTCTATTTTCCTCTGTGCTTCGGAAGGCACGTTAAGCTGGTGGTCTCGGTTGAATATGAGAGGCTGCAGAAATGGGGACTTATAAAACTCTGATACCGCTACCAGGTTAACACCATGCTATGAAACACCCCTATTTTTTTTGTTAGCTGGCTAGTCAGAAAGCAGATTAATTATAAATTGGCAAATAACGCAAAGCCTGAAAGTAGTTTGTTACTAATATGCAAATTAATCAATATCAGTCATTTTTATTTTAAAATAGTTCGTTTTGTAATGTCCGTGTAGGTTTTTCTTTACATCATACCATATTTGTAAACTTTATTATTTTTAAAAATAACTTTAGAAATATACTTTTGGATTTGCAATCAGCTACCACATAAAGACCCGTTCTGTGTGTAAATAGTGCAAATATATTGATGCAATGTACACACACACACGCACGCACGCACGCACGCACGCACGCACGCACGCACGCACGCACGCACGCACGCACGCACGCACGCATGCACGCACTCACGCACGCACACACACACACACACACACACACACACACATACATTCACACATTCACACACACACACACCATAATCTTCTATTCATTTGTAAAATAATCAGTAGTTATATGTATTGTGAGCCTTGTTTGTTGGTCTAATTGATTTTTAAGTTATTATTATTTGGTTTTACTTAGTTTTGTAACATTCTATCTATTACTTTAAATTTAAGCTGTTGTTGTTGTCAATGTAATATTGTTATCCGTGTCTTAACTGGACTCACTGAAAACCAGCGTCACGGTATGCCGTGACATTAAGATGAGTGAGTGCCATTTTGGATGCATATTATTAGTATTTTTTTTCTCTGTTTTTGTATTTTATTATGCCGTTATTAGTGTCGTTGGCAACACTAGCGAATGCGCCGAAGGGGGTCGACTTGCGGAAGCGATTATTGGCTGCGCTATATTATGTAAATATTCTATTGACCGGAGTAAAAATTTGGCGGGACTTGGGCAGCAGTTTAAAGGATTCTATTTGCTAAACGGAACACCGGGAATTTTGTCGACTGTTCGTACTAAAATACTAATTTCAAAAGCAGTTGATTAGAGAACGTTTAGTTTAGGGAATGTTTAGTTACACATAAAGCTACACTTGGCAGTATGGTATCTACAGTGCCTCAAAAAATTCGCTTGCATAAAATAGTCATCGAACCCAAAAAGTAACCAACAAACGAATACCAACCACCAGGACAGATGATACACTAAAAAAATCGCGTAAAATAAGTAGTTAAAAAAAGAATCAATCTACTTAAATCTAGAATAAAAATGCTAAGTAACAGTCCACAGTTCATGGCTATCAAAATATACAATAAAATACCAGCAGATATTAAAATCGAAACAAAATTAAATCCCTTTACAAAAAAACTAAAAAAATTCCTACTTTCAGGATGTTTCTACACACTTGATGAATTTTTTAAATTAAAACAAGGAATGTAATTTTCTATATGGTTTATTGTTATATTGTATGGCAAAGTAATGTAGGTAATATAGTAACTAATAGACAAATAATAATTGTAACATAATAGAGCAAAGACTGACATTATAGTACTTATTTGAATAATTGCATGACATAAATTTTATAGTAATAGAGTTTGACATTATATTTGTTTATTCAATAATTTGTATTTAATGAATAACAATTTAAAATTTTGACATGAGTATGTAATTCGCAAATAAAATTGAAAATTAATTAATCAAAATTTATAATGTAATTTAATGACATAAATTTAATAGTACTTATTATAGTTTGACATTATATTTCTTGATTCAATACCTAATTTGTATCTAATGAATAACAATAAAAAATAAAAAATAAATTAAATGACATGAGCATGTAATTCGCAATTAAAATAGAAAATTAATTAATGAATACTTATTTAACTAATGTATTAATTTTATTTTATATTACAAGTATTTTGCAGTACCCTTTTAATAGGGTTCTTGTTTTGGACCATAAATTTTGTAAGACCAATGTATGACAACAAGAAGGCAAATAAATGAATATGAATAAGTTTAGGGAGTCCATTGCGGACAAACAACGTGACACGTAATTTATATATATTAAGATTAAGAAGATAATTAAGCTTTTGGACCTGGTAATGTTTGACATTGTTTATAAAAATATTGTGCATTAAAATGTATTGACTAATTTGCTGACGCTCTTCAAATATCTGTAAGTCAGCAAGTACACTAATAAATAAATATCTAAATAAATTAATTTTTTATGCTTAAAAATATTTCAAGTATGTTTCGCGCAGGTGCGTTCGAAAAACTAATTATTTATTATGGAATAATTTTATTTTTGTGTTTACAAACGCTTAAATATTAATACTAGAAAAATTGATTTTTCTAATTATTTCTTATTTTATTTGTACTAGCCCGGCCGCCTATGGCCGACGTGGATTTACGAGGGACACGCAACTCTATCCCTGGGCTGCTTGATCAGGATATGCGATCGCTGCCGATGGCGCCACCGCACCCCGTGCCTCCACCACAGATGCAGCAGGACAGGTTAGATAGATCGATTGCTTTTAATATATTAATTTATACTTAATTGTAAATTAATTTGGTTATATACCTAAGTATATAATGTATAACAGAAATATCGTAAACCCTGCAGTTGTTTGTTTGGAATTGGCTTCTGAAACGTTACAATGAAAAAGTATATAATTTGTACAAAAAATTTACCCAAAATAATTTTGCCTTAAATAATTTGACCACTAAATTGAGTTTAATGTAATGGTAATAAAATTTACTTTACAAAAATGTTACGTTACATTCAAAAATCTACACACATTAATTGTATTTATATTAATAAGAAAACTACTTTCAGAGTTTGCATTATTTCTGTTATATGTTGTATATGGTGAGATAGGGAGCTATGATCGCTCAGAAGAAAATGTGATTATTGTTTGCTCTAAAAATGCACGTCTCACACGAAAAAATGCAGTTGTCAACTATCATTTACCTACATGGTTGATACGAAACTATAAGGATGTGTCATTACAAATAAAGAAAAAGAAAATAAATAATATTGTGCCATTTTAACAGCGGCTGAACATCTTTCAACTTATTTACTTTATGGTATTTTCAAAGAAAGTGCTCTGTTAGAGTGACGCGGGTTTGCGCCCATAATCCATCATATTAATTAATCCTAAACTGAGGATTTTTTAGGAAACTAATGATATATCCTTTGAGCACATTTCGATATTCCTTATCGAAAAATGCTCAAAGGAGTCGCGAGCCCGATTTTGATGAAAACAAAAACCGCATGATTGATTGATAAAATAATGATCATCGCTTTGATTATCGCTTCAACCAAGGTGGAACAAGAAATATTTTATTGAAATTTTACATTTTCATTATTTTCCCTATATGATTAGTTCCTAGAAATCGATCCTTATTGACAACACTATCAAATGGTGTAATGATACAGGCTGTTTTTTTCTAAATAATGGGGAAGAATATTGATTTATCAAAAATCCAATGATGCAGTTTTTGTTTTTATCAAAATCAGGCTCGCGACTCCTTTAAGCATTTTTCGATATTCCTTACAGTTTAGGATTTGGCTCTGAAGGACCTCTTGAAAAATTCAGTGTATAGGTACCTATATGTAATTCAGTTCCTGTATACCGCGAATTAGTAAATCATTAAATATATTGTAACTCGAAATAAACTCTCGGTGTGATATGTCTATATACATCGTTTCAAACTGATCGAAATGCGACGATTAGTTGCCGAGACTAAAAATAGAATAAAAAACTCTTAATTCGATGGTGTACTTATGTGATTTTTATTTAAAATATGAAAGGATATTTTAACAAAGGAATAGGTATTTAGAATTATGAGAGAATTATGCCAGAATTGGATAGCTATGGTATACTGTGTGCTCATTTCTCACTAACATTAACTACTTGGTTGATAATATTTGTACTTTTTGGTGCTGTTAAATTGTAAATATGTAATTTTTGTCAGTTCTGCTTCTACTTCTGTGGAACTTAAAGATATGTAAGTGAGCTTTTGATATACTGAATGTCATATTATTCTAGTATTCGCCATTTTATGCTTATAATTATAATGTTTTCGTTGATTTCTTTTCTTTTCTCATTTCATTAATAATTATTTAATGACATTTTTAAGGAGCAAAGTACATTCATGGCAATCTCTATGTTTACCATCTTATTTTTTGGTTAGATTTCGCTACTATGTAATAACGAATCAAATCTAACAAGATTTGCTAATAGTATGAAAACAGGTCAAAATTGTAAGGTAAGTTAAAAAATAATAATTAATTTAATGATTTTGAAAAATCTTCCGTGAGATAAGGGGATTCATCAAATCGTCAAAAAAAGGCTCAAGTAATCAATTGACGTCCCCAACGTGTTATTTCTAAATTATAGTTATTGTCAATTATTGAAGTATTAACATTTTCCACTAGCTCATTTCCACGGGACCCGCGTTTGGCGAACACGCAACAGTTTCCTCAGGACCCAAGGGTGCGGCCCAACGATCCACGCAATCAACAAAAGATGCCTCGTAAGTCTTCCGTTAATCATTTGTACTCTACTTATAGGGTTTTCGTCCTGCGCCCTTTTTCAACCGACTTTAAAAAGGAGACGGTTATCAATTATACTGTATGTTTTTTTTTGTTTGTTACCGCATAAATCTTTACTGGCATTTCGTCATTTGGTCCCATTTAAATTTTATCGACATCTGACGAGTAGTTTTTGAGTTATCCCTAATAATGCCTATTTAGTTGACATCGATGATATCGTAATCTTATCATTCGTGTGTCTAAAAGATCTCGAGATAGTTTCCTGAAAATTTATATACTTAAAACACTAAAAAGCAAAAATAAATCATTTTTAAATAAATAAAAACCGTCTTTAAAACTAAAAACGGAGAAATAAAAATTCTCTTTACATAAATTTAAATGTTTTTTGAGATCGGTGCCAACCCCAATATTTGGAATAAACGTTGTCACTTTAATTTGGGACCGACCTTAAAAAAAACATTTAGACTTTTATAAACAGAATTTTTATTTCTCCGTTTTTAGTTAGGTAGGCGTTTTTTATTTAAAAATAATAAAACCAGTCGAGGTAGGGCACAGCGGACTAAGCTGTTCGTATTGGAGTGCCTGGACTGGGGTAGTCCCCCTTTCAGAGACCACAGTCAACACTACATTATTGTAGTGTTGCGGTTACGTTGGTAAGTAAGGTCGCTAGAGCTCCACGAGGTACGGTCAGTTTTTTTAGTTAGTGTTTTTGGCTTGGTATCTAAGACCTTTGAGCCATATCTTCATTTGTTTATGTCTTTTTTCTTGATGTTTGCATTAATTTAATGCATCTAAGGAGTGCTTGGAAAGAAAGGCATGGCAACAGACAGACCTCATGATTGTGACTGATGAGAATTGTATAGGTAGTGGGATTTCCAACCACTATACAATTCTCAACGCCACATACACAAAACCATTATTTCAATGATTCCTCATAACTGTTCGTCAACACGGTTGCTTATGTAACAAAACGACACCACTTTCACTGCACAAAATCCACTCCGAAGCAATTTTGAATTATCGCAATAAAGATTGATATCCAGATGCCATGGTTTCCCGCCAAACACTACGGTTTATAGCTTCCTTCTATCTTCTGTTATCATGCAACTCATAGAAGGAGGAAACTACCTCCTAAAACGGCGAACTGTCGACCATTGATGCTCCCTGCCCCTCTAGTTTAACTTGCGCTTGCGCCGACACGGCTGGACGTTATGTGGATTGCATGACTTGAAGGCGATGCTTGAAGGTATTCATTAATTCCCCGGTATGTAAATATTATGCGGGTGATTTTTTTAGTGCACACACTGTAAGGTATTTGTGTAAGTACGTACATACCTATATAAGTTGATTAAAGTGTACTTTGTATTAGTTAATTACCACAGTTTATTTTATTACATACATAATATTTGTTAATGCTGCGACACAGTTGTTGTAACTAATGCAGTTATCAAGAATGTATCTTCTTCCAAATAGGTTATTATTATTGATTGTTAATCGATTGTTAAGAGGGTATGTCTAGTCCTACTAGTCGACATGTTATTAGGACCACAAGTAAACTCTATTATGGCTAGCTACTTTTTGTTATTAGTTTATGTAACAACGTATATCCAGTGATGAATTTGAATTTGATGGAGATCACTTACTATCACGGGAGACGAAGCCCTACATTACGCTCGTATTACATTTGTACTATTTTTCTGTGTAACAGCGCAAATGCCCCCGGGAATGCCGAGCGTAGCGCAGGCTAGGACTATTCAGGGTATACCGTCTGGAGCCTCGGACCAAGAAAAGGTAATTGACATACATTTATTTATTTCAAACATTAAATTATAGTTTCATAAAGTACGTAATCCCTATACCATAATATTTTAAAATTGTTAAACCAAGAGAACCAACAAGCAATAATAAGAAGGCAGAACCTCCATACCACAATGAAAGCGCTCTCAATCATAGATTTCGTATCGTAGCATTATCGATCCAAATTCATTGTTTTTCAGCTAATCAATTGTTTCCCAACCTAAAAGTATTTTGGCCACCAGGTGGCGGCTCTAGAATACGTATTTTTTCTAGAACCAGCGCTTTAGAAAGTTATTATGGTGATCATTTAGATACAAACATAGAATAACTATAAAGAGGAGTACCTAGCTGACTTATTTTTTTTTAAAGCTTTTTTTTAACTTGCAATGTATGTTTGTTCGGGTGGAATCTTGCAACTCGATTTTGAGGCAGATTTCTTCAACCGAAGCTGAAATTTTGTATACTTACACGTTTAGTTTGGATGGCAATACACAATAAGCTGTGTGACGTCATTCTAAATCCAATATGGCGGAATAGTTATTTTTAATGCATTTCTACAATATGGGTATCAAATCAAAGGGTTTACTGAAGAATACGAATATTGACTAAAAAGTAGAAAATAAATCAACTAGAAAAAATATTTCTAAAAAAAGCTTTTTTAAATTAAATGCACTAAAATGATAAAATTAAACTTTAAATAGCAATAAAAGCTTGACGCGAGATTTACTTCATCTATCGTTTATCTTAATCGCAAGTAATTCTAGCGACAAGCTTTTATTGATATTTAAAGTTTATTTTTATCAGTTTAGTGCATTTAATTTAAAATAAAAGCTTTTTTAGAATATTTTTTTCATTATCAATACTTTTATGTGTAAATATTAAAAGACCATAACGCCCAAATGCAGTGTTCAGCTAGAAGTATGGGTAAATGGTGGACGGACATATTTGAATGCTTGCTATTGTTTTGTGTAGGCCGCATTGATCATGCAAGTGCTGCAGTTGTCGGACGAACAAATCGCCCTTCTGCCGCCCGAGCAACGCGCTAGTATCCTGATGCTGAAGGAACAAATTGCTAAAAGCACTCAACAACGGTAGAACTGAAGTAAAGAGACCCTTTACTGGATACCGAGAAACTTACGCAGAGAAGTCCTTATTCGATTCTACAATTAATGTCTGTTAGCAATCTGTCCTGTCTGTTTGCCTTTGAATATAGAGTCTTCTTCTTCTCTTTAATTAAATGCCGTTCGCGACACAAAGATTACGCATTTCGCCAAAGTCAAGTGAAAATATACTTGTTACAGACAATTGTACGGTAGATTTAGGTTAAACATCGAGTCTCTCAACACGTGTTTTTACAACAAGAACTCGGAAGAAACTCCGAGGCTTGAAGAGCCGTTAGTGTATAAGAGGTTCCCAGAAATCGTGATCACATAGAAATTGTGACAATCGAATGTTCCCTTCATTCCAAATTATATCACATGCTCTGCAGTCCGATATCAATTCTCACCAAATCTTCTTGTAGTCCGAGCGGCGGATTATATTCCGATCAAAGATATTCGGTCCCGAGCGTCGTAGATCTTGAAATGATCGACCAGGGTCTTCATCGCGCTATTCACAACTTTTTTACCAAAACCAAATTGTTCTATTGTATTCTATTCTTAATTAATGGCATCGCGTCGCATTAAGTGTACGCATTTTGCCAATGTCAAGTGAAAATGTAACTAAAGTAACAAAAATTGTACGGTTGATTGAGGTTTAAAATGGAGTCTCCTCAACACGTTTTTACAACAAGAACTCGGGAGAAACTCCAACCAAATTGTTATCGTTTTCATGAATACAGTTTGACAGCTGTCAGTTGTCAATACGTATGAAAACGATAACAATTTGGTTTTGGTAAAAACGCTGTAAATAGCGTGAACGGAGGGCAGGACACTATCACGAGCGCTAATGCACTACTCCTAAATAATCATTTGCAGAAAAAAATACGAACGACAAGGGGGGAGGGGGATGTATTGAGATATGACGTTTATTGCGACCTAACTCATCGTGACTTATGGCCGGTTTCAATAACATAACTACCGACAGTTTCCCTTGGTAAGAGTAGTATTTGACATATTTTGTATAGCATATCTGTCAAAATCTTATGACTAGTAAGCAAAAGTGTAGGTAGATAGAGAGTTGTTGAAACGGGCCATTATGGCTTAATTTTCCAGAATTAGGTTATAGGTACCAAAAAATACGTCCGGATAGTCTAAGACTACAAGGAAGCTTGCTTTGCAGGCTCCACCAAACTGTAAAGGTATGATAAAACTTGCTGAGTTTCTTGCCGGTTCTTCTCAGAAATAGGAGGCCCCTCCTGGTAGACTCTTGAACCGATGGCATCAAAATTGACTTTCTTATGTGTACAAATTGTATTCGAATCATACTCTGTTCCAAATGATCATTATTCGATTGTTTAAACTGATATTTTGTAGAATCAACTTAGGACTGTCTGCGAAAAAACCACAAAGCGTAATTCGGTATTCAGTGCTTAAGTTAGAAGATACTTTCCTTGGTATTTGACGCGTATCTTGAAAAATACAGTTTATTTTAGTTGAGAGCTTTTTGCTTTTATAGTTAAGATCATAATTTTTGTACGGCAAATCCAAAAAGGACTCAATCCTAAGCCTAATCTGTTTTGTCAAAACTGATTTATTTTTACATAATCCAATAAAATATGCGTATAAAATTGTTTGATTTTATTTCAATCATTACAACGAGCCTAAGAGTTGGTGTGCGCATTAAGTAGGTATAACGAAAATGTTAATTTAAAAGTTTGAAAAGGAAACATTTTGTACAGCTACTTAAAGTTTTTTCGAATCCGTAAGGCTTATATTAAAATAAATACATTTAAATCATATAGGTAAATATCATTTCTGGGAATAGAGGTCGATAGCAACTTTATCAATAAGAAGACTCTCGCTAACTACATCGATCATTACTCGATATCTACATAAAGACTAATTATAGCACCTATACCTAGAATGTGCTGTTATGTTAAATAAGTAGGTAGGTAAGTAAATAATGAAGGGACTTCTTCAGCAGTATCTACGAAAGCTAAGAGTTTCTAAGGTCCTATAACCTTTGATAGTAACTTTGAGTATGTATCTACCTTTCCACTGAAAGACTGCCATCTTAGCAACTGACTGAACATTATTGCTAAGGCCTTGGCCACGCCACTGGCGCGACGCGCTTTGCGTCCGCGGTCAGCGTGAAAAATAACAATACGAGGTGATAGTCCAGTCAACAAGTTCAAAAACGTGAAAAATAGAGATAAAGCTCCTAAAAATATGAGCAATAGCTCATTGGATTCGGAACGACCTCTAGAAAAATGAGTTTTGAGGATTTTACTGCACGTAAAAAATTGCAATTGTTATTAACAAAATAAGATGAAAAAAAGAGGTATTTACGTTTTTGTTAATAACTCATAAACTATTAATATTTAAGATATTTGGAAAAAAGGTCCTTAAAGAAGAGGAAATTTCCGAAAAAAAAGTCCCAGCTCCCGGAACTCTACCTCTATTATTTATAATTTTAATTTAACGCTGAAAATAGGGCTCCGCGCAGCCATTACGGCATGGGCGCACTGCCGTTAAAGACAGTTTCTTACATAAAATTATTTTTTATAGTAACAAATATGAATTTAAAAATTTAAATAAATTATGGTGTCATCCAGATACTTGAAAGAATATATTCCCGTTGGAATATTTTTTTTAAATCAATTTTTCAAAAAGTTATGCAATTGTTAATTAACGATTTTTTTTCCTATCTCCGTTTTCATAAATGACGACATAAAAATTTAAATAATAAATCTATAAATTTTTGGCTCTGTGGAGCTCTTCTTATATGTATATACTTAACAAGATCCCGCGATAAAAGTTTATTAAAGTTATTTATTTTGTTTATAACAATTTTTTAAAGTTAACAAAAAATGAAAAGTCTAAGAAATGTTATTAAAAAAAATTTTTTAAACAAATGTTATATTATTGCTGCTTTCTTATCCAACAATGGCATTAAGTAACATCGGAAAAATTTTTTTTACATCATTTGTTAAGAAATTGTTTATAAACAAATAGACAAGTTTAATATTTAAAGAAATTTTTTTTTTACCATTATGTTGTCTTGGCAAAATAATGATTTTTAAAAAAAAAAATTTTTCTTAAATAATTTTTTTTATTGTTTATAATCGTTTTTTTTATATTTCGATTGTTTAAATAATTAGTTAAGGAATGATTTTCTCTTTAAAAATCATTATTGGCATTTCTTCATAGGTAAATAGAAAAAAAAAATTTTTTTAATAATAATTTCATTGTTTGTTAACTTAACAATTTGTTATAAACAAATTCTAACTACCGTTATATTTTTTTTCTAGAGCTAAAAAAAATAACAAAAACAGCCATATATATCAAAATACTAAAAAAAAAATTGTCTATTTTTTATAACGCTTTTAAATATTACACGATTTTTAGTATTTTGATATATATGGCTGTTTTTGTTATTTTTTTTAGCTCTAGAAAAAAAATATAACGGTAGTTAGAATTTGTTTATAACAAATTGTTGAGTTAACAAACAATGAAATTATTGATAAAAAAAAATATTTTGCCAAGACAACATAATGGTAAAAAAAAAATTCTTTAAATATTAAACTTGTCTATTTGTTTATAAACAATTTCTTAACAAATGATGTAAAAAAAAATTTTCCGATGTTACTTAATGCCATTGTTGGATAAGAAAGCAGCAATAATATAACATTTGTTTAAAAAAATTTTTTTAATAACATTTCTTAGACTTTTCATTTTTTGTTAACTTTAAAAAATTGTTATAAACAAAATAAATAACTTTAATAAACTTTTATCGCGGGATCTTGTTAAGTATATACATATAAGAAGAGCTCCACAGAGCCAAAAATTTATAGGTTTATTATTTAAATTTTTATGTCGTCATTTATGAAAACGGAGATAGGAAAAAAAATCGTTAATTAACAATTGCATAACTTTTTGAAAAATTAATTTAAAAAAAAAATTCCAACGGGAATATATTCTTTCAAGTATCTGGATGACACCATAATTTATTTAAATTTTTAAATTCATATTTGTTACTATAAAAAATAATTTTATGTAAGAAACTGTCTTTAACGGCAGTGCGCCCATGCCGTAATGGCTGCGCGGAGCCCTATTTTCAGCGTTAAATTAAAATTATAAATAATAGAGGTAGAGTTCCGGGAGCTGGGACTTTTTTTTCGGAAATTTCCTCTTCTTTAAGGACCTTTTTTCCAAATATCTTAAATATTAATAGTTTATGAGTTATTAACAAAAACGTAAATACCTCTTTTTTTTCATCTTATTTTGTTAATAACAATAGCAATTTTTTACGTGCAGTAAAATCCTCAAAACTCATTTTTCTAGAGGTCGTTCCGAATCCAATGAGCTATTGCTCATATTTTTAGGAGCTTTATCTCTATTTTTCACGTTTTTGAACTTGTTGACTGGACTATGAACGGCAGTCGCCACTTTGGCGACCGGAGTTCGCGGGCTTATTCCTCGTGGCCAAACTATTTTGCCAAACTGATTTGGCTATGATAAACATTATGTCCTCTTAGCCAAACTCTTATTTTTATGCTAAAAAAATAGCTACATCCTGTACTTATATCCCAAATAGTCATGGTAGCCTGGGCCCCGATCGCGGTAAATAATTTCAAGTCGAAAGCAGATGAAACACAGACGCTGTCAAAGTTACGTTTCTGTTAAGCCCTGTCCGCACAGCAATAAAATATTCGCGCGGAAATAATAACGCGTTCAATTTGAACGCGATATTATTTATCGCTGTGTGGACAGGGCTTAACAGAAACGTAACTTTGACAGCCTTTGTGTTTCATCTGCGTTCGACTTGAAATTATTTACCGCGATCGGGGCCCTGGTACTTTAGGTTGGAAATATAGCATTCTAGAGAAATAGATGGGCGCATAATACTAATAAATATTATGGCCTGAACATCGATGTTATAATTATGCTGAGATGACGGCTGACAGGGATGATATAGGTAATTATTTTATTTATTTATTTTATTTGATTTTGGTGAGATAACGACTGAAGAGAAAAACATATTACGCCGACCCCAAATAATATTGGGAGCAGGGTAAGCAAATTATGATTTAATATTGAAACAAGTTTGGCCAAAAGGAAATTGAATTCCTCGTAGCCAAATCAGTTTGGCGAAATAATTTGGCCACGAGGAACGAGCCAGTCCGCGGCAAACGACCGCGACCAGCTGAGGACATAGTAGAGGTGGTTGCTCCTCCTCCTCCTTGAGTCCTCGGTATCAAGCAAATCGTGTTGATTTTTCCGCGCTTTCCGTAGGTACGTCACGCAGCGGCTTCAACGTGGCATACTACAGTGACTAGGCGCACCTAATAAGGTGTTGGTTACCTACCAATATATATGTATAGTGTATACCATAGATTGTGTTAAACATGTCTACCGTCATCCAAAGCGAGTACCTACAAATTTATATTCCCCTGGGGTACGAGCTCCTCTGGAATTGATACCGTTAAGGGCGAACCAAGGAGCTTATCGAACCACAGATGCAGTTATGTAATATTTACAATCGTAAGTACCTACCTACAAATAAAGTTCTTAATTAACCCGACACATTTTCGGTTGCACGCCACAGATCTAATCGATTTATTAATTTTGGGCACCCTTATCTCATACGTGACTTCTTTCAAGTATACTTGACAGATCAATTAATTTTAGTTAAATTATTATCGTGTCACGTACATGATAAAAATTAACTCAATGAATTGATAACTGTATGTTAGTATCAAGACGATTAAAGAAAGTCAGTAAGTAGGTAGGTACATACCTACGTAATTTACTGAATTAAGTGGGCACCATGATATTTACTAACTTGCCATTTGAATTGCTTGCAAGTTCTACCTTTTTAGGGTTCCGTACCTCAAAAGGGAAAAACGGAACCCTTATAGGATCACTTTGTTGTCCGTCTGTCTGTCTGTCTGTCAAGACCCTTTATCTCAAGAACGCGTGGACGTATCAAGCTGAAATTCACATGAAATACTCAGGTCTATTGTCCCTTTAAGCTGTGAAAATATCAAACTTCTAAGCCAAGCCAATCAAAAGATACAGCCGATTATGTCGATATTTTCAACAAATTTCCGACACTCGCAAAGGAATCAAAACCTACAGGATACTTCCCGTAAACTCAGAATCTTGAAATTTGGCATGAAGCATTGTCATATAACGCAAATATAGGAAAAATTTCGAAAATCACATTTTTTTAGTTACATAATATAATAAAAATATTTTAATAAAATGAAACTTACTACCTTATTTCTCACGAACGAATAAAGGTATCAAATTGAAATTTATACCAAATACCTAAGTCTATTGTCCCTTTAAGCAGTGAAAAAATCAAACTTCTAAGTTAACGCGATCAAAAGATACAGCAGTTTATACCGAGGAACCCTCGGTGTGCGAGTCCGACTCGCACTTGGCCGGTTTTTTTATTATGGGGAGGTGTAATGTATTTATTAGGTATGCATTAAACCTGCAGTACGATGCAATAGCAGGGGTGTATGGGGGACTCTGAGGTAAAGGCGTTCCCGAAGCCATCGTCGATCGATAATGATTTGATCGATTTGAAGGTACCGTTCCATAAAATGTCGACTAACCAATCGATCGCATCGATCGACCGACGTTGATCAGGCGGGTTGTCTGAGGCCTTAGTACGAGTTTGTTAGTTTTCGAGCTCGATCAAACGTATCGTCTCTTTTCATACATTGCCCACTAGCGCCCCTAGCGTAAACTATCAGAAACCAATCAAAATCCAATCTATGATTGATGGATTGGTCTGGTAATACCCTAATGTAGAAAAATATTCCTAGCTCGCATAATAATGCGATTTTATGGTCGGCCCAAGGAGGGTTGGCGTCAGACAAGCGACACCAACGCTTCTTTGGAACGACTGCTGTCTTTCGACAGCACCCGCCCTAGATCGCGCTATTAAGAACGTCAAAACCAAATCGTTATCGTTTTCATTCATTTTGACAACAGTCTGACAGCTGTCAGCTGTGAAAACGTATGAAAACGATAACGATTTGGTTTTGGTTTTAACATTCGTAAATAGCGCGATCTGGCCCCCGATTTACGAACGTTAAAACCAAAACCAAATCGTTATCGTTTTCAGCTGTCAGCTGTCAAAATTTATGAAGACGATAACGATTTGGTTTTTGGACCTTAGCCATTGTATCTTAGCGGAACACTTGATACTGGCGAAATCCATGAGGGCAACGCCATAAAGAAAAAAGAAGAAGATTTGGTTTTGGTAAAAACGTTGTAAATAGCGCGATCGGGGGACTGGGTGCTTTTCATATAAATTATTGTAGGAACAAAAGTTAAATAAAATGCTTAGAACACACATGCCCAACCAAAGTGGCTATTGCCTTGGCCCCCTAGGAGACTAGTTACGCGCGGTGCTAAATATACTGGGTGTAAAAGACATGAACAGTCAAACGAGAAGTCGAGAACCATCAAGGAGCTTATATTAACTACTACTAAGGCGACTAATAGATTAGAAAATGAGAATTGATCACCTTATACTCCGTCCACCAAACCGCATTGGGCAAGCGTGGTGCACTACTGTTTAATCCTCCTTCGATAACAAGAGAGGCATTGTGTCCCAGCATTTGAGAACCATGTATTCTATACATCAAAATAAGACATATTTCAAAAAAAATATTGCTGGGAAATGATTTTTATTTTTTGGTGTTAAAAAAAATTGCAAATTGTACCGCGCAATGTAAAGGGCTCAACTCGCACGCAACTCGCAAAACCGCGATATTTTTGATTGACGGCGCGCGGCCTCATTCGTTAGTATCCGTGCCCGTCGAGTGAGCTACATCGAACGCTAACGTTTTGAAGCTATTTTTTGTTATGAAATACTAAAAAAAATGATAATGTTTCTTTGGACAATAATTAAGAAATAACGTATAGAATACCTTCAATAAAATCGCAACTATCAATTTCCCACGTATAGTCTAAAGGAAAAAAAAATGTTATGATGGTGAGCAGAATACATGGTTTTCGTTTGACTGTTCATGTCTTTTACACCCTGTATGTATCGCGACGGGCCTCGGCGGCGCTGGAGAGTGGGGCGGATATCTGTCTCCAGCGGGATATCGGCCGGTGATGTTGCTCGGTGAATCCGGGAAGGTTTTTGAGAAAATGGGCGAGGCGAGCTCCCAGATCATTGAGCACATTGAAAAGATGGGGTCGGATCTGACAAATTGCCAGTAGGTACGGCTTCAGCACTGGCCGGTCCACGATGGACGTGGTGGGCCACCTCAAAAGGTGGAGTGAGGTGGCTACACGGGGGGAGGTGGTGGTTGCGGTCTCGCTAGACAGTAGACTAGCACGGTTGTGGGGTAAGCGACCTGCTTTCGACGATATGGAGCGGCCCCGCGCCCAGATGGCCTATTCGCTAACTTTTTTGACATGAAAATGATAATCACAGAATGAATTACATATACATTGCTGTTTTTACAGGACAAGTGTCATAATAGCGTTATAGTAAAGTAGTAGTGGATCAGTAATTCACGCAGTGAATGATTATCACTTTCATCTGTCAAAAAAAAATTGGTTGTCTGTAAAGTCGGTTTACTGACGATAGTTGAACGTGACAACGTCTTAAGAAAATACTGATGGAATGGTAGCATTTTTCAAAAGAAAAATTTAATTTCATTTGTTTTGCCGGCCTTACACGAGGTAACGCCGCATGCGTCATGTTTTTTCGTGCGTGCAGCCGGCTCTATCGAATTATAAGACGTTGTCACGTCAAAAGTTAGCGAATAAACCGGCAGGTGCAGAGGGAGCCCCAGGGTTCTATGTCAGTGGGGCGAAGCACTGTCAAACCCATAGTGCTTAAAACAAAGTGTAAATTTAATAACATTATTTAATTTAATTCGATGTTTAATCCATTTTAACAAAGTGGTAGCAATAACTCCGCTATGTAACACGACCCCAAGTAACGACATCGTTCGGTCGGACAATTTATTCATCTTGCACGCTTCGCTCCGTATGGCGCGACCTTCCTCTTATGACATGTTTGCTTTTTATTATAGTTTGCTTAACCAATTTGAACATAAAATACTGATACGGAAGGCTTAATATTGGAAGCGGAAAAATCTACAAATCATCGCAGTGAAGTTTGCCAAGTATTAAAATAATTGGATGAAGTGTCTTGAATGAATCGTTCGTTTATTATCAAGTTGTGAATGTGACGTTGATGTTCACTGCATTGTTTATTTATTTAACGCGAAGATTCTATTCTAGTATTAGCGTCCCAGTTCGGCAGACGCTAGGTAGAGTAGATAATTAGTAAATACGCATTAGCGTAAATAATTGCAAATTTAGTGTGTTTATATTGTTTTATTATTAAATTACCTAGTAAGTATCATTAATTTATATAATTTAGGTAATCTGTAATTTTTATTATAATAAAATAATTAACAAACAAAGTTGCGAGGAATAAACTTTTAGTCGCAACTTGCATGGTAATTATTTTTCTTTTTTATAGTTCTAGTATTTTTTTATTGTCCTTTTCTTGTTTGTTTATAATTTATTGATTTTTAATTACTCATTTATTTAGAAATAAGTATTATTTTATTCATTTTAGGTTCAAGTACTATGAAGATCTTATTTGCATCATTTGTGGTGTTAGCCCTTGGACTATCAGGGGAGTGTAAATGGAGGGCAGGTGGAAGTTATCATAATTACAGATATGATCACTCGCACGGATGGGATTCGGATAATCAGATACCTTACGACAATGAATTGGAAGACATGCCCGATCCCCCGGACCACACCAAGCTGATTCCTATGGCGAGATACGTTTTACACAACACTAGTAAGTACATACCCAGGTACTCATTTCTGATAAACTAGCGACCTGTTTTACTAAGGGAATAATTTATATACCTATTAGCGATCATATGGTCTGGGGGCGTGCGTCGTGGAAATGTATGGCAAGTGATGCAAAGTATATTTCGTTCGTTGGGCGCCATACATTTTCACCGCCCAGGACGCAAACTATAATAACCATGAAGCTATAGTGAAATCTATAGCTTCATGATAATAACAGCCTTATCCTTAGCCAGCTCTCTGTGAAGCCTGCTTAATTTTTTTGCATCAACTTATTTCGTAGAGTAGGTATAATTTAAATGTAACGTGACCACCTCACTTGGAATATTTTTTTTTATTTCCTGTCATGCAAGTACATAGATACATATAGGTATGTACATTTGTTTAAATATGTCTGTATGCGGATGGGGGCATCAAGCGAGACCCGTCGTCGCGTCGCGTAATCGCGTTGGTGCGAGACCGTTTGAATTTATTTTCTCGCACGTGACGTATTTTTCGTCGAAACGATCATTGGCAAACCGTAATTCGACTAACCATTTGGAGCTGATAAGTGAGAATTTGATCGATTCAGTAAATCTGAAAAAAAAAATTAATACTGTCAGTACTTATTAACATTTACACAACAACCTGACATTAATATTTTCTCAATGTCAAGTATAATACAAAGGTGTGCCGTCAATTATACAAATCCATATTATTAACTACGTAGGTGCATTATGCGTATTTACGATTCCATTTGCGTCGATGAATATTCAGTTCCTAATTCAGGTATTAGTGAGAGTTAGACATAGAGGTCGAATATACCAAACAACTTTATCAAAACAATACCTACTCCTTTACATTGCAAAGTAGACTTTTCTGAAAATAATATAATCATTCAATAATAAGATATTAATTAGGTATACCTATACCAACAAAAAGTTACTCTAATTTTTTTATTTATTTCTAGGTATTATTGTAAGTGCAAGTGATATGTATAAATAAGTAGTTATCCCACTGATCAATCGTATAGGTACGTAAGTATTGTAAAGGCAGGGTATTACCCATAATTATTTGTGTTATCTAAATTACTTAGGTATCTACCTACTCTTATTTCCACGCATATAGTGCTGTGTTCCACACTTAGTAGGTAGGTACGTACGTCTTCTATTATAAGTGAAATCAAATAAGAATAGACTCTAAATTTTATGACCGAAACAGCGTATTTAAAAATACTACCTAATCATGCTAATTGCTAAACAAGCAACTTCGTAATTTTAAGGTCCCCTATCCCTCGGTGTTCAAGTACCATAAGTCATAGCGTAGACGGTACCTAAATTAAAGGTACTTAGCTAGGACCTAAATAGAAAAAAACGACAACCATAAAGGTATAAAATGAATTGATGTATTGTGGGTCTAAATTTTTTTTAAGTTTTTTCATGTCCTTTTTAATTGAATTTTCTTCTTTTCAGATTGGGCGTCAATTGCGACAATTTCAACATTGCCTGCGATTGAAGGGTTCCCGTTCTCAAACGTTAAGTCCATTGTGGATGGCTCCCTGGCAAAATCTACCGGGTTGCCCTACTTCTACATGTCACCCTTGGATTTCACAGCTCGAGATTTGACGGTAAAATTTGTACCTACTTTGTTTCAAACAAGTCTCACCCAATAATTACTATAAAATATCATTGGTCGCACCCCTCAACTGTTACTAGGGCTGCCAACTATACTGTTAACAACAGTATTATGCTTTTTTTCACTACTTTATACGGTTTTACTGTTGAACAAAAATAAAGTATACAAAATACTGTTTTCAGCATTGATTGTGACGAAGCCTAATGAGGCTTTTAAAATTAATAATTAACTTGTTAAGTTGTGCGAGAAACACTGAAAAATAAGTCTTGAAAACATAAAAAAAATACAATACTGTTTTTTTTCCTTCTCAGACCTAAATATACTTTATTTCTTGTAAAAAACGTTGGCAACCCTAACGGGTAACCGTTGGGAACAATATAATAACTACATACCTATTATTTATTTATTTTCTTTAATATATTTCCACGCTTACGCCTATATAGCCCTAATTGCCCAAGTTAGTGGTATGGATATCTAGTTATCTACTAGGTACTACACTAGAAAGTTAGAAAACCACATCCGTAAATTAGATTACAGGAAATTCAATAGTACCTCCAGTACCCGTAGTGTAAGTTTTTTAGTATACAAAACGCACCGATTGTAGTTGCTTTACGAGCTCAATTTGTATGGGAAACACGATTTGCGCTTCTCTCCGCTAGGGGCGCTGTTCACGTTTCCTATACAAATTGAGCTCACTTTTTACACTTTTTACACTAAAAAACTTACACTACGGGTACGGTATCTACCTATTATCAACTTGAAAAACTGTTTCACGTACTATCTTTTTACTTGATAATACGAAATTTCATTAGTATGAGACCTTGACCTGACATAACTTTTGCTCTTTTGATTCCTACATAGTTCTTGATAAGTTGCATTTTTTATCAATTTTAAACATAGGTACATACAAAAGTTTAATCCATTTATGCAACATTGTAGGCAATCAGATAAAAACCGCCTTCAAAACTAAAGCCGCAGAAATACAATTTGCAAAATCTAAATGTTTTTTGAGGTAGGTCCTAAAGACAAGTTGATTCCAAATATTAAGGTTGGCACTGACCTCAAAAACATTGATTTTTTAAACATGCAACTTTTATTTCTGCGTTTATAGTTTTGAAGGCGGGTTAAAAATATTTTATTATTTGTTTTTTAGTGTTGTAAGTATAGATATTTTCAGGAAACTATCTCGAAATCTTTTAGACAAACAAGTAATAAAATATGAATGATAATTCGTCGATGTCAATTAATGTCAGATATCCGGGCTTCCAAACGTAAAACGAATCATCAAAATCGGTACACCCAGAAAAGAGTTATGGTAACTCACAAAAAAAATCCGATATGAGAAAGTCCTTTTTTTGAAGTCAGTTAAAACTACAAAATAATTACTCTATTAAATTGATGCATGCACTAAAATTAGATACAGTAAGAGTAGATAAGTCGGAGTAATCGGACTTTCGCTACAATTCACAGCCAGCCGATATGTTTACACTGATTTTCCTAAATCTATCATTATTCCGAACATACTTTTTTACAGGTGAATAGTCGGGCAACAGTGCTAGTATCGCTCGAGGAGACCAGCTACTGTGAACGGAAAGGCATGGACCCTGAGGACCCAAGGTGCACCAGGCTTATTCTCACAGGCAAAATGAGAAAGGTACCTAACCAACTAATTACATTAAAATACAGTTCTATCGTCTATACCACGGCGAGGTGTTCTGAGGAGCTTTTTCCTAATGCCAAACAAAACCTCTATTACTTTTTACTTTCTCGTATACGTAGTAGAGAGCAAGTCTTGTAATCGTCAAAAAATTCGAAAATTACGAGATTATGACGGATTTACACGTATTGGAATTATGTCTGTGTGTGTGTGTCTGTGCGTTAGCACGATAACTCGAGTATGCTTTATCTTATTGCAACCAAATTTAACGTGCATGTATGAATCAAATATAAGGTTTCTACCAACTTTTGAGTCGTTGATCACGAAAGTTAAGCAACCAAGTGCGCGGTCGGTACTCGGATGGGTGACCAAAATTTAATATGCATGTATGACATCAAGATATATGGTTTCTATCAACTTCTATCTGTCGATTAGAGCATTATTTTCTTAACCATGTGTAAATAAATTATTTTACACCGGATTTAATTAACATCTAATTACTTTAGAAATCATTTGCAAAATATCCGTGGAAGAATTACTGAAACACACCATTAATAAAATTATCAGTTTTATTAATCATTTCATTACCCAAGCTCCGGTTTTATTTATGTCCTCTAATATCTCCAGAGTGATCTGCATTCTAAATTAATTAAAATTAACTGTTTATAGCTACTACATAAGTGGTTACTACATAAAACACATTTCCTTTTAGTTATCATGAGGAAAAATAAATTTATAATTCCTCGTTATAAATACTAGGTATTAATTAAGCATTTGTTTATTGTAGGTTTCTACGTAAAGTAAACTTGTTATGTGATGTTGGTTTTATCTATTATCGTTTATATTACAGATCAGAGAGGGCACGCCAGAGTATCTATTCGCAAAGGCTGCTTTGTTTGAAAGACATCCGTCTATGGCTAACTTTCCACCAGGTTTGTATGAGTACTTCAATAGCTTCCCACTGTTGGGCAAAGGCAAACTCCACCTTTTGCAATCCTGTCTTTCTGAACAAATTTTATGCCAGTACTTGTAGAATGCTTCCACACCTACCTATATTGAGATATGTCGGTATACTGCTGTTTAAAAATCAAAACCATTAAATTAACAGTCATTATTTTCTCCTTACAGATCACAACTGGTTCGTAGCGAAGCTGAAAATCGCTCAAATCGCCATGATTGATTGGTTTGGAGGCGCGAAATACATTCCAGTCAGAGATTACTTGGCATACAACTACACGGGCTTGGAAATGCTCCAATACACAAAAAACAAAGTGGGTGTCGCGTCTCTTAGATAAATATTTAAGAATATAATATTTATTTATTATGTGTAAGGTCTCAAAATTAATAATAATGACCTAGTATAGAATGACTTGTTATTTTCTTAAGGGTCTCATATCATATAGTACATTACATAAGCTGTTGAGGAATAATCTGGTTAGACCAAAGAAAGAAAGATGGTTATATTAGTAGATTAAATTCCAATTACCAATTTTATTCAAGACGGTACATTAATAAATGGAATATTCAAAAACGTGCCGTAAGTCGTGCGTCGTAGGTGCCTTAACGACTATTAAATTTGAATTCCGACTATTGTTTTAATGAACTAGTATATTACTATTTAGTATTTTACTACGTTTTGGTACGAGCTCGCAAGCGATCTTGATCTTATGGGTGCTCAAGCACGTGTGTCTGCGATAGTAGTACAAAGAAGCCTATTTGAAAACGCGTATTTTTTTTACACATTAGGTACAAGTTATGCTGACTACCTACTTAGTTATGATAACTAACATTTATACCGAAAAAAAATGTGCTGTGATAAATAAAAGTAATATTTTTTTTTATATAATATTTGTATTTTTATTTTCTTTCATAAATTAGATAATAATAAGTTTATTGTAGCACCAAATTAAATTCTATTATTCTACAGGAATAATTTAACCTAGAGGCCTGTGCAGACGAGAGACTTAAAAGTACGGCATACAAAAAGTCCCCCAAACAATCGACGAATTTCAACTATTACATTACAACACAACGTAATCTTAGAATATTTGTTTTCATAGCACTCACTTTATTAAACGACCGACGAACAAATTTTCGTACATGGAGTATGTTTCAAGTAGTTTCAACACGTTTAGTTCTCGTCAAGATATTGGCGAGCATATTTCCGAATGGTTCGGGGATTTGAGTTCACAGCAAACAAAAGTCCTTCGTCTGCGTAGGCCTTAAATAAAACCTTATTTAATATTTCCTAAATAATACAATTATGTACATATAAGGTTATAAAAACAGTGACTGAACAAGTCGTATGGAAATACAATTGAGTCAAAAAAGAAAATATTATAATGATTAAAAGCCAATACACACACCGTCATTTTTTAACCATGACAAATATTTCAAGGTCTGAAAGAGCCCGTCAATACAAACAACCATACATTTTGGTTGCAAAGGTGTTGTACTTTTGTATGGAACAGCTGTTTTTGTTCGCAATTTCGATGTTGGTCCCATAGCCAAAGTTGTTTTTAATTACTGGCACTTGCACACCTTGAAATATTTGTTATGGTTAAAAAATGGCGTATAATGGTGTTACGAAAGTCCGAAATTAAACTTAAGGGCATGGTTACACTACAATTATGTAACCCCTCTATAAAACAAGAAATTGTTTGAAACAATTTGCCAAATACCTAATTAGAATATAAAAAATGAGTAACAAGTTTCACAGCAATATTTTTTTTGGCAAATATAATACTCAGATTTCTATTGAGTCCGCTACAAAAATGCATTTGTATGGAACCTCAGATCATATAAGTAAAGGATCTGAGTATGAAACATACGTCACACCTTGAAAATAATTCCAATCATCACAGGTCATTACTTTAAATGATGATCGCATACATAATAATGATAGCTTCTCTATTACCTATTTATGAATTACATACCAACCATTAATGGAACTTGTGCAAATTTTTTGTAGGTAATTGAATTATTTTATTATTAATAGTTATAAAATGATAATAACAAATAACAATAATGTGTAATCTCTAATTTTGTATTTATTTTAAAAATGGGAATAATAAAATAAAAAAAATCAAGTGACCAGTTTTAATGTTAAAAGCATTAAAGGGTATCTACAGATAGTATTATTTTGCATATCAGGTACAGGGTATATTTGGGTTGTTTTAAAAGTGTAAAAATTAATTAGAAACATCCCATTCGTAGCAGTTCCTTAAAATTGGTGACAAATGACAGTGTGCACTGTGTTTAATGTTGGGAAGAAAACTTTCAATGGTTTTTATATACTGGGTGTAAAAGACATGAACAGTCAAACGAGAACCATCTATTCTATACATCAAAATAAGATATAATTCAAAAAAAAATATTGCTGGGAAATGACTTTTATGTTTAGGTGTTAAAAAAAATTGCAAATTGTACCGCGCAATGTAAAGGGCTCAACTCGCAAGCAACTCGCAAAACCGCGATAATTTTGCCGGACTTCGGCTCCGTTCGTTAGTGTCCGTGCGCATCGAGTGAGCTACATTGAACGCTAACGTTTTGAAGCCATTTTTTGTTATGAAATACTAAAAAAAAATGATAATGTTTCTTTGTACAATAATTAAGAAATAACGTAAAGAATACATTTTCATAAAAAAAATAAAAAAAAAACTTGACTTTGACCTTCACTAAAATCGTAACTATCAATTTCCCAGGTCTATGCCTGGGAAATTAATGTGGCAGTGAGCAGGAAAAAAAATTTATGATGGTGAGCAGAATACATGGTTCTCGTTTGACTGAATGAGAACCATGTATTCTGCTCACCATCATAACATTTTTTTTTCCTTTAGAATAGTCTAAAGGAAAAAAAATGTTATGATGGTGAGCAGAATACATGGTTCTCGTTTGACTGTTCATGTCTTTTACACCCTGTATACCTATAGTATTTACATACATACATACATGATCAAGTTGACAGTCCCAAGAGGGGTTGAACATAGAGCCCTAGGCATGATTTCGTTACGCATAAAGCCACATCCGCCACTATGGTCCATGCAGTGGCTCCAAATAGTGACAGGTTGACAGCCTGTCGCCTACATAAAAGGGGTACCAAACCTAGTGTTACAATCCTTCACTAAACAAACAAACAGGACAGATGTTGCACTCAAAATCATCTCAACAGTCCGGTATAGTACCTACTTAATTGGGAGAAATTCCATTGGTTAGACCCAAATTCTTAAAATTTTTTAATCTTAGAATTCTTTCAACCACCGTCTGTTAGACATAGGAGCCTTGGGGGAGTCAAGGCTCTCCAAATTGCCGGTCTATTCGCTACCTTTTTTTAACAGATGAAAGTGATGATCACCGAGTGAATTACATATCTATTGCTGTTTTTACAGGACGAGTGCCATAATAGAGTATCGTGTAAAACAGCAGTGGATATGTATTCAGCGGATTCCCGCGACCTTTACCAGATCGTCAGACCACCTTGTGGGACGCTACTAAACGCTGCGTCTCCCGATACGCGGCCGCTTTCGAGGACCTTTCCGCTCCAACGGCCGTTTGTCCTCGCAATGTGCCCTGCTCACTGCCACATTAGTTGGTTCGTTATTTGGCAGGGTTCGAAGTGATAATTATCTTTGATAATTATAAAGATAAATATAGGTTGATAATTATCTTGATAAGTGTAATCGAAAATAATTGCCACTTGTTATTTGTCGCATTCAACGACTGCATGTATCGGAACGCACCACTTAACGTCAAAAGCGGGGATTCCCCGCGTCGTCGGGTTTTCTTATCTAAACTGTCACTTTTTTTTTGTATAAGGCCGAAACAAAGAAATTCAAGTTGTTTTTAATACTTAGCTTAACTTGAGTTGTGTACAAAAATATAGAATAGATTGTTTCCTCAACATTACGTAATGCCACAAAATAGGGCTGATGTCTGTTTGATAATTATCGGATAATTATCTGATAGGGCGTATTTATCTTAATAATTTCAAACACTGCTATTTGGGCTATGTTGGTGACCTTCACAGATTTAATAATACAAGGAGATAGGCCAAGCCGGCGTTTAACTTGCGACAAGTGTATGCCGCTGATCGCCACACTCGGTCTTCCTATGAACTCGGCGATTCGACCAATCTCCTTAGATTGATATATCTGTGGTGACCTTATAGTTTTCCTGCAGATCTTATGAACACACAGAGAAACTTCGGGAATAGTCCTCTCCATTTCCCTTTGAGTGATCATGAGCCTTCTTATAAAGCACATTGTAAGAATTAGTAATAGCAAATGGTTTGCTTTTCACCAGACTAAGCGTCAAAAGGAAGAGTTATGATTTTAGCAGTCTAGTAAATATGTATTTTTGTTTGTATTTACGTATGTTACTCAGTGGAATAAGGTGCCAATCGATTCGTTATTAATGGTCCAAGTAACATAGGCTACATTTTAACCGACTTTAATAATAAGAAAAATTTTGCATATTAATAAGAGGAGACGATTTAACCTTCTAAATCCCCATTTTCACCAATTTAATTATTTTCTTTTTTTCCGTAGTTTGGTTACAGTTTTTAATTTTTTGTTTGTTTATCAAACATATAAATTTCTCTATCCCATTTTAGAAATAGAATAACATAAAATATCTCACTTGGATATTAAAAAAAAAAACATTGTTTTATCTAGCAACATTTTAGAAACAAGTGATAATTTTTTTTTAAAGTTATTTACAGCAACTGCACTCTGCCAGTGCAGTGTACACAGGAAGCCACGTGTCTCGCACTAGAAGCACTGTTGCAATATGCATGGTGAACCAATGCATTTAGTGGCTCCTCATTCATCCTTCTGACTTCTAGAGGCATAGCCATAACCTGAAATTTATAATTTTTTAGGTAAATTTAAAGATACTAAGGTAGGAATACTTTTTCTAGTGTACCATTTAAGTTAATTCAATTATATTGGTCGTAAAGGTGTTGTTGTACGGACGACAGCAGATTAGACTATTATAAAAACAATTATATTTCTTTCTTTACCCCTGTCAAATTTCTCAAATTGATTTTCAACCTTAAAACCGTACATTATAAAGCGCAAAACCTGATGTGCTGTTGACTGTACAATGGACAGCAAAACTTATTGGACAAGGCAGAATTAGAATATACTAACTGACATATTGGACATTATGCAATATTGTGGCTACAGTAAGTTTTATTTTATATTGCACATTATTATGTGTGCTAGATTGTATTTTAATGTTTACTATCACATAAATGTAGTACTTACAGTCTCAGCATTCTTTTCTCCTTCAGTTACAGTAGGCAAATTATCAAGATGGGTAATCTCTTGTCTATCTGTAGAACTACTTAAATTTTCAGATATTTTAAGGTTCACTGACGCCATATCCAAAATATTTGTAGAGTGAGGCATAGTTACATTAAAATTTAAGTTTCCAATAGGTCTGTTGTACATCTTGTTTGTACCCATGTAGTCAGATATGGCGATGTTCTCAAGAAACTTTTCATGAAGGCTATATAAATTCCGATAAGTGCATAGCATCATGTCTCTAGCTCTACACCTCTCTTCTAGAAGAAGTTTTATAGCTTGCTGTAGTTTGTCAGTTTTATCATTTAGTAACTTTTTACAGCTGGCCAGTTCTTCAACCATTAAACTAGAAAAAACATGTGTTATGATATAAACAATAAATTAATTATGTTATGATATAAAAACCAGACAAGTGCGAGTTGGACTCGCCCACCGAGGGTTCCGTACAAATTTGTATTTTTTTGTGGCATACAGCAGCAACAGGCAGCTTCAAGGGACCATAGACCTGAGTATATGGTTTTATTTTCAACTCAACTTGACAGACAACAAAGTGATCCTATAAAAGTTCCGTCTTTTCCTATTGAGGTACGGAATGGTAAAAATACTAATTATTTTAAATTAAGAGATGCGCTATTGCATAACCCAATTTGGTTGTATCCTATCTATAGCTTATTCTTATGTTCTTGTGATAACACATAAGGATACTTTATGAAGATATGGCAAGTCCAGTGGATCTAACACATTAATTTTTGAAATTCTACCATCATCAATTTTCCATAATTCATAGCAGATCTTAAGCAATTATGTTGCTTTTAAATAACAGACCCTTTAATCAACATAAAATCATTTCATGAATAGTAAAATGACTAATTTCGGTGATCGCAACTATCATTCAGGGAAAGTAATTGATATTTGCAATGCTAAGTAATTTAATACTTGCAAATGTGTTTGTTCATTAGGTACATACAAAAGGTGTACTTTTTAGATCCCCAGTTTGTAACACTTATGTTATTTTGGTTGTTAACTATTGGTGGTGATGTGAAATATTAAAGTTAAATACCTGCTTGCAAGGAATTTGCTTCTCCACACCTCACACTGACCTGCCAACCATTCTGTTTGTTCCTACAAATTATACAAAAAAAATATCTTTTAACTACCGCAACTAAAAATAAAACTTGGCTTGACTTCATTTGTACACATCTATAATATAAAAATGAATCGCACAATGTGTTGGTAAGCGCATAACTCAACAACGCCTGGACCAATTTGGTCAATTCTTTTTTTTAAATGTTCGTTGAAGTTCACGGATGGTTTTTATGGCGAGAAAAATTCGAATAATTGCCGGAAAAACCATAAAAACAGCCCTTTTCTTTTTCCCATACAAATGTTTTCTAATGACAGGACGAAGTCTGTCGGGTCCGCTAGTATAATAATATATTTCCACAATCATACCAATTATCAAGCTCAAATTAAGTATCATTAAGAACTTGTGTTAGAGATACTAGATAACAGACAGTTTTTAATATACATAATAATAATAATTTTAGATATTTTTCTAGCTAAACTTAAATAAATATATAAAAAACCATGACTCATCAACAAATATTTGTGTTCATTACAAAAACCATTGCCGCTAAGAGGATTTTAACCTGGACCGCTTGATGTGTACGCAGCTATACTGACCACTCCACCATGACGCAGTCTGGAGTGGAGTGGTACATAAATAAATACTGAACTATATTTTTTATTTCTTATTTTACGTTAATGGCGATCGCGACACAAAGATTACACATTGCGCCAATATCAAGTGAAAATGTACTTAAAGTCACTGACAATTGTACAGTAGATTGAGTTTAAAATGGAGTCTCTCAACACATGTTCTTGCAACAAGAACTCGGGAGAAACTCTATATTTTATTTATAACATTTTACTAAGAAGACCCTTCTCATAGCATGGGTGTGATAACAGCTGACTGAACCATATGCAGACCATGGGAACAAGGCCCACTCACATGGTGGCAAGAAACCACCCACAGCAGGCATTCCTAAGGAGTAATTCAGGCAGTAGGCCATAAACCTGCTAATACCTATACTAGTGTGGTATCATATCGGTTTTTTAAATAAGTGGGTAAATATTGAAAATACATATACCTGGTGAGTAGAGAGGTGTTGAGCAGAATTTAGCAAGGCATTTGCTAAATGTTTCTTATCTTCATTCAGAGACTGAACCTGAGTCTCCAAGTCCTCTCCCATTGAAGCCACTAACATAGTTTTTAACTCTTTATTGACCTATAAAAACATTCAGAGTAACCAAATAAAAGTCAAAGAAACCTCTACCCCAGAATAGTTCTGTTTTTGAAAGTTTTCAATAAGCAAGCAATTATTTTGGTGATTGTACAATACAATTTTATCAAAAAGCATCTAATCTAATATGTCTCAAGCATCTAATCTAATAAATCTAAATGAAAATGTTAGTTGTTGCAATAGGTATTCTATTAAATTGCAGTCTTGAATTGAATGATAATATACATAAATAATGTAAACCTGAACTTGTTGCTTTAGTTGTTCTTTTAGTGCATCATTTTCTTTGGAAAGCTGGTCAATTTTCTTCTGCATCTCTTTCTTTTCTGGATATTCCACAACACTTTCAGTATTTGGCTTTTCACCTGTAGAAGACAGCTTGGGGCGAGGTTTATATTCATTGAGATTTGTATTCATTTGTGACATCTGTGATATAAGAGTATTTATATCCATGTTGTTTTTAGATTTTTTAGCTCCTTTAGATGTGGTTTGAGGTGTAATGGGTTTGACAGCAGCTGCATAAGGCTCATATGGAACAAATTTGGGGCTTTTAGAATGTATATGTGTCTTTTTCTTTTCCGATCGTATAAAATTAGTTGGATACACTTGCACAAGTCTGCCAGAAACTATTGTCGCTTCTTTTGTATTTGCTTTTGAAGAGGGTCTTGAAGATTGTTCCGTGGTTGGTTCATCTGATTCCATACCGTCGCCAGCAGTTCTAGTTTTACTCATTATTTCTGCAACACAAGTTTTTAGGGTCATGTTACGTGAAATGAAGAGAAATGCAAGAATTAAAATTGATAATCATTTGGTGAAATCATAGTAAACAACGTGTACTTGGATGAAATGGTGAAAGTTTCTGCATATTTTCCATAGTCTTCGTTGTTTCTGGATTGTCTTTAGGAAAACAATTTTTATGCACTTGTAAATTGTATGGAAAAGTAAGAAATAAAATGTAGGTTTAGTAAGTAATTTCATTAATGGCAAAGGTTTTTTAAAAACATTTTGCCAGCGTCACGTCAGCTGTAGATACAGAATAAAGAAACGGTTCATGTTAATTAAGTTTCATGACAAAAACGGAACGGATTTTTTTTTTTAAACTCAACCTGAAGCAAAGGAAAAATAGGGAGCACTACTAGAATAACTGCAACTACATATATAACTACCTTACACTAGAGAAAAACTGTAAGTAATATGCCTAGAAACAACTAAATTTTGATATCATTATCAGTTATGAAAGAGGAAATCAAATTGATGGATGTTGGGTTTAGACTAGATAAAATAATATCGATACTAGTGCAATGAGTATTTGTTTTTAACCAATGAGTCAAACAACTTTTGGTGATTATACTTTGAACATGAAAAGAAGATATGATTAACGTTACCTTCACTGAGGCCACACTCGCACAGTGAAGAATTGAGAATACGTAACTCCTTGAGGTGGTAAGGTAAACAGCAATGACCGAAACGTAACCTGGCGACTATTGAAGAGATTTTTCTGCTTACTCGAAACTTGAAAAACCAGGGGGGCTATTCGCTAACTTTTTTTGACAGTTGAAAGTGATGATCACTGAGTGAATTACGTATCCATTGCTGTTTTTACGCGTCAAGTTCCATAATAGCGTGTTGTGTAAAACGGCAATGGAAGTGTAATTCACACGGTGATCATCACTTTCAACTGTCAAAAAAGTTAGGGAATAGGCTTAGGAAATCAACAATTTTCTATTTCTCATTTCTCTGTCAGACAGACCACAGATTAGAAAGAATATGTCACAGATTAGAGAGTATATGTCTAAAGGAATCTGTCTCATATAGATTCGTGATCTGTCTACGGTATTAATTAGTTTGTCACCCGTAAGAAACGTCAAAGTTTGTTTAGCAATCGAGTTGCTGGCCTTGAAAAAACCGGCCACGCAGTGAGGGACAAAAAATGATTCTCTTTGTCTCTTTTTTTTCATCAGCCACGCGTATATGACCATCCTTTTCTAGTGTAAGTGAAATAAAGAATATCCAGCAGTCTATAGTTTTCTCTGTCTACGGTTTGATTGAATGGTTAAAAAGCAGGAAAACGTATTAGGATAGGTAAAACAATAATGGTTCAAGTTTGAGCCCAAAAAGCTTAGATTATCAAGTTCTAAATTGGTCTGAGATCTAAGCCAAAAAATTACATGTCCTTTCTACGAAACTTTCTTCCACAGAGCATTATTGGATTCTTCGCAGTCTTAGATTTTAAGAGGTACTACCATAGATATAGGAAACTGTAGATCGGTGATATGAAAGAGCATACTAACGCGTATATTAGAGCGCGGTAGATAGACGAGACCAATGTAACGCAGGCGGCCTAGGTAGGTCGGACTGTCAGTCACATAAAAAAGACAGTAACTGCAGTACCTACTATTTTTCACGCACACGTGTGCATAACATTCACATTGGTGCATTTTTTCGTAGTCGATTTGCCTATCTATGAACGTCAGTAATAATAAATCTATGGGTACTACCTTAGATTAATCTCAGGGTACTTACACTTATTAAAGTTAATTTAAAAATAAGAGGATCTCTCAAAGATAGGTCTACAGACAGTTATTGTCTAGTTGGATCTTGGGCCTTTCGCTACGTTAAGCGTGCGCATGCGGTGGGTGCACGGAGCGGGCGGCTCAGGGCCTCCGACGCGGGTCAAGTGCACGCAGCGGGCGTCTGCCTCATTGAATTTTCAATGACACTGGTACAACTTTACGCGCCCACTCCGTGCATCCGCCGCGCGTGTTAACACCGCCGCACGAGTCCGTGCCCGTTAGCGCTACTCACTAACTTTAGAAATCTTTCTGAACACTGTGCTTCTTAAGCACATTACAGTGTAACAATCACAAATAAAGGACTGATTCAATGCAGCTATGCCAACCATAACCATATAGCAAGGGCTATACAAAACCAATACTGAATGAAAAAATAATTGTAAATAAAACCCAGGCAATAAGTATTTATTGCAATAAATTAACATAAACTAATTAACTAATTAGGCATTCAAGGTAGATTCTAATTCTCCATTTGCTTGTAGCTCTTTAATTATATCAAGGCCCCCAATAAGTTCCCCTTTCACATACAATTGTGGATATGTTGGCCAATCAGAATATTCTTTTAGACCTTGACGTACTTCTTCATCTGATAAAATGTCAAATGTTTCATATTGAACACTGAAAAATAAAAGTATTAGTTAGAAATAACAACACAAAAAAAATTATAACAGATTTAACTCGTACGGAGCTCACGGTGTCATTAGGTCTTGCTGTGTGGTGGTTTGCTTGAGTTTTAATAATTTTAATTACTGGATCCCAAGCAGGTGGTACAGCCCAACCATCTTCTCTATTGAAATTTGGGTGTTTCTTTATTTCAATAGCCTAGCGCAACATCCTTGGGATGTATCGATGTTCCTTGGCGAGAATGTGTGGTTTATTGAATCTTATATAATGATTGGGCCCTTCTTGCATATGTTCACACACTGCAGACTTTGTTTCGCGCCTATGTTTTATGTCAGCTATATGCTCCTTCACCATGTACTATGCTCATGGTGTATCTAATGACACTGTGAGCTCCGTTTGCGTGAAACGGAACACTCCAAATTAATAATTAAAGTGACGGTAGATTTAACTATTTCATAAAATTTGACAACCTACATCTTTAGTCATCCCGTGACCACGAACGCTGAAAAGTGTTACGAAACGTCGGGCAATAATATCATCATGTAAAATCTAATTACACGCAAGTTAAATCCGTAAAAGTTGTTTTATTTATAATGTGTAGTGCTCGCGCAAATCTAAGAGAACATTACATATAATTGTGTCTGTGCATCTACTATTTCATTATGTCCATACTATTGGGTAAAGAGTTAATACTATTTTTTGCCTATTCCATTGTGTCTGTGCATCTAATATTCCATTATGTTAATTGGATATACCCAATTACCCTAATATTATCATTTGATTAATTACTTAAGAACAAAACACAAGATTACTTAAGATTTTTTACATGTTTCACTTACCCAGTTCCATTTAATATTTGTATAAGAGTCCTAGTAAATCCACATCTTGGTGTTTCCCTTGTGCCTTTTATGAAAACCATGACATTATGTTTGTTAATGAGAGCCTTCAATCTTTCTTCAAGTTTCTGTGGGGAGGATGCTACAGGAACTCCTTTACCAAGACTATGTGATTTCACTTTTGAAGTAATTTGGCCAGCATCAGCACCATCAATTCTATCAATTTGTATTCCACTTTTGAATAATATCACTGTTGGCACAGAGTCAATCTGAAATATAAATGAAAATGTTTAGTTTCTCTTCGGAATATACTTTTTAGAATAATGTCTGTCTGTTTTAAATAATTCAAGGTGTGAAAGTGCCAGTCAATACATATAACCTTAGTTAAGGGACCATCATCGACACTGCAAAAAAAAAAAATGCTGTTTCATACATTTTGGTTACATAGGTGTTGCACTTTTGTATGGAACAGATGATTTTTTTTCGTGATTTTGTTGATGGTCCCAGCAAGAGTTGTTTGTATTGACTGGCACTTTCACACCTTGAATTATTTAAGATGATTAAAAAAGAACGGCATATAATTGAAACTAATCGGGATTTGAAGTTTATACAATTTTCAAAGGACAATAGACAAATTACCATTATGTGGCTATATGCTTATTTGTAAATATACAGTACTATAAAAAAAGTTATATACTCCATGAGAGTTTAAAATATAATATAATACTGTATATTGAACTTGTATTTACCTTATATTGTAGAGAGATTTCGGAAAGGCTTTCCGCGTCACATACAGCAAATTTACTGCCACTTGTTTGTATTTCTGGAAGCTTGGAGAGTTCTTTTAAAACGTCAGTTACTTGCCCACATTGATCAGCCCAATTCGCAGAAAAGTGTACTACAGTTAAAGATGGTGCCCTGACAAAAATATAGACAGATATTACTTATCTTTAAATAAAATCTAATGAATATCAAGTCTATATAACCACCAACTATACTTCTAGAGTATAAAGTTATATGATAGATGTAGTAGTTAGAATAGAACTATAATAAAAAAAATATTTTAATTCAAAAGCAGGACTTACCTTGTAAAATTTACAAAGTGTTCGTTTGTATCTAAAGTAGCGACAGACATTTCCGAAGATATTGAGGTTATTCACTTATATAATAAATCCACAGTCTAGGTGCTATATAGTAAAAAGGCAGGCTTAAATTGAATAAATTGTAATTAATTCAGTAATATGATAATTCTATTGAATTTTAATAATTTAAATAATAGAGTACCTATCACAAGGTACTGACAAGTAATAAAAATTACCACGAAATGACAAATGAGTGAGCACAGATTAGAAAGAAAATGACAATTCATGGTATGTGGCACAGACTAGTTAGAGATAGTTACAGTCTAACACAATGACGTAGGAATTCCTACGTCATTGGTCTAACACTAGATATAAGATATTTGTAACTAACAAACTGGGCCACAAAATAAACTTTATTCTTATTATTATTATAAGGGGAAGGCAAAGAAATCTAGCCCAAAGAGCCACGTCTTCACTATTTCTCTTCTTAAATCTTATCTTTTCATTATCATTTGGCCATAGCCATATCATTTGGCAGTTTCTTTTTTCTTTGAGCCTTATCTTCAATTTGAAATTTCTTCTTTTTTGGTGTTTGCATCAAAATATTTGTGTGGGGTAACACATTTTCATACATCCAGCAGACAAACTTGACAAGAAATTCATGGCAGACTTCGTGATGGCGACTGATGAGGTGAAAAAAATCAAATCAAGAAAGGATGAACTAAAAAGAAAAATACTGAAGATATGTATGAGCTCGATCCCTTTACCTTCTCTAAATAGGGAGAATATAAAAATACTCGATGAAATTAAAAAACAAGTAATTTCTTTCATTTCTATACGAAGTATCTCTAACTAGTCTGTGTTAAAAAAAAAAGATTGAATCTAATTTTTTTTCTTCATTCATTGCGCGAAGGATCTAATTAATTTTTAGGTTACTTGAATAAAAATATGAAATTGTGTTTGTTTTAAAGAAATTTATATATAAAGTATTTATTTACTAAAAATGGCCACCATATCTTCTGCCCCAGCACCCGGCATGCAACAGATAGACCTAACCAAATTGAATCTTCCACAGTTGGCGCAGTTGAAACAGCAATTAGACCAAGTACTTTCTTAGTTTTGCACTTAAATTTTTTATTATACATATATAAACTGTAACTAATAATCACATACTTGTTTTTAGGAATTAAATGTGTTTCAAGATTCTCTCCAGACCCTAAAAATAGCACAGGGTAAATTTGCGGAGTCTGGGGAAAGCGTGGAAAGAATCACACCCCAGACCAAAGGCAAGACAGTGTTAGTACCATTAACTGGATCTATGTATGTTCCTGGCGTAATTGTAGACACAGATAATGTAATAATAGACATTGGTACTGGTTATTATGCTCAAAAGGTAAAATAAATTATATAAAAAAAATGTGTAAAAGTTTAAAAATTCTTTTCCTGTTTAAAAATAACTCATTATGTTTTTCAGGATATCGAAGGAGGTAAAGATTATTTCAAACGGAAAGTGCAATTCGTTACGGAACAAATGGAAAAAATTCAAGCACTTGGACTTGAAAAGTCTAAGGCACGGGAAGCAATATGCATGATGCTAGAGATGAAACTTCAGGCTCAAGCTCAGGCGCAGAAACCTTCATCATCATAACACAAGACTGCAGTATTAATATATTTGCTTGATTTTCTGTTTCTCCTGTTCTAATGCAACCATGCTTTTGTACAGGCGATCATCCAAGAGTTGGTATCCATGTGTGAAATAAACTATCATTGTTGATAGATGTTCTGCATTAAAAAATTTTTGCTAAGGATTTGTATATCAAATTGTGTTCATAGAAAACATATTTCTTGCCTAGATCAAAACTGTTTAATCTCAAATTGAGGTATTAGAGTAGCAAAATTTCATGACATGATTGTATTGTGAAATAATAGGCTTTTGTCATATGAAAATTATAAATTCTTATTTTTCTGTATAGGTCTTTTTATAGTTTAGACAGGTTTATGACGTATTGTCTAAGCTTAGCATGTAAAAACTGCATAATATCCTCATTGCAACTTTTAAGACCTATATGTCCCTTTTAGTGAAATAGACTTTTTAATAACAATAAACTCAAAACGTAAAAGTGCACTGTATACAAAACTGTCATGTATTTATGACATTTTAATCATATTTTATTTATGGGTTTCAAATCTATTATATGTCAGGGTTTCCCAAACTTCGGTCCGGGGTACATAAAATGGCTTTCTGGCGAGCGAGTTGCGTGAAAATAAATGCAGAGAAAGAGATTAGTCGCGATTTCTAAATTTGAGCCCAGTTTAGATAAGCTATGAAAAGAATGATAAGCCATAAACGCAATGACATTTATTTTTGTGGGTACTTATTTTCCAATTGAAATTAGAAATGTTATATAAAAGTATTCTGATAATTGGCAAGGAAGAGGGTTGCAAAAAATTGGCAAATTCGTAAGGATGTCACAATAAAAATAAGTTTGGGAAGCCCTGGTGATCAGTATTTATTTTTTAACACAACTATCAAAAGAAATAGGAAGTATACATACAGTTGTTACCTATTTTTTTAATTTTAGACAGTTTTTATTGATTTTCTCAAAATTGTCATTTATGTTGCAATGGCGATATTATATAAAATCACAATATACTGTCCATAATTTGAACAAAACTGAATACTTACCATACTTACCATTGTTTGAAAACTTTTAGATTAAACCATGAGTACTGTAAAAATCAAGTTTCAGTAACTTCTATTGTTACCAAAATCTCCAAATTTCGAAAAATCCCTGTTGAATTAGCTACTATTGTCTTGGATGTAAAACTATTTTAATCACTATGTTATTATTTATAATTTAAATAATGTGCAGCCAGATTCTGTAACATTTAGAAAACATGAACCGGTACCAACTTCTATCTAACTGTGGGATTCCAACAGAACATTGTTTTTATTGTAACTTGCATTTTTATTGATCACAAAATACTTTATTTATGTTATATAATAATACTTTCTTTAAATAATAAAATAAATTAATAACAGCGTTTCCTTCTTTCACTTTAGTCCTAGTATCTAGCGATTGGCTTCCACCTACTACAATTTTGCAGGTCAGGCTACAGAAAATTTAATGGGTAGGCAGGTTAGGAAGGTAGGTAGGTACTTCTGGAGCCCCGCGTACTTTGACAGGAGGCCAGTGGGTAAATTCATGGTAAATTAAGAGCTTGACTTGTATAGAAACGTGAATAGCGCCCCTAGCGGAAATAGCGCAAATCATGTTTCTCATACAAAATGAGCTCATAACGCAACTACATAAATAAACTACAATAGTATCGTATTTTATATTAAAAAACTAACACTACGGGTACAGGCCTTCCCACATTCGGCGAGTGGGTCATAATACCGACCACGCGGGACCAATTCTGTATTTAATCAGCAGCCGAGACCAATGACTTATCGTGCGTTCAGATCGACGGAGGAACACTACAGTTTTTGTACGGTTACCCATCAAAGTTCTGACCTGCGCAAAGCTTCTGATAAGCAAGATCATTTAGGGTTGTAATAGTAGATACATTATGATACAAGTGAGCTTAGTTGTTCATTACATTCGAAGCTGTGAAGCGATATTCGCTACCCACAATGGTAGCGAATACCGCTGTAATTTGAATAAGCCTTAACTCCGCCGAGTATTTTCTTGAAATAACGATAGCCGCGATCTAAATTATGGATATTTCGTATATCCAGATATGAGAAATGTGGTTTGTAGCGAGTCTGTGCATCAAGATTTGGTTTGACGCGATTTCGTGCACCGAGATTTGGTTTGTCGCGATTTGTCGCACTAACGTGCATCGAGATGGCGTACTTGTTTCGAACTTAGGTACCTATTACCTATCTACACTCAGATTTTTATTTTGATTATTTAAAATTGTTCGGAGTGGATTTTGTGCAGTGAAAATGGTGTTATTTGGATGCATAGGTAAGCATCCGTGTTGACGACCAGTTATAAGGAATTATTAAAATAAAAGTACCTAGGTACCTAATGTGACTGAGTCATCGAGGAGAGACAAGGGGACGTAATTTCCCCGAAATTGTTTACAAATGCAATGGAGGATATGTTCAAGACGCTACACTGGAAAGGACGGGGCATCAATATTAATGGAGCATATATCTCTCACTTGCGATTTGCAGACGACATCGTTATCATGGCAGAAACGCTGCAGGACCTACAACAAATGCTGAATGACCGTTCATCTGCACACGGCCTCGTTGAACATGACCTTGAACCGGAACCCATTGTGGTGCACGGCGCCGCCCTCGAAGTTGTTCAAAAATATGTACCTATACCTCGCGGCGGGCAGTCATTGCAGTTAGATAAAAATAACTTCGAGGATGAGGCACATGCTGCACAACCCAACTGGATTCTTCTTCTGTTCAAGAAGAATCCAGTTGGGTTGTGCAGCATTTGGAAAACTACGTCAAGATTTCTCATCGTCGATCCCACAATGCCTTCAATCAGTGCGTCCTACCCGTTATGACTTACGGAGCTGAAACGTGGACACTGACGGTACGGCTGGTCTACAAGTTTAAAGTCGCCCAGCGGGCTATGGAAAGGTCTATGCACGGAGTTTCTCTTAGGGATAAAATCACAAATGAGGTAATCCGGTAGAGAACCAAAGTTATCGACATAGCCCACCGAATTAGCAAGCTAAGTGGCAATGGACCGGCCATATTAGCCGCAGAACCGACAACCGTTGGGGTAAACGAGTTCTTGAGTGGAGACTGCGTCTCGGTGAACGTAATGTGGGACGCCCTCAGGCCAGGTGGAGTGACGATTTGTGCAGGGTGGCTGGCAGGAGCTGGACGCGAGAAGCCGAAAATCGATCGAAGTGGCGAACATTTGGAGAGGCCTATGTCCAGCAGTGGACTGCGATAGGCTGATGATGATGATGAATGTGACTGGTGCAACATTGACAATTTTATAGTGGGATTTCCAGGTCATTCGTCTCCATAATGAGATTTGTTGCCATGCATTTATGTATATTCTATGCCTATGATCTAGGGAGTGCTTGGGCGTTTCAAAAGGCAGGTCAAAAGGTCGAAGATACCCCTAAGGACGAGTAGGCAAAGTGTTTTACTCAGTTGTTCCTCAGCGGTATTGATGTGAATGGACACTATTTTGAAAAAATATAATAAAACTAATAACTAAACTTGCTAGTTTGCTTAGTTTATGATTTCCTAAGAACTTTCAGTTTGACCCTCCTATAAGCGACCTTTTCCAGATAACCTTAGGATGGGGACAGGAAAGGTTAAAATCAATAATAATAATAATATATTTCCACGCTCATACCAATTATCTAGCCCAAAGTAAGTATCATTAAGAACTTGTGTTATGGATACTAGATAACGGACATTTTTTTTATATATACCTACAATATTTTTATAAATAAACTTAAATAAATATATAAACAACCATGACTCGTCAACAAATAGGTACTCGGGTTCATCACACAAATATTTGCCGCTACCAGGACTCGAACCCGGACCGCTTGATGTGTAGGCAGCTATACTGACCACTCCACCAAGAAGGTGTCGAAAGGTAGTCATTGGTTTACCGCCTGATACCCATAAGTTATGATCACAGATTTAATAATACAAGGAGATAGGCCAAGCCAGCGTTTAACTTGCGACAAGTGTATGCCCTGTGGGCATACATTTCCGCCACTTCGCCTTCCGATAAAGTCAAGTGAATACGTAACTCAGCGATTTGACCGATCTCCTTTGCGGCTGTGCTTAACTTTCATCGCTTCGCAGTCCTTAAGACGCGCGCAGTGAAAATGGGGTGCAAAATTTGTATGGAAATCCGTCATTTTTAAAGTAAAATCCATAAAAATTGGTGTATGGCCTTTCAGTACGAACTTAAGATATTTTTAGGATTTTTGAAAATTCAAATGTAAAAAAGGTATGGAAGTTTGTATGGAATTCTGTCATTTTTTAAAGTAAAATCGATGAAAATTGGTTAGAAGAAATAACAAGAAAATTTAAATGCTGACCGAAATAACTATTATTAACTAGCGGACCCAACAGACTTCGTCCTGGAATAATTTTATTTTTGCGTTTACAAACGCGTAAATATAATACTAGAAAAATGCACTGAAAAAAATCGACTTGCCTCAGGCGGGACTCGAACCCGCACCTTCCACAATCCGGGTGGACGCGTTAACTGTCATAAAGAAATTATTCGAACTTTTCTCGCCGCAAAAAACCATCCGTGAACTTCAACGAACATTTTAAAAAAAGAATTGGCCAAATTGGTCTAGGCGTTGTTGAGTTATGCGCTTACCACTCAGAGGCTTACCAACACATTTTGCGATTCATTTTTATATTATAGATTATAAAAATCGCGGGCAAATTATAGTTATATTTCATAAAGCTAGTTTCAATATTTTGTTAGTTATTAAGGTTTTTGATTTCAACCGAGCCGCCTTCTGTGCGGCCCAGTGTTTTATGCAATTATTTATTTTCCTCTTAATTTTCCCAACTGCAAAATAAAATGTCTAAATCGTTAATTAGGTACATGATACAACACAAATTGAGTTTTTATTGTTTTACCCGTCAAGAAATCGGATATTAATTATTCCTATTAATGAATTATCTCATTAAATCAGATAAACGTTTATCACATAGTGTGTAGGTACTATAAATTTAAGCTATATTTTTCCTGATTATTAATGGTGTACAATAAACATTATTCTATTCTATATTACGGCCAATTTTATAGTGTTGTGTAAACCTATACTCTGTTAATCAGGAGTGTTTTAGCCATGATTCAAAAATATTTATTCAGCTATTTGAAGATCATCAGCTCTTTTATAGTCTGGGGATCTGAATAACCTCCACAGGTCTGTAAATCATCTGAACTTAGAATGCTTAACTCCTAAGCAAATTACAGGAGAGGTGCTGTGTTTAAGCTTTTTATCCGAAATAACCTTAAGCTCGATAATACTGTGGTAATAACATAATATTTTAAAGTTTCTTCTTAATTTTTTACTCAATCTATCTACGGTACATTTGTAGTTTCTTTGCTAAATAAAATATTTTGAATGACAAATTGACCAATAGATATTTTCAGCACTGTAAGAAAACGCCCTTTAAGCACCACTTTTTTCGTATTATAATTAAACTCTAGTGTCTCGCTAAGTTTTTATCTGTGAATGAGCACGGAAAACACTCTAGAATATCATACACATTTCATAGAAAAGGACAAGAATTCACTTGAGTTAGTTTTATTCATCTTTGCGGTCACATCCTGACGCTAGGTAGGTATCACAAGCATATTATTTATGTTTATAATTTCACCGCCGAGTCTGTAGTGAAAAATATACTTACAGATTGTGATACTGTTATCACTAATAGTACTGTAGATTACCACATCATTTTCATCATTAACGTGCTTGCCCTGCTCCCGGTTTTATTCGGGATCGGAGCTTAAACTAATATAAACCCTTCTGGATCAGCCCTCATCTCAACACTAACATCCTACGTTGGCATACCATCTTTCACACAGTCTAATCCAAATTTTCTTTGGTCTTTACTATGCTCATCATCTCTTCTCATTACCTACATGCCCATACCATGCCAATTTTGTTACCACTTAATCTGTCCAGTAGCTGCAAAACAGTAGCAGACGCTACTGGTACTACTGTCAAACTTCCTCGATTGTTGTACTTACTAGATAATTCCTCCTTGTCTTGTTACTCCATACATCTCTCATAACATTCGTATTTCAGCCCAATTGCTTTTAATCAGTAGACTTTGAACTTGAAAATTATTCAGAATGACAATGACGGGTAGCCTGCAGTTGTTTCCATCCTGATAACTTTAAAACTACAGACCAACGATATTTGATATGGTGACAATTTTCTAGATAATGAAGTAGTTGGAATTCAAATCCATGATGTTATTGATACAGAACGATCCACACAGGAATAGTAATAAAATAGACAAAAGACTTGTGACACCAAATGATTTATTTTTTTAATAGGCCAAAATGATAGCGCTGATATCTACAGTATCATGACTTACTTTAAACTATAATAATAATTATTATATACATCTATAATTATATCTTATAGTCACAAAATAATAATAACTAAATAAGGCAACGACTATTCCTTAAGTTTGTAAACAACTTCTATTTCAAAGACAAAAATAACTTTTATTATTCAAATATTTCTTAACGTGAACACGTGAAAAGTTGTTTGGATATATAAGATAGATAGATTTAATTACTATTAAGTAATAAGAACAGTGATATCAGCTCTGAAAATTATACAGTCATTATACATTCAAGGTTTTAAATGGTATTACTGTATCATAGCAGGTCGTTATGTCTATAGTTCGAAGACATTGCAAGTAGGTTGTACATTACATTATGTATAATCGGAGCTTTACATATATGTCTTGTAAGTTTTTATGTATTAATGTTAATGCCATTGCTATATTATTATGGAGCCAGTATGCGAATATTGTTGACGACGTTAAAAAAATCTCTATAACATTTTAAATACCTAGTAACGCGGATTTGAGATATTATCTAGTATTGACTGATATCAGCACCTATATTTAAAACGTGTACACCATATCAGTAAAAATAGTATAATGGAAAGTAATTACTATCGTATTTATTAGTATTTACATTTTATTACATACATCCTTAATTTAATGTAACGTTTTAATAATATCGGTACAAATAAGATAACCAACTTATGTGTTCCATCCATCGCCTTTGGCAGAAATAAACACTTCTACTCCTTGTCTGAATTCGACATCTTACTTTCCATATTTCGTTTAATATATAAATAAACATAGCACTTTACAGTGTTACACGAACAGATCACTCGCCTGTTCGGCGAAGTCCTTATCTCAAATGGTGTAGTATTCAGGAGCGAAATCGTTAGCCAGGTTGCTGAGGAAATGGAAATCCGAAGAAGAGTTGGAGTTATCGCCGGCAGGAGTTGCATGCGTAGCCTCATAAAACTGTTGGAAAGAACCGTAACCATCTCCGCACTCTGTGGCGTTGCTACTATAACCTTCACTAGCACTGGCTTGAGAACCACCAGTCGCATAGTTACCAGCTGTGCTGCCTTGTTGAGCAGCATATGCAGTAGCGTCGTAATACGCATTCTTCGTATATTCAGTCCCATGAGCAGTTTTCTGTCCTTCACTTCCGTAATAAGTATGTGCATGTTCATGTTGTCCATCATGATAGTGATAATTATAATGATTATTAGGATAGCTCATATGTTCCCCATAGGCTTGCGATTGATCGTAACCAGGATGAGTGTATCCAACTTGATCTTTCCCATAGGTTGGGTAGCCATAATTTTGATACATTTCGTGAGGGTAAGATTGTCGCGATCCTATACCATTAGTCGGTCGGGCAGGTGATCCATCTTGCTGTCGTGCGTGAGCTTGCCCTCGAGAGTATGCATGCTGATCAGCTCCTTGCAATGCTGATCCATAACTTTCGTAGTTTCTATTACTTTGTGGGTATTGAGCTAATTTTCCAACGAATTGTTTTGAATCCATTCGGAAATCAGGATGAGGTACAAATTGACCAGGAGGTGCATTTCCTCTTATTACATACGGGGGCATAGCATTTGGAACCGCTTGAGGATGGGGCACTCCCGGCGGTGCATTGGGAGGTGACGGTCGAGGATAATGTCCGAGCGGGCTTTGGTGCATGCTTGAAGGCGTTCCAGGAGTTGAAGAAGGTGTTAAACTGACAGATGAAAACTTGGCACCATCTGGCAAGCCCGCTATTGGCCCCAGACCATCTTTCGAAGATGATGGTGATACTTTGCATGTGGTATCGAGAGAAGGCGATCGCTTTCTAGATTCTTGTTTGATTCTCTTGGCTAAGTTTCGTGGTGCAGGGGGAACAGATGTGGCTGGAGGATGTGCATCTCTGGAGTCATCCTCAGCAAGTTTGTCGAGTGAAGATGATGAGGCAACGCTTGAGGCTCCATCGCTTGCAAAACTGTTGTTATTAGTTGCACTAGGCGTGTTATTGTTTCTTGTTCTTGAAGCGAGTTCTGGTAATTCTTCGGCAGGGGAGCAGAGAGCACCCGGAGGCAGTTCGCAACCCTGACAGCTTTTCTTGCCTGATAATGGGCCGTCATCGTCTAAAAACTTATCAAGTCCTGTTTTAGAACTTTTTCCACCTTCAGAAGTTGTTGAATCTTTATCGTCACCATCTTCGCTTTTACTCAAAGTTTGTCTCTTGTGTTTCATTCGTCGATTTTGAAACCAGACTTTTACCTGCAATAGAAAACGTTCAAGGCTTAGAATTTTTATTTTGACTTTAAATATAACTATCATAAACAAGCTATAGTTTTGTCGTCGTAATCGAAAAAATCGTTGGGATTATGTAATTTAATTTAGTAGGTTTGTTTAAGGGCAGGTACCCTTGCTATGATGCTTTACAATACTTAGAATTATTAATACTAAGGTCGTACCAACCTGTCGTTCAGTCAGATCTAGCGAGGCAGCGATTTCTATTCGTCGAGGCCTACAAAGATACTTGTTGAAGTGAAATTCTTTCTCTAATTCAAGGAGCTGAGTATTCGTGTACGCCGTTCGCAGTCTCCGTGGCAGTCCATTTTCTGTAACAAAAAAGAAATAAACAATTGTTACAAAAAAGATAAATGTGAAATGTTTTAGATAAATCTAGAATGTACTTTGGCTGTAGATAATTTATTTACATTTCCGTTTTGCAAACGCATCATAATATCAAACAGAATAGTTTGTTTATTATGTGATTCTGAGCTAAGTGTTAAAAAAAATAATAGTAAAACATAGTTAGATAAGAGTAAAGGTGAAATGTGATTTTATTCCTTCACAGATTTGGATTCGTTACTCGCAAGAACATTCTTACTTCTACGTATAATTATTATAGCAGAAGTTATAATTAATTTGATAGAGAGCTATTCCTGGAAGCATTCAATAACAGGGTTGCGAGGTTCGCGGGTGCGCTTTCCTTTAATGTAATAACTTGATCGCATGTCAGAGCACCGCCCTTGACGCCATTGTGTCGAAACGTTGTTCTTTTTATTTTACCTCAATATACGAATTGGAATTCGAAATTCAAATTACAAAAGGGCGGCGAATAATGGGGCGATCGCGTTCGTGTGATGGTTCGTGGGCATTCGCAATGACAGTTTGGAATTCTTTATTGTTATTGGAGTAAGGTTTAAATTGCCTCGAATAAAACTTGTCGTGTCTGGTGGGGTTGGTAGTTGATTGACGTGGCTCGTCAGCTCTCGCGTACGCCATTGGACAAGAGCAGCTGTCAATCAAAAAGTGCGGCGCCCTCGTTTCCGCTCGAATGCACAGGCCGGCCTTCTTGTTGTTGCGTGTAGTGCTTTAAAGTCCTATTGTTTGTCATTTTCACATATTTATTCCCTTACAAAGGCCAATGTCTTGTCCATAAAGTTTACATTCAGGGGTGCATTGACTCTACATTAGAAGTCTTTCGTCATGTGACGTCAACTAATTCGACGACTTCATTAAATATTTATATAGTGTTAAACTGCACTAATATTTTTTAAAGATTACTGTAGGTACTATTTGCTAAATAGGTACGTAAATATTATATCAGTGTAATTTCTTAGTCGGCACTTACCAGCACCGACCGGCGCGTTCCCTACAAAGGCATAAAAACACCAGCGCTGACCTGCTACCGCTGCCTGCGCTGACTAAGTTTAAGTTGAACCAAGCAAAATACATTTACAAAATTAGCGTGGACGAATATCGTACGCGACAAGAGATTAGAGAGAGAATAATAATAATAAATTATACGTATGTTGATAAGCAGCAAATCTAAGTTCTTTTTTTATGTTACGAGATGGCAAACAAGCTTGCGGCCCACCTGATGTTAAGTGGTCACCACCGCCTATAGACACTTGCAATGTTAAGTTTAAATCACTTAACAGCGCAAGTGCGTTCGCCATCCTGGGGACTAAGATGATATGCCCTCCATGCCCAGTAATTACACTGGCTACCGTTCCCTTCAATCCGAAACACACGAACTGCTTCACGGCAGAAATAAGAAAGGCGGTGGTACCTACCCAGACGACCCTACATATGGATTTACCACCTAGTAAAATTTTCTGTTTCATTTCTATTTGTCAATAGCTATTACTAAGATATGCAAACCTGTAGTTCCATGTTTGATAATTAATATGGGGTGTGCAGACACAAGTGGTATAAGTAGTAAATTATCAGTGTACTGGACCCGAAACTCGATAGCCCTTGTCCAGCCACTAGAATTGTTATGAGACTGGGTGCCCAAGTACACTGCATTACACAAGCGCTTATCTGTTAAAGTAAAATAATAATTATAATTTAACTATGTGGGTGGAATATACAAAAAAGCAAGGAGTATTTATATTATCTATGTTGTTACTTTTTTTAAGCGCTCTCTTTAAGACATCCTTCGGATAATTATGGTATTATAATAAAATATGGAATAAATTTGAAATTTTCTCTTGGATAAGAAACGAACCAATCATAGAGCTTTATTCAACGCAGTGGCATTGAATAGAGCTCTGTGATTGGTTCGTTTTTTATCCAAGAGTCGAGAGATCTCATAGTAATATTTGTGAATACGGGTGTTAGACTACGTATTGTTTACTAGGCACGTATTCCTAAATATAGAGAGTCTTTAAGCAGCTCGCCATCGATAAGTTACATTTTTTTTCTTGTGTGGGGGCCGCAGATAGCCTTCTCAGAGTCACCGAGTTTTGGACAGGATACCGTTCTCTCACTTTAGTACCCACCGAATTTGTCATAGTGGTTTCACCCACGAATTTTATGAGTTGTGCATCGACTCAAACCTTTTCATTTGATTTTTTCGGTTCCTTTACGAAAGACATGAAAACTCTAGTCTTAACCACTTAATACCAGAGCAGAGATCCATCGATAGTAGATAGGTATAAGCTGTAATCTTATAAAAAGAAGTCGAGGAATCCAGATCCTAACTGAAAGATACCGTTCAAGACGTATTTATTTATTTTTTTTTGTTCTTTTATAAATCTGCAATCAGTCCTTGGACTATAGTCAGATACGTTCTGTGTTTCGGCTTTGCAGAGCACCTCCCCATTGAAATGACTTCTCAATTGCATAAAGATATATCTGCTGGTTTAAGTGGACAAAGACCGTAGATAGCTTCAGTCTTTTGCTGCATGTTGGTAAATTTAATAATTGAAATTGTATTTACAGTAAAATAATAAATGTTTGAGAGATAAACGTAAAAACTTTGTGCACAATTGTACAACTGTTTGAAAGATGCAAGTCGACAGTAGGCGGTAAGTTTTTGCGTGATATAATATGCGCGATTATGCGCGCTCGAGAGCCGCCGCGTATAATGTTCGCATTATCGCGATGTACAATCACGCTTCACTGAACAACGTTTTTGGGAACGAATTTCGGGAGCTGAATGTGTGTGTATATGTAGACGTTACACTTCACAGATTACGGTGGCTTTTGCGTAAATGGCGCTGGAATCTTTCTTTATCTACTTACCTATATCCGGAGCAGTAATTAGATTACTTCCAAATTTAAATATTAAAGTTTGCTCTTTTTTTCAGCATATATTTCTTTGCTTATCAAATTAAGTTTCGTTAAAAGGAACTAGTGAACAGACTGAGAAGTTTGTACCAGTGTGTTGCATCGTATTTACAAAGAACGTTTTATCATCACATTGATAAACAATTTGATTGGCACATTAGGTACTAGAAATTATGAATCAACCCTTTTTTCTCGTAGTGTGATTTATTTTAGCAGCTTTGTTGGGTGAAGTAATAATTCATTTAAATTGTAATAATGCATTTGCTACCTAATCATTTTCATTATAAATAAAACAACTTTTACGGATTTAACTCGCATGTAATTAGATTTGTTATTATTGCCCGACGTTTCGTAACACTTTTCAGCGTTCGTGGTCACGGGATGACGCTGAAAAGTGTTACGAAACGTCGGGCAATAATAACATCATGTAAAATCTAATTACACGCGAGTTAAATCCTTAAAAGTTGTTTTATTTATAATGTGTAGTGCTCGCGCAAATCTAAGAGAACATTAATCATTTTCAGTTTTGATCATAACTAAGTAAAATCAATACAAACATTTAAAAAATGGATATTGGTAAGAAGTTGAAAATGCAATTTTCTAAATTGATCTCAAAAATGCATTGTCATCGACTTCTACATATAGATATTAAGAAAATGAGGTATTAAATAAGTACTTTTGAGCCCCCTGTCCTCGTAGACATCGTGTAAGGTAATAAATGATTGCGGAGTTATGTCCGCTTGTTTAACCCTTGTGGGCCGGCGGACGCGGAAGCCTGCGACCCAAGATTTACGGCGGATTAGGGGCACTTACATCGGTCAAGTCAAGAGTCGCCTTGTCCGCACATTATTTGATTGTCTTACCCTAGTTGGTACCTAATTTATTTGATAATATGTATTTTAATACGAAATCTCGCACATATTTTTGAAATGGCTTGTTCTTTTCTATTATTCGGTGGGAATGAAGCGTAGGCATTACAAGCGCGTTGTTTACCCGTAGGTTCCAATTTGTATGGAATGAATATGTCTTCAATTGAAGTATTTTAAAGGAATTGTATTAATCTTTTATATAAATTTTCATGTTCATGTGTTTGTCATTGAACTTCTTCTATACGGTTGTAAGTAGGTACCTACCGATTTTAATGATTTTGTTATATGTTCCAGCGGATTCGAGATTGGTTTAGTTTCAAAATTCTTTCCAATAGCACATTTTTTTGTTTTTCTTTAACAGTAGGTACCTAGAACGTCTATCGAGCTGCTAATCTATATATATAAAAATGAATACTGACTGACTGATTGACTGACTGACATATCAACGCACAGCCCAAACCTCAAGGTCTAGAGATTCCAAATTTGGTAGGTAGGTTCCTTATGGAGTCCAGGGGTGCACTAAGAAAGGATTTTTGGAAATTCACCCTCTAAGGTGGTGAAAAGGGGGTGAAAAGTGTGTATGGAAATCCGTCATTTTTAAAGTAAAATCCATAAAAATTGGTACATGGCCTTTCAGTTAGAAATTAAGAAAGAGGTATTTTAAGATTTTTAGAAATGAATCCCTAAGGGGGTAAAATAAGGGATGAAAGTTTGTATGGAAATCCGTCATTTTTAAATACAACCCATTAGAATTGGTATATGATCTTTTTGATAGAAATTAAATAAGACATATTTTAGGATTTCTATAAATTCTACCCTAAAGGGTATAAAAAGCGGGATGTATGGGGAAATGTAGGGGAAAATGGGGTGACATTACTAAGGCTGAAAATCAACATGGGGATAAAAAAAATCAAAATGCTACCCGAAGTAACTATTCCACGCGGACGAAGTCGCGGGAAAAAGCTAGTATTTCTATAAAAGCAAATATTTTAGGCATGTATGATGCAATACCACACAATTTTGAAGAACAAAAGGTAATAACGTAGTTGACAGCTGCCTATAACCCGTATAACCAATCAACATATAACTATGCTGCGCTGTGCTGTGCTTCGCTCTAGCAATTCGACTCACGCTAGTTAGTCGAATTGTAGAAGAAACAAACAAACTTTGCTATACTGCGCTTTGCGGCAACGGTTTGTTCAAAACATAAAACTTGGCGAACACAGCACACCGCAGCACAGCTCAGATTGTTAGCCCGTAATATATGCCAATTCTTCACGTTTGCCTACTCTTAAGAAGTGTTAACCCTCTGGTGGCTTTAACCTATTTATTGTAAAATATTTCCGAAAATAGTGAATTGCCTCGCAATAAACAATTTGCGTACAAAGTGCGAAGAGTCCCCCGGGAAACTTTAAATAATTAATCAAGAGAAAAGGATTAATGTGGTGGCCAGTTGGCGGTCGGATGCCATTAGAACGTTCGATGCCCCAACTAAATGCTGCGGTCGCATTATCCGTGCGCGGTCGACGCATATGGCATGCGGGGGTTAAACCGTTACGTTCGCTTGCCGGCGTTAGAAGCTAGAAACAAAATAACGGAAGATATTTTATTGTAATTTTACATTTTAAATTGACTTCATCGAAAATGTTGGTTGTTGAACTACATTAGTTTTCTTTGGCACGAGGGCTGTAACGCGCTGCTTTTAACTACTTCAGAATATTAATTATTTTTGTTGTTTAATTCCATGATCTCTCGTTGGAGTTGCTAAAAAATAAAAACTAACATTGTATCTACCTCAGTTCTCTGACTCAGGCATGAGTGAACTATGGGATCAAAGAGGTGGCGTTATTCTGTTATGTTCTCTCCTCTTAACATAATAGATTTACTATTTTTTCCCCAACAAAGGTACCTAATAAATTCTGTAAAGTTACCGTCTGATTATCGAAATCATTTTCAGTTGGCGTGGTAAATGCATATACGAACCCTTTATTAATTAGCTAGTAAAATGAGATAACAATAACCAAGCTACGATAAGTATAACAATAAACCAAGGACGGAGTGCGTGGCGCGTGGCGCGTGCCTCGCACTGACTGCGGCTTGATAAAGCACCAAACATTTATTTTGAATGTTGCTGCTGCAACAGAAAAGTTCCCGAAGGGTGGGAGCTTTCCCTGAGAAATATTACGTTATGAGGTGTGAAAGGCATAAATGTAAAAATTCAATATTTCACAGGCGAAAAAAGTAAATTTTTCCGCCGTTGCTCGCGGGTAACAATGTCGTTTGGGGCGCTTTACACGCGTTAAAGCTTTCGCTCCATTCCTTACGAATGTTGTGACTTCTTGTAAGTGTTTGTGAGATGTTCCCGAAACTCTAATTTCCGATGTGTCAAAACAAATCTGAAACAATCGAGTTGTTTATCAATTTGCGCTCGAGTGTACCGATCCATCGATCATGTTGCGGCGGATTTGTATTTTTCCGATTAGCTGTATCAGGGGCCTGTTTGACATTGTCGCATCAATTATAAGCGCGGATTACGAGCAGACAGATCTAAGACGGTTCAATTTCGTTCCGAGGAGATACGCCGGAGGGGAGCGTATCAGGAAGACTTGAGATAGCCTTATCAGAGCTTGATGAAGGCCTCATGCTTCCATAATGCACCGATCAGTTTTTCCTTTAGTATTTTAAAAAAAGTTTGTAATGACGCACATGACTTAAGGATAGGCCACAGTTTAAAGCTTTACCAAAAAGGGTGATCAATGTCTTCGAGATTTATATTAGCTTTTAGCGTAAAGTTTTAAACTGTGGCCTATCCTTAAGTCATGTGCGTCATTACAAACTTTTTTTAAAATACTAAAGGACCGGTCCATTTTGCTGTGACTATTATTAATTAACCCAAAATGCACAACATTTTGTTATTCTGTTGGAACTTTGGCAAAAAAAGGATAAAAAATATGCTTCTGTTACAAAAATGCAATCTTGTGTCAAGCCGGTCAACTACTATACTACTTTCTGAGATATTATGTGGACACAGAAATACGGAAGCCGAATTTTTATATGCAATGATTTGTCTGGACGTTAACGTGGCTGTATTTGTTACAATAATGTGTCAATGACCCAAATAAAGGCTTGTTTTAATATAAATCCTGTTAAGAATGACTAAGCAACTAAACATAGAGAAAATGCTGTCTGTAGTTGCTTACCTACTCGTAAAAACCAATTTTCTTTTACTTATGTAAGTAGTAAACGAAAGTAGTAAAAAAAAAACAAAATCAAAAAATAACTCTTTTTATAAAATGGGTTTTGCTAATATTTTTAAATCAGCAAAAAGATTACAATTTTTTTTATCAGTCCTTTTTTTCGGTATCAAAGGTATGCTGTCATTTTCTGCATAAAATTTAATGACGATCGGTTGAGTCAAGAAAACGTAACAAACAAACAAACTCACATTAGCATTTATAATATTAGGATAAATAATTGAAAAATTTTCATGCATTAATAGAAATCTAATAGTGACGATACCTTCGTCAGTCGGTATTAAGGTTTCCACGTACCTACACATAATTTAATTAATGCCAAAGTTACTTTCGGCGCAGCACCCAAAGAGTGGTCCTCAAATCCATTTGGCTGATACAGAAGGTTATTAAAAGTTGTCGCGGGAAGCAGCCGGCGGAGTTTGACAGCACCCCGTCCCCAAGGTCTCCGGTTCGATTCCGTCAACCGAGGAACTTTCATTAATCCCGCATTAAAAAGTTTAGTCCTTCTAATCGGTTTGGAACAGATGTATTTATTTACTATTTCCATTTTATGCCGAGTGAGGAGCTTGTTTTGGTTATTGATAGTGATGTATGTACAAAATGTTACGAATTTGACTAAATTAAAACTTTCGATAAATTGAGTACGGGATAAATTGAAGTTTTTACTTTATGTATAGTATTTAGGTACTCGTATTCAAGTTAATTTTAGATTCTATAGTAGATTATAGTATAATTATCTCTGTGTTTCATCGAGAAGTTTTAGTCATTTTTAGACGGGAGTGGTCATATTGATAAACTACCTTCTGTTGTAAAACAGGATATGAAGAAGTTTTAATAAGGGATGAAAATTATAGGAGTCCATCGTTATCGAAGATAACACCATGAAACTTTGTAAAGCACTTGATAAAAATAAATGATCTGTGTGGGGATGAAAGATCATATGGAAGTCCAAGCAAAGTCACACTTTCACGCCTAACACCGGAAACAATTTTGATGAAATTTGGTAAAAAATAGACTAGACCTTGAGATAGGACATAATGACATAAGTTAGCGTTTGTTGTAAAAAAGGACATTAAGGGGTTGAAATAAGACATGAAAGTTTGTATGGGAATTCGTCATTATCGAAGATAAAACCACGAAACTTTAAAGAAGTAAATTTGAAAACAAGTACTCTAAAAAATAAAAATGCCGCCTAACGTATGTAGCTAAGTATTCCATGCGGACGAAGACGCAGAAAAAAGCTAGTAATAAATAATAGTTTTGTTATTTTTGCAGCGGTTCGTGTGGCAACACCTAATCCTATTTTGCTTTGCAGATTAAACAGTCATTTTAATTCGGTGTTATAACCTTAAGTTTTCACAGGCTAATTCTAATTATTACATTTTGAAATCGACGTAGATGTATACATTGTCTAGAAATTGCACAAAGAAAATGGTTTACCCTTGTTTGGTATAACAACGTTTGCTCGAAAATCGTTTCGTCTAATTTCAGTTGCAATAAAGTCATTTCGCATAATTATTCATTTGAACGAATATTCAATTGGTAGAATTTTATTTAGCATAATTATTTATTTGACATAATGTCATTTCACCGAATTTTCATTTGCATTAATTTTATTTAACCTAATGTTTAATTGGTAGAATTTTATTTAGCATAATTATTTATTTGACATAATGTCATTTCACCGAATTTTCATTTGCACTAATTTTATTTAACCTAATTTTTAATTGGTAGAAAAAATGCCAAATAACTAATGTCATTTTATTTCTCTGTTATTTAAAGTGAGTAAATAATTATGTGATGTATATCAATGTGAGAAACGCCCTAAAGCCGCTTCTGGCACTCGCCGGCCGCTGCCGCGGCACGCTCGCTTCGCTCGCTCGGCTCGTGCGCTTTGTTCATGTCAACCTAACTCGCTCGTCGCTTCGCTCCTCGCTAACCTATTGTTCAATTGAACATTCGATGAAATGAAAATTATACCACCTAAATAATACATCAAATGAACATTATACTTTTTGATCAATAGCGCAAATGTTGTTATCGCAAATGAACATTCGATGAAATGAAAATTATACCACCTGAACAATACATCAAATGAACATTATACTTTTTGATCAATAGCGCAAACGTTGTTATCGCAAATGAACATTCGATGAAATGAAAATTATGTCAATCGATATTATACAAAGTGATTATTTTCTTAAACGTTGTTCGAAGAAATGATTTTCGACTAAACGTTGTTATACGAAACAAGGGTGAACCAAAGAAAACGCCATTTGACGTAATTTTTCTAGTAGAAGATGTACAGGAGTGCTTTATGGCCGACCTTTACTATCTTTATTAGAGCCATTCCTCCGAATATGCAAAGCGCTTAAGACTGGGTATTTAATTGCCCTTGAAAGGGGCGCAAAAAATAAACGTCGGGGTATAAATAACGGTGCACTTTTCATAATCGCAATTGTCGCCGGGAGAATATTTAGTGCGCAGTAAAACTAGGGCTGTCGACGCTAGACGACCGCAAGTTTTTTAACCCAATTAAAAGTGAATTATCTTCCGTAATATACATAAGGCTCTTTATTACCAACCAGATACTGAATGCTATTGCAGATTGTCTCTGATGACATTTTCTGCGTCACCGGGTTTTTAAGAAGGCGAAGACCTTGGGGGGTCCTCAAGCCTGTAGGTCGAACGTTCCTGTGATTACTGGGCGACCAAGCATCTTCCCCGTGGGGAGTCTCTCGACCGCCTAGCGTCCCTAGGGCGTCCGTTTTGGAAGAGTGATACTTTTCTAAGTACTTTAATATACGTGAAACAACTAAGACAAGTGAACCAATTACTTCTGTTTATTACACAGATATTTATCCTATTCAGGAGTCGAAGCCGGATGCTCGATGTATAAACTATGTCACTGACTATTTTGCCAAGACTGGAGGCAGTTTAATATAAATTGTTGTTTTTTAACATGCTTATTAGCTTCACCTGTATGTTTGCTTGCTTGCTTGTATGTTTGTAACCGACTCCTTTGTACGCAATTTTGACCTACTTTAAACGATCAGATTTCATTTCAACTTTACAGAATTATCAAAGACCGATAACATTACAATAATTCGATAAGAATATCCCATTATCCTGATTAGAATCGCCAGGACTAAAATATTTCCGTTTGTAATGTTAGTTCAGTTGTCCGTCACTAGATGGCGTTGTCATTGTTATGGCTAATTCTAGTATCAGCGGTTATAAATCGCAAAAACGAATAGTTTAAAAATACACGCTTGATGATAAATCAGACTAAAGAGTCAATATATTTTTTTAGTAGAGAAACAAAATGATGAACGAAAAGTATAATTATTATTTAGAGAAAAGCGTGGAGTGCTCAATAACATCAGTTCTTGAACAAAATAACTGATGCGTTACTGACCGTAGTAGTAATACAGTAAAATTAAAAGCTTTAGTTATTATTATTTTTGTGTGAAGGCAACCCTAAAATCGAATGTCTCAGTTCCGATTGCGTTGGTAGAGGGTTGGTTGAGGGGATGATCTTGAGCACGGAGCTAACGAGATGCATCGTCAGGTATTTGCTATTGACAGCTTTAAAATCAGCACTTGAGATAACGGGAGAGTGAATTTGTGAAAAGTGTAAAGGGTATTTTGTTTTGGATAACATTGTTGCGTAGGAATCGATTGAAGGTACTTTTTTATTTATAAATCTACTTGACGTAAACAACTTACGGCAAGTAAAGCTCTTGATTATACATATATTCAACGAAAAATAACATAATAGTTATTTTCATCCCACCACCTCGGAAAGTGTAATTTTGCGCTTCGAAATCTGGCTGGAAAATTCTATTTTATTCGCTTGAGCGGCAAAGTAGATTTGAATTTAGAACATCACATATAATGAGTACTCAATATAATTGTAAATTCAAAACGTCATTAAACCTATTTAATGTAACGCTCTATGGTGCCAAATTTATGATTAGAATGAAGATTATTTTGTCATTTCCTCGCTGAGGTGGGATGAAAAGTTACGTATTGCACTCGAGTGGAAAGATTTTTCACCTTGTGCTCGTTTGTTTCCCTCGCTGACGCTCAGGATTCTAATTTAGAATCACTCGCTGCGCTCGTGATTCAACTTTAGAATCCTTCGCTTGCTCGGTCATCCAAATCGAGCACGCGGTTAAAAAGGAACTTTCCACTCTTGTATAATAAATAACTATTGTTCAACAAGTGAGCAAAGTTGTGTTTTGCTGTGAGTGTCGATGTTAAAATACGAACCAGCGAAGTAGTCTAGAATTGATTCACGAGCATAGCGAGTGATTCACAAATAGACTACTGAGCGCAGTAAGTGATTTATGGCACGAGACAAAAAAAATTTGCTCTCGTGTGAAACATACAACTTTTCATCCCTCCAGCGGGAAAATTTTTATAGGTGAGAAAAACAGGAAATAATTTAACACATGTTTATTAGGCGACAATTTAGTTTTAAACATGAAAGTAAAATTACTGCCGTTGTGTAGATTGAGCGTTACAGTCTTATTTGGAACTTGCAGCAAAAAGCGTTTTTGCTTCGAGATTTTATGAAGCGAAAGAGGTCTTTTGGTGCTGAAGAGGTAAAAAATTATTTATACCATATTCCAAATAAGAGGAACTTTTTCCATTGTAGGTATGTTTCTATTTATGTGTCTTTTCAATTAATAGATTTTAAAATTACGCAGCGTAATTTTAGTGCCGTGGTTAAGTCTCGACGTACTTTACATAATTTTGCAAACAATTTTTTTGGTGGAAACTATGTTGGTGCTTAAGATACCAATTTGAATTCATTAAGTTAACTGTTAACTTTAACAATTATCTGGAATATGTGTAGTTTTTTTGAACCTAAACATGTAGAGATACTAACGTTAAATCAATAATGTAGGTATAATTTTGACCGAAATATTAAAAATATGTATATATTGTACTATTTAAAGGATTGCGAAAGTAGTATTTTGTAATACAGTGACAGATTATAATTACTTTTTTGCGTCGTAACAGGAAAAAAACAGGCAGTAACTGTGGACATTTAAGGGAAAAATAAAACGATTTCATAAGCAGGCTGAAACAAAAACACCGTTTATAGGAAGTCGAAAGCCGCTTTGCCGCAAGGAATCTCCGTCTGTGGGGAATAAATTTTATTTATCAAATAAAAAGGATGGTGGCGGCTCGTTTTTCACTGCGTTGGGGACATTATCGCTTCTTTTAATTATTATCCCGCCGATATTTTATAGCGGAGACTAGCTTAGCGGCTTCACTAACGCCCATTTTTCGAAGGCAAATATAAAACGAATAAAGTATTCGCAAGAAGCTCTAGAATTCTTACTAACAAAGATTAGCAACATATCTACGTGACCTTCTTACGTGAAAAAATACACTACCACTGATCTTTTTGTATTATCTTTATATTTCAAAAAGCTAAGTGGTAGTGTGTTTTGCGTATTCATGTAACATAGCTATTTAGGAACTATTCATATTTATTTTAAAGATAACCAAATAGTTAACACTAATTTTAATAACGACGACAAAATATCATCTATTGCTATTCTATTGTCAATGCATATTGTGGCAAAATATATTACAGATTAAACTACACTTATCAATCGATAAGTAAAGTATGTACTTTGAAACTAATAATAAAAAATCATGCAGGTAAGCTCAATAAAGGACGACAATGTACTTAGTTCATTGTTACTTTACTAAAATAAAATCTTTTAAGCATTCAAATATCGAAATAAAAAAAGGCGTTCCAAAAATCTTTTTCTCATTTCACGCGAGAAAGGGTCTTTTAATTCCAATATTATGCAAGTCACCGCAATAAATAACTAGTTGCAAAGCAAAACAAAACTTCATGGTGTATGTAAAAAACAAACGCTTTAATTCCGCGGCATGCCGCTAGGGCGGCGCCCTAAGGCCACGCGGCCTCAAGGAAATGAAGGAAAAATGTGGCGGAAGTTAAGGCCGGCCCGCTCCCCCCTAGCTTGCGGCTTTTAAATGGAAATTTATTGTTAAACACTTCTTCAATGTGAAACTGAGTTGCTCTCATAATTTTTACCTAGTTACGAGTGTTTTGTTTTTATTTAATGCGTTTAATGTTTACACTCGCAGCTTGTTTTTTGAACTATCTGTGAAGGAAAGCGTTATTTTTTACTAGGTGTAGTATAAAATATTTTGTAACATACTGCACGTTAAAAATAAAATTGGTACTAAAAGTGATATCATTAAACTGCTAAATAAAATATCGAATATTTAATTAAATAAAGACTTTAACGATATCATTATATTGACAGTGAGCAAATAATTGATTAGGCTGAAAGGGGTTGTGAAAAATAGTTTTTATGAGCAGTGGAGATAAGAGTTGATGTGCATTTAAAAGTTATAAGGTCGGAAAGGGAACGCCTCTTATTTACTGTAAACGCTACGGAACGGCGACTACGAAACGGACACGGACCGTACCGCACCGCCTCTTTTCATAGTTAAAAGAGGCGATAAGGTTCCGAGCTGATAAGTGTACGACTACCTTTAACCTACACCTGGGTCTAGCATTGTAGGCAATGGATGTCGAGCTGGCGAGTGGTTCCCATTGGCGTAGCTAGGGATTCTAGGGGGCCATCGTCCCCGCCACTACTATTATACTTACTATTATTTTTCTTTTATCTATGTACTGACCAAAACTATGTAGTTTTATGTATGAGGAAGGGTATTTTTTTAGGGTGGGCTAACAGCTTTCTAGGGTGGGCCCGGAAAGTTACGCCTATGGTGGTTCGTCTTTTCTTTAAAGTAAAAAATGGGGGATAAAAACACAAAGATAAAGATGATATAATTAGACACAAAATTTATATATCCTAATTCCTACGTAATATTTATTTACTGATTTCATTTACTTAACATTATTACACACAATAAGTACAAATGGCGGACTTAATGCCCTAATCTATATTAATGCTAGCCACTGCTGATTGCATACGTGTATAAAAGTTGTACATTTTTCTATACAATATTGTTCAAGGCAATCAGTCCGACTATCAAAGCAGGAGTAAAGTAAATTTAGCCTAACTGAATCATAATTACTTCAAGCAGTTCACTCAACTAGGGGTAACAACCTCAAACTCAGAACTCTTTGCGACTTCATAAAATTCACTTGGAGACTGGCCGCTCTCCCCACAATTGAAAAGTGCAGGGGAGGTAGATAGGGCACTTGCTGTAAAAGTTAAGCTAATTGCCCTTAAGACATATTTTTAATTTCATTGCCCGTTCCTTCTTTGCGCGGAGCCGGAGTTAAGTCGCAACGCAAGGGTACCGATTAATTGCCATTTTTATGAGATAAGGTCGCAACTTTTGAATGTCAAACACATTTTATTTGGCATTTGGGGTGTTTGTCTTTCTAGTCGCGTCTACTTTATGGACGAAAATGCGTATCTTCTGCTGTGTGGTAGGTAGTATTATTATTTTCTCGTATACGTATACCTAGAGGAAGTCTTTTAATCGTCAAAAAATCGACCTCGAGATTTTGACGGATTTACACGTTTTGGACCTCCCTGAGTACAAAAATACCGTTTTTGGAATTATGTCTGTGTGTGTGTCTGTGCGTTAGCACGATAACTCGAGTATGCTTTAACTTATTGCAACCAAAAACATGCATGTATGACATCAAAATATAAGTTTTCTATCAACTTTTGAGTGGTCGATCACGAAAGTTAAGCAACCAAGTGCGCGTTCGGTACTAGGATGAGTGACCAAAATTTAACATGCATGTATGACATCAAAATATAAGGTTTCTATCAACTTTTGAGTCGTTTCCGGTATACGAGAAAGTCAAGGGGAGACCACTCAAGGAGAAAAATTATGAAAATCGGCTGTAATCTATAACGTATAAGGGGAAATGAATGACATAATATACATTTTTGTGCATCAAATAGGTATAATTATTATGTTGATCCATAATATAGGTTCATGTAGGTACTATAAATACAATACGAATTGAGTCCATTCATAAAACACATTAGTTAAAATTCCTTTAAAGTTTCTGTTTGGAGGTGTACTGAGTAAAGAAAAATATGAAATAGTGTTGAGAGAAGACGAGCATAACCAAAGTTATGCCTAAAATGTACAAAAAAATTACTCTTATTTGTACCCACAATAACACCGTATCATCTAGTAAACTATGTCAAGATACGTAGGAAACTGATTTATGCTTTCCGAAGATGGATAACGTTTTCATCAATTAATCACAACAGCCAGGCAAATATTATTATGGGTAACGAAAGCCGTAGAACAGTAATAAAAAACCTTCAACGGTAAAGTTGTAATGGTCGCTCTGTCAGGATTAAACGTTAGAGGCGCAAGAGTTTTTTTTCAAAAGCGATCATGTGTACGGTATACAATTCCCCTGGGTTGCGTGGGAGCACGTGGCCACTGTTGAAGGCCGGTAGCCCGTCTTTTGTGCTCGCATCTCATTCGTTCAATCTGTCATTTCATTTTCATAAATGAATCGTTCTTCATTTGAATTCGTCCGGAATTGTGAGCTTTTTTCCTTGACCGCGCTGACCTGCCCACCGCGGGGGTCGCAACATGACTGATAGTATTTTAATGGTTTATTTTTCTTTAACATTCTTATCACTATTATAATTGTAGTTGTCCGGCTGCTCTTGCTAAAGACGTTTTTTCATAAAATTGCAGTCGGGGTCAAATTTATCATAATTATTATGTAGCTGTCCTCGTTTCGAAAATTCCACTTCCCTGGTTTTGTTTGAAGCAGCTGTTTTTGTCGGTAAAATTGTAATATTAAAATAGCAGTAAAATTCATTTATAAGCCCAAATATTAGTTTTCTCGTCTGTCTTAATGCCCGTGGTCCCAGATGCCCAGTGTGGTTCGAAAACATTTTGTTTAAAATTCACCACAAAAGTTACAACACAACATTAATAGGTTTAGCAGAGTTCCGGAATTTATAGGCAAGGCAATAGTTACGCCACTCTGCTGAGGATTCTAATTTTATAATTCCATCAAATCAATTGTAATATTTATGTGAAATGATGTTATGATAGGCACAGATGATAGGTTCCTTTAAGTTTAGATTTGTATTTGTTCTTATTTTTTATTAATTATAAGAAAGCTCTTAGCCTTCAGCTCACCTGATGCTGAAAAGTTTTAAGATGGAAGCGAGCTTCTACCCTCAATCACTTTTAGCTGGCTATCATATCATTGTCGCAACATAATAATGCCGTTAACATTAGTATTATGGCGATAGTTTGTAACAATTTTTGTTACCACCGACTGATCAGGGTTTCGCACAAGACTCTTTGTTAATCAAGATAATACCCAGGGCGCTTTTCTGTATTCTTGTGGGATTAAACCAAATTCTGATATACACACACTAACAAGATCTTTTAACCAATTATAATACCTCTAAAAGAAAATTAAAGAATTAATACTAACTCATCTCCGATAAGATGATTATAGCTAGCTACGCCAATCAAACTGCACACATATCCTGGGATATCCGGATCATAATTCAGCGGGCGATGTACAAGACCACTGACGTGGAAACTATTGATCGCTGCAATCTTAGCCAAAGTTACAGTTTAAAACTTTCAAAGCACAAATGTTGAGTCTCTCAAACTTTTACCGTTGAAGATCCCAACGCATACACATGCACAAATCCGTCTTATCCATCAGCGATCGCTTGCAGCGTGGCACAGAAGCCGCCAATAGATGTCGTTGACAGTGGTGATGAATGAGTGCGACCGTTACGCGCTCATTAGCCCATTCAGATAAAAGAAACAATCCGACTGGCCGACAAGAACGGAAGTCATACAACGTCGGTATGCAACGTCGCTTTTTTCTCTCTTCTCAGCTTGTAGCGGTAGTTGGAATCAATGCCCGAGGGGACCAGTTGACGCGCTGTTCAATAAGAAGTAACGGCGGCATGGGCTGTCAGGGTCAAATTTTAAACAAATGATTGTACGAACAAAATTATCTAATGAATATGTAGACAAAATTGAATTGTTATGATGTTCTGCACTATGAATATTCCAATCTTCGAGTGCAAAACTCATAGTAATGACATTAGTGCTGTTTGTCATGGCAGTATTTTAAGCAAGTGAATGTATGAAAAAGCCAGCTTCTGCCGGCGACTTCGTCTGCGCAGGATTAGTATAAATTATAGCCCATAATTATGTCATTCTGATAATATAGCTCATAATAACTATGAGCTATATTATTGTTATGTTTCATTAAATTTCATTCAGTAGTTTCTGCATGCAAGAGTAACAATCATCCATACATACATCCATATTAACTTTCGCGTTTATAAGTATACTTGGTATTTATTACTCAACTATTAATCTCTCTATGCATATTATTAATTTTTTTAATATTTTACGCCTGAAATTCTAAGTGATTTTACCACTAACAGAGAGTAAGCAAATGGGTTTTAGTAAACGTATTCCTCGATATATTTTTTACCTATCAAATCAAATCACTTTATTTGCGAAATATCATTACAGGTACCTATAATAATTATAGGTATCGATATTAATTATTAATTTACATAATGGTATAAAACTTCGTAATTTTCCAGAAGAGTAGCCGCTATGTCTTTTTTACTATGGCACATAAAACAAAAGACGAGGCGTATTACATTCTTTATTAGAAGTAATGATATGATAATAGTCACGTAGATAGACATAAAATTTCCAAGTACACAAAGACAAAATGATTCTAACGACGGTATAATTACATAATTGAAATCAGTCATAACTTATATTTACATTTGTTTATGTTCGTGTCCACACGTCTCATGACGTTTCCGCACTGCAACGAAAATAGTGAAAACAAAAAAATAAGATATTTAAGCTTCACGCCGTGACATTTGTTTCGACACAAGTGTTTTATATTTTGATCTCTGTTGTTTCGTCTAGGTATGAGCAAAAAAAAAGTTATTTTCGTGTGCTAGTTTCGTAGATTGTCGATTGACAAGTCGACATGGAGTCTGTAGCGATATTTGAGAACATGTGATACGAATTTTAAAATTACTCTTTTTAATAATGGATTGAATTACTTGACTATTATAAGGCTGGGACAAAAAATGTTTTAAATATGATAATGATTTAACAATTTAAAATCAAAAATAATTAATTACCTAACTCTTTTAATACGAATGCCCATAATTGAATAAAGCGAAAATATGAACCCTATGCATAATAGGAATTGTAATGTAAAGTTAAGGTTCTTTTGTTTTATTATTAAAGATATTCGAACAAATTTTTCGCGAGAATTTTCTCTTCATTGAAAAGATTTTATTAATTATATTCATGTCTACATAAGGTTTTTTTACAGTTATATTAAAGGGAACCAAATATAGAATAGAGAAAACAGGTAATATGTAAGATTAATAGTTTTTAGGGTTCCGTATCTCAAAAGGAAAAAACGGAACCCTTATAGGATCACTTTGTTGTCCGTCTGTCTGTCTGTCTGTCAAGACCCTTTATCTCAAGAGCGCGTGGACGTATCAAGCTGAAATTCACATGAAATACTCAGGTCTATTGTCCCTTAAAGGTGTAAAAATATCAAACTTCTAAGCCAAGCCAATCAAAAGATACAGCCGATTATGTCGATATTTTCAACAAATTTCCGACACTCGCAAAGGAATCAAAACCTACAGGATACTTCCCGTAAACTCAGAATCTTGAAATTTGGCATGAAGCATTGTCATATAATGCAAATATAGGAAAAATTTCGAAAATCACATTTTTTTAGTTATATAATATAATAAAAATATTTTAATAAAATGAAACTTACTACCTTATTTCTCACGAACGAATAAAGGTATCAAATTGAAATTTATACCAAATACCTAGGTCTATTGTCCCTTTAAGCAGTGAAAAAATCAAACTTCTAAGTTAACGCGATCAAAAGATACAGCAGTTTATACCGACACCTTAGACGAATTTCCGTCACACGCTATGGAATCAAAACCTACAAGGTATTTCCCGTGAACTCAGAATTTGATTTAATACGTCATAAATTGTAAACCGCTGCGTTTGTACGGCGGAACCCTCGGTGTGCGAGTCCAACTCGCACTTGGCCGGTTTTTTAATATGTCATGTATGTTAGAATAACATTTTTAATCGTCCCTCCTCATATCGAGGTAATAAGTTGTAACTACGGTTTTCACTAAGAGAATTAGGCATTGTTTATCAAAGTCTGTCGCCATTATAATATTGTTAACAACACGCGCACGCAAAATTGTTCTTAACTAGCACTTGTCGAACCAACGCTGGAGTGCTCGCGCCCTTGCGCAGGCTTGCTGAAAATTATAATAAAGATCTTTTAGATGTAGACATATTTGCATTGTCTACATCTCAGTTTAAAAGGCAAGCGATTGACATTCTTGGCGCTGCACAGTCGGATACTTGACAAGCATTCTTAGTTTTAAGATAGGTACTATGATAATATAAAAAGAAAGCTATAATGCTGCAATGCTGCAGTATTAAATACACCTCCAAAATCAATAGATAACGTTTTCAAGTATCAAATTATTACATAATTATAGTTATACCTATTAAAAAATAATGTTATGTGATCTACTGCTTTTGTTTCACTGACGTGCCTACATATAGGTAATTGTTTATACATGACTTTTTCTGTAATTAGTAATGTGTGGAATATATTGTAGATTGTACATTGACTACCTTTTAATATTATGTAAGCATTATTACTTGAAATTTACTGTACAATTGTTTGTATTCCCAAATAAATAAAATAAAAAACAACATATTCAATATAACAATTAGTTCATGCTATGACACAAACATAAATTTTCGGTTATAGTGTTGCCAGTTTTTACAATAACGCACTAATTATTAAGCATCTATCTCCACAAACTTATTGTAGTTTTTAACTTTTCTCTCATAAAATCTGTGGATTACGGTGCTGGTTGTAGCTATACTCATTGTATGCATTAATGCAAACCTTTATCTATTCTAAAACACATATGGTATGACGAGGGCGAGACCAAAAACTGCACCAATTTGTGAGTAATGCGTATGTGTACATGAAAAATAGTACTGCAGTCTGATAGGTGCTGTCTCTTCTACGTGACTAACAGGCCTACTTAGGCCGCCTGCGTGTACGTGAAATGGTCTTGTCTATCTATCTCGCTCTAATACACGCGTTAGTGTGCTCTTTCTCTTTAACATTGCCGTTCTACAGTTTTCTATATCTATGCTTCAGTCAGTGCTTTTCCCTCAAAGACAAACAAATTAAGACGAATAGTGGTACATAGAAAGAGACTGAACCCGAGGCCCTAGCCAAGTGACAAGTCGATTGCGTTGAACGTCTAACGAAAATAATATTAATGTATGAAACTGAATTTATCGTGTTAATTCCCGTTTTTACTCCTACTAAACGTTGCTGTTACATGTACCTTTACCTAATACTGATATGTGTGATATCAGTTTTAGTGATATCACACATATAAATTTTAGGTAAAGGTACAAAAAATATATGCAGTACACACGCTGGGTGACAACAAAAAACATGACTCCAACTATATTCCGTAGCAATCAGCGGCAGTGACAAGCTTATATTTGTTTAGATGTGTGACGGACAAAGATAGCATATCCGCCAATGTTAGGTCGGACGTGTCGATGACGGACGCGAGCGACATTGCTTGTCACGGACGACACAGCTATACATGTGATGATGGTTTTTTTTACCAATGTATAGTATTATTGTTTTAAAAAGTCATCTGTTATTACCTACTTGTATCAAGTTATTACGTATAATAAGAAACGGCCAGGAGTTTCTCCCGAGTTCTTGCTGTAAAAACACGTGTTGAGAGACTCCATTTTTAACTTTTAATGCGACGCGACGCCATTAAATAAGTAAAGAATAGAAGAAACGGCTAGCAGAATGACGAGCTCTTAGTTTTTCACAAGCACTATATACATAATATACGAGTGTTAAGTATTTTATATGTATAAGTATACATATAAAATACTTAACACTCGTATTACGAATGTATTTGAGACTCAGATTTAGTTATTGTAACTTCATTTTTCGTATTTTTTTCAGAGTTTGTGATCATAGAAATTTAATAACCGTAAGTATAATCCGTAAAATAGTTTTATTTATGCTCAAAATGACCAGATTAGTATAGACTTGTTTGTTTAATTAAAAAAGTAAAATAATGACTGACTAAAAAGGTATACTTAGACACCAATAACAGGTTTTTGTTTATATCCTTGTTTCCTACTCAATTAGTTTCATGATGCAGAAAAAACACACTTGCCTTAACTTGCTAATATGCATTACTTCATTACTTGCTCTATAAGAATATCTCAGTTCAAAGTAGTCGAAGTAGAAAAAATGGCATCGCAATGATTATGAAAAAGTTTCCTTCCCGACCTTACCAACAACACTTGTCATTCATTGTTTAATAGTGTTTCCCGATAACAGAACGTATCTCCCTCAGTGTTACAGAGAAAAGTTTTTATTGCTGCAAATAATAGGATTCATATTCTTTGTCGAGAAGTTTTGCGGCGGAGTCGGGAGCGCAAAGTTTCCAACGCTCTGTCGTAACAGCGAACTCTGTGAATATTAAGCTACCTCTGTTTTATATGGTTTTCGGAGATTACATTTCAACTACTGTGAATAAATTGTGAGAACCCCCATTGCAATTTGCTCTAGCAAAATCTGTTAGCGTAATGCTGAATTTGTGTAAATGTTGTTGAAGAGCTTTTCTTGTTATTTTTATTGCAAACTAGCATCACCAAATTGTCACTAGCGCGAAATTTGAAACTACTTTAACTCGTTTAGGTCGTGTGTATTTGGGTTTTAATATCATATTTTGTAATTATAATAGAATAAGACAAACTACATTTTTAGTCTTTCCGTGGTTCGTAACCACAAATTCTGAAAAATGTTAGGAATCGTTACACTGTGAAACTCAAACACACGAGAGTTGAAATCCATAAAAGTAGTTTTTAAATGTGTAGTGTTCATGCAAATGTAACAGAACATTATAAGAATCTTGAACCTCGTCGATTTGTTATAAAGGCTGATTTACGTCAGAACAGGCATCGGTGTTGGCGCCGAGAACTTACCATACCGTTTAAATGCAGTCAGTGTTGCGGACCTCCTTGCAACCATAGTTTTATGTTCCTTTTTGGCTTTCAATAAATGTTCAAAATTATAGTGTTCTTGTCAGCGATTATTATTGTCAACGTCTTAGGGTTTACGCGCGTGTTCTTATAGTTACCGGCAGATTGTATTTTTTACCATATTTTCATTCAATATACTTTTTTAACATTTTAACAGTCCACTTCTCATTTATTCACCTTTCGTTCGCTTCAGTCAGTAAGCGGGAATATTGAAGACAGCGCTGTACTGACTCTAGATAAATTTAGATACAATAGATCAGTACTGAGTCAACACTGACTTCCCTCGATTTCGTGAGTCAGTAAATTACAATGTGTAAATATGTCTTAATGCTGTATGCTTAGGTCTCATTATATAGTGTTAAGATTTGCCCTTATTTATAAGCAGCGGACCAAGTACTGATCACCGCACCAAGTCACCAGTTTATAATGGTGTAACTTCAAACTATTAAGTGTCGGCACATCGCTTAAGTGGCCATCAAAGGCCGCTTACGCGATAACTTATCGCATCGCAAACTTCTGGCTTCATTAAGGGACGATGCATGGCGTGACGGCCCGCCTAACTGCGAACTCGGACCGTTCCATGCAAGTGTCGCTGTCCGCTGAGCTTAGAGATGTGCCACGTTATGTCAAAGTTATCGATATTGAAAGCAAAACCTAAAAAATGATACTATCTTGTCCTGATGTGGATATCTCTAGATGGTCTTTAAGATTACGCGCAAATGTTTCCTTTTAATCATATTAATCGACTTGTTTTATCTTCTTACATTATTTATACTCTATATTAACGTATGGAGTAGTTACAGAAATAGCAAAAACAAGTTCAAACTGTGTAAGTTGTTTTAAATCATAATAATTATTTTTTGTATTGATTACACTACTGGTCATATCGTTTTCAATTTCAATCACCAAGAAATATCGTTACGGTTTCATTTCTCTTTACAAGTAACTGTAATGGTGTAGTAATATTTTCCCTTCTCGCATTGTGTTCCTCAATGATCGTCGCAGCTGTCCGGGGTACGTGCGTGAATTGTGTTGTTGTTGCCTAAATCAATTTGTGAACTTACAGATTTCGATAATCGGAGATCTCATGATCTACTCTACGCAGTAGAAAGCCTTTTATCATTTTGGTCAGTGCAAATACTACATTTTGGGCCATCTCAATTTATCCTCAGCAGTGCATCAATCAAATTAGTTTTAACCCGGTCTATACCAGTTACAAATGTCAAAATTGCGATATCAGTCGAGGGTTAATAAAATTGTATAGGTATTAACTCAATCTATATTATCTTTCTCATTTGTACTCCACTTCTGCTTACCATTAGGTAGGCAAGATGTAGAGTCCAAAAGTTAGAAGTAAAAAAAACATTTATATACTTTAATAAAATTACAACAGTCAACACAGTGTAGTATTTTAATAAACTATCAAACTATCGATAGTTCTAATTCGATGCCATGATCTCATCACTTGTTAACTTTCCTCTTGAATATTCCTGTCGCGCGATGTCCACTTGTTTATGGAGAGGGCAGTTTGGACAGTTCTGTGGTTTTACAAGTTTTAAGTACGGTGGATACACTGACAAGATTTACGGCTTGGGACAATTGTATTTTATATTAACTTGTGTTATAAAATAAGATATATCGCATTAAGAAACCACGACGAAGGCTTTTAATTAAAGACTACTATGACCCGGTCATGCGTTGCTGTGTTGCTTGTAATTATATTTTTTCTTTTTTTGTGTCAATTGGTTGGCAGCCAAGCATAAGGCCTGCTTGGTAGTAAGCAGCCACCGTAGCCTATGAACGCTCGCAATACTGACGTGATACTCACGCGCTGCCAACCCTTGCATTTGCGCTGTAAGTCCCTTTCACTACCCCATGGAGCTCTGGCAACCTTGCTTACCAACAGAAACATAACACCAGGCAAATATAATGATATTTGACTATGGTCTTTTGTAAGATGGAGTTACTACCTAAGTAAATACTACATATCAAGATATAAAGTATCCTATAGTCCATTTTTTTTTGACGGTCAGGTCAAATTCATTTACGCATCGTCCCTGCGGGGTGGTGCCAACCACAGGGGATATGTGGGACTCGAGGTAAAGGCGTTCCCTCCATACCCACTAAAAATCCTCCCCGGCCTGACCTCCAGTGCGCTATTGCGGGACGGCCCGGGATCTGCGCATATGAGCGCAACTACACCGAGACCGTCGCAACGCTACTCGTCTAGGCACTCCTTGTGCACCAATTGGTGGCCAGCAGCCCACAGAGGCTACCGACTAACGCCGGCCTTATATGCCGCCTCCTCACCGATGGCTGCTCGACCTGGCGCGTCCTCCTGACGAGGACACTGGGAACAGCCATCGGGCCGCACCCGGGGGACTTCGGGCGTGGTCGTGGCCCTGAAAAGGGGGTGTCCGTAACTAACCGTGGAGGGAAAACAAAAACAACTCGACGATGGCATATATGTGACTTCGAATGCCAAGGGACATTTGACATCAAAAGCCACAGACCCGCGGAGAAAGTTTCCCCACCACGCACGTTACCAGGGTCCGTCACGAGGAGGGTTCCGGACGTGGACCCCATCCTATAGTCCAAGTTGGGCCAAGTTGTTATTAGTCTTACTAGGTGGTAGACCCATACGTAGGGTCGTCTGGGTATCACCGCCTTTCTTATTTCCGCCGTGAAGCAGTTCGCTGTGTTTCGGATTACAGGGAAAGGTAACCTTTGTAATTACTGGGCATGGAAGGCATATCATCTTAGTCCCCAGGATGGCAACGTACTTGCAGTATTAAGTGATTTATCCTTAATATTGCAAGTGTCTATAGGCGACGGTAACCACTTAACACCAGGTGGGCCGCAAGCTTGTTTGCCATCTGTTAGTATAAATAAATAATAAATAGTCATTTGGATCTTTTTATAAAAATAAATTACAAATCTATTCATAACGATTCGTATCCTTTTCATGTAGAGGGTTTTCAGATTAGCCTAACTTTTTATTCCGGCCTATTCAGCTTGTGTGCAGTTTTTGGCCTACATTTGTTGTAAGTCTTCTACTAAATCCTCCGAAATTTATTTTTAAAATACCAGTGTGGTCCCTCAGGTCTCACGCACATGATTATAAGCACGTCATAGCTCGAACGAGTTGCGCGTGTAGCAAAACTATAGTGTAGTTCACACACGCTTCTAAAAACTATCGCATACGCGGGTATAAAACGCTAGTCTGAAGCAGTTCGCAGGGATGATCTCGTAACAAGTGACAGAGTATGTTGTTCAGCGTAAGTGGCATTAGTTGCGGTGTTCGGCCGCGATCTGTGATGGCGCCACTCCCTACGCGAGGGTTGCAAGTGCAAGTCACTGGTATCAATACCGGGTCGCTCGGGGCGAGCGTTTTGTTTACAAGGTTTTTGTTTAAGTTTGTTCGTTTGTTTCAGACAAATAGTTCGTGTTTGCGTAATAGTTGAGACTTAGGAGCAGTAAATCGCTTATTTACAAAAATAATTCTATATGGATATATGTTATTTGGCAACAATTTATTTTCATTGTTACGTCTTTTAGGATTCCGTAGTTAAAGGCTAAAATATATTGTGAAAATTAAATAAGACATTTTAAAACTATAATGAGATTTTATGTGACTTTATTAAGACCTTCAAAATAAACCATCGCATTGAAGAAATGGAACATCATATTAATTGAGGGACAGTTATGTAAATTGTGCCAGTACGTTTTGTAACCTCCATGGTCTGGTGGTTCACCCACCAGTTTCAGATCCAGTGGTCCCGGTTTCGATCTCATGATACTTTCTGCCAGGTTAAAAAAAGCTCGGATTTGTTGGTTTTTATGACAGCCTAGCTATCACCATCATTATACAATAGTCTGTCACCATGACAATATTGTCGAATCAACCTAGAGTCCACCATTATGTTACGACATTTTAAGACGTTGTCCAGAAGGGCGAATTCGCCGCGAATCTTTAGGTGTGATCACATACTGAGGCTCAACGCGTCTCTAGGCTACCGTGGCTGCTTACCGCCAGGCAGGCCATATCCTTGTCTGCCAACTTCTTACCATAAAAAAGTTACACATGACTGAATTTTAGTCCTTAAACGGCTTTAGTACAGATTGCGTCGTGCTCGCAGTGAACTAAAGACACTCTTGAACCCAATTCAAGCCGTTACGGTAATATATTCGTGAGGTCCGCGTCCCTGCAGTGAGTATGCACAATCGACCCCACGGATGTTTCGTCGATCCATGTTGCAAATAAAAATCTCGCGTAGCATTACTACGCAATATTAGAGCTTTGCATCGAATTGAGCAAGTCTGTTATTATTGCTTATGATTGAAAGACAATGAGAAATTATTTTTATAAAAGGGAACCATACATGCGTAGATGTTATTTATCTACTCCTCATATGATATTATGCTGTTAAGGGCGACGAACACTCAGCATTTCCATGGATTCAAAGTGTGTTAAATTTATTGTCCGGTTTAAGATTGTTTATAAAGATGGGTTCATCATCATCATCATCATTTCAGTCGAGAGACGCCCACTGTTGGACATAGGGCTCCCACAAGGATCTCCTAACCGATCGGTCTTGCGCTGTCCGTATCCAGCGGCTTTTCGCGACTTTTACCAGATTGTCAGTCCAACTCGTGGGGGTCTACCAACGCTGCGTTTCCCGATATGTAGTCGCCACTCAGGGAACTTTCCGCCCCAACGGCCGTCAGTCCTATTCGCAATCTGTGCTGCCAACTGCCACTTAAGGTTCGTAATTCTTTCGGCGGTTAAAGGAACCAAGGGTTAATATGTATCTATAAAATCTGCGACTTTTTCTTACACGCTAAGCATATGCGGAGTCTTTTAATTAAATTGTAATAAGCGCCGGTGGCGTAGTGCGTACGAGCGTCGTCTCTTACCCGGGAGGCACTGGTTCGATCCCCGACACGTACCAATGTGTTTTCAAATTTTGAATTCATATGTACGTTTAATCGACGCTTTAACGGTGAAGGAAAACATCGTGAGGAAACCTGCACACACCTATGAAGAAATTCTTAGGTTGTGTGTGAAGTCGACCAACCCGCACTTGGCCAGCGTGGTTGACTAAGGCCTAATCACCCCTAATGTGGGGTAGGCTCGAGTCCCTCGGTGGGGACATTATATGAGCTTTTGATGATGAAGACTTCAACCTTTAGAGAAAATAGATACAACTCGTTTTTTTCCTAATTGGATGGTTCCCTTTATTTATCTATAAATAGTACTTGCAGAATTTTCTAAATATCTGTTGTAAGTAATTATTAGAATAGAATATAAATAATCCCAATTAATATTGCAAATGGACATAAATATCAAAAGATTGCAATGTAAACATTTACAGTACAATGCACAATAGGCGGGTTTAATATCTTCCAGGGAACCTTTGGATGGACAGGATAAAACAAATTAAACAGAGAAAAGATGGCGATAACAACTTAATGTAACATACATAAGAAATAGGGGTAGAAAAAGTTTTCTCCTATGCAAATGGAGAAAACTTTTTCTACCCCTATAATATCATGTTAATTGATTCGAATAATTTCAAGACTAATGCAAAGTTCTTTATACTTCAGTAATTACTCCCATGTTTTTTTTATTAACAATGGCTATAGCGATTTTTATGGAGAAGTTACGTATCTAGTGTTTCACAGTCCAAGTGGGTAATGAGAAACTTTTATTGTAGTATTCAAAGGAACTTTCGCATTACATAACCTCAAGATAGAAGCTAAAGCTAAAAGAAATACGAGAGTTTACGTAATCCTCATTTTCATAATATTACTCGCAAAAACGAAGCAACAAAACACTACAATGAATTATTTGATTAACGTTCTCCATATTTTCTTTTTATGACTTATGTCTGCGACTGCCAGCTTTTAATTTTGCCAGTGAACGACTTCGATTTTCCTGCAGTTTAAAAAAGTAACTTATCAGTTAAAAAGAGCGGGACAGTATAACCATCGTGCTTAAGAGCGAGGGAGACACAATACGGCACTAAGAGGGAACGAAAAATAAAACAGGGGAAGAAAGTTAAGCGTCCGTGACTTTTCAAGATTTTTTCGGCGTTTATTTTTTTAAACTTTACGCCCGGCTCCGCGCTGTTGCAAGTATATAAAAGCAAGCGTTTTCCGATTTGTCTTTTGTTTTCCTCCTTTATTCTGTTCCATTCGTTTTTATTGAGCCCGCCGCGCCAGATTCTTTATAAAATATGCGGTGTAATTATACAAAAGTAGATAAGAAATGATTAAAAAGTTTCGTTGTTATCCTTCCGCTCTCACGGTCGAAACAATAAGAGGAATCGTACGTCAAATGAAATCTATATTAGAAACAGTAATAGGTTCATAAGCGGTAATGAAAGTAAACTTCCGAACCCCTAATTACGGAACGAACGTAGGTAAATAGTGAGAAGGCGCCTTCGATCATCCATCACGGATAGAGAGGCGGCCTTTGTGGCCACCGACCAATTACTGGCATGAAAATTAAATTCACGAAATCTAATTAAGAACAAATTGTTTTATTTATTATGATGCGTCGGGTTCATTTGTACCCGTCGTAGTGAGGCGCCCGGGGCGGGACTGGGTCCATCAAATCGTGGTCGATGCGAGTTTTTTGGGCTCGCGCGACTGATGCCTGAGACAGCGCTGTGACGTAACAGCTTGGGCTATTGACCTTGGCCGGTGCTGGGCCATGGCTTACACCACAATCTTCAGGATGATACATGTGTGGCTTTTAATCTCACTATATTATAGCCACTACAAAAATAATCGAGTCGTGACTCTATGTGATTTGTAATAAGAGCAGGAAATTCATAAGCAAATAAGATTTATCGATATTCGGTACTTTTTCATATATTTATTTTACCTATACATTCTACTATTACTTATTATGCCTTAAAAACTACAGTGACAATAAGATGTCATACTTTCATTTTATAAGACGCGGTAAGCAGTAGATATAAATATATTGAAATGAAAAATACGAGAAAGCAATTTTTAACAAAAGACACCAAGTTCATACTGTTCCGGCTTATCATGCTCTCAGTATTTAAAAGAGTTTCACACACGAACTGTTTGGTACAAATTGACTGTAAGCCAGTATACTGCCTGTGGGTCAGTAACGCATGTAGCCAGTCGTAATACGCGTTCATTTGTTATGTTTGCGAAATGGGCCTATTACGGCCGCCGACAGCCGACACAAAGACTGACATCGTTTTATTGTCGAGATTGCCTACAAATGGATCACATATATTTCACGTTCGGGCGTTTCCAACCCTCTTTCCCTGGAGTTTGTAAGGCACATTGGGATTTAATATCTCGGAATTTGTTAGGACGAATGTTTTGCGGTACTTTTACTTCCTAAGTTTCATCTTAATTTGTCGCGCTGAATTTTCGTAGGCAATAGTGCAATTCGAATGAAAGTAGTCATTTATTATCGATGTATAAGAAAATATATGCGTTGTAAATAGATTCTGGTTTGAAGAAGTAGTTGTTAATATAAAACCAATGCTGGTATTGAAAAGAAACCGCGTTTAGGTTAAAAGAAATCAAGTTGCATAGACAAATAGTTTAGTTTTTGACTTCGTCAGCGTGGAATAGTTATTTTGGGCAACATTTACTGGGCTTTGTTTGGATTTCCATACGACTATATATTACACCTATTTCATCCCCACATGGGTCAAGATTAAAAAAATCGCCAGAATAAATATTTATATATTGCTATCAGGTGCCTAAATTCGAAGTTTCATGGTTTTATCTTCTACAATGACGAACTTCTGTGTAAACTTACAATATGAAATGAAATACAATATGCACACACAATTAACACACACTAAATTAATTTCATGTACTCTCCATCTCCATCCACCAATCCGCGTTGGGCAAGCGTGGTGGTCTACTGCCTAAACCTACTTCAATAACATTGAGAAGCTTTGTGACCCCGCAGAGGTCCGAATTACAAAGGTTTTTATGAAACGACCATGGTACGATCGAGCAAATGGAATTCCTGACGGATTGTAGAACCTTGTTTATATGAAATTTTATTTAATTACTTGAAAAAAGTCATGCCAGGTCCTATATATACGCAAAAAGAATAAATGGTGTAGTTTTGACTGAATGTGTTTAAATAAAATAACAGGACTACGTAATTTCAAAATTCGCGAAAATCCTAGGAATATTTGACTTTCTTATGATTAAATTTTTTATACAGAGTAGGAAAAAGAAAAACATAGTACGTACTCGTATTATGTTTTTCTTTTTCCTACTCTGCTCCCAATTTATATGGGGTCAGTGTAGTATGTCTTGCTATCGACATGCTGCTACAGGTTTTGTCGATACATAATTAAGGCCTACCGCATACTTGACACCAAACCTCCTTGGGAATAGTCTGGTGTCAGAGTTCTACAAATCGACATTTTCTGGCCTCTGATGTGATTTGTTTACGAATGATATCCTTGGGAATAGCCTCGTGTCAGAGCTCTACAAATCGACATTTTCTAGCCTCTGATGTGATTTGTTTACGAATGATATCCTTGGGAATAGCCTCGTGTCAGAGCTCTACAAATCGTCATTTTTTGGCCTCTGATGTGACTTGTTTACGACTGCTATCCTTCGACAGTAGCCGGGACCATCATCTTAACGTGTCTTACGGATTTCTATTCAGCACTTGGGCATACCCAACTTTATATACATACATAATCACGCCTTTTTCCCATAGTGGTAGGCAGAGATCACTTGTTTCCACTTGCTACGATCCTTACATATTTCTTCCGCTTCATCTACTTTCATCACTGTCCTCATACATACTCGGCGATTTCGAGTACTTTTGACCTGGACCTTTTTCAAGACGTCTTCGATTTGATCGATAAACGTTCGCCTAGGTCTCCTTGTCCCATATCTCCGTTCACTTCTGATTCATATATCCTTTTCGTCAAATTACTTTCACACATCTCCATTACCGAACCTTCATTTTCGAAATTCACCACTTTCTTGCAGTTTAATGTTTTTAAAACTAGAAAAACTTACATGCCTTTGATATAACCGCCAATTTGAAATTATATCGAAGCTGTAAATATGTAAAAAGCTTAAACATATTCGCAGTCTCGATAAAATTATGAGATGGCAGTTATATCGAATAATTTTTGACAGTTCCATGCGATAAATAGCTTTATCATATCGTGTTTCGTTGGTCATGCTAGGCGGGCAGGGGCAGGTCGATATTTTCAGTGTATCTATTTTTTCTAGTTTTAAAAATTACGCGTTTGTAAACGCAAAGATTATTCCAGTTTATTGTTTACTCGTCACAATCTGATGTATAATAATCAATAATCATGTTAATCTGATAATGTAGGCAGAATTCTTCCAAATACATAATAAGCTAGGAACTCTTACAATACCTATATGAATCGGTAGTATCGGTAATCAAAGTAATTGAAACCAAATGACTAATAACTTTGATTGCCATTTTACACGGAGGCACAATAAAATCAATAGCATAATAATTTATACGTACAATCAATAGCACGGACGGTAGCGGCATCCCGCTGCGCTAATAGAGAGGTGTCGGCCGCTCGCCGCCGCGTCGTCACCGTCACGTCATCGATCACGACGATAATCCCGTGGACGCGAGATACGAACACAATGTGCGTTGTGGTGTACCTTTTTAAAGTTTGCTTTTTGGTTTAAAATGTTCACGATCTTTTTTTTTCAGAAAAAAAGAAACCTTTTTTACAATAATTCATTTAGTGTTAACATTCTTTTCATTTTTATAGCCATAATTATGTACTGTATTTCGTGATTATGAATTGGGATCCATTATTGAGAAAATAATGATAAACATCAAGATAATAATGCTTTCCATTTATTAACAGGATTAGTTAGAAATTATGAAATAAGGGCGGTAAAACAAATAATAGCTAATATCAGATCGAAGGCTATTAGTATGCGATCTGAGGCTTTCTTATTTACTGCTCGAAAAAGCACAAAACTTTATTTCACCCAGGTGTGTGCAGCTCACAGAACATAGAAAAAGATGCAGCTGCAGGTGTGGCATAAAGTCTTTTTATTTATCTATGCTATTTATTTATTAAAAGACCGTGGCTTATCTAGAATTTCTGTACTGTAACGCGTATATAAAGCGGCTCTTGCGGAATCTTATCAAATATGGTTGGGCGAAGAAAGAAGCAAGGGTAGAGAAGGTGAGTGTTAATGTGTTAATGCATCATAAGAGGGCCTCTTAAACCTACAATAGGTTCATAAGGCTCAAGCAATGCTCCTGGCTCCCCTTTCTACAATATTAAGGACCCAGCAACTTTTAAACTACGCAACGGATTTCAATGCGGTTTTCACCAATAGATTTAAGAGGAAGGTTCAGAAGCATAATTCGTTAAGGTTAAAGTAAGTACTCTAAATACTACCCATGCGAAGCCGGGACGGGCCGCTAGTAGAAATTAAACTCATAAAAGTAATAAAAATTTTATTCTCGCAAGGATAAAGAATATTATAGCACATTCAAGTGACACACTAACACGAATATAACAGGAGAAGCTCAGTGAATTACAGCGGGCCTATCGCCGGCCATCCATCACGCGCGGTCACCGCCGAGATCGCAGATACACCGACCCGACCTGGACCTTACACCGCCTAACTGCTGAACAATGATGCTGTGACAGCGAGAAGCCACCGTACGTCGCCGTGGATTGGATTATTTGATTTTATTACGCTGTTGAGATTTTAGGGAGAATATAATCGAAATCTGCATAGATATAGCTACTATACCGGAAATATATTTTTAATCTCCCATTATTATAAAAAATAGACTGAAATTAGTGATGGTTTAAAACTGATGCTGTCACTTTTATTTGCTGTATGAAAGACAGAGTTTTCAAACAGTCTTGTTTTAAAATCAGTTTTAAAACAAGACTAACTTTAGTCTACGTTTGTAATAAGGAGGAATGAGTTTACTTAAATATTAATGCAAGGTTTTTCAAATATCACATACTTCAGATAAGAAATTACGAGGTGACGAATATCAAGAACTAACCCATTTTATAAAATAAAATAAGAAAATATTTTTCATTCTTTAACCCAAAACAAATTAATAACATGATAGTGCAATTACGATATTCTCTACTCCTTATCTACGGCTGGTACTCATTTTAGTATAAAAGCTTACACAAAAGAACTTAATGTTTCTATGTAACAAAGTAAACAAGGTTATTTATGTTTGAACATTATGGAAATATTTATTCCACCGAAACCTCTAAAAACATTAGAAGACATTACCGAATATATCGTACACAAGAGCATTTTATTAGAAAAAACTTGAGCATTCATTTCGGATGATATTATTTATGCTCGTCTAATCGGAAATTTCTGCTGTGATGATCGTAGCCTTCTCGGAGGGTACCTGCCAATTTTATATTATACTAGGATCATTAGTTGACCCGGCCCAAAGACAAAACCTGACCTAATTCAGCATGAAATTATTCTAAGATTGAAACAGTGGCCGGGGGCCGGTGTCGTGTTCCGTTCTGCTCCGGACAGTTCATTTTTAATAATAAATGAGACGAAATCAAGACATGACGAATAAATGAATCCAGAACTTGACGAATAAATGAATATGGAATATGATAAATGGAAGGCCCGGATCCCTCGCGAACATTTTTTCTTTGGCTCCGAACGGAAGGCGCGGGCTTTTTCCTTTTGTACCGGGACAAGTTAAGCGTTTTTTTGAAGATCGCGCCGGCGGTGTGGTATTTATCATTTCATAAAAGTTGGATCACCAATTGTGCTTTGGTTCGGACGCGGCTATTGAAATTATGCTTTTTACTTTCATTGGGAACGCTGTTGCGTTTACGTCGTGGGATTCATGAAATTAACTTGTTGTTTGGAGTTTCAATAGCAGTACGTAATATCGGAAAACATTTTAGAGCAACATAAATAGGCGAAAAAAATATATAGGCTGTGTTCTTATATTATAAACTAGTTTTCGCCCGCGACTTCGTCCGTGTGGATATTTTACCCCCTTAGGGGTGGAATTTCCAAAAATACTTTCTTAGTGGATGCCTACACTGTATAAGGTATCTATGTGCAAAAATTCAAGTCTCTAGGTTCAGCGGTTTGGGCTGTGCGTTGATATCTCAGTTAATTAGTTTTTTATTTTTTAGGACTTTGATCCTTGTTTCCTCCCTCCTTAATCCTTGTTTTTATGCTTGACACGGAACTTCTTGACCTTCATCTCACCTTATGGTAGGTAACTATAAGGTTGAAGATGGATTCGAGTTTCACCTGGAACCCTCAACCACAGAGGGACTGGCTATCTTATCATTAACTGTCGGAACACAATAATGTTAACATTATTATTATGACCACAGATTTTGATAAGATGGTTTTAGCTAGTCAGGCGGACTGGAAAAAAGTCCTACCACCAACAACAGAAAGTACAAATTTGTACTCTCCTGGGGATCGAATCCTCTGGAACCTCTGGATCTAATTCCGGCGGGCGAACCGGTTAAGTGGAAGCCTTTATACCAATACCATTTATGTATGATGAATAAAACCGCGTGATGCCGGCAGAGTAGAATAGCATCACCGCATATCCTCCAATGGGTGTCGTAGAAGGCGACTAATGGATCAGCAAAGGAGTATTGGTCACCTTATACTCCGTCCACCAATCCGCATTAGTAGACTGCTGCCTATAAGTACCTCCTTCATTGAAAAGGACAGGCCTTGTTTCCCAGCTGTGGGTCGAATTACAAAAGGCTGTGATGTTGACGGTGAATAAAGTTATTATTTTTAGAAAACTGTTAATTAAGCTTATAGAAATAATGGACATCGATCAAAACATTGTAAATAAATAAGAACATATTACTTTATAACTGTAAAATATGTGAGAAAGACAGTTGGTCAATACATTACGTTGATTATCAAACATGTAACGCAACTTTAACAACTTTCATATAGAGCAGAAGTTAATGATATTCCATATAGGTACTATCTACAAGTATCCACATGTCTTAAGGACTTCTAAGTTAATAAGGCCTCGTGCAAGGTGGACTGACGACCTGAATAAGGTCGCTGGAGATACAAGGACTGGCTTTTGTTCAGCAGTGGACGTCCGAAATGGACACCATTCTGTTCAAACTTCTAGATTTTTTCAATGTTAACATAACGGTTATTGGATTTTTCACTTTATCGCTATCCTAATATTATAAAGCTGAAGAGTTTGTTTGTTTGAAAGGGCTATTCTGAGAAACTACTGATTCAAATTGAAAAATTATTGTTGTGTTGGATAGTCCATTTATCGCGAAAGGCTATAGAGTATATAACATCATAACACGCGAAAAAAGTCGCGGGCACAGCTAGTGTGTTATATGACATTATTTCTTGAAAAATTCCATGATTCTAGGTTTATTGGCCGTAGCCTGTGAAAGTTACAAATGCGTTGACTTAAAAGTTTGATATTTTCTTAGGTCTAATAAGAGTACCTACATAATAGTAATTTTAACTCAATGCCTCCACGTGCTCCAGAGATAAAAAGTCTTGACAGACATACACACAGAAAGACAGGCAACACTGTGAACCTGTAAGGATTCCTTTTGAGGATCGAAACCCTAAAATAGCTGTAAGTGGCGGCAACGACCTAAGTTCACAAGTGCCGTTTTAATCCCGGCATTTTAATCCGCTGCTGCACTAGTCACTGCCACGTGGTTCTATGATAAAGTGCTCCACCAGATTATGCAAATTCTAAATTTTCTCCCTGTCCCTTTCCATCTTTATTCAAGCGCAATATCTTTCTCCCGCTCTGCGATGTTTCCACCCCACTGAGTGGCGCAGCGTCTGATGGATGATGCGTTATTCCAATAACAATTTGGATATCGCTTATTTACATTTTATTCACTATTGCACGAACCAACTTCGAGGAGGAAGAGCATTTTTATCATTCGAGATAGCTTTTTATTTTTTTTTACTGTCTCGGCACTTTTTATTTCACCTTTTGAATTTATCATTGTTTATATGTACTTAAATTTATCTTTAAATTTATAATATTTTAGACGCGTAATCCTCTTATCTCGCGGGCACAGCTAGTGTGTTATAAGACATTATTTCTTGCAAAATGTCATGATTCTAGGTTCTGTTTATTATATCGATAAAAAAATATACATTACAAATATTTTTAATAGGTATATTCTGGGTTACAAAATACTACTTCGTTATGTTATATACATTACTATTTGAAAATAGTTTCAACGAATTTTACTTTATTAGACACTATTTAAATATTAACAATGCAAACTTACACTGGGGTACTGTACCTATCTAAGAAGATTTTGACACGTTTTAAATATGAACAATGCAAAAATCACTGTATCTAAAAAGAATTTAACAAATATTTAGTAGCAAATATTTTTTAATGCATTATTTTCTTTCACAAATTAAGCTGGAGCTATCTTTTCTAGTATGTTATAGTTTCTTATTTCATATATTAGTAAACACATACGATAATAATATATGTGTTTACTAATATATATAAGGTCGAAAATAACTCTAATATTATAGTGTACTACAGTTATAACATTATTGTTGAATTCTTGTTGCTTCTAATTGTTAATACTGTATAATAAATATTATACTATTCCATTCTACATATAACATAGTGGCAATTTTTATTAGCTTCTATGTCGTATGAAAAACCACCAAATATCTAGCCAGTAGTTTTTATAAGTTACCAAGAACAAAATGACTTGGCTGCAACCACAGATTTAATAATACAAGGAGATAGGCCAAGCTGGTGTTTAACTTGTGACAAGTGTATGGCCTTCCGATAAAGTCAAGTGAATACGTAACTCAGCGATTTGACCGATCTCCTTTGCGGCTGTGCTTAACTTTCATCGCTTCGCGGTCCTTAAGACGCGCGCAATGAGTAGTGTATATTACGGCATGCTTAAATAGAACCATGTTATGTAGTATGGCCGCTGATCGCGACACTCGGTCTTCCTATGAACTCGGCGATTCGACCGATCTCCTTAGATTGATATATCTGTGGCTGCAATCAAGAACACGACCGGGTCTATTCGTGATGAACACCGGTAATAGTCGGTCACATGCGAGTGGACGGATAGTTGCTGTCACATGGACTGTATTTATACATTGCGAAAACAACTAGTCATCCACTTAGAAATTTTCATTTTATTATTGAACTGAATATGTAAAAATCTGATGGTAAATTGCTAAAACGCTACTTCTTTTTATCTGAACGAGAAAACTCTTGACTTTCATCTCATCTGATGGTATGTTTTAAGGGGGCAATAAGGGTAACAAGCAAGTTTTGAACGACCATCACATGTTAACATTAAAGGTCATAGCACACTTATCAGCTCAGATAGGAAATGCCTCTTTTTTACTATGAACGCTACGGGGATGGGGCTACGAAACGACTACGAACCGTAGCGCATCGCCTCTTTTCAACCGACTTCAAAAAGGAGGAGGTTATCAATTCGACTGTATGTTTATTTTTTTATATTTGTTACCTCATAACTCTTTACTGGGTGTACCGATTTTGAAGATTCTTTCGACTTTCGACCTCTGGTAGCTGATGCTTGTCATGTGGTCCCATTTAAATTTGATAGACATGTGACGATTAGATTTTGAATTATCTCTAATAATGCCTATTTAATTGACATCGATGAGATAGTTTCCTGAAAATTTATATACTTAAAACACTAAAGAGCAAAAAATAAATGATTTTTAAATAAAAAAACCACATTCAAAACTAAAAACGGAAATCTAAAATCTAAATGTTTTTGAGGTCGGTGCCAACCTCAATATTTGGAATAAACGTTGTCACTTGGGACCGACCTCAAAAAAACATTTAGATTTTTATAAGCACAATTTTTATTTCTCCGTTTTTAGTTTTGAAGGCGGTTTTTTTTATTTAATAACAATTTATTTTATAGTATAAAGAGGCGATAGGGTTCCGACCTGAGAAGTGTGCTACGACCATAATACCATAAATTTTCAAAAAATATACTTATGAAACCAGACTAATTAGTTTAAGAACTTTTCAAAATTTGTATACGTTTTAGTGTATTTATTAAGAAAAATCCTTCAAAATCACAGAGGAACTGGCTATCTTCTCACTAACTGTACGAACACAATAATGCTGCCAACACCATTGTTATGGCAACTGTCCATACCCAGTATAAAATTAAGCCGCTCTTTAGAAATTTTAAACTACGCTACGGATTTCAATTCGGTTTTCAGCAATAGATAGAGTGCTTCAAGAGGAAGGTTTAGAAGTATTAATAATTCATCAGGGGCGGTCTCATAGTAAAGGCATTTAAGCACTGCCTACCTCAATATATTACTCATACACTACTATAGACTGTACGTCCTTCCTACCAACAAAATAATGCAACCTATGGGCTTCAGGCGGCCTGCGTGTAACGTATACATACCTACACCTACGCGCCAATATGCGCGGTAAGCACTAGTTTCATCTGCTTGTAAAAATCACACACACTAGAATATTTTTTACTTGTTCAGAAACACACAACGATTGACAGTATTAAACGACAAGATTGAAATGTTATAACTAGCAGGTATTATAACTAGGAAACTGACATTCTCAATTTAGCCGTATTAAGTAGGCTGGCCTACTCGACCGACTGTGATTATCAATTTGATATTGTTTAGGATGCCGATTAATTTATAGGATTATTTAAAAATACAGTCATCAATAAATAATGAATTGCGAAATTTAAGTAACCTTTCGTCGCATAAAATACTAGGAATAAATTTTATTAAATAAAAGTATTCGTAAGATTATTCTCCAGTACTCCCTAGGTGGCGCTAGTGTCTATGAATAAGAGCAAAGCAAGTAGTTTTAATCGTAATATTTACATAAGATCTTTTTAACTAATTTGAATTGTAAAATTCTTTTTATATATTTTTATTTCACTTCACTGTTATAAAACACACCTTGACGAGATTAACTTTTAAAAGTAAGGAAATAGTTTTAAAATGAATGAATACGCCAGCGCCAGCCATTTTTTATAATCCAAATCTTTATGACTGTCATGTCACTCAAGCGCGCGAATGTTAAATAAGTACTTTTTTAGTGCAAATCTTAATTTCTTTACAATATTTATCTACTTAAAAGTGTTTTTATGGTGTTGTGTTGTTTCGCATTTACGACGATGGAAAAATTGCAGTGTTCCCAATGTTCTGATAATTCAATTTGCTTAGAAAAACTGCGTAAGAAACCCAGATTTCATAGGTAAGATTTTTTTATATAAAGATAGGTAGTTATTTTTATTTATTTACAAATAACTATGAAACTATTTATTTACAAATAACTATGAAACTATTACACAAATAACAACCTGAAATATATTGTTGTAAGGTTGTAAGTACTTAATTGTTTTAAGATTTTATTTTCTACTAGCGGCTGCCCGCGAGTTCGTTCGCGTGGACTTTAGAATTTTTACCAACCTGTAATAACTATGCATGGTACTATACATGTAAACCTTGTTATTAAATCACTCTTTCTATAAGTATTGAAAATTACATTAACATCTGTTGCGTAGAAAAGATTTAAGCATAGGTAGGTAGCTACAGGACGCGGGTGCGACTTTATTTTATACTAATTAGGTAAAGATTTCCGCGTAGCATTTCAGATTGAGTTTTAGAGACTTCGATCTAAATGCCTACCTAATGTATAAATTAATGCACGCTACTGTAATTCATGTATATTAAAGTAGAGAAAGGCCGAGAAATTCCATGCAAAGCCGGGGCGGGTCGCTAGTATGTATGAATGATCTTTTAAATATAATAAACAGCCAGGATGTGGTTTTTGCCAATTCTTTAGTATTTTGTACTAACCAGCGTAATTAATTATCTTATTTGTATTGAACAATTTAATAATGCACATGCAGTAACTTTTTCAATTAATGTTTGTTGATCGAAATGGAGTAAAATTACTTGTGTAGCAAAGTTAAAAAACGCCAGATACTATTAACATGCAAGAAACTTCATTCTAATTCTTGTCGGTATTCACATTTTCACCATCAACTCCAGCATAAGATTTCCTTCAGATTGCTAAGAATTCTCGCATACTTTTTTCAATTATCTCGCACTTATCTCAAATTGTGTTGGCAGGCAATATCTTTTATATTTATCTACTTTCTTCGTTTGTTGTTTTGTTCTATTTAAGATTTCACATTCACGCTGGGAGATAAGATTTATAATGTGGCTATTGAATTGCATTTTTAGTTTTAGTAATTTATTATCTGAAATATTATTAGAAGCATTTATCGTTATTAGCATAATTAGAAATATTTATGTACCATCATTATGTATGTATATGTTACTCTATAATCACTCAATGATCAAATAGAAGGCTACTCAAATGAATTGAATTCGCCGATTAGCCTCCCGATCATCAGTCCTCTAATGCTGAATATGTATCTAAGCAACTATTATTTTGCTTCTTTATCGAAGAAAATTTTGATTTTGTCCAAAAACAGGGTAAAAGTAAAGCCATGTGCCAAACAGCGACCCATTGAAATTTGACACAGGCCAATGACTCAGCGGTTCTTAGTTTAGGCGTAACACATGCGGAACCGTGACTTGCTGAAATAACGACAGGTTTTTTAATTGCGAGTTAGACAGCTCTATGTAGAGAACAGCTCAATATTGTGATGGAAGTTGTACCGCGTATGCTGTGAACCAGTTGCCAGTTGCGAATTATTATGTAAAGCATTCAATAAATCCTATTCCTTTTTACAATATTAAATAAAAAATATAATAAAATTAATAGTTTTGAAATTGCGATTAATATTTTAATGTAGTAAGAGATATTAGTCACTGTATTTATATTTCTTTACTTTTTGATTTAATTGGAAATATTTTTTGTGTAAATGTAATTTTATTATATAATGATAAGTACATTTCTAGAAACCAAATTTGAATAATTAATTACTTTTGTTAAGTATATTAGCAGGATATTAGACAGTGAAAAGAGATAAATTTTAGGTATACTTTAAAAAGAAAAATTAAATAAATATATAAGCAACCATGACTCGTGTATTCATACACAACCATGACTCGTGTATGTACACAGATAAATGATGAAATGTACAAAATAAAAGGGTTTTCTTGGTGATATTGACCACCAAGAAAAACCTCTTGATTCATATCTCCACCAAGGCGTACAAAAGCATACCTCTTCAAAGAGTTCAGGTATACATACAATATTATTTCTATCTACTACTTAGAATAAGCTAGTATTTTAATGCCTCTACCATCCACACTAATTTTATACACACCTCCCATCTCAGGCCGAAAGAAAATAGTGCACGTCGGAATAATAACTAAAAAAAATACAAACTGAGTCTGTCTGTGTGTGAAGCGGCAGTGTGGGTAGGCTGCCTGCTAAACGCAATATAAAGTGCCGTTAGGGCTGTCGACACATCACTACTATTTTATAAAGCACTAAGACATTTATCCAAAATTACTTCTGCTTTGGAAATGTTTGTGGGATTTAAAACATTAAACTTGTATTACGGGAGTTTTATACAACACGATCAATGCTCCAAGAAATTTTTGTGGCTACCAACCCACCAACGCTCGGTGTTGGCGAAGACTAAAAATACGAAAATTTAAATATTTAAGCAAAAGTCCTTGTGTTCAGCATTAAAGGTTTAGATCGTAGGTCAACGGAGCGCTGACAGCCCTAAGCGCGTCTGTCGTATACGTAGATAGGTAACTATAGGTGCCTCTCCCCGCGCTGTCATTAGTACCGCTACCCCGCGCGCCTCGTGGAGAAAGTATGATTTTACTCCTATAAAGCCGTATTTCTACTCCATACAGGAATTCGAATGCAAGTTCCCGGGTTCCGAGAAGGACATGTGGCGGTGTACATAATTCTGCCGTTGAAACAATCTCAATATGGCGCTTGTTCGGTGTAAAGTTTACATAAACTTTGGAATTACGTTCTCATTCTATTTTAGCCTATTCAATAGCTCTGTTAATAGTACCCAAATGCTTTGCGGTTTTATTCCCTAATTTTGAATATTTTACTTATTTTCGTACTTCGCCATCATGTAATGATGATTGTGAGTGACCTTAATAAAATATTGATAAAAGTTAGAAGTAAAAAAAACAATTTATCCCGAGGTAAAGTTTTATGGCAGGGTTTTAAGCCAACTTGTTATCTCTATGTTACATGAATATATAACCTTTATTTACGAGCAATTTACTCTATTTTAAACACAATAATTAACATGATTCATCCTTATATAAATAGCTATTAAGGTTGTTATCCAATAACAATCTTTGTGTTGTTGGGTAATGAAAAGAATATTATTTTTATTTGTTTAAGTGGAAAACTCACGTTCGGGGCGGCACAGCTGAGCAATTAGTGGCAACCACCACGTGGCCGGGGGGAATAACCCGTGGAGGAAAAAACGTGTGCTTCGGACGAACGCATCGGCCAAATTGTTGTAATTCTATACGTCCGGAAATAAAATTGACCAGCATTTAGAATTAACATCTGCAATGCTATTTAATGATTTAACTTGTTACGAAACAAGGTAATAAAATACATAGTCTCGGCCACTCGTTGCTGTGGTAATTTCATACTACTATCCTATATAACATTGAATATGCAGTAAAAAAATGAGGACCATTTATCAAGATAAAAACTACCCTATCTCTCAAGTTGGAACAAAACATAAAAAAAGTTAAAACTAGAGTGTTAGTTTTAGAGTTCATCCCGGACAAACATCGTGACACGGTAACGGGAATTATACTAATTCGTAATTTTGATTTCAATTCGAAGCACTAGTTTAAATACATGATCATTTAATAATTTTATTAAGATGCTTTCTGTTTTGAGACTCCCTGTAGGATATGCAAGGTGTTCCGCATCTCTGTAATCTCGTCTTATTTTTAGAAGTCACATATAAACGCTATTGTTGTATTAGACATTATAATGTACTAGCTGTCCCGGCCACGCGTTGCTGTGGTAATTTCATACAATTGTCCATACATTTTACGCATCGAACAAAAAAAGATCACTTAAATCGAATCAGAAATCTCGGTGTAATCGGTGTACTTACATACATTAAAAAAATATCAACCGAATTGAGAACCTGCTCCTTTTTGAAGTCGGTTAAAACTATCCTATCTATCATTTTGGAACAAAACTCACATAAAAAAGTTAAGATCGGATTGTTAGTTTTGGAGTTCATCCCGGACAAACATGGGAATTATATATAATAGATTTCCACACTAGAACCGATTTATGTACACAAAAGAATGATCATGGACCTGTGGTAAGCATTAGTTTATAATACCAGACGAGTGGATAAACTTAATTAGATATTAAGTACTACGTCATTTGAAAAAAAATATCAGCATTAAAATTTCTGCAATTTGTCAGTGTTAAGACAGCATTACTGACCAATCCACTAATATCATCGTCGAGCATGTGCTTATTCCCTTAGCGAAATCAAAAAAGTTTAGACAGTACCTTACCTTTTTTTTTTACTAAAATGGTAATGAGCGTAATGCGGGAGTCGGCGCAAGAGATTGAGCCTGTCAAGTCGCGAGGTCGTTGCCATATCGATTTTCGATTTGCCCACGGTGCACCCGAACTAGGTCAAGTGCTGCCTGGATCATCTTCGATTACCGCAATATTGCATCTCTTTTGAAAAAACTATTTCTTTTTCATTGTATCTGTATGCTATTCTGAGAATTTTACGAATATTTTAAACAATTTTTATTTGTATCAATAATAAGAGAATGCATATTGAAGATTGGGATTACAGGAGGTCACGATCACGAAATTTATGCTACCAAGTGCGCGGTCGATACTCGATTGGTGACCGAAAAGTTTTCAACTGGAGTTTCCTGTATGCTTAGGAAAGCACGTTAAGCTGGTGGACCTGTACCCGTAGTGTAAGTTTTTTTGTTTAAAATACGTAACTATTTTAGTTGTGATAAGAGCCCAATTTGTATGAGAAACACGATTCACGCTTCTTCCCGCTAGGGGCGCTATTCACGTTTCCTATACAAATCGAGGTCATAACGCTAATACAATAGTTACGTATTTTAAACGAAAAATCTTACACTACGGGTACTGGCCTCTGTGGAATGATAGCAGTAGCTTTTAATGAGGGTTGGTGTCAGACACGTAGCATATAGTAAAAATATTTTAGCAGTATTGTCGATATCAATAAAGGGTTGGCGAAAGAATAAGAGAATACATATGATCTCACACTAATTATCTATCTCGTATTCAGTATCGATGATTTGATTGAATGTAGCTTTCTGAATACTTAACCAGAAGGCTGTCCCTAAACTAAATAATATGTTTATTTTCATTAGATAACATTTACCCCGTTAAAAGTATTTTTAATTTCATAATTAGCGTTAATAGAGTTACAAAATTTTTACAAATTACCTTTGTGTAATGTAAGCCAATGACTCAATACATTTTGAATAGATTTCTTAAGCCTTCGTAAGTACGGAAAAGTAAAGGTTACGCAATGGATTGTTTAGTTAAAAAATTTAAAGTCGTAAAATAAATTAAATGATTGATACAGCGATGTCGAATTTCAACATTTCATTAAGGCACGATCGAAGCAGTTAGAGCCCTTTTATTATCTTCTCGCCTTTAAATTGCCAAAAAGAAATTCCTCCCCGAAATGGGGGAGAAGGACAAAACCTTGTCCTCAACTCCGCTTCCAATGGCCCACCGTTATTTAAAAATCGAACACGATAAGAGCGGAATGTTTTTATTTTTTAAATAGCTGGAATTTATGTCTTCTTTTTAAGTGAATATTGGCAGTTTTGAATGGGAGCTGTTCGATAACGGTTTTATTGGGTTCGGCTTCGGTTACGAGTTTTCGGACGGTGCGTAATGTAGCTCTCGATTTTGGGTAATGGTCAGCTGATAAGCAAATGACGTCATTATTGACTGACTTAGTTTGTATTGCTTCGTTTCATTTTATTCTCAAGGAGAGTTCGCTGCGAATCTTCGATTGATGGAGTTTTATTACGTTCCGGCAGCACAGTATTATTCTTTTCCATTGTTGCAAGGAATTAGCTTTTCGATTTCAATAGATTTTTATTCAAACAAATAAACAATATTTGTTTCTATATTTTATATTAATGTCAAAGAACCTATTTAACACCTCTCAATAGTTACTAAAAACAAATACACATTTCAGATATCATCTGATGATCAGATAGATTTTACCGAGTTACATTAGAGTCGGTCGGGGGTGAATCCTGCAAATACAGTCCCCCACCGGTTGATAAAGAATTGAGGGTATTAAACGATTACAAATGCTTCGCGGTTCAATAAACAACCCACGAGGAAACCGTTTTAGATGAATTGCTTAAATGTCTCACTAAATACGGAAGCTCATCCGAATTGGGTCATGCGGTCCAGGGTTCTAATGGCCTTTTATAATTTTAATTATGAATCTGTGTAAATAAAGCCCAGTTTATAACGATACAATACTTAGGCCTATATCGAAAAAGATTTGTTTTCTCAATTTTTGCATTCTTTAATGTATGTACTTTACCACTAAAATTTGAGTTATAATATGAATGGGGCAAAATTTTATTCTTAGATAAATGAAGCTTTCATTTTCTTTTGACGATAAAAAATCTTATTTACCTAATAAATTAAAATAAATAGCTTATAATAAATTTAATAAAATATCAACATTACGTCACGTTGTAATTTGACACCGTCGTCGTGGTGGAGTGGTCACTAACGCTGTCTACACATCAAGCGGTCCGGGTTCGAGGCTTGGTAGGAGCAAATATTTGTGTGATGAACACGAACATTTGTTCACGAGTCATGGTTGTTTATGTAATTATTTAAGTTTATTAATGAAAATATCTATACTATTATGTTATATTACATTTGTCTGTTACGTAAGATCCATAACACAAGTTCTTGATGATACTTAATTTGGGCTAGATAATTGGCGTGAGCGTGGAAATATGTTATATTATTAATAAATAACGGGACGTAATATTCATATATATTTTTATTAAAGAAAAGTTTTAATAATGATATATTGAATAGGCACGGTTAAAATGGGTCACAACAAAGTAACATATCTTCACAGAAGCCTAATCATAATAGTCCCATTCTCCCCGTGCATTTCAACCACTAAAGTAAACCTATAGATAAGCGAGAGGTTCCATCCACACTTATTTATGTAGCCCGGCATCCGATTGAGAGCTCGTCGAGGACATTCGCACACCAACTTTATCTACCCCTGCTACCTACATTTATTTCCGTACCTTGCTCCCGTTCTGCCATACCTTTAAATTTCTTAAAATCTCCAAGATATTGGAACTTTCCCACCAAACACTCCGATATCTTGATAATGAGCTGTAATCCAAGGATTTTGATAAATAAAATAAATGTATCGTCGTAAAACGCAGAGAGGACAATGAAATCGAACCGGGATGTATTTAAAGAGGAAAATTTTTGAGTGGGGAGATTCGTAAAGTTAAATGAGTTTGTTGCCATCGAGCGGAGCTTTGTTGCGTAAACTGATCAGATAAAAATATCCGATACGCTCCGCGAGATGTATTAAAACTTGCATGCATTTATTTACATTTCAAATGGGTAGGTAACAAGTATTACAAGGTTTTCGATAAGAGGTACGTCACTTGGTAATTTAATAAAATCTGACTCGTGTCAGTGAAAAATCTAAGGTATAGTAAGAGAAAATTGTTAATTCGCAGGAGAGTCGAAACAGGTAGCGGAAAATGCTGGGAGATATAGTGGACTCAGTATGTTCACGGAGCTCCATGTGAGAAATTAATATAAAATTAAATGAAATAAACTTTATTATTAATCATAATAATAGTAATAATAAATGAATGACAATCGTAAATAAAACAAATCACATTGTTACTAAAAGACATACATGGACTCTGTCTGAAAATAAATCACTTTTATTATTTAAGGTCTTCAGGAATACCATTAATTTTGAAGACAAGTATATTTTCCAGTTTTGCATTTAAGTGGCAATATCAAGGTTGGCAGTTATCAGTGTCTTCCCAGTCCATAAAAACTAATAATCTTAAGTGTTCAGCAACATTTGAAACCCCCGTTCTTGCCGACAATTTTTACACTTCCGTGTTTCCATAGATAAGCAAATACGGGGCCTCGTGTGATGGATATTAAGGGCACACCTTACATCATTTGCGTTATTACGACGGCAGCGGGGTGGCAAGACACGCTCCTTATATCTAGATGTTCCCCCTTAATATGCTAAAATCAAATTAGTTCCAAGCCGGAGTGATTCCCGCGTTCGATCGCCCACTCTCAATATTACGACATTCTAGGGGACGTGTTTTGATTCGCCTCTGACTTGCGCTAAGGTTTTCACAGGAACGGTGGTGTTGTGTATTTGACTAAAATGTTTCTAGGCTTATTTTTGGTGAAGTGATTAGGATATGTTTATATAAACAAACAATAAATTAATCAAGAATTAGGTATCTGGCCTACAGATAGGCATATGAAGAAAGACAATAATTTAGATTTCACCTATTTTTTAAAATACGCTACGAGGTAGGGCACTGCGGACTCGAATTTGGAGCAGCTCGAACTGAGGTTCTACCTCCACCTTACGAATATATAAGACCATAGTCAAGTAACACAAATTTTTTGTGGTGTTGTGTTTCTGTTGGCGAGTAAGCTCGCCAGAGCTCCACGGGGCAGGGAAGGGGACTAGGGTTGAAAGCGCGCGAGTTTCTCGTCTGCTTGTCTGCCAACCTGAACTTGCTGAATGTTAAGTACATTAAAAAAGTTTCTTTAAGACGGCAATCCTTTGTCCATTTTGGCTACTATTGTATCTACACACTTTTAGGCACCTGCAGTAGTACTGCACTCAGGATAAAATGCTAGTTGATAAAACAAAATTTCATTTAGGTCTTTTGTGTCACTCGAATTAAACATTACCGATTATTATTACATTTTTTGTAAAATAAAAACACAGTAAATTAGTGGTAAGTAGTTAAATATCAAATATAAAATTTCTCCCTGATTAAGTTTTTGCTTGGTTTCCTTTTTATTTATTTTAAGGAGTTTTCATCAAGTTGTAAGCAGCACACACTGCAAAAGCCATTGAAATTTATTTGCACGGAGGCGTGTGAAGCAAAAAGTATTTAAGCAAGTTCGATCAAGCTATAATGGCATGATCGATGCTATCGCCAGTTCGCGAACAAGTTGGAGTTAGATGAAAACACCAATTTCCTGCGGGATTCTTGGGCGTTTATCGTAGCAGGGATCGGCGGGACGTCAGCGGTAAGTCGCAGCTTTCATTACCAGGGTCTTAGCAAATTAACACCCTATGTCGACCCAACTACACCTTTGCAGCGTCGTTCAAAAATAGGCTATGTTACTTCAGCATAAAGTGCCCCTGTTTTCAGTAGCTCTTCCACGCTGTGCGGACAGCGTGTCACATTATTGCCATTGTTAATGATCATCTCGAAGCAATAACGTACGGTTTAATTACAAGACTGTCGTTTGTAACATTGAATTGGATCTCATTTTGCTGAATTATTTATATGTTGGATATGAGGCTACATCAAGGCTAATGTCAGATGCCATTTAAATGTAGGTTAAACGATTTCTAATAATTGGCTTATGGAAGGATATTGATGCAGGATACAGTTTTATTATCAATTTCATATGAAATAAACTTTAAAATTTTTTTTAAATTGTATTTAGTAGAATGTTACTCAATTAAATTTTTAAATTAACGGTTTATATTGAAATATTACAACAATATTTATACAACACTACATAACAAAGATGGGTCTATAAATGTTTATTGAAATCATATAAGTAATTATGTTCAATTTTAAATGCGGTATCCGGGAACGAAAACTTCACACTGCTTTTATAGGTATGCCAACACTGAATTTGAGGACAAAGCACTTATTGAAATGAAATTTTTCACACTATTCTAATAGCGATCGAAGACAGCACGCATGGTGAGTGCCCCCACGACTTGTTTATGCAGCATCGCTCCTGCCTGCCGTGACGGTGACTAATGACTGATGCACTAATAGTTGTGTCGCATTCGCCACCGCCCGCGCACCATCATATATCATGCGAGGGTAATGGGGGGGAAACTATCCGCGCTTGATAAGGTCAAGTCGTTTGTCGGACACCCGCTTTGGGATCTTAAATAAGACGAGGAAAAAATATAAAGTATTTTTTCTGGTCCACTCCTGTTTCGTCAATTGGATTGTGGGATCGAAATTGAAGACAGGCCAGTGTGACGTAGTACGGACCAAGGATTAAAAACATTTATATTTCTTAAGTGAATTTTATACATACAGTAATTTCATTATCGTAATTCTATAACAGAAATAACTACCCTACGCATTTTAAGTTTGTTCATTAATGTAACATTAAATAAACATACAGTTGCTTATCAGATAACGATAGCATACAATTTCCATTTCATTTACGCTATAATATTTCAGTCATACAAATGAAGTGCTAATAGCATGTAAATGCAGAAAATGGTAGTGCAACATAAAATTGATAGGTTACAGAATTAAATGCGATGAGCATTAAAGTAATGACACGAATCTAACAAACGACGTTCGTGCTTAAACAAATCAACCTCTGTATTAGCATTAACATTAATAAAGTTGTTTAGTCGCCATAGATTCACAACATAAAAAGTGCCTTGTAAATGTTTTGGATTTCGTGGAGTCGTTAAATTTTATGTACCGAGTGTCCTTACTCTGTGCCCGTAAGTGCCGTAACGTGTAGACAAGTAGGGCTGATACGTGCTACGCGTTACGACTTTAGTCCTGAATAGGGAGAGGTTAGTGATATCGATACCCAAGAGTATGACAGACATTATCGCCTGTTTTTACAAAAATTTCTATGGCAAAATTAGAAATAATTAGATCAAGTTGAATGACATTTTAAACTTATTTGATATACACACAAAATCTTAATGATTATTTCGTAACTTTCGTCAATATTATTCTCTTCATCACAATGATAATCAAACAACTAACAAAACGTAGACACTGTTTTTCATACAGCAATTTTGACTCAAATAAATTTTTGGTTCTCATTTCGTATTAGTAGAATAAAACTTTTGCCAAATTTTTACAAACCATTAATGCTGTTAGGATTAGCTTATTAGAAAAAAAGAAAATAAGTTAAGCAATAAGTATTTAAGGGAAGTTGAATTTGGAGCTCGCTCGAACTAGGGCAGTACTACACTACCGTGGAATTTTCTTAGTGTTGGAGTTTTGTGAGTAAGCTAGCCAGAACTCCGCGAGAGTGAGACCTTAGGAAATTTTCAATGGGCTTCGGTTCCTATCAGTTAGGCTGTATGCTTATTTGCCATCCACATAGCGTGAAAAAAAAATAGTAGAGAATCGAAAAATATCTTGTTTGGGCCGCCACAGTTGCATCCCTACCCCAAGATTAATATATTGCCGAGGCCGTGTTAGTGGCGCAACAATTTGTCTCTATAAATGTTGACTCAGCGAGGTTGGCTTGCGGCCGCGACGCGCGATTAGCTGCGCTAAATTTATTGTTTAATTTCAAGTTATTAATAACGTGCGAGATGATTAAACGGATTTTGCGGCTTAAGATGTTCGTCTTTGATTTATAATCTTACTTTTAGTATGATGTTTAGTAAGCTCTATTGAAGTTGTATTGCAATGTTTCGTTATTTTTACATCACACGCCTATTTAAGTAACGCTATTTTATAATTTCCAAATCATATATTTAAGAATATTAATCTCATTTGGAGGTGGGAGTTAGAATAAATTTTAGATTTTTAAATAGATAATCATTTTGTTGTGACCACGTCCCATCTCTACGCTTTGCTACGAGAAACGTTTTTTATGTATTAGCGCTACGTACAAGTAAAGTTTAGTTGTTGTCTTAGTTTTATCAACAAGTGTACCGCAAACTTAGTTAATTACCGGCCGGGCTGGTCGTCGCTCCGGAACCGGACAGCACGATACGTCGTCGCACCCTCATCTAAGGCAAGCTTTTGCATGTCTACTGTATCCGCGGTAGAAACACCACAGATACTTGTCATGATCAAGCCAAAAGCTTCACTAATCTTAACTGTAATAGAACACGATGTTGCTCAGCAGTAAAAGGTGTTACGACGTTTTAAGTGAGGGGGTCGCGAGAAGATGATCTAAGTCCGTTATCCAAATATGTGCTTCAAGTTTTAGTGCATATTGTCGAGAATGTTTTGTGGTTCCGACAATGGTTGTGGCGGAGATATGGGGTTTATGCGTGTAAGATGACGCTTGTTTGGCGAACTCGCTGATATGATAAATCAGTTTAGAGAGCAACATCTCACTTGAGAGTAGGGGGAAGTATGCAAACAATCTAGCGTTAAATGAGCAAATTGTTTATACGCGGTCTCGTTTATGGAGCGGGAGCATAACATATGGGATTATCGTTAATATTCTGCAGACGGTTAGACACTAGACAGGTTATATCTATTCGATATATTCTTATAACTTTGTAGTTTGGCAATATTATGTACTTGTAAGTTTAATGGTAAAACTAGCGAGATTTTTAGGTCTAGGAACAATAATCGAGTAATAAATATATAAGATCCTTATGATAATCAAATCAACTGGTTTGAAAACAACAAACTCATCACACCTAGTTCTTCTATTGAAGTCGGATTGAATGCTTACCGCCCACGCCGATATAGCCGTCTCGTTCTTTATATTTTTCTATTGATACAATTATTAGTCTATCTCCCTCACACGTTTAATAGGATTACCGGCAGCGTGTCAGGTAAGTGGCTTTAATTGCCGTAAAAATCGGCGCCGACACACGGCACAAAGCCGGCGCCCAGTGCATGGCGGCCCTTAGCGAAAGTGATTTATAGAAAGCTTTGTGTCCGCTTAGACGCTTGCGTGTTTGTTTGTTTGCAAGTGAGCGGCTTCTGTTTGATTGTACTATATCAGGAGCGGATATTAGGATTCATTTGTGCCTTTGTGTGCAGCCACAATCATTACTATACGAAAATAACCATACAAGGACCTTCTATATGGCCAAATTTATATTTTATCATTACTGTGTCTTGATTGTAATAATTTATACAAAAAAATAATCTTCAATAAGCGTCATGTTTGCTGTATAAATATTGCTATAAATGCTATGTAATAAAATAGCTCTTTTAGAACGAATTATTTTATTAGATGATCAAAATTTAAGATTTTATATTATACCATAGAACTCAGTATTTGACAAGTCCTTGCTAATTTTTATTAGAAGATTTTGTTAGTTGTTTGAGTCGTCGTCTTTTACAACAACAATGATTAGTGTTGGGTTGGGGTTGTGGTAGTACGGTGCTATTGGTAGTACTATTTTTTAAGGCTACTACAAGGCGGCAACACAATGTTACCTATAAACTCAATATGATCTACAATAATTAAGATAATTGTGAATATAAACGGGTGTTAACCTTCGGATGCCATCGGGGTATTATTTGAAATGGCCGATAGAAGGGCAGTTGTCGCACGCCACGCATTGATTTATGTCTGTCAGATAGGGTTGGCAGCCGCGAAAATATTTTTGCAATTTATGTCAACTAAAATCTTTATATTTGGGCCTTGGTCTATGAGCATTGAGCACATTTCATATAATTATATCTAATTTACATTATAATTATATTTCTTTCACAGATTATTATATAAAGTATTATAATTCAAAGAATCTTTCATGATTTTGTTTGAGATATGTTTCTACATATTTATTTTATTTTCTATTCATATTTTCGAGTTTTAACATTATAGGCTTATTTTTCTTCATTAAAAACTACTAGTAGTTAACAAAAGTTATTAACGAATAGTTTACGCAATAATGACTGAATTCGAATGCACCATTACTAACATTGGTAAATAGTATTATTTATAAAGACTACAACTAGTTTAGGATGTTTATGTTTGTTTCGTAGTTGCTCAGGAACGGCACTTTTAATGTTTTTCTACATTATTATAAATGCGAAAGTTTGGATGGACTGCTGTACGGATTGTTAGAACATGGATGTTTAGCACAGAGATAACGTCTTATTATGGCTTAAAATGGTCTCACTAAAGCTAGCGTTGGCTGGAAGAGATCTCTGTTAGAGATAAGCTCCCTTTTGTTTTGGAAAAATGTATGCGATGGATTTGCGATACACCAAAATTTCCACGCGAACGAAGTCGAGGGAAACAGCCAGTTATTAATATTTAATTTAATTATTTTATCGCGATAGTATTAGAAATATATTTATTTCCAATGAACAGCAACCCTAAGGGATGATTTGGCCAACCAAGTGAAAGTGTTACCTCAGCCGACTGCGTGAACATAAATCATAACCGCCACAGTATTGACAGCCAATGAATATAGTCAATTATTTTATCTAATAATAAATATGAAAGGAAAATGAAAACTGACGACATTTTCTTCATTACACCTTAGTTTTTTTCTTTTCTATTTTGCACCGTTCCATGGTGTGAAACAGTTGGACAATATTTTTGTTATGGTTTAAAGATCTTACGTCAGAAACTATTTATATAGGAAAAAATACTTTGAAAACAAATCCATTTCAAAACTACACAGTGAAAAGAATATAATTGTATAATTTTTATTTTTGTCATCAAACTATAAATCTCTATGATGAAAAATAAAGTCGTCAAAACATTTTTCTTATAGCAACCCCATTGGTAATCGTGAGTGAAAGTGTTTGTCGGCTTAGGTGGTTTGTCGGCCTGAGGCGGGTTGCGCGTAAATCATATCGATGTATTGACAGCCTATGAACACTGTCATTATAACCGGGAAATTATTGCATTTTAGTCTTCGCTACTGGGCGGAGAATGTGGACCATGAAGATGCTATAATTGAGTTATGATATTAGACTGTTATATGTATTAATGAAAAAGGTGCTCATTCATCACTCACATCACTTTTCGTCCACAGGTGCAAATATATTATGGACCCTGGGGGGCACAGCACAGATAGTAGGATAGAGAAATAGATCTTTGTATTATAAATTATTTAATTTTAATCTACCAGCCTTTCATATGATAGGTAGAGAAAGCTCTACCAACAGGTGATAGTACATAGTAAGTAACTACCATTATCAAATATAATATTCATATATTTTTTTATAACAATTCGCTGTGTAGCGTTGGTGCTTGCGATGAATCAGATATAGGGACTCGAGGAGGTCTAACACCACCTGGAACTAAAAGGATCCTTAGAATTCATAAGATCTTTCGCACATAGCTCGTCGCGTCAGCGTACTCGTACACCATGTGGCATGCATCTTACAGTACGGGACGATTCCGCCACGACTGAATTTTACATACGGCTCGTCACTACATCGCCCTTGTTTCGTTATTAATTGGACAAATTTTTTATTCATTCATTTTCATTCATTTCATTCATTCATTTGCTGCATCAAAACCGCCACTGCAGTACGCCTATCGTCATGTTGAATGCACGCCACGACGATGAAGCGACGAAGACGAGCCATGTGCGGAATTGTTAAGAATTGTATGCGCTCGGTGTGCTCTCGTACTACATGCAGCAAACAGGCATCATACGCTAAGATTACGCAACGAGCCGTGTGCGTGGGGCCTAAGATTACTAAAAAAACATTCGCTATAAAATAATTTCACGAAAAATTATTTTGTTTTGTATGCCTTAAGATACAAATTATATATTTTTGTATAATTATGTAAAATTATTGTTAATTTTAAAGATTCTTGTCTTGACCAATTTGAAGGATAAGACGTCTACCTAACACTTAAGTGGTTGATGAAACAAAAAATGCAATTTCCTGTCCGAGATTCTGAGACATCGGCTAAATCATTTTGGAAACAACAGAATGATATAAAAGGTGAGACAGATCAAACCTTGGTCGCTAACTCCGCCTTTGAGTACAAACCAAGTTAACCTAAAATTTACGATCATTTTTCACATAAATCAAAGAGCCACCGCCACAAAATTTATTGTTATCTGTGGTCACTTGGCTGTTCATAGACAAGGGCCTACCTGAGGCATTGCGAATTTTGGGTCACGCGGGTTTGTACGATTTATGACTTATTTTTGCGAAAAATGAAAGTGTAAACATGAATACTCACAATGTAAAGGACCTTTTTTGTGGAAGTACTTTCGCTTAATTTTTTACTAGTGAAACTCCCTCTCATTTTTTTACTTTATCATAAAATACGCTGCAATGTAACTACATCAAATGTATTTTTCTAATCTAAGAGAGACAGGTATTATTTGTTGACTCTAGATGACAAAGGTCGCATTAGATAGGTTTCCAAAATACCAAGACCAATGAAGTGCAGTGTGCAGAAGCTAATTCGTAGTGCCTTTCCCCTCTCATATGTTCTCACTTATGTGATAAGCTAGTAAGTATAATTATAATATCTAAACAGAAAAACTTTATCCCCAGAACTGATTCAAATATAATTTTCTTTTTTAGTTTCTTTAGTATTTTTATGACTAAGCACATTAGACCATAATGAATAAGCAGTTTATTGTAGGATTTCGTCCATTACTTGTGACTATTTTCTTTTTATTAGTAATTTTAAATTTACCCAAAGATGATTTTAGAGTGTAACTTTTCTCTTTGCTATTGATTTTTTTTAGTTAACTGAAACTTTGATACTTTTTTGTTTGCCCTTTTATGTGAGCGACTTTCTGGCAACTTGTCACTATCTTAAGACACGACATGGTACATGCTGCCAGGCGTGACTTTATGTATAACTAAATGTCACAAGTTTCTTCCGAGTTCTTGTCGTAAAAACACGTGAACACGTGTTCAGAGACTCCATTTTTCACCAAAATTTACCGTACAATTTTTAATAACTATAATTAAGTTTTCACTTGACATTGGCAAAATGCATATTCGTTAAGATTTGCGGATGCCATTAATTAAGAATAGAATAGAAATGTTATAACTTTGTTCAACTCTTTTTAGGATCATGAATTTGATCCGTGTCATTGAGCGCGTTCTACCGTCTATGCCACGGCGAGTGTTCTGAGGAGTTTTTTCCCTAATCCCCCCTATCTCCCTTCCTTTTAAGGACTACGCGTGCTGCTTTACGGTGTCTGTGTGGCTACCAAAGGTTCCAACGCGCACTAAGAAATTTGGCAACTCGTTTCTTTGTCGCACAATCAAGAAATGGAATTCACTGCCCGCACACGTGTTCCCTCCTTCCTACAATCCTGGGTCATTCAAAAGAGGTGTGAAGAAGCACCTTGCAGGTAAGGTGAGGGTGTTTATCTCTCGCACTAGCTATCTTAGCATTTGGACTCCACTTCTGATTATCATCAGGAGGAGTCATGTGCTTTACCTTTTCATAAAAAAAAATTGTGTGTGTCAGCTCCGACGCACGGCTAGAGTTTACTCCGAGACAGGTGAGATGGCGCACCTGCTGTCATCCATGTTTTGACAATTAGAAAGTTGTGCGACATAGGATGCGCACCAATTATGACTTTGACCTTCAAAAACGTAACGAGGTCATTCATCGATAGATTTTACTCCTCACATTTTTCTCATACCGGGCCCCTCATATATGCAAATCGATTCTTAAGGAGTAAACTCCAAAAATATTGTTTGTATGTAGGTACTAGTAATTTTTCAATGAATGAAACTTACAGTTCACGGAAGTTCCCATTCGCTAAAACTGTGCAATTTAATAAGTGGCACAACCAAAGAATTGGTACAAAACTCCCATGCTATCATCATTACGCTTAATGGGCGTATTACGGAAAATATTTCAGTTTGGTAGATGTCGCACGCCATGACTACTAAAAAGTTATAGGATTCCAAAATTTTCTTTAACATGTAAGAAAAATGGGACATAGCTACAGTGTCAAGTGTAATAACTTCTGACTTGAGTCTTGACTTAAATCTCTCTTAAAATATTTTAATATTGACATAATCCTTGGAAAATTACGTGACCATATCACAATTATTTTATATTAATTACTTTAATTTATGTTTTGATTTCTTATTTTTTTTAGTATTGGCTGCCCTAATATGTTAATAGTTAAATGTAACAAATTGTTAGTATACACATGCAACAATGTTAAAATATGTGGACATAATCCTAAATTGATTAGTGAGCTTTTGCTCAGTGAGTACCTACATACAATTACACTCATAATCCTAAGAGGAGTTGAACAGAGATTTCGGTAACATTTAGGTAACACATAGAGCTAATTCTGCCAGTATGAATCATGAAGTACCCCAAAATAGTGAACGAGGACACAGACAAGCGGCCAATCGATTGCATTGAACGCTTAACGAAATGAATAATTATGTATGGCACTGACATAATACTGGGAAAAAACCATCGCGACCGGAGTTAAGAGTTGAAGTTGTTACGCAGAAACGATTTGTATCGTTTGCCACCATAGATTTATAATTACTGACGTTTATAGATTGACAATGAACGACTAGGGCGCCACAAATTCACCGATGTGTGAGTAATGTGCATGTGTGCACGAAAAATAGTAGTGCAGTCTGACAGTTGCTGTCTTTTTTACGTGACTGATAGGCCGACTTAGGCCCCCTGCGTCTACGTGAAATGGTCTCGTCTATCTATCTCGCTTTAACGTATACGCGTTAGTATGCTCTTTCTCTTTCACATTGCCTATCTACACTTTCCTATATATATGTTTGCGACTTGTCTAGGCCCTCAGGTTGCAAGTCGCCTACATAAAAGAGATATCAAACCCAAAAAACTAGTAGCCTTCACTGAGACAGCTATTTTATTTTCGAATCGCTTATTATTTTCCGTTTCATATCGATTTCAGTCATATTAGAAAATTGAATAGTAATATTAAATGCAGAATATTTTAGTAATATAGTTAGTAAGGAGTTACTTTTAGCTACAATGTTACCTATATTTGTCATTGTTGAATCACAGCAACACACTACTAAGTCTTAGCGTATAATGAAACCAAGTTATGTATCTTATGTAAGTGTAAGCTTATGGACTTGATCTTATTATATATTGCCGTAAAATCTATTGCATTAAATTACATTTCGTCTTCAAAGAGAGTACACTTGATTTAAGCCGTATTTGCATTTGACATAAAGCATCTTCGCATTATAGCGTAAAAAACACATCACACCACATACCACTTGGACAACCGTTACAATCATGCGAAGAGTCAGCTGTATCTTTCATAATTTAAATAAAGCCTTTTGTCGGGATCCAACAAAGGAGTTTATAAATCGAGCGTCACTCGTCAAAGCAAATTGAGACAGTGCGAAAATAATACGGGATTGTATTAAAGAATCGGAATGATCGATCGTGCCGGGGCGTCCATTTTAATTTCGATCTCGAGATAGGCTCGAAGGCGTGGTCCCCGACAATTTGTTTTGAAGCCCTCGTGTGTTTCTACATAGACCAGAGCAAGAAAATTGCCTTTTATGGTGAGCATATGCGTACCTAAGAATTATAGACCGCAGGTGTTTAATTGGATGTAGTTCTTGTAAGTGTACTTATTCTATAGACTAGTAATGGAAGTTACTTTCTTACGAAATTGCTCAAGTAAAAATCAACGTTTCATACTCGTTTCTCTACGGCAACACTTAAAAATTACGGTTTTTTAAATATATAAAAACATGAAGTTAAGATTTCTATTTATACAACCTTACATTATCATCTGTATTAACATTACAAACAATATTATTTTTTAGGTATTAATTAAAAGGCACAAGCCATAAAATCATTATAAGACCTGTCGTTTTGTTTGGATCAGAAAGTTGGCTATTAAAGGTCATAGCACACTTATCAGCGCGGAACCGTATCGTCTTTTTTGTTTCGTAGCCTCGTAGCCGCCATTCCTTAGCTTTTATAGGGATAACAGAGGCGTTCCTTTTCCTAGTGGATGGATGAAAGTCGACAACACGTGGCTGAGATAAGAACGCTAAGATGGATGTGTGAAGTCAGGGCCCGATCTAGCCATTTCGCCGCTCTGGACAAAAGACAACCCCCCCCCCCCCCCCCCCCTAGTATTATTGAGATTCGAAACTAGTCTACTAACGCAACAAATTTGTATGAGAAAAATTTTAATTACTCATTTTTGCCGCTCTGGACAAATGTCCCTAGATCGGGCCCTGTGTGGAGTAACAAGACTGTACAAAGTGAGGATTGAGTACTTACATTAGCGGAAGTTTGAAAGTAGCACCAGTGGCAAAAAGACTGAGAGGCAATAGACTGTTATGGTATGGGCATATAATGAGAAGAGATGGTGATCATGTAACAAAAAAAGAAAGAAAATGAATGTGTATGGATATAGAGGGAGAGGAAGATCGAAGAAAAGATGGATAGAGTAGGTAATGATGATATGGTAAAGATGGATGTTAATGTTGTGATGACGGCTGAACGAGGGGAGTGGAAGAAGAAAACATATCATGCCGACCACAAATATAATTGGAAGCAAAGCAGGAGCATGATGAAGGATTAAGTACTACAACGAATGGAAGTATAGGAATGAAATTATGTGCTACATTTTCATATAATTTGAAAATTGATTTACCTACGTTCTGCCTACGTTAAAATACACAGCACGAATAGTGTTTGAGTACTAATTGCGTATAAATATTAAATAAATTCCACAATTTCCAGAAAAGTTACAGGAATTCAAATCGTTAAGGCCAAACATATTATACTCGTATTAGTTTTAAGCCTAAGCTTTATTTTGGACGTAACTACGTAAATTAAATATTTACTTACAAACAACATACCAAACCAGCAATTATTGCCCAACGATTTACGTAAGGAAACATGACATATGTGTAAATTAGGCTCGTATGTAAATAATTGTTATGTTGCCGGCACAATAAGCAAGACGAGAAGTCGAATCGATTAATGTACATTTTTTTATTTAACGGACTCTGCTAAAACTAAGTACTTACCTAGTGTGAAAATAGCGTTACATGTAGGCTGCCAGTACACAGGCGTGGAGAGGAGAGAAGTGGATCAGAGCTGTGCCAATATTATCAATAGCATTGCTTAATACCTCTGCTCTGCTCCGTTCCAGTAAACATACAGCCTAAATATGATTTTACTAGGTGGTAGACCCATATGTAGGGTCGTCTGGGTAGGTACCACCGCCTTTTTTATTTCTGCCGTAAAGCAGTTCGTTGTGTTTCCGATTGAAGGAAAAGGTAGCCAGTGTAATTACTGGGCATGGAAGGCATATCATCTTAGTCCACAGGATGGCAACGCACTTGCAGTGTTAAGTGATTTACCCTTAACATTGCAAGTGTCTATAGGCGACGGTAACCACTTAACACCAGGTGGGCCGCAAGCTTATTTGCCATCTCGTAGTATATGATTGCAACTTTACAGAAAGGCTGTATAGGTAGGTAGTATATAAACTAGTTAAAGTGTTGCAGATACACACTATGAGAATTTATAAAATTGTATGTTTAGTATTAATGTCATTTGATTTTATTAAGAATAAATTATTAAAATCAAATGCAATTTTGGCAGGTTGCAATAACTTATCGATAGATTTCTTATTCAGTTTAGTTTTGATAACAACGTATGTCGGCAATCATTTTATTTGCTACCGTAAGTATATTTTTGGACAATTGGGTTGTATTGATCCATTTTACTCAAATCAGAACTAGAGAACACTTTGATCATCATAGAAATCATATAAAATCATAAAATCATAGAAAATAAAAAGAAAAATGTTACCAAGGTACCTAAGTGCAACCGGAAAAGTTTGTAGAGGAAATATCAAAATACCCGTCGGGCTGTCACTTAAGGGAATCAGTCAAAACTTGCTGAATCCAATATCTAAGTTTAGAGCGGGCGCAGGAGCGTCGCGCTGCAAGGAGCGCCACCTTTAGGGCTGCCTACACTCCTAAGCCAGATTTTTTGCAAAAATAAAATTTACGCTTATACAAACTTTTCAAATAAAACTACCGTTGAAAGCGTGAAAATATAGTTTTTATATATTATATTGCTATGAGAAATAATATAATATTTAAAATTATCCATTACAGCTTGGCCAGGGTGACATGTATGAAAAAAGCTCAAGAGGGCTAGACGTTCCTAGGTCTTCACCATTGCACGCCATTGCTTGCAATGGTGAATACCTACCATTTAGTAGGCAAATGGTTGAAGGAAGAAGACGGTTTTTTTTGAATTTGAAGATTAATTTAAGGATAAAGTAGAAGGTTTTTACTAGGCAAATTTATTAACTATCTTCTGTAAGTTGTTACACACTTCAAATTCAATCTACACTGATAAAGTACATGAAGATTGACTGAGGTTAAAATTAAATTGTATAATTTAATATTTCTTTGTTTTATGTTTGGTCTTGCCACACTAATTGACTAATTATTGCACTTACGAATCGTTCCAGGAATAAGTCGAATTTTACTTCGACAGTTAGTAACGTACAAGATGCGAAAAACCTACTCTTTTATTACTGGTTGATAAAACTGATATACTATTGGCCAAATGTTTCCAAAAGCCTGAGTCTGTCAAAGACATTTTAGAAAAGTTTGGATAATTGAAAGTATGTTTAGCTTAAGTGTTTTAATAGCGCCGTTCTCGCCGTCAGCCCTGGCCGATCGGCTGGCGGGCGTGCATCGCTCGATAGCGGTGACAGTGACGGATTACCCCGGTTCACGGCCGCCCCGCGCTAACCTACACTAGTATCATCAACCGATCAAAATACACTGATTCATACACGAGAATGTGGCTATAATCGATACCTTCATGTGTCTCTACTTCTCTGTTCTTTGTTTGAGATTTTCAATGAAAACAATTCTTGTGTAAATCTATTTATGTTCGTCGCAAGCATCCGTATTCTCTCTTTGGCACTGGTTACTATTGATTCGTATTCAAAGACAAATCACATTGCATGACGTGATATTGTAGCATTGTAGCCATTACTCAACAACGAGATTGCACGATTAATTGAGATTCTCTTAGATAGTACTGTAATAATTATTTCAACTTACTTTTTGATCAATCCAAATGCTCCTTGTACCAAGATTGTGTTCAGAGTTTTTATTGTAAACAAACTTTACACTTAAAAGCAAATGCACTTACAGAACTTTTTTTCTTGGTTTGGCAACAGAGTAACTTAAAGCACTAATCTCCAAAAAAGTAATAAGCGTGAAAATATAATTTTTATCTATGGAAGCGATTCATAGACAGTAATTCCTTATTTGAATGCGATCAAAGCTTACAGAAGCGCCCCCCGCTGGGCTCCCGGGGAGCCGACAAAATGATCTCGAGAGATGCCCGACACTTATACACATTTGTGGTAGCAGTTTAATATTGCTTCTTAGCTTAAAAAAAGTTACACAGTATAGGACACTAATTTTCCATAATTTGGTAACAGGCACTATTCGTGTTTTTCGTCATCAAACCTTATAACATACATGTTTTTTGTTTATAATTACATGGTAAAGGTACCTATGGTAAAAAAATTTATTTATTTACTTTATCTATATGAATCCACTTTTTGAAGTGATAATTTTAGGTGGCGATAATCGACAAATGATGAAAATTGAGAGTAAAAATTTAGATAGTGCTTCGTTATAAGAGAGAAGACAGATGAGAGAGAAAGGTAGAGAGAGAGAGAGCACTTTATATTTTAGTAATATCCCTATGATTGTTTACTGAATCATTGCTAATTTTTGGGTTGGTGCTCCTTTTGTGTGTAGGCGACAGGCTAGCAACCTTACACTATTTTGGGGCACTGTATGGCTCATACTGCCATATGTGGTCTTCATCATTTTGGGATTATGAGCGTGATTATTATGTATGTATGTATGTAATATCTCTCACAAAATTTATAATTTATTAACGTCAATCGCGCGTAAAGATAACACGCACGAACACCTTTTATATTTTACTTTGTTTAAATTCTGCGTGCTACAGATTTCCTTTAGATATTTATTGCACAGTATTTATGAATGTTATTTTTTTGTTTCTTGATCGCCTATTACTGCAAAAAACCCTGCTGACATCATTGGAATAAAAACAATGTTTTACTTAGATCCGGGTGATGTATTATGGAAAGTCGTCATTACCTATGCTACTCCCATAATATTACTGTCTTTTATTTTATACAATAGACTTTGCGTTTTATTTAAATAAATCAAGGTTGCAAATTAACGTAACAAATATGTTTCGAATCATTTTGCCTAAAAATCAATTCGATTTTGTATTAGAATTTAACACGTACCGTTGAATTTAATATTAATTTCTCAAATAGCAAATAGCCGTAAGATTCCCGGATTGCACATTCCTCAGTGAGACTATACCAAAGACCCTGCTTTGATTATCAATTATTCAGGAGAATTGCAAGGGAATGGGCCGAGATGTGATGTAATTTGTTGCATCCATGATGTATTGGCGCCAGGTGAGGTCGCGTTCTCAGGCCGACGGATGATGATGGATCATGCGAGCTTTTGTTCTCCGCTTTGTAACGTTGACAAATTTGGGGTCATCGAGTCTTTTAGTCCGCTTATTGTTGTGTTTGATTGTGCGAACATATAAAGTTTTTTTTATAAACAAAAAATGTGAGAAAATATTATAAATTTAGGGACATAATTCAAGAAAAGTTTATCGAATTAAGTTAGCTTTTTATGGCTTTAGTTGACTAAAAAGAAGGTTTTCACTTTGCTTGTCAGCATATAAAATTAAACCCTAAAATATTCTCACTTATAATTTGTGGTTACAATCCATGTCGAGTATTCCGTTCCGTTACACGGCGGCTGGAGGCGGGTCAGTGGCTCGCACCGCTCCCAGCCAACAACAGTTACAGACACAAAACGTCGTCGCGCCATACAATTCAATATATTTCGGAGTAATTTGATGTTCATTAAAGAAACTCTGGGACCGTGAACCAGAACACAATGGTTGAATGGCCATTTGTTGCTGCCGTTGAAAGGCACAATAATAATTCCGAAGTAGTTATTCACGCGGCAGTTAGGAGCACTTACGAAACGAAATTTGTCGTCGTTTTTGATGGAGCAGGCCTTTTCTGATTGGCGCTCAGAACGAGATCGTGAGGACTGATAAGTGTTACGAGCCGTGATTGGCATTATTATGTTTTCTTTGTTGGATTTCGCTAAAGATTTATATCAGAGACTAGAAAAGGGCGGGCTTACCTTGTTGGCTGCTCTTGCGGGTTGTTTTTTTCTCTTTCATCCAAGGATATTCGGGGACGTTGAGGCCGCCACCGGGGGAGGGTAGATCTGGCGCGTAGCCAGGCGGGGTGTGCTGCGGACTGAGCTCGCCACCTCCCAGCTGCGGTAGTGCCGTCATGAATTCCGCCATGGAAGGCTGACTGTTGATGAAGCCAGTCTCCGTGCAGGTCTCCAGCATGGGGTGCGGGGCGCCCGCCGCAGTGACAGCGGCGAGCCAGAACCCGTTGCCGCCGTGCTCCATGCGCGGGTGGTCAGGCCCCGGGGCTGGCCCCATTGGCGGAGTATTTCTGGTCTTCACGGCGTAGTCCTCTTCCATCTCATCGCGCACCCCCATGCCAACTCTCGCTGTCTGTTTCCCTCTCACCGTTGGGAACTCTTCGCATTTTATTTTGCGCACAAGCGGGTTACTGTCGAGCGGCAGCGCAGCGGTGTTGCATATCTCTTGCATCGCTGCCGGTGTGCACACCCTGCTGCCAAAGCGCGATCATTCACGGGATGAATTCACTTTTCGTTTCACTGTATGCGTCAACATTTTTGTTCGCACATTCATGCGTTTATTGTGTTGATTATCGTATGTTATGAATGCACTGGATCTCGATTCGAGGTCATCATATCTGGAACAGAAAATAAACGATTGGTGACGATGTTGTAAAAATACTATTTGGGGCATATAACTTTTTGTAAGCCCAGAACAATATTTAATAAAATGAAAAAGGCAAATTAATTTGTGCCTAGAGAAGGTTGTCTGGCGGTTATTTCGCAATTATTCGCGGGCATTTGACATTACCTCGGCTTGAGCCGAATAATTTGACTGGCTAACGCCATGATGAACCAGCGAGTAATGAGCGCTCCAAATTGTTTATTGTAATTTAGCGAGCATCATGAGACGTACAGCACGTGACGACAGCCAAACAATAAAGTTATTAAAATGGTCATGAAAATGTACTGGGTAATGATATAGTCAGTAGAGCTTTGAATAAATTCATTGTTTGATGAAAATCATTATACCTACTACAAAAAATCTTGTCTCTGTAGTTAAATGTCAATTATGAAATATTTATTCCTAATATTTTTAACTTTGTTTTTTTAACGCATGTAAATAATACAAAATTGTTGTATATTAAATAAATAAATAAACAAAAACTACAAAAATGTAAAGCGGATTTTCGTGCTCAATGACTAGATATCTTTCGGCTCAAAACTTACGATATTATTTTCTTATAAGTTTGATAAATGTTTGCTTAATATAAAATTGTTATAATCGAGATAGCAGAATGCAGATCTTTACTGTAAAGGATTACTGTAAAGGATCTTCATATGGTGTATCTTCTCACCATAAAATAAAGAAAATAGACGTATGAGACGTGCGCCGTCAGTTTTATAGTCAGCAACTGGTGGACGTTCGACCCTTAGGCCGCACGTCTGACGCACCCTCGCCTAAACGAGATGTAAACTCGAAAACGTTCGCGGTATACGCACTCTGTGGTACCACCATGCCGCCTCAATGTCAATTAAAATTCAAACCGCGTTCGAAATACGATTTTTTCCACTGGAATTTGCGGCGCGGCAGGGAGAAATGGCGGGAACGCGCGCCTTTTTTGTTTTATTTTATTTTTCGAAAATGGAACGGCTGGCGGTTAAACCTATTTTAATGCGTATGGGATGTTCTGTGTTTTGAATTAAAATTTTCGTCTACAGTCTGTATGCGGACGGACAATGAAATGTAATTTCCTTTTGTATTGTTGCGGTTGTGTTCTGTTTCTGTTGCATTATACTAGTACATATAACAAGTTGGATATGTAAAGCATTTATGATGAATATGTATATTTTACAACATGTCACAGGTAGAGGTATTATGATTGTGATGATATGGTATTACTCAATTTTGACTCACGATTAAACGGTAATATTCTCGAATGACGCCAAGTACTCATTTCCGCAATAAAAAGTAATAGACACATGTTAGGGTGTAGTGAAGCTTAATAATTGCAATGACTACCCAATAAAATTATCTAATTAAGAAAGAGAGAAGAAATTTTTATTTGATACACACACAACAAAAAATAAAGTAAAAACAAAACGAATCATGTTCCGACAGTAAGTGAGCTGTATCAAAAAGGTCTCCGCTCAACGTTTGTCGCAGCAGAAGCTAACGACGGACGCTGGTATACTGCAGATGCCTAAAAAACGGAATTTAAGGCACATGCCTCCTATTTCTAAGCAAATAAGGCAACAACACAAACTCCTTATGTCAGAATAGATACTTATTTAAACCTGCTTACTACAAAATCATTCCATTTCTAACAATATATTTTACTAACAATTATTATCTATAACTAGCTTTTGCTCGCGACTTCGTCCCCGTGCAAGAGTTACTTTGAACAGCATTTTAATTTATGCTACTTATTTTTGTGTATGTGTATATACATAATATTTCCAATAAGTATACTTATGTGTATAATCATACACAAAATAAGAACCAAAAAAAGTAAACATAGCTAGATTTGTTTAGGCACGAAGTCAAAAACGAAGTCGCGGGTACAGCTAGTACATAATATAATTAGCATGAGCATGGAAATATATTGCATTGTATTGTATATTATGTAGATATAAAATGAGAAGGAACTTTTTTCAAAAACGCTTCTTTTGTTTATTTTCCGTACAATTTTAAGCACGAAGCTTTTACGCGACGTTTCACTTTACCCTAGAGCCCTCCAGGGGAGCTCTTAAAAACGCATAAAATCCGCACACTGCCTCCTTATGAATTTGTTTACGGCCCTATTTTAGACGACGCTCATGGAATCTGACAGCTCGTACCATAAAAATATTCCTAATTTTAACCTCTTAAACCTTTATTGATGTGGGAGAGAATTGCGTGTTTTGCCCCATATAAGTGGTATTTGCCTTTAGATATGGTACTAAATTGTGAAACTATGATATACCCCAGGTTCGTCTGTGGAAGGTAGTGTTGTGATTCATCACATGAATTTTAGTGGAACTTAAGAACGACAAACTGAACAAACATGACGATTGACCGAAATGATGTTACACTGAAATGACGTTTGACCGTCACGACGTTAACCCTTAATTGATTTATATTTTAGGTATTTTTCGGTTAAGCAAGAACTACGAATATAAACAAACAAAGCGCGAGCCGAGCAAGGGCCAGAAAGCCATTCATGTTGGTAAAACATCAATACGGTCAAACGTCATTTCGGTCCAGAGTTTGTCAGTCTAAAGTCCCAGAATCGTCTTTATACGTAGATTCAAAATCGGATTTGTTTTAAGTCCCCCTGGATACCTACCACCATTTTTTCAGCTCCAAGTTGTTGAGTTCACACATGCTCACAGCTTATTCAGGACGAAATGTAACGACACAAATGACTTGTCCCTTTGGTATGTTAATATCAGTCAGCGGCAGTGGTCCAACTGCTCTGTCCAACTAGTTGGACCATGGGTCTTTACTAGGGGCAGTTGTCCAACTTTGAAAATAGTTGGACCACAGCACCTTTTGAGAGTTCCGTGGTCCAATTCATTTAAAAAATAACTTGCCAACTCTAAAAACCTTGCCAACTCTAAAAACCTCAACTGCATCTTTGTGTGCCATACACACAAAATTTAATTTTACAAAATTTTACAACTTTATCAAGTGAAATCGCACACAAAAGAAGTAAGGTCCAAATTGAGAATGATGATTATATAAGAGAAATTCAGCTACAACTCATTTCAGGTGATAAGACAGTAGGTCATGCTTTAGACAAATTTCGTTGAATGTTGTAAAACATTGTAAAAAAAAAGTTTAAATATTTGTCACCCGACTTAAGTATGAGTACTTGATTTTTATGTGATGTTAAAACATTTACTATGTCTATGCCCTCCTTTATGGGATAACGTTAGGTACGCTTGTTGGTCACTTTTAAAGGCAACCAAATCTACTTTGTAATTAAGTTGAACAACTAATTTGTAAATTCACATTAAATGGTAGGTAATTTTGAGTATTGCAGGCATTTATTGCATTAAGTTTGATTACAAACACATAAATCACTTCCAGACTACAGGATTAAATCTAATTAAAATTGATTACATTTAACAGAAATTCATGATTATGTTTATAATATAATACACCTCTGTTTTTGTGCCTAATTGATCCAATTAAGAGTTAGCTAAGTTATCTATTTATTTCAAAATAATAAAGACGCTAAAAATTATTTTTCTAAAAGTGCTAGTTGTAGTAGTTAATTGTTCTTAAAACGAAGCTAGCTTATTTCAGTGAGACTGAGAGTAAGTTTTAAAGTTCTACTATCGAATATATTTTAAGACCGATACTTTGTAAAGGTGTAAGGCTAGGTAAAAAACTTGTTCATATAGAAAATTCCAGTTCACGCGATCCCTGTGCCAATACATAAAACATCTGCGTGCTGGAGCCAGCACTCTAACCAGTGGTTAGGGCCCAATTTGCCGGCCGTAACGATTTCCTCTTCGGGGAATCGAATGGCGTGCGCCCGGATGCCGCCCACAACAACATAAGTACACATAACACACATACAAAGGTGAAGCCGTACGTGTGCCTTTAGTCATGTATTTTAAACTGTGTATGTGTTAGTGCGTACGAAAATTGTTTCAATTACAGCATTACTATGGTACTAAAGGAGCCGGTTCGGTTCTTAATGTCTGGTATTGGCGTAATTGGTAGGCAACTTTATGAGAGCGATGGATGTTGTGTTGTGGGAAGATATATTTTGCTTTAATAGCTTTACGTTGTCGTTTTGCTGATAATCGTTGGAAATTGCTTGCAAGTAAGGGTTAATGGGATGACATTTTGAGTTTTAATTCAAAATGTAAATGTAGCTTGGCTGATTGCGATTATTTCTTTGAGCTTTTTACGCTGTTCTCTTCGTTTAAAAATAATGTTCTTAGTTGGACGTCGAATTTGTGCTAAGCTAGCATAATTTGAGTGTATACCTATATCTTTAATGTAATACTAATTATGTAGCGTTAATTCTAATTCATAAAAATCTCGTGTCACGGTGTCATTCCTCCGAAGCGGCTCGACCGATTTTTATGATTTTTTTATGTATGTTTGGTAGGTATGAGAATAGGTCGTAAAGTATATTTCATATCGCTTAACGGAAAAAATAAATTATATGGCAGAACAACGTTTGCGGGATCAGTTAAATAATACCTTTTTTTTTTTTTTTTTTTTTATTTTACCATAAGAATAACATTAGACATTTTAATATTCTGCCAAACTGTGCAACAGTTTGTCGGCAGTAGTTCTCGTGGATTGGTTATACAATTCTTAATATAGGTATTTGTTGACATTTTATTATTAAATTAAAATTTAATTATTGTATTAAATTGTGAATAGACAACTAATTGTATTAAGTAGTAGTATTAGATTATTTAGTAACATATTAAGTATAAGATTGATCTAATTATAATTAATCAATGAAATAAATTAAGCTATTTAAATTAACATTAAAAAATAAAATTGCAGAATTAATTTGATACATACATAGTAATCATTCATTTCATTTAAGGATAAGTACGATTCGTCTCTCTAATATTTTATCATACATTAATACACTGTTAAACTATTAATTTTAATTCCTGAATATAATTTTAAATTTCAAATCTTTACAATTTCATTCAAAATAAATAAATAAATTTAAAATAAAAAGAAATAATTTCATTAGTATTAGTGTTAGTGGCGATTCCTCCAATTTTGCGAGATCATGAACAAAATTATTTAAGAAGAGTATAAAATCATTTAATAAGTTGTATAATATAAACGTGTTGACTCCTATTTCCTTTTAATTTATTAATAAAAGATAATTTCGGTTAAATTTAGTTTTATGTTGTAGAATAGGGTACCTAACTTTCGCAAGACTAACAGCAGCAATCGCCACTGGTTTACAATATACAGAGAGCTGAGTGTGATAGTTACAGCTCAGGATTTTTGAGCTGTAGGCTTCACATACCCATTGTACAGTGCATAAGTGAAAGCGACCATTCTCATGGACATAATGATAAATAGTGCCTTCTCAACAAGGTCTTAAGGTGGTTTTTACTGGAAGCTTTTTGCAGAAGATCGCGCGGTAGGTCGTTAATATAGACAGGTGTCAGCCAGCGTCTGGTGCGCTTTCCATAGTAGTTTTTTACCTTTGGAACGATCAGCCTTGGTCTATTAGCAGATCTGGTTGGGTAGGCATAGACCCTCTCGTGCTTATGTTCTGTGATATTATATTGTTCCATTAGAATGGCAGCCCGAACCTTATGCTCCACAGGCAGGACCTTACATATTCTAAACAGTTTTTCGTAGTCGCCTTTTAATGACTGTTTTACCTTATAATCTACTAACACCTTTAGTATTCTTATTTGCAATGTTTTAATTTTGTTTAAATGTACAGGAAAAGTCAGACCGTACGCTCCCACTCCATAACATATTACAGCATCAGCCAGTGCATGATAAACCATATACATGATGCCTCTTGCAACCATGTATTTTAAGTAGTATAGTTTTCCAAGAATCGATCTCAACTTGTCGCATACCGAAGCAATATGTACCTACATAGAAATTTGGTAATAATTTAAAAATATTTTCTTCACTCTAGACATCTAACAAAGGGTAGCGAAGTTATTTTGCGTGAAGTATTATGCGTTTCAACAATTTACTTAATTGAACGATTAATATGCAAATGTCGATGATTCAACCTTGAGTGTGAACGTAGTTTAAATTTCAAACAATCTATGTTGTGCACGAGTATTCAAGATACATGTAGTTAGCAAAGTCTGTTGATAGGATCGGTTTCTCTGAGCAAGCGTCATTGTTCGTGATTAGCCTAGTCTCACGCGACGCTGAGCACACGCAATGCCACAGACGTTACAACGATTAACTCTTGAGCCTGTGTACTGTACTTTGACCACAATTTGTTGTCTAATGCTGTCACAAAGTAAAAACTTGCTTGTCAACTTCTACTTTGCATTTATTTCTACAGGAATTCCAATGTCTGTTTATTGTGGAATTTAAATTCTAATACGTCACGAAAATACTTTAATTTTTTACGTACTTTCAATATGTTTATGTCCACAATTACTTGAAAGTAGGTCATGGATTAATTTGAAATCTTTGGATAATGTTTTAACAGAAGACTGTCTTATTCAGACATTATTCAGAAGTTCCGAAAGGAAATGGATTCTAAACGCATTTTGGATAGACTTAAAATTTACTGCCCTGATAGTTAATATTATAAAGGCTGATTTACACTAGGTAGATAAAGTCAATAACAGACGCCGTGGCGTGGTCAGTTCTCGGTGCCAGCACTGGTGCCTGTTACTGACTCTACTTACCTTGTGTAAATCAACCTTTGTGCTAATTAAGAACCGCAATAAAATAATCTGTATATATAAAAATGAATACTGACTGAATGAATGACTGACTGACTGACATCTCAACGCACAGCCCAAACCGCTGGGCCTAGAGTTTCCAAATTTGGTACGTAGGTTCCATAAGAGGTCCAGGGGTGCACTAAGAAAAGATTTTTGGAAATTCACCCTTCAGAAGGTGGTGAAAAGTTTCTATGGAATTCCGTCATTTTTAAATTAAAATGCATAAAAATTGGTATAGTCAACAGCACGTCGGGCTATACAAAACTGTCAAATTTCTCCAACGATTTTCAACCTACGGCTATTAAATGTAAAGTGCATAATCGATTGGGAAAATTTGACAGTTTGTGGTAACTCAACGTGCTGTTGTCCGTACATGGCCTTTCAGTTAGAAATTAAGAAATAGGTATTTTAAGATTTTTGGAAATTCAATCCCTAAGTGTACCCACTCCCATATGGGAGATAAAAGTTTGTACGGCGATCTGAAATTTTTTAAAGTAAAATCGATGAACATTGGGTATATTGCGCTTGGGTTAGAAGAAATAAGAAGAAAATTTAAACGCTGCCCTAAATAACTATTCTACGCGGGCAAAAGCTAGTTTATTTATAAAGTTTATTAAATATCAAAGGCTTAAATAAATATCAGCTATCCTTGCCAGCAATCTTTCACAGTATTGCTGTTGTTGTCATTTTGTAGGTTATTTGGAGAAAATAAGAATACAATAACAACTTTCACACATTGACGTTAATAATTTTAGATCTGGGCCAAAGAATTAACGTCAATGTTTGAAAGTAGTTATTTTTATTCTTATTTTCAGGCATCAAAGAGGATTTGTTCAATGAATAGGTATCATGTTTTACTTTATACACCTATCTATAATCATGTTACTCTTACCGTAACCCTTTGATTAAGTAACTAGGTAAGTTTTTGCTTAAAACAGTGTATATTGATAGTAGTCCATAGTAGATGATAATAATTGCTTTCCATAAATACGAAAATTAAGTTTACAATTTTATTATCAACAGCTCTAATGCAAAAATACGGGCCAAAACCTATAGCAGTATACCAAAGGTTTTCAATAAAAAAAAAGTTTTTGCAATGTAAATATTTGTTTGAAAACGAAGACAAAATAAATTGTAGAGACTTATACTCAAAGTTTATAGGTTTGTTTTTCGTTTATAATATACTAGCTTTTGTCCGCGACTTCGTCCGCGTGTAATAGTTACTTTGGGCATATTTTTTTTTGGATACTAAATTTATTACTATTTTAATTTACAGACTTTTTCACCCCTTTCCTCCCTTTTAGAGGTAGAATTTTCAAAAAAAATACCTGAAACACATGTTTACTCATTTATCGACAGGAGTACTCCTGTGAAGTGATGAATTAAATAATGTAATAACTAATTTTGTTTCCCCATGTAAACTTTCATCCCCTATTTTAAGAAATGAATAAATAATAAAAAATTAAAAATAAAAATCCGGCCTTATCCCTTGTCTAAATCATTAAAGGAATCTCTGTGTCTATCTAGGTCTAAGGGTATGGGCTGGGCGTTGATCAGTCCGTCAGTGAGTCAGGACTTTTTTAGTGTGCTTGTGCTAAACGTGTTATAAGCCTGCTTTCTCGGGGAGTGGCGCGTCTGGCTCACTTCCATGTTTTAATTAATTTCTGGAAGATTATGTATGAAAACAATATGTGGACTTAAAACCAAAGACAATTTTCATCCCCTATTTTATACCCTTAAGGGTAAAATTTCGAGAAATCCCAAAATACCTCTTTCTTAATTTTTAACCGAAAGGCCATAATACCAATTTTATGGATTTTAATTTAAAAATGAAGCATTTCCATACAAAATTTCTCCCCCCCTTAATCCTTTATCCTTTCTTAGTGCATCCCTAGACCTTATAAGGAACCTACGTGCCAAATTTGGAATCTCTAGACCCAGCGGTTTGGGCTGTGTGTTGATATGTCAGTCAGTCAGTATACATTTTTATTTAATATACTAGCTGTCCCGGTCACGCGTTGCTGTAGCAATTTCATACTACTGACCTACAACATTGTATCTGCAGTAAAAAAAAATTGACTACTTATCGAGATAAAAACTATCCTATCTCTCAAGTTGGATCAAACTGCACATGGTGTACAAATTTGATTAAAATCGGTTGAGTAGTTTAGGAGTCCATCGAGGACTATTAATGGAACACATGGAAGTATCCTCAGATCATATAAGTACCTAAATGATCTGAGGAAGTATCTGTATAATAGTGTCAAAAGACACTATTGTTCAGATAGCTACTTTCCATGGCGACAAAAATATCGCCTTGTTTTAATACACAACTAGAGTTATCATCTGTGGTTATCATAGTGAAAATCTTTTAAACAGAGAAATAAACACTTTAGACCATTAGAAATTTTCATCGTGCGTGTATTTGTTGCGAATTAACTTTCTATTACAGAAGAGGCCTCGTTTTCTTCTAATCAGACTAGACCAGACGTGTTCGTTAGTTTTTATGATAGTTCTGTGTAGATAGGATTATTAAATACTAGAGGACGCCAGCGTCTTCGCTCGCGGTAACGTCGGATTTTTTAGCCTAAAGCCTTCCTCGAATTTTTCAATTTGGATCAGTAGTTCCTGAGATTAGCGTGTTCAAACGAACAAACAAACTCTTCAGCTTTATAATATTTATAGTTTTTTTTAAATTCATAGTCGTCACAAAGCAATTATGTTAAATGACTAAAGTCTAGATGTATCTTATCAGTGGAAAAACTAAGGCAGAATATGAATTTTTTTTTTGTTTAATTGCAGAATGTCAGATTCGCAAAATATCAAGCCAGCCTAGCACCTACAGTACCATTAAATTACTCCACTTTTGCGATAAGGTCTTCTCCACTAGGTCATAAAAATAACCTAGAACCTACCAATTAAGCACCTACACTAACTTTCACCAGGCTTAACATTTTGCGAATCTGACATTCTGCGCATAGGCATATTACATTAATAAATCATTATTTTATATGAACACAGAAACTAAACGAAAGAGAAACAAAAGGTCTCCAATCTCCTTATATTCATGAGTACAGGGATTAACCATTGGGGACAGCTCCATTGAAAGCATCTTAGGGAATAGCCACACTTATTCAGCTTTTGCCCATAGAAAACAACGATTTTGTATGGAGATGAGTACGCGTCCGTTTAGCTGCGGAAAGCTGTTGCGATACATAATCGTTGTTTTCTATGGACAGAAGCTGAACTGAGCTGAATAAGTGTAGTTAGTCCCTTAAAGAAAGATCAGGTCAAAAGGACTTGAAATCACTGAGCATGTATGAGGATGTTCTTCTTCTTACTACCCCGTAACCAATTTATTTGAGGTTGACTGGTATAGATTTTGGCATTGGATTGCGTGGCCTTCCTGACACCAACCCTCCTTCATCATCATCATCCTCCTTTCAAACGAGAGACGCCCACTGTTGGACATAGGCCCTCAAGTATCTCCAACCCGATCGGTCTTGCGTTGCACTGCCCATATCCAGCGGCTTCCCGTGACCTTTACCAGATCGTCGGTCCACCTTGTAATGCCATTTTTTGCTTGCGAGGAGGTCAAATGCAGTTCTGCATCGTCCCTGCGGAATGCTGTCAACTGCAGGGAATATGTGGGACTCGAGGTAAAGTCGTTCCCTCCCTACCCACTAAACATTCTCCCCGTGCTGAACACAAGTGCGCTATAACGGGATGGCTCGGGCTTTGCGTATTCACGCAACACACCGGGCCGTCACCAGCGCTGCGTATCAAGGCTCTTCCTGACTCCAATTAAGTGCTAGCAACCCACAGGGGTTACTGGCCGACGCCGGCCATCCACCAAAAGACCAGAGAAAGGGTCCCCTGGTCTTGAAAAGGACCTTTATCCATCTAGTGACGGCTGTCGCCGTCGCCGACTGTTCGCTGGCTATCTCCGGCAACTAGCAGCGCACTCTCCCGTGATTCGGCCTGTATAACCGTAAGGTTGCGTCAGGCCATGGGAAGGTGGTGGGTTTGTTCGCTGGCTCTTGCCAGCGATCCTCCGAATCCTCCTGTTGAAAAGTCACCTTGAGCCTACCAACCATCCAAAAATGATAAATAATTTAAAAACTAATCTTTATAAAATAGAATACAATACAATGCAACTTTATTTTATCTACATCAACCAGTTTTACACAATTAATTACACATTGGAAAACATATAAACTATTTTTACAAAGGGCGACCTTATCGCTAATATATCTTCCAGGTAACCTTAGGATGGACATGGGTTAAAAAATATAGAATTTTAAACATAGATGGCAATCTCAGGACTTTGTAATGATATATTGATTTGATACACTTCCTTAGATATGCTTGGTAAAAGCTGTGCAAAAATATGCTCTTTTAAAAGCATTGCAAAGTTAATGCATATCCTCAGGCACACAGATTATAGTTGTTTGTGATAGGTAAATGTTAAACGTTTATGATCAACATAATTCTGTTGCTACGAGTCAATATACGTCAAGGGCATCCGATAGGGAGCCGTGATTCTTGATGGATCGCTGGGGTGGAACTGCACCAAGATGTTTTGTTACATCGTGGGAGAAACACTTACAATCTGTTTTAAGAGATTATCGTGTAAAGATAAATTTAATTGAATCGTTTTATTTACCTACTTGATTACTTGACTGAAGGTCATAGATGGTAGATATGCATGTCTTTTAAATAGAACCTACATATTATACGAATTTTCGATTATTTAAGCTCAAATAATTTTTTCTAAAAAGAAAAAAAATATGTTAATAGTATAAAAATAAGTAAATGAAATTTAATGTTTAATTTAAATTATTTATTTGATAATTTAAGACTAATATAAGTCTTTTAAGAGGAATAATATATCGTCGAAAATTTTCAAGAAAGTATTTATAAATCTAGTGTTACTAGCAAACAACCTGTCGCTATTCTGGGGTAGGAGATATAGTGATCCGATCTTTTTAGTGTACTTACACTGGCACGTTATTAATTCGGAAAAGAGACGGATTATCGACAGATGTTATATGGATGGCGAAATACCATTAAGCGGGAGATGTTTTTGTGCAGTTTTGAATATAAATAGAAGTACTTATTTATATTTGTAATTTCCTGAAAAAAAAGGCTTTTCAATAAAAAAATAATTAATTTTCATAAAACGATCCCCACTGCATGGCTCATACTGCCAGATGTGGTTTTGAGTGTAACCAAATCTTACCTAAAGCTCTGCCCTGTATATGTAAGTAGTTCGTTAAGATGACAATTAATTGTAACCAATTTTTGTTTTGTGAAGTAAAACTCTTAATATTTTAGTGCTTTCCCTTAATATATTTCTAAAGCCGTCTCCACTATATTTATATTTAATACTTATAACCCACTCCCAAACAAAACTTGCCACTCTAACGGAATCATTTAAAGCGTCACAGTAGTGACGTCACAGCCGCCAAGATTGACGCGAGTGATGGATCACTGAAGGGGTGATGTTGCGGAGTATACTTATCCCATCTTGTAGCAACTGTGTTGTGATAAACATTTGTATTTATATCTTATTTGGAAAACCTTTTTAGAAACACATAATTCAAATTTGAAAATAAATACAAATAACAAAATAGCTTTTTTCATATATTTTTTTAAATCTATTATATATAATTCCCGTGTCACGATGTTTGTCTGGGATGAACTCCGAAACTAACAATCCGATTTTAACTTTTTTTTTAAATGTGTAGGTATTTTGTTCCAGCATGAGAGATTAGTACCTATAGTTTTTATCTTGATAATTAGTCCTCATTTTTTTTTTAAATAAAAAATTATTCCTCTCGCAATCCCAGCAAATGCCTTTACACTGAGCTGATCCCAATTTATTGGGGTCGGTACACTAGTGGTGTATAGAAATTTGTGAATTATGACTCTTTCCAAATCAATACTATGAAAACTGTAAAGGGAGGATAAAACTTGTTGAGATTCTTGCCGGTTCTTCTCAAACAAGGCCTCCTGGTAGACTCTTGAACCGATGGCATCAAACTTGATCTTCATAAGTATACAAATTGTACCTTAATGAATAAAGAAATTTGAGTTTGAGTTTGATTAGCATTTGATTTTTGCAGCCGGCCGCCTGTCTGACGCCAACCCTCCTACTAAGTACAACTGATGTATTAAGTGAATCAAATTCAAATTCAAATGTCTTTATTGCTTGTCACATGATATAAAGATGTCAATATTGTTGTTTGTAAGTACATGTGACGTCCTGTTAGGACGTTGCAAAGATTTTAATTATAAAGAGGAACTTACAAATAAAAATGAAAATATATGAACAATGATAAAAGCTTACAATAATAATAAAATAATAACGACTAAAATATTTAAATTATGCAAAATTCTTAATCATCTATACTGAGCCCAAAATAGATAGATAGGTACTACTTTTTGGTTGTGTCCCCTATACTCTTATCCTGGAAATATTCAGTGACACTGTAATAGGTTTTCGAAATTAGCATATTTTTAACTTGTTTTTCGAAGATCGATTTTCTTTCAATATTTTTTATGCAGTTGGGGAGATGGTTATATATTTTTATCATCATTGAGTGTGGAGCTGAGGAGTATAATTTTAATTTTGAAAAAGGTTGACTTAATTTGTTTTGGTAGCGATTGTTACGTCTCATTATATTAACTGGGGAGTATAAATATGTATGTTTTTTTACAAATTTACAGGCTTCGTAGATATATAGGCATGGTAAGGTTAGTACATTAAGTTTAATAAAATGGGGTTTGCATGTCTCTGTTTGTTCTATGTTAGCTATAATCCTTATGCATTTTTTCTGAAGCACAAATATTTCATGAATGTTACTACAGTTTCCCCAAAGTATAATACCGTACGAGATTCTCGAATGGGCGTAGGCATAATATGCTGAGAGAGCAATTTTGGCGTTTGTAATCCGCTTTAAGTTTCTAAGGGCATATATAAATGACGATAATTTATTAGACAATTTTTGTATTTGCGGTTTCCAATTAATGTGGGTGTCAAAAATCTAAAGGAGTCTTTCACTTCGTTACCTAAACTATATTTTATGAAAAAATAAAAACCTGTAATTAAGAAATCTAACTGCCACGGTTTTTTTCTAAATTTTGCTTGTTCAAAAAATAAATAAAAATGTTTTGAAGTCGGGCGAAAGTAAAAATTAGTATTTTTTTTTAAATAATTTCTGTTATAAGTGCTCCAATATTGTTTTCTAATAGTTTTAGGAAATAGAACACATGTTCAATCAAATATAGTAAAAAGTGAACAATGAATTGTGACGGTGAGACATCGATGCATCCAAAGTGACGGCGGTGATCGATCACAAAAGGGGTTATGCTTTAAGTAAGCACTCATCCCCACGTAATAGATCAACAATCTATTAGGTACGTATCTGCTATAGAATACAAACAATTCATATTTGTCCGCTTTGAACATTATTTTATCATATTCTCGTGCTTCCCATGTGTAACATACACTACAGTATAACTTTTAGGAATACATTGCATTTAACGCAGTATGTTCATACTAGCGTGACTTCGTCAGCGTGAAGTTTTTTTTAAAACAAATAAGTATAGCTTAGGTATAGCCTCATAAATATAAAAATATTTTTTTAATTTCAATCAGTAGTTCCTGAGATTAGCGGGTTCAACCAAACAAACTCTTCAGCTTTATATTATTAGTAATATATAGATTACAGAAAACACAAATCGACAGCTATTCTTGAGAACTTATTCTTGAGTTAAATTTTTATTTCAGATATTTTTGTCTTAACGCACAGTAGCGTTATTACAAAAAGTTATGAGATAGAGTTATCTCATAACTTTTTAGAAAGTTATGAGATAACTCTAGACACAAAACTCAAGAAATTAGACTAATGAATCAACCTTAAACTATTTAGACTTTTTAAAGTCAGTCAAATTAATTGTCAACTTGCATTTATTGTCTGTAAATAATCTCTTGTCTATTATTTTCATAATACTTGAATTTTAATCCGTAGGTCCGGTTATATGTTTTTATTAATCTGCAAAAGGGAAGATCTCCCTCTGATGGTTCAGTGATGATAAGGTCAATCTGGAAGCTTCACTTGAATGAAACCTTCAACTACTGAAAGGCTGGCTATTTTATCACTAAAGGTCAGTTGCACCAAGTTTTACTTATTAAAATTTTTCAAAAAGTAACGTAAATGCTTAGAATAACAATTTGTTGGAAGCGTCGGTGGCGTAGTGCGTAAGAACGTCGTCTCCCACCCGGGAGACACTGGTTCGATCCCCGCCACGTACCAATGTGTTTTCAAATTTTGAATTCATATGTACGTTTAATCGACGCTTTTACGGTGAAGGAAAACATCGTGAGGAAACCTGCACACACCTATGAAGATATTCTTAGGTTGTGTGTGAAGTCGACCAATCCGCACTTGGCCAGCGTGGTTGACTAAGGCCTAATCGCTTCTAATGTGGGGTAGGCTCGAGCCCCTCGGTGGGGACATTATATGAGCTGTTGATGATGAACAATTTGTTCTTAATCTAAGCGTAAATGTCAACTTAATTCATAGGAATGTGTTGTTCCATTTTTAAATATTATTTAAAAAACATTTTAAACTTTAAATTGCAAAAAGTATAACTTGGTACCAGCTTGGTACAAGCGGCCGTAACTGTCGAAATGAAATTAAAATGAATGAAATGAAAAGCTCTTAATTAAAATGGACTTTGCTAAGTTTTTTCAAATCGTCAAACAAGATGTAACAATGCTGTTTACACTGTTGTTATGGCAACATACTTTAATAATATGATGGTAACAAAACGAAGAAAATTATAATGCCTGATTAAAATAGCCCGCTAATTAAAATGAAAAAAAAAACTACAACAAAATAATTCTGCTGGCATATTTATATGCGTTGAATAGCACAAGTAAGTAAACTAATGAGCAATAAATGCCTTTACAAAATACGTGAACATTTTCACTGAAATACGTGAGAAAACACAAAAATATTTTATGAACATTTTCATACACGACCCGTGGTTGTAGTGACAATTTACACAGTCCCGTACAGTCTATTGTACCGTTCGTGACCTAATTTGCTCTGCTTTTGCATTCAAAGCGTGCACAGGTTGTTATTTTCCATCTAAAGTTGACATTATCATTTATTATATCGGTTGTGTTGTGAAAACGTGCTCTTTGCCCAAACCTACATAACAATTTACATAATGTATACATAGCTTACGTTGAACTGTAGCAACATTGATTTTTTTTTCGTTTATAGGTAGTACTTGTGTGTAAAAACTTGGGTGTCACGTTAGTTCAAAACAAGCAAAAATCGTGTAGCCTATGTCACCCGAACCATAAAAACGAATCGATTGACACCTTACTCATCAAAATCGAATGGTTTAGGCGCTACAGAGGAACGTATGTAAATACAAACATACATAAACTGTTAAAAGCTTCGCGTAGTCAGGTTATAACCGACTTACTTCAAAAATTTCACGTTTTCACATTTGTAATTAAAAACTTGGGTGTCAAGTTAGGCCAAAATAAACGCCTTACTTCAACATTGTCACGGTTTCATATTTGTGATTAGAAACTTGAATGTTAAGTTAGTCTAAATTAAACGATTTTCCATATTTTTCCACGCCCACGCCGATTGTCTAGACCAAATTAAGTATAAAAAGATAACGAAGTAAATACACATTATGAATTAGATATTTTTTATAGTCTCTACTATGGAATTCGAACTCGGCCGTTAGTGTTGTACTTTATTATTAGACTAGACTGCACTTTTCTGTAGAGCAAAGTCCACACAAGTACAACTTAACGATTAGTAATGTCTCTAATACAAATTATGTGTGTGAGTGGCACAAAGTAGTCCGTAAGTTAGAAGTGTAGTCTATTTCAAAGGAAGCGAGAGCGATAGGAAAATAACTCCAAAATTCAAAACTCCCAAATTGTATCAGATTCGTTACTCCTAAAAATTATAACCTGTAGTAGCAGTCTAATTTTTTAATGAATTTAAACAGCATGGTCCAGCGTCTGTAGCGCAGGTAGTCGACTGGTTCTATGTAAGTACTTTCGGAGCCAGTGAAGAAAAATACTGTTGTTTGGTAGGAAATACAAAGCTGGTATAACTTAGGTTCAATATAGGTTATTCTTCAGTGTTTTTGATACCTAATATCTACTGTTGTTTAACCGACCTTTCTCTGTGTATTATCATGTGAGATGTAAATATCTTTGTCACAGAGACGCGTAGCTTTGATGGTGATTATTTTTGGCACGAAGATTTGGCGTGTCTGTCTATATTACAAGTCTCTTTACCTACATCTATTTAGAAAAGAGGGATTCATACGCAAAGTGCGTACTATTGACCGCCAAGGCATCAAATAAATCTGTTTTGATGAAATTTCTCTGTATACGATTTTAGACTTTACTACAAAGATTCATATTTTAAGCAGCTTTTGCTCTATGTAAATTTGATAATTTTATTGAGGTAGACAAAAATATATCTGGCGGTCAATGACCTTGTCAATGAAACCTTATCTCCTAAACATATTGCATTCTGCAGACATAGACAATTACAGGCAATTTATTGATAAGTAGGTAAGACTTGAATAGGTATTTACTTCAAGATTTTATATTGATGGAATTTTGAAGGATACAGGGTAAAATAGAGCATTTATATCTATCTTTATTAAGTGACAAAACCAGCAAAAAATACTTCAGTGTAATTAAACTTCGATTGCTTTTAAAACGAATAGTAGATAAGTGGTAAGCTAAATTTTCACTATTTTCGTTCCAACAAAACATATTGTCACAAACTTACAACACAGCAGTTCATACGAGTTTTAGGAGAAGTTCGCTGTGTCTATCTACAGTTTGTATACGGAATTTCACATAAGAGTATATACATATTGAGCATGAGCGCGGTGGGCGTGTCTAGTCATAGGACGCCCCGCGGCGGGGGCGGGCCGATCGCGGCTGATATATTGCTAGATAGTTGATATTGAAATATTTAATCTAGGAATTGGAGAACAATACCTGGACGGGTAAATACCTCAAATGTCCGCTATCGATAAACAAAAATCACTTCTATTTGATTGCTGAGAAGGTCGGAAATCCAAATTAAACGACTTTACTGACTGTAGCTGAAACACATATCTAATATAAAACGATTTAATTGAAATTATTGATGATGATGATTGTACCAGTTCTCAATGCCACTCATCTTCTTAGTAGGTAGGTACCTAATAAATAGGAAAGAAAATGACCGTGCAGTTCCATTTTTAGTAGGTACAGAACTTTTCTGATTTAATATTTGTAGGTGGGTAACATTATTTAAGACAGCAAAAAGAGTGTAGGTATTTTTTTTTAATGTTACGAGATGGCAAACAAGTTTACGGCCCACTTGATGTTAAGTGGTCACCGCTGCCTATAGACACTTGCAATATTAAGCGTAAACCACTTAACACCGCAAGTGCGTTTGCCATCCTGGGGACTAAGATGATATGCCCTCCATGCCCAGTAATTTCACTGGCTACCTTCCCCTTCAATCCGAAACACAGCAAACTGCTTCACGGCTGAAATAAGAAAGGCGATGGTACCTACCCCGACGACCCTACATATGGGTCTACCACCTAGTAAAAATATTAAATAATTTAACATTTGTCTAAATAAATTTACATAGGTAATTACTTAAGCTTTAAAAATATACCTATACCACTTAGGTAAGTAACTTATTTTCATTTCTTCATGTATTCTTTACAAAAATATACCTACACTGTTCCAATACAAGTAGGAAAGTAACCGAACCTAACCGACCCTAAATGGCAAGTAGTACCTAGATTATTCTACTAGGATCTACCTAACTTTGCTTAAGTATTTTTTTAGCCTATGTTATTGATTTTAACTTCGTCGAACGAAAGTTAAAAGTTAAAAGAATGCGTATGCTATATGCGTTCTCGTTGCATAGCAACGGTTGTTTGTGTCTCTTATCAATATATTTTTGCTTTGCATTAATTTCAATACATTTTCTAATTATAGAATTTTCGGCGATTTTTTCTTAATTTTTCTTGATTTTTTCTTAACATTTAAAAAAAGATAGTGTAATAGGTAAGTACGTAAAGTCGTCCTGAAGTTATGGCGTGACCAAGGGAAACAGGGATTATTTTTTATGTGTACAGAATTTTACCACTACTTTACTATAAATAAATTTTATTTTATTTAATATGCTACAAAAAAGAACTATTTCAATACATTTTATTGCTATTAAATTGCCAGATTCTACAAAAAGGTTCTGGAGATAAGTAAGTCACTACCTATGTGTATAATAATTATTTATTATTTATATGTCTATAATATTCAGAGTAGATAAAACCTACGATAGGTTTTATCTATGGGTGTTTATATTTATACCTATCATGAAATATGCAAATACCCTTTGATACACATATCATGTAGATACCTAGGTCCTTTGATTTTGTAGGTGGCCTCTCGTGCTAATACGGCTTTACAAAAAAAATAGGAGAGTCATCATTTTTCCCTTCTAATTATAACAAGAAAATAGTACCAGGAATGCGCAGCGATACTTACGAAATATAGGTAGGCACCAAATTAATATCTAGATATCTAAGTACATATTACCTATTCTACTTATAAAGGAGTTAATGCTGAGATAACTTCGTACCACGATGTAATGTATCAATTAAGAGGAACAGACATTACGCTGATCCCAAATAAGATTAGAAAAAGGGCAGCCAAATGATGATAATAGGTGATACTATTCTACTTACCTATATGTTAATAATAACAAGTAACAAATCGAATAACATCGCCATTTATAACCGCCCATCTTCAAATATCACAAAAAATTACGTCTACCCTCGTTTTGGGTCAGTCGTTACTTTTAATTTTATGTAGAGTCGACTATGATTCTAATACTTTATTTTCATATTAAAATCATTAATCAGGGCTAGGTTTAATATATTGTTGTTACAGATAGGTATTAGTTTATTGTATTGTTTGTATTGAGCTAGAATTTTACAAGAATAAAGTACCTAGTATGACTAATATTTTATTTCAGACCGTTAGATTAGTAGTCGGTTTTAATTATCAATTACAAAATCAACCTCGTTGCATATTACTTATTATGTATAGATATGCTAATGTTACCTACATATTAAGTAGTGAATAAAACTTAATAAATTATAATAATAATCAAACAGAATTCACTTTTTAGACTTTCTAAATAAACTTACCTACTTGAAAACAAAACTTTACAGTTACACAGTCACTTTATACAGTTATAAGTACAGTTAATAACATAAATGTTAACAACTATCACAACACTGCACTTGCACCACACGAAGGTACTCTTCAAGATACCCCAACAAAGTAAAGAGTAAAACTTAATTTGTCAATACATAGTTCGTGTCCTTTCATAGGAGTGCAAAGATGTCCACGCGGTACCGTCCACAAAAAAATTCATCAATAGAAAATGTTATCAGTCCTACTATCGGAATGTCAGTGTGGCGTGGCGACTGTCAAATGTCTACTAAACGAATCGTCACTGTTCGTTTGCCGCCATGCCCACTTCTGAAACACGCCCCAAAATCAAAGCGACACAAGCCACAATAGTTACCACGCGAAATGCGACGCTACACCACACTAATAAGATTAATAATAGCTACCACTTCTTTTTGTATTTACGCTCGCGTCAGTGAACCGTGCGCTTACTAAATATATCGTCCGCACTCTTCACTCTATAGAGTCTGACTATATTCCGTCTCACTCATTTGACATTTCCAAGTTTAGTTTAAAATTGTGTTTGTTTAAACAATTTTGTTTATGTTTTCTTAAAATTATTAAATTCTATGCCCAAAGAAGAAATAGGTGTAGTTTTGTGAATTTCGGACCAAGAAGTAAAGCGGAATTGGACTGCGAACGTATCGTGACTGCAGTAAAGTATCGCCATCTCATTCGCTCCAATATTTCTTGTTTGTTTCACGTAGCGCTATTGGGCCAATAGCATTTACGGAGCAACCCACCTTACAGCATTAAACTACCGTGGAATATTGTGCTCTATTACTTGTGAATAAAGTTTAACTTTTTACTATTTAATTCGAAGTTACCGGCGTTTGTCACGCAAGAGTTCTAATTTTAAATCAAGTGTAGGCGGAGCTCCCGTGTCAGAGCTTTTATATTGAAAAACGAAATGTCTTTAAAGAAAACCTGTTTCGAGAAACTTAAGCCTTTTGTATTTAGAGGCTTTAAGTTTACGTTGAAAGCGAGTTACGTCGTTCTTCGCTGGAAGCCGGTTTCGTGCTAGTCTCACTGAAATAAAGTAAAAAAGTTTAGTAACCGGCTTGTCGGTATTTTCCTTTTGTTGCTTGATTTTTGTTTTGTGAACGGGACATTGCATGTGAAATGCAATGCAACAGTATGGCGGCGTATTTTATACGTATGCAATTTTCCTAGCTTATTGAGATGCGAGGAGATGAATGTCAAAAACTGCTATTTTTATCTAAATATGGGTATATTATTTTATAGCATGAATGAAACTTTGTGTACTGCAGATGTTTTTGCAATGCTTAACATGCTCTCTATAGAATAGGTATGATTTTTGTCGTTTGCATGTATTAAATGACCGTTTTCAGTTAAAATTAGCATCAAAATTTCTAAGACACGATATTTTTTTTGTAAAATATTTGCTCTTTATAGGAGTACCTACTTTTGTTGACTCTACCTTTTGATATTTTAATAGCCTTTTTTGTTTTTTCTCTAGTACTTACTATTATTACCTAGATTATATCTCTAGTAGGTACAGACGACAATATATCAGATAACCCAAAACTGTAAAATATCTTTAGTAAATTTTGAATCTTATTCCACGGTCATAGAGTTCAAAGTCAAATGAAAAAAATAGATAATTGTAGGTCTTCTTCTTTCTCCTAATCTGCTCCCAATTTATTTGGATTCTATACAGTACTTTATATCGACAATGGGTATCTACTGCGTCTTGGCATTAGATTTTTAAGGCCCGCCTGACATCAACCCTCCTTGGGAACTAGACACTATATAATATAGTCATGTGACTCCACTTACGACTCTTCTTACAGATTACGTTTGTATTATCGATAAATCTTAACTAATAACCGATAATATTATAAATGAAAAAGTGAGTTTGTTTGTTACGCTTTCATGTCTAAACCAGTAAACCGATTTCAAAAATTCTTTCAACAAAAGAAAGCTACTTTATCAAAGAGTAACATAGGCTGAATTTTTTAATTAAATATCCCTATATTTAATTAAAAAATTCAGTATAATAATACAATCATTATTTGACGTGCGCTGCCATTTTGTTAGTTGTTAGATAATTAAGGTTACTATGGAGATCCCTTTGCTTTGACACTTGGCGAGGAAGCTTGCTGAGTGGTGCCACATTATCCGATCCGATATCGGTATCGAAAGATAATGTCAAGACAAATGTATGAAATTTGACAGTTTGATATCTGATATCGGACCGGCCAATGTGAAAGAAGGGACCTACATATTCCAAACATTTTAATTGCTCTTGATATCGTATCGGCTGCCAATACCGATATCAGATCGGATAATGTGGAATTGCTCTTAAAATTTTAATATTAATAAAATATTTTTAGCAAAAAAATAGGACAACCGACTTCAATGCGTACAAATTTAAACTAAAAAGTAAGAAATAAATAATATTTTTATGAATTAGTTGAAAAGAGCGTCATAGAAAACCAAGGAAAGTATTGATACACATTTATAATTCTTTATTTATAATTCATACTCCGATATATTTGGAGTCGGTGCCAGCCTCAGCAAAATAAACTTACCTAATAGATACGAACTTGATTAATCCATTAATTATACATAATAATGAATGATGAAGATAAGAAATAATCCGCCGCTCCGTGAAGTTCGAAAATTGCAAACACTATCCTCCTTGTCTAGCTGGCACCGGCTCCAAATATATTATATCGGAGTATGAATTATAAATAAAGAATTATAAATGTGTATCAATACTTTCCTTGGTTTTCTATGACGCTCTTTTCAACTAATTCATAAAAATATTATTTATTTCTTACTTTTTAGTTTAAATTTGTACGCATTGAAGTCGGTTGTCCTATTTTTTTGCTAAAAATATTTTTTAGTTTAAATTTGTACGCATTGAAGTCGGTTGTCCTATTTTTTTTGCTAAAAATATTTTATTTTATTATTTTTAGTGGAAATAAAGTATATTTTATTGAAAACGGATAGGCCTACTAGGCGCTCATTAAAACTTAATGGAAACTAACTAAAACGTTTTTTTTGCTATTACTGATTTGTTCAAAAAGGGTCGAATTTATATAGATAAAATTTATACGGGCCATCTCTGATCTTGACGTACCTAAAAAAAGAATCATTAAAATCGAGTCGTAATACTCATAATTGACGAAGTAATCAGGTAACATACACAAAAAAACAGTCGGATAGAGAACTTCCTCTTTTTTTTAAGTCGGTTAACAAATAATATCACGTCTCAGACCTATATCTCTTTACAAATGCCTGCCATTCATTCAAAATGAATGGTAAGTTAATGAACTATGAACCTAGTTATTTAACTTAAGTTCATAGAATAATTTGTCATAGTTTATGTGTTGACTATTGGACCTACTAACCAAAATTTCACTATTGCATATTAGGTAATGGCAAGTTCAAAAAAAAAATTGACATTATTTTTGTGTTCGTGGACGATATTATTATATCATCCCCAATGAAATTATCATTTTAACAAAAAAGTACTGAACCAATTTCGGTATAATTTATACGGGACCACCTTTGGAGTATGTCCTTCCAAACGAAAAAAGAATCTTCAAAATCGATTCATAATTGACGGAGTAATCGCGGAACATACATACAAAAAAAAAAAAAAAAAAACATACAGTCGAATAGAGAACCTCCTCCTTTTTTGAAGTCGGTTGAAAAGAGGAATGTTTGTAATAGGTTGGGGGAAAAGTCTTTTCGCATTATAGTATGTATAAACTTGTAATAAAATCTCTTTGGCTATACTATTTGTATCTGGCTGGTTTTGGTATCATTGAAAGTTTAAATTTTAAAGAACATAATTCCAAATTCAAATTAGGAAAATGTGTGATTTTCATTTGTTTTTCGTACCGCCAAGATGAGTGAATCTAATGAAGAAATTCGATACATTTTAAAATTTTACTACAAAAAAGATAAAAATGCAACGCAAGCCGCGAAAAAAATTTGCGATGTTTATGGACCTAGTAAGTGCAGTGTCTGTGAGAGTAGCACAAATTTGGTTTAAGCGTTTTCAATCCGGAAATTTTGATGTCAAAGATGCACGTCGCTCTGGTCGCCCTATTACAGATAAAATGGATGCCATTTTTGAAAAAGTGGAGCAAGATCGGCATGTCAGTAGTTACGACGTAGCTGAAGAACTGGGAATTGACCACAAAACAGTTTTGGCGCATTTGAAAAAAACTGGGTACACAAAAAAGCTCGACATTTGGGTACCTCACGAGCTCACTGAAAGAAACCTAATGAACCGTGTACTCATTTGTGATTCTTTATTACGACGTAATGAAACCGAACCATTTTTGAAGAAGCTGATAACTGGTGATGAAAAGTGAATCACGTACGACAAGAACGTGCGAAAAAGGTCGTGGTCAAAGGCCGGTCAGGCTTCACAGACTGTGGCGAAACCCGGGTTAACTCGCAACAAGGTGATGCTGTGTGTGTGGTGGGATTGGAAGGGCATTATTCATTATGAGCTGTTACCACCAGGCAGGACCATCGATTCTGAACTCTACTACGAACAACTGATGAGATTAAAGCAAGAAGTTGAGAGAAAGCGGCCGGAATTAATCAACAGAAGGGGTGTGGTTTTTCATCATGATAACGCTAGACCTCACACATCTTTAGCCACTCAGCAAAAATTAAGAGAGTTTGGCTGGGAGGTGTTAATGCATCCGCCGTATAGTCCTGACCTTGCACCTTCAGATTTCCACCTGTTTCGGTCTCTTCAGAATTCTTTAGGCAGTGTCAGGTTAACATCACGAGAGGACTGCCAAAACCACTTGTCGCGGTATTTTGACCAGAAGTCCCACAATTTCTATAGCAATGGGATCATGTCCCTACCTACAAGATGGCAAAAAGTTAGCGAACAAAATGGTACCTACATACTTTAGTTAAATGTAAATAAACTATATTAAAAAATGTTTTGAATTTTCTTAAAAAATGCGAAGAAACTTTTTCCCCAACCTAATATGTTTCCTTAAAACCCTAGTTGCAGGAACTTAAAAGTTTTAAGTTCCTTTTGGCTTTCAATAAATGTTCACAACTATTAGTGTTCTTGTCAGCGATCTTTTTGTCAACGTCTCAGGGTTACGTGTGTGTCACAGATAGTTTGTATTTTTTACCATTTTTCATTCAATAAACTATTTTAACATTTATACAGTCCACTTCTCATTTATTCTTATATATTATATACCTTTCGTTCGCTTCAACCCTTTTGTTTGAAGACGCTAAAATAAGTTTTACGTCTTTCTTGATTTGCGGCATAACTATGTGTTTGAAATGGTATGTGTTACAAATATTAGGACGTAAGTGAAGGTTGAATTTGTTGACGCTCAAATCGGATATAGTGTTCGTCTGTGAACTCATTAAGGTTGTCGGTCAAGGCCTCGGGTCGATGCGGTGGGTGGTCGCCTTAATTACACCCTGCGATTTGGAGTTCTTTCTCTCGTGACTTCGGATCGCTGCATTCTCTGTCATTCGGGTATGCTCACTGTAATGATGTTGAAAATAGTTTTCTAGTAAAGGTTTATAAAATTTAATAATAAGAAAATAAATGAAAAGAATAAATCCTGTCATGAAGTTTTACTTAATTTTCATTTTCAATTGAATCTGCTGAATTTTTGTACTGTATTTTGAACTGTAGATGCATCGTACTGCTGGGATGATGAGTATTTGACCTCTCCGAAAAAAAGAGGTACCAGTTAAAACCCCTTGCGGTAGTCCTCAACTGCATACAAACCAACCATTGAAGAAAAAGAAAGCACACATTTCATCATTTCAACGAGTTTTCTTTACACTTAAATTCACTGAACTCTCTGTCGGTAATGTGTTCTAAGATCTCTACGGATTGCTGCTATGAGTTGACACAATTTTCTAACTCCAAACAAGCAGGGGGTCAACGTGATTAGCGGTTGTGTTTAATGTTTGCCAATGAAGCGTTGCGGTATCGAGAAAGTGTTTTAAAAGTATGCTGCTTTCTAGAAAGTTCTGAATAACAACTTTACCTCGGGTAAGAAGGAACAAAACAACAACAAAGTGTGAATATTTATTGAATTTATTAATACTTTTCATTTCATTTCATTTCCTGACATTGTAAATTTTCAGATCTAATTTGCTTTATATATTAGAGCGGATTTCGTTCTCATATCTTAAATAATCTGTCATATCTTGATAGCCAGTTGAATAATCTTTATAAAGAGCTATCCAGGAGACCGGGACGCAAATAACTGGTTCTAGTGTTTCCTACTTACACGTTATAGGCTGACGTATATAAAATGTAGATGTTAAGAAGATGCTTAAGATTTTGCTCGCTCTTTCTTTAAGGTAAAAGTACCTATTATTTATCAAATATTTCACATACTTATAACAAAAAAATATATGTATGTTTGACCAAAATTAAAGGATGCTGTATGTGCCGAATGCAGTTTTTTTACTTTTATAGAGGCACAAAATTATGTATGATCACAGTATCAACCTAACTTAACCTATAGTTATACCTCCCTTGCACCCCCCGCGCATGCAGGCCAGCAGGCACCATGCAAGCAAGTATGCAGCATGCATGCAAGTATGCAACATGCAAGCAAGCATGCAGCATTCAAGCAACCATGCAACATGCAAGCAACCATGCAACTACGGATGGTCACAATATCAACCTAGTTTAACCTATAAGTTTTTTCCCTTGTGGGGTGCTTCCGCCCCCCTACTTTTATTTTGGCGAAGGGAAAGCATGGCAAATAAATCATCTGGCAAACGAAAAAAGTTGAAAAGAAACTTCGGAAGATAATAAAAAGTTAGTTTAAAAATCGGTGAAACTTATTTCGGTAAAATGATACTTATGTCAAATGACATTTCGATGACCTAAAATTATGGCAAACAATACATAAAGCAAAAGAGGCGTCGGTCAACCTTTTCGGTCAAATGATTGAATATTTTTTATACTACGAGATAGCAAACAAGCCTGCGGCCCACCTGCTGTTTAAAGGTTACCGATGCCTATAGACACTTAGTTACAATATAAGGGTAAACCACTTAACACTGCAAGAGCGTTGCCATCCTGAGATGATACTAAGATGATATTACTTCCATGCCCAATAATTACACTGGCTACCTTTCCCTTCAATTTGAGACACAGCGAACTGCTTCACGGCAGAAATAAGAAAGACAATTAAGGTACTCCGTATTAATCGGGATGGATGGATGGATTTCTTCGATGAGATAAAGGACTTAATCCATTCCAATATACATATAATACACTCGGAAAACACATTTAGACATGACATATTGACATACTACACGGGTACTTTAGGCGTAGAACGGTAGATAAGAGATTAGGTACCTACTCATAATCGAACCAAACAAAATTATTTCCAACAAACGCCTACGCATCCTCGGAATAAAAGTTCTAACCCAGTTGGCGCTTCTTTGCATTTTGTATATAACGTTGAATATTCAGTAGCCGACTTAAATGGAATAATTAAATGGGTTTAAAAACTTACTTAAGTATTCCAGCTCGCCGATCTGTGGCCATCAGTTATTCAAAACCCGTTTTATCCATTAACTGTGTAGACACGAATGGAGACAGATAACTTAGTACTATAGGCATAGATAAAATGAATCGACAAAGGAAATGGATGATCATTTCAGCACAAAAAAAACTACTTTAGTGTATATCGCTTCTCTATTACTTCAATTGTTACACTCAGAGAGACAAAGACAGAACCTGCCCTGCTTAGAATATCCTATGACCTTTTTAACAATGAGAAAAAGTTGTATTTACAAGGTTCTGAAACTGAGCTTTTGCTCTCTTTCTCTTACCCTGCTCTTAATTTAATTGGGGTCGGTGCAGCATGTATTGATATCGACAATTCTGCTATTGATTTTGGCATCAAAGGTTTACGGCCTTTTTATACCCACTTAACATCCTCCCCGGCCTGACCTTCAGTGCGCTATTACGGGACAGCTTAATAGCGCACCGTCCCAACGCTGTCCGTCTAGGCACTCCTTGTACCGATTGGTGCCAGCAGCCACTCCTCCACCGACGGCTGCTCGACCTGGCGCGTCATCCTGAAGAGGACACCGAGAGCAGCCATCGAACCGCACCCGGGGGACGTCGGGCGCGGTCGTGGCCCTAAAAATGGCCGTCCAGCACTAGCCGTGGTGGGAAAACAAAAACAACTTAACGATGGAATGTGACTTTGAATGCCAAGGAGACACACTTGACATCAAAAGCCACATACCCACCGAGAAAGTTTCCCCACGCTACCAGGGTCCGCCACGAGGAGGCTTCCGAATGTGGACCCCAAAGTTTTACGGCCTGCTGTCTTTCGACAGCAGCCAGGCCCACCAGCCTTCTGAAGCACGGAAGAAGATTGATACCCATCTGAGTATCGACCATGCACACCGTGTTACGAAGAACAGCCTTCGGACTCCTATCATATCGACAGAATCTACCGTATGATTTTAAGAAAAAAAGAAATGAGAAAACTAGATTTTTTTTTTCTTACACAGGTATCAAAAGCTAAGTGTTTCAACAGTGCGTTTTTGCTATTTGGAATTCTGGAGCAATTGAATTCCTCAGAAATTAAAAAACAATATAGAAATATAAATAATAAAAGGGATAGAGTGCCAATATCCTATACGACAACTGTCCACTACTCATAACTGGCTACTAAAAATCCAGCGAAAAGCTCTGCTCTTGACCGAAAGTCAATAGCAGATCAATTCAAAATATTTTTATTGATTTATAACTTTATTTTGTTCTCCTTCGCTAGTAACTATAATTTATTTATCGGAAAATACACGCAATGTCTGAGGAAAATTTCTAAGACTGCGTGTTTGAGGTGACTCTGTTCACAAATAACATTTTTTTTTATGAAAATTAGGAATTTTTTCGAATTGTATAATTTTAAACATGCAAATTGTATATTACAAAAAATCACTTTTACAAATATGTTTGCTGAAGCACACTTGAATAAAAAAAGAGTAGATTTCTAAAACATTTCGAGTGGGCAATCGTAATCTGTATGTTCATAATCACAACTTTATGATTAATGTTGGTATCGTGATGGTAACACTGTTAATTAGTGGTTATCTGTCAGTAATATACTGTAATTATTGCCGTCATAAAATACACGAGTAAACACAGCTTAAGAAGTAACATTGATATTAATTTGAAATGTTTGGTATTTCCTTCGGGTTACAGTTATTTATGAATCGGCACCGAAATATGTATGAGAAATACAATATAAAAAGATAGCTACTTATTTCAATAGTCGCTAGCAAAATCAGATAAGTATTATATTATGAACCTTTAATATAAGTACTTAGCCATGTGATGCCGGCAGAGTAGAATAGCATCACCCAATATCGTCTTAATGGATCAGCAAAGGACTATTGATCATGTTACTCCGTCCACCAATCCACATTGGGCAAGCGTGGAGGTCTTGTGTCGGTCGAATTATAATTCGACCCACTGCTGTTATGATGAATATGAGTACTAAAAATTACAGTGGAGTACGTTATGCTTCCCGGCAACCCCATCTTAATCTTCTTCTTCGTACGGGCAGTTTCCGCCACTCAACTCCCACCACCAAACTATTGCTCCGTAACTTACCATTACCTTACCATTGGCCTAACCGGCAACCAACCAATCTCTTTCTATTTTATTTTTAAGTTCATAAATTGGTTTATGAACTGTGTAGTTATATATATAGAGAGACGTAAATGCTAAATAGATTGGCCATGAAACTTTTGGACGGTCAGCAACAGATATTTTAATAGCTGGTGTTGTTATGACATGGTAGAAAAGTGTTACTCTACTTCTGATGCTGACTGTACATTATAAACTTAGTTACAACTAAATTTCCTTAGCACTTAAAATAAAAAAATATGTCTCATTTGTATAAATGAACACGTAGTTTGAGCATAGTAACTTTAAATATATAGACCTATTTTATTTTACATTTCCATAAGAATTATTTCGCAAGATTGATACTTATTTTCTTTCGTAAAAAGAAGTATTTTTATTGATCTTGATAGAATGGTAAAAAATTATTTACATGATGCAAATAAAAAATATCGCAGTATATCTCTTAACTTTTTAAGGATACATTTAAGTCTTAAGGCTTTGCACATTATGGACAGTCTATTTTTTTAACGATTTTTTAATTATTTTACTTATAACAATCATCTACACATAGATTATTGTAGCTTTTACTTCTGAGATAGGAGAACCTGTGTAACAGAAGCCGGACATACCTATTAACCTTACTAATTTGTATAATATATTGGATTAAAATGCCAATTTTAAAAGTCACATAAAATTACATTAAAAATCTACAGTTATGCAATTAAGAGGCCATTTGTTTATGTAACCTTTATCTTTCCCAATAGTGACAAAATATGGTTGACTGGTTAAGTAGCCAATGTAAATGGAATTGATTCCAGTCGTAATTTAGAGCATAAGTTGCCCTTTCAATAACCCCAAACAAAGGTACCTACTAGCACACTTGTTTCCTCCTTCTTAAAATACTGGATTCAAAAGAGGCGTGAAGAACCATCTTGTAATTCGGCAAGGCAAGCATAGCTAGTGTGAGGCTTTATCTCTCGCACTAGCTGTAAAAAAAGTAAAATATCAGCGTTTTATCAGCAAAAAAACATAAATTGTACCTACACAAAGCACACTTAATATTTCTCATCATGTCATTCTCTCGAAAGTACGCAAAGTAAAGCGAACAGTTTGTAAAATTTATTTTAGTTTTTACAATCATTATAAATAACTGAAAAAAGCATCAAATTAAATTATCCCCATAGTTTTACCACTTTTTGTTACCAAGCTATATAATAAAAAAAACGAACTACTCCGAACGCATGCAAAAATGGCGTCAAAAATAAAAGGCCGGTTTGATTGCGGGCGTTGAGCGATAAGCTATAATTTAGCCTCACATAACGCGACATGTGCACGAAAGGGTTCGTCCTCATTAGCGTCAGATGCTTGGTGACCGTCTGTCAACCGCTCAACTGTAAAGGCACGCTACCTCCGTAAAGCGATAACGACGTTTCAGGAAAGCTTTTAAGCCACATTGTTTAAATCCATTAGATCCTAACATAATATGCAACTGACGAACTTTCTATACTAAAGTTATGTAAGCTACAGATTTCTAGAAAACTTCAATTTAGTTCTCGAAGTTAGAAATTGATCATTCATATCTTAAATTAAATTTAAATAATAGAATCCCCATAATTGTAAAATCATATGATCGTCATTTTTATTCCATGTATGAACGTAATTAGTTTCCATTTTTGTCGAGCATTCTAATCTATAATCCTGTCCATTCTAAAGATACGTATGAATTATTAATGCAGAAAAAAGTTATATTCTAGTCTATACTTGTGAATAGTTATTCTATTCACAGCAGTTTTTTTTTGCCAGTGGTGCGGTGGGCTGCAATACTTTCTACCGTTCAAAACTAAAGTTATGCTTGCTCAAGCTCTCCTACTCCCAATTCTCGACTATGCTGACGTCTGTTACTTAGATGCAACAGAGGAGCTACTTAACAAGCCGATCCGTTCCAAATCCGTCGTTCTTTGTATATTTTATAACCATTTTATGTGTGCAATAAATGATTTATAAAAATTTGTGAATTCAAAATTACTTGCTGTTATAATTCAGTTTACAGATATTGAATCGAGGACCTCAAGATGGACGTTGTTTTTTTTACAAATATGCCAATATTACCTATAGCTACTCCAGTAAACAAAAAATGCCTTCACTTTTCAACACAAAATACTTTCCACTGTAATGGCATTATTAGGAAAAATATTTAGTATTGCGGAAAATGCGAGTTGTCCTAAAGCTATACAAGATTTATTTTGTAGGCTAGATATTAAATCTTCAGGAATACTGGATTCAAGGCATTACCAGTGCAGTGTCCGTATGAAGGTGACGGGTTACATCTTGGTCATTTGGAGTCAAGGTGTGCAGTTATTACGTGTTGACACTATTCATCATATGCCAACACGAAGGTCATGCGTTTGCGTTAATAAGATCCGTGTATACATACACACTAGTAGTTTCCTCATTAAAGTAATCGTTGCCATTGGGTTAAGTTTTATAATTGTACTCGTAATGGGACAAGGTATTTTTTTTTCTGAAGTTGTCTAAGAAACCTTAGTTTGAATTAACCACAATTGCCGAATACTTCAGTAGATCGTCTTCATCATTATAGTAAATAGTTATTTTTTTCTTAATTTTCCTCAATATATTACATAGCATTTTAAAATTTAATATGAAAGTTTGATGGAAAATTTGATGGAAATGGTTTGGTATCTTTATGAAGACAAAACAAAGACCCTTTAGACTTGTATCACCAATGTAACAAACATCATTCCTGTATGTTCCGTGCGATCGTGTAACATACAAGGTCATTAGGCTCCAAAAACCATCGGATGACCCGTATGCAATATGTAGGTTATTTACAGTATTTCACAGTAAAAGTTTACTTTTGATGACTGAGGCGAAGTAGAGTGAACACTCGTTCAACACTTTCCTAAGCAATAATGATACAAAAGTGTTGAATGAACTTCGAACTCTTAGCATTTTCGTTTATTACGAATACCGATTGTTTGAGTTAGCAACATTATCGATGTAAAGTTTTCAAACTAACTTCAATTGAAGTTGAATGAAGTTTTACCTAATACATTCGCATATTCTAAACACTGTTGGCCTGAGCTAGCGACAAAAGACTTTAATTGCGATGAAAAAACCTCAGCTGCAACAAGAACAAGCTGCAAACAAACGGTACATTTACTTCATTTCTTCCGGTCGATGTTTCCCGATCTGACGGAAGGGGCATAATTAGAAGGCTTCCTTCAGATTTGCCCACCTGTCGGTTCCGTACCTGCCACCGGCGTACCTAACGCCGCCTCCACTAAAATTAATTACACAAATTGATTAATACTCCTGGCCAAACTTAATTACGCCTAGAAATTATTTTGCAAGTTTTTGTGGTTGAAGCTGGTTTCGGAATCGCGATTAGAATTTAAGAGACATAGTTTGTGATTAATCAAAGCACGTTTTAATGTAAATTGCTTTTGTAGTGGTGTTAGAAGCAGCTGCATATGAAACGATTTTTAACTAATTGGAAGCTCTTGACTCTCTTGGCTTTGTCTGTATCACGGCGAGTGCTCTGAGGAGCTTTATTTCCGCTAATCCCACCATCTCCCTTCCTTTTAACGGCGGTGCTCGTCTACGTTGTCACCGTCAAACTGTGGCTACCATTCCAACGCGAACTAAGAAATTTGGCAACTCCTTTGTCGCACAATCAAGAAATGGAATTCACTGCCAGCACACGTGTTCCCTCCTCTTTACAAAACGGGTCATTCAAAAGAGGCGTGAAGAAGCAGCGGCGGTCTATTTCTCGCGCTAGCTATCTTCGCATTTGGACTCCACTTCTGCTTACCATCAGATGGAATAGAGTCATTTGCTTGACCTTTTTATATATAAAGAATAAGACTCAAGTTGTTGGGAGCTATACACAGTGCCCTTAACCATTGACGAATTGGTTACTAACTATTGGAACACAAAACAAACTGACGATAGACTTTAGTAAGATGCTAGTAGTAGCTAACCAGGGGGACTTAATACAATCCATATCACCAACTAAACCCCGCACAAATTTAAGTCATCATAAATGAGTGACCAAAGAGTTCAAAGAGTTTTCAAAGTAACACAAGCTAGACATATACAGTTGTAGTGACCGAACAGTGAGGACGCTAATCAGTACCTAATCAATTCTTTGTTGGTAAGTGAGCAAGCCTTAAACTTCATTCTTATACTTTCTTATTTGTACGGGTGGTATGGTGTTGTTGTATTCTTATTTTATTAAAATTTATAGGAATATTATACTGCTTCGTTTATAGGTTCTATTTTCTCACTTCGTGTATTAAGCACAACGCAGAAGATATAAAAGTTTTGAATGAATAAAATGGCAGTATTAGTTACACCATTAATCCTATTCAAATTTGCAAGTCACAAGTCGGTCTTTAGTTCAGTTTGTCAGCATTAAACATTTTACCAGGCGAAGGGCTCGCGGCCGGTTCACTGCACTTGCACCGCTTTTTGTGGCGTCGAGCAACCGCTTATTTGCGATCATTAATCATTATTTCGGCCCAGCGATGGACCGCTTCACAATTTGAGAAAATAACCCTTTTTTCTGTTTTAAAACAAGGTAGGAGCGAGGGACGGAGCGTGGCGATCGCATGTCGTAGAATGCAATATTTAAATTGGCTGAGTTTTTGCGTGTCTCATTTGGAAGTGATAGGGTTGTGGGTGTTTGTTCATTCCAAGCTTATTAATATCACCATTAATGTCTATGGTTTATTACTCGTTATCCAAATCTTAAAAACGTCTTCGACATAAGATTTTAATTTTATGGCTATGACATAAGCACACCAGTTAATAAATTCAAATTATGGTCAATTTAGCGAATAGTATATGTCTCAAGAGCTATTTTTTATTATTTTACCTTATTTATATTTAAAGTAATTGGTTTAAGTAGGTACTAGTTTTTCATTTTAATGATACCTTTGGTTTTTTAGATGATTCACCGGTAAATATAAAATAAAGCTTATTCCTCGATGTGTTTTTGTCGGCAAGTAAGGTTTTACCGGTTTGGGCACAAGGATTCGATAAGAAGTACGCTCCTGAAACTAGTGTCGCAATCGCCACCGCATAGATAGGATACGGTGCTTGCTAATACTCCCTCTTACACATAATAAAAAAATGCAGTATCTATATTTTCTATATATATTTTCATTTACTCCCTAAATAACTGTTAACCAAGCTTTGGCCTTGCATGAAACACATTAAATGGAAATTTAGGTAGCTACATTTTCGCGCTTCGCGTGCATTTGATAGTGATAAACTCCTGTCATGTTTAATGTAACACATTTGTTAAGTGAAGAGTTTTTAAATGCTCGATCGAAATCAGGCATTCTTGAAAAGCGTATCTTGTTTCATGATAAGTTAGTATATAATTAGTTCCCAAGGATTTGTAAAGCGCTGAGCGTATCGGAAGTAATAATCAGAGATTCTTTAATTTCGATGGTGAATATTATTTTTGTGAAGGTCGTTGCTACACCAAGGCTATAGCCTTGGTCTAGCTTAGGTTAGGTTAGGCACCAAAAGCTATTCTTAATTTCGCTGTATTTATTTATGTTAGATTTATGACTTATATCTAATATAATCGTAGCTTGGATTTTACTTTGTTGTAAGATTATACGTAAAGTGGAAGTTTGTAGGCATTCACAAAGCCTATAGCCACAATTGCCCTGTCTGTTATTGGAAAATATGATCTAAAAATTCAGGTCAACAAAGTTTGTTTTAATTTTTTTATTCTACAACTTCTGAAACGCACAGTACGTGACTAACTCAGTCCCAATGTGTGGGGATTAATATCCCGACGATGGCGAGTGGTGTGGTGTTATAAAGAAGCTGTAGGCGTCATGTCAAATGTGCCTATAGTTAAGATTTATTACTCATTTACATGGTGGTTATAGACTTTTCCAGCGCAATTTTTACCACTTTGTAGCACCTATTGAATGGTTTCCGGACTTTCATTTAGTGAAGTATGGAGGTAGGGTGGGCGGTGCGCTAGTTACGTACTAATATTTCAAGAGACTACATGTTACGATACTAGATTACCATCAGATACTATTTGCTTACCAAATTTATAATTTACAAAAATAAATAAATAGCCTAGCAGTATAACAGCGCGTCTGTGATACTTTCTATTAGAAGCAAATGCTGGGGCAAGTACATACCTACCCTTTGGCCACGCACATGATTTTTTGTAGGAATTTGTGTTATTTAATTTGATTTTCACCACTGCTTTGTAAGATCTCGAAGAAAAAACGCTTTTTCCTGCGAGCTAATCTGAACAAGAACGTTCAATAAATTATTTATGTTTTAGTAATCTTACTTTCAATTTTAATAAATATTTATAAGATAATAAACATGTATTAAAACAGGTATTGTCTTGTTTTTTCGCCTATACTATAACAATGTTCTCGCTGGAGAGATGAAAAGTTGTATGTTTCACACGAGAGCAAATATTTTTTTGTCACGTGCCTTTATATCACTCACTGCGCTCAGTAATCAATATTAGACGACTACTTAACTGGTTCGTGACGTAAAGTCGGCACTCACTGCAAAAAATAACTTTGCTCCTTTGTTGTAATTCACTATTATACACCTTTACCCATTGTTTCACGTTTTACATCAAAACATCAAAACTTAAAAGTAAATTTAATTCACGGGAATGGGTTGTTCTTGAGTTGTTCCATTTTTAAATATACGTCATTTTATACGAAATTGTAAAAAGTTTTGGTGCAACCGATCGTTAAGGGTAGGTTTAGCCTTAGTGTAAACATTAGCTTTAGCCTTAGTGTAAACATTATTTAATTTAATTATGTATGACGTCAACAAGTGCTTGTGATGAGTCTATGTTGAGTAAATTATTTTTGATTTGATTTGAGGTAGCCGAAAATAGCATTTTTAAAGTCAGAAAAACAAAATTATTTGATGATGACATTAATGTTAACAATTATTAACAATAATGAATTACATTCATCTTGTTGATATACCTAATGCATTAAGAAATAAAGCATCTGCAATCGAGGAATGTGATTTAGAAGAATAACTCGATTAAGAAAATTCTTTAGATTTTTTCTTAGAACTCTCTTCTTTATTATTATGGTTATATCGCGTTTGTCGGTTCTGCAGGACAATGTCTTATAACGATAGGCGTGCATTCGATCGAGTGTTGATCGCAGAATTTTATTAAGGCCATACCTACCTATAAGGTGCAGTCGCATTGCCGGCAATGCGTCGCCAGGGGCGCGGGGCAACAGATGCGCCGCATTACTCGCGCCAGCGCCTGTCCGCGGACAGGGATGGATTCAGGAACTGCAAAAGTAAATTTTTTTGATACAAGATTCATGCATTGTTAATTATTAAATTTGATATTGTTAAAGTAAGCATGAATGTGAATGGATACAGAAGGAGAGGAATACCGAAGAAAAGATGCTTGTTAGCAAGCCAACTAGCATAAATTTTTAACATAATTAGTAATCGGCCAGTTAATAATGTCAAAAAGCCTAAATATTTAGAAAGTTTGAACACTCAACAGCTTGATAATTATTTATATTTTTAACACGACTTAACATGCACTTCATAATGACGTAATCCAAGTTATAGTTTTCTAGTTTGTAACTAACGCGGCATTAATGGTGCGTTTCCATTACTAACTATTAATTACCGACGGCTTCCATGGCAACGGTAGAATTTTGACATATTTTGTATAGGATATCTGTCAAAATCTTATCTCTAATAAGCAAAAGTGTAGATATATAAGAAATTGAAACCAGCCATTAGTAAGCTAATAGTTATTGACTGATGCTTATTTGATCCCTTGATAAACCTACTTATAAGAAATAAGATAAATCTTAATCTAAGGCGCATTTTCGTCGATTGTTTAAAGTAGATATTATATGTATTTAAATTAAACTATATTCTCAGAAATGTCTTATGTTTCAGTTAGTAATTTAATTTTACGTCTGTTATATGTTTTTAAAATAAAATCGAATGGTTAAAGAATTATCTGAAACAACCATTGCGAAAATAAAAAGTATAAAATGCCTAATCCAAGATGCCCTATTTGACGTGATCACGTGCCCATTTGAAATCCTTCTCCCTAATTCGGCCCTGTAGTAAAACGCGAGGGAGCACCGATGACAAAATACAAATTTTATTTTATTAAATTCAAAAAAGCCTTCAATGATTGATAGGAGCGCGCCCTCCCATAACTGCATAACTCTTGCTACTCAATAAAATGGATCATTGATCCCTGCTCGGCGGCTGACGGCCGAATGCAAACATAAAAAAAGAATTGATGGTGTGTTCTGTTTTAAGATTCCGATTATTGTAGAGCGAAAGCGATAACGTATGAAATAAGTATGTAACGTATGTAGTGAGTATTAAATTGGGCTAGATATATTATTAACGAACAATTGTTGTATCAAAGAATTCCCAAGTACCTACTTGCTTTACCTACGCATCATATTAATTTCCACTTATTGTCATTACTATATCTATTGTCAGTAAATATTATAATCGAGCAATCATAACTAGGTTTATTAGAAAATAAATGAGTTACTTTTAAATAACGGTAAAATAATCGCCGATACAAATGCTTAGTTTTTAAATTGAGAAGATCGTGTTCTTTTTTTCACAAGTTTTTCTATGTATCGAAATATATGAGTATGTATGCGCAGATTAGTATAATATATTATAGCCTTATTTTTTTTTTTTTTTTTTTTTTTTTTTTTTATAAAAAGATCAAGCAAATGACTCTATTCCACCTGATGGTAAGCAGAAGTAGAGTCCAAATGCGAAGATAGCTAGCGCGAGAGATAAACTGCCGCGCTAGCCACCCACGCCTTGCTGACCTGCAAGGTGCTTCTTCACGCCTCTTTTGAATGACCCAGGATTATAGGAAGGAGGGAACACGTGTGCTGGCAGTGAATTCCATTTCTTGATTGTGCGACAAAGAAACGAGTTGCCAAATTTCTTAGTTCGCGTTGGAATGGTAGCCACAGTTTGTCGGTGACAACGTAGACCAGCACGCGTAGTCCTCAAAAGGAAGGGAGATGGTGGGATTAGGGAAAAAAGTTCCTCAGAGCACTCGCCGTGGTACAGACGGTAGAAAGCGCTCAATGACGCAACATTGCGACGCAATTGGAGAGGCTCAAGGTGTTTAGTCACCTCTTCGTCGCCGATGATGCGGGCCGCGCGACGCTGCAACCTATCCAAAGCATCGAGTAAGTACTTGGCAGAGCCATCCCACAGGTGCGAGCAATACTCCACGCAGGACCGTACTTGCGTCTTGTATAGCAAGCAAAGTTGATTTGGCGTGAAGAAACGCCGCACCTTGTTCAGGACTCCGAGTTTCCGTGAAGCTGTTTTTATCACGCTTTCGATGTAGTCCTTCGGATTCAAGTCGCTGCGAACCTCCATACCGAGCAAGGTGATACTGCTCTGTAGCGTAAGTGTTGTGCTCTGGAGAGAGGGAAGGGAAAGGAATGGCGACGTTTTAGCCGTAAACGCGCACACCTGAGTTTTCTTGGCATTGAACTCAACCAGATTTGCTGTACCCCATTGAGAAACAAGGTCGAGCTCTCGGTTGAGTTCAATGACAAGATTCTCACGACTCTCCACGGTTTCTGCTCGTCCAGCCCTTGCGTGTCCGAAGTAGCCCGCATGCACTGTACTGTCGTCTGCATAGCAATGGATGTTCCCAAGAGGAATCATATCATTGATATGCAGAAGAAACAGTGTAGGGGATAAAACGGAACCCTGGGGAACACCGGCATTCACTGACATGAACCGCGAACTGCATCCGTCGGAGAGGACACGAATTCTTCGCTCATGCAGGAAGCCGGCCACCCAGGTACAGAGCTGAGCAGGCAGACCATACGTCGGAAGCTTGGAGAGAAGACTTTTGTGCCAGACCCTATCAAAAGCTTTGGCGATATCAAGGCTGACAGCCAATGACTCGCCACGTTTGTCCATGGTGTAGACGACGTAGACGGAACCGGTGGCAAAAGCTAAAGAGAAAATTCAAGAAAACCCAGGAATAACGCTGTATTCGGTAAACGTAAAAAATACAATCTGACAAGTATCAAAAACAAAACGAGTATCAAAAAATATTAAAAAGTAAACAGAAAATATATCAAAAAGGATTAATACCTAAATCAGTCGGCAACATCCTCCACCACCCTGGCGGAGCCATCTGGTGCAGGGCAGTGAGTGATGTCGACCGGCAACTTAATAACCTTAGTCACCGGTCTAAGCAGGCGGCCGCCTCGTGTGCTTACCTCTACCACGCGAGTGACTCCGTCTCTTCCGGGATGAACGGCCGTGATACGACCCCGTGGCCACGTTCCTCTCGGAAGATTACCGTCGGCTATCATGACAAGATCGCCTAAGATAAAGTCTTGCGACCTACAACTCCGGGGCGACCTCCTGGGAGTGATTAGAGGAAGGTATTCCCTAACCCAACGGCTCCAAAACATCTCAGACAAACATTGTGACTTCCTCCAATCACTCCTACTCAATAAATCTCCACTATCTACGTGAATGGGATGGTATGGTGACGATGTGCCTATGAGAAAATGAAAGGGTGTAAGGGATTCAGGAGCGGCAGGGTCGGAGGGAACGTCCGTCAACGGTCTGCTGTTAATAAGTGCTTCCGCTTCTACGAGAACAGTGAGGAGCACTTCTTCCTTCGGCACACGATCATTCAACAACGCTCGTAATGCGTTCTTCACTGTGCGGACCAATCGCTCCCAGGCACCTCCCATATTGGGCGCTCCAGGGGGGATAAATTTCCATGATATGTGAAGACCGGCGCATTCGTTTCCAAAACACTCTTGGTAACTCCTCAGCAGCTGGTTATTTGTGCCAACAAATGCGGTGCCATTATCTGACAGGATTCTGTATGGAGTTCCCCGGCGAGCCACAAAACGACGCAGGCACATTATAGCAGCATCGGTGGAAAGGCTGTGCACAACTTCGAGGTGGATGGCGCGTGATGTCAAACATGTGAAGAGAGCGATGTATCGTTTTTCTCGCCTTCGTCCCAAGGCAACCAACACTGGACCCATATAATCTAAGCCCACAAATGTGAATGGACGTCGATGATGCGCCAAACGTTCTGGTGGCAAGTCTCCCATGGGCGGCGGCACTGGCTTCGAGCGGAGAATGACGCATCGTGCGCACCTTTGAGCCGTCATTCTGACCATGCTCCGCAGACGTAGTATCCAAAATCTCTGGCGCAATTCATTTATTACCAATTCGTTGTGACCATGAGCTGCCATCCAAAATAATTGGCTCTTTTAAGGTAGTAGGAACGTCGTGGGCAGCTGAGATCCTCCCCGCCACTCGGATTATTCCATCTGAATCCAATCGAGGCGAAAGACGAAAAATTCGACTAAGTCGACTTATGGGGCGGCGCAAGCGGAGCGATTGCAGCTCCTGGTGAAACGATTCAGCTTGGCTGCGACGGATGACATCCAACTCTGCTTTCAAAACGTCTTCGGCATCCAAGGGGGGAAACGATGAGTAAGATGATGATGAACGAGTATGACGTCTAGACGAACTAATTATAATAGACGAATTGCGAAGAATCCTAATATATTGGTACGCGCGAGCCGTTGCACGTACCATTCGTAACCAACTGCTGAAACGTGTTGGTTCGGCAGCAAGAGATACCACCACAGAGAATGGCGGGATGTCTTGCTCATCGATTGCATAAATATGTAAGTGACTTGACTTAAATTCTTTAAGGTAATCCTCGTTTGCAGCAGTTTGCTTCGAACAAGGTTCCAGAGGCCATTTATCTGAGGATTCAAGCAGAAAACTGGGGCCAGCCATCCAACGCGACGAAATACTAGAACTTTCGCGGGTTGCTTCATCGTCTACATTCAAAGAGGTTGGAACCCACCTCCACTCTGAAACCTCAGTGGTCTCTGAAATTTCTCCTATACGGTTAGCAACGAAGGGTTTCATTGAACGCGCCTCTGCACGGAGCCAGCCCAGCACGTTCATTGAATCAATCCAAAAATAATGTTTAGACGGGGATACGTCATGTTCGGATTGTATAGTATCGGCGAGTCGAGAGGCGAGCAAGGCACCTTGTAACTCTAGACGAGGTATCGAGACGGGTTTTAGAGGAGTTACTCGGGCCTTGGCCGCAATGAAAGACAGCTTAGTCTCGCTACTATTTGAAATACGCCAGTAAGCTACACACGCGTATGCCAGCTCACTAGCATCAGCAAATACATGCAACTCTAACTTTGAGTCGTCAAAATTTGTATTGAAACCGGTAACATAACAACGTGGGATTTTGATATCTACTTGTAAAATACTTTCTATCCAAAAGCGCCATTCCTTTATCAAATCAGCGGGCAACGAATCATCCCACGACACGCCAGCTCTCCATGCCTTTTGTAAGATCATTCTACCATGTACAGTCAAAGGTGAGAGAATACCTAGTGGATCGTACCACGACATGGCGTACGAAAGAATAGCTCTTTTGGATACAGTATTATGATCGAAATTTTCTGCTTTAATACCTTCAAACCTCAAAACGTCCTGAGCTACGTCCCACGTTAAACCTAATACTCGACAGGGTGATGAGATTGATGACGCAAGTGGGGATATTGGCGACGTGTTACTGGCTCTAAGGTCTGAAGGAATTGAACCTAAAGCGTCGGGAACGTTTGAAACCCAACCACGCATTTCGAAATGAGCCTGTCTGTGCATTTCAACAATATCGGAAACAAGTAACGCTGCTCGTTTAACATCATTGACACTGATAACGCAATCGTCCATATATGTGTTCCTAATAGTGTCAGCAGCGAGTGGATATCGGTCAGAGTGTTGTTGAGCATTTTTTCGTAACACAAACAAGGCAGTGCAAGGACTGGAAGCGGCTCCAAATATCATGGATGTCATTTTGTATTCCTTTATTGGGGTCAGACTGCCCCGGCTTCTCCAAAGAAACCTTTGCATATTCTGATCCTGTTCGATTATCTTCACCTGAGGAAACATTTCCTTAATGTCACCTATCATCGCTATTCGACCTTGACGCCAACGAAATAAAATGCCCAAAAGCGAAGGTAACAAATCAGGACCAGACAATAGCAAAGAATTCAAACTGACACCATCCGTTTTGGCAGCCGCGTCGTGAACCACGCGAATCTTTTTCTTTTGAGGATGAAATACTGCAAAATGAGGTAAATACCATATTTTTTTAGATGTGTCTGAACGTGAACTAAACGAATCTTCACACTCTGTTGCATACCCTTTTTCTATGATATCATTTATAAATTTTTCATATGCGTCAGCTAAGTCACTATCTTTTAACATCTTGCGCTCTAAAGAAATGAATCGAGAGAAAGCCTGGTCATAGCTGTCAGGAATGTATGGATCGTCTTCTTGCCAAAGCAGACCAGCCTCAAAACGGCCATTCGGTAATCTAGTAGTTGTATTTTCAAGAATTTCTAAGGCGCGCACATGCTGTGGCCCGCATGAAGTAGATCGCTTTGTTATACCTAATGAGTCTAAATTGAACTGCTCCTTGATGAGCTGCTCTAAGCTACGCAAAGTATTATCTTCAGTATTTATATTATTAACGAATTCAACTTGCTTAGTCTTACTTCCGCAAACCCCGTGTAAGACCCAACCTAACGCGGTCAGGCTGGCTACTGGTTGTCTACGTGAGCCTGATCTGACTGATTGAGTGAGTGTTAATGGCCAATCTTCAGCCCCAATCAAAATTTTTGGCTTAGCATTGTCATACGTAAGTTCAGTGTAAATGTCACCTAGATAAGGGTGAGTCACATCTTGCAACGTAACGGTTTGTGCAGAAAGAGCAAGATTAGAAACAGCACGAGCATTTTCTATACAATGAAATTTATTCTTAAACTTGCCACGTATTTGAAAAGATACATATTGTACTGGTTGTTCACAAGTCATACCACCTACACCTTGAATACGAATACAACCGTTACGACCTGTTAAACCAATGTCATTAGCTACATTTGAGTCAACTAAAGTGGCTGTTGACCCGTCATCTAGAAGAGCGTACGTATCTATGTCTCCCCGTGGTCCTCGAACTACAACCGGAATAACTTTCAAGAGAACTCTCCGTGGTTGTGAAGCAACAAGCGAATATGTAAACGTATTATCAACTGGCTGCTCAACGCGATAATTAAGAGAACTTGAATCCACTGATTCGACACGATTTTCCCTAATTTCTTGTGCCACGGCAACGGGTTCGAGGGGAATAGATACGCTGGCTTTACTAGTAGCTGGTGTAGAAGATGTCGAAGGAAAAATATTAGCACCGTGTATCAAAGGATGATGATGGCGTTTACAGTTATTAATACCACATACTTTATTCTTTGAACAAGTACGCCACGGGTGAGTCTTAGCGCACAAGCAACGAAAACAAATTTTATTTTTTATGAGAAACTGTACTCTTTGGTCAACCGAATTAGAGATAAACTTTTCGCAACTCTTTATACCATGTTTTTGACTGTGGCAGAATAGACATGTGTCAGTTACTTCGGTGACGAGCACCTGACACTTTCTGTCATCAAAATTATTATTGTTGTCATTGTTGTGAAATTTACGAACATTGTTTTGGTTGCTTGAATTTTTATGAAATGAAAAATTTGGTTGTTGTGATAATAAACCAAAACGAACGTGATTTGATGATTCATTACGAAGGAAATGTGATAAAAGTTCAATTTTGGATGCCTTACCTGCATTTTCTGCTGCGTACTGAGTCCATAACGCGCGCAGTAACGGTGTTAATTTTGATAAAATGGTATTGTAAATTTCTGGTGAATAAAGATATTCTGTTTGACCTAAATGTTTTAATATAGATACTAAGTTGTGAAGTTTACAGGAAATAGTGTTAATCTCTTTGAAGTCTGTTTGTAGTCGAGGCAGGGCTCGGACAGCTGCCAATTCCTCTAGCACGATGAGTTCTGGGCGACCAAATCTTTCCTCCAGAGCCTCTAAGACCTCTTCCGGAGTCCGAGCAGTTAGTGTCAGTGCCGACATAGCTAACGCCGCCTCTCCACGTAGGGCTGTACGAATGCGGCATAAATTTTCTAACGACGAAAATGTTGTTTGTGTTTGCACATACGATAATTTAAATGCGATCCATTCCGTCGCCTTACCACTGAAAAGAGGTAGGGTAAACGATTTTGGCTTTTGACCTAAAGAAACGATTGCCTGAGCCAAATCCCTGATCCCTTCACATTGATGAGTCGTCGGAGGAGCGGTGACAGTGTTTATGGGTAATGATGAATGCTCACGATTTTTGTGAATAAAAGTCTCGCCTACCATGGGATTGATGTTCACTTTTTTACCACCACTCATAGTGGGACCAATCGGGTCACGTTGCGCTGCAGCTGCGGGTAAACGGTTTGTAACGCACGGATCGATCACGACAATCGGCCCCACGGCTTCGGGAACAGGAGGATTCGCTGCTGCTTCTACTTCAGTGTTTCGTACGCTGTGAACCCACGATAAAATGGTATTAGTTTGAGATTTGGACCTACTCTCAATGGCTGCTAGCTCTGCCGCTAATATTTTATTTTGAGCCTTGAGCTTTAACTGAGCTATATTTTCTCGTTCCTCGGCTATTTTTAACATTTCCATTGCATGACGTGCCTCAGCTGCCATGCGCCTAGCTTTGGGTGAGTTAGATGATGTATTTGAACGATGAAATGATGATATAACTGTGGACGGAACGGTACCTGGGGCCGGTTCGGCGCCTATGAGAGGGCGAAACGAAGATGAACCTGGCCCTAAAACGCAGGCATTACGTCCTGGGTTGCTACTCGCTGTTCCAGATCTTAAAACGGGAGAACATTGTGGAACAGGGCTACGACGGGATGAAGACTCTGAAATACTTTTACCACCAAACATTTTTATTTAATTAAATTTAAATACAAACGAAAGCTGGAACAATACGTTACCCTTTCGAAGGACCTTTTTGTAGACGACGTAGACGGAACCGGCGGCAAAAGCTACAGAGAAACTTCAAGAAAACCCAGGAAAAACGCTGTATTCGGTAAACGTAAAAAATACAATCTGACAAGTATCAAAAACAAAACGAGTATCAAAAAATATTAAAAAGTAAACAGAAAATATATCAAAAAGGATTAATACCTAAATCAGTCGGCAACACATGGCTTCACCCCAGACATGCGTCATGTACGCTAGAAGGTCACCCGTCGATCGTTTCGGCCTAAAGCCGTACTGTCGATCGTTGATCAGAGAGTGACCCTCTAGGTAACGGACCAGGTGGTTGTTGAGGATCCTTTCCATAACTTTGCAAAGTACCGAGGTGACTGCTATTGGCCGATAGATGGCCGGGTCTGAGCGGTCCCCTTTTTTGGGAACAGGCTGCACATTAGCCTCTCTCCAAGCTTCCGGCACATGTCCAGAAGAGTAAGAGAGCTGGTATAGGCGCGTGAGTACGGGAGACAACTCCGCTGCACATTTCTTAAGTACAACGCCCGGGATGCCATCGGGTCCACTAGCTTTCCGGATATCGAGTGATTGCAGTTCCGCACGAACATCACGCTGCCTGATTTTAATGTCAGGCATCGTGGTGCCACAATGAGGTAGTGACGGTGGCTGTGCATTGCAATCATCGACTTGGGAATTAGCCGCAAAGAGTCTTGCCAGAAGATCGGCTTTCTCCTGCGGCTTATGAGCTAAAGACCCATCCGGACATCTCAGGGGTGGCAGCGAGGGCTGGCAGAAGTTGCTTTGCACGGCTTTGGCCAGACGCCAGTAACTACGGGAGCCCGTAGGATGCGTTACCAATTCGTGGCCAATGCGTGCGACGCGCTGGGCATCCGCTCTTATGTAAGCCTTCTTACAGGACTTGGAAGCATTGTTGTAGGCTGCTTTCAGTGACTCGATATCAGGAGCTTTAAGAGCCCGACCCCTGATCCAAGCGCGATACGCCGCCTGTTTCTGTGAAACAGCAACAGCACAATCGCGGTTGAACCAGAGGTTACGTCTGCCCCTACTGATGAGATCGGAATGTGGAATGTAATATTCCATACCCAATACAATCTCCTCAGTAATGGCAGCGGCGCAAGCTGATGTCTCGTTATCACTGAAGCAGCGTTGCTTCCAAGGGATGGACGCAAAGTAGTCGCGCATACCATCCCAATCTGCAGACCCATAATGCCAGAGCCGGCGTTTAGCAACCGCCAGTTGCGGAAGCTTGGCCTGCGGCACTTTGGAGGATATCAGGCAGTGGTCAGATGAGCCTAGAGGGGCTCGGACCTCTACCTGATATCCCTCAGGATGGGTCGTGAGCAGAAGGTCCAGTAAAGAAGGCGCTTGACTTGCAATGTCTGGGATCCTGGTGGGCTGATCAACCAGTTGTGACAAGTCGTGCGTGAGAGCGAATGCATGAGCAGAGATCCCTGCATGGTCAGTTTTGGAGGAACTTAACCACAAACTGTGGTAAGCATTGAAGTCCCCCAAAAACACCAGTTCTGCATTGGGATACTGCTCCTGCGCGTCATCTGCCGCCCGACTCAGATGTTCAAAAAGTCGAGTTGTCTCAGCGTCTCCGGTGTGGGATCTGTAAAGACACACGTAGACTCTAGCCGAGGGGCCAGAGTCGACGTGTACCCCTAGCATGGAGAAGGATGGGTCTTCCAGGCAGCTCAAACGGCGACAGCAAACATCCGCCCGAACATACAAGCATACTCCGGCTTTCGCTTTGAAGGACTCTTCAAGCATGTAGCCGGGATAATTCAAGTAGCTTGTGTCAGCGGGCGGCAATATTTGCGTCTCCGTCAGAAACAACAATGCAGGTCGTGCTGACTCAAGGTGTTGGTGGACAGCATTGAGGTTACTGTGGAGTCCGCGTATGTTGCAGAACTCAACCTCAAACGGTGTAGAGGGAGTGGGGTTGTGCACCGCTGTAAAACCTGATTGTTTTTTGTTGGCTGCCATGGGAAAAGGAAAAAGAGACGTGAATCGAGTGGGCGTTACCGCGACAGTTCCGGACAAAGTGGGGAGGCTGGTTTCACCGTGGAACTGCCTAAAAAGGATATTCGTCGATCCGCCGGACGGAAGGGCCCCCGTACCCCCCCGGGAGTGGCCGCCGGGACCCCACATCCCGGTCACCAACCGGCACGACGGTCCACCCCGAGATTATGCGTGGCATGATAGGGCAGCCTCGCGAGCTGGTTAGGCACGCTTGGGCCCCTGCACTGTGCCACGGGCGGCCAGCGGGATAACCGTTTCGACGGGTCTCCCTGGCCGGCGGATCGACGCATTCCCCCCGGCATCGGCTCGACCAATGTCGCCCCTGGACCGAACTTTGTCGCGGTAACGCCAACTCAAGCTCTGGTTGTACGCTGGCTGATCCCGAAACGCGCTCAATGAGCACTTCACGGGTTTTACACCACGCGTACGGTGGTAACTAACCAGGCGGGCGTCAGGCCCTACCACCAGTTGAGCGGATGGTCGCTAATAAATCCCTTAGTCGCCTCCTACGACACCCAGGGGAAAGAGAAGGGGCAGTGACAAAGGTATTCTTATAGACCGTCACTGCACGATCAGTCAGTATTGCAGTGTAACATCCAGGAGTTGCGAGCCTCGATAGGTAGGCGACTTCTGTAGCAAAAAATTAAAATTAAAAATGGAATCTTGGGAGACGATGAATTCTGAGTATTCCATGAATTGACAGTGCGGATGCCAGTTCCATAGTGTTGAGGAGAGGAGAGTGGGAAGCACTGCCTGGACTTGTGACCCATAACCAACTTGTGATTCCTACACTCCCATTACCCTAGCTTTTCTCTCTGCCAAGCCTGTATTAGAATCTGCATTTGAAAAATATAATTGTTAAGGTTTCAAATAAAAAAAGTAAACATTAATTATTGTAATAAATTTAATCGTTGCAATAAAGCGGTCCGCGGGTCCGCGCGGAAGGTCGCAGCTGACCGCGCCAAGATATATCTGCGACAAGTGTCGCGACGCGTTTACAAGAACGCCAAGTAATGGCCCCATATAAAATATGGGTGAGTTCCACTCTGGCCTAGGGATAATCGTCATTACTCTATCGTGTCCTCAATTTTATTTGGGACAGGTGTCTTATATTTTAGGAGGAGGTTGGTGGAGCCGCGGTAGTGCGATCTTCGTAACGATCACGAAAGCTAAGCTACTAAATGATAAAAAATAGACTAAGATAAAAAAAATATTATTATAATATCTGATATTTTTGTTTGTTTGTTGTATTGTCTCAATAAATGTTTTTTTTTCTATCTAAGTGCGCGGTCGGTATTCAAATGGGTGACTGAAAATTTTTCGACTTGATTTTCCTTCGTGCTTCGGATGGCAAGTTAAGCTGCTGTTGTCCCCAAGGAAGGTTGGTGTTAGGCAGGCGGCCAGCCGTAAAAATATAATGCTTAAACCTAATAATCTAAGCTATAACAGTATTGTCGATATCAATACATACCTACTGTACCGACCACAATAAATTGGGAGCAGGGTAGGAGAAAAAGGTTTAATATTAAAAGCTTATAATTCCAGAAGATTTTTGATAAGCAATAAAAAAATGCAATAAAAACTAAGATTATTATTCACCATTCATTAATTATAAAAAGGTAATTTTAAGATTTATCGCATTCTAAAACTTCTTCTAATCACGGATTAGTGTTTGTTTGAAATACTAATATCGTTGTTGTGATAAGTAATTACTGTAGTAAAATGAATGAATTTTAGTTAAAATAATTTAAATTTGTATAATATTTAGAAATATTAGGTAATAGGATATCTTTTAATATATGCAAGCTAAATGAAATATCTAATATAATTTATTTTTATTGTAATAAATAATTTTTGAGTTTGAGATTCGTCTCACGCTACATCATTAGACAAAATTATGAAAGTTAGATTAGTAGATTTTTTAAAAGGAACAAAACCTAGGTATGAAGTGGAACATGCCAGTATACCTCTAGTAGCGTCCGCACTCCGTTAGGGCTGTTTTACACAGTTAATTTAAAATTCTCATTCGTATAAATAAGGAGGGTACCGTTTGCGTTTTATGGCTTAGAACGTGCGAATGCATTGTTTGTGACGCCGGTTTGCGGTCGAGGACGTATTTTAATATCGTTAATTAGGTGTTGCCAGCTTTTACTGGTATTCCCTTACTCCCGCGAGAAATGTTCGTATGCGGTGCGTATAATCTATGTTGCACGTTTATTGTTTTAAATTAACTTGATAATGCTTGTAACGATATAAAAACTTTTTGGAATTAACCCTTCAAGCTATGTGTAGCGTGGCATTCGAATTTCGAATTTTCAAGTGGCCGGTAATTTTCTCAATAAAGGGTATAGTGGTCTAAAATTATTAACTCAAATTGAGAAATGCCCGAGAGGTAAACGAGACCAACATAACGTTGCTTTTACTTATCAGTCTTATATCTTTCAGAAACTCTTTGAAGTAAAATAATCGCAAGCAGAGTATTGACAACTTAGAATTACAACCACAAAAATGTAGAAAAAAAAATGTTTAATGTAGTTAATAAAATGTATTTTTTAAGAATAAAAAAATATTTATAGCCTATATTTGTTGCAAATTATTTTTATTATTATTATTCTTATGCAAAGGGCTGAGGCTGTGTCTCAGAGCACTTCGACCCTATGGGATCTTTTGTGCTTACCCTTTCCTTATCACCCATCCCCGCCAACATCGAAAACATCTTGTATGACTTTCACGATGTTGGCGGAAGTGTTTTCAAGTATATTTTTCATAAAATTACGGTGATGTGATTTATTTTAACTCTAATTTAACTATGATTAATTTAGTTAAGAATTTTATAGTGAAATAACATATGTTTTAAATATATATAAGTAATATCTACACTACAAAATATAAAAAGGTTACTAAAACTAGATACAAAATACTTATTAACTACTTAATTACAAATAAAAAACAACAGTCAACTCGCTACATACAACAACATGAAATCGTAGACTTTAGGTGCCGAGTTAATTTGACCGTGTAACATGATGACATTTTGGACTTTGAATTAGTATGAAGGTAACCTATCTACCTCTTTTTATATATAATATCATTGGGCTCAAGTAAGTAGTCTACTGAGAGACCAGCATGTTTACTCCGCTTGGGACATTCATCAGAGACATGTAATGTAACGTGAATTCTGCATTTGGACGGCACTACACGTAATCTTACATTACACGCAACCGTCTGGATTATTAAACAAAAAAGAAGAATATTAAATAATATCTTTATAAAAACACTGGCCTTGTTTTTAGCCAGCAACAAAAGTCTATTAAAGTTTAATTAGGTACTTTCATTCTATTAATACAAAGATGGAATTTTTTATTGGAATTTTAATTTGGAAAACGTAAGAGTTTCCTTTTTATCCTCTCTAAAAAAAGATAATGTAAATTTGGCCGTCTTCAATTTGCTTAGTTGAAAATACAAAAATCCAAGACACGGCGACAAACAAAGGCGTCGTTACGAAATGGAGCGAACTTTCTTACTAATTAATTTAATCCCTTTGAGCCCTACCCCATTAGCCTAATTGAACTGCGGTGTACATGTCAATTCTTTGGTTTTACTCAGCCAATGTCGCTGGAGGAAAGTAAACTTTAAACTGTGTTAATTAGAGCGTGTTTTACCGTGCTCTGTATCAAATAAGTTGACTACAATGTTAATGATATGAGGGGCGCACTTTGTTCCGTTTTGCATAAGTGTAGCTAAGGAGGAGACCTATTAACTTTTTAATAGATTGGTTTTTGAATTAATGAAAGTGGAACTTTATAAGTCCCTGCAACAATACTGTTCTTTTTGGAATATCTTGCGATAGGAAAACCATTTGAATCTCGTTCGTGTAAAAATCTTAAAATTTAATTATTAATGTGGTGCTTATACCAATTTCGGAAAGTAGTCATCATAACAGCTTTTATAATTTGACTCACTGTTCGTTGGGACACAAGACCTCTCCTCCGAACATATTGGTGGATGGAGCTTATGGTGATCAATACCCTTTTGCTGATACATTAGTCGCCTTCCACGGCACCCATTGGGGAATATGGGGTGATGCTTTTCTACTCTGCCGGTATCTTATGCCGAAAATAAAAAGGAAAGTAGTAAAATTTGATATTTTCACTTAAATAATATAATATCAGGGGTTACTGTACATAATCTATAAGACTATAGGATAATAAAGTCTTCTTCTTCATCTTTTAGATTAATGGCGTTCACGACACATAAGGATTACGCATTTTGCCAATATCAAGTGAAAATATACTTAAAGTAACAAAACATAGTACGCTAGATAGAGTTAAAAATGGTGACTCACAATGCGTGTTCTTACAACAAGAACTCGGTATTAGGGAAATTTTTGATAGGAAACAAATAGAATGAAAGCTTATTTTGTGACGAAGGTAGTATCTGAAAACGTGAGCTATCCGGGAAACCTAGAACTTAGAAAAATCCAACAGATATAATAAAATATGTATTTAGTTAATATTAATAACATTCTTAGTCACTATTAAAGCTAATAATAAGATTTTAACTTTTTATCATTACATATGAAAAATAAGCACAACGCCTTATGCCTTATGATAGTTAAATGAACACACTGTTCTACCTGTGTTTTGAGGAGTTCTTTGAGGTGATCTATATCATATTAAATAAAACTCATTATTTGCAGTTGTTTGGTGGATATTAACAATTGCGGTGCTAACAGAGAATATGCTCTAATGTTTCTTAAGTTCATTACATCTAACTCATACACAATACAAGACGTCCAAGATCACATAAGTGATAACTTAACTAAGAAGTGTTTGTTTATTCGCCCTTAAGCAAGATTAAGATGCGAGTTCAAAATAAGTTTGATGTTTTTTATAGAATTACTAGCTTTTGCCCGCGACTTCGTCCGCGTGGAATAATTACTTTAGGCAGCATTTTTTGTGTAGGTACTTATTATGCAAAAATGACACATACAAACTGCAGTGCACTACAGTTAATGACATTTTTACAATCTACCATTTTATGTTTCTCCATCCTTTGCTACTCGTGGGTCCCCACATGGGTCAATATTTCAAAAACGCTAGAACAATATTTGCGTTTCATGGTCTTATCTTCGGTAATGAGGAATCGCATAAAAATATTCATCTCATATTTCAACCCCTTCATTCCCTTTTTCACAAAAAAGGTAAGTAGCTTTTATTCCATTTCGAGGTTTCGTCTATTTTTGTACCAAATTTCAATAAATTCGGTTCAGGTGTTAGGCGTGAAAGCGATTAAGCTAAAGAGTCACGTCCACCATCTTGGATCTCAAAATGGATGCTGTATTCTGAATCCTGACTCCGAATACAGCATCCATTTTGAGACCTCCGAAAACTACAAAACTGATACCCATATCAAGTTTAAAATTCGCGTCCGCCATCTTGGATATCAAAATGGAACCCTGTAAACCACGAAAATGATATCAATATTAATAATAAGTTAAGTAGCGTCCACCATCTTGGATCTAGAAATTGATGACGTATTTGGAATCGCGACCCCCGAAAACTACGAAATTGATACCCAAATCCCAAGTCCCATCTGCCATCTTGGACCTCAACGTAGATGATAAAAAAATCCCATCTGCCATCTTGGATCTCGACGTAGATGGTGTATTTGGAATCAGGACCCCCGAAAACCTCGAAAATGATACCCATATTCCTATTAAGTTAAAAAGTCACGTCCGCCATCTTGGATCTCAAAATCGATGTTTTATTCGGAGTCAGAACCCCCAAAACTCTCGAAAATGATACCCATATCGATTTTACATTAAATAGTCGCAACCGCCATCTTGGATTTCGAAATTGATGTCGTATTCGGAATCGGGACCCCCGAAAACCACGAAAATGACACCCATATTGACATTTTGTCAAAAAGTCGCGTCCGCCATCTTGAATCTCAAAATAGATGTTTTATTCGTAATCCGGACCCCCAAAAACCACGAAAACGATACCCATATTGACATTATGTTAAAAATTCGCGTCCGCCATCTTGGATCTCAAAATCGATGTTTTATTCTGAGTCAGAACCCCCAAAAACCACGAAAACGATACCCATATTGACATTATGTTAAAAATTCGCGTCCGCCATCTTGGATCTCAAAATAGATGTTTCATTCGGAGTCAGAACCCCCAAAAATCTCGAAAATGATACCCATATTCCTATTAAGTTAAAAAGTCACGTCCGCCATCTTGGATCTCAAAATCGATGTTTTATTCGGAGTCAGAACCCCAAAAAATCTCGAAAATGATACCCATATAGATTTTACATTAAATAGTCTCAACCGCCATATTGGACCTCGAAATAGATGTCGTATTCGGAATCGGGACCCCCGAAAACCACGAAAATGACACCCATATTGACATTTTGCCAAAAAGTCGCGTCCGCCATCTTGGATCTCGAAATAGATGTTTTATTCGTAATCCGGACCCCCAAAAACCACGAAAACGATACCGATATTGACATTATGTTAAAAATTCGCGTCCGCCATCTTGGATCTCAAAATCGATGTTTTATTCGGAGTCAGAACCCCCAAAAATCTCGTAAATGATACCCATATCGATTTTACATTAAATAGTCTCAACCGCCATCTTGGATCTCGAAATAGATGTCGTATTCGGAATCGGGACCCCCGAAAACCACGAAAATGACACCCATATTGACATTTTGTCAAAAAGTCGCGTCCGCCATCTTGGATCTCAAAATAGATGTTTTATTCGTAATCCGGACCCCCAAAAACCACGAAAACGATACCCATATTGACATTATGTTGAAAATTCGCGTCCGCCATCTTGGATCTCAAAATCGATGTTTTATTCGGAGTCAGAACCCCCAAAAATCTCGAAAATGATACCCATATCGATTTTACATTAAATAGTCTCAACCGCCATCTTGGACCTCGAAATAGATGTCGTATTCGGAATCGGGACCCCCGAAAACTACGAAAATGACACCCATATTGACATTTTGTCAAAAAGTCGCGTCCGCCATCTTGGATCTCGAAATAGATGTTTTATTCGTAATCTGGACCCCCAAAAACCACGAAAACGATACCCATATTGACATTATGTTAAAAATTCGCATCCGCCATCTTGGATCTCAAAATGAATGGTGTATTAGGAATCGGGACCTCCGAAAACCACGAAAATGATACACGTATTGACATCATGTCAAAAAGTCACGTCCGCCATATTGGATCTCGTTATAGAGGCTTTATTCGTAATCCGGACCCCCAAAAACCACGAAAACGATACCCATATTGACATTTTGTTAAAAAGTCGCGTCCGCCATCTTGGATCTAATCGGGACCTCCGAAAACCACAAAAGTGATACCCATATCGATATTATATTAAAAAGTCACAACCGTCATCTTGGATTGGATCTTTATTTCTTATCAAGTGTCTAAATTCAAAGTTTCATGGTTTTATCTTTAACCATGACGAACTTCCATACAAATTTTCATCCCCAATTTCATCCCCACACGGGTCTAAATTTCAAAAATCCTAGAACTAATATTTCTTTCTTTCTTATTAAGTCCCTAATTTCAAAGTATCATGGTTTTATCTTTAACAATGACGAAGTCCCATACAAACTTTCATCCACTATTTCACCCCCATACAGGTCAAAATTTAAAAAATCTTAAAACAAATATTTCTTTTTGTCTTATTAAGTGCCTAAATTCAAAGTTTCATGGTTCTATCTTCAAAAATGACGAACTTCCATACAAACTTTCATCCCCTTTTTCAACCCATACAACCTTTTTTTCGCGATAAAAAGTAGCCTATGTCCTTCCCCGAGATCTAATCTATATTTGTACCAATTTTCATCAAAATCGGTTCAGTGGTTTAGACGTGAAAGCTTAACAGACAGACAGACAGACAGACAGACAGAAAGACAGACAGACAGAGTTACTTTCGCATTTATAATATTAGTAAGGATGAGACTCATGATTTTAAATAAATAATACATAAAACTTATACTTTGTGATATTAACTTTTACCACAGTCTTATAATATAGGTTCATAAAGTAATTTTCAAGGAGTCACCTTTCCATTAGACACAAAGTGACAAAATTAAGACATCCAGCTAAAGTGCTTTCTCTGTTTATTAAGCAAATAACGTGTTTACCAAGCAAAGAAATTTGATTGTTCGATTATTGTGTACGAGTAAATAAAGACAATGTTGTGTACATCGTAATGAGCGACAAGTTTTCTTACTAAGTGTTGTCAAACAAAAATTATATTATTTATGAGGGTCAGCCAACTACGTTTATTCGGTAAAGTTCTGCTTAATAATGTGGTAGGAAAACTTGTTTTTCTCAATTAAGGAATTACAATAACATGGACAGTTACATTACCGTTTAAAATATTGTTTATAGTTTAATCATAAACATGTTTTAGATTTTTTTAGCAGGATATTGCCCATAGCCACCTGCACGTTATTAACAACATACTTTCAAATTTTCTTCTAATCAAAAGAACATTTCAAATATTTTCTCCTGAGGTTTTATCCTTCTATCCGTGCGTATATCACTAAATTCCTAACCGTTTTCATTGATTTTTTTTGTGAGTTTAAATGGATTCGAGAATAATTTAGATTCACAACTCGATTCGATAGAAAAATTGGAAACCCCAATGTATTTTACAAAATTCTACAGCAAGCCATTCACAGTGCATGCTGTCAGTTTTTGGAATGCATTGCTAGTCGCTGGTCGAGATAAGACCTGTTATATCTCTGAACGTTTTCAAGAGATTAGTGAAAGATCACTCTACCTGTCACTGTCTGCAGTACTATAGATTATTTATTTTTGCTATTTATATCCATGTAGCTTCATGTAGATCCTGTCCATCCTAAGGTTGCCTTGAAGAGATCGCACTCAGCGATTAGGCGTCCCATTGTACCATTTTTTTCATTATATATTTTATTTTGTAATGTCATTTGTGTTGGTGTACAATAAACTTAATAAATAAATAAGGTTTTCTTATTCTAATTTGTTAATTTGAATCTGACATCTGTCGCGTTCGCTAGTTTCCTAGAAAATTAATGCTATTTTGATTCGACCTAGCTTGTGATAATTACCAAACTTAATTTATTATGAACTTTACGTTTGGTAAATTAATCACAGTATAGTATAATATAATAAAATGCGTGTTATTATTACTTCATTATTCCCATAAAGCAAGTAAAAGCTCATATAAAGCGATCAACGACGCAGGGCGCCGCTTTGTTTGCGCTCACTCTACAAACACGCCGCTGACACGCACAACCTTTTCATGGCCGCCGATGTAATTTGAAACATAGACCTATGAAGGATAAGAAATGTATTGTCAGAAACAGTGCATGAATAAAAACATTGAAGATATTTTTATTGACTAATTGCTGTAGGCCGCAGAACGCATTTATAGTGTCATCGAAGATTTTTTTAAAAGTTGTATAAAAAACTTTAGTGGGTCCTATAGCCTGTGAGGTGAACTTCGAAGAAGCGTAAAGCGCGCGGTTGGTTTATGTGGCAAACGTTGCAGAAAACGCATTGCGTTTGACGCGCACTATTTTAATATACAAGAAATTAATGTTGATTGTGTTTATGTTTGATGCGGGAGCGATCGTCGGCTAAGATGGATGGAAAAAAAGAAAGGCGCTTGCCGCACGCATCTTCCGCAGCATTTGCCGCATAAAGATCGTAGCACACTTACCATAACGGAAAGGGAACGGAACCGTATCTTTTTACTAAGATACGGTACGGTACTACGTAGTCATTCCGTAGCCGAAGGTTCGTAGCCGTTAAAGTAAAAATAACCGTGCGTTTAAAGGGTTTGTTGTTAGACAGATATGTCCCGCGAGGGAGTCTCTATAGTCTCGTTTAGTGTCTGCAGAGTTAGAGTCGAAAGGGTGCCACTGGCCTCAGGGTTTTTTTTTATCGAAAAGGAGACAATTGAGCACTGTCTTCAGTACTATAAGTTCACCTGTTCACCTGATTGTAAGTGATCACCGCCGCCCATGGATCTTTGCAACACCAGAGGAAAGAATACGCCCTGTTTTTGAAGATGTCCATGTCGTATTGGTTCGAGAACACCACTGGCAAAAGTTGGTTCCACAGTCTCGTGGCCGGCGGTAAAAAATTTGCGCGATAAACGCACAAACCTCTGGGGATGCCTCAAGTTAATGGGTTATTTAATATAAAAAGATTGAGGATCTTGTGAAGGACATAGACGCATAAGCGATGGTAACTCACCGACTACGGGCTTGCGACCGCTGAAAAGTCTCCAAGCGAGTAAAATGGAAATTAATATTAGGACAACTCTATCTGTTTGTTGCTCTATGATTTCAATAGAGGGTCACTAATATTTAAACTTTTCAGTGCGTTATTTATAATGGCGATTAAATATTATCTCGTTGTTTTGTTATTGAAATAACCGAATAAGAGATAAAATGAAGATTTTTTATGTAGTAAAGTTTTACAGGGTGTTAATCGAACGCAGCCAATGTTGACTCTAGGCATTTTACGTATAGACATGTTGGATCCCTATCATATCACATAAAATTACGATAGGGTAGCGTCAGTTGAATATGATCTTCATATGATTTCATTTGCTTGCCCTTCTTCCAGTGTGTTTTGGGGTCGGCGTAATATATTTGCAATCATCTCAACATTAGCACACTTCATTGCCAATATCATTTTTCACATGTATCCATATTTTCTTCAGTGTTCTTCTCCCTCTATATCCATCCATTTTCATCCTTGCATTCATTATAAACTAAAGAGGATTTGACAGAAAGTATTTCGGCCGGCTGCCTACCAGACGTCAAGAGTTGACGTCTGGAAGGCATGTCTGACCGTCATTGGTCGTGCCTAGTTGATGGATACCCTTCATACGTGGGACATACGACGACAGATGGTTGAACGTCAGGCAAAAATTGTCTGTCGCCTTTTACGACACCCATGAGTAGTATTCTTTAAGATGATCTTCATATAATCCTTTTTAAAATTAGAAAATGCACTGAAAACATCGTCTTGTCCAGGGCGGGAATCGCACCCAGCATCTTCCGCAATCCGGGCGGCTACGTCAACCACTACGCTACCGGGATAAAAAAAAAACCCGTTATCTAGTATCCATAAGACAAGTTCTTAATGATACTTACTTTGGGCTAGATAATTGGTGTGAGCGTGGAAATATATTATTATAATACTGAATCATCTGTATTTAGTCGGGGTAGGGCACAGCAGACTACCCACTTTTACCTCCATCTTACTGAAGGCCACTGTCAAATAACACTACATTTTTGTGGTGTGTTTCTGTTGGTGAGTAAGGTCGCCAGGACGAGGTAGGGAACTAGGGTTCGCAGCGCTCGAGTGTCACGTCAGTGATGCAAGCGTTTATAGGCTACGGTGGCTGGTTACCACCAGACAGGCTGTATGCTTGCCTACCAACCACTTGACATGAAAAAAACCTAAATTTGTACTGGTTTAATATTTCACGGACTCGGACAAGCCATGTAAATATACATGCAGATTATCTCTGTGTGCATTAAAGTGGGAGCCATCAGTGCCGTCACTGATACTAGATAATTTGTGCGTACGTGTAAATATTATTATTTATTTATCTCCATTTTATGGTTTTTAGTGTCGAACTCAAAACTCGTCGTGGGTACGAGTAAATCTATATAACGGTTGAAATTTTAATGCAATTATAACACAAAACGAATGTCAAATTTAAATCTAACAGACACACTTTTTTTAAGAGAGATTGCCGGAGGGCATATCAAAGTTCCGTGAAATGGGGTAAAACTAATTTCGCCGCGGTCACTGCCCGCCATGTGTCTGCCCCGGGTTCGATTCCCGGGGGATGTCGTTGCAATGTTACGCCTATTATTCGCCGATATATCTTCTGCTGACGTCAATATTTTCATTTCCGTGGATTTTGTCCATTTGGGAGTTCATTATGACCCTACATTATGTTTCAACTTTCACGAAGTTTGGCGCGTTGTCGTGACAATTGTGATGGATTTATTTGTTGATACGGATTAAGTACTGTATTTGTTTTTTGTTCTTCTACAACGGGAATAATCTTACCCTTTACCTTACTTAGTGTCAAATTGAGTTAAGTTCGAAGGTGGAAGCGCTTTTCACCCAATCCTCCAGAGACTGAGGATCCGGCTGTATCTTACTTCTAAATGCGGAAACGTAACAGTCGTCAGATTTAACTAACCCGGTGGACTAAACAAGTCCCATCATCAAACATTCATTTAAACCTAGACACAATAAATTATATGATGTTTTAATTATGGAATAAGAAAAAAAAAGTTACAACCACAATTTTATAATGGAAGAAGTTTTACGACAAATGATCGGTATCTTTACTTACTGGGCATGGAGGGCATATCATTTTAGTCCCCAGGATGGGACCCTTAATATTGCAAGTGTCTATAGGCGACGGTGCCACTTAACACCAGTTGGACGCAAGCTTGTTTGCCATCTGGTCATATAAAAAAATCTTCTTGGCAACTCCACTATAGGCATTTGAGTTCGGCACTTTAATGGTGAACGATAATGTCATTAAAACATAATTGTACGACTCTTGTATAACTTGGACAATACATCATCATAAAATATTCTCACAGTTAAAACACAAGCCTTTTATTTTATCCTGTTACATAACACAGGGTCATTCTAAATTACAGGTCGGCAAGTTATGATCTAGTCATTCCCTGATATCTGCCCATGCATCACCCGGCCTTAAAAGGCCTCGGGACAATCTTATAAAGTGGCCTGGCCTCACGTCGCCTCCCACACGGTCCGGCCATCCTTTATTCAAATAAACCCTATTTTTATGGAAAACTTGCCCTTTCCACATCAATATCAATTTCCCGGCGATTGTTGCAGAAATAAAGGGATGACCCTTCGGGGAACGAAGGCTATCTCAACTATATTAGACGGTGTTCTCGAGATTTTTAGGCTTTCGCAGCGTCTCAAAAGATTTGATAAAGCGTTTGGAATATTCAAGGACGGGCCGACCATTTGTCAACTTCAAATTTAAATCCGAGTATTTTATTATACTGAAGTAACTATTAATATCAATAATTTCATTATTATTAGTGTCAGTACTATTTAAGTATTAAAGTAACATTAAATAATATTCAATTATCAAATTACGCACGCCGAGCTGACACAGCGAAGTACCTAAACTTGTCAAAGAGAAATTGACATACTTAGGAATATTAAAACTTGCATAACTCCTAATTACACTTTAGTGTGCTTAATTACTTTAACTAGCGGCGTAGTAATATTTTTTTATTCTTCTAACTGCAATTCGACTAAAACTAACATTAAAGACACATCACGTTTCATAAATAAAAATACACATGAAAAAGTGATCGTGTAAAATTTATGTGAGAGGAAAATTGATTTGTTATTATATATATTTCGCTCACCACTCTTACTCATAAATTAAAAATCCGATACAACTTTTACATAACGATTACCCCAGGTAAATATCTCGATTTTAGCTCCTAAAGCTCGGCCGATGATTACAAGCGATTACGCCGTCACCACTCTTAATTCGGCCCCCACTTAATATAATAAGGGATAGGAATCGATGCGATTATATGTCTGTACCATTTATAATCGGTACATGCGTCTCGAGAATCGCCGCCTCCAGGGCCCATGATCGGTCAATTATCTATAATTTTGTACCATCAGTCTTTGGAGCTAGGCGAGCGGTAATGGTTCGTACGGTTATTGATCTAATTGGTAAATTATGTACAGCCCTTGGTGGTGACGTCGTCGCTCGCATACACTTAGTTTTTTTGTGTTCTGTTCAATAACGTTTTGGGTTTTACAGACTGTTGTATTCGCGATGCATCAATGAAACGTGGATTCTTTTTTTTAAGAAGGCAAGAAACTTCGATTTTTTAACATTTAAAGACTAAGGGCTTTATGAATGGTACCATTGTCGTTGTTTAAAAAAAATATAAGTAGAATGCAATGATAGTATTTGATTCAAGCAATGTAAGAAACTATTCAGGTAAGAAATTTCTTAGCATATTCAATTTACTTATTTCAAATTGCATGCGAAAGAGTTAAGAGTTGCTAGCTGTAATTATTGGAGAGAAACTTCTTTAGCACCATTGTGATTTGAAAATTCGATGAAAGAAAAAAGTGACACCAACAAGCTTATTGACGCATAGAAGTTTGTAGTTCAATATTTTGACAACCAAAATAAACATCAAGCATCAGAGGGCCTAGACAAACGGCATACCTACTATACTGATGTAGCCTCAATTTCCTACATTATATTTTAAAAGACGTAGTATTGTCGGTCTTAATTTATACCTACGTCAAGATTGTCTAAATCGCCATAAATTTTCACTGAATCAATATAAAAAAATGTCTGAGTACTACTTATGTGTATCAAATATGAGTATTATTTCCATCCTTATGACTATGTGATGAATAATAGCACAAGATTGTTATCTTCGCCGCAATTATGGGCTGACCTTTACAATTTTAAAATATACAAGCACAACACACCTTAAAAAGAAAAAATAATACATTTTAAGCAGATGTATGTAAATCATCGGTTCCGTAGAGCGTTTAATCTTTAAAACAAAACTGGTTTGAAACCGAGCCGCGCTTACGACCCGCCCCTAAAGGCTGCATGTATACCGAGTTCGTTTTTATACACTTTTTTATGCGCCTTAATAAACTTTTTCCTATTGGCCGTGAGGAAATTATAACTTTTTTGTTTCGAGACCGAATAAAATTTATAGCAGGTGGAATGTAGAGTCAGTCGATTGCGCAAGAAATCGATCGAAATTGGTGATCGGATTCCGCTATTGGTCGGATATCGTCCAATCAGGTTGCCTAAAGATTTGAAAGTGGAATGTTTAATTTGTTGAACTGCTTTAAATGTTTCATTTGTTTCATGTTTTATTATTTTCTCTAGTCTAATCAAATATTTATTAATTAAAAAATAAATGGATGTGGCTTTAGGTGTAAGAAAATTTTATCAAGGGCTATGCTAAACCCCTCATAGAAGCGTGATCGTATGTATGTAATAAAAATAATACAATACCTACATTAATTTTCGTTGTGGTATTCCGAGATCGTCCATCAAAAGATATAGAACTTTAACTTGTTTGGTAGTATGTCTAACTTATTCTACATAAGTACTATCGTAGGTACCAAAAGCCGTAAGATTAAGATATATCTGAAACTTAATAATGTAATGCCATTTCATGTGATCTGATATATAAGTATATATATATTTTTTATGTAACGAGATGGCAAACAAGCTTGCGGCCCACCTGATGTTAAGTGGTCACCGCCGCCTATAGACACTTGCAATATTAAGTGTAAATAACTGACCACCGCAAGTGCGATTGCCATCCTGGGGACTAAGATCATATGCCCTCCATGCCCAGTAATTAAACTGGCTACCTTTTCCTTCAATCCGAAACACAGCGAACTGCTTCACGGCAGAAATAAGAAAGGCGATGGTACCTACTCAGACGACCCTACATATGAGTCTACCATCTAGTACCCACTAGTAGCACCCACCATAAATAGAATAGAATAGAAATCATTTTATTATCACAACACAAACGACGTGCTACATAAACAATGAAACAAATAAATAACTTAAAGTAAAAAATGAAAAAGAACAATACATTTATAAATTAATAGTGCAGGAACATTGTGATCGCACGTCGTAGGCTGTGACAACGAGGTCCACACTCAGCTTGTTGCTATGCTACGACACAATCGCAACACAGCGCTGGTTTTCAGTGTGGACCCCAGGTGACGTGCGGACGCGAGGCCACACCGCGTTGATGCGACCGTAAATATGAGCTAAACGAACGACCGACAGTCAGTCAGTCTGCCTATAAATAAACATTTCTTTTTTATGCTTTATTCACGGGAACAATCTTCAATCAGATATCGTCAACTATTCAAAACTCCACAACCATTTCATAGTAAATAATTTCGGTATTCAGCCCCCATTTCGGTTCCTCAACACGATAGTGTCGTTTCGCGTGTCACGAAATAAGTACCTACGGGTGTATATTTTGTTCCGTGTAAGAACTAGTTGGCAAGAGTCCGTTTCTGTGGGGTAGCGTTTTGGTAAGAACGCGATGTGTCGTGACTGGGCGGGGCTCGCGATTACAATTAAAACATTGTATTTTATCGAACTTTCCAGATTTGAAACTGGCGGAGCGTTTTGTTATTGGGGCTTGTTTACTTATAAAGTTGCACGTAGATTTTCTGCTGGTTCAATGAAATAGCGGCAGGTTACGTGATGATAAACAAGCTTGCGGCCCACCTGATGTTAAGTGGTCACCGCCGCCTATAGACAATTAAGTGTAAATCACTTAACACCGCAAGTGCTTTTGCCATCCTGGGGACTAAGATGATATGCCGTCCAATCCCAGTAATTACACTGGCTACCTTTCCCTTCAATCCGAAACACAGCGAACTGCTTCACGGCAGAAATGAGAAAGGCGGTGGTACCTATCCAGCCCAGCCCAGCCCTACCCAGACGACCCTACATATGGATCTACCACCTAGTGACTCCCGGATTCCCGATAAATTAAAAGGGAAAATCTGTAATACCTTCATAAGACCTGTCGTCCTGTATGGATCAGAAAGTTGGGGGAACCCATCACTTTATCGCAATTAACTTCATCGATTTTCATTTCCCATAAAACTATTCGCAGATCTTTTTATACAATACTTAACAACTCCTAGAATCAGGTTACATCGCAATTTCATTTCCTCAAATAGTTGTTATCTACAAGCTCATTCCATCGTAAATTCTTTTCCTATTTTATTTATTTTATCGAAATAATGTTAAATCGATGTTTTGTTACCCATAATTTTGTTTCCACGTAAGTTTCAGTTTGCAGAATAGTTGAAACATCAATTTTTACTCCACTAAAGTTAGTGTACATCGAAAATACTTTTTTTATGTAATTACTCGTAATCATTTTTGTTTCCCTGTAAAGAAAACCTATGGATTAAGTTAGGTTAGATTTAAAACAACAGGCAGTCAGCAGCAGTGCAACCGAAGCTAACGGAGATTGCTTGTTGTATTCTGGCATGCATGTAGCATGCTGTATGCATGCCTGCAAGATGCTTGCCGGGGGGTGCAGGGGGGCTGGCCCCCCTGCTCGGGGGGGTCGGGGGGCCTGAGGCCCCCCGCTATAAAGAAAAACCATTAATACGAAAATAAACCTAGGTTAGGTTAGGTTAGACTTGTGACCAAGCATAGCGGAGCGAGCGAAGCGAGCGGAGCATTATATTGCTTGCTGCATGTTTGCTTGCATGTTGCATGCTTGTTTGCATGCTGCATGCTTGTTTGCATGCTGCATGCTTGTTTGCATACTGCATGCTTGTTTGCATGCTGCATGCTTGCTTGCATGCTGCATGCTTGCTTGCATACTGTATGTTTGCTTGCATGGTGTGTACTTACTTGCAAATTAAGAATTAATTTTTGAATTAAGAACTAACCTCAACAGTTTTTATCGTCAAACGTCAACAGGCAAATGTATCGTTCGATGAAACGTTACTGCGATGGAAAGTTGTTAAACGAAACATTACAATGTGTAACGTTAAATATTGAAACTTGTTTTTATAAATAGTGTTATCGATAACTTAATAGTTTATATGAAATGTTAGTTCGATAGACCGTTATTCTGGTAAGTAACACAACTTTTAAACATTTTTTTTATGAAAGTTTATTCGATAATATGAAACAGTGATCATTAGCTAGTCGATCAATCAAGAAAAATAGATGTTGAAAATCGTGGAATAGTTTTCGGTGAAATGAAATTCGATGACAAAAAAATCTGTATTTTGATAGGTACCCGAAAGTTGGGCATTAAAGCGGATGAGATGAGAATGTTACGGTGGATGTGTAGTGTAACAAGAATGGACAAAGTAAGGATTGAGTACATTAGAGGAAGTTTGAAAGTAGTGGCAGAAAAACTGAGAAGTAACAGATTGGCATGGTATGGGCATATAATGAGAAGAGATGATGATCATGTAACGAAGAAAGTAATGAGAATGTATGTCGACGGATATACAAGGAGAGGAAGACTGATGAAAAGATTGATAGAGTGTGAGAATATATGGTAAAGAAGGGTATTAATGTTGAGATGACGGCTGATCGAGGAGAGAGGAAGAAGAAAACATATTACGCCGACCAAAGTAATATTGGGAACAGGGCAGGCGAATGATGATAATCTTTTTAAAAAGATTGGAACCATTTTATGTCGAAATTTGGCAAATTTCACGTCGTTGAAGGTCGATGGCACCGCGGTCGTGCGTTCTTAGTAACGATCACTGAAGTTAAGCTACCAAGTGCGCGGTCGGTACTCGGATTCAGAAGGCACGTTGCTGCTTCAGAAGCTGATGGTCCCGACTCCTGTCAAGGAGAGTTGGTGTCAGGCGACGGCCTTCCGTAAAAATCTAATGACAAAACCTATAGCAGTATTGTCGATATCTAGACATACTGCACTGACCTCAAATAAATTGGAAGCAGGGTAGGAGAAAGAAGAAGAATTTTCTTCCTGTTCATATAATTTTTCATCAGTTGAATAATTTGGATTTTTCCGCACTCATTTGAACTACCAATATTTTCTTATTGGGATATATTTTCATAGTTTGTTTATAAATTAACAAAAAGCTTAAAATTAAGTTTTAATAATGAAATCTGAAATAAATTTTCCCCATAGTTGTAAGTGTTAACTATGTTCTCTCAATTATCTTATCATCCATTTGCAATTGTGCGTCTAACAGTCTCTTATAAGATTTTTGTCTAACTAGAGTTACATTGTTCAAGATATGAATTAGTCAGTTCAAATGTTTATTTTTGTTTATTCAAATTACTTGTTTGATTACTGAAAATGCAATCTTTCCATTATGAACTACAATATACTATAAATTTATAGCAGTTATATAGAAAAAAAACTTTAATGTATGTACGTAAATGGTTTGATTGAAATTCATTCGCTTTCCTATGTAAATTTTAATGTTTGTAATTTCATTCTCAACTGCAAGCAACTTATTACAATCTAAACAGTAAACCTAATTGTGTTTTGCATCTACGAAGATAAAACAACAGATACAGAGGTAAATGCAAATTAAAATTCCACGAAACGTAACACAGGTGAGAATTATGAGTGATGCGTTCCGCTTCACACGTTAACAACAATATTATTGTTTTAACACGTACAAATGTTGTCGAGGACATCAAACGCGCCGGTTAATTTAGTTAGAAACAAATTAATGGCTGCATTAATACACGTCGCTGTAAATGGGATTCGTGACAAAATATTGACACGACCGTCCACATAAAATGTGGACATGAAATAAAATAAAAATGAAGCGGTTGAACGCATTTGTACCGGCCGCTGCTAACTCGATTAATGTCCGTGTCTAGTACGGTTCAGGCCGTCTATGACAGCGTTACGATTAATTCTATAAATTGGATTTATGTGGATACTGATTAAGGCGTCGTCGCTCATACGACTGGTAGGTACTACATATTAGCCGGGGGCTTAGTATCTAGTACTAGGGATAGGGATCCACTAGCGTTTATTCCTGCCGGAATGTCCAATCTTTATGAAATGAATTCTAGTGGATGCGCAAAGCGCGAAGGAATGATGGTGTTAAAAACTTTTTGTCCCTGCAGTCGCGCCTGCACGACGTGACAACCTTGACTTAATTAAGAGAGAAAGTCACAGTAAAGCATGTAGAGATGACATTAGTTAGTGGCCTCAACGGTTTAATTTATCCCTACATGATTCTTTACAGTTTATCCATGAGGAAAAGTCATACGAAATATACGCTATTGGACTATTGTTTTGACGTAGGTACTGTGACCACTGCCTGAGATCGTGATAAGGCGTAGTTCTAATTTAAAAGATATAACTTGAACCAATTCTTCGAAAATATTTTCATGTAAAATGTTGCGCAGACGACACCATACAGCTTGCACTGTCAAACTCTTATCAGATCTCATGTAGAGGCAAGCTTCTAACTTAACGCTTCTAAACTCTACAAGCCCTAGTTTCACAAATTCTACACCCTAGTCAAAATGTGTAGCTGGGCCGTTTGCCAAGCTACACATTTTGCTGCTATTAGAACTATTGTATAACAGAAAAGTAATTAAGTCTCAGATTAAACCTCGAATGTTTTTAAAATTTCGCTATTTATTACAGCGCACTACAAATATTTCTCGAGAATTGAGAACCAATGGAGTCAAAGAGTTGTCTTGCGGCGATCGCGTACCAGAAGACGGAGTTATCTGACAACCTGGTGGAAGTCGTTAAAAACGCCGGAGACAGACATAATTTCAACAGTCCGTCTTGATGAAATTATGGTGATGCAATGGGCAGATACGACGACTTGACGCAAATCATGTAGGTTCGTGATGACTTTTATTCCTGCAAAAGCTGTCTCTAATTATTATTAAAAATGTTCAATATCAACTTAAAAATAGTCTTAGACAATTTAAATGGTCTAAGAAAAAAGTGATGAAAATAAACTGTTTTTTTTCTGATGAAGTGACTCCCATTGTTCCCATTTCCCCAATTTCCCATATTTAATTAAACCACTAGAACTATGGGAACAAGCTTTGTTTACAGTTATGAGGCAATTTTCAAATATGTAACAAATATGTAGCGTCGCATTCGGCTCATGCTGCTATCAAACAGAGGCGTGATCTTGCTGTCTCATAATTATGAAGGTATATTCTTATTTTCACTGTACTGTACAGAAGAGTATTTCAAGACTTTAAGAAGTCTTGAAATACTCTTCTGTACAGTATTGAAAGTCATGTAAAAAGAAAAACGATTTAAAATAATTCAGATATATTAAGATCAGGATAATTTCACACAATTTATTGTCAGATTTTTTTTTTATAAGTTTACGCATGATAAATAATAACCATAAGATTTTTTACAGTGTCATTAATAACACTTCAGTACGACACTATTTTTACGACTTTAATTAAATTAATATTCTCCCATAGTAATAAATGACCTCATACAAATCCATTTTCCAAGTTACGGATTTTTTTTCAATCTAATCGCGGATGTATGGTCACGGGTAAACGGATTCGTTACGTTTTCTAGTCGACGATTTAAGCGTAAAAAATGAAGAATTGGTTATGTTACATGACACATTATAACGTTTACGAAGGCCGTGTAAGCTCCTATAGTCATTATGTCCTGTAATACTTGAAGCTAGAATACCTATTGTTAGGAATTCAGTGCGTAAATTATTATGTGAATTATTGTAATAAGCTGTGTTGAATTGATGCTTATAACACTAGATTTAAGTAGTTTTACGTAATTGAATGATTATAACATAATACCTAGATGTGAATGCACTAAATTTTTAAGGTTTGGGGTATGTCTGTAACTTGATACAATGTGACAATTTCTTATTAGAAAAATATTCAACACAGTATTTTTACTGCTATTGTAACTAGTGTTTTTGGTGTTTATATTTTGAAACAATATCAGATTTCTTTATATCGGCAAAATAGACGTCCTGCCAACACTTGGCTTGGCAACATTTTACATGAAAATGTTCATGTAAAATGTTGCCAAGCCGAGAACATATGGCTCGCACTGTCAAAAAGTTATTAGATCTCATGTAGGTAGAGTCATAAGCTTCTAACTCTACTTCTAGCCTTAACTTCATAAACTCTACATCTTCATCTTGGTCAAAATATGCGGCTTGGCTGTTTAGCGATAGCTAAATACAATAAAAGTTTGAATGATTAAAATGTAAAAAAAGTTTGAATTCTCTTTGAAGTTATTGATTTGGTTTTCTAAAAAAAGATGTTTTGTTGTTTTGTTAATCAAAGAAGAAATGTTATTGCTCACTATATTTTTCAATAAGAAATTATTTGAGAATCGCAAATTTGTCAATAAGAAATCTAATTTGAATCTTACTACTAAAAGAAAACTGTAATAACGGATTCTAATTTCTAGCAGAATCTTGTATAGCCTTACTTTCGGAAATTATGAAATGTAGTACCTACCTACTTATGTTATTTTCGTAGTTATTTTTATTCATATATGTTAACGAGTAGAAACACTTCAGTTTATAAGCTAAACTTATGTTTACGCAATGGGTCAGATAAGGTTGGTGTTCGGAATTAGTCGGCGAATCTTAAGTACACGGAGAAAAAAATCTTGCAGCGTTTACAAGAATAACGTTTATAGGAACTAGACTTTCTTATTGTTAACGACACAGCAAGAATTCTGTGTTCGATATACTAAAACTAGAATTGTACAGAACTTACGTTATTCTAACTTAATAATCTAGTAAAGTGTAAAAAGTGTCAAAGTAGTAATCAATAGTGATTTTAGTACTTTTTGTTGAATAAAAAGTCCACAATACTTTTTACATGGTACACTTTACTAGAATATTAGGTTGTTATAACAGCAGGAAGAGTTAAAGCACATGAAATAGTTAGCTACTATTACTCGTCATTTAATTTTAAGAACTATAAATTCTCGTATGCATCACGTATTAGTTTTGTTACTATAAATAGTGTTCAATTGCTATATTGACTACAATAAATACTATACTATACTATATAGTATAGTTAAGATTACTATACACTAGCGTTACGCCTACTAAAACTTATATGCAATCTGTACTAGTGTGATCTTGTAAGTGTTATATTATTTATAGTCAATAATTATTTACTGTGCTTACGTTCTTTTGACAATCTAATAGGTAAATACTTACTGTGTTGTTTGTTGTGTGACGATGTTGCTTCTAAACTCATTAAGATTGAGGTAAGTATAACATAATTATGAAACATAATTAAGGAGGCACAATACCTTCTATGTACCTACAGAACATACTATCTCAATTCGTTTTACATGAGGCAACCGCATCACAACAACACAGTAAACACTTACCAAATTGTGAAAAGAACGTAATTACAGTAAATTATTATTGACTATAAACAATATAACACTTACAAAATCGCACAATACAACAATATTTGTGATAATAAATGAAACGCGTAAATTTTGATATTCACATTTATTTTCTCAGCATTATAAGGTACCTAATTTAATCGTTGAATTTAATACTAATCCGTCAATATAAACTTTTCTTCTGCCGTTATTATTTAATTTGCCACTATTGTCAAAGAGGTTGAGCAAACCATGTCCCACATTTGTTTTCTTCAAAAGTTCTTTCAGAGGATTATAGTCTGAAAAAATAAGATAAAATTAAAAAAATCGCTTAAACTCAAAAATTGTCTGTGTGAGTCATTTAACACGTAAGTATACAAATTGAACTGAAATTTGTAAAAAAAAACATGTGTAATTTTTTGTTGCAATTAGTTTTTATAAAATTCTTATTTAGATAGATGGTGTCATTCCTATGTCATACCTATGGAAGAAAATAAAGAAAATGTTCCTTATTTTTGACAGCCACAAGTGACCATTTACAAAAACTGATTTATAATAAAATTGACTTATACTCTGACGAGATATCTACTTATAAGACATTACTTATTTACTTACTGGTTTTAAGCATTCCACTTCTTCATTTTTTTGTCAGTTTTAAAAATTTTTGAAGTTTGCTCGGTCCCTTATAGGGTGGATTAGAACCTTAACCAATTCGGCATCTAACATTGGCTGAAACGAAAGAAATGAGTTATATTTATTTTCTGTGTATTGTTTTTGTCAACCTTGATATAGATGTTACCAAATCAAAGAATCTAACAACTTCGCATTGGCCGTTCGTGGGAGGGGTAACCAAAAATAATATCTCGAGCTCTCCGCCCTCCGGAAAGCGCGTTATTTTCCATGGACCCTGTAATATTCGCCAATCTGCGCTGGGTCTGAGTGGTGAGTTATGGCCAAATCTCCCAATAACGTTGCTAGCCATACGAAAGGCTGTACCCACGTAGGGACATAGAAAAGTCTGATGATGATGATCATTCATGATGATGCTCAGGTGATGATTGCATACTGTATCGATCGTATCAGACCGAAGATCCTATAATTAGTGAAATTTCAATCCTATAATTAGTGTCAAAATGGACTTACCTGGAAATGCAGGTCATACTTCCAGTTCCTAAGTAATTTAGCAATATCTTCATCGATATTTTATTTTTAACAATCTTTACCACTATTAAATTTTTACACGCCACCTTTTATGCGGCGCAGTTTGAACTGAAATGACGAGAGTGAGGCAGCTTTTTTGATGACTAAGACAATGGGTTCAGTTTCTGTTGCGAAGGGCGAAGTTTGTATTGCGATCATACAGACAATCACGACGAGATAGTTCTTGTTGACATAATAAATTAACTTTTAAGTTAATATGAAAAGAACTTCATGTAATTGAAACCATGTAATTAATATTATTCACTGAACTAGTTATTGTTAACTATACTAATAACTATATCGTTATGGTTAAAAAGATTGGTAATGTGCTACAAATGATAAAGTTGTACTCAAAACACAGTATTTAGTATCATAAACAAGTTTTATGATACCCAGTACTTAACAACATATAGTTTAAATCACCATAAGAATATTTGTAATGAAAATACATTATTCTAGTAATCCTTACATAATGACTCGTAAGAAATACTATCAACAATCGTAAAAGTTAACATAATAATTCTTGTAGGATTACAATTAAGTATACTTGACAATATAATATATTACGAATACAGAAAGCTAGTACGATTAATCAGAATATTGTATTAAACACAATAAATTTGTTAAAACAACAAAAAATCTAGTAATAAATTTTTACTAAACACTTCTTGTAAATATTTCGGTCACCGATTTTTCTCCGTGTATTTTGTGTTTCGGACTTTAGCTGTTATGCCTACGGGTAAATTCCATTTACTTCAGTGAGACTCTAACCATAAAGCTTGGGTGAAATTAAGGAAACCCGGGTAAACCTTTGTTTACTTCAACATCGACCATTACCCGTAACATAATACTCTACTTATTGCTAACTTCTCAAGAATACCGTATTACTTTCGAGACTTGGGAATATAAGCTAATTTCCGACATTACACACACTGATTAAAAGACTCGGAAATCAAAAAACAAATGAAAAGCCAGCTTAATAGTGATAGTTCACAAACCATGGAGCAACGGATGCGGAGGGGCGATGACGTATGCCGCTCATCAATACGCGTCGCGCTCGCCGCCATTAACCCTCTCCTAATGAGGTCGGACATGTTTAATAGAATTAAACGGTTCGACACGCCGTTGAAGGGTTAGGGTACAAGTGTATCTGGCGTTATGCGGTTTCGCCTCGGGATAGATGGGCACGCGGATGAATCACCTGGATTGGGATGTAGCGGAAATGGTTCTATGTTTCGTAGTAACAGGATACCCGTACTATTACCGAGTATTAGAATGTACAACGTGTAACAAAATAACGCGCGCCCTCATAGTAGTTTCTTACTAATATGGAAATTAATGTTTCAAATTAGTTTGAACAACTTTATGATCTAAGAAATAAAACTGAATTTTGTTTAGGAATTATTTAAGGTAGGGAAATATAAATTTCCCTACCTTAAATAATTCCTTAATATATACATTTAATTAATATATACATGAATACATTTAATCATGCTCATAATCCCAAAAGGATTGTAAAAACAACATCTCGCACTATCAGGTCGGTTTATAGTTATCGATGTCATGTGGATGTCATAGTTTCTTAGTATAGTGTTTCGAAGCTTTATCTAGCGGCTTCCCGCGACCTTCACCAGATCGTCGGTCCACCTTGTGGGGGGCCTACCAACGCTGAGTCTCCCGGTACGCGGTCACCACTCTAGGACCTTTCAATTCGGATCCAATAAAATAAAAAATAATTGAACTTTAGGTACAATGGAATAGTACAAGATACTTAGTAGGTACTCGCTGAGGAAGAAAGCAAGTGTAGTAAAGCTAGGGCAGTACGTATTTTATCAAGTTTACCTCATAAAACTAGCTCATATAATGTCTCCACCAAAAGGCTCGAGCTTACCCTACATTAGGGGCGATTAGGCCTTAGCCAACCACGCTGGACAAGTGCGGGTTAAAGTTAAGTGCGGGTCAACTACACACACAACCTAAGAATTTCTTCATAGGTGTGTGCAGGTTTCCGAACGATGTTTTCCTTCACCGTAAAAGCGTCAAATAAACGTACCTATGAATTCAAAATTTGAAAACACATTGGTATGCGGCGGGGTTCGAACCGGTGCCTCCCAGGTGGGAAACAACGACCTTACGCACTACACCACCGACGCTTCAAGTTTACTTCAAGTTTATTCGCTAATAAGGTTTTGCAGACTTTTTATTTCTTTTGTGTTTTATTTTCTTTAATTTTTTGTTTTATTGGTTGGTTTTACAAGAGTATTTATTTTCTAATACAATAGGGTTTCTCATTAAGTACTACATGCCTTTTTGTTGTAAATTTTTCCTTTACCTTATTTAAATATGGCTGATTTCATTGGTCTACTTTCATGTACAAGGAAGTCGACAGGGGATTGAAGCGGTCACTTAGCTAAGAAGCATAGAGTATTCGATCGCTAGGTAGTAAAATGATAAAAGTTAATAAATACTTAAACTCCTTCCTCGAAACTGGTTTCTATGTTAATGGTTTTACAAAAAACACAGTAGGCTTAAAATAATAACATGTTGCTATTGTTGGGAAAATCTAATCACACAGAAACGTAGGCCGCCGCCTTGACACGAAGCTTTTGCACAATACCAAAGAATTTCCCATAACGCGGTCTTGTTCGTGACTAGAGCTATATTATGCGGTCAGGTGGGCCAGGGCTGGACTAAAGCCAATGTGGCACTTTAAAGTCAGTCAGTAATGATTTTTACAATCCATAAAGCACAGAACACGAGCATTTGTTCGCAACCTTTTTCTAAGGTATAATAATTTAAATATAAATGTATCGACACAGAAATGTATTATTATACTTTTTATATGTATAAGCGATGTGGTTTACAAACTGTTTATATTTGTAAAAAACAGAGTAATTACGTGTATTAACTAGGTGAAGTGTAACTTATATCCGAAATATAAATCAGACACCTTAATTTTTTTTTCAATATCGTAGTTTGCAGCAACCAGATTATAAAAATATTCATTATGAGTAAATTTTTTACATAAAATGATTATAAAAATATTCTTTACTTAATTACTAACTCAATATTATAATTTCATAGGAAAAATATCTGTATCTGCATAGATAACTATCCCTATCATGACAAAAGGGTCGAGAAGAGCTTTAGGTACCTAACATTGGCGATAAAAAAGCCATATCTGCCAGTAAGGGCCATGTAGTGCGTCATAACAACCGGTTGCCGACTTAAAAGTTGCATCTAAACTAAATCTTCAGTAAACCCACAAACAAAAGCCACCTATCATATAGAAAATTTAGAATGGAAAAATATTCAGTGTATACCGATTTAAATAAATAAATTTTGAAATTTACACCAATATAAATAGAAAACGTCAAATAAGAAAAATAATCCTGTCATACATGATCAAGTGCTAAGACGAGACATCACGACAGGAATTTATCTTCAATTCAATTCAATACGTGTATTGCAAGTCACACGTTACAATGATGTTATTATTTTAAATTAAATTAGTCCGATGTGTGACACCCTGTCAGGGCACCGCAACATTAGTAGAACGCTAGAGCTCTTTCAAGTTATTTTAATAACTATCTATGTCGCAGGCGGATCGAATAACACTTATCTTGTTCTATGAAATTTAGTAATTTTTAAATTAAATAAAATAAAATTACAAATCCAAAGTGGATGTCACTGAATGCGTACCTGTGCTCGTCCGAGAGGCAGGTGAGGCAGGGGCGAGGGGGCGGGCGGCGACGGCGTTCTCACGCCTCTGAGGTCACGCCTCGCTTTGACCATTGCCGCCGGTGAAACCTATGTACTGCACACAGCGCACTTGAATAATAGAACCGTAACGGTAACTATGCTTTGAAGCGTACCCCGCGCAAAATCAATTTGTCTTAGCAGCTCTAGTGACGTGTTTTGCGTATGTGCGATTTGTATTAGATTAAGAGATATATCAGAGTCACTGCTCTGAATCTAATAAAATCGGTATTTATATCGGTATCTAATACAAACATTTCGCAATGTGAGTTTAATTTATATATTTACTTACTTATTGATAAACTAGCGCTCCGCTATATATAGAGCATATTATGTTACTCAGTGACAATGTTGCATTCTATTGTTTTTTAAATATTAATATATTTCCACGCTCGCACCAATTATCTAGTACATATTAAGTATCATTAAGAACTAGAACTAAGAAAAATTATGGATACAGATAACAAAAATGTATAGCTACATAATAACTTACATCTTTCATAAATAAACTTAAATAAACAACCAGGGCTCACGAGCAAATGTTATAGTTCATCACACAAAAATTTGCTATTACCATTAGGATTCGAACCCGGACCCGGGACCACCCGATGAGTAAGCAGCGTTATTGATCACTTCACCACGGCGGCGACAATTGACTACTATTTGAAACTTTTCATTATAAACATGCAAATATTTCTCTTTATTATATATTTTTTGGTTATTCAAGCACGCAGAACTCAAAGGCTGCCGAACCATACAGAAGACAAGTTACTTTTTAGTAGTGTTCTTATTGGGAGACATAGTCAAAGTTGAAACTGCAGTCGTTAGAAGTCAAATTCTAAAATTTAATGGTTACAATATCATAGTTGTACAATATCATGTTTTTTTGATTGCCTCTAGAAGTTCCGAAACCAAATTTCATTATACAATATTTTCGTAAATATAATTGTGAATTAATAGAATTATTTTATATGGTGGCTCATCTTACAAAGGGGTTCAGCCGACAGCCGCCGCCCCAGCGATGACAGGGCGGAATCGAAAAAATAACACCTACCGCGCAAAGCCTCGTTGAAGCGATTCAAATCAGAGATTTCAGGACGATACCCGATTGTATTATTCCGGTTTCCTAACCAAAAATCCAATTGTGCCCTGAATCCCTCGAAAATTCCCTCTCCCACTGTGATTTCCTCAATCGGACTTGGCCATGAATACAGCGAATAATACGTTGTCATCCGCCATTATTATCTCACAATGATACAGTGCTTTTTTGATAAAAATCTCGATCGAATAACAGTCGGGTACTAGTTCCCACAAAAGTTGTTTTAAATAAAATAATATATCATGACAAATCACGTAATAGTCGTCCATTATAACGATTATTTCAATGTCTTTATTGCGAACGCGTGCTCGTTTGGGAGTTGTGATGTCATCCGTGAAAACATTAGCTGAAATCGTTGTAATTGGAAATAACTTCATGTATTTAGATATTTCATGACTATTTCTAATCTGAAACGCTTTATGCCATAACAAACTTACAGAGACAATAATGATGTAAGACAAAGACCAAATTAAATATGTTTGAAGGAAGAATTACAAAATTTAACACACAGATATCTTTGAGGGCGACTTATGTTCAAGATAGAACATCTTTCGACTGATATGATGACAATGATGATATATAGTTACGAGAAAAATCTGCAGTACCTGCATTTGAACATTCATCAGAAGTATTCTGACAAGATTCTAATAATGATTCGTTTATAGTAGGTTATTAGAGATGGTCGACAGTTACCGAAAGTAACTACCAATGTTACCTAGGAAATGAAATATTTCGGCTTCGTCAAAGAACTTCATGTTACCCTGTTCGTTGTCGGCTCTCAAAAACATTCCTGGATTGCCTGGAAGAGATATATCTATACTAATAATAAAGCTGAAGAGTTTGTTTGTTTGTTTGTTTGTTTGTTTGTTTGTTTGTTTGTTTGTTTGTTTGGTTGAACCCTAAGATCTCAGCAACTACTGACTCAAATTGATAAATTCTTTTTCTGTTGGATAGTCCATTTATCTAGGAAGGCTATAGGCTATATAACATCACGGTACGTCCAATAGGAGCTGAGCATTAATGAAGAATGTTGCAAAAACGGGAGAAAAATATTTCATTTCAAAGCTTTCCCTGCGTGCGCTGCATAAACGGTTAAAGTTATGGAAAAATTATGTATGACAGAATTATTCTCCATTAAATTTTCTAAAAAAAAGTCCGCGATAGCATATGTTTATCTTTTATGGTTAACTCACTATAACCTTTCTTTTTGGTAATCAAATTTTTTTTTTATCAAAAGTTTATCTGCGATGGTGTTTTTGTATGCATGATATTATTCCTTATCAAAATAAATACATTATTTATCACAAACATTTAATTTTGAACAAAATTGTTAATGACCTCATTTGATTTCAATGAATATCCTAAGAGATATCATAGTTTGAAATAAACGGAAAATAATAAATTTTGATTTTCAGAGCTTTTGTTGCGTGCGCTGGGTAAACGGTTAAAGTTACGCAAAAATTATGTATCACGGAATTATTTTCCTCTAAAAGTTCTAAAAAAAAGTTCCAGACAGCATTTATCTATCTCTTAAGGTTGACTCGCTATAACCTGTTTTAGTTAATAAAATTTGTTCTAAAATAATGCATTAGATGCGAAGGTATTTTTGTAAAAATCATATTATTCCTTATCAAAATTTATACTTTATTCATCACAAGTATTTAATTTTGTACAAAATTGTTCTTTACATCATTAGATTTCAATGAATATCTTCAGAGATATTACAGTATTAACATAACTCCGCAGCTAAATAATGATCAAGTACTACGCACGCATCTATACTGCGTTGTTTTTTTGTTTAGATGAACGCGCTTATCTTAGGAACTACTGATCCCGTCAGATTCGGACGCATTAGAGACTAATAGGTTCAGAGACTCCTCCGAGGGAGATGCTCACCGGTCAGGAATCCTCTTTGGAGTGATTCGACCTTAAAGCTTGAGGACCCATCGAGGTCCTCTCCTTTACTAAAAGCCCTGGTGACTTCAAGAAGGTCATCAGAGATAGCCTGCAAAAAAAAAAACACCTAGAAGGAGACGAACGCACGAACGAAGGGTTCCGTGCTATAGATTTTATCAAAAATCTCCAAAAATTATTTGAAATTGAAATTAAATATTTTGTTAATGTTTCAAGTTTCTACCTGTTATTATCGTTAATAAGACCGAGAAATAAAACACGTTTGTTGTTGTATTTTAAAAGTGAATAATATAACTAAATATTCTGTGAATACTTCAAGCGCCTATCTGTTGCCGTTATCAAAATCGACCAAAAAAAGTCACGCTTATTTTATGGGAGCCCCTTCAATATTTATTTTATTCTATTTATTAGTATTTATTTTATTCTATTTATGAGTCTTAGTAATAGGATCCCGTTTTACCCTTTGGGTACAGAATCCTACAAAGGTGAACTACTGATCTGAAAAATTCTATGATTGTCTATTTATCGAGGAACACTATAGGCCAGAGCTTCCCAAACTTATTTTCATAGTGATGCCCTTAGGAATTTTCTAATTTTTACGAGACCTCCCCCCGTTATAGTAACAGCCAAGTTAAGTACATACCTACAAAAACAAAAACATAGCTTATCTTGAATTATTTAGGCGTTACCGAATGCGCACATATTTTAAAATTAGAAAGACTGAAAAAAAATTACCATAAAAACATAAAGTAGCACAGACAAATTTCGACGGCGAAAGCAATGTCCCGGTAGCGTAAAGATGCTTATTCGATTTTTTCGCCCGCGCTGGACGGTCGATTTTTTTCAGTGTATTTTCGTATTTTAAAAACAGAGCATCTCAAAACCGGGTTCAAGTTTAGAAATCGCGACTTACATTTCTTTGTCTACATTTATTTTCGTTCGGCTAGCTCGCTAAGCTAGCTAGACAGCCATTCTATGTGGATCGTCTCACGACGCCCGCCCCCGGGATAGAACCGCGACACCCCAGGGCGTCGCGACGCACAGTTTAGGAAACCGTGATATAGGCTTATATACGTCCATAACATCACTCTACGACTAATAGGAGTTGAGCATCAATAAAAAATGTTGCAAAAACGGGAAATCCACGCGGACGAAGTCGCGCGGGCACAGCTAGTTATAGATAAATATGCACTTGCAAACCTACCTACCTAACCTTTTTACTATTTTGTTTATGAGCGCAAAGAGAAAGAAAGAGTTACATAAGTTTTACAAATATATAAGAAATAGCTTTGTACGCTTAACAGAAATGTATATAGGTATAGGTATAGGTAGGTCCATTGATTGGATAAGGAAAAGGATACGGATATGACGTCACTATCTCGGGCGCCGACTGCTCGTAAACCTTTGATGTCCTGATAACAGCGGCTCCAAATAAGTTATATTAGGTGCCGGTTGATGTTTCTTGTTCAAGCTGTGAACTTCTCTCCGATAAGGTTTATGTACCGCTCTTACCAACCGAAGCAACAAGAAGGTACTTTCGTGTCGAAGACATGGCATGTTTGTAAGTTACACATAATATTATGAATAAGAAATATAATAGGTAGTGCTTTGTGTGTTGCAGCATTTCAAAAAATTTTCTTATTTATTTATATTTTAATTATTTATAATATAAGTTACGTTGAAATAAAAAAAATGTACTGTACTCAACCACTGTAGTTCGAGTACTTTTAGAGGTGTTACACGATCATACAGAGTAACTTGTTTGGAGGATTCATATTTTTATATGAATCATAAATAAAAATATTAAAATTTAAAAAGAAAAGTCAGTAACAGTTTTACTTTTTTTCTGTTTTTAGAAGATTTCTAACAAAATGACTGATAATGAAGTGATAATAAGAAATTAAAATGTTAGCTAGTACGAGAGACGAAGTAAGCCGTATGAGCCATACTTGCCTTGCCGACCCTCAAGGCTATTTTTGTCGCCTCTTCAAAAGGAACTATATAGTCTGACTCATTAGGGGTATTTGCATATTAATAATTAGTTTAAAAGTCAAAAAACTGAAACGGATTCGAAAAGACTAAAATTAGTTCCAAAGATCATTTTTAAACAGATTTTATCTCTGTATAATTATTGAACTCTTGAACATTTTTGATACAATTGGCGGTTGGACGCCTGCGTGGATGTCATTTTCCCATAAGGCTGTGACTTCATCCACAGGAACATATTACTAGGATAAAATCTACTTTGTAGCCTGATTGAAAAATACGATTTGAGTGTGGAAGTTCGCCCACACATGGTTCACATACAGGTAACTGTGAATAAAATTTCATCCTCCGTAGAACCTTTGTCGTGTGATTGAGGTACTTACAATCAGCCATACTTTCACATTTAATATATTACCAGTGCCAGGCAGGCGGCAGGCCATAAAATCGAATGCGAAATCCTATAGCAGTTTGTCGATAGCACGACACACTATAGTAATATATTCAGACAGCCAGGCAGCTCTACTAGCACTAAATGGTTACGTTCTAAAGTCAAAGCTAGTAAAAGACTGCGTGGAAAAACTAAATGACTTGTCATTCTGGAATCATCGGTAACGAAAAGGCCGATGAGCCAGCAAGAGCTGGGGCTCAAGGTTTGCAGTTTGGCCCAGAACCTTTCTGTGGTATCGCAAAGAATCAAGCCATGCAATACTTAAAAAACCCACCTCCTCCAAGAGGCAAAAACGGACTGGCAAGGAACGTCTAGGTTAACACACTCAAAGCAGTAATTGAACCATGCTCTCGTACTGAATTTTTTTAGGGCCCTGACTTGCCACTGCAAGCTGAACAGACATCTCTACAATATGAGACTAAAAGATACTGATACTTGCAGATTCTGTGAATAAAAGCGTGAAACACTAATGCACCTCCTGTGCTCTTGTGAATGTCTCATTCACACAAGAAGCCGACATTTGGGAAGACACATCCTCGACCCAGGCGATATCAAAACAATCCAAGTTGGGAATATCTTATCTTTTTTAAATAGTGCCCAGCTGAAGGTACTTACTTGGAGGCTAGTCACAATACATCTTTACAGGAGTGACTCAAAAAGCCCTGAATTGTCTATATAATAATACGAGTAGTAGCATAGTTGGATATTAGTAGGATTAAAATAAAATCTAACTTAAAACATTTTGAAGCTATAAATCGCGGTCCGTCTTCAGCTAGGGAGGCGTGCTCCAACTCACAATGGTTGCGTGCACTGCCCCATCTCATTGTTTTAATTTCACTTGGTTCACTAATTGCTAAGGAAGACGCATTTTAAATAACCCCACCAACGTTTTTAACAACCACCTCATTGCATTTTAAAAGAAAGGATTATAATTCCTTTCGCCCTTTCTTTGTTAGAGATTTTCTTTTATTAATTCTGTTCGTAACCGTTTTTGCGAGCTTTTAAGAAGGGCTCGTTCTTGGAGCTGAGATTTTGTAAGACATTGTTTTTAACAATTTATATGTGCAATGTGCATATTTCTAAATGTATTTTTGTAGTGGCAATAATTGCCAATGTCGAAGTAATGTATATAGGATCATATAAATTCGCCTGCGTAAAGTATTGCGAAGAAAATATATTTAATAATCGGGAAAATAAACATACTATTACTTATTCACGCTTAGCGAGTATTTATCTCCGCTCACAGCAAGTGTTGAATTAGATTCCAACTTTTTTACTGAGAAAATTATCCTAGTAAGTAAAAAGAGCATTAACTAATATAAAGACTTGTGTCCATCACCTAAGATATCCCCAGTAATGGACATAAAGATTTGCCAAGTGGTTGGCAGACAATCACTGTAGCCTATAGACCTCTATAGACGTTTGCAACACTGACGCTCCCCTACCCCATGGGCCTCTGGCGACCTTGCCAACAGAAACACAACACCACAAAAATGCAGTATTATTTCACTATGGTCTACTGTAAGGTGAAGACTACCCCAGTTCGGGCTGCTTAAAATTCTAGCGTCTTGACCGCTGTACCCTACCTCAACTAAAAGCTGTATAAAATATAAAAAACTGCAAAATTGAAAGTTTTATGTACCCCCGACATAAATTTATAGCTAAGAACCATCTCGATCACGTCAGCTTTCAAACAAAAAAAACGGCATCAAAATTGGTCCATTCGCTTAGGAGTTACGATGCCACACACACAGACATACAGATACACAGACAGGTCAAACTTATAACACCCCTCTTTTTGCGTCGGGGGTTAAAAATAACACATTTTGAATGAATAATATAAACAATATAAGCTCTGTTGGAAGTACACAGTACTATGTATGTAAACAATAATATGCCTTTAAGCTAAACCTAAGTGAGCTTTGAAAAAATACATGTAACTTGATTTTAGAATTACGTTAAAAAAAATACAAAACACTCACTATTTGGAGGTCACTTTTTGTAATATATTTCTATTTCATTATTTATTCAAAATAAGATTACTAAATCCCCCAATTTGTCTGGAAATTCAGTTTAATACTACGAGACGCCCAGTCTCATATTTATTTATACACGAAGAGATGTAATCGCATGGGATTTCTATAATGTAGTACTCGCGAATAGAAATGATACTTAATTTATATAAAAATATCGTAGCGGCGATATAGATACAGAGAGATAAAGGTAATATAGAGTTTCGATATTTGTAAATAGTTATTACCATTGTGAGGGGTGAGTAATATTACAATTCTTGACACAGTTTCCACTTGCTATACATCATAGTCATCATAGCAGCCTTTATAATTCGACCCACTGCTGGGACACAAGGCCTCTCCTTGTCATCGTAGGAGGTTTAGGCAGTAGTCCACCACGCTTGCCCAATGCGGATTGGTGGACGGAGTATAAGGTGATCAATACCCCTTTGTTGGTCCATTAGTCGCCTTCCTAGACGACACCTATTGGAGGATATGGGGTGATGCTATTCTACTCTGCCAGCATCACGTGGCTAACTTGCTATTGGGTAGGTCTAAATATTTGTACGTTTTTTTGTGGCGGTTTACCAAACACATTAGAGTCCATTATTATTTAAGAACGACTACAGCTTTTGTGATGAAGTGGTTCGCCCGCAGGAAATATATCTAGTGGGTTTGATTTCCAGGAGAGTTCAAAATTGCGCTTAGTTTGTTTAATAGTAGGGCTTGTTTTAAATCCGTCTAGCTACCACTATCTTATCAAAACCTGTCGTCATATAATCGCATGTCCCTCAGGGGTTGAGGGTTAGGGTGAAACTTATCATTAAGCGAGATGAAGGATAAGGTCTCCTTTCCTTTAATAAATGCTGGTTTCCAGAATCCTACAGGATATTGGATAGGTAGGCAGTGCGCCAGTGTCACCCTGGTGTTGCATGTGTTTAATGTAACGAGGGACCTATGTGTTGATATGCTTAATTATATGTGTTAACTTAAATTAGGTAGTGAGTACTAAACTTAGTACCCAAGGTTTTTGTTGTAACATCTAAAACTTACAAAAATAAAAAATCTTGAGAGTGGACTTGAATTTCATTTAAAATTCTTGATAGCGAAGCTCTTCGTCTTCATAGATATGAGCTTCACCTAGAAGTCTCAACTACAGAGGGACTGTCTATCTTATCATTAATTTTCAGAACACAATAATGCCGTTATCATTTTTACTATGGGGACAGATTATGACAACATGATGGTAGGACGGACTTGAAAAAACTCCTATCGCCAACCCAACCGAGTGCAAATTTGTACTGCCCTGAGGATCGAACTCGGGACCTAATTGCGGTGGGCGAACCACTACACAACAGAGGTGGTTAATAAAATCTGTATATAAAATTAAATAAAATCAAAGTATCAAACATGTTATTCGTCGTATACGCAAGCTATACGGGGAACGCGCGAAGGTGCGTACCGTTTTTGTGTCCAAATGACGAAATAATGACAGCTATACAGCCGCGGCGGGCTCACCATGCCTTACCCCCACCGCTCCGCATACTAATGTTGAGCATGAATATTTATATTCCATACAAAAATTAAAAAAACAAAAATAATTAGACCTCTTCTGAACAGAAAAACTGGCTGGATTACGATTAAAAAAGTAGATAGGTATTATTATTCCAGAAACACTATGTACCACTGTTGTAATGTTTATTGAAGGTTTATGGCGTCTCAGTTATAATTCTATTTCAATAATAAAAAAAATGTCAGCTCCGCATTGAAAATAAATAATATCAAAAGTAATTAAAATACAGGTTTTATGGTTTGTGTATGAGGGTGAGAAGTTTTAACTGCTTTTTTCATGCATAGGTAAAATAATAATTCAGTAGATGACACCATAAATTTTTTCACCGTATATTTCTTCCCTGGACTCCGTGGAAGCATTCAAACGCCATCCATTTTCAAAATTTCAAAAACTAAACTATGTACGTCAAACATTATCCATGTCCATAGGATAATGTTTGACGTACCTATATGGCATTTTTAAAAGAACAGTAAAACCCCACTATTAAACATTCGCGTTGCATGATTAAAACAGTAAAAACGGTAATTAAATTTCTGACGTTTCAGGAGGGTAACCCTCCTGAAACGTCAGAAATTTAAAAGGTAATTTAATCGCGTTAATTCCCGTTTTTACTCATGTTAACAGTAAATAACTTTATGCCGCTGCAAGTATAAAGAATAAAGTCTTGGAATTACACAATAATGGACTCGAGAGGTGGATGTCACTTTCTTGATATCGAATAGTTATTGATGGTATGATTCTTTGGGAAAAATGTTTTTTATTTTTATTTCATGTACAAAAACGGCATTGGAAGCAACGCCTCTATTACGCGGAGCTATAGGTTTTAGATACCAACCCGAATTTACATCAAATGAAATAATTTGAGTTGCACAAAATAAATAAAGTGCTTTTCAGTTTTTGAATTTTTTGAATAATGCAATAATTACCTACAGGTACTTAAAATACGAGGGTGTAGTTACATACAGACTAGGCACAAAATATATGAAGTATTTTAAATTTTGAAATTATTTATGTAACACAATAATTACAGGTAGGTACTTGATTAAGCGTGAGTGTAGTTAAGTGTGATAGATAACAAAGATGATAACATCGCTCGAAAATTTATCTATTCTATTCATAATTAATAGCGTCGCGACGCATAAAACGTACGTATTTTGCTAATGTCAAGAGAAAATGTAACTAAAGTAACAAAAAATGTACGGTTGATTTGTCTTAAAAACGGAGTCTCTTAACACGTTTTTACAACAAGAACTAGGGAGAAACTCCTATTTAGTAATCATTAAACTTCATTCAGTGTAACTTTATTGTCACATTTACCGTTGCTAATGAATAAATCTTTTCAATCAGATTTTGAAATATTAACCAACGATATAACATAAAAAAAGAAAAAAAGAATTATTATTAGAATTAGCCGTCTGTTTCAAATACCAACATTTAAATTCAATTTTGTTACAAAACTCATCAATAACAACTTCAAACAATCTCAAACTAAAATACGGCATTTACCTTAACCTAAAACCAAACTTTACATATTGTTGCGAATGGAAAAAGAGATTTACAAAAGGGAACGAACTAAAACGACGAGCTCTATAGAAGGGTGTCTACTATCCTAGGATTTAAATTTAAATTGCGCAGCCTCTATCTCCCAGACGTCACTCATGTTCGACCGGGGAGCTTGATAGATTGCCGATTGTATCGAGACAAGCGTGCAGACAAACATGATCACTGCCACTTATTTACGCTATATTTAGAGCGTCCTACACTTGCGTTTGATGAAGTAGGCGACTACAGGTGCAGGATACTGCTGATAGCTATTGTTATACAGAATGAATTTTTTAAGTGGACCTTCAGGGCCAAATCTTAAACTATAAGGAATATCGAAAAAAGCTCAAAGGAGTCGCTAGTCCGATTATGATGAAAACAAAAACTGCATCATTGGATTGATTGATAAATATTTAATTCGTATAAGGAATTAAATAGAAAGAATCTCAATATATTACTTTTTTACTGTTGATTTATTAGAATGAAGACTAGACTAGCTGGCCCGCCACACGTTGTTGTGGTAAAATTGATTTGTATAGTAAATCATTTAATTTCGCTCATAATCCTAAACGTGGTTCCGACTGTGTTAAGAATTTGTTCTAAATTGCAATACTTAGTTGTTTGTGTCACTTAACAATATATTTTCGCTCTATAATAATTTCAATAAATTTTTATGATTTTTCAATTTTCTACGCGATTTTCTTAATTATTCTTCCCGTAAGAACTTTCTAGAAATTATAAGAAAACTAAAAAAAAATGAATGAAAAGGTAATGCCGTTCTGAAGCTATGGCGTGACTTAGGGAAACTGGGATTATTTTTTTATATATAGATTTAGTTTCTTAAATCACCCATTACGAAGCACCGGTACTCCATTAAAAATGCAGGAAATTCGAAAATTGTCAATGTCTATCATACATTTTCTGCATCAAACATAAGTTGGAATTGTAAATGAGGTGGGACTCTGTAAGACTGGCGGCCGTTGTGCGGAACTAAAGCGATGATTTAAGGGTAATGCCGCATCCGAGCGCACATGTAACATTGTTATTGAAATGGACCTAATAATGATTCGACACAGGTAAATTGCGATACGCTTTTTGTATTCTGATGAGCTTAAAGACCAGGGGTATGCATATTCGCCGTCAGAATAGGTTACGGAGTTTCTTGTTCAATCCTTCCATTTAAAATTTCAAAAATCCATTTAACGGTACTGTTTGTACAATTAGTTAAGACGTATATGTAAGGATATAACTTACTAGTAAAATGTATTGTACAATTGTTTGTTGTCCTCAATAAATGAAAAAAATAAATCCTCACCCATTATTATACTTATACCCCTACAATGTTGAAATAAGACTAAGTTCTTTTCTTTCTTGTGTATAGAAAACATTTTTTGACGTTATAACGTGTTATTAAATCGATGAACGCCGGCTGCACGCACGAAAAAGCATGACTCATTGTCACGTTCGTGCCGAGCCGAGCGTGCAAGCGAGAGCGCGGAACAAGTGATAGAGAGGCACGATCGGTTGCGCACTGCCATCCCTAGTCCACTTCCCTACACCGTGGAGCTCTGGCAACCTTACTCACCAACAGAAACACAACACCACAAAAATGGGACCGTACTTTTCTGTTTGCAAAGCTGCGAGCTTTCGCAGCAGCATTGCGGAAGCTCGCAGCTTCGTGTTTTAATGTCATTTTTCGAGCATATTTTAAAATTTCTGGTAATTTTATTATAAATTTTAGTACTTTTAATGATACAATCGTTAATTTTCGTGATTAAGTACATACGTATACGTATACCCGGAACCCTCAACCACTGATTTTTCCACTAAATAAGACTTTATCACTGACTGTCGAAAAACCATAGTACAAATCGTAAACTAAAGTTAGTCGTGATGTAAAACTGATGCTAACTCTGTTTTTCATTCAGCAAATAAAAGTGACAGCTTCAGTGTCGGTACCAACCTTAATATTTGGAAGAAACTTAGTCAATTGTATTTAGGACCGACCGCGACCTCAAAAAACATTAACATTTTTTTCAACATGAAATTTTTATTTCTCTGATTTTTGTTACTTTGATATCTGTTGCATAATAAAGTATTAGGAACGAGGTCTTAAATAAACAGCAAAACTGCAAGCTCACTTCAGAAAACTTCTAACACTTCAGAAAACACTAAAGGGAGAAATAAAAACAATATTTTAAATGCACATAATTTGAGAGGCAAGTCTCGAGATAGCTAACAGACGGAAAATATTAAAGGGAACTTTACCTACATTTTTAAAAGAAGTTTTCTTTATCCGACGAATAAATCGAAGGTGGGAGGGAGTTACCCGCGGAAGTAGAGATCTGTTGTTTTATTCATGAAAAAATAAAGAAGGGAGAAACACGGTATGCCAAGCAGCCCGCTGTGCATTTGACTGGCAAATATTGATTTTAAATAATTAAAATGTGAAATATAATGATTATATTATACATTGAATATTTACCTGCTACCTGAAAGCAAGATCTACGTTTAGAGAGTCACCAATGTACAGACAACAGCACGTTGGGTTACCACAAACTGTCAAATTTTCCCAATCTATTATGCACTTTATACTGAATAGTTTTAGGTTCAAAATCGTTTGGAGAAATTTGACAGTTTTTTTTAGTCCGACGTGCTGTTGACTGTACATACATACAATCACAATTTTTATTATATTTATATTATGAGGGGTTGAATAAAACTTTAGGTAACATTTGGTTCTACACAAAGCCACATTGGACATTAATGGTAACGCAGTTCCTAAAAATAGTGCCAAGTTGCCAGCCGGTCAACAGTCAGCCATCTCAACTATATTAAAACAGGCTTTTATTTTTATTGATATCTACAACAATTTATTTTCCGGAAAGAAAGGTATTTGAAAGGTGTAACACCGTTACTTCAAATAGAGGTCTTAAGTAATTTTCAGAGGGTATATTGCCGTTGTGTGATGCACTGGTACTTACATGTGATGACCGTTAATAGAAAAGTGGATTTGACTGGCAAAAACATGAAATTAAGGACTATATTATGTACTTGGAACGGCTAAAATAATAATAGCTGAATAATCCTCCGAAGGCCTAAAAATCTTAAGCAGCTTCCATTTTTCAAATATGTAGTAATGAACTATTCGAATATAGTTTGAATGGGCATTCTATTTTTTTTTATTTGATAATTATACTTAACGTATTATTTGCAAAATCATTATTTGCCCACCTATACGCAGGAGTCCTTATGAAGTAAGTGAAGGTGATGCCATAAAACATTTCATTTGAGAAAGACAATAGGTTTGTTAAAGTCAAAAATTACCCATAACAGCCATTCAACTTTCGCGCCACAAGACGCACGATCAATCAACCTCATCACCGCACAAGAGTTCGCGAGTTCCGCGACAAATCCTCACGTACAGCGGCCATTAAATAATGCAAATTTGCTGTAATCCCGCGCGGAGTGAAATATTTAATTTTCATAAAGTACACATTATAGAACAAGTCGCGAGGGGCGACCGACTGCGGTCGGGATCGGATGAATTTGCGAAATGTCTTGTGGCAGATTTAAGCATTGACTCGTTATAAAATTTAAAATACTAATGCTAGCAATTTTTAGCGCGGTCCTTGATCGTTCTTTAAAAGGTTACGAGTAAATAATTCCGTACCTAATATTATCTTTAAAGTTGGTATGGTAAAATGAATTTAGTAAAATTAATGTCAAACCATTTTGACTCTCACTAATATCTCTTCTAAATAATAATACTCGAAGAAAAAGCTTCTTACTTATTTTTAAGTACCTATATTTTGCGTACAGAGTAGTATGAGATGTGTCATAGTTAAAATTCTTATAAAAAAGAAGTGCAGAAAAATAAAATGTATGTGATTAAATAAAACAGGCGGCACTTTATGACGATTAATCGGCGACTATATTCTATTAAATATGTGAAAGTCAATAAACATTTTTTATCATCAAACTATTTGTAAACTATCTCGATACTGAAATGAAATTATACTAAAATCTAAAAGGTTTAAGTAAATTATTAAGTGTATTTAGTGCTTTCATTTTTATTTCAAAACAATTTTTGAATAATTAATAACTGCTTCATTCCATAATGCTCACTATTAAAAAACATCTCCAAGTTCATGAATACAATTAATTGTAGAAGGGAAAAGCAATAAGTAGACATTATAAAAAAACCGGCAATCTAAAATACAAATAAAAACGGACTCGATATGTATTGTCTCGTAACCGGAGTTCAATACGACAGCGAATTTGCATATCACCAATATTATATCGTCACGAAAAACGTATCCCTTACGCCTGTGTACACATGAATGACGCGTGATGCTGTCGACCTCCTCTGACGTCATCCATCATTCGCCGTGGCGCCTGCACCTAGACTTGTGACAGCCACGGGTGGAAATAAACATACAAGAAAATATCAACCTTATTCAATATGCTTAAGGTTGGTTTCAGATAGTCTGTTACACTCGAAAGGTGGCGCGCCAACCCCCGCATGCTAGGGAGGATCCCTGTCAAACACTGGCGAAGAGTTTGACAGACGCGGGGCGCGGAGTATTTGACATGAAGGGGCTTGTTTGATACGAGGGCGACGGGGGGCGAATTCTGCCCGGTCATGAATAGGCAATGGGCCCGCTTTATTTATAAAGATTGTTAGCTGAGCTCAGTGAACTTCGGCTGGAATAAACACATCGTAACTATTGACAGGTCGGACAATGCTTAAATTCGGAATTACTCAATCCTGATCTAAATTTTATGCAATATTATTTTAGACAGAGGACTTTACTTATATTTAGCTATTTATAAGTAAACTTTGTAATACTAAAACAACGACGGAAAATTAATGATACTTAATTTAATTTAACTTTGACATGGTTTACAAAATTCATATGAGCTTTCAAAACATTTTTAGATATTTACACATCAATGTTTTTTCTACTTAATTAAGCGTGGATCAAAGAAACTACATATTATATAAATGTGTTATTCAACCAATATTGTTTTGGTTGAAATTTATGAAAAGACAGAATGATTGCATTAAAAATAACCGCATTAGAGTGCGTGCGTTATCGTCAATTATTTTCAAGGAGCATTATCTCCAGGCATCAAAAAACAAGATTGCTCGCTGTAACTAAACACTACATCATTATCACGGGAGATAAAATAAAACGTCCCTTATTTGTACCGTGGGCAGGAAATAAAAGAGCTCGAGGTCTTTATCAGTGCCGATTTAATTCAACCGCGACGCACCCCGTCTTGGGGGAAGCACAAGGCACCATAAAAGACGCGGCAGTGGCTGTATGAAGGCAGCGTGCAGTGCGAAATTTGATTATTCCGCGAGGTTGGCCTATCGCCAGCGAGACTATTTATCAAGAGCTCGCCGCTCGACGGTTTACAAGGATACTAATCATCAATGCCGGATTTCTATAGAGCTGTTAATACTTTATTTAACTTTCGCTTCTTCAAACTTAAACAATCTTAAATCAAACCAAACTTTAACTGACACGATATCTTATAATTATACAGGGTGTAAAAGACATGAACAGTCAAACGAGAACCATGTATTTTATACATCAAAATAAGACATATTTCAAAAAATAATTGCTGGGAAATGATTTTAAATTTTTGGTTTTAAAAAATATTGCAAATTGTGCCGCGCAACGTAAAGCGCTCAGCTCGCACGCAACTCGCAAAACCATGATATTTTTGCCAGACGGCGGCCCCGTTCGTTTGTGTCCGTGCGCATCGAGTGAGTTACATTGAACGTTAACGTTTTGAAGCCATATCTTGTTGTGAAATACTAAAAAAAATGATAATGTTTCTTTGGACAATAATTACAAAATAATGTTTAGAATATGTGTTTATAAAAAAATGAAAAAAAAATTATGACTTTCAATAAAATCGTAACTACCAATTTCCTAGGTATAGTCTACAGGAAGAAAACTGTTATGATGGTGAGCAGAACACATGGTTTTCGTTTGACTGTTCATGTCTTTTACACCCGTTATATATACAATTATTCCGTTATATTTACAGTTAAAATACTACATATATTACTTATACTAATTCTTAAGCATAAATGAACTAAAATATTTTAGTATATACCACGAAAATATTTCACTGTAATTATAAATCTAGTCTTTGAATAAAGTGCATAGTACTTACATTATCTATTTACGAGGCTCAAGTTTCTCCTTATTTTTATACAACTATGATGTAAATCATGAATAAGTATTAGAGAGCTTAATAATTAAAATATTTTAAAAAGTATTCACAGATAACTATTTGCAAATACTTTTAAATATTTACGTTAATTACCAAATCAATAGTTTAATGGCTGATTTTTTTTAATTAGTTAAGTACATAGTGGTTGTTTTATTACATACGTTCTGGCTTATTCATACACCATTAATGAGAAAAATTATGATAATAATATCAGTTTAGTAACCAATTAGTCAATTACAAAGAAAGTTCCAATTGGTCAACCATGTTTTAACGGCACAATTTGGTTTTTATTTGTCATTAAAGGCTTATTTTTGTTTCAACTGGTCAAGTCAATAAAAAATTCTGATTCGTCAAATGATTCTCCGCTTGCTTGATTTTTGGATTCAGGTTATTCTTTTTAAAAGTCAACATTTTGTTGTTGACGAATACGGACTTTTTAAAGGCTTGACAAGTAAGTACTTTTCGTAGACTTGTACAATTAGAACCTTCACATATTTTGGCGAAAGGAAACTTAATTAGCATTTGACGAATTTAAACAAAAATGGGTGGTAAGAACCATTTGAAGAATCGAAACAATTTTCAGGCTTGACCAATGAATCAGAAAGCTTGCGTTGCGTAGCCATTATATAATTGATCCACAATTATCAATATTGGTTTACTCAAAAATTAAATAGTGCCATAAAAATGCACATCTTCATTATATTCTTGAAAAGAAAATTTTCACACAATTCATATTATAAGATAGTTTTTTTTCATTTATTAACGTTTGAACAAATCAACACATAATTTTATAAGCGATAACATTAAAAAACCGCTAACGTTTTAAGACTACGTGAATATGAATTATTACTTCTAATAATCATTTACTATGCAAGCAATAATTTTAAAATGGAAATATAAAACGCTACGTGATTGAGAATAAATATTTATTGATTTTTTATCGCCTGCCTAAGTTTTCATACGAAAAAATATCAGAATTCTTTTACAACATGATTTAAATATACCTACATGGAGTTTCTTCCGAGTTCTTGTTGTAATAACACGTGTTGTGAGACTCCATTTTAACTCAACGGTACAATTTATTGTTATTGTAAATACATTTTTCAATTGACATTGACTAAATGCGTAATCCCGAGAAAACCCATTAATTAAGATAAGAAGGAGAATTACATACCTACATAATATTAAATGAAAAAATATACATACTTGTTTTGAAAAAAAAATCATTCGGATTTACTTTTGATAAAAAAAGGTTTTAGCTGCTCTCTGTGAATACTCGAATCTGGAAAAATTTATCGAGTTGTCGTAAGAGCATAACTAGAACGTGATGGTAGTAAATCAAGTGAAGCTTTAAATTCTGTTGCTTTCGATTATTGCAGTTTATAGAACATTAACAATAAAAACTTCTGGCACAGAACATATACATGAAAAATGATTTTATATTTTTAACACGCTGATTTATTTATTATTTATTTATTTATTTACACTTTATTGTACACCAACAAATTCAATACAATATACAAAAGAAAAATTAAAATATGATCATGGTACAATGGGCGGCCTTATCGCAAAGTGCGATCTCTTCCAGGCAACCTTAGGATGGACAGGATTTGCAGGAACAACAACTCAGAGGGAAGTTGGCAACTAATCGTAGATAATTACTTATTGTTAATTTATTGAATAACTTTTAGGGCTAAATTATAAATAGTTTATAATATATGCTTATTTAATATACAACACAACAAATAAATACATACACTTATCAATAATATATAATATAATACAATATAATACATATGTATAAGATATATACTTATATAGGTATAAATATAAATAAATATATATGTGAAATAAAACAGGAAAAGGTAGTTATATGGCAAGTTTTAAGGAAATAGTGGTAAGCACTAAAGTGACAGATAATAATCCTTCACTAATCTCTTAAAAATGTTGAGAGATTTGGCATGCCTTATTTCGACTGGCAATGCATTCCACAAAATAACGGCATGTACTGTGAACGACTTGCTGTAAAATTTTGTGAAATGCATTGGAGTCTCCAGCCTCAAATTACTGGCTGAACGCAAAACTCGAGAGTGGGTATCTTGGAGGAAAGTAAATCGCTGTTTAAGATAGGATGGGGAATTTGGATTAAAAAGGATATTATAAAGGAGAGAGAGGATATGTGCATTCCGGCGAAGGCGGATGGGTAACCATTTGAGCATCGTGCGAAATTCAGAGACATGGTCATATTTGCGTAGGCCGAATATGAACCTTATGCAGAAATTTTGAAGGCGCTCAAGCTTGTTAAGTTGATCTTCGGTAACGTCAAGGTAGCAGACATCAGCGTAGTCTAAGATTGGAAGGAGAAGAGAATTTGCAAGCGCAATCTTGGTGGCAGTTGGTAGAAAATTACGAAGACGTCGAAGAGCGCCTGCAGAAGCGAACAGCTTGCGGCTTATCTCCTGAAGCTGAGGACCCCATGATAAAGTGCTATCGATATATAAGCCCAGGTCCTTCACACACTTGCTTACAGTAATGTCCATGCCATCAAAAGTTATTTTAGGAAGTTGCGACCAATCGACTTTCGACGTTATTTTAGGGCTCCCTATGATAATTATTTGAGTCTTAGACGGATTGAGCTTAAGACCAAACGACTTACTCCATTCACAAATATGCGAAAGGTCCGAATTGACAGTCGTGATTGCTTCAGATAACTCATTTAACGGAGACTGGGTATAAATTTGCAAGTCATCTGCAAAAAGGTGGTAGGACGAAGTCAGTTGATTAGAAATAGAATTAATGAAAATAGTGAATAACAGAGGAGATAAAACGCCACCCTGCGGAACCCCAGAAGACGTATTGCTCCATGAAGACAGCGTATCTTCGACGCAAATACGTTGACGGCGTCCAAACAGGTAACTATGAAACCAATCAATCACCATAGGAGATATGTTAAGAGAGTTTAATATGCCGAGCAGTATGTCAAAATCAACAGTGTTAAAGGCGTTGCTGAAATCGAGTAGGGAAAGTACTGTAAGCTTTCCATTTTCCATGCCCAGCCTAATATCATCGGTCTGATGATCGGCTGATCTGTTTTTTTTATTGCAATAGGTATTTAAAAACACGCATTCAAAAATTGCTTGGTAAATCCTCTAATGAAATGAGACTTGAAGAGGGTGAGAAACAATCTCGTCTCATAAGAGATTGTTTCTGTCATAACAGGTTTTATTCTTTTTTTTTTGTTTTTGGTGCAATATATACAGCTGTTTACGGTGCATTTTACCCTAACCCGTCGGAATTAGGTACAGGGTTGGGTTCCCAGAGAATTAGGTTTCAGTTCGATTCCCAGAGCAGTACAAATTAATGATCGGTTTCATTGGTGGTAGAATTGATTTTAATTCTGCTACGTTACCAATATTACGAAAATCTATCGCCATTACCCTTTATCGATGTAATTATCTATAAATTAAAAATAGAATATACAAATGCCTAAGTACCTAAATATGAAAATTTATATGAGCAACATCTCAATAAACAAACATAGAACGAGAACTTTTACACACTTAAGGCAAAGAGGTTTTATATTTACCAGAACGAGATCGGGTGAGAAACACACATTTCAAATTCACAAAAAGCTGTGAATTTATTACAAAAATCGAATCATCGGTTGTCTATTATAGTAGGGCTGCCACAAAGCCGACCGGGGAAGGAAACATGAGCCGAATCTCGCCTCACATAAATCATGCCGCGGAAGCAACCCTGATGTTGGAACTCAAGGGGTTCATTTTAATGTCCCCTCACGATAAACCATTACCTCTTTATTTTTTATTTAATAATACCAAATTTCACGAGATTTGAATTCTTGATGTTATTATAAGAAATATAGGGTATTTAGACGCGCTTCATTCAGGGGATCTGTTCGATTTTGATACCGTAATGGTCTAAAGTGGTGATCGACGTACGAGGCTATATCGTGGTTTTGAAGAACATGGCTGTAAAACTGTTGCCAGCGGTATTCCGGAACCGATATGACCTTGATATCTTCAAAAAAAGAACGTGGGAATAGGTTTTTTTTGAAGATCTTCCTTAAAAGCCAGTTCATGACCTCGATATTTTGAAAAAAGAACGTATTCCATCCTTAAAAGCCAGTTCATTTGCGATTCCTCTGGTATTACATAGTATTGCTTACCATTAGGTGAACCGTCTGCTCGTTTGTCCCCTTTCCCATAAAAAAACGATAGTTTTACTGGTGGCTCTTTAATTAGACTACAGAAACCTACAATATTAGATACTTTTAAAAAAAATATAAGAATATTAAAACAAAAGAGATAGGCGTTCGAACCGGGCACGGAGTATTGGTTATATAGTCTTTAGAACGGGAAAGTCCACCACTTCCACCACACAGAAGAACGGGGAGAATTAACACTTTTTTGTAGTGTTGTGTTTAATGTTTCTGTCGGTAGTTGGTCGAGATGTAGTTGGTCGAGGTAGGATTGGGAACATGCGAGCAACATCTTAATGTTGCGTGTAAACAGAATAGTATATTGTTTTGATGTAAGTCAAATAAATAGGTACAACAAATATTTACAAAATGCACGTAGTACTATTTAAGAAAATGCCAACGTCTAGTTGAGTAAAGAATTTAGATTGGACTAACCGTTAACATGCGAAGCGTCGGTGGCGTAGTGTGTAAGAGCGTCGTCACCCACCCGGGAGGCACTAGTACGATCCCCGCCACGTACCAATGAGTTTTCAAATTTTGAATTCATATGTACATTTAATCGACGCTTTTACGGTGAAGGAAAACATCGTGAGGAAACCTGCACACACCTATGAAGAAATTCTTAGGTTGTGTGTGAAGTCGATCAACCCGCACTTGGCCAGCGTGGTTGACTAAGGCCTAATCGCTTTTAATGTGGGGTAGGCTCGAGCCCCTCGGTGGGGACATTATATGACCTGTTGATGATGATGATGAACCGTTAACATTAAGCTACGGTGATCGCTTTTTTATAAAAAGGTGAAGCAAAAGGCTCCATTCCGCCTGATGGCTATCAGAAGTCGAGAGATAAACAGCCGCACTAGCCTCACCTTGCCGACCTGCAAGGTGCTTCTTCACGCCTCTTTTAAATGAACCAGAATTGTAGGAAGCTTATCATCAAGTGGGTCTTATGCTACTATAGAAAACAAGACGCTTTCGTCTTCTGTATCGTAAGAATTATTAATAATACCTACTCATGACATCAGTATGATGTAGTGATTGTAAGTACTCCCGTAGTACTATTTAATAGGGTCTTCATCCCTCTACCCGTGGAGGGTGAGTTTAATAAAACAAAAGACAACAACATGTCGACACGACGTCGCCGTTTCCGCGGGCCGATCGCGCGTCTGTCAAATAATGATACTCATTTGTCAAACGCAATCGCCCGGCTGACGAGCAAATTCGGTCTTTATTGTGAAGCGAAACCACAAGAAAACATAGGGTGAATATAAATATACTAAAAAGTAGAGAATAAAACCATTTCTGTCCAGATTTTGCTGCTGGTTCGAAACTTTATAGTACAGACAGATTTATACATGCTCGCAAATTTCTTTATACTTATTGATTTGTAAAGATAATAACAAACAAAATACTCAACATAAATAAAGTCATGTAAAGCTACCTATCTATAACTGTATATAGTATGTTATGTTACATAATTAAGCGTATGTAGGTAGGTGCATGTGGGTTTATCTATTAGTATGGATATAGATGATGATGGTTATATGTAGATGAAGCGACAGGCTGGCAACCTGTCACTGTATGGCCCATACTGCCAGATGTGGTTCTGTGTTTAACCAAATGTTACCTGAAGCTCTGCTCAATTGTATGTATTGAGCATGATTATTGGTTTGATTGAAGTGATCTGCAGATTCCTTTTTAAAAGAAGAAAAAATTAACAGCGTTCTAAGTATTATTATTATTCTTTAAGTATTATTTATATCGTGCCTTATTCATTACATTTTAGGTACTCAAATGAGTAAATAAGTCCGTATAATTTAGATTACTGTGCCAAAGCACAGGTTTATATTAAATGAATAAAACCTAGATACTATCAGATAGGAACTTACGCAATTTCCATCAACAGATAAAAGTTTCCCACTTGCCTATAATGCGATATCAAATCAAATCAAAATCAAAAATTATACATCTACACAGTTTTTCAGATAAAAATAAGGAACAATAAAAAGGCAAGTAGATTGCGCGGGTCCTCAAGCCGTCGATCCCATATCTTTTATATTTTTTCATCAATGTCACATGTGACGCCAGAATGTCATTTTCGCATGACGAAAAAAAATGTTTATTAAGACGCGGCACGCACGCCGCGATATTACAATTTTCCACTAGTGAAATATGGAAAGTGATTTTTTATGAGAATATAACAAGGTGTACGCAGTGCGAAGATTAAAACTCGCGCGCACGAGAGGGTTGGGTCTTATTAGATCCTTTTTATTAATAACTAGCAAGAGTTCGCCAGTACGGTCTGAAGAAAGTTGAAAAATGGAATGTTTTATCTGATAAATGCCTCTGGGAAAAGGATTTGTTTAAATAACAAAGGGTTCCAGATTGTTATGTAAACCGTGAGAGGTCCATCTGTGCAATGTCTAAATGAAAATAGTCGTAATCATGCACCAAATCGCAAGATATCGTAGTCGTAAAACTAAATAGTATAAGATATAGAAAATTTGGTATGTTCTTCCATTTTTTCTATGACGTACTATTTCCTGAGCTTTTTAATATTTATTATCGGCGTAGTACATTTTGATACGTTTGTTCTCAACAATTGTTATTCTCCTATAATATTGAGTAGATACTTACATTTGAATGAATCTATACTTATAATCTTATAAAGCTGAAGAGTTTGTTTGTTTGGTTGAACGTGCTAATCTCAGGAACTACTGATTCAAATTGAAAAAAAATTTCTGTGTTGCATAGTCCATTTATCGGGGAAGGCTATAAGCTATATTTGTTTAAAAAAACTTCATGTGAACGAAGTCGCGGGCGGAGCGCTAGAATAGAATATGGTTTATGGACTTAGGGCGCGAGATATTAAAAAGAAACAGTGCATTTATTCTATAAATAATGTCACTAGGCTTGTTTTCGGCTATGTGGTGGTTGAAGGTTCCAGGTGAGCTCAATTTCATCATCGGCCTTATCGTCACTGACTATCAGGTGCTATGAAGACGAAGCTCTGTTTCTAGACTTTTCCATTTATCATGAAACGAGTATAAGGATTCCGAAAAAAAGATAAAATTATTTTGAAGTAATCAAGATAAAAATTATTGGTGACTTTTTGACTATGATGTAACTATCTAGTTGCAGTAGGAGATGGCCGTTCTTGCGAAGGACTCATGGTAAACATTAGTAACAAATATTTCTATGTAGTCTGATATTATTTCATGTTATTTGAAACTGTCTTTCCCCTATTAGCATCCTATTTCGGTCTAAACTCTTTCGAAATTTAAGCGCATTCCCGGTCGAAAGATAAATTTCTGGAGTATGAATATTATTGTTCGAATATCGTTCGTAAAAGTTTTCAGAGTATCTACGTGGGAAGAACAAAACAGCATATATAAAAATGAACAGGAAAAAACAAGACTGATATGTGTTGTTTTGGCTGGCATGGCTGTATTTTGTTCCATATACCCATGGATATATAATACTCGGATAAGTAAGAATTACCTTTATATAATACTCAGATAAAAAATAATTTTCATAGACTGAATGATACCTGTATGTATAATATGAACTACCTATGTGTACGGGTTAATATTATGTTTGATTTGCGTGACTGAGTACTACACATTATTTAGGATTGACTGTTTATTAGGTCTAATCTGATCATGTACCTATATATGATACAATTTTCAATAAATTGTTTGGAAAGCTAGCTTACCTGATTACCGCTGAGTCATTTATTAATACTAAATAAAATTAATGAAAATATTTGATTCGGGTGTATTTAGATATCAGATATCACAGAATATCACGATGATTAAAACCGTATCTAAAAGTTTTATTTGGCTTGACAAAGCCTAAGATGTAAAAGAGCTTCACCCAAAATCCTCGACCACTGGACAGGCTATCTTATTACTGAAGGTAATTCCTTGCATCTCGACCGATCGCAGCCCCGTGCGATCGATCACGTGGTGGCGGACGCGCGGCTGCTGCAACAATAGCCTGCCACCAGCGTTTATTCCGTATGACTTGTCCTCATGGATAAACTGTAGAGAATCATTATAGTAGGGATAAATAAAACCGGTGAGGCCTCTAACTATTGTCATCTCTACACGATTTCTTGCGACTTTCTATGTAATTAAGTCAAGGGTTTCGCGTCGTGCAGGCGCGACGGAAGGGAGAAAAAGATTTTAACACAGTTGTTCTTTCGCGCTTCATTCCTTGTAGATTGGACATTCTGGCAGGAATAAACGCGGATGTGGGGCTAATATAGTCAGAGTATGAAAATGTATCGGATACGGCGCCATACATTTTCATATTGCGAGTATTGTCGCATCATCCGTGCACGTCAACCGCATGCAATCGGGCGCGATGCATGGAACTCAACCTTTACTGTCAACAATAATGCTGTTAACACTGTAATTATGGCGAACGACTTTGATTAGACGGTGAAAGCCAGGCGGGCACAAGCCTACCACTATTTAATTTTTATTAGCGATTCATACAGGCTGCCACGAAAGTTCACACCTAATTCAGTAACAGTCATTTCATAATTTGTGGATTGTGAATCGCGGAGCGGTGTAGGCCCGGCGGCGGAGCGAGCATGGCAGATGTGCCGCCGTTGTGATTGTCTTGCCACGATGATTGATGATCTCCGGCGACGGCTTGCGGTTAGGGTTGGCGCTCGCGAGATACAGAGAAATACATTTTATACTCCAGGTAAATGTCGTCACGACATTTAAGAAAATAATGATATGCAACGTAAAATATTCTCTTCAAACTCTAATCGTTTGTTCAATATAGGCCTATAGAAAAAGCACTTATTGAAGTCAATATTAAAACAAAAATCTTGTATGTGGCATCAATAAAGACCACAATACTATTGTGGTATTGATTCATTTGATAGTCAGGTATATAAGTATAAATTAATGTTATAGTAAGGGAGACTCTTGCTTATGATAAACAAATTGTAAAAAATATTATTATAGTTGTAAAAGGGAAATAATAAACCGAGCAACTAAAAAATCCAGTACGAGCGACTAAAAACACTAAATAGGCTACTAATCATTTGTTAGTCGCCCATTAATAATTTTTTCGCCCACTTAATATTTCAATAATATTTCAAAGGTTTGGTTAATCTGCTGACCAGTTAAATACGATCCGTTGTATAATTACATTCTTTAGTAGTTTATTTTAATATAAATTTTTAGTTATCTACTCACAAAGTTTATAAAATAACTTTTAAAGTGTAATATTTAAATTTTTATTACTTATGGAAACTGTTTGGCTCAAAATATCTGTAACAATGGATAGTATAGAATGGTGTACCTGGGTGTACCTATACCATTACTTTGTATTGTAAAAGATTATTAAACTTTCGCAACTGCTTAGGCAATAATTACTAACTAAAACTTTAATTTAGACACCTGATTAAATATAAAATATATAAATATTAACTGTAAAATCAGAGCCGTACAAAAAATCCACTGTCGATATATTCACAAAAAATCGGGAGTCACGTATACCGCAAACGACTCAAAAGTTGTTAGAAACCTTATATTTTGATGACATACATGCATGTTAAATTTGGTTGCAATAAGTTAAAGCATACTCGAGTTATCGTGCTAACGCACAGGCACACAAACAAGACGCACATACAGACATAATTCCAAAAACAGTATTTTTGGACTCGGGTATGTCCAAAACGTGTTAATCCGTCAAAATCTCGAGGTAGAATTTTTTGACGATTACAAGACTTCCTATATACTTACTACCTATACGAGAAAGTCAAAATAATTAACGGAACAATATAAGACATTTGACAGAGAGAAAATAAGTTTCAAAAAGAGAAGTGGCAGCCCTAATATACTATTCAACTCACGTTTATTCAATATAAGCAAACTCCGACATAGGCACAGTAAAAGTACTCTGCCGAATATTTCACATTCGTCAACTGTCGCTACGATTCGCTATGATTCAATGTGTTTTGCGAGCATTACCTTATTTTTGTACATGAAGATGGATATTTTGGTGGCGAAGCGGGCCTAAAGGGTTGGTAGAATTTAGTGTTTAGATTACTTGTATTTCAGCACAGTCAAGGTGATACATTTTTAGGTTAAATAACTTTATTATTTCCCATTAGAATTACAGTAGATATTCACTTATTGAGAAACAATTTAGAGTCTAATTTTGGTTGTAAAAACACACGCAATTTACTTTTACACATTTGTAGTGCATTACATAGGTATACAGTTAATTGGGTTCCCTTTATGTGTCTAGCATGTATTTTACTTTACGGAGAAGTTCGTCATCTTATTTCAAGTGTTGATAAGGTAGAACATGAATATTTTGAGCCCTAGCCCTCAACCACTGAAGGACTAAGGTAGTAGGTTGTCTGAACTGAATGCTATTAAATACGACTGATATATCGATAGATTTTGATAACCAGGATATTTTTGAATAACAAAAAAACACATTCAAAACGAAAAACGGCGAAATAAAATTTTTATGTTTGAAAAATCTAAACGTTTTTGAGGTCGGTCCCGAAGATAAGTGACTAAAATTATTCCAAAGTCGGCAGTGACTTCAAAAACCAATTAAATTTGTTAAACATAAGTCTATGTCAAGTAATTCTGGTCAATTGCTAATACTGCAGATTAGCTGGGTATTGAAGCGCCCGCATTTGTAACAGAAGTAAAACAGGAGGTACTTAAACTAGAAAATTACTAGTAAATACCTCTCACCAAAGTTTACTTTTTGTTCCTTCTCTCCCAATATTTTCTATTGGCGATCAAGAGATACCAAAGTTTCTATAACTTTGCATCCGTTGATTCTGCCCAACATTTTTATCAAATTCACTTTATCATTACTCACATATATTTTCTTGTAGCGCCATCTCTAGTTTTCATGCGTAGTTAAAACGTAACGGAAAAGGCGACTGATGTAAAAGAAACGGTGCTGGCGTTGTAGGCTTGAAAATGTAAGTATCAAACGAACTCAAATATTTACGTTATGGAATTATTATTAAAATTAGTTTTTCGTTACAACGAGTATCATGAATTTTCTTTGGTTAAAAGTAAATTTAATCAAAGTTTTGACCTAAAAAGCACGTTAAGGCTCTGCAATGCTTTGTAGCCCAGCGTACGTTTTGGTTTTCCCTCTTGCGTGTTGTTTGGCCGCTCCACTAGATGGCGTTATTTCAACTATTGTCTAATTATGAAAAAAAAATCTGGATATAAGAATGAGAATAAGAACATTTTTTTGCATAACAATTGGTTGGTACTAGGTATGATTGCACACAGTGAGTAAGGACCTCGGATAATAATATATAACAGTTACCCTTATCGGACATACAATAGTACCTACATTAATATTTATTTTTTAAATTATTATTCTTTGTCAATATTACTTAAAAAGAAATGGATCACATTGGTCGGAGGATCACATTGTATTAATTATAGTCAGACACAGAAACAATCATTTGTCATTACCTACTTGTCAAGAATTTATTTAAACAACATATACCTATCAAAAAGCCGCTACTTTTATTGCTATTTATTAGACAATGTTATTATTATTTTTTAATTATAAATCCATCTCAATATAAATTTTGATATTTAAAAAGAAATATATCAGATCATATAAATTTATTACATTCATAATCATAGAAATGTATTAACTAAGAGCAATTTTTTTAAAGATTTCGTGAACTTATGGTCAGGAAGATCTATTAGCCTGACAGGTAATTTGTTAAATATCTGTAAAGCAGACACATGAGTACTTTTCCTCTAGATCCGTGAATTTACACAAGGATATACAATATCGTTAGAACTTCTCATTTCTGTTAAAAAATGAGAATCGATTTCTCACAAACATGCACCAGGATATAGATATAACACAGTGTCAAGATGATCTCATTAAATATGGTTCTCAAGCTATCATCGTTACTTATACTAGAGAAGATTTTTAATATAATCGCCTTTAAAGAATGAAGGTACTGTTAATATTAACAGTCCCCAAAATATTATTATGGAGATTACATAAATTTATATTTAATAACATTATTTTGCAAAGATTTTAATCGCCCTCATCAAAATAACTCGCTAGTTTTCACATGCATAATTAAATTAAGTATCTACTAATTATGAACCCAATTACCAATGTCATTTTAAGTTTTTTAATACAATGACATTAATTTATTTTAATTTGATGTATACGTTAAAAATAATATCCTTAATATCTAGTTACTGAGTCACACTTAAGTCAAAGTTAGCATTTGAAGCGCTTAATTACTCATTACTATGATTAAAAATGAATGAAAATTATATAAAAAAGTAATTAAAATAATTTTAATGACAGTGATATTATTAACAGTAATGAAACTTCCGTGAAAAATCTAATAGTTAAGTATTATGAGAACCGTTGAAGTGATGTATACCTGCTTTCTTAATTAGTAAGAATTCCTATCGATTAAAGAAGATTATGACCTTAAAAGAATGTCTTAAATATACAATCTAATATATTATCATTACACAAATAGTTATGCGTATTTTTTATGCAACTAGATAAAAACATGCTGATGGCCCAACTGGTGGTAAGTGGATACCAGATACCATCGCCTATAAACACCTGCAAGAACAAGGAAAAAATGACTTGGTATTGCAGGTGCGTTGTCATTCTGAGGTTTATGATGAAATTTCTTCTATGCCCAGTAATTACACTGGCTACTTTTCCCTTCAATCCGAAACACAGCTAACTGTTTCACAGCTGAAAGAGGAAAGGCGGTGGTACCTAGATGACCCTTTATACAGGACTACCACCTAGTAAATAACTTTAAACCTATAATTTTATACGTTATACCTACCTAAAGCCACGCCTTTCTCTTAGACAGAGATCACTTCTTTTCACTTGCTACAATCTTTACATATTTCTTTCGCTTTATCTACTCTCATCGCAGTCTACAACATGCTCAGTGATTTCGAGTACATACTACTTTTGACCTGGAGACGCATTTTTGAATCATTAGAATTCCAAATCTCAAATCGTGTATGAAATCGCAAGATTCGTATGCGAATCCCTTAAATCACTATTTTTGAATATTCATACTCGTGAATTTTGCAACGAGTGGTTCGACCCACTCGGTTCCGATATTCTAGCAGTAGAAAATCAAATGACTGACAGTAATATTATAACTTTATAATTTACGGTCCGTTCTCTCGTAACTCATTACCGGTTTTTAAAATCAACTAGTTATGGCTTTCCGGTTTTTATTTTGTCCGCATGAAATGTAAAATATTGTAAGATTCGAGTTTTAGGGCAACACTCATGTCTAATGTTTCAAAAATACGTAAAATTGGAAGCAATTGTAACTAATTTCGTATACGTTTTGCTTCCGTGCATGAATTTCAGATTCTTTTTGAGAATTAAAGTAGAAATGAATAGTTGAAGCGTGGGCGTGGTCTGAAATCCTTTGTACATACACTTACTACGTATACAAAGGACTATTGCTAAGAAGAATTTGTACAACATAATTCCAAACCGTAAAGAATCACACGAGAAAATGTTATTTGTTTTAAGTTAAAATAATCTTCAACTTTGGTCGCAAGGAGATCTGCGGTAATTGTATTTGACAAAATAGTTTTCTTTATCTCTATTTCCTCGAAAGTGGTTAGCTTCTGGTAAACATATACACAATACATATAAACAATACATAACAGGACAATGCAATAGTAAAAACAAATATTATTTACAATATAATACTGTCTTGCGGCGCAAAAGCACAAAGTTGTTTTTGAGTCATTATTTAATGACTTTTGTGTCTTTAATCACCTATTAAAAGGGTTTAGCTTTTAGAGTACCTAGTCTAATTATAAAATTGGTATAAAATGGAAGGGTTTGTCAATTTGTTATTAGTAGTCCCTAGTCTACGGTGGAAATAGTTACTGCTATTGAACATGTCGTCCTTCGAAAATGATTTGTTCTTCCGTACCGAGAGATCGTACTTGGACGTGGATTCATATGTTCCGAATGGAACGGTAAGTTTCTAGGTTTTAAACTTTGTGAAGTTCAGTTATTCAATAGGTTCTATTCGATATCAAAAAAGTCTAGTACATAATACTTGTCGTCTTTGGTATTGTCTAACTAGCAACTTCTTGTCAATGATTACAGCATCTCCCTAAAAATCAAAATCAAATATCACGGTTTTTTTTGTTATGTTGATGAATTTTAATTTTGTCATAGGTACCGGGATGGAGCGAACTTGAACAACAGAGAAGATGGCCCACGACAAATGAATTCAATCACAATACTGGCGCAGTGGACATTTATGGGAACACCTATTACCCCAAGCAACACTATGGGAGAGAATATCAATTACCTTACGAAGGCCATCCCATTCACAATAACATCGTATATCCCGTAGACAATAACCAACATCAGGTAGAGAATACCTCACAAGTTACAAGTACACAAAGTCCTGCACGAAGAGACACAGAGAAAAAGAAGCCCAAGCGATTCAGAACGGCGTTCACAACAAGTCAGCTGATGCACCTGGAAGAGGAATTCTTGAAGTCTCACTTTCTCACCAGGGACCGGAGGATGGAGTTAGCGGAGCAGATAAACGTGAACGAACGTGCAATTAAGATCTGGTTCCAGAATCGCCGGATGAAAGAGAAGAATGAGAATCGCTTATCATCATAGATGTTACCAACACTAGTGTCACTTGCGTAATGCCAATTTGAGGCCTGAACTGTTCTCATTTCTTAGTCTGTGTTTTTGCTGAAGCTTAACACTCCGAAGAGGTGTTGTTTTGAGAAGTTTGCATCTTTTGGGCGGGAGCGTTCAAATTTAGGCACTCGATTTCGGTCTGCCTTAACATAATTAAGATAGACATGTTGATTTGACACTAAAAGTGTAGGACGTTAAAGCAAAGGCAACAGTGATATTATGCAAAGTTTATCTTGAAGATTTTTTTCCTGTCAACTATTTTTCTCCACATTATAATATAAGTTTTGCTAATTTTAGTCGATAAGTGAAAGTAGAATATTGTATAGTTTGATGTTAAGGTTATGTCTTATATTATATATTTATTAATGTACTTACACATTATGCCAGTATAATTTGTAATGATTAGCTAAATTTTAATAAAATATTGTAAGGAATTAATCTTTATTTTTATCTGAAATCCTTTTTACCTCTGTCTACACACAGTACACATAATCAAATCCAAAAGGAGTTAAGCAGAGCCTTAGGCAACATTTAGGTACACATACAGCCACATCTGGCGGTATGGGTCAATCAGTGCCACAAAATAGTGACAGGTTGCCAGCCTGTCGCATACATAAAACCTTAGACAAAGAACTTGTGTCTAAGCATTAAACCTGAAATCATAATACCTCAGACCCATAGAATTATTGGCCTGAGCATCATACCTAAAAAGTGGCAAAACTTTAGTGAAGTAAACAAAAACCAACGACCAGTACAGATGTCATACTCTAAATTATCTCCGTATAGTCCGGCTAAAAATTACAATCTAAAAAAGGGAAAACATCAATTTTTAACTTTTATTAATTACTAGCATATTACCGCGACTTTGTCCGCGTGGGGTGTTCTTCTAAATCATATACAGCCTATGTCAATTAAGAATAATGTACCATTCTAATGGTGAAAAAGTTTTAAAATCGGTTTAGTAGTTTTTGAGTTTATTTGTTACAAACATACAAATCTTTCCTTTTTAAAATATTAGTACAGAAGTATAGGAAAAATACATTATTACTTTTTATATTATAGCGACTTTTTATATTATATAAACGCGTACGAAAAGTGAGGCGCTTTCAACTACGCCATATCGGCTAGTTTGTATGAAAGTCCCGTCATTCAATTAATTTGATTTCACATAAGTATCCCTTTTTAACACGTGTTTTTACATTAAGAACTCAGGAGAAACTCCTTAAATAAACTAATTTAAATAAAAAATACAATCAATGTCAACTTTAGTTCCACCTACCCACTTTTCAGCTTCACTAATAATTTTATGGAATATTGTCAAGATTTGCCAGTTGCTTGGAATCAGATTGAAATACGATAATATATTATTTTATTTGTCAACTTTGCAGTATTCGTTATAATAGACAGTTGATTTGAAACAGTCATATTGATTATTAAGCATCTAGTATTAAGTTTTAAAAAAATTAAGAGAATTTATTGTGAAGTTACTATTAGGGTTTTTATAACTCTTAAGTTCAATGTCGAGAACGGATATGAGCCTTTATTCTAAATCAAAACCTGGAGGAAGTGGATCGAATGAAGAATTAGATGAGGTAAGTAATTAAAAATTCAACGTTCTTGGATAAGTTGAAGTAAGCGGTAACAGACCAAGATTTAAAGATGTAAAAATATTATTTTTAAATTAAGTTTTGCACTTCAATAACATTTTTATTATTCATTGAAATTCAAGACTATATTAAAACTGTAAATGGAAATACTTTATCATTTCCGAGGTAAATGACAGTTGATAAACATGTAAGTAGTTGTAGTTGGTACACCTAGGTATATTGATAAAGTTTTTGACATATATTGAATACAGTTATGGGAAGTGACAAAAAATATTAAATAATTAATCTTTTCGGATTGCAATTGAATTGCAATTTTTTCGAGGAATACAGTTCCACATGAATCTTTATATATTTTTAACTATTTTGATTTAATAAGTTTTTTTTATTAAAAATAATGAAATTAATATACTGCTAACAAAACTTTGCTGTATACGTATGTTAAAAAAACATTAGTATGCAATATTTATAGATTTATAGATGTGGCCACAGCTACACAGAACAGTAACTTCACGTTTTTATAACGAATAAAATTATTTTTAATGATTAATTTGCAACACAAGCAATTTAATTTGCATTTGTGACCACGAACAGTTTTCAATCTGTCAATTAGTTAAGTTCCCATGTAAGTGACAATTATTGAGCTCTTGTCCGAGTTGAGTTTTTCTTCTTTAAATTCTACCTATCTACTTTGAACGTGTAGATGAATTTTATGTTTTGTCATTTCAGCCATTAGAAAGAAGTATTCCGAACGTCCCAGTCCGAAGTCCCATAAGGTTTAGATATTTATTTACAACTCCACAATTGGAATATTTAGAAAAAGCATTCGAAAGAAACTCTCACGCTACGCCTGAGGAAAGAAAACGAATATCTCTTTTATTAAATATACCTGAGAAGAATATCACAACGTGGTTCCAAAATAGAAGGGCGAAACAAAGGCATGTCAGTCGTAGGATTGAAAAACAAACATTAAATACAGAAGTCTATGATCCTTCCAAATTTAATAACGATAAGAAAATGTACATATCGACTGCCAATCCAACTGCTCATTATGAAAACTTAATTAAAAAGAAAACACACGAAGAAAAGGCACAGACGGTGACATCACATGGCAATCAGATATATCATGCAATTCCAACAATCCCAACGCAGGAACGGGAAAGTCCATTTTTACACGAACATTTTACACGTGCGGTGCCGAGAGCTTTATCTATTCAGTCAGGTTGTCCTAAATCTCGTGAAGTTTCTGAAGAATTCCGTAGTAAGTATAAATATTTGCTGCACTTTCTTAAAAGCGACGATGACGGTTGTAGTGGTGATCAACAACCTTTGGGCAGTAGCAGTCTGCAAAGAAGCTTCTACAGCACTGAGACAAGAGTTTTTTATGATACAAAGGAACAAGAGGTACCATACGACTTGTCGATGAAAAAACGTCCTTTAAACGATGATTAATTGCATTGTAAACTGATGAATAAGTCCTAATATACATTGTGTTTGGTACATGGGGTATCAATCGGGCACCTACCCATGCTAACATAGTCATATAAATACTATGGTGATATCAAAATATTTAAATTGTAAAAAAAAGATTTCTCCATACAAATAGTTCGATCACAAAAACATAATGTATGAAAAGTTGAACAATTATTTTTACAATTTTGAATTTTTAATATCAACATATTTTTAATATCACCGTATTTATATGACTATGTTAGCATGGGTAGGCGCCCGCTTGTTAGTCCAAGTACCAAACATGCTGTATAGTGACGAAATTATTGTTATAACTTCAGAATCCAGTCTTAATATTGGTGTTCTATCAGACTCCGCTTCTTTATCAACAAGGTCAATTATTGGCCTTTCACTGTTAATATTCCTCAAAGTTTAAGTAGCCACATGGCAAAACAAAATTGTCGTAAAATTTGTATGTCCGGTCACCGTTCTAACCTGATCTAATCAAACAAAAATAAGCATTTAATGAATTGAGAAAGAAGTAATTAATTATATTGTTGTATCGAAATGTGCGGGTGAGTATTGGTTGGGATAGTTATCACTTAACCTTTCCTGGGATATAGTGTTAAGACAATGAGAAAATCTGTATTTAGTATTGTAATATCTTTTATTAAAAATGTATTCTATAGAAGTACGTAGTAGTAGAATTACAAGTGTGCAAGTAAATTTTTATCAGTACGCAACAATGGTTTAATTAATTATACTGAGTGTAATTAATTAAACCATTGTACATCGAGTTCCTTAAAATATGTTCATTGATACTTTAATTTACACTTGCAAGAGTATTTATTTCCTATCATCTAAGTATATGTATTGTATAATTTGAAATTAAAATTTATCATAAGTGAGATAAATGATTTATATTTTAGTTGATAGAAATGGTTATTCATTTATCTTCTCAATTCTGTTTATATAGCCGCTGCTTAGTTTGATTGACAAATGCTCAGAACAAAGGTTTACCGAATTACTGATCACCGATAAATACATGTTACTTACTTAAAAACTAAACTCAGCTTAAGAAATAAAAATAACTTGAACCTTGGATTAATTGAAGACCTGAATCTACTAAAAATGAGCGATCTTCATTCGATAATACAGATTTATATTGATGGACAGACGAAATGTTTATCGCTGAACGGTAATTCGGTTAACCACTTGGCGCTGGGTTGACAACGCGCATAAGTAATTTTTTATGTCTATAATGAATGAATAATGTTAAACCATTATTTAATTACGATACCTTATCAGCTGAAAAGGTGGAATTTAAGTCACAGTACGTATTAAAAGCAAACTATTTTATAGTAGATTACTAGATGTTTATATTATTTCTTCGTTGTTATTTTAGATTTAAATGTATGTGAGTGTATCCACACTTTCTTTATGTTATTTGGTTGGCAGTCAAAAAGACGGCCCGCCTGGTGCCGCAATACTTACGTGGCACTCGCGTGGTTCTTCGATTGACGCCGCGATAGTTCTACCTTGTGATGGACCTACCAATGACTGGCGAACAAAATTCTTATAAGTTTATCTCAAACAAAGCTGCGTCTCCCAGTACGCGGCCGCTATTCAGGGACCTATCCGTCTCAACGGCCGTCAGTCCTCCTCGCAATGTGCCTTGCCCACTGCCACTGGTTCTCAATTCTGACGGCTGTGTTGGTAATCTTAGTTCTTCCGCGGATCTCATCATTTCTGACACGATTAGGCAGAGAAACTCCAAGCATAGCCAACTCTATTGCCCTTTCGAGCCTTCTTATGGTCCCATTGTAACCGGCCCCGTTTCGACATGAATAGCTTCCGCCAACGACTTTGTAGGTTTCTATTTTGTTAAGAAATGTGAATTAAATGTTGGATTTAAAACTCAAAACTTATTGACAATAGGTAACAAACAAAGCTATTCATGTCACTTGTTTGTTTTCGAAAACTCTTAATGCGTCATTGAGAGAATTGTTTAAATGCAGTACTTAAGGGTGATTAAGTTATTTATAGATCAGAGAAAAGATAGCTTTACAAAAAATCCCAAAATAGTTTTGTTGTTTTTTAATCCTTTTAATTAACTTGTTATGAGTAACTGTTGTTGTCACAAACTTTTTCGAATTCGCCGAAATTCTCATTAAAATCTTACATTGTGTATTAATGACCCTTCACTTAAGGTGACACGTTCGAGTCACGACCTATATTATGGTTAAGTACTTAAAAGCAATCACTTTATAACCACTATTTGCAGAGTTTCTAAAATATTTTTGGTATCTAGGTATAGGTTCCATAGATTTCCCTGTATATATTAATATGAACCATTAGTTTCGAGTTATGTATCAGACTATCCCTTCTCTTGCCATGGGTGTCGAGAAGCCAAACTGTGCCCCTTGCAGATCACCGTAGCAAAAGCCACAACAGCATTCCGACGGAGGGTTAGTGTCAGGTAGGTGACCGGCCATATGATGCCGTCAGAGTTGAATAGCATCACCCCATATCCTCCAATGGGTGTCGTAGAGGCGACTAATGGATCAGCAAATGGGTATTGATCACCTTGTACCCTTGTACACCTATCCGCTGCCAAAACAATACCAAAACCTGAAGCTGCGCTGTAACATATTGCACTGATCCTAAATAAATTGGGTTCAATGAAGAAGAAGAAGACTATAAAAGAAACATAGCACACCTATCAACTTAGAAAGGAAACGCCTCTTTTTTACTATGAACGTTACGGAATAGCGGCTACGAAACGGCTACGGACCATAAGCGCATCGCCCATTTTTCATAGTAAAAAGGGGTTGAGGCTTTCAGGTGGAGCTCGATTCCAGCTTCAGACTTATCATCACTTACCATCAGGTGAGATGAAGGTCAAGATCTTCTTTGTTAAGAATAAAAAATATATACAGTGTGTCTGATTATAAGTTAGCTAGTTCATCTAATATACTTATATATTTTGTCGTTAAAACACGGTGTTTGGGGGTCTAACACTAGTTAGTGTAAGTGAAATGTAGGTTTTATTAGTAATTCAAATTATTTCTCAAAACTACCAATTTCTTTAATGAATTTAAAACAAAATAAATTTAGTTCGAAATAAATTTCGTATTCGAGACGGAATTTTTGGAATTAATAGTTGTTTTCATAGTGTCATTTAAAAAAAATCTACGTACATACCTAACTGATAGCTTGTCTAATCATTCGACGCCGTTGTGGTGGAGGGGTCAGTATAGTTTCCTACACATCAAGCGGTCCGGGTTCGAATCCTGCTAGCGGCAAATATTTGTGTGACGAACACGAATATTTGTTTGCGAGTCATGGTCGTTTAGATATTTATTTAAGTTTATCAAAAACATCTAAAATTATGGAATAATTTTTGCGTTTACAAACGCGTAAATATTTATTATTAAAAAAAAAATACACTGATAAAAAAGAAAGCAGAGCCTCGGTGGCGTAGTGGTTAACGCAGCCGCCCGGATTGCGGAAGATGCTGGGTTCGATTTCCGCCTGAGGCAGGTCGATTTTTTTCAGTGTATTTTTTTAGTATTAAAAAATATCTAAAATTATCATGTATATTAAAAATGTCCGTTAACTAGTATGAGAAATGTTTCAATTCATTTCTGTGTGTTATTGGTGTAAATAATAAAAATAGCAATGTAATAAAGGGAATCTCAGAAATTAAATTCAATATATTTATTGATTGTTTTTATTTATGAGATGAATATGACAAAATATTACACGATAACAGTTAACAGTAGAATATAACTTCAAGTTTTAAAATTATAGCAATTACAAACTAAACATAAATTATGAGAAAAAAATATTTTAGAAAGAGATCACACTTTCATCATCATCATTTCAGGAGATCTTTTCTTTTATTTAAAATTAGTTAAAAACAATCCAGGAAAACATATAATTTATATAATATATTATGTAGTTTTATTCATTTACAAATTATGTACACATCAATATTATAACATCGTTATACCAGGAATCATTTAAATTCCAAACAAATACATATAATCACGCTTTTAAGCCCAAAAAGGGTAGAGAAAACGTAGTGATTACATTCTCTTTGGGGTAGAGCAGAGCTTTAGGTGTAACATTTAGTTACAAATTAAGCCACATTTGGCAGTAAGGCCATTGCCTTTAATAAGTGACAGGTTGCCAGCCTGGGTACACCTAACCCAAAAAAGTAGCAATCCTTCAGTATTCTAACAAACAAATACCAACATCCAGGACAGATATTCCACTCCAAAGCATCTCTGTAATCCGAGTATAATATTTAAACTAACTTATGATATTATCAAATAATCTTACATTATAATGTAATATTATATGATATATATAAAACTTTAGCTTTAGAAATATTTAATCAACATAATATTACTACAAGAAATTAAAGATATGTTAAACAATGAAAGATGTAACAAAGAGATTCTGACAACAGTTTTGAAGAATAATAATATAGACAGACGAAGTAGAAAAAATATAAATTAAACTAAATATTAACAGATCAATCAAAATTAATATGGATAAAGCAACAATAACATTTTTCTAATTATTGATCTTATTAGATATATGTACTCGAATACAACAGAGCTTCAGATATTTCAGGATCCAGTGGCGCAAAAGTAGAGTGTATGTCTAACGGTTCTTGATTGGATTCTGGCGGAGATATAGGTTCGTATATTGGTACGATATTTCCACCGAAAACAGTTGGAGATCCCTGAGTACTTGGGATGCATTCCACTAACTCATCAATATTACTGACATAAGAATTGATATTAGTGGTCTGACTCACTTTATTATGAAACACCTCTGTAAGTTCTGCGTCTAATGATTCTGCGAGTTCCTCTATTTTAATTCGTTTTTCTTTCAAGCGCCGATTCTGGAACCACACTTTGATCACTTTATCACCAACTCCCAGTTTTTCGTTCAGAATCTTGCGCTCATCTCGGGAAACGTACGGACGCTTCTTGAAGTATAATTCTAGGATTTGAATCTGCTCCGTTGTGAATGCAGTCCTAGCTCGTTTACGTCTGGTTTTCGGCGCGGAAGCTGAAAATAAAAAATAGGTATTTAATAGTAATACAAAAAAATAAATAAAAATATATTACATCATAGCAAATTCTGCCGTTTATACACACAATGTTACAGGCCAAACGACCTTATAAAATATTTTAGACCAATTTGGTGACATTTTCATCGAGACCATAGTTAGCGCAACGTAGACGCCATGATAACGCTATTACTGTAATTGAACGCTGTGCTGGTGCGGCGCAGAAATACCACTATTGTAAATGACGCGGCGTCATTTGCAATAGTGGACATGCGTCACGCATCCATGGAGAACTTTCGTGTACGAGAAGTACTTTGGACAAATTTACTACTTACTTGATAACTTAACTTATTTCTACTAGGACTAGCGTTTGTCCAGTGTTGGGTTCAAAACAGACACACAAGAATGGTGTAAAAATTTAAACATTTATGCTGGGTTCTAATAACTTTCTAACTAAATACTAATCTACACCTTCTTTTACTAAACATAATATTTTGACAGATATCGCAAAAAATCTACCGTTACCAAAAGAAACTGTAGTTCTGTTACTGAAACCCGCTATTAGTGAATTTAAGCGACTTACCGGATGTAACAAGCTGATTGACTTCGTCACCCGAGGGCGGAGATATTGAATGGCCACTTAGTAGGTTCTCACATGGCTGCAATTAAAAAGGAGAAATGATCAGTTAATTCAAAAATATCGACTTTAAAATAATTTGAACTAATACAAAATTAAAATATAAAGTCAAACTATTAAGTAACTAATGACCGGTTTCAATAACATAACTAAGTACCGACAGTTTTCCTCGGTGACGGTAGATTTTTTACATATTTTGTATAGTTATCTGTCAAAATATTATACCAAGTTAGCAAAAGTGTAGATAGATAAGTTATTGAAACCGAGCATAAATGATAATCATACCTGCATCGTATTCACCCCATTATGAGGAGTTTGATCATAGTTATTACAAAAGTTGGTCGTCTGTGGCCAGTAATTAGCTTGATATTGGTACGTAGGTTGCATCTGAAATAAAAAAAATAATTAAAATGAGTTTTTTTTTAAATTACGACTAAAATAAACTCAGAGCTTAAATATACCTATATTTAATATTACCTGTTGATAATAGACATGGTTATGCGCCAATTGTTCATGGGTAGGCTCGTAATTACCAAAAATATTTTCTTCAAGAACCTGCAACAAAATCACGATATGAATTAATAATTCCAAATAATAAATGTAAAATTTCAATTTCAAAACAAAATAATTTATTTGTTTTATTATGTTTTTAACTTACCGAAGACTGAGGCACCGGCACCGGCGAGTTTTCAAAGAAATTCAAAATTTCTTGCGGCATTTTTAATTCTGATTAATTTTCAAGATAAGACAAGGATGGGACACGCTTCGGAAGCACTTGTTCCCACGGAATTGCACTATGCAAATAATCTTATTTTTCAAATGTTCCCTCTTATATGTTTTGGCCAGTGCCAGGTAGCCCTTAATTAATCCCCACTCAATATTCGCTGTCCTATACTAGTGATTAACCCTTATCTATATTCTATTGTATTCCGATACCAGGAAAAATATAAAGAACTTGGATATTTTCTCTAATTAATTTGTTATTTGTGAACTTTGGAGTTTTGGTAAAGAACTATGTTTGACAAATAGATCAATCCCAATCCCCTCCCAATCCGTTGTAACCATTTCATTTGTTATTGGTAAGAATTAGTTTAATACCTATGTACGTACATTATTTAAAATTGTATAACTTAAGATGTTTTATAATTCGTGCAATCACCAATACTATTCAAACATAAAAAAACAATTGGTTTCTGATATTATGGGTATTATATTTGACAGAAAATAAAGCATGCCATTCAAGAAAATGGGAGAAAAATTGTTTGAAAAACGTTACGTGATGAGTTTTTAAATATCATGAAAAATAGTATTGTGAAAATATTGTGACTTGAGTAAATTAAAACGAAGCGTGTCAATTTAAATAAAACATTCTTTTTCCTTTTATAAGAATATAATATTATAAACTGCAATGCAATATGTACTATGTTTGTAAAGTAAAATGAAAAATAAACATTTTCAATATGGCTTTATTTGGTTTATTACAAGATTACAAGAGTGTAGGTACCTATGTAAAAATATTTTTATTTATGGAAAAATATCATGATTTTCGGATTAAACACAACGTTATTTACATACATAATAGTTTATTTTTATTTCTTATTGAATAACATAAAATAATTATTTGTATATTAGAGGTTTAACGATTAACTATTTTACAGATATGTCCTATAATCAACATAAGAGTAACGAAGTACCTATGAAATTCAAACATTGATAAATATAGATATTATTTAACAAGCATTTCGTTTTTGAAATATTTACAAATAGGCGTTCAGTATAGGATTTAGGCATGTTTTATAAATAACAGTAAATATTTAAGTGAATAAATTTAATATTAGAGCAGAGAATGAAAATAAAAAAGTATAAGTACCAGAGATAGATATTGGTTTGAAATTTTATTAATAAAATTTATTATATAGGTACTGATGACGTATTTGGTTCAATAATCTTTAAACTATGCAATTGCAAACATACAATTAAATTTAAATAGAGATTTAAATGAAAAATCTCTTGAGGAAATCATTGAGAGTATATATTTACAATTGTGTAAAAAAATAAATATTAATTCATTGAAAAATAACTTAATTCAGATTCCGTATCAGAAAATTGACTGCTACTACTGTAGCTGTTGTTATGAGGAGAATATGAACAATTTACAACGTTATTAAGACTTTCTTGGTTCGACGTATACGCCGGCAAAATTGGGTACTGATATTCTACATGTCCTGCGCCAATATTCGAATAAAGATACTGTGAATTTGAACTATCTGGTACCTGGTTTGGTTGTTGATCATAAACATAGTTGTTTGGCAAATAGCATAATTCAGTTTTAATTTGATTGGCATAATATGCAGGCGGCGTTGCAGCAAACCGCGTCGCGGTGGTGTACTCAAACATTAATTCAGAGCGTAATTTCTTCTCCTTCATTCTTCTGTTCTGGAACCATAATTTTACATTTCTTTCTGGAATGTTGAGGGAAATAGCCAAATTTGTCTTCCGAGCCGGGTCTAAGTATTTCCCGGTACTATAAGCTGCCTCCAGTTCGTTCACTTGCATAGCTGTATAGCATGTTCTGTGTCTTTTTTTTATAGTGCGGTCTGAAAAACGAAACATAATAATTTTGTATGTTATACTGAGTCTTCTTCCTTCTTACCCTTTGAGTTTGATAAGTAGTAGTGGTAAAAATTAACGTACAGTATACAGTATTTTATAAAAACATTTGCATGCCTGTGTATCCCCATCTCTAGTATGACGCGTAGTTTCAATTGTTTGGCGGAATTATTTTAGAACAAAATAAGTGACATTTCTCCTCTATCGGTAATGTGCTCGATGGAATATAATAATACTTTGTTAAGACTATTGTTGTAACAGACTGATAACATGGTGGACTTGTGAACTGAAAACATTTTTATGTTCTGCCTTAGACTTTTATTTTTTTTAGTGATATAACAATGTACCTTACGGTCTATTCTCATACCTACCAAACATAAACCAAAGAAAACATAAAAATCGGAGGAGTGCGACCACAAAAACCGTGTCAAATCTAGATCTATAATTACTGGCGTTTATATATCGCCACCGAATCGACTGAGGCGAGACCAAAAAAATGGCACCAAATATGCGACTAATGTATATGTCGCAGGCGGATAGTAAAACAAGCCGTTTATAAACGGCTAGGCGAATTGTAGTCTATGAGAGTGACAAGTGTCAAAAATTCCACTCCGCTTGGTCATAAAAAAATAACCTGAGCCTCATGATCAATGAACAAGCGATCTCCATTTGATGTACGGACTTTTCTTCTTCTTTAATTAAATAATTGGCGATCGCGACACATAAAGATTACGCATGGCGCCAATATCAAGTGAAAATGTCTTCACTAACCGACAATTGTACGGTAGAGTTTAAAATGGAGTCTCTCAATACGAGATTTTGCAACAAGAACTCGGGAGAAACTCCATGTACGGACTCATATTGATAGAATCTACTACGGTTTTATCAACAAATGGTTTTATTTAGTTAACAATTCTCATAAATTACAAACCGCCTAGCCGCTAGTTAAACAGCAGTTGCAGTTGCCTGTATCTATGTACAGTCAACAGCACGTCGAGCTATACAAAACTGTTAAATTTCTCCAAACGATTTCCAACCTAAGACTATTCAATATAAAGTGCATAATCGATTGGGAAAATTTGACAGTTTGTGGTAATCCAACGTGCTGTTGTCTGTACACGCTTTCCTATATCTATATTTTGTACTATACAGGATGGAATTTCGTTATGCCACCTGAAGGGAAAGTACTCTTAATACTGTAGATAGAAAATTTTACTCAAAGGAAACATTCCTTTATTTTTGAATATAAAGAAAACTGCTTTCAAAGGTTTTCGAAAATTCGCTTGCCACACCCGGGAGTCGAACCAACTAAAATCTGTTAAAATTACACTATGTACTTTTATTGCATCGATCGTTAGGGTCAATTATTAAGACGTAATCTCTGTATAAAACTTGATAAATTAAATGAAAGGAAAGCCATGAAACCCTTAATTATTTTATATATTTATATAAAATGGTAAACTAACTAATTAGTTGCTCTGGGCTCTGGAAATGGGCTGCATTCTCTTGAATACACAAATTTATTCTTCTAACAAATTCATTCATTTTAATGTACTTATAAATGACGTCAATGATAATTATTAACTACTAACATGACTAGCAGATGGATCTTTGAGTAAAAGTGCTTTAACTTGACCCATTGAATTTATAAGTCCTTTTTCATGGCTTTGCTTTCATTTCAATCATCAAGTTTGTTGAAGAGATTTCGTCTTTATAAATGACCCTAACGATCGATGCAATAAAAGTACAAAGAGTAATTTTACAGATTTTGGTTGGTTCGATTCCCGGGTGTGGCAAGCGAATTTTCGAATAATTTTGAATGCAGTTTTCTTTCTTTTCAAAAAAAAAAGGAATGTTTCCTTTGAGTAAAATTTTTTGTCTACAGTATTAAGAATACTTTCCCTTTCAGGTGGCATTACAAAATTCCACCCGGTATACGCTTATAAGTGAAAACCTTTAATTAGTTACTCGTATCTAATTAACCTTTATAATTGTTTTTATTATAAAGCTGTCTTAAAAATAAAATAAAAATATACACGAGATTTTTATATTTAGATTCAAGTCATTAACTTACCTACCAAACCCCCAGGCCAAGTTCCAATGAATGGTCTGTTTTGCCAACATTTTAACTGAAATAAGAAAAAAATACTTGTAAAATTATCATTAAATACTATTCTGAAATTTTAAATACTTTTTATTATTGCAATGATTAAACCTCGTGCTCTTTTTGACTGTGGGAAAGTTGACTTATCGTTTCCTTTTCATATCACGATGTAATAGGTACTTTAGCTAAGCCACATAATTTTCGCTATAGATTTTACGCATACTACACCTCATCAATAATCAATGAATTTGTTACGAAAGTTGAGATGAAAACTAAGCATTCTATGGATTTGCCGTGACAGTGAGTAGGGTAAATTTTTACCCTACTACAGTGCAGAGTCAATTGCAGAGAGGGGAACCAGGAGTGGTGCCAAGGACTTGTGAGCCAAGGTATTAGAGAACCCCTTATCATCCATCAACACACACCTCCACTACCTTGAATTCTCTCTACCCAGCCATGGTGAAGATAATGCCAGCTACTTAGATTTAAGATTTAATCTAAGCAGCTATAAGAATAAAAAAAAAAACTATTTCATTTTCAGGTTTCCAAAATGGGAAAAAATATTTTGTATATTTGTTTTTTGTACAAAAAAGAAATATATAAATATACAAATAAATTTAACATTTTGACAGGATCTAACTAATATCTTAATTGAAATGAGAAAATAGCATGTTGTTGAAAATCCAATATTTTATTACTAAATTCACCTTTTGGTCAAATTAAGTTATCAATTACATTGCTACACAAAGTGATGTGAGCGGTGTAGTTGCATATCCTAAATACAGGGAAATCGTGATTTCAGATGAATCTTACCTCGTCTGTATCCTGGAGAGGCGTTAATCCCGTCATCAACATATTTTGAAACATTTTGATTTATATACAAAAAACGTAACAAGTGAAAAATTACAATACAAGCGAGGTAACTTTTGCAACCTTACATCGATGGTAAATGTAATAAAATATCTACTAATAGAGGGTAGTTCGACTATAGTTCTCATAACATATTTTTATTTATGGTCCCAGTTCTTGGTCAGTATTTTTTCTATGGTTTTGCACTTTGATTGTAGTACTTCTTTATTTACTTCACTATTTTGCTACTTTTAAATATACACAATAAAAGAAAATATGAATTGGATTAAACCAACAAATAATTGCCATATTACCATACCATATTATGATAATCAAATTTTTAAGCAATGAATTCGGTTTTTACAAGAATATATAAAATATGTAGTATTTATAAAGCTACGTGTGAAGAGAATTTGCATGACATTAATGAAAAAATAATAGAAATAATAATATTTAATAATCGGTTGTGTTCTTATTTTCTGCATTATCTGTACAAGCGATCTATGCCTACGCTTAAACCATAGCCAAATTCTTCTATAGCGAAGTAGGTCTGTGATTATACTTAGTGAAAAAGGTCTTGCGCTAAGAATTCTGGAGAGCTGTTCGGTTGTTGTGCAAAGGAATCCAGCTGGATTGAACTGAATGAAGAGAAAAGAAAGAAGTAGAGAGAATATGTTATATACCGTTAATATTGACCATTAAATTGCTTCGCATTCTTACCAAATACATCATTATTAGTTAAAATAAATTTATATACAATGGTCGACTTGTTGGAGGCTTATAGAGTGAGTGTTTTATTTAATTTATATTATTAATTTACAAGATTTTTTAAAGTATTATAATTTGGTGGCCTAAAACTTCTACTGATACCATATACAATATATACAATAATATTATAAAATTTACGGCACCTATGGCGGGTAATTATACCATTGAAAGCATTGATATGATTGGTTGATTTAGCGTTGATGTCAAGTAGAGTGTTTATAAATTATCTAAAGAGAATGAAAATGCCAAATTTGAGTTGGTTACCGTTTACAGTCTCAATACCGAAACAATAATTTTCATCAGTCAGTAGATATAATATTAATTTATTTTAGAAATATTTTGGAGAAATAGAAAGATTTATTGAAGTTGATATCAAAAAATATATTAGTATTAGACTTTGGAATATAAAAAATCGCAATGGGACGTAACCGTACTTGTACGATAAAATCAATTTGATGAAAATTGTGGATTGGGTTCGGTTTGAAAAAAAAAACTACGCCCGTTTATTAAATAAAAAAATGGCAAAAACATAAGTTATGTGCGAACTTACAACTATGATTACTCATTTCTTACCAAGTCTCGATGACTTGATGGGAAAATAATTATTGCTAATAGCTAAAGAGTTGATAAGCTTTGGGCAACTTTGACAATACAAGTGATTAAAATAAACATCTTAATTACTACTATAATAGCGTATTAGAGGTTGGTAACTGATCAATAATCACGATCTACCATCTAAACTACTATTTGTTTTTAATGAGTTCATTTACTAGAGAAGATGCATAATTTTACAAATATTTTTGATTCAAATATTTTGCGACATATTATAAATTTAAAATAAGCAGACAATTTTTTTATATACTTGTGTGCAATTTGAGGTGTGGCCCACTATTTCCTTTTTGTATTCCCATTGATGGAAATACTGAGATTGTTTGTCCCATCCGCAAACAAGTAATATTAAAGTAACATGTGATGAAATATAATCGATCGAAATCCAACTTGAGAGATGGGATAGTTTTTATCTGGATAAGTAGTCATATTTTTTTTACTGTAGATACAATGTTATAGGTCAGTAGTATGAAATTACCACAGCAACGCGTGGCCGGGACAGCTTGTCTTAATATATATAAATTATGTGTCACGTTGTTTGTCCGCGTTGGATTCCTAAACTGCTAAACCAATTTTAATCAAATTTGTACTCCGTGTGCAGTTTGATCCAACTTGAGAGATAGGATAGTTTTTATCTTAATAAGTAGTCATATTTTGTTTACTGCAGATACAATGTTATAGGTCAGTAGTATGGAATTACCACAGCGACGCGTGGCCGAGACAGCTAGTCTTAATATATAATATATAAATTATAGTGGGGCGTCCAGTTGTTTTGTTATTATGTTAAATACAGCTATTTTAAACAAACATGTTTCAAAGCAAATAATGAGGATGGGAACGGTGTTCTCTTTCAAATATAGATATTCCAACTTAAAAAATGACATTTAAATTTTGCCTGTAGGTCTTCAAATAGTTTGATTTGAGAAAATATCCGTGCGCTAATTTTTCTTTTAAAGATGCATGGGCCTACCGTGACGTCATCGTACTCTCCCTCGCTCGAGTGTCGTATGAAAAGGACGTGTCGCGCGCGTAATCATGTTGATTATTTAGTAATGAGATCTATAATTTTACGAAAAAAACTATTTTATTTTTCTCAAGCTCATTATCAAGTGTCGTTAATTCAAAAAAGCAAAGTATTCAAGTATATGAAAATAACAAACTAATCAAGAAAATATTTACTGTTTATTTTACCTGACACATATGGGTTAACAATAAAAAGTAAATAACAATAGATCATTTAGTACGGGGTAGGACGGACCTAGCGAATTTTAGGTGGGAATTAACAATTCCAACAAATATGGGGCAATTCCGTGGGAACGCTTGTGTATTGAGCTGTATTCCAAAAATAACTGAAATAATTGCAATTCCACAATGACTCACGAAATGTGGGATTTCTATGAAAACTTCGGTGATTTGATAAAACAAGACTACCAATTTACTTTATTTCGAATTATGTACTCCATACATGAACGTAATGATCATGTTGGAATTTATAACTCATGTTTTGAATTTGTTGCAGGCTCTCGCAGAGAATAATTTTCACTATTACAGTCATGAACAGACGGCACATAACAGTTATAATGGATATTATCATCAGGTAATATTACATGTATTTAAATTTTAGTTTATTTTGAAGGTAATGAAAATGAATTTCAACTTTTGTTTTTCTATTTTAGATGCAACTTATGCATCAATATCAAGCAAATAACTGGCCTCAGCCTGCAAATTTTTGGAATAATTATGATCGAGCTCCTCCCGAAGCACCGCATGTTATGGTGCAGGTATGAATAAAATAATTTTAAGTTTGACTTTTTATTTTATATTTGAGCCAATAAATTTAACTTTAACACGTATTTTTCTCTAAATCGAACTTTTTCATTTTTAGATGCCAGAATATAATATACAAAATGCTCATTCGGGTGACGAAGCCAATAAGCTTGTTAAATCACGTAAGTACTTCAGTAACTTAATTCGCTAAATATTATTCTAGGTTTTGTGTGTCTATTATAAGCCGAACATGTTTTCAGCTTATATCTAGGTTTCCGAAGGTTTTTTTTATTTTTTGACATTTTTATTTAAATTGATATTTAAAATTACGACTATGATTACTCATTTCTTACAAAGTCTCGATGACTTGATGGGAAAATTATTATTGCTAATAGCTAAAGTGGTGATAAGCTTTGGGCAACTTTGACAATACAAGTGATTTAAATAAACATCTTAATTACTACTATAATAGCGTATTAGAGGTTGGTAACTGATCAATAATCACGATCTACCATTTTACCAGTTTTTTTTTTATTTTTTGGCATACCTAGGTGTTCTAATTTGTTATGTGACATTAAATTTAAAATGTTTACTTTGAATCCTAATACATTGATTTTTTCCCCAGCTCCTTCAAATAACACACGGATTACTAAACGTAAACGCACCAGGACTATGTTCACAACAGAGCAGACTCAAACACTAGAGAGACACTTTAGAAAGCGCCCGTACATTTCTCCAGATGAACGCAAGATTCTCAGCGAAAAACTAGGAGTTGGTGATAAAGTAGTCAAAGTATGGTTCCAGAATCGACGCTTAAAAGAAAAGCGAATTAAAGGAAATGAACTAGCAGAATCATTAGAGAAAGCAGAAGCTACAAATGAGTTTCAAAATAAAATGAGCCATGCCCACAATGTTAATTCAAATGCCAGTAATTTTGATGCTCCAGCAGTATCTGATTTTACCCCAAGTATTCTGGAATCACCAAACGTGTATAGTGAAAATAATATGAAATACTACGAACCTATATCTTCCCCAGATTCTAACCAAGAAATATTAGACTCAAATACTACATTTGCGCCAGTAGATCCTGAAATATCTTTACGAACGTTACTGTGTCTCTAATAAGACATGTAGGCAATTTTGTTATTGCGTTATCCATTGTGATTTTAATAACTTGTTAATATTAAGTTTCAATTATTTAATATTTGTTTTAGGTTCATTTATTTCAATCAAAGTCTAAACTTTTATTGAATTCTCTTCAATTTCTTTTTCTACAGTCTAGTACAGTTCTTTAAAATCGATGTCTATTAATTATTCTCCTTTGCTTTCCATCTATCGTTCTTTGAAAATTCTTTAATGTTCCTATACTTTATTTCATCATATTTAAAGCTATGCCATAATACATAACAGATAATACCATAGTATAACCAAAAATATCTATATTTAATATTAATTAAAAGTTATTTAAGTGATATCTTAGAAGATAAGCAAAAATTCAAATGATTATATAGAATGGCACATTTAGTATAAATCATATATTTTTCACTCAATCTGTATAGTTGTAAATTATACATTTACTTGACTGTTATTATTTATTTTGTATAATGAACGTCTTCTTAGTATAAGATATTTTTTTTAATTTTCAATAGAAAATATAATCGAAATAATATTTATTAAGATATAATTACTTCGTATTTGACATTTGGTTTCATATTCACTTACTCAGACACTTAAACAGTAATTTACTTACAATTATGTAATTGTCATACATATTACCTATGTTTTATCATTTATGTTCCAATTAAATCATGTTAATTAAAAACTTTGAAATTTCATTTCTATCTGAAATTATTATATTTCCTTAATTTTGTTTTTTCATTGCACGGCAACACAGGAGTTATCTTTGTTTGAGCAAATTTCTGTACCATTACTCATTTAGGTATATTGTAGTAAATATTTAAATTAGCTTATATTTTACGATTTTTTTGTGACGAACTACTACAAATTCTCGTGTTATTAAAATTAGCATAAAAGTTTTATAGCCTTGGGTAGTTTGATCAGTAGCGATGTGTATGGTGAAAAATCAGCAATAAAATAATTTAAAGATATAAGAAACGCACACAAGTGTACCCAATACTGTCATATTAATAAGGGTACATATATTTATTAAACAAGCTATATAGTCTTAGAAGAAAAACAAATATTTTTCGGACGTTTTTCGGTTAGGTAAAGATAATTAATAAAAATTTTGATCAACGTTTTTGTATATGGGCTATTTAATCTGTTCGCGGAACTTACTCGAAGTTTGGAATATCCAAACTTCGGAATTTGTATTTATAATATTTCGGATTATCATAGATCCGGAATTTTTATGATTCGGTATTGGGAAATTCAGAATTTTGTAATTCGTGATTGTAACTTTCGGGATTAAGTTTTTCGTATTGATTTAGTATTCTCGATAGCAAGATATACTGACCGACTCCAAAATAAATTGAGAGAAGGAAAAATAATAAAAGGAATCAACGTATTTTTAACCGTTTTAAAAAAAGAGGTTCTCTATTCGCCTGTATGTTGTTTTTTGTACGTTTGTTACGCAATTACTTTTCTCCATCAATTACAAATTGATTTATATGTTTTTTTGTAAGGTAGGTGAGATTTAGCATATAAAAAAATCAAAATAATATAAATACATTTTGATTTGTGGTTCTATATTTTTTGGGTGGTTAGTTCATGTATTCTATTTTTAGCCGATATTTGAAGTCTAAGAAAATTAACCTTAATAAAAACCTACTTGATTAACCAGTTAATAATATATGAATGCAAAATAAAGATAAAAATCCGCCACTTCATGAAGTTCGAAAGTTACGTTTGAAAAGGCTACTAAGCTTGCTAAGGCTATTAGTAGGTACAATATTGCACAAATTATAAAATAACCTATGCTATGTAGTATGAAATAATATGCATAGACTTTAACCAATACTTACAAAAACGCTTATTCCCATTAACCTTCCAAATCAAATATACCAAGTTCTTTACCAAAACACCAAAGCAAATATCAATAACAAACTAATTAGAGAAAATATGCATGCACTAAATTTTTTCCTGGTATCGGAATACAATAGAGAATAAATAGGGATTAATCACTAGTACGGGGTAGCGAATATGGAGTGGGGACTAATTAAGGGCTACCTGCCACTGGCAACAATATATAAGAGGAAATATTTGAAAAATAAGATTATTTGTATAGTGCGATTCCGTGGGAACAAGTACTTCCATAGCACCCTTGCTTTATCACGAAAATACCAGAATTAAAATTCAAAATGGCTCAACAGATTTGGAATTTCTATGAAAACTCGCCGATGCCGATGCCTCAATCTTCGGTAAGTAATTTTATATTTTCAATAAAATTAATAATTTATTTTGTTTCGAATATTACTTTTAAATTTATTATCATGTTAGAATTAATAAATTCACAATAACCGTGTTTTTGTTGCAGGTTCTTGAAGGAAATATAAATTGCAATTACGAGTATAACCATGAACAATTGGCAAATAACAATTATAATGGATATTATCATCAGGTAATATTAAATATATTTAAGGTCTCTGTTTATTTTTGTCGCAATATTAAATAAAACTAATTTCTTAATCTCTTTTTATATCAGATGCAACCTATGCAGCAGTATCAAGAAAACTTTTGGAATAATTATGATCAAACTCCTCCTAATGTGGCGCATATGATGCAGGTATGATCATCATTTAGTTAGGTCGATTAAAATTACAATTGCGTATTTGTTTTAAAATAGATTTTAGGGCTACAACGTATTTGTTTTAAAATAGATTTTAGGGCTACAATTAACTGATTTTTTCTCCTTTTAGATGCAGCCACGTGAGAGCCTGCAAAATGCCCACTCGATATCTCCGCTTTCTGGTGACGAAGCCCATCAGATTGTCATATCTGGTAAGTTGTTTATTGTTTGTTGTATCTGAATAATATCTTATATCAATACTCAATATTTTAATTGTATTTCACAGTAGTTACAAAGTCTTATATCTTAATAATTATCTTAATATTATCTATATTTGAGGTCTAGATGAAAATGTCACCAAAATCTGAAAAAGTTTAATGTTCGTTTGGTAGCTACCATTATGTATAAACGGTGGCATTTGATGTGTGCAATGTATTATATATTTTTATATTCTAATATTTTTTTTTTCAGCGCCTTCAAATTACGCGCCAGTTACCAGGCGTAAACGAGCTAGGACTGCCTTCACAACAGAGCAGACTCAAACACTAGAACGACACTTCAAGAAGCGTCCGTACATTTCCCGAGATGAGCGCAAGATTCTCAACGAAAAGCTAGGAGTTGGTGATAAAGTGATCAAAGTGTGGTTCCAGAATCGGCGCTTGAAAGAAAAGCGAATTAAAGTAGAGGAACTCGCAGAATCATTAGAGGCAGAAATTACAAAGGAGTTTCAGAACAACGTGAGTCAGCTCAACAATATCAACTATAACGTCAGTAATGACTTAGTAGATATTTCCGAATGCATCTCAAGTACTCAGGGATCTCCGACTGTTTGTGGTGGATATAGCGCACCTATATACGAGCCTATATCACCCCCAGAATCCAATGAAGAACCATTAGACATACATTCTACATTTGCGCCAGTTGATCCTGAAATATCTTTACGAGCTCTGTTCTTTACGAGTAAATCTATTTAATAAGATAATTATTTGGGAAATGCTGTTAATGCTTTATCCACTTTTATTTTGTGTGATCTGTAAATATTTAGATTAAGCTATTCATATTCTGAGGTTAACTTGTTTAACTTCAATTTAATTTATTTTTCTACTTTGTCTTGCAATCTTTTGCAAAACTGTTGTTATTATCTCACTTTAACTCTACATGTCTCATTGTTTAACTTATCTTGTTTTCCTATTATAATTTTATTTGTTATTAATTGTAAGTTATTTAAATATTTTAATATGTATATAATGAGCATCGAATAGTACCAGTCTAAATTATTACTTGTGTAATATATATTTTAATGTTGATAATATTGATAAATGTACATATTTTAAAGTAAATGACTTTAATAAAACTGAATGATAATATATTGTAAAAACTCTATGTTTCCTTGATGTGTTTTAAATATGTTGAATAATATTTTATTTCTTTCCAAACAATATTTGTAGTCATATTTTAAATTCTTTATTTAATTTGTAATTATTTTAATTCAATGACTTGAAAAATTATAAATTATCTCACAAATAAAGAATGTAATTTAAAGATATTGAATTTAATTTCTGATATTCCCTATATTCCCTTAATTAGATTTTTATTTTACTCTAGTAACACACAGAAATGACACTACAGCACCTTTTTATTGATAAACATTTCACATTAATGACGCAATTATTGGTGTTTTTAAGACTTTTTGTATTAGAAGTATACATTTGGTACAAACCCTGCCTCAGTTAGACATGCTATGAATTACTTATGTATGTAGTTTTTTTGTTAAACTAAACATACGCAAGCAGTTATTCTTCACAAGAGGTCTTAATAACACAGTCTTCATGCAAACAATTCAATATAAAGTTGTTAATTTATTAAAGAAATTTGATAGTTTTGACAAAAATGATCAGAATATAAGTTTAGATGCTAATAAAAAGCAAATCTCAAAAACTGGTGCTATCATGACTGACCTTGAAGATCTGGGCACAGTGCCCGAGTCATGGGCATTATAATTTATAAATCACGTAATAGTTTTACGGCCGACGACCTGCCTGACATCAAGCCTCCGTAGGAATGCTTTTGTGGGTAGTTTAAAGTTTACTTAACAACTTGGAAAGGGAACGCCTCTTTTTTACTATGAACGCTATGGACATAGCGCATTACGGTGCCGAGATAAGTGTGCTTCGACCTTTACTCGCCACTACGCGTGTGACCCTTTGGTACAGAAACTGCACCAGTCGGCCCCTACGACTCTCACGGGACAAGACGGGATAGTTTCATTCGTGATCGGAAGCTATATCGATAATCCATATGAAAATAGTAGTAATGCGTAGGATAATAGTAGTAAAATCTAAAGAATGAATGTTATGATATTATGTTATTCTAAATCTCTTTAAAAGCTTTGTATAATAATATGAATAATAATGATTATAAGTGATTAATAGGTATGCAGTGATACATCTATGGAACTATACCTAGATCCAAAAGTACTTAAATAGAATACACAATAAAGAACAAAAACATTTTAGAAACTACGCAGACAGTGGTTATAAGTGATTGCTTTTAAATATTTAATCGTAATTTATGTAGTAGGTATTTGAAAACTAAACAAAATGTGTGAAGGGATGACACGAAAGTGTCACCATTCGCGAACGGTCATTAATACACAATGCAAGATTTTAATGACATTTCGGTGAATTAGAAAAAAAGAGTGTGACAACAACAGTTCATAACAAGTTAATAGGATTAATCATAACAAAACCATTTTGAGCTATTTGGTAAAGTTTATCTTTTCCCAGATCTACAAGTACCTTAATCACCCTTAGGTATTGTATTTAAACAATTCTCTCAATGACGCAGAGTGTTCGAAAACAAACGAGTGACATGGATAGTTTTGTTTGTTACCGAAATTTTGTCAACAAGTTGTGAGTTTTAAATTTAAGATTTACCTAATGTATATTTTGTAATGAAACCGAAATATACAAAAACATTGGCTTCAGGTTTTCAAATGTCGGGAGAAACTGAATTTGAATTAGAATGAATAAAAATTTGCACTATTTTTTAAAACAATCTGTGGTGGATTCAATTATAACAGCCCATTTATTTCTTTGACACTATGCTTACCAACTACTTACATGCATGTCATAGTTACTCAAAGTTTTAAATTTTTTCCTTGCAAGTATGCGAGTAGCATTTGTGAGGGAACATAACATGTGCTAGGACTAACTGTGTTACAGAGTTCAGGCGCCCCACCTTGTACGTTGCAATCCCAGAATTACCGAAACAAAAGGAAAGACAGAGTACGCAAAAGAAAATTAATTAACAAGTAAGAATTCATTATACAATGCAATAGCAACAAAGGTTGACATGTTGTACAGTGTACCATCTAAAGTCTAAAAAAGAATACTTGCCATAATCATAAAGTTGTCGTAGCGAGAAACGCTCAAAACTACAGAAAATAAAATCGAATTTACTATTTTATTAACATTTCTTAGGAAATTAAATTAAATAAAAAATAACGTAAACGCGTATTAAATATGTATTGAACTATTTAGCTGATGAAAATAAATAAAAAAATCTTGCGTTTATAAAATAATATTTGGTTGATGAATGGATAACATGTATTTTTCGAAACTGTCATTGTTGTTAAAATCAAGAAAGTCACGGAAATTAGTAGGTCGGAAAACGGTCTTAGTAGTGTACCTAAGTTTCTTACTGTAAAAAGCTCAATTGGTAAAGGAAACGTGAATGGCTTTTATAACTTTTCTACCATTAAAAATATCTCTTTCATATGTGGGGCTGCTGGAAAAGATTTCTAATAGGAATAAGTAGTACCTTTGTACAATTTTCTGTCTATTGTATTGTTCTTTTGTAATTGTTTTGTGTGTACATAAATCGTTAAATAAATAAAAATAAATAAAATAGCTGTTGGGGTAGCGGAAAGAAGTGCATATCAAGTTTCCATACAAACTGAGCTAACAAACTAAAACCGTTACGATTTTCATACAAAAAACAGTAGGTACACTACAGGATCTGTTTATCAACTTTTGTTTCTTGATTCACTGAAAGCTTAGTTACTTTTTGGGGTTGATGTTCCTTTATGTCTTTGTGTAGCAACCTGTAATTATTTTGAGGTACTACATACATGGCCTATACTTCCAGGTATCGTTTTGATGTGCACCCAAATATTACCTAAAGCTCCTCTCAAACCTTTAGAGGATTATGAGCCTGATAGTATGTATCTTATGTATGTATAATAATTATAAAGTAAATAATTAATAAAGAAAAAAGTCTTGCGCGCGAATTCCAGGTGCAACCCGTTCCAAATGGACACAATCAATGGCCTGGTTTACTAAGTCGCTTACCAAAATTAAGCCCAGAGGTCTTGGGTTCGAACCCTCATCATAAAAGCATTTATAATTCGACCCATTGCTGGGACTCAAGGTCTCTCCTTGTCATCGAAGGAGGTTTAGGCAGTAGTCCACCACGCTAGCCCAATGCGGATTGGTGGACGGAGTATAAGGTGATCAATACCCCTTTGCTAATTCATTAGTTGCGACTACCATTACATACTACACCTACGACACCCATTGGAGGTTATGGGGTGATGCTATTCTACTCTGTCCGGATAATATGGCTAAGGGTTTAAGCCGTAGTGGAGTACAAGTTTGCGTTCAGTCTTCTCCTTCTTCGAGGGGTTAACCTGGTAAAGGTTAGTCTGTCAGAGTTCTTTTACTAGTCACGATTTCTGACCTCTTGACTTGTTTTTTACGACTGCTATCTTTCGAAAGCAGTCAGGACCACCAGCTTAACGTGCCTTCCGAAGCACGGAGGTAAATCGAGTTAAAAATTTATGGTCACCCATCCGAATACTGACCGTGAACATGGTAGCTTGGCTTTCGTGATTTCAAACTTCGTGACTTCAAACTAAATTAGTACCTACTAAAATTTATTTAATGATTTTGTTTACATTAAAACGTATTTTATTATTTCAAAATATTTTTAAATAAAATTTCAAAAGCAAGTCTAGTTTCAATTGTTAGTAAGTTAATGAACTTGTTTTTACCTGTTACATTGAGTGTTATTACGAGAGACTAATTAGTGAAGTATTGTAAAGGGTAGGAACTTTGGAGAGGGAGATAATGAGGAATTACCTGGGCATGCTAGATAAAATTGCAAACACTAAAAATTTGCATTATTTGTGTACTGAATTTGGGAGTGTGTAGTATTCCTGTTCGTTGACATTTTCAAGTGCATGTGGAAAAAATTTAGTGCGCGTGTTTCAAAATGTTTGAAGAAGAGTGGAATTTTATTCAAAACGCTTCAGATCTTCTGCCTGTGGTAATTTATATTTTTCCGTTATTTATTTTTATTTTTCCATTTATCAATACATTCAATATTAGCGCTCCGGCCGCGACTTTGTCCGCGAATTATTTATTGCAATAAAATAGTATAGCCTATTTTACTCAGTACACTGCAAAAAGTAGCATTCTAACAGTGATTTTTTTTTTAAATATTATATCAGTCGTTTCCTATTCATTCCAAACATTCAAATCTTTCCTCTTTATGATGTTAGTATAGATTAGTATAGGTATTGGAGAATTGTGACTTTACCATTAATGCGCACCAGTGTTGGTTATAGGTGACAGGCTGGCAACCTGCCAATATTTTGGGAGGTACTGTATGGCCCATACTGCCAGATATGGCTTTATGTGTAACCAAAAATGTCACTTCAAGCTCTGCTCAACCGCTTTTAGGATTATCAGCGTGATTATATGTATGTAACACTGCTCAATAAAGCTTTGGTAAACCTACCCTGGACTGACCAAGAAGAAAGTTGCTTTGTTGGCGAAATATCAATAGCATAGCTTTAATCTGCGACATCTTCACAGAATTACAATTTTACTTTTAATAAAGTTTAAATTACAATAAAAAAATCTAGTTATATAATATTTCTATTCTATTCTTAATTAATGGCGTCGCGATACGTACGCGTTCCGTATTTTGCCAATGTCAAGTAGAAATGTTTCTAAAGGAACAATAAATTTTACTGTACACTGAGTTATAAAATGGAGTCTCTCAACACGTGGTATTACAATAATAACTCGGGAGAAACTCCTTTATAATATTTACATGGTAATGTCTGCTGTTACAGATACCAACGCAAAGTCCTAACAGTCAGCCGGCAAACGCCAATCATAATAATGATTATTACGTGCAGGTAATTAACTGCAGTATACTTTTTATGTATGAAATAACCAAAAGAAAAATTGTTAAGAGATTTGAATTTGAATCGAAATGTTTTGTTACAGCGACCATCGTGCATGTACGCCCAGTATGAAGGTGTTCAGAACGACTCTTTGTCACAGAATTCACCAGCAAACAATTGGAATAATTTTCAAGGAGTTCCTTCAACATCTTTCATGCCACAGGTAATTTAATATCTTCAGTGCTACTTTTTGTGAAATTGAATATATTATTGCATGTATATTATTTTAAAAATGTAGTTATTATTCTCTCGAATATTGTAGATGTATAGACATATTTAAATGTTGTGTTATTTTATTTTAGATTCAAGGTGCTACCATGCAGAATCCACAATCAAATGGCAGTTACAAAATGAAACGTAAACGCGTCAGAACTGCTTTCACCACGGACCAAACAAACATTTTGGAGAGACGTTTCCAAAAGCGGCCGTACATTTCAAGTGACGAGCGCAAACTTTTGAATGAAAAATTAAATGTTGGCGACAAAGTCATCAAAGTGTGGTTTCAGAACCGACGTCTTAAAGAGAAAAGAATTAAAGAAGAACAAATCGCCGAAGCTCAATCAGCGGCAATGTTCTTTAACAATTTTACAGATGATACGAATCCAAATATCAATTTGAATGTTGATTCCAACAACACAAATGGATTCAATTTTCCTCTGTACATATGTAATAACTCTTCGAACAATGATACAACTAGTAATCATAATCTACATGTTAATAACATGCATGCTTTAAATAACGCCATCAGCATACCAAATAATGAGAGTACCGCGGTCTTCCAACCTCTGTCACCGCCAACTTCCAACGAAGACAATAATTTGGTGGAAGATGATCCCTTACATTCGATATTGAATGCTGTAATAACTTTGGAAGATTTTATGTGAAACTCTTTTAACTTTGCGTAGATTTAATTTATGAGATATTTATTTGAAACCTTTGTACTTTCATAATTTTATATCTGTTGTTTAGCTTCGCCAATTGTAATATTTAGTTTATATTTTGTATTCACCTGTAACACTTCTAAAATGTTAATATAATTTATTAAAATTTAACATTCACTAGTTTTAGGATTTGTAATTACAATTAGTTACAATTTATCTCTAAAATTTATTAAATTGTTAATAATGTAAGGAAAATGTATATTAAATTATGTTAATTTTTATATGAAGGTTAAAATAATAAAGTTATGTACTTCTTAAAGTATGGTTTTTTACACTTTCAACCAATTCTATTTTTATATAAGGACATTATATACCTAACTCAAAATATTTCGCTAGCTGTCCGGCCACAAGTAGATGTAGTTAAAAATTGAGAATTACATCAAGATAAAAACTATCCTATAGACTTAGTTGGAAACGGTTTGTAGTTTCCGAGATTGGCCCAAACAAACAGATAGACAAAACAAAATGCGATTTGAAGGTTTTGTTACCATGCGAATAAAGAAATAAGTATTTATTTCCAAATAGCATTCAGACACTACAATTCTATTTATATGTATAGATATACATTAAACAGTATAGGCTATGGAACAGCTGGCGTCATCTCCATGAGCGACAATCGCGGCGATTCTGAGTAATAAACGTCGCTATACTATTATTATTGCCGAGTGGAGAGATACTCAGAAACATGCTCACAACTTATAGAATTTAGTGGTACGGCGATTATATCGTCGCGATTGACTCGTTCGTGGAGGTGACCCCTTATGGGGACTAAAGAACTACTACAGTTTTATTGTTGTAAAATGTGAAGTAAAGGCCTGCGCAGACGACTACGGAACTTTTGTCCGCAGAGAGCCAAAATCCGCGAGTCATCAGAAAAAATGTCCGCCGAGATCTGACGCGGACTAAACGTGTGAAAGATACAGAATATTCACCATGTGTGTGTATCTTTAGCGAACAAATTTTGTTAGTCGGGAGTTTGAAGAGGGTGCTATGGAAACAAATATTCTAAGATTAAGTTGTGTTGTAATTTAGTTTAATCCTGTCGATGTTCTCAGTTGTTTGGGGGGCTTTTTGTACGCTGTAAGTCTCTCATGCGTTATGCCAGGCAGGTGTAAGCGATCTATTTTGACGGACAAAACAGACCGTGGAAAAAAGTCCCTCGTCTGGGCAAGCCTTTATTTTCATATTTTTTCATTATTCATTTATTTTCTATATTATTTTATTATGCAGGGTTTTCTTTTTAAGGTCCTTCTCCATAATGAAATGTTTTACACTTGGGAATAATTTTTAAACAATATAGCTAGCAAACAAGATTATTGCTCGCCTGGTGGAGAGACACTCAGAAATAGATAAGGTAAGGGGCCACCGTCTCCCATAGACGATAGAAAAAATTAGGTATATCTACAGTAATTTTTAGAGCTCCGTACCCAAAGGGTACGGGACCCTATTTACTAGGACTCCGTTGTCCTTCCGTCTGTTGCCAGGCTGTATCTCATAAACCGTGATGGTTAGACAGTTGAACGTTTCACAGATGATGTATTTCTATTGTCTCTATAACACGACACACTAATAATTAGAATAAAATAAACATTTAAGGGGGCCCCCATACAACAAACGTGATTTTTTTGTTTGTTTCTGCTCGGTATTGATAACGGCAACAGGTAGGCGCTTGAAATATTCACAGAATATTTAGTTACATATTCACTTTAAGAACAAATAATTGAATTAAAATAAAACAAATATTTAAGGGGGCACCCTTATAACAGACATGATTTTTTTGCCGTTTTTTCATAGATAACGGTACGTAACCCTTCGTGCGCGAGTCCGACTCGCACTGGCAGTTTTTTTTCTAAATTAACATTACCAACAAACCCTTAGTGTAATGTTATGTCCTATGGATTCAAAACGAGTAGCAGACCCCTTGTTTGGATTAGGTACATATATGACTCTTATTGTGTTTACTTTGATTTAAGAATCATCATCATCATCATCATCACAGCTTTTATAATTCGACCAATTTATAGTACACAAGGTCTCTCCATGTCAACCACCAGAAGGAGGTTTAGCCAGTAGTCCACCACGCTTGCCCAATGCGGATTGGTGAACGGCTCAGATCATAATAATTAAAGGTGGACGGAGTATAAGGTAATCAATACCCCTTTGCTGATCGCCTTCTACGACACCCTTTTGGAGATTATGAGGTGATGCTATTTTACTTTGCCAGCATAACATGGGTATTGATGGATATATGATTTAGGAATATACAATGCAAATTCTTAATGACTCTTAATGAAAATTATTGTATATGAAAAAAGTGATTTAATGATTTGTATGTGATTTAGTGACCCGCGCACAAACAAAACATATAATATGGATAGTTTTGTTGGATAATGAAGTAGTTCGTCAATTATTCTGAGTTTTAAAAATCCGGCGATTGAAGTAATACAATAAGACCAATGTTTTTGTTTTTTTTCGAATAAAGAGTATGATGATGAAAGTGTCGGCTACAAGTATGTTGTAATCGTACGTAGTCATAGTAGTCCGCATAAATATTTCTTATTAACCTAACAAGAAATGCATAGGTGGTCTACTAACTTAAGCAAAAAGCTCTACCAATAATGAAAAATAACATGTTCAGTCGGAAAGCGTCGGTGGTGTAGTGCGTAAGAGCGTCGTCCCTACCCGGGAGGCACTGGTTCGATCCACGCCACGTACCAATGTGTTTTCAAATTTTGAATTCATATGTACGTTTAATCGACGCTTTTACGGTGGAGGAAAACATCGTGAGGAAACCTGCACACACCCATGAAGAAATTCTTAGGTTGTGTGTGAAGTCGACCAACCCGCACTTGACCAGTGTGGTTGACTAAGGCCTAATCGCCCCTAATGTGGGGTAGGCTCGAGCCCCACGGTGGGGACATTATATGAGCTATTGATGATGAACATGTTCAGTGCCGTGAGCGTGATTCCATTAGGTAAGTCTTGTATGCAAGTATAACGTCACATTGGCGTACAAGTTGCTTGCATTGGAAACATGTTTTTTTTAAGAGTGTGCAAATTGCATGCAAGAAGAGATGTTCAATAATTGAGTAGGGCAGGGTATAAGACGTGCTGCTGTGGTAAGTGCTTCTTGTCGAGTTATTATTGAGATAATATATTACCGATTGAATAACAAAAGAAGCATCGTCGTCGGCTTATTCAGTGGTTTCAAAACGGGATTCACAGTGAAACTAACTTTGCGCGTTAAATTTTAACGTCACTTGAATAAAAAATTTATAAGTTCAAACTACTTTCAATGCACTTAAAAATATCAACTATATAATAGGAATACTTAACACTCCCAAAGCACTAATGTTAACTGTTCACTAATTTTAATAGTTCCTACCGCTTACAATAGTACGCTCATTATTACTAACCTCTCGTTATAATACTCAAAGTAACAGGTAAAAAGAAATCCATTACCTTAATTATTTTTATATCAGGTGAAATATACTTAATCTCTCGCGCATTAATATTTTGCTCCCTTGTAATATGTGTATTGTTGGCCGGCATTTTATTATTAAAAATATTTACTCCACTAGAGTATTCTTAAAACTACAATAACCCAATTTCCATTTGGAAAGAAAAAAATAAACAACATTTAAAAAGATAAAAAACTCTATTTATTACCAAAGAAATAAGGCTAAAATAATAATATTAAAATAAACAAATTATTTGTGTATTTATAACATATTTATGAAAATATTGATTGGTAATTATTTGCGATAAAATCTTACACTAGTCAAAATATAAATAAACAAAATAATTTGTTGATCGGTATCGGATCGGTATTTTCCTATCAATATAAATACGAAAAATACGTTAGATTATTACAAATTTAAAACGATTTTATATATTAACACCTCTATAAGGAATTTAAAATCACACATAGGTATCTCAACGTAATCAATCACATGATTAAGAAATTTTACACAGCTATAAACGTATTTGGAATTAATCTTCTTATACTCGCGCACAAATGCATTCTCCCGATACTCGCGGACGGTGTCTCTGACCGACCAGCCAAAAATTCGTTATTATCTCAAAAAATATCAACACTATGAGTTTGCGGAACAAAATTACTTTAAAACTATATTTTGTTAATTTATATTGTTTTTAATTTAACAATGATGTTATGATTGAATAAAAAACTTAAAAAATATATTTCTTTTTAGTCGCAGGCGCAGTAAGAACAATGTTAAAACAAATGACGAAGCTATCAAAAACCACACACTCATTCCTCATTATTACAAAACGTGGATTAAAGCTAATCGTGGTTTAAAACTGATGCTAACTCTGTCTTTCATTCAACAAATAAAAGTGACAGCATCAGTTTTAAACCATGACTAACTTTAATCCAAGCCCATGTCCAGGCGATAGTGTTTATGTTTCTCGAGATAATAATGAATTTTTGATTTGTCGGTCTGATAGACCAACATGCGAGTAAACGAAGGTTAAATAAGTGCAAAAGTGACTTATTTCTTACTTCAGACTTAATCATTATTAAAGTTGATTGAGCAAAACCATTTTAAATTTACCAAAAATAAGGAACTTATTACGTGTAAAGGGCTAATTATGAATGCATTCGGCCAACTTTTCCAAATTCAGATTTTTCGGGAGTATATTATCTATAGCATTAACAAGTATACTCATAGCTTTTTCATCTAAAGTGACGTATCCATCCTCATTGTGATTGCACATCAATATTTCAATGTATGCGAAGTCCGAAGATTCCTTTTCCAGTTGGCTTGGATCAACATATCGAATCAGTTCTGGAGAGAAGTTGGAGTATTGAGATTTCTCACGTCCTCTCTTCTCTGGTCGGTTTTGGTATACGCCGCTGTAGCGTTGACTTGCTTGCCTGCCTGTCATAACCCGTCTACTGTCCACAGCACTGCTGAGCTCTCGGTGTCTTGTTTCATTTGTGACATTTTTGTAGCTGCCATTCAAGATTTGCTGATCTGGAATTAGAAGAGTTAAGATCTTACCAAAGTATAAAATTCGTAATAGTCTCGGTGGGGACATTATATGAGCTGTTGTTGATGATGATGATGACATCATTTATTTACACCTACTGGCAAAAAATATTAATTCAATAATGTTTCTTCATAACAGCCTTTATAGTTCGACCCACTGCTGGGACACAAGACCTCTCCTTGTCATCGAATGAGGTGGAGTATAAAAATGATCACGCTCACACCAATTATCTAGCCCAAAGTAAATATCATTAAGAAATTGTGTTATGGATACTAGTTAACGGACATATTTAATATACATAATAATTTTAGGTATTTTTATAAATAAACTTAAATAAATATGAAAACAACCATGACTCGCAAACAAATATTCGTATTCGTCACACAAATATTTGCCGCTAACGGGATTCGAACCCGAACCGCTTGATGTGTTGGCAGCTATACCTACTGACCACTACATCACGACGTCGTCACAAGGTTATAAGGTGATCAATAGGTACCCCTTTACTGGTCCATTCCATTAGTCGCTTTCATATGATCTGAGGTCGCGTTCTACGACACCCATTGGTGGATATGGGTTGATGCATCCTATTCTGCTGGCGTCTCACGTCTAATAATATTTTTGTATAATAAGAAGAGTACATCGACCACCTCTGCTGCTGGTCCCGGCTGCTGTCGAACAATATCAGTCGTTCTCAAGAAGGGTTGGGGTAAATATTTTCTATTCTTAGACTATGTTAAATTTCTTCTTTATTTCTATTATACATATAAGTATCATTCCAGATCAAATGGAAGGAAGAATTGCTATTATAAAGCTGATTTTTTAAATTATAGTTTTATAAATTTTCTATACAACTATTATTATCGTTTGTTCTTCTATTTATACTAATATTAAAAAGCTGAAGAGTATGTTTGTTTGATTGAACGCTATAATCTAATTAACTACTGACTCAAATTGAAAAAAATCGGAAGTGGTCTCCCCTTGACTATCTCGTATATCGGAAACGACTCAAAAGTTGATAGAAAGCCCATCCCAGTACCGACCACGCACTTGGTTGCTTATCTTTCGTGATCGACGACTCAAAAGTTGATAGAGACCTTATATTTTGATATCATACATGCATGTTAAATTTGGTTGCAATAAGTCATAGCATACTCGAAGCTCGAAGCTAACGCACAGACACACACACAGACATAATTCCAAAAACGGTATTTTTATCCGTCAAAATCTCGAAGTCGAATTTTTTGACGATTACAAGACTTCCCCTATACTAACTACGTATACGAGAAAGTAAAAATATTTTTGTATTGGATAGTCCATTTATCGAGGATAGGCAACTGACTATAACAAGAGCGAAGCCGCGGGGACCACTAGTCTAACATATTATTTTTAATTTATGTAGTTGAAAGAGTAAAAGTGTTAAATTTTCACAAAATTAGGCTGCATAAATACGAAAACTCTTTATTAAACAATGCCCCACAAAAAATATTTTCATAAAAGAAATTGCATACTTACAGATAATATTATTGACTTGTGAATGGTCCGGTGTATATCTTCGCAGATTCGCATTATTCCCGGAGGTTTGTACGTTGTAAGAATATGGCGTCATTTGTCTGTGAGAGCTCTGTAAAATGAAATGCATATCATTACCTGTGCTAACTATACATTTATTTCACTGCAAAAAGGCATGAACCTGATTTTTTAGAGGAAAATGACCTTGACATACAAATAAGAGCAGTAATTTAAAATTGGAATAGCTATGTTTGTGCTCGGATTTTTGAGGAAGACTAGTGAAATGTCAAATGTCGTTAGCAATGTTTTTGTACTACCTACCCTCCATTTGTTATGAAAACTTTTTTTATCGTTTAAAATCTGAAACAAATTACCAAAGAAGCTGTTGAGTCCAGCAAAGAAATATTTTTTTCATATACATTTTAAAACCTTTTATATTGATATTGATAAACTTTCATAATAAATTTAAAATACTTTTGAAGTAAAACTTCTTTAGGCGCGACTAGGGGGTAACTCAGATTTTTCTAACGGAAGTAACGCTCAGTATTCTATAGTCTGTGTAGTTTCCGCTATTTAAAAATAGTAATTTCGATTGGTCGTAAGTACCTGTCATATTTTTTTTTTTCAGTTAAAATTTAATCATTTCAGTGATCTACGTCAAAGAAGTTTTACTTCAATCGCGCGTAAAGGTTACACGCACACAATTTTTTTATTTATTACAATGGCGTTTGTATAACAAATCACTTAAAGATGTATCTAGTTTTTTTGCATGTAGTAGCGAAATATTCGTTTTTGAAATTAAAATTAAATTATTTATTGTTGACACTTATTTCAAAAAAAACTTTTATAAAAAATGCTCACGCATAGAAGGTATTGATAACAAGTTCTAACTGGCAATCCAATGGCGTCAGTTGAATTTATTTTAATAATACAAAAATTGGAGATCCTTGGCCTATGTCCAACAGTGGGCGTCTCTCGGCTAAAATGATGATGATGAATACGAAAATTTTATCAGAGTGAATTTTGTCCAATGAAAGTGGTGTTATTTTAGTCCACAAGCATACGTTTTGACGTAATTAGAAATCCTTGAAATAAAGGTTTTCTGGCATGAATGACTCGAGGATTTTATAGTTGTTTTGTACCACCTTATATTCGTATTCAACAAATATTCGTATTCATCACACAATAATTGCTGCTACCAGTATTTGAACCACCAAGACGGCGTCAAAACAGTGTTTTAATTAAAATCAAACATGGCTGGTAGCCAAGGTACGATACAGAGGAATAGCCGCTCGAATTTGGGGCGCCTAAACTGGAGGAGCACGTACTTACCTTCACCTTACAGAAGAACACAGTCAAATTTGTGATGTCGTGTTTCTGTTGGTGAGTAAAGCTAGCTCGACGGGGTAGGGCTACGGTGTCTGTTTACTACCAGGTAGGCCGTATACTTATCTGCCAGCAAAATAACATAAAAAACAATGTTCACCTGTGCGATAACTGAGCCATGTGTTGCAGAGTACAGATAGGCTTTCCAGTCTTCGATGGAAGCACTCTGCCGCCATTTTGTGATCTCAATACGGTCTCTTATTAGCTGATTTTCGGAATACAAACACGATGGTCTCTGAAATAAAATATATACACACATATAATCACGTGCACAATACCAAAAGGGGTCAAGCAGAGCTTCAGGCAACATTCGGTTACACACAAAGCCACGTCTGGCAGGATGGGCCATACAGTACAATACAATAAAATATAAACTTAACGAAATAAAAATTGGAGCTTGAGTCTTGACAAATGATTTCAAAATAGAAAATGTGGCAGTAAATATAAAGTGAACAACTTATAAAATGGAAATTCAACACTGTTACAAATAAATTATTTTTAAATAAAAAAAGCCGCCTTCAAAACTTAAACGGAGAAACATTTTTTTTTATAAAAATCTAAATGTTTTTTGAGGTCAGTCCCAAATGTAAGTCCCAACGTTTATCCCAAATATTGAGGTTGGCACAGACCTCGAAAAAGCATTTAGATTTATGTAAACAAAATTTTTATTTCTTCGTTTCTAGTTTTGAGGATAGATTTTTATAAAAAAAAAAAAAAATGTCCGTTATCTAGTATCCATAACACAAGTTCTTAATGATACTTACTTTGGGCTAGATAATTGGTGTGAGCGTGGAATTATATTATTATTATTATCTCCTTTATTTTTTTTTTATTGAAAATTAAATCATTTTTTGCTTTTTAGTGTTTTAAGTAAGTATAGAAATTTTCAGGAAACTATCTCGAGGTCTTTTAGACATACAAGTGATAAGATTACGATATCATCGATGCCAATTAAATAGGCATTATTAGAGATAACTCAAAAACTACTAGCCAGATGTCGATCAAATTTGAATGGGACCACATGACAAGTATCAGCGTCCAAAGGTTACAAGAATCTTCTAAATCTACACCTAGTCTGGACCTCCCTGAGTTCAAAAATACCGTTTTTGGAATTATGTCTGTGTGTGTGTCTGTGCGTTAGCACGATAACTCGAGCATGCTTTAACTTATTGCAACCAAATTTAACATGCGTGTATGACATCAAAATATAAGGTTTCTATCAACTTTTGAGCAGTCGATTAAGAAAGTTAAGCAACCAAGTGCGCGGTCGGTATTCGGATGGGTGACCAAAACATAACATGCATGTATGACATCAAAATATAAGGCTTCTATCAACCTTTGAGTCGTTTCCGGTATATGAGAAACTCAAGGGGAGACCACTCCCCATTTTTATCTCAATCTACCGTAAAAAAAATATTCTAGCTATTCTATTCTTAATTAATAGCGTCGCGATACATGACAGTTACGCATTTTGCCAATGTCAAGTGAAAATCTAATTACAAAAACTTAAACTTGTTTTATTAAATCATCAATTAAAGTAAGTAACAAAAATTGCAGGGTAAATTTGAGTTAAGGGAGTCTCTTAACACGTGTTTTTACAACAAGAACTCTGCAGAAATTCCTATAATTTTTTATACTATACTATTAGGTTGGGGAAAAAGTCTTTTCGCATTATAGTATGTATAAACTTGTAATAAAATCTCTTTGGCTATACTATTTGTATCTGGCTGGTTTTTGTATCATTGAAAGTTTAAATTTTAAAAAACATAATTCCAAATTCATATTAGGAAAATGTGTGATTTTCATTTGTTTTTCGTACCGCCAAGATGAGTGAATCTAATGAAGAAATTCGATACATTTTAAAATTTTACTACAAAAAAGGTAATAATGCAACGCAAGCCGCGAAAAAAATTTGCGATGTTTATGGACCTAGTGCAGTGTCTATGAGAGTAGCACAAATTTGGTTTAAGCGTTTTCAATCCGGAAATTTTGATGTCAAAGATGCACGTCGCTCTGGTCGCCCTATTACAGATAAAATGGATGCCATTTTTTAAAAAGTGGAGCAAGATCGGCATGTCAGTAGTTACGACGTAGCTGAAGAACTGGGAATTGACCACAAAACAGTTTTGGCGCATTTGAAAAAAACTGGGTACACAAAAAAGCTCGACATTTGGGTACCTAACGAGCTCACTGAAAGAAACCTAATGAACCGTGTACTCATTTGTGATTCTTTATTACGACGTAATGAAACCGAACCATTTTTGAAGAAGCTGATAACTGGTGATGAAAAGTGGATCACGTACGACAAGAACGTGCGAAAAACGTCGTGGTCAAAGGCCGGTCAGGCTTCACAGACTGTGGCGAAACCCGGGTTAACTCGCAACAAGGTGATGCTGTATGTGTGGTGGGATTGGAAGGGCATTATTCATTATGAGCTGTTACCACCAGGCAGGACCATCGATTCTGAACTCTACTGCGAACAACTGATGAGATTAAAGCAAGAAGTTGAGAGAAAGCGGCCGGAATTAATCAACAGAAGGGGTGTGGTTTTTCACCATGATAACGCTAGACCTCACACATCTTTAGCCACTCAGCAAAAATTAAGAGAGTTTGGCTGGGAGGTGTTAATACATCCGCCGTATAGTCCTGACCTCACCTTCAGATTTCCACCTGTTTCGGTCTCTTCAGAATTCTTTAGGCAGTGTCAGGTTAACATCACGAGAGGACTGCCAAAACCACTTGTCGTGGTATTTTGACCAGTAGTCCCAAAATTTCTATAGCAATGGGATCATGTCCCTACCTACAAGATGGCAAAAAGTTATCGAACAAAATGGTACCTACATACTTTAGTTAAATGTAAATAAACTATATTAAAAAATGTTTTGAATTTTCTTAAAAAATGCGAAGAAACTTTTTACCCAACCTATTATAATTCAATTTCACTCGACATTAGCAAAATGCGTAATCTTCATGTGTCGCGAACGCCATTAGCTTAAGAAGAAGAAGAAGGTGTGATAGTTTTTTACCTGTGAAACTACTGTTTGTAAAGGCCCGGCAAAGGTGTGAATGAAACTTGAAGGGGCTTCAGTGGCTGATGCGTGCCCAAGTTCATTGTTAGGTATTTGGTATATCTGTAGAAAAAACAATAATCGATATTTAATAAAACAGACTTATTAGTTTGTTAACATGGCATCACTCTTATTTTTCGTAACAGCAGTTATTTAAATATTTCCAAGTTTGTTGTAATAAGTTAAGAAATGATTTCGAAGAAGGTAGCGCAAAAGAACGCATTCAAAACTAAAAACGGAGAAATCAAAATCGTGCTTATAAAATCGGAGGTCGGTCCCAAATACAAGTGACTACGATTATTCCAAATATTGAGGTTGGCACCGACCTCAAATAACATTTAGATTTTTATAAACAGAATTTTTAAAATAAATAATTTTTAAATAAAAAAGACCGCCTTCCAAACTAAGAACGGATAGTTTTTAGTTTTGAAGGCGGTTTTTTTTATTTAAAATTATTTATTTTTCGATTTTTAGTGTTTTTAGAATATAAATTTTCAGGAAACTAGATCTTTTAGACACACAATTGATAATATTATGATATCATAGATGTCAATTAAAGAGGCATTATTACGGATAACTCAAAAACTACTCGTCCGATTCGATGAAATTTACAAGGGGCCATATGACAAGCGCCAGCTTGCAAAGGTCGAAAGAATCTTCAAAATCGGTACACCTAGTAAAGAGTTTTGATTATGAGAAAAACATTAAAAACATACAGTCGAATTGATAACCACCTCCTTTTGAAGTCGGTTGAAAAACAAAGGAAAAACAAAATCAAAACTCATTTTGAATGAACTTTGTTAAGCACTTCTAAATCGTGAAAAGCCCTACTACCGCTTCGGACGAAAAAACTAGGTCCATTAGTTTATTGTAATAATTTTGCATATTAGTGAAATTTTGTGTGCAATTTCTTCAAATAAAATAAATATTTTTGACTTTGATTTTGAGAAAATGCTAACAATTGTTCAAATGTGATTTTAGGTATTTTATTAAAATCGTGGATCGTGCATGACAATAATTGTTTGATATAAAATTGTAATAGTAGTTTATGTAACTGTCACATAAAAGGGGTTATTAAAACACGTGTGGGAATTTAAAAAACGAGCATTGGCGAGTTTTTAGTAGTACCTACCCACGAGTGTTTTAATACCAAGTTATGTGAAGTACATACACTACTTTATCTGCACTCACACATAAATTGAAATAAAACAAAACAATACTAATATTACGTTTTACAAAAAAAGTGTTTTTCTCACAATTTTCCATTTGAATATGCTTGTTCGCGCCGTATTGGAAACATAGATCCGTGCATTTTTACCAATCACCAAGCGCTCCGCCAGAACTGTCCAATCGGAAGCGCCCAGCTGCCCTGACGCAGCATACTAATAAGAGGGCGGCAGATTTTTTAACGCTACCAATTGAGCCAATAGAATAATTACACACTAAAAACAGGAGAATAAGCTGGCTCGCCAATTTTCAATTGAATTAATTTAAAATCCTAATTAATCATTGTTTGTTTGTTCTTTTCTCTGTAAAATTATTATAGGTACTGATTTTTTGATTTTGCTGACAAATTATCTTGCGGAGTTAAATTTTCTGTATGGATTAGATCCTATCCCTTACGTTTGTTATTTTTTAATATTATGACATGAGTGTAGTTAGTTTTAGGGTCAGCGCAAATTGAAGGCGTGGGATGGCACGGCGCGGCACGGCACGGTTCGGGATGTCAAGGCATGCCGAAGAACTATCCTTCAAGTAAGTCTTATTTAGAGCTTACTTCTACTCCTTTAACTGGGCACTATATAAAATATCAAGATATTACTAGCTTGGATTGTTTTGACATCATCTGGGTCCAGAATGAGTCTCTCCAAATGTCGGTTTCTTTTGTGAATGAGAGGTTCACAAAAGCACAGAAGGTGCATTGGTGTTTCACGCTCCTTCTCGCAGAATCTGCAAGCATCTTTTAGTCTTATGTAGTCGCAGATGTCTGTCTGCTTGCAGTGGCCAGTTAGAACCCTAATTTGAGCTAGATAATATGTGGATATGAGCGTGGAGAAAAAAATATAAAAGTACTTTACCGGAGATTGTCCTGCTGGGTGAGCTTGTGGTGGCTTGCTATAGTTGTGTATATTCCAAAGTTGTTGAGACATTTTTTTATTTGTTCCCACTGGATACACGTATAACAACTACACTACATTCAAGTGCAAATGAAATATTCCAAATAAATTGGCGAAAATCGTAGTTTTAATGAGTTTTTTCTGTATTTAAATGAGATCTTTAAAAAAGTTTGTATAAGTTCCTTGTCATCATAATACAATTAGTAAAGTACACTTTAAGAGCTTTCGACTAATTATAATGAATAGAAATGAATAGTACATTAGAACATACCTTTCATCGCGTTGTTAATAACACACTAAGTGTGGTGTTTAACTAATAATGAGATTTTTCGAAAATTACTTTTGTGAATGGGAGAAACCTTTTATCTCATATCTTAAATGGGAATCAAGGGTCCACTACCTGCTTAAATAAATAAAAAGAATTAGCTCAAATTAAATTGCTGATTAGTTTTTATAATTTAAATAATAAAAATTACCATATAATTAGGTCTGCTTCGAAGAGAAGAAATCCTTCTTATATATAGGAATAACCAATATCCTGATACAATAGAATATGTAATGTACGTCTTTGAAAGTTTTTTCGTTTAAATATTGATGATAAAAAAATAAATATTTTTTCTTATAGAATATACCTAGGAAATTAATCGTTATGAAGTTATTGAAGGTCTAAGTTAGATTTTTTTACAGGATTTTTATGAAAACAAATTGATAACATTAATTGTTAATTTTTGTCCAAAGAAACATTATAAAGAAAGAAAGTCTATCATAATGTAAGAATTTACGCTATGATTTTAAATGTAAGTAGGGACTGTAAATTTTTTCAAGTTCCAATTGCCTGAAATCATGAAATTAAGTGACCACGGTCTGTGTAAACCGGCTGAAGGTATTTACGGCGGTTTCTACTCATGTAAAAAACTTAACTGACCGACGGTATATTTGAAAACTATCTCATCTAGTACCTGTTTCATAAAGGTGACAATTGTAAAATACTAAACCAATTTAGAGTATGTACATTGCCGAATCCATGAGCAGCAATATTTACTTGTCCATAAATTCCAATTTGGCTCTGCAACGTAAACAAAATGACAGTAATTTACAATTGCCACGATTACGAAATAGGCACCCTATCTATGTTTGTATAAGTATTTTTTTCGAAATTTGTTACGTCAGCTTGTGAAGTTATCATAAATGAATAGATTACAAATTTGTCGTGATCTTTGAGTTGTACTAATTGCCCAGATTGCGAAAGTTTCACGTCCTTGAAAACCTAAAAAGTAAGCCTAAATAATTCACATATTTGATGTGGTAGGCAAGGATTCATAAAGACATCGACCGTGTTGCCAATGGGAATCTATAAAAACTAAATCTCAAGACGGCTGGACCGATTCGGGTAATTTTGGGTTTGAAGAACGTAGAAGTCCAGGAAAAGTTTAAATAGTGAGAAAATATGGAAAAATTGCGTGGGAAAAAAAGTAAAAACAACATTTTTAATTTCCCACAGAAACTGCTCCTACCTGTCAATCACTTGATGGTCATCCCATTGTTTAGTAATCAATGTTGTTCATATGATAGTATTTAGTGACAAATTTAGTGCGCGAGAACTCTCTTTATTTACTTTCCTCTCTTTTTGATGATAAATATTAGATCTTTATGATAAATATTAGAATGTTTTTAACAAAAAAGAAACCATATGTACGTTTTCCTTTATTCAAAATTGGATAAACTCATACCTACAAACAGAGCTTTTCATTAAATTCATTAAGATAACATACGTGTATATGCTATAATAGTAAAATAATACACAAGTTAAGTAGTTTATTTGTGTTTTATTCCTGAGTAATGTTTTCGTTCTTGAGATACAAAGTTTGTACATTTTTTAACTATAAAAACAAGATTATATACACTAAAAATAAAATTTTACATTAAAAATAAATAACAAAATGAAACAATTAAGTACAGACACATTTAAAATAAGTAGATAATTTTCTTTGACAAATAACACTTTGGCATTTGATAGCTTCTTAATTATAAGTAAAAATATTATTACTAATATTCTGACAAATCTTAACTAAAAGTATTTTGTACATTGGAGTTAAATTGCAAATCATTTAAATTGTGTTTAATTTTCTTTAATGTTATTTGGTTGGCAATCAAAAATATCGCTAACCTGGTTGTAAGCAGTCACCGTCGCCTATAGACGCTTGTAGCACTTATGTTACCTCACTCACCAAAAGAAACACAACGCTACAAAAATGTACAACTGTGGTCTTATGTCAGGTGGAGGTACGGCTCCAGTTAAGGCGCTTAAAATTCGAGTGATTTTGATAATCCGTTATGCCTTACTTCGACAAACTTATTTTAATATATTGAAATCAAAACGAGTGAATAGTTTTCTTAAATAATATTAAATCTTATAACTTTAACTGACTTTTGTAATATATTCCACGAACAGACTCTTAATATCAAATACATAGGTAATACATGTGTCTGGTCAGTTAGCGATAATTTAATGGGATCAAATATACCTAATTTTATCGTTAAGAACACCTTCATTGCGTTTCTTGCATTCTTTTTAAATATTTTAAATTTAGTTTTAGGCATCTCTGCCAGAAATATCAATTTCTCTGGATATAAAGGTCTTACGGATAGTAAAAAAATTACATTTCAAAGGTCATAATAATACCACTTTATAATTAGAAAAGAAACGGAAATTTTTTAATGTTTTACAAGTCATAATAATTTCTTAATACCGTTTTAGTCGAAAATATAACAAATTATTTATTATTATACCTAAATACCTCAAAAACAAGTACATTAAGGTACATTTATTTTGCAATGTGGGTATAAACAAGGCTATTAGCTACAAAACGCTTCAAAATCATTGCTTGAAATTACATAACTATTGAGGTATTGTCCTTTGAAAATGAATGTAACGCGATTTCAAGGGCAACAGAACAAGTTGTCATAAGAGCACTGGCCTATTTACAGAGCAGATGTGGCCATTTTGATTTATTAAAATAAATTTGATTAAGAATAATTAAAAATTGTTTTAATTTTTTCCAGTCTCAGAAAATATACATTTAGCGCCTTCGTAGTGGTTTACTCAAAGAACAATAACTCAATCGTTATTTACGTTAGAACAATGATTTTGGTGTTATTTGAATTAAAATGTGGTATTATTCCTTTTCAAATCACATTTTTTTTGTTATCCGCAAGACCTTTATATCCCGGAGAAAACTATATTTTTAGAAGAGGTGCCTAAAACTAAATTAAATATATTTACAAGGCGGCTTATCCAAAAACAATGAAATTTGACTCCCAATATATATGTTTTATCGATAAATTGAGGTAAATTTGATTCCTTAAAATATCGCTAATTCAGGATCAGCCATACTGTATAACAAAACATTTACATAAAATAAAAAAGGTCAAAAATAATTTCTTATTTGGAAAATCAAACCTTTTTACATTAACAACATACCTTTTTACATACAACGTTTACCTATTATAGGTATAATATAGGTTAGAAATATATTTTAGCTCTTACCTATTAAATTGCCGCTTTTTATAGAGATTTTTGAAATCTTCTAATTACCACTTTAAGTTTTTGTTTTAATGTATTTGCATGAACCCAAAAATTTCAATGCTAAAACTTTTGTAGTAAAATTTCTATCAAAATGTTATTTCAGGTGAAACTTTACAATATCAAAACAGATTGTTCAAAGTGAGAAAATACAACGGGATTTAGATCGCTTAAATTACCTTTTAAATGCCTGACATTACGACGTTACACAGCCGGGTTACACCGACCGTGGTCACAAGCGGACTGGAGAAAATATATGTTACTATAAGCATTTATAATAAAGATGAAATAATAAAAGTCACCATTAATTATAACGCAAATGCAATTATATAAAAATATCTTCAATTTCAAAGGTAAAGTCTTAATAATATTAACTTAAAACTAATCTTCAACGATATTAGCAAAAATATTTTTGGATTATTTTACAAAACATACATACAATATTATACAGCTCACTTTAATAACATACATATGTATTTAATTGAACAAGAATAGATCATCCTAATTTATCGGGATTGACCCTTTAATGATTTTAATACAATACTCTAAGCTGCAGAGTAATTTAAATAATTTACTTACAGAGATATGTATGAAGAGTACTTACTAGTAGACGCAGTTGCTGTAGATTGACTAGATGGATCCGGTGGCAAATATGAGAAATATGGGTCAGTAGATAAGGGCATTCCTGAAGTTCTCGATTGTAGACTGCTATCTTCATATGTTGGTGCAGCTATCGAAGCCAACGATGAACCATATGGATAAGACTCTGCAGTTGTTGGCTGCATTACCCCAGCAGGCAAGGGATTGTAATAAGGTGTCCCAGATGAATAACGCGCTATATCTTCATTGAGTTTCAAGTTCATTCCATTCGGCACGCAGCTATCAGAAGGTAAGGCGGACAAAGTATTAGAATTCGGTTGCAATGAGTCATCGTTAGGATACCGATAAGCATCGAGCATCGGTGAGTAACCAGGTCTGCTTGTTCCTGAGGCATAAAAGGATGAATAAGACAAGTTTGGTGTATAGGATGGTAACTCAATCGCATTTTGAGGACTTTTGATCACAGATTTTAGTGTTCCAATCGACGAATAATCGGGGGGTCTAGAAATACTTTCGTTCGACGACAAATAAACCTTATGATTTGCGTGGCTATCCGCCAGTCGACGATGTCTGTCATGACCACTACAACTTCTGCCATGGCTCATTTTGTGATCTTGAATACCTTCCTTTGAACTTGAAGGACTATTATCTTCAACTGAAGAAGACGGTTTGTTATGTTTGTTGTCTTTTTTGTATTTCATTCTTCTATTTTGAAACCAAATCTTTATTTGGCGTTCTGATAGCTGTAGATAGTTAGCGAGCTCGATTCTTCTGGGTCGACAAAGATATCGGTTTTGATGAAATTCATTTTCCAATTCCACTAGTTGAGAGCTCGTGTAAGCGGTCCGAGCACGTTTTGTAAACCCTTTCTGGTAAGGTGATGATTCAGCCGACATATCTGTAAAAGCACAAATGAACTTAATAAATAGCTAGAGCACACTTCAAGACTTTTATATAACTTATTTTGTAAATATTATTGAAATATTACCGTCAGATAAGGAAATTGTGGTTCGAATAATAGAACTACTTGATGAAGGCTTACTAGTCCATGGAATGTTCTGAAATAGAAAAGTACAAAATTAAAGTCAACGTCTTACTTAGACAAAGGCACTATGGTAAGTAAGGTAGCTAAGTGAAACCAATATTTTAATCACTGGTATCAACTATATTAAATTGTCATTAAGAAACCGGTTGCATTGTGGTAAATCACATTCAACATGAATTGTTTAATTGATTCATTATAGGCTTTTGTAAGTAAGTTATAAAGTTGAAGATAACTTGTTTATGTTTTACCTGACTAGGAAAACTGGATTGATGCGTGTCGTCCAATTTTACAGGATCTTTAATGTTATCGTCCAAACTGCTTCCAATATAACGAATCGGGTCATTAGCTTCAAAATTCCTGTTATAAATTACGTGATTGCCAACTTCAACGGCTGTTGCTTCAAATATTTCACTGTCATTTTTTTCAACACAATGTTCTGAAATAACTTCTTCAGTTCCGGATCCATTGTTGTTATAAGAACTATTACTAATATTATCGTAATTGGGTATCTGATAGTCATATCTGGGTTCCATTTCATCTGGATTATTTCCTGAGTGGTATGACTGATTTAGTCCTAAGATATCTTGAATGCTAAAACCTGTTGAATCCCTTGAGTTGTAATCTTGAACGAATGTATGAGGTATAGCTGATATAACTTCTGGTTTGCAATCTTGAAACACATTTTCACCACTGTAATTGACACCAACTGATAGTATATCCTCAACACCATGTGATGTAGTAGCGTTACTCTTTAAACAAGCTTTTTGATACACTCCTCCTATAGGATTGTTATTGTACTTCGGTATGGAAGTGTTGGGAAAGTTTGACAAACTTGAATCTCTTGAATCATCTAAATCGTGATCTGATTCCAGGTTTGGCGGTGAATCTGAAGATGTAGACATTGTCCAATACACAATTTTGCAACGTTTACTATTATTTTGGAAGAATAGTCGTAACACTTATTGAAATATCACTAAGCACTTAGGCGACCGTGCCCATTGGATTTTGTTTACTAAATGCTTTTTTCTTCACCAGCCTGTCGTTAATTTAGTAATGACGTTGTTTGTATGTGAGTGTATTTGTAACGGACTTCGTTTGTCTGTGTGCAATAGATAAGTCGAACATACTTTGTGTCTCCGATAGTAAGAGAGATAGTAGGACTCGGTAGCTAAAATACCTGTCAGTACATCTTATCCAAAACAGCTTCTGGTTTTACTTTAAACTTGATAACAACACAATGGCTGGACAATGACTTTTGTGTAAACTACTACGAAGAGAAATATGTTAGCATGATATTTCTCATTTTAAAAGTTGCGTATTAAATAATAAATATTTATTGATTTTTTTAAAATAAAAAATCATTTCTTGGCAGTAACCAAATTGGGAAGACATTATGCTACTCTCAGTTTATCGCAAAGAATAAATTGATATGAATATAATTTTCTATTGTAGTGTTTTTACTTACAATTTATTGATGAATTGAAATTACTTCGCAAAGTCAATTTAAATAAATAAATATTAATTATTAGTCGCCTTCAAAATCAAAAAAAGAGTTGGCCTATTGACTTCTTTTTTCATAAAAAATCATGAAAAAAAAGTCGATAGGCCAACTATTTTTTTGAGGTCGGTGCTGGCCTTAGTTAATAAGAAATAATTACCTGATTAACTACTGTTTTACTACACAGTAGGTATGAAAATAAAAAGAAATCCACGAGGTTGGCACCCACTTCAAAGAAAATAGTTGGTATATTGACTTTTTCATCGTTTTTAAAACATAAACCTATTATTTCTCTTTTCTCAGTTTTGATGTCGGTTTAATTTTTAAAAATTATGTCACCCCTTTTGGTGCTGTCGTTGTCACTCCTTGGTGCTTGGTAGCCGCGGTGGACAAGGTTTCTGCTTTACAAAGTCTTCAGCCCGAGCACCTAATATTCCTGTACTGCAGCGACTACTACTTCATCATTTTCGAATCTCTATCCTCTCAAAGACTTCATCAACTTTGGAAATATACAGGAATCACAAGGTGGACAAGTATTTCGAGGCCAGTATCTCAAATTGCAGCCATAGCAACAGTTGACCTGTGACCTGGGACATTATCTTGCAGGAACAAAACATTTTTTGATAGTTTGTCTCGCCGTATCTCGCAAATTTAGTAACGCATTTTTTATTGTTCTGAATATAAAGAGCCTGTAATAGTAGCTTCACGATCGAGCTATATGCCCTCATGAACCCCTTTACTATCCCAGAAAAACAGGGCGCTGCTGTTACGGGGCAGCCCGAGCGAGGGTCATCTTTGGTGGACGACTTATACGTTTAAATTAGGCGCACCAACGTCCAACTGTGGGATACGGTGGAGCATACGATTCCAAAGTATCCTCTAAGTTTTGATTATATCGTTCCGCAGTGAAATTTTTCTAGCACAGATATTTAATAATCACGCGCAATTAATTTTTTTCCATTTTCGACAACATGCTACGACAGCCTGCACACAAAAGACTTCCCTTTTAAAAAAAACAAAAACTATTAAAATATGTTTATTTTTAAATCTAATTAGTGTTCCAGCTTTAATAGCCAGGGTTAATTTTATCAGTTTCAAAGAGTTTGTACCTCATTCTTACTTTAACTTTGTATTGTATTGTATTTTGAAATTTAATAGGTATATTTAAAACTAGTAGAACGCAATCTCACGTCATAGATTTGTTTCGACCTCATTATCTACGAGTGGGTGCGATACGGCGACCGCAACATCTTGCGTGTAGTTGACTTGTACCTATTTAGATACAATAGTCATTAAGGTGTTTACCACCTAGATATCAACGGCATTATCAATTTAAAAAATGTTTTGGACTAAGATTTAGTAGTTGCTGCCCTGGTCGCTCAGATGCTTGAGTCTAATAATCTATTCTCATTGTCGGTTTTAGCTTAGTGTGTAAGCATACTATGCTGAAGATATGCGACTGGGCGTGCATTGCAATAACTAGCAACACATTTGCCTTAATCACGTCACATTTTGGCGTACAACCAAACTTCAGTCGGACGTAAATTCGGCGGCAACCTATTCTATAATCTAAAGCAACACATTATACGCGAAAAATTCGTTCGATTGCTGGGGATGAATTCATACAACGTTGACCAACCAAATTTTTGTCGCATAATTAACGCGCTGATATGGTTTTGTTATATCAACCGAAAGTGTTCGGTTGATGTTATTTTTATTTTGGTAACCGTCTGGCAACCTACTTTTTACAGATGTGGCTTTATATGTAACCTACTATTATTACCTAAAGCTGGCACCCTTTTGGTTCTTTGGGCGTAATATTATGTATATTTTATTTATAAAGTTGTTCTTATATACTATTGTATGTTATTTATGATAAGAAACTCTAATAGATATATCAAAGAGTCCAAAATATTCCACAGCTAGTTATTAAAGGGGCGGTCACATGCAAAAGTGTATCAAGAACACGGCAAATACAGAAATGGGGAAACATTGTGAGGCGAGCAACATCAGCTCCCAAATTACGCACATACTGACCACGATCACTCTGGCTAGTGCTTTTTTTTGACTAATATTGCAGGATGTCTCTGATGACCTTCTCTTTCTGAAGGCGAGGACCTAGGTGGGTCCTCTACCTCTAGCCTGTAATTCGAATCACTCCAGAGAGGATTCCTGACCGGTGAGCATGTCCCTCGGGAGAGTCTCTGCTCCGATTAGGGTCTCTAGGGCGTTCGAGTCGGACGGGGGCTAGTGATTCGAAAAGCAGAAGTTTTAAATAGTATAAGAAACAAGTAAACGGCCGCAGTCGCCGCAGCCCTTAGACACTTTTGAGATGCCGTTAACTCTGTTTGTCTGTATCTTAAACTGTGGAAATATGGAACCGTTTCTTACTGACCGAAGCACAACATAAGGAACGGACATTGTTATCAGATTACGGCGTTCTCTTCCCAGGACAGATGCTCAAATTATTGTTTACCCACTGTGATAGCTGAAGAACTAACGGGTGTTTTGATGTATACTGTAAGCTTTAAAGTTTATTTAAATCCTTATTACTACTTAGTCTATTAAAAAAAAATCGGGAGTGGTCCCCCCTTGACTTTCTCGTATACCGGTAACGACTCAAAAGTTGATAGAAACCTTATATTTTTATGTTATACATGATTGTTAAATTTTGGTCACCCATCCGAGTACCGACCGCGCACTCGGTTGCTTAACTTTCGTGGTCGACAACTCAAAAGTTGATACAAACCTTATATTTTGATATCATACATTCATGTTAAATTTGGTTGCAATAAGTTAAAGCATGCTCGAGTTATCGTGCTAACGCGCAGACACACAGACACTCACACACACACATAATTCAAAAACGTTTTTTTTTGAACTCAGGGAGGTCCAAAACGTGTAAATCCGTCAAAATCTCGAGGTCGAATTTTTTTACGATTACAAGACTTCCTCTATACTACGTATACGAGAAAGTAAAAACAGTAAAAAGGGTCATTGTCAGCGTTTGCTTGATTGTTACCAACGTGGTATAAAAATATCGATTCTAGTGTAAAAAATCAGCTGCTCGTTGCCATTGAACTTCGATCCACAGTCGCTCTTTGTCTCGTTTGATGGATGGGTTTTCTCCGTGACATACCGCGTCGGTTCTGGCTTTACGTGCGAAACCCCACGTTATGACGTCACATATTGAGGAACCAAGATCGTTAGATGACTGTCGTTCGTGTTTAAATTTATTTTGTCAAAATTAAAAAGGAAAGTATTTCTTTTTAATATTTTCAACCGACTTAAAAAAGGAAGAGGTTATCAATTCAACTGTATGTTTTTTATGTTTCATCAACCCAGCTCATATAATGTCCCCACCGAGAGGCTCGAGTCTACCCCACATTAGGGCCTATTAGGCCTTTAGTCAACCACGCTGGCCAAATGCGGTTTGGTCGACTTTACACCCAATCTAAGAATTTCTTCATAGGTGTGTGCAGGTTTCCTCAAGATGTTTTCACCGTAAAAGCGTCGAATAAAAGTACATGTGAATTCAAAATTTGAAAACGCATTGGTACATGGCGGGGTTCGAACCGGTGCCTCCCGGGTGGGAGACAACGACCTTACGCACTACGCCACCGACGCTTTTTTATGTTTGTTACCTCATAACTCTATACTTGGTGTACCAATTTTGAAGATTCTTTCGACCTTTGGAAGCTGGTGCTTGTCGTGTGGTTCCATTTAAATTTGATCGACATCTGACGAGTAGTTTTTGAGTTATCTCTAATAATGCCTATTTAATTGACATCGATGATATCGTAACCTTATCACTTGTGTGTCTAAAAGATCTCGAGATAGTTTCCTGAAAATTTATATACATACTTAAACCCTAAAAAGCAAAGAAAATAAATTGTTTTTAAATAATAAAAAACGTCTTCAAAACAAAAAGGAGAAATAATTATTTCTCCGTTTTTAGTTTTGAAGGCGGGTTTTGTTTCAAAAATAAGTTTGCAATTGTCTGAATATCTGAAAACAAAAATATAAAATAACTAGCGACCCACCCCGGCTTCGCACAGGTAGTAGAGTTTGTTTCCGATAACTCCTAAGGTATTCATTTAAATAAAATGGTGTAAAAGATTATAATAATGTATATGAAATGCCTTAAGTAACTAACGTATTTAAGTTTATAAGGATTAATACTGTATTCTTCTAAATAGCTTTCCAATTAGAGCATTGTACGTGATCATTATTTTCGAAGACAGAATGGCTATAGTAAGCTATTCTTTAATTATAGATATAAGGCTATTGCGGAGTTTTTTTTCTATCTATAAAAGAATAATGTTTGTTATATCTCAAAGCTCCCAGGCGGGTGACTTTCATTATATTTACACAAAACCTTGACAAATTATTTACCTAAAACTTTTTCATGAAGCACTCTATATTGGTGAAAAGCATATATAAATCCGTTCACAATTTTTTGAGTTTATCGCGATCAGATACTTTATTTTATAATATGTAGTGATATTTTCTTTCGCTCTGACCACAGAAAGATACCAATTATCTTGTCCAAAGTAAATATCGTTAGAGTTACACCTATCTTTTTCTTCTTCGTACGGGCAATTTCTGCAACTTGATGGCTGATGCGCCTATTTTGCGTGGGCAAGATCACTCCAGCCATCCCAGCGCTACCAGGAAGTCGACTATCGCCTTGAGGTTGCCAAGCTACTTCTGGCCGCTCCTCAGAGACCAAAAACCGCCATGCAGGCTCTGCACAATGGACTGTCTGTTACACCTACATTGAAAAGATGTTTGTTAAAGTTTCTATGTCCCGAGATTGCGCCTGTAGTCAGACGTACCTAACTGGTATATTTTAGCTGTAATAATTTCTTACAGAGCCTTGGGTCGACGGTCGATATGCGGTACAAGTAATCTCGCCAGTCGACATGTCTCTAAGGTGTTCCAATATCTATCATGTGCTAGACAGGAGTGTTCTATGATCCTACCTTTGAACCAGCTTACAGGGAGAGGGACTATTGGTTCAGGCCATATCAGTGTTATGTCCGATCCCCTTTTAGCTATCTCGTCAGCTGCGTCGTTGCCCCTTGCGCCGCTGTGTCCCTTTATCCAGTATAGAGTTAATTTGTTCTCGTTACCTGCCTTATTTAGGGCTTCATGATAATCGTGTATTAATTTCGATGTAGTTTGAGGTCGACTAAGAGAATGTTAAACAGACTTACTGTCAGAGTGGATTACTATATCATAGCCACTCATCTTCCTCGATGATATAGCTTCGGCTGCGAGTACAATGCCTATGCATTCTGCTTGATATACCGTGTTATTAGTACCTAGAGGTAAGGCGATTTGTATATTCAGATCTTCTGAAAATACTCACGCTTCTGTAACCTCTTTTGTTTTAGAGTCGTCTGTGAATATACTTACCCCGCTGTGCTCTAGGTGGCGGTCTGTATTCTCAAACAGGTGCACTCTGTATTTCTTAACGAATATAAAAGTGGAGTTTGTCACTTACTGCCTCTATCAGTGGACTGTCCACCCATTATTCAGTAAGTTGTTGAGAGTTACATCTATATAGAAGATTGTAACCATTGAGTAGGTATATTTTATGTCAAGAACGCAAGTGACTCATGCACATTTTCTCTGGGTGCGTGAATGACAGCACTGAGCGCTCCCGTACTGAAAATGCGCATATAGGTATATCGACTTACAGTCATAGCTAACTACCGTTCGTGAGATAAAAATAGTTCAAATCGGTATTTTATTTCAAGTAATTTTTATTTTTTTAACATAAGCGAGGCTTATCATTTTTAGATTAAAGGAATACAAGTTTTTTTTGTGTTTTCTATAGTTGTTGATGGAAAATACAATTCTGATAGTAAATATAATCCTATCCATGTTCATGAATATGTTTCCGAAGCCTTAGTGTTATGTCAATAGAATAATATTTTAAGACCTTTGATAATCTTAAAGAACACCAACTTATTGTTGATTAGCTGTCAATAAAACTCCCGTATCGTTTATGATCTCAAGATACAGTCCAGATTTTTAGAAAAGTCAAGTTTGTAAGCTAGGACCATTACGTAAAATTTCTAAGTATCGAAAGTACCTACTTAATGAGGTAAATTATTTCTGTGCGATCGAAAAAGGTAGAGCGAATGCTGTAGAGCATGACTTCAAATTTTGCCTATTCAGCGGTACAACCGTTACTCCAATAAATTTTACTGCTCTGCACAAAAGAGATGCTACCCAGGGACCCTTGGTTTAATACGTCAACGCGATGATATATTACGATTTGCTTTAAGGGGACCTTTTTTGTTCTCTCAGTAATGGTCCAAGTTAATCGACTAGAGAGAGAAGGGCTTACAGAAATCTGTAGGTTAGTAAAGGATGCAAGATTTGTATATCAGTTCCCGCCAACAGTGTTATGAATCGGTCATAGGATCTGTTGCTTGTGCACTGTCAACAGTTTAATGTGAGCCTCTGGTGGTATCAGAAGTGGTATTTACAAAAAATATTAAAATCTTGCGTAAATTTAACTGATTATAAAAATTTACTCAATAGTGAAACGTTGATATGAAGTGAACAAGTGATACGAAAAGAAAGTTTTGTTTAAACTGGATGAAATCTTTTACTTTTGAGTTCGAAAAAATTTTAAGTGACCCGAAGTAACAAATTTTGAAATCAATAATATTTTTTTATTGTAATCCGAAATTTGAGGCTTCGACATTGGCAGGTAAGTTAAGTTTCGGTATTTATATTTCAGTGCCACCTTGGCTATACATAAACAGTTTCTGAACAACTTAACTAGGGAAGGAAACCTTTTGCATGAATGGTTACAGTCTAGGCTTGAAATAAATTTAAAGGTTGTTCATGTAAGTTTCATACGTTGCAACAGATGGCGTTGTAGGCTAAAGTAAGAAATTACTAATGATTTCACTCATGTTGGAGAACACAAAACACAGAGGGATAATGTCGTTGAAAAATGTACGTGAATAAAGCATTGCGAATTTGGTTCAAAATTACCAGTATGCTTAGGTCTAAGCATCATAGACTAAATTTGGTTAACGCGACATCTGGTTGTTTGTCCATGAACTAGAATAGGTCCAAGTAAGCGTTGCTTGCGTTTTTCATGAACCATTCCATTGCATACCTGTATTAAATACTAGCTGTGCCCGCGCGACTTCGTCCGCGTGGATTTCCCGTTTTTGCAACATTTTTCATTGAGGCTCAACTCCTATTAGTCGTAGAGTGATGTTATGGAAGTATATAGGCCTATATCACGGTTTCCTAAACTGTGCGTCGCGACGCCCTGGGATGTCGCGGTTCTATCCCGAGGGCGGGCGTCGTGAGACGATCCACATAGAATGGCTGTCTAGCTATGCGATGCGAGCTAGTCGAAGGAAAATAAATGTAGACAAAGAAATGAAAGTCGTGTTTTCAAAACTTGAGCCTGGTTTGGAGAAGCTCTGTTTTTAAAATAAGAAAATACACTGAAAAATTCGACTGTCCAGCGCGGGCGAAAAAATCGAATACCTACGGCATCTTCCGCAATCCGGGCGGCTGCGTGAACCACTACGCTACCGGGACATTGCTTTCGCCGTCGAAATTTGTCGGTGCTACTTATGTTTTTATGGTAATTTTTTTCAGTCTATTTTCTAATTTTAAAATATTTGCGCATTCGTTAACGCCTAAATAAGCTATGTTTTTGTTTTTGTAGGTATGTATAATACTTAACTTGGCTGTTACTATAACGGGGGGAGGGCTCGTAAAAATGGGAAAAATCCTAAGGCCGTCACTATGAAAATAAGTTTGGGAAGCCCTGGCCTATATTTGTATAGGTTATCCTATGTTCCTCGATAAAATAGACAATCAAAGAATTTTACAATTTGAATCAGTAATTCCCCTTTTTAGGGTTCTGTACCCACAGGGTAAAACGGGATCCTATTACTAAGACTCCGCTGTCCGTCCGTCCGTCCGTCTGTCCATCTGTCACCAGGCTGTATATCATGAGCCATGATAGTTAGACAGTTGAAATTTTCTTAGATGACGTAGTTCTGGTGCCGCTGTAACAACAAATACTAATAAATAGAATAACATAAATATTGAAGGGGCTCCCATAAAATAAGCGTGACTTTTTTGGTCTATTTTGATAACGGCAACAGATAGACGCTGAAAATATTCACAGAATATTTAGTTATATTATTCACTTTTAAAATAGATAGCCAAATACAGACTAAGTTTTAAGCTGTAGACTTTCTGTCATCTTTATTTCCACGTAATAGAACATAAAATCAAGTAGCAATGTTAAGCATTACCTATCCCTTGACTGTGTTCGTGGGTATTCTTTTCACAGAATCACAATACGCATTTCATAAATTCACATGATATAAAATAAATTAGCATTTATATTTTTAGTACGTTACTGCCTCCCACTGTTGGCCACAGGCACGGGCAGAGGTTACCATGAGTGCACCCCCTCCCAACGCTATGAGTTGCCAATCTTTACAAATTGTATCCAGATCGATTACGAGGTTTTCTTCAACGGCACAACCCAAATTATCGGGGCCATGAACAATTTCTCTGCGCACTTTTATTTCTAAGTTTCCTAACTTCCAAGGAACTGTAGCTGTAGAATTTGACACCATTACTCTACTCCTTCTCGAGAAAAACGTTTTTTTCAGTCAGAATCTACCCTAAACCCCGAGGCCATGGGATCACGTTCGCTCTCCAGCAGGTTAATTTGAATTCGGGTTTGTTCATGATATGTAATGGAGAGGGCTATTCTCGGAGTTTTTCTGCGTGATAATACCAGAAATGATGAGATCTGCAGGAGAATCAAGGTCGCCGACATAGCCCAAAGAATGGCGAAGCTTGCGCAAGTGCCAATGGACTTGGCACATTGCAAAGAGGACGGCCGTTGCGCTGATAGGTCCTTGAGTAGCGACCACGTACCGGGAGACGCAGCGTTGGTAGGCCGCCTGCAAGGTGGACTGACTACCTGGTAAGGGTCGCGGGAAACCGCCGTATGCGGGTAGTGCAGGACCGACCGGTTTGGAGATCCTTGGGGGAGGCCTATGTCCAACAGTGGGCGTCTTTCACTATAATAATACTTGGCAAAATTGTTGTGTTCCAATAGTTAGATGTTACCTCGTTCCATTGTAAGCTGATTAAGCTCATCATCATCATTTCAGCCACATGACGTCCACTGCTGAACATAGGCCTCCCCCAAAGAACGCCACAACGACCGATCCTGTGCACCTCGCATCCAGGCGTGACCAGCAGCCTTAACCAGGTCGTCAGTCCACCTTGTGGAGGGCCTACCCACACTGCGTCGTCCGGTGCGCGGTCGCCACTCGAGAACTGTTCGGCCCCATCGGCCATCTGCTCTCCGAGCAATGTGCCCCGCCCACTGCCACTTAAGTTTGGCAATTCTTTGGGCTATGTCGTAAACTTTAGTTCTTCTACGGATCTCCTCATTCCTGATTCGATCTCGTAAAGAAACACCGAGCATAGCCCTCTCCATTGCCCTTTGGGTGACCTTGAGCTTTCTTATCAGGCCCATTGTAAGTGACCACGTTTCAGTGCCATAAGTCATCACTGGCAACACACACTGGTCAAAAACTTTCGTTTTGAGACACTGCGGTAATTTGGACGAGAAGATTTTACGTAGCTTCCCGAACGCTGCCCAACCGAGTTGGATTCGTCGGTTGACCTCTTTCTCGAAGTTGGACTTACCTAATTGGACAACTTGTCCCAGGTATATATAATCGTCAACAACTTCAAGTGTAGAGTGACCGATTACCACGGGAGTAGGTACGACATGAGCGTTCGACATAACTTTAGTCTTCTCCATGTTCATTTTTAGGCCTACTCTCTCGGAGGCTCTACTGAGGTCATCGAGCATTGCGCCAAGGTCCTCCAAGGTCTCAGCCATGAGTACTATATCGTCGGCAAACCGAAGGTGATTGATGTACTCGCCATTAATATTGATGCCACGTCCGTTCCAGGTCAAGAGCTTGAAGACATCTTCCAAGGCATTGGTGAATAGTTTTGGAGAAATGACGTCTCCTTGTCTCACACCTTTGCGCAATTGGATAGGTTTCGAGTCCTGACCGTGTAATCGGACGGACATAGTGGCGTTTTCGTACAAACATTTCAACACTTCGATGTACCGGTAGTCTATTTGGTACATCGAAGTGTTGAAATGTTTGTACGAAAACGCCACTATGTCCGTCCGATTACACGGTCAGGACTCGAAACCTATCCAATTGCGCAAAGATTGAGCTCGATTCGGGCTTATTATTACTTATCATCGGGATGAGTTTCAACATTATAAAAAAGAGAAAAACGAAGAACCCATCAATTGTATGATTGGAACAAAAATTAATGAATAAATACGTGCATGCGTTTTATAATAATTAATGTTACTTTCGCAACTATTAGTAAGTCATTAATACAAGCGACAACGTACGCAACATTAGTTAGAGACACAAAACTTACTAGTTTTATCTCTGAAGTGTTGTGTTGAAGTGCTTCGTAAATTGCACTGAGCACATTCGCGGAGCATAAATTCTCTCAGCTCTCACAGCAGCGATCTAAATTAATTCCACGCTTGCAAATTTACAGTTGCCGTTAGCCTCTTCCCTTATAGTTTCTCGCCAGAATTTGCAGTGGAACTTCCGAATCGTGAAACTTTTGTGCTTTCATATTTGTGTGGTATATACAGTGAGATTAGGCGTTTTACTTGTTATAGATTTGACAAGGAAGTTCTCGACTTTCATCTCATACTGACGGTAAATGATGAAGGCCGAAACTTATGTTACAATTTACACATCTAAAATAGGCAGGTACATTAGATAAGTAGAAACAGTACGGCAAAATACAATAATGTGATATATGAGCTGCGAATAGATACATTAGGTACAATACAAAAATATACACTATAAGAATATTGATTTCGTGCTATTCTGTAAGACTTAGTTTCTGTCTCATATTAATTGATAAAGGTCGTGGGAAGCCACTGGATGCGAGCAGCGCATAACCGACCGGTTTGGAGATCCTTGGGGGAGGCCTATGTCCAACAGTGGGCGTCTCACGGTTGATATGATCATGATAATTTTCTCACATTGAAATTATAGTGACCACGTAAGTTTAAGACAATATATCCATTAGGATTCAAAATGTTTGAATATTTTTGCTTGCTATTCTAAATTCGCTATTTAAAAGGCAATTGTGATATTTTCGTTTGTGCCTTTTAGAATTTAACTAGCTGACCCGGCGAACTTCGTACCGCCTATTTTCTTTTCTGTTGAAATTTTTCCTGAATTTTCTTTGCTATAAACCTCACGGAGCCCGAGACCTTTCCAACGAATGCAAAACCGTGGAAATCGGTGCGTGCGTTCTGGAGTTATAGCGTCAGGAAGGAAAACACGACTTATTTTTATATAGTAGATGAAACGAGAATGACGTAGCTTATGTCTTAACACAGGCTCCACCAAGCAAGTAAGTTCGAATCAGTCCGCGAAGAGCATGGCTTATATTTAAAAAAAGCTCAACGGCGAACAAGATTTTGCATTGGAGTATTTCGCGTGTGGCACAATTTTATTTATTATTAAATTTACAAAAGAAGATTATTTTTATAAGTTATGAAATTCGAAGAAATTAGAGAGATTTAAAACCAGTTTAGGGTCGTAGCACACTTATCAGCTCGGAACCATATCACCCCTTTGATAAAAATATTTTTTGTTTATTTAACTATGAAAAAGAGGAAATGCGCTACAGTCTGTAGCCATTTCGTAGCCACCATACCGTAGTGTTCATAGTAAAAAAGAGGCGTTCCCTTTCCGGCCTGATGAGTGTGCTACAACCTTTATACCCTTTGATTGAAATTTCATTGTCAAGGCTAAATCTTATTATACCTACACATCATCATCATCAACAGCTCATATAATGTCCGTGTAGGGGTGATTATGCCTTAGTCAACCACGCTGGCCAAGTGTAGGTTGGTCGACTTCACACACAACCTAATAATTTCTTCATGGGTGTGTGCAGTTTTCCTCACAATGTTTTCCTTCATCGTAAAAGAGTGGATTAAACATACATATGAATTAAAAATTTGAAAACAGATAGTAAGTGGCGGGGCTTGAATCGGTTCCTCCTGGGTGGGAGAAAACGCCCTTACTCACTACGCCACCGACGTTTCGTATGTCATGATATTTATTAAGGTTGTAATTCCTGTTTTTATTTATTTTTATATAGTACTATTAAAAATGTTTATAATATTTATTTTGATAGCAAAAAATTATAGTAAATCCATTGTTTCGCTGATACATTAAGTTTGCGATATGTGTTATATATTATGTTAGTAGTTTATGTAAAATGTATATATTAATGAGCGACGAAATATTTTGTAATTACCTCTTTTTAAGCATATTGCGCGCAAGGAGTAGTGTGAGATATGGCTTAATTTAAAGTTCAGGATTGTAGAGTATATTATTGATTGAAAAAATTCGTCTCTTTTTGCTGAGTAAACGGCGACTAATTATAATTGATCATCTATTATTCTTTTTTATTTGGAATAGTTATTAGTCATGCTTAGGATATGTTCATAGCATATAGAAGGATTACAAAACCTTATTTCGGTATACATTTTTTCAGTAGCTTTCCAAGGCTAGTGAAATGACCCTCTCTAGTGGCAGATGCGGCAAATGCTCGCGTTAACACTTCTGAACTGATGTCAGGCGCGGAACGAATCGCCATATTGACTTTTATTATTGCAACTAACTTAAACAACTTGCATTTTATGTGTAAAATGCAAAAAGATTTACGAATTGTACACTATACAGACATTAACATCTTAGCGCTTTTTTATTGTATTTTGGTAACACTCGTGAATCGTTACCATATGCAAGGAATGTTTTGACTTAGCTGTCTTTTGTATTTCTCCTAATTGGCATTAAATAAATACTTTAAAATGTAAATTAAATTAGTAACATCACAATAGCCTTTATAATTCGACCCACTGCTGGGACACAAGGCCTCTCTCTCCTTGCTATCGAAGGAGGTTTAGGCAGTAGTCCACCACGCTTGCCCAATGCGGATTGGCGAACGGAGTATAATATAAGGTGATCAATACCCCTTTGCTGATCCATTACTCGCCTTCTACGACACCTATATGGGGTGATGCTATTCTACTCTGCCGGCATCACGCGGCCTATGAGTAACATAATTAAGATATATTAATTTTTAGGAATTACTCGATCTTGATTCTGCTATTAATATCTGGCAATTGACATTGTTATGGGCTAAAATAATTCGTATATTCATCAGATAAAAATGTATATCAGTACCTCAACGTAATATTTCTTTTTAACTTATTTGTCCCAAGTATCTCTTAGAACAGAAATATTAAGTTTACGATTTAATGATTATGTATTAGTATTTAAGTATTTTATCTCAGAAACGCGAGTGAGACATGACTGTGTGTAGAAATAATGCATGTTGTCTCTCTGACTTAAAAATACTGTAACAGACTTAGTATCTTTATAACGTACTAGTTTCTGCCTATGACTTCATCTGCGCAGGACTAGTATAAATTGTACCCTATTTGTCATTCTGATGTATGAGCTATATTATCGTAAAGTTCCATTAAAACCCATTGAGTAGTTTTTGCGTGAAAGAAAACGAAAGTGAAAAAAATATTATTTGTAACAATCACCAATACAAAGATTAATGTAGCCCAGTGCCCCTAGTATGACTTTGTTAGTTTTCGAGCTCGATCAAACGTATCGTCACTTTTCATACATTGCCCACTAGTGCCTCTAGCGTAAACTATCAGAAACAGTGGGCAATGTATGAAAAGAGACGATACGTTTGATCGAGCTCAAAAGCTATCAAAACTCATACTAAGGGTACTGAGTTCTGAGAAAGGATAATCTGTGTTACAGAAGCCAGTACCTTCCTATCGTGGTACAATACTATTGGTATTTGTTAAGGTTAAGTGAAGAACAATAGCAATAACCAAACTACGATTTTAACTGTGGTCTTCTGAAGGTACTACCCAAATTCAGGCGCCGCAAATTTGAGCGGTTGGTCCGCTGTCCCCATAGATTACCTCTGGCTATGCCTTACCTCGACTATCTGTAATTCTTGAGAAAGTTATGTATCTAATATTTTATTTTTCGATCTTGAAATTATTTGTAAGCTCTCAGGCAATCACACATTTTTAAACAACCTTCCTGTCATAAAACCCCCACACTGCTTACTTTATAGATAAGTAACAAATGCTCTCATTTCACAATTGCAGACGTTGCGATAACAAAATGTTTATTCGGAAAGCTATTTGCACACTTTATGGTAATTTTACGGAGTCATAAAATTTCCCGTCCAATTATAGAGAGGATAATTTATTTTTTTAACGTCACAGACAGCAATCTGGTTTTGAGAGGACACAATACAGTGGGGATTATTTTGTTTTAATTCACACTCTTTTCTGAATTGTATGATGCTTAGTTGTGTTTGCATTTTAAATGATAAAAACTTACGATTGAAAATGACATTCAACAGAAATTACAAAAATAAAAAATTGAATTTGTGAGGGCAGTGGAGTGTTGAGCAAGCAAATACGATGTGAATAGATAAGAATATATTATTATAAGTAATAAATATTAACAGACCCAAGTAAGTCCAAAAATGTAAAATTTCTTCAATACGACGAAGCAACCCGAGGAAGCGGGCCTGATACTCTGCCACTCCTCCGAACTCCAGCAGAACGTGTGAAGCTGTTTCTTGCTCCGCCATGCAGGCTCTGCGCAGTGGGCTGTCTGTTACACCCACATTATATTGAAAAAAATGTTTATTAAAGTTGCTATGTCCCGAGATGGCGCTTTTGATCAGGCGTGACTGGCACGATTTTAGCTGTAGTAACTTCTTTTTTATGTGAATTACATTACCTATGACCTTAATACAATTCACATAATAAATATTAAAATTAGCCCTTACATATTATTTTTTTATATGTAAGTATATTGTTTGCGAAAGAATAATATTATGAGCTGACCAAGCCAAAGAAAAAAGTGGGCGGGCTTAGCTAGTATCTATAGCTTTGTAAATTATTACAATCTGCCATGAATGGACTGTTGAAATGATTTTGAGTGTAACATATGAAATGAAATAAAATGAAAAAGCTCTTTATTTAAATGGACTTTGCTAACTACTTTTTACATCTGTCATGGTTGTTGACTTTTGTATGTTTGTTTGTTTACTGAAGGATTGTTACTTTTTGGGTTTGGTGCCCCTATTATTTTGGCGACATGCTTGCAACCTGCCACTATTTAGAGGCACTGCATGGCCCATACTGCCAAATGAGGCTTTATGTATAGCGAAATGTTACTCAAGTCTCTGTTCAACTCTTCTTGTGACTATGAGCGTGAACGTATGTATGTATGCAATGAATTCAACAAACGAATTACAAACTGCAGAAATCCACAAAGTGGCGTTATAGATCCCCTGCTTTATCATTCTAATGAATTGTCGCAATGTGTCGCTGTACTACTAAATTATCTGAGATATCGTTTCAAATAAATTTATACCGGTACCGTAATTTCCATTTGATATAACTTATAAAATACACATGTGTCTGGAATCCCAATATTGTTCCTATTGTATCGACTAGGAAACAGCAAGCTAGTGTCTCGCTTCAATACGGCTATGTCTACAGTCAAACCCACTTTATTGCTATCCAATAAGTCTCAAATTGCCTCGACTAGTGTCTGCAATGACGTGATGTAGTCTGCAGCAGTTACAAGGTCATTACCCCCGGCTGGCGACAATTATTATCCTAGGGGTCCGAACCCAGTCGGCTGGTCCGGAATCAGCCTATCCGAAATAACATTATCTCTCTATTTCATATGAGGTACTTCAATGTATACTGCCTAAAGGGTCAATTCAAACTAGTTAATGCGGCAGGGAAGCGCCAAGCACATGCGTTTGTACCCTTTTTAACATTTTGTAATGAAACTAAAATTTATTTATCACTCAATGCATTTTTTAGATTGGTTTTTTGAATATTTTATAAAACATTGTTAAAACAGATACATACAGATACTTACAGTCTTCTGCTCACTAAGTATGGTCCGCGTCAGATTAGTACCCTGTTATAGTTATTAAATGATAAATGATAAATTGTACAGTCAACAGTTGAAGTAGATAATAAAAAAAAGAGTCAAATTGAGGTAATATCTATATTGACACCCGACGTGATACGTATGATTCTCCCTGACACGGCCACGGAGGAGTTATTAAATTATTATGAGGTACTAATTCATGATAATAGAGTACATTAATGTACTATTGAAGAAAAAAATAGTACTCTTCTAGGTTTGACATAGGTACCTAAAATGATCGTGCCAGGTAGAGCTAATGTGTCAGTATTTGGATTAAACGTAGGCTCTTGTCTTTGCGACCAACCTCAAAAACATTTAGATTAATTAGAAATTAAATTATTAAAATTTTACTCCGTTTTTTGTATTGAATGCGGTTTTTTAATTAAAAATAATTTGTGTTCCCTTTTTGATGTTGTAGGTAAGTATAGAAATTTTCTGGAAACTTTCTCCAGATCTATAAAACAATCTAGTAATAAAATGAGAACGATATCATCAATGTAAATTAATACGCATTATTAGGGATAACTCAAAAACTATTTGTCAGGTGTCGTTAAAATTTAAATGGGACCACATGACAAGTACCAGCTTCCGTATGAAAAAGAATCATTAAAATCGGTACACCCAGTAAAAAGTTATGAGGTAACATAAAAAAACATAAAGTTGAATTGAAAACCTTCTCCTTTTTTGAAGTTGGTTAAAAATTGGTACAACTTAACTGCTTCCGTGGTTTACCCACCGGTGTGAAATTCAGACTTCCGTATTCGGTACTTAGGGGAGAACACATTTGTGCTGGAGTTGGCTGGTGGTAGAATTTGTTTTATTCCTCCTTTATTTGCATTAGTAACAGCATTGTCTTCCGAATATTAATAGAACGATAGCCAGACTCTCAATGATTGAAGGTTCCTGATGAAGCTTTAACCTTCAGTCTTATTTAAGGCTGTGACACATACATCGAAAGTTTAAACTACGTTGAGTATTACGAATGTGATTTTTTCAAAGTCGATCACGGAGGATTTTTTTTGTGGTACTAATTAATGAAAAAAGAGTACTTAAATGTACTTCTGAAGACAAAATTAGTTCTCTTCTAGTTTCTACGTTCTGGCATAGGTACCTAAAATGGTCGTGCCCGAAAGGTAGGAACTACCGGGCACGACCATTTTAGGTACGAATGATATAGAGATACCACGTCGAAACTAGAAGACTACACATTTTTTCTTCGAAAGTACATTAAAGTATTAATTTTTCATGTTTATTTCTGTATTATATAGTAATTAATAGGTTTCATTTTCATTTGATGTTGAGCTACGCAACGACGAATCTTTTGAATTTTGAATTCGAGGTTTGCAAAAAATCACAGAAGAAGACTGGATAGCACATCGCCTGCTTTAAGTTCCAAGGTATAATGTAAGAAGAGCTTTGGTCGAGACTTTCAAAACCGCCGTTTAATATGTTAACTTCGGCGTAAACCTAGCATCATATATTATGTATTAATATTCGTCCCAATATAACAATAGATGGCATGATATCATTACAATGTTAATGACCAATTTGGCTTATCTCTAACTATTCATCCGTTCAATTTCAGTATTGACATATTTCGAATGTACATTTCACTTACCTACAGTATTACTTTTGTTCATATTGCATTTAGTATAATATGCAAAATCAGACATATTTCTAATTTTTGTGGTTTATTAGTAATAAAATAACACACGTAACAAAGAGTTAATGTTAAAATTCAGACATTTGGTTAGATATGCAGTCCCTCAAAATAGTGACAGGTTGCCAGCCATCCTTTACACATATGTACTGTAACATATTCAATAAATAGTACCAGATCGAATACATTTGTCCTATCTTCAGTAGATCAAGGTGTGCCTCAAAAAAATTAAAAAAGAAATATAAAAATGTAGATATGATTTAAATTTAAATGCTGATGGCCTTTAATTAAATTAATCATGCTATCCTAGTCATGTCGAAATTGCAGTGCGCACGGCAAACGAAAATTCAGAGAGGATTTCCAAGTGGTCGCTATTAGACCAGTTGGAAATCCTCTCTGAATTTTCGTAACTGCTTAGTTTTAAATCCTTCTAAATAAAAAATGCTTTGAAACAAGATGTAAAGTCGCGTGGGAGAACGTGCGCCCAGGAGCAAGAGAGAGACCAGAATTTTTAGTTGAAAGAAAGAAATGTTTATTCGTCTCATAAGTTAAAAAATAATCACATACATAAAAAATATTTTGCAGTTATTTTTGTTTATTAAAAATATTTTTTATGTACGTGATTATTTTTTTTACTTATAATCCGAATAAAGATTTCTTTCTTTCAAATAAAAATTGTAGTAGTTACTTATAGCACGAAATTTGTTGTATTGTTATTCGAAACTAGCTAAGGACCCGAATGCGTTCGGTTTGTCTATGCCTGATGTAATGAACGACGTAAATTGGATCGTTCCTATTTGTGTCACGATGTAGTTTATGGCGAGCAGTGGCCACAATGTTTAATAGAGGAACTAAATCACGTCTTAATTGTTCTCTGCTGTGAGAATTCACGTTAATGCGGAAGGCGTTGCGAGATAATGTCCCTACGTTAATGATCGTGCTGTTTTATTAATTTGTATTGATTGTAGTGAATACTTTACTGAGATTAATACGATAGTCAACGCTAAAATATAATTTATAGTGTTTCTGAACATATTTATAGTGTTTGTGATCTGTTTTTAATTACTTTAAATGTACTAGGTGGTAGACCCATATGTAGGGTCGTCTGGGTAGGTACTACCGCCTTTCTTATTTCTGCCGTGAAGCAGTTCGCTGTGTTTCGGATTGAAGGGAAAGCTAGCCAGTGTAATTACGGGGCATGGAGGGCATATCATCTTAGTCCCCAGGATGGCACTTGCGGTGTTAAGTGATTTACACTTAATATTGCAAGTGTCTATAGGCGGCGGTGACCACTTAATATCAGGTGGGCCGCAAGCTTGTTTGCCATCTCGTAACATAAAAAAACGTTCTCTTACTAAAATGTCGAACTCAAGAAAAGATTCATACATTACTGATTGTAAAAGCTTCCTATGCACTTTCATCACTAAGGATGATTTGTAAAAAACTTGGGGTTGTATTTAGCTACATTCATTTTTAACGCAGCAACCCGGATTGCGGAAGATGCTGGGTTCGATTCCCACCTGAGGCATGTCGATTATTGTCAGTGTCTTTTTTCTAGTATTAAAAATATTTACGCGTTTGTAAACGCAAAAATTATTCCATAATAGAATCCTTTATTAAAATCAGCTGTATTATAAAAAACTCATATTTCACTTCGATTTCACTTCGCAAATTTAATGGCAAATCACTGGTTTTCTTATCCGGTAAAATGAAAGCGTATCCATTCTACATATAGTTAGAAGTGAGTATAATAGGGAATAGCACGGCTCACAATATGATGGGATATAATTATCTAATCTAAATCGATAGGTAAAATACGATTCTTACAAATCTCAGCAAACAATCGTATATGTGCATTCGTTAATAATATGGAATAAAATAAAATTCTCGGTAATGGGTGCATTATGTAAACGGTGAAATAAATTACCAATACTTATCATACTCGTAGCAATAAAAACATTTTCTACTATATACCTTTTATTAATACGGTTTTTATTGTAACACAAAAAGTAAGGATATCCTCGCATATCCACATTGCGGAAAGAATTTAACGCAAACAGTTCCACTTTACGTGGAAGAATAATATTAATTTCAAAGATAGCTTAAGCCAGCTAAATTATTACTTCAAGATAAGGTTGAAAATTGCGTTGTAGTTTTCTTCGCGGCGCTACTTTTACCCTTGTATTAAGTTGCTACGAATCCCAGCTTAGGAGATAAATATTCTGATATTCAGAGCGCTTCAGACGTTACCTAGGTGAGAATTAAGTTCATCCTAGAAAATGACAGGAATTAGTATGAGCGCTAAATAATCCTAGGAAAATGATGGTATCGCATTTTTAAGAATAAATGAGGTTTGTGATAAGCGCAGTTAGTTCGTTTGAGGAAAATGTCACTGACGTCGTAAATAGCTACCTATATTGTAATAGGTAAGTATATAATCGATTTTTTGGGCTTGGAAGAGACGATTTATTACGATTTTTATTATTTGGAAAATAAATGTGACTTATTTATATATTTTGATGTATAATAAAGAGTATACTTACCTATCTTAAATTAACTGAGGTATTAAATACAAGTACTGAGACATTATCGTTTGCAAAAGTCATGACCCATTTTAAAAAGTCAAACTTAAAGTTGCAAACCTTTGTAAGATCGAAGCTCGCAAGCAACTAAGTGAGGCACGGTCAGGGTAGGGTGGTGTCTTCTCTATACTTACTTTCACTTCACGTCAGTGATTCAAGCGTGTATAGACTTAGGTTACCACCAGGCAGGCCGTACGCTTGTCTGCCAAACAAATAACATAAAAAATGTGATATATATTATTAAGGAGTACGTATACCTCACACCAATTAAGTAATCCAAATTAAGTATGATCAAAACTTGTGTGATAGATATTACAGTGGATTTCATTTATTACGACCTTGTAGCGATCATTTAGCTATAGCGATGTTTAATCTAAGTCCCTTGAATTTAAAGCATAATTTACAAAATTCATGTGGCTATAGCGACTTTAGATATAACGATTAATTATAATCGTAATTCCAACTTCGGTTTCCAACATATTCCGTAGTTTAGCTTTTCAATTCCCTTCACAATTTCGCTAACAGACAATAAGCAAACAGAAAAACGTTTCGTTTTAAATACAAACGCAAACAGAGTGACTGGTGCAGGCCGGATTAATAACGTTACGTGTTTAAATTACGAGTATATCCCCAAACAAACTGACATTCGGTCCAGGATTTGTATTGTCTAATCTTCCTTTGTTTATTAATGCAGATTCGTAATAATATCTATAAATATGTGTTTCCCCATCCATACTAATTACTTATTTTGCTCAAATTAAGTAGATACCTACGGTATTTTTATTCTCACGATCGCGGGATGAGTCATGACAGCCGTGACAATAATAGACAAATCAATATAGATAATTGGGAAGTCAATACTGAAATAGTGACACAATCGGATCATAGACCAATTACATTTGAAATAAGCTTTGGAAAAACAATAGCAATAACTAAAAATCTTAAAACAAGCACTTATAGATACAATACAACAGCAAGCAATTTTTGGAATGATAGGAAAAAGCTACAATTTAAAGAAGAACTAAATAAACATATTAGTAATAATCAAATAGAAGTCGACAATATACTACACATGAATAAAGATGAAATAGAGAATTACATAACACATTTTACAATAAACATTAATAAAACATGCACACTTACCTTACCTCGCCCTGCTGGACCGCCACGACACCCGGAATGGTGGAATGCAGACTTGGAAAAAATAAAGAAAGAAGTCATTAGCAATCACCGAAAACTTAGTAAAGCAGTACGCAGAAAGTTACCCCTAGAGGACATCATATCAGAAAAGATGAAACTTAAAGAAACTTACTCAAAATCCATACAGGAGGCGTCTACAGCTCATTTCAAAGACTTTTGTAACAGACAAACTAAAGAAAATGTTTGGTCTGTTACAAATAGAATCATTAAAGCAAAACCTGTAATACAGCCCCCTTCAACCATAGAGAAACCCGATGGTACCTTCACGAAAAACACCGCTGAAACAATAAAATTCTTTGTGGATGGATTATTTCCTTGTGACACTCCGGATGACAATGATCAGTCATTGATCCGACAAGAAGTGCAAGAAGCACCAAATACTCCTGATGAGCCCGGGTTCACAAGAGTAGAAATTTTACAAGCTATAAAATCCCAAAAACCAAAGAAGGCCCCTGGACATGATGGCCTAACAGCGGATATATGCGCGATGGTGGCAGAGACATGTCCAGAGGTAATTATTGCCATTTATGACCGTCTATTTCAACTTGAATTCTTCCCGATGATCTGGAAAAGAGCCATAGCTAAAATAATACCGAAGCCTAACAAAGAGAAATACTTCTCACTAACATCTTACAGGCCAATTGGACTCCTTCCGGTGTTTGGGAAAGTATATGAAAGACTCCTCATAGACAGATTGAATTATCACAACGACTCCAAAGGGCTCAACAATAAAAAACAATTCGGCTTCCGAACACAAACATCCACCATCATGGCAATAAAACAGGCCCTAGATATTGTCAATGACGCAAAGATGAAAAAACACCAAGTGATAGGTGTCTCTCTCGATATTAAGGGCGCCTTTGACAATACCTGGTGGCCTGCAATTTTCAGCAGATTGAAATATATAAAATGCCCCAAAAATATTTTTAACACACTCAAAAGTTACTTTGATGACAGAACAGTAGTTGTGAGAATGGCTGACGAGGAAACTACTAGGATCACAACCCGTGGTTGTATTCAAGGTTCCATTACTGGACCCATAATGTGGAACCTCGTCATGGACTCTCTTCTCGACTTAGAAATGCCTGAAGGTATCAGTCTACAAGCGTACGCAGACGACCTTTTGCTAATTGCGCATAATAAAGACCTTAAAAAACTAGAACTAAATATTAACAATTCATTAAATAAAATAATAGAATGGGGACATCAAAATAAACTATCATTTAGCGCAAACAAAACACAAATAATTTCATTTACAAATAAATCAAAACAGCTAAATATACACTTAAACAACAAAAAGCTTGAATTCACCAACGTCATAAAATATTTGGGTATATACATAGACTCCAAGTTATCATTTACACATCACATTAAAGAGCAAATCGTCAAATGCAAAAATATATACAATAAATTAAAAATATTCGTTCGCCCTACTTGGGGAGTTCACCCCGAAAACATAAAAACTATCTTCAACCAGTTATTAGTACCTATTATTTCATATGGGGCCTCCATATGGGTGGAGGTCCTGAAACTCAAATACATTCAAAACTTGCTACTATCGCTCCAGAGATACTTTTGTATACAGATCGCCCGCAGTTTTAAAACTATAAACACTCCACTATCCATAGTAATTACAGACTTGCCTCCTTTACCATCCATAATCACAGCTATAGCTAACAACGAACTCACAAGGATTGTACGCACCTCAAAATATTTACCAAGCGACATGATATTAGAAACTTACGCACTTCCAGAAGACCGTCAGCATCCATCTCAGAGAATACCTATAAATTACTTTACTGCAAATAACAACACCGAGCTACAAAATATATTAACAGAACACTGTCACATAAAATATCATTTATATACTGACGGCAGTAAGTCAGACTCTGGAGTGGGAGCCGCAGTAATTTTGCAGGATCACACAAACAAAATCATTACTAGGAAAATTAAACTTCACAAAGCCTGCTCCAACTACCAAGCCGAGCAAATAGCAATAGAAACAGCCTGCCAGATCATTCTTGATAGGGGAATTTCTGCAGTAATCGTCACGGACTCTCTATCAACCTTACAAGATCTCTCTGACCCATACAGCTACAACACTCATACAGTAAACACTTTTAAAATAATAGTGCAAATCGAAAACAAAGGACAACAAATTGTATTCGTCTGGGCTAAAGCACATAACAACATCCCGGGAAATGAACTTGCAGATCAGGCAGCCAAGGAAGCAGCAACTTCGCACTCGGCCATACAATATGCTCGTTTCCCGTTATCTCACATAAAAATTATCAATAGAGAACTTGCAAACAAACAAAAATCAGTACTATACAATAATCCCGACAATTGCCTGTACACCAAAACTATGTTCCCCAATTATGAATCTTTATCCAAATTCCTATCCAAAGTTCCAATCACCTTTCAAACTTCCCAATTCCTATCCGGTCATGGTTACAATAAACAATATTTACATAGATTTAAAATTACCACTGACCCTTTTTGCCCCTGCGATAACACCACAATTCAAACTTTCGACCATTTAATTCACCACTGCCCCAAGTTTATTAACACCCGCAACGACTTAGAAATCGTTTGCAACATACACAAAATAAATAAAAGCAACTATCAAGATATCATTAAAAAAGAAGAAACTACAAACACCTTTATAAACCACATAAACAACATAGTAAACAACCTTAAAAAATTTAACAATACATAAAACACAATATCAATAGTAAAATATCAACAACAGAAATATAAGTTAATAATAAAGCTAAAATAAAACAAATAACATAATAAACCAAAATCAATTACTTAATAGTCCATAAAAATCAACGCTCCCATTATATTAGCGTAGTCCAGTAGCGCTAATATTATTGTGGATAACAACAAAGCCACTAGGTAAAAAAAAAAAAAAAAAAAAAGACAGCCGTCATGAATAACAAAGTTTGTTTTAAATTATAATGCTTAATTATTAATATTTTTATTATTACGATTGATTAAATAGTCTATTTGAACTAGTGAATCATGACTCTTTCCGAATCAAAGCCATTAAAATATGAAGAGAGGAACAAACTTGCTTACTTTCTTGCCCGTTTTTCTCAGAACAAGCCTTCATGGTAGTCGTGGACCGGTGACATCAAATTTGACTTTCATAAGTGTACATTATGTACCGTTTACAGAGTGTACAGTTTGTATTGTACGAATAAAGACATTTTGAGTTTGACTGTGTGAATATACATCAATTAGGTAGACCCATATGTAGGGTCGTCTAGGTAGGTACCACCGCCTTTCTTATTTCTGCCGTGAAGCAGTTCGCTGTGTTTCGGATTGAAGGGAAAGGTAGCTAGTGTAATTACTGGGCATGGAGGGCATATCATCTTAGTCCCCAGGATGGCAAACACACTTGCGGTGTTAAGTGATTTACACTTGATATTGCAAGTGTCTATAGGCGGCGGTGACCACTTAACATCCGGTTGGCCGTAAGCTTGTTTGCCATCAAGTAACAAAAAAAAAAATGAAATTAAATAAAAATCAATTATTTCTGTTTTCGTAAGAGTCGCACTCATTCAGTGCAGTCCCGGCACTGACGCACACATCGGCAATATGCATATACGAGTACATCTACACAAACAATTTTTTATGAAAAAAATGTTGTTTGTTCAAAAATACACACAACTTTCTACCTATATAACCCTCAATGCACGAGGTACACTCGCTTGGTCCTTCTTATAAATAAATATTTGTGATGCAATTTGCACCATTTAATCTAATAACTGAAACTTTTAGTTTATATCGAAAAACTCCATGTCCTTATACTCGTATATTTGGGCATGAATAATATCTCGTATAATACACTATAGCAACCTTTTCTCCCTTTTGTTTAGGTACCTACATTTATTAATCGGTTGGAAGTATAAATTTCCTTATCCCGCTGAGAACCAATTCACGGTTCGCCATTACGTAATCAATAACAGATTTAATAGAGGCTGGGTTTAGGACTTGCTTACCTATAATGTGGATTATTTTAGTCCATTTTTTTTTCTAAACTAAAACATTATTTCAAAGCCCTATTTTTTATAACATCTAAGGCTAGTGTTATAGAAAGAGTCTCAAGAACCAACGCCGTACCGAGCGTTGTACGTCTCTATCACTTTGTGCTTGATAGAAAGTGACAAGCGATTCTCAAGACATGATTGATTTCTGAGTGTGTTTCTGTAATACGGCCTTAAAACTTTTTGTGTTCAATGAAAGCTGAAATTAAACTTATTATAAACTCGATAATTATGTATTAGTATAGATTAAAATTTTACTGCAATTTTAGAAAATAGTGTCCGCCTTGTGAACGTAAGCCTCCTTCGTGTAACGCCACAATTTTCTCGAATCGGACCTTCCCGTATTCAGCACCTACCATCACTGCAGTCCTCCTATGGTGATAAATCCAACATGTTTTATCTAATGGTGGCTGGTAGAGTAATTACCGGATTTCTTTATTGTAGGGTAGATAATTGCCCAGAATTCTAAATGGAATAAATAAGAAAATATGACGACCTCCAACAAGTTACTCTTAGTAAGTTGTTATTACTTATATTAGACACACACATAAAAGTGTGTAAGTAAAATTTACACAACGAGTATTATTTGCCTTTATTTTACGACTCCATAATGCTAACTGATATTTAATTCGTAGACTTTACGAGGAAAGCACACTAAAAGACACGTATAAAACACATAAGCTTAATAATAATAGTAACAAATTTAGTGGTAATTTCATAGAGATACTCGCCAAGCTTTAAGGCCTATCCTTCATTTAGCCGGGTTATACAATATAGTGCGGAATTTCACATTGCGCTATAATTGCTTACGTCGGCATCAAAACACGAGTTCCCTCGGGATATACCGTCGGTACCAGTTTAATATTGGCATTATTTTTTATTAGCTCTGTTTATACGGCACCCTCCAATAGGAAGTGGTGTTAAATAAGAGTTATAGGTATGTATCATATATCACGTTTGCTACATTTTGTTTAATTGGATTTCTTTTTACACGATTATGAATAATTTATGAGCGAACTTTTTGATGGTAATTATAATTTAGATTAATGTTTGAATTTGTTATTTAGAAATACCTACCTAGAAATAATTGTTTTGCGAATATTTTTGTGCCGTTTCTTTGTCGGAGTAGATAAAAGTGAGAACCCTGGTCTTGCTTGATTTATCGACGAGTCTTCATATAATAACGTTTATGATATTGATAATTTTGAAAAATGTACCACGAAAAAATAAAACAATTATTCGGTCATGCTGTGATGGGATACGAACTCTTACGCAATTTATGCGAATGGTCTGCCATAAATCTATGATTCTTTCTAAATCTTCTTGTCTTTTAGAGACAAAAGATATCTATGAATTTAAGTAAGTAGTCCCCTACGCGGCTGGCTTGTGGTGCCACCGACAAAGTGGTGCTCCATTCCGACGCAAAGAAATTTGGTAACTCATTTCTGTGTCACGCAATCAAGTAATGGGATTCACTGCCAGCATACGTCTTCCCTCCTTCTTACAATCCTGAGTCATAGAAGGATTTGGTTTGGAGATACTCGTATCATCATCATCATCATCTTAACCTTCCTCAACCCTCCTTCGACACCCTCCACTTTCCTCTGTTTTGGGCACGTAAAATCTGTTTTACCTGACCTGCCCATTGCCACTTCAGTTTTCACTTCACAATATCTGAAACTTTGCTCTACTCTTGGAGATATAAGTAGTCTTGGAAATGGTCTTGCAGATATGGTGACAAGAATTGCGAAAGGGATGCTCAAATTTGTTGGTCACGTAGAAAGGATGTGTCAAAATAGATTGACCAAAGGATATATGAATCAGAAGTGAACGCAGATGTGGGGCGAGCAAGACCTAGGCGAACGTTTATCGATCAAATCGAAGCCGTCTTGAGAATGGGCCAGGTCAAAAGTACTCGAAAGCGCTGAGCATGTATGGGGACAGTGATGAAAGTGGATGAAGCGAAAGAAATATGTAAGGATCGTAGCAAGTAGAAACAAGTGATTACGGTATGTATGTATTTAAAAATTATATCCAATAAACGTTATTATCCTTTGAAATTAGTTTATTTGTAATTATATGAAATGTAGCACACCCAAAAAATCACATTCATGGCATATCGTTCGTTTTATGGATATTTTAGTCTGTCCAAGCGTCGGTGGCATAGTGCGTAAGGACGTTGTATGCCACCCGGGAGGCACCGGTTCGAACCCCGCCATGTTCCAATGTGTTTTCAAATTTTGAATTCATACGTTTAATTGAAAATATCCACGTTTTATAAATTCCAGCAAATTTATGAGTAACGTTTTAAATTATCTTATATATAAAATTCTCGTGTCACAATGTTCATTCCCGTACTCCTCCGAAACGGCTTGACCGATTCTCATGAAATTTTGTGAGCATATTGAGTAGGTCTGAGAATCAGCTAACATCTATTTTTCATACCCCTTAGTGATAAGGGTTGTCCACCCTTAATTTTTTTTTTAATTTATAAGGCAAAACAACGTTTGCGGGGTCAGCTAGTATATTAGATAAATATCTCGAACATTTTGGGGTTTCGATAAGCTAGTTTTGATTTCAATGATAAATTACAATACAAAAAACATACCACGCAAAAGACCTGGACAGCCTAATAATAAAAACTTTTTTTTGAAGTGAAAAATAAAAACTTTTTTTTGAAGTGAAACTTCTTTATCGGCGTTGGAAAAAAATTTACCGTCACATTTTTCGGTTACGCGCCATCTTTTTTTGTATTCATGTCTATGTAAGGCCATAAAGAAGTTTCACTTCTTACGTGTGTACACTAGTACACGCACATATTTTTTCTCTCACGGAACGATTGCCGCTCGTCTCACTTCTGCTATGATGGAACACGACTCACATTAGACAGAATCAAACTCTTTGACTGGTTGCTGCTGTTGTGTTCAACAGTACGCGGTTATTACTACGCTTACGCAAATTTAAAGTAGCTAAAGTCGTGGGACCAACGCATATTGTGTTCTCAATTCAAAATAATGACATTTTTATACACTATTGTGTGTAAAGTGTATTTATTACGATAGTTTTCATATATGCACCATACGAATACGCTGAAATTTGGTGAAGCAGGAACCAAATATTTAACTGCAACGGGAAGTGTGACAGGATGAGAATTATGAGAAACTATTTTTTATTTACTTTTTTAGCTTAATAGATGTTTATCCTATTTATAAGTTTTGTTTCTAACTTTTAACATTTAGGAAATATAACCATGTGAATATCAAATTTGAGCTTCGATGAGAAATAACATAAAGACACTGATAAATAAATCACAAATGCTCTGCACGTTAATATGAATAAGAAGATTATATTGTGGAGTCATAATGACGGAAGCCCTGAGAATGCGGCAGTTCCTTTTCACCACATCAAAAATGCTAATTCACATCAAATACGACCTTTTCCCAACGTTTGTGGAACGTTTCATTAAAATACAAAATGACAGGCGAATAAAAGCTTTTCTTTTTTTTTCAGGGCCCGTATACATGTGACGCTTGGAGCGAAAATGGCTGGTGAAAGATCAATATGACCTACCAAAAGGTAATGCTATCTCCCTCACACACGCAGACCCCGTTCTCTGTCTCCCTCTGGCGCGACGCGTTGTCACAGTTTCGATATGTCGTATAACGACAGAGATTTAGGTTGCAAATTTTCATATTTTCCCTTAAAATTTGGAACCCTTTAGAGTTGCCCTTCCAGTATTAATGTTTGTAATGTGATTAGAAAATTTGCGGCGAATATTAGCCCGGCTCCGAAGATAATGCGCGATTATGAAAAGGCGCGTTTAAAATTATTTTACGGAGTGTAAACATTTAATTGACAATTCTGTTAATTGAACTTACTCGTGACTGGAATTTAATTTACAAAAAGGGTGCATATTATAATACTCGCGTGTTATATAAATTAACTCGTATCTTTGGTCAAATAATATTATATACTTATTCATCTGATGACGATTTCTCCTCAGCAAGCATTTTGCATCCCTAATAACCACAGTGATGGCTAATTGTGGACAGTAGTAGTAATATAAAAAATACTGAAAAATTATATCAGGAATAAATAATAATTATTTCGAAAAGGCCTTTAAACTATGAGGAAAAAAACCTTATATTATGTACTTTGAGAGTTCAAATGGATAGCGTTAAAAATAACATATAAGTATAGCAAGATTTTCCCTCATGAGCATATTTTTAAATGACCTCCATTTGGTTTAAGGGAAAAGCTATTTGTTTTTGTAAGTGCATCGTAGTCAGTTTTATATCTTCATTAAGGTCCCACATTATGGAGTCGCGGGCCGCTGATAATCGAAGAGTTACAGCGGTACCGGACTGAGACCGCCCTATATATGGACATTTGGTTTTCTAACAGAAAATTAATTCCTGAAAATTTTCTTTCAATGTGAAATCGTGGATTAGAAAATTTGGAGTGGAAAATGCTCTTATCTATTCATGTTAATGGATAACACTGCCATAAACATTTTGTTAACGTTTTACAACTAGGGTTTTCTCTTAAATCACGGAGAAAAATGTCATTTAGGGGTAATCTTAAATTATCCTGGCGTGCATTTAAAATAGGTGCGTTGTCCTAAAATAAGTTGACTTATCAATCATTTCCTCGTATATAAGGAAATTATTTATAAGTCATATTCATAGCTACCTATGTATTTTCTTTAAAAAGGAAATTCCTTATCGATCACCACTAAACTCAATCTGGATTTTCTCGTTCCGTCATTCTGAACAGACCGAACACTTAACAAAAGCTTTTCAAATCCCACCGCAGGAGTAAAAACAAGAAATCTGTGCTAGTATCTTATTGAACACAACTTAGAGGTACACAACAGATTGATCTTGCACCTTAAGACTGAAGCGGTTAGGTTTAAAATATTTTTGGTAGCTATCATGCTTACGCCATTTCAATTGAGTCAAAGGATGATCCCGGGAGGAGGTAAAAAAAGTGAATAATTCGCGTACATATCTCGAAACATGGTAGGCGTCTTGGGATAAGCTACAATTTCCTATTTAGCCAACGCGACATCAACCGCTATAAAAATACGCTATTTTGACAAAACGCTTGAGTGAGGGTGCAATCACAAAAATATGACGACATAACTCCTTTGCCTTTCTCTTAAAGAGATTTAAAATCTGTTTCAAACGCTTTGTCATAAATTGTGATCTATTTTCGTATCCTCCTTATTTATTTGATACAAATTCACTAAATGTTAAATCTAAAGCATCTTTTAATACAGATAATATTTCGATCACACATTATTATGTTTGCGAACGGCCAAGAATAAAATATTTTTTTCAACCTACTTGGTCATAAAGCAGCCTCTAATGCACCGTTTTCGACTTCTTAATGGCGTCCATTACATGCCTACTTAATGTGGTAATTAGCGCACTTGTGCTTTTTACTTAAAATATATTTAATTATATTTTTGTCAAGAAATTATGCCCATGTACTAAGTTCTTATCATTGGAAAAATAAATCTTACGTCTAACGTGTTAAAACTTAGGTATAGTATAACCTAACCCAACTTAATTTTATTTCAAAAAGAGGTTTCGACATAGATACCTACTTCGTATTATAGGTACCATTGAAGTATTTTTTGATAGAAAATATAAAGTAAATTATTAATTTCCAATCTAAATAAAACAATAAACTTTCAGAATTTCTAAATATCCATTTTGGTGCGCTTTCTACTTTGCTTTTGGTAGCTTCAATGAGTTCCAAAAAACTCAATACAAATCTTAATGTAATGTCTGTGTTTTTTCTTCAACGACCACTATGGGTCTGATCCAAAACGTCAAGATAACGTTTGCGTGAACGCAAACTGCCACAATAGTAAGCAGCGAATCCGCGTCCTACGTGTTAAAAATAGTATATACATTCTCATCTCTTCATACATACGTTTTGATTAGCGTATATAAGGATCTTTTTTTAAAGACTTGTGGTGTTGGCCGCAGATAACCTTTATAGCGTTGCCTGAGATTTTTAAAGTTAGGATCTTGGTGAGTCCTCTAGTCTGTTGAACTGCTTTTATAAAGTATTTATCCGAGAGGCAGTATCTCTGGCGACAAAGTCTCACTATCGTTCTGCAGGTTAGACTCACAATAGATTCGCAATGTGACTCACAATATATTCGCTGTTTCAATGTAAAACTCTGAAAATATTATAATAATAAACTAATATTTTTCTAAAATTATTTGTATTACCATACTAACGATTCAGCTCATATTATTACAACCCACGCTGTTAATTTCGTGTTTAATATGTAGGTTTGAGAATACTCACGCGTGTTTTGCGTAGGTGTTTCTTTACGGTCCGACCTCTTAAATATTTTCCGCTAAGTATACCTTCTAGGATAAAACGGAATCTGACACAAAGACGCGTGTATATACACACATAGTGAACGGTCAGATACGCCTTGTCACACTGGCCCGGCATTATTGGGTCCTCTCTGAACCCTTTTTATCAGGGCCCTCACAGAAATCATCGCCTAAAACTCACCCTTTAATATTGCTATATAATATCTCTTAGATAATTCAATATCGACATTTATGGCTTCTCAAGACCAATAGGGCGAGTAATATGCCGTAAAACATTACTTCATTTTGGGAAGATCTTACTGAAATAGCTTTTGAACGTAGTCTTATAAAATACTTGGAAGTATATACCTACATAGTCTGGAAAACTGGACGCAATATAATTTACGACTTAAATCCTTAATAAATGATGCCTAAACTCAATTGAAAATAATTATATAATTTCTTAAATTAAGATTTATTACATTGTAATCAAATCTGAAACTAACAAAATAACAACAAATGAATATGAGTATGTTTATAATATCCTATTTAGAGGCTTATAAGAACTGCAATGGAAAAAAGAATCTAAAACAAAACATTGTAAAAATATGTTTCACTGTGGAGTTTCATTAGATGACGATTTTCAATTACATGTTTATTACCGATCTAAGAAACGAATTACCTTAGCAGTTACAAAAATCTGCACTCCCAAAGAATAAACAAAGTGAACAATTTATATTTTCATGAAAGTTTTCGTTTATAATAAATTTGGACAGATAACCAGAAAATTTACTATGAACATTTTGTTCTTTAATTTCCTAAAAAGTACGAGTAAAAATCAGGACCATTCATTGCCCGTTACACTGGTTAAAAAAGCACTTTACCCCACTTACAATAGAGTTCACGAAAATGGAATCGGGCCTTATCTAATAACCGGGCAAGCGCCCTCGGCCGAAGTTTATTCATTGCGACCCGTATTTTGAGTTTATCGAGTTCAACTTTCATAACGGATAGTTGGCACTGGCTTCCAAATGGCGTTATATGTTGCGAACATGCTGCATATTGTCGTTGTAAATTTTGAGTACCCTGTTCATTAACGCTTGTAGATAAATTCACGGAAATATCGGCAGGCTCTTGTTTAGATTTCGTATGAATAATCGCAGGTAATTTAGAAACTAATAATAAGCCATTTTCTGTATTGATAGCAGTGTGCTTCCTGTCAAAGAAAATTGTCTTATGTTTATTGGAGGCCGCAGATGAACTTTCCAGCGTCACCGGCTTTTTTCAGAAAAGGCGAGGACCTAGTTGGGTTATTTGGCCTCTAATTTAAAGCATCCAGGAGAGGACTTCTAACCGGCGAGAAACTTCCGCGGAGGAATCTGTAGGGTATTCGAGTAGTAAGGGAGCGGTGCACATAAGAGTGCCTCTAAAGGCTGAAAAATTGGCTCAGGAGCGCCGTGTCGTGGATAAAGTGACATCCTTCACTGGCTAACATATGGTGGGTGATTCGGCTACTAACGATCCGTCTTTTGTTGTTATTTAGTTAAAAAATTACATGACGATTATTTTACGAATTTCATTTAAAAGCTTGTATAAAAAACCCAGCAAAGCTAAGGGAGAATATTTTGAGAAACAAGAAATTATTTTTTGACCTTTAATAGTATTTTTTTTTCGTATTAATTCCGGAAACTTTCAGTGCGCCCCACGTATAGTTCATTTATCAAAGAAAGCTATAATAAAGTCTATATAATAACCGGCATTAACGCAAGCGAAGCCGCGTGCGGCCACTAGTCAATTATCTAGCCCGAAGTAAGTATTATTAAGATCTCGTGTTACGGATACTAGATAACGGACATTTTGTTTTAATATACATAATAATTTTAGATATTTTTATAAGTAAACTTAAATAAATATATAAACAACCATGACTCGCAAACAAACATTCGTGTTCGTCACACAAACATTTGCCGTTACCAGGATTCGAACCCGGACCGCTTGATGTGAAGCCAGCTATACTGACCACTCCACCACGATGGCGTGTATATTATAATAATATATTTCTACGCTCAAACCAATTATCTAGCCCAAGATAACGGACAAATATACCTAATAATCTAGATATTTTTATAAATAAACTTAAATAAAAATATAAACAACCATGACTCATGAAAAAATGCTCGTGTTCATAACACTAACATGTGTAGGCAGCGTTACTGACCACTCTACAACGGCGGCGTAGATATAAAAGACTGTATGACAATTATTAAGATAATATGGTTTGTAGAGTTATCCTTTTCCATATATGATTTTTCTTAGACAATTTTTACTTAACTCAAGTCAGACATCTGTATCGATATATCGTGAAATGCTTCTGTATTGTAAAATATGTGGCTTTGACGTAAAATATTCTTTTAGAGCTGAAATAAACTGTATATCTCAGTTCGAGCAACGACCAAACTTTATTCATAGCGGGCTCTATTCAGAATTTATCGTGATATTGTGTATCGTAGTATTCGCTGGCTGTATGCCATTGTTTGTTTTCGATAAACAAATCACGATATGTAACACCGGTTGTATTGGAAACCTGGCAAAGTTGAAACTTAATAAGGTTCGGTTGTGTGTTTAGTTTCGTTCTAATAAATGTTTCATTTTCTTCTTATTTATTTTTTTGGGTTCACTAATATTTGACAAAAAACGAATGACAAATTACAATTCCTCTAGAGTTATTTTCACTTTAAAAATAACTCTCGATAAACTTATGATTTTACAAAATAGAGATTTTACAATTGTTTTACTTTGCAAATATTACAAATATTAAATTTGTGATTGTATAAAATGACGGTAGATAAACTGTTACTTAGTAAATAACAAAGTAAAATAGGTGGCACTCGACGTTTTGTGGTCACAGTTCTAACCTAATCTAACCCAAATCTAGCCTTTTGTGTTCAATTGATACGATTATTTTATATTTACAGGAGAGTACAAAGCAGTGAATTCTAAAGTAAGTTTTGGTATTTGAAGCAATTATCAAGCAATGCATTTTGTCAAACGTTGTTTAAGCTGTCGTTGTTTTGCCAATTTACATAATATCTATTTATAAAAATGTTAGTTTGTACAATGATGTTATGATTAAATGAAATATTGTCAAATGTCTTGTTTGTTAAATAAGTGATTTAAAGAAAGAATGGTTTGGAAAATGATAACTTTATCAAGCATAAATTTGTCTAGCGTTATTTGTAAAATGAATAGATTGTCATTCGTTTTTTGTCAAAAGATAGGATACCATTTTTTTGTCACTATCGACTTTTATTTTTCAGTTCCTTACACTTAATACTGTTTTATTAGCAATTCATTAATATCAAGTGGAAGCAACTGACACAAATAGTCTCTACCTCTGCAGGCAAAGGTTGTTCATATTGATTGTATGAAAATAAAATATTAATGAATGACTAAGGCCCGTATTATAGAATGATACTCAGAAATCAATTATGTCTTGAGAATAGTTTGTCACTTTCTAACAAGCACAAATAGATAGAGACGTACGACGCGCTCTGTATGGCGTTGATTCTTGAGACTCATTCTGTAATACCAACATAAAAGTTTATTACGTACAAAAATACACACGATCACCATCATACTCCCAAGAGGGGTTGCGCAGAGCCTTGTGTAACATTTAGTTACAAATAAAGCAACATTTGGCAGTATGGGCCATGCAGTGTCTCCAAATAGTGACAGTATGCCAGCCTGTCGCCTACATAAAAGGGGCACCAAACACAAAAATTAACAATCCCTCAGTAAACATACAAACAGTCAACAACTAGGACAGAAGTTACACTCAAAATCATCTCAGTAGTCCAGGTTGAAAAAAATACAATACAGAAATTAACTAAAAAATACACAAATATTTTTTTAGGTCAAATAGGTTCCCGGTCAGCTTATGCCGAGGAACACAATGCTTTGACACTGGTATTCTGCGGATAACATAATCACTGGTATCCTGTCCAAAACATGATATAAAAATATCTACGTTTGCGCTCAAATACAAGTAATTATATTTTTTAATTTTCAGAACTAAATTATTAAATTTTTTAATGTATATAACGAGATAGCAAACCGTATAGACACTTGCAATATTAAGGGTAAATCGCTTGACACTGTAAGTGCGTTGCCATCCTGGGTACTAAGATGATATGCCTTCCGTGCCCAGTAATTAATTATTTTTTTATTAAAGGTTTTTTATTAAAGTAATTAATTATTTTATTATTCCGCCTCCGTAATTTTTGTTTTAGTTATATTTTTGACCCTGTTTTTATTGGGGTACTGTGCTTAACTGAGTGAAGTTGATCTAGCCGCAGAATATAGCCATTATTCGAGCCGATCCCTTCCGCGGGAGATTACTGGTAAATACAGAGTGCGGGCTCCTTACGTTTATTGGAATGTTCATGTAAATAACATCGGAATTCCGGATTCGTTGTCCTTTCATATCTTATGTAGGGTTCGTTTTGATGTAGGTTAATGTTTTCAACGTATTCTCAAATGTGGTTTATAAAAATATTATTATAACAACACACATGCATACATTCACGCTTCTAATGCCAAAGGGCACAAGGGTCACAGAACTTTATGCAACATTTGGTTACACACAAAGACACATCTGGCAGTGTGGGACATACTGTAACTCAAAATAGTGACAGGTTGTAGCCTGTCGCCTACATAAAAGGGGCACCAAACCCAATGTGTCTGAATGTATCCTATTGATAATATTTTTAGTGTACATTGCATAGATTGTCAACAGTTTTTATATATACTAATTTATATTTTTTATTTTCATTGCAGGTGCAGTGTCGGATATTTGGAGGGGCCAGTTTTGCTGATGGATTCAAGGTATTACATGGCAGAATTTCCATAATGAGAATTGCTACGTTTAAATTTTAGAGGGAGAATCTCAAAGATGGTCAAATATAATGTTGAGAGATTCTCCCCAAGTTTTATTTATAAAAACAGGTGTTATGCAACACCATTTCAAACTTGGTTGAGTTTGAAATGGTACTGAATGTTGCATAACATCTGTTTTTAATAACCCAAAAACACTAAGGTCTAATAAGTTGACGACGTTTAAAGTACGTTTTATATAGTATACAGCGAATGCTTAGAATATCAGTTAATAAATAATAAAATAGATCGGAAAATATATTGGCTCGAGTTGGTAATAAAAATATACCTACAACATTTTGCAATTGCGATTTCCTATTTACCTAATGTTACAGAAGTTTTGTGTATAAATTCGCGAACAATGCAATCCATAGACAGCAGATATAGTTCAAGACTTTTCGTGTGTTATTTTCCGTTTTAAGGTGGACGCACATTTAGCCGAGCCGAACGCGCTGAGCGAAACGAATTTAAGAATTCTTTCTACCTCGGAAATTTTCCATATTCGGCGCGGGTGATGGGGACGACTCGGCCGATGCGCTCGCATTCATTCTATTCACACATAATTACAGTGCAACGATTTCTCAGGGCGTTCGATTTCGATTCGAGTAGCCCGGTGCGTTAGGCTCGGCTAAATGTGCGTCCACCCAAGATTGCAAGCTTAAAGCGCTCCACGTACAGCGGCGAAAGCGTGCCGCTTACAGCGGTCGGTAGCGTAACTGCGGAAAGCGATTTACTTGCACCGCGCCGGTTCCTGTGAGGCATGGTCCATAGCAACACGAACATTACAAAAAAATCCGCTCCGCTGCTGTCCCGCTTGCCGCCTCTGTGTGTGGGGTGCTTAAAATACTAGATAACGTCTACTTTATGACTATTAAGTTTAAGCATAATTCTTCGTTGAGTTATATTTCCGCTAGAAGATAAACACGTTTATTTATGACAAAACTCAGTGAATGTTAATACTAGAAAAATGCACTGAAAAAATCGACTTGCCTCAGGCGGGACAGTGTATTTTACTAGTATTAATATTTACGCGTTTGTAAACGCATAAATAAAACTATTCCAAAATTCAGTGAAGTTTGTTTTTGTTCCAAAATATTGAAATAAAAGTATACGAAAATTATTAAGAGAATTGCCGAGCACTTTTGTCATACAAAATAACACAAAAGCAGAATACGCCTCTAATATTTTTAAAAAATATCCGCAATTCGGGCGAAGGTGCTGGGTTCGATTCCCGCCTGGGGCAGGTCGATTTCTTTTCAGTGTATTTTTTCTAGTTTTTCAAATTATTTATGCGTTTGCAAACGCACAAAATTATTCCATAGTGATTCAATTTGTTTCACAGTACATTGATTTCTAGCAAAATAGTTTTGAATTTGTTAGTCCCTTTTTAGAGTTTTGAAATCAAAATTAATCTTATGTAGGTACTTCTTTATAAGGGTTTCGTGAAATATGGTATTAATAGTGTATCACAGATTCTCATGGTACAAATGGGTCAAGAAAAGACCACAGCTATTTATTTTCATTAATAAATTTTTTAACTTACTCTATAACCGTAATAAATAGCCTCTGTATGTCTGTGTCTTGTATAATGTATAATACCTATCCATAATGATCTATAAAACAATTTACAGCAGCAATAGAGTATTAAGACATAATATTAATCCCTTCTCAAAACCATCCTCATCTCAGTATAAAAATTTTCGAAGGTATCGTTGCAACTTTTTCATAATACACAAATTAACAGACGAAACTCACAAATCCAGATAATCCTATAACCTCACAAAGCTTTCAACGCGTGCAAACAACTAATTAGCATTATTTATGTCGACAATAGTTAAACCGGCGTCAAAATTGAAAAGGGAAAAATAAAAGTTTTATTATTGAAACGATTTAAAAGTCACTATTTTTTGAAGTCGGCGCCAACCTTAGATTAGAAAAGTAATTAGGGACATTAGTTATTAATGTTATTATTTACACAGTAGTAAAAGTAAAAACAAATCTGGAATACCATGAGGCTGACACCGACCTAAAAACAGTGCATATTGAGTTGACCGCTTAAAACATACAAGTTTTATGTCTCCCATTTCAGTTTTTAAGACAGTTTAATTTTTTTTATTGAAATGAAATGAAATGAAAATGAAATGAAAATGAAATGAAAATGAAATGAAAATGAAATGAAAATGAAATGAAAATGAAATGAAAATGAAATGAAAATGAAATGAAAATGAAATGAAAATGAAATGAAAATGAAATGAAAATGAAATGAAAATGAAATGAAAATGAAATGAAAATGAAATGAAAATGAAATGAAAATGAAATGAAATGAAAAGCTCTTTATTTAAATGGACTTTGCTAAGTACTTTTAAATCGTCAAAACCCTACCACCATTTCGGGACGATAATATTATTATGCTGAGATGGAGAAGAAATGGCGAAAGAAACTCCACAGCTTACAATTTGGTAATGATTTCAAAACATCATTACAGGTCAATAGATAATAATAATATAATTAAAATTACAGTTTTACATGCGTAAATTTTGGGCAGTTATTACTCCCACGCATTTGGTTCATTTATTACGAATAATACCTTTAAAGTATGTCACTTCTTGCCCTTTGTATCAAATAACTTACCTACTTACATTCGAATGCATTCTACGATTTCTATTAGCATATTAGGCGCAATATTGCAGCACAAAACTGTCACGTTCATTTCTGCATAACGCCTCAACAGTCTGTGCAGAATCTTCATTTCACATGCCGCTAGCAAAACATATAGGGGCACTACGTTATGCAAAATTAAAAGCACAGCCGTGCCAGTTGAAACGAGTTCCAGTGACGTGACGACGGCGACCTAGTTTCTAGTTGCAAACTTATTCTATGAAGATGGAACGTCTGGTTCCATTGTTTGATATTTTTAGGTTAGCTTACGTACACAAGGGTACATATAAATACAATCACGCTGATTATTCCAAAAGAGTGTTAAGCAGAGCATTAGGGAACTCTTACAAACGTATTTACAAACATTACTATGGGGTCTCACAGTGCGATTCAAAGACAATACTTGAGTGAGGATCAGCACTATGCGTACTTTAATGAAAGCACAGATAAAGTAGTTAGCTAGCTATATTACGCAACGCATAAGTCGAGATGTCAAAAGATAAGTTCGAAGGAATAAAAAGTCAGTCAATTAAACATAGTTAAAATAAAGTACTGTTGTCACCTTTGGGACGGATCTGCATGTTATCAGTAGGATGCACTGGATTCGGTGGAGCACCGAGCGAGGAATCTCCAAAGCTTTGACCACCGAAGGCATGTAGCTTGCCTCTCGATCTTTTATCAGTTGCATTTTGAAGAATGTGCGGAGGTTCTTCATATATTGATCCCCCAGCGCCTTTCCACCACCGGACGACCAGGCGCGGCGAAGGCTTTCAACCTTACGTTGTGGATATACCTCACATCCGCACGAAGTGCTTTGCTTCCCCTTTCATTATGCGATACAAGGCCTCTCCTTTTTAACGAAGGAGAGGTATAGGCAGTAGTCCACTATGCTTGCCCAATGCGGATTGGTGGAAGAAGTATAATGAGATCAATACCTCTTTGCTGATTCCCATTGGAGGATGGGGTGATGCTTTTCTACTCTGCCGGCATCACGCGGCCAATCCGTTGTGCCTTATTATTATTAATCTTAATTATGGCTCCGCATTAAGCATTTGAAAGTAAGAGCGTCGTCTCCCATCCGGGAGGCACTGGTTCGAACCCCGCCACGTACCAATGTGTTTTCAAATTTTGAATTCATATGTACGTTTAATCGACGCTTTTACGGTGAAGGAAAACATCGTGAGGAAACCAGCACACACCTATGAAGAAATTCTTATGTTGTGTGTGAAGTCGACCAACCCGCCCTTGGCCAGCGTGATTGACTAAGGCCTAATCGCCCCTAATGTGGGGTAGGCTAGAGCCCCTCGGTGGGGACGTTATATGAGCTGTTGATGAATGGATTAAGCATTTAGCCAATATCGAGTGAAAATAGTTATTCTACACTAAATTGTATGGTAGATTAAATTAACAATGGAGGCTCTTAACACGTATTTTTACAACAAGAACTCGGGAGAAACTCCTTTACCTTTCTATTTAATATGACAAGAGATAGAAACGATAATTCGATATTACGCAGTGGTATTTTTAATCATTTTTTTTTCTTGCAAACGCCGAACACAACTACCTGAACGCTTTATTCTCATATAGGAAACTAAACTTGTTTCACATAATATTCTTGATTGTAAACTGCCCACTTCCTAGCATATAGAATAAAGGTATAGCCTAACTCGACTACAGTGAGCAAGAAAAAGTTACAGTTTGTATTAAGCTTTAATCTGTAAGAAAACAAAAGTCGTCTACTCTATTGTTAAGCAATCTAAGAACACTTCAAAAGGCTATTAAAACACATAAATGGTACCTAATTGCATTTTAAGCGAATAGATTGCTTTTATTCGGCTCAGGGTTTCATGGAATAGGGCTCCGTGCCTGCTATTTGGACGTGCACCAAGTGAGGGCTTTCGCCTCCAATTAGCATGTTGGTAATAAAAATAATGGGAAATACTCCTTTTATTCTTCATTCCAGCATGGCTTCTTTGCCAATTTTTAAAGAGTCATACGATACAACTCTTTCTGAGCTTGATAAGTTCAAATTAGGCATATATTTACATCTTACCTTTATGTAGATCTGGCTGTGCTGGCTGTGAGCAGTAAAGCGTAGGCCACACCGCCAGCTAGCAATTTTTTTTTACTAATTTTGCAGGTTGTCGCTGATGTCCTTAGTTTGGTTTACCGGCGTTTTTGGTGAAGGCGAGGACCTAGGTGGGTCTAAGACGAATCACCTCAGAGAGGATTCTTGACCGGTGAGGATCTTCCTCGGGGGAGTCTCTCCACTGATTAGGGTCTCTAAGGCGTTCGAGTTGGACGGTGTCAACCAAGCGAGTGAAGTGGCGGGCGAGGGAAACCATACAAACCAAGCGAAGCTTTGACGGGCTAAACTATATGGGTACACCGAAAACTACGGATGGTTGACCGAGTGGGTGGGCGACGTGACCGGTTCGTCCTTAGTCACTCACGCGCAAATAGTCAAAGATAATCCCTTGATATTCATCTCGTATTTCATGATGGTAAGTGGTAATATGTAGACGCGAGCGTCACCCTACACCGAGTAAATAACTATTTCATAATTATCTGTGGAAACACAATAATGTTGTGAACACCATAAAAGTAAACACTTTACTTACTATTACTATGGCGACGGAGCACAAATTTGTAGGTACTCTCTGATACACTCCTTGAGATCGAACTCCGGATCTCAGAATGTAGTTTCGGTGAGTGAACCACGGGTTAGTATTTTTTTAAATTAATAATACTTACTCTTACGTAAATAAAGATCAATCATTAGGGTTCAAAAGATAATACAATGAAAATATCTGATGAAAAAAACTTTCGGGAAAGAAACTTTTTTCCTGTGAGTTCTTACTCTTACGTAAATAAAGATCAATCATTAGGGTTCAAAAGATAATACAATAAAAATATCTGATGAAAAAAACTTTCGGGAAAGAAACTTTTTTCCTGTGAGTTCTTTTTTATCAAATAAAATAAATATATTGTCTCAAGTAACCAGTACTGCTACTTGATTACTTACTTACTTTTTTATTCATTTGTATGTTTTTCCTGTAACTTTTATATCGAATATGTTTTAGTAAGCACACCGTTTAACTAAAACATAATTGTGTTTACTTAGGAAGTACACGAGATCGCTCTTAGCGATAAGACCGCCCATTGTACAATCATATATATGTTATATCTAATAATTATAAGTTATAATTGTCGATGATGTATATACGATAAAGAATATTCTTTTTTATTCTACATAAGTAATTTATTATATTGCACAGTACTTGCTACGTATACACCTATGTTCTAGATGGTGCGCTGGCTACGAAAACGGGTATTTCCCAAATGAGCTCTATACTTATGTGATGCATAGTTGCATTCCTGAAGCCCCATAATTTCTATTCAATGTTGGATTACTACGGCGAGCCGGCCATACATTAATTTGGCGAAGGCCCAAGAACGCTGTGTTCAATTAATGGGTTTAACTGGGAGGATCTGTGCGTGAAATGTGGCATATCTTCTGGCCATTCTTATTACTTTTGAACTTTAACAATGCTTAATTGATACACAGTGGGGTCAGCATTAGACTGTTGTTGTGTACGTAAAAAACTTAAGAACGCACACTCATATTAATCATTTGTTTATTTTTATATTATATAAAATTGTATTTCTTGATAATGATACATTTTATTCTATTCAGGATTAAAAGGTATTCTTGTGCTATTTATTAAAAGAAGGAGCCGAATTAAAATAAATATATAACTGAAAGCAAATGTTTCATGGTTTCACATTTAATAAGAAACAGAAAAAATAAGACTGGAAAAACATGAAATAAAAAAAAACACAATTTTTTATTCAAAATTCCTGCGTGATTTAACTAATTATTTATCTGTTCTTAATAAAGTTTAATAGAATATTTTATATAAATATAATTTTATTAGATTGAAATCATGCTCCCACTGTAAAATTAGCAAGCTTAGTTTAATTAGAGAAACTTTTGATCAAAACTAGTTCAGTTTTAGAAATGAAGGTATTATGTTATTACATGGTTCTGTAACATTGTCATGTTATAGCCAGCACCTCTTTTCCCATAAAAATTAAAATGTCAAAATTCAAAATTATCCTTGATATTTGTGTCGGTTCCCGCGAATGTCTCATTTTATTTGTAGGCATTCAGTCTGTTGACCGTGTGACTCTGCACATAATTGTCAAATTACTAGGGTCTCGCTCTGGACACCCGCCCATAGCTTGGGCAATAATACATAATACCTAATAAAAAAAATATATAAATATCTCAAGGTACTAATAAAATTCTAAGTACCTTTTTATAAGCCTTTTTATTTTTGTGTATATCTAGTTTAAGTGTTTAAAAGTATTCAGTTCTTACAGTGTTTTTATGTTTTTTTCAGAGTGCCCTATATTACCATAGTTTATCATCATCTATTTTTTACTAGTAAAATATAGTGACGTAACCAGTGCCTCATTTCTTGGACCCACACTTACGATGCTTGTACCCCATACAGGACATAACGTGACAATGTAATGAAATAAATCCTCATTTTGTTAACAATGCAAATAAAAGAAATAAACAACACAAACATCGGTGTCAATTGGCATGTTTCCAACACTTACGTGTAAGATTAGTCCTAAAATGCGAGTGAAGAGATAGGTGTTTCCCGAATTTCCCTTGTCAGCTGTCGCTAAAGCAATTTTATTCGATTTATTTTTCCAGAGGTGCTTAACTTCCATTAGAACCTGTTATTCTACTGATTCTAGTTTGCGTTTTATTTTGTGTGTTGTCACGAAATGGTTGCGTATCTTTGTACTGTACTTGCATTGCAAAACTATAATATTTAATTCCATCGTTAGTAAATTGAATTTAAAAAATAAGCTATTAGGCTATTTAATTAGTTCGAATTTTTACAAACTTTTATAAATTCTCATCTAGAAATCCTCAAAGGTGAATTACTTGCTTTAGAATAACTATATATTAGAGTTAGAAAACAAAAGACGAAGGGTGGTTAAAATGTGAATTGATGGATTCATTCGTATGAAGCCATTTCATTCCGTATAATTTTTTACTTGACTGATTTTATAGCATCTTATTCGTGCCTATCGAAAAAGGTTGAAGTGGTATGCATAACAGAAACAATAGTCAGCGCTGTTCTTTCCAAGCCAACTTGCTTCGCAGATAATGTAATGAAGGCAAATTCAATTACATGCCGCTCTTTTTGTTCCCCCTAAAACAAATAAGGCCTTGATAAAAACTGTGATGGAAACTGCACATTTGTTGCTTGGTGTATACATTGCCGATTTGTACTGTGGAGCGTGCTTCCGACACAACAGCGGACCCCCGCTCTCTCTGTCGGCGCGGGAAAGAGCCAGCGAGGTCTATTCAAATATCCCCTGTCTGTTCACACCCCTCCCCACCCGCCAGCGCCTCGCAGTCTCGTTCATATTTCGTGCTCCTATTTTGCGCAGCATCCCCGGGTACCCAATTGCAGTCGGCAGACTTCGTAACGACGTAGCCACTTAAAGCTGCATTCCAAAACACGCTCTCTAGTTAACACAGTAGGGTGCGAATTCCGGTGCGTTTCGCCGACGTAGTTGAGCTCAATAGCGGCTGGTATTTATCGCCTCCCGAAGCTCGGAATAGGGGTAGAGATTCAGTACAAGTAGCGTGTAGGGGCGCGGCTCGCCGCAAAGTTAGACGCGACTGAGCTTCTGCCGATAACGGCACTTCATGTTCCTCTAGTTTAGAATTTTAAATTTTCTCAAATACATGAACCAGACTGAACATCAAAAATTAAAAGGTACGTTACCTATTCTAATACATTTTACTCTAACGCTTACGAAATTTTATCAAGCGCTAGTTTGCGAGCAAAAGTTTTCTTGTAATTTGATTGGCCAAAGCGCTCCCTAACTCGATTTAACACCTTCCGGCTGACGTTCGCGTTGTTGACTTGTTGTTCCATTTTGTTTCGGTTTGCGTTCCGACTGACATTTGTTTTATCTGAGTCACTTCTATTTATCTCTCGTGTCAAATTAGTTGAGATGGGTTGTAAATATTTGGTTTATTCTTTTTAGATGAGACGCCTGGAGCTATGATGTGGCCCGCGAGTCGGAGGAAGGTAATGTATTCGCATATTTAGTTTATTTTTATATAATTTGAACTTTTAGTTGTTTTCTTTTATTATTCCCCTAATTTTATTATTTTACATTTCTTGAATTTTATAAGTCAACTGTCATACAATGGAAAATTATTTTTACGTTTCAATTTCGTATACATTTTTGCTGTACTTTTCAAATTATTATTTTGTTTTATGTTTGTATTTTTTTGTTATTACACTAGAACTTAATATGAATATTTGTTGATTTATTGCATTATTAGCAATAAAAATCATCTTTTCGCCATCATAATGCCCTAAATTGAATTTGGCAATGTACTAACAAATATAAAAGTCGTTTGAATGTTTACGAAGGATTTTAATAAATTGTATGTTTAATTTGTCATAAAATGTTTATTTTTTTATGAGAAACATGATCTGTCATCATTTCGGAGGTACATTAACTGCAAGCAATCTAAGCATTTTTTGATGAAAAAATGTTAGCTTCTTAAAATAGTTTTTTTTTAATTTTATGGAAATTATGCCTCACATTTTGAACATTAAAAATACTTTAGTTAAATTTCGCACTATGCATCGATTCCCGTATCATTGAGAATTTATTAACGAGGATTATTTAAATACCTTGCATATTATAATTTGGTTTAATCTTGATATCCTGAAATTTTACAAGACATTTTGTAAGTAATATAAAATTACTAGGTATTCCTAATAATTATGATTTTTAACAAATCATAACGTTATTTTTGAACATAAAAAAACACTTCCATTTGGAATAATTATATTTAATAAAACTTTTATAGTTATTACAAAAGTTAATAACAAAACAATTTGTTCATTACTACTTAACTTGTATAAAGAGGGGTTTTTATCAACGAATTTATCAAAATTTTATATAAATATAGTAACAACGTTCATAAAATAAATATCTATTCGAATTTTTCTTCTTTATTGTTAGAAAACAAAAGAAAAGTAGTACATGTACTTCAAGAAATAATAACGGATTCCTGCGGCGCTAACTGGCCGCTTACTGCGATCGGTTCGAACATTCATCAACGTAGTCCAAGAAATCTCGAGATCCAACAATAATTCCACTTAACGCGCGCCATGTCTACTCAATGTATAGTGACGTAAGATAGTCGATGGCATTTTAGTCGATAATAAGTACGATTATGACCTATTCGTATATACTTAGAAAAGTCTTCTACAACCAATTTCACTTTAAATTAAAAGCGCTTAGAGTTACTAAGAGAATTAATGTAAATGGCAGATACATTGCGTTAGCTTTAAAATGTAACGAGTATTGGCAACGACTTGGCAGAACGTGGGTTTGAGTTCAATTAGGCACTTATAATTGCTTTTATGAATATAAAGTTCTAATTAATGTCTATAAGAATTCATTACGCTTAAGGAAGTATTATAAAATCTATTTTTAAACAATCCGTGTGGTATTCTAAATTTCACCAACTACACCTTGATATAGAGTACATTATTGATTAAACATCCAACTTTGCTGTAACGAATAGTTTTCGGCGCTGCGGGTAGTTTGCTGCGATTGCCTCCACCATTCATTCCGGCGACCCTTGGGATGGTTTGAGATTAATTCAAGCCATGTCTCTCTTGCAAACGATAGTGATAAGTTGAGTCTATTTCGGAGAGAAGTGGAATTCAGTAGAAATCGATGCGACAGGCGTTCCATTCTTTTGAGTAGGTACCATTTGAAATTCGATACTGTTCCTTGTTATTACAAGTTGCTTAGGTCGAAATTCCACCACTAAATATTAGTCGATAAAATTTGTGCGCAGAATCAGAACACGCAGCCTGCTGTAACTTGCTCGGCTAATTTCTGGAATCGTTTTTCTCGACACGTAACAACACTAACATGCATTTCGGAGATAACAATTCTCCCGTGGCGAAGATATGGCTGAAGCAATTTGCTATACAGTACTGTTTATAAGGCTCGGAGGATTTCCTTTGTTTACCCAGTATGAGGAAATTTACAGAGCATAAACGGTCTCTCTACGGCTCTAATGGCGTCGGAACAATCATGCTACCCCAGTAAATTGATGGAGAGAATTTTCGTTATATAATGGCGCAAGCGGTAAAAAGATTTTGCGGTATCATACTGCGAAAGTAATATGTGAAAACGATTTATTTTCGGGGTCTACTATCTTTTGATGCTTAATTTGGTAGTGGTCGGAAAAGGTTCATGTTTAGGAAACTTACGAAAATTTGTACAAAAAACTGTAATATTACTAAGTATATTGTTACTTTCGTCTAGTCTAAGATAAATTAAATGACAATGATTTTTTTAGTAATTTAAATTACCCTGAATAAAAAGCACTTTTATAACAGAACGAAAAAATATCACAGGACCAAATGTGCGTCTAAATATTCGACAATATCTCGTATGCAAGACAAAATTAATAATCTTAATATATAAATCACAAGTCCTAACTGACTGACTGATCAACGCCTAATCCATACATTTGGATTCAGATGTGTGAAATTTTTAGCAAAGTTTTCTTTTATGATATAAACAAGAGATAAGGCCAGATTTTCCTAAATTCAACCTATAAGGGGATAATTTTTTTATACGGAAACAATTCATAGGAGTACTCACAGGTTTTTTCTTGATATTCAACCCCCAAAAGGTGGAAATGGAGTGACAAAGTCTAAAAAAAATTAAAATGGGTGAATATATATTTTAGAATTAGTAAAATATTAAGTACCTACAAAAATTTAAATGATGCCTCAAGTAACTTTTCCATGCGAACGAAGTTGTGGGCAAAAGCTAGTAGTATAAAAATTAAATTAAAAAATTGTTTAAATAAAGTAACAGGGTCAACCACTACAAACGTATATTTTATACATATTTAAATAGAATCACGCCTTTCTCCTTTAAGGCGTAGGCACGTTTCTCTTCCTATGATTCTTACATAATTCTTGCGCTTCACCCCCCATGCTTTTTAATTTTCAGTAGGTACTTTTGACCGGCTCTTCTTGAAAACTTTCGATTTGATCAATAATGAACCTGCTACTAGAGGTAGTAGAACCCTAAGCAGGCTAACTGCTGACGGTACGTGTGGAATGCAGGTGACTATTATGCGCTCGCGCGACCGTTGACATCGTGGTTGACATACTGATATTTTATATGGAACCTTAACTTTTTACACGGTATGCTAGACGTTAGAACTATTGAGTTCCACATAACCCGACCTCTAGGTTTAATTCAGGGTAGCGAACCGCTAGACCATGACTGCGGTAAATCTTTTATATCAAATTTTCTTTTAAAGTTACAGTTATATCAAATAATTTTTCTGATTACATCCACCGAACATTTCGTCTCTAAACATCTCCCCAACGCCAGAGTTTGTTACGTATACCGTCATAACGAAGATATGAAAATGAATAAGTAATGAATACACTCAACAAGTCGAGGGATCTTTTATTAGCAGGCCAGTGCAAACCCCGCCTTATCTCTCCCACGCCAGTTTAAACATCTACAAAATTTTATTTTAATCCCAAAATGTTTAATGAAGTTTCAGCTTTATTTCCGTCTTTGAATATTCCCTTAATGTTTCTCGACCTTCGAAAAATTAGATTACTCTAGAGATTATAAAGTAGTTAAACAGTTTTGGGGATCACGTTAATGTAAATACTTATTCGGAATGGAAATGCTTATTTTCATTTGTTGGAACAAAGGAAACGCTGGCAGCTATTTATATTAAAACGATTTAATACAATCAGATTTCCTTGTTTTATTTGTTAACGATCAAGTCAAATTACTAAAAAAGTTCAAAAATTCATGGTATGCTTAATTTTAAGTTATAATTCAGTAGCAAATAAACCTCATATAAATAAAAAATCTGAGGTATCGAATTCGATTCCAACCCGAGGTATAAGTAGAAATTTGTTCTTGATATTGTTGGTGCTAAGGCTTTTGCTAAGTCCTCCTGGTTAGCTACCACCACCTTATCAGAACAATGGTTTTAAAAACTTTATTATATTATAATAGTTAATCTTAATATATAAAAAGAAAAGTCCTGACTCATTGACTGATTTATCAACACGCAGCCCAATAGACCAAGATAGTTGAAATTCCCTTTAGAGGTCCCTTTTATGATAAAGATAAGGAGTACGGTCGGATTTTTCAAAATTAAACCCCTAAGGGGGTAAAATAGGGGATGAAAATTTGTATGGGGAATTCAGATTAGTTAAATAATTTTATTCGAAACTTCAAAGAACTACTCCTATCGAATAATGAGTAAACGCGTATTTCAGGTTTTTCAGAATTCAACCTCTAAAAGGGGTAAATGGGGTGTCAAAGCCTGAAATGAAAATCTACACGGGGACTTTTCTTTATTATTGAATATAAAACCAACTTTGAATTGAGGCACTTGATAAGAAATAAATAAGTATTTCTAGCAATTTCGACACACATGGGGATAAAATAAGAGGTGACAGTTCGTATGGAAGTCCAAACCAATCTCTGTATGTTTACTATACGTATTGGAAACATGTGTATGATTAAGACTAGAAAATACACTGAAAAAAAATCGTTTGCGTTACAGCAGCGGCGGTTGAGTTACGCAGCCGCCCGGATTGCGGTGGATGCTGGGTTTGATTACCGCCTGGGGAAAGTCGTTTTTTTCAGTGTTTTGTCTAGTTTTAAAAATGTTTACGCGTTTGTAAACGCAAAAATAATTCCATAATGAGTATGATTAGCAACTAAGTAATCTATAAAAATTAAATGCCACCCAACATAACTATTGCACGCGGGTGAAGTCGTAGGCAAGAGCTAACGAAAAGATGACCAGTGGTTTCTGAACCACTCAGGGACTGGTCATCTTATCATTAGGTCACATCCACCCTGGGCCTTATTTACCACGAAGGCTAACAGCTTCCCTGTCATATTACAAAATAATGATAATTTTAATCGAATCATAAAACTTAATCAAATTAATAAGTTTCATTGAATAAGTTTGTCTATTCAATTGAATAAGTTTGATTCACGCGAAGACGAACGATATTTGACATGAAAATACATGTTAATCATACGTTTCTCAAATTAATGGAAACGTGTTAAAATAAGTTAATCGACAAATAGAACAAACAGATATAAAATATTATGTTAATTTAAATTTATTGTGTTTTTGCTTAATGGTGTTGGCTCCCACCTGGAATGTACCGGTTCGAACCCCACCATGTACCAATGTGTTTCCAAATTTTGAATTCATATGAACGCTCGTTTCATATTTCAATTCATTTCAATTCATATGAAAACAATCGACGCTTTTACGGTGAAGGAAAACATCGTGAAGAAACCTGCACACACCTATGAAGAAATTCTTAGGTTGTGTGTGACTTCGATCAACCCGCACTTGGCCAGCGTGGTTGACTAAGGCCTAATCGCCCCTAATGTGGGGTAGGCTTGAGCCCCTCGGTGGGGACATTATATGAGCTGTTGATGATGACAATAAACTAAGGCAGAGAGTTATATTTGATAAAAAATATATATCTTCTAATCAAACGTTTCTCTAATGAAACGTGTTGAAATAAAATAATCTAAAAATATAAAATAATATAACAATAAAGTAACCTGGACAATTGAGATGATTTTTAGTGTAACGCCTGTTGGATTTAGTTGGTTTGTTTACTGAAAAATAAAAGGAGCACCCTTTTATCAAGGCGACAGGCTGGCAACCTGGCAATATTTTGGGGTACTGCATGGCCCATACTGCCATACTTTGTTTGTTATCTGAAGCTTTGCTAGACCCCTTCTGGGATTGTGAGCATGATTATCTGTATGTATGTACAATACATTAATTAATAAAATACAAAATATCGTTTCAACGAACTAAGACAGCACCGTTTGCCATACACTCCTAACACATAAAAGTCATGAAATTGAACTACGACTGGAGATAGGGGACCAGACGGCGCAGCTGGACATTATAAGTGCCAAGAGGTCGATAACCCAAAGCGACCCAAGAAAACCCTCTTTCTCAGATAGTTTTGGTGCCCTGTTTTCCGTTGTAATTAAAGAAAATGGAAAAATTTCGGCTACTCTAAAAATAATCAGATTTTATATTTGACGGGGAAGGCTTTGAAGCAATTTTCAATAGATCTGTGAAAATCAAATTTTCAAAATCTTCAGTTGTAAACAATTTTGATGTTCAATTGTTTTACGATGTCTAGACGCTAACGTATTAGAAAAGAGTGCGGTGTAATAAGAATTCTGCAATAAGTGCTCACATCTCAATTATAGTAAAATTTTGGCAGATCACCCGGATTTGTGCCTATAGCGGCCGTGCGCGGAAATTGTCCTCGGGCGCGCAGCCTAATACATATGCTAATTTATGATAGCTTCGGAATTATAGATGTCGTCCCGGCACGGAATTACGACCACACCCTTCGCCCATCTACGATTCAGAGCGAGCGCAATTAAAATGCAGTGAGCCACACTGAAGCTAATTCTGCAACTATGTTTGTTTTGGCGAAAATATTTTTTAGCGATTTTGTGTTAATTTTATGGTGTTCATGTAGCATTGACGCCTGATGTAAAATTAAAATTAAAAAAAAAATGTTAATTTGGACACGGGTCCCAACAAATTGTGTCCGAGTCCTTTATTACAAATTTTATTTATTATCTTTTTTCTAGGAAAATTGTTACGCAGTCAAAAAGTCACGACAAAGTCCGAAAATAGGAACTTATCAAAACGCGAAACCGAAATCTTTCTCGAAATCGAAATCGTGTGACATCCACACTTCAAGAACATTTTCTTCAAGTATTTACTATTGGCGGTCGGTTTAAGCGTCGGTTGCGTAGTGCGTAAGACCGTCGTCTCCCATTGGGAAGACACTGGTTCGATCCCCGCCATGTACCAATGTGTTTTCAAATTTTGAATTCATATGTACGTTTAATCGACGTTTTTACGGTCAAGGAAAGGTTCTTGCAAAAAAAAAAAACCTGCACACACCTATGAAGAAATTATTAGGTTGTGAAGTCGACCAACCCGCACTTGGCCAGCGTGGTTGACTAAGGCCTAATCGCCCCTAATGTGGGGTAGGCTCGAGCCCCTCGATGGGGACATTAAAAAGATGATGATGATTTACTATTGGCAGCCATATTTACATTGTAGTCATGTGATGCCGGCAGAGCAGAATAGCATCACCCCATATCCTCCAATGGGTGTCGTAGAAGGCGAGTAATGGATCAGCAAAGGGGTATTGATCACCTTACCTCACGTCCACTGGGCATTGGGCAAGCGTGGTGGACTACTGCTTACTTCCTTCAATGACTAGGAGAGGCTTTGTGACCCAGCCGTGAGTCGAATTGTAAAGGCTGTTGTGATGATTTACTATTACCATGCCTATATGGGCTATATCCTTTTGCGTTCCTATAATAGGACAAATCCAACCAATTATCTAATTCGTTGGAGAAATCTAATTAAAAAAAATTCTAAACTAAAAAGCACTTGTGCCGTAATGATTATCGCATTAGTGCGTAATAGACGCCATTGTGAAACTGTAAACGGTGCATTAAACACAGTTTATAAGCAAGTGTGTTGAAAACTTTTTCAAACCATCACTGAAGTTTTTACAGATTTGTTTATTATTTATGGATAAACAAATCCGTACGATTGTAAATTAAGATATTTAAAATTTAATTATTTGAAAACAAAACACATGTTCGCGCTATCTAAGACCTTGTATTACTTATATATTAATAGTATTGACGCGCGTCTTTGCGTCACCCACGAGTGGTGCTACGCGACTTCATATTATCGCTACAACATGACTATTTAAAAAAAAATCTCACCGTAAAAAAAATTAAGCTGGCGCAGCACTAGTTTAGTTGTAGGTTAAATGGGAGAGGTAATATTATACTTAAATTTACACATTCCTAGTTTTTATGACTTTACTAAATGGTAGCTTAAAGTTTCCACATTAGAAAAGCGGGCACAAATTGCTTAGTCCTCACTTGGCGCGCCATCTCTGACTCCCCGCCAACACTATTAAATTGCAGTAAGCCCCGGCTCTCCTGCTAATGCCCTTTTTCGTTAGCGTGGAACTTTTTTTGTCTGGGAATGTAAAAGTCATAGTAGTTTTTGCTAACTGAGGCTAATAGTTTTGTATTGTCGGGTACTTGCATTGCACGCATTCTTAATTATATGTTTCCAACACATTTTTCTTTAAAATATTACGCTAGCGCTCTGCCTGCAACTTCATTTACGTGGAGTTCTTTTTTCAAATATAGTATAGCCTATGTCAGTCAAAAATAATGGTGAAAGAATTTCAAAATCAATTCTATAGTTCCAGAGATAGCTTCCTACTAAAAACAAACTTTACCTCTTCTTGATATCAGTGTAGATTGATGAAGGATAATAATTGTAATCAATTAAAAATATTTTTTTCATAAAAGAAATATCACGTTTATTAAAAATATGATGAACTTTGAAGCAGTATACTATGCGATTCTTGATGTTTATGAAACTTAAAGGTATAATTCGCGCGATGCCAAACTCTATATCATATACATATAATGGAAGCCTTACAAAACCCATTTACATTCATAAAAAGGAACGCAACACCACCAAAACAGTGATATTTTGTAAGTAAAAATAATCTCTAAGCCATATGTCTTTATAACACAAAGTCGCAAAGTCAATCCCCAGGCTGAAATAAAACAAATTAAAATAAGTTGTATAAAGCACCGAGCGCCGTAAATTACTCGTGCTTCAGTGAAATCCATTTTATTTTACTTTATACGTGTTCGTCGCTGCGCATTAATTTTACCAATGCTCTGAAACTTGCATAAATATGAATAACGACTTTCACAACTCGACTACTAATGTTTAATAATTTCTCGTTTTACTTTTTACGATAGTTCTTTAGGCTTGGTTTCGAGAAAATTTGTATCGAATGCTGTTTTCTGTTCATATTGATAACTTATTATTTGCAAGATACATTTTGTACTATGAAATGAGACCTTTATCTCCTTTGCGTTACATTCGTAGTATTTTTATTTTGTCACAACACCATTTTAGTATGTTACAGAGTTTATTACGTAGATCAAGACGAAAATAAAACATTCAGGGCCCTATGGCATAAAACTACTATTAATATAAGCTTATTTTTATGAGAATTCTAAAAATATTATAGAAGTTTAAAAAATTCTGTTGCATAAAATAATTTCAGTTTTTGTTGCATAAAAATAAAGACTCTCATATAATAAGTTGGATACTAATATTATTTGTAAAATTTAGAAGCGTCTCGTTGCATAAAAAATATAACTAATAATACAAGTTAGTAGTCTACTGCCGGGAAATACAAGCTAATAATATATGTGAAACAAAATTTCTGTTGAAAGAAATGACGCAGCTACTATTATTTACTCCTATTAATGGTGTAATTCTATCAACCATTGGAGGTGGTTAAAATATTTTATAAGTATCTTTCTGTATGTTTAGTTGCGATCTTAAGTTAATCGCAATGTGCTTGAGTGATTCAGGTGATAAAAGAATGATGCCAAGACGATGACCGTGGATTTTTAAAGCAAGAATCAATTAGAACTGTTTGCAATTCACTTAAGAATGTAATCGGCGATTCAGAATAAATTTTAATCATTTTTTTTTATCCTGGAAAGGATACAAGGCGTACCTATATCAACATCCAACGCTTAGAAATTATGCCCTAAGTCCTTAAGAACAATTACAAGTAGCGCAGTGGCGTCCATGGTCTACTACTTTCTGTATATTACTCTACATACTTTTTCAATACCATGCAAATCAGCAACGCAATGATATTGGATTCCACTCCTATTATGAGTTTGAAATTTAGTAGTAATTTTACGAGTATTAAAATTTCTTTATGCACTGTAAATTAATAGACTCTTAAAATTAGTTATAACTCTTGTAACTATTATTATGAACTATTAATTATATGCAACACAACTCTACTAATATGAGTAAAAGTTAAGAGTAAATCGCTTATAATATAAGTACAAAATTTTTATGCCATAGGCCCCTGTTGTAAGAAATGACGCATCTACTATTATTTACTCCTATAAATGGTGTAATTCTATCAACCATTGAAGGTGGTTAAAATATATTATAAGTATCTTTCTGTATGCTTAGTTGCGATCTCAAGTTTAACGCAATGTGCTTGAGTGATTCAGGTGATAAAAGAATGATGCTAAGACGACAACCGTGGGTTTTTAAAGCAAGAATCAATTACAACTTTGCAACACACTTTTAAGAATGTAATCGGCGATTCAGTTTACATTCTTTTTATATCCTGGAAAGGATACAAGGCGTACCCATATCAACATCCAACGCTTATATAGAAATTATGCCCTAAGTCCTCAACAACAATTACAAGTAGCGCAGTGGCGTCCATGGTCTACTGTTTTCTTTATTACTCTACATACTTTTTCAATACCATGCATATCAGCAACGCAGTAATATTGGATTCCACTCCTATTATGAGTTTAAAATTTAGTAGTAATTTTACGAGTATTAAGATTTCTATGCACCGTAAATTAATAGACTCTTAAAATTAGTTATAACTCTTGTAACTATTATTATGAACTATTAATTATATGCAACACAACTCTATTAATATGAGTAAAAGTTAAGAGTAAATCGCTTATAATATAAGTACTTAATTTTGATGCCCCGAATTTGAAACTACTTTTACTACAATTTGGTTGGTTCTTTTCGTTGTAATAAATTACTGAACGAGCACATACTCTTATAAATAATCGTGTCTTTTACTTTTATGATTTTTTGTACTTTGCTTTTTCATTATTATTGGTAGTCTTATTAGATTGAATAGAAATATTGGTGTGAAGCTGAAAACACTATTTCTATTCTAAAAAGATCTATGCTTACAACAAAAAAATACTGGATAAATAGTTACTTTTACATTTTATATTTTTTATTCAAGTGGTACCGAATCCTATGGATTTTATTGGAAAAATATTTGCAAAGAAGGTACCTTTAGGTTTATATAATCAATAAGAATATCCAAAATAAATCATAAAAATAGAAAAAACTATGTATTTTTATAACTGAAATCTACAGTTTTCGTAAAATTATTTTGTTCCCTAATGACTGTTGGAAGTATTTTAAGTGTATATTCCTAAAGTTGAAGTAGATAATTAAAGCCATTTCTTTCTCTTATACGAAAACAGAGCTGCACTTATAAGAACAAGAAATTGCATTAATTAAATACTCCAACCTAGGGTAATATAGACATTAAGTATGCACATAAAGGAAATATACAGGCACTGTAAAATTCAGCGTAAACTTAATAGTTCCCAGCTCTCTGGCGTTCGCATAAAGGTATAATACAACAAGTATACGATATGCAAATGCAATTTCAGCAAACAGCACTCCAGTGGATTTTACTATATCCGGGAAACGCGTGGCTCTAACCATTTCGACTTTCTAACTATAAGTAGTTTTAAATAAAAACTTTTTGGAGGAAACATAATTTAAAATGTAAGCAAATATTTTGTTTATGCAACTACGAGTATTCTTGTATTATTAATTTGTGTTGTGGAAGTGGATTTTAAAAGCTAAATAATAATTACGAAATTTTATTATTATGAAGGTTTTATCGTACAATTGATATCCTTGTTTTATATTAGAAGATCTTAAGTTTTAAAACAGTTGACATGAAAAACTACTAGTCTATATTTGGATTTGTAGAAATGTCTCATTTTCTAATATACTACCTACTACCTACGTTGTCCTCAATTTTTGGTGAGGAATTAAATGGGATAAATATTTTATTGTATTCTAGTTTAGCAGGAATGAAATAAAGGTTTATTTTATCTTTCAAGTGTTTATGTTTTCGCTACTTAACATTTTGTTCATTAATGTATCTTTCCTACTCGTTTCTTCTCACAGGAAGGAAGATTTATATCAGTATGTTCACCCTATTTGTTGTTTTCTCTTGTGTACCAAAAATGGTACACTTTTATGTTGCTTTGAATAAATACAACAGAATAATGGCGCCATTTACTACGTACTTTTTGCTGCTAAGAGCAACTATTTGCATTAAATTACCGAGTCGTAATTGCCACCATTTTCCGTAAATGTTACTAGAATTTGTCTAAAAAGCAATTGTATGCACGGATACAGAAATTGAGGCTATATAAAACCTTCCTTTCCCCTTTCTAGTGTTGTCCTGCTATATAACAACACTATCTACGCTTGTGCAAATGGGTTTAAGCTAACAAGCTCAGTATGCAGATAAAGCGAGCGCAGTTTCGACTAAATTAAGTCCAATTGTCTCGGTGCTGTGTGCCGGCTAATTTATTTGTTGGTTTAGCTATTGTCTGGATTTGTCGCTGGATTATACATTATAACTGTAGTTGCAAGGTATGCAAAGGAATTAGTACCTACTACTTCCTTAAGCAATCCTAATATTAAGGACAAATTAATTGTTCTAGCTCATTCCAGTTGGACTTTGAGTTACTTTAACAGGCTTTAGGTTTTTTAGTAGTCATATAGGGGCATTTTTTCCTTGAAAAGGACTTCCAACAACTTGCTTTGAGTTCTTAGCATCATATCGTAACTATCAGTAGCTTATGTATTAATGTCTTTGTGTAACAACTTATTTTGTTTCCCTATAATGCAATGACCCACCCGCATTCACAGTAAAGGTGATATTGAATGATGGTTCTTGTATAAACTATCATTCATCGATTCTCTTTACAACAAAATATATATTTATGTTATGTATTTTGTATTGTTGCATTTGGCATCATTGGTTTTCACATCATTTGTATATTTTATTGAAAGAATGGTTTTTATGAACCAAACTGTCTTGTAAAATGTGCAACAGTCTCACTAGTGTGATCGTTTTAGAAAGACGTTTGTTCTGCCCTTGTTCTGCCATAGAGCTCTTGGTAACAACCTCTTTTTGTAAATTTTCAACTGAGTTTGAAAGTTCAACGAATTTTATTTTACTATCATAAAGGCGTTTTAAATTTTTTGATGCAGACCCATATTTTCTCGACAGCAGCAGCTATTAATGTAAAGTTTTATTAACTTTTTCGTCGGCTTGTTTAATTTTCTCGCTGGCAGTATCTGGCTTTTGTTCGTTTTTTAAAAGTAATTTTATTTTAAAACTTCTCTTTCGCATCCTCTGTCTTGACGTCTTGCGTTTGTGTTCTTTGTTAGACTTCAGATTAAAAAGTTGCCTGTAGCTTTTGATGTTTTTAGTAACGTGTTTTAAAAAGAATATTTCAATTACACCAAGAAAAACAATTTAAATAGATTTGAAATGTTTGTTCTCTAATTTAAACCTAATTATGTTGCATAATGATTAAGATTCATAACGAATTTTCGGCAAAACCCATAAAATAGATTCGTCTAAGCAGATAAACAGTAAATAGTTTTTCAAATTTTGCAGTGTTTCCGTATTAATAGAAGAATCTCTATTATTGTAACTTAGTTACTTGCAATAAATTAATTTTGATAATATAATTTGACAAGTTATAAGCTAAGATTCTATAAAAAATATCTACTCGATATGTTTATACAGTCCTCAAATGACGTTTTATCTTACACAAGCTTTTGCCCTTGACTTCGTCTGCATCGAATGGTGGCAGCATCAGTTTCGCATTTATAATATTAGTAGGTATAATGACGAACTGCCATACAATCTTTCATCCCTTATTGCAACCCCCTCATGCCATTCTTACAACCAAATGTCCTACCTCAAGGTCTAGTCTATTTTTGCATCAAATTGCTTCAAAATCGGTTGAGTGGTTTAGGCGTAAAGCGTTACAAACAAACAAACCCACATTCGTAATATTAGTTAGGAAGTAGGGTATTTAGATAGTAATATTTAAATGTATTTTTGGCTAACTATACGTTATTAGTTCACATGCAAGCCGAATATTCTTCTTATGAATTATGATCTACCGTATTTATTAACTATAACGGAAATCATATCTGCTTTCGCATAAGCCGATGTCCGTAAAATATTCAAATATGATAGTAAACAAGAGCGGTATCCAGCGGGCGTGATAGGCCCATATTGATCGGGTCACATAATATGGTAATATGCTCAGATGTATAAATCTCGTGCGGTCGGCTTGGCGTCCGTCCAAATGCCTATCGCTTGCCTTAGGGTCCCATGTTTTATTAAAATTGGTTACAGTGCTTAATTTAATGGTTTTATCCTTTAAACCGTGGAACCGTTATCTTTATTTAATTTTGAGTTTAAAATCGAACAGCCAATGTGGGCTTTTAGTTAGGGTGTGTTTTATTCATAAATATTTGTATGCGAAATAAATAGATTTATAAGCGTGAATGGTATTGTTATTCTACTCTGAATCAAAATGTATTTGCTGTGATTTTTAATGCTTAGTAAAGTACATTTTCAATCGTTCTAATTTATCTTTAATGCATACATTCTTATAAAGCCTTTCTCCGATATGGATAGACAGAGATTACGTTTTTCCACTTGCTATAATGTATTTTTGCATCAAAAAGTCCTTCGTAACTCAGTTTCAAAGTTCTTCACGTAATTTTGTGACAGCGTTAGTAACAATCATTTAGCCTATGTGCCATAAACGTAATTCAACTATCCCGCAAATTCAGAACTTAGAACACAACTAACTTAGTACCACATTCACTTGTTTATTGCTCTAACAAATTAATTAAAATAATAGCCGAGTTGAAATATCCATTATAAAATTAAACTCTTACAGTGGGCCACAAATTTTAGGCACATGAAACTTAGGCCCATTACCAAAAACTTTGCTCTTAATAATTCGGCTAACGAGATAACTTTTCGGACATATGCTCTTCAGAGATTACGCATTGTTGTGACACCGTACGAGCATATTTGAGCTCGGAGGGCGTGTGAATACCTTCGTGAAATCTTTCTAAACTTCAATCAGAAGCTTTCCTTTTATAAAATATTAATACCTGATAATATTGTATAATATAATGTACATAATGTGGGGCCGTGATGCACTTGTTATAATGGGTTGCTGATTTGTATAGCGGACACTTCGCTGTCAAATCTGGCTGCAGCTACAGGAGCATTTTGGGATGTAGTCGGCTGTAGATGTAATCAGGTTCATTGTGTTTTAAATGAAATGTCTTTATTAATTAAAACACGAATTGCGCACTCGAATGAAAGTTCGAGTTTGTCGGAGTCACCAGTTTGTCTGTTACGGTTAATATAAGGGTGGCGTCCGTAACTATAGTGAATAAAAAATGAGATGATCAATTGACTAATCATAATACTCTATATAAATCTGATATAGAGTATAAATCTAAATCTATATAAATATAAATCTATATAAATTTGAATACGTACATTACGATCCCATAATAACAAAGAGAAGTTGGACGAAAAACGGAAGATGACATCCCTGTCTTCTTCCCAGCTAGGATGAGTTGGAGCAGACAATAAGCTGGTCGAAATAGAAGAGGCCGTACTGCAGAAATTTTCAAATATGTTTGTTAAATTTTCTGGTAAAGTTTACTAGATTTGTCCACGTTATGGACACATAACTACATAACAATAAATCTTTTTTCATGTAAAAGAAAAGTCTAGCAAATGACTTTATCCCACCAGAAGAAGGGTCCAAATGCAAAGTACTAAAGCGAGAGATAATCTTAATATATATAAATTACGTGTCATGTTGATTTGTCCGCGATGGACTCCTAAACTACTTAACCGATTGTAATGAAATTTGTACACCGTGTGCAGTTTGATCCAACTTGAGAGATAGGATAGTTTTTATATTGATAAGTAGTCATATTTTGTTTACTGCAGATACATTGTTATAGGCCAGTAGTAAGAAATTACCACAGCAACGAGTGGCCGGGACAGCTAGTATTATATATGTCACACTAGCCTCACCTTGCCGACCTGTGAAGGTGGTTCTTTACACATCTTTTGAACAACTCAGGATTGGAAGAAGCAGGGATTACGACTTGTAATTGTCAAAAAAATAACAAATAACATTTCACAAAATTAATGTTATCACTAGTCTAGTACAAGAAATCCAATTTACATCAGTAAGAAAAAGCTTACGAAAATCGTCAAACAGTCTCCTAACTTTGCGCAGATTAGCAATACAAAAGACCGTTTCTTTTTACGCAACAAATATTATTCCAACAGCCCAACTCCAAACAAAACGAAGGAATCAATTCTGAAAATAATTTTGTGAGCAAAATGCAATATCGATACTGAAACTTCCAAATATGAAGTTACGGGAGGCTGTGACATATTGTATACGCGTAAAATATGAGACAGGTTGGAGTAAAAGTTACGTTAGGTTCAGTCAGCACATTGAAATGTATGCCTTTAAATGTTTCAGAGCCCGTGGGGAACGAAAAGACAGGTTACGGATCGGGTCAAAGGCAGAGCTCAGGTAAAATATATTGCTTTTGTATGGAAATTAGGTGTATTGATCCAATGCACAGATGAGTTTGTTTGAGATGAATAAGAAATATATATACGTGTAGTTTATGTTGTTTTCCATCTTATAGAGGAGAACATAAAGTTCTTTATTGCGTGTATAACGATAAGGTATGGAAACAGGAGTGCACACCGGTTGATAACACTATTATGTTTTATAGAAGGACCCGTCTCCGTAGATCCAGAAGACTTGGTTTCAATCACCAGGGCAGTACAAATTTGTGTTCGGTTTGTTTGGAGGTGTATGACTTGTCTAACTATGACCATCTTTGGTTTTGTTGTATTTTTTTAATGCCAATTGGATGGCAGTCAAGCATAGGGCCTGCCACCAGGCAGGCAAATTAAAGGCTACAATAACTACTTACCACCAGGTAAGTAGTTATTGTAGCCTTTAATTTGCTTGAAACACTGACGCGACAGTCACGCGCTACCAGCCCTAATCCCTTTGCCTATCCCGTGGAGATACTATTTTTTTTTGAACGAGTTTTCAAACTTATCTTTAACATAACATTAGGCTTGAGCGCTTCCACACTAGCGTTTGTTCAATAGGCGTTCCATGACTGTATACGCAGCGTCGGTGGCGTAGTGTGTAACAGCGTCGTCTCCCACCCGGGAGGCACTGGTTCGATCCCCGCCACGTACCAATGTGTTTTCAAATTTTGAATTCATATGTACGTTTAATCGACGCTCTGGCGGTGAAGGAAAACATCGTGAGGAAACCTGCTGACACCTATGAAGAAATTCTTAGGTTGTGTGTGAAGTCGACCAACCCGCACTTGGCCAGCGTGGTTGACTAAGGCCTAATCGCCCCTAATGTGGGGTAGGCTCGAGCCCCTCGGTGGGGACATTATATTTGCTGTTGATGATGATACGCAGCGCAGACACCACGTCTCTGTTGTGGCATATGAGTACGCTGCGCTAGCATCATAGGTGCACGTCATATTATATATTACAAGCTAGTGCAATTACTGGGCATGGAAGGCATATCATCTTAGTCCCCAGGATGGCAACGCACTTGCAGTGTTGAGTGATATACGCTTAATATTGCAAGTGTATATAGGCGACGGTAACTACTTATCACCAGGTGGGCCCCAAGCTTGTTTGCCATCTTGTAGTATAAAAAAAGAAGAAAAAAGCAACAAAATTGTGGAACATCTGTGCCGCTTTGTCGCATTCGTTCATCGTACGCCTATGTTGGACAAACATTAGTATGTGTAGGTACTCTTATTAGTCCATTAACCACGCCATAAAAAACATAATTAAACATACAAATGAGAATGAACTTTAATTATTCCATAATTTAGGACCCAAATACTTCTAGTTTCTATTAAACTCTATACCATTAATTAACATCATTATGTTTTGTTTTTCGTTCTTAAAATACTATCTTAGATTCATGCTATGATTAATACTAACGTAGGAGTTTCACGTATAACAGCTTAGTTTTGTGTTGTTCGGATTTAATGTTTTTATATATAAATGTACCTATCGCTTTTTTTATTCATTTCTTCAGAGATTTTGTTTAGAACATGATTAATTTTATTAATTGAGTCCGATAAAAGCCAAGAAAATGCTTGTTAAAAGCTTTCCAGTTTCATTCGATGAGATTTTTAATTTCAATAGAATTCGATATTTAATTTCTTTTTTTTTCCTCGTAAAGTAACCGACCACGACACACGCATTAGTAGGACTCAATTAAAGTAACTGTGTTACGGTGCCTGAAACATAATACAATTATCTAAGTATTTACAATCATGCCACGACCAGGTTATTATACAATTTTAATGACAAATGTGCCGTAACCACATGCCAAAATCAGATAGGTCTTACCTTTCTCAACGGAGGAACATTTGTCATTCAAAATTATATTAAGCGACAACTTAGTTCTGTTCAAGGTAAGAGAAAAGGGCGACATTTTTAAAATAATATAAATGGGTAAAATAAAGATGATGAATCTACAATTCGTTGAATTTTATTTTAGCGCCGAGAAACATTACTATTATATTATGTCAGAAAGAATTACATCTTTTGAGTTGCAAGACTTTACGAATAATAGCGTAAAACGGCAAGAATTTTGTATATAGTGTGTTATTGTATTTGTTATTTGGCAATTAAAGTAGGATTTGTAGTCCAGATGCCCCACTATAACAAATCGTATTATATTATGGTTTTGCGAGCGTGATAATATGTATGTGTAAAATATTGCTGGCGACAGGCTGGTAACCTGTCTCCATTTTGGGATACTGTATGGGCCATACTGCCAGATGTGACTTTATGTGTAACCAAATGCTAAAGCTATACTCAACCTTTTAGTATTATGAGCGTACTTATATGTGTCTATAGAATATTCTATTCTTCTCAGACAAGAAGTAGTAATTTTAGCAGACAGATAATTAAGGATTGCTTACTAAAATTTATATCAACCCCATTTACTTATATTATTAAAAAAAACAGCATTTTGAAATCATAAATTTTAAAAAAGATTCCTAAATGGTTTTAAGTTCGAAAAACTTGTACCGTGCATTTACTAAGAACGTTCAACATAAACAATACCATTTATGCAATAAAGCGCGAAGTAATTTTGGTTGTTCATCATCATCATAGTATTATTAAAAAAAAAATTGGTTGTCTGTAAAGTCGGTTTACTGACGATAGTTGAACGTGACAACGTCTTGAGAAAATACTGATGGAATGGTAGCATTTTTCAAAGGAAAAAATAATTTCATTTGTTTAATAGATTTCGCATTATAGTATGTATAAACTTGTGATAAAATCTCTTTGGCTATACTATTTGTATCTGGCTGGTTTTGGTATCATTGAAAGTTTAAATTTTAAAGAACATAATTCCAAATTCAAATTAGAGAATTAGATTCAGAGCGAGGTAACGCCGCATGACGTCATGTTTTTTCGTGCGTGCAGCCGGCTCTATCGAATTATAAGACGTTGTCACGTCAAAAAGAAAGAAAAGTTTCAAAACAATTCATTCAACTCTGACTGCATTGAAAATTTTCAATTAGAAAAGAAACTATCAAACTTATAGGTGTATCTAATATCTATGTTCGCTACTTACTTTGTTTCCGCGTTATTTAACTTAAGACTAAACATTGAAACAGCAGTGCCCGCTCAATTAATTAGGCCAAACTATCGCTTTAGTTCATCGCAATGGTTTACTTAAATTATCGACACGGAGCAGACTCCAAACTCGGGCTGTTTGCTGGGCGTGCAAGATTAATGATGCCAAGACAGTAGGGGGGAAGGGGTCCGGATCTCTGCTTGAGTCGAGACTGAGCAAGGTTGTGGGTCTGTTGGAGCGAATATTCCAAAAATATTAGCATTATTTCGATCTTCTTTTGAAACTCTTAAGATAAGCTTGCGGTTTTATGTGGGTTTTATATTTCTATCATCCAAACCATTTATTTATGGAAAATGTGATTTGTACAAAATCTTACGTACTAATATCGATTGCCATGTAAGTGGTAGGTATATGTGTGATGTGTCCTTCGATATTTTAATCCTAATATCAATGTCGGTATAAATACGCAACGTTTAATAATATTAGCCAAGTAATTTAATGGTAGCAGGTAATACTAAAGCTAAGATAATTCCACCAAATATTATAAAATTGGTTATGTTGGCCATAAATTTAAAAATAAAGATGGATAGTGGTGGAGTGGTCAGTACAGCTGGCTACACATCAAGCGGTCCGGGTTCGAATCCTGGTAGCGGCAAATGTTTGTGTGACGAACACGAATGTTTGTTTGCGAGTCATGGTTGTTTATATATTTATTTAAGTTTATTTATAAAAATATGTAAAATATTATGTATATTAAAAAAAAAAATGTCCGTTATCTAGTATCCGTAACACAAGTTCTTAATGATACTTACTTCGGGCTAGATAATTGGTGTGAGCGTGGAAATATATTATATATTACATTACGTGTTAGTAATCCTACGCTGTATATTTTTGGTATATTTAGTTTTATTTAATTCTCTTAATTTAGCAAGTACTAAATTCTGAAAAAAAATAAATAGTGTTCTAAATGACCAAAGCTCCAAATGGTTTTGTAATTATTATAACTCGTTTTTATATAAATTTTGTCAATTGTAACGTTGATAGTACGCTAACACAGGCTGAAGTGAAGACACAAAACTAGTACGAAATTATAAAATGTGTCCGATAAAATATTTCCTAACACTACTTCGTTTACTACCTACGTGACTGTGTTCTAAGCAACCTTACTCAAGTTCTATTTGCACTAATTGCTTGTTGGTATTTACGGGAACGCCACCTATGTCGTTGCTTTGTTCGACTTATTAATGAGCCTCAATTAGAGCGGTCCGTTTGCGACACTAAATCTCGTCGGTTACGTCGATAATTCCACTGGTTGGCTTAGAATTCGCAACGAGAGGTATTTTGCGCTGAATTCACCTGAGTTGGAACGTAAAGATGGCAACAATTGCCTTACAAATTAATTTCCTCCTAAATCTGAGTCTATTATCATCACACGTTAATCATGGTTTCTTTATTTTAATTCGACATTATATATTTTTCATAATTAAAGGATAGTGGAGCTAATTCTCAGATATGTGTGAGACGAAATAATCTTAGGGAATAATTTTGTATGTGCGTTTTGATAGTTGCATTGGGTTTGAATTAAATTTAAATTTTTCCTTTGTAGAAAAACAAGTTTCTTGTACTTACAGGTAGATAGATATAGGCTTCCGTGCAATATTTATCTGAGAAAGAACTACTGATGTTTATATTTTGGCTGTGAACAAATCTTCTGTGCTTATATGCGAAAGCAAAACATAATCGCAAGGCTACATTTAACGTCAGGTTTTAATCCGCAAACGAAGTACTAGTTCGCCTGTAATGCATAGTGCTTTTTTCTTAACTATCCCAATGAGAGCTGAGGGTTGTTAAGGACAGCTATTAGATGTGAACAAAGTAAGTGTCGACGTGACTTTCGGACTGACCTAAAAAGTTTTTTAGTTCTTCAGGGAATTGCAATTTTTATGAGGGTAACAAGTAGACATTATATTTAAAGCCCAAATTAGAAAATAGTACGATAATTGTGTACTTGTTTTTTAAAAGTTCTTTTTTATATAAGAGGAATTAAAACCAATTAAAATTAAGAGATAAGTGTTAATAGCATCCGGCAATTTACTTATTTCTACTTCAAGTGAACGCTATAACCAATTTTATTTGCACTAAATAGAAAAGGGAATCGGATCTCTTTCAGACCGATCCATCCTTGAGAGACTTTAGCTAGATTAATGATGACATGATCGAGCGACGGCACTACCGACTATCGGCGAAGCGTCTCTCCGAATTAGAAACATAAAACTAGCTATAGAGACTCACTAGATCGATGTCCGAAGAAATGTTGAGTCAGCTTTTAAAGAATCGCAAAAAATGACGTTCCAATTTCTTTGCTTCGTTAAGTGATAAATCTGTTTGCTAAAATATTCGATTTGTCTCCGGAAAATGAATTCGAACTTAAACGAATAACATAGAGTAAATAATATACATTTTATTACGTTACTAATTACAACATGTTTTAAATACTATGATTTGAGAAACTGAGACACTGGGTTATGGTGCAATTTACTGATAAAACACAAATAAAGTACGTGAAAATAAGTTACATAATAAACTTTCCAATTCGGGAGCTGTAGATAAAATAAATGTTTATCGTAATCTAGTATATTAGTCAAATAATCATTAAATAAGGTCTTGAGAAGCTAATGACGCACCATTGCAATGTCAAGACTAAGGAAAAAAAGTAGCATTGAGAATTCATCGAAAACTGACTAATGCACAAACATACTATCACATACAATTTCAGTCACTTACCCATTGCAGATGTGGCTTCATCTATTTCACCTAAAGTCTTGCTCAACAGACTTTAGGTGAGATAGATGAAGCCACATCTGCAATGGGTAACTGACTAAAATTTACAAAGAACGTTATTACATACATAAAGTCACGCCTTTCTCCTATAGGTATAGGCAGAGAGAACCTTACACATTTCTCTGACTTCATATACTCTCATCATCTCATAGTTCTCATACATAGTCAAAAATTTCCAGTCCTCTTGACCTGCCTGCCTAGCATGACCACCGAAACACGATATGATATAGCCATTTATCGCGTTGAACTGTCAAAAATTACTGGATATAACCACCAACTTGTAATTTTATCGAAACTGCGTACATTTATACGGCTTATACATGTTTGCAGTTGCGATAAATTTTCAAGATTGCGGTTATATCCAATAATTTTTGACAGTTCAACGCGATAAATGGCTATATCATATCGTGTTTCGGTGGTCATGCTAGGCGGGCTGGCCCTTTTTAAAGACGTTTAGATTTGATCGGTAAATGTTGTCTTAAGTCTTCTCCGACCCGCATCTCTGTTTCATTCGATTCATAATATATCCTTTTCGTCAATCTACTTTCACAAATCCGACAGAACGATTTAAGCATCCCTTTCTCAATTCTTGAACGTTGTTGTCTACAAATATTTATGGTTCTGTTATAAGGCTACCGCAATCAAACTACGTCCCATCGAATTAAGGAGATGGAGCAGTGCAAATAGCGGCCAATTGCTAACTCCGTCAATCTGAAGAAATTGATGAGTCAGCGAGGGCACAAAGGCCTCGCGGGAAACAATGCCTTCGCCTTTCAGCGTTCTTCCCTCCAGCAATTAAGTGAGCCTTTTTGTGAGTTTCAGTACATTATCGGTACACAATAGTAGCAATGATTTGCGGAAAGATGCGAAGATTTTTTCTCGTCGGTCCCGCGAGAGTTGCCGATTCGTCTGATTTGTGATCCTTCGTCATGCTATCAGATTAGGGAAAAGTGTTGTATTGTTGTTCGTAAATTGAATCTGGGACTAGGATTTTATTTGGTGTCGTATCAAAAATAATTACAGTAGTGTGGACTAATTTGAAGAGTTTTTTATTATATACAAATTGATCACCTACTCATATATTCATGATATTAAAGAACCTGCTTCAGTAACATGGTCAATCACAGGTGACGGTACGATGAAACAATTTGTCGCGAATATCGTTTGTTATCAAGTGTAATTCATAAACAGGAAAATATTATAATAAAACTAAGTTTTAAGGTTACATAGGGCTCAATAGGCTTTATGAATTCAATTTAGTTATAAGATTTGTACATTTTTATAAATAAAATTATGTTAGTGGCCTTTGCGCACTGCTGGTGTAACAGCTATTTACTGAGAATATTGCATATATGTAAATATAAATTATTAAAAAATATACCACGAATAAATTGAGTGTTCATGTTCTTAAAAATATAGTATTTAAAAATAAAAGGTGATGTTTAAAGTTTGTGAAAGTTACTGATAATTATAGTATACCTTTCGCAAAATACCACCGCTTTACCGTCATTATGGCACTGAGGTTGAAATAACGATTGCAAAGAAATATAGAGTCTCGGGTTGCTAGAAAAGTAATTTAAGTAAAGAGTTAGAAATGAGAATAACTTTTATTTAAAGTTTATTATGGAGTAATTCTAAATGTACATATGAGTTTGGAACATCAAAATTCAGTATGTACAATTAGATACAATATAAATCTAATTGTAAAAAGTCTTATCGTTACGAGCGATATGCCATTAGCAACAAATCCTGTAATGGTATTGATAAATCTTTAAGAAAGGACTGTATGCTGAATATGAAACAAAATTCAAGCACATGCGATGAATGCGATACATACTTTTAATACAAGCTTATGGAGTGTATTTTATAGCGCAGTATTCATGTCAAGACCAGACCTAATAGATTCATCATGGGGTAGAGATGGGAGGATCCCTATCGTAAAGGCGTTTTCCCCCTTATTTTTATACAGGATCACTAACGTGCCGGCGATATCATATATTTATTAAAAACTTATTAAAAAAAGACTTAAGTAAATAAATATTAGTCTGTTTGAATGTACCCGCTTTAAGATTTTTTTTAAAGTATAGTACGGAAAAGCGTTTGGCGTTTATATCAGTAGTGTAAAGTTAAGATATGGCTGAAGGAAAGGAAACACACTTTGCTGGGAATCCTCACTGAGGAACTAGGAAAGATTGGATATCTTACCTAAATGTTGGAACCTCATCCCAACACAGAATTTATACATAAACATAATAATCACGATCATAACCCCAAAAGGGCTTTAACTGAGCTTTAGGTAGCATTTAGTTGGCACATAAGCCACATCTGACAGTATGGCCCATACAGTACTCCAACATAGTGACAAGTTGCCAGCTTGTCGCCTACACAAAATGGACACCAAATCCAAAAGTAACAATCCTCCAATAAACGAACATACAAAAAACGACCAGGACAGATGTTACACTTAAAATCATACAGAAAATAAAATTATCAAAAAAGAATTGTTGTTATGGATATAGAATTAGGTATTATAAAATGAGTCTCAAGAATCAACGCCGTACTAAGCTTGTATACCTCTTTCACTTTATACCAAACGATTGTCAAGACGTGATTGATTTCTGAGTGTGATTCTGTAATAAGGGCCTTAGTTATGTAAGAAAAACACGGAGAACAAATTTGTAGCATTTTGCTACAAATTTATACTCGAACCCAGAATAGGTCACCGAACCGGTAGACCAGGCGGTTGAAATATCAACTCTGAACCTTTCTATTTTCGTCACTAACTTGCCCAGCAACCGGTCGACAATCAAATAGGTACAATTATCATTAATGTTAATGGTTTCTGGATTTGAGTACCTAATTAAAATGTTTGAACAAAATAATAAGGCATCATTTCTTTTTATTTAATTTTTCCGTCATGCGAATATATCTCCGAGTTTCATATTTTTTTTTCACGATTACGAAATAAGGATGCGTTAATAAATTTTTTTTTTTTTATAAATCTGTTCTATATTTGCGATTTATGACCGTAACAAAAGGACAGCTACCTACGTCTACTTTAACTTGAATAGGGAATACTTGATATTATGACCTTTATCGTCGATAAAATACTGAGTTTACAGAAAACTTTTTAAGTCTACAGACTTTTTATTCAGTAGTAGTTAACGAAACAATAAAAAATGTTATAAAACAGTCGTTGGTCTTTTGGAAATTCTCGAGTACTAAATTAAGAAAAAGTATCTAAAGATTGTGACTACAAATCTCAATTGTAGCAACTTTGCACTGAAAGTTTTTATGCCTAATAAACTAAATTAAAAAGTTTAATTCAAACTGTTTACAAGTTACAGGTGCGGATGGCGATTGCGGAAACGGGAAACTTCAGCTAGAAAACATTGAAGTATGAAGAGAAAAAGAAGAATTATATTTACATTTAAATGTTTTGTCTCATCCGAGACATTAGAGGAATCCAAGCTAAACATTTTTATTTAGGTAACTTAATTTCAAATAAGATTTGTAAAGTTTATTGATTTTATTTACATAGAATCGAATTAAATTTTATAAAATAAACAACATGCAGAGAAGCTGCAGCACATAGCTCTGTGATGTCATATAATAAATTTTACGATCTGTTATATTAGGTATAGGTATTTCTTAATTCTCTATTGTATTGAGATTAGGAAACATGACTGGTAAACAATTGTATATACAATAATTATGGATCAAAAGTTATTTTATAATTATTTTACACAACTGTCTGGATTTGATTTGAAAATAAGTACTTGTATATCAGAACCAAACTAATCTAACTAAAGAAGGACAATTATTTTTTAAAAAGGCGTCTGTGTGATAACTTGGTGGGCACTAGAAATAATTTTGTGAAATGCAGAAATGATAAAGTGAATTATAAAGTAGATTTGGACGATGTGGAGTCATCGTAAGCTAAGTATCCTTTTCATCTGGTGTCAAAGTAACTGTCTCAGACAGATACGCACCTATGTTTCATCGGTCTACATCAGAAGAAAGAAGACTTTGAACATAAAGAAGACGAAGCTTAATATTGGCACATTCGTGATCTACCCTGTAGATCCGGGCTTTTGTAGTTTTATTCCTCATCAGAAGCTCGTCTCTACAGGTATCTCACGGCTGGAAGACCTCGCTACTATTTAACCAGCATCTCCAGCAGAACAGAGAAGGTGTCGAGAAAATGAAGATGAACTGTAATATTATGATATCTACCTTTTATGAATGTTCCTTGTCTTACTGTATTAATGTTTTCAACAAATTTAATACAATAATGTGCGCATGAAGCGCATTAATATAACATATGAAAATCTATTCAAATATATTTAATAAATTATTTTGATTTTTTCAGTATTCTAACAACTTGTACAATAATTACTGTTTTTGTAGTAGTGAATGTAATGCTTAAAAATAAGATTTTAATTAAATATTTGTTAGACAGATTTTTGTGAGTAATACGTGTATTATTTAAGAATTAAGTAAAAAATTGCATCGACTTAACTTCACTTTCCTTTTTGTTTTCATATTGTGTATGAATAAAAAAAAAGACATACTTGACCACTGATTCAGCAAAACAACAAATTATAACTTAAGAAATAAGATGCTCAAATTGTTCTGTACTCTTTAATTTATTTACTTTATTTGCTATTCATAAATATTTCTTACATTGACAAACTATGGAAATTGTACTTTGAAACGTCTTTATGCCTAGTCTACAGGATTTGAAATCAGATAGTAAATTATATTTAGATACATTAAATCCAAAAACACAGTAGCTATACATTAGATAATGAGACTATAGAGTCACGCACTTCTAACCGAAAATATTATACAGTTAAAAAATTGTACTTCTAAGTCAAATTACAATTGATAGGTATTTAGCACACGAACACACTAATTATCTAGCCCAAAGTAAGCATCATTAAAAACTTGTGTTATGGATACCAGATAACGGATTTTTTATATGTATAGGTACATAATAATTTTAGATATTTGTATAAATAAACTTTAATAAATATACACAAACAATCATGCCTCGCAAACAAATAGTCGTGTTCGTCACACTAATATTTGCCGCTACCAGGATTCAAACCCGGACCGCTTGATGTGTGGGCAGCTATACTGACCACTCTACTAGGACGGCGTCTATATTTGGATTAAACGTTGTCACTTGTCTTTGGCACCGACCTCTTGAAAACATAATTGGCTGTAGTTTTAGATTTTTTAAAACATAAAACTTTTAATGCTCCTTTATTAGTTCTGAAGGCGGTTTTTTTTTACTAAACTGTCTAACTTACTGAATTGCTCGAAAAGATGTGATAAGATAAAGTCTCTTTGACTGCGACCGCATCTGCCCGTAATGCCCAATGCCTGTGTCTGCTGGTAGCCCCACGTAAGACTGCATGGAGTCGGTCTTACAGCGGTTAGTTTCTTTAACTTTTTCGGTTTAGTTCATTCATTAACAGATCATATTATAATGTCCTCACCGAGGGGCTCAAGCCTACCCACATTAGGGGCGATTAAGCCTTCCAAAGATCCAAACAAGTGCCTTCAATAAATAATAATTTATTGTAAATCCTAATATTGTTTATTGAAGTCACGAAGTCAGTCGTAAAAGTACATATTATTACTTCAGCGTAATCGTAATGCTGAAAGAAACTTATGAAAATACATATTAGTGCAGTTATATTAGATATTCTAAATTAAGGGTTTTTAAATTTTGAGACAAAATTATAATTATGCGAAAACAACTGTTAGGCTAAACAATAATTGTACGTTAAAAATTTACGCCAATACAGCTCGGCCATATAACATTAGAACTAAAAGATTTAGGCTAGCCGAAGGGCATCCGAATTACAGTGATAAAAAATAATCAAAAAAATGGACCATTAATATGAATTCAGTGTAGCATAAAAATTCGTCCATGTTAGCATAGTATAAAACATAACAATAAAATAATAGATAAAGCTCATTTCTAAATCCCACGATGGATCACAGTCATAAAACCTTCACGTTGATGATGACATAAAATATTTGCCACTGAAAGTACCAGGGTAACATACACACTTCAGAAGTATACGATTCTAATAAAAGTAATGTCTGTCCACTCGAAGTATATATTGAAGTGAATAACCTGACCTGCTCTAAAGTAATCTTTATTTATATTTTGCATGGAGCCTTATATATTAGGTTGGGGAAAAAGTCTTTTCGCATTATAGTATGTATAAACTTGTAATAAAATCTCTTTGGCTATACTATTTGTATCTGGCTGGTTTTGGTATCATTGAAAGTTTCAATTTTAAAGAACATAATTCCAAATTCAAATTAGGAAAATGTGTGATTTTCATTTGTTTTTCGTACCGCCAAGATGAGTGAATCTAATGAAGAAATTCGAAACATTTTAAAATTTTACTACAAAAAAGGTAAAAATGCAACGCAAGCCGCGAAAAAAATTTGCGATGTTTATGGACCTAGTGCAGTGTCTGTGAGAGTAGCACAAATTTGGTTTAAGCGTTTTCAATCCGGAAATTTTGATGTCAAAGATGCACGTCGCTCTGGTCGCCCTATTACAGATAAAATGGATGCCATTCTTGAAAAAGTGGAGCAAGATCGGCATGTCAGTAGTTACGACGTAGCTGAAGAACTGGGAATTGACCACAAAACAGTTTTGGCACATTTGAAAAAAACTGGGTACACAAAAAAGCTCGACATTTGGGTACCTCACGAGCTCACTGAAAGAAACCTAATGAACCGTGTACTCATTTGTGATTCTTTATTACGACGTAATGAAACCGAACCATTTTTGAAGAAGCTGATAACTGGTGATGAAAAGTGGATCACGTACGACAAGAACGTGCGAAAAAGGTCGTGGTCGAAGGCCGGTCAGGCTTCACAGACTGTGGCGAAACCCGGGTTAACTCGCAACAAGGTGATGCTGTGTGTGTGGTGGGATTGGAAGGGCATTATTCATTATGAGCTGTTACCACCAGGCAGGACCATCGATTCTGAACTCTACTGCGAACAACTGATGAGATTAAAGCAAGAAGTTGAGAGAAAGCGGCCGGAATTAATCAACAGAAGGGGTGTGGTTTTTCATCATGATAACGCTAGACCTCACACATCTTTAGCCACTCAACAAAAATTAAGAGAGTTTGGCTGGGAGGTGTTAATGCATCCGCCGTATAGTCCTGACCTTGCACCTTCAGATTTCCACCTGTTTCGGTCTCTTCAGAATTCTTTAGGCAGTGTCAGGTTAACATCACGAGAGGACTGCCAAAACCACTTGTCGCGGTATTTTGACCAGAAGTCCCAAAATTTCTATATAGTAGAAGATCCGAACCTAGATCGACCTTCACCGAGCTGATAATAGAATGAAACATATTTTATTATTAATTTAGTATATTAGAAAATATATTAAAAATGGGTTGTCTAAAAAAATCCTGGACAGACTATTTTTTTTTATTTTTTGAAAAATGATTTTTAAAAAAAAATGAATAAAATATTGCAACATCAAGATAATAAGAAAATTTTGTCCTGACTGATAGTAGAAACCGTATAGAATGTGCAGGCATTGGGTTGTCTATTATTTACCTGCGCGAACTACTGGGTTGTCAGGTATGAACAGGTATGTCGATATCAGTTACTTTCACTCGATTGGATAATAGAAAAAATTTTATATCATCATAAGCGCGCGACAAAATTTTCTTATTATCTTGATGTTGCAATATTTTATTAAAAATAATTTTTCAAAAAATAATTAAAAATAGTCTGTCCAGGATTTTTTTAGACAACCCATTTTTAATATATTTTCTAATATACTAAATTAATAATAAAATATGTTTCATTCTATTATCAGCTCGGTGAAGGTCGATCTAGGTTCGGATCTTAGACTAATAGCAATGGGATCATGTCCCTACCTACAAGATGGCAAAAAGTTATCGAACAAAATAGTTAAGTGTAAATAAACTATATTAAAAAATGTTTTGAATTTTCTTAAAAAATGCGAAGAAACTTTTTCCCCAACCTATTAGATTGATGGCTAGCCCGTCGTGAAATGTCGTGAAATCACCATGTAAACCCGTTAAGGGGCTTTTGAAAGATTTGTGTGAAAGAAGTGTAACATGTAGGTAAGATGGAGATTTATTTATTCAGGAGGTTTTAAATTTAAGATCTTTGAGATTTTGAGTTTGTGATTTTGCAGAAAGTATTTCGTTACTGTTAAATAACTTTAATATACTTAAATGAACTTATGTTTCATGGGATGATTAAATTACCATGTTTTTCATTAATAATTTTATCAAATTTTCAAAAAAGTGAGTATTTCATTCCTAAGTCCTCTTAGTAAATACAAAAGACGAAAAAAGTAAACGTCCAGTTCAGCAAGTTTTACGTTTAACAATTTTGCATGAAGTAACATAAATGTCAACTTAATTCCTTGGAATGGATTGTTCTATTTTTAAATATAAATTTTTTTTTTGGTCGTAATTTTTTGTGATTTTTATCGTAGTTTGAGTTTTCGTTGTTGGGTGACTTTCTGTTGAAGTCAAGGCATGCAAAGGGGCCATGAAATTCTAAAAAAGAAATATTTATTAATTTAAACAGAGAACTGTTGACTAGGCATAAAGAAGTTATTTAAAAGAAGTTTTATTATTGACTATTACTGCTAGCCGCAAATGTCGTTTTATATGTTATTTGGTTGGCAGACCAGCATATGGCCTGCCTGGTGGTAAGTGGACACCGTTGTCTATAGACGCTCGCTGAACAATGTCGTGACGCTGCCAACCCAAGTCCCCTTCCCTACACCGTGGAGCCCTGGAAACCTTTCCAACATAAACACAACACTACAAAACTGTAGTGTTATCTCACTGTGGTCTTCTGTAAGGTGGAGGTACTACTCCAGTTCGGGCACTCCAAATTCTAGTCGATTCTAGTTCGCTATACATTGACTACAGTATTACTGACGGTGTTTGTATGAAGGTAAGCTGTGTATCCACAGATATATCAATCTAAGGATATTAGTCGAATCGCCGAGTTCATAGGAAGACCGAGTGTCGCGATCAGCGGCAGTACTACATAACATTGTTCTAGTTGAGCATGCCGTAATATACACTATTTATTGCGCGCGTCTTAAGAACTGCAAAGCGATGAAAGTTAAGCACAGCCGCAAAGAAGTTACGTATTCACTTGACTTTATCGGAAGGCGAAGTGGCGAAAATGTATGCCCACAGGGCATACACTTGTCACAAGTTAAACGCCGGCTTGGCCTATCTCCTTGTATTATTAAATCTGTGGGTGTATCCCACTATTTCCATGGACAATACAAAATATAAATTAATAATAACTTTATTGCACACAACACAAAGAATACACAAAAAAGATAAACAATATACATGTACAACAATATACATACCACTATTAAGTGTGGGACAAGTGTTTTTTCTTAGTTTTATTCCATTATTTCCATAGTGACAAATAGCAAATAGTAAAATATTTTTCACAATACATTATGGTGCGCTAAAGGTGAGATATGTTTTTTTTAATCACGCTTTATAAAATAGCCATAATAAAGAAGTTTAATCCCACTTTGATAAAGTGATTTTATCTAAAGACGAACTAATACATAGGTAGGGCGAACTTCTCGAAGAGGGATACCCGTACGAAGCAGTTTCGCTGTCACCTTTAGTCTTTACAGGGTTGGAGTCTAAAGGGAACGTTGGACTCAGGGTGCCACCAAGTGCTCTGACCTCAAACCAGTACCTACCTATATTGTAACTTAGCAATGCAAGAAATAACGTAATTGAAGAAATCGTCATTTGTGTCAAGTGTTATATACATTTCCCTGTCCTTTTGGATAAATAAGAATAAACAGAACTTATTTATAATTGAAACTATTCTAATTACTTAGAGAAATAGCGTACCTATAGGAATATAATATAATGTTATTATACCTACCTACCTATATACTTCTATTATATCAAGCGAACAAGTAGTTTGAATAAGTGGTATTTAACCCCTGACGCAAAACGAGGGATTTTATAAGCTTGATGTGTTTGTGCGTCTGTATCTCTGTGTGTCTATCTGTGGTGTCGTAGCTACTTAACAAATGAACTGAATATGATGCAGTTTTTTTCTTTGAAAGCTGACGTGAACGAGATAATTATTAGCTAAAATTAATGAAAATCTGTTCAGGATTTTCAAGGTACATAATCAGCTCTCTCTTCGATAATATTTAAGAAAAATGTAATTTAAGTAGATATCTATAAAAAATGTCATTACATTCTTTAGTTTCTCTATTCCCTTTTTTACAATCATAAATAGTCATCATCATCATTATACCAGACTTTAAAATTCGACCCACTGCTCGGACACAAGGCCTCTCCTTGTCGACAAAGAAGGTTTGGGTAGTAATCCACCACGCTTGCCCAATGTGGATTGGTGGATGGAGCATAAGGTGATCAATAGCCCCTAGCTGATCCATAATCGCCTTCTACGACACCCATTGGAGGATACGAGGTCATGCTATTCTACTCTGGCGGCATCACACGGCCAACCTATTAGGGAATTCGTCGCTTAATATATTAATGTGTAACTTTTTTCATGAACTGGTAAACATCAATTTGCAAATTAAATGCAAAATTCCTTAGCAGTGTGTTGATAGCACGGCATACTGCACCAAACTCAGGTAAATTGGGAACAGCGTAGGAGAAAGGAAGTTAAATATTAAGACGATAGTACGGCACGCATGTCATAGAAACGGAGAAAACTACGAAAAGAAATAGGGGTACCTATTGCTTATCTGATCTTTATGACGTATTAGAATGTATTGAATGAAAAGAAATAAAACTAAGTATGTACGATTCCCTTTTGTCAAAATTCCATTTTTTTTCTAAATAGCTTTAAATGTACGTCGAATTATGAAAAAAGGAAAACTTACAGACACATTTTTCCTTTTTTCAAAATTCGACATTCGTAAAAACTTTTCATTCCCCTATAATATTTTAGAATGTTTTAACATAATAAAACCTATGCTGTACGTTACCTACATAGTTTTTCTATTATATTAAAACATTCTAAATAACATAGGGGTAGGAAAACGTTTTCTCCATTTGTGTTAGTTTGTATGAAGACGGCGCTCGCCGTACTATACTCTTAATTTGCAACACTTCGCAACAGATTGTGATGAAGGCTTTATCATGTCTTACACAAACCTAAGTATAATAATAAGAAAGTTTGGTATTCCAATAATTATTAGGTTTACATATTATTCCTAATTTAGGAAGTCGATGACGCTGCGGTCGAGCGTTCTTTGTTAAGAAAGCAAAGCTACTAAGTGCGCGGTGGGTACTCAGATGGGTGACCGAAAACTTTTCAACTCGATTTCTGTCCTTGCTTCAGAAGGCACGTTAAGCTGATGGTCCTCCTGCTGTCGAAAGATAGCATTAATTCCTGAGGAGAGTTGGCTGTCGTAAAAACCTAATGCCAAACCTTTAGTAGTATATTGTCGATATCAGGACATACTGCACCGACTGCAAGTAAAGTGGGAGGAGGGTACTTATATTAAAAATATATAGCAAAAAAGGAAAGATACGTTACCTGAGTAACGCGCGTGTGCCGACAAAACTGAGACCAATGGCCCTACTACGTCTCAGATGCATTGTTAGGTGAGCGAGATAAAAAATGCAAGAGTCGTGCGAGAGCGGCACGTTCAGCATAGTTTGTGTATGTAGTTGACGAGGTCTGCTTTTTGAAAGACGCGATAACGACGATGGCGTATCTTTCCCTTTGTTTTAATCTAAGGGAAGGTTGGAGATAGACGATCCCTAATTTGGTTACTTTCCTCTTCCATAATATATGACTTATTAAAGACAGATCTCATTCTGACACAATAAAAACGACTAATCACTGGTATTACCAATTTCATGGAAATATTAGCAGTTTGTCAATTCCACTTAGAATACTCTGACTCTTTAAAGAAACAAATCAAAGATATTTCCATAACGTCGACTAAAACAATTTTTTAAATTATATTTGAAATATTTGAACTTTTTGAGCTTACAACGAATTAAAAATGTTGGTACCACTAGAATGAATCATACTAGTGGTACATTTTTGATTCGTTGTCTCTACCTCTGTGCTGAACAGTACGCCTTTTAAATAATTGTACGCGCAAGCAAGGCTCAAAATTATGTGCTTTTACTAACTACACGTAAACTGCTACTCCTCACTAGATGGAGCTGTTATCTTTAACGTTTCCTACGTTGTGACGTAATTGTCGTTCAAACTATAAGCTTTAGACTTCTCGTCGATAGGTGGCGACGGGGAGTTTAGCTTCGACTTGTAGCAATTTCTACCCTTTTTCTAGCTCGAGTTTTTTTTTATAATCATCATAGTATTTAACGCTGCTAATGTCTATAAGTGTTAAGAAATATGGGATAGAGTCATAGATTGGCAGTTTAAGGAAATAAACATTTTGAAGTGTATGTATTCCAAATTAAATAGAAATAGAAAGACAACAAAAAAAAAAAATGGGTAGATTGCTCTTTATTTATGCATATACAATTGATTTTGTAGAACAAGAGTTTTTATTGAATTATGACCCACTTTATCCACTGACAACAAATTAATATTACTTTTATACTAGTTATTTCCATATTTTTATTATAATTCACAACACTTCAATCACAAAATTTCAGTGATGTTTATTTTTCGCGCTAGCTATCTATGCATTTTGACTCCACTTCTGCTTACCATCAGGCGAAATGGAGTAGATAATTGGCTTGACCTTCTTACAAATAATAAGAATCTTAAAAAGAGAAGAGGATAGACGCATTTGTCGATCGATGTATGTCCATAAAACCACTACACTGCTGTATAGAGATAAGTAGTAATTGATATAGTAGGACAAACGATCTGAGATTAACCTTCAATGGATATACGCAAAGGGTAAAGTGGGAGCCACCTAAAAAAATCCTGTCTTGATATTGATTTTTGCTTGTTGGTTTTCTATTTGATTTGGTATAAATTTCAAATAGTTGAAATCATGCCAAACAATGTTCATAATAAACATATTAATAAAATGTTCTCTTGATTCAGTAGAAAAAACATTTTAATAAGAAAAATAATGTATCTATAGTTGTTTTGTTATGTATTGTTTTTACAACATTCTCAGATTTTGATTTTCGTACTTCACAAAGTGGATCAGATCAGAGCAGCTCAAAACCTTTCGATGCCCGATAAATATATTGCCCATTGTCCAGAAACGTTGTCAATACAACGGTCGCTATCGTACATCGCTAATATCAAGCAACCACTCACAAAGACCCACCTAGCCTCCCTTTTCTTTTTAAAGGCTTTATACGTTTTAGAGCAGAAGTGAAAGCTCATCTTATACTGGCTAAGTCACTCCTTAGGCTTATGAAATAAATCACCTGGCTTACAACGCAGACCGCCCATTTTGAGTTGTCTTATCGAACATTGATTAATAGCTTATGACATACTTATTTTTAATAGTTACCTAAAATCTTCTCTATCTAGACCTACATGGGTAGCGATTGTTGCACTGTGATGGGACATCAAATACCTCTGTATTATTGAGATATATTACTGGAGGCGATATAGTATCAACTAAATAACTATAGTTTTTTGATAAAAGTATATATGTACTGTGCAACCGTTTTTCGCTTTTCTAAATAGCTTTGAACCTGAATTTTAAAATATATTCAGATTACAAAATTCTATAATTAAACATGTTTTAGGTTTAAGTATTTATCAAAAACTAGTGAAGCTCATAGATAGAATCGCGTTATCAAAAAAATTTTTTAAGTACAACAATTTAACTTGTGCTCGCAAATTATAAGTTGAGGGGCTCGGAAAAGAAAGATTAATTCTTCTCAAAACAGGGATCGTATTGTATCTCAGACTAGCGCAATGCACGCGGTTGCATCCGCCTGTACAGGGTTATGTTATATAGTCTATAGACTCCCTTGATAATTGTCCTATCCACAAGTATCCAACAAAAAAATATTTTTCCAATTTGAATCAGTAGTTCCTGATGATTGGCGCTTTCAACCAAACTAACAAAGCTTTAAAATATTCCTTTTTTATCTAAGTTACGTCCTAATGTCACAGAATGATCTGATTTTTAATTTCACAATTTTCTTTATACGAAAGGTGATGGAGTGTCAATAAATATGTTCTGCCTACTTCTTATTTTTTTCTTGTACACACAGGTTCATGCAAAATACGTCCGTACGTCTGCCTAAAAACTGCTGAGCAGTTTGGCAAAAGTATAAAATTTATGAAATTTTGTATAGAAATCTGAATAGACACTTTTTAATTTTTTTTTTAATTTTTTCATATTACATATTTATATTTTAACTTATCACATTTCACTGTCTCTATACCGCCATATTTTATTACAATAATTCCGCGATTTACATCACTAGAGGTGTTAAAATAAAAAACAGTCTCGTAAGACTATTTAAATAAATAACTTAAGTCAGTAGCAATTAACACCTCTATGTATATCCGTTGTAAAGTAATGCTACAAAGAAAACTGTCCCCACGGTAGCCGATCGGCAGTCGTCGAGCCTGATAACGAATTATTAATGAGCCCAACGCCTAACATAGTTCCTGTTTAATTTCCATGCTCGGACATTCGTTATAAAAAATCAATCCATTTTGTGAATGAACTAAAATTAGGCGAGCGTGAATGAATTTTCTACTTGCTTAATAGTAAAATCACTGTAATTCATTTTGGTATTGTGCTATTGTGTTCGATGAATTAATGTTTAAGTACAATTGAATGGATTGTTGCTTATTGATTGAAATGTCGAGGTAGGGTATAGTCGCTCGAATTTGAAGAACCCTGATTTGATCTTCTGTAAAGTAGAGGTACTACACCTCTACTTTACAGAAACCACAGTCAAATCACATTCTTGTGAAATTTGTGTTCTTGTTAGTGAAAGGTTGTCAGACTCCACCAGATAGGCAAGGGGACTACCATTGGGAGTGAGTTTTACGTATGTGTTGCGAGCGTCTATAGACTACCGTGACTGCTTACCATCGGGCTTATTATGATTTATTATGATAAAACTTTAAAGCTTTATATTCGATATGACCATATCAGCATGCTTGATATATGCAATGCGCCGAACAGTCAGTAGCTCTCACAATTACTGCTTAATTGCTTTCTAGGACATTAGAAATTAATTTAGCAGTTCTGTCATTCGCACTGTTAATACCTCTGTGGAACAGTCCTTTGGGATTCGATGCTATGGAGAGGTTGCAACGGCGCGCGACCCGCGTCATCGGCGATGTAGAAGTGTGCAACAATATAGTCACGACAATTGCCTTACCTATAAGAGTATAAAGGTACGGTCCACGCCAGAGTATTGCTCTCATCTTTGGGATTCGATACTATCGAGAGATTGCAGCGGCGCGGGCCCCGCGTCATCGGCTATGTAGAAGTGTCCAATATTAAAAAGCCTTAGAAGAGGATAAAAGTACATCCTGGCTAGAGTATTGCTCTCTCCTTTGGGATTCGATGCTATGGAGAGGTGGCAGCGGCTCGCGACCCGCGTCATCGGCTATGTAGAAGTGACCCACCATATAAAACCTCGACAATTGCCTTACCTTTATGAGAATAGTACGGCGAGCACCATCTCCATACAAACTGAGAAAACATTTTACTACCCCTCTGTCTTATGGGGAAATAATAAACTGAGCAACTAAAAATCCAGAATGTGCGACTAATCATTTGTTAGTCGCTCATTCTGGATTTAAATAGGTTTAGGTTAGATTATAAAAAAGCGTCGGTGGCGTAGTGCGTAAGAGCGTCGTCTCCCACCCGGGAGGCACTGGTTCGATCCCCGCCACGTACAAATGTGTTTTCAAATTTTGAATTAATATGTACGTTTAATCGATGCTTTTACGGTGAAGGAAAACATCGTGAGGAAACCTGCACGGACCTATGAAGAAATTCTTAGGTTGTGTGTGAAGGCGACCAACCTGCACTTGGCCAGCGTGGTTCACTAAGGCCTAATCGCCCCTAATGTGGGGTAGGCTCGAGCCCCTCGGTGGGGACATTATATGAGCTGTTGATGATGATGATGAGGTTAGGTTAATCAGCTGACCAGTTAAATGCGATCCTTTCTTATCCGATCCTTGATTTATACGAACATTTTTAACGTGTAAAAAACTATGTCTGTCAAGCTTGCGGCCCACCTGGTGTTAAATGGTTACCATCGCCTATAGACAGTTGCAAAATTAAGGTTAAATCAATTAACACTGCAAGTGCGTTGCCATCCTCTTTTATTATTTTTTTGTCGGGGAGGTCAAATGCATTTACGCACCGTCCCTGCGGGGTGGTGCCAACCGCAAGGGATATCTGGGGCTCGAGGTGAAGGCGTTCCCTCCATACCCACTAAACATCCTCCCCGGCCTAACCTCCACTGCGCTATTGCGGGACGGCTCGATATCTGCGCGCGTGAGCGCAAGTACACCGAGACCGTCCCAACGCTGTCCGTCTAAGCACTCCTTGTGCACCAATTGGTGGCCAGCAGCCCACAGGGGCTACCGACTAACGCCAGCCCCTGTGGGCCGCTGGCCGACGCCGGCCTTATATGCCGACGCCGGCCTTATAGGCCGCCGCCTCACCGACGGCTGCTCGACCTGGCGCGTCCTCCTGACGAGGACACCGGGTGCAGCCATCGGACCGCACCCGAGGGACTTCGGGCACGGTCGTGGCCCTGAAAAGGGCCGTCCGGATCTAGCCGTGGTGGGAAAACAAAAACAAGTCGACGATGGCATGTGATTTCGGATGCCAAGGGACACTTGACATCAAAAGCCACACACCCGCCGAGAATGTTTCCCCACCACGTTACCAGGGTCCGCCACAAGGAGGCTTCCGGACGTGGACCCCAAGTGCGTTGCCATCCTGGGGCCTAAGATGATATATAGGCTGACTATTTCCCTTCAAATTTTTGGATGAATAAATAACAAATGTTTATGAAGTTGTAGGTATCACTCTTGGTTGAGTATTAATTTAGCAAAGTAACTTCCCCGTTCCCAGGTTGGTGTGTGACAAGTATGTGACCGTACTGAGCTAATAGAGTCGTCCTAAAGTATCAGGACATTAATCGTAAACATAGTTTCTTATGAAACAATAAATGCTGTGTATTGGCATTAGAAGATTGACAGTTCCTCGTTCTGTGGAGATTAAGGTGTGACTTAACTTAGCACTAGGTAAGAAGAAGGCAAAACATTTTTGTCGTTGAACTAAAAAATGTTGTTGTCATTCTTGAAAAATTACTTGGGTACACTTTCTAATATCAATGCTAGAAACATCTGGCATTAATAATAAATTATTTTTAATTATAACTTACTTTAACCCTTTTAGGTACTTGTTTTGCTGAGATGAATGCCTTAGCTGTCAACTAGAATTTTCCGCGCAGTTTGAAATGAACGTTTCACTTAGAAGTTTCTTATAAAAGTACTTCGAAGACGGCTACTTTCGATATCAGAATTAGCCAAAGAATAGATTAGTTAATACAGAAACGAATTTACGATTGTACTTTTGGTAGAGCAATTTTTCAGACGTGTTCTAAAAAATCTGACTTCCAAATTTTTCCAGGAGTTACTACCTTCTTCGTCCTGCCCGGCTCCTAATTATTTGCAGTCGGTTCAGTAGGTCTTGGTATCGACACACTGCAGTAGGTTTGGCATAGGACCTAACAACCGCCCTCCTTGGGTTACTAACACTATTACCTAAATATGTTTGCAATACCAGGGTGCCACTATCTTGTTTTATCAATTTTATTCACCTCTGATTCCTATAAATATAAATATATCACATAATTGAAAATGAAAATGAAAATGAAAAAGCTCTTTATTTAAATGGACTTTGCTAAGTACTTTTAAATCGTCAAAAGCCCTACCACCATTTCGACGAAATAATTATTTTTCTTAAATAATTATTAGTATGCTGAGACGGAGAAGAAATGGCGAAAGAAACTCCGCAGCTTACAATTTCGTAATGATTTCAAAACATCATTACATGTCCATAGATATATCAAAATGAATGAATAAATTACAATTTTAAATGCGTAAATTTGGGCAGATTTTACTCCCACGCATTTGGATCATTTAAATAATCATTTAACTTGTAATAAGCTTTTTTATATAATTTAGATTTTACAGTTTTTTTAAATTTATTAATAGGCAAGTCTCTAATATTCTTCGGAAGCTTATTGTAAAAACGTATACATTGGCCCATAAAGGAATTGCTTATTCTGTGGAGACGAGTTTTATATACAACCAAATCGTGTTTCTTCCTAGTATTTACATTGTGCGTATGACATTTCTCGGAAAAATTCATAATATTTTTCTTTACATATAGTAAGTTTTCCAGTATATATTGTGATGACACAGTCAGAATATTTATCTCCTTGAACTTTTCTCTGAGGGAGTCACGCGGACCCAGTTGATAAATTGCTCTAACAGCCCGTTTTTGCAGCACAAAGATGGTATTAATATCTGCAGCACTCCCCCAGAGAAGAATTCCATATGACATTATGCTGTGAAAATAACTAAAATAAACTATTCTAGCGGTATCTACATCGGTAAGCCGCCTAATAGTTTTAACTGCGTATGCCGCAGAACTTAGTTTACCCGAAAGTTTTACAATATGTGGACCCCATTGTAGTTTGGAGTCTAACATTACTCCTAAGAAAGTTGTTGTTTCCACAGGTTTCAGTTCAACTCCATTTATTTGTACATTAGTTTCTACACGTCTCACATTCGGCGTAGTAAACTTAACTAGTTTGGTTTTTTTTTCATTAAGCAACAAGTTATTAACATTAAACCAATAAACTACTTTTGCAAGTGCATTGTTAACTTCGTCATAATTATCTAATTTTCTATTTATTTTGAAAATCAAAGATGTGTCATCCGCAAACAATACAATATCATGATTGTCCCTTATGTAGTAAGGCAAGTCATTTATGTACACTAGAAAAAGAAATGGACCAAGAATTGAGCCCTGCGGAACACCTATTGTGACTAGAGAACCTGGAGATCTTTTACCATTTATATCAACTTTCTGTATTCTATTGCTCAGGTATGAAGTCATAAGGTTGAGAGCCTTGTTCCTAATGCCGTAATGGTGTAATTTCCTGACCAGAGTTTCATGATTAACACAGTCGAAAGCTTTAGATAAATCACAGAAAACACCAAGAGCGTCACGTGATACTTCCCAAGCAGCAAATACCTCCTTTAACAACTCAACTCCCGCATCAATGGTGGAGCGACCCCGAGTGAACCCGAATTGTTTCTGATGAAATATATTATATTTATTGAAATGCTTTAATAGTTGATTGAGCATTAATCTCTCAAAGATCTTACTTAAAGTTGGCAGAATAGAAACAGGCCGAAAATTAGTGGGATCTGAGGTTTCGCCAGATTTAAATAACGGTATTATTTTACTGTGTTTCATCAGGTCAGGAAACACACCAGAACCAATACAACTGTTAAATACGACAACTAAATAAGGAGCTATTATAGTTATAATGGATGAGATTGTTTTGACTGATAGTCCCCAAAGATCCATAGATTTCTTCAGGTCAATAGACTTAAAGGTATTTATAATATCTTTATAATTAACAGCTGTAAATTCGAAGTTACTATCACAGGATGGTACATTTTGTTTAAGAAGCTGTTCAGCTGAGGTGGAAGACGACTGAAGTGATTTAGTAGCCAGTATGGGAACATCTGAGAAAAACTTTTCAAATTCCATAGCTACTTCCAAATCAGCTTTAACATTTACATTATTAATCTTTAAGTTAATATTGCGGCAGCGTGTTTGACTCCTGCCAGTTTCACTGTTAATAATATTCCAAGTTTCTTTAATTTTATTAGTAGAATTGTTAATTTTATTTTTTAAGTAAACTGACTTGGCAGTGGAACAGGCTCTTTTGAAAACTTTAGAGTAGTTTTTTACATAGTTAACAAATACTGGATCAAAATTATATGATTTTTTACTATACAAATCGTACAACTTATTCCTGCTATTGTAGATACCAGGCGTTGCCCATTCACTAAAAGTTAGACGATCACAGATCGTCTTTGTTTTTGGCACAAAAGTGTTGGTAAATTCAACATTTATTAGATTAAATAAAGAACTGTATAGCTTATCTGGACAATCATCATAAGGCAACCATGGCAGCTTCACACTTAAATTCGATTTAAACTTTTCAATTCGGCTTGCATTTATAGGAATAAAGCTTATTTTCGTTCTTCGCACTTCAACTTTTTTCCTAGGAAACGATGCTAATTGACCACAATGATCAGAGTGCAACATATTAATAATTGACTTTTGGCTAGGTGTTCGGTTGGTAAAAATATTGTCAATGCAAGTTGCACTTGTTTCAGTAATTCTTGTGGGTTCATAAAAAACGTAGTCCAAATCATACGACTTAAATAAATTTAAAAAATTACAAGTTATTGAATTTGTATCTAGTATGTTAATATTAAAGTCTCCACAGATAACAATTGTTTTAGGACATTTACTGATTTTAAATAGGACATCCTCCATAATTTTTAAAAATTGTTCAAAAGGGGCACATGGAGGTTTGTATACACTAATAACAATGAATTGTTCAAACTCTATACAAGCTATTTCAGTAACTCGCTCAACAGACATACTTACTAGGTCATTTCTTTCCTTACATTTAATATTCCTTTTAGTAATTATTAATGAACCACCATGTAATATGTTTTTTCTGCTGAACGAGCTGACAACATGGTGATTACTAAAATTGAACATCAGCTGATGGCTTTTTAGCCAGTGTTCTGTAACACACAGTATATCAATATTATTACAATTCATGAATAGCTCCAATTCTAAATCTTTGCCTGACATCCCTTGAATATTTTGGTGAACTAGGTTAACAAAATTATTTTTACAATTTTTATTCATTGCAAATGGGGAGGATAATATATCTAAAACCTTATAATTAGAATCTAATTTTTCATTATAGTTACTAGTGCCAGAGTTAGTCTCTTTTGTCTCGAAATTTAATTTAAAGAATTTGAGGCAAATTCCAAATTGTCATTGCCCAGCGTCCAATTTGACTGCCCAATAGAGGCAGAAGTTATAGCCAATGAATTGGCTTGTTTAAAAATAAAATAACATAGCGATTTTGCTATTTGTTTTTTGTAAATACTACAAAGAAAATATTTATCTTTTGTCAAAAAAAAATTTTTAATGAATCCATTAAAATCAATAATGTCAAATTTTTTATTATAATTTGTCATTAAATGCAATTTCCTATTACACTTAAATCTATAGTCATTTTCTGCATGACTCAATGACTCACTGTAAGGAAAAGTAAATAAAATTATTTTCTCTACATTTAATTTAGACAGGCATTTAAAATATTTTTCCATGACATAGGAATTAGCATTGCCTCGTCTACCAATGAAAATAATTATGGTACTATTAGGGCTGTAAGTACCACAGATCACCTTCTGCAATATTTGGGTATAATTAGCACCTGGAATACAATAATTAGTTACAGGCCGTGCCATATAATGACACATTGTTTGACCCATATTTTTGCCTAACTCTGACACATTGTTTGACCCATATTTTTGCCTAACTCAATTGTTGGTAAAATATGAAATATTTATATTATTACAAATTTTATTATTATTAGGTAAGTTTTATACAATTATATAAGTAATTATGCCCCCTTTCGAATTTTTGTAATAGTACTTTAGTGGTATTCTATACAAAACACGAAAATGATCTTTCAATCTTTTTTTTATAGTAAAAATATCACGAAACAAAATGAAAACAATTTTTACATTTTAATTATCACAAATACGATTGCTTCGATAAAAACAACTCAAGATGCGGGTGAAAATTTGCAGCACTTCAAAATTCGTCTGATTGATGTTGTTCATTTATCACTCCCCTCGTTTGCGCATCGTCCGTATAAACTTTTTAAATAGGTCACAAGGTCCCATCTTGATTGCTCCGAGCTTACTCTTTGAGTAATTAAAACTTGCGAATCGATATTGAAAACGCAGATGTTAAAATCGCTTATAAGGCGATTTTGCAAAGAAATGTTTATACATCGGTGTATTATACTAGCTTTATCAAAATTGTTTTACTTCATTTCTGTTTTTGTTAAATATAAACGCGTAATCTATACAGTGGTATAGATTACGCGTTTTTCGCTTTGGGAATATTAAAATGTTGCTTATTTTTTATTTGTCAGGCGATCGAGTGAAGGGAATACTTTTAATTTATTATAATAATCTTTAATTTATTTATAAATATGAAAATTTTATGCTTCTAAGTTCGGACTGATGTCTTAACCAGATATTTTTGAGGTAAGCCCTAAATGTATTATTGTTATGTTTTAAGGAGAGCAATAAAATGCAATATGGAAAAAAGTAAGGTACAGAATGTTAAAAAAAACGGTTTTCATACACAGTTACATACGCATACACAGGTACGAATATCATATAGACACAATATTAAACAAGAATAGATTAAATTAGATAATGTAATAATACGTTTTTATTATTATTACTAATATCTCCTTACTATCCGGAGCTTATTTTATTTTATTTTGATCCGCCGTCACTGCAATATAACTTTTTCTTCCATTTTTCTCTATCAGCTGTCATCTTATCGCTTTCTTCGTCGTCGCCTATGTATTCCGATTGCCTTTGATGTTGTATTTTTTATATTAAATTATATTTTGTAAATAAGTATTAATTGGATCTTGAATTGCAGTTGGAAGGCTGTTCCGTAGCACAACTGTGCAATAAGAAGAATGAATTGAGTAAAGGAGTAATTTGGTTTTTCGAAGTTCCATCATTTTAGTTATAATATAGAAATTGTTTTGATCACAGGTATTGAAAATTCAACATTTTCTAAGTCATTTGTAGCTTGAGTTGTAATTTCACCTTCGAGTAATTTTTCATCCAAGTCAAATTAAATGTAATCTTAATATTAAAAAGAAAAGCCCTGACTGATCAACGCACAACCCATTCAGGTCCTTTATACCTAGATAGTTGAAATTTTGCAAAGACATTCTTTGTATAATGTAGACAAGAACAAGGCTCGATTTTTTGAATTTGAATTCCTAAGGGAGTAAAATAGGGGATGAAAGTTAGTTTTGGAAACAAGATTAGTTAGACTATTTTATTCGATACTATACAGGAGTACTCCTAACGATAAATTAGTAAAAACGAGTTTCAGGGTTTTTCAAAATCCAGCCAGGAATTTTATGGTCATTATCAAAGATACTTATAATCATGAAACTTTGAATTTAAGCTTGATAAGAAATACATTAAATAAAAATGTATAAGATTAGTAAAAAATCGTATACCTATCCACGCGGATGAAGTTGTGGGCAAAAGCTACTCCTTTATAAGTCTGAAGTAGAATCCAAGTGGACTGCTGAGTAATTTAGAGCGTCACGAGTAAAAACGGGAATTAACGCTATTAAATTACCTTTTAAATGGCTAATGTTTCGTGTAAATCATACAACAAGAAAGTTTAAAAGTGATTAGTTTATAGTGTCACATTTGTCCTGGTAGTTGGCTTTTGTTTGCTGATTCACTGAAGGTTTATAAGTGTTAATTTATTTATTTATTCATACAAGGCCAAACTGGCTTACAGTTTCCCAAAGCGCCAGATTGCAAAATTATTACAGTCAGAATAATAATAATAATAATAACAGGTACATTACAGCTTTTAGATATCAGTCCAAGTCAAAATAAATAATACAATTATGAGAAGTGATAAGTACATGTCAAATAATAATTAAAATAAATGTCAATAAATTTTACACAAAAGAATTCATATAACTATTGATTACTATTTACATATTCAAAGGCTTTCCTTAATAATAATCCAAAGTGGTCAGCAAAAAGGTCAATGCCATAGTCATGGACGAGCATGTCACCAACATAATTTAGTGCACGGGTAGTAGGTGCATGTGCGGCGTAAGCTGTGCGCGTCTGAATCCGTTGCAGCAGTCGCGGGCGTCTTCGCGGCGCAACAGTTCCCTCATCATTCCAGCTCAGTTGCCTAGGTGCCCATAGCGCCAACTGCCCCAATATTGTAGAACAATCTACTCTGCCTATTAATGTAATAAACACTCTAAAAAAATCACTTATAAGGAATATGCGCAAAACTACTACAGAAATGACATTGTATAACAATCACTGCTTTCCCTACACTTTTTTCACGAGCACAACATCGAAGGACCTCAGTTGATTGTTCAGACCAAACGTATTTTACATAGTAATTACAACACGACTACATAGAAATCCCTCGTCAAAATATTGACGTGATCCGTCGGTGCGAGATCCTATCGCTGGTGATTCGAGGTGGAATCGCCCCCGTAACTTGGAGCGATCGGCCGATAAGTCAATCAAGCCGTGGGACTTAGACTGATTATGGATCGTTAATATTTTAAGAAGTTTATGTAGAGCTTTCGTTGGTATTATATTTGTTGTGAGCATGTATTTTGCCCTCTTATTTTTTATTGAACACTTTGATCTACTCTTATTTACATTTTAGGATATTAACGCCGCGTGATTTGTAACAGCTTTTTAACGCTCAAATATAGAGGTACTTAACATATTCAGGGTTCGAAAAAGAATTGCGTTCTAAATAGACGTGTTTCTAACTAATAAGATTTTCGTAACAAGAAAAGTCTGTAGTAAAGTAAAATCTTTCACATAAATGCATGAAATACATAATATTAGTCAGTAATTTAATTACTTGAAACATGACATGCATTTTTGATGAGATGACTAGTAGTCAAGAGTAGTATTAGTAGTACACGTGATATAGTTATGATTACAAAACTGTCAAATTTAATGAATAAAATTTCATTGTTATCATTAATCTTAACTTCGTGAAATTATGAAATCGAAAGAGCTCAAAATCGTACTTTCGTCATAGAAAAATATTTCAAAATCTATTTAGTCAGTTATTTGTTTGATGATCAGCCACACATACTTGTACTTTTGGTTTCAAAGTTTTGGCTTAAATTTTGGGCGGAAAGAAAAATAATCATTTAGTTATTTTAGAAGTAAATAATATACTTAACATATTAGCGTCTAACCTATGAGAGTCAAAAGCCAAGTTAAATTTTTTGGTACCAATTGTTACGCTTTTCAAAAGAATATATCCGCTGATTAGGCATTTATTATTTATTTAGTGGAGTTTTTGGGTAGAAGGTGGATTTCAAAAAACGTTTTTTTTTAAGTTTACAATAAAGGTGGAATATCTCAAAATCTAAGCCTGCCTTTAGTTTCAACAATCAACACCGGAACTCATTGAATGGCAGACGCTATGAAAGCGAGCATTCAGCCATGTGCCCTACTGGCTGCCACCGATATCATTAATTTTGATTTTTTTCCGCTTAAATGTGTCTTTACAAACCTGTGTCAGTTGACGTACTAACTTGTATGGTCAGCAAAATAAGACCAATAATAATTGAATCGAAAATAAAATCAAAACTAGCACGTATGAAATACTTGATTTTTTTTCACGTAGAAGTCTATACTGACTCGTATCTTGTCTTACGTATTTCTAATGGGTATTTACTCTTACAGTATTAAGTAAGTCAATGTTATAATTAATTTTTATAACAGATTATTTATTTAAATAATATCCCAAAGTAAGTATCACTAAGGACTTGTGTTATAGATACTACATAACGGACATTTTTAAATATACATAATAATTTTAGACATTTTTATTAATAAACTTAAATAAATATATAAGTAAACAACCAGGACTCGCAAACAAATATTCGTGTTCGTCACACAAATATTTGCCGCTTCCAGGATACGAACCCGAACCGCTCGATGTGTAGACAGCTGTAGCATACTGACCACACCACCAAGACGGCGTCAAGATGTGGGCATTAAGAAAAAGGTATACCAATCACATAATATTTCAGTAAATAGAGTGCTGGAATGGAAATTTACTGCGATGTTTTTAAGCTTAATCTATCTTATTCTATAATAATTGTATCTGAAGCGGAGAGCTGGTGGTGGTATCTCCTAATGAAATGAAAAAGTTAATTACAAGCGTGAAAAATGGGCTTTAACTATGATATTTTATGGAATATTGTTCAAGCAAAACAAGGTAAATCGATCTTGAATTATTTGAAAAATAATCACAAACTATAAAAGGGTATAACATTTGTAAGTAAAACTAGAAAAGGATCAGTATTAACGTATTATAATAGGTGCCATTTTTAACGAAATACGCCGCCATAAACATATTGACAGTTACAAGCAATGAATATGCACACGGGTCACAAACTGTCAAATGTGGATAATTGTATTATTGCTCATTACTGTACTTTCCTAACTGATTTTCTAATCAATTGATTGGTTTTGTCATTAAAAAGGACGAATCACTTCGTTTATTTATTAAAAAAGACATTTAGTCCAATTTTAAAACTATAATAATAATAATATTTCCACGCTCACACCAATTATCTAGCCCAAATTAAGTATCATTAAGAACTTGTGCTATGGATACTAGATAACGGACAAACATACATAATAATCTAGATATTTTATAAATACACTTAAATAAATATATAAACAACCATGACTCGTTAACAAATATTCGTGTTCATCACACTAACATTTGCCACTACCAGGACTCGAACCCGGAGCGCCCGATGTGTAGGCAGCGTTACTGACCACTCCACCACGACGGCGTCAAAAACTATAAAAACCATAAAAAAAATCAAAATAAAAAAAATATAGATACACATTCTTTTTTCATAATTTGCCTAACCCACTGTTTGATGTTAGATTATAACAAGTCATCATAACATAGTAAATTTTATATCATAACAAACTTTTGCGAACCGTACTCGCCAACAATAATTACCCGTCCTCGGCCTGCAATGTCGCGTTCGCGGCCGTATCGAAAAAGTTTTAATTTAGCCAAGACTCCATTGTAAGTCTTTTAAAAAGCTTCAAGTATTGTATGCATTTAACAAGGAGCCGCTGCGACAGTTATTAATGGTTTTCCTACTATTTTTCTCAGCAAAGGATCGGCTTAGGTCTTTGTTCCTTCGCTATATTCGTATTGAATTGTGTAAATGTATATATTTTTGTGAGCTCGAAACAAAGGGGCTTTTTGTTTTTGAGATTTTTAAGTTCTTCACTCAAAATTATGAAAAGCCATACCTTCATAGAGGAAACGGCACTTCTTAGAGTGTAATATATAACCAGTTTAAAAACAAAAAGTTAACAAGTATCTTTTAAATCTTGTGTGTGCAGGAAATAGTACCTATGCCACGTAGCTAATGAGAAGTTTTCATCAAATTTATAATTACATAATTGAAAATACGTAATCTCAATTGAAATTGTGGTCCCTATTCTACAAACTTAATTTCAATTTGGTGCGGTAGATTTGTACAGGTATTACACTTACATATTCAAATGATGCAACACACACATACACATGGAAACACACAACACAAACACATGGATACACATGGAAATCATTTAGCTAAATACCAAAAATAAATAATAATGCCAAATTTTCGAGCCTTACTATGTTAATCAATTATAATTTGCTAATAAAAAATAATTAACATTAGAAGACCTTAGTTTTGTTTGCAAAAAATTGGACCAAAAACAACGCTTGGAGCGGTTTCTTTGAAGCTTTCCTTTTCCGATGCTCAATTATACGAATTTCAATCGTAGTCTTTGTCTACGTTCGCGAGGAGGTGTTCGGGTGGAGCCCCGCTTGGTTGTAGGCATACCACGGCTTTCATGAAAAATATCAGGACTTATTTATTGTTTAGCAAAATATGATTAACTATTCTCAATCATATAAGGCTAGGCTATTGCCTAGCCTTCCTCGATAAGGTGGACTATACAACACAAACATATTTTTTCAATTTGAATCAGTGTTCCTGAGATTAGCGCATTCAATCAAACAAACAAATATTACTAGCCTCCGCCCGCGACTTCGTCCGCATGGACATTTTACCCCTTTAGGGGTGGAATTTCCAAAAATCCTTTCTTAGCGGATGTTTACGTCATAACATCTACCTGCATGCCAAATTTCAGCCCGATCCGTCCAGTAGTTTGGGTTGTGCGTTGATAGATCACTATGTCGTCAGTCAGTCACCTTTGAGTTATTTATATATTTAGATTACTCGCGACCCACCCCGGCTTCACACGGATAGTATTTAGAGTACTTACTTTAACATTAAAATTTTATACGCGTTAACCATCCTCTCGATTCACTGTCTATTGATGAAAACTGCATATAAATCTGTTGCGTAGTTTAAAAGTTCGAAGTGCACATACAGAAAAAGTGACTTTATTTTATACTATGCATAGATTATTTTTAGCTAACGTTGTCACTATTATTTAAATGAAAGAAATCGGGATTTTAACCACGTACCCCTGATTTTTGGTTAATCCAATATTTTGGCTCAGTTACATGCGCCGACATCATGGATGAACTCCCGATGAACACGGATGAAATATCGGATTAACCAAAAAACAGAGTTACGTGGTTTGAATTCAGTTTTCTTTCCTTTAAATGTGTAGATTAGTACAGATGATATGACATTTTCATAATTATAGCTTACGACATAACTGTTTTTGTAATCTTCATAATAACACACATAGGTGCAATCACGCTCATAGTCCCAAAGGGGTTGAGTAGAGCTTTAAGTAACGTTTGGCTAAACATAGAGTACCATCATATTTACAAACTTAATAAACCTAATAACGACTAATCTAAGACGACTTTGTTATAGGAAGCATCAGTGCCCCTAGTATGAGTTTGTTAGTTTTCAAGCTCGATCAAACGTATCGTCTCTTTTCATACATTGCCCACTAGCGCCTCTAGCGTAAACTGTCAGAAACATAGTGGGCAATATATGAAAAGAGCTCAAAAACTATCAAAACTCATACTAAGGGTACAGACCACTCTTTGCAGCTTTCGGCTACACACTACGACAGAATATTATTTTATCAAAATAGTCAAGTCACATCAAGTTGCCATGTTTTTACGGCCAGCCGCTTGGCACTAACCCAGTGTCAGGCATGCGGCTCGCCGTAAAAATCTAATGCCAAATCCTATACCAGTATTGTCGTAAGTAAACATTCTGTTTTCATCCACTGCTGCACGCAAGCCTATTGTATCAAAGTTGTTTCTACTTAAGTGGATTATTTGTCGATGCGATGGAAGAGATCAATCAAAATAAATAAATAAATAAATTGATGAACAACGGCTCCAGAGTATAAGCGTGATATATGACAGCATTGAACCATATTGGGGCCTTTAAAGAATTGGTGTGCCACTTGCTTGTAGCAATCCCTTTACGATGCCTTCATCGCGAGCTTTGTGGATTTTCATTTTGTTCAAGTGCTATTTTAATCACTCCATTCTAATTGGAGAAGGTCACCTAGGGCACTACTTTGTCATCGTAATCGTGTCATAAATAAATCATCTATTTCAATGTGAATAATGCAATTATTCGATAGCAGTGTTTAGTATAATAGATGATAAGTAATGTAATTCAAAATAAACTTACTTTTTTTTGCCTAAATTGATTGATCTTTTCAATCTGAATTTCAGACATTCGAAATTTCCACAAATATCTACAGAAACTGATTTATATTGCTAAATTATCAAGCAATAAGTAAAAAAACGTAAGGATTTATTATAAATTAATACTAAAAATGTTTCGTAGTCTTTCCCGGAATATTTTCCAGGAATTTAGAGAAACATGGTGACCCTAGTGGTGTTAGAGGATCATTAGTCATCTCGCAGCCCGGTGCAGAGCGATGCTTTTTGCGGCCGCTGATGCAACTCTCAAACTGAAATGTGCAGTTGCTGAGATGGTCACTTGAATCTCAAGCCAGTTGCCAAGAAAATAAAGATATTAACTTATTCTAAGTAAAAGGTCAGTAAGAGTCAGAGATTACAAGAACGTCTTCGTTGCTGTTTAATTTTAACAGAAACTTTAAAGTGTTTGTCCAAAAAGAAAAATTGGTAGCGATTTGCATTCTAATTTTTTAATTAATTTTTTTTAATTTATTTCTATTATTGTGTTGACGACAAAATAATGTTTGCTTATCGACAGATCGATTAAACATCCATGAGAACTAGAAACGTACCATGTACTATGCAAATAAAGATTATAATATACTGACATTTTTTCCCACATAATATTCTGAGTTCGTGGCGTAAGAGTATCTACTAAGAAGGTTCAAATATTTGATGTTCTGATCGTTTTGCAGCACAGAGGGCCTAGACAAGTGGCAAACGATACAAATCGTTTCTACGAGTAACAACGTCAACTCTAACATTTGACATAACGGTCGTCATGGTTTTTTCTCAGTATTATGTCATTATCATACATAAAATCCTTTTCATTAAGCGTTCAACGCAATCGATTGGCTACTTGTCTAGGCCCTCAGTAAGCAGAAAGTACACAATCTTTCTTTTTATACACCTTTTCATATACTTATTACTTACTTTTATCATGGCGCTGATTTGCATAAGGTATACTTAAGTACGTATAAAAAGATTATTAAGTGAAAAACTGTAATAGGAGACATAACACTTACTGAGTTTCAATAATTTCACTTATTATTATGAATAAAGGAGTCTAACTCAAAATGACTTACTTATAATCGCAATAATATGAGTGGTATGAAATGTTCCAAATCACAGTTTCATTTACGTCACAAGCCATATTTATTCCCTAGGGGCAGCAGTTGTCCCGATCGCCATTGTCCTCAATCGTTGCTACCGAATTTCAAACACCCACAAGACCTATCTATCAAACCTCCGAGATATTAAGTTTTACAACTCTCCCCTTACAAAGTTAAGAAACATTTCGAAAGCGATTGTTTCGTTATACGATGCCCGGGTTCTGTCATAATATTTACGGTGATTCAGTGCGATTTTCCGGACGATCGATCAACGGACTGTAGAAAGTTACATTTGTCTTGGACGTGTGAAATTGAAGTTTATTTAAGAGTAACACATCAGACACGTACTGATTGATCGGCAACGATAGAGGAGACGGAGCTTGGTACAACATGAATGCTTAGCTTATTATTGTGATTCTCTGCAAATATAATAGATGCAAGCTTGATCTATTACATTGAATAGCATGGCCGGTTTACTGGTATATTCGTTTGTCGTAATCCGATAAGAACTACCGTACATAATAAATGTTATTTGAAATTCAAATTAAATTGTAATAGACTTCGTCAGCAAAATCAATATTTATTAGAAATACGTTTCATAGTGCCAACTTCAAATATAATTTTCTTTCACCAAAATGTCTTAGGTAACATAAAATATTTTACCACTCAATGATTCCCATCCACAGCTACATACAGTTTTACAAAGTAAGACGCTAAACTCTTTTTTTATTTCATACTTAAAATAAAAATTACAGAAAAAACAAAAAGCGTCCCCAATGTTCGCAGAGGGATTATCCTCGGGATGGAGTATAAAGTGAGTGAGGGGAGAGTAAAGATAACAGAAATATTTATTCACAGTCTTGCGAGTTCGCCGGCACATAAGTTAAATTATGCATTGAAATGCAAATTCTCGTCGGGCGAGCGCTTTTAGATAGAAATGAAAGAAGGGTGGATAAGCCTGTGGGCGAATTGGAGAGCATTAACGATCGATGAACGGAGATCGGGGATGAACGCTACTGAAATAATCTTGGAGTTGGAATAAGTAACCATTTGCATTTATTTAATCACAAACTTGCTATTTATGTGCTAAAAAGAAAATTATTTAAAAATGGATAAAATCTGTCATGACTTAAAATCGGCATTAATTCAAGTCATATTCCTTCTTAGTAGATATTAGACATTGTAAAATAATAACGTAAAATTGACAATGTTAATTGAATATTAGTGGTTTACATTAAAAAAAAAAGCACCAAGTCCTTACTACTTCGATGGTCACTTACGACTAACTCATATTGTCTATTCAAATATAAAATGAATGGAACAGTTATGGCCGTAAAAAAAAGATTGTCGTTTCGTTACTCCACTAAAAATAACTTCGTTCCTAAAGCCACGTTACTTTTCAAATATAGACGACATGGTTAAAGTTTCTGAGTTTATTCATAATCTAAAAATAAAACTCAGTATTTTCTTCTATCGATCGACCACCCAGCCTCGGTGTTTGCAGGAAATCGTGTCCAATATCCAATCTAAGGGCGAAAGAGGAAAAAAATCGAGCCACGACGGCAGCACCACTGCACTGTCGCGACTGTTCGCTGATTAATGGAAACACTGCTCACTCACGCGGTAACCACCCTATATCACTCTCAATCAACAAACAAAAGTCACCCTAATCTCGTAGATATAAAGGTTAAAATTCAGTTGACAAATTTGAATCTTCTCACATTTCGTAACGCGAGCGTTAAGAATACCAAACGTTTCCCCTCGACGCTGTAACATTTGACGTTTTTGTGAGACATACATACACATAAAATGGCAATATGAACTGGAGTAATCTTGTGCCAAAGTAAAAGACATTTGGGATGCGGAATTATCTGAAGCTTTAATGGCATTACGTGTTACTTCAAACGTCGCTGCACCTACATATATTCCTTTGGTGATTGTTAGAAATTTATCTTTTATGTAAATTTTAATAAGGCATGAGCTAAAATACAACAATCCTTAAATAAATATAGCATTACTTATGAAACAATTATTGTTACAATAATAACTACGCAGTAGTATTCAAAAACGTTTTTAGAATGTATATATTATGTATATGTATACAAAATTGGGAACTTATTATAATATGTTCGTGGAGAAGAAACGGCAAAATACAACTTACAATTTGGTATTTAAAAACATCATCACAGGTCCATAATTGGATCGACCGATATCGTGTTAATTACAATTTAACAGATGTTACTCTCACGCAATTGGTTCATTCATTTAATTAATAATTTATCTTGTTATAAAGTTTTTTAATAACATTATAAACGTGACAATTATCCAGGGTGTACTTCTCTTAGTAAGTTAATTAGTAGACACATACATACATAGATTATAATCACGTTCAAAATCGCAAAAGCGGTTGAGCAGAGCTAACGAGGTAAAAATAGTTTTAGTAACATTTGGTTACACATAAAACCACATCTGGCAGTAGTCATACAGTACCTACCCTAAAATAGTGATAATTTCCCAGCCTGTCGCCTAGTAGTCACGTTTGAGTGATTTCGTTTAAAATATTTTTCTGTCTGTTTGTTACTTACTGTCCATTAATAATCAATGACAATAAAATAAAGTAAAAATTTGTCCTAAATATTTGGTGTCAGTCAAAAATAACATCTACATTCTTCATTTGTTTATTTCTTTTAAGCTTCGATCTGAGGCTTCTATAGTTATTATGTATACTTACCACCTTTCCTTTTCACTAGTCAATCAAAGTAATTTAGTTTTAAAACAATTAAATCATGATTAGACTTACCATAAAAATTTACTGGTACTTACGTTCTCAGATGTACATGTACTCTCAAAAAAATTCACTGGAAATCTTGATCAGACTTCGGAAATTGTTTGATGCCTCCCCAGAGCCTAAGGCGGGTGACGTCAGAGGGGGTGGGCGGAGTGTAAGCTGTCAAACAGTTGACATACGATGACGTAGCGCGGGGCTCGAGTGACTTTGAAAAGCTTTCCTCGGCGTAACACGTTGAATACTGCATCGAAACATGTCAGCGACGGAACTTTGTTTCTCGTGAGTTATGAAAGTGTATAATTAATAAGCCGGTATAAACAGGCACGGACGTAAAGCTTAATTTAATAAATTTAATGTGTTATGATTCGATTCGACAATTTAGCTTTATTTTCGAAATTAGTATCTATAGGGATTACTGTATTACTCATATGTAGGTACAGAAATATAGACCCTATTTAGATTTATGCTTTGATTTAGTTGTTTGATTGATTTAAAGGTAGAAAAATATTGTAGTGTTAATATTAGTAACTAATTAATCTACCACAAAAGTGTTAGAACATTAACTAGTAATTAATATTTTTTATCAGTTACGGCAAATTTTGTGAAATATTTTGGAAAAAAGCGTAGATCGTAGTGATAGAGGAGGAGTAAGTACCTAGTAGTAAACTATTAATATGATTTTTTTTTATTATATTTACAACAAATCGTTGTTGGCTAGCAATTAGATAAGCTATTTATTAAAAACGTTGCTTTAAGTTAATGCGAGGAGATGTATTAAATACACCAATCTATAGGTCCGAAGGTTACATATTCTTAATCTCCAAAAAAATCCTAATCCATGGAGAACTTTTCTGTCCTGCAAAACTAAAACAACATATGTGTCTCGCCTATGTATCCCATAAATTTAGTTTGTGTTCGCCCTCGGCAAGGGGAGGGGCAGCAAAAAAGTCGGCGCAACAAAGATAGCAAATGCAACCAGCCATTATAGGAAATTGGCTATGCAAGCCCCTACCGATTCAATATCGCGTTAACGAGAATGCGAAACCCTCATTTTTAGTAAAAAAGCAAGATGGCAGACTTAAAAACTGCCCGAAATTAGCAGGAGAAAAAGTTTATCTGCTTTTAACAACAACATCCAAATAAAATAGGATATTCAAATTATTATTTTGTGAGATTCTTATTATGTATAAAAATAAACACCTTTAGTGTTAGAGAAAATGTAACTTTCATTTTTGCAGTACTCTTTATGTATACCTACCCAGCCATCCTTCTGAGATGATTAAAAAAAGTTACTCACGCCACTATCGCCTATTATCACTTGTAGTTTAGAAGCAGTAGCGAATTTATTAATAAATATGAACTCGTTTTTAATATTTCTTTGTACATTATTAATGTCCCCCAAAAATTTCAAATGTATTTACAGATTGAAGCTTATATAGCAAAATTTTAAATATATTTTTCAAACAGCTCAAAAAAGGTCATACCACGAATATACTCGCCTGAACGAGCATTTAGCTAGTCCTTTAATTATCATTATACGTCAGCTTTTGACCTACCTTATATCACAGACTGGAGAAAGCTTGTCTGTTCTCACAGTCCTTTGTATTATTAAAATTCTTGAAGCTTTGAAAATATTGAAACAAGTAAATAAATTTATTTGTGCTCTAATATCACTCCTATTGCGAGACTGAATCCCAAGCAAGAAATAATACGATCAAACTTAGCTAAATAGGTTTTTCTTATAACGTAAATTGAACTACAACGAAGTATCTATCGGCTGATCTAAAATGGAACTTAACTTTAAATAAGATAAAGTTGAAAATGAGGTAAGGGTTCGGAAAATCCAAAGTTTGATTAAGGGCCTGTCGTATTGTTCATTTAACTTGGATTAAGTTTGTGCTGGTTGAAACGAGCCAGTTAGCGTAACGAGAAAAACACAGGAGAGGGGAGTAACTTTAGAAAAGAAAGTTTGTTGGATATGAAGTGTCTTCTTTGACACTGATTCAGGCTTCGGATTAGACTTGGCTATTTTGCAAGCGAAAATGTAATTATTATTCTGATGAGTTTAAAATTATGCGTAGGTTATTGATCGATGAAGGTACCGTTCCACAGAATCGAAATACTTGACACAAAACTCATTCACTTAGTTAAACCATGGAGGGTTGCAGAAAGGTAGGCGTCCCGCTATAAAATTCTATGTGAAAACCTATAGCAGTACGATAATAACAAGATATACTGCGCCCACCCTAAATAAATTAGGAGCAAGAAGAAGAGGTTTGGCCGTGTGATGCCGGCAGAGTAGAATAGCATCACCCCATATCCTCCAATGGGTGTCGTGGAAAGCGACTAATGGATCAGCAAAGGGGTATTGATCACCTTATACTCCGTCCACCAATCCGCATTGGGTGGCTACTGCCTAAACCTCCTTCGATGACAAGGAGAGGCGTTGTGTCCCAGCGGTGGGTCGAATTATAAAGGCTGTTATGATGACAGGCATACGGTCCGCCTGATGGTAAGCGGTCACCACAGCCTATGGACACTTGCAATATCAGAGGTATCACACATACGGTGCCAACCTAGCAGAAACTTTTCCACGCCTTTCTTAAAGAAACAAATGTTGTGTGTCCTTAGGGAAAACCTCTGTCGGGAGTTCATTCCTCAATCGAAGCGGCGCGGAAGAATCAGATCAAATCAAAATTCAGTTTCAGATCAAAATTTTGATCTGAAACGCACAGTACAAGATCAACTCGGTTCCGGTGTGTGAGGATGTATGCCTATCGATGGGAAGCGCTGCGGTGATAGAAAAAAGCAGCTGGCATCTTGTCAAATAGTGCCGCAGAGCCCATCCAGCATACAACCAGTAGAAATCGCATGAGGCAACATCTCTCCTGAGATATAGGGGTTCCATACTGAGAGTGAGCATTGGATTGTCAACGATTCTTACAGCTCGGGTTTGGACCGCGTCGAATGGCCCTAGCTGCTATCTAGATGCATCAGCCCATAAATGAGAGCAGTACTCCACATGAAACCTGACTTGAGACTAGTACAATATCAGTCGATGCCAAATTTAAATTATGTAGAGTCGTTTAAAGACGCCAATGAAGACCACGAAGAGATCATAATTATTGAGATAAGTGGAGAGCAGTTGTAGAGTTTATAAAAAAGATACGTACCGTACGTTCTCATACACTGAACTGTAATAGAAATTTATAAAAAATCTACGCTAATGCAGTGAGAATTTTACACAAGTACAGGTGTAATTATTTAATTATCCTCTAGTACTTCAAGATTCCGTAATACTCTAGTTAAAGGTATAACAATACCAGAAGGTTCATTGGTATCAATACCAACTTTTCGTCAGTTTCACTAAAATGAGAGTTATTTTCATGATTTTTTTTGGGGGGTCTGTAGTTTGGTTTCAGACGAACTTAATGTTAGTTTGAATATAGATAATGCATATTCATACATTATGGGTAGATTTTAGGAGGCCCCTTCATTCAACGTAACACTTGGGTCGCAAGTCTCTGGCCTGGCTCCCTTGTCCACAACCCCATGGATCCGGCACCCGGCATGGTGAATCCATGATATGCTGAGACTCTTCGTCTCTGGTTTTGATTTACGTTCTTTTTGTGGATAAAATCTCATTTACTATGATTGCCACATAACTGGAACCTCCATATTATAAAACGTGTACTAAAGTTAGTCGTGGCTTAAAACTGATGGTAACTCTGTCTTTCAATCAGTAAATAGAAGTGACAGCATCAGTTTAGTCCATGTTTTATAATAAGGGTGAATATTATATCTAGCTGAACATATTCTCAGAAGATTCTGTTCATTAAGTTATGGTTATGTGTCACGAAAATAAATAAAGACACAATAGTTTTTCTAATGTAATTCATTATTTCGTATTATATTTAGTATCTACACACAAAACATTTGTCATTTCATACATGGCGTAGCGACTTGTAATTATCATGACGCGAAGATGACAGGGATCTTTTGAAATATACTCATTGTGCTTTTGTATTCGATGCACTACAGAGTACATACGCGTAGTTATTAAATAAATACATTTTGTTTGGTCAAGTTCCAAACCCATCCTCAAGGGATGAAGAAAGGTTTGGAATTTGACAAAACACTACTTACCGAATCTACAGATGTGTAGCATTATTTGACTTCGGTTTTCTGAAGTGTGGAGGTTCTCCATGACAAACTAAGGGCGACTAATACGCTGTGCCCTGACTCTCTTTATTAGATTTTGCGAATCAAATGTAGGTATACTTTTGATAATATAATCCCAAGTTGATATGCGTTGTTGTGCGCAAGTATTTGGGAGAGGATATTCCAAACCTCCTTTTAACACTTTTATTTAATTTTATTTAGCCTCTGTTATCAATGTGATTGTGGAGTAAACTTTTTTGAACCACCGGGGTGGCAAACAACTATTCAGTCTGTCATACGCCACCGTAACGTGTACTTAGATATCTCCAAATCTCAAAACTCGTTTTGAAAAACAGGATTAATATTCTTAACAGACAATACAACTAGAGTTACCATAACATAACTAGAGTTTTTTTAGGAAAACAAAAATTATCTCATTTATTTTAATCAATGGATAGCAAAGGAAAAAAAGACAAACACAACTTATGCGCGCAAATGTAGAGTCCGAAGTTCCAAAGAATTTACTAAGTACTTACCCACAGTCAAAAAGAAACAAAACATACCTCATTTAAAGAGCTATTTAATTTATCTACAGTATAAACTAGTCAAGCAGTCGGAGATACACGTCTATTTATTGATCAAGCTCCCATTGATCGGGTGTTACCACCTTTTGTGCCTGCCGCTTGGAAGCCCTGACTCAGCAGAAATGTCCACCGCGGCCACGATACTGCTATTGTGATCTTCTAATTCAATAAAATCACTGGACATTTTTGTTTATTTGGCTCCCAGTCGGCTCCCTTGTCGGTGGGTTAGTTGTAAGATGCTCAGATACATGATAGGCATGACTTGTGTGTGCTTTGTTTTTATTGATAAAGGCGAGTGCTCAATGGCACGCATGCATAGTTTTTACGAGTTTATTTCGAAAAAGAAAACTTCGGTTAATCAGTTTTATAAGGCGATGGTAGATTTCTTGGTAGAGTTAGACTGACTGGAATAATATGACTGAAAATTAAGAAGTATCACAAACTCGCCGAAATAGAAATATTTATTTTTAATTCTTTGAAAATAAGTCAACATTCGATGCGTCCAAAAGTCTTGTAAGTCACTGCCAAAGTCATAAATTCCGTAAAGAATTTATAGCTAGGTTTTAAAATAGCTTTTATCCAACTCATAACACCTATAGATGTGAACACTAATAAGCATGATTATTTAGTTAGTAACTAATATTTACAGCAAAAAAAAATAGGAATATTTAATGTTCTTCAAAATTCTCATTGAGCATTGCAAGTAATCTAAGGATATTGATAATTCTTAACTACCTACCAGTATAAATAATCTATTTGGTAAGTAATTTTAATACTGCCAGTTATAATCAAAATGTTTAAATTATGAATTAATTTAGAAGATAACTCTAATGATAATCAGCTTGTAATTAATAGACTTCACCTTTTCACAGTCCGGCCAAAAGTAGATACCCATTTGTAGACGCACTGTGAATGAGTGTTTATATTTTGGTATTAGTACCGATTTCCGATTGTAATTCTAAGTGAATTACACATACTTATCGATGAAGATTGCCACATTTTTGTTTATTTTTAATATTTTTTTGTGTTATTTAATTGTACTTATAGAAATTTTAATTATTTTTTTATTTAACAAGATATTAAAAGCGTGTCTTTGATATTTTTCTTTCATAAACAAATAAAATATTTTTATAATTAACAGCAAATAAACAGGGTAAATAATATATTTATTATTGTGATATTTTTAAATTAACAGCACGTGGCAGTGAGGGAGCACAAATTATGTCTTTTATGTCGTCCATTATCGTAATTAACCGTCTCGTAATGAAAACTAAGGGATATTGCATATTAAATATTTAAAACGCCGCCGGTGTCGTTACGAACAGAGACCATGTTCATTCTGAATTATTATTAAAGCAGCTTCTTAATCTCCACCGCGCTATAAACCCACGCCAAGCTTTTGTCTCTTCCACTCACTGCAAAAGCTCTATAGCGTGAGCAAGATAGCTATATCCTTCCCCTTTTTGTTCTCAACTAGCAGCAGTGCTTCTATTTCAGTCGCTCCTATCGCTTTATTTATGGGTGGAAGGGGGAACGTTATTGTTGCGGTTTGATGCTTACGAATGCCGCTTCAATTGAAACTGAGGCTTAAACAGTGCAGCATAAGGTTGCAGTTTATAGTGTTGTATCGGAATAAGATAGCCAAAGAACAGCTCCGCCTTAAAAATGGAAGGTGGTATGTAAAAATTGATGAACATGTATAGGAGTCCTTAAAGTGACAGAGTGCGCTGGCGTGTCGGGCAGTCAGTGTATATTGTCTCAAAATGTCGTCGCAGTACAGCGCGCCTTTTACTCCATTGTTTATTATCAAAAAGTGATAAATCAAATGACTTTGCAATAATTTCTTCGTAATAAATATTGTGAACTGCCTCCTAAGCAACTTTGCTGTTTGTTAAAGTGATTATATTTTGTGGACACATAAATGTAATTGTGTGTAATTTTATGAATTTGTGAGTGATTACTAACAATACACTTGAAGACAAATGCGTTTAAAAACCGTGAAAATAAACTATTTCGGTGGCCTGTTTTTGGTGACAATATTGCGTAGAGCAAACTATTAATAGTGAATTTATCCAATGTGTGTAACTTTGTATATAAATAATATCTAATATAAAAGTACTTTCTCGTAGGTATACAAATAAAAGTAAAATTAACAGGAAAGTAAAGCACAAGAAATATACCTAAGTCTTTCCCAATCAACAGAACATTTGCTGTTGCTTATCAGAAAGTTTACAAAGATTAGTGTGTGAATTGGACATGCGTGTAGGATAAAATGTTGTGCCCTATGTTTGTATGGCGGCCATATTAGCAGGCGTGCTGAGCGAGAGGTGATGCGCCGACTCGACCACGCCCATCATGAGCTCCTTCCTCATGAACGGCGGATATCAGCCGCAGCCGGACCCGAAGTTCCCACCGTCCGAAGAGTACAGCCAAGCGGACTATATACCACCAGGCGAATATTACCAACACCAACATCTCCAGTATGGATACCAGCATCAGTACGCGCCCGTCCAGATCGGCACAGGTTACGGGTATGGAGGCTACTACCACCCCTTGCCGCAGCACCCACCTGTCGCTCCACCTCCGAGACCCCCAGAACCTTCTCACCCTTCAGATGCAGATCATGGATACGTACCCTCACACAATGGGGAAGTGGCACCAGGTCTAGCAGAGCTCGGGTTGAGGCTTGAGAGGCATATAGAAGAAGCGGCACCAGCTGGAAGGAAACTCCACGCTTTAGGTCGAGAAGGTTCTCCTGTATCAGAAATGGACGATGAAAGGTTGCTACTAGATAGTCCGCCAGTTGAAGATGATGATTCTTCTATATGTTCTGATAATACTGACAGGGTCATTTATCCGTGGATGAAAAAAATTCATGTTGCTGGCGCGTGTAAGTATCAATATCTACCCGTCTCTCTTTATTCTAAATTATTGTTTAGGACATGCTAACTTTTATCAATGACGGTTGGTAAATGTTAATTTTTGGAATAAAACAGTCTAAAGCTCATTCATGCTGAGGTTTACATGACAGGTTTACCTAACTGTTCAGGTGAACTGTTGTGCATGTAAACATAAGCGTGTATGCCACACAACTGCGCAAGTTTCCACACCATACACGCTCATGTTTACCTGAACAGTTAAACCAGTCATGTAAACCTGGGCGCGGATGGCCCGCTTTAAAATGTGTTATGTAGGCACTATATGACTGGGTAATAGATAGGTTCAGGGTTATTTTTTTATGACCAGTCGGAGTGTAGGTCTTTGGGGAGAGTCTAGTGTGATAAGTGGGTGCTTACATTGTTTTAGTTTTTTTATGACCATGTGGAATGTTCTGTTTTTGGGAGAGCCTAATGTGTTGTTAACAAGTTTCAACTTCTCTATTCTTTTCAACATTTACCGTTTTACTGAGGTAAGTACCTACTTACAACCTAAGACTTCCTTAGTGTATAATGGTAAAAGTTCTAAACGAACTATGAACACAGAACAGTTCTGACTTTTACCATTAAAAGTTGATAAATCTTAGGGTTTACTGGAAAATCTTATGATTTACCGAAGTACTGGCTTTCATATATATCGCGAGCAGAGCTTTAGGTAATATTTGGTTACTCATAAAGCAAAAGCTCATAGGGTGACAGGCGGCAACCTGTTACTATTTCGATGCACCAAATGTTACCTAAGGCTCTGCTGAACACCTTTTGGGGTTATAAGCGTGATTGTATTGTATATTGTGTATACGATATAGAAGTAAATTTCATTGACTTCATAAAATTAACTTACATATCAAAGAGATTAAGGGCTACTCAAACTTGGAGCATATGCAGAAGTGTAGACCCGACACCTACAGAAAACAATAGGTAGTCAAAAGCAATAATTTTAGGGTGTGTCGATTTCCTGGTTAGTAAGCAAGGTTTTGGAACTCTACGGATTAGGTAGGAGAAATTACGTTCAGGTTGACTATCCCGATATTATATGCGGCGATGAATGCATACCATACCTAAGTGTTTCCTATCCTCATTGCATTAAAATAAATTAATCACGCCACATGGTCACAAATCAAGAAAGATAATTAAAAGATTATTTCTATTTTACTGTAGGTAACTACTAACCTATTTGTCTAGTTAGTTCGAAACTACAATAAATCCTCCTACTAGTATGTGAATCGAGTTCACTCTGCATCACAGTGCACGTTTTACCTTAGGAATTTCATTTATTACCTACACCAAAAACAGGTAACATGCACATTCTCTACCAAATTCTGGTTTAATACCATGATTTCGATATTGAAACAATTGAATGCTGTCCATTTAAATACACGGTAATCGGCGCTGATAGGTTTGTACTATGTCTCTTACTATCTATTATAGCTCAGCGTTTACGGCCAGTCGGGGTTGGAGTGGCTAAAAAAACGGTTCATAAGAATGCAATCTTGATCAGCTGCGACGATCAGCATGACAAGAAATATCACCAAACTTAACTTATAACATCGAATTTTTTATACACAAGAAAAATTTATTATTATCCTTTATTGTACTTTCACAAAACTAACTATAATATACCACAAGAAAAGCAAACATAAATATGTAGAGTATATTTTATACTTTTTCTCTGAAATTTAGATGTAATTATGGATTTCACACATTTTATCCACTTAAGCAGTGCCTTTGGAGTTAGATATTATATATCTAAGCCTTTGTTATTCTATTTTATTCGACCACAAACGCTAGCTAATATACAACACAAGAAAGACGAGCTTTTATATAACATAAATAAGTATTTATTACTTTTTCTTGTGATTTGCATGAAAATACTCGTATGGGACTCGTTTTCATCGATTTTACGCATTTTCGTGTTATAATTTTACACGAAACCTATTCAGCTGGCGTGTTTTATAACTCTCCATCAGGGAGTGATTGACGAGAAATGTATGTCAAAAGACTTCATAATGGTGACTGATTACGTATTATAAGCTTGCTATATCTACAATTCTAAGAACCCTAAAATAAAACTGACACCATGAAGCGTCAAACTTTAACACCCCAGATTTTAATAATATCTAACATAATATTGTAGTTTTTTTTAAAACATCAATATTTTAGAAGTTTCCATCATTTGATTAAGTATTATAATATGTCAGGTATCTGCGGCCACTTTGACAGCAGAGTACTTCAAGTCTTATAAATCACAAATGTGTTTAAGCTTGAAATAAATAAATAATTTGCATGAAGGTGTATTCAATAATTGCTGAATCTATTAGTTTTAAATTATTTATTATTATTATTAATTTAATTGTTGAATCTAATAAATTATTCTCATCATTTGGAATTTATGTTAAAAGTTATTAAAACCTGCATATTGGCTCCAACCAAAAAGAATTATCTTAGAAAAACTAGGTAATATCTGTAAAAAACGACTTTATGCTACACAAATATTAATAACACCCTTAAAAGGATCTGTTTCTTATTGTCAATTAAATACTATTTGTGTGCAAATATAAATAGAAAAAAAGGTAAGCGACTTAAATCTGATAAATTGAAATTTACATTTACATCTTGTAAAGATTAATATGGCAACATTAGTAAACTCTTTGCGGCTTTCAAATACAAAATGATTTTTAATGTGGCAAAAGAAATTAACAAATCGCTCGCAATCAATAACATTCGAAAAGTTTTTGAAATTCGAAATCTTCGAGGCGTGTGTTCTTTTGATGTGTTGTGACAGTTTACTAATGTGATGTCATTAGTTTGAAGATGCAAGGACCCTTTACGCGACAATGGGACCCAACACTCGACTTTAATGAGTGTCATTTATTTTTATTGCCTTTAAATAGACGCTTGTGGCCAGGAATTTGCTGTGGAGATTATCGATATCAAGTTTTTGTGTCTTACTATCCTGAATAGCTCTTTGTGTTTTCTGTTCTTTAATATTGTCGGTTCCTTGTGTTTTTTTTTATTTAGTGTTCTAAAGAAAATTTTAAAAAGTTGATTTTAAATATTTGGGTACCAGTAGGTATTATTCTGATGCAAATCTAGTGAAATGTGTCATATAAATTGATATGACCTTTGGCATTTACAAGATAAATTATTTCGTGTTTTTTTTCTAACATATTCTCTACTAAATATCTATTCTATATTTTTACAAATGGTTTTATAATGTTATTAGGTGTCTCTCCTATAAAATAAATATGTTCTTTGCATGCATCCAAACAATCACGCTCTTAATACCATGAGAGGTTGAGCAGAGCCTTAGGTTACACATAAAGCCACATAGCAGTATGGGCCATGCAGTGCCTCCAAATAGTGGCAGGTGCCAGCCTGTCGCCTAACTACATACAAGGGGCACCAAATCCAAAAAGTGACAATCCTTCAGTAAACAAAAGCCAACAACGAGGACAGTTGTTACACTTAAAATCGTAGTTGTAAGTAACACACACCTACGTGGAAGAAAATTTCTTCGGAAACTTACAGCGGTTCTAAAGTGTGAAGATGAATAATCATCGATGGTATAGTGAGACTTATTGTGAGGGAGTGGTTGAATAGTTTGGAGGAGGAGGTAGAAACTCTGTGGGATCATTGTTTTTATTTTGCACAGTAGTCCAAGGTCCCAAACCCTATTGAAGGCCTGCTCTATATCTAAAAATACCGAGGAACAGTATTGCTTATTTTCCAATGTGCTGCGAATCTTATCGCATACTCGATGTACTTGATCTACGGATTCAAAAACAAAGACTCAAATTGATGGTCCCGTACGCCATTATGTTCTTCCATAAACGTGAGTAGCTTAACAACTTCTCAAATAGAGTGTTGGTAGCAGGCTAATGTGCAGGTTTCCCGGATTTCCGGATCATCATAATCTGTGACACTTTCCACAAGATGCCATTGAAGAGACCAATAAGAAACATTATTGCCTTCTTTGGCAATTGTGTTAGTACCTCACCTCGTGCCTATTTATTTTTTAACTCTCGTACTGTCCTGAATATCTCTTGTGGTGTTAATGGTTTGGGTGGGAGATAGTTAGAAATCTCGAGTCAACGTCAGTTCTGCCTCCAATTCAGCGTTGTGATGTGGGACAAATATTTTCGAAAGATGCATAGCAAAGGCATCAGCTTTCTCTTGCGGTGTGTGAGCCCAACCATTGTTGGTGTTTCTTATTGGCGGTTTTGATTCTTGAGGTCTATCGTAGCTTTTCGTGAACTTCTATAGCGAGTAGATTGTAGATGCAGTAGCAGTAAGGGAGTCTAGCTTTGATTCTAGGGTTGTATTGTGCCAGTAATGTATTGTTTTTTTTTTTTAGTTTTAGGGCAGCAACATTAAGAGCACATTTATCGGATCTATGTCTACTAAGATGCCAAACACTACGCAGTCTTCGCTTTTCTAGAACCATTTCCTTTATTTCCTTCGTTGGATAAGTGAAGTCATATATTTAGTGGCGTTTTTTTAGCTCTTTAGAGTATTTAATGAGATTTTAAGATTTATTTGCTCTTCCAGAAATTCACGGAACGATTGCCAGTCAGTACGACATTTAAAAAACTTGTCAGATTCATCATACTCAGATGAATCTGACAAGTTTTTTAAATTTCTCAATCGTAATCAGTTCTCAATCGTAATAGCACGGGGGTGTGGTCAGAAGTGCTGACATGACAAGAAATTGCTTTAAAATATTCTCTCGACTTTCCCGTGACAACGATGAAGACCAGTAAGTCAGGGAAATCCGCTGGCCAGTACCTCAGAAGTGGATACTGTAGAAATGCTATTATTGTCAAGACTCAGTTTTAACTGCCTACCTCTGGTGGTGGTTGATCTATAAATACTCTGTTTGGAAGGAAGGTTTAAATAAGGAGGTGTTTAAACGTTTTCTTTATGATTATAGCTGTGCCACCATGAGCCGAACCAGGATATAATACATATCTGACGAATCTGAGTGATTGATTAGATATGTATTATATCGTCCTAAAGTAATATTATTGGCAGTGGTACAATGGGATTCGGATACCAAGATAATGTCTAATTTATGCTCTTTCTTATCTATAATAATGTCTAATTTATGCTAATCTCTATGTTATTTTTATTGGGTTTAAGCCCGTTGATGTTCCAGGCTGCCTAGGAAAAAATTAATAAAATTTATGAAAATAGGTCCAGTAGTTATGTAGCTTTTATTATTTTGGTAAGAACTATTTTCAAGACTTTTTTATTTATTAAAATTTACAAGTTTTGAAATATTTTCATACTGATTTGTTATGTAAGTAGTTACATACGTACTTATATTTACACATATATAACGCGTAGGTAATGATCGTTCAAAATCGGTAAAAATTGCATGTAACCACGCATTATTTATTGAATGCCAGTTAATTATCATTAACGTCGTTATTATATCTCACTATCAATCAAATGCAGGGTGTAGGCCTATTTCTATTACGACTATCCTAGTCCTTTGTAAGGTGCATTCGAAAGGACCTTGCAAATTTAACAATATTATTCTAGCATCGGGCTGGTGGTCTGTCAACTAGTCTTTTATGTTGGTTACCGTTCATCATACTGTTAGCCAAGTATCTTTCTCTTTTCATCGAATTTCTACGTATGGTACAAGATTAACGAGAGAATTTAACCGCCTCTGTTGTCTACTAGATCCAGAGATCCCAGGGGAGTTCAAATTTGTAGTCAGTTTGGTTGGTGCTAGGACTTTTTCAAGCTCGCCTGGTAGATAACCACCATCTTGTCCAAATCTGTCGCCATAATAATAATGTTAGATAACAATATTATTGTGTTCCGGCAGTCCATGATAAGACAGCCAGTCACTCTGTGATCGAGGGTTCTTAGTGAAGTTTGATTCTATCTTCGGCCTTATCGTGACTTATCTTCAGGTGAGATGAAGGCCAAGAGCTTCTCCGTCAAGAGTAAAATGCGTAATAGATATAGCTAGATTGCTATTTGTGCTATTTTCTCTCTGTGCATAGCAAGAGTTACTTATGACGAAAGACAGACACTACTTTTGTCACTGATAACTGATACTAGGAAATGATAGTGACTGTGAAGTAGACTGTATATAATACATGGAAAATGCTTAGGATAGACTCAAGTTTTAAAAGGAAAATAAAACATAGATAATTATGATATTAGGTATGATTAGTGTTGCCCAAATGCAAGAACAAGATGAGACTTGGCCAGTCTTGGTCTTGGTCTTGCGCCAATACACCTGGTCTTGGTCTTGGTCTTGGTCTTGCGCTCCCAGTCTTGGTCTTGGTCTTGGTCTTGCAGCAAGAGTCTTGCAAGTCTTGCAATTACCTATTAGACTATTGCTATTTATTACAGTTTACTTTAGATCTTAGGAATTAACATAGCCATAGTAAAGACCAATCAGATTAATAAATGTCTGAAGATTTGATAAGAAATTCGATAACTGCCACATGGTTATCAACTGAGCTATATGCCGTTTTCCATGGGAGTAACTGTTTCTTAATAAACATTTACGCTTTACAAGCTTACATGTGCTAAAACATGTTAATTACAATTAATTAATTAACAAATTAATTGAAATTAATTGACTGTATTTTAAAGAACAATATCTCTCTAGAAAGAGATTGAAACCTCAACTTATATGAAATTTAATAAAAGATTTTTACGATTTATCATTGATTTCAATAAAAAATAAAATACAATAATGTATTCGTTTCCATTCTAAGCACACTGAAACTTGTTTATTCTTTGGAACACCTGTGCTATTAAAACTATACCTAGGCCCTGTGGCGGCAATCAATTAATGTCAAATGTTGTGATTTCGGCCCGGCGGCACCGATTGTTGTATGTGCCGCCGCCGAAAGAAGCCGCCGGCGCGTGTATCATCACCATGTACTTCCGAAAAGCGGCAAATTTCTTTGAGAAGTCAGTACAAAACCTTTGATGCCGCATTATCAAAGTGCCGATGGTTAAAACAAAACTATGCATGCACTCTGTTTGATTATGGATGGATATTTTTTTATTCGCTATGTATGTTTATGGTAGGTATTAGTCGTACTGCGCATAGGTCCAGTTTTTCATATTCTTTGATACAGTTTTTTGCGTCTCATAGAATTCCTAAGCGTACCTATACACCGAACTGTTATACCTAACTACTCCGTGAAATAGCGCTAAGTCCTAGCTGCAAGACGCAAGAGTCTTGCGGGATTAGTCTTGTTCTTGCTCAAGTCTTGCACGGTCAGTCTTGGTCTTGGTCTTGCTAAAAATACGCGGTCTTGTTCTTGGTCTTGGTCTTGCATTTTTGCAAGACCAAGACTGAATTTGGGCAACACTAGGTATGATATGTCTTCCATTACAATGTTCTCATAAAGTCTATTGTCAATACATATGAATAGGTACTTAGTTACATTTTCTCGTTTTGTCAAGACAGACTCAAGTTTTATTTGGTACATGTACCACAAAAATTATAGCTTTTACAGTGCTTTCTATCAATGAAAGATCTCATCGAATGATGAGTCATTTTTCATAAAGTCTTCGCGTCTATACAGCCATTATCGGCAAGCTTTTAGTCACTGTAATATTTCTTGTAATGCTGACAGCGTCTACAATTGAAATTACCGTAAATTATGCGCATATTGTGAGTTACTAATACAAAATCAACTCGTAGGCGATGACAGTGAGGCTGTAAGAAAATATTAAAATACACGCGATATTTTGATTGGTCCATGATGCAATGCGATGGTATTCGCATTCTTTGGGTCAAGAGCACTAATGAACCGGTTCCGTTGATCGATCGCTAAAGGAATTGCTAGCATCACATTCGCGCTTGTTTTATAAAGGAGTTTTCTTATCGACACCTGTCATTGGGGCAACATTTTTCACTGATACACAATAGTGGGATGGAGGCTTTAGATCCGTCGTAAGTCAGACGTAATGAGGCCGGACCACCGGCGCTTCGATAGCGCATGCGTCGCAAGATCGACTTGAGATTAACAGATCGGTTATGAGACCACACATCGGTCAGGTAGCCGGTAATTCAATCGAGATTGTCATCGTCCTGATGACGTGATAGGGGACTAACGAAGCGAAGATGGAGTATGTCCACCGGTAGCTAACGGGCTATCTCGTTTCGCAGTCACCGTGTTTAATATGCTTGTTGTTCATTAATGCTTTTCATTTGCTGGAATAAAAAACCTTTTATTTGTAATTATAGCTATGGCTTAATACACCTGTGACATACTATCGTTCCTAAAATGAATTTTAATTTCTTAATGCTCTAATTTAAATATTGCATTTATTATAATTATGATTTTATTATATATTTTTAAATATTCTAGGTATAAATGATTTTTTTGTAAATTTGGAAACGATACAAATTGCTTACAAAAGATAATTAGATAGATAGAAAGGTGACAACCTTTCGCTGTTATTCCAACTGATATACTGAATTGGGAGACCGAAACGGATATAGTCTAGTCTATAATTTTCTTATTAGGTGCGTACGTCGTAATGTAACGTATGCATAGCAATGTCGAAGGAATTACATGTAGAACTTAATCGATGACATATTCTTACACTGTATGATGGCAGAATCTTTTCTAGTCTTTTTATTAGTTTAGGTGTTATTAAATATTCCAACATTATATTAAAATATTTAATTGGAATATTATTTAATTGGAATTCCATAATATTCCATCTTGAAAAAAAAAACAAATTATCTTTAGAAACAAATGTCTCTTCTTTTACTTTTATTATCAAAGTATCATATTTAAAAGTGGAAAAGCGATTTGAATTTGAAGCTACCGCACTATACAGAGGGGGGATCCATTGCAAGGCTAATAATAAGTCACACCTTGAAAACAAAAGTGATATTATCTAAAAAGTTTAAGGTTCTGTAATTTTGTTTGGAATAAGGAATAAAGTTAAACATTGCAATTTATTTTATTTAGTAGTTTAATTATATAAATAGTAAAATTTAACTGGCAAAAAACGTTACAAGATTTTATGATGTTTTCATAAAAAGCAAAGGTCACTATAGAGCCAGTACTGTTTTCAGAGAGCGAAGTGTTCCAGGTTTTATTGAGTAAGGTTTCCGAAGCTTTGTGGTATTCCATTGTAGTTGTACGTTGTACCCCCGACTACTGAGATGATTTTGAGAGTACAACTGTCTTGATGGTTAGTTTTTGTTTGTTTGTCTACTGAAGTATTGATACTTTTTGGATTTTTGTCCCTCTTATGTAGGCCATAAACTGGCAATTTCTCACTATTTGGAGGCACTGCATTGCCTAAGGTTCTGTTCAACCTCTCTTGGGACTACGTGTAGTGTGATCGAATGTATGTATTTTATAACTATACACATTTTAAATCCATAAAATTTTTAATAAATGTAATGATTAAAATATTAATATTAATACTACTAGTATAGTATTATATTATCTGTATTAATACTAAAAAATCCCAATAAATTTTTAATGAAGTGATATGTTAAATATCTTGATATCACTATTTGGTGTTTCTTTATTAATATTAACTTTGCCATCATTAAAATTTTCTATAAAGAAGTAATGTTATTACATATCTACACTTCTAAGATTTATCGCTAACTCATAACTTATCTGTTTCAAAAGGTCTAGTGCCAGTTTTCGATATGATGTTTGCTCCAAGTATGACATTAAGCTATTGTTTTCAACTGACATTTACAAAGATAGTTATCATTTGATAGGCGTGCATGAGAGAAGGCTAAAGAACCGTGACACAAGATAATGTTTAAGCCTGCTACTTTTGATAGTGTTAAGAGTGAATAGAATAACATTACCTATAGACGCCGTCGTGGTGGAGTGGTCTGTAGCTGCCTACACATCAAGCGGTCCAGGTTCGAATCCTGGTAGTGGCAAATATTTGTGTGACCAACACGAGGCAGATGGCCGGAAATAAAACTCTGTCAAAACATAGAATAGTGTAGTAACTAGTAACATATTATTACGACACCAAATTAATTGGGACTAGGGTAACAAGAAGTCTCATAAACAAATCTAAAAGAGAGCTTTCCAGTCAAAAACGTCCTATCAGCAATAACAATAACAATTATATCACAACATCTATTCATAGTATTCAATTAAATTATTTTTAAATAAAAAAACTATCTACAAAACTAAAAATGGGGAAGTAAACACTTAATGTTTAAGAAAATCTAAATGCCAACTATGGATTTTTAAGGCCAGTGTCAACCTCAATATTTGGAATACACATTGTCACTTGATATGGCCGGCGTGATATATTTCCATTTCTTGATATCTTGTTGATCAGCCATGTCACCTTTTACCTATAGTATAGATAAAAGGTGATATGGCTGCTATAGTATAGGTCCTATACTGACTATAAATATGTTCTTTTTGTATGTTGTAGTGATAGATAAATAATTCGTATATTATTTGACTTTTTTATAGTTACTGAATTTTTTAAAGTAATTCAATGATTTTATAAGCGTTGTATAGTATTATATTAATATCCTATCAATATTTCCATGACGCCAAAAGGAATAGTGTTAAGTTGCAAGTGTTTATTCGTCATCTCAACATTAACCCTTTTTTGCCCTATCATCGGTCTTACTTTACTTTTGAACTGTACACTGCTGCACTGCTTAAACTGTTCGTAATTTTACCCGACTACGGTAAAGCCAAAATTAAGGGTAATGATTTTAGCAGTCTATGTATGTGAGTTTAAATTTACGTATGTTTCTCTATAGCGCCTAAGCTATTCATCTGATTTTCATGAAAAAGGTGTCGATCGAATCTCGTTATTATGGTCCAGGTAACAAAGGCTACATTTTAACCGGCTTTAACAACAGGAGGAGTCGATTTTACCTTGTGAACCCCGATTTCATTCCTTCTTTTTTCCGTAGTCTGTAACAGTATTTTACACTTATTGCTTGGTGTTTAATTATTTTACTTACGTTGTATTTGCTTAATATTAACAATTCAAGTAGGCACGTTATAGCAGTCGAATTCGTTACCGATAAGCATATCATGTAAATAATATATTATTTCTGCAACGAATACCAATTTTAGCGTGTAGGCGTAGTTTGGTTTGTTCTCAAATATACCTACTAAGGCAAGCATGGCAGACCCGGATCAATGTGGGTTTGTCGCTGTGACCACGGGAAATCTCGTCGGCGACCGCACATACCAGCCGCGGAGATTCTCAAAGAAATTCCGGACGGTCCCGGCCGCGTCCCTATATCTGTCTCTGTCTATCTTCAGCGTGTGGGCGGAACTCACAGGATTACGTTACGTAGGTAGATTCCGAGATAGGTATCCGATGGTTTTTGTTTCAGTTTCATTGGTTGGCTGGTATATTTTAGGTACGAGGAAAATAAAGTGGTAATTTGGTTATTTATAGCATAGGCTTGCGAAAGGTTTTATTATTCATTCATTAAATTTTCTAAAATAACTTTAATACTTTTTATAAAGAAATGCTGCCTAATAGCAGAAATAATAATATTAGTATCAGGAATAATATGAACGAGCACTAAGTATAATAATAAGCTTCTACGTCTATAAAAGTATATGCGTTATTCTTCAACTAAAAATAAATTACTGGCATAGCATGGCCATTATTATTAAATAAGACTACTATCACAAATTCGACTATATAACTTACACCTTATCATGTTTAATTTGTCCATGTATTTTATCATTAGGTCATATAAATACTTTTTTAAGTGAAATATAATTTTTTACACGTTTGTTAATACATATCGTATAGGTTACCTAATGCACAAAACAACAGTTAAATTTAAAATATAGCCATTTATTAATGTAATCTAATAGAACACTTTATACAATAATACAACAGTATGTATGCATGGAAGTTCTTAGATCTAAAAAATAAGATCACTCAAAAGTTTAATAGTGAGTGACACGTTACCTGAATAATTCCTCTCCATTGTGAAAAAATCATATCTTAGCTGTAATAATAAATCTTCAAAAAATGATTTGTACAAACTAGCTAATTATGTTAAGAAGTTTTTAGAACACCTGAAAATATTAATCTTATTTAATGTTGTGGATTAAAGTTTCATCAAGTGCTTTATCCGTTTTTACTAATAATCCACCAAGTTTTGCGATTATTTGCAAGAAACTATTTTTATTGAAGTACCTAACGACATTATTACACAATATGAATTGCTTAGTCAGTGTTTTTATCACAGCAAGTTCAAAATACATTCACAAAAGAACAATAGCTTAATTCTGACGAAATAAAGTTAGAGCCGACAGAAAGTTTTTGTATGTAATTTCCTTTTCTGCTTCCAAGGAAATTGCTTTTATATCAAAGCAATGTCGACGAAGACACGTTTCTAAAGACATTATTGAGAATTATTCTTCAATAAAAATGTTATTGAGGAGCCATTGACACAATTACCTTATTCAACCTTCGTCAGACATTGATAGGTATGTTAAATTTAGGAACATGCTAACGGTGTTTTGAAAAATAAAACTTCGTAGTTCACCTTGTCGGTATGATTTTTGGTGAATATTTTCTAAATTTTGGTCTGATTTATTATTGCAAATAATAAAGCGAAATTTTTCATTTATTAACTACAGGAATTAACATTTATTAACACCCTTCTTCGCCATATCATCATTCAGACACTCTATCCATCTTTTCTACGGTCTTCCTCTCCCTATATATCCATCCACATTCATTATCATTACTTTATTTGTTAAACGCTCATCATCTTCTCATTATTTTTCCATATTATATCATCGATCTATTTAATAGTAGATATATAATTATTGAACTGAAATTTAAACAAGCAGTTAAATTCTAAGATGTGTATTGTATCTCTTAGAATTGAAATGCTTGTTTAAAGTTTAATTCAATCAAGATATATGGGTAGAAATAAGGATTTCTACCCATATATCTTGATTGAATTGAACTTTCATAAGCAAACGGATAAAACCCTTAAACTCGTATGGGTAGAGATACTCCTCACTGGTCAACTTGCATGCCAGTCTCATTGGCAAGCTTCCTTCATACAGAATCGCTACCTACCGGACTTTGCACCCGGATTGCGGTTTTTCTTGGTGGCATATCAATTTCTGTAGTCATTAATGGCTCGTCGGATATGCTTGATATCAATGCTGGAGTCCCTCAGGATTCTGTCCTCTCAACTCTATACCTGCTGCATACCACCGATCTCCTCTTAGCTCCGAGAATCTTTGGACACACAGACGGCACAGTCTCGGAGAGGTACTCATGATGCCAAGTCTGGTGCAGATATCCGATCATTGAAGGAAGCAATTATGGAGTTCAACCCTGGAAGCTGTCACGCCTGGGGTGAATCTAACTTGGTTAAATTCAATCCCTCCAAAATATAGGCTTGTCTTTTCTCGGCGAAATGGAGTCCACTCCATCTGACTCTTTCCGAAATGTTTCCTTGCCGATTAACGACCATCTCGAGCTCTTGGGTATAGATATCTCCGCCCACCTCAATTTCGGTCGTTACATCGAGTTAATTGCTAAAACCGCTGCCAAAAAACTTGGCGTACTTTCTAAGGTCAGACGATATTTCACATCTTAGTAGTTGCTAAGCCTTTATCGAGTCCAAGCTCGCTCCTGCTTGGAGTACTGTTGTGTCTTTGGGATGGGAATCTAAAATAAAGATTTTTTTTTTATTTTAACACAGACATGAGACACTTGATGCAACATTTGGTCAATATAAATTAGATGCGGTAAATTAAACTCGGTGGAACACCGTGCGAAGACACCCATTAGAAGTGATGCACTCATTGAGGCCAATCTGCAAAGCCTTGACCATCGAAGAAGGCTAGCCTCTCGTTTTTTTTTTCGGTTACATTCCAGAGAGTGTGCGGAACTTTCACATAATTTGATCCCCTGCCCCTTTCCATCACCGGACGACCAGGCGCTGAGAGGGCTTGCACCCTTATGTTTTTGATATTCCTGCCATTTGCACGAAGTAATTTGCTTCCACTTTCATTAAGCGAACAGCTAAGGAGTGGCACGCTTTGCCAAGGTCTGGTTTCCCTGGTATAATCTGGAAATATTTAAGGCCAGAGGGAACAAGCATCTTCTAAGCGAGCGTGTACTACCTTAGGCTTCATCATGGCTTTCCATCAGGCATCATTGTGATCCACCAAGCTGCGTTCACTACAAGCAAGGTCGTCAGAATTTATCGTCGCCTTAAAACGCCTTAATGACACTGTCAAGGTTTTTTGGTAATAGAAAGAGTCAGACAAAAAATATGGATAAAACTTTCAACTTTGACTGTCCATAGAAAGCTCACAGAATATTTTAGTACCTATTACTTTGTGCGTTAGTCAAAATCATGCGGCTTTCTTAGATCTCTTTAATTGCGCATTTAGTGGTGAGAAGTTTTTTATTACTTACAACTTGTTCATACATATATTGACATGCAATTACGTAGTAATTTGTTGTACTTACACATTTGACAAGCTCAGTGAATTTTTCACGAAGCTCTCTTCGTCTATGTTTCATATTATTTTTGCAATAGCGATGTGCTTATGCAATAAACAGGCAATTCAAAAATACCGTTTTAGTTTATTATGATTTTTTTACTATTCTATAAAATGTTAAATAACATGCAATTTTACATATTGGGAGCATAATTAAATATTTACATTTTGAAAAATAAATAACTTTAAATATACACAATTTAAAATATAATGTTTATAATCATTTTCTGCATTTTACTAAAGGCGTCGTCCGTTTGTAAAATTTTCATTACTTATGTTATGTGCGCAACCAAAATGTAGGTACAGACATCAGACTCTCCCACAAAGACTACCATGCTTGGTCAAAAAGAAAATCCAGAACCTACTGATCATCCCTGACTATTTACCATTTTTAGAAAATGGATTACTCTGACCACTGGTCGGTCTAGATTTTTATGGCCCAGTAGTGAAATAAGCCGAAGGAATTTTGTAAAATACCAGAATCATACAAATTGCCTTCGATATTACCTATTGACACATGACAAAAGTTTTTTGACGACCAGTTGATCAAGGGGTCATTGTCTCTGCCCACTTAACTAGAGGTCCGAGCTTAGTACCCCTATAGGGGTAGAGAGAGTGTGATGTACAGAAACACTTATTTCTAACAGTTGATACACAAATACAGATAAGTACTTTTTGTCTTTGATGAGGTACTAAACGCGTCTCGTTACTCGCGAAGAATTAAATATACGAGTGTTTGTTGATAACTCGAAAAGTTGTATTAAGTTTCCGGTAAATAAATAATCACTTAATATAATATTGTTGAAGTTAAAAAGTAAAAAATAAACACTGTTAATTCAATTTAACTAAACGATTGCAATGTTCATAGAATTATGGAAGTTGTTAGGTAACCTAAGATTTAAGTTATCATTATAACAGCCTTTATAATTCGACCCACTGCTGGGATATAAGGCCTCTCCTTGTCATCGAAGGAGGTTTAGGCAGTAGTCCACCACGCTTGCCCAATGCGGATTGGTAGACGGAGTAAAAGGAGATCAATACCCTTTGCTGATCCATTAGTCGCCTTCTACGACAGCCATTGGAGGATATAGGGTGATGCTATTCTACTCTGCCAGCATCTCAGGCCACCAGTATAAAGTTAAAGATTTATTGAATCAAAGAAAATTGGCTATGTCATTGGAAAGGACCAAATAGTATTTGCATTTCCTTCTTATTATTGTGCGTCCTTGCGTTTGATATACAAGGATTTATCTATACATAATATAGCAATGTTTCCCAGCAGGCAAATTGATTGTTCACCAGATTTTCTTTAACTAAACAAACAACACACATCAAATAGTTACGACACTATAATATCTACATCAATCAATTTGCATGTAATTAAGCTATGCACCACACCTAGGCACCTGGTCAACACCATCGCTCATCCATCGGTACTCTCTAGAGCATATTGTTTGTAAAACGAACTAATTTGCTAGACTCAATTAATCAAAACAAAAAGGAAGCTCATGAACGTGCATGTGTAATTATTATGCACATTAATTAAAGGCCCGCGAGGTTGCCACATAAATTATTCAGAGGTGTTCTCTCACGCAAGCTATTTTACAACATAAAACGACATACTATAGAGAAGGCATGGTTTTCGTGAATAATAGTCTTTATATGCCTAGTAAGCTTGTACGCGATAATTACCTACTTTAATCTTTAAGTGTTATATTAACAAGCATATAATATAACCATTGCTTTTCGTATTAGCGTTATTTCTGTGCAAGCTCATAAATAGTACAAAATAATCTCCAGGCGACTCGCAGTCCCGTGATAATTTTAATAAGAGGTATATCCTATAGCCACAGAAATAATAATAAAGCAATTTTATCCTAAAATTGCTTTGGTTCGCATTTACTACCGGAACCAGTGTCGCAGCTTTATCCCCTCTACTCAATATTAATGCACGCACTCAAAAGAACGAAACCGTACTACGCAATCAATTATTATTTCTGTGGTCTTCTATAGCTGCTCCAAATTTGAGTCTAGCCCGCTGTGCACTGCCTCGATTTAACTCTTGTTGTCAAAGCAATAAAGCATAATTTTATACGCAGCGGTACAGCGGCTGCTTAGTTCTTTTGTTTCAAAGGGTACTAATAGACTATGATTAGACATGAACACCTATTTGAAAACTGGCAAAGATTTTCGTACCTCGACTAAACAAAAGTTGATAGATACCTATTCACCAAAGTGAAGTGTAACTTATCTAAGAAATTCACGGATTATAATGATATAATAAATATAAAATGAAATGCCTAATGGGAACTAATTTACTGGCGATGGTTAGAAACTTAAATGGGTTCTAATTACGTTATTGTAGCGTCATTACTTTCTACGCTTAATAACTCGCAGTCATGTGAAAATCGCATCTTTCGTTACAAGCTTAAGCAAGTTCCTATTAAGGAAAAAGTAATACCTTCTATTTCATGAGAATTATGTGTAGTTTTTTTGTGATTAATATGAATCTTCCTTTTACAGCTAACGGCTCGTATCAGCCAGGCATGGAACCGAAGCGGCAACGCACAGCGTACACGAGACACCAGATCTTAGAACTAGAGAAAGAGTTCCACTACAACAGGTACCTAACAAGAAGAAGAAGAATAGAGATCGCACACACTCTAGTCTTGTCAGAACGCCAAATAAAAATTTGGTTCCAGAATAGAAGGATGAAGTGGAAGAAGGATAACAAATTGCCGAACACCAAAAATGTGAGGAGAAAAACGAATCCGGCAGGAGTCACCACCACTGCTAAATCAAGCACACCAAAGAGTAGATCAAATAAGAATACAAATAATAATGACAAAAAGAAGTCTAATAACAACGGGAGACCCGACAGCATAGAGAATGTTACTGACAACATAATGAATGACTTGCATTGTGTTGGTGCGCAGCAAAATTTGTCACACGACCCGGCGATCAGCCCAATGTCCCACCCAAACCAAATGAATGCTGGTCATCCGATGACCCCGCATCACCTACACATGATGAGCATGCACGGAGGCATGGATCCAGCAATGGTAGCCAATCTGTCTGCTCATAGCTCGCCAGTTGGCACCACAGGCTGCGGCACTGGCCTAAATCCTGCCAGCCAGCCAGTCATCAAATCTGACTACGGTCTCACCGCCTTATAATCTAAGTGTAAAGAAGAAACTATATTTTCACTGAAGGACCTTCTGCAACAACCATTCCTCTGTGTCGATAAGATGTAATAAAGTGATTATTCAAATTTAACTAACTTAAGGTTATTTTAACTCGTGTAATTATAACTAGACGTAACCAGTCATATTTCGATGTTTGATTAATTAAGTGGAAAACTTTACAATGTCAAAAAGTGTGATTAATATTATTATTTTAGGGTAGATAACTATAAACATCTGAGTGGATTTGTACATTTTAATTTAAGTCATTGTCGTGAATTTATATAACTATTTATTAATTTCCTTTTATGGTATTGTAATTTTATCAAAGTGCAGTATTTTTGCTTTTAAGAGAATCACCGGGGAACATATAACGTTCTATAGTTACCGCTTATTTTCTTAAAATAGACATGCATGTTTTTATATCGACATCTGTCAAGTCTTTTCTGTGAATGATATTGAAATTTCTGTTGGCGGACCGAAATTAATATAATCAAACCGTTATGTATCCGTTATCTTCTTTTTTGCACACATTAAGGTGATGATTATGTATAAATTAATGCAATTACTACAAACTATTGCAAGTAAGTTCCATCTTAACATCAGAGTTTTTGGATTATGCTTATATGGAATCTAACAGTCAAAGCGATCAAGATATTTTAATTTCTTATATAGATCGCTCGACACCGTTTTTTAACAGAAATTAATGGAAATCTATTGGAATGTAATGAATATCTACAATTGGCTTTTACTACCTAACATCTAACATATTCAATAGAAATAAGTTTATCAGTAATATATTTTGATCATGCTTTGAAATATGTATGGATTATAATAGATAACTACATAATTTGTAATTAAAATCACAAGCAAATGTATATTTAATTTTAATGTAAATTAATATTCATCATAACAATATTTTGGAATACTCGTATAATTTTAATTCCATTGACTGGTTTTGTGATAAGTTAATAATGTCTGTGTAAAATGTAAAATTATAATAAATGATGCAAACGAAATAAAAAATGTAATGATACAATTACCGTTTTAAAAACATATGGATCAAGATAAAAAATTTAATATGATAAATAAATTTTTATTTCTATAAAATAAATTTACAGTTGTAAAATAGTGAAGCTGTCTTAATTTAATTTTAATATGCGAAAACCAATAAAGTCTGTGTAATAAAATAAATATCGGCAGGTTCTTAAGAACAACTTTTTGTGATGTAGACAATGACTTAGCATTAGGTACAAAAATGTGAAGTTTTATTTTAATTGGAAGAAAATTGTTTTGTAACTAAAATAGGAAAAATGTGAATACAAAACCAATAAATATAGTAATTATGTGACTTTATGTTTTAATTAATACCCATAAAATTACAATTCTTTAATATGACCACGATCTCGGTCTTTCCAAATCATGAACATGCATTTTATAGTTTCTATGGTTACTTGTGTGAAAAGTTTGTCGAATCAAGGCAATTCGGGCGCTATAACTACGAATTATTGAAGAGCTTAGTGTGAAATAGAGATTTTGGTAGCATATTACAAATGTTTATAAGCTAAGATAAAAGTTATGTATTGTCATCACAGACTGAGACTCAGGATATACCTTGTTCATTACCTAGAAATAGCCAAGATGCTCTTGACTTTTGGTGATATTTCAAGATATTTTTTATTTAAAACTGAAAAAATAAGATGATACAAAACGTCTAGTCGAGGTCAAAAACACTACATTTTTATGGTGGTATATTTCTGTTGATTTGGAGGGGCAAAGGTTAGCAGCGCGCGAGTGTCACTTCAATGTTACAAGCGTCTATAGGCAAATCACCAGGCAGGCCATATGCTTGTCTGTCAACCAAATAACATAAAAAAATGACAGTGGGTTAAATTTTAATTGCAATTACTTAGATATGATTTCGGCATGGGTGCAGTTTTAGCACGAAGCTAGTCGCTCCAAGCAAATTCGAGCATTCGATATCACAACCTTGTGACACTGATATCGAACGAAATGAAAGCAAAAATTGTAATGTATTCGTTGAATGCGAGACCATCAATCAATGTCGGCGTCTCATTGTGCGGCCGCACGCAACGCGTATCTTCGTACACGGGCCCTGACGCCGGACAACACGGTTTTATCATCGACTCTGGATGCTGATTGTGTTTTGTTTTAATGTAACTCTAAAGGCTTTATGCCCACAGCACTTTGAAGAAAATAAAAAGCGGGGAAGTGGTGTTGTTGACGTGTATTCTCGCAGCAAATTCAACTTTGGAGAACTTCATGAAGTCACGCCTTTTTCCTATAGGGTTAGGGAGATCAATATATTTATTATAATTACATTAACAGATTAAAATCACAAAATTATTAAATATAGACCTATTAAAAAAAACAGCGCAAGTCAATAATCCAATATAAATTACAATTACGATTTACTAATTAGATCATAACGCACGTCTCTGAGTTAACTGTAATTACATTAACAATGTGGAAAAATATGACCATTATGAAACTAAACTAAAAATAAATAAAAAAATCGAAAAAGAAACGAAACACTGTGATTAAGAAAGATAACATTCTTAATAAGTAAATAACGATTTAAATAAACAACCATCACGATACTGAACCAGAAAAAGTTGAGGCAGAGCATAAATTGGCTTTGAGCGTGTCTGAGATTATAATTGTTTCAATTCGCTTCCTTATATATTTCTTTCTCTTCATCCACTTTCATCACAGTCCTCGTACATACCTACTCGGCGATTTGGAGTACTTTTAACTTGTCCTTTTTCCAGACGTCTTCGATTTGATCGATAAACGTTTCGAGATCTTAATTCTCCGTTCACATCCGGTTCATATATTCTCTTCCTCATTCTACTTTCCCACCATTTTCTAGAAGACCAAATCATTTGAAGCTTTAATAAAATTAAACTTTATTGCACATCGACACGGATATAAATGATTGCTGTACAAAAAGTATATGCAGCCCACGGACAATGTGTTGTCTTTTATTTATTTGAGTGACTATTACTGTTGGTCGCAGATGCCTTGAAGGGTAGGACATGGTGGGTCCTTTATCTTTAGCTAGATCATAGCAGAGCATTATCTTTTTAATTCTCGGAAATTCTATAACATGCCTCCACCTTCTTTTCTTTAACACTCCTTCCATCTTGATAACATTTAGAAAGCTTGCAGATCTTCAATACAGAATTACCACGTTCATACATTCTAGGTACTAATTATAAACTCTGTATGTAGTAGTTATTAGTATTACTAGGAGAAATAATTTTCACTCTTAATTTTTAATTCCTAGAATATTGTATTTATGAAGTAATCAGAATGATAATGTGCGCTGGCTTCTGTTAAAATAAAATCAACAACTAAGTATGCGACCGACCTTAACTATAGTACCTAACATCAGGATGATGTCTTGGTTGCCACAGAATATTACTATTGACACTCCTAAAACAAATGAGAATATTGAAACAAAAATAAATCTGATCCGTTAGAATTAATATTACCTAAAAGTATTTTGAATTTATCTGCTGTGTTCAAATTTAATTTGAGCACTTCGTTTTCCAACTCTGCAATACAAAATGACAAACCATGTAGGTAAAAGTTGATAAACTGCGAATTGCCAAATAATTTCAAAAACGTCAACTCATGACGTACCACTTTAAATGCTCAACAAAAACCGTCGCCGTAATAAAAAAATAGACTTAGAAAAAAATGTCGCCAATTAGTCACAAAGTAGATTTACGATTTGCGAATTGTCATAAGTAAACAATAACCCTTTTTGTATCGGTGCGTCAAAGAGTTAAGATTCTCGCAGAATTAGACAAAAGTCATTGTTACTTAAGTTTGTATGCAAATAACAGGATTTCGCTACCGGGTCCGTTTGACGGATTTATGACGTAGTAGTCGCCGCTTTTACGGAGTCTTCCCCTGGGAGATTATTGTTGGAATATACGGTAGCGATTTTACAGTAAGTTCTTTTATTTGTTTGTGTTTCTTGTAAGCGTAGGATTACAAAGGGAATGAGGATAGCGAATTCATTAAATATGCTTTTTAGATTGAGAATCTACTTTTTTTTGAGGAGGGTAGTTGGACAGTGTAGACTATTAAATTTTACTCTTCCTTTAAAAATTGTTTAATAAATAATTAAATAGATCATTAACACTTTTCATGAATAAAAGTAAATGATAACATAGTCAGCTCACCTGCCAATAATTATTTCCTCTAATTAAACACTTAAAAAAAAAAAATCACAAATGGAGCACATGCAGGAATCGCTTGCAAGTCTTACGGAGCTGTTCACAACAAGAATGGCGAAATTCGAGGCTGAATTAAAGGCACCAGCTGTATCCACTTCCACCACATCTGCGCTTGCCACTGAGTTCTCATCATTTAAGACTTTCATCGGTGAGTCGCTGAGGAACTTTCAGAAACAACTGGAGTTGATAGCTCTAAATGTTGACCGACTAGAAATGCAAAGTCGCCGGAAAATCCTTCTGTTCCATGGTGTGCAGGAACACAAAATTGAAGAGATTTCTGATGTTGTTGTCACTATCCTGAAGGACAAACTAAATTTACATTCCTTCAAAAGTAGCCAGATTAAGAGGTGTCACAGAATGGGGCGAGCTGCAGACGGTACAAAGCCACGACCGATTATTGTTAAATTCGCCGAGGCAGAAGACCGAAATAAGGTGTGGTTTGCAAAGACAAAGCTGAAGGGTACTGCAATCACCCTTTCGGAATTTTTGACGCGTTCTCGGCATGAGGCATTCATGTTAGCTCGTGAGCGCTTTGGAGTTAACAAGTGTTGGACTCGCGACGGTTGTGTGTATGTTCTTGGGTCTGACGGTTCTCGACGCCGGGTCATCACAGTTGGTGACGTCAAGAAAATCGAGCAGGAAGTAGCACAACCACAAGTCAGTGCCCCACCTTCTCCTGCCGTATCCAAGCCCACTGCGAAGAATAAACGGCCAGCAGCATCAAAGAAGTGAGAGTTAGGTATTGGTTTCGTTTGCCTTGGGGTTAACTTCGTTATAAATTATTTTTACAACAATTATGTTTTTGCAAAGTTCGATGGTAGTGGGTGAATTGCCCCTGTTCCTTCTCTGTAGGTAACATAAATGTTTGTTTTGAAATCTTATTACTTTAATAATAATTCTTTTTCTAGTAACCTTCATATATTTTTATCAATTTTACGATTTTTTACTCACTCACTCTTAAGTCAAATTAATTGTCAACGTCAAAGTGTATTTTTTTTGTTTGTTTGTTTTGTTTTAAAAGTATTATTCGCGGAAGGCAAAGGAATTTAGCCCATACAGCCATTTCCTAAATTATTACTTAAAAGAAGTATAAGAATTTATTAGTTTTATCTGTGTTCTTTATCTTATTTTTCAACTGTGTTTTAATTGTGTTATTTATTATGGTATACTGGCAGGTGGACGATAAAAGGAAATTATACTTTAAGATATTTTTAGCGGTAATAGTAAATTGCTCTTATATTATATTATTTATTTTATTTTAAGTATTTATTCTATATATTTACTGTGTATATATACCTTTATTTATAATAATTATATTTTATTATCATTTTACATATGAATGACAACAGCGATGCAGAAGAATTTTTATCAGCAAACGATAGCAGTATCGACAGTTTTTCAAGTATTCCAACGTTGCGAGATACCCTTGAAGCTCAGTTCTCCGACGTTCCTAATAATTTTAATGCGGTTCACATAAACGCCCAAAGCATTCCGGCTCATTATCCAGACTTACTGACCAGTTTTGACTGTAAGAATCTCCATGCCCTTCTTGTCTCAGAGTCCTGGCTTAAGCCTATACTCCCTTCCACTTCCTATTCTATCCCCGGGTTTCATCTAATAAGAAATGATCGCGCGGTTGGCGGTGGTGGTGGTGTTGCTATATACCTTCGTTCATACATTCCTTACTCGGTAGTTAGTATATCGCCACAGCCTCCACCGTCAAATGCCGGTGAGCATCTCTTCTTAGAAGTTACTCTCCATCGCTCCAAAATCCTTTTAGGAGTCTATTATTCTCCTTCTAATCGTATAGACTTCTTTTCTTCCTTAGAAACTATCCTAGAAAACCTTATCCCTTCTTACAGTCATACAGTTATTATGGGAGATTTTAACACCTGTCTCCTCAAAAATGACGCCCGTTCCCTCTCTCTCCTTTCCCTGTTACATTCTACCAACTTATTTCTGCCCGTATTAAATGCTACACATCATTTCCCAAATTGCACTCCCTCTCTTTTAGACCTCATGTTTGTCTCTTCCCTAAATCACGTTGCGAATCATGGTCAGGTACCGGCCGATTCGTTTTCATACCATGACGCGTTATTTTTAACGTACAAAATTCGTCCTCCTAAGGCTAAACCTAAAATCCTACAGCTACGTAATTTTAGTGGTATGGACATTGATAAACTCCGAGAGGACGCCAGTCGAATCGATTGGACTACACTAGACAATCATGAGTCAATTGATGCGAAAATCACGTGCTTTAATTCTAACATCATTAGACTGTACGACAAACATGCACCAGTTCGCAATGTAAAAATAAGACACTTTCCTTCACCCTGGTTGACAGATGAGATCAAGAAACAAATTGACAAAAAAGCAGCGGCTAAAACCAAATACAAGCGTCGGCCTACTCCTGTAAACTGGGAAAAGTATGTGTCTATCCGCAATCACTGTAATAAGGTGTGTAGGAATGCACAACGCCACTATTTTCATAGTTCCGTAGAAAACGGAGACCCGGCGAAAGTCTGGAAATTTCTTCGCACAATGGGGATCGGGAACTCACGCCCTGCTGAGCTGAAGCCCAATCTAGATATTAATTCTTTGAATGTATATTTCACCGCTACTTCCAATATTGACTCTAATACGAAAAATAGTACTTTAAACTATTTATCTTCACTCCCATCTCCAGATATTCCTTTATTTTTCTTTAGTCGATTTACTGATTGTGGTGTTAAGAAGAGCATTCTATCCATAACATCTAATGCAGTAGGGTGTGATGCGCTGAGCCGGAAAATGATAACTCCTATTTTAGATGAAATTATTCCTATCCTTACTCATATCCTCAATTATTCCATAGATAGTGGTGTCTTTCCTTCAGCATGGAAAGACGCTTACGTCATACCATTACCTAAAAATCGTAATCCTGAGTCCTTCTCCGAATATCGTCCCATATCTATCCTCCCGTTTTTATCCAAGGTTTTAGAACGTTTAGTTTATGACCAGATTAATTTATTCCTGTGTAAAAATCAACTCGTAAATCCTTTCCAGTCTGGTTTCCGGCCCGGTCACAGCACTACAACTGCCCTTGTTAAAGTAACCGATGACATTAGACTAGGTATGGAGGAGGGTTGCGTCACAATACTAGCTTTACTGGATTTCAGCAATGCTTTTAATACCGTAGATTTCGATCTACTACTTGCTATGTTGTGCTCTATTAACATATCTCCAACAGTAATCGACTGGCTTCGTAGTTACCTGTTTGGGCGCCGACAGCGAATTCACATCGATGATATTTTTTCGTCGTGGTGTAATACAACTGTTGGTGTTCCGCAGGGTGGCGTTTTATCACCTCTACTCTTTTCAATTTTTATAAATTCAATCTCCAATGTAAGTCTCTCTTCGTCCTATCACCTTTACGCAGATGATTTGCAAATTTACACACAGACAACTATAGAACATCTAGCTCAAACGGTAGACAGAGTAAACAGAGATCTAGCTAACATATGCGAGTGGAGCAATTCATATGGACTAAAGGTTAATCCAGCTAAAACCCAAGTCATAATAATTGGCAGTCAAAGGATGACATCGAAAATAGATTGGTCAGTTGTACCACACATAATTTTTGACGGTACTCAACTTCCATTTAGCCGGAGTGTTAAAAACTTGGGTATTCAAATTGACTCAAACTTATCTTGGAGTTCACAATTACAGGAAGTCAGTCGTAAATTGTTCGCTTCAGTGGGATCCCTTCGGCGGGTCCGCAATTTTCTGCCTAATGCTACTAAAATTGCGCTAGCTCAATCCCTCCTCTTACCTATCCTGGATTATGCCGATTCCTGCTATCCTGATCTTAACGAAGAGCAACTAAATAAACTTGAGCGCCTTCAAAATGTTTGCATTAGGTTCATATTTGGTTTACGTAAATATGACCATGTTTCAGAATTTCGCACTAAGCTCAATTGGTTGCCTATTCGCCGTCGCCGGAATGCTCATACTCTTTCCCTTCTTTATACTATCCTGTTCCATCCCAACACCCTTTCTTACCTCAAAGAACGCTTTAAATATCTACATGACACTCACCCACGTGTATTGAGGTCATCGGAGACTCACCGCTTAGCCACCCCTGCTCACTTCTCTAAATTTTACAAGAAATCGTTCACTGTGCAAGCTGTTCTATTGTGGAATGAGTTGCCAGTCGAAATTAGACGTGCGCAATCCTTGGGTACATTCGCGAAAATGGTAAAGGAGTTCTATCTGTCACTATAGCTATTATTGTCCTATTTGAAAGTATCTATATTATAATCGTATGTATGTGTATATATTATCTATTATATATATTTATATTATCTACCTATATATAGTATTTATATATTATATTTAATATAATATCTTTGGTATAATAACGTATTTGTGTACTTTTTGTGTGTGTATTTTTGGTAATAATAATATGTATAATTGTTTATTTTGTGTATATATTGTGTAGAAATTGCTACATCGTCATCTTCCCTCACGGTTATGATCTTTAGTTTCTGTCCATCCTAAGGTTGCCTGGAAGAGATCGCTCTTAGCGATAAGGCCGCCCATTGTACAATTTTATGTAAACATGTTGTGTTTCTATGTGTTACGACGATATGTACAATAAAGTATATTTCTATTCTATTCTATTCTACTTAAGTAAAATAGCATTAAAATATAATTAAGTAATCTATTGATCTTTGCAACTCACGAGTAATGCTATTGCTATAGTTTTTTAATATCCGTGAATTATACTGTTTATAATGACTGAGGACCTAGTATAAAAAATTATAATGTCTAATTTCCGAAGGAAAGGAGAAGGTAAGTGACGCAGCGGTTGTCAGTAAACTCTAAACGATCGCAAAAGTTAAGTAATTAAGTGCGTGGTTGGTACTCAGATGGGTAACAGAAAATGTTTCAACTCAATGTCCCTCTATGCTTCCGATGGCAGCTGGTCAGAAATGGCGACACATATCTTTTTATGAATAAACTGTTCAAATTTTTATGGTGTTACAATTCTACGGAACAGATTATTAGGTAATTCTGTAAATAAGAAGCAACAAATTTTTTGTCTTCATAAAAAGTCTCTTTAAAGTTTATTTGTTTCATATACCCTAATTTCCTTCTAATTTTATCCTCTTACTAACCTATTACAGCCAAAAGAAGTGTTCTTGTAAAATACGAGTAAACTTTTAGAAATTAGTAGTTACAACATTTTTACTGGTTTGACTAACGTAGGGAAGACAATCTCATTATTCCACGCAAAACACCCTACTTAGAGCACGCAAGCACATTTTATATGTGTATTTGGTACACCAAAGATTGTCAAATGAACGGGACATTCAATTGTAGGTAAATGCTTAGTGTTAACTAACCGTCTATATCAGTTTTTTTTTATATTATAATATCAGCTTAAACTAAAATAAAGAGATTCGAGAATCCTTTTCGAGAAGCTTTTGCTATGATTTTATAATATCTTAGTACACATCCATCGACGATCTTGATTCCACGTTACTACAGTATCCAAGTATCTATTTCGCAGAAGGAATCGCATATAACTCAACAGGCATCGTTTCTCCGGGCTCCTTCAATTCATCAGCATCAAACACAGAAGCGGAGGGGACGGGGAGCATCGACGAGCTTCTTGAGCTGTTATTAATAGACGTTATAATTCCAACGAAATGTGATATCGGTGAGAAATTATTAACAAGTTTCACTTGCAACTAAATAAGTATTAGACGAGATACTTTTTTTAAGTGATAATATTTTAAAATTAGATAAAACACTAAAACAATCGACATGTCCAGGTCGGGAATCGAACTCAGTATCTTTCGCAATCCGGGCGGCTGCGTCAACCACTATGCTACCGGACACTGCATTCGAAATTTGTCAGTGCTTGGTACTTATGTTTTTATGTATAAATCCGTCAAAATCTCGAGGTCGAATTTTTGACGATTACAAAACTTCCTCTGTACTACGTATACGAGAAAGAAACAAAGTTACGTTACTTTCTCGTATACGTAGTACAGAGGAAGTTTTGTAATCGTCAAAAATTTGACCTCGAGATTTTGACGGATTAACACGTTTTGGAACTCCCTGAGTCCAAAAATACCGTTTTTGGAATTATGTCTGTGCGTGTGTCTGTGCTTTCGTGAGTGTGTCTGTGCGTTAGCACGATAACATGAGTATGCTTTAACTTATTGCAACCGAATTTAATATGCATGTATGATATCAAAATATAAGGTTTCTATCAACTTTTGAGTCGTTGATCACTAAATTTAAGCAACCAAGTGCGCGGTCGGTACTCGGATGGGTAAAGAAAATTTAACATTCATGTATGACATCAAAATATAAGAGTTCTATCAACTTTTGAGTCGTTTCCTCCCGATTTTTTCATGAAGTCTTTGAAATTTGCACTTCTAAGATCCAAACGAAATAGTTTTGAAATTATTTGACGTCCAAGTCATATGAAACTACCTTATATTATGGAATTATTTTTGCGTTAACAAACGCGCAAATATTTTTAAAATTAGAAAATACACTGAATAAATGCGGTAGTGGATTGCATAAGATGCTGGGTTCGATTCCCGCCCTGGACATGTCGATTTTTTTGTTTATTTTCTAATTTCCAAAATATTTCCTTTTGTTAACGCAAAAATAATTCCATGACAGTGACAATATTTCAAACCGCATTATTGGCAATTAGGCATATGGTCAGATTGGTCAGCCTGATGGTAAGCGGTCACTGCGGCCGATGGACACTTGCAATACCAGTCCTATAATATATGAGTTGCCATCCTTGTATGAACCTTTTCACACCATTCTTGACGAAACCGAAGTTGGCATTCTCTGGCAAAGCTTCATATGGAAGTTCATTCCACAACTGAGGCGTAATTACCTACGTGGAAGGAAATTTCTTCTAAAACATTAGGTAGTAAGAATATTTTTAATAAGATATAATTATAAATAGATTATACTTTTTGATAAGATTCTTTCAAGTTACTTTTAGATAAAAATATTGTTATTGTAAGTAATTAGAATATAATTAATAATTTCAAAAATAACTAGTATATATTAATAATTTAATAATTAGAATTAGGAAATTACAGCGTTCAGTTACTAGCCAACATACGAACTAGTAGTTTCAAAACATTTTATTTTCGTGACCTTTACAAAATACAAAGTAAAATTAAAAATAGATCGGTGCCCTTTCAGAAATAGATTAATTATTAAGACGTTAATGGTATTTTTGTGCGGATAGATAAAGCTTTTACCATCTAAGATACCTATTTCTTTATCGTTATGTTGTTCGTTCTAGAGCAGTAAACAATATTTCTTGGAAATTATCAAGAAAATCTCCAACTAAGTACAATTGAAATGAACTTGAAGAAATTTATCTTTAGCAAAGTGAAGGTAATTATACAATTACACAACACATCCTAGTATAAAACGTGTAGAAAACCATATCCACACAATTCATCACATTTGTCAGACTAACCTAAAATGAAAATGAAAAGGAAAAAAATGAATATTAGTCGTCTTTTGATAGTAGACTTCAAAAAAGTAATAAAAATAATTTTAATATTACATCGTTTTACGAGTTATATGCAATAATTATTTAACAACATTACTAAACGCTACCCAAAATGCTGAGATGATTTTCAATGTAACATGTGACCTGGTCGTTGGTTTTTGCTTGTTTGTTTACTGAAGTTTACTGAAGTTACTTTATTGTTGCTTTTTGGGTTTGGTGCCCATTTTGTATAGGCAACAAACTGACAACCTGCCACTATTTTGGGGGTACTGTATGGCCCATACTGTCAGATGTGTAACCAAATGTTACCTAAAATTCTGTCCCGTGATTGTATGTATGTGTGTTCAACTCTATGATGATACACTTTAACAACGGTTGGATCGTGGTGAACGGTGAACGTAAAAACACAAATTTATTACTAAGTGGTAGACCCATATGTAGGGTTGTCTGGGTAGGTACCACTGCCTTTATTATTTCTGCCGTGAAGCCGCCTGCCGCTGTGTTTCGGATTGAAGGAAAAGGTAGCCAATGTAATTACTGGCTACCTTTGGCATGGAGGGCATATCATCTTAGTCCCCAGGATGGCAAACGCACTTGCGGTGTTAAGTGATTTACACTTAATATTGCAAGTGTCTATAGGCCGCGGTGACCACTTAACATCAGGTGGGCCGCAAGCTTTTTTGCCATCTCGTAACATAAAAAAAACAAAATACGTCTTATACATTTTTTTTTCATCAAAATGCTGACATCATCGCGTCGTCTGCACAAAACTAATCTTGCAACTATTTGTTTCTCTCTTACAATCTCACCAAATACCTTTATATCCCATTACCGCTAGAATCGGTATCTTTGACCGTTGCAGCCAATTTTCGGTACAATTCTCTAAGGGTTGGATGTAGTAAGTAAACGTTCTCTCAATCTGGAAGTGTTTGGCAGGTGAGCTGTGGTCCCGGGGGAATGCTTTGGGAACCACCGACCCGGTGACTTGCGGAACTGATGGCTCTTTTAGTAATAAGATGGTAGTATTATTTTTAATTTGAAAGTCTCTTTCTATTTTTATAGCAAACATTGAGTTTACTGGGATTATTGAGATTATGGGTCTGATCAATGTCTGTGTAAGTTCAATGAGATTTGTTTTTCATTTATTAGTTTTAGAACTTACTCTAAACCAAATAAGCTAAGCTATGTCATCTGAAGTTTGTTACAACTTTTCTATTTACAGCGCATCAAGCACTTGAATCTGCAGCGCTAATTCCGAAACATAAAACGCATTTATTGTTTTATGTAATTATTATAACAAGAGTATTGTGTTTCTCTGGTAGTGGTCCTTCCATAGATATAGAAAACTAGACATAAACTGATGGATATAGTAGACGTCAGTAATTATAAGTGTATGGGTTATTCAACATAAGTTTGAAATTTAACGCTTAAATTTTCATTTACAGCCAGAACCATCTAAAAACAATAAATATTCGATGAGAAAACGGGTTTTCGCAATATTAAATTTTTAACTAATTAAATTATATTTTTATTTTATTGTATACTGAAATGGAGTTCACTAAAAAAGCTCTTATTTTTAATTGAAAGTACACAACACAACCCTGTAATCACCATGTAGAATACATTTACAATATAAGAGTCAATAACTTGATCGAAAAGCATACCACCCTCGGCTTGGAAGCCGAGGTGAGTCGACGAGACGACAAATTTCAATACACGTCTGTAGATATTATAGGGTGCTCACCCTTTGTAAATATGACGCACGACCCTCTTAAGGAACAAGTTATAAGCTATGTACTATTTGCCTTACGCAAATAATCCTTTTTATTCTTCACAGGGAAGTTCTTGGTGTCCATCTCACCTGATGATAGGTGATGACTAGGCCGAAGCTGCAACCGAGTGTCAACCAATACCCTTAACCACTGAGGAACGGAACTGGGGAACAAAGAAATTAATAGTTAAATAATACTGGGTGTAAAAGACATGAGCAGTCAAACCGAAAACCACGTATTCTATACATCAAAATAAGACATATTTAAAAAAAAATATTACTGGGAAATCATCTTTATTTTTTGGTGTTACAAAAAATTGCAAATTGTACCGCGCAATGTAAAGGGCTCAACTCGCACGCAACTCGCAAAACCGCGATATTTTTGCTTGACGGCGGCCCCGTTCGTTAGTGTCCGTGCGCATCGAGTGAGCTACATTGAACGCTAACGTTTTGAAGCCATTTTTTGTTATGAAATACTAAAAAAAATGATAATGTTTCTTTGGACAATAATTAAGAAATAACGTATAAAATACGTTTTCATAAAAAAATGAAAAAAAAAAAAATATGACTTTGACCTTCAATAAAATCGTAACTATCAATTTCCCAGGTATAGTCTAAAGGAAGAAAAATGTTATGACGGTGAGCAGAATACATGGTTCTCGTTTGACTGCTCATGTCTTTTACACCCTGTATTAAAGTTATTGAAAAATTCTAAACGCGCAACACTAAAATATTAATATGTTGCCGATATAGGTGGCAACTATAATTCGGGGCAGCCGAATCAGCCAATAGTCATAAGCTTTATGTACAAAAACAGTGGACGTCTCTTGGCTGATATGATAAATAAAGCGCTCATTACAAAAGTTATGTTTCGTTTGTTTTGAATGTCATATTTTTGATTGCAAGCAAATTATTTATTTAATTAGGTACACAAAACAGAATTACAATCACGACAAGTTAAACAATGAATAATGTAAAAAAAAAACACAATGGTCGACTGCAACTCCACAGACATGTGTACACAGCATGTTAAGCAAACATCGAGCAAGAATCAAAAATTAACTTATTATTATATTATAAAAAAAAATTGACATGTTATTACATTATTAAAAAATTAAAATTATTATATTATTAAAAGTTTAGATAAGTTTTATATAATATAATAAAACTTATCTAAATAATTGAAATATATATTTTTTAATTAACATTGAAATAGTAAAAAGTTACTTTACAATTTTATATAAAGAGGATTTCCATTTACAGAGGGATGAGTTGTGGATATCAGGCACGCACATCGTCTCGTTCATTCAATAATGAGTTGAACTCACGACTCATTCTAAATATATACATACCTACTAAAATTCACTCTTCACTTATATCTGGGTAGGCAGGCAAACATCACTTCTTTCCACTGGCTACGTATTCATACGTTTCTTTCGCTTTCTACTTTAATCAGAGTCCTGATATGAAATATTAATTCCGCCGTCTCTTGTGATTCAAATACAAAAGTTTAGTATAGGGTGGCTCAAGTCTACGTATGTGTAATCCATAGTCGAGTTATTTGAGAGCTGTAGAAACGAACGTGACTCAAGAGGGGACTAAGAATGGATTTCTTTACTTTAGATTGATATTTCTTACATCCAAGCAATTGCCTAAAAAAGTACCTACTTGTTTATTTCTAATAACCTCCAACAAAAACTTCGAGATTATAATGTGTCGATTTACCGACTTATACATGATCTTCACACTCGGGTAATATTTGTATATGGATCAATTCCACGTTATTAAAATTAGAATCAAAATCCCTAAATTTTTACTTTCATATGGAATTAGCTATTGTCAATATGTAATTTTGAATACCTATAAAAATATAAGCAAAATCAAATAATACAAAACTCTGGGTTTTAACGCTAACTACATAAATTTATCACTAAACAATACTTTAAACGATACGTTTAAAATTGAAATCAAGGAAAGTAAAGTAAAGTTCCATAGAGAAAAAAGTCAAAATTTCAAAGTCAAGTTGGTTTTACTTACGAGTAGGTTCACATTACAAATAAACACAATTTGTGTTCTATTTATATCTTTAATTTGAAAGGCAAATTCATTTTACTTCATCAACTAATTATATTAATTGCTGCTGTTCTTGCCTACGTTTAATACCAAAAACAAGATTTATTACTAAAAATCGTGCGACTATTTACAAAAACAACGATTTATTTGTACTGTTGTGTCTAATTAAATAAAATTAATGGTAGCTTAAGTAGGCGAATGTAATTTGGATCATAAACATAAATTGTAACTAACAGAAAAAGTCTGAAATATAATATGCGAATGCGGTACTTATACAAGCTACTTGTATACAGTACATACGGCATGTTGTATAACACATATCTTGCCGACGGTAGTCAGTCGGCCAAGCTTTTGTGCCCTTCAGTGGGGCTGTGTGCATGTGTGTGTACGTATGAGAGTGGTGATGTATGTGTTGATTTCCCGACGCCGCGCCCGCCCGGTACGGCACAATCCTGTATGGCTATCACGAAAGTACTGGCCGTTTAATTTTAGTCTTTTATTTTTTCAATTTATTATTTTGACATTAGTTACATATAAAGTTACGTATGATACTTTATCGACCAGTTGTTATACTTTTTATATGACGTAAAAGTTAACTACTTACTTATATTTAAAAATGGAACACATGAGTTAAGTTGATATTTACGTAAATTTTGGCAAAATTGTAAATACATAGTACAACTTGGTGCAACTGGCCGTTTGAGTTTGAAATAAATGTACCACGAATATTATTTCAAACTAGGCACTGATAACAAAACACTCTTATGTGACAAATTACATCCTATCAACAAGTTTTTTGGGATATTACACTTTTATAGGGACATTTTTGATTGATTTTATATTTAATATTTACTACCAACTGAGTTTTTAATCAGAAGATGTTTTTATTTTGTTTATAACAGTAAAGTGTATTGCTTGCCTATATAGGTCTTTACATATTCATCTCTCGTTATAAAGTTAATTGTTCTTTATTATTATTTTTGAATTATTCCTTAAGCATAAATTCACAAAACTTTAACGATTATGTATAAGACAACAAATTCTATGAAAATAATGCTTCTTTGGTGATATTTTTCTTCAATTTCTCATTCACTCCAATTGCCAATGCTATGAAACTTATTAGTAAAACTATAAAATTATATTCTTGGCTAGCTATAGCAACGAACACAAAAGAAAATCGCGACATTGTAAGTGACAATGCCGCGATCTATTTTCTTGAAAGGGAATGACAGGGCGATGATTTCGATAGGATAAAAGGGGTAATTTTAAAGATTTGGTATAGTCTCATTAAAAATTAATTAAAATAATTAGAATCATGAGGTTTTAACTTCATGATTCACGCCATATAAGAAAAATTGGCAATTTTGATGTATTGTAATACAGACCAAAAAATATAATAAAAAATGAGCCGCTACTTTCTTGTAGCTACGCGCAGCTGTCATCCGTTTCGTTCGGAGGGCACCCACACACGGTGGGCAATCCTCATGCACACACGCACACCGAGGGGTGCGCCTAAGGGAGGCATGGTGGGGACTGTATTAAGTTCCTTTCTTTTCACTAAAATAATTTTAGGGGATGGTTTTAGTTCGATATTTTTTTCCAAGGACCCTCGACCGTGATGTTGAATGCTTTCTGAAATGGCCGCCTGGGGGTGCATTTGTTTGAGATGTCTAATGCAGTGATAGGTATTTTATGCTAGTCTTAGCGCAAATAAAAAAGTTATAACTTACTCACGAAAGAGGTTGAACGATTATTCTTTTTAAAATGTATCAGTAAGGCCGCTGGAATTCATTTTCTAACTACTTTAATGTGTAGTTTTTTTATAAATACTATTTAATAACTAGCGGACAAGCCAGATGTTGTCCTTTTCATAGGTTTAAAATCCGAAAATTATAAATTTTAAAAATAATCTGATCGGATTATGGATCTAAATCATTCTCAAATCCATTTAAACACACAAAAATTCGCCAAAATCGATCCAACTGTTTAGGAGGAGTTCAGTGACATGCACATGCACAGAAAAATCTATACATAATACTGTAGAGCGGAAAGATCACTATGTTTGTAACGAACACACTCAAAAATTACTCATAACGATTTCAAAAATTCTTACACCTTTAGAATGCTACATTATTCCTAAGTAAAATAAGCTATATTTGATTTAAAAAAACTCCACGCGGACAAAGCTGCAGAAGGAGCGCTAGCTAAATATATAAAAAAATAATACGATTATGTTTTGGAATAATTTTATTTTTGCGTTTACAAACGCGTAAATATTTTTAATACTAGAAAAAATGCACTGCAAAAAAATTTCATTGCATTTTTTCTAGTATTTTTCAGTGCATTGTTTTCTACGATTATGTTTTCTTGCTCACTGCATTTATAGCCCAAATCTAGTACCTATCCGTATGAGAATTTAAGACATTGTAAAGATTTAAGGTATACATTATTTGTACACTCATCACGAATAGTAATAATTGTTCTAATTTAAATTACCTTGTAAATTATTTAAATATAAAATTAATATCTACACTGAATCGTGTAGCGGGTCAGTTAGGTGTAAAGAATGGAGTAGTTAATTTTTAAATTAATTGAGCAAACCTTTTAAAATAAAAACTAAATCAAAGTTTATTTCATTACGACTAAGAAAAAAGAAAAGCACTATAAAACTGTCTATAATTCAGTCTCTATTTCATAAAGCTAGTTCCAATATTTTGAAAGTTGCTGAGAGTTTTGTTATCGATCGTCTTTCTTTGGGCCTAGTGTATAAGAAATTGATATTATGAGTAAGCATCAAATATGTATCACGAAATAAATATTGAAGCCAGGAAAAAAAATTCTCAACACAAATTATTTAATTCCGGCATTAACACGACTATTAATATTAATAGATAATAATACGTTCTAAGCAATTATCAATTAGAAGCAGCTGAACACTGATAGATTACCAAAAAAGCGGCATTATGAATATTAAAAGGGAACCACGCCCGATTCCATCGATACGATTCTCGATATTTTGCTGAAATAATCTAAGTTTTTACCTGACACCAGCCCCCGGGGCGGCGGGAACGAACCGACCTGTCAATCTTTCAAATGTTAGATTAAAAACATCTTTTTTACTTTTTTTTGGTATTAAGAGGATCAAGGAATTATGATCGAAAAAACTTCTCGGGCAAGGTATATGATTATAAGGACTCGGTAGATAAAGTTTTGACGAAGGTCGATTGTTGTGGGGCTTTATATATTTTAGTAACCATGTAAGTTATTTACGAACATTCTAAGAACGCACCTTGTCTATGCGATCCTCAGATGTTTTTGTGAGGACCATACAAAAAGTAATTTGAATGCAAAAATAGCATAGTAATTTAAATTTCAATAACCTTAAAATAGGATTCAAAATAAACTTGTACGAACTTAGTTTGTGTGATCTCTGACTAAATACATTGTTCAATGAATTTATCAGGTTCCCAATTAACGATAAAGCGATATCGTTATCTTGTATACAAACTAAACGACACCTGCGAGGCAAAATCTGACTTCGACATCTAAGAGGTTAAGTTCAAATTTGACTGTCATTGTAGTTGTGCGCTAGAAATCGGCAGGTGTGGTGAATATCGCTGAGTCAGCGCAGTGGCACCGGTAGTGCGTGGTAGCCGGTTCGAGTCTCGGGTTGATCACGATTTACATGTCAGTCGCGCCGCTTGATATCCGATTGTGTCTGGCCGTATCGCTAGTCATTGTGGCCTACGATTCCATACAAATGCGATTATGGAAATGAAGATTTAGGTTGGATTATAGATTATTAAAAGCGATAGAGTTCTGCTGGAACCAAAAAGAGTTTAAACATCTTTCTAATATATGAAAAAGAAATTTATTTAGTTCATTGGTTGCAGCGATGAGGTGTTTTGGGGAAAGTCAAGTTAGGAATCGGTACTGAAAATACATCACTGCATCTTATATATAGGCGATACAACGAACAAGTTACTCGCTATGCCATTAGAATGCAAATCTTTCTTTATGTACATTGTTGTAAATTGGTAATGTTGATTTAATAGAAGCTAATTGTGTCTACCTCCTTTATTACTTAAGTTCAATTGTTTTTTTTTTACTTATTTTCACGGTACTTAATGCTTTCTATGTGCCTGATATAGGGATACTCACAGAATTTTATGTCTTATGTTTAAAATGATAAATTGCTATCTATAGTTGTAATTTAATTAGTGAAAATCACATGGGCCTTATATAAAGCGAATCAGAAACAAAAACCTCAATAACTTATTGTAACTCGCTTTATGAAAAAAGACTGTGAAAAACGCAGTCTTTCCAGTATAGCCCTAGTGCTTTTTTTCATTACCAATATTCCTATATTTGTTATGAAAAAAAACTTTAATTTGGATTTTTATTTTGAAAGAGTGGCTCAAATATTTTAAGTTTTCGCAACTGTCCTGCTTTCTTTTAGACCCAGTGTAGTTGCTTAATAAACCAAAATACTCAAAAATAAATTCTAAAAGCCTTAGATAAATACAAATAATGATAAAATCATGCTCATAATCCCGTTTGCCATCCCGTTGCCTAGATAAAGATCGTAGCAAACTCATCAGCTCAGAAAGGGAACGCCTCTTTTTTACTATGAACGCTACGGAATAGCAGCTACGAAACGACTACGGACCGTAGCGCATCGCCTTTTTTTCATAGTAAAAAAGGCGATACTGTTCTAAGCTGATAAGTGTGCAAGACAAACAAAATCTAACAACCAGCACAAATATTATTTCAGAGAAAGTAGTGAAAAAGAATCCAACTCGTCTTCATTGGATAAAATCAGTCAATTATATTGCAAGAGCAATATCCTACCACCAGTGGGATTTAATTCGACGGCTTCCTTTATGAAGACGGACATGTCAATTTGAGCCAATAACTATGAATTCACTGGCGGCTGCCATGTTTTAAATGTGACGACTATTTATAACCAAAGAGGAATTTATGGGGACATGGTCAAATATGGCTGATGCATATTTACATGTAAAAGTATGTTGCTGAAAAGAATCAATATAATAATGGAACAACGGAAGTTATATATTTTTCAAAAATCATTAAAATTATGATTATTACGTATTTTAGAATCGTGCTGGTAAATTGTACGTGTTTGTTAAAGGTAACTAAGAATATTTTAAAGTGGAAATGTGGGGCGGAGAAGGTTTAGGCAAAGACATAGATTATCTCAGGGGTGTGGTCAGGCGATCTACATAGATTGGCTATCTGTGTGATGTGTGAGTCGAGTGAAAATAAATGTAGAGAAAGAGATGTAGGTGGCGATTTCCAAACTTGAGCTCCGTTATGAGAAGCTATGCTCAGAAAACCAAGCACATATCTCTCATTAGCTGCCAGTCAACAAAGTAAAATAAATCTTTTTCTAGGTATTTTAGAAAATAAGTAGGTACTGTAGTCGCATAAAATGGCAAAATCCCTAGGGGTGTCACAATAAAAATAAGTTTCGGAAGCCCTACCGATCAAATCGAAAACATTCTGAAGAAAGGTCAGATCAAAAGCACTCGAAATTGCCGAGCATGTACTGGTACTGTGAGAGTAGACGAAGCGAAACAAATAGGTAAGTACATTAGAATAGTAAGAAGTGGAAAGAAGTGATCTCTGCTTACCCCTACGGTGGAAAGGCGAGACTTTATGTACGTATATGTCCATTTAAATCATTACACGGTTTTATTCGACGTCTGTGTAATAATTTTCTCCTACTTCTTGTTCCGCATACATCTCAATGTTTAAAGCCGTGTCGTGGAATGAATACCAGGTGATTAAAAAATAGTGTCGGTTTAATGTCATAGAACGGTCATTAGTTCGGAAAGGGACCGCCTGTTTTTTATTATGAACGCTACAAAACAGCGGTAATTAAACTGCTACGGAACTTTTGAGTTCTATCTCTCACTTCAACAACATCTAAATCACATGTACTAACCAACCTAAAATTTTTCACAAACGAGTATCAATATCTAATTCGAGTGAGTGACCGCTGTGACCCGGGAATGCAAGAGCTTCTGGCTAATACACTCTTTGTATTCTTCGGCCTCTTCTAATCAACATGATTGACAGATACATGTATGAATATTTATTTATTATCAAAAGTAAAGTTCCGTGAATGACAGGTGTGATTGAAAAAGTAACATGGTTTCGTGACGATTTTCAAACATGGTGGGAGTAGTATTTGTGTGTCTATTTTATAATTTATTAGCAATGATTTTATTTTTAGTTTAAAGAATTCTTAACGTAGTTACTAACTCGTTCTTTTATTCTAAAGTCTTATTTTTTATCTCATAGTTTTTACAGACCACTTAATACCGATTTCTCTGTCTGTCTAAAACACCGTCTTGATAATATTACCATTTATTTATTTTCGTTCGATCCCAGTTTTCGATCCCATTTTTTATGTATTAACGTTGGGCCCCATTTGCTATTTCCATTGAATCCCATATTATAACAAAATGTGTAAATATTTAAAAAGCAAGCAGTTAATTCACCTAAAAATAGAGACAATTCTATTATTTTTTCAATATACCATAACTATGACTACTAAAATTATATAAAAATATATCTTATATAGTTTTGGTAGTCTTAATTAAAAAGAAGTACATTTACAGACGTGCAATTAAAATTTCACGAGATAAATACATTATCTTTAGACTTTATTAATTAAAATTAGTTTGCTTAAGTATGAAGACTAGAATAAAATTTTTACTAGCAAAACAGAGCTTGATTAATTTGCAAAACATATTTTTTTAGTAAAATACGATACTTTAAGAAAAAATTAACTAATTTTGAGAGTATGCACGAAAAAAACACTTTATGAAAAATAACTTCGCAAGGAAATTCAATACTTTCAAATTAGTTACGAAAACTTTCAAAACTGTACCAGCATCGTCCTCAATAACATACTAACAGTATTTCATTCAATTTGCGCGAACTTTTTGAAAGTCATCGGGTGCTGCATTATTCTTCATTCTTTTGACATATCAACGTTGGAATGTTTGAGACAAATCTCGAAGTTGCTGCCAATTGAGATAAATCGAATACAATAGCCGCAATTTTTAACATGGCTTAGTAATTTTTGATAACGTCTATAAATATTTTTAACACACTTATAAGGCACTAGCTTTTTTCTGCAAATTCTTTTACATTTAAATTTTATTTTAAACTACAAGAAGCCACAAGAAAAAGATACTTACAGCTGTCTGCGGGTTCATCTACCTTTTTGCCCAAAATTTGTCAAAATCGGCTTATTTGACGTGAAAAACGTAATGAATAAACAATGGAGTAGGTCTTGGAGTAGGTATAATCAATGAAAAGGAATAATTAAGTTTATTGCAAAGAAAGGTGTTAGATTTGAGATGACAGCTCAACAAGTATAGAAGAAGATAACGCTGACATGCATATAAATATTTTAGTCTTGTTAGTCAACTAATTTGAACTTGCTTATTTTTCACAGATAAAAATCACAGCTGTTTATCTCCAACTTATCGTGACGCTTATTTATTTTTTCAACCCGATTCCAAATTCAAAATTTTCACCAGCCAGTGCGTAACAAAAGAGGACCACATCTGCCCCTGCTCACACCGAAAAACGTAAGTGAACCGGTGGGCCACGTGCCCGCTACATGCAACGTCATTGGCCAGTCATTATCTGGGGGTCAACGGCCCACTGATTACCTTCGAGTGCGCCCTGTCGTTCATCATTAGCCTAGGTTAGGATGTTTGTAAACATGCCCGCCATTCACTTGTTTTCGGTCACGCTGCATCTCGCGTGTAATTGGGTCAGTATGCTGAGAAAAATGGGTTGATGACGATCTAATTAGTGGTTTGCATGTCAGCTGTGACAGTGACAATAACTGCCTTAAAGCTATGTTCATTAAGATTTACTATGACCATACGCCACAGACTGTGATAACAAGGTCCACACTCAGCATGTCCAGAACAGTCGCAACAAAGCTCTGACTTTCAGTGTGAACCTTAATTCAGTAAATCGTACTGACCGCTAAGCCGATTTGATAATTTTGGGTATAGAGATAGATGGCACCCTGGAAATTATAAGCTACTTTTTCTCGTGAAAATAATATTCATAATTATCTGCTTTATCGCGAACGAGGCTGTGGGCAAAATCGAAATTAAATAAACATTTACTATTTACGTATTTACCAACTATCGACGCTAAGTTACTAATTAGTTTCAACCTTTCAACTATATGTACCTACCTATTTGATTTAAGTAGTTTTGAGAGATGGTCTTAAGTAGTAGACCAAATAAGGTAAAGTAAAGTAACATTGTGATAACTCAAGAATAATTTCTTGGAAGGTAAACATTATGTTAATAATGTTGCTAATGAGATTCAAGGTCATGGGTGCCAGATATTCTTCTTTAAATAAATGGCGTTCGCAATATGTAACGCATTTCGCCAATGTCAAGTGAAAATTTACTTTAAGTATAGTAACAGACAATTGTACGGTAGATTGAGGTTAAAAATGGAGTCTCTCAACACGTGTTTTTACAGCAAAAACTGGGGAGAAACTCTACCAGATATTGATAAAGGAGTAAACATTATTTGGTTTGTGCCGAAGAATATTTACACGCTAATACTATTAATATATTCATCATCATCGTAACAGCCTTTATAATTCGACACACTGCTGGGACACAAGGCATCTCCTTATCATCAAAGGAGGTTTAGGCAGTAGTCCACCACGGTTGCCTAATGCAAATACGCGGACGGAGTATAAGGTGATCAACACCCCTTTGCTAATCCATTAGTCGCCTTCTACGACGCCTTTTGGAGGATATGGGGTGATGTTATTTTACTCTGCCGGCATCACATGGCTAGTATGTACTATTATCATTATTATTTTGACCGAATTCACGCTTCTTCCACAATGATTAGATCAACATTAGGTAGATGTAGATTTGTAATACCGTTCTTTATGATTTGTGCAGAAGTTATATTATTTAAAACTAGCTGTGCCCGCGATTTTGTTCGCGATTTTCCATTTTTGCAACATTCTTCATTGATGCTCAGCTCCTATTAGTCGTAGGGTGATGTTGTAGCATTGTTTATTTATCAATTTTCCAAAGTCAACATCGTCATCTGACAAGTGACATTACGTTCCGTTTCGCATTTAGTTTGACATTTAGGCAAAGTGATAAATTCTTTACCCAGCAACTTATAAAAAAAAAAAAAAAAAAGAAATAGTTCAGACGAAAGTTTCTTGTCTTGGTAAGTTGTATCAGTTTTCAGTTCGATATTAGACCTTGTGGGTGTCTGTATTAAATTTTTGCACTTTGTTTTTTAAATTGGGGCGCGTTAGAGCGTTTTCTCTAGTCTCGTCAGTATTTAGGTGACGTTAGGCTTACGTGGGTCATATTAGTTGTTCAGAATTCCTTCAAAGTAGTTATTCGCAAAATTCATATTGACAAGAATTCTTCGTTCATTCGGATGTATGGACTCACTTTCCTTTGCCTCAGACGTTAAAAAACCATAGGTAGGCCGACCAATCAGGGACGTTTGTTTTTCCTTGTCAGATTATTCATTCGCATTTCGAATTTCAAATTCAAGGCTGAATTTATTTTGGAGAAACATTATAAACCTTCGTGATATTAACATATGCGAGGATTATATTAACGGAGGAGAACTATTTTCTAATTTGAAAGAAAGGTAATTCCATATTTACATAATATCCTGGAACGGATAAATAACCGTTAAGGAGTTAACAATTCACCCGAAAGGTAACTATAAAACTCTTATCGTTTTTCAATTATTTCTGAAAGTTAAAGGTAAATTCTGTGATTGCCTTGATTTTGTGTTACAGTAAATTAGTAAATTCGGTTGTAAAAACCGCCTCATCTTGTAAAAATTGCCTGACTACCTACTAAGGTAATTATATTTTGTCAGGTTCGAAATTTTTAGGCAATGAATGATCTATTTGTTTAAATTATGAATAATTCACATCTCGAGATATCATATTCTTAATTGCTCAAAGGTCGGGTTTCGTAATTGCTCAGAGATTTGCCGTTGTTTTATATTAGTTTTTGGACAAGTTGTGGTTCCAACTCCCTCTTGGGGTTTTATAATGAGTAGTATAACATTTATTGATGTTGTTTTATTATGACACATCTTCAGGGTCGTCGGAACGGGTTTAGAGACCCAAATTTCCATTACACATATAGTCGGCGGGTAGAGAAACCTGCGTAGAACCAGAGTTTGGAGTTGTGAGATCAATTTGGAAAAGTGACCGGTGAACTACAATATATAGAGATATCTAGCTAGTGGCTGATCTATCAGAGCCAAGACACAACGCACTGATCCAGGTACACTACACTAACCAAACGGTAGCGGCTGACTGTCGAAGAGTTCTACAAATACTCTGCAGAAGGTTGTCTCATAACGCGTTTACTAATAATTTATACATAGTGATACCCAAATTCCACTCGTTAACGATCAGAACAGACTCCAGGACCCTACCTTTCATTATTTTTATGGTTGTATTTTACTATTAGATATATAAGTTAGAAGGTCTAAATTGTGTAAAATCTAAATTGTGTAAACTAGGTATTTTCAAGGAAGAGAATTCTCACAAAGGTATATTATTTGGAATATGTAAGTAAATAACTTTTCTAGTGCAACAAACAGAATATTGTCCACCTTAAATAAACATTGTACTGCCAAACCATCAAATTGTTGTTTCACTTCATATATACCCATTTAGGAAAGGAAAATACAACCAGTTGAAATCTAGTATTACAATGTTAATATAACTTATAGCCTTCCTCGATAAATGGACTATCTAACACAAAAAGAAATTTTCAATTTGAATCAGTAGCTCCTGAGCTTAGGGCGCTCAATCAACCAAATAAACTCTTCGGCTTTATAATATTATAAATATAGATTTGTTTTTAGTATACAAGTAGACTAGGGTATATTACCTACGAACTACTGTTACAATTAAAAATATAAAACACAAGTAATTAAGTTCCCATATTTTATAAGCACAAACAGTTACACCGAATGTGAAATTGAATAAATCAATCAATCAACCTCATTCAAAATAAGGAATTTATTGCCTGTCATTACGAATGTACGGCCAATCAATTTATTGTGAATATTTGAATTCTTAAAACACGTACTTTATTTGAATAAAAACTGGTTGAAACCAGAACGAGATACAAGACGTTCACTTGCGCTTACGCATTATCAATCACAGAGTGGTGCGCGCGCACGATTCAGCATTTGAGTATATATCAAATCAGCTTGAAGCCTCACGACTGGCTCTTTTGTCTTGTGTCTACAGAATATCGTTTGATATTAACCTACTTGCGGAATACTTCTATGGAGCGGCTAGATTGAATACGAAGCTTTCATGAAATATGAACTTGTGTCATCAAATTCGTGTTTCAAGCCTTTTGTTTTATTGCACTGAAAGTGAAGCCAATGAATTAGTATTTATAGTTTCGTTGAAATAATCAGAGGTAGGACACAAAACTGTTGAGCCCATTCTGAACACTCTTTATGAGAGTTTCAGCTTTATTCCATAGTAACAGAGTCCAAAACTACCGAGACAATTTAAAAGTTTTGGGTAGCCGTTTCTACCTCTACCTTACCTACAGAAGACCGTAGGTAAACAACAATATCCCTTCGTAGTATTTTGTTCCAGTCCGAGTAAAAAAATCAGTTCAGTTTGAAAGCACTGCGTTTTAAGCATCTGTGGACTATAATGGTGGTAAGCATCGTCATGATAGTTGTTTTACCGTTGAACTTTCGATGTCTAAACTTTTCACATAATTATGGACGTTTTAGAAACAGCTCTATTTTTATTACGAGTATAAAAAAGAACACACAAAATCGATAACTCTGTGTCATTGGCAGGATTATGGTTATCTATTTTCATTTCCTTTTTTTTTCTTCCCTGACCGTTCGCCGCTTTCCCTTTCCTTCCCCCACGGGGAGAAGCGCAAGACAGAGCAGCGAAGACAGACAGAAGAACCTTCCGGACAAGCGAGGAAAGGAGGGGGGAATCCTCATGGATACCCTAAGGACCGGCCCCTAGGGTTATTGCAGACTCTAAACGACCCCTTATTGCCTTGTGCCAAAATAGCTATAAGGCTATATGGCTATAAGGCTAATGGAAGCAGCCGCCCCCTCAAGAGAGAGGGAGGTGCACGCGCTGCCCTAGACATAAAGACTAGGGCATAATGCGTGGAAGCGCGAACTATACTCATACACGACTGATCTACGCAATCGCCTTCGGCTTGCGCTGCAATCCACAGTTTATTTATTTATTTTATTTGTCACACAATACAGAGTTACAACAGACATTAGGTGGATGACTCGACATCTTAAGTAACAATTATAGGCTGGAACTCCACCAATATGTGTAAACAGCTTAAATAATCAAATTAGGCAACATAATAGATAGGCAATAGGTGAAACGATATAAACTATTACACACTTATATAATACTAGAAATTATATAAACTTATATTTATATACATACACCATGCTATATATGTATATTACAAAAAAATTAAATTCTTATTATTAATTCAATTAATTAATTATTCTTCTAAGATATGCCTTCTAAATATTGAGGGACGATCCGCAAATGTTAGGTACTCCGTCTTGCTGGCTCAATAATGCGTTATACTCTCTGCACATTCTGTATAAAGTTACCATTATTAGTTATGCTAATCAACAGAGGCAATGTTTAATAACATACAGTAATTGATAATGATCTAAGCTGACAACAGGTGTAAAACTCTTTGCAAAGGTTTCGCTCTTTTGTATTCAAATGAAAATCGATGTGGTTTTGATGACGTCAATAATAACATTTAGCTTACAAAGCATTAATGTAATTTTAAGTACCAACATCTACATCCAAATCTTAATAAACTTAATAACCAGCTGCATTAAATTGTCGATTAAGTTGGAGCCGACAGCTTTTATCAAAGCTGCATTTAACTCCAATAAAATTCAGCGCATTACTTTTTTGCTGCAAAAACTGCGATTTTAAAGTGCAAGCATCATTTTCGAGGCAAAAAGTTTTCACCTCAATTACGGCGTCGAATTTTCACGCACGCCACGTACTTGGTATCATAATTTACATGTTGCGTCGGTCACTTTGATCTCGCTTACAATCGTTCGTAATTGATGATTGCGCCGCGCGCCTTATACGGCGAAACCAATCGTGAGCGCGCGAGCCTACGCTATGAAATAACTTTGATATTGCACTATGTTAGAGAGGTAAATGCTCGTACTTATGTATTAGAAGTACTTAGATTATGTATTCCATTTGATTGGTCGCGTTTGTAACAGCATGACATATTTATGTCATATTTATGTCATGCTGTCATGCTGTTAATAAGGTGTAGGACATAAGTATTTACTTATGTCCTACACCTTATTATGTCCTACTTTTATGTTTCACAGATACTTCGCAGATACACTCATCTAATTTGGCACCCGTGCTTAGCACTACCATATACAAAAACTGCAATTCTGACAATATTACATACATACAGGTCAAATTGATACCTTTTTCTCGAGATTTTGACGGATGTTTTGGCCCTTTCTAGGTCCAAAAAAAATTTTTTGGAATTATGTCTGTGTTTGTTCGTTAGCACGATAACTCGAGTATGCTTTAACTTATTGCAACGAAATTTAACATGCATGTATGATGGAATAATTTTATTTTTGCGTTTACAAACGCGTAAATATAATACTAGAAAAATGCACTGAAAAAAATCGACTTGCCTCAGGCGGGACTCGAACCCGCACCTTCCACAAATATGACATTAAAATATAAGGTTTGTTTCAACTTTTGAGTCGTTTCCGGTATACGAGAAAGTCAAGGGGAGACTACTCCCGATTTTTTGATTTTGAAGTCGGTTAATAGGTAATTCCTTTGCAGTTATGAATTCTGTTTTAATATTAACTATTCATTCCCAAAGAAGTGTTGTGTTCCCAACTTCTTTTGAATCTGCAGGTCAAAAGAGGTATGATCATAAAGAAGCACTTTGCTGGTCGGCAAGACGAGGGTGACTATTGGCGGCGGGAACGTAGGGCCGCCTATCTCTGGATTAGAGCTACATATCCACTTACGGTCAGTTGGGATCGAATATTTTTTTAGACCTTTTTCCAAAGAAAAAAACTATTACAGCTTCAACAATGAATTACGTATTGCGGAAAAATAACTAATATTATATATAAATTTTGTGACCCTGTCACAAATTGTACAAAATAAAAGCTCTTATTTTAGTAAAAAGTACAAACGCTTTCATTACATTATACCATTTGTACCTAATGCAATTTTAACTGCAATTTGCAGGCGGTAATGTTAATGGCTATCGCATTTAGTGACGGTTATCTCGAAAAACATACCAACAGCTGTTATGGATATTACGTAAGTATGTAAGTAGTACATAGAGAAAAATTAAAGCTTTATCAATTATAGCTTTTATTTTTTTCTAAACTCAACAAAGCTGTAAGCTACGGTAAGTTTATAAAGTATATTATCATTTGCTGTAAGTTGCCTAACCTACACACTGAATTTTTAGTCTTTACTATTCGATACATAAATTATATTTCCTAGGCCCAATGATATAATATTTAAAAAGAAGCAGACATGACGTAGGCGCGCGCGTTGTGTTCCTTGAAAACGTCCCTATTGGGACGTCTTTCTTGGTATCTGACTGTGTCAAACAATCTTAGAGGATATAAACCATGAAGAAAAGATTTGACAGTTTCAGATTGCGCGGCACAAGTGGCACAAGCGCGGCACAGATTTCAACGCAAATTACCATGAATATAACATATCTAGCTAGAGTTTATAATATTATTGCCTAGGGCCTTAACTATAACATTATCGTTTTTTTTAATTCGAATAAGATACAATTTCTGTTGCTTTATTTGCTAATTATATAAAAATAATAGATTTAGAAACGTATTAGCGGTCGCCTGCGGCTTCTCTCGAGTTAATATCGGCCAAAATGTATTCTATGTCTTTCCCAAGGCCTCAAACTATCTCCATACCAAATTTCATCAGAATCGGTTTCGTGGTTTAGGCGTGAAAGCGTAACAAGCAAAGAAACTCATTTTCGCATTTATAATATTACTTGATAATAGCTATGGTGGAGTGGCTTGAAAAAACCATCACAGTTTTAAAAACCTTTATACAAAACGACAATTTATTAGTTATGGATTTAGATGTATGTCACAGTAGTAAACAATTTGCTGAATGACATGTGTATAGCTCCACATATTCATATATTTCAAGACAAAAATTACATGCAAAATTATGCATTGCATTTTACAAGTCCCTCCTTCCGAAATGAAGAAAATATTATTTATGTCGACGAGTAAAGTGGCTTTCGTATATTCAAAAGTTAATAGTTTAAATAGCTATCATAAATCTGGAAAATTTCAGATTTTTTAAATATGACATCTTCGAGTTATATATTTTTTCCTCCAAACAATAAAAAGTACAATAAGATTCTGGTCACACAATACTTCGTTTTCTGTCTTCTAATAACAATTAATTAGACACTAGAATAACAATTATCATTGCAAAACATGCAATTGACTGCGTACACTTGATTGTAAATAAAGTTACAGGCAAAAATAATTTTCAAATCTCAAGGCGTCGTAGCATTATGGTAATAATCTGATGAAGTTATTACTCTGAGCGCCATCATGCTAATGGATCAATGCTTTTAAAATTTAATCGATCTTCCTGTTTTAAGCACCGATGGACATAAGTGTTTTATGTAAAAACTTTATTTACTTACCATGCCATTAGGCTGCAGTAGATTAAGACTTTGCAAGCTATACTATACATGCCTAAGTCATTAAGAGCCTTCTTGAAAGATGCCTGTTTAGATGCATCAAATTACAGTCCTTTTTGTCCAAAGTTATTATATTTGAATAAAAAGTGGATCCACTTTCAAAAGCAATTTGTAAATTAGGAAACCAAAAAAGAATTTGAATTACACTTATTCGTCAAAGAACGAGACAGATGAAATATATTCATAATTGTTGCAATCAAATTGAATATTGTTCTATTGTTTTATAGTTAGAATGAAACTTTGTCGTGTCAGGACCAAAAGTCGGGCACCAAAAATGTAATAGCTGTCACTGGTTATGATTAATACAATTAATCCCACAATGGTCATTGGTGCCGCGTACAGTGCTGGCCAATATCATTTGCATTCGAAAATTAGTTTTTAAATTAAAACGTTCTACTAAGCTAGAACGTTTTATAGTAAATAGTGAATATTGACAGGTGAAGGGCATTATTTAATGCGTAGTAATTATAATATTAAAGTTGTAATTTAGGTTATTGAATATAAATTGTAGGTCGAAAGTAAATTATTGATAATTAAATCTCAAATTAATTCTTTAAAAAAATATTTCTTACAAAAATAGGTATATTTAAATACCTATAGAGAGACCATTGCATGTTGTCATTTAAAACAAATGTGTGACGTGTTTTCTATGGCTTCGAAATATTATATGGGATTTTAATATTATTATGAGTATTATCGACAAATAATAAACTGTCGATAATTACTCATTTGTCTAGTCTAGCTAGCTGTGTTGTTCAACAGTCGATGATATGTGTTTAGGAATGAGTACTGTTTTGTGAGTTTTTAAATTTAAAAGGACTCTCCAAGATTGTTCACTGAGAGAACAGCTTAACACGAAAATTGCTAGGAGATATTGGTAAAATACTGTGCACCAGATTCTAAGAGTAAATAAAGAACAAAACTATTATGGGCTTGAAAATTTGTCACAATAATTTAAGATAAAATTTTCAAGTGTAGATTATAATTAACAGCATTAATGAAATATGTAATCAAGATTATAATGAAAAATATGTTTATACCAACATTGCATAATACAAAAAGTGTAACATACGTTGCCCTGGCCCGCACTGTACCTCTATAAAGCGGTCTGTCGGATAGATTTCATAAATAACGTGTAGAATTTTTGTACATAGATTTATTACGTTCAGCGAGCGAAAATGGTGGGAGATTGTTTTTCAATTTAACCGGTGATACCCCGCTGTGAGACACGCCGCCCGGTGGGCCTTCCGCCGCACATGCCTCGGTTAGACATTATGTATCACTGCTGTGTTCCCAACGTCTAATATTAAGGCCTTTCATTTGATATAAGAAAAGCAACCGTTTGAAATCCAAAACTATCAAAGTCTTCTTCAATTACTTTAATGTTGGGTCTAACAAGGGAAGGTGCAGATGCATAGTTCGTCATTGATCGAAATACGAAAATTACACAATTTTGTAGATACATAGATGCTTACATGAATATCTCAATGCATGCGATGCAATTCTAGTCATCGATAGACTCTTAAATGTTTTTTTTTCAGCTTTTCTAAGAAATAAAGTTAGACAGAATTTTAATGACCATCCCATATTATTCTCTTCATAATATTAATGAAGAAAATTGAAAGTAAATAATAAACGCATACGTTGACATTCAGCAGACCGCAGTGAATTAAAACTACAGTTTTCCGAGCTTCATGGAATAGCATGGGGTTTGAGCTTGCACCGAGCGAATGATACCTCAGTGCTACACTTGTCTCTAAGAAACGGTGGCCATCTATCTTCTGATACGAGATCCCTTTCTTTCGCATTATGTTTTTTACTAATTTACTATATCATAAAGATTTTGGATTTTTTTTTTGTTGTTATAATAATACTTTGCCATAGGTTGGCCATAGGCAATTGTTTTTAGGCACACTATTTTTGTGGGCATTATTATCATTTAGGCTAATTAATTTGCACCTAATTTTAATTCACATAATGTTACTTGGCATATTTTCTATTACTAAGTGGATCCCACGTAAGTATATACGTATTTGTATAATCGATATGTACATATACAAGGTTATTTTTTATGACCAAGCTATCATGGAGTCAAATATAGGGATGACTTCTCGCATTCGATCTGTCGAGCTTTCATTATGTGTTTGTAAAATTACGCTTAAGAATTGTGCATAAGCTGTTTTGCCTGAATAATATTAATAAGTATCATTTTTATAAATTACAGTATGCTACGATATATAATTGCTTAAAATTTTATGCAAATATATAGGAAACCTTCTGACGCTTACCATCAGGTGGGCCTGCTTGCTACAAACCACATAGCATAAATAAGTTTTGCAATCCGTACCTGATTTATGTTTTCAAAAATCAAATTTTATAATTTCGTAATAAGTAACATATTTAAATTTGAAAAGAAGCGTGTAATTACTATGCTTGCTACGAGTAAGTGATTGATTGGTTATGTAGTAATCTTCGCCATATAAGCTCGTTGGCTTCCGACAGGATGTTAAGTAATCTAATAGTATAACTAAGAGTAATTAATACGAAGACCAGTAGCGAAATATATTTGTAACAGGAAATTATTTTTGAAAAATTAATGCTGAAAATATTGATAGCAATTTGAATAATCTATTACAATAATTATAATATACTTGTTATACAAAATGATTAATATGGGCTGAAATTATATTCTGCATTTATTAGGTAGAAATAAATTAGTTTAAAATTAATTTCAATGTAGAGCAGTGTTTTATTTAGCCCTTTCTTAAACTTGCAATGAATAAATTATAACAAATATAAATCAAGAAAGGTACGAATGGTCAATCCACTAACCAGCAACATCACACTACGCAACAAAATATGATGTTTTAGATGTAGGAAAGGAAAAACTATTAATTATGATATGCAAAACTGTTTCTTCGCTAGGTACTTAGTAATATAAATTATTATTAATTTACAGCCAAAAATATACTGATATTTTAATGGAAAAACATATAATATGTCAATGGGTCAAAGGGGAAAGAAAATGATTTTTTTTCATAGACCATAATAACATTTTGATCAATAATTTTCCATTTCATTCTACGGTCGTACAAGAAATCTGTGATTTTCAAAAACTTGTCTGTTTATTTCTAATTCATGATTGCAAAACTGAAAATCAGTTGTTTAATCAGTGAACGCCTCACAATCTAACAGCCAGTGATAATGTTTAAATAGCATTTTCTAAAAATGTCACTGAAGAGGCCAGATTTCCATGCTGATAAGTGTGTTACGACCTTTACTCGTATGCCACCCATACATAAAAAATATCTATCTGAAGCCATTGTTAATTGGACATATGGGATACCTATTTAAAACAATTCTACTGTATGAATTGTGATTTACTTTCCCGTACATGTTAGTAAATTTATTTGGCTAATTATTTTCGAGGCGACTAATATCTTAAAGGGTGAATAACTATTTGTTACTTTAAAAAAAACTTGGCGGAGATTAAATATTTTGGCATCTCCGTGTATGTGGCCCTCTTACTGCAGCGCATGTAGTGCACTCCAGCACCAATCCCGCACATCTTCACGACAGTGGAGCCAATTAAACCTCTCTCTTACCTTTTATAGTATACTCTTAACGCCGAAATGACCTCCCGAAACACCATCGTATCATACGGTGAACCTGTAGACCTTAAATTTTTGGAACAACTTCTTGCAGGTCCCCATTTATATAAGATGAGCTTAAAATTGCAAGGATTTACAAAAAAATGGTTGCTACTTTAATGGTAAACTGGCGAACGAAATCATAGGCGAGGTACTATAAAAAATGACATGGCGACTATAGTATTAATATTGGGATAACAAACATTGTGTTATTGGCAAATATAGGCTTCCAAACGCGTAAAGCACTCAGCCTACACGGCTGTGATTAAGGTTTTTTTTACCTCTACCAGGCGGAGTTCACTGTTTTGGGCGAATAATGATCAATGCCAGTTTAAATTAAAACAAAGCTTAAAACTGATTATTATGCAGCTACCTTCTACTTAAAATTATCCTTCATTGTAGCTGCCAATCTGTTATTTTTGATACCCCCTTTATTTTTCTTAAAATAATTAATACAAATTATTTTGTCGCCGTGTTAAATACATGCCAATTTATTTCCTTAAATTTAGAAAATTGCATAGCTATTATTGAAGGATGTATTACATTTCACTTGGCTATAGCGCATTACTCTTATATTGGCCAACGTTTTCCAATCTTGAAACTGTGCCAAAGCGCTTACTGTTCTACTCAAAATTATCGACTCATCTAAATTACTAAGAAAGATCGTGTTGCACGATCACTATTAAGTAGCCACCAACACATAGCCGAAGCTGGCTCCAATAATTTTGACTGACAGTTTGTTTCCATCTCATGTCGAAACACGTTGCCTCATTCAGACCAGTTTTTAACACCTTAATGAATATAGAACAAGTTCTATATTAGGTGTGAAAGGCGTGACCTCTGCTAACCGTCATTATATTTCGCCGCGAAATTTAATCATGAACCGATGCGTTCATCTATGATTGAAGGCACGTTACCTAAATTAATTAGTAAAATAAATCTGTACGGTAGAATTCATTTATTCTGCGCGCGCTTTAGTGTCTTGGAAACGCTACTTTGAAATGACTCCTCCTATTTCGTTCAAAGATTGATGATAGTTCTTTTTGTTAGATGAAAGCAATTTATATGCAAGTACCAGCTACCAATGTAATAAGCACGTGATAGAGTTATGTATCGCATCACTTATAAAATGTTTTGCTATTTTCATCTTTACTTCTTTCGTTATTGTTTCCAAATATGGTTAAAAATCTGGAAACTAGTCACCGTAGTTGAATAAAACTTAGTTAAGTAAAGTGTGAGTTAACTCAAATGTATAGTTCAGGTCGCTCGTTGACTTTGAAATACTCCAAATTAATTCCTAATTTCCAAAGTCAAAGTCGAGAATTATACAAAATATGTATGATTATGTGCGACACATCACGTCTTCCATACTAGAATATTTTTTCCCCTATACCGATTTCTTCTTAGACGTTTTTAGTTAATAACTTCCTTATCTCTTAAAATTTCATAAGACTATCGATCGTTCGATAGCCATTTTCATTATGTATATTAATACTAGTTAGTTTTGTTATGTATAACTACAAAATGAAGATTCATAACGAGAACACATCTGATCCTATAGATTGGAAAGTAAAATACAAAAATAATTATTTTCATTTAAGGTCAAAGTTCATAAAACAGAAAATTAATAATACCAAAGCCAAGCTTCAACCGCTAGCGTGCATACCGCTGAAAATCAATACCCATCTCATAATGAAATGTCACCGCCTCGGCGGCCACGCGCCTCGGCGCTTACATTAAAAGCCTTTTATCAACAATCTTTAATTCAATTAAAGACCTCTCATCAGGTGGCTGAATACACATCGACCAGTTTTAAAAGACCTCATCAGAACGTCACCAGTTTCATCAGATCTGAATAAAATAACAGGGCTCACGTTATTTAATAGTGGACTGGACAATGCCGGCCTGGGGATTTCTGACGAAGGGCGAAAAAGAGCACTTCTCGAATAAGCTCCGGCTTAATGGACTATACGGTCCCCGAACACTTACGGGATTAATTAAAACCTAGCCCGGGTTAATGCAGGTAGTTTGAGCCTCAACTAAAACGAAAATTGGTTTTGAATAATGTATATTGTATTGGGCATAATTTAAGGAAAGTCCAAAAAGAGTCGTATGGTTTAAATAACTTTTTTATAAGTATAAACCGCAAAAAAACATGAAATAATGCAGCATAAACTAAAAGACTAAACAATCAAATACAGAACCTATATTTATTGTAGAGAAGGTAAAACTTAGAAGTTCCCGTCTTGCATTGATGTATATGGGTACTTACGTTTATATATAGTTGTGTGTAAAAATAAGTTTACAAACCGTAATTTATATGATAAATTTAAAATTACTGAACATCGACTAGAACAGTTAACTGCCACGTGCAAGAAGGACAAAACTAATGTTATAAAGAGAAAACATTTATGTACATGTTTGTAACGAGCAAGTTCAAAAACTATGGGACCGATTACAAAAATTCTTTCACCATTAGAATTTTATACTATTCCTAAGTGACATAAGTTATAGGTATTTGATCAAGGAGCTTATACTAAGAATGGAGTCATTAGTCAAATTAACAAAGTGAGGGCAAAAATTTTGACAATACTTGACATTTCAAATTTCACATTTCTCTTTCTAGAAATTGTCGTCATCTCTTTCTAAACACGACTACATAGAAACAAGATTTCCCCAGTATTTCGCCATCTTTCTAAAACAAAAGTAGAAAAGTAGCTAAAAACTTAACATATTGTATTCAATTATCAGTATTTATTATCAATGAAAGAAATAAATATAATATATTTACTTTTAATGTTTAGGTTTGTATTTTATTTTGAAAATCATCATTGTGATTCTTTCAATAACTTATGGGAAATGAAAGGATTTATGTAATGGCAGCACTCGCTTCATGTGTCAATGTCCCGAAATCTCAACATGACATAAATTGTCGTAATTGACGTATTCATAAATATCGACTCGCGATTTTGGTACGGCTTTTTACTTTAAAATAAGGATAAATAGTGCAAAATGGTAAACAAATACATATTTCGAGCTGGTAGAAGTGAGTAGTATTGAGGATGCAGTGTGAATTTCACTCGTAAGTGTCATAATTGCATATAATATTGTTCAATCTATAAATTTCATTTTTCACCCGTAATTCCAGATTATTAGCGTTATTTTGCAAAACTCCATAAGAGGGAGAAATTTCTGATACTCGCATTTAATCCTATCTTAGAGTTTAATGAATTTTTGCACATAATTTACTTATTCAAATATTTGTAAACAAATGACTAGGGTGACTAGGATTTCCGGAATTATAAGGAAATAATATCCCTTTCTATCCATTCCTTTTATAAATGGCAATCAAAATTGATAGATTATTTTATTTAATTCTTTGAAATAACTGTTACATAGATAAAATACATAAATAGTTTTACCCATTTTTAGTTCGAAATGTTTATTTACAAATAAAATATGTAATTTGTGTAATGTAAATTATTTTATTTGAGAAAAAGATAATGAGAGTATTGATTGGATTGTACTAGTGTAATAATGTTTATCATTCACATTTGCATGTACTAACATGCAACGCAGATACATTGCATACAGACAGACAGTATTAATAAAATTGTGGCTGCGCTCTTCTGCACTTGTAATCAAATAGCATATTAAAATCTATCAAATGATAGTTTTTAATATGCTATTTGATTACAAGTTAAAAGTGTACATAAATATTTATATACACTTTTAACTTGTATACATAAAATTTTCTTTTCTTTTTAGATTTCCGAAGCAACGGACCATATGGTTGTCTATTGTGCCTTTAAAAACAAAATTTTAATAAAGTTCGAAAATATGTAGCTTCCAATTTCAAGACACCGACACTTTCAAGGCAACTGCTTATGTCAAACTTCAAGCCCTTTTTTCAATAAAACCACTACTCAATCACTTTTCAAAGGCAACCCTTGAATTGGTTAGTAAAAATTTTCTTGATAATATACAGTTAATACAGAGAGCTAAAATGTTTGGGGAAATAATTTTAAGGGCATCAGGCATCATCAATTATTGAATAAACAATGACTCAATTGAATTTTAACATTCTGCATAGTCACAAAAATGGCGTATGACGCAAAAATGAGAAACCAGGATTTCCGAAGTAATTAGTCTATTGTCACCAACAATTCATTTATCGATGTTTAGAGTAGGTTAAATAAAGCGTAAGAAATATACATTCGAATTAAGTTAATATAGTATGAATAATTTCTAATCTAGTCCGTTACACTTTTATCTTGATTATGCTATGCCCAAATGGGCAACATGATGTGCTGGTGTTGTTTGTGAACATCTGTTATTTACATTCATGAATGCAATAAATTATTTGATTTGATTTGAATTATATTTACAAGTTTTGTTTGCCTAATCTTCTTTTTATATACCGATAAATGTCGAATCGAAACTGACGAGTTGGGTCGATTTTATTGCACGTAAGTGTAGATAACGGTCATTTTTATCAATATAAATTAATAGCTTTAGATATTTTTATAAATAAACTTAAATAAATATGTAATAACCGTGACTCGCAAACAAATATTCGTGTTCCTCGCACAAATATTTGCCGGAACCAGGATTCAAACCCGAACGGCTTCATGTGTAGGTAGCTATACTGACCACTCCACCATGACGGCGTCAAAAAGTTGTTCATATTGATGGCCTAAAACACCCCAAATATTACATATAATGTAGGCTGTAACATGTAGGGTACCATGTTTAAGTACCCTTCATGTTACAGCCTGTATTATACTAAAAACCAAGTGCTACTAAACTTACTTTTAGCCGATTTGTAGCCAGTAGCTGTTACTAATGTAACTAATTCACGGAAAGTTACTAGAGCTAACAATTTCTTCTGTTGTATAAAAACCGCACTTCGGCTTTCAGCCGTAATATCTATCAATATAAAGAAAGTCTGGTAGTAAGTTGGTAAGTTGCGCATCATTATGGCTCTATTATCATTACTTAATAACGGCTAGATCGGTATACCGCACAATATATTTTTATAGCATTGCTAACCGGAAAACCTTAAATGTATGCTTAGCACCTAAAAAAAAGAACAATTTAATGTCTATGAGTTGACGTGACATGAGATAAGCTATATAATAAACTGTAACGTGCCTCTTAAAATCAAGAGTCACAGAAGCGATAAATCCTCGTATTTCGGTTGCTGATTTTTTTCCTGGGAGCCGAAAATAGATAACATTACCGTGCTAAAGGGCACTCAGGAAAAAAAGTTTAAAGTAATTATTATGAATTTTAATTCTTTGTCATGGAAAACTCAAAACTCAAATTATTTTCAACTTGTGGTTTTATTAACGTAACGAAATTCAAGTGTAACGTTACACATACATATTTTACCGACCTACATAAATAATTTTTTTTTAATTAAATCAGATTACACTATTTATAAATATTACATAAATTAAGATATAAAGGAAGCTCATCTAATTTAAATATTTCTTTAGAGTTCGCCTCCTAAATTTATCAACAGGTTTTAGCGCTCCATATCAACGTTAATAAGCTACATTTTAGTGACCGTACGACTGTTGCGGGCAATCTCCGATAGATTGCGCCTGCGTCGCCGGGCAGTCTCGATCTTGTCAGGAATCGCATACAAAGGCTTGGTGATTCGGTCTTGCGCTTGCGTGGTTCGCTAAGTAAATTGAGCACCGACAAGACCTACCTAATACTAATTAACTAATTTGATAATCGTGTGCAATAATAGTTATTTATTTAATGTGTTTAACCCCTAATTGGGGTCCAAGATTAGGCTAAGGTAGCCGCTGTCGCCTCCGCTACTTCACTTCCGCCCAGGGCTGGACTTACAGTGAGCAGCAGTACAAGCCGCCCTAACTCGTCCCACCGAGCGACCCTCACCGAGACCATTTCCGGCTACCACCAGGGGAGTACACGCTATTGGGCATTATACCACCATTTAATAAATTGTTCTGCACGGAGCTCTCGTGTCTCATTTAACTCCCTATATCTTAGGACCGTGGGAGCACGTGAGACCTTACCCGTGGCACAAGACTGTCCGTGATTAATTTGTGCTACAGGCACCCTACTAGAAAGAGACAGAGCCTCTCTAGAATTGTCAAGAAATGTCAAGTGTTGTCAAAACTTTTGCCCTCACTTTGTTCATTTGTCTAATGACTCCATTCTATAGGTAAAATATAAGCTCCTTGGTATTTGATATAAAAAAAAACTCCACACGATGTCGCGGGTCGAGCGCTAGTTTTAAATAAAGGACAATGTCCATTTCTGGCCATTTGTGAACACCGTTATACACAAAAAGTAATTTTATCAATAATTTTATTTTAATTTTTTTAAAGTATAACGTAACGTAAGTTAGTGCAAATGTGAACTTCTACAATATGTTATTCAAATAGAATTTTATTTGGATTACACTTTCTCCGCCATTTAATTCCTACTAGTGCTGTAAAACATAATTGTAAAATCAAGACAATCGATTGATTCAGCAAATTCACAGTCTTTTTTAATAATTTCCGAAGAATTCGGAATTTACTTTTGAAGATTTAGGATCATTTAGAACATAATGTTAATTAATTTACTCTTTCAACATTTTTTACAATATCAAATTAAAACATAAAAACATAATCAATTTCCAAAAGAATAGATTGTGATTTTTTAAATGACAAAACACAACACTATGCCATGTCTGACTGAATGTCAAAAAAACGTCACTTCCTTTGTTTGGTTCGCTTTTTTTAATTTCTTCTGCATAAAAGGGAAAGCAAAGGGATCTAGCCTATACAGTCATGATTTCGGTAATTTTCTTCTTTCAATTTGGCATTAAAATAATTATTATGGGTGTCACACATTTTAATGAATCTCGGAAATGATTGTTGGAGAGTGTATTTTGTGGAATTCCACGGAAATCTTATTAAATATATTGTTTTATTTCTTTCATAACTTATATTACTCAATTAACAAAATATACATAAATATACATTTTGATACTATTATATGTATAAATTCTTTCTTTTTATGATATAAGCTGATTATCTTATTACTTATTATTACTGGAAAAGTCTGTTCACGAGTGGCCAAAGTCTCTATAGAAAGTGGACATTCTCCTTTACTAAAGACAAACGTCATAGTTTGCTTTTCCTGCTGTAAAGAACATGAATTATAAAACAATGGTTGTAAACTAATAAAATGTTGTATAGTAACGTAAGAAAATAGAATCTAGGTAAAAAGAGTTTTTTTCTAGCCGTGCAAAGAAAGAAGTCTCATCTCACATATCGATTTAACCTTTCAAATTTTCAGGAAAATCTCTTGTTTTGTCAGATATAAGTAACATCATTACATATAACTCAAAGAATCATACCTACATTATTGATTAAAATATTTCTTTTCTATTTTCTTAATTAATGGCGTGGCGTCGCATTAAGCGTAAGCATTTTGCCAATGTCAAGTGAAAAAGTAACTAAAGTAACAAAAATTGTACGGTTGATTTAGGTTAAAAATGGAGTCTCTCAACACGTGTTTTTACAACAAGAACTCGAGAGAACCTCCTATTCCTTTTCTTGTGAAATGAAGTGACATGTGAATTTTTAATAGAATCAATAAACGTATTCAACAACTATAGTAACACGCGAACATGCGAAAGCTTACATAAGTAATGTAAATAAAAGGCTCCCCTTTAATGATCCCATTTCTCTTCTTCCATCATCCCTCACAATTCGTCACGCGTCCATTTTGACTCTTGCTACTGATGTCCCCAATGTTCCCCAAGGCTTCGGCCCCTCAGAGAAGTGTTGATTGGACTGCTCCACTGGATTACAGAGGGTGGATGACCACTCGGCCGCAGGGAATTACGGCATTAACACTGGAATCTACACGGGTACGTGTGACGGGAATTATAGGAATCGATCAAATTAATTTCCAGTGTTGTTCGAAAAATCTGATGTTTAATATGTTCTTTGATTAAAACTAAAAAAGTATATTGAGGCTATTTCAATAAATGGCTTTCGGTGGGAGTACTATGAAAGCGATCTGTTACAGCCTAGTCTCATAAACGCTAAAAATAAGTTTTTATGAACTTTCAATAAAAAAACATATTTATAGCTATTATAGCAGATAAATCTGCGATAAACCTTTGAACATCAAATTGTGATTGCGATTACACAATGTTGATTTAACATATTGACCTCTGATGATATCTATTAATTCATCATTACTTTATGCAAGCTATGGTGTTCCCTACATCATTGTTTGCCGACTTCTCCGCCAGCTGATAAAAATAATTATTTCAATAAAATTATTATTTTTGTCCCAAAGTGGGGTAGAGGTTTTTGGCAATTAATTGATTACAGAAATTCTATTTAAAGAAATAATCTTTTTTTGTCTTTAGTTGTTAGCATGTTTATTTGGGTAGTTACGAATATGTTATATTATTTTTAATCCTAATCTAACAGCTCATCATCATAACAAAACGATTTATAATTTTATTTTAATCTAGTTTATAAAAGAAATACATCAAAGATACATTAAGTACCTACTAATTGAAGTCAAGATTAGATCACTTACCTAGCATCGTAGCTGGTAATCAGTCATAAAGAAAGATTTTTTTTTTGTAGAACTGCTATTACAATCAATACTATTTTAGCGACTATTAAGTAATAATTTAATAAAACTCACGTGTTAATATGCATAGCATCAAAAAAAAAAAAAAAAAATTAATTCCAAAAAGATCATTGTATGCTTTAAATTTAAGGGTACATTTTTTTTAAAAAGGCATTCAATTATTTTTGATAACAAAAGAAGAACATATGACTATTTTGTTAAAACTTTTTATTAATCTTGGTCACTGATGAATGATACAAGATATTACAAAACCCTACTTGGACAAAATATTTTTGGCAGAAAAGGAATGACAGGAGATGTCATCAATACCCCTCAATCCCACGTCAAAAATAAAACGAAATCGTTTTAAGAAACAAATCGATTAATTTTATTCGATACGGCCGCCAACAGATCGATTCATTTTACGTACATCGATATTTTTGTATTTGACTGAGATAGTTTATGGCGCGTGAAATTGTTCTTTCAATGTTATCAGACAGACGCTGGCGAGGATTTTCCATTTTCACAGCGACAATACAATTCAGTTTAGACGTTTCTAGTTAATGATGTTGTTGGTGTGAATCTCACAGTCTTTTTCTAAATTTTTAACGATTTTTGTTGGGCCTCCTTTTGATAAATTCGTAAAAAATTACATGGTGGGAATTTTTGCGATGAAAAAATTTCTTTCATGATACCTATATAATGCTTTTAGTTGATTTACTATTTATATCTACTTATTAAGACAAATTTGGGTTTTTTATTTCTGTCTGAAATTTCACCACAAAATAAGCCCACATTAAGTCACTTTGACTTAATGTGGGCTTATTTTGTGGTGAAATTTCACTTGTCCTAATTGAATATTCGTAATTACTCAATCTTAACTTATATTATATATGGGTCTATTGCTTTTCAAAATAAATCCCTTATTATCTTTAGTAATGAATCCTAACTTTGATTTTATAAACGCGAATGTGAGTTTGATTGTTTGTAATGCTTTCACGTCTAAACCACTAAACCGATATAAAAAAATCCTTTCACTAATAATAAGTTACATTATCAGCCAGTATCATAGGATATTTTTTAAAAATTAGAGATGATCGCGAGCGAAGCCGCGTGTATATAGTAATTAGAACTTAAAATATCCATTGTACTATTTAATCTATGAAATAGATTACTTATTTTTTTGTTTCAAGTTCCAACAACCCTTTTAAAAGGGCAAACTAGTTTATTCGCCTTAGAGGAACAACAACTAATATTTATACGATTTGCTAACGTATTATTTTATCACGAGTAATGTTGAAATTTTATTACAAAATATTTAGAAAATATCTGATCTTTATTCACCTCTAAGTCAAATACGAAGATAGTTAGTTCAAGGGAATAGGTGCCGTGAGAGCCATCCTTGTCTTGCAAACCTACAGACAATTAAAAAAATGTATAAAAAATAAAAACTGCTGCCCTCTGCAAATATAAATCTCTAGCAGATAAGATGGTAGCAAATAATTATAAGTACCTAATTAAGAATGGGATGTATGAAAGGATGTCAAAGTAAGTAAACCAGAATAAAAGTGCAAGAACTAGTATTAGTACCTACTACCAAGACTCTGTTCCTAAGGGAGATAAGAGTAAAGTGAAGATGAATAAAACAACCTACAATGTAACAAATAAGAGTGCATGAGGTACCTTGCTTGTTTGCAGTTTTTAATAACTTGAAATTTTGTATATACAATTTTGTGATGAACTTAGCATTTGTAAATTTGCATGCCAAATCTATAAGGCAGTATATGGTGGAACTAAACACATAATTATGCAAAAACTCTGTATAACCCATATTACGCAAATAAATGATTTGATTTGATTTGCTTTTATTTCTGTCTAACCTTCTGATAGTGTTATCGCATGTCTTTAAAATGGTGTAGGTTAAAACTATCTAAACACCATCTAACTCCATTCAGCGGTATTTCGTCACAAATATATATTTGGCATTTAAAAACATGTTTTTATACTATAATTTAAACAACTTTTTTTATTTTGTTTTATTTGCGAATACTATGAATTGTACATTAAAGTTCTAGTAAGAATGCCCACATACTATTAACAGGTAGTGAATGTATGATTCACTACATATTCTACCCATTGCTAATTAAGAAAAAAAGCATGCATATCTACACAATTACGTTAGCGATATAAAAAAAATCAATAGATCACATAATCATTCAATATTTGACAAAGTTAAGCTATTGCTTTTGGAGGTGTATTTAATATTGCAACATTACATATCTTCACACAGTTTATGAAGAAAAAAGTCGAGAGCTCAATTTTGCGAAAGTGACAGCTCTATAAATATTTCTCAATGTAAAATATTTCGACCGCACCGAAAATAAAATCTTTCATAGCTTTTATTTATAGACACATAAACAAACCGCTTGTTAATGAACTGAGCTGAATGTGATATTTTGTAATTCTGCGATTATATTTAGGGAGCGGTTCGTTTTCATGATAAATAGTCTTCGTTGTCACTTGGCCCGACGTCACGGCAGCCATGCTTAGATGCACAAGGAAATAGCCGGGAATTCTTTGAATAGGTTCAAAGATATTATTTCTAAATTTTAAACTTCAACATCATGCAAAAAGCTATTTGAAGGACTGGTAGGATTTTTGCTTCACTTTAAAAGTCAATCTTTAATAAATTTGGAATTTTATATTAGAATTAGCACTTTAGTTTAAAATGTTGCAATTTTTAAGGTCGCACGCAACTCTTGTAAAAGTCGTAGGCGATTCTCATTCAACCCAGTTTAATTTTTTAACTCATTAGCACCTCTTTTTATGTAGGTAACCAGGATCGCAAAAACTTAATAAAAAAAAATTAATTGAATAATATTTCATAAAGAACAAACCAGTCTTGAGCAAGAGTGTCTGAAATATAGTACTCTTATTACGGAACCTGTTGTTCCCAGAAATGACTTTGTATTCATGAACATTATGAACCTACTTCTAATGAGTACGCAGGCAACTTAAATTAACTATGTATCTGTTAACTAGGCACAATTTATTACTCTATAGGTTCAAAGTTCTGCTTGATATTGTGTTTCCTTACGTCAACTTTGCGTGTTAGACTATAGTTGCTAATTAGCTACCGGTAGCAAAACAACGTGTATTAATGCCCATGAACCAATCACCTCCCTTTAGAAGCTTTTTGTGTCGCAAGCAAGCATTCAAGAGAGCCATTTGACCTACATCCTTCAATCATCTAGTGAGTTAGGGTTCCTTGAGAATGGTCTTACATTCAGGCAGTTGAGTACTAACCAAATTAACACTTATACAAAAATCTTGACATTTACACGTGTCGGTTAATAAATAGTGTATGTATTATGTATGTAGTATTTTTATTTCACGAACGCTTGAGTCATCATTACGTCAGCCGAGAGACGCTCATTGTTGGAAATAGGCCTCCCCCAAGGATCTCCGAGCCAATTGGTCCTGCGCTGCCCGTATCCAGCAGCTTTCCGCGACTTTTACCACATTGTCGATCCACCTTGTGGCCTACCAATGCTTCGTCTCCCGGTACGCGGCCGCCATTCGAGAACCTTTCGACCCAACGACCGCAAGTCCTCCTCGCAATGTGCCCTGTACACTCCACATAAGGTTCGCAATTCTTTGGGTTATGTCGGTTGCCTGAGTTTTCCTGCGGATGATTTCTGGTCCATATAGCGGTCACGTTTCAGTTCCATAAGTCATCACTGACAAAATACAAATACAAATACTAAATATTTTCATCTTAGTTTTCGCCAATGCCGGTACTGAGCGCAACATTGAAACACAAAGCAAACACAAATTTGTGCTTCCTGCTGATGGGACAGTGGACCTCTGGATCGAATTCTAGTAGCCCAACCTTACAGTAAGGTAGTTAAGAACAATGAGAATGAAGAAGCATAAGTTATATAACTTTACCTAAAAACATCGAAGTTTAATATATACGGATCCCTGCATAAAATAACTGTGCTTAGCGCTTGGCCATTTTATTTATTCGTATCGTATCGTGCTGCTTGAAAAATGGCCAAATGAAAAACAGTGGTGTTTCTGGAGACAAAAGGCGGGCGTGGGCGATTTGAATGTTAAGACGATCATTAGTGCGCTATTGTCGAAAATGCCATGCCGTCCACTGGTACTCAAACTTCTCTCTGAATGCGTCTGGTTGAAGTTTCATTTCAACTCCTAACAATAGCACCTTTTGATTAAGCCCAGTCGAACTATTGTTCTTGAAGTTCATTATTTTAGAATCAATGAATCGGTATTTAATTCTCTTTTACATTCTACTTCACTTGCGCTCAGTGTTTATGTAAGTTTGGATGTATCGGTAAAATTTGAAAGTGCCAATTAAATTTATGTTATTACAAAATTTGTTTATAAAACTTTTACTATGAACTGTTTATAACAAGTTTATTTAATCGTAAAATAGCGAAAATTTTAAAAGGAGAAATATTGTTTATCTTCGAAATAATTCAGGATAGAAAGATACTTACCTAATTAAGTTAATAAGCATGATCAATTTGGCGTCTTATTTCCTAGCGTTTTATACAGTAACACCGCGCAAATTTATGAAATTAAAAAGAAAATCAATGTACCTATTGCAAGCAGATGTGAGGGGTAAGGATGCGTTGTAAAAAAAAACTTTTGTTCTGATAAAGACTAATATTTTGAAAAAAGTACTACAACAATGTATGAGCAACTCGAAGAAGTCTTGCAAAGGCTTACACTCACAATGCTTATTTAGTTTTTTATGAAGTAGTTTTATATCAAATATCAAAGTTTAAGTAATTTACTAAAGAATTAGATTATTTAAATAAAAATACTAAATATTTTTTATTGATCACCAAAGTAGCTGCCACTGCTACAATATAAACTCACTAAACTAAAATTAACGAAGACTTATTTATCAAAAAATAAAGTTTGAGAAGCGGTAACAGTTTGCCATTACTGTATCGACGTAGGAAAATAGTCACTGACCTACAAAAGCGTGTGACTTGCAAAAAGTTCGTCAAGACCACCTATGTACCGCCATAAATAACTAAATTGGAACAGAACAGTAGTCACAGATTCGCAAAAGGGTTATTGTTGAAGCCATAAATCAACCCGTACTGCATTGAAGACTAATCGTTATTTTCGAAGAAACTGAAGTTTTTTCGCTGCATGCAAATTTTTGTTCATTTCGTTGCATGTAACTTTTGCATTGTTTATCATTAGACGTCTGGAGCTAGACATAATTTAAGTAGTGGAATTTGTTAGCGCATGTCAAAGCTCCTAATTTATGTTGATTTTTCAGATATTTAATATACCATATCATAAATACATGACATAACACCATTTTATTTTTAAAAGATTTGCGTGGTTTTATCTTAATTTTATTTAATTTGTTTATTTTCGTAAAATAAGGTGTTTAAGTCTCGTGTGAAATATATCCAAACTTTTTTTGTACATACATCCACAGATATCGGAATACATCCATCAAGGAGGCATTTGCGTAGAACATTCTTATCTAGGTTCATAAGTTTGGGATACGAATATCAATATACTCGTCCAATATTCAAACCACATACATGTTTTGTTACTCAACTCAATAAAATAGTACATGCTATATTTTATCATTGTAGTGTTATTTAATACAACGAAATTCAATTTTACCCATTTTCAAAATTAAATTAAGCAAAACAAGTCTGCGTCTTCTCTGTGCTAGAGCGGTAAAGTATTCTTCTGTTGAATTTTATGTTGTGGTGCTAAAAACTACTAACTTATGAATTTTCAAATGTATAAAGAAAAATTTAGTAAGAAAAAAAATATATACCTATTCCATTTCGCTGCCTAAGATTGATAAAAATAGGTTAACATTTTCGTTATCAAGAAATCTCCATGGGAAAAAGTTGTGCACATAAAAAAAGTTTAATAATAAAATTACTATCGAACCCCATATGGCGCGGATGCCGTTAACTACCGTTCGATACTCCCCAAGTGAGTCAGCGAGTTAACCCTTGTTCCGCTAACAATGTTACAATGCTTAATCATTGTACAGCGTCAGCTGAAGGCTGCATCAATTTGGGCTGTAAACTAAACCTAACCTAGCCTTTCAATTTTAAATGGGTCAAAGAAATAAATTTATATTTTCTTTTTACGTGCCTACAGCTAAAGAAGCTTTAAATTATCACATTTACGGCCAGTTACAACAAGTTTTATGATTTTAAATTTTGCAGAAAGTAACATAAACGTCAACTTATTTCATAGGAATGGGTTGTTCCATTTTTAAATGTGCTAATTTTTTACGAAATTGTAAAAAGTATAACTTGGTGCAACCGGTCGTTAATATGTTTCTTTGAATAAACCATTGCTGTTTTCTTTATCAAAATAAACAGTAGCAGCGTAAAGTATACCAACACTACTCAGGGGCATTCGATCCAGGTTCGTAACTGAGATTTTGTAACCAGCTACGAACACTGGGTATCGTAAAAGGCGACAAAGAGAATAAAGAATTCAACCAAATCTTCCTTATGTTTATCGAGAAGAAAGAAAGAAAAAAACGAGTTACACTGATCCTAAATAAAAATGGTAGCAAAGCAGGCTTACATGTGTAAGTTGGGTGAACGTTTTTGATTATTTCTAGCTTTAGAACGCGTCTTCGCTCGCGTTGGGACCCTTCAAGTTTCATTTTCCTAAGACGAATAACCTATTAACCATCTTAAACACTTCACTTAACTTTATACCATATCAACATCATGTAAGCGATTATTCGTGAATTTATTCCGGATTTTACTTAACTGGGATTTCTCACATGTGTTAGGTACTGTATCTTATGTTGGTAATCCAATTAAAAGAAACAAACTCACTTCCACATTTAAAGTAATACAAGTGGCCACTGGCGCATCGGTAATTAGGCCCATAAGTAAAGAGTTTGATTTACGTAAAGTGCATGAATTTCATTTAATTTTTACCAAAAAAATCCAAACGTATTCAAAAATATTATATTGTAATTATTAAGTTCAAAATTCAAGTCTTCAAGAAGAACATCTCCATATTACAACATGTTGGTTTTCAGGCTTATACCATTGAAGTTTCCATATCGAAATCCCAATGCAACATTGCACAGCGAACTTTTAATCAAGTCCTGGAGAAACGATTTACTAGTGTCACAGAATAAAAGCCTGACCACACAGACTGGACAAGTTTAAAATTAATGGAATAATATTTGTGTTTTAAATTTTCATAACTTTGAAAAGTTTCACCTCCTTTGTAAATACCAATTTTTACGAGACGACATTTTTGAATCAGCCCACTGTGTCATTTTATAGTTCTCGTTGGTTGGCAGTCGGTGAGCAGTACCAATGCAGTTCGACCAACTGCATTTGAACTGCAACACAATATTAATTGAACGCACATTTCACAATTTCTCTTTCTCTTGACTTTACGAGCATGACTAGGAAAGAAAAGAAACAGCTTCGTCAAATCACTTATTAATGCATTTACAAACACATGTACAAATTTCAGCGTATCCTAGATACCTTGAAGTTCAAATGCAGTTCAGATGTCCAACTGCATTAGCACTGCACACCGACCGTGCAGCCAGTTTGCAGTATTCGGCAGTTGAAATGCAGTTGGTCTGTCCAGAACCTCTTTTAAGATCATTAGCGTGATAATATGTATGTATACGTATGTGTTTCTACGCAATATGGTAAACGCATAGATTCATTATTACTGACGTTTATAGATTGGCAATGAATCGAATAGGGTGAGACTAAAAAAATACACCGATGTGTGCGTGATGCGCATGTGTGAATGAAAAATAGTACTGCAGGCTGACAGTTGCTGTCTTTTCTACGTGATTGACAGGCCTCCTTAGGCCATTGCGTGTACGTGAAATGGTCTCGTCTATCTATCTCGCTCTAATATACGCATTAGTATGCTCTTTCTCTTTTACATTGCCGATCTACAGTTTCCTATATCTATGGGAAAACGTGATAAAAGATGTACTCGTTGTGTTTTACAACTTGCTATTTCAGGCAGATTATTTTTTTCTTACAACAGCCGTGACGCATTTTAGCGACGAGTTAGTATCATTAAAATTTATAATAGTATATTTGGCATGTATCTATATTGAAGGTGTAACTGTAGATAATAATTATACAGGATGGAAAAAAGACCGTTCCGAAAAGTTCCCTTAATATTGCTGATGGCAAAGTTTTCTGAAAGGAAACATTCCTTTATTTTCAAAAATAAGTAATCTATGGATCATTAATAATATCCAGGCGCAATTGATTTTAATTGTCTTGTGGTATGCAGAACTGCATTTAAATATTTTTGAAACTAAACGAATGTTTTCTGTCAGTAAATATGCCATCAGCAATATTAAGCGTGCTTTTCCTCGAACCACGATCTCTTTTTTCCACCCTCTAATTTTTTTTTGTCTTCGGAAAGTGCATAACGAAAGAGTTACTGGTTCTCCGCTATGGTCCTATGGTCTGATATGATCTTCGCCTGCTTAAAAACTCGGTGATGCCTTTTAAATAATAAATTTTAAAACTTTAAGGCCATCACTAATAGCCAGTAGAAAAATATTTTTTAGATATTTTATTTTGTAGGTACATAATGGTCATAAAACGTCTACCTATCTGCGGTTGTGTGTTCTGAGGTCGTGGTGCGCCCGCAGTCGTCGGCCGGCGCCCGCCGTCAGCTCACCATTAATCACGAGTTATAGTTGCACGGTCTGCACACCGCGTTCTTGCCTGCGGTGTGCGCTACAAATTGTGTATATTTTGTCGGTACATACTATGAAATGTATATGACATTTATGTAATAGCTACCTGGGAACTAATATATTGCATAGGAGCCAATTTTGGACTAATGCTGTCACATATTTTGCAAGTTAACGTTGCTTTGATATAATGTATCATTCAACTTTAGGCGGACTGCCGTAGCCTCTTAGCACAGAAAACCTTTGAGTTAAAAGTGATAGGATCTTGCATGAGCTTTGTTCTAGTACGTGATAGTTTTCCATTGCAACATTTTCTTCATATTCAAAGAAAAAGATGTGATATCTTTTTCTTTGAATATGAAGAAAATGTAGTATTGCCGAACTTTTAGATATGTCGCATTTTTATATGGCATAGGCTCCATGTTGCCGTCTTCTCTTATATGTTCCTAGGTTCCCTTCTCTTATATGTTGGTGGAGGAGTACGGCGCGTTATCCCACTACGGTTAAAGGGACTGCTGTCCGACATCTTAAATCGCTAAAGTTTTAATTTCTTTATCCATCACTTTACTTTTCACTTATTAAAAATGTTCTTAGTATGCTTAACTACAAACTAGGTCACTATTAAATATTAATTAATTTACGCAATTTTATTCATTACATCTATGAGCACGTCTGAACGTATTGATAGCTTGACAAATGACATTATTACAATTGTGTACTTGATTAACTCCGTCATGTTGTTATTTGCTTTTCCGTTCCTTTGTGCATATATAAAAGTATAACCCATTTTCCTATTATAAAATTCGTTCTTTTATTTCACTAGGATATACCGCAGCTCATCGTTCATATAAGCTCTCCACTTCATTTAGCTATCAGCTATTTTGGGGCTACGGAAGGCTAGAGCTTGGAATATATTCTAACATTGGCAATAGACAAGTATGTTGCAAGCGCTTCTAAGTGGTCGTGGTTGTATAGAAGTTGGCACTGGTACACACTCTCACATTTTTAATCCTGACAAACCGTTGCTGTAGTACTGAAACGCAATTAAATGAAAATTAATAGCAACGATAAATTGACTGAAATCATTTTACTTATATTATTTAGTAGTTGGAGAGTCCTTTACAGTATTATATTATCTGTGGTAGTATGTAATATTCAGTTATTTTCATGTCTAATATTTACCTACCATAAAACTATTTGATAAATTATCGACAAAATTTCCTTCTTAATATGTAGTCGCATAAAGCTATACATTTGTGGAAACCCTAATAAGATTACTAGGTATAAGAAGTTGGATAGCGAAATGGCGAAAATATCAGGGAAAGTAACGAAAAACATCAGGAAATCGTACTCAGCTGACGTATCTTGAACTCGCGACAATTCATCTGCCGCTCTCGTTAATATATAGAAAACATAAGTTCGGGAGCTCAGCTTCACTGGTTATATGGTATCAAAGACATCCGTTTTAGTAGGAAACATTTTCTTGTAAGGCAATGTGTCTTCGGAGTTTTTTTGCTGACTGAGAATTAGGTATTGTTTATAAAACCTTCTGTGCCAAGAGTAAAGACTGACTGATTATCTTAATGGTAAGGCTATATAAATACTTACCTACATTTTACGAAAACGCAGTGAAAATTTACAATTAATTTGGTTTGAATAATATGTCATACCTACTACTTAGTTATTTGCATAATGTATTATACTAGCTGACCCGCCAAACGTTGTTGTACTATTTAAATATTATTATTTTGAGCGGTATGCAATATACTTTGCAACCTATTTTCATACCTACCAATTATACACAAAAACTTTCATCAAAATCGGTCGAAACGTTCCGGAGGAGTGCGGTCACAAACACCGTGCCAAGAGATTTTCATACCTATACTAGCTGACTCGGCAAACGTTGTTCTATAATAAATATTTTTTCTTTTTAGTGGTATGAAATATTCAAGTATATTTCATATCGCTATTCTCAAATTTATCAATAATACACAAAAAAAATCATAAAATCGGTCGAGCCGTTTGGAAGGAGTGCAAACACAAACACCGTGACACGAGATATTTATATAGGCATTAGTTAGATAATAAAATAATTGTAGTCTAAAACGATCTATAAATTATTTTTTAAATATAGATTGTAATTATTGTTTAGTACGTACTAACTATACTTAGTTATATTTTATATCTTTTTATGTGGAAAACAGATGAACTTAACTGCGTCAGTGATATTTCTGTTTCGAGTCTCCAGGAAGCTCAAGCTAGAAGATACTTTTCGCCATTACTATATGCTTGGCCTTCATCTCGCATTTATTTCTTCTTCTTTTAAGTTTATGGCGTTCGCGACACATAAAGATTACGCATATTGCCATTTATTTCGAGTGGAAATTGACATAAAGTAATAAAAAAATGTACAGTAGATTGAGTTATAAATGGAGTCTCTGAACACGAGTTCTTGCAACCAGAACTCGGGAGAAACTCCCACATTTACTAGAACGCAATGGCAAGATGAGATTAACATTTGTGTCATCCTAGATATACGCTAGAAGTTCTAGAAACCTATTTTAAGGACATTTGCATACATCACTTGTCATGTAGGAGAAATTTTGGCAGATGGGTGTCGTGTTACGTTACTTCCACGGAAATTTTTATTTTATAGTCCACAAATAAATACCTAATGCATTTTTTTGTGCATAAAACGGTTTGTGACGATTCCAATCTTACTTTTACTCTTTAAATGTCACCCCTATTAAAATAAATTGACCGTTAAATTCAAGCAGAATACGTAGTGTAAATGAAGTACCAACGTGTACAAATGAACTATTAACAATAATGTTTACCCTCTCCATTTGCTACGCCTCTGCCGATTGCGCCTGTTTAAAAATCGCATAAGGTATTCTTAATTAATAACCTCAAGGAGTCCTTTCAAAGAAATGGTCGGAACATTTCAAACGTAAATGGTATGAATAATAGTTTTAAATGTATTTGAATAAGCAGTTCATTAATTATGTGCCCGGGTATAATAGTAATTTTTGACGTTGCCCTTCCTGCTTTCAATGCCTCGGTTCAGTTACACAATTTTTTCGAAAGCGCTTAGTTGGGAATCACTCGAAAGTGTTGGAGGTACGCGACATATTTCTCGTATCCGTTTTACTTTAATACGTACCTACAGATATTTCGGGTAATGCTAGACTGAACTTAAGTTTACTTGGGTATAATTATCTTACGGCTAAAGTCAGAATTATAAATAAAATTAAGTTTAGACCCTGGTAAATTCAGGTTTACTTCATCTTCTGGCACTACTCGTAACATAGATATTCCAATGTAACTGTTGATATGATAAATATTCGTAAAAGTTTTAGAGTCCGAACAATATAACGTGAACAGTGAACATGCTTAATCAATAGTTCTAAATTTTATTGACGTCATTGCTTGTTGCTGTCAATTATTGGCTTGAGTACACCGACACTAAAACAGGCGATTATTATATAACCGACTGTTGTTGAAATTTTATCGCATAGAATAATTGTCAAAAACTGATGGTTGACTTTTAATATTTTGTTTTCGGTGTTGGTGAACTCAAGCCGAAGTAAATACAAATGGGTGAAGCGTTTTATTGCCAATTTCCTACTCTAACAAATGTAAACTACATGCATTATAAATGTAGTAGTCTCTACAGAAGCTGGCTTCTTTTCAGGTATGGTACTTACTTAAAAAAAAACAAAGTTATAAAACTAATACGAGAATAATGAGGAAAATCAAATGGCTTCTTTCATTATTTTCGAGATAAACAAATAACTTAAGATGGACTTTTGATACCTTACATATTTTATACATAACATTCTATTTTAATTTTTTTTTATCTTAGACGAGGAAGCTCTTGGATTTCATCTCACATAAAATGGTGGTACTGATGGTGGAACTAGCCAGGCGAACTTAAAAGAAACCCTACCTACAACGGCAACACACGAGCGCATTTCGAGCGATGGAGTGATAGATTTGGATATCCAAAATTTTTCGTCACGCCATTCAAACCACGTGTGATTCCGTACACACGGAACAATTATAGTTAATTTTGGAGTGATGAGTTAAAGTGGGAAACTCATCACTCCAAAATTAACTATAATTGTTCCGTGACGCTCGCAATACTGACGAGACACTCGCGCGCTGCCAGCTGCTACTCACCAATAGAAACAAAACACCACAAAATTATAGTGTTATTTACTGTGATCTTCTGTAACGAAGAGGTGACATAAGGTATATACTTTACATTATTATCGAGTGGTAACATAATAGCACCTTGATACCTTAAGTTTTTTATTCCAAGATCGTTAGTTTTGGCACAGATGCAGGGCTAATCCCGGGCCGTGTGTCAAGGAGTGCTTAAGCGTAAAAGCAAGTTGAACAAGCCGGGGGTGATTAATAGAGCTCATTTGGTAGTGAGACCCGTCAGATTTTGTGTCCAGCTCCAAGTTTGTCTAGTGCATGGAATTAGTGCTGACTAATTGTACATGCGCAAGGTAATTCTTCCCAAAATTTAATTTATTTAATGTTCTCTTAGATTGGTATCACTACGTATATTAAATAATAGTACATTATGATATAAGTGCGGTAAGTGGAAAATTACAGCCAAGGCGATATTGCTAGAAAGCAGAGGATGTATTTATCAAAGCTCGCGTATGTGATACGACGTTTTATAACATATTTGAGAGGAAATAATTAATAAATCATCATCACTACTTAACGACATTTTCAATTAAAAACAATACAGCGAAAAGAAAAAGCGCACGGAATAATTTTTACTTGTTCACGAATAAGCGATGCGCGCGCATAAGCGCTTTTTTTAGGCAAAGGCACAAAAAACAGCCAGTATTACTAATAAATTAAATTAATTATTTGTGGTTTTGTTACAAATAAATGGTAGTAATTTATTGTCGAAATTAATTAAATTGAAGAAGTTTATTTATTATATTTTATCTCCCAAAGTTAATTAATTTTCTTCATAAAATGTTGACCACTTTTCTGACATAAAAACTCTTTGCTAAGATATGAAAAAGTACCGTTCGTTTTTAGACGGAGCTTCTTGATAAACCGTGCGTTTTACTTTACAATGACGCACAAGTACGTAATGAGATACAATACGATATTGAAATTGGTGAATTAAGAGACCCTTTACGAGCAGATGTGTTATAAAAATATTTTTACGGGTTGAATTCGCGTGTTTTTGAGTGGTACATTTTGTTATTTTAATCCGATTTTTCGCATCACTTTTTAGTGTTCGTATTTCCAAAGAAATATTAAACATCGGATCAAAAGTGTGATTGAGGATCTAGCAATAGTAACATCGAATAAGTCAACCTACTTAATTAGTTTTCTATTACCATGTATGCTCTACCTTCTCCGCATTTGGACAATTCGCAATTTACCATCAAGAGAGATAGACTCAATTAAGCCTTAGACACAATATGGGCTTAAAAAAAATACCTATTATAAGTTAATATTCTCGATATTATTATCATCTATATACTTAGCAGAGTAACCACTTTAAGCTGTTTATGGAATGTAGCTACAGTTAACTAATTTTAAAAAATAACAAAAAATTTACCTTTGTTTATCTTATTAAAAATAGTATCGTGTAGCAAACATTACAAGGATGTACGCAGCCTTCAAGTGATTACATTTTCATATAAATTAGGACGATAACGATTTCCTATTTCCCTTTTAAGTTCTCGATAAGCTTCAAAACAACAGCACTCTACTTTATTGCCGACAAGACAATTTTCCGTCGTCAAAACAACACATACGTAAATACATATGACTACCAAGTATCCTGAAAGCCGAAGGGCTTGGGTCGGCCAATTATGAAAATAGCGCACCTGCGCTTGTCAAACGCGAGCGCGTCCGCGGTTGTAGCCGTCCTGGCCACCATTAATCTTCCTCGCTCCTTATACATTCCTGGTACTTGCTTGTACTCTGAAATTGTTGTAGAAATAGAAAACTTCTAAAATTATTTGTTTTTTATTCAAAGATTTTAAAAAACTCCAATTAGTTGATATTAAAAATTTAACTAAAAGTCGATTATTAGTTGGAATATAATGCCGACTCTTTTATTCATATTTGTTCACTTAAGTACACTTAAGTATTGTGCATAAATTTTATATTTCTAGACATATTTACTACATGAACTTCAATTATTATGCTCAATCTGTAGGTACTTAAAAAGGGGTACAATGACTTTTGTCCACGTATAAACAGGTTTGTTGGTACATGGGCTATCAATCGCGTACCTACCCATGTGCTAACATATTCGTATAAATATATGGTGATATCAAAAATTTTAAATTGTAAAACAAAAATGGATTTCTGCATACAAATAGTTCGATCGGAAAAATAAAATGTATGAAAAATAAAAAAATTAGTTTAACAATTTTGAATATCTAATATGACTAAGTATAGTCTTTATATGATTGTGTTAGCATGGGTAGGTTTCCGCTTGATAACCCACGTACCAAACGGCCTGTATATCTTGGTATTCTCCTCAATTATCAATCAATTACAGTGGCCTGTCTTTTTTGGTACATTCTACTAATTCATACTAAGTAATTTTATTTTCAGTTTTTCTTTACATATTCATGTTAACATGGATCTCATACACTACATGAATACATACACTTCATTAGCGGCAAGATTTACCGTAAAAGGGTTATGTATTGATGCCATCACCAACTGACACACTGATAAATAAAAAAAATCAGTGACCTTTTACATTGAGTAAAAACTAAGCAGCATATAAATATTTTCTTTCTCTAGTTCTTTTGAAAACTTCAGAATTTTGAGTGGATTTTTATTTATCACTAGCTTCCGCCTGCGACTTAGTCCGAGTAGACATTTTGCCCCCTTAGGGGTGGAATTTCCAAAAATCCTTTCTTAGTGGATGCCTACACTGTATAAGGTATCTATGTGCAAAATTTCAAGTCTCTACTTTCAGCGGTTTGGCCTGTGCTTTGATATCTCAGTCAGGACTTTGAATTTTATATATATAGATTATTCTTTGTTGCTCATCAACAAGATTTCTGTCACGTAGACGATGGTATCTATATCCTACTGGTAATTGCGACAAGAAATTGAAATAATTTTAAAACACATTTTGGCAAAGAACACTATATTTTTCAACCGTAAAAGAGCTGCTTTTAAGAATGTAATGAGACCAAAATTATAATAATAAATACGTTTTTATTTTGAAGCAAATCTCTTACATTTGTAATTTTATTTTCGGTTAACCAAAAAACATTGGTGTTCAATTTAATGAATGACAAAGTAACAATAAAGTCTCGTTGTTAAGTCTAAACAGGATAACAGTGATAAGCCCGTAATTTCGATGTAAGATGTAAAAACATACGTAATTAATGAAAACATTATAATTGATTAACATTAATTATAAATAAAAGTCAAAGTCAAAATTATTTTATTCATTTAGGTACGATTTGTACACTTATGAAAGTCAGTTTTGATGCCATCTGTTCAAGAGTACCTTCTGAGAAGAACCGGCAAGAAACTCAGCAAGTTTTATCTTCCCTTTACAGTTTTCATAGTATTGGTTTGAAAGAGTCTTAATTTACATGTTTAAGTCTTTAATAATTAATTATAATAATACAATAAAATAAACATTTTAAATTAAACTTTAATAAAAAAATAAAGTGTGATTTATGACGTCTTTCCTTACAATATTGTTAATTTGAAATTGTAAACATTATTGATATTTCACTAGATTACAATGGAGAATCTTTGAATCGTCGAATAATTATCGAATAAATATCGTCTGTATGTACCCGAACTTTATAATATGATTTCTTCATTAAAATTTGTTTAATGTTAAATTAAAATATACTAATTAATTTAAGTAAATTAATCTAAGGGAAATTAGATAAGTGATACCCACACAACCTTTTGTTTTAGACTATAATGCCATCTACTATCGAGTAGAATTTCATTCATAAAGCATTACTAACTTAAATTCATTGTGCAATGCTTTGTTTCTTATGCAGCGCCATCTAGTGTCGGGTAGAATTTTTTCGTTGTTTTAAAAGCATTCAATGCTTGGTTACTTATTACGTTCTCGTATTCAAATTCATTAGAAATTGATATAGGTACTTCAAAATTTTGAAGAAGCTTTCTTCCTGAATATTATTGGTTTCTATCTTGTTAGTTTTTGTATCATTATTGTGCTAGTTACAACTTGCATGAATAAAACTCATTCGGGGAAAATAAAATTAAACACCTACTTTTCATGTTTATCAAAACTAAAATAGTGTTTTACTATTCAATCCCTACCTAATACCTCCACTATTATGATAAAAAATCTTTATATTTGTAAAGCTGATTTTTAACCTTTGCCAAATGTGTTCAAATTAAACGAAAGCTATTTTTTTGGAATTTTCTCAGTGTTTATCTTCGCTACCATTACAATTAGTATTGCATGCTCGATATGGGCAATGGTTGATATGGTTTTTAACAAAATGTTGCACTATCACCTGCAAACTGTACCTACAAAGAAGTAACAAACATACTTAAAATCACGCTCGTAATCCCAAAAGGGGTTGATCAGAGCCTTGGGATACATTTGGTTACATGTAAAGCCATATCTGGCAGTATAGGCCATACAGTACCCCCCAAAGTAGTGACAACTAGGTTGCCAGCCTTTCGTCGCTTAGTAACAATTAATGATAATAATACCGATTGACCCTAAGTGGGTGTTTGTCAGTTACTTTACATGTACATGGTTACTATAAGATGAATCTGAATTTTAATTTCATAATGGTATGCACCATATTATAACAGCCTGTTCGGACCTATACCACCACAAACCGGTTGCTCCTTCCATCGCTGATGAGGCGCACCACGGGATCGTCGTGCCCAATCAGCGTCGTTTTGGTGGATCGTAATATGACGTCGCGCAATTGTACTGGTCCACGTATCTAATACTGGTCACATTGTACCCCTACCCCTTAATCCTAAAATCTTGTACTCATTTTAGAAATATACGCATTCGCTTTTTAAAACAACGTTGTTCGCCATTTTTATTTCAACGCTTTCTTATTTTCTGTAAGTGAAGTAACAAGTCACTCTTGCAAAACAAAGAATCATCACAGTCATATTCACAAACCCTAACATTTTGGACCTTCTAAGCCGAATTACACAAGAATTCAGCAGCCTTTAGCGATCGCATGCGCAACACGTGGACGTGGACGTGGAAGATTCCATTCGCAGCAAGCAAGTGACTTCTTATCAAGGAAGATTATACTAAGGACAAGTAAAGGCTAAGCGCGCAAAGGAACCGAAGTTGGATTGGCATTCCATCATACACTACACGCTATCTGGTGGGACTAACCAACCTGTATTTCCTATCACCTTTATCAGTCCTCTTTGTGATACGCATTTAAATTGATTTCAGTGATTTACCGTACGTGAACACAGGGTGTGATCTATTGATGAGATTGTGACGTTCCTGGCACTAACGTGGTCAATTGTTAAACCGTAAGTACTTACTCCTATTCTCACTGATCACCGAAATGTCTGTCGAAAAGCCAAGATCCCGCGATAGGTCACCTAATGTCTTGTATACTGACGATACGTTGATGCGAGACCTTATTAAAAAACGCGGTATAATTAAAAGTAGACTTACTAAGTTTACTAACTATTTACAATCGATACAGTCCATTAAAGAAGAGTTTACACCGCAAACTCGCATTGATTTAAAATTACGAATCAAGGGCGCTAGTAATTTATTTAGTGAGTTTAACGCAATTCAAACCAAAATAGAAGAAAATGTATCTGATTCCGAATTACCTGATTTATTAAATCAAAGGGAGTCGTTTGAGGATTCTTATTATTCTACGCTAGCCCTTGCCGAAACCATGATAAATAGTGGTGAGATTGTCAACTGTTCTAAGGCAATATCAAGTACAAATAGTACAATGCAATCTGTTAAGTTGCCAACTATAGTAATGCCTACTTTTGACGGGTCGTATGAGAACTGGTTACAGTTCCGAGATACATTTATGTCATTGGTTCACAGTTCTAATGAAATTAGCAATATACAAAAATTTCATTACTTAAAATCGTCACTTAAAGGTCACGCAGCTTTAGTAATCGATTCTATTGAGTTTTCCTCGGGCAATTATAACGTAGCTTGGGATCTATTGCTCAATAGATATAATAATAGTAGACTTTTAGTTCAAAACCACGTAAAGGCCTTATTTACCATCAGTCCACTAAACAAAGAATCACCATCTGCACTCAGAACGTTGATAGATACAATTTTAAAGAATTTGCGCGCTTTAAAAATTCTAGGCGAACCCACAGACTCCTGGGACACCTTGATCAATTATATAATTGTATCAAAGCTTGATAAAAATACGGAGCGTGAATGGGAAACGTACAAATGTTCTTTGTTTTTAAATAATGAGGGTAGTGGACAATCTATTAAACTTGACGATTTAATTAATTTCCTAAAAGGCCGAGCGGATATGTTGGAGTCATTGCAATTATCACGTACCACAAACACTAATGCAGTTGCAGACAACAAAAAACATAATGCTTCATTTCGATCTCAGTTCACTTGCAATGTCTCCACCACTAATAGTCATAAATCCCAAGACCGCTTGTCTCGGCATAAGATGACTTGTTATAAATGTAAGGCAGCTCATCCACTGTATTCGTGCAAACAATTTATCGATAGCGATTTAAACTCCAAATACCAAGTTATTCGCGAGCATAAACTTTGTGAGAACTGTTTACGGCCTGGTCACATTTTAGAAAATTGTAGGTTTGGCCCGTGTAGGAGATGTAACAAAAAACATAATTCCTTGCTCCACGATGGTAGCACTGAGCCTTCACTAGCATTCCATGCTGTCACTACGAGTACGACTGCGACTGAGTGTGCGGCTGAATGCGAGCGTCAACGCCAGCCCACGGCGCGCTCCCCTCCCGCTACCTCCGCCGGGCCTAAGTCTACGACAGATAGTTTTATTCAAGTAAACAAGGCACACATTCAATCGCGTAGTTTAGGATCAGCTGATTCGCAAGTTGTTTTTTTGTCGACGGCTATAGTGGAAGTTCCTGATATTAGCGGGGTATTCCACAAGGCTCGAGCCCTTCTGGATTGTGGAAGTCAGCGATGCTTCATAACAAAATCGTTCTCACAACTCCTAAATACACCACTTATACAATCCACTAACGAAATCAGAGGAGTAGGTGATTCCTTAATACATTGTTCGCATAAATGTAATATTTTAATAAAATCTTGTGTTGACACTACGTTTACTACGCGTTTGAGTTGCTTCGTATTACCGCAAATAACTTCTACTATGCCGACGGTTTGTCAGTTAAGCGCGCAGTTCTGCATACCAGAGGGCATTCAGTTGGCCGACCCGCAGTTTTCGAATACAAATAAAATAGATATTTTAATTGGCGCAGATAAATTTTGGGACTTGTTAGATATAGGTAAAATAAAATTGTCATGTGGCCCATACATATTACACACAAAATTAGGGTGGGTCATTTCGGGGCCTATATATAACTATCAGCTTTCAAATATGTCAATTAACTGTAATTTATCGGTGGATAATTCGCTAGAATCTCAATTACGCATGTTTTGGGAAATTGAAGAAATTCCTAGCACACACAGTAACCATGCATATAGTAAAGAGGAACGCGAATGTGAAGAACACTTTATTCAAAATACTAAGCGCATGCATGATGGTAGGTTCTGCGTACGCATTCCGTTCAAGGAGTCCCCTGAAGTCCTAGGAGATTCGTATACGCAAGCAGAGCGTCGTTTGATTGCTTTAGAGAAGCGTCTGCAGCGTTCGCCTCCATATAAATCTTTATATGTTGATTTCATGCGCGAATATGAGCAACTGGGTCATATGTCTAGGGTAAATTCATTCAAACAGCCTTGCTATTTTATGCCGCATCACGGCGTGTTCCGAGAGCACAGCACCACGACCAAGCTGCGCGTGGTGTTCGATGCAAGTGCTGCATCCAGCTCTGGCAAGTCACTTAATGACTTACAATTAATTGGACCCGCGTTACAAGGGGATTTGATATCTATCCTACTAAGGTTTAGGCAGCATAAATACGTCGTCTGCGCGGACATCGAGAAGATGTTTCGAAATTGCCTAGTTGATGAGAATCAGCGCGAACTTCAAATGATTTTATGGCGAGAAGATCCGTCACAATCCATAGGCATATACAAATTAAACACCGTAACGTACGGCACAGCCTCAGCGCCATTTCTGAGTGTTAGGTGTCTAAAACAGATCGGCCATGAATCATTAGATGCCGATGTACAACGCGAAATCATGAACAATTTTTATGTTGATGACCTCTTGACTGGGTTAGACGATAAATCTTTATTATTAGAATTATGTGCCAAAATTAAATCCGCCCTCAAATCTGGTTGCTTTCCACTCCGAAAGTGGATATTTAATTTTCAAGCAAATGAAGATGTTTTCTTTGAGCAATGTACGCCTCTTTCCTTAAGTGAAAATAGTTTTACTAAGACACTAGGCTTAGGTTGGAATAATTTTAAGGATATTTTTTATTTTCATACAAAATTTCAAAATAATAACATAATTACTAAAAGGAGCATTCTATCTAATATTTCGCAAGTTTTTGATCCGCTTGGTTTACTCAGCCCTTCTATTATCGTAATAAAGGTTTTATTACAACAGTTGTGGCTACTGAAAATCGGATGGGACGATGTAGTTCCGCCGAGCGTCGCGCGCGTTTGGAACCGGTTTATTATTTCTCTCGAGGCGCTCGGCTCGATACAAATCCCGCGGCATGCTATAGCTACACAACATAACTATGTTGAGTTACACATTTTCTGCGATGCGTCTCAGACGGCCTACGGTGCGTGCGCCTATATTAGATCCTTTAATAATAATAACAGTTGTACGGTGCGCTTATTGATTTCTAAATCAAAGGTCGCACCCTTAAAACCAATGAGTATACCGCGCCTTGAATTATGTGGCGCATTAGTAGGTGCAAAGTTATTTAGCAAAGTTAAGAGCTCCTTGAGTTTACAGTTTCGCAATATTGTATTTTGGACAGATGCGACTATTGTATTAGGGTGGCTACGCATGGTACCTAATAAATTAAAAACTTTTGTACAGAATAGGACTTCTGAAATACACGAGTTAACTCAAGGGCTTCCTTGGCGACACATTAGTAGCAAAGACAACCCCGCAGACTTGCTATCACGCGGTTTATCGATGGAAGAACTTTCTAGTTCTACAATTTGGTGGGAAGGCCCGGAATTCCTTAGGGATTCTAACAGTTTAATCGGGGATACTAACCAAGATACATTTGATATCGAATTAGAGCTGCCCGAGGTTAAATCATCGCCAGTTATTTCTTTCGTATCTAGTGAGTCAGGAGACTCAAGTTATTTTCCATTCAAACGATTTTCACAATTTAAACGAATGAGACGCACGGTCGCATACATAGTGAGATTTATTCATAATATACGTAAAGTAAATAAGTTAAATAAGCGGACAGGACCTCTTTCACACAATGAGTTAAATGAAGCTTTGAATTTGATAATTTTGTGGGTGCAATTGGAATCGTTTCCTGTAGAATATAAATTACTATTAGAAAATAAATACATCACAGGCAAAAATCAATTGAAAAAATTAAATTTATTTTTAGACGATAATAAACTAATTCGCGTAGGTGGCCGTTTAGAAAACTCAAAAGAATTTAGCTTTGATAAGAAACATCCAATCTTATTAACAAGCAAACATTATTTCACTATGTTACTATTTCGGCATGAGCATGTACAATTACTTCACGCTGCCTTGCAAGCTTTATTGTTTCATGTTCGTGAATCATGGTGGCCTTTGGGTGGGAGGAACTTGGCTCGGCGAATAATACATTCCTGTGTTGTTTGTACACGCATTAAAGGTAGAACGCTTACGCCTTTGATGGGTAACTTACCTAAAGAACGCATTACGCCTAGTTATCCATTTATACGATGTGGCGTAGACTACTGTGGACCAGTTCTCATACTTAACCGTAAAGGCAGAGGAGCTAGAACAATAAAGGCATACGTGTGTTTATTTATTTGTTTTATATCTCGCGCAGTTCACTTGGAGCTAGTGGGTGATCTCTCCACTCAATCATACTTATTAACGCTTAACAGATTTATTTCGCGTCGTGGCAAACCTTTAGAAATATATTCAGACAATGGGAGAAATTTCGTTGGACTCATGAATGATTTTAAGGAATTCATAAATAAATGTAGCCCTGAGATATTGACATACGCAGCTGATCAACAAATTAATTTTAACTTCATTCCACCTTATTCTCCACATTTCGGTGGTCTGTGGGAGGCAGGAGTAAAGTCTTGCAAATACCACCTTCGCAGGGTGGTAGGGAACGCACATCTCACCTTTGAAGAGTTTAGTACAGTTCTATCACAAATTGAGGCTGTTCTTAACTCTCGTCCACTTTCACCCTTATCCACAGATCCGCTTGACCTATCTCCCCTCACTCCTGGTCATTTCCTGGTTGGTCGACCACTAACAGCGCCTGCTTGTGATGACCTGACTACTGTTCCTGCTCACCGTTTGCAGCGTTACCAACGGGTAGAACAGCTTCGCCAGCACTTTTGGTCAAGATGGGCCAAGGAATACATCTCGGAGCTGCAGGTGCGACATAAGTGGACCAACAACAAGGACAACCTGAAAGAGAACTCCTTGGTCTTAATTAAGGACAACAATCTTCCACCTTTGAAGTGGCACTTAGGACGAGTGCTACGATCGATACCAGGAAAGGATGGCATATCACGGGTGGCAGATATTCAAACAACATCTGGTGTCATACGTCGAGCCTACGCTAAGATCTGTCCTCTCATTCAAGAGATGCAGGAAGAAGCCAGCACTACGTTGTAAGCTTTACGCTTCCAAGGCCGGGGGCATGTTCGGACCTATACCACCACAAACCGGTTGCTCCTTCCATCGCTGATGAGGCGCACCACGGGATCGTCGTGCCCAATCAGCGTCGTTTTGGTGGATCGTAATATGACGTCGCGCAATTGTACTGGTCCACGTATCTAATACTGGTCACATTGTACCCCTACCCCTTAATCCTAAAATCTTGTACTCATTTTAGAAATATACGCATTCGCTTTTTAAAACAACGTTGTTCGCCATTTTTATTTCAACGCTTTCTTATTTTCTGTAAGTGAAGTAACAAGTCACTCTTGCAAAACAAAGAATCATCACAGTCATATTCACAAACCCTAACACAGCCTTTTTAATTAGACCTACTGCTGGGACACAAGGCCTCTCCTTGTCACCTATCTAAGGAGGTTTAGGCAGTAGTCCACAACGTTTGCCCAATGCGGATTGGTGGACGGAGTATAGGGTGATCAATACCCATTTGATGATCCATTAGACGCCTTCTACTATGCACATTAGAGGATATGAGATGATGTTATTCTACTCTGCCGGTATCAAACGGTCATGGTCATCCAAGGTTTGAATATTTTTTTGAAATATGCTATTAATTGTTGACGCGGTATAGGCGAAATGAAATAGATAAAACAGTTCAACACCCAATTCGTTTATTATTATTGCATTATCAGGTTCATTAATAGAAACCGTAACACTTAATTTTTTTTATCATAATTAAAAGTAAATTGTTTTACAATTGGCAATCAAAATTAGGAAATTTGATCATAAAATAAATATTTAAATGAAAGAAACCGGGATTTAAACCACGTACCACTATATAAATCCCAGTTTATTTCATTTAAATGATAGTGACCACGTTAGTTTCAAACAATGCATAAAATAAATGTTTTGAGTTTATCAAAATTAGGAGTTCTAAATGTTTATAATGAGATATTTAACCACATTTGAGCTGTAAACTTTTAGCTTATCTATCTATGGGTGCGGAATAAAAAAATGGTTTTTAGAATAGCACTTTTTGTTATTACTTAGGTAAATATTGTTTTCACTTCTCCAGCATCAAAATACCTCTTTTGCTTTGTAAAATCTCGAAGGAAAAACGCTTATTCCTGCGAGCTTTGTACAAGACTATAATGTTCAATCTAAATTACTTTGCTAATCTTACTATTAATTTTCAATAGTTATTTTTAAGATAATGAACATGTATGAAAGTATTGCCTTGTTTTTTTACCTATAACGCGAATGTTGCTGAGGACATTAAAAAAAATATTGCGTTTCCAGCACTTTAATGTAGGTAATCTTATTAATAATTCAACATAGCAATGTACCTGTCTAGAAATAAAAAATATATAAATTTGAAATGACGTTTCGAACAATGATGAGTATACTTTGTATACTGGAAAACTTACTGTATGCAAAGAAAAATATTAGGCATTTTTCCGAGAAATGTCATACGCATAATGTCAATACTATAAAATAAACATGATCTGGTTGTATATAAACCTCGTCTCTACAGAATAAACAATTCGATTGTGGGCCAATGTATACATTTTGACAATAAGCTTCAGAAAACTAATAGAGTTTTGCCTATTAATAAAAAAAATGTTAAAACTATATTATATAATAAAGCTTATTACAAGATAAATCATTATTTAAATGATTCAAATGCGTGGCAGTAAAATCTGCAACGCATTTGAAATTGTAATTCATTCATATTGATATATCTATTGACCTGTAATGATATTTTGAAATCATTACGAAGTTGTAAGCTCTGGGGTTTCTTTCGCCATTTCTTCTTTGAAATGGTGGTAGGCCTTTTGACGATTTAAAAGTACTGAGCAAAGAAAGAGCTTCATTTCATTTCATTTGCTGGTATAAGTTTTGTAATTCGACTATAATTTATACTAATCCTGCGCCGACAAAGTCTTGGATAGAAGCTAGTTTATAATGCCCTGCAGTTGCATATGTTATGGTAAATAATTATAAAGAATGCTGCAATTAATTCAATTTTGCGCAGAAATTTGTTTGTACGAGTAGGTATCTACATTACACCTCCACGACGTGAGAACGTTTTAAGTAAATAACATATTTTCTAGTATTAAAAATATTTACGCGTCTTTAAACGCATAAAATATTTCTTATATTTATAAAAAAATTAAAAACAGCAATATACTCCTTAGGTACCTAGTTAGGATATATAATCTTTTATTAGAAAATAAATAACAATATACGACGTACTTTTAATGCAAACATCGTACTCACAATCGTCATTAACGATTACGTTCACACTATCGTAAGTGAGTCAAATTTATGTTCATATCGACAAACTTGCGAAATGTGACGGTGATACACTACGATGATGCACTTTCTAATTTACTACTTTGATTGATTAAAAAGTTTATAATTTACTACTTTGATTGATTAAAAAGTTTATATACTAATCTGGAAAGAATGATAAGTATCACGAAAGAAAATAACAATTAAATTTTATATCAACATAGAAACTTATTAAAAAGCATCTTAAATATTATTTCTAATATTTCATTATCAAGATTCAACATAAGCTGCATTTGACATAACGTATAGAAAAAAAATAGATCTATGCGGTAAAATAATGAATTAACACCTACTAGCATCAAATGTCAAGAAAACCTTTAAATAATTACAAAATAAAAGTTGAAAATTAGGTATTAATAATGTGCATGACACGAAAAAGAAACATCATTTTAGCCTTATTGTAGCTTTTCAACAAGTCTATCCATAAATTTAAACAATGTTATAAAAATACAAGTATAAAGTTAATTCCACACAAATAACACACCGAATGTCCCATGTCTATTATTTTATCTAAAATTTAGTTATTGTGTACAATACACTAAATAACATTAATTTCTAAAAAGTATTATTGTGTAATACGAACTATTTATATGCAAGAGGAATCATAGAAGCCTAATTAATATTAATGCAAATTACTCTTACTCTTAGTGCGACCATTGCGGGGAATTACTGGTAATTGTTTTTTTTATGAAAAAGTGAACAAAAGAGTATATGGTTCACCTGATAGAAAGTGATCACCGCCGTTCATTTGCTGGCCTTATTTTAAGAAAGGAATCGCTCTTTTTGAAGATTTCAATAAAATAATATGTACTTATCCTTTTATGGAATGTAGTTATTAGATATTGTTATTTCACTGTAGTCTGTAGCGTAAGTTGACGTGTTAAAGGTAACATCATAGAAATAATTTAGTAGGAGCACAGACAAGCACAAAAGTTGCCAAAGTTAGAGTCTACATGCATCTTTTTACATCAAGAAGAAATCAGACAGTACAAGTCACATCACATGAAAATTATTCAAAATGTTGATAATTCTTCTTTCCAATGTCTTGAACGTTGCCGTGCATGCACCACACAAACCTCTCTAGAACCGAATTTGTCGCCTCACTTCAAACAAATTCGGATCTACAGGGTAGATGTAGGGCACTAATATTGGTGCCGACGGGCACCAAATATGTTTTCAGTTCTTGAGTAGAATACTTACTTGAGTCGATCTGGAAGAAAACTTATTAAGACTCTAAAATAACATTTACACAATCACAATAATGCTTTAAAATAATGTCTTTGTTTATTATTGGATTATTCTCAAGTCATTACAATTAATAAAATAATTCATTGTTTTGTAATAGGGTTTGAAAGAATATGTACATTCATATGATTTTTCTTTAAAACAAAACTAAGACGAAAGATTTGTATGTTTGTCATGCCAGGCTAAAAACTACTGGACCGATTTTAAAAATTATTTTTACCGGTAGAATGCTAGATTGTGAAAATCTTCAGTTACATGGCTTTTTATTTTTTTTTTAATCTACACGGTTTAAGTTGCGGACTGAGAGCTATTTACTAATTGCTTAGAGTTTTTTTTTCGTTAAATTAAAACCATACTTTTGCCATTTTTGTATTAAAATATTTTTTTTTCTAAGTAATTTATGTTTCTACTTATTGTCTTGCAAATCTTCAATGTTTTCCTTATAGAAAAGATATGCTTTTATTTTGATTTTTAGTCTAGATCCGATTTCTTGCTGTAGGTACGAAATAAGAAATTAAAGTATCGAAAGTTTAGTATTTCACGGAAATCCGTGAGACTACATTAATACGAGTAGTATGTATACGTTATTTAGGACCGGTCACGTTAGGGCAGATTTTTGTAGCATAGACATTTTTATTGTTTGCAAGTATATGAAATTTTTTCTGTTACTATTAGCAACTTCTAGAATATTGCCTAATTATATGGCACGATGCGTTAGATTACAAAAGAGCTGATAAGTACTTATGTATTTCTCTTTGTAAGAATTATGAATAAAATCTAATGAAACATTTAAGCGATAAAATTTGTAAAAATGGTTAAGGTTCACTAAACTGGGAAAATAAATCAAGGCTATGAGTTTTAATCATAATTAGAATATTACGAAAACTTTACATCGAGATTTTATAGTTGCGTTTAACGTAAACCCGTCAATATTTACTATATAATAAAGTTTTGAAGTAAATTAAGTAAAAGGAATATAATGGACTAATCGTAATAAAAATTGGTTTTGTATACCTTTTATAAACACTGAAATGATTACATTGATTCGGCGATATTACTGTAATTATTATCTGTTGAAATTTGAGGTCAGATAAAATGAATTCTATCATTCAATAGTAAATTGCTTCCGAATTGTTTGAATAACTCGTACTCTTTGAATAAATCTCGTGAACACCGATTGTGCTTTTTAAGTATTATTAATTTAATTTATTATTAATATGTAGTATACCTATTACCAATAAGAAAAATGGATGTTAAAGTTGTATAATATTTTTATATTTTATGTTATATTAGACATGTTTCAATACTTCATTATTAGAAATAATTGTCTAACTGTACCTATATATAATCACAAAGTAGGTACTTGAATATTTGGCTAGTGGTTTCAGCTTTTAAGTTTCTTTATATTATGCTCAATAAAATTGTGCTAGTGCTAGTAGACGCCCTCGACTTCGCTCAAAATTATAGCCTATATGTTATTCTGATGTATGTAGTTTTCGTTAAGTAAGTAGTTTTTGCGTGAAATAGTAACAAACACACAACCATACAAACTTTTACGTTTATAATAATTGATGCTCAATATGATATTCAAAATTTTAATTTTTAGTAATATATTAAGATTTTATCAAAAAATATATTTAAAAAATACTTTGAATTATGTCATTTAAGAGGTACCAATAAAATTTAGAAAACAAAAACCCTTTTCATCCCATTGTATGGTCAGTACTCCTTAACCGCATCTGAAAAAAAAGAACATTTTCTTATATTTTAAATTACAACATTTTAGAAATAAAATAAATACTTTTTAATATAATGATGCTTTAATTGATCGACGACGCTAATAGAGACGTTACAAGTCAAAACATCGATCCATCAAAATTAGAGTCATCTTGTGTCGACACTCTATCGATCGTCGCGTTAATATTTCTGCTACTTTGTTACGCTTATTAGCCGTGATACATCGTGATCCATCATCGTTATTGTGTATTTTTAGCTAAAGGTATTCAACCTTACACTTTAGAAAAGAATTAGTCACGTATACGGAGCGTTTCGGAAAGCAGTTCCTTCCGCGTACACTTTATATGGAGGGTAGCAGAACTGGTGCATAGAGATTTATTGCTAGGTACTAAGCAAATCAATAATTGAGTAACCTACAATATTTAATTGAGGTAAGGCACAGCAATCGGTGGCATAGTGCGTAAGAGCGTCGTCTTCTGCCAGGGAGGCACTGGTTCGAACCCCGCCACGTACGAATGTGTTTTTAAATTTTGAATTCATATGTACGTTTAATCGACACTTTTACTGTGAAGGAAAACATCGTGAGGAAACCTGCACACACCTCCTTAGGTTGTGTGTGAAGTCGACCAACCCGCACTTGGCCAGCGTGGTTGACTAAAGCCTAATCGCCCCTAATGTGGGGTAGGCTCGAGCCCCTCGGTGGGGACATTATATGAGCTGTTGATGATGAGGGCACAACAATCAAATAACACTACATTTTAGTGGTGTAATGTTTCTGTTGGTGAATAAGATCGCCAGAGCTCCACGAGGTGGGTAAGGGGCCCAGGGTTTGCAACGTACGATTGTCACGTGGTGTTGCGAGCGTCTATATGCTACTACGGTGGCTGTTTATTACCAGGCAGGCTATAGATTTAATAATACAAGGAGATAGGCCAAGCCGGCGTTTGACTTGTGACAAGTATATGCCCGCGGACATACATTGCCGCCAGTTCGCCTTCCGATAAAGTCGAGTGAATACGTACGTATGTCAAAAAGAAATATCCGTTTTTATTTCAAAATGCCATCCTGTTCAACTGTAACATGCAATCATTGCAGTCAATCAGTTATTTTTCAAATAATGGAATAACTTTTCATACGTAAGAACAGAAAAAAATTAGATTTAAAAAACAATATTTGAACAAAGAACGTCCGACTTTTATTCATAAAAACATAATCGCTTAAAATTATGCGTTACTATCTTACAAATTGTATTACTCGGTCTTCCTATAAACTCAGCTATTTGATCGATCTCCTTAGATTGATATATCTGTGGGATGTACACTACTTTTCTTGTTATAGCTTACTCACAAACCCCTCCCAAAAAGTGACTGACCCAAGCACGAATATTTGAAAGATTTGTAACGTTATCGTATCGAGAAGCTTTCTCAACTACTCAAAATCGTCCAAGTGCGAGTCGGACTCGCGCACCAAGGGTTCCGTACGATTGTCTATACAAAAACGACAAATAAAGCATGTCTGTTCTAAGGCAGCCCCCCTTAGATATTTGTTTTATTTTATTTGATTTTTATTTTTTAAGTGAATAAACATATAACTAATTATTCTGTGAATATTTCAAGCGTCGATCTGTTGCCGTTATCAATATCGAACAAAAACAAGCAAAAAAAATCACGTTTGTTGTATGGGAGCCCCCTTAAATATTTGTTTTATTCTGTTTATGAGTATTTGTTGTTATTGTGGAATACATCATCTGTGAAAATTTCAACTATCCAACTATCACGGTTCATGAGATACAGCCTGGTGACAGACGGACGAACGGACAACGGAGTCTTAGTAATAGGGTCCCGTTTTATGCTTTGGGTACAGAACTCTAATAAAATGTAGAACAGGATTTCATTAACATTTCTTGGAAAATTAAACATTATAAGCACTTGAAAAGTGTTGCTTTAAATATTGCTAATACAAACAGGCTATAAATAGCCTATTTCTTGCCATTATGAAATATTAAAGGTTTATAAAGGTTTATCATAAATTCTTATCATTATTAAAATCTAGAAGGTAACGGAAAGTGTTCATAAACCATTTATTTATGTCCATCACCAATTAAAGTTGTTTTTTTTAAATTTAATAGTTTAATATTATATTAATTAAGTATTTGTAATGTTAATATTAATTTAAATTATTATTTTCCCAAGAAACTGTTATAGAATTATTTTTTTGTGGTTTTAGACGATACGATTACGTTAATATTTGTGTTTTTTGTCGGTAGACCATTTTCTGCGTAAACTGCGGAATATTAAACAATATACAATGAATCTATAGGTGTTAGCCTATGGGGCCTAGACTGGTGTTCTTCAAAAAGGCGTGATTTAGTTCCTATGGAATCGGCTTAGCATTGCAGGCATCCATAGGCTGCGGTCTTAGACCTAATTAAAAAGTACACGGAGCGCTACGAAGAAAAGAACTGAAGCCGGTAAAATGAAACTACGCCTAGCCCGTGACCAGTGTAAGTACGCCTAGACTAGTACTAAAAAAACCGGTTCACGCACTACACAGATATAAAACTTGCCTCAGTTTTTCCTGTACTTTTTAGTTTGGTCTGAGCACGTTGTAAGCATATAAAAATCGTTGAGCCCATCACTTAAAATGTAACCTTCCTTTTAAGTCAAACAAGTTGAAAGCCATATCTAGAGAAAGTGATGTTGAAAATTATTTTACGTCGTAACGGAAGGCACAACAGGCGTATTAGATACTGTATGCTAATTTTGTACTGTAGTCCTCTTGTTTTATGAATAATGATGAATTGTGGCATTAGTAGTTGCTTTATGTGCCTCTATTATAAAATGTACTATTTTTATACTTCATTGTCTACCTTCATCTATTTAGTTACCATTTGACGGATTTCAACACCATTGCCAATGTTTATACAGTACCTACATACGAACAATTGATTCAGAGACAAATCCAGTTAAACGGAATAGACAGGATGTATGAATTGAAACTAATAAACGGCATAACAATATCCAGAGTACGAATAAAACTCACTCATCAAATAGCGCAAAAACAAAGAACAAGTTACCGCGGGCTATTTTAATGCCGGTCGTATTTATCGGGCATCAATAAAAATTATAGATCTGGATTTAGCGCAGCACTATATGTTCGACTTGACGGTATTAATTCTTAATCGATTCTAAATTTAAACCGAACCGCCAGCCCAGGGCGGCGCGTCACCAGGTCTGCCCGCGAAATCGTCAGTTGATTCGGCAACCTTGGCGTAACGAGGCCGTCAGCGGGCGCAACTAGGTCAGGGGGCGCGGGAACGCATGCGCGGTCCGGACACGAGCAATGAACGCCGCCCCCAGCCGGGAACCGAATGAATAGTCTGGACCCTCTCCTTGCGCCGGCCAGGCTAACTAGACCTACCCTACCCTTCATTGTATTAAAGCGAACAACTGTCGCTAGACATCCGAAGGAAACTAGGAGTTCCTCTTACGTTGGATACATAGCAGCTGTTGGGCAAATCTGTTGAGCACTCAGCCCACTAGTTGCTAAGCCAGTCTCGAGATGTTTGCTTTGATTCAATGTAGGTATTTGTCAAGAACGTGTTATTACATTGCGATGGAGTTTGATACCTAATATTTAACTACGATACGATTTATATCTTATCGTTAGCGTTTTTCAGTATATTTATCACATCTCATGTAGGTAAATTATACTCCCTTTTCCTTAAAGTTTTTGTAGTAAATTTAATTCTTCAGTGGCTTGTGAAATACCATACATCTCGTTGTTAAATCTTACAGTAAACTCTTTTTCAAAATGAACATTCTTTTTTCCAGCGGTCATTTTATTCAAATTTACAACGTTCCACGAGCAAATTGCCAGCTCTTGAAATTTATTCCGTATTTTTAAAACTAGCGCTTTTAACTACTTATATTCCTGAAAAATTATGTTAAGTCGTTTGCATACATTTCTTGCGCTATAAATGCAAGGCCCTGTAATATGTTTCCTCAGGAAGCCTGCACTGGTGACCTAGTTGTGTCTAATAAATCTACCATCATGGACAGTTAGCGCTATCAAGTTCTACTAGAACATTTGGTGTATGCAATGAAACTTACTTAATTTGAAATTTAAGTGGCATCTGTGTCAGTGAAGACTTGAGATGTTAATTATTACAAACGTGTTGCGTTTGACCCCCAAAGTGAACTCCAGTCTCGTTGTCGACGCCTAAATGAAAAAATACGCAATCGGTATGTAGGACCGTCAAATGATAATGTTAATATTGATAAAAATTACAAGTCTCACCTGCAACATCGCAGATCTACACCACTTATCCAAATTGTCCGAACTGAAATGAATGAAAAGGTTTCTATTAGAACCGGATAAGGACGAAAGCTAAGATATTGTTTTGCACAACAATAGAACGGCGCGATCACTACGAGAGCCGATCTCGGTATGATGAGTTCTCATAGATAGAGCGTATCGCTAGCTGTTGGTGATGAAAACTATTAGCAAGCCACTAATTGTACGGCAGCCTACATTCATAGCGGTAATTGCTCCATTTACACGTTTTGTTAGTTGACTATGCATAATTGTTGCCTATTTGCTCGGGACGAATTATTGATATGAAAAACCAGAAGTCGGAAATTACATGGATAGTGTAAGGGCGTTACTAATTATAATTACAGAGAGCGTTAAGGAAATTGTAATTAACCAAACACGAGATGATGTTTGCTTTGCTTATCCATACAGAGCTAAATTAAAGGGGATCGGATCATATTAATGTACTCGTATTTTGAATTTTAGAATATCCCAGGCTTTAGAGCACAAAGACCTACTATGCAAGAAATTCTTTGGTCTACAACTAATTAAAATAAAAATAACGTTAATACGAGTTTTATTACAGTTACAATTTTTAAATGATTTAATAGTATGTACCTACTTAGTAAAGTCCATTTAAGCAAAGACCTTTTAGATTTTATTTTGACTTATAGTATTTTCCGGCAATGCCTATTAATGAATCTATCATCTATTTTGTCTCTCTGAAATTCCAGTTTTATATGTATTTGAATTTGGACGTCCTTCTTTGTGAGATTTCCAGTCAAAATAATTTGAAAAAAATACAATCCAAACCTTTATTAACAATTTTGTTTGGTTGCCAATCAAAATTGTTTAAAGATGCCGTGCCATGCACAACTGTACAAAACATTAAAATTAGATGTTCAACATATTACTAATACTACAAAATATGAGGAACATATAGAAAATTCAAAAGTAATACGAGTCAAACAAATAAGTAAATAAATAATTATAAAACTAATACCATTGAAACAAAATGCAAGGCAAAAGCCATGAACCCAAGTGAAACGGCGTAACTAACATTAGGTATACAAATGAAAGGATCTCTCACATTACCTCTTGTCTTTAATTTTATGTGGGTGACTGGTTGTGAAGTAGTCATTTGCATTCATGCTATTGAATATGTTTAAAGCTAGACAATAGCATCAGATCACTTACAATGGTGTACACAGCTGCTTGTTACAGAGGACAGGTAGTATTCACCTTTACAATAAGTATAGGTACCTACATGAATGTAATTCATGCGCTATTAATATATAACAACTTTGTTGATAACTTACCAAAAAAATTTAGCAATAGCACTAACAAGTTAGTGATGTTGAAGATATAACTTGTCATTAAAACATTGGTTATTTTTTACATTTTTTAGTATAATATGCAAATGGCTAATTTATGGTTTCACATTGAAGTAATGCTTATGATTTCAACAGCGACATCTGTTGTTTCTAACACTTTAAATTCAAAAGAAATTTATAAAATTAGAACAAAAATTTTATCGCATCAGTTGCAAAGAGAGTACACGGACAATATCTTTAGACTGACTTTTGTTTCGTTGTCCATTATAGTATTCGAACTTTATTGTAAACAGTACCTACATAGTAAACTGCTGACTGACGGGTAAAAACCATTACCAGAGGCATTTTGTCTTTGGAAATAGTAAACAGACCCCATTGTCCATTCCTCAGATGCCGCAAGTAATAAAATTCGCTCATAAAACTTGGGTCTTTGGGTCGAAGCAGTAGAATTGTAACGTTATTATTGTTTCGGAATACAATTTCAATGCTAATCTTTTTTAACATACTTGCTAAAGTTTACAGCTTTTCTGCTGTTAAAGAAATACAATTCAAAATTTTTAAATGCTTTAAATTAAATTCATTTAAAGATAATCCCGTATTTAATAAAGTAGTGGAAATTTTATTTTCCTTCATCTTTTATTTAAATTTCTCGAATATTAACACTAGAAAAAGTCACTGAGAAAAATCGACTTGCCTCAGGCGGGACTTTCGGGAAGTCGATTTTTTTCAGTGCATTTTTCTAGTATTAATATTTACGCGTTTGTAAACGCAAAAATAAAATTATTTCATAAATTTCTCGAATTCTGATTTCTGTAAGTTGATACAAAAATAACAATTTACTTTTGATCCTTTGATGTAAATAAATTATCACAGATCCTAAACAACAAAAACAAAACATAATCTATTAATTACTTGATTATTGAGTACTTACCAACAATAGGTGCATATCTAACTTCTGCGTCCATTGATTACACCAACCTCCATCTGAAAAAAATTTCGTGACTTTGTATGAGGAAAACATTTTTCAAAATATTTTAAATATCATAAAGATTGTTTATTTTTACTAAATCTACGTTCTATTGAAAACCAACCATGTTCGTCCTGTTTTAAACGCGCCAAACTGGCGTTGACTTGACAGTCCCGCCAAAGATGGCGGCCATTCGTGTGGGAAGCGGAAATACACGAATTACCACGAGTCCGAAAGGATAGAACAATACGAACGCATGTGCAAAAAAGGGACAGGAGACAGGTCCTGGTTGTTCGAACTTCAGACAGAGAGAACGTTATGTGATTTGACAGTCGAGTGAAAGGATAAGAATCACGTCAAAACGGTTTTTAGGGTGGAGCTGTCTGCAGCTTCGGGTCGCGCAGATGCCTGCAAAAAGAACCAGACCCGACTAAAATTTGGGCATAAATTGAACGACATTTTTGCCATATTGCGTTGTGGCTATCCTTCTTTAGATTGGACATGGGAACATTTAATCTTTTAAATCTTTAATTTTTTACGATTTCAAATGAAGCTTGCGCATTTAAACTATTTTTAACCTTAAAACTTAATATTGATATAAGCTAAGTTAATTTGCATACCGATATCTTTTCGTACCATATGATACTGTTTGTAATAAAACACGTTTGGTATAACAGAATTAGCGTATTCAAGTCACGAGGTCACTGACACGGGATTTATTGTTCGCTTCCTGTCTTTTTATTAAACTTCATACATTTTTCCTAAACACGAGTTGACTCGCCAAATTCGTCTTCCGTTTTGTTTTATGTTGTTTGTTCTGACAAATGCTCCTTTCGCATATCTATTACTTTCGGTGCGTCGTACTTGTGGAGCGTAGGGGAAAGTACACCTACATAATTTATCAGCGCTCAAATTTGAGCTTTCATCGGATCGTCATAATGCAATGTTCTTGTTACATTTGTCATTCAGGGAACTTTTAGATACTTAAATGGAATACCTTTTACCAAATAATTAAGTTTTAGGTAATTTTTGTTATTTTTTTATTATTATTTATCTTTGTTGTTTTTAGAGCCTTATGCCCCCTTATTATAACATTTAAAACTGATATTGTCGCTTTTATTAGCTAAATGAAATACAGAGTTAGCATCAGTTTTAAATCATGACTAACTTTAATCTACGTTTTGTAATAAAGAGGTTAAAGTTTTATGACAAACTTAGGGGTGAATAAAACGTAGTCCAGTATATTGATACTTTATTACAAATTACAAAATATTTTAAATTTCACATCAAGCAAATTTCTCGTCCTGTTTTAGTATGACGAAACTTGTGCCACATTACGAAAGGAAAATACTATTCTTGTCATGGTAAAATATAATGGAAAGATAAGGCTACCAAGAAGGAATATTTTACTAACCTGTTTTCTCAAAACTTTATCTTCGTTATTACTACAAGATTATGTCAACGGAAGCTGCTGTATCAAGTGTTTATATTTACTTTATAATATCGTATCATTAGATTATGTCCGTTTGTTTGTCACCTGCTTAACAGGTATCTGATAAAGCGTGGTGACTATAAAGAGGATTATCTTAAAATTAAGCTTGTTAAAATTCACGATAAGACTTAATTGAAAATCACGTCATAAACTTTACTTTGTACACATATACCATAAATGGCCAGTTGCATTAAGTTTTATATACTTATTACAATTCTGCAAAAAGTAACGTAAATGTCGACTTAATTCAAAGGAACGGGCTGTTCCATTTTTAAATACATATATGTACATTTCTTACGAAATTGAAAAAGTATAACTTGGTGTGACTGGTCGATAGTGTAGGTATCATGTAGGTATGACTAATAAAAAAGTGAAGTCTAAGTGATGCTCAAAACGCACTGAGGCCGGTAAAAGTACACACACGTGTCACGAAACTACGCATTGTATTATTATCAGTTGTGCGATATATGTGTGCGTGTAACTGTGTAAGTACACGGTTAAGGCGTATTTGGTCTGTACATACCTACCTATGTAAAAAATGTAATTGCTAGCCAAATGACACTTCAAGAAAAACTCTAAAACAATTTTACTTAAAGCCGGTATTAGGTTTTGTTGAAATAATTATGGTACATGCTTTAAATGTTTAATACTATGAAAACTAATGTTAAAAAAAATAATTAAAAAAATTTGGTTATAACAAAATACTTAGGGAGAATGAAATTTGTAAGACTTCTTGCTTATTGGGTCATGAACCCAATAAAATATTTTTATTCATAAAAATAAACTAAAAGAATTTAAATTTATAGGAATTTCGATGCAGAATAGAATAATAATTATTCCCTTTAAACAATCCACCGTGAAGTTAGCTTTGCGATGTCTCAAAGAAAAATATCTAGAGACACGCGATCCTTGAAGACGTTATTTATTTACAAGCCTGTTTATGAACTTTGGAAGTTTTAATGACAGTGAAAATAACTTAGCCAAGTAATAAAAATACATTAATTTTGATACAACTTTGTCACGACACCGTACTTTCCCTTTAGGGAGAGCGTTTCTGCTTTTGCTTCGACATTTATTTACGGCAGTAATTTTATTTTTGTACCAAGTTAGATGATAAAATTTTGTCTTTGAATATTTTCAGGCACTGTTCTTTGTAATTTTACTTTCATGTGAAAGTGGTAAAACTCAGAAGTATAACTGATATTACTAACTTTCTCGGAATTGATGATGAAACAATTTTCATTCGAATAATTTCATTGGATGAATGTAACTTAGTGTCTTTTGCCTTCGATTAGGGATTGTACGCTAACACTGTTCCAAAACTGTCTATTATCTCCAATTGAATTTCAACCTTAAACGCACGTGTGCAATATGTGGTAACCTAATGTGCTTGTTAACTCATGGCTTTGTTTATTAAAATCTGCTTTTAAAAAATGTTTTGGTGATGATTTTGATTGTTTGGTACTCTACTTTAAATATTTTTTTCGTCAAACATCTAAGTTGAAAGTTTAAAAGTTCTGACGTTCGTAGCTTTTGATGAAATTATTTAACTATTCAAAAAAAAAATATTACAAAAAAGCCAAGTATCTACGATAATTATAAAAACCCAGATATTATAATCAAGCTCGTAATCCCAAAACGGGTTGAGCAGAGCTTTAGGTAACATTAAGTTACACATAAAGTCACATTTGGCGTATAGGCCATGCAGTGCCTCCAATAGAGACAGGTTGCCAGCCTGTCACCTACACAAATGGGACACCTAATCCAAAAAACTACCAATCTTTTAGTAAGCCAACAAACAAAACAGATATTCTACTTTAAAGCATCTCTGACTGCTGCAGTCCGGGTAACTTAGAATCTAAAAGTTACAGAGGAGCGAAATTTTAGCTGCCATATCAGAAGCCCAATAGCTTTTGAAATATTTGATTTTAATTTTTTTGAAGAATGCCACTCCACTTATTGTGTGGCTCTACCATAGTATAAGTAAATTATGCTATGACTGTACTGCTTGCACTAAAGCTGACGCCACACCGCGGACGGGACGGGCCATTGGCGTTGACGTGTGTGTGACGCCACAGTATACCAAGAACAGTAATACGTCTTCATACAAACTGGCCGCTATCCATTAGAATGTGTGCGTGCGTACTCAGCGCCGTATACGCACACACAGTTGACTTAAAAATATGGGGGCATAAGGTGGCTTCAGTGCGGGCCGCGCCGTCTCGGTGTGATCGCGCGTTTTTATATCATTCGCTCGCCGCTCGTTCGAGGCCGGCACATTTACGAACCCTAGCGTCAACGCAAGAGTAAGCTAATAACTCGCCGACAGGCCGCAGATAAACTACTGTTCTTGGTATACTGTGGTGACGCTGAGCGTTATAATATAGGAAACGTCGAGGACGTCACACCCAGCGGGACGGCGCGCGGTACATTCGCCACGCACATATCTCGACGGCCCGTCCCATCCGCGGTGTGGCGACCGCTTTATTGTGCGCCTTTACCTGACTCATTGTGTTCAATGCTGCTACTTGAGGTATCGAGTAAATCCTAAAGAGAAAATTCCCGAATATTAAAGTCGATTTTAATATTAATCTGGGACAGATCATAATGAAGTATATCCATGAGATATAGCACAATACACTATACCCCAAAATTACAGCAAATGAATATTTAGTACGCATGCTTTTGCAGACGTCGTGATAATTATTGCAAGCATAAATCAGTGTTATTGCGTACCATTGAACATGACAGGTTAATACCACGTTAATGGCAGTAATTAATTTATTGCGAATTACTTATCCCATAAGATTGTATATTTTGGAATGTTCAATTTCATCTTAAGCCGTATGAGCAATATGTGAATAAGAATAATCATTAATATCGCAATTATATATATGTATTATCCTTACTAATCCTTACTAATATTATAAATGCGAAAGTAACTCTGTCTGTCTGTCTGTTAAGCTTTCACGTCTAAACCACTGAACTGATTTTGATGAAAATTGGTACAACTATAGATTAGATCTCGGGGAAGGACATAGGCTACTTTTTATCGCGAAAAAAAGGTTGTATGGGTTGAAATACGGGATGAAAGTTTGTATGGAAGTTCGTCATTTTTGAAGATAGAACCATGAAACTTTGAATTTAGGCACTTAATAAGACAGAAAGAAATATTTGTTCTAAGATTTTTGAAATTTAGACCTGTATGGGGGTGAAATAGTGGATGAAAGTTTGTATGGGACTTCGTCATTGTTAAAGATAAAACCATGATACTTTGACTTAATAAGAAAGAAAGAAATATTTTATCTAGCGTTTTTGAAATATTGACCCACGCGGGGATGAAATAGGGGATGAAAGGTCGTAAGAACCCCCAGTACAAAAATACATCCAAGATGGCGGACGCGACTTTTTAACATATTGTCAATATGGGTATCGTTTTCGTGGTTTTTGGGGGTCCGGATTACGAATAAAACATCTATGTCGAGATCCAAGATGGCGGACGTGACGTTTTGAGAAAATGTCAATACGGGTATCATTTTCGTGGTTATCGGGGGTCCCGATTCCGAAAACACCATCTATTTTGAGATCCAAGATGGCGGACGTGACTTTTTAACATAATGTCAATATGGGTATCATTTTCGTGGTTTTCGTGGGTTCCGATTCCGAATACGACATCTATTTCGAGATCCAAGATGGCGGTTGGGACTTCTTAATATAAAATCGATATGGGTATCATTTTCTTGGTTTTTGGAGGTCCCGATTACTAATACACCATCCATTTTGAGATCCAAGATGGCGGACGCGACTTTTTAACATAATGTGAATATGGGTATCGTTTTCGTAGTTTTTGGGGGTCCGGATTACGAATAAAACATCTTTTTCTAGATCCAAGATGGCGGACGCGACTTTTTGACAAAATGTCAATATGGATATCGTTTTCGTGGTTTTTGGGGGTCCTAATTCCGAATACATTATCCATTTTGAGATCCAAGATGGCGGACGTGACTTTTTAACATAATGTCAATATGGGTATCGTTTTCGTGGTTTTTGGGGGTCCGGATTACGAATAAACTTCTTTTTCTAGATCCAAGATGGCGGACGCGACTTTTTAACATAATGTCAATATGGGTATCGTTTTCGTGGTTTTTGGGGGTCCGGATTACGAATAAAACATCTTTTTCTAGATCCAAGATGGCGGACGCGACTTTTTGACAAAATGTCAATATGGATATCGTTTTCGTGGTTTTTGGGGGTCCTAATTCCGAATACACTATCCATTTTGAGATCCAAGATGGCGGACGTGACTTTTTAACATAACGTCGATATGGGTATCATTTTCGTGGTTTTCTGGGGTCCCGATTCCGAATACGACATATATTTCGAGATCCGAGATGGCGGTTGGGACTTCTTAATATAAACTCGATATGGATATCATTTTCGTGGTTTTGGGACGTCCCGATTACTAATACACGATCCATTTTCAGATCCAAGATGGCGGACGCGACTTTTTAACAAAATATCAATATGGGTATCGTTTTCGTGGTTTTTGGGTGGTTCTGACTCCGAATAAAACATCGACTTTGAGATCCAAGATGGCGTGACGTGACTATTTAACTTAATAGGAATATGGGTATAATTTTCGAGGTTTTCGGGGGTCCTGATTCCAAATACATCATCTATGTCGAGATCCAAGATGGCAGATGCGACTTTTTAACATAAAATCGAAATAGGTATCATTTTCATAGTTTTCGGGAGTCGATTCCAAATACATCATCAATTTCTAGATACAAGATTGCGGACGCTACTTTTTAACTTATTATTAAAAAGGATATCATTTTCGTGGTTTATAGGGTACGGATTATCCATTTTGAGATCCAAGATGGCGGACGCGACTTTTTAACTTAATGACTTTCACGCCCATACCTGAACCGATTTTGATGTTTGGTACAAAAATAGACTAAACGTCAAAATGGAATAAAAGCTTTTTTGTAAAAGAGGGAATGAAGGGCTTGAAATATGAGATGAAATTTTTTATGAGATTCCTCATTACCAAAGATAAAACCATGAAATTTTTAATAGCACGGGATAAGAAATAAGCAAATATTTGTTCTAGCGTTTTTGAAATGTTGACCCATGTGGGGATGAAAGGTTGCATGTAAGTTAGCAAAGGATGGGAAAACATAAAATGATAGATTGTAAAAATGCCATATACAGTGTAGTACACGGCAGTTTTTATGTGTATTTTTTGCAAAATAAGTACGTATACAAAGAAATAAAATGCTGCCTAAAGTAACTATTCGCAAGAAAGCAAGTGATACGCAATAAAGATATTTGATTTGATTTAACTATTCCACGCGGACGAAGTCGCGGGCAAAAGCTAGTGTTTTATATAGATACTAGCGTCCCACTCCGATTTCTACTGGTACAGTGTAGATAGGATAACGAATTAAATACTTAAACCATAATCTTCGTCTTGAATCAGTTTATCTTTGATTAAAACTGCATTTAAATCCGTAAAGTTGTTTAAAAGACCTAACCGTACCGACAGACGAAGCGATTTTGTTTTATACTATGTAGAGATAATACTATAAGGAAGGAGTATACGTAAATTTTATTAGGTAGCGAACGTTGTATAAAGAATAATCGCCTGAATATTGCCTATTGCAAAAGCCACGCTGTAACCCTTATTTTGATAAGGGGCATTAACATCTCGGAGATGAAAAGGACCTTACAGATAATGGATATTTGTCAAACACGTTGCTGAGGGGAGACATAAAGGTCAGGCCTTTTTTGATAACAGGCATTAGCATGCATAAAAGGAGAAATCAGAATATTATCAGGAAGGTTCCGCACATGCGTAGTGCTGGCCGCGTTATCGACTGACGGCGGGGCGTTCGTGCGCAGTCTCAGTTATACACCAATAAAGTAAATAATACAATAAAAATAATACAATCCTCGATTTGAATGTCTTCTGGCTGGGAGGGCTTATGGAGTACTTCGGTCGGTATTATATGTTATAACCATTACCCTTTTTACAAGGTTTTTTATTCGGCAAGCTTCACTTTCGACTAAGTTCTGGTAAACATTATTAATAATTATAAAATTAATTATTAACATAAGTAAACATTTACAAAAACTTCATTAACGTTGAACGAAAATTACAAATGTCTTATATAAAAACAGTTATGGTGACAATAAAACCTATATTAGGTTTTATTTAATTTGAATTGAGGCAGACATTAATTAATATTGTTCCGTAAACAAAATAATAATGTAGAAAAAGTTATCAGAAGCGCTATATAATCTATAAGGGCTTTCAATATTCCTTAAACATTGGAATGGTATTATACAGGGTCGTTTCATTACCATAATCCCTGAAATATCAAACCTGAAGTAATCATACGAGGGATTACCCTAACAAAAGTAAAGTCAATTGGTCCGCTAACATGGCAGCTGAAGTTTGAATTTGTACCTTACTCAGTCGCTATAAGGTTCCTTTAACAAGCGAGAATTTGAAGTAGAAATAATGTGATTTTTATTGAATTAAGCTTACGTTATTATAACATACATATTTATTTCTCTTAGCAGTTTACATTTACGTAACCAGTGAACATTTTTATGCATATACCCAGAAATATTTTGACACTGCCCATTATGCTTTGAAATTTTATATAAACTTTGTAAAAACACGTCTGAATCAAATATATTTAAAATATAGTAAAATATACTTTTTGAAAAGTCTATTTTACTGTGTTTTCCTTACATTTTTCAACAACACGATTTTTTTTTTCAAATTGTATTAACAAAAAGGAGAGCTACCTAATGCAATGCTAATACTCATTGATCCGAATTAATCATACATTTAATTCTGATTTGACGCTGGCAAATATCACCATAGCAACAAACTAATTAAAGACTAATTTTTAACACAATTATTAAAACCAAGTAAACCAAAAAATGTAACAAGAAAGATAGCAGCTCAACACAATTAAGTTCGAATTTTCAAAATTATTCGAGAATCATTTAAAAATAAACAGCCTTTTCAAATAAAGAAAATCGAGTCAGATTAGAACTCACCCGGAGCGAAGCGTGGGGCAGTGGCACCGCGCGTAGGGAAGTGCGAGCGGCGACAGACAAGCCTACGTCACACCCTCCCCTCCCTGTCGCTCCCCAGATTTGCTTTCCCCACCTCGGGGTTAACAAGCTCCGCGAGACCTAATAACGGGAGGGATGCTTTTCCGAAATTGTATTGATAAGGGCGAACAAGATTCTTCAACAACTTTCAAACGTTATGTAGATGCTCATAATTTTTCATACTGATTTATAAAAACATTAGTATCCTACTACCTACCTATTTTATTTGATTTTAAGTAGGGCGTTTACAGAGCTAATGTGGCGCCATCAGTGACTGAATTCGCAATGTTCAAAGAGGACAGATAAATGCCTAGATATACGCCTAATATCCCTAGGGAGTCATATATAAGGTTCAGAATTAATCCTCCGCTTCCTACATGACGAAGTTAGAATAAAGGGCTTAGAAGTAATAATAGTAAAACATAAAAATTAGAGACGCATGAAGCATTTTTTGATTAATCATGTGAAATTTAAATGGGTATAATTTCGTAATAGAATTAAACAAGGTTATTTGTAATACCTACACAAGTAATAAGTAGGTACATCAACTTTTTTTTATGGAAGCAAAACTCGAATAGCGCTGAAAAAATCTGCCGTTCCATACAATTCAGATGAGTTCGTTTGTAAATTTGAATGAAACAGCTTTTTTTAATAAAAAAAAAGGTTTTCAGAGTTGCTTCCACGGGAAAAGTTGTTGGTATTGATGAAATTTTTAAATGGTTTGAAGATTGTTGATGCATTAAAAATAAACCTGCGTAACTGATGCTCTTTTATGCCGTGTTCATCATTGAAAACTTTTGTTTCTTTCTGATCGAGACGAACTAAAAACATTTTGGTTGAATGCTACAATAGTATTGCGACGAATATAGTAGATTGCTTGACTAGGGTGGAATGGAATCAATTCCCATATGTGAGGACGTAGTTAGACCGAGTTCCTACACGATTGATCCCTTTTTCCGTGATAAGCACTCAACTTTCATTTCTATACAAGGAAAGTAAGAAGTCTACTCGCCACTTCATAAAGATTTTTTTATCAAATATTAGTCCACAAAATCAAGTATTTGAATTTACGCACAGCGTACAGAGTTATTATCACACTAAATTAGTCTTTTTCGTAAATTAGGGAGAGCAAGTATGTCTAAAGAGTATGATTTTAATAAATTTATTACAATCTAATGTTTTTTAAAAAAAATTTTTTTTATTTTTTTTTGTAAATTTTTAAGCCTTTTTTGTTATTTTTAAGTATTCTTAGGATAAAAGGATTACTTATCAAGATAAAACCTATCCTATCTAATGATTTGAGATCCTATCTCTCAAGTTGGAACAAAACAAATAAAAAAAAATTAAAATCGCATTGTTAGTTTTGGAGTTCATTCCGGACAAACATCGTGACACGGGAATTATATATACATAATAGAAATACTTAACTCGATCTATGATGTCGATAACACCGCGGTCGTGTGTTCATAACGATTGCAGAAGTGAAACTAGTAAGTTAATTCTTGGATAGGTCATAAAAAAGGTTCCAACTTGATTTTCCACCGTTCTTCGGAAGGCATATTCAGTTGGTGAAGATCCTTGTCGGGAGGTCTATTTTCAACAGAGGGCGCCTTTCGGCTGATATGATGATGATTATTGGACGAAAACTAATATTTGATCACGTGGAGTCTCTACTGTTATTTACGCATTTAAAAAACGGTATTTTTTTCATCCATGCCCTATGGATCCATCCTAAGGTTACCCGGAAAAGATCGTTCTTAGCGTTGAAGCCACACTTTGTGCAATTATTTTCTTTTTATAATGTTCTATAAGATAACCGAGGTTGTACAATAAAGTAATATTCTTTTTTTATTCAATTAAGACTAGATAATAAGTGATTGTGAAAAATTCAACCAGAAAACTTTTTGCATTTATTTGTTGACAAACGTAAGTTGAGGATTGCAGCACAGGGAACAGTCTTGGCGACCACCCAAGAAGGAACAGACTAGCACCTGTGAAATAGCAACTATTATTCACTTATAGCAGTAAGTGTATCGAAAGTGAATGGCAATGCGGGACAGGGAAGACCTAGGCAAAAGTCGACTAGGAAAAAACTGCCTAACAACCTGTTATGCCTGTTAGTTTTATAAACATTCGTCTTAACATAAAATAATGAAACAAATTTTTGTTGAAGCGTTGACTGCTTGGCCTTCGAATTTTTATGCCTACTGTGTGTAACAATAAATTAGGTTAGACACACAAAGCTACACAAAAATATTTGTTTTACATGATCGTAAATCACTCGATACAGAACAGTCGTATTACTCAAAACAATCTGCTAAATACACACTAAAATAAATACATAGTATTTTATACCTATGTTATATAAAAAGGAAACGTTAAAATGGCACTTATTGGTGCCTCAATTACATGTTTATCTAATATCATCGCATTAAACAAATTTTTATAAAATAATAAAATTTTCACAAAATTTGTTAAAAATTTAACATGTAGGTACTTTCATATCTGTTAAAATAATAATGTTATTGAAGCATCAAGAGATTTTTTTTCGGAAATTTTAAATCAAGCATTTTAACTTTCGTTTTTATTACATTCCAAGAATATTTGGTTGTCGGAGCTGAGACTCATCTTAAACAAGCTGTAATATTACAAAATATCGACAGTGAAACCGTTAGCGTAGACAAGTCATGTAATGACGTAATCCGGTAAAGGCGTGTGTACACGGCCTTCTTGAGTCACTGCTTTATAGATACGCGACTTAGTTATTGCGTTTTGTCGCAATGACCTAATTACAAAAAAAGTGAAAATAATCTCAGAGCCCACATTAAAGCTGATGAAGGAAAGCCGTGGGATGTTTTGCGGTCTTCTGAAGATGTCCATCAGCGTCGGCAGCTCAATAAACATATCTCAAAGTACTTAACTCGCAACATACGCCAATTTAATACAGACAAAAACTAAAAAGTGTTCGCTAGAGATCTGTTACTTGGAGAGAGCTTGCTGTCGAAACTGAAGACCGAGGACGGCCAAATCGTTACAAGTTACAAAGATAGATAACTTTTATGGACAGCTTTACGCAACAACACACGCACCTGTCATTCACGCCGACGATCCAAGAGACAAATTAATATGACACAATACCGAAGGTATCCCGGATGTCAGCATGTATGTTTAGGTTAAGTATTAGTGTAGTAAGTATCTCAAACAGCCCAAGAACAACAAGGCGACGAAGTTACAGCAGAGCTTCTGAAAGCAGGTGGACGAACAGTCCTAAAAACTCTTCAAAAGAATAAATCAAAAATAAATCAAACATATGGGTCTATGTATGCTTAGGAGCAATACATTATATGAGAATATAAGGATTTCATTAAATACTAGATAATCATTAGCAGAGTAAGCGAATATTTTACAATACAAACTAATGAATAATCAAAAATCATCCTAACTTTTTAAATTACCTACTAATAGGTTATAAATTCCGAGCAGCAGTTATCAAGACTGCCGTATTAGCGGCTAAATAGAAAAACATAAACCAAAATGTGACCCTGAGAGGAAAAAACAAGGTTATAAAAAACGTGTCACAAAGAATCTCTTAAAATCGAAATGTCTGTCTCGAAATCTGAGTTGTTTGAATGTAATAAAACAGCTCATACGGTAGTAGAAGGTAACCAAAATCCCATTAATCGTTAGGATGTATGCCTCTCTTATCAAATTATAGTGACGTACCTACATAACTGTTTTTTACTCTAGCAAATATATTAATCTTGAAATCTACGTACCAACAATAAAAGTCGCGCGACTAATCAACGCGCCTGTAACCGCCGCCCAAAAGCTCGAACCAGACACGTCCGTCCGGTGCCTATGTCCAACTAACAAGATGCCATATGTTGTCTCATGTTCACGGCCGGGTGACTCAATACATTCTCTATGATCTCAACGAATTGCCGCGCAATATACCGCTTTATTAACTAAGGCATAAGACTCATTAAAGTTGACAGTTATTGCAAACACCGCCCAGCAACTGAATATGTTTTTATCATTAAGATTAGGCAATTTGGAAGTAGTTTAATAAGTGCTAAGGCGTGGTCTTTTGGCGCGATCTATATTTTGATTTTTCATCGGATATTGTCCCGTTATAAAATAAACAACTTATTCGAAATTAAATTCTCGTTATTTTATACAAGAAATGATGACATTTAATTTTCTTTTGGATTTACGAGTATATCTACTAGCTGACCCTATAAGCGTTGTTGCCATAGCATTTGTAATTTTCTAATGATAAGATATTGTTAACGTCATTGTTGTCTCAGAAACTTCACCATTATTATTGATGTTAGATGTGGGAGAATACCAAAAAAAGTGGAGAAGTTTTTTATTAATTTTTGGTATGTTATATCCTGAATCCTAAATAGCGTCTCATAAATGAAAGCACAGAACATAGTTATAAGAGGTAATGAAAGCATGGTTATTTTACAAAAATGGATATTTTTTTTTTCAAAAATGTATCTTGCCTAAGTGCTAAACGTATTGATAAGGTGCTACATACGCAGGAAGGAATTTGTCTCAATATTGAAAACACAATCCAGAAACTGCTAAGACAGATTTTTTTTAATTCTCTTTATGATGGAAAATGGCAATAGTCTTAACTATTTAGTCTTTCTTATTTATTGCAGATAACCAAAATTTCTTTGATTCCTCATAAAGCGATCGACAACACGGATTTTTTAAATATTGCAAAAGGGTATGAAAGAGTACTAAAATCACGGAAACCGATTTTGTACCTACCTCTATTAGCTTTAGGAAAATTTTAAGATGTTTTGTCATTATCTGATAGCGAATAAATATTTTTCTATTTCTATCGAAATTCTTAAAAAAGGTGCGGATTATTCATCATTAAAATTTTAACTGATATTTATTTATGGCATAAAATACGTGTCAATGTTGGCTGTTAAAAGTTACTTCGTGATACGATTTCTAATTATGTAGATTACCGGAGATAGCCTTACATTATTATTTTTCCAAAAAAAAACCTTACGAGAAACCTTTTGTATAATATCTGCGCCAATAGTAAAATTCAAAAAAAATATTTAAAGTTGTAAAAATATTGACATTTTAAAGGTAAACTTGTCTTACAAATGCGTAAGATTCAATTACGTTTACTGATTAAGTTATATTTCCCGTTTATATGGCTAGAGAGAGAGAGAAGCTGGGGCAGTTAAGGGGAGTGCTGATGCATCATCAAAAGTGGCCTTCTTAACTTTACACCTGGGTCGCAAGTCGCAGTCACTGCCTAGGTACCCTCTCTACAACGTAAGGACCCGGCATCCGCACGGTGACTCCATGAAATGCTAAGAGTTTTCATCTCAATAAAGTGAGCTCGATTTTAAGCAAATTAATAGTCCAAAAACACAACTTACAGTGTCTTACCTAACTTAGATTTTGACCCCTGTTCTGGGGAAGCTACCTGTACTTTACAGAACAGCATAGTCAAATAGCAGTGGTAGTGTTGTGATTCTACTGCTGAATAAGGCTTTCAGAGTACCATAGGGAGAGGCAGGTATATGACCAGGTTTTCCAGTGTCCTACCTAGTGCCTTCCCTTAATATAAAATTATAAATCAATTAAAATAGACAATATTAATGTCAAAATTTGTGTGATGAACATGAACATTTTATGCACGATATAAAATAAGTTCTATAATAATTTTGAGCCTTGATTGGACTAGATAATAATTTTGAGCGCATTTTGTGAAGACTGGATAGCTGGATGGCATGGAGGTAAGTAGATGTTGTTTGCCCAACTGAGATTTATTATTTACTACCATTTTGAATATAATAAAAATGAAAACCGCATACAAACATTTCAACTGCGCTAAAGATTAGCGCTGTCCTACAGGTATAAAGAGAGACACTCGCCCTAGCTTCTTGGGTCCCATGAAATTGATAATGCTACTAAAGCACAAGTCATCTACAAAAATTAACCATCAATTAATGGTCTAGTGGAATTTTGACCAAAGGTCTCAGTTTCGATCTCCAAGGAACTTTGTGTTTGATTTTGTAAATTGTACGGCTAGTTTCAATTCCGCTTATCTAGCTATCACCAAAATCTGTCGCTATAATAATAATACTAATTGAGGATAGTAATAGTCATTATTGCCATTACTTTTAAACTTTCGCTTTGCATGATTAACATAAGTAGAAACGGGAATTAACGCTTTAGATTACCTTGTAAAATATTTGACGTTTCAGCCGGGTTATACCGACCGTGGTCATAGGCGGACTGGAGAACCGCGCGCGATGTTTTCACTCCGTATGAGAGGTAGATTCGTATTCATCTACCCACAAGATGTTTCTTCTTCTACCGTCACACAGTATACTTACTATGACCCTATTCTGTGAACCGTGCATTTTACAAGGCGATCAAATTCCCATTTTTACTTTTCTTAGGCATTAATAAACCCAGAAATCAATCATGTCTTGAGAATCATTTGTCACTTTCTATCAAGCACAAAGAGATAGAGACGTACGACGCTCAATACGGCGTTGATTCTATGATACGAAATTAGTCCCTTAATAGTTGAGAGTTTCAGAGTTCCAGGTAAAACTTGATTCCATCTTTGGCCTTTCCATCAGGTCAAACGAAGGCTAAAAAGAAGAAAGTAACAGCGGCTCTTTTTTTGTTTTTCTGTTAGGCAGTAAAGTTTCCAAATCATCTCAGTTTAGGCTTAAGACCGGTTGCACCAAGTTATACTTTTTACAATTTCGTAAATAATGAACGTCTATTTAAAAATGGAACAACGCATTTCAAGTTCACATTTACGTAACTTTTTGCAAAATTGTAAAACGTAAAATTTGGTGAAACTGACCGATAGAGTTGAAATTGGCAGTGCACGGGTTAAAAGCTTAAGCTGGAAACTACGGCGACCGCTAATAAGACAGGCCAAATTTATTCAATAAAAGTTTATTTATAAAAATATCTCAATTATTATGTACCTAAATTTGTCCGTCATTTAGTATATACATAAGACAAGTTCTTACAAACATACAATAATCACGCTCGCAATCCAAAAAAAGGATAATGGAATGAAAAAGCTCTTTATTTAAATGGACTTTGCTAAGTACTTTTAAATCGTCAAAATCCTACCGCCATTTTGGGACGAAATAATTATTTTACTTAAATAATTATTATTATGCTGAGATGGTGAAGAAATAGCGAAAGAAACTCCACAGCTTACAATTTCGTAATTATTTCAAAACATCATTGCAGGTTAATAGATAATAACAATATAATTAAAATTAGTTTTACATGCGTAAATTTTGAGCAGTTATTTCTTCCACGCATTTGGATCATTTATTTATTAATTTATCTTGTAAAAGCTTTGCTTTCACATTAATGAACTAAGTAATTTAACTTTTTTTATCCACCACCATTTTGTGTTAATGACAGATAGATTACTTTGAATTTAGGTGCTAAGCATACATTTATTTATATTCCCCTGGTTAAAAGATATATAAGAATACAATGAGTGGTATACCAAAAATGATCAAAGAAGGAGAGCTTAGGTAACTTTTGGCTACACTAATTAGTCTGAAAGTGGAAAAAATAAAGTTATGTGTGAAAAAATCGTTATGTCATAGATAATACCTATATTTTTTACGAGAAACAGGAATATAAAAGACAAACGCTATTTCTAAGGTCAATACACGTTCAATATCAGTAGCGTCGCGTGCCGAACAACTTCGCGAGAATTGAATATTATTGTGTTTGTGTTAAATTTTATGTCAAACAGAGGTAGCGTGATATCGCGCGAGCATTGCTTACGGCTTGTATTAAATTTCTCCATTTATTTTGCATTAAGGCTTTACTGGTATCGAATTTGTTATTTCGCTAAATTTGGATATAATTATCTTCGTAGTTATATTGACCTTCGATGTCATAACGTGAATTAAGAAATGTAGTCGCAGAGCAAGTTTTATCGTACTTTATTTACGAAAAAATCGTGCAGTTATTGTGGTAACGTATTAAAATAACTAATTACAAGAATTAAAGGTTAATAGTAGTAGTTCCAGATCATAATTAGAACTATGCCTTCTCATCTCACGTGTACGACTAAGGGAGATTCTAAAAGATGACTGAGGGAGATTCTGAACCACGTGCATACAATTTACCACGGCGTTACTCGCGCCGAAATAAGAATACCCACAACAGCATTACCAAGGAGAGTTGCCGTCAGGTGGTCACACATAAGACTATGACAAAACCTTTAACAATATAGTTAATATTGCACCGACTCGAAATAAATTAGTACCACGGTTGGAAGAAGACTTATGAATACCTATTAAATTAAAGTATAATTATTTTTACGAAATAATTTGACTTGAGTGTAGAATAAGCTAAGGCAACTACTTTAAAATCATATTAGTTAGTTTTACATTTTCTGTTATGGTACCTACGTTTTATAAGAAGGTACCTACAATATCATGGCCGCTTATGAAAAAAAAACAGATTTTAAAACGAACAACATAAACGCTTGTCCCACGTCAATCAGACGTGCGGATTACTTGCTCGGACGCGCAGGGCCAATCCTGCGCCACCCCTCCCCTTATTGGTGAATTCAAAAAAGGAATTTCAATTTAATCTCTCCCCTTCGAATATTCTGACAGCCGACACTTTACTGAGTTTCGCTGTGAATAAAATAAACGCTTTCTTTTTACACTTTCACGTGTTCGATTTTTAAAATTATTGTTAGTGCCGCCGTTATTCATTTGATTCGAAATAAAATTGCAAGCAAAATTGTTTTTGATATTGAATTTATTATTCACTTAATTAATTTATATTTCCAAGCAGTGATTTGATTAAAAAATGTGCTGTTTTTTTGGTTAAAACTATTTTTACGAATAGGTATAATCCTTCAATTCAATGCATAGTTGTGGTTTTAAAAATAGGCGGTTTTTGCTAAAGATGAGTAATCCGTTAAATGCGTCAATATGTCAATAACCAACATCCTTAAGTAAATAATGTTTATGAGGCATATTATTACTTTCACTTTATTACGATTAGTTTCTTTGAAATATACGAATGCGTATTATTGTAGAAACGGATTATGAACATAAATTATTACTAAATAAAAAAGGCCTAAAATATTTAGCGGTAACATTAAAACATACCGACAACGAACAATGTTTCGAGACCCCTACCACTGGAATATCTAGTTAATATATTTACATTTCTGAAACCCTTACTTGCATAGATGAGGTCAAACAGCACAGCATCAATAAGGAAAGGCTAAATAGTCATGTTAATAATCTAACAGGGAATTTGTTTAGCGTGATAAGTGAAAACCGTCTCAAAGTCTAACCGTCTCTCGTTAGGATAAGGATTAAAATACTGTCTGTACGTTTTGATTTTTTTAAATGTGACATACATTTAAAGTTATTTAAAAAAAATGAATTTGGATGTAGAATTTTGATGTAAAGAGTTTTTTACCAGTCGCCATTTCTGGCTGTGGCCAGTGATGTGCTTTGTTTAATAATAGCTGGACAGCAATCAGGACCATCAGCTTAATCTGCCTTCCGAAACATAGAGGAAAATCGGTTATTTTCATTTTCAAAATTTCGGTCACCCATCTGAGTACAGACCGTGTACTTAGTTGCTAAGCTTTTATAATTGTTACGAATAACGCACGAACGCAGTGTCATCGACATCCTAACTCTCAGAAATAATTAAACTTTGATTTCATATAAGAATAATCAAAGAAATTAAATAAAACTGCAAGCACCCAAAACTCAGATACACATTCGTGATCATCACACAAACATTTGTCCCTACCAGAATACGAACCCTTAATGTATAAACAACAACATAGGTACTGATCATTGCGCCATGTGGACTGCATCATAAATAATAAGTACCTTACATGGAAAATAATAATGCCCTAATAATTTGTAATAAAATAGAAAATTAAACATAACTATGACGGTAGCATTATTTTGTCATTTCATTACAACGTGATATATAATTATTATTATAATAATAAGCAGGTAAGTAAGGATATGTTGAAAGTTCTTAAAGGCATTGAATTAGTTTTTACAAATTCAATAACCACTGACTTCAATTTTGAAGAAAATGGCAGACTCGCAATACCACGACCACAAAATTGTGAAAAAGTGACTTTCTTTCGAGAGTCCCTAGTAACATCCATGACGCTATCCCGAATTCGTTCAATCAAAATGCGCAAGTCCAAACCGGGGCAGCCGGGCGCAGGCGCAGAGGTGCCTTTGGCTGCCGCCATATTTAATTCTGTTTTTTTCTTTTTTAAACGGCCAACCTTTAAACAAAAATATCGTCATTCATAGCGGCCAGGTATAAATTTCCAACTAAAAGTTTTTATGCGAAAGGTTTTAACGTAATCGGCTCCTCAGTTACAAGATTATTGTTACTTCGGCTTTCTGAGAAGAGTTTTTGTTATTTAAGTCGATTGGATTATATGGGTTTATGTAGCATTAAGTCTATAGTTGTAAATAAAAAAGTGCCTTGTGCAATTTGTTACTCCAAAAATCTAATTTTACATAATTTTGTTATGATTTTTGGATATTACTTATAAATTCAAGTTACATTGACATTTTTAAAATGAAATATGGTGTATAAAAAGCACAAAGAGATTTTTTTATAAATGTTAATTTTAAATCACAGAATTTAGTGTCATGTTAATATTATAAATACATTGCATTAATACTACATGTCTCAAATATTTATATGAAATCAGTTTTCTGTATTACTATACGACTGCATGTTAATATAATAACCATTTCTTACTAATGCATACAATACACCAATATGTAACAGTCAATATACTAACAGTAACCCAAATCTATCAATACAGTATGAAGTAACATGGTAGCACTATGTATAGGTAAACGACGTAGACGTCTGGTGTCACAGCGCAGAATCTAGCTTTGAGCAAAAATCTATAATACTGTCCAGGCATTCATCTATATGCAGTTTTCCGAAATGCATGCATTTAAAATGCAACCCTAGTATAATATAGAAAATTGTATTAGTTGATCCACTTACCTGTATTCTGCACTTATCACTTGAATTTAGAAAATATAATGCAATAATATTAAAAATTACTTGAGATGCGTCTCGGTGCAGTGGCAGCGAGAGCTTTTTGAAAGCTCACTGAAGCTTCGGAATCACTAAACACTGCAGACTGTTTTACCATAGCCGCTTTTCTACTACCGCCATCTATTGGCGAATAGACACATTAACACGAATTTCATACGAACCACGCTACGTCGTGCGTAGCAGTGCTTGTAGCAAGGCTTCGTGTTCTTTATTTTCTATTTTTCTAAATTATTGCACTCATTTCACAAAATAATTTACAATTATTTAGAAAGTACACAGTTCTATCGCTTAGATACAATGTAGTATAAAATACAACTAGAAACGTACCTATCTTAATAAAGAAAAGTGGAAAAAGCACATGGACGAAAGTTTAGCATTGTCGGCAGCCTTGAAATAGGCTTCAAAATAGTTCTATTCAGGCTGTGCAGATGGCGCTTATGTGCTTTTCAGGGTGCTTTAAAACCTACTTGCAGTGTTCTGTCGGCCGTATAGAGGTCAGTCTACATCTACGACTACAACAGAATTTCCATATTTACCTATGTAAGATATTGATGAAAATTATATTATGAAAAACTATTTTTTTTCTGAAATATTCCATTTATGTGCTAAGAATAATACAGAATTCTTTACTGATTAGTCTAGCTCTGTCTAGCTAAATGCTCAGTGGTATTTTACCAGTGAACGCATAATGCGTTCACTGTATTTTACGCAACAAATGTGTAACTCAGAAAATTTCTTATTTCATTATAATCTTGGTTTGGTTAGTAATTTATTTAATGTTGTATTTGAAGACTGCCGTTATATAAAAGATGCGTACAGATAAAACCTGTCCGCAAAGATTTTATATTATAAGCTGTGGTAGTTTGTTGCGTTCTTTCTTATTCACCAGCATATTAATAATATTTATTTAAGGGGATGTGTTAACCTGCCATTTTTTACCTATTTTCGAACGATTCTCGCACATTAACAATAAAAGCGTAAATTTGGAAAAATATATATCTGTGAAACTAGACCACTTATACAACAATTTTAAGATTTTTTTATACTTGTACATTTTAGTGTATATATATATATAAAAAAAATAGTTCTTACCAAAATAAAATATTACAACTCTGAAACTACTGGAGCTACTCGTATTTTCATAAAATTTTATTCATCTTGTAGATAATTTCATTAATTAAACATTCATTACGATAAAAAGTAGCATTTTTTTAAGAAAACTAAATCGTTTTTTTCTGTGCATTTTGAATGTGCTGCTCACGCGTAGGATGCCAGTTTTTTTCTCCCCTAACTCCTCCCTCCGCTTTCCCTTTCCCTCCCCCACAGGTAGGAGTGAAAGACAAAGCAGCGAAAAAAAGACAGAAGAACCCTCCGGACAAACAGGAAAGGAGGAGGTGAAACCTACATGGATACCCTGGCCCTGGCACCAGGGTTATGTCGGACTTCTACCAACTAAAAACCCCCTATTGCCTAATTACCAAAGTGGCTATAAGGCTATCTGAAGCAGCCGCCCCCTCAGGAGAGAGGGAGGTGCACACGCTGCACATATAGATTAGGGCATACTTATTGTTGTTTTAAAAATAATGTTTATTATTTCATCCGGTGTCCTCTCAAAAGGTAGGTACTATCAATAATTACCATCTTTAATTTAACAGACTTCATGGTCTAATGGGTCCACCAGAATTAGATTCAGACGTGCGAGATCACAGAGAACAGAATACTTTCCGATATCTGTGTGCGGGATCTATTGCTGGTTGATCAAAGCACAAAGTATTGGAAGAATCCGTTTCTAACGTAATCGAATCGAGAAACTTTCCAAAGCTACAAAAATTAAATTCTTAATGTAAATCATAGCCACGAGTAGAATAGTTTCACCTCATAACCTCCAATAGATGTCGTAGAAGGCGACTTATGGACCAGCAAAGGCGGTATTAATCACCTTATACTCCGTCCACCAATCTGCATTGGGCAAGCGTGGTGGACTACTGCCTAAACCGCCTTCGATGACAAGCCGAGGCTTTGTGTCCCACCAGTGGGTCGAATTATAAAGGCTGTTATGATGATGATGAAATGTAAATCAAGATTTAACTAAACATTCTTGGCAAATTATAATAAATGAATGTAAACGTTATACAAGGTATTAATTTTTTTTTTAACAAAAATATCAACCTTAATACACACATGCAAACGATCACGCTCGTAGTCCCATGAGGGGTTGAGCAGAGCTTTGAGTAACATTTTGTTACACATAAAGCCACATCTGGAGGTATGGGCCAATTGGGCTATGCAGTGCCTCTTAATAGTAACAGGTTGCCAGCCCGTCACCTGCAATAAAAAGGCCACCAAACCCAAAAAGTAACAATCCTTCAGTAAGCAAATCAACAAAACAAGAACAAGCCAACAACCAGGACAGATGGTAGATACATTCAATATCATCTCAGAAGTCTAGATAGTCTCAGCAATATCTAATATAATTATCAACTTTATTACCTGACGATATAAGTAGGGGTAAGTCTTTGACTTTCATTTGGTTTTAGAAGGAAATTCGCTGATATACCTACCTACTTTTCAATCTCAATTCTGATGTATTATATATAGATATTTTGTTCAAATAATTTATTAAGTACAATTAATTTTCTACATATAGTATAGTTTTTTTAATAAATACAAATATAATATGTAGGTAATTTTATTAATTATAATGTTATGGTAAGTGTGATTAATTGAAAATTATTAATAATTACCAAAATTGAAGGCAAAAGTAATTAATTATTTACTTTTACCGGTTATTACTAATAATTATCAAACTTTACTGATTTATCCATTCGAACCCTGTGGCTGAGTGATGGGTAGGTTAGGGTTATTTTTTATGACCTAGCGGAGAGCAATGTTTTTGGGAGAGTAGTGTTTTATGCACCTACCATACCACACTACAGTTATCATCACATTTACCAAATCACGAAGTTAGTATTAATAATTACTGGTTATTATTAATAATAATCATAGTAATCACATTTACCGTAACAATAATACAGTTCGTAACTGTATTTTAGATGACACAGACCTGGTGATTGATGAATGACATCTCGATGAGCTCCAAGAAATTGTACTATTCATATTTAAAGAATACTTACTTAATAGTATGTAGGATATCTTCTACATACTATTAAGTAAATAGTATGTAGAAGATATCCTACATACTTACTCGATGCTTTGGATAGGTTGCAGCGTCGCGCGGCTCGCATCATCGGCGAAGAGGTGTCCAACCATCTTGAGCTTCTCCAATAGCATCGTGATGTTGCTCATTGCGATCTACCGTCTGTACCACAGCGAGTTCTCTGAGGAGCTTTTATCCCTAATCCCACTATCTCCCGTCCTTTTAAGGACTACGCGTGCTGGCTTACGATGCCACCGACAAACTGTGGCTACCATTTCAACGTGAACTAATAAATTTGGCAACTCTTTTTTTATGATTTCATGTCGTGTCGAAAGTCGTGTGATGCCTGCAGAGTAGAATAGCATCACCCCATATCCTCCAATGGGTGTCGTAGAAGGCGACTAATGGATCAGCAAATGGGTATTGATCACCTTATACTCCGTCCACCAATCCGCATTGGGCAAGCGTGGTGGACTACTGCCTAAACCTCCTTTGATGACAAGGAGAGGCCTTGTATCCCAGCACTGGGTCGAATTATAGAGACTGTTATGATGATTTCTATGACGTTCAATCAAGAAATGGAATTCACTGCCAGCATACGTATTCCCTCATTCTTAGAATCCTGGGTCATTCAAAAGAGGCGCAAAGAAGCATCTTGCAGGTCGGCGAGACGGTATTTAAGTAGCGCGGCGACTTATCTCTCGCGCTAGCTATCTTCGCATTTGGACTCCACTTCTGCTTACCATAATGTGGAACCAGTTTAAGACGCGAGTAGATACGGGCGCATTATTGTTGTTTAAATTCTTCGTAAAAGCGTCGGTGGCGTAGTGCGTAAGAGCGTTTTCTTCCACCCAGTTCGAACCCCGCCACGTACCGATGTGTTTTAACATTTTGAATTCATATGTTTAATCGACGCTTTTACGGTGAAGGAAAACATTGTGAGGAAACCTGCACACACCTATGAATAAATTCTTAGGATGTGTGTGAAGTCGACAAACCCGCGCTTGACCAGCGTGGTTGACTGAGGCCTAACCGCCCCTAATGCGGGGTAGGCTCAAGTCCCTTGGTGGAGATATTATATGAGCTGTTGATGATGAAATTCTTCGTATATATGTTTACTTTTTATTTTATTCTATTATAGTTCGTATATGTTTTATTATTGTGTTTGTTTCTTGATATTGTATTCATAATTTTCCTACCCTGCTCCTAATTTATTTGGGGTCGGTGCAGTATGTCTTGATGTCGACAATACTGCTCAAGGATTTGGCATTACATTTTTATGGCCGTGTGTCTGACACCAACCCTCCTTGGGGACTACTGCTATCTTTCCACAGCACCCGGGATAACAGCATAACGTAACCGAAGTACGGAGGAAAAGAGATTTGAAAGTTTTTTCGGTCACTTATCCAAGTACCGACCTCGCACTTGGTTGCTTAACTTTCGTAATCGCTACTAAGAACGCACGACCGTGCTGCCATCGACCTCCTCTTTTCTTGATATTATATTGTTTCTTTATAATGTATTTATGTTTATTTAAATATATGTATTAGGCATATGTGATGATGTATGATATTAAACGGGTACACACACGTCTAGTAATCAAAATCTCTCTCCCATATATGGGACTATTGGCAGAGATTATTATAGAAATAAGCAGTACCTTTGTACAATTCTTGTGTTAAATATGTTTCCTTTTGAAATGGACTTTGTGTGTACATTAGTTGTTAAGTAAATAAATAGGATTAAAGTTGAAGAGTTTGGTAAAGGTTGAACTTCACCGCACTGCACTGATACTGTGTATTTGGGACAAGAGCCCCAAATGTAGGTTACACAGTATCAGGATCCATACAGACTACAATTAAGAGTAAGAACTCGGAATAGTGATATGTATGGGTTCTATGGAATCTTTTGCGGGTTTTATTCTCGTGTTCCTTCATACCAACTGTGGCAGTGATACGAGTGGGCTTGATACTAAATTTATAAATTTCCTCAAGTATGATTAATCCTCTAATATCAGAACCTTCAACTTGTACTCTTACTACTATTACTCAAAAAACATTACGTGGAATTTTATCACAGATTGTCAAAACGGTCACACGGGTACATTGAAAAATGATTCGCGACATGAAACACACCTTAATGCAAGGTATCTTAGTCGACCAGCGGTCTCCACAATCGGACAGACAGACTAACATTAATAATATTACTCATTGTAACGCAACAGGACATGCCCGATACCCATCGCTTGGATGCCACGACAAGTATTCAGTAAAGAGGAATCGTTGAGATACTTGCAGTTGTTGATATTAAATTTAATTCAACGTAAGTCTGAGATAATACTGATTGATTATCCTTTGATTTGGTCATTTGAAATACGCTCTAAAGAGTAAGGATCTAAGGTTAATTTGGAATATAATTCTTTTTTAAGCATTATGTTGACGTTACAGGATTTAAAATTGAATAACAATCTAAGGTAGGTACTAGTTATGGACTTCAATTACGTGATTGAACTGAAACTACCACCTGATAAAAGTTTGCCAACAAACAACACTGCGTTTCTATTATTATGGCCTAATTAGTCCAAATCAATTAGTCTTCAGTAAGTATTGATGTATTTGTCCTAAATGAGAAAAGAACTGACCAAAGGCATTACCTATGATCACAAAGATCACTTGAGATATTTAAGTCTAAGAAACTATTTTTGTTGTGTAACAATCATCTCATCGTTCCAATAAGAATAAGACAAGAATATGTGCCCATATATTCTTGCCTTTAATTCTTAATGGAACGATTCTAATCAACAATTTGAAAATTTCGAGGTAAATATGAGATATAACTACCTTCATGACTGTTTCATCACAAACAAAACAAAAATCTATTATCTCCAAAATTCTAAATATTTTTCCAGGACGTACGAACGACCGAATCTGTATCAAAGTAGCATAAAGCGAAATATTCAGACAGGATGATTTATAGGTCCAGCCACCGATACGCAGCATCGACCTACAAACTAAAGCAACCTTCACATTTTTACACTCCTTTGTTGGCGGCACGTGGTGGCTCCCCTCGCAGGTTCGGCCGTCATGTCATTGCTCAGCCATCATTTATCATAGCTCAATACTGCCGTCAAATCGAGCGGCGTCTAGCTGGCGCTTGCAGCAACCCAGCATTTGGAAACGAAATCGTTTAGCGATACAGTTTCTGTACCAATTGAATTGTTACAGGTTGAAAACTCGTTATTAGAATAGTAGCCCATTTTTTGCTACCCTTTTTTAACACATCAATGTGATCATCATTCCAAATATTTCACTTATTGGATTTACCTAAAAAGTTATAACAGCAAGTAGTTCTGTATCAGCTTAATATCATTTTAACTTTGCACATAAATTGGTTTTATTATGTAGTAGTGAAACACAAGTTATCCTCATAATTTATTTTATCAGCTTCACCAATTTCTCAAATTTAATACAATTTATTAATACAATACAATAATTTAAATGATCAAAGTTGCTACTTTCCTAGATTTCTCATTTAAATTGGAATGAACGATAAACATATTTATATTCAGTTAAAAAGAAATAACATAACTAAATAAAGAAATATTTACATGAATCAAGACCAAGGAAGATTCGGGAAAAGAAATAGGCCACGTCCTATTGCACAGAGGAATTCACATTAGAATCGAAATAAAGCGATGATTTAAATTTATTACTTATTAAACTTTGAACATTATTTAATTCAGTTACACTAAGTGATATATTTAATATTTACAAACAATAAATAATGCAACAAATGGCCCAGTCAAGAAAACAAAGTTAGCACTCCAGACATACCTGTGAGGAAATTCTAAAACATGAACTCAAATCGTGATGCTTCACTTAAGAATAAAATTTAACAAAATATCACAGTTGACCACGACAATTCAAATAAATGTGATAACAAAATCTTAAGCAATCATAATCGTATCGTCACAAGGACAAATAATATTGACAAAACGATGAAGACACATTTCGAAGAAAAGAAAAAAAATCACTTAGCTTATTAAGTACATTTTACAAATACGACATTAAAGATTTCAAAGTACGCAGCTAGAGCCACATTGGTATCGTTTGTGGAAACTTTAGAAAAATTCCTATTTTAAGTAGTATCTTAACACTGTTTAATTACACATCGTATGTAGTATTTATATTATGATAAATATCTCATTATTTACAACTAAGGACAGGAACATAAAACAGTTCTTCGGGAAGTTTTGTGAAATATATTAAACTTTTCATCGTATCTACTAAACGACAAATTCATTTTATTTACATCAATTAAAGAAAAAATATCTACTTATTCACAGTGTCTATCTATAATTACTGAGCTTACAATTCCTATTTAAGTTCACAGCTCTTTTACAAGCCCTCCCTAGTTTATACTCATTATTAGTTACATTATAGCAGTACCTAGTTAAATAGGTACTTTTGATACATTCTTTGTTTTTAATTTATGTTGTATGGATCCACCAAGCTTTAAACTATCCCTGTACATTTCCGAATTTGTTATTGGTGTGACGGCTAATTTTGTAGGTTTCTTTTTGATTGTATCAGTTTCTGTACCACCTAAATAAAATCCTTATTTCTAGCCATCACAATGTACTCTATTCGATATTCCATTGTTTTATCTTACAAGTTTAGGAATAATATGCAAATCCAATTACATCTTATGACTAGGTAAAATTTTCTACTCCAAGTTTTTAATTTTATGTTTTGACAATTACGTTTTTTTACAAAATAAAATTTTATCGTATGGTTACCTGAAATTTCTTATCAATTTTTATAAAAGTCACAAAACAAGAAATACTGAATGATATTTTGCTTATCTTAAACTATATAGATACTTCGAATTTGTTAAGTCCCATCATCGCTAACATTTACATTAACAGGATGACTATGTTCCTTAAAATCTTATCACCTTTGCACAACTTCACTGAACCTTGAAGCACAAACACTTTGTCCTTAGGTGTCACTTGTAATGTCACAACAACAATAACAAAATTGGGCTACACTAGAGGAAATTTTTCAAACAGCGAATAACTGATCCAGTCTGGTTGCTGTAACATCGATAATTACATTAAAATCGCTATCACATACAACCCCGTTGTCGAACGGACGACTGTCTAGTTCAGTAAATCAGTTATCCGCTGTTCGAAAAATTCCACTGATCCTATGCGGAGAGATGCGCAAACTGGCTCGGGTGAAGGTCGAACTGGTAAGGATGGCCGTACGGATTCATATGGTACGGGACGATATTCATCGATGCCATCTTGTGCTCTTTCTTCCACTTCATGCGCCGATTTTGGAACCAGATCTTGATCTGTCTCTCGGTGAGGCATAGAGCGTGCGCGATCTCAATCCGTCTCCTCCGTGTTAGGTACCGGTTAAAATGGAACTCCTTCTCCAGTTCCAACGTCTGGTACCGCGTGTACGATGTCCGCTGACGCTTTGTTTCTCCATTCGCGTTCACTGTACCTGGAAAGAAACAACGTGCTACGTTAATTTGTGCCAAAGGATAGGATGATTAATCGTGTTTTCATTGCATAAGTTCGTTAAGGATTATTCTAGTCGCAAATGCGAGCCACGGCTAATATTTAGATCTGAATGTTAGTTTGAGCGCCAATGAATAGTTGGCTCGATCGGCTCCGTGCCTTGCCACGCTTGCTCGATTGTGATGTACAGCTCGCGGCAACACGCTCGATTCAGAACAAGAAATCTATGCAGAAACCCAAATAGTATTGCACAATTAATTTTAATTTATTTCCCAGAGCTGTCTCATTTTTCTTTATTTATATCACGCTGCTCGCCACATTATGACACCTTGTAGTGATTGTGTTGGCACAGGCATGTTCCTGTTTGCTAGTGGAAACCAGGGCACCAAGGTGATATGTACTATGATTTTGAAAAAATATGTTCGACTAAATTCAATTTCAAACAGAAACAACAAAAAGAGCCGCATAGTTTGCATATCGTAGACAGCTTAGAAAGTACGCCAGTAATGTTGTGAACTAAAGAGCTGTTACTTGGAAATCAAAGGAGGGCTAGCGATCTTGGTATGGCAGCGGCGCTCAAGTCATGGGTTGCATGCCGCACCTGTCACGGCGTGTCGGCGGTGCGGCCCACCACTTGGTCCGGTTTGGAAGTCCGCCAGTGGTTTCGTGATCGATACGAGACCTGTCTCGAGTGTGTCTACCAAATTAAACTGTGTCATTTATTACGTTCCTCTAAGGAGCTTCAGTTGTTATAATAAAAGTGAATTAAACATTGTAACATTAATCCATACACATTTAGTACCTAGAGTACATTTAGTACAAAGCTATATACGACGATGTTATGATGTGAATTAATATCGTTAAAAAATTGGACGTTGATAGAAAAAACTGTAATAAATTCAGCTGAAGCGCCCAAGACTTTAACGTATTCAGTCGGGAATGTCAAGCCCGCGTCAATAAAGATGTTTAAGACAATATAAATATGCGATTCCGGTCGATGTAAGGGACGACAAGTGAAGCCGCGGCAAAAACCCTACGCGATTGAAATGTTAGTGACAGCTTGATGCACAAACAACCGACTGACAGCATTATTTTACCATAATCCTTGTAGAGAAACGAAACGAATGGACGCAATACGGTGATATTTGAATTTCAATGTGAATTCACGAATGATACCGTGATGTTGATTAAGCGTTCACATCAAGTTTCTAATTTGAATGCGCTTAAATTCAAGTGATAAGTAGAAAAGTGCAAAGCAATAAGTCAGCGTCAAAATATAGTATGTTACATTCATGAAAGCTAAATTCAGTCCTGACACTAAAGAGGATGTGGCAATAGATTTAAAAATGCTATTTACGCAAAGATAAAAATAGATCAGCTGTATGAATAATATTCTCTCATAACGAGCAATTTTTGAATGGCCCATTCTTGACAAGCAATATCTGTGAAATTTATTATGAGTATACTAGCGAATAGTGATACTTCCTCACTCTACCAAAACGCTCTAGCAAAGTTGCTGAGAAGCAGTATGTTCGTGAATGTGAGACATAGTTCTTTGATTTTACTCTAGATGAAAATTTTGATCACATGACATAAAATTTTTGATTAAGTAGTAATTCGTAACATAAAATTTTCCCTAGGAATTGGGACATCATAAAAATATTTTTGCCATTTAGATACTGTATGTCGCTATAAGATAACCACTATTATCCCGTGGGCGGATACGTGAGAGATACAACAATTGGCACATCATAAATATCCTATCAACGTTGCGCAGTCACCGAGTCATGACGCGAATAATTCTAATAATCTTTTCCTATATACTACAACACAGTGTGCTTATACCATTATGATATTTTGACACGCAGATATATATATAAAAATACGCATCGGCTAAGCGAGTGTACTATATAATGCAACGCTCTTAAAATTTACAAAGATATATATTTGCAATGCGTAACACTTGTTTAGAATACCGACTCGGGCGATAAATCGTCAAGGTATGAATATAATTTTAGAGCAATGTTAACATTAGAAATACTATAAAGTGTATTTAAACCAATGTATTGATTACTTCTTATACATAATATATCACTCCACACGCCGGAAAACCGTTACTAAACGAGGCTTTAATAAAATCGTACGATCAATGACGTAGTCTGCTCGCTTCACAAACTTTTTTCCCTACGAATATAACTAACAGGGAGTCCGCAAGGTTGCGGAAATTCATCCTAAAAGAATCCTACCAAGAGGCGATCATAATCCTTATTATTGAGGAACAAAACTCCTGGAAGAAAAGTGTGACTAGCAACCAAACGACCTGATAATAAGTGGCCAATGCAGACATGAACGTGTGTAATACCAGAGGTAGCACAGGTGCAATATAGTTTAGTAGCAAAAGAATATATTTTATTGATTTATTTTTTCATTTATCCTTCAATTAGATTTAATTAATTTTACCAAATTGACCATGTTTATTTAGCAGCGACACACCAAACTTAATCAAAAATCATTGATACACTTCTCCCTGTATACCAATCCCTTACACAATATTACTAACCAACTCGTCTAATGGCCGATTTCAATAACTTATCTCACACTTTTGCTTACTAGGGATAACATTTTGACAGATATCCTATACAAAATATGTCGAAATTCTACCGTTGCCATGGAAACTGACGGTAGTTATTAGTAAGTTATGTTATTGAAACCCGCCATAAGTGTTAAAAGATCAATAAACCCATTATTCATCATACCTTCATTAGTCAATGCGTTAAATAAGAAAATATCACCTAAGTCGATCCAGAAATGAGCACCATAAAATCTGTAGCTCCTCCGTGCTTCGGTACGTACGTTAAGCCGTTGGTCCTGGTTACTATTGTAACGGTTTCTTATCTACCCTGATCGTGACGTTGGTACCTTGCTTGAAGGTACCTTGCATGCATGCAGTAGTCTTGCACGCACACTTACACCGAACATAAGCAGTCACGCGCGGTCTGTGATACCGCGACTTTGGGCAGCTGGTTTTAGAAGACGACTGCATATTTCATGATATTGTACATAGCCTATAATAAATAAGTCTATTAATTATTTAAATAATTTATCTGTAGAAGTAATTAGCATAATAAATAGTAATCACTTTGTCCTGCACGCACACTTGCGCCGAACATAAGCAGTCATGCACGGTCTGTGATTACGCGACTTTAGGCAGCTGGTTTTAGAAGACGACTGCATATTACATGATATTGTATATAGCCTATGAAATGAAATGAAATGAAAAATATCTTTATTTAAATGGACTTTGCTAAGTACTTTTAAATCGTCATAATAAGTAAGTCTATTAATTATGTAAATAATTTATCTGTAGAAGTAATTAGCATAGTAAATAGCAATCACTTTTTATTTTGTACCTAATAGTTTAATAATCGGTGAAATCTCAATTTATTAGAAATTTTATATTGTAAATTTTTAATATATGTACTATAGTTCTAGTTAAATAATATAATACAAATATTCATCCAGTTCCTTACATTATTCAAGGGATATTCTTCAAGCACACAACCAGTCGCGCGCGGAATCTGAGACCGCAAATATAAATAAAAAAACCCTGGCGCTTGCGATGAATATAACTGGGGTACTGAGACTACGCATCAACCCCTCCAAGGATATCACGAAAGCGGAGTTCTCTATTTTTTATGGTTAACGCAAAACGAGTAAAATAAGTTTTGGGGTCTCACAGACCGCGCGCGGCCGCTGGAAGGTTCAAAATCGGAGTCCATTTAAGTTTCCCACTTATGCAGCACCGCTCCCACTACACATACATAAGGTAGATGAACTTGTCACAATCTTGCAACTGTAATGTGTACCTACAAAGAAAGAGATTAAGCCCATATTTGCGGACTCATTTTTCTGTTGTGCTGGAGCAGTGCGGTGTAAAGGTCGTTGCTCATTTACGCTGAATCGCTCCCGCACAACAGAAAAATGAACAAGCTAATATGAGCTTATTAAGCTCTTTCCCCGATATACAGTACAGTGGCTAGGAAGCTCGCTTACCGTGCGTTGATGTAAGATGTAGCTTCAGTTCATATTTTAATGCCCATTTTTTATTGAGTGGGTCTGGTGTGATGTAAATGTGCTACAACTTTAAGTCTGTCACCATAGTAGCAATTCTCATTGTGTTTCAACATTGAGATGACCATTACCTACTCATTCCAGATTTAGTTTACATCTACCGTTAGCAATATGCTAACATTAATCTGGGTAATGATAATGAAGGAGCGCGGTGCGGTGTAAATGAGCTACAACTTCGTCCTGTCGTTGTATTCAAACATTTAGAGCCACGATAACTAGTTACTGGTTCCGAGTTTTTCTTTTATATATTACGAGATGGCAAACAAGAAGTGGTTACCGTCGCATATAGACACTTGAAATATTAAGGGTAAATCACTTAACAAGTGCGTTGCCATCCTGGGGACCAAGATGATATGCCTTCCATGCCCAGTAATTACACTGGCTACCTTTCCTTCAATGCTCGTAAAGTGAGTTTCCACCTACGGCTCTAGGATAATTTTACACCACCATCTGAGTTGAGACGTGACCAAGTACTTTCTCGAGGAATCAAATTGTTGTCAAGGCTCTGTATTCCCCACGTTTTTCTATTTTGTAGGAGAGGGGGTCTATAGCGCTGGGACATGCGTTCCTCAAAACGATTGGTACGCAGATGGGTAACCAAAAATGTTTCAACTCGATTTTCTTCCATTGAAAGAAAGCATATGCTAAAAACAAATTAGGTACGTCATATCCCAGAAATGGCGATATGTAAAATTGCGATACCAGACTAATCTTTATCAGGACAACCATAATAATAAAGGTAATACAAAGAAGATGAGTTTGTAAGAAGTCAAGTGCCAGGTAGTGGGATATAGCTGATATTGATGCGTTTCCTCAAAGTATGACTGAAATAGGTTGTCTCAATTGAACTTATTCCAAGTCATGTCCAGTCGCATTGAATAATATTGAATACATTTTTTATGCTTAAAGAGCCTAAATATAATTCTAGGTCACAGACCATTGATATTCCGTCTGCCTTAGTCTAGACATATTGCATGGTCGAATTTTAAACGAATCGCATCGAATTACCTATGGATGAGATTTTAAATTTGAAATCTAAAATAGTCTGCTGTCTGGAGACAAATTTCTCGAAATAAAATGATATTAAAAGTAGTACCTATCACTTTTCTAACCACTAATGTATTTTGAACTTTCTCGTGGTCATGTAACTTATATAATTTAATTTTATATAAGTTACATGAGTACGAGAAAAGTTACATGAGTAAGAATTGACTTGTAGTAAGGAATAGTTTTAGATCTATACTTATAGAGTAAGAGTAAGAGTAAGTTATAGAGTAAGAGTAATTAGATGAAACTATCTCATCGAAAAAAAATGTTTGAAAATAAAGCTCGCAATCTGATTTCGAATTTAAATTCAGCGGAAAATAGTTGAGATGGAAATAGAAAAAAAATATTTAGAGACATTAATTATATGTCTATCAACGTGGATCATAAATAGCGGCTTAGGATATGCCAACATAAAAATGTCCCGTGATAAAACATCAAAGAAAAACATGACTAATGATATCTAGATGAAAACAGAATACATGCAATAAAAGTGTCACATATACTTTACGCCGTAGTATACACAACACTATAATTGTTTTTATATCATTTTATGTGAGATCTCAGCATTATAATCCGATGTAATCGTTATAATAAATTTCACGTTATTAACTCGAAATTATAACTGGGAACTCGGGTGTTTGAGATTTATAGCGTGATGTTACCTAATGTTAATGCGCCGTGGTATTTTTGTTTAAAATAAATATTATGCACGATTGTTTTTAGTGTTTTGTTGATGAGAAAGGAGTGATAGGGTTTTGTTTGATGATTTTAAAGTAATTTGCAGAGTTCATTTGATTTAAGAGCTTTTTTGGTTTTTAATTCACGTATAATACCTTACTAGCTTTTGCCCGCGACTTCGTCCCCGTGGAATAATTACTTTAAGCATCATTTTAATTTTTGGTACTTTTTATTTTACTAATCAGAGACATTATTTCCAATATATGAAAATAAAGGTTTTGTTTGGACTTTGATTTCCCTTTTATTCCCTATTTTAAAACCTAATGGTAGGATTTCGAGATATCTTAAAATATCTTTCCTTATTTTGAACTGAAAGTTAATATACCAATTTTTGAGAAGTTTACTTTAAAAATGACGGATTTCCATACAAAGCTTCATCCCCTATTATACCCTTAACCTCTGTAAGCCTAGACCCTATTTCGAAAATACTTAAAATACCTCATTCTTATTTTTTAACTGAAAAGCCATAAACCAATTTTAATGAACTTAAATATAAAAATGACGGATTTTTATTTTTCGCTGATATGCCATATATACCATTTTTTAAGGATGTTACTATAATAATGACGGATTTCTCATACCAATTTTTATCGCCTATTTTTACAGGAGTTCAATTTCTAAAAATCCTATGACATATTATACTATCTTCGCCGTCTAGCAATGATGCTGGCGACCTTGCTCATAGCGAGCGGAGAATCCCGCTCCGACATACCATGTTCAGAAAACACACAGAAAACGAGCAAACTATGGTTTGTTTTAACAAGATGCTACTTTTTTCTCTTAACAATATTTAGTTAATAAAATTATGTACAAGGTAAATACTTTTAGATCTATCATCATCATCATTAACAGCTCATATAATGTCCCCACCGAGGGGCTCGAGCCTACCCCACATTGGAGGCGATTAGGCCTTAGTCAACCACGCTGGCCAAGTGCGGGTTGGCCGACTTCACACACAACCTAAGAATTTCTTCATAGGTGCGTGCAGGTATCCTCACGATGTTTTCCTTCACCGTAAAAGCGTCGATTAAACGTACATATGAATTCAAAATTTGAAAACACATTGGTACGTGGCGGGGATCGAACCAGTGCCCCCCGGGTGGAAGACGACGCTCTTACGCACTACGCCACCGACGCTTCGCTTCGCTTTAGATCTATGACATTTCTTTATTGGGTAAGACCTATGTTCAAGATTTTACATTCTGAAATGCTTTAATACTGATTTTTTGTGTAAATAGTCTAGTTTATTTTTTCAAAATTAACGCTATTTATTGTTTACGTGTGATGATTGTTTGAAAATCGGTAGAAAATGCATGATACTACTTACCGTCCCCTTACAAAAACCTGGTCACGCTATTTGCGGCAACATCAACATTCATTCAAAAAAGTAATCTATTTATGTCCAAATCGTATAACTCTGCTGTTCCATAAGTCATCCAAAAAGCTCTGGACGAGTATGTAACGGAATCCTCAGCTGTACCCGGTATTAAAACAGTGCATAATATGGAAATACTCCGGATTTGGAGTTCGTCATCGGAATCGTTTAATATAATCAGTTGCCATGGCCTCTACGTCTGTGAATATAACATCTGCCTATTTATTGGCAGTCAGTGCGTTGTCAAACAGGTCATCCTACAATATTCAATGTCTCTACAGACCAATTTATCATCTAGTCTGGCTGAATTTGGAATTAGGCTGTTTGACAAAAGAGCAAGTAGCACTTTAACACTCAGCATTTAAAGAGGTTAGCTAAGATGGGTTTTTATTGTCTTCTGGGCATCGGAAATGTATAGTTAAAGTGATTTAATAGATTAGACTTTTTGATATAAAAATCAAGCCCTCAAACCCTTAATTCACCACCCCTGGGACTAACCTAAACTTTTAAACAACGAAAAATCAGTTAATTTTTTAGAACTTGAACTCTAGCAACCTTCCTGAAGTGTGGTGCTGGATGTGAAGGAAAAGTGAATTTTGATTGACTGTGAGTCCCGGGGACTCATGGTGGTGTGTAGTGTAACAAAAAATGGGTTTGGTTCCTTTTTAATTTATCTGTTTGTACACGATTTTTTTTCTCCTACTCTGCTCCCAGCTATTTTGGAGTCAGTGCAGTAAGTACCTATATTTTGATATCGACAATACTCATATAGGTTCTTAACCCTCCCTGAGAACGACTGTTTTCTCTCGACAGCAGCCCGGACCACCTTAACGCGCCTTCCGAAGTACGGAGGAAAATCGAGTTGAAAAATGTTCGGTCACCCATCCGAGTACTGACTGCGCCCTTTGTAGCTTAGCTTTCGTGATCGTAGAAACAACGCACTACCGCGGCACCATCGACCTACTCCAGATAGACTCAAAACAAGCCCTGTGATTCACCAGTAACTAAATTACAGGGCTTTAAAGAAATTAAACACATAGGCGAAATCTAATAAGTTATTAAGGAATGAATAAGCAAGGTTTATCATTGATTCCAAAGACACTTAAAATACTATTTTGGATTTTACTTATTATTACTACGTATGCTCAAATTTTTAAAGTTGCCTTAACTTTTAAAAATATATAAATTAATTTCTTTGTTGCATTCATTTATCGTAGAATTATGCTGCACAAGTGAAATATTTTAACTACAAATGAATGATAGATAACTCCCTACAAAGTACTTATGCAAAATAAAAGCCATGAATCTAGTCATACCACTGCCCGTCAGCTGTTGAAGAGAACGCTCACGCGTAGCCATTCCGTGACTTCGAAATGACAAAATGACTGACACCTGCAAGGTGGTGCTCATAAAGGAGTTTTGACCGTTTCTCATCATCGGTTTATTTGCGACTGTTTATAAAATATGCAAAGATACGACCTGCGTAAAGAAAACTGAAAACCGTGCTAAGCTCATAAAATCAGCGCCGAATGGTTAACAAAATTATCCGTCGTTTCGCCGAAAAATCCAAAGTCGGTTCTATCAATACTATTGCCATTAATCGAATGGAGAACTAAATATTATTGATATTTAGTTCTCCATGTTCAGGTAATCTTTATGACCAAGTGGAGAGAAGTTTTTCAACAGGTAGGTATTTGTATAAGTAAATAGTATTGAAAATGCCGAAAAAAGCCGTTGATGCCGTTTTTTTCGCATATTACATCGAAAAATGTATTTTTTTGATATTATTCATCTATGTCATGTTTTATATAACTAAATATTTATGTTGAAACATATCTTTAAATATGAAAGGGATGTGTCAACATGAAGAAAAACGCTAACTGCAGCAGCTAGCTTTAAGCAATCCATTTGTAAGCTTTCTTCCTGTTTTGCAATACTGTAACTTACTTTGGTGTTTTTTTTAAATGAAGAAAAATAAACAGAAATAATCCTTTAGAAAGAAACAGGATTTTTTCGAATTTTTCGCTTGTGTTTTAAAAAGTAAAAAAAAATGAGTTTTATTGACTTTTTTCTACACATTTTTTTTTATACTACCCTCCATTTTATTAGTAGGCACGTATTATTGTGGAAAGAGTAAAAGCATGGATATCCTAATTTTTTTAAGTATTATTGAAAAAAAAACTGACAAATTTACTTGAGGCTTCGGAATTTCATTGAAAAGACAACGGAACACAAAGAAAAGGGAATTTTGCCTGCCTTCTTCAACGCTTTACATACACACAACTGAATATAGACTTTTCGACTTACAGTAATTTTATAAACCATACGACGCTCCCAAGACACAGTAATGAATAAAACAAATAAACACCCATGAAGATGAAGATAATGTTCCATACATCACCGAGATTCGAGCATTCTACCCGAAGAGGAGCTTCTTTTTTCAGTTATACAAGCCTTTCAAGTAGTTACCGCAAACGTGCAATTTGCTTACAAAGTACTAACCAGAAGTCGTGACTTTTGCTGCGGTAAGCCCGCTCAAAACAGAAACTTAGTAATTGTGTAATAAGGCGCCTTTTAAAAGCCGGTTAAAGACCTTTAAAGGGTGTTTATGCGCATGTAATTATTTTAGTGTCGTTTACGTATCGTAAAGTTTTAACTCTTTGCTACCCGTTCCATTTCACTGTTTTTATTTTTGTATTATCTTCAGAGCTATCAGCGCAATGCGTCAGTCTGTCCCGTGATTTACTAAACTTTGGGTTAATCCTATGGAGTTTTTTTTCTTTCGGTTTACGCTGACGTCTCTAGGATGTCGAGTAGATTTATTTTAAAATGCAATACCGAATAGTGAATTCAAATGTCTCAGCCAAATCTATGAGAGTATAAGTATATGAGTAGTAGTAAATATATAAAAATCGCGAACGATATTTATTAAATTTTTTGTGCTTTTACTTAGAACACAAATCTTAGCAGATACTTCTTGCAGAAGCTAGTTATTATTACAAAAATCGAGTCCGATTAGTTGTTTTACATATGCACATAAAGGCTAACCAATGGGATTTTGTTACTTTTAATTATAAAACGAAATAGTAAAAACAAAGCGTGACCTGAGGCGGGATGCAAAACCTCTCTAGCGAGAGCGCGAATACATTGCAAATTATAACTCGTAATATAGGCATAACTTTTAGTAGAAGGTTTCTTCAAGGCTTATGTAAACACACAACAGATTCGTCATTAAAATTCACCAATTTGTTGATCGACCTTCTTTTCGATCATATAAAGATTAATGAATTTTTAGTGGAAATTTTTAGATAGTTATTCAAATTAACTTCCATAAAATTAATACTCTTTAGAAAATATTTAAAATCAATTTCAATTATTCTTTTTTAGATTTACGATCGCGCCACACACGTTTGGGAGCCGTGGTGGCATCTTGTTGAAATATGACGAGCAGTCATCGCGCGCGCATGTCTCAAATTATGTCATCATGGGAGCTGGCTGCCCAAATGTCAGTGGCTCATAGTCGACACTCGTTATGATTTGGCCCGCTGCCTTACGATTATTAAGTTTAACAGTCTTCGGATATTTGTTAAGTACGTCCGTGGACCGGTTTTAACCCTAGATCACTAAACATATTTCAGTGTAACTCTGTCACTAAACATTCGTCTGACAGACGAACAAATAAAAATGCATGTATTTTATTTATTTATTATATTTAAATGAAATAGTTAATAACATAGCCAAGTAAATTATCTAAATATTATTATAAGAAATAAGTTTTTTTTCTTTCAATCTTTGCAGTCATTACATGTAGGAACTGTGTGCTCGCCGCAAATTGCCTTTCTGCATGAGTGACATGCGTATTTAGTCATTCTACGTTTTTTATATGGACAAAATCCGCATATTTTGCGTTTATTTGTTTGTGCTTGAGACGTACTAGGAGAAACATCATCGATTTTGAGAATATCTTGTATGTATGTTTTGATATTCTTCCTCAAAGTGGGTATATTATTACTCTCCTGCAACCATGGTTCAATGAGGCCATCTGCCATTTTTTGAACGAAACTTCTTCGTTTTAGTGGTTTTTGACGCAGCCTCACCATGTTAGATACATAAATGACATATGTATTGACCATGCATAAGTTTATAGTATCATAAAATATAGCCTGAGGCCACCTGTTGGTCTTCCGATTGGCACTCATTCCTGAGCACATTTGGTCAACTGTGTCGACGGCGCCTTTGGTGCTATTATAGAAATGTATAATTTCTGTTTTTTTTTGTGGTGCTATTAATGCTGGGCTGGTCATGAGCAGTAGACAGAAGATAGACCACCTTATTCGACTTTGGCTTGAAAGACACCAATGTCTTGTCAGCTTCAAAACAGAACATTGAGGTGCCAACAGTCCTATTTTTGGAGTTTTTCATTTCTGTCGGAATCTCTCTCTTGTTGCTGCGTAATGTGCCAACAATAGTCAATCTGTAAGGGTCACGTAGTAGTTCCGAAGCCAAAGGAACAGAGGTAAACCAGTTATCCATTGTTACATTTCTGTTGCTTCTGTATAGAGGCTCACACAAGTGTTTCACAAAGTATGTCCCAAGAGGCTCGTTTCCTGTGTCAGTTCCTTTTCCTAGATATGGTGTTGCATTATATGCATACCTAGTATTCGAGTCAGCCACCATCACAATCTTGATGCCATATTTGTTTGGTTTGTTAGGTATATACATACGAAACGGACATCGCCCTCTAAACCCGACCAATTGTTCGTCGATAGTGACGTACGAGCTTGGTTTATACCACTTCTTGCAATTGCTTATAAACTCCTCCCAAAGTTTTCTTATTGGAGCAAATCTATCTAATGCCCTCCTTTGTTCTCGCGTATTCTTATCATCGAAACGTAAGCATTTCAGGAGAAAGTCAAATCTTTCTGCACTCATGTATGCCCTAAACACAGTGCCGCTCTTTTTAGGATCAAACAAAACTCTGGTGGGTAAATGGTTACTTTTCATTGCAGCCGAATGAATCAAAAGTCCTAGTAATGCCTTGACTTCTGTAGATGACGTGTGAGATGTTGTGTGGCTTTCTGTTTTGTAATTCTTCTTCTTCACGTCGATTTCAGCGTTCGTATAAACGACAATCTCATTAATCATGCCTTCCGTAAAAAAGAGATGAAATAAAGGTACTGGATCCACCAAATCTCTTGCTTCTTCTAAAGGCCCAGGTACAAAATGAACAATATTGCGGCTTGAAGTGCGAATGTTTGAACTGCGAGGATGGGTCGCCCATTTGTGCTTATTTTTTCCATAAATGTAATCCGACTGAGGCTGAATAACCAAATCTTCGAGAGGAGCTTGGTTCTGGCGGCAGCCTTCTGGCTGAGTGCTGGTATCCTCGTCAGAATCCATTATCCTTCTGGCAAAACGGTTCTCCCTGCTGACATTGAATTCTTCGTCAGAAGACGTATCAGATTCTTGTTCACTTTGATCTGTACCGATTGCTAAATCTCTCTCTAAATTGTCTTCGATTTCGGAATCTGAACCACGAAAACCATCCATCTGATGTTCAAGCGTATCGCCTTCTTCACTGTCGCTGTCGCATCCTTCAAGAATGCTCAATATCTTGTCCTGATCTCTTTCTAAATTCATCTATAACAAAAAAAAACGTAAGTTATTTTCTTTTACTTTGTATATCACAAAGACTTTATTAGGAAATAGTTAATATTACTATCAAAACAGGTAGATAAACTATCTACAATAAGTATTGTAAAACATTTATTATAAATCTGTATGAAAAAAATAATAAAAAAACGATTATTCAAACACATACCTTCGTTCACTTTTCACACGTAGTCACTACACATTCGTCTGTGAGTCGAATATTTCGCTATAACTCCGGAACTAGGAAGCGTGCGTCCGCGTCGTCTTCACACGGGTCACTAATTAGCCAATCAGGAAGGTACTGAGAGGGGCGGGGCGAGAAAGTGTCGGGAACATACCTAAACATCGAACGCGGCACGTGCCGGTCGACTGTGAGACGAATGATTAGTGATCTAGGGTTAAATAGGTCATGTTTATGATTGGAGCGTTTGTCTTTTGTTTTGTTGAATTCTCGTCAGTTTGAGCTTGATTTTAATAAGCTTATCACTCACATGTGACGGGTATTGATCCGTCGATGTCCATTGGGATTTAATCTGCGCGTTCTTTATAATTAAAAACGAAATTAAGTCATACAAAATTTTGGTAATACCTGCAATGCGCCATAGTTAGATTTACACGGTTTTTAAGATATAATCTCTTAGGATTTTTTCCCTTGATTTACGTTTTCTATTCAATTTGGTATAAATTTCAATCATATTCAACCATGCAAATAATAGAAACAAAATCAATCTTTTACCTTTTATTACGTTTTAGTCATGTAGCTGTCTTTATACCTCGACTAGACCTTAACCATAATATCATTAAGTCCAATTTTCATAAATCATTTAATTCTAGATTTTATTTTATCTATAAATATTTTACCAAGGAGAGTTGGTTTCAGGCAGACAACCGATCGTTATTCCAGACCTTATAGCAGTATTGTCGATAGCAATATATATTCACCGACCCCATATAAATTGGAGTAGGGCAGGAGACAGAAGAAGAAGAAGATTTACCTGTAAATATAATTTTAAAAAGTTCTACAGCTTCAAGCACAGGACATTGTATCTATTCCTCGGTCGTTAGGCATAAAAATTGGTATCTACATAATATATAGATACCTATTTTTTGTGCCTTATTCATAGCTTTCTTTATAATTCGACCCACTGCTGGGACACAAGGCCTCTCCTTGTCATCGAAGGAGGTTTAGGCAGTACCACCACGCTTGCCCAATGCGGATTAGTGGATAGATTATAAGGTGATCAATACCCCTTTGCTGATCCATTAATCATCTTCTACGACACTCATTGCAGGATATGGGGTGATGCTATTCTACTCTGACGGTATCACATGGCTAGTGATTTTTAAATTGTCTTATTATTTCAAAAAATATTATTATTTCTTAATCAGAAAACAATTCATAATTTTGACGGATGAAATAGTCTGTGACGACTTCTATGATTACTCATGGGGCGAGCCAGTGGAAACAGATGTTCGTATATGGTACAGTAGGTACCGTGTTTTAATTTGTTTACGAGTAATGGGCTCGCTTTATCTGCGCGTATATTTTATATAGGAAATCTGTGAAGACTAGGAATTATGTACAGTTTTAAGGAAACCTGTATAATTCCCGGCTCAATTCGAAAAAGTCTGAAATGCCAATTCTAAGAAGATAAAAATAAATCTTTTACATTTATTTTTATTCCTATCGACGCCAGTACAAATAGTTAATTAAAATGTGTATGTTAGTAAAAAACCCTTTAATAAGCTTTTAAATAATTCAACTCTTCCGCGAAAGAGAGTCTAATAATTTAATTATGTAGTATGTACATAGTTCAATTATTCGTCTTTCCACTCAGCTTGGTCCTAAAACAATTAAGGTCGTAGCACATATAACAGCTTGGAAACGGATCAGCATCGCCTCAACACGATCCGTTTAGGATTCTATTGTATGACAACGACACTGCCTCGGGACAAGCTTTCAAACGGCCGTACGGTGAGTGATCAACTAGCAGACCCCGCGCCAACGGCTCTCCGTCCGCCCGCTGACGGCTCGTCGGCCACCCAATCGTCCAAGCATTTACATCTTTCCGTAGCCACGCCTACGATGTACCAAAAGGGGTGCAGGACAAGGAAAAATTTCAAAGCATTTTCAAAGTATGGAGGTCTTATAATATTTTTGAGGAACTCCAACTTCACGTTCTGTTACAAACTGATTGAACTTGTACCACCTAGCCGACGACGAACGGTCGGCGAGCCGTAAGTGCGACAACGCCGCGCCGTAGCAGAGTCGACGCACGGGCGAAGCCGATTCGTTTCCGTTACGTAGTTGAGGCCTGTTGGACGGCTCGGTGAAAAGCGGCGCGGTTCCGTTACCTTTCCGATGTGATATGTGTGCTACGACCTTAACCATGTTACCTGTGGTATTGGTTGCCTAGCTTCTATGGTTATTTTTATTTGTATTTATAATTTTATTTTTTTAAACCTGGACTGTAAGATTGACAATGTGTGTTACATATTAAAAGATCCGTTACTTTTTGGGTTTTGATGACCTTTTTTTATTTCTATAGAATTCCTGATCACTTATATTTATTTAAACATGTATACATCTTATGGAATAATTTTATTTTTGCGTTTACAAACGCGTAAATATAATACTAGAAAAATGCACTGAAAAAAATCGACTTGCCTCAGGCGGGACTCGAACCCGCACCTTCCACAACCCGGATTGTGGAAGGTGCGGGTTCGAGTCCCGCCTGAGGCAAGTCGATTTTTTCAGTGCATTTTTCTAGTATGTATACATCTATGAATATTATCAATTGTGAAACGTAACAATTAGATGCGAGATATATAATTTTGTATTCCAATAGTTACTAGGACAAAATCGAGCAGGCGAACTTTCCAGTCCATAAGGAATATCCGAAGATTGTCAGATTGGAATCCGAGCGTGCACGATGCTTAGTTCAGGCCATGGTCTCAATTATAGCGAGGAGGCTCTATTACTTATAATAAAATATTTGTAAATCTCGCTGATAACTTTCTATTTCAAAGTGTGGCCTAGAAGGGCGTAGAGCAATGATATATTTAATTTCCGCTATTTTGTGCCATGTTACATTCCACTATTTATCTGATGTTATCTTTTAAAAATAGAATTAATGCTACCGTCTTTTAAGATTACATCAACCGCCATTACAGTATTTTTTAAAGGTTTTTTTATTATTTATTATTGAGTTTATGAAAATAGTATTGATGTATTGAAATTGTATATTGTTTGCCTGTAATGCTGCTCTCGAAAAGTCTCATCATAATTTAATGAGAGTACTTTAGGAGCTACGTAACCTCGAAAAGTCCCAGCATTGAATATTGGTAGATTAGGTTATTGTTATTGAGGCAAATAAGAACCTTATTCCACGAGTGTACTTGTGACGTACGATATGAGTCCCTAGCAGATTCTTAATATGATAAATTATAATGGTTTTCATAAGAAATTTATTTTACGCCCTTAACACTCCTATTACTATGACCACATCTTAATTTCATTAATCGGGATATTATTCGATATGTCAAGTCGCAATGTTGCAACGATGAATCGATACAAAATTCGAATGGGGCGCAGCACGATCGGCGACAGTCAAACCGCAACTCACAGAAGAGATTTCTCACGTTCGTAGCGTGCACTAATCGCGACGTAGAAATATTAAAGACACTAATATCTTGTACACATTTACATAACACGCAATAAATCTATGTGCGCGGGCGCAGCGGCGCGTTTCATTCGGCGCCGTTGATAAATTCTTATTGGAGCTTTTTCGTTGGTCTATTTCAGTGGTCGTGCTCGTTCAATCTTGCTTGTTTGTTCCGTTTTGTTGGCCCTACCGTTCTGGGTATCTTAAACACTGCTTCAGGTTCACGATTCAGAACTGCATTGCGTTTGTTATCGATGCTATTTTACTCGATACTAGGCGCGTGAGTTGCTTTATGTTTTTTCTCAAGCTTAGCTCGAGATGTTGGAAATTAATGTGGTTTTTACAGTGATTACGTTGTTTACTGTAAGTTTACTAGTAGAGATTAATGTATTATTATCTACTTTTTATTGACATGTTAAAACCTATCTATAGAAATATGCGTAGACACATTTTTATATCGAATAAGTATTTAACATTTTTTTTTCAAGAAATACATTTGGTAAACATACTAAACCAAACCAAACTAAGTATTATAATTCCTTCTAATACGTTGATACGCTTGTGTCTAGATTATTTCACCAAGAATCGATTGTTAGACTTTTAAATTTTTGAGTACTATACTCACCTACCTCCCCGCTACTGTATACCAGGGCTACTCCCTGGAGCAGTACCCTATCATTAACATGCTGCCTCTCAGGGCTAGGCCGTGGGGAAGCTCCCTACCTATCAATAAATCCTTGCTGGCCAGCTTTACTCTCTGTCACAACATCCTTCCCGTGTACTTTCGAGAAGTAGCGCCTTACAAACGCCGCGACCTACTCATACATTTTGGTCCTTCGAGCCGGATTGAAGCAGCGACATATAGACGTGACCTGATCGTACAAAGACCTTGGGTTCTCTAGCTTGTAATTCAAACCGCCCAAGAGAGGATTTATAACTTGTGAGCATCTCCTGCGGGGAAGTTTCTACCCTGAATAGAGTCTTTAGGGCTTTCGAGTTGGTAGTGTCATTCACAAATGTGAACAAAAGTAACTACAAATGAATTTGTTGAAGTGATTTCTCGTGGACGTAGTCACGGTCTTTCCATGATCACGACCCTTGAAACCTGATGAAACGTCGTGCTTAAACAACAAAATGTGAAAAACACGCGAGTTAGATCCGTGTCGGTAGTTTACGTAAAAAGTGTTTATTATTCTGATTGGAATCGTAAGTACAGTTTTTATCTTGCGATAATGTTACTGCGTTAGTAAGCTACTCGTACGGAGATTACTATACTTTCAGATCAAATTACTAATGACAAGTTGTCGTCTACATCTGGCATATATTAGTCTAATGTGATACTGCCTAGTTGATTATATTATGTATAGCTAAGATCGCTTATCTCGAAGACTAATGATCTATCTATCTACGTTTAGTTCGACCTACCAAACCGGTGTGCACCGACAAAGCGATTTGCAGTCAATGTGAACTTTACTTAGAGGCATTAAAGTTGAGAATGGTCAAAGACATGTTCCCATTCGGTTTACTTGTATCTGTAGGAAGTAAGAACAAACCTTGGTATGAGGGAATGCCTATAGTCGTTCGTGATTTATTATGGCGTTTCTGTGAGCAATAATGTTAATTGCCTATGCAAACAAATAACTGTGTCAATAATTTTCCAGGATCTAAGTAAATATTTTATTCAATTTGCCTTTCAAATTAGTTACTATCAATTTGCAATTAGGATTGCAAATAATCAACAAGTTTTAATTAATATCCAAGTGTTTACTACCATTTACGTAATGTGGACGTAGATCTTATAAAAGCAACAGCATCGGCAAAATTTCAATTTAATCGAATATAAGCAATCAATCAATGTATTGGTGTTAGAAATGAATAAGAGTCTAAGTTAAGAAAAAATAGATGTACCTAGTTGAGTTCATGTTCAAAAATTGCTGTACCATGAAAGACTCGCACTGAGATGATTTGGAGTGTAACATCAAACAATCGAACGCAAAATCCAACAACCATGGTTGTTGGATTTTGCGTTCGATTGTTTGACTGTTACTTCTTGTGTTTGACTGTTACTTTTTGTGCATAGATATAGGAAACTGGGCAGTGTGAAAGAGAAAGAGCATTCTATCATGTATAGCAGAGCGAGATAGATAGACGAGACAATTTCACGTCCACGCAGGCGGCCAAAGTCCGCCTTTAGCCACGTAGAAAAGACAGCAACTGTCAGACTGCAGTACTATTTTTCGCGTACACATGTGCATTACTCACACTCAGTGGTGCATTTTTTTGGTCTCGCCCTAGTCGATTCATTGCCAATCTATAAACAGGATAAATCTATGGTTTGGTTATGTAGGCGACAGGCTGGTAACCTGTTACTATTTGGAGGTACTGCATGGTCCATAGTGCCAGATGTGGCTTTTTGTGTAGAAAAATGTTACCTAAGGCGCTGCTCAACGCCTCATGGGACTACGAGCATAATCGTATGTAGGTATGTTTTAAAGATCAGGACAAAAAATCTTGCCTTTCACGTAATTGAGATTCAAAAACTTTGATGTATTTTTGTCAGTTCCGTCAGTTGCCGATTAATAATTTCATGTTATTCATCGTGTTGTCTACTATAATTCAAGCAATAGACCTTTGCAACTATCAAAATGTACTGCCTCATTTGCAGATTTTAAAATATTTTCAAAGAAAAGTTGTGACCTAATGTTGAACTACTGAACCTTTACCTTTTAAAGGGTAGAATTTCTTTTATGGCAGATGACGTCCCGTCGAAGAAATTATAAGTGTCACTATTGGTGGAACTTCAGAAAAGTCTAGACACGCGATATCTTCCCAAATTGATTGCAACACAATTACAGTGAACGCCGTGGGACCGGTAATAATTTTAAAAATATCGCCCAGTAAATGATGCCATAAATTAAATTTAATAATACATACGCCCAACGAAACGGCATCATGTGCGGAAAGCTAATTGAATATTAATTTCATAATAAATCTGGTGGAACTAGTTATCGTAGGAACCTTTTTATTTATAACTTAACTGAGAACGTTTGACGATACACAGCCTCTCGTATTATAGATTAAACAACTATCGATTCAGTTTTTTATGACCTCTTGAATAGGCTTTTGGTTCGTGATTATCATTGGGAGATTAATCGTTATAAAATTTATTATGTAGATTAAAATTATGTCACTATTGATATGTAAAAAAATAAGTTACCTAAGTATAATTATTTTGCAACAGTACAGAATATTGAATACTGTTCGTAGAAGTCTCTATGTGTGTGTAAACCAATAAATCATTCATGTAACAATGCATTTCGGGGATATGAAATAATAGTTAGCTGATGAAAGTATTTTTAAAGTAGGTAGGTTGTTAGTCTACCTACAATGATTGTTAAGTTTATAGAAGCCTTCATTACTACAAGACACGGGCTTGTTCGCTTTAGTTTCTTATTTATTATTTCTTTTAAAGTGGCAAGATAGCGTAGCGTTGGTACAGCTCGCTTTGCAGTTGTTGTTAAATAATACTACTACAACGCGTCATCACAAATTTTGTTAAAATTTCATCTAAGAGGGAATAAACTAATAATTATAAAAACAGAATCAAATAATATATTCTAAACTGTTATAAATTAATGTTGTCAGTCAAACACTAACCTATATCAACGCATATACGAGTTGTTGTTATTTTAAATGCTATATTTGATCAAATTCTAAATTGTACCAGCCAGTTTCAATTCGTATAAAGTCATGACTATTACCGTTTAATTTTTATGGAAACATAATGTCGAAGCGTTTTGGTAGAGCTGTAAGTGTATAACTCGCATTATGTTTCGTAGGTACTCAATAGCTCCTCGGCTACTGGCGCATTTTGTTTGATTTTTTTTCAATAATAAGTAATTAAATCTTAAATTTCAACTGTTTTAGCTGACTGCACCTACATGTCATAGGTATGTGCATTATTTTTTTTATGAAAAGGTCAAGCAAATGATTCCATTACACCGGATAGTAAGCAGAAGTTGAGTCCAAATGCGAAGATAGCTAGTGTGAGAGATAAACCGCCACGATAGCCACCCACGCCTTGACGACCTGCAAGGTGCTTCTTCACACCTCTTTTGAATGACCCAGGATTGTAGGAAGGGAAGGGAACGCTTGTGCTGGCAGTGAATTCTATTTCTTTATTGTGCGACAAAGAAACGAATTGCCAAATTTCTTAGTTCGCTTTGGCATGGTAGCCACTTATTGTATAATCGTAACTCTATAGCCAAGTTACTTTGTTGCATAAGGCAAATTTATGCAAAAAGTACCAAAACAGGGTTATGTTCTTAAGAACAAGAGTATATTAATTTTGATTCCGTCTCCAAATTTAGGATACCGCACCTCTGTCGGCAACCATTACAGACACCTTCCGTCTCGAATAATTTATTACCTTTATCTCGAGCACAGTCGCGGTCACTGCGCACAAACAAACGACAACTCGGACAATAAGACAAATTGGTCGATTACAAAACACTACCTGCCCGTGGTGGTCCATCCCATGCAAATTTCAGAATCTTTTGCCAAGAAAATGCATCGTTATTGCCCCTTTTATAAAGAGAGTAAAAGTATAATAGCCGTTTAAACGTAACGCATTAGCACATTAATTACTGTGACATCATAAAGAAAGGTTTTTCAAACTTTCTTCGGATACGATTGTTAGGAATGCAGACGAATCTTTTGTACAATACAAGTGACCTTGTGGGCTATGCACGCGAGCATTTTGCAACATTTGGTAATTTTCGCACAGACTTTGATTTATAATGTCTGTGGGGGATACCCTTTGTTACATTGTGGCTTACAACGTTGTTTTAAAGAGACCACTCGCGGCAAATTCGTAACAGACCTTATCCATAAAAGGAACGAAGATACCAAAAGTTGTAAAGAACGAACAACGGAACGATAATGAATGCACTAAGCGTCATTGTTAATGCAAACCAAGTGAAATACGCTTATAAACTGTATAAAGACCTCGAGGTTACAACGGATGTTAATGTACGTCAAGCCAAGAATAGCTGTGATATCATAGTGCCTACTAGGCAATTTGGTTATGTTCATATTGCTGTGTGGGACTCTCTACTAGATTTAGTTGCAGACGGTACTTGTCTACCTAATAATAGAGTTAGAACAATCGGACAACCGTCAGCGTGTCAGCTGGCTTGAAAAAGCGCTGGCGTTTATCAATTTCAAGCATTAATTTAGTACTAGATAAAGGCCACTACACTGCAAGCGGTTACCGTCGAAAGAAATCTCCATACAAAACATTACTCGGGTGTGTTGAGCGATTTATGCGACGGCCCGCGGGCTGCGAAGCAGTGCGCTCCTTATTGTATATTATTCTAGTGACACCGACTAATTTGTTGGCCGACTGATGAGGCAACTGCGGGGAAAGAGATGGTTTATGTTTAGAGGTTGTTTCACTTTATTAACTGTTACGAAGTTACTATTTTAAGCTTTTTCCAGCTTAGAACCAACTTATGGGAGTCAAATCGTTAATATTTCGCTCGTCTTTATTCTGTGCCGCAATTAGGGATGCAAAGATATATCGAATATTCAATAGTATTGACCATGAAATATCGACATTTCATCGATAAAGAACCAGTATCGATAAGATATTAAGGTATCGCAAAGGTTTGAAATACAATATTTTTTCGAGAAAGCAATGGTTATTTTAAATATTTTATACCTCATTGCGGTTTTGAGATTAATTATGGTGTGAATGTTGTTTATAATAATATGAAAAATCATAAAATTGATGAAATTTTGACTATATTAACATCTAAAAAGTATAATGAAAACTTTATCATAGAAAGTAATTGAGATGGACTACCCAATATGACTTGAAATGCAAATTGCATACCTATCCTAATTTATATATATAAAATAGCCTAGCTATCTTTCCATAGCTGCTAAGCCGAACATCAATTCTCCAAAACAGGAGCTACTGTCACCGCAAACAGAAATCTATTACTTACTACGTTTTTTAGGTTCTATTTTGATAAATGTTATTGAGAAATGTAATCATTTTAAAGTGTGATAAGTCATTATTTTGCTCATAAGTTTTTTTCAAGCTTTTGTTACAATTACTTCTTGTTAACCTAATCCCAACATCATTTTTTTAAAGTACATAGTTCTAATTTATTGATAATATCGCTTTAAAACTTTCGATATTATCGATATAGATATTTTCAAGCTTCGATAAAAATATCGATATTTTACTTTCAATATTATCGATATAGATATTTTCATCAGACTTGCATCCCTAGCTGCAATATTCTGCAAATCTGCAATATTTAAGATTTACCCAAGTTAAATGTTTGCTGGAGTTTCCAAATTAGAGCGCAGTTAAAAAAAATATTTAAACAATAATTAGGTATTGCAAAAATGCACGTGATTCCTGTGTAGATGCATGGGGTTCACGTTGGGGCCCTTTTATGTAGTTTTTAGTCTTGGTAGAAACCTCGACAACATCGAGAAACTCATGGTAACTGGAAAAATAGAAGGGAAGAGACCGCAGGGTCGCAGCCCGATGCGATGGACAGACTAGGTTCGCGCCACTATGGACAGATGGACACCAATCTGCACGATGCTCTGCACACTGCTGGAGAGAGGGTCGTAGGTCGAGATGGCGCAGATTCCTCACAGAAAGGATGGCGCCAAAGGGGAGTCACGACCCTCATCACTGAGGAACACGACGCGAGGAGGAGGAGTCTTGGTAGACTATTTGTTTGGAATGTTTATTATTTGAAATATATGTAGGTAGAAGTTCGTTGAAACTGAACCACCCCTAACGCAGCTTATTTCATTTTCCATGTTTTTTCTTACATATTCTCGGCTCTATTAGTAGTTCTCCCGAGATATCGATAACACATCGTTTCATATTGCTAATTTGCAAGAATATTTTTTATTTTATTTATGCGTTATACGTGTGGTGTTATTTTATAGCTTAATAATTCTTAATTAAATGCGTAAACTCGTCTTCAGAACACTGTTCTAAAACCAGTGGTCATAATAAATTTAATTTACGTCCTCAAATATGCATGATATGTTTAAAAATTAATCTCACGATCGAATACAACCAATTAAATTGATAAACTGTTGTCATTTATGAAAACACTATTTCAATAACATAGACCAGTAACATAATCTATGGAGATAAAATAAGATTAATGGAGTAATAACTGAGGATCGAATCCATAATTATGCCGGCTTTTCATCTTAACATGTGGATTTATTTAATCCACCGTTCTTGATACAAGTGCTGCGCGTGCGCTGACAGCGAGCGACAGTGCAGCCGCGCCACTCTTCAGTTTTCAGACAGCACGGCAATGACATGTAACACTGAAAAGGGGGGGCATTCTGAAAACCAATCAGAAATCTCTAATTTACTATATTCGAATCTGACGTCACATCGAAAGTGAGGAAGTGAGCGGTAAAATGTTTTCGTAAATGTCATGGACATACAAAAACAAACAAACAGAAATGAATAATGAAACTTTGAATCTGGTTATGGTCAAACAATAAATAATAATATATTTTCTTCTACGTAGTGAAACACCAAAGTGATTCTTTCTTGAATGGAAAGCCAATGAAATGACATGAACTTAATGTAAGTACACGAAACTGATTCGGCGGCCAAAATACAGTAATTTTTAAAATAATGCAAAAATCAAAAGGACAAAATTTAATTCTCAAAACAATATTCTTAGTTACAATAATATCAGCGCAACTTAAATTTATTTACAGAAATATGGTTTCTGGATGCGCCAATAAAGATTTCGTTATATCGTATAGAACTGCCGAAAGCTTATATCTATAAAAGCGTATTTGTAAACTGGATAATTTCATAAAATGTTTCTAAAGCGAGCGCATCCATCTTGATATGAAACGATCGGCTCCGCTCACGACATTTCAAAACAAACTAATTCTACGTTGCATATGGAACGTCAGTATTTAGATTCACGTCACTCTTGTTTTAGTTTGAAAATATTTTGACCAGCTGTAGCAGAGAAAGACGTTGGAAATGTTAAATTCTTTGTCTAAGTAAATACCCAAAGTGTGAGTACAAGATTTTAATTCATGTTGGTTAGATTAGTTTGCTAGTTGTTTTGTTTAATAGCGTTTTCCTTATTTGATTGTGAGTAAGTTACATATTTTTTTTTACTAGATAGTGATTTTTCTAATACGGTAATAAATAAAAAGATTATATTTGATGTATTTCTATTCATACCTTTAAAGTCTTTGACAATATTATCTTTTACTTTGGGTAATTTCCAGGAATAAGCGAATAATATGCCATCCGGGGCTTTCTTATTTTACCGCACGAGGTGAGTACAAAATTTTATGTCAATCCCTGACCAGGAATTTGGCATTATCCGTAGGCGTAGCGTGCGGAAAATTGTACTTTCTGGTCAGGTGTGGCATAAAAATGTATTATTGTCTTAAGAGTGAACTTTTAATCTGCGGTGTTGGTATAGCCTTAAATGTATTGGTCAAGTCGTGAGAACAGTTGAAAATAAGCTCTCATGACGATCTCTTACTTGGTGTGTATGTAACTAATGAGGGAGGGGTCCTAGGGTGAACAGCCGACTGACGCTACGGACCAACGGGGGATAACGTTAAACAAAGAAGAAAAAATAGGTACCTATATAGCTCTAGAAGAAAGCAACAAGTTTGAAAGAGCAGCCTTTTTAAAATATTAGAAAATTGTACCTTACTTTAATTTAACGGTTTTTAATTTATTAATGTTGAAGATACGGAAAAGTTGTTGTAAATTACAGTGCGAGTGGTGAAACGCAATATCACTTTTTCTATTAAATCGGTTCAGTATCATCTACATAATAGTAGGTAAGAAGCGCAAGAAGCTATCGACCAGATGTTTGATAAGTTTAGTATCCGGATCTCTTTATGCTCTTATTGTCCTAATACAAATTGAAAATGGAATCGAGAATGAAATTTCTGCTTTATAAGCTACCAATATTGCAGAGATGCAATTGTAGTTTTTTTTTTATCACATATCTATTATATTATTAACTTTATTCAAGATAGGGCACATCGCCACGGACTTAGCTACTACAATTTTGAGTCAAGGTATGACACAGCGGGCGGACGAACCACTAGAATTTAGAGCAACGCCAAACTGGGGTAGTCAAGTTACACTGCTTTGGTGTTGTGTTTCTGCATGTAAGTAAGATCACCAGAGCTCCACGGTGGTGTAGGGAAGGCGACTAGGGTTGGCAGCGCACGATTGTCATTTCAGTGTTGCAAGCGACAATAGGCTACCGTGTCTGCCTACCAATAGGCATTACTATGCTTGTATGCCAACCACTTAACATAAAACATGTTGTCATTTATTTTACTTATCATTATAAAAAAGAATTTGTGTTTATCTGTCTGGATCATCATCAACAGCTCATATAATGTACCCACCGAGGGGTTCGAGCCTATCCCACATTAGGGGCGATTAGGCCTTAGTCAACCACGCTGGCCAAGTGCAGGTTGGTCGAATTCACACACAACCTAAGATTTTCTTCATAGGTGTGAGCAGGTTTCCTCACGATGTTTTCCTTCCGATGTAAAAGCGTCGAATAAACGTACATATAAATTGAAAATTTGAAAACATATTGGTAAGTACGTGTCGGGGTTCTAACCGGTGCCTCTCAGGTGGGAGACAACGCCCTTACACACTACGCCACCGACGCTTCTATCTGTATGGATACGTAAACATAATTCGCTATAATTATAATTAATAATTTAACAGATGCAATCATCATATAGTTTGAATACAACTGCATAGTATTTTTTTGGGCAGAAGATATGTTTTTTTTAAATTCCGGTCTAACACAAGGGTGCTCAATTTTAAAAACGATTATTCAAAGCGGCCTTGTAAAAATATTAATGATGAAGGCATAATTATGAATTGAATGAACATTACAGTCGCCACCTAACTCCCCCGAGCCTAGCAACATTAATCATACAAATAATGATGTGTTTAGAATTAACACTACTTTTATATCTAGTTGTGTCACGGAAAGTATAATAGTGCGTGACGATTGCTTAATTATAGCTAGTATGTAGCTTTTACGTTTAGAATTAATTACGCACCGAGGTCACAAGCTTTTTAAATATTAGCTTTAGCGAAATTTGTGGATTGAGGGAAAATAATGAGTAATTAAATAAGACTTTTATTTGGTTTTAATTTTAGAACTTTTATTAAACATGTAAATATGTATGACAGAATGAAATTTTTATTTCATAGGAGATTAATACGTAATCATTCATCAAATGTAAGTAGGTACTGCAGCAGTGAAAAAACGTTTTTCATTGAAATACCTATTTCATATTTTTCATAAACATATAAAGTCAGAATTAGTATATTTTTAATGAAAATGTCTATCATTGTGAGAACATAGGTGCCTAAAAGATGTTTTTATTAAAATAAGACGTACACAATATTGATCTTAGGGACTGAAATTTTCTTTTGGTTGTGTTGCCCGGAATAAATCTTTATCAATATACATACATACGATCACGCTCGCAATGCCATGACGGATTGAGCAGAGCCTTAGGTAACACTTTGTTACACATAAAACCACAGCCAGTAGTATGGGCCACGCAGTACCTCCAAATGCTGAGAGGTTTCCAGCCTGTTTCCTACATAAAAGGGGCACCAAACCCAAAAATGGCTTCCGCAGAAAACCAGTGTCGTGGTACACCTTGCCACGGCTTAAACTGAGCGGAGACCCTTTTGGTACAATTTGTTTTATGCTAAGTTTTATGTGTAATGTTGTTTTTAATTTGTACCAAATAAAGATATTTCTATTCTATTCTATTCTAAAAATAACAATCCTTCAGTAAATAATCAAATGCAAAAGCCAACAACCAGGACAGTTGTATCAAAATCATCTCAGCAGTCCGGGTCGTAATCAAAGTATGTAATAATCAATTTAACTACGGAAAACGGAGCGTAATAATAATACATATTTATAAAGGTCAAGGTAAATCCAGCATTCCCCACTCTTCAAATGCTACGAAATATCGCAATCCGAACTATCTATACAGAGATTCAAAATGTTACTCAAACAATAAATTTGAAAATCTCTGCTTTCAAGCAAAACCTGCCAATGTATAGGAAGGAAATATGCACAAAGTTATCCATAATGCTATAGGCTTCAGGTACAGCAGCAGCTTTAGTACCTAGGTAGCTGCACACGTGCGACCACGCCCAATCCCGCTGATAATAATTAACCAATTACAGAATGACAACCCATCGCCGCCATTTTAATTGGCCCGCCATTCGCTATGCAAGTCTATATGCATTGATCCATAAATCTATCAGATAGCACGTTGTTTCGCAGTCGCGTTGACTGCGCCCTTTATTCGATACTTGTATTTTATAATTAAACTCTCGATGGCTTAATGCGTGATCTAAGTTTCTTACAACACCTAATAAACGCGGCGGACCGAGAAGTCGCGTGTTTTTCATTGTGCACGAATGTAGTGTGTTGGATCGTTTTGATACTTTCAACGGTTTTCAAATACGTATTAATCTTACATTGGATATGCTTCAATTTATGTTTGTCTATTTAGGTAATAAATTCCAAATGTGAAGTTTTAATTGTATTTTAACTTTCCATGATTTTTATTATAGGTACATATTCACTCGCTTATCTATTCGTCACTATTTCTAACAAAACATTGATCAATTGTTTTTTGTATAAGGGTAAAGCTAGATTTGTGTTATTTTTTTATTGCAGCCGGTGAAATAGACTAAACGCTTTTTAAATTTCAACCATTTATAATTTTATTTATTGGTAAGGAGGTAATTGCTGATTACGTTCCAAATTACTCAATTGTAAAATCCATCAATAAAAAACGTTACTAGTTACAAATTACAACGCTTGATTGACTTTCAATCGCTTAATCAATAAAGATGCATTGTAAACTTGAAGTGAAAAAAATGGAGGCACATACATTTATTGGGTGTTTTATTTTATTTTTTTCGTAATTAATCAAGCCATCAATCTGCTATTGGCGTTTTAATTGCGCAGTGTTTATTGCGCTTTAAAAGCTGGGGAAACGAAAACGCAACAATATTTTTTCCATATAACCATTAATAAATGTCAGTTTGTTTCCTCCGCGAACGCATTTCGCCCCAGTGTGCGGTCGGGGGTAGTTCTGACATTGTACAAATTAGATGACAGAAAGTTGCTAAAGTAAAGTAATTGGTATTTATTTCATTTAAAAAATTATGAGACACAATTATTCAAATTTTATTATTTGGTTTGATGAGCACCCACATGGTGTTGTAATCTTCTACATACTACGGTGGTCAATTACCATCAAGCGGGTTGTAGGTACAAACCGTACTTTTTCTTGTAATCCTACTAGCATAAATGGTCACACTATTTTATAAAACGAAAAGATTTACATGTTTTTAATGAATAGCTCAAAAGGACCAGCACAATTAAAAAAAAATATTTCACTGATAGAATTCAACATTTTCAATGCCTAACACCGGCTTTATTGTTTTTTGAATATTATTGTTATTGAGAGCGGAGTGCTAGTTTTTTGTGAATTTATGTAACAGTAATTAAATTTAATTTTAAGTAAAAGACGTTTCTTTATAATTTACTTAAAATCTAATCTTATTGAAAAAACTAGTTAAAATAATGTCAATCTAATTTATTCTTGCTTAGGACTTATCACATGCTAGTGAGAAAATGTGAGGTCACTAGTGTTTTTAGACAATTACTAATTAAACCTACGTAATTTATACAGTTCAAACACACAGCCGTATACAATGTTCAAAAAACAAAGGCTTGTTGGTTCTCTTTGCTATAGCAATAATTTATTTTAGTCTGAAGTCACAACAAACACGAACTAAGAACTATTGCAAACAATCCTATTAGCCACAAAAAGTACCATTAATTTGTCATCATTGGTCACCAGCCAGAACGATTCAAGTAGCGTCTCTACTTGGGTGGCCTGTAACTACAAAAAGCATTGACATTTAAAAGTTGCCATATATTAATAAGCACTTTTTAATTTCCTCGTCCCTTCAGGGTTCCGTGCTAAGAATGGTAAAAAGGAACTGTTTTCATAAGCAACTTTATAAATAATCACCTTAAACTAGTTACGAGTGTAAATATTTATTTTATGATTTATCTGAGCTTTATGGATACAAGAAAACGAAGAAAACCGTTAAAAATATCTCATGTCATGACCGTAAAATGTCTTCTTCGAAACTTAGGTATGTGGAGAATTATTGTTGTAAGTTTTTAAAAGTAAAACATCTTTGAATACTTTGAAACTCTTCTAAGGTTCTAAGTATTCAAATTTAATTATACTGTAATTGATTCGAAACAAGTTATTAGATTTATTAGCTACTAAATTATAAATTCATTAATGTGTAGGCCAGATTTTTTTGTATGTAATTTTTTTTATATTATAAAAATATATTTACTCGGATGCAAACACTTCTCACGAATATTTAATTTAATTCTAATCTGAGTTACTGACAATACGAGTGTACTGTGGTCGAAATGTGGAATACTTGAATAACAATCGCGGTGTCGATTTTATTGTTTAGCACAAGCTTAGTATTACAAAGAGGTATTGACCTTTAATAATATCAACTGCAGTATTAATGCATGGATGCAAAAGAGAACTTTGTACATGCAGCTTAGTGTTTTAATTTTAGTGGCACACAATCCTCTCTTTAGGAATAATTTTAAAATATATTATTTTGCAATTTCATACTGTTGTTTAAATCGGAACCTTTAGGTAGGCAATAGCTGTAATTATTATTTCATTTACGGAGTACTCCAGTACTCCGTAACATAACTATACCAGGTGCTAAGAAAATCCATGGTATCCGTGGTATAGTAAGTAGCAGCAGCAGCTGTAAGTCTAAAATAATACTCTTTTTCATAGCATAATAAGACCAGTGACACTTCAGATTTTTACCAGTATATGCATACACAGTATATATATACACGTTTTGAGATACATTAATATATTATTTTAATAAAAAACTTCTATCTTTTAATACAGTTAAACTTTAACTTATATCTATTAATACAGTTTGTAAACGCAAAAATAAAATTATTCCATTCTATCTATTAATTAAATTGTATCAAAAATATGCAACAACTAGAAGAGAACTGTATTTGAACTAGAGAATCCGTTCCATGTTAAACAATTTGTTATTTGTTTAAATAAAAAACTTATTAATTATGCCCTGGTGGCGTAGTGGTAACGCAGCCGCCCGGATTGCGGAAAATGCTGGGTTCGATTCCCGCCTGGGGCAGATAGATTTTTTTCAGTGTATTTTTTCTAGTTTTAAAACTATTTACCTGTTTGTAAACGCAAAAAATATTTCTCAATTTATTTATGTTTCTTAAAACGAGACAAATCATTACGGAACCCTATTTGTGTTTGTCGTACCAGGATGTACTTAAAGCATGCTACAAGCCTTGACTCCACGCTCGACTACTAAACTGAGGACTAGACGAGACCTTTGCGTTAAATATCTACAACAATATTATGTAGAGAAAAGGTATTGTATGTTTGTTATAAATAGATACAAAAATATGTAATTAATAGACACAAAAAATACTAGAGCGATGATAAACATTCTTTCCCGAGTACATGATACATTTTCAATGACAACTTAAGTCCGGTTGCACCAAGTTATACTTATTAAAATTTCGTAAAAAATAACATACCTAATTATATTTAATAATGGAACAATCCATTACTAAATTAAGTTAAATTTAATGCTACTTTTTGGAAAATTTAAAAAAAGTTGCACCAAGTTATATCTTATTTTCAAAAATAAATCCACGCGGACAAATTTTCTGGCGGGCTGCTTGTTATTAATATTCATGCATAAATAACATTACAAACACACATACATCAGGTTACGTCTTTATAGCGTACGCCGTAGTGGTAGTCAGATATCATTTTTGTTATTTCGCTATATCCAAAATACCTAATTCTATCGTTTCATCTACTCTCCTTACAGTGTTTTCACATACATTAAGACATGTTTTTAAGTTATCACCGCCTGGAGCTTAGCATAGTTAGACGTTTTACCAAAAGTTGCCAATAATAAACGATCTTCATTAAAATTTGATCATTCACTTGTGATCGGTTTTAATAACCTGTCTTTCTACACTTTTGCTTACTTTGCATAAGAAGTCCACCAATCCGCATTGGGCAAGCGTGGTGGACTACTGCCTAAACCTCCTTCGATGACAAGGAGAGGCCTTGTGTCCCAGCAGTGGGTCGAATTAATATATAAAAGCTGTTACTACGACAAAATATGTTAAAATTCTACCATTACCAAGGGAAACTGATGGTAGTTGTGTTACTGAAATCCACCATACGTGTGAATATTGATAGAACTGACTATGAATCGTTCGGAGAGCGGCTGTAATGGTTAACTATTCGACGCTGCCATCGCTCTATAATAAGTATGTACAATACAATTCCTAGTAAGTAAGCAAAGCACACAACGTAATATGCCATTGATCAGGTCCCGGCAACAAATGAAGTGGCTGCGTCAACCCGTGTCACGAGACGTGCGCTGTCGAACTGGAAACAACTTCTCTCTGTGCAGAGCATGCGTGAGCTAAATTTGAAACAGAATGAATTAGTTCAAAAAAATATTTTGTGCAAAATTAATTATGTTTAAACTTTTCTGTTTCTTGTTGTAAAGTTAAACTACTGTTAGCTATGTCCTACATATAAAGTGTTTCTCATAACATTTATGTATCACCAGGTATAGTTATGTTATTATGAACAAACACACGGCAAATGCATGTTTTCTATTTTATTGGAATAAGAAAACAGCTTCCATTTTTTATTCCAATCAATTAGAGATTATAATTATGTAAAAAAAACAAAACCCATATTTAAGTACATAACTAAAATAAGGTTTAATAACGACAATTGTAGAGACCATGAAAGAAAAAATGCGGACACATCTACCTATACAATTAAACGATTTACACAGATGAGATCAATTATATTTAATTTTACTAGAACTTTCTATTTACTGATACCTAAGTTTGCGAAATTTGGCTTCCCATGATACGCCTTGATTTCACACAAAACTCGCATTATTTGGTTAGCGATCTATTCATCAAAGCTGCTCAAGAATTAATGAAGTGGACATGTTGACCCCTGTCACTGAGCATGTCGAACTGACTTGAGACCAGTCCCCGACCCTCTGTCGACAGGGTGATGTTTTCCATTTACCTTTACACTGGCTGTATAATCTGTTTTTGTTTGAAATTGATTTGCGATGAAAAACAAAGCTGTGTATCTGTTCTTATTTCAAATTATTTCCCAAAGCCTGTTAGCAATATCATTAAAAGTACGTTAAATTAAAGACATAAGTATACAGCACAAGATTTCAACTTCAATCAGATGGGGTAATTTTAGGTTTTAGACGATATTGATTATTAAGGGCTTGTAATATTTTTGTCACGTATTTAATCAATTTTCAACCTTATAACGTGTACATAAATTTTAAATTCCTCAAACTATCATTGGATATAAGCCTTTTGCGCTTCGAAACAAGCTTACGCCAGGGAACTGAAGTCTTTAGACTATTTAAATTCCGTTACGGTTCGTTGCTCGGCTGGTTTATACGGTGCCGTTAATTTTAGCGAAAATTAAGAGGCTATATTGATTTTCCTTTAGCTCTATACTGAATAGTTTAGATAGCTTAGATTGACAAAAAGTTCAAACTATGTACTTTATTACAATATTACTTTCTAGCTGATATGATTATTACGGTTCTCGATCAGTTCAGCTGTTTTTATTTCAAGTACATTGTCAATCATTTGTTGTTTGTGACACATAAATTAACTGTAGAGGATCATTAGATGAACTTGTATCTGCGCATCGACAGTTTTACTTGCCAATCGACCATTGAAACCAATATACGCTAATGAATTTAATTACACTAACTACAAGTCGAACAGACAGTGCGCTCCGGCGCTGACAGATGTTTTGACAGCTCCGAAATTAATTGTGACATTATACTGACGTTTAGGGCCCGCTCGGGATGCTCTTCCGTTTCAACATCATTAATAAAATGAGCAATAGTCGAAATATTATCAATGGCATAATCGATACAGAAACAATTATAAGCGTATCCATCAAAATTCTCGACTCCTTTCTGCTGTCGATATGTCTGGAACTTCGCACATGACAAACGAAAATAACTCCAACGTTAGAGCAATACAGTTCTCTTTCTATTGCAAGCTACGTGAAATAAATCGTTATTCATAATCAACCTTACCAAATGGAACTTAAAGCTTGTTTTAAATGAACACTTTCAACAAGTACAGTGTCGGGTAACATTAAAATTCTTATCTCTGGTCTGTCACACAGCGAGAACGTCAAAGTTCGAAGTGAAGAACGCATTATAATTAATAGTCGATGATACGCGAGTATCGTAAACAAAAGCGGTGATAAATGGATTAAAGTTTGATACCAGATAATAAGTGCCGTAGGTTGTAAATTGTGGTTTCGAAACCAATGGTCAGTTTAGGTTATTGAGTGGCCACCTGTTACATAGAAATATAATTTTTAAAGATGCAGATTTACTATTGTTATTTTGTAATCGTTATAATACTGATTGATTAGTATTCTATTAGTTTCTAAATAAAGTTATTAGATCAGTTTGTTATAATTTATATAAGATATATAACGAGAATCTCTGATCCACAGAGCAAAAGCTATATTTAAATGTGACAGCTTCGGACTTTCGTAAGCTTATAAAAAATATGTATTTGCGTTGTATAGCAAATCATTGTATGATTTTGAAAATTTAATATGTTTTGTAATTAAAATAAATAAATTACTTTCTTCGAAACTTCTTTATTCTGTAATGATTCTATTGGTTTTTTGTCTGCTCCATAAAGAGGCCAAAATTACGAATTATAAGCATAAAGGTATAATTCTGCTTAAAGGTATTATTCTGCTATGTTCTGCTGCACGTAACAATGCTGCCGCGGCACTACTGGTCCCCATATAAATTTATACGTTTATATGGGATTAACGATGAATTCGTGTGATGCCGGGATAGTAGAATAGGCTGCATCACTCCATATCCTCTAACTAATGGGTGTCGTAGAAGGTGACAGCTGGATCAGCAAAAGGGGATCGAATTGATCACTCTTTCCTCCGTCCACCAATCTGCACTAGGCAAGCGTGGTGGACTACTGCCTTTACCTCCTTGGATGACAAGGAGATGCCTTGTGTTTCAGCAGTGGGTCGAATTATAAAGGCTGTTATGATAATATGAGATTACATTCCGAGCTCCAAATCCGAAGCATGTCGTGCCAGCAATGCAGCGGCAAGCCTATTAGAGAATATTATGGGGAAAGTAACACTGGTGCGTGCAGCAGAGGTAAGAATCATCTTGAGATTTAATATTAAATAAGTCAGCAGAAATCATCCTAAATAATTTTATTAAAAGGATTTTATTTTCAGTAATATTCTGATTTTAAACCTTATGATATAACATGCAAGTAAAGAAAAAAAATTAGGACCGAAATGTTCTTTTAAACGAATCATACACTACGGTGTAACAGTCGGCCGCAGGCTTATATCATACAATAAGTATTATGAATTTAATGATATATTATTGCCCGATATACATTGATACGGTTAAAGGCGTGACGTGTTTTGTTATAGGTATCATTAGAAGTCGATTTGTGGTTATTGATTACACTTGACAATCATTTGTGATAAGCTTTTGATATCGATGTGGGAATGGTGTTATTCGAATTAATATTCTTTGCGATGTAATCCATCTTTGTTTCTCTACTTTCGTGCATAAGAGATAAATAAAGCACATTTTATATGCTATGAATATTGTAGTAGGGTTTGATGAATTTCTTTGCATGGAAACAGTTAATTAATAAAATAATCATAAAACATTCAAAATCTAGTTTTTAAATAACAAATGAAAGTAAAATTATTTGATTTTTACCTAACATGCTGATTTAGTGTTCATCATATAATATTCGTCACTTAGTAGTGATATTTATCACCTATGCTAATATTACTACACCGTATCGTTGATAAAAACGCGCATCTAAGCCATTATTTCAAAGATGCTTATTAGCTAAATATACCTACGGTCATAACTCGCGGATCAAACGGCCTCAACACGTGTGGTTTCGAAATCAAATTAAAATTATATTTGATAAGATCGAGTGGCGGCTATGGAAATTTATGACTATATTACCTGAGCCGGCGCAGATCGACCGACAAAAACCGGGGCCGGACTCTGCAATTATTTATGGAGTCCGCGAATGATTACAGTTTACGTGTGGTTCACTGGGTACGCCCCTGCACACTGTTAGTGCGAATTGTCGTAAAAATAGTGTCGCGTTAATGCGCTGCTTTCGTGATTAATAAGCCTTCATTAATCGAGGGATTAAATTTATAAGCGTTTACTGGACGCGGTTACTATTTACCGTTTAAATTAACAGTAGCTTCGAGAAACTGCTTGTATTAAAGTTATTTATCTGTATTAAGTCTGAGAACTATTCTGTTGTAATTAAGAACATATTATGATTGTTATGTGAGCCGCTTAACTTTATAATCTAGTTGTTAAATTTAAATGTGTGGTACTGGTTCTAGTCATCGCCATCTTTTGCTTGCCATGCTTCCAATTTTATTTGATGTCGGTGTAATAATAAGCTTTCTTATTCCACTCTTCTCGATCAGTCATCATCGTCTCAATATTAACACCCTTCCTTATTGAGGCGTAGAGCTGGTGGATGGGTGATTGTATCTCCTAATGAAATGAAAGAGCGAAGAATATTCGTGAAAATAGGGGTTTTTAGATATTTTTCATAGAACAGAAAAGTCACAATAAGACAAATAAAAAATACAAACTATAAAAAGGTATAATAATCGTATTAAAAGGTAAACCTAGGATGGCTCAGCAACACTTGTTATATCATATTTCACACAGTCTGTCCATCTTACTTCAGTATTCCTCTATATATCCATCCACATTCATAAAGATGTCACAAATCTAAGGCAGATTTGGTTATACTCGTAAGTTTAACGACCAGTCGCCTACCATACATCAACTCTTCTTTGGGCAGCCATACTGGGTATTTAATGATATATTTTGTTCTGAAAACTGCATGAGAAAACAATGCAAAATTTAGTTGCAGTAATATTTAAATACTTAAATGCTTCACATTTGTGGTATCGCCCTTATCGTTTTTGATTTTGATAAACAAAAGATTCACCTGTGCTTTTCATCTCCTACAGTCCTTGGAGATAGAATGAAAAACATGGTTTTTTAAACGTAGGTTGATACAACTGACACAATTCACAATATTCTACAAAGTAGGTGGTGAAAAATTGACAAATTCTGGGAAATAAACATTCATCATTTTAATTTTTGCTGTAAAGATACTGCCGTTTTACACACTATAAAAATCAATAGCATTTAAGTAAGTTGCTGAGCTGTATAAGTAATTTTATTTTAAAATGAATATAACGTTTTTAAAAAGCTCAAAATTTTCATTCCACTACTTTTCAAATCACACATCAGGCTGGCTATAAAATATCAAGATACAAATTGTTCAAAACACACTCCGTTTGTTGGTATAAACAAAATCTTGTTGTCGAATAGCTCAGGCACTAAAGAAAGCGCAACTAAAAATATCAAAGCAGTAGATTAAACTAAGAACTCACACAAAAATGTGTTGGCCGCAAAAGATACAGAAATAAATCAAGCAGATGACAATTTAAAGTGGTTAACCCACTAACTGTGACCATTTTAGATACTTTGATCAGATCTTGTCGAAACCAAACATGCTACAGATCTAATCGTCGACTGTAACTCTTAATATGACAGCGCTTGAGTTCCTAATCGCTTGGCGGCGTGTTTGATAGTGGGTGTTTTGTACTATAGATTCTAGTCACGGACGAGATTTATATTTTTGTTTAAAAATAATAAATGTAATGTTCGCAGTTATGCTAATTTATGCGTACTCTCTGATTAATGGCATAAAGTTTTCTTTTAATTGCAGTTTTATTACAGCCACCCAGAGGAACTTGTCAATCGTAATTTTCTATTATTTCTACTATATTATCTTTAGATGACATTGCGATTAGCTTTGTGCGACTTTTATAGATGGTAATAAAACCGTTAATTCACATTTCTTTTCCTCTTCGTTGATATCTTCATTGAATAGATATATTTTATTGCAATTTTATGAACTTTCCTCTCAAATATCGCATCGCAACCCCTAAACGAATCAAAAAACACCTGGCGCCGTCTCAAGCCTACATACTTTACGATCTGTTAAAAGACCGAATTCGCTGTCCAAATTAACACGAAATAAAAACGAGATCGAGCGCTCACAAAAAATAAGCGAAGGTACAAGATAAAAGCTTAAAAAAGGTCCATGTCAAAACATTTGATTGTATTAATATTTATAGGCACCGCCGCAGGAAAGTCGGCTCAAGAACGAAAAAAAAATGTTTATCAGCCCGTTTAGCTTTTAAGGAAACCGCGAATCTTTTGTAAAAAGTTATTTATGGTCTTCAAAACAATTGCAGTGTTACCATTATATCACATTTGACAGCAATAACTGTATCATATGATTGTTTTTTGCGTTGACACGGAGAAGAAGATGAAGTTGTTCGCCTCGCATTTCTATAACAATCGGTGCATTGTGCGAGATTTTTATTTCTTAATTTACTCCAAAAAACTTTTATAAAGAGTGAGAGCGTAAATTTTTTGTGCTAGCAATAAGATACAGATTATAAACAGTAATAGAAACATCAATAAAGAATAATGAATTAAAATTAACAAAAGCTTTTCACAAAGTTATTAATTGAAAAAAAAACTTTTGCTGACTGGCAATATAAATCAACGCGTCATAAAATTTAATTAAACTGGTAAAAAATTATAAATCCATCTCCGGCTAGTTAGTCTTGGCAAGTATAATACTACATAGCATATTTAATAAAAGACGTACTATCTTGCGCTTTCCGTATTTATTTATGTACTAAACCTATATAGGTGAGCCAATAAAATTATTCTCAAGATTCAAATGAGTTTTCCACAATAAGACTTTAGAAGTAACGAATAAGTGACAGACATTGATGCTGGCATCTGCGTAAACATGAATATATTTATGTATAAATTGTTTTCATTTTGAATGAGTCTCGTACAAACAAACTTACAAATGCAGCCGATCCGGTACGGTAACTTAATTAATTGCAACACCCATTAACGTAGGCAAGAAATAGACAATTAAAACTCAATACACTTACAAATGTCCACAAGTCTGAGTAACGGGCCGGGATTCCTATGCTAATTCCGCTTTAGCTGCGCAGGCGCATGTGTCGAGACACTGGAGCCCTTGTGGAGTTTAATCAGTGTCTGTGCGCCGACATGGGTTATTGAAACGAAATTAAAACGCGAATGGAGTTATTATACCAATTTTAATTGCGATTTTGTCGAGTTTTAATTAATTTTTTTATGCACAAAAAATATTTTAATTAGAACTACATTTAAAAAAAACGTCATTTTCAAGATATGAAAGATACAAGACAGTGATTATTTTATTAATTAATTGAATTTATCATAGATTTTAGTATATTATGTCTCTAAAGACAAATTAAGGAGGCTCTTATGATTTGATTAGAATTCTCTTGAAATCATGAAACAGTAAATGTCTGCAAAATGTTAATCTAGCTAGTATGAGAAATGGTAAGAACATAAGTGTATGGAATGTATACTAATTTTTAAAGGATTTTAAATAAGAATAAAATGTTGAACCAGTAATACTTATTAAACGGTATTGTCCGAAATTTAAAAGTCGGACAGATTATTGGTAAGAATACGAAGTGGTTGGTGGATGGTTAGAAAGATTGCATATTCCTACCACATAAGAAATACTTATTATTAAACAACGTATATAGATTTTGCACGCATAGGTAATATTTACAGAACATGTCCGTTAAGTAAAAACATGAATAAACGCTAACAATTTTCAAAGATTTTCATAAATTACATTTCACCGTTTTGGACGTTTATATAATTAATACAATTATTTTAATTTAATTTAAATTTTCCTAACCATAAAGTCTACTGAAATGAATAAAATAGAAAGCTCTAGGTTTCCGCCATATTTATAATGTAATATGTAATACAAAAACGAAGTTATTTCGCCATAAAAAAACTGAAATTAAAAATAATTGCTTTAAAATTGCATATAATGAACAGAAACACTTCAGTGCAGCTCGGCTGGTTTCTAATTAAGTCATATAATAGTTTAATAACAGCAAAGGGCACGACGATTATTGTACAAAAACCCACGACTACTCGTGTTTCGACACCATCCGATCGTTATTGATAATTTTATAAAGCGATGAAACATCATAAGAATAATAGATCTTTTCCGTTGACAAAGCGTGCATTTAATTGAATGGACCAATTTAGTGTTCTTTAATATCGTCGTCAATTTGCTTTTTGTCGACGTTCTTTTTCATGACGGCCTCGATGATACGTTCTAATTATTGCTTATAATGTATCGCACCTAACTGTATAATATATGAACGGAATTTTACTCTAATTTGTCTTCAAGTGTCGTCATATGTCATACCGTATAGTGAAGTGTACCTATCCAACAATAGAATTTCAATAGAGGGCTTAATTTATTTTGTGGCATTCATTCCTTTCAAACTTTGAACCTCCTTCGTCATCGAGTGCTTCGCCTGCCAGAATTTAATCCAGAGATCCCGGGCTTAACTTTGATCCTCAAGGAAGTACATGTATGCTCAGTTTGGTCCATGAACTTGGTATATGTCTTCACTCAGTGGCACTCAGAGCTCTGACAGAACCCTCCACAAGCAGTCCCAATTGACACAGTCGAAGGCCTTGCAGTAGTAAATAAAACATAATATTGCTAGTATGTCAGTCTAGATGACATAAAGACTCCGCTACCGGGAGATGCCTCTCGGTTAGACACCTACGGGCAGTTGGCTCTACAGACTCTACAGACAACACAAAAGAAAATTTCAATTTGTTTTTATAGAAAATGCATCGTTTTGATAAATCTTAATGCAAAATTATTTTCATTTATTTTCATTATAGGTTCTGATGACGCTACTGATGTGCAGAAAGTATAGAACATATCAATTCATTGCCTCAATAAGCCTTAGCCTTATCTTTCTATTAATTACGCTCTTAAATTAGGATAGCAACTTCACATTGTGAATAAGGCTCAAAATGGCACTTATTATCCAAACCCACCGCCTGCTAGACAACACCTGCTTGTTTATTATTCGCAAAGTTAATAATTCAATTCTAATTATTAACGCAACGACACTAACATTGCATGTGAAGGCACCAGCAAATATTTCAAAACATAGACAATAAATTACCATGGTGAAAAAAGCGACATAGCTCTACAAGTTATTTAAAGCTAAACCAGATGAAAAATAGTGGCTTCTCCCCTTATATTTTATAGAGGCTAAAAGTTGCCATCAATAATTGAAGTTGGATCTCTAGGGAGCAGGACTTAGGAATTCCCGATGCGAGGTACTGTTAACAACATGCCAGTTGTGGCAGTTTGCGGAGTGATTAACGTGATGTGAGTAAAAGGAAATACAGAATTTAAAATGACCAAACACTTCAATCATAATACCTATTACGTTTATCTTATTAATTTGCGTAAATATTTTGTTTAATTTAATGAATTTTCTTTTGTTTCAAAAATTTACTTTGAGTGTTGACTGTCCTTTTATAATTTAGGGTTTATTTATGTAGATAGAATGTGTTTTGTAAATTACCCTTTTCAGCGCCAGATATTTCAATATTTTTGCACTGTATGCCGTCATACATATGATCAGCTACGAGATTAATCGTACCTGGCATAGTAGAATGTTAGTCACTTAGACTATGCCGACTAAGACACCAAAATAAACAAACTATTAGCACAGTGTAGTTGATTGTTTTAAAGCTTATCACTTGCACAGGAAATAGATAGAATAATTTCTTCTTTGGTTTTAATAATAAAAAAAAATTGTCATGTCATAGTAGTTTCCCATTGAAGTTCACATCTTTGATTTTATTATGTGTTTTCTTTGCTAATGCCAACCTGCTTTAAAAAACCCACCTTCCTTGTACTGCCAATACACAATTTTTTGTATAGCAGGCCCAACAAATCTACGAATATATTAGTAGTCGCCACTACATTACAACCACACTACGAATTTATTCTCGAATCTGGCACGGAAAGAGGCCAGGAATATTTTTCTTCCACTGGACTGTATTCAATTAAATGCGAAATAAACACACATTCAAAATCTATTTTATTGAGTAAATATTGTAAAATATTTTCTTCGACTGTTAATCTAAGGACAGTTAACTTCACATAAATTGTGAGAAAAAAGTTATGAAAACAAGTTTTTAATGTTACTACAATTAAAAATGAAATCCCAAATTGTACACCTTTATGATAATATGTAGTGGCCTAGTTAAGGCACGGTAATTAGCAATTTACCAATAATATCTGTAACCTTAATATGCAGGTGTCTATGCTTTTAACTACCTTATTGTCATAGCAGTAAAGGTGACAATCTATCAAAGAAAACATCGGATACACGTCGATTTCGTTAAAGAATTAAGCTGGTTTTATCAGCATTTTTTGTGTGAACGACTAACAAACAAACGTCCATCCATACAAACTTTCGCGTTTAAAATATTAGTAGGTTGAGATTGCAAGATTTTAAATAAAAATAACCCTGCCACTGCGACAGTATAATATCGAAACATATTATATAACATTAGTTGTAACATACCCAACCGCTACGGAATGATTCTGCAAATTTCAAGCCGCCATTGCGCCAGCCAGCCAACCACACTCGCTAATCCTTATACAATACTTATTTACTTTTTTGCTGGCCACCCGTCTTTTGTAATTTTATTTTTGTTAACCCTTTGTGCATATTTTAACGCTGCCTTGTAACTGGTTTTGTGGCATGTAAAATGGTGTATGTCAGGGGAGGAGCCGCGTGCCCTTAATTAGGTGGAAAAATTTGCATTATTAAAAAAATAACTAAAAATTCGTACGCTACACGAACACTGATCTCAGTTACGATAAGGATACAAGAATAAAAATCGATTTTCTTTCTAATAACTTTTATAAAATATTTATAGCTTTTATGAAAAATAATTCACATTTGCATAGTCACTTACCTATTTTTCATTAATTGTTAGAATTTGTTAACTATACATACTTATAGTTGCATAATTATAAAAACTAATTTTAAAACATTGTGTTCTTAGCATCGATCCTCAATTTTGTTCAATTTATTGCTCCTAATACTAATCAAATAATTCATGACTCTATTAATCTAATCTTAACCTGAAATAAGAATTATTGTGCAAGATAACCTGCGTAAGGCGGTTTTAAAATAAAACTGTAATATAACAGAACTTTCAACTGTATTTGCGGAGCTTAAAGTTTATTTTCGATTACAGTTTACATTGGTAGTATTATTGTAGTGGTATCAGGCGGAGTCTCGTTCAGGAATTCTTGGCTTGGCTTGTTCGTGCTGCGATTTTATCAACATACGGATCGCAAATTAAATATATTATTATAAGATATATCTAACCACCTATTGACTTGTGAGTCATTATAGGTAGTTGCTAATTCGACCGTGCATGCGAAGGGCTTTAAATTAAATATTAATGGTTTGTCAATTATTCTAGATTATGTTTGAATAAATTATCTATATGAAAATATATATGAAATATCTATCAATCAGATGTATTTTAACTCTACAATAATAAGCGACAAAATATTCACCAAAGTTTTTCAATTACTTAATAATCTAAATTGTAAGCTTTAATATAAATATAATATGTCAACAGATTACAATTATGCAATGCAACTAATAAGCAATTCAACTTTTATATCCAATTTTTGCTTAAATTAATTAGATTGTTTTCAATTTTATGTTATTTTACTTAAAAATGATAATCAGTGATTGCGTTACAATTTTATTGCAATTGAAATGCGCAAAATATAATTGGTAAGATAATTATTTTCTGTCATGCTAAACCCTATAAGGTTCACGATTTGTCGTGCCCACGGAATAAGCTATATACGAGTACATAAATTATTACTTTAAATGAAGTTTTGCAAAGTCTTACGTGTGTTTTCGTGCTAAACGTCTACTTACTTCACTTTTGTATTATTTTGCATCAGCGTACCGCTTTTAATCCAAGTAATAATATGTAATTATAAAAAAGCGTCAATGTATAAAGCGAGAACTGTATATTAAAGTGGCGGTCGTTGTATGCAGCATATCTTTGGTGAAGGGACACCACACGTTACTCTAAAGAAAGATTTTTTTTTTCTGTTTTCATTAACTTCTGTTTTATATGATTATATTTTTTTACCCATCTTGAACCTTAATGTACAGATTTTATAGTGCCGTACAATATGTTCCAAATATTTTTTTAAGCAAAAATTTTAAAACAGTATTTTAATTGATATCACTGTGGCTCGGACGTTTATAATTCCAGACAATCGCTGGATATTGGCTTTTAACTATAAATAAGCAAGTATATAGAAACCATGCAAAAATGTGTTCATCTTTAGTAGTACTTGTACCATGTAGTACTTGTTTTGTGTTAATTTATTGCCAAAAATAAGGGATACAAACGTATTTGAAGTATTTATTATAAAATTAAATACTTATTGATTATTTTAAAAGTATAGTAACAATAACCAATGGAAAATTTGATTTTAACAAATTATTAAATCAATTGTATTGTATATACTTACTATTTAGATTATTAGTTTTTATGTTATATGTGGCGATACTTTATTAATTTGAGTTTTATTTTCTTTTTAGAGCCATCAGTTAATCTATTTGAAGCTACACATATTAAATTTCATATCACTGCAAATATATTTGTATTACATTTTTATACGCACCTACTGGGTTAATTTGCAATTTTAGATGTATTGTTTTGGAAATTTAATGCCGAAATTGCGTTTAATTGGTAATGAGAAGATGGCTCCACCCGTATAATTTTCTTTCAGCGAAAAATCACTATTTGCATAATTGCTCGAACACTTATGCGTAGCTCATTTAAGTAGGTAATTTTAAAAACATGTCCCGGAGATTTCGTTTGATACGGGGACCCTACTTTAGCATAATATTATTTGAGTCATAATTTACCTCGGTCCACCGGGCGAACGGCTTGATTTATTTATGAGCGAACGGTGACTCCGCCACTAATCTTTACTGGAATTTAATTTGTTATTTATTTACTAATCGCCGCTGGTAACTATACGGACAGGTAGGGCTTGCGTGGACTGACACTGAGATAGATGGTAGCCAGTAAGCAAAGGGTTGAAGAGGTTCTGAAGAATTACAGAGTGACAGATTGTTGCAATTAGATTACGCAAAGACCATTCAAGAATGAATACATTTTGCATACGATTCACGAAACCAAGAATACTAATGGATTTAGGATATAAATTACGAGTAGAATCTAAGGAAAACCCGACGGTAATGACACATTCGCAGTAGTTATCGCAAGGATTTTAGATGTTTTTTACAACTATTGTTTTTTAAAACCGAATCAAAGTTTTATCTTTCAGTTACATACTTACAGATAATCACTATCACAATCTCATAAGGGGTAGAGCATAGCCTAAGGCAACATTGTCGACACACAATATAATGTGACAGTATGGGCCATGCAATGCCTCCAAATAAAATACCTATGGCAAGTAGCTGTAAAATTGGACATGTAATTTGTGATGTTTGAAATAAAACATTTTATTTCTTTTTTCTTTAAATAGTTACAGGCTCTCACCTATATAAAAGGGGCACTAAACCCAAATCCTTCAGTTACTGAAAAAAGGGGCTACAAACATATTTTTCATTCCATTTCAAAAACTAATAACCAGAACATATATTGTAGTCAAAATCATTTCAGCAGTCCGGGTAATCTTTCACTTAATTATGTTTATTATGGATTGGATTTAACAGTTTTAAACGGTCGTTAAAATGAACTATATTTATTTAAGTCGACTTCCCTGAATAAAAAATAATTAAAACACGAATTCAATTGGTACCCTTACTGGGTATCAATCTAAACTACATTCGATTAAATCCGAATAAATTAGTCTAATGGACCGGTAACTGCGTATTATATGTTTCGTAGATTGAATCATAAATTACTGTTAATAGCGAGTTTACGAACGGCCGAAGATATTTTGTTTGAGCCGGCTTCATTCGCGTGCTTCTCATCTTTATCGCTTGCAAGGAAGCATGCTACATCATAACCGTGCATTCTATATCTTTCAAATACGTAATTCTTAGTGAAGATTGCACCTAGATTGAGATATATATCTAGATTTGCTAGAACGCGAACTATGGTTGCTACTGTAAGAACGGTAGATTTCAACTAAAAATCTAGTTGGTCTTGTCAATAATTATTAAAACTTCCTGTATTATTTCTGATAATGTGGTTTTCGTAGGTAACATAATAAGGCGTATACATATACCTATCACTGAGTTAAAAAAACATTTTTAAAAAGTCTACATTATAGATTGCTAGCTATATAAGCCGCAAGTGTAAGTACAAGAGTAGGTAAGACGGTTACATGGTCACGATTTGTGTGCCCTTTATGCGGCTCTGTAGATCAAATCAATTATATAGTTTTAATGATAGTTACGCATATATTTCTTAATAATTACGTAGGTATTTGCAATATTTGAAAAGATAATATGTAAAAACAGTTTTTCTATCAATTAACCATTAAGATGCATTTAATAGAGTATAGAAGGCAGACTATAAAATATGAATAAATATTTACATAAATAAACAAAAACATTATTTATTTAATAATTAGGTATGCATTTTGTTTTACTAACGTGACTATATTTATTAATTACTCTTATTTAGCTTTGTTTCAAGCTGTAGATATATCCTTACACAAATTGGAATTATGGCATAGGAGCTTCTTTATTTAATTTCCATATATTTTATACTGGCCTCATCATACTTGATAAAATCATAATCTATCTGTTTACATACCTCATAAAGTAGAAAAGTATACGTGTCTTCAGCCCTATTTTATACAAGTTTGAACTTCTGACGTTTGTTACTTGTTAAATTATGCAAAGAAGTCATGCAAGCACCGAGACCTTGTTAGGTACTTCAGTTATACGTTAAAACAAGGCTTTTAGAGTAAAACTTTCATGGACAAGCTTTTGGAATTAATAAAGATAATTTTATTCAAAAACATCTTAAATATAGATCGTTGTTGCACTAACTAACTTAACGAATAAGGTCTCATCATGATCATTTCGAAAAAGAAAAATATTGTTAGTGCTTATATTATAGATATGAATTCATATAACTGTCCCATGATATTCCGTGCAAAGAACAGACAAAATAGAACTAAATACCACTCTATTGAAATCTTATAAGTCGGCGGTCACGCACTTAAGGTGGTTGCTTCCACTTGAGTTATAGCACCGAAACATGGAAGGGTCGCGAACCCTGAAGTGTTTTGCATACTGGGTTCCTGCAACCGAGCGAATGCGGAGCCACCACATAATTCTGCAGTGAGCAGTAATTAAATATGCAACATGTTGGATAGCGCTAGTGTTGAAATTAGAAAAGTTCTAGAGAATTAACTTCATGTAGCACAAATTAGAAAAAGAAAAAAAATCTAACAATGATTTGAATTTACTAATAATATAATAACGAAATGAGAACTTAATTTATGGCAAAACTTTTCATCAATAAGAATATTGATATAGGTATTAATCTCATTTTAATTTGTGATGTCAATAACGAAGATTCAAAAATTAGGAACGTTATTGCTGATGAAGCAGTTCATGCTATTTATTCAAGGCAATTTTTGAAACTTGAAATTGAACTTATGAAGCTCATAGAAGATACAACAACGTGATACATAAAAATCATGATGCAGTTTAATATAATTACAAGGTAATTAAGATTATCTTGTTAGATTCTTTCACAGCTACGACTTGAAGCAAACAAACAAGTAATTATTTCATCTTACTGTGTATGTAAAAGCCCTAACAGTGTGAATTTTACATTTTAATGAGGTTTTGTTCATAGCCAACGAACGTGTATGAAATGGGAGGGTTAGACCGCTTACGTGTGTAAATATTAATAATTACTTTGTATTCGAACGACTAATGTTTGCATAAACAAGACAACTGCGGTCTCGGCTCGTCGATTTTGGTTCGAATTCATAAATGGATATTTTAGTCATCCATGCAAATTTTTGTAACAACATTTTCCTTTTATGATTTCAGTCTTATTGAAATCCTAAGCAGATGATTGACAGCTCAATAATAAGGATAATATGGAGCAAACAATATTTACGTTAGTTAAAGCTAAAGATGTTGGTGCTCATATTTATGTAAAGAAAAAAACAAAAGTAAATAAAGGCAATAATATTTCGTAAGAAAACAAATTTAGCTCTGGCAATTAATAATTTTATCGCATTTTTTTCAGATGCGAGAGAGAAAATTTGCTACAACGAACGATACACCTGTCACAAGCTTTGCCATTAAAACAGAATAATTCAAGCTAATTAAAAACCGCTCCACAAGGTCACATCGGATTTACATATCACAGACACATGAGTAAATTTCCCGGAACAAAACAGAACATCTGTTTATCTCTTTACGCTGTGACATGGCTGTTGTTCCAAGTCGAGACCGGACGGTATTATTATCAGAAGTTTTTTTTTACAATACGAAAAGGGCGGATCGTCTAGGCTATTTTGATCGTGCTGAATCGAAATTGTACAATGGAGTAGAGCGCATTTAGGTCCAGATATTTTCTTAGTCTTCATGATCACCAAAAATAAAGAAATTAACGAACAAAATCAAGGTTTTTATAATCAGTAATTGAGGGTATCACATTCCTTATTTTAAACAATTTTCTAATTTCAAAATCAAACAAAATAGTTCACACCTGACACACAAATGCGCCTATTCAATTTAAAATACATTAACCCTCGAATAGGCCAATTCACGTTCAACACCAGAAGGTTAGGATCAGTCAAAACACAGTCACCATGACGGGCCATTTCCCCATCATTAGGAGACGCGAAGAAAAAAGGCTTCGGATGTTCAGTTGTGAGCGCCCGCCAACAAAGCCATTATGCCTTATTATGGACACCATCCATCAGCTAGTCATATCGATCCGACATTAATGCATGCTAATGCTTTATAAATAGATATATAATTTGTTTTGTCTCCACCACGGAACCAATTGATAGATCGTTTATTTCTATTGCATCAAACTGTTAGTTTTCAACGAAGGCGTGGTCACGCCTGCCGATATTAGTTACGATGAGGAAACTAAGCTACTTTACAATTTCACGCCGCCAGTAAAAAAGTGTGAATCGAGCCGTTTATAAAATTGATTGTTCTCGCGCTAAGAAACCATTATCTCGGATGCCGCTACAGATCAAATACTACGCAAATTGGTTTATTGAAATAAAAAAGGAGAATACTCACTTTGTCCTAGATGTACACGCTTCATCCAAGGGTATATCTGCGGAGGGTTCGCCTGTGCGTTTGATGCTGATTTTGTATTCTTAGAGTTAGTTGAACTAGAGTTGTTAGCCTCATTGCTTTCATTGCTTGATGTGCTAGATGCGGGACTTGATATATTTTGATTCACATTCGCTTTGTGCTCCACTGGAGACGCGATAGGAGTAGTTAGGCCTAATTTGGTGCTTGTGCTTCCACTAGAATTTTGGCCAACGGCTCCGAAGCCGGGCGACGTTCTTCCTGGCCCGGAAGAGGTGGAAAGGTCTTGTGGAGAAGCTACTCCTGTTGTGGAAGTAGAGTCTGCAAATTTACAACTGGCTCCACCCGCTTGACTGGGAGGAGTCGACATGAGATTCGGTGATAGTGCACCCGGGCTGGGGTTTGAGTGTTGGTGCATGTGACTGGCTGTACTTCCCAATCTTTGAGGATGTAGTTGGGTGTAATCTATCATACTTTGTGGTTGCATGTGCGCTCCTGCGGCTGGCGTTGCATAAGGATGTTGGGGATAGTGATGACCAACTTGTGGTGGAGAATAGCAGGCGTTTGGATATGCCGACGCTGTAGCATTTGGATTGTAATAATCCGCGCCTGGAGTCGGCAAGCCCGGATGGCCGGCTTGCTCCACAGGCGTGCCGGTGCGGCCCGGAGCTTGATTCCCATAGCATGATGCAAGGGAATTGACGAATTGGTAGGAACTCATCCCTGCGTTGTAATTTAACTCGTTCATCGGTAACAGCTTTCTTTTTCCTGGTTCTCAAGATCACTCGGCACTTGTCATCGTTTGGACGAACACTGAATAGTCTAGTTGGACATGTTAAGTGCTACCGATGTCCGCTGCCCGCTTCAATTGTCCTCGGAGAGTGGCTTGATTGATGGTCCTGTGATAAAATGAGACACATTAGTTGGTCGGTGTGTGTTGGTTGGTGTGTCGCCTCGTTATTGGTGATGAATGTTGTACTCGTAACACATTTGATGTAGTTGACGAGTGTTTTTAATTATCAAAACATTGAGCAGATCATGCTTGAGTTCTAAGAATGAAAATCAGTGATCATTGAAATCTCTAATAGTCTTGGGTTATAATTGAAACCAATGTTAACACCTAATTATTATAATCCGGAGATACTATTTGCATTTAAATTAACCTTTTGTTATACCTCCAACGCTTGCTTTGCACATAAAATATAATATTTTAGGTACCAATAATTATCATTCGGAACATTCGTTTTTGATCATATTTTATTATTGAAATTCTAATGTAAGCACACAACTGAAACAAAAAGGGAAGGAGATTTTTTTTAATGAAACAACCTCCTGTTCAATGATATCGGTAACATAAACGAAAAACTAGACTCAAATTGTATTTACTATTATCACTTCCACGATCTAGCCATTGCGCAATTTCTAAAATGCAATGCACTAGGGGGTCTATTCTAAAACAATAAATTAATTTTCGACTTCCTAAACCGGTGTACAGATGTCAAGACAAGTGCGGAAAAAATCTCAAACTCCGACACGTGGTCGGGCCATAAAAATGTCCGCGGAGGTTTATGGGTGTAAGCGGTAGGCCGAATGTGACTCCGTCGAATTTATGAACTCCGCTCAGTGCATACATCTTTATGAGCAAATTAGCAGTCATTGTGCTCGATTTATTTGGAGTACGCGAGCAAACGTGATGAATGTGTGAAAATTTGGTGCAGTATTAAATGTTGGGCGTTTCAAATCGGTAAATGCGTATTGACTTTTGATTATGTCAATGCATATTTATTTTATGAAACAAATGCATGTATTTGCATGTGACAACAGGAAACAATTAATTACCTAAGCATTTTTAAATAGCGTTTCTTTTATATCTATTATAACCAAAATAATAAAATTTTGAGAAACTGCGCTAAAATAATATTGTTAAGTAAGATCTTTATTTACCACAATTAGAACAATAAAGATTAGGTAATATTATTATTATAATGAAACTAATTTTACAATAACCTCTGACAGGGTCAAAGATACATTTTAGAAAGTACTATTATTATTATAATGAAACTAATTTTACAATAACTTCTGACAGGGTCAAAGATACATTTTAGAAATTTTTTTTTTTTTTTCTCTTTATTTAGGTAAACAAACAGTGACAAAGACATTTTACAAAAGTAACACATCACCTAATATGAATACTTTGGCACCAACACCGTTTACCACGTATTTGTACAATAGTATTATCTACTCTTATGCTGCGAGATAGTAAGTGTAGTTAGTCTAAATACAATCTAAAAAATATAATATAGGTAATGAATTCAATCACGTAAAGCGGAGGAAAGTGGAGAAATATAACTATTATTATTATAATGAAACTAACTTTACAATAACCTCTGACAGGGTCAAAGATACATTTTAGAAAGATGTTTACTTTTCCATAATCTTTTCAATAAGCTCTTCTTTGTGATATTTATAAGTAACTTATCATGTTTCTTTGAAAGTGAAAGAGATCATGTTTTGGTCTAAATTGGCGCTTTATTTATTTTATATATTCAGCACTACTTGTTACCATAATTTCATGTAGGTAAAAGTTATAGGTAAGAAATTATTATTACAGTCAAAGTAATGATTGTATGTGCTGCTCATTAATTGGTTAAATTTCACATTAACATTAATATTTTCGGAATACTAGGTAGGTACACTGATTTATCTCCCCTAAATTTTTAATTAGCATTAAAGAGTTTATCTACCGCTGTTGTAAAATTTATTTAATTTCATATAAGCATTGGTGACAATATTTAATTAAATAATACAAAGCAACCATTTTTTTTGTAGCTAAATGATCAATTGTTATTATACTTATATTAAATACTGTAAGCATACTATAATACTTTATAATACTCGTATTATCATACTTATATTTAAATTCTAATTAGTGTTTTAATCTTCCTTTACAAATTAATGTAAACCTATTCTTGGTTTAATTCATTTAGTCTGTTTTAAATAGGTAGATATTTAAAACTAAATTTAACTCGAATACATTTATTAACAACTGCTATGTCAGAGAAAACAAACCAATTGATCAAAGAGACGAAAAAATCCTTTTTAGCAGAAAAGCCGCACTTTAAGCGGCTCTATGAAGTTTTTAATCCAATCACAAAAATAGAAAAATAGCTCAACATTGTCGGAATTTTCGCGCTCAACCTTCTTCTATCTTCCCGCCAATTATTTATTTACAATGAAATGGCTGGCCACATTGTTTCTGTTGCATCGTGACACGAAAACACATGTGTCAGTTTATTTCAGTTCAAAATTTTGTCACTCCCGTCCGGTACACATTAAATGGGCCGAACGATTTCGCTTTTTGTTCTTTTACTATGTTATTTTTCTTCATGTTTATTCCCAGACATCCTTTGATGAGGGACGGTAACCGTTTTAATTTTAATTCGGTTAAGATAGGTTTTATTGCATCGCTTCAGATTTGTCTTAGGCGGGAGATTTTTATGACCAAGTTTCCAATCGAGATTTATTACTTGCACGCATAGTTTTATATTGTTTTGACATCTGTTCTGATTGGATATAAATTTAATAAAAACATCAAATACACCTCATCTTTAAAAGAAATTAAATAGGTATTACCTTAATTAATAATAGACAATCCTTCCTTCCTATTCTAAAAAAGATCTAGGTGAAATAGTTTTATTTTTGCCCCATAAATGTTTCCGACATTCAAATTAGAAACGGTAGCTAATTATTTAATATCCGCTGATGCGAAAGCTTAGGATATAATAACTTTTAACACCGCGTGACAAGTGGACAGTCTAAATCCTCAGAGTTTCAAGAGATTTACGGCGACACGGTTTGATTTTATGGCAATGCGCCTTTTCAATTAGAACTGTATCAATTGGCGATAATTTTCTTTACATTTTTTTATGGAAGTTACATAATTTCTTGAGTACTTTATCCATAGGAGTAGGTAAAGAAAAAAAGTAGTTTTTAGAAATAGAATTAAACTGCAATCATACTTACTCTAAGAATAATCTTTAAAGTGACCAAACAGCGGTATCAGCAAACTTTACTGAAAATCACAACCAATAGAGTCGAAGAAAATTCACTATCATCCCACAAGTTTAAGTTTCCAAAACACTTTTCACAGATATTGCCTCTTCATTTAAAAAAAACAAAAACTAAAAAAAATATCGGACGTAACTTTCAAAAATCTCCGTAACTTAGGTCCGTGATGGATTTACAAAAAAATAATTCGTAAGCGTTCGAATTTCGAAAACTTCGGCGCGTACTGTCGCGGCGGAAAACGGCTCGTGTTTTCCCGGCGTTCGAGCGTCGAGTGCAGTGCGCGTCTGGCGATGAGGTGAGCGGTCGAGTTGACGCGCGTCAAGCGGAGCGGGCGGGGCGGGGGGCGGGGCGCACCTGAGCCCGCCACGTGCGCGCCCGCTCTCGCTCCCGCTGCCGCTCATGAACTCTATCTCCCATATACACTACCTTCCCCGATTAGCGTAATTAGGGTATGTTGCTCCACGTATCCGATTTCAATGGACCGATTGATGATTATGGATTGCTCGATTGGCGTTGTGGAATTTTGTTTTAGTTCCGGAACGATTATTGGGACAGCTTCCCATTTTTTACTCCTTGACGCTTTTTGCGCGGTTCTTTCAACTTTTTTGAAGTTCTGTTAAAAATATATAATTGAAACCAATGAACTTAATATGGAAATTTCACATAGATTAACTAGAGCTACTAAATTCAAACAAATGGTACCTCTAAAATATTAATACGATAAACTATTTAGTAAGATAGGTATTAGTCATTAATAATTTCGCAATGAACAAGGAGTAAAGTACCTAGGTACTCCATTGACCAATAAAAATACCTAGAGATTGGTTCTAATTATTGTTACTATCGATTTAAATAAGCAACTAAGCTAACAATGATAACCAAAATATATCGCAAACATTATTTCAGACGTCAAATGTGTCACTGAAAACTTAACTTTAAAGGCTCGATTTTAGCACAATGCTACCATTCCATCAACGTCTTGGAAAGCTTCGACTTTTCATGTCTTCGTCTGTCTACCACATTTATTAGAAACCTTTGTCATTTCAAACCGAACATGTTTACAAGGGAGGTTATTAAATGTAAACAAAACATCCCGGCCAAGCCACTGCAAGTTGACGTAGATATCTTTACAATATAAAACTAAAATTGAATAATGCTTACAGATTCTGCGGGAAACCTTCACAGACCAACACCACATAGAGAGATATTTGACTACGGCCTTCTGATGAAACTATCGCTGTGCTGTAACTAATAAAGAAAGCCGCATCTGGCAGTATGGGTCATACAGTAGGTACTACTACCCCAAAATAGTGAAAAGTTACCAGCTTGTCGCCTCCACAAAAGGGGCACTAAGCCCAAAACTTATGAATCCTTCAGTAACAAACTAACTAAAGCCAGATGTTACACTCAAAATCAAACTTAAAAATATATTATGTAATTTTTTTTTTAATCTCCTTAAAATTGTAGCTTGAACTGCATCAGTAGTCTAACGTTTTGTCCTCGATGTGTTGAAAATTTTTCGGTCACCCATCAAAGTACTGACTACGCACTTGCTAGCTTAGCTTTCCGATGGTTAAAAAGAAAGTACGACTGCGGCGCCTGAAATAAAGGCCAAGAGTTAAAAAAATATTTTGTAATGTCTCCCAATGAACGTTTTCAATAGATGCATAGCATTTGAGAACTCTGTCACTGACGTCTTTAATAGTTCTTACCCAAATCCTGAGGTATTTATATGAATACCTTACTATGCGAATGTAGTAAGTTGTTCATTGACTTTTAGGCTGACTATACTAAAACAATTTACACAATTTGTAAAACAGTTAAATATTCAGTTTTAAGCTCTTAAAACAAACGACCTGCTTGAGTCTAACACAATAAAGACACTACGTATTAATAAAGGGCCGTCAAAAGATATAAATTCCTAGGACGCATTTAGTCCTAGTCTACAATGGCGGACATGCGCCATATATCAGGGCTTGACGGGACGTCTTAGCAAGCATAACTCATAAGATACACATTTCTTGTAATAATTGAGTAATATTTTCTTAGTACCTGCAAATAGGTATAATATTTTTACACTATAAATAATATGTATTTCATTTTGTACTCAATAAACTATATTAGGTATTTTATAAAACTTTTCTAATTTCTAGCCTACAATATTAGGTAATTGTCTAGAACACACAGCAGACTTTTAAACACAAAATGACAAAGCAATTAATCCTTCATGCTAGTCACTTAGTTCTAGTCTTTGCCGCCGGATGTATACCATTCGTCATGACCTGTCATCCTATACTGTATAAAAATTACATATAATTTCTAGCATTACCAGGTTGTCTGTTTTAATATAATTATCGTAGTACTTAACAGTAAAAGCTAACCTGAGATATATCGAGCTATACACTTCCACAAAGCTAATATGATAGAGTCATTCATGCTTCTGTTTTTAAGTCAAATATTTAATAACTAGTGAACCTTCTTAATTCAAAAAATAGATATTAATATTTATTTTATTTTGAAGTCTATAATAGTCTAGATGAAAAAAGCTTCGGGCTCGACTTATGGGAGTTTGCAGATGTTTGAAGCACCAGGCTGTTATGTAGGTCTAGATAGACATACTGCTAATTCTATAAAAATCTGGAAACTTGAATACTTTTGTACTGGCCGTGCGGTGCCATGATAAGATCAATATATTATGATCTGTATTGTAATATTAGCTAATCGTTAACACAACTGGTCTGTCATCCCTTTAAAATTTTCCTCTCCTAATTTCCTGAACACTTTTGGCTTGGGTTTCTATATTTTCCAACTTTGAACATCCGTGGAAGAAGCTTCCTTACTGTTTGTTGGAAGTTTACAATGTCGATGATAGAAGCAGGATTCTGATAGTTTTCTTCTTATATTAGAAGCACTCCATTGTAAAAGGGATACATAATCCTATCTTCAAAAGATTTGCGCGAGCACTATACATCTTGAAAAATTACATATAATGTATTTTAAAGTTGCAAGTTAATTGCGTGTATTTGGGATTCAAATTTTGTTATTATTGCCTGAAGTTCAAAATTGAAATTACTTATAACGCAAATCATGTCTTCTATGCTGGTCAATCGGTCTGTATTAATTTACTATAGAGGTGGTTCTATCCACAGAGTATTTTTTGTATATGTACCTATTTTCTTAGATTCAAGTTTTCTTTATTTCCCTGTAATAGGTCACTCAAATAGGGGTTTAATAATATAAGTTCTGCTTAAAATCTAAGCTCAGTAATATTCACCTTAACCTAGTTGTAATAGAAACTCCCATTCCTCGTTTGAAAATCGTGTTAATATGTAGTAGTAAACGCTGTGTCACTTTACCTAAAAAAATGCTAGTAAGTAAAGAAACATCCCCATTATTTTTTCTAAAACATCAACAATTTTTTTTATTAGCGTCGTCTTTTTAGACTTACAGTAATTTGATCAAAAGTCAAGTTAAGTCAACAACCAATGGCTGTTAGTTGAAAGTTAACTAACGCAGCTTGCTACCTTATTTCTCCTAGCCTACCTTCCTATATATTTGCAGTCGGTGCAGTATGTATTGATATCTTTCTTATATAAAAAGGTCAAGAAAATGACTCCATCCTGATGGTAAGCCTGAGTCCAAATATGAAGATATATACCTACCTAGTGCGAGAGATAAACCGCCGCCATCACGCCTCTTTTGAATGGCCCAGGATTGTAGGAATACTGCTATAGGTTTTTAAGGCCAGCGGTTGCCTGCATGACACCAATCCTCCTTGGAAACGAGTGCCATTTAAGACAGCAGCCAGGCCCACCAGCTTAATGGGCCTTCCGAACCATGGAGGAATACCGACCGTGCATTTGTTAGCTTAGCTTCCGTGATTGTTATAAAGAACCTGATTCTGCAGAAAATTTTATCATATTTTTAGTATTTCTACGCGACCATTTACATCGCCACCTTTCTACTAATAGATAACGTAGTAAAGGCGGAGCTTATGAAAAAGCTCTCTTTTTCATGATGAAGAATCTACACGCAGTAATACTAAAAAATTCATACAATTGCAGATACCTATTATTTTCACTTTCTCATATACGTAGTAGGTATATAGGAAGTCTTGTAATCGTCAACCTCGAAATTTTGACGGATTTACACGTTTTGGACCTCCTTGAGTCCAAAAGTACCGTTTTTGGAATTATGTCTGGTGTGTGTCTTGTGTCTGTGCGTTAATACGATTACTTGAGTATGCTTTAACTTATTGCAACCAATTTTAACATGCATGTATGACATCAAAATATAAGAATTCTATCAACTTTTAAGTTGTTTCCGGTATACGAGAAAGTCAAGAGGAGACCAGATTTTTACAGCAATATTTAAGAACATATTATAAAGCGGAGGTCTATGGTGCCACGGTGTGACGTTTCGCGTAACATTCACGAAAGTTATGGTACCAAATGTGAGGTCGGTATGTATACCTACCTACTCGGATTGGTGACCGAAAGTCGGTTTTTCGACTCGATTTTAAGGCACGTTAAGGTGATGGTACTGACTCCAGTCATATAAAGAAAACACGTCAGTAGCCAGAAATGGCTACTTGTAAAATTCTGACGCCAGGTAACTCGAAGATGAATAATAAAAATAAAAAGTTTCCAATTCTAAGTAAACAAAGAATTTTTCGATTTTGTATTTTTTTATATATAAGACTAATGTAGCCAAAGACTGTTTATAGAACTTTTATTGTGACAATATATGTAGTAGGTACTTTAGCTATTTCTATGCCGGAACGGCAGAATATGTTGGACATATTAAATTATGTAACACGTGATGTAACTACCATGTTCCTTGAAAGAAATGATTAATTGATTGATTGAACAACCTTCGTTCTTTTTCCCTCAGTGAATGCAATTGAAAATGGTCCAGATATTGTTCGTAGATAGCACTTAGTTCCACATTACTAAATGAAGGTCGGTCATAAGTATCGACCAAAATATTTTGACGCAACTGAATAGTGGTTATCAGGAGCTTAAAGCGAGTTGTAAATCACAGGTAATGACGGACATTTGTCTTGCACTATACAAGCTTTAATTATAATAACGTGCTAATTACGAGTTAGTGACGGACCGACTTGACTGATGGCAATGTTATATGGCATTTTTGCTTCCAGAGTTCTGAACGATTTTTCAAATTCATTTGACCCCAAATGCCAACATCTACTTTTTTATTTTCGCAATTAAATATTTAATAAAATATATTAATTAATCAAAGTGATAAGGAGATGTTAGAATATAAATTGGTTTTGTAATATTAGCGAACTCAAAATATCCTTTCTAGGTTTCTGTACTAAATAAATCATGATTTGTTTGTAACCTTTAGTATTAAAGAATTAGTACGCTGAAGTGGCAATGGGTTGGTCATGTCTGCCGGAGAACCGACAACCGTTGGAGCAGACGAATCCTGGAGTGGAGACCACGTACTTATAGGCAAGCGTAGTGTATGACGCCCTGCTGCTAGCCCTTGATCTGATGACCTTAGGAGGACTGCTGGTAGCGGTTTGATGTGTGAAGCCCACAATAGAAAACGATGGCTTGACATGACGGAGGCCTACGTCCAGCAGTGGACAGACACTGGATGTTAACTTGACATGACTTTAGCATATTAGGTAGTAGACCTATATGTAGGGTCGTCTGGGTAGGTTACCACCGCCTTTCTTATTTCTGCCGTGAAGCAGTTCGCTGTGTTTTGGGTTGAAGGGAAAGGTAGCCAGTTAGTGTGATTCCATTACTTGGCAATCTGGGCATGGAAGGCATATCATCTTAGTCTTCAGGATGACAACGCACTTGCAGTGTTAAGTGATTTACCCTTAATATTGCAAGTGTCTATAGGCGATGGTAACTACTTAACATCGGTGGGCCACAAGCTTGTTTGCCATCTCGTGTTATAAAGAAAAAACTTATATAACTTGAAACAGACTTTAAATATTTTTTTTGAGATTTGGAATTGTAAGATATCCATTGCATTTTATTTTTCAAGTAAGAGACTCTGGTGTGAATACTTACTGGAAGCTGACCTGACTGAGAAAGGAGACCTACCATTTATGTATGGAAGCTGGACCAAGTACTGTCCAAAATTGTCACATGGTGCATAATGTTCCTTGCACTAATAGTAGCCTGTAACCCAAAAGACTTCATATACTATTCGAAAGGGGAAAAAAAATGCGTGGATTTTTTAATGACCAAAATTTTTAAAATTATCTTAATGAAATGATTATATTATTACTACAATTACCTACATATTTTTATTAATAAAAACAAGAATACATACCTATATGTGCTATCGGGTCCATGTTTATCGTCAATTAAAATATACCAATGGTAGGTTTTAGACGAAGAGTCTCTATTCTTTATGTGCGCTCATATGAGTGGGATTTTATTGAATGAAAATCTTGTTGTATAACCAGTTTGATTTGGTAACTTCCTACAGCGAATAGAGTCAATTCTTCTCTTTTGAACACAGGAAATGAACTTACATTATACTCCACGACTGAAAAAAAAATCATAATTGGCTGTGCCTTCTTTGATCTAGAATTATTCGGTTTAGCCTTCTTTGCGCATTTGAAAGGCTTCTAGTACTATTTGTCAACGTACTTACAAAAAAAATTCATATTTTCGGTTTTAATAACGTAACTTTTTAATAATTATAAATAATAAAAAGCTAAAATCATCTATCTAATTGTTTGCTTCAACACTCCACAGTGAACAAACTCGTTGGAAAAAGTACTGCTTTTTTTATCTGGCTTTTGATCGAATCATTCAACGAGAGCGCCTTTATGTTTCTAGGCTTTGAATATAAGAGCATTGGACGACATAATATACTATTGGTACAAATGGTGTGCCTACCTACCTATATTTTTGGGGTATAATCAACTTCTCAATTTTCCCGTCCCTTCAGTTTCTCGAAAGACCGAGAAGACGAAAGAATTCAAGGTCAGCGCTCAAAACAAGGTCAGCGCAATATCAAGCAAGACCACTAGCTTGAAAAATTAGTCTCGCAATTATTTCGTCATGAAACTACCTTTTTCAGATGGTCGCGAAGAAAAGTTGTGGCCATTGGTGGAGACTACGTCGGGTGTGTTCTGAGTGGACGTTACTTCCATCCGATGTGCTCTAAGTGGACGTCAATATGTCATTAAGCTGGTAGGTATTCCAGGCTATTTTATTGAGTATGAGTCAATCATCACAGGCGTTGTAACAGACGTGACTATACTATTTCAAAATATCCTACTAGCACGCAATAAGTAGGAATGAAGATATATCATAGATCTTAAAACGGCATAATTAAGCCATTATCTAATGGTATGTTGAAATATGAAAACCGAAAACAGTAAATGTCTCGTGATTTAGGCATTCCCATTTTTATTAAATGTTGGCAGAGATGCCGCCTCATAGAAGGTGTTGTTGATGAAAATAAAAACTAAATTCGTCTATAACTTACCATAACTCAAACTCATGAATAAACATATTTTCCGAATAGACATCCCTGTGGGCAGTAAAATTTATTACAACTTTATAATGAGCAGGTCACGCGACAGCACGCACACATGTTGCCAACACATAATCCAGCATAATTCAGTCACCTCACCTCTTGGCTCCAACATAATTTACGAGCTAAGGGTGAATCTGTTCTCTCTTTCTGCTCCTTTATAAACGAAAAAGACAATCTCACGCCTTGTTTATTTAAAAATCGTTTATTGGAATTTAATTATGTTCGAAGTTTGAAAGTTGTTTTTTTTAATGATAAACTGCCTTTCGTTGTTGGAATTTGGGAAATGTTTGTTAGTGTATATAAATTCCGATAAGACTTTTTTTTAATAAAAAAAACTACCTAGTAGATACCGAACGATTACATACCTACCTACCTATCGATTATAAAATTAATACGTTTTTCCTTTATTCATTAGTTGCCTTAGAAATAACACTGAAATTTAAATAAATTACATTTTCGAATACGAAGTCTTGTAAGATTTTTTTTTATATTGATAGCAAATGATATTGCCTACACCCCAATTTTATTTTAAACTTTTACAGCAATTTATTTATTTGAAAGTAGGTAGGTAAGTAGATAAAAAAAGGTAGCAAGCGGTGGAGAGTGAATATTTACCAGATAGTTTTTCATGATTTTTTAAGCCCAAAGAAATATTTTAGAAACATAATAAAATTTTCAAATACTTACTACTAAAATTTCAAAAGCTGGTTTAAATTTAGGAGACCATCAATATTACCTGCCTATTTATAATTCTAATTTCGACTTTCAACAATGTGCATACAAGTCTGTATCTAAATTTAAGTCAATAGATGTTAAGAATCTATTTGGTACTCTATGGAGATAGGTACAGTTAAAATGTGCATAAAACTTCAGAGTTCATTAGGTAATAGGGTACCTAATACATGTACCTAATTATTGTGTTTGTAAGTGTTTGAAGCAAATTACTTTTCTATCTAACTTTGTTATAATCCAGCAAACTGACTTACCTTTGTATTATACTATCTATTACTTAAAAAATTTAAAACTTCAACCCGAGAAAAAAGTTCGTGAAATTTGAAAATTTTAAGTTGATGCGGCATGTTAGCGCCTTGTTGTACCTACCTACCTACCTATTTCATATTACCTACTTAGATACCTCACTACTAAACTTTCCATAACTCGATACTAACTGTCTTTTACTTCTTATTAGAATAAAAAATTGCACCAATTTCTGAAATTTTTTCAAAACTGATCTAATTGGTTGATAATGAGGATAATTCAAATATTAAATAGGTAGGAGTAGGTACTCACCTAAAGAAATAAATTTAAAAAGTTGACCTCATGTTTTAGTAGGTACCTACGTTACACTTTTAGATTATATGGCTTAAAATAGGTACTGTATTATTTAGTTGGTACAAAACATCATTATCGCTACGAGTACAATAATTTGAAGTTGAGTCTTATTAGGTAAGCAAATAGGACTTAATTTTATATGAAATTTACATTTTAATACCTAAAACTTTCTTACCATTCATTTAAATTTAATTTTACTTGTGTCTATAATCTTATTTATAGTTATATTAATATTGCATGAAACACCTTTATTATATCGGTAATTGTTTATAAGCAATTATGTTTTTGTGATAACAATATGCAGGTATCTCCTTTATCGCGTTCTTAGCTCTTGAGCCGTTAGAACGCATGAGCCCATATAATAAGACATAATTACTTAATGCAATACTTAATTTGCAAGTGAATAAAAAAATTTGCATGAACATCATAATCACAAGTCTAGCTATCTCTACCGCACGGTGCGCCGAGGCTATGGCGCGAGTGAGACGGCGAGTGCACTGTCGTTTCACTGCAGTGGAAGCATGCGTAGTGCAGCGGCGGTGGGCGGGGTCTGCTGCGTGAGAGCGCCGGCTACTATTGGACGAACTCTACAAAGTGGGGTGCGAACATGTTGAGAAAACTTGGAACTTTTCTTAGTTGGAAACTTTATGAAAATTCTGGTACAGAATCTGCAGGACTGGATGCGTGATATGGTATGTTTGTGGTAATTTTGTTTGTAATCTCACTGCTTTTGACTATCTACCTAATTATTAACGAAGCACTCTATCTCTAATACGATGGTAGGTACTAAGGTAATAGATCTAATTATCTAGACATACGTAGACACATTCGCATTGTACCTATTAAGAATATTTGTTAATTCTAATTTTGATAACGATCAAAATAAAATAAGCTAAGTAGGTACATGTTTTTCTAATGCACTTCACCGGATGAATTCATTCTCTACTTGCTCTACCTACTAGTTAACTAATTAAATAGTTTCATTAAAATGTGAAAGTAAAATAGAAATCTAAAAAAGGGGTTAAATTTCCCAGTTTTGTTGCCTACTAATACTAGCTCACATACCAAATTTCAGCTTTCTAGGACTTCAGTAAGAGAATTTTGATAATGAATCAGCGTAATCCAAAGTATAAGAGATATGCAATTGAAATTTTATATGATTAATAAGTCCGCTATTGATATCATATCCCGAGAATTTTATTTATCTGGTATAATCCAAATAAAAGTTGTGAGGGTTCAAAAAACGAGAAGTGCTTCAAGAAAACTTCGCTTGACTCGTCTTAGGCTCAAGGTCCTCAAGGACCCTCAACCACAGATGGACCTCATATACTTCAAAAGACCAAAAAACCCCCTTTGAAGCATACCTACCTATAGGTCTGAAAAACCACCTTGCAGGTAAGTCAGATGAGGGTAGTCAACTAATAGCTATCTTCTTTCTTTCTACGCATTGACTCTACCTACTTCCTCTTAGCTTCACGTACTAAACATATTAGTACCATAAAAAACCGCCTTCAAAACTAAAAACGGAGAAATAAAAATTTTGCTTATACAAATCTCAATGTTTTTTTGAGGTCGGTCCCAAAAGAAGTGACAACGTTTATTCCAAATATTGAGGTTAGCACCAACCTCAAAAAAACATTTATAGATTTTTATAAATAAAATTTTTAACTCTCCGTTTTTAGTTTTGAAGGCGGTATTTTTTATATTTAAAAATTAGTGTTTTAAATATAGAAATTTTCAGGAAACTATCTCGAGATCTTTTAGACACACAAGTGTTAATATTACGATATATAATCGATGTCAATTAAATAGGCACTATTAGGGATAACTCGAAAAATAATCGTCAGATGTCAATTAAATTTAAATGGGACCACAAATGACCAGCACCAGCTTCCAAAGGTCGAAAGAATCTCTAAAATTGGTAAACATTGGGTCGTAAAGAGTTATGAGGTCGAATCGAAAACCTCCTCCTTTTTTGAAGTGGGTTAAAAAAGGATGGTAGGACATAAAAAACGACCTATCTTTGGTCACCAAAATACTAGTAATTTCGAGCTGTGTTTTTGCTTCGACGAGGCACGATATGAATTATATCTATCTCATGTTTTATACCTAGTTAAGTAGGTACAACTATTTCTCCAAACCACAAAACTGCACAGGTGGTTTTACTATCTTTTTAACCTCTCACTGTTTAGAGGCATTGTATGGCCCATACCGCCAGATGTGGCATTATGTGTAACTAAATGTTACCTAAAGCTGTACTCTTTTGGGGTAATAAGCGTGATAGTGTGTACTTATTATGTGTGTTAAACGCTTCCTTTGGTTAAGGCGATAAGCGGCAATTTTTACCGATTTTCGAATGATCATCACACGTTAACAATAAGAGCGTAAATTTTGGAAAAAAACTTACGTGTGAATATCGATTAGGTACTTAGGTAAACAACAAATCAGTTTGAGAATATTTCAAAATTTTTACATTTTAGTGTATTAAAAGTTTTTTGAAAATAGGTCTTACTAAAATAAAAACCGGGTGTGGTCTTCCCTTGACTTTCTCGTATACCGAAAACGACTCAAAGGTTGATAGAAACTTTATATTTTGATGTCATACATGCATGTTAAATTTTGGTCACCCATCCGAGTACCGACCGCGCACTTGGTTGCTTAACTTTCGTGATCGACGGCTCAAAATTTGATAGAAACCTTATATTTTTGATGTCATACACATATGTTAAATTTGGTTGCAATATGTCAAAGCATGCTCGAGTTATCGTGCTTACGCACAGACACACATGCACACAGACAGACACACAGACATAATTCCAAAAAAAAATATTTTTGGACTCAGGGAGGTTCAAAACGTGTAAATCTGTCAAAATCTCGGGGTCGAATTTTTTGACGATTTCAAGACTTCCTCTGTACTATTTATAAGAGAAAGTAAAAATGACAGCTGCTCTGAAATTTCTGGACCAATTTTTAAAAAATTGTATTCTTCTCGTAGATAATTTCATTAATTAAATACACATTCTGAAAAAAGTGTTTTCTCGTTTTCTGCGTTGTTCGTTGTTTTCTTCTTTTTAGAGCATTTAAATAAAAACTTGTTTGTAAAAATATTTTTTATGCGCTACGGTACGTAGTCGTTTCGTAGCTGCCTTTCCGTAGCGTTCATAGTAAAAAGAGGTGTTCCCTTTTCGAGCTTATAAGTGTGCTACGACCTTTAATGGTCCACCCACCGGAATTAGACCCAGAGGTGAACAGAGAACAATATCGAGCTCGAGTTGGTTGGTAAGGCTTATTTGAAGTCCACTTGGTCAGCTATCATATCTTATCCAAATAATAATAACGTTGTCTTTTGACCCTCAGTCCCTCTGTGAAGATGATATATCTACGTTGAACCTTATTGTTACTTATTGTCAGGATGAGAGCAGACCTTTCTTGTCATGTAAAAAAAAATACTCAACTTCTCCGCGCTCAGTAAGGTATACTTACACTTTTCTTTTTATTAGGTATCAACTAGCTTTTGCCGCTAGCTGCGCTGCTATGTCGTTTTCCAATAAAGCAGCGATTTCATCCCACATTACCGGGATAATAAGTATTCTATATTTCAATCCAGCCCGCCTAGCATGACCACCGAAACACAATATGATATAGCCATTTACCCCTTTGAACTATCAAAAAAGATTGGATATAACCGCCAACTTGAAATTTTATCGAAACTGCGAACTTCTTTAAGGCTTATTACATGTTCGCAGTATCGATAAAATTTCAAGATTGCGGTTATATCTAATGATTTTTGACAGTGCGAAGCGATAAATGGCTATATCATATCGTGTTTCGGTGGTCATGCTAGGCGGGCTGGCTGTAATCTACACCTGTGTTTCACGTTGGCACGTTGTCTGTCGCATGATTGGCGAACAAACATTCAAAGATATTATATACTTTCACTATTCTATTTCATTCAAAGTCTTTCTCAAGTTTATAGTTTTTTGATAATAACATTTATGTCGTCAAGGCAACAATAAGCCTTGTGATGCCAGCAGAAGAATCTCCACATTTTAAGTTTAAAAAACTTATCTTTATACTACCAGAGTTTTTTCATCTGATTCAAAGTCCAATGTTTAAGCTGTTCGTTGGGCTCTAACAACATTACTGATCGATGGAACACAAGAAGAGGAAAATAAATTAATCCAATAAGATTTACAGGCTACTTCTGTTTTTCGTAAAATTTTCTAAGTGTCTGTTGCTGAGTAGAAGAAAACACCCAACAGATCTTATGAAACATATTTTTCCCGATAAATCATAGAAGTATGAAATGTTGCCTATAGTACCAGAATACGCTACACGCTATTGCATCAATCAATAATTTTGCAAGTTATAACTATTTTTTCAAACAAATAAAACTCGTCTTCAACAACAAGCAAAAGTGTAAAACACTAACCTGACTACGGAAAAAAAGAATGAAATGAAATTAGTAATTAGAAAATCGGGGTTTACTACTAGGTAAATTGCAATCGATTTCAATCAGGGATTTCAATAGAAATCGATAATCAAACATCATTTTGACATGACAGTCGTAGTTCCATTTTTGGTCATGGTCATTTCGCATTGCTTGGCAACCACAATAAGATTTTGTGTACAAACTTCAAAGGAATTTAATTAAAGTCGGTTACAAGGAAAACCTCTCAAACTCCTCCTCTTGTTAAAGTCGGTTAAAATGTAGCTTATGTTGCTCGAATCACGATAACGAATTGATTGACACCTCATTCATCAAAAGCAGATTAATAGTTTAGGCACTAGGGTGGAACATAAGTAAAACAAACATACATACATACCTATACTAAAATCATTACCCTTCCTTTTGGGTTCACCTTCGGATAAAAAAGAAAGTTTCTTCCCTTTCACCCGTTGATATATTCCCTTTTCAAGTAGGCAATAAAATATCATATTTTTGCTGTAGGTTCTTTACGTTTCAAAACTTTTGTACTTGCATTATATGCTATGTTCACAGGAATACGATCCTATCCTATAGCTAAGTACGTCGTGGAAAACTACCTTCTATACCTACTTACTAAACTTTTCTCAACATTATTGGTATTAATCAGATTTTTTTTTAATTTATTTATAATACCTATTTATATTTTTCTATCCAACCACTAGTAAATTAAACTGCATTTAATTTATTCTAGTTATGAAATCCGTAGCAACCAGTCTCGTAGCAAAGTGAAGGGCGACGGGAGCGCCACCATACTTCGCTGCCTTCGTTTTCAGTTCGAAAGCTGTTACGAATATAATTTGTACCTAGATGGCGCTGTTAACATGCCACTACAGAGGCTGGATTTTCTATCCTTTAAATATTTAATGTATTCGATTGAGAATACCTTTTCTTGTTATTAATAGCGTGTAATATTCTGATTCGAAGAATAAAAAATAGTAAGCGTTTTACAATTCTATTTATACTCGTACAATTAAAAAATAATAATGTGACAAAATACACTTACATGCAATGAAATCGACTCACCGGTACGCTTTAGTTCAACACTCTCTAATCAAAATCTACAATTAGTAAATAATAATTTTTAACCCCGTGTGTTAAACAAGAACCTAAACTTACATTAGACCAGTTTTAACTGTGATAGATTTGGTTTATTGATTTTACAAATTGAAAACCAAATACAGTTAAAGGAGCTAAAATTTTTGGGGAAATCAGCTGAGTTTTAAGGGTCAATAAATTTGTAAGATTAATCAATTATTCAATAAACAATGATTCAATTAACTCTAAACACTCTGCATAGTCACAGAAATGACGTATGACGTAAAAATGAGAAACCAGGGTTTACGAAGAAATGAGTCTATTGTCACCAATACTTCTTTTATCGATGTTTAGAGTAGATTAAATAAAGCTTATGAAATATACATTGAACTTATATTTACAGGTTTTGTTTATCTAATCTTACTTTTATATACCAATATATTAAGAATCGAAACCTACGAGGTTAGTCGATTTATTGCTCGTTAGTGTAGTTACCTTAATTTTCAACGCTATTAAAATACTCTATGACATTATTATTTATTTCAGCTCAATATTATTTTGGGTAGTAATAATAGTAATACCTACTATTCATAATCTAATGATAATACCACAGCGATATCAAGAATATAAACAGTATTTATACAAACAAAATATCATTCAAATAATAGTTATTTCTTTTCTATACAATCAAAGCAATTAGTGAGGATTTTAGTGGGTATCTAATATACCTTCCTATTATGTTCAGTACAACTCGGTAATTTATTCTACCTCGAAGATTATACTTACTGATACATATTTATTCTAATTCCAAGTTATTAAATTCTACAAGATATTGATCATAATTATTACTTAGTGTTACTGCAACTAATTTTATTATTCCCGCTATTCATCAAATAATTATGCCTTATCAAAACACAAATATTTAAGTGGTAAGTAAATAGTAAAAGTAGTGAAATAAATGTCTGTTTGTGAGAACTTTACAACATTACAACTCATCGCTCAATTCAATATGTAATTACGCCTATACAATAAAATCAAAAAAACAATTAATTGATATAATATTTATGTTAGACTCTTCGAAAACAAATTGAAATAACAAGTTTTCGAATCTAATATTATAAATTTTTGTTTTAAAAATAATATTGTTAGAAAATTTTGGTATGTATTACTATTTTGACAAATTTTAATACCGTACCTGAACTATAATTTGTAGCGCCGTTATTGTATATCAATTGTCAAATGTAGGAATTAATACAGTGTATCGTTGTAGTCATCAATATCCACTGTATTAATTCCTGTCATGTCAATTTCAAGCTTGAACTCTGAACAAACTGAACGGCAATTGTTTTTAATTTCGGCGAAATTCGAAATCCCCAACGTCTCGAGGAAAGTAAGAGTTGAACACCATTAGTCAACCTGTCGGCCCTTGTCAAACGAACTCGCCGGCGACCTTACGCCAATACCGCTTAACACTCGCTGACAGCGCGTGATGTTATTAAGTACATGTGTACTTAATAGCATTCCAGCTATCTTTGCGTTGGAATGCAAGTAACTTTGGGAGAGAGGGTGTGAAGGCGGAATCCTTCTCAGGCAGTCCTGAATTGTAATTGGTGTTTGTTGAAAGATGTTACCTAATGGGTTATTGAAATAAAATGCATTGTTGTTTGAGAATTTATGTAATATTAAACAATGTAGTTTCTGTTTAGAAGACTTTCTTCACGTTATTCACTGATCGGCTTTCAAGTGTCTGAAACAAAGAAAAACATAAATGAAGCATAGCAAAGAAAGTAAATAAGTTGTAATATTTCTAGAGTTGGAGGAGACATATTCTTGTGACAGTACTTTGGCAAACGTAAGGGATCAGGATGCCCATGACCTAGAATCTAATTCATGAGCGTCCTAGTTGTTATAACTAGTTGTTCCAAAATAAGAGCCGGAGACGGCGGTATGAGGCATCCCATAGGTGAGATGTTCAGCAGTGGAAAAGTGTGAGCTTATCGCCAAAGAGACCCGAAGCCACGCTATAGCGCTGATTTGTATTATACTATGACAGTATTATACTGTCAAAAAGTGATTAACTAATTGTTAACGCTAACAGTATGCAAGTCTCTGACGCAACGCTATGACTCTTTGAGGCGCGCTAATTATCTGCGCGTTCGTTTGGCAAAGCTTTTAATATGATGAAAGTTAAGTATATGTAACACACATCTCAATTTGCGGACCAATTCGATCGGATTAGAAACTGAATATGTAAAAAAAATGCATTGCTTTTCATTGATTCGAACCATATGTTTTGCATTTGAAATAGTCTACTTCTAGTAGCATAAGTTTCTAAATTTTTATCCCTTAGATAGGGTAAGTTCAGTTACACTAAGTTTTAATGAGATTTCTTATGGAAATAAAAAAGCTTGGAAACTTCTAGAGTATTTTCAGCGGGCGAACTTTTGTTTTGTTTGCCCGTCAATCCCCGGAGCCACCGCCGACTTTTGTACGGAATCTCAAGAATGGACACTTGGCTTAATTAATTCTCCGCCCTATTTTTATGCACTTCGTTGAAACTCTTTGCGTGCAATCAATTTGATCCACGCTTTGTGTGTAAATGTCAAATGTCCAAGAAGAGGTTATGTAAAAACTATTTAAATACTAAAATAGCACTCTAAGATTATAAATAGATTATAAGATAATTATTGTAGTAAATAAAGTAGCCATAACGAGTCTTTAATAATTCAAAACTCAAATGTTTACTTAAGTATTTTATATTTATCCCTATTTTATAAATATATTCGTAGTATTTTATTTACATATATGTATCTATGTTATTTATTTTTGTGGACAGCATGATACCCGTATGTCACAGCAAAAAAAGGCCCTGCCAGAAAAACAGCGTTCCTGCTGCACTATGTTGTAGGAGCACATGCTGAGGCAGGTACCTTTTGGCCTCGCACAGGACATTGTGTAGGTATTTATTTTAATGTGTACTTTGTTATGTTATTTTTCTGATGTTCTGTCGTGGCCAATAAATGTTTTCTTTCTTTCTTTCTTTCTTTCTTTCTACTCTCTACTCATACATGCAGTGGATGTAGATACTGTTAGACGAAAGTAATAGAATCTTTGTTGACTAGTAAGACTTCAAAAAAGGCCAGAAGTTTTAAAATATAATTTAACATAAGTGGTTCGCTTAACAGCCCGCCTAGCATGTCCACCGAAACACGATATGATATAGCCATTTATCGCTTTGAACTGTCAAAAATCATTGGATATAACCGCCATCTTGAAATTTTATGGAAACTGCGAACATGTTTATGGTATATACATGTTCGCAGTTTCGATAAAAGTGATAAATGGCTATTATCATATCGTGTTTCGGTGGTCATGCTAGGCGGGCAGAATTAGATACAGAGGTTCCGGGTTTGATCCATAGGGAAGTAGAAAATTGTGTTCAGTTTGGTCAATAGGTAGGGCTTGCTTGTAGCCCGCCTGACTAGCTACTACTGTCTCATCAAAGTCTTCCGTCATAACACTAGTGTTAACTGCATTATTGTATTACAGCAGTTAATGATAGAATAAACAGCCACACATTGGTTGAGGGTTCCAGATATAGCTTGTACCACCTTTAGCCTTATCACATCACTTACCATCAGGAGAAGGCCAAGAACTTCCCTGTAAAACATTAAAAAATCACTTATCTAACCCAAACTAAAACTATTCGACATTAGAAACACTGCTACAGATGCTAAACAGGTAAAGGGAGGACAAATACAATAAATTTGATATTTGTTAAAAATAAACTAAAATGACTAATGAATATTAACGTTTGTGTTAATAATTTATGTGTTGCGCATCATATTCATTGGTTTCTACCAGAATTCGAATCCTGAGTTCCAGGATTCGGACGACGTTTTCAGTGATAGTAGTATAGAATTTCAAGTATTGATATAAAATTTTCAATTAAATGTGCCAACTAAAAATGCCGACGCGGTACTCGGCGCACGATTGGTGTGTGCGTCTGCATTACGAATGGGTCCTAATTAATTCGCTACAACTGTGTAGGAAGCACACCAGGCGTGCCTTGCTACGCACGGCGATGTAGAACGGAGGCCTAGGGTCGCAGACGAGACCACATTGCTCGCACTGTCAAAAAGTTATCAGATCTCATGTAGAGCCAAGCTTCAACTCCACAAGCCCTAACTTCACAAACTCTACACCTTAGTAATAATATCACCTGTCAATCAGGGTTTTTTAGATTTCTAAAGTATAAGAGCTATGCAATTAAAACTCTATTTGTTTAATTAGTCTACTATAGGGATCATATTCCGAGAATTTTGTTTATCTGGTATGATCCAAACCCAAGTAATTAGGGTTAAAAAAAACTACGAAGCGCTTCGAGAAAAGGTAGGCAGTGCCCTTGCGCTTCGTTTGGCTCCTTTCCCCCAGAACAATAAGAATATGATAAAGTAGGTAAGCATTATGTACTCATATATGTATTCCATTGACATATTGAAAAATAAATTTACGATGACTAATCAGTTCTACAAATCCCTGCGCTCAACACAAAAACGGTTAGTAGCAAAGTTAATTGTTCATAAGTATGTAGGTATTCAAGATTGACAATCCTTCACTGTCCAGTTACCAAAGCTCAGTAAAACTTGACTAGATTTGAAATTCTATAAGGTACTTAATCCACTCAAAACATAACCCTTATATAAATAGGTACACATCAAAAAACCTATTTATTGTTGTTTTCTAAACAAATTGTAACTGACAAAATATTTATAAGCCTATACTTAATCATTTCACTTTTTTTGAAGTTACAAAAACAAAAGACAATCTGAATAAATAATAAAAATAATTGTAGTTAAAAATATTCTATTTCAAAATATCTACTCACTTATTAAACGCTACACGAACTGGATCTCTGATCTCCTATCCGAATTACCTAGATCCATACCGAAATCAAAGGGAGAAATTCGTTTCGATAAACTAAAATAGCTGATATTTGTTCGTGAAATAATTATTGAAAGAGCTGGGTAACCGAAGGCTGCGGTGCGTCGCTCAAACAATGCTAACTTACATTTAGCTGTCAGTCAAAAACAATTTGGAATTCGTGAGCGCGGAGGGTCGGCCGAGTGCGGCGGAAAATTGGGATCTACATAGAGTTGTTACTGGCATCTAACAAGTACCTAAACCATAAAAGTTTTTGCGAAATTATTATTCATCGTATAAAATTATTAAGTATTACTTAAATGATTTCGAATAGTGCCAGGAGATAAATGCTATCGTAAAACAGAAAAGAAACAGCCCCAGAGTACCTAGACAAGTGGCGTTTCCGCGAATAACAACGTCAAATCTAACAATTAATAACAATAGAACTATATTTCCACGCTCACACCAATCATCCAAAACAGACCAAATTAAGTATCATTAAGAACTGGTGTTACGGATACTAGATAAAGGACACTTTTGAATACACGCAATAAATTTAGATATATTTATAAATTAACTTATAAAAATATATAAACAACCATAAGAGTCAACAAATATTCGTGTATCTACGTCACACAATCATTTACCGATACCAGGATTCAAAACCGGACAAAATAAAATAAAATCCGATGCAATTCATTTATTAAGATTTTGGATATACACTTGCTTGCAATGAAATCGACTTACCGGTACGCTTTGGTTCAGAACTCCATATTCAAAATCTACAATTAGTAAATAATATTTTTTAACCCCGTGTGTTAAACAAGAACTAGACTAAACTTACATTAGACCAGTTTTTACTGTGATAGATTTCGGTTTATTGATTTTACAAATTGAAAACTAAATACAGTTAAAAGAGCTCAAATTTTTGGGGAAATCAGCTGAATTTTAAGGGTCTATAAATCTGTAAGATTTAATCAATTATTCAATAAACAATGATTTAATTAACTCTGAACACTCTGCATAGTCACAAAAATGACGTACCTATGACGTAAAAATGAGAAACCAGGGTTTTCGAAGAAATGAGTCTATTGTCACCAATAGGTACTTCGTTTATCGATGTTTAGAGTAGATTAAATAAAGCTTATGAAATATACAATCTACTTATATTTACAGGTTTTCTTTATCTAATCTTAGTTTTATATACCGATATATTAAGAATCGATACCTACGAGGTGAGTCGATTTTGTTGCACGTAAGTGTATTATTTGAATGAGTAAATCATCCGAAACTATTTCACTGTTTAAACTTTAATTTATTTTCCTCCTAAATAAATTATTAGTAAAGCGTAATTTTGAATAGATAAGTGTATGAATAGATAAAAATATTTAAATAATCACGCTCATAATCCCAAAAGGGGTTGAGCAGGGCTTAAGGTAACATTTAGTTACATATAAATCCACATCTGGCAGGCTTCACAGTACTCCAAAATAGTAACTAGTTTCCAGTCTGTCACCTACACGGAAAAGGGGCATCAAACTTAAAAGCAACAAAACCTTTAGTGAACATACAAACAAAAGCCAACAACCAGTAGATAATTATGATTAAACTATTAATTACTCAGAAGACCAGGTATCATAGCAGAAAATATCCAAATAATTATCACAAATCACAAAATATGCCATTGAGGTTTTATCATCTCTACATGTGTCCCAGTAGTTACGCCAACGGCCCGGTTGTTCTGCCATCGATCATTTCTCCATCCACTCGCCGGGTTGAACACATAAGTGACATTGACGCCGATTCCGCACCACCCACACTTGAACCCTCAGACCTCACAGCCTCTCACGAAAGAATACTTTGTCTAAATAATGGCACAGGTCACGCCAAATTGGTCGGTCAATCGACATTTCTGCTCCCGGCCATGTCGTGTTACGTTAAGGTCAGGTAAATGATGTTATGTTTTGATTTGAACTGTAACTGACAATTTTATTCTTGGTTAGGAGCTAAGTTCTGAGAAAAAATAGTGAAATATAAAGAGAATTGTTCTAACTTTTACAAAATGGGTAAAATGGGAGTCGATGTATAATGGGATGTGAGCTATTCGGTAACAGAACACACTACAAGAGCTATATTTAAGCTTATGATTAATGATTTACACCTCGTGATTAAGTTTAAAAATCTCTCATTCATTCTTACCTTAGCTAAAATTTATATGCTTAGCATCGTTCGCCTAAAATGATGCATCAGTTACGGTAATTATACAGGTTGGAAACTTTCAGTGGGGCAGTAAGGGGAAATACGTTAATTATATTTTTTTTGTGAAATTTTGATCCTCCTTTACAGATTTTCTAAAAAAATCAGTTGAGTACCAAAAAATTACCATTTACAGAAAAAATATTGATGCCAATCAATCCTGTTTCTAATACTGACCCAAAATTTCTATGGAATTAGCCCACGTTGGAGTACTAACAAGTCGGAAATTACAAAAAAAAACTTTCCCTATGCATTTCTTAGGAGATAATTGCCAGTCTTAAGAAATAATTTGTGAAACTGAAATCCAAAAAATTTAATTAAAGACAAAGAGCACGCACACGGTAAGTAATTTTACACATAATATCAAAAATTTCTTCGTTTCTGTACCGACGGTACATGCGACCAGTTTTTTTTTTGCACCACCATCTCTTAAAAACTTATGGAATTTCTATTACTGTCCTATAAAATAAACATTTAATTAGTAATAAATGAGAACTACCTATCAAGATAAAAACTATCCAATAGTGTAAGATGGACCAAGCAAAACGCATTTACAAAATTTTATTAAAATCTATTCAGAGGATTCGGAGATTGGCGTGGACAAACATTCTGACTCCAGATTCTTATATAAAAATATATTAATAATCAATTATATCACTTTATATAAATGTTGTGAAATGTAAAATGCAGCCTTTTCTATTCTGATAAATAAAATATTTGCTTATTGTATTTTGAATATTATTTGAATTTCAGTTTTCTGTACCCATTTCTTTTTATTGCCTACACAAAAAAAAGATGAAAATAATGAATAAAACTATTTGATTGCACTCAGAATTGGAAAACAGTAGAAATAAAACAGACATGTCCAAAGTAAGCAGCCTTGTTGCTATAAAGCAATCTCTTCCCGGTAAAAGATGATATTTTATGTAGGTCTCAGAATTTCACAAAAGTCATTTTCTATGTATATTTCTAGAAAAGAGTTACGTATGTACATACAAGAATAGAATGACGGTTTATTGTTATTTAACAATAAAACTTTTAAACAATAATAATTTTCTTAAAAGTATAGGGAACTATTCTGTAAGTTGAATTACGGTCTTAATCTATACGAAACCTCTTCCATACGCAAGTCCTGAAACGACCACAAAAAGCAGATGAGGCAAATTGTATTTCACGCAAGAGAGAAAAACGGTAGAGGCTACATGATCGAAATCGAATTTATTTAATGAGCCACTCAACGGAAGCTTGCGTTTTTGCAAAAAAACGCGCCTCATAAATTGAGTCATTATGAATTTTCGCAAAGGCGTCGAATTACCGTGGCTTAATAACTGCTATTATACGGTGGCGTCATGATAGTAATTGCTTGTGTTAAACCATGACTACCTTCACACGGGGTATTGCTATTTAAGCATTTGAAATATTTGAACTTACATTTTATACTGATAAGTCTGCTTTATTATTTTGGTAGATCTGGTTTATTATCTATACTTATGTAACACCAACATGGCTAACCCTGATGAACCTGCAAGTTATTTTGATATGTAGGTATTTAAATAAAATAAAAAAAATTGTCCCGAAGGTGATCGGGTTTAAGATAAGTTAAAAGTTGCATATAATATACTTCCGATCAAATGGATAATATTGCGTGTGTTTATCTTTATCACGATCTCAAAAGTAAAGCAGTTTGGTACTTAAATGGAAATAGTAGTTCCAAAATTTTTGATTTATCGAAGAAAAATGGAAAAGATAGACTATTCGACTAAAGACCATACACGATTAAGTTACAGTTACAGTTCAATTAAGTTTAAGTTTAAATTATATTCATGGTACTTTATTATTATGAGAGCTTTTCATACAATGCATTTTGCAGAACTCTATTAAATCGATACCCAACTTACGCTACCCTTAAAAGTAGGAGAAATTAGGTCAATCTGAGACCAAGTAGTCAGCATAAATATCATCATCATCATTTCAGCCTCATGACGTCTACTGCTGAACATAGGCCTCCCCCAAAGAACGCCACAATGACTGATCCTGTGCTCCTTGCATTCAGGCGTGACCAGCAGCCTTAATCAGGTCGTCAGATCACCTTGTGGAGGGCCTACCAACACTGCGTCGTCCGGTGCGCGGTCATCACTCGAGAAATGTTCGGCCCACAGAAATGATATTATTTCTGTGGTTCGGCCCCATCGGCCCTCCGCTCATATCAGTATCATTAAGCATAAATATGATTAAAATTTATTAATTAGATTATAAAGTTCTACTATTTTATATGAAAAGCATATTATCAGATAAAAAGGTATAGCCACAAATGTTTATAATTTTACACAATTTTTACACACAACAAGAAATTTTAAAAATGCACAAAAGTAAAACTATCATTAAGATATCTTTTACACTCAAAGCAGCACAACAAAGAAATAAATCTTAAATTCAATTACTTCAAAGAGTAAGTAATTATAACATTTTTATCTATAAACAGATGCTTGCTGTGCTGAACTAAACGATCAAAGCTCTTTATCGTCGGACATAAATTACATCGTAATTACAAAGAAGCGAGCAATTAATATTAATGTGACTGTACACGCTGTTAACAGATAACAAGTGACATAATACTTGATCTTTCAGGTCAAGAACAAGTGGAGCATGTGGTTGAAGATATAGCTTTGTTTGAAGTTAGGTCAGATGTGAAGTAAAAGGTACTATTAGAGTCAGTGAAATCTTTATGAGATAATGTAAGTCTTGCATGCTTATGATTGAAGTTTGCTTTGATAATACTTGCCCCTAATAATATTTATTACAAATATAAAATAAAATCTGCTGAAGGCATAGAATGTACGACTAAAATAAATTATTTGATTTTTATACTGCATTTTACTGTGGAAATCTAAAGTAATAATACAAATATAATATGTTTGCAGCGCAGGTCGACCCGTCTCTTTCAACTTTCAACCTGATGTAACTCTACACAACTTCTCTTGACTTTAACCCTTTATATAATATGCCCATCCTCATTCATATACTTAGCATCTCTTCTCTATGCCCATACCACGGTAGACATTCACCTTTAGAGGTACATATTTAAGAGAGATCATAATACTTTTATCATCTCATTTCCTTATTTTTGACGGGAACGCCCTAAGTCTTCATCTCACCTGAAATTAAGTGGTGATAAGATTGGCCTTAAGGTATAACCCGGGACTCCCAACCACTTAGGGACTGGCTCTTATCACTAAATGCCGAAACACAATAAATGTTATCACTATTTCTACGGCGTTTGACTTTGATGTCTGGCATAATAATATAGGTACAAATTCAAATATCCGTTGAGCCAATATTTCCTAGATTAAGCTCATGATGATAGGTACAAAATTACTATTCCATATTCCCTAAAACCATTAGTATCCAAAATAATGTAACAAAAAGGTGACCACGCCACGGACACGTCGCGGACACGTCACGCTACAGGCATCAGTATTGATACAAAAAGCGAATCAACAAAAGAATCTGCAGGACGCATTGTGCCCACCGTCATTTATCAACGACGGTTCAGTGACGTCGTCGGGAGCAGATCGCCGATCAATGGGCCGTAATGCTTTTGGAAACGATTAAAATTTTCGCATCCCTATTTTCTTAGTATGTAGTTCGGTGTGTTGTTGGTACGGGGGTTCTCTATGGTGAATCGACACTAAGTTTAGCTATTTACACATTTAATTAAATTTTGATAACCAGATTTAAATGTAAAAAAAACCGTAGTAAAAGGTCCTATGCTGATAAACGATCCTATGAGTATTTTTCTCGTGGAATAGTTTCTAAATATTCATAATAATTAAAATTTTGATCTTTAGCTATGTGTAGAGACCTGACGAATTACTAAAGTCTTCTTAAAGCCCTTTATGTCGACCCAAACCAAAGGTAAATACATACTATCGTGGTATTCAAATATCCATTAGAAGGTTTCTTTTGATCTGACTTCAATGAACGTTCGTTCGACGTTAGGATTAATTAGACCCGCCATTCAAGCGACTTATTCAATGTATGGTCTCACAAACTTATACCTTGCACTTAGAATACGGAAAGTGTACCTTGAAATTTCAGCATTAACAGCTAATTTAGATTGAAACGCAATATCAGAATGGAAATTAATTGTGGTTAACGAAATCAAGGTGTGTCGTTAGTGAAACGCTCTTGTTTGTGACTGTAACATATATTTTTTTATTACGCCTCAGTGCTCAAGGTATCTTAACACTTGTCAGTGTATCAATCATTTTATAGACAGCTGTCGTAATTATTATTACATTAATTATACATTTACTTGCAAAAGAATTATTCCGGCGTGAATCAGAACATAGATTCTTTTTTCATTTCAATCCAAACGGAAAGATTAATAGCATTAACCTTCGTGGAGTTTTGTTAGGTAGTTAAGTGCTTACCTATAAAATAGTTTATAATAGAGGTCATAATTTGGACTTAAAAACTTTTTTAAGCTTAGCATCTGTGACACCGTGTTGCGGAGTGTTCAGGTAACCCTGCCTACACGTCAAGAGTGGGTTTGAATCCTAGTAGGGTGAAATATTTGTGTGATAAACACGAATATTTATTCACAAGTCATGGATGTTTACATATTTATTTCAGTTTATTTATAAAATATATTTAGTTTAATATGTGAGCTTGCGCATTATCTAGTGTTCATAGTACCTACATATTCTTAATGATACTTAATTTGAACTAGATACCTACTTGGCGTGAGCCATTTTAGTAATTATTATGTAATTGCCCATTTCATACATGCAAAAAATATGGGCAATTTCATATTATTTAATTACTTAAATCTCGCACACCTTGCAGTAAATTTAGAATCATGGAAAGTGTTAAAACTTTCCACGATTCTAAATTTATTGCAATTCTATTAAATAAACTTAGACGAAGAAGAAAATATACAAACCAACCTTTTTTTGTAAATGTATGTTTCAATAGTATGCCAAGAATATAATTACAGATTTACATGTTAGCAGTTGCCGAGAAATTAAAAAAGTCCTTATTTTCTTAAAAACCTTCATACAGAACGTAAATAGAGAATAATATTTTACTAGACACTAGAAAAAATACACTGAAAAATCGCCCGGCCTCAAACGGGAATTGAACCCAGCATCTTCAGCAATGCGGGCGGCTGCGTTAACCACTACGCCACCGAGGCACTGCTTTCGCTGTAGAAATTTGTCAGTGCTTGGTGCTTATGTTTTTATAGTAAACATTGTTTCATCAAATCTTTGAAATTTGCACTTCTAAGATCCGAACGAAATATTTTTACAAATATTTGACGCCAAGTTGAGATGAAACTACCTTACATTATTGAATAATTTTTACTTTTTTAATATTTTTACTTTTTTATAAAATAGAAAAAATACACTGAAAAAAGGCGGTATTCGAGCCCAGCATCTTTTAACGTTTAACGTTTCAATCTTTACAAGCCATTTGGTTTTTGCATTTTAATTAAATTTTACTAGAAAATATTACTTACATAATATTTCTGTTCATACGTTAGATATAAATTTTGTGTTATTATACCTAATACTAAAATAACTAAGTTATGTGGTTGGTAATCTCCCCATTTTAGTGTAATTTTACAGTAAGGAACACATTGTAGACCTACCTGTATCAATTTCATAATAATTATGAATTTATTTAGTGTATATCTACAAGTTGTATAATTACAGTTTATTAACCTACCTACCCATAACAGCACATTATATTATTTGTTTTTTATTGAAGTTTTCTTTTCAAAATTAAACATTGGGTTTCTAACATTAAACAATAATACAAATCTCAACCTCAAAAATGAGTAATCACTTACCTGATTGTTGTAGAAAAATTAAATCGTAACTGTCACTGTTTCGTATATTTCTGGTGTTTGGGTATTTCTTCTCAATTATTCAAGTTTTATTTTGTGATTTCCATCTCATTTTGATGAATAAAACAAATTACAATCTTAACTAAACACAAGCAGCCATTTTGGATGAATGTCTGCCACGCATGCGCTGTTGCGTTTTACCCTTGAGCAAGGGGATGAACGCATCCGCACTCTTTCTCACACAGCGTTTAAAATATCTTCCGTCTTTTTCGTTTTCATTGTATTGTTGTTCTCTATTCAAAGGCAGGAGGGTCTACTTTCTAATGCTGGGGTCTGCACTAGTATGAAGTTAGCAACGAAATTGACTTTAATATCGCAAAAACAATGCAAGATGCATTTGGCGATTTTAAATTTTTGACCATCTGTTCTTTTGTTCATTTCCTTTGTTTTATTGTTATTGCACCGTGCTATTTATATTTTTTAAATCTTCTCAAATTACTTGTGTTACCTACATTACTTAATTCTATTTAGGCTCTTATATCCAATTTGGTGTAATATTTACATAAACACTATAAAATGACAACAACTAAATACCGTTTCGCCATGTTAAATACCGATAATAAAATTAAATGGACCGTTTGTTGGCAAAATAATTAAGTTTTTGAAAAACATGCGCCAAATTGCTTTTGAAATATTTTTGGTGTGTATTACATACAACCAGTACCTATTAAGATATTTTGCTTAATATTCTGAATAACCTACTATACGTCACAAAATTTTATAAAAGTATTTTGTACATGTTGGCAAAAATAAAATAAAAAATATAAATTAAAGGTTTTTATAGACTAAATAGAGCAAATTAAATTATATCTCAACATACCTTCTTTATATTTATTTGCATTGGTATAAATACTTGTATCAGTGCAACTAAAATTACTTATTTTTTTATTTAGTTCTGGTTGCATTCTTTAAAATCTCTTAAAACAATAAAATTATTTCTTGTTACATTTACATTATAAGTCATGTTTACCATGATTGTATTTAATATTATACCAGTAGCCTTTTCGCAACAATACACAGGTAGTTAAACTCAAACAGGATTAGTCAGCAAAATCCATTGGAGCCGACCAAATCCAATATTCAGTCAAAACATGTCAAAAAATGTTGACAACGTGTCAACATTTGCACATTTTACAGTGACTCTCGGGGGAGCAATGCAGGCGATAATAGCTGCGAGCCTTTAGAACACCAGGAAAGGGTTGAGAATATTGTTTACCGTTTGTATTGTCGACACGGAAATCCCTTTTGCTGATCCTGTTTAGTGTGCTTTGAAGTGTTATGACAAATTATGCTAACACCTACTACGCGTATTGTGGAATTTAAGCTCACTTATGTAAAAAATAATCTACTGGGTACAACAATAGCAATATAGTTCAAAACATAATTAAGTACTAAATTCATGACAAATCCATTGTTTGCTGAAATATTTAATTAAATTATTATAATAACTCTCTCCTCCAGGATTGATCACACTGACTCATTTTGAGTGATCGTGATCTGTAGTTTATGTTATGCAATATTTACTTATTTATTAGGCAAAGCTCTGAGAGAGGTAATTTTTAGCGTCTTAGTATTGATTTTGATCACCGACTTTTAGACGTTTTCTATTACGACAGAAACTTTAATTGGTTTATGGTGATAATGATTATTTGAAAAAATCGTGTAGAATTATTTAAGTAAGAATGCAATGGATATCATTAGCTTTAAAAAAAATACCTTTAAAAAACTTTAAAAAAAAGACAAACCGTCTTCAAAAAGTATAAAAATAACTTATTATTAAAATGTGTGCTAGAGTTACTAAGTAGACTATTATGAGAAAGCAAATATACATATAGGTATTTTTATGTAACTATTACTTGGGTAAAGACAATAAAATCCATTTACATTTAGGAATCATAACTCCTCTTTATTTTAGCGCCCATTGATTGACTAGAGAAGTACAAAAGTTTCATAAATAATCAACCTTAAAAATAATTACAGACTCTTAATTATAATATCCATATTAATTCTATAGGAACTGATTATTTAGCACGTACTAATATTTACATTACATAATTACTCTTTACTTTAATTCTCCAATAATTAAATATAATCTACTAAAATATAGACACCCTGATTGTAATGTTATTACAATTTCACAAGTTATAAAATCAACCTTATTAAATAAAGTATTTATCAGCGTAATATGTACAATGAAATCACAATTACAATTAAAAAATAAAAAGAAATTAGTCAAATTTTCGGAATCATTCCACCGTAAGATGGAATCATATAATTTTGTGGGACACCAGTACTGCCCTGACCTAAATTCGCCATGGGATAGTTAGAATAAGGTTCGGTTAGTCCAGACATTTGCCTAGTGTCCATATATTCGGACATGTTGCCTAATTTTGTAGAAGTCATGTCATCAGCACCGTAGGGATCAGGCGATGTGGTTAACTTCCCATCTTTCTTTGCCTTCATTCTTCTGTTTTGAAACCAGATCTTGATCTGCCGCTCGGTCAATCCCAAAGCATGAGAGACCTCTATCCTTCGTCTCCTGGACAGGTACTTGTTAAAGTGAAATTCCTTTTCCAGCTCCAACGTTTGGAATCTGGTGTAAGTCTGCCTTGTTCTCTTCGAACCTTCTTTTTTGTCATCACCTGTAAATAGATAAAACAAAACTTAAGACGACTGCATTTTAAACTTAAATATTGAACCCTAATGTTATCCAATAAAACATAACTAAAAGCAAACAATCTCCTAACTAAAATATTTGTTCAACATACCACTAACACTCTTCATCCATGGATAAAATCCTTGCACATCGGCTGCAGCGGCCATTTTGTTCTCAGCATAATCCGCATTGTCCCCGCCTGCTTCGACCCTTGTCATGTCCTGACAGGGCTCGGGCTCCAGAGATGACGATGCGACTTCTTTCGCTAGTGGCGCCCCACCCACGGCACCTTTGCTCTTGATTGACGTTTGAACCTCACTGGCCTCGAATCCACCATGAAATTGCGACAAATTGCATTCTTTCTCAGACGAAATCTCATTATTTTTTTCAATCTCATCGTCTGCGTGGTAAATCATATGCTGCAGCATTTCTTGAGCGTACGGCTTATCGGATTTTACGAAATAAGGCACTTGCTTTTTATTTTGAGGTTTTGTTAAAAGTGCTCTCAAATTTGGAGAATCCTCTTGTATTGGAGAAGCTGGTTTCAGACTTGAGTTGCTTTGTGGTGAGCCGTAATTCAAATCGGATATATTGCATTGATTAGGAGAATTTAAAGATCTAGCATCTTCGCTTCTGGTATCAGAAAGAGTCTGATGCCGTATTGGAATACCCTTTTGATCGTACCCGTAATTTTGTAAGGTTTGCTGTGAATAATAATGCATTTCTCTCCATTTGTTAATCATGTCCATGTTAGCGTGATTATTGTGCATGTAATTTGAAGCATACCCATGCCAATTATCCGGTTCTGATTTCACTATACCATCACTGACGTTATTTACGTATGCTCGTTCACCATATCCGCCACCACCAGGTGTATTAGGATAGTCACAATTAGGCGGATAAATATTGTTTTGATAATTATATGGGCTTGATGCCATCACTGGGTACTGTCCATAGCCGTAATGTTTAATGTCTCTATCATTTTGATTGTTCACATCTACACAATTGTTCCACATTTCACTGGCACGGTGACCGGTTGCAACTGACGACATTCTTACATCTAAAGATCACTCGAAATCACTTATTTCACTATATTAACTACGGGAAATGAGCTGCGTGGGAGACAGGGCTCCGTCTGCCGGGTTGACTGCGAAACGAATGCAGTAAGTGCATACAGGCGGCACGTCCCTAACAAATGTAATACTTTTATGTGACCTAAAAAAAGTTTGGGGTACATTCAACAATAGCGTCGCCATTGTCCCTTCGCAAAGCTGTAAACCGGGAGCCCTATCCCTTTCTAACATCCCTTGACCTCACTCATAATAATGAGTGCGACAAGGATGGAAATATAACGCGTTTATCAGCATACTTCGCAAATATCTATAAATGTTTACAATGCCAATATTCCCAATATTCTTGCAGATGTGTGCGTGCGTATACGCATAGGTAAATCATTGATTGGTTTTCACACGTGTTTGTTATAGAGGGTGGTAAGGATTGATTTTATTCTATTATTGGTTTAGTGTAAAGCCACGTATGTGTGTCACTGTGCTGCAAAGCGAGTATACAGGCTGTTTCATTTTCATCTCTTTGTATAACTTAAACGGTAATATTGTTTAATAAGCAATTCTAGCAATAAATTATCAGATGTGCCAAAGAAATATAAACTAAATATAAAAAAGTGAAATGTGAATGAGATGAGTGATGTAGGTAGCTACCAACTATTGATAAATTAAGCACTGATAAATTTCTTACATTTCAATACTTTTTTTTCATTTCTTTGGATAATATTTTAATAAGGACCCGCAGATAAGCGATTATATAATTGGCGAGTTACCTACTGACTTTAAAATTTCTTCTGGAAAATATAATTAAGTAAGTAGTACTTATATTTTTAAAATTATTTGTAAATTTTTATTACAATTGTAATGTGACATGTTTCTCAAAATAGTGACAAGTTGCCTGACTGTGTCTTTTTTTAGATTACTAATAATATTTTTACATTTACAGAAAATCAAACTACTGCTGACATAATATTAGTTGGTGTAGTACGTAGGTGCTTTTGTTAGTAACAATTAATTTATCGGATTACACTGACTGTGGGGTTTCAATAATTAACTATAGGTAAAACCATATCACTTCGATCATAATTGTATATGAAATGTATTTATTTACGTTTCTAGAATAAATGTAAAATAAATCCCCTTTATATTTTTATAGAGCATTGTAATTCTTGACACAGTTTGTAATTTGTATTTATTTTGACGTTAATAAGAGGAGGTCGATGGTCCCCCCATAAATGAACCCATATCCTCCAATGGGTGTCGTAGAAGGCGACGAATGGATCAGCAAAGGGGTATTGATCACCTCATACTCCGTCCACCAATCCGCATTGGGCAAGCGTGGTGGATTAGTGCCTATACCTCCTTCGTTGAAAAGAGATTGGGTCGAATTATAAAGGCAGTGATGATGGTGAAGGTGAAGAGGAGGTCTATGGCGCCGCGGTCGTTCTTCGCGATCACGAAAGCTAAGCTAACAAGTATTACGCGGTCTACACTCGGTCGGGTGAAAGATAAATTTTTTGAACTCCGTTTTTCTTCGGAAGACACGTCAAGTTAAGCTATAGTAGGTATTACAGCAAAATATAGAGAACGATACAGTACTTTCACTCCATATATAGTGACGAATCGGCGCGCACGCACACATACAAACGTCGTTTACACGGCCGCTAAGCATGCTCTGAACGGCAAAGCGTTCCCTATATTGTGGTTATAGGTCCGGGCTGCTGCAGCAGCAGTTCTATCGGAAGCTGATACCAGTAGTTCTCAAGGAAGGTTGGTAGATGTAAGGCAGGTGGCCGGCCGTAACAATCTAATGCCAAAACTTTTAACAGTATTTTCGATACCAAATAAGTAGCTCGGTCTATAGCCCCCCATCCACCTATCGTTTATTCCGTACAAGTGGTCGCCCGCGGCTTCGGTAGCGTCAATGTCTATTAATTTCTAGCCTATATGCTATTCTAATGTATGAGCTATATTATTGTAAAGTTTCATTAACATTCATTCAGTAGTTTATGCGTGAAAGAGTAATCACACATCCAGATATCTATACAAAGTTTCACGTTTATAATATTAGTAGGATGACTTATCCTCATGGGTAAACTGTAGAGAATCATCGTAAGGCTAAATAAAACCATTGAGACCACTAACTAATGTCATCTCTACATGCTTTCTGCGACTTTCTATGTAACTTACAAGGTTGTCGCGTTGTGCAGGCGCGACGGAAGGGACATAAAGATTTTGACACTGTCATTCTTTCGCCTAGAATTCATTCCTTATAGATTGGACAATGGATATTCTGGCAGGAATAAACGCTACTGCATGGGAGGTTTATGTCACAGAAATTATTTGAGCTTAAAAACCAGACGCATAGATAAGGATGAACAAACTTAACATTTCAAGTACAGCCTGTATAAAATTCGGGCGAACATAACTCACGCGTCGTGTAACAGTTCAATCGAGGGTCGAGACAATAGCGCAGTGTGAGACGTGCGCGTGCGCCTTCTGCTGATTTGCCGCGACGATACGTCGAATACACCACGACTTTGTCCCTATCTAATTAAATCCATTGACGATTTCTATAATAAACTATGAACATATGGACTTCGTACTAATGGTATTGGTTTTATTCAACTCAACGGGAAAATCTTAATACAAATAAGTTTTTCTGGAGAAATACTAACCATGACAGTGTTAACAAATTCTTTCAGTTATAAGCGTGGCTGGAGATCCTTGGGGGAGGACTATGTCCAACAGTGGGCGTCTCTTGTCTGACATCTGATTAGCGTGGTAATACAAACCGACAGACGGTACGAATGCCTGCTTTATATATCAACATTTACAAATAATTAAAGAAATAATAATATATTTCTACGCTCACACCAATTATCTAGCCCAGAGTAAGTATCATTAAGACCTTATGTTATGGATACTAGACATTTTTAATATACATAATAATTAAAGGTAATATTTATTTATAAGTTAACTTAAATCAATACTATAAAAACGACCGTGACTCACAAAAAAAAATATTCGTGTTCGTCACAGAAATATTTGCCGCTACCATGATTCGAACCCGTACCGCTTTAAATGTGTAGGCAGCTACCACTCCACCAATACGGCGTCAATTTGTCGTCGGAATTGAAAAAATATCATAAAATAACATGGCATTTGTTGTATTTAAGATTAAACTCTATAAAATAAAAATAATATTTTTTGTGTATTTTTTTTTAAATGACATGGTTACTTTTTGTTATTTCCTAGGTTTTTTTTTAAATTTGACTTTTCAATGAGTATCTACTTCTTGGTAATATTCCGGAATAAGCATAACTTTAAAAATGTAGGTAAGGAATTCGACATTCTTCATTAGACTGAAGAACTGTCTAAATAAATATATTTTAGGCTATAAATTATGTCCAAAAATATTTTTACTACAAAATATGTTCTCTACCTGTAGCTCCCGTGACTTTACATAGCTTATATTTTGTACCTATAAGAGAAATATTTTCTACTTGTATTTTGTGGAGTCACTTCGCTTCGCCAACTTTACGTTTAGCAAAGTCACTCACCGTCATCAATACCGCTCACCCAATGGCAGAGCGGGGTATATCGCGACATATGCATCCTATGTCGAAGTACACACCTACTTTAATCACACATCTGTTAGTAGTACGTCTATACAAGCGTCCTCCTACGGGGTAGATTGTGTACAACGGTTTTTAAATAATTGTTATGAGGGATTGGATTTCGTATACATTTTTTGACAAAGGATTTTTACTTTTATTCTAAATAAATATAAACATGCAGCCCTAATCTCGTATTTGCTACATTTATAAAAATAAAATACAATGTCTAATTAAAATTATAAATTGATACAATATTAGGTAAATGCTTAGACTAGCATGATATATAGCTATTTATTTTTTACTTTTAGTGAAAAATGATGATTAAAAAAAAAGAATGTCTAAATTATTTAAAAGAAAATTCATTCTGGAAATAGTGTTGTCAATATGTTATCGAAGAATTTGTTATGTCTGATTCATTCTCTATTATCAAAAATAAGCTTTTAGTTTGTTTTTTATTTATGAACTATAATTTTAATACTGGTACTATTTAAGTTTATCTCATAAAAATGCTTGAATCCAAAGGCCTTCATTTTTCCCTTTCCCATAACGCATCACTCAAGTGTATATTGCGCGAGATTTAAATATTAATTTATCAAATTGAATTCAACCCATTACCTTTATGTGACCAAATATTTAAACCTTAAATATTATTGGTTTTTGAAACCAATCAAATAAACGTTTAATAATAGACAGATTAAGCGTAAAGCACTCGTTATGGTTACGTGATTTCAAATAAAAAAAAAATCTTTTATTTCAATTTCACACCGAGTTCTAAAATGAATTTATATCGAACCCTTAGTTTTTAATTTCTGTACCAAAATAGCTTATGTCCATTTTTGTAGAGCACTGGATATACAACGCTCTTTTTGTTGCTCTTAGATACATTTTTCATCGAATAATTTAAGCAACATTCGATTCAAAAAGGAGTCAAAAATATTTTTTTAGTCTTTAACGTCTACGCTATAAAGGCTGATTTTGTTACGCAACTTGGACGTACGCTCGTCATACCGTGGCGCTGACAATGTGCCACCATTAATCTTGCAAAATCAATCGATGGCTTATTCAGAATATCGTATTTGGTTTCGCCGCTGGGCTTTTCTGTTCATATTTACTTTGGATCTTTTTCTCTAATTTATGATTCTAATGAAAAAAATCGACATCTGTCGTTTTAGATGTTCTATTGTCGGTTAGAATGTGCAAAAGGTGGAAGATACTAGGTAGTTTTATTGATCATTTTTTTCGTAGCATTCCGTCAGTAACTTGCTGTTACTGGTAGATGACTTTAGCTCTTCTTAGTTCTCATATTTCTATATTTATTAAGAAGGTTAAAAATTATATCAATTAAGAACAGCTCATACTTACTGGGCAAAAATTTCAAAGAGTAGGTAGGTATTTGAGACTAATAGCATTAGTCAGCTTTTTTAATTTCAATATACCTAATGTAAGTACTTCAAATAAAATATTTTATGTGTTGTGTGTCCAAAGAATTATTGATACAAAAATTCCTTGTTGACAAAGAGGGCTTCAATCTCTTCATTGATGATTGTATACCTTATGATATATTTATCTAGAATTTTGAATCTATTTCAAATACTCTTTCTATGTGATCAGAAGCACCAACAACCTCTCTTGTTTAGAATAAAACAAAAGTCTTTAGTTCTCAGTCTTTCAGTGTATCATGCTTTCTTTTATTATGAACAAGATAATATCACCTAACCATCTTCACTTCCAACAAAATACTAAATAATCCAGGTGTCCTTTTTCTGATAACCAGGGTAGTCTGATAACACCGGATAGAGAACATTCGGAAGCTTTGTTTCATTTAACAAATTCTTTTTCTTGTATTAACAATAAGATTTGTAATGCTTTTGTGTTATTTTTTGTTTGTCGGCATTTCCAACGTGAAAACAGAAGGCGGCTTCTTGTAATACAAACATGCTTTTTCCACTTTATGAGGGTGCTAAAACAATAAACCGATAGAAAGCCGGCGAAGCGTTTGAGGTGCCGACGATGTTGTAAAACGTACCTGTGCGTCCCATGCAAAAATTTCGCTCTAGGTAGCGAAAATGCCAGGCTGCATTTTAAATTTTTAAATCGTGTGTTTCTCTAAAATATAAGCTTTATAACTTTTATGAGACTTTTTAAAGGGTCCTATGGTAAAAAAAATAAATTTCATTATTTCTAACCTAAATAAATCCTAAACCTGAATCAATGAAGCTATAATTCCTAAACCTATAGGCAAAATGTTGTAAATGCCTCTTCTCCGTTTAAATTATTATTACCTATAAATTATTTCCCGGACGTGTTCATGATAATAATTCTGTAGAAAGCATATGTACATTTTACTCTATTATCTGTTAAATCAGTGCCATTAAAATAAGGGGAAACTTATTACATACATTTTCATGAACTTAAAGGTTTGTTTACATATATAACTACCAGTTTTAAGAAACAAATTTGTGATTCATTCTCAGTATACTTATAAACAGTAGATATTCGTTACGCTTTACTCAAACAAGCGGACAATTATCTCCTAACTTTGTCTCGCCCTTTATTATGACAACTCGTTTACAGTTAACTAGTCAGTCGTAGATTTACGACTGTTACTGGGAACGAAACGGGATTTGAAACGTACCGGTGTGATGGCGCCCACGGCGGCACTGAACCGTTTTTGTTATATGTAAAGGAATGCTAATTCTTGTGATTTTCTGTAACTAAAATTTAACCCGGACTAATGAGATGATGTTGAGTGTAACATCTGTTCTGGTTGATAGCTTTTGCGTCTGATTGTTTACTGAAGGATTGTTATTTTTTGGGTTTGGTGCCCGTTTTATTCAGGCGACAGGCTAACAACTCACGGCTGTCACTGTTGGAAGCACGACATGACCCAACTGCCAGATGATGCTTTGTGTGTAACAAAATGTTGCCTAAGGCTTTGCTCAACCCTTCATGAGATAACGAGCGTGATCGTATAATGTGTGTAACATTTACTTTCACAAGTGTTGAATTAAAAAATCGGGAGTGGTCTTCCCTTGACTTTCTTGTATACCGGAAACGACTCAAAATTTGATAGAAACCTTAAAAATTATATTTCGATGTCATACACGGCTGCTGGCCACCAATTGGTGCACAAGGAGTGCCTAGGCGGGCAGCGTTGGGACGGTCTCGGTGTAGTTGCGCTCACGTGCGCAGATCCCGAGCCGTCTCGCAATAGCGCACTGGAGGTCAAGCCGGGGAGGATGTTTAGTGAGTATGGAGGGAACACCTTTACCTCGAGTCCCACATATCCCCTGCGGTTGTCACCACCCCGCAGAGACGATGCATAAATGCATTTGACCTCCCCGACAAAAAAGAAATATGTACTTATACCACAGATAATATAATACTATACTATACTGCAGATTCCAGGTAATGCAGCAACATCAACAATATCATTAAAATATCATTTTTCCAATCAATCAGAGCTAAGTAAGGCTGGAGTTCACTAACACATAAACATACGATTATTATTTAACCGTTCATTTTTGTCATTTTATTGTATGGCAAAAATGTTAAAAACTAACGGTTAACTTTTAATCGCTTGTTTAACGTGTTGGTGAACTCAAGCATAAGTTACTCATAACCCATCAGCAACTATAAAAGAGCTGTTGATATTCACATCATCATCTCAGAGACATCCACTATTGGACATAGGCCTCCCCCAAAAATCTCCAAACCAGTCGGTCCTGCGCTGCCCGCATCCAGCGGCTTCCCGCGACCTTCACCAGATCGTCGGTCCACCTTGTGGGGGGCCTACCAACGCTGCAATATTCACATGGATTGGCAGTTATTATTGAATCATAGCTAAGAATACTCCCGTGCAAAATAATTATTAAACTAAAAAAAAAACAAAATCGGACTATCCCTTTGGGAGCTACGATGCCACGCCTCTTTTAACGTCGTCGGAGATTAAAAACACTCATGTCATGCCACATCCGTGGCGTAGTCTGCTACACGCATTGGTTCAGATTTCAAAAACAAACCATCCGTTTTTTCTGAAGCAGGTAGAGTACGTCATCATACCTAATTTGTTTTGGTCTATCATCTTGAAATGACCAAAGCGCAAAAATGGCAGTTATCGAATTGAACTCGCATTCTTTCCAATATTAAGTTTTGTCGAACTGTAAGATTTGAGTAACATAATACAAAGAAATAGTAGCTACGTATCAATTGGTGTAGTGTATACCTTTCGCCAATTCTTTATCAGTGGAATGTTATTTGATTAATGTTTTTTTTTTTTATATTTTCTAACTTAAATTCTTTCTAAAATCTAAAACTAAGCACTAAGAGCTTCTAAAAGTTGCAATGCAATTAGGTTTTTACATAAGTCTTCGAAACTTCACAAAATTATGAATGATAATCATTCTTAAACCGAAAACATACCCAAAAACGTTCCCGACAAACAGCGAAATTTCACTAGCGCATTTTATATCCCTTTAAACATTTTTTGCAAAAACTTTGCAACGTCATTGTTTCGCGTCCTTGACCATTATTTTACGACAAGCCTTCTAAAAACAAGTCAATACAATTTCAGGGTAATCACTACACGCTAAACAAGTGAAAAAATGTTAGTTTCCAAAACAATGAATCGGTGACTTTCAAAGCAGGGGACAATTGTGAAGGTTTTTTAAAAGGCGAATAGAGGTGTCTTACTTCGGCTTTTTGTCTTTTGTCCGTCTTTTTGTTTGAGTAATAAGCTTGCTTAGTGTTTTGTATCGGCGCACAAGAATCCGTCACGCGACGTTGGGCAACGCGTGCCGCGTTATTTAAAGTAAACTACAATGTTTGAGCAATCTACTTTCGTTCTTACACTTTTCAGATTTTAATGGAAGTCAAAAGCTTATGACTTTTACGGAAAAATACTTTATTTCTGTATATGCATGTACTTCAAAATATCATCCATGTAATGCCGGCAGAGTAGAATAGCCTCACCCCATATCCTCCAATGGGTGCCGTAGAAGGCGACTAATGGATCAGCAAAAGAGTATTGATCACCTTATTACTCCGTCCACCAATTCACATTGGGTGCGTGGCGCGTTATTGCCTAAACCTCCTTCGGTGATAAGGAGAGGCCTTGTTTCCCAGCACTGGGTCGAATTATAACAGCTTTCTTTTTTTCTATATGTCAAACAATATCAGAACCAAACATTCAGTGAACCGATAAAACAATTCCAACAACCAGTACCCGTAGTGTAAGTTTTTTAGTGTAATAAACGCAACTACTTTAGTTGCGTTAAGAGCTCAATTTGTATAGGAAACGTGAACAGCGCCCCTAGCGGAGAGAAGCGCATATCATGTTTCCCATACAAATTGAGCTCGAAACGCAACTACAATCGGTGCGTTTTGTATACTAAAAAACTTACACTACGGGTACAGGATATCCGCTAACGACTACCACTGAGACACCACCGCGACTAAAGTAATTAAATTTTTATCAATCTAACATAACTTTTACTCCATCTCCCTCCCTACGAACACTGGAGGACGAATACGGACAATATTTATGGTGAAGATGTTACACTCAAAACTACTCAGAAGTTCGGGTATCATAAAAATGTTATATTACATTTTGAATGCAAGGGAAATTATATAATACTGTTGATGCATTATCTAAGTGGAATCACTGGTGCTTTGGTGACAGGATTATCCTAGTTTAGGAGGCAGGGGCTTAAATAGGTTACTGCATAAAACGATACAACTATATATTGTTTTAAGCTGATGTGGTCATTATCATTTAAATGATACAACCATGGTTTTTAGAATCCTATGTAAACAGTTTGTACTTGTTTATGGTTCTACAAATTATTGTTACTATCTGCTTTATTTCGTTTAAATACATACAAGGCTTTATATTAAATTTTAAATTTTTACTTTGTTTATAACTAAAAAATGTAACTTTTTTAAATACAAAAATGCAGTTCCCCTTCGGTAGCAAGATCAGGGTCCTGGCTACCGGTGGTTAAGGATCCAGAGACAGAAACCTTCATACTATACGGACCGTGTCTAGAAGTACTGCCTTTTGTCTCTTGATCCAACCACCTAACGCGAGCCTCTTCTTCTTCTTCGTCGTACGGGCTGTCTCCGCAACTCGACGACTGTGCGCCTGTTTTGCGTCGGAGGGTGAGATGCCGGTCACTCCAGCCAGCCCAACTCTTCTAGGAAGTCTCCTAGCGCCTTGACGTCTCTGAAGACATCCTGGAGTCTACCCGGATGGCCCAGGTAGTGAGCCCGGTGTGTTGCCACTGCGTTGCATTCCATCAGGACGTGAGCGGCTGTTTCTTCTGCCTGCATGCATCCTCTGCATAGAGGGCTGTTAGTTATACCTAGGGTGAACCTCGCGACCCTCTTAAGGTGTTTATCGAGGCTCTTGGCTATCAAACTATTGGCAGATATGACTGTCAGAACAATAATAATTATTATTATAAGGTTAAAATTTACATGCATACGCGATAAGATCACGCATTTCTCCCAATATGGGATAAGCTGAGATAACTCCTTTCTACGATATACATATTTCTTTCGTTTTATTTACTCTCATCATTCCTTACAAATGCATATTGACTTTGAGTACCTGCTATCAAAAAACTCTTCTTTACAATATTTTCGCTCAGGTCCTCCCCACACCGCATCTCCTATTCATATATCCTTTTTCACATCTTATTCATATATCCTTTTTGTAAATTCCGTTCACTCGTCTGAGCATTGCCTACTTTATCAAATTTTATCACTGTGTCTATATAATGTCTTATTTCAAGATTTAACTTCACGAATATATTATTTATGAACATAAAAATGAAATCTAGTCCTAAGCAAAAATTGAGCAGGTTATAAATAAGCCTCCAATAATTTAATTTGTTTTATGAGTAAGTTAATATGTATCACATGAAAATGTAAAGTTACATTGTGTTACATTTCTCGGTTGTATGGGACCCCATGGCCCTTGATTTGGCAAACATCAGCCGGTCAGCTGTACGGCATAATCTCTCGCTGTGGCATTGTACGCCGATACCATCGTTAGGGGCGGTGTACACTTACCAGTTTCAAATAATAAGCATTTAAAAAAAGAAGACAAACAAATATCTAAGCCTACTAAATTAGTCTACAGTATTTTAACTAAAAATTCAAGTATTGCAACATACCTAATGACTTTATTGATATTTCAATTAAAATCATCAAATTTTAATACATAGCATCTTTGTTATATTCTTCAAGCTTTGTTCTGTTTTATAAAGCCTTATACGAGTATATTGTATTAGCGACACGCCCCGGTTTCGCACCGATTTTTGCGGCTTTTGTCTACTTTTATGCATGTATTATACATGTTAAACGCTCTCTTAAAGTACTCTATATATTACTGAAAATCTCATTGAAATCCGTTGCGTAGTTTAAGAGTTCTAAATGCACATACATAGAAGATTTATCATTATATGTAAGTACAAGAGAGAGGAAGATGATCATCGGCCTACACTCGGCGGACATGGGGCCTAATAAAATTAAGTCCCTTAGATACTTAAACTAATACACAAAATGAAATGACAGACACTTTATTTAAGTACCATTATAAACATAGAACAGAATAAAATAACCTTAACAACGAAATAACATTACAACAATATTAATATTATAAATATACCACTACACCAGTAGGTATTTAAAAGCAAATAAATCTCACTTCAATAAGTACCTAATTAGTTCTCCATAGCGTCAACTTCTTCTAAATTAATTAGTTTTTATTGTTTCAACAATATAAAACATGTTCAAGTACATTGGTAAAAGTGATTACAATACTGTCAAAAACAACAATTTATGAAATTTTGTTTAAACGTACAATGGGCGTTTTTATCACTAGATAGTTATATGGGCAATCTTACCTTACTTACCTACGTAAAATATATTGTGTGAATAAAAAGAATTTCTTACTTTATTTGAATTTTGAAAAAATATTAATTAGATTTAGGATTTTATTTCTATTTTAACGGTAAATATTACAAAATGTATTCAATATTCTATTCGCTCTTAAGAAAAGCATCTTGGTTGAGCTTTTTTTTAAACATTATGTTATTGATAAATACCCAGACTGCTCATTAATTTAGAGTATTACATTTGTCCTGGTCTTTGGCTTTTGTTGTTATTTCACTGAAGCTTTAGTTGCTTTTGGTTTAATGCCCCTTTTTGTGTAGGCGACAGGCTGCTAACCTGTCAATATTTTGGTGTACTGTAATATGGCCCATACTGTCAGACGTAGCTTTATGTGTAACAAAATGTAACCTTAAGCTCTGCTCAACCCCTGTTGGGATTATGAGTGTGATTATTATGTATGTCTGTATTAATATTATGTACGTAGTTTACTGATTTCGTAGGCTGATAAATATTTATTTATATTCTTTAACAAATGTAATTAGTTGTTAGCGCCCCGTAGCGGACAATATTGGTTCAGTGTGCTCCCCTCCTTAATGTTCCCTCGCTGCAGCACCATTAATCAGGACTTCGATCCTGGACTCACAATGGGGAATGTTCAGAATGCCGCGATCCATTAGAATAACAATAATTACTCTTCCACTAGCGACGTCATAAAGATTCTCTACGAAATGTCGGATTAAAAGTTCTTGAAAATTACACTTAGTCTTAAAAGAGGTGACTAATTGTGGCGTCTTATACAAACATAGATTTTATTATGTTGCGTAAATATATATTTGTCTGCTTCTGATATTTATTTTTCTCTCTCATATTACAACCACCAAAACCCAACAAAGGTTCGAAGTCAAACAGAGATAAATTATCACAAGAAACTATATTTTTCAGTATTTGCAAACATAGACAATCTAATAGTACATTGCCCTAAACAGAGCAGAGTTCACGCAAAAACGATTGAAAATGAAAAATACAACATATTGCTATTTGAAGAAAAATTACAGAGATTTTTTGGTACAGGACGTAAGTACCAAAAGAAACTATACTTAAATACATTTTTTGATTATCAGTAGTATCTACCAAAGAGGTCTAAAGCCTGTCTATAGCAATTTGTTCAACTGAAATTCGTGCGCTGTTTATCCTTTTAACATCGGAACAAGGAATTGTTGCCTGTGTGTCTTATTAATTCCTAGTTCACTTACTGCAAGTATAGATCTATAAACAAGGTGTACTATAAATTTTGTTAGGTTTCGAGTCCCATCAACATTTTCATTTGCTCACTTGTAGGTACACAAATCGATTTAACAAAGTTATATTCTACCGCGCCGCTACTACTTATATAGTTTCATGATAGGCCTTTGTTTGAGCGCTTGTTCTGAGGAAATTTACCGTGAAGTTTGCAGTCAATTAATAGGAACCCTCAGTAGTGTTTTAAATTTGTCGGCGCGCATGTCTTCCAGAACACGACGAAAGACCTTGCAAGAGTGTGAGTGCAGTTCGTATACTTTTTCTTGCACTAGGTATCTTCGCATTTAGACTCAACTTCCATTAAACAGATAGGACAGAATAATTTGCTAGACCTTATGATACAAAGTGATTGCATCAAAGACTACGAATAACAATAAAATTCACGTAATTTTAAGTTTTTTTTTGTTAATTTCTGCTTTTGGTCATCCTGTTCTGCTCTTGACTCTAATACAAACTATGCTTAGTTTGGGGCGAAGTGTAGGTATGTTTGGCTTATACTGAATAATTTTAATAATTCTAAGACCTACAAAACTAGCCGAATAAAAGAAAAATGTTTCCAAAATTAAAAATAACTAGCATAAAAATGTAAAAAGCAAGAAAGCTTTAAATCACTATAGAAGTTAAGGAGACAGGGTGTGCGTGATCCTAAACAAAACAACGGACAGCAGTCTTGTCCAAGAAAAACACCAGCCGTTGATTTACGAGACAATATCATTCGAGAAATGTGGCCTGAAATAAAATTGTACGTGAAAACGCTGGATTAACAAACATTTGCATAGAAATTTTGAGTTTTAGAAAATAGAAAAGACTGTTAATTTTAGTGTGGCCTATACTTCGGAATAAATTAACCTATTTAGGGTTATTGATTAGAATGGCCGAGTATAAATTTATGGAATAATTTTTCAACTCATTGCTTTGACAAAATGTTAATGGACATTAAACACTAGATTTACATTATCTAATCAAGCAGGAACTACAAAATAAAGCTAATAAAGTGTATCCGCTCTTACTCACCTTAATTTTATTATTCCTTAAAAAACACACACAAGAAACGAAAATAAGTAAAGATTCTGGTATATGTAGATATATTGTATCCAGTTTAAAAATATTTGTATGAAATTGTGTGTGAGTTTATTGCAGTGAGAGAGAGATTATTAAGTATAATTATTATTATGCATGCTCCAAATACGCCCCAAACGGTATTAAGTATTGTATTAATATTTTGAGATTATCAATGACAATTATGGCAAAATTATTGGCGTATTTACAGTTCATTTATAGTTCTCATTAGACATATTTGACGTGTTATATTTTATTTAGATTTTTTTATAACGTGGGTTTAATTTTACTTTAGAATAAATGTGCATAGGATAATATATAAGAAACAACTATATCTGTAGCTAGGTAGGTACGAGTATGTTTGCCAGCTGTAAGTATCGAAAACATTCACAAATATATCTGCCTACTCTACATTCACATTTTACATTTTAAATGTTAATTATGCCTACAGTCGTGAAATATTTTCCTATTGACGAAGACGAAGACCGATTACTAGTTTTCTATTGAAACGTTTCTGTTTTTTCCGACGCCTTGCTATATCGCAGTGTTTTGAGTATTCGGAATAGAGAATGGTATGGGGTCGAATTATATTATATTTAAATAATACGTTTTATGTTTTTCATGACGTATACTACTAACTAGCTGACTCAGCAAACGTTTTTTTGCAAATATTTTGTTTCTTTTTAGAAGTATAACATGTATATTATTGGATATGTTACACTTAACGCCCTATTATTACATCTACCAAATATATACAAAAAGAATCATAAATATCGGTCAATACGTTTCGGAGAAGTGTGACCACAAACACTGTAATACTTACGAGATTTTTATACATAAACTAGCTGACCCGACAAATGTCATTGTTCCATATTTTATTCTTCATACAGGTATGAAATATACATAACGACCCAATCTCATACCAACCAAATTTACCAAAAAAATCATAAAAATCTGTCCGCTCGTTTTAAAGGAGCGCGACCACAAATACCGTGATAGGAGTTTTTTATATATTAGACTAGATGAGAGCTTTTCATTTTACGGTTGGTAATATGCTATGAAGCAGTACATTACAAATGATAACCAAATGATATGAATAGTTAAAAAAAAATATATGTCTAATCTAATATTATAAATGCGAAAGTTTGTATGAATGCATGTGTGTAACTCTTTCACGCAAAAACTACTGCGTGCATTTTAAAGAAACTTTAAAATATTATAGCTCATACATCAGAATAACATATGGACTATAATTTATACAAATCCTGCGGATACGAAGTCGACGGCAGAAGTTTGTATTTATTTATTAGTTATCAAAACACAAAAAAATCATCGCAAGGCTATTACAGTAAAAAAGAAAATTATATCGCTATTGGAACAACATTTAATTGCTAAAGGATCTCTCAGTTTTCCGAACCAACTCTAGCTTTAGTTATACTTAGGTAGCTTTAGTATAAATCTTAGATTATTTAATTTAATTATGTTTGACGCCAATAAGTACTTCTAAATGTCTACACTGAATATTTTTTTTTTTTTATTTGATTAAATTAAATGAATCCGAATAACTTGTGTGACAGGAAAGCAGATATAACGGTCTAGTCAACTACTGCATTGTATATTGTCCTCTAAATAAATTTAATCACACACATCCATGGGTTGATTGGTCCGCCTTTGCAAACATTGTTTTATCTTTAATGTTGTTACATATTTTATAGGTGTTTGGTGAATGTTTTTGAGTCTTTTACATATAATAAAATAAAATTGGTTAATTATTAAACACTTCAAACTATGCCGGATAAAATGTAACATGAAATATTTTCAATAATAATAATAAATTACTTACACGCTCACACCAATTGTCTAGCCCAAAGTAAGTATCATTAAGAACTTGTCTTATGGATACTAGATAACGGACATTTTCCGTTTTTTTTTTTTATTATACTTACGTACAAATGTGACTCCATATATTCCTCTGTCCGCAATACCTTAGTTAGGGGAACGCAAGAACCTTGACGGGCCCTATGAAAATGATATCACGACCGACATAGGAATACACTTAATGTTTCTCTATCCATGATATCTTCACTGCCGTCGAACTGACTATCAATCATGTTTTGTACGGAGACAGTTCTTTGTGGCCTTTAGGTATCGTAATTAACGAGCCTTCCACGCGAACGTTGGAAAAAAATAAAAAAATATTGCTAAATGGATCATTTTGTTTGACGAATATGGCTTATTAGTTTAATAATTAGGCGAAGTTTTATCTGTAAATTAATTGTGTTTCAAGGTTTCAATGTGATTAGACTTTTTTTGTAAAAGCCACGTGTCAAGACGCTAAGTGCATTAGCCACTCGAAATTAGCTCCTGTCCTAGTGAACTTAACTTAAATTTTGGTTCGTTTAAGTTTACAAGCTCTATGGGGTCCACGTCCGGAAGCCTCCTCGTGGCGGACCCTGGTAACGTGGTGGGGAAACTTTCTCGGCGGGTGTGTGGCTTTTGATGTCAAGTGTCCCTTGGCATTCGAAGTCACATGCCATCGTCGAGTTGTTTTTGTTTTCCCACCACGGCTAGTTCCGGACGGCCCTTTTCAGGGCCACGACCGCTCTCGGCGTCCCCCGGGTGCGATCCGATGGCTGCTCCCGGTCTCCTCGTCAGGAGGACGCGCCAGGTCGAGCAGCCGTCGGTGAGAAGGCGGCCTATAAGGCCGGCGTCGACCAGCAGCCCACAGGGGCTGGCGTTAGTTGGTAGCCCCTGTAGGCTGCTGGCCACCAATTGGTGCACAAGGAGTTCCTAGACGGGCAGCGTTGGGACGGTCTCGGTATAGTTGCGCTCACGTGCGCAGATCCCGAGCCGTCCCGTAATAGCGCACTGGAGGTCAGGCCGGGGAGGATGTTTAGTGGGTATGGAGGGAACGCCTTTACCTCGAGTCCCACATATTCCCTGCGGTTGACACCACCCCGCAGAGACGATGAGCAAATGCATTTGACCTCCCCGTCGAAAAAAAGGTTTACAAGCTCTATAGTTTCACTGTAGGTATTAAAAGGCACCCGGGCTTCTGAGTAATTTAGATTGTAACTTCTGTCCTGTTTTCTTTTGTTTGTTGGTGTACTGAAGGTTTAGTTGCTTTTGGGTCGGATCAATCCTGTCATATTATGTGTCTGGCAACCTGTCACGGCCAGCCTGCCCATACTGCCAGATGTGGCTTTATCTGTAACCAAATGTTACCTAAAGCTCTGCTAAACCTCTTTCAGGATTATGAGCGTAATTAAATGTATGTATGTACTATGGAAATGTGGGAGCTTCAAGCAGCTACGAGACATTGCGTGACGATAGCACAAGATTAGGAGTGCGCTAGAGAAGTGAAACGAGAAGGTACCGCTGAAGAGTTGGACGAATGGGCAATGCAGCTGGATAGCGGTACCTACCACTTCCCTACCCAAAGACTATATACTCCGTGTCCGTACCACTCTTTAGGCGTACAGAGTGATGTCCGCCGCATAAAGGTTGTACACACTTAACAGCTCGAAAAGGGAACGCCTTTTTCTTTACTATGAACGCTATAAAACGGCGGCTACGAAACGGCTACGGGCCGTAGCGCATCGCACGTTTTCCATAGTAAAAAGTGGCGATAATGTTCCGAGGATAAAGGGAAGGACCTTTAAGCATGATAGGCACAAGAAGATGGGATTAGAAGTTGTAAATGTTGATGACGATGTTAATGATGATAATTATTAGAACCTAGGATAATAGGATATTGCCTTGCATTTGACGCTGACTGTGTTCTTTATAACTTTGGTACTACAGGTGGCTTCCGAATCGAATCTCGTTAAGACCTTTGACTATATCGAGACTCCCACACTGATATACAAAAATACAAAATGTTTTATTAGTTCACAAAACCGTTATCACAAAATTTTGGTGATACACCTATTAAGTAAAAATACCTGTATCAGGCAGTCACCGTATATAGAGATATCTGTTGACTTTCTTCTCCATCTGTTGGAGGACGCTGACTCTACAGGCACGAGGATAACCTTCGGTAGAACAAAATAATAGTAAAAAAAACTACAGTTGTTGTATCAAACCCAATTGCTGTCAAACCACTATGCCCTTATATCCTAAATAAATAAACTTTACTTAGTTATACACCTGTTTTAAGCACATCCGAGTCATCCATCAACAATTGCGAAACATAGGTATTGAGAGCGCCTCGCCCACATTGAGCCATGACTAACGACCTGCCAATCAGGCCCTAACTTAATTGGAAATCCGTGTTTGTGGAACCATTCCCCGTTTTCTAAGGCTTTGTCAGTAAAAATTAAACATTGCTAGAGTTTGGCTTAAGAACAGAATTAATAATAAGTGCGGAGAATTTAGTCGGGAAAATTCCAGGAGTAATAATTTTATGTCCTAGAACTCAGTCATATGTCAACGTCTAAGATATAGCTTAGTTATATAGGTACTTAATTCGGTTTCTTTTGTTTATTTTCTGAGCCTCTTTAGCAGTCAGTTAAAAAATTGCGCCCGTAATAGATAAATGAGAAACCAAATTTACAAACACTATATAAGAAAATTGTATTAGTCTTACTATCATCTATTACACAAAATCAAAAGTTCAATATTAAAAAACATGAATAAATTTAAGCCATTATAATGTATCTTTAATTTTTTCAACAATCATAAATACGAGTAGAGACTTAAAAATTATATCGCAAACTAAACCCTATATTTTGCCTAATGTAAGGAAGTGTATCCAACAAGAGTATGATAGAAATATTTATGTTCTTACACAGATGATGGAATTGAAAGTGCTAGTCATAGAGTATTAGAAAGAACAGTTTACGTAACTGCGGACAAATATCCCTACAATAGCAGTATTGTTTCAGCGAGTGAGGTCCCCAGAGTTCCTCAAAGTAATCTTAATCTTAATTAATGAGTTTGGTAATGACGCACTAAGTCAATGTGGAGTGAATTAATTATATTAAACTTTATAATGTACGGTAGATAGAGTTAAAAAAGGGATCTCGCGACAAGTGTTAACAACAAGAGTTCGGGTGAAACTCCCTCCTCAAAGTACGAGATAGGTCATCCTGATATTACCTATCTATAGGCTTGGACAGCTTAAGGAAGTATCTTAACAGGAATTTAGTTAGCGTAAAATAATACAATAAAATAAGTCTATAATATAAGTGTGACACTTTCACTTAACACAAAAACAATATATTTGAATATATTGTTTTTGTGTTAAGTGAAAGTGTCACACTTATATTATAGACTTATTTTATTGTATTATTTTACGCTAACTAAATTCCTGTTAAGATATTTCCTTAAGCTGTCCAAGCCTATAGATAGGTAATATCAGGAGAAAGAAAAAATAAAACTCATTTATTAGAAGCATAACACAAAAAATGCGAAAAATATATTTGCTGAAATAGACGTTAATAACCATTCTTGCGGCTCAACAGTGATAAATTTGAAACAATGTTGTTATTGGCAACGCGGTGACAAGTGCAAGCGTCAAGTGTGTATGCTAATTCTAGCCACGACACGTATTGCTGTCAAACTTGCTGCCGCTCTGTTAATGTCCTTCGAACTATGAATTTATATGGATATGACTTCTTAAAATTAAACATAAAACTTTACTCTCAAAAGACATCTAAATAGTTCTGATCATACTAAATTATACTTACTTTAAGCTTTCAATTTATTTTCCAGTTTACTATAAATAGTAGCAGTTATCGTTAATTTTTGTTAGAAAAAAAAGCAACTAGCGTAATAATGAAGACACCCACAGACAACGGCAGATCAGCCTACCGCAAACTGTGAAATTTCTTCGAATAGACTTTGAAAACAAAAATTCTATTGAACTTTTTATTATATTTATATAATTATTTTTTTTATATTCTACTTTATCGCATAGTAGAGCTGGTTCAGTTCCGTTCCATCTTTGACGCTATCGATTGTTTTTGTAAATTGTGCAGTTTAGTCAGTCTTTATGCTTCAAGATTATTTGGCCTAGAGGCAGCACGGTCTAGATACCAAAGACAAACTACGATCGCTTCATCTATCTTTATAGGCAGCCCTGTCTTATCATTACAGATATAGCGTCCAAAGGTCTAAAGCCATTATATAGACGTAAAAGCTAACAATTCACTGACGATCATTTGTCAAACAATAGAAATTGTAATGCAATATTTTTACTACTAGTTTGAATTAAATACTAGAAAAAATACACTGAACAAAATCGATCTGCCTCAGAATGAATTAAATAGCTCATTTTTTCCGTGAGTATAAAATTAATCAGATATTGTTGTTGGAAGACTCAAATGTTCCAAAAATCGAATTCCGAGTTCCAAAAATGAGCACACCTAAATATTGTAGGTACCTATTGAGATAGGTATAATATTTAGGTGTGCACATGTTTGGATATAGCCACGGAGTCTATAGATATAGCTAATGGAATTGATTTACAAACAAAGTATGTACGAAATATTAATATTATTTATTATTTAAATTAAAATTTACATTTTAATCTTTGCGAGGTCGTATATTGTGTTGTTATTAAAAATATCACTGCAATAATGGTCGATAATTTTCTTTAGCAGCTTACATAGGATATTTAAAAAAATATATTTTTCTTATCCACATATTTCCAACGCATGAGCGTTTCGCCTTCCTTGTTTGGGGATATTAAAAAATTGTTCCGGCTAGCGTGTCTAATCTCTCACAGCCGGTGCTCACGCGCTCTACCAATGGAGACGAATTTGAAATTATTGGAAAAATAACGATATTTGAAATGGTTATAATCATTTAAATTCGCTTTCTATTTGAAAAACTATCTATCAAAGTCTCATGTACAATCCTCGCAAATCAAATTACATTTTTTATGCTGTTTAAAGCTGCGTTTCTATTATTTTATTTACTTACGAACGGTTTTGCTTCCAAACCGTTGGATTTTTACATAAATGTTTTATAGAAACTATAAAAAAATATGCGTGGTCTTTTTTAAATTCGCCCTAAAAAGGCAAAAGGGTCTTATTACGTCAGGACCATTTTCTTTTCAATTTCTTTCTTGAAGTTATTGCAATAATTGGGATATCACACGTTTTTTTTTGCATTTAGAAAGAGCTTGGCAACTAATATAACATAATTGATCATCAACAAGCTTGTGCATTAAAATAGAATATTAATACTTGTATAGCAGAAAACTCACTCACTTTTGATTTATTAAAATAAATTAAATCTAACTAAGTAATTTTGCTGAAACACCTTACCTAAGACATAATATGTAGGTACCTAAATACATAGTGGTATTTTCTGGAATGAGGACGTTTGGTACGGATAGTAGATTTCCACCGTACAAAAAATCACATCCAAACTGTAAGGCAGTAAGTTACTTTGTTGAGAGACCAAACAATAACATTTGGAGTTGGAAACGCACTATATTCACGAGATTCCTAAAACTTAAAAAAAAAACACGGTAACACATGGGCCATATAATTACTTGCGACCCTTTTAGAAAAAAAATTAAATATAAGCAGCATGAGCGTAACTCTGTCAATACTACTATTACCGGTGTAAAAAAACCTCTCTTTTCTTAGTCTATAAATTAATTGAAACGCGAAGGCAATACAATTAATTGGGAATTAGATATAAATTCTAAATGTCTTTATGACATTAGTATTCGTTAATTAATTTGTATAATTAATTGTTTGTCTACCTTTATTAATCTACTGCATGTAATGAATAAGTAGTAAGAAAAATAATTGTACCTTAACTTATTTCTACGTCTCTGTTGTTTGCTATCCGAGAACGAATAACAAATGATGCAATTTATCACACGAACTACTAACGCCATCTATAACGATTGAATAAAATTAAATTTCAGCCGGAGCGCCATCTCTGTGACGTAACGGGAACTGTATTCAACCCTCTTTTGCTAAGGGTTGCAAAAGAAAATTGCAATACGGCGCCACTTATGAACAGGGGAGGCTTTCCGTGAAAATTCGAAGCAGGCGGGAAATATTTGAGTGAAGGAAAATTGTTTTACGATTCCGATTGGACATAAGCGCGGCGTCATGAAATCTTATAAAGAAAGAAAAGAACACTTATTGGATAGAAATGTTTAAATATTCTTATGGGAATTATTCTGGATCAGAAGATTAGTTGCAATAAAATAAAAATAACTCCGTTTTGGTAAAATTTATTTTCAAAGCGTTTATCAAAGTTACACCATTTTTTCCAAGGGCTACCTTTATTCAATTAAATATTCTCTACTAAATAACACCAGAGTAATCGATAATATCATAATTATTGGCATAAGTCTATAAATAATAACAGATTTATTTTTGAGTTACATAAACTGATATTATAATTGACTCATTTGGGGTTGGCTGGAAGAAAGTCTAAAGAAGTTTTATCTAGCAAACTATACCTATTACTTCAAAATTGTGATGTTATTATACCTATTGAAACAATCACAATTTTTTATTACAAATTGTAATTTGTAATAAAAAAAAGTATAATTAAAAGTTTAAATTCTTAATTTAAACAAGTAGTTCGAAAGACTTTTTATTAAATTCTAATGCATACTTATATTGTTAATAAAAAAAAACATAAAAGATACTTTATTTAATGTTCTCGTATTAATTGTATTTTTATCAGATCCTGTAATGAACAAGAACATCTTAAAACTCCCAAAATGGTAGCTGAAAATATTATGTTTAGACCAACATTATTTTTTACCAAACTGGCCTTCGCCAAGTCATGAATTCTTCGAGACTTGAATTTTAATCAACGTGATGTAAGAAAGTTTTTGAAGCCAAATGGTAAGCCGCGTGAAGTTTTAGAGTTTTAATACGTTGTAATGTCGGAGATTTGTGGTGGTAACGAGGTGTCATTAAGGAAAGACATGCTGCTGGGGCGAACTGGAATTGTTTGAGTAAAAAGTAAACGCGAACACTAATGATCGAATTTACTGAAGCGATCGGTATTGTTCAGTTTTGTTTAGATTATAAACTCAAAGAGTTTGGTAATCTACGAGCCTTTTCAGTTATACTACGTACTGTGTTTCTTATTTGTATAACCTAAACTCGTGGTGTTTTAGAATGTTTACAAAGCAAATTCTATTTTAGTACATGAGATAAGAAAATCTTTAAACAAAACAAATGATTCATTGTGATTTACCAAAATTTTTGTATAAAATTTCCAGTAGAAAAACTACAATATTTAGGTTTTCAACGCTGGTAAACGTTAAGTCAAACAAATAAGCAAGTACATATTACAAATTGAATTTACTTTTAAGTAATGTAATAAAACTTGAAAAATAAATAGAGTAAAGAGACGAGAAAATAAATAGACTAACGCCTAGACTGAACAACAGTAGCGATCCAACAACCCCAGTATTAAAATGCAAGAATATTCACACGTAAATAATTCTTCAGACCTATTTCCCAGGGAATCAAAATACCTCAGCACCGATACACTCCCCAACCAATCGTCACGACATCAAAATGCTAATCGGTAAAGTGCGCTTGAAACTACATTATGCTGGGATGCTCAGCTGTTCAGTTTTACAGCACAAGATAACAATCCGCGCCCGGGGAGCTCGCTCGCAAACTTTTAATTGGCGTGCCATTAGGACGGACGGGAAGCACTAAACGATTTGTGGTGTACCGTGCCGCTCTCTCGAGGTTTTAATTCCTCTCGCACCTCTGACTATACGTACGTATGATAAGCTTACTTAGTAATGTAGGATTAAAAATCAATTTTTATTCAATTATTTATATATCCTCGTTTGTGGGATCTATTGGGAACTTTAATCCGTAAGGTATCAGGTGGGAGGTTTGCAGAAAAGCGTTAAGAGGTGCAGAGTTAGTAAATTAAATCTAACTTAATAATCTCGGAAGCTCTTGCTTACCATCAACTTTCTTCTGCTTTGCTTCGTATATTGTACGGTCAGCCTCAGAGGTAGGTACACATAACGGTGACAATTATCACTATGAGATGGTTCAAGAGTCACCGTATAGACTTATCGTGCTATCTGTCTTAATTTTTCGATAACATTTTATGCAATAACAGCTACATAACATTTTACAAAATCTAATTTCAATGATTCTAAGAGTGGGTGTCCAATACACCCACTCTTAGAATCAATGAAAGCTTCTTTATTGTTACGAACCTGGAGTATATTTTAAATTAAAGAGTTTACCTTTAAACATTTTAAACCTTCGATAACAACAACACAAAAGGCACAAACTATGATTAAAATCTTATAAAATTTAAAATCCTTCACATATTTCTAATTGTACTCATTTTGGATTGAAAATACCATTTCAAATATTTGCGGCGTGGTAGAAATACTAAGTTTTAATAACCCTCCTTAATTTGCACGCTAGCAGGAATCGTTACAGCTCATAGTAAGGATTGTATAATGATATCACTAGAACTCGAAATAATTTTCTAAGACTTTTTTTTATGAAAGAACCAGTTTTATTTTATTGAGGAACCAGTTGGCCTTTACCTCACCTGATGGTACCTAAGTGATGATAAGGATGAAAATGAAAGAGAGTTTCTTCCGGAACCATATTGTTTTCTTTTGGTATTGTATTCTTATAACATTGAGAACTGGAGGATCATTCCTTTGAATTTAGGTGCTAAGCATACATTGCTTAGCACCTAAATTCAAAGTTAAATTACTTAGTTCAATAATATGATTAATTGAGTTTTATAGAAAAGCTTTTTACAAGATAAATTATCCAAATACGTGGGAGTAATAACTACCCAAAAATTATGCATGTAAAACTGTAACTTTAATTATATTGATAACTAGATGACCCGGTGTACTTCGTATCACCTATTCACGGAGTACTAAACGTCTTTGCACCTATCCTAACGACATTAAAACTCTTCTTTCGCTAAAATGGCGGAATGTCAAATGTTTGACAGGAAAGTAGACAGAACAGTTTATATGGGAAAATGAAATTGTTGTTTTTACTATCTTCCTCGCAATTTTTCCATATTTTAAAAGGTGAGAACCTTTTAAACCTCCCCTGGACTACGACAAACATTTCAAGACCAAGATAAGATAAATTCAATTCGTTCAGCCGTTCTCGAGTTTTAGCGAGACTAACGAACAGCAATTCATTTTTATATATATAAAGATTATCTATTGACTTGTATTGATGTTTTGAAATCATTATGAAATTGTAAGTTGTGCAGTTTCTTTCGCCATTTCTTCGCCACCTCAGCATAATGATAATTATTTAAGTGAAATAATTATTTCGTCCCGAAATGGTGGTAGGGCTTTTGACGATTTAAAAGTACTTAGCAAAGTCTATTTAAAAAGCTTTTTCATTTAAATTTCATTTCATTTGACTTTACTTTTCCCCATAGAAAAGTCAAATCTCTATCTCGAAAGTCCTTCATCAGAGAATAATAGAACTTATTTAGAACCATTTCCGAAATACTTTGACGTATTTCTGATTTCTGATATTTTTGTGTCGATCTCGTTTTTGAAAGTCTGGGCGGCAATACGGCAATACTTTCTACCGGTTTCAGATAAAACCTCGTCTCATCGTGGAATGTGCTTCTTGTAACTAATTAGAAAGAGAGGTGAACCTCGCTTCAATTCTAGTGGGCATTGATCATACAGAGTGGTAGCAGTCATGTAGTGTTAACAGAATTAGTTTTATAATTTATTAAAACGTTCATTGCAGAATAGATTAAATTCGTTTTATTTCGAGTTTCAAGTTTTCATTGAATGAGTTTTATGACATTTAGAAGTAGAATAAATAGTTCCTCAATGTGGAGGATTCTGGCTGATGGGCGCTTCCATCGTTGACTTACTTTAACCTTGACCCTAGGTGATATTGTGAAGACTAATCCTTATAACGACCTTATCCGGTAACAGATAAACTAAAGCAAATATATATTATAAGAAGATAAAAAAATAATTAATTTGTCATCATTCTACATTAAAAACACATTTGGATTAACACTTATGGCCATTACTTATAATATTTAATGAAATGTAAACATTATCAAGGTTGGCAATGGCTTAAGACGAGACGTTTACTTTAAAAAAATCCGATTCGATTCATAAAAATATTTTTACACAAGGTACAAAATCTTGTAATTTCGTAATTTATCGCACATATATCGAACAAGTATTACCTATAAACAAAAGTTACTGTTCTGATACCTTAACCATATTTCATTAATAAAGTCCACCTGAATAAATTTTTAATTATATGAAATTACTTTTAATATACCGTTATTACAAAATAAAATAAAACTTCATAAAACTTGGCTATTTTTGTAACATTTACATGGACTGTAAACCCTTCCCGCATACGCCGCAAAGTCAGCTAAGTGGATTTTCGGGTCATCCCGCATTTGGCTAACGGCCGTGCACTGTAGACTCGTTAGTGACAACCCTTGCCTACTTGTTCTAGGGTTGTTACAACCAGAAAATTTATAATATTTACCTAATTTTAAAAATTACTTGTCCTAAATATAGTATTCTATACAACAGTGAAAAAGCATGACTATTTTAAGTTGGGTAGGTTTTAACTTTAGGTTTAAACTTACATAAATCTAATATTTTTGATATAATACATGCAGGCTGGCAAACTGACCATATTTTGAGGCAATAAATTGCTTATATTGCCGGTTATAACTTAATTTTAACCTAAATACCCGGGCTACTGAGATAATTTTCAAGTTATACCTAGTTTGTGTGTGTAATTAGTGTGCTTACCTAATTCCCGTCTTTTAGTGAGTGTTTATAAGTGTTAGTCAATCATCTTCTAACGTGACAATAAATTAACATGTCTACTCAACGTACTCCGCCAAAATGTTCCTCCAACCCAGACTTATCAACCGCTGCAACCAAGGCGGTAGATGACATCTTTTTTAACATTCGAAAACGTAAGCAGCCTGAGAAAGATGACATAGATTCACGTATATTGTCTTTCGAAAACAAAATCGATGAAAAATTGGCAGCTTTTAGTGGTAGGATGGATCAAATCATTGCGGAAACTATAAAATCCACCATAAAAACATCCCTAATAAGTGAACTTTCTAAGTTAACAGAGTCCTTAGAAAGCTTGAACAGTAGTATTAAAGACTTAAAATCGGACAATGAATACCTTAAAGCCTCAATTAACACTATTAATACTCGAGTCAGTGATTTAGAAACTTCTATAAATGCTTCGTGCTTACGACAAGATGAATTCGACGAGCAACTTCAATCATTAAAAAAACAGATGATACAAGTGGACAAATTACCCTACAGTGTAACTCTGCTCGAGCGAAAAATATCTGCTATGGAACAACAAGCAAGAGAGTGTAATGTTGAGATCATTAATGTGCCTGACAGACGTAATGAAAACCTAATAAATATTGTGCAAAAGATCGGAACAGCTATCAAACAAGAGATCACGACGTCTGATATTGTGGCAATACATCGGGTACCGCACGCTGATAGAAATGACAGCCGTCCTAAAAATATTATTGTGAAGCTTTCCACCAGAATATTGCGTGACAACATTATTGCAGCAAGTCGTTCTTCTAAGGGTCTCAGCACTGAACAGCTGGGTCTGTCAGGACCGTTGCATACAATATACATCAACGAACATTTGACAATACAAAATAAGCATTTGTTTCGCGAATGCCGTAACAGAGCTAAGGCGAACGGCATCAAATACGTGTGGATTAAACATGGAGTTATACTCATACGCAAGAATGATACTTCCCCAGTGTTGGCCATACGCTCAGAACAAGATCTCGATAAAATCAAATAACACCTTGCATATAGTTATATACGATAATGATATTTCTGCCAAATTTATGCACCCACTTGTTACCCTGTTTTTAGCCAATTTGAAACATAATTTTCTTATGATTAGGAACAAAAATGTTTTCGAAATGTTAATCTTTAGATCTGTATTGTCAATCAGTCACAACAATAACATTATTACCTATCCCTTTATAATATTAATTTATATACTTAAACATAAAATTATCTGTCTAATATTTTACTTACCTAATTATATTTCAAAATGCACGACAAAACATTTAAAATATGAACAATGCAGTATATCACTAAAATTAACTAATTTCAATAGAAAATTGTTGGCATCTTTTTGTGTATTAATAATGCGTAACCATATAATATTTTTTCTAATATTGTACTTATCTAATTATATTTCACAATGCAAGACAAACCATTCAAAATATGAACAATGTGTAACACCAAAACTAACTAATTTCGATAAAAAATTGTTGGCATCATTTTATGTGTTATTAATGAGTAACCGTCCATTTTATTATAAAACTATTAACCTAATTCCATGCGGCAAATATTTGTTGCAATGGTTAAATCCGTACATAATTTACTGGTACCTTTATTTGCTAAAGTGTATATATGTCAGTGGTAGCACCGAACAAACATTAATAATATGTTATTTTCGTTTATGTTTCTCTTTACTGCCACTGTTAAACTGCTATAATACTATTCAATCACTAATTATTATCCATACTATACTTTTTGAAACAGAAACTGTAATTTTAACAAAAAATCACAAAATCTTACCATGCATATTGTTTATTAGTATTAATTACCCTAGTGTCAGTTTGGACATTCCAGCGGCTCACTATGCAACTATCTTCTATATAATCAAATTAATCAAGCAAATAATAATAACATTAATTATATTTATGCCTAAAATTCAATAGTTCTAGTGCAGATAATGACGTTATATCCGTTTATTATCAAAATTGCCGTGGGCTGAGAACAAAACTTAACACAATTTATATGAATATACTAACGAACAGCTACGACATAATAGTACTGACGGAAACTTGGTTGCATGGTGACATAACGAATAATGAATTCATGGATCCCCGATATATTGTTTACCGCAGCGATCGTAACCGGGTGACGACTGAGCGCCGTGATGGCGGTGGCACATTAATTGCCGTGCTCCGGACACACTGCACCGCGCTCTGCTTAGCGTCCCCCCCCCCGCCGCTCCTCTCAATTTGCCACCTTTAATTGATCATGTAATGATACGACTATGCGTAGGTAAATCTAAAACACCTTACGTCATTGGTGCCGTTTATATTCCTCCGAAAGTCGATAATAACAGTTATTCAACATACTTTGACACTATGCGGGACTATTTATTGATAAATGGTATTAATAATTTCTGTATACTGGGTTGATACTGGGTGACTTTAACTTGCCAGAACTTGAATGGAACACAGTTAACTGTCAAACAAAACCTGTTATATCAATTAATGAAAGGATTACTCACACTTACTTACTAAGCTTTTTAGATACATTTAATTGCAATCAAATAAATTTATTCAAAAACAAGAACAACCATCTACTAGACTTATGTATCACTAACATACCGAATTGTAAATCTTTTACTACACTAAACTCTTTGGTTCCGATAGATTATCATCATCCACCTTTTTATATACTTTTCCCTATTGAGCAGGTGAGTAAGTGTTTGCCAATTAAAACACAGTTAAGATATTGTTACGAAAGGGCTAACTATGAGGAAATAAATCGAGATATTAAAAAATTAGACTGGGATCAGTTGTTGCATACAGGGACTGCTGAACAATGTGTTGATGTCTTTTATGAACAAATTTATGCTGTTATTCGGAAGCATGTCCCCACTAAAATTTCCCATTTGGTTCAGCTCTTCCTTAAAACATATATTCAAAAATAAGAACGCAACGTGGATTAAATGGAAAATGTATAAAAATAACGCGGATTATTTGGCATTTTCTTTATACAGGCACAGATTTAAAAAGGAATCAAAAAAATGTTATATTGCTTACATGAAGAGAGTTGAAGACAGTATAAAGAACAATATGAAGTATTTTTGGAATTATGCTAATAATCGAAGAAATAAATCGGACATTCCTAATAATATGCACTACCTCAATTTAACAGCAGATGACCCCGGTGCAATATGTAGTCTATTTTCCCTATTTTTTGAATCAGTATTTCAACCGTCAGAATTATCAGACTCATATAGCTTAGAGCATATAAAAGATTTAGACGAGAAAACTCGTACCGATAGCATAGTTTGTGACATAACAATATCAGATAGCAGCGTATTAAAAGAACTCAGGTCATTAGATACTACCAAGGCGCCTGGTACAGATAATTTACCGTCACTGTTTTTCAGAGAGACGGCGTCGGCTGTGTACAAACCTATACAGACAGTATTTAATAAATGCCTCAAAGAAGGTGTATGCTCTAGAATATGGAAGTCTGCTAGGATTACACCGGTACATAAGGGGGGCAAGAAAACAGACGTAGCAAACTATCGGCCAATATCCATTTTATGTATCCTAGCTAAAGTGCTTGAAAGGCTAAAACACAGCAACCTGTATCCAGTTATCCAAACAACTGCAAACTCCAATGTAGAGCTCATTGGACATAATTATACTATCGACTAGTATGAATCTACTGTCGATGCTTTTATCGATAAAATAATTTTAAGCAAGAAGGGCATGAAACCATTACCTATTTTAATATCTGTTATGAAACAATTTTTTTGTTGTTGTTTGTATCGACACAAAGAGAATACCTACATATACAAAGTTTTGGTGTATTGCTCAATAGACTGCCTTAACGTTAAGACCGATCTCTTCTAGGCTCTTTGGCTTAAACACAGCAACCTGTATCCAGTTATCCATAGGTATATACTCCCGCAGCAGCATGGTTTTGTCTCCAGACGTTCCACAACCACTAATCTAATGATATACACGACTGAATTATTTACTAACATGGATGAGAATAAACAAACAGATGCTGTTTACACAGACTTTAGGAAAGCCTTCGACCGAGTAGATCACAAAATATTGCTGGAAAAGATAGCTTTCAATGGCATCCGCGGAAATTTGTGGAGATGGTTCAAGTCCTATATAAGTAACAGAACCCAAAAGGTAGTTATAAATGGGCACGAATCCGAAAACACAGCCGTAACGTCGGGCGTTCCGCAAGGATCAATATTAGGTCCACTCCTATTCGTACTTTTCATTAACGACATAGATAATTGTTTTATTAACTGTAGGTTTTTACTGTATGCAGATGATCTCAAAGTGTACCGAACTATTGATAATATTGATGATCACGATAGATTTCAGGATGACTTGAACCGGTTAACTGCCTATTGCAATAATAATAAACTAAGTCTTAGTTTAGAAAAATGCAAATGTATAACTTTCACAAAAAAGAAATTATCGAGTACATTTAGGTACTCATTAAGTGATAAAACCCTCGACAGAGTATCAAGTATTAGGGATCTAGGTGTAACGCTGGACGCTAAACTGACCCTAGATTTGCACATCAATAATATATGTAACAAGGCTTTCAAAATGTATGGTTTTGTGATTCGTGCTACTAAAGATTTTAAACATCCTTCCACGTACATACATTTATTTAAATCATTAATTCGATCACAGTTAGAATATGCTACTCCCATATGGGATCCCATGTATAATATATACTCAGATCAGATTGAGAAAGTACAAAAAAAGTTTTTACGTTACTTGCAATTTAAATGTTATCGTAGTAGATTGCCATACTCATTACTATTAGAAAATTATCAATTGATGCCGCTTAGACATAGAAGGTTACAATTACAGGCCAAAGTGCTATACGATTTGTGCCACAATAAATATGATTGTGTGGACATAGTGAATAGGTTAAGTTACCAAGTGCCAGTCAGACCGCGCATGCGAGCTTGTCGACCTAATAAGCTATTTGCTACACCAAGATTTAGAACTAAAACTGGCAAACGCTCTCCTCTTGCACGGTTGACTGACACTTACAATAAGTACTTTAGTGATATAGATATACTTACAATTAGAATTGGTGTGTTCAAAAATATTATTAAGACAAAATTGCATGAAGTCAACACTGCTAATTCAAATTCAAATTAAGTTAATTTTTTTTCTTATTTAACAAGGTACTAAGTTACATAGTTACATACATATTATCACATATGATTATCGATCTCTCAACTAGCATTTGAAATTAAATTACTTGCGGTTGACAGTGTTGGTTTCACAATAAGACTTCTTTTATTTTGCCATTGATTTGTAAAATACATATTGTGAAACTGTTAGTTAACCCCAATTAATGAAAAAAAAAAAAAATAATAATTTTGGGTGTAACAACTGTCCTTGTGGTTGGAATTTGTTAGTTCACTGAAGGATTTTTTAATACTAGAAAAAATACACTGAAAAAAATCGACCTGCCCCAGGCGGGAATCGAACCCAGCATCTTCTGAAATTCGGGCTGCTGCGTTAACCACTACGCCACCAGGGCACTGCTTTCGCTGTCGAAATTTGTCAGTGCTTGATGCTTATGTTTTTATGGTAAACATTCTTTCATCAAAACATTGAAACTTGCACTTCTAAGATCCGAACGAAATATGTTTGCAAATATTTGACGCCCAGTTAAGATGAAACTAGCTTACATTATGGAATAATTGACGCGTTTGTAAACGCAAAAATAACTGTACAACGTTTTTTTAGTGTATTTTTTCTAGTATTTAAAATATTTACGTGTTTGTAAACGCAAAAATCATTCCACACTGAAGAATTGTTAATTTTTAGGTTTCCGTACCTCAAAAGGAAAAAACGGAACCCTTATAGGATCACTTTGTCGTCCGTCTGTCTGTCTGTCTTTCTGTCTGTCTGTCAAGACCCTTTATCTCAAGAACGCGTGGACGTATCAAGCTGAAATTCACATGAAATACTCAAGTCTATTGTCCCTTTAAGCTGTGAAAATATCAAACTTCTAAGCCAAGCCAATCAAAAGATACAGCCGATTATGTCGATATTTTCAACAAATTTCCGACACTCGCAAAGGAATCAAAACCTACAGGATACTTCCCGTAAACTCAGAATCTTGAAATTTGGCCTGAAGCATTGTCATATAATGCAAATATAGGAAAAATTGAGAAAAATCACATTTTTTTAGTTATACAATATAATAAAAATATTTTAATAAAATGAAACTTACTACCTTATTTCTCACGAACGAATAAAGGTATCAAATTGAAATTTATACCAAATACCTAAGTCTATTGTCCCTTTAAGCTGTGAAAATATCAAACTTCTAAGCTAAGCCAATCAAAAGATACAGCCGATTATGTCGATATTTTCAACAAATTTCCGACACTCGCAAAGGAATCAAAACCTACAGGATACTTCCCGTAAACTCAGAATCTTGAAATTTGGCATGAAGCATTGTCATATAATGCAAATATAGGAAAAATTGCGAAAATCACATTTTTTTAGTTATATAATATAATTAAAATATTTTAATAAAATGAAACTTACTACCTTATTTCTCACGAACGAATAAAGGTATCAAATTGAAATTTATACAAAATACCTAGGTCTATTGTCCCTTTAAGCAGTGAAAAAATCAAACTTCTAAGTTAACGCGATCAAAAGATACAGCAGTTTATACCGACACCTTAGACGAATTTCCGTCACACGCTAGGGAATCAAAACCTACAAGGTACTTCCCGTGAACTCAGAATTTGATTTAATACGTCATAAATTGTAAACCACTACGTTTTTACGGCGGAACCCTCGCTGTGTGAGTCCGACTCGCACTTGGCCGGTTTTTGGGCTTGATGCCCATTTTACGTAAGCAACATATCACTATTTGGAGGTACTGTATGACCCATACTGCCCGATGTGGCTTTGTGTGTAGCTAAATGTCATCTAAGGCTCTGTTAAACCCCTCTTGGGACTACGAGCGTGATCGTATGTGTGTATTAAGTGTAATACGCGTCTGATGGTAAAACCAGGTACTGGTAGTTCATGTTATTGCTTCTTACACTCCCCAAAGTAGGTATAGTTCAGCTGGAATCCTCAAAAGACTGAGGAGCTAAGCTATGTTACTCCTAATTGCCTGAATACAACAATTTCAATTGTTGTTATGGTGGCAGACTCGAGTAAGTGGTAGTATCTCTACAGCTATTTAGCTATTTTTTTTACGGGGATGTTCTTGGCCTTCGTCTCACGTGATGGTAAATGAGGTTAAGGTCGGAGTTTCTCCCGAGTTCTTGTTGTAAAAACACGTGTTGAGAAACTCCATTTTTAACCTCAATCAACCGTACAATTTTTAATACTTTAGTTACATTTTCACTTGACATTGGCAAAATGCGTACGTTTAATGCGACGCGATGCCATTAATTAAGAATAGAATAGAGGTTAAGGTCAAAGGTAGCAAGCTTCACCCGGAACCCCTGACCTTTGAGAGACTGGCTGTCTTCTCTTCGACAGTCGGAACACTAGATAGCTTTTGGTACTATAGTTTTGAGTGACTAGCCAGGCAGACCTAATACAAACCCTACTGTAACGATGTGTCATCGATGGGGTCCACACACTATATGTGTAGATCCCGGTCCAGAAATGAGACACAGATACGTCACTATATTTTATTATTTAGATATAAGGCACTCTGAAAAGAATATGAAACACACTGTAAAAACTAAACACTTAAAATAGATACAGACAAATAAAAAAAGGCTTATCAAAAGGTACTTACAATTTTATTAGTGCCTTGAGGTAATTTAGGTACGTATTTTATAGAAGGTACTATTATTATTATATGACCCAAGACAAGGTCCAGAGTGAAACCCCAGTAATTTGACAATTATGGTTACTAAGACATGGTCACGGTCAGCAATAGAATAAGTCAAAAGCGCGAAACCGAACTAAACGTCATGGATAGTTTTGAATTTGATTGAATTATTTACTTTTTAAAATATTGTCAGTAATTTGGATATAGGAAAATGACGATGGTAATATAACATGACATCTTAAAAATAGCGTTTTTACTTTCTCGTATACGTAGTACAGAGGAAGTCTTGTAATTGTCAAAAATTGGACTCGAGATTTTGACGGATTTACACGTTTTGGACTTCCCAGAGTCCAAAAATACCGTTTTTGGAATTATGTCTGTGTGTGTCTGTGTGTCTGTGCGTTAGCACGATAACGCGAGTATGCTTTCATTTATGGCAACCAAATTTAACATGCATGTATGACATTAAAATATAAGGTTGCTATCAAGTTTTGAGTAGTCGATCACGAAAGTTAAGCAAGCAAGTGCGCGGTCGGTACTCGGGTGGGTGACCGAAAATTTAACATGAATGTCTGACATCTAAATATAAGGTTTCTATCAACTTTTGAGAAGTTTCCGGTATACGAGAAAGTCAAGGGGAGACCTTCCCGATTTTTTGTTTTGACATTATTCACAAAATAAGTACCTACTATTGTCGTATAAAGCCCTACTTCATCATATCAGTCGAGAAACGTTCACTGTTAAAAAAGCCTACCCTAAGCATGTCCAGGCCGATTTTCCTGCCCTATATCTGTTAATATTGTTTTTTTTTTTCTATAATGATGCATGCAATTAATAGGATAATTTTATTTTCGTGAATAATTTTGTATAAATAACTAGTGAAATATTGTTTTCTTTTCGTCAAAAGTGCCAAACCAAACCAAACGTCATGGATAAATTTGAATTTGATTGAATTATTTACTTTTTAAAATATTGTCAGTAATTTGGATATAGGAAAATGACGATGGTAATATAACAAGACAATGTTATAGTACCACTTTATACTACTACCAAGAAAATTATAACGTGTGGCAACCCTAATCCGTGAGGCTCGTTAGTCTTTCGCAGGCTAATTATTATATGTGACGAAACGTTTTCAGTGTCAACCCTGCGTGATGACGAACTGACTCGTCGCTGCAGACGGGTCACATTTTTAAAACAATTAATCACAGTATCCTCGGATACGTATTTATCATCTTACTAACTGCAGCTATCGATGTTAACTAAAATAAATCGGTGATTATTAATAAATCATTTAAGTCTACAGTTTATTGATTGAGGCCTTTAGACGTTCGTCTCGCGGAGTGCTTACTTACGGAAGGGTCTCAGGTTTGAACTTTTGTAGGGAGAATATGTGTGCTACGAATAAGGATAAGAAAAAGGCTTTAAGTGATTATAATAAGGGATGAAAATTTTGTATTGAAGTTCATCATTTATGAAGATAAAACCATGAAAATTTTAATTTAGGCACCTGATAAGAAAAAAGTAAATATTTTTTCTAGCGTTTTTAAAATTTTGACCTGTGTGGGGATGAAATAGGGGGAAGAAAGGTCGCATAGAAGTCGAAACCAATTCACGCTCTCACGCCTCTGATTTTGATGAAATTTGGTACGATTATACTTAACCTTAAAATAGGATACAATTAAGCTACCTTTTTTGGCAAAAGGGGTACGAAGGGGTTATTTCTTATCGAGTGCTTAAATTCAATGATTCACGGTTTTATCTTAAAAACTGACGCAAAAATACCAATGTTGACTTTTAGACTTTGTCACTTTATTTCCCCCTTTTTTGGGTTGAATTCTGAAAAAAGCCTGAAATACTTGCTTAAGTACTTACTTATATATCGGTAGGAGTACTTCTGTGAAGTTTCGAATAAAACACTCCAACTAATCATGTTTCCCATACAAAGTTTGCATCCCATTTTACCACCATAAGGAGTGAATTATGGACAGGGCTTTTCTTTTTACATAATAGATTTTAGTATTAATACCATTTGCTGAGTACTCTATAGTAACATCTGTCCTGGTTGTTGACTTTCTTTAAGGTTCACTGAAGGTTAGGTTGCTTATGGGCTCAGTGCCCCTTTTCGCGTAGACAAACAGGACTGCAAACTGTCACTTTTTTGGGGTGCTGTATGTCCCATACTAGGTACTTACTAGATGTGGCTTATGTGTAATCAAAATGTTACCAAAAGCTCTGATCAACCCCTTTTGGATTATGAGTTTGGTTACATTTACGTATGTATTATTACCGTTATCGTATTAAGTATTAACCTACTGTTATTTGATATGCAATAAAGACATTTCATTTGATTCGATTTGATTATACTTAGGTAATTTGGGCTAGATAAGGAGGACTCTTTTTAGGAATCTAATATTATCTGCTTAGTATTATGCAAAACAAACTTTTTGTTATACCTTTAGTATTTGGGAAGTTTGTATAAGAATTCGTTTATTGTGAATAATCACAAAACTGTATTGGAATAAATTAGACAGCAAGTAGGTAGTCTGAGCTGTGAATAGCTCTGCTGCTTTTGCTGTTAAAAACATTTGATTACTCTCTGTGGTTGAGTCGGCCAGGCTTGTATATTTCAGTTACTTCCATAGTGTTATGTCATAATATGGTATATTACTGTGGGGATCAGCAGCTCAAAATCAACAAATTGTACCTAAATGAATAAAGAAATTTGAATTTGAGTTTGAATAATTGAACATAGCTTTTAATTTTATTTAATTTAAAAGCTATGTTCAATTATTTATTTAAGGTTTTTATTGGGTTAAGCAATAAAAACCTTACTTTATGTTAATAAAGACTATTTTGCGATTGATATCTTAATCTTAAATTGCAGCCTACTAAATGTCGCTCATTTCGATATGACAAAAAGTGACCAATGAGCATTCAGTACTAACGACATCACGACCGTCGAGGAATAACAATTACTGTAAATGTAAAATTCCTTGGACCATTTAACTAGCTCAATTACGGGCTCGGTTACAGGAAGCGTATTAGTGTTGATGAGTCGCCATCGATTTCTAAACCGCACATCGGCTGACCGACGCGCTGTCGACAGTGTAACAATAATGCACTCTTTGTGAGTGGTGCAAGTCACAAGATGAAAGCGATTGTGAACTTAACAAATGATACGTTATGACTGAAACGATTAACTCATGACGCATTATTTGAGTATCTTTATTCATTATCATAATTTATCTTTTATTCCATTATGTATTAATTAAAAATTTAAAAAATAATTAGGAGCATTTACGAAACTGTAACTAGCCTAATATTTAAATTTTTTATAGAAAAAACTAAAATTAAGTAGTTTTATATAGGTACTCGATAAATTGTGTACTCCACGATCTCAGATAACTAAAGAAATAGAAACAATTACTTATATGTATTTCAGTAGGAGAGCAGACCAATACCTAATTAAAATGTTTCTTAACAAATTAAAATTAGGTGCAGTTTAGTGATATTTCTTACAGTAATGGAAATCTTCTGATGGAGATCGGAGCATTCTTACTTATACTTAATTTGGGCTACAAATACTTGGTGTGAGAAAGGAAATATTATTATTAGTAACACGATATGAATGCAAATGAATTTCCCGTGGATAGCTTAATTTATTTCCTCTTTACTCTTTATTGCACTTAAAATAACAAAATTACGGTAATACAGTTTGCAAGGGCGAACTTATCTGTATAAGAGATCTCTTTCAGCCAACCCAAAACTAATTGTATATTAATTTGCTTAACTGTATATTCAGTTGCATATTTCTATGACATTAAATTTCATTAAGAGAAAATACTAGTAATACTATTTTCTTCTTAAAAAGCAATAAAGAAAGACCGAATTTTAATAAATTATATTTTTTAAGTTATCTACATCATGGTAATTAGCTTTAATTTTACTTTTAACATGTATTTGCCATTTGCACAATAATATTGACAACTTTTTTATTAGAATAAAAAAGTTAAATGCCACTTTCTTATTCTAAGAAAAAGGTTATCAAAATTTTAATGCAAATTCGCTACTTCTGTCTTCCTTGCACCACACATTTTCTTGCTGAAAGCGCGCACCACAAAACGGTGCATTTCCACACCTCATTGAAAGCCGCCGTGGTCATTACAAATTGCCCTATGATTATAAGGCATTACAGTAATGGGACCGCGTAATTAGAACAATCGCTACGCAGGAATGTAACAAAACGACATCACTCCATTAATAAGAAATGGAGAATAGGAAAAAACATTGAAAGAAACAGTGGAAATCCTATGATTGATTTACTGTTTTTTTCTTTTACACTTTTCATTTAGCAATCCAATCTTTAGGGTTATGTAGAAGAGTGGCTTAAATATAAAATACTAAGTACACTTTGTTCTCGTAGGTTTGTATAAGGTAGCTAACTGGCTGGCAACTTGTCACATACTTTATCGCAATTTTGACACGATATAGATTTTCTTTCAAATTTATCATCTAAATACTTTTCGATTTTAGATTTTCATTGGTTTTTGATCTACCGTACAATTTTTTGTTACTTCATACATTTTCACTCGACATTGGCAAATGCGTAATATTTATGAGTCGCAAACACTATTAATCTAAAAGAGGCTCTATTAAGTTGCTGTAAAAGTGTATTCTGTACTGTAAGATATACCTAACTTTATGCTAACAAAAGTTAAGTAAAGCTCATCTCAACCGCTTTTTAGAATTATGAGTGGGATTTCATCCGTATTCTTGCTGTAATAACATGTGTTGTGGAACTCCAGTTTTAACTCAATCTACCGTAGAGTGTATTGTTATTTTAAATCGTAGAGGTAGTAAAACTGTTGAGCAAGCGACTATGTAACCAGTTTTCCTTAGTGTGTGTGTGCTGTCATTGTGCCACTAAAAATTTATTTTCGTACCACAATGACCATGTCGCCAAAAGTTTGTAAAGTAATATCGCTAATAATTTTATACGTTACAATTTTAGCTAACAAAAACATACAGTCGAATAGAGAACCTCCTCCTTTTTTGAAGTCGGTTAAATCACGTAAACAAACGAAAAGCGGTGATTTTAGCAACTACAAAACGTCATTCTGACATTTTGTGGTAAACGTGTAAAAAGCGGTTACACAATCTGATTACAGTCTGTCTCATATTCACTACATTGAAATGCATAAATCTTTCCTTTTCTAAATTTGTATGTGTGAGTGCGTCACTTACTCTAGATTTTGTCTTCCTCTACGCTTTAGAGAATTTTTACTTGACATTGGTATATTGCGTAATCTTTGTGTGCCATGAAGTGGCTTGTGTGTAACCAAAAGCTCTGCTGAAGCCTCTTGGCATTATATGCGTGATAGTATGTTTTTTTTATTGGTATGTTTACGCGTCATATTGCCAAATTATAATTTTTAGGAAACGTAAAAGCGATTGACCTTTTATTTTTCAGCATATAAATTAACCAATTAGGCAACAGGCTGATATTCTTTTACTATTTTGGTACTGTATGGCCCATACTGCCAGATGTGGCTTTATGTGTGACCAAATGTTAACTAAAGTTCGGTTCAACCTCTTTTAGGATTATGAGCGTGATTATATGTATGTATGTATATAAATTGAGCAGAAAAAAACAAGTAATCCTAAAAATCATTAACTTTATTTGAGTACTACATTATGAAATTTGAAGATATGTGTACGCACAAGGTGTAGGTATAAAACTGAATTATAATCAATAAAAAAAAACAAGAAAATAATTTAGTTTCTTTCTCATTCAATATTAAAATTAAGAACACGATATCGTAGAATGTTAATAGTAAAGTGTGGTAATAGCCTAAGAGCCAGTGGAAGGCTACCTGTATGTATTTGACCAGACTTGGGGTTTTGTACAGTGAGGCCCCTATACCTACCATATATGAGATGGGGGTTCACTAAGCCCCAAGTGGTGGACACGGCGCGCGCTCAAGCAAGACAGGTATCGATTTTTGGCGAATTTTTAATGCATTTGACGACGTCTGCCGTTTTTAAAATTTGATAATATATTATTATTATTATCTAAAAACAACAATGGCAGACCATTATCGCGCGGTTAACATTGTGGCAGACAGTTTTGAAAGTGCTGAAAAAAATTAAATTTTGAATTTATTTGAAGAGATCTGCCATTGATATATTTTATTTATTAGGGTCTTGAAAACTTATATTCATCACGGCAGACGACTTCATTGAGTACACACATCAGCAGACAACAAAATCTTTGCTACTATCCGGTCAGATGTATGTGTATTACGTTCCCTATTTTACATCAATATGATTTACTTTATCACTGTGATTAACTAAAATTGATAAGTTTGATGATTAATAAGTTTGATGATAAAAAAGTTAGTATATTTTGGAAGAATCTCAAATATTAAGGTATATTGCAGATAACAAATAATTATTCAAATATTTATTTAATTTTCTTCTTTTTATTTATTTAAGACATAATTAAAAAAAATGAATAACAAAATTATGATGCATGCAATAAAAAAAAAATATGTTTTTTTTACTGATTTAAATCTTTATTCATCGTCATCGGAATCATGGTCGTCGTGGTGTGACTCGTCTTCATCATCCATAGAATCGGAATCTGTAAAAAAATAATTTCAAAATAAAAATAATTTGTAAAGTGATCCGAATATATTCGATTAAATTTGGTTATTATGAACTTACCTTACTTATATTTCAAGTGTTTGGAGAAATGCTTATAAGAAGCAACCTACCACATTGGACCCATTAGAGTATGGTTGGATTGAACAGGATGATAAATTTTTATTCAAATGGTTCGAAGGTGATCAACTTCCAACTTCTGTGAGCGACTTAATCACCCAAGTCCATGGTAAGTTCATAATAACCAAATTTAATCGAATATATTCGGATCACTTTACAAATTATTTATATTTTGAAATTATTTTTTTACAGATTCCGATTCTATGGATAATGAAGACGAGTCACACCACGACGACCATGATTCCGATGATGACGAATAAAGATTTAAATAAGTAAAAAAAACATAATTTTTTTTTTATTGCATGCACGTTTCATATTTTGTTATTCATTTTTTTTAATTATGTCTTAAATAAATAAAAAGAAGAAAATTAAATAAATATTTGAATAATTATTTGTTATCTGCAATATACCTTAATATTTGAGATTCTTCCAAAATATACTAACTTTTTTATCATCAAACTTATTAATCATCAAACTTATCAATTTTAGTTAATCACAGTGATAAAGTAAATCATATTGATGTAAAATAGGGAACGTAATACACATACATCTGACCGGATAGTAGCAAAGATTTTGTTGTCTGCTGATGTGTGTACTCAATGAAGTCGTCTGCCGTGATGAATATAAGTTTTCAAGACCCTAATAAATAAAATATATCAATGGCAGATCTCTTCAAATAAATTCAAAATTTAATTTTTTTCAGCACTTTCAAAACTGTCTGCCACAATGTTAACCGCGCGATAATGGTCTGCCATTGTTGTTTTTAGATAATAATAATAATATATTATCAAATTTTAAAAACGGCAGACGTCGTCAAATGCATTAAAAATTCGCCAAAAATCGATACCTGTCTTGCTTGAGCGCGCGCCGTGTCCACCACTTGGGGCTTAGTGAACCCCCATCTCATATATGGTAGGTATAGGGGCCTCACTGTACAAAACCCCAAGTCTGGTCAAATACATACAGGTAGCCTTCCACTGGCTCTTAGGCTATAAGGCTCCTACCTACTATGAAAACAAATAGAAAATTTAAAATTCAAAAAGTCATTTTGAATTAAGTTCGGCTGAGTTGACATTATTATCAAGCACTTGATAATAAGATCGTATCAAAAATAATAAGAAAACGTCGCGCCGCTTGATTATTATCGAAAAGAAATATAATTATGAAAGTAATTGAACGGTCTCGTCTTATTCTACATTGGAGCAATTCTACTTTTTGCGATAACATTAAATTGCTACACTTCAAAGGCTCGTGTTAAACACCGTAATGCATATAAATTGTGATTAAAATACGCCCCTCTTAGACCTTAAGAAAATGCGGACAAATTATGTTTTTAAGATGTATTCCAAAACACAATTTCGCGACCGGCCCATCATGCCATCATCGGGAGTCGTACTAATAACAGAAAATTGGTTCTTTTACATAAATTATTATAATGGGAATTCTCGTCTCGGTTATGTTTTTTTATGTTGGTATATATACGTCAAATTACGGTAAAAGTTGACGCTAATGTCTTTTAGGTAACGACCATTGGTCGGTACTAATGACCCAGCGGGCCGGCCCTCTTTTTCACCGTCAATCTGTTTTTGTAATTTACGTTTTTCTACGCAACTACTGGTCGACGCGTAAAAACTACGACATTAGGCTTAGCGTTTATTTTAGGGGCCGCTAGAAAAAAGAAATCATTACCCAAAATACCTGAATTCTGCAGGAGAATTAGCCAGGCTCAGTTTGAATTTCCTTACGTATTTAGCCTTTATGTAATCATGATTTTGTTCAAATATTCTCTGTCTTTTTTATTCCTAAAATCTTGATGAAAATCAATCAAAAATATTCAAAAATTCTTACGTATTTTTAAAATTTTAAATCTCGTAATAAATTTATTTGTTGTGTGAAAAGTTATGACTTAGTAAATTTATTTGTTTATGTTGCCTTCCAACTTCATGCTTTAGTGGTCCACTAGAAATGGATCTACGTGTAAAGAGTTCCATTCCATTCCAGCTATCACCATCAGTCTTAGACATGTAGTGTTAACAGCGTTGTCGTGTTCCGTGGTGAAAAGATACTCGGTCCCTTAGGGGTTGAAAGATCGGTTTCACCTTGGGCCTTAACATTATTTACCATGAAGAGGAGATATGAAACGAAAGTGTCTCAAAATAAAACTTTTTGACTAGTGTCTGTTGCCAGTGATGACTTATGGCACTGAGAAGTGGTCACTTATGGGCCTCATAAGAAAGCTCAAGGTCTCCAAAAGGGCAATGGAGAGGGCTATGCTCGGTGTTTCTTTGCGAGATCGAATCAAGAATGAGGAGATCTGCAGAAGAATTAATGCTTACGACATAGCCAAAAGAATTGGAAAACTTAAGTGGCAGTTGGCGGGGCACATTGCTCGGAGAGCGAATTGTTATTATTATTATTTAGACAATTCGGGGCTTTTTGCGTCACTGCGACCTATAAAGATCTATTGTGACTAGCCTCCAAGTAAGTCCTATTGAGGCCTTACATGTACTCCTTTAGTTGGGCACTATCTAAAAATGATAAGATATTCCTAGCTCGGATTGTTTTAATATCGTCTGGGCCAAGAATGTGTCTACCCAAATGTCGGCTTCTTTTGTGAATGAGACATTCACAAGAGCACAGGAGGTGCATTGGTGTATCACTCTCCTGTTCACAGAATCTGCAAGCATCGGATCGGAGAGCGGATAGCCGATGGGGCCGAACAATTCTCAAGTGGCGACCACGCACCGAACGACGCAGTGTGGGCAGGCCCACAAGGTGGACTGACGATCTGATTAAGGTTGCTGGTCATGCCTGGATACGAGGAGCACAGGATCGGTCGTTGTGGCATTCTAAGGGAGGCCTATGTTCAGCAGTGGACGTCATGTCGCTGAAATGATGATGATGACGAGATATGAAGAACAAGAGCTGCCCCGTTGAAAGAAATAAATAATATAAATGTTTTATCTACCTATATATCTATTTATAGTTTGTTGAAATACTGCCTTTATACTGTCGAAATTACCTACAAATGAGGATAAGGCGCTGCCCACACATATCCGAGTTCATCACTGACTCGTTCACATATCTCGGTATCAGAAGGATGCACAGATGCTCTGCCAGTGCTATCTGATTTTTATCTACAGTGGGGCCGTTTTTATGATAATTTTGACATATACCTAAGATATAAATTTGAAGATGCGTACAAATTGCGAGTTTTTGATTCCACTATTATGCATCAATGAAATTATTTTTCAAATGAAGGCGATTACTTAGGAAATGGACAATACTGACACCGATTTCCCGGATATGTGTTAACACGGGTGACGGATGGCACGTCCCTAACAGGATCTCTGAAACGGACAACTCGGAACTCAGATAGCCACATACGGAAATGTGTGCACATCCCTTTATGCGAATCGATTCACTCACAAAACAACAATTATTATGCAATAGTAACAATGTCAAGAAAAGAGCCTTTAAAAGGCAAACATCGGAACTGCAATGTCTATGAAATTTAGTTGTTCGTGAGGTGCAGGGATCCCTTACCACTAGGTGATGCATGCTCTTTTGCTTACATAACATTTAAAAAGTCCTACGGAACCACCAGCTGAGTTCTTCGTCACCTCCGATCTCCCATGGCTGCCTCCTGAGCGTGAATAGCCTCGATTGTTTCAACGTCATTTCAATTCGACGCGCATGCGCACCGATTAGTTACCGTCACCCGGCGTACCACCTTTCTAATATCTATTAGGCATTTTAAAAGTAAATCGTAACATTTGTCTTTGTGACACGCTACCTGATGCCAGACAACCTACTTTGAGTAATGCAGTAACTGTTTTTGGTAATGCTTCGATCAATGTACTTTAACCAAGAATTATTTATTTTATTTGGTTGACAGACAAGCACACAGCCTGCCAGGCGGTAAGCAGTCAGCGTGGTCTACGTATATAATTTAAAGACGCTTACAATATTGACGAGACACTCGCGCACTGCCAATCCTAGTCCTCTTTCTTACCATGTGGAGCTCTGGCAAACTTGTTTATCAACAGAAACATAACACCACAAAAATGTATTGTTATTTGACTGTGGTCTTCTGTAACGTGGTAGTACTACTCCAGTTCGACGTATTCAAGAGGCTAGTCCACTGTACCATACCTTGACTAAATATTAGATTTACTTCTATCACAAGAATGCTAAATTGTTGTCAGTCTCATCATAACAGCCTTTATTCGACACAAGGCTTCTTCTTGTCGTCGGAGTAGTAGTCGCCACGCTTGCTCAATGCGGATTGGTGGACGGAGTGTAAGGTGACAATACCCCTTTGCTGATCCATTAGTCGCCTTACGCTACACCCATTGGACGATAGGGGGTGATGCTTTTCTACTCTGCCAGCATCACATGGCTAACATCACACATACATACACGATCACGCCTTAATCCGAAAAAGCTTTAAACAGAACTTTAGGTAACATTTTGTTTTACATAAAGCCACTTCAGCCAGTGCGAAGTGGCAGGTTGCCAGCCTGTCGCTTACATAAAAGGGGCATCACACCCGTAAAGTAACTAAACCTTCCGTAAACCAACAAAAAAAAGCTAAAAAGTTGTCTACACAAATGTTATCCTAAAATACATTTCAATAATTGGACAGCGTTATGTAAGAACGAATTAAGCGACAAAATTGAAAAAAATGAGTTTTGAATGCAGATCGATTCTAGGCATGTTAAACTATGTATTCAGCTATTTTGGTATTCAAAAATGACTTCTAGTGCCTTATAATAAGGGGTGTATCAAGCGACGTGTTAAAATTTGTATGAACTTGTGCACACATTAGTTACGTAATAAAGAATTATGCACCTAGGTTACTTTTGCAAAATACACAAACAGGGGTTACAAAATGCATAAACGAATTATATCCACAAAAGTTGTAGATAATCCGTTTCATTTATTTACTAAAAACCAATTAAAAACGCAATATCGAACTAACCACCTAAAACGGCAGATAATTCGTTAATGCATATTACTCTTTAAGCGATCATTTGCTTGATAAAGAATTAAGCGCCAATTTCTGGCTTTTGATTCGTTATTACAATTTACATTGCACAGGTTGTAGGGAGCGGGCGGCGGGGGTAGTAGCACGTCTTACGCAATACCGGCCGGATGGGTGTTTTGCTATCACTTTTTGTTCTTTATTAAGTAAATTAAAAAGTAGTCTTTAAGATGGATGCATTTAAGAAGATACAAGATTGAAACAAAACCCAAACGATGAAATATTACAGGTTTCGTATCGGAGATATAGCAACTTTTACATTGATTTTCTGAGGAAGGTTAGATTGACATATGAAAGAGAGGAACTACAAAGAAGTAGTAAGACTCGAAACAACTCTGGAAAACAGTAAAGAAAATTTGTAACACGAAGGTCAAACCCAACCCACCCACTGAGTTAATATCAACATCAAATAGTCCTATAGTTTCACTAAATAATTGTCACGCGTTTTTCTCAGCAGTGGGTAAAAATCTAGCCAGCAACATTCTAGCTCAATTTAAAAATCTGAGGACGACTTAGCTTCCAGAGTTGTTTTCAAGAGTCCTCCTTCTAGCTCCTTCTTTATGGAGCCAACTGACCGGGTTGAGGTCTACGACGGACGGGTCAGGGACGAAGGCGAACTTACGCGTCTTCGCGCGACGATGGCACAAGATTAGGAGTGGGCTAGAGAGAGAGAGGTGAAGAGCAAAGACGCCGCAGAAGAGGCAGAAGACTGTGCAGTGGGAGCTAGCGGACATAGGGACAAGGAAGACAGATAAAGCACAACTTGTAGGAGAGATTAAGGTGCGCTGTAAAACCACCTCCGGCAACTAGCAGCGCACTCTCCCGTAATTCGGACTGTATAACCGTAAGGTTGCGTCAGACCATGGGAAGACTATAGACCGATTTCACTCCTCAGTGCTTTTTCCAAATTCCTGGAAAAAATTGTGAACAATCGCCTTTAAGTTTCTTGAGTTGAATGGTATACTGTCTCCCAGACCATTTGGTTTCAGACGTCATAAGCCCACGGAGGATGCTGTGGCACATCTGACGAAGCTGGTGGCTGAGTACCTGGACAGGGGCCAGAAATGCGTTGGGGTGTTCCTGGACCTCACTAAGGCCTTCGACACAGTATCTAAGATATTATGCCGCAAGTTAGAGAGCCTGGGTGTGAGAGGTGTGGCGCTTGACTGGTTCACGAGTTATCTTTCTGATAGATATCAGCTTCTTAAAGTAGAGTCAAAGAGAAGTGACCAGCTCCCTGTCAATTTTGGTATCCCTCAAGGGAGCATCCTCAGCCCAACTATCTTCATAATTTACATGCACGACATACATGATCTGTCGTTGGCGAATGCTGATGTTATATGTTATACTGATGATACTGCTTTCTTCTTTAAATGTAACAACTGGATAAATGCTTTTCATATCGCTGAGGCTGGACTGTCAACCGTTAATAGCTGGCTCAAAAGGATTATATTGACATTAAATTCCTCAAAAACGCATTTTGTATGTTTCCACAAAACGTCTATTTCTGGACCAATTAGGGACGGTATTAAGATTCACTCATGTCATTATATGAGTGAATCTTAATACCGTCCCTTTTCCCCTTTGCACAGCGGCTGCTACTCCGTTTACCGTACTGAAGTTATCAAATATCTGGGTATTATGATAGACGAACATCTTTCTTTCAAAGGCCATATACAGTGTTTCTCAGATATTCACAATTTGCCACTAGATTTGGCGACTCGGTTGGAGCTCGTGTTTACACTGCAACGGTTAAAGTCTGTGACTTTAGGAACTGGTCGATCTCAGAAGCAAAGAATATTATAAAAAGGTGGCTGCTTGTTAACTCGTATATTGAAACTGAAGCTCTTCTTAGTCGACGTTTTTAAGTTTCTAATCTTATGGCAGCATTTGGATAGCTAAGGCATGTCTTTACGTCTTCCCTGCCACAATGCCTGAAGACTAAGGTGTTTGATCAGTGTGTCCTACCAGTAATGACCTATGCAGCGGAAACGTGATCACTTACCAGAGGATTAGTCCACAAATTTAAAGTCGCTCACCGCGCTATGGAGAGGGCTACGCTTGGTATCTCGTTAAAAGACAGGGTACGTAACGAGCACATTCGTCACAGAAAGAAATCAAATCAAATCAAATCAAATCAAATAGTTTATTTGCATAAATACAGTTAATCTAGATGGTAACAAAAATTTTTCTGTTCGTTCGTGTATTTAACCTCTTACAGGTATGCAAATGCTTTGTGAGACGTATACCTACTTTAATATATCATTATTATGAGAAGCAATTCAATGTCAATTAGTTATACAATTTAAATGTCAATCATTACAAATATTAAGATTTTTACGGTTTAGATAATCATGTACGCTATAAAAGCAATGTAACATAAGCCATTTTGTCAATTTTATTTTAAACATATTTCCCTTCTCAGCTTTTAATTTATCAGGAAGATTATTAAAAATTAACACACCCATATTAAAAATATTCTTTTTAAATATGAAAGAATGACATGGAGGCTGATATATTCGTTTCATGACTTGCGTCCTGGTCAGACGCGATGACACTTCGCCATGAGTCTTAAAGACTTCCGGGTGGACGCTCACAAACACACATAAATCTCTTATATACATACAAGGAAGCGGCAGTATATTAAGTTTTTTAAATAAAGGTCTGCAACTGTCCAAATATCTCGCTTTGCATATGCGCCTTACACATTTTTTTTGTACTCTGAATGCCCTATCAATGTCGATGGAGTTTCCCCAGAGGATTAACCCGTAACTCAGTATTGACGACTCATACCCATAATATGCTGTTATAGCTGATTCAATCGAAACTGTTTGTCTCAATTTTTTTAGAGCAAAAACGAAACGATCTAATCTTTTACACACTTGATCAATATGTTGCTTCCAATTAAGATTTTTATCCATTGTTATTCCTAAGAACACATGTGTATCTACTTCCTCTATAACTTCGTTTTTATGTCTGATATCAAGAGGATTGACTTTGGTATTATATGATGAAAATTGCATTACTTTGGTTTTATTTATATTTACGTGTAAATCATTATTATTTAACCATTCAATTATGTCATGGAGAGCTATATTAATGTCATTCTGGAATGTATCTTTATTGTCATTTTTTATTATAATGGTCGTGTCATCAGCGAAAAGTATACACTTATGTCTTGTGGCCTTTGGGAGATCGTTTATATAAATTAAAAACAATATAGGTGAGATTATGCTCCCTTGTGGCACCCCCGCATTACTTGATTTAAATTGCGATCTATATTTATATTTGCATATGCTGTTTTTTTCCTCACAAATCTTTGGAATCTCAGTACACTGGCTTCGACCATGTAAAAAACTACTGATCCAATCATATGCTCTTCCCCTAACACCGCAGCATTCGAGTTTATAGAGCAACTTATAATGGCTGACGTGATCGAACGCTTTGCTCATGTCCATGAAAATAGATGCTATTTGTGTTTTTTTATTAATATTTTCAGTAATGATTTTCAAAAAGTTGAAACAAGCTGTCGTAGTGGAGCTCCCTCTTCTAAAACCGTATTGGTCTGGATGAAGGATTTTATATTTATCTAAAAAACTGACAAGTCTTGTGTGCATAGCTCTTTCGAAAATTTTTGATAATATGGGAATTATTGAAATTGGTCTGTAATTGTTTGGGTCTAGTTTATTGCCTTTTTTAAACAAGGGTTTGACCACAGACATTTTCAGGCTAACGGGGAAAGAACCCTGAAGAAAAGATAGGTTGATTATATGGGCCAACGGGCCGCATATATAAGGAGCACATATTTTTATAATTTTAGTGTTTATTTCGTCGTATCCGCACGATTTGCTATTTTTAAGCGATAGTATAATTTTATAGATTTCCCTATCATCGACTGGGTTAAGAAACATTGTTTGTTGATTATAAGGTAGATTATTTTTAAACGTCATTTTCTTATTATTATTTGTCTGCATGTCAGTCTGATCTAAAAAATAGTTATTAAAAATTTCACAAATGTCAAATGGATTAGAATGAATTTTTTTATTATATTTAATTAAGTCTATGTCATTTTTATGAATACTATTTGAAACTGTAGACGAGATTGATTGAAAGTTATCGACATAGCCCAAAGAATAAGTACGCTGAAGTGGCAATGGGCTGGTCATGTCTGCCGGAGAACCGACACCCATTGGAGCAGACGAATCTTGGACTGGAGACCACCTATTAGGCAAGCGTAGTGTAGGGCGCCCTGCGACCCGTTGGTCTGATGACCTTAGGAGGAATGCTGGCAGCGGCTGGATGTGGGAAGCCCAGGATAGAAAACGATGGCGTGACATGACGGAGGCCTACGTTCAGCAGTGGACGGACACTGGCTGTTGATATTGACATTGACAATCGTATGGTTTAATTTTTCGTAATTTTAGCTTAAATTTGGCATTTCCTTCTTAACAGTAATTTGTCATTTTATATTTAAATTCAAATTCTTTTCCTTTTTTTAGATTTGATTAGTTTTGTTTCGTTTTGTTGTTTGATTAGTTTTTATTATGATGTTCTCTAGTAGGTATAGAGGAACTCGGGTCGCAGGGCCAAGTAAATTGTAAATTGATTTCCCAAGATATAGGCACTGCCTAGTTTGGAGACCTCTGCAAATTGTTTTTTTACACAATCTGTATTATAAAATTATAAAATTTGAGATTTTTGCATTAAAATATTTGGATTTAATCTTATACTGCACTTTATTTCACCCGAAACAAATCGTATTAAAGAATCAAACGACAACAATGTCGTATAGTACGTTATTGACAAATTTAAATAATATGAATATAGCTAAAATACATTAACGATTTAAGCGGAAAAAAGGTTATATCTTGTAAAGTATAACCTGCACCGTAATTTTTTTAAATGAATCTACACTACATACATATCCTACTTTAAAGTGAAAATATCATACACGTAACTTAAATAATAATTACACAGCGACAATTTTAACTTTAAAATCTTTGAAACTCATTTACTCAAATTCGCCCAGGTGTCGCTTAATCTGTTCTTACATAACGCTGTCCAATTTAAGTAGTGACTATGTCTCTGGTTGTCAGATAGAAAACGAACAAGCAAAATGTGTAAAACACTGTAACCCGACTACAGAAAAAAAGAATGGAATGTAATTGGTTAAAGTCAATTAAGCACTCGATTTCAACAGCAAACATATTTTTTACATGACAGATGTAGTTCCATTTTTGGCCATTTCACAGCAACCACAACAAGAGTTTCTGTACATACTTCAAAGGAATTTAATTAAATCGGTTAAAATCGAGGTTACAAGGGTTGAGGTCTACGACGGACGGGTCAGGGACGAAGGCGAACTTACGCGTCTTCGCGCGACGATGGCACAAGATTAGGAGTGGGCTAGAGAGAGAGAGGTGAAGAGCAAAGACGCCGCAGAAGAGGCAGAAGACTGTGCAGTGGGAGCTAGCGGACATAGGGACAAGGAAGACAGATAAAGCACAACTTGTAGGAGAGATTAAGGTGCGCTGTAAAACCACCTCCGGCAACTAGCAGCGCACTCTCCCGTAATTCGGACTGTATAACCGTAAGGTTGCGTCAGACCATGGGAAGACTATAGACCGATTTCACTCCTCAGTGCTTTTTCCAAATTCCTGGAAAAAATTGTGAACAATCGCCTTTAAGTTTCTTGAGTTGAATGGTATACTGTCTCCCAGACCATTTGGTTTCAGACGTCATAAGCCCACGGAGGATGCTGTGGCACATCTGACGAAGCTGGTGGCTGAGTACCTGGACAGGGGCCAGAAATGCGTTGGGGTGTTCCTGGACCTCACTAAGGCCTTCGACACAGTATCTAAGATATTATGCCGCAAGTTAGAGAGCCTGGGTGTGAGAGGTGTGGCGCTTGACTGGTTCACGAGTTATCTTTCTGATAGATATCAGCTTCTTAAAGTAGAGTCAAAGAGAAGTGACCAGCTCCCTGTCAATTTTGGTATCCCTCAAGGGAGCATCCTCAGCCCAACTATCTTCATAATTTACATGCACGACATACATGATCTGTCGTTGGCGAATGCTGATGTTATATGTTATACTGATGATACTGCTTTCTTCTTTAAATGTAACAACTGGATAAATGCTTTTCATATCGCTGAGGCTGGACTGTCAACCGTTAATAGCTGGCTCAAAAGGATTATATTGACATTAAATTCCTCAAAAACGCATTTTGTATGTTTCCACAAAACGTCTATTTCTGGACCAATTAGGGACGGTATTAAGATTCACTCATGTCATTATATGAGTGAATCTTAATACCGTCCCTTTTCCCCTTTGCACAGCGGCTGCTACTCCGTTTACCGTACTGAAGTTATCAAATATCTGGGTATTATGATAGACGAACATCTTTCTTTCAAAGGCCATATACAGTGTTTCTCAGATATTCACAATTTGCCACTAGATTTGGCGACTCGGTTGGAGCTCGTGTTTACACTGCAACGGTTAAAGTCTGTGACTTTAGGAACTGGTCGATCTCAGAAGCAAAGAATATTATAAAAAGGTGGCTGCTTGTTAACTCGTATATTGAAACTGAAGCTCTTCTTAGTCGACGTTTTTAAGTTTCTAATCTTATGGCAGCATTTGGATAGCTAAGGCATGTCTTTACGTCTTCCCTGCCACAATGCCTGAAGACTAAGGTGTTTGATCAGTGTGTCCTACCAGTAATGACCTATGCAGCGGAAACGTGATCACTTACCAGAGGATTAGTCCACAAATTTAAAGTCGCTCACCGCGCTATGGAGAGGGCTACGCTTGGTATCTCGTTAAAAGACAGGGTACGTAACGAGCACATTCGTCACAGAAAGAAATCAAATCAAATCAAATCAAATCAAATAGTTTATTTGCATAAATACAGTTAATCTAGATGGTAACAAAAATTTTTCTGTTCGTTCGTGTATTTAACCTCTTACAGGTATGCAAATGCTTTGTGAGACGTATACCTACTTTAATATATCATTATTATGAGAAGCAATTCAATGTCAATTAGTTATACAATTTAAATGTCAATCATTACAAATATTAAGATTTTTACGGTTTAGATAATCATGTACGCTATAAAAGCAATGTAACATAAGCCATTTTGTCAATTTTATTTTAAACATATTTCCCTTCTCAGCTTTTAATTTATCAGGAAGATTATTAAAAATTAACACACCCATATTAAAAATATTCTTTTTAAATATGAAAGAATGACATGGAGGCTGATATATTCGTTTCATGACTTGCGTCCTGGTCAGACGCGATGACACTTCGCCATGAGTCTTAAAGACTTCCGGGTGGACGCTCACAAACACACATAAATCTCTTATATACATACAAGGAAGCGGCAGTATATTAAGTTTTTTAAATAAAGGTCTGCAACTGTCCAAATATCTCGCTTTGCATATGCGCCTTACACATTTTTTTTGTACTCTGAATGCCCTATCAATGTCGATGGAGTTTCCCCAGAGGATTAACCCGTAACTCAGTATTGACGACTCATACCCATAATATGCTGTTATAGCTGATTCAATCGAAACTGTTTGTCTCAATTTTTTTAGAGCAAAAACGAAACGATCTAATCTTTTACACACTTGATCAATATGTTGCTTCCAATTAAGATTTTTATCCATTGTTATTCCTAAGAACACATGTGTATCTACTTCCTCTATAACTTCGTTTTTATGTCTGATATCAAGAGGATTGACTTTGGTATTATATGATGAAAATTGCATTACTTTGGTTTTATTTATATTTACGTGTAAATCATTATTATTTAACCATTCAATTATGTCATGGAGAGCTATATTAATGTCATTCTGGAATGTATCTTTATTGTCATTTTTTATTATAATGGTCGTGTCATCAGCGAAAAGTATACACTTATGTCTTGTGGCCTTTGGGAGATCGTTTATATAAATTAAAAACAATATAGGTGAGATTATGCTCCCTTGTGGCACCCCCGCATTACTTGATTTAAATTGCGATCTATATTTATATTTGCATATGCTGTTTTTTTCCTCACAAATCTTTGGAATCTCAGTACACTGGCTTCGACCATGTAAAAAACTACTGATCCAATCATATGCTCTTCCCCTAACACCGCAGCATTCGAGTTTATAGAGCAACTTATAATGGCTGACGTGATCGAACGCTTTGCTCATGTCCATGAAAATAGATGCTATTTGTGTTTTTTTATTAATATTTTCAGTAATGATTTTCAAAAAGTTGAAACAAGCTGTCGTAGTGGAGCTCCCTCTTCTAAAACCGTATTGGTCTGGATGAAGGATTTTATATTTATCTAAAAAACTGACAAGTCTTGTGTGCATAGCTCTTTCGAAAATTTTTGATAATATGGGAATTATTGAAATTGGTCTGTAATTGTTTGGGTCTAGTTTATTGCCTTTTTTAAACAAGGGTTTGACCACAGACATTTTCAGGCTAACGGGGAAAGAACCCTGAAGAAAAGATAGGTTGATTATATGGGCCAACGGGCCGCATATATAAGGAGCACATATTTTTATAATTTTAGTGTTTATTTCGTCGTATCCGCACGATTTGCTATTTTTAAGCGATAGTATAATTTTATAGATTTCCCTATCATCGACTGGGTTAAGAAACATTGTTTGTTGATTATAAGGTAGATTATTTTTAAACGTCATTTTCTTATTATTATTTGTCTGCATGTCAGTCTGATCTAAAAAATAGTTATTAAAAATTTCACAAATGTCAAATGGATTAGAATGAATTTTTTTATTATATTTAATTAAGTCTATGTCATTTTTATGAATACTATTTGAAACTGTAGACGAGATTGATTGAAAGTTATCGACATAGCCCAAAGAATAAGTACGCTGAAGTGGCAATGGGCTGGTCATGTCTGCCGGAGAACCGACACCCATTGGAGCAGACGAATCTTGGACTGGAGACCACCTATTAGGCAAGCGTAGTGTAGGGCGCCCTGCGACCCGTTGGTCTGATGACCTTAGGAGGAATGCTGGCAGCGGCTGGATGTGGGAAGCCCAGGATAGAAAACGATGGCGTGACATGACGGAGGCCTACGTTCAGCAGTGGACGGACACTGGCTGTTGATATTGACATTGACAATCGTATGGTTTAATTTTTCGTAATTTTAGCTTAAATTTGGCATTTCCTTCTTAACAGTAATTTGTCATTTTATATTTAAATTCAAATTCTTTTCCTTTTTTTAGATTTGATTAGTTTTGTTTCGTTTTGTTGTTTGATTAGTTTTTATTATGATGTTCTCTAGTAGGTATAGAGGAACTCGGGTCGCAGGGCCAAGTAAATTGTAAATTGATTTCCCAAGATATAGGCACTGCCTAGTTTGGAGACCTCTGCAAATTGTTTTTTTACACAATCTGTATTATAAAATTATAAAATTTGAGATTTTTGCATTAAAATATTTGGATTTAATCTTATACTGCACTTTATTTCACCCGAAACAAATCGTATTAAAGAATCAAACGACAACAATGTCGTATAGTACGTTATTGACAAATTTAAATAATATGAATATAGCTAAAATACATTAACGATTTAAGCGGAAAAAAGGTTATATCTTGTAAAGTATAACCTGCACCGTAATTTTTTTAAATGAATCTACACTACATACATATCCTACTTTAAAGTGAAAATATCATACACGTAACTTAAATAATAATTACACAGCGACAATTTTAACTTTAAAATCTTTGAAACTCATTTACTCAAATTCGCCCAGGTGTCGCTTAATCTGTTCTTACATAACGCTGTCCAATTTAAGTAGTGACTATGTCTCTGGTTGTCAGATAGAAAACGAACAAGCAAAATGTGTAAAACACTGTAACCCGACTACAGAAAAAAAGAATGGAATGTAATTGGTTAAAGTCAATTAAGCACTCGATTTCAACAGCAAACATATTTTTTACATGACAGATGTAGTTCCATTTTTGGCCATTTCACAGCAACCACAACAAGAGTTTCTGTACATACTTCAAAGGAATTTAATTAAATCGGTTAAAATCGAGGTTACAAGGGTTGAGGTCTACGACGGACGGGTCAGGGACGAAGGCGAACTTACGCGTCTTCGCGCGACGATGGCACAAGATTAGGAGTGGGCTAGAGAGAGAGAGGTGAAGAGCAAAGACGCCGCAGAAGAGGCAGAAGACTGTGCAGTGGGAGCTAGCGGACATAGGGACAAGGAAGACAGATAAAGCACAACTTGTAGGAGAGATTAAGGTGCGCTGTAAAACCACCTCCGGCAACTAGCAGCGCACTCTCCCGTAATTCGGACTGTATAACCGTAAGGTTGCGTCAGACCATGGGAAGACTATAGACCGATTTCACTCCTCAGTGCTTTTTCCAAATTCCTGGAAAAAATTGTGAACAATCGCCTTTAAGTTTCTTGAGTTGAATGGTATACTGTCTCCCAGACCATTTGGTTTCAGACGTCATAAGCCCACGGAGGATGCTGTGGCACATCTGACGAAGCTGGTGGCTGAGTACCTGGACAGGGGCCAGAAATGCGTTGGGGTGTTCCTGGACCTCACTAAGGCCTTCGACACAGTATCTAAGATATTATGCCGCAAGTTAGAGAGCCTGGGTGTGAGAGGTGTGGCGCTTGACTGGTTCACGAGTTATCTTTCTGATAGATATCAGCTTCTTAAAGTAGAGTCAAAGAGAAGTGACCAGCTCCCTGTCAATTTTGGTATCCCTCAAGGGAGCATCCTCAGCCCAACTATCTTCATAATTTACATGCACGACATACATGATCTGTCGTTGGCGAATGCTGATGTTATATGTTATACTGATGATACTGCTTTCTTCTTTAAATGTAACAACTGGATAAATGCTTTTCATATCGCTGAGGCTGGACTGTCAACCGTTAATAGCTGGCTCAAAAGGATTATATTGACATTAAATTCCTCAAAAACGCATTTTGTATGTTTCCACAAAACGTCTATTTCTGGACCAATTAGGGACGGTATTAAGATTCACTCATGTCATTATATGAGTGAATCTTAATACCGTCCCTTTTCCCCTTTGCACAGCGGCTGCTACTCCGTTTACCGTACTGAAGTTATCAAATATCTGGGTATTATGATAGACGAACATCTTTCTTTCAAAGGCCATATACAGTGTTTCTCAGATATTCACAATTTGCCACTAGATTTGGCGACTCGGTTGGAGCTCGTGTTTACACTGCAACGGTTAAAGTCTGTGACTTTAGGAACTGGTCGATCTCAGAAGCAAAGAATATTATAAAAAGGTGGCTGCTTGTTAACTCGTATATTGAAACTGAAGCTCTTCTTAGTCGACGTTTTTAAGTTTCTAATCTTATGGCAGCATTTGGATAGCTAAGGCATGTCTTTACGTCTTCCCTGCCACAATGCCTGAAGACTAAGGTGTTTGATCAGTGTGTCCTACCAGTAATGACCTATGCAGCGGAAACGTGATCACTTACCAGAGGATTAGTCCACAAATTTAAAGTCGCTCACCGCGCTATGGAGAGGGCTACGCTTGGTATCTCGTTAAAAGACAGGGTACGTAACGAGCACATTCGTCACAGAAAGAAATCAAATCAAATCAAATCAAATCAAATAGTTTATTTGCATAAATACAGTTAATCTAGATGGTAACAAAAATTTTTCTGTTCGTTCGTGTATTTAACCTCTTACAGGTATGCAAATGCTTTGTGAGACGTATACCTACTTTAATATATCATTATTATGAGAAGCAATTCAATGTCAATTAGTTATACAATTTAAATGTCAATCATTACAAATATTAAGATTTTTACGGTTTAGATAATCATGTACGCTATAAAAGCAATGTAACATAAGCCATTTTGTCAATTTTATTTTAAACATATTTCCCTTCTCAGCTTTTAATTTATCAGGAAGATTATTAAAAATTAACACACCCATATTAAAAATATTCTTTTTAAATATGAAAGAATGACATGGAGGCTGATATATTCGTTTCATGACTTGCGTCCTGGTCAGACGCGATGACACTTCGCCATGAGTCTTAAAGACTTCCGGGTGGACGCTCACAAACACACATAAATCTCTTATATACATACAAGGAAGCGGCAGTATATTAAGTTTTTTAAATAAAGGTCTGCAACTGTCCAAATATCTCGCTTTGCATATGCGCCTTACACATTTTTTTTGTACTCTGAATGCCCTATCAATGTCGATGGAGTTTCCCCAGAGGATTAACCCGTAACTCAGTATTGACGACTCATACCCATAATATGCTGTTATAGCTGATTCAATCGAAACTGTTTGTCTCAATTTTTTTAGAGCAAAAACGAAACGATCTAATCTTTTACACACTTGATCAATATGTTGCTTCCAATTAAGATTTTTATCCATTGTTATTCCTAAGAACACATGTGTATCTACTTCCTCTATAACTTCGTTTTTATGTCTGATATCAAGAGGATTGACTTTGGTATTATATGATGAAAATTGCATTACTTTGGTTTTATTTATATTTACGTGTAAATCATTATTATTTAACCATTCAATTATGTCATGGAGAGCTATATTAATGTCATTCTGGAATGTATCTTTATTGTCATTTTTTATTATAATGGTCGTGTCATCAGCGAAAAGTATACACTTATGTCTTGTGGCCTTTGGGAGATCGTTTATATAAATTAAAAACAATATAGGTGAGATTATGCTCCCTTGTGGCACCCCCGCATTACTTGATTTAAATTGCGATCTATATTTATATTTGCATATGCTGTTTTTTTCCTCACAAATCTTTGGAATCTCAGTACACTGGCTTCGACCATGTAAAAAACTACTGATCCAATCATATGCTCTTCCCCTAACACCGCAGCATTCGAGTTTATAGAGCAACTTATAATGGCTGACGTGATCGAACGCTTTGCTCATGTCCATGAAAATAGATGCTATTTGTGTTTTTTTATTAATATTTTCAGTAATGATTTTCAAAAAGTTGAAACAAGCTGTCGTAGTGGAGCTCCCTCTTCTAAAACCGTATTGGTCTGGATGAAGGATTTTATATTTATCTAAAAAACTGACAAGTCTTGTGTGCATAGCTCTTTCGAAAATTTTTGATAATATGGGAATTATTGAAATTGGTCTGTAATTGTTTGGGTCTAGTTTATTGCCTTTTTTAAACAAGGGTTTGACCACAGACATTTTCAGGCTAACGGGGAAAGAACCCTGAAGAAAAGATAGGTTGATTATATGGGCCAACGGGCCGCATATATAAGGAGCACATATTTTTATAATTTTAGTGTTTATTTCGTCGTATCCGCACGATTTGCTATTTTTAAGCGATAGTATAATTTTATAGATTTCCCTATCATCGACTGGGTTAAGAAACATTGTTTGTTGATTATAAGGTAGATTATTTTTAAACGTCATTTTCTTATTATTATTTGTCTGCATGTCAGTCTGATCTAAAAAATAGTTATTAAAAATTTCACAAATGTCAAATGGATTAGAATGAATTTTTTTATTATATTTAATTAAGTCTATGTCATTTTTATGAATACTATTTGAAACTGTAGACGAGATTGATTGAAAGTTATCGACATAGCCCAAAGAATAAGTACGCTGAAGTGGCAATGGGCTGGTCATGTCTGCCGGAGAACCGACACCCATTGGAGCAGACGAATCTTGGACTGGAGACCACCTATTAGGCAAGCGTAGTGTAGGGCGCCCTGCGACCCGTTGGTCTGATGACCTTAGGAGGAATGCTGGCAGCGGCTGGATGTGGGAAGCCCAGGATAGAAAACGATGGCGTGACATGACGGAGGCCTACGTTCAGCAGTGGACGGACACTGGCTGTTGATATTGACATTGACAATCGTATGGTTTAATTTTTCGTAATTTTAGCTTAAATTTGGCATTTCCTTCTTAACAGTAATTTGTCATTTTATATTTAAATTCAAATTCTTTTCCTTTTTTTAGATTTGATTAGTTTTGTTTCGTTTTGTTGTTTGATTAGTTTTTATTATGATGTTCTCTAGTAGGTATAGAGGAACTCGGGTCGCAGGGCCAAGTAAATTGTAAATTGATTTCCCAAGATATAGGCACTGCCTAGTTTGGAGACCTCTGCAAATTGTTTTTTTACACAATCTGTATTATAAAATTATAAAATTTGAGATTTTTGCATTAAAATATTTGGATTTAATCTTATACTGCACTTTATTTCACCCGAAACAAATCGTATTAAAGAATCAAACGACAACAATGTCGTATAGTACGTTATTGACAAATTTAAATAATATGAATATAGCTAAAATACATTAACGATTTAAGCGGAAAAAAGGTTATATCTTGTAAAGTATAACCTGCACCGTAATTTTTTTAAATGAATCTACACTACATACATATCCTACTTTAAAGTGAAAATATCATACACGTAACTTAAATAATAATTACACAGCGACAATTTTAACTTTAAAATCTTTGAAACTCATTTACTCAAATTCGCCCAGGTGTCGCTTAATCTGTTCTTACATAACGCTGTCCAATTTAAGTAGTGACTATGTCTCTGGTTGTCAGATAGAAAACGAACAAGCAAAATGTGTAAAACACTGTAACCCGACTACAGAAAAAAAGAATGGAATGTAATTGGTTAAAGTCAATTAAGCACTCGATTTCAACAGCAAACATATTTTTTACATGACAGATGTAGTTCCATTTTTGGCCATTTCACAGCAACCACAACAAGAGTTTCTGTACATACTTCAAAGGAATTTAATTAAATCGGTTAAAATCGAGGTTACAAGGAAAAATTATGTAACTCCTCGATAAAGTCGGTTAAAATGTAGCCTATTGTATGTTGTCCTAGCCATTATAACGAATAGATTAACACCTCATTTATCAAAATCGGATGAATAGCTTAGGTGCTACAGTGGAACATACGTAAATACAAACATACATACAAAGTCGGCTATAATCATAACCCTTCCTTTTGGCTTAACCGTAGTCGGGTAAAAAATATTGAACACGATTTGTTTCTTTTATCACGTAAACAAACAATGATGATGATACAGTGTTTTGAAATGACACGCTTTCCTACACTTTTTACATTCCTGAACTTAGACGCTCTGCATCTGAACCTTTTTCAAATATTTACTTATTTGATAAATATGCGTCTAATTTTTGCGGGTTTTAGTAACCTATCGGACGGATTTAATAAAATTATTATACGTATTTTACCCATCATCCTTATTCTAGAAGATCAAAATTGTACCTACTCGGTTTTGTGGTTCATTCACGATTTTTCTAAGCCTGATGCTATTACAACGGTGTAATATACTGCTACTTACAGTTAAAATAGCCTGTACCATAGTCCGTCGAGGTGACTTTGGCTTATTAATCTACTGGGAATGTGTTCTCCAGGGCCAAAACATCACAAGCTCTTGTGGATATACCTAGTTAGGCTGATAGCTCATGTTTTTAGTGTGGAAGAAGATCGATTTAGTAAGTGGAATGGGTCGAAATGGACCGTGAGTGGACTCAAGTTAATACTATAAGTTAATAGAAAACCAAAGAGCACAGAATCGTTTAGTCCCACTGGTAGACGATGGAAAGTGGTGATTCCGTATTATGTGGGCATCTCCAAGCTGGTTGGTTGAACTAGACACAATAGAATTTTGCAGTTACCGGGAGTGTCCAAATGAATGAGTGGATCGATCTCTGGTTGAAAGCTATCTTATTATGTTAATTTGTTTTTGAAATTCATATAGTTATAGTAGATATTTGAGTTCACACATGAATGTTATTTTTAATAAGGAGTAACAACCTAAATGACTACACGCTTAATGCGTAGTCAGAGGCGCGATACGTTAATGCTTCCGGTAACCATGTAATTATCCTGCTTACCTTTCAAGTTATCCGATTCAGCCATTCATTGTAATTAGATAACACTCTTAAAAAAAATACTTAATAGGTATGAATGAAAACCATATTATATTCTAATTTATTATAATACTAGCGCTCCGTTCGCGTCTTAGCCCGCGTAGAGTTTTTAAAAAAAATAGAGCTTAGAAACTTCCTTCATAAATGGACACATTTTTTTTTATTTGAATCAGTAGTTCCTAAGATTAGCGAGTTAAACCAAACAGACAAACTCTTCAGCTTTAAAATATTAGTGTAGATTATTTATGTTATACTCGTTAAATCTCTAGTAGTTTATCTAAATCTCTGCTCAACTTCTTTCGGGATAATTTGTGTGAAAGTATAAGTATATGCATGGAAACACAAATTGGTACTCCTCCAATGAGTGTCGTAGCAGGTGTCTAATGGAACAGCAAAGGGGTATTGATCACCTTATACTCTGTCCACCAATCCGCATTGGGCAAGCGTGGTGGACTACTGCCTAAACCTCCACCGATGACAAGGAGGGGCCTTGTGTCCAAGCGGTGGGTCGAATTATAAGGCTGTTACGATGAAGAAGAAATTATTATAGAAGCATATTGCATACTATCGCAAAACAATTGATAATTTTTATGTTTAACATCGGAAATACAAGTTTACCTTCATTAACAAATGATTTTAACAAAGTAATATTTTATGACAGTCATGAACACCAGACCATATATAGCTTAAAATGTAATCGTTCCCACACAAGCATTATTTCTTTGCTTTCAGAAACAAATATCTCACAGAACATTAAATGTGAGTAATTTATTAAATAGTCATCTTTTTGTGCAACAAAGTTATATCGCTAAGTGCATAGTATGCAGGTGGCAAAATTTCTTTATAATAACACACTTAATATGCTGACGCGATGTTGTAATACTGTAATGTGCAATATTACGGTGCAGATTTCATTTCCCTGTAATTTGTTTCTTGCCAGGCCTGAACTTTAGCGGAGCTTAAAACCTAACACCGAACACCCATTTACTCTTTAAGCCAACTCTCTCAACGCTGAGGTACTCATATTCACGACAATGAATAAGTAAATATGTGTAAATAAACAGACTTGGCAGCAGGCATAGTTAAATATCATGTCTTTAAAATGTCATTTATTTTTATATTAGGAAAGTAGCTACTGTTTTTTGTCATCATTACCATTTTGAATGCAGGTTTTTAAAGTACTCGCGTTTTCCTAACTTTTTTTTCAGTTTCTCAGCGACTTCAACTGATGAAGTTACGAAGCATGTTTGTAAATTAGTAACATAATTTTGGCTCATATTATAATAGCAACAGACAGATACTTAGAAAAAAAGTTAATTAAGCTAAACAAAATAAAAATCAAAAAAATGGAACAATATATTGTTAAAAAATTTAAATCAAATGAAGCTCAAAATATTTCAACAATTTCTCAGATAAACCTTTAAAATATAGGGTAGTAATAGGGTGCATGAAGACACCACTATGAACAATCATAGTACCACACTGCGCTGCCAACAATAAACCTTACCATCCGGTCTGATCTGGAACAAAATAAGATTTCCCAGGTAGGACGTTCCAATTTTGAGTGCCTGGGCTCAATTCTTTCTTCTTTTCGTTTATATTACACAAGAATACGTCATGGAAAACGCACACTAAATCCAATTTGCTGATACCTAAACCATTGAATATAAGAAATTATGCTGTACAGGTAAGTTACTTTACACAATTCCAAGATTAGTACTCTAAGAGGAAGCTTAACAGTAGGCACATAGAGTGTTCAAGTTGCTGAAGCAATCTTTGAGATCTCTGTACCTTCGAGCTCGACTCCCATACATCAACGCTTACCCACGCCACTGATGAGAAGATGATGACCGTAATTTGCGACGCTCCGAGACGTCTATGTCTCGTGTTTTTTCACTGCTCAGGTATCACCCAAGTACGAAATTACAAGTAATTTATCGCTCGTACACAAGGATAACATAGCGGTATTTTGGTGTAAATATTTCTTTAAAATATCGCCTGGAGATTATTCTTTGTTTGCCGTAAATTATTGGATGTGCTAAGGTTTGTTCGGGGAAGAGAAAGTGTCTCAAACACTTGATAAATTAAATGGAATCGACTCTTCCACCACCTGTGTATCATATTACAGCATACGTTTTGTTTTTAATTAAATACACGTATGTAATAATACACGCAAGATTTACAAAATGCAACAATATATCTAAAAGTGAAATCAATGTTACAAAAGCTATAATAGCTCAAGAAACTAAGCCATCCTAAATTCAAGGTTTACTTGGAACAATGTTGGCTTCATGCCTATACTACCGACTTAGAATAACTCCAGATGATATAACTTTCAAGTCTGAGATGTAGTCCATACTAGAAAATAATTCGTGCGGAGTATAATATTAGTCATGCATGACAATCTTTTAAAACCACGTTGTTAGTTTCCTCAAGAAACCATGCCCCCAGCAATCAATATAACTTCCAATTTAGCTGAAAAAAGGAAAATCAATTTTCTCATAGTTAAGCAATAAGCAGCCAATTTCCAAAATTACAAACATAAAATTCCATAGAAAATGTATTGATGTAACACCAAGTTACGTAAAAAGTGACATTATATATTAAATAAAAAAGTTATGTCAACGTATTCCATCTACGAACATTACCGAATAAGGCAGCTGTTTACATTAAACGACGACGCAGGGGCTTTCTTTGCGGTACGCATACCTTGATATTTTTATAATGATCGTCTTATTTTATTTAAAATGTCCAGTGCGGTTTTACTGACTGTTTATTTTGCCTTTATGTTGATTCCGACACGGGGATTTCGTGGTTTTATCATATACTACATTTTAACATAATGACCATTGCAAGGTAAAATATAAACAAACTGAAACACAACTCAAAGCTGTGATGCTAAGGTTGAAATTCGAATAGTTTTTGTGCATTAACGATATTTTAATTGAGTCGATCCTGACGTAGAATAATGATTGGATGTAACATCGATTTATTTCGAGTTCTCGTTTCTGATTGGCGGTCGCGATAAGTTTGTATCTATCAGGTAATGTTGTTATAATCGCGCTGTTTCGTATTTTCATGGTATTTTTTAAATTGAGCCGTAATAACATAGTTTATTGTGGTTACACACGACAGGAAAAATTTCAAAAGCTGTCCTTTACATAACACAGAGGTTATATTACATCCCGCAAAGGTTAATAGATTATTTTGTATTACATACCTACAGCCTAATTTACAAGAATAAAAGCTAAAGTTGCCTTTTCAGAGTATTACATAAGTACAGACGCGTGAATTGAAAATTAAAAATATCAATTACAAATTTTTACTTGACGAAATCCAGAATTTTATTTTTTTCCACAGAATGATAAAAGATGAAAAAAATATGCTTTTTAATAATTTCCACAATGGCACTCAGCTGCGAACTGCCCAGGGCCGCACTCAGTTCCTAATCCCTTGAGATTGAGTCAGATTCGGCCTTAATGGACGCATCTTGACAAACGAGCGTTCACTGCCGCCCTCTATCGGCAATCGGGATATCGCGACTGATACACTTCGTGACTGCACTTACTAGTAATCTTAATGCTAATATTTTTCGTTTCGTTTTAGTATAAAGCATTCCTCTACCCTTTGACAAAAGCTTTTCTATGATATATTAATGTTATAGTATTTAAGCGTTTTTTATATTATCGACTATCGTGTTAATACGTAATGTGATTGAAGTAGTGAAAAAGATCGCAATAAAATTCAAGGACTGTAGACAAAACATAAGCATCCGTAAGAATACATAAATTAAAAATTAAAAATATTAGTGAATTCTAAAATTCAGATTCGAACGCTATAGGTCACACGTAAAAAATGTGCATTTAGAAACAATTTTTCTATGTATTTTTCATCAAATTTCATTGAATTTCAGAGACGGGCAACTTCCTCGACATTTTGACCTTAAATTCCTTACGTAGGCAACATCACCTTGACGTCACTTAACTCAAACTCAAGTTAAATTACCAGCATCCGTCTACACGCGGGAGCCGCGAAAATCTTAATTAACAGATAGGCATGAGTCATTTATCACTGCTATGTGATAAGGTGAGGGTAGACGCCCCAGGTAACGCTCGATGACGGGATCCATCGATGATTTATGAATGTCCTGGCAGTGTTTGATTTTTAATTCTTTAGATAAACGCCAGTGACAATTAAAAAGCATTCGCGATAATACGGGGGAGTTGATCGTTCCTCCGGGTCATTAAGTTGTAGTATTTATTTATATTAAGAAAAACCAATATACAACCAGCATTTACTATTGCAAGAAAATTAAATAAGATTTGATAAACATTTTTCTTGTATAATGATCTGATGTTGTCAACACCAAATTAGATTTTCTTTTACAATTTGCTCACGGAACCGCTAAAAATGAATCTGGTATAAATAGTGACACCATATCAAAGATTTTGACTTCAATGAAAAATTACAACGAAAACATTATGCCAAAATTAGGCGAGTTACATTAAGGGGCGCTCTATAATTAAACATCAATACCGTTACAAAAAGTAAATAAACAGGGGTACATAGGGGGGTAGGAGAGGGAGGTCCCGACTATGACTAATGTCGCCCGATCAGTCAGTGTCACTCGCGGCTGAGGGGCGCCACTTTCGACCAGGGCCGGATCTGTATCCTTTCGGAATAACATTTTCCTTGTTCGGTTTGTACAGATACGTATCTGTATGTAAATTGTTGAATACTTCTATCGGACACGCCACGGATCTTGATAGAATAGAAAAAGTGTTTTACATAATATTTTCTTTTAGTTATCTGTGTCAGTCAGCTTATATTTATTTTATGTTCTCCTCTCTTTCAATATAACAGGGAAATTCTTGGCTCTCATAGAGAAGCGATAGTAAGGGCTAAGATAGAAATGAGTTTAACCCAGAACCTTCTAGTACTGACATAATGTGACACAGCAAAACAGTTGACTGTGTTGTAATGGTGAGAGAGTTTGAATACATGGTACTATATAGACAAGAGGACTAAATATAGTATAGCATATTACTAGGTTGTAGACCTATATGTAGTGTCGTCTGGGTAGGTACCACCGCCTTTCTTATTTCTGCCGTAAAGCAGTTCGCTGTTTCGGATTGAAGGGAAAGGTAGCCAGTGTAATTACTGGGCGTGGAGGGCATATCATCTTAGTCCCCAGGATGGCAAACGCACTTGCGGTGTTAAGTGATATACACTTAATATTGCAAGTTTCTATAGGCGGCGGTGATCACTTAAAATCAGGTGGTTCGCAAGCTTGTTTGCCATCTCGTAACATAAAAAAATATATCAGCCCGAATCTAATGAGGAATTGTATACCTACATGACGTCCAAATTTCTACCGTTTCTCACCAGTGTTAGGGACAACAAGCGGTAGTTATAAAAGCCAATACCAAAACCTAACAGTATGTCCATAACAAGACATACCGTACCGACGTCAAATAAACTGGGATCAGGGTACAAGGACGAAGAAGTTACCTTTTACAGAAATTGTGTGGTTTTTCTTATATAATATGCTCATTGCGCAGCTGCAGAATAAGGTGAAAAACTTAGTACAAAGTTGGCAGCTCAGGAACGATGCCTTTGATATTGCAGAAGAAAAGTAAACTTGCCAAACAAAAAAAAAATCAAAAATGTCTAACTTAACTGATCGACGGTATTTGTAAAAATATCTCATCGGGTGTTAAAGATGTAAGTCTGCAAAATTGTTAGGCATACGTCAGCTTGATGACGTAATCAAAAAACGAAAGACATGCCTAAATTCTTCGTGGTCAAACCGTCCTGTGTAGTTCAGTTGGAAGAGCAGTCGCCCGGATAGCGAAAGGTCGCGGGTTCAAGTCCCGTCTCAGCACTTATCCATGACAGAATTTTTTTCCATGTTTTTCGTTTTCTATTTTAAATTTGGTATCAATTTCAATCATAACTAAAATATGTTTATTCTTAAGTTGAGGCGAAAAACACAAGAAAAACTGATAATTAAATCAATTAGACTCTTTTTTATCAAAAATAATCACTGCTACGTCTCTGTGTTCTTTCTAGTTTCTTTGATTTTGGTATCCGCAGGGCTAGCAGTCACTCCGCGACACATCGCCCCATCTCTGGGGCACGGGGCACAATTAGGTGAAATAAAAAAAGAAACGGCTAATCCCTCGGCGGCCCACTAGATTGCTTTTGGCGCAATTCAAAGCTACGCCGAAAACTTTTTTAAAGACACAGAGAAGGATTTAAGCGAAATTGAAAACATTGAAAGTAATTTGTTTTATGTTGATTTATTGCCTAAGCGATCATATTAATGTAAAAGAACTGTCATTCAAAATGTAATAAGCGCCACCTACATACTGAAAGTTAAATATCTGAAAATGGCGCGAACTTTGTTAGGTGGGTATAACACTAGAGACTGTATAAGAAATAAGAAAATCCGAAGGCAAACTAGGTTACCTGACATAGTTCTGTTGAAAGAAAAAAGTGGCAGTGGACTGGCACACGTCTGCTGGAGGACAGACGGTAGATGGAATAAAAGGTGTTGGAGTGGAGACTGTGGACTGGGAGTAGGACTTGCAGACGTCAACCAACGAGATGTATTGGCAATATTAAGAAAGCGGTTCCGCGCCGCTTTACAACAACAATTTCCCTAGTTTTTTCCACTTCGTCTATCTTGTCCATCTTAAGCTAGTAGTAGTAGTAGTAAGTAGTTTTTTCTTGAAGAGATCGCTTGTAAAGTAATAAGATCACCCATTGCGTATTATCTTATTTGCATTAACTGTAGCGAAAAACCGAGAAATTTTGATGCGTCTATATAATCAGGTCGGTGTAATATGTTTAACTATTCTTTACATGTTGGTCACCCGTCATCTCAGCAATAACTTCTTTCTGCAATAATTATCATCTTCAACAGTATGTGTCTCTTTTTAGTGCAACAAGAAGGAAATAGTTTCTAGATATTATAATTAATGTAACACATTCAATTTTATGTTTATTCGTTATTATTAGGGTGCGAAATTATTATCCTACGAGACAGAGTACACAAAGGTTTTTGTAGTCATTTCTATACGTCCGAGTACGTGATAGGAGAGCTAAGCTAAATACCCGTACATACACCAGCGACTCCGCAACACGGATATCATTATTCATACTGTTTTTTCCCTTTAATTTCATCAAATTTATTTCACTCCAACAAATGGTCGATCATTAATACAGCATTTTACGGAATCCTATTATTTTGCACCGCATTTTATTTTTGTGCGTATTCCGCTGGTTTAATTTAATTCGTATTTTTAGAACAGTGAAATGATTTTATTGCTGCATAACCTTCATTAATATGCAGACTTACTGTTTTGTAATCCAATACATAATTATAGGTATTTACCTAATAATTAATTTTTACTCCCACTTGATTGATCCTAGGAACACATAAGGCAATTTATGAATGTACACAAAAACTTTTTGTAGGTAGATAAACAACAATCATTTGTAATGTTAGTATGGTTTTTATTGGAATGAAAACAATTACTATTACAGAAGCTACGTTTTAATTGTCCATTTTATCACTCTTATTTGTATTGAATAAACATGCTCACAATAAGATAAATAATTAAATTAATTAGTAACGTAGCGCAAATACGGTAAGTTTTAATTCAATAGTCATTGAAAGGAAAGTTTGTCGATCAAAAAGCGACCGAGCCGCATTCTTTTTAAGTTCCATTTTTCATTGAGGTAATGTTTTCGGAAGCTTACAAAATGAGATTCAGCGATGGCAAGCCCAAATAAACTTTTCCGTCTACGGCTTAGAGACTGATGTTGCTTACGGTTACAAGAGCAGAAGTTTTTGGAATCTGATCATAAGCTTTTAAAGGGAAATGTTGCATAGTGCGAAGAAAATAAGATCCGTTTTTCCGTATTGCTTTTTGAGGATATCCCTCCCCCCTCCGTACCTCAGACCCTTAGACAAATGACGTAGCATTTGTCCAAATGATGGCGCGGGCGGCGGAGAGAATGAATTTAAATTATCATTCAGTGGTACCAACATACTGCAACAGTGCCCAAAATTGAGATTGTGTGGGTTGTGGCTGAATTTTCTGAGGTGAAACTTACGAAACATGTTTAAATTACTTATTAACTGTATACTTTACATCAAGACTCGCTTAGGAACTCACTTAGAACATACTTAGGTATCATTTCTTTCATTATGGTTTATGTTAGTAGATATTTGTGTTAGTATTTCATAACTTAAAAATCACAATATTTTATTCACAAATTAAAGATTTATTGGTTATTTTAATGCTGACATAGTATTTGTATTATGAATTCGAAATAAAATACGTCATAACTTTATTTCAAAATTAGTTTTAACCAAGTTTGAAACTTTAGATATATTTCTTGTTTTTCAAATAAAAATAAAAGAACGCTCTGATTTTAAAAATCGAACAAAGATTAAGTTTGAACAATAAACTCGTAACAAACATTCCAAATATAAAAATAACTATAAAATGTCAGGCGTCTCTATCCGAAGTTCCTCGACGCTTGTTTGAATTCGATCTTGGATTCCTTTTAGGCGGCCTTTTTTGGTAGGAAATTGAGTAATGGTCGCGTCACAGATGGCATCATGGTAGATTGATAACGGGAACAGAGAGCGGTGCTATTGTGTCGAGCCACTTTATATGTGGATTTTGTACTGCTTCATAAAAAACACTTTTTCTCATGTGGAGTTTAGATTAATTCTCATAGCGCGTGTATGTTTTGTTTGGTTTTAGTTGTTGCCTTTGACAAGAGTCGTGTTTTCTCAGAAAGGCTTTGCAGTGATCATTGTTTATATTCATTATTATTATAGCATTTGGTCAACATTCTTCTCGAAAATTAACATAAACTGAATTGGTGAGAAATATTATTTCATTTAGTTTCACTAACATCAATATATATAGATTATCTATTTGAATTTATAGAAATAGTAGCAGCTAAATAAAACTTAAGTTTAGTAATTCTGCTTGCTTTAGAACCAGAGTAAAATGATATCCCTTTGTCAACGTAACACAAACATTTTGATTGCTTATAAGGTTAGTGAATTCGTAATTAAGATTATAGGTGTAGGCCATCGTATGCTATTGCTACCACTTACTACCACAGGCCCGTACCCGTATGTCTATTTGTCGTCCTTATTGTAAATAAGAAATAATTATAGATCTAACGTAAAATAATAAGTACCCGGATAATGAGCATTTCCAACAAAAAAGCTTTACTCGACATTTTTTCACGACAAAAACAACAAGGAGTTTGTATAGTTTCCACACCATCGAGTGCCAGTAACAAATGAGCATATACGATACACGTTTCCCAACTCTCCTCGCAGGAAAACAAACCGACGTGCAAACACAAAATATAGGCAGAACAGAAGGTAAGCTGATATATACTAAATACAAACACTTTGTTGCACAAATAGAAAAAAAAAGTCCACAGTACATAGTACAAATAATATGCGCTTAGCATTGTACAATCAGTGGCCTTTATGCTAAAAAGCAATCTCTTACAAGAAACCTACAGTAAGAGGAGACTGAAATAATAAAATAAAGTCGGTGCAAGGCTCAGGATCATAATTTATTTAAAACGTAATAATAACGATAAACATATAAGTAAGTTATATAATAACGATCATAATAGAATAAGTTAGGATACAAGAGAAAATTAACTACTATAAAAGTCAGTTAACAGCTGATACCATTATTTACAATACAAACTAAGGACAGGTGGTGATGAAATAATTCTTACATACATACGATCACGCTCGTAGTCCCAACAGGAGTGGTTCAGAGCCTTAGGTAACATTTCGTTAGACATAAAGCCACATCTGGCAGTATGGGTCATGAAGTGCGTGCAAAGAGTGACAGGTTGACTGCCTGTCGCCTACATAAAAGGGGCACCAAACCTAAAAAGTAACAATTCTTCAGTAAGCACACAAGTAAAGCCAACTACCAGGACACATGTTACACTCAAAATCATTCCAGCAGTCCGGGTATAATAATTCTTGGTAAATATTTTTTTAACTTGAACTTTAAATCTTTTCCATGTTCTAGATTTTCTAAAATCAACAGACAAGACCAGGTACTTTGCTTTTAAAAATGAGCGTCTGCACGGGCCTCACCACATGTACGGCATGCAACGTATATGGATTATGTATACGGATAGTGGACGCAGGGCTGTACTTATTTTATATAAAGCTAAAGAAAAATCAGTTGCGTGTCGTACGTGCAATGTGGCTGGTGTGTGCCAGTGGATGCCCACTATAATACCTACGTTTGCTTCTAACTCGAACGGACACTAGAAATCCTCTTTTTGAATTTCAGGCTAAATTGCTCACCTTCTCAAAAAAATCGGTGACGTGACCATCTTCGGTCACTAACTGTAGTCATGTCAAAAAAAACGTTTGCTTATCTTTTTCACAGTTTATCTGAATGACCCGGGACTAGAATTGTACGATAGAGTTGTCACTGAGTTAGGTAAGCCCGATATCTTACAGTGACATCTGCACACCGTGGTGATCGCGCTCAGACTATTTTCAGCAGCTCAGTGATTCCGTGTTAGTGAAAGATGTCAAATTTGTGCATATCTCGAGTACCTACCTACTTAAACATATCATTGAAGCTAGACTATGAAAACATTTAGCAAGTGATGTTATGGTAAGTGGAAGTAGAGTTAATACTTAATATGCAAAGGTAGATATTGCGGCAGAAAGTATAGTAGCCACACGCTTAATGAAGGAGGGCATTGGAATAGTTGGCACAATAATTCGATGACAATGTAGGCTAACCCTCATCGTCTCAAGATAGACAAAGAAATTAGTAGCCAAAATTTGTTCACACTGTACTGCTTAGTAACAGTAACCGTGAAAACGCAGTAGAGCACACGTGGTCTTAAGAAAGGATAAAGGAAACCTACCTAAAGGGGAATGCTCCTATGAACACTCGCCGGGGCACATCCTTCTGAAATCCCACTATTTTGTGGTGCGGTGTTCAAAAAAAACAATGGCCCCATGATGAAGACGTAGCCATTGTAAGCTACGAGCGTCTCATATTTCACGGCTTTGTGCGTCTTAGAGCACGATTAATACTAGATATCTCCATTTGCCTATACGATTGCGTGATGAAGCCTTTTTTGTTTCGGTGTTAACAACGGGTGTGGGTCGCGGTTTTAGTGTAGGTTCTGGTTTCCCTTTCCATTGTTATCTAGGTATTTGATTAGTTTGTTACAAGTAGATTAATAGGGTCTGTATATAGTCCACACAAGCCTATAAGACAGACTATTGTTATAATTAATCACCGTTTTAACGACATCTTTTATACTAATACAGCATTTGAATTCTCACACTCGAATAAGTTAGGATGTCACTTTTCATGTTTGCACGCTCGTGATGTTTTGCAAATATTGACAGCAAACTTTTGCTAAATGGCAGCTAACAAATCTTCATATTTTTTTCTTGGGAGACGCAATAGTGATTTTCAGTAATTTATCAAATTCATAACTACAAACCCAAAAATAATAAGAAGGCATAAGTTTTATATCCTAAGTTATATATAACTTACGCTCGTATGCTTCTGATGTGAATATTTTTGTGTGCAACATTTTAGTTCATAAAATTGTTTTCTACAAATAAAATCTTATATTTATTGCACGAATTATTTTATTTAAATCTAAAATAATTCCTATTTGCCGGGGGCCAGGATCTAGCACTGTGCCGTGAGGCCCAGTCACCTGTCGTAACCTTACTCTTAGTTAGACACTAAGATTGGATATAATTGTGAATCAGGAGGAGTATCACTCATTCATAACCTTGGGCAACCTCATACATACGAGAGCAGTTCAACATATTATGCAAATGCTTTTTAATAAAGAACATTTCATTTCAATTCAAAAATATAAATTGATAAATCCTTATTTATGATGAGCGAAAATTTCATGTTGTTGTTTTGTTCTAACGTGAATTTTTATGAAAACCCTCATTGGAGACATTTGATTTTTTCCCAGATTTCATAGATATATTATCGCCATTTATTTATAATGTCTCTCATGACACTATTGCCCTGTGTCATCATCGTCATAAGTTCAATTTTAGCACTAAGTAAGTTTAAGCTTTCAGGTGTAGTTTTATCAATATACAAACACTTTCCTGATGGACTTTAAAAAATCTTCACAAATAACCAAACCGTACTCTCCTCCTCACGAATAAACCTATTAACTGTTCAAATTACGTAGTAATATGAAGAATTAGAATTATGTATTTTATTTATAAAATGTCTCAAGAACCATCCATAGCGTCAGCTACCCTAATGCGGAGTGGAGTCATTAATGCTGGTGGAGAAGATAACTAGTGCAGGTAAGATCTGTAAGGTGCTTCTTCTTCAAAAGAAACCTTTTGAAGGACTTAGTGTTGAGACAAGGTGGGAACAAATAGTAGTGGGTATCAAAAGTTAGATTACTTACTCCATATAAGTGATTAATTGAATTTTATAGAGAAGTTACAAGATGAATGATTTTAAAAATGATCCAAATGTGCGGGAGTAATAACTGCTCAAAATTTACTGTAATTTTAATTTTATCGACATTATCTATTGACCTATAATGACGTTTTGAATTAATTTAAGCTGTGGAGTTTCTTCCACCGTTTTTCTCCGTCTCAGCATAATAATTATGAAAGTGAAATAATTATTTCATCCCCAAACGGTGGTAGGGTTTTGACGGTTTAAAAGTACTTAGCAATGTCCATATAAATAAAGAACATTTTCATTTTTTTTTCATTTTTGTGTACTGACAGAGAATCGTATTGCTTTACTTTGAAATATAAAAATGAATAAATAATAGAAGAAGAATAAAAAATCAAAAGGCAAAGAACAAAAAGTAAAAATGATTTTGGATTAAATAACAAACTCCGTTGTCGATTAATAAAGAATTTTTTATTTAATTACCTATATTTTTTGTAGTCACAAAAAATATAGGTAATTAAATAAAAAATTAAGAGTCCTCAATCATTCCGTGTTTTAATACTAAACAAGGCTCAGCCCCAAAGATTTCCATACTCACCTACTTCACAAAAGAGACATTATGCAAATAGAGTAAATTGAATTACTGAGTTAAATGTCGTATAAGATAAAAACGACGGCGCAATCTACAACCCAATGAGGAGCTTGTATTAACATATTCAAACCCCATTGAATATTTATATTATGTAGGATGCTTTCAGACAACCGGTGCCGGCTCTTTACTCAACCTTGTATCACTAATGGACACCACTATCTTTTCTCTCTATCTATCGAATGAAAAAATCGGATTAGCGGCCAAGTTTCCTTTCCTTGGCCTGATTACGAGGTAAAAAGAAAGGGAACAAACAAAGCTGTAACATTAGTGTTTATATACTCTGTGCTTAGTATACAATCTGGTTACTGAGAAATAAAAAAGGGGAATTAACAAACCGAGCAACTAAAAAATCCAGAATGAGCGACTAAAAGTACTAAATGGGCGATTGATCATTTGTTAGTCGCAAGTTAATGATTTTGTTGTCGACCACTTAGTATTTGCACAGGTTTAGGTTAGGTTACTATGCTGACCAGTTAATTACGATCAATAAATATAGGCATTAATATTTTTTTTATATAAAAAACCATTCTTAGAGCACGATTAATACCTGCTCCTTTTTTGAAGGCGGTTAAAAAAGTAAAGCGCGTTTTCAGGGCGTGAGTGGTGAGCTCAGGAAACTTGACACATTGACGATCAATGAAATACAAGTTTAATGGTGATTGTATAATAATTTTTACCACCTCTTCAATTGCCATAAATAATTCTGATGTAATACGCTTTTCACCAAACCTGCTCTTGACGAAAAAGCTTAACACCCATTAATAAAAAAAAATAAGATAAAGAAAATGTTTACTACCAGTAATTAGATAATTAACTTTTATTGTTTAAATATATTTGATTTGATTTTTATTTCTATTACTGCTATGAACTACATTAAATTGGCTTTCTAAAACCCACCTATTCAATGAAATTAAATTATAGATCTTTGCTGAGAATAATTACAAAAAGTAACACTTTTAGTTTCAGAAAACTGTGTCTTATAAGAAATATTGTATTAGATATAAAAACTTGTCTTATTAGAAGAAAAATCTCGCCAGTGGGGAAAAAAATATGCTAGTGGGCAAATCACTATGCCTTAATGACTAAATTTTTTATTTATGAATTTAAATACGTATATAACATAGAAACATGGAAAATAAAACAATATATTAGATCTTTTTGTTTCTTGTGGTCGTGGCACATATTTTTTTAAGAAATCGTTATAGAAATGTGCAAGTTGGAAAAATGAAAGTTATATTTACAAAAAAGAAAAATAACTTACCCATATAGGTAATACAGCAAACAGCTTCACTTAGTGTTGAATATCTAAAAAATAAAAATTATTTTTATCAGCTATGAAATTTTGATTAGAATCTTTCGCTGCAAAATATGTATTTTTGTAATAATATAAACCTTTCTATGAGCTACTTGCTACATTACTATCAGTAAATTCAAATAATGACTCCATCTACCCGTCATTAGACTTAAACTAAAATTTAATTACATGCACTTTTAGAATGGAAACTTTAACCAACGATAATGTTTGTTTAAAATGTAATGTACAAATAAAAGGAGTAGAATTGAAATCTATGGAAACAACCACTTTCTTAGGAGTAATGTTAGACTCCAAATTGCAATAGGGTCAACATATTGTAATTTTAAAACTTTCGGATAAACTGAGTTCTGTGGCATACGCAGTTAAAACTATTAGGCAGCTAACGGATGTAGATACGGTTAGAATGGTTTATTTTAGTTATTTTCACAGTATAATGTCATATGGAATTCTTCTCTGGGGGAGTGCTGCAGATATTAACACCATCTTTGTTCGGCAAAACCGGACTGTTAGAGCAATTTATCAACTGGGTCCGCTTGACTCCCTCAGAGAAAAGTTCAAGAAGTTAAATATTCTGACTGTGTCATCACAATATATAGTGGAAAACTTACTAAAAAAATATTATGATTTTTTCTGAGAAATTTCGTACGCATATATGTCAATACTAGGAAGAAACATACGATATGGCTGTATATAAAACTCGTCTCCACAGAATAAACAATTCGTTTGTGGGTCAATGTACACGTTTTCACAATAAGTTTCCGAAGAATATTAAATATTTGCCTACTAATAAATAACAAAAACTGTAAAAATTAAATTATATTAAAATGCTTATTACAAGATAAATGATTATTTAAATTATCCAAATGCGTGGAAGTCAAACCTGGCCAAAATTTACGCATTTAAAATTGTAATTTCTTCATATTGATATATGTATCTAGTGACTGTAACGATATTTTATTTTATTTTTACAATGTTTGGAAAACTTACAGCTGCTTGAGTATCTATATTAAAATAAATGTATTAAAGTAAAGCCAATTACAAGTTTTCACATATAGAATTAAAAATGAAGTAACATATATCTATAAAGAGAGAGAAAAATAATCGATGCTTATAAGTCGAAGAACATACCACTATACAATTTCTTAAATTTAGTTTTTGAGGTACAAAATAAATCTATGTCTATATCGCCACTAATCTTATTGTACAGTTTGGAAGCTCAGATTGTAAATGTATTCGACCTGTATCTTGTCGAGGACAACGGCACATGTAATAATTTCGAGTGACGGGTTGTTTTTGAAGGTGCATTGATATTAAACAAACTTAACAGCTCAGGAGAGTCTACGTCGCCCTGAAAGATCTTGAGAACAAATATCAAGTCAGACATTTCCCTTCGCTTTTGCAAAGGTAGAAAATGAAAATGCCTGCAGCGTTCAGTATATCCTGCGAAATTTCTACGACACTTATATTGTAAATGGCGAAGAAACTTTTTTTGTACAGCCTCTAGGCGTGAAATATACACATTATACATAGGGTTCCACACTTGTGATGCATATTCTAGGTGACTACGCACGAAAGCACAATATAAAATTTTAATCGTTTTTAAACTATTAAACTCGGACGACATACGAAAAACAAAACCGAGGGCTTTTCTAGCTTTAGTTGTGATGTAATCTATGTGACTATCGAAAAGTAACTTAGAGTCAAAAATTATTCCAAGATCCCGCATAGTGTTGACCCTTGACAAACTGATGCCATCTATGTAGTAATCAAAAGTTATAGTATGTGGTTTTCTACTGTAAGAGCATATATAACATTTAGAAATGTTAAGGTTAAGTCTGTTAATCTCACAATATCTAATAAAACTCTGTAGATCATCCTGAAGCTTATGACAATCTAAATGAGAGGTGATGGGAAGTAGTATTTTCATATCGTCAGCATATAGGAGAATTTTACTATGCTTAAAATATAAGGAAATGTCATTAATAAATATTGCAAACAATAGAGGCCCTAGAAGAGAGCCCTGTGGTACCCCCGAGGGAATAAATAATGTAGCTGACGTATAGCCGTTTAAAACCACTGTTTGGCATCTATTATGCACATACGACTTAAACCACCGAAAAAGGTCACCGTGTACACCCACAAGTTTGAGCTTCTGCAGTAGCACAGCATGATTAATTTTATCGAAGCACTTACTATAGTCGGTGTAAACGACGTCCACCTGTACGCTAGAAGACATATGCGCAGTAATGAAGTCATGACAAAGTAATAAATTTGATGTAGTCGACTTACCATTTAAGAAACCATGCTGGGATTCATCAAAGATGTGTTTCAAAGAATAGTACATTTGCTGGTATACAATTTTTTCAAATACCTTTGCGAAGATACATAATTTGGAAATAGGTCTATAATTTTCCACGTTATTTTTAGGTCCATTTTTATGTATTGGAGTAACCAGAGCCGACTTCCATATAGATGGAACTAATCCACAGTTGATAGAATACCGATACAAAAACGCAAGAGGAGTCGCTAGATTGCTTGCACAGTTAACTATGAATATTGGAGGAATATTATCAGAACCTGCGGATTTGTTAATATCTAATCTCCGCAAAGCATTTGAAAGTTCATCTTTGTTTATGTGTATTGTGTTCAGATCAGTAGATGTTTGAGGTTCGGGAGACATGAAAGAATTTGTGCTGACGTTTTCTGGCTGAAATGTTGAATGAAAGTAATCTGCGAATAAGTTACAGACATCATGAGCAGATGCCGATATACGATCCTTATAAGTCATTTTTGTTGGATATGTGTTATGTTCTCGTTTGCGTTTTATATAAGTCCAAAAACGTTTTGGATTGTTTTTAATATCATTTTCAGTGTCAGAAATATACTTAGAATGACATTCCTGTTCAACTATTTTTGCACGATTTCTTAACGTTTGGAATGATAAATAATCGTATAAATTTTTATATTTTAAGTATTTGATACGATATTTATCCTTTTCTTTTAAAAATTTAATTAGAGCAGCACTGAACCACGGGGGGTAGCGAGAACCAGTCGAGGATTTTTTGAGTGGAATGTGCTTGTCGCGTAAGGCATATAATAGATTATAAAATTTATCGATACACTCTTCCAAAGAAAGTTCTGAGAAAAACTTCGACCAGTTAATATTGCCAAGTTCGCTGTTAATAGCAGCGTAATCAGCTTTTTTAAATAAATAAATTCTTCTAGGAGCAATTTTTATAGGAGCAATATTGTGAAATCATTACAAAATTGTAAGCTGTGGAGCTTCTTTCGCTTTCTTCTTCTCCATCTCAGCATCAAAATAATTATTTGATTAAAATAATTATTTCGTCCTGAAATGGTGGTAGGACTTTTGAAGATTTAAAAGTACTAAGCAAAGTTAAGTAAAGAGGTTTTTCATATTTTTTTTTCAATAATATAAGTATGACAACTATGACATAGCCACTTGTATTATGACGTCTTTTTATTTATACTATTACATGGCTCTTAATAATTCAATAGCTTACCTACTAATTTAAAATGCTTTGATATTGTCACTATCGTATAAGTACTAGCGATAAACTATTAGTTAATAATTGTAATGAAAATTATACCTATATTTAAAATAATATATTATTACTTGCTGGCTTAGCACTAACAGTAGGCAGGTACATCATTTATGCTGGGGCCGCACTTGCGCCTATCGTCACGAACCTTCGTGCTAGGACACGATACACGCAGATGTGACCGGCCGTTATCGGCTATCGTCACGAATATTCGGGTTGCTTGTGCGTTATCGGCCGGGAGGCGGTACGTCAGGGTTTTAGCGCGCTAACCTATCGCGCTGCGTGGTCAGACATGCGTTGTTCATTTCGAAGGTTGTTCTCCATTAGTTCAGACGCGTATGGGTGACTAACGTATACGATACAGCTGAGTTATTTTTTATAATAAATGCATTACGTAATTATTAGCACACAATTTAGAAATAAAGAAAGTGATTATGCATAGTTAAACGCAAAGAAGGATAATAATACTACGCAATTTACACGTCTGGAAATGATTTCGGCCATCTTGGATTATTGCACGATAGTTCGTGTAAATAAAGAAATGCCACATGCTTTATCGCGATAACTTTGCTCGGGCCGCACTTGCGCGTATCGTACTGTAGCATTGTTTATTTATCAATTTGTCAAAGTCAACATCGTCATCTGACAAGTGACATTACGTTCCGTTTCGCATTAAGTTTGACATTTAGGCAAAGTGATAAATTCTATACCCAGCGACTTATAAAAAAAAAAAAAAAAAAAAAAAAGAAATAGTTCAGACGAAAGTTTCTTGTCTTGATAAGTTGTATCATGTTTCAGTTCGATATTAGACCTTGGGGGTCTCTGTATAGAATTTTTGCACTTTGTTTTTGAATTGGGGCGCGTTAGAGCGTTTCCTATAGTCTCGTCATTATTTAGGTGACGTTAGGCTTACGGGGATCATATTAGTTGTTCAAAATTCATTCAAAGTAGTTATTCGCAAAGATTCGTATTGACAAGAATTTTTTCGTTCATTCGGATGTATGGACTCACTTTCCTTTGCCTCAGATGTTAAAAAAACCATAGGTAGGCCGACCAATCAGGGACGTTTGTTTTTGCTTGTCAGATTATTCATTCGCATTTCGAATTTTAAAATTCAAGGCTGAATTTATTTTTGAGGAACATTAAACATTTTCGTCATATTAACATATGCGAGGATTATATTAACGAAGGAGAACTATTTTCTAATTTGGAAGGAAGATAATTCCGTATTTACATAATATCCTGGAACGGATAAATAACCGTTAAGGAGTTAATAATTCACCCGAAAGGTAACTATAAAACTCTTATCGTTTTTCAATTATTCTGAAAGTTAAAAGTAAATTCTGTGATTGCCTTGATTTTGTGTTACAGTAAATTAGTAAATTCGGTTGTAAAAAAACCGCCTCATCTTGTAAAAATTGCCTGACTACCTACTAAGGTAATTATATTTTGTCAGGTTCGAAATTTTAGGCAATGAATGATCTATTTGTTTAAATTATGAATAATTTCACATCTCGAGATATCATATTCTAAGTACTGTTGGTCGGGTTTCGTAATTGCTCAAAGATTTGCCGTTGTTTTATATTAGTTTTTGGACAAGTTGTGGTTCCAACTCCCTCTTGGGGTTTTATAATAAGTAGTATAGCATTTATTGATGTTGTTTTATTATGACACATCTTCAGGGTCGTCGGTACGGGTTTAGAGACCCAAATTTCCATTACAAATATAGTCGGCGGGTATAGAAACCTGCGCAGAACCAGAGTTTGGAGTTGTGAGATCAATTTGGAAAAGTGACCGGTGAACTACAATATATAGAGAGAGCTAACTAGTGGCTGATCTATCAGAGCCAAGACACAACGCACTGATCCAGGTACACTACACTAACCAAACGGTAGCGGCTGACTGTCGAAGAGTTCTACAAATACTCTGCAGAAGGTTGTCTCATAACGCGTTTACTAATAATTTATACATAGTAATACCCAAATTCCACTCGTTAACGATCAGAGCAGACTCCAGGACCCTACCTTTCATTATTTTTATGGTTGTATTTTACTATTAGATATATAAGTTAGAAGGTCTAAATTGTGTAAAATCTAACTTGTGTAAACTAGGTATTTTCAAGGAAGAGAATTCTCACAGAGGTATATTATTTGGTATATGTAAATTGTAAGTAAATAACTTTTCTAGTGCAACAAACAGAATATTGTCCACCCTAAATAAACATTGTACTGCCAAACCATCAAATTGTTGTTTCACTTCATATATACCCATTTAGGAAAGGAAAATACAACCAGTTGAAATCCAGTATTACAGTACGAAGTATCGCCACGCATTACTTCGGGACGATAGGCGCAAGTGCAGCCCCAGCATTATTGAGCATTAAAATAAAAGCTTCTAATTTTCATTTATCAACTCACCAAAATATTACTATACGCACCATGTAACTTAGAAAGAAGTACTGTTTTAAGTATTACTTATTCCCTTCTTGACTCCAAAGCTTTACCATTTAATACTTGTAGCTTGTTAAATTAAAACACATTCATATAAGCAAGGAGCTGTCGGTACCTTACCACGCAAACTCGATGTAACGTTAATGCCTTCAGGCGATTCGCAATCAACGACTACGCGTGGTATATCGATGTTTTATTTTAGAACGTGGAAGTTATTCGAAAATAATTAAAGTATATTCTTGTGCGGTTTTTCTTTATTATTTATCTATATTAATAAGCAGTTAAGGTAATTAATATGTTAACCATTAATATTTATTAGGTTAGAAAGTTTTTTACTATCACTATAGCGAAAAAACTCTTTACACTAGTTGATTTAACTAATTAATTATTATGTAAATGGTGTTTTTCGAAGTATGACATAAAAGTATATTATCAATCATTTTGGAACCACGTCCCATTGATTCTTACTTAAAAATATTGTACTCAGTTGCTAAAAATATACAAATTGAAGCTCTGTCGTCACTATCCAATTATCTGTTTATTGGTATAAACTTTGACTTACAAGGCCCATGTAGTCCAATCCGTAAATTATGAATGAGTACTGTTCCGTCGTCCGTGCTCTATTTAATTTAATTACAAAAAAAAAACAATACTTGCGGTACATCAAAATCTCAATTAAAATCAAAACACCCTACCGAGAATTAGGCAGTGCTCACATAGGCTCATGAATAAATAAGCGAGTGTTTATGTAATGCCCGCGCGGGATTAAAATTCAAATATTCCGACAAGTCAATCTACAGCGCGCCGGGCGGGGCCGGCCCCCGCGCGGACAACGCGGGTATCCTGCAGGAGCACAGTATACGCGAAGTTATGAGAATCAAAAATATTTTCTTTTTTTAATAGTCTTTCACCTACATGAGTTATTTAACTGAGATAACAAGGATTTGTATTATACTCGTAATACAAATATCTCTCCTTCCCGGTATTTTAATTAAAGTTTTCTGATTTGTTATCATTTGCCAACCGTTTTTAATATTAAACTAGTGGTCGCCCGCTTCGCTCGCGTTAATATCAGTTATTATATATATAGCCTATATAATAGCCTTCCTCGATAAATGACCTATCCAACACAAACACAATTTTTCAATTTGAATCTGAAGTTCCTGAGATTAGCGCGTTCAACCAAATAAACAAACAAACTCTTCAGCATTATAATAATAATTATTAGTATAGATTGCATTGTTTGAAACGGTTGAACGTTTAAAGGGAAAACTCAAAAGGGCTGTCATGCATTCTACAACGAGTCAATTCCGACCCAACATTCATGAAACGCATTATTACTGGTGACGAGACGTGAATTTATGAATTTGACTTGCAATCTAGTCAACAAGCTTCGGAGTGGCGCCTTCCAACTGAACCGAAACCGAAAAAAACCACGCCAAAGTCGATCAAAAGTCAAAGTCATGTTGACTGTTTTTTTTTTTACTCGAAAAAAATAATAATTATATTTCATTCATAAAACACTACAGAGAACAAGAATACCTATAGAATTATTTTGATAAAGGTTATAGAAATTAGAGATATGAGAAAAACGTCTTTGGAACACATTGCACAAATGCATTTAGGTAACACCAGCGAGGTAACTAAGAAAATAAAAATAAAATACGATTCACAACTCCCAAGACTGGGTAGCAGCTACTATTTGTGGTGTAGACAGCTAAGGCGAGCCGATCTATAGGCGCACGAGTAGACAAGCAGAGGAGCTGTCTACTAGCTAGGCAGCAGCTCGCACTGTGTAAACTAGCCTTTAGACTTTGTTTCAATTCAGATTATATAATATTTCAATTCTATAAATATTGGCTTTGGCCTATCAATCAGTAAAATATTTTGTAGTAAGGAATACGAATAAACTAATAAATATTATTATTAATATTTCAACGTTAGATCGGTCACACTTTCAATAGTAGGTATTCATGCCAGTGGGAACGTATGTGCCTGGATAATACAGTATCTACTTACTCATGAGTACAGGAGAACTTTGATAAGATATCTGATCAGTACAATTGTTATATCAGTGCACATGCCATTATTATTGAAATAATTTTAGCTAATCATTTCAGTCCGTGGTATATAATAAAAATAATACTGACGAAGCCTACTCCATTAATTTTTAGTTTGGAATTAGTTTACTTACCATTAAATTATACCGCTAATGGAAAATAATACATAATGATATTAATAATTTTGGATACATTTGGTACCACGATACACAGGACAATAATTTTTTGTCGCTATAATTACAAATTTGACTTTAAAATCATATAAATCCTTTATACAAAACGCCTTAACTTTAAATTTATTAAAGAAATACACTTTTTATAAATTAACGTTGATAATTTAAATAACTACCTAATAGTCAGTGTTAAATGTAGTTATATTATTAGTTATAAAATGTAATCCTAGAAACTTAATAATAAAGATACATAGGTACCTAAATATCCTATCATATCCTACGATGAAGACAAAACACCAAATCAATAAGAATTACCTACTGTATTTATCAAAAACATGCGATTAATTTTTTACCAAAACAATGTTAAAACTTTGCATATACTATATACGCTAAGCACATTCAATGCATTTGCATACGTTTCTAAACGGAGTACCCGTGACTGCGGGATTAATGTGGTGTTATCCGTCCTTTAGTGCTACATCTTGATAGAAATCACCATGATTTACTCTTTTGACCATAAGCTACTGAATTTTTATTGATAATATTATATGTTTAAAATTTATTAATTTGCAATTAAACGATTTACACAACATAGCCAAAATCAATATAGGTACATACCTAATTGTGTATTTACAATCGCCCGACTTACAAAGCCGTATGCAAATTACAAAAGGCCTCGCAATTAAAAGCCGACCGCTTTATTAACAAAAATTAAAACGTCAAAATCAAACACAAAAGACGCCATATTTGGTCGGCAAGCACGTAGTGGAACACGCATCGCTAACAGAAAATAAGGGACACACAGAAAGACAGGAAGGGCCCGTGCGAGCGGGACGGCAGCAAAACAGGCCCTTGACGAAAAGGGAAGGCGATAGTGACGCGATGATTGAACGCGCCACAAGAAAAATGATCACCCGTCAAGCAGCGACTGAGAGAAACTACCCCTAGCGGGTGCGAGCGGGAGGGAAGCTGTACTTGCGGCTAAGTGTAAGCGAAACGGATAATGCCAAAATAGGGGTGACGTACGGTGATGGATTATGCTTTTCTCTCTAAAGAAGGGAGGGGCTCACAGGTCGTTATGGAAAAAGCTGAGGGAAGTGGGGCCGACATGTGTCAGAGAAGTACCGATGGTGGCCTTAATTGATTTCTGTATAAAACTACGAATTAAGTTCTCACTTTAATTAGGTTTTTTGTATGCCAACTTTTTATATCGCAGCGATATCGCCAGAATACCTTACAAACTATTTATTTTATTTTAACTAATAATAATTTACACAGATCGCAACTTTTCATATGTAATAAAAAGCGAAACATTGTTCTCATAAATTTTCTTAAAAATTTGTCTGTTTGGAATTTTAATTACTAAACCATTATTGGAAAGTATTAATCTCTGTATTTAAAAGTATTTTATAGCACGAATAATACAAGTATCAAACAGAAGATTTTTAGTATGGATTGATTACCCCCTACCATAAATTTAAATTAATGAAAAGACTTACGATCCAATATAATAATAAAATATATTACGTAATAATTTTCCTGCAGAATGTATAAAATATTGCAAGTATCAGTGGATAAATACATATTAATGCGTAGTTACCACTGACACCCTCATATTAAATTTTTTAACAGAGGGCAGCCGAAATGCCACTAGCAGGGCATCCTTTGTCCAGTTTGAAGAGCGTTTATTGTTTTATGCCTTTGTTGTATGAAAATTTAAATCCTTAATTATTCATAGGATTGTTTTGCGAGACAATATTTTCACAATAGGCAGGGTTGCCGAGGGAGGTAATCGGTTTGATTAATAAATTGTCAAGTTGAATCCAGCGTTAGAATATAAATTGTTACCACAGATATTTCATCCCATTATTATGGCGGGATCCCGTTCATTGTTTTACGAAACGTCATATCTCATTCTGTCACCTGATTGTTTCGGTTCACAGGTTTCAATGGAGGTGTCTTCTACTTTAAGCCGGGAATTGTATTAATTTCATCGCTTGGAAACCGTGTTTAGATGCAGGGAACGGAGCGATTAGGTGTTGGTGACAAGACTAACATTATTGAATGAAGATATTCTTAAAATGTGATAAGACAGAGAAACTGAAGAAATGAGAAACAGTTCTCATTTCTTTAGGTTCAAGTTATGGAAGTTAATGTAATTAAAAGCAATGTGATTAAATTTAATAGGCCTAGTTTGTGTAAAAAAATATTTTTAAATCATTAAATTGCAATAAATACAAGGAAAGGCCAAAAACGTGTAATTAATTAAAATTAGCGTGAATATCAACATGGCTTGGTGTTACAATCCGTTACCGCTAAAACAAATTAATTTAGACAAGAAGAAGATGTAAAAACTTCGAAACAACGATTACGTTTTATTGCGCACCATTATATTTAATCATCGGCGATATTAATTTTTCATTTGGACAAATCGCTGAGAGCTCGCTACAAATGTCTTTTGGCTCTTGATTGATATTTTATACTTGAGTAAAGAATATCCTTTTTGTTGAATCGACATCTGGTATTTGAGTTTGTTTTCATCGCTTCAAGTGAAGTTATGGAAATATTTTGGAGACTTTTTATTTATTATTTCAAATCATTAATATAGATTATTCCAAAGTATTATATATTAGGCAATCATTAAGAATCGATTATATTTAACAAACATTGCGAGTATTTTTTTTCCCGCTCCTTAAATAATTATATAATAATATAATATAATATATATATATATTTCCACGCACACACCAATTATCTAGCCCGAAGTAAGTATCATTAAGAACTTGTGTTACGGATACTAGATAACGGACATTTTTTTTTTAATATACATAATAATTTTAGATATTTTTATAAATAAACTTAAATAAATGTATAAACAACCATGACTCGCAAACAAACATTCGTGTTCGTCACACAAACATTTGCCGCTACCAGGATTCGAACCCGGACCGCTTGATGTGAAGCCAGCTATACTGACCACTCCACCACGACGGCGTCGAAATTGATCCCACAAAAAAATTTTCATGTAAAATGTTATGCCAAGACCAGAATGTTCTCGTAATCAGATCTTATGTAGAGCCAAGCTTCTAACTCTACAAGCACTATCTTTACAAAATCTACACTTTAGTCAAAATGTGTGGCGTGGCCGACCGTCACATAGGCGTAAGATGAAAAATTTATTTCGCCACCGCTACATGGACGAAAGGTGAAAAATTTAATTGTTGTTTATTAATTTTCTGTTACACAACAGTTCTTGCGATAACGAAACGGCCAAGACACATATTCTGACTAAGGTGCAGAGTTTGTTATAGGGGCTTGTAGAGTTAGAAGATTGGCTCTACATAAGATCTGATTACTTTTTAACAGTGCGAGCCATGATTATCTTCTCGTCTCGGCAACATTTGACATGAACATGTTTTTGGTGGGATTTCGTCTTCTTGTCAGTTGCTTATTGCATTATTCTTTCTGGGGGGTAATTTACTGAAAATCCTGAATTTTTTATTATTATTTATAACAAGGTGATACGAAATACTGAAATATTTATCTAAATTTTCAGACCTCTAGACATCAAAATTTGCGAAAGTCACATACAAACTTCCACCTCCTAGTTTAAGGGGTTAGGTAAAAGGTCCAAGTTTTATATTTTTTGTTGTTGTTTGTGTACTAATACTAATTAACATACTAAATTCTAGCTTTCTAGAACATCAGGAAGTACAATAAGAATTTTGATGATCATCACATCAGTCAGTCGTTGACGAAATCGAGGTTTTTATATCAATAAAACCGAAATTAAAAGAGCCATGCAATTGAAACTTAATATGTTAGGTCTTTTATTGACATTATATTCCGAGAATTTTGTTTATCTGGTATAATCCAAACACAAGTTTTGAGGATTAAAAAACGACGGAGCACTTTAAGAAAAGGTAGGCAGTGGGTAGGCTTTTTAAAATTAAAATTATTTACCTTGGTCTTATTACTTTTAGTTATTATTTACCTTAGTATTGTTCCTATGTAAAGAAATGTCACGCTGTGAACTGATGTGTTTACACGAACTTAAAAGGTAATCATAAATGTAGTTAAATGGAAGCAAAACAGTTCCCAAACGTTTCCATATTCACATATCGTCTTTACACGCTGTTCAAAGCGTAAAATTACTGAACGTATTGTAAAATTGATTTACCGCGTTATTGTTTGAAAGTCTCACTGCACAACCGTCTCATTAACGATTCAGAAGAGCAAATTGTGCTACCTAATTACAAGTGAATGAGCAAAGACAATGCCGTATTTATGTTCAGCAATTTATCAAACAAAGACGCGATGTTTCGGCCGACCGCCGTACAAAACTCACAATGAAGAAGTACCTCAAAAATCAGACTTAGAATAACTATTATTGTGAATCTTGACAAATGGTGGCGCGACGAAACTATGACATAGCATCGCGCAAGGCTCAGTAAAACAAAAGAAACGCTTTAAAGAAATATAAAGAAACAATTGCCTTTTATGTATTTGGTAATGAGTTATGACTATACGTTAATATTCATGACGAATTTCATACATGTGGTGAAGATACGTCCAACTGAACTCTCCGACTGAACTAGGCTTGAAGAGGAAGCGTTGTCGGAACATATTAATGTTTTAATAAACTGTTCACTTCCTAATTATGTTTTGACACTCGTTTATCAGAATTGAATTGATGGAAGATAGATTTGCTTTACCTGTTTAGGTGATATAAGTGAAAACAGATAATTCATACCGTTTTGAATCAGACGGTAGTTTATCACGCGGAACTTTGTTGACACCTAAATCCATTATACATGAGTATGCGATTATTTTGATGGATTCCATGAGAGTATAACTATCAGAACTCCCCTAAAATCTCGAAATCGAACAAAGGGAACACGTGAGACTCCCTTCTCATCCGAGACTAATGTTCACCCCACGGAGGAAGGAGATGTAGAGAAAAATGCGTATTTATAGCAAATACTCGTACTCAAACAGTCCTACATTGTGTACGAGTCAAATAAATGAGTCTCATTTTTCGTGCTGTCAAAAAAATCTGAATGGGAAAGAAAACGCGGCGGCGAAAAAACGGCAGGCTGTAAGGTTTTTATTTCGTTTTTAATGTAATACTGATTTGGGATGTTTCAGATTAATTGCGTTTTACCTGAGAGGCGCAAGGGTGACGCGTCTGAAAGAGTTCGCGCGACGCTGATCGATTGCCGAGCACAGATTGAAAGGAGAAACGTGAAAGGTAATTATTCATTTGGCGACTAGAATAGAGCACTTTTGTACCTTTATCTTGGGTTCTTTTTTCTTGAGTTTTGCGCGAAATTTGCAAGTAAATGGATGAAGTGACACGGTGATTTGTTTGGTCGGACGCGTTCAGCTTCCCACGAATTCGATTCGCGATACTTGTGGCGCTATAGATATGGTAATTCTTCTCTGATGCAAAATCTGTCATTTTCAAATACTAAAAGTATAAAATAAAATAAAAGTTTATAATTCCATTTCATATTCTTTTTTTTGATAATAATAAATATTCGTGCTGTAAAATTGCTAACTAGATCAAGATGCCGTATTTTAAAAACTGTATTTCGTCTCGGTATAATTTTTGCAAAGCGCCCGAGGGAGCCCTGTAGAAACTGAACAATAACAGGTTTTTGAAAAATGTGAAACAAAAAAGAATTTGCATGCCGATCGCACAATAGCCGCCTCGAAAACCCGGAAGATTGCACAATGCCGGGCACATATGATCCTGACCTGATTTCACAAAATCCTCTCCGCTACTACACCTACTGCGCCTTTGTCTTAACGGCTTTTATGATTTATGCGACATTTCTTTGACGTTTTATGAGTCACGACTCATTTAAATACCACGTTATGCTTTGCACATTTCGAACGGTCGCCCATAGTGATTTTTTCGAATGGACCGCGCAACAGTCCTTAGCATTTGAAAGAACATTTGGTTACCAGATTAGGTTTCTATGTGACTACGTGAGTAAACAACGCAAGCTATACAGAATTATTCTTATTATAAAAATTTACATGTCAATAAAGACACGTCCTATATAGTCGTGCTGTTACGTAACCAAAGGCCGAAGATTGCGGGTTGGAAAAGGGCAAAAAGTTTAAAGCATCGAAATGAAGTCTTCAAGCGGGTTCGTTGTTACAAAATTACAGGCAGCTAGGCGGCGAAAACTGGCAAATTATAGTGTTGTACCGCAGACATTGGCCGCGGTTACGATAGAGATCGGCTGATTGTCCAACTATTGCGAAATAACCTTATTACGTCGCGTCGTCTATATTTTTCCCTGCTTTACTAAATATTTATTGGGTAGAAAATTTCTTGAAGAAGGACTTTGTTTACAAAAAGGACAACATAGGCTTTAGATCGATTCGCATAATCGTAATATCACGGTGTAATAAGGGTTTTATGGACTGTGGTAATACTTTGATGAAAAAACGCATCATTTTATATTAAAAACAAAGAAAATACAAAGATACAGGGAATGATATCGTGTTATTTTCTAATCTATGAATTCTATTTTTAACGATAAAATACTTCGCCTAAGTCCTTTGAAACCGGAAGTGTACCAATAACACGGGCTGCATTACCTCGCTGAATCGCGAGAATTTTTAACTATGTTTTCTATTTTTGTGCATTTGATGTATTTTAATTGACATAAAGAGAATTTAATATGATTTTACGAGCACTGACTCTGAAACTGAACTGAAAGAAAGATCTTTGCTTTGCTAGTATCCAGTACCTTAACATAATGCACAACTTTACATTCACCACTAAATGTAAAGATCAAATTTGTATTATTATCACCAAACAAATGAAGATTCGAAAAAGCTTCAAGCGAGCTGGACTTTATTATTCTCTAGTCACTATAAATAGTTAAGAATTAACCATAAGTGTAAGGACACAATCTAAAGTGGTATCACCCTGTTGTAATTCTTCCTTGGCGAGCCTTACTATCACTCGGTCCATTGGTTGGCTCTCCAAGTCTTGGTTACCACGAGGCACGTTTAACAGACGGGACGTGTCGGCATCTTGCGGCAAAAAGACTGGCCAGGCAAAACGATTACTTAAAATAATAAAGTGCGCTCTGGGAACATTGTAAATTGTAATAAAAATATATTGGCAATTGCTTAGGAAGTTGTTGCAGAACCAGTTTGTGTTGTTGTGGAATAAAATGGTTAATATTTTAGTGAGCCGTAGCAGTACTGTACCGAAAGATACAGTGGGATCGACATCAAATCATGTTTATATGAACTATATGATTTTAATGTGTATAGAAAATCACAATGCAAACCTAACTGCATGCAGCACTGACAAGAAAAAGCTTAAATTCGAGAACGAAACAAAGCTATAGTCAGAGACGATCCGAGGCAAATTGAATTTATTAATTGAAGATTAACTTACCTACTTGTACAATTAAGTTCACCTGGCATCATACGAAAATATCATAGAAGTCACTTCATTAAAATGAATACAACTTCATCTTTCGTTTTCTTGATTTTGACTTCCGACTTACGAGTACGTTTGAGTAAATTGCGTGTTTATTTTCATAAGTTCGATGACTACCAATTATTGAGTGGTTCAAAACGTCTCAATACCCAAGTAACGAGTTGCCCATTAATTCAAGGATGTATCGCGAGATAACTTTATTCTGGTAGCCGACTGCTTTGTATGCCGCCGTCCAAGCGTCCGTCATTACCCTGCGGCAAACTTATCCTTACTACCAGATCCTATAAAATAGGTCTTATGCCTTCAGTTTCACGGTCCTTTTCTCCCGAATATTTATGTTAGCACTTATAGCCCTCTCGCTTTTATCTTATTGGTCAACCATTACGCCTAAATTTAAACTCTTCATTATAATGCCACAGTGAGAAAACTTGCGATAACAGATGAGCTCGTGAATAAAATATAGGTAATGAATTTTGATAAAGGTGAGCGAAGTGGTCACAGGTTGATAAATTAAATATACTGAGTAAGAAACTAGTTCCGATAGCGACGACTATAATGAACGTGGTGACAGAGACATAGTTGATGGCTCTAATAGTAGTGATATTTATTAATATCAACTTCAAAAGAACTGTGATCAATACAAAAAGATATCGAAGAATCAGGTATACATACACACACAGTAACTAATACAGGTCAGATATTGTGAGTTGATTCTAAATATTTGAAATAGGATGGGTACAGGGGGAGCAAAATATTAAAACATACAAGGTGTTTGGTAAGTACATGGGGTATGAAGCCGGCACCTACCCATGCTAACATAGTCATATAAATACTATGGTGATATTGAAAATTCAAAATTGTAAAAATATTTTTTATTTTTCCATTCATTGTGTTTTTTTGATCGAACTATTTGTATGAAGAATATTTTTTTTTTACAATTTAATTCTTTGATATCACCATAGTATTTATAAGACTATGTTAGCATGGGTAGGTGCCGGCTTGATACCCCATGTAGCAAACACCTTGTATATCACCGACCCCATCTAAAAAGGAACAGGCAAATAAATAATTCTATCCATTTGAAAATCATTTTTAAAATGTTTAGTTGACGTTTTCTAGTGCCGCTGTAATTGTATATCATTATTATATTTCGTAAATATAAATAATAACATGTATCTACATAATATGAAATAAGCTTCGAAAAACAATTTCAACTGTCTACCTGACATCAATGATCCTTTTTTTATGCGTTCACTGTTTTTTGTAGTTAACTCATATGTATTATTTTCAGCGTCAAGTATAGGTATCATTTCAGTGAGATTGCAAATAAACTTGAAACATGTTCAAAGTGTACACTGTACAGGATTTTAAACGCCATTACGTAGGTACAAAACTATATAGCTTCATTACCTTTCAGAGTTGGCTCTCCAACAACTGTAATTTGTTGAGAGGCTATTTCAAGTCGGGTCTCGGGCGATTAGGATACTGCTCGATAATGCTGTTTACCTCGTTCAGGTTTATGTTTAGCTTTTAGCTGATCGTTGCAGTGACCCCTTGGACCAACCACACGGTTTGGACCCATCATCGTAAGAATGGATCAAAATGGCACGGGAATTACGAAGAAAAGTCAAGTTTTGTAACTTCGTCGATTTATTTTGCTGCTCTTTGTTTGAATTTAGAAATCCTTCTCATTCTTAATATTGATTGATATTGCAATTCGAAAAATTCCACTCGATAATTCTAGGCTAAATGAAAATTCAAGGTTTGTTTATTCCAATAGGTAAGTACACGTGTAATAAATTGTACAACTTTAAATCGTCAATTCAAAATCTTCCATTCGAAGAGGTCCTTGAATGGAGTAAGTTAGACATATAAAACTCAGGTAATTTTTATTATTTTTAGCTTGATCCATATTTTTTTAATAAGTCAAAGATAAAGATAGGGTTCCTCACAGCTGAAGGGCTTTTAAATTCAAATCAACATAAAAATCTGAATACTTATTTGATAGCCAAGGTCTTATTACTAAAAGGAGGAATACCATTATCAAAAAAAAATTATGCATTATAGTTTGGAATTTTTTGAAACAATTTGTATTGCTACTCTAACTCGTCTACTCGACACATCATTAAACTCTAATTACAAAACTACAATCGATACTTTCAGGACTAGAATCGATTACGGACAATCGATATCGCTCCCTCGAGAGGAGGCCGGGGGAACTTGTCTCTGCACCAGGCGTTGACTAATCGAGGCGCGTCCACGCGGAGTAAGACTGATGACTGCGAGGCTCGCCTATGCCTGTGCGGCCGGGCCCTCCTACCTACACAAACCGACATTATTTAAGAAATCAGCCCGCTCAAGCGGCAACAAAGGGAGTTTTTGCTATAGAAATTTGTATTACGTAAGATTTAATCCCGCATTATGACATAATTCAAATGTACGCATTGGGTGTAATTCGAGAAGTTCCGTTTTTAATGGCGCTGAAAAACTGTCTGTACTCGCGTAAATATTCATTACAATGAATATAATTATATTTATTTCACTCAACGTTCTAAGAACATTTGTATCGGTGGTATAGAGCATTTAGTGGACTCGAAGCAGATGGAAGCAACTTCCGTATTTAAGTATCTAATAAGCCTTTATTAAAGCCATCATACCTACACATAAAAACTGAAGCTTTAATAGATTGATTAATAAGCAAGTGGAGTTAATACATATCGATCACGAATATCAGCGGTGAGGTAATGGTGTTGTAAATGATTGACGTTTTAATCTATAATTTCCACTTAATAAGTGTATGCGAAACGCCCACTTACCTCAACCGTAAACGAAGAACCTGAACGGTAGACACAGCTTTATATCTTTCTCTCTTTTCTTGTTATAGGTCTGAAGCGAGAAGAAAACATCGAGAATCGAGATTTATCGATAAAATCGTGCAATTAACCTGGTCACGCGAAACAAACGAATTGACCGATGGCAATTTGCACAGCCGCGACTTAAAGGGAAAATTATGATTTAATATTGCATTTACGGTGTTATCACCTCATAAACTAATTTTGGACACAATTGAATGCGCCTGCTTTAATAACTACGTAATATTTTTACTTTTTATATTTAACATTTGGATACAAAAAAAAGGTTTTATCTTTTTTCATCGTACGCTAATTCCTTCAATGAGACTTTAGCTCATTCAATGCAGGCTACGCCATATGATTGGATTGTTGAAGACATTTTTAAAAAGATCAACGTCCTCATTTGTCAGTTGAATTAAAATTTTGATTTATACTGTCTTGCCGCACCACGTGTGACCTAGCTACAAAATAAGCGGCATGATAAAAGACTTCATACATTTAGCTTTGACAAAACAACAACGAGAATTCATTTAAACTGGCCGAAATCAGCTGCTTTAATTGGCCGCAAGATATTTCTCTGTCATACTTGTGGAGCTCACAGGGCATCTGTCAAACTTGCTCAGAGGAGAAACAAAATGCGAACGCATAGTACAGACGCCAATGTCTGGCCGAGCGGGCAGAGTGATGGCGAATGCGATCGATGGTGACAAATGAGTGTCGACACACGTACCGAAGCACTAACACGCAGTCGGCATGCGGTGCAATAACGAAACGCGATACGATTGCGTGCCATAGTACATGGTTGGGATACCCGCATGCCGCACAGAGGGTTCGGCCCCCTATTATTGGACGAAATTATTCACATGTTAGTTGACGTTCGATTATAATCTCGCTTCCTGGGAGTGATTTTGACTATTGTTTCTTATTTTGTTTTCGACTCAGGTCATTCTTCATAGGGTTGATGTCGTCATGCGTTATGTTTGCCATCATATAAATAATTATTCTTAATTTCATAATTATTAATTCAATCTGAATTCAAAATAACAACTTTTAATATGGAATAGGGTCACGTATTAATATATTTCCATTGTTCCAGAATTCCACACTATCCTTCCAAAGCACTATAGCAAGCCTCTAGTCATCACGTTTATTTATGTCAATCAATTACTTACTACGATGTTGCATTTCAGTAGTACTACTAAATGTAGATCAAAGTAAACTTGGTCCTTGTTTTTCCGAGACTAAACTAGAGGTATTGTGCTGGCGTTATTCGAATCACTACCAGATTGATGACCCATCCGATGTATCGGGTACCTATCAGTTTTATGTACCGACACTTACACCTAATGCTTTTAGAAATGCACCACATTAGTTCGTAAGGCGATTTACGCGTGGCTCCGCTTGTTCGACGACAAGCAAATCGTCTTTGGATTGGTTACTTAAACGATCATTCGAATGATTAATAAAACGATCGAGCTAATGTATCGAGGTATAAGCGAATTCATTAGGACTATCAGTTCTTAGGTTATTTGGCTTGATTGCCTTTGCACCTTCCATTCTTGTAGTGGGAATATAAAGAAATTCTATGTCCATAAATAGTTATTCCAGCGTAATAATTTATTTGACTTTAATAGACGTCCTTTGGAGTGTCTTATTTTATGTTTTAAACTAGCTTCCGCCCGCGACTTCGTCCGCGTGGACATTTGACCCCCTTAGGGGTGGAATTTCCAAAAATCCTTTCTTAGCGGATGCCTACGTCATAACATCTACCTTCATGCCAAATTTCAGCCCGATCCGTCTAGTGGTTTGAGTTGTGCGTTGATAGATCACTATGTCAGTCAGTCAGTCACCTTTGAGTTATATATATTTAGATTAGCACTTCGTGTCCAAGAATAACAATAAAATATACAATACCTATGGTCAGCATCACGGCTATCACTTTATTCTTTTACTATTAGCCGTGTGTAAAATGCCAAACACCTATTAGCTTGAATTTAACATTCTTATTCTTAACTTTATTTAGGGTCAGCGTCATTATGATTTCTTCTCTTAGGATGCTTCTCGATCAGCCGTCACATCAACTCATAAATTTTCACACATTCTAATTATCTTTTGTTCGGTCTTTTCGCAAAGTCGCAATTTACCAAAGCCTTCCTAAAATTTTAGGTAAGACTGACACAGGTCATATCATTATTTCTCTTTTTCGTAGGTCTAAGTAGAAAGTAACATTGACAGTGTGTATGTAAATAATTTGTCAGCACTCGAAAGGCAAAATCTCACGAAAAAATTCGTTTACGTTTGACTTAGTCACAGGTATAAATACTCGCTAGTTTTGTAAATAAAAACTGTTTTATATGCATTAATACTTTTATTATAATCAATATCTTTCACCAATCAAAGGTCAAAGTTTAGTCAGGACCAAACGTTAAAAAAAAGACACATGCAAGTGTCGGCGTAATATTTATAGATTCTGATTAATGACGTAGTACCGGGGACGTGCTACGTTTGGACGTGGTGATGGATGGTCTATCGAGTTATTAGATAATGGTGTTTCAATAGAATTAGAAGCTTTGTTCTTCTTGCCCTTGCGTTCGGGTCAAGCGTGTGGCGTGCTTTAGAAATTTATATTCGACCGTTGAAAAAGTAGTCTAAAAAACGGATACACGCTTCACGCGGTGCGTTAACTATTTGGTTCTGCGTACAGTCCGAAATAACCATAATAATTAATTTATTTCTTTTTTCATCTACATTCCGACTATATACAAAGTGTTCAAGTGTGTCTGTTGTCAGCTAAAGTTATTGTCGCTTTAAGTTTTAAGCGAATATTGATTTAAAACTATTAATAAAAGACGCTTTTATCGGTTTGAAATCTCAAAACTCTTTAGTACAGAATTCTCAAGAGATAGCTGCGTTAATGTTGGACTTGTTTGACTATAAATAATTAATTTGTATCGTATTAATAATCGCGGGAACATCTGTTATTGCAGGCGTGGTGCGATAATGAGTAGTGCAATAGCCTTGTGCTCTCTGGTAAAGCGAAGCGATAAATAATGGAATAAATGTAATGGCATTTTATTGTTGATATTTTTTAGAACGGAATTTACTTACAGGGTCATTATTTTTAGATAAACATTTACGATTTCTTTAATATTGTATGGGAGAGTAACTTAATATTGAACTGGATCTATATTGTACCAGTTTTGTAGTTTCTGAAAAAATATATTCATAGGTATATAATTCTTCTGTCGGCTTGTAATGTCACTTGAGGAGGAACTCAATGGCTGGACTGATTTTCAGGATTATTTTTGTTTGTTTTTTAAATGGATTTTATTGGTATTTTGATTAGATAGAAACTGTTTAAACTGGGTAACGTCTGTCGGGTGCTATATAAATATATATAAATCTGCTAGTAAATATATATAAATTTGATCTTTTTTAATTTGTATACAATACTCAAGAGCAATTTATCATATAAGCTTTAGCCCACGGCTCACGGATGTTGTTGGCTCATATTCTTTCAGAGATCTCACAGAAAAAATTTTCGCCTTAAAAAATACCAAGTTTACCAAATTTCATACAAATCTGTTGAAATGTTTTGGCGTGATTTTTGGACAAACATCTAAAATATATAAGATAAAAATATATCGAATGGCTATTACCAATATAATTTGCATGTAATTTGAATGTTATTAGTGACATTAATACTACATTAACATATCATTACAAGTAAACTAAAAAAGTATAATTGGTAGAAAAAAAATCATAAAAAAATAGATAGTTGAATTTTAAAGGACTTAAATCAACATTCAGTGAATCTGTAATAAATACTAGGAAATACTTTTAACTAATTAATTTGAAAGCCCGCGATTAGCTTCGCTGGTAATACAACAGTAACCTTATTAACAGATGCTAGTAATAATTAAAGAGGTGCATTGTCAATTTGGATCGAGGAGACGAAACATTTATTTATACCATTGTACAATTAACATACAGCCATAGGTACTCATCCGGTACCTGAGCTAAATAATACACTTGTTCATTTTCTTTCGAAACTTTAAGTTTGTAAAGTAAAATGAAACACAAACGACCTTATAAATCACATTCAAGCCTTTTAGAACCCTACTAAAAGCCCTTAAAGTCAAACAAAGACCGTTACAAATGGGGGCAGGTACTTTCATTTCACGTACGACTTAAAAGAAAGTGTTTACTGATTTAGCACCGCACCGCCACAAAACATCAAAACAAATGCATAGCGAAATTCCCTCAAAAATCGAATAGTGCAAAATTCGCGTGAATGCTAGCGAAAGTGTCCAGACAACATAAAAAGTTGAATACGCTTTTGCGTACGAGAAGAAACAATGAATTGTAACACAATACAATGACCACCTGCCGATTAGGACACATTTGAATATTATTCGCAAAGGTTTCGATTTCACTTCGAGTTCAGTTCTTTCTTGTATTTCGTGTTGTGAGTTCGGCTATGTGATACGGGCAGTGATAGTGATAGCATTTATTAATAATGTGGTCTCGTGCGGGTTGAAATATCCTGACCGAGACGCGGCGACTGCAACGGCGCGAGGAATTGAAGATTCATAAGTGAATGTTACTATTCTCACTTTACACCTATGATAAAAATATTTCAGGTACCTACTTTATCACATTATGGAAGTAAGAAAACAAGCCTAAATAAAACAAAAAAAACCTAAGACAAAAATTATTAATAAATAAAAAAATCGCCTTCTAAGCTAAAACCTCAGAAATAAAAATTAAAAATCTAAATACCACCTAGGTATCTTTTTGAGGTCGGCGCCAAGTGCCAACCTCGATATTAAGAATAAACATTGTCACTTGTCTTTAGCACCGATCTCAATAACTCATAGTTGGCACTTAGATTTTTAACTTTTATAATTAAGTTTTTAGTTTTGTAGTGCTAGTTAGTTTAGTATTTTTATTAAAAAATAATTTTAAACGAACAAGTTAGTACGCACTATTAGAGATAATTCAAATTAAAATGGGAACACATGACAAGCACCTGCTTTCGAATTTAAACGAATCATCAAAATCGGTACAGTGATTAAAAAGTTATGAGGATATAACACAAATAAAAAAACATACAATCAAATTGAGAACCTTCTCCTTCTTTTGAAGTCGGTTAAAAATTCAAAAGTAAACAAGATATGAAACTTAAAATTCAGTTGATGTTTCAAATATTCGTGCCGATCTTTCCAGCAATTTTTATTTATGTGAAATTGTGAAGTAAGGCTGCGCTTAGAAAGCATGATGTTATTTTTGCTGAGATTTTAACGAAAATATTTTTGTAAGACATAGGTGATAGATAATAATAGAGGTATAAGAAAGTTACCTTAAAACATTCTTAAAAACAAAGTCGGTATAATAAAAACTATTATAATCTGAGCCACCTAAAGGTGCTAAGTAACTTGCTAGTTGCTACAGAAAACTGGTTATATTTACTCACAAAGTCACTTGTATCAAAGGGTATATATTATGTCAATATCATTGATAAAAAAAACACGACAGAGTAGAAATAAATTACCCGAGAAATGTCGATACCTAATAAAATAAAAATAAAATTATCTACGTTTCGACACAATGATTTATCGCTTGGAGGAAGATGTCAACGAGGTATTTTTTTAAATTTGTGGCAACAGGTAAGCTCATATGAGGTATTATTTATAAGGTGTGTTGGTAATATCGTGGAATGCTGTAACCGCTACGGAACGTAGAGGGATTTTATCTACAGGATGTTTCAGACGGAAAATAGTTTTCACGGAAACGGTTTTGTAAATAAATGTAATACTGAAAAAAAAAAGTTTTTTTAAATTTTCTTTTCATAACACGTGGAGCTGTACAGGTTAGCCTTATGTTGAAGTTTTACAAGTTGCCATTTGATTTCTGACGTGATTTTTTTACGATTGCCATGTTTCGACAGTAGCCATACGTGCGTAGTAATCATAACGTGCTTTCCGAAGCACTGAGGAAAACAGAGTTAAAAATTTTTGGTCACCTATCCGAGTATCAAGCGCGCAGTTTGACACCGCATTCATCAAAATTGGATGAATGGCTATTACTGAGAAATACAAAAAACCGTTAGGTATATGTATTTTTACACTTGAATGAACGAAAATACACTGAAAAAACGTAAAGATTAAAAATAAATACTGTAGTAAATAACCCAGCATGTTTGTCAATATAGCACCTGCAAAGTTTGTAGCGTTTATTGCTAAAAAAAATTGGTCAAGTGTACTCTATGCCAAGTTACATAGAGATTTATAATTACCTAAGTCTTAGGTAAAAATACCGATATGATGTAACCGAGCCAAAAAGGTCCTTTGTTAGTGCAATGCTTTTTCAGTGTAGGACTTTATTTGATTTTCAATAGTTAAAAAATGTATATACTGCCTAGGCGTAATTTCTACAACATTAATATAACATGCATTATGTCACCGGAAAATAACAAGAACTGCAAATTTATTAATTTTCTAGGAAATTTATAAACTTTCGTAGGATTCTAAACGAGAGATAAATTGTATTATTTTACGCTCAAACTTGCGGATCTTGTTATCTTCCGGTGACACATATATAACAAAAATAGCTAAGTATAATAAATTTTAGTACATACCCCAGCATTTAGGTTAATCCCCGCAGAACAGAAACGATGCAGTTTTAACAATTACAGCAAATGAATCGCTCAATATAATCATAATAATTTCCTCATTGGAGGCAATTCACAAAAATTGCCCCAGCACACCCCGTAAGCCGAGAGTATGATATCAAGGTTAGGCTTAGCGGAACACTCCACATGTGGTCAACTTTAATAAAGCGCGACAGTAGATACACCCACCCCGCCCGTGCGACAAGGATGGATGTAAGAGCTTAGCGGCCATGTTGTATTATGGATGCCTATCATATTTTGGACCTGCTTGGACCGGATTATTTCTTTTTTCTCTTGCGCCTCCATCGCTGGAACCGGTCTCGGGGCGACGACCATTTATTGTAGATTAAAGAGCCTTGTTGTCTTAATTTTAAGCCACGGTTTAATTTATGATCACGTATTAATGTGGAGTCTCCGCCATTTTTTCCATAAGATAGATACGTCATTGATTTCTTTATTTGTACTCAGCGGCTTATTAATTCCGACGCTAGTGCCGACTAATATTTTTGTACTTAACTTAATGATTTGGCAATTAAATTAAATTGTTCTCGTTTTGGTAGCTAAATTGAAATTTACAGCGATGATTTTAAGCGTTTCGTCGTCGCCTTCGAGTTACATCGTAAATTTATCATACGCACGTTGGGAGGGTTCGCTTATATTAGATACCTACCTATTGTTTATTAATAACGCATTATCAATCAACAGCTAATTTAATGTTTATATCTTGTTAGTTTTCAATTTATGTAGCCTTCTCATTTGGCAAAGAGTTATGTCCTGCAATCAATCACAAAAGTTGCTTTGACAGTTGAATTTTTCAATAACCCCTTTTACCATTCTCAACACTTTTTAATGCATATATAATTGCAATTCGCGACAGATACTTAAACTAAAACAAAGCCAGGGGTACTCAACCTGATCGTCATCCACGGTGAGCTATTAATCATAAATATTCTGTACAAAAACAAAAGCGAAACGGCCAAGTGCAAACTCCCATGTCCGAGTGAAAAAAATGACAGTACGCTCGAGCAAACCGAAAGGACGCCAGCGCAAAAAGCGCTACCGGTGAAAAAATATGATTTATGGCTTGAAAAATGTGGAAACACACGCAAAAAGGGAGAACGGTGAAAGCGTGGCGTTTCCACTAGACAAATTTATTAATCCTATCGGCTGGACGGTTTTATTTGTATTGTATCGACTTTCTATTTTTTCATTGCTTAATGCGAAATAGAATAGGTAAGCGATTTGATTGTTTTCGGTAGATCATGAGTGTTTAATCGCATACCTCATTTGGTTTAAAGTTATGTTGGAAAATTGTATCTGTTTATTGAATAATCTAACTTCTCAATTTGATTAACTATCTTCTTCTACTGTTTTATATAATAAACTAGCTGCCCGGCCACGCGTTGCTGTGGTAATTTCATACTACTGACCTGTAACATTGTATCTGCAGTAAAAAAAAATGACTACTTATCAAGATAAAAACTATCCTATCTCTCAAGTTGGATCAAACTGCACACGGTGTACAAATTTGATTGAAATCGGTTAAGTGGTTTAGGAGTCCATTGAGGACAAACATTGTGACACGAGATTTATATATATTAGATATTGCATATCCTTGTTATTAGGAGTCATGTCTAAAAATACTCTCGACGCCCAGCCTTATTCACATAATAATTAACATTCACGGCTTCTTATGAGTTTGTATGTAGATATACGTTATTACACAAGTCTGAATTATCAATTAATTGACTGAGCACAGGCCCTCTTTAGTTGGGTGCTGCTCTAATTGCATTGATTAAGTGCTCGTGTCTGTCAAATGGCGAAAGATTTGCCAACGATATCAATATCGGGCTCCCATCGTAACTACCTATAACATAAAAATATAGACATATTCGGTGTCCGAAGAGGCAAAGGTCCGCACGGAGACGCGTTTGTATGTTACGTGATGCGTACAAAAAGTTTGAACGGAAACTCATCGCGTTCCTTTTTCCATGTTCATTGCAGTGTGTGAGGCACCTAAGAATAAACAATCTATAATCTAATCTGTACGTGTCATTACCACCTATGATCAGGCAGCCACATATTAACACATACTCATTATTTGCACACGTATCTCTGACCGATCAGTGCCGGTACAAAATCAACAGGGACTCGGCCGGTGGCGATCGCGGTATGTAATTACGCCCCCATTCAATAATAAACCCTGCAATCTTAATAGAGTGCTAAGAATGTAGCGATCCCTGATACAATGGTAGCCTGCGAGGAATTGTTGTATCATCTCAGTTATTTAACATCTTTTTGATTGAGACTCTGCTTCCGTATTTACTTTTTTGATATATACTTATATAGTAACCCAAAATTTCATCTTCCCAAAAATTTAAATACTTAAATTTATCTGGAATTTCGAATAGCCGCCCTGGGGAGGTATAACCGTCTCAGAGAAGACTGTTAATAAGTAACATTTAGTGGTGTTTGGTTGGTTGCAGGTGTGTGACACCTTAGTTTTATAAGTGACCATTTATCATGGGACAGATGGTACTTGTTAAGCTCATCTGTTGTATAAAGTTCAATCATCCATTTATTAGACATCTAATAAAGGAATTCCACAGAATTTTATTAACATGTAATATAAAAGATACAACACGATTATCTCTGAGTCCCCCAGTTCGCACGATCTGCTCCAAAAAGTTATCTGCATGAAATTAACAACGCACTTGATTAAATCCCAACCCTATCAAAGTATACCTCCGCGTATCCGCGGATGTATATGTCCGCTGACGGATACAGGGGACTCGGCGGATCTTAGCCGGAAATTAAAACTAATAATTCAAAAAGTTTCCGCGCGACCGAGCCGCCGAGTCAGATTTATGTTTCAACCAGTCTTGTGAGTGTTTCATACTAAGTCCTAGATAGGGTTTAGCTGGAAGGTTTTCTGTTTGGATACTAATTAAATTGAATAGCTTAATATAATGAGATTTTTTTAAAAAATGTTTAAGAAATAATTAGCATAATTTTTAAAAATTGTAAAATTCTTATTGTCAAGCTAGCTTCGTTTAATACAACGTACAATAAAGTTATTTACTTGTAGTTATGCTTATAAAGTTTATTTTGTTAGGTGATTCCTAGTTTCATACTTAATTGTCAATTAAGGACATGGTTTTTTTATGTTCTTCACTGTGTTTCCCCAAAACATGACTTATCCTTAAAGCGCTTTGCAGTATTTTAAATTAATTGAACTGAATCTATATGGCCATAAACTAAATGTACTTGAATGACTATTTATTATTTAAGTATATAGAGCTCAAGCAGGGTAAAGATATTGAAAATAAATAATATTTGCTTAACTTGTTCCTTTTTTTTGTATTTAATATCTACAATTAAGATTTTTTTTTATTTAAACGTATAATATTCTGTATAATTTATTTGCATTTTTCGTAATTTATTTTCTCATAACTCCTAAGTAGTTCTTATTTGAGCATATAACATGTATTTCTACAGTAAAGAAAAAATATTTCCAAATTCCTCTTAATAAAAATAAGCTCTCTTCATATTTACTTATGTGTCACGAAACCAAATGTCTGCCGAAATTGAATTATTAAGCTATTTCAAACTTACATTTCTAGCAAATTTAAATAGGACTGTAAAATATTCTAACAAAGCACGTTAATGGTTGTAAAGTTTTCATCCATTGCCTGTTCGAAAATTTAGTGCAAAAAAGTTAGATATAGACAGACGTTAGTGGACTGAATCGTATTGACATTAGGTATAACGAGGGCCATACGTCGGCAGGCGCCTGACATCAATCCGAGGCCCCGTGGCGCAGGGCGAATGTATCAATGCAAGACTTGCAGCAAACCTGCATTAGTACTGTTTCTTGACTAATTCGCTTACTTTTCCATCGTAAGCACTTATGAGTTAAAAATGATATAACGTAGCCAAGTATAATAGTTCTTAATTCCACCAAAAATAATTTTGGAATGAAAACTTTTTATACAACGTGTAATAGAATTAACGCACACCCTGAAATTAGTTTGTTTCTAATATAGGTACAAATTAATCAATTTCATTAATTTGTATTTTAAAATAGGTCGTTCTGATGTCCATGTAGATTTTTGTTTATATCATACTGTTTTTGTAAAGTAAGCTTTAATGCTATTACATAAAACTCAATACAAGTTGCAAAATTATTTAAAGTACTGAATTATTTACTAGTTCTGGGTATTTTTTTGTACAAATTATTACTTTTATCATTGTTTCGATTCAGAAGCTTGTAAGTAGTGCAAGATATGCTGTTGAATATAATTAGGCGTGCTTATTTTTTATAATGAAAATTATTTTGGTACAAGACTATGCAGTCAAATATTATAAGTCATTGTCAAATATTATTGTGCGTATTACTACAAAGCAATTAAAATTTGACATAAATTGCAATTAAAGAAATTTAAATTACGTAAATACGGCAAAATAGAACATATGTAAGTCCATAAATGTATTACCTACGTCGTATTATTCACCAAATTATTTATACGATTATTATATTTTGCTGGCTATTTATCAATAATTTTAAACTAAAAACAAATATAACTGACTATGATACATATTAAATTTACTACACAATAATTCTGTTACAGTAAGAATACAGATTAAACCAACTTTTCAAATACCTAGGTATACTTATTTACTCACTACATATAGGCTTTTGTTTCTTTTCTTAATAAATTATTCGAAAGTGGGTCAAAGAAATATTCTCAGATTTATTTATAGGTACATAAGAAAATATTTAAAAAATACTACTTTTTTCATAATTGAAAGATGACAAGTTCAACTTTACTAAACATTATATAATATTTGTTATAAAATAAGATGTAAGAGTTATTTTTTTTTTAATTTCGAAACATTCAAATCACGGGTCTTTGATTCAAATACACCAAAACAATACCAAAAGCGTATTAATAATACAAAGTACACACATAACAGACACCGCAAATAAATAAACGCGTCCATCTTGACCAGTACCAGAAAAAATATCAAGAATTCTTACCTAAGACTCGATAGCTAATCTCGCTCGTCCGAAGATATTTCCGGCGTGGGAGTGGCCGTAGGTAGGGTCCCTGTTTATTATTTAGAATGTGTAGCGGCGGGGAGACGCGAGTTGATGCTCGCTCCAAGTGGAAATCTTTTGGGATTACACTGCCGTCAACCGGAGGCGGCCTGTGGTGCACTGGGCGAATGAACTTAAAATTATAATCTTGGGATTTTTCGCAACATAAATATTTTCGTTACAATGCCTTCTTCATATATTCTTTATTCTACACGTAGGTACCTATACACAAAAAAAAATATAGGTAACACACATGCTGCTTGTGTTATGGAGTATTGCTGCCATCTTTGGGACGGATCAGCAAAATACCAGCTCGCAGCTTTGGATTTGGCAGAAAAAGAGCTAAGTGAGGTATTGGTAACCCAACACTTACAGACGCCAAACTGTCAAGCCTCGATCACTGCCGAAAAGTGGCCAGTCTATCGGTATTCTACAGCATACACTTTGGAGAGTGTGCTATGGAATCACATTGGAGGCCCCTTTTCATAACCGGGACACAAGATGCAGGTTAAATTAACAACCTTATATTGTTGATATCCCAACCATCCGCACAAAATGAGTTACTCACTCTTTTATAATCTAAGGAGTGGAACTGTCTGCTGATGTCTTCCGAGATAACCATAACTTGGGTGCCTTCAAAGCGAGAGTGAATAGGCTACTTATATTTCTAGGTAAGTATGTAACATCGTTATCCGCATCTTCACTTTAGATCAGATCAGAGTATGCATAAATGTTTTTATATCATTACTAAAAAACATTAGAAGAAACATGAACAAACGTGAACTAATCTCGCTAAGAGATCTCTTCCGGACAACCCTAGCATTACTTTGTGCGTCTATATTGTGTTAACATCAAATAAACTATAAGAAAATTATATAAGTATGCATAATCTACTAACTAATTCTTAGAATATTCAGAGGTAAAAGTAATATTTAACAGACTTTGAAGTGTAGCAGATGATACAAAATAATGATTATGTTAAAAAAAAATTAAAACGCAGCAAGTTCAGGTCATAGTAAAGATTATTTTCTGCATTTTATTAGTCCCTCTAAAGCTTTACCTGTTCTCACTTAGCAATAAATATGAAGAAATTCATCTAATATGATACTAAAATACATAGTACATCACTAATAAAACCCCCATTGAATTCCATACGAGATTATTTTTTTTTTTTAATTTCGGTGCTCTGAGTTAATGTCAATAATTTCAAACATTTATAAATTTCGTGAGTATACTTTTAGTGACATAAAATATTCCACATCACTTCAATAGAGTATTTACAAAATTATTGAGTTTCTTAATGCTATATTTTCTTAAAACTTTGGTTTTGTGTTTTTGACAAATAAGAATCTATTCTTTAAAATATCTTCTTATTTATTTACCATTACGAATGTCAGATTATAATTAGAAATTACCAAAGATCTAATTGAGACATGTAGCTCGAAAAAGCTTTTCATAACACAGTTATGTAATCAAAACTGACAATCTCATTAATATCTTTTAAATATCCGATTCTCTCGGTGCATACTCAACGTTATCATCTCAACCGTGGCGCGCTATGATGTACGAGAAGGCGACGCCTGGCGAAACCTAAACCGAAGTAAAGCCTCCATCACGTCAAATGAATACTAAATCACGGTCGGCCATTTGAATTTCAATATCTATCTACCACGCCGTAGGCTACGCGCTTTGCTATTACTTCGGGGGTTTCATTGATCTGGCTGCGAAGTTTAGGCCTATATATAACTATAATTATTTTTGAAATTCTCAATTGCATTAATTATTTTAGCTGTAGAATATAACGTGAATTACTTGTAGAATTTTTTATAAGAGAAGACACGGATTAGCTACTCGAAAATGAGTGCTCGGGTTGAGGCTACCTTCACCTTACAGAAGACCGCAGACTTCTCTATGGGGTAGAGAATGGGGTAAGAGTTAGTTACATTAGTTAAAGTAGTACAAGTAGTTACATTACAGGATTTCAATTATTAAATTTATTCAATATCTCATTCCGATTTAAACTTATATTTTGTATTATATCTTTACATGGTTTTCCTTCTAACTTGCCAAATCAATGGTCTCAGCAATAAATTAATAGACGGAATCCAATCTTTTGTTCAGAATAAGATTCTCAGAACAAAATTGTAAGTACAAATACATTTATGTACATCCTCCGTAACTTAATTACACCTTTTGCCACTCAACATTTGTCCGAGTTCCCAAGAAGGAAAAAAAGGCTAAAGCACTTAATGAAACAATGCTAAACGAACTACCCCCGCATCGCCAGATACATATTCCGAGCACATTTATCAGTGGCAAAAAAGCCGGGAGCTGAATCGGCAAATATTTTTTCTGGACGATTAACGGAAACTTTCTCGAAATACCTATAGCATTACAATGTTCCCTTTGCTCTTCGCAAGCTTGTACTTACATTAATTTTGAACCCTATACCTTTGTATATAAGGGGGTTAAGAGAGGAAAATCTAATTCCACTATTGCGAAAATAATTCGGTTCGTCTTAGAAGGTTCACCGTGGGAACCGCCGCGTCGCATTGACCCCTCCGATGCTTAGACAAATGATTTCTAAGAGGAGCATTTTCTTCAAAATGTTTTTGCGTTTTCGCTTTTCCTGTGGAAATGGTTATCCTGGAGCGAATTAAGAAATCTTCTTTTAAAAATGTTTAGATGACTCACATAGAACTAGTTCGTTGGTATTGCTTTCTCTTGATATTGAACAGAGAGTCAACCCTTTTGATGTCTTTTAGGGTGATTACATTAAGATAAATGTTTTTAATTTACTTGTAATCAAACTTAGTTTAAGCTGAAAAGTTGAAAAAGTGTACTTAACGAAGTAAAAATGCTTAATCAATTTCCAGTATCTAAGCCTTCTAAAAAAAAAACAACTTTTAAAAACAGAACTTAGCGTGCTGGCTTACGTTGTCACCGACAATCTGTGGCTATCATTCCAACGCCAACCAAGAATTTTGGCAACTCGTTTCTTTGTCGCATAATCAAGAAATGGAATTCACTGCCAGAACACGTGTTCCCTCCTTCCTACAATCCTGGGTCATTCAAAAGAGGCGTGAAGAAGCACCTTGCAGGTCGGTAAGGCAAGGGTGGCTAGCGCAGCGGTTTATCTCTCGCGACAGCTATCTTCGCATATGGACTCTACTTCTGTTTACCGTCAGGTGGAATGGAGTAATTTGCTTGAACTTTTTATAAAAAAGCTATCTATTTATCTATTCTGTTTCTGTACCTACCTATTTACTTACTGATGTCGATAGATAGTAGATTTACTAAAGTCAATGTTGGCCGTGTGATCCCGGCAGAGTAGAATAGCATCACCCCAAATCCTCCAATGGGTGTCGTAGGAGGCGACTAATGGATCAGCTTTAGGGTATTGATCACGTAATACTCCGTCCACCAATCCACATTGGGCAAGCGTGGTGGACTACGGCCTAAACCTCCTTCGATAAGAAGGAGAGGCGTTCCAGCAGTGGACTAAATAAAAAAGGCTGCTTTGATGATGACTGAAGTTCATTTAATTACTAAAATTACCACTGTACTCGCATATTGATATGGTACGAAAAATATTATACATGACAGTAGGTATACACAGAATGGTGGTCATTGTTAACGCCTTTCCTCGTAGGCTGTTAGTTTTGAGGTAACAGATCGCCCGTTTATTTAATAATTTTACTTTTTTCAATATTACGAGATTGCAAACAAGCTTGAGGCCCACCTGGTGTTAAGTGATTACCGTCGCCCATAGACATATGGTGCTCCCAAATTGATGTTAAAAAATGTTTACAAACATTTTCTAACACTGATACCCATATTTCGTAACACGTGTTTGTGAGTAAATGTAGGTACTTACCGGTGTTAGAAAATGTTTATACCTACATTTACTCACAAACAAGTGTTACGAAATGTGGGTATCATCAGTGTTAGAAAATGTTTGTAAACATTTTTTAACATCAGGGAGCACCATTAGGCTTACTTTGCCGTATATTATATATTTATTCATATTTCTTATATTATCTGAACATACCCTTTATAAATTTTACATTTGCAATATTAGTTTCGACCACCAATACCCACATTACTTATTAATATTCCTACCCTTTCCATTATAAGCAAGTGTTGTTTACGGAGGGAGGCGTTGGGTCGACGGCGATTTTTCTCATAAACCTAACATGACAGTTCGGTACAGTGATTGATTGGTATGCCTCTGATCTGTTGGGGGCGAATTATAATGCGAAGGGTGGCTGTGTAGGAAAGCGACGACGGTTGGAAGACAACTGTTTGATACATGTCATGTGCACGCTGTTTTAGGTGACACAAAAAATAGCTTTTATTTTGATTAGGAATGTAGCAGACATTAGCATCGTGTTTATAGATTTTATATTGAAATCACGTCTCCTCTTAATCGTGTACAAAATCAAAATTCAAACTACAAATTTCTTTATTCATTTAGGTAAAATTTGTATGCTTAGAAAGTCAAATTTGGTGCCGATGATGATAATGATAAATTCTTGGTCGCTGTTACATTCATTCGAACTTACCGCTATTTCTACTGAATGCACTTTGATCTATAGATCAATGAGTCAGCTATGGTGATTCAATTTGACAATTTCGACTGAATCATCTATATTTGTAGAAAAGTATTTGATTTTCAAAAACAGATTTTACTTACTCACATGGTTCGTACGAACAGTATACGTAATAAGATTAAAATCACTGCTCCTTGTGATAAATAAATGTTCTAATGAACTTAGGTAACAGCTTGAGTACGTTGATAAACAGTTATCAAAATTAAAATATTTTAATTTTAACGTAAATGATTGATTCTGCTTTCCACACTATTTAAAGAAAATATTCTTATTCCTTCAGGAATTACAGTCCTATTTTTCGGAATATTCTGCCATGGGCTAAGATACTCAACAAAATAAACACGCACTTTCTAAATCCGTCCCATTTTCTAATTGGGTGCGCATTAAAGAGTTTAGTCAAACAAATTGCATTTTAAGCTTCTTCCAATTTTTCCCTCGCGTTCAGATGAAAATCTTCATTCGTCGGGGGCGTACTACCCTTGAAAAAAATATAAAAAGTATTATTAAAGAAGGAGACAGTTCGGGCCGCATTTGTAACTGTCGAGGACCCTATGATGAAAAATTAGTTCAGTTCTCTTGACAAAAGCGATCTGGACTAGCTGCATGCCGTGGTCCCTTTCTGTCTTATGCGTTAAAGACATGTAGAACGAGACGAGAATATGCGTTACCAATGGCAAATGACACAGATAGCTTAGGGATGACCGTAGGAGCGAACAGCAAGTTTTTGACAGGCCCCATTTATTGTGTATTGAATATCAATATAATTTCCGTGAGAGTCGATTTTTGTCGCATAGTGTGTGTGTCCCTCAAGGACGAAGTTGGGGTATACAGATTACGGCCAATAGCAAATATTGTCGGTGATTGATGAGGGCGCGACAGGCCCTCCGATCTGTCCGCTGCCCGCTGCTAGAGTCTTTTGTTTTTCTTATAAATATCAGCATACAGATTTGATTCACAGTAGTATGGCATAAAGTAGGGTTTGATTCCAAAAAAAAAACAAGCTTTGAATGTTACATAAATTTAATGTAACTGTGTTCTATATGAATTTCGATTTTTAACGAGTTTAGGGTTTAATGCCCTTTTATGTAGGCGACAGATTGGCAGCCTGTTTTGAGGCACTACGGTGTAGTGCCCCAAAACTACCATAGATGAGGCTATTTGTGTAACCAAATTGTACCGAAAGCTCTGCTCAATTTTGCGATTGTGAGAATGGTACTTCGTTTTTTTTGCAAAGGTTGAAAAATATTGCCCCACAATGACAAATTTAAAATACCTACAGTCACATTGCCTAATTTTGTAGAATTTCTCGTAAAATATTGCCAACAAAATGATGAAGTTTAAAACGTTTTCAGTGTTCCGTAAAATAAAGCAAGACGAAGGGTTCAGCGGGATAATCAATTATGTATGGCTAGGTGAAGCCACTGGAGCCGTTACCGGAATGGTCTCGCCATTACCAACTAATTCCTTGTCATTTGCCTGCGGCCGCTGCGACGGTCAACCGATTGTGTACTCGCTATGTACTGAGATTCTGTTGCTGTAAATCAGGGGTTCGAAACTTTGATTATATATTAAATTCTTTGATTATTATAAATATAATTTTTCAATATTAGTTTTCTTGAAATATGGCTTTTAATACTAGAAAAAATGCACTGAAAAAAATCGACTTGACGTGTAAGGCAAGTAGATTTTTTCTAGTATTAAAAATATTTACGAGTTTGTTAACGCAAAAATAAAATTATTCCATGTGGCTTCTATTTAAATTGTATATAATAATATAACCAAAGTACATGTACGTACTTACATAATGATACGTTATTGATGCGATTAATTCAGTGTACACAGTAGAAGAGGAAAGGGGACAAAGATTACAAATTCCTCTAAGCATTACATTATTAGTTTAATTATAATTGATTTAATCGAAAAAGTTTTCGAAATATCCCATTAAAATAATAAATGTGAGCCTTTGTCAGCAGCTTCGCGAACGTGGATATTATTGTTACATAAAACAGTTATTCTATAGGAATACATAAGCGGTATAGAAAGTATTAAATTTCTTAAGCCAGGCTGTAGCTAGTGCTCCCTGTGTACCAAATTTATTCAAATTCGTTGAATGAACCGTTGAATGGACTGACTTACAAATATTTAAACTTCCACATTCACAATACCTATTAGGTAGTAGCAAGTAGGACCTTTGACATAGAGATTAGGTAAAAAATTGCTAATATTTGAAAAAGATTCAATGAGACTTCGTGTCTGATTGAATCTTTTTTAAATTCAATTTATAAAATATAATAACATGAAAGAAAATACAAAATATATTATTTTAAACCTTTTTTTTTTTTTTTTTTTGAATACTATTGCAGATTGTCTCTGATGACATTTTCTGCGTCACCGGGTTTTAAGAAGGCGAAGACCTTGGGGGGTCCTCAAGCCTGTAGGTCGGACGTTCCTAGGGGATTACTGGGCAACCGAGCATCTCCCCCGTGGGGAGTCTCTCGACCGCCTAGCGTCCCTAGGGCGACCGTGTCGGTAGGGAGCGACATGCCCGAGGGTGCCTCTAAAGGCTCGGACCTCGGCTCGGGCACATCGTGTCGTGGTGGAGGCGGGGAAAAGCGCCCCGGATTATTTTAAACCTCGATATCAAATGTTTACCATCTCAGGTGCTGTTCCGTTATGTAAACTTGATTGGTAGATACCTAAAGCGGTCTGAGCTGGACTACCGGTGCTCATAACAACGGTCATTTAAGTTAAAATTTAGAACATAATATAAGTATATAAGGTTTTAAAAATTCAATTTTATAATTGAATTTTTTTATTGTTGTCTTAGGTTTTATTTGACGATATAAATATTCAATTAAAAGATAATTCAATACTAATTACGCCAACGAACATTTTAAAAAAAGAATTGGCCAAATTGGTCTAGGCGTTGTTGAGTTATGCGCTTACCAACACATTTTGCGATTCATTTTTATATTATAGATTTATATGTAGTTATTACAATATTTGATTGATTTACTATAAATACTCAAATTACAAATACATTTTTTTCCTTTGAATCTAGACGAAAGCTTAGATTTCTAAGAATTAATAATTAAAAAATGTTATAACCAAAACAGCAGTGACGTAACGCAGAAGAGCAAAGAAAAACAAATTACGATTTCTAAATATAAAATTACATCTTGAATGGGTAATAACAGTAACGGGTCGAGATAAAAAGTCAACATATAACAATGTTACCGAATACAAAATTCTTTACACATTCCGGTGTAAAAAATCGGATAGATTATTTCTTACCTAGCACTACTATCTATTAAACAATGAACTTGTGTATAGTTCATTATGTAAAATAGGGGCCATTCAATAATTACGTAAGACAATTTTTGGTAATTTACCCCTCCCCCATTATAATAAGAAAAAACACTTTTATAAGAAAAAAATAAGATATGGTTGACCCCATACGACGTAAAGTGATCGTCGACGACGATACCGATATTTTTTTAATATTATTCAGTATAAATTTAGAACCAAAAAATTAATAAATATTTTTGCTGGGAGCCCTAAATTGCTACCAAAAACCTTTTGTAAAGCAATATCCACGTAATCAAACTTTTCTCCCATTAGATGTAGTAGAGATAATATCTCATTCCACTAGCTACGATTATTACATAATATCTTTCGCTTCATATACTCATTTATTAGATAGACATGCCCACCGGTCTCGGATACTTTGACCTGGAGTATTTGAAAATGTATTCGCTTTAATCGACCACCGTTCTCTTAGGCAGGTAGATACTTACCATTTGTCGTCACTTTATATTTTTGTAATAAATTACAAAGGAAATTCAGCTTTTATTGTTATCAACACTACATTCACACTTGTAGATAGTAAACTCATTGTCTGACCTTACGATTATACTCTCACATAATATAAGAGTGAAAATAATTGTTTTAGTTGCATCCGTCGTACGTCATTTATCGGAAGGTTTGTTGAATACCTTACATGATATTACTCGATGTTGGTGTAAGACGATTGTGGCGATAATCGATTATGCACGGTAGGCCACGAATCGGACTCGCAGTTAGTTGGAATGGTCGCGCCATTAACGGATAATCCTGGACATTTCCTAGCGGCTTCTGACCACTATCACCCACACATTTAATATTTGCAATATCTCATATGACAGATAATATTAAAATAAACGATCACAAGAAGCATATTCGAATACAGTACTCGTTTAAAATTAACTTAACCAATAGTGTTTACATAAAGAGTTATACCCAAAAATATACCTGCTATATCCGAATACCTTGATTTAAATATTGCCCTCAACAAATATTCACTATTTCCAAAAACTCACAACAGAAACAAAAATAAGATAAATATCATGAGCACACATTGTGAGAATCCAGGTAATTAAAGCAGGAACCGAAACTCAAGGTTGAAAAATGTCTGAATAATATTATTTATCAGCGTCAACCGACGGCTTTTTTAGTAAGACGAATCTGTCACAGATTATCTCAGAACATTACTCATTCCTTTGCTGGAGGACCAATCTGACAGCTGACTTAACCCTTTTTAACCAATGACTATGTCATAGGCGCACGATGCACGATTCATGTTTGTTTTTTTTCAAGTGGTAAATACATACCATATTGAATTTTAAATATACGTTTTTATAGTCTTCTTAGCTATGCATCATTAAAAGTCGCATAATGTAAATGTCATAAAATTAAAAGTCTGAAATATTCTTAAAAGATCAATAATAAATACTTCATCATCATAACCCTTACATTGCTATACTGTAATGAATGTTAATGTATTTATGATTCAATTCTCAAAACATCTCTAATTCAATTCAAACACTTAATGACGGTAATAAAACCGAACTTCTTAATTTCAAACAAACATTCAAATAAAGAAAATAAACGAGCTCAATAATAAATCATTTGTGTAGCTATCAATAAAGCGGCTAAATCTTAACATCTCGGCTACATCTCAATTTCTTGTATTGGAAACAACAATAATATTTCCTGAAACAGGATATTTATTTAAAACAAGGCGTTGATAAAGTAATTTTCTTTTAACCTTAACCATGTCTTTATGGAGTGGTCATTACTTAGCAATGGTACACAGCCCGCTCTGAGCAATGGCTGCGTATTAATCAAAATGCCATATTTTGGTCCTGCTCTTTTTATGTGCCGTCTCCCTCGCACTAGTCACGGATATACCGTTTTTCTGTGTCGAGGCAGCACGTCACTACTTTATAAGAGCAACATCGAAAAGTAGACCCTATTTCTAAAGAAAGATGGGTAATTTTATTCTGCTTTATTATTTTATATAAAACCTTTTGATTTTGATTACTATACTCAGGTTCTGCAGTCTTACTCTCCTGAGACGAAATTCGGTCTTTTTTTCGACTCTCCGTCACGAAACCTTTTTTCGCTTTTTCAGAATGGACGTAGAGAAGCGTTTCTTCCTTCGTCCATTTCTTACGCATTATCTCGTAATCATTAGTTTCACCATTTCCTTGATAGAGTGGAAAGCTCTTAGACAACTCAATTAAGAAAATAATATTAAAGATTTTTTGCTTCAGTTCTATCATTAGCTTTGTTTTTTTGATACTCCTATAAGGTTGTATAAACATATTACACATTGTTGTATTATAACCTTTCGGAAGGTGTTCGGTGTTGCGTGGTTTCGACTTCAAACAAATAATTTACTCCACGGTGGGCAGGTCACCTAAAATTTTACTAACCTGAGTTGCTGCGTGCGAAATGCATATGAAAGTGCGTTCCAAAATGCACGTTAAACAGTTGGGTGGAGCAACTGTTTAACGCCATTTCCGAAATTACGGCAATTATTTCACTGATTCGCTTCGAGCATCGAGTCTGGTGCCATTATCGTGCTAAGCTTTTCAAGTTTTTATACTATAAAGGAAGGTCGATTCCCAGCCGTGGAATGTATATTGTGATGACGATAATTATGTAGGCCGTATATTCTGATAACGATAAGGGTCGGTATTTGGATGGGTGACCAAAATTTAACATACATGTATGACATCAAAATATAAGGTTTCTATTGACTTTTGAGTCGTTTCTGGTGCACGAGAAAGTCAAGGGGGGACCACTCCTGATTTTTAAACTCTATGATCTAAAGTTGAAATTTATTGAAGAAAATTTCAGGTTTGGATAGCTTATGTGCTTTGAACTGTCCCCAAGCATTCCTTTTGAAAGTCAAAACTGTGATTGTTTTTCTTTTTTCTCCGGATTATAGTCTCTATTCATTTAATAATTTTAAAAACACAAGAAAGCAATTAAGATCCAATAAAATTTCTCATTTATTTAAAAATTCACTAAAGCTTAGATTTGGAATAAAGAGCCTGTTTAATTACTAACTAATGTAATTGGTCGGCGCTAAGCCAATCAAGTATACATTAAAGGTGTATGGTTTTTTAACTGTAGGTATCTTTCAAATCTACTTACTAGTAAATTGTCACTACCATTATTACAAGGCAATACAATCTTAATTACGAAATAAGTATTTGTAGAGTACATTTCTTTTGTTGTGGTTTGGAAGAAATGTAACTGTGATTTGTGTGATAAATGTTTTGAATGATAGATGGGTAGCTCGTATCAATTTGTCAAATAAACATTATCTGTTCCGTAGTAATTTTCAGATTCGAATTTTTGTTCGAATTTACAAAACTATATTACATTATAACGTCATTAAGTGAAAACGATAGCCATTTTAAAAGAAAACATTGCCGAATTGTATTTATAACTACAGAAGTATCTCTACATATTATTGAAAATGGATTTTACTTAACCTCTGTATCTAATGTACTATCAACAACACAATAAACATAACGCACGAAGTTCCTAATTCCTGCAAATAGGATCTAGTTTGCAATGAAAGCAGCTGGCTTTTCGCGTTCCGTCTACGTATTTTTCACAAAATAACCGCACTTCCTGTCGCCGGTTGATACTGCGCTCAGCTGACATCTCATCTTTGTATACTTACAGGTGTATTTTATTCAAGAATGTTTCTAGAAAAGGAGTCTTGTGTATTGAAGTTATATCTGAATGCGATTTTTCGAGTCTTTTCGTATAAAAATCAATAGTTCACTTTGATATAAAGATGTATACAAGGCAAACTAAAATTATATACGTAATGGCTACTAAGTATTTCTCATCACATTGCTTACTGCATTCTTATGTAAAAGTATTTTAGAACATTTTCTTCATTATACGAGGATCTCTAACTATTGTATACCCTACTCATGTTCCAAGTTAAGATAAGATCGAAGATAGAAACAAGGAAACTTCAACAGCTTGTGTATTTTACTTCCACACCTACCACTAAACAAACTTAACTAAGGTTAACATAGAATTTATGCGAAGTATGCGTTACTATATATGATTGAATAAAAGAAACTGCTCTTTTTGGCACCTAATCGGCACTAGTCGCTAATGAGGTGGCATAAAGTGTAAGTTTGTGTTTAGTGGCAAAAGGTACAAATTATAGTTATTTGTTCAACAAGTGAGCAAAGTTATTTTTTGCTGTGAGTTCCAATATTAAATCACGAACCAGCGAAGACAAAAAAATTTGCTCTCGTGTGAAACATACCACTTTTCACCTCTCCAGCGAGAAAATTGTCATAGGTAAGAAAAACAAGACAATACTTTAATACATGTTTAACACTTTATTACTAATACCTTTAGAAGGAAAGTCAGTATCTTAACATTAATTACTCCATCACCATCTGAGTTTCGAACTCAGGACCTCTGAACTTAAAACGAACGAATCACCAGATCACATCCGTTCGATTCTGTAAAGATCTCACTTCTCACCTCGCATCTCAATTCGAATTTAGCTGTCAAATTTTATATCAAATGCTTTGTTTTGTTGAGTAAACTAAAAACGAAGTAAGCCATGGTAGTATATAACGACGTTCAATGTAATTTAGAAATCATATTGATTAAAAATATTCCTTTTATTGCGAAATATTCGTTTGCGTTTGACAGCTAAATTCAAAATTTGATGTGAGATGAGAAGTGAGATCCTTACAGAATTGCACAGGAGATGTGGTTAAATTCTTTTAATTCCCGAACAATTGTCCTGTTTACGTAAATTCTATTGAAAGAATACAAAGAAAATTTCTCAAAAGATTAAACTACAAATTTCAAAATTTGAATCTTTCTGGCATTGTTCCGCTGTCGACAAGGAGAGAACACAGTGAGTAAACTTTTCTTTTTAAAATTATTAAACGCTCATGTTGAATACCCGCACCTCTTAGGCGGCATTTTATTGAGAAGTCCGAGAGCCAACATGCGTGCTAAATCTACATTTGCTCTTCCACGTTGTAGAACTAACTACACAGGGAACCGATTCATCGTCAGGGCTATGTCAGCATATAACTCGAAGTATAGTGACATCGATATTTTTTATGAACAAACCTTCAAAATTTAAAAAACTCTTAAGTAATGTGCAGTATGAAATTTTTTCTTCTTTAGTTGTTTAGTGTGGTTATTATTCAGTTTTTTGTTTTTATTTAGATTTTGATTACCCAACCAAATTGTGTGTCAGGTGGAAACTTTTGTTGAAAATGTTTTTATAATAGTTTTATGTGATGTAAATGCTGTTTGTTTTCCAATATAAAAAAGGGACAGCATGCGACTTCAGTAACTAGTGAGAAAAATTAGCGGAAATAAAGATGCCATCGTGGTGGAGAGATCTGTAACACTGTCTAGACTTCGGGCGGTCCTGCGGTTCAAATCCTGGTAGTGGAAAATAGTTGTTTGATGAACATTTTTCATAAGTCACGCTTGTATATTTTGTCCGCTATAAACGAAGTAGTCTAGAATTGAATCACGAGCATAGGGAGTGAGTTTTATAATAGGAAGTTTTATTTTTATAAAGACTACTGAGCGCAGTGAGTGCATAGTATCGGATAGGTATCCGTAAAACACGTTTCTAATGATTCTTAATTTAGTCTAAAAAAATTGGCGTGAGCGAGGAAAAAAAAAGAGAAAGACAGGGTCTTCGCTAAGGATTGTATTTGATATTGTTTATATTTTAGTCAATATTTAAGGGTTGAATCTTGCTCTTAGAAAATAATTTATATAATACAAGCCTTTTAGTTCTAATACCCTCGTTGTTCCGTAATCTTTACGCCTCATATGACGTGACACTGTTTGTACTCAGGCCCCCTTGCTGATAAGAAACATACCCTAGCCTGTCAATTGTTTCCTTGCCGCGTGGGCGATGATTGCGTCTGTCGTAACGAGGGGCTATAGTCTCCCTGCTACGGGATTTACTGTAGTACTTCAACATATAAGTAGGTGGTAACAAATAATTATTACATTCGTATTTCCTGCTTAAAAATGTGGTAACCTTCTTTTTATATAATATACATATATCGGTGCAGCATCAGAGGTTTTACAACTTTTTTTTAAATATAACATAAACTAATATAATGTAATTCAGTATCAGTTTAAATTATGAAATTAATATGTAAATAGTAATGTAAACATAATTATTAAATAGAACGAAAATTTATGAAAATTATCCAGAGATCCATGCAGATTGCAAAAATTAAACACTGAAATTTAAAAGAGAAAACAAAATAAAATAATTTACTGCTTACATAAAAAATAAGTACAAATTAGTATTTTTAAAATTTTTCCCGTTATTCAAGACATTGTAAGTATGAAATTATTATTATATAAATATTAAAAGATTTTTTTATATCATTGTTACATACGACTGATGGAAATTTTATAATGTAAAATGTTTTTATTACGAATGTCCTAAAATTAAATGAATTAAAAGTCGTTGAATTTTTATACAGAAATTCCTATATCTAGGTAATCCTAATCGCTAGTGAAACTCCATCCATTTACACGAGCAAACTCTAACCATTATTTATTTCACGTACTCTGATAGATTAAATAACACATGGTATGTATTTCCACAGATCTGACACCTGAAAAGAAACACTCTCAGCACACGTGTCTTCCCAGCTGTCGTGTGTTGGCGACATAGGCGATGACTGGAAGTGTCGTGGCGATGGGACAGATATGCGAGATGGTAACACGTATATCAAAACGTAATGGAGAATGCTGCAATTTTGCCTGTGTTATTATTTAGCCTAAAATACAAAATCCGTATGAATAATGATTTCTTGTACTTTTATGGATTTTTTTTGGAAAAGCAACCTTCGCCAGTTCTTTAGAGACAGCGCGTGCTGGCTTAGATTCCAACGCGAACTAAGAAATTTGGCAACTAATTTCTATATTGTACAATCAAAAATGGAACTCAGACCTTGTCCTGAAGGGCGAATTTGCAGCAAATACTCTACGCGCGAACACACAATGGCGATCGGCAACGCTCAATACATTGGGTCCACAAGCTTCGTGCGAGTTTCAAATTCGCGGGTTGGCCTCAGTATGTGCTCGCGCGTAAAGATTCGCGGCGAATTTGCTCTTATGGACAAGGTCTTACTCCCTCCTTATATATCACACAATAAAAAAAATGGAGCTCAATGCCAGCACACTTAGTCCTGGATCATTCAAGAAAGGCGTGAAGAGGCACCTTGCAAGGCGAGGGTGGCTATTGGGGCACTTACATTATCTCTCGCACAAGCTTATATCTTTACATTTCGACTCTACTTCTGTTTACCATCAGATGATATGAGATCATATAAAAAAGGAAAGAAGAATTACAAACATACGCATGGCTTCCTGTCGGACCACTTCTATGAGTTCTTTCGCAGAATGACGTGTCATTTCATTTCACTAATGAAACTCCCCATAGTATAATTTAAATTTTAATCGCCATAGAAACAAAAAACTTACTAAGATTTTTTTTTAATTTAAGCGAAATAGGTGGAGGCAAAATTACATCATTCTTTGTGGTAGCTAAACAGTGAAAGATTTTTTGACTGTGAGAATCAAGCAAATTTATTTTTATTGACCAATGAAGGGCATCGAGAAATGTTGAAAAACCTATACTGGGAAGCTTCCTTCATTTCACCTATGGTGGTAAGTGATGATAAGGCTGATGGTTGAAGTGAACTTCACCTGGAACCCTTCACCATGGAGGCTGCATATCTTATCAGTAATTGCGGGAACATAATAATGCTTTCAACGGTACTGTTATGGCGGCAGACTTTAAAATAGTATCTAGTTTTTTTTGTTGACGCAGGTCAAATGCTTTTACGCATCGTCCCTGCGAGATGGTGCCAACCACAGGGGGTATGTGGGACTCGAGGTAGAGGCGTTCCCTCCATACCCACTAAACATCGTCCCCGGCCTGACCTTCAGTGCGCTTTTATGGCACGGCTCGGGATCTGCGCACCTGAGCGCAACTACACAGAAACTGTCCCAACGCTGCCCGTCTAGGCACTCCTTGCACCAATTGGTGGCCAGCAGCCACTCCTCCACCGACGGCTGCTCAACCTACGAGGACACCGGGAGCGTCCTCCTACGAGGACACCGGGAGCAGCCATCGGACCGCACCCGGGGGACTTTGGGCGCGGTCGTGGCGCTGAAAAGGGCCGTCCGGAACTAGCCGTGGTGAGAAAACAAATACATTTCAACAATGGCATGTGACTTCGAATGCCAAGGGGACACACTTGACATCAAAAGTCACACACCCGCCGAGAAAGTTTCCGCCACGAGGAGGCTTACGGACGTGGACCCCATCCGTAGTATGATACCTAGCCAGGTGGACTTCAAACATGCTGTAGCACAAACCAAACTAACCACAAATTTGTACTTCCCTACGGATTGCATCCAGGACGTCTGGAACACGGAGGCCCGTTAAAATTATCGAAACTGCCTTCTTCCTGCAACAGACCTTCAGTTATCATGATTGGAAGAGTGTTACCAATTACACCAAACAAAATGTCACGCTGGTATCCTCGATCTGACACAGAAGCTGCTTCGTAAATTTGATCGGCATTTAAGATGGGATCCGAACAAGGGTGTACATTTGCATAGAATAGGACGATACTCGTTTGTCAAATATTTGAGTGACAACCTATCAGATATAGTACAGGTGGATTCAATATTTTACATACTTACTTTTTAATTTAAATAAATAAAAAAGAACCATGAAACCACCTATATGAAGTTCTGTTTCTGAACTAGAACTCTGCTATTCTAGTCAGTATGGATAGCAGTTGTTTGAAGCAGATTGAGACAGCATTTCACATTAGCTCATTGCTTACAACTCTACAAGGACCAAGTTCGACCACTGTTCTGTTCGGAATACTGTTCTCTGGGCAGGGGCGCCTACAATACCACTTACTTCCCTTTGACAGCGTCCAGCGACGAGCAGCTCGAATTGTCGACAATTAAGCCCATTCTAACCAGCTTGACGTCTTGGTCCTACGTAGAGATTTGGCATCTCTTTACATCTTCTACCACATGGGGAATCTTTAGAGCAACTGTTTAGACTAATTCTAGCTGCCGATTTCCACCACCCGTAATAAACTTAAATTCCACTCGTACCATCTAGACAATTGGAAATCCACTGTGCCTTTCTCACGTAACTATCTGCACCAAGTTGTGGAACCAGCTTGTACTGACAGTCTTTCCGATGGGGTACGATTTAGGAACTATCAAAAAATAGTCTCTTCCTTTCTAAAGGGCAGACAATGCAACCACAGTTCATACAATGTTGTTCATGGTTGATCACTTAACATCAGATGTGTAGTATACCGTTTTATCTATAATTACTACCGTTTTATCTTATATTACATAAAAAATTGTACCTTTGAGGCGGGCGGCGGGCCTTAACATCCAATGCCAAGGGAGGAGGAAGAAGATTGCTCAAAATAGAGTATAGTATACCAACCAACTAGATAGTATTATAGATTTATCTACCATATGTTACATACAACAGTTATGGTAATTTATTAAATATTTGTTTGCGATATTCGAAAAGTTGTTAGACAATAAATACATATGAAATGTTAAAAAAAAAAAATTTCAAGAATTTGATATAACTGGCTACATTTCGTTCTCATAATATTCACAAAATTTTTAGTAAAGCTTCTACAGATTCAAATCTTAGTAGAGAAAAAATCAGAAAATGAATGAGGAACTAAAGAATTACCTTTAAACTTCTAAAAATACCTGAAAATACACTTTTTTATTGGGATGGATAGAAAATAATTTTATACACAGATTGTTTTTTTTTATTTCATCACACTTTTTTCTTTACAGGTGCAGTTGGCCACACGTTACACCGCATCTGAAATACAAAAAATTGTACTTAAATATTTCAAAGTGCCCAAACACAGACAAATTAGTTTATACGCAATAAATTCCATTCAAACAGGTCAATAATAATATAAGAAAGAGTCGTTACAACCACCAACTTTAAAACCAATACAATAAACTTAATTACATTATCCCATCGAGCGCCTAACAAAGAACAGCCTGTATAACAAATAGAAGGAAGGGTACGTAAATAAAAGCTATAGGTGGAACACATTAAGCCAGTCGGCTATGAGACACCATTGTTGTCATATCTGTAGATAAACCATGGTATTAATCAATGGCCGACGACAATAGAACCGCTCACCTTTGCCGAACTATGCTCACCAGTTTCCCTTGACACCTCGAACATTCATCTTCAAGTTGAAGTTCGTATTTAGAATAGACCAAGTTATACTAGTCTCGATATATCGACGTATCTTGAGTGAATACATCTACATAATGCCAACACCAGCTCTACATGTTCTGTAACGGTTGTTGTGACGACACGACATCTACCCACGTGGTCGTATTAACATAAACAATAAATAAATTATTACATTGACAGAAATTCTACAACATTATTTTTTAAGGTAGGTAGACGTATTAGAGAGTTTTATTTTATTCGTGAATGTAAGTAGGTACCTACACAAATTGTGTTATATTATTTATCTTAATTTATCATTATACTGAAAATTATGACTTTTTAGATATTTACACGAATATCGGTGACAAAATTATATTCGCCCTTATGGATATAGATTTCTTGAAATGTAGTTACATCAAAAGAAAAGAATTAACTATACAATTATATTTATTTATTTGTTCTATTGAAAAAAATCAATTTTGTATCAGTAACACATTTATTAAGGGTATACCAAAAGTATACCCTTAATAATAATTCTTCATCTTAAATGTCATAAAAACAGATTTCCACGTGAGCTCCTCGTTATTATATAAAATCGAGTCAGTTCAATTCATGAAGATACAATAATTATGTTTAATTTAAACTACAATGTATTATATGAATTCATAGAAATTAAAAATTGTCTAACTATTTCATCGAATTCATAAATAAAATTGTCTTCAACTATCTCGTTTATTTTTCCAGGCCGAGTGTTTAGTAAAAATGATAAAACAGTTTTGTAAAACATAGCTACTAGGTGTTTTTTATTTTATTTTAGTCATTACTAAAGTTTTCCATAATCTCGAACATTAAAGCAGAACTTTCAAAAGTTTTAAAAGAAACTGCAACCTCTACTTGGCATTTAAGGTCTTTGACATTTAAACAAAGAACTTTCTGATTAAGATTTTGAAACTACCCGTTTCCTGCGTTACTCATTATAAGCAAAGCGATAAAACACTCATAAGAAGATGAACTTGAAAACAATTTTGTAGGCGGAAATAACAATTAAAAAACTTGTATTCTTAATTTATGGACTTCAGAGATATTTTTAGCGATAATATTTAAAGCGCAATTATAACTATAGTAGATATTTTTATCGCAGAATCTCTATAGGTTACAATGAAAGGGATCCGGTGTGAGGTTGCTCGTATATTTGGCGTTCTCATTATCTTAGCATCAGGTTACATCTTTGACAAAAAAAGCTCATTGCCACTGTCTCACCTGATGAAAGGTAGAAGCGATCTTCACCCGAAACCGTCAACCGCTGAAGTACTGGCTGGTGATAGTAGCTAGCCAGGCTGATTTAAATCAGACCTTACCACCGAACAAACAGAGCACTTTGTACCACCCTCGATATTGTAACCGGTACCTCTAGATTAATTTTATTCTCAGCGGTAAATGAAAACGCAGAGCGTCCCCGATAACTTAAAAAACAGGTCCTTTTCATTTTTCAGGAATCTATAGGTAATAATATAATAAAAAGAAAATATTTGTTTGTAATAAGTAGACCCAAAAACTGCTGGACCAATATTAAAAATTATTTCACCGTTAGAATACTACTTTTTCACTGAGTAACATTATTTGCAAAAAAATTAAAGCGCCAGTACCTCTTTAATAAACTTCGTTTGATGCTAAGGATTGATATATATAGGTAAGTCTGTAACTTTGTTGTAATATTATTTATTCTTAAAAAATATAGGGCAAAACATGATTAATAAATTGTATCCAGGAAATACGAACGTTGCACCTAATGATGCGACTTTCACTACCTCAATATTTATTATATCACCGGATCACATCATTAATATCATTTTAGAACAGCAACACGGTGGGACTAGTGATGCGATTCAAACAAAGGGGCAGATGTATGATTAATGCGACCTTTCCACGGATATACGCGGATATAAGGATATGGGATCCAGCTAATGAAATTATTCGGTATTCTTAGCTAATGGAGGGTTGTGATTAAAGCCTGTCGCGAGGATAGTATTAAATTTTAAGTCCGCGGGGTGCAGCTGATTAATTCGCATGCAAATATGTATCGTCGCATAACAAAGTCCTCAGCAGGATAAATACGTAACAAGTGAGACGTCTTGAGGGATTAGAGAAGGTAATTAACAAATTGTGTGTGCATTATGTATTTTAATGGTAGAATACTTTTAAAAAAGATGTCTGACATTTGTCAGACAATCTGATCCCACCTCCCTTCTTTTTGGTGTGAAGGCTTAAGTATGATAACACCTATAAACTGTGGCAATCATTCCAAAGCCAACTAATAACTTCTTTCTTACAATCCTAGGTTTCATTCATAAGAAGCGTGAAGGAGCACCTAGCAGGTCGGTAAAGTGAGGGTGGCTAGTGTCTCAGTATCTATCGCACTAAGTTAGCTATCTTTGGAGTCTAAATTTGCATATCATCAGGTTGGTGGGACGTAGTCATTACCTAGACCTTGTGATGTAGAATTAATATGGAATCTAAGTAGCAGTCAATGGCATAATTCTCATTATTTCTAATATTTTCTAAATATTCTCTAATATCTTAATTCTCATTATTTCTGATATATCTAGATAGTTAAACTTACTTTAAATCAATATCGATTGTTTAATCTTTGATAAGGAATCTTGGACTTCATCTCATTTGAGGTTAGTGATAAAAAGTTAGAAGGTGAAACCGCCATGTATTCGCAATCCTCAACAGATTGAGATACTGATATCTTACGTCTAAGTGCCAGAACAACAATTAGAATAGTTTTAGCAAATTATTATACCCTGACTGCTGAGACGATTTTGAGTGTTATATCTGCCATGGTCGTTGGCTTTGGTTTGTTTGATGAACACGGAGTAATAAACCGTCCTTATTGATGAAAGATTGCTATTATTTCGGTTTGGTGCCCTTTTTGTGTAGGCGACAGGCTGTCACTATTTTGGGGGGTACTGTATGGCCCATACTGCCAGATGTGGCTTTATGTGTAACTAAATGTTACTTGAAACTATACTCGACCCCATTAGGGATTGCGAGCGCGATTATATTATGTATCTATTGTAGCATTGTTTATTTATCAATTTTTCAAAGTCAACATCGTCATCTGACAAGTGACATTACGTTCCGTTTCGCATTAAGTTTGACATTTAGGCAAAGTGATAAATTCTATACCCAGCGACTTATAAAAAAAAAAAAAAAAAAAAAGAAATAGTTCAGACGAAAGTTTCTTGTCTTGGTAAGTTGTATCATGTTTCAGTTCGATATTAGAGATTATGGTCGTCTGTATGGACTTTTTACACTTTGTTTTTGAATTGGGGCGCGTTAGAGCGTTTTCTATAGTCTCGTCATTATTAAGGTGACGTTAGGCTTACGGGGATCATATTAGTTGTTCAAAATTCATTCAAAGTAGTTATTCGCAAAAATTCGTATTGACAAGAATTTTTCGTTCATTCGGATGTATGGACTCACTTTCCTTTGCCTCAGATGTTAAAAAAACCATAGGTAGGCCGACCAATCAGGGACGTTTGTTTTTGCTTGTCAGATTATTCATTCGCATTTCGAATTTCAAATTCAAGGCTGAATTTATTTTGGAGAGATATTATAAACCTTCGTGATAATATGCGAGGATTATATTAACGAAGGAGAACTATTTTCTAATTTGGAAGGAAGATAATTCCGTATTTACCTAATATCCTGGAACGGATAAATAACCGTTAAGGAGTTAATAATTCACCCGAAAGGTAACTATAAAACTCTTATCGTTTTTCAATTATTCTGAAAGTTAAAAGTAAATTCTGTGATTGCCTTGATTTTGTGTTACAGTAAATTAGTAAATTCGGTTGTAAAAAACCGCCTCATCTTGTAAAAATTGCCTGACTACCTACTAAGGTAATTATATTTTGTCAGGTTCGAAATTTTAGGCAATGAATGATCTATTTGTTTAAATTATGAATAATTCACATCTCGAGAGATCATATTCTAAGTACTGTTGGTCGGGTTTCGTAATTGCTCAAAGATTTGCCGTTGTTTTATATTAGTTTTTGGACAAGTTGTGGTTCCAACTCCCTCTTGGGGTTTTATAATGAGTAGTGTAACATTTATTGATGTTGTTTTATTATGACACATCTTCAGGGTCGTCGGTACGGGTTTAGAGACCCAAATTTCCATTACAAATATAGTCGCCGGGTAGAGAAACCTGCGCAGAACCAGAGTTTGGAGTTGTGAGATCAATTTGGAAAAGTGACCGGTGAACTACAATATATAGAGAGTAGCTCTCTCATATATACTAGTGGCTGATCTATCAGAGCCAAGACACAACGCACTGATCCAGGTACACTACACTAACCAAACGGTAGCGGCTGACTGTCGAAGAGTCCTACAAATACTCTGCAGAAGGTTGTCTCATAACGCGTTTACTAATAATTTATACATAGTAATACCCAAATTCCACTCGTTATCGATCAGAGCAGACTCCAGGACCCTACCTTTCATTATTTTTATGGTTGTATTTTACTATTAGATATATAAGTTAGAAGGTCTAAATTGTGTAAAATCTAACTTGTGTAAACTAGGTATTTTCAAGGAAGAGAATTCTCACAAAGGTATATTATTTGGAATATGTAAATTGTAAGTAAATAACTTTTCTAGTGCAACAAACAGAATATTGTCCACCCTAAATAAACATTGTACTGCCAAACCATCAAATTGTTGTTTCACTTCATATATACCCATTTAGGAAAGGAAAATACAACCAGTTGAAATCGAGTATTACACTATGGCAAGTTACTTTCACTTAAAGAACTGTTGACGGGTAATAAAATAACCACCGACAGTGTCCCTTCTATTTTGGCGACATATAAAGCTTACGCATTGTTCCAATGTGAAAATTATATAAAGTTCCAATAAATTGTGGGGTAGATTGAGTTAAAAATTGAGTTTCGTAACACGTGTTATTAAAACAGAACTCGACTGAAAGCCGACAGTTTCCCTTGGTAACGGTAGAATTTAGACTATTTTGTTAAGGATATCTGTCAAAACTCTGCCCAGTAAGAAAAAGTGAAGATAGATAAGTTATTGAAATCCGCATACCTATACTAAAAATAGCGTGTAACAAACAAAGATAGAAGCAGGTTAACTAGAACAAAATATAATCAACAAAAAATATACCCAACAATAAATCTTGTGTCAATATACTTAACAATGTAGTAACAGTACTCTCATAACTACATATACAATCTCGTAGATATATATCGGCGGTATCTGCCAGATTATCTCTATTGGATTACCACACGCTGCTCCCAGCGAGAGGTTTGGAAACTTGTAACTTATTACTGAGACGAATATTTCTTATGCTGGGGCCGCACTTGCGCCTATCGTCACGAAGCTTCGTGCTAGGACACGATACACGCAGATGTGACCGGCCGTTATTGGCTATCGTCACGAATATTCGGGTTGCTTGTGCGTTATCGGCCGGAAGGCGGTACGTCAGGGTTTTAGCGCGCTAACCTATCGCGCTGCGTGGTCAGACATGCGTTGTTCATTTCGAAGGTTGTTCTCCATTAGTTCAGACGCGTACGGGTGACTAAGTATACGATACAGCTGAGTTATTTTTTATAATAAATGCATTACGTAATTATTAGCACACAATTTAGAAGTAAAGAAAGTGATTGTGCATAGTTAAACGCAAAGAAGGATAATAATACTACGCAATTTACACGTCTGGAAATGATTTCGGCCATCTTGGATTATTGCACGATAGTTCGTGCAAATAAAGAAATGCCACATGCTTTATCGCGATAACTTTGCTCGGGCCGCACTTGCGTGTATCGTACGAAGTATCGCCACGCATTACTTCGGGACGATAGGCGCAAGTGCGGCCCCAGCATTAGAGAAATATATCGCAACATAATTGCAGGGTTCATCTAGGTGTTATTATAATTACTACTTAAATAAAAAAGTCTCAGTCTAAGACTAAAAGTTATTGTATAAATACGCATTTACAAATTAAATACCATAAACGCTCAATAATATTTTTGTGATTGCAATCTTTAAACACGTCATCATATCACACGTACGCGTAATAGAAACAAAAATATATTGAAATTAAAATGACATAACTCTTTTTTTATTGATAAGTGAATGAATAGGGTGTCCAAAATTATGGAGCATAGGGATTTTTGTTATTATCTATATAACGAGGTAAAATTTGTAAGTTTGTTTGTAGGAAGTAATTTCTGAAATCACTGAGCTGATTTGAAAAATACTTTCAGCATTATTCACGATTGACTTTTAGGGTGGACATAGAATTCCATTTATTCTGGTATACCAACAGGAACAGGTAACACACAGATATCACAAGCAATCAGCACTCATTTTTTTTTTTTTTTATTTTGTGAAAAGTACTGATTGAACTTGGGAAATATTTCTAAGTATTTCTTATCATTAATAAATAATACTTATCTATGTATCAGCAGCGACAAACGGGACTCAACCGGGACCTTTTTATGAAGCTCATTTACCACTAAAAACAAATGGAAATGGCATTAAGTTCAAATAAATGGTACCTAACCTATTAATTTCAGTCCGTTCGATTCCGATAGAGATACGTATTGTTCGTCGTACAGGTAGCTAAAGTTATATCACGTATGTAACTGTAATATGAAACCGAATAGCAGAGTGGCGTGAATACGGAATGAAGGCCCGGGACCGGATATTAAAAGGGATGTATGGTAGACACCGTCATTACGTTCTGCCATCTGAAAGAAAATAAGCAAGTATTAATAGTATTTAAAAAATCTAAAACAAGTTAGGATTAGGTACGGAGTCAATTATTTTGTCCCAAAGGTAAAACGTTTTTTTTTACCGCAAATCTCCATTTATTTATTTTCTTATTTACTTTACATAGTCCAGTCATTTTTGACATTTTATTTGTAAAGGCTTACTTTACGTCAAAATATTTAGCTCTGTACGAATTTTGGCTAAGTTAAATGCCTATTTTGACTGAACTACTATTTATTTTATCTTTTACAAGGAAACCCTTGGTCTTCATCTCATTTAATGGTATGTGATGAAGATGAACGAACGTGGAAGCGAGATTCACTTAGAGCCCTTGACTATTGTCCCTTAATAGTTCAGTTGCTAACTTATCACGTATGGTAGCTAGCAAGTGGACTTAAAGCAAGTCTTACCAACAACCTAACTGACCATAATTCTTAACGCAGGATCTATTTTTGATGGGCTGTATAGATCATATATAATCAGAATCATTTATTTGTTGTTTCATGTCACATTACAAATTTTTCTTAAAGATATAACACAGGGTAGGTCTCGACATGAGCCCTGTCAGGGCGCTACAGCATTAAGCTAATTAAATTAAATTAAATAAAATCTAAATTATTAATTATAATAAAATAAGTCAAAGATACAATAAAATAAGTCAAAGATACAACAAAATGAGTCAAAGATACAATAAAATACGTCAAAGATACAATTTTTACGAATGAAATTTTTTGACGATCACAAGACTTCTTCTATACTACGTATACGAGAAAGTAGAAAAGAGGCGATGCGCTACGTTTCGTAGCCATTCCGTAGCCTCTGTTCCGTAGCGTTCATAGCATAGATATAGGGAACTGTAGATCGGCAATATGAAAGGGAAAGAGCATGCTAACTCGTATATCGGAGCGAGATACATAGACGAGACCATTTCACTGACAAGCAGGCGGCCTAAATCAGCCTGCCAGTCACGTAAAAGGCAGTAACTATGAGACTGCAGTACTATTTTTCGTGCACACGTGCGCATTACTCACATATTGTTGCATTTTTTTGGTCTCGCCCTAGTCCTTCATTGCCTATCTATAAACGACAGTAATTATTAATCTATAGTTCATAGTAAAAAAGAGGCATTCTTTTTCCGAGCTGATAAGTTTGCTACGACCCTAAACCCACAAAGAAGGGATGTTGTCCTACACGCGGCTGCACATAAAACTATTCCAAACTCTATATCAGTATGGTAACAAGTTACATCGACCTCAAATAAATTGGTCTAGATATGGATAGGAAGAAAAAGATTATTCCATTTTTGTAAATATAATAGAATAATTTTTGCGTTTACAAACGCGTAAATATTTTTAAAACTACATTATTATAGTACTAGTATTTTTTATAGATGTAAATATTTTGCCTTCATAAACAAAAAGTCTGTCTGCAGCTAATTTACAGCTGAAATACAATAATCCATACTTGAGTCACGATGGTTCTGTTAATAAGCAAATTGAAACTAAGGTCATAAAAATAATCTTTTGAATTGATATAAGTAATCTTACCTTCGAATATGTTTATAAGTGGGAAGTATCAATTGACGATTCAACAGAATTGCACTAGGATTGTTCTATCACTACAGTCTTTGTTCATATTTATCCATACTAATGTTAGAATGTAGCCATGCGATGAATAGCATATTAGAATAACATCACCCCATATCCTCCAATGGGTGTCGTAGAAGGCGACTAATGGATCAGCAAAGGGGTTTTGATCACCTTATACTCCGTCCACCAATCCGCACAGGGCAAGCGTGGTAGAATACTGCCTGTACCTGCTTGGATGACAAAGAGAGTCCTTGTGTCCCAGCAGTGGGTTGAACTATAAGGGTTGTTATGATGATGTTGGAAAGAGAAAATATTTGTATATTTGCAATCTGAAAAACTACTATACCGATTTAAAATATCGGGAGTGGCCTCCCATTGACTTTCTCGTTTACCGGAAACGACTAAAAGTTGATAGAAACAGTCATACATACATGTTAAATTTGGTTGCAATAAGTTGAAGCATACTCGAGTTAACGTGCTAACGCACAGACACACACACACAGTCATAATTATAAAAAACGGTATTTTTGGACTCAGGGACGGTCCAAAACGTGTAAATCCGTCAAAATCTCGGGGTCGAATGTTTTGACGATTACAAGACTTCCTCTATCTATACTAAGAAGTTACTTAGTAAATAATTGAATGTATAAAACTTCAGCTATTAGAATGTGGTAACTGGCTTAAGACGCCGTTGCCATTTTTATATTTCATCATCATTCGCCTGTCCTGCTCCCAATTTTATTTGTGGTTGGTGTAATATGTTTTCTTCTTCCACTGTCCTCGATCAGCCATCATCTCAACATTAACACCCTTCTTTACCATATAATCTCACACTCTATCAATATTTTCTTCAGTCTTTCTCTCCTTGTATATCCGTCGACATACATTCTCATTACTTTCTTCGTTACATGATCATCATCTCTTCTCATTATATGACCATACCATACCAATCACTGCTCAGTCTTTCTGCCACGGGTGCTACTTTCAAACTTACTCTAATGTACTCATTTCTCACTTTGTCCATTCTTCTTACACCACACATCCACCAAAAGATTCTCATCTCGGCCACGTGTAGTCGATTTTTATGCATCCGCTTTTATATTTATCTTTGTAAATTGATATTAGACGAAAGCTCTCTGTAGATTCTCTGATTCACAGAGAGGGAAGTCAGAAGCAGTTCCTGCGACTTGTGACCCAGGTGTAGAGATAAGAAGGCCTCCTGGTGGTGCATCGGTACTCTCCTTCACGACCCTATCTTCTCTATGTAACTAGCCATATTTGATACGATTCCGCGATTATGACGACATAATAATGTGTATCTTTTTGATACGATTTTTAACCATAAATCTCGAAGTTGTATTTCCATAATCATTACACACCAAGAACCTCATACAGTCCACCCCCAGCAGCTATGAATAAGAAAAAAGTAGGTCATTGAAAGTTATGACGATAAGTTTACCTACTCATATTTTTTAATCTGCATTGTAAAATTACTTACATTTTTTATTAGTTTATTCATTCCAATTGTAAGCCTGTAAATAATTTCTATTTCACATTTTTTTGTTGAATAAATTCATGTATAATTAATTCCTTCTTTTATTTATTAACGTTACCTTCTGTTTATATAACTTTGAACCATCTCCACGATCTGGTTATCCTTCCACTAGAATAAGATGCAGGGGACTCGGGTGCGATCTCCACTGGAATACTTGAGCTCGATTTAGTTGATTGGGTGTTCAATTGTTTTGCAGACAGAACTTTCATAGAATTTCGTTTCGCAGATAATTTTTATAGCTTATTTAGTTCTTGTATTTTTATTTCGAATATTATTGTTTCAATCAACAGTTTAAAGTTTCAAACGGCCTTGTTATGGTGGCAGAGTAAAATAGCAACACCCCATATCCTCCAATGGGTGTCGAAGAAGGTGATTAAATTCAGCAAAGAGGTATCGATCACCGTATACTCCGTCCACCAACTTGCATTTGGCAAGCACGGTGGAGGACTACTTACTGCATATACCTCCTTCGATGACAAGGAGAGGCCTTGTGTCCCAGGTCGAATTACAAAGATTCATCATCATCATCATCATTTCAGCCACATGACGTCCACTGCTGAACATAGGCCTCCCCCAAAGAACGCCACAACGACCGATCCTGTGCTCCTCGCATCCAGGCGTGACCAGCAGCCTTAATCAGGTCGTCAGTCCACCTTGTGGGGGGCCTACCCACACTGCGTCGTCCGGTGCGCGGTCGCCGCTCGAGAACTATTCGGCCCCATCGGCCACAATACAAAGATTGTTATGATGATTACTGTTTCAAGGACTATTTACTTTAATGAAACATATTTCGTAGAAGTGTGTGTTATGCATGAATGACATATAGCTTCAGGGTTATTTGTTTTATGACCAAGCAGAGTGTACTGGTTTTGAGAGAGTCTAGTGTGTTAGTAGGCTTAACACACAATGCATAACTGTATTATATCTCAATGCCTACATGCTGCCTACAGGCTGCGTATTGTTTATTCTATGACAAATATGTGAAACGAAATTCTATGAAATTTCTGTGTATGAAAAGTCCGTCGCCATATTAATAGTGTAAACAGCATTATTGTGTTGCGACAATTAATGATAAGACAGCCAGTCCCTCTGTGGTTAAGAGTTCAGGTGAAGCTCGATTACATCTTCAGCCTTATCGTCACTTACCATTAGGTGTGATGAAAGCCAAGAGGTTTCCTGAACTAATAATCAGACAAGTGGCACAAAAATAAAACACCAAAATGGCGTTAAGTGGCAGATCCTTCCGAGGGTAGTATGAAAAATGCAACTAACAGGCAGACATAATATGTCTGCATGCCACACGCGCGATATAAACTGACAGACATATTATGTCTGCCTGCCACATAAGGGAATAGTAAAAGATGCCCATTGCATTTTGGGTTTTTAACGTCACAAACGTAAAAACACCTTGTTTGTACTTGGAAATCAATTAGAAACGAAATAATGTTTTTGAAATACATCACCATCATCTCCGCCGACTGTTGGACATAGGCCTCCCCCAAAGATCTCCAACCCGATGGGACCAGCGCTGCCTGCATCCATCGACTTCCCGCAATCTTTACCAGATCGTCGCTCCATGTTGTGGGGGGCCTACTGCGTTTCCAGGAACGTGATCGCCACTCGAGAACCTTTCCGTACATACATTAAATTATGTACATAATATAATCACGCTTTTAATCCCAAAAGGAGTTAGGCAGAGCTTTAGCTAACATTATGGTTACACATAAGCCTACATCTGACAGTATGGGAAATTCAGTACCCCAGAATAGTGGCATTTTGCCAGCCTGTCGCCTACATAAAAGGTAACAAACCGAAGAGCAACTAAACCTTCACTGGGCCAACAGTCAAAAGTCAACAACCAGGTCAGATGTTAAGCCGTATACCTACTTACATTAAGACTGGTTGCCAGCTTCAAGCCACTAGTTTTTATCGGTGCTTATCGGTGCTATAACCGCTACATCAAGCAAGTTAATAAAGAAGATGACTTTCGATAGACACGTGGAGAAACAGCGCTGATCGGAGCAGGTTGGCACTTTCCAGCAATCATCCAGCACATAATAATGTGCTCACCGAGGGGCTCGAGCCTACCCCATATTAGGGGCGATTAGGTCTTAGTCAACCACGCTCGCCAAGTGCGGGTTGGTCGACTTCACACACAACCTAAGAATTTTTTCTTAGGTGTGTGCAGGTTTCCTCACCCTGACCCTGGCATCAAGCCGGGAAAACGCTAGGCAGAAGAAGAAGAACTATCACAAGGCTGATAGAATTTAGGAGCCCGTCAAAAATTCCCGCTTTCCCTAACATAAAAAAAATGGTCAGAATAAAACTTTGTAACGATTATATTGAAATCAATAAAAAAATTGTTGGAATTTCAAATTTTGTTATTATTTTTTGTAGATATTCGGAAAATTGTCTGCTGAATATTATATGAATTAATGACTAATACCAAAATCGTCATAAGTACCTAAAGAGAAAGGCACATAATTGCTTAGGAACTATTAGAAAAGGAAACGAACTTCGTTTCCTTTTCTAATAGTTCCATTAATTCATATAATATTCAGCAGACAATTTTACGAATATCTACAAAAAATAATAACAAAATTTGAAATTCCAACAATTTTTTTATTCACGATGTTTCTCTTCATCGTGAAAGCGTCGATTAAACGTAAGTACATATGAATTCAAAATTTGAAAACACATTAGTATGTGTCGGGGTTCGAACCGGTGCCTCCCGGGTGGAAGACAACGCCCTTACGCACTACGCCTAATTTTCTATTTTCGCGTTCTCCACAAAAATATAGAGAACACTAGGTGGTAGACCCAATGTAGAGTCGTCTGGGTAGGTACCACCGCCTCTCTTATTTCTGCTGTGAAGCAGTTCGCTTGGTTTAGGATTGAAGGGAAAGGTAGCTTGTGTAATTACTGGGCATGAAAGGCATATCATCTTAGTCCCAATAGCAACGCAACTGCAGTGTTAAGTGATTTATCTTTAATATTGCAAGGGTCTATAGGCGAAGGTGACCACCTAACACCAGGTGGGCCGCAAGCTTGTTTGCCATCTCGTAGTAAAAAAAACACCCGCGCAGACTACCAGCCCGGAACAGTACCTACTGAAAAGCGTTGGCAGAACCGCGCCAGTAAGTTAGTAAGTTTTTTTAATGTGTGGGTTACCCTTACACTCTAATGTTCGTATTATAGAAGGAGTTTCAAGAATGAACGCCGACTTGAGCGTCCTACGTCTCTATCACTTTGGGAGTGATAGAAAGTGATAAACGATACTCAAGACATGTTTGACTTCTGAGTGTCATTCTGTAATACGGGCCTAAATTACTAATAATGATATTTAATGCTTATAAAGTTATTATACACTAAATTAACAGAGCTCAAATACAGTGCGACTGATAAAATCCACGACTATACGCGTTAAGGTCTATCCACACATATCCGGGCCGTGCCCGGGACGTGTACGGGCCGGGCACGGCCCGGATATGTGTGGATAGACCTTTAATCGTGCACTAGGCTTTGAAATTGGCAATCCAAATTAGAAAGTGAAACGTTACAGAAATGACATTAAAAAAATCGTGACTGCACACTTTGATGTCGAACGCCTATGCAAATGATGAGAACCGACCTTCATCCACAAAGAGTACACAAGAAGCAAAAACTAACAACGACAAACGTTTCCAACTACGCACACAGTGCACAAACTGCTATAGATAACTTAAAGACTATCACGAAAGGAGGGGCACGGTGAAATGTGTGTTGGACTTTGTGTTGCTATCATTAATCATCGGATGAATACCGTAAAATAACATCACATTACATTTAAAGGTAATTTGTAACTGTAAGGCTTGAGCGTGGCTTGAAATATAAATAAATATGTCTTTTATCATATTATGTGTTTGTTTTGCAAAACTGCTTTTAAAATAAATATTTTTAAAAATATTTGCTCAATTCATTAACGGTGGTATTTGAAAATAAGATAAGGTATTAATATAAAGTTATTGTTTTCGTTGATATTTAGAGACTTAGTTTAAGATCCGAATAAGAAATAACCTTCGCTCATCTGTTTAAATTTGTTATATTTTAATTTATACAATAATTTACAAAACATTTTACATAAATCTCATTGTACTTATTAGACGTTAATAATGTAAGTTATTATTAAGTAAATTGTATTATTTTTTACGTAAATGTAAATGTTTACTACTTTCCACTAACTACTTACATATTTTTCTCTCTGTGTGGATCTATGTATATGTATTATTGTTTTCTATTTATAATCTTCTCGTGACTGCATATTTTTAAGGTTTAAGAATTTCAGTATTAAGTTCCTTTTTTGTATTAAATTCAATCCTTCTAAATTTTTCGTAGCTGGTGACGCGAGTTATATCTGGAGCCTTCTAATTTACTTTGATAAAGATTTTTGTACTTGTTTAATGTTTTTTGTATGTGTCATTGTATAATTCTAATTCATACCACACTAATATAATAAAAAAGTACAATGTTTTTAAAGATACAATTATAATTTAACTATTATTACCAACTACATATTACAATAAGTGGATAGACCCATAGACTAAACATTTCATTAATTTCCCTACGTAGATTGGTTGTGCTGCCGTCCGTCGGCCGTCAGATATTTTTGGAACAAGCTTGGCTGGGATCTAATGTAAATATTTTGACGTGTCCAGTCAAAACATTGGCTGTAACACCATATAATGTTAAAATCAATAAGCACGAGTGTTTAAGATCGCGTCCATTAATTGTTGTGTGCTTTTGGGTTTGACAATTTGATTTCAATTAGGTATATAAACTTGCATAATAAAGAACTCAATAAAAGAACGTCAAACGCTTAAGTTTTAGTTAGTAAAAATTGCTTACTAAGATAACTTAGTAAAAAAAGTACAGTTAAAAAGTAAAAGGCGTTTGTTTTTACTACTAAAATTTCGAGGTTTTATGTAGATTCATTATAAACTATGTATAAATGTTTTTAAGATCTAGAAACACATTTGTTAAACTTTACTGACAAATTTTTTACAATTATTTTGTCATTGTATTAATATTGCATTATAGTTCGACCTTTACAGCTAAAGAACATAATTCTTTTCTACTGCTACAGTGAAATCGAATGACATTTTGTCATGCTTCTGTATTAACGTAAATTTACGAAAAATCTCGTTTAGAAATAATTTTACCTTTGCATACTAGTTTATTTGTCGAATAAAATGCATTAAAATACGGGCGTCACACATTAATGCACCTAGAGAGTGCTCGGAAACAAATGCAAGGCAAGAAACCTCATGATTGTGACTGATGAGAATTGTATAGTGGGGTTCCCAACCACTATACAATTCTCAACGTCATAAAGACAAAACCTTTATTTCAATGATTCCTCATAACTGTTCGTCAACACGGATGCTTATGCAACGAAACGACACCACTTTCACTGCACAAAATCCACTCCGAAACAATTTTGAACTATCGCAATAAAGATCGACATCCAGACGACATGGTTTCCCGCCAAACACTCTTCTAATAGTTTGTTTTCTTGGGTATTTTACTCTCAAATTTAAATATTTATACATAATATATAATATCTATCTATATCTATAACTACTATCTATATCTACTGTTCCTAAACTTGTCAAATAAAAGCTTTGTTTTAACTCGACTGCACAGCTGCAATTTGATTTCAAATAATAGATACCAAAGCAAAATAGAAGAATATTGCCGATTTTTTTTTTTGTATTTTTTTTATTATTTATATTTTTCTCCTTGTTACCCTAGCACTTCCTTGCCGTTGGGCATAAAAAGATTTATACCTACTATGATAGGCATACTTAATCGTTAGTATACGCACGTTATAATTGTACAGCTTGATGACATTATAATAGTTAGGTACCTGTACCCAGCAGGTGTTTGTTAGCCTTACCTTTAATATTTTTGTTTTATCATGTAATATTGAAAAGTAATCAAGAAAATATGTTTTCTATAATATTTTTATTTTATTTCTCAGTAACTCCAAATGCCATGAAACTTGTTTGAAAATCTATAAAATATTCTTAGTTTAGTAAAACCACGTAAATGATCCAGGAAAAAGAACAGCTTTTCCGCAGGGAACAAAGCTAGCTTTTGCCCGCGACTTCGTCCGCGAGGATTAGTTACTTAGGGTAGGTAGCATTTTATTTTTTAGGGCAGGCACTTATCATCCCTTTGTAGGTCGAAATTGTTATAAAATGTTTATTTACTTATTATCAAGTGCCTAAATACAAAGTTTCGTATTTTTATCTTCAACAATGACGAACTTCCATACAAGCTTTCATCCCCTCAAGACTCTTTTTCACAATAAAAGTTAACGATAAAAGTAAGTAGTATTTCCTTTCCCAAATTTCTAGTCATATTTGCACCAAATATCATTAAAATTGGTTCAGTGCCTTAGGCGTGAAAGCTTTACGTCAGACAGACAGAGTTACTTTCACATTTATAATAATAAAGTAAGGAAGTAGGGATAACGGAAATTATTACTTAACTTTTTAAAGTGTCATATTTTAAGTAACAAAATTATTATTTTTACTTACCACGTTTTGTCACCTAATACGAGTACAATAGAAAGTATCATTGTTTGTTTTATTTTCCATAGTTCCAAAAACCTTTTTTCCAGTCTTGAATTTTCTGATCATTTCGGTGTTTAACCAATTATACAGCTGTATACTATAATTGATTAAATTATACCTACATACTCGAACAACCCGCACGTGGCCAGCGTGGTTGACTAAAGCCTAATCACCCCTAATGTGGAGTAAGCTCGAGCCCCTCGGTGGGGACATTATATGAGCTGTTGATGATGACCTACATACTAACATATAATCACTCTCATAACTCTAAAAGGTTGAGCAGAGGCAACATTTGGTTACTCATAAAGCCACATCTGGCAGTATGGACCATACAGTAGAGACACCAAAATAGTGACAGATTGCAAGCCTCATAACAGCCTTTATAATTCGACCCACTGCCGGGACACGAGGCATCTCCTTGTCATCGAAGGACGCTCAGGCAGCAGTCCACCATGCTTGCCGAATGCAGATTGGTGGCCGGAGTATAAGGAGATCAATACCCCTTTGCTGATCTATTAGACACCTTCTACGACACCCATTGGAGGATATGGGTGATGCGATTCTACTCTGCCGGCATCACATGGCTATATTTGGTTGCAAGCCAATCAATGATTTTGTTCCAATAATGCTCAATACCTACCTGGACTGCTGAGTCATTTAAAGTGTAACCGCTGTCCTTATTGGCTTTTGAGTTTGATGCCCTTTTTGTGTAGGTAGGCACCAGGCTGTAAACCTGTCAATTGTGGGGCACTATATTGCCCATACTGCCAAATGTGGTGGTATGTGCAACCAAGTGTTACCTAAAGCTCTGCTCAACCCGTTTTGGGATGATAACCGTAATTATGTATGTATATGCTCAATATTTTTACAATCTCAGCTCCCTGTGACTTAACTTTACTTACCTAGGCATACCAAGATACTTACATGGCCAATCAGGTGTACTATGTAGAGTCTTCTTTGTTCTTCTATCATTAATTCCCTGTCTAGAAAGTATACGGAAGGTGTTTTGCTCATCGATGTACCTTATTCGAAATTATTTCGACAAAACACAGTAATGGGTATCTAAAAAATGGTGACTTGCACCTGAGTATCAAAGACTACTCCGTGGTGTGTGTAAACCAGTAAGAAAAATAATTACGTAAATACGTAAAATACGTTAAGTAAGTAATTTTATGTTTTATATGAGGTACCTAGTTAGATGGAATGTAAACAAGTCACCCTAAGATTTACCTACAGGTGATATAATTTTACCATAAAGCTTTTTCTTGAATGAAAAAAGAAGAAGGATTTACGAAACCATAATAGGATATATTGGTTCCAACTAAAATATTTAAATTTTCGAAGGGATATCTAAAAAAAAAATACAGCCTATTTTGCCCTAGTAGCTTTTTTGTGGTAAAGTTTTTTATTCTTATGGTGAAGTTTGTTTTTAAAAATCGGTTTAATGGTTTAGGCGTGAAGGCGTAACAAACAAACGAAGTCAATTTCGCATTTATAATTAACTCTAAATTAATTAGATACCTACCTATCTACTATCGCATAGGGGCGACCCTATGCGATAGGGTAAATGTAGTCATTTTATATGAATAAAATTACTAATGAAGAGACACAGTGCACCTACAACCAATATGGTAGAGACGATATTTCATTACATTTCTAATACTTAGGAGAAACATTTTTGTGATTAGAACTTGGTGCTTATTATCAAGTAAATTTGAGCCAATTTCAGCTCAGGGACAAAAAAGTACGTGTCTACACTAAGAAGTTTATTTTATTATTACATAGGTATCAGAGAAATGGAACATTATTCCACTGGGGTAGAATTTAGAAATACTAATCCTATACTTCTATACATCTCTACGTGCTAAGTTCTATACGTTATACTTGCACGTTTATACTTCATACGTGCTTTCCGATGCCGTGACGTAAATTCCCTCTATACAGTCCGTTCGATTTCAAGACGAAGTGCTAAAATATAATTAAAAAGGACGGAGCTATATAACTTACCATGCATAAAAATGAGATGTCTATAGTTCAAGGTGTGTCATCTTCAAATGAAACGCCTGACGTGTACCCAGTGGCAAGAAGTTTCTCTGGCGTGTTTTTAAGGTTCAGATTCGTGTATTGAGTGGAGCTTGTATTTATATTTCGTTATTAGATAATTAAGTATTTATTATTTTTATACGAAATAAATAACTAATTGGGATTTGCAAAGATTTTAACAAATGTAAGCACCACAGATTTAATAATAGCAAGTTCGACCGATCTCCTTAGATTGATATAGGTATCTGTGGTAAGCACAAACCGTTGCGCAGGTATTTATTATATTTTTTACTAAAGCCTCTGCAAATCAAACTCAAGTCATCATAACTTTGAGCTTATGACTGAGGTAAGTCAAATTTTTATAACTTCCTGATAATATAAAACATTTTTTTCTATATTTTTGTAGTTTTAAAACATAATACAATTTCAAGTAAATTCTCTTGGGTTATTTCTTGTTAATTTTTAAATGATGTGCTGTAATGTTTAAAAAATAGTTATACCTAGGTAGCTACCTACCTACTTGTTATATATTACCTTACTTAATATTTTGACGGAATGACGTATTAGAAAAGTTCTCTTCTCACTAACTAGTTATGTGTTTTTATATACCTTAAACTGGTAGAGGCACGTAGATGTAGGAAATAACATTTATCTGTATTTTATTTTAAAAGTACCTAAAATTGTCTCATTGTTCTTTTATTCGATGGGAGATAAAATATATTGTTTAAAATTTATTTTATACCTTCTTACCTAGTGGAGACCTTTTTATACTTACCTGTAACCTACTTTGGTTTATCGAGTGATAAAATTATATATATTTTTTCTTTTACAGAATTTGTTACATTAAATTTCATTACAGCTAATAAATTCATTGGCATTTGCAAAAAATATGAAGTTTCTGCATTCTCATACAAAATAAATATTCAATATCTAATCTCAGGTAGAAACCTGTTTGGTAGACTGTACACTATAACAAATGAGTTGGGCTGCGTCCGAGTGGCTGTCACGTGGGAGGGGTCGGAGGAAGGCGGAGCAAGTGGAGGCAACGCCCTAAACAAAATGGCGGATGGTAACGCGCCAAAATTTGAATTTTGAACATGTGGAAAATATTCATTCCTTCACATGTTAGAGAAATTGAATGAATCATTAAAATACAAATTAATCTTGTACTAATAGTAAATATAAATTACTAGACAACAAGTAATTCATTCAATTCCTACGATTTTAAGAGAAATTTCAGTTTAAAATAATTTACTCAATACCTAAGCTAATTATTATTTTTATGTAGGAATTACAGGAAAACATTGAATAAAATTATGCGATATTTCATTAGTTAGAAAATTGTGTTATGTTTAATTATAATATTATCCACATGTATTCAAAAACAGGAACTATTTTTTTCAGTAAGTAGTATCTATATACCTATTCATAAGCATTAATTAAGGTATTTTTTTCATAAAGTTATGAAGAAAGCTTAGTGAGCAACCCAGAACATATTTTATTAAATACCTAATTAAAACCCAATAAATCACTGAAAACATTTATACTTAAATAAAATAACATCATCATAATTTTAAATGCATTTGTCAACATATAACAGGCGTGTGAAATATCAATAGCCAATAACATAATAATAGGTATCATATATTAAGACATCTCTACAAAGGCCCGCCGCTCACACGACCTATAAACAAATCGTTATTGCGATTTAAGGACCATTTAAAAGGCATAAAGAATCCAAAACAACCTATAATAGAACTTAAATTTGAAAGCTTAGAGTTGGAAATCCAATAACAAAGGTCAGCAGTCGACTTCTCATAAACTATTTCCAGTAAGCACTAAATGAAGAGACGACGCATCCGTCCCTGTCTTGCGGAAGGAGTTTTGCATAAACATGACAAAGATGGTAGATATTTACGAGGTGTTTACATCGATACAGCGGCGTTGATTTAACCATTGCTTTAGTTTATTGCAGTCAATAAAATTGAACGCTATGAGTCAAGGACGCAAATGAAAAATTGCCACAGATTTATGTCTCCATCTCGTATAGTAGAGATATTTTGTGTTGATTTTTTGAGCATTTTGGGTATTTTAATACGCAATAAATGTTTTGATATCTACAATTTAGGGAAATGTTTTTGATTACCTACACGTGCATTTTTTCTCTCTAAGAAAATTTATTTTCTTGTCCTGACATATTCAGCAGCTGCAGGCATAGTTTTGTTTTAAAAATTTATTTCACTGAAGTAGGTAGATAAATAGTAAAAATTTAAGGATTGTATTTAAATTAAAACCCTACAAACCTAACCTTACCTACAAAAAAGGATAAACGTTCACCAAAAAAGTGTAAATTTTCACTAAAAATTGTTTTTGGTGGAGAAATATCCATTTTGGTGAGCACTGTACTATTTTGTTGGTGGACACTAAATTTGTTCCCAAAATTTAATACAAATTTCTCAAATATATTCTTTTTTAAACAACAACTGAAGAATATTCAATAACTACTAAACGTTATTCATTGGAAGTTCATAATAATCATTAAAAGACAATCTATCTATACGTATCTATCTATAAAATTTTAATAATAATTGTTACATAACCAACAATCCTCTGGAATCGATTTCATTTGACTTAATGCAACAAATCTTCGCTAGATGTCGCTTGTCTTAATATGAAACTCGATTATGCAACTATTTCGATGATATTTCTTATTTCTTCATATTAAAAATACATAAAAATAAAACTAATAAGGTTCATTACAGCTTAAAATTGCACTTGTTGACAATTTTATTGTATTCATTCAAATTAGGTAATGAATTTTATTTAGAATCAAAATTTTACTGAATTTTACATTGATTATATTTTCATTTCCAGATCTATTCACCTATATATTAACATCTGATATTAAATGTGTCAATAACACTGACCATGAACTCAATCTGTTTGGAGTGCAATGCCGTTGGAAGAGGGTTATAAATTACACATAAATCATTTAGTTGAAGAGTTGACTGGCCATCAAATATTGAGCTTCTTTTACACATTTTCCTCTCCACTAAAAGGTTCAGGTTATAACAGATTCGAGAGGAATTGGATTGTTTGTATCCGTTGGTGTGATTCGATAAAAATAGAAGAAAAAGTATGCACGCCGCTGATAGATACGTTCGCGAATAATCTTGACAATGTAATTTAGTTCAGTGACACGTTCAATATGTTTTTCTTACAAATATTCTGAGGACATATTTGTACTTAAATAAAAAAAATCTTAATGTAAGTTATACACAGCTTTATGATGCTTTTGTTACATAGGTAGAGTTGCAGCGTCACACAAATTGATACCTTAATTGGCAATCCAGCTAACTCCACATTTCGTCAAAAAAATGGTTCAGGTTGTACACAACAGTAATTCGGCTTAACATTTTAAAAGTCTCCTAAAAAAATGACCATAATCGTGGAGTTAGGTAGGCGAATTAAGGTATCGAAATGTGAAATAACTGTCTCAAAGAAATGGCGTCCTAGCATCTATAATAAATTAACAAATAACTTCCTGCGCTATTACCAAAGCATCGGCCATTTAAAACGCCGCAAAAGCATAATTGCGTCAATTTCGAACTTGTCAAAATCGCATTAGTTCAGCTTGAGGCAGTTTAATGGCTCGCCTTCAGCGGTCATTGGGCAGGGGATTATTAAAAAGTCATTAGTGCTGGCCACACCTAGAAATAACGTGTTCAAGAAAAAAAGTAATTTCGAGATTTGTTGGTGGGACGGGGACCAATCACCCGTGGCTGACACGGAAGGAACCTCGCCTGTATCACGCGAAATCATTATTTCGTCGTTAGGCTGAACGTATTATAATGATGCTGTCTCGAACACACGAAAACCATTGTTTCACAAGTAAGAAATGGATTTTGGTGCGATGAAAGTTGTTGTGTAATTTTCGGCCTGATTTCTGTTGGCCTATTCTTTTTCTTTTTGCGTGTAATCGTATCGTACCTAAGCAAAATACAGCGTTGGTTTTCTTTTGTTTTTCTTATACCTATTTACAGAACTAGTCATTAGGAATTCACACAGAGGACCTTTCTCTTCTTTTGAATTATTGTTGTTATAGTCTAGTTGTCACATATTTAGGGCCAGTTTCATCGGTTCAGATAAGGATATATGGCAGATAAATTGACAGTTTTGTATGAACCATCTGTCGGATAAAGTTACTGGAAACTTGTCTTTTAGTGTTCCAAATGTAGCAATACATATAAATAATTTGTAAAGGTGAATAAAATAATAAAAGTTCTCTAAATACAATCATTATGCTTTATTAATTTCATGTATTTATATATTTATGACAATATCGTCTCGCCTAACCTTATTAAGTTACTAATTATAGTTATATTTCATAAATTTTGAATCGATAGGACATAAATGGTAAATAAAATTGTTCAAATTAGGTTCCCATTTCTCTACGTACCTAATTTTTTGAAAATTCGAGGACAGTTCAGTAGACTTAACAACCAAAACTTAATTACAATTTCGTCTTGTTAACCTAATTCGAAATTTTACTTAGAAAGTAGATTCTATCTGGCAAGGGACTGTTTAGAATCGTGATCACAAAATTGCACTTGGTAATAAATATAGAGTAATAGCACAAAATAACAACAGTTTAAAAGGTTGACACACAAAAGTAATCTACCTATTTGCTAGAAAGAAATGTACAACTTAAACAAGATATTTGAGCAATACAGGCAGTAACTGAAGCACACCCCAGCCAGACAGTTTCAAGTAAAGTCACTACCCAATCGAAGAAATTAACCAAGTACTCATAAGCGAACCTAATTAAGCGAATCAATAAATAAATATCGAATATTATCGACAATATACAATTATTACAATTTACATTTACTTAACGAACACAGCACAAAATTAAAATGAAAATATTTATATAAAAAATGAAACCGGCTCACTGAGTTCTTAAAAAAAAACATTCGCTAGTTACAATCTATTTGAAAAAATAATTTACAAATAGTTTATACATTATTATGAAAAACGTATAACGTGAATCCTGAAGAAATTTCACCAACCTCTCAATTTCACTCATCATTTTTTTTATTATAGTTATTATTCGTAAAACTATACGTGTTACGAGTAAATATAATTCAATGTACGATATCTCTTTTTACGTATATTGGTTTCGTAGTCAATGATTTTATAAAAATACCATTTAGTAAACATTGCGTTGTCTAGGTAAGACAGCGGCGCGGTTGTTCTCACCCCGTGTGTCCCGACTCCCAGTAAATATTAACAACCAGCAGTTATCTCCTAGCTTTGGTATACTGTGTACTTGAACCTCATTCGTTCCTTTAAGACTCAAATAAAAGTATTATACTATGTTCCTCTGCACCTACCACCTGAAGGTAACCATTGTTTCATTACTATACAATAAGCTTGAGTGATTCATCCGTCTCCCCATTCCGAATCCAAGTTGTCTTTTAACATCATCCCACTGAATGGCACAACATTCATTTTGTTCATGAAATAGAATTTTATCAAAGAATATTTGAGAATCTCGATATCTAAGTATCTTCATCTAAATTATAGGCATCAATCTCGTAACATTTTACAATAATAATAATAGATTTCCTATGACGTTTATTACCAGTATTAATTACGTATATGTGTCATCGAAAAATCGTATACATTGCACTTGTATAACTGGCCTTTCCAAAACTACAAATTATGTAGAACAAAGAAACAGTAAAACTGACATAAGTTTCACAAAATAAATACTCGTAAATCAGAATTTGAAACGCGGACAAATCGTTGTTTCACAAAGTAATCTCAATAATATTATTCACACTAAAACAATTGTACATTACAAGTTCTAAAATTATTAAGTATGTATGTACAGAATAGTATTTTGATAGCTTAATTAGAAATAAAACATCAAATATATTAAATAATAACAATATGGATACTAATTGCCTTCTTATCAATGGTTAATTATAAGAGGTCCTTATGGTTTTGTGGTTTCAAAATAAAATTAAAAGAAATTTAATTAAGTAAATTTTCATTCAAAGTGCTTGAAGCTAGAACACAATAGAAATTGAAGAAAGCTCGACATAGAAAATGAACAGATAAAATAAGTTTTTATAAATAAGTTTATTAAATATTTATATTAAATTGTTTTTTTATTATCCCTATAGGTAAACAATCTCACTTCAAGCACTTTGCACAAATTTATACAAAATGGTACCAATTTTCCAAATAAATTTTTAAATTTCAGAAATGATATTATTCGTCTATTATAATCACAAAATGTCGATGCAGTTTACTAATTATTATATACTGCGTTTTTGGTAATTATTGGTATTGAGATTGTTCTATAAATTAATTTATACTTAACAACTGTAAAAATCTCTTCATCACACTATCATTACTCTTTATCGTAATCACTAGGTTACGTATTTAGTTATAATGTAATATTATCATGAAAAGTCCAACATACAATTTATACAAATTAAACTGTTCTAGTAACTGCGGTCTCCGGATCTGGTTTCAGATTCACCATGACGTCGTAAAGTTCGAAAGCAACATCAACGTTTGAAAGTAAAATGGACGCGGAAAATATTTCCTTGAGGACTAAATCTGAAACTTGGGGATCCCTAGGACCGTGGGAACCGAGGCGTCTACTGCGGCGAGGTGGGCGGGCTCATGTTATCAGGCTCGTCCCCAGAACCTGGCTCGCCTTTGGTCTTGTTCTCTTTCTTCCACTTCATGCGTCGGTTCTGGAACCAGATCTTGATCTGTCTCTCGGTGAGGCACAGGGCGTGCGCGATCTCGATCCGTCTCCTCCGCGTTAGGTACCGGTTGAAGTGGAACTCCTTCTCCAGCTCCAGCGTCTGGTACCGCGTATACGTCTGCCGGCCCCGTTTCCTCTCTGAAATCGACATAAAAACACGAATGAGTACAGAAAGCAAATGGAAACAAAAAACCTTTTAATTTCGTGAGGCAACCCTGCCAACGACCAGACGTTAAAAACTGCATAGGCATTTCTGATAAATGGTGGTTATTTGTAAACGGCGAACACTCCTGGCGGAGTTAATTGAAAATTGTTTTGAGCTTATCAATTTGTTAATTGTTTTTGCTTGTTGGGTATTTCTCTTCGCTGTCGGTAGTTACAAAGTTTATGGAAAGCACAGTACAAGCAGACAGCCACATAATTATATAACATAAATATTAATTAAATACCTAACAAATGTAAACCCACTAGCAATTTTCTAGATATTACTATGTTGTTTGAAAAAATCCTCCTTATAGTTATCAAAATACATCCAAATTCTTGAATGAGTTACGAGTATGTGCACATAGTATGAAATTTTTCAGCCCTGCTATAAATACTGGAATGTTAATAGAAATACTTTATAAATAATAGTTTTCTTGTCTATTAATAGTTCAATTATAAATGAAATCTTGTATTCAAATACAGAAGCAAATTGTAATAATAATCTCAGTCATATTAATCCTAATGATGAAATACGGCGTGCAATAATATGAGGATATGTCATAAAACGTGTTCGTGAGTGTGTCTGTGTATTGAAGACGCGGTCCAGAGAGCTACCGAAGCCAATTAAAATAATTTAAGACGCCTGAGGCCTTTTTCATTTTGTAATCATTATTCTTCGGCGGAGATACGAAGCCTATTATACACGGTTTAGAAGATGCTCTCAACTGTAATTTATTTGAATTAAAAAAAGAAAATCTGAAGTTGAAACTGCACGTCTTGTATTACTTGATTTAAGTGAATTAATCGGTTTTCCTGTGACTTCTGGGCAAACACAGGAGCTCAATTATTCGGAGCTTAAAGGCAACGGTACTTTTGCTTTATTTTGTTATAAAAGATTGGTTTTATTCTGGAACAGACCTAATTTAGTCAAATCAGAGCGTTTCATCAATCTACTAATTTATTTATTTTATTTATTTATTTATTTATAATAATTAAACGGGCTGCACCTAATAATAAAGCTTTTGTATTAGTAGATTGATGAAAAGGGCAAGAGCTCACTTCCCCAGAATAATAATATTCTAAGCACGATTCCGCTTAAACACGTCATGTGTAATAACGGCGAAATGGAAACAAGTACATGCCCATTATATACATATATTTGATGCAAACAGAAATGGAGCAGTTGAAAATGAAGTTTTGCTAGCAACAAAGCCAAACTTAGTTGATTATTTTCAACTGAAACACGCAAAACGACTTGCTGTACAAGATAAACACGCGAACTTCGAAGAAACGCTAACACGGTGCGGGGATTACATCGCAAATAGCGCTGTTTTCACCACTGTTTCTCCGAAAAACAATATTCATAACTTTATAGAAAAAAGTAAAACTATTCGATGACAAACAAAACGGTTTGTAAGTGGCATTTGTGGTGGTGATAAATTAGTTACCGATTTCAGCGACATCAATATTGCTAGTCGAGTATCTTCCCCTCATTTTTTCCTGCTAACAAAATACAAGAGTGCTCTTACAACGACCATAGTCGTTGCAACGATTCAAAATTATAGACCACTTGTTGCACGGGAAATTGATAACAGCCTCATCGCCCCGCGCTTGGTTTTGGGACGCATTCAAGAATGCAGATGGTATTGTTCTACGGATACTTGGCGAAATAGATTTTGTTAAAGCATTTATTAAACATTATCGGTATTTTGATTTGACACTATTGTTTTGAAATCAAATATGTCTTTTAAGCCAATACGAGTAATTACAACAAATTAATCTCACAGATTTTTTTATCGTTAATTTTATTGTTCTTCAGTTAGTGAATACGTAATACACTTCTTCCAAACCAAAATTCCAACAGCATAAATCCAAAATCGTTTACGCGAAGTCACAGGCCGTCCATCAGCACAGCGCCAAAAATTCGAAACAAACTCAGCTAGCCATCTCGTAAAATCCTTTCTGAGGCTTTATATATTACAGCGGCGTATATATTACGCTGGCGGTTTCATCGCGCACTCAGATGCATAAAACATGATCCTGCCGTCAGATTTAAACGTACGTAATAAGAGCATTAAGGAGGACAACGCTGGGAGGCGGGCGGGACGCGCCGTCTAATGTCTCTTGGACGTTAGGTATTCCTATTAAATGTTTTTGGGTCAGATATAAATGCATGCTGGCGACTCAATTATACGTTCGCGCATATTATTTGTCGTTTTGTTCCTTATTTCGGTCTCAATTAACTAATTGATTAGCAAAAGCTTCCGTAGTGTTTGGTTATGTGATTCATCCTGAAATAACTGTGAGTTTGGGTTTTATTTAGTAACATTGACACAAAAAGATGAAAACTTAGCATTACAGGGATTCATCAAGCTGGTGCTGGGTCTATGGTGTTGCAGAGAGGGGATCGAGGTGTAGTGCCTAAGACTTGCTGCGACCCAAGTTTGGCTTTAAATCCCCTTTTTTATACGTTTCGACCCCTTTATAATACATCAACGCTCAACTACACCTCCCTGGCTACTCTCTCTGCCCAGCCATATTTGAAAAGATTTGATAGAGAGCCGGTTTAGATACACAAAACTAATAACTGAAAGCTTGAAAAAGGCACATATATTTAAGAATCTACCTAAGTTTTGAAGGAAACGAATACCTTTTAAGATCTTTAGAAATAAACCGTATTTTTGTAAATTCTTTGCGTTTGTTTTTAAGTCTTCAGATCACGAAAAGTAGAAAACGTCATTTTTACATAAATCACTAAAATTCGACAGCAGACCAGCGTTCGCCTGCCGCGTGCAAGCCGCTCGTGTGCTCGCTAAAGCGAAATCGCAGCTTTAGGAGCGTCGGGCGCAGCGCTGCATGTGTCGGCGGGCTGCCATAAATCATAGCGCGGGAGGGCGGCTACAAAATCGGGCCTGGCTTACTTTCACGGTGACGTTGTGGACACGAGCGTTATCGCCAGCATTTTGTAATAAGGTTACTATGCAAGTGTTTATTTTTAGTGCTATCAAGACGAACGATTATTTGACCTACATGGAGCTTTTAAACGTAGTATTGGCTAAAGGATAGAAACTTAAACTTTTTGAAAAATAAACCTGTTTGGAAGCTGTAAATGACAGCGAGGCTTAACTTAGTTGGGTGGGTTTTAGTCGGTGCCTCTAGTAGTCGGTTCCGAGGGTTTGACCTCAAAAGGCTACAAAGTGTTTGGTCTGGTGTGTTAGTAGAGTAAAAAGTGTATTGTTTTAAGTTCGCCTAGCTAGCTACTAGCATCCTTTCAAAGAATATAGCCCTAACAATACAGTTCTTAGCCTTATAATAGTTGATTCCATATATGGTCTTATCATCTTGGCCTTACCTTCTGGCGAGATGAAGATTATTCGGGGAAATATTTTTTATAAAATCTATTGTTAGATAAATTACTGTGAAATGTTTGACCATGTATTGAAACAAATGACTTCTATTCCACTCTAAAGTAGACTGATAGAAAATATGGTAGTAGTTTGCGAATATATTCAAGGTTTTAGTTTTACTACAGGTAAGCAAAGCAAATATACTATACAACCAGCATTTTTACCAAGAACGCAGCGTATAGTATAGACGATTACAGTACCAGAGATTGTGTTTGTTAAGTTACAACCAGTTAAGATGTAAATTCTCGTACATTTTATATTCGAACATTAATTTCAACTATCCTGTGCAAATCTAGAGAGATGGAAAATTTAGGCCGGACAAATGATTCTTAAGTAACGTTAAATAGTTAAAGAAAATAATATGTTAATTGTGCTTTTGTCAAAACTTCCTCAGGATCAAAATAATAATGTAAATTTACGAAATTTGTGAAGGTGGTAGACCCATATGTAGGATCGTCTGGGTAGATACCACCGCCTTTATTATTTTTGCCGTAAGCAGTTTGCTGTGTTTCGGATTGAATGGAAAGGTAGCCAGTGTAATTACTGGGCTTGATTGCATGTCATCAAAGTCCCCAGAATGGCAACGCACTTGCAGTGTTAAGTGATTTACCCTTATATTGGGAGTATCTATATAGGCGACGGTAACCAGTAAAGTTTCTAGAACAGTTATCTAGAGAGAGCTTGATAATATAGTATGGTAGTAGCATGGAACTAATGTGTCTTAAAAATCTTCTGATATTATACGCCATAAATCAGTCTTAGATGCAATACTAACATTTGCACCGACACCGTTCACAGCCGACAATCGTGGCAAGACTAATCTCCCCAGACCTAAAGGTCGGACTACATTTATCTGGATAGAGTGCGTGCTAAAATATTGAGCAACCTCGGTGCTACTATCTCGGATCGCATTTGTACTGATTACCAACGCGATAGTGCTCCATGCACACGAACCACGCGCCAAAGGGTCGGAAAACGCTCCGATTTCGGTGTTTGCTCTGTCTGTGTGCCCTCAGCTTAAGAACGGGCATTTAACTCTGATGGTATTTACAACGAGTAGTAAAATTGTGCATGATGAATTATCTTGCTATGATCTTTTATTTAATAATAAACTTTACAAAATAGAACTGAAAATACAGAAGACAGATTCATTATAATTACTGGATCGTCATGGCTTGAACACAAACGAGAATCAGTACAATTTATAACTGTCTAATAATTAGTTTATTATTTTGAAAAACACTATAGGACATTTTAAGGTGATACCGGTATGAACGTAAATAAAAAATCAGGTCTGTATAGAAATATGAGCATAAGAGAATTGTTAGAGAGTTCAAATTCGTTGGCATCACAGCTTTTCCACCAACAATGTAGCATCACAACATCGCGCGCCTAAATACCAAATTCATCAACGGATGACAAGTGAAAAGAGCTTTTAATTTAATTCGTTGCGGTATCACGCCGGAGGAACACGAGAAAAAAATACTGCAACAGCTTGAAGCGATATCGACAATCCATAATTCATGTCCTACAATTTCATACGTTTCAACGCGAACTTTGAGTTATATTTTTTCGGGTAGCCACCGCACCAAAGTTGACCTTATTTTTTGAGGCACACAGCTTGAAATGGTACGGCGGTAATTTTTATTTACGATCTTACAGAATTTGCTCCCCACTCAGTGTATTGCAACATCGTACACGATATCAAACGGGTATTCATATTAATGCAATTTCTCTTAAATGCTTACACGTCGTAAATAAAATTGGTGGTTTCCGACAGTCACCCGTCCCAAAGGTCGTCGGTGTAATGAGTTTAATTGATATTTAAATTACAAAATTACAAAAAAAAACAACAAAGAATCAAAATCATAATTTCGTCCATTATATACAAATTTCAATCACTTAAACTTTTTGGTAGAGTAATTTATGTTTTCTTATATATGCCTATATTATGATACCGTCTTTATTACGAAGTGCATATCTTTATTATGTTTAATTATATTACAACATTACCCATACACAGCGTTCTTTGCGATCCGGATCATCGTACAATTAACTACATACATAGACACCGACTGTATTACAAAATAATCCAATTTGGAAAATGCTACCTATCTCTTTTAAATTAAATTCTATTATAGTATTACACTTACATTATTCATTTCATTAGTTACACGAGCCAATTACTTAAGGCTCCGTTATATGGAACTGCAATAAAAAAAATTAGAATATCAGAAGCTGATGACAGTATAATTTTGGTGGGTCAGAAGTTTTTTTAGGTGACTTAATGGGGAACAGCAATTTGTCGACATTGATAACATCCAAACCTGTGTATGACAACGCACGCGAACCCGTTATTATGGCTACCGTATATATCATTAATATAGGGCGTATAATTTACACAACATTCCATTCGATACACACGTTAGAAGCTCAAAGTAATATCAGACAAGTCGCAATAAAAACACGTCAAATATAAATCAACTTCTTTCTTGAGATATAGATAATAACAAATGTTTCATTTAATTCTTTAAAAAATACTACGAAAAATATTTGAGAGTTGATTAAATATTTATCACAATTGTTATAAAAAATATAATTACATTTTTGGTGATGACGACGAATGACAATCGTTGATTGTCAGTGCCGCAATCAAGTCTTCATCTTTATGCAGTATTTATGAATATATCCCAGATATTGAAAACTACAGATAACATTATACTTTGGCACAAATTTCAAAGTCTAATAGCTTTCACTACCGAAAACAAGAATCAATGCTAAATTAAAGGCCATTGGTCAAGAAGAAGCAAGCAATGGATATCTTATTCCAAGCCTCAAAAAATTATTTCAAGTCTGTCTCAAGTGATATACCTAAGTTTTTACGAGATGGCAAACAAGCTTGCGGTCCACCTTGTATTGCAATGCAATATTAAGGGTAAATCACTTAGCACTGCAAGTCCGTTGCTATCCTGGGGACTAACATGATATGCCTTTCATGCCCAGTAATTACATTGGCTACCTTTCCCTAAAATCCGAAACACAACGAACTTCTTCACGACAGAAATAAGAAAGTAATTAAAAACAGTGATATCAGTAAACTTTGTAGTTTGATGAAGAATCATTGGAATTATGAGAAAAGTAGTATAAATCAAAGAGACTACAAATGTTCACATAATCAACATTATTATGCCAATAATATTATAGTTATTTTAAATTACCTAAGAGATTAAAAACCACTGTAAAATAGTCAACATCTACTTAAACGCCGCGATATTTAATAGTGGCACATTAATTATCAACTGAGTTAGCTAGATACAACTTTCGCAATCGCGTTTTAATACTACGTCACTATTTACAAATTAGGTGCCAGGTAATTTGCCAAGTACGTATTAATTGGTACAATAAATTAACGAACTCAAAGAACCGAACGGGAAATCGATTTCACTACAATCCGAATTCGTCAGTCGGCAATTATTGTTCGATTCTTATCAAATAATTACACCCAGTATCGATCAAACGCAGAAATAAGGTAAACCGGGGAGCGGAACTAAATAGAAAGTAAAAAGAAAAAAACATGGTGGGCTTTCAACCTCTGTTATACATTAATCATCGGTCTGGGCGGGCGGGTACATAACTAGTCCGCTATACATGTCTAATGACTTTGGTATACATATCTATATGTAATAGCGTTGATAGTTTGGTGTTTTTTCGTTTATGTAAAACTTTTCTATAATCTGCTTTTTGTCAGCAATGTTGATTTTACTTCGATTCAGTGCTGGAATACTCCCAAAAACACTCTTACTGCTAGCTACATCAGAATGACCTTACGCATAAGGCTCTCGCTAAAATCTTTAACGAAGATTTGTTAGTTGATAGTTTGCCAAAACTACAAAGACAACAAATCATGGATATAGAATAACCATATTGTGAGAGTTGTTTTGGATGTGCGGCTTAACATAATTAAACAATGAAACCTTTGATTCATTTTACTCCCTTAGATTTAATGCTGGTGGTAATTCCATTGGACTTTTGGAGCATCCGCATGATTACACACATAGGAATTATAACATTCAAATCGGGGCAGACCTCAAAAAAGAATTTATATCGCGAGCACAACGCCATCAGTCAGTGCTATGTCGACGTTGATACCCGTCGTGTTTCGCATCCGAAATGGAATGTTATTCACCGAAAATTTCGCTTTGGTGTACGCCAAAAATTACGCGGGCCCAACCGGGATTGAACGAAATTCCGCTCGCAAAAAAGGTGTCAAATGAAATATTCAAATATATTTTAATATAATTCATGCGGCGGGCGTTTCATTTCTCTCCCTCGTAATGGAATGCTAAATTTTCGGGCGAACAAAAAATATATATTAATGCGCGTACCTAATAGCTTATACAAACTCGTTTGTTGGGTATTGTTGTTCACAATGGGTGCCATAACTCCGCGTCGCAACCACGGCCGGTGACGTCTTTGTTAGAGCGGCAAGCTTTGTTCTGCTCCCGACTCCGCCTGTCGACACGGCGTCCTACGGCCTCCGCCACTGTGCCTGCCTATACATTATAGGCACATCTTGCTCTAAATAGAGAGGTGCCTTCCTTACACGAAACAATTCAAAACTTGGAGGCATTATATCATCGATCTGGTCCTCCATTATGAAAATTAAAGCAATCAATTAGAACTATCAACGTTGTTGGAACACAAAAACTGAACGAGACCAGGCGCCACTTTTATAAAAATGAAAGCCCTCGCCCTTGTATGTAGGCGACTAATTACAGTTGTTCGGACCATTACTATAATTTGCAGCAGGAAAAGTACGAATGAATATTTGAGAAGGCGATAGAATGTGAGTAATTGCGTCGGATCACGAAGTGAAAAGTTATGAAAGGTGCCGGGCGGGGTGATTTTTCAACGCCACCGACGGCGAAAATCTTAATGAAAAAGAAAATATTCAATCATGGCTCGCCGATGTGTGTTTGTCGAGTTCTTTGTTCGCTGATTGCGTTTCGGAATAAGCGTGAGTCGGCCGCGTAAAAATTCATCTCGGCATAATACCGTGGAACGCATTAGGGCTCCAAGATGAGCTTCGCCGCGGGACAGCAAGCCCCAGGGGGCTCCCCTGCCCCCGAAAGCCGAGAGGGGGCGGTCTCCGCTCCAGAGAATATTTGACACGGGTCTGGCAGATAGACAGGCCGGTCATGTGTGATCCCGGCCAGGAAACGGGGGCTTTTTTCCGTTTCTCTATCGACGTGGCTACTCCCTACGCGCAAGTAGATATAAAGATACGTTTATGATTTATGTGCCCCGGATCGCACATGTGCACGCGTCATGTGATGCCTCGCTTTTTGTGCTCCTCTAATGATACGAGGCAGCTTAATATGGCATTTATAACTCCGATCATAACTACAGTTTATGTCTAATATCATATGTAGCAATGTTCATCATATTGCGATAATCTATCGTAATTGTCGTGTCTCCTATAACGCAATTTACTTTTGTGCAATTAAAAGTCATTAACTTCATAATTTGATTCGTTCATTTCAATTTGTAATGGTTGAACAAAAATGGAATTTTAATTCTTAATAATAAGTTCGGCTTCATCGGCTTAGCGGCGGTCAAAGTTTGATTGGCGTTCTATCCCGACGTTTAATTAATGTGGGGCAAGCTAACGTAACCTCCAGCGAGAGAGGGACAGGGCAATAAGTGCGAGTGAGACGCAAGATTTCGGAGAATGTTGCCAGTTAATTGGTCACAACTTACTTTTGAAGTAAAAGTACGTAGTTCGGGGGAAATTATAGGTCTGAACTTAGAGAAACTTCAGAGGGTTCAGGAAGAGTGACTCCTCGTTATACAGTGCTACTTTGTGAAACAATTCCGAGATAATGGATAAGTTTAAATATAGAAAATTATTTTCTTTCCTTACACTCTCCAAACTTCGGTATTATTTCTGTCTTATAAGTATGTAATTTTGGTAAGAATGTGTAGATTATGTCGTATCTACTTCAAAGAGGATTTTTTCCTTGTCGTTATTGATAAATGTCCTCCGATTTAAAAAAAAACAACTTTTTCTATAAAGATTATTTTTAACAATTTTATGTAACAAAATATGCGCGCTGCGAACCCTATTCTCCTTATCTACCCAGTGGAGCTCTGGCAACCTTACTCACCAACATAAACACAACACCACAGACTAGTAAGAGATACTACGTATCACTAAAATCTTGTGATAATAGAGTGTAGTATTATGTGAGGTGGAGGTACCCCAGTTGGTGTGCTCCAAATTCGAGCGGCTACCACTCCGCTGTGCCCTAACCTCGCACTATTATATTAAACAAAAATTTAGTTTAGCAAATTTCTGTTAAAATTATTATTTTCTATACATATATACTTTTGGTACCGTTTTTAAGTATACAATAATTTATTAGACACAGCTACAAACAGCACGAAACTGTAAAAGAAAACAATTATTTTTTACCATGTTCAAGGCAAAATATAAATTGATGGCAACCCGACGAAACCATACTCAAAACTACGATCATATCTCCATGAACGCACTTATGTGTGCGTAACTCAAGAGTGAATCGTGAGTCATTTGCGTGTGTGTGCGTGACACACTGGCAGACAAATATTAATGGTATTGGATGTTTTGGATGTGGGTGTATGTAATTATAAGATGGTAATGGTTTTTTAATAAGCTCCCAACTTTTTGCGTTCTGTCAGTTTTTGTTGAGTAATCTACTCTTCTACATTATATACCCAAGGTCTACATAAGTGGAGTAGTTTTTTGCCTAGTAATCACAAGGGATTTTTTTTTATATTAATAATAGTTTTTGTATATTTTTTTGTAAATCTTAATATAATTTTATAAATTACGTGTCACGTTGTTTGTCCGCGATGGACTCCTCAACTACTTGACCGATTTTAATCAAATTTGTACACCGTATGCAGTTTGATCAAACTTGAAAGATAGGACAGTTTTTATCTTGATAAATAGTCCCCATTTTTTTTAAACTGCAATTTCAATGTTGTTTGACAGAAGTATAAAATTACCACAGCTACGCGTGGCCTCTAGAATGACGTGTAGAAAATTGTGATATTTATAAATCCTATCGAAATGTATATATAATTTAAGGTTATAATTAAATAAAATATGATATTTTATCTTGACGCAGTCAGTGACGTCAGCATCAACTACATTAGCGACCCACATTCAAGTCATCAGAGCACATGTAACACCACAGAAACACCTAAAATCTCTGCAAGAACCTTTTGCTTACTGCAAACGAAACCTCAATAGATCTACATAAAACAAACAGCTCTCATTTCGAATCGTTCCCCATAAATGTGTACATAACAAAAAGTGACTTGAAAAATAATATTCCTTGAGCAAAAACTCCATTCGTCAACGTCGCCGTACTACCGCCGGCAAGCCGGAAACGGCGGCGAACAGAATTAGAAATATATTTTTATCCGTCACTACACCCCAAGTCGGATAAAAAAATCTTTATGCAAATAATACCACGTGTAAATACAAGGGGAAGTTCGAAATACGCTTTGTTAAAGCACTTTTTAAAATGCTTACGAAGCAAAAATGGCGAGTCGCCCGCAGTGCAATAAAAAAAAATAGTATGTGAATTTAATCTAATGCAAAATATCTGTTTAATGTTAATACATCTTGTACATTTGTACCCTGGAAAATTATTTGTTTACACTATCGTGCATCACATTAGATTTAAAAAACTAGGGCTATTCTTAATTACATTCAGTTTGCTTGCCATTCCAATTTCACCCAAGTGTGCCTAAACTTAAATCACAGATTGGACTTTAACTTTTTAATGAGTCAGACTGCTGACGACGAATTAACGCGTAATCCTGACCGACGTTAATTACTCTAAGACAATAAAGTTAATTTTGCGGAACGTTTGGCTGATACTCTGCTATGATTTAGAAGACGAGGGAATAAAGTATTCTGGCTACTAGGAGAGAGGGAACGTGAGTAATAAATGAGGCGAATTCAAAAACAAAGATAGAATACCTACAAACATGACTTTTCCTCCACTAACGAAGTATCACTTGATATTGCTTTATCATTATTAAAATTAACAACGGTTAAAATTAATAGTTAAAAAATTTAGAATTTTCTGCTACATATCCTGTCTACTCTACGAAAATACACAAAAATTAACTCCTATAAACTGGTAACAGTAATTTGCTCTATTTAATATAAAAAAGAAAAAGGTAGCGAAGTTAGTTTCAATTGTTAATTTTACTAGTTTTTTTCCGCAACTTCGTTACTTTGGTCAGCATTTTAATTTCTTCTAAATATATAAATACGATGATTTTCAGACCTTGTCACCTTGACATTTAACCCTTTTTGCGGTTGATTTTGAGAATATCTGAAACACGTGTTTACTCATTTATGGATTGGACTACCCTTAGGGGTTGAATTACGAAAAATCCGACCTTAGCCCTTGTCTACATCATAAAAGGAATCTCTGTGAAAAACTTCAGCTATCTAGTTCCAAGGAGCTGGGCATTGATCAGTCAGTCAGGACTTTAACTTTAACTGGTCTACGTTGTCACCGACAAACTGTGGCTACCATTCCAACGCGAACTAAGAAATTTGGCAACTCGTTTCTTTGTCGCACAATCAAGAAATGGAATTCACTGCCAGCACACGTGTTCCCTCCTTCCTATAATCCTGGGTCATTCAAAAGAGGCGTGAAGAAGCACCTTGCAGGTCAGCAAGGCGTGGGTGGCTAGCGCGGCAGTTTATCTCTCGCGCTAGCTATCTTCGCATTTGGACTCTACTTCTGCTTACCATCAGGTGGAATAGAGTCATTTGCTTGATCTTTTCATAAAAAAAAAAAAAAAAAAAAAAAAAAAATATTAAATGACAACTTCATAACAATTCGTCGCGGTGTCACTCGTCGGGTGTTCGTTCACGCCGTCGTGGTGGAGTGGTCAGTATAGCTGGCTACACATCAAGCGGTCCGGGTTCGAATCCTGGTAGCGGCAAATGTTTGTGTGACGAACACGAATGTTTGTTTGCGAGTCATGGTTGTTTATATATTTATTTAAGTTTATTTATAAAAATATCTTATTATTATGTATATTAAAAAAAAAAATATTCGTTATCTAGTATCCGTAACACAAGTTCTTAATGATACTTACCTCGGGCTAGATAATTGGTGTGAGCGTGAAAATATATTATTATTATTATTAATTATCATACAGCAAGAACTAAATTTAAAACGAAAAAAAAAACTGAGTGGTAGTAGGAAAAATCTACTAAGAAAGACGTGTATTTTCCTTTAATAATGTCCTTGTACTCATACAGATAAAGAAACTAATCTAAATCTCCAAACAGCCGCCTTCTCCAACGACAGGAAAACTCTTGAAAAGGAAATCCAATTCGAAAAAATAAATGAGAATCACAGAGGGAATGATCGCGGGCCAATCTGGTGATGCATGCAGCGCCTTTGTAGCGGCGACACGCGATCGATCAGCAGCCATTACAGTAGCTAAGCTGTAGTCGAGTAATCGCCACCTTTATCGTAGGTGGGAAAAATCGGCCTCTAGCTTGGGCTTTTTTGCCGAATTAAAATTAATAAAAATGTCTAAATTTTTGTGAGGTAATTATAATTAACTGGTATCAAACAGTGTCAATTTATATAAAACCGCACTTTGAAAACAAAATTGACTCTACTCAAATGTTATTATTTATGGCTACGTTTGTCATAATGTGCTATTTTAAGACATATATTTAATTAAACTGTAGGTACTGCAATTAATTATTATATTTTTTATTACTGTATGAGGCACGAAACGAGAAGCATACAATTTAATTGGGCAATTAAAAACTCTTTTTGATATCTTTTTAGTTTAAGGTGCAAAATCATTTATTATAATAGTTTACAAAATTAAATACAAATTTACAAAATCTCTTTAGATTTTGAATATGCCTATGTCGAATTAAATTTTCAATATTGCAATTAAAACAAATCTTGCACAGTAGTGAGAGACAAGAACAATTACTAACGAGAAGTTCTGACTCAGGCCTTTGCCTCTGCAAATATTTTTTCATAGATTTTCGTCCACCAGTTAAAAGAAGATGTTATCATTGGCTATTTGACTAGCAGCCTGATAAGTCGCAAGGACAAATGCGACTTATAACGTAAGCTTTCATTAATTCGTTTCTCAAATGAAAACTAATAAAATTCTTCGAGAAATGTATAGATAGGTAGGTGTTAGACGCATATCGTTACTTTTGATATTAATATACAATGTGAAGTTTTCTCAATTTTCTTTATAATAATCATACAATCATTTCAAAGGGATTTTCGCTTATAGCGACTTGGAAAATCTGCACAAGCAACATAATCTCAAGCATTAACAGTACACATTCTACGTTGAAAGGTCCTTTTCAGTAATCAGTAGCAGGCACGAACAAATACACCTATTCAATCATCGTGCCTACACAAAGGCCTGGGTCTGATAAACGAACAATGAAATGTAACAAGTCGTCTATCCGGCATTGTGTGAGGGGGGGTGGGAGGCGCCCATTATATTTCCATTTCCACCTCAATTCCCGACTTATCAGCCTACCTCGGACTAGGTAGGTCTATCTTTCTATACCGTTAGTCAGATGTATTTATCACGCGTTTGAGTTTTGCTAAATTAATTTTGAAATGATTTAAATTTAGCGCATTCAAAATTTTGCGTTTTCTGTGCTAACTATTGACTATGTGTGGCTATTTGTATTAAAGCTCAAATATAAAAATCGAGTAAGAATTCAAAGCGTTCGATGAATAAAGATGAAACATATTCAAATTTAACATGAACAATCGTATAATAACTATAAATTTTAATACCTATTACGATAAAAAACCAAGAACAAGGTTTTCCCCTTTGAAAGGTGAGTGCTGGTTACCCAGTTACCTACAGCTTTCTAAAAGTTCAATCACTAATTATTTCTCTGAACGACTTAATATTTATGTTTTCGTTTTTTTGCGTTTTCAAATATATTTTTTATTTTTTATGAATATATCGTAATATTAAATCAAATAGATTTCGAAATTACGATAAAATTAAATCTTCAAAATATAAAAAAAAACCAGTAGGAACCTAATTATGAAAAAACTTTTGATTAAAGGTTCTTCAGAACTCTTCAACGCCACTTCATCTGAGATACATAATATATTCAACGCAATATATTTACATTACAGTTTCAATATAAACTTCTCGGTAAGTAGGTGTAAAATTCAGCCTAATGATTAATGATTCGTCTGCTCCCAACAGCCCGGTCTATTTTCAAACAAAACATGAGCTCGCCCGCCATTGGTCCATTTTTTCAATATGGCAGTCGAATTTTGAAGATAATTAATGAAACAGTGGTTTGGTGTAGATAACGCGAGTGGAGTTTGAAGTGTATGTAGCTACTCCAGTAACAAAAGTGGTACATTTTTCATATCATAACTGCGTATTTAGCAAATGCTTACAGATCTTCTGGTCCCTCTCAAGTACTTTTATCGGGTGCTGCTGATAATGTTGCTCTTTGAAGTAGTTTTTCTTTGATGCTAACTAGATCCCTTAATGCGATGTAATTCAGCGATTTTGGAGGCTTATCTAAGCTGGTTTAGCGTGTTGGTGTCAAAGATTAAATCGTTAGAAATGTCTTAATACTTCAAAGTATGCTATTCAAGATAATGCTGACTCCACAGAGAGCACTGAGAGATGCCGTGTTGTATGTAATTTAATGAAATCGTAATCTTTCACTTAAGTTTTTCTTCGCAGTACAAGATAATTAAGAGAAGTCACTTATTTTACCGTTCAAGTATTTCGGTGATGGGAAACTATGGTGTCGGTAAGTTTGTGTAACGATGTAGATATTTAAATTTATATCACATACATGAAATTCATTTTTATATTCGACTACTAGCTATGAGGTTCTATCCAGTTCATGTTTTTATAATTGGAACTGAACTATACTTCATCATTAATAATATAATCAAACTGTTATTATTTGTGGCTAGTTAAGACGCATTAGAGGGATGTCCGTTGCATTTTTATTGCGTTATCTTTATTGAACACGTTTTAGCAGTTTCTGAACAACTTAATGCAACAGAAAACTTCAGCAAAACTTAATAAAGTACCTACACCAAACGTATCCTCAATACAGACAGCAAGAATAAATTGCAGCACAGCTCTGCACTCTTGAAGTTCCAAATTAATTAACAGATAGTATAAGATGCTGGGAGGCCTAAGTCAGATTTGGCACGTCTTATCTGGCATCGGGCCTTGGCAGATAAGGGTTATGACATGGGTTCATCGAGTCGCCAGAACTTGGGCGTAGTTGGTCGATTGGCTGGCCAGCCGCGGTACCGATAGCACAAATCGGATATGGTAAATAATATTATATTAATAAAATATCAAATTTCAAGAATAGCATAAGCTTAGGTGAAGTAAAAAAATTCTTGATGACGTTTTTTATCATTTTGTTGGATTTTAATATTACCACCTATTGAATTTCTAATCATAAAAAATGTTCGCAGTTATCGATTTTAGAGTCTATGATTTTTTTTATAAACATTCTAATAAGTTCTGTGCTACGATATTTAATAATTTGTTATTGGGGATAAAGATAAATTAGTTCTCGGAATAAGGTAATACCTACAAGCTATATTAACCTATACCTTTCAGAAATCGCTAGTCGATTAACACTCCGAAACTTCATAACACTTCTTTATATTGTAGTTGGAGTGCTTTAAGGTCGAAGCACACTTATCAGCTCGGAACCGTATTGCCTTTTTGTATTATGAAAAAGAGGCAATGCGCTACGGTCCGTTGCCGTTTCGTAGCCGTCATTCCGTAGCGTTCATAGTAAAAAAGACGCTTTTCCTCTCCGACCTGATAAGTGTGCTATAACCTTAGAATTTCCATTGTCCTTCTTTTTTGCAAGCATAACATAAAATATTTAATACCGGAATACTTTTATATCATAATTGTAAAAGGCCAATTGTCTGAAATCGTGCATAGATATTTCTCTCTTATGAGTAAAGTTCACGTGCAACAGGTTTATTGCCTACTAGGTACCTACTACTTCTTTACTGAAACACTTTTTACAAACCCTTATATTCTTTATCGTGTAGAACATTATGCAAACAATTATACACAATATGAGTAAAACAATCGCGCTGCGCTATTAGTTGCATAGAAAAACAAATAGTCATACTAAACTGTGTAAGAATGTAAGATTATTTAAGCAGAGAGGGGACGTCTTGATAAGAAAGAGCATCCTTAGTGCCTCGCAATAAGAGTTACGAGTTATCAAAAATTGGACAGCGCATGTGTATCCAACAAAATAATAGTTTAGATTTTGTATTGTGATTGAAATTCAGGTGTAAGTTGAGCACGTTTGAGTGAAAAACTTGACATTACTGCTGGTAGTTTTATGTTTAAAAAAATATACGTAGGTACTTATATCTTGACTGGGTAACTGTAGCTTCTACCTGATAGTGAGTGATGAGACTGAAGATGAAAGCAAGCTTCATACTTCAGGGACTAATGTGACTCGTGATTGTTAAGTCAAGGCAAGTAAGTACAAAGCTCAACAATAATAAAAACATATTGACAAATACCTACAGGAACTTCAAAATTATTTATTTAATTCCACAACTAAGTTTTAACTAATCAATCAAGTAGTCTTGGTTGAACGAAAATATTTGTTTGTGACGCATTTGCATAGAATAAGCGACAGCTACAACGTTATCCGAAACTCTACTAAGTAAATAAATAAAAAACTATCACTATTTAATTACAATAAAATTTTGTTGCGATGCTGACGCTACCAAGTTATATGTCAGAGTTTCCGTTATCTGTGACAGCAGTTAATGAATAAAGGCCCTCGTTCATCTCAGCGTTTGAGTATTCAATTTTGCTTCATTGGTGTAACTCGAAACAGTTCTAAATAGGGGAATAAAAGTTTTATTACGCCCGCTCCTTACGAAAAGTAAACATTTTTTGACTGATTAACATTTATTTTAATATAACATTAATTTATGGAATAATTTTATTTTTGCGTTTACAAACGCGTAAATATAAATACTAGAATTTTTTCTCAAATTAATTTGTTTTATCACCTTATCAACTCTCAAAACGTAATTAATTTACAAATATTTCATTTTCACAAACCAATGACTCCGAAAATTTATGTCTTAGAATAATAAAATCAAAATCAATTATCCCACGTACTACATGCAAAACTAAAGCTTCGACGAAATTCCGAGGCGAAAATTTGAATGATCTCAATTACAATGGAATCCTTAAATCAGGCAGCTCGCCCATAAATTAGATCTCAGACAAATTCAAAAACAGTAAGAGACGGTGGCGCAAGTTGAGCGCGCTTTGTTCGCGAGCGGCGTCAGCAAAACAGAAGGTGGGCGCTTTGTGTCGGGAGTTGTAAATTTTATGAAAAGTGAAATTCCTTTTGAATGCCTCTTCGACCCATAAATAATCCACGAACAGAAGGAACGCTATTGTTTCTGGCACTTATTGTTTCATCAATGAGCACGTGGAGCGAAAGTGTTTTTGCGGTGGCCCTTTTTGCTACCTGTACTCGTGACATTGTGCAAAAATACTTCCATGACAGTAAGGATTCACTTTCAGAGGGCTTATGATTTATGTCCTACGTCACCTGATTCTTGCAAAGGGTACGTAATGAAAAAGTATGCAAAATTTTATAAAAACGGACCTCATTCAGTTCTAACTTTAAATTATTTTGGGTATCTATTGTAGTGATGCACGAGGGCATTATTGTTCACAAGGGCTACCTACAATCTCGCATCCATCATCTTAAAAGAAGTAAACAAAGTTGTATGACACTTACCGAATTGACTTCTCATCCAAGGGTAGAGCGGACTGGGCAGCGAGGCGTTGGTGTTTGGTGGGGGCTGCTGTGGCGGGGGCTGCTGCGCATGCATCGACTGCTGATGCATGGGCGGCATCTGCGTCTGGTGCTGCATGTCGTCCACTGGGTACATGAGGTGCTGCTGATGCGGCACGCCGTGCTGCACCATGTGCTGCTGCGGGTGCATATGATGCGGCATCTGTTGGGCTTGCTCTAGCGGCGGGCTGCCTGGCACACCACCCGCCGTCGCCGCCGCCGCCTGCAGCTTACATGAAGTGTACACCGCCGGCGCTGGCGGCTGGTGACCATTCGGCCCATAACCATCCGATTTAGGCCCCATGTGACCCATCTGGGATGGACTATCAGGCCGGTACCCATTCTGTTCCATTTGTTGGTAGTACCCTAATCGATCGTAGGGTGGAAACCTTGGGTAAGGCATCCCCGGCGCAGGCTGCGCGGGGTAGTGGTGTTGCGCCGGCCTCAACTGCTGGTCGCAGCCCTCCATCTCGTGGCCTTGTTGCGGCACTGCGCCATAATGCGCGTGCGCTTGCTGGTGGTCGTGCCCTCCGTTCCTCATGTCTGGCATGTAAGCGTTTGAGAAATATGTCATGCTGTCGCAGTTGTTGGCGCTCATCGCGGGCCCGCAGCCCGCGCGGCTCGCGTCCGTATCTTCCGTCGCAGAATCTCGGCCTCTGGGGCCGACACTATCACTGTTCAGTTCACCACCACACGGACACTTCGGATTCCATTCACTACACAATGATGACGGCTGAATTCACTGGTCGGTCACGCGGTGGCTACGGACGGTGTCTTTTCATCGGTTCCTCGGCGAATCTGAAAGGAAAAGGTTATTGCTCTTAGTCGATCTATAATTAAATTATTTTGCAAATGATCGAGATCCCGGGATCGATCGAATGTTTGTTTTGGACGAGGCGTGGATTGTTGCGCAAGAGTCATCGTGCGCCGATGCCGACCTGACGGTCGACTGAGACACGTGTCCTGATCGGGACACACACGAAGTCATAAACATCGTACGTTCCAAGTAAAACGCCTATTAGCGACAACCTGTCTGCGATAGGGCCCCATCCGCCGCAGATAACTAAGAAGCACATTCTTAAGTGCGAGTTTAAAATCTGTCTTTGTCTAACTGAGGGAAGCAGGTCCTCCAATGTGAGACGGTGATATGAAATAATGTCACGTTTTGCCCGACATGTGGCTGACCCGTCGTCATGCCCCTGACGTTTCCCAGCAGTTGATGGAGCATGAGTGACAACCGCGCTGCTGCCCGACGACATAACTTTACACGAACGTTAATTTGTGTGTAGAAAGACAAGTGCCACGGAAAGCGTAGTGTTATCGCTGGATCTTGCTTTACAAGTTTTAAAGTAGGAAATTTATAGCACACTAAAGTGACGGGTACTAGAATTTTCCAAGTTAACCGAGTTACAAATGACTACTACAAAAATTATATTAACATTTACACAAGACAAGAGCTGATCTTTCTGTGAGTTCCCATAGCGACTACAGCCGTTTAAACAGACGAATTTCATTCGAGCCTCATCTCAAAGTCACATCGAAGGATTTTGGACATGGTCTATTAACTTCATATTTAGAGTAAAAAATCTGTACGGCTGTGTACTGGGTACATGGCCCGCCCCTTGGCAAGCTATTTAAAGGCAAAGGCTCAAGGTTCATTAGCGACAGTTAATGATGGCGGCGGTCGGAGACAATATGCTTACAGATGCTACTGTTTGTCCTGCCATGTCGCCGCGCCGCTTCACCGCTGTGGGAAAATACTCAGGGCGACTTATCTACTAATCTTTTTCAGTCACTTGCAGCTTAACTTCGTTTCTATATAACTCTTTTTACACCAAGCTATTACTCCTACATCAAAAGTAGCTATTTTATTTAAAGAAATATCTTCCCAATTTGCAATCCATCCCTACTACGTAATTAATTCGGAAACGTAGTCACAACTCAATGCGTATATAAATAGCAATACACAGTCGTAGATACTTTTATTTCTGCTCGGCTAAAGGTGATAATTGAATGGCACTAGCTACAATTAATGGCTACCCATACTTGGATACAATTGAAAGGCATACTCGAAAAATTTGCATGTTGAGGGATGGACAATTTAAATTTACGATACGCCTCCCCTCTGAGCAATGAGCGACCCTCGCATTTTTTAAATTTTCAATTTCCATTTGAATTCCTCGAACTTTGGCAGTAGGTGTGTATGCAGAAGACACGTAATCTATTTCGTACCTATCCTCAATTGTACTAATTTTTATCATAATAAATAATTAAGTAGCTCTGTGCTTGTGAGCTCCAGAGGAAAGTAAAGGAGTTAGATAGAAGCATTAAGTTTTTAGCTAAACTATTTATTTTTTCTTAATAGCTTCATATTAATTTCCAACTAATTCAATTTACTACGAATTTGGCTTAGTTCCAGATAAGACAACTCATCAGGAGCATTTCTTTGAAACTTTTAGAATTGGCAGTCTAGTTCTTGTCTATTGTTTCTTCTAAGCGGAGTAAGTAGTTATTTTTAGGAACTGTAGGTATCTAAATAAAGTTTTCGCGAACTAGGTATGTATTTGCAAAATTATAACGAAAAAAGCAAGACGCAGTTCTCGTAAAATCATAGTTTGAGTTTAATCTGTGGACACGTAACAAGCTAATGTTCTAGTCCGCAATTACGAATAGAGATAAAAATCTCTACCGGACCCCGGTTCAAGGAACACGTCTTTAAACTGACCGACGTTGAAATTAACAGTCTCACGTGCTTTTGATAATTTGATAACGGAGTACACACGTTTGATTTATGGCCGCAGCGAACTCCATGACTCACAGCCAGTTCTCATGCCCTTTGCTTGGAGTTTCTCAGTAAGGTCTTTTGTAATTAGCTGCTCGACATCCCAGCCTATCGTGGACATCACGAAACAAATGAACGGTATGTATAAAGATGTCCGTAGTACTATTATGAATTTCGTGCTACATTTCCATCTGACTGGTACATATGTAAATCATTCGTAATTGTTGGTACACTAGAAAAACCGCAAAAAATAGACATTCAAATAGATTAAGGACTAAATTAAAAAGAATATTAATAACATTTCGCAGGCGACAGTCGGTAGTTGTTAATCAAACCATGATCAAAGAATTTATTTTGGGAAAATTCTCGGCAGGCGTATTAATCATTTCCACTATTTGTCAATTAGAGAGCTATTGTGGGCACAAAGTGGTTTAGATTTATTCATGCTGTATCAGTTGGATGTAAGCAAGAAAAGTTATCTCGTTTTTAATTTATTATCATAACTCATATCTTACTCGACTATCTACGTCTTTATAAATTTTCACAGTTCCATAAATTTCTAATGCAGCAATTATTTAGCACAATAGCATTCATATTTCATTTTTATAAAGTCATATTTATTAAAACAATGACAGGTACAATGTTCTGAACATGCTATTTCACCGAATTACCGTGTGAATAGTCGATCATTATCACAATTAAAACGAGTTCATTAATAGTTACTCATACGAAAACATAATTTTACACACAGTAGCTATAATATCTAGATACCTACTCGTAAGTTTTCTCGGAAATCTGTATTAGTCTATCTTTAGTTTTCAATTTTTTTCTCTAAATGAAAACTGTAATTTTGAAAAAATTATGTATGTCATGTTATTTTTCTCGTCATAATTACTACTACTTTTAGCATAGTATAAGCTTTTAGTTTATTTTGTGTCTTCGCTTTGCAGTATAGCGAAAGTTTAATAGAACAAAACTATTACTATATTAATTTCAGTACAAAAGCATTACTACATTTGTCCATATCTGTTCTCACAAAGGCTAAGAGTCTTGGGTGCATCAATTATGAAGAAGAACCCATTAATTTGGAGTCAGTTCCTCTGATCTTGCTGTCCGACTGTCTGTTCTTCTTAATATTAATTGGGTTAATTAGCCAGACACCTGGTGGGACCGATTCGGATATAACATAAGAGTTGATGAGTTTTTTCGTAATATTGTTAATTGTTTTTGTACGGTTTTTGTTTTGAATATAGGTAACTATAGTATTTAATCGTATGGCTTACTTCCTATATTTTCAAATTCAGTTGATTACTTTTTACTATCAGCAGTAGGTTGTTGCGAATATCCTTTTCGACGTCTATAAAAATCTTTGGAAAAATACCAAGTAGTTTTCTTATTTTACTTGTACCTATACTAAGTTATTTGATATGACACGTAATTATAAAATTTCTCATTAATGTGCAATTTTGATTACCGATTTAAAAATTTCAAAAAGTTATGACTAGTAAAAAAATTAAGATTTAGACTGCGATAGTAGTAAAAATTATCGGCTGGATTATAAAATAATTGTGAATGATGACAATTTCTGTCTGATCGAAATTAGGAAGGCTTGTATGATGACGGTGATAGATGAAGCGAAAGAAATATGTTAGGATCGTAGAAGTGGAAAGTGATTGCCTTCCAACTCGAACGCCCTAGAAACTCAGTGGAGAGTCTCATGCTCCTGCGGGAGATGCACGCGACCATAATCCTCTAAGGAGGTTTGTATTACAGGCTAAAGAACCCACCAAAGTTCTCACCTTTTTAAAAACAACTCAGAAACGCTGTGGAGGTCGTCTACGGCCATTAACAATATAATCAGTCCAAAAAAGGAAGAAAGTAGGTAGTGATCTCTAGGTTAAAATTTTCATCTCCCCCAATAGAGTGACTCAAATTAATTAGGTATGTAACGTAAATTATGTAATATTTTAGAATTAAGCAGCAACTTTGTATAATTATCTGTGTTATGTATATCTCCTTTTCTCTTTGTAGTTAAACAACAATAATAATAATAAATAAAATACGAAATATACCATTCTGTGTTTCATTATTAGATACCTACTTCTAAAACATAGGCAAAGGTAAATGGTAGCTAAGGGTCATTACAGCACTTTCGCATTTCCACATGCGTAATTACACGCCTCTATCGAAAAAGGCTGGCTTTTTGCGTCATCAAAACTCAGCAAATGAGTCCCTTGAGTAAATCCGTGCTAAGCGCACCCTGAGTGAAATGCTATGTTCCGCTAATTACGAGGCCAACTTCCAAATTTAATCAGACAACTTCTGTGATTCGCGCCCGCAGGTTCATAATTTTTCATGAAGCGTAACTCGTGACGTAATGCATTGTTGAAACAAGCTGTGTTTTGACGGATGAGTTATGATGAACAAATTGAAATTGAGCGGTATTTTAGGTAAGTAAGCATTATAATTATGACGAAAAAGGATATTAAAAATAAAATGAAATGGTAATGCGTACTTACGTAGAACCTTTTTTAATTCTAATAATTTTTATTTTATTTATATACCCTACTACTACTGGATGATATGGTAGAGAAAGTTTATCAAAATGTTAAACTATAGGGAATGAAGTTGGTAGATAGATTGGTAGGTACCCACTTCATGCCTTATACTCTAATATTTTGAACTCTCTGTAATTTTATTAAAAATACCTATAAGGTGTCAAACTTGTTGAATATTTTTAGCCATCCTTTGTAAGTACTCTTCAATTTGTTTTAGATTAGTTTGGCATTGTTTATTTAACCCAATAAATGAAATAAAAAAATAAGCAGAGTAGCAAAATAGACTATCCATTTTAATTAAAAAATATGATTATTATAACAACTGATGACTTTATCGAGTGGTAACGCTGCTGGCTACGTGTCCTACTATAGTTACAGTTTGTTTAGTACCTACGTGGGCACCTAGCTACCCATGCTAACATAGTCATATACATCTACAATGGAGTTATTCAAATCAAAATTCTACGGACAACAGCAGATCCGACTACCCTAACTGTCAAATTTCTCCAGTTGATTTTCAACCTTAAACATGTGGCATTAAACGCAAAATCGATTGAGAAAATTTTGACAGTTAGTGTTAACCTGATGTGCTATTGACTGTAATATAAAATTAAAATTTTAGAAGCAGTCGTCCTACATTTTCTTAACTACATCATCTTCAAATCTCGTAAAGTATACACAGTTGGTGGATTGACTTGAAATCTATGCATAGCAATTCACTTTATAATGAGTACCTATCTAATTTTATACATAGGTATTTTGTTTCGAAATTCCAATGGCGCATAAATATGTAAGTACGTATAGGTACTTTATGTATTTTGAATTTACTAAAAACTTACACCCGTAAGAAGCGGTCAGAATAATACAAGTTAAGGTAGGTACCTACCTACTATTCTAATACCGATATTGTAAATGCAATAATAAAGCACTTAGGCGTACATACGTACCTACGACTGCAGATAGCAGCAGCCATTGCAACAGGAATCTGTTAATCAAAGCGAACGCAATCAATTACGAACGAGCAATCAAAATGGCGAGCATTCCTGGGGGCAGAGGTCGACGAAGGATTCTGGACGTGGTCGTTCTGTAATCCTTGTAATGGATTTCTGTTACACAATATTGGTAAGAATGCGTAATGGTTTTAATGAGATGCTCCGTGGAATAAAACCAAAGAGATTGAAGGTATCGTTTACTGCATAAGGTAGAAGTACGTAATGTCGACAGTGTCCCAGTACTCGTCAGTTTTCAAAAAAATGCAAATATCACTGATATACTACCACACAAAGCTCTATTTTTGTTGGCAACATATTCTTAGGAATATTTAGCATAATTATAATAGCAACAGTTTTTTGAAAAATATATGGCGATTACAACACACGCGTTCGAAGGTAAGCATTGCCGAATTTTTAACTTATTTGCTAATTTAGGTACTAGAACTGACGTCTACCAGCTTATGTGTCTTCCTCTGTAGTGCAATGTTTTTTATTTACAGGGACAGTGCGAATGCTTTTTGTGATAGATAAGTAAATTGTCTAGCAATATAACCTATAAAATTATTCATTTTTAATGTTTAGATTATGTTTTTTGTAAGTGACATATTTTGGGACACAAAAACCGTCACATGAGCCAATAGCCGTCAGTTTACCCATTGATCTGACGGTAATTAGGACACGCTTCAAGTATGAACCTAATTCCGTCGTCAATGGAATTTAGCTCTTATCACTATGGAATAAAAACTAAAGTTAATTGTAATTCTGCCGGTAACCAGGACACGTTTTAAAATTTGATCCTGTTTCCGTCATTAAAGTAATTTAAATTTAATGTCCCGGCAATACGATCTAAAGTTGATTGCAATCTGTCGGTAACAGGGACATATCTGAAAGTTTGAACATATATCCATCATTATATCGAATTTAAATCTTTATAACCATACAATACGGATTAAATTTAATTAAATAATATCATTAGTCGTACAAAGTGTTTTGGGCTTTGGTTTTATATGCATTAACTTATAATTTCGAGATTGAAAATTTCGTTTCTTTTTTTTTAAGTCGGAAGATGCCACTATAATTTTGAGTAGTTGTATTGTTGTGTTCCAAGGAATTCCGGTTGGTGGGCTTGCTAAATCTGATATGAGTCTTATAGCAACTTTCAGGAGTAAGACAAAACATATGTTTCTACCGCTTTGCGCATGTTTTTTTTTATTAATTTTCAGGCATACTTAGGTAAATGAGATTGCAACATATTTATAATGTGTAGTAACACATTCATTAATGACTCACTAATTCACTAACTTAATTCACTGATAAATAGTAAAATTAACAACAACATAACTAGATTTTTAATACTTACTAGCTAATTGCTATACTTACTTTTTGAATGTTAATTTTGCTTTTTTATTTATGTACTACTTTTTCTTTCTAAGAACTGCACCGTCAAAACTGATATGATTCGCATAATTCAAAATTTACTCGGACTATTCTGTTTAATGTTTTAAGTACGTCCACCTCACATCTTCTGCACATCACCAAAAATACAAATTGAATAGTGCTATTAGGTACTACTAGGTATAGTGAGACGTACCAACTATCGTCTCATTTAATTTTTTGTATTGATGAAGCTGACAAAACCATAAATTCCATAGGTTCCTTAAAACTTGTAATTAGATTGCTAACATAAAAAATTGGAAAAATGCACTTAACAGGTTTGGCAAAAGTCAGAACTTGGATTTATTATAATTTTGGTTGTATTATCTTACTAATTTCGCCTTTAGCACCTTAACGAAAAATTCATTTCAGGAATAGATACATTGCTTGGCTTTATTTGCTCCTTGCTAATTAATTGTTTTTGATTATAGATAATTATGAGCTCAAAGCAACACTACACTAAAGAGGATATGGTGAAAGCCATGGAGGCAGTTGCAACTGGCATTACAGCCTCAGCGGCAGCGAGAGAATTTGGCGTACCTCGAACAACTTTATTAAATAAAGTAGCCGGCAGAAGTACAATCCACGCCACTAAGGATCCATCAACAATTTTAAGGCAAGAGGAATAGGAACACTTAAAAAAAATTGGATAAATTGGATTTCCTGTAACCAAGGAGAATTTACCCGATAGTGTCGCTATGCTAATGAAAAAACTTAACCGGAAGAACCCTTTTATAGAAGACCGACCGGGTCGACATTGGTACGAGGCATCCATCCAACGGCACCCCGAAGTTGGAGTATGAGTTTCCAAAAATTTTACGCAGTCTCGTGCCAGTGTCATGGAAGAGGACATTCGAAAATGGTTCAAAAAAGTAGAGAACTATTTTGTTTCGGCGCAGTTGGCGGATGCAGTACAGGATCCATGCCGCATTTTTAACGTGCGTTCTTTTTATCACCCTCAGATAACAAGGTATTAGCAAAGCGTGGAACAAAAGTCACCAACTGCTGCCAATGTTTCCCATTAAAAGAAAATTGGAAACCATGTCCGTCAAATTCATGTTTCCTCCATCGAAGATTAAGGAAAATATATTACTGCCTACTTATACGTCAAAAAATGTTTCTCAAAATGCTTGCGATAACATATTAACATAATAATAACACATAATAACATAACATAACCCAATACAAGCATGTTTTCAAAAAATACAAAAATAACGTCAACTATAACTTCTACTACTGTTACTGATTCGAATTCTCATAATGCATTGTCATCAAATGTTTCGGAGACACAATCTTCAGCAATGGTACCATCGTCAACTCTTAATGATAAGATGCAATGTAGTGAGATCGTGAAAATACCCACATCTTTCAAGAGTATTCCAACACCATTTAAAGATGCCCTTTTTTGGCCACAAGCTCATCATCATCATCATTTCAACCAAGAGACGCCCACTGTTGGGCATAGGCCTCCCCCAACGATCTCCAAACCTGTCGGTCCTGCGCTGCCCGCATCCAGCGGCTTCCCGCGACCCTTACTAGATCGTCAGTCCACCTTGTAGAGGCCTACCAACGCTGCGTTTCCCGGTACGTGGTCGAGGACCTTTCCGCCCCAACGGCCGTCAGTCCTCCTCGAAATGTGCCCTGCCCACTGCCACTTAAGGTTCGCAATTCTTGGTGACCTTGGTTCTCCTGCGGATCTTATCATATCTGATATGATCACGCAGAGGAACTCCGCGCATAGCCCTCTCCATTGCCCTTTGGGTGACTTTGAGCCTTCTTATGAGGCCCATTGTAAGCGGCCACGTTTCGGTTCCATAAGTCATCACTGGCAACACACACGAATTAAAGACTGACCGATTGACCTCTTTCTGGAAGTTGGACTTAGCCAGTTGGACTGTTTGTCCCAGGTAAACATAATCGTCAACAACTTCCAGTGTAGAGCTTCCAACCTTTACAGGAGTGGGTGCGACATGGACGTTAGACATGATTTTCGTACAGTTATCCATGTTCATTTTAAGACCCACTTGTTGGGAGACTCTACAGAGATCGTCGAACATTGTGCCCAGGTCTTCCAAGGTCTCAGCCATAATCACGATATCATCTGCAAAGCGAAGGTGAGTCATGTACTCGCCATTTATGTTGATGCCAAGTCTTCTCCAGTCCAGAAGCTTAAACGCGTCCTCCAACGCAGCTGTGAACAGTTTCGGCGATATAACATCACCCTGTCTCACACCTCGCTGGAGCTGTATGGGTTTTGAATTATGGTCCTGAAGGCGAATTGACATAGTGGCGTTTTCGTACAGTGACCGCAACAATTGGATGTATCGGTAGTCTATGTTGCACCTCTGGAGTGACTGGAGCACGGCCCAAGTCTCGACAGAATCGAAGGCTTTCTCATAGTCCACGAACGCCAAGCATAATGGCAGATTATACTCTTCGGTCTTCTGTATAGCCTGCCGCAGCGTATGTATGTGATCTTTTTTTTTTTTTTTTTTTTTTTTTTTTTTTTTTTTTTTTTTTTTTTTATAAATAGGTCAAGCAAATGACTCCATTCCACCTGATGTTAAGCAGAAGTGGAGTCCAAATGCGAAGATAGCTGGTGCGAGAGATACACTGCCGCACTAGCCACCCTTGCCTTGCTGACCTGCAAGGTGCTTCTTCACGCCTCTTTTGAATGACCCAGGATTGTAGGAAGGAGGGAACACGTGTGCTGGCAGTGAATTCCATTTCTTGATTGTGCGACAAAGAAACGAGTTGCCAAATTTCTTAGTTCGCGTTGGAATGGTAGCCACAGTTTGTCGGTGACAACGTAGGCCAGCACGCGTAGTCCTTAGAAGGAAAGGAGATGGTGGGATTAGGGAAAAAATCTCCTCAGAGCACTCGCCGTGGTACAGACGGTAGAAGGCGCTCAATGACGCAACATTGCGACGCAATTGGAGAGGCTCAAGGTGTTTGGTCACCTCTTCGTCGCCGATGATGCGGGCCGCGCGACGCTGCAACCTATCCAAAGCATCGAGTAAGTACTTTGCAGAGCCATCCCACAGGTGCGAGCAATACTCCACGCAGGACCGTACTTGCGTCTTGTATAGCAAGCACAGTTGATTTGGCGTGAAAAAACGCCGCACCTTGTTCAGGACTCCGAGTTTCCGTGAAGCTGTTTTTATCACGCTTTCGATGTAGTCCTTCGGATTCAAGTCGCTACGAACCTCCATACCGAGCAAGGTGATACTGCTCTGTAGCGTTAGTGTTGTGCCCTGGAGAGAGGGAAGGGAAAGGAATGGCGACGTTTTAGCCGTAAACGCGCACACCTGAGTTTTCTTGGCATTGAACTCAACCAGATTTGCTGTACCCCATTGAGAAACAAGGTCGAGCTCTCGGCTGAGTTCAATGACAAGATTCTCACGACTCTCTACCGTTTCTGCTCGTCCAGCCCTTGCGTGTCCAAAGTAGCCCGCATGCACTGTACTGTCGTCTGCATAGCAATGGATGTTCCCAAGAGGAATCATATCATTGATATGCAGAAGAAACAGTGTAGGGGATAAAACGGACCCCTGGGGAACACCGGCATTCACTGACATGAACCGCGAACTGCATCCGTCGGAGAGGACACGAATTCTTCGCTCATGCAGGAAGCCGGCCACCCAGGTACAGAGCTGAGCAGGCAGACCATATGTCGGAAGCTTGGAGAGAAGACTTTTGTGCCAGACCCTGTCAAAAGCTTTGGCGATGTCAAGGCTGACAGCCAGTGACTCGCCACGCTTGTCCATAGCTTCACCCCAGACATGCGTCAAGTACGCTAGAAGATCACCCGTCGATCGTTTCGGCCTAAAGCCGTACTGTCGATCGTGGATCAGTGAGTGATCTATGGTACTGAAGCCTTTTAGGGAGGCTGTAAGTCGTCAAACCTGCGCGCGAGACGATTCGTTATAACTCTTGAAAACAACTTGTAAATATGACTCAGCAGCGTGATGGGTCTATAGTTCTTCAATTGGGCCCTGTCGCCCTTTTTGAAGAAGAGTCTCACCACGCCGCCATGCCATGCCTCTGGCGTTTTGCCCTCGAATATAACGGAGTTGAATAGCCTCTGAAGAGCTTTCAGGACCGGTCATCCACCTGCCACACCTGAAAATCTTTTTTTTATGTAGTTTTTTTACAGTAGATATATTTTTGATTGTTTACTAGATGTCCATATAAAGAGGTACATATAAAGTCTGAATTAATTAAAACTAGTTGTTTTATGTTCCCTTGACCAAACTGCAGCTAGCACATTCTGTAAATAATATGTTTCGATTCAAAGCTAAGAAATAATTTCTACAGTTTATGAATCTTATCTGTAAGGGCGTAGAGTTCAATTTGGTATCAAAAAATTGACGACTACTGGGTCATTTTGACGATTAATGGGACAAACCTGTCGAGTACTGGTACAAATCGTCTTTTTTTCATATTTATGGACTTTTATTATATTTCTCAATTATTTTGACTTAAAATTAATATTTAAATAAAAACTAAGATACATTTTGCACCTTGTCATGCAATACACCTTTCATTATCTGATATACTTTAAGCACAGCATCACTGCAAAGTCAGCCAAGTTCAGAAACTGACGGATACTGGGACGTTTACCTTAGTACCTACCTATAACAAGCTGGTACCGACCTAGGCTAATATACGTGTAAACTTACCTAATGTTAGGAAGAATTTTAAATTGAAAAATTAATTTTAAATTTCTCCATACAAATAATTCAGTCAGTAAAATAAAATGTACCCAGGTATTAAATAAAATCAAATGAAGTTGACTCATTTTTCAGCACCTATTGAACTTAAATTAAACTTATTCAAAGCTTTTCAGGTCATTGTTTCTGTCACAAACCCAAAAAAAGCTACCAATTTCAACGCGTAGGTAAATATAATAAGTAATTAAGTACCTAGTAGCAATATAATTAAGTAGCAAATATGCCCTTTACAGCAGTAATTATGTATGAACAGCATTAACTCGATCGATGGTAATTAGTCCTAGCACGCTACTTTGACTAATAATGTCGACATACCGACCTTTCCCAAGTAAATACTCGCAGATTCAGCTATACATTTTGAAAATTAGAGACATCATTAATTAACTAAAATATTAGTCATCATTATAATAACAGCCTTTGTAATTCGTCCCGCTGTAGTCCACCACGGTTGCCCAATGCGGATTGGTGGACAGAGTATAAGGTGATCAGATCAATGCCCCTTTGCTGGTCCATTAGTCGCCTTCTACGACACCTATTGAAGGATATGGGGTGATGCTATTCTCCTCTACCGGCATCACATGGCTAGAAATATTAGTACCTATACTTTATAACTTATGTATAATTTATTTTCTAATTTCATTGATTCTTTTACTTCATACCACTAACGAAACGAAACGAATATTTCCTTTCCGCTTAAGCGTAATAGGAGAGATTCAAAGGCCGAAAAATTACACCAAGTTGAAAGATATCATTCTGTATAAAATTTCTTTCACGTTTAGTGCAGTAAGAGTCAGCTGTATCCATCAAATAGTAATTATTGCAATTACTGTAGCTTAGTCAAAGGCTTGCACTAATAGAAAATTTTCTAACCTAACCTAACCTAACCTAACAGTTATCTTTAATAAAAAGTGTTAAAATATGCATACTAATATAAAAGTGTATGTGTACATTGTACAATTAATTATGTGGCTGTAACCACTAATCAGAACTAAGCAGAATCTGTTGATGCAACAAAGATATGCAATTGTTTTCTGATACCAGCATTGTAGTACCGATATCTGCCGCTAGGCGCTGCCAGCGCAAATTATAGGCGTTTAATTAACATTGCTATCATAGCGACTAAATGTTATATCGCGCAGAGCTGATTTATAGCGAGATACAAACGCCGACACCTTTGTAATTGCCCCACGTGATTCAAACATTACATGCATACGGTCGAACAATGGGAGCGGGGGTGAAATATTACAATAGATACGTAGGTTTAAAATTACAAAATCATTTTGCGATTAATTAACTAAGCATGGGTTTAAACAACACTTACTGTTAGTAAAATTTTACTAACAAATAATAGAAACGTATAATTTCATTCCAATAAATTTAAATTAATTGACAATAGTTTTAAAAAAGAAAATTGAATAAAGCGCCATCTCTTACAGAAAGTTCGAACTTTTAATTTCGATGCAACGCCATCTATACAAATACAAGTAAACTATATGGAAGCAACGTGCTTATAAGCATGCCACCGATAGAAACCTTTTCTTTGGTGATGCTTTTTCTTATTAGAATTTGTAAACTACTTTACGACGACACCGATAAGAATGTTTGATTCTTTGTACTTAGGTATTCCACTAATATTGTAAACAAGAAAAGTTTGTATGTGTTTATTACTTACTCTTTCATGCAAAAACTACAGAATGAATTTTAATGAAACTTTACAATAATATAATAATAATAATAATAATAATAATATATATCTCCACGCTCACACCAATTATCTAGCCCGAAGTAAGTATCATTAAGAACTTGTGTTACGGATACTAGATAACGGATTTTTTTTAATATACATAATAATTTAAAATATTTTTATAAATAAACTTAAATAAATATATAAACAACCATGACTCGCAAACAAACATTCGTGTTCGTCACACAAACATTTGCCGTTACCAGGATTCGAACCCGGACCGCTTGATGTGTAGCCAGCTGTACTGACCACTCCACCACGACGGCGTACCTACACCTAGGTACTCATCATTACCTACATACAACTAGCTCATACGTCAGAATGACATATAGGTTATAATTTACTAGACTAATCCTGCGCAGACTAAGTCGCGGGCAGACGCTAGTTATTAATAAAAAAGAGAAGTTACTAAGAAAATAGGAAAGCGTTGAAGCTAAACTTCTGTTTTAAATTCATTCGCGTCCTTTCCCCGCTACATTGAATAATTTAATTCGCATATGGAATATCTATTAGATTTCCCTTTCTCTTGTTCTATATTTGAAAATTTACTTTTTGTTGATATTTCTAAATTATCTTTTCATTAGTTATTTGTTTTTATTAGATACGGTTTGACAACTCATTTATTTAAATCAAGATTTTTACACTTCTTCTGTTCCCTATTAAAATATGCGTGATATCTGATATGACACGAGTCTAAGCATTTAAGTAAGTAGGTGGGTAAGATTGAGTCTAGGGAGAGCATTGAAATTTCATGATGGCTAACGATATGATGGCCAATTTGGCCCTCGAATTTAGAAATAGGTACCACTTAAGACCCTTTCTTTTTAATAACTCATATTTATTTATTTATTCCAATAAATGTTGCCAACAGATACCGAATTATCTGTTGGCAACATTTAGAAGAATAATTTTTTAATGTTCTCTTAGATTTGCGCGAACACTACACATTGTAAATAAAACAACATTTACGGTTTTAACTCGCATGTATGTAGTTTTGAATAAAACTACTTAACAATATTATACTGAATAAAATAAATTCAAACATGATTTGCTAAGTATCGAAATAAAAACACCTATTCATACAAATAAAAACGCGCTAAACCTTCTTCTTTAACTTCCCTTTCTTCCTTTTATTTACAACATTTCAATGCCAAAGATAGTTCTTTTTTAACTATCGACGCAAAAAGAGGGGTGTTATAAGTTTGACGTGTCTGTAGATATGTGTGTCTGTTTGTGGCATCATAGTTCCTAAAAGAATGGACCGATTTTGTTGTTTTTTTTTGTTCGAAAGCTATGAAGATGCTTCTTAGCTACAATTATGAAGATGTATATATAAGCTTGCAACACTGACGTGACACTCGCGCGCTGCCAACCCTAGTTCCCTTCCCAACCCCGTGGAGCACTGGCGACCTTACTCATCAACAGAAGCTTCTTCTCTTTCGTTTCGCTTTTGGCAGAGCGGTCGTGGTCACGTTGAGGCGTTCACGACGGTAGTTGAGGCAGAAACAGCTCTCTGCACGATCTCCCGCCATCTCTCTCTGTTAGCAGACTGTCTGGCGCAATCAGACACGCGGCTATCCACTGCGGATTTTACTTGTCGACCACGCTCTCCCAATGCTCGTATAGTTTCAATTGTGATCTCATCCTTCCCTGTGGCTTTCCCATTCTTAGGATGTTGAATGGCGGCTCTTACTTCGGACTTAAGAATATCAGGCTCGTACATATCACTCGCAGGCTCCGTAGGTGTGAAATTTACGACTGAGGATCTTGAAACAAGGACTGACAGTATTCCTCGAAAACCTCCGAAATTTTGTCCAGTTCAGTGACTACTTGGTTGTATTATTAAATCTGTGACTTGGCCATTCTGATCGTCGATAGCCCAGGTTTTAGATGGCAGCGTTTTCGTCGATTTTGTGATACAAGTCCCTTGACTCATAATATCTGTCTACATGAGCCTCAATTTTCTTACATATAGGTAGGCATTATGATCTTGTGCAGACAAGATCATAATTTACGTTGTATCTGAGCCGACATTTCATTAAGATCCTTGATGTCACCTCCCGCTGCTTTCATCTTCCGACGCTTTTCAACAAGTTCGAAGGCACCATCAGTCATTCAGTGCTGTCTTTTATGGGTTGTAATTGGTGGAGTGGTTCTCGAGACACTTGTAGTAATTAGTGTCTTAGCTCGGTCCCACAGTACATCGGGCGTTTCGTTAACCAGATCTGCCTTAGACCACGGCGTCACCGTGGTCTGAGTTCTGTTCTACAATGGGACGGAATCCCAGAACATCCCTCACCTCCAGCTTTTTCGGATTTTTAATGATTCTGGCTGTTGTCAGCTTGAGCTTTAGCTTAGAGATCAGAAGTTGGTGGTCAGAACCGCAATCAGCTCCAGGTAACGTATGGACATTTGTAACAGATGATATCCATCGCAACCGAGTCATGATTTAATCTATTTGGTTGCAAGTTTTCCCATCGGGCTATACCCAAGTGTACATCGACAAAAACACAACACCACAAAAATGTAGTGCTATTTGACTGTGGTCTTCTGTAAGATGGAGGTATTACCCCAGTTCAGGCTAAGTTAAAACTTAGGTAGGTTAAATTAATAAAACTTAGGCAGGTAAAAGTAGGTGCTTTTTATTTTAGAATTTGCGTCTCTCAAGTCTATTGTACTGTTGTATCAATTAAGTTTCTTAACGTAAGAGTATCAAAAGCTTCACGGTTCGGATGATAACGGAAGGTATCTTATCATTAGCTAAAGTTAGCAATGCTGGTAACATAATTGTTATGGTGGGTGACCTGTTTTGATAACGATAATGGTACCAAACGGACTTATAATAATCAACAACCAAATTTAAACCGAGGATTTTAACACTACCTTCTTGATTTGAGTCTGAAACCTACTGTATAAAAATTAAATGATATGAAAGTTACCGTATAAAAATGAAAAGGAACTTTTTCAAGCTATGTAAAGATCACCTTTGCTTAACAAATTTAAAGGATTTTTTTTATTGTTGAGGCCATATATCGCATTATTGGTAAAAACCAGAACCAAACTGTTAAGGTTTCCATATATTATGACATCTGAGAGCCGTCAAAGTAAATGAAAAGATAAGTGTATAGAGTTGAGTTTAGTTAACATCTACGCTATAATAGAGCAATAATGACCCTCCTCTGGTCTTTGGCTCTGGTATGTTATACTAGAGGAGTATCAGTCTTCATATATCAATCCAACTTAATATTCCCTAGAAAATTATTAATTAATTTATTTTTTTATTTGTAACCAAATGTTACCTAAAACCTCCCATATATTTACTCAACATAGGTACTTATTTATTTTGTAATAATAAATTTCGTATCTAATCATAACCATATTATTTTCCGTAACAAAATGAATATCATACTATGTGACCGGAAGTGCGACATGTCGGGCGGGTTAATTTACGCGGCAACATGGCGGCGGTATCTGAGAGCTTCCGGCTGCAGCGATGAAAGTCGTACATCAAAGTTCGGTCGCAACACGCTGCTCTCAATAAAGCTTCTTTCTGAAGCATTGGTTCTTTCTATTTGATCATATCCCCACAAGAGTAACGTTACTCTTGTGGGTAAATGATAAAATATTAAAATCACGACTGTTAAAGAATGAGTTTGAAGAGTTAAAGAATCTAAATATGTAGGTACAGCCTTTCATCTAATGTAAAGAATACCTAAGTGGAAGCAAATTCACGAGCTTCAACTACTGAGAACTGAGAACTTAAGGCATAATTGTCAGAAACTGGCGAAACACAATGATGTTGTTGAACTATTGATATGACTAGTTCCTATTAATAAACCAGTGGTAGCTAGCCAAGAGCACTCAACACGGAGCCTATAACACAAACCAAACCGTAAACCAATTACCAGCTTATCTACCTCTCTCGGGTGAAACTTTGGACCTCTAGATCTGATACTGACCACAAGAACAGAGGTAATAAATAAAAATAAATTCGTGAAAATTAATGACTTATTCGTCAACTGGCCACTATGAAACACGCGAGTGCACGCAAGTTAACTGGCACCTTCCAATGTGACGTATTATTTATGTTAAAATCAAAACAAATAAAAATAGATTAAAATTAAATGGCTGAAGGACAACTAGCCAAGTCATTCAGCTCAACGTGTAACGAGGTGGCTGAAGTATTTGTCATTTATTTAAATTGGATATTTATGATAATTTCCTAAACAAATTTTTCTTCTATGTGGTTGTTTCCTATACCTGATTGTACGTTTACGTCCGATTTTCACAATCGAGCGAGTTGACGATAAAAAAACCGGCCAAGTGCGAGGCGGACTCGCACAACGAGGGTTCCTCGGTATAAACTGCTGTATCTTTTGATCGCGTTAACTTAGAAGTTTGATTTTTTCACTTCTTAAAGGGACAATAGACCTAGGTATTTGGTATAAATTTCAATTTGATACCTTTATTCGTTCGTGAGTAATAAGGTAGTAAGTTTCATTTTATTAAAATATTTTTATTATATTATATAACTAAAAAAATGTGATTTTCGCAATTTTCGCTATATTTGCATTATATGACAATGCTTCATGCCAAATTTCAAGATTCTGAGTTTACGGGAAGTATCCTGTAGGTTTTGATTCCTTTGCGAGTGTCGGAAATTTGTTGAAAATATCGACATAATCGGCTGTATCTTTTGATTGGCTTGGCTTAGAAGTTTGATATTTTCACAGCTTAAAGGGACAATAGACCTGAGTATTTCATGTGAATTTCAGCTTGATACGTCCACACGTTCTTGAGATAAAGGGTCTTGACAGACAGACAGACAGACAGACAGACGGACAACAAAGTGATCCTATAAGGGTTGCGTTTTTTCCTTTTGAGGTACGGAACCCTAAAAATGATAAAATCGGAGGTTGCAAACTCGCGCGTGCTATTGAGCTTCACTGTCGCCAGTTGACAAATAAGTCAGTAATTTGAACGAATTTATTTTTATTTATCTAATAAATTTATTTTTTAGTAAGCGAAATTACCTACATCAGTGGCTGTTATTTTTTTTTAAATATTTTTCTTTTCTCTCGTCTGTGCAGTCGTTGATCTATTAATCAAAACTTTAAAACTAAGCTAAATTTAATTCTATTTAGTTTCGCTTATTTTAAAAGTTTCTTATTTAGCTAAAAACACATTATAGATACTATGACCTACCTATATGCCGTACGAACCTATATCTCCTATATAAATAGAACGGCTTATAGCTTGAAAATCATGAACTTGCAACTGACACTATTACGAATATTCTAATTTATATTAGAATTAGAATATTAGGTAAATGCCACCAAGAAAGAAAACAAATTACTTACTTATTCCTATTGAATGAAAGTAGGCAGTTAGGTACCTACTTCATATTAAAAATAGGATTATCCAAAGCTACAACGTAAGGTCAAGTTTTGGTAAATACCTTCACGAACTATTCACAAATATTAATTTAGGCTGCGTTGTCAAATTTGATAAGGGTTAAATCGTGTTAAAGCCTGTGATTATGGAATTCATGGCTTTACGAACCATTTACATCGATGTAAAATATTAATAAAGCTATATAAAACTGGCAGTTGGTACTGAGAGTGTAGGTAAATAAATTATTATTATAAAATATATAACTATCGTTATATAAAAAATAGGAAGAACTAATAAAAACCTATTTTGAAGACAATACAAATACAATTACAAATAAATTAACAGGAATTGAAAGCAACACCATCTATCAAAACGTTAAGGAACTAAATGAATCATCAAAACTTTTTAAAGTTACTACTAGTGACCTCTTACGTCGAGTGGCTAAACTAAAATGACTCCATGATTCGTTGCTTGACGGACGATACTACCTGTTGATAGAGGGCACGGCTATGTTGTGTAAACAAATCCTTCGCAGTTTGTTTTATTTTGTATGATAAAATTATGTATTTTAGTTGTTATTTTAGTTGTTTATGTTCATGCATTTTATATCGTTTAATTTTTAATATAAATTATTTTTTATAACTTTCATAACTAAAATTATGTAGGTACGAAGATAATTGTTAATTTTTTATTATTTATAAATTAACCTAAATTAAAATCTATATTTAAGTACCTATGTATTTTATTGTGCATTACTATTTTAGCATACAAAAATTAGTGAGCAAATGAAACCAGCTATTGAACAAGAAAAAATAATCCAATAAGACAGTTGTTTTAACAGAACACCTGTGACCACTAAAACGACCTTCAATTTTATTGTTAATTTGAAATGAAAAACAAATACATAAGTATTATGTAACTGACTTTCATGTTGGAATAATTGGAATCGAAGTTTTTACAAATCTGCATAGTCTTTTAAACATAACTTTATGAAAACTAGGTACTCAAGTAATTTTCTTTTACATTTTATGTAAGTGCCTACATATTTTTTTTTATAATAATTAGGTTCCTTAGGATTTAATTTGGGACAAAAAGCTGAATGTAGGTACATAAAAATATTATTAATACTTCTTAATTAATGCTTTATCTAAAGTCCAATAGATAACATTGACTTCATGCAAATATTTCCAATTAGAAAATGGTACCTATAATAGGTAAGTTGGAGAATAATTAGATGTCTACTCTTATAGGATTTTTTAAACTTTGCTTTGATGCTTTTGACTTTGTACTAAGGAAAATACTTACAAATCACAACTTAAAAGCAAACGAAAGATTTTTGTTAGGTATCTTAAAAAAATAAATAGGTACCTATAGCAATTTGTAGTAGACATTAAATTTATACTTAGACACTAAGCATAGCATTGAAATGTATCAACTTATTTAACAAATCTCAAATATATTTTTCATTTTATAATTTGGAAGACATTGCAAGAAATAAGTATGAATAAAAAATCAAATATGGAACACCATTCGAAAAGGCCTAGGGATGGGACTCACGGAGTGTCTGTCAAGATTTTTTGCCCGATTTTTTCGACGTTATTATTATGAGAAAAAAATGCGAAGTCAGTAAAGCGGAACGTGGGGTGGGGGCATGACGAGGGTTCCCCGGTGATTGAAGCGAGGAGGTGGGGGGCGGGGCGGTGACGTCATGCTCTCATAATAGGCCGTGGCGTGCAGTGATGGCCGCCGTTTATCAAGAACGCTAGTTCCCTGCACTTGTACTGTTTGTGATTGTTAGAAGATTGTTAGGCCGCGGTAGCAAATTACACACATTACTAAGAGGCACTCTACAGTATAACGTAATAAAGTAAGTAGGTATGTATAAGAGTGTTGATTACATTATTAAAAATGAAGCAACACCAAACATTTTTCAGAAATGTTTTCTGATTTCATTTATTTTGAGCTTTGTCAAAGCTAATAAACAATGAGAAACCTTGTCACGTAGTTACGCTGTCGAATGGGTAGCGTCCAAGTAGCGTCCGATAACAAATGAGGAGAGCGTTCCAAATATGATTTGAAAAACAGTGATAATTTGCATACAAAACAAAATTCTCTTCGGTATGCGTGCGGATGGGCGGAGTATCGCTCGCGTGCCACGGCGCAGTTACCGCGGGAACATCTCGCGCGTCGCAGCACTAGTAACGCCTATTGTAGGCAGGCTTGGGAAATTGAAGAAAATATGACGATGCACGCTCCGATTAAGGTGCAGATGGATTTTTTGTGACGTCATAACTAAAAGACTTAGGAAGCGAGCTTGCAAAATACGTGGTTAAGACTCAGACCAAAAACAATTATTGGTCTGAGTGTTAAAAGAAGTGCGAAGAGGTCTGCGGCAAAGTGTTTTTAACCATATCGTCGATAACAGAATCTATTCAATTTTAAAATCAAATTCCTTATAACACTGTGTTCATTAAGGTCCAAATTTTTTATTAAGTACCTTTTAAAAGTGGTAAAGCATCGATTAAAAAATAATAATAGATATTAGTGTCTTTTTAATGACGAAATGCATTTGTTAAAGTGACATTTTATGAATGTTTGTCCATTGGTTGAAAGAACTACATACCTACATGCATCCTAATAAATTGCTTACCTACATTAATAAAAATATCTATACTTTTTGCCCAGGCAGATAGTGCTCACATAATGTCGGCCATAATATGACAGAAATTAACGTACCTATATACATAGAAATATTTAAAAAAAAAACATATTTTTCTTTTATAAAGTAGGTCGGTATCTATACCTACCGCAGGTGTATCGTCTTTATAATAATTGTTTTGGATTTTAAACCTACAAGATTGTGGAAACTTAATAGCATAAAAGTTTTTCTAATAATATTAGTCATAGAGACCTACCGACTCCAAAAAAGTTACATGATTACAATCATGGTTGTACAATTAGCGGCCTTATCACTAGAAACGATCGCTTAGCCTTATCGAGTAATCTCTTTAAATATTGTATGGACTGAAGAAAGTAGGTATTCGATGAATGTGTTGGGAGAGTGTAACTATGCAATATATAATATTAATTTTAAAATAACTATAACTTACTTATCATGGTAAGTGTATACTTAAGTATACGTTGATATATTATTATGATGTATCTATGTTTGTTAGTCTTTCACGCAAAAACTATTGAATGAAACTTTACAATAGTATAGGTAATACATCAGAATAACATACTACAGGCTACAATATAATTAATAATTTAAAATAAAACAAAGAATAATATTTTAGCCGGATTAGGCTAAATAATAATAACATATTTCCACGCTCACACCAAATTATCTAGCCCAAATTAAGTATCATTAAGAACTTGTGCTATGGATACTAGATAACGGACAATATACATAATTATCTAGATATTTCATAAATAAACTTAAATGAATATATTTTTTATTGGTCTGAGATAAATATATAAACAACTACGACTCGTGAACAAATATTCGTTTTCATCGCACTAACATTTGCCACTACCAGGACTCGAACCCGGACCGCTCGATGTGTAAGCAGCGTTACTGACCACTCCACCACGACGGCATCAAATATCTACTAGCTACTTCCTTACACCTTTTGAACCTCTAGACAGGCGTAGTGCGTTAAAGCGTCGTCTCTTACCCGGGAGGTACTGGTTCGATCCCCGCCACGTACCAATGTGTTTTCAAATTTTGGATTCATATGTACGTTTAATCGACGCTTTTACGGTGAAGGAAAACATCGTGAGGAACCTGCACACACCTATGAAGAAATTCTTGGGTTGTGTGTGAAGTCGACCAACCCGCACTTGGCCAGCGTGGTTGACTAAGGCCTAATCGCCCCTAATGTGGGGTAGGCTCGAGCCCCTCGGTGGGGACATTAAAATTCTGAGCTGTTGATGATGATGATGAATGATTTAAAGTCACATATGCGCCGCATATCTTAAGGAATTAATTGCATTGTATTAAGCATGAGCAAAAGGAATTAATGTTTTTTCTTCGAAGGAGTATCTGAGTTTTTATATTCAATATCGATATAGCAACAAAACATAATTGCTTATAAGATAATAGCGTTATTAACTAAGGTCAGCTGAATGTAATTGTAGACAAATTCTCAAATTAAATAACAGTATTTCACCACAGTTAAGTTTGTACAGGTGTGTTCCTACACTAATGTAAACCGATGTAGTTTGAAGGTGATTCTCGTAATTGGTTATTTCTGTGCAACCAAATTGCTTATTACTATTATGGATGTAATTTTCCAGTAATAGAGTTAAAAGGTTAAAGAAAAGATATGTTTATAATGTTTTATCATCCTTATTAATATTGGAATGAGGGTTTGTATATATCGATATTTCTTGGTCGGACGAAGAAATTGCCATCTTAAAAATCGATCTATGTAAAAATTAATTGCTGTTCGTTAGTCTCGCTAAAACTTGAAAATGGCTGGATCTATTTGGCTAGTTTTGCTTTTGCTTCTGAAATATTTGTGGAAGTCCACGGAAAGTTTAAATGGTGAGAAAATATGGAAAAATTGCGAGGAAATTCGTAAAAATAACATTTTTATTTCTACATATAAACTGTTCTTAATACACAATAAGAGGACTCCCGCCAGACGGATGGTTTGACGCAACCATCCACACTTACAAATACTCAGTAGCGCGAAAAAATCCGTTGGGAAACAAAAAAGTAATCGAAAATTAAAAAAAAAATTGATTCGTACTCCAGGTTACGGTTTTAGGGTTAAGAACTATCTGAAGGAAGGAATGGTAGGATGTTTGACAATTAAAACGACTTAATAACAGTTAATCTACTTGTTGAAACTTTACACACAGCGACTTTTAACAGCGATGCAAACGCGATACATGCACGATGCTTTGTACTGGTTGTCCAGCGATGCAAGCGCGTGTTCAAAAATCGTACGGCTAAAAATCTCCGAATATAAATGGCCTAGTTAATATTCTGATGTTGACGATAAGGGCTGGCGACCTTGGGCTTACTGAGTGTAGCATCTCACGCCTTCAAACACACAGTAAACGAAGAAACTATTCATTTTTCCATACAAGACAATACTTTTTCTCATACCTATTATTATTTAAATAATCAAATTTTCTAAAAGATGATCAAAGTTTTGTGGTAGAGAGCTCTAGTAGTTTCCAAGCTATGTCACTTATTTATTTAAGTAAGACCTATTTTCTAGATTTTTTTTAGACATTGAAATGTAAAAATTTTGATATATTCTTAAACGATTTTGTTGCGTAAGTAGCCTAATTTCATAAATATATTATTTCAAAATTTACAGTTAAAGGCCGCAACACACTTATCAGGCGTCCTTTTACTATGAATGCTACGGAATGGCGGCCACGAAACGATTACGGACCGTAGCGTATAGCTTATTTTTAACCCACTTTAAAAAAGGAGCAGGTTCTCAATTCGACTATATTTTGTTTTTTTTTTATGTTTCTTACCATGTCTTGTCATTTGGCCCCATTTAAATGTGATCGACATCTGACGAGTAGTTTTCGAGTTATCGCTAATAATGTCTATTTAATTGACATCGATGATATCGTAATCGTATCACTTGTGTCTAAAAGGTCTCGAGATAGTTTCCTAAAAATTCTATACTTAAAACACTAAAAAGCAAAAAATAATTTTTTAAATAAAAAAAACCGCCGCCATTAAAACTTCTTGTTTTTTGAGATCGGTGCCAACCTCAATATTTGGAATAAACGTTGTGGGGACCGACCTCAAAAAAAAACATTTAGATTTTTTATAAAAAAAAAATTTTTCTCCGTTTTTAGTTTTGAAGGCGGTTTTTTTATTTAAAAATATTTTTTCAACGTAAAAGGATGCGGTACGGTTCCGAGCTGATAAGTGTGCTGCGATCTTAATGCGTGATGATCGTACAATATCCCCTTATTATATGGTGGATTTGAGATACTGAAGGTAACTTATCAAAGACGGATAACGGAGTAATACTTTTCGTTATGGTTGTAGTTATACCTATTAGTAGATACCTGCCCGGAATGCTGAGATCGAGTGTGATATAGGTATATGTACTTGGTCATTTGCTTTATTATCTTTCGAGAAAGGAGTTTATTTTTTTAAGTTTTCATGTCCTTTTGTGTAGGGAAAAGTTGCGCAATCTGTCACTATTGAGGCACTGCATGGCCCATACTGCTAGAAGTGGCTTTATGTGTAGCAAAATGTTGTCTAAGGGTCTGCTCAACTCCTTTTGGGTTTACTTTTGAGCGTGATTGATTACATGCATAATAACTATTTTGATAAAAAATATAGGTAATGATAAATGATTACATTCGCAATTAAACTTTTTTTTTGTAGATAAAATATTTTAATGTAATCACCATTTTGTCTAGCTCCGATATGAAAACAATAGCGTTATCTTTGCCCCCAGGTCTAATTATAATGAAATTTTATTCTCTTCAGAAAACTTCAATAAGCATGTTTATAATTAAACCGTCGTCTCAGATCAGCTTAGACTAATCTCTAACAATTAATTTGCATCTGAGAATATAAAATTTATTGTTATCGTACTGTTATATTACTTTGGGTCTATCGATAAATCAACCGATCGAATAGAAACAAGGCCACATACACAAATCGATGACGTATCTGATAAAAGAATGAGTAACAAATGAAGGTTTTATCCGGGTTCTGTATACTGCCTATTTATTTTTTTAGTAAGTATATGGTGGGGAAGGATAGGCCTTTGTTTCAACTGGTTTTAAGGTTGAAGATGGAAGTGTAGGTACTTCAAGTGTTCTCCAGAATCCTGAACAAAATGAAGCACTGATAATCTTCAGCGCTGAATGGTAAACTAAATTATCGATTATTATTAATCTAAATAATCGAATGGAAGTAACATAATTGTTGACAGGTCCGTGCTTACTTTTTATGACCAAGCGTAGTGGACTCTTCATACCAGATATTTCTTAAACTACTATGAGCAACTAACACCAGCGAATAGTAATTCGTTAAGCCGTACTAAGATGGGCTATAACTACTTTTCAATCAACACCATCCTCTCAGCCTTTATAATTCAACCCACTGCATGGACACAAAGCCTCTCCTTGTCATTGAAGGAGATTTAGGCAGTAGTCCACCATGCTTGTCCAATGCGGATTGGTGGACGGAGTACAAGATGATCAATACCCCTTTGCTGATCCAGTCGCCTTCCACGACACCCATTGGAGGATTTGGGGTGATGCTATTCTAACCTGTCGGCATCACATTACTTCTAAATGGCGGAACAATTATATTTTTTGCTATGGTATCAGACTTAAGTTTGATAGAGGTGGAGCCCTACCAAAACCAACAGAAATTTGTACTCTCTTGCGGATCAAATCCGAGACCTCTGTCTCTGAAGCTGGTGGGTGAACTAGAAACGATTAGGTAATTTATGTTCACGAGAAAACAGTAATTCTTTTCTCTGATAAAATAATAATTATTTATAATTTATATTCTTATAAGAAAGGGTAGAGTTATTTGTACTTAAATTACTTACTCCTATAATTATAAAGATTAATAACAATATTACCTATATTAAAGTTATCAGAAAGAATGTTTGCATCTGCCGTAGAAACCTCCATCTTACAGAGAGCACAGTCAGATACAACCTTTCGTCTGATGCTGATGAATACGATTGTTTCAAGGGTTTCGGAGGATTAGGGATAGGATAGGACCATAGCTAGCGAAGCATATAATGTATTCTAACAAAACAAAGATAGATAACTGAGATGTGCAATGCAGAACTAGGTAATAGGAGATAGTTATTTCCGCGTCAGTTTTTAAATATAAGTAATTCTTATTGATTATGTATATATGGGACATAATTATCTCCTTTTTTCTTGCCATATTTCTGTTAGTGAGATTCTGATTTTCTAAGCTTTATGGAATTATGCATTTACAAACGCGTAAATATTGTTAAAACTAGAAAAAATGCATTAAAAAAAATTCGTCGAGGTTCTAGTTTTATAGGCTTTGCAAGCCTTGACTCGCTACACGCTGAAGGTTTAAAACATGAACAATATGAAAAGGCACGTGTATTTTATTGCAGTCTTCTATAAATTTGAATTTACTCTGCTTTGGTGGAAACCTTCACTTAAGGCGGGCGATAAAAGGTAACATGCAACTTCCAAACGATCATCACGCATTAACAATGATGCCGTAAATTTAAAAATATAAAAAATATACGTATGTAACTACATTAAGTACTAACACAACAAATTAATATTTTCAAATTTGTACATTTATTAAAAAATGGTGAAAATAGTTCTTACCAAAATAAAAAACTAACCACAGTTATGATTGATATTGATACTAAATTAACTTTTGATACCTACTTAATTGATACTAATCATCATCATCATAACTGCCTTTATAATTCGACCCACTGCTGGGACACTAGGCCTCTCCTTGTCATTGAAAGAGGTTTAAGCAGTAGTCCACCACGCCCAATGCGGATTGGGCGGAGACCTAAGCGGAGTATAAGGTGATCAATACCCCTTTGCTGATCCATTAGTTTTGCTGACTCATTATTATTTTCTGAATCACTATATTTTTGTAATTTACTTAGATTTTACTATGTTACTTAGACTAAGTTTATAAAGAAATAAATTTTATCTTATCTTATTAGTCGCCTTCTACGATACCCATTGGAGGATAAAGAGTGATGCTATTCTACTCTACCGGCATCACTCGGCTATATTGGTACATAATTATATTAAACTACCTTCTGCCCGACACTTCGTCTGTGCAGTATCAGTATACCTAAATAATAGCCTTTATTCTGATGATTATAAATAATTCTGATGTAGTTATTATCTACATTATTGTAAAGTTTCATTAAAATCTATTCAGTAGTTTTTGCATGAAAGAGTAACAGACACACATCCAGACATCCATCCATACATCTGTGTACACACATACAAACTTTCGCGTTTAAAATATTAGTACGATTACACAGAAATTAAGAAAACACCCTATCCTAGTCTATAACAATCCAAGGAACAATAAATACTTAATCCTGACAGTTTTTTGGAGTTTCAAGTTGGCTATAACTTCTTATGATTGCAATTGCTTTTTGATTTGTTTTATGTACAAAGGTGAAAAGGAACCCTAAAAAAGAAAAAGCAAGGCCAGAATTACATTGGAGAGCAACAATCGCTGCCGGCGAACAACGTATGAACACGTTATTCATTACATTACAAACTGTTAGACTTGTAATTAACAATATAACTTAAAGCGTTGCGAAACAAAATAAAATTTGTTACACGACTTATCTCTCAATGTATTCTCAACTTTATTTCGTAACTTGAAAGTGTTTATTCGTATAACTCTAAGCCTTTCGCGTGAGTTAGAAAGCTAAACCCCAAATAAGTATGTTATTTTTCCGTGTAAGCTTTTCAGTGTTTTCCAAACCGTACTTACGTCGTTTCGTGTAACAAAATATCGTATGTTTTCTTTATACAAAATATGAGGTATATGTATGTATCTTTTACCTATAAATAGGTATCTAGGTGGATACTATTATAAATTATGATTTATTATACATTATCATAGTAGCATATGTTATTTATTATGGCATAAAATCAAATGAATGTGAAACGAAATATTGCCATACAATTATAATTTAAAATATTTCAATACAATATTTGAAATGTATCTGTACCTACTTCAATTACCTATAGGTTATTTTGAAGTACCAACCTATCGACGACTATTTTTTGTTTTTTTTAGTCTTAAAATATTTATAGTTATTTTTTCATAATAACACATGCGTTAATCGAAATGGATTGACAGAAGAGTTCTTACAAACTATGTTCGTTAATAGTTGTTTTTTTTTTACATATTGTAAGACAGTTAAGTAAATAATGTACCAAAAGAAATAGTAAAAAACCAGCAATATTTATAGAAAATTTTCGTTGCAAATTTTACGTTATTCTTTGTCATGACTTTTATATAACGCTTTTTTTAAATAGCAATCGAAATAGTAAGTACCTAATCCTTACTTCATTACTTTTTGAATGCGTTCACTGATTTCGATTTAGTTTAATGACTGGACTCCGCGACAATATAACTTTCCTTGCATTAGCCTTACTTCTAATGTATGAATAATACTAAATTTAAAATTTGCATTATATTAAATGAAAACATTTGTTCAATCAATTTTTTATGATACAGTAATTAAAATATTTTTTAGTCCAAAGTCTCTTTAATTAAACAAATAACTTTTTGTTTTGGCTGATTTCAGTAATGATAAAATCGTAAAAATCCGACAAACAATATGACGTTTTTATGTTAGCAAAATGTTACGTATAGTAATAAATTTGAATCATTTATATTGACAAAAAAATGACATTAAATCGTTGATTTGACTAAATACTTGTTAGCTGTCAGGGATTATATTTATTTCATTTGGGTTTGATAATATTTATGATGTCTAAATGAAATGTTATTAATTTAGGTATTAAAAATAATAAAAAAACGGCTCTAGGAGAGCAATTTTATTAAAAGAAAAACTTTTAATGCGTTAAATATCGTATTATAAGAGGTTGGTACCTACTGCATTTCATTAAATTTATAATGGTTATTATTAAAGTTTATTACGATTACCTACGCTCATCATCAATATACACTTTAAAAGCAAACAATAAAAAATAGCTACATGAATTAATTAATTAGCGAAATGATATTAAACTTCTTTATGCCTATAAAAATGAAGTCAGACTACCCTAACTAGTTGACTAACGAAATTTATGGATAGTTCCCAAAGTGATCTATCAGTTATTACTTTGTAACGGTCATACATAACATTTTTGCTTTATTCGATATGAGGCAAACGTCACCCCTAATATTTCAAATTCTCGTTCCATTTCCAATTTCCTGACTTCGAATTCCCGACGAAGGTCGTTGAGTCAGACTACAGTTTCATCGAAAACAAAAAAGCATCGCTCTAATGACGCCGATCGACTCGCGAACCCAAGATTAATATTCAAATCGTCCGCCCGATAATTCCACTTTGCAAGCAAACGATGGGGTGTTACCGTCCCTATAATACACATCAATTTCAAGACTCCACATGTCAAACCGGCAATCCTCTTGTGATCATCTTTATTTACCGCTAATTTATCAACGTTGTGCGGAGCAGAAACTTTTTTTTTAGTAATTTTCGTTAATTTATTTTTCCTTATCGCCGCATCTTTTGTTTGATTTTTGAATTCAACCCGTGTTCTCGTAATAAAATTACACCGTTTAGTACGTCGATTATAATTAGATGAGCTTGGTTTTGAAATGTGCAAGTTGTATCTTTGTGCAATCTCTTCGCTGGCGCTTAATGTAATGTTAACAAAAGGTTTTATGACTCACTTTTCTTTCACGTTTTATGACAATTTTTAGATATTTATCTTTTGCTACTTTTATAATTGTAATTTTTGTGCAAAATAAACGTTTATTTATTCATTCATAATAAGCATTTAAATTTCGTTTGAATTTGTTAAGAGATCACTTTATTGAAACTTTACATAAATTCTATTTTAATGAGTGAAATATTCAATAGGGAAAACAAGCCTCGAATAACTAATATTTTGACATTTCTAGATTTTCTCCCTTCATTTTGCGTCCGTTATATAAGTATTCGCACAATCTTATAAGACGCTGACAGTGCAACGAAAGCATTTATCGTATTTGAAAAGGAATCACAGAAAAATGTTCTTACGGATTGGCTATTTCTGATGGCCACAGTGACCAGGACAGTGATTTTTTTTAAATGTTAAACGGTTGGGAAACTATTAGACGGCCTGCCTGTGGCTTTTTGGCCTGCGGTGATAAACAGCCACGGTAGCCAATTAGAAGCTTGACTGACGTGACATTTGTTACCCCGTAGATTTCTGGCGACTTTGCTCACCAAAAGAAACACAACACCATAATTATTTGACTGTGGTTTTATCTTGAAGGTGAAGGTACTACCCCACCCGACCTGCTTCAAATTCGACTAAACTTGGTCCTCACCAAACCTCGCAAATCCATCTTTCTTCTCATAAAAGAGTCGACAGGAATATCCAACAAGGAAACTTCACTGTCTTCTAGAGGCTGCACAGATTTAGAATCGAAAGTGGCACACCTGAGGATAGAATAGGTTACAACAGGCTTACAATACCAATGAGATGATCCTGTAGCGGCTACGTCACAGCGCAACATAGTCAAAGTCAAAGTCAAAATTTCTTTATTCATTTAGGTACAATTTGTACACTTATGAAAGTCAATTTTGATGCCATCAGTTCAAGAGTCTACCAGGAAGCCTTGTTCTGAGAAGAACCGGCAAGAAACTCAACAAGTTTTATCCTCCCTTTACAGTTTTCATAGTATTGATTTGGAAAGAGTCATAATTCACATTGTCAAGTCTTTAATAATTAATCATAATAATATAATAAAATAAAGACTCATAATTAAACTTACAATAAATAAATATATATAAAAAATGTGATTTAAGACATCTTTCCTTACAATATTGTTAATTAGAAAATTGAAATTTTACACATTGATATCTCACTAGATTAAAATGGAGAATCAAGCACATTTGGATGTGTCCACACATTTTTATCGTCTATATATTCCTGAACTTTATAATACGCTTTATAGAGTATCGAGTAACCGAGAAACGGTTGATCAGTGAAAAGTACAAATGTAAACACGGAGCCAAGACACGACACAGAAACGTCACAATACGAAATGCAAGCCTAAATCACGCTTACGAAGTTTCCGAGCTACATCACTGTCTATACAAGTTCCATCGATGCAGTCGGGCCGTGGTCCCCAAATGAACACCTAGGTCGGCGGAAGATCTTCCCTTTTCGCTGAAGACGTGGCGAACCCAGTCACATCAAACAAACCTTTCGTTATTGAAGTAATATTTAAGTTAATTCAATTAATAATTATTCACTTTAGCGATAAGTACGCTTTGCAGTTTTTCTCTGCTTTTGTTTTTATAAGAAAACTCGCAGATAAAATGAAGAAATCTAAAGAACTATCACGTGGTTGACCAATATTCGGATGGCATTTGGTGATTTCTTCACAACCAATTTAAGGTTTACATCAAGTTCCTAATAAATCTAATACGAGTAGTAAATTATGAATATTTTGTCCCAGTTATTACGTATGCATAAACAGACCAAATGTTAATTAAAATATTTAATGAAACACCGTTTCATTAGCGGGTCCCGTTGACACAAACAAATTATATGTCAAACGTACGAAGTGGGCGTTCTCATTTCTAGACGTTTAGTTCGGCATCTGAATGCGTTACATCATATATTTGTAACCATGTATAGTTACATAAATGGTAGCAATTAATAACTCGCTCCGTCTTGTGTTTGGTTCATTGGTCATAGTTTTTTTTTACAAACTTTTTCTGTTGGTTCTATATATAAACGTTTTTAGGTTATTTACATGCTTGCAAGTTATACATAATAATCCCAAAATGCCTTATGTTAAATTTAGTTACACACAAAGCCACATCTGGCAGCATGGGCCGTGCATTACCCCGAATAGTGACAGGTTGCCAGCTTGTCGCTTACACAAAAAGGGTATAAAACTAACAAAAAGCATACTAAACCTTCTGAACCAACAACAATGCCAAAAACCAGGACAGACTTTACACTCCAAATTACTTAGCAATCTCGAAATTATATACTAATGGAAATTGACAAATATTTATATGTACTTATAATAAATTTAGTTATTCAAATAATATGCCAGCCCGGATCATACCCGGCTCAAAGGTACCCCACATAATACGTGTTGCGATATCCTTTTGAATGGCAATGGATATCCTTTGATCCAACTACCAAACAAAGCTTGTGCTACCTACGTACTTAGTGTATTTAATGAAATGTATAACATTATTCACGTAGTTACAGTCAACAGCTAAGGCAGGTATATATAGCTATAGGACGTGGCCTGCGTGTGAGAGATTAGGCACCACGCACATGCATTGGACAGGCCCATCACGTCTGGGGCTGCCCTGGGTTAACCGCCTTTGGCGCTGGCGCCACTCTAGGTTCGACTTAGGCCGGCCCTGGGGTGAGGCCAAGTGTCCCGCCCTAGGGCTGACTGCCTCCGGTCGGTTCTAGGGTCGGGCTGCCAGCGGTTTAGGGTATTGTCCGTAAGCGGATTCCCCTCCGATAAAAAAAAGTACATATAGCTATATTTTTTTAAGTTATTTGGTTAGCAGACACTCATAGGTCCTGCCTGGTGGTAAGCAGTTACCGTAGCCTATAGACACTTGCACCAGTGACGTGACAGTTGCGCATAGCCAATCCTAGATCCCTTCTCTACCCCAATGAGTACTGACACCCTTGCTTACCAACAGAAACGTCACTGAGCGCGTTCTACCGTCTGTACCACGGCGAGTGCTCTCAGGAGTTTTTTTCGCTATTCCCACCATCTCCCTTCCTTTTACTGCTTTAACGCGTGCCGGTTAACGGTGTCACCGACAAACTGTGACTACCATTCCAACGCGAACAAAGAAATTTGGCACTCGATTCTTTGCCGCACAATCAAGAAATGAATTCACTGCCGGCACACGTGTTCCTTCCTACAATACTGAGTCATTCAAAAGAGGCGTGAAGAAGCACCTTGCAGGTCGACAAGGCGACGGTGATCAGCGCGGCGGTTTATCTCTCGCACCAGCTATCTTCGCATTTGGACTCCACTGCTTACTATCAGGTGGAATTGAGTCATGTGCTTGACATTTTTGTAAAAAAAAAAGCACACAGCACCACAAAAATGGAGTGTTGTGACTATGTAAGGTCTTCTGTTATAGTAGCTTCTGATGTATTCAAGTGGAGGTATAACCTAGCTTGGGCGCTACAAATTTTAGTGCCTTTGAAGTCCACTCTGCCCTGCCTCGATTAAATATACTCGTGTTTATTTTTATTATTATCTTTGTAAGAAAAGCTCGACCTTAATCTGACCTGATAATAAGGGCGAAAATTGGAAGCGAGTTTCGCCAGGAACCTTCAAACCTCAACTTTAGTGGTTGAGGAACTGGCTATCTTATCATTAACTGTCGGAACACAATAGTTTTGTTAATGATATAACTATGGCAATCAAAAATAGCTTACCAGGCAGACTTAATACTAGTCCTATCATCTAACAAACTGAGCACAAATGCACTCCACTAGCGAACCCGGAATGAAATATATATTTCATTCCAATAGGCCAGTGGTTCCCAATTACTTTTTCCTGAGTACCACTTCAAGAAAGATTTGAAATTCGCGTACCCCTTATTGCATGATTGATAAATAAAAAAAACATTCGGGTTTTTGACATTTATTATTATCTAAAATAAGTTAAATGTGACAAACATACACGTTTTTTTTGCAAAACTCTGATAAATCTGGTTGCTCATTGGTTAGATTCAGCCTCAAGTCGTCTTCTAGTTCGTTTTACTTCGGTAATTTTTCACTGATTGAATTATCCTATTCATATCCAATTTTATAAATAATATGTATGTGTTCAAGTCGCTAACATACTACATAAGTTGTGTATACTAACAATCTATGGACCCCTGAAGTCTTTTTATTTTATTCAAGATATTAACGCGCGTACCCTTTGATGCAACTTTGCGTACCCCTAGGGGTACTCGAACTACTAATTGAGAACCACTACGATAGCCGACACTACACAACGGAACCGGCTACCTGTACAAATAAAATATAAACTATTAAAGTCATAACAACGAAAACTTTGTGTGATTACGAAATATGAAAATGCGTATCCTTAATAATTTTAGCAATTTTGCAAACACTTTCCTTAATTGTGTATTTGAAAATTATTTATTTACTATTATTTATTATACTTTATTTATTTATTTATTTATTTTTTGTTTATGTTACGAGATGGCAAACAAGCTTGCGGCCCACCTGATGTTAAGTGGTCACCGCCGCCTATAGACACTTGCAATATTAAGTGGAAATCACTTAACACCGGAAGTGCGTTTGCCATCCTGGGGACTAAGATGATATGCCCTCCATGCCCAGTAATTACACTGGCTACCTTTCCCTTCAATCCGAAACACAGCGAACTGCTTCACGGCAGAAATAAGAAAGGCGGTGGTACCTACCCAGACGACACTACATATGGGTCTACCACCTAGTACCTTATACACCTGCTGTTGAATGTGTCAACAAGATCGATAAAAAATAATAGATATTTTTAAGGGCAGGTTATCTTACAAAAGTAGGCAAACACATCACACTGAAGGTCAAAATTAAGCTGATTATTAAGATTATTTGAAAGCTTTCTTTTAGTTGTTTCATTTTACTTTGATTTTTACGTTCTTCAATTGCGACGTGAGACTCTTTTCAATCTAATACAGGCAGAAATATGCTGATACCGTAGATAAAATAACAAAAATCATTAGATTTAACTGAAAGGATTATTGGCATGTCACATTTTGAGATGCAAAATACATATCAGAAAATTACAGTATTTTTCAGCAATTCTAATACAATTTTGTTCTTAATCAAATGCAGCGTATAAAATAATATGAAATATTATGCTTTTTGTTGGAAATTTCATTTTATAAGCCTGCACAGTCTTAAAACAAAAAAGTATATAACTAAAATTTAGTTACCCAATAGACGAAATTTTTTATAAACTCTGGGTACAACCACTTATCCGATAAGACCAAAGTAGTTTGTGCGTGATTAGGTGTGCCAGCAGCGACGCCCCAAAAAATTCATGAGTTGAACTTTGGCTTGAACTAAAACCAAAACAGTCCACGTTTACAGAAACTTGCAATGCGTCCAAAATGACAAAGGGCCATACCGAATCAGAACCAAAGACGCCGCTGCGGACACAAGAAAGTCGTGAGCTTCACGGCGTATTATCGCATCAAATCTCGGCTTCACATTAAAATCTTATATGCTATTCACTTTATTAAGGCAGTTTAAAAAAGTTCACCTGATGGTCAGTAGATAGCGGTGAAAGGGACCGTTAGAATAATAGCCTACTAGTGCAACGTATGGCCAATTCGGGGCAATTTATGAGGCGAGCTTTTTGACATATCCATTTTTACTACCTCATGTAAGTACAGAGTATAGATAATTGGGTAATTGTTTAATGACAAAAAATACACTGTTTGTTTTTTATGTTCCTAACGTATTAATATAATAATTTTGAAATAGAAATATTTTACGCTGTTCTCTTTTACAAGTTGTAATAGTCCTACCTACATACACCGAATATGTGTAATATTAATTTAACGCTTGTGTCCTTCGTCTTTTCTGCTAAGCACACAAGTAATCCCACCAAATCACACTAATAAGTGCATTAATCATTAGCGGACTAATATAAATGACAAAGTGGACGAAACTAAGACAAGAGCCATAATTACCAAATTTGCAAAAATACAAAAGCATACCTACTCTATGTTTATATGAAAGTTATATATAGTATACTTCAACAACTTTAAGTAGTCACAAAGTAGTTTATTTCCTATTAGAAAGGTACTTCACAATGATATTCTCACAATCAAACATAAAGCATCTACTGCCTATTTTTCTCAATGCAATTAAGAAGCTCTTGAGCAATATTTAAAACAATATTCTCCTCTTTTCCTTATTAGTAACAAGTAAATTTCCTTTTTTACAACTCTATTACAATTACAATAAGATTAATTTTGTAATCTCAGAAGTTTTTTTATGCTTTACAAAAATAAACGCTGTGTCCAAAATATTTAGCACTACCACCACGAGGCATGTGGAAAACACGTTACCCATTCGTTCAATGAGACAATTATAGTTTTTAACAATGGCGTTAGATTCTAATGACGTGACGTAATCTTCGGGTTTTGTAATCTACGGGATATCAAGCGTATCACTTGTTAATTTGGACCGATCTTATACCGTGGCAATAGGGGTCATTTTTCTCTAATCACTATCAATATACACGAAAAACGCTCTTGATGGTAATTTTTGTCAATGCCAACGGAGCTACACAAAAAATCCAACATGTATATTATGTATTCGTTTCATTTGGATTTTTTATAATATTAGCATAAGCCCTTTTGGTATACCTACATTTTTGCTATGGTTGGAACGTGGTTGGAACAGGGATTGGCTTTGACAACTTTGAGAAATAGATAAACTGTTTTGTCTATCTATTCTTACAAGTATTAGCAAACACGATCGTAGTGAACTAGGTACCTATGAGTACAGTTAACGAGTAGTTTAGTCGAATTTTTCAAGATATTGAAAACTAACTGTTCTTCCACAATTTTGATGTCAAATTATCATCAATATCGAGAAATTCGTGACAACAACAGTGATATTTTAAATCATATAGCTTCTGTATACCGCATTCAAGTCCACGAATAGATGATACTTATGTATATTAGATTATTTTTCTAATTTTTATTGGGCAAGTTTTGAAATGATTGAAATATATACGACATTAATAAAAAAAAACAAGAAAAAACGTACCAGCACTTATCATGGCAATATTTTTCTTGTTATTCAATTTCAATAGTTTAAATAAAGGCATAAATTTCAATCATTTCTTATGCAAGTTTGTTACAGCATTACTAAAAATCGATTCAAAGAATTAAGAAAAAATTCCGTGCCGGAGATATTCCACATTTAGTTCTCGTGGGAAACCTGACTCAAAACGATAATTCATTAGGTCATCTTGCACCCTTAGTAAGAATCCGTCACCTTGAGATTAAGTCCACGAATCAGAAACAAGAAGGTACTTATTTATAATTGTAAAATTATTGCGCTAATTGTAATTGAAAACTTTGTCGTTTCCTCTGTGTATATTGAGTAAAAGAATGTTGTTACAAAAAAATAAACAATTTAGGTACTCCTACTTAACGTAATAAAATCGAATTATAAAATTATGCAGATTTCATAGTAAAGAAACAGTGTAAAATGTGTATAGAAATAATATTGAGAAATGAAATGAAATGAAAATTTAATGAAAAATAAAATTGAACTGTTTCAGATTCAAAATAATCTGATAATATTATATTCTGAGGAACTAATTTAAAAATGTAAGTACCACACAATGGTAATAGAAAGTTCAATGATTATTTTTCACGTGTGAAAAACAAAAAACTATCTATCAGTTTCATAACTGATAAAAATTGTATGTGCCATCTTGTTTCAGGAAACGCCAAAGTTTTTTCTATAACCAATCTGTTTTGAAATACAAAAAAGCCTAAGGGCGGTGCCTTAACAAACAGATTACTAGAAGATATCTCTATTTCGTCGACTCAAGGGATAAAGTGAGAATTTTGATTAATGACGTCAGAAAAAAAAACAAATGACACACACCATCTTGTACCTGCTTTCGGCGACTCCCACAAAAGGCCGAATATAGTTATGTAAAGAGAACATTGAAATATATGCTTATTTGTGTTAATGTCTCAATTAATCATCGGGAGGTATTATGGTTGATTTTTTATACGAAATTCATTTATTATTGATAATGTTGAATGAGTTTTTTCTATTGGATTTTATCGTAATTGTAATTAGTCAGTTTCGGGTTGAATTTCAAATAGGTTTAGTTCACGTAGTTTGAGTTATATTAATATAGGTATTTTGAGTTCACTTTTCCAATCAACAGCTGCTAATACACAACAAGTTTTTTTTTTCTTTTTGCGCATGAATACGTTTTAATTTTAATGCTCATAACATTAATTGTATAAGACTTAATTTATTCAGATTTCGAAACATTTCCGTTTAGCAAAAAAAGAAACATCGTTTCTCATATGCAAATTAATTATCTGGGAAGGATGGTCAATAAATAACAAGTCATCTGTTACCGATATCTGAGTTATCAAGGTATTCAATGTTATCAAAAACGGTTCACAATTTGTAAGTAATTCGTGATTATTGTGGACAACAAATTGTGAGGAAGGTCAGTGTGTATTAACTAATAAAGTTATCTTTCATTTAGGCAAGTCAAACTATCAAGAGCGAGTTATTTTTATCATATTTTTACACATCAACTTCGTAATAATTAGTGTCTTAAAATATGTTATTTACGAGTATTATAGGTAACAACTTTATCGTTATAGACTATGATAAAGTAGCGTAAAAAATCACTTACTTATATCAACAAGTAGATAATGTTATGTTTTCTTATGTCGCTTATCAAAATAAAGGTTAACAAACGAATGTAATACATAACAAAAAAAAAACCCTATTTACTTGCCATATTTTGTATTATTACTCGTAAAATTTCCACCTATGTTCCGATATGTGCTCTATCAACAAGTAGTTGCGTTCTGTTTTCTTATGTCGCTATAGCCTTATAGCTAATTGCTATTGATTAAAATGTTTTCAAGATTAATGTTTACTACTTAGTTTTTCCATTAGAAGGAAGGAAATGTCAAGTTTTTTTTTTGTAAACTCACCAAAAATCCAAGTAATATCCTCAGTAATATTACGTCCATATAAAACACCATAAGTAATGATAACAGATCACTGAATTTGTATAGATAAAATTTACTTTAACACTAAATAAATGCACTCTTTTCTTACAAAAATATTATACGTGTCTTTATGTAAAAGTTCTTATTAAAATCCTGCGTTATGAAAAATATATCACCTCTTTTTAAGCATAATTTATTGTATCGTTACACAGCTCATTCTTAACGAGTTTATTTATTTATGTTTTCTAGAACGTGGCGCATGTTTTCGTTCCGTCTTGTTGATACCACAAAACCGCGGGCGATTTTTTCTTCATATCATTGCACCCCAGATAGACCGTCAACGAAGCGAAACTAATTGCTGACATCGTAGTCTTTGCACTATGTCACAAATCAATCGGAAAATTGGATACTGAAAACACTATTAGTTTCATATTTGAGTTCAAGTTCGCGCGTAAACACGATACCACTGTCACTGAAACGCGCACGTCACTGAAGCGGGTATATAACATGTCAAACGGTTCACGAAAATTACATCGGTCGCGGTATAATAAACGTCTGAACCCGCATTGAGCTAGCTGTCAAATCTACGAGCCGTCATAGTCCGCTGCCATGAGTGGGCGCGCACACATGCGCGCGTACACACGCAGTAGCGGGCACAACCACACTGACAATCTCCAGCGGAGCGCGGCGCACACACGCGCACTGCATGAATCATACGTGTGTCGCGTCTGTGTTGGCCGGGTGGGAGTGCGAACATGCAGCGTGCTTTTAACGCGGCCATACGAAGTGATGCCCGGCCGCGAAACGGACTTTGCTGTATGTAGGTTTTACAAAATGGCCGGTTATGCTGGAGCGTGCACGCGTCTATTGCCGATCACATGGGAGATTAGCGGAATGCGTGCGAATGCATGCGGCGCTGCGTATGGGTGGGAAGCTGGGAACCTGCCGCGACCTATGCTACTCATGATCTCTTATTACTTATCAGACTCTATGACTCTATTATATCTTATGTATAAGTATCAAATTGTTTCCTACCTATAATTGTCTTATAAACTTTCCTGTTATGAAAGTTGATCCAAGTACGCCGATAAGCCTTTTTATTTATATGACACCGTTCATTTACCTCGCAATTATGTATCAAACATTCAGAATTTATCCATGATTGTGTTAATGTAGAGTTGTTTTATAGATACATACGAATGTTGAGTTAACAGCTACCTACGTTATAATTTTGCAATTTCTATGATTGTATTTTTTGCGTTTGAAGCAAATATTGTTTTCAATATTTTAGCTAATTTTCAATTGCCGGGCAGCTTCAATATAATATTGAAAAAATACAAACTAAGTACCTTATCTGCTTCCTAAATCGACCTTAGTCCATCCATGCCGCATTCACAATATCCCATTTAACAAGGCAAAACGAGATAGAAGGCTTCCCTGATTTTCAGCTGTCGCTTTATCCGCACACATGCACCGGCGGACGGGGACCCGCGCGAAATTGAAATACGACTTTATGTAAATCAGGATTGAACTGTTAATCGTGTGGCGGACACGTGACACAACACAGTTTGCACACACGAAGATGGTCCACAATTCGGATTTCGAACTCATTTCCGCAGACTTCGTGTTTGGCGGGAACTTACCTGGAACAAAAAACAATCGTATTTTAAAATTCGTCGAATATAAAATCATTGTGTAGGTAGGTATATTTATACAAAACGTTTTTTAATAATTCAATAAGGACTTGTTGCAAATAGATATTAAAAACGTAAATCTCTAAGTGAATATAAAAAATGCTAATTATTTATTTTAGATTTGACATATACTGAAAATGTTGACCTAATTGTAACAAGCTCTACAATCAGCTTAATACTAATCGTAATTATGTCGTTAATTTAACATAGCTCAGGGGTAGTTATTACATTTTATTAAGTTTTCATCTAGTTCTAATGACCGTAATACGCAATATATTAGGTATTAATTAACTCATCCTTAAACAGGGAAAATAAAATCAATCTTAATAATATACGATTTGTTATTTGCACTCGATTTGTCATCTAAAACAGACAGATGCCCATTCATTATGCACTTATCGCGGATACAGAAAAAAATATACCTACATAATTATGTTTTCAAAAAGTCGTTGGCTCTTGTATCTGCGACCTATTGGTCACGCTATCAGTTCGTTGATATGCAGACAGGGTCAGGAAATATCCTACTGTATTGATAAGTGGGTCAGTGCAACAGAATGAGCACTGTCTATTCTGGTTCAAGTTCATATCAATCTTGGAACAGCGTAAAACGTATGTCACCTCGACGACTGAATGACAAGCCAAAACCTAAACTAAATACCTAGTTATTAATCACCATATTTTTCTTTTTTTTTCACTCCCCGAAATCACAACAAACACTCAAGTCAATAAATTTCAATTTAAGTTACAATTACCTATAATATATTCGCAACAAAGTTATTAATTACATTTAATCAAAATGTGAACTTTCACTCGCCATATAGATAGTAAAAGCAATAAATTATTGAAAATCTTAAACAAATCATTAGGGATTATCAGCGCGCTACATTAATTAAAACGATAGAGTTGAAAACGAGTTTATTTTAAACAATAGTTGAATAAAATAATTAATAAAAATGTATTTATTACATTCGCAATCTATGCACATATACCTAACAGTTCGAAAATAAAATACTCAGATAAAAATGTGTATATAAACAAAGGTGAATGATTTCTCCGTAATGAAATCTTTCTTGTTTTCTCTAGCGGAGATATCTTGAAATAAATTACGCATTTCAATCGTAGTATCTCAAATCTTTTTCTGCTTGCGTATTGCGATTTTTCATTTTATGTTCGGTACATCGGTTAAAAGTGGTTAAAGCATAAAGTTTGCATTAAACATTACGTTTCGCAGTATATTCATTCGTTCGCAATTGATTGACTCTACAATGGAAGCGGCCAGGAGACAACTCATCAAATCGTGTCACAATTGAGACATTCGAGTATTATGTACATTAATATCACAACGGCATCTAACAAATAAAATAACCAAACTCGTACTCAACCACTTCGTTAGCTTTCAGAAAGGTTTCATTGTAAAACAAATTAATAAAAGCATAGTCAACATAATAATTACACACAAACCACTCGAGGTTCATAATGAAGTCTTCAAACATTTTCCACGAGTCAGATGATGTATATACCGTGAAATTTTAGAAAAATATGAGCCGACAAGTTTGAAGCGCCCTCGGAGAATTATTACATTAATATATTTACCAAACACGCTCCTATTATTACGTTTTCATGTACTCGTTTACGCATAAATTAAAAAGTTGTCAGTTTTTCTTTTGTCCCAACCCTTATTTGGTATTCATATTTGATATTTTGATAATACAAAGGGACCGAGCTTTGAAAACACGAAACTCCACGTCCGTAACTTACACAAGGAAAACCTGTTTCACCAACTGAGTATGCTAAAGATACAAATTGTGAAAGAGGCAATCGTTCATGCGATGTTTCTTATCTCGCGTTGGATCTGCGAACTATTATGAACCCTTCAGCCCGGGAATAAGCTTTTTATTCTAATGAGGTCCTACCTATCACTTCAATTATGGTCATATTGAATGAAATATGAGTTAAGTGAGGGATATCAAAGGGCAACGCGGGGTTGTTATGAAATGTGATCTTTGAAATATGTACTGCAACAGAGCACCCTTTTTAATTTGTACCAAACTATGAACCGTAGCGAAATGGGGTCTCGAATTTTTAACGCACCCATTTTTTTATCGATACGAAATTTCGCCTGCATATTACTACTATGTTTTATTGGTTAATTTCGTTCGAAATTTTCGTGTTTCTTATTGCTTCCGCAACGAATTTCGTGCGACCCAAAAGTCGAATGATTGAACCTATCGGGCATTCGCCGGCAGCGGCCGACTCCAATTTAGTTTTTCGGATTAGATACGGCGAACATAATAACATAATTGCTCTAATAACAGAGCGAGCAGCGGTGCTCGCCGTGCCTTACAATTCACTTTCCAAATTGGTTTATTTTTTTACCTCTGCTCTGTCTAAAACTATTATGATTTATTATCAAATTTTCGTGCAGGCAAATTACGGCCTCCCTTTACGTGACTGCCTTTAAGCTGTTTCTGTCTAACTTGCGGCCAAAATTGGCATCAGATAAGGATGCAAATATTACTATTGTTTTTTAAGCCCCGAGCGTTGTATAGCTAAGAATATATGGCTTGATTCAAAGTTTCTTTTTTTAATTGAGTTGTATAATAATTAGTCGGATTAACATGTTTACGCGGATGTATTATTTTATTCTCTTCCTTGAGCATAATTGTTATATTTTAATTATAAATTGGCGCCAGTCCGGAAAGCCTATCATACAACAAAGGTAAATAAATTACTCCCCTAGTCAGCTTACGTCCGATGTTCTTAGATATAATTTAGGGAATTACATGACTGTTGCATTTGCTTACAGCATTTCTTAAAATGTTCAATAGGAAACCGCATCAAAGTAGTAAGAGACTTATTCGTTCGCAACACCATCGCTAGAATACTGACATAGTTAGAGTTGCGAGTTTAAGTGAAATAAACAAGTTAAGACTAAGTTTGAAATAGTGCCACCGACAAATGTTCAAGACAGTCAGTTGAATTATACATGAGATCTGTCAGAGGTGTATTTACATGTAAAAATATAAGCTGGAGTGACCGTTGCATAGTTATATTCATAAGTGTCAATTCAGGAAAATTCTCATTCATTCGGTAACTTAATTAACTGCTTTAAAAACATAATCGTGCTTCCGATTGCTACAACGGTTTTTAAATATAAGTACATTTAAGTTAGCTTACTCACGATAGTTCTTTATCTAGTTCTTTTAATCGTAGCCCATAGACACTTAAGGCATTTTTCAGCAACAGATTTGACAAGCAAGCTGAGTAGGTTGGAGCCTATACTGGCAAATTTTGGGGTCGGCAATTTTTTTTTTATGTCTACCAAAAATGAAAGTCTTATCCCTCTTTGACTGCAATTCCTAATACGGACCAAATATTCTTAAAATAAATTGAAACATTTCTCTAGTTGTGTGCTAATAAATAAAATGTAGTTGATATTTGATAGAGGTAAGGCAGCAAAGTTTTAATAGCCTTTTGGCAGCCGAGATTGCCACTGCGACACCTCAAGGCTTTTGAGAGCAACACACTTGCAGTATCTTTTGTGTATTTCTTAAGAAAATAGTCAATATCCATATAATGTAGAAACGAAATAGAGATCAATTAGTAAACATTATTCTGTTAGAATTGTAACATGTAAGCCTGTAGATACATGTTGAGGCGTCGGCGACAATGAAAACTGACCCTTAGGGGTGTAACTTTATTTAGAGGGAGCTCGATTTAATAAAATCTTAATGACCTACTCTCTTACCTAGACTTTATTTCTACCAAAGTGGAGCGGAGACAAACAGTCACCTAATTTAACAGAGATTTAAAACGCCAAACTACCTGTACACATATTTCTTTTAATTTTATTGATATCTAAATCAGAAAAATAGCTTTTATTTTATTAACTGTATTTATTATTAGCATTCCTTTCCTTCAAATCAAATCATATCAAATCATTTATTTGTAATTCACATGTCTTTTCCTACCCTGCTCCCAACTTCATTTGGGGTCGGAGCAGTATGTCGTGCTATAAACATATTACTAAAGGTTTTGGCATTAGATTTTCACAGTTGGTCGCTAGCCTAACACCAACACTCACTCTCACTTTGTGACTTAGCTCTTCATGATCGTCACGATGAACGAATGACCGTAGCGCCAGCGAACTCCCAATCAAGGATTATTTAGTTAATAGCATTCCATCATATATTAATTTAATGCCATAAGGCATTAATTTTAAATATAAATTTAGAAACCCTTTATCCGACATTTGACTGCACCGCATCTCCGTGTGACATTCCTACATTATTTTCTACTGTTTTTGTCATACCACTAGGTATGGTGTTTTATATGGGTAATATAGGTTTAATTTAAACCATAACGTATATTGAGGACACCACAATCATAATAAAAAATGTAGTTGATATAAAAAAGTATCACCGTATAAAAATCCCTCTGAAAAACTAAAACAAATTTGTATTGGGTACTTTGTAATGGCCGCTGACAGATTTATACAACTGATCTTTTTTACCCGACCACAGTGAAGGCAAAAGGAAGGGTTATGATTTTAGTTGTCTATGTATGTGTGTTTGTATTTACATATGTTCCTCCATAGCGCCTTAACTATTCATCTGATTTTGATCAATGATGTGTTAATTGATTCGGTATTACGGTCCAGGCAACATAGGTTACATCCTAACCGACTTTAACAATGGGAAGTGTCAAGCTTTCCTTGAAATTTGTACAGAAAACTCTTGTTGTCGTTGCTAAGCAACGAGAAAGTGTTTGATAAAAGTTTTATTGCATACGATTAATTTATTAAATCAATTTATGGATGTATTTATAATATATTAGGTTGGGGAAAAAGTCTTTTCGCATTATAGTATGTATAAACTTGTAATAAAATCTCTTTGGCTATACTATTTGTATCTGACTGGTTTTGGTATCATTGAAAGTTTAAATTTTAAAGAACATAATTCCAAATTCAAATTAGGAAAATGTGTGATTTTCATTTGTTTTTCGTACCGCCAAGATGAGTGAATCTAATGAAGAAATTCGATACATTTTAAAATTTTACTACAAAAAAGGTAAAAATGCAACGCAAGCCGCGAAAAAAATTTGCGATGTTTATGGACCTAGTGCAGTGTCTGTGAGAGTAGCACAAATTTGGTTTAAGCGTTTTCAATCCGGAAATTTTGATGTCAAAGATGCACGTCGCTCTGGTCGCCCTATTACAGATAAAATGGATGCCATTTTTGAAAAAGTGGAGCAAGATCAGCATGTCAGTAGTTACGACGTAGCTGAAGAACTGGGAATTGACCACAACACAGTTTTGGCGCATTTGAAAAAAACTGGGTACACAAAAAAGCTCGACATTTGGGTACCTCACGAGCTCACTGAAAGAAACCTAATGAACCGTGTACTCATTTGTGATTCTTTATTACGACGTAATGAAACCGAACCATTTTTGAAGAAGCTGATAACTGGTGATGAAAAGTGGATCACGTACGACAAGAACGTGCGAAAAAGGTCATGGTCAAAGGCCGGTCAGGCTTCACAGACTGGGGCGAAACCCGGGTTAACTCGCAACAAGGTGATGCTGTGTGTGTGGTGGGATTGGAAGGGCATTATTCATTATGAGCTGTTACCACCAGGCAGGACCATCGATTCTGAACTCTACTGCGAACAACTGATGAGATTAAAGCAAGAAGTTGAGAGAAAGCGGCCGGAATTAATCAACAGAAGGGGTGTGGTTTTTCATCATGATAACGCTAGATCTCACACATCTTTAGCCACTCAGCAAAAATTAAGAGAGTTTGACTGGGAGGTATTAATGCATCCGCCGTATAGTCCTGACCTTGCACCTTCAGATCTCCACCTATTTCGGTCTCTTCAGAATTCTTTAGGCAGTGTCAGGTTAACATCACGAGAGGACTGCCAAAACCACTTGTCGCGGTATTTTGACCAGAAGTCCCAAAATTTCTATAGCAATGGGATCATGTCCCTACCTACAAGATGGCAAAAAGTTATCGAACAAAATGGTACCTACATACTTTAGTTAAATGTAAATAAGCTATATTAAAAAATGTTTTGAATTTTCTTAAAAAATGCGAAGAAACTTTTTCCCCAACCTATTATATATATGTTATTTATTAAGTATAAGTATTCGGTCAAAAATATTTCATAGGTATAATTATTAATAATTTATAAATTATTTTACTTTGTTTTGATGTCATTGGTACTAAAACAATGGCAAATTTTATAGAGAGCAATAAAATAAAATAAATGTCAATGTTTGAATATAACTATGTAGTATTAATGCAATCGTAACTAATAAAGAATAATCTTCTGTAAAAATAATCTTGAATAAATTTTGATGAATAGAAGTCAAACTTACAAGTGTGTGCGATGAATAGGAATAAGTAACAAACGTGATACGAAACAAAAATCAAGAGAATTTTCTCCTCTTATTTATATGCTAGAAGCTTCTATCGTAAAACATCTTTATAGGTTAATAAGAAACAGGAAAAGTGAAATGCAAAAAAACTCATATTCATAGTTCTAACTCCAAAAAACTTTGAATTAATAACGTAATATTTAATACTTATTAAATCTTTTATAAAAAATAACGCAACATAGATTTATATTGTTTAAATATCAATGCAAATATTTACTCTTTTCACAAACAAAAAACAAATCAAACCCCGCTGGTGAACTAAAAAAAATCCTTTATTACAATAGGCTTAGTTATGTTCCACATTGTTTAATATTATCGTGTTTACTTCAGATCAAAAGGGGTTATACCATTTGAGGGACAGATATTATGTAAATGAATATTAGGTACGTCCTATTATTATGGTAACAAACGCTTTAATTATATTCTCAATTTTGGGAACTACGAACACCATTGAATGCCAGAAAACAATAGACAAGCTACACTATCATTAGATCTTCAACTAGAAATTAAATAAAAAATAATATATTTCCACGCTTACATCAATTATTTAGCCCAAATTAAGTATCATTAAGTCTTAAATAGACCGTAGGACTAACAAGTGGCCGAGAAAACAGAGCAAAGTTTCAGATATAGTGAAGTGAATAGCAATGGGCAGGTCATATAGCCCGTCGGCCAGCGGCCCACAGGGGCTGGCGTTAGTCGGTAGCCCCTGTGGGCTGCTGGCCACCAATCGGTGCATAAGGAGTGCCTAGACGGGCAGCGTTGGGACTGTCTCGGTGTAGTTGCGCTCACGTGCGCAGATCCCGAGCCGTCCTGCAATAGCGCACTGGAGGTCAGGCCGGGGAGGATGTTTAGTGGGTATGGAGGGAACGCCTTTACCTCGATCCCACATATCCCCTGCGGTTGGCACCACCCCGCAGGGACGATGCGTAAATGCATTTGACCTCCCCGAAAAAAAAAACAGATTCGTGATGCAAGAATCTATTGAAATAGAGACCGTAGGGGCTTAAAAGACTAGCTAGGAAACCGCAAATGAGTTGGAAAGAGGATATCAGAAAAGTAGTGGGCCAAAATTGGATATGACAGCCAAAAACAGAGGAAAATTTGATGTAGGCATCCTTCAACCCCCTCCGGGTTGTATGAGGCCGACCCCAAATTAGTTGAAGATGGGTAAAGATGATGATGATGAACAACTTTTGTTAGGGAAGCTACATAACGAACAATTACACATAATAATCTAGATATTTCAGAAATCAACTTAAATAAATATATAAACAACCACGACTCGTGTACCACAAATATTTGCCACTACCAGCATTCGAACCCGGATCGCCCAATGTGTAGGCAGCGTTACTGACGCCTCCACCACGACGACGAAGAATAGTAGTAAACATAAAGTTTCTAAAACTGTGAAGTTACAAAAGCAAAAGATATTATATAATAAACCAGTTATTCCTAAGCCAACTTTAAAACACGCCACAGCGTAAATAAATAAAGTGTCGTTGGCAGCCCTGCCGTCCGACACAGCCGTCCGAACACGTTTCAGGCAATGAATTATGGCGCGGGCCGATGTGACTTTTCAATTTGAAATCATCAACCTGGAATTAATTTCATTTTTGAACCCCATTATTTCTGTTATCTACACGCGGAATCGCGCAATATGCGAGCTCCAAATTATTGCCGCATCAGCAAAAATATTTTGCGGTGACGACTCGCGATTAAAATGGCTATTGGCTATTTAATTCTGTGACCGTTTTTGTTTCGATTACGCGGATTATTTACTGCAAGTTTGCATTGGACGTCGATTAAATGAGTCAATGTCGATAACCCGGACATTTTGTTGATCGGAAGCTACCAGAAAGAGCTTATTAATAGCACATATCGGATGAAGCTCAATTTTATGTGAGTTTACAATTTTTTTTTAATAGTATTTATATTTATTTTAGTTAAAGATATCAACAAATACGTCTTGCTCAAACGATGGAATCTATTAAATATATCTGTCACTGCACTAAAAAAACTTCCGGACCCAAAATTCGTGTGTAGTACACAAATCTGTCACTGTGGAATACCCACGGCAAGACGTTTCTCTTGGCACTATTCATAGGCGTAACACGAACTTTAGGTGGTCGTCTCGACGAAAAACGACCCGAAATAGATGTCGCACTAATAAATTTCATTCAAAATAACGCTGAAGTGAATATTTTTATTTTTTCAGACAGTGAAAGTCGAGTTTTTATTGTGACTATCGAGGGTGTTTGAATTTTTTTTATTAGTGAAAGATGGCCCCAGGTCATCGAACCGGAATTCTTCTTATAATTTAGTGGTGTTCAATTTTTAAATTGGAATAGAATTGCGCGTGAGTCAGCTGACTTTTCGCGGAACAGACGTCTCGTGAAAAAAGCTCAACAATAATGTGAACACATTTTCTAAGCGTGATTTTAAAACAATACGTAAACACAAAATAAAAATAAAATATGTACGAAAGAAATACAAGTTCTTAGAAAAGCATTTTTCATCAAAAATACCCTAAGAAATCCATCTGTGAGGATATTAAAAATCCATTCATCACAGCAACGCAAAAAATTCAGATTCACACTCGAACACGGGAGCGAAATCTGGAGAGACGAGGAGCTATTTCCAACCCCCTCCGGCTGACGAGGGGGGAACCACCCTTTTGACAGGAAATGATTGTCTAATATTAGCTTTGTTATAAGGTTCCTCTTTTGGGATTCGAGCGTGCCTTTTTGCAATGTTCGACACTGTTCTGAATGCATAGATTTTTAATATGAACAGGCGACGTATTGTGTGCATCATTAGCTTAGAATAAATTACTCGGAAAACTCTCTTCGAAGTTGTCGATGTTTTATCGCCACCAATTTATACAGTGAAGAAACGATGAATGTTCCGATGCATTCGATTTGTTGTACCTATGAGCTAGTGCCTTACCACATTGTTCGCTCGTTTGTCGCGCCGCAAAAACAGAGCGAAATAAATGTAGCCGTCATGTCGAAAGTATAGTAAGGACAGGCAACAAGACATCAGCATCCAAGACGTCTCAATACACGTCGGGCCTTACATACGGTCGGCAAAAAACGCGGCTGCCGCTCTCACGGCACGACTCTATTACGAGTCCGCCGCGAATAAATAAAACATGATGGGCCCTTCTCACGTACATATAAATATAAAACACGCGCTGTTGAACGCTAACAGATCCAGATTCGCCTGACGTGCAACTTTCTCCAGATGCACGCGGAATATTGGGCCTTAAATAAGAGCACACAGAAATTGTAGCACAAGCTATCAATTAAACCAATTTCTTAAATTAAAAAGTAAAAAGAATATCAACAACAAAGACTACATTGAAGTCAGAAACCTCTGATTAGATGACATCGCTTCCCGGCAAAAAAAGAGTCATAATACAAAAATAGCTGTTTCGAGAAAATGTAACTTGAATAGTTTTTTGTTCATTTAAACGTCAATAATTTAAAAACTATAATAGTAATATAATTGAAATTTTATGTGTAAATAGCTTATTTATATGTTTATTATAGGCCTTGAAATTGAACAAAAATACAACATTTTTTTTAAGTAACTTTCAAGAAACTTTTAATTTGATGTATATTATGACTCTTTTTTCGATTAAAATGTCTTCAGATTAAAAATTAATACACTTTTAAGTGTTTATCAAATCACCTTTATTTTTTATTTAAAAGGCTTCAATTTTAATAGAACTGAACGATAAAGTAACCAAATTATAAACTTCTCTATAAAATAAAATAAAAACATCAAGAACGACCTTATGAAGTTTTTTCCTAATGAACAATCAGTCTTACTACAGTATTTGGCCAAAAACGATTAAAAAAATAATCATATAACTAACATGAAATTATTTTTCTATAACCCACCTTAATGTAATCATCATCATTAAGTATGTACTTTTATTGGTAAACTGTCTTTACTGTTAAAACTTAGTTACATACAATAAAAAATAATAAGTAAATTAATACTTTCTCTTTGACATGGTCTTAAAATATGAAAAATTAACAAAACAGTCTTCTTTATAGATAATAATAATATTTTTTCCCTTAACTTACAATCAATAATAAAAAGGTAAATTCCTGACTTAAGAGACTTATAGAATAAAATGAAGGATCTATTGGATTAATTAATCCAATAGATCCTTCATTTTATTTTCTTTAGTAGTTCTTCTCTAGTAGATGTACCGAGACCTAAAAAACAAAATGAAACATTAGAATCTATAAATAATCAGCTGATAAGCGGCCGTCTGATTTCACACTGTATTATGATAATCAGACCAATGATAAACATACTTAAAAGTAAAGTATCAGCCTGTCTCACAACAGGACAAAGGCCTCAATCATTGACTTCTTGTCTACACTGCAAGCACGGAATCACGCATTATCACATACCAGAGCAAAGTTCGCAATATCGATATATTTTTTGTTCGATCCGGGAATCGAACCCGGGACTATTTACTATAATATAAGACACTAACTTTGCATTAAAACATTATCGTCTTTCATAGCATTTTAATTACAAATATTTTGTTCATTATATTTCTCGCTAGCCAGTTGTATTATCAATCCTACTCGACTTTTATTATTCATTTTGATCCTAAAATAATACACTGTAAGTAAAATTACATTATTCAACAAACAAACATTAAAAAATACGCCACGTGGCATTAAGATTGAGTTCAATTTAATACAGAAAAATAGACCTAACACAACATAATATAAGTCGTAATTTTTTTTAAAACGCAAATATAGAACAAAAACAGTCAAAAAAAGAGACACTTTACAGGTTATGTCTCTTTTTTTGTATGACGTGGCAATATTTACAATGCTTTCTCGTCAACAATACAGTCATAACACAGATTGTGTCACCTTTTTCGTAGTACTTCTAATATTTCAACGTAAAATTTATCGATAAAAAGTCACATCACACGATAATACGCTTTTCTGGCGACACAGTACACGTCTACTCTGTATTAACACAAATGTGACACTGTTCATGCCGGTGATCGGATCAAAACGGGTCCGTGAAAAAGAGAACTTAGTGCCGCCTAGCGTTAACAATACGCAACATAATAATGACATTTTTGCAGCCGAACAAATGAAATATGCGCTATTAAGTGCTGTGAGTATGTCATTTTGTACCTAATATGTGTTATGACACTTTTCTTGCCGGGAAGCGACATATATACTCGAAAGAGAGGACACTCAACAGAAATCTAAATGGCTTGTTCAGTATTGATCTGTAGATCTTTATGATGAATGAACCATTTACATTGTAGATGGATACAGGAGAAGAGAAAGACCGAAGAAAAGATTTATAAACTGTGTGAAAGTGTGTGTAAATAAACAAAATGTGGAAGATATGAAATGGTAAAGAAGGCTTTTAATGTTGAGGTGACGAGAAGAATTGAAGAAGAAAACAAATAATGCCAACCCCAAATAAAATTGTTCATAAGGCAGGTAAATTAATAATCTTTAGATATTCAATTGTTTTTAAATTAAAACCAATCCGATAAAGCCCTTAATATCTGAAGGCAAATAATAATATAAAAAATTCAGTCGTTAATGTTTACACTTTCGATACATATCTAAGAACTTCGGTATTGTGGGCGGAAAACGTTTTCATTTGTCAAGATTTCAATCGGGATCTTCAACGAATACAACAGGACAAAAATAAGTGCAAGTATAAATAAAATTTATTTTCCACAATGAACACGGTTACTATACGCTTCAATAACATTTAAACACAAATTGAGATAAACAAATTACGCATCGTATAAGCGAGCTCGTTATTAATTTCAGTGAAATTCTGAGTCTCTTTTAATTAAAAAGATAAGTTAGTGAAGGCAGAATTGTCTTCAAGGACGGTTATAAAATCTGCTATGCGGGATCATAAGCTGAAGATACATATATTACCATACTTGTTCGGTGCATTCTATCGCATAGGATGCACATATATTATCGTCAGTGTCTTTATTTCAAATTTTTTCGTAAAAGTTATTTAAAAATTTGAAGTTTATTTTTTCTGATGAATCATCCGTCTCTCTTTCTCTCAAATAGAACAATGTTTTCTTTTCTAATTTTTTCAGACAAGGTCACTGTCACCAAACAAGTTATTTATCTTAACGAAAGCTCCGTGACCTTTCATTAATTGATTTATTTTTGTATTCTCTATTGCTGATGTCATCGCATGCTGTTTTAGTTATAATGGGTTGCTAACGAAAGTATCTGTTATTATGTCAGAAAGATTAGCCTAATATTTCGGTCGAGAGGACTTTTGCAATTTTAAATAGCAGTTGATGGTAACAAAGATATTGATAAATTACATCATTTGACCATGGTCTGTCTGATCGTCAGTTTTTACCGTGGCCTATAGGCGCTTGCAAAGAATTCATTCGCATATTATTCTGAACTTATGCTCTAGGAATTCTGGAAATAGTACGTACCGACAGAAACACGCCACTTTGAAAAAAGTTTGATTGTGGCGCGCACTGCTAATGTCTGCGCTCAACCTTTCTGTTATCTGTAGCATCGCTGTAAAGGTTTTGTGCGGCCAAGATAGTATGAAGCCCCTTGAAGATGAAACGGAGCTAAAATATATCATTAATCCTTTTTATATAGGTCCAAAATTGGTACAATTTTATTAAAAGTTATTTTTGTTTTACAGAATTTGGCTGTGTGTGGCTGACATCGAAGCACACACGAACTATTAGACGGCTGCGCCGACGCAATAAAAAGCAAGCGCGTGGACACCGGCGGTACATTAACGCGCTCCTCATAGTTGGCACACCGCAGACCCCGCCTCCTGGCACCATCAAACACAGCTAGTGATGGATACAACACGACAATCACTGTCGATAGACGCCGCTGACGCATTTACACCTATCACTCATCAAGGCATGCCATGGATTCAAGAATGAGCGATAACAGATCGATGTCAATACCATTACATAAATCAAAAGTTTACAACAGGAATGCCTAAACAAACAAGTGTTGGCGATTGTAATGGAAGACTCCTTTAAAAATAATCGAACTGTACGAAATGCACCAGTGGCTTTACAATTTCGCCAATCACTTTAATGATTGTGCAGGAGCACTATACTCTTTTAAATAGTATTGTCTAGTACATGTTATTATGTATTTTGTGTATTAATATTGGTGTGAAGCAATTTCATCATCATTCACATTAAAATCTATCATTTCTTCACATTACAACAAAACGATCATTGTTTCATCGTATTGTTTGAACAATACTTATGTAACTTCTTCTTTCTCGTTAACTCATTGCTATGGATCGCGACCAAGTACGATTAGTTTCCATCGCGACCAAGTACGATTAGTTTGCGGTTCGATCGTGCGCGGTGTAAGCTGCACGGTGCATGCTGCCGCCCATTGCTGTCTTTGCTGTGTCAGACCACCTTATAGTCGCTCTTCCTTGGGCACGTCATCCATTGCCATCCATTTTGCCCAGTATTCTTTGTTTCTCTAGATATTGCTTCGGAGACCGCATAATGAGTCCGAAGAAACAGAGCATCTTTGTCAGCAGATAACAGAATGTCGCGGAATGATATTAAAGCTGATTCAAAATGGACTCATTGGTGATTTGGCAGTCCCGGAAATACGAAGTAATTCTATGTAACTATGCACTGTTAAAAAAAACCACTCTCTTATCGTTGTACTTACTATAAATTTTGACAAGATTTTGATCTTTTATCGATAGAAATTGAGCACACCAGTCAACAGGCAACACTAATCGATACCAGCGAAAGATGCTTTTTATCATCGCCGTGGTATCTTACAGCTATTGTTTTTTGAATTTCGGCCGCAAGACAGATGGCAACAGCGGCGGGGAATTCTCGTCACAATAGCTGGGTACCAACCCTCCGGTGATCCTTGGCACGGCGAGAGGTGGCAGTCCGAACGGCTGCAATTCGAGTCAGTCCACTTGGCACTCGATAACTTTCGCTGCTACTAGTGGCATAATAATCTCAGCGTTCGTACGAAACAATGTTGATTAATTAATTCTAGTGATTATTCTCAAATAACAATAGCAATAAATGTGTCGTTGTATTGTAATAATTTTCATTCATTATTTATAACTCTTACGAAGTTACAATGTTGCACATAGTAACTGTACTTTAGGTGCAGCCCATTAAATATCGGGCGAAGGATCTGTTATGACAGGGTTATACAAAGTGGTGGCATATTGTGTCAGAGTAGGATATAGTGTACCGCGACGAATATTTATTTATTTATAACATTGAGGGCTGTAAATTAGCGGAGAATTTACGGCGCGGCGGAGAAGTGATTGCGAGCAGTTTATTTTCGGCGCAGGCGCATGATTTAAACAGTTCCCGGTGCGGGGAAATGGAAACCGAACGAAGATTTGTAGCTGTGGAAGTGTAACACGATAAATAGATGTATCCAATGCAATGCCAATTAGGAATGGACTATCTTGTTACTATGCCTTTCTAGTTATGAGGTGATTGATTTAGTTCCCTTACAGAAAATGAAAGTCTATTTGTCCTAGGCGGCTCACCTATCGTATTGTCTTCCTGACGCTCAAAAGATGCCACCTGACTAGACTGGTGCACTGCCAACTGCCAGTCGGCCTATTCTTAGCCACTTAGTTACTGCCTTAGTCCATTTGCTATTGTCGTGTCTAGCCAAACGTCCAGCTCCCTTAATATCTGTCCTAAAATTACAACCGGAGACTTTGTTTCTAGTTGCGTCACTTTGATTAATAAGAGTTCTATTTTGTTATAACTCGTCGTGTAGTTGGTAAGTTTTAATAACGGGGTTATTAAATAGATCTAAATACACTGGGTCGTGAAGAAAGTCGGGAACAAAACTACAATGACTTCCAATATATTGGAACTATCTTTAAGAAATAAAACGTATCTACGATGAATTTAGCTTTTATTACAAAAGGACTGCTCAAATGTTTTTAAAGTTATCGGTTTCTTTGCGGCCTAGTTAGTTATTTATTTTCCAGCCTCTTTTAATTTATCCTTGTACACATCTGGTCTTAGTTTAGATTTCAATATAAAAAATAAATCCATATTATATCATGATAAGTAATTGTGACAAGTTTAGTAGATTTTTTCATCACTCCCGTTCTATTACCAGCCATCTGTGCCACTATCTTTTGGCGAACTGTCACGTGATAGTCATCTTGTACAAATATTCAGTCCCTTCCGGCTCGAATACCCTAGAGGGTTCAATCGATATAGAGCCCTCGCGGGAGAGGCTCACCGACCAGAAATCCTTCAGGGAGTTTCGGCTTACAAGCTTGAGGACACACCAGGATTCTCGCCTTATTAAAAATTCGGTGAATGTCAATGCAATAAAAAAACAGGAATTACGTTTTCTCTATACAAAAATAAAGTTAGATCAATGAGATAAGTGTAGCGCTAAAGACTATGGTGAATACTTATCTGAGGATGCTTTTAAAACAAATCACTTTTAATAGAACATTGTGAATAAAAACACAGTTACCAAATGAACATATACCATCACACAGACCATATGCTTGTTTATGTTCCGTCTAACATAAAAAGAAATAAGAAAACTCAAGCAGGCTAAATGTAATCTATGATCAAATATTATATGCACATTATTATGTATCCATCCTCGTATCTAATACGCAAGTTGCACTAGATAATAATTCTTATTTTATCTCTAGGACGGTTGTTCTAATATTACAAATTAACTATCGGACTCGCTGACAGGTTATCAGTTCGGCCATCGCACCATCTCTAAGTCACGAAAACCACATTTGCTCCTATATCGTATTATATGAATACGTGACCCCAATTCTTTGGTCTGGTTGGTCTGTCTCGATTATTTTTTGCATTGAAATAACCTCTATTCTCCATAGAACGTATTATTGAGTCGCTTGAGAATTACGAAAATGATTAAGTTCATATTCGCGGGTAATTGTAAAGATGTTCTACTTTTGTTTGGGCCGTTCGTTTTTTTTTTTGGATCTGTGACAGCCACGGCTCAAGTTGAAAAACGCCGGAAGAGGGCGCCACATCGACAAGTGTGCGCCGCGAGTGTCTTCTGTAAGATGGCTGTGTTGTAGTACGTTTTCGTTATCGCTCCGCATACTCAACTTGTTACCGCTATAGTTAATCTATTTAAGAACAATTCCCAGTGACCAGTGTGTGGACTCAAGTGCAAGTGCATTACCCACGGGATTATCGTCAGGGCGCGCCCGATCTGAAGAAGTAATCAAAGAATTTATCAGGTGAGCCAATTCATGTGGATTTTGCGCAGTCCAATTTTCGGACGGTCGTTTTTTCTTACTCCTCACCTTAATTTAATGATATAGGTATTTCTCTTTTCTTTCTTTCCTAAACTGCTCCTGAGGGATGTTAAAGCGTTACGAAGGGCGCTTACAGCCCTTTTTATGGTCCTTCTAGCCTAATTTATAATTTTTCAAGCCTTTATGGTTCTTTTTTCAAGCCTAATCTAAATCAGTATAAAATACTTGTTTATTTGAATATATTTGATGATTATTGCAACATTTTTTCGCTTAAAACCGCATACAAACTTATAGTTTGTACCTATTTATTTTTAATACTTATTCGTTTCAACCGCTAGTTGCATATTTTCGCAAAATAATTCTTATTTCCGCTCCAAATATTACATTATAAAGTACACGTCATATAGTCATACAGGCATTTAAGCGCGCCAGTTTTTTATCCTACGCGTTACGTCGGTAGTCGCATAATTTTTATCATTGCGTACTTATTGTGCGTAATTGGGTCAGTATTTCATTATCACGTTTTTATGAACCGACCGTATAATAAATACGAATAACTAGCTACTTATACCTACATATAATTCTCATATTAGTTTATTGCAAACGTACTAACGAAAACCTACAACTATTTAATATTGTTTTACATAATCATTCAGCCAATACTACTCGCTTATAAGTATTTATTTCCCGCATTATTATAGTTTAAATCGTAAACATCATGTCTAAAAAATCAAGTAGTAAAGGCGAAATGAGTACCGCCGTCCCATCTAAGATTTTATTGTTAGAAGCTCGTGTGCAAATATTTTTCACAAGACTGCAAAATATTTATGATTCATCATTAGACATTATTTCTCCAGTATTACAAAATAAATTTCTTAGTTCGGTTACGTGTTTGGAAGGATTACGTAATGATTTTATGCAAACAATTGATGACCTAAATTTAGCAAAAATTGAGGTTGATCCTGAGTACAAGCCAGACTATAATTCTTTCCTTTCGTTTGATGAAATGTATTGTTCAGTCATTAAAACAAAAAAGGAACTGCAAGAAACCGCTACAGAACAATCCGTTTCAAGAAAACCAAATTTAAAATTACCACCTATTAATTTGCAAACATTTGATGGTGATTACAAGTCTTGGCCCGCATTTTTCGATTGTTATAACAATGCAGTACATTTTAATAATAGTTTAAATAGTTCGGAGAAAGTATTTTATTTGTGTGGCGTTCTGTCTCAAACTGCTTATGCTACGATAGCAGGCATTCCGCCTACCGGAGAAAATTACCAACTTATTTATTCTACCCTGGTAGATAAATATCAGGATGGTCGCACATTGGGTACATCTTATTTACAACAAATTCTTAATTTTAAACAGCTAACTTCGCAAAGTGTCGATGGTTTAAATAATTTCGTAGACACATTTTCAAGCGCAATTTCATCTTTTGAAAAGTTAAATATTCCGGACAAAAAAGATTTTATTTATTTATTTTTAGCTTTACAAAAATTAGATAAGGAAACCATCCGCATGTATGAAAATCACGTTCGTGAGGAGAAGTTACCTACTTATGAAAGTTTAATGAAATTTTTACGCGAACAAAGTAAAATTATTGAACGCACTAATAATTCGTGTATTAATTCACATATTAGTAATAAATCCAACAATATTAAGTTACCGCCCAAGATACCCATTATGAAAAATAATACAAAGTCGTTTATTACTTCAAATAATTCTCATTTATGTTCATTATGTAACAAAACTGGCCATGAACAATTTTATCGCTGTTCTCAATTTTTAAAACTTACTCCAAAGGAACGTTATAACGCTGTTAAAGCAAACGGTGGTTGTTTTAACTGTTTAAGTTTTAATCATCGCATTAGTGCATGTAATTCGAATAAAACTTGTGGCACTTGTCAGTCAAAACTACACCATAGTTTACTTCATTTTCCCCGCCAGTCAACTAATTTGCCACAACCGGGAATCGCACCGCATAACGCCGCATCTGTTTCTGCTGCGGCCTCTCCGCCCGCGCGCGGGTCGCAGGCATCGTCGATGCCGGCGGCACTGCAGCCACCGGCCGCCGCGCAGACTTTGTTTACGTGTGACGTCACTGCCACTCCACAGTCGAGAGGCGCGTTTTGTTCTCACACAGCGCGCGCTGATAATTTATCAAACCCAACCACGGTTTTACTAGCAACCGCGCGAGTTATTATAAAGAATGCATGCGGAGACGAACATTTAGTTCGAGCGTTAGTCGACAGTGGTTCTATGAATGATTTTATTACTTATAAGTTAGGTCGAAAATTATCTTTAAATATAAAATCGCTGTCTGAACAAGTGACTGTTAATGGTTTTGGTGGTTCGTCGAATATTGTTAAAGGAGTTACGGAGGTAACTATTTTTTCTCGTTTTGACCGTAATGTTTCGTTTTGCCTGCATCCACTAGTAGTGGATAACATTACGGACCGCTTACCGACGTCTCCAATAGATAAGTCAATGCTAGATTATCTTTCTAGCACGCCCCTAGCCGATGATACATTCTCTGAGCCTGGTGAGATTGAGATGCTTATCGGCGCGCAACATTTTTCTCGTTTATTGCTGCCGGGTCACATCCGAGGGCCTCCAGGCACTCCAGATGCGATTCAAACCCCTTTAGGTTTTGTTTTAATGGGTGAAGCTCCCTTAGCTCAACCCAGACACCGCAACACATCAACAAATAATTGTTCTATTTCTCGTACGTTTTGTTCTATTACAACGCAACCGCTTGATACACTTTTGCGCAGTTTTTGGGAAATAGAAAATATTCCCACCCCTCGCCATACCTTGCTCAGTGAAGATGAGAAGAATTGTGAGCTAATTTATAATTCCACAATTTCTCGTGAGCCTTCTGGGACTTATACTGTCGCATTGCCTTTTAAAACTGATCCTACAATATTAGGTGACTCGTTCAGTGGATCGCGTAAGCGATTTCTCGCATTAGAAAAACGTTTTTTGAAGTCACCACAGTTTCGTTCCGCATACGATGATATTATTATTGATTACTGCAAAAAAGATTATTTAGTTCCGAAATCTCTAAAGGAGACTGCCACGGGCTATATAATACCGCACCACGGAGTAATTCGTGAGGATAAATTAACTACGAAAGTAAGACTCGTACTTGACGCCAGCTCACGCACTGATACAAATATCTCACTTAATGATATTTTGTACTCAGGGCCCAATTTACAATCGGATCTGTTCTTGATTCTTTTGAACTTTAGACTTTTTCCCATCGCGTTTTGTGCTGATGTGGAACAAATGTACCTGCGAATTAAAGTACACCCTGAGTTTCATAAGTTTCAACGAATGTTATACCGTTTCAATGAATCTGATCCTATTCAGATGTATGAATTTAAGCGAGTCTGTTTTGGTCTTTCGTCGAGTCCTTATCTGGCCCTGCGCACTATCCATCAACTTGCGAAAGATGAGTGCACTAATTTTCCTCTTGCCGCTGACACTATCAGTCGCGGTCAATTTTTCATGGACGATGTTACTACTTCTGTGGATAATTTAAACACTGCAACTGAAACAGCCTTACAATTAATTAGTATGTTTAAGGCAGGAGGTTTCAGGCTTCACAAATGGTCCAGTAATTCCAAGGAATTGCTTAGTAAGTTACCGCAAGACCATTTACACCCGCAAACAATAAATTTTGACTCAACTGCTACCCAAAAGGTTCTAGGCATCACATGGGATCCTTTTGTAGATAATTTTAAATTTGTAATTTGCCCTAGTAACAGCCCATGCACCAAACGCTCCATGCTTTCGGTTGTAGCTCGTTTGTGGGATGTCATGGGTTTAGCTGCACCACTTATTTTGTATGCTAAGTTTCTTATCAAGGAACTCTGGCTTCTAAAATTGGGTTGGGACGATCAACCGCCTCAACATATTTTGGATAAATGGACTCAATTTCAAAATGAACTTCCCATGTTAATGCAATTAAATATACCGCGTCATATTGGAATATCAAAGGGTTGTAGTGCTTCGTTACTAGCTTTCTCTGATGCCTCTGAACGAGGTTACGGTGCTGTAATCTATGTTCGAGTACAAGGCGCACTCGAAGTCACTGTGCGATTGCTTTGTGCAAAATCTAAGGTTGCACCCGTTCAAACAATTACGTTAGCTCGGTTAGAACTCATGGGAGTTTATTTAATGGCCAAACTGATGAGACTAGTTATCTCGAATTACGAAAACTGCTTTAAATTTGATAAAATTTTTGCTTTCAGTGATTCCACCATCGCTCTCAACTGGGTAAATTCTAGCCCACACTGCTTAAAAACTTTTGTGGCGAATCGAGTTTCTAAAATTCAAGAGTGCTTAAAACCTCACCACTTTTATCATATTTCGGGCACAGATAATCCCAGCGATTGCTTATCACGTGGTCTCACACCCGCACAACTTATTCATAACTCCACCTGGTTGGTTGGGCCCGCTTGGTCATATTCTCAATTTGAGGATTGGCCGATTAAATCGTTAACACCGCTCGCTTCAGATGAGTTACCCGAAATCAAATCGGTAGCTTTAACAAATATTTCCCCCGTTATAAACAAAAAATCAGTTCTAATTTCTCTAAGTGAACGTGTTTCCAGTTGGTCACGATTCCTTCGTATAGTAGTTTACGTTTTGCGCTTTTGTAAAATTTTAAAATCTCGGGGTATTATAACTGCAAATGACTTAGATACTTCCGAGTCATGGATCATTCGCGCTATTCAAGAAAGAGATTTTTCGGAATATATATCTTGTATCAAATCGGGCAAGCAGTGTCCGAAGTCAATTCGTAAATTAAGGCCTTTCTTATATAACGGAGTTATACGCGTAGGGGGTCGCTTGGGTAATAGTGATTTAACTTTTGATCATAAACATCCAATTCTCATGCCAAGCAAGAACCGTGTCGTAGATTTAATTATAGATCACGTTCATAAGGTATCCTGTCATGCAGGACCTCAACTTACTATTTCATTATTACGGCAAAAATTTTGGATATTAGCTGTCCGTAAAATTGTTCGTGCAAGAATACATTCTTGTATTCGGTGTTTTAAAGTACGCCCAAAGACTATGCCCCCACCGGTTATGGCTAACTTACCTTCTTGTAGATTACAAATTTCGAAACCCTTTGCGCATACCGGCGTAGATTACGCTGGGCCTTTATCTATTTCTCTCGTTAGGAAGCGTGGCATGCGTAGCCAAAAGGCGTACCTCTGTATTTTTGTATGTTTGACCACGAGGGCAGTACATATAGAAATTGCCCCCGATTTAAGTACCCATTCCTTTTTAAACGCATTTAAAAGATTTATTTCACGTCGCGGCCCGATCGAGAAAATTTATTCTGATCAGGGCACAAATTTTGTAGGCGCCAAGGCCTATTTAAATGATCTTTATGATTTTTTGTTTTCCGCTTCTTATACGGAAGAGTATAAAAGTGAATTAGCGCGAAACCGTATCTCTTGGGTACTCAACCCACCAAGTGCTCCCCACTTTGGAGGAGGTTGGGAAGCCACAGTTAAGAGTTTTAAAACACATTTATTCCGCGTCGTAGGTTCTCAAATACTAACTTATGAAGAGTTACTTACTGTACTGTGCCAAATAGAGGCAATTTTAAATTCTAGACCGCTTGGCATAATTAGTGAGGATCCGTCTGAACCTCTACCGCTCACACCATCGCATTTCTTGAATACAAGACCATTATGTTCATTCCCCTCGGCTGATGTATCCGATGTAAAACCTAGTCTGCTTTCGCGATATCTACTTCTAGACTGCCTTGTCCAATCATATTGGAAAAGGTGGCAGAACGAATACTTACACACATTACAGACGCGTGAAAAGTGGAATACTGATTCTCGTCCTGCACAAGAAGGAGAAATAGTTTTAATAATGCGTGAAAATACTGCTTCACTTCATTGGCCTTTGGGCATAATAACATAAATATTCACCGGAGAGGACGGGCGCGTAAGAGTCGCTTTAGTTAAAACGAAAACTGGCGTACTTAAACGTCCTATAATCAGACTTTGTCCCCTTCCTAAGTTGCAATAAAATATTTTTTTTTTACTCTGCTATAACATATTAGTATTAACAATTAGTCAGTAATAGTTATTAGTTAATCCGCTTTATATAATTATTTTTATATTCCCTATTTCTTTCTCTCGCTGAGAGGTTACTATTTTGAAAGAGGACCTTTCAAGGCGGGGAGTGTGTTTGGGCCGTTCGTTTTTTTTTGGATCTGTGACAGCCACGGCTCAAGTTGAAAAACGCCGGAAGAGGGCGCCACATCGACAAGTGTGCGCCGCGAGTGTCTTCTGTAAGATGGCTGTGTTGTAGTACGTTTTCGTTATCGCTCCGCATACTCAACTTGTTACCGCTATAGTTAATCTATTTAAGAACAATTCCCAGTGACCAGTGTGTGGACTCAAGTGCAAGTGCATTACCCACGGGATTATCGTCAGGGCGCGCCCGATCTGAAGAAGTAATCAAAGAATTTATCAGGTGAGCCAATTCATGTGGATTTTGCGCAGTCCAATTTTCGGACGGTCGTTTTTTCTTACTCCTCACCTTAATTTAATGATATAGGTATTTCTCTTTTCTTTCTTTCCTAAACTGCTCCTGAGGGATGTTAAAGCGTTACGAAGGGCGCTTACAACTTTCTTAGCGATTGTTGTTGTGTTTGAAAAAACGCTTAGGTACTTGACAACTCCAATATTACTAGAATATTAATTGATACATTCTTCTTCTTCTTCAAGCGTTTAACCTGGTACGGGGTTAGCCAGGAAAATCAATTACATAAATCGAGTTGAAAATTTTTCGGTCACGCTTCCAAGTAGCAATAGCGCACTGCGTAGCTTAACTTTTCGCTATCGATCTCCTCAACTGACATAAAAATTAAGCATAATGATATAAGTAGAAATTGACAATATACAGGATAAAATTTTGGGATATACAGAAATAAATACATGTACTATAACGAAACTCAAGCAGAATATGGATATATATTAGGACCTATACCTAAATGTCTTCCTTAGTTAAATGTATAACTTCATACATAATCACAACTGCAAGTAGATATAGGCTTTCGACTTCTTAGGCGGTCGACTTCTTTATTTCTCGTTTATAAATAAAAAGAAGAAATATTGTTAATGAATAAAAAAATTAGGTAAGTAGTGTCATTGACTATACCAATGGCACATCAATGGTACAACCTCACCTAATTCGACGTTCAATTTGTTTTAATCTTCGATTAACTTATTAACAGACACGCTAAAGTGATTATCTTTATTTGACTAATAGTTTTCTAACATTCGCAATCCATAATTAGGTACACGATTGTGCATAATTGAAGAAAAACTACAAGAAAAACGCAAGCAATGCCCATTGTTTATACACCAAACGTTTACAAATGAGGTAACAATTTATGGCTCATCAAACGTCATTGCAGTGTGAAACTGATGTGAAATTATTCTACCGTTGATGAACTGTTAAAAAACACACCGAGTTTGCGGATAAAAGTGTAGATTATTTGTAATGATAGGCGATTATGATGTACGAGTGTTTGCTGCGCGGCTGGGCGTCATCGGCGGTTACGAATAGCTACCAGTCGATAAAGTACCACCTGCCCATAAACGTATGGGAGATATTAACATGTAAATAGCTTCATTGAAAATTATTGTCCTCCTTCTCATTGTCTCGCATTTTCCAATAATATTTTATTATATCATCGATGGAAGTAAAGGGCAACTTTATGTTCGATTATACGGACAAAAATGTGAAAAATGCGTATTGTAACTTGCAAAGAGCTTATTGAAAAAAGTTTATTTATTAATATGTCTTTATCGGCTTAAAGAATCATTAAGTCGACAGTTGTTGCTTTATAGTATAAAATAAGTACAGAGAAAAAATGAATGCATTAGTAGGTACAGATCCATCGTAAATTTCCTTTATAATGGAATGGACATAATGTGCTCGTAAATGAAATATAACATGTTATTATTAAAATAAATATTTGATGAAATGATTACTTAATACCGCATGGTAAAAGCTTGTGATAGTTGAAAATTTAACAAAGAAAAAATATTACCCATAAACTTATTTATAAGTAGTCTACGTAATAGAGACTGACTATATTCCAATTATATCTGCTTATCCGAGTCATGCGAGTACGTTTTCAAATTTTAATAGGACTAAAACTGAACCTTTATCGACATCAGCGAAGGCCCCGGAGCGTAGCAAAGCCATTGTGCTTGTAAACACAAAAGAATATTCTAGCAAATTCTGGAGCGAGGCGCGAACGGGCCGAGCGGTGACACGATATCGTCGGGCCACGTTCGTACCGCATAAATCACCGGGCCGCTTGTTTTACCAATAAAATTGATTCTTTCGCGGCTACGGAAAACTTAAACGTTTGCCGTTTCTAAATTTTCGAATATGGAATAAGATTTGTAGCGAATAGAATACGGCGTCTGTGGACTACTCTGGAATAGTAATTAATAAAATGATTAGGTAACTAAAGCAAATTTGTGTCATGTAATTTAAAATATATTATACACGGAAGATGTTAAAAGCATCTATGTATAAATTAGGTAATATTCTAGTAAAAATTAATGCCAATCACATCTACGATAATATGACAATATGAATGATACTGGTCGCGGGAAGCCATTGGATGCGGGCGCGCAGGACCGTCTGGTTTGGAGATCCTTGGGGGATGCCTATGTCCAACAGTAGCTGTCTCTCGGCGGATATGATGATGATGATGACATTTTACGATAACCAATTGCATCCTAGTTGAACCTTTATCATGACTTTGAACCTTATATGAAGAACAATTGATTAGTTCTACCTACCTACAAACCAGCGTGTTCCTCTCTCCAATGTAGAAACCTTCAATAAATGATTGTCAGTATGCAGTTAACAATAACGACCTTCACGTTATTTATAGCTTTCAGATACATAACTGATATTAATGTGATATTTATTTCGAATTAAAAAAGTGGCCATATATCATCAACCGCTCATCAAATGACACCGTAAAGATTGATTATTGAAAAAAAAATTGTTTTGAAATCGCGAATTATACGGCCAAGACATAAATCAGTGTATTCAATACATCGATATTATCGCTCGATATAATGCCCGCTCATCGAATCCGGGCGCGTGCCGTTCGTTTCATAAACGTACAACTTCAATGGCTACCACCCCTGCCGTTGAGTGATAAATCGAGAGTTTTGTATCGATTACCAAATTGTATATACTCGATTAATAGAATATTAATGTGGCATATATCACACCACCGCCTGTATTTGCATTCATTAGAACATTATTCCGTGGTAGTCGGTTTCATGCTCGACTTATATTTTTAATTTATGGTGCATGTTAGATATTTAAACAGGGAAAAGTCTACGATTCTTGCCAACAGTAAATAGCGATTCACGCATTTTTTTCATAAAAATTGGGAGCGGCATAATATTGTGACATAAAAAGTAATTGCTTAAATATGTAATAGTTTGGTATCTGTAATAATTTTATAAGCTTTAAGTAGTCAAAGCAAAACTTTCAACTGTTCGTTATTTTACTCGAGAAAATTAATAAATTAAACGAGCATGTTTCCTGTAATGCCCATGTGTGCTGCGTATTTATACGTACATGGAATGGGCTTTATTATTTATTATACGGAAAACAGAGCAAACTAACCAAAAGTGTCCGCGGTATGGAACCAGCGGGAAGCAACAAAACAGACTGGAATAAAGAAAATAGAACGACGTGTGTTGTCGTTCTGAAGCCGTGGAGACGCCTCTTTGTAAATAATTTGAAAATAGAAGTTCAAACTAATTCTTTTCTTAATTTAAAAATGCATAACGTTTATAATTAGACTGGCTTGTATAATTTTGAATATAACGCGTTCGAAACAAAAGAATACGAAAGAACAATATTTGTTGGATTCACTTCAACCACCGAATACCTAAACTAATTCAACTGTCTTCTAAATTAAAAATGGAACATTGTTAGTCCCATCTCCACTGTTTTCAGTGTTGCTAGAGGGAGACAGCGACATCCGAAAAGGAAAACGTGACAGGAAAAACGGGACAAAAAGAGTGAGTGGCGTGTACTCGCCTCGGCGGCGGACTTCGACTCGTGGGGCTGTTGGACAGCCGACTAAGCTTCTATTAAATAAAAACTTTTATTTTAGCGTTATATTCCAATAACATTATGAGTACAAATGTAAAACAGATAAGTTTCGGTATAGGTAAAAATATTATGTACTTAAAACTTATGGATATGGGCTTTTATTTCCTTGGGGTATCTACCTAAAAGTATTTTAAATATGAAATTATATCATCAAACTCGCCAGAAGAGCGATTTACTATATAATTCAGTTGTAATAGTAAACAAAGATGATATAGTTATAAAACAATCAAATAATTCACGCTTAAGAACATAAAACTTTATATTCATTCATAACGACTAACAATATTTGCGAAACACCACAGCTGCTGACGTAAAGATGGCTGAATGAGTTGTTATAGCGAAATAAAATAATCGTAAAATTGTCATATGCATATTTATAAAGCCATTATAATTAATTAACTCCTTATACTATAAACTTTAATTGGCACTTATGAAGATCTGAATTAATATCGAAGTGTTAACTTATCATTTTAGGTCTTATAAATAAATTATTGAGTGTAATATTAAAAAAGATAATAAATTGAAAATTTGTATCTTGACTCTGCATATTATCTTGTATTCTTCGAACGCTTCAGTTACTTCAGAAGAGACAAATGATTGATTTTTGTTTATAATTTAGAAAGACGGTCAATATGAATACAATCGTCCTGGTGATAAATAAATGAAAACTATGGACAGTTCCAACACGATTATCTTACTAGCACGGAACAAAGCATGGCCCTATAATAACTCCTGGAATATATTTTGAGTTATGAGACTACGGAATTCTATTAGGTGGTTATATTTTCCTAGCCACCTCAAGTCTTTCGCTGCCTTTCGATCTGAACCTTGCAGACTTTAGACGACAGTCCAGTCAGATCCTCTACGGGAAGTTCACTAAGGTCCTCGCCATCTTAAAAAATGGATCTTAATTATATCAGTGGTCGAATACTCAGATGCTCATTTTTTCAATATTTTTTATAAGCACAGTGGCGTGAACTTTTAGAACTTTTTGAGTATTTCATAATCCACTGTTCACTCTCAATTTTGAAATTTATAATACATTATTATAATTTATTTAATTAGGACAATTTTAATACAAAGGGATTACAGTGCATATAATGTTAGTAGCTCTAATCATATGACAATCATGGCAAATTAATATATTGAAAGTACAGAAATTATTGTATTCCAGGAGCAAAATGTTTCGTGATATTTAACGGCTCAAAAGCATAGTTTCCCAAAAACGTCAGTAGTTATAATGCTCAAGTGCCCCGAAGCACATATGAGACTGTCTTGATCGTTTTTCCTACATTTTCCATTTCCACTAAAGCGAAAGCGACTTTCCACGGCGACTTTTTACAATAGAAAAGCTGCGCGGAATTGTGGCAAAATAATAAAAAAACAATGAACGAAGAGAAATGGAAATAAAAATTTGCTTTGTCATAAATCATGAAATGCTTCCGGCTGGTTGCGTTATTACAAAGAAAGTTGTATCAACGTTCCGAAGCTTTTGTTGCGACGGAGATATAAGCAAGACAGCTAATTATTTAGCTACCTACTATGTACGGTTTTCTTATTATCCGATTCTTTGGAGTTCGAGAGCATTTGTTTGAAGACAGTTTGAGGAAAACGCTTGCCAAAAATTCGACGTTTCGAGAAAGAAAATAAGGCTACACAAATCTGGAACTATGGGATATAGAGAGTAAATGGTGGAGCTTAACGCATCGCTCGACACAAATCCCAAGCGGAAAGATTCCATTAAGAAAATCAAAAAAGGTCTCTGTTCACGGGCGCGACTATTTTCATTTAGCAAAAACAACCCATAAATTGTCATCTTAACGAGATTTCTGTTTTTGCAGCATTCGCGACCTCGAGTGTTTGGTGACTAGCAGTTCTCTAGTGTCCCTATTTCGCGGCAAATATTTTGTCAGCGACATTTATGAATTGGGAATATTTCAGCTGATGTTGGCCGGCGATTAAATTTCAGTGTTCTGTTTGTAGCGGCGAATTATTTCACGTGCGATTTTAATATAGAATTTTCGCAGGTTCGCTTGGTGAAAACAACGACATATCAACAACTCTATCATTAGTTCCGTGTAGCGTTTAAGAAATCGATTACGTTAAACTTTTTGCGTAGCAAAAACAATTACGGTTACGATACTTAAATATAACTACCACATGCAGTCATACTGCAATTAAATTTTCATATCTTTACAGTTATATAGCTGTGTCGAATAGTATGCGTAGACGCATGTGGTTTGGCACGCGGAGCGGCGCATGCGCGTCAAGACATCAACCTCGCGCGCTACTGCGTGCAACCGTGGTTATTTATTACCGAGCTAACTATGTTTATAGCACTTTATTCCACCTTTCATTCCAGGGTTAAAAAGCTTATGAATATGTTACGAACCCTTTTAATGCTTTCATTTCCTTTTTAAAATAGCAATTGTGTATAAAAGTAATAAACAGATATTTCACTTTTTTACATCGTTTTGAGGTAATAATTTTATTGTTTTGTTTAATAAAAAGTGTATTGTATGGTTTTGTAGGAACAATGCAGTTTTTGTATGTTTTGTTAATCTGCATATAAACGAATAGTTCCTTCTACAGTACCTACTTTTTCTACCTAATATAAAAGCACACGTGATGTCATTTCTAATTTAGTTTTACTTCAAATTAATGTAATGCGATTTACCTACATAAATTACTTGTTTGTAATGTAATATTAACTTCTAATTAACTTGGAATGAAATAGACAATACATTATATTACTGACTGATACCATGACACCAGGAAAATCTTTACTTGGAATAGTTAAAATATTATGTAGATTTCTTGAAAACTACACTTACGAACAAAAAAATCGAACCACCTCGTAGGCTTCGATTCGAATATATCAGTAAATAAAAAATAAGATAGACAAACAAAAACAGTAAATATAATTTTGAAGTATAGGTATTTCATGAGCTTTATTTTCACATTATGTACCTACTCGAAACATCGATAAACGAAATTTTGGCTGACATAGACTCATTTCTTCGGAAAACCCGTTTCTCATTTTTTCGTTATACGTAATCTCTGCGAACTGATCTAATTATTGTTTATTCAAAAATTGACTATTCCTACAGAATGTTTACCATAAAAACATAAGCACCAAGCACTGACAAATTTCGACAGCGAAAAGCAGTGTCTCGGTGGCGTAATTGGTCAACGCAGCCGGATTGCGGAAGATGCGGGTTCGAGTCCCGCCTGAGGCAAGTCGATTTTTTTCAGTGCATTTTTCTAGTATTAATATTTACGTGTTTGTAAACGCAAAAATAAAATTATTCCATAATGTAAGGTAGTTTCATCTTAACTGGGCGTCAAATATTTGCAAAAATAATAATAAGATTTATCGAGCTCTGAACTAAAGCGTACAGTTTGGATCGATTCCATTGCACGCAAGTTATCACGTGCTTTATGTAAAAAACATTCTAATAGTTACTATTTGAATATCAATTACATGCTACTAATTTATTATAACTATAAAAATGTGTACCCATTTTCACTTATAATGTATTACATGAATTTTGCTTATTAGTGCAGTAAGTATACATATTTTAGTTTCACCAATCGATTTGAAGTATTAACAATAAGCGTCCAAATTATATTAATATTAACCAACCAACTCGACTACGCTTGCACTCGCTAAGTTCAAACAGAATAAACTCCGAATATCATAATTAAAGTGCCGTTCCAGCCGTCACGTGATACCGTTGCCCAAATTATCCGGGCCTCGTGTCATCTTGTCCCAATCCAATATGGCGCCATAAATCCTGCCTCGGGGGGCGGTGGTGGGGGTACGTCACTCAAACTTTCTCTGTGCCCCGTCTTACGCTCTCAGGGGTGGGTACGGACAGACCCACAATGCATTTTTCATTTTGTATCGTCGGGTGTTGGATTTGTGATTCGACAGATGTGCGTTCTTTAAACTAAGTATCGGTAACGATTAGAAAAGATTTAAAAAATACACGAATAAAATTTATTTCGCTTTAAAAATTATTTTATTTTAATCGTTTTATAATTATAGTTGAATTTGTTTCTAGTTCTATTTGAAATATTTAGAAATGTTTGCAAAACATCTTTTTATTTAATTGATTTGCCTTTTTCTTGTTTTTCCTTTTCTATTTAGTTTGGTAGATATATCAAATATTTATAGATACATCAATTTATCAATTGAAAAACTGCTTTGAAAGTAAAAAAAAAAAGCTCTATTTTCTGGTGTCAAAGTTATTTTTCTATGGAATTTTTGTATTTACAAACGCGTAAACATTTTTAAAACTAGACAAAAATACACTGCAAATAAAAACGCAGCCGCCCGGATTACGGACGATACTGGGTTCAATTCCCGCCTGGGGCAGGTAAATTTTTATCAGTGTATTTTTTCTAGTTTTATTGCTTACATTTCAAAGTAATCAATAACGTATACGTGAGCCTTTTTTACTTATATAATTATATTTTTAGTTTGCCTTGTGTTTGTTGACTTTTTCCCATATTCTACGATAATTTCCATTTCACAGAACTAGCTACGGATCCCTAGCAAGACAGTAGTGCGTGCGCGACCATGATAAATATAATATGCTTATTACAATAATAGTAAGTACTTATAATTACTATGCTAACACGCATTGTAGCATTTTCTGACAAGCGAAAAATATGAACTTTAGGTATACCTATAGAATTTTAGGTGGATAGAACTTAAAAGTATCAATATTTCATTTATAAATTCAAAATAAAATTTTCTGGTAAATTTTATTTACGAGAACCTTAAATTAAATTTCCTATTAAATTTTATTTAAGGTTCTACGGTGCTGACGCTACATTCCGTTGAGCGCGTTTCAAGGGATACTCAGACGGAGTTCGAGCGGTGGGATGAGTAATCTCTTTTGTTTTTCTAAGAGCGTTGGACCTACACGATTATCAGCTTGTTTTATATGTACTTTGAGTTACCGAAACGGGAGGAAGTAACAGAGGTAGCTCTTGAAATAACCAAAGAATTTCGATATAACTAATGCAGAACAAGACAGCGAAATTAAAATCAGTTGTATGCTGTAAGTATTTTGCAAATAAAAAATCTTATTGGAAGCTTGTACCAAGTAATGATTTCTGCTAGTAATAAGATCAAATGTTTCCTTGGGATAATTTATGAATTAATTTCTACGCTCACGCCAATTAACTATCTAGGCCCAATTAAGTATCACGAAGTCGTCATATGTATTAATCGTGTTACGAATTGGCAAAATACACTGTACAAATATTTTAAACAATTTAGATCTTTTTACAAATAAACTAATATATTATTATATAGGTATAGGTATAGTCTGTAGGCAGCGGTATTAGCACGACGGCGTCATTCCACTGGGCACATAAAATTACTCTAAGGTCTTTTTGTTTTATAGATCTAAATTATTGTAAGCGAAGTGTATATAAAAGATATCAAAAAAAATAATAAATATTAAATAATCATGCAAAACTTGTATGTATTACGTATTTATGAAAAGCAATATTCCTAATGGCTTAGTTGTTTTTGAATATTAATTCCTTCCCCATTACCATTACCCAACTCCATTCCAAGCCCCTCATATTAGCCAAATCAAATTCTATCCCGGGTAATCCTGTTAAAAATCGCGTGACCAGCCCGGGTTACATATTGGTTTGCAATAAGATGACCATCCATCAAGGCGTCTTCGCTCACCAGGGGGCGACTATATTAGAAAACCTTTTGTCAGGTAGTACATAGAATCAATATAGTGACTATGTAGGAGTAACAGGGTAGACTATGTACTTAAAATAACAAAGGAATAACGGATTTTATTTTTAAGCCAATATATGTACCTATACTTTTGCTTCTATTCGTGTACAGTGTACAGTGTTTGAGATATAATCACTGGATCTTTATTTTGGCATAATATCTTTGGGTTGTTTTTTATCGTGACGCCGTCGTGGTGGTGTGGTCAGTATAGCTGCCTACACATCAAGCGGTCCGGGTTCGAATCCTGGTAGTGACAAATGTTTGTGTGACGAACACGAATGTTTGTTTGCGAGTCATGGTTGTTTATATATTTATTTAAGTTTATTTATAAAAATATCTAAAATTATTATGTATATTTAAAAAAAAAATGTCCGTTATCTAGTATCCGTAACACAAGTTCTTAATGATACTTACTTCGGGCTAGATAATTGGTGTAAGTGTGAGTGTGAAAAAAATATATTACTTCATAAAATATATCTTATTTGGTTGGCAGATAAGCATACGGCCTGCCTGGTGGTAAGCAGTCACCGTAGCCTATAGACGATTGCAACACTGACGTGACACTCGCAATGCCAACCCTAGACCATTTTTTTCCACCCCTCGGAGCTTTGGCAGCCTTACTTTCCAACAGAAACACAACATCACAAAAAAGTAGTGCAATTTGACTGTGGTCTTCTGTAAGCTATCCCAGTTTGGGCGGCTAGTCCGCTGTGGTGCCCTACCTCGATTGGTCCGTTGTGCCTTAACCTCATTTTGGAAGATGTTTATAAAGTATTTCCAACAAGCATACATCTTAACAGATAGAAAGCGGCCAATTATTTACATGACATAAAAGTATCAATGGAAGCTGACATCCATAAGTGTATACTTTATGTGTGCTGAAAGATATAAATTTAAGCTTCACATTCAACAAATTTTAATGAAGAAAGCGTATTTTAAAGTTTTGGAATATATAGTGAGATATCAATATGTGTACAATTTCAAATTTCTAATTGACAATATTGTAAGGGAAGACGTCTTAAATCACATTTTTATATATTTGTTTTTATTGTAAATTTAATTATTAGTCTTTATTTTATTAACGACTTGACAATGTGAATTATGACTCTTTCCAAATCAATACTATGAAAACTGTGAAGGGCAGATAAAACTTATTAAGTTTCTTGCCGGTTCTTCTCAGAACAAGGCCTCCTGGTTGACTCTTGAACCGATGGCATCAAACTTGACTTTCATAATTGTACAAAATGTACCTAAATGAATAAAGAAATTTGAGTTGAGTTTTTTGAGTTTGAGATATTGATGCAAATATGTCCAACCAACATAAATCTTGATTGATAGAAACGGGCCAATTTCATAACATAAAAGTATCACTGGAGGCTGCCATCCTTAACTGTATCCTTATCTGACAAGCTCGGGAAACCCTTCTCACAGGAACACAAATGTACGAATATTGTCTGCGGGCTTCTGTAAGTTGAAAGTTGTAAGTTGGTATTCATTTTTAGAGACAGCAATATGCGAGTGATATCTGATAATGGATACTGTTAAAGGACGCAGCACACTCATCACCTCGGAAAGGGAACGCCTCTTTTTAGCTATGAACTCAACTGAACAGTGGCTACGAGATGGCTACGGAACGTAGCGTATCGCCTCTTTTAGGCTATACTGTTCTCAGCTATCACATGTGCCTTAAAGAAGGGCTAGAAGACTTTTCTTCAGTGGTTATTGCCATTGGCTGCAGAGAATTTAGCTTCACCTGCCCTTTGATCGCGGTACTTATGAACGTAAAAACTAAAACCAAATCCTTAACGTTTTTATATGTTTTGACAGGAGCTTCTCCCGAGTTCTTGTTGTGATAACACGTGTATATAACCATCTCATTATGCAAACCAGCTTAAGTATAATTACCTATTATTACCTATGATTATTCCTAGATTCCGTCCTTCCTGATATTTCTTATATCGTCAACTATCCAAAGCGGTGTTTTGCCTAGAGCTCGGAAAGATGCCCAAATTACACCTTTACCCATAAAACCAAATCCTGCATCCTATTCCGACTTCCACCCTATCTCTATCCTTCCTTTTCTCTCAAAAGTTATAGAGCAGTTGGTTAATGAACAACTTACCATATGCCTTTGTCGTAATCACCTTCTTAATCCTTTCCAGTCTGGTTTCCGTTCGGGTCACATTACCAACACTGCTCTTATCAAAATTACAGATGATAAAAAATGGAGCATGGAAAATGGCTTGATAACGATATTGGCATTACCTGATTTTAGCAATGCCTTTAATACTGTTGATTTTGATGTGCTCCTAGGAATACGACACTGTTTTAACATATCTCCAACGGCAATTGACTGGTTTCGAAGTTATCTGCTTGGACGCCGGCAGAGAATTTGTATTGAAGTTTCTATGTCTTCGTAGTCTTACACATCTGCCGGCATGCCACAGGGTGGTGTTTTATCTCCTTTACTATTAGCATTTTTCATAAATTCTATATCTAAACAATTATATTCGTCCTACCACCTTCATATAGATCATTATTTGCCTGATCTGCTCCCAATTTTGTTTGAAGTCAGCGTAATAGGTTTTTCCTTTCCATACACCCATCAGCCGTCATCTCAGCATTAACTCCTTTCTTTTCTATATCATCTCTCGCACGATCTATCAATATTTTCTTTGGTCTTCCTCTTCCTCTATATCCGTCCACATTCATGTTCACACCTTCTTTATCACATGAATATCATCCCTTCTCATCACATGCCCATACCATGAGGTAAACGTCAAGCGTTTACCTCTCAATTTTTCTGCCCCTTGTGCTTCTTTCAGACTGCCTCTAATATACTCATTCTTCATTCTTGTTACTCCACACATCCATCAAAGCTTACGCATCTCAGTCACGTTCAACCGACTCTTATCCGTCCGCTTTACCGCTCAACTTTCTGATCCGTACAAGGCAACAGGTCTTATTGTGATCTTATATATTTTCACCTTTAATGACTTAGAAAATTGTCAAGCACCTCTAGATCAACTAATAGAAGCAGTAGGTAAGCAAACTAAAACGCAATCTATCTAGCTCACAGATTTAATAATACAAGGAGATAGGCCAAGCCGGCGTTTAACCTGTGACAAGTGTATGCCCTGTGGGCATACATTTCCGCCACTTCGCCTTCCGATAAAGCCAAGTGAATACGTAACTCAGCGATTTGACCGATCTCCTTGGCGGCTGTGCTTAACTTTCATCGATTAGTAGTCCTTAAGACGCGTGCAATGAATAGTGTATGTTACGGCATGCTCAACTAAAACCATGCTATGTAGTACGGCCGCTGATCGCGACACTCAGTCTTCCTATGAACTCGGCGATTCGACCGATCTCCTTAGATTGATATATCTGTGATCTAGCTTATATTTGTGAGTGGAGTAATTCGTATTTGACCTGAAAGTTAATCCGAGTAAAACGCATGTAATTGTTACCAATCGGTAGTCCCCGAATGACTTCAAAAATCGACTTGTACGTAGCGCCTAAAGTTAGTTTTGATGGAACCTGTATTGAATACATTAAAAGTGTCAAAAGCTTGTAGCTACTTTTTGATACGAACTTGTCTTGGACTTCTCATATTCAATAACTGAGTAGGAAACTTTTTGCTTCAACAGGTTCCCTAAGGAGACTTCGTAATTTTCTTCGTACGTAGGTATACTAAAATTGCGCTGCTCAATCTCTCCTTCTTGCAATCCTTGATAACAGTTTTCCTAATATAACCGAAGAGCAACTCCAAACTTGAGCGACTTTAAAACTTTTGGTTTATATTTGGTTTACGAAAATATGACCACGTTTCAGACTTAATAAACTCGAGTTATGGCCCATTCGCCTTCGCCGGAATGCACATATTCTTTCCTTCTTTTATACTGTCCTGTTCAATCCTATCACTCCTTCTTACCTAAAAGATCGTTTAAGACAGTTTAGTAAGCTGTTTATCAAAGTAAATAAGTTTGGAGTTAGGGCTTTTCACAACCAAACAGAACTAATTAGTTAAAAGCCTTTCTAGAATCGATTTAGTATTTGTTTAACTGGATCATTCGGTGTCATATTTAAAGCTTATGTTCAACCTTACCCAGTCGTAATAGCAGCGAAATTTGCAAAACAACAGCTGTGCTCACTCAGCAACATGTTTCACTTATTTTTACAACTATGTAAGATCTATATAGTAATTTGATTTTAGTTCAATCTGATTTTTAATGTTTTTAATTACACATACATTAACCTCCCTGAAGTAAAATATAAACATTAAGTAATTACAGTTTTTAAAAATATTTAAGAACAATTTAAAAATTTCGCTCATTTGTATGTTAACAAAACAAGACAGAATAATTATAATTGTTGCTCGTAATCATTATTAAATCTATGAGAAAAAAATACGAGCTAAAAGCTTAAATTGTCTCCTAATTGTGTCGCTGGAAAGTAGACTTTATCTCTGTACGAATAAGTAATAATTGTTCATCATTACAATTTACATTACAACTTTGTAAAGTTACTTACAATTTAAAAATGGACTTAATTTCGAATGCCTTAAAGCTATTTCACACGCACGTGCAACTTTGTTTACACACTCCGCTTTTACGAGTATAACGGTAAGTACGGAACCATGCGGTCGATGGTTTGGGTTCGGGCAGAATTAATTATGCAAACAAAAGCTCGCGTTATTGTTTCCTCTGAACTTGGAACTGTTTGGACGTTTTGCGTAATTTTTAACAAAACAGTCACATGCTGCTTTGTACTGAATGTGTATATTGTTCTATGATCCATTTTGATGGTTGTTAGGAATTGACAATAAGAATACGGGTAACAGAAGAAGTCGATTATCAATGTCAAAAACAAATTGATTTAAAAAGTAATGTATGTAAACTGTCCATTACATACCTATTATGATTATGTACTTACATCAATACAATGAGATTATATTAATAATTTTATAAAAAAAATCTATGTTTATTAGGAATTCTATTTATGATTATCTGTTTCTGCTATTGACTGTTTGTTGGAACTCTACAATTATGGAGTTATGGATATACTTAGATGGTTGTATTTAGATGTAGACTATAGATAGACTTTATGAAATTATTGAGTGACTTTTATTTACTTATTTTGAGATGCAACAGTTCATTAAGTAAGAGTCATGTCCAAAATATTAAATTTCAAGGCAATATACTTTTTTGTAATGCGATAAGAAAAGGCCTGGCCTTCATCCCAGCAGGTGTGAAATGGCCAAGGTTCGGGGGGAAGCACACCTCACCCGGAATCCTCAACATTCTGTTTCTTTTATTTTATTCGTTATTAATGTAAATCACACCATTTTTTTACATATCTAAGGTCATTTGAATTTTACACATAGTCAGCCGTAAAATAAAAAAAAAAGTTCTTTCGCTCCATTTGTTAAACTTAATGTTATTTTACTACACTACACCAAAAATTAACCAAATGTGGTCAACTAGCATGTCGCCTAATTTCCCGTTACGGACACTGCTATTGTTTCCGTAGTAATTTATGTCGGCAGTAAAAATATGATTAGCAGCACCATAGTATTGAGACGTCACACAGCGGGACTTTTACGAGCTCATTTTGGGCAATTCGGACCCACTTCCTCGAAGCATGAATGTCCAGTTAACTGAGGTCTGCTCATTGTGTAATTTCAGCTAACAAAAAGAGGTCACGATACAATTGCCTCGAATCTCGACCAGAACAGCTCGGAACCGAAATATAAAAGGGCAATGAGTAGCGAGCTGTAAACTTTATTGACGTCATAAACGCGTGTGAATCTTCGGATAACGTGTGTGAGAGCCTTAACAAGTCACAATTGAAGCAACCGCACGTCTAATTAAAAGAAAATGTCATCTAAAACGAACGATACCTAAAAGCGTACCGAGAAGCAAGAGGTGGCGGCGTTATAGAAAAAAAGACCTAATATCTCAAATGTCAAAATGTGACATTGAGTGATTTGTAGCTAAGCTCCGCCTGTCCTGTGTTTCAAACATCACCGCTCGGGGCAGACAGCTGAGCTCTAAGCTTTGGAAAGCGCAACCGAGTGCATACACCTATCCCACTCGCACCTCCCGGCGCGCCTACCTCTGTCTCAGACGGCGGATAAGACTATCCTATTCTATAAACGGATCGTACCTATCTCTATAGTTACCTGAGTGCTTTTGTACAAAAGTTCAACGCTTTTTCTCCATGCATTTTCGGTGTATAAAAAGATTTTGTGAAACTTGCATGAGGGATTTCGCACTGTATACCGTTCACAATTCCGTCTTTTATGATAAATACTGTGAATATCTCACGGTGAGTTTTGTCATGATTTTGTACGAAATATTCTTGCTTCCTTCGTTTTATTGTGTTGATAAATACTTACTGAATAGCTTATTATAGATATTTTTTTCTTCAGAAGAATTCTCAGCATACATACCTGAAACAAAAATAGGTAAGTGTAAGAATAGTGTTTTTGAAGCGTGAAAGGGCACAGTTTACTAACCGCTAAAATTTGAATTTTAGTTCTTAGAGTAATGTGTCCATCTTATAGAATACCGCAGTCAAAATAACAACTACACTTTTATAGTGAAGTCTCTTGCAGCCTGTCAAGTTTCTCTACAGAGTCGGTCGCGATGATAGATTAGGGTTGTAAGCATGCTAGTGAGACCCTTGAAATGTCGGCATCTATAAGCTATCCTTAGGCCGAATACTTCCTCAGTATAATTAGTGTCCCATAAATAATTGGGTGTAATGTAATTCTCAATTAAACATGAGCAACAGTAGCTCACATTCTAATGTTACGATAAGACATGCTCAAAATAGTCTCATTTAACACACTAGTCTCTTAATTGGTTATTTGCCATCTGGTTTCAATAGCCATGCGTCTACGTTCACCAAAGTTTATATTAACAATTTCAATTAATTATTTTAGTAGCACTCCGTTCTCACATTTATTGCTGTTTATCGATTTGTATGCTTAATAGCTCTATGCTCGGGAGTTGGTAACAAATTGACTATCGGTAGGTATCTTATTTTAATTAGGACAGCATCTCTGCTATCTATGGCTGACTATGGTTACATTCAAAATACAACTGCCACTTAAAACGATAAAACTGAATAAAGAAAAGACTAATTTTAATACGCGAGAAATTTTCAAATCACACCCGGGACTGATTCCAAATATGAAATGAAGTCGTCACTCGGATTACGGTTATGAAATTCGCTACCAATTATTGAGCGGTCTATTTCTTTTTTACTAAAAGCCAATTAGATGCCGCCAGACAGTTGGTAAGCTTTGTTCTAACTCATCGTCTTGGGTCTCCGCTATATAGATATAAATAGCCTCACTTTAAGTGGCAAAGCATGCCGACGTTGTCCCTTCTTCCGTCCCTCTGATAACATCGCATTAGGGAACAGAAAGAATTATCGTCGGCTACTGGTTTGTGTTATTATAATGTAGTTATTAGATACGTTTCACATGTGGAAATATTCGGAAGAACACAAAAGAAAATCCTAATTTTATTATTCAATGTTTTTATGCCTATTTCACTGTAAGAACTCAATCTATGCAATACTTTTGACACTTTGATTACATGTTTTTTTAAAAGGCGCCAGCAACTCTGATTGTAACTGAGTATAGGCTCCCTAAAGAGCTTTTACTATGAAAAAGAGGTCATTCACTACGGCTGGTAGCTGTTCTGTAGCCACCGATCCGTAACGTTCATAGTTTTAAAAAAGGTATTCCCTTTCCGCGCTGATAAGTGTGCTACGACCTTAAACCTCCAACCAACATATTTGCCAGATTTACTTTTATTTTATTTTTTTAAACTTTTATTTCTCCGTTTATAGGTTTGAAGGCTGTTTTTCTTATATTAATTCCGTTTGTGCTTTTTAGCGGTGTAAGAATAAAATTAAATAAGTAGCCATGTGATGCCGGTACAGAGTAGAATAGCATCACCCCGTATCCTCTAATGGGTGTCGTAGAAGGCGACTTATGGATCAACAAAGAGGTATTGATCGCCTTATGCTCCGTCCACCAATCCGCATTGGGCAAGCGTGGTGGACTACGGCCTAAACCTCTTTCGATGACAAGCAGAGGCCTTGTGTCCCAGCAGTGGGTTGAATTATAAAGGCTGATACGATGAAGTATAAAAAAGATACGTTAATTGGATAGTCAGCTTACAACTTAAAGCTATCGATGATTAAAGTTAACAAAGGATTTTGCCTGTAATTTATAAAATTTTTAGGAAACTATTTGGAGACTTTCATCTTTAAAACAAAAATAGAATCATCGAAATCGGTTTAAGACTTTCGAAGATAACGGCGCATAAAGTTGAAAAAATCCACATTGCGATTGCGTCTTTTTACGATTAAAAAAAACTACAGAACTGATTCATTTTAATTTTTGCTGGGACCATTTGTAAGGTATATATACCCTTTCAAACAAACAAAAAAAGACTTTCAAATTAGCGCAGGGATCGTCGAGAATCAAGTAAAAAACTAACAAGAAAAGATGGATACGATTTGACAACTTCCTCCTTTTTGGAAGTTGGTTAATACAAAAGAAATCGGAAACCTCGTATTAAAATCCAGTTGCAATCAGTTGATATTGTGAGAAATTGAAAGCAATATAGATAGTCTGTTACTCAAATTGGCTGGATTGCTCGAGTGAGTAATGTAATGGCTGAACAAACATTACAGTGATAAAGAAGTGGCTGGTGTCGGCCGCGCGGTGTGTGGCTAGAAATTATTAAGTGACCCGCTTGTATTAAGATAACGGGTTTTGGTATAATTAGTTTGAAATAAAAAATCTTTCATACGGTATTATGTCGGTTTACAACACGTTGTGGATAGCGGACGTCGTCGCTTTAATGTGATTCATATTTTTGAGTAGATATTTTAAAAATTGGTTTCATAACCACGCTTAAACTAATGGGTTGTTAATATTATTTTCATCATCAATAATTTATAACTGTACACCTAACTCGGTGGTATCCACATGTCTTTGAAATTGTGACAGCAAGCATATATTAACTTGAAAAATTTGTTCGTAAAAAGTTGCTTGTAAATTTGTGGCATCAAAATTAGTTAGTAACTTAGCTTAATTCAATGTAATTACAATGGAAATGTGATGCTATCGCAGCTGATAGCTATCAACGTAAGCTCGTCGTAATTCTAGAGTGGTTTCGCAACAATTTGCCGAGGCGATTTTTTTGCGTCAATTAGCATTGAATTCCAAATTCATAGCAGGAGTCCTCACGAGGACTGTTCAATTCCGCTTGTTTTCTGTATACTTTGGAAATTTTATTATTTATTTATTCTTACTTTAAGTAGGTATGTTCCACGGGTTTGGTAGGTTGATGAACTGTATTTTAAACTGCTGTAAATATATTTAGCTATGTAAAAAACAGCTTTTATTCAGCTCGCATGAAAACGTTTTATGCAAAGTTAAAACACACTTCAAAGTTTGTCCGCTAAGCTAAGTTTACCCAGATATGTCAAGGCTGTATACCTCTCTGACGACATCGGAAGTGGCGTGGGCGGGAAATGAGATGCGAGTGTGTGCCACGCCTAAGATTGCCCTAGTTGGTTGGTAGTTGGTATGTTTTTGAAATTTTAAAGCTGTATTAATATTCATATTAGATATCGACGTCGATTTAACAGTGAAGTGAAGTTAGATTTGAACATCACTCACTCACTCGTGGCTTCAAATTTATGTCGCTATAAGAACAATATTTCTGTGGTGAATAGCAATAGTAGCTTATACTTATATACCTAAGTAGTCATTGTAACTTAGGTGTCACAAAGCGCAATCAAATATTTATTTTTTTAAATATTAAAAATATTTACACACATAAATCAGTAGGAGATTTTAAATGTTTTTAAAATGCACAGAATTAAATGTTACAGAATTTTAGATTTAAATTTTTTAATAAATCTGTTATACTTTTCAAATCAAATTATTACCAAAAAAGCATTTTTTGGTGGTCTGAAAGCAAAATTTTATTTGTTTAGTAAAACAATACTTTTTAATTAAGCTAACAATCTTATGCAATCTCAAGTGCATTGCTGTGTAAGTGTGTTATGTTTCCAATTAATTTCATACTGAGCAGTTGATGTTAACTGGGTTAGTCTCAGCTAATTGCTTCGCTTAAAACAGGGCTGGTTGGGACGTTTGTAAATACTACACATCATGGTCAGATATAAAATATTTAATAATACAAAGCTTAGAACGACAGCTCTTAGCATCCTAAGATGTTTTAACAGCATCTCATAGAATCATCGTGGCACCGTTCACGACTTTGACGGTCACTGTATTCGGTTAGGCTTGGGTGCGAATAGCAACCTCTCTCGCGCATCGTGTAATGGCGAGTGGCAAACGTTGGTTTTTAGTGGGTATGCCCCCCGTCTAGGCCGAACAGTGGCCTAGATTGCACACGAGGGGGAGAGTCCCACATAACCATGGGGGGGACCCACACTGGCCCCTTGGTATGCGTAAGGCATTTTCCAACGAAAAAAAAAAAAGGCTAGAACTGTAAGCCAAACACAGCGCGAACCGATTGGGCAAAGCGACCGGCGAAGCGCTAGAAAAATATTCAAAAGATCCACTCCAACTGTCGATACAACGTACCATCGACATAGTGAACCGTCGATGTAGTAACCTATCGATGGAACGTTTTCGATACAGCAACCATCGATATAGTGACTTTCAGTGTTGTGAATTAAACCTAAATCATCGTGCAGGTCTACATTATTGCAGAGAGCGGAGTCAGAAGCAGTGCCTGGAACTTACGACCCAAGTTCAACTGTCGGTCTTATGATGCTTCAGTAGCCACCTCCACTACTGTGGATGTCTACCTGGCTGATTCTGACCAGCCATATTTAGTAAGAGACGCATTATATAGGTAGGTACGCGTTGCAGTACACACAACGAAGGTGACTCAATGCGGTTTGTTGGGTAAAAACAGTTGTACTCACACCTTGGACCAACATAAGTTATTTAAGTGACCAAAGCAAAGCTATTTAGTTATTGAAATCGAAACCGAAATGTGCAACACACTACCCCAGAGGTTTCTCAAGTCGCTATAGAGTATTCAAAAGCCACATAATTAAGTCGGTAAGATTGTTAGTACGGTAGGTTTTAAGTCAACTTGGCAAACTATCACCAGCTTTCAAGTCCACCAAGCAACAACTGTAATTGCTGCATTCCGGCAATGAGAAGTAAAATAGCCTGTTCTTCAATCTGTTGAGGATTCCGAATAAAGTTTCAGCCGTAGTTCCTTAACTTAATAAGTACCTACCACTTTCTTTATAGCGGGGGGCCTGAGGCCCCCCGCTATAAAGAAAAACCATGAGTACGAAAATAAACCTAGGTTAGGTTAGGTTAGACTTGTGACCACGCATAGCGGAGCGAGCGAAGCGAGCGGAGCATTGTATTGCTTGCTGCATGCTTGCTTGCATGCTTGCTTGCATGCTGCGTGCTTGCTTGCATATCGTTTTCTGGGTTAGGTTGACATGAAAACAGCGCACAAGCCGAGCAAGCGAAGCGAGTGTTTCGCGGCAGCGGCCGGCGAGTGCCTGAAGCGATTTGAGGGCGATTTCACTGTATTTGAAAAATAGCAAATTGAAATTTTAGTAAACAACAACATTTTTTATTTTAAAATAAATATTTTTTTTTTAATTTTAGTAAACTAAACGTTTGTAATTGAAATTTAGTCAAACAAACTATTTGTAAAATAACATTTTTGGTTTTTGTAACTTGTTGACTTGAAAATTAGCGAATTGAAATTTTAGTAAACAAAAAGTTTGTAATTGAAATTTAGTCAAACAAATCATTTGTAAAATAACATTTTTGGTTTTTGTAACTTGTTGATATGTCAGTATGTCTTTTAAAAATTTAATTAACAATGCATTTTTGAATGACTGCTTATCATATGGATGTTTGCGTTTTGATGTCATTGTTAAAGCATTAGTTTGCGTAATGAAACATTGACAAATGTTGCTTGCGAAATGGTAATTTGCCAATGAATTGTGTGCGAAACATTAGAGAACCCCTGGGTGGCTAAATTGTCATAAACTTATTGTAACCATTGGTAATAGTTTGGTTCGTAGAGAGTCATGACCCTAGGTCTAATGTAAATTTAGGTTCTTGTTTAACACACGGGGTTAAAAATTATTATTTACTAATTGTAGATTTTGATTAGGGAGTTCTGAACCAAAGCGTACCGGTGAATCGATTTCATTGCACGTAAGTGTATAAACTGTAATAAGTAATATCAAAGTTGTCCTGTACATTGGTCCATTTTTATTACTGAAACATAAATTATATGGCGATGGCAAATTTAGACAAGAGGATGAGAATATCATTATTGTGCCCTTAATAAAATAATATTTCAACTGATTATTAACAAGCTATAAAATTAATAGAGTAGGTATCACAAAGCGCAATCAAATATTTATTTTTGTAAATATTAAAAATATTTACTCACATAAATCAGAAGGAGAGATTTTAAATGTTTTTAAAATGCACAGAATTAAATGTTACAGAATTTTCGATTTCAATTTTTTAATAAATCTGTTTTACTTTTCAAATCAAATTATTACCAAAAAAGCATTTGTTGGTGGTCTCAATGCATAATTTTATTTGTTTAGTAAAACAATACTTTTTAATTAAACTAACAATGTTATGCAATCTCAAGTGCATTACTGTGTAAGTATGTTATGTTTCCAATTAATTTCATACTGAGCAGTTGATGTTAACTGGGTTAGTCTCAGCTAATTGCTTTGCTTAAAACAGGGCTGGTTGGGACGTTTGTAAATACTACACATCATGGTCAGATATAAAATATTTAATAATACAAAGCTTATAACGACAGCTCTTAGCATCCTAAGATGTTTTAACAGCATCTCATAGAATCATCGTGGCACCGTTCACGACTTTGACGGTCACTGTATTCGGTTAGGCTAGGCGAGAACTGTAAGCCAAACACAGCGCGAACCGATTGGGCAAAGCGACCGGCGAAGCGCTAGAAAAATATTCAAAAGATCCACTCCAACTGTCGATACAACGTACCATAGACGTGAACCGTCGATGTAGTAACCTATCGATGGAACGTTTTCGATATAGCAACTATCGATGTAGTGACTGTCAGTATCCTGAACTAGACCTGATTCATCGTAAGGGTGCCCAGTCCACATTATTGCAGAGACAGGACTCAGAAGCACTGCCTAGAACTTCCGACCCAAGTTCAACTGTCGTTATTATGATGCTTCAGTAGCCACCTCCACTACTGTGAATGTCTACGTGGCTGCCTCTGTCCAGCCATATTTAGTAAGTGACGCATTATATAGGTAGATACGCGTTGCAGTACACACAACGATGGTGACTCAATGCGGTTTGTTGGGTAAAAACAGTTGTACTCACACCTTGGACCAACATAAGTTATTTAAGTGACCAAAGCAAAGCTATTTAGTTATTGAAATCGAAACCGAAATGTGCAACACACTACCCCAGAGGTTTCTAAAGGCGCTATAGAGTATTCAAAAGCCACATAATTAAGTCGGTAAGGTTGTTAGTAGGGTAGTTTAAGGTAGTTTAAGTTTGTTAGTTTTAAGTCATTTTGGCAAACTATCACCAGTTTTCAAGTCCACCAAGCAACAATTGTAATTGCTGCGTTCCGGCAATGAGAAGGAAAATAGCCTGTTCTTCAATCTGTTGAGGATTCCGAATAAAGTTTCAGCCGTAGTTCCATAACTTAATAAGTACCTACCAAGTGAAATGCAGACCAAGCGCTTTGCCGTTATATTAGCTACTTCATTTTATAGTATCTATAGAACCAAGTTTACTTATTTCACCATCATAAGAGCCTTTATAATTCGACCCACTGCTGGGACACAAGGCCTCTCCTAGTCATCGAAGGAGGCTTAGGCAGTAGTTCACCACGCTTGCCCAATACGGATTGGTGGATGGAGTATATTAGTCGCCTTCTACGACACCCATTCGAGGATATGGGATGATGCTATTTACTCTGACGATATCAAATGGCTTCTTGCTAACTTTAAAAAATTTCAGAAATGCACAAACTCATTATATAGTTATACTGTTGTACGATAGTTTTCTATGCTTCTTTACATTTTTATGAAGTTGTTAGTAATAATTATTTAAAGCATTCTTTGCTAACTTTATTTTCGTTGATACCATCACCACACTATGCAGCAATGCGTTACATAACCGTCCATATTATGAGTAGATAAAGACTAGTTTCAATTAACGCTGACTTAATCTACTTATTTTAACAATTAATAGTACAGCAAACTAGATATAGTTGTCTTGTTATGCTCCCAGGAGGTCCGCTTATCTTTGTGTAATTTATATAAGAATTATGATTTATAAGCTACTAATTTTCCGTTATATCTAGTTCTATACAAAGTGGATAGTTCTTCGTACTTAACTATGAGACTAGCTTGATGGCCATTTATACAATGTGACGGGACCTAGGTTCATGACTTCTCTACGAACCAAACTATTACCAATGGTAACAATAAGTTTATGAACTAGTTATTTTGTTTTTAGGTCACACATATTAATTACAGGGCAAAAGCTTACAATTTAGCCACCCAGGACTACCGTGTAGGACCCGAGATTTTTTTTCAGTCTTAGTTATAGATCTTAAGTACCTACTTAAGTACCTTTGGCGTTAAAATTAATAAGCAGCCTTTAATACATTTATCAAGTATATATACATAGCGTCAACAATAAAGTAAAGTATTTTCAAAATAATAATTTTAATATTAGTTTTCACTACTTAAACATAATATTTTAGTACGAAGTAGATTGTGATCAATAATATTTAAGTGCGAGTATTTAAAATTTGTATTATCTTACGTGTATTTTGAGGCACATTCCAACTTTTAATTATATATTACTTGGAAGCATTCGCCGTGGCGATAGTTACTGGCGGCAGCTGTTTACCATAGTAACCATGGCAACTTGTCACTGACGTCATATACCTAGGTTGTTACCTCAGGTTGTTATAGTAAGTATTCATTCTTACCTGATTCTTACACATTTTCAATTTTTTGCAATCAGTAATTAAAAACGCCGTCGAAATGTTCCATGATTGTTTTACTTTTTAAATACTTAAGAAATGATAATTTTTTCGTAGAGTTTTGTAAACATTTTATCATTCGTATGCAACTAAGAACATACATCTCGCCGAATAGGTTCTAAAGCTCATACCGAAACCAGAAAATAGTAAATGTGATTTTTGTGTCACGTAAAGTGCCACATTTAGGGTTAACCTAAGATAGAATCCTTAACACATAAATCTTTTAGAAATTATTGATTATTGTATACCCCTCAAAATATGGTAGATATTTGTGGTAAGTACTTATTGTCAATTTTGCGAAATTGTCAGATTGTCCAATTTATCTTGAATGGAGACTTGTCAAACTATATCACACCTATTAGGTAAGTTTAGTTAGATGATATAATTCGACAATTATATCATCTAACTAAACTTACCATTTCTATATACTTATAACCTTGTAATTTCTCGCTTAAATGAATAAAAAGAGTCAATAAACGCTATGTTTATTAAGTTCGTGTTTGGCAGCGATTGCTTGTCCCGATAGCACCTACAACGCCCACTTCCTACCCATAATACATAAATGTCTTTAAATTTCCTCACCGACAATGTAAAAATAAGCAGATGGTAAACCGTCGTATAAGCAAAGCAATGTGTGTAAAATAAAAAGTAAAAAATATTGTAATATCGCCTTTTCTTCTTCAGCTGTCAAGCAATATGTAGCATTCTGGTGTGAAAGGATGTGGACAGAGGCCTTTATATTATTAGGAAGGTAGTCTCTTGCCCATTTTTGACAAAACCAGGAGTGGTCAGTATAGCTGGCTACACATCAAGCGGTCCGGGTTTGAATCCTGGTAGCGGCAAATGTTTGTGTGACGAACACGAATGTTTGTTTGCGAGTCATGGTTGTTTATATATTTATTTAAGTTTATTTACAAAAATATCTAAAATTATTATGTTTATAAAAAAAAAAAGGTCCGTTATCTAGTATCCGTAACACAAGTTCTTAATGATACTTACTTCGTGCTAGATAATTGGTGTGAGCGTGAAAATATATTATATTATTATTATGTTATGTAACCTTAGTAGATAATTATAAGTTTTTAGTTTAAAAAGTAACTATTTTGTTGCGATTTGCTTAATTTGAATGGGAAACGTGATTAGAGCCCCTAGCGGAGAGAAGTGAATACAAGTTAAGTTCATACCGCAGTAAGACAGTGACGTAGGTACTTACAAACAAAAACTAACGTTAAAGGTTGGGGCCATAGCCAAGTGGCCAATCGATTGCGTCGAACATTTAACGAAAAGAATTTAATGTAGGACTATGACATTTTACTGAGAAAGTTCCATCCAAGCAATCGTCGTGTCAAATGTATAGTAGTAGTCGAAAATTGTCATTTGTTCGGTAGAAGCTTTGTATAGTTTGCCACTTGTCTAATGTTCGTATTATAGAATGAGTCTCAAGAATCAACGGCGTACTGAGCGTCGTACGTCTCTATCAGTTTGTTGATAGAAAGTGACAAACAATTCTCAAGACATCATTGACTTCTAAATGTCATTCTGTAATACGGGCCTAGGTCTTCTGATACACTTACGAACGAATCCGATTTACAAAGTTGTTATAAAACTCTAGGTCTTAATCATAATAAGCGCATTCGTATTAATAAATGTCCAGACAGAATAAGTTAATCTATTTTCTTGATGTCTCTATCCTTAACTTCATAAATGTCATAGTTAATCAATCTACTAATTGTTCAAACTAGACAATTGTTTTTATGAAAAGGTAATGAAGTCATCAGTCATCCATCACTAGTGTTGACGCCCAAACAATTAAATTTAAAATTATTTAAAGTAATAACTACGTATAGTATTTTGGTTTGGTTACAGTTAATCTCACTAGAGATCGAACTCAGGACCTCAGAAACTAAGCCCGGTGGACTAGACAACGGCGACAGTAAAACTTTGTTATATATAGTTAATCCCATATTGCATGTCGTGTCTCTATACAACAATGAATTATAACATGTAAATTAGTATTGAAGGCTCACATTTACAATGATAAAACTAACATGAAAAATATTCAACAGTATCAATACTTTACAAAAACTTCTAGACCCGTAAATCTCTACATATAGTAAATCTTCAAATTCACCAAAATAAACAAACATTTCGCCACCAAATCAGGATGTCGCCGATCTAATACCGAATTCTGGGCACACTCGTATCGAAGGGTCCTACTCGGTAGGCGTTAAACCCACTAATACATTTTCAGCTCGCGCCGACATCGGCCAAAAATCAGGCCAGGGCGCGCCGCCTTGCATAACAAGCAGGGTGCGAAACAAAATTCTGTACGGTTCTGTAATCTGAGAGTTATAAAACTGTTGTAACATGGCACGAGTAGTAAATAGGAAGAATGATGTGGTAAACAACTTTGTAAAGTTAACACTGGACGGAGACGCTCTTGGCCTGTGTAGACTCTGATGGTAAGTTATGATACTGCCGAATGCGGAAAAAGCTGACTTCTTATCACTAAGTTAATGATAACCTGGCTATCTTATCACTAAGTGTCGGAACAACAAAGCTGTTAACACTGTTAATGTAGAGAATAGGTGAAGAAAGATGGTGAATAATATTGCATTACACCAGTGGTCGGCAAAGTGCGGCACCAGAGCCGCATGTGGCTCTTTGGCTTCTTAAGTGCGGCTCTGACACAAATATAAAGATGAAGGTACCTTCACTTTCTTTATATTATCGGTGGCAAGTTGGTTAAACGGCAGTAATAATCAGCTCCACATACGGAGGTTGTTTCATTACTGCTCCAGTTTGGGCGCTCCAAATTCAAGCGGATAGCCCGTTGTGCCCACAGGTTATGCCCTACCTCTACTAAGGATTTGATAACGTGATGATAGCCAGCCCAAACAAACCAAGCACAATTTTTTACCCCCTTAGAGATCTAACCAAAGAACTCTGGATCCCAGATTGGTGGATGACTCACTAGACCAAAGATGCGGTTAAATATTTAATAAGGGGTAGGAACTCTTCCAAAAAGAAGAGGTTCTGAAGCGCCGGATCTTTCTACTACAAGGACCCCACAATACAAAACGTACCGACTACTTATTTAGGTACGATCTTCTATCAGGAATTTCTTCGGGTAGTAAATACAACTGGATGATTCCACCGGATTAGCCAGAAAAACGGTGTAAATAGCTGTTTTGTGTAATCGCCGCGAATGTGGGGTAGGCTTGAGCCCCTCGGTGGGGACATTATATGAGCTGTTGATGATGATGATTTATGTATATGTACTGTATTGTACATCAAAAAATGAAGTAAAATTTACAACAAAAAAAAAGTTATTATAATGGTAACAATGGACGGCCTTATCGCAAAGTGCGATCTCTTCCAGGCAACATTAGGGTGGACAGGATTTGCTAGAACAGTAAATTAGAAGCGAAGTTGGCAAATAAGAGAAACAATTATATTAATAATCTTTTTTAAGGTCGGTCAAATAATAATAAAAAACAGAATATCACTAGGTTTAAGCTTTATTTAAATAAGGAAAAAGCGCAATGCATGTTTCAGAGCCTTGCATTGATTTACGTGTAACTTTTTTAAAAGTTGGAATTATACTTGCTGCAAGTCTATTAAAATTCACCGTTGCTGATATAAAGCAATTTGCTTATCTTAATTAAACTTAAACCTCTTTATTAATATTTTTACGGTTTCACTAACAATAGGATGGGATACAGACACATAAAAAGTTATACAACCTTAAAAATTCTTAAGTTGACTATAAAAAGTTTACGAGCAGATTTTCGGCGTTTGCAATTGTTAAGTAATTAAAAAAATATAATGTTGACTGTTGTTTCATTCATTAGGAAACGTTTTAATTACTCATGTGTTTACTCTTGTAACAGTTATGTGTGCTTAATACTTTTTGTTAAGATTGTAGAAGTGCTACTTTCATATTTAACATCATGTAAAACGTACGTATAAGTAGGTAACGTTAACGAAAAATCTCTTGAATAGGGGTGTTGCCTGTCGAGTCAGTTGAGATAATTTTAATTCGCTATCTAAACATTATTGTTCCTTACATTTTGTATAGCATAATGATTTGTGACGTAATAAATTCATATAGCCAACTGACAAAATATTAATTCTGGAGATTTTCTGTCATAACATCACCTTTTAGAACATTTAACACTTTGTATTTATTTGTGAATGGAGTCAACAGCACCTGGGGTTAACTTTGATCCAAATCTTTTATAATTATGGGTGCTATTGGGTATTTAACTGGTAGACACAACATAAGTTTTCCAGACTTTCCTCGTGTAGTTCCTGGTCATGAATAGGACTACCCTTTCTCATCCCGTGAGTGTCGTAAAGGCTGACCGAGGGAGATACTTAACCTTGTGCAAACCATCGCATTAAAGGGTTACTCGTGCGGTGGCTAGTAATCCTTGGTGTAACCCAACAACGTTCACAAGGAGGATTGACGTCAGGCAAGCTGCCTGCCTGACCATAAAAATCAAATACCAAAACTTATATTGGTTATGCCCTAAAACTTAGGACCAGTATAACATGTTACCCCTTAGGGCCTTAAGGGTAACATGTTGTACTGGTTTTCTTAAATTATTATAATATCTATTTTTAGCATTCTTGATTGCAAATAGATACTATGACTATAGCAATATGTATATCGATAGCAAGACATTATGCACCGATCTCAAATAAAATTAAGAGCAGGGAAGGACAAAGAATAGGAGAAGTAGCAACTTATTCTAGTTAACTTGTTAGTAAGCAATGGCAGGCTTAATTAATTTTGACGCTGTACTGGTGGAGTGGTCAGTAACACTGCCTACATTGCAAGAGGTTCGATCAAGGTAAAATGTTTGTGTGATGAATATGTAGGTTTACGAGTTACGGTTGTTCATAAATTTATGTTACGTGATTGTCTATAACCTCATAAATATAATACAAAAATATCCTTTTAAAGTTTTTAAGTAACAGATTAATTTTTGTGTAATTTGTTAATTTTATTAAGTAAGTACTTCATAATTGGTCTCAATCTCAACTTTATAATAATAATAGTCCCATAAATTGTTTTTGTAAAGTCTGAAATAAATATTTATTATTATTATTATTATAAAACATTAGTGCATCTTGCGAAAACCAAAATTAAATCAACTAGGCGATAATTAATATTAATTTATACCATATATATTATCCTTTTTAGACTTCTGACACCAATTAACATTAATAAATAATGTGAGGTTATTTTATAATACATATGATTTATATAAACGAGATCAAATTGATTTAAAATTTTAATTAGATATAAAAGACGTCAGGTATAGAAAGCTATTTTTTTTCGTTAAATAACTAATTAAACAGAAAAAACATTTTATACTTTAATTAAAATTGTTAAATTACACCAATTATGTGCACAATAAAATGTAAATTTAAATGATAGCTATTACAAAATGTTGTAGATAGCATACTACCACGCGCTTATAAAGTAGTTCAGCAGAGCTTTCAGTAATATTTGGTTTCACACTAGGACACAGGCAGTGAACAAAATTAATCAATAATTAAATTGTAGAAAGACAAAATAATTAGAAATATTGCGTTATTTAAATACGAGTTATAATCTTTTGAATAGAAACAATCATTTTACGCTGTTTGTTACTAATGCTTTAATATCTAATTCTATTCCAAAATTTATAACGTACAATAAAATGCATATTCAAAAGCGGCAATAAAATAATAAAAATAAAAACACCACTTAATCGGAACTAGCGTCACGGCAATCAAGCCGAATAACAACGCAAATGACGGTACCCGCAAATAAAATCGACCACAGACCTCTCTGAATCATCCAATAGTCGATAGTGAAAAACCGGTAGGATTCCCTTGGCAGTCAGCTGGGCCATTAAATCCGCGTTTACGAGCCACTTACGGCCCAACTCCCAACAACCGTTTATGCACTCGTAATGCCAACCTTAATTGGTATTTTGAGATTAAAACCTTGTTATTGCCGCTTTTATAGTTTGTTTCTGTTAATTTTCACACCCTATAACGGGACCTCTTATGACAGGTTTTTTTAGATACTTGTTAAAAAAATGAAATTTCTTATTTGAAGCAAAATGCATTTATCATGTCAAGGCTCTAGTGATTTTAACAGATTTTCATAATAAGAAGTTTACTTATTGCCGTTTCTAAAAAAAAGGTATATTTATATTTGAAGCCATAGAATACTGTTTAACTACTTATTTCAACTTAAAGACAAAACTATATTAAACGAGAAACAGAAAAACGTATAAGTATATTAGTGCTACTACACCAATTACCTACATTTCCCACACTATTTTAACAACAACTATAATTGATATGATTAATATTAAAATAAGCATAACATTATTGAAGTTTTTATTAATGTTACCATTTAAATTGATTATACCTACTTACTGATGGTCAATATAAATTAAGTTGGCTACGATATTAATATAATTAATTGTTTAAAGTTATAAATAATATGAATAATACTTGTGTGTGATGTAAAGATTTTCATCTAATTTTATTATTTTAATACGAAAAGACATCAACGCCATACAGGTATATTGCATTGATATGAAAAGCAATTTTAGTCTGTTATGATAATTATTAAATGTCATTGTAATAATTATCTTCTTCACTAACTGAAAACCTCGACATAGTATGAGTATAAACACGTAAACTTTTAGAAATGTAATTTGATCAACATTATAGGTTAAGAAAACATTAATTTAAATCTTAATTCATTGGGACATTATTCTGTAAGAGAGTTAAAAAGTTCAAGCTGTGGTAATATCTAAACCAATATTAATTCGCATTTGGGCTCCATATCTGGTTACCATAAGGTAGAATGTAGTTTGAACTTATTATTAAAAAAAAATTAAGGCTTGCTAAAGACGAAACAATATTACGGGAAGAGGTCATAAATTGACCTTCGCTTATGACAGAAAAAAACTTGAAAATTTTTAACTATCGAATACATAGGTAAATGACCGGTAAAATATATATATTTTGTCGCTAATTGAACGAGACATACGAAAATGTAGCACGTCGCAGTCCTGACGTTCGGTGCGAACTCGAAACGCCAGATTCTATTGCGCTCCACTACTTTAATTACTCGTTTCGAGTATGATTTATGTCAGGCCCCAGACGTAAATGGCACTAGCGTTAGGATGCTCTCATTTTTTGTACCGATCTTTATCAGAAATTTCGGTGCTAAAGTTTTTAAGCTAAATATAGGTGCTGCCAACATTTCTGTAGCAGAAGAATGTGATATTTGTGATTGATGTAGATTAAATTGTACAGTTTTGTAGAGGTTAAACAATCAAACGGTAGGTTGTCATGCATCTTTTATAGGAGACAGTATCTCTTAAAAGAGACGATTCGTGAGATTGAGTATTTTGTTATAGGTAGTTCAATTTTCATTAGCTACTAGGAATAAGGGACTCGCTTGATTCTATATTAAAGGATGTACAAATCCTCTCATGTAACTTGTTAAAAAAAATAAGAAAAAAGGGACTATATTTTAAGTGTCCTAATTTATACGATGGTCAATTGAAGCTATATTATTTTCTAAGTGACTTGTTTATTTAGTGTACGCCAGTTGCAAAGACAGCACTAAATCTTGCAAAAAAATATGATGAAATATTTAAGATTAAAATATTTAAAAAACTAAACTGACTACGGACAAAATTAAAACATTGAAATCGGTTAAAATCGGAGTTTACAAGGTAAAATCGATTTCTGCTATTGATAAAGTTGGTTAAAATATAGCCCCTGTTACTCGGACCATAATAACGAATCGATTAATATCAAAATAGAATTAATTGTTTAGGCTTACGGAAGAACATACATAGATAGACGGCTAAAATCATAACACTACCTTTGACCGTAGTCAGGTAATTCACAATTTAATACACAATTTACATTTATAAGAAAACAATATTTTATTACACCGACCGATACACGTTTGTGGCACGTAAGTTTCGTAAAAGCGTGCGAAATTGACCATTTCGAAAGTGTTTCGAAATGTGGAAGTCATTATGACGGAGTTACGGTCAGAAAGGAAATTGGACTAGAACATAAAACTAAAGTAATATAAAAATACAACACCGCGAACGGGGTCACGGCTATGTCTTTCTCAGACTACGGATCTACCGGTTGCTCAACGTATATGTTGATAAACAAGCAACAGAATACATAATCACGTCGGCGACAATATTGTGAGAACGCTCTTTTCATTTGCATAAAACTACGGCGCTTTTATTGCGGGATGTGTTTTGATGGAGCTCGCCCATAGGATGGGACGTCATTCATTTAGAAATAAAGCCAATTGATTCAAGCTGGTTAGTCGGTATTTGATACTTTTGACTTTGTCTTGAGAGCTATTTGGTTTCAAAGCGAGAAATATCTGAATATATTTTTGACTAAATACACAAATTAAATTAGGCTACAAGTCATCTTAGATAAGTGATTTTTGAAACTAGGTAATGTTATCATCATCATCAAAAGCTCATGTAATGTCCCCACCGAGGGGTTCGAGCCTACCCCACATTAGGGGCGATTAGGCCTTAGTCAACCAAGCTGGCCAAGTGCGGGTTGGTCGACTTCACACACACCCTAAGAATTTCTTCATAGGTGTGTGCAGGTTTCCTCACGATGTTTTCCTTCACCGTAAAAGCGTCGAATAAACGAACATATGAATTCAAATTTTGAAAACACATTGGTATGTGGCGGGGTTCGAACTGGTGCCTCCCGGGTGAGAGACAACGCTCTTACGCATTACGCCATCGACAATTAAAAGGGAAATGAATAACAATTATAAACGGCTCTATTAACGTGCTAAGAACATATTTTCTTCGTAGATAAGATCAGAGCTTAAAGCGCCCAAGTATCGAGCCCAAATTTTTGTATAGGGCTTGGTGACCAATGACAACAGAACTTGTACTTTTGGGATGACACTTCTGATAATCATATATGTATATAAAAAAACTTTTCATTCAACTATTTTGCTTTTGTATTCATACAATTTTAGACTCTTAAAAAATATTCATATGGAATTTTTACAATTTACATAATCTACGTACAAAAAACATATAACTTTTTCCTCCAATTCTAAATGAGATGATAATCTTAAAAAAATTCTATAGGCGTTCATCAAAGCACTATAACACAGAACCTACGTTTTAACGCAGCTTTCGATTCCAAACTTCTTCGAACTCAAATTCACAATGGTAATAACCTGTCCTACAATGTTTCGAAGCATTGTTTATCAAACTCAAAACTCATAGTCCCACCTCGCTTTCACCGACCACCCCACAACGCAACATTGTCTCAAATCGCCAGCAAATCACATCGGCAAGTTCACGAAAAACGTGAACAAAACAAAATATGCTTGCGCAAGACAATTCACGCATACCATTGTTGCATGGCTCTGGGACCTCTTGTAATAACGTGTACCGTTAGCCCCACGCGTCTCGAGATAAAAACTAGTCTAGTTTCTTTTGTGATTTCGGACAAAAGAGCCTAATATGATTTACTGGATTTTCTGTCCTTTTTAACGCAAAATAACAGATTTTTTTCGGAACTACCGCAATTCTTACAAAACGATCCTTTTGTTTTTCCGCATTGTCCTAGCATGCTTTATAAAATTGAGCCAACTTGTGTTTTTTAAGAATTTTAACATCATTTTTTGTTGCGTAACTAAATAATGTATTTATGCTAATCCATTACATTCACGACACAGTTTAAAATAATTGCTTATTTGTTTATTTACACTGATTTATGACCACATTATCAAAAACATTACCGTGTCATGTTATTGTTCATTTTGTGTGGAGGATAATACTTTGTCTATTTTTCCGGTGTAAAGTTCCCATGGGCTTTCGACGCCGCTAATGTTACATTAAGCTGCAAATTAGGTGATGTGTATGTGAGAATTCAAATTTGTATGCATTTTCCTAGTTCTAGACGCACCGGTGAGCCGTCCGCTTTATTGTTGATATAACGCTATCCCAGTTTATTTACTGCCGCTGAATTAGAAAATACAGCTTCCGTCTCACATTGAAACGAGTCGCTTAATTCGGGTGCTTACAAAACGATTTATTATCAACGTATTAGTCGAAATGTAAGCGCGTAAAGGAACAAGCGATTAATCAAACTTTGACTCGGATAGGTAGCGTTCGTTGAATTCTGTTAAGTTTCGCTTGTATTCAAAACAATTGTGTTCGATTTACGATCGGCATTTGTTCGGGCTAAATTTAAATTGTTGGCGGGACAAACAATTTGAGTATTGCTTGGAGGGCCTGTCTCGCCGCTCGCCTCTGTCACCTAACGTGATTTAGGAGTTTGCTACCACACTTAAATCATAGCCATGTCGTGTTTGAGACAGTATGCGTGTACTTTTTGCTTTCGCGATGCGGGCTACCAGATACAAGAATCACTTAACAGTTCGCCTTCAAGGTGCAATGTTTGTTTTTGTTTACGCGCTCGCATATTAACTTTGAGTTAGTATTTGTAAGTTAGCTTTCGCTTGAATTGTAGACAACTCATTGTTGTTTAGAATAACGTTAAAAAGTTGTAAGTATAATAAAATTAGAGTTCATACTAATTTAGATACTTACCTAGAAATGAGTCGGTAATCTTACGTAAAGCGGTATGAACAGTGTCGTTCTCGATACGGCGACTTAAACTACAATCACATTGAATTCATACAAAACTGACCCTGTATTTATTCGTATGTAATTAAACTAGTGACGCTACGGTGCCGCTATGTTACATTATTTTGTACTTTTTAAAAAATACTAATTTTACAATCTAAAGAATTTATTTTACAAGACTTTTGTACTAAAACGAAAAAGAAACACTTCACGTCCGTCTATGTAATGGTCCAAGTAAGAGGAGGATTTGTCGAACTTATTCAGTTTCGTGGCGCGTTCGGGGTTAGCGTGCGTGGGGATGTCGCGCGCGCGTCGCGTGTCGTCGCCGTGTCGCGCGTTCCGTCATCGCGCGGCGTGTCGCGACTGTCGTGCGGGCGGCGCCTCGGCCGCGCGCGGCACACTGCCGCGCCGCCGCCGCCGCCGCGACGCCGCCCCTGCACCCCGCGTAACACTTCGGAAACTTTGCCCAACTTGCACTGGCCCTAATAGGGATGTCTACCATTACATACATAAGCAGGGATTCCTTAACCAAAGAAAACGTTAACACAAAATAGCAATTTATAAAATTGACAATACAACGTCTTTATAAAATTAAACCACGAGATCTAATTGAACTCCTACAAGAAATATAGCCGTAAATTTCAATACAAACATGTGGCTATGAAAAGTCGTCTAAAAATAAACTTTATTTGAAACAGTCATACGGACGATACTCTTCGTTGTTTCCAAAGCTCTTTAAAAGGTTACTAAATTGTCACAAACATTTTATACAGCATTAAAATTTATTTCAATAAAACTCCAGCGAAATTTCCCCGTGAATATCCTCTTTGTTGGGTATTAATACAAGCGCCAATACACCCGGGGGACGCCGAAAGCTTTTTGATTAAAAATTCTTTCGGAACTGTTCAGGACAGAAACTCTTCTAAGTGGTTGCTTTGAACGGTTATGTAGCGTATCCGGAAAGGGGGATTGCGATCTCTTCTACAATAATTGGAAATAAAATTTAACAAAGTGCAATTACTCGATTTCCAGTAAAAAAAATAAAAATTTTAGAACAGGCAATTGGAATTTCAAATACTAGTAATTGTGATATTTTTCTCAAATTGTAATTTTTAAATACAGTTCTAAAATGTTTTGGTGGATAAATTTAAATCTAAACTAGTTGTGACTTCGCGTGAACCGACAATTGTCAAGATAATGTTACTTCAAAATTCCTAGCGTTGTATGCCATGGCGAAAACTGTTTACAAGCTTGCTAGGATCTTGATAAGATAATGAATTCGTTGTAGGCCGGTGAGTAGGCGTAAATTTAGTTTTAGACCAGAAAACTAACGTAAATGTTGGAAATGCGTATAGCGGCCGATTGCCCCCACGACTTAAGTGCTAGGCGGATTAGGACTGGCCGAATGTGTAGTGAGGACTTTAATGTAAAAAATAAATTGGGCAAAAATGCTTAATTTATTTAATGTTGAAAATAATAAAAAGATACTCGGACCGTAGAAAAGTTTAAGAGTGTAACATCAGCTTTGATTTTCATTAAATAAGTATTTATTTCCAATACCTACCATTTATGTCGTTCGATAAATTTGTATTATAGTTGAATATAATTTAGTGAAAATTAAGCAATGATGTATATATCTAAACATATGCAATCTAAATATATATAACTCAAAGGTGACTGACTGACTGACATAGTGATCTATCAACGCACAGCCCAAACCACTGGACGGATCGGGCTGAAATTTGGCATGCAGGTAGATGTTATGACGTAGGCATACGCTAAGAAAGGATTTTTAGAAATTACACCCCTAAGGGGGTAAAATGTCCACGCGGACGAAGTCGCGGGCGGAAGCTTGTATAGTATAACACAGAACTAGCCCTTTTATACATATTATGTTCTGGAGTAATTTAAATGCATATGCACTGCTAAGAATTCATACTATACGGTTAAAAGAAAGAGAACAGTTTATACAGCGATATAAAGAATTGCTGACGGTCAGTAACCACAGCCAATAAACGTACTATTGGAAGACCAGGGTTCTATTTATGAAAATCCCAGTTACAGTGAAAATAATACCTATATGATTGTGATTTTTGTAAGGTAGAGGCTACTTCTCTATGACAAGTAAGTATACCTAGAGCACCTTATTTTCTTCAGAATTTATAAAAAATGGAGTTTGTTTCTCCAAAAAATTCCGTGTGTTTTAGAAAATCTCCTGTATTTTGTGTAAATAAGAGAAAGACAATGAAAACATAATATAAATGACCGATGACACATATTCTCAAGGAGCACTATAAATAGGGCCCCGCCGCCTACGGCTCACAAAGGGCCCCTAATCGCCCCCCACCCCCCGGAAAAGCGTGACGACCCACAAATATAATTTTAGGTAAAACTTTCCCCTATTGTTATGGATGTCTACTGATTTTCGGGTGCATTGAGTCGGAGGGTGGCCATGTTTTGTTTGATGTGTGAATTTATGGTGTATTTTGTAAGTATAGTTGATTTCACTCAAAGATTTGGAAATTATATTGTATTAATGATAGTAGTGTAAACATAATAGTTCAAGTGTCATTTAGTTTTACCTTTCTTTCGGCCTTAGGTGGTGAAGGTGCAAATCTATTAATTATATTTTAATTAATGATAGTAAAAATGGGAATTTATAATTAAATTATTATAACATAATAAGTACATACATACCTAAAAAGTATTCTCTAAAATAGAAGTTTCTCGTGGTTGATAATAGGCGCAAAAATTTATGTTTGCACTTTACGCGCAATTTATTAAAAAGTAGTTTATTTGATTGCGCCTACAAAGGTGCCTTATAGAACTTACATATCTAAGTAGAAAATGTTCGTTTCGTTCCAAATTCAAATCGAAAGAAATGCAAAACGTTAAAAGCCATTTACGAGCACTAACGGCCAAATATGATAGTGGGACCATAGACAGCGGACGCGGCCGCGTCACCGGTCCACACAATCCCGGCATACTTTTTAATTTATTTCGTCCACAAAAAGCTTTCTGCCGTTTTATTTTCATTTCAACGGAGACTTGCGCTGTAGCGGGATCTCTATTTTTATTTATTTCACTCTCGCTTTTTTTCTCTTTTTCAATTTCGCCCCGATCGACGGCGCGCGGTAGACGGATCTCATTTTAAATTGAATTCGTCCGCATTTTTCTTTTTCTATGTAACAATTCTAATTGGTGCTATTTGCATGTGACCCCCTATTGTTCGGTTTATTAGGAGCGTTGGAACAGGTGAGCGATGGTGATCGATACGGTCGCGTGATGCCGCCGTCTTTGAATAAAAAAGCTTTTTGCAAATTAGAAATTTTTCTTTCCGTGTAGCTTGATGAGGTCAGCTTGTAGGTCACCGTTGCTGGCTCTTTGTTTCTGTAGACATGGCAAAATACTGAATAAATTCTTGGCTCTGTGTGCATAAAGTTTGCAATAGTTCTTAGGTGTTTATGTTTGTTATAATTCTAGTATTCTAATGTCAAACACAACGATAGGTTATTAATCTTAGTAGTAGGTATACCTACACTACGCATGATTTATAATGGACACTAAAAATAAAATCAAAAAGTTCTTTATTTGATTAAAATTATTTTTAAATCCTCAAAAACCGTGTCATTTCGGGGCGAAAATAATTATTTAGACACCAATGGGTCTCTTGCGTACTTTCGATTCTGAATTCTGACCCGATACCCTATTCTTTGCAATTCTGGAAACCTTACTCATTGACAGAAAGTACAAAAGGGTGTGTTATTTGTCTGCAGTTTTCTTTACCCCTAACCTTTAAAGGCCGAAGTAGTTTTGATTTCTTTATTTTCACTCTTATGTCGACATACACAAGGCTCAAAATATGGTGGTGGATTTAACACTGCCTTGGAGATCTAAACATAAAAGTATTTTATCCTTTTTATATAGTTTCTATATTTAATAAAAAAAATAGCACAAAAGTACTCGTATTCAATATTTCAATCCACGGCTATTATGTAAACAGTTTTAATAAAACTTCAATTAAAATTGCAAATGGCGGGCGTCTGTATTCGAAATTCGAATAGACTGTCACGTTGTCGGATCTCATGCGGGAGACTATCAAGTGTGGGTATGTCAGGTATGTGTACAGTCAGCAGAGAACGAAAGCAAATTTTAATTCTTTTATATTACATCCCTTTTTGTTTGTAGCGTTGTTAATAATGAAAATAACTTTCATTGTTTTTAATATAAAACCTGTAACTTAAAAGTATGATAACAAATTAAAAAACGTCCCTTAGCATGTAGACTTTCCGAATTGCAATTAGATATTTGAAATTCGTAATGTAACGTCCTGCGGTCAGCAAACTCATTATTACACACTGCGAACAAAACTACATGCAAGTTCATATGCACCGTATTAATTACTTTATTATGTATTTATTCTCGATTGATGATAAAATTCATTCATCGTTGGCAGAACTTAATTCATAAAGACGAATTAGCCGTCACATTTTAAATCGCGAATAACATCGATGTTAAAATTCAATTTCGGTGACACGTTTTCACTTGCAAAACATTCGTCGATACATAGAGTGCGCGATACGGCACTAATAAATATGTATTGGAGCAGGTGCTTCGGCATGATTAACTGGGTGTTGGAAACGATTTTTGTATCTATACATCGAGATATAACAGCCTTAAATCGATTAACATCGAATGTTTTTGCGCTAAATAAAAATTTTACAAGGATATGAAAGAAGTTTTCATGTCTTATTTATTGAAATTACAAATATTAAGCAACAAAAACAGTTATTATGCCACCAAGATACCCAAAGAAATGACAATGTCGCCAACAACATAATTTCAATACGAAAAATCGTTATTAATATTTCATTTCGTACATTTACAAAAACAATGTGTGGTATCAACTCATGCATATTATGTACGGGCAGGTGCGCCGGACATGATTAACTAGGTGCCGCGTACGATTTTTATATCGATACATCGTGCGATAACTCGACAATGCACGTGTGATGTTTATCGATTAGAAAACCAATTTAGAGTTTAGAATAAGTTATACGGTTTTCAACGTATTAGCTCGCGGTCAATTGACCGAAAATAGTTTTTTCTTTAACACGATGTCGGTTTAGGCAGAAACTCGCCCGGCAAAAACTTGTACCCGGTTTATATAGATCGCGCTATATCCGGTATAAATGTACCGGGGCGCTTCTCATCTATTACTTCACGACTCTGTGCGCCTGAGCCAAGGTTCGAACTCTCTGAGGCAACCTTGAGCATTCGATTGAGAACGCCCTAGAGACTCTAATTGGCTTAGACACTCCACTGCCAGAGATGCTCGTCAAACTCGAAACCATCTAGGAAAGTTCGCATTACAGGGTAGAGGGCCCACCAAGGTCAAGGCCTTTTTAAAAACAACTCCGGTGACGTTGTGTAGGTCATCTGCATTTAAGTGCAATAATCAGTCAAACAAAAAACTTGTCCAAATAAACTTTCAAGTAAAAGACCTTTAGACTGCTGAGATGTTTTAGACTGTAACATCTGTCCTGGTTGATTTGGGGCTTTGGTTCGTTGGTTCACTGAAGGATTAGTTACATTTTGAGTTTGAAACCCTTTTATGTAGACAAATTGGCAATCTTTCACTATTTTGAGTCACTAAATAGCCCATACTGCCAGATAAGGCTTTATATGTAACCAAATGTTACCTAATTTTTTTTTGCGTTTGTAATGATGAGTGTGGTAATATGTATTAAACTTTACGCTTAGCAAATGTTTCATTTCATATCACTTGCATCGAGTCTGACTGAATAAGTAGCATTACCAACACCAGTATAATGAGATTAATTAAAAATGTATCGCGAGTTTAACTGTGACTAATTAGATCAGTGAACGTTTAAGTGATAAGTGGCGACGGATTGAGGCAGCAGCGATAAAGGCTCGTCCATTACAACCAGTTATCAGCATAATTGCAGGTGTTAAACAGCTTGATTGTTGTAATCTCGTAATTGGGTGTGACTTGTCAGTTGTATCTTCGCGGCGTATTTATGTTCTCGCGTGTAAGCCGCGCGAAAACTGATTATGACGCGAATAAAAGCTGGTAGTTGAGTTCGTTACGAGATTTCTTGCTCTCTTGAACCGGAACTCTTTGGGATAATGTTAACAATAGGTATTTTTACTTTCTCGTACGTAGTATAGAGGAAGTCTTGTAATCGTCAAAAAATCCGACCTCAAGATTTTGACGGATTTACACGCTTTGGACCTCCATGAGTCCAAAAATATTTTTTTTTAGAATTATGTCTGTGCGTGTGTCTGTATGTCTGTGTGTCTGTCTGTGTGTGTCTGTGCGTTAGCACGATAACTCGAGTATGCTTTAACTTATTGCATCCAAATTTAACATGCATGTATAACATCAAAACATAAGGTTTCTATCAACTTTTGAGTCGTCGATCACGAAAGTTAAGCAACTAAGTGCGAGGTCGGTACTCGGATGGGTGACTAAAATTTAACATGCATGTATGACATCAAAATATAAGGTTTCTATCAACCTTTGAGTCGTTTCCAGTAAGCGAGAAAGTCAAGGGGAGACCACTCCCGATTTTATTTCATATTATATATTAAAACTAAAAATAGAAACCAATCATGAATTTGAGTCCGTGAAAGGACTACTTTTCTAGTTTTTTCGTCATTTAAAACTTTGAAGCAATTTTATTACATAATTAATAAAGCAGTATTCAGAAGCAGCCTAATACTTATGAATTTAGTAATAATTAGGTTGTTGTTATGGTATTAATGTTTAATGTTTGCATACATTTTTTTAACAACAGTGTGAGAGATTCCTTAAGATTTTCTTACATCAAGACGTACATTGTGTTGTCTTGAACTAACTGTTTAGAACATTATCCAAGATTTATGTGTGTGGTTAGACATTCTTATTTGAAACATGTTTTAATTATGTTTTAATAAATATATGTAATTGTGTACTCATGCTGTTTTCCCACTGGTCTTTTTAAAGCCTTCTTAACCAGAGTCTATTTAAACAAGTTTATTTGCATTTTTTTCAAAGCAATTCTCACAACATTCAAATAAATGTAATAAGTTTTGTTTGAGTCGTATAAAGTTATATTCATAATTTTAGAAATTATGATTTGATATTGTAAAGCGGCATTTAGTAGGGTTGTCAAAAATATTTCTAGATAATTAACATTAAAAATACATCTTTGTGAAAGAGCGTATAATTATTCTCTACTCATTATATTATTTTAGCCCTAACTGTAGCATTTTATTAGTCAAGAATAAATTAAAGATTATTAATCAAGTAACGAAATTTAGCAAGTTGATGAGAAATTAAAAAAGGTTATGTTTGCACATTTTCTTTAAAAATCTTCATACATTAAATATTATAATAGGAAAACGAAATGTTTGGTAGCCCTGGCCGTATTCTAAAGCACACAGCAACAAGTCTAGGTTCCAAGCTTGGTGCGTTCCGAATCCCGTACGTCACATAAATTTGCATTAATTATTTTAAACCGATTTCTTTCATGAGCCAAATTTTCGCCGTTATATGATAACAATTTGAAGAAGAATGTGAAAATATACAGAAATTTTAATCGTCCCAATCACATTAAATTTTACAAACTTAGAGGAAAGAGATGATCCTCTTTGCAATACACAGGCTTTGGTTTGTTTTAATTTTTTAAGATTATTTTTTATGGCTCATTTTTTTATTTCAGTTGTAATTTAGAATTATTAGAATTACAGTGCCACTAACCCAAAACACCTTTGCTGAGGTCCATTTGCACCCGCAGGATGTCGCCTACGTCGAGCCGCACGGCACCGGCACCAAGGTCCGCAACTTCTACATACTTTTCGAATCACGATCATGAACCAACGACATATACCTGACCCGTCGGCAAAAGTTAGAACTACAATTTACCAATAGATTTTGATATTTGACGGTTCACTACTAGTGAAACTGCCAACGGGCCAGATAGGTTTGTGGTGGACTCGTTTTCTAAGTGATTGATACACATTTATTTTTCTATCTCAAAAACTACTGAACCGTTTTGCACTTGCACATTGGACTAAACCTAGGTTACCTAAAAATATGTTTTATAAGCCGACTTACAATTTTGAGATATGCGTGGACAAACATACAGATACATGCACTCATGAAATTTGGCACCCGTGCTTAGAAGCTGGTATATTATAGATACCTCTATACAAAAACTGTGCAATTCTGACAATATTTCATACATACAGGTCGAATTGATAAGCCTCCTTTTTTCATATTGAAGTCGGGTAAAAATAATCTTCTTATTTGAAAAAGGAATCAAGCTCAAATTTGAAAGTCACAGAAGGATGGAAATAAAAGGAAAAAAATCGTTATTTTTCATTTTTAAAACAGATATGTGTAAGGAGACGTGTTATGTGGCTTATTTCTGATTTTTCGTTTGAGATCGCTTAAATAGACTGCGATTTATGGACGGACGGAGTGCTATTTCCGTCGGACGAGTTCGAGTCGAGATTTATTTGAATTTGAATCAGGGCCCAGGACAGAAGTCGAAGGAAAATTTTAATTGGATTATTAACTCATTGTTAAGTGTGACTCAGCATTATAGAAATGAGAATAGATACCATTAATCATGATTAACTTTGTTGTTCGAGAGGAAATTGTGCTGCGAATTTTCGTGATTTCGTAACTGTGAAAATGCGTTAGCTTATCTTTGACGTTAATTAATCTATGACGAAAATAATGTTCGGGCCTATTTGTGTTATAATAAACGAGTTCTGAGACAATCCTTCTTCTGTAATTTATATGTGCATGTTTATTCTACGGGAGCAGGTTAAGCGTGACATGATTAGAATTTATTAGACAGTTTTTTTATATTGATGTTGAGGTGTCAGTTAACAAGTCATAAATTTTGATATTAAAACTCTTAAAAGATACGGGCCAAAAATAATTGTGTCAATCATTAATTTCATAAAATAAAACTTTTATGATTTCCATTCTAATAAATTTTTATCTTAACAATTGAATCGAAGTTTCTTAAGGACTATTTTAGGAATTCGAAACCTTATTAACAACAACGTTCTACCTTTGACCAAACGGAGGGATCGTTTAAAATAAAATAAATTTGGTCTTCACATAAAGCTTTCGACACCGACATGCCCAGAATCCGAGTCAACTCACGTAAATCACCAAGTTTGGGTGAACAAAAAAATACCGCCGAAATATAGAGCTCACGTGAAAGTTCAAAAATATCATCCGTGAATATAATTATGAGAATGAACACCCGCTGGTTTTGTGACTTCTATAACCGCTACTATTGGAACTCGATTATTAAATTAAGCTAAAGTGTTTGAATATAACTTTTCTAAAAAATCTCGTGCTTACTCGGCCGAGTACATAAATCATGTTTCAAGTCACTGTCACTATCGGTCGACCACTCGTCAAAGTGTTTCATCAAAGACTATATAACCAATACTCCGTGATCCCAACCGAGCACTCGGCCGAGTACCTACACTGACTCGCCATTGTACTCGTTAGGTGTAATCAAGGCATCAGTTATCGGGAAATAATTATACCGGTTCCACTTGTCTACCACTTGCAATATTAAAAATTAGGAATAGTTCCTTAGCAAAAAAGCTAGTAAAAAATCATAGAACTTTACTCGTGTTCTCATTAATAGTTGTCCACTCGTTAACCTTGTAAGGTAGCTAGAAAATCTAAAGCAAATCAATTATGACCGTTAATGTTTTAATTGACGGGGCATTTGTTAAACTTCTTATCTTTGACGGCTATAATATTAATCAAACACGATTTTTCCTTCTTGAAACGACTTTTTTGTATCAAACCAGTTACACGTGGTTGTTTCATTCAATATTTCCAAAGTTGGTCCAACAAAATTACGTATGTCTGATACTGCAAAATTTATCGTGTTAACGCGAGACTGAAATTAAATCTGAGAGAGACAGAGATTTAAATAATTCTGTTTTAAGTTAAATTATAGTTCAACTATACTTAGGTACATTTATGACTGTCAGGCTGGCAACCTGTCACTATTTGGAGGCACTGCATGGGCAATACTGCCAGATGCTGCTTTATGAGTCACAATGTTACGGCTCTGCTAAATCCCGGATGTGATTACGGGCGTGATCTTATAATTATGTTTACAATTTATTCAAGGGTTTTACGTTAAAATACCAATGCAAGATTTGTCAATGTAATTTGACTAAGAAATAATCTAACCATTTGTTGATAAATCCGAAGTAGATTCTATCAATATGAGTCCGTACTTACATCGAATGGAGATCGCTTGTTCATGGTAGGTTCAAGTTATTTGTTTTACTAACCACTCAAAGAAAATCAGATCAACTGATCTTTCCTTGTTCACTTTACCTATAACTCTATTCGTGTCGTTTTCGTTGTTCGTACCAATTTACCTCTTAGTACCTAACTCTTGTTCCTCAAGTGACCAAACCAGTGTGATTAAGTGTTACTACAAACTTTGATTGGTGGTCGTCTTAAATTTTAGTTTTTCTGGCTAGCTATCAGAATCAAACTTAATTCTGCCAGTTTAATAAAAAAAATCTGATTGTCTTATGTAAGATAGCCATGCCAGCTCTTCAATCTGTTGAGGATTGCTCATGAAGAGTACCTACTCCCTCTTTCAATCTTATCTTACATTGACAGTAGCTGAATACATGACTAGCACTTCGCGTTTTAGAATACAAAAAACAATATTATATTTACAAGTAGATTCATTTTTATTAGTATTCTGAAGTAAAATCTGTGTAAGAATAAAATTGGTCACAAATTTGTGATTCCACTTTCGCAACATTACAATGGTAGTGGATTAGAGAAGGACTCTTTCCATAGTTATAAATAAAAGATATTTCTGAAGTCCTACCTGCGGTGAGACTTCTGTCTGTGAATTGCAAATACGCACAGTCTCTGAAAAGGGATGTAAAGTGTAAGTCCCGAAACACCAGAGGCTACGAAACTTTTAAAGCGATTTTTTGCATAATTCATTAAACGAATATTTTTAATATCAATCATGGTTACATTTCGTTACCCTGTTTATTAATAGCATTATCATTCAAAGAGAAAAACACCAAGTTCATACCGACGTGTAATTAAACATCTAAAATAATACGATGTATTATTTAGAACTTAATACCTTAATAAAAATTGGCTTTTATTCTAATCGTAATAAAGTTCGCAATTGAACACAAATCAAAGTGAGATAACAAGCGCTGATTCTAAACAATAGTGTTTCGTAGTTATACTGCGATGATTATCAGCACTGGTATAGCAATTAAAATGGTAATTAATATAAGTAGGAAGCACAAGCGGAGTCGGGTTGTAAAACGTAGGCGCGACCGTCAAAAACAACCATAAAACTATTTTATAGGAGCACAGAGTACTTTCGATACAGACAAATTATTGTTCGACCATTTTTTTTACTCTATGGTATTTTTTTATATTATGTATTAATAATTATCAAAAACAGTAGTAGTGCGTTTTTTAAGCTATTAGGTGACTTTGCCTACAGACGCGCAAGTTTCACAAGCTAATTTCATTTTGCATATCACACTTTTGACATACCTATACGAACTTTTAGTACTAATATTGTTGCACTATAAATAAATACAAATAATTAGTACCAAAAATTATTTTTTAATGGTGTATTGATTGATGGGTTTGATGAATTATCAATTTTAAGCCAAAGTATTTCAATTGCGAAAATCATACGTTACCTACTCTCATAACTTGCTTTAGTGGTGATAAAGAATGGAAGCGAATTTTTGCTACGATATGTCCATTCTGTTAATTGTAGGTAAACTGGTTGAAACAACTGTCAAATTTTCGCGCATTCCACGGAAAAGGCGCGAATTTTTTCGGCTCGTTTCAAGTTCATATTTTACACAATCTCCAAAAAGTTCATTATTCTAATTAATAATGATTCGCTGTGCGGTCCGTTACGCCATAATGTAAATGCCTAAGGGCAGGCGACTATTTTACCACCCTCTGCGTTTTCAGCCTACTCTGTGAAGTTTATGAAAGCTAAGGTGTTTCACAAATGAAGTTGTAAAGTAAATACTGTTATATAATAAAATGTGAATTAAAACGGCCGGTGTTGTTGTAACGTTCATAGAATATTCAAATAATTTTCGTTGGCCTTTCACTAGTCAATTGCAAATTTTTAATTGTTATTTCGTAGACGGCGTTAATAAAGCCTTTAATTAACAATGGAAGTAAAGTTTTTAAATATACGGTTACCGTTGCGAAGGCGCGATGTCTGCCTTTTTTAATTTTCCTTACTCATCAGAAAGGCTATTTTTAGGTATATATTATATTTAGGATTTTTATTATAACTCCTACCAATTGGTAGTTAGTTGAGAGATGAATAACAAGATTTGGCTAAAGTTGCTTTAAAAAAAAACAACAATAGTAATATTTAAGTATCCTAAGTTCAAATTTTTTGTCACTCACTCTACTATTGCTATATTAAAATTGACTATATATAAACACAAAGTGGATGATAAAATCTCATAATGACGGTGATTCATCCCAGGCCTTCTACTTCAGTCGAGTAACAGTAAGAAGAGGATCCTAATAACCAATATATCTATAGGGGCATCTGATATATGATCTATTTCATATACTTACTCGATGCTTTGGATAGCTTGCAGCGACGCACGACCCAAATCATTGACAACGAAGAGGTGACTAACTATCTTGACCCTCTCCAATTGCGTCGCAATATTGCGTGATTGAGCTCGTTCTACCGTCTGTACCACGGCGAGTGCTCTGAGGAGCTTTTTTCCCTAATCCCACCATCTCCCTTCCTTTTAAGTACTAAGCGTGTTGGTTTACGGTGTGTCTGACAAACTGTGGCTACCAAAGGTTCCAACGCCAACTAAGAAATTTGCCAACTAGTTTCTTTGTCGCACAATCAAGAAATGGAATTCACTGCCAGCACACGTGTTCCCTAGGAAGAACTTACAATGCTGGGTCATTTAAAAGAGGCGTGAAGAAGCACCTTGCAGGTCAGTAAGGCGAGAGTGGCTAGCGCGGCGGTTTATCTCTCACACCAGCTATCTTCGCATTTGGACTCTACTTCTGCACTTCTGCTTACCATCCGGTGGAATGGAGTCTTTTTCTTGAACTCTTTATTTAAAAAAAAACTAATTATTATATTTATTTCTTACTTTAACAGCTACTGGAAAATTTATAACAAAATTAAACTCATTATTAGCTATTTAAATTACGACTACAAAAAGTATTTAAAGTGAGTGGTAAGAGCTCGTATGACGTTGGGTGTGTGATCGATCTATTTTAACTACTATGTCAAGCGTGTAATTATTTATAGCTTTTGTGTAGTTTCCAAGTAAACGAGGTCACTTCGAAGAACCCTGCCTATTCATTTGCCGTACCATCATCTGTAAATTACATATATTCAAACGGCCTCTAGATCTAATTCCGAGAAGATTCAAATCTGTGGTCTATTTGGGCAAGTTTTAAGTCCACCAGGCTAGCTAACACTATCTTATTAAAGTCTATCACCATAAGTACATTATTACGTTCTGACAGTGGTGAGATAGCTGTTCTCTCATTAGTTGAAGCTTATTTTCCATCCTTCATCCATCTTACCATAAGGTGAGATGAAAGCCCACGTTTCCCAGTCAGATAATAAAAAAAGTATTTTCACTCGAATCAATAAATTTAAAAATCTTCTAATAGCCCTTAAATTATTTCTGAAAGTATTGTAAGCACAAAGATGTATATAGCTCTGTTTGATGGTAGTTAAGAGCAATTTTGTTACTATTGCTATCAATGTGTTTTAACATGAGGTCGTGTTATCATATTATACTAATATGTACGCTATTACTTTTAGGAGATCGCCTTCTGTAAATGTAATAAGAACATGTATTTTATTTTCCGATTATCTACCTTATCGTTACACGATTTGAAGTTTATATTCTCAAGAGGTTTTTGTTTCGTAATGCACCGTATTAGCAGACACTTCTCATCTAGCATTTGAAAACAAAAGTAACGTAACAAACCCCAGGAGGATGGAGGAACAAACAAAATTCTCTACAACTTTAAAGCGTGTTTTAAATCCGTACTATTTTAAAGCGCTAAAAGCTTGAGCGGTTTTATTCGAGGGAAAAAACCTTTGCGAGTTCGGAAAAGCGATAGACTTTAGGTTCCTTGAGACTAAAGTTAAATATCCATTTAAATCTTCGAGGCTGCGGGATTCCCTTGGGAACTCAGCGCTGCAGCAACCGAGCGCCGCTGAATAACTTTGTATCCAAATTGATTATAGTTGATTTGATTATAGTTTGAACATTTGATGTGTATTGAGAAGTAGCGACCTAATTGCTTTTGGGCTAGTAAAATTGATTACCTACTTTATTTTATTTTTAACTCTTCGAATACTTTCTTGCTGTCAGGTGATTTTGAAGTTTGATTTAACTATACAAAATTATTTCGCAGAAATTCTTTTTTCATAAAATTTTTATTAAAAACAAAAGTTTTTCGCCCACCATTTATTTTAAGACAAATAAATTACAAAAAATTTAGAATTAATTTTATTCTCCTTATTGTGCTAAGAATTCGTTTCACCGAAGACACGTGTAAGTATATCCGATAAAACAAATACGTTTTCAATGTAACTCCAAGTAATTTCCCAAGAGCTTTTCATCTAACACGACGTGAAAATAATAAGAATCGATCAAAATTACGGAAAACAGGTGTTTAAGAGGAACAGTAACTTGTTTATGCTAGAATTTCATTTTCTTGACACTTAGGGCCGGTTTTACAGATAGTAGTTAGGAGATACCTGGCAGTTAAATTGACATATTTGCATGGACTATCTATCAAATAAAAGCCAACGGGGACTTACTTGGAACCTATGAAACTGGCTATTAAAATCGTATATTATTATTTATGTCTTGCTAAGCTTTTGTTTACACGGCTTTGTCATTTACACGAACTTTGTCTTCAAAGAGAAATCACTGATATGTACAAGCAAATTCCGTACTGCTTAAGCTGCCTTATCGTTGGCTTTTTTCTCAATAAAGCGCAGTCGCCGCTAGCGAAAAGAAAGCGCATCAAGCGACAGAGCGATACTCACCTACCTAACAGTACATAGCTCCGTCGACGACGGCACTAAATCAATACGAGGCATCACGCCCCCCACCCCACCCTCGAGCCGGTCGCCGAAAGCCACCACCCTTGAAAAGCTCGTGAGCTGAGCTCGTACTTCTGTTCGGCTTTTGTGGAGGTGTAGCTCGCCCGGTGCCCCTTGGGATTTGTCTGATCGCTCCAATTGACAGTTCGAAATTTGAAATTGGTATTGCACTTTTTTAAATGCAAGCTTGAGGTGTTTTTGTTCTAATTGACCAGTTGCGTTTTGTGTTAGCTCCTTAATTTAATTTAATTTTCTCTGTGGCAATATTTTGGTGATAAATTGAATCAGACGCCAATAGGCTATCAACTTAACTGTAAACTGATTGTAACTCTTAAAATTAGTAGATAAGAAACAAATTCTTATATGTTGAGTAGTTAAACCCTTCTCAACTTCACCTAACTAAAAACCTTACCTTAAAAACCTATCGTAGGTACTAATAACCATGATGACGATGCAAAATTGAATGAATTATTGTTTGTTAGATTTTTTTTAAATCTGAAATCTGAAGATATTCAATCATACTACAAAAATATTGCCCTATATTATTACAAAAATAATCCTCATTGAGACTGTCGTAATTGGAACAGAGCTTGGAGAATAATCTCAAAGCTTAATCCTCAAAGCATTAAGTCGTCTCAGTCCTTCTATAATTATCCGTAATGTTTCTACTAAGCGAGTGTATAAATCAAACATGCGACGCTATTGTTCGATTCGTGTTAGATTGATAAGGTTATTTCCCAAGTGTGAACGAGACAGATATCCATTCAGTGCTTTCTATTCATAAGTGATTGTATACGCAAAAAATCTAGAGACTTTTATGAGCACTGAAAACAACATTTTTGTCTATTTGTAGTGAAAACAGATATACTGTAAGAACTGTTTATTTGATTAAAATAGAAAATATTGATTATACGTAAATATGAGTGTTTTATTTTAATTACTTGGATATACTACAAGCACAGGAGCCATCAAAACTTTTTGCGCACTTTTGCAGTTAGAAAACGATTTTCATTCTATTTACATAACATTTTAACCCTCTGAAGCGTTTGTTTGAAAACATTCAATCCATTAACTCTCGGGTTCGTTTGTTCCCAATATTTCAAGGGAAAGTTCACTCACTAGTATAACTAATAGAGTTGTTTTTGTTCATATTGCGTGTGATTTATTGTGCTCATACCGATTGGTAAAAAGATGCCTTGATTATTACCTGAAACAAAACAAGAGAAATTAGTACAAAATTAAATATTTAATAATTATGTAGAATATGAGAAAAAGATATCAGTTAAATATAATAAGGAGATTTAATTCATGTACAAAAAAGATGCATTGAATATAAGTTTATTAAAATAGTTACTAGCAACTTGTAATATTGTATTTGATATCCTATAAGGAGTTTTTTTTCTCAAAACTTAGTAATGGAGCCGAATTCCTTGTTTAAAAGTAAATTACGTATTGTATCTACCTACCATCATTCAGTGTAAAGTATGTTTTTTTAAATAATATTATTATTAATTATTAACGCATATGAGCCCTTAAAATTTTAATAAATTAAAACAAAAACTATCCCTAATCCAAATTTTAATAGGCACGTTCGGAATCCGAGTGGCAATAATGAAATAAGCGCAGGACAAATATAATAAATCTTGCCGCGAGACGCGAGGGCGGCGCGGCGACTTCCTCTTTCGATATTTGAATTTAATTTAACGTTTCGCATTGTCAATTCGAATTAAAATTTGTATTTGGAGCATGTTTAATCTACTATAGATAATATTAGAACTATATGCAAATATTTTTATCGAGTATCGTGAGCAGCTTGCACTAAGTACCTTTATTTGGAAATAATTTTGAATTTCACACTATTTCTTTACAAAAATTAAAAACATGATTTTTTTTTAAATAATATAGTAGTTAATTATAATTCAATAAATGATTTAGAATATCATTTCAGACTTCAATTCCCTAAAGACTTGTTCTAAAGACCACATTGTAATATTATAGACATTAAGTATGAAAGTTAGGACATTATTGTGTTTTTAACAAAAAACTAAGATAAAGTCTTAGGTAACTGTTAAGATTTAAAAGTAAGGACAGTAAAATTTGTAAAAATTAAAAAAAAAATGGAATAATTCTTTATTTAGACGGTTTCATCATTCGAACAAATAATATAGTTTTTAATTGTTCTTTTTTTATAATAGCTCCATGGAGATTGTATAGGCATGAAGTATTTTTGTTGTAGCTACGGTGGCGGTCTCTGGGTGGCGATCGTGTTTCGCGTGTTTACATCCAGGATTATCAGCCGGGTTGGCTCACGGCTTGCACATTAGTCCGTGGGCGCACTAGGCGCGAGTTAGAGAAGTTACATTTTCTTAAAATTAATTTCTGCCAATAAAATATATATTTCTAGCTGTCCCGGCCACGCGTTGCCGTGGTAATTTCATACTACTGTCCTATAACATTGAATTTGCAGTAAAAAAAATGAGGACTTATCAAGATAAAAACTATTCTAACTCTCAAGTTGGAACAAAACACGCATTTAAAAAGTTAAAATCGGATTGTTACTTTTGGAGTCCATCCCGGACAAACATCGTTACACGGGAATAATAATAGATTATCTCGTTTTCACTTAGTAATTGACATAGATACCTATAAGATCATTAAATAATTATTGTGTCTTGAGAATAAGTTATAAGTATTATTATTTTAAAAAAGATTCGTTAAAGTTTAAAAAAAAAGTGTTAAGTACAAAAGCTTATTGTTGTGTGTGGAGTGTGGAAAAGTGAAGCGACAAAATCCACCACCACTTACAAACATATTTAACACGAGTGCTACAGATCTCCTTACAACCATAGATTTTAATGAAATAATTTTGGCGTTTACAAACGCGTAAATATTTTTAAAACTACAAAAAATACACTGAAATAATTCGGCCTGCCTCAGGCGAGAATCGAACCCAGAATTCTCCACAATCCGAGCGCCTGCGTTACCGGGGTTTGTGGTTTTCGGGGGGGATTGTGGTTGCACTATTTTCGCCGTCGAAATTTGTCAGTGCTTAGTGCTAATGTTTTTTCTAGTTCATAGCTTTTATGATCCTTTTCGTGTAAATTAAAAATCAATATCATTGTTGTCTGCTTAGATAATCGTATATGTAAACATTGTGTTTCAAAGATTGCGAGTTTGTGTTTTTATTTTAATTTTTCACGTAGCGTGTTTCCCATTCATTCGCCTTTCGTTCACTTCAATGAGATCATTGGAGTGTTTGAGGGTTTTGACCTATTGCAAAGCAATAGGTAACTTATTGAATATAGGTACTGATTATAACTGTTGGTACCAACAGTTATAATCAGGATCACCACTGACCATAAATAGAAAAAAAAAACATATCCAAATACTTATAACTCCCCTACATAAATGATGTAGTGTAGATAATACCTACCTTAATATCAAACCACAATGCTACAACTAAAAACAATTAGTATTTTTGGATTTTTTTAAATTAAATATTCGTATTTAGATCTACTCCTGTTGTAGTAGCTAGGTATATGTAAGTAGGTACTGCGTTAATAATGTTGAGTAAAATTATTCATACTGTGAGTTTTGTCATCATAGAACAAGGTTAGAGGTATTGTTAGACGCCGTGGTGGTGGAGTGGTCAGTATAGCTGCCTACACATCCAGCGGTCCGGGTTCGAATCCTGGTAGCGGCAAATATTTGTGTGACGAACAGGAATATTTATTCAAGTTTATTTATAAAATTATCTTAAATGATTATGTATAATTAAAAATTAAAAATGTCCGTTATCTAGTATCCATAACACAAGGTTTTAATGATACTTACTTTGGGCTAGATAATTGTTGTGAACGTGGAAACATTTTATATTTTAATATTACTGTTAATTTCATTTATATCCGATTACGCCCAATCTATTTAAGTAGATAATAATTTATGTTTGACGTTATTTGTATTTTGATCCAAGTGTGCTACCAGCTTAACTTGCCACGACGATGATCAGATTCCTCACATATCTATGCATCTCTATGTACAGGCAAAGTTTTCAGTTCTCGCCGTAGATACAGAGAGTCGTGACTTACACTAGCCGGCCATGTTATAATTACACTTAGATTACAGCTAAGATTGTAATTCCTAATAGGAAAAAGTTTGTAAGTTAACTTCAGAGGTCAAAGCTAACGAAATTAAAACAAAAAGAGTCCATGTCGGCAACACCAAAATTATTCTTTTTTTTTGCCGTCAACACTTTTTAGGTGTTCTCAATCTTGAGGCACAATTTATACTGGATAACTCATCTGACAAGTGTAAGTAGACGTGGTGAAAATACCTATAAGTTCTTATACCCAGCTATCTGACACGGCCAATCTTTGTTGTGACTCAGTAGTTCTAGTAATTATAGTACCTACGTTAAATCAATATTATACTAAACCGTCATCTGATATAATGAAGTTTTAATTTGAAATAAAAAAATATTGACGTCAACAATTATACTATCCTATCTTTTTAGTTGAACTAAGATACACAGTTAGCCAAATTTCATTAAAATGAGTTAAACAGGACCTTATCCCTGACAAACATTGCGACTCGAGATTTTTTACAGCCCCATATTTTAGAAAAATACATATTCAAATTCTTTTCCGTGTTCCATGAGCCAAAATTCGAATTTTGAATGCAAAATTTACCCAAGAACCTCGAAACAGCGCGGCGAAGCAACGAAATCAGAGAGCGATCGTGCGGCAAAAAGCGTCCCGTATCCGTGCGTACAAAAAACGTCCAAAAAGTACGGTTCTAACGCCAGGCGGGAGGGGAGGGGAGCGAGGGGTGGGGACCGCTAATAATAACAGCACGTCACCCCATCACTGTGGCCGCACCTACTTGCCGACATTTTGGATTTTGTACCCTTGGTGATTTTGATGTATGACACGAACTGTGATACTTTTGTAGTGCTAAAATATTATTTTTGCTGTGTTCGCAAATATTAAGTTTTTTTTGTACTCAGTGTAAGTGAAAGTGTTAATTTTTGTTTACACTCGATGACAATTTTGAAGTCAAGCTTTTTACGTTTTAAGTATAAATAATGACCATTATAATGACTCGGTCTAATGATATAATGGTATGGTTTGGTAATATTAGACACTACAAGTAGGTACACAATAAATATTATATATTATACCGTACGTATTTCAAATCATCCAGGCCAAAATTCGGCCCCAACATTACTAGTTAAGGAAGATACCTAGAATAATTTAGAGTAAAGAAATCTAGTTAGAGTTCTTAACAACTGCATTTTGATATGCATTGTGATAAAAAATCCTATAGTAGGTAGGTACAGTAATCTTTTAACAACATCTGTTACAATAAGTAAAGCTTTGATAATTTTAAAGTTTCATAGTCTAAATAATGGAAACAAGATTCCCTTTTATTATTACTTTTTGTCCTTCTAAATCTTATAAAAATACCGATGTAGAACAACCGTAACTCAATTGCACTAATTAACCCTTCAAAGTCACAGATCATAAAATATAGACAGATGGAAAACGTCAGAAGTGGACAACCTTATTTATTATTTATTTACAACCTATCAAGTTTTATAGCATTTCTGGCATTTACAGGCCGACCATTAACAAGGAGTTTTGAGAAGAAATATGGTTATACGGTGCATTGGACATTGTTCACATGCCTGTAGGTAATAAACCACTTGTTGTAGAAGGAACAGTTTCGAATTGCCAATTATTCGGTAAGACCATAGAGCCTTACATTATGTTTTATGCTATATTCACTTTTAAAACTTACGAAAAAGCGACCAGTAACAAATGTGAACAACAGTAGACTTTTTGACGTTCACAAGTGTTGTTCATCTTGTACGGGCAGCATCAAATTAGATTAGCACTATAGTACTTTGTCATAATAATCGTTCTTAAAAATGGTAGTAACCATTACTGCACAAGCGCTCGCGTTGCTATGACATAGTTATAAAGTGTTAATGTTCTTCTAATGCTGAGTACCTGCTGTACGAGTAGGTCTACTACTTCTCATCGCACGGGTGTAGTAAATGCCGACTGAAGGAGTTTCTGAACCCTGTGCAGACCAAAGCGCCAAGTCACTCGCGCGGTGACGAGTAAGCCGCGCACACAGCATTCTCAGGAAGGGTTGTGACAAAACCTTTAGCAGTGTAGTAATATTGCATGGAGCCCAATAAATTGGGACCGGGGTAGGCAGAAAATCTTTTCCGTGCTTTAGCATACTGTTACAGAGAGACGTTTATTCACCAAGATACCTAGAAATAAGATTGTACCTAATAGAAATTGTTACCTACATTGAACTTTTTTTATACATATTACGATATGGCAAACAAGCTTATGCGGCCCACCTGGAGTAAAGTGGTTACCTTGGCCTCTAGACACTTAGTCAGACACTTGCAATATTAAGGGTAAATCACTTAATACTGCAAGTGCGTTATCCCATCCCCAGACTAAGATGATATGCCTTCTATGCACAGTAATGACACTGGCTTCCGTTCAATCAAAACACAGCGAACTGCTTCACGGCACAAATAAGAAAGGCGGTGATACCTATCCAACCGACCCTACATATGGGTCTTTGAGAGAAAAACAGGACTTATCATTAATTATAATATATCAATATCCATGAAAATTTTCGTAGGATAAGTAGGACTAGTAGGATTTATAGCGAAAACCAATGACTGAACCAATTATGTGATTTTGCAGTGCCAAAACCATTCAAAAATTAAGATGAAGCATAGGAATTTTACTGTATTTCAAAAACAGAACACATTGTGACAGAAGTAACAATGTTTTAATTTGTACTCGAAGACCATAAATTGAGCGCTGACATTAACGTGCCGGTCCAAGTTTACGACTTGCCCTTCAAAGGTGCAAAACGACCTTGAAACATTGTTTATAAACAAAGAATGTTATGCAAGGAGCTCGTAAACGCTGGATGGGTGTAAAGAATGACGTTTTACGGCGGCATTATGTGGAGGAGTGAGATAAAGCGTTGTTTTCGGTCGTAAATAGTCCGCAACAGGTACGGAGTCCGCAATCACGCGTACGACTTTCACTTTCGTTTGTTATCTTTGTGCATTGATCTTTTGCTCCTGTTCGGACCCGTTTTTGTTTTTTTTATTTATTGTCAACTCGATGAAAATAATACTCGCAAGGTTGCTGTGTTGGTGGTCAAAATCTCTTCTGAAGATTATTTTGCCAATGTTAATTGTTAGTTTATTATTTTGATACACATTATATCTACCTAACTAAAAACAATTCGAGGTGCTAACTGACTCTTAAAATCGAAATTCATTTTGATGATTTTAGACGTTACGCAAATTAATAGTTGAAATAGATAAGTGAGATATAAAAAATCAGGACCTCCAGTTCTTTAACGTCTGAATTCTATCAACGTAATCCCTTTTCTCGGTCAATCAATAAGTAAAAAATATATGCAAATATTTTGATTGTAATATAAATGCTTGCGTTTTTTTTAATAATAAGTACAGAAACTCTAGCATAGAAAAAAACAATTCTCCATCTTTTACCTTCGCTCGTGGTTCATTTAAAATTTGGAGCGTTCCAAAAACAAAAAACAATCGAGGCGCACACAACACGTTCACTCACATCGAAAAAAGAAAAATAACTCCTAGGGCTTAATTGAAGAGGTCGCATTATGAATATTCGGCGGTCGTGCCCACGAATCGATACGTAATTACATAGTGAAAATAACCCCACATAAATTTTATATCAGCCTGAGGGGCGCGGCTAACACGGCCCGTGGCTCTATTGTGCTGCGCTGCTCTACCATGGCGTTAGGTGATGTGATGATGTCAGTCACTCGAGGAGAAGTCAATATATATTTATTATAGGCTAAACATTGCTGGGTCTGCATAAGAAATCACCCTACCCGGCTTACGATAAGATTACAAAGTGTGAATCGGTTTCAAGGACATTCTTACCTAAACAGAAGTATATACTACCATCCTTCTAAGTCACTTAAATGAAATTTTTAAGAAATGATTTGCGAGGTTTGATTTGGAGAAAGAAAACAAAGTTAGTGTGACTTTATACAGGTAACACATCGCTTATCTTAACAGACTCTGAGTTCTAACAATTTAATTCTTCTTTGTCTAACTTGTATATCCAAAAAGAACATTATTAAAATGCTTGTTCATAACTTTTTTCATTTTAATGTTTTCTACTGACCATAAAACTGAATTCGTTAATACTTATCTAACACTAGGTACTTACCTATATACGAAATTAATTTGCAGTAACTTAAAGTACTGTGCTCTGTGGTTATAATTTTCTACAAATCAAACTAAGAATAACACTATTATTGAATGAATTCAACATTTTACGGAAGACCTGCTTGAAAGCATTACCTAGTGAATTATATTATTTGGGTGTATTACACCTACTATTTGGGTGTAAACAAAAAACAATTTAGAGAAATCGTTACAAACACGGCATGAAAAGTTCGTTGGAAAAATAAAAATCTTTACATTTTTCGAGTTAATCGTTTCGTTCGCTTCCGTAAACGTTACAAAATTGTTTCTATCTAATTTCTGACGGTCGCATGCCAGTCGGCAGTTTCGGAACGATTTAGATTAAAGCAGTGCCAAGTTCCACGAATTATTATAAAAATTGGCCGTGAAATTTCTCCTTCGACGCGGTGCCCACATTGGTACGATACTAAAAGTTCGTTAACGTTTTTAACTGAACGTTAGATAACGCAGAACAGTTTAATATTTATAAAGTAAATTATTTCTCTTCAACCGATTAAACACTTACAACGAAATTTGCTTTCGGTCGCCACACTTCTATAAACGGTGCAATTCTTAGCAATTATACTTTTGCTATAGATAATAAGAAAAGACAGCGAAACCAATTACTTAGTTATCTTACCCGCATATCAAAGGGTCAAACCACTTAGGCGCGATATTGTTCAATATACGGCAGACAAAAACAAAGCATCCTCAAGCATAATCCATGGGGGTATTTAACTAACATCTGCTTATAGGAATCCGACATGTCGCATCTGTTGCTCCGGCGGTATTCTTTTTTAAAAAATTTCAAATGCGCGCGAGTCGCTCCAATGGCAGATGTTCCCGTTCCCTACGTTGTTTCACCAATTTACATTCAACCTTATTTGTAATACAATAAAACTGATACTCGTTCGGTGGATTGCAAGTGAAAAACTTGGAGTTTTTACCTTTTTTATCCGTCCTCGAAGAGTTTGATTATGACATTCGAATTTTAAATTTGCCGGAATTTTCGGGTGGAGCGGTAGCGATTACCATAGATAACGGTAAACGGGGTCATTACTACGACCCTTCCCTAATTTTGGGGTATATTGTAGTAATGTGATACATTCATCAAAAGAGTAGGGAGATGTTTTTTTAACGTTTCAACGTTTTGTTTTATTGCTACCAATTACTTAATAAGTTCGCTGTGAAAATCGATATAGTGGCTTAGTGTATTAGAGAAAAGAAATATTTCAACTCCGCCCTTTCCTGAATCAACAATAGCGGGAGAACAATTTAGAAATAGAGCAGGGAACCCCCTGGAGCTTTGCTAAGCTGCTTTCCCATAAATTCAGATCGACCACTTATGTGGAGAAAACCCCAAAAAATGTGTCGTATCAAATAAATATAAACTTTATTGATGTTGCACAAGGTTCATATTTCAATTGACTTATTGTGTTGCTCGATTAAATTGAATGATGAAAGAACAAGGAGACATGAATATTGTCTCAGCAAAATCTTGAATAAAACTGTCCTACCAAATAAATGCCAACATCGGTTTGTACCAAATTCACATAGTTATTTCGCAGTTTATAAGATGGGAAATGTAGTTTTTATTTGATATCTTAATATTTTCAATTGGTATGTAATACATACCAATTGAATATAAGTACCAATTTTATTTCCTCTTACAAACATTTGTTCCAATGTAAGATTCGAAGACAGGACCTGTAGGTGTATAAGCGGCGTTATTGAATACATCACCAAGACAGCCTCGAATATTCAAATAACAATAAAATGCTGCGTTTTTAATAAATAATAAAATTATATAATAAAATTTTGCAAAAATACGCTATAAGTTCAGAAATCCCAACTGTTGATTTCTGAATTTTAAATCAATCGCACATTAATAGGCGTGTCGTGTGTGTCTACGAAAGAATTATTTCTTTGACCCTCAAATTCAGTAATTTAACTTTCCCCCTCCGGATAGCATTTCATTTACCTCTTCAACCGATACGCAGCGTGGGATGAACTAATCTGGCACAGGAAACTGTGAAGAGTAGCGTGTTAATGTAATATTTTATTTTTGTATTAAAAAAAAAATCAAATAAAATACTATATTCCTAGACAATAAATGTGGGGTTTGACATATTAAAATAGTCTTTATATTTAAAAGCAATGGTTTTATGATCATCTCGTTGTTCAGTAAAGCTTCCTGCACACCTGACTATTTGAGTCAGCTGATAGCAAAAGTTAAAAAGGACTGGAGCTACAATGCATTTTCTTACAAAAAAAGTAGTAAATATTCTATACGTTGATAGTAAGCAGTTACCGTATCCTATACTAGTACAGATGACACAAAAGTTTGATTTGTAGGTGCTCCTGACACTAGGTTAGTAGGTGTGAAGTTCTGAAACCCTATTTAGTTATTTTATGTTTGCATCCTTTATTTACAGAATGGAAACTTTCAGTGATTATCTATATTTTTTTGAGAAATTAACAGATTTAAAAAAGTACAGTTAGAAAAAAAACCATTTGACACAAAAAAAAAATGTTTGTTTTTTTAAAAGCGTACTTAGTTTAGAACCATTAGAACGAAGTGTGTCGCGGCACGCTTGGGGATATTTCGGCCTAGTCGTGTAAAATAAAAGAATGTCAATGCTAATTTCATTTAAATAAGGTCGAAAATAAGTTAACCTCGAAAAAATCCATTGCCATTCCATGCCGTGCTGCGCCGTCGGTGGTCGCAGGTCCTTAAGCAACATAAAGGCGGGTCCAGATATTATTATTTGCCCGATCTGCGTATCCGTATCAGTGTATCACGTATCAAGCCCCGTATCATGTTGTGGACGCCTCGATTTGCTCCGTATGAAACCGACATGACATGGGACGGGCTGTATCATAACGGCGTATCAAGATCGCGTATCATGATAATCGTTATAAAATAAGCTAACAGAATATAATATAATTAGTACAGTTATATTTTCAAATAATAATAATAATAATCATCATTTTCATCATCGGAAAACTGTGGAGGGGGGGATCGACCTCCAGGAGGTCGGCCGACACACAGGCGTTTTTGACAGCGACCTCCAGGAGGCCGCGCGACACACAAGGGGATAAAGGAAGTCTTGTAATCGTAAAAAAATTCGACCTCGAGATTTTGACGGATTTACACGTTTTGGTCCTCCCTGAGTCTAAAAATACCGTTTTGCAATTATGTCTGTGTGTGTCTGTGCGTCTGTGCGTTAGCACGATAACTTGGGTAATGCTTTAACTTATTGCAACCAAATTTAGCATGCATATGTGACATCAAAATATAAGGTTTCTATCAACTTTTGAGCCGTCGATCACGAAAGTTAAGCAACCAAGTGCGCGGTCAGTACTCGGATGGGTGACCAAAATTAAACATGCACGTATGACATTAAAATACATTTGAAATAAAAGGTTTCTATCAACTTTTGAGTCGTTTCCGGTATACGAGAAAGTCAAGGGAAGACCACTCCCGATTTTTTAATTTCTTGTCCGACTCCAAGGATTTCTCAGTGCCGATAATTCCCTCCATTGATTCGTAACGCCTCCCGCGCCACGCTACAATGCTCGCGAGTGAGTCCCGACATTTGCTATTGTGTTGCTGTCTATGCTCCGTTTTCCGCTGTGCTCTTTTATTTATGTCATGTTTCTAATGTATAGACACTATACCGAAAATGAATAAAAAAAAACGATGATGTGTTCTAAAATTTAATTTAATGTAGATACTTTTTTTAGTTATCATAAGGATTGTATTTTTAACCCTTATATCCACTATTGAACTATTGCCACGAGTTAAATTTAAATAACATTATTTACCTGTGTGCAGGATACTTAAAGGTATATAATTTTGGTACATCGCCATGCCATGCTCTCGTTTTCTTTCTTTCCTGTCTATTAAAAGGTTGTCTGGAGTGAATTACCCTTAGCGTATTATGTCTAATAATTATAAGTTCTAAATGTCAATGATGTATGTAAAATAAATAATATTCTATTCTATGCCACTTCTTATTGCGTGGTTAACGTGGTACAGTTTAGCATGGTCTAAAGAGTTTTACATTGGCATCTCTGGAGTGACTTGTTTTACGACTGCTATTTTTGACAGGACAGCAGCCGGGACCACCAGCTTAACTGTAACTAACGTTCCTTCGAAGCACGGAGGAAAACTAGTTGAAACTTTTTTGTCACCTATCCAAGGCTCGCAACTTAACTTCAGCGATTGTTATGAAGAACGCACGTCCATGGCACCATCGACTACCTCCGCTAAGCTTAGGACACACTGAAGCAATAAATACACATTATGGGCAGGGAGACCGCTGACCACTTGATGTGCACAGTCGTTAGTGCAGCGGCGTAATGTGCGCTGTCGAAAATAAACAATTATTTCCCGTACGGGGGCGCCACAAGCACGCTTGCGAACAGTAGGGTCCTCAGGGCTGACAAGAAGAAGGATGTAAAGGCGAGTTCTCTAAATATATGCTTTAGTAAATTTAAGCATATAGGATAATATAATTAGTAAAGCTCTTTTCGTGCGGTCGAGCAAAGACAAGTTCTAACATGGTAGAAACTTGTCTTAATCAAAGTGAAGTTTATTGACTTGACAAAGTTTATATCACATATGAACATTAAAACGCTAAAACTGTAAATAAAAATAATATTTTAGTCACTGTAAAATGAGATATTCCGCTAACAAACATAAGTTTTTCTTTTTGCTACTTGTACATAAATATTTCACTGATCATTTCATACAAATGTGTAGTATATAGTTACCTACTTATCAGAATATATTTTAATTATTTTCAGTTTTCGCCGTTACCGTCGTCTTACCCAAGGCCGCAGCACAACGGCAGGCACCGAACGAATCTGATCACTGACCCATGAAGCAAACAGAAAGGAAATTTTCTTCGGGCAAGGAAAATACGACAATATAAATAACTCCATCGGCCCCACTCCTACATCACCCTATGACAAAAGAGTTATCGGTGCGTTGAAAACAAAAATGGCGTGCTGATTTACGACGGCCGTATTAGAGCCATGTGATTTGGTGCTGGAAAAAATACTCCTGAAGGTGAATTAGGTCCCGTCTGGATGTTTGGGAGGCTAACGGGACATTGATTAGGGTCGCTTAATTTGGAAAATGGATTGTGACACAAGCATGCATGTTTTCGTCGACGAAAGCGCAAAGGTCATATGAGCCTCTTCATTTGTTGAAATAGTTATACTATTGACCCATTTCTGCTATGATATCTCTTAAGAGAAGAATGTTCGGAGTGTCCTGGACCGAGTTTCGAACCTACATTTCTATACTCCAGGAAATCGGTATCAAGCAACTATCTAATGAAGTTCAGACTCGTATTTCAAAATACTTCGGATACGTCTCAAGGCGCGATGCAGAGTCAATGAGCGCATTGTCGCACAAGGCAGAGTAGAGGGCACTAGACCTCGTGGAAGGTCATCCATGTGATAGACTGATCAAATTAACGACGGCCTCTTGCATGAGTTTACAAGGAACACCACAAGCTGAGGCAGATGGCGGGACATAATGAGGCGAGCAACATCAGCCCCCAAGCTACCCACATGTTGACCACGACCTCTTTGACAAGAGTGTTACGAAAAAAGAAGAAATATCTTCTAAACAGCCTCTGTGGTTAGCCCATCTATGTAAAATCCACATAGAGTTTCCGAGTTGCATCCCCAGAGGTACCTATACAAATTGTTCTTTGTTTGGTTGTAACCAGTCACCGTAGCCTATAATACCTTGTATCACTGACGTGACACTACAATCCTAGGTCTGGCAACTTTACTTAAGTTACACGGCACCACAAAATTGTAGTGTTATTTGATTGTGTTCTTATGTATTCATATCTATTCAACTCTATCTATCATAATAGAAGGGTATCCTAAACCTCAGCTATGTATCAAAGTAATGATCTTATTCACGCTTCAACACTTACCAGTGTTATGCAGCTGGACGTAACAATAGGTGTTAATGGTGATAAGAGCGACGGTATCCGCGCCAGCATCAACGGTGGTGTCAATGGTATTGTTTTATTGTGTTGTAGCCTCGTTGACTGGGTTATCGATTGATAGTGATTTCCTTAGAATTTCATGTTTGAATGTGGAGTTCAGTGTATAATAGTAATGTACGGACAGATACCATAACTTGTTTTTAAAGAAATAATAATAATTTACAATACTTATATTTCCACGCTTACACCAATTAATTTAGATATTTAGGCATAAATAAGTTTGACTTGTGAGCAAAACCTTACAAAAGGAGTCAAATGTCACTTATTGTTCGCGTGTGAAACAATAATATAACCCAAGTTTAACTAACTTAATGCTACACTAAGTATTTGTCATCAATTTTGGCTCACTTTTTTTGCAACAAATAATGATTTTCTTTCATAATGCAAGTATCTACAAGATAGGCAACAAATGTCCTGACCATGTTGTCCGACCAATGGTATAAAACGCTACATTCAAACAGAAAAACTATGACAGTGAAAACTTAGAAGCAATCTACCCATCTCATTAGGTGGGCATAGTTATTATTATTTTACGTTTATCCGCAGTTCAAGTTTTTTCATTTTGTGATTCAGTGTTATTCAGAACACAAAGATAAATTTGTGGTGTTCAAATCAGAATAGTGGATACACCTACCAAACTATTTTATTGCAAATAAACGATTTTTTCCAGAATGAATATCAAACAGAACATCTGTTTGATATTCATTCCTTACTGCCTTCAAACTTGCATCAGTAAAAAATTGTTAAAACTACAACCAAAAATGACTAGAACATAAATTCAGTTCGACGAAAGCGAAGATTAGGTGGTAGCAAGTGAAGCCAAAACTCGATATTGGGTGAATAATCGTTGCCACTACCGGCGCGGTAGCGTCCGGATGTGCCAGATTTATACCCGGGTGGAACCCGGAATACCCGGGTAGTTCCCGGAGCATGGCCGGCGTGTGCCGTTTATACTGGGCCGGTACTCTCTTCATAAAGCACCCGATATGTCCTCTCGCCTTGAGGGCTACGATTTATGGTCTGGAAACGTCATCGGGCCCCGTATTTCGGAATAAATCATACGTGTTTGCTTGGTTCACGGGACGTCTATATTGATGCATGCGGAACGCCCAAGGGTTCTGGAGTTGCAAGCACATCTTTATTAAGAATTAATTAATTTTAAGGAAGGTTAAACGTCCTCGAATCCTTACGAACAAAGTGTCCCTTTTAATAGGTACTGATTTGATTAAGTTTTCGAATATAGGTATTCAGATTTAAACAACTTAGCTAAGCAAACAAATAATTTATTACTACTTATCCAGATTTGTATAAGCTATATGTTTACTTACCTATCAAAATTGTCTACAAACGCATTTTAATTTTATATTAATCTAATTCAATCAATTTATAATTTTATTTTATAAACATCACCCAAGAATTCAAATTATCACAGAGAGTGGTGATCGCCCTCTGTCCAGCAGTGAGTTGCATAAAGACTGATGATGACTTACTCACTGAAAAATGATGATATTTTTGGGTATAAGTATTAAAGGGAAGTTATTCCACACTTTTTTAAATAAAATCTCAAGACATAGGATAATTTTACTGTATTGACACTGCGATGAACATGAGCATTCTGGTTAAAGTTATTACACCTTACTTACCTATAAATATGATACAGCAAGCAAGAATTAATACTGACTTAAAGAAAATAACACTCACGTTATAAACACAAAAAAGGTTTTTATCGATCGCTCGATCGCTAATGACCTGTCACTTAATTTCACAAAATTGATACTTGTTATACCAGACGCCGACTGAATGTTTTAAAAATGAATGTCGGTGAATGTCTTTGCTCTTAATAACATTCGTAATAAGTGGTAATAAGTTCGCTGTAAGTTTTGACCAAGTAAACATAAATATGATGTAAAATAAGACTTTTATAGGTACTTCGGTAGAATGCATTAAAATTGGTTACAGATATTTTAAATGCCAATTTTGAGAGGCATACCTAATAGACAAATTGGTTGGACATATTCACAGAAATAATAATAAGACATAATTAGATGTTGGTTTAATGACCTTAGGAGAACTCTGCAGTGGCTGGGTGTGGACAGCGCAGGATCGAGATGGTGGTGTAATACGACGCAGGCACAGAATAGACATATCTATATACTGTGACGTAGGCCTCTCCTAAGTCCAGCAGTGGACGGACACAGGCTGTTTGATAATAGAAAAAATACTCAGTGTCTCGAAATGTTATAAGCAAACTTTATTGAAGATTAGTTACTCTCTACAAATAACAGGAAATTAAAACATCTGGAAGCAATTAAACGAATATTTCTATAATAGACACCTAGAAAGAATGGATGATAACATAAAGTAAAAACAAATTCTATTATTGAGAATTCTATCCCGTAGATACTTCGTTAAAGATAAATGCTTAAAACGAATATTCCCAATGCAAATTCCCACAGCGGATAGCAAAATTATTTTATATCCTCTTCGAAGCCTCTTCCATATCGAATTGCCAGTCGGCTTCATTAGATAGAGCGAGCTCAGTGGGCATTACGCTATCTTGGTGCGCTTGGCTGGACAACTATGAACACGCAACATCTACATATAGGTACCTACCTATACCTACTGTTGACGTGAATAAAACTTGGGCCCGAGTGTGAGTTTTACCTTTTAACTACCATTTACATCGAGAAAAAGTTAAAGTGTGGAACTTTCTTGTGAACTTAATTTACGTAATTTAAGCCACTTCCGCCGCAATCTCACACAACTCGGAACCACATCTACCTGCACTGCTGAGATGATTTTGAGTGTAACAGGCAGCTCATGGCTCATACTGCTAGATGTGGCTGTCGGTGTAATAAAATGTTACCTGCTACTCTTTTCAACGCCGATAAATAGGATTAGGTACGATCGTGATCGTATGTATGTATGTAGGTATCTGCCGAAAGTTCAGCACCGAACTTTCTATCAAGTGACGATTTTTGCAATAACATAGTGCATGTAGGTAGGTATATTACATAAGCAGATGCATGTGTTGGTTGGCATAGGCATCTATTTATTGTGTGTTACGGTGCAGCCACGCCATAACACAATAAATAGCTACAACGTTAATTGATAGTAGCTGCCTGCTTTGGCGGTATTGTTTGGTGGTCGGCCGCCAAGTAGTTATCACCTGGAAATGGAACACCTTTTTTACTATGAACGATACGGAATGGCGGCTACGAAGCGGCTACGGATCGTACTGCATTACGGTTCCGAGCTGATAAATGTGCGACGACCTCAATGTCGCCTAACTGTGTGGATGCACCATTCTTTTTCTTCTTTTATTTAATGGTAATTGGTCGTTTTATTAGGGGAACAATATTTCTGCCAATCTCAAGTTAGGAATAACACTAAGTAAGTTTTGATATTTTCCCGCGGCCGCTCAAGTTCTTGATGTTTGCATTAAAAGATGGGCTAAAGAAATGCATGGCAACAGACAACAAAGCCCTGATTCCTCATAACTGATCGTCAACACGGCAACGAAACGACACAATTTTCACTGCAGAAAAACCATTCTGAACAATTTTGAACTATCGAAACAATTAAAGATCGTCATCCAGACGCCATGGTTTCCCGCCAAACACCGGATGCACCATTAAAGCAGCGTGTTTAGCAACCAGAAGAAAGACGACGACGCCGAGTAATTCTAACTCTTTGGTGTGTTGGGTATGTCCTGTCAACCGATAATCTAGCCAACGAAGAGTCAACGACCTAATCTCGGCAAGTGTAGGTACCTACATTTAGGCACCTAGTTTTTTATACTACTTATGGGTTTGGTGCCCCTTTTATGTAGGCGAGAGGCTGGCAACCTGTCACTATTTGGAGGGCACTAAATGGCCCACACTACCAGATGTGGCTTTATATGTAACAAAACTTTCCCTAAGGCTATGCCTAATCTTTCTTGAGACAACGACGTGATCGTATGTAGGTATGTATAAAAAATGGTGTCAGATACACTGCAATGAGCTTTTAGGAGCAACAGCCAATAAGAAAATACCGGATACAAAAAATGTTCTCAATTCGTGAGTGAAAAATAATTTATAAACACTGTGAACCTTCAGAGAATTATCAATGAAAAACCTTAAATTAAAGTGAACTTAATTTTGGATTTGATTATCTTACCTCTGTACTTAGCCCTCCTATGTGTGCAGCTATATAAACACTATAATACACTTTACTTTTCAACTATACTAAATATATTTTTTTAAATATTTCACAATACTAAAAACTTTTTTTAAACCGTAGAGATTACACTGTTGATACCTTTGTGATTCTCCACTATTAACACTAAAGCACTAATTGATTCTAGAAAATATAAAAAGATAACAAAAAAAAAAATAATTAACATAAATTATCACAAAAGATATCATAATTCCTTGCACAATCTTGTCAAATGTCTTAAATGCACGCGAAAAGACGAAAGACTGACGTCCATTCCCAAAACTGCCAGGTACAGCGGGAAACAATGTCAAAATCTCAAGTCACTTACAAAAGACGATAAGAATTGGGTCATGTTTATCTAGAATTGTTAATTTATGACTAGCATTGTCACCGGGTTACGCAATTGATAGAAGAATGTCCGGTAGCGACAGGTATGTTTATGCTTAATTGAATTGGCGTGAAGACTTGCTTTCACTAACATTGTTGTGGGATAAAGGAATTGCAACTTGCTTGCTATAGAAATGACAATGCTTTGTTTGAAGGGCACCTAATTGTTGAGATTTAAAACTATTGTAGTGTTATTAGCTAAGCTAAGATGATCTGTATGTCATCAAGTAAAAAACTTTAACTTTTATGTTTTTCGTATTATAATCAGATTATCCACGTACTGATTGGTATGAGAAATACCTGACCTACCTTTTCTAGGAGAGAATACCTTGAAACTAGTCTAAAAAAACATTGTAATCTAAAGTCATATTGCCCAATAGCAATAAGATCAAATATTTTATATAATTATTATAAGTTTACAGGTCCTAATACAGAAATCAAAACTAAAATCGCAATGTAAATATTTATTTTTAGAACACTGTTAAAAATGCCAGAAAAATAATCTGAGGCTTTGGCAGAACTGTAACTTACCTAATAAATGAAACGCGTAACGCCATCTGTACGTTTAGCTTAACAGCACGACGGAATAAAAACAACCCTCATGGCCTCAAAAAGCATTTCAACCCCAAAAGCACCCCTGAAACCGCCCCGATACGAACCAATAAGCACTGTTCTACTAGCGCCATCTCTGGGATGGTTTAAAAAGCTTTTATGAAAGCTCATAGTTCCCGAAAATTCCGCTGCGGCGCCACCATCGCTTGAGCTTTTGAATGAAAGTTCGGAGTGGAGCAAAAACCATTTTTCGATAAAACACAATAGAGTTCATTTCAGATCTTCAACAACGGTAGAGTATGCAAATGTACGTGCCATTACATGGTAATTTATTTGAAACGAATGACCACTTTGCGGTATATAGTGCATCGTTTCATTTGTACGGGGACCGTGACCTTATAGTCGACAATTTATAGTTCAGGTTAAAGACTGTTTGGCGGAACCTGTCTTGCGTGACACCTTAGGATAGTAATGACCTTATTTTGCATGGCACTTTCGCCTGTGTCTTCGTAATTTAACAGTTAACTATTGCCCTAGTAGATAGTTACTTATTCCTTAAATTCAAATAGGTAATAACGTTGATTGCGTAGCTGTGCGCTGTGATTCAAACTGGCTATATGAAGCAATATGCGAATAATTTTTCAATATTTGGAATGTTCTATTTATGAAAATCACATTGACAAAAAAATAACTCACAATAATGTAACCACGAGAATCATCACATCACGAATTCGTTGCCATGATATTATTAAGACAAAGAAAATCATTATAATAACATCAAAATTTAAAGCTCCTTCTTATCTAGATGTTAATACGTCAATTGAAAATTAATGTCGGCGTCTGCATCCTCGATTGAGATCCTTCCTCGTTATCGGCCACTCGCGAATAAGACGTGAACATAGCGTATTTATGAGTTAAACAATATATTTGTAAGTGTCGTGATTTATGTAGACAGTGGGCGCACGAGAACGGCCCATGCTTTAACTAAAAAAACAAAGTCCGGTCCTACAGAGAAGCGAGTTTAAATCGCTCGCAGCTTTTACTTAGTAATTTTTAATAGGCGCTGTCACCTGCTGTTTTTGTGTCTAAGGATACACGTAGACATTTTGTAGTACAATAAGTTGCAATGTAAGATGTGGAATTTAAATTTGTAATAAAAACATATACCTTTTTTTTACTGTCAAACATTGGGACATGCTATTGAAAGTTATTATTATTATTTTAGCTGCTTTTGATCAGGGGCGGATCTTGAATTTGTGGGGCCCTGGGCTAATACTGCTTAGGGGCCCTACCTAATTACTCAACTAATTATCATTTTGACAAGAAACTGTTTTCTGTAGTGATGTAGGTAGATATATGTTATGTAATATATGTTAAGTACGGGAAGAAAATAGGAAAACAAAATATTTTATTTATTTATTAAAACATTATTTATTGCAAAATAAATTGACAGGTTATAAAATTCTAGACAATTTTTATAATTGACAATATCGTCTATTGGTTTCAGTTCGGTTGGGGGCCCTCTGTATTCGCGGGGCCCTGGGCTGCAGCCCAAAAAGCCTTTAAGTAGATCCGCCCCTGCTTTTGATACCTATGTGTCAATTTAAAAAGAGATTTATTTTTTGAATTTCGAGTTTGTTGCCCCGTTTTAAAAGGAGCCTGGCTAGCAACCTGTCAATATTTTGGGGCACTGTATTGCCTATACTGCCAGATGTAGCTTTACGTGTACCTAACCAAATGTTATCTAAAGCTCTGCTCAACCCTTTTGGGATTACTAGCGTGATAATATGCATTTTTTACTTTCGCGTATACGTAGTATAGAGGAAGTCTTGTAATCGTAAAAAAATTCGACCCTGAGATTTTAACGGATTTACACGTGTTGGACCTCCCTGCGTTCAAAAATACCATTTTTGGAATTATGTCTGTGTGTGTGTCTGTATGTCTGTGTGTCTGTGCGTTAGCACGATAACTCGAGTATGCTTTAACTTATTGCAACCAAATTTAACATGCATGTATGACATCAAAATATAAGGTTTCTATCAACTTTTGAGTCCTTTCTGGTATACGAGAAAGTCAAGGGGAGACCACTCCCGATTTTTTGTCTCTGGATTTCATTTATTCTTTAAAAACTGTAAGATACGATCATCGCAGTGGAGCGCTTTGGATTTTTCAACAAACGTAATGAATCAAATAAAATATTTAACACAAAAACTCCGCATATTGCTCAAAAGTAACAAGTAACTAAAACCGACATAATGACGTTGATACTCAGTGCGGTACGTGACAGCGCGACAAACTCTCAGAGATCACACAGAGCGGCCGGTCTGAACATTTCTGCAACGCATATGGCAAAGTTTTTATCTGCCATAGTTGAGATTCCTGGCGACTAATTACCTATCGACCGCCATTTAGGTCAATGCGCTTCGAATAAATAGAACCGACGCGACGTAAAGTTCATTTCGCACAATGCATCAATATTAATTGTAATTTGAGAAACGACATGTTTAGCCGTTGAACATTTGGTTTGATTTCGTTTGATATAATTGTGTCAATTTGTCATGTAACTTGAAGCTACGTGATACAACTTCACACGTCCACTTTTTGAATAAGAATAAAGATAACAAAGTCCTTCGTTTTTATTTTACACTTTCAAATGTTGTAATGCTTTAATATAATAAGGCCAAAAAACTGTTCCATTATTTTTTTTGTATTTAATTCAATGATAATATGCAGTGTCAGTAAACAAAAACCAATTACAGGTTAACGTAGCGAATTGTTGTAAATCACATCTCGTTTTAGCGTTGATAGCCACAATTACAAACAATGGTTGTTGCTTCTAAACAAAGGGTAAAGAAAATCAACAATAGTGGTGCGAATGTTACGTTGTGTTACAATAATGGTATCGATTATAATTTGCGTGCGATCCGGCCCGCGATACGGGCGGAGGCGACACGTAAGCGACAGGCGTTCGCAATCGGCGTCGCGATCGGCGCTTGCGCAGCTCGCCGCACAATGCTATCGTGGCGCTGTAATCGCGGACATGCCCCCTCGCGCCATTACGATTGGTGCGCTCGATGTGTACACACCTATTTATGGGAGCGTGGATTAACTATTTTTAGCGGGAATCTTAATTTTGCTTTCGACTGTTCAGTGTTTTAATTACCTACTTGGCTTTTCTTATCTTTATAAAATTGACTGGAGTATTCCATGGAATATAAAACTTTTCGATTACGTATCTAGAAATGAAAGTTACTTTATTGATTTTTCAAGGCTTTGAGTGCAAGCACATATAAATTTAGGTATTTTCGTCAGACTTAATTTTAGTATTTTAATGTAAATACGAGTACAAGCAAAGTCAATCAAGCCTAAATGTTATTGATTTGCATATAATTTAGGAACTTTAGCAAGGGATATGTTAGAGCCTTGGTTGATATGTAAGATGAATAGGGCAACACAAACCATAAAGGATGAGAATTTTGAAACTAAAATAAAAACTACCAAAAATTGTGAAGGGGATAACTGCATGGGGATAACCTATATTTCATAATTTAATGTGCTACCTATGTTTCCCCAAATAAGTTTTTCTGTTCATTATTTTATAAATTCAATTTGAAATCAAGCCAAATAAAATAGCGACCATAATAACGATTCCTATTAACGTAACAACTGTCTATTGCTACTTTTTTGCTACCAGTATAATATGTAAATACCAAACAGGTACAGTTGACATAAAAGTATGTAAAAGCATGGGATTGCGAAGTGGAATCTTATTCCCATGGCTCATTTTCTACTTAACATTCGTAATTCAAGCGCTATAAAGTGAAGTTCACCGTTTTTATAGGTACAGTACAAGGCGTAAGCGGTAGCGATAACATTAATAAAAAATATGACTCTATGATGTCTTTTAAATAAAAAATATTTAAATTTATATAACCTTAGGGAGAAAGGTAAGGAGAAATAGCTATTTCAAATATCTGTTTTTTATTTTGGAAACTTAATTTAAATTACAGAAAAATTATGAAGAGAATTTTGATTCAAGATAACGGGTGGCCCATAAGTAATTTGAAACGTAAAAAAAAATAAAAAACTAATTTCATTATGAAAAATGTTTTTATTTTGTATAAAATCGGAAATGCTTTTTTGAAGATCTAAATGTAATCCTGCAGCACACGTGTAAAAGCTACATCTATAAATAACGTGTTATTCTCTGATGAGGCTCACTTCCACATCAACGGCCATTGTCGCTACTGGAGTTGCAAATTTGAGTAGGCTTGATATGATACATGAACTTATGTGTATCTGATTTATGTTCGATTGAAATTGTTAAAAATAACTGAACCCTGATTACATACTAAATTGGAACAACATAAACATCTTTTTAATACGTATTTTTTTCAGATTCACCCATATTTATATTTTGCCCATTTTTTCTTTATGTCAAAATATCGTAAATTAATCTAATTACACGCGAGTTAAATCCGTAAAAGTTGTTTTATTTATATCGTAAATTAGTTTTTTTTTTTGATAAATTACACCTTAAATCATTGGGGAAGCACTACGGATAGTTTTCCCACAAAAACGGGAGATGCTGTCACCTGCAAAGGCATTATCCTGAGTACAGCGGCAAGCGAAACTGTCTCTAGGCCCAAGAAGGCAGCGATTAATAAACGCGGCCGTGTCAATAAAAGTCACCGTTCGACCATACACATGTCCCTCCCTCGCCAGCAGGTGTACAGCATAGGATGTTGGGACAGGGCTGACAATTCATATATTTTGAAATGATGTATTTTTCTCTTGTAAAATGTTAGGTTTAAAATCTACGGCGGAGAGAAAAATAAAGCACGTTTTTTAATAATCCATTTCCCTTTTTTAGCTTCAGGACGTATTAAATTAATTTACCTTGAACCAATGACATAAAAAATAACATCTTAGCCTTGAACGGGTAAAAACAACGACATCCATAGAGGCTACCTATGGAGTGATGCTATTCTACTCTGCTGGCATCACATTAATTACCTATTAATGTACAATAACATCTGGGGAACACATAGACTGCAAGTGTGAAGAAAAACTATCAATATACTTCAATACCTACATTAAAAGTCATCGCAATATCAGAAACCGTCAAACTTTCTTACTCGAATAACGAAAGGCATTTCAAATGCGATTATTCATTCAGGCATTTTTCGCGAAGCATATTCGGAATACCAAGAAAGTACAGCCGGCTTAACCCGCACTTTTCACTGCAAGAATTCGACAAAAAGTTGAAAACCCACCGCGATGACAGCCCTAACACGAACACGTAGTACTATGTAAATTTCTCCGCCCGCAGACGGATCCTGTCAACATTTTCATAGCGCAATATCGAAGTTGCCGCAAGTAGTGACTTAAACACCGCTCTACTTTCATTAAAAATGAATAAATTAATCTGAGCCTTTGCACGCCGCAAATTATTATAAACGTGGACCGGCAGATGTTGCGATGAACCTGGTTTGTGTTTTAGTAAGAACAATGAGATTGTTTGTATTAGAAAATTCAATAATTTAGTATAGTATTTTTATCACACTTACGCAGGTGTGTCGTGACTTTTTTGTGTTGATATAGATGCACATTTTCTGCATAGATGTTCAATAAGTGCTTATCGATGATTATATGAATCAATGATGCGCTTTTTCTATGCGTATTCTTTTAAATTACTATAGAACTAAGGGCCTATACAAATAGCAAACGATTCAACGTTTCTATCGAACGAAATGTCAATTTTTGACTACTACTCATACATATGACAAAACTGTCGCCTCATACATTAGGCCGTTTCATACATTATATTACGTTCGGCGCATTTAATTGGCCACTTGTTTAGGCCCTCTGGAATGACAAGAATTTGTTTCTGAATTTCTCATGTTCTACTAAAGATCCTATAAAGTTTAATACATTAATCGAGAAGTTTGACATAAGTTATGAGCAGTATTGTTTTTGTATTCAAAGCGTAATAGTACAGCCTAGCCAGAACAGCCAAATAGATAAAAACATACGCCCCGCTGGTTGGATGTAGGGGCCATTCGTAAGTTCTGTCAAAAGTTTTTAAAGGTGTTTTTAATGAAGTTGAAGTTGTTAATGAAGTTGTAAACGTTAAAGAAAACTTTACTAAAAATCTCTTCAACGACTGTTTTCACGAAAATGTACATAATACCATCTAACATGTATCAAAAACAAAACGAGTATCACAAGAAGTGGTAAAATGTAAGCTTCAAAGACTATCAAAAATATTAAAAAGTAAACAGAATATATACCTACCTATCAAAAAGTATTATAAAATTGTCAGTCAGAAACAAAAGTCGTAAGTACTAATTTAAGAAAAATGCAACTATTATTTTTTCAGTTTAGATCTAATTGCGGACTGAAAAAACTATACGTAACCTTCACAATTAATTTATCAGTAAAATAGTATACGATAGCATATAAATAAAAGCTCCTAATAAAGCATAATTGAAGTACGAAGTGATTACCTATTATTATTATATACCTATTGTATACGCATTGTGTGTTAAAGGGATTAATGAACCAGAACAGTATAAATTATTTAAGCTCGCAGAGTGGCAAAGTGCTATCTCGATAACCAACGGAGTGTAAATTTATGTCAAACACAACTACATCGTATATTAATTCATGGATTCAATATACCTACTAGGATTCTAAATTTCCTCTGGAAATATGCGTACAAAAATATTATTTTATTAAATTAAAATTAAAGCAAGTACTGATACAGAAATGATACTGTAATGTTGACGATTTCTTAATGGAATAATCTTGACCGTAGATAATTTATTTTATTAATTATTGGATTATTATTGTTTTAACATTCACATACATACATCTTTTGTAACAAAAATAAAGACATAATTAACTATAATTTTATACACCTACTAAGGCAGAACATGTCGAGCAACAATGTTTAACAAAAGATCTATCCTGTACACATTTACCAAAAAATAAATATCTTTTATGTTTTTATATGTTACAAATATGTATGATAACAGGTTAATTAATTTTTTTATTTAAATCTAAAGACAATTTTTAGATATAAAATGCTTGGTAACAAAGTGAGTAAAGCAGTAACGTTTTGATAGAAGTCAATGTGATGAATTTAATAGTATAGAAAAAAAGCTTTCAAAGCGGCAGACGAAAGAAGCGGCTATTAACTCATCGCGAATACGATTGAAAATTGTTTTGCATTGCTGATAAAGAAAGTTCATAACATATTTCCACAAGCGTACTCAAGTGGCGAATCGATTGCGCCGAACATTTAACGAAAAGAATATAATGTATGGATCTGACGTATTACTAAGAAAACTTTATGGCGACCGTCGTGTCAAATGTATGATCAAAAATTGTCATTTCGTTCGATAGAAACTTTGTATGGTTTGCCACTTGTCTAGGCCCTCTGGAACACGTGACTTTCCTGGATGGTAATGCTCATTGCCTCAAAACACTTGCAGAACTATTCTCATAATTATTCCATTTTACAGGGTTCTGGAATCTTATTCAGTGATAGAAATACATTACTATGTAAAGATTTTATTTGACTGTGATCTACTATATTTGTGCTATTGAGCTGCACCTGCTAGACGGGTAGTTCTTGTAACTGTTATACTGGAAAAATTACAATTATTATATCAGTGAATATCGAATGAGCCCCTAACATAGGCAAATTTATTTGTATTTTTACTTTCTCGTATACGTAGTATAGAGGAAGTCTTGTAATTGTCAAAAAAATTAAACCTCGAGATTTTGACGGATTTACACGTTTTGACTCAGGGAGGTCCCTGAGTCCAGAAATACCGATTTTGGAATTATGTATGTGTGTGTGTATGTGTCTGTGCGTTAGCACGATAACTCGAGTAGGTATGCTTTTACTTATTGCAACCATTTTTAACATGCATGTATGACATCAAAATATAAGGTTTCTATCAACTTTTGAGTCATTTCCAGTATACGAAAAATTAAAGGGGGGACCTCTCCCGATTTTCTTTTATTTATTAATTACTGCATATAAGATAACTTAGTTGGTTAGGTAGTAATTTAGTACATTAAATTCAAAATTAAACAATATCCAATACTTTACTCTACGACTTGTTAACGAAACACCAATACACCTACATTTCTCACCCCAATCCCGATAGCCAGAAGGAAAACGGAGCTACCAGCGTTATATATTGCAGCTCGTTTGTTTCTAAACAAGCCGTTTTCTGATAATATCGAGCATAGAACAGGGAGTTCAGTAATTGAACTAACGCCACTCAAACGTATCCGGATAACACAGCTACGTCAATATGTCAGCTAGGCGCGCGGCTAGGTGTTTAACGATGCAATAATTTGCATAGGGGGCCAACGGAGACGCGATCTATTCTCACGTCTGTCACCAGTTTCCTTTAAAGGTTGCACTCCAAACTTGATATGAAACGCGACAGGTTGCTTAAAAATATAGGTACGTCGAAAATTTTTGAGGTAGTTTTCGTCCTAGAAGTGTAGGTAGTCGTTATTTCACTTTATTTCTAATGTATGACTGTTTCTAGGCTAACACCATTTTTTGAAACATTATTTTGATGATATTTTTATTTGCATTGATTTTAAATGCGTGAAAAATGATTACGGCCAATATCTGTTTCACAACCCAGTTGAATGAGCACTTGATTGAGCAGTCATCCGAACAGCGAAAGATGTAGGTAATTTGGAAATCTTCAAATTTTTAATTTGTTCAAATTTTCTACTAATTATCCAGCCCTTACATAGGTAATAAACATACGTAGGTAATATTTTTTTTAAAACAGATCACCTGACTACTTCACCAAGACAGTTTCTGAATTTGAAAACAAGTAGGTTCTAAAATGACATTTATTTTACGATTCCTTTACTAGATCACGTTTAAAAATTATCCTTTCAGATTTTACAACTTTACTAGTTAAGTACCAACCTACTATATACTATATACGTATGACTGAGAAAACTCTATGGCGACCGTGTGTCAAATGCGGAATCTCTATTAATTCTTCTTTTTTTAAGCTTTTTTGTTGGCAGACAGGCATACGATCTGCCTGGTGGTACCTGATACCATGGTGATACCATGATAAACATATTATTTATTTAACTTGGGAAGTGATAATATTATAATAGGTTGGGGAAAAAGTTTCTTCGCATTTTTTAGGAAAATTCAAAACATTTTTTAATATAGTTTATTTACATTTAACTAAAGTATGTAGGTACCATTTTGTTCGATAACTTTTTGCCATCTTGTAGGTAGGGACATGATCCCATTGCTATAGAAATTTTGGGACTTCTGGTCAAAATACCGCGACAAGTGGTTTTGGCAGTCCTCTCGTGATATTAACCTGACACTGCCTAAAGAATTCTGAAGAGACCGAAACAGGTGGAAATCTGAAGGTGCAAGGTCAGGACTATACGGCGGATGCATTAACACCTCCCAGCCAAACTCTCTAAATTTTTGCTGAGTGGCTTAAGATGTGTGAGGTCTAGCGTTATCATGATGAAAAACCACACCCCTTCTGTTGATTAATTCCGGCCGCTTTCTCTCAACTTCTTGCTTTAATCTCATCAGTTGTTCGCAGTAGAGTTCAGAATCGATGGTCCTGCCTGGTGGTAACAGCTCATAATGAATAATGCCCTTCCAATCCCACCACACACACAGCATCACCTTGTTGCGAGTTAACCCGGGTTTCGCCACAGTCTGTGAAGCCTGACCGGCCTTTGACCACGACCTTTTTTGCACGTTCTTGTCGTACGTGATCCACTTTTCATCACCAGTTATCAGCTTCTTCAAAAATGGTTCGGTTTCATTACGTCGTAATAAAGAATCACAAATGAGTACACGGTTCATTAGGTTTCTTTCAGTGAGCTCGTGAGGTACCCAAATGTCGAGCTTTTTTGTGTACCCAGTTTTTTTCAAATGCGCCAAAACTGTTTTGTGGTCAATTCCCAGTTCTTCAGCTACGTCGTAACTACTGACATGCCGATCTTGCTCCACTTTTTCAAAAATGGCATCCATTTTATCTGTAATAGGGCGACCAGAGCGACGTGCATCTTTGACATCAAAATTTCCGGATTGAAAACGCTTAAACCAAATTTGTGCTACTCTCACAGACACTGCACTAGGTCCATAAACATCGCAAATTTTTATCGCGGCTTGCGTTGCATTTTTACCTTTTTTGTAGTAAAATTTTAAAATGTATCGAATTTCTTCATTAGATTCACTCATCTTGGCGGTACGAAAAACAAATGAAAATCACACATTTTCCTAATTTGAATTTGGAATTATGTTCTTTAAAATTTAAACTTTCAATGATACCAAAACCAGCCAGATACAAATAGTATAGCCAAAGAGATTTTATTACAAGTTTATACATACTATAATGCGAAAAGACTTTTTCCTCAACCTAATATATGATTTTCCTTTTGAATTAAGCAAGATTTTCTGAAAAGGAAATTGACTTATTTTCAAATACTTGTCATCATAACAGCCTTTATAATTCCACTCACTGCTGGGATGCAAGGCCTCTCCTTGTTATCGAAGGAGGTTTAAGCGCTTGCCGAATGCATATTGGTGGACGGAGTATAAAGTGATGAATACACTTTTGCTTCGTTAGTCGCCTTCTACGACACCCATTGGATGATATGGGGTAATATGCTATTCTACTCTGCCGGCATCACATTGCTTTTCTCAAAAGCAATGTGATGACTCATACTTTCTATTAAAAATTTGAGCAGACTAATTTGAATATTATGTAATACGCTTCTCATTAATTAACTTCTATATTTTTGCAGTACACCGATGGATGACTTTAAGAGCCTTTCTACTGCAAATTAATGGTTCAAAGCCTCATAGACCAAGACAGCTTTTTCAAGCAGCTTTATTGCCCATTGTGTATCCAATTACCCAACCCTTAGCTCCTAATAAAACCTATTAGCAAATGTCATCTTACCACTAACAGCTCCTTCATACGCTGTTAAACAGCTCTAACGGTTACCTGAAAAATGTAAAGATATCTCTTTATTATTCAGTTTACAATCACGCGAGTGTGAACGAGAAACGCGTAAAAAACAAACACGTGATAATTGAAAAACGTACGGAATCAATTAAGGAGTTGTGCACTAAGTGTAAAATCGGGCTCATTCAATGTTCGCCGGCTCCGTAAGCCGGGCGCACAATCTGACATTTATGAGTGCCATAAAAACGCTCAAGTAGTGACTTTTACTACTTGTTTAGTGAACATAAATGTCTTTGCCTTCCCCGCTCAACGTCGTCCGTATTTAAAAGCGCACAGTTTCGTGCACAGTTTTGCTCCTTTTGCCCCTTTTTATTTACTGTTACTGTACTGTTATGCAACTGTATAATGCTTTGGTTACTTTTCAGGGACAATTTATCGTCGTCGTCTTTTGTCTTTATTTTAGTGCTGTGAGAACATGTTTGTTCGAGTTTTGTTCTGTGAATATTTTTGAATTGTAACAAGTGACAAATTGCATTTACATTTGCTGTCTAGACATTTATCATCGAAAATATTTAGTTTTCATCGTTTTCTTTCGAAATACCAAAAACATTATTCTGGCTATTAAATACGTATAATGTAGGAAAATGTTAACGGTGTTGTTTTATTCCGTATTAAAATGTCATCGCTATTAATTTTAAATCAAAATACAATTTTAACGACCGGCACGACATAAAGCCGAATGTTATTGTTTACAACAGCTATAAAATTAATTAGACTATTGTATCAACAGTATTATTATTCTACGTATGATATCAAACGATTAAAATGTAATACAAAATTATGTTTTCTTTAATGTGTTATTTCCGATAACTGTTTTCTGTGATGAAATCTAAGTATGGCTTTTCCCCAACAACGCTCGTATAAATAGCTTCAATTTCAATCACGATCATTACTCAAAGGCCCCAATTACAGGTTTTGGCGAATGCTGTTGCGTTTGTTAAGCGCTGGTGGCCATCAACCCAATTCGTAGTTGATAAGTATTCAACCATCGTCCGATTGTAGGTACTAACACTTGAACTCAGGCCACCCACAGGCGTATACTTTGCCTACATACCAGGTGGTTGGTCTGACTAAGAATAATAATGTTGCACCTATGCGTGAAGGCCACATGGACAATAGAAACTGTTGATTGCTTTTTGTCCTTTCTAGTGTGTGACGTTGGTGCTCAGGTGAGATTCCTGGTTGCGTAAAAATAGCACAGCACGTTCCATGATGTTGGCAGCATAGGAATGTGATTTCAAAAGTGTTTGTTTAGAGTCAATTTTGGAATGTAGGTACCTACCTAATAATCTTATAAGAGACATACTTGCAATCAAACGTGTGTCATTTCTAAAAGTGTAGAACCACATAACGCTAGGATTAGAACTCAATTTTGTGTTTTGTTCCATGAATCAATATGAGAAGAATACAATATAACTGCTGAGTTTCTTTTACCAGATTTTCTTAAGCTTTTGGGCAGACTTGCTAATGGATGATTTGGAACTGACGATTCAATAGCGTACACATATTATGTGTCTTATGTTACATGTGTTAAGTAATGTAAATAGTAATATTATTTTGAAAGCTATTACATGTAAACTATATCCATAAAAAATGGATTTCATGAATAAACAAGGGAAAAGGCACTGTATAATTCCAGTTATCAAAGAAAATAATCGATTACTTCGTATCAAGACATTATGTTATGCACATTACACATTGCAACAAAATTATAAATTATTACATTCTTATTTATAAATGTTGATAAGAATCCAATACTAGAAGTTGAATTTCTAGCCATCAAGCTATCATTGTAATCCATCACATAACCACGTGCATTTATTTTATGAGCTCCGTGTTTATTAACATTATTTATGACTTTAGTTGTATCATCAGTAATTCTGCAGGTGCCCATTCGTATTACTAAGCCATTGCTACTGCTTAAACAATTTGTCAATACATTCCTCGCAGTATTTAATTATTTCATGGCAGTTGACACTGTCAGTAATTTGACAAATGCGAATTCTTCAAGAGCATCAAAGAAGCGTGAACTTTTTGTTATATTATTTTTTTAATCTCCTTTAAAATTATGATGACCTTTTCTCAACTTATCATCTGTACCAGTTACAGCTACCCTGCTTGCTATTCTTTCCATCACTTGTTTAGTTCCCACTCCAAAAGAAAGTCCTTCTGCATACCATAGTAATGTATACGACCGCCAAGCGATGCCTTGTTTTCGCTACAAATTAGACAATTAGGAGTCGGCCTGTGATGCTAAATCTATTCAATTAAACCTGAGTCCGCACCGGTCACCTACCGCGTTGATTTTTTAATCGTATGTATGCAACGTGCGAATCGCGGAGCCATTTCGCATATCAATGCGTCGGACAAATTGATGAAAAAAGTTGGCAGCGCGTGTCGAACAGAAGTCATGCGAAGTGACGAGCTGGTTTCAAACAATTATTTAGTTTGATGTGACAGCCGGATAATTGGTATTATAATTTAATGTTTATCAAAATTAACACTTACTGTACATAATAATATGATAAATAACTTAGGGATTAGATTTTCATAATTGAACGAGTATAACAAGCTTAAGACGTTATTGGTTTCAAATTTAAACGGAAATAAGATTTAATTACGATGAATATTTAATTTTATATAAAATAAAATTAACTTTATTATCAGATTAATAATTTATGCATTTTAAAAGGCTAATATTTATCCTACTGTAGGTACCTACCAAACAATAACATAATTGGTGTTGGTATCTGTATTTGTTTTTCACTATCCTTCAATAAGCATATACATTATTTTTACACCTCAGCACACAGTAACAAACTATTACAACTCTTAAAAATACAAATGCTCTTCCTAGAGTTTTTTCTTGTTTTAGGGTCGTCTCACATTGGGCGTGCCGGACGCCCAGTAAAGCATGAACCGTATCGTGATTGACTGACATATCAATGTGTATCTGTTGATGTGTCCAAGTAAGATTGTTTTTTGAATCTAATTAGTCCGTAGTTGATGTGACTTTGAATAATTACACTCTAGCAATCATTAAATGAATAATGCCGTATGCTAATTTAAGATTTAAGAGGAAACACAAGGCCCGTTTTTCCATACAAACGTAGTCCCCTGTTTCCTCCCTGGATAATGCCGGTAGAGTTATAATTTTTTTCCTGAATATCTATGGCCCCTATTAACATGTCCCTATGTTTTCGTTTTTTTCATAAATTAACTATTAAAAGATATATGAACGTTCAAAAACCTAAAAAAATAGCCAAATTTTCCTTTGTGTTCAAACATCCAGGAAACAAATTCGACTAAATTATATTAAAAAATTAAAACATAGGAACACAGCTCAAGCCTTTGTTATTTTTTTTATGAAAAAAGTACTTAAATCGGTTAAGTTTTGGAGGAGAAATCAGGGGACTACGAATAGTTGATTTTCTGTTCTTTTAATAGGTATTTTCAGTCCAAGCTGCCGTTGTCTCTATCGCGCTCTGCGGGGGGAGGCTTGAGGTTAGGGAGACGCAGACTAACACGTATACACTCATGACGTGACATGTAGTCGATAATTTTATCGATTTAACCTAGTGTTGTTCATCGATATCGATATTTCTAGATAAATATTTTGCGTGCAGTGTATTTAACACATTATGATGTTCGATTGTTAGCTCAACTGCGCAGATGCTACTGCTCAAATTAACTTTACTGCCTCTTTGGCAACTTAGAATTATCACGCGGCCTTCCGCCACTGCGAAAACGAATCCCATCGCCCCCACTATGGGTTCCGTTCGCCTTCCGCGTTCATACCCTGCCCGCCTAGCATGACCACCGAAACACGATATGATATAGCCATTTATCGCTATGAACTGTCTTATATAATAGGACTAGCTGTGCCCACGACTTCGTCCGCGTGGATTTCCCATTTTCGCAACATTTTTCATTGATGCTCAACTCCTATTAGTCGTAGAGTGATGCTATGGAGGTATATAGGCCTATATCAGGGTTTCCCATACTGCGCGTCGCGATGCCCTGGCACCCCAGGGCTCGCGGTTCTATCCCGGGGGCGGGCGTAGTGAGACGATCCACATAGAATGGCTGTCTAGCTGCTATGCGAGCTAGTCGATAGAAAATGAATGTAGAAAAAAGAAATGAAAGTCGCGATTTCAAAAGTTGAGCCCGGATCGACTGCCTAGGGCGGGCGAAAAAATATTTTTCGGACAGTTTCATAAAATCTATGGCACGGAACCCTTCGTTCACGCGTCCCACTCCTTCTAGGCGGTTTTTTTTTTACTATTTTTACAGGATGTCTCTGATGACCTTCTTTGAGTCACCAGGGCTTTTAGTAAAAGAGAGGACCTCGGTGGGTCCTCAAGCTTTAAGGTCGAATCACTCCAGAGAGGATTCCTGACCGGTGAGCATCTCCCTCGGAGGAGTCTCTGAACCTATTAGAGTTTCTAAGGCGTCCGAATCTGACGGGATCAGTAGTTCCTAAGATAAGCGCGTTCAACCAAACAAAAAACAACTCAGTATAGATGCGTGCGTAGTACTTGATCATTATTTAGCTGCGGAGTTATGTTAAAACTATGATATCTCTGAAGATATTCATTGAAATCTAATGATGTGAAGAACAATTTTGTACAAAATTAAATACTTGTGATGAATAATGTATTTATTTTGATAAGGAATAATATTATGTTTACAAAAATACCTTCGCATCTAATGCAATAATTAGAACAAATTTTACTAACAAAAATAGGTTATAGCGAGTCAGCCTTAAGAGATAGATAAATGCTGTCTGAAACTTTTTTTTAGAACTTTTAACGGAGAATAATTCTGTGATACAGAATTTTTGCGTAACTTTAACCGTTTACGCAGCGCACGCAAAGAAAACTCTAAAAATCAAAATTTATTATTTTCCGTTTATTTCAAACTATGCTTTTTCTTAAGATATTCATTAAAATCAAATGAAGTCCTAGACAATTTTATGCAAAATTAATTACTTGTGATAAATAATGTATTTATTTTAATAAGGAATAATATCATGCATACGAAAACACCATCGCAGATAATGCATTATTTTAGAACAAATTTGTTTACCAAAAAGAAAGGTTATAGTGAGCCATCCTTAAAAGATAGACATATGCTGTAGCGGACTTTTTTTTTGAAAATTTAATGGAAAACAATTCCGTCATACATGATTTTTACGTAACTTTAACCGTTTACGCAGCGCACTTAGTGAAAGCGTTGAAAAGAAATATTTTTCTCCCGTTTTTGCAACATTCTTCATTGATTCATTGGACGTACCGTGATGTTATATAGCCTATAGCCTTCCTAGATAAATGAACTATCCAACGGAAAAAGAATTTTTCAATTTGAGTCAGTAGTTGCTGAGATCTTAGGGTTCAACCAAACAAACAAACTCTTCAGCTTTATTATTAGTATAGATTAGTATAGATAATGGAATAGGATATAACAGTCGCCTTGAAATTTTATACAAGCTGCGAACACTCATGTTCGCAGTTTCGATAAAATTTCAAGTTGGCGGTTATATCCAATGATTTTTGACAGTTTAAAGCGATAAATGGCTATATCATATCGTGTTTCGGTGTTCATGCTAGGCGGGCTGGTCTATCTAGGAAAGCGCGATATAAAACATTGAAGTAATACATTATAAGGTAATACAATAATTACACGAAACAAATACTCCGTAATCGCCAAAATCAACTTGTCGACTGCAAGGCAGAGTAACGAAAGTCTCTGGGAGCGTGCCGGCCGAGCGCAGGCGGACGCGGCGCCACGCAAACATTGACAGTCACACTCACACATTGATAGCTCGCGCGACCGGGCACTGCGCGACAGCAATAGATTTTACAAATACCTATTTTTCATTTCTCTAGCCCGTGGTGTTTCCTCTTAACGTCTTAGCGACTACAGATATAAGACGACAACAAAGTATGAAGTCATAAAGTTCAGCTAAATTTACCTCCATTTCAAATATTGTAAATCATCACACGAAGGACGAAGCTCATAATCAGAAAAACTGAGCCCCGGAGCTCGCACGCAACACTAATTAACGTGAAAGCGAAAATCCCCAAGGAATAGATAATTTTATTCCTGGAGTATGTATTCGTAATAATTCTCCATGTAGATACGTAAAGATGTGATTGGCCAGATCTCTATAACTTCAAAAATATCAGTGGATATTTACAAACGTAATACCTCACGTTTAACTAGTATGCATCAGCCGTAATAAACTCTGCGTCTGATTTAAGGTGTTTTATACATGGGGCGTGCCGAACGCGCGGCGAAGCGTGAACGTGCGTCGATTGACGCTGATCTATAGTTGAGCGGAGTGCACATTGACGATTTATTGCGTCTGTAATCTATTTCGCCCGCGGCTGTTTTAGGCCAGTCGCCTAAAGAGATCGATGTACTTACATTTATGCAAAACAAATTTTACCGTTATTTGTAATTCAAGCGCTCTGCATCTTTGATACTAAGGTTTATAAATCGTGAATTAAAAGCAATTGTAACTAGACACAGCCCATATTATACTTACGAATTCGGAGGATGAATCGTAATTTTCTAAATTGATTTTTTTCAAGTATATTCAAGTATATTTTTCTAAAATATACTTGAATATCTTAATATCGCAATCATTAAACAGAGCAATATCAAATATTTTACTGACCCTAAAAACAGAAATACCTATTGCAAACATTTGTTGTCTTAAACGACAGGAGTAGTCCCGGGAAATAGCGAAAGCCTCCTTACCCTCCCCCATAAGCCATATCTAGCCTGTAATTAGTTAGATAACATTATCAGTTGCACGCAGACACTGACCGGTGACTATTTATCAAGGCGTTCCAATAGACACGGCTAATTGTGCAGTCAAATTAGCAATTCATATATTTCATTTGCACGGAAGCTGAACGGTTTTGCGTTTATGACGATACATTTTTCAAGCAGAAATATGTTTGTTTTGTATGTAATTTGACGGAAGAGTATCTTGCTACTAATGTCTGCGAAATAAAAAGAAAATTTTGGGACATTAATTACTTAATAGAATTATGTACTCACTACGACAATATATGCTTACAGAGACTGGACTAAATTTTTTGGTAATTTAATCTCAAGTAATAAACTTTCCTCATTTATATTGACACTTGCTTCTGTTCGCGACTTTTTCTGCGCAGAATTGGTATAATTATAGCGTATATTATTGTAGAGTTTCATTAAAATCCATTCAATAGTTTTTGCGTGAAAGAGTAACAAACACCTACACATACACTTATACAAACTTTTGCATTTATAATTTTAGTAGGATAGCGGTTAACATCTGTGCGGTTAACAAAAGCTCCAGACACTGAAAATTCGTAGTTTAGTAGTAAAACTATCTCGTCGGTCTAGGCTAGTGGTTCTACCACCATAATCAGATCGTGAGCGCCAGTATTCTATCTCTAGGAGGACAAATTTGTGCTTAATTAGGTTTTGATAGGGTTTGATTTAAGTCAGCTCGGCAACCTACCACTATAGTACCAGCGATAGTGTTAATAGCATTTTCCCAGTCCCTCAATGGTTGAGGTTTCGGGTTAAGCCCGTTTTCTATATCGGCTTCATCATCACCGTCATAGATATAACGAAATAATTACCATTAATAAAAAAAATCACTGCCAAATGATATTCCTACTACAACAGATACGCAATATTTTGATATATACGTTAATTCTCATCCAGCTATTTGTGTTTTCGGTCCATGCTTTAAAGGATATTGGTATAGGTAAAAAACGACCAGGATGTTCCTATACATGATGTATATATTAATAGCGTTTTGACACAGATAAATTATATGCTTGTAGCTTGTATAATAATGCAAGAATAAAAGCTTCTTTCTCGCATCATTAACGGTTAAGCAAATTACTATCACAGTGTATTACAAGCCTTTGTACGTCGGGCGAGTCCAGCAGACGATTTGGACCAATTCCGACTACGCACTGGTTTAAATGTTAATCGGCAAGTGTCGAAATTATTAATTACGCAAACGTCACGGGAACGTTACGCATGCAGATTGGTGCGCTAACGAACAATCTAATATTCATAGCGGATTTAGATTTCGCGTTGCAGCGTTTATAGTTGGGATCGTATACGTATCTACCGCAATTCCAGTGCAGTTATTGCTTCTCATTCAAAATTCATATTAATTGGAATTTTCGTGGCCATAACTCAACGGTCAACTATCTCAATCAAAAACAAAAAGCCGGCAAAGGGCAAGTCTCACTCGAGGACGAACAAATACAAGCTTGACATTTTAAATAAAACTATATGATAATAACGTGACCGCGATATTACTACCTATTTTAGGAATTTTCCTTAAACTTGCACTGTAAGACCTTTCTTCTAGCAAAATGTCATGGTTTTTTAGGTCAACACCGTCCTATACCCAATCCCATCAAAAAAATATTGAGGAGTCCGGGTGAAGCTCGCTTCCACCTGCAATCTAATCATCATGCTTGATTATACATATAAGATGAAAGTCCAATTTCATCGCATATGATATCATAGTTGTGAGCTTTCGCCAGTTTTAATTATTATAAAAGCATTTCATCATCATAAATATTGTAAGGGAAGCCGTCTTAAATTACATTTCTTTTGTTATAAGTTTAATTATTACTCTTTATTTTAATATATTATTATGATTAATTATTATTATGACTTGAACATGTGAGTTATGACCAAAGCAAAACTACAAAAAACTGTAAAAGGAGGAAAAAACTTAATTGTTGAGTTTCTTGCCGGTTCTTCTCAGAACGAATAAATATGAATAAAGAAATTTCGACTTTTGATTGCTATCTTGATGTTATGTTAACCCACAGAAATAGTGTGTTAACTATATTTGTAGTCTGTAAACGTTATTACGTTTCTTATTGCAAATTGTGACTCCGAAACCCTCTGACACAAAGGCACAAAGTAGCCCCGTAGAGATTAAACCTGGGACTCTAGATTTGATAGCGGATGAACCACCAGGACCATCGCAAGCGGTCCCTCCTCGGCGGTCCTTCTTTCCTTCTCCATCTTCCCTTAAAATGCCGGAATGTAATCAGAATATTTGTTTTAGCACCAGACTTAGCGAGAGCTATCTAGGCTTTGATTGGTGTTAGGACTTTAAAAAGTGCTAATGCCAACGTTTACGAACGAACACGTGATCCGTCCATTTAACAACCCTGGGGCATTCAAAAAAGGCGTGAAGAAGCACCTTGCAGGTCGGCAAGGTAAAGTGTGGCTTGTGAGGTCCTTAAATTATCTCCCGCACTAGCTGCACATGGGCTCCAGTTCTGCTCACCATGCTGCGTTTGCTAAAACATAACGAACCCCTGTTTAATCTTATAGTCTCAACTGAATTTAAGTGCAACCAATGCTATTTTTGTACAATTAAATATGAACAGCGCACTGAATAGCCAATGTACCCACGTGCTTAAAGCTAATTTAAATTTTACACACATAACTGCTTTTGACATTTTAATGGACATAATATCAAATTCTGCTGCATACAACATAAATCCTGCGGTGTCTTTCAACTTAACATGTAATGACACAATTAACACATCTGACACAGTGGTCAAGGTTGAATGCAGCAAAAATAAAATTAAAAAATATTTAAAAATAAATAAATTTATTAGAAAGAACAAGTCATTAATTAAGAAACATAACTATTTTCATAAAAATTTGAAATATAGTAAAGAACGTATAATGTTATTAAATAAACTAGAACTATATTCTAATGAAATTAAGCAAAATCAAGAAATATATGACAGCAATATAATGTTATTAAATAAGAAAATTAGTTTGCTACAGGAATCTTTAACTACCTTATCAAACAAATATAATGTATCAAAAAGAGGTATGAGGGACCACACATTGACACTAAATCACCTTATGAACAACCCAAAATTTGAGGAATCTTGTGATTTAAAAAATTGTTCCACAGCTCCTGGCCTGATTGCTCTGGATCAACTTGAATGGTCTATGTCGGTGTGTGAGCCATCTATCTCTGAACAACTCAGTCAATCTATTATGAGCACAATTGAAAACAGTTCCTCAGTAAAAATAAAAGACAATTATGTAATATTTAGTGATGAAGTTGGAAAGGATTTGGGCCTATTATTAATGAATCAGCTGGGGCAAAATGTGATAAATTACTGTATGCCAGGTTTATGTTATGATGATATTATAGACAAGGTTACAAAATACAAGTTCAAAAGTAATGATAACTTAATTTTATTTATAGGAAATAGGGATAATGTAAACAAAAGATCATTACTAAAATATTATGACTACCTACTGAAATTAAATGTAAAAAGTATTGTAATGTTTACATTTCCTTATTGCGATAGTTTGCCACAGTCAGAAAATGAAATTAGATATAAATTAAACATACAATTAGATACTTTGTCATATTATGAAGACAAAATACATGTTTTTGACATTAATAAATTGACATGTAATAATCGTAACAAAAAATATTATTTGACAAGAGATAGAATTTTTCTATCAAATTATTTTAAAAAACAATTAGCAAAATTGCTAAGCTTTTCTATATCTACTTCAGCCAAGAATTTGGCTGTACGGACAGCTCCTATTGAGCAACCTTATTCTGACATTGCCTCTATTGGGCCATCACGGTGTGACAATGCCCCTATACAGCATTGTAGTTCTGACAGTGCTCCTTTTGAGCAAGTTAGTTATAATAATATAACAATTGCTCCTGTTGAGCAAATTAACTTTGACGCACAGATAAGCTCATCACAAAATCAATATTTAAATTAATTAGTAAGACAACAGAGGACACCTCTGGCAATAGCTCACTTAAAATAGTTCACCAAAATATTCAAGGCTTATCTGGAAAGGAACTAGAAATTTCTTTATTCTTACAGAGTCTAAATATACATGTAGTATGTCTCACAGAACATTGGCTAAAAAGAACTCAGTTATTAAATTGTATTGAAAGTTATAACATTGTAAGTGCATTCACTAGAGAATCTGCCATTAGAGGTGGTTCCTTAATTTTGTTACAGAACAATATTAAATATAGAGAACGTTCAGATGTGATTAAGCACTCAATTGAACGAATTATTGAAATTTCATGTGTGGAATTTGAGCAATTTATAATTGTATGTGTATACAGACCCCCTTCTGGAAACTATGATCTGTTTGAAACTACAATGGAAAATGTTCTAAATATTATTTGTAGCAATAACAAGAAGATAGTTGTCTGTGGGGACTTCAATTTAAATATTCTAGTACCAAGTCCATACACAAATAGGTTCATTAATTTATTTAGATCTTTTAATCTTTATTATGCTTTCTTTGAACCTACCAGAATCACCCCTACTACAGCTACTTGCTTGGATAACATTTTCTGTAATTGTAATATACTTGAAAAATCTATACTCAACTGTGTAAACTCAGATCATAGTGGACATAAAATCACTATTGAGCGCCGTAATGTTAATCTAGTAACAAAAATTACTTTTAGACCAATAACGGACAGTCGCATGAAGATTTTCGAAAATAATATTGAACATAGACTTCATTTTTTACAATATTGTGATGATTCAAATAAAATGTATAAAAATTTATTTAATCAAATAAATTTAGAATTTAATAGCATATTTAAACAAAAAACTGTTTCACTTAACTCAAAAAAGAAATTTAGTGATTGGGCTACCCCAGGCATATATGTTAGTAGAAGAAAATTATATGATTTATATTATGAAAAGTCTATGTCCACAGACCAGTCATTTATAAATTATGTCAGAAATTATTCTAAAATATTTAAAAGGGTTTGTAATGTTGCAAAAGCAAACTTCCTTAGTAATAAAATTAAAAATTCTGCTAATAAAATTAAGACCACCTGGAAAATTATAAACCAAGAAACTGGTAAAACGTCATTTAAAGATAGGTCTTTTGAAATTAATATTAATGGTAAAATGGTAAAAACGGATGAAGCAGTGGCAAATGCTATGGAGGCCTTTTTCTCAGACATTCCCATGAAAATCACTAGTAAACTGAATTCATCTACTGAATTTGCGGTTTCCTTTTTAGAATCTAGTGTTGATAAATGTGATATTTCTTTTAACTTTCATGAAATTAATGACGATTACATTATAAAAACGTTTAAATCTTTAAATAAGAAAAAGACGGAAGATCTATGGGGTTTATCGGTTACAGTTATAACATCAATAATTAAAGTAATTTCCCCATATTTAACGATTATTTTTAATAAATGCATTGAAGATGGGGTTTTTCCCGATTTAATGAAATGTAGTAAAATTATACCTTTGTTTAAGTCTGGGGATAAATGTGATCCCACTAATTTTCGTCCCATATCCATTTTACCAGCGTTAAGTAAAATATTTGAGAAAGTTATTTACAATCAATTGCTTTCTCATTTTACATTGAATAAACTGTTTCATGACAGACAATTTGGTTTTACTAAGGGTAGAAATACGACAGATGCAGGTGTTGCGTTAATGAAACATATATTTGATGCTTGGGAAAATAAACAAGATGCTCTAGGTGTCTTTTGTGACTTGTCCAAAGCCTTCGACTGTGTAGAACATAAAACCTTATTGGCCAAATTACAACATTATGGCGTCTCAATGAACTCAATAAAAATAATTGAATCATACCTGAGTGACCGATTACAAACAGTAGTTATAAATAAAGCGAAGTCTTCAGGGGCCCCTATGCTCATGGGCGTGCCGCAGGGTTCGATATTAGGTCCGTTACTTTTTTTGATTTATGTAAATGACCTGCCTTACTATGTAAGCAACTTATGTGAGACGGTATTATTTGCAGATGATACTTCCCTTATTTTCAAACTAAATAGACAAACAGAAAATGTTGACGATGTGAATAATGCCCTTTCCAAAGTAATGTGTTGGTTTACTAATAATAACTTGTTACTAAATTCAAATAAAACTAAATGTATCAAATTTTTGTTACCAAATGTCAAGCAGGTCAGTACAAACATTAAAATTAACGAAGAAATTATACAATGTGTTGACTCAACAGTATTTTTAGGAATAACTTTAGATTCACGTCTACAATGGAATCCTCATATTACTACCCTATCAGGAAGACTTAGCTCTGCTGCTTTTGCTGTTAAAAAGATTAGATTACTGTCTGATGTTGAGACGGCAAGACTTGTATATTTCAGTTACTTCCATAGTGTTATGTCATATGGTATATTGCTGTGGGGATCAGCAGCTGATATTCAAGACATTTTTGTATTACAAAAGAGAGCTGTACGTGCCATTTATAAATTAAGACCTCGTGACTCGCTTAGAGAGTTATTTAAAGAAATAAATATTTTCACGGTTGCTTCCCAATATATATATGACAACATTATGTATGTTCATAAAAATTTACATACATTTCTGAAGAAAAGTGATTATCACAATTTAAACACAAGAGGTAGAAATAAACTTGCTGTTCCAAGTTTCAGACTTCATAAAACTAGTCACTCATTCATGGGGAAATGTATACAAATATATAATAAACTCCCACATCATGTAACTGAACTTCCGTCACATAAATTTAAGCTTCATATTAAACAAATTTTAATGAAGAAAGCGTATTATAAAGTTCAGGAATATATAGATGATAAAAATGTGTGGACACATCCAAATGTGCTCGATTCTCCATTGTAATCTAGTGAGATATCAATATGTCAAAATTTAATTTTCTAATTGACAAGATTATAAGGAAAGATGTCTTAAATCACTTTTTTTTTAATATATATTTTTTATCTTTATCTTAAGTTTAATTATTAGTCTTTATTTTAATAAATTATTATGATTAATTATTAAAGACTTGACAATGTGAATTATGACTCTTTCCAAATCAATACTATAAAAACTGTAAAGGGAGGATAAAACTTGTTGAGTTTCTTGCCGGTTCTTCTCAGAACAAGGCCTCCTGGTAGACTCTCGAACCGATGGCATCAAAATTGACTTTCATAAGTGTACAAATTGTACCTAAATGAATAAAGTAATTTTGACTTTGACTTTGACTTTGATTCATGCCGAGTTATTTATTACTTGTTCACTGTCACTGATACTGCGATTGATAAATAAATTGATATGTTAATTTTAAATCTTATTCCGTTGACGATACGAGCTATTTTGAAAGTTTATTGTGTACTCGATAAGAAGCCTTAAATGGGACAAAAACATTAACTACAAATTGTTGTCGATCAAAGATAGCTTAATATGAAATCGTACGTGAATTAAGGTGGAATACATATAAATTAGTTAATTCAAAATATTTCACTGTATATAAAAAAAGCCTGTTATTCAGCTTCTATGCAAATAAGTGAAAAAAACAACATTCTAAAGTTTAAAATTAATTTCAATACCTTATTATGTATGAATATCGTCCAATGGATACAGATATTCATTCGTTCGGTACCTATATGAGCACAAATTTGTGCACTGTTTCTTTGGTGGCAGTGCTTGTGTTGAGGCCGCTGCCATAATTATATATTATCAGTTTCTTCTCAAAACAATTGTATTGCGATAGTTAATGATAAGATAGTACGTCTCTCAGAGGGCTCTGATTCGCTACTTTAATGAAATGATGGCCAAGAGCATCCCCATGAAAGACAAAAGATACCTCAATATAAATATAATTATGCGTACTAATATAGGGACAATAAATAATGTTAGTTAGGTTCGGTTAAAAGTGATTTTTTTTGGAGTCAAATAGCTGATACAATTTGGACGCTGGTCCAAAATTGATTTCCTGCCCTTACCTAGATTTAAATTTTAATGATGCCTACAGACAAATACATCAATGTACTATCGAATGTTTGCGTCACACTGATCCATCATATACACGGAAATACGTGGGTGAAGGATTCACATGAAGACATAGGTACTTTCCCACGCATTAATCAGCGTCATACAAAATGCTCACAGCGTATATTGAAAACCTAGGTACAACTGAGTATTTAGATACTTCCCGGAAGCACATTGGTGTCACTATTGGCCCTACATTAAAATTCACTCAACACTGAACTCGGGAGTTATCACGTATCGAATAGAATAGAGTCATAATATTTTATGATCCCTTGTCCGCCTTACCAGTCGACGCTGCGGTGTTCGAATTTTAAACGAAAACGTATACCGATTGGGATTATCGATGCCGGTATTAGGAATCGATGCTACGCACTCGATTTAGAATCGGAATGCAAATAAAACAGTTTGTGGTGCTTTGGGAGCAGGCTAGCCTAGACTGATTGTTATTTTATTCAAGTTGACAAAGTAGGACGAAGCAGAAGTTCCTTATTTAAATGTGTACTGTCGAAAACGTCGCGACACTTAATTTTCACTACTTACTAGAGATTGAACTAATGTTTTTTTACTACGCTCATGACAATTAGGTAGCTCAAATTTACTATCACTAAGAACTTGTGTTATTAATGAAGTGACGAAAAGTCTTAGCATACCATGGATTCAGCGTGTCGGGTGCCGTGTCCGTCCATAGTGTAAACTTAATATTATTTAAACAACCTTGACTCGTGAACAAGTTCGTGTTCATCATAAGATCATTTTTCCCTATCAGGTTATCAACTCTCAATCAACAAATTCGCAATATAAAATATATTAATTGTCATAAACGGTATTAAAAATAACCAATTTTGTTGATAACATTGGATTCTATTTTTGAAAATACTAGTTCACCTAATTCAAGTTCAAAACTCAATTTTATTTAATGCAACACAAAGCTTAAAAGCATTTATCTCGCATGTCAAAGAAGATAAAGTACGTACTTATATTTTTTCATGTCAATTACTAATTATTTCAAGTTCCAGTTTATTATTAAGCAATTGCTGAGTTAACGTAGACATATTAGGTCGATCATTTGTAACGCTTTAAGCTTTAACATTCATAAATTTTGTCACGTGAGATAGCCTTCAGAACAAGAGCGAGGTCACTTTCGTTAGAGCAATCACAATAAACGAAACATTTGTTCCAGTTTTGAAACAGCAAGCGACACAAGCCCAAGGGTTTGCTGGTTTAATTAAAAGTTATCTGGTGGATAGAATGCGGCCGGTCCGCTTATAGCTCAGCCCGCTAGATGCATAATGCTTGCGTGTTATACCAAATGCTTATTTGCTGTATTGTTTGTGTGTACTGGTAGCAGGAAAGATTGTTTATTTAAAAATGTTGATCTTTTTTAAACAATAAGATTGTAATGAAATGAAAAAGCTTTTTATTTTAATGGACTTTGCTAAAGGTGGTACCAGACGGTTCATTTTTCGTTCATTTTCGCCTTTCATTCGGTAACTTTCACTTGAAATGAAGTGTCTCAACCCAAAATGAAACACCAGTGCCGAATGAATTCATTAATGTACCGATTCAATATTGTATTGTTTTAAACTTACGTGGTCACTATCAATTTAATGTGAGAAAACGGGATTTATACCACGTACCTCAATTTTGTGAATTATCCACGGATGACCATGGCGCATGAAACTGCATCGAAATATCCTATAATTCACAAAACAGAGGTACGTGGTATAAATCCCATTTTCTCAAATTTAATCGATCCAACAGTGTTGGATATTGGCATTGGGCATCTTTCACTCCCACTGGAATGAACGATAAATGAACAGTCTGAACACTGAGAGAACGTTCACTCGCATTCGGTCATTTTGTTTCGAGTCTTATAGAAGAAATCGTCGCTGAAAAATGATCTACTTTCAATGACATATTGAAAGAAAATGGAGGTGAATTTTCTTTTCTATTTCAGTCCAGTTGTACCGTGTGAACATGGAATGAAATAAAAATAAAGCATTCACTGGAGTAAACATTCATTCGAGTGAACCGTCCGATATCTCCTTAAGTACTTTTAAATCGTCAAAAGCTCTACCACCATTATGGGACGAAATAATAATTATGCTGAGATGAAGAAGAAATAGCAAAAGAAACTCCATAGCTCATTAGAAGGCATTATGTCATGTCATGCGCGCTCTAAATTTGCCCTCCTGATTTTTTAAATGCATTAAACTCAGCAGTCTGTAACACTAATAACATAGGTATTTTACTGTTTTAACACGTTTATTATTACACGTTTCACCTGTATGCCCCCAGTGGGCATACATTGCCGCCAGTTCGCCGTCCGCGTCCCTCGGACTTCCTATGAACTCAGCGATTTGACCGATCTCCTTTGCGGCTGTGCTTAACGTTCATTGCTTCGCAGTCCTTATGACGGGCGCAATGAATAGTGTATATTACGGCATGCTCAACTAGAACTATGTTATGTAGTACGGTCGGTGATCGCGACACTCGGTCTTCCTATGAACTGGGCGATTCGACCGATCTCCTTAGATTGATATATCTGTGGGCTGCTCAATTCGAGTGTCTAATCCGCTGTGCTCACAGATTTAATAAGCTGTGCCCTACCCCAGTGTGGATAATTACTACAAAACATTTCTATATTAAGAGATATCTGTTACATAGTTTTTTGTACAAATATTTTTACAATGATGAGATATTTATTTATAAAAGAGTATCTTTTGCTATGAATTTTTTAGTTTTCATTTACGAACAAAATAAAGAGCATAATTTCAAGAGACTCCGATATCTGTGATTCTGTGACCATTAGGGTTACCTATGACGAAAATTTTATATATCTAAGTAGTAAGAATTTCGTTGGAGGATGGATAGTTGCTAGGTCTTTTATTTCAGTTAGTGAACTGTATTATTGATCTAAAAAAGTTGGAAGGTTCACAAATATTAGACAATTCACAATTCAAACTGGGTTGAAAGTTTCGCATTTTATCAAAACATCAAAACCATTTACGACTGTTACAAATATCATCTTCTTGTGATTGGACCTGAATCCTTTAGCGGCCTAGGTCTATGAAAAGTTATTTGCTTTTCAATTTCCTTTTTTAAACCAACAAATTCCTTTCGAAAATTCTTACACCAGAATGTTAATGGTGATATTCATGTAATAGTTTGCCAACCTTAAAACATTATTTAAAACAAAATAAAACTTAATTACAGACGAACGAATGTGTAGACGCTACCGTGGATTAGAACGTCGCAGGAGACCTGGCAGGCAGCTTGCATATGTTCAAGTGATTTTTCACGGGTGCGGAACCCGTGTTCAAAGGGCACGCAGCGGTGTCGCAATCACGATCCTCGATCACGACTACTCCTCCACTATTTATTTAACATTATCTTTCCAAACCCCATCCTTAATTTAGAACCGTATCAACAACCACTTAAAAGCCAAATTGCTGCAAATCCTCGTGTTACTATTTCAGTGCACGGCCCTGCATACGTGATGGCGAAAATAGACTTTAATGTTCTGGAGAAAAGGTTGAACTGTATGCAGAATTGCTTTTGTCTGATAGCAAAATGTCTCTAGACCGTGTCGCTACTAGCCTTAAATGCATTAAGTTTGTTCTAAAGATAATAATCGTTGCGAATGCTTTGTTTCAAAGATAGAGTTGTTGCAGCTGATTTATTTTTGGTCAAGTTTTGTTGGGCTTAATCACGGTCGGAACAATGCGAATTATTATTTATCTATGCTCGGTAATCATTAACAATACCTACTGGGATCTTGGTATGTATTGCTAATTTATAGTCTACTTATAGTTTATTAATATTATAGATATAATCTTTACATAGAATATTTGTAAAATGAGAAAATACACTGAAAAAATCGACCTGCCGCAGGCGGGAGTTCTTTACTTAGTACTTAATAGGTAGTATATTTTATTCGAGGTTTTCAGAGTGGATTTTTGCGATGAGACAACAAGATCTAGTAGATAGAGTACCTTAACCGTTATAGTTACAGGCAAACTTTCCACAACCACCAGCTTTTAAGGAACCATCCATAAGATTTAGAAAAAATGTAGACGGCGAAAAATGCCTACATAAAACAAAAAAAATATCATATTCAAAATTACAATTGAATTTTGAATATAATCCAGATAATGTATTCGTAAAAATTGTATCTTTGACTTATTTTGTTATATCTTTGACTTATTTTATTGTATCTATGACTTGTTTTATTGTAATTAATTATTTCCATTCTATGTAATTTAATTTAATAAACTTAATGTTGTAGCGCCCTGACAAGGGATCATGTCGAGACCTATCCTGTGTTAGACAATTTGTTATGTAACATGAAACAACGAATAAATGATTATGATTAATTAATACTAATTGATCGTATTTTGTGTAGTAGAGACCAAAAGGGGCCAACTGAAGTTTGAGCACTAGAAATGTGACCTATGGATTACAATTACGAGTAGGTATATCGTTAAAGGATACTGTTTTCCAAAAATTCGAAATTTGCATATGTAATGTTGTGAAGAGCTCAAAAAAGTTGACTCCACCATAATCAAAATATAATTCACAATCCGTTAATATTTATAGCCTGTTTATGTAAAATTAATTCCCCAAAACGCCCTGGAAATTCCCGTATATTATGGAAAAACTCCCAAATAAATTTCCACTCTTTCCTTTGAGTGGAAAAAATCTGAAGCATTCACCTAACCTGGTTTATTAAAATAATTTCGGAGGAGTGCGTGAGTTTTCCGAAAACTGTCTCTTGACACGCAACGTGGTCCGTAGCTAAGATAAACTTGTTTGCGGCACAGAAAAAAATGTTCACACCCAACCTCTATTGCGAAAGATATAAGTGTGATTTTACATTTTGTTTTGGTTTTTAAAAGGCATAAGTATTGTGGTCAACTGTCCCAGCTTTTCGGGAACTAATCAGTAGCTGGGCCTGTTCGTCTGACTTATTGCAGCGGTATATTCATAAACATAGATTAGGATTTCTTATGTTTGGCCAGCACGAAAAAACTAATTAAGTTTAAATATGAATTAAGTAATGACCTCTCTTTATCATATTCCAAGCTTTTTCTTTGCATTTTATTTAAATATTTATCGCCCATTACGGAGCCCGAGAGAATTCTATTTATTTTTCTAAGAGCTGTGTTGATAATAAACCAACTTTTATTGTGTATTAATATAGGCACATAAATTATTTTTACTTATGTCAACAACTTTATTTATTCTCCTAAGTGCAAATTAGGTAAGACTCGCATAATTAACTGTAGTATTCTATATTATGTGAGAAGGTAGATATGTAGGGTTTTTTTTTCTACTAACGTTTGTTAAAATGATTGTTATTATAACTATAGTAGATAAATGAAATTTAAATTACCTACAATTTCCCAAAATGTCAAGATTTTTGTATTATTTCATATTTTAGTAACAAGCTTTATATAACTAAAAGATACATAGTCAGCATTTATACGATACGCAGATTCGGCATAGGTACCTACCTAATATTAAAAATCTTAATTAAGTAAGTAAGTTTGTATGTAATTTTACATTTATATACTCTTTTACGGCGAAGGAAAACATCGTGAGGAAACCTGCACATAACTATGAAGAAATTTTTAGGTTGTGTGTGAAGTCGACCAACCCGCACTTGCACGCACCAGCGTGGTTGACTAAGGCCTAATCACCCCTAATGTGGGGTATTATATGAGCTGTTGATGATGATGATGAAGTAAAGTAAATATTAAGACAAATTAAGTTATAGGTACTTTATTATTTTTAAAAATGCCTGAATTGAAGAATAAATTAACAAAATAAGTCGGTTGCTACAAGCAACAACCACGGCACGGTTCCATAGTTCTTGTAGCATCGATTTATTAGAACAACATTGTCACCGGCACACCCTTACATCTTGGGAAGATATTTCTCAGAGGGGGCTGGGGTCCGACATAGACAAATGACGCGAAGCGCCCCTGGCGGCGGCATGAGTTATGGCCACCAATCGCGAACGCGCGCGAGCCGCCATTTTTAATTTTTAAGGGTTGGTTGCCCCTGTCTTTATTATTACGATAGTGTTGACGTTGAGAGTAATGGCGTGTGTGAGGCGTATTTTAATGTATGTAAGTAAGTAAGTACATATTATTTTAAAATTTTGAGGAGAATAAAACTTATGCACAATGATATTATATTAAAAATTGCCTATGCAGATATTTATCAAGTTGTTTTAATTTAACACAAGGATCCTATTTATTACTGCCTACAAAGATAGTTAAATAGAACTTATTGATGTAGAAAAATAAGGTATTTAGAGTTCATAATGTTCGTAACAAATCTCCATTCTGTAGTTCGCATAAGTAGGTAGTATTACCTATAGCTACTTAGTACCTACTACAGCCTCCCTTTTGACTCGAATTATCTATACCTAGAAACTTGAAGTTGTGAATACCATCTGCGGCTAACTGTAACTACATAGGACATTTGAATAGGAGGACCGACCAGGTAACTAAGTGGTAAAGGTCGCGGGAAGCCGCTGGATGCGGGCAGCGTAGGACGTAGGACCGATCGAGTTGTAGAGCCTTCGGGGAGGTCTACCTATATGTCCAACAGTGGACGTCTCTTGGGTGATATGATGATAATGATCTTTAAGTCAACCAGTTATTATTCAGTACAAAGCTATCGCTTACAATTTTAACTATTCAATAATATTAACATACTTAGATATTAATTTATATAAATTAATGTGATTATAGATATTATAAAATTTATTATTTGTTTAAACTATTACAATTTACTATTTATATAATAAATTAGTAGCAATAGACAATTACATCAGGAATAAGTTGGGCTATTACAGCTGTAAAGTACCCTCCTTATCTTATTCACCGTTCGACACCGTATTAACGTTTGAATAACCGCCCATTAAAATCAACTTTAATGCCTCATAAAAACTAATACGCTCATAATCGTCTGTTCAACAAATTGAACCATAAACGAACATCATTTTGGCGTAAATCACGCCCTCTAACGCCTTAATACAGCACTACGGGACGGTCGCGTCACTATCGTCTCAATCTCGCTCGAATGACAAACGGCCGGTTTTATTGCGGTTCACCGCTTGTTTATTTACTGCTTTATAATAGAATGTCAATAAACAACGCTGATAACTGCGACGCGCAATAAAATAATAATAAAACATGGCGCTTATTCCAAGCGAGTGCGAAGAGCTTTTGCGGCGGGTTGCGGAACTATTAACTGGGCAGCGCCATCTATTGGCGCGTAGATGAACTATTGCGAAATCCGGACAAAATTGTTATGGATTTACACAGTTTACAGAGGGGCGGCTTCGAGCAGATTTTTTGTACTTTTATTTGTTTATTTTTCGGACGATAGCGCAACTAAGTCATGAATACGTATTTGTCACAAAAACACACGGAATGTAGATTCAGTTAACAAGCCTAGGTCATTTATCACTCGACGTCTCATCAATAATTCATTAATAATAACATAGAGGGATTGACGTAATTAGTGCAATTACGGCCCACCCAGTATTTTCCGCCCCGTCCGCTGTAAGGTAGTAATTGAATTATTTATGGACTAAGTTAGGAAACGGTGAGATAACGCATTTTGCATTATATTTAGTAAGGCAAGTTAGGCGTAATTAAAGGAGCGTTATTGGTACAATAGGCGGGCTCTCCTGTGATCCTTCCGGTGATAAGGTTATTAATTCAATAAGCAACCTTGTTCGCTAATCATTTTGAATTTTTACTTTGCTAATTTATAAATGGCTTTTTATGCTATCTATTGGCCATCGACGCATTTCTAAAGGTGAACAGGTTTGTATTTAGTTTTTTATAAAGTTCTAACATCGTCATAAATGTGTTATCGTAAGATCGAAATGCAAATATTCTGTATAGGCCACCAGTCGATAATAAGCGTTCTGCTCAAATATTAGAACAGAACAATCTGATAGTGTGAATATTGTACACTATCAATAGATTAGGCTGGGGAATTGCTGGAATGTGTGTAATTCGAATTCTATACGTAATTATGAGGACGTTTATCATCCCGGGTTCGTGAGATTCACCCATAATATGTAGTTATACTAAGTTCATTATACAACCTATTATCACTGTAGGTAATGATAGCTGTAAAATATAGGAGTTTTGTAGCTTAGTATGTTAACTATGTATATCTAACTGTTGATATCATTTCGTTAAAGTTTATATTTCCTTTTTCGCATTAGTAGTTTTTGTTAAAGTATTTATATTTATAACCCATATACTCAGGCCTTCACAACACTCTGATTATAATTAGCTACATACAATGCGGGTTCGATTGACAAATTTGAAAGCGTCGTGTTTCAAATGCTGTCTTGTATACTCATTATATCTATTAGCGTTATTGTACATTATATGGGAACAATTACACATCCATTAATCAGCGGAGTCCTCCGGCACTTTATTACGCTTGCGACCCTCAACCCCTCCAAGCCTCCAAGTATCTACCGACTCCCTTTCAGACCGCTTATGCTAAACTTTGGAGTTAACACTTGATTAGCTACGCTGTTTTTTGTCTCGAAATTATTGCATTATAACCACGGTAATTTATCAAAGATTACCGATTAAGTTCAAAATAAATTATGCACGTACTAGACAAATTCATTTAAGTATTGACTCAGATATCTAGATATTAGTAGATACGTACAGCCTGTAGGTATATGGCACTTATATTTAATAAACAGTAATAAACTCAACAACGAGAACATTACTTAATGATTTACTTCTGGTCCTCTTACTTAGTTATACTTTTAGAAAAAGCAAGAATTGGTACCTATTTACATAGCTGTTATCAAACAAAAAACTTCATGATAAAAGTTTTTTTATTGCACAAAGCTTACTTCATACCTAGGTATGATTAAAATTCTACACATTGTGAAGCTTGAAACTATGCTTGACGTACTAAATTCAATAAAATTTTCAAGTAGTTAGACCTGGATAAACATCAGGGTGAAAACCGATGTTAATGCAATCGTAAATTAGGGTGTTACTAAATACAGTTACAGTAATATTAGTTGCACATAAGGTTATAACGGCATTTTAAAGAGGCGTCGCGTACGTAAGCGCGATGCCAGGCGCGGCATTAATAATTTCGAAGGGAACAAATGACGCGGCTGATTAATGATTTACGTACACAATTCCGTTGTCCACGGCGTGTTGTGGACTGCATAGATATATAGCAGTGCGCCCGTCCAAGTGTAAACAGATTTACACTGAGTTTGGTATTTATACACGTGCCTTAATTTTTATTAATCAGCTTTGTTAATTCTTATCAATTGGTAACCATTGTGGAGTGTGAACCAGTGTGTTACTACTTTACAAATTTGACTAGGTATCTACCTGTTTATCAATATACTTACGTGTTATTTAGAAATAGATCATTTTATGTGAGTAGGTTAGTTCAGTAAAAATTTAACATGTAATATGAGAAATAAAGGTTTTTCCAGGTCAGGCATTTCTATACTAATTTGGTAACTTTAAAATGTTTTTCTTTTTTCTGCACTTCCCTTCCAAAAAATCATCAACAGTATCATTCATTATTGATTTAAAGGTAACCGTACAAAATCAATACTATTATTACACAAAGAAAACTGTATGTGATACTTGCCTTACTTATAAGTCACACCATATCAAATAGGTACTTTATGAAACAGAGCTTTGTTGTAATTTTTAGGTTTTACTTAATTTACCTATGCAGTTATAAAAAGTATCATTTAAACGTTTGTGGGTCTATATTCAATTAAAATCAAAATAATTTATTATTATAAAACATACATACTCAAATTAAATTAATATCCTAATGATGATATTTATAAAATCATAGGAAATGTATTCCAAGTACTTATCTAGTGTCTTCGTGCGAGAGAAGGCAAGATATTTTGATCCTTACCACAAGCTCTACATAGTCTAATTTACAGTACAGGTGGGTACTTAGTATAAATGTTGATATAGACTGCACCAGTATCCAGTCAGGTGGCCCTAAAGGTCCACTCGGAAGGGTCGAAGCCAGCGTGGCGTTTTACGTGATTTACGACGTCCTTATTGATACTACCCGTTTTAATTTCGAATCTGTGAGAGTGCATAGTCTACATACTCTATGTATACTTTCAAAGTAGATATTATGTATTTAATACTAAATGGCAAGAAGTAAAACCAGTTCATAAAAATAAAAGTTCCAAAAATATGTCTATTAGGATAAAAGCTACCACGGTACCAGCAGCTACTATAGTAGATGTGTACGACGTGACATGTAAGGGCCCTTATACATTGAGTTTTTAGAAAGCCGCGCTTGATAGCCGTGCGACTGCATCGCGACACCAGCGATTAACAAGTACTTGTGTAGATTCATATGTGCGTTTGTATCGATGAAAACGTGCATTTGTAGCGATTTCTACATCAGGTTTGCATCGAAGTAGCCGCACTTGGGTTACGAAGCATATGCACGTTTGTATCGATTCAGATGCGCTGGTAGAGGGAGAGAACAGCCACGCTGCGATCTGCTGATACAGTATCGCGTTTACATCTATGCTGTACCCGTTTGCATCATCACTGTATCACTCCAGCTACGCGGTCAGTTGCTCAATCGCGACGTCATCGAGATTATATCGCTGCTTTTATTAATGCGTGTGTGTAAAGGTACGACGATTTTCGTCTGTATCGATGCACACAATCGCCATTCAGTCTGGACTGAATGGCGATTGTGTCGTTGCAAAAAGTCGCAATGTGCAAAGGGCCTAATATCTTTAGAATATTATTTTACGATAATGTTGTCACAACATATGCCTCTGCCGACCCTGATCTTACTCCATATAGGTTATGAAATCTTACGAACAGAAACACATAAGAACTTTTATGATGGGTTTTTAATCTACACATACCTTTAACTGTACAAAAACTAATTTATTTCTAATTAAATGAGTAGTTCAGAGGACGAAATCACAATGAAGATATTACGCATAGAATAAAAATGACATGCGTCAAGACGATTTACAAAGAATTATGGCACTGAATATTAAAAATTAAAACAACAACTTTATCAACATCGCTGCTTTTAGTAATGCGTGCATCGAGACTGTAACGCGTTTGTATCGTTGCAAAAAATCGCAATGTGTAAGGGGCCTTAATATCTTTAAAATATTTTTTTACGATAATGGTGTCAAAACATATACCTCTCCTGAGACTGATCTTACTCCATAGAGGTCTTGAAATCTTACAACAGAAACACATAACAACTTGTAGTGTTGTTTTATGCAGTGATCTGCCAGTGAAACACTGGAATTGGACAGAGCTCTGGTCTTATTGTCTACATCGGTTACTTTGTTAAGTTTTCTTAACAGTCCTGAAGTAAATGGGTCGTAGATTCGTTATGAGAGTAAAGGCAATATGAAGATCTTTTATTTGATTTATTTTTGCCATTTATTATTGCTACATTATTGCATTATTGTTTGAGTATTTTTTAATACAGAATCTCATATTCCTTTTCCTTTTAGTGGTTAAATATTTGAAAAATGTGACCTTGAAAACAATAGACAGTCGTTTTTCAAAATTAAAGCTTTCTAAAACAATTGGTACCTGCAAATTTAATTTTTACGGCCAGTTGCACCAAGTTTTAGGATTTACAAATTTGCAAAAAGTGACATAAAAGTCAACTTAATAATAATCATATGAATGGGTCGTTCAATTATTCAAAATCAAAAAAATCTAAATCAAAAAGTTCTTGATTTAAATTGACTTAAGACTTAGTGCTTTTAAATAGTCATAGTGAGGAAATACATGAAATTAAAATTTAACAACGACAATCAACATTACAAAGATTACAATTTTTTTTTAAATAAACCATTATTGTGCAATTTATTCACTCCCATGCTTTTTTATCAGTAATATAATCCTAGAAAAATGCACAGAAAAAAATCGACTTGCCTCAGGCAAGTCGATTTTTTTCTGTGCATTTTTCTAGTATTATATTTACGCGTTTGTAAACGCAAAAATAAAATTATTCCATAGTAATATAATCGTTAATTGTATAATAAGCTTTTTTAATCAGCTTTGTTTTTATTATTGTTTTAAATTTGTTAATAGGTAGTGCCCTAATATCAGTTGGCAGTTTGTTATAAAAGCGTATACTTGCCCCATAAATGAATTGTTTATTTTGTGAAGACAAGTAGTGTGTCCAACAAGATTATGCTTCTGCCTTGTATTTACATTATGTGTATCACATCTTTCACTAAATTGCGTAATATTTTTTCTTACATTTAGTAGATTTTCAAATATATATTGTGAAGGTACGGTTAGAATATTCACCTCCTTAAACTTTTCTCTGAGTGAAAATCGAGGGCCTAGTTGGTAAATAGCTCTCACGGCTCTTTTTTGCAAAATAAAAATAGTATTAATTTCAGCAGCGTTACCCCAAAGAAGAATTCCATAAGACATTATACTATGGAAGTAACTGAAGTAAACAATTCTAGCCGTATCGACATCAGTAAGCCGCCTAATAGTTTTAACTGCATATGCTGCAGAACTCAGTTTACCTGATATTTTCTTAATGTGTGGACCCCATTGCAATTTATTGTCTAACATTATGCCTAGGAAAACCGCCGACTGAGTAGGAATCAATTCTGTACCATTTAATTGAACATTGGTATCTACTTGCCTTACAATGGGCGTAGAAAACTTCATTAGTGTCTAGAAAGGCAAAGCAATTCTTGATTGATAATTATTACAAATTGATTGACGGGTAGCAGAGCAAACTCGGTTTCTTTTAAAGACTAAGTAAATACTTCTGGTTACTATGACTACCACTATCGATTGCTTACTAAGACTAGCCGTATTAACAGTGCAAAGAAAAAGTATTCGTAATTGAAAAATACGAGCCGTTTTACTTGAACCAGTACCTGCTCTACAGTCCGACCTACAGACATACGTACGTACTTACACGTCGTATTTCATTAGTAAGCGTGGTACGGACTTTTCTAAGCGACCGTTCTTTAGAAGATTTAGTTGCGGTATAAAATTGGCTCCCATTTAGCATCGGCACCGATATCACAATACCGACTGCCAGCCGATTTAAATTTATTTCGGACGTCGGTAACTTCCAATTTAAACCTCTTAATCCGCTATGATGTATGTCGGTATTCGGCGGGATTAAAAGTTCCACGGAAAATAACCGGGAAAACCTTTTCCGGGGTCGGATGGACCCGGCCTGTGCGGGATTAGGCGACCGGGATTGGATATACATAAATCTCGGACAAGGCTTTGGGGCGACGCAATTAAGCCTCTCGCACTGATATGTCATTTTGACGAGCTCCTGGCTTTACTAATCGTGTCATGCGGGGGTTAAAATAAATAATTTCAATATTAAAATTCAGCAGTGGCGCTGCCCGGCGCACAATGGTCGCTCTGCCGTGCATGGCGTCATAAATAATTCAATTTCATAGTAATAAAATACGCGTGACCAACGCTACGGCGTGAAAACTTTTCAGCAATTACGGGTTGAATATAACAAAAAGCGTCGGTCGATCCGACACGGGGTCGGTGAGACCGCTCGACACCCGTAATTCATGCATCAGCTTGCGGGGAAGGGTTGGCCGCCAGTGCAGCCCTGATGACTTATAGTTTGTATTAATACGCTTCGAACACAGAAATCCAATTTAAAATGGATTTCATTAATTTATGATTTCATTAGGCGCGCACGCATATAGGACACTGTCCGTTTCTGTTGATTTAAATACTACGATTCGAGTCTAGTTTGGATTTAAATTAACATTGCTATGTAATGGTGCTTCGAAAGAAACTTCTTTGAATTTAATACATTTTGAAACGGATGCGTAATTCATAATGAAGAATTGACAGCTTTTCCTCTCTAACATTTCTCACATTGAGCTCGCAGAGGAAAAACTGAAATTTCATTTTCCCAATAAATCATTTATGAACATTTAAGATCTATTTTAACCAAATGTGCTCATAAAACTGGAAAGGTTTAAGCAAAAAATCACAATGATGTAGATTAAGATTTCTTATTCCCACAAACGCAGAACAATTCTTCTTATGAAATAGCAAAAACCAGTGAATAATTACACCTGACGTGTTGCCACTCAACTCGACTAATAAATGACTGATTTACGACGGAATAATTAAGTCAATTAGACACGCCTCCTTGGTGTAAACTCTGGCAATACAAATGAATTCCACCCAGTGTTGCTTGCTACGAGAACCACATAGACACACTTTGGCGTTTTAACATTCGCAGACTTAAAGTTACTCAGACCGAAATTGACATCAATAAATTAAGTAGAATTTAAAAATTACAACCATTACAAAAGCGTTAGTTTATGAAGATCTTACGATTTTTATGTACTTTAAGTAAGGGAAAAGATTTATACCTATGATTTTCTGTGTAAAAAATGTTCCTGATCGCAGCTTATTGTTGAGTTATATAACCAACTAGTATTTTTTTAGCCTAAAGCCATTCTAGATAAATGGATTATTCAACAAAAAAATAATTTTTCAATTTGGATCTTTAGTTCCTGAGATTAGCGCGTTCAAACAAACAAACTCCTCAGCTTTATAATATTAGTATAGATTACATGCATAAAATTTCTAACAAGATTGATTATCCAATCTTATTAGACATTTTTCTGTAGATAAACATAAGGTAGGTAATTGGTATTGGTATTGGGTAATCTATTATTTAAAAAAATACCTTTAATTTTATTTAGTGAAAACAAGTAGGTACCTAAGTCACAAAATTAATATTTTTATGAAGCCAGTTTGTGCTTAGTGCATAATTGGACTGGCTTTAGCTTACAATTCTATTCCAAATTTATTATTTAGTTACCAAAAATACTATATATAAGAATTAAGTTTTTTTTTAATTAAACTTAGGATATTATACATTATCGGTTCATGAAAAAAAAATTAAGAAAAAAGTGTAACAAAAATGTTGATAAATCATTCCGTGGATTCGTCAATGACAAAATTAAAATAGTGCCTTCCTGATATATATTTTTTTTAAATAAGGACTACCTATCTACTAAAATAAATACTAGTTAATATGCATTTAATTTAATTTATACATATGAGTCACTTAGTGTTACCTAACTACGAATTAGTAACAGGAAATTATAAAATGTTTGTCATATACCGTCACCGCGTGCTCGTAAGTACATAAATATACATTAAATTTGTATAAACATATTATTTCTAGTTATCACAAAAACATCAAAAAAGTAATACATTTGAATGCGAGAAAAAAAAACATCAAAATAAAAGACGAAAACAAAAGAATCTATTCCATACTTAGCTACCCGGATGTGATGAGCAAGCAGCCATTAAAATTAGGGTTGGGCCACGAACCCGCGCTAGGGCCGGGCCGCCGCGCCCGGCCCCGGGCCACGAAAACAAAAAAGGAACGAACAAACACACAATGAATAACTGCCGGGTACAGATACAGATGAGATGAAAGATTTCTCAATGTCCGAATGTTGTTCTTGTTACTTGTAACTCAATATTGAACTCGAGCTTTCTTTTATTGCTTTTAATATTAATGCCGCTACAATATTTTGTAGCGTATGATTTCGAAGTTCGTATGCAGATCTTGCATTGTTTTATTTGATTGAGATCAATAGAATAACGAAATGAAAATTTCTCTAACTAGATATTTTACTATTAATAATTTTAACAAATATCGATACTTTTGTACTTCTGACTGCTGACATCATACTTTTTAATTAAAATTACATTAAAAGCCGACTATTTACGAGCGAATCTCCGTGCTGACCGACATCAGACCCGCTGCACTTTCCACCAATTACAAAGGTTCAATAGCCGATTACATCGCGCGAGTGAAAAAACGGGCTGTTTCAAAAACATCTACTTAATAACGGGCACGAAATTAAAAACCAATTTGGTAACCGTTACTAATTTTGAGCCGAGCGAGCTCTCAATTCGAGAGGGGAAGGAGGCAGGGGTGGGGCCCTAATCTAAAAGCTGTCAGTTCGCTCGCTGGCAGCTGTGTTCGGCGCTCGCAGTGTGTACTCAACCTTATATACAATGTAACATGTTGTATAAAAATTTTATTTCGTTTCTTAATTAATTAAAAAGGTTTAGCCACTAATTCAAAATAAAGCGAAATACCAAAAAAAAAAATAAACAAAAAAATTTAAGATTCATTCGTTCTTAGTGGAACTTGTTGAAAAAAATCTTTTGTGAATTTGATGGTCACGCGCTATAATTTTAAATAAACATACCTACTGAATTTAATAACGTGTACGCAGGTATTCGTTAGGAATCTAAATATGTGTTTATTGGTGTCTTTTAGGTCAGATACACATCTTAGTTTTAATTAAATTAGGCTTCTACCAATTATCATTCAACAAGCCGTGTCATTTTGATTTAATGAAAGCTTGCTCGCTTCAGCAAGCCTCATTAGTAAATGAATTGGACTAGAACAAAATATATATTTTTTCAATTTAAAAAAAGAAACAATAACTCACTGCCCACATTCGGGACAGATTAAAATCTTTTTAGAAGCTGTCCGATTTCTGTGCGCCTACGCTTCTCTAAATTTGAAATTCGTCTTGGAAAATATGAACACCTTTTTGTAGCTTATAAATAGCGGAGAAAAAATCTCGCGTAATTAACATAACATTGTTCGGGTGTGTTCGGTTTTTTCCATATCTGGAGACATTAATAGACGTGCCTTCTTTATTGCATGTTTTTTTTCTGTTAAGCAAACACCGAGTTGCCATAACTCTATACATTTTATAGCGAGTTGCAACCATAAAGTTGTCAAACGTTTTCCTTGTCTTCTGAACTACGAATTTTACATAAAGTTAGATATAAAGTACACGATTAAATGAATATTTGCATATACTTAATTAAAGCACCATTCTGTATCTGTTTGGTGACATAATTTTTATTTTCCATCGACAATATTTAAATAGGATTTTAATTTGAAAATGCTTAATGCGTATCGAATTTACTCTACATTTTCTTTGTCATCGATACAAGTAATAAAATAAAAATAAGATAAAAAAAGTAGCAATAGCGGATAATTTATTGACATCACTTAATTGATTTACAATAATCGTTTTTCGGAAAGTTTTTGACTGGCAAATTTATATACTCAATGTTAAACATAAATTTTAAACTTTTTCATTACGTATTCTTAGAAAAAACAGTTGTTTGTGTTAAAATGTCCAATATCTATTCGAATATTTCATTACTACAAGTAAGAAAGGAACTCCTTTCAGTTCTATACTTTTTAAGTTGTTATCAATACTCAAAAGCTATGATACTGTATTTATAGAAAAGTTATTGTTCCTTATATACAGGGATCACTCTTACCATCACCACAGATAATATAATACTATCACAAAGTCCCAACAATGAAACAGATTTCAGTGCTTACGTAGTTTGGTCATTAACTTAAAAATTATACGTTGATGTTGTAGCCACAAAGACTAGGGCTGCTGCCTAGGTACATTTAAAATAAAATAAGGCAAGGTAATGTATTTGTTTTAAGCAAGTTATGTTTTATGGTATTTAAAAAAGTTTTATTTATCGAGTACACACTACATTGACATCTCGCAGCAAATAGATATCCTATCGGTGGAGTGAAAGAGATTTATTTTAGAAATCAGCTACACCCTTTGTACATTTTTTTTAGTAATATGATACCTATCCATTGTTGTATCTTTGTTTATAATGAATTATTAAATGAAATAAGTAAATAAGGTCCATATACATTATATTAGGTAAGTAAGGTACCTTCCTACCTACCATATTATTTTAATCTCTAAAGAATAGGTACTTCTATTTAAATAGGTTTCTTGGACTGTTTGTGTTTTCTCTACTGTAAGATTTATGTCATGGAGCAACACAACGTTATTATTACCTATTAAATGAACGTGAAATATAACCCTAACCTATTTTTTTGCGCACAGGCAGTAACTTTATTAATTTCAAAGGAAAAATTGGATGCATCATAATATGTTTTTATTAGGTATTTGTCATCGGTAGTGCATTAAAAAAAGGTACGGTGTCGCGTGTATCTACTTAGTGAAGAAAAAACTTTAAAAAGCCGAGAGCAAGAGAATAAATAGCTGCATTTATAATTATGACTTAATTTTCATAGAGAAATTCTTGAAAGTTTTCATTATTATGGTTCATTCACATTCAATTACATAATATATCTCATTCAAAAATTTAATAATTCATGTTCAAGTCATTCAAATATAGGTTATAAAAGATGTGTAAATTTGTCAAGATTTTGTTATGCTTTTTGCGATATCATCAGTCACCATTTTAAAATCAGCTTCTTTTATTTCCCTCCCTAAAATTTAAATGAATAAAAATTAATAATAAATAAAAATACCCATGTGACACAATATTAAATTTTAAAAGACTTCAACAATTTTACTTACGCGATTGTTTTTTTGACAGCCCTGCCTTAGACAGACCGCTTTTAAGGACGTCTTCAAACAAATTTCTATGTAATAAATTAAATTTAATAAGCGTGTGAGTCAAGAATAATTGTTTCTAGTTCAGCTACGGTAGCTGAGTTTATACAATTAAATAAGATTATCTTGTTTTTTTATACGAATTCATTTATTTCGGCTTGTTCAGGTATAGGCTAGTACTTTATAAGTATTTCATAATTAACTGTAGTAAAAACTTTAGGTATATTTAACATAAGCGAAGAAAAAATACATTTTACGATACGAAAATGAGTCTACTCCTTTATATTCCTAGAATACTCATAATACCTCACGCGACGCGACAGGCCTCAAAATAGTTACAGGCTGCTACTATCACTATTGTATAATACTATATGGCCAATACTACCAGATATAACTTAAAGGCCATAGCACACTTATCAGCTCGAAAAAGGAACGTAACCATATAGCCATATATCCTATTTTTAATATGGAAAAGAGATAAGGTTACGTAACGGCTACGGAACTTAAACATATCGCTTCTTTTGCATAGAAAAAAGAGAGACACTGCTAAAAGTGTTCTTTAACTGCTGTCTTCTGTAAGGTGGATAAGGAAATTGGTGCACGAGTGATAAGTTATACTTCTTTGCACACAGCAAAGATTTTCTAGAATCTTAGAATACCTATTTAGTACAAATTATATCATATATATTTATTTCGAGAATGAGCGGTTTAGTGGGCATATTCAACCTGTGATTTTTGTGTTACAGTGATGCACGCGCATCTTGAAATTTCACTCTCATCATTTTTTCATAACGCTCCTAAAGAAGTACCTATGCCTTCAAAAACAAACTTCTCCAAAGCCACTGCTACTACCATTAGTGTACGCCAAAATGTAAAATATACTTCTTCCCGTATTTGCTACTTAGTTCTCAATATAAAAATAATTTATTCTACCGTAACCGGTAGAATAAAATATCGCCATATTTTTATTAGTTGCTACTACTGCTATATTGGATACCTTATCACTGATTCACCTAAAACTAATTAAGGTTTGTTGATCGATTCATATGAGGACTACGATATCGGATTATATAATCAACACTGACTCCTAATTAAAAGATTCCATTTAAAGGGGAACTTGATTTATTTTGGTCTATTCCTCAGGGTTCGTTACATCTTAGTATCTAGAGATGTATAATTTAGTCACGAAATTTATTTGTTCTCGATAATTAATTTAGACAGATATTTTATAGAATGAATAAATTAATAATTCTAAAAGTAAATTATTATCTTTTAGTTGTTTCAATGTTAACATCCTGTTGGGTTAAAATGTTTTCTCTATAAATTTTAGAATTATTACGTTAGTAAAATCCTATTATGTATCTCTTAGCAGTCAAAGTTATGTAAATCAGTTTGCACATACTTAGGCGTCCCTAAAATTTATATTTAGTGTCTTAATATAGAGCTGGTTTTAGGTGTAAATATTCATATGACAATCTTATCTCATCATAACTACCTTCATAATTCGACTCACTGCTGGGACTCAATGCCTCTTCTTGTTATCGAAGGAAGTTTAAGCAGTAGTCCACCACGCTTGCCTATTGCGGATTGGTGGACGGAGTATAAGGTCATCATATCCCTTCGCTGATCCATTAGTCGCCTTCCACGACACCCATTTTAGGATATTCTATTCTACTCTACCGGCATCACATGGCTAACTTTATCTACTTTAATAATATTCTTACTAGAAACAACATGGGTTTAGAAGCTCTGCACAGAGTCAAGTTGAATACCGATTGGCCCCACCCAGGTTAGCGCTCATATCAATGAAAGCCTTAGAATATGAAGTTGTATTAGCTGACTCATCGCACATTCACCAAGTCTCATGCAAGTATATCGATACAATTTTGCACACTTTCTTAGTTTCAGGCATTAAATGCAACAAATGCATAAGAATTGAATGACTTTTGGGGTGGATTTATTTATTATAAATAACTATGAATAAGGAATCGTAAATTTTGATATTTTGTTAGTAAGCAATAAAAGTACCTGCCTCCTTCAACGCACATTCATTTTACTTTAAATGTAAAGGATGTTGTTGCCACAAAGTCAGCATTTTAAAATCTTCTATGTATATTGATAGTCATGATTTGGCCCCTTTTTTCTGAAATAGACGATTTTCAATAAACAATAAAAAAATAGCACTAGGTAATTCTTAACAGTTAAGATTCGCTGGCTCTTTCTAGAGCGGCTGCTATGTTTTTTTCTCTCTTTTTTTTTGTTAATTTTGTCTCGTCTCTCGCCAGCTGACGTAACAAAGTAAAAAGAAAGTTTCATTACCCACGGGTGTCCACTTTTACGGCGTTGCTCAAAATCCTTGCCCGGGCGACGTTTCAATAGAGACCAAAAAATAAACAATAGAAATAAAAACTGGCAAGGCCGGACGGAGCCAAATGAAAGAACTTTGTAAAAAACGTTTGACACATTTTTAGAAACATCAGGCACGCAATGTTCGCTGGCGCGACGCGATCGTAAATTTCATCGTAGCGTCAGAATGAAAAAGGGGACATCATTGTTGAAAATTTTAAGCGCTCGCCATGATTTTGGCTTGTAATCACGTCGCTTTGGACTACATGAGCTTATTGATAGTGCAGGCGGTGCGGCTGCAAGTATTCATTCCAATTTGTTCTTTAGTAATTATGTAAATAGCGTGCCTTTTCCTAAAACTGTATCTATCCGCCCATTAGGTATATCATAAATAAAACTATAAAGATTGCGTAAAATAATTCCAGAAGAGTAGTTTCATCTTAACTGGACGTCAAATATTTGTAAAAATATTTCGTTCGGATCTAAGAAGTGCAAACTTCAAAGATTTGATGAAACAATATTACCATAAAGACAAGTATTTTTTTGTGTATTTTCTAATTTTAAGACGATAAAGTCTAAGTCAGGTGGATGCACATTGTTTATCTAATTTAATGCATTTCTTGAGATTTATAATTTTTAAAGCTATTGCGTAACGAACTTTTTTAAAATTTATGATAATTCTTATTCCTAAAAAGCTCTGCATTGAAAATTAAAATTCTAATCTGAGTTATCCCAACTTCACATATCTTGCCCACTTCATACAGAGAGCCCGATAAAATCTCCCGCGGATCCAAGCCAAAATGCAACGCAACATTTTTATCCAATCCCGAGATTTCTCTGATTCCCTTCGGCAATCAGACTCCGGTTATAGCGAGCCCCCCTATATATTTCCGTTGTGGATAACAGAAAGAAGTGAGCTCCTTTACACCGAGCCACGATAAGAATTTCATTTCCTCACGACTGAAAGCTCGCTATCTAAGGAAGTGGCAGACAAAAATACCTAAGTGATAAAGCGTTGGATTCTGTTCAGGTGCCTCGAATATTGTTGCGTGGTTTCTGGGAAACGCAATGGAATGCTTTTTGAGTGCTCGAAATGTTGTGAAGCTCTTTTGGCTCTAAATTTATTAGCTATGTGAATTAGAGCAGTTTGTCGTCAGACATGACATCATAGAAAATTTCACATGGTAGGTACCTATCTACTATCTATAGAAGTAAGAGAAAATAAGAATGTTTATGTAGGTTCTTGAAAATTATACTTTATCGCCAAAATAGTCAGTAAGCAGCCTATTCTTAAACGTAATTTAATTATTCTTGAGTTTAAAGTAAGTTCATAAATATTTTTAAATATTATGCCAATAATTTAAGTATGTATGTAGGTATTTAAAAGTTGAAGCTTATTTTATCCGTATATTAAGATAATTATAGTGTTCTTTTTTTACAAAGAATGCCTTCTGCGAAAGTCTTTATTCTGAATTACATGAAAAGTAGCCATTTTGGGAAATATTTTATTTTATATTTAAATTTTTTTTTTTTTTTTATCATCAATCAACTTATACCTAGAATTGTAAAATACGTGCGAAATATAATATATATAAATATGAAAAATATATGTCTTTAAAGTAACGAACGTGTTGAAAATTCTTAGGCATGATGCGATAATCAACCCTGAATGTTCATGTAAATACGGTTTATATTCAACTGATAATATTATAAATCCTTGCCCAAAAGGTCGATGCTGTATTGAAAAATGTTATATAGCAAACAAAAAAGCAAAATTGACTTCGAAGAATAACAAAGCGATTCAGACGCTTTGATTTTATGAATTCCCAAAGCTAGGTCAGAACTTTTGTCTCGATCCAGCAAAAAAGGACCAAATCGACCTCTTACAGCAAGCAAACCGTATTGAACTTTGACTTGTTTATCTTAGAGTTGTTTCTTGAATAATGATTTGGTCTCATATGATTCGGTTTTGCATTTAGGCCCAGCGATCCGGATGACATCCTTTATCGCGATACATTCCGACTCAGACTTTAAAGAGTTTGAGATGAGCCGCAAAACTTGAACTTATTTTAACAAATTTCTTTACGTTGGTACTTACGTTGATATTTGATGTCACGAACATAAATAATCCCAGTCAAATGATTATCAATTGTTCTAGACACATTTGAGTGATATTATTAACTACCTATTCTATTGTAATCAGATGCTAAGTTTGTCAAAATCTATTGTGCAAGTATATCTACAAAAGCTCTTAGCAACAATGTAACGTTACAATGAAACTTCATTAATACAATATCCGCAAAATTACAATAAAATTATCATAAAACACGTTGAATAGATACTCACAATCAATAAAAATCCTTTTAAATTCTGCAATAAAACCACTCAGATGAATAGCTGATGACACTTATACACTATAAACAATTTTCAATAACACTATAAATGCACTAAACTGAGCAATAAAATCTTCTAAGTTTCTTGTAAGAGCACCTTTAATCTAAATCCTTCCTTCGCTTTATTAAACTATTAAGGCATTAATTAAGTTCACATTAAATTATTATGGGCGATAAAGTTCGACTCGCATCCACGTGAACGATACGTATGGTCTATACAAATCCTTATTTACAACTGACACTGTTGTTCATACTAAAACAGACTCGTGGTTCGAGCTCGCCTAGCGGAGAAGGCATCTGCCCAACCTTACCTAAACACCTATGCAACAATAAAACTCGCGCATCAAAACCGACCCAGTAATTTTTTAACACAACTTCACGACCCTGGTATAAAAGCTCGACTGTAAAAAAAAGTCACGAAGTAGGGGAAAAATTTCGTAAGCCATTACCCGGCTCTATACAAAAGTTTTGACACGAACACTTTGCGCTTGGGCACAGTCTATTTTAGTGGGGTGCGAGACGGCGATAGTCGGCGGGCGGCTAATCGCGCACGCGCGACCGAGACGGATAGACGAATGTGTGTCGCATTTGAATAAAGTTTAGGGGACCGAAGCCGCGGGACGCCGAGTAGGTGGTGGTGATAAACCATTCGTAGCGAGCGCGCTCCCAAATCGAACACGTTGAGTAATAATATTTAAAAAGCAAGATTTGTTACCTGTCCACCGCCGGCAGATAATGCCAAGCGTTTTTTTGGAGAAAAATACAATTAACTAGCTCGCATCATAAATCATTTTGGTGTTCAGCTCTCGGGCTCAGGTTGTACAATTATATCGCGCCGGAAAAAAGAAAGGTGATGGTAATAGAAAAATGTAGCGGCGTTTTGGTGGTGCGACTGAATGGAGCAGATAATTACGGTATTAGCCACAGGTTGGTAAAAAAGAAGACTCGCAGAAAAAACTCGCCCTCAAGAATAGGATGTGCACAATTATGGTTTTTATAACAACATCAGTGCATTTAAGGTGTGCCAATGAAAATGTGATATAAAATCCGCTCCGAGTCAAGTACGAGTTCATTGTTTTAAACAGCATTATAATGAATATTTCACGAAGATTATAGGCGTGGACCGTAAATCTAAACGCTTTTAAATTTTACAGCGCAATAAGAGGTGAGCACTCAATCGAGGTAATTTTAAAATTGCGACCTGCCCCAAGCCTCAATTACAGCATGGTACTGAGGCACCTCGTGCAGCGATCGCACCAATCGAAAATTGCCCGACGAGACGTCTGGGAAATTGTCGGACGAGCGTTTTCAGAATTGCGGACCCGACCGACAAATCGGGACTCGCACAACGCAAATTACGGGCCGCTACAAGTCGAGCCGACTCGAAAATTGCACTGAGAGGTTCCGCAATCTGGAGGTCGTGCGCGCCCTAATGAAGACGTTAAGCTAAATCGTGGCGGCGCTTATAGAATGGTTATGGTGTTTATATTGATTTTTACGAGAAAATTATTTTATTAAACGAGCTCTTGATGTGGGCGTTACGACCACGGTTCAAAGTTTTGTTCTCCAAATCGACAATCGGATTGAGGTAAGACGAAACAAAACGTTGTTGTCGAGTCAAGGCAATAAATCTGGCTACATAAAAAGTGGTGTCACCATAATCAACACCAGCAATTTAATTTAAGCGACATAAACACGAGGCTATCTGGCACTGGCATCGATATTAAGGGTGTGTTAAATGACAAACTGCGGCCCGGAGAGAAGTGCTATAAAACGGTGTAATTTTTACTGTTTATCTTGGGATCTGGCTGGAGATTGTGCATAAAAATACCGCCCGATGAGTGTTTAAAATACCTCGACTCTGGCACGCGAATTAAGCGCATCTCCATATTGAAATAAGGGCATCTATAAGACAGCGGTTCCACTCTGGACTTCGTGTTATGGCTGAATTGATTAAGGACTTAAGTATTTAGCTCGTAATGATGTTAACTTTTTTGATGCAGTGACGATTTTTGGGCTTCATCATGAATATAGGTAGAGGTTTATTGCATTAAATTGACAATTAACATAATAATTGGATAATAAACTCTCGCTTTGCAACTTTATGGAAGTTGAGAAGCTAAAAAAGGAGTTAAAAATAATTTAATATTTATGAAGGAAAAGCACATTAAAAGACCCTATAACATTAGAAAGATCACAGGGAAAAGCTGATTGCGCAAGGTGATGATGTAAACGTTTAGTAACTAGATACTAATGAAAATATAGCGTTATAAATTAATTCAAGTTCAAGGAAAAATAATGTTCTCGACTATACTGAAATACTAAAAAATTAAGTTCACAAAATAAAACTAGGTAAAATTTAAGTAACAGCTTATATAATGTCCCCACCGAGGGGCTTGATCCTACCCCACATTAGGGGCGATCAGGCCTTAGTTAACCACGCTGGCCAAGTGCAGGTTGGTCGACTTCGTACACAACCTAAGAATTTATTCATAGTTGTGTACATGTTTCCTCACGATGTTATCCTTTACCGAAAAAGCGTCGATTAAACGTACATATGAATTCAAAATTTGAAAACACATTGGTACGTGGCGGGGTTCGAACCGGTGTCTCCCGGGTGAAAGACAATGCTACGCACAACGCCACCGACGCTTCTGAAAAAAAAATAAGTATAGGTACCTAGATAATTATTCTCGCATTAAACCTTTAGTAGTATTGAAAATATGGTAAACCTATGCGAGTTTACCATATTTTCGTTCGATCGAGTAGATATATTTTCTTTTCCTATAAAGAAAGAAACAATTTTAGTCTTTCCTGTCCATTGAAATGTTGTCTGGAAGATATCGCTCATTTTATCAACAAGTATCATTTATTGTTTTTTTTTTTTATTATTTTTGCTCATTATTTCTGTTGCACAATAAAGAATATAAAATTAAATAAGGTCCCAACCAAGTACGATCTATAAACCAAATACGTCATAAAGACAAAGCAAATGTTAAGTTTTATTATCGAAACCAATAATCAAATCCAGAACCTCAATGTAAATAATATTGAACAAGTAACAAAGTAATTACCATCTCCACACAGATCGATATATGAAGAGAAGCGACTCCATTATGCATCGTATATGCGAGTATAAATAAAGTATTAAAGCTTTATAATCGATTGAGCACACCTCTTGATGAAGATATTACAACGAACCCGGTTCTGGTTATTTCTGGAACGAATGCATACATCCTATAAGCTTAGATTGTACAGCAACCGTATTTTATTAACTTCGGAACAGCACTGTTTTGGTTTATGCTTCAAATTGTTTGAGGGAATCGTGATGGATTTTATGTTGTTAACATTGTAATAGTAACTAAATTAAATTTGTCAATATCAGTATTCAATAAGTTAAATTTGAAATACACAATAAAGCAACAAATTTAGCAAAAATACATACGTAGGGCGTTCAATTTAAAATGAGACTGATGTACAAACTCTTCGAAACCGAAAAAAGCTAATATTGACTATTAAACCTGGAATACTAATTAGATTTTAAAAAATTTAACTTTTGTTTTTATAATAAGTCTTTTGTTTGCAGTCCGTCGTAGCATGTTGTCTAAAATAAAAAAAAATAATGACGCGTGGGTATTAAATATCTGTCCTTTATAAAATTCACTACGGAACGAGATAATGAAGCAAAGATACCTTAGGAGCAAGTTCACTAACATATTCTACACTTGCACGTTGGAGCGCCAAATTTAAACTTGGAAAACCATTCATCAAAAATGACCCTCACTCGGGCGTCCTCAAAACGGTAGTGACTCTTTTCTACGATAGTAAGAGATTGGTCATGATAGAATATCTTGATCATGGAGCTACCGTAATGATAGCTCCATAATCTCCTGTAGGCTCTTTGTATGCAGAACAAATAAAAAAATGCGAACTAAATTCGCAAGAAACAGCGAGGCCAACTAGAAAAAATGTTTTGTTCCATCACAAAGGAATGCCCCATCTCACAGGTCCACTGTTGCTATGACTGCAGTTCTAGATGCTGGCTTTGAAAAACTTGAGCATCCTTCATATTCACCCGACCTTTCCCAAAGTAACTTTCGAGCTATTCTTAAAATCGAAGTAGTCTTTGAAGGGACCGATATTCGAAAATGATGAAGTAGTAGGCGCTGCAGTACGGGAATTTGATGAAGAGTTTTTAAGACAGAAATGTTAATCTTAGAAAAAGTTATTCCAAGTTAAATATGCTAAAAGGCGGCTATATCCAAAAATAAAATAACATTTACTAAAAGTTACCAGCACCATAGGTACTCCTTGTCACTTTTTATTGAACGCCCCTCGTACAAATGAAACCTCTGTGATAGACTTTAAAGAATAAGTTACAGGAAATGCTTTGCATATCGACCCAAACTGGCAAACAAAAAAAAGCGAGATTAAAAAAATCAGGCTCCAGCAGAAATTAATGCAATCTTCTTAAGCATTCCAAGTTTTTTGGATTTTCAACGACGCAAAAATAAAATTGAATGCTTCATCTAAACGTTTTCAAAACAATTAAACAACTGAACATAGTAAGTCGTTATTAAAACAATGCACAAAACGAAGAGAAAAGAATCGATAACTCCATCATAATTTAGAAAAACAAAGACATATCGATACTTCACGAAGTGCTATTAATTCCCACGGCTAATATTTTAAAGGCTTTACCAGAGTCCGCTGGTAATCTAAACGACCTTTTTTAAAACTAATAAAAGAGCTCGTTAAAAATAGCCACTGAAAAATCTCGAGTGTTCAACACGGGTTTTATCTACGGTAAACAAGAGCTGCTCGCCTGTCTAATGATAGATATTCATCAAGTTGCACAGTATAAATATATTCCGCTGAATTTATTTTTACTAGTTGCCGTCTAAGGATTTTTACTATTTCCCATATTTTATGTTTGGTATTGTAGGCTTCTCTATTATGTCTACTAGTGATTGTCAGTTCGGGTTTTTATGTTCCATTACGGTTTTATACTTTCTTTATTGTTTTGGTTGGTGCTGGTGTTTTACGAGTAAACGATGACCCACTGTTATAGATGTGTTTTTATGGATTCCGGAATTCTAAAGAGGAATGTTTTGCTCAGAATTTTATAGGCTCAGTGAAGAATGTGTAATAAGTTTTCTCCGCAAGATGGTAAACAAGTCTGCAATATTATCTACAGATACCTCTACAATACTAGTGGTATGGGACGCTACAGATCCTCGGGCGCGAAATAAGATTACCTTCTATGGACTGTTATTCACTCTTTACCTTCATATAATATAGAAATACAAATTTTCTTAAAACCAAAATGGGAAAAATGAGAGCACCTGTAGAGACAAATTGTTCAAGCGTCGAATAGCAAAGCATTGTCTGTCACCAAGTGTATTAGTATTGATAATTCTTTCCAAAGTGAACATATTAGATATGTGCAATAGCTCATCCACGTTGTTTCCGAGCATTTGCTTCCAATGCTTCATTGAGATATAAAAGCACATCAAGAAAAGCAACAAACCCTGCGGTGTTGCTTTATAATTCTGCACTGATTACAAAGGGGAGCCGGCGGCCGCAATTTTGTCTTGTACCGATCCCACTGTACATAATTTATCTGTTATTGATGAAGACATTAAACTTACGAACCGCAAAACAATTAAATACATTTTGGTAGGCTCGACTGTTGATGCGAGAAAACTCTAAAAAAGCCGTTCTGGCATCCGTAACATGTCCGGCCCAGCGTCACGATACCAATATTAATTGACCCAAATTGTCCTGTAGCGTATTAAAATTAATCAATAAGGCCATACATCATATGTAAACAAAAACAACGTCATATTGAATCGGCAATACAAGAAAAAACGTATTATTTGTTTGTTAAAGATCCTGTAACGAATCTGTTGAAACTTCGAATTTTAATTGGATTATTTTGTCAGAAACGTCCTTTAAGTATGAAGAGAATTCGTCGACCACTTCTTCTCTGTACCAATTAAGAAAATAAATTCATCTGGCTTTTCAATTACAAAGGTAAACATAATTATCAATGTTTCTTGAAAACCACAATACTTATAGCTCTGTTAATGAAACTCAGTTTGCACCTGACAAAATATATTTTGCTTCATTAATACGTTATTGCTTTCGTGTCATCTTGACACTTCGCTGAATTCGAAATAAGAGGTGCTTTAAAAAGCCAGAATCTTGAACCAGTCCTACTGAAAATCGATGTTAATAAGGAAAGAGCGATTCCTTCGTTTTATGCAATTAGTAACAGTTCGAAATTCTCACACAACAATACGACTACGATGAGCACGACTTTTATGACTTTTGACACGGAATCGGAATTGACGCAATTAGGCTCTTATTCTATATCATCTTATTCTTTAAATAATCGAACAATCGCAATGAAAGACAGTAAATGATTTATAGCGCTCGCGCCTTCGCTTTAAATAAAACATCGCCGTAAGCTTTCAACTCGGCGTCTACGAATGAAAGTCACGATTGTAATTTTAAAACGTCGATACGGATGTTTGACGATTTTATTATTTGTAGTGTTATTTATAGTGGTTACATAAGGGTGGTTATTGTGTGTCAGGTTCCCATCAAGATTTCAAGAGGCTGGCAAGTGTCTCGAATTGCGCTTGCTTTACGAATACATCTGTCATTTGTTTTGTATCAATAGGGAGTTCTCATTCATATGCTAGAGAGCGTGTCGTTACGACAACCCGAGCCACTCGAAATAGAGTAATGCCGCCATCGTTGACTTGTCTGTTTTTATCTAACGAAAAAAGTTGTACGCTTTTAAGATCTTCATTTAGTAAGTACTTAATGCCTCTTAATGAGTCGTTAACCTTGCCCTAAATAATATGAAAAGGAATAAAATAATACATTTACGTAGGCAAGAGTATTTTAAATAAACCATAATATTTGGGTATTATAAATTTCAATAAATAAAGACGATCTTATAAAAGACATGACCTCTACACGTTAAAGAATCGGGTTAATATTAGCACCAACATCTATAGGTTACTTATATTATGTATGCTTCTATATGAAAACAATTCAAAATCTATGTACCTATTAAATATTTTTGAAATACATATAACTTAATGGAACTTAAGAGACCTTTTATCTAGAGAACCTTTGAAACTTAAAAAAACCGTATTAATTAAGGAAAATATAGATAAAGGATGCCTCTTAAAAATAATTTGATTACTTTCCAGTCTTTCCACATACTTTGAAGTTCGATAGAGTGTTTCTTTTCACTGGGATTTGAGTGATAAATGTGTGGGTAGTTCAGAAAGAACTTTACAGAAACACGTTGCGAAAATCTTTTTTGCTTGGAGTAAAGTTGGGAGCAGTAAATCGATGACTCCGGAAATTATCAACTGTGTTCCCGTGGAATAAAGCGGAGATTGAAAATATTAGCCCCTTTCTTCTCTCTATATACGTGTTGTGATGCAATGTCTATAGAAAATACAGTAAGCAAGGGATTAAAATAAAAAATAAATATTGTTAATTTCATTTTATCATTAGCGGTGTTGGAGTTGGTAGAGTTGTAAAATAACGTTTAATTCAAGAGCTCTGTTAGAATCCTGATAGTTGTCAATCAGTTAATCATGCTAGGTACACTTATTATACATTACATTCATATAACATACAATCTCACTCACAATCCAGTAAGGGGTTGAGAAGAGCTTAAGGTAACATTAGAATAGAATTATTATTATTTGCACCAGTAAAAAAGAGGAACAGTTTAATATGAACAATAAAAAAAAAGCTGTATATTGGCGGTTTTATCGCTAAAATGCGCGATCTCTTCCAGATAACCTTTGGATCGAGAGGGAAGGCTAACCAAAATTTGGAATGTTACACAGAAAGCCACATCTGGTATAATAGGCTATGCTGTATCCCAAAACAGTGACAGGTTGCCAGCCTGTAGCATAAACACTTACATTAAGTTAATAAAAAACTATAATATGTATAATCTATTTTGTATTATCCCTTAACTAGAGGTATTCTAGAAAGAAGCTCTTAATGAGAGAGTTAATACAGTCGGTTACTCGAACTCTACTTAGGTAAGTAGCCGCTTAAAACTCATATCATCTCGGTCTAGTTATTTGGCCATTAGTGTCTAAATCTTAGTATAAGTAGTCATTTTAGCTATTTGAAGTAATTTTATAAATAAAACAACTTTTACGGATTTAACTCCCGTGTAATTAGATTTTACATGTTGTTATTATTGCCCGACGTTTCGTAACACTTTTCAGCGTTCGTGGTCACGGGGTGGCTAAAGATGTAGGTTGTCATATTTTATGAAATATTTAAATCTACCGTCACTTTAATTATTAATTTGGAGTGTTCCGTTTCACGCAAACGGAGCTCACCGGTGTCATTAGGTCTTACTGTGTGGTGGTTTGCTTTATAAGTTTTATTTATAATGTGTAGTGCACGCGCAAATCTAAGAGGACATTATGAAGAAATTTTTCTCAACTTCCAAACGATTGAACTGCGATAGTACCTACCCTAGGTAACATTTATTTACACATGTTTAAGACAGTATGGACCATGCCTCATGCCAATACAAAACGGACATAAAACCCAAAAATTTTAAACTTAACCTTCAGTGAACTAACAAACGAAAGCCTAAAGCTACCGCCACACCGCGGACGGTTGGTCCGATCGGGAGGTTGCGGTATGACGTCATCGACGTTTCCTACATTACAACGCTCAGCGTCTAGTCACGCGCACGTCGATGTGGACGTTCCGTCCCGTCCGCGGTGTGGCGTCAACTCAAGTCAACTCAAACATTTATTGCAATCATGTGGTAATATGGAAGAACCATGATATTATGAACCATACTCTGAGAAGAAGTGCCCTTCTCAGGGTAATATCAGGTGCAACACAAGAGATAATTATTAGGTAACAATATTACTACTTTAAAATTGAACTTTATTTGATAAAACTATTAAGTTATAGTCATTTTTAAACCAGGACAGACGATGCACTAAAGCATCTCAGCAAGTTAATTTTAGTAACATAAAATTAAATCGTTACTAAAATCATTGAAGCTTAGTCAATATTAACTTCATTATTTACTTACATCGCCATTCCGCTATTCTGGCCCGGTCTATTTTATTGACTTCCTAACTCTTACTTTATTAGCCCTATACAATTTCAGTTTAAACTTGCCCGAAAATTGTTTATGAATGGATTTTATCGGCGCTTTAATTAATTTTGCACATTAATAATCGCTTAGGACGACGGCCTGTAAACCAATTTTTGAGGAGGTTGAGGCAAAACGATTAGGTTATTAAAATCTAAGGGCTCGTACACATAAACAAGATACGATTTCGTTAAGTCGAATCATGTCACGATGCAACCACGTCAAGGAGTTTCTCCCGAGATCTTGTTGTAAAAACACGTGTTGAGCGACTCCATTTTTAATTCAATCTACCGTACAATTGTCTGTTACTTTAAGTACATTTTCACTTGACATTGGCGAAATGCGTAATCTTTATGTGTGGCGATCGCTATTAATTCAATTCTAAAGAAGAAAACCACGTCAAGACACGAATCGTTCTACTCCAGCTATACATATACAAACATCAACTACATTAATTAGAAATTTAGACATAAAAAATATGATTATCGTGTTGCAAGTAAATTTATCTCAAATTAGTCCAAAAATTTATTATTATTTCGATTTCGACTTGACGAGGTTGTATCGATGTGTAAGAGTCCATGGGTGGATTTATACTAGAGTATTTTATCGAGCAATGCCATGTAATGTAATGTTCTTGCGAATGCTCGACTCTCTACAGCATTTATCTGTAACATTTCTTTTTAACTTTCGTACAAGCTTTTGTTCTTTTCCAGATTGTCATAGGCGTCACTTTCGCTTGTGCTTTTGCTCGATTAAATTATACAACAAAACGCACGTAGATTTTAAAAATCAGGTTGTAACAAAACATCGAGCATGTTCGAAGTGTGGTTTGAGTAAATTTAAAAACAGCTGTTCTGCTAAAGAAAATGCTCTAGTCTATTACCGCCTTTAAATATTAAAGTTTATAGTAACGTAAGCTTAGTAAAGTAAGTAATGACGTAGCAAAAAAGGAAATAATGCTGATATAACGGCTGACCGAGATATATCGAAGAGAAAAACATATTGAACCGACCCCAAATAGAATTGGGAACAGGGCAGGCAAATGACTAAAAGTTTAGTTAGCATTTATATATTGAGAGGAAATATTGAATAAAGAAATTTTGACTTTCGCTGTAAAAAAAAGATGCTTGGATATTGGAATGTCTCAATTTACCTAGACTATATAGCTAAATATAAACTATGGAATTAGTTTTGCGTTAACAAACACGTAAATATTTTTAAAAATAGAAAAAATACACTGGACAAAAAAGGACTTGTCCAGGGCGGGAATCAAACCCATCATCTTCCGCAATACTGGCAGCTGCGTCAACCACTACGCTACCGGGACACTGCTTTCGCAGTCGAAATTTGCTAGTGTACTTATGTTTTATAGTAAAAATGTTTCATCAAATCTTTGAAATTTGCACTTGTAAGATCCGAACGAAATATTTTTTCAAATATTTGACGTCCAGTTAAGATGAAACTACCTTATATTATGGCATTACTTTTGCGTTAACAAACGCGTAAATATTTTTAAACATTGAAAAAAGTCATTGTTACCATAAAAACATAAGCACCAAGCAATGACAATTTTCGACGGCGAAAGCAGTGTCCCGGTAGCGTAGTGGTTGACGCAGCCGCCCGGAGTGCGGAAGATGCTGGGTTCTATTCCCGCCCTGGACAAGTCGATTTTTTCAGTGTATTATAAGTAAGTGTATAGATATAAAGTAGTCTGGTTTGGATACATGTCATGTACGAGATAATAAACAAAATTTTACAAATAACAAATATACATAAACTTCTAGATAACTAAAATTATTAAAACTCCTAGCAAGATAAAAATCTCGATACGGAAAGAAGTAAAAAACTATCTACTCTTCCCACTTGTCCTAAATTCTCGGTAATCGTTACCGGTTCATCGACATCGGAAGAAGTATCTAAGCGAATAGTTTTGTCGCAAACCGACGCTTTTTGTCATTCCCAGACCGGTTCCGAATCAATTTCGGATTGGAAAAATATTCGATACCCGAGAATTTCTATATTTATCGACTGTCGAATCGATATTTAAGACTTCCTCGTGCTGGAGATTTAGAGATAGTGTAAGTGTACACTTATTATGGGTTTACGGTAATTCTACATAATTTGTTTATATCATTAGTCCATGCTTATCTACTTTAATTACTAAATTACTGAAAGGGTTTATCAGAGAGGAATTTATTGCGTAGCAAGAAATTTTAACAAGTATTTAAGGTATGCACCGTAAAAAAATTAATCAGTTTTAATACATTTTTTATATAACAAAAACTAATAGGTATTTGTGTTTAATAATTATTAATTTTACTTAAATTTCCAAATTATGTATGGAATAAATAGAAAGAAAAAGATTTTGACGATTGATTTATTTAGATAACGATATTATTAAACATCTATTTTTGACGAATCTAAGAAAGAGTTGTTACTAAATATTTTATATGTTTTTGTTAGTACCTAATAGGTAAACTTAAAAAAAAAATCTAAAAAGTTTCAGTATCTTAGTTATTATCAAAATCCAGTACCTACTTATTTAAAAAAATATTGAAATGTAAAATAATCGCCTTCAAACTAAAAAAGAAAAAATAAAATTTTTATAATAAAAATAATATAAATGCTAACTAAGTAGGTATGTTTTTTGTGGTCGGGGTCAACGACAAGTGACAACGTTTATTCCAAATATTGAGGTTGGCACCGACCTCAAAAAACGTAGTTGGCATTTTGATTTTTTTTAAATATAAATTTTTGCTTTTAGTTTTGAATGCGTATTTTTATTTAAAAATAATTATTTTTTGCCTTTTAGTTCTGTAACTTTACTTACTTTACTGTAAATTTTTCAGGAAACTATTTCGAGATATTTATGACAAAAAAGAATGATGGAAATTGATTAGAAGTTTCAAAGAGATCGATGTATAAATTCAGAAAAGTGCGTATTTTCAAGATTCTAAAAAAACTACCAATTCGTGTAAAATTTTTTGAGACCATTTGGAAAGTACCACAAGGGTATAAGTATATAGGTAAAAAATCAAATTGGTCTAGGCGTCTTAATCGATGAACATACCGACATAAAAAAAGATGAATACGAATTGAGAAACTCTGCCTTTTATGAAGTCCGTTAAAAAATGATATTTCTCAACTTCCATACTGTTGAACTGCGATGCACTTATTTCATTATTATTCTACGAGAAGAGCTGTAAACAAAACGGCTCTAGTTTCATTTTCCATATTTAATAATGCGGTCAAGTCTATTCAAAATGTAAGTGACGTAGCGTCGTATCAGCTCACATGATCAAGTAGCATGCAGTCATCAAGAGGGCTCTGAGCACGGAGTTGGTGAATGTAAGCAAAAATTCCCCACATTGAGCATTCCCAGTATGCGGGCGATGTCAGACGAGGCTGGCTGATGAATAACAATCGGGTAGTGATGAAGTAACTGTGCTCAGACGCTGGCATACTAGTGTAGGGCAAGTAACACTTTAGGTACTCAGTGATTTTAGTTAAGAAATTATTTTAGATACGAATTCAAAAACATCTGACTATCGAAAGAAACGAATCGTTTCCTTTTTCAAATAAATTAAAATTGTCATAAAAAATATAACGAATTGAAAAACTATAGGTAATTTTCATACAAGATATAATATTCTTCTTCTTATAGTATGGTTAACCTGTTATCTCTACGTCAGAGACCAGACATAGTGACTTGCAAAAACTCTGACCTATGAGATGTTTACTACATTTCATATAAATTAAGCAAACTTTATTAAATATCTTTGCAATATTGAAAAGTACCTACGGAAGATATAACTGATGCTCAAAATATTCTTTCGAGACAGAGATAAAGAGTTGCCTTAACTTTTTTAGTTTTCTGAATAACACACATATACCTTTTATGTAAAGCCACTTTTTAGGAAGAGTCAGAAATGATTGGTTTTTTGGTTTTCTAAGCCAAGTATTACCTAGTTTCTGCTTTAGAAAAGTCATAAAAATTATTATTGCTTGAAAACAAATAAACAACCTTTCAATAACACACTACAACATAAAAATTACCCAAATTACTTACTTGAAAATTATTGCCGCAAAAATGAGAACATCAAATTTCTCTGCACAAGTACTGACTCGACTGTGAAAATTATTTTTTATATCGAAGTGAATGCGCGTGGCACGGTACTAATTATAATGTTACCGTATAATAACATGAATGAGACATCAAAATGACTGGTTCGGTACGCCTGTCTGTCTAATTGAAGACCTGCGTGGACGGCATACGAATGAAATTGAATCACGGCGTTAAAGTCCTCGCTTCCTTGTCTTGGAAATTAATCGAGAATTAACGCGGTTAATTTCTTTAATGGAAAATCTAATCGAGTTTTGAAATGTCATGCTTATAAGGCATTAGAGCCTCCAGTCCTTGAACGATGAAAATAATTGAAGATTATAAGTTTATCTTTTAAGACAAAATTAACGCAGTACATCTCTGTTTTTTTTTAAATGGAAAGCTTTGATCTTCGTATCGTCTGATAGTAAGCGATGATGTATTACCCGAATTGAATAGTGGCGTGCAAATGAGAAAGCCAAAGCCACAGTCAATGAAGACACTCAGCAATTTTTGTGTAATACATCATTTAGATATATTTAATATCACTGACTTGATTTTGCGCATCAACATTTACTATTGACTGTACAAACAAAATATAAGATGGCATACCAGTCTAAACCGCTATGTAACCAAGTATATAATAAGCTTTAACGAGCAACAAGTTTTCCGAGAAGTAATGAGACAAGCCACCTAAGAAGCGCGTGTCAAATTAATGGTAATGTTTACCTAATTGTATTGACCCTTGCTTTAATACACGGCTCGAAGATGCCACTACGACAGTCAAGCCCACAATCAGTGACCCCTCTGGCATTTTACAGTTCGGTTTCTTCGTAAAACTTCGCGGTAGGCACGTTACATTAAGAAAACAGTACAACCACCCACAAATTGCTCAATCCAAATCGAATTTGCCCAATAATAAGGCTTAAACGTCGACAAACACCGCTTATTTTTCATTCGAAACAGGTAATTTTAATGCATATTTAATGGGCGACTCTTGGCTTCAAATTCACTAAGATAAGGTGGGGCCATAATACATGCAGTTTGCCCCCGCGTTATTTATTGTGTGATTTTTGGCAACAGTACGTTAGGCTGCTTGGCGCGGCTAGATGCGCAATCTTCATAATGCATGCATTTTTGTGGACTATCGCATAAGCTCTTTTTTGATGTTTTGACGCGCCAATTCTGTGGCCAAACGGCCCTTAGCAAATCTCACTCTATTTGTTCGCAACTCTACTGGCAACGAAAGTTTTGTTATTCGTGTTTCTTTGCCTAATATAAACTTTAGAATTTCATATTTTACACCTCACTGTATACTTTCTTTAACAGATACAAACTATTTTATGTTAATTTTATTGTTGTATTGGATTAAGCAACGGCAGTGAATGTTCGCGCTCTTAGCAGTAATAGACGGAATAGTACTGCATACCCAGCTCGGTATTAAGTGCAGTCAGCTTCAAAAGTAAATCATCACTTTAGTACCATGTCATAGCAACGCCAGCGTTTGTGCAGTAATAGTAGGCCTGTGTTTTTAGCAATTCGTTTATTTGTCTAATAAGTATACTGGTGCATGTACTGTCCATAAATTGATTAGGAAAATATTTACTGACTTTCCTAGTGCATATTTAAATAAATCCCTCTATTTTTATGAGAAACATTGCCACTTAAGGAAGGCATGAACATCTCTAAGCTCTAGAACTGACTCCTCACGACTGGTAACCTCTGGTGTTAGTTAGAACCTACTAAGTATAAAGGAGCTTTATTTATGTTAATTTGCTAACCAAATTTGCTTATTAACTCTTTAACATAATATCCGCTTATTGAAAAAAAAAATTTAATTAGTATCCGAAATCCATGAGATGTCTGTGTCCTACGCTTTCAGATATTGAGATTCACTCGAATTTGGAGAGTTTGCTGTGGTGAGCTAGGTGACTGCAGAACAACGTCACATTGTCGTAGTCTTTTCAGATCTAGTGACAGATGCCTACATCTATTCGTTATTTATTATATATCTAGCATAATAAAAAATAATAAAAAGAGAAAAATTGTGTATGTATTATAGTGTATACTCTCCTTAATTTAAAAAATAATAATAATTTGTAAATCTCCCACGTAGGTGTGTATGGGAATTTTAAATTCTATAAGAAAAATTAACATCGTAAACCACATGTTACAACTCCAATACGTTTATTTATATTATTTTATTTATATTATATTTCTTTCAGAGCTGAAGCAATCAAAAATAGGCTCGCGATTGGGATAAGTTGAAGATTGACAGTTCCTTAGTGACACTTCGATAATATGTAGTGATACTATGATGTTGGAAGCGTCTATAGCCAATAGCGTTTACAATTATGCAGGTGTGCTTGTAACATTAAAAACCATCGCTTATAACGCGGCGTCGTTAAATGTACATTTTAAAACATAATTTAGTATACGGAATAATTAAATTACACACTTTTCATGAACTCTGAACATTAGCAGTATACGCTGTTCAAACATAAAAGATAACGATCGGTACTTACAGAAACAAAACAGGCTTTTACATCGAATCACTTAAAACGACAATTATCCGCGTTAATTTTATGTGCAAAATTATGAAATATAACATTGAGTGCGTTATTAACGTTGTTTATAACGTTAATTATTAAGAATGACGTTAACTAACGGTTACTTACAAGAACTTTCACTGTGTGGACACGTACCTGCGAACAGAGAAGTGGTTAATTAAGCTGCGTGTAATTTTTTTTTATAAATAATTTGGAGTGATGTGGGGGTCATGAATAATTCTGCTGCGTCTGTGGATGCGTAATTGAGAGAGCAGTGTACTTTAAGCGTGTGAACTTTTTCTGTATCTCAAGTTCTTTCTGCTGAAACGGGTTGTAATTTATGGGCAGTAAGAGCCAATTTGCTTATAAAAGCTGTTATACTAGTAATAGTGAAGTGAAAATTTGTTACATAGTCTATTAGTTTCGATTATTGAATCGAATCCAAAACTTAGGATTTATAATTTTGATGAATAAACTTTAGAATACTTTACAGCTGAGTATGATACCGTGGGATTATTTTGAATTTAAGTTCTATTTGTGTGCTGAGTGGTATATTTTTAATCAATTCTTAAAGTATCCTATCTGATTGTGTCAGTAAAAGCAAGTGAACCTTATTCACAATGAAATAAATAAGTACATAACACAAATATTAAAAAAAAATTAAGTAGAGGTATTTTGTTTATTAGAATTGAATATGCTATTGACATTATGACAGTAAAACTACTTGTAATATTTTAGTTAATCTCTACGTAATAAATTAATAAAGGACTCATTCGTTTCACCAATACAAAATAAAGCAGCAAAAATATAAACAAACAGGTGTTCTCATTTAATTTATCGCGAAATTTTCGGAACTGAGCACGAAGTATAAATCATAATAATAAAGAGGTGACATTTATTGTATTTACGTGTTATGATTTACGGGTTTAAGTCCGAAACACCGATGGCTAAGCAACGCCCACGCGGACCTCCGTAATAAATCATGATGCGACATCTCAAAAATGCCAACTTGAAAAACATGTCTGCTCGCCAGTACATGGTTGCTAAGACAAGAAAAACAAACAGAAAAAATATAAATTACTTTTGTATACCTCCTTTCTTCCCCGTACGCCGAACGAGTCATAAATCACAGAAAGATAAGCATAAAAAGATTGTATGAGTTGGGTACACGGTAGAACTGAAGTTTTCGTATTCTGTTATCTTGCGTCAAGCGGGACCTACAAAAAGTTAGCCGCCTACATCTTTCTCCGAAATAGAGACAGGGGCCGGTACCCAGTACCGTGCGTATTCCTATTAGATGAAACAGTGTTTCGATTTCGACACTAAATACCTTCATATATTAATTTATAATGTGAAAATATAACAGGCACTGTAATAGTACTCTAAAATAACTTAAAGGCAACAATTTGCTAAATATAAGTATTAAAATTTAAAATAGGCTATTTAAAAAGCACTTTTGAATCGTAAAACTTTTGATGTTTCCGTGATCTTATCAAATCAATTGCAATAACAATAAGAAAGAAGGGTTTTTTCAGTGCATTTTTTCTAGTATTAAAAATATTTACGCGTTTGTAAACACAAAAATAAAACTATTCCATAATGTAAGGTACTAGTTTCATCTTAACTGGGCGTCAAATATTTGCAAAAATATTTCGTTCGGATCTTAGAAGAGCAAATTTCAAAGATTTGATCAAACAATGTTTACCATAAAAACATAAGCACCAAGAACTGACAAATTTCGACAGCGAAAGCAGTGTCTCGGTGGCGTAATGGTCAACGCAGCCGCCCGCATTGCTGAAGATGCGGGTTCGATTCCCGCCTGAGGCAAGTCGATTTTTTTCAGTGTATTTTTTCTTGTATTAAAAATATTTACGTGTTTGTAAACGAAAAATAAAATTATTCCCGTAAGAAAGGTCTCATCTACTGAGGTCTAAAATTCTACTAGGTAATGAGTCACAAGAACTTCGCTAGTGAAAAGGTAAACTTTTCACTAGCGAGGTCCCTACGTCAATCTTAAATTATGAGCCAAAGATTTTTTTTTTCAGTTCATATAATTACTGCCCGTGCTACTTACCTATCACGACTTCAATTTCATAAAAATTCTATCTAAAAATAAATAGAGCTACCCAGGGCTAGCATATTTTCATTCAATAAGAAATCATCATTAGTTACAATGTTCGATAAATTTATTTAATTTCAAGTAATAAAGTAACATTATTAGTTTTAAAAGTAAATAAAAGGACGTAAATAATTTCGATCTATAATTCAAAATTAGTTTTCTTCAGCAAATAAATACATAAGTTTCGTTTACAAACTTCTATTTTACATTAAACTCGTAAGAATTCGTAAAATAAAATTTATAACCTATCCAAAGATTAATGATATTAAACTACCGGTCGGCTTGAAGCATTATCAACATCCAAGCCCCCACTTTTTCGTATATTTCTCGACCCCATGGCATTTATGCCATCTGATGACAATAACGATTTATTGCTATTAGAATATGGAAATGCGTCGCCGACTCGCTACCGACTTGGTAGATTCTAATTTCATAACAACTTAACTGTGTTTCTTGCATTACCTAAATAGTAAAACGGATACTTATAGTTGCACGTAATTATAAATTGGACACGATTAAATTAAATTAAGTATTTGAATGTTAAATTTTAGGCATTTATTTATTTAATTTCACAATTCTTGTTCTTCTTTGCTTTGTTTTATTATACACTAATACATTATGCAAAAGTCAAAAGAAGTTTTGGCAGTAAATAATTAAAAATATATGCGGTAGAGAATAGTGAAGTCTTATACCAAGTGCTATTAAAAGAACAACTTCAGTCAAACGAACCAACTTGTTTAAAAATTAAAAACTAGAAATCTATTTAAAAATCTACTTGTACGAAAATATATAAATGGTCTCAGTAACTCTGTAAGTGGAGATATTATTTTACTTTCGGAAAGGGTAAAATTTCGAATACAAGTATCTATTGATGTCTTTACACATTGAAAAAAAAATCACAATAAAAATAGCTATCTACTATTGAATAGTGTCACTGTTTTCCGCCGTTCACGTTTCAGTAATATTTTTTAGCAAAATTTTGATTTTTATTTACTTAGGTTAAGATTTTCCTATATATTTACCTTTTATCGAGCTTAACTTTACATGCCACCCTATAGAAAACCAATAAGAACAATAATAAATTACTGTTATCATATTTCGAGTATGCTGCTGGTCGCATCGCGAGATCCGAACCAATATATCACTAGGAATTTACGAGGGAAGATACGACAGGAAAATTGCAAGAATGGTGGCGCAATCTATCTTAGTTGGGTTGAGGGAGGCTGGGGTGGGAGCGAAACTTCGAGAGGTTATTAGTCCAAGCATCTGTTGTGGAGGGGTGTGATGAAACTCCAAGGGTACAAGCTAACAAATCTAATTGCTCGGTAGGCGCTGCGCTTGACAAATTGCGCCTCATGTGGTTACTCGGCGTGGCAATTTGTTATACCTGGTCACCCGGGGGTTTTGAAGCGAGGAAACCAACGGCTTTTTATTGAACACAATGTACAACGTGAAAATGCTGGAGCGCTAATAACACGCTGGAATTTTCTGGAAACCATTATTAAATTGAGCACGCATTAAAAAACATAAATTTTTGAGTTCGTATTTTAGTTTTGGCTGAAGTCGCTTGAGAGAGTGATAAGAAAAAGTACCTTAGCACTATTAAGTATTAGGAACTTTTTCCTATACTCTTTCACCAACAAAAGCAGATATTGATTTTATTGTAATTAGTGAGACTCATATATAAGTGCCATACTATGCTTTTTGTTAAAATTTGACAGCTGTAGCGACCTCAAAATCGCATATAAAAATAAAAATAAAAAAATTTGATCCATATTTAGATGTATGATCGAATGACATATATCGAAAAATAAGGACCACATGAATAATAACGTATATACATACTTGGTAGTGTTTGAAATTATCAAGATAAATATGCCCCTTTAAGTATCGCGATAATTATCCGATAATTATTCAAATTCAAATGCTTTATTGCATGTCACATGAGCATATAAGTTGACAAATCTTAAGGCTAAGTACATGTGACGCCTTGTATTAAGGCGTTGCAATTAATCTTATTTAATTATTTTTAAATATTATATTACTATATAATATATTATATAACAATATATTATTTCATTATGTATTACATTTTATTAATATTTACAGTAGATTATATTAATTCAATTTTACATCTCATTATATTATTTTATGGCTTAGGGCTGTCTGTTATTGTTGTGTAGTTTAATAGTCGCAATTTCAATAGTCATTTCAATCAAGTGTCCCATTTCGAATGATCCATGCTACATGGCATATTTTGGAGTTCATGTTTCCCTTTTCGATAATTACAGTACCTACCTGTATTAGGTCCGAATCACTTACACTCAATCCTCTTAGCGATTATTTGTTTTGAATTGGTAGTCATTTGTTTCTTTGCCTTAATAATAAATAGTAATCGGTTTAGTAATTAAATATTAATTTATACACCGAAAACCTGACACTTTACTTTGCAATAATATTCTTTCAATAATGTCATTGAGTTAACCCAAATTATTCACTCGTACTCTATTTATATACTTCTGAATAATCCATTCCATGATTGGATTCTATATATTTTCTGTTAGACAAAAAATTGACAAATGGTTTCCTTGCGTTTTAATATAACCTTCACTTGTAGGTGCGAAGGCGATACATTACTATCAGTTAGATACACTGAGGAGCGAAAATAACTTTACTTGCAAAAACGATGATATTTCATAAACTAGCAAAGATATCTTTAGGGAAAAAGATTATTATCAGAGTTTTAGTTTACACGTTAACACTTTCTTTGATATCAAATGCTGATTTTCTTATGTTTCATTAAATACACTTCGATGTTCCTTGGACTTCATAGTGCTACTATGAGTTGTTGCGAAAATATCGTGGTCTATGCGAGCGTCCAGTTATTTTTGCTCGTCAGTGTACTTGCAAATTGTGTTAGAAATTAGTTTTTTTTTGTTGTATTGCGTCATTAACAAGCAAGTAATAAATACAACCCTTCAATGAAAACTAATTTAGTTATGAATTTGATTTTTTTATAACTCCTTATTACTTAGTCACATTATGGAACCATGTATGGATTGTAATATAAATAATGAAAGTAGTCAATTATATTTCATCATGATATCAAACTAAGATTAATAATGAGATTAATTAGAGAATTAATTTTATTATTTTCCTACCCTGATCCCAATGTATTTGAACGGGACCACCAGCTTAACGTGCCTTCCGAAGCACGGAGGTAAATCGATTTGAATACTTTTCGGTCACCCATCCGACTACCGACTGCGCACTTGGTTGCTTAACTTTCGTGATCGTTACGAAGAACGCACGACTGCGGCGCCGTCGACCTCCTCTCCTCTCCATCGATCGAACAGAACTAATTTATGCCAAACTTAAATATCAAAAATTATTTTTTGACGTCTATTAGCAACTAATTAAATTGTAATACGATACATTTTACGATTTCAAAAAAGAGTTATATTTTTATTTAGGGCAGATACCAAAAAACAAATTAAGTACACGACCATTTCGCTTCTTTTAATTTTATAATATAAACTAGCTTCTGCCAGCAACTTCGTCTGTGTGGACATTTTACCCCCTTAGGGGTGGGAATTTAAAAAATCCTTTCTTAGCGGATGCCTACACTGTATAAGGTATCTATGTGCAAAATTTCAAGTCTCTAGTGTCAGCGGTTTGGGCTGTGCGTTGATATATCAGTCAATTAGTCAGGACTTTGAATTTTATCAATCAATCAATTTGAATTTTATTTAGATAGATAAATATGTAAATATGAAACGCCAAACGTGTTGCTAAGCGAAACTCGAGAACGGCTCGACCAACTCAGCAATTTATTTTCATATTTTCGTTAAGGCACATTGCGAGGAAAATACTTAAACAACAATTTCCTTTTACCATACAAAACATAGAGACTGCGATAAGCTAATAACTTTTGACATAACGAAGTTTCTCGGGGCAGTTAAATATAACACATCAGAATCATGCGGAATCTATATCGACGTACTCTTACAAGTTCAAACGAATTCAAATTTTATCTAACACTCGAAATCCATTGAAAAGGAAACGCTCCACAATATTTTCCGGCACCTCCTTTTTAGATTAACATAAAAGGAATGCTCTCCAAATTGTCATTTAGTGTTTGCCGAAGACATAAACAATTGGAAGGAAGCAAGTCCCTCGCAGACGACGGAAGCTAACTGAGTGTCGGCTCCGGAACTGTTATTGCCGGGACGACTGCTGCTTCCGGCCGTGGAGACTTCTAGTCTAACTCCTGGTGACATGGATAGGGTGGCGTGGAACTATACGTAAGAAGCTTTTTGAACAACGGTAAGAATGAATTGTGAATTTTAGTGAAGTGACTGTGTTATCGAATCGCCTAATACGTAAACGAATCGTACGTAAGCGTAAACATGCTGCGTTCAAATTATTAGGACAGGATAGTTCTAAGGCTCAAGTCACACTGACGCAGCGTTGTAGCTTCAATTTAAGGACTAAAGGTAATGCACAACCGTTTCATAGCCGCTGTTCCTTATCATAGTGCAAAAGAGTCGTTCCCTTTCCAAACTGATAAATGCGCTAGAACCTTTACGTAACAAATTAATGCTTATCTCCACAATCTCCTTATCCAGCACAGATTTCTACTGAAATAAAATAGACGCGTGTATTAGCTCTAATTCAAGCATAGTGTATACTAGTGGTCAATATTATTCTGATGTATGTTCTATATACATTGTATTGTAAAGTTTCATTAAAATCCATTCATACATCTATACATCCATACAAACTTCTAAAAAAGCTTAAGTTCCGTAGCACTGTAAATTTCATAGCGTTTGCAAAAGGTTGTTAAATTAATGTTTAGTTCACAAACAACTCTGTAACTGACGCTATTTTCACCGCATTTCTCTTATTACAAATGTACGCCCTCGAATTCACTAACACTCATAACCTTAAGAATGCGAAGTACGTGGAGCGATTTTTAATACAACCGACACCCCATAATGGGTCTTTTCGCACCCCAGCCTGCGGTGACATTTGAAACCCACTGCTCTATGAAAAAACAAAGAGCTAGAACATTATGCAAATGGCATTATGTTCGCATTTTTGTACGTTTCGCCAACTTTATGACGCGAATAGAAGGGTTAAGACAACTGTGGTATTGAATGGAACTTTTCGATTCTGTTTTGTCTTTTGTTGTTTATGGGATGGGTCTTTTTAACCCTCGCTCGAAATAGTTTTTACTTATGTATTTATGCAGAGCGTAATCAGTTATATTGTGGTAAATTATTACTTTGTTCTTTTTTATTGACTGTAAAAGAATTGTGAATTTTTAAGTTTGTAATTTTTAATGATCTCGCGGAATCGTGTCACTTATGATTATGGCTAGGCAGAGAAAGAAGTCAGCGTAGTGAAGGAAGTGCCTGTGCTCTATCATGAGGCCTCCTTCTTCTGGCACCCCTCGCTGCAACGCGATAGACCAAGACCCGCACGGTGAATCCATGTAACGCTGAGCCTTCTGGACAAAGTGTCCAGAAGGCTCAACGTTGAGCCTCAGTATGTGTTCCCGCATAAACATTCGCGGCAAATTCGATCTTCAGGGCAAGGTCTAAGAGTTTACGTCTCAAGAAAAATAGTACCTACTTACCCTGTCTCTATAGTGTGTATTTTACGTATTCCTTTAATTTGTTATTTAAATACCTGCATATATTCACATGCTTTACGTTAAATTAAAATAAAGCAATTGACACTTTCAATTGATAATTATTTCACACATATTTTTTATTATTTAGTTTACATTTTAGATATAAATAATTATGAATTTAACATATTACTTAGTAACCTTTAATTATTAATATTTTCTCGAACATACTTGGAAATTTCAGCATAATCGAAATTGCTGTATCAATGGCCAAAAACATTCGAGCAGCGGCCGGCAAAAGTGGTATGAAAATCCATATCTGTCGTATTTAGCGGCCAAATAAATGTAAACTCATATCTGCCGTGTAATTTAAAAATGGAACGATCTTTTACTCTTAAATATGGCAACCAAGGAGGTAATTAATCAAAGGTTAACTATTTAAATTTCGAACTGGCTTGCAAATAGAAAGCTGTTTATTGAAAAAAAAAAAGGAACACTTTTGGCCTGCGACAAATTATTGTTGTTCGTCATTGATTTTGAAAAGTAATTGTATAAGTTTAAAGGTCGCCATTCATGAGCGAGCCAGAGCGGTCCATCAATCCATTTGGCACGCTGTCTATACAAAATTCGTCCAAAAAATCCGTCAAAATTCATGGATGTGAATGCACTTTCATGTCCAAATGGATTGACACGGCACGATGGAATTCCTACCGCGCCAAGATCCATCGCGCCGAGTCAATTGGCGCGGCGCGTGAAAAACGAACGGGCCGGTCGGTCTGAGCCGTCGCGCCGTAAGTGTTGCTCGTTCGTGAATGGTGTTACTCGCGAACCAAAGACGCCATTTTGTTTTAAGATTGATTAGATTTGTTTTCACACTAGACAAATCGCTATGGCAGATAAAGAAAACTCATCTTCTGAATCGAAGTTCATTATGAACACGTCCGGTGCTGTCGACGCGTACACTCGACATGATCGCGACATGAAGGCGAAGGCCATATGGCTCGCCCGTGAATGACCTTAAGTGAAGATAATGAGTGTGTGAACTTACTTTAACACCACCTGAAATTCAAGAGGCGGCAAGAGCCGTAATAGAAAGCTTGTTGCCGCCAAAACCGAAAGAAAAATATTTGAAAACCGTAAATTAACAAAAATTTTAATTTCCGTGCATTATTTGAGAAAAGTACTATACAAGCCTTGGCTACAACTAGGCATTGATGCATATTTACACGTTCGTCTAACAATGCCTCTTTTGCTGGCCGCTGCAGTAATGTCCTTTATCTCCTAAGCCTTATCTCATCTGATGTTAATTGATTACAGACTGGAGGTGGAATTATGTAAGCTTCACTCTGAACCTTAGACGGCGGTGCTGACTTATCATTAAATGTCGGAATATAATAATGTTGTGTCGTTGTTGCGATGACTTTGATAATATGGTGGAAGCAAGCCATGCAGACTTAATACAAACCGACTATGAATTAGTACTCCTATCTAACCAGAGACTTCAGGATCTTAACCACGGAGGTGGTATATATACTTAAAAATAAAAGATTGTCATTCTTACTAAAATAATCTATCGAGTATAAGTAGCAAACAAAAATCATCCTTATCTAAATAATATAAAGATTACTTTCATACCAAGGCTACCGATACCTTGTTTACTGTATAAACGGCAGACATTTAGCTACAATATGCAGGTATTACGGTAACAACGCCGAGGTAGCCCGCATTATGTGAGTGTTTGATTCTTGACCCCCCTTCAAATGATCTTTCCATCGTCTAAACGGGTCATAGACTGTGTAGACGATGAATTATTCATAAATCTGTCTCGCTCTAGTTGGAACTGTATTATCATTTTATATGCCAGAATATTTACAGACAAATATCTATTACGTAAGGCCTATTTTCGTAGAAAGGGATAGCGTTTATAAGCCAATTTACGTGGACAAATTCATAGCTGACACTATAGCATTTTTTTTTTATGTTACGAGATGGCAAACAAGCTTGCGGCCCACTTGATATTAAGTGGTCACCGCCGCCTATAGACACTTGCAATATTAAGTGTAAATCACTTAACACCGCAAGTGCGTTTGCACATCCTGGGGACTAAGATGATATGCCCTCCATGCCCAGTAATTATTGTGTTCCGACAGTAATTCATAAAATAGCCAGTTCCTCAATAGTTCAGGATTTTGGGTGAAGCCTGAATATCGCTTACAAGTTTGTCTTATCATCATTTGATGAGTGAAACGCACGTGTGCGATGAAGTGGGGAGCAGTGGTGTATATCCTCATGAATAATTAGCAAATGTCACATCATAATAATATATTAGGATGAAATGAAAAGATGACAAGCTCTCTTGAGCTTGTAATAGTAAGTAATAGATAATATAGAGAAGTATCAAAATACATTAAGATATAAAAGGAAAACAGCAAAATGTCCACAACAATGAGATTAAGGCTTTTTTATCCTTGTCAAAGATAAAAATCTCCATATCAGGATTGCTGCAGATGCCGGTTTTTACTGTATCAGCAGATGATGATGTGGATTCTGTCACACCAATATCAGCAGATGATGATGTGGATTCTGTCACACCAATATCAGCAGATGCTGATGCAATATTGGTAAATTAGTTAAATAAAATATTCTACTATTCCATATCATTGGTCGAGGCAATATGAATCTGAATATGGTTTATTTTTTATTAGTACACTATGAAGACACAATACTTTATCAACGCATTTATGTTGACAAAAAATGAGGAAACAAGTGACAGTTATTTTTGTATACCTGACTGATTGGTTAAAACTCCACGTGATGTGCAAAAATCCGCAGCAATTGTTGCAGATGCTAATATTGAGAACAATTCTGATAATCCACTGATACTGATTGTGATATTCGTAAAAGTCCTGCCCCAATAAAAAACTGACAATCGCCAACACATTGATGATCAGAAGAGATATCGTTATTTTAGGGAAATAAAAGCTAGAATTCCAAGCTCTGGCCCTGAGGTTAGAACCAACACTCTAAGGAAGAGAGTTCGTAGACATGATCATATCACAAATAATAAATTTGATTTTTTTAAACAATGTGAATTGTATAGGAAGAACATCAATCACGATGTTAGAGTCAACAGTTTTATAAAAAAAAAACTTTTATTCGAATCCATATTCGACGTTATGTCACTAAACCTACTTTTACCAGCAACAACTAAGGACGAATGAAATCACCCTGTATATTATAAGGCATGATCTGCGCAGTGACGCCCCTTTGACATCTTAAACTCTGTGCAAGATTTCATCAGAGATTTGTCGAGACTTGATAAGTGGGTTCCTCAATTTGCTAGATCTGACATTAGCAATGACGACATCTGCCCGGCTGTCAATCAATTTACCTAGTTACAGTTCGTTGAACTGGTTTATAGGGATTAAGTATGGTGTTTATTTTGTGCAAAAGTAGTTGAAGTATATTACGAAAGTTGTATTTTATACCTAGACTGCTGAGATGATTTTGAGTGTAACATCTGTCCTGGTCGTTGGCTTTAGTTGGTTTGTTTACTGAAGGTTTGTAAAAATTAACATGGGTTTGGTGGCCCCTTATTGTAAGCGATAGGCTAGCAACCTGTCTCTATTTTGGGGTACTGTCTATGACCCATACTGCCAGATGTAGCTTTGTGTGTAACCGAATGTTACCTGAAGCTCTGCTCTACCCCTTTTGGGATTGTGAGCGTGATTATATGTATGTATATGTATGTATTGAATTTACCAGGGCAGTCAAAGTGAAGAATATGAATTATGCTCTTAAGTAATATCTCTTTGGTTGTTAATTCTTTCATTTCATTCATATGTAGCCATAAAAAAAAGATCTAATTATTTCATAGACAATTTTTGAAAAGCGATAAAATTGTGAAATAATCTTTTGACTTTTTTCATGACGGAAGTAACTAGCAAATTAATCCAAAATTAACTTTCTCATTTAAAAGAAAATTCGTATACTTTAAATCACTTTTGTCTATGGCTTTTATATTCTATTAAGAAAATTGAGTTTATATTTAAACAGCATTTAAATATTATCCACGAAGTGATTTTTATGGTCCTTGCATAGAACACGTAATCGCGTCACTAATATCTCAATTTAAAAATATTTATAATTTTATTTAATTTTATTGTTAGTAAATTATTTAGCTTTACCCCTCCCTTGCGTCCCTCCTGCTCTCTGAGCTCCTGCTCTGTAATTTCTATAAAGAAAATCGAGACGATATTTGAGGTGTTCATTAGAATTATCACTTGAATGTTAGTTGTATAGAACTCACAATGTTTGTGTGATTTCTCACACTATTTTTCTAGAAAATATTGTTTGTTAAATTTTATATGGTAAATAATCTAGCCCTTTTGTCCTTGAGCGACTCAACTACCAGTATACTCACACAGTAATTTATTCCTCTCCGATCTAGATACGACACTTTAAAATGCGTAGCATACTTTTGCGCCATTATCTGTCTGTCCACACGACCTCATTCGGTACTTTACCTTCAATTAAACCTTCTGTGCGATGACAGAACATGATCTAAGATTCGCCCACTATAAGCCGAACCGTTTACTTTAAACTTGCCGACAGTCGGCCCACCGATGCTTGTACACCGACATCAAACTTATAAAATGTCATAAGCTGACGTGATTGAAATATGGTAGAGATTGATGTGGCTGGAAGGCACTTTATTGACTTTGACAATATTAGGATTTATGTTCTTACTGTAATAATACGCGTATTGTAAATTAAACAACGAATATCGAGATTTTAGGAACTCCTATAAAATTTAAAGTAGATTTGTGTATGTATACATATGTCACAGGATTATTGCGAAATCCGGGTTATTAGAAAAAACAGGAAGCGAGGTGCGGAGCTCTCGCAGATTTTCTTTCGTTTTATGTAATTACCAAAAAAAATTATACAAAAAAACATAAAATAAATAAAAACAACTCAAATTCCTAGGATTTTTCGTGAAAGTACTAATTGTCAAATCATCTTGGGACATATATAAATATTTGAGCAAAATTAAAAATATACATACCTACAGAAGATTCGAGTGATTCAGAAGCTGATGAACATGAATGTAGATAGATAAAGAAGAAGAAGTAGGGAAAAGAAAAGATGAATAGAAAGACAAGAGAAGAAAAGATAAATAGATTGTGTAATATAGCAAATGGAGTTAACGCTGACATGACGGCTGACTGAGATGTATGGAAGAGTAAAATATAGACCGACCACTGAGAAAATTGGGGACAGGGCAGACAAATGATTATAATACCTAAAATTCTGTTTGAATCCTCTCTATAAATAGTAATGAAAAAAGCTACTTGTTTAAAAGGTAATATATTATAATCTGAATAATGTGTATAATCGCATCATTGAACTTTCCACGTTACAAGTTACCTTCATTATTTACAATCAATTACATAAGTAATGCACATTATTTATTTCAGGGCTCGTTTATTCCAGAGAAGTATGTAATAACATAAATTATAATATATGCAACAATGGCTTAAATTTCGAGTTTCAAAGTCGCAACCAGCGTATTTCTCAAAGTTTTGGAGCTTCCCACCGACCCAATCGTATAAGCTTCGAAATATATTCTCGTCTGGTACCGAACAATTTATCTGCACAATAATGTATCCATGGCATTCATTTACCGAGAGCTTTCAGTGCGTCCTTTCTGCATGTTAGTAAAATACAATTTCAACGCTGATTTAATTTAATTCTAATTCACGAAACGTAAACAAATCATACGCAAAACAAAAAGCCGGACAAGGCATAAATCCACATGCGTCGCCCGTACGAGCACAATTCGCGCTATATTTTTGCATGACATGTCAGCGCGGTCGTGTCGGATTCTAAAATCAAAATTATCATGCATTTTAGCTAAACCAAAACGCATTTAGTTGACAGAATGACGTACAACTTTTGCATACGTTTCGCGAGCTTAATGGTATGGGTGCGTCCGTCATTAGAAATACTTAGCATTAAATTATATTTATTCCAGTCATAGCTTTTTATTCACTCCTTATGTAACCTAACAAAGTTTAAAATAACCTACTAAAGGCGTTCACTACAAAAGGGAGTACGTACAAAAAAAAATATTGCCGTACTTATTAAAGTGTGTTATTGCTTATGCTTACTTATGGACAACGAGAGGCCAAAACACTATATCAACTGTACACTTAATGCATCAAAATAAAACTGCTTCTTTTCATTTACAAATTGAAGCAGCAACTTTAAGTAATTAAAGCCTAAACTATATCTTATTATAATTTAAATTATAAAAATAATAATCACGCCAGTTCGCTAAAAGTTTATAATACATACGTTTGTCTACGTACCAACCAAAAGACATATTTCACGTTCAAGTACTAATAGCAAATTGTGACAAACAATAACGGGTTTGAAATGGTCTGCAGAGAAAGCAGATGCGTGTAATCAGCATAGTGAGGATTCTTAGATAGGTCTCTCTTCGGGGAATTTTAAGTGACCGTAAATAGAAGTGTCTAGTCTGTTACTTCGCTGTCTCTAATTATCTAGGCTGGAGGGAGCGATTGGTATCTACCGAGTTACATAAAAGATTTATAACCTTTTTTCATTATTTTTTACAACGTGAAATATATGGTCCTCTTTTAGCTACTCTTCTTTATAACCAAAGTGCATAAATAATATGGCTTGGAAAAGAAATCTATAATAATATATCGTAGATTAGGATTATATCCAAATTGTATTGAAATATTTTTTGTCGCGCATTTGAGTGCATTGCATTTGCACGCATCCAGAAAGATTTCCAGATTTGGTCCACCCTGTACGGGGCCTACCAACGCTGCGTCTCCCGGTACGCGGTCGCCACTCGAAAACCTTTCCGTCCCACACACGTAGGGCCAATCAGATTGGAGATCCTTGAGGGAGCCTATGTACAACGTTGAGTACCATCATACAAGCAGCAAAAATGCGGAACTCTTTGTCGAAGTCACTTTTTCTAGATCAGTATAATCTGGGCATCTTTAAGGCCAGAGTGAACAAGCGTTTTCTAGGCGAGCGTGTACAATCTTAAGCGTCAATGTAGCTTTCCATCAGGCGTGATTGTGGTCAAAGGCTCTGCCTATTAAATTTGAATAAATAACCAATAGTACTTCGTACCTTAACTTCTGCGATCGATACGACGATTTTGTGGCACCATTGTCAAACTCGCGCGCTGCCAACCTTAATCCCCTTCCCTACCCCGTGACCTTACTCGTTAACAGAAACACAATAACACAAAAATTTAGTGTTATTTGACAGTTGTCTTCTGTAAGGTGGAGATTCTAGCCCATTTACCGTTAAGATTTGACAGCCACTAGGTCTTACTGGCAAATCTTACGACTTACCAAAGTTTGAGCTTTTACAGTAACAAATATAATATATATTTGTCTGTACCCTTGACGGTACGCTTACGAGACTCGGGAGTACCGCCATCTTGCCGGCCGACTCGGTACATGGAATTGTTTTAAACTTTGATTAATCCTTGCCGCGCAATGAGTATTACCTTGTTTCGCCTGATGAATATGTTGCACTTGATGAATAGTGGTTTTGCGGGTCGGACTGTTTTCATTTGGAGTTTTGTTTAGAGCTAATTGAACAACATGTTTCGGGGGCTTAGTTCGGAATTGGGTTGGTTAGCTATTAGCGAACATTACTCGTACTTGAAGTATGTACCTACTTTCAAAAATATTCATGAGTTAAAACTGATTACTTATTACAATTCAACATACTTTAAAATAATTGGCAACACAATATTTAACTGAGTTTATTTTGGAATTTCATCATGTTCTCTGTCTTCTAAGAAAATAGAATTGGTGTTAATTATATTAAATAATATTCTTCACGCTCACACCAACCAATGACCTAAGTATCAAGCCCAAATAAAGTATCGAACTTGTGCTATGGATACTAGGAAACGGACAAATATACATAACAATCTATAAGTCTGATAAATGAACTTAAATAAATAAATAAACAACCATGACTTATGAACAAATGTTCGTGTTCATCACAGAAACATTTGCCACTACTAGAATTCAAACCCGAATTGCCGGATTTGTAGGCTTTCTTTTTCAATAAATAGATATCTATGAAGATATATGTATAAACGAAACAATAAAAAGGTTTTAAAAATAACAGACAAAAACCTGACAGTTTATAATTTTAATTATTTAAGGATTAATCATAAAAATACGAGTACTTTAACCCAAGTCCAGTATAGAATAGAATATTCTTTATTGTAAGTACACCAATAATAAATACAAAGTAAAAATTGCAAAAAATATTAAGCTTGTATAGTATAATAATGCTAAGGTATATATACAAGTTTGATTCACATTTTCAAATTAACAAATTAGCATTCAACTTCTCGGTTTCTTTTAAAAGCCTGTGCCATGTGTGACTTGTTACTTAATACAACAGCCAAAGCAAGAAGTAAGTAATAATTACGAAATTTTATACGTCAACTATTTCACAAAAACTCTCCCGACTGCCACAATTTGTCAGTAAGCACGCCGCAGACGTTTCAGAGACTTCGCTTATCTCGTGAATTACATTAATGAGAGGTGTGGCAATAATTAATATTCATTAAAGTCACCTTTTATTTAACCATGAGCGCGTATCGCGGTTAATAAATTCAATGGACAGCCTAACTCCGCATAGCAGATAAAGATGCATCGGAAAGCATGCAAAAATAGCCAATCGAAACTAAACTTTAACACTGCAGCCACAAGATGCATTCATTAAGTAATTGCTTGTGTCAGCCAGCCAAATATATGCCGTTTTCGTAAAGAAATGTAAGCTTTGGACCGTTAAGATAAGATACTGTGTGCAGTTTAGGGTTGGATTGCTCGTAGTATTAATATTTTTTGTATTCCATATTTTATCTATTATTTGAATTTTATCATATTAATTGAATAGTATATCGCATGAGTGGATTAAAATAACATTCATGTATAAATGATAGGAAAGGAAGCGTCAGTGGTGTAGTGCGTAAGGGCGTTGTCTCCCTCCAGGGAGGCACCAGTTCAAACTGTTCCAATGTGTTGTTCAAATTTTGAATTCATATGTACGTTTAATCGACGCTTTTACGGCGAAGGAAACATCGTAAGGGAATCTGAACACACCTATGAAGAAATTCTTAGATTGTCTATAAAGTCGACCAACCCGCACTTGGCCAGCGTAGTTGACTAAGGTCTAAACGCCCCTAACGTGGGCTAGGCTCGAGCCCCTCGGTGGGGATATTATATGAGCTGTTGATGATAAATAATAGTCTTTATGTACTGCCGAGGTAATAGAATACTCACCCAATTTTAGAGTTAGACTTGTAGGTATGTTGTAGGTATACCCATATAAAACTGTATTTACTTGACAAAATAAGCAAAAAATTTAATTTATTTAATTGTTAGTCCAGGGTTCAGGATTATATTTGCTCGATAATACTAATAAAAAGTATCAATATTGTAGTTTTTTTTTGTAAAATAAATAAACAATGTTTAATGTTTAACAAGTATTAAGTACCTATATTTGTAATTTCAATTTCCCAGAACTAATTAATAATATATAATTTGAGGAATAGTAAGTAGGTAGGTAAGATATTTTTTCAGAACTTATCGAATTATTTCCAGAGCAATTAGACTTAGATAGGTATATGATTTAATATCAGTATCATGCTAGCGAGATTTAATAAAACCTGATTGTGACTGTTAATATAAAAACCGAAAATTATCAAAAATTGTATACCGAACAAAATTTCACATTATGTAACTGTTCTAATTCATAGTGGAAGTTAATATTTGCGAAAATAAAGCTGCACACACACGGTTGCAGCTCCCACTTTGCATAGCAGAATAAGTAGCGCTTTTAATCTTCTCTGTGGCAACATTAACCCTCGCGCAGTCCAGAGCTGCATTGAAACCTTTGTGGACGAAATGCAAATGCATCATAATACTGGTGTTGTTACATAAATCACTGCGCGGATGCCCGCCGGCGATAATCTAGCCAGCGATAAACTGTTTATCGCTATATTTGTTTATAAACTTATTCTGGTTTAATACACTAAACTCATTACTCTGAAGAGAGTAATTTGTTAATTCGTACCTACGCACTGAACTTGATTAAAGGCCTAGAAATAATATTCTCACAATTAACTTTTTAAATAGGGATTCCAAATTTAAAAAAGATATTGATACATTTATAACAACCTAATTATAAATAGAAAGAAGTACCGCCTCAGTTATAACTAATTACGTAAATATGAATTATCTACTAAAGATAATTAAAAGAAAATTATTGGTCAGGATTTCGACAAAATTGTAGATTTGTTAAGATTTACAGGACCTCAGTGATTTTTTGCGTCATAAGAAAATTAAACTAATTTTAATAAAAACCAAAGATGATAATTATTGTAATTTTATTGATATACAATCCTAAGTTTTGTAAACTATTTTATGGAATATATTTAAAAAATATGTAAACATTTGGTCCTTGCGTTACATATTAATATAAGTTTATTTTTTTCAATAAATTTTATATTAAAAATGTCTTGTAAAACAAGCATTCCTTCATTGATAATGTATATAGTCATTCGGATTTCAAATAACAAAAATAATAAATGTTACATAAAGATGCTTTTTTTAACTGAATAACTTTCGTTGTTCAAAATAGGTGTGTCGACGCCGCTTCTTTTTTCAAACATAATATCAGGGCTAAACGATGCCATATGCAAAAACAAAACGCTCTTATATATCTACTGACAATATAACAATAAATTTGAAGTTGAGCATCCGAAGCCAATTTGGAAATAGAAAGGGTTAAGTTATTATTCGACCACAGACGTATTAAAAAGGGTATCGTTTTATGAAAATTAAATACGGGGTCTGTTTGACCCTTCGGCTGTGGCCACATGTGCTCGGGATATGCAAATGATGTATAGGCTCCGCTAATAACAATACAACCTTGATGAGTTCTATAGTTTCGGATTTAGTTACAATTATTAAGTTTTTGTATTTGTTATGTAGATAAGGGTTGGTGATACTGACAAGCTTGGATCAATTTGCTTAACCCATTTAGCAACAATTTACAATTAGATATATAATTTCTTTATGGTTTTATATACAACGTTGAAGAAAATTTTCAATACTTCTAACAATTTTTCTGAAAATATTGAGCAAAGTGCTTATTTTTACTGGTACTGAAGTCGATGATTAATTATCTATTAAAATCGTTTTGCATATTTCCGCGAAGGTTCTTTATTTTTGGCACTAAAAACTGAAATATTGTCATAAATAGCAAAAATTATGAAACGTGCAATTCAAGTAGTAGATGTTTTTGGAAGAAATTAAAGTGATTTCCCCAAAATTTTACTCGTTCTACGAAATGTACTTCAGACAAAATCAGTGGTCGGTATAGTCCAACACAATTTCTAAGAATACGCCACTAAGCTCGTCCGTAGCAAGTTAATAGTTCTTATGAAAAATGAGTTCAAAAGACCTGTGGAGATAACATGAAAATTATAGCTCGTTTTATTTTTGACGAGATCTGTGAGATAATTGGGTACCCATATTATTATTATTCACTTTTCTAAAAATACTAGAAATGTGTCAAGAACGCGGTCTAAAAATTCATTTGAATTAATATAAAAATAGTATTTTTAAATTACAATTGCTGTCATTAGTTTTGTGTGTTATGGCCATAGATTTATAATTACTGCATGGTTGTAGCTGATTTTAAAGCCTTTCAAATTGACTCACATTTTTTTATTAATTTGTTGGTTAACTCTATGTACCTACCTATCCCTAGCTATCCTTATTTAATAAAATAATAATATATAACAATTTATAAGTGTTTACGTAACTAATTTTAGATTTGTCAACCTGCAAATTGAGATACCTGTTATTACAAGTTCAATTAGAAAATTAATTAAATTTCTTCTACTTTGTCGTTTCATAATAAGAAATAAACACAATTAAAACATGCTATAATATAAACCTTTCCAATAATGTGAGAAGTTTCATAATTTTCCCTCGAATGTAAAATGTCTTTATAGTATGGATTTCCAGACGATATAAGACCGTAATCAGATATGACACTTTCTTCGTAGTTTTGTGTTCCTGCAATGAGTAAATAAAACTTCATGTTAATAGAACCTTCTATACAGGCTCCCATAGGTTACGGTTGGGTACTTACAACCTTTGGGAAGTCTGCTACGTAAGTGCGAATCTCGAAAGGGCGAAGAACAGAAATGCGAAAGCACGTAAGTATGAAACTGGAATTGGCTGAGTGATAGGTAGGTTCAGGGGTATTCAAAGACCAAGCGGATTGTACACAAAGCAGTGTACTGTTGTTCGAAGAACCTAATTTGTTATATACTCTTTCTTTGCTGTCGGGGAGGTCAAATGCATTTACGCATCGACCCTTCGGGGTGGTGCCAACCGCAGGGGATATGTGGGACTCGAGGTAAAGGCGTTCCCTCCATACCCACTAAACATCCTCCCCGGCCTGACCTCCAGTGCGCTATTGCGGGACGGCTCGGGATCTGCGCACGTGAGCGTAACTTAACCTAGGCCGTCACAGTTTGTTCTATACCTACAATAGCTAAGTGATAGGTAGGTTAAATATTTTTTTTGACCAAGCAGAGTGTCGCACTTATGTACGACACCACGGAGTGCGATACCCACTCCGTGGTGTCGTACTAACGTTATTCGTACTTCCGTGATTTGCACTTACGTAGCATCAAAAAATATTCAACCCATCCACATCTGGGTGGTCAATATTTTTTGATGATTAATTTTGTATTGTTTTCGCACTTTTTGTTTGTCACCAAAATAATAGTGTAGTTTTGCAATAATAAAAAATATTTTGTTCCGACATTTACTAATAAGTGGGCGAAGGTTGCTACCACCTTCGCTCTTATTATTACTAGCCATAAGGTGAGATCAAGGCCAAGAGCTTTCTAACGTAAAGATATGGAACAATATAAATCTTCTTATTTAAATAACCATATCCCGATCACGTATTTCATTAGAAATAACTAGCAACAAACTAAACAGGTGTGAACACGTTCAATGACACTCACACGACTATCGGCCTCTTTGAGCGGTCATTATAAATCAACACGCACACAACATAGCTGCATAGTTGGTGCTGCGCCAGCGGGTGTATTGTTACGGTCGCCACGTGTGACTCTCAGATTGCAGACGCTTAAAACCATCAAAACATTAGCTGTGAGCATACTTGCTGTAATCAAGCTGAATCACTATTGAATAAATTAAGTTCTCTTATTGATCCTTGAGCTTCTAACTGTGCCCTTCGAATTATTGGAATATTTTGTGACTCGATTCATTGCATACAGGCGAACGAGAGATTACCCGCGACTTTTTCCTCTGCATGCAAGTTACGCTATTTTTCCACATTGCTATTAGAACTCATCATTCGCTTGCGTTGCTCCCAATTTTATTTGGGGTCGGTTTGATATGTTTTCTTCTTCCACTCTCCTCTATCAGTCGTCATCTCAACATTAACATCCTTATTTGCCATATCATCATTCGCACACTATATCCAACTTTTCTTCGGTCGTCCTCTCCTTCTATATCCACCCACATTGATTCTCATTACTTTCTTCGTTACATGATCATCATGTCTTCTCATTATATGACCATACCATGCCAATCTGTTACCTCTCGGTCTTTCTACCACTGGTGCTACTTTCAAACCTTCTTTAATGTGCTCATTCCTCACTTTATCCATTCCTATACCTATCCATCGCAGCATTCTCATCTCAGCCACGTGTTGTCGATTATCATCCATCTGCTTTAATTCCTAACTTTCTGATCCGTATAGGACGACAGGTCTTTTGATGGTTTTATAGAATTTAAAATTTAAAGAGAACTATCCCAGGGAACTATTTAGAACTATCAGATTTTCTTACAAACTAAAGCTGATGACCGCAGTTGGTCTTTATAGTGTCGCCGAAGATGAAAGAAGGCAAGATCCATGGTAGATCCTCTACCCTGAGGATTTCTAGTCGACCGGTATCTCTTACAAGGGAGTTCCATTATCTTCTAAAGTCTCTGGTGGCTTCGATTTGAAAGAGAGCGATAGAACTAACGGCCAACCACTGACAAAGAGACCAGGTTGTTTTTTTCAAATTCTAGTTATTGTGCAAACTGAGCATTGCTCAAGCGATAGTAGTAAATGTGAGAGTTATTTCATAAGGTAGGTTACGCACAAAAACGTCCTCAAAAATTTGGGTTGGTTAATTTTAACTTACCTAATCTATTTTCTACAAAAATAATTATTTACACAATGATATGAATTAATGTCATTGCTCGGGAAAACTAATTACTTACTTATATAATAATTATTTAGCGACTTGCTTATATTGACTTTTGGTTGGGATAGAACTATGCACACAAAAAAATGTCAATTTACAGAGCTAGTTTTCAGTGAAGGAGAAAATTTACACATAAAATCTCTGTATGCCCTATGAAGTCTTCAAACCTAAGATCGTTAGGTTATCCCTAACGATCTTAGGTTTGAAGACTTCATAGGGCATACAGAGATTTAACTTTCATGATTTTTTTTATGACTTTGCTTTTCATTTTCCTTACTACATAGTTTACCGGCCAGTTATTCTAAAACACAAAGGAATATGAAGACGATATTATGGGTCATCCACTAAACAGATGATTAATAATACCATAAGTACGCCCGAAAACATGGACTCTCGAATCGTAATGGTGCTACGCCTGAGTATAAGTAAGAAAATGGGCGGTTGACCACTTTCAAGAAATTTGTTTGCATCAAATTTGGTTTCATTTTATAACGAAATTAAGATACCTTTCAACACTTTAAAAAATTATTATTAGAAGCTTTATTATTATGACTTATTCCCATGAATTGACGCAGCAAATGCTGAATTATGTACCACTTGTGAGTAAGATGCAACCCGTTATCGGCGCACAGACAGTAGACCTAACACTTAAGCTCTACTCAGAACAAAACAAATCGAACTTGTTTATAAAGCCACGCGCACACCGCCCAGCACATAAATATCACGCACTCGCTACGCTCAAATTTCGCCACCGTCTGCTTTATATTGATATATTGTATTGTTTATGGCGCGGCCGAATCAAAACGTGATATATTGTACAACACGTGCCGTGTTCGCGAACAACTTTCATATTTGGAAGGGTTGCGGAGGTAATAGTTCTGGATGAGATATCAAAGAACTATTGAGAACATCTTCAAATAATTGACAGTAAATATCTTTTGAATAAATTTCCTCTTTCCTTACACACTCTCATTCCTACTTACTATATATCATATTATGTTACTAATAAAATAAATATCCATTATTGTGCTACCAAAGTTCGAATCGAAGCACCTATAAAAAATAGACGTTGTAAACTAGGTACATTTACGAAATAAATTCTACTTTTTAGGTAAGTATTTAGTTAACTTGAGTATATTTGGGTGTTGAATTATATTATTTTAGCCCACAACATTTTGCAATACTTTTCACTGTTGGTGTCACGGCGAAACCTTCCCGTGACCACGAACACTGGAAACCCAAATACACGTCAATTAAATCCGTAAATATAGTTAGTAGGAATAAATATATCAAGAAAAATATATTTAGACAAGTCTAATTTGTTTTTCTCTATTTAATATTAAAAAACAATTTAGAGAGATTGGCCTTTGCAGAATATCTATGCGACCGTATTGAATTTTTTTTTTTAATATTTATTACAACAGAATGAGATTTTAGTATTGGTATAATACTTAAATATTTAAACGTGTTCGTAATTTTTTAAATGAAAATAATTGTACAAAAATACTTATGCTTTAAGAAAATTCATCTAAATAGTTTTCTGAGTTTACAGGAAAACAAAACTAAGATGGTGTTTTCAATTTCATACAATAAGTCTGCGCTTCGGTCGCTTCCAGCGTTTATGAGTCGCTGTTTAGATACATAGACATAGGTTTGAGCCGAGGGAATAGTTGGGATGAGGAGGGATAAGTTATTGCTTTCTACAACTATGTGTCTGAACCATGTGTTATGTACTTACACACTGTTTTAACTCATGCCTAACTTAAGACTATGTTTATGTATGTGCCTAAGAAGTACTTAAAACTCGAAATGGTTTTCTAGCTTCTTACGATTAAAACTTTTAAATTATTTTTATTTCTTTTTTTTTGAAGCGCCAGTAAAAATGTATGCAATGCGTAAAGTTAACATCTCATTACAATGAATTAAAAGTAGCTATCGAAAAAATACGTCTAAACAAACATTAATTACTAAAAAATCGTCAGTAACATTAGCAACTTTCATCTGAAAAGTTCCAGGAAAAACTTATTATCACTTAAAGCTCAATAGTAGAGTAACTTCGTAGTTGCAAAATAACTCTTATAGCCAGAGCATAAGGTGGATAAGTTTCTTCATTCGTTGAGTGGTTGGTCGACGTTGTTAAGGGATAATGACGTAAATTCTTTACGTATACCCCTGTTTATTAAATCAACATACTCGATTCATAGTGCTTGCTAAATTAATCGCATCGATTTCTTGCTACGATAGTTTTAGAGTTGAAATCAGAAAATATAAATATCTAGCCTTTGTGAGTTTTTTCTAGTAGGTTCCTAGTTTCGCTTTATTAATTTCTATTGGGTTCATTTGGTTTCTCTAATTTTATTATTTTAATAATTTAAATATTACGGTTTTATCATCAAGATTTCATTATTAATGGTGGTATAGACATACCACCATTAATAATATTTTTGTAGGTGTTCTAATGTTATTTAAAACTTAAGTATATAGATATTCACTAACATAAGCATTTACGATCCACATCAATCTTTTTCATTACACAAAGTAAATTTCTCAAGGTAAAATAAAAGCATTCAACTTAAAAGCAAAGAATATAACAAAGAAATATCGCAACTCGGACATAGGGCCGCGGAGAGAATTCTTAATATCTTAAAATTCTGTTTCTTCATAAATTAAGAAGTTAATTAAGAACATTTTTCCGTATAATGCGAATCCCGTGTTCGGAGGGCCGCAGGGATGTGCTTCGTGAAGTTTTAATGCAAGAGCAGCAGAGTGCCTGACGACTCACTAACGAGGCTTTGACGCGAGTGTTAAACTCACGTGTTAATTTTCCAGATGTAACAATTCGTAATGCTACGCGGATGTGTCTAACTATAATCCGAGCTATCTCCATAGAAAACAATGTTTCTAAAGACACAGTTTCCGCACAGTAAACGATTGAATCTTTAAATATGAATCTTAGGTGTGGCACTATAGACTCTTTTTTACACAACTAGCTTTGTCGCCACGTTCTCTAGCCCATGTTAGGTGAAAACTGAACAAAAATCAAAAGTTTTAACTGTATATCTCAGAGTCATGGCAGGGACTCGCTACAAAGGTCAATGTATATTATAGTCTAACAAAGTATTAAAGTGGTAGACTCTTGTGGAAGGATTGCCCGTTTCTTTCTTATTGCTGCGAGGAAACAGTTCACTATCTGCTTAAAGAAAAACTGAAGTCAGTGCATGGAAATCTTCAACATCATATTCTTAGTTCGGTTATAAAATTATAAGTATCAATAAGTAGTCATAATTTTAACATACATGGATATTCTGATAATAATAATTGCAATATTTATTAGCAAGGGAACCCAATCATTCGAGGTGATATTAAATTTATGTTGTAAAATAATTACATCACAAATCAATGCCAAAACTGTACATCAGCAAGACATAACAATTAGTCAACTGAGCCATTCGTGTCTTCGGTCATTGATTTTGTCATCTACTAATTGCAATACAATTGAAATAGTGGCAGATTATTGCTTAAACAATATGGTATGGTTCATTAAACTATGATTGGAGTGGCCATTATGCGATATAATGAACTGATTATTTCTTTGAGATTTTATTAACCTTCATCCAAAAGCTACAACTCACTGAAAACATACCAAATCACTTGATGATGTGATGGTATCAAGAAAGCTTTAGTGTTCGTCAGACTATTTTCAATCGTCAGTGGGGTAGTAAGGAGCAAATAATATTAACAGGGTCATTGTCTTAATCATTAATGCAGTGGCGACTGAGTGTTCCGAATGGATAGAGGTTTTAAGCGCTTGACGATTGCTTTTAACTTAAATGCTCCCTAACTACTTCGATATAAGGAAAATAAAAAGGAGTGTTGTATTTGAAGAATAAATAATGGTATCGACTCTGAATAGTTTTATAATTATTGTTAGTTAGGAGTCGAAATTTGTGCATGATAAATTAATTTTATTACAATTACAAAACACGTAATAAACAGCATAGAGTGACCTAGGCTGTTTATTGCGTGTGACATAAGAACTTCATTCAAAGGTTTAATTGGTTGTTGAGTCAGCACTGTTTAATTTCTTTTTTTTATATATTTCTCCCAGATTTAATACTTCATTAAACATAATATCTGTGTCAGTCGTATTAATCAACTGCGAGCGTTAGTAAAAAATTTGTCCGCAACACGCAACGGAAAATTAAATTTCTACATACGGAGTCCATTCACTCTTTCCTCGGTCAATTTCCGTAATGAACAACATCATTGCGAGCAGCGAAAAAATCTAATTTACCATTGGAACCAAAAAGGGGGAATATAAAACAACAACAAAAATAATGTAATAGAAAATGTGCGTTGACATCGCAGCGATATATCAGCGGGGCGTTGATTCACTGGCGAATAAACGTCTACGCCACAGGAGGCGTCGCGACGAAAATAATTTCATACAAGTACAAATATTTTCCGATCCATTTGAGGTTACAGCGTTACAGAGGTGTTTGACGGTTAATTGGGCAGAGAATCGGCAATGATGTGATGACAGACTACTGAGCACGTGGTTGAGTTTGATTGATCATGTCGTGGTTATTCTAATTAAAATTCCATTTCATACATGTACAAACATAAAGAAACAAATCGTGTCACCTTTCCAGTCCAGAAATTTTTTTATGTTTATGTTATAGGAAATATATGGAATCAGAAATTTCATATACGTCGTAGATAATTTGTACTCTTCGCTAATATCTTTCAAGATGCATCTTTTCAAGGTTTGTTTACCATTGTTTTGGATAGATAGATTAGTGAATTGAATTATCTATATTACTACTTATGTTGCTATTTTACAAAACTATTCTTTTATTAGCGCTAATATTTACGTAACCAGTGTAACCACACATTTTAATTTCTCGTTTTGTCCAGTTCACAGACTTTCCAACCAATTCTCAAAATAATTATTCGTTGAACAACCATCTTAAATCGAGGCTATTTATTTCACATCAAGTGACAAGTCCTGTTCGTATACAGGGAGGTATCTGTGTACGCCCTCATATTTCTTAAGGGGTCAGATGGGGGCAAAACCTAAATGACTCTCAATACGCCCCTGTCCCACGCAGCCATGGGGAGGGAGTGATAGTGTCAAAAAAAGATAAAAATAATATAAATTGCTCTTTTTCTTGAATTCCCCTTGTACATTACTTTTATATGTCTGTTTATCTGTACCTAGATGACGTCGAAATATTTATGAACGGTAAAATATGGGGTTTGTAAAAATGATATAAATTGTATGGAAAAATACGAACCTTTCTAACGCTTTTCGACAATTCTTTTTTTAGTGTCCAATGATCTATAAATTTCAAACGCAATTTAATCTTATTTCTCATGTTAATGAAAATATACCTATGTGAATACTACTAAAATCTATAACATGTCTTCTTGACATATTTTCCTGGTAATGATATTTTAACAAACCTTCTTATCTATGATATTAGCTACAGAACCACACAAAACCCTTAAACATTGCATTAGAGTTATTTTAACCAAAGACACAGGACACGAGATTTAAGGAAGTATATATCTGTCCTTATTAATCAGTAGTATGAACAAAGTAAATTGTTTTGCATAAAAATAAAACAAAAATAAACATTTTTTTAACAATGAATGAGGTAATCAATGACGGAAATCCACACACGCAACAGAATAAACCTTCAAAGTAACTAAAATTAAAACTAAACAGTATATAATTTAAGCGCAGCAATTTTTTCCGCAAAGAACGAACAAAAAACAGATTACGCTAACAAATATAGGTGAAGACGACGTTTAAGTACATTAAAATCACATTAGTAAGATCTCCCTGTGGGGCCACGAAATTATCTGCGAAGTCGGAAACGAATAAATTAATAAACACTGTAGACATTCCACATCTCGTTTTGAAGATAGCAAGAGGCAGTAAAAAAAATAATATTAAATTGTGTAGAAATTGTGATAACAATGATGAAGTGTAATTTTTTGTTACGTTTGTGGGGGGGTTTCTTTATTTAAATATAACGATGACCCCAGATGAGAATTCAAAATTAGTTTGCAGGTATGATTTTCTTTCGTTTCTTTATTAATGTGGTTTTGAAAATTGTAGACACCGACTCAAATAGCAATAAAAAAAACGAGCCAAGATTATTTTGACTTTTATTTAATTTAGTACAATTTTGAAACTACGTCAAATTAAATTTAAAAGTAGGAAAATTCAATAGCGTATTTTGAAAGCAAAAAGAAAAGCATTTCTTGAGTTACGTGTGAAAATTAATAGTAATACATATTTGCAACTGCATTAGTTCTTCTCTACAATCATGTGTCATTCAATCAAAAGAGGATTCTATATTTATAAAGATCATGAGTTCCTCGATCATTTAAAATATAAAATATACCATACACAAATAGGATGTATTAGGTATTATTATTTCTGGTAGTTTGGTGGTGTTGTCTAATCATATTTAGAAAGAAAGTACGACCTAGTCTGTGCTTTGGGAAACAAATATATTTTCCCTGCAACTAACTGATTTAACTTTGTTAGGAAACCTCTTTGCCTTTTCTTTTACCCAAGCTTAGCAACGATGATATCATTTTAGAAATAAGGCTGGACGACATTAAACAAGGTACTTGTGGCTTGTAATTTTCCCGTTTTAAAACCCCGTAAATTAGTCATAAAACAACATGATTCGTATAATCGCATCACCGCCGTTACGGTAACCAGCCGACCGCACGGTTGCAGACGGCCCGGCAATTTGCCCCGGCAAGGCACGTTTAATATTAGAAGGCCTGATTTATACCCGGGCCCGTAATGAAGTGTCTCCACACTACAAACGTGTGTGCACCGCACTAATTCACTACTGACGATTAATAGGACCGCTACGATGATGCGACTGGACGTTGTTGTACATACAGCTTTATATTTAACCAGAGCCTTATTATAGAATTTGAAATAAATTACGACTAAAATCCAATGCGACTTGGTATGCGGGAGGTGTCAGCGATGCGCAATAACAATTTGTTTGTGATATATATAGGCTTCCAGAAGAATCTTTGGCTAATGACAGGGTTAAAGACGTAAATAGCAACATAATGTGTAGCTTAAACAACTAGTAACGCCATAAAAATAACATTGAACTTCAGTGGAAAGATACGAATGAAGTGTAATAAATATTGGTAATATATCCAATATATGATTATCAGTTATTTTACACCACCCACTGTCTCTATTCATTAAATATTTAGCACCAAATTTAATAAAATTAATGTGTCTATGTCCATAATACCTAGCTACGATTAAAAATTTAAAAGTTTGTTCAACGGAAACGCATTATTAGAATACTGATATGTCATGAGAAACTACCGAACTGTTTTCGGTCTGTTTATAACAATTGTTGGTTGAGTTATTGGTAATCGAAGATTAATGTATAGATGATTTATAAATCTGTCGCTATTGAGTACTGAAAAGAGAAAACAACGGTATAATCTGTTAATATCATAAATTACAATCTTGAAATCTTCTTATGTGATTCCTCAGAGAGCTTTCAGGTTCATTTACGGTTAAACGATGTTTGAAGCAAAGCATTTAGTTCAAAGGCGTAACAATGTCATTTGTAATTCCTAATTTATGTACCAGCGAGAAGTGGACATCCTTCAAGTTTGGATCGGAATAAGCATTGAGTTATCTACTAAGACACACAAGTGGACCACATAAATCCAATTAGTTTAAGATCACGTTAAATCAATTCGTTGGGGAGACAGTAATGTACTGCATTCATTTCTTAGTACAATCCGAACTATCTGTTATTCTCAAACTTTCAACTGGAAGTTTGCCTGCTTTTAGCTAAGCATGTTTCAGATGTTCAAACTAAAACGTTGAAAATAAACATAAGTGGAATGTGCCTACTGCATTAAGACTTTGGAAATATATTTTTGGTCTTAATCTGTTTCGTATTGTTTTTGTTGAAAAAAAAGTATAAATGTTTCAAGCGTAACGGAAGCGCCAAATTCCACTAAACTAAGTGCGAAATTCTTGCACAAATGATTCAGAAAATTTGCAAACCATCCTTTTCGCGCTCAAATTCTAGTGATGAAACGAAAAACATTATCCCAAAGCTGGAAGCAAAAATACCTGCTCACTAATTAAGACCACGAAATTGCAAGCATGTTAATCCATCTAGAAATATATTTCTCATTCCCCAACAGATTCGATACAAAGGCCGCTAGCCGTTGGAGAAGCTATAAATTAGAAGGAAAGCTGCGAGCCAGGATTTCCCTCGGGTTTATTCTCACTCAAGAGCGCTACTCCTAATCCAGAAAGCCTTATTATGCTACCCTTAATACACCGCTCAAGACTACTTGAAAATTTTCTCGAGAAGTAAACGGTTTAGTTTGGTATTTATTTAGTTTTTATTTTGGACTATTCGTCTACAAACATATTATCCGAATTGATTTCGAATATGATACTGAGAGACGAATTATATTCATTTGTTATTATTGATTTCACACTATAAACTTACTGTGATATAAAATTAAACAAAAATATTCAATTAGTTTTTAGAGTTTTAAAATACAAAAAAAACTCTACTGTGGAAATAGAAGAAGTACAAAAACTTTACAACATTAATACTCAATGACAGTGAAGAAATACAGTGCACAATGAGATGCACACCGATATTAAATTATCAAATCTAATAATATTATAGATATACTTAATACGATTTTTTATAGTCAATTTTTGCAGTTTTTTTTTATAAAAACAACGATTTATCATTTTCTTGGAGAAATAGTCGAAGAACAGACTAACTAAACTTTACCGTTAACAACATAAACTTGGAATTCATATTTCACTCTGAATAAGGAAGTTACTCTAACTTCATTCAGACATAGTAGTGGAGTCTACGGGGATTCCTATTTGATTATATCATTTTCAACAGTTTATTCTCGTTCTTAAACTTAATGATCTCATATAAGACACATTATTACAATAAGGCTAGAAAATGTGCTACCGCTAATAATGCAGTCTTATTAACTCTATGCCCATGTGGTTATCTATCGTTAACATCTGTTGTATCAGTTACAAATTGACGAGATAATATTTTGGAGTGACTATAAAGCTGTTATCAAACACCATCAGTTATTACTCATTACGTCAAGTCACTACCAATTTCTTCAATTTAAATTTTCTATGAGCAACTCGACTGAAGTCAGCCGCCACATTCCGTGGGTATCGACGGCGCGGGCGCTGCGCTACTCGATGCGGGAAAGGGATGGAAGATATTGAAGAAGTAAAGTTTGATAAAGAAGGAAGCACACGCAACGCGTGTTCTTTTTTTAAATAATTGAGTCGGGAATGACGATAGGAACCCGACAATTCGAAACATTTTATCGAGCCGCCATCCAGCCCTAGCACAAACAGTGGCTGTTTAATTTGTACCTCGTGAGTCATACACGAATGAAAATTCGTACAATAGCTAAGTGACTTCGATGTTATTGGATCACACAATAGTTTATTAATTCTGTGGCTTATCTAAAGAAAAACAAACGATTACGCTATGTTTTAAATTGATTAGATAATTGTTAGTACCTAATTACCTATACAAAAATATAGTTGCATTAAAATAAAATGGTCATTAAATTCCTATAGTGTTTAGTGTCTTGTAGCACGTAGATAGTTGAGAAGGAGAAATACAGCGACAGAGATTAGCGGAGAATATTAACACGCAATAAAAATTCACAATACTATTTATTTCACAAAACAAAGTACAAGAGGAAAAGTCAAGAGCAAAATCCAGTGACGTTTGTCAATCACGGATGATATATTCTTGCGACCGGCCATAGAGGAATAAAAAGTATGGTATCAACATGGTATCAATATGGTGCCTACATCTGTGATAAAATCTCTCAATCAAAGAATCGCAGTAGATTAGTTTTGCACTTAGTAGATTTGCAGTTACACGATACCGTTATCGTCATTCGATATATGAAATGAATAAAGTGAACTCTATCAATTAGTTGAACATAGCTACTGAACATTGTACAAAATTGTGTAGGTATGGATTGTATGTCTTCTGTGCACGTTTGTTTTTAAAGAAATAGATTTTCTTGTATTAAGTTTATCTCTCATACGTCACTAGTGTTCTGTGAAATAAAAAGGTGTATTTAAATTAAACATCTGTCGTATTTATTAGTACACAATATATTTCTTCTAAGAAGATAAATGATCAATTTAATATGATTTCAGTTAAAAATTACAGTGATGAAAATTTTAGTCATTATAATTTTATTTCATTATGTTCTACCGTTTTTCAAATAACTAGGGAGTTTTGGAATACGATAAAAGAAGTGAAAATTTCCGACTCCGAAGCAAGTTGCGGGTAACCGTTAGGTAGTAAATAAATCCTTTTAATTGGCGCTAAAGCAACCAAAAGCTCAGGAACAAGCGACAATGATTTCTGCATAAGATATAAATCAGCGAATTCTATTTTCAATAGCACGCGAAGCAGTCGCACCTAATTTGAGCGCAGCCTATAATTATTGCGCGTGCGCCGATTGGCCAGACGCGGAGGAAGTCTTCTTCCTTACTGGTCTCTTTGTAGATTCAGCTATGTGGCCGATAGATGGGAGTTTTGACAGAGCACGCGGAAGCAACTTTGCTTTATAAATCTTGTACAATTAAAAGTTAATGATGCATTCTAAGTAATCTGCTCTACATTCCATGCTTCTCTCGAGAATCTTCCTAAACTGCACTACGAGTATTTCACCCCATCAAGTAACTAACAAGACAAATTATAGTAGCGTTAGCGGCAATGATACTATATTATTGCTGCAACAAGGTGCAAACCTATAATTATGTTCGTAATTGGTTTGCGTTCTATTATTTTCATTTACTGTAGAAAAATATAGTTTAAAGGGATTCATCAAATTACGCTGAAACTATTTATTATAGAATTGTTTAGTTTATTTAATATAGGCAAAAAAATTGAGAAGTCAATACGATAGGATGAAGTACAATCATCCATACATTTAATCACGCTCACAATCCCAAAAGGGGTCGAGCAGAGCTTCAGGTAATATTCAGTTACACACAAAGCCACATCTGGCAGTATGGGTCAGATAGTAGCCACAAAATAGAGACAGGTTGCCAGCCTATAGCCTACAATAAAGGGGCACCAAACTCAAAAATTAACAATCCTTCAGTAAACAGTCCAACTAAAGCCAACAACCAGGACAGATGTTACACTGGAAATTATCGCAGCAGTCCAAGTATCAAATCGCAAAAAAAATCTATGTAGTTGTTGACTTTTGCTAGTTGCTATAAATGTTTTCTAGCTTTTTAATTTAGATACTAATGTTGCTAATTACTTAGCAAAGATTTATGTTGAAGAAGTGAATACAGCTAACTTACTTCCCGTCTAGTCTATCTTTAAACTGTCCTGCGCCTGTGGCGACATCTTTTATCGGAGGTTGCGCTGCTGTTTTGTTTTGTTTGCTTGTTTTCGAATGCCGGACCCATATTGCGCCTGTGAATTATTACACAGAGAGATTTGTTTCCATAGTTCTGTGGCCGCGATGCATCAGCCTTCGCCGGATGTTAGTTTATGTTCACGGGCTTTGTTTGCGATTTGCTCACTGTCAAACGCGATGGAGCCCTGACAGGCTGTTTGTCTGTTTGATTGTCGCATTGGATTTTACTGTCGATACATAGTGTTTTGTTTTTCTTATATGCGCAATACTGGCGCAGTATGCACTCGTACAACGATGCAAAAACATGTATATAAAATACAATTTTATTTGATGTTGAAAAATGTGACATAAATACTACTAGTAAAATATCAAAAGCAAAACTGTTCACAAGAAAAGAATATTACTGAAAAAATGCCGGTGAAAACTAAGTTACAAATTGAATAGAACTTATTGATAAGTTCTTCATTCCCACGAGATCGTAGCATCTTTTACTGTTCGGCAGGAACGTTCACTAGATGATCCTAAACGGTTTCAATCGAGGAACACCGCAGAGTTGCTGAAACCCCTCAGCAAAACAAAACGAATTAAAACAGATAACATATGTCTCCGGATTATTTTATTTATTGCTGACTTTGTTGTTGCTTCCTGTTAGTAAATTAATTTAGTGGGTCAGTTCATAAATTTACAGCTGCAGGAAGAGCCTAATGCACTCGTATTTATGGCGCGCACTGAAATATCGAATCCTCTAGGCTTGGAGTCAAATGCTTGGTAAAATTATGTTTGCCAAAATTATCTCTTTTAGATTTATGTCTTTAAACCACAAACTCATTTTCAATGAAATATTAACATCTCGAAAGTAGTATACTACGCAAATTTACGTATAACATAGCTTTTGAAATGACAAATTTGGTATCTCGTTATCTATACTTCAACGAACAAACTCTTCAGCTTTATAATATTTATAAAGCTGAAGAGTTTGTTTGTTTGAACGAGCTAATCTCGGTGAACTACTGATTCAAATTGAAAAATTCTTTTTGTGTTTGATAGTCTATTTATCGGGGAAAGCTATAGGTTATATAACACCATAACACGCAAACAAAGTCGCGGGCACAGCTAGTATGTGTAAAATATAAATCGAAGTGTTAATCAATAAGTAAATAATTACAAAAAAAAATATTTATTTTCAAATTATCAGCCAGATTTATCGCAGTTCTCTTGGACGATCTGAAAGCTTTATCAACTTACGTACATCAGTCACCTATATTGATTTAAGCTATTTTTATACGTAGGGACAGTAAATAAATTTTTAAGAAAATTAGCTGTCGTACTTCACAATTACAACAGCAAAGAAATCGTGACTTTTTTACACGAGTTAGAAAATTACTTAATATGCAAGAATCACGACAAAATACTTGAACAGAATTTTGAAGAGGTTTTGACAACTCCAAATGTATTTGTCGGGGTCGGCACGACTGCGTAATGTTTTACGGTATGGGGCGAGACAATAATGGCTTGCTCATAACATTACTCGTCCTCGAGCCTCTGTACTCTGCGACACCGGCTGAACGCCGGTTTTCGGTTATTTGCCGAAAGTTCTACTAAAAGCGAGCGACAGTTTCTGAGAGAGCGAGCTTTAGGTACAGGGTTTTCAAGAGCAATCTTTTGCAGAGAACGTGCTGTTTATTTGGTTTTGAAAGAGTACTAAAATTACACCAAATTAATTTCTATTTACAACATTTGCTCCAGCTTTGTCAAGTCGTATAACTTACTTTTAATTTATGACACAGAATTACCAAATATGATTTTTGGAGTACACGCATATGGAAGAAAATATAGGTAGAAGCGTGGAATAAATGATAATACGAGTTGTGTGGTGTAAGATTATTTAAAGATAGAACATTGTCGTGAGAATTTTAAAATTGTGAAACAAAGAAAACGTCTAAGCATATCCAGCATGCATTAAGATAAACTTTTTAACCAAGAAATTTAATTTCCAGTTAGCTTGACGCATACTAATACCAAATTATCAATTCAAATCACGGGCATTTCTTGACTTTATTTGTTTAAACCTACACAAATCAAGATTGCCGCTATATGGATAATATCATTCATTCGTGGGCTGGCTCGAATTTACATAGAATGAGATGCGCTTGCGCCTAATTAGACTTCGTTTCGTGGCGCATAAATCATCTATGACTGCTGCGTGTCATTCAATCTTAGGCCGCGGCAGATCTGACGTCGGCACTTCATTTCTCCTGCATATGTGCATCTATTATTTGCCCAGATTAAGACAGTTAATTAAGTCATCTGAGAAGATCCTAGGAACTTCTATGAGTTATTACTAGACCTGATCGGTCTTCTGAATTTTTGCTGATGATTTGCTAGACATTTCTACCTAACTTCCTCTACAATACACAGAATTTTTTACAAAGGCATAAATCCTCTAGTCTTATAGCCGACTCTCTAGGTATTTTTACAGACAATTTTATGGAGTATGACTGTTAATTATTTTTTGCAGAACCTCTCGTCAAAGGTAGAGTGGACGAAAGCTAAGCTAAACTTACCCAAATCGTATCTGCTGGTTATGACTGGTCATAATTTCAATCATGCATATTAAAATTATGAGGTGACTTTTTTATTTGTTATTTAATTTGATATGTTGTTTTTAAATAATGGGAATGAGACGATCGGTTTCAGTAAAAGAATTGTCCTTAATTCCATACCTATCTAAATTAGGTTATATTGTCATCGGGCCACGTGTATCCCTGCGATAGACTCATTGGGATCTTCTATCCTTATTGTGTTCATTGTAGTCAGCCATTTTCAGGCTTTATTCCAGAGGTGATTATATGTATATGGAAATATTCATTATGTTTTGTTGGATTTGTTTAACAATTTAAAAGAAAAGTAAGAAAGTGCCAATGAAATTTTTGAATGAAAACGTTTTTTTTTTATTCTTATGTATTTATAACAACAAGAAAGCTCCGATGTTCGATTGATGACAATCGCAGACAAGCGCAGGCACCGCCGGCGCCGTGTCGCGAAACTATTAGCACCTTAGAATTAACTACACAAACAATTACTTCTTTCTCAAAGAAAGTTGGTAACATAAGTGCAACGCAGAAGTAAACAGCTTCAACCAAGAAGGCGACTCGTAACTGCATTCGAGTTCTTTAATATACGCAAATTGAATTGCAATGGATACTGCCAGTAACATTTAGTTAGGAGAGCAAATTGTATAATTTCGTTATTATTGTGTGACCTTTTGTTTCGTCATTAAGTTGGCATTATCTTGTCTATCAGTGATGTTGAATTATTACACACAACTAAAGTGAAATTTGTGATATGTGTACGTTTTCAAGTTAACTATTAATGACAAAGCGTACGATTTTCATTATCAATGTAAAAATTTACTTCATTTTCACTCTCAACACGTATTGAGATAAACTCTTAACTTACGTACATACTAATTTTTAGAAAGCGAAAAACAATATCTTGTGCATTTTTAGATAACATGAAAAAAAAACAGTAATTACTCTTAGTGTTTACTAGTAATTCCCTAGAGAGCTTCGCCTTTCAGGCTCGAAGACCCTCAGATTCACCTCCTCAACCCCGGCGACGCAGAAAGGTCATCAGCGACCACCTGCATTACCTAGTCTGTCAAAAAAGACATTGTTTTCATCGCCTAATTAATAACAAAACTGCAATATGTCGCTATATCAAAGCTTTAAAACATTGATTTATTAACATATAGTCCCCATACTTTTACTATCGAATTGGTCAGCATTGCTATTTTAATCGAAATTAAGGACTCACTCAATTTCAGTCAACTTTATGAAGTCGGCAATATTATTGCATTTTCAATTGAAGAGGAAAAGAATAATATATTTGAATTTTTTAAGACATTCCGAATTTTGAGGTTATTTTTGCAATCAATATTGCCTACTGTAACCTTCGTTTGCTTACAATATTAAGAAGATTTTTTATGGGAAAGTAATTTATTTATAAAATTACTTTCCCATAAAAAAAATCATTTTAAAAATTCAAATCAAACTATTAACAATTCCGAGATTAAGATATCTATGAATAGTCCACAGCTTCTAAGCTGCTACTATGGACCCAATCTTTAACTCGAAGCTACGCTGACTTAATTGTAGGTCTCTCGTCTTATTGGTCGCGTTCCGTTTTTTAATTTGTGTTCGGCTCCCTTTAAGCCATCAATCAAGCATGTAAGCTTCAGTTGGCTCAGCTCAGCCAATCCAAGTAGTAAGTACTTGAGGTGTATTATTCGAAATTATTAAAGACGTATTAAAAATAATCGGCTTTGTAAACGAAGATGCTTGTGAATAACTTTATAATTATAGTTTTTAGGAAAATGTAGAGGACAACGAATGTAACAATTAAAAATGGTTTCTTTTATATATAAATATGTGTCGCAGGTGGATAGTAAAATCGTCGCGTCGGTTGCGTAGTGCGTAAGAGCGTTGTCTGTGTGTTTTCAAATTTTGTATACATATGTACGTTTAATTGGCGCTTTTACGCTCATGGAAAACATCGTGAGGAAACTAGGAAGAAATTCATAGGTTGTGTTTGAAGTCGACCAACCCGCACTTGGCCAGCGTGGTTGACTAAGGCCTAATCGCCCCTAATGTGGGGTAGGCTTGAGCCCCTCGGTGGGGGCATTATATGAGCTGTTGATGATGATGATGGATAGTAAAATACACCGTATTACAAAACGGTGCGGCGGATTGAAGTGGGTGAGATTTGTTAATCAAATAAAACCGTTTATTGATAAATCCGTAGTAGATTCCATCAATATTAGTCTGTACAATCTAATGGAGATCGCTTAGTTTTGGTAGGTTCAGGTTATATTTTTTAAGACCAAGCGGAGTGGACTTATTGTCACTCATCACTCCAACACACTACAATCCGCCGCGCCGTTTTGTCATACGGCATGTTATACGATCCACCTGCGACAAATACAAATCATCCTCACTTATCATATGGCATTCTTGGCCCTATGGTAAGTGAGGATGATATGGAAGCGAGTTTGACCTGGACTTCAATCAGTGAGGCAGCGGCTATGTTATCATTAGATGCCCGAACACATAAAGCTGTTAACGCTAGTCTTATACCGAAAGACTAAATAAGATGGTGTTAGACAGGCACTTAAAATAAGACTTAAAAGTTACCAATCCAAAATTGTACCTGAGACTTGGGTACTCTGGCTTGGATACCAGTGGAGGAACTACAAGACTAAGGGGTCTTGTAGTGAAATTAAATTAAAAGTTAAAAGATATACCATCTTTATATGCAAAAGTCTTAGTTTCGATCCCCATGGGAGTGCAAATTTATACTCGGTTCAGTTGGTGGTGTAGCTTGTGTTTCAACATCATGACTAGATAACGCCACCTTGCCATAATCTATCGGTATACTAATAGCGTTGACAATATTATTGTCATATATAGAGACAGTTAATGATACAATAGGCTTGCCTTCAGTAGTTGACGATTCCACCAGGTGAAGATCCAAATTCCGTTTTATCTGGTCGCCGGAGATCCACGGTGGCTGCTTACTACTAGGCAGGTCACAGAGTAATAAATAAACAGGCAGGTCGTATACTTGTCTGCTAACTACTTAACATAAAAAAATGTCTTACCATCTGTTTCGATAAAGGCCATGCAAGAGCATCCCTATTAATAAGAAAAAGAAATATACAGTTTAACAGTACTTGATCAAGATAATAATTATAGATTTTAAGTATATAATGTTTGCAGTGCCCCTACGTACGGGATATCACGGGAACTATAGCCTATGTGTATAAGACCCTTATTGTTATGTGATAGTACGCAATAATGATATTTGATTTGATTTGATATAAAAAGGAGGTAATAGTAACTACAGTTTGTAACTACGACGGTAAAACAAGGAATGTATGTCGTATGTATAGACGACTATGAATCGTATGTATTTGACGATTAATATGCAATCTGGGGCTTTCTTTTTTACCGGCAGGAGGTGAAGTAAAATTTTGTACTTACCTGTACAAAATTTCATGTCACCTCCTGACCGAAGTGGATCCGTATGCGCTGCGTACGGAAAATGCGACTTCTAGTCAGATGTGACATAAAATATTTTTTATTTATTTATTTTTTTGGACACGAGAATTAAAAAATAGGAAAAGTTACAAATTATAAATACATAGTACAAAAGTAAAAGAATACAATTTTTTTTTCTGACTAACGGCCAGTTGCACCAAGTTACACTTTTTTTAATTTTGCGAAAGTATTTTGAAAGTCAACTTAATTCATAGAAATGGGATATTCTATTTTTAAATTTAAGTATTTTTTCTTAGGAAATTATAAAAAAGTATAACTTGATGCAACCGGTCGTTAATGTTAAGATTCAATATTAAGAATCGTATAGAAATATAGCACAATGTTCTTGTCAGCTCTTGTGGTCTAGATTACCCAGTGTTCTGCTTTTATAAATGGATAATTGTCCACTACGATACCTCGATAGATAACTCGTTTTGTAAACTAGTCATTACTATATCAAAGGCATATTAAATTGTTGCACTGACACTGTGTATTTTCAAAAACCATTTCAGATTAATAGATATTTAAATAGCATTCACTGGAAACATAATTTAATTATTAAGTACCGGTTTTCCATTTGATATTCATTTAAATTTGTCGTTTAAAATATTATAAGCAATATCAAGACAGTTATTGGCTATAATATCTCCATTTTGTAAATATTTAATTATAAAATGAATAACTGGGTAGACCTATTTATCTGGCTATCAGACCTAGTGAAATTCTAAGGTAGGATACTGAGCTATATATGTTTTTGCCATTTAAATGTCTTATTATAGGTATTGCAAAAACAACTTTTCTGTTATAAAATTAATCTGCACAGTAAAATTTGTAACTCTAGATAAGTACCTTTTTTACCTGTACCTATGTACCTACATAATGTTTTTATTTATGTTTCTTGGTACGTTTGGTTTCATGCACACAAATTGAAACACATCGATGTATTTATGTGTGTCGTATGTATTATTGCACCAAGTGATTAAGAAACTGTCAGAAGCATAGGATTTGGTAATAAATTATACCTATTTGAATACCGAGAGTAGTAACATGTAGGTAATCCAAACAGTGGAATAATAAATGTTATATTGAAATTTAAGGGAAAAAGTAAGAACACAAAAATACTTAAAGGTTATTGCAGTAATGACATAAAATTATAATTAAATTATAGTCCTTACTTTTGTATTGTATTGTAATTTCGTTCACGCCATGCGTACCCTTGTATGTGATAAACTTGTTTTATAAATATTTATAATGTGAATAATTAATTGTCGTGTTATTTTTAAACACAATACTTAAACACGAATAAATACACTATGTGTCTTTATTATAAATGATAGTGGTTTTACGTGCAACCTAAGAATGAATAGGAAGAAGAACAATTTATTGTACTCGTTGACTTACATATTCAGACAATCCGAAATGGTCTAAACCTAAAGTTGTTTAACATTTTAGTAATTGTGATAAAATATTCGCAACGAGGGTTGGTGTGAAGACGTACTGCACCGACCCAAATTAAAGTGGCAGCAGGGTAGGAGAAAGAGAGATAGTCGTAAAATATCCTGTCCCTCAATAGTTGAAGTGAAGCTCGATTCCACCATCACTGCTTCCAGTATTGCACCATGACGGACGCTCCGATTTCCCGCAATCTCTCAGCTATATCCTACTTCTCTCTTAATACAATATAGACAAGAAACCACCTCCTCGCAAGACAAATCATATATACAGCATATCAAATTTTTACCGACTTCAAAAACTGCATTTTCATAAGCAATTGTACTAACAAACTATGAGCCTTTGTAGCTTGTAATAAAAGTTTTTTTTTATTTAAAAAAGAGGAGGTGATCAATTTGACTGTATGTTTTTTTATTTTATTTTTATATTTATTACCTCATAACTCGTTACTAGGTGGACCGATTTTGAAGATTCTTTCGACCTTTGGAAGCTAGTACTTGATGGGGTCGCATTTAATTGTGATCGACATCTAAAGAGCAGTTTTTGAGTTATCCCTAATAATGCCTATTTAATTGACATCGATGATATCGTAATCTTATCACTTGTGTGTCTAAAAGATCTCGAGGTAGTTTCCTGAAAAGTTCTATACTTAAACACTAAAAAGCAAAAAAAAAATTTTTAAATAAAAAACACCGACTTCAAAACTAAAAACGCAGAAATAAAAATTTTGTTTATAAAAGGTCGGTGCCAACCTCAATATTTGGAATAAACGTTGTCACTTGTATTTGGGATCGGCCTCAAAAAACTTTTATAAACAAAATATTTATTTCTCCATTATTAATTTTGAAGTCGGTTTTTTTATTTAAAAATTTTTTTCTATTAGTAACGCTGCCAACCACTACGAAAATATTGAACAAATTATTTATGCATCCCAATTTATTGCATGATGTACAAAGTCAAGATTTGACAAGAAAATCGTGGGAATATCTGAAACGGACAATAAATCTCCGTTACCTATTTAGGTAAGCAAAGTTTATTTGCATTGCCCATAAATGTTCATCCAATTACGTGATTAAATAGTTATACGGTTAGGCCTATTGCGATCCTTGTTTTTGTCATTACCGTCAAAGATAATTTCAATTACTTATAGCCTTTTTGAATTTTATGCGCGCTTAGAAATAAGTTGAATACAATTTACCATACCTAGGCTTCAATAATAAAATCAATTTTTATTATTTTCAGATGTAACATATATTTTTTTTACAATCATCTTGTGATAATGTATGTATGACGAAAGCTTAATGTATTTTAGAAGTCTTTAATTCATTAAAAGGTACATTTTGATAAATAACAAATTGTGATAGGTATCTACTTATTAAGTTTAAAAGCTAAATTTTTAAAATAACGTCACCGACAGTTTCGTGTTTTATCGCTTTTATCCAACTTGTCATAATAAAGTCAACTTGATAATAACATCTCTGTACTTCGATATAAAATGCGCAACTTGAAATGACAGAAAAGGAGCAGAAATTTATTCGAATCCGACACCTGTATAAATTTTGTCGGTACCATCGAATATAATATTCGATACGTTCTCTACACTCGCTCTTGCACCTTGCTCGGCACAAAAACTTGAAACAATTAACCGCACGTAATAAAACGTCGCAACAACCAATTGCTGCTCAATAAAAATGTGACGCTAATTCTTCAGTACAGAGTTTATATTAGGTCGTAATATTGTGGTTGACAAGATGAAGGCAGCATGTGGCATTCCAAGGCTGGTTTCTTCACTCCTATGCATTTTCATGGAATCGTCGCAGTTTTTCCGACACCTTACAATTGCATGATTCGAATTCTAGAGAGCTATATCGCGTCGACATTTGAAAGGCAGATATCTAGCCTGCATCTGTCCTCAGAGTGAAACCTTACTACTAATACTAATATTCAACTTGTCTTTTGTTTTTGTATCAATATCAAATGGAATGTGCTTGTATGTGAGTAATTTAACAGATGTGAAGTCTTGGTATTTTTTTTCTAACAGCTTCTCATCAAAAAGTCGAAGGTTGAAACTTTCACTCTAAATCATTGTGGATGGACAAACTCAGTTTATGCAAGCATAAACTGAGTTTGTCCATCCACGGATTTGAATAGGCTTACGTATAATTGTCTTATTTTGATTGCAGAACATTTATTAGGTATACAGTCCTCTTCATCATTCGCATATCCATCCCACTGATAGGCACCAATGTACTTCATAAGGAGTGTATAATAATATATATTAACGCTTCCATTCTGGCCCAATGCGAATTGATGTATAGAAACAGCAGCAATAGCACTAATGTACCATCGAAAAACGGACAAGATTGTAACTTAAAGTTACTTCTTTATGATTCGCCGTGAATCCTGACGCAAGTTTCTTAATTTCCTTAACTCTTCAGATATGGTGAACAATTTTAAAATTATTTTAACAATTACCTGATTTGCTATTAAATTAAGCGTTGTATCCACTCCGGATAGTTAAAGGTATGTTACTAGAAACTTTCTGTACTAAGTTGACACAAGCTCAAATGAAAAGAATCCTCATTTCAAGTAGATGCAAGCCGCAAATGGTATAAGTAAATGCATAAATAAGAGGTGGTTTCGTGTTGGGAGCTAACGAGAAGAAAGTTCTAGAGAATTCTAAGAGTTGAGAATACTTCAGGACGAAGTTTTGCCAGAGCGGTTGCGACTAACTTCGAGATGGTTTTCAATTTAACCAGTATCGACTTCGGTTATTGTGATAAAAGTGTTTTAAGCTTCTTGTTGTGTTTCGGTGTTAGATTTACGAGATTATTTGTTAAGAGTTAGATGCTATATTACAAAAAGCACTTCTGATTTCAGATCAACTTTGTAATACTTGATCAGGCTATAATGTCCAACTCACAAAGAAGGAGTTTACGATCATAAGTCATAACTATACAACACTTGCCCAACGCCGATTTGTGAATAACTGATAGAGATAAAAGCTGATGCAGCATCCGACGATGAGAAGCACTATATAAGAAATTTTTGGGTCACCATCTTATTCGAAACTTGGTCTATTCATGAAATTTAAAGGAAAATTATTCACACTAAGCTAAAGTTATTATAATCAAGACATTAGAATACGAAAAAATAAATATTTGTAATAAATATTAGTCACACGACGAAAACTTTCAGATGCATCGTTCTCTCCTATATATTTTACCTTTTTGGGTACTAATAAATTCGAAATTTTAAAAGTTACGGCATCCAAGCTCACCTACAGAGCGGTTTAGAGGTTACTAGGCCCGACCGAGACCGGTTTGTCACATGGTTGAGGCCACGTGCGAGACCTACCTTTGTGTTTTATTAGAATGGCAACGTGTGCGTGGAAGCATTTTGAATATTTTTAAATTTGGAACTTTCCAATTAATATAATATAAATACCTAAATATTTTTTTAACAAAGTCCGTATAAAAAGAATAAAAACTTTTTGGTTATGTTGACGGATTTTTTTATATAGATTTGTATGAAATTCATTTCTTAAATAACTGTATAAGCGAAAATGTAATATCATGAAACTATTTTCCTTTTATATGTTTTGTTTAAGAATATGAAGTGACCTAATCTAAAACCTTTTACAACTTTACTTCAGTCAGTATTTTGATTAAAATCATTCCTTGCCTCATAAGTGCTCGTTTTTAGTTACCAAATAGTGGATACTGAATCAAAAGCTCGATATGAAACTCGTAAATATGAAGAAAGCAATATAAATAATATTCCGCCGTTTACGCAATGAAAGAGGCATATTCCCGACATGGCCGTATTGTCAGTTAAATCTTTATTGCTATGGAAAATACAGGGACTTTAGTGCTTTTTAAATCGACCGATTGTGTTCAAAACGATCGATTCGACGTTTATAATTGAATGGGCATTTACATTCATTGCTTACCTACCTCTAGACGATGTACGGTGTACTTAGTTTGAAACTTGCGGATTTCTCCTTAAGATTTATCGTTCATAATTATTACTTGATATGATATTTTAACTTGCACTTATTATTCAAAATATGTTATTAAAATTAGACGTTAAAAAGTTCCATCAATTTTAAACATATAAATTCTATGCTAAATGTTCGTTTTATTTATACAAATACTTACCTACATGAGAATTGATAACTAACAAAAATTATATTTCTTTGCTGGTGTATGCCCAGTGTGAAAATTCAACCATATTACCTTAAGTAACCTTTCTAGGAAAGCTATTGGTCTTCGTCATATTTTAATTTGTAACTGAAAATGTCAAAAGTGGATAAGAGTTTCATCTAGAATCATCCATCACTGAGGAACAGGTTGTTAAACAACTGGCTATTGAACACTACAATGCTGTTAACACTATGGTTATAGTAACAGTCGCACTTAAAACTCTATCCTCAAAAAAACTATACTTAGGTACCTATTTGTATCCTCCTGGGTATCGAAAACCGGACTTCTGGTAATACCGGTGTGTGAAACACTAGACCATTATACGGTTAGAAAAAGGAAAATTTATATGATATTTATTATTTAGATCTGCCAACTGTTGTTACAACTTGCGTAGAAGCTGTCGCAATAAATTCTGAAAAAACAATAATATCTGCTCATACATCATCAAATTCCCAAGCGGGACCTCCGAACTAACTCCTGCTCAAATGAACCGGCCAAAGTATATTTTGATCCAAGTCAAAACCAGAAGTTCAAAAACAAGTCCCGGGGTAAGTAGGCACGCACGGAACACCCCTGTCCCGACCTCCTCTTCTCCCCCTTAAAGTTCTCGCATTATTCAAGCCAACGCGACTCTTGAGTAATTTTGAAATATTACAATTTTCGAGCCGCCCCACCGCACTCGCTTCGACGGATGGACAAACTTTCTTGCAGTATATAAATATATGGGTACCATTCGGGCTGAGAGTTTTTCTTAAAAGCATTTGAATCATAAAGTTTGTAATCATTAACGAGTAATTACCCACACTTCATTATACACTTTATGATTTTGGGATGTGAGTACTGTTGGTTCCTACTTACCTTTAGTATAGTATAGCAGCTACTCTCCAGTTAAATAATATTTGCATTTTCTATGGAACTATTAGGTACTTTTATATTATATTAGCTTAGTAAGTATTTCGTTCTAAATTTTCTTTTTTAAGACTTATACCTACCTAATCACACACATCGCTTGTGAAATGTTAATTGTTTTTGAAAATAAAATATTGAAATGTTTCGTGAACGAATAAGATCATTATATTTATCCAAAAGCAATTATCAAACCTGTCATTTGTACTGACTTTTCTAATAGTCCAAAAAATATTAAATAGTTATTTTTGAAAAAGACTTTATACCTATTTTATACCTTTTACAAAACTTTCCTAACCATACCACAAGCGAATTGATCATTCGAGCTTAAAAGCACCCCAAAGAATATAAATGGACCTATCTATCTCCATATTTCTATTACTAATGTATCGGTAACCAATAACAAATTGTTTGTCGATTCTTAATACCTACTCATAAACGTTTATGTAGAACTGACACTAATAATTCAATTGATACAGGTGTAGTTTTAATTCAAACTTTAAATTGAAATTAACTGCACGCTTTTTCTAAGAAATAGCCGTTGAAATGATGGCAATAAATTCACTCCTATTTAATAGGTACGTAACGGTAGCTCAGCAACAAAGTAGGAAAGCTAACAGAAAAAACCATGGAAGTTGGAACAAAACTCAAGAAGTGCTCACAATAGTTTAAACTGACAGAACAGTAGCAATTTAAAACAATCCCACAAGAGCTGCCTTTGTTTCTGGGAATAATAAAAGTCAAAACAACACGACATGTGTTAGGAATATTAAAATAACAGCATTAAAAACTAAAACAGTTGCCTTACGAAGAATCGAGCCATCACGGCTAGTTGACAAAAAGTAGTCTATTGTCGACTATTGTGATGCTAAGAAGCGAAAAGATGCAAATGTAAAATTCGCAGTTATGTTTACAAAATTCCTTTTAGTCCCGTTAAGTTCTAAAAAAGTATCCCGTAAAATATGCAACAACAGAAACTTACACCGTAACAATGAACGTTGCACAAATTGACAATAGAAATTTAGACAAAAGCCAGTTTCTAACAATTCACCTGCTAAATAAGCAGGTAACCAATTATTATGCTAATAATGCTTTTGACAATGAATTCATGCGCGGTACTAATATTTTGGAGCATTGTGGCCAAGAGAGTCGAATACTTATAACACCTTGAGGTAATTTATTGTTCTATTTGTGAGGCTCATAACAAAAGTTCGTTTCCGTGTTCTTTATCGAACATCGCTTATCGGCTGACATGAATATTTACTGCCTATATGAAACTATGCGCTGCAAAAAAGGGAGCGTGGACTTGCAAAACTCCATATTACGTCCAAAAATCGATCATCATCATCATCAACAGCTCATATAATGTCCCCACCGAGGGGCTCGAGCCTACCCCACATTGGGGCGATTAGGCCTTAGTCAACCACGCTGGCCAAGTGCGGGTTGGTCGACTTCACACACAACCTAAGAATATCTTCATAGGTGTGCGCAGGTTTCCTCAAGATGTTTTCCTTCACCGTAAAAGCGTCGTTACCGTAAAAATCGATCATTAATATAATATTTAATTAAACAATCCATATTAACTGTATGTAATCGAAAAGAGTTATTGGCCAGATGCGGTGAAGTTTATGACGGCTAATAGAGTTTATAGCTTTTTTATTGACATTAATGTTCTGTTGACTCCGTCGTTTACGACCACCTCATTCATTATCGAACTGTTTAGGTCGTAACATCTGTAAATCATGGGAACCCATCACTTTATCGCAATTAACTTCAACGATTTTCATTCCCCATAAAACTATTCGCAGATCTTTTTATACAATACTTAACAACTCCTAGAATCAGGTTACATCGCAATTTCATTTCATCGAATAGTTGTTATCTACAAGCTCATTCCATCGTAAATTCTTTTCCTATTTTATTTATTTTATCGAAATAATGTTAAATCGATGTCATGTTACCCATAATTTTGTTTCCACGTAAGTTTCAGTTTGCAGAATAGTTGAAACATCAATTTTTACTACACTAAAGTTAGTGTACATCGAAAATACTGTCTTATTTTATGTAATTACTCGTAATCATTTTTGTTTCCCTGTAAAGAAAAACTATGGATTAAGTTAGGTTAGATTTAGAACAACAGGCAGTCAGCAGCGGTGCAACCGAAGCTAACGAAGATTGCTTGTTGTATTCTGGCATGCTACATGCATGCTTGCATTGCATGCTGTATAAGATAAGATAAAATTTATTTCTTTATAAACTTAGTCTAGAGAACATGTATGCATGTTTGCATTGCATGCTGTATGCATGTTTGCATTGCATGATGTATGCATGCCTGCAAGATGCTTGCCGGGGGGTGCAGGGGGTGCTGGCCCCCTGCTCGGGGGGGTCGGGGGGCCTGAGGCCCCCCGCTATAAAGAAAAACCATTAATACAAAAATAAACCTAGGTTAGGTTAGGTTAGACTTGTGACCAAGCATAGCGGAGCGAGCGAAGCGAGCGGAGCATTATATTGCTTGCTGCATGTTTGCTTGCATGTTGCATGCTTGCTTGCATGCTGCATGCTTGCTTGCATGCTGCATGCTTGCTTGCATGCTGCATGCTTGCTTGCATGCTGCATGCTTGCTTGCACGCTGTATGCTTGCTTGCATGCTGTATGTTTGCTTGTATGGTGTGTACCTACCTGCAAATTAAGAATAAATTTTTAAATTAAGCACTAACCTCAACAGTTTTTATCGTCAAACGTCAACAGGCAAATTTATCGTTCGATGAAACGTTACTGCGATGGAAAGTTGTTAAACGAAACATTACAATGTGTAACGTTAAATATTAAAACATGTTTTTATAAATAGTGTTATCGATAACTTAATAGTTTATATGAAATGTTAGTTCGATGGACCGTTATTCTGGTAAGCAACACAACTTTGAAATATTTTTTTTATGAAAGTTTATTCGATAATATGAAACGGTGATCATTAGCTAGTCGATCAATCAAGAAAAATAGATATTGAAAATCGTGGAATAGTTTTCGGTGAAATGAAATTCGATGACAAAAAAATCTGTATTTTGATAGGTACCCGTAAATCATACACCGAAATTATCTAGAGCGTCGTCTACTTCTCTGTTTAAACAACTCTGCACTTATGCTAACATTTATGGTCATTAGATAATTTATCTACACTCATGTCATAATATTCGAATTACGATATCAAAGGTGAACATAAAATGACATACTTTTTAATACAGATAATCAAAATTAAAATTAAAAAAAAACAACCTGTAACATAATGACCATTATAACACCGGTTCGACTCATTATGATACAGCAACCTGTAACATAATGACCATTATAACACCGGTTCGACTCATTATGATACAGTTATTTTTCTTAAATACTCAGGAAGGCAAAGGGATCTAACCCATACAAAAAATTTGACTCCTAATAATTTGCAAAAAGCCACAACAAATAGTTTGTTGCCAGAAAAATCGGACGCCACTACTTTATCTTCACTAATGCAATTAATCAAACAACAAGAGTAAAAGCATTAGTGAAGATAAAGTAGTGTATGCAACTGCATATAACACGGGTATTAAAACACTCGTTACTATTATGAAACTCGCTGCGCTCGTTTCATAAACTCACACTCGTGTTTTAATACCCTTCATTATATGACAGTTGCATAAACTACTATTATCGATTACTCTTGTAGGTATGTAACCACCTTAAATGCGGTCGTTATGTAATTTGCTTACAATGGTGACTTGTAATTGAACTCTTCAAAATAAATTTAACCCGCAATTACGTGAACAACTAATTGCATGAGAAAATAAAATTAGTAGAAATTATCTGTAGATGACAAGGAAACACCGCAGGGGAAGGTGCACGAGTATGGTTCCAATGACTCAAGTGTCACTTCGAGTAGATACGAATAATGAAGTAGGATCAGGTACTAACGATCCGTTGCGTGTAAACACCACTGGCGCACAAAACAATTTATGGTCTATCTATACGATAATTATGCGGATTTGAAGCTAGAGTGAGGTGCTTTACCGTGAGGCTTCCAGTCCTTCACCGCGTGTAAGTATTAAGCGATTCTACGTTTTGTTACCGAATGTTTGAGATCAAATCCCCGTGATTGCGGGTTAAGAGCGAAACAATCGGCTATTTGCTTATTCCGTTCCGGCAGTGAGACTCACCAGGTTTGAAGTGAGTGCAATTTGTCTCCTCAATGTATTTGAAACAGATATCATCATGTGCGACCAATGCTTGCATTAATTTCTCACAATTACCCGACGGTTTTTACTTTTACTTGAAGGTGAGCAGTTCACCTGTTACTGGAGTTCGACGAGACATTTTTTGTTGAAATTAAAAGTTCAATAGCGTTTTATTGGCGTGAGGAGAATATTGTTTGATTAACAGGTTCACAGTGGCTGTGACGTATGAAATTGTAATAGTTACAAGGTTAAAGCATTTACTTTACCGCATAGTAGGTAATAACAGCGATACAATTACAAAATTGAGATGGGAATATTAATGTTTTTGTTAAAGCAATCCCATTTTTGTTTTTTTTTAATATTTAAATATCTATGAGATTATTTTTAAAACTCTGTAAATTTCCAAAAAAAACTAATTCACACTGGAAATATTTTGGTAAACCCTCTTAAAAGGCGCCGGAGAAGCCTACTTGTTTAAGTAAATACGTGATAAATAAACATGAACTTTAATCAAATTCGATAAAGGCAGATGCTTGCCGAACGTTTATGGTAATAACGAGTGTGCCGCCAGTAACGTTGGCACTTGTATCCTTCACGACAAAAAAGTTAACGTTTGTGGAATCACTCATTAACTTATTAAGATGATAATTTATGACCGCAGGGAAGACAATTTCATGCTCACCACAGTAGATATGAATGCACTTTTCAACTTTTTTCCCTTTAGAATTAAAGTGAATTTGCACGTCACTCTCGAACCCTTGGTGATAACAAAAAGGGGATGTAGAGTTTCTCGCGTCAGTTAAGCTATAAATTCAATTTGTGTGAAAGCCTGACTAGCAATGAGGCGAATTCTAAGGTTTTGCCGATTAAATTAACATACTAATGACAGGAAGACAAGAGGAATGAATCCATCAATCAAATAATGTCTGGCAATGAGTTTTATAATCCAAGAATTATGGTTGTGCATGGAGTTAACATAATTACAATTCTATAGATACAATAACTTTGATTAGTGATTCACACAATTTTAGCAAGAAATATTTTAAGAAGCAAAAAGTGATGATGATAGCAAAAAAATCGTATAGTGATATTTTTAGCTCATTTTCATGCTTATTTTTAATTTATTTGCAGCCTTGAGTTTGAAAACAGGTCTCATAAGAAGTCCTTGAAATACTCCGATTACAACATTATTTTCCTCGACGCACTGAGTGTAAGTATATTTTATTTAAATTAACTTGTAAAGTACTAAAGAAACGTAATCTGCCAAGGACCTTGAATGGGTTAGAGAACTGAGTCATTTTTGCCAACGAAGTAAACTGAATGTTACAAAAAGCAACCGGCAGCTTCATATAATGCTGAGATAAAGATCTAACAAACAGGGTGATGTAAAATAAGACAAATATGGCGGCACTCATGTGCAGAATACAAAATAGAGTTGCGCTTGCGCTAGGGACTCATAATAGGTACCTACTTGGGATCTTACTTAGAAACTTTTTATAAGTTTTTTGCAAATAATGGACGAACGTATTTGTATTGTAAAATAAAACTATAAATCTTTTAATAAAAAAAAAATTAATATAGCCTCCAAGATCTCTAGCAACTAATCTTGAAGATTTTTCAAAGACTTTTGTTATGAATTTTCTTAATTAGTTCATGGTATCTAATAATTCTCTGCTTTCAATACACCTATTAAGCTGCTTTTAATTCAATTAACATATCCATTACCAAACTCATCTCTATCTCAGTTGCAAGAACACTCTGGACTCTCTCTAGTTTGGCCCTTGTAAAGGCAAATTATGAAAATGACAAAATTGTTTATGTGATGTCAAGTGCACGAAGTTGTGTATATTGCTAAACAGCACTGTACACAAATTCGTCCACTCTGTTGCTGTACTGTGCATTTCCATCCTTGTCTTCAGGGGAGAAAGCTGACGCTACAGGGTAAGAGAAGTATCACCTTGCTCAGCATGGAGATTCGCAGTGACTTGAATCCGAAGAATTACATCGAAAGCGTGATAAATACAGCTTCACGGAAACTCGGAGTGCTGAACAAGGTGCAGCGTTTCTTCACGCCTGACCAACTGTGCTTGCTATATGTACAAGACGCAAGTACGGTCCTGCATGGAGTATTGCTCGCACCTGTGGGATGACTCCGCCAAGTACTTACTTGATGCTTTTTATAGGTTGCAGCGTCGCGCGACCCGCATCATCGGCAACGAAGAGGTCGCCAACCATCTTGAGCCTCTCCAATTGATTCGCGATGTTGCGTGATTGAGCGCGCTCTACCGTCTGTACCACAGCGAGTGCTCTGAGGTGCTCTTTTCTCTAATCCCACCATCTCCCTTCCTTCCTTTTAAAGACTAAGGGTGCAGGTTTATGGTGTCACCGATAAACTATGGATACCATTCCAACGCGAACTAAGAAATTTGGCAACTCGTTTCTTTGTCGCACAATCAAGAAATGAAATTCATTGCCAGCTGACGTGTTTGGACTCCACTTCTGCATTCCATCAGGTGTAATGGAGAGATTTGCTCGACCTATTTATATTTTTAAAAAAATCTAGGTTGTTAGAATTGTATTGTAAATACAACGACAATACAAATAAAAATCTGTTCCCTTTAAGCTTTAAAGCCTATAAAATATTTTTACAAAACATAAGTATTAAAAAAAACAAATATTCCATTGTACTTATAAGAAAAAACCGAATGATAAGATAATGAAAAATGGTCCATTTTAAAGAATACAGGTATTAAAAAATTTAAATTTCAAAATTTTAGCACTGAAATCGAAGACAATAAACTATTATCGAAACTGGCAAAAGTAGAAACTAGAATTTTGCTGCCTTTTGTAAAGTAAAATATATTTTCATAAAATAGGCAAAGAACTACACAACAGTGTAATGTTGTTTAAAAATAGAGGTCTATAAAGCTCTAACTGTCGTTTTCTATACTTTTTAATTTGGTTAAAGTGCTTCATCATTTTCAGAATTAATCGACTCAAGTACACCAGCTGCGCAAGAGATTAAGCAGTTCTTTCATTTAGACTAATGTTTACCGAATTGTCTGAGGCTATGTTTGTGTTTGGACTAGAAACTGCGTTCACTATCAGCCAGATATAAATCTCACAAATCTAAATTCGACCTGCTATTATAAATGACAGCTCTATTAGTTTCATAGTGCGCGTAAAGCGTCTGTTCTTAGACCTAGACCGGAGTTTCTCCCGAGTTCTTGCTGTAAAAATTCGTGTTGGGAGACTCCATTTTTAACCTAAATCTACCGTACAATTGTCTGTTACTTTAAGTAAATTTTTACTTGACACTGGCGAAATGGATTATGAATCGCGAATGCCATTTATTTAAAGAAGAAGAAGTAGAACTAGACCGATTGCTGCAAAAACTATTTATTTATAAACTGTCTCATGTTTAGGTTCACAATAAGTCAATGTTTCAATTTCATTTGTGCCTTAGGCATATTATTACAAGTCATCCATTAAAATTGCCGGCTTTTATTAATTATTTTTCATTCAATTTTGTCCACGCTCATTGCTATATTGTTGCTGCACCTTTCAATGTGGTCTTTTCTGCTGAAGATTTTATAAGAATGTTAATAGGCCCGCCTTCTTCGGTTATAATTATGACACGTATTCAATTAACGTGTCGTCTAAAAAGTTATTCAGTGATAATAGCTGTTTTTACAATGTTGTGAATGATACAATAAATTTCATTTTTTTGCTTTTCTTTGGAATTATTAATTCGTGCTTTTTAGGCTTAGAGTGCTATTGAGAACGTCTGTATGGTTATGTATAAATATACTGATTTACACTACATAGTTAGAAACAATTGGTAGGTAATACAAATCACATTTTGTTGTAAATTTAGCAGTATGATTGATCTTACGGAATTTTATTGTTATACAGTGTATATCTTGAGAACATAAGTGTAAGAATAATATTGAACAACAGCTATACCAAAAAATGCTCTTTGTTTTTTGTTTTCATTAGGTAGAATTTTTTAATGTAAAGACACTTTTAAATCATATAATGTTAAATTATCATATTTCTCTTTATATGTGGGACAAAATTTACTAATAATTTTATTAAAATTTAGGTACTCTAGTTTATTTTCTTTCAAATCTTAATATTCCTAAATATGAAAATGGAATGAAACTCTACTTTAGAGGTTATTTTTGGGAGTTTCAAATAATCACATTTAGGTACCTACTTGAGGAGATAATATGGGCGCTTAAGAGCCCCAAAGGGAGAGGTTGCAATCAGGTGACCATTTATTGTTCTTACAATGGGATAGGATAGGACATTAACTGAATACCTAATAAACGATATCTACTTAAATAAGAAGGTATATCTAATAAACAATATCTACTTAAATAAGAAGAGCCAAATGTATTGTTATAGGCAAACACCACTTTTATGAATGACTAAATAAGTGTTTCCTACTAACAAAATAAGTTTTGCATTGATGTAAATTAGCTTTTTCTTTCAGTCAGTGTTATTCTTACATTGTAAGTCGGTGATACTTTCCTTTATATCAAGAGTCATTGCAATGATTAGATATAGAGATTTTAAAATATGTACCAGATGAATTTACACCAATATTAAGACAGAATCAAGTTCACTTTATATAAACCAAGTTTTTTTTACACGAAATGATAGCTAAATAAACCTCTTAAGAGATGTTAATAATAACACAATTAAGAATGTTTAAAAAAATCTAAATAACAGAACTCCTATATCGATTACATTGTTTATTAATACACCCTAAACATATAAAATTGATAAGTTCATATTAGAACCAACATAACATTTTTAATATTCAAGGCTGGTTCACTTCATGAAATCCTTAAGGCTATGTTAATAAGGATCAGAATGGTAGCGCGCAGCGGAAATCTTAATGTTGTTCACCGTAGGCCATAATTTTCTACTTGGTATTTTATTGTCTTTTAAACTTTGGCTACCCTTTTTTCTACTTTTAGGCCTCACTTACATATGTATATAAACCTTATACATTAGAAAAAGGATAACATAGAAACAATATTACAAAAAAATAGTCTCGGATATTTGAGATCACATTATTTTAATTTTTTTTGTGTAAAAATAGATTCAAATCGTCTGTTATCTTGAATATTTTTCATATTGTGGCTACATTTAAATCAATATAATTTTAATTACTGTATAATATGCTTATATTGAATTACAAAAAAGTTAAATACTTATAATATTTTTTTCCTATTATGAAGGGGAATCGCTAACTTCGCGTAGAGTGTACTTTATGGCCATCATTATAGACTGTTTACATCTTCCGGTGCGTGACCCGCGAGGTTTCTTTCCCTTATAACTCAGTTTCTAAGCCTTATTCAGTGTGGATATGATGTCAATATCATAGAATATGTGTGTAAAATTGTGTTTTGCCTAGAGTTTTCTTATTTTAATATTCATATTTTCAAATATTTACGTTGCAGTGCTCGCAGCCGCTCTACACGTGACCGAGCTACTGCTATTCCAATGCATGTTCTCGGCCCGCTTTAGGCCTCTACAAACGAGCAGTGAAACGCTCAAAACCCGCCAAAAAGTTTGTTCACCAACAACTCCGGGCCGAACCCCGCTCGGGAGTCGTAAATCGGCAATAAACTCACCTTAAGCCGGGCCGCTTGCCGACGGCAAACGGGCTCGCGCCATCCCGCCAACTTCACAAGTCACAGTTCTAGAGAGTTTCACTCGCCGAGTCACGTGTCAGCGTTTTAGATGGGGCATGAGCGTAATACGTAATGTCGGGCGCACGTGGTGACTGCAGGTGGGACGATTTGTTTATGCGCGGTTACGCAACGCGTTGTCGCGGAGGCGCGCGTCAGTTGAATGTGCCGGCCGATGGTTTACGAGCGACGGCGCACCCCCCGCCAGCGACGCCGAACGCCGCGGCGCCGCACTAAATCTGCGACCAGAAAAGGACGCCACCCCCGTTAATCCAGCGCAGTTGATGTCCACGACGTTAATCGGCCCGATTAATTGGCCGGTGATCGCGATGGGCTCTAACCGTCAGCGGTCGCCCGTAGCACGGCGAACCGGGCAAGTGCGCCATCGTAAAGTTTCTTCGTGTATCGTTCGATGCACCAGACGTTGATACCAGAATGTCCGGCGTGAATGTTACTCAACTTGCATTATTATAATATTGCGATGAAAAAAAAATATTTTATACGATTTCCGTCACTAGATACCTACAAAGAAACACGTATGTACATAATATACATTATGTATGCAATGTTCCTTGATACGAGATTCAAAACGTAAATATATGTTCTGGTATAAAATACATTGACTACCTACCTATACATAGGCACACAAAACTTACCTATATCTAATTAAATGCCTAGTTATTTGTTTATGGAAGTAGGTACCTACTGTCGAATGTCTATTAATTTATTACAACTCGAGTCCAGACATGAAACCCAAAATGTGAGTTTAAAGCTCACATTTTGATAATCAAATCCATGAAAGTAAAAATTATCATAATATTACCAACCTAATTCATATAAGTAGGTAATCACGCTTACAATCCCAAAAGGAGTTGAGCAGAGCTTTAGGTAACATTTGGTTACACATAAAGTCACGTCTGGAAGTATGAGTCATACAGTACTCCAAAATCGTGGCAGGTTGTAAGCATACACTATTCATTTATTTATTGATCACACCAAATGCATGTCAGTGAACTCTCTGAGTTAGCTTTACTGACTTGACTCTACTGGGTCTCTTAATATTGCCGATTGGTTATTGTGATATATTCTAATTCATTATATCTTTTATTTGATTATTACCATTGCTATTGTTCAAAACATCAGAAATTATCATCGTAAATACAAAACTTAACCTAATAAGTAGGTACCTACATACTACTTATCACGGTCATAATCCCAAAAAGATTCAGTGGTACTTAAAGTTTTAAGTAACGTTTGGATACACATGAAGCCACATCAGGCAATACTGCTACCATGACGGGTGGTGTCGTTTTCATCGCTATTTTCATACAGGAAGGTCGCCAGCCTATCACCCACATGAAAAGGTTAGAAACCCAAAAAGTAACTAAACTTTCAGTGAACCAACAAACTGGGTTTCCACTTGGATAGACACTTAATGTGGAAAGACCACATAAAAACCAAAAGAGATCAAGTTAATTACAAATTCAGAAGTTTATATTGGATGCTAGGCAGAAATTCCCTGCACTCCCTGGACAATAAACTGCTAATATACAACTCAATTTTAAAATCCATACTCCGTATGTCCGAATTCAAATTATGGGGATTAGCCAGCAAGAGTAATGTAACATGCTTACAAAGGGTTCAAAACAACATCCTAAAGAACATTGTAAATGCTCCTTGGTTTGCGAGGAATGATGAAGACAACAAGTAAGTACTGAAATATGGCAACAGTGATCTCAGAAATTGAGCGATCCACTTGCTTCTGGATTACTCAACGTTGATGTGATCAGTAGATTAAAAAGGAGTCACATATTCTGAGTAGACAGCAAGGCACTGGCTTGCTGCTCTTCAAAAACTACCTTCACTCAACACAATTGATAAAAGTCTGGCGACTGATCGCATTAATTAAAAAAACACAAAAAAAAGAGATGTTACGTTTTAAATAAATTTTCTTTGCAACAACAAAGATTTAAAATATATAAAAAATACTCAGTTGAAATTTATTAATCATCGACATGATGATAAAGAATATTAATTCCCCAACACTACTAATGGGTGTTGTAAAAGACGACTAATAAACTTAACACCATCTGCCGTCATAGGACACACTGTATGGTGGGCGTGTATCCTCCAGCAATAGCATGCTCAAGGAGAGTTGACGTCTACTAGACGTCAACTGCGGCAGCTCGTCGTACGACTTCCGGGCAAATCTTGTTTAGTAGGTAATTAATATATTCACATATTACTCCGATCTCAAACGAAATTGGGAGCAGAGCAGACAAATGATAATGGTCATCATAATTACCTTCCTACCTTCCATACGTAAACTACTGAAATAGGTACCATCTTCAAGATAACATTTAGTTTGTGAAGTAAAAAGTAAGATTATAAAAATAGATAATAATGATTAAAAATTATTATTAAAAAATTTAAAAATATAATACATTACAGCAGAACACACTCAAATTCTCATTAGATTGAATGTGTCTCAGATTTGGTCTGAGTTATGGTGTACAATTAGATCATAAAATAAGATTCCATCTTAGAGCATATAAAACAACAAAAGAACAATTATTAAAACATTTTCTATTTTGCAACTTTAACAAAACTTTGTTCGTTCAAAGCAAAAAAAAGCGCTGTTCGTTCAAAGCACTCTGTCACAGTCATGTTCTATTCAGACATATTATTTTACCTACTATGAATCCGCAGCCGTTCACTTTTGAAAAGTGAACAATGCAAACCAATCTCTTGGCATAAACAGCAGCAACCAATGGGAATCGAAGCGCCATATTTATGCCCCCACCAATCGCAGAGCGGCGCGCCGGTGGTGGCCTGGTTAAGTAGCCACAGTATCATTTGTAACCGTCATGTTGCTGAACGTGTCACGTGGCTGGGTAACTTTATAGGTATTTGTTTTTTTTTATATATTTTGAAAGATCTTATAAAAACAGTTTATGTTTGACATGTTCTGCCTTAGAAGGCATACAAAATTACAGTTTAATATCTAATATTTACTGAAGTAATTAATATGAGACACATATCTCTAATATTAAATACTTGAATAAAAATTAATTGAATAATACGAAATCAATAGAATAAAAAATAATTAAATTTTCACAATTGTGAAATCAAATCAAACGTATAATAGTGCATGTAAATAATAATAATGGAATACTTAATAAAATAAATTACTGTCAAGATTATTCTTTTAAAAAATCGTCAACATTATAGTAGAATTTCTCTATCATATACCTGATAGCATTTCTCACTTGCTTTACTTTTTTTAAATAAGTTTATATTCAAGTCACGAAATTGTCTTGTATTTTTTTTATTTGAATGCTCATACCATAAATGCTTTTTCTTACTAGTCATGATTTTGCAGTGTAGTATCTACATAATCGATTAAATTAAGTCACGTCTATTGCGCTTGACAGTATCTGATAACATTGGAAACAAACGTGGTTTTGATTTTACAAACATGACTACATCAAAGATGTAAAGTGATGGAAGTGAAAGTAATTTGTATTTGATAAAATATGGTCCACAGCTATCACTTATCTCCAGACCAAACATGGCTCTATGGCAGCGTTTCTGCATTTTAAATGCTACGTCCTTGTGTGTGGAGTTACTCCAAAATATAATGCCATACCCAAGGACGGATTTTACTAAACCATTATATGTATTATCCATCCATCCATATAAATGTCCATCAATGTTTAATACCGGTGGAATTTTAAATAGCGCATAAGCTCTGCTTTTTTTTTTGCAATGTAGTCCAATATGTTCTTTCCAGCCAAGCTTTCTGTCAATTTTAAGTCCCAGAATTATTCTACGTCAACATGAGATATTTGGTTAATGATTATTAAATTTAATTTTTGATTTTCTTTGATTTTTGTATATACATAATTTGTTTTACTTAAATTGATTTTTAGATTGTTATTTACTAGCCAAAACATAATATATTTATTTATGTCAGATTCATATGTTATTGGATTAATACATTCTATAGTCTTAGTGCTGTCGTCAGCAAATAAAGTTATAGGATAATTTATCATAGTTGGCATGTCATTAATATACATAGTAAAGGGCCTAAGACGCTTCCTTGGGGCACACCATATTTTACAAGTCGTCTAGTCGAAGCATTTCTTCATTGCCTATTCATCTATTTTATCCGCCCATCCCCATCCCCACAGGTCAAAACATCAACATCACAGGTCATAATTTCGAAAACACTGGAACAATTACTTATTTGTTTCTTATCAAGTGCCTTAATTAAAAGCTTCGTAGTTTTGTCTTCGATAATTACGAACTCATAAACTAATTTTCATCCTTTATGTCAACCCCTTGGTGGTTTTTTTTTTTGTGATAAAAGATAGCATAAATCCTATATTTAGGTCTAGTAAATTGTTGTATCAAATTGAATCAAAATCGGAGGCGTGAAAGCGTGCTTTGTTGGATTTCCATACGATCTTTCATCCCCTATTTCATCCCCAAACGGGTCAAGATTTATAAAACGCTGAAACAAACGTTTATTTATTATTTATTCTCATCAAGTGCCTTAATTCAAAGTTTCATGGTTTCAACTTCAATAATGACGAATTCCTTTACAAACTTCATGTTCTTTTTTTTTAAAAAAAGTCTCAGATATATCCTTTCCCAACGTCTCAAATATTTGTGCCAAATTTCATCAAAATCGGTGGCGGGAAACCATGACCTTGTTTCGACTTACTTACCTACGACGTAAGTAAGGTGAAACAAGGTCATACGGGTCATAACATAAAAAAAATCTAGAAACAATATTTATTTATTTATCATAAAATGCCGAAATTCTCTAAATTCTAGGTTTTAAAGTTTTATTTTCTATAATGACGAAATCCCATACAAACTTTTATCCCTCAAATCAACCTCTTCATGCCTTTTTTGAAAAAAAAGATAGCTTATACCCTATCTGAATATATAGTAGATATACAGGATGTAAAAGACATGAACAGTCAAACGAGAACCATGTATTCTGCTCACCATCATAACATTTGTTTTCCTTTAAACTTTAACAACAAAAAATAAAAATCACTTTCCCAGCAATATTTTTTTGAAATGTTTCTTATTTTGATGCATAGAATACATGGTTTTCGTTTGACTGTTCATTTCTTTTACACCATGTATTTAATACATAAGTATAAGTACATAATTTTGTCATAATCGGAGACGTGAAACCATGGCTTTATTTGGACTTCCATACGACGTTTCATCCCCTAATTTATCCCCTCACGGGACAAAATTTCAAAAACGCTTGAAAAAATATTTATTTATTTCTTATCAAGTGACTAAATTCAAAGTTTCGTGGTTTTATCTTCAACAATGACAAACTTTCGTCTCTTATTATCTTAACCCCTTTCCTAAATTCCCAGCGTCTAGGTAGTTAGTATTTGTACAAATTTCATGATAATCGGTTCAGCGGTTTAGGCTTGAAAGAATAATACACAGAGTTACTTTCGCATTTATAATATAAAGTAGGGAAGTAGAGGTAGGAATTATGAATTCTGATGATTATGAGTTTCGATCGTTATTATAAAAACTTTTTATAAAGAGTGGTTCATTATGATGGAAAATGGTATGAGCAAAATTTTCGGACGTTCGATAATAGAAGATAAGGATTTATGTGAAAAAAAAGCGCACCCGCTACTTACTATTATTTAGGTATGTAGAGATACATATAGGTAGATACATAAAATGAGAAATGTTCAATATAGATACCCTTACCCATACCCCATTGTTTCTAAATGTAATAATAAATAATGAAATATTTTAAGTCAATCTAAGAAAAAGTACCTTGGTAATAGGTATTTATCTTGGTAAATTAGCCGCTTTAATAAAACCAGATTTTTGTTTTATTCTCTTCTATCCCTAATTACTATGCACGTAAATGTTCATAATAATCTTAATCATATTATAATTAACTCATAATAATAAATAATGTGATGCTGAAAAACTACCCAAAACTGTCAAAAATCTTTTATAAAATTTGACATTAATCCACAACCCTCTATGGGATACAATTACAAATAATTGCAACCTGATTCGATAAATATGTTGACTTAAATGTTGTGTTTCCCAATCAATTTTTTTTAAGAAAACAATACAGTAGTTGTCAAACAATACAGTAGTTTTCAATTAATCATCTAAAGACTATTACTAAAATAATTACTAAATACTTTAGTAATAGCATAATGGCATTAAAATTTCTAAACAATAATGAAAAACTTTCCGTGAACTGCGTCACTTTATGATGCAAAATATTTTGAAGTAGAGTAACTTTCATTGCAGTGCACCATCACATTTCGTTCGCCACATTCCACAACGCGTTTGAAGCATGCCTCGAACAGCTGATTTCCCCAGCATAGCCCCATCTCCTTTGTCGTGCAGCAATAAAACAGAGAAAACTATACTTTATGCGCTCCCGCTTGTATTGCGCGGACGGCGTGCGTAACCTACATGCGGCCATTTCGAGATTTACGATCTGGGAAATGTGTGTTAGAGAGAGATAAAAACATTAAACTCTCGGTCGACGGCAACTCGAACGGCGGTGGTTCACCGAGGACAAGGCGAACATAGTATATGCAAACTTTTCCCATACTAAAATGTTCACTATGACCACTCACAAGTTAAAACTACGCATCAGCCGCAATCAACTTATGAAAATTGGTTATTCTGCAAAATTACATTTATTTTATACGACTTTCCTTGCAAGAACCGACAAAGTATCTCAAAATCTAGCATATACGGGGTACACAAATCGCATACTAGCTCATCGAGGCGCGCTTGTGTGCGTAAATTAAACTATCCGCATGGGACCGATGAGTGTTATAGCTTTCCCTTTTGTTTGGCTAAGTTATGGGTACGTTAGAGCGAGAGGTCGTAAATCGCCGCGTGCCGCGTGAAGTGACATATTTATGGGCGGCGCGTCGGGAGTGGGCGCGCGGCAGTCGAGATCATGGCGTCACACCGTCAACATAGCATTTCTCTAGCGTTTGGGATTTTAATTGTTTACAAATTAATTCATTTTAATTTGTTTCTTACAATTATTACCTTAACTCACTGTTGATTTTCCTTACTTTTTTTTAAGCTTTTTAATGTTTGTTACTAAATTACGTAAAAACCTTTAATTAGTAGGCAGACGGTTGATAAAACTTTTGTTAATTATAGTAATTTATTATTATGCAATTTTTAGTTTTTTCATATTTATATCCATTTTAAGTATACAAAATACCTACTTACCTATCTCGGCCTATGTTAGCCAAAGAGCCTTTATTATTAAACTTTAGGTACCTAATCATCTACTTACTAGACAATATTAATTAGAACATTTCCAAAAATACATCATTAAACTTTTCCAAACTTTTACTGCTAACATCTCTAATGTAGGTACAATACTTGTGTTTTACTTAACAAATTAAAATTAGGTTCTTATAGTTGCACAATAAATCTTGGTGGGCGGATCATTCTACAGGTGGCGTACTGTAATAAGTCGCCCTACACCCTATAAATTAACTCCGCGTATTACTACGAATTTCCTAATTACCTACCCACTGTCTTAGGCCGTCTTGAGTTACTTACAATGTTAAGTTTACTGAGCATTTTAGGTGTTAGAGGAGACGCATAATATAGAGAAATATGACTGATTGATGTGCCTATTTTTAACCGACTTCAAAAAAGGAGGAGGTTCTTAATTCAACTGTATGTTTTTTATGTGTGTTTGCTCATTACTTTTTACTAGGTGTAAAAATTTTGATGATTTTTTTGTTATATTCGAAAGTTGGTTCTTATGTCATGTGGTCCCATTTGGATCGAAACTGACTAGTACCTACCTAGTATTTTTTTGAGTTATCCCTAATAGTGCGTTTTTGCGTCTATATTGATGATACTGTTCTCATTTTATTACTTGTTTGCCGAGAAGATCTTGAGATAGTTTCCTGAAAATTTCTAAACCTACTTAGGAGTACCTACCTACAACACTAAAAAACTAAAAAACAATTATTTTTAAAATAAATAATTTGATTTGCTTTGATTTTAGATAAAAAAACGTCTTCAAAACTAAAAAGGAAGAAATAAAAATTTATATAAAAAATTCTTTCTAAATTTTTTTTTCAGGTCAGTGTCAACTTCAATATTTGGAATAAATGTTGTCATTTGTCTTGAAAACCGACCTATAAAAAATTAGATAATGATTAAATACAAATTTTGTTTTTCCTTTCTTAGTTTTTATGTAGTTTTTATTTTATTTTAAAAGTAATTTATTTTGAGCCTTTTACTGTTGTAGCAGGTAGGTATAGAAATATTATTTTTTCGTACCAAAGGAAGTCTCCAAACTTATCAAAATTGGTATGTAATGACATTTACAAATTAATATACAATTACAATATTAGTTAAATGTACCTACTTAATTGTAATAATATATAGCCATGTGATCCGGCAGAGTAGAATAGCATCACCCCATATCCTCCAATGGGTTTCGTAGAAGGCGACTAATGGATCAGCAAAGGGGTATTGATCAGCTTATACCCCGTCCATAAATCCGCATTGGACAAGCGTGGTGGACTACTGCCTAAACCTCCTTCGTTGACCTAAAGGCTGTTATGACGATGATGGTCTATTTGTAAAATACGAATTTTGGACGCCTTCTTTCAACTTTTGAAATTAGTAAAAAAAATCTAATACCAAACCCTACAGCAGTAGGTAAGTACCAGATGGAAATATAAACTGCCACGACACCAAATAAATCGGGAGCAGGGTGAACAAAGAAGAGTATCTACACCTTCGTTTAAGAATGTCATAACTCACTTAAATTGTCGGAGCCCGTCCAATGACTGGATGTTTTGAAACTTTCTACAATTCAAAATAAAAATTTCGTGTGAAATTTAAATAAATATCTTTCGTTACTGGGACTTTTGTGACTGGACACGTGATGCGCCGCCCTGACGATGACGTAGTTAAGAGGTGTTTGTCCTGCGCAACACAAAAACGACAAAGAAGAAGATCCTTGGCGACATGGTTGACGACTGTCCAAAAGTACATGAAGAATTTCTCCCTTACAACAGCGGATACTGAAGACCGAGGAAAGTGGCGCCACATGGTTAAGAAAGCCGACCCTGTGTAAAGGGAAATGGTGAGAACAAAGAAAAAGAAGAAGTTATTGGAAAAACAAGTTACTAATTTCATCAAAGTAACTTTGCTATTCCTATAGGTACTACTTACCTGATTTTTTTAGCTTGTAACAAACGCAAACCATTTAAATTTTTCGTTTTTTATTAATATCGACGGTCATCTTATAAAGTTGCTTGTTAAGCAGTGAATGAATACAGGAGATTAGAACTAGAAGTAAATGAGCAACAAACAAGTTTACCCTCAAATGGCCACCGGGCTATTCTGGAATCATCGGTAACGAAAAGGGCGATGAGCTAGCAAGGGCTGGGGCTCAGAGCCTTTCTGTGGTATCTCAAAGAACTAGGCCATATTACAATACTCAAAAACCCACCATGCGGACTGGCAAAGAACACATGGGTTAACACACTCAAAAGCACTAATTAAACCATAGTCCCATTAAGGCACTGACGAGCTCAACATGCAGCCTGAGCGTGATGATTAGGGCTCTGACTGGCCACTGCAAGCTGAACAGACATCTCTACAACATGACACTTAAAGATACTGATGTTTTCAGATTCTGTGAACAAGAGCGTGAAACACCAATGCACCTCCTGTGCTTTTGTGAACCTCTCATTCACAAAAGAAACCTATATTTGGCAGACACATTCTCGACCCAGGCGAAATCAAAACAATACAAGCTGGGAATATCTTATGATTTTAAGCTGAGCTAAGGGAGTACATGTAAAGCATCACATATGATAAGCTACTTCTGATAGTGAGCGTACCTATATAGCTGGCCCGCCGGACACAAATGAAGTCTTATGGTCTTACACTAAATAGCTCGGAAAGGGAACGCCTGTTTTTTACTATGAACGCTACAGAACAACGGCTTTCCATACCCACTAAACATCCTCCCCGGCCTGACCTTCAGTGCGCTATTACGGGACGGCTCGGGTTCTGCGCACGTGAGTGCAACTACACCGAGACCGTCCCCATGCTGCCCGTCTAGGCACTCCTTGTAACAAATGGTGGCTAGCAGCCACTCCTCCACCGAGCGCTGCTTGACCTGGCGCGTCCTTCTGACGAGGACACTGGGAGCAGCCATCGGACCGCATCCGGGGGACTTCAGGCGCGGTCGTGGCCCTGAAAATGGCCGTCTGGAACTAGCCGTGGTGGAAAAACAAAAACATCTCGACGATGGCATGTGACTTCGAATGCAAGGGGACACACTTGACATCAAAAGCCATACATCCGCCGAGAAAGGTTCCCCACCACGTTACCAGGATCTGCCACGAGGAAGCTTCCGGACATGGACCCCACGGCTACGAACCGGCTACGGACCGTAGCGCATCGTCTCTTTTTCATAATAAAAAATTAAAATTTTAAGTAATCCCTGGCACAAAAAAAAATCTCTCGACGACGATTGACACCCATCGATAACTTTTTATATAGTATCGATATTTTCTTAGTTGACAAAGGGCAAAGGTGTCATTGTGTCCGAGTAAGAATTAATCAAAATTTATGGCGCCTTCCTCACCGGCTAAATGCGTTTCGATATTGGTCTCACCCTAGTCGATTCAAAGCTAATCTATAAAGGTCAGTAATTCTATAATCTATGGTTTGCTACGATATATCTGATGGCGACTGTACGTAAATTGCAACCAGGAAGTAAGATGAAAATTAGCCAAGAAGCTATGTCAGAGAAAATGACCTTAAAAACAAGGATGTCATACCAAAATCAAGTATGAACCATAAAATGGACGTGCTCGTAGCTACGTAGGTACTACAATGATTAATATGCAGATCGCCAGGACGTAGCTTCGGGTGTAATCGGCGATTCCACTGCAAGTCACGCTGCGCCCGCGCAGGTTTCACTTACGGAACGGAATGCCTGATATAGATACGAGTAGGTTCCGTTGTTGTTATTGTCTTAAGCAAAGCTTCCATCATATTAATGCTTAGTTAAAAGCGATCAAAATAAAATAATTGAGTACCGAAATGCTATTGTACATTAATAGTATGATTAAACCGAATTGCGAAATTTCAATCAGCAGGATTTGAACATTTTAATAACATCCCAGTTTTCGAATACGAATGAAACTACACTGAAAAAATTTAGGTGTTATGAAACATTAATTCCGTTTAGTAGACATGGGGTTCGTATGAATCTTATGTACGAAGTAGCGAAATCTCATAAAATTATCAAAGAAAATATACCTAAATAAACGATTGATTGATTTAAATTAAGCTTTAAATTTTTTTCTTATCATTTGTATATTTTTTCTATTTATGAAATCGCGGAAATAACTTTCGCTTAATGGAAGTATCTATATACTTATACAATATGATATTACCTATACAGCTGAATTTCTTCTTTTTTTTGTTTCGATAAACGTGCTAATCTCAAGAACTATTAATTCTAATTGAAAAATTGTTTTAGTGTAGTATAGCATATATTTTCGCCTTTCTCGATAAATGGACTGTCCATCCATTAATCGAGAAAGGCTATACCTATGCTATTGGTTTAAAAAAACGAACCCGGATCGCTTGATGTGCAGGCAGCGTTACTGACTACTCCACCACCACCACGGCGGATATCCATAAACTACCCATTTTTCCTATGTTCTCTACATTGAGAATTGTTTTGCATTTTTTTTCTAAATATTTCCTAGTTAAACTAAAGCCAATATTTTCAGCGACAGACGTCAGCTAGTACCTTCTAAAGTATTTTACTTTATTTAAAATTAATAACAGTAATCATATCTGGTCATATACTTATTAATATCAGGTGTGGTGAGTTTTGGTAATTTTCTAGTGACGTATCTAATAATAAATAATTTAAAATTGATGCTATATAAAAAAAAATAAGATTTGAATTAATAAAACAGATAAAAAATAAATAGTAGGTACTCTTTAATGATATACAATTTATAGTTTCCGCAAGCACCGTACTTTGGTACATACCCCTGCCTATTAAAAATAAATTCCGATATATTCAAATTAGGCGGATAACATTTGAACTAGCAGCGTTATTTATGACATCACGCTCTATGCGTTTTGTCGGTAAAAGTTTAGAATGGTACAATTTTATTTTCAAAAATACAGTTTTTGTAGGTCCTTGGCTATGGTAAAAGAAGCCTAATGCATAACGAAATCTATGAAACTTTTGTGTGATTTTTGTAAGAAAATACAGTTTCCATAGTCACATATTTTTTATTTTCTCAGAGACTCTATCTGCTAATGTCACAGAATTGGGTGTTTGTAAACTTAAAATTCATAACTAACTATAGCAACACACGCTTATGCCGTACATTGTTTTAAACCTCTGTTGCATAGATAATATATATATTATATTATATTATATTATAATTGCAATATTTAGAATTAAGAAGGTTATTCATCAAATAGCGTGTTATAAAAAATCAGCAAATTCATACGTAAAGACTTATGATTAATCTCTTTTTACGGAGTTCGAAAAAGAGGTGGAGCAGTCGTAGGTACTAGATGCTCGAATTAGTGTAGTACGTACTGGGATGACCTCTGTTACATAAAACTACTAACCAGGTAAGCACCTCATGTTTTCAGAACTTTAAAGGAGAGAGGTTAGCTTCTTCTTACCACACAAATTTCGAGTGTATGTTGTCTTTTTAAAAGTATTCTGGGAGTCACTCAACTTTCCACCTTAGGGAGGATACCTTTGTATAGAAAGTGTCTTTAGATCGCTAATGTCAACCGTTTACCCTCAGGATACTTAATAAAAAATAAGTCAGATGAGATTAGTTTTAATGAGAACTGTCTTAGATAAATATTTTAACATTAGACGAACTTTTTTCTTCTTCTAATTTCATTGATCAAATAAGACAGTAGTCATACAATGCAAAGGATATACGAGCTTTAAGAGATCTTACACAGCTCACGAAGCTTAAGGAAAAACAGGGTTATTATTTATGTGTGCCCAGCGTCATGCAACATTGGACTCACGGCGTGTCCATTAACGAGGTACAAAGCGGCAGCGAATTTCCTTGCAACATGGAAAATCTTTTCTCCTTGTTCACAATAGGCCGAGTATAACATTAGAAACATAAATATTATTAATAACTGTGGCCGGCGCGCGCTCGGTTCAAGTTTCATTCGCTCACAAAAGAAAAACTCCGTTCCATGTAACCTATGCATTGCCATCTATCTTTTTCCACAAAAGCCGGACATTATTGTTCGGTCCAAACACTCCTAAATCTTCGGAAAAGTAATATATTTTCGTTTTGCCCAGTGCGGTACACATAGACGGCAGTCAGTTCGCTACTTTTCTGTATCTGCTAATGTATTATACATCGGCGTATTGGGAAAGTTACGCGTTACTAGTATTCGTACACCGTTCGAAAAGCGCACAAAATTTTCACGAACTTAGCTCGTACTTTGTGAAAGCTATGCAGTTTCATATACGACTGTTTCACGGAAACGTAACAACTGATGCGATTCTGAGATCGAGATATAGATGTAATGTCACATCAACTTATCGAGGTAAAGCGAAATGTGTCTTATAAAGCCTTGTTATAAAGTTGCGTTTACACGCGCGAGAAATGCACACTAAATCTTTTTAGTCCCGTTTGTAGGAGACCAATGTCGGTGTGTCCGGTAGACAAACTTGCAAATGTGGTTGACTGAACGTTATTAAGATTGGTGATTCATATTGCGGGCAGTGTTTCATTGTTTCGTATAACACTTCATACGATTTGATGTCAGCCTCCTCGGGAAAGATTTATGGGTATGCAGAATTAGAGATGGCAGGCTTTCCGACTGGTGTAATTGCTTTCGCTTGTACTCATTGACCTGATTTGTTATTTCTACAGTGATTTATGCAACAGTTTTAGACGAGTTAAAATTCCAAATGTTGATGAAAAAAACTTAAATAAAAATTAGTACATAATATTCTTAATTATAAAGGATAGGTTATTGAATAATGAACTTTGAATCATTAATATTATGGAACTGCATTAGATATTTAAAAGTAAATTAACAAAACTCAAGATTAAGATTTTTTTTGTAAGAATTTTTGCGTTAATAAACGCGTAAATATTTTTAAAACTAGAAAAAATGCACTATATGAAATATGTAGAAGTGCAAATTTCAAAGATTTGATGAAACAATGTTTACCATAAAAACATAACCACAAAGCAGTGACAAATTTCGAAAGCGAAAGCAGTGCCCTGGTGGCGTAGTGGTTAACGCTGCCGCCCGGATTGCTGAAGATGCTGGGTTCGATTCCCGCGTGGGGCAGGTCGATTTATTTCAGTGCACTTTTTCTAGTATTAAGATTTTTTGTATACTTTAACTTTAACTTAATGTTAGTAATAAATGGTTACGAAAGGCTATGGAGAAATTTTGTTTTACGTGGTATATGCAACCGACGCTAAAACAAAAAGTTGTTATCAGTTGTTTAACACGTTGAAAGTATCCAGATCTTTGAAAGTACTTTTGAAATAAATTGAAAGTAAAGTTACTTTTAAAATAATTTTAACACGCCATTACATCAAAGCTTTTGATGGCATTTAGAAAGAAATCTTGGTCGTTTTTATATAAGTAAAACATCATATGGATTAAACATACATAGACACGATCATGTTTATAATTCTAAAAGGGGATGAGCAGAGTCCTATGTAACATTTGGTTACACTAAAGCCACTGTCAATAACGGGCCATATATGGATTATGACTTAAAATAAAAATAAAAATATATAGTACACTTGAATATTATTGTATCCATTCATAGTTTTAATCATTGTTAGGCGGCCATTAAAATCAAATTTGTCAACAAAAAACAAAGTCCAATCTCACTTCTCATGTTACCCAAAACTTCTTAGTATTATGTAATGGACTCGCGTAATTTGAGAATGAGGCCCGTAAAGCAGTGTCAAAATATGTAAAGATTGTTATCTTTCCCGTAAAATGGCCTGGGAAAAAACATAAAGAAGGTGGTGTCACCTGATCCCGACAGGAGAGATTTATGTCGCTCGTGTGACCGCAGCCTAAGGTCGGAGTTATGACGCTCGGTTATAATTTACCTACATGTGACAAGAAATATAAGTAGGTTAACTAATGAATGCGGATGACTCAAGCATATCTTTTTGTGTTTTAATCCTTTTTTGTGCATGATCCCGCGTGTTGATTAATTGCTTGATTTATGAGCTGAGGTTAAGGAGAGGTTAAAATGCACGCTCCGAGGTAAATGAATCGAGAAGTAGGTATATAAATAACTTGTACTTGAGAGTGTCGTGTGCGCCTTCAACATCTTTTGCTTAAGTAGGAACTTATAATATAGGTGCATAAATCAATTGTGTTCTCTTTGGCCAATCATAACTGTGATTGGGTATTATATAAGTACTTAGTTATTCAAAATCTTTAGTTTCTTTCTTATTTGTTTTCATTAAGTATAGTTACTGATTAGGTACTAAGTTTTAATACAGTAGATTTGGTAAATAATGGAAACTAAAAGATCCAAAGGTATAAAAATTTGAATGTATTATTGTAAATAGTTGGATATTTAGGTACCTACAAAACGTCATATAAATAGGGAGATAAATTTCGTGAAATATTATAAATTTTGCTAGTAATTCGTTTTAATATAAAAATATTATTCCGATTTGTATAGTTCGGTAATCACAGAAAGTAAGTCTGCTATACCGCGATTGCGTTTTATGCTATTTTAAATTAAAATTACAAGATTTCCCTCCTTCCACTTCGTAGCAAGAAAGTCCAGATTGTTTGCCCCAGTAACTTTATTTCAAAGTCTTTTTAAATAACAATTTGGCGCTCTCCAAACAATCAGGCCCAAGAATCAAATTAAAATAATAGCCATGACTAAAATCTGCTCATTACAACATTTACAACAGAAAGACATTAGTAAAGGGCGGGAAAAGAAATGCCTGGGCCTAGAAATGTAACCCAAAATGCCAGCAATTTCGTAACAACCTTACATTTTATCTCGTGCCTCTGTTTTTGGAATATAAACTTTACGAGCGTAAATATAAAAGTTAATTTTTATTGTATTAGAAATGCGTATACGGCGTTAAGTGTGGCAGCCCTGAAAGCTCAAGTAAAGTGGAAAGAGTCCCCGAGAAAATTGGCACAAGTGGTTTTAGCTGGGCGCGGGCGCGGGTGGCGGGCGCCGGGGAAGAACTAAAGCGTAAACAAAACGCAGACGCGATATTAGTAAAACTAGCAGCCGATTAGTCGATGCAACTGCCGATTCTTATATTCAATTATATTTATTGCAACACAAAATACTTATCTATACTTACATACACTTTATTATTACGCACTTCTTCTCTAGGTATATGAACATGCGCGAGATTAAAGGAGTACCTACAAAAATTTTGCTTCACGTACTGTATACAGCATTTATCTATTCATCGTGGGCCAAATGGAACAAGATAAAATATACTTTATATTTCAGCTTGTTCATTTTGGCCCACGATGAACCATCTCCTTTCTGTTGTAATATTAATATATTTCTACGCTCACACCAATTATCAAGCCTCTAGAACTTGTGTCATGGATACTAGATATCGGATTTTTTTTTATATGCATGGTAATTTTTCGATATTTTTTTATAAATAAATATATAAACAACCATGACTCGTCAACAAATCTTCGTGTTCGTCACACAAACATTTGCCACTACCAGGACTCGAACCCGGACCGCTTGATGTGTAAGCAGCTATACTGACCACTCCACCAAGACAGCGTCAAATATTCAAATTAGCTTTATGAAATAAAGACTGATTTTTTATAGAGTTTTACTTTCTCCTATATTTGTAAAAAAATAAAGTTTCATTTAATCTTTATTTTAAAATTAAGTATTTATCAAACATTTTATAAAATTTGGCGTTATTTGTCGGTTCCAAAGAAACGCCTAATTTTATAAAATGTTTGATAAATACTTAATTTTAAAATAAAGATTAAATTAAACTTTATAATTTTACAAATATAGGAGAACGCTTTCTTTGCAGGACGCTTTCTTTGCAGTGTACTTATTTTTGCTCAAATGACGATTGACACACATACTAACTTCGACGTTTTTTTGTAAGATTCGAACTCACTACTTCTTGGCGTGTAAATAAAGCTCCCCACCCCAAAATAGCTGTCCTCAATTTTTTTATACTACGAGATGGCAAACAAGTTTGCGGCCCACCTGGTGTTAAGTGGTTACCGTCGCCTATAGACACTTGCAATGTGCGTTGCCATCCAAGATGATATGCCTTCCATGCCCGCCCAGTAATTACTGGCTACCTTTACCTTCAATCCGAAACACAGCGAACTGTTTCACGGCAGAAATAAAAAAGGCGGTGGTACCTATCCAGACGACCCAACATTTGCGTCTTCCACCTAGTCAATAAAATAATTATTAGATACACATTCAAAGGATATTCTGACCTTTAGGTAATGCGTTGAACTGTACTGATCAGCATCTTTGCCTTTACAATATTGTAAGACTGCGTAAAACTAGCTTCATAGACACGTAGGCTGATACCGTCAAAGTATTTCAGCTCTGTAGGCTTGCATAATCTTTGCTCGCGGCGTAGGGGTGGCCGTCGAATGTTCGCCCCGAGATAGGACGCGCGACAAGATGTATTGCTGCTTACGAAAAATTTTCAACAGTCGCTATCGGATCGGTCTCGAACGGAAAATAAGAGGGGACACGACAAATAAATGAGCGCTGTAAATATCCCTATGACAATAATACAGGTCAGCGATAGATTACATTCGGGAGATAGCGAAGCATTATTAATGTAAGAAAAACACGGGAAAAAAGTCGATTGATAACTCTAACCGATAAAATAATGGAAGCAATTGACGAAGTTTTCGCTGGCTTACTAAAACTTTGGCCCTCGGATGAGATTTTGTCATCATTGCCTTAGCGGCATTAGAGGAATTAGAGTTTTTTATTGTTCGGAACATCGATTCGTCATTGATACAGGAGATCCGTCATATTTAAGCACCTACGCAGTGCGAGATGTTTATGCTGTAAATCATATAAATTACTTTAGTCAAAGAACCCAATTACTTAGAGTCACGGCTCTGATATGTATTAAAAATAAAGCATTCTTCATAGATAGAATAGGTACTGAATTTGTTTTGCAAAAGAAATATTATTATTCTTCTTTAATACAACCTAACTAAAAGCGATCGTATCAAGCTTTTTGTGGAGCAGGCTGCTAGCCCAAAAATGCCATTATGAAAGATAACAGAAACTAATTCAATTAAAAATCCAAATCACACATTCCCGGGGAAACCGTCGTGGATTTTTCTTTGGAAATTTATGTTCGCGGGCTGCGTTCAGTGGGCGAGGGGGGAGGGGGGAGGGTGGTCCCGAGACTTCATTTCGCCCGCGTCGTTTATCTTGAGAAACATAATTCAGGGGAGAAGTCTCTGTCAACTTATTCCCATTCTTTCGCCTAAGCGTAAAATGGGTGTATGTTTTACTTTTTATATCGCAGGACATTACCTTGCCTATTTCTTCCTCGAAAGTTATTTATGTTGGAACGTGATTCGTGTGCGGAATTAGCGAACGGTTTTAATTAAGAGTCGCCCCATTTTTCTAGCGATGACAACCCTGACAGTACAAAGACAAACGCCGCATTAAATTACGAAGCGAATACGGAGCAAGTAAATTTAGACAAACACTTTTCCAGTGCGTTTAACGTTATAATGGTAATGGAAGTTTTAATATTTCAATATTTCATAAGTATCTCCTTATAAGTATGCAAATTATAAAAATGTAAATTACAAATTGTCGAACTTCAACTCCATAACTGCGACTGCATATAATGTGACCAAAGTACGAAAATAGTGCGTACATCAGTTTAAAATTAAAATTTATTCATTAACATAGAAATAACATAGTTGATTTTCAGTGGTTTATATGTTGTGAGCCGATCGTATACTTGGGCAGATCGCGTTTCACAAATGCTGAGTGATGATTTTTGTTTTATGAAGATTATATTTTATAGCATAATGGGTACCTATAAGTTTAAAACATATATTTTAACAACTAAAAAGAAACAGTAAAATATATAAATAGTACGATAAATTAGTATATTTACACATTATATGTAGTTTTATAGTAACACTAGTGACAGTTAGATTGATAAATAACGGACTATCGTGAGTAAGATATGCAATGAGAAGAAATTATTTGCATGTAACAAATATAGGGTTGAACTAGATGAGCATACAAAGAAAGACCTTTTGATGACGACTGATCAACAAGCACGGCAGAAGATAACATAATAAGCAAATCCTTAATAAAATTGAGAAATAACGTAAAAAAATACTAAAAACAACATTTTTATTTTCCCATCATTATAAACTGTTATTATCTATCTATGAAACGTTTACGGCACGTATTATTGAATGAGTTTCATCGTGTGGCGGGTCAGCTAGTTGTTTTGATATCTATATTTATCTATGCTAATATTAAAAAGAGGAAAGATTTGTATGTTTGTAACGAATAAACTCAAAAATTACTGGACCTGGTAAAATATATTTGTTTTATTAGATGTTGAGAAACTATATAGGCCTTTCATCCCCTATTTTATCTCCACACAGGTAAAAATTTCTACAACGCTAGAACAAATATTTTTTTAATTCTTGTCAACGATCTTAATTCTTAGTTTCATGGTTTTAACGACGAATGACGAACTTCCATAAAAACTTTCATCCTTTATTTCAACCTTACGATAAAAGGTCGCCTATGTCCTTTCGTTACGTCTAATCAATAGTTGTACCAAATTTGATCAATTCGGTATAGTACTTTTAGTTTATTCGTTACAAACATACAAATCTTTCTAATTATAGAAATGAAAGATTCTTTCTACGTTTATACCAAAATGTTTGAAAAATAAATTTGTCCACCCGTGCGAAGCCGGGAAGTGCCGGCTCGTGTATATATCTATCAGTACACTTTACTTTTATGGAACACCTACCAATCAATTTCGTACATTTTCTTTGACGAAACAAAATGACGAGTGCGATTATGTAAATTTAAAGGCAATTTTCTTGAAATTTCATCGGAAGCCCTCGCAAATATGTCACGTTCTCCTATATTACGCAATCTTAACATATCCCTGTACCTCAAATACGTCATTTGACGCAATAACGGTCAAACAATAAATATCGCTTTGCGCAGACAACACGCGCAAAGTAATATATGAAGTTAAGAATAAATAGGCAATTTAGTGCGGGGCGCACGTCCGCCCGAATACAGCCGAATATTACCGACTGCGGCCGACGACGTATTACCATACCGTATCGGTCGTAGGGTGCGTGCGTTGATGGGGTAAAAATTAAGCCGCCTCACGGAGATCTGCAACAGATTTGTGGAAGCCATCTTTCTAAATTTCCATTTTTGTATAAGTTAGCTTCAGCTACTCAACGATACATGCGATTAAAACTACTCATATTCCTCGGGCTCTAAATTTTTCAATAATGCACTAAAAATTCATAAATCTTATAAAAGTTTAAACTAAAAAATTTTAGGAATGAAAACTCAAAAATGAATGGATGACTCCATTAATTTTTGAGTTTTTCTTACATTAGAACAGTTAGGTACCTGCCTACCATACCGTCAAATTCCTCAGTAGACTTCGAACATACATTAGCTTAAATATTTTGAGTAACTATTCTAACCTACAACGGTCCGTGCGTCAGTATATATCATTAACTTAAAGTTTACCAATAAAAATAAACTATTGTAGGCCAGATTTTTTTACAGCTTTATATAAAATAAAAGCTTTATTTGAGCATACAAGGTATAAATTAATTTGATTAGTCAAGCATAAGATATAATCGTATTTAGGTAGTAATGAGGTCGATTTTTTAACCCATTTGTTATTTAATCATATTTAAAGTATAGATAGATTCAATACTAATAGTACGGAAAGCGAGTAATAAGTTTTAATAAATTAGAATAAAAATAAAAATATCGTCTGAAATTAGAAGCAAAACTGTGGGAGAGTTTTTAAATATGTATATCCATTATATGTACAATATCTCCTGTTTTAAAATAAATAAATAATAACAAATAATCAAATTACGGGCTACAAAATTAAGTTTTGTCGCGCGCTAAATTTTCTAACTAAGATTTTATTTTTTTTACTACGTGCACAGTAAAAATTAAAATGAAAATCGTAGTTAACTTAGCACAAGAAATAAATTCCAACTTCAACGGGACAGTATAAATCCGCGAAAGTACAATCGTATGGAAAAAAGATCCACGGAGCCGTTATAAATTCCGCGGGAAGACCCGATAGAAATGAGAGAATTCAACATTAAATCTTCCTAACAGGCCGATAGGTGGCGCTTCGACTAAGCAGAATGGGAGAGCGGGAAAACACATTTTAATAAGACGTACTTGGTCGTTATATAGCTTGTACTAACTTGCGGTGGAAAACGCTAATAACTTTTTTCCGTCCATTTGAATTTGGAAACAAGGTCTACTAAGCAGGCAACTTTACTGGCATTATATTCGAAATAGGATTAAAAAAAAACAATTCTAGAAGCTTGTTAACTCGAAACGACATAATAAATGACAATTGCATTTATAACAAATGACAGACGATTGACATTTACAATTTGAAGTTCGCTAATTATGCGCCACAACGTTGGGGGTAAAATATTACTCATTTATACCCCTTAATAAGCTCTAATAGCGGCAACTGATAATAATTAAGGGATAGTCTCGTCAATGTCTGTTTATTTCTGTAATTATCACCAATAACTCAACATTAATGTTGAAAGAACTAGCAATAAATGTTAATGTGGTACAATTGAATTCATAAAAGGTTGAACTGCCTGTTAGCATTGCAGAAAAAGGGACTGCTGATAATTTATGTGATGGATGTCTGTGTGTCGTTTGTCAAAATGTAGTGTTTTAGAAAGGTGTGATGAGAATATAATTTTATTTCTATATCTACATTTTATAACTAACCTCAACAAAATTCGATGTAAAAAAAATCAAATGGATTTTAACTTCAAATCGAGATAAAGTTCATTAATTTTTTGTTACAAGAAATCTGTTCCTACATAACATAGATATTTTATTTACATAACAGAATATTATTGGATACTACTTTTGTCTAGTTCGCGCGATTACGACAGCAAGCCTACAAGTATTGTTTGATATAAGTATAAATAGAGCCATTAGCAAACTCATGATACACATTTTCTTCCGTAGAAATTTTTGTTTTTTACAAGTATGTATCAATTAGAAGGTACATTAAAGTTATTTTAATGTAGTAGTCATGTACCTAACTACCTACTTCAAAATGCCGAGACACAACAGTATGTTTCCGGATACAATACTTGCACCGTTTTCAACGACTCTACCTCAAATATAACGGTATGTAATATTCTTTTTTTTTTCATTTTTAGCAATTTTATATTATTTAAGTCTTATTAATGCTCCTTAATATATAATTGGGTAATCACATAAAGCATAGTTTAAAGCCAACACAAACGTAGGTCTCATCTGAGCAGTGGGCGAAGATTCCCCGAGCCGGTAAGCTCGTGGGGTGAGAGCGCGAAACGAAATGTGGCTTTAAAAATTTGGAACACAATCCGGCTATTTGTCTTTCCAACGTCTCTTATAAATCAAGGAATAAAGCAGCCAACAATGCTTTATGGCCGAAAAAAAGAACCTACATAAGACGGGAAAATAGCATACAGACCTTCGTACATACATTATAGATGTTAGTATCGCGTAAAGTGTTTGGAATTTAATAAAGGGATTGTACGGAATTGTCGTTACCTACTGTAATTAATTCAAATACGTAAATTTTAAGATTGGTCCTAAGAATTCATATCTGGGAATTCGGAAGTATTGTTGCATCAAATTATTCAAGAAATTGTAACTCTAAATAATTAAACTTTTGATTTTGTGGTAGCGAAGAATTTTATATCTTGAAGATGGAAGCGAACTTCCTCTGGAACCTTTAAATAATGAGAGACTATCTTATTATTAACAGTAGAAACATGATAATAAGTAGTGAAATACGACACGATTTTATGCAAATTAATACACAAAATTTATGACAATAATTATTCGGTCGCCATTTTAATATCATACGTCATTATTTAACACGCGTCACAGAAGTCCGCACTACGCGGCGCGCTCGCAAAATTATGGCCTTGTAACGCACTATATCACGGCAAATTTACGAGAACCTGAATATGATAGATTTTCAATCCACCCGCCGTAATATACGACGAAAAATGCCGTCAAAATAGAGAAATAAATAAACCCTTGACAACCAATTAATAACTCGTAAAATGTCACTGTAAAAAGAGGTCCCAAAAAGACTCAGAAAAAGGTGATCACAATGCCAGAATGAGGAGAAAAACGCATGTAAAAAGGCTCGATATCGCCCATAAATTTGGAAGGATTCAAAACAAATCGCCCTTATTCATTACACGTATGACTTATGGCTTGGAGGATGGAATTTATAATACATTTATATAGAACTACAAAGGACACTCGGCTGCTTTCAACCGGTGTGATTTCACAACTCGACGTCGACAAAGAGATTCTAAACATTCTCTCTCTCGCTTCATTAGTCACGTTTAGTTCGGAAACAAATGAGAGGATTAAGCGTTTAGAAAAAAATAAACGTCCCATTAGCACGCACTAAAATATGCTTTTTTAATCACTAATAGAGCATGAATTGCGTCGTAAATAATATTGTGCCTAAACATTGTTACACTTTTATAATTTTTAAAGCATAAATTAATGTCCTACAAATATTATAAACGCGAAATTTTGTACGGAACTACGGATGTGTGGATATATGGATGGATGGATGTGTGTTTGTTACGCTTTCATAAAAAAACTACTGAATGGATTTTAATGATACTTTACAAAATATAGCTCATTGATCAAAATAACATTAAGCTTTGATTTATATTGATTCTGCGCAGACGAAGTCGAGGGCAGAAGCTAGTTTTAAATATAATAATAACGTATTCATTGAATTTGCCCTAATATACCCATAGGTATATAATGAATACGTAATGAATACGTAATAAGTAACTTTTAACACTAAACCAAATCATCACTAAACACAAAATATTTGGCACATAGCTTATATAAATAAAACCGAACCTGGTAGAAATATAAGGGACTTCTTTGAACAAACTACCTATGTAGTGTGTAAATAAGCACTGCGGCGACAATTATGATAATATGCACAGATATTGAAGTATAGATTTCAAAACATTCTTACAAAAATACCAAAGGGTAACGTAGCACATACAAACGCCAGCGATACCACCATAAATATGAAGCAACCCCTTATCAATCCATATACGTCATCATGACCCATTACACATACGAACCCAGCCTTAAAAAACTTCACATACGGAGCAGCCCTAAGCACATGCAAATCGAATCAAACCACGCATTCGAGCATTTTATTATCCGATACCCGCATAACGATACCTTCATCAAGTCGCGAAAATCGTTACGGCTTGTGAATAAATGGCTTTCTAAAGTGTGATCCAAGATGTACTTACAAAATAGGGGAAAAAATGGCACGAAATGATAAATTTGTTACTCGAAAGAGGTTTTATTTATGACACGCCAGTGTTTTGACCTCACGTGGTTTTATCAGATTTGGTTGGGTCTGCATTTATAATGCGACAAAATGTGACAGCTTCAGAGGAGTTTGGACCTTTCCTGAGCTTGTGATCAATCTAATGATACCGTACATATTAATTCATGTTAAAGTTAATTTTAGAAAAATTCACACTAATGCAATATGTAATATAATTTTACGCCACATTTCTGCATATTAATGGTAGTAGCATACTTATCAACTCGGAAAGGGATCGCCTCTTTTTTGCTATGAACGCTACGGAACGGCTACGAAACGATGGACCGTAGCGTATCACCTCTTTTTTTTGTTAGTGTTCGAGCTCGATCAAACGTATCGTATCTTTCATACATTGCCCACTAGCGCCTCTAGCGTAAACTATCAGAAACGGTGGGCAATGTATGAAAAGAGACGATACGTTTGATCAAGCTAGTAGCATAATTTTTTTTGTTATAACGCAAATTTATAGATTACTAAATGTACAAAAGCTTAGGGAAAATGTGGAGAACAGCAACTGATATTCAGGATAGCTTTTTTACAAAAGAGAGCCGTAATAAAAAAATTGACGAGTTTTAATAATAGCCGGTTACTATTTTTATCTGGTTTCATGACTTTTAGGTAGAAAACACAAGACAAATAAATTAAAGCAAATAAATAAATTATCGCAAGTTATTCTGTGAAGTTTTATTGAGCGTTGTTGGCTGTTGAGCCTGAGAATCTTTGTCTAAAAGAAAAATTTACTTTATGCTCTAGAACATAAAAAGCCATTTTATGCAGCCAATACAAGACATAAAGACGAACTTTGCGAGCATGTGTGAAAAATAATTTTAAATTTTACCTTAAGACAATAATACCTAAATATAAATATTGACTTACTTTATTTTTCAAAACTTAAGGATGGATTGGGTAGGTGGAACCTATTTATTGTTTAATACAGGTTGTCACAGTAAACGAACAGTCAAACGCGAACCATGTATTCTATACATCAAAATAAGAAATATTTCAAAAAATAATTTCTGCGAAATGTTTTTTTTATTTTTTGTTGTTAAAAAAATGCAAATTATACCCCGCAATGTAAAGCGCTCAACTCGCACAACTCGCAAAACCGTGATAATTCTTTGGAGAATAATTAAGAAATTATCTTTAGAATATGTTATTTTTCTCATAAAAAAATAGAACCATAAATTATGACTTTGACCTGGAGGTGAATAAAATCATAAAGTCTAAAGGAAAAAAAATGTTATGATGGTGAGCAGAATACATGGTTCTCGTTTGACTGTTCATGTCTTTTACACCCTGTATATGATCTTGGAAAAAAAGCTCGACGTTCAATTATCAAGGGTACAATAAATTGACACAGACGCCATCTTTTGTCGGAACAAATTAAAAGTTTCGTCCCGAATCTAATATCGATGAGTTATAGCTATCTGATTCATAGGCAAGTTTTATTAGCTTGTAGTTGGGGTATAAGTAGATAGAACTTTTGTTTTATTCCGAAAATTTATGTACTCAACAAACTCTTCTTTTTCTTTGAATTTGCGAGTGCCAACTGTTAAATTATATTATGCGCAGAACATGGTTATAGAGCTGAAATATTTACGCAATTTGCCGAACATAGCTTGAAATTTGAATGTATTTTTATTTCAAATAGTGGGAGCATGAATAATTATTGTTGTCACAATTAATGTATCTTTTAAAGGGAGGTACATGTGCTGTGGATTTCCCATTTGAACGGAGCGCCCGAACTGTAAATTAATAAAAAAACATGTTATATCATTTAATTGTTTTGTTGCTGCTGAATTGTTAACGAACAGAAACTTGGGCTTATAATTATTTTGTATCATATTAAATATTGTTAAAATGTGGTCACAGACGTTCAAATGCAGTCTATGATACCTACTGTGACTGAGATTAAACATAATTTGTAAGTGTTGAAAGTATGTATAGATTTTTGAATGGACCTTTGAGACAAAATAAAATCTAAAAGGTAACCTCAGAGCATTTTACTAGATTTTTTATAAAAAATGTTTGATCGAATAAAAACGTTCTACGCATTAATGCCTAAGCCAGCATGCCCTATCTCTTTTGCAGCGAGTTAATACGTGCGGTATTTTTTTTAATTTTGCATATAAATTTCGAGATTCTTGATGTACCTCGTGCGTTCCTTTACTTGGATGGTCTATTACAATAAATCTCTCTATATCAGCCAATTTAAATCAGACTTTATTCGTTGTCTTCTCAAAGTTTCCAGAATGGAGGACATCCCGCAAAACCCTCAATCAGCAACTTAAATTAGGTGGCGCATAATTCTCCAATCTACTCCACTTTTACACAAATCACCCAGCTCCTTTAGAAGTAATTGAAAATACATTACGCAACCAAATTAAATTGGGAGAGTGGTACAAGTTGGAAAAGGAGGGCAGGTGGCGCCGCGTCACCCCGCGGAATGTTTCGGCATAAAATATCGTTTCAATTATTTACGTGAAAGATTTATGGTACTTAGAAAAGTGCGCCGCGAAAAAACTGCGAGAGACGTGTGCACGGAAAGTGTTTTTCTTGGGAAAACTTATAATGGGTATGAGTGTGGAAGTTTTTTTGAATCTCTTTTCTATGGTAATTTGTTTTGAGTTCGCTTATAAGGTTATTATGTTAACTTCATTGGGTAGCGTAGGGTATCTATGATTAATATACTTTAGTTTGAAATTTTAGCAACGTAAAAATCGGATTGAATTGCTATCACAATTCCCATTGTCACATTGGCGTTGCCAGCAACCCTTACGAAGTCGCTTGCACCTTGTAATGATCGACGTACTATTTTTAACCGACTTCCCAACAGGAGGAGGTTCTGTTTTCGTCTGTATGTATTTTTTTTTTTTTTATGTATGTACATCGATTTCTCCGTCATTTCTGGACCGATTTTCAAAATTCTTTTTCTATTCGATAGTGTTTGCTCCCGAGGTGGTCCCATTGTCACCAAGTCAGGATCTGATGATGGGAAGCCAGGGAAATCGAGGGCAACCCTCAAATTTTATAGGCATGTACAACGTTTTTCATATTTTTTCTAAAACTAAAACTATACTAGCATTTGCGTCTGGTAGTCACCATCTCATGTTGATGAGCTGATGATGGAAGGTAAATGTATGTTCACCGATATCTCTGTCATTTGTAGACTGATTTTCAAAATTCTTTTTTTATTCGGTAGTGTATACTCCTGAGGTGGTCCCATTGTCACCAAGTCAGGATCTGATGATGCAAAGCTAGGAAAATCGAGGGCAACCCTCGAACAACAACGGAAAGGGAGGGTTATTCATATTTTTTATAAAGCTATTCTAGTATGATTGCGTCTGGTAGTCATCTCATGTTGATGGATGGTAAAACTCCTTAATTGTTAGGAGTTGGTTTTTGATTATTTAAATATTAAAGGTACCTAAAGACCGGTAGTTGTGTTCTTTCAGGTGATTTAGGTGAGCTGATGATGAAATAAAAACTCCTTAATGGTTAGGAGTTGGATGATAATTCTTTAAATATTAAAGGTACCCAAAGAGCGATAGTTGTATTCTTTCAAGTTATTCAGGTGAGCTGATCATAGAAGGAAAAACTCCTTAACGGTTAGGAGTTGGATGATAATTCTTTAAATATTATAGGCCGTAAAGACCGCTAGTTGTATTTTTTCAAGTTAATCAGGTGAGCTGATGATAGAAGGTAAAACTCCTTAATGGTTAGAAGTTGAACGATAATTCTTTAAATATTAAAGGTAACTAAAGAGCGATAGTTGTATTCTTTCAGGCTATTCAGGTGAGCTGATGATGGAAGGAGAAACTCCATAACGATTAAGATTTGGATGATAATTCTTTAAATTTAAAGGCTTACCTTTAATACCTAAAGACCGATAGTTGTATTCTTTCAGCTTGTTAGGTGAGCTGATGATTGAAGGCAAAGCACCGTAATACTTAGTATTTAGATGTTAAACTTGTACAAAACTACATTTTGTCACACATGAAACAGTATGGACCATGCAGTGTCTCCAAATAGTGACAGGTTGCCAGCCTGTCGCCTACATAAAAGGGGCACAAAACCCAAAAAGTAATCCCCCGGCATGGCAACGCACTTCTAATGTGAAGTAATTTATCCTTAATACTGCAGGTGTCTATAGGCGACGGAACCACTTAACGCCGAGTGGGCCGAAAGTTTGTTGGCCATCTCGTAATATATATAAAAAAGCAACAATTATTCTACATAAAACACTAAAAATAGAAAAATAAACAACTTTTCAAAAAAAAGTCCAACAGACTTCAAAAAGCATAAAAATAACATATTATTAAAATGTGTGCTAGGTACCTGCAGTACTGTGTGAAGTCGGTGCCAAGCCAACTAGGTATTCTATAGGTCCGTCTGCCACATCAGACTCTTGATCACACCATCCCGCGATTGCGACCGACCGAACGCGCCAGCTTAGGTGATGAGGGCTCGTGGTGCTGAACGATTGGCATGGCTTGGCACCGGGTTCAAACAGTACAGCAGATACCTAGCACACATTTTAATAATATGTTATTTTTATGCTTTTTGAAGTCGGTTGGACTTTTTTTTGAAAAGTTGTTTATGTACCGTTAGTGTTTAGTCACACTCCAATCCGTACACAATGATAATGTTATGTATAGTCGGACACACTGTATATGAATGTGCAAGAATTTCACTTATCTGCCCTCTAAAAGTTTCTAAAAGTGACAATAAGTTACAGTAGTAACTTGTATCTTATTCCTAAGTTGAAGTCATAATCCATTTTCTTATGTTGTAAACTTTAAAGGATTCGCCAAGTAGAAACCATCCGAGCGCCAAAATGACGTCGCGCTATAGCGCTGAATTCTGTTGTGCTATGCTATGACAATATTAACATCGTAACGGTAGTAGCACACTTATTAACTCGGCAACGGATCAGCATGGCCTCAACTTAAGCCGTTTAGTATTATTTGTATGAAACTCCATAATGTTACGCAGACTAATCAACAACGTAACGACATCACCTCGACTAAAGTACGGTCGCCGAGTAGAGATAATTTCTAAAATTATGTAAAATATAATGTTTTTATTCGGAGCTCGGACTTGTGATCAACTAGACATAGCTACCGATGCAAAGAGGCATTTGGTGTATCTATTTACTGATAATTAGGACATAAAATGCTTACTTTGCTTAGTGATCAATTTGAAATTCTCCCAATGAAATTAATTGTTAATAAGTATTTATAATATTTTAGAGAATTCTAACTCGCAACTTTTATCGAACACGTGCACGCACACGTTAACACAGTAATTACTATGTTCAAAAGGTTAAGGATCTCTAAAAGGGGCGGTCACTATACCAGTGTGAGCGTGACAGTAACATAATGGTGCAGGAGCGACAAAACTGTACGAATCTATTTCTATTCGGTAACCGCGCAATATCAAAAATACACCCTAAATACGGTCGTCTCTATGCGTCTCCTCAAAATAAACTATGTACCCTAATATAAAAAACAAAATGTCACATTCGCACTTGACCGTTTTTACATTAGATCATTAGGTGTGTCCTAATTAGCTCCGGAGTACTACAGGGCTTCGAAAATTCGTTATTATTTGGCTGGCTTTGGAAAAATTAGCGTCCTTGTAATAAATTTTATTGAAATTATGCTTAGCTGAAGTTCCATATAAAAAAAAACACTAAAGATATTCTAAGTTGTGCACCCCTTTTGCCTTAATTTTTGCACTATATTCTGAATACCATATTCATTTCAGTTTGCTCTGACATAAAAAAATCTTTGTACGATTCAGTTTGTAATTTGAAGTAAAAGTAAAATAGGTTTAAATTCTCTTTGTTAAAACGAGCAATGTTATGTACTTACGGCACAGCCTTGACTAGGGTATTAGTTAGTTCTGTTAAAAAGCGTCACAACGTGTCACTGTGTGCGTGCGGCGACAGGCTACGACCTGCCGCGCACACACTCAAACCATGCTCGGTGCGTTTCTATAAAGATGACTTACTTGTTTACGGCGTAAAAATATCTATGACAAAGCCAAGAACTACGTATTCCGCTTATCATTAGGATACCTGGGAAATTAATAGTTATGAAGCATTTGAAGGTCAAAGTTTTTTTTAAATATCTTTATGAAAACAAATTGAAAACATTATTTCTTAATTTTTGTCCTAATAAACATTATTGAAATTTTAAGTATTTCATACCAAAAAATAGCTTTAAAACGTCAGCGGTCAATGAAACCACTCGGTATCAGGGATATTCAACTCAGCCGACCGAACGTCGCTTACATCTCCAAGTTCAATCAAGCACTATTTTTTTATGTTTCTTGTTTTGATGTATAGTATGCGTGCACTTCGACTTTGTCTTAGGTCTTTTCACACCCTGTATACTATGACACACTGTTGCCGAACGTGCTTTTATTCGCGCGCGTGTATTATTGAATTTGTAGGTTTGAAACTAACTGAAAGGCTACGCCGCCGAGCCGAGTCGCTACTGATCCAGTTTGGTTAGGTACGTGCTTACGTTAAGTTGGCACCTGATAGTAGGCGAGGCGAAAGGCGATACGGTTATAATCTCTTTCTGAGTTGATAAGTGCGCCACGACCTTTATACTGTCAAACAGAGCTTTGCTAAGTGTCAGTCGACGCTAGCAGTATGTAGTGCTTTGACACGCGCTAAAGTACGGACTTAGGTCATCTAGTAACGTGTTTGTCGCCGTCAATGACAAAAATCAACTTTTGTACTACCATTATTTTTACGAGTGTGTAATACGCATATTGCATATTACATGCCAATATTAACTCTCGCTTTCCAGTCTGCCCTTAAACCTAAAAGAAATAATATAGCAGTGAGCACCTCCTTAAATGGTCAAGGTTATAATGTATCGCCTCAGAATCTGTGTGGTGTTCACACTGTCGCGATCTCACAAACAATGTTAATAGGTCCGTGCGACATCGCAACTCGCATAAAGCGCTCGACGCATGTTTATTTTTCATTTACGAACAGCGCTCGGCAAACAACGGAGGTGGCCATTATGTGCGCCCGACGATCTATTGCAATCTGCTACTACTAATTCTTACATTAAATTGTGAAAATAAATTTTGTGAGCTGCTCTGAATAATGGGATACCGTTTTGCTAATATACTCCGCGTTATAGATACACAACTCACATCAACAAGGTATGCGTTCACTTGGAGACTAGAGAAGTTTTATGATTCTATTATTTACTAGATAGTTCGTACCTAATAAAATATTTCAGTTTTAATAACACAACGAAGAACAAATACTTACTTAAAAACAATTTTAAAAAACTTAGAATACAGAATAGAATCTTTGTTTTAGCAAGTGAGCGCAAACTTTTATACATGTGTGTTGTGTACATTTAAAAATATAATGAAAATGAAAAAAACAGAATACTATAGGCGTCCATGTTACCTACCTCGACCAAAAGCAATCGATTAATCAATCGAGAAGAAAGAGAAAAGACATAGTAGAAAGAACAAATCCTAACAGCTCTAGTACCTAGCCACTGTTTGGTTGTTACAGTTTACTATTGCAAAATGTTACATTTTAAGTAAGAAATTTTACATGTTTGTATTTAATACAAAATACAACAATAGTGGGTATGCTTTTATAGAAAAAATGTTATCACACCCGTAATCCCCAGTTTGCAGACGCCGCGTGATAATCTTCAGTTAAAATTTAATTGAATCGCGGCTTCCAGATGGGTTCCACGTTGTTCCTAGGCCCTCGCGTTTCAGGAAAATATATATCTTCTTATAATTTTTAGGTCCTTCTTAACATTTTTGCGCGAAAATTTTACTGGGTAGTAACATAAATAAACAATATTTCTGTCCTATTGTTACAATGCAACGCAATTTCCAAATTACTTGCAAAAGTAATTTGGAAATTGCGTTGCATTTTGCGTTGCATTTCATTAAATAATAATAATAATTTGTGTCTATTATTTAATATATTATGTGTAAAAGTATACAACTAAAACTGTATTTAACGACAGAGATTAAGATGTTGATATGCATTTTCACAATTAAATCATTTCACTGTAATTCAGAAAGTATAACACTATTCGCGACACATAAAGATTACACATTGCGCCAATATCAAGTGAAAATGAAGTTAATTAAAGTAATCGAAAATCGTACGGTAGATTGAGTTTAAAATGGAATCTCTCAACACGTGTTTTTGGAATGTTACAGATGTTACACTCAAAATCATCTCAGCAGTTCGGGTAAACCTTTAATAGTGTTATTTTTATCAGTAAGTAAGAACGCATAGTACACGAGCAGTGGTAGAAAATGAGCACGTGTTTCGACCGCTTACAGTCAGGCCAATGTATGTTTGCTAAGAAATAACTCTCGAAATCTCTTCACCACCAATATTAATAAAACGCCTTTTTTAACCTTACCTGCTGTTACTGTAAAAACGATGTAATTAACAGTAAACATACAATAAAGTCGATCGTAAGCGGTACAACAATTATGATAAGCATCAACGCAACAACGGAAGAATTACGCGCCGAAGTGGAAGCAACAAAAACTGTTCTCCACCGCTTTAATAATTTGTTAATGATATATAAACTCATAAATCTGGGAGGCGCTCGCGAATTTGTTTACAGCAGATCCACATTTAAGATATCACGGGCTTTGTCACTAATCTGCTAACAAGTTTCAAGCGAAAATTTTAAATCGCGGCTTGTAATGAAGAAAAACACAGCGCATTTTCCCACAACGTTTTTAGTTGCTGGCGTTAGTGACAAATGTTTACTTTTGAAATCAACCGAGTTTTTATCTTGTGAGCTTTTGGATTCGTTGGGAATGTTGAAAAATGGGATTTTAATTACGTTACTTTGAAAATTTATAATAAAAAAACTACATTGGACCGAAAATAGATTTACGATTTGATTTAAGGTTTATAGTTTGAAATAGTGTTAACCCAATGTCAATTTTAAGGATAAAACGAGGTCGGTGGATTGGTAATTCATCAAAATGCAATTTTATATGTTCCAATAATTTATTTATCTCTATACTATCTATCTCTTTGCCAATTCTGTCGCTGTTTATCTACAAAAGTTAATCTCGTGGCAAGCTTTTATAGTATTGAAATTAAAGTTTATTTTTTTCTTTTTAGAGCTTTTAAATAAAAGCTTGTTCTTAAAAATTATTGTTATTATAGATTTTTCATTATTATTTTTTAGTCAGTTTATTCGGAAAGCAAACCCTTTCATTTGATACCCATAAATTATGATAGCGCTAAAAAATAAGTAGTTTGCCATCTTGGGTGGTCCGCCATTTTGGATATAGAGTAAAGTCAAATTAATTTTTGCACTTTTCTCAGCAAACCCTTTCATTTGATACCCATATCATGCGAATGCACAAAAAATAACTAGTCGTAGAATGATGTCACTTGGCTAAGCATGCATTTTCATCCAATCTAAACGGGTATGCGAAATTTCATCACAATCGGTGGAGAATAACTGCTTTAAAATTCAGTTGCAAGATTTGACCCGAACATACATACAAACATTGCAAGTTAAATAAAAGATTCTAACATATAAGTACCCCCTCTCAATCTTACTAATTAATTTACACAGCAAACTAAGGCTCTAATGAACTTATAAATTACTAGTTGATTCAAATTTGACGCTGTGTACTAACTAGTATAAAACATATTATATTAAACTAAGAAATATATTGAGAAGAGAGCTTAATATTTTAATTAAAGAAAAAGCATAGATTTTCAGTCATTCGTTGAACTTTGCCTAGATCTTTTTTCTACTACTTACTCGTATACATTTTTTTAATTCAGCATGTAACAAAATTTAAAATAAGAAAGTTCGTCACATTATTTGTGTTATTATGAGTTGCCGTTTTTAAATATAGCAGCGCTCATCTTGTAATCCCAGGCATTAACACCCAATGTTCCCGGTTCCGGTATTCGGCTCATCCACATTTCAAATTAGGGATTCCTTAAAGACGAATTGCGGAAGCCTAACGTACCCTCCACCCTTAAGGCATTATGCCACGGCACGTACCCGAATGCTTTCACGTGCCTACCCCCAACCCTACATAATATATCCGCTAAACTTTACATATATTTGTCCTGTAAATCCTTTTAATATATTGCTCTATTTTTGCCCGCTAACTCTAATATATCTAAGACAAAATTTAATGTTAATGTGTTTGTACCAGAATTAAGTTTGCTTTGTGGCGAGGACCCGAATTAACTGTGATCTTGTGATGCATGCGCGCTACTGTACTTTGTCACTGTCGCGAAACTCTCGTGTTGTCTTGAATAAAATAATAAGAATGTTTGCTTAAGGCGTTGTTTACAATCAAGCTGTGTAAAAATATTTCAAGATTAGACCTTAGAGTGACCGCTTAAGGTATTCGTCAAACTTGATCCTATACCCTTTTTATGAAAGGAAGACAAACGAGCAGACGGATCATTTGATAGTAAGTTTCACCGCCGCCCATGGACATCTGCATCACCAAAGGTATCACAAATTCGTTGCCGCCTTTGAGGAAGGAATACGCCCTTTTTGCAAGGTTTCGAGGTCGTTTCAGTCTTGTAGTTCGTGGTAGAAAATTACGCGAAAAGCGCACGGTTATGGACAATCAGGTAACTAGATTGTAAAGATAGATTTCAAATCAGAAAGGGTATTGGTTTGTCAACGATTCGAGCCAGTCTCCTCGTATGCAGTCTAAAGGGAAGAAGTTGGAACTGGATTGCCCTCGCCCACACAGATGAGAGTAGTATTCACTGTAAAAAAAACACATACATAATATTATGATTAACTTTACAAATAAATATTTCCTAATAAACTTTACAATAGCAATTTTATGTCAGTATATTTATAACAAACGGTAATTGAAATACTTAAAATTCGGAAAAAGATTTAATTTTTTCTCGGAATTCATCAAGAAATTGAGTAGAGTTCCCATACTTAATTCATTCAAAAACATTTTTATACAAGAATTTTCTCAAGTTGATTAGTTATTTTTCAATTAATTTCAGTAAGTAGGTACTAAGATTAATGGCTTTTGCTCAAGTCGTATAATTTAGTATTATAAAGACCTAAAAATAAAAACCATCGATGATAATATTATTGTTTACCTTGCAAAAAATATATATTTACTGGTATTTTGGTAAATATTTGAGTAAAAACCTTTAGCACTGTGTAACATTACATCGACCAAATAATTTTCCGATTTATATGTAACTAGTGCTTCTGCGGACTAGATGAAGAGCCGAAATTAAATATTATGCCAATAAAAGGGATAATAACGGGACCCTAGCATCCGGCCGTCGATAATTCCCGCAATAAATATACCTTCGACATTTTCAAGTTAGAAGGTATATTTCATAATAACCGTAGGCGAGACGGGAAGCTGCCTTCCGCCCTCCGCATCGATACAGCAATAAAGGGAATCCCTTTAAACGTATACTTGGCCCTTCGACTTATAAATATCAATTTATCCACGATGTCAAATGCGGCCCTGGCCATTTTCACATTACGAATCGCCGTGATCCGTTTTACGGGCGAGCGTTTTATCTTCATTTTTTTCGCGAAAATTTTATGTAAAACAGGTCTAGGTTTAGCTGTAATCGACGGTAGCCGAGAAGTTAATAATCGAGTTAAGATCGATTTATTTTGTTATCTAACAAACTCACATCGAACATATCTATGTACGATGTGAATTCGGATTATTTGGATTACTTCATAAATGTGTTAATTAGAAAGTCAGTGTAGAGTTTAAGCGAAAGAATTTTAATATATTATTGATGAAAAATATATTTAAAATAATAACTTATTTCCTTAAAGTTCTGTATTAACAGACTTTCTGTTACTATCCATCTAAAATTTGAACATAATATTAACTTAATTAGTAAGTGCCATAGCTACGTATTAATACCTATATATACTTACCAATTCATGATGCTTAAAGATAATCGACTATATCCCATCCTATTAAGGATCAAAGTGTGCAAACAAAACAATATGTTGTAACTCTAACATATTTTCATACTAAAAATGTACAAAACATATATTAAATGTACTTAGATTTCGCTTAGATTAAGCGTCGGTGGCGTAGTGCGTAAGAGCGTCGTCTCTTACCCGGGAGGCACTGGTTCGATCCCCGTCACGTACCAATGTGTTTTCAAATTTTGAATTTTGAAAAGTGAAGGAAAACATCGTGAGGAAACCTAAGAAGAAATTCTTAGGTTGTGTGTGAAGTCGACCAACCCGCACTTGGCCAGCGTGGTTGACTAAGGCCTAATCGCCCCTAATGTGGGGTAGGCTCGAGCCCCTCGGTGGGGATATTATATGAGCTGTTGATGATGATGATGATGATGATGATGATGATTTCGCCACTCTTTCTCGTTCTTAATGTTGCAATAATATTATCTAACTGTCAAGAGGACATTAGTTTGAGAGTGAAGATTTTTATTAAAAAAAATATTATATCTTTCTTTACAATGTTAATTCAATGCACTGCCGAGTGCGCAGTGCATGAAATTAAAACTTTATAAATATCAACTCCTATGTTAAAATTAGTCACGATACCAATACTACTTACTTAATTACTTTCCCATAAAAGCCACTTTACTTGTAGTAAATAAAGGTTTTGTCTTTGAATTAACTCATTTATTTATGCGACCGCCCGTCTCCGGGATAAGATCGGCCCAATGTTTTGTGTGTAAATCAGGGCGACGGTGACGCATGCGCCGTGACTGCGATTAGTTAAACATTGTACCTACTTATTATAAGGCTACTGACACACGTGCAGTACTGTTGTTTGACTGTGTCAATATGTTGTACGAACTGCTCATTCTTCAAATCTTTTCTATTTACAAACACCTTCGTGCATAACTTATTGCACCTGTCAGACTCCCGGATGAACTTCAGGAACCTTTCAATAAAAATGACATCATCGACTATTTTAGCAATAGCACTACCTTTATTTCAAAACTACATAGACATTCACAACCGAAATAAACTCAAAGATTTTGAAAACGAAGGTAGATGAATAAGGCTGCATAGTAAAATGCTGGGATTTTAATTGGATTTATATATTAGACCCGTGTAAGTTGTAATCGAGAAATAAGTAGAAAACACCTAATTGATATGATTTAAAAATATCAGCAGTAAGTACATGTATCTACACGGTACCTTACTATGCAAAAGTTAATTTCTAACTTTCATCCCGAAATAATACAAATATACACAGTACAAAATAGGAGGCCTTATTGCTTAAAACTTTTCTTCCAAGTTTTCTTCTTGGAAAGGACGCATAATTACGAAAAAGAAGAAAAAAATTTCAAATGAAAGAATTGTATACTCTTCGGGCAAGAGGAAATTAAAGCATGAACAGAAAAGGAATGGGAATGGAAATCGGAAGTGTCGGGCGGTATATCCAAAGTAATACTAAAGTTCTTTAAAGCCGCTACAACAATAATACTTAAAAATATAATTTAAATGAATATGCAAAGAAACCAATGGAAAATATTGCTGTAGAAAGAAAGCTTTCGTAAACAAGTCACGTCAGAGTCCAGAAATGGTGACTTGTAAATCTCTGCATCCAGGCTTCCAAGGAGGCATTAGATCTTCCGTTAGATCTAATGCCAAAATCTATACCAGTATGTTGATAGCATTACATACTGCACCGACCCCAAATAAACTGAGAGCAGGGTAGGGAAGGAAAATGCACAGAAAGTCACGGATATGTACTTCTTTACTTAGCTTTATCGCAGCGTAAAAACATACAATGGTTAGGTTAGGTTAGGTTAATATAACCATGGGGTCCACGTCCGGAAGCCTCCTCGTGGCGGACCCTGGTAACTTGGTGGGGAAACTTTCTCGGTGGCTTTTGATGTCAAATGTGTCCGCTTGGCATTCGAAGTACATGCCATCGTCGAGTTGTTTTTGTTTTCCCACCACGGCTAGTTCCGGACGGCCCCTTACAGGGCCACGACCGCGCCCGAAGTCCCGATGGCTGCTCCCGGTGTTCTTCCTCATCAGGAGGACGCGCCAGGTCGAGCAGCCGTCGATGAGGAAGCAGCCTATAAGGCCGGCGTCGGCCAGCGGCCCACAGGGGCTGGCGTTAGTCGGTAGCCCCTGTGGGCTGCTGGCCACCAATTGGTGCACAAGGAGTGCTTAGACGGGTAGCGTTGGGACGGTCTCGGTGTAGTTGCGCTCACGTGCGCAGATCCCGAACCATCCCGCAATAGCGCACTGGAGGTCAGGCAGGGGAGGAAGTTTAGTGTGTACGGAGAGAACGCCTTTACCTCGAGCCCCACATATCCCCTGCGGTTGGCACTACCCCGCAGGGACGATGCGTAAATGCATTTGACCTCCTCGTCAACAAAAAAAACGGTTAATATAACCATAATAACCTAACCATACGAAGCCTTTCAAGTTGAAGAAAATGCCGCTTTTGTCTAGACAGCGGCAGTAGACATGCAGTGGACCAGCGTCTACCAAGCGAGTGTATGGCAGTTTGGTGGCGACACCGCGCCCCCCTCGTCTCATGATTGTCCTAACTAGTCGTGCTCGTTGGCTGAGTGTAAGAACTTATATAGGCTGTGGTTTAAGCTTCCTAGCGCTGACTGTACCAGTACCTACTGCGAATAAACTGTGTAGACTTACCCTTATGTAATTTATGAGTTGTAAATGTTCAGATTAATGAGCTTAGCGGTTGAAACTAAAGTAACACGAATACAAGTGTAGTTGAAAATACATATTGAAATATTTTGAGTTGCAGTATTCAACAGTGTCTTCGTTCGTAGGGCATTAAAATGATAGGGCTTATAGAACTTATAAGTACATACACACGAGTACCTATGTTTCAATAAGAAATTTGTTGGTAACATAATAAAATGTATGTAATGTCGGCTTCAGAAGTAAGTTAACACTTTAGTCATCATCATCAGCTCATATAATGTCCCCACCGAGGGGCTCGAGCCTACCCCACATTAGGGGCGATTAGGCCTTAGCCAACCACGCTGGCCAAGTGCGGGTTGGTCGACTTCACACACAACCTAAGAATTTCTTCATAGGTGTGTGCAGGTTTCCTCACGATGTTTTCCTTCACCGTAAAAGCGTCGATTAAACGTACATATGAATTCAAAATTTAAAAACACATTGGTACGTGGCGAGGATCGAACCAGTGTCTCCCGGGTGGGAGTCGACGTTCTTATGCACTACGCCACCGACGCTTTTCTACCTTTTCATAATAATAATTCACACGTAATGGGGGCAACTATGTAAAAATAAACTAAAAACAGTATAAGGACATGACATAGTATTATAGTCTTAACCCACATCTGACGCCATCAGTAAAGAATTTTTAAACATTTTAATACATAGGTATGTTAGATTCTTACAAAATAAGATATATTATTTTATTTTTTCGACACCTTAAAAATATATAAAAAGAGAGTATTTCAGTGCTCAAAATGACTTAGGGACTTCAAACTTTTTGTAACCGGAATAAGTTAGACCTTAATGAACATTTTTTGCTAATGAATAGTTCTATAGTTCAAAATGGGTGAACATTAATAAATAGTGATCGGCTGCAAGTTTCGGGACGGGTCAGAGGTGTTCGGGGCGGGCGGCAATTATCGGAGACATTGCTGTCTTCCGCTAGATGTGGCAAGTACAGTAAGAACTCTGATTTCTAATTTAATTATTTATTGCGATTTACAAATAGACATAAGAGAGAAGTTTGATATGCTGAGATTGTAAAGATGAGTTCAGATTAAGTAGCATATCGTATAACTTATGCTTTATAACACGCCCACAATTTTCATGATGTTATTTATGTACATTTTATAACATGTTTTGTTACATATTCTGTACTCATTTTAAGGTTAAGCCAACATATTACAATCACACTCATAATTCATAGCTGGTTGAGCAGAGCTTTATAGGTAAGTATAACATTTGATTAATCAACATTTCTACGTAAGTGAAATGTTTGAAATCCTATACCAAAACGATACAAACGAAATAATAGAAAAATACCTGTCATCAAATGAGGCAAACGTCAGCTAGTGACGCAATCAGAAACGATAGGTCTATAGGTAAAAATAAGCTTCTTGGGTTTGAGTCCTCATTAATGTTAAAGGACGGTAGTATGAAATTAGGTACCACAGCAACGCGTGCTCGGGACAACTGTATATTTATGAATCTACGATAATTCCCGTGTCACGATATTTGTCCGGGATGAACTACGAAACTAACAATCCGATTTAAACTTTTTTTAAATGTGTGTTTTACATTTAAAAAAGCAGTGTAGTAGTATAGGATAGTTTTTATTTTGATAAGTAGTCCTAATTTTCTTTTTACTGCAAATTCAATATATTTAGGAAGACAGTAGTACAAAGACTTAAAGAAGTATGAAATTACCGCAGCAATGCGTGGCAGTATTTTATATTTTGATAATTACTTCTATTACAAATTTTGGTTTTAAAGATTATTTTTTTGACAACTTTGCAGCTTTTCATATCGAATGAATAATCGAGTGTTTCTGTCTTTTGCAATCACAAGATATTATCTTCACCGTTAACGTGTACGAATTCCAGAATTATAGATTTTATAAAAATTGAACCTTTCTAAAATCTTCCATTTGGGAAGACCACGCTGCATAAGAAAAATAACGAGGACAGTGAAAACAGTGAAAAAGTATGTTTATTTTTAAATCATCTCTTACTATATTCTTATCAAAGTCAATAGCGTTAAAAGCACTGCTGTGTTGCGATAGTGAGTGACAAATTTTTAGTCCTTAGGTGATTGAAGGCTTTGGTTGCAATCCCTTTCGAGTCCGTATAGGCACAATTTTGTAGAAAAACTCCTCTCGGTGAAGCTCGTATAATAGAAATATTTAAGGAAAATTCGGACTTTAAACATACAAAAAAAAAAAAAAAAAAAAAAAAACATACAGTCGAATAGAGAACCTCCTCCTTTTTTTGTTTGAAGTCGGTTAAAAAAAGGGGCTTGAGTTCATCATCGTCCATTACGATTTTTTACGTATTATTATAAAGGTACACGAATACGTCTCTGTGCGATGAACCCGCTAAAATGGTCTTTTCTAGGTAGCATAGAACGATCGGCTAGTGTGGGGCCACGCTTAGTAATACAGCTAAGATGACGATTCCAGTTCCGCCCTAGGGCTGTGTAACACCGTCACCCGCACACAGTAGATAAAGTAAAGGCCCGGGGCGCGTCACCCGGCCTGATTTATGCAGCAGCCCTTATCCAAGATTACGATGACCGCCATCCACTTGCTTAGTTTAATAGTCGTATACATGATACACGTATAATTAAGCTATGTGAGTTATGTGCAACTTTCACTGAACACAATTGCGGAAATTGTTTTGAACGTAAACACTTTCGACGAAGATTAAGTGTGACTTAAGTTCTTTCAGTTGACGTTGTTAAAGTTGTAAGTGAGTTCAGTAATGTTATTGCTTTTTACACTAAATTACTTCTTTTATGTATTCATCGCAATAAAAGATGTAGCATAACTGGATTTGTTTTCTTTCCTCGAAGCAGTACATACGTACCTGTACAGCTTAATTTGATTCACTTATTGTGTGTACTGTCTCTTAGATAGCGGTCAATTGCCTCAATACAGAATTTCCTCAGGTTTATTTTCTAATAATTTTTAAATATTAGTTGGCCCATTTTACCAACATCTCAAATACAGTCAAATACTTAATAAGTATTACATATACATATTTCAAAGTCTTATAGTTCTTCATGTATATGCATTAATACTAAATGCACCAAATTAAAAAGATGTCGACGCAGAATGTTTTGAGTTGCCTATATCCAAATTTACCTTTGACACCAAGAAGAAAGTATATTTAGTTTGTAAAGATTCACTGGCATTATCTCTCTAAACAGTTCTTGAATAAAATCCTTTTATAGTGCTAGAAAAATGCACTGAAAAAAATCGACTTGCCTCAGGTAGGACGATTTTTTCAGTGCATTTTTCTAGTATTAATATTTACGCGTTTGTAAACGCAAAAATAAAATTATTCCTTTTATAGTGTCTACGACACCAATTACATTACCAAGAAGTATAAAGTCAGATACAGAGACTTATAGACTTGTGGCATTCCCATGATGAAAACGGAATTAAAACGATTCTAGACAAGATAGTGTAATTATTAAATATTCCTATAAGTATTATTAATTAATATTTAATCAAGCAATAATCTAAAATAAATTGCTTTTTAAAAACCACCATTTTCGACCAACCATTTTCTAAAATAAAATACTTTTTCATTTAAAATATTTGGCGTTTATTTTATATGTTACCTAAACTGCAAGGTTTATATAAAAATATTTTTTTCAGTCATAGTTTTCAGGTTTATCTTAACCGGGCTTTAGAGAAAACTGAAAATTCTGTGTTTGAATACCAAAAATATATTTGTATACGTATATTTGATTAATTATATTTGACAATTATTACGCATGTTATTTATACTAGTGCATTACAATTCAAAGCTATTTATTTTATTTAGGCTAAATAATTGACGTGATTATAAGATTTTAGATATAAAGCTATGTTTTTTTTTATTCGATTTTGATTGATGGTATCAACGCGTTAAACTTCACAGATAAACACATACTCGATAAACATAAATATTGTAAATGGGTAGACGAATATCCGAAAAATTAACAATGTTCAAATTGAATTCGCATTCCAAACCTGAGCCAAGTTGTACCCGAAACGAGGCGCTTTCCCAACTTTCCTCACAAAATAAGAGTTATGTGTTTGAATTTGATTATAAAGATCCTTTAGATTTATGTACGGCGCATTTCAAAGGGTGTGTATTTATTAAAATGCTAATTTTCACGCTCTCCTCCGGCTTTAGATACTGCTATCTGGCCGCCACACGCTTTGTATACCGCCTGTAGATTTATACCATACGTTGGGTAGGTACTATTTTAACTCGAAAGTGGTTTTAATTCCTCATTCAACGTGAGATCGACTTTACCATATCCTTACTTTTCTAGATCTGTCCAAACATAACTATAATTTATTCGTGTATATTACAAAGTGTATTGCAATATTGATATGCAGTATTGCGCGTATATGGCACATCACTGATTATAACCCGCTACTACCAAAAGCCCACGAAGTATTTTGGTATGTATTATTAATAACTGTATTACACTTAACCGAAAATAACATAGTCTCAGTTTTTATACGTATAGGCATAAAAATGACGTAGTACTAACTTGTTTTGCCTCACAATAACTACGGACAATTCTTTTATCGCAATATCTATCTTTATTGTAGTTTTTTCGTTAGGTAAAGACCTCAACCAAACAATCAACCAACAATCAAAAGACAACGATCGTTATTTTAACGAATTCAAACGTATATTATAATTTTGTATTCAGAATAACAGCAGGTTAAACTAGTTCTTTATATCAGTTGTGTTTTGCAGCTGCGCTATCCAATTAAGCGCGATCCTCCTTCGAATTTCCGAGAGTTCGTAGTAAGGGACAATGATACATAGGCCAACGGGTTAGGTATCCGCACGGAAGGCAAATTCAATCATGGTAGATTAAGGCCCCTTAATATTTTAATGCTTGACCACCACCCAGCCAGCAATCGATATCACCCCTCAACGTAGGATATATAGCCCTACGTAATGTACCTCATGTGTGCTAATTGGGGTCGCTTAATATGGCTTACCGACATAAGTACGTAATTTATTCCCTTCTCTCTGGAAGTAATACTAGCCGGTGTAATTAAAAGGTGTGGCCATTTTTTCCCACGTAATTTGCGGGTAGTTAGAAAATAATACTATGCTAGTAACAGATGTGAGACTTATATTGCGATTTTAGTCGATCAAAAGCAAAACTTGAAGAAGTTGTGAGGAAAATTTACATAGTTTTTCCAAAAGGCATTATCTTTACTTTGTTAAACTAAGTATATTATTATAAAAACCTATTAGTATACAGCAAGTTCCTTAATAGTTACGATTTTCAGATAAAAATTTGTTTCCACTTTACTATCAGGTGCGAGGACAGAAGGAATCTCATACTTATGATGGTTTGAACGGATGGAGTTTGACGGAACAAATATAAAAAAAAATCGGGATTCGTCTCCCCTTGACTTTCTCGTATACCGGAAACGACTCAAAGGTTGATAAAAACCTTATATTTTGATGTCATACATGCATGTTAAATTTTGGTCACCCATCCTAGTACTGACCGCGCACTAGGTTGCTTAACTTTCGTGACCGAAGGCTCAAAAGTTGATAGAAACCTTATATTTTCATGTCATAGACGCATGTTAAATTTGGTTGCAATAAGTTAAAGCATGCTCGAGTTATCGTGCTAACGCACAGACACACAAACAGTCATAATTCCAAAAACGGCATTTTTGGACACAGGGAGGTGCAAAACGTGTAATTCCGTCAAAATCTCGAGGTCGAATTTTTGACGACAACAAGACTTCCTCTATACTACGTATACGAGAAAGTAAAAATACTTTATAAATTGTTAATGTGTGTAATCATATCAATGCATCGCAATAGTCCGTTTTTGCTTTTCATTCTTTCCTGGTTCACCAGTTTGTATGAACGATATCTGTTGAAGCGATAAAACCGCCGAATATTGATTACAATAAAGTATCTATATTGTCTTTTAAAACATAGCTAATTCTTGTTCAATAGATTATGGTGAAGTTTCTTGCAATTTAGTGCTTCTGTAGATTGTGAGTAGGAAAGATTTTTCTAGGAGAGTTCTAGGAAACTAGCAACTCTTAGGGTAACACAAGCGTTTACAATGCAGAGCCAAATACTGCTTATTTGCCATTTTCTTTTTCAAATCAGTGATAAAACGGAATTGTCAAGAAAAGTGCCATAACCAAATTGCTGTGCGAACTTTATCGCGCATTAAATGTATTTTAATTGTCAAAACAATTGGATAATAATATACCAATAGAATCAATGTAAACAATATTTGTTTTAGGAAGGTATTCATAAGAATGCAATTACTGATATAGCTAAGCAAAATCTACGTATCAAATTCGAATTCACACCGCATCGACCGCACACAATCGGAGCAAGCGATCTCTACGCCTTAACGCTGACATTAACAACACAATTAAAAAGTCGATCAATGGCATACCATCTGAATTAGACTCCCAAATCCTCGAAACTAAACCTTATACACGAATAAATAGGGCGATCGAGACTTTACGAGTAGATTGCTTAAGGCGAGTGTCCCCGAGGCTACGCACGCGAATGGCAGCATCTCAATAAGGTTTACAAAACAAAAACCAAACTTAAACTTCGTTTAACATGCAAATTTGAGAGTCGCCACGACAGTATAAGCGTCGATACTTAATTACTGGTTTAATCGTTCAATCTTTTGGTCCGGTGGGTGAGTCCGTGTCGCGTGTACGGTAGCTGCTTTTGCCTCTGTACTCCGGATTCTTGTCCTTTATCAGGGAACACGGTTTCGTGATGCATGACGCGTTTATAATTAATAAATATTTACGAATGGCAATTTATTGGGATGACGAAATTGAAATTTATATGTAAATGTTTTACCGATAGCAAAGAAGGCCGCTTATTTTTTGCGGGATCAGTTAGATACTTTCTTATATAACTGTGGTAACAAGAAAGTTTGGATGGAAAGGATGGATTTCAACATACAATTATTAAACATAATGGAAACTATTAAATACTAGTCACTATATTCATAAATTCTTTATTTGACGATTGATAAAAACTAGATTAGTAATATTTTGTACAAAATAAAAAAGCTGTAACCTCTGTTAAATTAAAAAGATCCGTTATGTTATACCATTTTTATTTTGTAGCTAGCTTTAACACAATGAAAACGTACATTAGCTACATTGGTTTTGAGAAAAAAATACAATAGATCATTCTCATCGTACCAAAAATATTATTTATTTAATTGCGTTACATAATGAATGTCAACTAATAAAATAATGATTGTAATTATGTAACAAGTAATGCTCTTGATTGCAGAGAAATTTTATCCAGAAAATTAACTTATAATTTTACTCAATACATCGGTATTTATTTATTGAAATACGTTATCAATTTGAATAAGCTGTAGTAGTGTTATTTCCGAATAACTTTTCAGTGGTTTGTGAGTGGTCATCAATTGTCGCGTCTGCAAAAAAACATCTTTGATATCACGAGTGGAACAAAAGTGCCTTCAGATAAACAATAACAGTGAACATGACAAATGTAGCGATCTGGATTTATTACTTATTTTTGTAGTTTTATTGTGCCTGGCTCCTGGCCGTGATGTATGGTCGGCCGCGACGAAAACAATTATTGTTTATTAAAGTTGTTACTTTGATGTATGGCACCACTTGATATGGGGGTCTCATTGGTACCTACCGCCACTTTCATTATTTCACCTTAAAAACTAAAGGCCGAAGAGTAATATTGTATGTACACTGCCCTAGAAATGTTTGTGGCAGTGTAGGATATTTCAATTAATTGTCTTTCAGACTTTTTGCTTTATGCAATATTCTTTGTATGAACATAACGTTTAAATTGCAAAACATGTAGCTCGTCTGGTGCAGTACACTTTCATAACAACATCGAAACGACTTTGTTTTAGGGTGTGTACAGATATAACGAATGCGGCGCTAACAATTCGCGCGGTAGCGAGTGGCGCATTCAACAGAGTGATGCTATTCGCGTTCGCATCGATACAGCCGCGATGCGGTCGCTAGCTGTGTGCCCTCGCCCACATAACAACGATTCAGTCGCGATGCTAACGCGATACCGTCGCACTTCTATCGTCGAGTCCCATATTACATGACGGTTTAAATAGCCATAGTAAATATTTATGTGTCGAACGACTACATTATGCGCAAGTAACGAGCAACAGCGCTCTCGACCTGTCTGTGCTGCACTGATGGTCGGTTCTCCACTCACGCGCCACCCTTTCCCCGTTCTCACCCTGATGTCATCCGACACGGTCTCGCGTTTGCTTTGATACAGTCGCGATGCTCTTGTGCGTTAATGGCGCGTTGGCATCGCTTCTGTAGACTAACGCGCGTTAGTAGCGATGCTGTCGCGCGTTTCGTTAACGCATCACTACAAAAAGTCGCCGTGGGCGAGGGTTCTTACAGACGGAAATTGTTTAAAATGAATACCTTCACTTCAAAACTTCATTCGTCATTGAGACATCAGAATAGTGCAAAGTAAAATACAGCAAGCTCAAATTATGAGATGGAAGTTCAGAACCAAACTATGTGGTAACGCCTGTTAATGAATACTACCTCAAACCTATTCATGGGTGGAAGGGCGATTAAGAGAATTCTGACCCGACGAATCTCGGATTGTGTCTTAGGTCATTTTGCACGATGGAGGCAATGGCCAATAACAAAATTAGCACAGAGGGTTGACGTCAGGTAGGCAGCTGGGCGCAAATTTTGAGCCAAATCCTTTTTGTAATAAGTTCATATCATAATACGCTGACACCAAATAAGAACGGGCATAGAATAGGCAAATGATGATCAGTTCATAATCTCTACTTCGATCTTTTTCACCTAATATTTTGCTGAGTTAGTGTTTGAGGTAGCCATGAAACCATGAGAATAGAAACTTTATTTAGTACCTTAATTTTATTAGAAACACAATATATTATGCTTAAAAGGTTTCACGTGGATACATAATTCTCTTAAATTTGTTATTTATGTTCGATCCACCAAAATACATGTTCAAAATTATAAATGAACCACAAACAACGTGCGCCTCGCAAAATTATCGGAATACAACGTAACTTTGTGAAGCAACATCGAATTTCTCTCAATAATAATTATTCCATTCGGGCATCGAAGAGTCGCGTTCCCCTAATACATCCCTACCTATCCGTTGCTGAACTGAAAATAATCAAAACTTTTCTCATAAAAATCCAAAACAAAAATGCATTATTCATACTCGGCACGCAGGGAACCAGCGTTAGTAGAACTCCCCTAACGTTATGTGAAACAAAAAGAATACCGAAATAAGGTTAGATTAGAGAACATCGCGGCTCTTTGTTTATTGGATAAGTGTAGTCGAACGGACGTCGCGAGCGAAGTATGAAACTGTCTGAAAATATATAAATATTGTACTCGGACGCATAGGTAGGTCTTGTACACGGACCGTGGGCATGACAAATAGCGGAGAAGCTGTGACAAACAATGTTTCTTAGACGTAATATGCCTTGTTGGTACAATCGACGACAAGTTTACAGTGACACTTTTATTGTTTTCAGAAGTTGAGATAATAAAGTATTTCAGTTTTGAATCTAGTAAACAATATTATACAGTATGCGTGTGAAGCAGACAAAATATATAGTAGAGTTTTACAGACAACAAATCAGTTTAAACGAGTAATAACTGTGCAAGCAAATCTAATGAACAGAGACTCACAAGATGAAAATAAAGATGAACAGCGTGTGTTACCGTAGCATACAGACCTTGCAAATAATTACTTATTCTAAGCACGAATAGGTATACAATTGGGAAAAAATCCCGACAAACAAATTCAGTTAGCATGAGTGTAGCGCAGCCAATACGTTACCGCGCACGTCCCGCCGTCCGCATTGGCGCGCTTGGCGCAGATTTATACCAAATTTCGAACTCTATCAAAGAAAAAGTTATAGTTGCCAACCCCCCAGACTCCGTGACAATCCCGTGCCGTAAGAGACCTTGCACACTTGCGGAATGAAGAGGCAGTTGCAAGCTTTTCTTTATTGCGTTGATTTAATTCAGATTTGGGAGTATTGTACCATTTTTTTGTTATTAATGTTTTATAATATTCATATATCTATGACTAGTGGTCGCCCGCCCCTCACTTGCGTTAAATTAGGTTATAGTAGCCTATGCCTTCCTCGATAAATGGACTATCCAACACGAAAAGTAGCGTTTGTTTGATCTGAGTTTTGGGTGGAACACGCTAATTCCCACCACTGGTCGGGAAATCATAGTAATTGCTTCCTTCCCTATTTTAAAAATAGAACTGTATTTGGTTAGTGAGTATACTCTCATAAACGGCGGGATGGTTAGCGGCGGTGACGCGGTATGTTCCAAATTTAAAAAGATTCTTTATAGATTAGGGTTGTTACCACCATTCACAAATAATTACAAGGTGTTAAAGTGTGGTAAGGTGATGTCATTTTATGTCAGAAAATCCCCATTGTTTCAAATTATCTCGAGAATTTGATTTTTCAGCGTATCAAAATCATTTAATATTCAGTCAAAATATTCAGTCAATTGACTATAAGAATTTAAGATGTTACAAATTCGTAATGTCAGACAAAATCTACGCAAGAATAATTGGTTGGAGTTTCTCCCGAGTTATTGTCGTAAAAACACGTGTTGAGAGACTCCATTTTTAATAACCTCAATCAACCGTACAATTTGTTATTACTTTAGTTATATCTCCACTTGACATTGGCAAAATGCGTACGCTTAATGCGACGCGATGCCATTAATTAAGAATAGAATAGAATATAATTGGTTTGACAGGTAAAAAGAAGTATCACAATATTCATAATTGACGTGATCGGCAACACCACAACACCCCTGCTCTAAAGTTTTAAAATTTCGACATTTATGTGTTCTGAATTTTAACCATTATGGGTTCTAGGCATTGTTTTATGAAGGAATTTTGCTACTTAGGCATTTTGCGTTTTAGTCGTCGCACTCATAACCGAAACTTTTGTGTGTGAAGTTGTAACGTATGTCAAATAATCGCGTAAAATCAACGTCGACATTACAACAATGAAAATCGAGTAAATAATTCAAATCACTTTCTAGCATTATATATTATTTGAAACATGAGCCAACACAAATGTTGTTAAGTTACTAAGAATTAACATAATTCTTGCAAAAAATAAAAAATCAATCGCTTAAAACTTTTAACTAAAAATAAATAAGCAAATTATTATATTTTTCAAAAAAACACGATCTTTTATATCTTACACTCTTATGTGTATTCTTGTTAACTTTATTCACAGAAAACTTACCAGTTAGCGCGGCGTTTTACCGTACAGTGTGTCATCTCCCCTATGTTCCCTCAGCCTCCTCCTGGCATGCGGCAAGCTGTTTAATACACTGTCAATTCCATAGTTGCCATTTGTCGATTTAAGTGCCCGCCCGTATTCTTGTGCATAATACACTAACTCTAAATAAATTTGGATAGAAAGAATTGTGTTCGGTGGAAAAATACTTATACCTACATATACATATTATTTTTTAACTGAATTTGAGATTTATGATCACTTTACAGTAACTATTCAACAACGGACCTCCGTTGTATGGCATCAAATGAGATTCGATTTTGTTTTCTATATCAGAAGTAATATTTAATTGTTCCAATTTTATGCGTTGCTTTACCGTTCAACCGGTTGAGATTAAACACTGTCAACTAATTGCTTTAACTTGTGCTTGGGTTATATATTATAATACTACTTATATACCATTTATCAGTCATTCTCTAAAAAGATAACTCTTTCTTTCAAACGATATTTCTAAAATTATTTCTTCTGTGGCAGCTCCGCGTCGCACTGGGTACTTGGATGAATTAGTTACTTTATTTATTTGATAGGAAAGCATTTATCCTACCTGATGGTCAGTTTATTAAGCACGAAGTTGAAAGTAAACATTCAAACCGAATTGAAAGCACACTCAAACACGGAACGACTGGATATCTTATCATATTTTGTCAAAACTATTGTTATGAAAAACTTTGCTAAGGTAGTGATAGCCAGACTTAACCAAGAATTACTAAATCCAAACCAAGTACAATCGGATCGGTGATCGAACCCGAAACCTCTGAATATATTTCCGCAGGTAAAACCACTTAAGTGGAAGCTAGACGAAAAATCGTCACATTTTGTGGATTTTCAGACCTAATTTCGAAACTATGTGAACAGATTTTTGGAAGAAATTATATAATTTAGGTAGATAAAGTCTTGATTTAGGCATTAATGACACTCAGAAATCAATCTTGTCTAAAGAATCGTTTAACAAGTTCTATCAAGCACAAAGTCACGTACGACGCTGAAGTCAGCGTTGATTCTTGAGACTCATTCTGTAATACCTGTCTAAGAACGCTATAGAGGGATATTTTAATCTAACTTCAGACAGTATTACAGAATGACACTCAGAAATCGTTTGTCACTTTCTATCAAGCACAAATAGATAGAGACGTACGACTATCAGTATAGCGTTGATTCTGGAGACACATTCTTTAATGCGAGCCTAATGCTTTGGCCGCACCTGCGCCTATCGTCCCGAAGTAATGAGTGGCGATACTTCGTACGATACACGCAAGTGCGGCCCTAGCAAAGTTATCGCGATAAAGCATGTGGCATTTCTTTATTTGCACGAACTATCGTGCAATAAATCATTTCCAGACGTGTAAATTGCGTTTTACACGTCTGGAAATGATTTTGGCCATCTTGGATTTAATTAATATCCTCTTTGCGTTTAACTATGAATAATCACTTTCTTTACTTCTAAATTGTGTGCTAATAATTACGTAATGCATTTATTAAAAAAAGTAACTCAGCCGTATTGTATACTTAGTCACCCGTACGCATCTGAACTAATGGAAAACCACCTCCGAAATGAACAACGCATGTCTGACCACGCAGCGCGATAGGTTAGCGCGCTAAAACCCTGACGTACCGCCTCCCGGCCGATAACGCATATGTAACCCGAATATTCGCGACGATAGCCGAAAACGGCTGGTCACAATTGCGAGTATCGTGTCCTAGCACGAAGCTTCGTGACGATAGGCGCAGGTGTGGCCCCAGCATTAGTGTGTATCGCTTAATTGCGCAGGTTTTCAGCGATCGTGTAGATATTGACTTGGGTCAAATTTAATGTAGTCGCAGTTTTTCCAGTTTGCAGCAATGTTAGACATTGAACTAAATCCCTCGTATGCCTTTTGTAAGTTGTAAGGGCTGGAGTTTTGAGAAGGGGTTTTGGATTTATAAGTTACATATATGAAAATAGTGTGAAACTCACTACGTTGCTTTTAAAACATTCACATACCCTATATATAAATAAGCTTGCGCGTTTCTCCCACTGAGGTTTGCAGAGATCACGACTTATTTCCACTTGCTACGATTCTTACCGTTTACTCCATCCAAATTTTTGTGAATCATAGGTATGGTTTTCGTCAATCTCCTATCACTAATCCTTTCTACATAACCAAGTCATCTGAATATCCCTTTCATTTGTTTTTTCACTACTTCCTCATTCAAACAACACCTTTATAAATATAAACTATTATCACAGATAATATAATACTATACTATTATAATTAAGTTTCAAATATTTTGAACAATGTGCCTAACTGTAAAAATTCAAGAACAAAGCCCGCAATATTTATACTGATACAAAGCAGAACACTTTGATTTAGATGAGCAATAATTGTCACGGTAACCTAATAATTCCTAATTGTTATTCAGAGGCAAAAACTGAAATCTTGCTAAAATACCTTAAATTACTTTCGGAACGGCCGTTATCGATAAATTTAAAAAATTCGCCCCGCTAATGCCTATAATGTATTGCCAATTTGGTGAATGGTGCAAACAAGATACCTAATTTAAAAAGGCAATTAAAAGTAAATATAATAAGGTTTTTTCTTTTAATATTACTGGTAATATTTTGGGTGCGTACTACGCTTACGAACGAAGTGTGTAAGTATACTTTTGTTGTTTACCTATATGCGAAAATAACTCGCATCTTTTTTTTGAGTAGCTAAAACAAAATTGCTTAGTGATCGAATCATTTCAGCCAAGAGACACCTACCGTTGGACAATTAGCATCCCAAGGATCTCAAAAACCGATCGTTCCTTCGCTGCACGCATCCAGCGGCTACCCGTGACCTTGCCAATTCGTCAGTCCCTCAGATCATATTCTGAGGTCCGTCCACTTTGTGTGGAGCCTAGCAATACTGCGTCTCCTGCTACGCAGCCTCACTCGAGGACCTTTACGTCTCAAAGGCCGTCACTCTCTCACAAACTCACAATCCTCCGCAAGTCCTCCTTGCAAATTGCCTTAATAAGACTTTAAGTTAGTATAAATAATTACATTATGGCAATCTTCATTTTCATAATTACTATTTATAATTGACGAAAAAGATGGGGGTTGTGTTTGTGGTGTTTAATGAGTGCAACATTGTCGTGAGATATCATGTACGCTTTTTAAATGGATAAATTTTTACACTACTTAATATGTTTGTATTAATGTATCTATAAAAGTGTCAGTAAAAATGTTTAGTAAAATCTTAGATATTATAAAAGGTTTGTACAAATATATGCTACCTAACCATGAGTAACGCCCTTGCAGAGTATGCATGGAAACAAAAGCAATAATGCGCTTCCTGAGAAAATTTGACTAGGCCTCCAGTCTTCCAACGCAAAAAGTCATTGACTACGGTAACAACCACGAAGATGAAAAATAAGTCGAGGTAAGGCACAGCCATGCAGTGGACGAGCCGCTCAGAATACAGAGGACCACAGTGAAATACCACATTTTTTTAAGGTGTTGTGTTTCTATTGGTAAGTTAGGTTGCTAGAGCTCCACGAGATAGGGAAGGGGACTAGGGTTGGCAGTGCGCGAGTATCACGTCATTGTTGCAAGCGTCTATAGGCTACGGCGACTGCCTACCACCAGGCAGGCCGTATTGTTGAAGGCCAACCAAATAACATAAAAAATTAAGACTGATATATTACTCTCTACAGCCGTGTGATGCCGGCAGAGTAGAATAGCATCAGCCCATATCATCCAATGGGTGTCGTAGAAGGCGACTAATGGATCAGCAAAGGGATATTGATCATCTTAGACTCCATCAACAACCAACACCAAGCTTGGTGGACTACTGCCTAAACCTCCTGCGATGACAAAGAGAGGCCTTGTGTCCCAGCAGTGGGTCAAAAAAAGGCTGTTATGATGATATTACTCTCTGATTAAAGAAACTAATATCTGAATTTGCACTGATTAGACTGAGAACAATATACGTTGGCAATGATTATAAATAATGTTTTGAGTAAAAAAAGTAATTGACTTTTTCCTATGAAATATATCTTTTATGATTTGATTTGCAGCATTACAAGACAAAAGCAATCTTATATAAAGATACCAAAATCCATTTTAAAAGTAGTGACAATTATAGTTACTTTTTTCGCTAGAACATAGCTGCAACATAGCCACATATATCAATGTGCAAATAATAAATTGCATTTATGGTAAATTCAATGAATAATGAATGTTTGTACGTCAGTTTTTAATCGGAGCGGGACTGGGTAAACATGTTTACGCTCCGTATTCTGGATATATATTTCTATTTTCTTGTCGAGGTATTTTCACTGCGTTCTAGCTTAGCCAGCATAGATTTGAAAGCTTTACTAGATATGACTCAGTAATAGAGTATTACGACTGTATTGCTGGGAAAAAATGAAAAAAATATAAATTTAAAAAAGCTTGCTTATTCCATATAAGTTTAGTTTTAAAAAAACAGATTGTGGCCGTTTGTAATACGGGGATTCCTAATATTTTATCTGTGGTAAATTTTACACAAATGTAATTGCCTCTGTCGACTAGGGTTCACTCGTCATCAATAAGCGCTGGTTCCGAGTTCAATCAAAATTTCTGCTCGGTTTGTTCCTAGGTTTTGCTATTGTCATTGGTCCTAGGCCACTTTGCTGACAGTGGGATGTTATAACAATAGTATTGTGATCTGAGAGTTATTGAGTCAGTCTTTCTGATTCAGTGGATGATGATTACGCGTGAAGTGCATTTCCAATTTCAGCCTTGTCATGTCTTACCGACCGGTGAGAGAAGCTTATTTGTCAGGTTAAAAAGGAACTCTCGCTACTAACAAAGCTTCGTCGACAGTCAAAGTTACATTTAAACCTATAGGTGGTAATTTGACTGAAATGAAATCGTAATACTTGCAATTCAATTTATCCTCAAAACAATTGCTGCATCACCGAAATGAATCTATTTTCGCTTTCGCATTGCCGCAGCAGTAAAAACAGTAGATTATTAACATAAATCCTTCTTTTCTGCTAGGATGACAATTATTAAATCGAATGTCTCTTTTAGTACGGACGCAATATCCGCGTCGGCCACCGCGCTATGTATTTCAGTCGTTTCTCTCTCGGAATATATTCGTTTTTGGTCGGTCTTTTCATGAGCTCGCCTGAATGTGGGCTGCTCTATTCATTCTGCCGCTCCGCCGTCGGATCTTTATGGGGACTTAACGCGGATTATATTTGCTCCAACTGAATTCGGATAAATAACAGTATGGAAAATACGTTTTGTTTTTACCATTCAGTTGTGGCTTTTATACATACATGCTGAAAATTCGTATTTTTCGCCATTGTTTTGTTTAATCTACTGCTATAAAGCTGACGCGTGAATTCATTTGTAACAATAAGAATTAATTTCCGTAAATAACGCGGAAAACGATATTTAATTTTACATAATCCTACCCAGTTCTGACGATTGCATTATGTATATAGGAGTTTTTCAAATCACACCTTTGTTATCAAGTCATACCCTATGGTCAGCCATCAAGCATATGGCTTTCCTTTTGGCAAACAGTTTACCAGTACTCGAGTCACTCATATACTACCAACATGTACCCTCACCCCCGAGCACGTGGCGAAGACGACGCTGGCATCCCCTGGACTGACTCCGCTTCCACGAACTGATCGCACGCGCAGTGCTAATCGGCGTGGCAGGCCCAACCGGATTAACACCACCACCTGGGGTGTAGGTAGTGGTGGTGAATTACTTAGCCGTTCTCTAAAGAAGCAGACCTTCCTTAGAGAACGGATAAGTAATTCAGATAATTATATTTTTAAAAAAACCTTTAAAAAAATATGGCGACGATTTGTGATGACAACGACTTTAACAATAAGAGCATAAAAGTTGAAAAATATACCTATTTATGAGCCTTGAATACTTACACAACAAATTAGCATGAGAAGATTTCAAAATTTGTACATTTTAGTACACTATACAATCCTGTATTAGGTACTTTTATTTAAATTCCCAATGTCAATTTAATAAAATCATTTTTTAACCCAAAAACTGCCAACAAAAACTTTTCAAACATACAAAAAGTTTTCGATATCAAAGTTAGGGTTAGTGTTGAACATTCAGCAAACAATCAAACAGTGATGTCCGCTACTACATTAAGTGAGCAAATAAGCATCGGTTCCCGACTGGGGTTACTTTACGGCAGTTTAATGTCATCGCCTCAGGCTTCTGGTGGGTTCAGACATTGCCACAATATGTTTATTTATTGGTTAAGGGCGAACATTTAGCAACTGATACAAGCTACTACGACTTAAAAGCAATTTGGAAAACTTGCAATAGTAAATTTAGATACCTTCAAGTGTGGAAAGTATGTCATTTCTTCACGAGTCCCTGTTTGTTAACACAAGCTGAAGGAGCGGGTAAATAATAGGGAAGAATGGAAATTACAATTTTGCACGTGAATCAGTGGTCCATTAGCCACTTAAGCACAAATAGTGGCGTTTAATGATATATTGAGGCATTTCATTAAATAATTCTTGAGGACTGACACCGTATTGTCACTCATGTATAGCCTAGCAATGAGATAATGAGGATTTATTGTTAAACTGCGGTATTTAGCTAGGACTCGCGAAATAAGTTCTACACTAAAATCACCCAACGCATGTGTCTTCATCAAATTCTCCTCAAACCGACTGAAGAAATCCAGCATATTGTAGGTACTTTACAAAAGCGCTCGTTAGTGCCCATTTGGTATGCAAGCCTTATTTTTGTTTCGTCATTTATTACAAATAGCTAGGGAGCTTTATTAAGATTCTCTGTATACATGGAAATTTATTGTGCACTAACTCCAGTCTTTGTTCAGATTAAATGGCGGTACAATAAAATGATTTGCCCTGGATTTGTCTCGTAATCAGTTTCCAGCTGACTTGACATTCTAGTGGTGTGGCCAGAATGTTAATTGCAATTCACGGTGCATTTGAGACTAAAAATAGAACGACAATACAGAGTGCAATTCGAAATTAGCAAGGAGTTATGCGGTGACTGTGTTGAAATGATAAATGCATAGATCAATCATAATATTTATAAAAAATAAGCACAAAAGTTTCGTAAAATAGTTGATAGATTGACATTTGAAAACTCTACACAGCAATGCATCTTAACAGAAGAGATATGACGCCACCGTGGTGGAGTGGTCAGTAACGCTGCCTACACATCGGGCGGTCCGGGTTCGAGTCCTGGTAGTGTCAAATGTTAGTGTGATGAACACGAGCATTTGTTCATGAGTCATGGTTGTTTATATATTTATTTAAGTTTATTTATAAAAATATCTAGATTATGATTATTAAGTATATTTGTCCGTTATCTAGTATCCATAACACGTTCTTAAAGATACTTAATTTGGGCTAGATAATTGGTGTGAGCGTGGAAATATATTATTATTATTATATTATATACGTATCAGATCAGACACATGAGTGATCAGGTAAGATGAAGGCCTTTACTCATCTCACCTTCACCCTTTGTCAATAAAATACGAATCTAGTTTCAATTTCAAAACAAAGTTTCATGAATGTCATTTAGTTATTCTCATGTCCTGACTGTTATGCTAAAAAGAAAACAGTAAATAAAATTTTATATTGTAATTTCACAATATGGCAGTCATTGAGATTTCAGAAGAGATAATTTTTTTATATCGACTTGTTACTAACATATAGTCACGCTTTTGTATACCATAGGGGTATGCAGAGATAATTTATTTTGACTTGATACGATAAAATATATATTCGTTTCACTTCATCTACTCACATCATATTCTTTCTGCTCGGCGTCTTAGGTTACTTTAGACCTGACCTTTCTTAAAACATAATTAAAATTACATTGACTGAATGAACTTGCAATTTAAAATAAAAGATTTATAAATGGGTGGGTATATGAATAACGCTTTAATTACTAATTCATCCACATCACGCTTGTAAATTAAAAACTACTAAAAAAGTAAATAATCCATTTAGTATGCCTAACTCTAAAAAGTTAATCACGAAAATGGGCCACCGGTGATTCACTAAAAATTAACATTTATTTGCGTTCTCTTCTAAATAAATAATAAATTTTGCGGCTGATTTATAGCGCACCGTTGTCCCTGCGTATAATTGCGTTTCCTATTTAAAAGACAAAGAGCCAGGAATGGGAACACTTGCGTAATAACAAAAGCATGTCTTCTAGGAATTATAGCAATCTAATTCATTGTTTGGACACGATTGCTTTTAGATTATTTTATTTCAACCCGTTCTGATAAATTTATCCGGCTCCCAGGACCATATTGAAATGATGAGCTTTTTATCATTATTAAATGATTTATAGCTTAAGATCCTCTGATATAAAGTTTAAAATGCATTTTCTTACATTAAAGTTTTTCGAAAGTTTTTCTTTAGGTTCCAATAGGCTAGGCGTTTGCCCACAATCACGCCTGGTGGAAAGAAAGTGGCCTAGAAGATGCTTACTCAATTTACTCATTATAGCCTTGTAGTTAGTTAGTTATAGTAAATTTGTGTAGTTCTTTGTTAATCGTTGATTAAATTTAACACATTTAAATGAATGTAGGTAAGTACCGTTTGGGATCATCATAATGAATTGCGAAGAATTCATGAAATTAAAATGTTGCTAATTAAGTTTATCCTTTTACCTATGCAAACTTCATAAATAAGTAAGTTTCAAGTGCATAATTTCAGAATACATCATCTCTGAAACGGGACATGCAAATTGTGAGCGTGAAAAATAAAAGATGATAACGTTTTTATACACTTCCGTCGGATGAGGGGGCGCTGGGCGTCGTAGGGGGGTCGTTTACACAGTGTGATCTTAATTCTAATCTCGGTTAATTTTAATCTGATTAGCTATAATAATATCTTTAAGTCATTATCAAATTGTAAGTTGCTTGAGTTTGTTGTGACGTTTCTTTTCCACCGGCATAAATTGTCCGAACTGGTGTTAGTAATAATCCATTTAAAACAAATGACTGCAAATAGTACCCCTAAAATTTAAGTTGTTTATTTACCTATTGAAACTTACAGCATTAAGTTTTCATGTTTGAAAAGCGTTTTATTTTTGTCATGGTACAGTTACAGAATAAAGTCCTATGCGTTTAATTTAAATTAACTAGTATAACTTCTCCCGAAATCGTTGGTAAGCTTCCCACAAAGGGAACTGACGATCTAGTAAAGTTCTCGGGAAGCCGCTGGGTGTGTGCAGTGCAGGACCGACGAATTGGGAAATCCTTGGAGGAGGCCTATATAAATGATGATGAAGTATGAATTTCAGCATTTTTCAATATAAATAATTTCAAACTATAAAGACTTTAAACCAAAAATAACTAAATCATTTATGTCCCGTCTATCTTTCGTTTTCTTTACTTATTTTAAATTATCATCATATCATCTATTGGTTTTCGTCAATTATATTACATTAAAAAAGAAGCAGTTATGTAATAGGCGCTTGCGTAGTTAAGACTTGAAAAGGTCTCAATTGGTACGTCTTTTGGCTATCAGCCTGTGTCAAACAATCAAGAAAACATTTGATATTCTTATATTGCGTGGCACAGATTTCAACGCAAATTACTATGAACGTTACAAATCTATAGTTTATAATATCATTGGTTCGCGTTAAATAAGGCGTTAGGAAAATAAGTAATAATTCGAAGACTTATTTGAAAATCATACAACACTTCCACCATCTTATATAAAATCGGAAGCCGTCAACCGCTCGTCACGTCTAAACGCGCGAAAAAATTATAATTTCAACGAGTTTGCAGCGAAGAAGCGCTGAAAGGGTAGCAGAGGGTTGTGACAAACAGCGCGTTAAATATGTACGGAGTGTGCTGCGTGACGTCACCGCGCCGCGTGGAGACGGAGGCTGGTAATTAGCTGACAGTACACTGCCTGCATACTGTATCGTGATAGTAGGCACGTGTGTGGACTGAGATTTGCAGGAGAACAGCTGATCAAGGTCAACGACCATAAAGATGACAACAATATGAAGGCTACATTTTGTGTCGTCTAAAGCGTTATAGATAGGCTGACTAATTGTACGGTAATTTGTTACTGTCGCCTTGAAAGGCATTATTGATTTATGTTTGAGTAATCAGCAAATTAAAACAACAAATGAAACCAATAAATATATCTCCGAGGAAATGGCGGAATACGCAGTCGCAGTCGCAGGCATAAGAAATTTAAAAAGATCAGATTTTTTAAATATTTTATATGAAATTAATATAATCTAACTTTCTCAAGTATGAACTTCAAAATAAGAGGTAATGGGTTAAACTTTTTCTATTTTTCTATAAACACCATTGTGAGCCGTGGGGAGGATTTTGCGCTGTTTTTTCTTCACTACAATATAAAATTTTAGTGGATTAATAATTATTAAACTTTACTTTGCAAATTCCATAAATATAACGCACTTTTTTATTTGATTTATTTTACGAGTTCCCGTAAGTACACCTAATGAATTTAACCTTAGTTATTGAATTATGACCATGATTAAGGGCTTTTAACTCCTATTTTTGTTTTTATTTAGCAACCAAAATAGTTTCCTGTCAACGAGTTACTTTATCTGCTTAGTAATTATGCAAGTACTTATGTTATAAAGATAAATGCCTATTTTTAAAACACTTGCAAAAGCTTACTAGCCCACAATTCACAATCACAGCAAATTGACTTAAAAAATATCATTAACCGCAATTTAAAATATCTCCTACATTTTCCTGAGCATATTTCTTAATTACCCGCTTAAAGCAGCCTACAAATTACGCTTTGATACCAGCCTAATGAGAAAAATAGTCGAACGATTCCTAGCTAGCCGTTAAAAAAATTGGACGTTCGCAGTAAGCCGGGAAGACGTATGACTGTGAACGTGTCTCGGGAGGTAATTAGTGAGGAATACTAATTTACATTTGTATTCAAAATTCGAGCCCTCTCGCCATTCCTCTCGTCTGTTTATTCTCATCTCGTTTTTTTCTCTCTGTAAAACGTACCGCATTGCTGTTTTTCGCGTAAAAAATTACACGGCTCTCCCCTAACAAATGTTTTGGGACACTCTTTGGTAAACAACTTAGAGTGTAATAAATAGAATTTTTAAGTCTGTAGCATGCGTACTCTTTGGTCTGAAATAATGAATTTAAAGGGTTCCATGTGAGCTGGTGCGAAACAAAATCGTTGTTTTGAAATATCGCCCCGCATTGTAGTTTTGTTCAAACAGTATTTATTTTTAGTCTATCTACATTTTTATTGCCGATTTGACAAATAAAAGCTATCTGAATCGCCCTTTCAAGGTTAAAAATAAACGTAAATCACTAATTACGTAACATAGAATGTCTTGATCTTTTGTGTAAAGTCGCATATTTGTATAAAGTCGAAAAATTGCGTCGCATATTAGTGTAAAGTATTCTAAAATACGAATAATTGATAACATTTTCTGATATAACGTTTGCAGTTCTATACAAAACGTGATTACCGTTGAAATATGATGTTGGTAAATATTTATTTAATTATTTACTTTAATTAGAACGGCTGCAAACCACTTACACTAATTAAAGGCACACCGACTTCTCACAGAACACCAAGCATATTGAGAAAAATTTCTTCTATTCATCCGCAAACACGTCGCATTCAGGTTTGAAATCCAAGAGTGCATTTAGTGCGGTGACAACGCGAGGAACAGGAGATTTGGCACCCGAAACAAATATGTTTTGTTCAAATTAAATCACAATTGTGTGTATTTCAGACTCACTGGTTCATGTTTTCGCTTGTATACCTACATGGTTTTTAATTAAATAAAAAATCTATGAAACTTACAAATCCAGTCTCTTTGAGTTAGGTAATCGGTGATGCCTTTAGGTAAGAAGAATGAGGGGCACATCCAAAAGTTGATTTCCATACAACCTACGTAGTGGATATACCAAGTTATAAGCACGCGAGTGGCGCTTTAGGGTGGCTTTCCAGTTATGTGCTATGCTATTCTGTGAGAATTTAAAAGCTAGACTACGAAACCATGTGACCGTTTCCACTGATGCTAAGCTAGTAAAATGTGCCATGAAGATACGCCACCAAGGTAGCTGTGCAAGGATGCGCAGCTATACGTAATTGGAGTAAACATGTGAACAGCAATTCATCTTTCTCCATGGATTATTTAACGCACATTACGAGATATGTTTTTGCTTAAACAATGTTATGTCTACTAGTGCGATGACAAACGCGCGCCTGCTGTCGGTACACTGCTCTGCACATAGCTACATTACTCGCGACCATCCATAGCATGCATTCATAGCTCGCATGCATAGCACGCATTCATAGCTCGCATGCATAGCACGCAACCACAGAACGCATCCTTCCATATAAAAAACGTAGCTCAGTTGAATCAGTTTCCATTAGTTTTGCTTTGCCATGCTTTGCTATATGGACCAATGAATTTTGATTGGTGAATATCAAACGAATCCGTAGCAACGTTGCATAGAACATCTCTGGTGAAAAAGAAGCTTTAGTATTGCACACTGTCTCTAGCCTTCGCTCTCCTTATTGTAATAAGATTAATGAATTAAGGCAGATTTACACGGGATACGTAAAAAGTCAGTACCTAACAGGCGCGCAGAATTGACCACACAGTTTATATGCAATCTGGAAGCGGGTATATTGAAGTCAGCACTGACGCGACAGTGCTGTACTGACTTCAAATCAATTAACACTACATCAGTACAGAGGCAATACTAACTTTCATAAAATTTGTGAGTCAGTTACTTATAGTGTAGGTAAATCTGACTGAAAGAGCCGCTATTTCTGGACTCTGAAGTGACTTGATTTTAGTTCTGCTAGGTATCTTTCCACCACACCACCAGCTTATCCATGCCTTCCAATACACGCAGGAAAATCGAGTTTTAACATTATGGTCACCCATTCGTGTACCAACCGCGCACTTATCAAACATGGTGATGTTGATTTTCGGCAACAAATAAACAAATCACACGCACTTACCTGAATCTAGCTCTCCACTCCTCGGTAAACAGCGGCCAAGATCGGCAAAGACCACGAGACTCGTCTTCTTATGCGACCAGAGAACGACTACCTACTTCTGCGATCGTCACGTCACGACATCGATGACCGATTACTAACAGACATGGCTGCTGATTCGTTTTTACCTATTTAGTATTAAGAAAAACATTATTTCAACTGAAAGACGTTCACTGCATTTTTATGTGCATTTGTCTGCTTAGTGTTTCATTTTTAAAAGATACGAAGAGTATTGATAAACGAAGGAACTTGAAAACAGACGAAGGTCTTCGTACCCCGATTGTACCTACTGTACTAACTGCATGCAAACAAAACAGATCATTTTCTGAAGATAAATCCAGTAGGCACCTACATGCACACAACTTGTGAAAATTGTAACGATACAGCCCGCACGGTTCAACTGGGTGAATGTTTGTGTTGAATTTAAATTTCCCCGGTCTCGTTAACAATTCCACGCATTTACTTATTTTCGTCTTCATTCGCTCCGTGACTAGCCTTTCCGTCTGTTTTCCAGTGTCGCCATGATTAATACGCTTGGGAGAATATTGTCGGGTTTTAATCTAGTTTATTTTTTAATATTTGATAGGGAAGCTTTTGGCCGAGATAATAGCGAACGTCAACGACTGACGTACCTACTCTAATAATCTATACATCTATACATATAAATAAAATTGGAGTGTCTGTTTGTAATATTGAAATAACCGTTTTTTACTACATGCATATGAATATATATAAGGTACATATACCAAAATATATTTTTTTTACAATTTTTGTCTGTCTGGCTGTCTGTCTGTTTGTTCCGGCTAATCTCTGAAACGGTTGGACCGATTTTGACAAGACTTTTTTTGGCAGGTAGCTGGTGTAATAAGGTGTAACTTAGGCTACTTTTTTTTCTATATTATTATTATATTCATATGCATGTAGTAAAAAACGGTTATTTCAATATTACAAACAGACACTCCAATTTAATTTATATGTATAGATAGATGTATAGATAAAAGTATAGATAGATGTATAGATAAAAGTATAGATAGATGTATAGATTATGGCAACATTTGGCTTTTAATTTGATTCATGACATAACTTGATAATGTAGACTAGGTACTAAATTTCATCGGTAAATTTCAAAAAAATTGGATTGCCTATTACTGGCGGCCGCAGACGACCTTCTCAGTGTCACCGTTGCTTTTGCTTTTGCCGGCGTGAATGTAGTTTTAGGTAGTTTTCGCATAAAACATTGAATAAAACTTACAGGAACATATCGTCATAATTAAAAAAGTGTGCTATAATATTTTAATCCCATTTATGATCTACAGTTCAGGACCACTGACTTATTGATATTTAAAAAGCTTAGAAACAAGTTCATCCATTCAACATTCTACCAAGCAGTGTTTTTATGTTATGTATATTTTTTCCTAACAAAATAATACAATGTGCAGATATGGTACACTCATATAAATACAATAGAAACAGAACATAATCCTGAATGCGCACTTTAATCACGAACTAAAGCAAAGCATTATTAGCCGAACACTGCGGTAATGAAAACATGTTGTTTTTAAAGCAGCTTATTAAACAGGACATGAATAACGATCACACGCATTACACACACAATAATAAATGTTCGAAAATAATACGGAACCAGCCATTAATGAAAGCACGTAAAATCCATTTGGCGTTTTCATTTCAATTTTATTTAATTAAGGCTTATGCGGTGTGTTGGCGCGTATTAACGCTTCGACTCCCGTTTATTGACTAGTATGGATTTTATATTGTTTATTTATTAAGACAGAATATTGTAAATATACTATATCTACAGTCTAAAAAAAAAATTGTACATCGCGTAAGCAACTCAAAATCATTGATTAATTTAAGTAGGTTCCTTAAAATATACATTTGAAATTTACGAATTACGCCATATAATCCGTATTCTTTTTTTAAATTTGACAGTAGTGAAAAAGTTTAACCATCTTATTCAGTGAACAGTAACAATTCTTATCATTGTAAATAAAATATTGCAACTAAATCATAATGCTATTTTAATACTAACGTAAAGGTATTTTACACATTATTTTGGTAGTTTCAGTAAATTATCGTTTGGGGAGTTACGTTTAATATTAATATAATTAAATACAGTCTGCCGATACGTTATAACATAATTAAGACTCATTCATTATTAGTATCATATTTGAAAATAGAATATCATTTAAACATCATGATTGTTTGACCCGTTAAATCTTTGGAATGTAGGTACTCTATTTTCAAAACGAGAAACTTAATTTATCGTAGTATATTAGATCTGTTTTATTGATGTTTCGTATGAAAGTTTTTATAATGTACTAGATGACCCGGTGTACTTCGTATCACCTATTCACGGAGTACTAAACGTCTTTGCACCTATCCTAACGACATTAAACTCTTCCTTCGCTAAAATGGCGGAACGTCAAATGTTTGACAGGAAAGTAGGCAGAACAGTTTATATGGGATAATGAAATTGTTGTTTTTACTACCTTCCTCGCAATTTTTCCATATTTTCTCACCTTTTAAACCTTCCCTAGACTACGACAAAAATTTCAAGACCAAGATAAGATAAATCCGTTCAGCCGTTCTCGAGTTTTAGCGAGACTAACGAACAGCAATTCATTTTTATATATATAGATTTTCCATAATAATTTTCTTGTTTTTAAAATCAGTCCGATAATTAGTAGTTATACAGTAGTCTTTCAGAAAAAGGTAGGTATGTCTTCAAACAACTAACTTATATTTAAAGCTATCAAAAGCGCTGTGATTCCCTCTTTCACAAACGATAACGGATAGACAGAGAGGATAAATGTAAAGGCCGCTATTTAGCGTATGTGACGATTACCACATGGTTACTATCACACTCCTAATCCCAATAGGTTGATAGCTGTGATAAGAGGAGAGTTTTAGGTTACACATAAAACCATATCTAGCAGTATTACTTATGCAGTGTCTTCAAATAATAACAGGTTGCCAGTCTGTCGCCATACTACGAAATGGTCCGGAAGGTACAAAACGAAGCATCAAACACTACCTACTAACATTTCGTTACTAATGAAAACCTGATCATGTTTAAGTATGTTGTATGAAGTTGTATATATACATATAAGAGTAACTCTATGAGTTATCGTGTCTCGACTAGCCTAACAAAGCAAGCACTGCATTAGGGCATGAATAGGTCCAGCTTCCGTGGATATAATAAATGCCTCTGAAATACGATATTCCTGCACGATTGATGTGAAAATTATGGATTTTTACTGGGACTGGTGTGGTAGTCATACTAGTCATCCATTATGATTAATACGTGAAAACTGGCAACGTTTCATATTCGGAACACTATTTTGGTCAGTTACATTGTCTGCTTAAGAACTTTATGCGGAATATAAGTAGGTACTGCACTTCTTCTTTCTGCCACAGTCCCTTTTATTTGGGTCAGATCTTATGCTACCTTATCGCTTTAGGTTTTACGAGTATCTACTACCTAAATCAAGACATACCTACTGCATCTACCCCAAATAATTTAAGAGTGGGTGGCCGCGTGATGCCGGCAGAGTAGAATAGCATCACCCCATATCACCAATGGGTGTCGTAGAATGCGACTAATGTGTCAGTAAAGGGATATATTGATCAGCTCATAATCCGTCCACCAATCCGCATTGGGCATGCATGGCGGACTACTGCCTATACCTCCTTCGTTAAAAAGGAGAGGCCTTGTGTCCCAGCAGTGGGTCGAATTATAAAGGCTGTGATGATGATGAGGGTAGGAGAAAGAAAGACTGCTATTGGTTTTGCTATAGTTGCCTGACCTGACTATCCTTGAGAAGACTGCTGAGGGTGGTTTAATGGTCACTCGCGCGAATGACCATTAAAGTGCGACAGCTTTTACGACACCTACAGAATGAAGAGTAGTCCTGTTCGTGACTGGAAACAAATTACATCTGAGAAACCAAGAAGGTACCTAAATTGGTAATCATCATAACAGCCTATAATTCCACCATAAAAGCCCACTGATGGGACACAAGGCCTCTCCTTGTCATTGAAGGAGGTTTAGGCAGTAGTCCACCACGCTTGCCTAATGCGGATTGGTGGACGGAGTATAAGGTGCTCAATACCCCTTTGCCGATCCATTAGTCGCCTTCTACAGCACCCATTGGAGGATATGGGGTGTTGCTATGCTATTCTGCCGGCATCATATGGCATAAATTTAGTTGGTTAAAATTGGTAATCAATCAAGTATTTTCAGCATTTATGGTTGATTTTTTTAAGGCCAAGCATGGCTGCTGGAGGTACTCATATAGGTAAATCGAACCTTCGCTGGAGGTACTCATATAGGTAAATCAATCGTGTAACTAATCTTTATGCCCAAACATCGCTAAGCAAATCAAAATATGGATTTAAGATTATGGTGGTTGTTACCTGGCCAAATCATAATGGGGGTTTCATGATAATATGGCGAGTAATGTCATATCATCATCAAAAGCTCAAATAATGTCCCCACCGTCGGGCTTAAGCATACCCTACGTTAGGCCTTAGTCAACTACGCTGGTCAAGTGCGAGTTGGTCGACTTCACACACAGCCTAAGAATTTGTTCACAAGTGGATGCAGGTTTCCTAACGATGTTTCCCTTCATCTTAATTTCATATACATCATTAAAATATAATATAATTAATGCATAACAACAGTCTGTAACATGTGCACCGTTCTTACCTCCCGGAACATCTCTTTCAGTAGCAAGGATACGGATTTCTTTTCATAATATATTTATTGACAATGCTATTATTATGGTGACCGACTTTGATAAGATGGTGATTGGTAGCCATGCAGACAGTAATAAGCACTAATTTTGTACTCCCCTGCGGATCGAACCCCGTGCCTTTGGATCTAATTCCAGTTGATGAACTACTATACCACGGAGACGTTTAAAATAATAGGAATATCATAGAATTTACCAGCCATGTGTGAATTGCTAAGAATTGTAATAAATGTAAGTAGATTATATTCTATTTAACTATAATGACCAATCTAGTCAACCTATGTCAAGGATTATGGTTAAATAGATTGAAATTTTAAAAATAAAGACTTTTCATGAGAAACTCTTCCACGTCATTCGAACTTTAAAATATTTTACTGGCACATAAATTAATCTTTACTTTCACTGTTCACAAGTCCACGTTCATTCGTTTTTATTACCGCAATAACTTTAATAGCTTCTGTACGCATGTTCAATTAGTTACTGCTTTACTAGGCCAGAGCATAGACCAGATGACGTCACCAGGCGCCAGGACAAAACATCGGGTCATTAGTAGTCGCAACGAACAGTGTCGACGTGACCGATCAACTATCGATACCAATCGGATATCTAAATCTACTCGGCTGCCTACCGCAGACTCCTATTTTTTATATCGAACTCGCGTATCAATTACGTTGAATCACTACTTGGTATCATAGCAGTACCTTTAGTACAAGGCGACCGAAACGTCGAGTAATTAGTGCACGTATTTCGACATTTAGATCCTATGTTTATACAACGCGAGTTAAGATCCGAAATAATTGTCCAGATAAGTAAATTGAGTGATAAAGATGTACGGTAAAGTGTCACATAATAATTTACAATCCTGTTTATTTTTACGTGATTGATTAGGTGTTATTTTTATTGTCGAATTCCAAGCATTTCTAAGAACTTTAAAAGTTGGAAGCTTAGAATTGACATATGAATTGACGATTATTCAAATTACAACATTGTTTTGTCAAAAACCGACAATTTACAAGTTTGACAATTCCAGATATCTTTTGTCGTATTATTGATAAGAAAAATATTTTCCTCGGTATTATTGTTTTGCGAAAACCACGTCTATCTGATAAGGATGTAAGGATTTCTTGGTACGTGCCTCCAATAATGCGTATGACACACCGCCTTTGGCATCCAAAGGAACAAATGTGAACAAAAACCTAGTTATTATTCTAAAGGCAGCCGTGGAAGACCGATGATTGACAGGACATTAGGCAGTCTGAACTCACAATTACTAACGCCGACTACAGATGTCATGTCCATCTTGTTGAAATAATCAGTATTCGCACGTGATTAATATTTATAGGGAAATGAGGTAAACACCAAAATAGAAGTCAATTTTATGTTTCAGAGCCACAGATTTTTTAATAGTATAGTACAATTTTATGTTCGAATGAGTTGGTTTTTGGCCGCGTGGTGCCGGTATAGCCGCGTGATGCCGGCAGAGTAGAATAGCATCACCCCATATCCTCCATTGAGTGTACTAGAAGGCGACTAATGGATCAGCAAAGGGGTATTGACCACCTTGTACTTCTTCCACCAATCCGCATTAGGCAAGCGTGGGGACTACTGCCTAAACTTCCTTAGATAGCAAGGAGAGGTCTTGTGTCCCCAGCAGTGAGTCGAATTATAAAGGCTGTTGTGATGTGATGATGAGTTTGTTTTAATTTCGTATGGCTAGCTACCACAATTTTATCAAAAGTCGACATTACAATTAAGAAAAGGTGTCTAAAGGTGAACACAGACCTGGCCACACTGTACCGCAGTCCCCCCCCGCATTTGAATTCTTTATATGAATTTCTATGCAACCTTGCACATCCACTCGCACCGCAGTCCCTGACGCTGCCAACGCGGGCCCGCCCGTATCGGCCGCTGAAGAGTGGCGCAGGTGACGTCATCCGCATCCACCGCCCGGCCGAGGATCCGAAAGAAATCCAGTGCGATGCGTGCGGCGAATAAATATATATATGCGCGATATAAGGTTTCTGTCAACTTTTGAGACATCGATCACGAAAGTTAAGCAACCAAGTGCGCAGTCGGTACTCGGATGGGTGACCAAAATTTAACATGCATGTATGACAGCAAAATATAAGGTTTCTATCTACTATTGAGTCGTTTCCGGTATACGAGAAAGTCAAGGGGAGACCACTCCCGACTTTTTTTATCATAATCAAAATGTGTCATTATTGTTCCTATATTTTTTTAAAATATTTTTTATGCAGTGTTAATGTGAAATCGTATGTTAATATTTCAATTGACGCTACGTGTTTTGCAACAGCATTGATTTAATGCCTGTTTTGGCCATAATTTTTTTGATCAACTTACTTTTTTATTTTGCGCAAAAACTTGCTTTCTGAACGTTAAAAATGTTTCAGATAACATGAAGAATTTCTCTGCATCACCTCAGGATAGCGGGTGGTAAGGTCGGACAATATCTGTGAATAATCAAGCTTTGGTTTTACAATTTTATTTGTAATGCTCAGATAAAGTCTTTGAGTCTTAAGGTCAGGTGATAAGTCGCAAAATAAGTCCAACGACAGTAAACCAATTGCAAATACAGGGTGGCATGTTTCTATAGCGAAGTGGAACAGTAATTTATCGTCGTCTTTGCAAGGTAATAGCGTAAATCATGCATTTATGACAGCCCCGTACAGACAACCTTGTCTCCCCGCAATATTCATAGTTGTGCGGTGGTTTTGTCATTACAAATATCACAAGTAAACAAGTGATTTTCGACTATTGTTAGAACAAGTTATTGTTCCGACTCTTTTCTTAATGCAACTTTAATTGTAACAGTCTTTTAAGGTAAGGAGCCGTTATTGTTCGAACGGTGCGTCACAGGTAAAAATCAGTGTGATGATTTTAAAAAATAATATTTAAATTCTATTTCTGCTTAATTGTACTGCAGGTACTGTTCATTGCTTAGTTCCGAGAGAAATCAACATCCTTTCTATCTAATCTGATACTATATAGTGACTTTCCTGCTACAACGGGGGGCTTTGAAAGCGGGTCGGTAACAAAAACCTCAATAGCTTCCAAGATAATTGCAACTCACTTTATAAAATAAATACTGTAAAAATACAATTTTGAAGCATTACATCTTCCTTTACTTGCACTGAAATAGTACATTGTTCACCCCGGGACGAAAGTGACAGATTACCAACAAGGGAGCAGTTTGTACTCCCGAGTTGGGAATCGAACTTTCTCCCAAATGTTACATAGTGCTTTATACTACACCTGAAAGGAACATTCAAAGACTTCTTAAATTAAAATAAGCAGTACCTATAATAAAATTATAAAGAGATTATGATTATGCAACACTAGTTGCAGATCCTATAGCTTCATGTTGCAGATGGTCTGCGGAACACGCACCCCACTGACAGCGGCGGACGTCGCGTTAGAAATAGATTTTGATACAACTTTTCCTCCCGCTAAACACGTTAGAAATGGAATTTCATACGACTTTTCCTCCCGCATATTTAGGTCGAAGAAATGATCAACCTTCTCTATTCAATTTGAGGGAATAATAGCTACTGTTCCGATCAGGTGTAGCATAATAGTAGGTACATTTACTTATTATCTAGGGTGGACACAATTTGAGGGTTTCAGCTTATTTTTTCTATAAAGTGTAGTTTTACAAAGTACTTGTGGCCGATTTGCAGCTCTCGATATGAGGCTTACGCTCTAGGCCTCAAAAACTATTATGATACCTATTGTTCTAACTTCTTAGTATACAGAGAAATACTTGCCACACTCAGAGTTGACGTGAAAAGCATCCCTCCAAAAGTTCACAGTATATTTGCAATATTAATTAGTTTCCATGAGGTTACGTAAATATCTATTAACAAATATAAAGCATAGCGAAGTTGAAGACTTAATTAGTGATCGCTATGGGGCACCGCGCACGCGCAAGTTTATCTTATCTGCGCGCACGACTCGGCCATGTCCGCGCCCAAGTGAGCAACTACCCACGAGATTTATGAGCGCCGCTCATGTTTTTATGAGCGCTTAATAAAATTGTTTTATAATACGCCCGTTTCATTGGAAGTGAAAGGTATCCGATTAAATGGCGATGTGAAGAGGTAGGGCATAGGGCATTAAGATCCGCCCTTGCGGATGCAAATAACTTTTGAACGGATACAGCCTATAAGGCACTTCGGAGTGTCGTTTTGCAAGTTTTTAATACACTCCAGATGCTTTCCTTCTGTGACTTAAAACTATGCTAAAACCAATGATATTATATTTAAAAAGAGATAGATAGGTTACCTTCATACTAATTCAAAGTCAAAAATTGTCCAAAATGTCATCATGTTACACGGTCAAATTAACTCGGCACCTAAAGTCTACGATTTCATGTTGTCGTATGTGGCGAGTTAACATGGTTGTATTGTAAGTTGTGAGTAAGACAACATAATATCTAGCAATAGAGTAAACGAGAAAGATATATGCTCGGGTGTGCTAATTAACTTACTTTTAGGGTGCCACTTTTTGCAAGCAAGTAACCTATCTACCTCTTTTTAAATATAATATCATTGGCCAAAACCTATAACATGGTATAAGTATGGAGACATAATTGTACCGACCCTAAATAAAAGGTGACCAGGGTAGGAAGAAGAAACATTGGCCCAAGTTACCAAAGGAGGAGGAGAGTAGGATCGAGCTCGGTGTCGTGCTATGGAAGAGGTCTATGTCCAGCGGTGGCCTGAAGCATGCTGAAGATGATGATCGTGTACTAAAATCATTAGACTCATCAAAAATGGGCTTGGAACCTATCAGGTATTAAAACTAACATAAAAATAATGTTTTATTTCGTGCAACTGATATTCGAAGTATAATTCTCCCAGTTGATCTCTCTGTCACTCCTTCATTATTTAGTTACATTATCAAACAGTGCTAAACCGGCAGGCAATTTCTCTTCTTATATTATAACGAAGTCATACAACAATTTGCTACAGCTCAAATCAATGCGCATGCCGCTTGCGTGCGCGCAGCCATATTTCCAAGGTGGACATATTGAGTTATCTTAATTAGCGGGAGGCGAACCACCAGAGGCGATCCAGTTTAGATATAGACTGTATGTACTCTTACCTACCTATATTATTTATAAGTCTTACTTGTTCTAATCTTGTTGCTGAAGAATTCGCTATCTAGATGAACTGTGACTATGACGGCTGGAGATGTAGTAAGGCACTAGACTCTGCGTTTTGTTTATCAGTAAATATATAACTCTGTTAAAGAACAATTTTGTTCACAAATCGTTGATCAACGTTCAAATAAAGTTCATGGATCAATAGTTCGAATCCTGGTAGCGGCAAATGTTTGTGTGACGAACACGAATATTTGTTTGCGAGTAATGGTTGTTTATATATTTATTTAAGTTTATTTATAAAAATATCTAAAAACAAAAAAAAAATATTATGTATATACAAAAAAATGTCCGTTATCTAGTATCCGTAACACAAGTTCTTAATGATACTTACTTCGGGCTAGATAATTGGTGTAAGCGTGAAAATATATATATATATATATATATATATATATATATATATATATATATATATATATATATATATATATATATATATATAAAACTGTGAATTATATTATTCCAATTGATTTTGTTCCTGGCAATATACGTTTTCTGGAAATACACACTATATACAATTTCGGGTCGTACCTTAAAAACACGTTGCAACAATGTTTAATTGGTAAAAAATCAATGTCATCTCGTATTAACATTCGTAAGCTAATTTCAACGCCTATTTAATAAACGCGACAATCCGACAATTTTGTCACTTTTTGATAAATAAGTCGGATTCTGCGACCCTTGTCGTTTAATAAAAACTGACAAATATGTCCAAATGTGACAGGTAAATGTTGACATAATTTTAAGACTAAAATCCTGTTTAATAAAGGCGACAATTGTCAGATTTCACCTGTCGCATTTTGACATGATTGTCAGTTTTATTAGACGAACAAATGTCATGTGTCTTTGACATAATTGTCACGACAATTGACAAATTTGTAGATTTTCCACTGTGACAAATTTGTAATAGTCTTTATTAAACAACAAATTGTCAAATTGTCACCTGTCGCCTGTCGCCTGTCGTTGTCGCGTTTATTAAACAGGCCCCTGATATGCACATTCTATGGCTTCCTGCAAACGTGGTCGTATTAAATATTGAAGCCTCTTTTAAATGACCTAAGGATTGTAAGAACGAGAGAGAGGAGAATTCCATTTCTTGATTGTGAGACATGGAAATTACTTGCCTAATCTCTTTGTTCGCCGTGGCGTGGTAGCCACTGAATGAGTACTTAACTACCTACTATATTTACACTTATATCAGCTTTAATAATATGAGATTTATCCCTATTGGTAAAAATCCCGATACTTTTTAAGCCTCGTTAGCGTCACTTAAAAAGAGATAATTCAAATCCGATAAATTTAAAACAGATTCATCATTCTTAACATACCTCAGTAACAGTGCTCATTGGGCGCATAGTTACAAGGCCCATTCCGGTTACAACGGGGGATTTCTAACATTATTTATAACTCAAGAAAACTAAGCTCCATTTTTTATGAAACACCTAAATTCGGTCCGTCTGGGTGTGCCGTAAATCTTAGTGTATTCGGCGGATTACCACAAGAGTAATGACTACAGTCTACCTGGTGAGGGACTGCCGTTACTCAAGCATTCGCTCATGCGTTCCTTCCTTAGGCATGTGTCACGTGTATTTTGGTTATACCCCAGAATATTACAAAAGTTTTATTCTAATTCAACTAATATTCATCAATAAATATTGTGTAATAGAAATGCAGTATGTACCTACCTATAATTTTGAGGAGGATCTCGGAGAAGCTCAAAGCTTAAATCTATTTCATGGAGCTACATACTTACTACTCCTCAGTTTTGTAAGTTGCGTTTTCAGGCCTTCTAGGTAGATGACTTGAATTGTTACAACTGCCATCTGCTGGCTACTACAGGGAGTTTATTCAGAAGCAGGAAAGAAAATTGAGATATTTTTTAGGTAGGTAAGGAGGGACAGAATATTTTTTTTTTATTAATCCTGCAATAATGCTGTTAACACCTATTAACCGTGTTAGTATTATTGTGTTACGGTGGTACCGAAACAAACCTAGCAAAATTTGTAAATCGAAACCGTATCTGGTTTATTACTAGACCCCGGAGACTGTTATATATCACAATGAATATTCTACTTTATTATTAATATAAATCTCGCGACATCATATTTCAGCCTCCCAAATAAACGTGACAATGACACCGCAAGTTAAGCTACAATAACCTGGAGCCAGAGTTAACTAGCAAGATAATCCAAGTAACAAAACCCGGTCAAAAATTAAGCCAGCAGGCTGTTTTATGCAGGAATTAAGGCTCCCATGAAAGGCTTATAATTAACGGCCTAATTAGGAACGCGAGACTCCCCGTTTATTAGTAGCCGGAGTTTCGTGACGCGATGTAGTATCGGATTTTGGTACTAGTTTAATTAGATATTTTCGCAATACATTGTCCTACCACGATGGTAGCGGAGGATGTTTAATTATAGAGAAATACTTAAAAAGTCCCTAGATCAAAGTGGCAAGGTCTTGTGTGTATAGAGAGTATAGAGAGTTACCTGTCATTTCTTTTAAACGTAAATTTAAAAAAATCACAGGTATCTATCCAATCTACCCTATCCAATCTATAATATAAGTAGTATAATTTGTATATATTATGGAATAATTTTATTTTTGCGTTTACAAACGCGTAAATATAATACTAGAAAAATGCACTGAAAAAAATCGACTTGCCTCAGGCGGGACTCGAACCCGCACCTTCCACAATCCGGGTGGACGCGTTGACCAATTTCGCCACCGAGGCACTGCTTTTCGCTGTCGAAATTTGTCAGTGCTTGGTGCTTATGTTTTTATGGTAAACATCGTTTCATCAAATCTTTGAAATTTGCACTTCCAAGACCCGAACGAAATATTTTTGCAAATATTTGACGCCCAGCTAAGATGAAACTACCTTACATTATGGAATAATTTTATTTTTGCGTTTACAAACGCGTAAATATAATACTAGAAAAATGCACTGAAAAAAAAAATCCACCCGGATTGTGGAAGGTGCGGGTTCGAGTCCCGCCTGAGGCAAGTCGATTTTTTTCAGTGCATTTTTCTTTGTATATATTGTTATATAGAGTGAATTTTCAAGTGGGCCTTTAGGGCCAAATTCTAAACTATAAGGAATATCGAAAAATGCTCTAAGCATTCGCCAGCCCGATTTAGCCAGGAATTGAACCCAATAATTTTGAAAAAAAAACGGCCTGTATTATTACACCATTCGATAGTGTTGTTAATAAGGATCGATTTCTGGGAAGTAATGATATACCGGAAACTAATAGAAAATGTTAAATTTTAATAAAATATTTCTTGTTCCACCTTGGTTGAAGCTATAAGCAAAGCGATGATCATTACTTTATCAATCAATCCAATGATGCAGTTTTTGTTTTCATCAAAATCGGGCTCGCGACTCCTCTAAGCATTTTTCGATATTCCTTATAGTTTAGGATTTGGCCCTAAAGGCCCACTTGAATAATTTATCCTGTACAATAAGTATGCTTCATATTATACATTTTTACTTTTTTATCACCCACGATAATTTAAGGGAAGCTTCCTACATTACAAACAATACAAGCTATATGACCAACATCGAAATCGCGAAAAAATAATCAGGTGTGCAAAAAGTGTCACAAAAGTGCAACATCTACGCATCCAAAATGTATGGAACAGCTGTTTTTCTTTTTCAATTACAATGTTGGTTTTATAGTAAGAGATGTTTGCAGGTATGCAATATAGGAAGCGTCCCTTAAATTATCGTGGTAGATAAATAAGTAACGGTGTATTATTGTTGTGCCAAGATCTTTTTCTTTATGTTGTATGTCATATTTATATACTTCTAAGTACGCATTATACCCGTAACAAAACTATAATTATCATAGCTAAGGTTTAGCTGGAAGATAATAAGCTCATCTTTATTCATGTTTTCTTTAACTATTTTTATGTGAACAAAAAAAAAATATATAACGTAATCTAACATAGGTATACGTGAAAGAAATTCACAACCTACTTTAGCTCTTAAAACCCGTATACATAAATGCCTTCACCAGTTTTAAAAGCTTTTACATATAACATCGACGCCGAGAGATAATAAAATCCAAAATCGGGCAGCAAGAGAATCGAACCTCACATCCCGTGGCGGCCTCACATGCAAACTTCCTGTTTGGCGCGCCAACGTGACTACTTTTCTCAGTGCAGCTATATCACTTTTATATATGTATATGTTTTAGATACTATATCCGTGTTTTCTGTTCGGACTGTGTACGTCATGATGTGCAGTGCCAACTGTATAATGAGAATGAATTAATGCTAAGTTGCCATCACTTTATTATTGCCCCATGATGTGATTTATTTCGTAAAGTAATTTAGATTAACCTACCTACCTACACTTATTTCTTTTGTGTAAAAAACTTATTTATTTTCGTTACGTTGCGAACTACGTTTCCCATACAAATTGTACATGGGAAACGTAATTTGCTCTAAGGATGGTTTAAGAAAGACTTACAAACTTTAGAAACAATTTTTACTTTCTCGTATACGTAGAATAGAGGAAGTCTCGTAATCTTAAAAAAATCGACCTCGAGATTTTGACGGATTTACACGTTTTGGACCTCCCTAAGTCCAAAAATATTTTTTTTTGGAATTATGTCTGTGTGTGTCTGTGTGTCTGTGCGTTAGCACGATAACTCGAGTATGCTTTAACTTATTGCAACCAAATTTAACATGCGTCTATGACATCAAAATATAAGGTTTGTATCAACTTTTGGGTCGTTGATCGCGAAAGTTAAGCAACCAAGTGCGTGGTCGGTACTCGGATAGGTGACCAAAATTTAACATTCATGTATGACATCAAAATATAAGGTTTCTATCAACTTTTGAGTCGTTTGCAGTATAAGAGAAATTTTGTTTGCTTAATTTTTACCAAATAAAATTAAGTCAAAGTTAATTTTTTAACCCTGTTTTGTCGCTCATCAAATTCAGGTTTATATGCTTAGCATGGAAAGTTACAATACTTGTGAAACCAGAAGCTATTTATATTTTCCACCAAATACGTAAAAGGGGAACAATTTCTTTGGACCCCAGGTTAAGGGTTAAAAGTCAAACTAATAAACAAACATCCTGCATTTTGCATATGGACATGATATTACAAAACTTTTGAGTAAATTAAATAAAAGCTTGTAAAATCTATGTAATGTATAATATTAAGATGTAATATTATATGTAATGTATATGTATGTATGATATTAAGATGTAAAGAGTTATTTTGTATGCTAAGTATTGATGATATTGATGACACTATGGTCGCGGGCATGAAACGACAGTCAAAATTAATATTTTTATCTTTCTCGAGACGGGAATGTTTTCTAGTCTTTTCTTGTTTCGTAATTTAAAATGTGTTTTAGAATATTTGTATAAATTAAAACTAATTGGTAAACATATTTTTGTTTTCAGATAGCTGTCGCAAGGTATAATTGACTTGCTTTAGAAGAGGAAAAGTAGCTTTCAAGATAAAGAATATGGAAAGGAAGAAAAATTGTTTTGAGATAAACCGATTTTTTCAATGGTCGTGTTATGCCGGCAGAGTAGAACTGCATCACCCCATATCCTCCATTGGGTGTCATAGAAGGCGACTAATGGATCAGCAAAGGGGTATTGATCACCTTATACTCCGTCCACCAATCCGCATAGGGCAAGCGTGGTGGACTACTGCTTAAACCTTCTCCGATAACAAGGAGAGGCCTTGTGTCCCAGCAGCGGGTTGAATTAAAAAGGCTGTTGTGATCTGATGAAACTGCTTTTTAGTAATATACCGCGCGCACTATACATATAAAAAAAAATACTTTTACGTAATTTAACTCGCGTGTATCATTTTTCAATTCGGTTTTCAATTTGTTATTGTTACCCAACTCCTCGTATTACTTTTTAACGTTCGTGGTCACATAAGATCCAGTCAAATCCGTAAGAATTTTTATTAAAATAATGTGATTTTAATATTTTTCATATTGTCTACTAACTAACTTCAGTTTAATATACTTATGTAGGAACTGAATTGTCAACTCTCCTAATAGGCCCTTATAACATACTCACATCGATTATAACTTAACATCGTAATCGTTCATTGGCTGCTGTCATTACAGGCAGACGGACATCCCATATCTAATATACTTACTATTAAAATAAACGTCTCAATATGTAGCTCTGACTTGTTGTCTTTACCACAGTTGAAAGAAACTTAATTCAATTATTATCGTTGGAATTGTTTATACTTTCTTTCCATTTGCAATAGCCATCTTTTATATTTGACAATTAAACTCAAAACCTACTCCAGTCGTAGTGTCAATTCTGACATATAATGAGCTTTAATAAATTAGGTAGTTACTTAATAGTACTTTGGACTTAGTATAACTTTTTAGTAACCAAAAAAAATATTGGGTAAGTTTTCAAGTAAAAGTATTTGATCATTATGTACTCCATTACGTGCCCACTGGGCAGAAGTCAGTAGTAGGTAATGTATAGCCCAACGATTAACTTTAGACTTACTGCTATGGTAGCGATAAATCTAATGAAACTGTGATTTATGGCAAGTTGAGGTGAAATTAATATTTCTACTTACGTATTTATTATAAAGAATTTTATATATGAGGCTTTTATTTCTACTTTATGTCAAGGTACCTACCGCTTTGCCTTTCTTAGACTTAATGACTGAGAAGCATTGAAAATCTTAATTGCTAAGCAAAATTCTTGTATAGGTAATCCAATCTATATCAACAAGATATACAAGATGTACCTGCATATTCTAAAGTCCAAGCAGCTAAAAATATATATGATTTTTGGATTATTAAATCGCATAATGCGAAATCCAAATAATTTATATACTTTAATGATTATTACGTCCTTTTCGTTTCTCGTTGAAGTTTGCGTGTTTATCTTTATTATTGAAATAAGAATTATGCAAACACAATAAATTTCATATAGGTACTGCTTGCTTAAAAATGCTTGGAAAAATATGAGCAAATTTTCAAGCTTATTTAAGTGTCAAATCAGTAAAGCTTTGATTATTATAGTAATACTGTATATTTATTTACTCATTTGTGACACAACTAAAGGGTAATGAATAAACAAATATTCAGGAGCAAGTCAAATACAAGTCATCTATAGATTTGTATTTCCACACAACTAGTCCTTTATGTTATATGAAATAGTGCGGTTTCGTTCATTGTGAATGATATGGTGTTAAATGAAATCACTGGATACAGTAACAGAATTTTATTTAATGCAAATCCATTTCGCACTATAGCCGACATTGTACAAAAGAATTAAAATATTCACTTTCGGTCATATATGATACGTAAACAGGTAATATAATATTACACAATTCTCCACACAGTTACAATCATGAAACACAAACATTAAACCATTTCTAAACTAGAGTCCCTCGAGCTTTAAGTATTTCCATCATTTATTACTATTTAATATTAATTAATTATGTTACATTACTATAAATTGGGCCTACCTAGTAATTACGTATGACAAATGCTTCGTTATACAGAACAAATTTACGTATTATATTCCTGAGCACGAATCCAGTTTAATAAATTAAATATTTGTTTAAATTTCCAAGTTACACCATAACTTTAAACACATCAAAAACATTATTTCTGATCAACAAACAAAACCTTCGTTATATACGTTGAAGCTGGATATATATATGTGTATAATTATATTTACACTATATAACAAAACTTCTGATGAGAACATTTTGACGCAGACACTTTCAAACTGAACTGGTGTTATATTAAGCAACGTAATTAAAGGAACTTTAAGAGGTATTTAATACATGAGTTGACGACCTACTAAATAGATTAATACAAAATTATTTTGGCACTTCGAAGACAAAAGAGATAAGTGAAAGGGTCTCGTCGAAATACCTCCCCTAAATTACAGAAGATAAAATTACGAATATGTTTATAGGAATCCAAAAATATTACTGCTACTGTATCTTAAAATAAATTACATTATACTTAATTTTAATTAGCTATTCGTATACTGGGCACAACTAGTTTGATTCTTGTCATTTTCATGTGACTATATGTAAACTATTTTACTAAGAATAAGTTAAGCTATCGACTAATAAATGGAATATTTCTTCATTCTAAAGCTTTTGCGTTTACGTATTTAGGACCGCTGACGTGGCGCATGGTAAAAAAAAATAGTACACGCGAAAATGTCTTTCAAATATCTAAGAACCTAATTTTTGTTTAAATTTGTAAAACTGTCAAGTGATAAAAGCGAATTTTGGAAGAATGACTAATTCTGTGTTCTCGTAAGAGCCTCACGAGAATATTTTTGTAACTGTTTGAACATGTCTAAACCAACACCAATAAAAATAAATCATTTGACAAAAACAGCTGTGATAATTTATTGGTAGATATATTTTCCTTTCGTTAATTTAAGGTAGTAGAGAATTTTAAAAAGTTCAAATATCAACATTGTTTGTTAGCTTTGGCAAATGATACAAGAATCACGGTCAATATTATTAATATTAAAAAATTGGCCAACATGATGAATGGGGTGTTATAATCTATGTATCAAAGCCAAATTTGTGTAATACAGCAAAATTTAACCTTTAAGGGAAATTTACTTTTGAATTATCAAGTCAAGTTCAAACTTTATAGAGCAAGATGTTAAAAATAACATCTTGATAAAATGTTGAATAAAATCAATTTAAATAGATATGTTTTAGCATATTTCATTTTGTTTTTCTGTAATCTTAACCTACTCGAAAGAGGATTCCATTTTGGACATAGATATCGGAAATTCGGTATTTTGTTCTCACAATAAAAGCTTGTCCTGCCTATTCCAAAATAAAAATTTTGGAATAGGTACAAATTTTTATTGTTTAATTTCTTGAGTTTTGCTGGGTATAGGTATATGTTGATACATTACGTATTGATACTGGTAAATATTTCACTTCAATCTTATATTTATCATGAATTGCGTTTAATTATTAATATTTATTATTTATAAATCTGATAAACCATTAAAAATGCCGTATCATGGAATGGATGCCATTCTAAATTTTATCTTAGTAAGTATAAAATTTAATTATCATGCGTCACGCCAGCGCAACATTAAGTAATGTAAATTAACTACAGGTATATCTACCGTGTAAGTTTCGAACGTATACCGACGTTGTACATCAGATTTCTGTTACAAATAGATACATAATATACACTAATTTAATATTTACATTAAATGTAAGTAACACATTCAATGTAACAAACGGATTGAATAAAACACTGCACGAGCTGTGTTTATAAAGACGTAAATGTTTCTGACTTTACACGTTGTATGTTATTCTAAGTTCTGTTAGTGAGAGTACAAAATAAATACAGTCAACGAATATACAGTAGCTTGCTTTATATGCGACCAATGAAACTGCTATTTGAAACAGTGAATGCGTTACTATATACTATAGTATTAATTTTAATTTGTAATGCAGCCCCACTATCGCGTCTCTTCCACATAAAAAAAACTAATAAATAATCATAAAAAATAATAAAAAGAGTTTCTACTTAAATAAAAGTTTCCGTATCATCATAGAATATTAAAATCATATCACAGAGAAGAAAGCGCGCAAATAAAATCTGCATTACTACATAAACGCTAGCGAGAAGTACATAGAGCTGTAAGGCCTGCCGAACCGACTCCGCGTTTTGGCAGATAAAGTGCGATTTCGAGTGAGCGATAGTGGGGCGCGATTCGCACGATAAATAAAAACACAATTCCATTTGAAGCTCGGAGCTGCGGCGCGGCGTGTCCCGTGTACCTCAGCAGGCGTTCAAGATTTATACACGGAGATGCGGAACAATATATCACGGCCGAACGCGGGAACCCGACCTATTCCTAGCGCCGAACAGCCACTGTGCCGATGCAACACGATAGCAGATCAGCCAGATAGCCCGCTACTAACGCCACTCGATAATAATCCCTTCTAGAACTTTACACCGACCTTCCATCTTCATTTCATAATCCTCGTGTCAACTTCTAATAGATGCGCCCGTTCGGTATTCCGGCGTAATATATTCATTCACAAGTTAAGGTGAGCGATAAATAAGCGGACACCGAACCGCGATTTTTCATCCGAGCCTCATATAATTTATAGTCGACGATGATATCGCGACTGGTTCTTTTATTTGTGAAATAGTGATACGCGGAGTGTGCTCGGTAAGCGTTACTAACGGGAAATTTTGACGATAAATCACCGGCAGTCGATTGCCTAAACGTTCGTGTGAGCTGGCGGAAAAATTTATTTGTTAGTCGACTTTGATATCTTGATCTAACGGCGGCACGGTACGGGCATGTGACGTTCAAGGAACATCCCTCGGCTTGTGCAGCCGAAAAGTGGAGAAGCGCGCTAAGGATCATTGTATGCCTTCCTACCTATTAAAGCATCGACAACGCTAACACGTGGCGACCACCTGGAACAAAAGAAAAAGCAAAATTAATCGAAATGCCAATCATAAAAAATAATAAGTAGCGTGCTTGACGTGGGGTTTTAAGCAAAGAGTGCACATTCGGGGTTGGACTAGCAGTCGCCAAAGGATTGAAGCTTATGAAGCTTCACCTCGGCTTTGCCTACCAAGCACACAATAATGCCGTCATCTCGAAATACGTCTCCATAAACAAGGGCGGACTTAAAATGCAAATAATTTCGCGCGAGCCCCATGGGCATGTTAAAACCAACTCAGCATTCTAACAGCTTTCCATTATTTATCGTTTACGCTCACGAAAAGGCGATTTTTTTTTCAGTTAAAGTTAATTTCTAGCGTAATGCGTATTTGATAAAAGGCTGTATCTCTGGCAGGCAGGCTCCGACGAGCCCGGTCTGAAATTAAGATGTAACATGATGCGAGAACGAGCAAAAGCTGCTAGATTTATTGCTATACCACTTTGCATATGCTGATTTACAAAGACGATGGACATAATCCAGAGCTGTTGCGTGTGAGACAGTAATAAATTAGGTGTGCCAAAGTATAAAAAACTTTTCACTTTTACTATCGTCAACAATTATAATGTCTTTATGCATGTGAAGTAAAACATAAGTTCAAAACAGAAAAAAATGCAATAAGGTAAAAAATTAGGTGTCAACATATTTTTCACTCGTAGAGCACACGCCTTGAAAAGGATCTTCAATTTACAGAGAATTGGAGCTTTTATTAATGTGTTCTATTTTTATACGGGGCTGGCGATAAATCGTTGTTACGTGTTGTGAGGTTAAATAAAAGGTTTTAATATCGTAATATGTGGATCTTCCTGACGGTTTATGTGCACATCTGAGTAATTACAAAAATAAAACAAAAAAAAAATTAAATGCAAGTAAAGTTTCGTACTTTAAATATGTTTTTTTTTCTAGTTAGTTTTTAATAACATTCACTAAAGGAATACCTAGAAATGCTTAGGATCCCCGTGTGTTTGAATTATGGCGCACTTTTCAAATGTCATCACATTGATGTGTTGTCTTGGTTGACGTAAAAGATGGCGACAGATACAGTTGAGATAAATAGAGCATTATTGTTTACGGGCTATGTGGCTGACATTTGAGTGATTAAAATATCAGGAAAATAATTTAATTTGTTTAATATAAAAAAAAATCGTCATTAAGTTAATGTTTTACAGGTAATTTTTGTAGTGTTACAATAATGTAATTAGTGTTTTTCTAAATTTGAAAGTAAAAATAAATACTTTGTTTTATAGAGAAACACATGGTTTAATTTGTCATTATAAATTGAAAACACAAATTGTCTTATACTAATTTAAGAATTATTAAAACGTGAATATAATTCTGTAGGCTTTTAGGAAAATCTGGATGTAGGTATTTCACCCACATCTACTAATTAATGAAAAAATAAACAAAATATTTACTAGTAATAGATTAGCCATATGTTTTAGATAAAGAACAGCAAAAGTAGATGAACAAAAACCGAAAATTATGAAAATTTTATGCAGGAATATTATTATTTTTTTCAGTCAATTCCTAACCTATCTATTTAGTAGGATTTTCTTTTAATGGATGTAGTTTGAACTTTCATCATCGAATTTTGCTTTATGAGTAAATAGGTGTAAATTTTAATAATCAAACAAAATCAGATTTGAAATCTGTTTAATATCACATGAATGTTTGAGAACATAATATCAAAGCAAGAGTGGATATACTTTACAGATAGTCTAAGTTCTTATAAAAGGGAACAGTGGTAAGATAATATTATATTGTAATAGTACAATCAAAGCGAGAAAACCTCAAGGGGGTTATAACAGCTCTATGCCATTATTTTATTGCTGATACAAGCCATTCGCGACGGCGAGCGCGAGCGGGACGACTAGCGACTGTCTGGCGATCCGGACTCAGCAGAAAGAAACATAACAAAATCGTTCGTGCGCGCCTCGCCTTAGAATAATATCTTAGTCTGCGCCCAGCTTAAAATAAGTATTTAGCATGAATATTTATACGATTTCCGTAAACGAGTTTTGATTTGTGGCCCACGATCGTATTGTGAACGTTTTGTAATCGGCGCGGTCGAAACGCGAACGAGAAATTAATATTTTCAATGACTTTGGTTACTTTTTCTCTTTGCTTAAATTATGGCTTAAAGTTTCACTTTACACTGGTTGAAACGAATAATATTATAATAATTAAAGCGTACTTATACCATATAGTTTCGTTTGCCGAAATAAATAACCATTATTTCTACGACACTAGAAACTAAATACAATAGATACATAGACAAAGTGAAAACTCCTTTTAAGAGGGAAAAAGGTCCACGTACGTAGGTGGGGGGAAGGAAAGTAATAAAGAAGTGGGTTGCCAACCGAATAATTGATACGATTATGTGTTACTACTACAAAAGAGATAAGGGCTTAGGACATACTAGCACTCTGTGAAATAAACAACCTTAATTTTTATTTTATCTTCAAAAAAGGAGAAAAAATATTTATTACACTCGTGTTGATTTAGAACGCGACTGTATACAAATTTGTTAATTAAGGTATTTAAATGTATTAATTTATATAAGTATCTATAAAAGAAAAGACGTGCATTAAATAATATTTCATATTGGCTCACTAATATTCTAAATCCTATTCTTTGTCTTACTACCGATTTGTTTTCATTATAATTTCTCTTCATAATTTTCTTTTTCATACTTTTTTTTTCATACATTTTTATTACTACCAACGGAGCTCATGTCAGTTAGTGATCATAATTTTTTTATTAATACTATTACTACCTTGTTGCTTACAAAAACAGTGCCCTCCGCCTGGTCATAAAAAAACCCTTACCCTAACCCTGCATAAAACACTAGACTCGCCCAAGAATGTATGATTAATGATATTATGAATTTCAATGATTATGTTTTTAAAAATGTAGTTTTAAACTTTTTTTATGAAGAATGATCATTATGGTTTTAAGTGGTATGAGAAATATTTTCGGACGTGCAATGATAGGAATTGAAAAGTTATGTTAGAAAATGCGCACCCAATTTTACTTAATCCAATCAGTAAATATTTAAAAAGATATAGAGAATCTAAGTTCAGCTATGGGAGCTGGTGACGCTGAGCTTTCGTAAAAAGTGTACGAAAACGTGACCTCACACGACATACCTATCGTCGTATCGTCGTCATTGTGATAAAAGAAAAAAATACGTATACAATATTTGTTCGTGTTCTATCTGACGGACTAAGCAGAATTTTTCAGACATTATCCCTATTAAAAGTGTAGGTAAATCTATCTTTTTTAAAACTCTGTACTTGAAACAATGGTTTTTAACGGATTTCTGCATTCATACATCAGTTTGTAACTGCGGACTTATATTATTACTAATTAAACTTAAATATACACTGCTTAGATGATTTTGAGTGTAACATCAGTCCTTGTTGTTGACTTTTGCGTTTGATTGTTTACTAAAGGATGGTTACTTTTTGAAATTTTGTTCCCCTTTTATGTAGGTGACAGGCTGGCCACCTGTCACTATTTGGAAGTACTGTATGGCTTACTGCAAGATGTGGTTTTATGTGTAACAAAATGTTATCTAAGGCTCTGCGCAACATCTCATGCGAATATGAGCGTGATCGTATGTATATATAAACGTAAATATTTATATACAACATGTAATTTAAATAAACATCATCCTGAATACAGGTGGGTTAGGATCGCCTTCTGAGTTGACTTTAATAAAAAAAATTTTTTTTTGATAAAATATATTTTTTTAATAAAAAAAATATTTTTGTTTTTTGGAAAAAAAAATATTTTATTTTTTGAAATTAACTCCGAAGCCGATCCCAACCCACCTGTGTTCAGGATGTTGGTTATTTAAATTACGCGTTGTACCTATAAGACAGTGCAAGTCTTCGAACAAAATTTATATCGATTTTAACTTGACATATTTATTAAATAATTATCATTGTTTTGATGAAAATTTTTAAAAACAACTTATGTTTGTGTAGGTAATACATCTTTTTTGTCATAACTGTAAACTCTACTTATCTGTGATAACAAGTTTATTTGATGATTGTATTACAAAATGAAAATGCATTTTGACTTTTTGCCTTTCCAATCCATGACGATCTAACATACAAAATATATTTCTATTCCAGCGTCCAGTGTGAACACCAGAACAATGGTAGAAGGGCTGCCGCTCCGTCAAGTGCGAGAGGCAGTAAATCTTCGCAGGACGCGCAATTCTCTGAATTACAGCATGCGCCAAGCACCGAACCGACGAAATTAGCTCCGGAGATAAATTGACGGCGGCCGCTAAATAAATTATTTGGGAAAACCGAGAAAAAACGGGCGTCTTCCCTTGATAAGGGTTGGACCGGCCGCGCGAATAATGAATATCGACCGAGTTGCGCAACTTCCTAATTATTGTAGCGCTTGCTCGCTTAATGTGCTACAGTGTGCGCACAGCTTAATTTACACTCTTAAATCGGATATTTATAACATACTCAAATACTTGATATGTATCTTAAATAAAATAACGAAATAAGTTTACTGCTCATTATATTACGTATTTATTTATCACCTACGGCCATGACTACAGCGGAAATAAAGGTACTTAAGTCAAAAGCAGAAGTAGATGATCGGAAACAGAAGTTTTATATTACTGAAAATATTCAGCATCGTAATACTGAAAGATTTAAGTAGAGTTAGAGCTATGAAAATTACACAGATCTCTCATTGACGTGTGTAGGTAGTAGGTAATTTATTTGTGTAATAGACCGATCACTTATATAAAAGGTAACTAAGATTATCAAGAACTTTGCTTTTTTAGTACTTAAACTTATTTTCGAATTTGATCATCATCTTTTGCTGCTACCGTGACTACACTTGCTGTGTGAGTTTGATTCTATTAGTAGGACGGGATATGAGCTCCTGGGAACGTATCTTGAGCCAAAATACTATAGGCTCTTTGCCCATGGACAGTTGGGAAAAACTTAATAAATGAAGTAGAAGCAGAAAAGATTATGATGGTTCGAAGTGCACTGTGAAGACATGTTTTACGAAAGTAATATAAGATTAACTAGTGTATACAGTAAATATTTTTGAATAGTAATTTATGCCTCACATTATGAAAATTAAAAATACCGAAGTGTTTTCAATAAGTAGCAAAAATATGTAGATTTTTATGTAACCAATGACTCAACAAGATTTGCGTTTTAATCTATTGTAATTAAAACACATTAGTTTGTATTTTTACTCTTAATTAACACGTCACTGTTTTACTGACCCATTCAAATCGGGCTTAATTATTTTAACCGGCCAATTAAATTATCACTTAACAGTCGTTAACTGAATTCTCACGCCATTATAACGGTTTTAGTTAAAGTAGCAGTTATGAAGTCTTAAATGTAAGAATAACATTCTAAATGTTAGTTTTGTACGTGCAATATACGTTAAGTGAAACTAAGTTCAAGCAGTGGTAATTTACTGTTTGTGATACTGAACTACCAATATTTTAAATCCTATAATAATTGAAAAGTCACTTTAGGTTTACGTAAACAAAATACAACATAGGTACTAGTATCGTCGTCTTGTTACATCCCAACAGTCATTTTTTTACATAGAACACATATACATAAAGAATTGGAACTATAGAGCAAGCCACAGAACTTTAAAAAAATACATTAAAATTCGATATAATAGACAAAAATCGTTTAACTTGACAAATATTTTTAAAGATAGAAAAGGACAGATGCACTTGTCTGTCGATTTATGTTCATAGAAACATCATGCTTGCACTACTAGTTCGAATTGGATTAAGTTTAAACAGATTCGATGGTATGATTTGAGGTAGTGTATATTTGGTGACCAATCTTGTACAACCAAAGCAGATAAACTTTTCAACTATAGATATAACAGCCCCAGTTTCTTCTGCCTCCTTGTATCCTCTGCATAAAGGGCTATCAGCCCCTAATCGCACTATTTACGAACGTATAAACCAAAAACAAGTCCGTTACCGTTTTCATATATTTTGACTTCTGACAACTGTAAAGCTTTTGGAAAAATATATGTAACAGAAGTGTTTAATAGCGCAATCAGGGCGCAGGTAGCTCTTTATGAAGAGGATACATGGAGGCAAAAAAAATCAGCCGCTCACGTCCTAATGAGATGCAATGCTTTGGTAACACACTGGGCCACCTGAGCTAGACTTCAAGAAGTATTCAATGACACAATGACGCTGGGAGAGTTCTTGGAGGAGTTGGGCACCCTAAACAAAATAGGCGCAAACGTAAAATGTACGAGTAGAAGCAGAATTTGCTATGTTTTTCAAATCTGAACATGTAAATAAAATAGCAATATATAGGTAATCTTAACCCTAGTACAGGAATAGGTTATGTTATATTAGAAATTTATTGATTAGGTAAATGTAAAAATGCGTAGGATTTTTTTTTATCGAAACTACAAATGCATGTCGACAATGACTGCTTACTTTAACGACGTTTATTTTAAAAAAAGTATTACAACTGCAACACAAACCAGGAACAATGCACAAAAATTATTACAATTACTAGCATCAAATATTCAAGTGATTTTTCTTGCTTACCACGCGTAAAGGGTTGTAACACCCTTTCTTTCAGCGGGATTAATCTTAGTTGTGTATTCGGGATCCAGCCGGCAATAAGAAAGATGCATAGGTGGGCTTAGAAGGGGCTGGAATGGCAAATTGTCTCAGATTCCCACCCTCGCAATCGGGATAAGGATTTTATTACATTCGTTAACGCATATTAGATTAATGTGTAAACGTTATATTTATATGTAAATTTGGATACAACCGCCTTGGGATTTACTGCTGAGAGGCATTTGTTGTAAAACAGATTTTTTAATGTTCAGATACGTTATAGCAGACCCCTCTCACTTCACATAGCCATCCAGTATTTTTGGTATCTGAAGCAAATTTTAATGGAATATCAAATTGTGCCTATAATTTTTATGTGTGGACTTTAATACTAATCAATTGATCATTATTTATATTTTAGTGTATTTATTCAATGCTTGTAGTGCTACCGCAAATCTAAGAGAATATTAAACCAGCATTTACATTCTACGAATAACTATTGCGTGCAATTTGACATTGCAAGGTTGGTATCTACATTGATACTTCTTCAGTTATCTGATAACATAGGTAGTTACTTTTCTGTGTATTTCCAATTGCATGCAATTTCGTGTCCTATGTAAATGAAGCATTAAAGTAATAAATGGTGTAATTTTACTCATAAAATAAGAAAGAAAAAAGTATTATGATAAGGACCACATTTTAAAAATAGAACGCGTCGAACAAAACACAAACGGAGGTCTCAGCCATATATCGCCTCTTTGAAATTTGGGATCCATATTTAAAAAGTCTTGGCGGGAGGGGCCCACCCCACCTGCGTGGAGTGGCCATCAATCCATCCCCTCGGTCCGTCCGGCCCGCGTACACCGCCCGTTTTGTCTATTGTTTGCGGATCGCTACGTTTGAGGGTTAATGTAGTACCGTGTTCCACAAACATTGTACCATAGGAATTTTAATCTTTTTCAAAACGCGCACAGAGTATAACGATGTAAATTTAAAAACAATGGGAATGATTTTCGTTAATTTTATTTAGGTTAAGTATTTTTTATGTGTTCTCCAAGAGAGACAAAGACAATTTAACTCTCTCTTTCTCTCTCTATCTCTGTGTAGCATATTCAAGTTTATATCTAATTAAAATATAATATGTTTCGCAACTAAAACAGAAATAATAAACTTAACGTTGTTACATAAAAAAATTATAACGCAAATTCACGTTACGTATCTGCATAGCAGCAGATAGGATAGCAATTCGTCTTCTTTAAAATTTATTGCATAATATTCTAATACAATTTCCCGCGCAAGCCATATTAATATTAAAGGGTAGGTACACAAGAGATTTTTTCCCTTGCCACCCCTCCCCCCTCCGTAGCCATATATCAGGATTTTGGACGGGCGAAGCTAAAATTTTGGACGGTTTAAGCCGGGCGTAAATTTCGCGAAACATGACACGATGGAAAAAAAATCCGACCAAAAAGTTACTTCAAACATTTGCTCGTGTTAGGGATAGAAATGAAATTAAATTTATTATTTTAATTCTGTGTTTTTAACTTTTTTCACGAAAATTTTGTTTGTTCCTACTAAGTACGTAGAGTGTGAAAAATTTAGAAGCGGTCCATTTATGAGGTTATATTTTGCGGGTATGAATTGAAAATTTGTTTTCCCTAATTTATTATCTATGCATCCTAATGGGCTAAGCTTTTTAAATGTTAATGCATGCTGCATGTATCGCTATGCTGAACTTTCACACCCGACAGATTAATTTTATTTTTGGGTCGGCTAATGCGAGCGACGTGCGCCGACTAAGCTCCTTTTTTTCTTGTTAGGTGTTTCTGACAATTTGTTATGTGCTACCATTAACGCAAGCACTAGAGGGTTAAAGTGAATCTATTTTGGGCACTTCACACATCATTATACGTGTTCTATTAGTACTTTAACGACGCTCATAAAAGGTTTTGAAATTGTTGTATTGACTTAAATACTTTAGAGAACCCCTGTTTACTGGCATGGTATTAACAAAGTCTACAAAACATGGAAAACAGAAATGTTAAATAGACTTAATATTTTTTAGAAATGAAAACAGTCCAAGCAATCAAAATGCAGATAGGTGGAATAAATTAAAAAGGCAGACGACGAAAAAGTGGTGAAATAATAATCTCGTTGCCAAATATTGGAACGGGAAAAACTATTTAATCCAAAAACTTCAGTAGGTTGGTACGGCGTGATAAATCAGTGAGTCGTCGCCGGCTTCGATGCCAAGGAAATAAGATGAGGTCGAGTTGGCAACATCGCGGGACGGTGCTGCCTCGTATGCATGATCTGTCATTGTTGCAACACCCGACAATTTACCGAGATATCGTAAGGAGAATTCTAAATAAGATGTGTTTACTGCAACTGAGCAATTAATTGTTCACCAAAGCTTCAAAAATACCTTTTAAATTGGTTCATATGAATAACGTCGGCTCATATTCAATAAAAAAAATCTTTTACATAAGTATTCAATTCGTGTATTACATAGATAGATAAATATGTAGCTCTATGCCATTAATCCTGAAAGATTAAAGAGTTGAATGTTAATAAGTTAAATACGTGTCAATTATGATAAGTAGGTAATCACAAGTTGATTTGTTTAATCAAAATTCATAGAAATATATCTTATTTCTTCACTCTTTCTTCACAAAAGATATTGAAGGATCTTCACGTTTTACTTAATAAAGTATAGAAACTTCTCTTAATTCTTCACCTTTATTCAAGTAAAGATAACGATGAAATTTACCTAAAATTTCACTTTACACAAATTACTGGAAATGAGTTTTAGTCGTAAATTCGTTTCACAATATTTGTTTCAGTTGTTTGAAGAGTATCAGTTCGCACAGTGGTCGATCGCAGGCACATCGTAAATCCGACTATGATTTGTTATCACCTCGTGTCGTGCGGCCTCCAACTGACTTTGCAAGCAGTGTGCACTCTGCCCAGCGGGTAAATCGACACGTCTTTTCTACAAGTTTTATGCACTGTGTCTAGCAACAATTCGTTTTCTTTTTCTTTTGGAATTAAATGAGATTATTGTCTCTTTCTATGTACCTACCTATACTAGTAGCAATAAGACTGGGTATAGTCAGAAGCAATAATATGTATCCACTTTTGACATTTCTGCATAGTATTGGTCGCTAACTGTCAAAAACTTACCATTGCTCGTCACTGTAAGTACTTAGATTGAATGTTGAAAAGATGCAGTTATTTTATATTATTATAAAACGATTTAATCTATATCCTAATACGTACAAGCTTTTTTTAAATAAGTAACAATTAGGTTTCAATAAAAAGTTGCCATGAAAATCTGCAAAAATAAATATTAATATTTATTTACTCTTTATTGCACTTAAAATAACAAAATAACGGTAATACAGTTTTCAAGGGCGAACTTATCTCTATAAGAGATCTCATATAGAAACTTATAATACTTATTTAGTGTTCAGTGAAAATCAAGTCTGTTTACATTCATACAATGGATGTCTTCAGAGTTAAATGTATATATTGTTTTTTTTTTAATGAGTTTAAGTTGAGATTAGGCACAGAAATTGCTAATCCAATTGAACACCAAAGTTTTGCGCAAAAATGAGAAGAATAATCGCTTTTTGAAGACATTTAATGAATCTACCTTCCTAGGTAGTCAACCTCCCGCAAATTACATACTTCATCCCAACAAATACTGAGCACGAAAACAATTTCCCGAAGATTACCGGGACTCCCTGGACAGTATATTACGCTGGATCACGTGATCTGACCATAAACCATTTTTCACTCATCATTATTTAGTGTAGCCCTCTTCACACTTTTTATTTCTCCCCATTTCTATGGAAAAATAGGAGCTTTGAACATTGATCAAAGTCAGAGATGCTCGTTACCGAAATCACGTTTATCATATATCACATTAGTCTAAGGCTTTAGTTAGGTTTTCATCAGTATTATGTAACGCTCTAACCGACGTTCAGTTTTCAAGCGACTCGAGTTTTTATGACAACTAATTTAGGTCTGATTTCGCTTGAGCGAAGCGAAGCATTAGACCGAATTTATAAGGAAAATAGTATAGAGGAGTCGCGAACCACACACGACGAATTACGAGCGAACCAGGGACGCGGTCTTGAGTTATGTGACCGCGATATATAATATTTATGAATTATGCTTCAGACTTTAGAAAAACTGGTTTAAGTTTCGGTTGCGGAAGTTAAAGTATATGAAGAAAATTCGGTTAAACCTGGGATATAGTTTCAAATGGAGGTAGAGAAAAACTAATTTTAGAACTTTGATGCCTCGTCATTCTATGAGATTATCTGAGAATCTTTATTATCTTTCTTTGTAATTGGTACAACATTATCATTATTTATGTACAATGAACACCAAAATAACGGGTATAATTGTCACAGAACACAAACTCAAAACATTTAAAATCTAACTAAAACGAAATATATGAGAATTCGATATTTTAAATATTTTCCTACACTTCATTAATCAGTGTCCAATATGAAAAAACAAATACAATTTTTAATTAAATCACTTGAAGCTCTGCCAAGTAAAGAGAGGATATATCACTATGACAAAAAAAAACATGTTTGGACGACATGTTAAAATGGTGAAAGGTCAAAACGTAGTTCAAAGAAATATCAATTCCCTGCCCACTTTCTAATAAAATATTTTGTAATTTCTTCCAAACTATACGCAACTGGTGGCTCATTAAAAGTCAATCATAATGTCTAAGCAAAGTTTTGAATTTTAAGAGTGCCTACTTATTTAGTTTTTATTACCTATCTTGTAGAAACTACATTACGTGATATTTTAGTAAAATATACTAACTTGTGCTCAAATAAGATTATTGGCCATGAAAAGTTGGTCAGGTTTGTACGAAAAATTAATACATAGGTAATAACCAAAAATTTTTTTAAACATCTCAATTAACGAGTATTTCCGAGTTTTTACTACAACCTTTACAAAATCACTGAGGATTTAACTAAGTAAAATTAATTATGAAGATGTAGGGTACTTATAATTTCATTAATTGGTGGCACTTTTTAATTGTAAGGCTTGAGGTTGGCTTTAATATTGAAAACCTTACCAAAATGAATACAAAGGTATTTGTCAAAACATGAATTCCTCAACTAAGAAACAAACTAATTTATGTTTATAGGTTACTCCTACTGAACTAACGCCGTAACATTTTTCAACGTAAAGCTATGTTAGATGTCTTCACTCGCCGAGATTTATCAAAAACAAACAGAACAAAAATAGTTTTAGTTGACAAGTTTACAGCGATGGCCGCGGAACCGCGACACCGTGACGAAATTGTTCCACTAAAGTATTACTAGAAATGTTTCGTATAAATATCTGGGTTTCCTAATCTAATAAGTTAATGTATAAGAATAGTCTCAAACATAAAAATGTTACAATAGGAAACGCAAAGATAATTAAGAAAACGCATGAGTTTTGAGGTAAGTAAGAATATATGTAATATGACTAAAATCAAAAAATGAAGGTAGTAATATAAAATAACTAAATCATACTAAGCAGAAAATCCCTACTAATATTATAAATACGAAAGTAACTCTACCTGTCTGTCTGTAAAGCTTCCACGTCTAAACCACTGAACTGATTTTGATGAAATTTGGTTCAAATATAAAATAGAGCTCGGGGCTACTTTTTATTGCAAAAAATAGGCTTGAAGGGGTTGAAATAGGGGATGAAAGTTTGTATGGAAGTTCGTCATTGTAGAAGATAAAACCATGAAACTTTGAATTTAGGCACTTAGTAAGAACGAAATAAATATTTGTTGTAGGATTTTTGAAATTTTGACCTCTGTAGGGGTGAAATAGGGGATGAAAGGTCGTCATTGTTAAAGATAAAACCACGAAACTTTGATTTAGGTACTTAGTAAAAAATAAATAAATATTTGTTGCAGGGTTTTTGAAAATTTGACCAAAAACTTCCTAGACGCTACAAAACGCGTGAAGGGGTTGAAATAAGTGATAAAAGTTTTGTATGCGATTCCTCAATATCGAAGATAAAACTATGAAACTTTGTATTAAGATACTTTATAAGAAATAAATAAATATCTTTTCTAGCTTTTTTAATTTCGACCCGTGTGTGGGGGGGATGGAATAGTGGATGAAAGGCCGTATGGAAGTTGGCAAAGGATAGAAAAAAACGTAGTTTATAAAAAGGTATTAAAATAATCTTTTTACAGTAGTTACCCTAAAAAAATAAAAACTACTAAAAGTAACTATTCCACGCGGACGAAGTTGCGGGCATATAAACTGAATTTGAATGGTGACAATAATGTATTTTGTCCCCGAATCACTAGAGCGGTTTTTAAAAGGTATTTCATTCATATCAACACTATACGAGTAGGTTGTTTACCTACTATAATCTACAATAATTAAACATTTGTTTTGCTTAATTATCATGGAGTAGTGAGTAATATTGATCAATTAAAATAATAGTTAATATCGACAAATATTTTTTTACTATTGTGAAAATGATTGGTTCCAATAATCGAAGCTAAACATGACTCATTGTAGCTAAATTGTTATTGATTTTATAAAAATACACCGCATAGTTGCTATATCAAAGTACCTACAGATACAATCAAATTATAAAGATGATAAGTTTAATCAAGTAACTATTGTACATATAAAGTAAGTACGTACTAATTACAATAACTTCTTTTTTCATATTTTTTTTAAGATCTTGAAAGAAAACTTCGCAGTGACATTAAGAATGTGGGCAGTAAAATATAAGAAATAAACATTAAATAAAACAAGGCGGTTGCCTCTCCAGAGATGGATCACTCGAATGAATGTAAAAAAAGAGTGCCGCACTCCAGTCCGAACGAGTAACTAGTTTCTGTGGATATTTGTCTAAGCAGAAACAGTTGGCTTGGGGGGATCCGATTAGGCTGACCGATCACTTGCGATTTTAATAACTTTATTTATGATCCTCTGTGTTTTACTGGTATGCCCAACCGACTTACATCCAGATGGACTAGGATGAGCAGAGATATTTTAATAAAAATACATAAATAAAGAAACTTCAATAAAAACGGAGCAATAATAGATAATAGCATGTCCTTTGTGCTCGGTTTGGTTGGGTAGAGCTTGTAAACGGTTGAAGCACACTTACGAGTATAGGCTCGGGTTCTTTCTCCCCTAACCCCCTCCGCTGCTTTCCCTTTCCTTCCCCCACAGGGAGAAGCGAAAGACAGAGCCTAGGGGAAGTAGGGGTGAATCCTACTTGGACACCCTAAGGGCGGCCCTAGTGTTATGTCAGACTTCTACCGACTTAACACCCCCCATTGCCTAATGCCAAAGTGGCTATAAGGCTATCGGAAGCAGCCGCCTCCTCAAGAGAGGAGGAGGTGTATACTCTGCCCAAGATATAGACTAGAGCATAAACGTGGAAGGCAATTGGACATAATAGCGGGGCCGAACGCATGTGTATGAGGGGACTGTTCACGCAGTGGTGGAAAGCCACGCGACAAATCTGAGTTGCCAGAAGGGCAGTGAAATTAATCTGAGCAGACACTAGGCTCGGAAAGGCCACGCCTCTATTTATACTAAGAACGCTACAGAACAGCGGCTACGAAACTGCTACGGACCGTAGCGTCGTCGGACAAGGGTGCGAAGACCCGGTCTACACACGACGCGCTATACCCGGTACAGACATGTACCGAGGCGCTTCTCCCCGTCTACACCACGACACGATGTGCCCGAGCCGAGGTCCGAGCCTTTAAAGGCACCCTCGGGCATGTAGCTCACTTCCGACACGGACGCCCTAGGGACGCTGGGCGGTAGAGAGACTCCCCACGGGGGAGATGCTCGGTCGTCCAGTAATCCCCTAGGAACGTTCGACTTACAGGCTTGAGGACCCTCCAAGGTCTTCGCCTTCTTAAAAACCCGGTGACGCAGTAAATGTCATCAGAGACAATCTGCAGTAGACAATAAAAAAGGACCGTAGCGCATTGCCTCTTTCTCATAGAAAAAATACACCATACGGTTCTAGTTGATAAGTTAGCAACATTATTGTGTCCCGACTGTTAATGATAAGATAGCCAGTCTCTCTGTGGTTGTGGGTGCCGGGTGAAAGTCGCTCCCACCTCCAGCCTTATCTTCACTTAAGATCAGGTGAGATGAACCTTACTTATATGTCAAATAGGTATATTATTGAATTGGTAGACAAGCATGCAACCTGCCTGGTAAGTAGTCACCGTAGTCTACAGACACTCGCAAGACTGACGTGAACCCTAGTCCCCTTCCCTACCCCGTGGAGCTATGACAAACTCATTCACCAATAGAAACACAACACCACAAAATGCAGACTGCAAGACCACAGACAGTAAAATAAGAATTTTACTGTGGTCTTCTGTGTGCGCCCGAACTGAGGTGGGTACTACTTCAGTTCGGGCGCTTCAAATTCGAGCTAGTCCGCTGGGCCCTACCTCAACTAAACGTAGAAATAATAGTAGGTATATCACCATGTGATGCCAGCAGAGTAGAATAGCATCACCCCATATCCTCTAATTGGTGTCGAAGGCGACTAACGGACCAGTCAAGGGGTATTTGATCACCTTATACTCCGACCTCCAATCCGTATTGGGCAAGCGTGGTGGACTACTGCCTAAACCTCCTTCAAGAAGAGGCCTCGTGTCCCAGCAGTGGGTCGAATCATAAAGGTTGTTATGTTGATGATGAATATACTTATTGCAATTAGAAAATAGTAATATTAAATTTAAATTTCAAAACAGTTATTTGAAAATAGATTGATCTAAATTGTTGTGTTTTGTTGCTCAGTGATTGAGAGATTACCAACTACCTTAAACAACCAATGCCTGTCCAGCGATACGAGCAATAAGTTTTATAAGAAGGACAAAATCTACGTTATAGAATGGCTTGTAGTTATAGAGACGTTACTAAAGCTCCGGTTTTTTCCAATAATGATTAAGACAACTTTAATTTGCACGACAGTATCGTGTCTGTGGCGCCGCCCTACCGAGGGTTTGCTGGAGTTACGCGCACAAGAGCGCAACAAGAATAATACAAAATGTTTTTCATTTTCTTTATGTCACCCCCGGCAGTCGTAAAGGCATTAAGCGTGACCAAAGTTTTGTTTGATACGAAAGATATAAGTATGAGCGCATTGTTCCACCGGCAACCAACTGCACCTCCAAAATGTTTTAACCCAACTTAGATAAAAGCTTAGGTATGTTAAGTTTTGTAATGTCTTCCAGATATTAATTTACATACCTTTCTTACTACGAAAAAGTTAATTTCAATCTCTCATTATTTTGAGTAACGATCTCTAATGCACCATACCTACATTTAATAAAGTTGCAGCGGGTTAACGATGAAAAATAAATTTATACTACGAGATGGCAATGCTTGCGTTAAGTGGTTACCGTCACCTAGACAGACACACAGACATAGACACTTGCTTGGTAAATCACTTAAAACTGCAAGTGCGTTGCCATCCTGGGACTAACATGATATGCCTTCCATGCCCAGTAATTACACTGGCTATCTTTCCCTTCAATCCGAAACAAAGTGAACTGCTTCACGGCAGAAATAAGAAAGACGGTGGTATCTACCCAGACGACGCGGTACAAATGAAGATCTTCCATTAATTAAAACTTTCTTTTTCACTGAATTTATTTACTATACCTTAATTTTAATGCTATCGCCTCATTTTCTATGTTATCTTGCTAGTATTTGATAATAAACTCCAAAGTATGAATGAATAGATGTTTGTTGAATATGTAGGTAACTTGTAGGTAAGTACTCCTGAACGGGTCTGTACGAAATATTTGAAATTTATACCAAACTAAAGACAAGAAAAAATTCTGTCATCATAAAGCCTGAGACTGAACCTGTATACAATTTGGCACATATATAGATTTTAGTCTGGAATAGCACATAAGAAACGGTTTTATACCATAAAAACTTACTTTCGGTTCCCGTGGGATAGATTTGACAAACAAAGAAAAAAAAAACAAAAGAAAAAGATGTCACTGGCAACAGCTTTTATACATAATATTATGAGGATGTAACTTTAATTAGTAAATTTTCTATGATACTAATTAATAATCTACCTATGAAAGAAGATAATTTTGTATAATATTAGAAATAGAGTACATACATTTCTTCATGACTTATTTGGAAAACAGATAGCGTTTCATAGTAGGTACAAAATATAAATAAGAATATCAGGCCAAACCTAGAACATGAAAAGAATCTCATTACTCTCATACGAACGCCAACTATTCGATATATTACAAGCCATTCATTCCTACGATATTTATTTCCAAGTAAATTCGCGCAAAGCGATCTTCTATAGAAACAAATCTACGCTTTGAATAGTTTCCCCTGATTGTAGGGAGAAAAGTAACATATGTATGGGGAGTGATTTTAGTTTTGTCACGACTTCTGGCTAAGGGTGGCTGCTGATTTTCCTCTGTACAATACCAATTTGGAACTCTATTACGAACACAATAAGAATGCTAATATACAGTATATATTAATAATCGGGACTCTTCTGGTTGTTCATTAAATTAGAATGTGTAGCACTTGAGGAATGTAGAATTGAAAGCTTTTTCCTTGTATACCTGCAGTAAATCTATTTGGGCAAGTAAATCTATATAGCATAGTACCTTCGAAGTTTGGCACAAACAAACTATTATGGAAATTATTATTGATTTACGATATTGTGCCAAAGGTTACCTAGAATCTAGTTCATCGGTCTTCCGTGAGTCTAGTAGTCTCTCCGTTTTAGAATATATAGTTCTCAGTGTAACATTAAACATTAAAGAATAGACTAGTTATGATTTGGACCTACTAACATATTTAATGAAATAGACTTTTTTAATGTTAGAGATATAAAATTCATATTCACATGGGCTGATGTTTCCTATGACTGAAATTCCTATTTTAATGAGTTTTTATAGTAATATCTTCTAACTACTGCATAAAGCGAGTATCGATGAAGCATTGTCACTTTATACACGGTATGATTTTAGATTTCAGAGTATCTAAGCTTAGATTTATCATCATCTGCTTATAAACTTCCAATTGCTTGACAAATTTATTTTTCTATGAAGCGTATCTATGACGAAAATAGGTCTGGGTTCAATACAAAAAATAGACCATGTAATGACCGGATTAAATATGTCATTCAAAGTTTCAGATCGCCCTATCAGAGTTTGTTTGCTCAGTGACCGCTGTTATTTTTAGTAATTTAACAATAATTGGTAGACAACCAAACTTCGGTAAGCTTACTTTTACTGGCTGATAAAATATTGAAATCGTCCATAAGACCACGTAACTGAACTCTTTAAACCTTTGGTTATATGAAGCTTCGTAGATGTAAGTAAGGAGGGGCATATTACAATAGCAAAAAAGGTAATTTATCTATACTTTTACAAGAAAGAGAAACGACCTATAAGTAGGCAATTCCAGACTCTAAAGAAGTAGTGAATGATGAATGTAGTGCTAGAAGTAACAGAATTAGAATTTTGATTTTAAAACAAAAACTTTATTGTTTATTTCTCGACCACGTGGCATTGAGCAGAGACATCGACAAATGACAGTTTCGCCAAAATTCCCACGAGATTCAAGTGGCAGACTCAGCGATGACATTAAAATGGGTTTTGAAAAACATATGTCAGCAAGGTCATCGACCTAATCCTCGATACAATAGTCATAAATCTGTCAGTAAGTGTGATATTCATATACCTAGTAGGTCTACTAACAAGTTTAATATATATATTTCGTTGCTTAATTAGTGAGGCGTTGAGTGGGCGGTACTAAAAATAATTGTTTCAATGATGTATGGAGTTCGCTATGAAATTAATGTGTATCGTACTCTACAGTCAAGGGCAGTATTAATATTTGTGTATCATTTCCTAAAACAATTTACCCAAATTAAAATATGAATCGATGGTAAAAAAATATGGAAATATGTATTGTTCATTGGTGGATTAGGCGGCTAGTAAGTATCCTCTACAACATTCCATAGAGGACTAAAAGTTAAGAAATCTAGAATGTTTGAGGATTTTTGTAAAAAAAATAGGTAGGTAGGTAAATCACGCAGTACTAGAACTTGACAGGTATAATCACTGTATAGTAACCTATCATATAGGTAAACGCCAACGCTTGTGCAATAATATAGTTACTAATAATAGATAATATACATATACTTAGGTAGTAACAGTTAATAACAATAGTTACCACTGTTTTGTATGAATGATTATTATATGACAAGGTACTAAAATATTTAATCCACTTCTGATGTTGTAGGCAACATGAGCGAAAATAGTTATTTATTATACAAGAGTGGAAAGTTCCTTTTTAACCGCGTGCTCGATTTGGATGACCGAGCAAGCGAAGGATTCTAAAGTTGAATCACGAGCGCAGCGAGTGATTCTAAATTAGAATCCTGAGCGTCAGCGAGGGAAACAAACGGGCACAAGGTGAAAAATCTTTCCACTCGAGTGCAATACGTAACTTTTCATCCCACCTCAGCGAGGAAATGACAAAATGAAAAAGAATTTTTTCACAATTTAAAAAGTTCTAATCATAAATTTGGCACCATAGAGGTTACATTAAATAGGTTTAATGACGTTTTGAATTTACAATTATATTGAGTACTCATTATATGTGATGTTCTAAATTCAAATCTACTTTGCCACTCAAGCGAATAAAATAGAATTTTCCAGCCAGATTTCGAAGCGCAAAATTACACTTTCCGAGGTGGTGGGATGAAAAAATAATTATGTGTAATATATATTTTTTCGTAACTTGATAACTTCGAGCGTATGTTCAAATAAAGTTTTAATTTCTTCACAGCTCTCACGAACCTCTACAAGTTCTTTATACGACAGTTATAAGCATAAAATTGAAGGTACCTACCTAAATCAAAAGTTTTATGTTTACAATATTGTGAGTAGTATTAAAGTACCGTTTTACTCATTAAAATCGCGAAAATAATAAAAGCTATCGATTTTGAACGTTAAGTCCCCGTCAATCGGCCAAGGGTGGCGCCGCTGCGTTTAATGGAGTAACTTTGGGAAGAATTCCCTTTGGGCATAATTAATTGGATACAAAGAGTTTGTGTAATTTTAATGCAAAGTTAAATACTTTTCTTCCGCGTGTTTTGGGCGACGAAGAAAATAATCTGAAATGAGACTTTTTACCATTACCTACTTTATGAAAACTAAATTTTCGCTTCAAGTTTGGAATAGGTAGGTGTATACATACTAATTTAAAATTCCGAAGTAAATTTTGTCAATTAGAATTAAATGGATGTCGTAGGTTGCCATCAATTTTGAAGTAAAATTTAACCTACCTTAGGTAGGTAGGTTAAATTTTACTTCAATATTATGACTCTACCTATTCAATGAAATTGGATGATTGTTTATAATATTATGGATTATGTAGCGCTATAATTTGAATTCTGAATTAACTAAAAATAATTTACACACCTACCTATTTACTAATTTAAAGAAACGATGATATTATTTTTTGAAACGAAAGTTTGAATGTAGACGAGATGGTAGATGAAACTGTAAAATCAAACTGTAAAATTTCCTCAATAGGCTATGAAACTCTATGACTGGAATATCTTTTGAATGTTGAAAATTTATGAAAGAAATTTGACAGTTTTAGCCTGATCTGATGTCGTTTGTGCAATTGCAAAAATACTAGAAAAGTTTTTGGCAGGTCGTCAATTTATTTGGATTTGTAAGCAATGTACAGTTCAATCAACTCTACTACTATTTAAACAAATTACTTTTTACACAAAGACTTGTTCATTCTATAGACCATTTTCAACGGACATTTTCTTTCATTATTTTTATTCTTAAGCAATATGAGAATGAAAACACCCGCCAAAATAAATTCTGGCACAGCCACCTGTTTTGCGAGCGGTACCTGGTTGAAACTTGGGACCAGAGTAATTACTAAATTAGGTGACACCGGAAGACAAACCACCGCGAAATATGCCGCCGGCGACCGACCCGGAAAATGAGGTGTTTCGGAACAAAAAAATCTGCTTTAGTTCAAATTATTTCAAATACTTAGGTTCTATTTGATCGTGGGGCCTCAAGTTTACCCGCCGATATTTAATTTTCGAACGAATATTCTTAAGAAAGAAATAAAATATAGGTATCAATGACAGCCTGGTGTAACTTCTTTTAATATTAACTGAAGTTACGTCAGGCTGTCATTGAAATCTTCAAATCTGAATTACTTACTACAATGTCTTGAAGACACGAAAAGCTTAGTACATGAATAAAATGTGAGCAACTGTGGATATAGTTTATTTCTTTTTATTTTTGAGAAGTATTTCTTTATAGAAAAAGGTTTGTGCAGAATTAAAAAGTATTAAATAGTTATCAGTACAACCTATGAATTTTCTTTCGGCTTTGTAAATCTAAAAGACTTCTTTAACTTACCTATCACATGATTCTCATATGATTCTGATGCCTGCTTTTATGGACCTGGCTTCTAAGCCTCTTGATCCAATTTCTTATTAGGTGTTTTATGGTCTTCTATATTGTCTACCTACCTACTTTTACAGGCTTTTATTAAGCTTGCACTGTTTGTATTTTGTAAATTGTTCGTAAATTGTCCATCAACATTTGCAAACCATTATTCGAGCATTTGTTAGTAGGTACACGATTAAGCTGAAATTTCGCATGCTCGTTTTGTTTGGATGACAATACATGCTTAGCTAAGTGACGTCATTATAAATCTAATATGGCGGACGACCCAAGATGGGAGATTAGTATGTAATTTTTTAGACACTCCCATGATATGGGTATCAAATGAAAGGGTTTGCCGAGGAGAAAAAAAAATGATTTTGCTCTAAATCCAAAATGGCGGACCGTCCAAGATGGCAGGCTACTTATTTTAGCACTACAATATGGGTATCAAATAAAAGGGTTTGCTGAGAAGAATATAAAATAAAGTGACTAAAATGTCAAAAACAAATTGCAATAAACATTTTTTTAAAAAACAAGCTTCTCTTTTAAATGCTCTAAAAAGAAGAAAATACAATCAACTTTAAATTTAAATATTATAAAAGCTTTTGGGTTTCGCTTTTAATCTCTTTAACAAAAAAAATAACATCGAGATGGCGACAGTCTTCACCATACCTTCATCGTAGATAAGAATGGCGTTTCCATCTTCAAATAGATATTTAGTCGGTCGCTGAGAACACTAATATCGACTTTAATGTAACTACCTATAGCCTCGGCTATGAACTCACCAATGTGTTTCTTTAAAATCACCAAAACGCACTTTAAACCAAAACCTAACAGGACAAATCTTAATCACTAAGCACAAGCATCGTCCACTAAACGACAATTAACAACATCAATTACTTACCACTACCGGCACTATCTCGGGAATGAACTAACGTCTGCGACCCGAACCTACCTGTGGCTCCTAATAGCCCCGTAATAATATTTTATGGCCATTACCTTTGTAAACGTGGATAAAACGCTGTTACATCGTAAAAAGCAGCGACAATTGCGTTAACGGAATTCTTCGCGAAACAAAAGAGATCTATCGATTCTCTTACGGGAAGGACGCTTTGTAATTTCTTGTTCCTTTTTTAAAATTCGTCACGTCACAAAAAAGGTTGCGTAAGACTGTTATTATACTTTTTTATTTATTACAAAAGAAAAGAATTATTGTTTTGGAGCCGCTCCTGGGGCGAATTTACCTGATAAGTAAAAGCTTTTTTGTGTTGTGACGGTTTTTATGTAGTGTTGTAATAGAGAAAAAAAATTTTATCTCATAATCAATACCTACTTATTCTATTTCAGAATAATATTTGCATTTTTCTACAAGTAGATTTTTGTGTTAACCTTTATTCGGGATTATGAAGTTTGTTTCTAGACCCAAGAAGCAGTGACTTGGCAGTATCGCTCTAGGAAGTCACCAACGGGATGGGGATGTGCCAAAAAGAGATAAAGTAGTTTTATTGATCTACACGGACGTTCGGGCGGCGCGAGTGTGAGTTGAATGAAACGAAGATAACTTGCCGCCCCAACTACCCCATCCCGCTCGCTCGTAAAGAATTTGGTGTACATCCATCCTTTTCGGGCCACGTGACCTAAGCAGGGTGTAACTCACCCTACAGCGGCCATAACTTACTCATAGCGATAGGCGGTACGGTCGCGAAAAACATGTCTGCTTTATTTTTATTTAATTTTTGGGTATTTTAAAAAAAATAATAAACTTACCTAGTTATTGTTTTTTGAAACGATTCTTTAATTAAGCGAGTTAATAGGAAGTAGGTACCATACTATGTATGGGAAATTTTATCAAATATATTAAAATGTGCATTTAGAAAAAAAAAATCTCCTACAAAATATAAAATTTTTAAAGACACATTATTTTAGTTATGCAATGTATCGAAATAAATGATATTAAGTACACCACCGGATTGTGGAAGGTGCGGGTTCGAGTCCCGCCTGAGGCAAGTCGATTTTTTTCAGTGCATTTTTCTAGTATTATATTTACGCGTTTGTAAACGCAAAAATAAAATTATTCCATATTAAGTACACTTCATTTTTTTAGAGTAGGTAGTACATAGTAGGTAATATTAAAAGCAGATATAATTATGTAGATACTTATGAAGTAAGTATGTTGTTTAATATAAAAAAGGTCTAACAAAATGACCCCGTTCCTGATGGTAGCAGAAATGCAATAATTACTTACAACAAAATAATAAGCACAAACGTACAAAGGAGCGTAACTTAGCTAAAGTCTTTAAAAAAATTATCTATCATTTAAAATTATCTACTAACTTAAAAAGAGAATTACCTACTACTAAACTACAAATAAACCTGATTTGAGAACCTCCTTTTTGAAGTCGGTTAAAAAATCAACCCTATTGACAAAAACTTAATTACAAAACTGTTGTATTAAAAACAAATAAAAAAGCATTAACATCATAACGATACTGAGGTATAACTTTTTATTCGGTGCTGTAATGTTGTGCCCAAATGTGCATCACATAAATAATGGCGCTCCTTCATTATTCCTTTCTCTTTCTTACAGTTTTTTTGTTTCGTTCCCCCGCTTTATTAAACGGCTAGGTCAATCCACCGGGGTCCTATATCAAAATGTGGAGATTCTAATATAATTAGAAATCTGTTGCCAAAAGTTTTATTCGGGTTGGAGTATGAATACTTTTTGATTGTGGAAATTATTATTATACAAGTGAATTGCATGATTTAATACCGTGACAGAGTAGAGACGACAAAAAAATACCCTAACAGTTAGTTAGGGTAGCTGTTTCTCCAAAAGTTATCGGCGTAAATTATGATTAAATATAACTTACCTACGTAGTAGAGCTCATCTACGTTTCAATAATATTATTTTAATTTAGCTTGGTAGTTGTCTTATCCCAAACAATGAAAAGAAATTAAAATTGAAGTATAGAATTCAATACATTATCAATGGTGCTAAACAAAAAGCTAAAAGTTACATAAAAGTCTAATACAATCCAAGTAAGCAGCAGTTAAGTGCCTACCTACCTAGGTGTTAAAGGTTTTATACTTTATTGTATAGTAGTTTGTTTATCTGGTTTCTCATTGTCAAATAAGTAGGTATGTAGGTAGTTGATTTTTGATATCACATAGTTTTCTTAAATTTTCCATTTAGCTACATTTTTGTAGGTTAATTTAGTATTTCGAATTTGGAACTCATTAAAGCAAGAATTAGGCATGTAAATATTTAAAAAAGTATGATACTTAAGGCATCGAAATAAATAACACATACCTAATGTTGTTGATGTTAATATTATAAATTATTTTTAAATAAAAAAAAACGCCTTATAAACCAAAAACGGAGAAATAAAAATTTTGTTTAAAAAATCTTATTTTTTTTTAGGTCGGTCCCAAATACCTACATAAGTGACAACGTTTATTCCAAATATTGAGGTTGGTACCGAACTCAAAAAAACAAATAAGTAGGTAGGTACCTAGGTGGATTTAAAAAAATATATTTCCCTGTTTTTAGTTTTAATGCGGTTTTTTAATTTAAAAATATATTTTTTTTGCATTTTAGTGCTTTTAGCCGGTTTTACATTTTAGTGCTAGGTACGTAGATATATAAATTTTAAGGAAACTATCTCGACATCTTTTAGACAAACAAATAATAAAACGATTAGGTACCTACCTATACGCTATCGTGTATCGACGTCTATTAAATAGGCATTATTAGGGTTAACTCAAAAACAGAAGTCAGATGTCAATCAAATTTAAATGAGACCACACGACAAGCACCAGCTTCCAAAATTTAAAGAATTTTAAAATCGGTACACCCAATAAAGAGTTATGAGGCAACAACCATAAAAAATGCAGTCGAATTGAGAACCTCCTCCTTTTTTGAGGTCGGTTAATAAACTGCACTTAAAGAATACATCAAATTCCTCATAAACTTATAAATTAAGTGGGCCACCCACAATAAATGGTAGCATAATAATTGTTTGTTTACAATCAAATCGAGGAGGCACTAAACCCGCAATCACGACGTGTCGACCCGATCGTAAACGTCAACTTAACGAGTACAATCGTCGTAAATGCGCCATAAAACAAATAATTAGCACCTCAACTTTGAACGCCGCCTTAGTGGATGCCGCCTCGATGATCGAGTATTTACACTGGAGCCTATTTGATATTATTATTGGTTGATGTAGCAAGTGGCGCCATCTATTGATGACTAGCGGAACTATATACTAGGAAACAAGATAAAAGATCTAAAACCTGAAACGTACTTATCTTTTAATAATTTTCTATTGACATTATTCAATTGTATTTTTTAGTATTGTAAATATTATTATAGTAGAATGATCAATAACAAAAGTTTGAATCGGAACACTAGAGACCGTTTCATTATAAAATTTTTATTGTTTGTTCTTTGTTGGCAAAAAGGTGTAGGTACCTAGGTACGAATATTAAAGTTTATTGCTTTTGCAAATGTAACTTTGAAAACTAACAAAACCAGTCGTTATCCAATAAAATATAATAAAAAAATTATTAAGATAAGAATTAACTAAGTGAAGATAAGAGTTAATTAAGTAAGTAGGTATATAATTTAGATTGACAAAGCTTTGGCTAATATCTAAGAGGCTTACCTAAGTATAGAAAAATATAGATACTTGAAATCTTTATGGAAAATAAATAAACCATTTATCTACCTTATTATTACCTATAGATGTGACTTATAGATAGTCAGATTATTAAGTTTTTTTCTTCAAGCGAAAATCTAAATAAATGATAATGCCAAAACTGAAGGAAATTCAGTTTTGGCATTATTATTTTATCACACCAATTTTAAATAAATTGGAAAAAAAAATATATATATTATTTATCCTTTATTAGATATGTCATGTATACTTATAGCAATTGTATTATGGATACATAAGTACTTACAGCAATTGACAACATTACATTTTTTATTAGAATTTTTTATTATAATATATGGATATAAAATAGACATTAAAAAACTCAACAAGTTATTTTTAATTTTCTTTAATTTTGATTCTAAGTAATTCAATTAAAAATTACAAAACTTACCTACCTACTCAATCTAATCTTACGACTTAAGTGCAACTGTAGGATTTTTGTAGGTGTGGGTAATGTCATGGGCATCTCTTCATTTTTATACAAAAGTATAAAAATAAAAAGATAACACAACTGTCAAACCTTTGGAAGTCTGGATAAATTTTAAAAAAAAAAACATTTTTGGGCTTACTTATTTTGTTTTTTAAGTATCTCATAATTTAGCAAGTACTTTAATATTTTTCTAAATTCTAAAAAAGCATATTTAGTGTTCCAGATGACCAAAGCTCCAAATGGTTTCGAATTTAGTATACCTTGTTTTTATGAAATGTTGTCAATTAGGTATCCAAATTAAAGAAATATACGAGCATCAGCACGCGTCAACATGTTAATGTTAAGCACATTACGACTCCAACCATTTGAACGAAGTTTTATAGCCTCATAAACCGCCACTTGTAGTAATAAAGTGATTTATCCATAAAATAACAGCTGATCGCCACGATTAGGTACAATACGACCGGCCTCATAATTTTACAGCCAATTTACAAACAATAAAAGTCGTGCTCTTGTCTTACACGCCTATTCACCCTCCGATATCTCCATATTCGACGGCCAAGAGTCGTAACTCGCAACTTTATACCCTAATAAAACCATAACCTCCCTAAGTTCATTCTGAATCGCTTACACCTGTCGCCTGTAGAGGGCGCTCATCGCTCAGCAATCAACGCCATCTCTGAGTAAAACGTCGAAGCTTTTTATAGCCCATTTGAGGTCGTCACATCATAAAGTAGATGTTTTATGACTTTCGGTTGAGGCCGCTAGTGTAGCTGTGCTGTCGATGTGGTGCTTATGTTATGATACCAACACAGAGCTTTTGAACGAAAAAGTTATGCAGTTTAGGAATTTTTATTGAAAAAGTGATTTCTTTGTAATAAAAAAGTATTTCTACATACATACTCTCAAATTGCGAAGAGAGATTTTAGAATAGAATACGAAAACGTTTATTTAGAGAGCTTTATCTATAAAACTTGCATGATTCGTTAAAAGTAAAAATAAAACAATGAATAAAATAGGTAGGTACCTAATCAATTCATCAAATAATATTTTTGCAAAACGAATTAATACGCCACAGAATACCACTGACAAAAAAAGCCATTGTTAGAGCTTTCGTTTCACAAAAGATTCTTCTCGTAACTCGAAAGAACTCAGAAATGTATTTGTCGTTTTATATAAAGTGCTTGGCAATATACGAACCGTAAATTGCATCATAAACATCGCTCGGAGCTTGCCGCGCTTTTTGATGAAGGCAGCGTTGATGTTGCTATTTTACGCCGCACTTCAGCTTGGCGCTAGTAGGCAGACTTGTTTATGTGAAATGCGACATCTAGCGGTGAACGGCTGAAGTTTTACCATGTGTGCTACTTAATGGTACACCATGAAAGAGAGCGATGCTTTATTACCCAGCTTTCAAGTTTATTGTTATTTTTATGGGCAGTCAATTTAACAATAGAATCTTTGTTTTAATAATTTATATTTTACTGTAATATTATTTTAAGACTTATTGTGGTTAATTTCGCTAATAATTTGATACAAATGAATTATTCTGTTGACATATTTATTGTGAATACACTAGATGGCGGTACTGGTTTATTGTGATACCCATACTAAATTAAGATTTGGTGGATAATAATGTTTAATAATTGATGCGTGAATGTATTATAACTATTAAGTAATAAATTACACTTCTAAATACATATTTTAAGATTGTTTATATGTGCACATAATAATAATAAAAATCGCTCTATAAGTATCTATTCCAATTATGAAACGAAAAATGCTACCACTTCATTCTAATTAGATATTTGCGTTGTTCAGATGACAAATATTCACAAATATCGAAGCAAAACTTTGAAATTAAGCCCTATTGTAAATAAGGTTACTTTACTACATCACACGTTTCGACTGTTGGCCTTGCCGTCGATAACACTACGTAGCGTAGGATATAGGAAGTATTTTTTTAAATAGACTATAAAATGTCAAAAAGAAAAATTTACAAAGGAAGTCTAGACGAGTTTTATAACTATCGTAGGTAGATTTTAATGCTGTCCAGGCCTTAATTAATTATCTTTTGAATTTTTCCCATAAAGTAGTTAATTCTTCCTATAAGAACATTTTTTATTAACATGATAAGAAAGTCCCTATGTTTCAATGATACGGTCTACCTATATGTGTAAGTACAAAATATCATCCAAGTCTGTTGATCCATTCTTGCCTGATTCAAAGACAAACATCTAAGCTTTCAATAATATTAGTAAGATTTATTGCTCTTTCATATTTTTTGTGAATAGGTAGGTAAGTAACGTAAGTAGATACCTAGCTTTATTACACATAGTAAGTGTATTTATCAAACAAAGGCAAAATAATTGAAAAAAAATTTCATCTACACCGTCGTGGTCAGTATAGCTGCCTGCACATCCAGCGGTCTGGGTTCGAATCCTGGTAGTGGCAAATATCTGTGTGACGAACACGAATATTTGTATGCGAGACATAGGTAGTTGTTTATATTATTTATTTAAGTTTATTTATAAAAATATCTTAGATTATTATATATAGGTAGGTGTACTTACCTACCTATTAAAAAAGTCCTTTATCTATTATCTATCCTTAACAAAAGTTCTTAATTCTACTTACCTACTTTGGACTAGATAATTGGTGTGAGCATGGAAATATATTATTATTTATAAACCACGAGTTATCTGATTGAATGCTTCCCAAAAACTAAAATCAGAACAGTACAATAAATTCTTAGCAAAAAGTTATTTGATTATGGAGGGTAATTATAAAGCGGGCCGGAGTGACAAATCCCCGAATAAAACAACAAGGAAATAATTCCGGGTATAAATCGCCCTCCTCGGTGTGAATAGAATTGCAATTATTTGGTTGAGTTGGTACCTATACTCCTCTTGAGGCGTTACTATTGGAGAAGAACTCACGCGAAATGGAATTAAATTTCTTCTACAATTTTATTACCTACTTACTTGGGAATACCTATTTTATAGAGTTTTTTTTGGTTGGACAGGATTTCAGATTCATTTGAATTGTTTATATTATGGAAATATTCCCTAAACCAAAGGTCAAAAAAGGTACTCACTACTAACCTAAGTATATAAAACCTCAATTTATCTTCATAAATAAACGAGTACCTACGAGTACTTACCTAACTACACGTTTAGTTATTAGGATAAATCTATTTTTTACTTAAATGATGTTATTTATTATTCTAATAGGTACCTAAGTAGGTAATATTGAGTTGAATTCATTATTGGATATAATATAATATGTATTATGAGGTTAATGCCTTATTCAGTAAATTTATACGCTCTAACAATAAAAATAGGAAGGTGTTACCTATTATTAAAGTATTTTTAATACGCAATCTAGTCTTTTTAAGGTTATTTAATTTAATTCGTATTTATTTTTATATTTCTGTTAGCAATTTCAAATATTTTATTTTATTTTATTTACATGTTACTGTCATTAATTTTAATTTCCGATTAGACTGATCTCACCTTAAACTCGATCGCAAAAACCACCCCGCCAACGCACCCGTAGTTGCAGTGACATTAGCAACCATTCTTATAAGAGCCACATTTCTGTCTCTAATCTTATTGAGCTTAAAAGGGACTTGTGGATTGCTCTAGGGGTCCATTACAATTGGACGTAAAATAAAGGGACGCAGTTGGTATGTGAAGGGCCGTTACGTTGTTTAATTAACATTGTCACGTCTTACATTTTCCTAGGGTCATTAGTAGGAAACTTCAAATTTAACACTACAAAGTTTGAGCTGTTTAGAATTTTGATTGTACTTACATATTGATAACCATAGAATTCAAAATTTGGTGCTGCAAACATAAAAGAAGACCTTACCTAATAGTTATTTTCATATCCAGAGCTCCAGGATTGGTTGGTGGTGCGGTTTAATTTAAGCCCTCTTAACCAGCTACCATAATATTATCAAAGTTTGTCGCTACAATACAGTGTTACGTCATTAGCAGCATTACATTGTGTTACGAGAGTCAATGATAAAATAGCCCGTACCTACCTCGGTAATTGAGGGTTCTTGGTGAAGGTATGTCAAACAAAAGGATGATAAAATTCTTGTCAGTAGGTATTAATTAATCAAGTAGGGTGTACTGCCTCTAAATGGTACCAAGTTGCGAGCCTGTAATCTAAACATAGAGCAACTAAACCTTCAGTAAACCAGCAGTCAAAACCAGTCGGCCTATATGCTAACTTTTTTTGACAGTCAAAAGTCATGATCACCGAGTAAAATGCATATCCATTACTGTTTTTACACGAAAAGTGCCATAATAGCGCGTCGTGTAATACAGCAATGGATACCTATATAATTCACTCGGTGATTATAACTTTTATTCTGATGTCTAAAAACGTTAGCGAATAGGCCTACAGGACAGATTCTATTCCTTACTCTTCTTCTATCTCAAACCCTACGTATGGCCCAATTTGATTTTGGGGTTTGTACAATGTGTCTTGATATCGACAAGTATGCTGACGGTCCTTTTATGAGTGATCGAAGCGTGCTACCCCGTTTGTGTCTAGCCGGCGACTAAATCAACTGAATGACCAATGACTAAGTATCTACAGTTAATTTGAGTGGGTGGGTTGCATCTGTACACTGATTGTGCATGTGAGAGTAAGATAATGGAGTCGCGTTCAGTTTTAGGTTCGACCACAGATTTAAGAATACTTAGATTGATATAGGTATCTGTGGATTAGACGATCTCTACCTAGGTGTAGGTCCGTGTATTCTCACTAGTCCCAGTGGAGAAGTCCCATGATGGGATTACTGATATTTTTTTCCCAGAGGTTCCACTGACTGGACTATTCGGTTTAAAGAGATTTATTTTTGGGATTTCAATTCCCAGTAGTTCCGTGTGATACTCAGACGCATAAAACGCATAGTCTATATATGGTTATTTATAATATAGTTTCATTAATAAAAACTTCATGGTAACTTTTGTTGAACAAATATACCTACTTAAAGCTAAGGTTTTGTAACATCTAGTCCAGATATATGGATTGTTAAGCACTTAGTTTTATGCTGTAATAGTGTAAGATTTGTAGGTTATCCTAAAATAAATAAACATGTCACACTATTATAACTAACTTAACAAAACATCAAATAACAGTCAACAGAACATGAAACATAAAAAATTGTGTTGTAATAGTAGGTATTTGTGTTGTAATTATTAGTAGGTAGATACCTATGTGTTTCATTTCATCAGATATAGGTATAGATATATAGATAGATATAGATTTTTAAAGATTTTCAAAAAACAAACAAAGCGGGGTCGACAGTGTAGGTCAATTTGTTCCTGAACCTCTGGGAAAAACAATATCAGTAGTCCCATGATGGGACTACTCCACTGGAACTACGTCTACTGCGAATACACGGTTTTGTCATTAAATTTTTACGGTTTGAACGACTGCTATCTTTCGGCAGCAGCCGGAAATGTATAATGTGCTTTCCGAAGTACGGAGGAAAGTCGGCTTGAATTTTTTGCGGTCACCCATCCGAGTAGAAGATACCCACCGCGCACTTGGTAGCTTTGGTTTCGTAATCTTTACAAAGAAAGCACGACACCGGTCAACGACAGCATCGATTTCCTCTACAGATGTTGCCTACAAACACTTTTAAACTTCTCAGCAGTCCAGATACCTACAAAAAATTAGTTTTGGTAACCTAAAACTAGAACTTAAAATTATATTTACCTACGACTAAAAGTTAATTTTTTTAAATTAAATAAGTATGTTATTTACCTAATATTTTGTATTGCTTTCTTAAAATTGATTCGTTGACTAAGCACTGAACACTTCAGTCTCAACCCTAAATTGCCACTTAAGCGAGAGTGCGATAAAATCGCGCACACGCCCAAACTTTAATCAGACCTAAACAATACCGCGAAAAAGGAATCTCCCGTGCAATAAAGAAAAGCGAATAAAGATAAATTAGCGTATCTCCAGAGAAGACGAATGGGGGTCGGGGAGACCCCGGTGGAAGGAAAAAGTTGGGGCGTTCAACCCTTTCGCGCTTATTTACTCCCGCCCTCTGTCGCGCTTTGATAGAGTTTTTATTTATCCCGGCAGAGAATACCCCGGCACTCGTGTTTATAAACTACTTGAATAAATTAGGTAAGCACCTAACTATTATGTGTAGATAAACTGAAAAAAATCTAGAAGTGAAGAGAATGTGTAAAAAATTCAAAGCTAATTTTCCAATAGACATCATTTGCTGATAGATAGGCCACAACATTATTAGATTCACAGTAACAATTCTTGTACGATAAGAACGTTTTTATTTTCGTCACGCTGATTTCTGCCACCTCACCCAGGAGAAAAGATTATTTAAATTATTCAAACAAATAAGTATAATCTTAATAGGTAATAAATTAAATATGGAACAGGTACCTAGATAGATATTCTTTTTATAACAATGTAAATCGTAAAATTAAAACAAAAACGCAATAAGTTGAATCAACACTAAATTCGCACCTACCTAATTGAAACAATTAATTAAAACGTGTTGAAATCCATTCATTACAATTTGCTACTGCTGATCTTTTATTTCGCCCAATCACGCAATAAAATGGTAGTTTCTTTTAAATACACTTATTGGTAGTTGTCAAAACCAATTAACTTAAAAACATGTTACATAAATACCTACCTAGGTATTTACTGCGATAAGTAGATGTAGGTACTACCTTTAGGTAGGTTATAGGCTGTACCTATTTACTTGGAAATAAATACTATTTATTTTTCAACCAACGCCGTTCCTATTTCAGCCGTGAAACAGTTTGCTGTGTTTCGGATTGAAGGGAAAGGTAGCCAGTATTACACTGGGCATGGAAGGCATTTCATCTTAGGCCTCTGGCTGACAATGCAACCTACAATAAGTACTTTAGTGATTCTTTCCTTGTTATTGCAGGTGTTTATATAAATATAAACAACGCAGTAAATAAAAGTAACGATACAAACAAAGATAAACAATAACTCACAAAATATTAAATTATATTTCATAGATAAGTACTACAATAAATATTATGTTATTAAAATAAAATAAACCAAACCTAGATAGCCAATAAAACAAATGCAATAATAATATAATATTAGGTCCTTACCTATGTAATTGGCGTTTTTTTGCTTACACACTATTAGCTGTGTAACTTCTTTGATTTAGTCGCTGTTTCAGTTTTATATTTTAGTTATGAATAAGGACTATACTGTTACGGATTTGCATGTAGTAAACTTAGAATTATTTAAATGTTTATTTAAAAAAAAAAGTGACTGTTTTATTTTGTCAGCAGAATCAACTCTTGGAATCTTTGTACCTAACTCATGGACAGGCCCATCTTTTGTCTAAATCATTGATGCAATACTTAACCAAGTCTTGCTCAATTTATACTCCAAATTTCAAAAGATTTGGCAACGGAGTTTTTTAGAAATTTTAAATAACGTTAGTATGGTAAATACACATTTAATTGAAAATCTTCATAAAAATTGGCGTTGTTCCATACTAACTCTATTTTTTTTTAACTATAAATCCTAATGTTACAAAATTTGGAGGAAATAAACGAACAACTCTCGGCTAAGTCTAGCATCAATAAATTATGTATGCAAAAATCAAGTCTGTCCATGAGTTAGTAGGCATCAAATCGCCAATTCTGATGAAGAGATTAAAGAGTCAGTTTCAGAGTTTTTTCAGAATTTACCAAGTGAAATATAATTTAATTACAGACAAAAATCTTGCAAAGAGTGTAGTTTCAAAAAATAATAATAATAAGAACCTAAAACAACAATTGAATTAAAGAAATTGCAAGTTTAGGTACAAGATAATAAAACGCCAATTTCATAGGTAAGGACCTAATACAAAATTAATACATAATATATAAATATAATATGAATGTCAGACTATCAAGAAATAGGTGGAGGAGAAACCAAACAGTGATTGCGAACTAGATTCTTAAATGCAAGTTTATTTTTTGCTCTTTGTATATTCCAGAGTCATATTGCCTGAAGAGTGACGGAGTTAGAGACAAAACCAGTACGGTGAAAAGGCGTTGAGAGAGGAAATCTGCTGTGCTGTCTGATTAAGATTACGATTATGGGAGCCACCTAGATATTGAAACCTTATTTCAAATATCCTGGAGCATATTCGATCATTAATGATAGAATAAAGTGTAGAGATGATCCTAAGATCCTATGGTCGTATTTAAGCAAGCCATAGATGAAGCGAATGCAGTTGTTAAGTAAGCGATCTACTTTATTGAGAAGTTCCCGAATAACGTCAGCATAACACACATCAGCATAATTAAGGATAGGGAGAATTAGTAGACTGTACCTACTAGGAGAATCTTCGTTGAGATAGGAAGGAAATGTGTGAGGTGGTAGAATGATCTTAAAATACCAATAACTTTCCGACTTATGCAGTCAACTTGGGGCCGCCACTCAATGTACTTACTATTACTATTTACGCATAGACCCAAATCCACAACATGAGGCAGGTACTACCGTAATGTGGGGGACGACGAGAATCCATCTAAACTTCCATACCTTCATTTCTTAATTTTCAACTCCTTCATGCCTTTTTTCCAAAAAAAATTAGCTTCATCATCATCAAAATCTGAGTCGTGAAAGCGTGACCGCATGACTACCATACGACCTTTCACATTTCATTCCAACATAGGTAGATGAGTAAAAATTTCAAAAAGCTACAACAAATATTATTTATTTCTTTCTTATCAAATACCCAAATTCTATTCAATGCAAAGAATACAGGCTACCGTTTTCGCGATAAAAGGTAGCCTATATTCTTTCCCAACGTCTAATCAATAATTTTATACAATGTTTCATCAAAATCGGTCCACTAGAGGTAGGAGGGTTTTAAGTTTATTCGTGACAAACATACAAAAATACAAATCTTTCCCTCTATGAGTTAGAGCAAATATTAAAACGCAAACATCTTCTTAGAATATAAATCAAATCTGTAGTCATTCCGTTATCTTATTTAAATTTCTAAAACCGAATGTAAAGTTGGAGCCATTTGAAACTTTAGAGAAGACTAGGTTTTGCTGAGATGCATTAGAATGTAGCTAGTGCAGTATCCAACTTAGTTACAAAGCTTATCTGGCGACAGTAAAAGAAGAGGAATGATAATTACCTAGGTAGGTAAATAGGGTGCAACTCAAAAAGTCAAATAGTTAAATGTTTCAATTTGGAGACTTTCAATTAGGTAGGATCAAAGTAAGTACCTATCTATGTAGAAAGTTTGGCGCGCCTTCAGATTTTCATTTTAAATATTTATTTATTTTCTATAGGTACTAATTTTGTGCAGTGAACGTGGTGTTTTAATTTCTTTAGTAAGTAGGTACACTAGTGTAGTGATTTTCACAACCAATCAGACGCAAACATGATCTCTGTTGTCATAAATTTCACGACAATCTACCCTACAATCCTTATCTTATGCAAACTTAAAGGAAAGTTAGATGTAGGGGTTTAAAAGTTCAAAGTAAGATTCTATTTTCTACACAAACGTTGATTGATGTTACTAAAACTTCTGTGCCCATAAAAAATATTAGTCCAAGATGAGAAATCAATAGGTTGTCATGGTCTGGTTTTTATCGCTGTTGGTCGCGGTCCTATGTTCTCTCTGTATTTTTATATATTACTGTAAGTATCCTTAGTTTTATTAATATATTCTTTTACTTTGAGCTCCTCTCCTTTATTCCATACAGTCCACTTTTACACCAGTTCGCTACATTTCGCTCCATGTTTAATTTTAATGAAGTAGTTAATGTTTTCTTGGTAATACCTTAGGTAAGTATTACCACGAAATCATTGTATTTAGGTAGCCAAAGTCAAGTGTGAGTATTTTCAACAATGAACTTAAATTGACCGGTGGATTGAGTAAAAATGGAGTCCACGCGGTTAAAAATGGAACACGTCTTTTTGTAGAACTCTGGTAAAATTCCTACTTCGTTCACTATGCACTGGATCTAAATGTCAAACTCAAAGACTTATACTTAATAGAGAAAAATTATCTGTTGCTATAAAAGGCTTGCGTTGAAATCCAATTAATGCTGCTATAAAACAAATGCATATCGCAGGAAGAATTCAATATGCATAACAATCTAAAAGCATCGTTTACTGAAAATGCAGGTGCGCGAACGTGCCTCGGCTCGATAAATAGGTGCGATTGGCATAAATCACCGGCGACGCATGCGCAAACGCCACAGCGCTCACTCAATTAACTACTGCGATTTCAATTAAAACGCCTCGCGCGATTTACAGCTTTTCTAATTTATGCACTTTTGCCGTTCGGCCGCCCCGCTCATTGGGCTGGGATGAGTTGCTGTTACATTACATTTAAATCTATCTATTTGCATTTATATAGGTATTATGTACGATTATTATGTAGGTAGTTACCTAGTTCGGATTACGTTTAGGTACCATAAAAACGTGATCAATTTTCTACACATACCTACCGAGCTACGTTGCAATGTATTGGAGTAACACGGACTGACATCAAAACACAACAGATTACACTTTACAGTAAAAAAAAAACATTGGGTCAATCATCAATCAATTTGGCCCTGTGATGCCGGCAGAGTAAAATAGCATCACCCCATATCCTCCAATGGGTGTCGTAGAAGGCGACTAATGGATCAGCAAAGGGGTATTGATCACCTTATACTCCGTCCACCAATCCGCATTGGGCAAGTGTGGTGGACGACTGCCTAAATTTCCTTAAAAAGGAGAGGCATTGTGTCCCAGCAGTGGGTCGATTTAAAAAGGCTGTTGTGATGAAAAAAAAAGCAACAAGGTTTTAATGAACTTTGTTTAGTGCTTTTAAATACCTATTCAAAAATGTGAAATAATCATTATTCTCATTAAATAGATTATTACTTGAGTACCTACTTATTAGAATTTATCATAATTTGTAGGTACCTAGCTAAAGAAAACTATAATAATAAGATATCTACCTAACATTGTGTTTAATGTATTGTTAGCTTTCTTCTTCACCTTATGTAGACCTTGGTACTTAGGTAGGTAGGTACCTACGTAGCTACTGTAAAAATAGATGATAGGTAGGTACGTAAATGAAATTACTCTTTTACTTCGAGTTTTACTGAAACACTAATTTAAATTATTACCTACCTACCTACGTTTTATCTTTACCCATAAACCTGTATATAAAACAGGCCTTCATTTCGCCAGTATTCCCACTATAATTCTATGTGCATAACAGCTCTGGAACGATTAAGGTCCCGACGCGCTCCGCCAATCATAATCATTAAGTGTTGAAGCAATTAGGTAAGTATCTGGTAGTTATCGGAAGCTACCGGTGGGTAAGTGGCCAGCTACTCGCCACGAGGGGCTGGTCGCTGCTTAGCATAAACGCTACCACGCCCACCAACGAGCAAATGTCACATGATCGACGTGGCTAATGCCCACAATAGTAGCGTGCTCAGTGCCACTTGGAGCTAATATTTGCATTAAATATGTTAAAGTAATTACGGTCTGCGAGTATGATTTTTTACTTAAATACAGCGTCGACGAAAAATAGTTACTTTTACCTATACTTAGCTACCCACTGTGCCTATATTATTTGGTTTTTTATATACAATTTTACGGGATTTTTATACACAATCGACGGGTTTTCCCACTAGCTCCATTCGATCTAATTTTTTGATTCTAGTGGCTGCTAGACTAAAATTATAGCATGTCAGAATTATTCTATTTCATTTAGTTTTTTATTTTATTATAGAATAAACTTTTAAACTCGATTTCTCTCCGAGCTTCGAAAGGCACGTTAAGCTGGTCGTCATGGCTGCTGTCAAAAGATAGCATTCATTACCAAGGACTGTTGGTGTTAGGCAGCCGGCCGGCCGTAAAAAAAATATTGCCAAAACCTTTAGCAGTGTTGTCGTTTAGTGTATCAAAACATACCTACTTGGCGACCCCAAAAAAAAATATGTATTCCTGTTGTCCTCCACTGGTGGACATCGGGAATATTTAAAAGAAATATTTTTCCCAATGTCCATTATTGGGGGAGTGGAGGACAACGGGAATGTAGGTACTAAATAAATTGGGCGCAGGTAGGAGATGAATAAACTCAGTTAATGGTTAATATCTACATAGGTTAAAACGCAACAAATCAAACTTTTCCTTTTAACGCGAAGTTAAAAGGAAAAGTTTGATTTATTGCATTTTAAATAGTGATGATTTAATTGATGATGGTATAACGGGCGATAAAAGTCTAACTGTGTTGATAGATCTGCTTCTCACATCAACTTATAAAACCATCCGTCAATGCGCATCGTAAAGAACGTGGGAATAATCACATAATTCAAATGACACCTGTACTTATCTCTAAGGCAGCATTTATTAAACCATGTAGGGTGTGATCTAATAATAGAGGATATCATGTATGTTTGATACATAGAACATAGGGTAATTCACTTCATAAACGCGTCAAACTTTCAATTAACTTAAAAACTTTTGTGATTGCTTTACGTGGGATGACACGTAATAAAACCATCAAACCTAGAATTAATATTTCGCGCGAATTTCGTATCTGTAATAAATTTCTACATTTACGCATGCATCGATAAACGGTCAGAGCCCGCCTGTTATTATGGCTCCTCAATTTAACAGCCTCTACGTGACTGTAATATTGACAAATAAACTTTAGCACACATAATACAGTGCACGCTCCAATATAAATGCCGGCACATCGTTCGTCTCGCTGCGAATGCTTCAAATAATCGGGTTGGTAACTGAGCTTTATGGTGTCGTAAACCAATAAAATAAAAGTTGGTAGCGCGAACAAGCCAATAGATAATGAACTTTTATGGTCAGTTTTACAATGGCCCCACCGTGATTGTAAGTGGCAAGTCGTAAATGGCAGTAGCTTACCTCCGCGCAACCACTCGATATTAGTGTCATATAATTCATTTAATAAAATACAGCAGCTATTTTAAATAATAATACGTAAAAAACAAAATTACTTAATAAATTTTATTACTCCTAGGGGATCGAACCCAGGATTCCTGGATTTGATATCAGTGGACGAACCACTGGATCTTAATTTTCACTAACGTATAATTTTTACTTAAATGAATAAAGAAATTTTGAGTTTAAGGTTGAGTTCACAGATGCATTTTTTATTATAAAAGGCCATCTGGCCGCCAACTTCGCCGGAGATTTTCGAAAAGACTTGCCTTGGTGGGTTCTCTAGGCTGTAGTGAAGTTTTCCTAGAGGATTTCCGGTCGACAGTTATCTCTTGCGAGCTTCGCTATCGTCTAATTTCAACAGGGTTCGACTGGAATGGAAGTCACATTACTGAGGATGCCTCTGAGGGACCACAGATGCGAAATCTTTAAACTGTTCTGTCTCTAGTGATTGTTAACTGTAAAACGGTTTATGTCAATCAATAGCTGTATTTTGATTTCTTATTTTTTCTATTTATATCATTGATTCGAGGTTTGGCTACACAAGGGCTTGACTTAGGTACTACTGTTCAGGAGTTAGAGTAAAGGCCTTATTTTCAGACAGTACCACCCGACTCTACCATCAGTCGACAGTCCAATTTCAAATCGTTGATTGTAGCTATAGTATAATTAAATTATGTAACTTTCTGAACATCCGCATAACTATGGTTGAATCTATTTCGTAGCACTCGTAAATTGGGGATGGCCGAGTAATCGAGTAATTTTATAGGGGTTAACTCGATAACGGTTTGGGGCTGGTTTATTGTATTTATAATAGCTCGTGTGCGCTTTAGTTTACAGCTTCAGAGTGTTCAAATCGTTATCGAGTGAAACTTGCACGAGTTATTGTGATAATTTCATATAAATACGAGTATGATTGTGTTCACTGTTAGGGATGTGATAAATAGATTTATCAAAACCTACTCACAATTCCTCCAAGTCACGTTACACCAACATCAACACAGAGGGAATATGAATATCTAGGTCTACATTAACATGATTTGATAAAAAAAAATATCGAAAGTTCAACTAGAGAAGTGATTTTATCTTATAGAAGATTATTATTATAACTTCATCATGTAGAAAGACGGTCAATTTTGGACATAGGTATGCCTCCCTCAAGTGTCTCGAAGCTGATTGGCCCTGCGGCTGTTCATGCCCTTACTGTGTCGGTCCATCTTATGAGGAGCTGAGAACTACCAACGCTACGTCTCTCAATACACAGTTTGTTATGGTGCTGTCGTGATTAAATTCCTTCTTACAATCCTGATCCATTCAAAAGAGGCAGGAAGAATCATCTTGCAGGATGGGTGGTGCAGGACTTTATCTCTCGCACTAGCTATATCTTCATTTGAACTCCACTTCTGCTCATCATGAGGTGGAATCTTCGGTGGAATGGAGTCTTTTGTTTTTTTTTTAATGTGTAGGGAGAAGGCGGACTTATTTTCAGAAGTTGATGGTACTAAATTCGCGTACTATCAGGCAAGCCTATTTATTAAGTACTCTACTTCTGTAAACTTCAAACACAAAGCACCTAAATTCGTATTCACTTAATTGATTGTATTTTATACCCCATTGTATAACTACAGTATAAGTGGTAACCGTTCACCAGACAAGGGAGGGAAATTGTATGCACTTTCAACCTGCATAGACAATGCAATTCGAATACAAGAAACGAGTTCACATCGGACACCTCGAGCCACGAACCTAGGACCAAACAGTACAGTTAAAAGAGTCACTGTCGTGTAGGAAGGCAGGCCGGGTCGGGTGCAAGATGCTATCTTGTGGCACGAACTATCCTTCAAAAACTGGACTGAAAAACCACCTTAATACCTAAGCAAAAAGGGCCAACTCCTGTTAGGTTGCCAACGTTCAAGGCAAGCAATTAAAGTGCTTTTCAGTCGGTTATAAAGTTTAAATTGCAATGGTATTCGAAAGTTTGAGATATTGGACTAGCTTCGTTTTAGAGAGCAAACGAAAACAGAAAAGACAAGCTAGAAATATATGGCCCCTTGTTTGCGTCACTTGTAAGGTATTCAAATAAAAAAGTATAAATCAGTTTTCTGTAAACGTATTTCATATTGTCACGTAAGAAATTTTACCTCTTTCAAATCATTGTGCATGTAAATATTTCAACTAGATATTTATTCTTCTTGAAGCTTTCGAATAACTGCTGAGTAAATATTTAGAAATAGCTAACTATCAAGTCTTCTATTTACCTAATGTAATCTAAGCCTAGACTTACAAAAGCTCGCAGGCAAATAAGAATCTTATGATAAACAAGCACAAAGTCTATTTTGGAAATATTTTGCAGGGAGCAATGATCTTATCTCGTGTGCACAATGAAGCCTATTTTGACAGAGTTGGTAAAGCTTTTTGCGATAAACATGATTGATGTTAAGAGCTTCACCCGTGTCCTTGTTATAATAACACGTCTTGTGAGACTCCATTTTTAAATAAATAACCGTAGGTACTTATTTACCTACAATTTATTTTTACTTTAGACAACATATTTTCACTTTACAACTGCTAAATGCGTAATAATAAATTCGCCAAGCCATTAGCTATTATTAAGTAATAGATAAATATTTGTTGTGAAAGAATGTAGGTAAGACGAATGCTTTTTCACAATATTTTTATTAGAATAAAAATCATTATTAATCTTAAATATTTCTTAGCATTAAGAATTTGGCCTATCTCGAAAATAGTTACCTATTCTACACTAAAATTCTACGGTAGATTTAAATATCAATGAAGTCTCTCAACACGTATTTTTACAAAAAGAACTCGGGAGAGTCTTCAAATAAAAATCATTGAAGAAAAGGTAAATGACAATAATATTTCTTGACACCAACGTCATATAGAATAGAAACGACTACAGCCGTAGTAATGACTATGTCCTCAATTTTAGTAATCATATTTTTTACATATTTTGTTTTACATGATGGTAGCTGTATTTATGATTTTTTTTATTAAACTCTTTTTTTTTTAGAAATGTTAAATATTTTATAGTTCGTTTGATGGTTAATTGAATCGCACGATAACGATATTTTAATGTCACGCTAATAAGTAGAGTAATAGAACATATTTTTGCAGCTATGTAAGTTTTTTTTTACTTTTACAGCGAAGCGATTATGCATTCAAAATTACATTTGTTGTGAAGCATTAGGTACAGATATTATGTATTAAGTTTTCAGATCGGATCCACTATAAGACTTTATTCCCACGAAATGTAAATAAAGGCAGATACGCCTTCCTACGTTCAACGATGTTTGACATTGAAAATTATCTTTAAAAGCCACAAATCCATTAAAATAGTCACTAATTTATGAACGTTAGGGACATGCTTTGTAAAATCGGAATAAATTTAGTTAGGTACCTAGGTATATAATATCCTACAATAAACTAGATTTTTCTAGTATTAAAAATATTTACGCGTTTGTAAACGCAAAAATAAAATTATTCCATAATAAACTAGGTAGGTACTTTATTATCGATGTCAAACTTTTTAGAAAAAGGAATACGTAGTTAAAACCGATAAAATATAAGCGATACCTATTAAACCATAATTGGATTAGCAAATATTAGTAAATCAGTCTTTGAATATTCATAAATTTATATACAAGGAATACGTGTTAATAGAGATGCCTAATTGGTGCTGTTTATTATGCAAATAGCTACCTGTGTATCTAATTTGATATTTAAAGATAAAAAGAAATAATAGAAAATATAGTATATTATGTTATCCACTTGTTTTCAATACAGGGCTTTAAAATTTTATAAAATTGACAAACAAATTTAATGTTCTCTTAAAATTCTTTTTTCACACATAAAATAGTAGATAATAGAAATACATAATTTTTAGTCTTTAATGTAACTTAATATCAAAAATCTTTTTGGAATACACAAACAGATACTCAGGGACTGCTATGTACAATTTCATGAAGGCGGCAATGTAGGTAGATACCTTTAAACTCGTGGTAGAAGATCAGACCAATATAGAAGATACTGTTGCCTTTTTTGTGGGTAAGTACTGACCTAATTCCAAGCTGTATTTATATACTTATGTAGGTATATTAAGATAAACGAATGCTTGACTATTTAAGTTTAAAATGTAAACTATATTTTCGTAAAAAAATATTCAATCTTAATATTATATTTACATAATATTAACAATTGCTTTCTTAGACGATTGATGACAGGGTCCATCGAATTTTTTCAAAGGGCTAGGCAGAGATGACATGGAGTCTCTGCAATAAAATACGCTCCTCTCTTAACTCTCGTACACCTACAGCGAATCTCTCTTTTTTCCTAATAATTTATTATTTATAATATGTGTATAATGTGTCGAAAGAGAAGTTGTCTTTTTAGCCGTTAATCTTTTAAACATATCGTAGCGGTGCAACGCACCGGTACATACATGGTGCCGGAGGTTTCCGAGACCGGCCCGCGAGTACATAATGATATATAGCCGAGCCGACCTCCCGTCGCCCGCGCAACTCACCACACTTCTTTTATTACAAAACAGGTTCCAGAAGCCTTATAAAATTGCAATATTTTAATAAGAAACCGCCGCTGAATATCAATTAATTTAAATAAAAATAAAAACGTCAACGCATTGATTAATCGATCATGCATTATTCAATTTTTCGTCTAATTGACTTGAAAACCCGACGTGTTGTACATGGCACAGCACCCGTAATAATGTAATAAGCGCGATTATATGAAAATTATCCTCCGGCGATACGAACTACGGCATTACCTATATGGATATTTCTGGCCCCAGGGCGCGTATTCAGTCGAAAACTAGCCGCAGAAAACTAATGTAAATTGCAAGCTAGGTTTTGTGAACGACAAAAACAGTTGAATTGAGTTAATGCGTTATTAAATTGATTTACGGTGGTGATCTTTAATGAAAAGCAGGTAAAATTGGTATTGAAAAAGCGTAATGAGGACACGGAAAGTTATAACATATTCTGCTTCGTAGCGCAGTACTGAAAGAAGTAAATTATCAGTGAATACATTGAGTTTTTATTTCAGCATCTGCTTCGTCAACCTATATTTTAATTAAGTACGTAACAAACATTGCAAGGGAGTGTTTGTTGTTCATAATTGAAACTTTTTATTAGTTACTGTGCTCATTATTTTCTATTCGGTGGAAGCGAAGTTGAATAAATGAGTTAATAGCGGGCTTGCATCTTTTAATTACGAGCTAAATAATGCACGGTTTAATTGCCATTTATGTGTAAGTACCTAACTGCGTAATTAAATGTCACTGTCGTAAAAATAATACGGCATAAAGTCGTGGTGCCGCTCAACCTTAAATATTCTCTTAAAATATTTTAAGGAAACTGCACCTTAAAATATTAGGTCGAAATTCGAAAATAATATCATTATCCTCAAAATTAGAATAAAACGTTCACCCGCCTTTGCTAAGAACTCAATCGGATGAAGATGTCTAAAAATTCGTAACCATGGATACAGGGTACACTCACGTCGAACTGACCAATAATTTTTCGTGTCTGCTAAATAATTATCTGTTATCATCGTATTGGGCAGGCTATAGCAAAACATGGCCGACGAGTAGCGACAGCACAGAAATCGTGGTAGCAGTTTTATTAATCAAAGGTATTTTTGAGTTTTCAATAATTTTGTCGCATCTTCTTATAAATGTACCTAAATAAATTATTATAGTAGTTTAACTGGATAAATATTTTTCTAATGAGTAGGTAACTCGCTATCTATTTACCTAAATAGCGATCATTAAAAAAATCTCTTTTCACACATGCCTACCTATTTATTCAAATTCCAAAAATGTGGTTTATATACCTATAAGACAATGTTAATCTGTAAGACTAAGAAATAAGTCTAGTTCTTCTCTTCTACCTAAATGACATTTGGAAAATTTCCGGTATCTACTTAGGTAGGTAACATCAATTCAAAATCATGCAATTTTTTTGGTTATCTGCTCAAAATATTTTTAAATTATTAAAAAACTTATATATACGAGCGTTCATAGAACAGCTAGGAAGGCAGTACCTCATAGCTTTTCAAGTAATAAAGCAGAACTTTATACATACATTTACTACCTATGTGAGGAGATTTATTGAGTGGGTCTCTACCGATGTATTCGACACGGTTCCGTTGCTTATCTAACTGATAGATAAGAAATTTAATTACGTGTGACTTACGATGAAGATGAACTTGTAACTGGTTACTGTACCCATTATTAAGGTTGTATTACAATAGAAGAGAAAATATGTTTGGATTATTATAACTTTTCTATTTATTTGTTTATTCTTTAATTTACTTACAATTTAATAACACGCAAATCGTAGATATCTAAAATATCAGGAATCAATTAAGTTTCTACCTACCTAAATATTTAGTTAGGTAAGTATATCAAACAAAAAGAATTTGGCGGATGGCGATAGCCCCAAACAGGTCACCACATTATCTATCAAAAATACAATACAATAACGTATAAATCAGATACTACCATATTACCTATTCTATTTGGCTGTGCAGTTTTGGATTTTTTAAATGTATTTGTGGCGAATGAGTTGAAATACGTTTATATTTTTTTATAATGCTTTTTTGTGTTGCTAAGTAACAAACATTATTATTTTGTTGTTGAATAAGTAATCTTGAAACTACAACGCATTAAACGACAATCCTATTGATCTAAGTCGCCGTTTTTATCTGTAACATTGTGACAACCTTATGGAAAGTCCAATATATATTTTTTCCACAAAAAAATACTTAACTATGTTTGTTACTTAGGAACATAAACCAGCACTATAAAGTATAAAAAAGTATTAACATAATATGCCTAATTCGCCGCAATATTGACAAATCCTATCAAAGCAGGAAATTATGACAAGAGCACGTAAGTACCTACCTCTAGTGCTCTTTAAATTATTACGAGATCTCAGAATCATTAGGAATTAATCGAATCTACTAAATATGTATGTGCTTGACTCCATACATTGTAACATAGTTTACTTCTTGCATTGGTGGTTTATTCAAATGAAGTCTGTTTACAATAATGGTTTCATGTTCCCTAGTTTTTCTGACAAGAATTAATCGATTAACAACTAGGTATAATATTTAGCAAAAACCCGCCCCTGATACTCTGTACTAGCCGCTTATTTGTACCTGTGCATCTTTTGCCATAAGTAGATGTTGCTTATCTATGCTGAACACTATTCGAATGTTTTTCCACATTCGCGCCTCCAGTTGTAAGATTTAAATCCCAATTTAAAGAGTTAGCACGTACGCATACTGCTATCCAACATTTCTCAACATGAATAACTGAACAGAATAGGTAGGCAGGCATCCGAGCTATGTTTTTGTGCTGACGGTACATCGTGCGCGGAATTCAGTTTTTAGCGGCAGTTTGACTCTTTAGCGACCATATACGGCGACGGAGATGAGGCAAACTATAGTCTGACCAATTAATAGTTCCCATGCGCCGTTGGGTAAGTTAATTAAGTCATTATGCATGCTTACGAAAAATTAATAAGACTCCTTAATGTCAAATGCTTTCATTAATACGAAACTACTACCTAGTTAGCATCTGAGCTAATTAATTGTTAAAAACATTTAACAAAAGTCGTTTTGGAAAATGATGAGGTGAAAATGTGTTAGGTTATCGAGTGGGCAATAACTCTATAGACAGGTGCAATGTAATGATAGATGACGAAATGACGAGCAGGAGACGGGCGAGACATCAAAGTGGCCGCGAGCCAGGCTAGTAAATTGAAACATTGTATAATGCCCACACCGTACAAGTCCGACGAAGGCGAGTTCGAAAATGGCGTCACGAGTCTGGTGACGAGTGAGTTTTTCGCGTCCGTCTCCGCTCGATAAATAATGGTGCCGCAGGCTTTGACAAAAACTCACCTAGTCTTGTCCGGCGGGCCGCGGCGCGCGCTCCCTCCTCGATCTCTCCTCGCCTCCCGCTCGCACCGTGCTCGCTGCTTTTTCTGCCCATTCCTCGGCGCCAGCGCAATCGCAAACCGCTCACTTCCATCAAACGTTATCCTAACTATTTACACGGCTACCACCTAAATAATAACTACTTATATTTATGGCAATTTGTTTAACTTCACCGACTATTAAAACTGCAGGAACACGATCACGTTTACACTATACTTATGCGAGAGTATTGAAGGATTAGATGGCGCGGAAGGTTATTTGTTTCACACACGAGTCCGATATTACAATAGCGGATAATTAATTTAACTTACGACTCTTTATTACTTAGCTTTATGGGTACGAGACCGAGTCTCTTTGGTAGGCATATTAAATTTGTACAATACAGTTCGTCTCGCCGAAGCCGGCACCGCTGAGCCGGCTGCTGCGGGCGCACGTAACGTAAAACGCACTACGATACACCTACACTATGTTACACGGAAGAGATTCCTACAAATTGCACTGGTTTCCGAACGCCTTCGACGATATCGAATTAAAATATCAAAATAATATAAATCAACAAATAAAACAAAACCCGAAACACAAAAATAATACGACCCGTTTCTAGTCTAGCATTTAACAGTTTATTGTTCATTCAATCGAAAACATTGTGTCTAGTTAAAAAATTAATTTAAAAATAATCACAACAACCGAACAACACTTAAATAACGAAAATAATTACAAACAATTTACAAACACAAAGCTAGATTGTTCGGCGAACTGCGATCGTATCACTGAGCCTAGTGCTCGGGGTGGCCCTGCGCGGCCGCCGCCGCCGCCGCCGCCGCGGCTTTCTGCGCTTGCGCCTGTTTCTCCTGCTCGTTCAACTCCTTGATAGCTTGTATCTCTTTCTTTAATTTCATCCTTCGATTCTGGAACCATATTTTGATTTGTCTCTCCGTGAGACACAACGCATGCGCCATCTCGATGCGTCTCCTCCGCGTGAGGTAATGATTCGTGTGGAACTCTTTCTCTAACTCTAGCGTTTGATATCTTGTGTACGTTTGTCGTCCCCGTCTTCTGAGGCCGTTCGCTCCTGAAACAAAAGAAGACACATGTTAAATTTGAGAGGTTATCGACCGCCAGTGAGCTGTTTCGAGTGGGCACTTCAAAAGTATCGGGAGTTGCGTATCGGCGCGCAGCGTTTGAATGGTGAATGGGAACAGTTGTCTCGCGTGGCTTAGCTCAAGTGACGTTACAATTGGCGTTGACGACAGCTTCATTTCGTTCAAACGTCGATGTTGATGTATGGCCTACGGTCGGTCCTTTGCACAGACCGCTCAATACCGGCCAGCTTGATTAAGAAACATAAGCAAGCAGAATCGCATACGAATTTGTTGCATGTTAATCAGATAGCATCTCGAGTTATGTCGTACTTAATTAAGGGACAGGAGCTATATTTTATGCGGTCACCACCGGCATTGATTTTGTACGTGTAAAATGGGCGCGCTGTGTGTAAAAATTCCATATAAGCATTAATGAATCTGGTCCACCTCTCTTTTGAATCCTTTTGAATTGGTTACCAAGAACTCGATCCGCGACCTGATAACTGAAAGGCTAACAGCCGCTACTCGCGAAAATTCAACCGGCGCTACTAGGGTTGCCTGAGCATGATTTTTCTTGGATATATTTTCTTACAAAATTATCTTGGCGATGAAATAGCAACAATACTTTGAATAAAAAACTAATTAATGGTTGTTTTTTGTCTGTTCTTACAGTGTTTGTAGATAATATTTATTATAAAAAATAAATTATATTTTAATTTCATTACGTGTTTCAAAAGTTCGATGTTTCGTTTATACTATATATTTTATGAATAGATATAAAAAGTTGATTGAAACGGTTATTATGTTTTAAGTTTTTCATATTGTCTGGCACATTTTTCTGATATTGTGTATAATTTCAAACTAATATCATACTCCTTCTTTCTCCCCGCTCCCAATTTATTTGGGTTCGGAGCAGTATTATGGTCTTGATGTCGACAATAAGTACTGCTACTAAAGGTTCTTAAATTAGATAGATTATTACGTCCGACCACCTGCCTGACACCAACCCTCTTTTCAAAATAATTTTGCTTTTGTGTCGAATCTTGAAGGTCCAGAGGGTAAAAGATCATAATAAACATCTAATATAAAATTGTGTAGAGATTTGGAAATATCTATATTTCATCGATGTGAAGTTTAACTGTATATACCTACCTTTTTTTTATCGGAGTGGAACCCGATTACGTATGATACCCTAAACCGCTGGCTAGTGGACCAGCGGACCGTTGGCTAGACGTGGGCCTGTGCAGGGGTCGCCCAGCACCTAATCACCACGGCACTGCTAAACCACTCCGGTTTCCCCCATGCCCTACTGGAGATGACCCAGGGTTTGCCGAAGCATTTCACCGAGTCACATAACTGTATATACCCACCCACCTACTATTTACTTACAATATCTGTATTTTATTTAATATAATTCGGCAGCCCTATATTGACCCGCGGCACTGGTTATGTGGCGAGCCTCATCGCATGCCGCGGAGTTGCGTGGTCTTTAATGTATAGCATTTCGAACGCACGCCGAATGCTTTTTTTGGTAACCAAAAAATACGCCTTCAATAAGTACCTATACCGTACACATGAATTTAAAATACGTTAAAGAAATTACTTTGTAATTTTTTTTCAGCTACATTTTTGTTGGATTTGATGAGTGGGCCAAATTATTTACAGCATAACTGCCAATGTTTAATAATAAAAATTTACCAATATTGTTGTAAATAAATTAAGCTAATTTTCATAAGTGTGCTAATTAATAAATGTTATGTGTTGTGTTGTAAGGATTATTCTCAACAAAAATTTTAATCGAAATATTTGATAAAAAGACATATTGAAATAAGTATTAATAAATTGAAATGACAAAATAAATTAAAATCCTCATGACATTGGACAAGTTCTTTCACGAAAGGTTTCGAAATTAAATAAAATTTAATGTGTAAATTTTTTTAAACAATAACTATATTTCAAAAAACAATCTTTCACCTATCATCATCATCGTCATAACAGCCTTTATAATTCGATTCTCACTGCTGGGACACAAGGCCTCTACTTGTCAACGAAGGAGCTTTAGGCCAGTAGTCCACCAAGCTTGCCCAAGGCGGATTGCTGGACGGAGTATAAGGTGATCAAAATATCCCTTTGCTGATCCATTAGTCACCTTCTACGACACCTATTGGAGGATATGGGGTTATGCTATTCTATTCTGCCGGCATCACGTGCCTAACTTTCTCTTAACCCAATTTATTTGTAGTGAATTAAAGAGCGTAGATAGGTAATATACCCTTTAATCATTATATTCATTAATCATAACAATTAGCAAAACTGTAATTCTGCATTCCTTTTTTTAATATCTACGTCAATAAAACTTGTGATTGAATTAGAGAAACTTTGTAATGCATGGGCTGTGTAATTCTAACGTCAAATGATATGATGCAAAGTTTGCTTATACATAAATAAATAATTCTTTAACGATTTTAATTGAAAGATTAGACTGCATATTTCCACTCCTGCTCGTCCTTTTATCGTCCCATCCTCATGTTAAAATTAAATCATCCACTCAAACGCACTTGATGAACACATTGCCTCCACAAAGCGGCCCGACTAAAATAAAACAGCAAAAATCGGAACCAAGACAGTTGCACACACAGGGTTACCAGCCCATTTAATGCCTTCATTATCCCCACCGAGATTGGTTTTAAGTCTTCACTTAGATAAGCATGACAGCCGTAAATCAGCATATACTCTGTTATGATTGAGAATAAAAAAGAGGAAAGATAAAACTGGTTGTTTTTGTATTTAATTGGTTTGAGTCATTAAGTATGCATTGCATCAGAAATGATAAAAAAGTATTAGGATTTGTTGCTTAATTTAAAGTCGATTTGTGTGTTATTTTATTTATGAATATAGATAAAAAAATATTTAAACAACCCGAAATTTATACTTATGTTTTAATTTAGACTTTGGTTAATATATTATCCTGTTATTTCGAGAAAAACCGACGTGTCAACGATTTATTTCGATATTGAGTAAATTTATAGTAGGCAAAATGGTATGTGCGGTTTAAAGCAGTCATCTTGAAAAATTGTCGAACATTGTCAGAGAGCGTGTTCCGGTTTTTAACCGACTCCAAAAAAAGAGGAAGTTCTCAATTCGACTGTATGTTTTTCATGTGTCTTACCTCATAACTGTTTACTGGGTGCACCGATTTTGATAGTACTTTTAACGATTGGAAGCTGGTGCTTGATATGTGGTCCCATTTAAATTGGATTAATATTTAGGAGGACCGACCTCAAAAAATATTTAAATTATTAAAATATAAAAAAAATATTTCTTTGATTTTAGTTTTGAAGACGGTCTTTATACAGCTACAAAATATGAGAAATGACCCGCCACAGGCTGAAACTATCTATCCTATGTCCTAAGTTGGAATTAATCCAGCAAAATAAAAAATAATCAACAAATGCGGTTAAGTAATTTTGATTATCATCGACTTACGTGATGTTTATAATAGGTATACAATATCATTTAACATTAACAACTTCAAACTATTACTTAGATCTCATCAACATACAACAGATACGAACCAAAATGTATGAAAGAGCTGATATATTTTTCGATTTCAGAGTTGCTTCAGTAGTAAAAGTTAGTCGTGTTGGTGAGACCTTCAAAGGGTTTGAAGGTTGTTGGTGTTTTACGAATAAACCCTGTACCTATATAGACAAGGCAGAAGTTTTGGCCTTCATCTCACCTTATGTTAGGTGATGATATTAAGGTCAAAGGTGGTAGAAAGGTGGTGAAAGCTAGTCTGAACCCTGGAATGGTGATCTTATTATTAATCTAATCATGCAGTCAAAAATATGGTTACCGTGACACACTTTATAATAAGAGTCAATTCAAAATTTCATTCCACTTTCATTATGCGAACAGTGAAGGAGTGGAATTCTTTGCCTTGGTCTGTTTTCCGAATCAGTATAATACATATTTAAGGCCAGAGTGAACAGGCATCTTCTAGGCGAGCGTGTACCACATTAGGATTCATCATCGCTTTCCATCAGGCGTGATTGTAGTCAAACGCCCAGCCAATTATACCTACCTACATAAAAAATGGTAGTAGCTAGACAGGGGGACTTGAAACACATGATGCCTAATATGTTTTGATAAAAAAAATCGCATTATTCAATAAAAATATTCTAACTCAAGTTTTATAGAAATTTCTCTAAAAGTCCGGAACACACCTGTAAAGCCCCTGGCACACCGGGCCTACTTATTACCCTCTCCGCCGTAATTTAAATTACCCATGGGAGCTTAAGTGCAACCTTTTTAATTATTAACAAAAATTCTTCGGTCCCGACTAGTGGTTAATTGAGTGATACTAATTGCTAAAGCCAAGAGAGCCTTCGTATAAATACTGGGGGACCTTCTTTCTACTGTGTTGTTTAGATTAGGCCTTAGTTGTATTTATGTTGATTACTCGTGAAGTGAGTTAAAGCACTTAATCTAATTGAGGGAATACGTCCTGAATAATAGAAGGCAGTTCTTTAGGTTTTACTGAAAATTGCCTTTTAAAGGATTTGTGAATTCAATAGAATTAAAACAGACGACTTTTTGTGTCGTTACAATCATAAAGTTAACTGGACGAGGATTTTATTTAGTTTACACACTTTATTTATATTATAATATCATTGGTTTCATCAACAGCTCGTATAATGTTCCTAAACCCACCGAGGGGCTCGAGCCTACCCCACATTAGGGGCGATAAGACCTTAGTCAACCACGCTGGCCAAGTGCGGGTTGGTCGACATCATTAGTTTACGAAAACTATGAATTTATGAGGCAGCGGTACCACTCCGGCATGAGGGTGTCAAATTCTTCTTTTTTATTTTAAATAATATTCTATTTTGATGATGCATTCGTAGGTATGTAGATATCTGTGGTATCTAGCCTACGTTTTACACAACAGCACCCAACATTGGTTTCAAACCTGAAAGTTTTCAAGAAGGTATATTTTTTTTTCAATTATTTATGTAGGTAGTTTATATGGTTTATGTACCTAATCATTCATAAAATTAAGCAACACGTAGATTGAGAAACATATAAGACAATGGTAAATAAAAAATATTGATTCTTAAAAATATTTTTCCTAAAAGATATTCATGAAATTGTATTCTACCAATATAGGTACCGTCCCGCAGACCTGAATGAAACTAAAAGAGGTTACATGAACACAAAAAAGAATTAGTTCTCGTTGCACAGCAACGTCTTTTAACGTTCGTTACTCAGCTGTCAAACATTGCAGTAGACCAATAAAAAAACTGAATTTATTATGAGACATAACTCATTACTACACAAACGCCCAACAAAAATGTCCCGACACACATGCCGCCAATTAGGTCTACAATTTCAGTGTCAATTTACGCCTTGTAAATTTACCTCAAAATCTTGAGTGCGCCATAAAGGCAATAAACATGACAGAAATGGCTTCATTAAGAACAGAGGCGGGGTTTGTGGTGTCGCAAAAAATGCGTGTAGTGTGACCCGGGCCTTAATAGGTATATAATGACACCAGTTTCCGTACAGAACTGTGAAATGTCATCTGCGTATACGCACTTCGGTTTCCTTAGGGCGTGTCAGGACTTGGCTTCCGTTAAAGATGAAAAAGATATGCGGACTTTAATGTCTATTGATATGTGATATCGTTGTATCTTAATAGCTTATAAACGATTTGTGTTGTCGGATAGTAAATCAAAAATACTGGCAATTTTCTTCAGTTGATGTGTTTTGTATGGTAACGTATTTAGTAGTGTATTGAAAGGACGAACTAGTAACTCAAAATTGAAGCGCTCATCATTGAGAAACATACCTAACTTGCCTTTACAAAAGACCTCACTTAACATGTTTTTCGTAGTATTGTTTATGTCAATAAGGTTTCCTGGTTTTTTTTTTTTCAAAAAAATGACTCCCTTCAACCTGATGCACAGCGATACCTCCAAAGTTCAAGGCAAAGATAGCTAGTGCGAGAGAAAAACTTATATAGGAGCATCTTCACACCTTTTTAAATTACCCAGAGTTAGAGCTGTATGGAGTATAACGTGGTAGTAGAGTTTGTAGCGTGAGAGAGTTTGCCAGCGAACAGGGTCCAAACCAAATCGTTATCGTTAAACGATAAAAATTTGGTTTTGGTAAAAACGTTGTAAGTAGCGCGATCGTATGTTTTACATCATGTTTGGAATCCTGACTGAGCAAAAGTCGCTCTTACAAGTGCCACCAGTCTGGCGCTCTCTTTCTATTACGACCTTGCTGAGGCTGTAGATGACAGTAAGGCTCCCTCGTGTGAGATACCTATCGAAAAGAAAATTCCCACGAGAACTTCGCCTTACAGCCCAAAGGCCAAACTCCTCATTTTCTTAAAAACCTGCGGTGACCCTGTAAAAACCATCAGTAAGTCATTGTACAGAATACGCATTGCCGTAGTAAAATAATGTTATTCTAAAAAAACATGTGGCCGGATAGCAATTATCGCAATAAATGACCACGACTCTGAACCTTTGAATCACGAAAACAACCACAAATTTTAGTGGCTACAAAACGACGAAAACGCAAAAGCAATTCCAACCGTGAAAATTGACTTGGGAAAAAAATAAGACGCCAACTTCGCAAACCGTTACTCCTAAAATTCTTACGCACAAGTGTCACCAACCCGTTGGTGACACGTGTTGTAAACAAAAGAAGGTGCCCCTCCCGACGACAAAGGATTGCGTAACTTATATTAGTCAAGAATTCAGGACAAAGATCTATAGCTTGTAAACCGCCCTTAAATCTCAATGGTCCCGCAATTGCGGGGGACATTCGAAACAACTGCTGTTTTGCTCCAAACGCTTTAATTGTTACTAATTCGTAAAACTTTTCCATGTGATTTACAACTGTTGTTTTAGTATCGGCCGCTTTGGTTTTTTTTGAGGATGCGGCGAAGGAAACGCCTGTTGACACTCATAAATCGTTTCTAACGACACGTTGATGCTTTTAAATTCTGTCTACTCGTGTGCTTGCACGTTAACAGACTGTAGGATTGTATTAAAGTTGTTCCTTAAAGCTCTGTTTGAAAAAACATGTTTCCAATTTAATTATATTACAGTTGGTACTCGCATAGACATTATTAAATTTTGTTAAAACTTTCATTTGCCGTGATTTGAAATGTTTGTAAATGTAGATATCTATTTGTGCATATGCATATCACTATCCAGGGTAGAGTGAAGGGTTCAAGGTCCAGGGGCTGCCCTCTGCGATGGACTGACCAAATAAATGACTTTTAGCTAGGGGTTGCCCCAAATGCATCAGATGAGAGAGATGCCGGAATGCGATAGTACCGATGACCACGAGTTACTCTGCCAGAGTCACGCCAGAGTAAACGATCAAGAAGAAGATTTGTGCATATATTGTCGCAGCCAGATGTAGATCTTACATATTAGCATAGTAATTATACACAGCTTAAAGCGTTTAGTCCTATCTTATGACCTTAGGCTTAATTCCGGATACTGAAAAAATAAGGCAGAGGATGGAACACTTTGCACACAGCTGTTAAAATAAGTTAGCCTTAAGTTATTATAATATTGTACCAACTTGATTGTGATGGAGAATAAATCTTTATTATTATTATTATTACTTTGACTGCATTCTTCCTGTAAGTTGTCTATTGCAAATTTAGTTTTCCTACAGTCATAAATGAAACCGACGAAAATGCGTTTAATCTACCAACCGATTCTGATTTAATTCTCTCCGGTACCTCGAACATCTTCATTACTACAACCTTAAGAAATTCATAGGTTGTTTAAATTCTCCACTAGTGGTTCTTCTCTAAAACTAAACGAACCCAAGTTTCTCGTCTCCCTCCTCTCTTCAGGTAACAGTATATGCCATCCATAGTTACCAGCAGTCCACTACAAAAATAATACACTGTTTGAAGCTTATTTCGACAGCTAAGTAGATGCACTTTAAACGTCCGCCCTCGACAAGATATTGACCCTGTTGTATATACTTAAGTATTAATATACCCTGGATCTTCAGGTCTCCTATTCTAGCGTAGGCAGACTTGTCACTAAGTGATTCGTCTGCGCATATTTCGAGGAAGGGCACCATTAAAACGGATCACGTCGCTACCCACGCGCACAATTTTCTTCGATAAAATTATGTAAAATAGATATTTGCGCGTTGTGTCTAATGAGCCGTATTAAGATAAGAGACAGTATGCAACATGCTGGGCCAGCCAATGAATGCGTCTGCATCTTGTCCAGACTTCGATATAATGGGGATGTTGCATCTATAAATTAATTTAATTACAGCTACGTACTCAATTATTATGAATAATCTATTATAAAATTATGCCATCCGTTCTACGCGACATAAAAACCGGTGAATCCATGCATTAAGTAAGTATAGACACACATGGATGTTGATACTTATCATCACAATAGTTCACTGTTTAAAATAATTATTTGTGTACATAAATAAAAATAAATATCTATCCAGAAACAGGCACCTACAAAGACTCGAGATACCAGAATGGATTAAGGACCCATAAGGTTTATATTCACTCGACATAAGAACCCTATTTCCATGGCATACATGTATACAAAACCCATATTTATCCTCTATAATTACACGGTTTCATGTCGTGTTTGCGGGATTATCTTGCAGAGTTCAATAAATACAGTTTAATTTAAGATATTAGACGATATTTAAGAGCAAAGCATAATTATTTATTACTCAGTATTTTCCAATTAAACCACAAAAGTAATGAACGTGAAGAGTTGTAATATGTATAAACCATCCAACGTAAAAGTTATGTACAAAAAATGCATGTTCAATACATAACGAACGACCTTATAATTTGACGCATTATCTCGACCCGCGTTTTTTGTTGCCGAAAAATTATCATCTCATTTCCCGCGCGATTGCAACGGCCAGTAATGGCCTCACAGAATTTCCCCTCATCACATATTCGCGTAATGTATAATAAGTCAAATTGGTAACTCGAATCGCAAATTACCAAATTGCGCGCACAAACGGGATCTCCGAATTTCTTTTACCACATACAGGATGGTTGTGTGTGTACGCCCATCGACCTGGGTGGTCCTTCCAGTCAGTCTGTACATAAGCGGCTTGTAGTTGCTCGCTCTTATATCTGCTCTATATAAAATAAGAGCACTAAAATTACGGTATCAATGTGTGCTTTAATTAAACTCCTAATAGAGTCAGCATGCGCAGAGGTGGTTTACATTTCAAATTGGTACCAGAATATGCAATTTAATTTCAGAAAATTATTACACCTTATCATAGGTGTATATTTCTTAGAAAATAATTACAAATGTATATATGATTATTTTTATATTTATAGTATAATTATCCATAATTTTAGAATGCAAGAAAATTATTATCTATCAGTATATGTAACAATATGTATTCTTACTCGTACCTACCTTAATAATAGTAACTATTAATGAACTGAATCCTAGATCTAAGCCTCTTTTTATTTATATTTAAAGTTTTGACAGTTGGTGGTCATATGGTTTTAGGAGATTACATTTAGAAATCGGATGTGACGACCGGTTCATCTGTCCAGAGAGACGTTCTGTTCTGTCCTGTATACCTTTATATTTACTAAGTAGCTGCAATGGACATAATAATACCTTCCTACATGAAGTCTTTTATAAATACTATTTTGAATAAAGTTGATATCCTAAACATAAAACAACGGAAGTTGTTGAGAATAAATTGTTTTAAAAGTATGGAACTACCATACAATACATTAAATAACCGACAGTTACTCCAACTAATCCTGTAATTTTAATAGAAGCAAGAGCCGCGGACTGGCTCCCAATCAGTCCACTAGATGTGTATCGACTTAAGTCTTGCTTGTTATCTCAAAAGCACAATATGAATAATACATCAGTGGCCACTGCAGTACACGATCTCTCTTAAATTGGCAAAGCTTAATTGACTGAAAGGTTCAAAATGAAACACGAACCACGCTAGCGGTTTCTTCGGTCGGTTTTTGCAGACCATACCTCGCGGACTATGTAACGGAATCAATTTAACATGTTAAATATGATTGCTTATGGGTAATGGGATAAATTTAACTATTCACTACTTTGAATCTTTGTCTTCAGGAGCAGAAGGAATTTAATTTTAAGTCGTAAAATATGCATATCTATCTGTCCTGCGTATTCAAAGAATGGCTTGAAAAGATTGCTTTTTTCGATAACGGCTTATTGTGCAATAATTTATTTATGTGCACTTATAGCTAATAGTGCATTCATGTGAAATATACGTATAATATAATGTAGTCCATGCTAAGAATAGTCCTAGCATGGACTACATTATATATTAGTCCTTAGACTGTACATAGAATTATTTTCACTAAACTTCCATGTAAAAAAGATATATCAGTAACTTTTCATAGGTTCTTCTTCCGCTTAAATATTTTACTATCTTAAAAGATAAGTTTTATTTAATTTTAAAGAAAATAATTTAACATGTTGGCTTTTGAGAGTTAGTAATTTTGTAACATATTCTTTTTACAAAACAAGGCTGTTTTTTTTTAAATTATTATTATAGAGATATTCAAATAATAATACACCACATCTACAATCAATATGGCACGAAAGTGCCCAGGAAAGAATAGGATTTAAAATCATAAAGACATGAAAATTAAGTATCTTTCGGCGCATCAAAACTGAGCTTAAGTATATAAACATAAAATATATTGATATCGTAAAAAGCCAATTAAAAACCAGCAGCAACTTTGCGTATATGTATGAAAAATTCAAAATTAAACAATATAATTAAGCTACTCCGCCAAGTCGATCTGGCCCAATCGGTAAGTTGGAAATTCCCTGTATATTTTTAATATAACGTGAAGATGCTATTAAAGTAATTGCGGTGCCATGAAAAATGACGCATTGAAAAACAGGCGTACTACACAGAAAATTATCATTTTTGCACAGCGAAATGGCTCTCAAACCTGGTTCCTTTTCTGGTTTGCCCCTAGACGATAATTTCGAGTGACTCTGTTAATGCAAATTACTAAATGATTGTCGACATGATTGGCATTGCTCGACGTCGCAGTGTCGAAACTGAGGGACTGGTTTTTATCGAAACTTGAATAATCGCCCTTATAATTTCATCCATGATGAAATGCACTGCTGTAAATTTATAAAGCTCTTGCAATAAACCGCATCAATGGAAGGTAAATAAATGGACCCCAGAAAAATAGTTGAACCCTTTGTCCGCAACTTTTAGTTATATTGGGCCGATATTAACCCATAGATCAGGGTTAGATGTAATAAAAATTGAACGTCCCTAGTGGATTAGGACAAACCTTGACGTATGTGACACGCGGAAGCCTCGGACTCCATCTTACCCAGGGGAGACACGGGGGGCTATTTTAAAATCAATTTTAGGATGCACTTAAAACACTTATGTGTTGGCGAGACATGCTCGGCGTTCAGAGCAGGCGCGGCGTCCATTAACATGATGAATACATCAGCTGTTACTTAAAATTAATAGCCTCATAAATCAATAACCGTCTGATATTAAATACGAGGTCATGTAGCGAATAATTCGTACAATACTCGAACGACATGTCTATTTCAGGGAATTGTGCGGGTACATGCCAAAAATAAACATAGCCATTCACGCAAATAATTTTAACACAAAGCGAGCTGGAATTGACGCTAACAAGATGCAGCTGTTGCGATCTCTCAAGCGGAGTCCATTTTGAAAAAGTCACCGGAGTTTTCGAAAATAGATTATAAATGTGTCACTCCTTCCCAAATAAATCAGAGGTGATTAATGTATCTAAGTTGAGAGCGAGCGCGCCGCGTGACGGACTAGCCCCTCATTGGGTGGCGCGGTCGCCATATTGCTTTTGAGCTTGTAGCTGTCAAACTTTGAAATATGGCCGCTGGCTTTCTCTAGCGCGCCTTGTCTTAAAATACCCGGCTAAATTAACCGGACCATGAACATGATATCGCAAATGGAATAGCCCACACGCCCTCACAAAAACATCCCTATTGTAGTATAGTACCTATACAACATTTATGATCGTGAAAAAAATCAGATATCTTTTATCTTGGAACTTTTTGAAAAATTGACGTTTTGTTCTCATGTGTGAATTTAATTTATAACTTTGTATCGAAAAAAGCAACTTACTTGATTTATATTTTGACAGTTTAAGGTAAAATATTGTATGATCCGTAATTTATTATGCAATAAATTTTGAAACTTTTTCTCTTTGTGAATTTTGGTATTAAAAATATTCACAAAAATTAAATTGTGTCATGGCATTTGAAACAACAGCATTATCTACCGCGGTATTAACTCAGACCAATAAAAAAGTATTAAGTACATTATGTCGGTTGTAGTAATCAGTCTCTGAAATAGTCACGTCATAAGCTTCTAGACATCAAATTGATTGCGCTAAAGCGTGTGATCAAACGATCTTTGCTACTCTTACATAAATGCGAATCGCATCGCGGCGATAGCAATCTTCACTGATATCGTGTTATTACTTATAAAACGATGCGATTTGTGTAAAGTCAGCAAAAAATGTTAAAATATCGTAATTTTTAAGCTTTTCAATTTATATACTCGTAGATACCGATATTAGGTACTGATCTATTCTTTTTTATAATTTATTAATATATGTGTGAACTTACTTAATTTGTATGTATGGGTGTACCGTAGATATCATTTATTATTTTATACTTCTTATTTATTTATTTGGGAATAACAAGCAGTCATAAATTACATAATGAATTAAGTTATGTGATACACATTGATAGCAGGGTTGATGATGTATAACAAATACAAAAAAAACAAATATCGATATACCTAACTGCAGTTTACATAAAAGAAGAAACCAGAGGAATGGAATCAACAAAAAATGTATGACAACGATTAAAAAAATGATTCAATTTCCTCATTCTTGATGTGATTATTAGATTTTTAAATACCGATTCGACTGCTCATACCCACGTAGATTTTAAAATTCATATTGTATTCTATAAAAAATGTAACTAACAAACTATATTTATTAAATTAAAAACCTTATGAACAATTTTGTAAAGATACGGGTCTTGATATTGTATCTATAGCAAATTATACATACATACATAACATACATCTCTACGATCCAAATAGGCTTTGAGCGGAGTCTTCGGTGACATTTCTTTACACATAAAGCCACATCTGGCAATATGGGCCATGTATTCTACACAAAAGAGCATCAAACCCAAAAAGTAACAGTGCAGTACAATAGCAATCGTCTAGCTGCCTTTGCTGACGGTACTGCAGAATGAATGCAATAAAGTACGAGTGGAAATAAAATCGTGGGGCCGCAGTACTTGCCTATTAAATTGATGGTATTGAAAGTCCTGTCCTTAACTCGAATAACCGCAAAACTGTTGACATAATATCTGTTATAACCATAATGGTTGCTAGACTAGTTTCATTGGATTTATTGCGAATGAACTTGTAAACAAATAGTTCGTTTACGTTTTAATTGAATGGAGTGAATCATGATTTTTTGTTGCTATTGCGCTGAGTTTATCATCTGTTTACAGCGTTTTGCAATGTATTGATTAGCGAATATGGGGAGGACTTTGTAGTAGATTAATAAACTTGATTACTTAGTAATTTTTATATTTTAATACGCTGTTTTCAATCTCTCGACGAAGCGTGAATCTCTCAACGAAACCTGTATCATTTTAGCGTAGAAAACAATTTTAAAGGACTTAAGACTATTTCTATTACTGGTTATACTGCACCATGCTTTATTATAGCTTATTTTGATATAAATTGTTAGGGAAGCAAATAAAATGGTATTCTAGGGAACAAAGACCATATATATACAACTTTCTGTTCAAATACAACACTGCAATAATAATGTTAAAGTTTTATAAAAATCAATCTATGAATTGCTTTCAAAATAATGGGATATTTGCCAGTCAATTTTAAGTTAATATATATATCCCAAATTTTAGACAATCAATACCTATCTACTAATGGTAGGAAGGAAATACAACTGAAGAAAGTTTCTGTAAAGCTAAGGAGACAAAACAAAATTATTTCAAAGCAATAAATTGCACGTGTATCCTCGGCCTAAATCTCTCACATTTGGAAGTGGCAAACTTAAATCCGGGAAGCTCAGGGTTATTCCGAAAATTTTAAACAGAAAGACGAAACAAAGTCACCTGCGAGTTGGTATTCAAGAGCCTCGCTAACCCAACTTGGGCGTAGCCTAACTTAAGTTAGAGTTAAGCAAAGAAACCACAGCGCCGCGCTGTCTGATGACCGACTTAAATCTCAGCTAAGTTAAGGCCCGGATACAACAATCTCAGATTGCATACGATGTGGTTAGCCAATTTCGAATAGGTTCGTGAGATTTGTGGCGCCGTACTCATTTCAGTTTGTGAAGTTAGCGCGAGTTGCGGAAACCGGGAAATTTTGGTTAACATCGTTGATTCTTATACTTTTGTTACTTACTTAGGTACAGACAACAGCACGTTGGGTTACCACAAACTGTCAAATTTTCCCAATCGATTGTGCACTTTATATTGAATAGTCTTAGGTTGGAAATCGTTTGGAGAAATTTGACAGTTTTGTATAGCCCGACGTGCTGTTGACTGTACTTCTCTCTGGTATTAGATACTTCAAATATATTTGAGAGAATATATCTAGTGCGTGTTTTATGTATTTTAAAAGCTAAAAGTTATTAATAAGGTACTTCCTAAAATAATTCTTCACCATCTGACACACGTGAAAGGCTCAATTCTTGTCACTGAGCGTTTGTTGCTATCAAAGGTTTTATTGTTATATCAAAATGAGATCACATTATTTTATACATATATCAAGTAACGACCAATAACCAAATGAAATGCGATTATTCGTGGCAAATACAGAACTTTCAAATTCTGCCAATTGAACCATCATCTTTTTTTTAATTGGTCCTTCTAGCCGGATTTCAACTAGCAAGCTTTACTTACCAATGATTTCATCTCTTTCTCTGATTCTTATTTTTGTCATTTATAAATGCTAAACCATTAACTAATTATTTTTCTCAAAGTCTCAGTGTATATAAAGCTTAAATGCAAATTTTATCATTGAGCCGAGGATGCAGCGAGATTTAACCGGCATTCAAAATAAATATCCTAGATTTGCGCACTAAGTTCACTGCTGAGACAATATTGCTCCTTTCTATTTTACTTAGTTTTGTTTTATACAAGCCTTTATTTGCTTAAGAATTTTGGAATAATTATGATACCAAAATACCTGCTTTTGAATAGAAAGAATAATGTGCGTCGGAAATTATAATTGCTTTTTGGAATAAAATATTAACATTTTTTATTATTCTTCTAAATGATCAGTTTGGTATTTATTTTAATAATAATAAACATTTAAACAGCAGTATTGAGATCTTAAATTTATCGAAAAACTCATACATTACGACGCAGAAGGCTGCAATACTCGACACATGTAGAATTGTTCGAAAATTTTTACTAAACACAAGTAGTAAGTACTTAATTATGATAAAGTAACCTCTAACGCTTGGTGCAAGCCCACCTTATGTCTACATAACCCTGTAAAAAGGAAGAAAAAGTATATCTATATAAGTAATAATAATAAGTAACCCCGTAAAAAGGGAAAATCATTCAAATAAAAAAAATATACTAGTAGTTTGTTATTCTTTACTGAAGGATTATTAATTTTTAGTGTAGACGATAGGCTGGCCACCTGTCTCAATTTTGGGGTACTGTTGGACCCATACTGCCAGATGTGTCTTTGTGCGTAACCAAATTATCTCAAGCTCTGCTCAACTGCCTTTGGGATGGGATGTATATCTTGATTATTCAAGATATTATATTTTTTCTTATTGTTGTAATTACACATACGTACTTACTTCATGAGATTAAAATTCAATATAATCATAGGGAACAAGATTATTAGACGGGCTAATAATTCGTGCCAGCTCTGCATTTCCTACTAAATGTATAATTTTGCACTGGCAACATAAAAGTTGACTTTAGTCCACTAATACCAGGAAAATTGTAATAGTTGTGACAGATTAGGTACTAGTATGAAAAACAAAAAAAAGCTTTGGGTTGTGCTTTTTAAATAAAGTTCTTTAGAAGTTGCAAATAAATTAAATTAAGTGAAATAAATTATGTCCGGAAAAACGTGAAATGTAGGCGAACAAACAGTCGACGATACAGCAACCGTAAATGTTTCCTCGTAACCTGTGTCAATAGAGATAAAGGAAAACTAATATCAGAACAAGAATAGGTACGTGATAAGAAAACATTTATTCCCCATGTTTAATGCATGATTTGTCGTAATTTCCCGGCCTCCCCCGTTGTTTTGTAGCAAGAGAAACGGCCGGATATGATTTATTAGTTATCTTATACATCTCGAACGTTGTGAAAAATTAGGGGAAGGGGCGAACTTACACTAGGTTTATTGGATGACAGGATTGAGGATGACCCACACCGTTGTTTGGAAGAACCGATAAATTAGAGATTAACAGGTCTTGTGGTACTAATGAAAAGTCTGATTGGAAATGACATCCTAAAGTGGAATGCTGATTCAAAGTGCACTGTGCAAAAAAATGTCTCCAACCGTAAATTTCAAAATTCAACCTGAACAACCTGACCAAAATAAAAAGGAATTAGCCGCACTGCACTCTGCTTTCGTCCCTGTTGGTTACTAAGCGGTAATAAAGCCGCGAATCAAAAGTTGCTCGTAAATCACAATATGGCGTCCGCTGCCCCGTGTTTGCTCTCGCCCACATAATCCGTTCGTACGGCGGTAAATCCATCGGCCAGAGTCGCGTACAACACTAAATCATCATAAGAGAATCCCGTATGCACTAGTACACGCACACTACAGATATATGATTTGGCAACATTCGCTTCAATCGCTGCGTCAGACAGATGCGTTTTAGCCGTGTAATGTTGTTTTGGTTTTGCACGCATATCTGTGATTTTCAAAATATTATAAATCTGCAGAGAATAAATACTGCATGCATTTTTATGAACTATGTAAAATTATATGCCAATTTCGAAATTAACCAACTTTGATATCCATGCATCCCAGAACTTTTCAAAAGTAATAACATTAAACCTGCGTGTGGATTCATTATCGAACGGGCCGATATCGCGTCGCGCCGGAACGCCGAAACTAGCCGATTTATTCGATTCTTTTTTACTCGATTTACGCGCGCCGCGCCAGTTACTGAAAAAGTTTGCATCGTAATGCAATCGTGCGGCATTAGTTTTGCCGTTTATCAGCGCGTTCCCGCTGCACCCAGCTTTGAGGGATTAATCTTGCGGCACACAGTAGAATGAAATTGCTGCTTAAAGATAAGAGCGCGTACGCTTATTGTATATCGCCTGTTTAATTTATGTCTTAATAATTACAAACTGTTATGCATTAACGTCGAGTATTCACTAAGGGTAATGTCAGTCATTAAAAGAAATAGCTGTAATCCAGCTAACATGTCTACTGGGAAATATACAACGTGCTACTGAGCAATGAAACTAGTTAGAGCTCGTTCAGTCAAAAATAAAGCTGTAAAACAATAAAAACCAAGTTACAATCGCCACTCATGCGATATTTGTTATTGCGATACATCGCAATTTACTCGAGTGCTATTGCTGATGCAGTAGACACGATATTTGCTTAATTAATAGTTCTTCTCATAATAATTATAATTGATTGAAACTTTAAAGACAAAACTGATATTAACAAACTCCTAAATTTACCTTGTAGAGAATGACATATTGATGCCCTCATAAAATTTTCAGATTTGGCTTTGACGAAACTACATAATATCAAAGTCAGTAAAATCAATACTTATTTTTGAAAACTCGATTGTACTTGCACTGAAATTAAAACTGACTAAAAAGAGCTTAAAGGACTTTGTAAAGCTTTATTTAATGTATTTTTATATTTAATGATAGACAAGGCATATTATACGTCCTTTAATTATGGCAAAGACAGAAGAGATTTTGAGATGAGCATTGATCGAGAAGTGTGGTAAAAGAAAACATAATTTAAGCTGATCCTATTATTGGTCTGAATATTGAAGATATCTTGAATGGCAACAGTTATAAAGCCAAAGCTACAATATCTTGAACATATAATGCAAAATGACAAATATGATTTGCTCCAATTGATAATTCAAGAAAAAAATCCAAGGCGGACGACTACCCGGAAGAAGACGCACCTGGTGTTTTAAAAATCCACGGACTTGGTTCAATCTGAGCACGAGATTCGTATTCCGCACAGCTGTATCCAAAGTTCGAATAGTCTCAATGATAGCTGACCTCCGGTAGGAGATGGCACCCCAAGAAGAAGAAGAATCTGTCCCCAAATAAAATTGGGTACAGGACTAGCAAATGATGATGATGATGAGTTTTAGTAGAGACAACCGGGCTTTTAAAGAGATTATGCGTGTCATCTGAAATAGCACATTTTAATCGTGCATAATGGTTATAATCGAATGACGAACGATTACTCGAGCGACTGAAAATCAGACCCGCCAGCGGGAGCCATTGCTACAATTTGAATTTTTCGCTCGATTTATGTGAATATCACCGTTTCGCGGAAAGCGGGCAAACAAGCAGAATTTGTTGTGGAAACAAAGCAATTTTTTAGTTCAGCTAGTATTTATATCAGTCGAATGTCTGTCGGTGGATTGCTTTGTTGACTGATATTTTTACGGCTGCTATTGGTCATTTGTAAACTAGAAAAGTACAGTGGGACAAACAATGTGTATAGGTGGGAAAGCAAAGTTATAGTACATAGCATAGAGTCAATATATTGTCTAATAACCAACTACTAGGTTCTTATTGCATATCTACTTATACTAAATAATTATTTAAAAATGGCTATGTCGCTTTACCTATCTGCTGCAGCCACAGCCTGTTACGCGGTTATTCCCACTCTAATTAGTGTCACATTTACTGTCCCCATACAAAACTTTAGGACTACCCAGGAGTTCAACTTAGAACATATTTCTATATAGGTATAACGAAATAAATATTTGTTCCACTGCTTTCAGTAGTTTTTCCTATGATCCATATGCACCCTGTAACCCAAATGGTGAGTCACGGACATATCATTAAGTTTTATCGTGACCCACCATTTGGGTCACAGGATATTGGACATGTTTTTATTAGTGTATATTGAAATCTCTCTATACATTATTAAAAGACTTCTGCTTGTCTAGAACTTCCCTAAGTTCTGTATTGGATCTTGGAGGAATCGTACAAAATGTGACTAGACGGCAGGACAGGCCAGGGACTACTCCGGCCTCTATGATCATCATTCATTATATAGCATTAGTGACTGCTGATGGATTTAATGGGGTAACTAAAACTATACATTCTTATCACAAGCCGCAAGCACTGCTCCCTCTGCAACAGCATGCACCCGGTACGATGAATCCATTTAATGCAATTCGTCTGAACTACTCCACTGCTGTATACAAATTCTATACCCATTATTTATTCTCTAAGCGAAGAATTGATACTTTTGTCAATTGTAAATTGTCGATAAAACAAAACACAGTAGGCACTATGAATACAATTTAAGAAACGAAACGAACGGTCGTTGGGGGGAAATTTAAAAGTGCGATTGACGTGACAAATCTGTAGATATGACCGACGTTGTAGTAAGTAGCCCTAGTAGTTGAAACCTTCGAAATAATCAGTTATCTACTAGAAAGTGCTGAATCCAAAGTTTCGAAGTCTTTTATTTAGTGATATTTTGAAATAATAATTATTGTCGTTAATACAATGATGTAGTCTTTTGTGGCTACTACCCTTATATTATTTCTTATTATACCTAATGCTATAAAAAATAAACACGAAACAATGTTTTAATTGACCATCTGTCTTATACGTATCTAAACAATTTCATTACTTAACTACTTATATTATTATTAACATAGGGAACTTTCTTAAGAGGCCTACGATTTGAAGATACGTGTGTTATGTTATCTACTAGCAAGTATTTTATTTATTGTAAATGATAGTGTAAGTTCTATTTATCAGACACTTAAGATTAACATGTCAATTTTACTGGTAATAAAACTGAGATAGAATAAGCTATCAGCACCTCTATTCATCAATTCATTTTCTACAAACTTACTACGTAAAGATATTTACAAATTTCAAGATGTGAATTGAAAGTAATTGGTTTGATAGTTTATACGCTGGCTTTTATCTTATTAAGATCTTTAAATACCTACTGTGCATTTCCCTCTAGCTATAAACAATCTCGTTATATTTCATTTCACCATCCGCCAAAGCGATTTATTTCAGTTACTTGCTTCGATACCTGGCGGTTCCTACATCATACAATCGAAAGCCTGTTTTGTCCAGTTCAAAAAACAAGTCCTAGTACCGACACGTTCGCCATACATGAGCCCTCGAACAATGGCCCCGTGGATCAGTACGTTTGTTAGCCCTGTCTGTTTGTACGTCAAGGCTTATACGTGCTGAGATTGAAGCGATAGCTCGCGCACGCCCCCCAACGTCGACGAGAATTAGATGCCATAAAAGACTAGCGACAATGTCACCACAAATACAGTTGACGCTGAAAACGATTATTGATCGAATAAAAACTTTTTCACTAACACAGCTACGATGCTCATTGATACGAGACACAAGCTTATGGAATGAAAAAAAGATACACAATAGTTTCCAAGCTTGTCACACGTAAAAAAAATCGAATTAGTTTTATCATACAACGAAAGCTGCTTGTTTTAAGAAAACGGCCAATGATAACTGTAGCAACTAAAAATACACCATCTTGAGCATTTGAAAATCACCATTTTTCATTACATTACAGACGTATTTCAAAAAGGCTTGTATTTAAATGAACACCATACTAACCTAACCTACAAAAAGGGTGCTCACCAAAAAAAGTGTAGTCTCATCAAAAGTTGTTTTTGGTGAGCAAAATATCCATTTTGGTGAGCAATGTGGGTAAGTACTATTTTTTGGTGGGCACTAAATTTTATCTCCTTCACAAATACAGACTTATAAAAAGAAGGTATAAAACCTGTACCTGTTAATTAAGTCTTCCAGCATTATTATGTTTAATACCTTGCTTCTACATATTAGAAATGTCATACTTACCTACTGCCTTTATTACAACAGCTCAAATTCAAAGTAATAAATAAAAACAAGAAATAAATTACTCTTATTATACTACAAAATGTGAAAGAAAGAAAAGATGTGTTTAATTTATATCTGATCTTGTATATGCTATGGTGGCTTTTTATGTTAATATTATGATGTAATTTTTCTTTGTGTACTTTCTTAATGTTCTTTTTTATTACCCACCACTGTACTATTTACAATGAAATTAACATATTAATATTTGAGATACAAGCTTTATTTAGAGAGAATATCGTTCCATCGTCATGTTAAACTGTGAAACGCTAAAGACTTAATTACGGCGCTAAGTTAGGAGCAACAAAAAGTTGAATTTATTTGCATTTTTAAAGATCTGTTAAAGATACTCATTCATTATTTAAAGATAACACGCCCAAGTCTACATTACTATTAAATTCAATGCGATTAGATGAAGTTGCATGGCCTGTCGTATTTCATTGGTTAACTAGACTGTTAAAAGAGTTCACAATGGGGGGCGTAAGAAGAACCCTGATCAATGATCGAAATAGGAAAGTATTGAAGTTTAATTATAGTTACCTACTATGTCTGTCTATTATAATAACATAAGAATCAACATCAAAAGTAATTTTATTATTACTGACATAAGAGTTGAAATTGTTGGATCTCCAGAATGTATTCTATTTTGAAGCATGCTTCAGTATATTTAGAGTCTGCGTAGGTATTCGAAACAATGAAACTTCGTATTCGCATGTGAGTGTCGCAATATCTATTCCGTTTCTGTCTGAGCCCTGCAGCGGCCATCTCTATATAGTCTTTAAAGACTAACAATGCAGTGTTTTAGAATACGATGCCCTTTGAATTCCCTCGAGGAAGCTCGCTTATCCTGTGACTTGTCACGATTCGCTTAATCAATCTCTGGAGAGGCACTGGTTTGTATTGGCTTATTATCTTTATTTGACTGTGGGTTTTCTACTTTGTTTTATTCTATTGTATTCTGGCTGTCTTTACCGACTGCGGTTACTAGGTTTCAAAATTACCAAGGGCGAACTATTCACCTGTATGGAATTTTGCAATAACAATTATCACAATACAGAACTCGAAATCGACTATTTTATACAATGAAAGATTACGTGCATTACTAACAAATTTTCATCGGTTTCGAACGCTTAATCCAGCCATAGATTGGAAGCAACATATCCGTAGATGCACATAGGTAAACAATGACCCTCCGGCTCTGAATTTACCCGTTGTTAATTTGTCACAGTGAATTAGCCACCGACGGTAACTGATAGCGTTCGCATGTTGCACCGTGCCCCGCCAATATGCTCGTAAACGTCGTTGCTGGCCAATTTAATACCTAACTATTATCTCGATGCGTATCTGTTGGATCTACGTTACATATTCTATGTCTGAGTGTTTGGCGTTCAATGTGGCTCAAATATTTCACTAAGAGCAAGTACTATTCATTAAACCAAATATTTCCAAAGTTTGTTTCGTTGAATGAAGAAAAAATTGCCATAGAAAATTTATAAATATCAATGGTCATAAAAATATTAAAAGGCAAAACAAATTTCGAACCCAAATATAGTAAAAAACTCAGAGAAAGTTGCGCTGTTACAAAGAACGGCAATGTCCAGCGCATCGAAGCTACAAATCATAAAAAAGCAGCTCGAACTGTCGCAGTACGTTAACTTCTTACCTTTTGTCCCGGAGAAAGTTGCACAATTGTAACGGTCAGCTTTCTAAAAATTGTCTATATTGTTCGTCTTTTGTTTAGGAACTGTTTCCCCGTTGCAAAGTAACTGTATTGTGGAACTTAGCGGGGGGTTGGTTGGCTCGAGTATGTAGGTACTCAATAATAATGTAAATACGTTAGCTTTGTTGTTTGACTAATGAGTGCAGTTATTTCAAATCATTTATTCTATGTTTCCCTATCAAAATATGAAACTATTTCAAGTTCCATTTCTGTTGGAATATTTATTTTAAAACCGGCATCTGTAAAGTTCTTGCAAGTTATTTTGTATAACATGCAGTCTTTTATTTTTAACTCAGCACCTACGTTCGGAATTCAATGATAGCGCCACATGTTTGTCCTAAATACCTGAGGTGTCCAGGGTAAATAGTGCTGAAGTATCCTGTCCGTACCGTCCTATTTATAAATACCAGTCGTGCCTTGCTGTGGTAAGGCGGCTTGTTAGCGAACAATGCTGGGCGCAGTGCTATGTTTTCACGTTTTTAATGCCGCAAAAATCTTGAAGTATTGTTCGTTTTTCACGTAGTATACCTATATTTACTAAAGTATGGTTTAAAAAAAAGGAGAAAATGACAAAATTGAAAAAAATATTCATCTAGCAGCAGACGAAAAATTATCAGTCTCTGATGATGCATGCACAAAGGAAATATGAATTAATAAAACACAAGTCAAGTGAATTATGCATACATTAACTGAAAGCAAATAAGTTATCAATCATATCCTCCATGCAGAAATCACTGTGCGAGACTAATGTTTAAATAAAGATGTGTTAAAACGCAATAAACAACATTATTCCGCTAATGTGGACGTTTATGACCATTCAATACACGACAATAACACATCAACTATCGCAAGGATCATTGAACTAAACACGCTCTGTGACTCTAACTATCAGATTGTGAATTCGATTGAATTTTATAAAGAAATAGAATACGAATCACTGTTTTAGGCAACCCCACTTAAAACTGAATAAACAGTCAATAAAACGACATTCGTTGCTCAACCGCCCCTTAAAATGTTTCTATTAATCATGATTTTGAAAGCGATCATAAACAGCGGAGTCTAGTTCATAAGTTCCACCCAATGCTCAACTGTAGTGGCGTATACAGAATTTCCACCTAATAAAAGGCCACGTTACGTGTAGGGAACGTTAGACACGCAATTACCGGGCACCCAGTTTAATCAGAGCTGCTTCGCCCTTCCAGAAGTTGATGAAATAAAGGCGGTCGGGGAAGATATATAGGCTGTCGCAGCTCATGTTTGATTGGCGAAGGTACACGACGAAGTTTCACGTTGAACGTTAATTAGTGCGTGCTTCACGTTCCGGCCTGAGTATGTTCGCAAGCTTACTGCAAGTTGGAAAAAAGGATTGTAAGTGTTATACAAACAAAGTCACCTAATGAATTGATTCGTTGCTTATTGCCATTTGATACAATCCCCACTACCTACACCATTAATAGCGCCAGTAATTTGATGTAGAGATTAATGCGCGGAACAATTTATTGACAATTATCGTAACCAACGCCGCTCCGGGATCAATTAACACAAAGGCGCTATTGCAAATTATACTAACTAGATACGTATCTCTCAGCCTACAGGTATTAGATATTCGTGATTATGCTACCTGGTGGGTATTACATTAATTTATTGCTAAAGACCGATCAGATACCTTTAATTTTGGTATTGATTTTACAAGTTTCATAAATTAGTCACCGATATTAATCGCTCTAAGTAATATACCTACCAATATTTTATTTACTGAAATAAATTATTAAATTAATAAGGAATTTGGCTCAGTCTCATCACTTGAATCTGAAATATTAATACGGAAATAGTAAAAATCTTTTAGATAAAATTATTTATTATTAGGGAAATATATTAATTACCTACTGCTACCTTCATCTTGAATTCCAGCAAAGCAAAAATAAAAGATACTTGTAGGTAGTGGTTCTGCATCAGTTCATTGTTATACCACAAATGGCCTAATTGATCAATGGCACATAGAACACCTCGTGTAATTGGTGGATACGAGCAATATTTTACATGTCACAGGCCTAAATGGAATCGGGCAATCTATCTAAGTCTATCCCTAGACGCTCGTGGGTCGTAAACATGGCTGTCAACTCGTGAAGTCACCTCCTTACTCCCCTGGGCAAGAACGGTTGCTTTTATGGAGGCACGTTGTATCATTAGCCATGGTTACAGCAGCAATTAAAGTTTAGAGTAACAAAAAATGATTACTTATATGTTTTTAATAATAAAATTAATTCATGCGTCATATTAGTTTGAACCTTAAATTAACTAAAGAAAATTTACAGGCCTTGGTACGTAAAAGTAGATACTTTGATACTTAAACGAAATAACCGAATTACATTTCCGATACACCGATTTCTTAGAAAGTTTGCAATTAAATAAGATATGACAAATCCACAGCTATGTTAATCTTTTGAAGAAAAGGCATTTTCCGGTAAGCGGTAAGGAATTATAATATAATAAACAATAACAATAAATGTTTATGAGGATATTACAGTTTATAAATAAATAAAAAATAACATGTCTACAGCATGAACTTTAAGTTTTAACGCTTATAATAAATGTTACATGAGGACAACCAAGACGACGCAATTCTGTACATGACAAGTTTTCGAAATCGGGATGTCAACGTGCTTGAGAAGTTTTGTAAATATGGATGAGACGAAGATATACAATGTATTGGAAACCAGCAAAGGTTTGCAGTTTTACGAAAACCATAAATACTAAGCATTGCTAATCTAATGCCAAAACCTTAAGAAAACGGAAGATCTCGAGTTCGAGTCAGGAAGATTCATATCTACTGGATTCCAGCAAATCAACACCTGATTGTTATGGCGACTAAGCATCTAAGGACGAATTTCACGCAAACATTAAAATCCGAGACGAGAATTAATAAAGAGATAAATAAATTTAAGAGCAGCGGGAATGTGGGTCTGCCGTTACGGGTCCGGTTCGCTTTATGTGCATATCAAAGATGGATGGCGCGGGTGTGCGGGTGCGCGGGGCCTGGCACGCATACCTCCCCCACCACGGCACCGTAATGGCCGCGACTCTCGCAGCCCCGTCAGACGACAAAAATGCCATAATAATGGCCCCTGAATAGTTTTTGCTGCACCGCTCCAAATACCCACTGAGACCCTACTACGTGACGACACGCCGGTCATCTCTCTTTTATTGAGAAATTCGTCAGTTTTATTCCTCGTATGGAAAAAGCATAATGTCGGCTACAGCGGAATCCGGTTGTGTCATTTCAAACACTTGATAAGTATCTTTTGGAGACTTTTTCGCTGTAGCATTCTATGGAGCTGATTTCGTTTAGTATTCGTCGAATGGTTTGTTTTTATTTGTCTTTAAGAATAGGACGGTCACCTTGAGGACCTTAATTATGAACCAATAAGAAACTCATTTCTAGTGAGTCTGCCCAAACGCTTGACAATACCTTATTTACGATTCCCTTTGCCTTCTCTTTGAAAAAGGATGATCCAGTTAATTTGAGGTCAAAACTCTTAAACGTCTACTTAAATCGACAACGACATTGAATTAAATTTACTGTTTTAAAATTGCAAATAATATACTTTAGAGCCTAAAGTTTAGTGCACTATTTTTTATTCGCTTATTTTTTCTATAAAAAAGTAAAACAAATTATTCTATTGCACCTGATTGTCAGCAAAAGTGGATCCAAATGCGAAGATAACTAGTAGGTACTACGATATTATATATTAAAATTGGTTTTTATATTACATATTAAAGAAATCGTATAGATAACATTACTGTGAAATCGTTTTCATTATAGTTAGGTACACAAATGTAGTTACACCATCAATTAACTGTGTAACCCGTCAACATTGTAAAAATCTTACAGGAAAGCATCCAGTACTCATCAAACAGCTAATTAAAAGCAACGATCTGCTAATAATTGTTCATGTTATTACCAAGTCGGCGTTATTGAACGTTACAAAAGGTGGACCAATTAAAGTTTCCCCGAATGTCCGAACGAAAAGTTCAGAATGATAGCACCGTCAATTATGGTTGCCTCGCATCTCGCTCAGCCAATTACCAACCAGCCTACCGATTGATAAAAAGTTTCGAAAAATTCTACCCAAACAAATTTAGGTTATCTGCTTTTCAGAACCGCGGGCACTGCGCAAACCCTTTCTTCGAAAGCTGATTTTGACTGATTGTCTCTGATAACTTTAATTATAAACATCAAAATTATAAACTGAACAAAAACCAATTATGAAAGCAGAATAATTGAAGCGCACAGAAATCGTTTATTTCACGAATATTGGTCTTATTTATTGCCCGAGGGCGAAAGGAACCTCAAAAAACTAGTTCGCGCTTCATGTATGAACCATGACGCGGTCGCAAGAACAATCACCAAGAATAATTCATATTCTGAGCGCGCTGCAAATATCCAGCGCCGATTTACGGTTCGCCTCTCTTGTTCTGGACCGGTATTTAGTTACTTTCAGAAATAATTGGATTTCGATTGTGAGGGAAAAGGTAAGTCATTGCGGCACAGTGTACGTCATTACCGTTGCCCTTTTAAAGTCTGAATAAATCGTAATTGGGGGTATGTTGCGGCGCTATCGGAGCATCGCTCGTGTCTAACGCTTCAGTAAAGGGCCCCATCCCATTTTAGTTCCCATCGAGCGACTATTTGAGGGGCGCGGAGGATTGCGACACCTGTATGCGTTATTTTGTCGCATAAATTCGCGATTCAGGCGTACGGTGGTCGCATCTTGGTTATTGAACTCCGCGTTCGAAATAAAGCACGGGTACTGCGGGTGGAAATTATACGGTAAGCTAATAATTTTTCTTCCTTGTTTACATTTCTACGGGAGTTCGTGAGCGTGGCCCCCGCTGTTCATAATTAATTCAATTCAAATCACATGGCCCACGGAGTCTCCAATTTATCTAGACCGTTGCAGTACCTACCTTATACGGTAAGCGATTGTGCTTGCTCCAAAGCGTTCCCACATTGTATTATGCACGTAATTTATAGTTCTTTCATTAATTATTTTTTATCCCGCCAATTTATTGTTCAGTTTCTCGCTATTATAATGACATAAAACGAGTATTATAAAAAGCTCATTAGAGAAATTCTTCCATGTATGTTTCAATTACTAAATTTAACAAAATGTACTGACGTTGCGAAGTACCTACCTACCTACTTTGCACTCCATATTGTATCATTTATTCTGTTACGTTTTTTCTCATAGGCTTAGGATCGCCTAAGCCACTTACGTCCGCAACTAGTTCGACCATATTAGCACACAATAAACATTATCTCGAAAGAATCTCTGTGTATGTGGCCGCTCTCCTAAAATGTCTATTTTCCGCGCTGGCAATGGAAATGTCGTCGTGTCTGGATAAACGGGTGTGCGGGCGCAGAGGGGAGGGCTCGCAGTTCTAATGAGGCGCGCCCAGCGTGCGCGGGCGCTGCCCTCATACACGCTCGTTTACTTTATGTGCTTAGGTATGAATCTAAATGAATGCTTACGCCCATTTCAATCGCAACGTTTTAATAATTTTAATTTTATGATAATGAGCCTCACTAAGTTGATTGGGTCTTGAAACTTTTAATGAACTGTCCAGTTCCTAAGCAAAAGCGGATGCCACCACGTAACAAATCACGATTAGTGAAGATTTATTAATGGTTAGAGACGACGGGCTGGCAATAGTTGCGTGCATCACGACATTTTCTCAGCCACAAAATAGTAAAACAAGCTCCCATGGTTATTAGTACTTAGGCATTTGCTACTTATCGAAAGTTGCTACTTTAGCAGGAATCCAGAGTTGCAAAACTCTGTAGTTTGATGTAATTTACGAGACAGCATTAACATTATACCTTTTTACTCGAACCCAAAACCCATTTTGGTCTAATAAATATTAGCAAATAGTCACTTCGTATGTGCTAAAGTAACGCACACGCTTTTAACTGAATTGCTCGGCGTAACAATAAAAACGCGTATTGGCCCTTTCACACATTCTAATGTGCTCAATGCTCCTTCATTTGTCGGGGGCCAGCACGGAAAGGAAATATTTTCCCAAATCCATACAGCCTTAAGGATCTCATAAAGCAGTCGTTTTCCCCACGCGAAAGTATGAAAGTGAGATTTATACGGGGGACTTCGGCTCGAGCCCGGGGATTTGCTATGATGAATTGACACTTTTTCAGTGCCGCCTACAAATTTCAACTCCAACAATATACGCACTCTGAATGAACAACTAAAGGTAAGACTTGCTCCGTTATGGCTTTGAAACTTTTAATGTCTCCAATGAGGTAGGGCGGCCATAAATATTACAATTTGTGAGATTACTCGGTCTTAAGGAAGTTACTTAGTACGTAGCTTAAAATACTGTTGCATAATTAAGATAAGTTACTTTGATGATTGTAGTCTCGAAACTTTATTCTTTGGTTTGTGTTCAAATATTTATAGATAAGATTGGAAGACGGGTTATCTACAAACATATTATTTTTCTAATGATTATAGATATCTACAGGGTTATTTAACGTACCGTGGTCACGTGTAGACAGGACGAACAAAAAGTAAAAAAGGCGGAGGGCTCTGCCATGGCTTGGCGTCACGGAATCTTCGCTTGCATTTTTGAATAACAAAGACGGCTATGATTTCTTACCCGTCGCCTTATCAAGGGGTTTAGCAACAAACGCTTGACAGTGCAACAATAATTCAAATTAAATTCAGAAGTTGGAAAACCTTGATTCTAATTACCTACTTATAATACACTGTAATATACACCACAGCTTTTATAAGATATAAGTAACTGGTCAAGACGAATTACATAAAGATTTTTACTACGCTAAAAAAAGATTGATTGCTTATGTTTTAGAAAAAATGGCAAATTTAATATTCAAGAATTACGATGACTTCATTCAAGCGAAGAAGCTTTAGGCAATCGTCTCAATTATAATAATAAGCGGGCGTGAGTTCGACCGATGGCCAGTCTTAATAAAGCCATTATAAATATCTGATTCCCCAACGTACGTTCAGTCGGCCAACGCCAAATGCCAAAGGGTTACCGGTTATATATCATTGGGACATTCATCAATAACTTTAAAATGAACATTTTCTTTTTTAACGAGCACCAGTAAAGGTTCATTAGCACTTCGAAAGTTGAAACACGTGTTTAAGTATAGCTTTCATAAACCGTTCACCGGAATCAAAACATGTTGAAATTAGAAAAAGTGATTACTGAAAAACGTCCAGGGACATAATATAATGGACACAACCTAGCTAGCTCTAATAAAACTACTAATATATCAACAACAGTAAGCGAAATCAAACTCGCTAACGTAGGCAACGAAACAAATATCCGCGAGGCCATATCGGGTGATTTAAGCGAGCACCGACTAACAATAGTGGCCGCGGTCGTATGAATAAAACGTATACAAATTTAATCAAAGAGAAATCTATTAGTAAAATGAGAAGTACGGAAGGGAGCGCACCTATACATATTCAACGAGCCACTGCATCACGAGCCAGGCAATTTATACGGCAGGTCCTGAGAGTTCCTTACTTTACCTCGGCCATATGTAAAACTGGAGTATTTCTACGGCCGATCAGATCGTCACCTGGTATACATGACAACAGACACACCCCTGCCTCTAGCCCTATAGAAATAGAGTTCAAATTTGGCGGTAGTAGTATTTGTCAACGGCGTTACCCATACATCGAGGGTTCTCTATTTATTCGTATCCTATTTGAAAGTGGAATTTAAGAATCCGTATTGCATTTGATCCGTCGTTTTCTGTTGTATGTTTTATTCAATTGAGTTCGCTTTGATTATGTTCGTATTTTTAAAGTTTTCTTCTAATAAACTGGGTATAAGCCATTATCATTTTGATGATAATTATTAAGACAAAAACTATCTTGTCTGGGAGTAGAAATACATTTTACTACTTACAACGTTTTTAACGCTCTCTATTAGGTTATCTCTATAAATGGTCGGTTAGCTAATAATTTGTCCATCATTTTTTGCATTTTAATATAGACACCCAGGCTTACTATGTTTGGAGGTGTTCATTATGGTTTTACTAAGCGACTTTATATAGGTACACGTCTCCCATACGAGTGTGGCTACTGCAAAGGTAGTATACGACAATGTTGACTGCCTAGTCGCCCGCAGCACAAGTTTCCTTTAAAGTATTAATCAAGAACCATGTCGCGTTCTACCTTTCTTTTTTATTTCGCAAGCGCATCTGCCCTTTTGTAAGCTTATACATTGTATGAAGATACAGGAGACAAAAAGTAATTTAATCAGTATTTAACAAGTTTTTTAGGCAATTTCGGTACCTTGTTTTACTTACTTGTTTATTCACTGTGAAGTCTTGTTTTGTTCGTTATGAAAAGGCCATTTATCAACATGACATAATTAATATCATCATGATAATTACAACTGTAATTTGAACACAGAATTATCATTTACCGCTAGTACTTTTACCTAACCGCTCGACATTAGATTTCGCGTCTAAGGGAAATTATCCACCTAACCTACAGAGGGTTCAACTGTTTGTACTGTCTGGTTTTGAGCTTCATGAGATAAGATTGGTTACAAGCTTCTGTAGACTTCGTAGAAGAAATTAGCTTCTATCGAACTTTTAGTAATATCAGCGGAAACTCGTTTTGAATATTAAAAACTTGAAAATACATTTACAATACGTATAGCTTCAATTATGTAACATCAGAGGCATTTAAAGTCCCACGACAGATCGTATCAGCAACAAACTGCTATATCAAGTCACGCGGCTAAGTACAGTTATTCTGGAAAACATGAACCGTTCGAAGGTTTTGATACTTCGTGCTTTTCAGACAGTAATTGGAACATGCTGGTGGGGCCATATCGTTTTGCAAAACAGCATTGCCAGCAACCTTTCATTATAACAATCGCTTTCAACTTGAAGCTCTTACTTATACTATAACTACTTATGCAATTTTTTGGGATTGCAAGTCCACTTAAAATTTGTGATTATTTCAAATGACCTTTTCACTAATAAAGTTATACCATTATTGAAGAATCAATTGTTTTTTATGTTAAAGATGGCAAACAAGCTTGCGGCCCACCTGATGTTAAGTGGTCACCGCCGCCTATAGACACTTGCAATATTAAGTGTAAATCACTTAACACCGCAAGTGCGTTTGCCATCCTGTGGACTAAGATGATATGCCCTCCATTCCCAGTAATTACACTGGCTACCGAAGGGAAACCTTCAATCCGAAACACAGAGAACTGCTTCACGGCAGAAATAAGAAAGGCGGTGGTACCTACCCAGACGACCCTACATATGGGTCTACCACATAGTAAAAGCAAATTCAACAATAATATTTAAATAAACAGGGTAATATCGTTTTAAAACAACCCGTTTGTAGGGAAAAGCGTAAGTAACGCGTGTAGCGCTGGCTGGCGGTAAAATAGCTCACGATCGATGTCCCAATTGGGAATCGCTGGCTCGAGTGTCGACGGAAAAACTGCTCTTGTCTACGAAATTTATTTCGTTGGAGGATCTTTTTTAAATTCACTCCGTTTTGAGTCATTGCTTATTGGCCTCTGGAGTTGTTTATGGATGGTTCTAGAATTACTTTTAAATATCTCTGGTATACGATACTCTTTAAATTCTACAGTTATGGAGATTCACCAATTAAAAATGCACTGAAAAAAATCGACTTGCCTCAGGCGGGACACCCGCACCTTCCACAATCCGGGTGGACGCGTTGACCAATTTCGCCACCGAGGCACTGCTTTTCGCTGTCGAAGTTTGTCAGTGCTTGGTGCTTATGTTTTTATGGTAAACATCGTTTCATCAAATCTTTGAAATTTGCACTTCCAAGACCTGAACGAAATATTTTTGCAAATATTTGACGCCCAGCTAAGATGAAACTACCTTACATTATGGAATAATTTTATTTTTGCGTTTACAAACGCGTAAATATAATACTAGAAAAATGCACTGAAAAAAAAATGTCCCGCCTGAGGCAAGTCGATTTTTTTCAGTGCATTTTTCTAGTATTATATTTACGCGTTTGTAAACGCAAAAATAAAATTATTCCATTCACCAATTAAGTTTTAATAAGTAATAAGGCGATACATCACATAATACCCGATAAACCCTGGCCAATATAATGGCCTTAGACATATTTGAATATCGTAGCGCGCATCGGTCGTCGGCCATTGTTGTCTCTGCCCAGAATGGACTTAATTAAGGAAGACCAGAATAGGTGGGAAGATCTACAGGAATTCAGAGAGCGTCCAGCTTTGTTCGAGCCACGTAAATAGACTTGGGTGTTACTGTATTATTGTATTATATATGACCTAAAGGTATTGAATGAACTTAGTGGAAATTTTAAAGCTAAGTTAGTATTTAATTATAATAAATACATAGTTGTTTGTCTGTTGTTTCCGTACACGACATTACCTGATTAAAAATATTTTTTTAAATGTTCACATAAGGAAGTTCCCGTCCTTGAGCAGAACTTACAAATTACGAAATTTGTATTCCTATCGATGAATAGGTATAATTTTTAGAGTTCAACGGGGTAGATAGGGATGGCAGCGCGTGAGTGCTATCTCGTCGTTGCAAGAACTCTACTTACAGGCTGCGTTGCAGAACTAACATCAGTCGGGCTGTACGCTTGTTTGACAGATTCGCTAACAAATCATTATTATAATAATAATCAAGCTATATACTGTTGGGAACATATTCCAACAGAGTTACAACCACATGAAGACATATTCAATTAGTTATCTTAATGAAGATTGGTGGGCAGAAACAGTGGCAATAGCTTTGGGCAATAACATTCGCGACCCACGATTTAACGGGCTTTCCGCAGCAAAGAAAAATACGAGAATATAAATTATTGTTTCTCATTGGTGGTTGTAGCCTCCAAGGCCAAACTTGCTTGGTTACCGAAGTTAAAACCACAATGTGTCCTACAAATAATAACCATTATACGTATAGAAAGACAAAATAAACTTAAAAATGCAAAATACATCAAAAAGTCTTTATATAAAGCGTTTGTTAATTACAGTGATGTTGAAACTTGCACCTTATAAACTTGTAACAGTAGGGATCTTAATTAAAAATGTAGATGAGACACCTCAAAATACAATAAACGTTAAATTCTATCTACTGTAGAAGCAACTTCATCTAGCACCCCTTAAGGAGCCTCCTCTAAGTCTTTTCTGACCGTAACTTTACTGGCAATAATATTATAGAGAGCAATTTCGCTATCCATCGTTGTGGGCTTTGAAATTCGGCTTGGGAAATCAAGACAACGAAAGTCAGCGGTCAGAACTGTGCACATACAATACATTGTATCGTCTGTGGGACTCTGTGACCCTCGAGTGTAGCAATATTAGGATTTGCATGTTGATCTTAAACAACGCAGTAATTATAACAGGCTATTCTCAATTTCAGACTTTAATAAAGGATAGCTTAGTTAGTCACGCAAGACAATTTGAAAATAAGATGATTTAATAAATTCTTCTTTGCTTTCTTTTGAACAAGCTGTTTTTACTATTCCAGTTTTTCAATAACTTTAAATTAGATTCATTTCAAATAAGGCAAGATTCAATCAACAAACAGAGAAGTTCAATAAATGCTTACAAATCGATTAAAACAAAAGACAAAACAAATAAAGAAAAGCATCGGCGCGTCCTTTTATACAATCAATTAAGCTCACATATTAATTGTGTTACCGACACAATGGTCACCGTAACTCGTAATTAAAATGGTTTATATTACTCCGGTGTTAAGCTAAGGAGAGTTTTTCCACGGATGAATACAGCCAAAGGGGGTGTGTATGTTGCAAACGATAGCGGACGACTGTTTTCGGGACAAATATAAAGTGATATTAAACAATGCCAATGGTATGAAAAAATATCCTACATATACATCACAAAATCAATTACGGTAATATAAAAAAGCAAAATAAAATACAGAGTGACGAATAAAACAAAAGACGATGACTGAAATAGAGATGAAGCAGAGAAATGTAGCAATAGCATAAACGCTAACTAGAATGGCCATGGGACAGGCATTAGTCATGGAGACATGGAATAATAAAGATTATGATTTTAATGACTATCCTTATCCATATGGAAAAAGCAGGACGTTTTTTGGTTCTCTTTTTGGGATCATAAAACATTAAGTGCGCTACAAAACTTATCTCTTTACACTTTTAACTTGAGCCAGCAAGGAAGAGCCCGCGGACTTACTGCAGGGATATAAATTAAATGCTTACGTTTCGCTTGCCCCGCTTCGCTAGTTTAATTAAGCGTCGCCTCCTTTGTCTGCATGTGCGTAAAGACATACAACATGTACCCTCTTGTTCTGAGGACCGTTGGTTATTCTAGACGGTATTGCGGTTAGACCCCGCAAAGCATTAGCGCAGTTGACCGCACACGTTGTAATTTCATCTATCGCTATAATTAAGCTTTCGTTGACTTTAAGCGAGTAGTTTTCTTTCTAGAAACAAACTCTGACGTATTTTTTTGCCAAATTAGAATCGAGAATGAAGCAATTAATCATACTAAACTCACGCAATTTAAGCATTATAACTTTGGCCAACGAAATTACCCCGAAATGAAATGCTCCAGTGCCGCACGATTGTTTATAAACTGCGTAACATGGCCCTCTAAAAAATTTCAAAACAGTGTTAATTTGTGCCGACAGTGTACATGGGGCCGTACACGGACGTAAAATTAAATTTTCAGACACAGCGTCCCCAATTAATTTTTCCGGAGAAAATTCGCTTACGTCATGTTCGCTTCCTGTCATTTAATCTGGAATGTAATTTATGAGAGAAGTCTCTGTTACCAACCTGCTCATTTTTTATTGCAAATGTCTACCCTTTTTCATAGCACTCCGGCAAGCTGCAACTTGTTTGAGTTCTGTATCACCACTGATCACTGCACAGTTGACTTTCGTGTTTGGACCATCGAATAGTGGTTTATGTGACTAGAAATTTTGATAACACTTTAATTCTTCATATCAACACACACAAGCATTCTACGACAAAGCTATTCGGAAACTAAAAAACTTAAACCGTTCATCGTCCGTTTCTTTTGCAGGTACGCTAAAGTTTTTTTATCTTGACGATCGCGACTTTCTCTTGGACAATAGCATAAAAAGAATCCATTCTTTATTTGTTGTCAGAACGAACTTTCTCTGCACCATTGTTATGAACAATTGCGTCACCGAAGGACAAATAGTGTTACTTAAGTTTTTTAAGCTCAGTAACTAGTACACCCGCGATCGAGCTATCCGATCGACTTGACATTCGTGACGGTACTGAAAAACGGTATTCTTTTATCCAGAAATCTCTTAACGAGGTTAGGCAAACTTTTGTGATGTGATTTTTTTGTTCCGTTTTATTTGGGTCCATATGCGTTCGTTATTATACAGCCCTTTCGAATGCGAAGTCAAAGGGTTCGTTCTGCTCACTCCAGTTGGGCATGCGCAAGAGTGAGTGTGATGAAACGATTATGTTGATGGCTCTTCGATTAGAACTGGAAACACGTTTCGAGAACAATTTGAATACCGAAATGCAGATGGCTTCTTTTATCCGTGGGGCTTTGGGACGCCGCCGAACTACAAGTTAATTAAGGTTCGCCCATCAATTAAATATTGGTTTTGATTGTTTTTATAACTAATTAAGTTGTGCTATTGATTTATAATATTAAATATTTCATCGCCAGACTTTGTTATCACAAAAATAGATTTTCATCTGCGTGAATTTAAATAACAATCATTATTAGGTTACTAACCTAGCTATACTAGTTAACGGCATCATAAATAATCCTCTACAAAATACGACTTTATTGAGACTCTGTATTCAAATAAATCGTGATTGTTGAACCTAGTGGACATATTTCTGCAATAACTCAAAATCTCGATACAGATAAACCAATTCAGTCAAATCCGGCACATTCATATCTGGGACGATGCATTCGCTCAGCGAACGAATTCACTGAGCGAAACACCAAAATTTATTGGGTTAGTAGTTGCCGTAGGTCGATAAAACTAACGTCCGACAACAGAACGACGTAACTCTACCGTTTGAAAGGGAAAAAATACGACTCTCGAAGAAAGAAACAGAGTGAAATTTTGCTTGATATCCGTAGAATGTTGTACGACTGGAAAGAGCAATGCGCAGTGCAATTTTGTGATATCTTTTTCACTCTTTCGATGGTGAAACTACTAGGCGACATACGGACGTTATAGTGTAGAATTAGCATATTTATTGCTAGTTACACGACAAAATAAATTTATCCTTATCCCATTGGGCCTATGCCATATTCCTGATTTTCCTTTCGTCACACATTCTAGTTTCCGCTATATTCTGGTGCTTGGGTGTGGCGGATACTTGATATGTTGTCGGTATTTATTAGATATCTATACGCCCTATGATGTTGTTAGTATATTCGGGTTTACTTCAATAAATCTTCATCTACTCGTATAGGTACCGGACACATACCTATAGACATTAAAGTGTTTTATTGTACAAAAAAAAGAAATAAGAATACAGAAATTTAAGGTCTAAAAGGTAAAAAATTCGTATTGTTTTGCTTGCTTATATTTACACTAAAATCTAATCACCTCATCATTCTTATCTCGTAAACAGTTGTTGTAGCATCTTACCTGAAACAATAAAATAAAAATCAAAAATTAATTTTTAATTCATCGCGCGCGGCGCGCTCGAATCCATCATTATAAATAGGTAGTCTACCTGCCCCCGGCATATAGCCGAGCGCACATACGCACACTCCGTAAACGCCTCTGACGAAACCGGTCTGACACGCTGCCGGCATACAAATGTACGTCGCCCTGCACATTCTCCGTCTTTCATCGGCGCCAAAACATCACATAAATCCTCCTCGCTCACACACCCAGGCCAACTTCACAGCGCTGCGGCCTCCAGCCAATTACAGCGCCGCGTGCCATCGCCATATTGAATGACGCAGCTCAAGCGCCCTCTACCGTAATGAAACTGAACGACGTGTCTTTGTGTTTTCCGCGTTGTTTCTCATATTTTCCTTGTTTATCTTAGTTTTTATAGTTTAATTTACGTAAAAATCAGTGTGTTATGTAGTGTTTCATCATAATCAACAATTTTTTGTAAGAAATATCAGTGCAAACCATCTTTGTTTTGGAAAGACGCCACGGAAAACTACCTAAAGCTAAGTTCAGTCTGTGTAGAAACATTTCCGACTTTTTTTTATGTTTCCTGTTATAAATTTGGAATAGTATATTTAGAAAAATGTCACAATTTTTACTTACTCGCTAAATGTTTACAGAAATATATTAATTGTTAAGATTTTAGAACACAAATTCCCAAGAACGGATAAAATGAATTTATAACATAAGATGTAATTTGTATTGCAAAAAAATACGAAAATTAAATATTACCATTGAATAAGAATATGAAAGTAAGAAAGTAGGTACATAATAATATATTCATCGAGTTAAACTTATTAAGAGAACATTTTAATTCAGTAAATTAACACAGAATATAAATGTTGTATTGACTCTACCAAAAGATCAAAGATTTCCTCTAAATCAAAAAGTATCTATTTATTTTAGAAAATACCATAGGAGGTAAATAAGCTAACAGCACCTCCATGTTTTGAAAAATATTGTCAACTTAATGACAACGTTTGTTAAACTATTCTTTTCAGAAAATAGATACCTACCAAAAAGCTCAAAACTATCTTTTCAAAATTTGCTCTTAAAGTTTAATTAGAACTTGTTAATTAATAATACTTTACTATTTAAGTACTTAAAAAAGGTTCTCAGTAAATTATTTTAGTAAGAAATTCTGAGGAAAAATGTATTTTAAGCAAAAATATATACTAAACCGCAGAATATTGTAGAGCATTCGCGTGCCCGCCGACGGCGCGGCGCATGCGTACAATGCGTTCTTACCGAAAACAATGTTTCTAACAAATGCTTGGATTTCATTTAAATGTAATAAATTATGTCAGTTGCAAAAAAAATATTAATATATTATTAAATAGGGATTGAAAAAAACTACACAATTTACCTATATCCTCACTCACAGGTCGTTCTAGATCAATAGAACACACAATCTTGTTTATATTAATATTTCAAATGATAAATAAGTTTATAAAAAGTTGAAATTTTCCAATTAAGGTTCTAATTATGTTCAAGAAAAATGTATAGTTAGTAGTTTTTTTTTATAATATTACAAAATTGTTGCAAATTGTGCTTTAATAAAAATGTTTACAATTGTCGTAAAGTAAGGTGTAGGTGTACCTAGTACCTAATGCAGTTTTAGATATTAAATTTTACATATCTAATAACCACATTGTTATTACAAATTTTTATTTCATTATTGGATACCTAAACATATATTTTTTCAACATTTGCTCAATGAATAATGAAAAGAGTATTAAGTAATTATTATGTCTATAAATTCTGTAGAAAAAGATTCAGCAACACAGAATTCAATAGGTATGTAGATCTCCTAACTTCATTAAACCTTTTACCGTGACAAATTGTAGAATTATAAATATTAGTATTGATAAGTAAGGGAGAGATATCAAGTTTAGTTTAATTACCTACTCATCTACATTGCACTAACCTAATTCTAAAATTAGTCAACAGCTAAACTTTTATAACTGCCTATTATTATAGTAGAATAATTTTAAAACCAAAGTTTATCGTTGGAACAAACTGCTGAATACTAATTAATCCATTAAAATATGGCTGCAACTGCACGAAGATCAGCGGAGATAATTGTATGGTAAATTTATTCCTGATTTAAATTTTAACTGAAAATTTTCTAATGCCTAGTTATTATTATTTTTTTATTCTATTTAATTTAGACTTTGTTTCTATAAGTATAAAAAATAGATTTATGACAAACCCAGTGTTAATAAAAACACAAATTCAATAGCATGTAGGTAATATGAACAATAATTTTAGAATTTACCACGATCACTGCCTACATAGGTATTTATTTGTTAATAATTTTTCTGTCGACAGTAGGGGAGGATGACAATAATTGGACAGCCTATGCATGTTAATAGCACCGACCAGTTATTAGTAAAATTATTATTTATTTATTAAAAACATTATGACAGTCATACTTTTTGTACTGGGTAGAAACAAAATAGTTGTTCTGTAATCAACTAGCTTTATGTAGCCTGTTAAGAATAATACTGCAATTTGATTAAGAAATATAAAGATGGTACAATTTCGTAGCTAGTTCAAAATCACTTACTCTCCCTTTAAACTTTTTGGCAAATTATTTTTGCCAAACATTGAAAGTTAAGTATTCCTGTTCAATAATTTAAATGTCATATTATTATCTCTGTAATTACAAATACACAAATATATTCTTCAAATTTGCCTCTAATAAATTTATAAATTTAATTAGGTAGGTAAACGTTATTATGCTATAGTGTGAAGTACCTAGATAGTATCTCCTTCGTATGCTATGCACCTACAGTATGTGCAAAAGTATTCATTCAGTCTATTTACTTGCAGCGCACTGCTTGCATTAAAGAGATAAAATAAGGCTGCCAAGTATCCCGGGAAAAAGAAGCGAAACGAAACTGAAGATTTACTGTGGAAATTTTGGAAGTCAGCCGGGCTGCGTTTGTGGCCGGCATTAATCACGCCATGGAAAATATCTACCATTTCCGTGTGTATGGAGTTTTAGCTGGACTGCAAGAATCACGGTGAAGTCACATATCTTTCAATAAAATTTTATGTTCACATGTAGTACCTACCTACCTACATACTTCCTACATAGGTACCTACTTCGAAAAGCGTAATCGCTAATGGTATGTATTTATCTTGATAAATAAGTATATTTTATTATGTACCTAATTTAACAACAGTCTTAGCTTAGGCCTTAGTGAAATATTTAACACTGCTGTCTACACAGCAAGCTACAGGTTCGATTCCTTGTAGGATCAAATGATTAGCTGACAAACATGAATTATTTTAGGAGCTTTTTTAGGTTAATTTATGAAAGTATAAAAAAATACTTTGTGGGTTATTTAGTCTCCAATCAAAAAGAACACATTTGGTGTGATATATCAACAGTCAACAGCAGGTTATCACAATTTTGTAATTTTTTTTTCCAATCGCATTTGCACTTTATAATGGACACACATTTAAGGTTGAAAATAAATTAATAGTGAAATTTAATAGTCTTGGGGTAGTCTGATCTGCTGTCACTGTCACCCGTACCTACAATCCGTCTTTAATAATTTTCATATAGAAAAACAAGTTTATTCACGGAGTTTCTCCCGAGTTCTTGTCGTAAAAACACGTGTTGAGAGACTCCATTTTTAATAACCTCAATCAACCGTACAATTTTTGTTAATTTAGTTATATTTCCACTTGACATTGGCAAAATGCGTTCGCTTACTGCGACGCGATGCCATTAATTAAGAATAGAATAGAATAGAATTTTCATATACTTTTCTTATTGTAACTTATAATCATTAGAAGTGAACGATAAAATCACACATAATTGGATTAGTAGGTACCTAAATTGTTATGTAGATAAAACGTTTTATTAGAAATATTACCAAAACAAACGCACCCATTATATGCGTACTTAAGGTAGATTTACAGCAATTTCTTACGAAGGTGACCCAAATTACCGTGAAAAAAATTTAACATCCCTTTATTTCAGAGCAAACAGAGGCTGTTGTTGTGAATCCCGTGTAATCCGGCCCACTTATCACTCGTGCAAAATGCAAATTCGACCGGCCGTACGGGAGAATTAACGAAAACGCCGCCTGAAACGTCACTGAAATTATCAAAGTTCGCAAGTAACATTGGACCGGGATAAACTGAGTAATCTCAGGTGTTGCCGCCAAATAATATGTTGGCAACTTGGAGTTCGAACTTTGAACGCGGAAAGGTCTCTATAACGCGTTTCGTGACACACAAGTTAATACAGTAAATAGGTACCTACTTAGTTAAATATCTTCTTAGGTATACGTTTATACTTTTAAGAGTAATAAATGGTTGCGGTAAGATTTCTCTTTGCAACAATGCCCTAACGTTAGATGAATTAAATAACACCGTTAAATCTACTTAAGTGTGCTCTAGAATAGGTTTTTGATTATTAGCAACCACATAGTTCTTCATAAATCAAAGTCAACCTGTGTACATCAACATTAATTACGACAAAACGTTCCATGATGAAACATTTGCAACAACGCGATCATAGAATTAAATCGATGCACCTAACAATAAACGGTTTAATTGAATATCAAATGAAAAAATCAAACAAAAGAATGGCGTGTGTAAACGCCGTAGCACTTGTGCTCTCTCAACGGCTCTGCGTTATTGATTATGTTCCAAGAAAACTTGGCACGCCAAAGTTGACGGCAACGGGTGAACATTGTTATGGGCAATTATTAGACCCTTAGTTTGGCATTTGTCAACGTTTCTTACAGTCTTAAGCTAAAACATAAAGTAATTTTGTTTGTAGGTACATGAAATACATTTACCCTCGTTCTTGTATGGACAAGTGAAGAAAGAATAATAGAAATAAAGCTCAGTAAATTAGCTTTCCTAGCACCTTCAGCCTTATTACTGGTGTCTCCTCGTTCAAGTATATTCTTTACTACATTACCTTCTTCGCATCAGCTGGAATGGAGACATTTGTTAGACGCATAGTGTAAGAAGTTGTTATAGTGTGATGTGTCACCTACCTAACTTCATGGTCACAAAATTAAGAGCCTTTTTATGTCAAAAGAAATAAAATTATTAGGGGTTCTTTTACTCTCGCTAGCACTGAATACGCTACTTTGTAACTGACTAAGATTTATTCGGTGCTTATGAGAAAAACTGATATTTTATCGACAATCCTAATTAGATACCAGCTTAAAGTAATATACCACTCCACTTAATCTCGGGACAGGAAAAACTTACAAATATAATGAGAGATATTCTTGAGATTCCTTGTTAACAATATAATATATTCAGAGCAATCATTGATGACTTAAACTGTATCTAAGTAGATATAGCCAACCATATTCAGAAAGAATGTACCTTCCAATACAACAAAAATAATATTATGTTGCAAACTATTTCTGTAACAATCACAAATGAAAACAGTTATTTGGCACATAGGTAGGTAGCGAAATAGATACACTGTGTAATAATATCTGTGACTACGATTAAATTTATAGTAGAAATACAGTTTTTGGTAATCTGATATGCAGGTGTTGTCAAGCAGCAGAAAAATATAAATTTCCTGTGTGTATTTAAAAATATACATGCCTAATTTGCATTTTATTAAAATTTGGGATAGATAACCTGATGTAAGCTCGAATATATTATACTGAAAGTGATATTTTAGGGACTCAGACAAGACTGTAAGAAATTATGTAAAATTATCTGCAACTTTGTAAATTCTCACGGGATCATTATACCAATGGTTCCAGCTAAAATTAAGACCAGAATAATATTCTTGCAACTATCAGCCACAATATAACTTTCGTAGCACAGCCATATCCAATTTGTGTCCATAGGCAAGGATTAAATTTAAAACGCGCAGACTAACAAAACCTCGTTAAATCATAATTACGTTCTAAGCTTTGATATTTTAGATGAGGTATTAATTTTACAAGTCCGCCCGCGGCTAATCTTCGGCCATTTTGGCTAAGCTATGGTCTGCCGAATCCCGAAGCTTAGCGCCTGTTTGTAGCGGTAATGCGCTTTTAACACCTGCGTTTTAGAAGTTATGTAATGTGTGAATGAGATAATGTGGCTCTCATAGCTGGCGAGGAGTGAGTCAGTGTGCGAACGGACTTACAGACCGTCAATAATGTTTAGAGCCGCCGAGACATGCTACTTCGCTATCGGTAAATTTATGGACTGATTGCTTAGTTTGATGGGGGATATTCACCTCTAAAGATTCTTTAAGTTGTTTTGGAAGTTGGTGAATATACCTACACTTAGCTTTCGTCAAAAATATTAAAATATCTTAACATACTTACACCTAGTGCGTGCCCATTTAAATTTAAATAATTATTTACTTTAATAAACTAACCTTTTACAATATAATAGAACTAGCTTTTTCTCGCGAATTCGTGTCCGTGGAATAGTTACTTTGAGCAGCATTTAAATTTGAAGCAAATAACCGACAAAATAACTTTGTATCCATTTTTCACCCCGATAAGTCGTGAATTTTAATAAAATACGAAACACGTCTTCTGTCATTCTGTTAAAAAAGCATTACCTATGCAAAATTTGAAGTAGTTTTGACCAAGGAATCACGTTGTCCCATACCAACTTTGCCGTCTTTTTCACCCCCTTAAGTGTAAAATTTCGGAAAATCATTTCTTATCGGATGCCTCCGTCATACAAAGAACACATCCTCCAAGTTTCAGGTCTCTATGTACGCTCAGTGGCTTAGGCTGTGCGTTTATCTGTTAGTCAGTCATTCAGGACAAAGCATTTATGTGTATGTATAGATTAACAGAGTCCTTTAACTAGCAGTAAAAATTAGGTACCTTCTATCTATTAATTGATTTTCGAAGGAAAAGTTAATAGGTTTCAATTAACGTAATTACTCACATTGTTATCTCTCTTTAGATTATTATCAAAACAATGGGTCTAATGTTTTTATTTCAATCCTTCTTCATACTTACATAAAGGAAATTAAAAGAAACTTATGGATAAAATCTGAGGTATTAGAAAATAATTAAAGACCAAGCATGTATTTCAAATGATGCATATGTTGTGTTTTTTGTTGTTGTTTTTTTTATTAATAAACTATATTTATATTAATAAATTATACGAAGGAATAAACTATTGAGTACCTTATAAGTATTATTATTTTCTCTTTTAAGTTCGTATTCATAAGTATTGATTAGAAACTACAGAAGGAACTAAAATAGAAGACGAAGCAGGTGCAGACACAACGATAATGCTATGTTCTCTTTACGTCAGAGATAGATACATACAGCTCTAAATAATACTTATTAATGGACATAAAAATAGATCAATAATACGTAGACATAGGTATTTTACTGTCAAGAACTTTTAATCTAAGTTTTTCTGTTTCACTGATAATGACAACTAAAATAACGAGTCATTTAGAACAATTCTAATTTTAAATCGGAGTGCCTTTGTTATCACAAATTTTGTCGCCCGCATTACTTTCAAAACTATTTTCGTCGACTAACCTATCTTTCTTATCGTAGCCGTCATAGTAATATCTATAAGATAAATGTGTCCGTCGTAAATAAAGAGGAATAACATTAACAATTTCAGTTCAATATTATCAGTCCGTGCCACCTTTCATGTTCGCGTTGAGTAATTAATGAGTAATGAGATAATTGTACTGTTTTGCTTTTATGTTATCGCACTGACACTATCGACGAATAACACGTTTATTTCAATTAAAATGTAGTTTAATTTCCATAGCAATTTTATTAATTAATATTTAGCCTATTATACCTACGTTAAATTAGGTTTTGTTTAGGTTACAAATGTTTTCTCGTATTAGGTGTTGTGTTTCATAATATATCAACAACAAAAATGCATCAAATGATCTTACTTGACCAGTAGTTGATGGTGAAATATAACAAGTAAATAATTTTACTTATTAACAATAAAAAACGGTAGGAGATACTACTTGTATACCGAAGTTGGTAAGTCTCTAACTACATTTTGTAAGCATAGGTTTACAGTCACTAGAGACCGGTGAGATAGTCGACATTTGTCTAAATCGTCACGTGCTTTGATTTAATATAAAAATAGAAAAGTATTAAATAAAAAAAAACTTCTTTGACGTAGATCACTGAAATGATTAAATTTTAACTGAAAAAAAAAATATGACAGATACTTACGACCAATCGAAATTACTATTTTTAAATAGCGGAAACTACACAGACTATAGAATACTGAGCGTTACTTCCGTTAGAAAAATCTGAGTTACCCCCTAGTCGCGCCTAAAGAAGTTTTACTTCAAAAATATATGTATAACTTTTGGTACCTAACAGGTACACAAGGACTTATTCGAAAAATAAATCATAATTGTACGCCGCAAGCATTAATTCGATCATGTGCTATTACAATAGTACCTGCTAAAGAACCGAGTTCGCATAGTTTGCAATGGCACCAAACAGTTTTTCATTCAGAGCTAAATCGATTTAATTAATCCAACAATGCATCAATATTTCAAAGCCTTTATCAGATAGCAACAAATTGTTAAAGGGCCTGTATACACAAGCGAAATGAGAGACGCTACTTATGCGAAGGCACGCGGGCAAATCTATTAAACAGCGAATATACAATGTATCCGTATTTACAATATTTCTATTAGGATAAATTTGCGCTCTAAATTTGGTAGGTTTATCCCAGGTGAGCGCATATCTGCATATTTATGAAACCGCGGAAGCTAAGGGGCGCTCTTAAAAATGTAAGGAAAATGCGAAGGCTTTTTTTTACTACCGCAAGTTTTTAACAAGATCCACGTTATTTATACTGTACTAGGGAGCGAGGATTTATTGTGGGAAGTGTGACGGATCGGTGAAGTTAGCAAGCGATACGTTTTGCCTTTGCCTGAATTTAAATTGGACTTTTACGGAGTTTGAGAAGAAAATAAGAAAATTTGCGTGAAATCGAATGCTTACCTGACTCGTGATATTTACGTTTTTGTGTGATATTAGGTTTGTAATTTATAGGGTTATGATTTATTTCATTTTTCCTATTTGCTAACCATGATATTTCCTTTAAATAATCTCTTATATTATTACATACTTACGTATGAATTCTGTACTGTCGGTTTTAAAATTCATATGAACAGTCCTATTATTGTAAATTTTTTCTCCAAATTATTTAAAAAAATCCTGTATTTTTTACTTGTTTTTCGTTATCTATTTAATTTGGTATTGAATTTCAATATATAAAATTATGCCCAATATAATTCGAAACAAAATGTTAGTGTTGTTTTTTTTTATTGTATTGTTAAAATGTTTTAATTTCAGAGTTAGATACGTGTAGATACGTATCTAACTCTGAAATTAAAACATTTTAAACAATTAAAACCTGCCTAGGTAGGTACCTATTCTGCAGCATTTTCAAAATTAATATCTTAAGGTACCTACTGTGTTAGTGAAAAGCTTAAAAATAATTTATTATTTATAATTTACCTATAGTTTAGTTGTTTACCATTTTATTAGCGTCACTTATCAGTATGAAGCGGTTCTGCCTATGTGAATAAATTACAACAACCGACTTTGTAATTGAATGCTGCAGTTGGTACACAAGATAATAATTTAAATTTTAACGTTTATAAACCTATAATTCTGTCCAACCTAAATAAATTAATAACTGAGTAGCCTAGTCTTATCTAGGAACTGCTAATCTCGTCAAATTAACAGGCAAATTAAGCTATTAGTAATATTTAACTTTACTATGTTTCTAACTTTAAATATACTGTGTTACGGAATTTTTGAATAAGTTACGCGAAATTGTTTTAGGCGTGGCATAATTGAGTTTGCAAATTAAATTAAAATTTAATTTCCAAATACGTAAGTAGTTTTACTTTTTGTAGATTATTTTTATTAGGGGCGTGTTAATGCTGTAAAGTCGGAGATGGTAACCAAATTATAGATTTTAACAAACTATAGATTTTTCGTCGAATCATTCATACGTCGGCATACAGATAGTTCATTTAAAAAAACCGTTTTATTGCACAAACGGCGGCTTAATAACTATTACCGATTTCTTCCAGACTACCTTTGGCTACTTATATAAAGTATTTTGAAGTTTTATAGGGGATAATCTCTGAAGACAATCTCAAAAAAAAATATTAGAGAAAATGTTACAGTATTCCCAATTTAAAGGTTTGTAGCCTAGATGTATCGAGGAGCATTAATTCACGCATAAAATAGTTGTGAAATTCCATTGGGATGAAGTGAAACTACATCTTTGTACTTAGCTATAAATTACAGTAATTACCAACTAACAATTAGACGTCAATCAAATCCTGATTACAAAAGTCACTGCAGGCGATCTGTCACAATTTCTAAAGACTCGTTATATCGATCGGCTACTTTATGCAGATCTCTGGAACAATATGCATTTACCATTATCGACGCTAATTACACAAAGCAAAGAAGAAGGGGAGGTCTTGCAAGACTGGTAGATATTATCTGAGTGCAAATCAGTCAGAGGACGTTGGGTCAAGCGTGTGATGTGATAAGCCTGACAACGCAGTCTTGTTAAATAATCAGGAGTTATCTTTGTATCCAAGTAACTTTATACAATATACATTTGCATAGATGGATAAAATACATACATACAATCACGCCAACTCCCAAAAGGGGTTGAGCAGAGCCTTAGGTAACAAATAAAGCAGTATGGGTCCTGTAGTGACTTAAGATAGTGACAGCTGTCATAAAAGGGGCATTAAACCCAACAAATTAACCAACCGTCAGTAAACAAAAAAAAAGCCATGTCCAACAGATGTCTATTTTTACATTCAGTGGCTCAAAATAGTACCTACCTACTAGGTTGATAAGTAGGTTAGTTGGGGGAGGCCTATGTCCAACAGTGGGCGTCTCTTGACTTGACAGATATGACGAGTTTAACAACCTAGAAAATAAGAAACCTAAAATAAAACCTATAATAAATCAACAAAATAAAAACCGGGTATGCTGTTGATGCATTTGATAAAATTCTAACAAGATTTCCTGAAATTTACCCTTCTGCCTTGAAAGGGAAGGTTAAATATGATCCTCTCTACTAATTGCAACAAGATATCGATATTAATTTTGCCAAGCCGACGGTTAACGAAATGGTTAGACTTTTTAATAGGGGACGTTCGTTTTGGCGAAGTGGTCTGTAGCGCTATTTATAAATTAGAGACTTTTGCAAAATTTGTAAGTAATTTCGTAATTTTATATGGGTTAAAAAAACACCATTTAAACTTTCCCCGAACTTGCAAAAATATTTTAAAACCAAAATTAGTTAAATCGGTCCAGCTGTTCTCGAGATTAGCAATTTATTTTTATATAATATGTTTTTATTTTTATACCACGATTCGTATATATAAAAAAGTCGTCACACAAACATTTTAAGAGGATTCAAATCCGGACCGCTCTATGCGTAGGCAGCGTTACTGACCACTCAACCAAGACTGTGTCTACTTAGGTATTTTAAATGTGCCGTCAGACATCATACTGCGGAAATTGCCACTCATGTCTTAAACGCCAAGTGATAAAACACACAAATTTTAAAGAGCGAACAAACCATAACTCAGTCGCTACGAGGGTGACAAAGGATTGCAATTGCACATTTTCGCATTAAAAAAACACAAGGAGACAAAGGAGCCTCGTTCTTAACCACCTCTATTGTTCCAAATAAATGGTCATTTAAAAAGAGTAAAGTATTCACAATTAGTTTGGAAACAAAGAAACCCTCATTAAACCGCAGAGCAGCTAACTAATTGCGAGCTGTAACTAACTGAAAACTAAACTTTATATTACGGAACTCCGGAATATAGAAAAGATAGTAAATATTACGCATACCGCGTTGGTATGCGGTGTTAGTTGCAACTAGGTAAACTTTTCATGAAAAAAATACAGTAAAATGATTAGAATAATACTTCATTAACTATACCTATTTCCGTAAACGGACTTTAGGTATCTATAGCTTAAACTAAGTTAAATTATGAATAGACTTTCTTTTCAGCTTATAAATATTGATACTTAAAAACTATGGAATAATTTTTACGTTAACAAACGCCTAAATATTTTTCATACTAGAAAAATACACTGAAAAAAATCGACCTGCCTCAGGCGGGAAGGCACTGAACTTCCCGCGATATTTTTCAGTGTATTTTTTCTAGTGCTTTTTAAGCACTAATTCTGACTAAACTAAAACTCAGAAATAAAAATTAAACTAGAAATCATAAAAGACTACTCCTACATAGTATTTATCTATGCTTTCAGTATAGATATTCAGTGAAATTTAGTTCAATATTCAAACACTTTGAATAGTGTGAAAAATAAATTAATATCTGTAAGGAATGATAAATTGGATTTACTTATCTTACAGATAAGTATAGGAAGGTCATTTACAACCGTTGAGGCGGAAAGATCATCGATTGGCGCCTAGGTTAATAATATTTTGGTAAAAAAGCACTCTTATCATCATTCGAACTACCGACCGTTGCAATGAAGAAAGCTCTGTTACTATGCAACTGAGTAAGGCTAAAAAAAATTGTTGCATTTTTCTTATTGAATAAAAAAATATTACAAAAACTTCTAATTATTATTTCAGTAGTAAAGTATCTGTCAGTAAAAGATCCATCCACAAGAGGTGGATTTAAAAATTTACCAAATTAAGGAATTCATCCGTCGTTGTAATGCTTTTATTCAAACCAAAACTATTAAAAAACTGGATGGAAGAAACACAAACAGGGAGAATCCAAAAACTAAGCCAAGTAAATGAGCGCCGTAAATAGCTTCATGTATAATTTATTAGATGCCAGTTGCAGTTTTTTGGCCCGAGGTTGACTTGCAGACTATTTACTAAGATAACTTCTGTATATCATTTTTAAGGGAAACTTTTTAACTTCAAAGGCATGTTTTATTACGCTTTACAAAATACCAAAATACGAAACCTTAGTCCCGCATAAACGGACAGATCAAGTGAAACATTTTACATTGAAAAAGAACAATCTTGCAGCGTATTGAATACAACATGTGTGACAAGTGTCGATATGCAAAGAGATTATGTATGAATTATGTAAAGCCTTACGTTAGTTGAACGAATGAAGCGGAAAGCTGCACCATTTCGATTGTGCGTCGCCGAAAACATTTGAATTTTATTTTTCCTTTGCCTATTATTTCTAAGCCGCCAAAATAGATAAAATATCGCGGACAAAAAATAAAAACCAACAATGCTAATTCCAAATTTGAGTTATGACCGGACAGTTATCCAATTCGGAATTTGAATTTTTATAAAACGTGTCCATGTATTCATATGTCACATCAATGTTTGTTGCCACGGTCTCCGTGCTCGCAATTTACGTCTCTCGCGGGAGACGAAGAGTAATGTCGGCGTAGGGAGAAAACGTAAAAAAAAAACAAATGCTACGACTCGGTCGACAAGTTCAGCCAATTATAACTGACAAGCGGCGCAGGCGCGGCCGCCCGCTCAATTTGAAGCCTTCAGTGCTCTGCTAACCTTTTTTCTTCATTAAACGCGCTAACGAAGCATATAAATAGTACCATGCCCTGAGCCTATGATTCTATCGCGGACACGCGTGGCAATCTTGAAAATAGAACCAGCGACGTTTGAAAATAGACGCACTACGAAATTCCTCAAAAATGCCAACCGAAAATAGAACACCAAAACGCGGTCAAAAAAGAAAATCGAAATCGAACAATCCCGGTTTCATTTTGAAATTCTATTATCTGCCTTCCACCTTCATTACAGGTATGTTCGAAAAGTTAAAAAGTGCCTCGGAATGAATCATGGCGTGCGATCCCCATGAAATATTACACCGAGGCTGGCACCATAAAGCAAACGGCGTGGCACAAGCGATACAACGATAGCGACACCGAGACTCGACAGACACAGAACTCGACTCTCGGAACGTTACGTACAGTGTGTTTCGAAACTTGAGGGCGTAGAAAATCTTATCTTGTTAGATTGAAGTCCCGGTTCCACCAAATGTCAATGTCAATTACAAGGATACTGCGTGAGGGTTTCTCAATAGCTTGTAGGTGTAGAAATTGCGAATTGATTACTAGGAAGTAAACAGTAGAAATAAAATGGGTTCTAAAGTTACCTATTATAAATAATATTCAAACTTTATCAAAATTTCAAAATAAACCGATAGCTGAGCATTTTAAATAAAACTGCAGGGCAAAATATTTTTCATTTACCATTATCACAAAGTAAATTAAAAAATGCGACACGAATGGAACCGCCTGTGTGGATCTCCCACATATTTTACTCACCAACACAGGGACGTAATGAAGCAATTATATATCGATATTTTTATGCATAAAATACTTGGCGGATATCTGGTCAGGCCGGGTACAGAAATAAAACAAAGCGAGAGGTTATTGTTAGCTCGGGTAGGTGTGTGAGTCGGTTATCGAGCTTTTAACCCGACGCGCGACGCGTCGCAACATCGAGTCGATTTATCGCCTCACTAGACCACTACTCATTCGTATTGCCCCGCCGGAATAAATTTAAATAGCCGAAATGATTGAATACGAGAACTGATTATTTGTATATCGATAAAAAAACGTGATCTATTATTTGAATACGCAAATTGGTTTTTAAAATCGGAATTATTTAAAACTGCCTCTGACCTCTGTAACTGAGAAAGCGGAATCCAATATTCCATTTTCAAATTAATTATATTTTCGTTTTTATTTCTTTTATGCCAGCCTTATTAGTTAGCACGATTGAATGGATCGCGATGCTCATAATAAGCTTCTTTGTGTTTTTAATTGAATAAATCGTATTTATAACTTTTCGCCGAACTTTTATTGAATCGTATTTAGCCCATAAATGGTAAGGAGAATCGCATCTCAAATTGAGCGTTACTAATGACACACTATTAAATGAATGCTTAGGAAAAACCAACTTTGTTTCTCTTTTAAAATTAAAATTCAAGACGGATCGTACTTACTAAACAATTTTTTGTGTTATCTGTTTCAGGTGTTGATGAACGTTCGACCCATAAAGGCGCAATTCGAATAGAGACGTTTAAATCCATCCAATTGCAAATATCAATGACGTACTTCGTCCCGTATTCGCCTTATCTCCAATATTTTGCTGCAACTTAAATCATTTTCGTTCGTGCGTACGAACGCAATTTATTACGGTACACGATAAGGCATCTAATTACAACTAAGCGTCGCATTATTTATTGGTTTCATATCAAACGTAATTACTGTAATAAGCTTTGACCGTCGAACAGAGTCCTAGAGACATTTTCTGTTCTTAAGTAGGTATAATATTTTGATTCGTTACTCTTTTGTTTTTCGTGCGTGTCTCAAGTTCTTGGCCGAGTTTGTTCAACTTTGGCTAGACTTCAGTTAACTCGTTCCGCTAGATTTATGGCTAAAACTTTTGAGAACAGTTTCCAGTGAAGTTGGCTGCTTTTGTGCGATGCTCAATTGTCTAAAACAAAACCAAAGCAAACACGATACGCGAAGCAAGTTTTCGTCAAAACATAATGTCGGCAGATGAAATTAAGACTTAAATCTAACAGCCAGCTAAATTCGCGTACCGGGAGCTTTAACATATTATATGCTTTGTCTGCTGTAGCCATAAGGATTAAACTTAAGATTAATAATATAATAACTTGAGTGTATAAAATGGAATTGTATGTGTGCCTTGTTTATTGTATCTACCTACCTAATCATCAAAGATATAAGTAGGTATGTACCTACTGTAAGTACCTACCTAATAAGATTAAGTAAATGTATATAATTGAATATTAAACAATAATGGCACGGTAATAATTACCGTGATAATGGCGTTCATTGTTGTAGGTATAAGTTAAAAGTGAATCGAAAACAGTGCCTCAATGGCGTAGTGGTTTACGCAGCCGCCCGGATTGCGGAAGATGCTGGGTTCGATTCCCGCCTGAGGCAGGTCGATTTTTTTCGGTGTATTTTTTCTAGTATTAAAAAAAATATGTTAAAGAAATCACCCGCATTAAAACTGAAAAGGGAAAAACAAAAGTTTTATGTTTTAAACGATCTAAAATGATAATTATCGTATGCTAACATTTTTTTTAGGTCGGTGTCAGCTTTAGATTAATAGAAATAATTACCTACATGAGTAACTAACTATTAATGTATACTTACCTACTTATTTACACTGTAGGACACTTTAGACTGAAAATTAAATATTAAACTGGAATACAATGAGGCTTTCATTTCTCCCTTTTCAGTTTTAAAGTCGGTTAATTTTTTTTATAAATAAAATACAATTATAGCTATGATATTAAGCGAAAATGTAGCAATCTACCAAAAGAAAAGGATTTTTAATATCGGACCAGTAGTTTTTTAGTCTATTCAATACAAAAAAGTGTATAGTACAAATCTTTACTAATATTACAAAATATTTGATTTTATCCTAGGGAAAAAGGTTAGAAAATTTAAACACCTTAGACGCGTAGGTATGTAGGTAACCTATGGGACCGTATTATCAATGGCAAAATAAAATTTGGAAACACTTTACTAATGTAATGTTATAGATACATGAACATGAGGTATGTATCTACATCTACTGAAACATGACAACGATCTTATGTTCCTCTGCCTACTAGACAAAAGTGTCCCTAGATTAGCCCAAGGCTATTTTTAGATAAGTACTGACATTTCCAAACGGTTTTGGAGTTCGGTGTCAGCGAGTAACCGTTTGATGTCTAACGACGGTCGTGATTCACGTTTCAGCCTGGGGTAAAAGTTACCACATGCAACAAATTGAAGGAAGCGTCATTGGTACCCTCACATTATATTATCTTACCGAGAAATTAATAATTTTAGACGCGTAGTAGGGGATAGTTTATTTTTAAAACTAGTAATTTCAATATATTATTCCGTTTTATTTTGTCATAATAATTAGGTATCAGAAGCGTAGGTTGTAGGTAGGTAGGTAACCGAAAAAGTATCCATGTGCGTTTTTCATTTCTAATGACAAAAACCTTTCAATGTAATTTTCTCCTTAACCATTAGCAACTACGAGGCTATTATATGCTCGGCTTTTCACGAGAAAACTGAGAACTTTAGTAGAAATCTATAAAATAATCGATTTTATCATAAAAAATAAAAAAAAATATTATGTTGTGAAGTAGGTACCTATCGAGATTATCTCACACAAAAATTTCGAGTCTCAAGTAGTAATTAATCGGAAAATATCATGATTCAGTTGAAAGCTCCTTACTACATTCTTTCTTAGGACGGCAGATTACACATCCACCATCTTTATATTATACCTACTGCGGAAGTGTTCCCTACACTTCCGCAGCATAATATATAGATGGAAGATTTTCTAATTTGAAATCAAGCCCCTCTCCTCAACTAGTCTCAAACTAGAGTTAAACATATTAAGGTACCTAAATGTATGACGAATTAAATCATATTTAAATATGATTTCATTCGTGATATAATAAACAAACTGTTTAATAGTATCTTGAACTTAAAAAGTATGTTTCCAAAGTTAAATACGAATTACAAATAAAACTCTACAGCTGGCCTCAAAACCACTTCCAGATCCAAACCGCGAACAAAAACCACCTCTCTTCACCGCAAATGTTCTTACTGACATTTTTCGATATAGGTAAAATAATGTTCACATTATATATTTATTGGGCTTTACATTAAATACTGGTTTACCTAGAAACCACTTGCGCTGGCAGTTGCGGGTAAAAATGTCAAATTGGTTGATCTTTTTATTAAACTTTTCAGTACCTATAACTATATACATACATAAAGGTAGTAATGACGTTTACGTTTATAATGGCTAAAAACCTGAAAGAAAGTAGGTACTTAATAAGTTTTAAAATTATATTTTATATTTTAGTAGAGACGTGATCATACTAAAAATATAGCTCTAGGTAAGCCATTTCTGCATATTATAGTAGATACCTACTTTATTTCTTTTATTAACCAAACCAAATATTAAAAAGTAAATGTAGTTCGTCAATTTCATTCCATTCCATTCAGACTGTCGAATTTTTGGTTTGGTTTATAAAAGCCTTTTCTGACTCAAACGCTGTAGAGAGTCTAAGCACAGAGTAATAAAAACTAGACGAAAAAGCGACAATATCTTCACGGAAGACACTCTTTGTAATGAACTCCTTTAGGGTCACTTTTTTAAAAACGTATTGATGACGATAAATACCATCTGCACCTAACAGCAATATCAGTCCAAAAAAAGGACATATCGAAGTAAATAACTACGGATTTTGCATCATATAGGTAAACATAAGTAAACATTTTGAATCTCAATGTGATAGATCTTGCATAGCATATTTTACGAAAAGGATGCTCCTATATTATAACAAGCGGTACCTCGTTATTTATAGTATAACCTAAACTCGATATTTTTTGTTAATACTTCCCTTAAACGGCAATAAAACCAAAAAAGAGTCCTATTCGAATGGGAAATTCTTTATTGGCCATCGCTACTGTGATAAAGAAGTAGGTATCCACACATTCATTCGCCTGATAAGATGGGCCGAATACTGGCTGGACATTTATCTTTAAGATTAATGAGCCAATTTTCTTAGTTGGCTATAAAAAGAATCGCTAGGCCGACCTCGGGCCGCCGCAGCCACTTATGGGCTAACTTTTGGACATCCAATAGTTGTACGCATTTACTCCCATATATTGAGTTAAATATTAGTGCGAATTTGCATGCATTTAAAATTATTTCCTATATAAATATTTACGTAACTTAAAAAATAAACGGAATTTATGACGAAAACATTGAAGCTTACTTAATTTTTATAATTGTCTGGTGTAAAATATTTCCTAAAAATTGTCCTTGGGGGGTAGTCACAAATAAATGTTTAAAATTTGAATTCGCGAAGACAATTATACGGGAAATATTCCCCAATCCCCGGAGTAAAATATAAGGAAACAAATTGGATTAAAGTGTCAAAGGTGAAATAAAAAACACGCATTATACCTACTTTATCTTTTGCGATGTCTGTGAAGCGTCAAGTCTGCAGTCAGTATTAAGCGAATACGACATCTTTTTCATGTAAATAAGCATCTACAAGGTTCAAATTAGCTTAAATACGATTTTACGACAGCCAACATCACATGATGGGTCGGTATCACCGTATTTGCATTTAAAACGGTAAGTAAACATAGAGCTCTGAGTGAATGGACGAGACCGTGTTTACGACTCGTTTTATGATCTGTTAACCGTAAGGATCGCTCGTAAAATGAATTGTTTGATGGTTAGTTCCGACTTTTTTGCTTTTACGTTACCATTCATTCATAAAGGCCGCGTGTCCAGTATAAATGAGTATAGTCATATTAAGTTTGTTCCTGTCGTCGTTGAAAATGTCGATTTAACATCCTAGTTTTGAATTAGAACTTCATTTCTTTATTATGAGAAATGACGTTCTTCATTAAAATTTGTGCAATATGTTAATATTTTTTTTTAACAGGACGGCCTATCAAAACACTTAAATAAATCTCTGATAATCTTTTTTTTATATATTTTGAATACGATATTTTGATTCGTAGTAGGCAGGTAGGTTGATCATACAGGTACACATTCCAATGTTATTTAAATTAGTCACGTTGCTGTAAACTTTCTGTCCCCATAAGTCACTGTCTGTATTTCGCATAAATTATAAGATACATAATAAATTTTACACCTTTTGGTGTGGGAGAAAAATGTAAGCAATAAATTTAGGCGTGTACACAACCAATGCTAAGAAACTTAGACATCCACGTTGTCAGCGATCTAAGAAAAGTTTCTAATGAAATATTAATGAGTCCTTGCGTGCGTATAAAATTCATAAAACAGTACTTATATTCGGAAGCATGCTCGCTTTGTTTTGGGCCGCATAAATCGGGAGAGAACTTATTTTTGTACATAGATACACTCAGGATAGATGGATCCAATTCCAAATTATGTCTATCTTGGGAATTAACGGTGGCGCGGGGATTCCAGTTTATCCAAAAAAGTGGGGGAATGAACGGCGTGAGAGGGGCGGATGGAAGTTATTTTGGAATTATGATTCCGGATGCGTTTCGAGCACCGCATGTTTCGCTGCTCGTTTAGTGATATTATAGGTCCGACGCAACTATTTAAGGTAGGTACATTAGTGCGACATAAGATGTTTTTTGTGCAATGTTTGCGATGGTAAAGAAGAAAAGACCAAAGTATCTCGTTTAGTTATAGGTAGGTATGTAAATAGGTGCTTACTCAATAAGTAGGATATTAAATAGGTACCTAGTACTTTTATCATTACAGTACATTGACTGAATATTACGAAGTAACTGAAAATAAAGTTCTCACTCTTCATATTTTATTTTATTTAGCCTTTTTATGTAAAAATTTGCATTTCTACATAGGTACCTACACTCATTTTCTAGCAAGTATGAGCAAATACCTATTCACTAAAAATCACGAATTTATTTTGAATTAATAAAACAAAAAACATACTTAGATAGAACTTGCTTAGGTACTTAAGCTTTTGACCAAGCACAGAAGCTAATAAAACTTGGACAGAAATTTATAATGTAGGTAGGTACTTATGTATATTTTCATATAGGTAGATACTAACAGTACATGTTCTTTAAATGGGTTCTATTATCTACCTTAGCTATAGATACTTTTACTCATTAATTCGACATTAAATGTGACAACAAAAGTTTTGTATTGTGAATCATTACCTACTATAAAAAGATGTACGATCTTACCTACCTAAGTAGGTACCTAAATTTTGAAAAACAAAGTAGGTAGGTATCATCGTTGAATATTTACATAAGTATTATGATTTTCCCCACTTCCCAGGTGCATTACCCAATTTGAAAAAGGCAACCCTCATGTCACCCCAAATTAAAACGTCTGGCCAAAAACGCAGTACGTGCGTTTTAATGGGGTGTCACAGGGCTTCTTAAGTATTCCAACCCCCCGCAATACCGAGGCTCCTTAGTCTGGCACGTCCACCCCTTGATATATTACTCCCAGTTCGTCGTACATAATTTTGTAGGGAGACAACCTCCCACCCTCCGCCCGCCTTCACAATGGTAACGTTTTGTTTATTGCAGTATAATAGTGCGCAAAAATCTGCGACGTCAATCATTTTTTAAATCTTAATTTTGATTCAACAGACTCAAAAGTTGTCTGAGAACGTAGTGGGAGTAAAACTATACATATAGTAAGCGACAATGTAACTGGTTTTTCTTACTATGTCAGTGCGTGTGTGCTGTCATTGTGCCACTAAAAGTAAATTTTTACCCATACCACTAAAACCATGTCACCGAAAACGTTTGATAAATAATATCGCTAATAATTATATTTAAAAAACGTAAACAAACGAAAAGCTATCATTTTTGCAGGTACGAAACTACAAAACGTCAAGTTAACATTTTTGTGGTCAGCGTGTAAAAAGCGGTTACAAAATCTGTTTATAGTTTGTCTTATACTTTTTTTATAGTTTGTCTTATACTGAGGTCTCATATCTATTACAGTGAAATGCATAAGTCTTTCCTTTTCTAGATACCTATTTATGTGTGAGTGATATTTATGTATTAGCTATTGCTATGGCTACAAACTTTGGCAAGATGGATGTAGCTAGTCAGGTGACTCCGACCGGGTGGTAGTGATCGAACCCGGAAAATCGGGATTTGATATCGGTGCGAAAACCACTTGTCCATACAGCTTTACAAAATTGGTGATTTTGGCTGCATTTTTTATAGACAAATCACATACAAATCAGCACTGATGAAATCAGTCTGAAGGTAAGCGGTTATTGTAGCCTATAGACGCTTGGACAAGAGCCTCATTCACACTAACACCTCTGACGCCGTCTCGTCTTTACCCCGGTGTTTTCTGAAAACCTTCCTTACCGACATAGGTATCTAAAGACTTAATAGAGTTATCGCGCCCAAAAATTAGTCACTCGATGATATAAATTTTCCGTAGACTTACACATTTTTTTACGCAGATCATAATGTATTAGTAAATAGTTATAGGTATTTTTTACACAAGAGACCAACATTTTTATTGAAGTCACGTGCTCTATAATACTGATTTAGGAGACCAAAGTTCACGTAAATTGATGGAAAATTTGGGGCGGCCAATGAGGAAATGTGTTGGGGGAACCCTAATGTGGTTTTATGGGCTCAGTTTTGAGTTAATTATTTTATTTAATATTTTCATTTCTCCCAGTTCACGAATATAAGTAGTTGAAACGTTATTACTAATATGGTGCGCCAAATTCTATTATAGTGAATGATACAACACCGTCCATTAGTCAAATTAAGCAAGATTCTCTCCCTAACTTAGCAAGTTATTTGTCAGGAACATTAGGGACGTATATGCAATACATTGCGGCAGAGGCGTTTAATTCGTGTCGAACATAAATCTTAATTTTGGTATAATATTCCTCTTACGAGTTCTCGCCTACTATATCAGTCACTTATGAGATAAAATTGGTTGTGGGCAAACAAGTTGATGACGCAATAATTCCGATCTTCTATTACTTTCTAACGTATCTTCATGAAGATGCTTTCTTGCTACAAGTTTTAGAACTTTACTAAGAATATATTTATAATTATTGTATAAGATTCTCCAAATACAACTGCAATAAAACAACCAAAGAGTTGTTATTTGATATTGATGTTTATGTATTTACAATATCTATGCATCATATTAAATAAACATTTAAATTAACATTTTTAAATAAATGTTAGTTAACAGTCAAATATTCATCGTCAATCTGATGATCTACTTCAGATGTAGATTTAAAGAGAAAATTGAGTCTTTGATAACCATTTTGAAATAGATAAAAAATAAAGTTTGGTAGGTATCATTTGCAATAAGACCAATTATTTTTAAATGCTTAATAACTAGGCTACCTATTAACCCCCTTATTACAAAACGCGTACTAAAGTTAGTCGTGGTTTAAAACTGATGCTAACTCTGTCTTTCATTCAGCAAATAAAAGTGACAGCATCAGTTTCCTCCATGACTAACTTTAGTCCATAAGAGGTAAAGTTGCCACTGCAGTGTGAGCAACTCAATAATTATTCTCATCACTGCGACACCTTGTGTGGGTTTCCTATTATTTCAATTAACAAACAATGGGCATAATACTGAAGACCCACGTCCGCAAATTAAAAAGCAAATAGGGCCAGTCACAGAGTACCTACATAGTGCATACCTATTGAGTCATTAGAAAACAATATGGCGATTGCATTGTAGATCACAACGCCTACGCGCCGTCACCGACTACGATGTTTATGGGGACCCTACAGACTACGGAATAATACTAGTATTAGTAAGTACATATCCCTACCAATATTATAAATGCGAAAGTAACTCTGTCTGTCTGTTAATGTTTTACGCCTAACTAAACCACTGAAGCAACTGAAGTTGAAATTTTGTTCAAAAATTGTGTAGACGTTGGGAAAGGACATAGGCTACCTTTTATAGCGAAAAAACGTCTTGAAGGGGTTGAAATAAGGGATGTAAGTTTGTATCGAAGTTCGTCATTGTTGAAGAAAAAACCATTAAACTTTGAATTTAGGCACTTGATAAGAAATAAATAAATATTTGTTATAGCGTTCTTGTAGATATGTCCCTTATGGGGATGAAAGGTCGTATGGAAGTCCAAACAAAGTCACGCTTTCACAACTCCGATGTTTATGAAATTTGGTACAAAATATAAATAGGTACTAGACCTTAAGATAGGACATAAGCTACCTACCTTTTTTGTAAAAAAGACGAAGGGTTTGATATAAGGGATGAAAATTTGTATGGGAGTATCGATGATACAACCACGAAACTTTGAATGCATAAGTTTTAGGTGCTTTTTCTTCACATGGCATTGGTTAAGCTGTAGGATTTAATTATGTATTTAAATATTTTAAACATACTTTTTTCGTCTGCCCTATTTCAGGTCGTTCTATGAGTCTTAATTTAATTTTTCCGTGACTCCGTATAAAGATTTATATTATTATTCAAAATATGAATATTTTGAATTTTACTAAAACTAATTCGGTAATAATATATGTGTTATTTATTTTCAGATCCTGATCTGCGACTACAAAATACAAATTAACAAATCTTGTTCTCCATGCCTTAACTGCAAGACCTACCAAAATGTTCAAAGAGTACCAGAGGCTCTCATAAGATTGATAAAGTCTCAAGTTATGAATACAAACCACAATAACAGCGTAACTAGGTAAGTATCGCCTATATAATAATGTTCAGCAACTTACCTATATATTTCCTTTAAATGTCTCTACATCACAAATCAGTTTTATATCAGCTTAAATCAGAAGCCTTGATAAATAATCGTTTTATTGCGCGAGGTAAGAACCCAAACTTTATAACTGTTATTACCAGTTGACATTATAATGGAGGTGTAATCAATATAATAGTAACGTTTAAATAACTTAATTTTACGTTGTTAAGTAACATCGGGAAATTTAAATCAACCGCTTTAATGTTTCGGGTAATTTATTTGTAGTTTGTTGTAAGCAGGTAGGTGCATAAAATACTACGTTATTTTATTACATAATAGATATAAAAATAACTGGGTAGGTAAGTAAAGCCTTGAAGGTAATGTATCATGTTGAATAACTTCAATATAATAATACCCTACTTCACCATTGATTCATGCTTAAAATTGCTAAAAACCTATTGAGATGCTTTGACCTATTTCATAATAGTTACTTTTTAACATATTACTAAATAATTATAAAATAATACGATTCGAGGCATAGCCGATATTATTCATAGGTTTGATTTTTCAAAAAAAAATCAAATAAGTAAATAATGTACCTTTGTGTATAAAGAAAAACGTCGGTATTAATTAGGTAGGCGTATTATACGACGCTATAAAAGCCAAAATGATGTAGGAAGGTACAAGTAATTATATTCTACCACGATCGATCATTAAATATTATAAGTACATATCTACTGAAGAAAAAATATTTACCTAGGCTTAAGCTCCAAAATGCTGTTCTAGGTACCTACCTAGAAAGAAACTAAAAAGGTTAAATTTGTAAAAGTATATACCTATATACTTTTTCAAAGTTAACCCTTTTAGTTTCACAACAGATACATAGCGGACTTAGTTGAACAACAAGTTAACGCATTCCAGGTTGGTGCATGCGTGCATAAACCATCCTGGCATCCGATTAAATTATTTAACGTCTTCATTCCCCGTGGTGCACGCAGGTTGCATGCCGGCACGCGGATGTTAAGATACATGGGCCGGTCGCACTTTGATATAAACATACTAGGTATATCTTACTCTACCTATGTGTTTGCGACTAAATGAACTCCGCGCCCATTGAGATTATAGAACATTGTTTTGTATGCTAAGTCATGATCGCTCTGATTGTACTGTAAATGTCTATCGGTGTTCTTCTTTTCAAATCGCAATTTATAACAGTGGTTAAACGTTCTTGGGTGTAAAATAAATAATAAAACAATACAAAAAGATAAAGCAGAGAAGGGAAGCCCGACAGTAAAGTTTGCTTTTCGGTGTTTTATAAAGTAGATAGGTACATACCTAGGTACCTGAATTTCAATAAAATATGCGAAGGAATTGTTCTATCGAATTCTACTAGCCCCGTTCTTTTTTTTTTGACTAATTTTGCAGGATGTCTCTGATGACCTTCTCTGCGTCACCCTGTCTTTTTGGTGAAGGCGAGGACCTATAGGTGGGTCCTCTAGCCTGTAATTCGAATCACTCCAGAGAGGATTCCTGACCGGTGAGCATCTCCCTCGGGGGAGTCTCTGCACCCAACTACCAGACATAGCTACCTTCTGTAAGTTGTCATCCTTATGGTCCGAATATCATAGGACTACAGGAAATAGTGTACCTTTTTGTCCTTATGGAACGGCAAAGATATATAAGTATATGGAACACCTTACCTGCCGATGTGTTACCTAATAATAAAGTAAGAATGTAAAGTTTTCTCCTGGTAGCATCGCATCTTAGCGCAGATTTTGAAAAAAAAATCCATCCCGATTTATACTAAAAATGAAAGCTCTCCCGCCATTCTACAGAAGACCGCAATGTCGGCTTGTAAGAAACGTAAGCTTCACGGAGTAGGTGATACGGTCAAAATTGGCAGCACGTGAGTGACTCCTTGATGTTGCAAGTGTCTATGGACACGATAATCGCTTATTATCAGGCCAGCTCATTTAGCACATTTTTTACAAAAAGTTCTGTATGGTAGAGTACATAATATACTTTTAGATCTAATATCAAACCATATTAAATAAAGCTCTACCTACATAGTTAAACGTGCAACATTACAAATACATAAGCTTTTCTTTTAAGAAGTCTCAAAGAACAGTTCATTAGTAACTTATCTATACCATTGTTTGCTCAAACACAATAGGCAATATAAATCGTAATATATAGTGCGCTAGATATATTCTTGCCTGTTGATTAAGACAGCGGAGTACAAAATAACAAATATTTGCAATGTCAAGGCAATAAACTATCAGGCGGTTTATTTAAGGTGGCTTTAACTGTACTATATTATTTAATATTAAAGATCTTAAGGTAAACGGTGGAGTGCCTGCATTCCAGCGATAAGGCCCTCCCTCTTTTAGGGGGTGGCGCCTTAAGAACCGGCCATACTTCAAATTGCGTTTAAGTTAGATAGTCGCTTTGATACATTGCCCGCCGTTATTGCTGCATATCAAAGGAGTCCCGATAAAATGTACGTGACGACAGAATGCTTGGAAATTTTTTACCGTAATTTTACGTTATTCTGGATCTTATTACCTGAAACAAAAAGTAGGTAATATAGTAACAGCACTTAGATTATAAAATAAACTTTAAAATAGTGATTGAAATATCAATAAAAAGATAATTATGCACCATGGCACATTCCCCATAATTAGAATACTGCTTAGCGTTAAGTTTCAATATACAAACAGATATCACCTTTGAACGAAACAACAAGGGCAATAATTTCAATCCAACTTGGAAAGGTTATTTGATTGTTGAAATATTCTAAAATGTTTACGCTGTTGATATATTGTTCAAACGAGCTTTCTAATTGAATGAATAGAATACACAGCCCAAGTTATTTATGAAGAAACAAAACAACAAAAGAGTCATCACACAACACACACATAAACAACAGTTGGAACGAATTGCGAACGTTGCTCTATATCACGGCACGTAGTCGCAAACAGTCGAACAGCGATATTATATCGATATATATCGATACCACATCGATGCTACCGATAGATACGATTGTCAGAGTTCAATTTAACAACGCACGCCCGAGTTTCTACGATAGCTAATATTAATGTCGCTAAACTTTTGAAATGTATTCGAATTCGTTTATTGAATGTTGGAAGTTACTTATGGAGCCAGTCCGAATAATATTAACATAAAATTTTAAAATGTTATCTGAATTTGTGATACGAAAAAACCTAAACAAATAATACATTTGTATACCTACGTGGCACCTACATAATATATAATACTTACTAAAAGTTATGATATGTTAATTCATTAAAAGATTTGCATTCATTAAAAGCCTTTTGAATTTTTAAAGGACGATATATTTGACTAGTACTAAAATTTATTACAGTTTGTCTAGTGTTTAATTATTCAAAAGCAAACAAAAATTTTATGCTACCTCAAAATCTGAATAAAATTCTGGAAGCCCCAGAATATGATTCGAAAACAACGAACAGATACAGTATCAGTAGATATAGACAGATTAAACAGCGAACTCCAAATGAACGCGGTATAATTTATCGCGCATACCCCCGTGTGTATTAGCTGTATCCGACTAATGCCGGCTTTCGATATTCGGCGCTCGGTTGCTATTCGATTCGATATTTACGAGCGAACGAGTCGCATTAGACTGTCCGCCCGTAGGTAAATTAGCACAGATGCTCCACTGTTACAGTGATTCATTCCAAATTGGCTTTTCAGCGGGAAAAAACTGAACTACCCACGCGCTATCTAGGGAAGTTAAATAGCTTTTAAAAGAGTTCGTTCCTCTGTTTGGCTTTTAGGTTTTTTGCCGATGTTTTGCTTCTCTTTGTAATAGGTGGCTCTTTTAGTTAGACTTTTCATAGATTGTACAACCTGAAGTAGTTAAATTTAGAAACACACACAAGTTGAAGAAAATAAGCTTACATTAGAAACAAAACTATGTAGACATTACAAACATTAAAAATCATGCAGTTTTGCATAAAACAGTAGCTCGTTTAAAAGCCTAGATTACGGCGAAAAGAAACCTCTAACGGAATTAACAGCCTTCCACACATGCAAAGTTATTCGCAACAATGAAACATTGGGCCATAAACAAATCGAATTTGCAATTAAACATCGTGTAATGGTGCTAAGGCGTTGCTAAGATCTGGTAGCGGCACCGCCTCATGATGGCTATCGTCGAGGGGCCGCGTGCTGCACTCATGATATATTGCTCTGGAGTTTTATGAAATACGTGGTGTTAACTGGACTTAAACCACGTTGCACTTAAGACAATTGCCCTTTTCAATTAACGTGTGTGGTGGTTAAGATTTTGATTTGAAAATGGAACGTTTCATTACAGGGTTTCCCTCGCACTTTCTTGGTTAATGGAGTGGATTTGCAATTTAATTTCAATTATGAATGGTAACCCGGACTGCTGAAATGATTTAGAGTATAACATCTGTCCTAGTTGTTGACTTTTGTTTGTAGGTTCAATGAAAGTTTGTTACTCTTTAGGTTTGATGTTCCTAGGCAGGCGTTCACATCTACGCATCATAATATGTATCGCACGCATCACATTAAACGGATTCTTTTTTTACAATGCGTCCACAGTATCGACAATGAGCGGATTTGCTGACGTATCTACCAGCAATCGGAATGCCAACGCCACTTTCATTCGGATTTTCGTAGTATACCTACGTGTGGAATGTGTTTGTGAGTTATCGGAGGAAAACGAAGAAGAATTTGTCGTAATAGCTTGTTTGTTAGCAGAGAAAGAAGAAGAAAAAGATAAAAAAATCTAATTAAAGGAAACAAAATATCTGGTACACGACATATTGAACAAGAGATCGCAAGACGACGACGCGGAGCGAGCGCGCGGTGCGTCCACTGATCGGCATTCCCCATGACGTCATAGGCATGTAACGCAAAATAAGCCCTCGAAGCATCAAAGTCGGCATTGCTGACGAGCAGATTCGCGCGACCAGTACGATGTGGATCAGTGGACGCACTTATATGACTTCCTATTCAAAGGATACTTACCAACACAACACTCGATCCGTTCGATACGATGCATCCGATGCGGATATGTGGACGCTAGCTTTATCTAGGCAACAGGCAACTTGTCATTATTTTGAGGCACTGCTTGGATGCCGTAGCTTGGCTTATATAAAAGTCAATGTTACCTTAAGTTCTGCCATACCCTTTTCGGAATTATGAGTATACCATGATGCATGAATGTTATTATGAAGATTTGCATAAGGATATTGATGAGATTTCTTCCATGGGTCTGTTAGTATGTAAAAATTTATGACTCATATTACAGAGATATTATGTTGTAAGTATTTGAAAGGGTTAATGTTTGTAAGTTTGTTGGCCAGATAACTATTGCTACTGTAACTTCAGTTTCAGTTCCTTCTGAGACATAAATCTTTTGACCTTAAATTGTGATGCTTCTGCTTTTGATATTATTTAATCTCACAATTTTTTAATTATTTTGGTCGTATTGTGTCTGTAAAAGGGCTATATTTTATGTTTTCCTTATACTTAACATTTCCATTTTTACAACTCCTCTTAAAAGCTCTGTTTATTTCAAAAGATTATAAAAAATGCCTACTTATTTACCCATATTTTTAAAATTTGATGCTGATGGAAATTGTATGGGGAATTATTTATCATTACAATAATACATTGTTATTGACTTAATTATAACGACACGGACTCGTGTAAAAGTTTGTTCATCGCAGCATATGAGGCATATTTTTAATGAACTGCAAACGATGACCGGTGAAATACACAAATGTTGCATTCCCCAATAATGAACTGGGGAAAATTACCTTTAGTATAAATAATCCGTGCCAAAGGGTGGCATCGATGCCGCTACTGCAAATCAACCCCCACTTCCCTCCCGCGGCCTGTCGGTGATAAATAAAATTCACGTTTTAACAATAAAATGCATTTTCCGCAAATGCTCCCAGTGAATTATTGTCTGGGCTTTACGAGCTTAAAATTATATGGGCACGTGAAATTTTCGATCTCGATAATGCACCGGTTGCAATGGCAACACTATTTTCGGAAAATGTCGGACGATAAGTTCGACTTTTAAATTACCATACTTGATTGATGGTGCATTATGTTATTTAATGAGCCTTTAAATTAATAACAGTCACAATAAGGAGCAACGCCCTTGATACCTCGCTCTTACCACAAGCAACCCCCGGATTATCTTAATGCATTTTCGCGTTCGCTAATGTCTATAAAAATAAAAATAGCCAATACAGTTCCCCGAAATAGCGTGTCACGTACGACCCCAAAAATACTTAAAAAACATTTCCCGCAGGAGAAAAAACAATGTTTTATTCGCAACAAAAATAGATCACGCAACCGCTTGATGGAGAACCAATAGCGAGCGGCCCTCGGGCACAGATGGCGACACAAGCGCGGAGATAGCAGAAATATGAATTGTGGCCTTCGATATTTGTCACTTGAATTACAACTCCCGACGGACACCAGGAATGGTAGAATTGCGACTCACACCTCGTTTGCTGAATGATCTATATTTTTTTCTGGTCGAGTTTTGTTTTCGAGAGATAAAGCGATAGATTGCGAATCTGATGCTGACTCATCCCATGCGAAAGTAAATAAAGATTAGCTTCTAAAATTAAACGCTAGGTACGTTCTCGTCAATTTACAAACATTGCTAATAATAGCATTTATATTTGTATATGATTAGTAGGGACTTACGTCACAATCGCTAATTTTATCTAAAAGGTCTTTAGTCTTTAAATAAAAAAGAATTTAATAGCAGACGCTAATCAGGGTTTTCATTAGCGTTCGTCTCGCCATATCAAAATGGCTTTAGAAAAACACTTTAACAATGAGCCGATAATCACAAAATCTAGTAGGATTGTCGGAAATCGCATGAGTTAATATCAGTGTATCATCCCACAAATCCAGAAGCCGTCCGGGAGCAATAAGTAAACACAACTCGTAATAACGGCCAGTCACGCCAAGGAAACCAATTTGGAAGGTATTTGTAAACGTCAAATATGTTTGTGCGCACCTATTTATTGCGAGCATCCCTCACGTACGAGTAAATAACGGAGACACTGCGATAAAGTGAAAAGAGATACCCGAAACGCACAGGGAACTGCGCCTTAAATATTTATACTAACCGTACAACTCTAAGCTTTCCAGTCACGATTTAGAGCAGTGTTTCGTGTGACGCAGTCGATAATTAAGCTCTTTCAGTTTAAGGCGGGTGCGTATACAAGTGGAAAACTCAGTGCGCCACGTGCGAATGATTCATTGCCGTCCCTTAATTAAAGAAGATTTTAATTGTATCGGATGTCCGTGAAAGCGAAAATAATGCACTTCCAAATTGGGGTGAGAATTCGGAAATTTATTTTTGAAAGCAGATCGAAATGCTTTTTGTGTTTGAAAAAATACGTCGCGGGTGTTTTTTAATTACTGTAAACATTGTTATTTTGAAATTACTTTAAATTATTGTGTGCGCTTAGGTACCTATTATAAAATAATACATAAACATTTTATTGGATACACAAATTAAGTGGAAAAGTTAAATCCCACAAAGCTCGTAAACGACAATGAATTATGCGCGCACTTTTCTAAGATTAGGAACGTTAAGCGACTTCTGAGTGCAGATACAACGAACAACTCCGTCTAACAAAATTTAAAACACCCTTACACCAGTAAATTCATTTCGCAGCTGCCGCCAACTAAAATATCTTTCTTAATTACAAAAGCCTTTGTTGAACGTATCTGATCTATGTAAGTCGGGGCGAATGTTTTAAATAACAGTCCAACAAATAGGTTCCGGTTGGGCGAAGTAAGCAAAACTCCTTAATGAATAGAGGGTTAGAATTCTAAGAACGCAATATGGCGTTCATTAAATTAAGTTCAAGAAAGTTCCCAGATTGTCACGCGCTGACAACAAGAACATAAGAAATAGAGCAAAAACAGGTGTTAGAGCACGTGTTTTCGGCTTCCTACGTAGCCAAGGATAAACCGTAAAACATTTTTTACATAAATCACGTTCAGTTTCAACCGAACTAGAAATTTTCCAACCGAGCTGATGACGGAAGCAGTGTAACGATCCTGTAAAGCTTCGAGCGTACTTCATTTGGCGAACAATGGAGAGTCCCGGTCCCACCGCCCCATAGCGACACTGGATAAATTGAGTTGGGCCTTAACTCGCGCCCGCCCGCGGAAAATTGGGGAAAATCGATTTAAATATCTTGAATGTGATGGCTTATCTCGATCACAGGAGTTAACCCGTACGAATCCGCTGTGACACCGATGTGGACTTTAAAGCTATTGTTACAGGAAAAGAAATTGAACCATTACAAGTTTCTATTGAAAAATGTTAAATGTATAGGTACTATTAAATTTCTTAAATAATATATACCTAGATAACATTAAAATATGAATACTCACTAAATAAAATTATTGTTATAAGCGAACGGTGTTTTGTACGTAACTTAATTAAAAGATAGCCGTTGCTGATATTTTATCGACGTACATAAGCGGCGAAAAGTAATCAGGGAGTGCCAATTAAGAAGTGTGGACCAAAAGCTCCCATTGGTCAGATCTAGATAGTGACATTCGCTGGCTGGACAGTCGTGAGATGTATCTTGACTTGCACGCGAGTACAATAACAAGTGAATTGAAAACTCCATTTAAAACCTTTAAATATTCACTTTAAGATTCAAAATGGGCAATGAGGAATAAATTGCAGTGTTCATTTTCTAAGCCCCGAATACCTCAAGCAAAGTAAGCCTCCATTTTACTCAATCTAATAGAATCACCTCGGATTGCTTTCCGATATTTACTGTTTGATTTTTCCCCTCGTGTCGAGATTTGGAACGTTTACCCAAAAGAGGCGTGTACTGGTTGATGGTAATGGCCGGTAGGGTCGGTGGGTACATAATCTCTCTAATTAACAATTTACCCTTAGGCCTATGAGGTGCTAGATGTTTATTTTACAGTCATGTTCACCATTCCTTTTTGCAAATCACTTTTGTCTACTGGCGAAAAAAACTGGGATAGCCAGATCGAATTTCTGGTGCCGAAGTAATCGTATTGTTCATGAATAAAGGAGTTGTGATCTAATATTTTTCCTAATATTAAATTACACGGCAATTCACCGAGCGCAGTAAGTTTATTGGATTGATCATGCGCAAATATTTATTGATAGGGACCCAACAAGATAGGGTCGCGATTTATTGAAAACCAAGAACAGTGGGAGCGTACATAGGTAACTTACATAAATTGGCATCAGCAGCAATCAGACAAATTGGCTCCAACCAAACCCCTCTAACCGAATTAATCTCATTCGTAGGTTTTCTTAGAGAATCCACTTAGTTGGACAGAAATGGAGAGACAAGATTGCAGTAACGATACCCAAAATTATTTATTACTAGTCGCTCGCGTTAATGTCAGTTAAATTACAACCTATATGTTATTCTGATGTATAAGCTATATTACTTTTAAAGGTTCATTAAAATCCGTTCAGTAGTTTTTTGCGTGAAAGAGTAACAAACACGCATACATCCAAACAAACTTTCACATTTATAATATTAGTAGGATTCACATCGGCAATAAACATGTGATAGAAAATCAATTATGATTTTGTACCCACAAGCTGATTAACGATTAGTGTTTATTCCCAAGTTTATAAATACATATTATTTTTGAGAATGTTTCTTCACTAAGCTCCTGTAGAAAATGCGTCTAGTAAGTACGTGAATAAACATCCAACAAATCCACCTTTAAATAAACAGTATGGGGGAATACCGCCTTTGCCTCATTCCGAGCAAACGATGCTTGAGATATTTATTAGAGGATGAATGGAGTTTTTAGATATTGGATCCCCTTTCTTTCTTCCAACTCCAAGATGAATGTGCAAAGCTGCACCTTTTAATGCAATGCAAACGCCCAAATATTTTGTTGGTTTCTCTTTAGCGAAATCACGTCCTATCTCCCCTAAAGATTCCGTTTGTTATACGTATCGTTAATTACATCTGCTCAAGACATTTGAATTCGTTACTGCCGGAAAAAGTGATTATCTAATTAGAAGAAAGCCTTTATAAGTATCTAGCTGCGGGCTAATCACAAATTAATGAGAGCTTGTAACCGAGTGTCGCGACGCGATGAATTCCTCGACGCTGCTGCGCTAAGAACCTCATCAATTATGGCGGAGCCTCCCCAGTGAGCCTCAAAGGTCGAGCACTCCTTGGTAATCTAGCAGACCAAAATAAACCACAACTCTCAAATGAAACAATTTATTAATGGACCAACGACAATTTGCGACAATTGTCTTGGAACAAAAGGCTTTTCAAATTCCTATTTTTACACGAATACCGTTTAACAGACCGAAGATATACCTACCTCACCATATCAATTCAGTAAACTAGTGCGTTTAACTAATGTGCTTACGCAGTTGTACAGACAAACGCATCCGTTCCGAAACCGCAGCTGATTTGTTGTTCCGTCCGCTTAGGAGTTACTATCTCTGCGTACCGAATACTCGGCACCATATGGTCCCGGGTTCACACCCAACTTTGTTAAAATAGAATAATTTATTACTTAGTTCCCGTTAGGTTGGGTACCAACAAAACTTCATATTATGAAATAGAAGTAGCTATAGTATCTATATAGAAATCTAATACCTTACAGATTGGAGTAACTTTTTGTGATTTCTTTAATGAACTGTCAGATTAGCAAATTACGTAAAACAAGTTTTAAGAACAAAAACAACAGGTTTATTTAGCAGTCTACAATTTGAATGGGATCACCCTAAACGCGCTCTTGTTGTTATGCCATGAATATAAATCGTGATAAATTCCAAGCGGCGGGGCAGCGGAGGGGGAGGCCAGGCGATACCACGGCCTCAAGGGCTTTTTTCTTTAAAATAACTTTTGTCTGAGCAATTCGGAGGAGCTGCGGGATTTATGGCAAGGTGGTGTCACCCCAGTAATTAGTTTTTAACTAGTTGTGATAAGGGTTCGCGGTGGTTTATGCGAGAGCAGTGCGTAATAACTTCAGAATAACCCGGATTACGAGTTGCCATCGGACATCTAAATACGTTACAGAGTTTCGGGCTCCAATAAACAAACAAATAGAAGCGTAGCACTAAACATTCGCAGAAACAAAAGCGTCCCAAGCAATTGTTTCGACATGTCACAATATTTTATTGTTTCCATATTTCGCGCGTTTGCGGCCCGTCATATCGTACGAGCGAGGATGATTTACTACGCGCAGAAGCAAAAAAATAAGAAAGTTTCTTCCATGAAACTTCTTTTATTCTCGGAGAAAGTTGCGTAAAAAACTGGAGGCGCTTAGAAAAAAAGCAATTTTCTAGCTCAGGTGTGTGAGATGTTCTTTATCTAACTTTGCATCCGAACCGTTTTGTTTATGACAGCATATTTTTACGAAGTTTTGAACATTTTATTACATTGTACCGTGAACTCGTTCTTTTGTCCGTTTAAAAAGCCGACAATGGCGCGACAATAGTTGTTTTGCAAACTACCTTTTTTCTTTTAAAATAAAAATCGCTACCTGTTCATTGTCGGGAATTGCGAAAAAATTTGTGCAATTGTTTGTCGTCACTCATTTGCTTGTAAAAGACTAAATGAAGGTGCGTGCAGAATTGGTAGCGAGCGACAAAAGTTCCCTAAATAATAAGGCAGAGAAAACACATCTCCTTTTTAATGGACACGGAAAATATAATTTGAAATACTCTTTATAGCTGCCATAATGTAGCCAAGTGGGCCAAAAAATGGTTGTCACCGTCTGGCGTACTACATTAGCATGAAGGGTGTGAGGTAAGGAGGCTTTATCAGGAGGGCCTTTCCTGAGGGAGGGCCGAATAATGCGATATTGCTCGTTTGTGCGAGGCCCTATTTATCTATTAAAAAACGTGAGATTTATGATCTAGTATAGGAAACTTTGGGAACTTTTTATGTTGTTCCGCGAGCCCCGGGCTAATATAAGAGATTGATGCGTGTTATTTTACCCATCTCCAGTGTACTGCTTGCATATATTTTGTTGGGAATTGGTTTTGCTCTTTATTATTAAATAAATAATGATGCATACTTTTACTGTCATTAAGTGGATATACATTTAAAGTTAAATCTTGATATGCAATATCAAGATTTAACTTATTTGGTCCCTTTGAATTAGGTATCATTATCAGAAGGTTTCTTTTAGAATTTTAATGCAAAATTACATTTCTACTGTTACAATACTTATACACTAAAAGGATTGCTTCAAGTGTAAATTTTGGATACCTACATATTTATATAAAAAAATATACTCGGATTATAAACTACTATAAACTACTACGAATTCGTTTTACGTCAAAACTTAATAGTATTTCCATCTTTCCTCCTATACCTTTATTGTTTACTAGGGTAGAGTTCACTGGTAAATAAAATTGATAACCTTTTTCAATAACCAACTGACAATTTAATCTAACATTTTGTGTTGCAACCGATAGTTAAGTTTCTTGCGTTACATTCTTTCGGTTCGTAAGGCCTTAGTTACACCGGGAGCAAATTTTAACGTTACCTACTACAATTTATACATTATATTAGTTACGATTTTTGTATAGATACTGAAAAGGAATTCTGAATTTGATAATTCAAATGAATCGAAAAGAATCTAGTTAATGAATGACCTGCTTTTAGTAGATAACCCTAAGTTCCAAGAAAAGTTAAGTAGGTACTTACCTAATAAAATATTTAAAGAATAAAAATCTTCAAAAAAGGTATTTATAAAAGTACGTATTTATTTATATTGATAATAATCAATTTAGTAGATACCTACCTACCTATAATAAAAATTAATAAATCAATACAACAATTTATTTTGACTACAAAACAAAACAAAACGAAATATTTACGATAGGTACCTACTCTACATACGTATTTATTTACTTAGCAATAACATAAAGTCACACCTCATAAAAAACATTAAGGTACCAATAAACCATCACATTCACATAATTATGTGACGTTATAAGTATCTATTATAAAAATTATCATGTAAATTGTCAGGTGAAGTGCAAATGATTCTCGAAGAGAGATTTATTTTGATCAGTCTGGGATAGGATCAAGAGTGAATGGAACAATCGATATATTGAATAAAGACATTTTAAGTTTGAGTTAAAGATTTTATCATACACAATACTTAATATATTTTTCGAGGTTATGTACTCTTGTACGCATCATCGGATTATTCTGACTATCTTTTCTGATAAGAAAAAGAGAGTAATCTCGGAAATTAATAGGTAGGTACCACAGAAATTAAATTACCTATTGAGTGAAGACGAAATGAGGATTACCTATATAAGAGAAATGCTAAAGCTACTTAGCTGTGAAAATGGTTTATTTCACATCGTTCTTCTGCTCCCAAACGTTCAAAACAAATATTACTGACTGTGCTTAGTATAGCCCATGGTTTAGGCTCGGCGTGAACTGGGAGTCGTGACTCTCGTGACTGGGGCTTGATCTGACAACTGTTGGGTAATACGTCTTTATGCTGTTCAATGTGGAGCGGTTTAAAAGGAATCTGCTAAAGGCGCTTGTGTACCGTCAAGCAGCGTTCGTGAATTCAAAATAAAAAATAATAATACTGAGCGTTTTAAAATAGAGGTATAGTCAAGAAATCGCATGGATCTCATAAGTTTACCGTTAGTTGTTATAATTTTATTATTCTATTTTATTATAAAATTAGTTATAGGTAGGTATGTTTATGAGAAGAACACGAACATTTGGTCACAAGTCATAACTGCTTGCTTGTAGGTCCATTTATTTACGAAATATTGAAATTATTATGTATATTTTACCGTTATCTATACTATTATATATTCTATCTAATTAAAGTACTTAATGACACTTATTTTAGGCTAGATAATGTGTGTAAGCATCACAGAAATAATAATAAAGAGGTGTGTGTTCTGTGGTAAGCATGGAAATATTATTGTTAATTTTATTATTGTAGATAGCTACATGTATTCTCATAAATAAGGAATGGTTTATAAATTATGTTTCCAAGCAACTTACATTAAAGAAACTACCTACATATAACTGTGATGGCAAGTCTACATCTGTGAGGCATAAAAACACTTATTAAAATATTCTGTGGTACCGAGGTAAAATTTAATATAGGTAGGTTGTCCTATTCACAAAAAAACATTAAACTTTAATACTAGAAAAATGCACTGAAAATTAAACCTGAACCTAATTAAACCTGTAAATAATTTAAGTATGCATGCACCTACTTATAGGTAATGTAACAAATTCATTGCTACGCCTCTATTTTGCGTTCGCATGAAAGTGCAATACAGAAAATTAACGAAACAATTTCTATACTACTATTTATACATATGTGACGCACGTTTATTATCAAGCGGGAATATTGGCTCCAAACACAGTGCTAAATTCGGGGCCGACACCCGATACTGTGGTATTATCTGCCATTATTTGTCACTGGTGAACAATGAGCTCGGGGAGCACTATCTCACTCAATTACCCAACAATTATAATAACGTAATGGGATGTTAGAAAAATTAACGCCCGTAAAACTGTCGTTTTGTAATATTATGGTGGCGCAGAGTTGAAATTACGTACGATTAAGGTGTAATTGCTCTGGAGACGGGATATTAAGTTATCGATGTTTAAATCTATTGTCCTCTGGATTGAATAATGTTGGTATCTAATAAGTAATGGTTACTTAAACAACTTAGGATCGCTTACTTTTATTTAGAGGTCGCTGTAGTCTGAATATGTTTTTCATAATAAATTTTAATCTTCATAATAAACTTTAAATGCCTATAACAAGTGCAATAGCAAAACTATTTGAAGGGAAAAAAATAGAAATGTAATCTAGCTTGACTTCACTTAACATCTATACAAGGTTATTTGTAAATCACCAACAACCTTCAAATAATTTTAAGATCTGATCAATTCAATTCCGCAGACGGGACGGGCCGTCGCGCGACGTCGTCGACGTGTGTCTAACGCTGAACGTTGTAAATTATAGGAAACGTCGAGGACGTCACAACGCCTCAACGGCGCGGCGTCGACAGTCCGTCCCATCCGCGGTGTAGCGTTAGCTTAAAAGTTACTCATTATGAAAATGACAAGTGAAAATCTGAAAATGTAAGTTACAATAAATTGTACCTACGGTAGATTGACTTATAAATGAAGTTTCTCAACTCGTGTTATTACAACAAGAAGTCAGGAGAAACTATATAGTAAATTCATAAGAATTCACTGCCAGCACATGTGTTCCCTCCTTCCTACAATTCTTAGTCGCATGAGGCATAAAGAAGCACCTTGCAGGTCGGTAAGGCAACGATGGCTTTTCGGTGGTTATCTTCGCATTTGGACTCCACTTCTGCTTAACATCAGGTGGAATGGAATCATTTGTTTGACCTTTTCATAAAAACAAAGTTGTTTGTGATGATGAGATCTTCAAAGGGTGTTAAGGTTATTGGTGATTTACAAATAACCCTGTGTTACAAATTGGGAGAAGGGTAGTAGAAAGAATGAGAAATAAGCGAAGGTATCACTAGCAAAGTATTTTTTTTTTCAATTAAAAGTAATACTAATAGGCTTTTATTTATTTAAAGATTTATTGCAAACTTTAGAGCATTTTCAAATCTATAAATACAAACTTATACGTACCAACGTAAATAGCCAATTACAAAAGTTTGACATATAAAATTATTAATACAACACACTCGTTATTCTAATGTTAATATAATTTAAAAAAATGTTTGTTTAATGTGTATTGCGTGTGTGATACCAATGCAATCTTAAGTACTTATACTAGAATCCGTACCCCCGATACCTGGACTGCTAATTTATTTAGAGTGTATCATCTGTCCGGTTGTTGGCTTTTGTTTGTTGGTGTACTGAAGCTTTAGTTGATTTTGGGTTTGAACTTTGAAGGTCCTTTGGTGTACTAGGCGACACTGGTAACCTGTCACTATTTTGGGGTAGGTACTGTATGGCCCATGCTGCCACATGCACAGCGTGTAACCAAATGCTACCTAAAGCTCTGCTCAACGGTTTTTACTGATAAGCGTGATTATTTATGTATGTAGGCACATGTGGTATGTTATACTAGAAATAATCATACAAAATACCTACCTAAATAAATATATGCAGTGGGATGTATTTTTTGTGGGACATATTTATATATACTAGGTGGTAGACCCATATGTAGGGTCGTCTGGGTAGGTACCACCGCCTTTCTTATTTCTGCCGTGAAGCAGTTCGCTGTGTTTCGGATTGAAGGGAAAGGTAGCCAGTGTAATTACTGGGCATGGAGGGCATATCATCTTAGTCCCCAAGATGGCAAACGCACTTGCGGTGTTAAGTGATTTATTGAAGGTGTCTATAGGCGGCGGTGACCACTTAACATCAGGTGGGCCGCAAGCTTGTTTGCCATCTCGTAACATAAAAAAATAAACATATTTTTGGAGTCGCTTAAAATGAGCTACCTAATACAAAATAGGGAAACGTATGGGTAGATTTCATAATGTTGAGATTATTTAGATAGCCATTGGAATATGGCCAAATACCTACAGATTTGTAAAGACTAACTTTGAACTAAGGCCAAATTAGATAGATACTGGTGTGAATTGTAAATAAATCTGCATATACGTAACAGGAGATAAAATGAATACCATTTTGAGCAATAGGTAGGTACTACACTTACGTGCAATGAAATCGACTCACCTCGTAGGTTTCGATTCTTAATATATCGGTATATAAAAATAAGGTTACATAAACAAAACCTGTAAATATAATTTGAATGTATATTTCATAAGCATTATTTAATCTACTCTAAACATCGATAAACGAAGTATTGGTGACAATAGACTCATTTCTTCGGAAACCCCTGGTTTCTCATTTTTAAGTCATACGTCATTTCTGTGACTATGCAGAGATTTCAGAGTTAATTGAATCATTGCTTATTAAATAATTGATTAATCTTACAGATTTATTTACCCTTAAAATTCAGCTGATTTCCCAAAAAAATTTAACTCTTGACTGTATTTGGTTTTCAATTTGTAAAATCAATAAACTAAAATCTATCACAGTAGAAACTGTTATAGTTTAAGTTTAGGTTCTTGTTTAACACACGTGGTTAAAATTTATTATTTACTTATTGTAGATTTTGATTAGGGAGTTCTGAACCAAAGCGTACCGGTTAGTCGATTTCATTGCACGTAAGTGTACCTATATAGAACATAATAAAGTTGGATTATAAAGTCACCTAATAACTTTTTATTTATTTTAGTACCTACCTATGCTTAAGAACGGACAAGCTGCTTACCTAATTCCATCAAAAATTAAGAAAGACATTGTGTGTGCTATTAAAGTTTTAAAATTTTGAAATCAAATGAAAGAAAACTAATTTTACTACACGATTCTTATCTTTAATTAAACTATTATTTTATGCACTAGGTACTTTACTACCTACTAAGTAAATTATAGTACTTACTTAAATGTATCTTGTGTTAACTGATGACCTATTTCTATAATTTTTCTTGTATTGTCATACCATACGGATCCATAATTTGGATTGCTTTGTTTACTGTTGTTAAACGTGACTTAATTTGTATTGTTATCTGTTGGTTATCCTCAAAAGCATTCGATTAATAGTCTTTCAATAACTGATTCTACTGATTTAAGACGCTCGTCCTCAGATTGAAGTTATTTTTCATCTCTTATTGTCAGCTCTTAAAATGAGGACAAAGTTCAAAGTGTCCTTCCAGCTGTGTTGCCTACTGTACAGCACTGTTACCACCGGGTTACCTAATAAATAATAGCAGCGTGAGTTAGGACCACCCAGCGAGGAAGCGGGCCTTGTTTACGGCGTTACCCGCGCAGTATTGTGGCCACCTACGCTATATATTTTGCTTAGCAAATTGCTCAGTTTGCTTACGGTGTCTAATAACCCTTTAATGAAGGAAGATTTCTCCATAAAACACAGGGGTGTCGAGTACACATCCCTTTACGTAGACGCTAATGAAGTCAAATTATAATTTATTTCAGTTTAACTCACCGTATAGTTCAGCGTTCAGAGTAAAAAATCTAGACGTACCTGGAACAAAGAAATAAACTTATCAAGACTGTAGTATTATTGTAATAATAGACAGCTCGTCGAAAAAACGAGATTTTCAGCCAGGATTACGGTTTACCTACAACGAGCCGACAACAGACAGAAATAGGGGAGTTACACCTGAGAACAAAGAGACAATTGGTATACTTTTCCCTATTTGAACTTATTTAAAAACCTTCATTGTTTTATAATTATTTACTTACCTATTAAGTTTTCTTATCCATTTCTTTATTACATACCCAGATAGCTCTTAAACCTAACGTAGAGATAATAGATCAGATGACTCATGTTGTACCTACTTAAAACAGGATTTTTACAATTACCTAGGTTAACATGAAAAAAGCCTACTACAACTTTGAATAAAACAATACCTATCTGTGATGAAACAATGTTTAATGGTGTCTAACTAAATAGCTATAACGCTAGAGGTAGTCAGGGCGTGGTGAGAAAAACAATCAATTGTAACAAATAATCATAGCTTGCCATTCAAATGAATTATAACGCTCGTCTAATAGTATAATAGTAGTTAATTAGCAAATTTAAATAATGATACGCAAATGAATTCAAGGCGGGGCACGCGACGACCACTTCATTCACAAAACTAAGAACTGTCCACTAATAGCTCATTTGAATACAATCAAGTGTCTATCTGTTTACGACACAGTTATTGTATAATTCTAGGTTGTTACACGGCTATTCAACTATGTCTACGTTTAGTACTTAATTTACAGCCATCAATGCTTATGACAGGTTAAGCGAACCCGACTGACGTAATCCGATCTATTGCAGCAGAACGGGTCAAGGTAGCTTCGACTACCATTTAGGTAGAAATGAATTGAATGAAAGTCATACAGGTAGGTAAGTGAATGTAGGTATGATAATAATAATAATATATTTTCACGCTCACACCAATTATCTAGCCCGAAGTAAGTATCATTAAGAACTTGTGTTACGGATACTAGATAACGGACATTTTTTTTTTTTTTTTTTAATATACATAATAATTTTAGATATTTTTGTAAATAAACTTAAATAAATATATAAACAACCATGACTCGCAAACAAACATTCGTGTTCGTCACACAAACATTTGCCGCTACCAGGATTCGAACCCGGACCGCTTGATGTGAAGCCAGCTATACTGACCACTCCACCACGACGGCGTCAATGATATTTTGTAAAAAAATGATATTTTTTAAATATTGACTTGAAAAGTAAAAAAAATCTTAGCTTTAACTTTTTTTATTCGATTTGAAAAAAATATATTAGAATCTTGTTTCCTATAGGTAGTACAATAAGTAATACTGATGTCTAGGTATCATTTATTTATATAGATATTTATAATTAATTACCAACTGACGTATTTAGAAAAAAATATGTCACTGTCACTATAATTATTAATGAAAAACAATCACCGGAGCCAATATATTTTTAAGATTTAGATTAAGTAAACAAAAAAAAACACCTTGATACAAAAGGGGATATTTTTCAGCATTGTGTCTCTGTATTGTGTGAATAGCTCTTGTTTCAAATTATTAGTTTAGAATTGACTATTATTTTAAAATTTAATTTTCCAAAAAGTTATCGTTTTCTCATTAGAATGACATGTCTACATCGTACTACAACATGTAAACGTCACGCACACATAAACTTCGAACTTTGGCACACTCCCATAAATCAAGGGGCGTTATGCGCCATGTTTCACAAGCCATCTCCGTCCCACTCACACTTGAACAATTTATTGTGCATCTGTCTTTGTCTCGCATTAAGCTTGGAGCTTTGAGAGGCGCAAGGGAGGGGGTAACTGTCTAGTCGTGACGTATTACTCGACCGGCATTCGGTCAGGGCAGTGTGTTTTCAATGGCGATCAAATCTCTTAAATCTTATTTCAAAATTAAAAATTAAATTATACTTACAACCTAATTTTGTCTTTACAGGTGATCTCAGATAACAAAATGTTACGGTATGTGACTGTTCTATTGTAGTAAAAAAAACAATAAAATAAAAAAATGGTAAAGAATATAAATTACTCGAGCGAGAAGACACAACTAATGAAGTACCTGACGCGAATATCGATATCGACATAAAGTGCTAATTAGTTACCCAGCGACCGCTCCATAATAATGTATGCCAAGTTGGTTCCCAATGCAAATCGCAAGTTCGATTCTAGAATAGACAATGCGATCACAAGTTTATGGGACCACCCACACGTCTTAGATGCATTCGGTAAAAGATAAAACTTCATAAAAATAGTAGACCTATCTCCCAAGAAAAATAACATACCAGATATCTAAATCAAAAATTAATTTTAAAAGGTAGCTTGCCACATTAGGTAATCTATTTTTATAACAAAAAAAGCTAAGTATTCACGTGCTAACATTATAAATAATTTAAAACCATTGTTTTATTACGCTATTATATAAAATAATTTATTAATGAATCATTCATCAATATAAGATATGTCATGTCAGAACAAAACGTGCTAAGAAGTGCCAATAAGATGCCATAAGTAGGTAGGTAGTTACTACATATGTAGGTGCATCTTATTAACATCTCATGTTTTATAGGTACACACATCCAAGCTAATTTTACGAGAATCAGAATTCAATTTATGTATAATTATGTTTCTAGTAAGAATCACATTAGGTAATAAGTAGCTTACCTAATATAAAGTACCTAATTTAATTGATAAAAACCTTCACAGTTTAAAATTTACCTAGGTCAAAATAACAAAAAAATAAACCTTTGGAAAATTTTATAAAATATTTTTTTTATAAAAACTTTTAAAGGCACATATCATTTATTAAATTAGGTATAAAAACTAAGTAATGGCTATTATTTTAAACCGTATACATCAATGCAATACATTATGCTGCGCCATTTTTACAGCAACCTTATTTGTAGTTACTAATTCGACGGCCATTAAAAGTATCGCGTCCTTGTTAGACACGTCATTGGTGAGCAATAAATTAAACGTTATCTCTCGATATCGACCGCGCGCCGCACTTGGCTCCGCGGCGACCTACCCCCGCCCTAATGAATTACACAATGAACTCTCATCTAAATACAGAAAAAAGCTTTTAAAGGCACATATCAAAAATGCCCACAAAAGCCTACTAAGACAGGACTCACAGGATTTATAACAGAGCCTTTGTTAAATCACGTAATCTCCACGTGGACCCCGCGATATAAATGGAGGCAAATGAAAATAAATGTAGTTCCTCATTCTGCTGCTTGCCTATTTACATTGTGCCCGGTCATAAATCTGGCTCTGTTTAATCGTAATCTATTTTAAAAATTACCTGTTAAATCACATTAGGACAGATAACACATTGTCCTCGGTATGTGGTTTACAAAAAAATGTTTGTCGGGTGGTTGTGGACGAGATTTGTTGCCTTCAGGGTGGCATTTACATCATTGGTCCTTTAATATATTATGTGGTATACGGCTTGGAATAAATTAAACAGGTACAAAACAAATATTGCTTCAATTTTTGTGACCTCGTTCATTGCCAACGTTTTGTTTAATAATACCTACCTAGAGGATATTCTGTGGCGCTGGGCGAGCTGTTTCGCTGTCTTAAATCATTTTAGTATTGCTAGTGCGTGGGCAAGCATCGAATTTGAATTAATTATTATTTATGGTGTCATGTTTCGGACGTTGCTACGTAACGTTACATCACACAATAGCAATAACTTTTCTTTTTCCGGGTGTAACAGGAACAGTGTTTTTTTTTGTTATTGAGATACATTTAACAGAGGTTAGAGGTAGGTACTCTATATTAAAATCAAGCTTGTTTATAGTAATCTACGCGTATAGAAAATTTCACACATCTTCTGAATTAATAATGGGTATTTTTATAACTTTACCTATTATTTATGATGAGATAGAGATTAATAATATACCTAGATACAGAATGTTTGGTGCATGATATAGTAATATAAGTAATAAGCGGGCACCTAACCATGCAAACATAGATTATAAATAGGTACTATAGCGTTATCAAAAAATTCTAAATAGGGTTGGTATCTAACTCCACCTTATAGAAGATCGCAGTAAAATAACCCTACATTTTTTTGGTGTTGTGTTCCTGTTGATGAGTAGGTAGGTAAGGTTGCCAGAGCTCCACGTGGTATGGAAGGGGACTATACGGTTAGCAGCGCGTGAGTGTCACTTCAGTATTGCAAGCGTTTATGGGCTACGGTGACTATTTACCACCAAGCATGCCGTAATTCTTGTCTGACAACCAAATAAAATAACATTAAAGAAAGAAGTTTTGAAAAGTTAGAAAAATGCACTGAAAAAAATCGACTTGCCTCAGGCGGGACTCGAACCCGCATCTTCCACAATCCGGGCGGAAGATGCGGATTCGAGTCCCGCCTGAGGCAAGTCGATTTTTTTTTTCAGTGCATTTTTCTAGTATTAATATTTACGCGTTTGTAAACGCAAAAATAAAATTATTTCGTTTTGAAAAGTTTCATAAATTTTTTATCTCTCTTGCTATCTATCCTCACATTTGGACTATCTTTATTCTTCTTCACATTATTTTGCACTCCATTTCAGCTTACTTTCAGGTGGAATGGAGTTATTTGCTAGACCTTTGATAATAATAAAAATAAAAATCCTTCGTAAAAAAAATTAAAATAGCATTCCATTAATCATATGTATATATTCCTCTCAACAATTTCACATTATTCACACTTACATGCCATATAATGCCCACGTCTCAGGAATATAAATATATTTTGTACCTATACTTTAATGCAAAACTTAAATCCTAAGTGCCTAGCAGCGTAATTTGTAGATATCAAAATCGTGATTTCCGGATAGCAGTAGGTAGCCAGTAGGTACTTTACCAATTTAGAAATCTTACCTAAAATGATATAAGTTGGTACCCAATAATAACAGTCAGGGTTCAAAGATAAAAGACGTGAATTTATCTAATTAATATTGCAAGGGTAGGTACCTATAGTACCTATCTGGCGCCATAACTCTCGACTATGTAGGCGAGACACTCGTGCCAACGCAACAAGAAATGAGAAATGAATAAAAAGAAATGCTCTGGGCTATAATTCACCGCCAGTTTTGCCCGGAAGATGCTGATGCAGCGAACATGTGACAACGCAGCACTGCGACCACATCTTGCCTCTATTTATATGCAAGGGTGTTCTTCATCCTTCTTTTATTTATATTCAAGACACTAGTTATGTTAGCAAACTGTTTCGATAACATTTAAAAATTAAATATAGAGTTCACGATTATTATAGTGATGTTTTATCACTACGCGTCAATAGTTAATATCTACTTACCTAATACGTCTTAATTCATGATAATATTAAATCAAATAATTTAATCGATTTACTGAATAGGTGCTAAATTTTGGTGGGACACTTCGCTTTAAATTAATAAAAATATAAATTAGATTTAAAAACAAAACACGAATAAAACTTTTTCACTCAAGTTTTTATTTTATCGATACATAATACACCAATTAGCGCATCACTAGAACGCTCTCGGGTGCGAGCCTACAAATCATACCGATAGCATCTTCTACAAATTTGAATCGGATCTTATTTATGATTTGCCTTTTTCACGGCTACGTTTTGGGGAAAACTCCAATATAAATCACTGATAAATGGTTATTGGGTTTCGTACCTAATTCTAACTTTGTTGCCGCCTACCAAATTTGAAAACGTACCCTTAAATTCTGATTACCCGGTCGATCATAGATAAATAGCCTCCAATCAGAACGTACTTACCAATTGGAAGAAAATTTCACAAAGAAAAAAGTTCCCACGACGCTCTTCATTATTCGCAACAACATCATAATCATAACAAAAGCATGTACAAACACCGTACTTGGTTAAACAGCAATCGCATAAACAAACCCCTACAATAAAGCCAAATAAACGCTCGAGCACGCCATCCAATCGCACCTTGAATCGCACATAAAAGCCCATGAACACCGGTCGAATTGAATACGACCCAGCTCAACAGGAGCATCCAAATATTGCATTTCCAACCGTACTCGGTCGGGTAATACCGAGCACGAGAGTAGAGTTCGTTAGTGCCCATAAAATCGTTTACGAGCTGCCGAAGAGCCCTCTTCAATAAACGTGCCATAAAAGTTCGGTTATTCCATACTAGATGGCGACAGTAGTGGCCGCTTCAAGCCGTTGTTGGTACGATTTTACTGCCATCTATGGAGCTTTTTAGGCGTTTAGGGACGGCGGGTGCAAGAGAGAGACGGGTGATGACTTCTCGCTTTTGCCGGAGTTACGTAGTTTGCTGCTACGTTGTAGCGGTCAAGAGCGAGTCGGAATATTAAGCTTTTATATTTGTTGAAGCTTTTTATTTTTCTCGCTAGGTTGATCGCGTTTGCTATTGAAGTAAGCTTGAACAATGAATGTAGAGGATAGATAGTTACTATACGCGAAAAAATAAAATGGTTTTACAGAATTAATTTATTATTTTTTATCATTATAATCGCATTCGTAAAGTTATCCATTTCATAGAAGATAAAGTGTGTTTGTAATTTTTCTTTAAAACATTACCTTCATATCTAACATATTATATTACTTTTCTGCTAATTGGAACTTTTTGAAGAATTACAATTAAGTATTTAAGTTGGTAGGTACTTAATTAATATAAACCAGGTATTCAGTCATTTGTACTTTCTCGTATACGTACCTAGTATAGAGGAAGTCTTGTAATCGTCAAAAAATTCTACCTCGAGATTTTGACGGATTTACACGTTTTGGACCTCCCTGAGTCCAAAAAATTTTTTTTTGGAGATATGTCTGTGCGTTAGCACCTTAACTTGAATATGCTTTAACTTATTGCAGCTAAATTTAACATGCATGTATAACATCAAAATATAAAGTTTCTATCAACTTTTAAGACGTCGGTCATGAACCAAGTCGGTACTCAGATGGGTGAGCAAAATTTAACATGCATGTATGACATCAAAATATAAGGTTTCTATCAACTTTTGAGTCGTTTCCAGTATACGAGAAAGTCAAGGGGAGACCACTCCCGATTTTTATTCATTTTGTTTAAGCCAATTTTGTGTTGTTCAGTTCAACTTTGTGCAAGACAATGATTAATTACAGTGTAAAAATATACACGATGTACCTTATTAAGCTTAGGTACCATAAATGATTAATTAACATACAAGTGTGCGAGCCTCGTGACACCCCCGAGACAAGCACTGAGGTAAAAGCACAGATTTAAATTTCGAACTGCGCGGGCGCAAGTCGCGTGATGAACGGTTTCACGCGCATTACGTTCAGATAGGGCTGTCAATTTTTTTCTTTGTAAGTATAATTTTTATTACTTATTTAGTTTCTTTAAGATTTGTATTTTATCATTATGACTAAGAATTTTAGACGCTATAGTTACTAGGAATACACTTTACTTTAAACACTACATTTTTCTCTACTATGTGACTTCTTTAACTTTCTATTTTATATTTAAGCTATTAATAAAAAATAATGGACAACTATATTGACATACATACCTAGGTACATACATACATACAGCCACGCCCATGATCACAAAAGGTAACCACTTTTGAGATTATGAACATGATAAACAGAGGTTTTGCTAACATCTGGTTGCATATAAAGCCAAATCTGGCGGTATGGGCCATGCAGTGCTGTATAGTGACAAATATGGAGTATATCGAAGTAAACAATAACAGAAAGTAGTGTCAAGACGATTAATTAGTGGTTATAGTTTTTATGGTTTGACGTAAAATAAATCTTCGCTATTCTCTTACCTCATGAAGCTTAAGCGATGATCGTGAGATTCGCCCGGAAATCCCGGAATCGCCAAATACCGAGGGTAAGCAGTCTTATCACTGTCTGAGAGCAGAATAATAATTCTAACACTATTGTTATGGCGACAGACTGTAGTAGTAGCTAGGTATTGGACTGACTAGTCATATTTCCACCGTGACTAAATAACCTCTCACGTCCTATCACGTCGCATCTCTTGACAAATTTTATCCAACTTTCGATTAAGAGCTTTTGTTACTACCCCAACAGCCTACACCCAAGTGGGAATTACCTATACATATAATAATACGTATATCTTATCCTTCACTAAGGAATAACACTACACATTTACCTACTTAAATGAATACCTAAATAAACTAAAAATATTTATTATTGAAATTTAATAAATAAATAGAACACCAGTATTTAATTGTAGGTATGTGTTTATATTAATGCAATCAGAAAAATATAATTGAAAATTATTCGAAAAAATTAAGAAATACTTATGTTTGAATTTCGAATCGAATGCCGGCCCTATACCTGGCGGGCTCTCTCCGCGGTGGTCTCATTAGAAGACGCCCCTATACGATATTTTCATTTTTTCTTATATTATAAATTATAACTCATATGCACGGAACAAAGTCGGAAACCCTTGTTTCGAAGTAACTGCTAAACTATACGCTGGCTTCAAAATGGCGCGCTGCGTCAAGACATGAGCGAAACCTTTTGAAATTAATACCATCAAATTGTAGGCAATTTATCTAGTTTAAAGGCTAAGTGAAATTGTTATAAGACGTGTTACGAAACTGAATATTATTGTGGTAACTGATATTTTTATAAATTATATGGTATTACGTAAGCAGATACTTTAAGAAAATAGGTATTAAGGTCTAAATTATGTTAGCAATTACCTACACGTGGCTGAGTTGCGTATGGATGTGTGGAGTAACAAAAATGGGCAAACAAAGAAATTATTATACAAGAGGATATTTGAAAGTGGTTGAGATATTGAGAGGTAAGTACTATCTTGGTACGACATGTGACGAGATCAGATGATGAGCATGGGACAAAGAAAGTGATGAGCAGAGTGTCAATGGATCGTGAAGAGGAAGATCGTAGAAAAGATGGACACTGTGTGAAGAATGATGGTACAAATTTTTAGGTCTCTGATAAATATGGGTTTATAAATAATAAAACGTATACAAAGCTAAAGATCTAAATTAAATTATGTATTATATCTACATAAATAAATTGCAACTATTTTCCCACAATTTAGCAAAGGCTTGTCAGTACAATTGTTTTAAACAACGCCATCTGTCGTCGCTAAGCCAACAACTCGTTAATAGAGTCCGGTTCCACCTAAATATGCAATCGAGATAATGACCAGATTTCTTTATTAGTAGGTAGGTAGACGTACACAATCTCCAAGCGAAATTCCAATTCCATTAGATTTGTAGGAGTGTGCTTTTCACTCAACAGGGTTACCACACATGATAAATACTATCTACATTTGGGCCGCGGGCTCGAAGTCAGCGACGAGCGGTGCGACGACGGACGGCGGCGGCGGGCGGGGTGATAGCGGCGCGATCCAATGCACAATTGCACAGATTCAAATAGAAGTGGCCACGAAGACAGCGGGCGGCGCGAGGAGCGACGCACGAGCGATGCGCTCCAGTTAAGCGGCGCCAGCGCGTCTGTATTAACGTAGTGTTGTGCATTTTCTTTATTGCTTTTTATAGACCGACGAGGTTATAATATTCTTTATTGCACTTAAAAGACATAAAAAAGGTTCTCAAATACATAGCTTGCAAGGGCGAACTTATCTTTAGAAGAGATCTCTTCCAGTCAACCCATGAATATGTGTTGGTATGATGACAAGGTCGGCGATATGACAGCAAAAAATATGTTTAGTGTCGAGTAAAATATTACTGCTTCAGTCTAGTTTTAAAAGAACTAATGGACTATTCTGGATAGCAGACGGAAGACAGTTACATATCTGGGCAGCTAGGAACGAAAAGGAGTTAAGATGGAAATTGGTTAAAATGGACATGATGAGATATACATACACTTACAGACTGGAGATTTGTGAAGATAGTACTGCTTCAGTCTAGTTTAAAAAAAAACGATAGACGGTCTATCCCGGATAGCAGATGGAAGACAGCAAGATACACATCTGGGCAGTTCGGAACGAAAAGGAGTTAAGATGGAAATTGGTATTACCGACTGGAGATTGGTGATAAAGAGTATACTATCAACCTGCAACAACCAATCAACAACCTGCTTTTTTTAGTTTTAAGGCTGGTCGGCGTCCGACGCCGCCCCGCTCTCGCTGTCGCCCCACTCGTCGCTGACTTCGAGGCCGTGGCCTTAGTGCCTATCTACCTATGAAATTATCGTACCTAATGCATGAAAGTCTTCATAGAACAGTAGTTTTCCGTACTAAGAGTTTTGTTTTTAATTTCTCAGACTTTCTAAGTACCTTAAACTATAATCGTAAATGTAATAAGATATTGTAAGCTCAGTAAAACAACATTAATTCGGAAAAAAGGGTCTGCAAAAACAACTAACAATTTAGTACAAGATAGGAGGTACAGTCAGCATCAGAACTTTATTAACACTCTAGTACCATACGCCGTCGTGGTGGAGTAGTCAGTATAGCTGGCTACACATCAAGCGGTCCGGGTTCGAATCCTGGTAGCGGCAAATGTTTGTGTGACGAACACGAATATTTGTTTGCGAGTCATGGTTGTTTATATATTTATTTAAGTTTATTTATAAAAAATATCTAAAATTATTATGTATATGAAAAAAAAGTCCGTTATCTAGTATCCGTAACACAAGTTCTTAATGATACTTACTTCGGGCTAGATAATTGGTGTGAGTGTGAATAGCACCAGCCATTGTGCGTATAGTTGCCAGCATTAAGTATGAATAATTATCATGACAAAGGTACGAAAGTAGGTATTACAATTATCTTCTGAGGTTGACTTGACCTACACATTTCAGAAATACTTACATGCACAGGTATCTACGTTACTATATTATTATTTACCTTCCGATTCGGAAGCCCTAGGGACGCTAGGCGGTCGAGAGACTCCCCGAGAGGGAGATGCTAGGTCGACCAGTAATCCCCCAAGAGGACCCCTCAAGGTCTTCGCCTTCTTAAAGACCAGGTGACTCAGGGAATGTCAACAAGGGCATCTTACCGTAGACAGTCCAAAAAAATTGTTCCTATAGTTACCTCTTAAAAAGAAAAAGAATATAGGTAATCATAACTAAAGCACATAAGTATTATTTGTTACTTATATCAAAATTGGTACCTAAAAAAAAATTTTTGATTTAAAGTTGCAGGTCCCTAGAATTTACCTAGGCCTATATTGTCTACTCTACCTATATTGTCTACGCTGAGATCTACTACAACTTACCGTACAGAAGACCGTAGTAACATTACCTTTAAATAGATAGGTGGGTACTTTCTGTCGCTGAATACTGTTGTCAGAATATCATAGAGTCGTAAGTAGGGAATAGAAGCATGTCACTTTTTCTCCAGTTCTTTTTTTTCCTTCCTCCACAGGGAGGAGCGAAAGAGACATGAAAGAAAGAGCTATGAACACCTTCTAGACCCCGAGGGAACAAGGAGGTGTAATCCTCATGGATTCCCGAAGGATGGCCCTCGGGTTATGTCGGATACTTGCCGACTAAGTACCCCCTTGCTTTGTGCTGTTATCAAAAGCATTTATAAGCTACGATGATCGCTTAACATCAGACGGGCCATATTCTTGATACTTACGTTTATAAATATTGCATAAATTTTCCTATAGAGTCATTCCTTTTTCTTTCTAATGACAGGTTTTCCATTTACCTCGATCCTTACATACTTCTTTCGCTACATCTAACCTCATCACAGACCCATACATGCTCGATTGCTCGGTGGTTTGGATTACTTTTAAAATACTTTAGATTTGTTCGATGAACGCTCATATAGGACTTTCCCGGATGATTCGGAGATCACTCACGTCTGATTCATATAACCTTTCACGCAATCTTTTTACATGACCAAATCATCATTATTTCAAAGACTTTTCTAACCACACCGCTCTCTTGTCAAAGTTTGTTACATATATTAGATATTTATACTTATATCAGAAATGATGAGATCCGCAGGAGAACCAAGGTCACCGACATAGGCCAAAGAATTGCGAACCTTAAGTGGCAGTGGGCAGGGCACATTGCGAGGAGGACTGACGGCCGTTGGGGCGGAAAGGTCCTCGAGTGGCGACCACGTACCGGGAAACGCAGCGTTGGTAGGCCCCCCACAAGGTGGACTGACGATCTAGTTAAGGTCGCGGGAAGCCGCTGGATGCGGGCAGCGCAGGACCGACCGGTTTGGAGATCCTTGGGGGAGGCCTATGTCCAACAGTGGGCGTCTCTTGGCTGAAATGATGATGATGATGATGATGATGATACTTATAAATGTGACAATAACAGTTTAATATGAATACTTAAGTTAAAATTTAAATCCATACAAAACAAGTCGTAAATTTTACCTACATACGAACAACAACATCCACATAATTATATTCAAACTTTTTGTTTTCAAGGATTTACAACTTTTTTAAGTAGATTCTTACTTTACGCATTTAAAGTTACTTTCAAATTTTAATCATCAATGAATTGCCTAAGGGGCGTTCTACACGGACCTCATGACTAATAAATAAAGAAGTTGATTATAATAACCGACTATTTTGAGGCACTGCATGGGCCATATTGCCAGATGTGGCTTTCTGTGCAACCAAATACTATCTTCTCATCCTATTTGGGATTATGAGCGGACATAATAGTGTTTATATTTTAATATTATCAATCAACTAGTAAAATATTACTTAGTAATTTCCGTTTCATAATTCAAAATAATTAAAACAAAGTGTGAATATGCAAACATCTTAATATAAATTAATAGATTACAGTTCTAGATAAGCCTACTGTTATCGACTGCTTGAATTTCCATTAGGATATTGCAATTTATACAGACGTCCAATAAATATAATTTATATTCGTAAACATAGAACCAGCTAACCAAACTTCAATGGATGACGAATGTATTGTATTCCCAATACCGGATACCAAATCATTATCTACTCAAAAATAAGAAAATATCATTACGAAATAAAGCTAAAAGTAGGTTCCTAATTCCTCGACTAGGTACATGAGGATCTACATATATCTTCAAAGAGTACCCATTAATCAAACGCCGAATTTTGAAATCGATAATTTATAGACAAAGAATTAAATCGATACAAAACATGTTCACAGTATAAATCTCAATAAAATTGATCTCATCTTAAATAACATCATCTCCGAGGGAGCTCGTAGAATCTGAGGTACGATCAGCAAAACAAACAACAGCAGAATTTAGTCACTGTTTATTCATCACAAAATTTTTAATGTAATTACAACAGGCTTAGGTATAATACAATTTATATTATGTTCAATAATTAATAAGTACCTAATGAATAAAAAAAAAAGAATTACAGCTTTTTACATCATTTAGAAAACAATTAGAAAATATAAAAGTATTTTACTAACATAAGAAAAATGACAAAATATTATTTAATTTAAATAATCAATTTCTGACAATCACAAACTCTGTCAATGAATGAAAAGTTTAAAATTATACAAGGTGTAATAAAAATAACGCACACTCTGAACGTAGTTTGTTACCTACTATCTAATATGCAAATTAATCCATTTCAGTCCTTTTTATTTTAAAATTGGACGTTGTGTGATGTACCTAAGTACTTGTCGATATATGTTAGTTATCATCGTACAGTTTTTGTAAACTTTATTACCATTACTTACATAAAACTCAATTTCAGTTGTAAAAATATTTAAGGTAGATATTTTAATTATTTGTTAATTTTTTTATCTAAATTATATCCATGTCCTACTTATTATATTTTTTTCATTGTAACGATACAAAAGCCGATTCTAAGCAAACTACTTGCGGGGTGTGCACTGTACACTATCTATAGTAGACATTTTAAAACCAAAATACAGCAAGTTCAATAGGCTAAGTTACACATTGCATAATTAAATTTAACTTAAAATTAGAAACATAAAAGTAAAAATTTTATGTAATCTCCGACATAAATTTATTTCTAAGAACATCTCGATCACGTCAGCTTTCAAACGAAAAAAACCGCTTCAACATTGGTCTATTCGTTTAGGAGCTACGATGCCACAGACAGACACACAGACATACAGATACAGACAGGTCAAACTTACAACACCCTCTTTTTGTGTCGGGTGTTAAAAATTAGAAACATTGTAAGAGATCCTAAAAGAATGGACCTATTTTGATGTAGTTTTTTTTTGTTCGAAAGCTGACGTGATCGGGATGGTTTTTAGCTACAATTCATGAAATCTGTTCCAGGCCTTTCAAGGTCATCAGCTCTCTCTTAAAGAATATTCAAGAAAAATGTAATTTAAAGGTGTCTATCGAAATTAGGGTCTGCGAGTAATTTAAAAACAATGAAATAAAAATAAACATTTTAAGAAGCCCCCAACACAAAATCAAACTAAAATAAAAAAATATCTCACGGCCTTTTAACTTCATTAAAAGAACCTATTATTTTTAAGATGAACGAAACCAAAATTCAAATAAAAAGAATATTGATAATGTTAGTATGGATTAGTGGCACGCGACGCGGCGACATTCATCTTTAAAATATTAATAGATATTTTTTCTTTTTAGTCTTTTTTTGTGTCGGGGGTTACTGAAAGCTTTTAATATTATTTTTTTACTATGAACGCTACGAAACAGCGGCTACGAAACGTCTACGGACTTTTTCGTAGTAAAAAGAGGCGATATGGTTTTGAGCTGATAAGTGTGCTACTGCCTTTATTTTACACATAGTTAGCCTACTTAACAAACTTTCTTTAATAAACATTTTGTTAACTATACAATTAAAAAAAAAAAAGAATCAAATATAACCTTGTAGGCATGACACAAATTCTTCACTAATTTGGTGGTTATTTGCGAACGGTACACCTCGAAACAGGTTTTGTGCATTATACCCAGTATACTTACACACGGCTAACGATAAACGTATTGTTATCTCCCCTTTCGTCAGAATATTTCAGATTGTTTTGCATTTAATTACTTATAAATTGTCGGCAACAGATTTACGAACTGCCATGACGGCCATAATTTGAATTATGTTCCCGTGAGCGGTATCCGGCATATTTTGTAAATTATGCAATATTGATTACGGATAATCAAAATTATAAGGAAATATAAAGAAGCTAAAAGGAACAATTTAGGTACCTAATGAAATAGTTCCCACTAATTTTACCCTCTTTTCTAAGAATATGGGTAAGTAAGTACTAAGTATCAAACTGATATGGAATTGAAAAAAAAAAACTAACTACATTGATTGATATTTATTTTACAAAATAATTAATAATGATAGTTTGAGTATAATTTTGATGAAATCTTATATTACATTTGTTACCTATGCTTTATAACAACAAGCTACTATGTAAATATTTTAACCATTGATAATTATTGTGATTCTTGTATAAAGCCTTAGGATCCTCTTTAATCTATTTTTCCTTAGCACCTTTAATTACTTTTATGATATAAATTAAGTAGAGCTAACCATCTGATAACAGGCTGACATCTTGTCTCTAGATGTGGCTTTATGTGTACGTACGTTACCAAAGAGCTGTGCTCAGATATTTTATATATAGGTACCAATGTAATCATAAGAAAACCTACCTATGTGACTAAATTACATACAGGTACTATATCCTAGCAAGATCCTATCAACAAATAAAAAAGACATTAAAAATAACTTTTATTTAAAGAGTGATAATAAAACGGTAAGGCTTATAATATTTATTGATAAGCTTATTAATAATCTGTGAAAGTTCAAATAGGATTTATTACAAAACATGTAGATAACTAGCCAAATTTATTTACTCCTTTGCTATTATCCACAAAGAAGAGTGCGGGAGTTTCTCCCGAGTTCTTGTTGTAAAAACACGTGTTGAGAGACTCTATTTATAACCTAAATCAACCGTACAATTTTTGTTACTTTAGTCACATTTTCACTTGACATTGGCAAAATGCGTACGCTTAATGCGACGCGACGACATAAATTAAGAATAGAAGAAGAGTGCGCTGATACGTAAGTATTAATATCGGCTAATTCCATTTTTCTACAACATTCTATTAAAAAGTCACCTAATTACACAAGCAAAATAATTACCTCAATATTACTTACTTCACATAATAAAAATACAGAACATTTTAACATAAAATCTAGTAGACGTGAATATAGAGCACGTTATTCTTTTGAAAGTGACAATTAAATTATGGTATAACTAGTAATTTGTGTGTAACGAAATGAGCTGTTAAATACTTAATTTTCACTTAATATTTTTCTATTTTTACATGGCATGTGCGTCCGCAAAGGTGACCTTTAAAAATAAATTACAGGTAAATTACAGCAAGCGACCTGAACCATATTATGCGGTTATAAAAACATAATGAGTTCCATTATATCTCATCTTCGGTACAGAGTTTGGGGTTTGTTTTGTGAAATCTTTACAATTTTACCGGAGAATTTTAGTTTCTTTGATTCTCTGGTGTTAATTCTTGGTTTAAAATTAGACTTAAATCAAAATCTTGCATTGTTGACAAGCATCATAAGGCAGCGTTAATTATTTTAACTTGACAGGGAAGTTCTTTACCTTTATCTCTTCTGATGGTAGGTAAGTGATGCCAAGGCCGAAGGTTTACCCAGAACCTTAGACCACTGAGGGACTTGATTATCTTAAAACTAACCGTCGAAACACATTAATGCTAGTAAAACTATTATTATGGTTAAGGACATGAGTGACAGCTAAGTCATGCGGGCTTTAAACATTGTCCTAGCTCGAAGCACAAATATAATAATAATTGTTTATTCTCATTAGTTCTACTCACCAAGTCCTACTGTGGTTTTCTGTCTGAGGCTCGCGCTGTTTTGGTCGCAGTTCTAACCTAACCGAACCTGTACCCCAGGCTACATCTAACCGAAATTGAAAACCTTAGTTCCACCGGAGGACTGAGTGTGTTAAACTAATGAGATTGAGCTAAATCACGGAGAAATGGATATGCCCCGGGAAGGAGCCCGGGTCTTCTTGATATTCCAGTTGGCAAACGACTCGATCAAGCTGTTAAAATTCTCATCCTAAATGTGTAATTCTTTACAAAAGCACCATATGGTTCGTATGAGTTTGCTGTACCTCATTACACCTAAATTCCTTTCATATTTCAAACAATTAAAAACCCACAAATTCGACTCAGTTTGGAAGATAAAAATAGAGTATAAAATAAATAAAGTGTTCCTTACTACCTCACAAATAAATCTAGATTATTGTCAAGTTTCCTTCGTATAGTCCGCATACTAACGAGAGCAATCTATAATCTCAATGGATTTCCCGTCAGCAATTTTCTGCTCAGTTCAACATAAATGCAGATCCGGTGATGCCGGCGAACATTTCTCAGTATACATCTTTATGCCAACCACACCCACCTATAAATTGCACCTGAATCGTATCAAAGTCAACGCAAGGAGCATTTGTAAAGATAAGGTTTACTGGTTGACTGACGTAGGTACTTACGTATGACGACGTACTGATGACCTGCAGCTATCGAATACTATACATACAAAAGCTCCATGCCCGCCTAGCATGACTACCGAAACACGATATGATATAGCCATTTATCGTTTTGCACTATCAAAAAAAATTGGATATAACCGCCAACTTGAAATTTTATCGAAACTGCGTACTTGTTTAAGGTTTATACATGTTCACAGTATCGATAAAATTTCAAGATTGCGGTTATATCTAATGATGTTTGACAGTTCAAAGCGATAAATGGCTATATCATATCGTGTTTCGGTGGTCGTGCTAGGCGGGCAGCATTATGAAAGATGTACCTAATAGTATCTATATATAACTAGTTGACCAGCCACACGTTGTGGTGTAAAATTTGCAAAAAAAAAAGAAAGACGAAGCGAAACACATTTTTATAAAATTTGTGTTGAGCACACAGCTGATTGTTTGTGTCACTTAACAACAATGTAGATATTTCCGCTTTGTAAAAATTTCAGTTAATTTTCTAATTATATTTTGGGAGCAGGTTAGCATAAACAATAACTGCTTACTAGGTATACATATTTATTATTTTAAGATAGTGATAAGGAGTAACATGCGAATTTCGAACGATCATCACCGTTAATTTAAGAAAAATAGGCACGTACGAAACTAGACTCGAAACAAATTAGTGTGACAGAAATAATTTCAATTTTTTAACATCTTAAGTGTATTAAAAAAATCTTGAAAATAGGTCTTACAAAAATATAAAAGTGTATTAATATCACTTTGTTATTAATACACTTTTATATATTGGAGCTATCTTAATAAAACTTTATTAAAGATCACGTGCAAAACGTGAAAACAAACTCGAAAACAAAACCCCTCTTATTTTACTATAAATGTCACGGAACAGCGACTACGAAACTGCTATGGACTGTGGCACATCGCTTCATTTTACTATGAATGCCACGTAGCAGCCGCTACGAAACTGCCACAGACTGTGGCACATCGTCTCATTTTACTATGAATGCCACGGAACAGCAGCTACGAAACTGCTACGGACTGTGGCACATCGCCTCATTTTGCTATGAATGCCACTGAACAGCGGCTACGAAACTGCTACGGACTGTGGCACATCGCCTCATTTTACTATGAATGCCACTGAACAGCGGCTACGAAACTGCTACGGACTGTGGCACATCGCCTCATTTTATTATGAATGCCACGGAACAGCGGCTACGAAATTGCTACGGACTGTGGAACATCGCCTCATTTTACTATGAATGCCACGTAACAGCAGGTACGAAACTGCTACGGACTGTGGCACATCGCCTCATTTTACTACGAATGCCACGTAACAGTGGCTACGAAACTGCTACGGATTGTGGCACATCGCCTCATTTTCATAGCAAAAAAGGCGATACGATTCTGAGCTGATAAGTGTGCTGCGGCCTTTAATCGCAACCGAACGAGTGAGAGAATCCCCTTCAGTCGTTATTTACAACTTGCGCGAGATAAGAAAGGGTTTCCTATTCGTCATTAGAACTAAGTACAATGGTAATATGAAAGCTCTACAGATATATTATTTTAATATACAACAATTATTACGCAAAAGATATAATTGCGACGAGAGATATTAAGTGGACTTGAAGCTTTATTTACGCGTCAGTTCATGCAGCGAAATTCTGCTACGAATGAAACAATTAATTGCTATCCTGTCAGTCAAATAGTAATAAATAATGTGTTCCGAAGATACCCAACAATGAAGGTCGAGTACAAAGGGTTATCTTATAATCTGCATATGAACAGACAAACGTACAGACAGACAGCAATACTTTGCACAATTATGGAGATTTGATCTTCGTTACAGATACGGGACATGCATGCCGGCAGCCCACTTACGTATTTACGATTACACATGTAATTACACAGTAAGCATTTTTTGACTTTCAATGGCGTCTTGTATTGCTGTAAAAACAACCTTTTGTTTCACAAGACTTAAAATTCAACGAGTTAAATTAATCACAGGGCGGAATGATTTCTTCTTAAAGCGACATTTACTTTGGTAGGTACTCATAATGCTATTTCGCAATGCGTTTTTATGTAAAAGAAATAACAGAAAAAACAGAATCAATTTACCTATCTCATTTGTTAGATAAATGTAATTAAAAAAAAAAAGTTACTTTTAATTTATAGCACTAATGATAATAATATAGGTACCTAATATATTTCCACGCTAATACCAATTATCTAGCCCAAACCAAATTTAAATATAACTAATTACATAATAACTTTGAGATATTTTTATATATAATCATACCTAAATAAATATATAAACACCATGACTCGTCAACAATTATTCGTGTTCATCACACAAACATTTGCCGCTAGCAGGATTCGAATCCGGACCGCTTGATGTGTAGGTAGCTATACTGACCACTCCACCACGACGCATATATTACGGTGATTGCTGTTTCCTGAAGTTACCTACCTATATATTTTTTAATTATTAAGGTCACGCATTTATATAATTTAGGGAGGATTTGATGAAAAATTAAAGGCGATTAGGCTTGATGGTAGCAAGTGAAAAGGTGCCAAAAAAAAATGTACAATGCTCGAGAGACATACAAGTAACAAAAAATATATTTGAATGATTCCAGTTAATAATCTATGAATAAGTATAAACTTGAAGTTCGCTATGAAAGCTCGCCAAACATCGTAAGAAATTTCAAACACCTTACTTTATATTTTAATTTTCATAAAACATTCACACAAATATTTTAGGTTTTAAATTCATAAGCACAGGTCTACCTACTATTACTTGGTGGTCCGATGCCTTAATGCGATGGTTGTGCCTCACAGGGCGTTCTCTCGTACCGCGCCGCTCCGAAATTATTTATTGAAAATTTATCGCGCCAAATGCACCACGTCAGTTCTGCAACTATCATTACTAAATATGGTTAATATTGAGTCTTACAACAGTCACATAATTTTTACATTTTTGCAAAATTACATCACTGTGAATCATGCTGAAAAACGAGGCCAAATTAGCTACTTAAAAATGAATGAACAGTGGAAGGTTATTTAATTAGGTATTTCAGTTTTCGAATGGATTTGAACATAAATCACTGAAAAGTCCAAATAAATTATAAGCAGCGAAACAATAAAATTGCTTTCGTGATTATTGATCATTGCTTATTTTTCCTTTAAAGCACAGTGAATCAACTTAAGTTGGTACCTTCTTCATTAGGCTTGTTGTGAAATCAATAATATGTTCGAATACGTTGTCCAATTTCGTATTATTCCAAGTAACATTTCGTGAAACATTATCTCCCGACATCGATAATGACTATGTTCGATTTTTTATTTTTACATCCTCTATCCTACGGTGCAGAATATCATAAGAGAGATGAGGGACCGATAATGCCCTAGATCCCGAAATTCTGAAACGGCATAACTCTATAAATCGCGCAAAACCAAAATAAACCAATTGGCAACACCTTAGAGTCCATACTCCAATAAATAACATCTGATTTATGAAAATTTATCATACTCTTGAGGCTTAATTTTGAAATGAACTCTGCACTTCGTAAAGGCGAGATGTTTGTTTTCGCTGTCAGTGTAAACACAACCTTCTGTGTAACTTTAAAGGTTCAGAATTAATTAGCTGATGGGTCGAAAGAAGACATTTTTCGACGAGTCCCTGGAAGTGTGTCTGCGTATTGTTTTGATAAGCTGCAGAACGGGTTTACGAGATTTATGGCTGCTATGATTTAATGCGAATAAACTACTCGCCCTGCGCTCGGTCTACCTATTGATGAATGTACTATTTTAGTACTCTCACCTACATTCTAATCAACTTGATATTAATTTTACACATTAACTGTAACAGTTACAAATCCATTATAGAGTTTAATACGCAAGAAAAATAATTAATTAAAATTCTACGTGTGTGTTTTTATTTTACACCTACACTATTGCTAACAAATGAAGAAAAAAATCTACTTGGCATAAAAATTGCTCTGCTAACTCCCAGAGTGTCCAACATTCAATTAGGGCTTTTGTTTAAAAAAAGAATATGGGGTTATAATAGTATCACATCCGTTCCAGACAGTCGATAATCGTCGGCCTTCAATTAAACTGCAATGGCTGCTTGTAATTCGTTATTCGTGGATTGGCAGCCCTGTCGCTCGGGGGCCAATAGGGACGTTGTAATGCGGCGCCTGCGCACGATCGCCCGCTGCGCTTGCAGTTCAAACAACCTAAGAAATATTACGAAGGCAGCTAATCTCCTTGTATTGGATCATTTAAATCAATTTTGTTCTCATTATTGCAAAGAATATTCAAAGTTTAAAAAAGGCTATAAATATCTAATAAAATATTAAAAAAACAAATAATCGTTGTTCAAGTAATCGCCACTTTCTATGCAGCTGTATACATTATGTGTAATGAAGATTATTACCGTTCATCGTTTCACTTGCTTCATCACAAATTCCATTACTGGAAACAAGCAAAACAATTTCTGAATCCATCACGTTTAGAGCCACAGCGAGTGTTAGGTGCACGAATGTAAGTGATTTGTTCCTGTATATTTACCGGTTATGACTTTATGACATAAATCAGAATCGGTTACTAGATATTTGCATGCTACAATCTGCTTAGTCAAACTTATTGTAAGGTCGATATTGTAGATTAATATAGCCATGTTTCGTAATGCTTATCGTGCTTATATGAATACACAGAGACAATGGTAAACTTTGCAAGTATTTTTGTTCAAGAAACTTGCCTTGTAAGAGAAAATTCATAAAGAAAATATCGACTGCGTTGGTTTTGTGCTTTTCTCAATACATAAATGCACTCAATGCATTAAGCAGAAAAGTAGAGTAAAAAAGACCCACTTGGAATTCTCGAGACCATTAATAGTTTCAAAGTTAACACACAGAGGTCCCATGGAGCTTCAGCAATTATGTGTAGGTACAACTGACTTAATTGCAGGTTAAATCGAACAACGGCACAATTACGACACAGTAAATCAACAACGGGAAACACCACGACAATTAGATCGATCGACAATTATTCGATCATGTTCGGTACCTAGCTGGTGTTAATTTATGCCTAGGGAAACTACAAATAAGGTCACATTTAGTTTGTAATTATTTATATAATCTGGATCAAATTCTGGCTAACTATTTTCGTTGCCTTATGTGATGCACGTGATGCCGGCATCACGTGGCGTTCACGAGTCATATTCGTGTATATATTTATTTAAATTTACTTTAAAATAATCCAATTAACCTATAGGTACCTATGTAAGTTTAACGTTATCTAGTAGGGACCTAGTTATCTATCCGTAACAACAAGTTATGCTACTTAATTTAGGCTCGGTAATTTGTTTGCCTGGAAGCATAAAACATTATGAAAATATAGGTAACCAATGGTCAACGCTGAACAACCCCAAACTTGAAACCACCCCGTCATATAATAAAATGGATTCTATGAAATTGGAACGGAACCAACTGAGGCGGATTATATGCACATCAATTAGGTAGAGGCAGTTCATAGCAGCGCAATAAATTATTAGAACTAGAATATTCTTTGCACTTAAGTGCAAAGGTAATTTGAATTTTATACCTACAGTTTTCATACTTTATTAGCTACAAGATCGGTAGGTACGTGGTAGGTACTAAGTTGTCTTATTATTTAGAACTGTCATCAGTATTATCCAGCGGGATCCTGAGCTTTAGTGCTTTCCGAGACACGTATGAAATTCTAGTTAAAATCTTTGTTCAACAGTTGGGCAATTAGTGGAAAACTTTTGAAATATATTTTTTATTCCGTGACTGGGAAGGGCTTGGCTTTCATCCCACCTGGTGATAAGGTTGAAGATTGAAGCGAACTTCACCCGGAACCTTCACAACTGAGAAATTGGCTACACATACATAATTATCATTAATTAATTGTCGTAATGCCAAAAGGGGTTGAGCAAAGCTTTAGATAATATTTGGTTATCTACACATAAAGACACATCTGGCAGTACCTATACGAGTACAGTAGCCTAAAATGGTGACAGGTTGCAAGTCTGTCGCCTACATAAAAGGACTATGACACCCAAAAACAACAAAACCTTCAGTACACCTACATACTAGGAAAGTCAAAAACTAGGACAGATCTGCTTACATACATTTAGGCCCGTATTATAGAATGACATTCAGAAATCATGTCTTGAGAATCGTTTCTGAATCTCTATCAAGCACACAGTGATAGAGACGTAAGAAGCTCAAGTCTGCGTTGGTTAGATTTGAGACTTATTCTATAAAATACGTGCCTTAAGCTCTCGATAGTTGCATAGTAGAGAAGATTGTAGTCTTGGTGCTAGCTATAAGTATCAATTAGCAACTTTAATATCATGGAACGAATAAGAAAAGAACTCTATTATTCTAAGACTGCGTACGGAAAGCATCAGAAGTAGATTACATTAGTTAGTAGGTGCCTACCTTGTCATAATAATCATTATACCAGCCTTTATACTACATTCGACCCACTGCTGGGACCTCCTTCGATGACCTTGTTCTCCTTGGCATCGAAGGAGGTTTAGTCCAACACGCTTGCCCAATGCGGATTGGTGGACGTAGTATGGTGACCAATACCCCTTTGCTGATCCATTAGTCGCCTTCTACAATACCCATTGGAGGATATGGGGTGATGCTATTCTAGTCTGCCGGCATTATATGGCTTATTTTGATAGGCAACTATTACTGCACAAGAACTCGCGTCTTCGTTGCTATGACATGGTACCTACTAAAATGTTAATCTACATCTGATGCTGACTGTACCTAGGTATAAAATTTGATTATTAATATCTGCCTTTACAAAAATACGGCAGGTTTCTTAATTTAAAAGTGTTTGACGAGTAAGTACTACCTACTTATTACCAACACGTTAAGTATAAACATAGGTAAGTAAGTACATACTCACAAAATTATTTGAAACTCGAAAAAAAAAATTGCCTTTTTTGTTGACTCATAGCAAAAACTTAAATTACCTACCTTCTTGCTGTTTGTCTTCTCAGCCGGGGGTTAAACAATAATCGCAGTGATATCTCTAGCTCTTAATTAGTCGAATATAAAAAATCTAATGTTACATAATAACCAAATTCAGGTAGAAAAAAATCAGCCACCGTAAGAAAAACAAAATTATAGTCCGCACCCAATATTAGCAATTACGGTGTTATCTCGCCACGAAAATTGCCAGAGAAAAAATAGCGTACTAACAGGTAGGTCATAAATAGGCGAGTGACGAACGACCCACGTGGCTCGATACTGCCGTATCGCACGCGAGCCGGTTATAAAGACGTAAATCGGACCGTTATAATCTGAACGCACATAAAATTCGGTAATAGGTGTATCTTTGAGCGAGCGGATATTTTTCATAAGTGCGACGGTAATTTTGACAAGCTTCCGAGGAAAGTGATGCATTATAAAACTGTTTAGTTGGAGCTATGACGCGCGATGGCGGAGTCTGTAGCGGTTTATTGAACAATGAAGAAAATATTTTCGGGTACCAAGTTCTACGTTTTACAATTTTGCAAAAAGTAACATCAACTTAGGTGGGTCGTTTTAATTTGAAATACCTCTACGTCAATTTTTTAAAAATTGTAAAATGTAGTTATAACTTAGTGCAACCGGTCAATGTTACTGTGTATAAACAAAATACCTAAACAATACCATAAAATATAATATACTATAAGCAGCTTGAGGAACTGCTTCTATATAACATTGTAAACAATAAATATAACATTGTAAAACTTGTGGCCTACATGTTGTCATAAGGTGTAGTCATTAGCCCTGAGACGCATTTAAAAACTGACAAAACAACAAAAACCTCAAAAAAAAAAAAAAAAAAAAAAAAAAAAAAAAAAAAAAAAAATTGTAAACAAATAACCTCAAATTTTGCTATTTGAGAAACCTTCTGATATTTGGTAGTCTCACAATGTATTCACAAACAGCATTCAATGTTACACTATTGCATAGATACCTACCTAAATAGAAAAACGAAGTAAAATTATTCAAGAAACCTTGAGCGTTTTTAAAAGGCTGAGACCTTTTCAAAATGCTCGAAAAATGCTTAACACTTTAGTACCTACTTACCTATCATGCCACTTAATGGCACTGATATTTTTTACAAAAACCGTCAAGCTTTATTGACATTTTTTATTATAAAAAGGTCGTGATGTACCACCCAATAAGAAAATTTTGGGACAATTTCGTATGGTCTAGAACAAATTCAGCCAAACCCATTCAAGCCAAAAAATGTTGTAGGTACTATCTTCTTACCTATTTAAAATATTATCGGTTTAAAAGAACTGATTAGTTACAGTAAATAAGGTTATTGAACCTTACATCCTTATCATTTAATTCGTAAACCTGATCAAACTTAAGCTGGTAATATTAATTGGAATACACGCACGTCACAGAAGATATTAATTAGCATTTAACACTAATCAATGCATTTAGTAAGAATACATTTACATTGGTATATAAATTATTAATAATTAATGAATTTACTAATATAAAACATAGGAATGGTATGAAATTATACACAAAAAAGGAATACATTTATTTACGAAAATTACTAAGTTCATACATGTAAATAATCAAAGGTAAATCTATAAGATACAATAACAATAATTATTTACCATTAAATTACAATTTAATATTATAATCAAATGAAAATAACAAACAAATTCAAAAGGATTATTGTATATTGACCACACTAAAAAATAGGTGCCTACTTAGCTACTTTTCTTGGTTGGGGTGACTTTTCACCGTGTTTTTCAATAAATGCATGGAGTTTAAATTCTGTGGTGAATATACGGTAAAAACACATTAAAACAATTCTCAATTCCTTTTTTTAATTTTCAAACGTTTCAACAAGTAGTACGTATATTAATCGGAGGCACAGGTTAGGTAAAAAATTAGTTGAACAGTAGGTCACTATTTATTTATTTAATAATAGAATACTATACAGAAATAAAATTGTAGAACATACCTAAATAAGCATAAAAAGTACTTACAATAAGTGTTGCTTATTTCTAAAAGAAATCTCTTCCAACCCACCTACGAAAGGAGATGTAATGCGAGACGTGAATGGCGTGTGTACCTACTGTTAAATAGGTATCTAAGGATAAATAAAAATAATGTAAATACATAAAACATAACATACTTAATACTAATGCGTACCTAAGTACCTACATTACACATAAATACGGTATAATACAATACTTGTACAGTGTACGTATCTAATTATTTACCTACCTAAAATATCTACTTAAAGGTACCTATAAAAGTAAGTATAATACATACATATCATGAACATTAAAAGAGATAAGATATAATAAAACATTGTTAAAAAATCAAACATTACAAGATAAAACTAACATAGGTAAAGGAAGGTTAACTCTTTTCTTGAAGAGAGGAAGGGACGAAGTTTCTCGTATTGCTGGCGGTAGTGCATTCCATAGCTTTACTGCGGGAACAGTGAAGGAGACAATAAAGAAGTCAGTGTCTATTTCCATTTATCTACAAAAGCAATTTCACGCATAACTGTATGCTCATACATACATACACGTATTAACCGAAAACGTAATATCAACTACCGCATATTGCTTCATACGGCTCTCAGTCTAGTCGGTTAGGCTTTGGGAAAACGTGCATCTGACACATTCCTTAAAAATTTCGTACCTTCTTTCGTTGTATTTCATATTTAAGTCTAGACACGTTAAGTGCAAACATTTCGCTATTCATAACGCGACAGGATGCGACGGACAATGAAATAAAAATAGATTTAAACCAACTTACCTCTAAAAGAACATCATTGTATTAATTTCGCAATTAAAACGATAAATGATAATTTATTATAAATCGAAAATAACGTATATGTAGACTGTATAGTATAATCATTAGTTTATATCATACTCCTTTGTCTTCTCAAACAAGGTTTAACGAACAAAATTCAGTAATACGATATTCAATAACAGTTTTATTTAAAATCAATCAACTCGACGATAACAATAAACAATGCATAGTTTTGTGTTAGTGCACCCAGATCAGATACAATGAATGGTAGGAGTAAACTACACAGACCCCTAGAGCCATTATCACCCATAAACAGGCGTGAACTAACAACGCAATGTAGCCAAGAATGCTGGATCTAAATGAAATGAAATATTTTTATTCGAAATTCGTAAATTATTGCATTCCGATTTTATAAATGATGATCGAATTTTAAAGTGAACAAAACATTTAAGAACCTACGAAGCAATTTTAATTTTAAATATCAACTGTCAATATGATTTTTTCATTCTAATTTAATTTTAAGTTAGTCAATCATAATGACTAACTTAAAATAAAACAGTATGGTATGTAAGTATGCCATGCAGGTCCTATGTGTTTGTACTAAATAATAATGTTTTACCTTATCTGTCTCAAATAAATCTATGTCAGTAATAAAGCTAGTTTAGACAAGCCCGTCAAAATGCACGCTACTGAGAAAGCCATTATATCTTTATGATAATTTTATTCGTAATTAAGACGCTTTTACCTAAATTAAACATGATTTATAAGTTCAAAAACCTGATTCTTATCACTGTGAGTATTCTAGTCAGTGTTCGTTAAATTCACATACCCATATAAAATAATCCTAATACCGGCCGAAACGTGCTCAAACATTAAACAACATAATGACCATAAACATAACTGTCTGCTTTTGTTAGAGCATTCAATAGTCCTATACGTTACAACAATAATTTTATCCAGGATGACATTGTTATTACACAGGCGATTTTGAGCTCTGACCTATATAAAATACGAGCGTCGACACGGAAATACCGTGCAATATTTCAAAGAATTTCAAAGAAGAAATCTAATTATAAATATCTAAAAAGTGCGTTAGACACATTTTTATCGCACTCCGTTTAGTACACTTGGGTAATTTTTATTGGGTCCTTGAACTTGTACGATTTTGGTTGATTCAGTCGCGCGTTTCGATGACTGTTATATTAGTGATATCATGAGCAATAAACGGCTAGACGAAGCTCGCTCCGTTTTGTAGTAAATTTCAAATTAAGAAGGAGTTCCCTTTTCGAACATTATCGTACTAATTCCATATTATTTAATTCTTTTCGAGCTTTTGTTGTGAACTTTACGGAAAATAGTCACGCTATGTCTTGTTACAAAGAGGAAATGTGTCGCGTAAACTTTTTTTTTAATAAACAACCTGCTTCTAAGCGACGCCGGCGTGCTCTTTCTATTTGCTTGTAATGGACAAGGATAGCTGGTACTTTGGCACGGAGCCCATAGACTAGTCATTCGATCGAAAGACAAGGTCTGATGTAGTCACTGAGACGTCTAAGAACTATTTACTTTCATGTTTTATTTATATTTACGAAGGGAGTAGCTACGGATTTTATTGCAGACGTAATAGAGTTTTACCAAAATTAGCTGAAAAAAATATTTGTACGTGTCACTAGAAAAACCGCAGCGACCATAGAAGATAACGGGAAACGTTCTTCATTCCCATTAAGTTTTCGGAAAAAAAAGGTTAAACCATAACACAAAATATGAACAAATACGCAGAAGTGCAATGCATGCTGCTCTACATAATTTAATTTGCAGAAATACATTGAACAATAATTAGCGTAAATATTTTTTTTACTCATTCGATTGACGAAGCAAATAATTGATTTGCATTGTATTTTGGTTTACGGCCAGTAACTTGTTAGGTATCTATTTAACAAGCGGAAAAACGGCCAAACTTAAAGCCGGTAGTGACTGAATACAATATTTTTTTTTACAAATTAGAATCAACTAAAAAAACAAAGAGGTTATAAATCAATTTTTTTGTGCAATTTTAAATTCAAACTGCCGCTGTCTTATTATATTAGTGGCGGGGTTTGTGAGCGGAGATTACGCACTGCGGGCCGCTTATTACTAACGAAAACGTGATTTCAGTTGTTTACGGAAATGTGAGAGAGGTTTTCGTCCGAGCAAAACGTAGATGTATTTTTAGATTCGTTGCGTTAAAGGCATTGCGTGAACACACCCAACATCTAAGTGTTATACCATTTCATTGAATATGATTCTTGTCTTTGTTTTTTATGCAGATGCAGTTTCGTAACGCACATCCAGCATAACGGTTGCAAGCTGTTAGCTTACTATTCTAGATATTTCTTTGGATATTTAACTCACACTTCTGATACTCAAATTAGGTAATATTTCATAAAATAAGGAGCATACCTATCTACGCGCCACCTGATGAGAAGTTGGTTATTTATATCATTACAATAACCGCTCCAAAATTTGCAAAAATTATAACAAACATTAAGTAGGTAGGTAGTTGGTAAAAATATTAAAATTGCCTAATTCCAGAAACATATCCCTACTGTTAATTTCGTGGCTTTATGAGGTTACTTTTAAATCATTGATATAGGTAACAATGTTAATGTATAATATAGATTCGAGATCACAATGGCAAATTACTGATCTTTGACATCAGCAGGAACAATGGAGAGACGCGATGCGATTTACGATGTGCAACGACTGTCGCGGATTCAATAATCAGACGCGGGCGCAGCCGGTCACGTGACCAGCTCGCCTTGTTACGATTTATTAGTATAAATATTTGTAAAATATAAATTACTCATCGATGTAAACATACCCAATAAAAGCTGATAATAAACAAAACAGAACAGGTAGGTATCTACTGCAACATATTTGTTTTTCAATACTTAATATAAAAGCTAAAATTATAAATTTATATAAAATTTGTCGACGTAATGTTTTCTGTCTATCAGTCTTTTATAGATAGGCCTAGATAAAAACTTCAGCTAAAAATTAAAATCATAAAATAATGTACCACGTTACATAATGTGTATTGCGTAGATTATTGAATGAAATAAGTACCTACCAACATAATACTTATCTATGTTAGTAAAATTATTCCTCTACGCATCTTATGCAGTTGTACTTAGTTAGTCTTTGAAACAACCGACTGTTCATAAGTTGTTAAACAAGAAATAGTAAAAAGCCAGGAATGTTCCAAAGCGCGGTGTTATGACGTCCGGTTCATACAATCAGTTATTATGCACGCCCTCTGACCGCACATTACTCTACGTAGCTATAAATACTTACTCCAAAAATATATTTCGCCCTTGACCGGTCGTAATTATGTATGACTTAATTACAAATAGGTAGGTTAAGATTATTTTAGTATTACATAGGTACCTATTAACAAAAATTAAACTAGTAAGTGCCCACAAAAATAGGAAGTTCACGTAATTATTATGCAGCTACCGAGATCTTAATAAGTAACAACTTTTCCCTCCCCCTTAATCTAAAATTTATATCGATCTCAGTTTGCACTGCACTGTAAATTCATTGCTCAAGCTAACTAGGTCAAGTTTTCCCAAAAATACCAAATAAAAATCTTGCATTGGCATTGGATTTTTCCTTGTATTTTCTTGAAGAGGGAAAGAGACAACGAAACAGGGTCAGTGAGGTCGAGCGCCGGAAGAAGCACCGAGCATTGGATGGCTAAGATTTATTATCACCCTATATCTGAACAATCCATACGAGCAAAATTTTACCGGACTTTAATGGCTGCTTTATCACACCTACTCACTTACAGGCTGATGTTGTTTGTCTTTTCTGTGCAGTATTATTTTATAATAAACTGAAACACGTGTAGTTACCTACTCTACATGTTCTCATGTGGACACGAGACTCCAATAACGCTTTGGCTTTAAAATGCTGAATGAATTAAAGGCCCTCTGCCTAAAACAAAAGCTTCGCGATCCTTATGAACGTCTAAACCTTGTTAGGTTTCAATTTTGCTTTATTACTAATTAAATTTTGCTTTATTAGTCATAAAACAGCATACCACTGAACAAAGAAAGAGGTTCTGTGTAGCATATGGTGCAGAGATAGGTATCTACGCAAGGTGTCTTGGGTTGTTGAGTCAAAAATCCCTTTAACCCTTGTCGCCTACAATTTTAGGTCCCTATTCAAATTTATCGTAAGCACCCAGTACCTAAGGCTGAAATTACAAAATGGCTACTTGATAAAAATAACAATATTAATAAAATATGAATATGACAATCCTATGAGCCTTTAAACTTGTTGCATAAAGTGGTCCACTTGTGCAAATTAAAAAATAAACCGTTACAACTACACTCAAAGGAGATGCGACCATTATTTATAACCTCTTTTGTGTATTTGTACAGCTAAAAAGAATCCATTCACCTCGGATTGTGTGTGACCATAAAAATTACGCAACGTTTCAAGATCATAAAACAATAAATCGTTGCAACGGCACCTACACTAAACAATTGGAACCGTACCTGTTAATGTCTTTATTGAGCTTTTCTGCAGTAAGAACTATACTTTGTCATAAATAACACAAAATGGCAGTATCTTCTAAAAAAAAAAACAAATTAAAACTTTATTCTGTCTAGAGTCTTAAAAATAATATGAGCAAAGGTACTTACAAAAAGTTTCCCATTCATTGATTTATAATCATCTTCTATGCAATCAAGAAAGGAAATTTACGACAAACATTGCCTATAGAGAAAATTAACGCACTCAATTTTCCTACCCTTCAGGTGATTCAATTTAAACCAGACAAATCTAGCAGCCAACCAGCTGTAGTGACGTCACGACACAGCTGATCCTATAAAATGTGGTGTAAACAGAGCCGCAATAAAAAGAAGGGACGAGTTCACCCCAGTGCTCGACACGACCACAGAGCTTGTAACAAACTAACGTGCCACTGCATTCCTAAAATCGATCTTCGTTCCACGCAATAAAGTACAGAGTAAACTTCTGAAGCATATTAGTAAAAATCTCCATATTAATTAAAATTGAATTAAAATATCCATAAGAAGCGAGCACAGTTCGCTTAAAACGGCAATTGAGCAGAAATTAAATTACGGTTTTTAACATATTTCTGAAGGTACGCTACGCTACGCAAAAAGCGAGTAACATAATTAAGAGTCTTCTTTATTCATTCGGTGATGTAACAAGCATTAAAGATATCGGGTCAATTAGTTGGAAATCATCATATAGAGAGCCGAGGTCTCAGCGAGCAATAAAATGCGCGATGTAACTGCTTTTAACCGACAGTGTGACTTGCTCGAGCAGGTGTGAACATTATCTTAATAAGTACCTCGTTTAAGGTTTAAGACTTTACAAAACAACATCGAGTTTACGATAAAGTCCCGAGATTTCACCTATGTGGTCTTTTTTATTGATTACGAATAATTAAGTGCCGATATCGCGGATCTAAAGTTTTAACATTATATCACGAGTAAGCTGACTAAGCTCTTGAAAATTACAAAAGAAATATTGTAGAGTTTTTAATAAAATAATTGAAACAGGTAGTCGTTTCAATTATTTATACAAAAGCGCCGTAGAGACTTGTTTATTTATTCAAATTAGTTCAATTCATTAACCGAATTGGCAATAAAATGTTTAATTTGTTAGACACCTACCTATAGTCATGCTTAAAGCTCTCACTTGCTTTGTCGGGTCGTTTCCATAATTGAAATGTAAATAATGTAAGTTCTTAACGTATTTCTCCTAAAATAAAATACTTTCCGCCTTACAATGTAAATTTTATAATAAATTAATTTCAATTAGCTATTTTTAACTAGGAGTTAATAATATGATGCAAAAGTTTTACAGACATTTTATGCGTGTTTTTTTAATTTTACATACATTTTGTGAATTAATCCTTAGTTTCAGTTTCAACGAGGTTACCGGGCCGGAAGGATGTGGGTCGGTGCCCTGCCCTCGATTCTTTCTATACCGAGCTTTAGTAAATTACAGATATGTTAAAGTAATTTTTAATTTATCAAAGAAACTAGGTGCCTACCTATTTACAGTGCCGATTGCATAAGTACCTAGCTATGTTATTAAATAGGACAAAAAATAATTTTAAGCTACCTTTATTTATGTAGAGCAACTTATACTGCAATGTTGCTGATTGCTGTTACATTGTCAATAAAATTAATAAATATTTCTACCTTTTATTTTCGCTGCGTCTATAAGGTTACGTGTTTGTCGTCAGTGGTCATTATGTACGGTGAACAAGAAAATTAAGAGACCTAATTTAATTAGCATAAGCCACGTTTCACTATGCATCTAAGCATTATATAAAAAATTCTAACCTTTATGGCTGTTATCCAGTAAAAAGCACAATCATCTAATTACGTCTAAGCGCAGTGGAGTATAAAAATTTTAAACATACGATAAATTCTCGTGTTGTGTCAAGAAATGCGGTTTGAATATTCAGGACGGTGCGAGCTTCAGGCCAAATTTGTAAGGCTGCAAAATACCCAATTAAAAACCACATACGCGATACGTGGCTAGGTGTCGCAACGAGCCCTGTAGCAATAAATTATTACTCTACCAGTGCCAAGGAGGTTACGTAAATAGAAAAATGCTGAGGAAATCTCACCGAATAACTCCACAATTCCTGGTGTCACGACCTTACAGAAAACACTGGCGGCGTCACGCCAAAGAAATTACCTAGTACGCCGTTAAATTATTCATAGAACAAAGTAATTGCACCGATAATTGAAAGTTAATTTAAACTGTTATTAAAACTGTAACCGTTTTACCGTTATTGCATTTATGTGTGCAGGTTTTGTTTCAGCTACTTATTCGGAGTAAAACACTACGTTTGGGGTAACCTGTTTGGAGACATATTTTCTGGAGGCTACGTGCACTCGCATTCATAATAACGCTAGACCTCTTAAGGGTTTTATAGCGCGAAACAGAATTTACGACATTCTGAAAGGCTTTAAAAATACCCGCCTTTGTACGTACGCGGTTGTTTAAATTTAAAAAGACGCGATTTATATTTTCATAAGTAATTTAAAACGCATTACAAATCGTGTTTGAGGCACAAATCGCGGGTGTACTTTCCGTTGTAAACATGACGGCGGGCCGTATAATGTTTATGTATCGCTGCGGCACAGAAGGAAACTCGCATCAAAATTCTGCGCGAGCGCCGATGATTCCAACACTCGTGGTTGCCAACCAAATACATCTCACGTAATGCGTGTGAAAAAGTAAAAGGTAAGCCTTTGTTATTAGAACAATATCCTTCGTAGTGTTATTTATAGAACACTTGCTGTAAATGGAGTTCCTCAATTAAAATCTTCTTGAAACTTCTATGGTTACGCTGGTAGCCAATTTTCGTGGCGCCGATTTGGATGTGTAAATTGGCGATACGTGTGTCGCATTAGATCGCATGCTCGTCACCCTTTGATCAAACGCCGACAACATATTGAACTGTGGTAGGTCACGATGCCTCGACGAGTTGTGGTCTTGTGTATGCATAACGGTCACTGATACAGAGCACTATGAAGTACAACACAGAAAATATGTACTACAAACTATACAAACGTCCGTTGCAACCGAAAATCTTCACTAGACTAAAAGAAACTTAAAAAATATAATTTGAAAGAGCGCCGCCGATACGTAGAGGTGGATATCTTAATTTCGGATCCTGTGGGTCAATAAAACATAATTTACGATTGTATTCCTGGACAGTGCCTGGTAAAAAAGCGGTTGCTATAATAGAAACGTTCCTTTTTTTCGGCCCGCTTGCCGCTTGTATCTATCGCTTAAGAAGTCATGAGTATTGACCATTATCAGACTTATGAGTAACAGCTCTGACTGTTATAGCCGTCTCATTCTTACTAGAACACAACCACAACTTTATTGCATGGACTCCAGAAATCATTTTTAAATTACCAAAAAACAATTGAGGTCAATTAGGTAATCGTAACATATAATAAATTATGAGAGCAAAAAATGCACGTGTATGGAATTGCAAATCAGTTGTATTACATCGAGGAGCAGCCTTAAAATTACTCATAAATTGAGAAGCCACAATAATAAAGACTGCATCCGTCCAGTGAGGAGCGGTTGTTAAAAATGAGCAACAGACCGAGACAGGTATATTTCACACAGTGTGTCCCTAAACTGGAAGTTTATTAGTGAAGTATGTGGTGGGGCCCCATACATCATGGTGTACGGCGCCGGCGCAAGCTCTGTGTTCTCAAGCCCGACTTTGAATATTACAACAGTTTAAACGGACCAGATAATAACTTTCCTGATACTATTAAAGTTTATAATTTTGCCAAACTATAGATAACTTTCGCCGCGAGTTCGGATCGTCACTAACAACGATCATAAATTTTTATTGATGGATAAATTATCGAGATTCCTACTGAAATGGTGTGATAAACTTTATTGATCATTAGAACGAGAACCGCGACGAATTCGTGACTGCCGTGGAAGATTGACCAGATTTGCAACGGAAAACATTTAATTGACCAAGGATAATTAAGAAGCAGCGAGAGTACTATAAAATTAAGGTAAATGCACCTATTAAAATCTACCTCTACTGATTTCACGTTGTATTATGAAAATCTTGTGATCTGGGGAAAATTTATTCCATGACAAAATACAAGCTTTAAACAAACATTTCCAAACTTGGACAAATTTTGTATGTCAATTTATATTGTTATGTTTGTAGTTAAATTATGTCAGTAGTTTAGTAAGTCCCTACCTACCTATGCTGTTTGATTTAAAATTAAGAGCATCTTATATTTCCACTCAAAAAACTACGATGCTAAACTTCAAACAATCCCTCGAGTTTTAGAAATGATTGACCCCATAAATATACTGTCACCTTATATGAAGTAAAAACGCTGGCAATTTTCTTAATATCGACAGCTGAATAAATTGTAATTAAATTACTGAGTTTAGTTGTCATAAAAACCCAAAGAATTAAAGCAATAAAGAGTAGTACCTATCTCTTGCATGACAGTATTTTTATAATGGCGCCCGCTAGCTAGATTTATGTGTAAATGGTTAATCTTCAACGTTGTTATTTGCGATAAATTGGCAATTAGCGTCAATCAAAGCGTTCCAGTTTGACAATTGAAACGATCAAACAATACTTAATTGTAAGATAAACAAAAAGTGTTTTGTGCAAGACTTATAATGGAACCAACACAATAACCGACTTTTTAAAAAGAAGATACATTGTTCCGTAAAATGCTAGTTTCGGCACGAAGCCCTCTATGTCAAAATAATTCCAAAATATCTTTAACGTTCAAGCGTTATGCAATTACAGCCTGTATGTCCACCGAACAAGGTTCACGTGAGACATCCCATAAAATGCTAACGAATTCGAGCACATGAAAATTGCACCTTTTGGATGAAGCAATAAAAATTAAAATTCTCTGAAGATTTTCGCACTGGATGTAGTCTAATGCAACGTGGTTATTTATATTGGGTGTATGTTACGGTGCAGTTTATGCGAAATTAAATATGGTTTAATAGTTTACTAAGAAAAGGTTAGTGTTCGCGAAATTAGCTGATGCAATTTTGTTATACGGGCAAGTTGAATGTGAATTTTACTGTTGTCTTTACGAAATTTTATAGAAAGTGCAAGAGTGTAAAATTGCAGTTGACATTTTGTGTTGCTATACAAATTTGTATTAAACTCGCTAAGCCGTGCGTTATTTTCTAGGATCATAAAATAGTCTAATTTTGACTGAGCCGTGAATGCGTGGTGCAATAAAGTAATATAGATATATCTGTGATTTTGAAATAAGTTTTTATGGGTCTAAAGTAAGGAGCCATGACCCTAGCTCATGAATATGCAAGATAAATTTAATTACCTGCCATTTAAATTAAGCAGATATGTTGGTAGATATTTAACTATAACATCATTCAATGCCACACTATTAATCATTTCAATATTATATCACCGGAACCTTTTATTTCTCAAGAACTTGGTTGGCTGATTCTCACGTGTCTGTTGCCTACATTTCTGAACGCTACGTCGCGCACAGAACCGTTCGTAGGTCGTAGTAATTTCGTAGCTGTAAGGTATGTAATTTTTTTTTTTTTAATTTAAAACTAAATAAGTATTATGGTATGTATGTACACATACGTAGTAGTACATAAGTAGTTTTAATTAAAATATTTTCAAAATAAATTACAAAATTGAAAATATTATGTAACCCGCGACTAAAATTTATAGCTAAGAACATTTCGATCACGTCGGCTTTAAAACAAACAAACCGCATCAAAATTGTTCCATTCGTTTTGGAGCTACGATGCCACAGACAAACATACAGACACACATACACAGACAGGTCAAACTTATAACACCCCTCTTTTTGCGTGAGGGGTTAAAAAATGGCAAAGAATATTATGTAAGACGACAAATATTACGCCGCCCCAAATAAAATTGGAACCAGAGCAGGGAGATGATAATAATAACAGAAAATAAATTCCTGTACTCCTGTACCTGATAGCAGAAATAGATAGTTAGGACCTCAGATCATATAAAGGTACCTATAGGTATGATCAAAAATAGAACTTTTAAAATTAACAAAAGAATATATCCGTTGCACAAAAGTCCAGTTTATTAAAATTACACATACCCTATTGCAGTGGCGGGTTTACCAGTAGGCTGGAGCCTAGGGCAGCAGATTTTAGGGAGCGGCAAATTTGGCCAAATTTTTTAGAACGTGAGCCCCGAATTTTTTTTTTTTTTTTAAGTTGATGTAATTAGGAAGATAGAGCAAAATAAAGTTGCAAATGTAATTAATATTGTGAACTAGGCATTTGATGGAACTAGGGTATCGAATTTCAGAAGTAAGTAAGTGGCATTGAATTATTTATTTTATTAGGTAGTCCCTACCTACCTGTCAAAATCTGTTATTGTTATTTGTACACACAAGAGGCATAAAATATCCCTATGCAGTTTTAATTTTTTTAAATTCAGTACTCACTTGTATTTATAGGTATGTGGTTTTTTTTGTGTTTAAGTGTAGTTTTTCAACGTAAACTCACACATAAATTCACGTCACTTATATAGAGCAGCTATAACACATTTACCACGCAGATATTGAAGTCTACTTGAGTATTCAAATCCAGTCTAGCAGGCGCCTCCAGTGTGGGGTATCGTGCAACAATTAATTACAAGACAGGCATCAGGCCTTAAGGCCGGTCATCCAACTGTGAGCATTGGTAAAGCGGAGCGAAGCGATAATAATACTATAGGTACTTAGGAAAATATAGCGTTTTCGTGGTAGACAGAATGTGAATTAATTATACTTGTGCGATTTATCACATAAGTTATATAGATATTTCTATGTGATCTAGAACTCTACTTAGAGTTTTGGAAGGAACGTAGATACATACCTTAGTTAATGTACTTAGGTATTCTAAACAGTCGGATACAACCTACTATCATAAGCCTATCTAAATAAAAAGAATATGGCAGTGTTATGGAAGAGTTTGAGTTCTGAATTGAGAATAATCTATCTTCTATATCTATATTTCTTTACTCATATTTTAAAGAGGAAAGATTTGTATGTTTGTATCGAATAAACTCAAAAACTACTTAACCCTTTTCAAAAATTCTTTCTTCATTATAGTGCTAAACTATTTTTAAATGACATAGGATATATTTTATTAAAAAAAAAACTCCATGCAGACGAAGTGTCTATAAAAATGAATTGATAGTCGTTAGTCTCGCTAAAATTCAAGAACGGCTGGACCGATTTGGCTAATTTTGATTTTAAAATATTTATGAAAGTACTAGAAAAGTTTGAGTGGTGTGAAAATATGGAAAAAATTCCAGAAAAATAGTAAAAACAACATTTTTATTTTTCTATATAAACTGTTCCTCTACAGGTAACCTACCTGTCAAACATTTAATGTTCGTATTGTCTTTCACCTTCGATTAGATTTCAGAACTCAGTTTCGTTGGTCTGTCATTATTTGTGCTACCTGTGGAGGCTTGTTAATGGCTTCTTGTAATGTATCACAGTGTATATTTCTCTAAGTAAGCTGTAAGCCCCCCAAATTAAATAAAATAAAAATAAAATTATTTAGTTACAAAGAGAGCTTTCATTACCTACTTACCCTACCTACTGGCTAATTTCTTTTAATAACCGTTCATTTTTTTATTGTCTTGGAAACTACCAAACCGATTTTAATGAAATTTTGTTATTTAAGTTTGATTGCTCCAACTTAGACTATATAGTATAGTATAGTTTTATCTCGATAAGTAGATCTCTTTTACTAGAAAAATGCACTGAAAAAAAATCGACTTGCCTCAGGCGGGACTCGAACCCGCATCTTCCACAATCCGGGCGAACGCGTCCGCCCGGATTGTGCGCGTTTGTAAACGCAAAAATAAAATTATACCATAGATCTCTTTTTTTTTATTTAACCACAATAGAGTGTGGTGGGTCAGATATTAAGAAATAAACCTAAGTTATAGACCATTTTGAATATGAAATGTTAACTTATTAATAACTCATCTGGAAAACAGAAAATGAGTACCTAGGCCTACCTCTTAATTTTTTTTTCCCTCGGAGTACCTAATTAAGTAAGAATTTAATTATGAATACTGATAACGAGTACACCTACGTGAATAAACTACGCAACTTTCCACTTTTCATCATTGTCACAATAAAAATAAAAATTCAGAAATTTGACAAAGTCACAAATTTTATTATAAGGCAAATGATGAAAAAAAAATAACAGGAAAAATAAAATGAGCCATAAAAATTCTGGCCATTGACATTCATTTATCATTCTGTTAACATGTTGTAGGTAAATGTACCATTCATAAAATTAATGGTTTAACATTTGTATATTATCATAGCATTATAGCCTTTGTTTCTAAGGTGTAAACATCCTTTGACATGACAAATAATGCTGTGATGCAACCTTATTTAAATTAGATGAGTTTATGATTTTTTTTTTAATGTAATATAATTGGTATAAATATTTTATCTGCTCTAGTTATCGCAATTGACATGCGTTTTTGTAATTATATTAACTATAGCGAAGCTATATCCTCGCATAGTTATCTCCAGACGGCATACAATCCTAATATTGCGTTCGTAACGGCTACGGCCAGCCGACAATTCTGATGCATTTTTATTATAATGTGAGCGTTCGATATGTTTGTTCTGTGTTGTGTGATTATAACAATATGTATACCTATATGTGCACGCGGTCACTTAAAGTAAAGTTTTACTTTTACCTATTTACTTTCTTTGTTTGATAAAATAAATTACGTAATCATATTTTTCTTTGCACATCTAATATATTTTAATGTTGACATTGTTAAACTAATTGTGTTATTTTATTTCTCGTTTATTCTATGGTGACATTTAGTGTGCCGATAAGGATGATCACAGCTTGCACTGTATTGAATTCTTTCATTATATCATTCATTTGAGTTCTTATTACCAATAAAATATGAAAACCTATGTTATTAACATTATGATAACGTATCTTTATACCTAAGGTTTCCTGAGCCGCGTACCTACGTTTACGTACTCCGGTGACCGCTTATCACCAGCCAGATCGCTATGTATATAGGTATGCTTGCCCTTGCTTTATAAAAAATTCAAATTTTAAATTTTAGTATCTGGGTAGGACCTACACCTATCTATTATAGGGAGATGGCTCACAATTCCCTGAAAAAATCTAAATCTTTGTCAAAAGTTCCTTTTAAAATTAGGAAGGTAAGTATTAGGTAAGTTTTAAGTCAATTTTCTAATAGGTAGGTAGAAGAAGGTAGGTACCTATGTAGGTGCATAATGTTAATAAAGTAAAAAATATATCCAGCAGCTAAGAATTTTAAATCCATCTCCGTAATCGTATGCAGTTTGTAAACAACATAAACGCGAACAGTTTACGTCGAATACGTAATGCAACAAAAGAATTTCAAAAGCACCTAACTAAGTACAGAGTCCATTGCAGTGCAGAAATAACCGGCAGACCAGCCTGTGATTTTCAATGCAACGGTAATAGGCCCGGGTCACGGTTCCGAGATAGGTGATTTTGCATGACCTTTCCTATGACTTTTGTGTAGCGCTGTCTGCAGCCATCATAAGTGTATTGGGTGTAAGTATTACCAAGCAACAATACACTCGGCAAGTGATTGTTTAAATGTGGAATATCTATGTAGGTATCTAACGACAATTTAAAAATAGAACCTAATTTAAAACATATGAAACTTTTTATCGTTATTCTAATTCGGTGTACCTATGTTCCGCTATAAATGTAGTGTTTAAACGATGCTAATTTACACGTAGCTTTGTAAAAAATGTAAGTAGGTACAATTTTCGATGTTTTTCTTATCAAGTTCACTCACTCACATGATGAAATTATTTTACGTTATTATCTTAAATTGGAGCAAGGAAAGAAATAGGTACATTTTATGTGTTACTTACATTAGAAATTAACAGTTGGAACCTTAATTAGAAATTATGCAATTTTGCTAAAAAGCAACCACCTATTTAAGCCACATTTATGGCACGCTGTTATTAATATTGTTAATTACTATATCATGGGAACCTTAAATATTTTTTTAAGACATTGGCGGGCTGATTTACACTTCCTTAATTTTAGTTACACAACAACTAGCATTTCAGTTAGTCTTATTTAGCTATTTACAAATCACACAAAAAGTAGACCAACACTTAGATACTTATCTACAATTTTTCTTCGGCTTAACAAAATAATAATAATTTAGTACTTGTCATACTGGAAAATATGTACTTAGTCCTTAAGTAAACTTCACTCACTATTTGCATAAATACAGAATTCCTTTTGATGTGACGGGTAGCCATTCGACAAGAAGACATGCCGAGTTATTCAGGGATTCATATGTATCACTTCACAGCTGCACACCTATGATCGATCCTTATCCAAGATGGCCGCCGGCGCACACCGCGAACAGGCGGGAAACGAGCGCAAGCCCACCTCCATCGTAGCGGGTCCGTCAATCTAAAGCCGATTTGAAATTGGAACACTTTTTTGCTTCCCCTTTTTTCTTAATCCAAACTTTTTTACTTTTAAATAATTTACATCCAGGATAGGTACGTGTTCTCGCGCAGACGGTTTGCGTTGTACTAAAGTTTTTAAAACGTTTATAATAGTAGGTACGCATTCAGAACTTGAAAACCATAAAACATATCTCCCCCATTATTAGTTTATGGCTTGCGACTGTTGCGGGGCTATTATGCTGTTATTTTGTGTGTCTGTTTGTTTTTATTGTGTGCGGTTGAAGGCCGAGCAAATTTGGGTTGCCGAGAATAGGCACATTGTTCTCTTTATTACTAAACTTGAAACGTGAATTACTTAATTATGACACATATTTGCCTATTTAAGCGTTGCACTTTGTGTATTACTAGCTAGGTATGTAGGTAAGAAGGTTGATACATCATGGGTAATCTAGTATAGTTTAAATTATTTATTATTATAACACTTTTTGTAAGTTAGTTACTTTAATCTAATTAATACCTACAGAACAGAGGTCAAATTTTATGTTTGACTTTTACTCATTTTTTTTCAACTCATAACTAGGTATCTATTGAAAAGTAAAAATATAACATTTTACCTATAACATATCGGACACAATACATGACGATACCAAGTAGAGATTGAACTATACCAAGTAGAGTAACCCTTACTCCAAACATCGCAAGCATGAGTTACGACGCGAACCGCATTATTCAATACTGAGTCAATAAAATTATATTTGGTAGCTGTCCGAAGTTTGTGTAGCGAATAATTAAAATATTTAGATTAGATGCGTGTGTCATTTTATGCAATCCCAAAACGAAACTAAGAATAACATAATTTGTATTTTATAATACTAATGGACGATGTTGACACGTTTGAAATAAATCATTATAGACTGCAGAAAAAATCGATTAGTAGATAATTCCAAAATAATTTAATTTAGATTTTATGAAAACAGCTTTTTTGTTTAATTTTAGTTTGTGTTTAGATAATGAATAATATTTTTTTCCATGACGTTTAATAATTTATGGGCATCTTAAAAGTAGATCTGGATTGAATATTTTTTGATAAGCAGGTACCTAATAGCTACATAGTTTTTTGAATTTGTTTAGGGAACTAAATTCCACACAACACAATTAAAAATGTTTATACATCATAACAGCCTTTGTAATTCGACCCACTGCTGGGACACAAGGCCTCTCCTAGTCATCGAAGGAGGTGTAGGCAGTAGTCCACCACGCTTGCCTAATTGAATGCGGATTGGTGACCCGAGTATAAGGTGGTCAACACTCCTTTGCTGATCTATTAGTGGCCTTCTACGACACCCATTGGATGATATGGGTGATTCTTTTCTACTCTACCGACATCACACGGCTAGCTAGGTAGGTTATACGTTTTAACTTAAATACAAATTTAAACAATAAACTCATTCATTCAGCTAGTAGACTTTAAAGGTAGGTCGTTTTCCTGGTCGTTTTATACAGTATTGATCTTACGAGCATATTACGCAAAGAAAATGTGTTATGTCATCTTACCCAACAGATAATGCAAACTTCATTTTAATTGTTGTGACAAAAACTTTGAAGTTAGAATGCGTTTTTATCAATATTTGTGTCATAATATAAACATTCTAAATTATGGAATAATTTTATTTTTGCGTTTACAAACGCTAAAAATATAATACTAGAAAAATGCACTGAAAAAAAAATTTTCATTCTAAATTAGTTTTGCAATAAGCTCCTTACATTGGAAGTATTTTTACCGCCAAACCAAAGTGTAAGCAAAATTTTTAATCAGAGCAATATCACAAAAACAGGCACAACTTTGCAATCCGCGTTCGCTTTCCGCCATACTGAATGTCAACATCAGCGACATCTACAGGTTAGAGAGTGCCTGTTATTAAGCGCTGTTGTTAAGCGTTATTAGTTCACTTTTAGCATGAATAATTAAATGAATATTGATGGTATGTCATCTTAAGCACACCTCCATGGTCTTAATATTTAAGTGCGGCCCACGAGAAGTCCGGTTGCGTTGAAGGTTTGCAACAGCCACATTAAATCTGTGGCAACAGTCATTGCTAGCAATGACGCTTCACTGACCCTAGGAGGTTAATGCCTTACAGGGTCCGTAAATGCACTGGCTACCTTTACCTTCAATTCTAAACACAGCGGACTGTTTTACGGTTGAAGAAGGATAATAATTGGGGTATCTTTCTAACTGTTGTAATAAATGCATCATCGTTCTCATTTTTAGATTTTGAAATAATTATGTCTGTTGCTGCATAGAAAATTAAAATTGACTGCTTAATTAGTTATGATTAAATGTTGAGCAAGATAACAATATTGAGTTATAAATGAATTCGTGAACACATGACGTAGGTAGTATCTACAAAGGTATTAGATATTTTAATCTGTGTGGGTATTTAAAAAATGACAATACCAATTCTGACAATTGTTATAGGAGTACCTAATAAGCTTCTTAGGTGCCAAGTAATTAGGCAACTAGCTAACTAACTTATCTTATTTAAATAAACATCAGAAATAAAACAATTGGTTACTTTTGGAAACTCACATCCATGCGTATAGGTACTTCATGACGAACATAATATAATGCGATAATTATTGAAAGTTTGTTACTCTTCTACACTAAAATAAAGTTTCCACCCAAGACATTTTGCAAGTAACCAACTAGGTAGTGATTACAGTATCTCATTTCCCATTTGATAAGGGCCCATTTAAAACGTTCGAGCCTCAAGCGAATTAAGTCGCCAATTTTGGAACTGGTTTAGAAATTATAGGGTCAGCCGGCGGTATGGAGTTAGACGAAGTTTTTAAACGTAAAGCAAAATAACATGATGCAGAACAAGTTAGTCTTATTATACATTGCTTAGAGTACAATTTTCTTAAAATATGCAGTTAACTAGGTAATGTAGAGATAGAAAAAAATACATGGAAACTAAATAAATTATGTAGGTAACTCATTAAAATTTTTGCTAGCATCTTAATTAGTAAAGTTTCATTTTTGTACACATACACCTTTCTAGAGAAATGCATCTCTTGATCCTCAACATTATCTCGAATAAGTATAGAGAATGCAGACGTCAATAGTTTCTTCGTTAAAGTACTAAGTATAGTATAGTATGGAGGTTATCTCGGTCTAAACTACATAATCAAGATTATCTAATTAGGCATTAGATGCCACTTTTTTGAGTATCATTGTTTGTGCTACACGAAGTACATAATATCTAAAATTATTTTCACATTGGTACCTACTGGTGGTCTCGAGCTCATCGAACCATTTTTTTTAATGATGGAGCATTCAAAACACCTGCCATAAACTTACGCAGGGTATTGTAGCAGCAATAAATTATTGTAAGTAAGTAGCTACAGGTTTTGGACATCAAGTATTTTGAAGAAATATAGTACCTAGGTATAAAAAATAATAATTAAAATTGCTCACAATATCTTTATATGAAATTAATAGCAAAAAAGCATTTAAGTATAGCAAATTCACAAACTCCCAACAAAAACCAGTATTCAGTTACAATGTAATGAATCAGTTTAAGGTTGCTGGTAAAGAAATGAGAGTAAACTTTTGTAGCATAAAAAGTAAAGATTTAAGTTTTAATAAAATTATCCGTTTAATCTTGTTTGAAACAGATTATTAAGGATGACGAAAGAAAACAGAAAAACTGGCAAGTAATAGCGGGCAATGGGTTATTACAAAAATACGAGACACACTTTTACTATGCTTTAACTCGATTAACAACTAGTTAGTCACAAAGACTTGTATGCAAACCGTAACATTATACGGTAGGCGAGAAACACTCACTTTAGCTGTACCTAGATAGGTAGGTAATCTAATATCTTTTTCTAATTTAATTTACTACCCACAAGTTTTTTTTTAAACTTTGCTTAGCTTTTGATGGTTGAAAACGAGAATGTTCTTTTTGTGTATATTAAACACTTTTAGTCTTGTTTTTTAATAATTACAAGTAAAAAAATAAGAAATATTTTTTTTATGTTACCTATATGGTCGGATGACAAGCATACGGCTTGCTAGATGGTAAGCATTCACCGCAGCCTATAGACGCTTGCAGCAACTGACGTGATACTCTCGCGCTGCCAACCCTAATCATCTTCCTTACCCCACAGAGCTCGGGTAACCTTACTCACCAACAGAAACACAACACCCAAAAATGTAGTGTTATTTGCCTGTGGTCTTCTATAAGCTGGAGGCACTAACGAAGGTCGGGTGCACCAAATCCGAGCGGGTAATCCGCTGTGCCCTACTTAGACTTAAACTGTTCTTATCATAATAACAAAAAAGTAAGGACTTAAATGTATAATAATAATTGACAATAACGATCTATTACTTGAATGCATTTAAAAATTCGCTTTTAAAGCAGAGTGCCTGATATGACATTGCTATGCTTAAGACAAGAAATATTTACCTATTAAGCACCCTTAAGACCCATTTATTTGAGATTTTTAAATTTTTGCAGAATATATTCTTTTTCTAATGTATTTATAACAATTTTTTAAATTACGTACCTGCCTACCCACTTATGTAAGGCATAAATTCCTTCAGAATTATTACTAAATATCCTAAAGAGTTCAATGGCTTTAAAGTTTTGAGATCGAACCTTGATAATTTTGATAGGTAAATATCTACCTACCCATTAGTGCTTGTGATTAAATTTAAAAATGCAGTTTTCAAATATTCAAGTTTTTTTTCTTCTTAGAGATAGTTACGTTATTAATAATTAATTAATTAAGTCACGCTCAAGCAAGCGCTCTTCCTTGAGTTTTTTTTTCATATTTGGATAAACAAATATTATCAATATTACCTACACCATTAATAATCGATTAACAGGTTAAAAATTTTAAAGGTTTTTTTTTATATAGGCATATTGTAGGCACTTATCACCTAAGTAGCTAGATGTCTACGTAAGTGGTAGATATTTATTTATGTCGAAGCTTAACTTTTGCTTCTAAAGAAAATTAAAGGAAAGTGGATTTGACCAACCTTAATCGCTTGTAATAAGATTCATTTTTGACTTGTTTCCGTCTCAAATAAATCGTTTTTTTTAGTATAATTCGATTTAAGTATTATAATTTTGTAGCACTACTTTAGAAGATAAAGAATAGCTATGGTTTTTTTTTAACAATAAAATGTCATTTTGATAACCTACCTATTACGATAATTCTTTTTTCTCAATAAAAATAAATTACATTTACCTAATTAATTACATAATACCTGTACCCTGTATACCTGTGTTTCAATGATGATAACAATAAACAAATTTTAACCAATGCCGTTAAATTTGAATGCATCAAACCGGTTTTCGCAAAGGAGGTTGATTTATTTTTCCCCAAAAACGTTTACGTATTTAAATTTGGAACTTCCGCATTCCTTTTATCTATTTTATTTATTTTTTTGTTTCCAGCCCGGGGTCGAGTCACGAAGGATCCCGGTCAAGCCCGAACCTTCGTAGCGGACTGCCATCGCGTCCTTGTATTGTTTCGCGGGCTGTGTTGCGTGAACTCCGAGTGAATTATGGCTGACAGAGCGACTACTTATTTTGTTTTTATTTTTTAAAGCTTGTGTTACTTAATTTTATCAAGTCGCATGAGTTATGAGAGGCGGGACCACACGCGTTGCGTTAATTACGCGTTAGTATGTAACTTCGTTAGGGATAGAATTGGAATGTAGGCGATTGCATGCTGTCTGTAATAAATATTTATTTAAAAGCTGCCTATTTATAATTTTCTCACAACGGTACCTCGACACACATTAAACGTAGTTACGGAACTACAAGTTGTAGCAGTAGGTACCTAGCGTTTCAATAATTAAAAACTAGCTGTTTAAAATATGATAAATAGTACCTCTTACCCAGGCAAAACGAAAACAACCACAAAGTTCCAAGCTTATTTAAAAAGACTTTCATAAACCTACAGATGGTTTTCCAAATACATTAAAATAAAAAAATAGTGTTTGGACTTTTTTCCGTTATAAACCTCGTTACCTACCTATAACATTATCGCGTTAGACATGATGGAAACTTTCAGCGGGGCAGTACCTACGTAAGGAGATGTAGGTACCTGACCTGTACCTCAACCGTAGCAGCTGTATGAAAATTATCTTAAGAGAATATCTATAATTTTTAATGTAATTTTGATCCCCATTCACAGGATTTGTAAACAAAATTATGTTTACCAAATTTTTTTCGTGTAGCTGCTACGGTTAAGAAATCTAAGTCTACTACTTACTTATCTACCTTACCTACTGCTCCGCTGAAAGTTTCCACCCGGTAGATTAGGTATTCTTGTATGTTATAAATAGTCTGTATATAACAATAGGTAAACCTACCTACATAGATCTAAAAACTAATTCAATAGTTATTATGTCGAATATATTAGCAAATTACAAAAGCAAAAAAAAAACAGAAAATACGAGTAGGTAGTAGGTACCTATTTCAAACCAAGCTAATTTTACTTTTTCCTCATCATTATTTTGTAATAAGTAGGTACTTATTCAATATTTGATTTAAATAATATTTCACGTGCATTTTCTTTTCTTTTTTCAGTTGCGATCAGGCGATCCAGAGACCGAAGTTATCGTGGCAAAAACCTGACTCTTCGACCAGTTACTGTTCTTATCTACCAAGTTAATCTACGCAGTAAAGTGACTAAGCCTTGAGTAATCAGGAATTAACTAATGTGAGACTGTCAACATTCTTAATAAGAACATTCTTATAATTGCATAAAACATCCTATTGGAATTATTTGTAACTCTAGTTTAGAAATAGGACTATTGACTCTTGTTGGAAATTATCTGATATAATAAATAGTGTGGCAATTTAGTAGCCTTTATTATTCCTAATAATAGTCTTATTGTGCTTCTTATATCTATTGGTGTTTGTCGTTTTATCGAATTTTAGTGGAAATTTGTGTTTATTTTTTCCATATGAAACATGGTTTTAATATACATAGTATGAAGGTTAGAATTTTCCTAATTCTGCTAGACTCTACATTTTCTAATAATGTTAATTTTTTTTTAAATCGAGGTAAAATATATTGACATAATATTAAATAGAAATATATACTCCCAATACTTTTTCTACAATTTGCAAACGGCTTGACATTTTTATCTTGGTTGTTTTCTTTTTGAAGACAGATAAAGTTAACATCGACCTCAAACTTTCATCAGCAATAATCATGTGGCCATTTCTCAGTGTCCAGTGGCACCGAAGTTAATAATAAAGCGCCCAAACTAGACCGGGCCATTGACCCCAGCGCGGGCGCAGATCCCGTCACTACGGTGAGCGCTAAAATGCTGCATCGCTGGAGTGGATTGTATGCAACAACGCGGGAATGACCGGTAGAGCACTTTTGTGTTTATATTTCTGGATTATTTTATCAAAGAAATACATACATTCACTGTGAGTTTTTAAAGTTAGGTACTTATTAGATAGATATTTAATCAGACCTACCGTAAAAATAAAAAAATACACAGCTACCTAGGTAATTATTTGCAATGTATAACAGGGATAACGCACACACCAAAAGTAGTTTGGTTGGAATCGGCTTTAGTTTCTGAATCGATTAACTAGAATGTTTTCTTTAATGTACCCTTATCCATAAGGGTAAATATATTTTACAAAAACTGTGCGTTTTTAACAAAAATTTATAAGGACATCACACAATGATCTATTTTAAAATAAAAACTACTCAAACTGATTCAATTGCATATTAGTATCAAACAGACTACCTAGCTTCAGGATGTTCTGTTACATGTTGTATAGGTACCTACATGTATGTGTGTTGTAATCTAATAAATAGATATATTTTCAGGTAATAACTACTCTATCTTAAATAAAATAACCTAACGAAAAATCGCTAGACAATAAATAATATCTGAATAATATGGTAGAGATTAATTATGATTCTAACACCTTAGACATTATTTCATAGCTTTTATTTTATATTCCTCGTAGAACTTTTTCTTAGTGAAATAAATATTTTCTTCTTTATATAATATTCTTTTATTATAATATATCTTTTAATTAATAAAATTGTATGTCCCTTATTTAAACCTATGGGTAGGTAGGTAGATAACATATTTCCAAGCATCAATGAAAAAATATTGCTCTCCAGTCATGCTTACCGAGTTTATACCTACCTATCTACTTACCCAAAATATTTTCTGCCTAAAATTATTGATGAAAGTGCTACTACATAAACCTACCAGATTTCCAACAAATTGGATACAATACCTAATCATTTTAATTTTGGCGTTTTCTTAGGTACTAAATAATGAAAAAAGGCTGGCATAGTGGCCTAAGGTGAACTAAAGCCTGATTAAAAAACCTAAAATAGGTATCTAAAAGAAAAAAAAAAGAAAAAACGAGTATCATTGAATGTTAATAATATTTATTTTATGACTGCCATAGTTTATGGTGACTCTGAATTTTGAACTAATCGGGTATTAACGAGGGTTGTTCGGTTTATTGATAAAGTCAGTCGCTTTGGGTACCTGCTACTAATCTTATTGGACAGTCTTGTAAGACAAATATTGGTAGGTCATTCTTAAAGTTCTGAAAGCAACATTTTAGCGGTTCCGGCGAGGAGAATGCTATGCACGGTGGTAGCTTTTTTATCATAATGATTAAATAATTATTTTTTTGGTCATGTAGGTACTACAAATGATTTAGAATACAGCTTTACGTTTCTAAATGTATGTTGAGACTGTTTTAATTACGAGTACTAAAGGGTTTTATTTGATTTATTTTGAAGTTTTTAAAAATACGTGCACTGACCTGCTATGGCCATCCAGGGGTAGAAGGTGTGGTTGGTGGGCTGATGCTGTACAGGTTGTGCAGCTGCTGCGGCTGACCCTGGAAGTGCACACTGGTTTCCCCAGGGGAGGGCTCTGCCAGGACTCGATGATTCGCTGTATCGCGCTTCTGGCGTGCACGCTGCTGGCCTCACGAGGGCTCCCAGTCCTGACCCCCATTCTTTGCCTCCGTAACCATTTTGTTGTTCTCCGCCAGCCTTGGAGCAGTCTGCTTTGGCGTACTGCTGCTCTCCGGCGTACAGCTTGCAGGCTGCTGCCACTGATGCGTCGTACGGGGAGTCTTGCGGTCGCGGCTGATGCAGTGCGTGCGGCTGGGCGTATGTCAGCCCCAGCGGGAACCCTCGGTACTGGTCCCCGCCACCGCCGCCCTGGTGCACGCCATGGGCTCCGTAGAAACCACCCTGCTCGAAATAAGAGTTCATTCTGACCAGTCACCGTCACTAACGTCACTAGTAGAGCAGCACTTATGTCATTGCGTCCCCACGCGCGGTGATAACGCGACCTCAGCCAATGTCACACCGAATACCAGACGATGAAATTAAATTTTATTAATTTTATTGCCTCTTAAACGTCACTCGAGCGTCATAATGGGCTTCGCCGGCGATAAAGGCCAGTCAACGTGTGTTTACTTTTTACGATTATTTTACGAGTCGGGTGCGCGCGGTTTTATGAGATTTAAAGCGATGCCGCGAGGCGCCGGCTCGTCTCTGTGATTTTTGTTGTTGTGTTGTCGCGATGTGTAGCGCGTGTCGCGAGCGAAGTTTGTCGTCGCGAGCGGTGGAGCGCTGAGGCCAGTGTACGACCGGCGCGGCCCGACTCACGCTGTCTACTGACACGCGCGCCGCCCCGCGCGCTGCCTGCGATCGCAACAACCACACCGATTGTTCCGTCCCCTTTTCGCTAATGACTATAAATATTATCAGTTACGCTCTCTTTTCCCTTTCTTATCACACCTATTGGAGCACGTGGTCAGTACTTATATACGTCCGTGATTGAATGATTGACGACAATTATTAGTCATCAACTTCTAATTATATAAATGTAGATAAGACATCGAAAGCTCTCTAATTAGCTTAATACGTGTTTACAACCGGATTTAAGTTTTTAACGACGTCTTAATTGTTATCTCAAACATAAAAGCGCAATTTTAATGTGTACCCCAGGCGTGGAGTCGTAAAAAAAGTTTACAAAAGACCAATAATGACTTTACTACTGAAAAGTTAAGCCGCAAAGTCGTAAACTCATAAACGTACAATTAGTGAAACGGGCGAGTAAAGAAAAGATTTTACAACCACTCCTCGACCGGGCCACAATGAGCGCGCAATATCGTAACAAGGTGCTGAATAGAGTGAGAAGTCGTAAAGATGATTATTATTTCTTCTACTACCTGTTTTTACGAGTGATGACGTCGTCACGCTCTAGCTAAAGGCGGAGTGGGGCGTGCGAGCGAGAGAGCGCGCGGTCCCGAGAAGTGTTGTTTGTTAGACGGTGCGGTGGGGCATATAGTCGTCTTTATTTAGCGCGGTGTGGCTCGTGCAGCGAAGGCGCACTATCGGAGGGTAAACAATAGCGCATTATCGCAAGAGCTCAGTTGGCGCGTTCAAATGAAGTCATCAAACGAATGAATGGCCTGGTAGAGCGGCCTACAGGAGACACGTTCGCATTTTTATTGCAGTTACCACTTTAAACAAATATTCGCCGATAAAAAGAACAGGTTGTGCACCGCCACACATTTTTTTTATGCGAGCGATTTATAATTGGTCAATTTAGAGCCATATAGATGCACTCACGTCTTAGATAAGGCTCTTTTTTAAAGCTCTGGGTGACACTGTATTGCGATAGATGGCGTTGGCGCCGAGGTAAAAGTAATAAAAAAACTTGTAGAGTTGGTGTTATTAGGCTTCAGGTGGAAAGAGAACTTGTAATTGCATCTAATTGCGAGTGGTTACTTAAAAATGTGTTAATCACAAAATCGTGGTCTTCCCGCTAAAGGCATTAAGTAGGTAAGTTCGCCACAGATATTTTGTAAGTGAGTTGGTTTGGGAATTATAACTTTACTAAGGTAATTCTTGCGTCTTAAATGATGGCAGAAAAACTATACGAACCTTACATTTACGAATACTGTGTAAGTACCTATATTAGTACTTATTTCTCATTTATTTTCCTTCTTTTCTTATACACACTTTATCACAAAATTTCGACAAGTCATAAAATACGATGCATGAAATGCAATTATTGAACAAAACTCTATGAACAATGACTCTACAATGTGTAACAAAATAACGCACACCCTGAAAGTATCTAGTTTGCCTGAAATCGGATACTGAATCGGTAAAATAAAAAAAACAATACAATTTGGACCGAAATCGACCAAAAACCAAATAAAATATCCCTTCAACAGTTGTACAACTAAAATTGAGTCTTATGTAGGTAATGATAATATGTACTTTACAAAAACGGTACGATACAAACAAAAATCTACAAGGACACATGGCACGACAACTCATTTTAATGTAAAAATGACAAAAATTAAATTTGCAATTTATTTTGCAAACAAATTATTTTCAGTTCAATGTTGTAAAAAAATGTTTAATTTTCATGAAAGTTGTCAATCAGCTGTTAAACCTACAGGTAATATTTACAAGCGTTCATGAACGTGCTGACGTCAAAAGCATAATCACAGCGAGACTACAATACCTGACTTCACAAACTCTACCTACACTTTAGTCAAAATATATAGCGTGACAGTTACGTTACCTATTACAAGAACTTTTGTTTAACAGAAGAGAAATGAAAAGTGAATCAATTTTTCACCTTAGCAGCATTCCTAAGACGGGTTGGTGTCATACAGCTGGCCATTAAACTACCCCAAACCATATAGCAGTGTGGATATAAGATACATATTGCACGGACAACAAATAAATTGTACTTACGAAGAAGGAGTAAGAATATGAGTTACCACAGGACTTAACCAAGTAGTTAAAGTTAAAGCGTTATTGAGGCTTCACGCGCAGCTTTTTTCAATAATCTACAACAGTGCTAGATTACTACAATTCTCAAGATTTTGTGCTATTAACTTACTTTGACTCAATAAAAGTCTGTTTCGTAGATAAAACTTCAAGCACTAAAGTGAGTTCTTCACAGTGTAGTCCAATCAAATAAAGGTTTAATAAAATTTGGTTGGACGTAATATTCCATTCTCGTATAGTTTGATCACCGAAGCATCACACTACATACATATTATTATAGACACTTGCATGCGATTTTACGTTGCTGTTAATAAAGCTGTTAAAAGAGTAGCCTATAACTTTAATCCTCTGAGAAAAGTTCAATCACAACTTCACATACCACAGCTTAAATACCTAAATTGTTTCTTATAAGTAGATGTACCTACAGATATTTTAGTTATTTTTAAGGAAATTTGAAATAAATAAGTCAAAATATTATAAGCTCTAGCTATTTAACTAGTCTTGCTACGAATTAACACATAGGTTTGCACGTTCATATTTCCGACGTCAAAAAAGGAGCAGGTTCTCAATTCATATTCATCTTTGTTCCACAATTACTCAAAGATGCCGGGACCGATTTGCAAAATTCTTTTTATGTTTGAAAGAGTATACTTTTGAAATGGTCTGATGAAAAAATCACATAAATAAATTCAGTAGTTTTTTTTTAAATCGTAAATATACGCAGTCACGACATAAATTTTCCCAACTTTTCCAAATTCATACTCTTCGAAAGTTGCTGACCAATCTCGATGATTCTTTTTTTACATATACTTTATACTTATATTTTACATTACTTCGTTTCGATATTTTTTGAAAATTTTACAATGTTAAAAGAACTATAGGTACTCCGCTGAAAAGCAAAAACAAATTATTTTAAAATAAAACAAAGATCGATTTCAAAACTAAAAATGAATAAATAAAAATTGTGTTTTTAAGAAAATCTAACCAACTAAGCCAACTATGTTTTTTGAGGTCGGAGCCAAAGACAAGAGACTTTATTTTAAATATTAAAGTTGGCACTGACCTCAAAAAATATGATTGTCTTAAACATACAATTTTCATTTCTCCTTTTTTAGTTTTGAAGGCGGTTTTTGTTTTATTTATTATTTAACCTCAAAACACTTTATAATTAATGAAATATATTAGTACTTGCCATCATCATCATCAACAGCTCATATAATGTCCCCACCGAGGGGCTCGAGCCTACCCCACATTAGGGGCGATTAGGCCTTAGTCAACCAAGCTGGCCAAGCGCGGGTTGGTCGACTTCACACACAACCTAAAAATTTCTTCATAGGTGTGTGCAGGTTTCCTCACGATGTTTTCCTTCACCGTAAAAGCGTCGATTAAACGTACATATGAATTCAAAATTTGAAAACACATTGGTACGTGGCAGGGATCCAACCAGTGCCTCCCGCGTGGGAGACGACGCTCTTCCGCACTACGCCATCAACTTTCTTCTTCGCCATATACTTGCCATGCATTGTAATAAATTGTTTCATCAACCTGTGTAGGTAAGCAGAACACCAGAGGTGATAGGTAAAGACGCATTAACGACATTGAAAATAGATTTCCAGGGTTCTGATTGTTGAAACAGACATGACATTTTAATCTTTTGGGACAATCTCATTTGACAGTTTATATTCCATAGTAAAATCAGGAAGGAAATTCGAAATTCATATTAGGAACCTACTTTACGTGTTTCTATAGACAGCAATAGAGTACCTACCTACTAAGGTAGCTGTGTATTTAGTAATTTAAGGCCAGCCGCAGAATGGCTTTCGCAGCGTCAGTGCTGGGTTTTTCAAGGTGGCGATAAGGGGGCTATCTTAGATTGATATATCTGTGGGGGCTATGCACAGATATATCATAAATCTGTAAGGCTATGCAATTTTGGAATTTTCATTACTCGTTAGCAATATAAGACCTTAAATTTTGAACTTACTAGATATTATGAAGGTGAAGAGTTTGTTTGTTTTGTTTGGTTGAACGCGCTAATCTCACGAACTAGTGATTCGAATTGAAAAAGTAATTTGTGTTGTATAGTTAATTTATCGAGGAAGGCTATAATTTATATTTGATTACAAAAACTCCACCGGAGCGCTAGTACGTATACATATGAAACTAGACTACTACTTAGGTAGGTAACATTTCAAAATTTGTAAATTTTAATGTAAGGACTTATTAAAAAAAAATCTTAAAAATAGGTCTTAACAAAATTAAAAAGACATTGTTCATAAACTGCTGGAGGTATTTTCATAAAAGAATATTAAATCTATAGTGATTTTGATTATTTAAATATTCATAATTATGAGAAAAAGTAAGCTAAATAAAAGTGCTATCGAAAGATAGCAGTTGTTCCCAAGGAGGGTTGGTGGTCAGGCAGGCGGCCGGCCGTAAAAATCTAATGCCAAATCCTTAAACAGTATTGTCGATTACAAGGCATACTGCACCGACTCCAATCTAAGACCGATCCCAAATAAATTGGAGCAGTGTAGGAATGTGATGAGAAAAAGTCTTGATAGCCAAGGTCACCAACAATTATCATCGCTTTAGGAAGACGAGGACCTTGGTGGCTCTTCTAGCCTGTAATGCGAACTACTCCCTAGAAGATTTATATTCGGCGAGCATCTCCCGAACGGTTTCTCTCTACTGATATGTCTCTAAGGCGTTCCTGTCACAATCAGAAGAGGTCATGGCAACATAAACACATTACTCCATAGTAAGACATTTATAATTAGCAATTGTGATTTTTCTATTGAAGGCTCTAAGTCTACACGGAGTTAGTAAATACTGCTATTGGTTTCCTTGAAAGTTCTATCTCTCGATTATAACGTGACATTGCTCCATCGTTTTATCTAAGGACTTAGGTCACTTATGTCCCAACTTATCTTATGTTACTAATCTAATATAATAAGGAAGTAGAAAACTCTCCAAATCATTCGTTAATGAAAATTAAAACAATTAAATTAATAATGGAGCAGATTAATAGAGGATTATGGATGGACTTAGAAGAAAATCGGCTACTGAGTAGATGGTAGATAACATGAAAGAATCTACATGCAACACCCAACTGGTAGGTAGAGCATGTGCCGATGACGAAGAATCTATAGAAAAATAGTGTACGTACCCCTTCAAGACCCAAAAATATGTATTATGCAGCCTTATTATCACTTTAGACTAGTCCAGCAGGTTAGATAAGAATCCATAAGAATTCTACTGAATCAAAATTCAATGTTAGATCACTCTTGCCTCCATTAAAGGTCTTACAAATAAGTTCATTCCACTTGATGGTAAGCGAAGGTGGAGTCCAAATGCGAAGATAGCTAGTGAAAGCGGTAAAGGACCGCACTAGCCTCCTCGCCTTTTCGACCTATAAGGTGCTTCTTCACGCCTCTTTTGAATGACCCAAGATTGTAATAAGTAAGGAACACGTGGTAATAAATTCGATTTCTTGATTATGACTTGCAAAATGAGTTGCCAAAGTTCTTAGTTTGCATTGGAATGGTAGCCACAGTGGCAACCTAAACAAGCACGCGTAGTCACTAAAAAGATGGGAGATTGTTGGAAAATTAATACAAATAAAGCTCTTAAAATAATTAAAGAGGTTATCATTGCTCGCTGATTTGGATTTGGCGAACAAAAATGTTGTGATATTATAATTTGAACATGCAGAATTTCAAATAAAATTTTACTTTTTTCAGCAATTCCAATTAGATAAAATCTTATACGAGAAGAGATAACACGAATTCAAATAAGATCGACCTGTAAGCAGAAGGTTAGTCCAAAGGTGGAATAGAAGCATTTGCTTGACCTATTTATATGAAAAAAACAAACCGATAGTTAATTCCTTGGACGAGGCAATTCAAGTTCCGTAAATTGCAAACATGCTAACATGATTTGCTTTACAATTTTGTTGATAGCGCCTTCTATTACAGTTGACCAAAAGAAGACCCTATTTTTTTTCTGTCAGACATCTGGTTGCAATTCATTAAAAAAAATATATTGTTTGAGTAAATTACAACCAGAGTATTTACGGCGAAATTTGATAAGACGTCTCTTAGGCAATAGGCAAAGGGTAGTAGTTGATAATACAAAAACGACCCTTAGCGTGATAAGTTACCGGTTCCTCGATAGTACCTACCTTTAAACATATGATATAGCTCATAGTCGGAAGTGGGGTTAAGGAGAGACCCAGGTGACGTTTCGTTACACATTAAGGCACGTCAAGTCTCTCTCCTAATAGTGACGGTTTACACGTCAACAATCAGCACAGATTTAACACTCAAAATCGTCTCAGCAGTCTGGATCCAAATGTTATATACCCACGTATTACAGCAATGCACCGTTCTATTGTTTCGACAGTTAGCGATAAGAAAGCTAATACCTCGATGGTTGGGGATTGAGAGTAAAGTTCGTTTCCAGACTCAGCTTTATCAACATTTACTTATCTTCAAGTTAAAGGTCAAGAGGTTCCGTATTAAGTAGGTACAAAAATATTTAAAGCAGTCGCTTTTTAGGAAAATTGGATTCTCAGTAAGATTATCCATTAATTATTGTTTGTGCAAACCTAAATCTAAATAAGTTGTCTAACTCGAATAGAAAATGCTTCATATTTTGTGAGTGAGAAAACATTGCTTTCAGATATCGTGGTAATTTCATATACCTGCTATGAGGCTCAACTCTATTTCACCTATCAAATTTCATGAAGGTAAAATCCCTGGCCTTTGTCGATAGGTCAATTAACATTAGTTTTTTTCTGATGATTGAAGATTCTGCGGACAGAAACGTGAAACAATGCATCACCTGTGCTTTTGTGAACCTCTCATTCACGAAATAAACCGATATTTAGATGACACATTCTCGACCCAGATGACATCAAAATAATCCAAGCTGGGAAATTTCTTGTCAGTTTTAGACAATGCCCAGTTAATTCGAGGCTAGTCACAATAGATTTTTATTGGTGGCAGTAAACATAATAGCCCCAATACAACCTACAAAATCGACTTATAAGACATATTTTTTAGAAAAAATCTTCAATTTTGACGAGATTTTTGAACTAAAATCTGCTTTATTTAAAACTGATTGTCGATGATTTTGTACGGTGTAGATGCTGCATCTATATTCTATTATTATATTTACAATTTCACAATAGATATGTAGGTGCACAACTGTGTACTTAACTTAGGTAGTTACTAGAATAAAGGATCTCATCATTAAGAAATCCCTGGGACTCTATATAATTATGCATAATTGTAAGACATCAACACCTCCCCAGTAATAACAGCAGTAGTAGGTACCTAAGTATAATCTTTAGAAGATCGTCATCACGTAGGCATGTGATGATGATCTTCTAAAGTTACGTCTTATTGTCAAGCATATTCCATAAAAATATGTTTATACGTCAAGGACAACTTTACTCTGCAACTTTGACACACATGATCGCCAATCGCCATACACGGCTGTCTCTAACTCACCTTGTAGCACAACCATAATATCTGTTGAATAATTATTTTAATAACAGACAGAATATAAGAAACATATACATAGGTATTTCCAAGTGTAATTATAAATATGTAATACGTGTAGGTAGTCATGTGGTTTTGGCCTTCAATCTCACCTGATGGTCCTAAGTCATGATAAGGTGGTAGGCAGTGAGCTTCACCAAGCTTCAAACAATAATGCTGTTAAAGCTATAGTTACAGTTGTTAGCTAGGTGGAATTTAAAACAAACTCTACCTCCAACCGAGCACTTATTTGTAGACTTTAGCAGAACAGGCTACCACAAACTGTCAAATTTCATTAGACTTTGAACTCTATGTCTATCTAATAAGGGTGAAAATTTATTGTAGAAATTTGACAGTTTTGGGTATCCTGATCTGCAGTCGGCTGTGCCTTCCTGGGTATCAAACCAAAGACCTGTAGGTAGGTATAGCTGAAATTCGGATATTTACTCAAATCAAGGAGCACATGGAGAATAAACAAAATTTTTTTGATACAATATTTTTACTTTGAAATGCAATTTATTCAGTGATGTGTGATAACTTCATCACAATCACAACAGCCTTTTTAATTTGACCCACTGCTGGGACACAAGGCCTCTCCTTATCATGGAAGGAGGTTTAGGCAGTAGTCCACCACGCTTGCCCAATTCGGATTGGTGGACGGAGTGTAAGGTGATCAATACCCCTTTGCTGGTCCATTAGTCGCCTTCTACGACACCCAATGGAGGATATGGGTTGATGCTATTCTACTCTGCCGGCATCAAACGGCTGAGTGATGACTTATTTATTTAGAATAAGCGTAAGAGCCGGCGTGGCCGTGTGATGCCGGCAGAGTAGAATAGCATCACCCCATATCCTCCAATGGGTGTTGTAGAAGGCGACTAATGGATCAGAAAAAGGGGTATTGATCACCCTATACTCCGTCCACCAATCCGCATTGGGCAAGCGTGGTGGACTACTGCCCAAACCTCCTTAGATAACAAGGAGAGGCCTTGCGGCCCAGCAGTGGGTAGAATTAAAAAGGCTGTTATGATGATTATGATGAAGCGTAAGAGGATGTAGTTATTGCTGGAAATATATACTAGGTACGTATGACGACGACTCAGATATTACGAATGAAACTCATATGTGTACAGAGATTTCTTATTCTTCTAAGCTCTATATTTAAATGAAATCATCGCATGCTGTAATAAGAAGTAGGGGAAATCGACATCTAATATAGAAAAGAGACTTATAAATTATTGATGATGATAATCCTAGTCATATAATCTCAGTAACACAGCAAACGTTCAATTGTTTCCTAGCTACCATCTCATACGCTGCAGTTAGTTTCTAGTTCAATTATTAAGGGAGGTAGGGCATAACGGACTAATTGCCATTCGTATTTGATCGTTTCCCTCCATGAAATGGCGAGCCCGAACCTAGATCGGAGCCTTTAGAGATACAACAGGCGCTCCGCTCTCTTTAGACTCCAGAGACGCCCCAGAGACTCCCCAGCGGGAGATGCTCGCCGACTAAATATCTTGTCTAGGGGGTTTGAATTACAGGCTAGAGGACCTACCAAGGTCCTAGCCTTCTCAAAATCCCGGTGACGCTGAGAAGGTAAAAAATGGATCGCCTGATCGGGCAGTTATCTACCTAAAGACTAAACTCAGTCAAATAACTCTACATTTTCTTAGCGTCGCGTTATCTCATAGTCTAAAAAGTTTCGTTTAATTTGTGAATTCTTTTGATGTTTACGAAAAGTAGAGTGCAACATCTGTTCTGGCTGTTGGCTTTTGATTGTTGGTTCTCTAAAATATAAAATAAAGTCAATTTTAATCTTTATCTTGTAGAAATTTAATATAATTTTGAATTTAGAGTAAATGGATTATTTCTGGTTTGCTTATGTTGGTTTTAAGCGGAGTAGCCAATCAAATTTGGATCGACCAAACAGGCATTACCTACCTACTTACCTTAGGTAGTCAAACAACTCTACATTTTCGTTGATAACTCTACAAGTTCGCTGTGACGTTTTTCTGTCAGGTTGTTACATACAATGACGTAGGAAACGTCATTGGTTACATACCATAATACCTAATACATAAGGAACCTTAAATCAACCGGTAACTCTATATGTTCGTTGTGACGTTTTTCTGTCAGGTTGTTACATATACCATAATACCTAATACATAAGGAACCTTAAAGCAACCGCTAATGTGATAGATACGAAGTAAACATCACCTACCGTAAAAATAAGCAAAAATAAGTTAGTACAAGCACAGTTTAAGTGACCGCAACCAGCAATGGCGTGCGTGGCTATTCACAAGATTGCAAACAAGTAAATCGCCAGATGATTGATGCTTCCTTTACAATGTTGTTAATGTGAGTTCTCGAGCTAACTCAACAAAAAGGCGCTTACTATGTTGCTACAAATCAATACCTATGAGTAGTAAAATCCAACTGCTACCAATTTATCGTAAAAACTTATCAATCAAAACGGAATTAAGCTAAATTATAGTCATAAGCGGCCACATCTAGACGCGGGCGCGCGTTCCGATGAAAACATAAACTATCCGTGTATCCTTTATCTCTATTAAACGGGTGATACTTTAAACAAGTCAATAATGGTTCAATAAACGTCGGAGGAACGGCATAATAACGATGCACGTGAGTGGGTCCGTAATAAAACTTCGAATTTATATCGAGGTTTAGCCCCAAAGGCGTATACGAAATAATCTGAGCGGTGTGTTTACTGTGAGCACTACAAATGGCGCAATTGAGGTGACGTTTACGAGCGGACGGTAGTAAAAATCGTGTTTATGCGCTATAGTGCGCACGCGCCGGCGAATATGCTCCATCTGTCGCTTGAATGTGAATGAGACCTTTTTGTTTCTGTTTTTTTTTTGGTTTGATAAGGAAATTGAATTTGGAGCTGAGAGGTTTAGAGCTTCTGTGTGGAGCTTATGTGTTCCTTATTTATTACCTTAATATTAAAATTTAGTTTGAAGATTAGTATGTAATACTTATAATTTTTATAGTTATAACCTATAATAATAATACAATAATATATTTCTATTTCTAAACTCACATAATAATAATACAATAATATATTTCTATTTCTAATCTATACTCTGATATTTTTTTATTTCGATAAAAAATTGGCCCAAATCTAATTCAAGTATAGGGTACCTACCTACCTACATATCTTACAACTAAAACGGTAGGTAATAAAGTTGACATATGTAACAATATCAAAAACCATAGAACTAATATTTATTTATCTTTTATCAAGTGCCTAAATTCAAAGTTTCATGGTTTTATTTTCACAAATGACGAACTTAGATACAAAATTTTCATCGCTTATTTTAACTACTTGAAGCATTTCTTTCACACTATGGAATAAAATAGCATTTTAATGGTAAAATAATTTTTGAAATCAGTCTTGATATTATTGAGTTTATTCGTTACAAACATACATATTTTATCTTACCCCTTTACAATATGTATGTAAGTATAAATACCTACAAACTTTCATCACTCATTTCATTCACTTCAAGCTTTTTTCGCAATAAAGGTAGCCTATGTCCTTTCCCAACGTCTAATCAATATTTGTATCAAATTTCATCAAAGTCGGTCCAGTAGTTTTTGAGTGTATTCGTTGCAAACATACACCCTCTTTATAATATTAGTATGGAGTATAGAAACGAAACGAGGAAAAGAAAAGTTTTGTCTTTGAGTTTGTTATGTACCCTTAGTATAAGATTTGATAGTTTTCGAACTCGATTAAACGTAACGTCGCTTTTCATACATTTCCCACTGTTTCTGATAGCTTACGCTAGAGGCGCTAGTGGGCATTGTATGAAAAGAGACGATAGACATTTGATCGAATTCGAAAACTAACAAACTCATACTAAGGGTACTGGGCCTTTGTAGGTGAACTCCCCCCTCCCCCCGTACATATTTGTTTTATTTTAATTTACCCTTGGGGTCACCCATATACCTAACAAATGTGATCGTGTACGATTCCGACTCGCACTTGGCCGGTTTTTATTATTGTTAATTAAATTTGTTTATAAATTTTCCTATAAGTAGTTCATTTATCTACTACATAGAGTTTTCCTCAATAATTTGAATATATTATACCTATATTCAACATTAAAAAACTCGAAAAGAATTTTTCAAGTTGAATCAGTGTTCTTGAGTTTAGCGATTTCAACCAAACAAACAAACTATTCAGCTTTATAATATTATATTAAGTATAGATCATATATTAGATAACAAACCACGAGTAGACGACTGAAGAAAAAAGCTCTTGACAATGCACCATCAGTTTATCTACGCTAGCGCCGCCTATCGAAAACTCAAGAAACTATTTTTATGTTATTTTACATTTTCATAAATTAAACATTATATTAAGTTTAGAAAAATTATCTTTAAAAGGGTCCATAAGTTGATATTTTTATCTAATGATTGTATAGTTGTCTCATAATACAATTGTCGGCACTGCCATCTAGCGAAGCAATGAAAAACCTTTACAGTCGTTTCACAGCAATAATGAGCGTGAATAAAAATACAGAGGTCAAAGTGTGAATTCAAATTTTAACATAACACCGATAAAATACCTATCATTATAAATTAATTAATAAAGTTATAAAATAATAATGAGCATAAATCTTATACACAATAAACTTCAAGATAAGAATCCAAATAAAATATAATACGAAGTTAATTACTCATTAATATCATTAACAAACATTATTAGAGTTCATATTTACATTTGTAGTGATTCAGTTTTACGAGCAACCCATAACATTACGTAATACTACACAGTGTATCAAAAAGAAGCGTAAATGCCAATAGAAACGCGATAACACGATCGTAAAGGCGGATTTTATTGCTTTATTCATCATTCGGCCATATTAATTCATCAAGACACTTGTTAATCGTAAAATAAATCTTATTGCACAGTAAAATGTTGTTTAAATTGACGACAAGCGTTTTATTTTCGTCATAATAATAAAATTTATTTTTACGAGCGCGTACTGCGGGTTGGTTAGGCGCCATCTAGTGGTGACTGTGGGGACCACTACGTCACAGTGACGTCACTTGATGGTCGCTTTGCCTTTTACGATGCTTTTAAAGCACTTCGATGAATGGATTCCTCGTAAACGGTATTAGCTCTACAAGTGATTTTACTCCGAGTCCGTACGAATAGGTACGTATTCAGTAGATAAAACAAAGTTGTTTTTGCTGAAATGAAATAAATGGTGCATTAGTAACTATTTTTAATTTCAGTAGGTACCTACCTAACTAATTACCTACCTACGCGTGTAAAAATTGCAAACCCAATGCTATTATTACTTACTAAAAATACCTAAATTCCTTTTTTTTTTCAAATTGATTATATTTTAAATACTTAGGTAAGTAAGATAAGGATAAATCTTTCACTAGGTACTTAAATACTGATTTAGGTAAGTAATAAAAAAAAACCGATCTTTATTAAAAAAAAATTTATAAATAACTAGGTAGGTATGTAATTTTGACGATAAAAATAGTATTTTTAAATAGATCAACCACCGCGACCTTCTCTGTACCTGACATCTTCCGTACTCCGTACACTGTCAGTGTTACAACAGATTACAGACAGACTAATAAATACACGACACGCACAAAAAGCTCCCCACGCACTTTCTCGAGTCACATTAAAACTAAACAAACTTTGCATAAATGTCTCATTCACGCACATACAATTGTTACGTTAGCTCTTACTAGTACCATCTCTGTCGCACTCGATCGTCAAAATGGCCTCCAAACGAGATGTTTTGAAGGAACGCCGCCAACTTTTGTTGGTTGTAATGGGCGGAGCGTGCATTCACAGGATCGAACTCAGACATCGAGTTTAAAAATATGTTGTGTTTAAATTATTTTTTGTAAATGCTTATCTGCAAATTTAGGGATATTGATGCATAATATCAATGTTATCTGCACATTGAAATTATGCGTCAATATCACTAAATTTATAGATTATGTATATTAATTCTTAAGTATTGAACTTAAGAAAGACAAATTGAAATACAAGTGGTTATTAATGATAAATTAATATTACCAATAACATACGATGTTAGAAATTTAGAGCATAGTAACTAAAAAAATGCAATTACATGCGTAGCAATTTTAGGTATTGTAATTATCCCCGATAATCACTAACAATGAAAAATTACTATGCCTATGGAATAATTTTATTTTTGCGTTTACAAACGCGTAAATATTAATACTAGAAAAATGCACTGAAAAAACTTGACTTGCCTCAGGCGGAACTCGTTTTTTCAGTGCATTTTTCTAGAATTACTATGACTATTTTTAAAAGTTAGGTCAAGTTCACTCTCAATTAAAAAATGGAATCCACTGGCAGCACACGTGTACTCTCCTTCCTACAATCCTGTGTCATTCAAAAGAGGCGTGAAGAAGCCTTGCCTGTCGGCAAGGCGAGGGTGGCTGGCGCGGCGGGCTTAACTTCTGCTTTTTATAAAAAATGTTTGTGTATTTAAATTACAATAATGTGGGACGTAAGATAAGTATTTTATTGTAATTTCAACCGTTTATTTCTGATTTTACTTTAAAGTTAAAAAATTTCATCAATCGATGGGATAAACAAAAAAATATTAATTTTACAACATTAAACTATTCGTGCAATCATGAATTGGTGCAGTGCAGTGGAAATAATTAATTTAATATAATTTTAAGTATCGACTATTTAACCCGGCGACATGGGGGTTGGGTCTGTGGGACCCGACATATTTTATTTTGTTTGAAATTCGGTTACTGTGTATGCTACGTTGCTGATCTTCTCAGTAGCTGTAGCTATTGAGTCGTTTTAAGCGTTGCAGGTAACAGATAACGAGTGGCAACTGCATTGAAAGTTACACAAGGACAAAGTTCAAAGGGTATGTGAGAGCCATCCCCGCATTTAGTGTAACCATTTCGCGCCATTTTAAATACATATTATTTTAATTCTGTACAATGTATTCATGCTTTTATATTTAGTTCTTTATTACTTTTTTATGATTTTAGGGTCTACTATAATTTTATACATTTATAGGGCTTATTGTTGCCATAGAATACCTAAAACTTCGCCAAAGAGTCTCACACGTACTACGCAAGTTGCGTAAAAAGACTTAAAGAGAAAACGTATCCAGCATGTGAGACCGATAAGCAAATTATACTTGCGATAGTTCAAACAAACATATTTGTTTAAAATATACCTTTTTGTGCTGACTGTACCTACTAATGATAATTATGCTGAGTGATGGTAATAATTTATTTTAAAGATATTCTAGTTGCTATAAAAATATGCCATTAAAACATGAAGACTGGTTGGAAAAAAAATATGGGGTTATTTATGCACCTACAAGATAAATATTTCGTTAACTTTTTATTCTTTTTTTAAGCTCTATTAATATGACAATAGCATAATATTATATGTGATTTTCCTTTTATTTATTTACTGTGATAACTAAAAACATAAATCTAAATAAATATTTATTTATAAAGCACTGGTATAATTCATATCAAATAGCGGGTCTGTAAGGCCCACCCCGCCGTCCATGTAACATTTTTCCACCCCCATGACGACGGTTTAAACCAATTATGATATACAACGTGTAACAGAAATAGCACACATCCTGAAAATAGTTTGCCAGGAATCGACTTCTGAATCGTTAACAAAATATAATTTTAAACAAAAATCGGCCAAAATATGTCCCTTCCGTAAATAACTTTATAACTCAAATTGAGTCGTAGGTAATGTTTATAAAATTTACTTAACAAAAAACGGTACGAATTAAACAAAAATACTCAAACACATCACACAACGGCCTATTTTAAAATAAAAATTACTGAAATCGATCAATTTGCATATAAGTAACAAACATTTTTCAGAGTGTGCGTTAAGTATTCCTATTTCAAATTCTTATAAATGTTTATAAAATCTTGCATACTGTTTTCACTCGTTCTACTCAAATAAACAAAGGAATCATTTAAGGTAGGTAAAAATTTCTATTTTACTTCAATGAATATTAAGTAATAAACTAATAAGTTCAATTTTTTAATAAAGTTGCAAATAAAATGTACAGATTTGTAAAGATTTCCTTCGAAAATAAAATTAAGAGCATTCTACGTCCTTCATAAGTGCTGCCATCTAGTTTTTTCCGATGTAACTATTACGTTGTTGACCTGAAATGGATGTTTAATATGAAAATTTTTGTTTTATATTATGAGGAGACCAAAAAAACTCATAGCAAGTAATGATGTTTGTATGAATATTTATGTATTAGATGGAGGAAAACTTTAAAAACACACAGCTTAATTAAGTAAATGTTCGCCACTCATAATTTTTTTTATCAAGCAGATACAAAAACATTTTATATTTGTCGTATAAAATGGAATTACATATACACGGTGAAATTTTAGTGGCTATTGAGCCGAAGCCATTTTAATAGGTAGGTCAATAAAAACAACTCTTGCTATGAAACCATCATCGAAACCGCGAAAAAAAATCAGTTATTTCACACACGTTTTGTCCGTAGGTTTTGCACATTTGTATGAAGTACTTAGTCGATTTTTTTGCGATTGTGATGTTGGTCTGTGTAAAAATAAGTTTAACATATTATTTATTTATACACAACTATTTTCTTTAATTAGTTTTATCAAGGTAAATTAGTGTCGAAGCTAAAAAATCAGATAAAAAAAATAACAACATTTTAGAACTGAATACGACTCTGGATATTGGTATCTCGACATGGCGGGCGACCGATGCGCTGTGTGACGAGCAGTTCAATGTGATTGTGCTCATTATAAAAAGAAACTGAGCTTTTTAAATTTTAAAATAATAAAAAGTGTTGACATTGTGTTATTTCTTGTTTATTTTCGTAAGGTTAGTAAGTTTTAAGTGAAGTGAACAGTATTAAATGTATGAATTCAGAACAGTGTTTGTTACACGTCCGCCATTAAAGCCATAACCGAATGGCGCGCTCGCTATAAAAGAGATCGATAGTGCTATTTCGCTCTCTTTCACACTTATAGAAACTGAATCGCCGAGTTCATTACTTTGGTATTGTCTTATAAATGTTAAATAAATATTAAATAATTTTATTAGATACCTACGTGAATGTTAACAACATATTTATACCTATATTTATTACTTACCTAATTTAAGGTAAAAAAATATGCTCATTTTCATACTTTTGTAGGTTTTTATTCAGTAAGTTAATGGTAGCCCGTAAAAAAAAAATAAAAAAAATTTTACTTAAAATTAACCTTACAAAACTATACTACATACTTCCTAATACAGGTAGGTAGATTACCTATAAGTATTATTATTTCAATGAATAGCATAACATTTAACACGGTAGGTTGGTATAGTATAGAGCTTTTAGTAAAAAAATTGTCGTTGTATCTTTTTGTAAGTACCTATAATACAGAAGCTATTGTCCTTCATACTAACTGAGTGTTAGTGATGATGACACCAACGATGGAAGCGAGTTTCATCCAGGGACTGATTGTTTATTGTGATCCCACAAGTTAATTAACGGTTTCGTTAACCATAGGGTGACAAACTTTGATAAGATGGTGGACTTCAAATACCTAAGCCTAAGCTTTACCGCCAAGCAAACCGACCACAAATTTGTACTCACGAGGTTATCGCACTCGGGGCCTGTAATCTAATATACCAAGCAGGGTATGTATACCTTCCTTGTCCTTTCACACACAAAGGTGAAAAGGTCTTAACTACAAGTAAAGTTAGCGCTGGTAAATTCAGACAGTACAGTCACGGTAATATTATCTATACAGTATTCTATCTTCATACAAACGGTCGGAAAGCGCGTCATGCTACGCGCCTCGAGTTCGCGGGGCACCCGGTGGGCATCCAGTCGCGAATGCGCCGCAGCGACTACCGAACGGTGTGAATTTTTTTTTAAGCAGTTAGCCGTGCATAAACGTGCGATTGTGTATTGTGAATGTTTGATTGAATTAAGTAGATACCTACATAATTCAAAATGGCAAAGAGCAATATTTTTTATGTACCTATCTACTAGTACGTAATTTGTTTTTAATATTTAGGTATTTAAATTTTTCCATCGGGCAAAATCTGGAATAATAATAAATAAGTGGATAGGGTGAAAAAAGACACAAACAAGTAACCTACCTACACTCGCGTTAAAAAAAAACTACATAATACGTAGGTAGGTAGTTTCCTAGACTAGGCTATCTACTTACTTATGTACCAACATATAACTTAACTACATATATTATTAAATATGATGAAATATCATTATGAAATAATTTACGAGAGTAATAAATGACGGATTTTTTTGGTGTATACTGGCAGGTTGTTAGGTAATTTGGAAAAGAGACGGATTGTTGACAGGAATTGATAGATGGAAAATTATAAAATAGGGATATTTGTGCGGAGTTTAAAAAACAATATTTTGTTTGTTGATAATAATATGTAATTTCTTGAAAATAAAAGTGTTTCAGTGACAATATAGTACCCACGTCTCAGTCAAGGCGTAAATATTTTTGTCTCAAATCTATAATTTTTTTTTATTAAATATTACCTAAAAAACATGTATTTTATTGAAAACTTCCTATTTTATTCACAACATATTTTTTTTACATATAAGTAAAATAAAATATTTACAATCATAGAACAAGAAATGTAGAAATTAAATATAAAGTAAATAGTAGGTATATAATGTGTGTATGTTAGTTTTTGTTAACGTTTCTTTTCTTTATGTATGTGTTATTATAGTTTATTAATAATTAGGTAATATCGTGCTCTGTGAAGGCCAATAAATTTATTTTCTTTCTTTCAAATTAAAATACTGTAGGCGGGCAGCCCTTCCGCGTGTTTACGCCCCGCTCGGCCGTAGCCAGTTATTTCAAGGACAGGGCCGAGTTACAATACTGATAGATAATATTACCGTGGTACAGTGCTTCAATTGCTCAACTTTAACAAATTACAAATTGACCTCCGCTTAAATAGGAAACAATTTGGGAGCGAGAACACTGCAGCAGAAAATTAGCCATTTTGCCTCATAAGATAATTTGTATAATTTTATACCGATGTAAGGACGTTAATGCTCACAAACCTCAATGATATTTTTTCTAACCAACCTACCTATACATTAGATACCTACTTTATCCAATTGAAATACAGTCCATTAGAAGGCGGATGTTTTTAACCAAAGTCTAATTGCACTTTAATGATATCTCAGTAAGATCTGTAACCCAGTTTTACAATTCAAAAGCTGTGCCAGTAGGTAATGGAATGGAGTTAATAAATTATTGCTAGTATAGATGTATGTATTATAATCGTCCGGTGTGTGGCATTGGTAGGTAGGACTTAGGTACCTGTTATATTATGACTAGGTTAAGTGTAGGTTAACCTAACAAAATAAAATAGGTATCTACCAACGCCAAAAAGTAAACCTAACCAGCTCCCTACTTATATGTAAACCTTAGCTAGTTAACCATTTTTTATTTCATACCCTTAACTACTTATATCATACCGAATGTTTAAAATGTACCAAAAATTTTATATCAATATAGGTACCCAAATAGCTTAAAGCAATATTATATTGCATTTTACAGACATCAAAGTCTATTCTTTTTTTCAACTTTTGGTATAAAATTGTGAAATACTCACCTAGGCAAGACAGCTTAAGTTAGATTTCTGATTCAAGAAATCTACACTGAACTATCTTGCTTAAAATTAGTATATTTCATTCACCTACATATTCGGCTTTGAGCAAACTTGCACGAATGGCTCAGAATTTAAGAGTCAGGTTTTTATTTTGAGTTATTCAGGTAAAATAATATAGCACCTATTCTGTTTTACAGGCGTAAAAATAGGTACTTACACAAATAGTAATTTCCTACTTTTTCAGCTTGTTTAAAATTGCGTACTTAGTAAAGTATCTGTCTAAAGTTATAAAATACTTACTTACCTTAGATCCGAAATCTAAACGGAGCCATCTTGCCTAACGGCAGTGAAATTAAAAATTGATTTGGCCATTTAAATTCGACATCACGTGCATCGTTCCCGAGAGCTGATGCTAATTTTGTCCAACAAACCAATTTGAGACCAGAATTCCCAGACCTCGGGATAAACAAGAACTCAAAACAAAATCAACCCAATTAAAGGCTCCATTAATCTGGACAGCGAGAAGTTGTGTTTAGAAATAAATATTAGAACCTATTAATATTTCGTCAGCAGAGGAAGGTTAGCTGTGTTTTTCGTTGAGAAAACTTTCTATAATTAGATTATTGTATACATTTAAGACTCGCAATGATTACTTTATGAGTATAGTTTGGTGATAGAGATTATTTGGAGATGAGTTTGTTTTATAACTATTTAAAAATGGGAAGTCAACAAGAAGGTAACAAGAAAATTATTTTGTACTTACCTATGGAAAATGTTTAACATATTAAAAACACAAAACTTACTTAGTAGGATTAACACTGTCCATACTAGTCAAAACATAATCAAAAGTTTTTTTTAATGGACTTTGCCAACGTGGACCTCCTACCACAGTTTCGGCACAAAATAATGATTTTATTTAATATTTGTAAGTATCTATCTTACAAAAATTTTTTTTATTATATGTATATTGTACTACATACCTAGACTAAACATTTTTTTTTTTGAGATTTTCATAGTTATGAATAAAAAAGCTTCTTTTTCTCTTAGAAAAGTTTGTGACCATCTAATGATCCATCTACAGGTACTTAGGTAATAGTATTATGTATTTACTTTGTTTCTTTTAATAAGTACCTACGTAGGTAACCTACTATTGGAGTAAAATTATGTAGAGATGACTCTACGTCACATCTATGGCATTTGATTTTGCTATTTTATTACAGTAAGGTTGTAAGTGCATTTATGTTACTACATAAAATTTCATTGAATCAGATTTAGTTGGAATGGAGTTATAATAGTGATGAATTAATACTTACAATGAGCCCACGTATTCAAATGATATAGGTAACTACAATGATATCATTCTAGTGGAAGATATACAAATAGTAATAACTCATTCTGAACAAATGATTGTGTTATAAATAACACGCGATATGAAAATGAGACTGTTCCGTGATTGCAGTTATGTAGTTCGTGATTTGTTTGATTTGAACCAGTTGGTAAATATTCAAGTGTTGGTCATTGATCAGTAATAGGTATCTACTACTACCTATCTCACGAGCCTTACTTTGAGAGTTATTATACTGAACTGCAGAAACACTAAATCAAGTTACGCAAAGGTGCAAAGTATGCCAACTTAAACATTAAAGTCACTATTAGGGGGATCTATGAATTCGTTATGCGGAAAATCAAGAACTGCCTTATTAACTGTTTCTTCTTCTTATGCTAATATCAATTTATTTGCTGGGCAGTGGAGCGTGTCAACATACCCTATCCCCCTTTTTACAAAACGTGTTTAAGTGGCTTAAGACTGTTGCTAACTCTGTCTTTCGTTAAATAAATAAAAGTGACAGCATCAGTTTTAAACCATGACTAACTTTAGTCCATGTTTTATAACCTATGATGGGTTTTAAAAAAGTTTTACTTATGGCTCGCCGCCTGCCTGACACTAACCCTTCTTGGGAAGCTTTCGTGCGTGGTTCATTTGCTATCACGCGAGTGGCTCTTTCGTACTACACTTACTAGGGGTAACCTAGTCCTTTTTGTGACCGATCTGTAAAAATATATGATTATACTATACATACGTATCACATATTATGCACTATTTTGATGAAATTTAAGTTTTTAGTCATCCCGTGACCATGAAGCTATTTCGGAGCGTCTGGTTTTTACATTTTTCAAACCCAAATATCCCAGCGGTAAAATAAAAATAAATAGGCAGAAAAAAACGACAGTTAGAAACGTCCATCTTTCTATGTAATTTGCATCAAGGAAATTGAATTATGGAAACGTAGCATTCTAGTATGTCAACACCATTGATCGCCCAGTGGTGCACCATACGGTACAAGCAAAAGACATAAATAAAAAGAAATGGTTCGGGGAAGACGAGCGCGTGCTCCGGCGCCGACTGCAGAGCATTTTAGCATTCAGTTCCCGCGCCTTGTTTGTTTTCATGAAGCCTGCCCTTTGCAGCTAATAACGTGAGTGTTTTATTAAGTAGACGGATCATGATGGCATTCCAATTATGATCTAATCGACCATTAGCATATGAATAGGCTAAACTTGTAGAGACGCCAAATAGCTTCAAACTCATCGTTTTACATATCTATTTTTTATTTATTTACAAATGCCAAGCAAATGTCTCCTCCTGATGGTAAACAGAAGTGGACTCCAAATGCAAAGCGTCCCACTAGCCACCCTCGCCTTGCTGACCTGCAAGGTGCTTCTTCACAGAATAAACAATTTTAGTGGGCCAATGTATAGGTTTTTACAATAAGCTTCCAAAGAGTATTAGAGATTTGCCTGTTAACAAATTCAAAAAGAACTTTATAAACTAAATTATATAAAACATCTAATTTCAAGATAAATGAATATTTAAATGATATAAATGCGTGAGAGTAACATCTGCTTTAAAACATTCAAAAAGTAATTTATTGATATTGATATATCTATTGACCTGTAATGATGTTTTAAAATTGTAAGCTGTGGAGTTTCTTTCGCCATTTCTTCTCCATCTCAGCATATTAATAATTATTTAAGCAAAATAATTATTCGTCCCCAAATGGTGGTAGGGCTTTTGACGATTTAAAAGTACTTAGCAAAGTCCATTTAAATAAAGAGACTTTTCATTCATTTTAATTTTTACGCCGCTTTTGGATGAGGATTGTAAGAAAGAGAGTCGATTACTTGACTTGCGACATAAAAATTAGAAATAAGTTGCCAAATTTCTTGGATCGCATTGGAATTGTAGCCACAGTTTGTTAATTTTGATCTGTTAGTTTTGATGATTATTCTTCTATGTGGTGAGAAAAATTCCCAAGACTAAATGGTAAACCTTACGATTTACATGTAGGCGTGAATTTGAATAAATTTAAAATTGTAATGCCAGCCTTAAGTCGTAGTCTTAAAGCCTTTTATGAACGAGATGTGCAAAGCCACGTTTATTTTCTAACAATTGCAGGCTCACCTATCCCGAACAACAATGGTCTGAAACCGCAGCTCACTTCCTCTGCCATTCCGCTTTTATTTGAATGTGTTTTACATACACTAGCAGCGCTATCTCTTAGGAGAAACGGACCAGAAATAAAGTAGATATGCGTCTATGTTGCAGATACAATGGTGAAACCTACGGCTCTATGCGTATGTGATAATTTTCTTAGAGCGCAACCATTGTATAGGGTTTAGTATGCCGCCGGTTAAGCGCATTTGTATTGAATGAGAATGAATACTTTGGTTTCCTTGTCCTTATGGATGACATGGCTAAGATGTTGCATCATTTATTATTTAGTTTATTTTAAAATTTCATCTGTCGGTGCTTCTATAAATACTCCTAGTATCCTGCTGTTGTGAAATTTTAATACGATCGTAAAAACGCTTACTTACTAACAAGTATTGTTGTTGTTTCGGTTTTCAATGAAATGTTGGTTAAACCTTTTAATAATCAGTAGAACAAACTTTTTAATTAATTATTTATTGCATTTTGATTAGCATTAAAACGCTAATCAAGTCAGCTGAGTGTCAAAGGTAATATTATTAATACCTACCTATCTAATTCAAATTTATTTTAAAGCAATTCCAAGATATTTAATACCTAAATACATGATATTTAATCGAATTATTAAATCATAAATAATGCACGTATTAAGTAATATTAATATTTTGTTTTCACATAAATTATCAGGTCTTATTAATAAACATCTCGAGTCGATACAATACTGGTGCTTTGGCCGATTTAGATGTTCGGTTTTTAATAATTTTATTTAATCAGAGGTAAAATTATTGATTACTTATTATTGCTTTAATTTGTCAGTGATATTAATGCAGTATAAATAAATAATAGTTACAATATGTATTTCTAGAACAAATAAAATTAACTTCTTAAAGATAGTGCGTAATTTTGTTATAAGTTAGGCATTCATTATATTTAATATTATTGTAAAAATATAAGAGTACCTACGCAGTTGTCTTTGCTGATTAGGTATCTAACTACAGGTAGGTAGATAATATTGTATAAAATAAAATCTACTAAAAGATCTACTAAACTCCTAAGACGACATTATGTTATATTTACCTTTACGGCATTATTATGTTATTATTACCTTTGGACCAACTTGATTAACAATTTGTATATATCTATACCAAATTGGGTAGCAATTAGCTTTTGGGTTACTTTGAAGTTGTTATAAATAATTGTATAATGTATATAGTTATCGATAGTGTACAGAATTAAAAATAAAATAAAATAAATCTTACCTTCCTCATTGCACTTCCTACCTTATATGTAGGTAATATTAGATAGGCATAATGTAAACTAACTTAAATATGGTAAGCGAATACCTACATTCCCTATTTCTTTTTCAGATATATCGCTTTCAATCATAGCTTCTTTTATCGGTGTGAGTGTCTCCAGAGTAAGCTAACACAATATCAGCAGTAGTAGGTGGCTATAGTAACCGGGCCGGGAGCCGAGGGCCGGGGAAAGATACATCCCGAGCGGCGCCGGTTGGAGTCACGGGAGCTCCCAACCACCCACTCTATAGAGAAGGTTCACATAGCGACGTTACTGATATTTTCTTTCATTTTTTTTGAGATTATTTTCGATATATTTTGAGGATCTTTTTTCTTTGCTTCTATTAAAGCATAGGTTCTCAACGTATACGATAATGTCCCTTTGTAGGCGTTTAAAACTTTCAGGGAGGAAGTAGAAGTACCTATAATATTGCAGGTTAATTTTTTAATTCGCTACAGATGGTAGGTAATTAAGATTGAGATCATCTCTGTCAATTGTAGAGCTATTTTCAAAATTCTCTTTTTTTTCTGATGAGATATTTTTCCCTTAGATTTTTCATTACTCAGATTTTTATTTTTGAAACAATATAAGAGTATTTCTTGTATGTTTGTTTGAAAGTATTTCATTTTCATTCATTCATTCAAGGTTTTGCACCTGTTTTGCCCAAAAGCATATTTTAAATTTCAACAACCGTTGCTCCAAAATTATAAGTGCCCACTAGTATTTATAGACAATAAGCACATTACTTGCAAAATGATAACACAAAAACCCAAAGGGGAGTAGGTATCTCCTCCACATTTGAATAGTCAAACATAGTAAATCTCATTTTAGTGAAGACAGGAAAAATAATGTTTTATCTTAAAATGAAACCACTCGAGGATAGGGACGTCGTTCTGCATTCACTTACACAGTCTCAATAATACATAAAATACACAAACTGCCTACAAGCCTACCCGTCATAAGCAGGTTACCCATTTTAGGCTCATCTTCCCTACCCTACATAATATCCGAGGTTCACACTTAAATAATCAAAGCAAATAAAACTTTTATATAGTTTACTAACTTATTTTAATTGTGCATATTAAGATAACTATATATTGTAATTTATATTCAAGCAGGTTATCTATTAATACAGACAAAATGTTTTATAGGTACCAAAAACACATCCTAAAATTTATCAATTCACAACTTTTATATTTTCACAGTAATACCACTTTATTAACATTTTGGATTAAAAAAATCCACACAACTCCATTGCTCGGCGTCGGCACATTGTGTGCCATGTTCAAGTCATCTGTCACAAAAAGTCGGCCATTTTGATTACGTGTGAGCCGTGCACGCGGGCCCCTCCCGGGCCCGGCAGAAGGGGGGAGATTCGCCAGATGCCCGTTCTATTTTGATACGGTAGACATTGTATTGTCAACCTTATTACTGAACAGTTAAGTGTTGCTGGGTATATCTTTTTATATTTGTCATGAGAGTATACGGGCTGTTTATGTAGCCGAAACTGCCGCTTCATACACCGATGGCGTCTACGCCATCACTTTCATTATTATTGGGCGATTCACGACGTTTACTCAGCACTCACGGGGAATCTCTGTTCCGCTGTTCAATTAAAATATAGGCTATTGTTATTTTGTGGCTGTTTCCTTATTTGAGATAATTTTTTAACTGCAATTATGATCGTAGAGACTTATTTAGGTAAGTGATTTTAATTTGTTTTTGACTGAGGTTTTAGGGTCTTCTGCATGCTCCGGTTGAAAATTTATAGAAAAGATATTGTAAGTATCTATTTTACTAGTGAATTGGAGATTACCGAGAAGCTCACCTACATATTTTTTAATTTTGTAATTCTTATTTCAACAAAGTCCACAATCGTTTGTGTGCATTCGCTTTAAATACCATATCTACCTACTAACCGATGACTATTTTTTTTAATCTTATAATTATTAGGTTATTTATATTGCGATTATTTTTTATTTTAATATACTTAAGTACCTAGATAAATTGAAACTTTACATTAAAAAACTAGAAACGATAATGATGACAAATATCCTTCTAAGTCAATTTCCTAATTTCATTGAGACGATATTTTAGGGAGGTGCTTCATGATGGCGCACCTCGGGAATAACATCTCATTGTGACAACATCATAGCATGTACCGACGCTAAGAAAACAGGCAATCAGCTGATGAATTCTCATTCCTATACAATAAAGTTCAACTGGAAATTTATCTATGATACCCATTTTGCGTAATTCGGAGACCTATTTTAAAATTGGCAGCTAAATTAATCCCTTCGGACCGTAAATATATGTATGCAGACTCATTACTCTGTTTAACAAGAATATATAGACACATTCCAGCTTATAAGTTTATGTGTGCAGTCCCAATGGCAACCGCATTACGAGCGAAACTTACGTACCGAGCCGTTCCACGGGCCTCGTTTTGGTTTTTGGCCAAACCGAAACATTCAGTCCATTTACGCTCTTAATAGCCCATCCTTATTAAATTTATACTGGACAATGTTAAAATTTCAGTTGTTTAATTACTCGGAATTTTGGCCCGGCGAAACCACTAATGAATGCACTGGGCGCACCTTTGGAGGGGAATTAGGTGGTTAGGTCTATGAACAAGCAATTCAACGGGTTGAACATTGCGTTGAGAAAGTCGTGTAGGAGTTTCATATTACGAGGAATAATAAATACCTAACGTTATTTTTATTTGAGTTAAATTTTATAACATTGGAAATGTAGAGTAAGTCCTACCACAGAGCACAGAGTATATCCGACATCTGTGGTACTACCTATATAGATAATAAATTGCCATCCTTTTATTTCAGTAATTTTATCTAGACAGCGAAGTAAGCATTTTTAAGTTGTGAGTATTTTCTACAGGTTCAAGTAAGTTCCCATTAGCTTATATTTAACGGGTAGTCCATACAAAACTGTCAAATTTAACTTCCAGATATCTCATCATCTCATTAAAACCCGTGAAACAAGATCTAAATATCAAAAATCTGCGTGATAATTACCCAAAGTTTACAAGATACCTTCTCTACAAGTATTTATGTGAAAAGACAGGTAGGTATTATTAATTTATAACCAAGAAAAAGAAAAGAGACTGAGCAGCGACACAATTTAAAATTAAAAAAATCCCAGCCATTGCCCAGCATTTTAACTTGTCAAATACCGAAAGCTAAGAAAAATTACAATATAAAAACTTTAAAAATATTTGAAAATCTTATCAAAAACTTTCATGATTTGAAAACAAAGTATTAGAAAATTCAAGAAAGAAAATGTTTTGTCATAGATGTCTGTCCTTATTAGTGGACTATCTACTGTAGGTAAGTATTTCCATAAAAATCAATTCAAACTTAAGATTTTACTATTCTATGAAAGGTTAATTATACATCAATTTCCTAGATACATTGAAAAAGTTAATAAAATTTAAAGACAAATGAAAGATTTTATTTCCTATACAAATCTACAAAAAACAAGTTAATATAATTTAGAGACAAATGAAAGGTTTTATGCATTAATTTCCCACACACATCTAAAAAAAAAGTAGAAATAGATGAAAGGTTTTACACCTCAATTTCCCATACATGAAAGGCGACGAATAAAAAAAGACGAATGAAAGGTTTTATAAGTAATTTCCTACACACATATAAAAAAAGTTATTAAAATGTTAAAAAACAAATGACAGGTTTTAAACCTACATCAATTTCCTACACATAAATATCTAAAAAGTTAATGAAATGTAGAGACAATTGAAAGGTTGTAAACCTACATAAATTTCCTACATAGAAATATCTAAAAAGTTAATGAACTGTAGAGACAAATGAAAGGTTTTAAACCTACATCAATTTCCTACACAGAAATATCTAAAAAGTTAATGAAACGTAGAGACAAATGAAAGGTTTTAAACCTACATCAATTTCTTACACAGAAATATCTAAAAAGTTAATGAAATGTAGAGACAAATGAATGGTTTTAAACCTACATCAATTTCTTACACAGAAATATCTAAAAAATTAATGAAATGTAGAGATAAATGGAACGTTTTAAACCTACATCAATTTCTTACACAGAAATATCTAAAAAGTTAATGAAATGGAGAGATAATGAAAGGTTTTATACTTATGTAGGTGCATCAATTTCCTACATAGAGGTAAATATAAAAAAGATTTCATTTATGTGGGCCTCATTTTTTTAAATCACCATAAAATAAATTCATAGCAGTTCTTAGGTCCTAATGCTATTATTATTCTAAAGGTGAAAGTTTGTATAGATGAGTGTTTGTTACTCTTTCACGAAAATCTACTGAATGGATCTAAATGAAACCTTACAATAATATTATAGCTCACATATCAGAATAATGGGTAGGCTTTAATTTATTATACTAATTCTGCTGACGAAATCGTGGGCAGAACTTAACACACAATATTTAAAAATACAAATAAGCAAATGCCCGCCAAGAACAGAAAAAAATATTTTAAAACATAGCCCATTTCCCTCCGTTCGGCCCCACGGCCGTTGTTGAGACGTTCCGCTTTTTATGTTACGAGTGCGCCGTAAAATAAAAGTGCATCAAAATGTCTGCCGTTTGCATTGTCCACGATTACAACCCGACCAAAGGTGAAGTATCATTCCCCCAAACAGGCCCTATGCTAACCGAGTGCTCCGTACTCGGTCGAGTAGCCGGGGTTCCTTTACGATTATTTAGTCGTAAAAATCAAAGTTATAGCCTATTTACAACCGTAACTGTATGTTAATCTTTGTTTTACGATGCGGTGGCTTATTATTTAAACGTTAATCACTTAACACTTTAGACTTGTGCGGTTTGAATATAGAGAGCGTTTTGTTTTATATTCTTTACGAAGTTTCATCGTGATAATAATATTTTAATAGTAGAGGTAATTGGTATTTATGTTATTTAAAGTCTTTAGTAATGGTGTCATATAAAAAGTTCCCCATTATTTGTCAATATTTTATCTCACTCTAAAACATGTTCCTCTTACAAATTATAAAGAACATACCAAACATTTGGAATATACGAGTACACATTTTTCTTTTTCTTCCTACTCTGATCCTAATTTATTTGAAGTCGGTGCAACATGCTACCACCCTGTTATAGGTCTTGGCATAGTTCTATATCAGGTTCCCATGGTACCTAGGGAATGCTGTTAAGGGTAGTTGACTCGCCACCACGTAAGTGATCCCTTGGTGCGACGGTCTACAAGAGATTCAGAATCTCCCTCAGTCGCCTTTTAGGATACCCACACGGTATGAGCAAGGTTAATCCTATGACTACGGGTGATCGTAGCATACCCTGTTCATACCGTGATCAGAAACTATACGATAAAAGGTTGTCAGTTCAACCTAGCAAACCTACACATTAAAATATTTAGCTTTATAGTTAGTTATTTCTATCACTCTCCCTAATTTTCTTATGTAGAATGTAGGTAGTCTTTTCATAACATTTACACCAATAAAATTACAATCGGAAAGAAAGAAAAACTTTTACTGACCAACACTAAAGAAACTGATGGTGATTATTTAAACTTGTTGTGCTGGTATTTTTTTGTATTAGTTACAATTTAATTGAATTTCAACCGAAATATTTTAACACACAACTGCCTGTAAATTGGCACGTATATGCCTAGTAAGTCAACATTATATTGGAAATATAAAAAAAATTGCTTAACCTTTAAATGGCTGCGGTAGGCAGAGACTGTAGTGAATCACGAGCAGAATCTATTACCATTAAGTAATCCGTGTCTATAGTAAGACATTATACACGAGAGTGTCGACCGAAAACAATATTCTGCACATCGTCTGCAATCTTGTAAATCTGTTCATTTTCAACCCTACATTAAGAATTATCGTTGGAACTTTATAAGCCAAACAAAACTCTATTTGTAGTTCCATAAAGCTTGAAGTCTCCTTAATGTTAGTTTCATACGACTAAGTGCAACGACCAAATGCATTAAATGTCGTTAACTGCGCGGACGCATGTGATTGCATACCAATTTGCGTTGTTATTCCCTGAGTAGCGAGAGTGAGTTATTGGTAGCGTGTATTCTCATTTAAATAACTTGATTGTTGGTCTAACGAGTTATGATCGAAGAAATGAAAATTTTAAACTACCTTCATTTATATATTGAGACACCATTGAATTGTTTAAATGGATTTTTGTGGCAAGGCAGTTCTTCAAGCCTCTTATGAAGGACCCAGTATTGTTATCAGGAGAAAAAGTGCTGGTTCCATATCTTTATTGTGCAACATAGAAATAATAAGTTCCAAGGGAAGGAAGAAGGTGGGGTTAGGGAAAAAGCTCCTCAGAATACTCGCCGTGGTAAAGACGGTAGAGCGCGTTCAATAACGCAACATCGCGACGCAATTGAAGAAGCTCAAGATGGTTAGTCACCTCTAGATCGCCGATGATGCGGGTTGCGTGACTTTGCAATTCAATCTCATCCAAATACAATTACCTACCAAGTACTCTGTCCATTTCAACTAAGTCTGATAAAAGAAGTGGAATTAGATCCACAAAAGTCAAAAGTAAGCACGCCAGTAAATGTTCTGGAAATTTAGACAAGTGCTCGGCCAGTTTCCGCGTAGGACTCAGTTCGCAGCGAGTTTTATCGCGTGGCGTGTCGGTACATCCTTTTAAGGGCGTCATAACTTCTAAGACACAACTATTCCAAACGAACCCACGGAGACTGGCCGGGGAGCTTATTTATTCCGCAGCCAGCATTGTTTGGTGATGCCAACACGAATTTTGTTTGTTTTGTAGAAACTTGAATATCTTCTTCATCTTTGCTAGCTTTAGTAAATGTATGACGTTGGTTGAAAATTCCGTATAAAGTTTAATATACTTATAATAGCAATTCTTTTGATGAATTCATGCAATGTATGTGCTGTGCTTTCAAAGAACTTCGTAGGTAAGCACTTTAAGGGCTTCTTCAAATTTAGACTATGCGTAATAGAAATTTAGCAAAGAATTTTTTGACAACTATTTTACCTCCATTTTTCTCCACTGAACTATCTAAATGTAGATTTTGAATTAATGTTTTAACAAATGGTTGAAGTGTCTGTTTCTTTATTTATGAGAGAAAAGAGAAGAAGCAACAACTACTAACTTTTAAAAACTTCTTTCATGATCTCCTTATACACACATAGGTAAATAATGTTTTATAAGATCTCATAATATATCACAAGAAAACTTTTAAAGTACTATCGTTATCCGTTTAGAAAAGCGTTTTGATTATGTAAAAATTAAAGAAATAAATATATTTCTATAAATCTTCAATTTAGAAGATTATAGGTTAAACCGGCTATTAGAACTTGATATTTCTATTCAACTCACAAAAAATTTAAAATAAAACACTGTATAACCGGTTCATTTAATCATAATTTACGTTCTACATTCAAAGCATCTTTCGAATTATGAATTTAAACGCTCCAACTGGGGTTCCAACATAGCCTCTTATTATTTTTTCGGTAATCACTCACCCTGTTGTTATCTTAAATTTAATCAGCCAGAAACAAACCCATGTTTATCCTTGACTATGACCTTTTAAAAATGGGATAACAAATTCCAACGCCTATCAAAACAGGCCAGTACTCAGTACACGAGGACTGAAATAAATCGGGTCGTATTTCGGTCACGTTCATCGCAGTCGTGACAGATTATATATCACTTCAAGATAAAAAAAACAGCCCTGCGTTCCGTCGCCGTGACCACTCAGCGGTTAAAAAGGTCTACGTCACCCTTCGTGCTGGGATTTGTGGAGGAACTAAGGGCCACTTCATTTACAGAAGATTTTTTTTTCGTATATGCAGTTGTAATTAAACAATCGGCCTAATATTTAGAGGCTAATTAAATTTGTCTGCTCTGCAAAGTGAACTCCATGACTGTTCGTCATGCATTCATGTGATAAAAATGAATTGTATTTTTTTTTCGTGATAAAGAGTCAAATACAAAAAAACATCATACTGATAGGCAGCTTATCTGCATTCTCTCAAGCATATAGATAGAATGTTCTAACATCAATAAAACAGGCACCATTTTGAATCGTTTTGTTAATTTAGCTACAAATTTGCCCGTAAAAACTTCAGCATACGATTTATCGTTACATCACGTATTTGGCTATCGATGCTTAAATATATTAAATATAGAATGAAAAGCAGTAAGAATAATCAGCAATAATTTATTCGTAGCAGATTTATGTGGTATTAAGTTTATGTGGGTGGGAGGGTGCGGGGGGAGTGCTGTATCTCGGCACGCCAGGCTGAGTTATGGCACCCGAGCTGAGATAGCAAGTGGGATTCTCAAAGTATGTCTTGGAACTTGTTCGAGTTATTTACACTTACACAGGCAACATTTGTTTTCGAAGCCAAGCTGATAAGTGGCGCGTTTTATTGGTTTTATAACTCTATTTTCAAAAATGTATGTATTGTGCTTGCTTGGCGTTGTTTAAGCCTCTCAGTGACTACGTGTCATTGAACGTTGGTAGTTCATTGAACAGCCGCTTTTCACAAAATTACCATTCAGTTCGTAGACTTTTCTGAACTTCTTTCAACATGGTTTAAACACAATACCTATATTTTTAAAAAGCAATCAAGGTTTTATGTGAAACTAGAAGTCAATTTCGGTTATCGCGCCAAAACCCAGCTAGCTTTCCTACCAAAAAGTGCCTTTTTTTATTTCCTTTCCAGGTAGTAGGGATATGGATAGGGATTACTCACATAATATTACCTACCTAATAGGAGTACGTAGTAACTTAATACAAATTATTATTTTTTTACTTCATATTAACAATAAAATTAAGTAATACTTTTCTATATCTACTATGTGGATGAATCACAAACAAGCATTGGGCCTGTCTGATTATAAGCTGTCCCCTTAGCCGATAGATCTGTGCTTGTAGCATCGACTTCACGCTGTCAACTCTAATCCCATTTCCCTTACCTCGAGAAACAATGGCAGACTCACCTTTCTGATTTAGATGGAATACTAACAGGTGGTCGCAGATGACCTTCCCTTTTTTTATTACGATGGAAAATCCATTGATGGACCATAGCGCACGCTGGCTAGGCGTACAGCGTGTGTGGGACTCACCGGCGCTGAAAATCGCCGGTACCCTCCTAAGCCCTTCTCGAGGCGTTTTGAGGTCGGCGTACTTTACGTATGCCATTTCACCAAAACGTCCCCGGGCCGGCCCGGCCCAGCAGTGAGCCGGGCGACGGGCCACTGGGGGATTGCGCTAGGGTACTAGGCAATCCCCACACGGGGGGACCTGTGCACTGCACCAGGGTACACGAGGGACCCGTGTGCAGGATACACCTTAGGATCGGACAAGAGCGGCGGTCATAGCCGCCTGCCTTCTCCGACCCGTCCGTCTACGCCGGATGGGAGCGGCTAGAGGATCGTTCCCCGCCCCCTCTCCGCAGGCCCGCAGATGACCTTCCCTGGATTACCAGGGTCTTTGTTGAAGACGAGGACCTTGGTGGGTCCTCTAGCCTGAAATTCCAGCCACCCAAAGAAGGATTTCTAACCGGCGAGCATCTTCCACGAGGGAGCCTATTATTGACAGAATCACAGCACTTCAAAAATGTATAATTATTTTGATAGAGGTCTTCTGGAGGTGGAGTGCCAACTGCCCCAGTTTTCATGGGCGTTCCGAATTCAAGCGGTTAAATCAGCTTGCCCTATTAGTATTAAAAACATTAAGGAAGTAGATAAATAATACCTAAATGATACTAGCAATTAAAATGGTTAGGTATATACCTACTACTTTTAAAACATGTTGCGAATAGCGGTTTCGTAACTAAGTAAGTACATTAATAACCTATGTATTTGAATTTTATGTAAATATTCTACCGACTTACCATAAATTAAATTAGATAGTTTAACTTATCTACCATAAATTTATTATACTTGATAGATGTCCTACACACCTACATATTGCAGATGAAGAAAATAACTGGTTTAGAAATACGACCCTGCCATTAGTCACTAAAGCTGATTCATTGAGATCACGTTACGTCATCGCATCGACGACGCAACAATGGACGCTAGCTTCATAGAGAGGAATAAACTAAGGTAAATTTTGATCAAAGTAGGTAAATTAAAATAATTTAAACGGGCTTTTCGGTTCATCATCATCATCAGCAGGTCATATAATGTTTCCACACCGGGGGGCTCGAGCCTACCCCACATTAGGGGCGATTAGGCCTTAGTCAACCACGCTGGCCAAGTGCTGTGGGTTGGTCGACTTCACACACAATTTAAGAATTTATTCATAGGTGTTTGCAGGTTTGTTTTTTCCATCACCGTAAAAGCGTCGATTAAACGTAACATATGAATTCAAAAACACATTGGTACTTGGCGGGGTTCGAACCGGTGCCTCCCGGGTGGGGAAGACGACGCTCTTATGCACTATGCCACCGACGCTTTTCGGTTGGTGATTCTTTATTTTGTGTACATAATCCGTGTTACTGACGAAAAGGTAACTAAAGGCTAGTCTAATTTATTTACACATACAAAATTAATTAGCTAGATGTGGTTATTTTGAGCTGAATAAATGAACCCAATGAACTGTTAGGTGTGTAGTACAGACGATATGCCACCCAAAACTGTCATATTTCTTCAATAAATTTTCAAATTTATTTTACAGTAGTAGTCTATTGAAGAAATTTTAGAGTTTGTGGTCGCTTTCTAGTATAATAATATGTATTACTTAGCATTTGTATTTAATTGAAATAAACAAATTTATTACTGGAATGAAAACTAGCTCAAACTATACCTACATATTAGATAGCAAACGCAATCTACTTCTATCTCTAGCCATCGAGAATAAATTATAAAGGTAATACATATCTATTCAAACATCGAAAAGGTATTGTGAAATTGCTACGAAATATTTATAGCTCTCATGCATTTGAAATAGAATGCTTTTTCCGATCACACATGGCACTGCGACACGAAGGTTATATTGCATTTTTACGACAAAAATGTGTGCGAAATGTAAATTGGTTAATATCTATGGGATAATTATGGAAAATATTTTCAACCGTTTATTCTTCACGCAAAGTGTTGGAATTTGTTCTTTTTTATATTCAATGAATTTAAATTAGTCGCATTAAAATGTTTGAAGACATAATGTGGATTAAGTTTATTTATCAATTTTGTAGTTTAATTTATTGATCTAATAACTACTAGAAGAATTTTTGTAAAAGACGTTTTAAAGGAAGATTAAGTGCTAATTATTGTATGTCAAGGTTAAAAATATGTACTTACGTTTTTATAGGTAGCATAACTTCACTGAACTTTATCACTTATCTATTTATTTATTATACTCAAATAAATTTATCACTGAAAGTAGTTTTTGTATTAGAAATAAATTACCACATTTTGATAATAAGTAAAACATTTAAGCCGAGTGTACACTAGTAAGATTTTTTCAAGACTAAAATATTTTAACAACACAGCCCGATTCTAACAATAGCCCAAACATATAATTTGACTTCGATAAAACAAAACAAAAACAGCGAAAACAAAACGCTTCAGTCTTTTGTTCGGGCCCGCGTTCGCAGAATACAGTTTCAAAAAAAAAAACTTAAAAAACGTCCTTTTTGTTAGATACGTAACCCTTACCATAGGTAGAGAGCTTTTTTAAAGTTTCAAATGGGTTAATGTCTATGCAATAAATATCTCGCCTTTAAAAAGTGCGAGACTTTTCTTCGATATTGCGTATACAAGAATTCCGCAATGTTTGGCGTTGTCTGACCAATTTTATTACACCGTAAACCACCTTTGCGTCGGACGTTGCTCCAACAATGTAGAATGTGTTCTGGCCCATTACTTCGCTAAGATAACAAAGCCTGCAGAAATAATTGCACCTTTTTAGAAGAAAGTCTTTCTCCGATTGTTTTGTTGCGTAAAATATGATTATGGTTATGAGCGATCTGTCAAACATTGTCGCAGGTGAATTATTGCCAGCGTAATTGTTTGGTGACGTCAAATGATTTTTGCAGTACCTACTTTCTTTAGTAATGCTCGATAGCTTGTTACGACTGGTGTGAGTTTGGCCTTGAGTGAAAAAAATAGTGTTTTTAATACGTATCTATTTGTGAAAATAGCAGATGATTTTAAATATTTTGTAGAACAATTTTATTGTGTACAGTTCTACGAATCTTCCCTAAATAGTAACTAACTGTGGAGTTTGAGGAGGTAAGATACATTTTTCTTTAAAATTTGAATTCTAATTAAAGTCGAAATAGGTGTAAAATCTAATAGATGTAGGTAGTATTAAGATTTAATCATTGCTAGCGTCTAAATACTTCTTACATTTTTTTTACTAAACACCAATGTAATGATCAATTATGTAACTAAAGTGGTATTATTTTGGTAAGTTATTTTAAATATCTAGTATCTATTAGTCTAAAATAGAAAAGTTTTAACAGTAGGCAAGGCCTTAAAATAATGAATAGCCTCGATATAATTAGATTGAAATTTAATATAAATAACACATTACTTATACCACAGATTATATTCATAGTGCTCCAGAATGATGGATGAAATAAAGTCTGCAGTTTGGCATATAAATATTTACATGAAAACTTTCAAAATAAAAGTTTATTAAGCTCACTAAAAGTATTTCTTATCATAAACACACACAAATGCGAGAAATTTACTTCACACTGAAAGTATTTTAGAAGGGTTTCTACATTTCCCGAGCCGGTTACATAAGTAAATCATCGTCGGCATATAATCCGTAGATATATTTGCATATCGTGGCGCGCACATCCCGCAAACTGTACAAAGCTGGCTAATGGACCGACAATCGGCGCCACATTTCATAATTATCGTCTATTTTGACTGGACACTATCGGTGGCTTATGCGGCGCTCGCGGTAACGACAATTCATTCGACACTGAAAATAAATTACGTTGTTTTCCTAGCGCGTCCCATCTTCTAGGTTTTAACTGCGAGTGTTTTGAAAAGCTTTATTCCCTAATTCCTAATCGTTTCTTTCTCACCGACAAACTAGCTACCACTCCGACACGAATAAACATATTTGGCAACTCATTTCTTGTAGCCTAGGTAATCACGAAATGGAATTATCTGCCAGTACACAGTAGGTATAAGTAGGAGGGCCTTCTTACAACCCAGGGTTCTTTAAAGGAGGTTAGAAGAAACACCTTGAAGTTGGCTTTTACGGTGCGTCCGCTTACCATCAAATGGGATAGATTTATTTGCTACACTTTTTTGTATTAAAAACGTTACTTACCGTTACTTCAAAGTTCGAAGAATAAACGTTTCATACGTGGAACATTACAAGATACATACATGTATCTTGATGGTTCTCTACACCTCTGTGTCATGGTGCATCTGAGCTGAGCTGCAACCCCTAAGAGTCAACCCTCCAGGTCCTCCAACCTCCGGATTCGATCGTCTTATAGGCATGAGAGGGACTTAACGGCTAGAAATTCTCTGGGTTAAGTTCACTTTACAGGCTCAAGGTCTCTCCTAACCTCCTACCAATTTATTTGGAGTTGGTGTGATGTGGTTTGTGTTGGTATCGGAATACTGCTATAAGTTTTAGGATTGGAGTTTACCAACAGTCCAGACGACCAGTCTGCCACCAACAACCGCACTAATCTTCCTTGGTGTTACTCCTAGACCTACTAAGGCCCTTCAAACTTTCAACAGTAATAGCCAGTCTAAATAAAATCAAGTAAATAACGTGACTAGATATTACGTATTTGGTTTAACGATTAGAAATACTTATTGGCGTATTATTTGACACTTTGGTAAATTAATAGTAGTGTCTAATGCATTAGGTTCAACAAGAATGCGTGACATCATTACAGCACGTTTGTTCGACATATCGGGATCACAATACTTGCCAAATGCGTGTCATGATGGGTCCACTTTTAATGGCCTTTACGGCGATAGTAATAGATTCTAATGTGATATCGCTGAAATATTAATACAGGACAAAACAGTTTCCTTATTTCAATAGTTCATGTTGTCGGTTTAATTATTTTATTGACTAGATTTATATCGCAGGATGATTTGATAAATTGTATTTTTAGTCTAGTCAACAAGGTCTTAAATAGAGATACTGCTTTTAAATTATGTGTGATAGCTCTAAAAATGTGATGATACCGTGTATAAGCACATTAAAAAATGCAAAAGTTATAAACAGTTATAAACACATGAAAAAAAATGGCATTTCATTTTTCGCCAATATTTCTTAAACTTTTAATATTTAAGAAATTAAAATTCTTAAAGAGGAAGAAATTTTCAATAAAAAAACATTCGAATCTCGGAATTGTATGTCGTGTCTCCAATAGTCTCCATGCGCGCGATACCTATAAATGATAGGTATCGCGCGCCGCGTCTTTGATTATTTTTTTAAGTTACTGAATATTTATTTAATTAATAATTAAAAAAAAATGGTGCACTGAACGCTTTGAAAAATGTATTCCCGTAAACAAATTTTTCAACAAGTTAAGTAAGTAATTGTTAACTAAAAAAATCTCGAACTTCCGTCTTGATTGTAAATGAAAAAACAAAACATGTTTAAATAATTGTCGTAAAAATTTTTTGGTTCGTGGAGTCTTTCTTTGATATATAGGTAGGTAGATACTTAATATGATCACGTCATCAAAGTTAAGAAAAATATTCATAATTTGTTTTTAATAAGTTTTGTACTTGAACAAAAGAAATTTCCGTCTCTTTAAGTTTCTGTTTCTTAATATATTGGCTAAAAACGACTTTTCTTGCAAAATTCGGCATTATAGAAAAAAGATACTTTATTTTCTAAAAAAAAAACCAGAATTTTGCAGTAGTTAAAAGGTTTACTTAGACCAGGAACAAAAACAAAAGCTCATTTCATCGGGATATAGGTATGTAAGGAGCTTTTCTCCAATTTTCATTTACAAAGTCTTTTTTTTTATTTATACTTATATTGAGAACTGCTTCAATACTCTGTGAAACTGCCGCGTGATAATTATTCAACAATCAAACTTAATAAAAAACATTTGCTATATAAATCAATAAAGTTCAGGTAGGTAGGTTGGCATATTATATATTATATAAGTATTTTCGCGATGATTAAGCATACGTGCCAACATCAGAAAATAGAGCTGAAAGCTAGATATGTCTCTATGCAAATGTAGGTCTGTTTAAGGGTAGGCTCATTACACTTAATTGGAGGGCCATTCGCGGAAGAGCGTTAAGGACTGTTAGTCGACGGGCCGGAATAGCCACACAAAGTTATAGAGGTATTTAACTTTTAAGCCGATTTATTATCCGAATAGTACCTACCTAATATATTTTTATACGCTTTATAAAAACTTTAATGTCAATGAAGAAAAAAAAATGCTTTTTCTTTACTTTATTACTGATTACGAAATTATAAAAGTGGTGCAAAATGTATTAAGAATCTATACAATTTCCCTATCTATGTTCCGGCTCCAATACAAATGTCCACAGCCATATCGAGCTCAATGTTTCGAACGACTATTCCTTATGCATACTTCACCTGATATATCACGGAACATCTCCGAGACAGAAACCAATTACTCGAAGCTGAACTCGGAGGAACTTTATCGCTTCACAGCCATTTTCAATATCTGTACCGCTGAACAATAGTTTATGAATATTTGAACTAACCCTTTCTTTATATGGCGAACAATTTCTCGCTAGCTTTGTGTTTAAGCGACAAGGGAAATATTGCAAGCATAATAGAAAAGGCTCAGGAAGTCTCTAACAGCTTTTGTTTCTGAGATAGGTGCTACATTTTTCATATTATGTTCTGAAACAACCCCACGAGAAAGCTACCTGTAACTTATGAGGAATAGGGATCATAATTGCTTACATAATGATAGTGCGGTAACAACGCAACTAAATTGTTCCCTTTCAGGGCAATTTACAACAATTTATAAGACATCGCCATTGAAGAGGGTAATGGTCCTCCCAGTTGTGTACCGTTAGATGAACACGAGTGCCCACCTATGCTAGAATGCGTGAATTTATGAAAATTACTTGGGTAATGGAGGCTTCTCATACTATATTAGACGTGTTAAATACCTACTTACCGATAATTCTGTTAAAGATATCATTTTTGAGCTTTGAGTAAGATTGATACACGCCGACTCCGCAGCAAAGCGTTTGCGTTAAGTTAACGTGCTTGTTAACAACACACCTATCTCCTTTATCTTTAATCCTTCCGAGGTGTTTTACGTATCCCGCATCCCATTTCGGGAGCAATCGCCAACCCAATCAGACGTTTATTTACAAACGCGAGCGAAACGAAATTAAAAGCGGCCGCTATCACAATTGGCAATAAGCAATCTCTTATCCGCGCACATCTCTATAGACCTTTTAACATAAACGAACAGAGGCCGCGGGCGGCGAACTAATCTCCATAACTTTAATCCTTTAACCCTCACAGTGCCAGGAATCCAATCAAACAGTACAAGCCACCCCGCCCGCCACACCCCCGCCACCTACGCAGCCTGTCCCGAGTAATTATCAAAGCTTTAATGACGCCATAAATCGAGTGTATAATCTAATCTGGAAAAGCCCCGGCTCCGACGCTCGGCTTAATGGTGTGAAAGCAGCCTTATCTCCCGCCATGTGTGAATAGAGCTTTATAAAGCCGCCTGAAAGCTCGCGCCGGGGAAACTTTGGAAAAATATGTCGTGGAACATTCTAGATAAGAATGTGGAGCGAGCGCTTCCAAGTTTAATAGAAAATCGAACATTATCGTAAACGAGATGTGTACGCTAACAAATTCCTTAGAAGTGATTCGCCATTTCAAGTAGCTGTTAAATATACTTACCAGCCTTTAAAATTAGCAATTTATAATGTAATCAACAATCTGCGATGTGCAAATAGATGTACTGAATTGCTTGTAGCATCGAAAATACCAAATACTTTTCTGTGATACTTTTCTGAGATACTAGAAATCTGATAAAACATTTAATATTGTACGATGCACTTATAGTAAACATAAGTAGTGGGTAGGGTAACTATAAAATCAGATTACAATAAGTCACTTTCGAGTGAAAGATACATTACCTAAAAAGAGAGAATAAAAAACTGAAAAGTGAATAAATTTCATTGCTTATTACTTGGATAGGTACTGAATATTTAAATCCATTGAAAACCAATGTAGAGGTAGAGGTAGGTAAGTCAAACATGGATCTGCTGCTACAAAAATTAGCACTAAGCTAATTATGTAACATTGTTAACAACAAAAATCGTAAATTGTTATAAGCTCCACCACATCACGATGAAAAATAACAATTGTATTTTACTACTCTGTCGCAGGAGATGCAGCAAAACTAACTCTTCCTAGCTATGTTTTTCGAATAGATGAAAAATATCGTTAGTATAAAATTACGAAACAAGGTTGCCTCCCGGGCATCCGTATTAATTGTCTCCATGTTGACTTTTATGGCTACTCAACGCGCAAATGAATCGTAAACAGGCGATTATCGATCAAACCGCTTTCGACCTGTTACCGTCTCCTCCGAAAATTCATAAGAACGTCATAAAACTTCGAAAGCGTCGTAAAATACTCCACGATTTTGAACCTCGTTTCGCAATACTGTGTTAGTAAAGATTTCCATGACCAATTGTTAATTGGATTTAATTTCTACTTCGATTTTGATGCCGCTGGTTTTTACATATTATTGAATTACACGCGTAATTTTCTTAATGCTCCGAAACATTAATCAATTGATACACTGTTTTACAACGATTAGTCTTACTCCAAAGTGAGTGCTACAAACTTTCGTTGGACTTTGATAAGTTCAAAGAAAGTTCCGATAAATTCTTTCGCCTCGTTTTGTTTAATATCGTTTACAGGCTGATTCGATTCTAAACATTTAAACGACTGTACCGCGTCGAATTGTATTGTTTCTCACGTTTTCTTTCTCGATTGTTCACTAATCGATTTGTCGCTGTTTGTTCGTTTACTTTCTTTATGATTCAGTGGTGCATCCATATATTGATGGAGCAACGTGGTTGTAATGTTGACTATTGTTTGGGTTTATTTATTGCCGGATCGATTTATTGTTGCCTTGATTTTGAAATGTAGGTGTTTTGGTTGTTTAAGATAAACAATTAAATTAATAACGTAAAGATTCACAGAAGTCAGTAAATTTTTCTTCATACCGTACTCATTTGCATTACGTTTTCGTTATTGCTTATAAAAGGGAATTATCCTGTATGTATTTATCTTGTATTTGTCTTCTTTATTAGTCAGAAAGTAAATTTTTTAAAGAAGATATAAAAGCATGAATAGAGAAAGGGATTCTCAAATGGTTTGTTCATGTAGAATGGTATTAATGAAAGTAGATTGACAAAAAGATACATAAGTGAATTGGAAGTAACGTGGGATGGAGAAGACCTAGACGAACGATTGTCGATCAATCAAACAACAACTAAAAGAAATGCCAGGTGAAAATACTCGAAATCGCCGAGCAATCATATAAGTATAATGAGAGCTGTGATGAGAGCGCAATGAAGTGAAAGAAATATGTTAGGATGGAAAAAAAACAGGTAAAGTAGTGACCTCTGCCTGCTCATATGTTAGAAAAGTATGACTTTATGTATAGTATGTATATGTGTGGTATAAAACGTGTTTATTCTTACATCTTAAATGATTCATTTCAAGATGATATCCCTAACAATGGGGTATTGCTTCACAATATCACTGGATATACTTCAAGATTATGTACTAATCAGTTCTACTCTCATATTGCAAAGAATGTGAAATGTGAAGTTGAGAAAATTCTTCTCTGCAGATAGATACCTAACTCATGAAAGAACCTACATAATATAGGCTATTCATGTAACTACGCCTACGGCTATTATCCTAAAATTCACCTCTTGTGGATCCCCCGCTAGCTCTAATGAACGAATAAATAAATTGAGCCCTTCTTGTAAGCTTGTGCACTTATGGCCTCCTCTGTAAGGGGTAAGTGGATTTTGGTGTTGTGAATCTTTGTACAATGTTCAGTGTCATGTACTTATAAATCGACAGACTGTTTTGGAAGGGCGTGTTTGTTTATTAAGGGCATACATATGTTGAGAAGTTGTTTTATCAGAAATAATATTACCTACGAGTATACATATACTTAATGCATTATGGCCATTATGATACATGTGTAAATACTTAGGGCATTATGATATAGGTGTAAGTACCTAGGTACATATATAGATAGCTTTAATTTGAATTAGGAAATCAGAGGATAGAATTCATTCGATACGAATTGAAAAGGGGAGGAACTCAACTTTCTTATTTATTCTTTGAAGAAATGAAGATATTTTAGAAATCAAATGCGTTTGGCAATTTGTTCAATTTTGTATCTTGTACAGAACCAGAGAAACTAAAAGTAGGTACATTATGCATGTCGGCAATATTATTTCAGGTATGGAAAATCATTAATGTAATATTAATTGTTCATAAAAGCTCATACACGGGTAAATTTTCAAGAACTTCAGCGTTATTTCCATCAACGATATTCTGAGGGTACCTATGTGTGTAATATTTCAACCTCTATTTTCAACACAATATTTTGACTGAAGAAATGTGTAAGAATTGGCTGAAGAAACATAAACGATGATGTCTATTTTGAGATTAGAGGCGATGCTTTATCTATCATTATGCTAAGAATAGGCAGAAAGAGATAGCAGTAGGCATTTTGAAATGGATCACACGTTTTGAGAAGTATTTGAGGATTAACTGACGACAGCTAATAATGATAAATATAAACAACCCGAAGAAACATTTAGTTTACAAATTTAAATTAATGTTAAAGGTAATTATTCAGGTACTTTGGTGTATCAAATAATGAGTTCATGTTTACGTAGCGTGCATAATTATTAAGATCAAAGGATTTTGCAGCAAGAAAGTTTCATATTAATTTATAAATATTTACGTACAAAGCCATAAATCTGATTTAAAATATCAAGTGTTTGTAATGATTTTGAACTTTATTACGTATATCTGTAGGTAGTCTGTTGATTGAAATAAGCTCTCAATAACATTTCAAATGAAAATAATCTTGAAGGATTTTTATTAGTTGCTCTACAAATTGCTATCAAAGTTCGGATATCGACCACTCCAGTGAGATTATTTACTATTGAAATAAAGCTTGGCATTTCGAATCGAGCTTATGTAATTATATGATAGTAAATATTTTATTAAGAACGTGAAGCAGCATGTTTTCTTAAGTTTGTAAGCGTATCTTGTATCTACCTAACACAATTTTATTACCTATTATGACACGAAATACTCTCGGATTATACTCACTTAATTTTTATGAATATGAGCACAATATGTGTGAAGAATATTCGTTAACAGCAAGATATTCTGTTCGCAAGTTTAATATTACGGAACCAAAAGCTTCGATTACGTAAGCGGTCCAATATAAACAAGTCTTGGTAACTGAGATAACGTGAGTGGGGGTAGTTAGTCATCTATTTAAAGAAAGAACACCATTAATTTCGGTGGGACGTTATTTACTGAGCTAAGTAGGCACGAAACGGGTTCCTTGTAACACGATAAATCGAGTCGAAAGCTCCGAATAAATCTCTCGAGTGCACGATAAGAATCGATGTCTGGTGCCGTTTATTTATTCATATACGACAAAGTATACAAAAACCCGGAAGACTTGGGTGTCGACGAACTGAATGTTTTGAGGTCTTCGAAATTTAAATCGACGCTTCCTCAATTCGGTATTCAAGTTTTTCGGGTGTCGCAACTCGAAAGCTGACATTCGCGTCTGTAGGTTACGCGTAATCTACGGCTTGCGAGTGAAAACGTATGGATGAGATGTAATTTATGGAATGTGAAAATTATCGCTTCAGTTTTACATATGCGTAAATCTGATTTATCGTGAGTTATCTTAACAGCGCCGGGAGGATTTATTACAGCGAAACCATATACAAACTGCGAAACGTCCACCCTCACCCGATATTTTACGCATATCGCGAATGCTACACCTGAGGGGGTTTTACATTGAACTTTTTGCATTACGAATGCTACTGTGGATGCACCGATGGTGGTTGCTCGTTTAATTTGATCGATAAATCTTGGACGAGTTTCGATTCCATTTAGCATTCTTAATTATCTTTGTGCATCTGGAAAAGGTGGGACTGTAGTTCTTTATTTAAATGTGAACCTGGTGTATGTAAACTAGGTCTGGTGAGATATTTTAGAGTGTAACGTCTGTCCTGGTTGTCTATTTTTGTTTGTTGGTTTTTTAGTTTGATGCCACTTATAAGTAAGCGTCTGACTGGCAACCTGTCTTTATTTAGAGGTGCTGCATTATCCATAGTGTATCGAAATGTTGCCTAGCTCGACCGTTTTTGGATTTAAGCGGATAGTACCTATATAGAAGCGTCGGTGGCGTAGTGCGTAAGAGCGTCGTCTCCCACCCGGGAGGCACTGGTTCGATCCCCGCCACGTACCAATGTGTTTTCAAATTTAGAATTCATATGTACGTTTAATCGACGCTTTTACGGTGAAGGAAAACATCGTGAGGAAACCTGCACACACCTAAGAAGAAATTCTTAGGTTGTGTGTGAAGTCGACCAACCCGCACTGGGCCAGCGTGGTTGACTAAGGCCTAATCGCCCCTAATGTGGGGTAGGCTCGAGCCCCTCGGTGGGGACATTATATGAGCTGTTGATGATGATGATGAGTACCTATATAAGTAAAAGTATGTTACTTAGTCTTCATTTCACTTGCATGAAACTATTCTTTGCCACTTTTAACAGATCTATTTTTTGGGAGATCTTCGATTGCATCTACTTGTATCATGTTTGAATAATTAATAAGGGTTGATAGTAATGTTCTCTTAGATTTGCGTGAGCACTACACTTTGTAAATAAAACTACTTTTACGGATTTAACTCGCGTGTAATTAAATTTTATATTTTGTTAAAATCGTAACACTTTGCAGCGTTCGTGGTCACGGGATGAAACGTCGGGAAATAATAACAAAATGTAAAATCTAATTACACGCGAGTTAAATGAGTAAAAGTTGTTTTGTTTACAAGAGTTGATACTATTTAATATTATGTAGATATATTTTTCTTTCTCCTACCCTGCTCCTTATTTATTTGGAGTCGGTGCAGTTTGTCTTGGTATCGATAATAGGTACTGCCATAGGTTTTGGCATTAGCTTTTTACGGCCCTCCTTGGGAACTTAGTAGATATCTTTATTGATAGTAAATCATTTGTTAGTTAATGGTTTCGGCTAGCATCTGCCATATTATATCAATAAATAGGGCTTCCACAAAATAGTTGAATATAATATTATTTTACGTTTTTTGTAAGAGAACTAAATTACAAACTAGTCATTTGTATTTCTAGGAAAAAGTGTTTTTAATAAGGTCTAGTTCAGATTATTTGTTACGTAAAACGTCGTGGCCAATGTGCCTCGCATTCATAACCGAAATGGAGGGCAATGACCCTATTGCCGGGGAGTATGTCGGTTGGTCGAGGCCGAACTGAGCATTTATCATATGGTCGCCAGGGTTGTGTCGAGTTTATTGCCAACCCTTGAGATAATAAATGACGACAATGCTTTATTTTCGTGACTTGCCTGAACCTCAAATCACTGTCTGTTTATTAAAATTCGAACGGAGTAAATTATAGACTTGTAAATATATTTTATTTCACCATGTATTGAATTCTTTCCGTTTTATACCTACTTGTTTCCCTCACATTTTCTTCTGATCTAAAAACTAATTACTTACTTCATTTCTTCAGTTTTTTTCTGCTTGTTTTGAAAAAGAGAGAAGAGTTGGAATTCTACGAAAAACGACAATATTTTCTTTTCGCTAATTATATTTGACTCTCATTCCTTGCTATTCAATAAACACTACCTATGGAGAGTCATTTTTAGTTAAGAAGTCACAATTTTTTTTCTGGTTCTTTTTTGACGATTTTCTCTATTTAATCTGTCTAGGTACATATTCAACATTTAATTAAAGTACATTTTAAATAAGAATGTTTTACATACAGGAGAGATGGCTTGAGTATCTAAAGAAATATACACTGTCATACTTCAAATTTCGGTCGTTAAAATGTGAAATGTTATACAAAAGACCATAGGGTCTTTTGTATAACATTTCACATTTTAACGACTCGGCTTATTTAATTTTGGTGTTGTGGTAATTATTAAACAATTTGGTATATTTTTCATACATATTGGTACATGGTATCTGTAACAAGTGGGCACACACTACTCACGCAAACATATTTCTTAAAAAAATAGCATACAAATAATTATTACGGTCATCAAAACAAAATGTATGGAAAATTTCAAAATTAATTTTAGAGTTTTGAATTTTTGATAACTATTATTTGACTAGTTATTATGGTGATCGCTTGTTACAACATGTAGTTTGATATATATGAGCTAATATTGGTAACTTACTTACATATTTATCTACTCTGCAATATCTTATTGAAAAGCCTTCTTTGAAAATGTCGATGAAAATCGTAGGCATACATTAATATAATTTTGTGTTGGGAGGCAACCCTTGAGTTGGGAGGTCTTTCACTGACTTGTACATAGTTGCGTGACGAAATTGTGTCGTTCACTATTTTTAGGTGCGCGAGCAAGCGGTTTTGAATTTAATCTACTTTATATTAGACGCAGTGGGCAGCAAAAATTATTTATTACTTTTATTACGGAATTATAACAAAACATTTCGAGCATTTTATTTTTCATTCTGATAAACACATAATGGGCCATTAGAGTAAAATATACATTATTTGTATCGCTTAGATCTCGTGTTAATATTTTCATTAATGTGTCTGATTTTAAATTGGTTACTAACTAGAAAGAAATAGTGATGAGTGATGAGCTGTGGACGTCTATTGAGTACCTAATAATTTTCTAAGGCAGTAGGTAGTGTCTACCAATAGAACCGTCCGTCGGTCTCTACCTATCTCAGGAAAAATGCGATACATGCATTTTATTTTCAAATTTTTATAGTGTTATTTCAAAATTTTGCATTGCATAATTATTATGTATTAATATGATTGATACGGGTTCTAGATATAGATACGAAAACTAAGCATTCATTCGTGTTGCAGAGAAGGGAGCAATAAGCAGTGCCTGGGACTTGTGACCACGTGTATGTGATATTGTCCAGTAAATACCTTTTTACCCGAATGCAAGGAAAGGGTTATGTTTTTCACGCGTATCTTGTGTGTATGTTTGTAACATTCTTTAGTACCTTATATATTTTAAATAACTGAACCGATTTATATAATTAATGTTTCGTTAGCGTTCTCTTGACAGTCCAAGTGTTTTCATGTAGTGCTATTATTAGAAGTGTTTTTTATATAAAATTATTAAAAAGATATAGGTAAATAAAAATAAAAAAAATAATAATAAGTCAAATTGTTTATATTGTCATACCTCCGACTGTAGGTATGTTATTATGTTGAACAAAAGTTCTATCATCCATCAAATGTTTTATATAATTATGATCTTGTTTCCATCTATTGAGTTGACAAATTGTTTTTCTTTGCAGGCGGGTTTTTGAGTTTTTAAATTTATTTATATTTAGGTACTCGACGTTTCGAATGTGTTACTTACACCGGTAAACAGACATAGGTTTAGGCGTCAAAGTGGTGGTGAGGTTTCATTATTTAAAAGGAAGAAAAATATTATATTTACACTTTGTAAGTAATTTTATTTCAAATATTTTTTCATCCAGATCAAAAACAGCCAGCAGACAGTTATGATATATCTTTTTTTAACGTTCACGGCAACAGATATTTGGCTTTTTGCCATTATGACGGTGCGTGAGATGCAAGAGGGGGCGGGGCGTTACGAATGGAAATCAATACTAACTGCACACTACTGCTGCATTGCTCTAATATAAATCAGCCCCTCTGCTGGAATCCGGGCTTGCCAAGGCCACCCACATTCAAATTTAAATCTAGTCCTATTGTACGAAGGTCGAATTTCCTCTGTAAACACGGAAAAGAATATTTGCGAAGCTATTAAAAGAAATATAAGTGGACGTAGAAATAGTTGGAAGTGTTTTTATCATTAGTATTGAAAATTCCATTGTGTAATAGTGTTTTGTTGAAACAGTTTCATAAATTAAATATATAGCTACGCATTTTAATTTTGTATTTTTTTTTATCTGGGTATTTAAATTCTAGGACACTTCTAGTCTGCCATTTAATATTTCTCAAGTTTTTGTTAATTTTTATGCTTTAGCGCAGACGCTTCAAGATTTTTTGCTATTTCAAAAGTGATAAAGTAACTTTATAAATTTTTAAATATCTGTTCACAATATTTTCGTTATTTTTTTATTACATTTTTGTTCTTTGCTCTAATTGCCTTCTTCTTCTTTTTACCCTATTCCAATAAATTTAAATACTTTCTTTTTCTTTCTACCCTAGCCCCAATTTGGTTGGGTGGTCGGTGAAATATATCACCACACTGCCATAGGTTTTGTCATAGTTTTATGTCGGGCCGTCTGCCTGATACCAATACTCCATGGCAATGCCGTTGTTGGTAGTTTGCTCGCCACGGCGGTGCAAGTCCTTTGGTGCCATGGCCTGTACAAGGTTCAGAATCTAACTCATTCGACTTTTACAAAACCCACAGAATGAGAAGAGGTATCCTATTCGAGACAGGGAGCCAGTTTGGGATTTTAGTCCTTATCCACCTCTAATTACAAAGAATTAGGAATGAGGAATCATTCTTAATTCGTTGTCTAACTATTTGTCTAGATATTTAGTAAGGATTAGTGTTACTAATTTAGTGCTAAATGGTTTATTTGAACTTATAAGCTTTGCTCATTAGAATAATTAATAGATTAAGCTTGTCTGTTGCCAATTAGTGATATCGTGTTAATTTTAAGCCCCTTACTTACCTCCATAGAGGTAAGCATTTATATCTCCTCAACGTTCCATTTTTTTTATTAAAGAAGGCAAAGTAGGTATACTTTTTTTAGCGTCTTAGATTTAAAATATATTTAACTCGAGCCTGCTTGGGAGGACACTTCCGTATAAAATTTGGATATGTATTGTGTTAACTACTGGTTTGTCTACCCACATTCTTATCTAATTTCTCATGTAAGTGACTGTAAGTACCTATGGGGTTTAATGAGAAATAAATATTCTTTAATCCTAAAACACTCCATAAAAACTGTGTCTATTTGATTTTCAAATGTTTAAATTCGTAATTTAGTGGTTGGAAACCCTTAGTAACTAATCCAAGCTACATAGTTTATCAATTACCTAACACTGTATCTAAGTGGTGTTAGGTTACTCCTGCACCAGATAAAAACAAGAGTACAAGACCGACCAGGCGTATACCAAGTCTCTGCCTTTATTTATTAAGCGCTACGTGCCCAGAGCGCGGGTTACAAACACAGAACATCATGCAGTTAAAACTGTATTCTACAAACAAAAATAGTACTTATTGTGTTACAGTAAGAGCGTTAACATTTTCAGGAGTGGTAGAGTTAAGGTTGTTAAGTAGTTCTAATTGATAACGCGCACACTATCTAGTATTGTCATGATTTAAGGGCGTCTTAGGAATCCAATGTGCGATTTATGTGGAGCCAGTGAAGCGAATGTCTGCTCAGTGCCTTATTTCATTGCTTGTTTTAATATAGATGTAATGTATAATGATTGATCAAAGCCAGTCGTTGGTTGAAACAAACAGACGAGAGGAACGTCGAACTAATTTATTGGACTGTGCTTGTCGTGTATTTATGTTGGAGCTAAAACAATATTGAATATTTGCAGAAACGTTTCTGGGGTTCTAATTTATCAGATCTTAGTATTTAGACATTTATTACTATTGCAGTAAGTGTTACACCACTCTCTACAATAATCAATCACTGGAGCTACATAATAAGAGTTACCATTTGGAGCTAGGCTAATGAAATGCGGCATTCGTGAGTCTTTTCTTATTTTACATTTAATAATTAAATTTTAAAAATTTTGAATGTTTTTCGTTAAGTATTATTATACCAACAATAATGAAAAATGTTAAATTAATAATTAAACGATTACCTTTACAGTAACTTAGTAAATAAATATTTGGTAAATAAAATACCTATGAATTATTTGATTTAAAAAATTGCTTGACATTTCATACTGATAGTAAAATGCACAAGGAGCGACCTATTCACTAAGAGCGATCTCTTTCATGCAACTTTAGCACTATAAAAAAGTAAGTAGGTATTCAAAAAAATAAAAAGTCAAAACGTGTGAAAAAGAAAATTTCGAATACTATTTTACTCGTTTCCCATGATAAAGTATTATTCAAATAACAACACTAGCAGCAGCGCCGCCGCTAATATATTTACATTCCTTTGGCAGCCATATTTAAAATTCATGCCATGCAAATTAGTCATGTCCTAAGGCGAAGCGATTACGGAGACTCTTAGGTCTTATAAATCGAAAAATGCTTTATATGCCAGCAAGAAGTTAAGAAATAAATAAAAATTCGTTGCCGGTTTTCGGAGGTTCTCCCTTCGCTCTTCTAACGTAAGCCTAAGTTAGGAGTGCAAGCGGGATGGCGAATAAGACGAATGGCCCGTTCAAAAACCAGTTTATCATCAGATAAAAACTTACCTTTTTTTGTAGAATGGTAGGCGTCGATGGCTGCGCTTTTGTTGTTCTTCTTTGAACTGAAATTCGCGAATATGATCTTTTCGTAGTTCGTATGACTCTTTAAAAATGATTCTTATTAAACTATTTTATAATACGGACGACTTCCAAAATCTTCACTAAGTACCTGGTGTTAACCAATCTGTTAAAATTCAGTAATTAATTTTCAACCTTATATCATAGCTTATAAAGTGCAGTCTTTTCAGGACATTTTATAGAAATCGTATAGTCTGACAGACGGTCGTCTTGTAGTATTATTGTCTGTTGAAATTGTAAGCATCTTATCATATAACTTTTTCAATACGTATTTTCAAAGTATTTTAAAAGTTAAAAAACACCAATTTGCATTTTAAAAAGTAACAAACCAACAAAGTTATATTGGAACAAATAATTATCAAAATTACCGAGTAGGTAATCACAACACGATTCAATCATTTACGATAATGACGAAAATTGGTGGATTCATGTTAAATAATTGCAAATTAGGTAAAGGCAGAAAGAAAATGGGCATTGATAACTCCAGGCGTTTATTAAATATTTGCGGATTCGATGGGAACGTAGCGGGTAAGGGCCTGTTTGGCTGGTTTCAACTTAATTCTCGTCAACGTTTATGTGTCAATTTAACTGCCAGATATGTACTAATCAGAACCTATGAAATCGGACGGACTGCATCACAGCAACCCCATGCATGCATGTTTTTTGTCAACTATACCTATGCAGATCGTTTTAATAGGTATGCAATCGTCACATTGATATATCTGTGGTCACATCAAATCTCCGCGGTTAGTTGTATGAACAGTCGATCGTGCATTGGTGCCTTCAATTTCACACAGTTTACAGTAGAGATGAAACAGATATCCGGTAACTATCCGGTATCCGGCCTATCCAAACTAAATTTACTATCCGGCCGGATACCGGATGTTCAAAAACTACGACAATTTCGTATAATAAAATGCAATAAATTAATCTTTGTGAGGTAAATATCAATAAAGAGGCTTATAATTATGACGGCTTTTATTTAAAGTCGAAAAAGTTACAAAAAAGCCTTCCAAAAAACTAAAATTTTCTTCTGAGATATTGACTCTAATGATAAATACATAATTGGTAATGATCTAACCTAAAATTTTTAGTAAAAATTTAGTGAAACCGCCCTTTTGATCTGATCGCATTCGTCACACCTGTGTGCGGCGCTAAATTCGTCACGGCATGCAACGAGACAATGGGCCGAATATCCGGCCATCCGGCCTCTCAGATTGCCGGATATCCGGTATCCGGCCAAGCAACTATCCGTTTCATCTTTAGTTTACAGTAGCGTGGTGTCGATTCGTTCTTTCCATTATGGAATGTGTAAAGCGACACCCGCATCGAAAAAGGTTGTAATATTAGTTGAGTAAATTTTCTAAATAAACCAAAAAGTGAAAGTCTAGTGTTGGAATTTCCCTGAGAAGATTATTGTGGGCAGTAGGTAATAAGTAGAGTAGCTAGCTAGTAACTTAGTTTTTAGTATTTTTTTTAAAGATGTGAGTTCTAAAGAATAAAATCTTTATTTTTCAAACAAGCAATTCGTCTCAATTCAAAAACAGCTTCCATTACAGAGATTAAAAGCCGAGAACCGAAAGTTCGAAGAACTCCGCGTGCCGTTAGTGTGGTATGATATTGTACAGGCGACCGCAGCTAATTCGCTACAACCGCCAACCGAAACTGTAACTTGTTTCAACACAATACGTCACAAAGCTAAATCGATTAGCGTTCTTGCTTGCTACTTGCTTGATCAATAAAACAAGCGCCTGGTGCAATTTACTAGCTTTCAAAAGTTACTCTGGGCTCGCGAAAAGTTGTTTAATAAACAATTACAGTGAAGGGAAAAATTTTAATTGAGTAACGTTAACTAACTTTGAGAGGCTATAGAGACTTGCAACAAAATTTAGAACTGTTTTATTAGCAATCATGAAAGACTATATCTAGGTTTAGCTCCGAATAAGTCTCGAATAAGAACTAATTCTATCTCAGGATGGGAAGGAGTAGTCGTGAAAGTCCACATCATCAATCCACACCAGCAATCCCAAGAAGGTTGGCGTCAGAGCCAGGCAGGCGGCCAGCCATATAACTATGTATGTTAAAACCTGCACCTGCACCCTTTTTGTGAGGGTAGTTGGAAAGTAAAGTACGTAAAAATTTGCTCTGTGTTTGAAAATATTTAATAATTAATTTACATAACTTATAACACCTTTTATGACTAAAAATAAATGGTAATTTAACCAGCTCACCCGCTCATAGTTATCTCCATTAATACTCACAACACAATTAATACCAAGAATGGAGCATATGCAAGAGTCACTGATAAGTCTTCAGGAATGGTTTACTATAAGAATGGCCAAATTTGAAGCAGAATTAAAGTCACAGGCCGGTTCCACTAGCACCACATCTACACTCTGTGCCGAGTTCACAACATTCAAAACATTTGTTCTTGAGTCGTTGAGCAACCTCCAAAGACAGTCAGAATTACTGGCACAAACTGTGGATCGTCTGGAAATGCAGGGACGTCGGAAGATTCTACTCATCCATGGCATTCCTGAGCTCAAAGCAGAGGACACTTCCGTCGTTGTTGCGGATATCTTGAGGGACAAGCTAAAAATGCCCGACTTCAGTTGCAACAAAATCAAGCGGAGCCATAGAATGGGGCGTACAGCAGATGATACCAAGCCCCGACCTATTCTCGTGAAGTTTGCGGAGACTGAGGTACGGGACACAGTGTGGTCAGCAAAGACTCGGCTCAAGGGCACTACCATAACACTGTCAGAGTTCTTGACACAGGCCCGACATCAGGCTTTCATGGCATGTCGGGAACGCTTTGGCGTCAACAAGTGCTGGACCAGGTACGGCTGTGTCTATGTTATTGCGCCCGATGGATCACGACATCGCGTTACAAGTCTTAGCGATGTGCACAAAATTGACATTGAAGCACCAAAGCCAGCTGCAGCATCGAAGCCTCCTGCGAAGACTAAAAGGGCAGTTGCATCCAAGAAGTGAGAGTTGACTTTGTTTCTTTAACTCATTATTTTCGTTCATCTCGAAAATTAGTTTGCATAGCAAAATACTTTCGCATTCATTGTACGTTTTGACGGTAGCAAGCAAACTACCTACTTTGTTGTTCTCCAATTTTGTTGTACACTATAGTAAAGTTCTACTACTAGGTATATTGTAATTGAAAACTTGTTTGTTAGTCTAATAATAATTCTTTTTCGCGTTAACCTCCAAATCAAAGCTTAATAATTTTTAAAATGTCAAATGTATTTCTTTTTTTTGTTGTTGTTTTAATTTCTCCCTTGTCAGATAAGACAAAGGAGTCCAGTTCGTACAGCCATTTTTCCTAAGGCTGCGTTTTAAATGTGTAATATTTTATAAACTATATTAATATTGTCAAGTGACTTCTTAGTGTTTTATAACTGTTGTGATTGTTATGTTGATTGTTTAATAATTGCTGGCAATTGGCGGGTGAACAGTAGTTACAGTATATTTTTGTTTTAATCTTTGATTTAGTACTATTATTTTATTTATTTGTAATTGTATATTATATTTATATACTTATTATATCACATTAATTTATTTTATTTATATTTTATTATTATATTTAATTAATGTTATGAATTTAAGTAATGATGCAGATGATTTTCATTCATTAAGCAACAGCAGTATTGATAGTTTTGCCAGTATTCCAACATTGCGAGATTCTCTTCAAGCTCAATTTTCCGGTGTTCCTGGTAATTTTAATGCGGTTCATATTAATGCCCAGAGCATCCCGGCTCACTTTCCAGATTTATTGACCACTTTTGACTGTAAGAATATCCATGCGATCCTTATATCCGAGTCCTGGTTTAAACCCGTGCTCCCTTCTGCTTCCTATTCCATTCCTGGTTTCTCCCTAATAAGAAATGATCGCGCGGTTGGCGGTGGTGGTGGTGTTGCCATATACCTACGTTCATTTATTCCTTACACAGTTGTTAGTATATCGCCGCAGCCCCCACCGTCAAATGCCGGTGAGCATCTCTTTTTAGAAGTAACACTCCATCGCTCCAAAATCCTCTTAGGCGTCTATTACTCCCCCTCTAATCGGATAGACTTCTTTCCTTCCTTAGAAACAATCCTAGAAAACCTTATTCCCTCTTACAGTCATACAATTATCATGGGTGATTTTAACACCTGCCTCCTCAAGAATGATACACGCTCCCTCTCTCTTCTCTCTGTTTTACACTCCACTAACTTAGTCATTCCTCCGTTAAACGCCACACATCATTTTCCAAATTGCAGTCCTTCGCTTCTTGACCTTATTTTTGTTTCCTCACTTTGTCATGTTGCCTGTCATGGACAGTTTCCTGCCGATTCCTTCTCTTACCATGACGCAATATTCCTCTCATACAAAATCCGCCCACCTAAGTCTAAACCTAAGATCCTGCAATTGCGCAATTTTGGTGGTATGGATACTGAGAGCCTTCGTGAGGATGCCGGTAAAATTGATTGGACCACCCTATACACTTGTGACACGGTTGATTCAAAAGTAGAACAATTCAACGTTAATTTAATAAAATTGTACGATGTCCATGCTCCGATTAGGAAAGTAAAATTGAAGCATTTTCCCTCACCGTGGCTACAAGATGACATTAAACAATTAATCTCCAAAAAAGCTGCTTGTAAAACAAAATACAATCGTCGACCCACTACTTATAATTGGGACAAGTATATAGCCATCCGCAATCACTGTAATAAGGTGTGTAGAAACGCACAACGCCATTACTTTCACAGTTCTGTAGAAAACGGTGACCCAGCAAAAGTCTGGAAATTTCTTCGTACCATGGGGATCGGGAAGTCACGAACAGCTGAGGTGTCTAATAATTTAGACATCAATTCCTTAAATACTCATTTCACAGCCACTTCTAATTTTGACTCCAATACGAAAAGTAGTACTTTAAACTACTTATCTTCACTTCCATCCCCCGATCATCCTTTATTCTTCTTTGGTCGATTTACGGATTGTGATGTTAAGAAGAGTATTTTATCCATAACATCGAATGCGGTGGGCTGTGATTCAGTTAGCCGGAAAATGATACATCCCATCCTAGACGAAATTTTGCCAATCCTCTCCCATATCCTAAACTACTCAATTGCTAGTAGCGCTTTCCCCAAATCGTGGAAAGATGCACATTTAATACCCTTACCTAAAACACGTAACCCAGAGTCCTTCTCTGAATATCGTCCCATCTCCATCCTCCCATTTTTGTCCAAGGTTCTGGAGCGTCTTGTTTATGAGCAACTTAATCTGTTCCTGTACAAAAACCATCTCCTGAATCCCTTCCAATCTGGTTTCCGGCCCGGTCACAGTACCACAACTGCGCTTATTAAAGTAACGGACGATATCCGGCTAGGATTAGAGAACAGTTGCATTACTATACTATCTTTGCTGGACTTTAGCAATGCATTTAATACGGTTGATTTTGATCTGCTCCTAGCGACATTATGCTCTATTAACATATCTCCAACGGCAATCGACTGGTTTCGAAGTTACCTGTTTGGGCGTCGACAGCGGATTTGCATAGATGATTCATTTTCATCGTGGTGTGATACATCTGTCGGTGTTCCACAGGGTGGCGTTTTATCTCCTTTACTTTTCTCAATATTTATAAATTCAATCTCTGGTCTTAAGTTATCTTCATTCTACCACCTTTATGCAGATGATTTGCAAATTTACCTGCAGACGTCTTTAGAACAGCTAGCTGAATCCGTGAATGCGGTAAACAGTGACTTAGCAAACATTTGTAAATGGAGCTATTCATTTGGGCTTAAAGTCAATCCCTTGAAGACACAAGTTATACTCATCGGGAGCCAAAGGATGATGTCGAAAATTAAATGGCCAGAGGTGCCCAGGATTATATTTGACGGAACTTGCATACCATACAGCCAGACCGTTAAAAACCTTGGCGTACTGTTTCATACAAATTTGTCTTGGGGTCCTCAATTACAAGAAGTTAGCAGGAAGCTATTTGCATCTGTAGGATCTCTACGTAGAATTCGTAACTTCCTCCCAACTGCTACCAAAATTGCGCTAGCACAATCCCTCCTTCTTCCTATCCTAGATTATGCCGATTCCTGCTATCCTGACCTTACTGTAGAGCAACTAAATAAACTTGAGCGCCTTCAAAACGTCTGTATTAGATTCATTTTTGGTTTACGTAAATTTGATCATGTCTCCGAATTTCGCTTAAAACTCAAGTGGTTGCCTATTCGTCTTCGCCGGGATGCTCACATTCTTTCCCTCCTTTATACCATTCTTTTCCATCCAAACACCCCTTTCTATCTTAAAGACCGATTTAAATACCTTCATGACACCCATTCACGTGTACTAAGGTCATCGGAAAATCTCAGCTTAGCTACGCCAATGCATTTCACGAAATTTTATAGGAATTCGTTTTCTGCTAGCGCTGTGCGATTGTGGAATGCTTTGCCATTGGTAATCAGACAGGCACAGTCACTCCATGTTTTCGGGAAACTGGTAAAGGAGCACTATCTGACACTGTAACTTGTGATTTCCCATTCATAAGAAGTGTATCAAGTATATGTATTATGTAAGTATCTATATTGTGTATTATTTTTTATATATATTATATATATTTATTTATTAATTATTGTTTATATATGTATTGTATGTAGATATTTAGTGTATGTCGTTATATGTATATTAAATTTAGTAAGAGCTATATAAATAATTGTTGCATCGCCATCTTCCCTTTGTTTATTTTTTAATCCTGTCCATCCAAAGGTTGCCTGGAAGAGATCGCTCTTAGCGATAAGGCCGCCCATTGTGCATTGTAATGGAAAACTGTTCTGTATGTAATCTTTGATATGTGTGTCGATGTGCAATAAAGTTTAATTCTATTCTATTCTATTCTATTCTACCCCAAATAAATTGGGACGAGGGTAGTAAGAAGTTCGAGGACCGGGAATGGTGTAGAAATGTAAGTAGTTAAATAAAATTAAACAGTAACAATACAAGTTTGTGTTATACCTTATAGAATAATAATTAATAATATCCTACAGATTTTTGTTGAGATTAGTGTCGATAAGCGGCTATGTGTAAAAAGGTAGCTTTCCATTTCTTTTTAATTTCTACAATATTAATCCTAAAATCTTACAATAGTTTTTTTATTATTATTGGTTTTTTGTATTTTTACTTTACATTGCATGATGCGGGCAATGCCTATTTTTCGTACATTAATTTTTCTAATATTTTATTAGGTACCGATGTAGCCGATGCATTCTTTCACGATTATCTTAAATGATTAGGTACTTTAGTATTCGAAAGTGAGCTGCAAGGTTTATAAAAAAAAGTGTTAAATGGAAAATACAGCCAGTGTCGTGTGTTACCGGACCACAGTGTATAAAATTTCAAATTAAAAGATTGCTAAATATTTCTTTTCAGTTTTAAATTTCATATAAAAAATATTTTTAAAAAAATTGGAAATCAAATTTTTTTTAAATAATTTTTTATGCAAGGCTTACAAAACATTCCAGAAATACACAAAATTTCAAATAGAAAATATTAAAGGGAGGTAACTGTTTTACCTGCCTATGCAAGACTAAAATTATAAATTTATTGCAATTCTTAACATACCCACTTGCAAAAGTAAAAGTTTCTGATGTCTCCAAGTAATAAAATTCCAAAGAAAATTTATTCACCCCTTCCACAATACAATGCCGACGGCTAATTAAAGACAACACTATGTGTCCAGTTGTTTATGAACAGATCAATGGGATGCCAACAAGAGCTGCGGACCCGTATCGCCATAAACGGATACTGAAACCAGTACCCATAGAGTAAGCTTTTTAAAGTAAAAAACGTAACTATTTTAGTTACGTTATGAGCTCAATTTGTATAGGGAATGAGATAAGCAACCCTTTTTTGCGTCAAAAAATGCGTTACTACTTTGGGGCAGATGGGCAACCTCAAAGTTACGTGTGACTCACACCCGTATTTACAAACATTACTATGAGATCACTCGACACTTGGATAAGAAACAAACCAATCACAGAGCTCTTGCGTTGAATAGAGCTCCGTTATTGGTTCGTTTCATATCCAAGTGTCGAGTGATCTCATAGTAATGTTTGTGAATAAGGGTGTCATTCTGCTAGTCAGAAAAAAAACTTACGGGTTCTTTTGGTCGTAGTTTCAGCGCACACAGGGTACTTGGCGCAATCACTGTGTGCGTAGAGGCTGGGAGAATATACCCGTACCCAGATCCACGGGGGACGGGAGCGTCTACGGAACAGAATAGACGCTCCCTCGTACGGGAAACATTGTGGGATCGAACCTCCTCCTGTAGGTACCCCTTTTTTGCGACAGAAAACGTTTTATCCGTACCTTTGGCGAGAATAGGGCCACGCCAGGGCTATGTGGGAGTCACTAGCTCTTATGGCTGGCATACCCACTAAAAACTGTCGGATTCCTTCTCTCCGCATGTCGACGGTTGCGCGGGAGCATACATCCATCCGCACTTACTAACTGCGGTTGACCTCATAGGTCTCTACTTCCCACTATGAGGAAGAGAGAGGATATTCCAGGGATCTTGAATGTCCTCTTAGTCGCCAGGGCATATTGGCAAGCGACGGAGCTCTTTCGCATCGCTCGCCGCCACATCCTGTAAGTACCCCTAGCGGAAAGAAGCGCACCTCACGTTTTATAATACCATTTAAGCTTTTCGCAACTAAAATAGCTACGTTTCTTACCCTAGGAAACTTACATTGAAGGTACTGTTGATTTTCCCAATTTGTTTACATAAAAGACCGAAGACTTTGGACTTAGTAGAGCACATTAATGTTTTATAAGAAAAAATGTGTTAAAAGCTATGCACCAAAGAGGTTGGTAAGTGATTCAAATTTATGCGAGATGTGGAAGTCACCTTATTTTGTGATGTAGGTTTCTAAATAAGGGCACCGTTCACAGCGAATGCAAATGAGGGACAATGAAAACGTGTCGGACACGCATTCATATGAGTTTCTATGGTAATATGATGTGAGGTGTAAAGCGTAAAGTATTTCCAGTAGAATGTTAAATTACTACGAAGTACATGAACGGTGCATTTTCTATATATTTTTTTCTCACGAACGGTGTTGAACCGAGATTTTTTAAGTAGCGCTCCATCACTGATGCACATACAGAGACATTGGGCATAGCACAAACATTAAGGGTGCCTTTCCAAGGTATGCTATGCTGCGGGAATATAAATTATACTATATGCCCATTGCTGCTAAGCTATGGAGGAGCGACTGAGATGTGCTATGATAGTACGCCGCCGCAAGGTAGTTGTGCGAGGAAGAAGCACAGCTCGAACTATGCGACGTTTCGACAATAGGGAAGGCTCTGCTCATAGCTACAGTACTTGCGACCATCCATAGCATACATCCGTAGCACGCATCCGTAGCTCACATCTGTAATCCGTAGCACGCATCCTTCCATATAAAAAAACGTAGCTTGGTTGAATCAGTTTCCACTAGGGTTGCTGAGGATTCCTCTTCCGCTTCCTCATAATGCGGAAGTTCCGCAATATTTTGAGTTCCTCAAACGTTACCGCATCCTAATAAATAAAAATAAAAAAATCCTCCTCCGCTATCGCTTCCTCAAAATTTAAGAGAAAATATAAATACTAGCGGACCCGACAGACGTTGTCCTGTACACACACATTTTTTTTATTTCATTTTTCCATTTAAAATCTTAATTTAAACAATTTCGTATACAGCCGCACATTAAAACCACAAGGTTTGTGATGGAACGACCTGTGAGGATATAAATTTTGTTAATAATTAAAAGAAAATTTTCCAGTGGACCATATAATTATATATTTCATATAATCCTCTTCCTCATCAGCTTCCTCATCCGCATCCTCCTCCTCAAAAAATATCCTCATCCGCATCCTCTAAATTTGTGCTTGACACTTCCTCCTCCTCCTCCTCTTCCTCATAATCACTTCCTCAACAACCCTAGTTTCCACCAGTGCTATACTATGCGGATTGCGGATCAATGAATATGGTTAGTGGATATAAAACGCACCCATAGCAACGTTGCATAGCACATCTTTGGTGGAAATGTAGACTAATGGTTCACCAGTATTAGAAGAGAAAGTTATATAAATTATCTTTCGCCATAACATGTCAGAAGTAAATAGTAATAAGCATATTTTAAGTGATTAGATATAGGTAGATAAGGTAAGTAAAATTATGTAGAATCAAACAATCAATATTCTGCATTTATCAATCTCGAGAATATTAAGCCTATATTCGGGATAAAGCCAGAACCTAATCTAGGAAACAGCAATTTGTTTCTTGAGTAAATAGTTACGAAATATCCTATAGGTGTCCTCGACCCGCCTTAGACCGAAGCGCAACAATGAATCAATGTGGTCAGACACGCTATCGAAGACGGACCCGGCGTACCCTGACTTATACACGTCTACGAACATATCGCGAACACGTCTGCATGTTTGAAACCTGCGTGCGAGTTCCCCCTTTTTTACAGTGTAAGATCTTGTAATTGCTTCAATATGCCAAGTTGCATGACAATTTTTGCAGTAAAAAATATACAATGTGAATGAAGAGTAGTTAGAGATAGATTAGAGTATAATAGTGTAGAGATTTTTTGCCTTTTATAAAACAGGTCGCGGGATGCCGCTGGATGCGGGCAGCGCAGGAGGGTTGGAGATCCTTGGGGGAGGCCAACATTGGCTGATATGATGTTGATGATTTATGCTATTAAACCTATAGGTTTCACTTTATAAACCGTTTAATTCTTACAGTTTTTTAGTAAGACTTAGGTGTTAGGTACACTTTATGATTAAGTAGTTGTTCTGTATGTCCAAGTGTGTTCGGTGATGCTACCGAATCTTTCAAGTTGACCCTTGTTGCATTCCTGAGTAAAAAATTCCGTTTCTTTTGATACCACCGCTTCAAGTTTCAACTTTATCTTAACGGGAAACGTGTTTCAATTTTTTGTGGACTTTATAAATGCGTGCTGGCATCATAAGAAAATTGCGCCCTTTGTTGTGATGATAAGTAGAAAAAATAGCTACCAGTTATAAATATCTTTCAATTTTGGAGTAGTTTTATATTTCACTAAATTTTTTCTACCATACTGTACTTAAGAAAATACAAATACCTATCAAATACCTATCAAATTGACACTAAATTAAATAGAAAACTACAGACGCATTAGATTTTTGTGAAACCTCACAAAAATCTAATGCGTCTGTACAAACTTCAGTTTCGTTGTGATTAAGGAATCATTATTTTCTATTATAATGGTCAAGCAATCCCCTAAGAGGAAGTGGAATCCAAATGCATAGATCGCTAGGTTAGTACAATATAGAGCCATCTGACATTTTAGCTTGCGTATACTTTTAATATTATATTAGTTTAGCATTTATTTCATTACTTTTGAAATTGTAGCAATAAACATTACATGTACAAGTAAGGAATTATAGTAGGTCTAAGTGTGCAAAACTCATAGAAACTTAATATCATAATGTTGAACGGCCTGAGTATAAATTGTGTTACCTAAGGCTTTACAAAAGTCGGGGACGAAAAAGGAAGGCAGGCTTTGTTATGATCGCTTATCGCTCACGCTTGCTTCGCACACGAACCTCTCGCCCAAGATTTATGATTTCGAAAGTTGAAATAACTTTAGCCTCAATAAGACAACGATTTAAGTAGGTCCCTTGCTGGGTCAATGCTGAATTAAAACTGGCATCAGATCGACTGATAGTCGATTCTGAGAGAAGTTAACGATTTTTTGATTGACCGTGCAAGATTGGCATTACACGGGATAATTTTATTGGTGTACTCTTAAGCAACATTTGGATGGCTTGTTAGTGCCCAGTTGATGGTGTGAACTGATTTTTATTGTCCCAGTTTGGAGTGCTGGATTGAACGCTCGCAAATTAACGATTCGATTCTGAGAATGGATTGGTTTTATTGGGAAGCTTTTAGAATAGACAAGAATTTATCATGAGTATCGAAAAACATGTTTTCAAAAAGTTTCACTGACCTTCTAATTTACATTGAACACAAGCATTTTGAGTTATAGAGGTCAAAATATTGTATATTAATTACTTAAATATTTAATCGTTTACTGTTTTTCAGATGCTTTTTTTACTGTTATTAATAGATATAGGGCACAATAGAATAGATATTGGAATTTAAAAGCGTCCTGCACCTTATACATCGTGATCATATAAAAATCTCAGAACATTTTCTGAGTTCATCATCCGACAGTGTAGGAGCAATACCTAGTTATTGGTTATTGCAAGTGTCAACTAAGGTTGCCATTAAGCAAATAATTTGATTTTCCCTTATTGTACAAAACAAGCCTGCGTCCAACAGCTTTCACTCCACACACAAAAAAAATCTTTTGAATTCTCTTCACGGCTCAAATAGGAAAGTTTTCTTAAGAAATGAAATGAAAATGAAAATGAAATGAAAATCTCTTTATTTAAATGGACTTTGCTAAGTACTTTTAAATCGTTAAAGGTATGAAGAAAAGCATTATTATCGAAAGCATTTATTAAAGTTACTTACAGTTTTCCCGCTAGCACACATCTCCATCTGAAACCAAAATACACAAGATTAATAACTTAGCTTTACCATCTCAGCAAAACACATGTAGACATAGTATATTTTACACCATAAACTGCCTGCGCAATGCAATGTAGGTAATGACTACAGGCTTACTGGTGGATATCTTCAATTAACCACTCAATTACGCCAAGGTGTTCCGTCTAATTGGAGGTATAGGTAGAAATATTGGTACCAGTAATGATATGTAAACTGCGGCTGACCACGCTTGCAGTTACATTATTGTGTTGGAGTTAACTTTAATTAATATACCCACAGAGCCATTTTAATGCTTTAAGGTGCGAATCAAGAGCTTAATGGTCTTGGGTAAGCTTGCTTCATCAGAATATTTGTAGGTGAAATATTTTTAGAAATGACGATGGTTTCAAAATTTATGAGAATTAAATATGGAATAATTTTATTTTTGCGTTTACTAGAAAAATGCACTGAAAAAAGTCGATTTTTTTCAGTGCATTTTTCTAGTATTAATATTTACGCGTTTGTAAACGCAAAAATAAAATTATTCCTTATTGTAAGGTAGTTTCATCTTAAATGGGCGTCAAATATTTGCAAAAATATTTCGTTCGGGTCTTAGAAGTGCAAATTTCAAAGATTTGATGAAACAATGTTTACCATAAAAACATAAGCACCAAGCACTGACAAAGCAGTGTCTCGGTGGCGTAATTGGTCAACGCAGCCGCCCGGATTGCGGAAGATGCGGGTTCGAGTCCCGCCTGAGGCAAGTCGATTTTTTTCAGTGCATTTTTCTAGAATTAAATATTTTCAGTCGAAAATAAATAAACATTTGATAGGTTTATCAAACCTGTATAGCCAGGGGGTGTTATGATACCTATTAAGCTAAAGATATAGTTCTGAAATATAGAGTAAGCATTAGCTGATCGTAGTTCAACATTGCAGAATATCACAAAAAGTAATACACCACAGGTTTATTGTTGATTGCTTGTTACAAAAAATTACAAACACACAAACTTTTTAATAGCTTCAGTTGTAGATTTTAAGTTACAACTGCCAGAGCTATGTGCAAGCAGTAAATGTATACATGGTACAACTACTAATAACTTAAGCCAGTGATTTTATAAGGAGCCTGATGTGTGGTTACAAAAGCATCTGATCGACGTGTTTCGGAATTGCAACTTGAGTTTATATAAAAAAAAATCGGTGGACCCCTTGGCTACATTTCACCTGAGGGTAGGTGATGGTACAAGCGAGCTTCAACACTGAAACTTCAACCACAGAGGAACTGGCTATATTATCATAACTGCCGGAACACAACAATGCTACCTATTAACATTCTGTCATTATTGTTATAGCGGTAGAATATGATAAGACGGACAAACAATCCCACAACAACCTTTTTAAATCAACCCTCTGTTGGGACATAAGGCCTCTCCTTGTCATCGAAGGAGGTTTAGGTAGTACACCACGCTTATCGAATGCGGATTTGTGGACGGAGTATAAGGTGATCAATACCCCTTTGCTGATCGATCAGGCGCCTTCTACGACGCCCATTGGGTGTGTGTGAGGATTGAGGGCCACTTTGTCATATTCTCTTAAAAATGTACCTATGATTTAGTGTGCGTTCTAAAAGAAATGTGAAAGCCTGAAACGACTTTGTGAAACCTTTGAAAGGCGAGTTATAGGCTGAAAGGTTGGGCCCTCAATCCTCTATGTGAGGATTGAGGGCCCACCTGTAACTAGTAAACTAAACACTCTACAGAAAAACTTTTTATATCAAAATCTAACGCTACGTTAAAAAAAACTGTGAAATTAAAGATATCAGCGCATAACGCTATAGTATTTGGTATACTGCAATTCAAAGTGGGCCCTCAATCCTCACGCTTGCAAAAATTTGTTACCAAAAATAAACAAAATTGGTTTACTTTCAGACATTGTCTGCTTATCCAATGCGTTAGTTAAAAAATGTGAAATTTTGTGGAACCGAGAGCTTGCTCCAACTCCTCCTGGTTTTATAGAAATGACCTTGATAATGTTTGGGCCCTCAATCCTCCATCTGTTTCTTGTTTTTCTTTATTATGTATTGTGTAGGCATAATTTGACAAAGATAATGTTTTCTGTTTTTGTGAAAAAAAATGTGAAATAAATTGACATTAAGAGTAATTTGAAAGACTCATTTATTATTGCAGAAAACAATATTTTAATTTTTATTGTATAAATAATTTTTCACTAAGTAAGATTTGACAGCAGGGTGGCCACAAATTCTAATTATGTCAAAAACGACCGTTGTTGGCACAGACTAGTTAGGATTTTCGAATAAACATTTTTAAATTTTCCCTATTACGGGACGGCAAAGGCATCTAGCCCATACATCCATGGCTTAAGTTTTCTGTCTTCTTTTTGTTCATTTTCACATTAAAATGTGGGTGTCACACATCGTAATACATCTAGGAAGTGTTTGGCGAGAAATGCATGGCAACAGACCGCATCAGCTGGAAATGCAGTCACACCACAAAACCCTTACGATTCAATGACAGCACACTAATTTACCACCAACTGTCTTTCCCCAATGGATAATAAACTCTAATGATAGGGCATTATATTGAAAATCGATTGAAGAAATATGACAGTTTAGGATACTATTTTGTTCTGTTGACTCTGAATAGAGTCACAATCACCTGTAGAAAATTCTATTTTCTCTTGTTTGGTAAGCGCGCTAACAAACTAAAATGCCGAAACGTACTCATGTTAAAATGTCTATACCTACAATAACGTGTGCAAAACTCAACGATAAGCGGGCACCAAAAGCAAAAAATATAACTCCACTTTCATTTTAATAAAAAAAACATTGACATAGGCTTCGAAAACTGCCACACCTTGGGATTTTATCTGCTACTACACTTTTTCTAACATTTCTGATTTTTTTATTTGAATATGCTAATCAACAAAACATCACTAAAACCATTAAAATCCCAGAATATCTGTCGTTTTTAAACAAAACTCAATAAAGATTATAAATTTTCCCTAAAATTTTTAAAGATTTTTACTTTGTCTTCACTTTCACGCATCGTGGTGTAAAAAAACTTGGCGCCACTAAGTTTGAGAACTTGTATACTACTTACTCTAGGGAAATTATCTACAAAAAATTCATAAATTATAATTTTTGATGCCATTAATTTTTGTCATGGGCTCAAAATAGGTTTTTATCATTGAAAAATACTGAATGAAACAAAAAAAAATGTAGAAACAATTCTATTCTCTTTATTGCATTATTAATATTACAGTAAATGTTCGAATTGTTTGCCACTGGCATACAGGGACAACATCGCATTAAAAAATATCCTTTTATTCTACGTGCTTTTTTGACGTGATTTTTGACGAAGCTCGAAGTTCATCTAATGTTGCCATGGTTTTTATTAGATGCAGTTGAAACAAACCCAATAGAAAAAGTCCAGTCTAGATGAGTGAACGTGGTGGCCTTAAGTTAGGACCAAGTTGCCCGATTCGCCAGATCCAAGGCGCGTGGCGTGTTGCGCTCGGTGTCCATAAGACCACTGCGGCCGTGTGCACACCCTGCACCATAGGTAAAGTCGCCTCTGGACCAGCAGTCGTTGACACTTTTTAACGCGCGGAATGGCGTGATTATAAATAAAATATATTTACCTTTTTGCACGAAAATTGTAATTTGTTTATTAGGTTATCGCGATTTTATAAAGAAATGATAACTTCAAGGAGCAAAGACGAATAAAATAGTGTTTACATCACTGGACATCCTAAAAGAGGCCAATCTTGCTAATAAAAGTCTACTCTCGCCAAAATAAAAAAAAATTAAATTTACCGTCCTCTCAGTATTTTGAAAACACTATATTATTCATGAGCTCTGCTCAATACACAGTCAGCTGAGTTATCGCACTGTTGTAGCGTCAGGTTCGGGTGTTGTTGTGGAAAATATGTGACCGTTACATTTGAATGTAAACTTCAAGAATAAAGTACTGAAAACAAGGCTGTATGGGCTAGATCCTTTTTCCTTCCCAAGGCAAAATTTAATTTAAAAAAACATATTTTAAAAAAATTGTAGCATAAAATATATTACTATTATACTACGACTTATTCAGTTGTGTTTAGTAGGAAACCACGGCGTCTGGATGTCGATCTTTGTTTTGATAATTCAAAATTGCTTCGGTGTGGATTTTGTGCAGTGAAATTGGTGTTGTTTCGATTCATAAGCTTGACGATCAGGTCTTGACTTGAGGAATCATTGATATAAGGGTTTTGTGGTGTGACTGGTGTGTATGACGTTGAGTATTTTATAGCGGGATTTCCAGCTCATGAGTCGTCATCATGAGGTCTGTTGCCATGCATTTCTCGCCAAGCACTCCCTAGATGATGGTGATGAGATGCATTAAGATGTGTGACACCCATTTTAATGTGAAAATCAACAAAAAGAAGACAGAAAACTTAAGCCATGGATGTATGGGCTAGATGCCTTTGCCGTCCCGTAATAGGGAAAATTTAAAAAAAAATATTCGAAAATCCTAATTAGTCTGTGCCAACAACGGTAGTTTTTGACATAATTAGAATTTGTGGCCACCCTGCTGTCAAATCTTACTTAGTGAAAAATTATTTATACAATAAAAATTAAAATATTGTTTTCTGCAATAATAAATGAGTCTTTCAAATTACTCTTAGTGTCAATTTATTTCACATTTTTTTTCACAAAAACAGAATACCTTAGGTTTGTCAAATTATGCCTACACAATACTTAATAAAGAAAAACAAGAAACAGATGGAGGATTGAGGGCCCAAACATTATTAAGGTCATTTCTATAAAACCAGGAGGAGTTGGAGCAAGCTCTCGGTTCCACAAAATTTCACATTTTTTAACTAACGCATTGGATAAGTGGACAATATTTGAAAATAAACCAATTTTGTTTATTTTTGGTAACAAGGTGGGCCCTCAATCCTCACATAGAGGATTGAGGGCCCAACCTTTCAGCCTATAACTCGCCTTTCAAAGGTTTCACAAAGTCGTTTCAGGCTTTCACATTTCTTTTAGAACGCACACTAAATCATAGGTACATTTTTAAGAGAATATGACAAAGTGGCCCTCAATCCTCACACACACCCCATTGGAGGATATGGGGTGATGCTATTCTACTCTGCCGGCACCACACGGCTATTTCGGCCCAAACAATCCCTACCATCAACCAAAATCGAACTCAAATTTGTATTTCCCTGAGGATCAAATCCGGGACCTCCGGATCTAAATCCAGTGGGAATCGAATCACAGACTATGGAGGTGGTTTACGAGTCTTACGATTTTTTGTTATTTGTTTTAATTTAATCTATACACAGACCATGTAAAGCTTTCAATGCTATCTTCGATATTCCATGTCTTCCACGTGTAATTCTATCTGTGTGTTCAATTAATATTGTAATGAATTCGTTCTGCAACAAGCCAGTGTGACACCGAGCGGTTCAGCCGAACTAATTTCAATATTCAAACGCTTTCCGTTCCTGATCATGATTGCCACTTGATTTACTAATTAGATAACGTTTACGTCATTTGCTAGTATTACTCGTATGTTCGGATCGTTGACGCTTTTTTATCGATTCCTTCACACCTCCGTGGAAGTTCACCTAGAAACTTTTTTCTCGATTGATACTTAGCTATAGGTTTTGTTCCTAATGAATTACAAATCACAAGTCTGTCTTTAACGGCTCGTTAGCTCAGCGGTCAGAGCGCCCATATAAAACCAAAACGCAAGTCTGTCTGCTCAGTGATGACTGGGGAAACCGTGCCCAAAGTGACTCTTTAATTTATGAATGGATTTTTCAAAGACAATTTGGTCACCACATTCGAAATAAAACTGTTTTGTACAGCCAGATAAAAAAGTTACACTTTAATTTCTTCAAAAAAAAGACTGATAAATTATATAATAGTTAAGAGTTGCTGAGGATTCGGATAAATAGTTGCACCAATTGAAAAAAATAATGGTTAATTGTTTGTTTAGTACAGTCAAATATAATATTGTTATTCGTCTCTACCGCAAAAGTTCCTATCCGCTTGGACATAAAAAATAAACATAAAGCTACCAATGATACGCTTAATAGTAACGCGCTTTTTCTACGTGTTATATTAGGTCCTTACCTATGTAATTGGCGTTTTTTTTCTTACACACTATGAACTGTGTAACTACTTTGATTTAGTAGCTGTTTCAGTTTTATATTTTTATTATGAATAAGGACTATACTGTTAGGAATTTGCATGTAGTGAAATTATAATTATTTAAATGTTTAATTCAAAAAATAAAATTTAGAATTACAGACAAAAATCTTGCAAAGAGTGTTAGTTTCTAAAAATAATAATAATAAGAACCTAAAACAACAATTGAATTGAAGAAATTGCAAGTTTAGGTACAAGATAATAAAACGCCAATTTCATAGGTAAGGACCTAATATTTTAAAACTTTTTCGACTTGCTGTAAAAACGCTACAAATTTTTATAAATACCTACTCTTAGAAAAAAAAAACTAAAGTTGACGATTAGGGCAAAGTGTACAAAAATATATTTCTGACGAGTAGTCAGTTAGTGAAACTATTGGATACTGTAACATGTTAGTGATACGTAATTGAAACCCTGATAGCTATCAGATCTAACTTGCTATTAAATTGTGCACTCGCCCATACAAATTGGATCGGCCGCTATCAACTTAGTTGCATTAATAAACTGAAAGTTTGAATACAGTCTTTATTGCTTGGGATTAAGGCAGCATATTTTACTTGACTGATGGCATTACTTTGAATTGCATGATGCTTAATTACTTAAATGATTTTATCAGACTTTAATTGATAGAACTATTAACACCTTGTTAGTAAACGGTCGTGAGGAAACTTACACACATTTTTATAGTAATGCGTTAGCATAAGAATCAAATTACAGTATTTTTACTTCACGAACGCAGACCAGCAATGTTACACATAATGTGCATGTAGTAGGTGACAGGCTGGCAACTTGTCACTATTTTGGGATACTCTGTGAACCAAACAGCCAGATGAGGCTTTATATGTAACCAATTGTTACCTAAAGATCTGCTTAACTCCTTTTGGGATATTATGTAGGTATGCATATAGTACCTACATCTATACAAACAGACATAGCCATAGATATAGAAAACAGTAGATCGGCAATGCGAAAGAGAAAGAGCATACTAAATCGTATATTAGAGCAAGTTAGATAGACGAGACCATTTCACGTACACGCAAGCGGCCCAAGTCGGCCTATCAGTCACGTAGAAAAGACAGCAACTGTCAGATCCCATAACTATTTTTAACCATGCGAATAATGAATCGACCTTATTTCAATAAGCGATGATACGTTAGAATTTTTAAGTCTGGAAGTAAGACGCGACGAACAATTATTTTTGACACAATTTAGGGTAAAAATTAACTTCATTGATTAAATCAATTATTTTTGCATTTGACCATGTACCCGTCATTTTCATCCGTATTTTAATTTATAACCTCGCACTTTAAACAGAACCAAACTAAACAGAAACACACACGAACTTCTATGCTACTCGAACGAATCGCGACAAACTTCACGTAGCATGAAAAAGGGACGCACTTATGCCGTATACCGAGACAACAATAAAAGTGGCTCAGAAATATTGCAGTATTTTCGAATGCAAAGCGATTATTCCGGCAATATGGCTGGGATCCTAATCATTCATCGGCCATCCTAAAAATATGTAACAATATATCCCGGCCATACTAAAAATATTGCCGGGTGTTACATATATAGCCTGGCCGTAAATGCTAGCTGATGCTGCCAGCCACACTATTCCAGCTATACATTTTCGTGAAAATATGGCTCGTCTAGGAGCCCCTTTAAAGATTGAACATTAACACGTCTAGCCAGTCGTTCTCGTGACTGGACGCGGACAATTTGAATATGCAACAAGCTTGTTCTATGGTAATCCTTCGGGTACATGGGGTTCCTAAAAAAGGTGTAAACACAGCTCGTTTTGAACCACATTAGCAATCCGAAAATGTCTCAATAATATTTGCAATGTCGACAACACATACAAAATTATTAGGAGTAATATGTCGTGGCCCGATCGTATATTTGGCCAGATCATGAAATGCTTGGGCATATCGTCTACCTACCGATCACACAGATACGTACATTAGACTCTCCCACAAACAGTGCACTCCGCTTGGTCTTAAAAATAACCTTGACCCTACTGATCACTCCTGACCACTACCATTTTTAGATAATGGGCTACTCGACCACTGGTCGAGATTTTTATGGTCCAGTAGCATTTCATGATATGCCGCACATTTCATGATCTGGCCAATTTTACGATCGGGCCACGAAATACGACATATATTCATTCTTTTTGGCCTTTTTTTTTTGTTGACGGGGAGGTCAAATGCATTTATGCATCGTCCCTTCTGGGTGGTGCCAACCGCAGGGGATATGTGGGACTCAAGGTAAAGGCGTTCCCTCCATACCCACTAAACATCCTCCCCGGCCAGACTTCCAGTGCGCTATTGCGGGACGGCTCGGGATCTGCGTACGTGAGCGCAACTACACCGAGACCGTCCCAACGCTGCCCGTCTAGGCACTCCTTGTGCACCAAGTGGTGGCCAGCAGCCCACGGGGGCTACCGACTAACGCCAGCCCCTGTGGGCCGCTGGACGACGCCGGCCTTATAGGCAGCCTCCTCACCGACGGCTGCTCGACCTGGCGTGTCCTCCTGACGAGGACACCGGGAGCAGTCATCGGACCGCACTCGGGGGACCCCGGGCGCGGTCGTGGCCCTGAAAAGGGCCGTCTGGAACTAGCCGTGGTGGGAAAACAAAATCAACTCGACGATGGCATGTGACTTCAAATGCCAAGCGAACACACTGACATCAAAAGTCACAAAGTTTCCCCACCACGTTACCAGGGTCTACCACGAGGAGGCGTGGACCCCAACGTGGACCCCAACACATTCTTTTTGGCCTAGACTTTATGGTGGTAAAGATTTTATGGTCTCGTGAAATTGCACGTCCTTAATTTATGTTCCTAATTTAACTTATAGACAAAAACAGGAACACAATTTTTGAAATTTATTTCTTGTTAAGAAACAGACTGTTGCTGTGAGCAATATCAGGCTTAGGGTCAATAGAGATTTTGTACAGCAGGCAAGGACCTTCATGGGTTCCTCTAGTTTGTAGCATGAACTTCCTATACAAATATCTCTCGAGGAAGTCTCGCTGTCGCCTAAATACTCTACAGGGTTCCAGTCGAATGGAAGCGGTAGACCTGACTCAGGCGTGCTGTGACATAGAGAGATCAGGGTAAAGTGTAATAAAGTAGCTACTTTATTTTTTATATAATTTTGTAGGGAGGCGTGTTTGTTTTGAAATTCTAAATTAAATCATGTTGTAGGTACACACTCACAGACATATTTTATAAACATGTACAGGTCAATAGCCTTTTAGGCAGTAACGTTATCTATATACCTAATACATAAATATTAATAAATTAAGGCCTTATAATAATTTAATTTATAGAGGTTAACGTACCTACTAAACGTCGTCATGATTTTTAATGCTAATGACTTATATCACAGTATAGAAATGTAACAGTATGGAAACTAAGCCTTGTTGATAAAATAATTACCTACACACCATTGAAGCAATAGGGTTGTTCCTTCTAATGTTTTTAATATTTTTTTTTTATAAAAAAAAAGTTTTCTGTTTTGTAGTAGTCAATCAATTGTATTGAAATAACTAGCTTACAAATAAAATTTAAATAGGTAATCTCATGGCGTCAGTTAATCTCAGCAAAAGACGATAGTTCAAAATACGGGAAATAGTTTAATATTGACACACAACAACTTGTAGATCTTTAACTTGTCATCACGGTGTAACCTTTTACAAGTTTTGGCGGGAACGTACGCGAATTGCGGTTGAACGAAAACGTTTCGTGCGCTTTTCGGAGCGGGCGCGCGATAGGCACCGCAGCGTAGGTGGAGCGCGGTCGGGTTCATCAGCTGCTGTTTTCGGGTGTTTGTCACGCATTTTCGGGTTGAACCCGAAAATTTGCGTGGTACTTAGTAATTAAAAAACCATTACATAAAAATCTTGATAAAAAGTTGATAATTTCTTGCAGCTGCCATCTTGGATTTACATTTTGACAGCACTATCGACTTTAACTCCCTCGAAAACCATGAAAACGACACCCATGACGAAAAATTTGATAATTTCTTGCAGCCGCCATCTTGGATTTACATTTTGACAGCACTATCGACTTTAACTTCATCGAAAACCATGAAAACGACACCCATGACGGAAAAGTTGATAATTTCTTGCAGCCGCCATCTTGGATTTACATTTTGACAGCACTATCGACTTTAACTCCCTCGAAAACCATGAAAACGACACCCATGACGAAAAATTTGATAATTTCTTGCAGCCGCCATCTTGGATTTACACTTTTTGACAACACTATCGACTTTAACTTCATCGAAAACCATGAAAACGACACCCATGACGGAAAAGTTGATAATTTCTTGCAGCCGCCATCTTGGATTTACATTTTGACAGCACTATCGACTTTAACTCCCTCGAAAACCATGAAAACGACACCCATGACGAAAAAGTTGATAATTTCTGGCAGCCGCCATCTTGGATTTACATTTTGACAGCACAATCGGTTTCAATACCCTCAAAAACCATGAAAATGACACCGATAACGAAAAAGTTACTAATTAATTGCAGCCGCCATCTTGGAATTTAATTTTGACAGCACTATCGACATTGCTTCAACTCCCTCGAAAACCATGAAAACGACATCCATGACGAAAAAGTTGATAATCTATTGCAGCCGCCATATTAGATTCATGAATTTATTACTCAGAGATTTATTATGATCGATCACTCGAACAATTTTTTTCGAAAACAATAAATCATTCTTACCGTTCAAAATCAGCAGGAAGAAAAAACGATCACTTCGGTTTTGATGAAGCTGAGTTCAAGCAGCCGTATACTACGCAATACGCTCGAGACATTTTCAAAAAGTTCGCGTAAGTTAACTTAGACGCGGCACGCACTACTGACAGCACCGCGACAATCGCTTAGGGGGCTCGTCGATGCACACGTTTGTGTGAGTGTGCCGTTTCGAACATTTGTAGGTAGTTTCCTTACTGTTCCACATCTATATACTGTGCTTATATTTTGCGTTTTCTCACTATTACCATTCTCGGTTTTTTTTTAAATGAAATATTCACCAAAGTAACAATGAGGCCATAATTTATTTTTGTAGTTAATTTAGGAAGCAATTAAGTGAGCAAATTTATTATAACTCCCACTAAAGAAAATGATGAATGATTTTGAAATTTATGAACAAGAATAGCATTAGCTACGAATAGGTATTAGAAATATTTTAAATTTAATTTATTTTCAGACTAGGAGCAACGCACATTGCACGCGGTTCGTTGCGGAGCGGCGACCACGGCTGGCGGATTTTGTATGCGATGCGTGTAAATACAATATCGACTAATAAATCTTCACTATCTTGGTACATGTAGGTAGATAGTCTTAAGGGGAGTTATAAGTTTGATCTTTTTCTATCTGTGGAATCGTATCTGTTAATCGAATGGACCGAGTTTGATACGTTTTCTTTGTTCGAAACCTGACGTGATCGAGATGTTTTTTGTTAGTACTCATACATTTATGTATTTCGAAAGTTACTTTTTCAATTAGTAAAAGTTGAAATTTTTTGTTTCATACAATTTAGTTTGCTAATAAGCGAATAGTCTGCCATATTGGCTTTTCCTGCTATCATCATTTTCCTACCCTGCTCCCAATTTATTTGGGGTCGGTGCAGTATGCCTTGATATCGACAATACTGCTTAAGGATTTGGTATTAGATTATTACGGCTGGTCGCCTGCCTGACACCGATCCTTGGAAACGACTTTTATATTTCGACAGCTCCCAGATCACATGCTTAACGTGTCTTCCGAAGCACGAAGGACGAATGCGCAATTTGTTGCTTAACATGCGTTATCATTACTAAGAACGCACAATCGTAGGGCTATTGACCTCCTCCGCTGATCGCTTTTTTGTCATGTGGTTGACTAAACTGCATGACGTCGCGAATGGATAATAGTCTCTGCAGTGGCGTGCATTAATTTATACATTAGGTAGGCATTTAGATCGAAGTCTCTAAAACTCAATCTGAAACGCTACGCGGAAATCTTTACCTAACTAGTATAAAATAAAGTCGCACCCGCGTCCTGTACCTACCTACGCTTAAATCTTTTCTACGCAACAGATGTTAATGAAATTTTCAATACTTATAGATAGAGTGATTTAATAACAAGGTTTACATGGTATAGTACCATGCATAGTTATTACAGGTTGGTAAAAATTCTAAATTCCACGCGATCGAACTAGCGGGCAGCCGCTAGTAGAAAATAAAATCTTAAAAACAATTAAGTACTTACAACCTTACAACAATATATTTCAGGTTGTTATATGTGTAATAGTTTCATAGTTATTTGTAAATAAATAAAAATAACTACCTATCTTTAAATAAAAAAATCTTACCTATGAAATCTGGGTTTCTTACGCAGTTTTTCTAAGCAAATTGAATTATCAGAACATAGGGAACACTGCAATTTTTCCATCGTCGTAAATGCGATACAACACAACACCATAAAAACACTTTTAAGTAGATAAATATTGTAAAGAAATTTAGATTTGCACTAAAAAAGTATTTAACATTCGCGCGCTTGAGTGACATGACAGTCATAAAGATTTGGATTATAAAAAATGGCTGGCGCTGGCGTATTCATTCATTTTAAAACTATTTCCTTACTTTTATAAGTTAATCATGTCAAGGTGTGTTTTATAACAGTGAAGTAAAATAAAAATATATAAAAAGAATTTTACAGTTCAAATTAGTTAAAAAGATTTTAAGTAAATATTACGATTCAAACTACTTGCTTTGCTCTTATTCACAGAAGTGAAATAAAACCTAGCGCCACCTAGGGAGTACTGGAGAATAATCTTGCGAATACTTTTATTTAATAAAATTTATTCCTAGTATTTTATGCGACGAAAGGTTACTTAAATTTCGTAATTCATTATTTATTGATGAATGTATTTTAAAATAATCCTATATATTAATCGGCATCCTTAACAATATCTAATTGATAATCACAGTCGGTCGAGTAGGTCAGCCTACTTAATACGGCTAAATTGAGAATGTCAGTTTCCTAGTTATAATACCTGCTAGTTATAATATTTCAATCTTGTCGTTTAATACTGTCAATCGTTGTGTGTTTCTGAACAAGTAAAAAATATTGTAGTGTGTGTGATTTTTACAAGCAGATGAAACTAGTGCTTACCGCGCATATTGGCGCGTAGGTGTAGGTATGTATACGTTACACGCAGGCCGTCTGAAGCCCATAGGTTGCATTATTTTGTTGGTAGGAAGGACGTACAGTCTATAGTAGTGTATGAGTAATATATTGAGGTAGGCAGTGCTTAAATGCCTTTACTATGAGACCGCCCCTGAGTCTCTGAGCATACCTATAGACAGGCACATGGATCATTGTGTTAAAACTTACTTGAATAGCAGAGATGTAAGAGCAGCAGTGTAAAACAATGACATTATATTTAAAAATAGGGTGTAAAAGATTAAGATGAATTTAAAATCCACCACCAGAATTAGAGTCCACACTAAAGCTTTATAGTTATTATAGTCCAAAATCGTGCACTTTATAAAACACTCACTAATGTCCACAATAATCACCTTTAAAACAGTACGATAAAAGACTAAAAAACCGTTTGATAAAATTTTCTGACATATAACAATATTGGCAGTCAACAGCCGTTGCATAGCAATGCGATCGTTCTCACAACGTGTCTTCTGCCTGCCTCACCTACTTTATAGTAGAAGATCCGAACCTATATCGACCTTCACCGAGCTGATAATAGAATGAAACATATTTTATTATTAATTTAGTATATTAGAAAATATATTAAAAATGGGTTGTCTAAAAAAATCCTGGACAGACTATTTTTAATTATTTTTTGAAAAATGATTTTTTTTAAAAAATGAATAAAATATTGGAACATCAAGATAATAAGAAAATTTTGTCCTGACTGATCGTAGAAACCGTATAGAATGTGCAGGCATTGGGTTGTCTATTATTTACCTGCGCGAACTAGTGGGTTGTCAGGTATGAACACTGAACAGGTATGTCGATATCAGTTACTTTCACTCGATTGGATAATAGAAAAAAAATTATATCATCATAAGCGCACGACAAAATTTTCTTATTATCTTGATGTTGCAATATTTTATTAAAAATTATTTTTCAAAAAATAATTAAAAATAGTCTGTCCAGGATTTTTTTAGACAACCCATTTTTAATATATTTTCTAATATACTAAATTAATAATAAAATATGTTTCATTCTATTATCAGCTCGGTGAAGGTCGATTTAGGTTCGGATCTTAGACTATTAATATTATGAGTGCAGTGAAATTCTGAACCTTGGAGCTCTAGCTCCTACTCACCGATAGAAAAACAACAATAAGAAAATGTAGTGTTACTAACTACTATCTGTAAGCATTTTTGCAAATATTTGACGCCCAGTTAAGATGAAACTACCTTATATTATAGAATATTTTTTGCGTTTACAAACGCGTAATTAGTTTTTAAAACTAGAAAAAATACACTGAAAAAATCGATTTGCCCCTGAATGCAAAAATTATTCTATAATATAAGGTAGTTTCATCTTAACTGGGCGTCAAATATTTGCAAAAATATTTCTTTCGGGTCTTTTACCATGAAAGCATAAGCACCAAGCATTGACAAATTTTGACAGCATAAGCTGTGCCCTGGTGGCGTAGTGGTTAACGCAGCCGCCCGGATTGCGGAAGATGCTGAATTCGATTCCCGCCTGGGACAGGTCGATTTTTTTCAATGTATTTTTCTAGTTTTAAATACTATTTACGCGTTTGTACACCAAAAAAATATTCCATAATTAATTTTTAGTGTTATTTTGTTGGCAGTGAAGCCTTCTCCTTGACGTCGTCTCGATATGTTTTCAAAAGGCGAAGTTCTTTGTGGTATTTGACCCTGTAAAGTGAAAATCCACTAGAAATTTTCTAGACGAGTCTTTCAGTTCCGCGGCGTTGTAGAGGTATTCGCACTCTCGTCCGATGAGTCCCTATGGGACAAAAGTATAAGTACTTAATATTATGTTAACTAGCTTCTGCCTGCGACTTCGTATGTCGAATCTATAAATTATAGCCTATTCGTTATTCTGATGCTATGTTATTGTAAAATTTCATTAAAATAAATTCAGTAGTTTTATTAAAATAAAATTCAATAGTTTTTGCGTGAATGAGTAACAAACATTCATACAAACTTTCCCGTTTATAATATTAGTAAGGATGATCGTTATGGTCGCTGGACGTTTCTAGTACCCTTTATATTTCACTAGTACTTGTGTAAATGTGTTCTCATTTTAGTACTGTAATAGAGATGTAATTTTGAAGGAAAAAGGAACCAAGAATCGACTGTTCGAGAATAAGTTGTAGGTATTCGGTTTTATTAAAACCAATTTGTATTCGAGAGAGATCATAATTGTTTGACATGAATGCTTTCACTTAAAACTTCCATAAGACATTTTTCGCTAGGATGGAAGAATAATTACGTTAAGTCCATAACAGCTTATGTCATTAGGTATAACTAATCGGAACTTGTTTTCACAAAAACTAACTACGAACTAGGTGTAAGACTATTATGTATCACACTATACTGTAGATGGCTGCCGTAAGTGAATTATTCATGGCCGCCTCACGCGTAGTCTCCGCATGACGCCGGGAAAGCTCAGATGAATACATTTAAATAGTAAGCGCGACAACTGGATTTACTATGGTATAATGTTCGTACATAACTCCCATTACTTACGGGTATAACTCGTCTAGTTATAAATATCGCGCGTTCGGACATGGTTTAGTGCGCTGAGCGCCGTAACTCTTGCAGTACAAAAGGGTTTGTTAGTTGAAGTTATGAAGGACGGCGTGTTTGCCCACGCTCGCCATAGGCTCACTGGTCCAATAGATCTAGTAATGCTGGTACTTTGCAGATATTATGTTTTACGGTGTTTGCTCTTTGCTCTTTTGAGTTATATTTTACATTGGTCGCGTATGAACAATTGTGTAAATGGGTGTGTTTCGTGGTGAATATTGACTATTGCTGTTTGGTGACTATAGACTTTGCGGCGTTGCCGAAGATGTTTAAGAAGGCCCCCTTAAAATTCTCTTCTTGATACTTCATTCATGCCGGTAGTGCAAACTTCCCTAAGAGATTTCTAGACTCAAGGAGGTTCAGTTTGGAAGAAAGCGGCAGACCTAATCGTGTACCTAGGTGCATTAGGGCTCGCCTCTTATTTACGTAGAGTTTGTATAGATGATTTTTACGATGATCTTATCACTACTTATTATAAGGTAGACATTCCAATAACTTCTCAGTAAAAAAAACACTGTTATTAGAATACTGAAATAAAAATATTAATAGAAAAAAAAACTTATGTAATTGATTTATTCGACATTGATTCGACAAACATGCGATAATAATTTTGGCAATTGTAGGATTAGATTTAATGAATTCGTATGTTGCCTTCTCGTCTAGTAGGAGAAGACCATAAGGCTCATATAACTGTGTTCTTCTTCTAGTGCCTCTTCAATCCTGAAGGTTGGCCGTCAGCTTCTTGTATTCCTCTCTGTTCTCATATAACTGTAGGTTTCTTAATAATTGTCCTTACAATTATTCGCACAAAACACATTTAATATTGGCGCCAAAAAAACGAAAGAGATTCGAAAACCCTTTGAACTTCGACTAATGCAGTAACACGTCAACAGGTCGTGAAGGTCCTGGCTGGATGAGGATGTGGAGTAATTAATGTCAGTGGAGCGCTTTGATCCGCGGATGGACTGTACTGAACGCATGATGAGAGGACTACATGCCTTTGTCAACTGTAGGGTTAAGACGTAAGCGGGAGCGGTTTAATCGTCAAATGTAATGATACAGGTTTTATTTTAGGTTTTAATTGGTTGTAAAATGGCTGAACAGAGAGAAAATGATGTTGTATGATGCTTTGAAACCATTGCGAAATTGTCGGTGGAGTTTCCGATTCTTCTCCGTCTCAGCAGTTGATCCCGAAACGGTGGTACGGCTTTTGACGGTTTAAAAGTACTTAGCAAAGTCCATTTAAATAAAGAAGCTTTTTATTTGTATAAAAATCGTAGTGCTCCGTTATTATGGACAATAATTTTAGCTATTTATTTTATTTTTGTTCAAGGTTTCCAATAAATACAGGAAAACTTAAGAACTTAACTTAATTGGGTACTTCTAAATTATCGGTTTGTTTTATAATTTGTTCCAATTGACTCTTTAACATCAATTATAAATCAATAAAGGTACCCACTTATTTGTTTATCGGTTTCAATGATTATTGCGGTGACAATCTTTATTGGATTTCTACACGCAATAGTAAACGGTTTCCTTCATAAAGTACCAGTATCATGACTTGATACTTGCAGTTAAACACTTTATAATCGGAGCTGTAAATTGAAGGTCCTTTAAATTACTATTATTTTATGATGTTTGACCTTAATATAAAATGCTATTTTCTCATCGCAAAATGACACGTTCTTCACACTGGCTCTTCGATTTCAGTAATCAGCGAGGAAGAAAACACATATACCTACTTAATCCTAAAAACGTGTGTGTTTAGTGCATAGGCATAGTAGCTGTTATCAGAGTGTGTGCGATATTTCTTCCAAGGAAAAGGCAATAGTTATGAGATATCGAAAGAATTGAGCGCGTGAGTTGGTAATACAGATTTTATTTTTGTTGTTATTCAAAGATGCAGTTATTATGGGTAGATTCCGCATAATCTGCTGATCATTAACATGCACGATCATTGTCATCTTTAGGAACTGATTTTGTGTCTAGTGAAGAGTGATGTCTGTTCTTGCAAATGCGGCAGGTGGTTGATTGTGCCAATAATAAATTGAGTTACCGAGACTGTTAAAACATAGACTATTGGTTTGAGCAAACATACAACGTATATGGACATTTTCTTTAGTAAACTTTTATATTTGAATCCAAGATAATAAATAATAATATATTTCCACGCTCACACCAATTATCTACTCCAAAGAAAGTATCAGAACTTGTGCTATGGATAGGTACTATATAACGGACATTTTTAATATACATAATAACTTAGGATTTTATAAATTAGCTTAAGTGTATAAACAACCATGTCTCGCAAACAAATATTCGTGTTCGTCACACAAATATTTGCCACTCCACCGCGATGGCGTCAAAATAAGAGTCACACACACCGCTTACGAATTGGGACACACGCAAATGCCAAATGAAACTTGTGGAATTTATATGAGCTGAGTGCGGGCACGTGTTTTGTGCTCAACACGCCCTTCCTTGACGATGCACATGCGAGGGCGAACTGAAACTAATTTAGAATGCCAGTTAGCTCTTAGCGTTGTGACTAAAGTTTGAAACTTAATACAATAGACTGCGCTTTTTTTAATTTTTTCGAACTTTGCAATTCTAGTTGACCCAATTTCTGAGATTTCTGGTATTAGAAGTACCTATACAAAAGATTATAATGTATCCAATAATACAAATAAATAACGGAACATTAAAAGGTGTCGCTTATTGCCATGCTTGATTTTACAATTTGGATTAATTCCTCGCCATGAGGATTTCTAGTCGCCAAGCATCTCCCAGGAGAAAGTCACCTGAGGGTGCCTCTAAAGGATCGGGCGTCGTGTGCCGCAGGTAGTACCGTGGAGGAATTGGAGAGAAGCGCCCGTACACCTACATGCTTGTCCCGGGTATAGCGCGACGAGAGTAGTTCAATAAGAACCAAATGTATAGGATTGACTTAAGGATCACGTGGCCAGTCGTCATATAGATCTACGTAAGTTGGCAGCTCCAGCTAGACGCTATAGATAACCAAGCAATATGGCCTATGATGACGAATTTCGATATCGTTTCGTAATGTAAGGATTGCTACTTGTCTAATCCACCTTATCTTCGCAACCTTTTTCGACAAGTATGTTTTGAAGCAAAAGGATGATTAATGCCTGAGTGTGTAGTGTTATTATGCGATGGACGTGTTGGAAGAAGCGCATTATCAAGCTAGTAATGGGATGGTCAAACAGGACGTTTCTAGTCCCTGGTTGTGGCGGCTGATATTCCTGATCGGAACCTAGTTCGTAGACGCTCTAGCAATTAGTTTAGTTGGTGTTGTGGAAAGCCATGTCAAAAAGCCTCTAAGACCATATAGTAATAAGACGAATTCTATTAAGGAGTTCTTGAGAAAGATTCTCTCCTGCAAGAAGGCAATCTTTCTGCCTCGTTACAGTTGGAAGATACGCTACCTAATAAAATTATCATTGCATACAAACGCTCAAAAAAATATAATGTATCTACAAACGTTGGAATTTAATATAAACATGGAATGAGCGCCGTGTCCATGGTTACAAAACGTAATCTACGCCATCTTATCGTAATAATCTAACCTTGAAACGAATACGGAAATGTGAGAACGTACTTACATTAAAAATCTTATATACACGCGTGTACCTACTTTACTGATCATATCACTGATAAACTGAACTCTGTTGGTAATGCTTAAAGTCGTATTTATCTTGGGTTCACTTGTTGCTGGTCATTTTTAAGTGCAAATTTTCTTGCCTTATTCGTGTGGTCGGACTGTGTATTTACTCCTAATACTGTAAATTGTGAATATTTATGATGGCGCTTTAATAATTCATTGTCTAAGTTAATTTATAGAATTCTTGGTAGTAATTTCCAATTTGCACCTTGGAATATAAATTCGCTACGGAGCGCGTACAGTCGGACGGATCATGTTTTGTACAATATAATTTTGGTTTTTATTCGCGCCCTCGCGGCTAGTTTTTAGTACATTACTGTTAAATTTAATTTTAATAAACAAACAGATTTGATAAGAAGTAGATATTTTATTTTTGCAAATGGTAGGTAATAATTTTCCTCAAATTTTGTACGTTTTGTAATCCACACAGCGTTATAACAAAAAAAAAATGCAAATTAAATAATATTGGTTGATGAGATTATATATACTTCTTCTTCTTCTAGTGCCTCTTCAATCCTGAAGGTTGGCCGTCAGCTTCTGGTATTCTTCTCTGTTAGTCGCAAGCCGAAACAGTTGTTCAACAGAGGGAATGCCGGTCCACTCCCTAATGTTTATATATACAATAAAGCTATATTCTATTCTATTCTACCAAATTTACAGGTTAAGCTACATTTTACAAGGGAAAACTTATTTTTAAAAGAGATATTTAACATTCAATCCAAAACATGAATAAGAAACGTTAACTAGTCTATAGTCAGTACCTAGTGAACGTCTTAATTTTCATAGAGTTATTTTCCTGCCTTCCACTAGAATAGGCGTCGGCCAGAATGAAGGAGATCCATTGTATAAAAATTTTTAAACTAAAAATGAGTCTGTAAGTACAAAGATCGAATTCTTGCGCATTCCGCCAAAGACGTGCTACCTTTTTTGGCCTGTTTCTAGTTTATACTTGTACAATCGACGTAAAGTTAATTATACACTGTCTATACCTACACAGTCACATACAATGCATTATTTCATTTACTCCCAATCCCACGGTTATAATTATTTGGTAATTTATAGTTTTATTTATTTTGAATCCGATGGTGTAATTTTTGTAAACAAATACGAAACAGCGGGGATCCGGGGCACAAGCATTGTTTACAGAATAGGAAGTCACAGACTTAATTATAATGTCTTGTTTTGGTTATGAGATACTTTATTTATTAGTTTATTATTTAGACAGTGGCGCCACGGTTTTATTAACTAACTTTTAGTTTTTATTCTTATTACGTTATTCTAATATTGTTTTGATTTTTATGATCCTATAAGTAGTTACATTTTTTATGATAGAACAAAATTTCATGCGTCCGTTCCTACTGTGTGTATGATTAATTTCTAGCGATTTAATAGAGATAACAGTTTACTAAACAGTTAACTTATGAAAGCATACCTATAGTTAGTATTCTTTTTCTCGGGCAGGTCGATTTTTTCAGTGTATGTTTTCTAGTATTAAAAATATTTACGCGTTTGTTAACACAAAAATTATTCCATAATGTAAGGTAGTTTCATCTACTAGGCGTCAAATCTTTGCAAAAATAATTCGTTCGGATCTTAGAAGTGCAAATTTCTAAGAATTGATGAAACAATGTTTACCTTAAAAACATAAGCACCAAGCACTCACAAATTTCGACAGCGAAAGCAGTACCTCGGTGGCGTAGTGGTTAACGCAGCCGCCCGGATTGCGGAAGATGCTGGGTTCGTTTCCCGCCTGAGGCAGGTCGATTTTTTTCAGTGTTTTTCTAGTATTCTTTCTTCTTCGTTATTTTACTGAGGGCTCTCAGCAATTGTCGTGTTTTATTTGTCATCATAAGTTTTTATATACTTTGTTGGCAGACAGGCATAGAGACTACCTGGTGGGAAGTAGACACTGTAGAAGCAACACTGATGTGAACTCGCGCGTTGCCAACCTTAGTCCCCTTCCCCACCCCGTGGAGCTCTGGCAAGGCTGAGGTGGAAGTAGTGCCATATGAGACCCGAATTCACCCCAACCATAGGGATTTTTGGACAAAAAAGTTTATCCCCGTATAGGGAGTTTTGAAAATTTTCTTTGTAGATCAATGACACATCCGGGGCCCCAATCCTCGCGGACCCGTGGCAATTTGACAGCCATGCCACCGTATAGTTACGCCACTGGGTGGAAGTATAGTACTCCAGGTTTGGCGCTCAAGATGCCAGCAGCTAGCCTGCTCTACCTTGCCTCGACTTGTTTGGCTATGAATGTTGTCCGGCGTTCATACAGGTATGATACTATTGTTTTGGGGTACGTAACCTCGGGACCACGAGAATCTTATTACCATATCAAGTTATTTATAATTTTAGTTAGTTTTTTCTACGTTTGATGTTTATATGTGTCGTCACCAATTATAATTATAATTAGCGCCACATCACGAAATGCCCGGGTATATTATAAAACGAAGCAAATTAGATCGAAGGCCAATCGTTGAAGTGGGTAAATGGAGATCTGTCTAAACCTACCAATCACAGAGATATCTAGATGCACAAGACATTACTCTCCCACAAAACAGTTTACCGTTTAGTTAAATTTCATTTCTATCGCATATAAAATGACATTGAAACAGAGAAAAAAAATTTTTTTTCTCTGTACATGATATTTATTTGAAGACATTGCGTACGTAAGCCGTAGATAAAGCTCACAAGCTGCTTACCCAATATAGAATTTCGCGAACGTTATTTCGTTACATAAGCTCAACAATTCCTGCTATATACGAAGCCCATTCGCAATACAAACAAAGTATAATTCAGCGAGCTCGTTACGTGCAAAGCGTCAAGTCGTAATTTTCAATTTGTGTCTACCTCCCCCATAAATATGAGGTTCATACATCAGCTGGCTGATTCAGGACGCGCTCAGCTAGATAGTGCGACATAAAATAGAATTAAGGTATTTTGTTGGGCCTAGTCCCCTAAGGGTCTTTCGTCTAATTGTAATCTTACTTTGGTATATGGTTTAATAATAATTAATGAAGAAGCGAAACTGCGTGATATGTTTTGGTGTGGTATTGTATAACGTTTTTAACGTAGTTGTCTGTTTAACGTAAAAATCTTTTAATACTAGAAAAAATGCACTGAAAAAAATTTACTTGCCTCAGGCGGGAATCGAACCCGCATCTTTCGCAAATTATATACATAAATGTTTATTAATTTAAGTTTATTGCATAAATGTTTACCATAAAAACATAAGCATCAAGCACTGTAAAATTTCGACAGCGAAAGCAGTGTCTCGGTGGTGTAATGGTCAATGCAGCCGCCCGGATTGCGGAAGATGCGGGTGCGATTCCCGCCTGAAGCAAGTCGATTTTTTCAGTGCATATTTTCTAGTATTAAAAATAGTTTTGTATTATCAGAATTTCAGCAATAGTTACCTTTAGATATTGAAAGATATTTTTCATTATTTAAACAAGATTGCGAATTAGAAACACTTACGTATTGGAGGTATTTTCTCTTGCTACGATCATCACATATTTGTTCTATATCATCTACCACTTCTTATCATAGTCCTTTTTATTTTGATTATTAAAATTAATATTTTTCTATTTAATTTTTCTCTTACTTTTTGAAATTCAAGACTAATGCAGAAAATGCAATCATTTCCAACAAATTTAAACGAAAAAACAGGACAAAAACTATGTCTAGAGATTCTTACAGCGTTTTTAGAGTTCCGTACCCAAAGGGTAAAAGAGGACCCTATTAGGTACTAAAACTCCGCTGTCCGTCCGTCCTTCTGTCACCAGGCTATATCTCATGAACCGTGATAGTTAGACAGTTGAAATTTAATACAGCAAATAGAATAAACTAAATATTTTTGCTTGTTTTTGCTTGATTTTGATAACAGCATCAGGTAGACGCCTGAAATATTCACAGTATATTTAGTCACTTTAAAAATAAATAATTGAATTAAAATAAAACAAACATTTAAGGGCGGCACCCATATAACAAACGTGATTTTTTTTGCCGTTTTTTAAAAATAATGATAATGAATCCTTCGTTCGCGAGTCCGACTCTACTTGGACGGTTTTTTAAAATTAGTCTTAGAGAAATACTTTTAATTTTCCTCTATTTTAGCAGCTAAAAGTGCACCGCGACGGGACTTTAACCCCCTAGGATAATGTTCAAACTTCAAGCTCCATGTAATCAGGCATGCTTGTAACACGGTGTCCATATTTCAGCGGAAACTTGTACTAGAAAATATCTAACAGATGTGGCTTCCTAGACTCCAGCTGGTGACATTAAAAACTTTTCTTATTAAGTAGTCAAGTGTTCTATAGGTGCCTAGTACAGTTTAAGACACTTAAGTTTAATTAAAGTTCTCCCTGAAGCGCAGCGCAATTACTCGGCCCGTGTAAATGCAAATAGGTTGGGAACCTCCCTTTATTTATACTGCCCGCTGAATGGACGTGTTCGCAGTCCTGTATCCCTGAGACAGAAGTCTTGTTTATTACCTGATATATAGCTCTCCATCCTATTTTAATGTTATTTTGATAGCGCCGGGAAATCGATTTGAAACGGAGAAATAAAGGAATACTTAAAAATTCCGAGACTATTTCACATTTATCACAAATTTACAAAAAATCTCTAAAAGTACTTTCTCCTGCTCCAAAAAGTTAAGCTACCAAGTGCGCGGTGGCTAGGTACTCGGATGGGTGACCGTAAATATTTCATCAGTGCTCCGGAACGTGCGTATAAAACGTGGGTCCGGCTGATGTCGAAAGATAAGTTAGATACCAGAAAGGGCGACTTGAAATACTCTGACACCAGGCTATTCCCAAGGAGGGTCGGTGTTAGACAAGCGACCAGCTGTCAAATTCAATGCCAAAAGCTTATGATAGGAAGACATATTGCACCGACCCCCAATAAAATGGGACCAGGGTAGTAGTAGTGAGAAGACTTTCTTCTGTTCCACTACGAGACTGATCATCACCTATCTACCAACCATTCATTAAGACTAATCAATTAATGAACCCAAACACACCTTTCCTGTTATTTTCTGAGGGGTTCGGTCTAATGCCAAGGCTTGGGTCAAGGTGATTTTGAAGCAGAAGCATTAATTATCATAAAAGTTACAGCATACGCAATTTTTAAAATTTCTCAATTTTTTCAATTCAATAGTTTTGATCATAAAAATATTAACTTTGGTTTGTGGTGCTGCTTGGTGCAACATCACAGAACAGATAAAAGTGGTTAGAAGTCGTATCAAGCGATGTTAATACTAGAGCCAGTGTCGCCACATGCGACATAATATTTTTTCAATTTAACAGTATATTTGTTCTTACCGGTGAAAAGAAATGTCTCCATTAGTAAGATTATGAGTCTTACTTTGCTTCCTGCCAGTTAAAATAGCCCAAGACGGTGTTGTAGATTTATTTTTTAAATATTTTTCCTCATCGAAAAGAATCGAATACGACTTCTAACCTCTTTTATTTGTTCTGTGTGTAACATGGTGTCGGAGCCATCAGAAAAATGCTGACTTTTTCTGAGTCATATGCTGATGCTCATGGGTTGTTGTACAACTAAGGCGAGGCTTGCCCATGGGTGGTTTCCGTGGTGCATATTGGCATAATTTGTTTCGCTATACATGTTGAAGCCGTATTTTTAGCCTGTCTCTTTTGTAAACCTGCAACGGCAACCTTATATTTATGTCAACCTTTTATACTTAAAATATAGCCACTAAAGTATCTGCCTCAGTTGGACAGTTCGCAAACTTCCCAGTAATTTACTGCGGACATTGTCGCAAAGTTTTACCGCAACACGCGATTTGGGAAACTTTGAGTTTTGGAATTTCTGAAACTTGCCCAACGAAGACTTTAGTTTAATGGTCGTTTTAAATGACAATCTGTGTTGCTTTCAACTATTGCATAGGCGTCGTGATTAATAGAATAAAAGTATTTTACCATGAGTGCGCTAAAAGTTGAGTTAAAACTAAAGTGACCACTTATATTTTTCGTCAGTGTGGGACGTTATTTTAATTGCATTTAATTCACGAATAATAAGGAAGTTAAATGAATTTATAAATGTAACGTCTTTAGACACTTTTTTATAGGAGACTGACCGTTTTTGTATGGAAACTGTACTAAGGAAACTGCCCAACATTGTCTCATGGTGTACAATGTTCCTTAGACTAATACTAGTATGTTACACAAAGCACTTAAAATCTATGCAAGGAGTCCTATTTAGAAAAAAACATATTTTGTAGGGTTTTTTAATGACTAAAAATCGTCAACTGTTGATGTAGTTTATTTTTAAAATAAAAACGGCATTTATTTCAATATTACTAAAATCACATTTTTTCTAAAAACAGCATCAAAATCGGTCGGTAAATCTAAATTTTCTTTCCTTTTCTATTTATAATGGGCACTAAAGATCCATTAACTAGCCACATTTATAAACTCTATATTGGCTAATATTAATTTTTTACTTTTACGTTTCCAGTTATTGCATAAATATCGTTGGTCTTCGTATATTTCAAAAACACGTCAACGCTTTCAATTTCAGCAAAAACCACCAAGAACGCATCAACCCAATTGTCCAATGATCGACATTTAATGTACCTGGCACCTTTTTATTGCGCATGCGCAAATTGACGTGATCTGAAAACCTATGGGCAATTTGCACTTCCAAGTAATTGTTGCAATTGTTTATTTATAAACAGGGTAACCATGCGTTTTTTTTTTATTACGGACTAAGTTATTTTCAATACTGGAAAAAGTAAGACTTAGATAATGTAGGTAAGTTTTATAAAATTCAATATGATATATTTTTATTTAATTTTACAATAACTTCTATCTCTTATTTTTGACCTTGGGATTATATCTGGAATGGAACTTACACCACGCTGTTGCTGGGATTGAAGTCTGAATATTTAACCTTCTAATTAAGCAGTAGGATATTGAGAATGTATGTATGTAATTATCATTTATTTAAGTAGTTAAATAAATAGCTGCTACGTAAAAAAACTCCAGTGTAGGTCTTCAAGAATTTATTTAATGCAAATGTTCGTATCATAAGTATATTCTGGTTTATATATTCCAATTACTATATTAGGTATCTACTATATCTTTATTCCCCTTCTTTCTATATTACCTATATCTTTATTTACATTCCCTAACAGCTCATATAATGTCCCCACCGAGGGGCTCGAGCCTACCCCACATTAGGGGCGATTAGGCTTAGGCAACCACGCTGGCCAAGCGCGGGTTGGTCGACTTCACACACAACCTAAGATTTTCTTCATAGGTGTGTGCAGGTTTCCTCACGATGTTTTCCTTCACCGTTGACTAAAGGTACAATTGAATTCAAAAATTTTGAACATTGGTACATGGCGGGGTTCGCACTGGTGCCTCCCGGGTGGGTGAAAACACCACCGACGCTTCCTACAAGAATTTATTTTATGCAAATCTTCGTATCATAAATTCAGTTTAATATATTCCAATTAAGTCTTACAAAATTTAATAACTAGGTATATTAGGCATCTATTATATCTTTATTCAAATTTATTTTGGGATCGGTCTTGCTATAGCTTTGGGTTTTGGCATTTAATTTTTACATCTGGCGGCCTGCCTAACACCAACCCTTGGGAACGCCTGCTATTCTTCGACAGCAGGAGGGACCACCAGCTTATCGTGCCTTCCGAAGCCGATCCGAGTAACGACCGAATATTTGGTAAAAAACGCAACTACTTTAGTAGCGTTAAGAGCTCAATTTGTATAGGAAACGCGAACAGCGCCCCTAGCGGAGAGAAGCGCAAATCATGTTTCCCATACAAATTGAGCTCTTAACGCAACTACAATCGGTGCGTTTTGTATACTAAAAAACTTATACTACGGGTACAGAACATCTCTTATATCTATGTTCTGTGGTTTTGGTAATCGTTACCCTATTTATTTACAAATAGGTAAGGAGAAGATCCTATTTATCTATTTGTAAAATAAATAATGGTTACCCTGTACACAAATGATTTGTAACCGCACGCGCAGAAATTTAAGTGTGTCGCGTTGATCGATTGGTGTAATGGTCGGGGGAAGTGTTGCCAGTTTTTAACGATAGTCCTTTAAAGGTAAAACTGGTGGTCTTTTGGTAATGAGAATAACCTTGGCGTTTTTGTTGCTGTAATTTATTATGGCTATTTTTAATCACATGAGCGTATGTTGTAATTTGTCTTCGGGAAATTTACGATGAAGTTCATATGAAAATTGAAAGTTTTATATATAAAGAATATTTTCAATAACATTAATTGCAAATGAAGCAACCAAAATAAGCTTTCCTTTTTTCAGCAAGCAGTTTCTTAAAATATTTGCTATAAACGAGTTGATTTATTTTTACTTAACTGAGTGGTGTAAATCTCTCCTAAAGTGGTGATAAGACCGAATCTTAAGCGAATTTTACCGGGAACCGTAATTCACTGAGTGTCTGTTCTAAATTCTTCGTAACTTTCTATTAAACTATGAATTATCATTAAAGACAGATATTATAATTAAATCCTGCAAACCCATTTCTATGTAAAACGTTTAGAAATGAATTCGAAATACTTTTGTAAAATTTCGATCTTATAACGATATAGCAGGGCGAGCATGTCTCAGTACGATTTTATGACAATATCATTACTAGGCAATTCTTTTTTCTAAAGAATTTAAAATTACTTAATAAGGTACAATTTACTAAATATATACCATTTCATGTCTATATACAATATTTGTGAATGTTATTGAAATCCGTCCTTAGCAGTATCTAGCTAAACCTCTAGCTAAACCGTTTAGCCTGCCTGGCGGGTTCAATTTAAGGACAAAGGCTTGGAAAGATTAATAAAGTGGGTTCAAAGACCTCAAGGTTGGGAGCGGAGTGATCAAAAAGCAGTACTTTAACTTTACGCCGGCAATCCATAACACTCGAGATATCGCCTCTGTGCTGCCTTTAGATTACTGGGTATGCAAGTTGCGTAAGTATTTTATTTGTTTTTAGTCCCCGTACGACATGTTATCATAACATAATATCCAACGTGTCCCAAAATAAACTCCGAACCAGGTAAGAACTACTCATAGCTACTCGAGAAAAAATAAGAAAACTAATCTGCATTTATTAATTACAAGAAAAAAATTAAATTCTTCGAAAATTGACACCAAGATATTTTCAACTTTACAACGGATTTTTATTTATCGTTGAATTTTGGGACAAGTATATTTTTTCTTTTTTAAGTTATCGAGGAGGATTTCCCCTCAAGTCAACTGATGTTAAGCGGTGGGTAAGGTAGATGGTGGAATTTACCAAGGGATCAGCTGTTTTCAACAACTGTCGGTAGGTATACAAATGCATAAAGACAACTTCATGGTAAGCGTACACCATAGCATATAGAAGCTTGAAAACCACTATTACACTAGCTTCCATAATCTTATGAAAATACATCGCCCTAACAACAGTGTTAACATCATTAATATACTTAACTCCATCAAAAGAATTATACAAGAAATCACAAATATTAAACAATAAACAACTTCACACATACTAACTTGTGCCGTGCCCATAGCCTAAGAAATAACATTAAGCTTAAGCTTATGAAACCGCGCACTAACTATGGTAAGAAAACGATATTGTTTGAGTTACAGTTGTACAATAGTTTTCTAAATGAAATTAAAGAATGTGAGAACATACGAGTATATAAAGAAAAAGTTATGTCTGGAAACTGTGTATTATTAGTACATAACTTGTCTTAGGGTATGTATAGTGGGGACTTCTGATTGGCCTCAGTTACTAGTTATATGTATATTCAGTAGATAAGCTGTTGGTCTTCCTCAGAGATAAATAAATAAATATACCTAATACAGAGCAAATCATAAAATTTCTATTTTCAATTTAATGTTCTCATCTATCCCATATTTATCTCATTGTAAGTGAACTATTTTTAAATTTTTATGAGAAAAAACTAATAGTGTTCCAAAATAAAAATAAACTAACCGTAAAACAGCCCGTGATTGCGGGTAGCAGTAATTAAAACACCCGTTTGGTCAATACGACCAAGAACGGAGACCAATCTTCTTGTGTATACTATTTTTTCTGCTAATTCTGTTATCTGTACCTATCTCCTAATAGGTACAAGATAATGAAGTATCATATTAATATTGGAAATTGTGAAAAAAGCTGCAAATTAAAACTTTCACTTCTTTTGCTCTCAGTGACATATAATAAGCAAAAGTAACAAAATACAATCAATAAAACCATAGTAAAATAATAGAGAATATAAAATAGTATATTATGTATGTTGCCAGCTTAGCATAGTCAACAAATATATATCAATAAAAGCATATATAATCCATGATCGTATCATTTATGAATAAATAAATGACTAGTTTATATAAAGAAGAGATAAACATACTGACTTGCCAAAGTATACCGTAGTACCAAATAAGCAAGTTACTCGCCCTTACTTTTCCAGTGCTCGACGCTTTAGAACGCTCCCGAACAGTTCCTCTGATCTCTGTCTCGTATATCAATTCGCGCATCACGCATTAATGCCTATATGAAAAATATAGAATGCAACCACAGTAAATACGTCGAGTTGGTAAACGCATCAAAGCGATCTGTGACGTCAATTAGCAATGTACCAACATAAATGCGAGGCAGGCATTTGAGTTATAGGTTTATGTTGAGGATCACCTAAGCTATTGAATGAGTAATGATCAGGATACGCATGTATATGATGAAATGAAATGTTTCAATCAACAACAACGAAGAATCGCATAAAAACTTGACAATGGAAATAAATAATGGAAATCAAATTGTCCACAGCTTGGCACATGGGATTAATCGTTGGAATTTTGAACGCCACTGATTTTTTACTGCAAATTCAATTTTCTAGGAAAGTAGTATGAAATTACGACAGCAACGCGTGGCTGGACCAGCTAGTGTACTATTATATATTTCAATATTGAAAAGAATATTATGTATGACACTGACATAATAGGTAGATACTGAAAAAAAAACATAGCGATCGTCGTGTCAAATGTTAAAATTGACCAATTAAAAAATAATAATAAATGAACATAAATGATTAAGCTAGCTACATTCATACAAATTATTCATTAAAATTAATATTTTTAAAATTATGAGACTTTTTTAAAAAGTGGGGCATCTATCCCGGTCTTATAGATATAAAAAATTCAACGACTTTTAACGAATTATGCATTATTCTGCGTACTATAAAATCCTTACGTTCTAAAAGATTTTAAACAAAATAAGAATACCAAATGAAAGATTTAATTTTCATAAGAGATTAGGTACCTACCTGTTTGAAAATGCAACAGACACGTAGTTAGTGCGTTTCTTTTGAAATTATTGTACTCGACACTGTTTTGTTTCAAAAAGATTAAAATCTTTGTTATCCTTTTTGCTTTGTTACTTCGGCATGTTTTCGAAAATTAAAATACTTAACATCTTGCATCACCAAGTGCAAGGGTTCAGAACTTGAATTCCGTCCAACCTCAGAACGTATGATTTTAAAACGAGTTTTACTGTCGGACACATTCACTTTGAATTTCATATTACTAAGTTATGTATTTTACAGAATATCTACAGTCTAAACTTACGTCGCACTATCGTACTTGTTACTAAATACTGACCACATTTACTCAATAGAGGACAGCGATAAGATAGCGGTCACAAGTCCAGGCACTGCTTCTGGCCTACCTCTCTGCAACGCGATGGTCTCAGCACCCGCACGGTGAATCGATGCAAAGAGCTTTCGTCTCATCATACATACATACGATCATGATCTTAGTCCCAACAGGGGTACAGCAGAGCCTTAGGTAACAATTTCGTTACATACATCTGGCAGTACGAGCCATGCAGTACCTCCAAATAGTGGTAAAATCCCTTTACAAATAGAATAGAAAGTATTAGTAACATTTCTAAATACATATTTTTATTGATATTTGCACGCTCACACCAATTATCTAGCCTAAATTATTTATTTCATTAGGAACTTGTGTTATGGATACTAGATAACAGACCTTTTTATACACGTAATAATTTTAAATATTTTTTAAATAAATATAAACAATATTATGATCGTGTAAGAAGCATGTTTGAAAATTTTCTTGTCATTACTTAGTAGAGACACGCCTTTCTCATAAAGGGATTGACAGAGCTAATTTCTTCGTCATTTATTAAAAAACTTAAATATTTCTTTCATTTCATTTCCTCTCATCACAGTAGGTATTCATACATCATAAACATATCAAATACGACACAATTTGACGCCGTCGTGGTGGAGTGGTCAGTATAGCTGCCTACACGTCAAGCGGTCCAGGTTCGAATCCTGGTAGCGGCAAATATTTGTGTGATGAACACGAATATTTGTTTGCGAGTCATGGTTGTTTATATATTTATTTAAGATTATTTATAAAAATATCTAAAAAAAATATATTATGTATATAAAAAAAATGTCCGTTATCTAGTATCCGTAACACAAGTTCTTAATGATACTTACTTCGGGCTAGATAATTGGTGTGAGCGTGAAAATATATTTATATTAATTTACACCAGACAAGTCAGAATTATTTCTGAGTGGTTGTAGCATTTTGCTGAAAATATATTTTGATACATGGAGCAATGAGAAACTTCCAATTATAAAAATAGTCCTTTTTTGTTTCACAATGTGCTGCTTCAATTTGAGGTTTCGATTCAATCGGTTGGCAAATTGAACGCCCAGATTTACTATCGCCGCATGTATGCAGGCGGTTGCCGTAGTATTTTTAATTATTTGATCAGACCACTCTGATAAATCTTTTGCAGTTGCCCGAGCAGTGTTGCCAGTAATTAGTTTATTTTGATTCATACGCGCTTTTGAAGCAATTAGTTCATGAACTTTAATGCGAACATATTGCTTATTGTCGCTATCTAAATATTATTCAGTAACTGCATTCCAAATGCTGCATTCTCGACCTGCCCCTGGCGGGAATTGAACCCAGCATTCACCGCAATCCGGGCGACTGCGTTAACCACTACGCTACTGGGGCACTGCTTTTGCTGTCGATTGTCAGTGCCCATTGCTTATGTTTTTATAGTAAACATTGTTTCATGAAATCTTTGAAATTTACACTTCTAAGATCCGAACGAAATATTTTTGCAAATATTTAACGGCCAGTTAAGATGAAACTACCTTAAACATATTATGGAATTATTATTGCGTGTTAAAAACTCGACCTGCCCCAGGCGGGAATAGCATTATGTGGTTTAGGTAAGTATATATTTATTTTGTACCTAAATAGATAAGATTTTGTAACCCGAAGTCGGAGAAAACTATTACAGCAGAAGTTTTATTAGATAGGTTACTATCACACGGCTCATTCTTTTAACTGTTGAATAAATATTACATGCACGTTTGTTTTATAATAACGTCGGCCACCTGTTCGACTGGTCAGTAACCTGGCCAGAAGAGGAAGATGTTTGTGTGATAAATTATACGACATATTTTCATAAATAATGGCATTTCTATGTTTATCTATTAAGGTTAATGATGCAATCAAGGAAAAATGTTCCGAGTGGAAGCTTAAATTTAATATAGAAAATTTGTCAGGTACGTGTTTTACGATCTAAGTATAAAAATCTGCTAGTATTTAATTTGTCTATCATCTAGTTTTCAAAAGAAGAATTGATTGATCTACTTCCTATATTTTTTTATAGGGGTCTAGTAATTTGGTCCGTATTTCTTGAAACGCATTTTAAATGTATTTTTACAAATGTTTTATACCTACATAAATAGAAAAAAAAATTATGCATTTATTAAGCATTAATGAACATGATTTAGGTATATAGCTTTATTTAAAATAAAAAAAATATCAGATCTGAGCTTTGTTCCAATTTAGTCAATAGGTTTGTGTAATTTGGACGACCGGGTTGCTAAATTGGCCCGCTTAAAAAGTATAGCAAAATATTTTAATAACATTCCTAAGTAACCAATTTATTAAGTGGTACTTAATTCACTCTTGTTTCAACGCAAGTCACAGCACCCACTTGTTTTTTCCATTACCAAAAAAACTTTTTAAGTTTTTTTCTGCACGGTTTGAAAGCAGATTTTAATATTTTTTTCAGCGAATTTTTATAGATTAATCCCAATATATTCAGACTTGTATTGCATTTTGCAAATGCGCTTGTGTCAATTTAGGCACAAATAAAGCTACTACGGCTATACCTATCTTTATGTTATTGAAGTAGGTAAGTTAAAAAGAATATTACGATAAAATATTGTAGTAGAAAATTAGTGGTTTAAAAGTCGTAATTTACAGTACTTAATTATAATACGTCAATACGTATTAGTTTAACGTAGGCACCATTGCACGCATCTGCTGTCCCAGTTGGTAAACCGCATGAGTGGTAAATCAAAATAATTCTATGACTCTGTTAGAATACTAATGTACGGGTACAATAATTCAAGTAAAATGTGTATGGTCAGCACAAAATTCGAACAGAACTTTTATTCTGAGTTTGAACTTTGAACTATTAACAATTTTCTAGATAATCCTACTTCGTCAGAAACGGCACATGTAGTCTGGAGACTTCCCTAGGTGGTAATAAATTCTAATTCCAAAATTTAAAAAAGTGATTGAAAATTTTGAAATATAAAGGACCCTTGAAAAATTGCTTGTAATACATATCTGATTGAAGGCAGTTGACATATTACTTCTGACATTATGCCTAAAGTTAATTGACATTTTATTGGTACTTAATATGCATTAGCTTTTCATAATAACAAACTTGTTCAAGCAGCTCGAAACCTCCGACAGATCTGTGCACTTTGCCATTTACAATATCTGTATGACCTAACAAAACTTTTGTTGCTAGGCCTATATTGTATGTACCTACTCCTACATTTAGGGACACCACTTCTTCTAGCTATTTAAATTATAATAGTTCTTCAAAGTCCATATTATTGTTTATTGAAAAGCTTGTAAAAAGTTTTTCTAGCGATAATGACATTGAAGCTCCCGCGTTAAAGTATACTTAAGTATTTGTAGCCTAAGGATAAGAATGAATTTTGATTCATTATTAGCTTCAAAAGTTGCTTCGGTCATTTAAAAACGAGTAGGTACCTACGAAGGTTTCGGTAAGGACGTATTAGGGGATCGATGTATAGGTAGATAGACCTAGTTAAAGGGACACCGATTTGTAAAGTGTATTTCGTTTTAATAAGAGTATACTAAGCCAGATAAAAATATTTAAATAATTAATAAAGATTATTTTTATTGGTTTTGCAGCAATAGATTATTATTTGATTAAAATATATTTTACTCGAGACAAAAAATGCTATCCTATGGGTAGATTTTTATCTATATAGATATTTTATCGATTTATGCTTGGGAGCCGACAGCTTAGCTTGCTAGTGATAGGATGTTGACAGGCTTTGTATGGGATATCTGTTAAGTATAACCTTATGCCTAGTTACTAAAAGTGTCGGTAGGCAAGTTATTGATTATGCTGTGTACAGCATACGTCAATTGATATCCACAGTTTCGCAAATTCTTTAAGCTATAGTGTTTAAAGTTTACCGTCAGTTTTCAAACTCTATCGAGACGCTGGGAGGCGAACATCGAGCGAACGTTGACATTTTTACTGGGCCCGATATCGCAGTCAATAAATAACGAGGAATCCGCTTTGACGAGCGCGAAGCCTATCCTTTGGTTTTTTGGTATGTCATCCGAAATCCGGATCCGAAATATGGAATTTTCAAACTTCAATCCTTACTTTATGCTCTAGTTTCGCTAAGCGATGCAGTGTGGTTACGTCCTTTCGAGGCATAAATTTAGTTTCGAAATGAAATATGGTTGTCTGTCGATATCTGCTCTATGGCGTTCGTTGTGTTATTCTCATTCTACAACTTCTACGAGTTGTATGTATGTAATTTAGTAACTTAAGCACGTAGCTAAGTATTTCATTGTAAGTATATTTGAATTGAAATAAATATTAACTTAATTGTTTACTGTCACTTTAGACGGACGTTGAAGTAGTGTCCCTAAATGTAGAAGTACATGCAATATCCTGGTTTAGAGGAAGCAAACATTTCACGTGCATAGGTATATCTGTCTGAAATATATATTCGTATTTAAATGCGTATAAAATTATTAAACATTTGAATGCATTAAAATAAATTATACGAATTCAAACTGACATAGTTTGTTCGAACTGTACCTAAAAATTAATGACCATGTTAGTATTGTGTTTTAAAATAAAAATAATAAACGACATAAACACGATGCGCGAAAACACTGAAAGAGTGTAAAAGCTAAAAACGCAAAATCTCGCCCTTAGTTGTATTTTGCGATCATAGTAGGTGTACCTAATATAGGATTAGAATAAAATTATCTTTATTTTTTTGTAGTATTCATGGTGTGTAGTTTCCGGTCAATCCCTTCTCATTCCATGGGTGTCCTGAAAGCTCTAGAAGTCACTCGCGACACCTGCGGAGGGCTGATGACTGTCAGGTGGCTGGCCATAAAACTATGTCATACGAAGACATATTGCACCGATTCCCAAGTAAATTTTGTAGCAGGGTAGGAAGAATATTGTTTGTGGTGGCAGATTGTACCATTATTTTCTCTTACGTAACACTCTTTATAATGGACAATCCGCGATGTTCCGCTATCTTTTATAAAATGCAACTGTTAGAAGTTTAATAAACATACTTTTTTTTGCACGATAAGCGGGTAATGGTTTACTAATATATTATAAGGACTATGAAAATTTGTGTAGATGTTTACAGTTCATGTGAAACTCCCATATTATTTCTATCCTCAATATTTACTCCGCAGTCTCCGCGTGCCCGTGACACGGTAGGGTATCAACAAAGTGCCAAATGGCGTGGAAGTATCGGGACTCGCGCTGCGTTACGTTCCTCCTCACTGGCCACGCTCATTATCTGACATTCGAAACGATCCCGGCTTAGTTGCTTTATTTACTAAGCGTGGGTGAGCTTTTAAGAAAAAGAATCTCTTAAATAGAATAGGTAGACTTTTCTTTTGTTTGGGTGGAGGGTGATTCCTAAGACCTATAATGGGTTCCCCTTCGGTTGGTCAACAGTTATTAAACAAATTTACAGATGACAAGCAACGAAATTCAAAGTGATCATTTCGCAAACCAACGTTCGATTTATTTATGTTTCACAAACTTTACATCTCACCAAGTAATTGTTTCATATATTGTCATTTTGCAAAAGAACTTTAGTCAATTTTTCCTAACACAAATACGTTAAACGACAAAGATCTATTGACCAATTTTTCTTTAATAATATGGTTACTTGGTCTAAAGACATTAGGCAATTTATGGTATGGCACCGTATCATTTCTTAACTTTTCACACTAAAAACATAACGATTGACCAATTTTTCTTTAATAAAATGGTAACTTAGTCTAAAGACGTTAGGCAATTTATGGTATGGCACCGTATCATTTCTTTTACTTAGGAACTTTTCATACTAAAAACATAAGAATTATAAAAACACAAAGAAATTGTTCAATAATAGTTTATGGGTGCCCTTCGGTTCGCCTAAAAATTTTGCGATTGCTTCTTGTATTCTTGCTTGCTACATGGATGCTTGCATTGCATGATGTATGCATGCTTGCATTGCATGATGTATGCATGCTTGCATGCATTGCATAGTGCATGCATGCTTGCATTGCATGCTGTATGAATAATTGGATTGCATGCTGTATGCCTGCCTGCGAGATGCTTGCCGGGGGGTGCAGGGGGGCTGGCCCCCCTGCTCGGGGGGGTCGGGGGGCCTGAGGCCCCCCGCTATAAAGAAAAACCATAAGTACGAAAATAAACCTAGGTTAGGTTAGGTTAGACTTGTGACCACGCATAGCGGAGCGAGCGAAGCGAGCGGAGCATTGTATTGCTTGCTGCATGCTTGCTTGCATGCTGCATGCTTGCTTGCATGCTGCATGCTTGCTTGCATGCTGCATGCTTGCTTGCATGCTGCATGCTTGCTTGCATGCTTGCTTGTATGCTGCGTGCTTGCTTGCATATCGTTTTCTGGGTTAGGTTGACATGAAAACAGCGCACAAGCCGAGCAAGCGAAGCGAGCGTTCCGCGGCAGCGGCCGGCGAGTGCCTGAAGCGATTTGAGGGCGATTTCACTGTATTTGAAAAATAGCAAATTGAAATTTTAGTAAACAACAAGATTTTTTATTTTAAAATAAATATATTTTTTTTATTTTAGTTGACATAACGTTTGTAATTGAAATTTAGTCAAACAAACTATTTGTAAAATAACATTTTTGGTTTTTGTAACTTGTTAATGTTGAGTATATAAACTCAATGATGTGTGTCATAGACACGATGTAAATAATATATAGGAAAATAATAAATAAATTGACACTAGACTCTCTAGCAGATGTTCTCCAAGCATGGCCGTTTTATTTTCTACGAACTCTATTTTAACAATTTCCCAACATGGTAGCAGAGCTACGTAAAAATTAATAATTTAGTTGTGTTTATTTTTTGTGTTGCGCGGTAATCATGGCAAATGTTGCGGTAGTGCCGGCCGTTGAAAAATTAAGAGGTCTGGAAAACTACGAGCAATGGAAGTTCGTCATGAAGATGACCCTCATTCACGAGGATATGTGGGACTGTGTTGAAGGCGCAGAAACTGACGCAAAGAAGCAACTAAAGGCCTTGGCGAGAATCTGCCTCAGCGTGAATCCTGTTGCTTACGTGCATGTGCGGAACGCGACTACGGCACATGAGGCATGGAGCAATTTAGAGAAAGCATACGAGGACAAGGGTCTCACTCGGAGACTCGGATTGTTGAGGACGCTTTTTGGATTGAAGCTAAGTCAATTTGGAGGTATGGAGGAATACCTGACCAAAGTCTGCGAGATATCCCAACAATTAGCGGATATAAAATCTCCGTTAGAGGACGAGTTCCTGGCAGTCGTCATGCTGAGTGGGCTGACAGCTCATTACGACCCACTGATAATGGCGCTGGAGAATTCTGACGTAAAACTGTCAAGCGATTTAGTCAAAATGAAGCTGTTGCAGGAGAGTGCACGCAAAAGCAGTTGCGTTGACCCTGAGAGAGAGACAGCGTTGGTGACGAAACGACCACCGAAGGAGCGAGTCGTGAAATGCTTTAAGTGTAAGAAAGCTGGGCATATTGCAAAAGACTGTCGCAATAAAGCTGATAAGGGTCTGAGTGTGGAGAAGAAGCCTACTGCTTCGTCATCGTCAACGAGAGCTACATTGGTGTCGGCTCTGTCATTGTCGGTGAAGCAAGAAGCTTTCTACATTGACTCGGGTGCAAGTTGTCATATCTTCAACAACATAAACTATTTGACGGACAATGTGCAAAATTTTACTATAGAAGTACAAGTTGCGAATGGTGATAAGCTGTGTAGTGTAGCTCGTGGTAGTACAAATTATTTGGACAAAGCAGGTTTGAAAAGTTTACGTGACGTATTATTTGTACCGAATCTGTCATGCAATTTGTTGTCAGTCAACGGATTGACAAATGACGGTTACAAATTAATATTTTCGGAAAGTTTTTGTAAAATTTATTTTGATAATAATATTGTATCTACTGCAAATAAGGAAAACGGTTTGTATAGATTAAAATTGTTTTCTGGTCAGAGCGAGTTACTTGACGAAACAGTGCACTTGAACTCTTCTACAGGTCGGATCGCGTCGAATATTGATAAAAGTGTTTCTGCTCTGCCTGTTTCGAACGGCAGGAGTGCAGATCAAAGCACGTGGCATCGTCGTCTGGGACACCTGAACGCCAGGAGCATGGGATTGCTCAAGCGTGGGATGGCAGATGGGATCAGCTACGGTGACGATTATGAGCCTTGTGTAAGCTGCATTGAAGGTAAGAGTCCAAGATTGCCTTTTCCTAAAAAGTCTTTACGTCGTGCTAGTGAACTGTTAGGGTTAGTACACACTGACTTGTGCGGGCCTATGCAAGACAAGTCTATAGGCGGTGCTAGGTACCTGTTGACGTTCATAGATGACTGTAGTAGGAAAACGGTGTGTTTTTGTATAAAAACGAAAGATAAGGTTTTGCAGTGTTTTAAAGAATTCAAAGCACTTGTGGAGAACCAAACTGGCAATAAGATCAAAGCTTTGAGAAGCGATGGTGGTGGCGAATATGTAAATAGACATTTTAGAGAGTTTTTAAAGTCTTGTGGTATAAAGCACGAAGTTACGGTACCTTACTGTCCACAGCAGAACGGAGTAGCGGAACGCGCTAACCGTACCATTGTGGAAGCGGTAAGATGTATGCTTCGTGAGGCTGGTCTAGGAAATGAGTACTGGGCTGAGGCTGCAAACACGGCAGTGTACTTGAAAAACCGCTGTCCAACAAAGGCTGTACGTGGCACTACTCCTGAAGAGAAGTGGACTGGACGTAAGGTGAATTTGTGCCATTTACGTATATTCGGATGCTTGGCGTATTCGGTTGTAAATATTAGACGTAAATTAGATTTAAAAACTAAAATGTACATATTTGTGGGTTATTGTGAAGATTCGAAAGGGTATCGCCTTGTTGACCCTGAATCAGGCATCCTAAAAATTTCCAAGGATGTGGTGTTCCTTGAACATAAATTTTTAAAGGACACGGTACTCCCAAGCAGCGAACATGTGCAGTACAGCATTTTGGAAAACCCTGATTTGGTTGAACCAGTAGCAGCTAGTGATAGTTCGCAGCTGAACCAAAGGCGTGTTAGTTCTCAGCAAACTGTGAGTTCGGACGAAAGCACATCTGAGGAGAACGATAGTTCTGATGTATACGTTCCGAACAGGTCGTCCTTTGACTCCGAAGATTCGCGCAATTTTAGTGATTTGGAAGACAGTTTCGTTTCAGCTTTTCTTGCGGGGAAGAAACTCGATGAGGACGATGACCCAAAGACAGTGCGTGAAGCGCTCAGTGGACCAGATGCGGCACAGTGGAAAGCTGCTATGGATGACGAGTACAAATCGTTTGTGGATAACAAGTGTTGGTCACTTGAGGACTTGCCAAAAGGTAAGAAGACTGTCAAATCCAAATGGATTTTTAAGAAGAAGAGAGGGCTGAACGGTGAAGTACTACGTTATAAAGCTCGTCTCGTAGCAAAGGGATACACACAAAAATTTGGTGTAGACTACTTTGAGACGTTCTCGCCTGTTGTGAGGTACTCTACGTTGCGCATGTTGTTGGCTCTAGCTGCTGAGCATAATATGGACGTAGACCACATGGACGTGAAGACGGCGTTCCTGAACGGTGACTTAAAGGAAACTGTTTTCATGGAAGTTCCAGAGGGGTACGAGAATGTAAATAGTAGGCATAAGGTTTATCGGTTACACAAGTCTGTGTATGGCTTGAAGCAGGCGCCAAGGGCGTGGAATGAGAAAATTAACTCGGTTCTCACCAAGCAGTTGAACTTCAAGCGTTTGACATCAGAACCGTGCGTTTATGTGAGGTCTCAAAATGGAGCCATGGTGATCATTGCATTATATGTTGATGACGTAATTCTTTTTAGTAGTTGTCAGAAGTCTAAAAAGATGGTAAAGGATTTACTGATGGAGCAGTTCGTGATGACTGATCTAGGTCCAGTAAAACATGTATTAGGCATGCATGTGTACAAAAAGGATGGGACGTTTATCCTAGAACAGTCTAGATACATTGAGAAAATTCTAGACAAATATCGTATGTCAGAGTGCAAACCAGTGAGCACACCTATGGAAGCTGACCTATATAAACTTACCAAAGCTACCGGAGAATGTAATTTGGATTACAGAAACCTGATTGGCTGTCTCCTGTACGTAGCTGTGTGCAGCAGGCCAGACATCGCTCACACCGTCGGAGTACTGAGTCAGTTCAACAGCTGTTATTCGGAGGTTCACTGGCAGGCGGCGAAACGAGTTCTACGATATTTGAAGGGTACGTTGAACCATCGTCTAATTTTCAAGAAGTCCGGTCTACAAGTTTCGGGATATGTAGATGCGGATTGGGCCGGTAGTACTGATAGGCGGTCTTACACTGGATTTCTGTTTAAGATGGGTGAATCTGTGACCTCTTGGGAGAGTCGTAAACAGAAAACCATTGCGCTATCGAGCACTGAGGCGGAATATATGGCGCTGTCCGACGCTTGTAAAGAGGCGTTGTTTATTAGTTCCTTTTTGAAGGAATGTCTGATAGAACGGAGTGAACCTGTGGTGTTGTTTAACGATAACCAATCGGCACAAAAGTTGTGTGAGAATGCCAGGTTTCACGCCAGGACTAAGCACATTGACATCAGACATCACTTCGTCAGGGAACTAGTGGAAGGTGGCAGTGTTGTCGTTAAGTACCTACCCTCTGACCAGATGCTAGCTGATTTTTTTTGTTAGTATGTTAGTGTTATTCTGGTAGGTTAAGTAGGTTAGGTATCTTAGACTAGTGTTTTTTGGATTATGTTTATTTTTCTATTGGTCATTGAGTTTAAGGCGGCGTGTTGAGTATATAAACTCAATGATGTGTGTCATAGACACGATGTAAATAATATATAGGAAAATAATAAATAAATTGACACTAGACTCTCTAGCAGATGTTCTCCAAGCATGGCCGTTTTATTTTCTACGAACTCTATTTTAACAATTTCCCAACAGTTAATTTGAAAATTATCAAATTGAAATTTTAGTAAACAAAAAGTTTGGAATTGAAATTTAGTCAAACAAATCATTTGTAAAATAACATTTTTGGTTTTTGTAACTTGTTGATATGTCAGTTTGTCTTTTAAAAATTTAATTAACAATGCATTTTTGAAATGACTGCTTATCATATGGATGTTTGCGTTTTGATGTCATTGTTAAAGCATTAGTTTGCGTAATGAAACATTGACAAATGTTGCTTGCGAAATGGTAATTTGCCAATGAATTGTGTGCGAAACATTAGAGAACCCCTATAATGCACTTAATGGGTACCTATCTAATGGGGAAACGACGGATCCACAAAACACATCAGATAATTGTGATTTATATTGATAATTTTTATCTTATAATGATTTAATTTGATATTATTAAGAAATGAAGTCTCACTTGTACATTCCTTTAATTACGTCAGTAAAAACTTAGTTACTTTCATACAATGTCATTGTGAAAGATCACATTACCCAGTTCTATTTACTAAAAATAAATCATAAACATTTATGATAACATAAATCTATAAGTATATGAATTACACTTTATTACTAAAAACAAGTAAGTAAATAAAAAATGCATTGTTATAACGTTACATTAATATTTAAATTGCCATGTGATGCCGGCAGAGTAGAATAGCATCCCCACGTATCCTCCAATGGGTGTCGTAGAAGGCGACTAATGGATCAGTAAAGGGGTATTGATCACCTTATACTCCGTCCACCAATGCGCATTGCAAGCGTGGTGGAGTACTGGCACTCCTTCGATAGTAACCGTGTTTAATAAATAAGAATAAGGTGTAAAAAAGAGGAATAGGAAATAATATCTAAGAATTTGCCAAGACATGGCTCGAATTAATAAAATGCGGTAATGTTACTTCTATCATTAAACATAAAATGCATGTAATTTAATATTGACATTTTATTCATGAAGACTAAATGACCAACATACGTATTTGAATAGAAAACCAATTAATATTGATATTATATACCCTCGTTCACACGCAATTGTCAAAAAACACTTAAATAATAAAGCTTGATAGTTCATATTGCGTTGTTGTGTGCAATAACAAAATGTGAAATGGAGAAATATACGTAAAATAAATAATATTTGTGATGTCTCGTGTTCCATAAATTATTCCGCGCATTTCCGATGTGCGCTGTATCCGGTGGGGCGACACCCCATAATATCGTCGCCATCTTTATTTGATTTTTGAATGGATATCATCTTTTGTTATAGAGATTTGATGGTAATGTGATGGAGAATATTTGATGTCCACTTACATATGACAATAAACATTTCTTTTATTTCATTTGTGAAATTGTGTTTTTATTTGATGGGTATGTTTTGTTATTGTCATGGTATGGTATTTATGAGCATTGTATGCTATTTTAAGCCAATTGCTACCTAATTTTAATAACTTTATAGGTACCTAAGTTGAATGTTAACTTTTTATAGCCTAAGATAAATGTTTCAGTAATTTCTAGACTTTCAATTTATAGGCTAATATTAAGAGATTATTCTTGAATAACTCATTCAGATTATTTAGGTAACTCTCCAACGTGATCTGATGAATCAGACCCAATCATCGCCAGCACCCGGGCCACGTAGTAGCTAATGGATATTTATATTATCAATAGTCATTTTCTACCCGGAATATACCTACATACCTGCCCATAATATACCTATTTGGCATATACCTACCCGGATTGCAGAGATGATGTTGAGGGTAACATCTGTCCTGGTTGTTGGCCTGGTGGTTTGGAATCACTACATGGCCCATACTGCCAAATGTGGCTTAATATGTAACAAAATAATATCTAAGGCTCTGCTCAACCCCTCATGGGACTACTACCGCAATTGTATGTAAGTAGGTATGTAGGTTATAGTCATCATTTATGGTTTAGTGTTCTTTAAAATTATTATTTTTTCTATTTCAGATAAGTATTGTAATTTTGACTAACCATAATAAAGTACTTGTATTGTAATTGGCACATGGCACTACAAGGAAAGTACGGAAACAAAAAAAATAACTAACTGACACTGTTTTTTTTTAAGTTAGTGCATTTCATTAAAGCGTTATACAACGCTGTGAACGCGTGCAGTCGCTCCCACGTTATTTAAAATTATGGACAGCCTACTGACCACTGTAGCTTGAAACTCTATACCCTTTCTGCCCTGTAATTTCTTCTTTATATTAAACGTAAGAGGGAATTTTTATAGATCTCCGTTCGCTGGTTTCGAGTGGTGCACATAGTATAAATTACGCGAGTGTTGATTAAATTAAACAGTAGGATTTATGTTTGGAAACAATTTAGCAATGATACGAAGTGGCAGTATAGGGGCGCTGTGAGTGGGACACGGGATCTGTTTATTTGCTGCCATTGTTGTGAGCTGTTCGGTCGTTTTTTAATTGTATTTTGTTAGGGCGTTGTTTATAACATTACCAATTTTCACATATAAATAACGAAAGTAAATCATTTTTAATAAAGTAGGAGGCTCTCAGTTACTATTATGCGTTACAGAAATTGTTATGATTATAACAAAGAATAAACTGGGTGAATAATTATATTAATTAAAATATAATTGTGGTACATTCAAGCACATTATTATTTTACACAAAAAGTAAAGCTTGTCAAATGTTAAAATTGTATTGCTTCGTAAATATATTGCTGAAACCTACGTGTTGGAGAATTCATAAAAACCTCTCTTTCTCCCTCTTTATAAAAGAGTTAACCAATATTAGGTATAGGTATCCGTATAGATAAATTCTGTTCTTTGGTAGGTCTCCGTAATTATTTATAAGAGACATCTCGTGGATGATTAAATTACATATTGTAAACTGCTAAGATACCTTTTAGATAGGTATGTGTTTCTTAGGATTAATCATAGACACTTACTTAGTTAAAATGTTTATGATAATATTAACAATAAAGCTTTTAATGTAAAAAATATCATTACCTAAATACCTATGTACGTATTTGAGTTTAGAGAAATTGACAGTAAAAACTTACAAACACAAAACAAGTAGGTCCACTTAATTAATAATAATAATAAAAACAGTAGTTTACATCTGAATATATCATAATTTGTATTATTGTCTTCAATTTCACATACTCCTACTACCTCCATCTATCAGAAAACACTGGAACTAAGTTCTGGGGAAGGCTTTCGCGCTGTTCAAAACACAAAACTTAAAGCACGTTGAGACATAATATTAGTACACAGCTACAAAAGATTATCAAATTGCAATGATAAGATTTCTCTTATTAGTTTTTCACGTATAAAAGGTTTTTTTTTAAATAAAATGGTTTGTTTTTGCAATAACACCAACATTCTGTTTCGAAAGAAGGCATACATCTACATTGAATTCTTAAAATATGTTAAAGTAAACTTTGTATTTGATACGCAAGTAAATAACTTCGAAACATGTTGCAACACAAAAAACATTTTTTTAAAACGAATACAATGTAATGAATAGGCGCCAATCCATTGTCATCAACAAAAGAGTCTTGCAACATTGATCTCTTCAAACCTTCGAGTTTGAGATATCATATTGACAATACATTATTATTTTTCATAATTACCAAATCAATTTTACTAGTTGGCTTTATATCTATTTGAGGTGTAGTAGGAAAATTTTCAAATTCCTTGTATAATACCATATCCGGATCGAGCATACTAGCGCACTCTGTTGACATTAAAAGTAACTAAAATAGAAGGTTCAGAGGTGACCTGGGAAAATATTGTCTTATTACAATAAAACACGGCTTAAATTAAGTAAAACAGTATTAATTTGATAGATTGCAGTTAGCTAAAATTATGTATATCATTTCAACTAGGAACATAACTGAAACTACGAGTTTTATTTCGCAAATAAATTTAACATCTTGAATATTTTGTTGTGACTTTAAAATGTTATATAAATTTCGTCATTATTTTGTTCGGATCTTAGATACACTTACTGTCGATCCCAAAAATACATAGGTATATCTATGAGCATATACTTAAGCCATTACGTAAAAGTATTACAATACCTAAAAAGCATTTTTCACGTAATAAGTAGCTATATTTTACTTGAAATATTTTAGATACTTATATTTAAGGAATCAAACATTAATTATTGTGAATACCCATATAATTACTATAATCAATATTTCTTTTATTACCTACCTAATTCATATTTTGGGCAAAAGGTCACACTATTACAAACTAAAGAATTTCAGCAGAAAAAAAAATTTGTAACTTAGCTTGATATAGTAACGTGAGAGGAAATGCGAACTACTCTTTTAGTCTAGCAGTTAATAATGAAAATTATGACGTCGACCTTAACCCTATTACATTATAGCTCAGTTTCATTGCTTCTAAGTTATTAAAATCCTACAATAAACTACCACGAATAACCTCTTAACTGCCGAATATACCGCAAACGCCATCCCGAGGGCTAAGTGAGTGGTGGCCGATAAGGCCGGGTTAGGCTGGCGACAGGCCCCCGATAAGTCGCGATTTAATACGTTAAAAGGTACCCTAATGGGGTCGTTCCCATTCGTTATGGCTGGCCTTATGCGAGTCACTCCTGTAGATTCTATTGACCCGGGATGAATAAATAGATGGAAGTTCATGGTTGCCGAATTGAAGCTGATGTTAATCGTATGAAATGCCAAGTCTATTGTTGTTAAAAGATGATCACCGCACGCATAAATATCTCGGAAACTATATAATCAAATGTTTTTACATTTTTGGGGATTTCTCTTCGGTTGCCGGACAGGGTACACATCATGTGAACAGTGTTTGCCAAATGTAAGATTTTTAATTTTCAACTACTTTATGTTTATAGAATTTAATTATCTTAAAAAAAATTGCTCACTTGAATGAGCTCATAATCCATCTTTCTTACAAATATCTAGCATAACACAACTGCATTCAAGGAGAATGCTGAAAATTCGGCTTCATGTCAATATTTCGCTTAGATTACAAAAACGTAGGTAATAATTTTTATTTTAATTTCTATATCAATTTATATTTCACACAAATAAAAAAAATTAAAAAAACACAATAAAAAAAATCTTATGACAGATTTTGTAATTTAGGCGAAATTATGGCATGTAGGCAATATTGCATAATTATAGGGTACCTACACATAATTTTGTCTATAAATTCTACTAATAATAAACAAGCGAAAGTTTGTACGGATATATGGAATTATAAAGCTCATACATCAGAATAATCCTACTAAGTAATCCTGAACAGACCAAGTCGCAGGCAGAAGCTAGTCTATAAAAGTATATAAAATTCAAAGTCCTGACTAATTAACTGAGATATCAACGCACAGGCCAAACCGCTGAAACTAGAGACTTGAAATTTTGCACATAGATACCTTATACTGTGTAGGCATCCGCTAAGAAAGGATTTTTGGAAATTCCACCCGTAGGGGGGTAAAAAAGAGGATGAATGTTTGTATGAAAGTCCGTCAGTTTTGAAGTTAGGATCTTCAACTTATGTATATGTATAGGCTGACAATTTAAAAATTAATATTTACGTGTGTCAGCATTTTTGACCATTCACCCCCGAAGACCCCTTCGGTCGAAAAGGGGGATGAAATGTTATATTTGAAAAGTCTTTCATTAAATTTGTTATGCTTATGGTTGGAAAGTATCACATATAAGCGAACACATATTTCGTAGTATTTCGAAAATCAACCCCTTAGAGGTTAAATGGAATAAATAACAGTAATAATAATTTATTTTCTCTCCACAAACACAAAAACATACAAAATACCATTACCTAAGTATGTTTTTGTGTTTGTGCAGTCGTTTTTACGTGATTAGGCGGGTCCTCACCAAGCGAGCACGTGGCAAACTTTCTGCCTCGCGCGAGGCAGCGAGATTGGTGAGTATCCGCCTAATCACGTAAAAACGGCTAATCTGATTTTGATGAAATTAAAACATAGAATAATTTTTATCCTGGTTATTGGTCCCCTAAGGATTTTCTCGAATGTCCACGCGGACGAAGTCGCAGACGGAAGCTAGTACTGTATATAATCGTCGAATATTTGTATTCTTTAATGAATAAGTATGTCTTACAATAAAAGTAATGTAATATTATAAATTATTTATAAATGATTGGTAAATAAATTTCGTGGTGGAATTTTCGTGCTGAAATTACGGTAAAGTTAAATATTAATTTGAAAATTGTTACGCATTTTCTTTCTGATTATAAATTAATATTTAGTCTTAAAAAGCCGATAGAAAAGAAGTTAATCCCAAGAACGTAACTTGTTTCTTTCTCATAAATAAAGGTAATAAATTGAGCTTATTTCCATAAACACATGCGACGGTAAATCGTCTTAATGATGAGACTTTTAAAACATTGGTGTTAGCCAACTATACTGGTTTTAAGACTGCGAGGCGTTTATTTATGCGTCATTTCAGCAATTAATTATAATGAAATGTATCAACAATAGCTTAGAATACGAATAAGAATACTCAAATAATGCTCCAATATTACTAAAAACTTAAAATAAACATTACGAGGAATACACATTAACGTCTTGTGAGACTCTACAGTTACTTTGGTATGCGTACCTATAGGTACTTTTAAGACTGATAAAACACAATTATTATGACAATTAAATGTTTTAAAATGACAATTAAATGTTACATTTAAAACGGAACCCTATTACTAAGACTCCGCTGTCCGTCCGTCCGTCCATCTGTCACCAGGCTGTATCTCATAAGCCGTGATAGTAAGACAGTTGAAATTTTCACAGATGATGTAGGTATTTCTGTTGCCGCTATAACAAGAAATACTAATAAACAGAATATAAATATTTAAGGGGGCTTTCATACAACAGACATGTTTATTTTGCCGTTTTTTATAGATAATGGTACGGAACCCTTCGTGCACAAGTCCGACTCGCACTTGTCCGTTTTTTTTACATTTTGCAAGTACAAAAACTACCCAGTTCGCAACATGTCCCAATTATGATTTACATGTGCCAGTATATATTTCATATAAGTATTTTTAAATATTTTTTGAGGCACTACATGGCCTATCGTCATAGACTTCACAGACAAATTATGTGTAACCAAATTTTACCCGAAGTTTTCCCTTTTGGTTTCTATGTAGGTAAATCAACATATAATTCACGGCGTTATTTCAACTCTTAAGAATTAAATACAATTAAGAATACAAACCTTATATACGAGCAATTAAGTCGCTTATAATGAGACCACTGAGACGGTTGTAGTTATTTACGTTCACATCAAAGACGTTCAGAATTGGCAGAAATGTATAGGTGTACGAATGTCAATGTTTTTTTCGCCATGAGAGATAAAAATAATTACTTTTAATGTAAATCTGAAACATTGACAAAAGAGTGTAAGAAATTGTGGTAAGAAAAATGTTCTTTGGGCTGTCAATTAAAATTATTTGGCTTCAAAATGCTGTCTTAATTAAAAGCGACATTTGAAGCAAACTGTTTGCGAGACAAAGGGATGTAAACGTGTTTTTTTTTATATTGAATATTATTAAAATTAAAATATTTCAAAGCTAATTAATGAACTTAAATGATTGTAATCGGTCTTTTTGCACGTTTTTTTACATATATTTAGAGGGTTAGCGTCTTTAACGATATAGTAAATCTAGTTTCATTAGGACAAGATTCTACCTTTTGTCAAGATTCTATTTGTTCGATCGTACCTACTGTTCCGTAGAGAAATTATCTTGAAAAATTGCATTTTCTTCGATATAAACTAAATTAAGTAACCAATACTTAGGCTTAGAGATACCTTGCTGTTTTCGTCATTTTATTCAATATACTTAAGGAAAAATATCAACATGTGCGCCCGCGTTGACCAATGTAAGAAATAAGTTTTGAGCTATAACTCCTTTCTTTTTTACAAATAAACAAAAGGCGATTGTTTTACTATTGTTGTAAATGTTCTTTTATCCTATCCAAAATGGTGTTGGGTTCATAAATATTAGTCTACCCGAGTCTAAATCTTTACGAGGTTTTGTGTCAAGTTAACGATCAAACGGTTGTCCAATAGCCATAAAAAACGGGCTAATGATGTAAAGTTATTGAAAATGCTTTTAATGATAGGTACCTAAGTAAAGGAACGGTAAAGTTAGTAAGAGGCATAATTTGTGGCAGGTATCCCATTTCTTTATAAAGTTTATGCTTATCTAATATTCCTAACCTTAAATGATATACTGGGTGTAAAAGACATGAGCAGTCAAACGAGAACCATGTATTCTATACATCAAAATAAGACATATTTCAAAAAAATTTTTGCTCGGAAATGATTTTTATTTTTTGGTGTTTAAAATAATTGCAAATTGTACCGCGCAATCTAAAGGGCTCAACTCGCACGCAACTCGCAAAACCGTGATAATTTTGCCAGACGGCGGCCCCGTTCGTTAGTGTCTGTGCGCATCGAGTGAGCTACATTGAACGCTAACGTTTTAAAGCCATTTTTTGCTATGAAATACTAAAAAAATTATAATATTTCATTGGACAATAATTAAGAAATAACGTATAAAATACGTTTTCATAAAAAAAAAATATGATCTGTGGTATTCTTCTTTTTTTATTTAATGCGAATTCAACGTTATAGGACAGTAGTATGAAATTACCACAGCAAACGGTGTCCGGGACAGCTAGTAAACTATTTATCCGAAAGTATATTCTTATTCACTCATTAAAGTCTATGACATCTAAATTATTCGGTTCAATTTCATCCGGATCACATCTACCCTCGTTTAGTGCTTAGCATAGCGGGATCTCATTAAAAAACGTATGTATAAATAAAACCTCATTCTCATAAGATGGAAAATAATCACATCGTGTGTACTCGCCCTCGTTAGCGCGACGACAGCGTATTTTAATTAGCTATACACGAAAATGCTTTGAAAGTGCGCCTCTCCGTGTGCGAGCAAACATTAGAAGCCAAATTATAATAGCAATATCACATTCTTGTGTACGCCGCTTTAGTTTGTTCGCATTTATTAATGAAGCCCCTAATTTGATATTAAAAGTTAAAAAGCATGCTCATGTATTCAGAGCTGTTTTAGAAGTTGGCTGTGCTTTTGTGTCTGTATGAAAACTGGTTGATTATAAGTAGAATATTGTCTCAAGCCAATGTAAGTAAAGGCTAATTACCTACGTTTGCTTTTGTGGTTTTAGCCAACCAGGAAATGGAGACAATATTTAATTATTAAAACACAATTTTTTGCTCTAGCAATAAGAAAGAATTGTTTTTAAACTTGGTTATTCAAGAAAAAGGTTCGCTAAGAAGCTCGTCTATTTCAAGTCAGGCGAGAGTTGGCTAGTGCGACACTATATTTATTAGTAGGTATGGTATTTTGCTGGAAGCCACTGGATGAGGAAGCATCCTTAGGCCTATGTCCAACAGTAGGCGTCTCAAGGCTGAAATAATGATGATGACTCTTTTGCAATAACTAGCGCAGATCGGTTACAAAAGGAACAGCTGGTTATAAATAGCAAATGTTTTGTAGGTTTATCAGGTGACAGCCGATGACACCCCCCTCACTTACTTTCGGTTTGATTTTGTATTTCTATTCGGTGAGATGCTGGCGTTTTTCTCACCCATGGTATAAGTCGTAGTAGTTTTAATCATACTGACTTTACTTAACAGAAATATGTCCTTTCCTTTACTGTGATTAGGTTATTCATGGGTCAGGATTCTATTCGCTCGATAGTGATAATTGTAGAGAAGGGTAGGAAACATAACTTATTGCAGAAGTCATCTGAGTGCTGGAATTTAAAATATCAACAAAAAGTTTTAATAGCCACGTCCTAATATTAGAAGCGATTTAACATTTCACTCCGCTACTTAACAATCCTAATTAGAGGAGCCATAATAAAAGATAACTCGGATCTCACACCGCACGCAGCATTCATAACGGAAAGTTTCGCGATTAAAATTCCTTTGACGACTGAAAACCGCCCTTTAATAAATACAGGGCCCTTGTAATTTCCCTCCGAGAGATTTAGGCTGCATAAATTTTGCACACTGAAAAGAAACTCGGCAAAAGAAGCGCTTGTACATTTTTACGACGACGAATCTCATTCGCCCCTCGAAAGTCCCGAAACGACGAGTTGTCTCTCTTTTAAATTAAATTTTCACTCCTAATTTGAAAGTATAATGTCATTTCACTAGAATTCCGTTATTAAAACTTTTAAATCATTCCGTTTGCGCACTTCAAGGGTGACTCTGTCGTGATTTTTTAATCAAAATTGGATCATTTCTAGTGATTTTTTACGAGCGTCCCATTCCGTCCGCATCAAATCGTCATTAGCCACTTGCGTATCCGATATTGCTTTTCTTTGCGAACTGCTGCGATTTTATGGAATATTTAATTTGGGGTGCTCCGTCTTGGGGCGTTTTTTATGTCCGTAGTTTTTACCTACTAGCGCATTGAATTTTATGTTTTTCAATTTTATATAAGTAACTGCGAATTCAATTTTGTTGTAGTCAACGGCGAAAGGTTAAAACAAATACATTTTAAATTTGATTACCTACTCCATAGAGAAATGTACCATAGCTTACTTGTACTCTTAATAATATTTATACCTATCTGAGCTTATGTCAATTAGTTTACTATTTCTTAGCTTTTTCACGGATCCTCCTAACTGATCAAACTAGAATATGTCAGTTGAACCTTATTCGTTTCATTATTCCTTTTATAAAAATGTTTAAATAATCATAAGAAGGTAATTAATGTACCTATAGATAATAAAAAAAATATTGAGAATGCATAATATGAAAACGGCAGTTAGTAATTGAACGTCAACTAAACAAATTTTATTAAATTGTTGTGAAAATAACACCTTAAGATCTTAGATTTTAATTTGCTTTTAATTTTCCACACGTTTTGACATAACATGGCCTACAAATTTCAGCACCTTATTTTATTATTATGACAATACATTTTTAGGGTAAGTATAAGAGGAATGGACACCTTTTCAAAAAACATATAAGATATACCTGGTTTCCCTTAACGACTCTACCTAAATCATTATTATTAAACAGATTTCTGTAATTTTCATATTTTTTTACTTAAAGATAAGTGAAGCATTTTCCCCAGTAAGTAGATCAGTTCATTCGACGTCATAACGGTAGTAACAATGTTGGGTGCAACGACCCCGCTGCAGACCCTACCCAAGGTCGTGCTAGTAAAATGTTTATGGTCTATAAAAGCTCCGTCTGCTGTGTGTCTGTGTGTCAAGGACACCAGACAATTTTATTGACCGTTTGACGACAAAATTTACAACGAGGAACCCCTTTCTGATATCGTTCTTTGTTTTTATGATATAAAAGACAGCATTTTGTTTTTTATTTCGAATGCAGTAAGGCTGAGAATGCACCAATGTTGATTACACAAATGTGCTCATCAAGTGGTTGAAACAACAGATGTTTTCTCAAGCTATATGAAACATGTGTGATATGGCGGCCATTTTAAATTGGCTTACTACTTAAAAACTGGAGCATTGGACAAGATAACTTCATTCATACCGCAGGAGGTAGAAAGCATACGAAAGGTTAGTTAAAAGATTGTTAATAATCTCAATAGAGTAGAGCAGAGCTTTAGGTACTTACAGTTGGTTACACAAAACCCATAGCTGGCAGTAAGGTTAACCAATACTGTCAGTGTTGAGTGAATTACCCTTAATATGGCAAGTGTCTGTAGGCGACGGTAACCACTTAACACCAATTGGGCCGCAAGCTTGTTTGCCATCTCGTAATATAAAAAATATGAAACAAAAACCGACCACCAACATAGATGTTACACTGTACATAATCTTACCAGTGCAATTAATACCTACTTACACATGGTTAATAAGGTTGGCGGTTACCGCTATAGCCAATAGAGAAACTGAAGTGGTACCCTATTAGTAGAAGATCCGAACCTACATCGACCTTCACCGAGCTGATAATAGCATGAAACATATTTTATTATTAATTTAGTATATTAGAAAATATATTAAAAATGGGTTGTCTAAAAAAATCCTGGACAGACTATTTTTGATTATTTTTTGAAAAATGATTTTTAATATAATTGCAATAAAATATTGCAACATCAAGATAATAAGAAAATTTTGTCCTGACTGATAGTAGAAACCGTATAGAATGTGCAGCCATTGGGTTGTCTATTATTTACCTGCGCGAACTACTGGGTTGTCAGGTATGAACAGGTATGTGATATCAGTTACTTTCACTCGATTGGATAATAGAAAAAAATTTATATCATCATAAGCGCGCGACAAAATTTTCTTATTATCTTGATGTTGCAATATTTTATTAAAAATAATTTTTCAAAAAATAATTAAAAATAGTCTGTCCAGGATTTTTTTAGACAACCCATTTTTAATATATTTTCTAATATACTAAATTAATAATAAAATATGTTTCATTCTATTATCAGCTCGGTGAAGGTCGATGTAGGTTCGGATCTTAGACTATATACCTTGTGGAGTTCTGGAAAGCTCGTTTATAGCAATTCAAAACATACTTTTTGTACTTAGGTATTTGTTGGTCATGTTAACATTTAAACACTGTTGTCTTCAGTAACAACGAGCTTCTTCTATATGGCGTTATTTATCCATATTCCCCAATGCAATTTATTTTGTTTGAAAAAATTGCAACCTGACACTTTTTGAGGCACTGTATTGCCCACTTCGTGGCAGCTTTCGCTATGCTTCCACGAAATGCTGGAACAACTTGTCCCCTCGCATTAAAACTCAATATCAATGCGGACTTTTGATTATTATTATATTTATTTTATTATTCTTCCAACTTAAATTGTGTTTCGTCTATAATAGGTATTTACAATAAATAAACTTAGTTGAACTGTTTAAGCACTTCACGTGTATTTGAGATTCAAACAGCTTGAGGTTGACGGTTGGCGCGTGTTTCACTCTCGATTGGCGCTACGAAATACTAGCTAACTTTTTTGACATTTGAAAGTGATGATCACCGAGTGAATAACATATCAATAGCTGTATTTACACAACAAGTGCCATAATAGCGTGTCGTGTAAAACAATAATGGATATTTAATATTGGAAGTCAGTCGGTGATGATCACTTTCATCCGTCAAAAAAAGTTAGCGAATAGGCCTACCAATCTGTGAGGCCTACTGACCTCCCTCTACAACAGATGCTGAGTGGCGACTATTCGTTTATATGTAGGTAGTTGTATTTTGTGACTTAATTAATTGTATCATTTAACTTTAACCAACAAATATAATTTCATTTCATACAAGTAAATGTTGGTTTTATGTACTTATAGCTAAAGTTACCTAAAGCCCAGTTCAATCTTTTTCGGATTATAAGCGTGATGTAAATAATTTTCTGTCCAAATTAATAATAATATATTTCTACGCTCACACCAATTATCTATCCCAAATTAAGTATCTTTAAGAACTTGTGCTATGGATACTAGATAACGGACAAATATATGTACTTGTTCATGTTCATCACACTAACGTTTGGCACTACCAGGACTCGAACCCGGACCGCTCGATGTGTAGGTAGCGTTACTGACCACTCCACCACGGCGGCGCGGCGTCTAATTAATAATTTGTTACACTATTAATACAATTTTTATTTGAAAGACGTATGAATGAAATGTTATTATAATATACTAGTGGACGTCCGCGGCTTCGCTCACGTCAATGTTACATGCTACATTATAACCTATATGTTATTCTGATGTATGAGCTATATTATTGTACAGTATCATTAAAATCCGTTTTGTAGTTTTTGCGTTAAAGAGTTGGTAACAAACGCACATCCATCTAGCCATACAAACTTTCACGTGTATAATATTGGGATCTTGTACAAGGTGCTTGTATTTTCTGCCTTAGACAAAACAAACTGTTTATTGATCAGTAATGGCGCAATGCATTCAAGAAACTACCTGCTTGAGCATAAAAAACAATTGTGCAACCATTTAACTGTTACCGGGAATTGTACAAGAATTGCATCAAAATAACGGACTCCACTGAGACAAAAGCTCTTTCTTCCATCAATAAAGGGTTGCTTTTCTTTCTTAGCAATAAAAGGGTTCGAGAACCGATCCTTTGTCACCCTTTCTTTGTTTACTGCTAACAACTGAAAGATTGCACAAAGTGCCGCTTTGTATTTTAGACAATACTGTTTGGGATGACGCTGGGTTGTACACATTGTCCAGCCATTGATTTAAATAACCAAACTTTTTAAAGATATTTTTTACTTATTGCAGTTCATAAAAACCTCCGTGCATCCTGCCAGTCTCAAATGTGCTGTGGACAACATAACGTGACACTAACGACAGATAAAAAAAGGATCCTGTTCCAGAACGAATTCAAATTCAGAATCAGGTGCGTAATGTCTACATTTTTCTTTAAAAAACAAACTACGACTGACACATCTAAATTTAAAAATCGAATGTTAGCGCGGTATCTTTTCCTTCGAGTGCTTATCCGAGAAGACGTAAATCGCCGCGACCCATATAACTCTTTTCGGCCATTAAAAAGATAACTTAATATAGGCATAATAATAAACAACGGCGGTTGGATCACGGTAGATTCATAATTTTATTTATTCACGAAACCGTAAATATCAGTAGGAATAATTCCGAAGGTTCTTTGCGGGATTAAGGGGCCGCAGCGAGGCTGAGAAAATTATATTCGGCTATAACAGTTATCATGCATCACCTGGGAGCTTAATGCGCGTTCTCGCAATCTCGAGGGCGGCGCGGGAGATGGCGCAAATTACTTTTTCAAAGTATTTACATGTAAATAGAGTTGGCGTTTCGAACTCGTTTCCTTCGCCTAGGACGTATTTGGGCTGTTTATGGTGCCGTGGGCGTGTTTAGCTGAGATTTTTAAGTGCACTTAACCTCCTTGGAAATAGTTACATTGCCTTTTAAGATAGGTTTATTAAGATTGGTACCTATTATAAAAATGTAAACTTTTTGGTTCTGTAAAGTTTTGCTGGTTATATTTTTTCCTCTCACACTTATTAATCGGTACAACTATCAACAATTTGAATTTGGAATAGGTTATCTGTGGTGTTATTAGGTACTTACCTACGCATAATTTAATAGAATCCAATTAAAAGACACATTGCACTAACATTTGAAACATTTTAGCAGTTAGATATAAAATAGCACAACCATTAACAGCCATTTAAATTCAAAGCCAACCCACGGAGCAATTCATTAAACTTCCAAAGCCAGGTTATTCATACGAGGCTGAATCACTAAGCTCCTTCGCCTATTTGCAATTCAGCGATGAAACTTGAAGTTGATACCATGTAAAAAGCACGCCTTATACATAAAGCTTGTATAATTATCATCCATTCTACTTATAAACTTTCATAACGGGCTATACGTCGACTTAACCTCTACTTTTGGGGTGGAGGGTGACTTAGGGGGGTAAGAAAAACGGGTGCGCGCTCTGGAATAGAAAACGCTTCTTTGGAAATAGCTTCGGTGGAAAGCTAACGATTTATTCGAGCTACGGGATCCGCTCAGAAAATATCCCGGGAGCGGATTTTTAATGGCGCCATTGTTTCTATTTTAAAAGCGGCGTGCGAATGGAATACTTAAGTCAGACGCCGTTTGTTTACTTAATGTTCTAGTGTTGTGCATGCGGCGGGTGGGGCCGCGGTATTTTGTTAGCGAGCAAGTTGGAATGTTAATCTTTGACTCCTTTTTCTTCGTCAAATAATAATACCTAAATCTCTTGATTTTAAAGACCGATTTTGTGCAAATTATATAATTTTGATTAATGATTAGATGAATTGTGGGGTAACATGAGTGAGAGTAGTGAATGGACACAGGCTGTTTATTTGATAAGGTAGTAATCTAAACATATTCTGTTTTAGATTCCCCTTATTAGATTTGTGTACTTCTCTGAATAAACAGGTAGTAATCAAGATTTCTCTGAGACTCTTATTTATATTATTTTTTTGCTTTTAGATTATGAAGATGGTTAGCTTTAGTAAGGCAGTTTATTCCTCATATTAGTGTTATTTTACATTATAGGTATAATACTTACCTAATCTCACAAAATGTTTCAAATCATTTCCAGTAACTTAAAGTTAAGGTAAATTTTTGTATTCTTATTATGAATACTAAATTTTGCATGTTTTCTGAAATTATCTACATACATATTTCTGAGTTTACACAGTAGATAGGAGTTCTTAATTACACCATTTTATTAACATCTATTAAAATGGAAGTAGGCCAAAAAAGATTCACATCTGTTTCGATTTCTTAATTTTCCCTCGCAATAGCTTAAAATTTTTGTCACGTGTACTAAAAGATCATTATTACAGCACTTTATACACATACTTACGACTGAATAAGCACACGCCGTACGCCCAAACACAATAGGGCTGTCACACAAGAAAAATGTAAAAATATATTGGTTTTTCTTTCTCATGCCAACTAAGCAAGCAATATGATAAACACATAATTTTATGTTATAATTTATGAAAATAAAAAAATTATTCAAGTTGATCATTTCACTGCAGTTTATAAATACTAGACTTTCCATTTATACACCGATTTATATGATTATCTTTAGGATAACTAAGTCTATTTTAGTTATGTTTGCCGAAAAAAACACTTTACTTATTTGAGCCTTCGGCATAGCACTATTATTGTGGGAAATGGGTATTATTTTTAAACTTAATCCATAAAGACATCTAAGTAGAGTACAGCTTGATCACTCTTAACATTAAAAATGGGACGTCAAAGCCGGAAAAACTTGAATCTATATTATAAAGGATTCATTTCAATGGTGTTGCAAAATTAGTATCCTAATAGGTCCTACTACCTAATCTTTATTAATTCTATTAGCACTAAATACAACATTGTAAAACATGTTGCCTGCATAAGGTGTAGTCATTAGCCCTGAGACGCATGCAGGCTACAGACATTAGGCAACTTGTATTAGTACCTAAGTCCAATAAAACTTAAAAAACCTATAATATAACAAAACCTCAAAAAAAAATCTTTCTTAATTCAATACAGACTTTAAACATATTTGTATTTACAATTCCATTACGGCGACAACCCTAGCTATCTCCAGTGCCCACGCGTCGCGTATTAGAACCGCTGATATTAGCTCAATGTTTCATTTCTAATTCGCAACGAGATGGCCGACTTGTTTACTAAAAAGGGAAAACGTGTACAGATATTTTTTGGTGAGATTTGCTTGTTAATCATTAATTTTAGGGGGTACAAAATGCTCGGTTAGGTTGCAGGTAGAATTTTTTTAATTCTGCTTGGCTACCGTGATGTTATCGAAGCCTGCCGCAACATACCGAATCCTGCCGCAACATACCGAATTCTGCCGCAATATACCAATTTCTGTCGCAATATACCGACGCCTGCCGTTATAAGAAAACTTCCGTGTGTTCTGAATTCTGAACCAGTTCCTTTGAGGACGAGGATTTTTATAGAATGTCCCAGTTTTAATTTTAATAAGAAGCAGGTGCATTGAAGGTTGCTTGTCATACGGTCAGCATCGAAGGAGATAAACAGTTTAGTACCATGTCATATAAACTCCAGCATCCATCCATCCTCCAATATTGATGATGATGATAATGATCATTATTATGACAAGAGTACTATAGTGTTAATCTACTTTTGATGCTGACTGTAGATTAAAAAGATTTTTTAAATAATATTTCAGGATGTATTTATTCGTCTAACGAAGTTCCATGTTGTCATACAGCACTTTAATTCTGCGATCTATAAAATAGAATTACTTCGATTTTGGATTTGTCGTATTTATTTTGGACTTGTAGGTATACTATTTGTATAGGTAAATTACTAAAATACTAATTACAAACATTAAAAAGGAAAATTGTTTTCACTAAAATATACCTACGTCGTTTACGCCATAGACCGAAACTATAATTAGTGTCAAATAAATATTTAAAAATGGAGTCGACTTAATTAAAACCAACTTTCAATGGCTGCCGCCTGAGTTATTGTTTAGAATAAAAAAATGTTCTTTTTTTCTTTTGTCCGTCCCGTAATCAGTGAGCTGTCTTTTTTTATCTCCGGAAGAGATAAAAATGCTTAAAATAACGAACTAATAACACAGCAAGGTCGGTTTAAAGCACCCGAAAGCAAAATATATTACTAGCCAAGTAACACATCGTTCCGTTCGTATAATGAACATGGCTCCCTCTAGCGCGGGGCATTAATCACCCCCCCTTGCCCCCTAGGCCCCCGTCTTCCGAACCCCCTTCAAAAAAACCCCCGACCCCACCCGCTTAGAATGTTTCCAATTCATCACGAGACTCCGCCCTTGACAACTCTATATGAGGACGCCGCTGGCGTAAAGTCCCATAACGCCGCTCGCAACTACGTAGTACTGGGAGCGAGCAGTGACTTCTCGACCACCCCCGGTCCAAAACTCCCTAACCGGTTTTCTAAAGCGTTACTCGTTGGAATGTTCATAGTATTCTTGGCCGGGCAGTGTATTTTCTTGTAATATCAACTCGGCTGTATGGCGGCCATTACAAATAAATCTCGCCTCACCTTTATTTTTTAACGTAGATTCGACGGTGTTTTGTTGCTTTCTCGTTAAGGTTTTTTGAATTTTGGGTAATATTGGGTTTGATGTAATTTTGTTTGTTTGTTTCAATTAGTGAACTATAAAATTCACTAATTTCTCTATCAACAATTAGCGAATTACAAAAGAATAGGTTAATACCTAATTTGGATAGTTTGGTTTGTTATTTTAACATAGTCTACGACTGAGTCGTATTGAGTACCAGTACCAGGCTAACATAACTACTGAGTAGTCTCCGTTTAATTGCTTGGCACATTAAACGCATTTAAATTGGTATTCATTGTCGGTCGGCCGTGTATTTCTACTAAGGACAAGACTGTCTACATTCTGTAGGAACATTATTATGCTACAAAGTTGCAATCACTTTGATACTATTTAAATTATTTTTATTTTATCTGATATATTGCCGACGTGACCTTTTAACAAAACTGTTCAGAGAATAATTACGATCTTCACGTGGAACGCGTACCTAAAGCGGCTCTCGCGCTATAATAAATATACATCTAAGAAAAGCCAGAGTAGTAGGGGTGAGACACGCATCATGATGGGGTCACTTAAAGCGACGATAAGTACTCGCGACTTTGCTAATAGTGAGCGTAACATTCCATAGTCGCTCGCAGCTTCACTCGCGTATTTGTCGGTTAAATTATAGCCTAATATTATTCTGATGTATGAGCTATATTGCTGTAAAGTTTAATTAAAATCCATTCAGTAGTTTTTGCGTGAAAGAGTAATAAACACACATCCATGCCAACTTTCACGTTTATAATATTAGTTGGATAGATCCCCGCTGTGATGTCTTAAAAGATAACTTTATTGTTTTCTCTCAAATGACACATTAGAAATGCTAATATTATTTTAGGTTATAGGTAGTTGTAAGTTATCGCAGACAAATTTTTTTTTCGCTGTATATGGTAAGATACTTTATTTTTATGTGAGCCCATGCACACATAGACATAGCCCAAAGAGCGGATAGATCCACTAGCTGGGAGGACCAGGTGTGCTTGATTGAAAAATAGCCGCAAGCTCGGATTTAGACCATTTTTCAAATAATTATTAAAAATATCTGATTGCATTTGACAATGCTGTAATATCGTAATATGTCTTTCATTATATCTATATGCGTATATAATAGGTATAGTAAGTATATTAAATAGGTATAATTAAAAAAAAACTCATAAAAATTTACTAATTTAGGTACATATTTTTTTTTTGTATCCTCTTTTAACTAAGATATATTTTTTTTACTTATTTAAGCTATACCTATAGAGGTTTATAATAGTACGTATATTTCTGTTAATATTTTAACAGCAAACTATTGTTTGCTATTAAAATGCTTGTATTTTATGTGAAAGAGAGTTCCGAAGTGCATTTCCGTAAAACTGCGCTATAAGATTCTCATCGCTTTACCAAACTATAAGTGTAAATTGAAACATCTCTCTACCTATAGCGGTTTTAGAAGAATTCTTCCTAGTGTAATTTCTTTGCAAAGTCTGTTCACATCGCTTCAAAATTAGGTCTGAATAATCTAAAAAATGTGACAATTTTGACTTAAATCGAGTGCACGGCTTTAAACTATTAAAAAATATTCGTAGGTTACAAAATATGAATCTAAAAAATATGGTATTTTATTGAAAAGTTTCAAAATAATAGCCTAATATATTTTCGTTTAATACATATAACTCTTTACTTTTATCTGCAATGTATTTTGCTTTAACAGCATGGCAAATTATATTTAAAAAGATATAATAGGTATTTTTGTATAAAATATGCTTTTTTAAATAAGCTTTTATTTTTTTTACTAAAAATATCATAATTGAAAGCGTTTGTTAACAGTCCGTTTATGATTTTACACAGTAATCGTAAAAAATTCTCGACACTGGCAGTCAGATTGACTTTAAATTGTTTCGCTACATAATATATTTTAGCACATAATGTTCTGCATCAAGCCGGGCTAAAATACTCGCACGCAGGTGACAAAACAAAGAGGTGCCATCAATATTACCGCGGGCTCGTGAGAAACAAAACTTAATGTTGGAACAAACCGAGGAAACACGTCGTGATTATTTTGTCTGGCGTCTGCCGGCGACAGGCTTTCGTTGTTTTTGTAATTTAAAAATAAAAGCTTCTATGAAGCAGGGAAAAGACTAAGTAAGACTGGCGATTCCATTTCAAATTGTTTATGATAAATATGTCTTTTGTTAACATAGCGCATAATCAAAATCTAAGAATTAATGATATCATTATAAATACTCCTTATTGTAACTAGTAATTAAGTTTTATTTAAAAAAAAATGTTTAACAACCCTTTAGTAACGAACTACGATTATTAGTTTAAAAAAAAACTGGCATTAAAATATTTTTGCCATGAATAGTGTTTGGTAATTGGTAGAATAACAAGCGGAAAACCTACTAAACAGAGTATTTTAATGCTATGGTCTTATCAAAAATACTTAATTGTACGCACTATTTGTGTGTAGAAATTTTTAATTATGCTTACATTATTATGATTTTTTTAAAACATTATAATATTACTAGGTTAAATTTATTAAACATAACAAGAAGCAAAACGAAATACATTTTTTATTAGATTATGATAAAAAAATGGAAGTTCCTTTGGGTGTATGATACACATGATCGGAGAAGATACAAATATAGATTAGGAAAAGTTATTTTGAGAGGGCTTTTTTAAGCCGAATCATCCGCGTTGACAGGAATATTTATTTGACAAGGGATTTATACGGAGTTATTTCCTGGCCATTGAGTTAAATAAAAAAATGTACTTACAAAAACATGACCTTAATTGAAGTTTCTTTAACGTTAGAAAGAAATAATTTTTAGATTTTTTTTAGTTCCGATTCAAAAGTTCCTATTTTATGTAAAACTAATTTTTCAATTGTATCTAAATAGAAGTAAAGTTTCGAGTAAACCTTTAATTCATTGACTTATTTTAATAACTTTCGGAGTCCTCCACTTACAATTAACACCTGCTAAGCTTAACATAAAGCATTTTATGGAATTATGTTTGCGTTTACAAACACGTAAATAGTTTTTAAACTAGAAAAAACACACTGTAAAATATCGATCTGCTCCAGGCGGGAATCGAACCCAGCATCTTCCGCAATACGGGCGCGGCGTTAACCACTACGCCACCAGGGCACTACCTTCGCCGTCGAAATTTGTCAGTGCTTGGTGCTTATGTTTTTATGGTAAACATTGTTTCATCAAATCTTTGAAATTTGCACTTCTAAGATCCGAACGAAATATTTCTGCAAATATTTGACGCCCAGTTAGGATGAAAGTACCTTATATTATGTTGCGTTTACAAACGAGTAAATAGTTTTTTAACTAGAAAAAATCAGGGCAGCTGGGGCATGTCGATTTTTTTTCAGTGTATTTTTTCTAGTATAAAGCATTTTTACTTACTAGGTGGTAGACCCATATGCAGGGTCGTCTGGACCCCCTTTCTTATTCCTGCCGTAAAGCAGTTCGATATGCCTTGCAGTGTTAAATGATTTACCCTAAAATTGCAAGTGTCCCTAGGCGACGATATTTTCTCATCATCGTCATTTGAGTATCTAATCATGTTTATGTATATATTTGTTATTTTATTTATATGTGTATATTATGTATAGTATATAGTATTATATATTTTAGTTATACGTGTATATATAATGTTAGATATTGTTTTATCGATGTAAGTATATATTTATATTCATAAAAAGTACTTTATAATTTTTGCTATTACGGCGCCTACCTACGATCATTCTAACACATATTCATGGGTAGAGTGGAAGAGATCTCTTTTAGAGATAAGTTCGCCCTTGCAAACTATGTTGCAGACAACCATTTTTATGTATTTTATGTGCAATAAAGAGTATTATTAACACCTGTAGGCCTATTCCCTAACTTTTTTTGACAGTTGAAAGTGATGATCACTGATAAATTACACATCTATTGCTGTATTACACGACACGCTATTATGGTACTTCGTCGCGTAAAACAGCAATGGACACGTAAATCGCTCAGTGATCATCACTTTCAACTGTCAAAAAAAGATAGCGACTAGCCCCTAGGGCCGCAAGTTTGTCTGCCATCTCGTAATATATTAAAAATAAATATTGAGAGACATGATTATAAAGACCAAACATAGTTACGCATGAAATATTAAAAAACTATTAGGTAGATATGATCAAAATAACTATGCAATCGCGCACACAATACCAACTTTACAGGTCCCCTTAGCCGATCCGAGCTTACAATAACGTGTATTTATTTCAACCCGCTTATGTCTTAACCCACGTTTAAAGAACAGCACCAGTGCGGGACTAGTTTATTTGCAATAAAGAAAGTGGAATCCCGAGTTGCGCTCCAATTACCGGGATATACGCGGCAATCCCGGTGACGGGCGGCTTGGCCCTGGGACCGTAGGCAATTATACATATTGCGACAATTGCCTTCCCAAATGGAATATACCGCAATTGCAACGTTTTGAAACACTATTAACTTTTTTTAATACTAGTTCTCCGTTTTGCTTTCCGTTGCAATTGGGCATAGCCACGATCGTAAAACGTCTACCTATCATTTGGAAATGTTAGTCGTATTTTAGAGAAAAATTAGCAATGCTTAAGCTCTTATAGTTTTCTTCACATAAAATTGATTATCTTTTAATGTAATAGGACTTAGGTACCTACTTAATACAGAGTCATAATTGTACCAAATTAACTACAAGACGAGAAACAAGTAAAAAATAGTTATTTATTATAGGTACAAGAGTGGAAAGTTCCTATTTAACCGCGTGCTCGATTTGGATGACCGAGCAAGCGAAGGATTCTAAAGTTGAATCACGAGCGCAGCGAGTGATTCTAAATTAGAATCCTGAGCGTCAGCGAGGGAAACAAACGAGCACAAGGTGAAAAATCTTTCCACTCGAGTGCAATACGTAACTTTTCATCCCACCTCAGCGAGGAAATGACAAAATAATCTTCATTCTAATCATAAATTTGGCACCATAGAGGTTACATTAAATAGGTTTAATGACGTTTTGAATTTACAATTATATTGAGTACTCATTATATGTGATGTTCTAAATTCAAATCCACTTTGCCGCTCAAGCGAATAAAATAGATTTTTCCAGCCAGATTTCGAAGCGCAAAATTACACTTTCCGAGGTGGTGGGATGAAAAAATATTTATCTTATTGTGGATGGAATCCAAAATAATGATTTATGTTCTTAATTTTGTCTATGGTATATAAAATCTGTATTAATCTCCATCTTCATTCATAATATTAAAACCGAAACAGCTGCGAGATTTGAAATTCAAAAATAGAACGGGACAAAATGGAATCCGATCCTTTTCGGGACGTCTCGTCGCTCGTCGGAGCGATTTCGATCGTCATTTATTTTGTCTCAGCGTAAGACGTACGCCTCAAACCCCCTAACTGCGATACGCAGTCAGTCGGGTCCACACGGCGCCCAAGGGAGGGATACACTAGTTTTTCCAAGCATATCTTATTGCCCTTTTGTTGATACCAGGAGTCGTTACTTTCATCGCCCGGGGGTCACCGGGGCTTTCCCAGCCACCGTGGCACGAGACCTTCCAACGGAAGAGTTACGTTGTGGAGATGATGTTTTGTTTACTTTAGTCTCCTAAAGTAGATAATACATCCACTAGTAGAGCGATAGGTCTCAACATTCTGAAAGATTGTTATCGGTTCACGTTCAATACAAACTGTGTATGTATATTAATAGATATATTCAATCAAGCGAAGGATTACGTGGTTCTGTCAAATATTTTTGATCTAAAATTAATGGTGTTTTAATCATTGTCCTATTTCCTTTACGTAGTGAGTTCATAAAATTTAATTAAGTAATTTCAGTTAGTTACAAATAACAAATATGTACTTTATACCTATATACAAATGTATAAAGAAATTTAAAAGCCGATAGACGTTAGAGAGTAGTTGAATTTAGATTGTAAACGATAGAAGGCATCTCAGTCCAAAATAGGATCCTGCTTAACGAGGTGGAAAAATCAAAGTGCTATTGGAAACAAAAGTACTTCAAATACTCGACGTTATAGATTTTTAATAGGAAGTATTACCTACTTACTTGTATAAAATATTGCAGTAGTCTGTAGACTTTATTAGGTGCGTTGTATTATTTTTTCCCAATACTCGTAGAAAAAACAGATATTATTTAGGTACAGTCAACAATATAAATCTAGCTTGGAAATCAGTAGTCAAATGTTTAATTATGTTTCTCTACTAGCCCTGACATATTTTAAAAATAATTTGAATAATACCGATAAAATAAAAAATGTAAAACGCACATAATACGACATGTGCTGGTCCTGTAAAAAAGAAGAGGATTTCTTTATATTCCCCCCGGCCTTCCTAGTTGTCCTAAAATAAGTCATAGAGCTACAATGTAATCCTAGCCATCTTCGTAGTGCTTTGTTTGACAGTGACTAGGGAAATGTAGACTGACGATTTGGTATAAAGTTTTAGGGAAGCCGCTGATGAGGGTAGCGTTGGTTCATTCGGGTTGGAAATCCTTAGGTGAGGCCTGTGTTCAACAGTGGGCTTGGCTGATGAAACAGTCGGCTCGCGATTTACTTCCTGGTTTTGCTTGCGTGTTTAGAATACGGCGACTACTTATTATATCAGGTTACTGTTTGCTCCATATGATGCTGGCAGAGTAGAATAGCATTACCCCATATCCTCCAATGGGTGTCGTATAAGGCGACTAATGGTTCAGCAAAGTTGTTGTTGATCAGCTTATACTTTGTCCACCAGTGCAAATTAAGCAAGCGTGGTGGACTGCTGCCTAAACCTCCTTCGATGACCAGGAGAGGCGTTGTGTCCCAGCAGTGGATCGAATTAAAAATACTGTATTATGATGGACTGTTTGCTAACTTAAAAAAATTGGACCGGTTAGAAAGTTTAAATGATTTACTACGACTTCATACGCCATCTGAGTCCAGAGCTCCAGAAAGGATTAAAACATGCAAATCAAACAAGCACCAATTTCAACACTGGGGACACTCCCTTACGCGAAAAACGATAGACAATTTCACTCAATTCTAATCTTTATACCGTTGTAATAAGATTGTTAAGCTTTAACTAAGATTGTAACTGCGCGAACGGGCCTCGTCCCTTGTCTTATTTATTCATTCGAATAGGAAAAAAGTTGTTTTGTTTATCCCCCCTTCTCCCTTTTAGGGGTCAGAATACGCTCCGGTAGCAAGTTGGTCGATTTATTTTGTAACCCGAGAAGATATTTCTGCTTGTTTTGCTACTGTAAATCTAGCGAAGTAATGTAATGTTACCTAGTTGGGGAACTCTGTTATTTGTATTTTATTCCCGTATATACTAGCTGAACTAAGCAATATGAGGATGCTATGTAATAAACGTAGTACGATATTACTTTATTGAATTCTTCACAAACAATTCATATTATTATGTTGAAATGTGTTTGGTGATAGGTACTACGTGTTTATTTATTTATTTTCACCACCTTTTCATTGAATTTAACGTGTTTAAGGTATCTAAGTACCTACTAATTGCTAAGGTAGTTAAGCCCTTTCTATTTCAGCCAAAAACAGTTTTATTTATTTTAATGAAGAGGAGAATAAAACGGGCACATATTATTAGCAATAAATTACTTGGACAAACTTGGTTCACTTATAAAAACTCGCTTATTATTGGACCTATAGATAAAATAAAGCAATTCCAGGATATCGGTGAAAATTCATTACAAAAGTACATTATACTTTTTTTTTTAAATATTGTAACTAACAAGTTACAATATTACTTTTATGTCTTTTTTATAAATTTTCAATTACTTGGACCGTTAAAGTTATTTTTTTGTAATCATAATTATAAAAGAAGAATTATAATATAGCCAGACCAACATAATTACCAAGAATTCAAATGGAAGGTGGCTGTATTGCTGATAGTCCAAAATCCAGCATATCTAGGCGGTGAGATGCCGAAACGGCACCCTCGGATTAGTAGCGCCTCGTCTTAGCTCCCAGAAGTGCTATATTCAATTACAGAGGTGCTCAAACTTTCTGTGTGTTGGAAAATAGACCCAGTTTATCTGTTGTTAGAGCTGTGAACGGAATTGAGCAAAATCGCATTGGTAATTATTTTATACTTATGTTTTTAGTTAGAATAAATGTACGTACACACGTCCGTATATATATTTTTTGACTTCATAAGTATGTAGTCACAATAAAATTTCGCATTTAATAACTACTTTAATTATTTCAAATACTCGATTTTTTATATCTGTAAATCATAGGCTGTTAGGATTTAGTATTAGCTGAAAATGACACAGTGTACTGTATCATTTTAAGATATCACATTGTTCATAGTGTGGAGGCGAACGGTATCGACTGAATTTAATAAACTACGGACTAGTGTATAAAAATGGCAAAAAAATAACCCGTATTGCCAGCGTTTGAAATTCTTTGAAAGTATGAGTCGATATTAAATAAACTCCCTCAACCTAAGATTGACGGACGGACCAATTGGTAAAGGTCGCGGGAAGCCGCGGAATGCGGTCATCTCAGGACCTATTGGGTCGGAGATCCTTGAGAAAGGTCGATATCCAACAGTGGGTGTCTCTTGGCTGACATGATGATCATCAGATTTAAGCATTTTGTTTTCCTCTCTTTGTTAAGAATTAGTATGTATTATTTCTGAATAAGCTACATAGTTTCTTACAAGATTTTCATATTTCCTGTATTTAATTATATTAGGTAAGTACATTTATTTCATAGCATATTAATAATTCAAACCTAAGGGTTACCTACGGGAAATAACTAACACCAATAGCAGTTATTTCATTTTAAAGATTCTTCGTACTCACCTGAAATATGAAACACACTGAGAAGTTGGGAGTAATAGTAATAAACCAGTACTTATCATAATATGTACTACATACTTATATGATTGGTCAATAAAACAATATACTACATGTAGGTAACAGAAGTAAAGCACATTCTGAAAGCATAATTTACTAAATTATCATTGTTAAAAATGACTGACATTATGCATATTAGTACCAAACCACTTTCAGTGCGTGCGTTATTTATGGTACCTTCACGTTTTACATATAATTATCTACAAGTACATAAATATATTTTAAAAACTATACCTTTATTTCAAATATTATAAGAGGGCAATCACAAAAAGTTTGAGCACCACTGCCCCATCATTCCACCCCAGCGCTACCCTTTTTAAGGGGATTTCTTTATGTTGTGAGAGCTCATTCATGGCGTCCATCAAGACGATTCTGAGCATCGTTACGGTCGCGCGAAATGTACCGAAATCATCGCTTCATAGCCCGAGCGGTTCTGAGGCGGACATATTGTACCTACTTCGACTGGGGTGTTATATTCAATTCCAACTTCTCCGAAAGCAATCAGACTTCGTTTGTAACAGTCAGTGCTTGTGTAATGTATTGTCTCGTCTGTCACTTATTTTTGTATGGAAATTGTTGTGTTCAATTGTCTTGTTATTTAAGTTATATCATAGTTGATGATTTCAAAAATAATGAGGAAAATGAGAGTAATAATAATTATAGGCACACATTATATTAGTGTTTTTCAAAGCATGTTTATATATTAATTGATATACACAAAGTAGTTTTCGTAATTCGTATACGTCCTAGTTTATTAGCTATCTTTTTATGTACATTGACAATGCAAATGCGGTATTCTCGAATCAACCCACCAGAGCTTGCGGACGTTTTGTGGCGGGAAATTTTGTTTTAATAAACGCCCTATTGCGGCCATCGCAGCCGTCGCTCCGCCGATATTACACGACGAACACCCACTAATGTTCTCTTTTGATATTACGCCGAAGCATTATTATGTGCTTAGGGTTGACAATCTCTGTCTCACTGCCTGCTACGTACTTTGTGGAACGGGAGTCGTTTTACGAAATTCCTTAATACTTACTTTAATTAAACGTTTCGGCTTCGTAATCCTTGATGCTTACTTACAAGAAGCTATTTTGCTAATTTACTAATATCTAAAGCGAAGGGCTTTTACTTGAAGTCAATAAGCTTGGTATTAATAACGTTTAAACAGCAACTAGTTAGTTGGTTCATAAACTTCTCGAAGGACGTTAATTGCAACCTCACATAGAGTAACATTAAGCTAACCCTCTAAATGAGTCGTGAAAACAAAATAATACAGTACAGGCCCACAGGTCACAATGACCACGCGTCGCTCGCAGAGAATGTCGGCAATTAAGATTGGCGACTCCCTATGTAGTTAATCCGAAAATACGTGCTCTGGGTGTTTATTGACTGCTGACGGCATTTACGGCTTCGTTTATGTTTGAAAACGAAAACGAGATAAGATTTATTTGTTCGGTAACTCCGATTCAAAGGAATTTTCAAAACTTAATTATAGCAATTACTATGATGATTGATAGTATTTATATCTGCCTTATTTAACATTCATGTCGTACATTGATTTAAGCTAATACAATTCACAGTTACCCTATGAATATTTATATAACATACAAAAGCAACTGTTAAATATTCATACTCGAGAATCTAAATAGAAATAGAGTGCGTCCAAACAGTTAAGCCACCAAAACATCCTATTCCAATTAATTAAAAAAAAGCAACGAAAAGTCCCGGATCGTTTAAAAAGTTAACAAGTAGAATTCAGTAGAAATCGTGAGTACCTAATAAGGGGCATAGAGTGGAGACTCCAGTCCGGCACGTCGGCTTTATGGACCGTTAGTGCTACTGAAATCAATAAAAGTACCGGAATGTACCGCACATGCGCAATACAAGTACCCACTCGCACTGACTCAGCTACATTCATTTTATAGCCACTTGTATTTGTGTCTATGGCCACTTTGTACTCTTTACTGTTGACGGAGTAAAAAAAGGCGAAAAAATTAATTGGCGTTGGGTATAAATACACCAGCGGGGGAGGGTTAGCTATTCGCTAAGCAAAATGGAGCGATTATGGCTTTATAATAAAGTTCTACATTCTGAATATCTATCAATCATAAATCTCAGTAGAATATTCATGGATTTGTATGCCGCTGAATTTATTTCTTTCAGACGACATGTGCATGCATTGAAAGTGGGTCCGTTTATTAATACCTCTCCGTAAGAGGCTGTTTATTTGTCCTATCCTAAATAAGTCGTAGCTTGAACGGCAACAAAGGAAAACCACGTTTATTCTGTCTACAATAAGACTTCATTCGTCGATTCCATATAATGAAGTGTTTGTATTGAGAAATGATTTGAAGAATCTTTTTATTTATTACACAGATAAAACGAGCAGTAAATAAAAATAGATGGGACTCCACGCTGTGACTAATGGCCGCCGCTTTTGTGTCTTCTATAATCGAACATTAGATTTAATTTATAATGGGATGAAGACATTTTAACTCCGCCCACGAGAGCCGGTTCAATTAAGTGCGCAAGTTTTTGTTGAATATCGAAATCACTGATTAAGTAATTTATGTCGAATAATTCCCATTTTATCGGATAGATTGTGTTAATTAACATCGGGTTGAAATGAGTGCGAACAAAAAAAGAACGTATTTTAAAGCAATGGCCGACTTTAAAATATTGTGGTTATTTTAAAAACAATTCGCAGGCGAAAAACCCTACGCTAATAAACAATCACCCCTGTAGACCGTATCCATAAAGTTGTAAATCAACTACGCGTATACAAGTATTTAATACGGACATTTACGACTCTTTTATGAGCGCGAAGACCATCAGCGTTTTTTTATTAAATCACTGCTCAACTAACAATTTTCCAGCCATCATCATCGACTACAAAGCTGATACGACGTTTAACGGCACAACAATTAATTAAAATGCCATAAACGACACTTTTATGTACCATTGGACCATAAAGACTAACTTTTATGTGTCGTAAAACCGATTGTCTCTTGTTCCTTAGTACTGAGTATGGCGAAGGCCTACCGTGACTTGGTTTGGACCCTCAAAGAAATATCTTCGTTTTATGTGCGTTTAAGTGTCATAAAATGTTGCTTGAGTTCTGTTTGTTATGATAACGTGGTAAATGTAAACAGAGTAATTGTTTCTATGCTTGAGGTTATTTATGTGGGTTTGTAAGTTCCTTTTAATAAAATAAAAGACTTCTTTTTTATCACAGTCACTAAAGAAAAACTTTTCAACATAGATACATAGAATATTCTTTATTGCACATCGGTAAAATAAATCAATAATTAGGATTTAAAACCATAGAAGCGATCTCATTTCAAAATTAAAATTTTACGTCAGATTCAATCGGTGCATAATCAATAGAATTTACATAAATAACAATTGTATTACTTCTTTTGTTTTAAGATTGGTGTAAAGCAATATGTGTAAACATATTCTATTGATTTTAAATTTGGAAGCAAAACATGGGGCAATTTTGACAAAATATGTTTCCAATAAACAATAAACCATCCCGTGTATAGTAACTTTTACGAAGTAGCAAAAAGCAAATATCAACATGTCGTCCAGCACATAACAGTTTATCAAAAAGATACCGAGAAACGCAAACATCGCATAAAAGCAATTCCGATCAAAGCCAACCGTCTCGGCGGCGGCATAAATTAGATTTATTACAGTCCCCCAAAGGAAACTCCGAATGAAAATTGTGAGATTTTTTAAATAAACCATTAGAGAAAAAGTTCCGGGCCATTTGAGGTTTATTGTCACTATCGGCGGCCATTGTGAATGCAGTCGTCTTCTGGACGTACGGCGAATAGAAGAGCCACGTTGCTACTATTATAAGATTTATAAGAAGTTTACTAGTATTTATAATGATTTATACTCGTACGTAACACTGTGAAAAATAATAATGTATGGAGGCGATTCGTGTTTTTGTGACAATTTTTTTTTTTGTATTATTTTGTATTTTTTTTGTATTATTTGTAGCAAGTCTTTATTATAATTTTTTTGATCAGGTTATCAATTTATTTGATAAGCAGTAAACTATGCAATACTTCGGTATGTTTAGTATCCGTACTTATTGTGTGAAGGCATTTTCTTCTAATAGAATTTTTATAGATACAATGTAAATAAATTCCAAGTAGAGTACGCATTTTGAATCACAATAGACCAACTCAGATTTATATATCATTCTCAGATGAAAGCCTCCAGTCATGAGTGTCATGTTATCAGGTTTAAGTAAAAAAAAATTAAGTCAATTTTTTTTCATTCGTTTAGGTACAATTTGTAACCTTATGAAAGTCAATTTTGATGCCATCGGTTCAAGAGTCTACCACGAGGCCTTGTTCTGAAAAGATCAGGCAAATTAAATGTTTTAATAATTTGTAACTATCTGATAAATTATTTATTCGGTTTTAATGGTAATATTGTTTTGTTACAAAAAAATTGTGTGCGTGTAACCTTTACGCGCGATTGAAGTAAAACTTCTTTGACGTAGATCACTGAAATGATTAAATTTTAACTGAAAAAAAATAAATATGACAGATACTTACGACCAATCGAAATTACTATTTTTAAATAGCGGAAACTACACAGACTATAGAATACTGAGCGTTACTTCCGTTAGAAAAATCTGAGTTACCCCCTAGTCGCGCCTAAAGAAGTTTTACTTCAAAAATTGCATGATTTACGTAAGGGATGCAAGGGGGCGAACCACCATCTTTTGCTCCAAGTCAACCTCACCTGCACGCGGTGCATTCTGCTGATCGACGGACGAGGCTCTGGCGACCGACCAATGGCGGTATAACCATTCGAACCCAAGGCGCAGCTAAATGTAGCAGGCCGGTGACGGGCAGCAGCGGCACCGGTGCGAGAAACTACGCCCTGCGATCGCCAACCCGCCTGCCCAGCGTGGCGATTAAGGGCAAATCCTCCTCATGATAAGACGACACAAGCCACGGCCCCTAGTTCCCGGCAGCCCCGCTATTCCTAGTCATGGTGGCGACCACGGTAACGGCGGGTCGGGGGGTGCTAAGAATCTCCGGGTTACGGGAGGCCACCACAACCGACTGACCCTGGCGACATACAACGGACGCACGCTTCGGCTAGACTCGCATCTGGCAGAACTTGAGGTGGAACTTGGGAAGATTAGGTGGCATATCTTGGGGTTATGTGAAGTCCGAAGAGAGGGGGAGGACACTATAACTCTTGAATCGGGTCACCTAATGTACTTCCGAGAGGGAGACCAACAATCCCAAGGTGGCGTGGGGTTCCTTATTCACAAGTCCCTTTCTGACAACGTTGTGGAAATATCTAGTGTGTCGAACAGGGTAGCGTACCTCATTGTCAAGCTCACCGAGAGGTATAGTCTCAAGGTGGTGCAAGTGTACGCGCCGACCTCGGCGCACTCAGACGACGAAGTGGAGGTTATGTTCGATGACATATCGAGGGCTCTCCACTCTACCACTAAGACCCACTACAGCGTTGTCATGGGGGACTTCAACGCTAAAGTGGGAGTACAGAATTGTAGCGAGTCGGTAGTAGGATTCCATGGACTTGGGCGTAGAAATCATAGAGGGCAAATGCTCGTCAACTTCCTCGAACGAGAGGGGCTCTTCTTGATGAACTCTTTCTTTAAGAAACAGCCCCAAAGGAGGTGGACGTGGCAAAGCCCGGACACTATGACAAAAAATGAGATCGACTTCATCATGACGGACAAAAAGCACATATTCAGAGACGTCTCCGTGATCAACAGGTTCAATACCGGTAGCGATCACAGACTTGTCCGGGGCTCTTTGAATATCGACTTTAAGGCTGAACGCGTCCGTCTGATAAGGTCAAGACTCCGACCTACTTTTTTCCAGTCCATGACAGGATCCGAAACGTTCCAGTCAAACCTGGAGAACCGATTCACTACCGTGGAAACCACAACAGACGTAAACCGGAACCTCAAAAATGTGATTTGTATCCTCAGGGAAGAAGGCACGAGATTCTGCGAATTGCAGCGCAAAGGCAAAAAGTCAAAACTTTCGGAAGGGACTTTAGGGCTGATGAAGGAACGACGTGAAAACCCACCCGTCACTTCGGAGGGAAAGCGTGCTCTAAACCAAGAGATCAGGAAGCTCGTACGACACGACCTCCGGTGCTCTAATACTCTTTTGATTCAAAGAGCTATCGAGCAAAATCGGGGGTCAAAAGTGTTCGTGCAATCTCTTGGAAGAAGCCACCTGACGAAACTGACCACAGCAAGCGGAGAAGTTATTGCTTCGAAGCCGGCAGTCCTTTCCGAAATAGAAGACTTCTATGGCCGACTATACGCTTCACATGCGTCTCGACCTGATCCCGAAAATGAGGATCCTAGAGCCACGTTGACACGCCACCATACCGATGACCTGCCAGAAGTCAACACTGACGAAATCGAGATGGCTCTTAGACAGCTTAAAAATGGAAAAGCCCCTGGAGAGGATGGCATTACAACAGAGCTACTCAAAGCTGGTGGCAAACCCGTGTTAAGGGAGCTCCAAAAGCTTTTTAATGCTGTTCTATTTAAAGGGAGAACTCCAGAGGCGTGGAGCAGAAGTGTGGTCATCCTGTTCTTCAAAAAGGGAGATAAGACCATGCTGAAGAACTATCGACCCATCTCCCTTCTAAGCCACGTCTATAAGCTGTTTTCAAGAGTCATCACGAACCGTCTTGCGCGAAGACTCGACGAATTCCAACCACTGGAACAGGCTGGATTTCGGAGCGGATACGGTACCATAGACCACATCCACACAGTGCGGCAGATAATACAGAAGACTGAGGAGTATAAGCAGCCCCTGTGTCTTGCATTCGTGGACTATGAGAAAGCCTTTGATTCGATTGAAATCTGGTCCGTTCTGGCGTCCCTGCAGCGATGCCAAGTAGATTGGCGATACGTCCAAGTGATGAGATGTCTCTACGAAGCCGCCACCATGTCCGTCCAAGTACAGAATAAACTAACAAAACCCATACCATTGCATCGAGGAGTAAGACAAGGGGACGTAATTTCTCCGAAATTGTTTACAAATGCAATGGAGGATATGTTCAAGACGCTACACTGGAAAGGACGGGGCATCAATATTAATGGCGCATATATCTCTCACTTACGATTTGCAGACGACATCGTTATCATGGCAGAAACGCTGCAGGACCTACAACAAATGCTGAATGACCTGGCTGGTTCATCTGCACACATCGGCCTACGGATGAACTTGGATAAAACCAAGGTCATGTTCAACGAGCATGTACTACCGGAACCGATTGTGGTGCACGGCGCCGCCCTCGAAGTTGTTCAAAAATATGTATACCTCGGGCAGTCATTGCAGTTAGGTAAAAACAACTTCGAGGATGAGGTGAACAGAAGAATCCAGTTGGGTTGGGCAGCATTTGGAAAACTACGTCGAGTCTTCTCATCGTCGATCCCACAATGCCTAAAGACAAAAGTCTTCAATCAGTGCGTCCTACCCGTTATGACTTACGGAGCTGAAACGTGGACACTGACGGTACGGTTGGTCCACAAGTTTAAAGTCGCCCAGCGGGCTATGGAAAGGGCTATGCTCGGGGTTTCTCTTAGGGATAAAATCAGAAATGAGGTAATCCGGCAGAGAACCAAAGTTAGCGACATAGCCCACCGAATTAGCACGCTGCAGTGGCAATGGGCCGGCCATATTAGCCGCAGAACCGACAACGGTTGGGGTAAACGAGTTCTTGAGTGGAGACCGCGTCTCGGCAAACGTAATGTGGGACGCCCTCAGGCCAGGTGGAGTGACGATTTGCGCAGGGTGGCTGGCAGCAGCTGGATGCGAGAAGCCGAAAATAGATCGAAGTGGCGAACATTTGGAGAGGCCTATGTCCAGCAGTGGACTGCGATAGGCTGATGATTATTTTTTTTTTTACGTAAGGCAAGATAAATTAATAAGTGTAAAAAAAGATATTACCTACTAAACTACTTATAATAACAATATTTTGGACCATTTCTAGTGACCGTTTCCTTAAAAATCAAGAAATTCTATCCAGAATTTGCGTCCAAGTTATGAGACTACGAAATGGAGTGTTTGTAACCATTAATTTTTATATCCCACAGAGTCTTTTGATATCTAGCTTGATAATTGAGATATTTATATGCAAAGAATATGAGTGAGTGAACTTAGTTACTTTAATGTTCCGTTAAGTTAAAATCACACTTAATTTTACAGGAAACTTACGTAACGTTGATTAAGTACCTATTAACATAGGATCCCAATTTTGATAACAATGGAAATGATAAAAGTTATTCTTTATACTCTTCTTGGCTTGTGATTAGATTAATGGTAGTTAATTTTTTGCTTATCTACTTATTTTTACCTTGAAGTGAACATGTAAATTTATTACACTTTTAACAAAAAAAGGCCGCGAAACATTTTTAATTTTTGTTTGAGTTATTAAAAAAGCTATTAAAAATTGCAACCTAGTTATATGCGGGAAAAGCAACATAACATAGGTACGTACTTTGGTGACTTCGCTACAAAATAAGAGTAGGTACATACACGATAAAAAAATATAAAAATATGATTAAAGAACGTAATAATAACGAAAGCAACAAAGCGATAAAATATTCCTTTGTTATTACAATAGTTTATACTTGCAAGATTCCCAACATAATATTTAACCGAAGTTGGTCACCAAAATAGCCGTTCTTTTTCGAATCTCCCGATTTATTCCCGGGGTATGTCGTATGTATTTATTTGCGAGCTGTACGTCAGGCTAGGGTGGGAGGAAATGGCAAACACAGGAAACGGATCTGTAGAACTTTCCCGCCGAGCAGGCAGAAGGGAGACCGGGTATCCTGGCCCGGTGGGGTGACGGTGGCTTCGAAGGAAAATCACGGGAAAAAATAACGAAAAAGAAAATAAATAATTATTTTGAACGTTAACACTCATGGTACTGTTATTTATTGTGTTCTTAAGAATGTAGTTTCGATTCGGTTAGGTGGTTTTATCGTAGTAATAGTAGTATTTCAGCATTAGTAGAATTTTAAAAATATTTGGTTTCCCGCTCTAGGGAAAGAAGCAATTACTATGAGTTTTTTGCCAGCCGCTGGTGGGAATGAGCGTGTTCCACCCAATACTCAGATCAAACAAACGCTACTTTCCGAGTCTGGGAAATGAAAAATATTTGTATATCTACAATACAATAAGTTATTATGAATGCCGAATAACGATATTTTTTTATAAAGTAATTATTACTTAATTGTATTCTTTCATATCTGATGGACTATTTATTAAAGTGGTGTCATTGTTTAGGGTTCTAAAAATGTATAATTTAGATCTTACTTATTTTTGTATGATGCCAGCAATGTCAGCGTTTGTATGGTAGTAGGTAGTTACCACTATTATGTACGAATTATTAAATGACACCTTCTAAATTGTTAATTTACCTTTGCCTATGACCGTTTAACTCTATGAAAGTAGTACAATATTTGTATAGGTATACAATAATCAATAATCCTATAAATTAACCCTAAAACGATTCACAAACGGTAAAGCACGATTAAGAGTGTACAATCAAAATTGATCTATAATGTGCTGTTATGTGCTATGCTCTATATTTAGTTTCGTTTCTCTTAAATTTTAATGAAAAAACTAATAAACCTTGTTGCGTTGCGCTTTGCGCGCTTTGTTTGAAATATATACCTCTTATAAACCTATATGTTTACTCTTATAATGAAGCACATTCATCATAACTTCCCACAGGGAGACCATATTGATGTGTCTCTCGGTAGCTCTTCCTTTATAAACCTGTTTGTAATGTGGCTTACATTATCACCAACAAATTGCTATGATTCCATTACGCACTAACTAAGGAAGTTATTAACTGATTTCTATTTCACAAAATCAAGAAATGGAATTCACTGCCAGCACACGTGTGCCCTCCTTACAATCTTGGATCATTCAATAGAGGCATGAAGAAGCACCTTGCAGGTCGGCAAGGTGAGGGTGATATCTTTATTTGAAGTCTACTTCTGCTTTCCATGAGGTCGAATGGAATCATTTGTCATTTAAAAAAAGAACACAATTAAAATTCAAAATAGTTGGACACACTTATTCGAAATCCAGTCCTTAGCTTCCTAGCCTCATGGCTACCCTATTGTCTCTAACTCCTGATATATTTATATGCATTAATACCGGTTTATGTTAGTGAGATAAGCATAAATCTGACGGTAGGCGGACCGAGATGTATCTACATCCCACTTTATTGCTATCCCTTGAATTTATTTACGAACGTCTAAATCGTAGTGAGCGTAAAAAGATAAACTTTGGACGTTTCATTGTTTTATTCTAGACGTTTGTGCCTTACAATGTTGTATGGCATACGTCTGTGGTGAATATATAAGTGAATGCGACGTTGGAGATATCGCTTATTATAATTTAATGTTATTCATAGATTAATAACCCATGAATCATAACTAAAATACTACTTATTAGAAAATATAATTATGCGAAAATATCCTTTCTGACTATTGCTTTTGGGCACACATGGTCTTTACATTGTCTCTGGTATTTTATAACATTAGTGGGTTCTTAAGTTCTTATGGAGAACTTTTCCTAGAGGATTTCTAGATTGATGGTCTTTTCCGTTTGGAAGTTTCGCTGTCGCCTAAAGTCTCTGCGGGATTCGTAGCAAACTCAATGCTTTAACATCATTATCATGTCAGCGGCGGGACACCCACTGTTGGAAATAGGCCTCTCCTATCTGCAACCCCCTCCTCATCTTGCGTTTCCCGCATCCAGCGGCTTCCCGCGACCTTTATCAGATCTTCAGTCTACCTTATATAGGGGCCCTAGCAATACTGGCCGCTTCAACGGCCGTCAGTTCTCACAATGCGTCTCAAAAATCAATACGGAATTCTATAAAGTGAAAAATAAACTTGAAAATTACACTAAAAACAAATACTTTTAAATCACACTACTAAAGTATATCAATAGAATGTAGATGCCACTTACTAGCAATGATGTTGCAAGTACGCAAGCAATCACCATGAATAATGTAATCAATAGGCTAGAAAAACTACCTCCGACGCACCCTACCCCGCTCACGTATATACAAAAACCAGTAAAATTAATATAACAAGCCCTAAAAACGATAAAACACATGCTTGCCGGGATGTTTTAAACATTTATTGAAGATATAAGGAAAGCAATTTTGATGGTGGAATGGAACAACTGGAACGTTTTGGTACGCTGCCTTCACGTTGTGGAATGAAAGGTGCTCCACCACTTTTATTTTACGAAAATATATAGGGCAATTGGGCAAAGTTGACAAGTCACTGTGACTATAAGGTTGCAAATTAAATCATTCTGTATTAATACGAAAGCTTTTGGGAGTCGTTATACATGGCGATCTGCTCAGATGGATCGAGTCTTACATCAGCATTCGCTGCCAAGCCGTTGCCCTCAAAGGTTACCGGTCAAGATTTTTAAATATACCCTCAGGTATACCACAAGCCTACTCATTTAGGTCCCTTCCTGTTCGCCTTGAATGTTAATGACATAAGCCAGAGCTTCACCAATTCTCATCACTATTATTATGTATAACTAGATGACCCTGTGTACTTCGTATCACCTATTCACGGAGTACTAAACGTCTTTGCACCTATCCTAACGACATTATAACTCTTCCTTCGCTAAAATGGCGGAACGTCAAATGTTTGACAGGAAAGTAGGCAGAACAGTTTATATGGGAAAATGAAATTGTTTGTTTTTACTATCTTCTTCGCAATTTTTCCATATTTTCTCACCTTTTAAACCTTCCCTGGACTACGACAAACATTTCAAGACCAAGATAAGATAAATCCGTTCAGCCGTTCTCGAGTTTTAGCGAGACTAACGAACAGCAATTCATTTTTATATATATAGAATAACTTTTACTCGTAAGCATAATCCTTTACATTTTGACTTAAGATCTCTGATCAAAGCATAACTCGTGTGAATACTATTCGTGATTTGGGAGTTAGGACTAATCCTTCGATTGGTAAGAGATTTACAATGTTCTTTAGCAAGGGGTTGGAATAATCAAAAACGCCTGGCTAATGAGGAAACATCGCCTAAATAGTACCTAAGTATTCTTTAAAAAAATCCAGCTATTACAGTATAACGTAAGTAATAATATCATGTATAATTAATATTATTGTTATCATTAATAATGAATATTAAATTAATAATACTTGAAGATAGCATATATTATTGTTTTAGTTGATGTAAGTATGTATTAAATACTAAACAATACAAGCGCATGCCTCTCGCTCGCTCCTACATACCCTAGATGCTTGTCTGGCAAGGAGTTGGAACTATCAAAAATGTCTGGCTAGTGAGGAAACATCATTTACTTATACCTAAGTATTATATATAAAAATCAGCTTTTATACTATAGCGTAACTAAAATTATAATTTCATGAACACGATGTTAAGTGTCTGGCAATGAATAACGTGATTTTTAATAATATTCTTAAGGTAATACCAAAAAATCGCCCTTTATTATTTGATGAATTTAGATCGGTATTTTACACACCTTTAGTACCGTTTAGCTGCCAAATCCACTGTAGCCCTAACTTCATAATGGTCCATCGTTCATACCTGTGTTAGGAGCATGTGCTGACAAACTTTCAGCTTTTATAAAATATCGAAGGTGTGGGGTTCACGGGCTCTTGCTCTATAAGCAGTCCATCCTTTGGTCGTAAAAAAAATATCTGTGAATCAACATTCCTAGATATAGATAAGTAGAGTAACATTAGCTTCAAGACATTTATAGGTATCGTAAGACGCCGGCAAAGGGAGGCTCAAGTAAAATATGAATTCGGCGAGTCTCGGTTGTTTCGCGCACACGTTACTTGTTTATCCTTTTAAGGGAGACTTCTCATTTCATCCAACTGCTATGATTGCTGTATAATCGCCAACCTTACCTGAACCTCCTCCCCTCCCACCGCAAACAATTCTCCAAGACAAAAGCAGGAAACAAACGAAGTTACGCAGTTCAAAGAACGCTGGTCGTGTACTTAGTATTTTCGTAACAGCACCCCAAAATGAAGGCAGATTTTCGGCGACTGATTATGAGTCCTAATACGTTGCGTAATGCTAGTTTTGATATGTTTATTGGTCGCTTTATTACGTGTTCACAATATGAAACTGCTTGGATGCTGTAAATGAAGTGTGTTAATTAATTATTAGATCGTGTCTCTGCTACAGTAGTCATATTGCCAAAAAGTAGTAAAAGGAGTTATCTATGCTTATAGGTATTTAATATTAGAAAGAGGAAAGATTTGTATGTAGGTTTGTTTGTAATAAATAGGCTTAAAATTACTGGACCTACAATAAAAATTCTTTTAGCGTTAGAATGTACTACCTACTATGTCACTGAGTACCATATGCTAATTTTATTGTAAAAAAATATCTATTCTGACAATGTCGCGGACGGGGCGCTAGTAATCTTACTTTGTTAAAGAAAAGTCCTGACTGACCGACTGATCCTCAGATCATATAAGTTATATGATCTGAGGACTGATCAAACTGATCAAAGAGTATGGGCTACTCTTAGACCTAAATAGCTGAAAATTTGCACAGGGGTTCCGTTTATAATGTAGAAAAGGCAAATATAAAGCCAGATTTTTTGAAATTCAACCCCTAAGGGGGTAAAATAGGGGATGAAAGTTTGTATGGGAGAACCAGTTTAGTTAGATTATTTTATACGAAACTTCACAGAAGTACTCCTATAGATAAACGACCAAACGCGTGCTTCAGGTTTTTTTTTAAATTTAAGTAACCCTAAAAGGAGGAAATAGGGTGACGAAGTCTGAAAAGCTTGTAATCTTAGAACGAGGAAAGATTTGTATGTTTGTAACGAATAAACTCAAAAATTAATGGACCGATTTTAAAAACTCTTACATCATTCAAATGCTACATTATTCTTAAGCGAAAAAGGCTATATTTGATTTTTTAATTATTACTTTCTGTTTGAATTTGGTGATTACATAGTATAAGTTTCTTAAATTCAAATGGAACGTTACTGAAACAATAATTGAGATAGGGAAAATCAAGGAGTATTTTAAAATAATTAAAAAAAAACTGATTCCACGTGGCTTTGTTAAAAAAAACAGGTTTTGAGAACTATTTTAATAGCATAATTGTAGCAACTATATCACTGATGCCTTAAATTGATGGATAAAATAATAATAAAATATTTCTAGGCTCACACCAAATATCTAGCCCAAATTAAGTATCATTAAGAACTTGTGTTATGGATGCTAGATAACTTATTTTTTTTATGTACTAAATTTTTTTTTTAGATATTTTTATAAATAAATATATAAACAACCATGACTCGTCAACAAATATTCGTGTTCGTCACACAAATATTTGCCGCTACCAGGACTCGAACCCGGACCGCTTGATGTGTAGGCAGCTATACTGACCACTCCACCAAGACGGCGTCAAATTACAGGTTGATCACTGTCCTTTTTTATGTGTTTGGCAGACAAGCCTTACGGTCCGCTTAGTGGTGAGCAAGAGCAGCCACTATAGCCTATAGACGCTTGTAATACCGATGTGTTAAATGTTCGCTGCCAACCCTTATCTCATCCCATGTCCCATATAGGCTCTTGCGACTTTACTCGCCAACAGAAACAACATTACAAATATGATGTGTAACCTTAGAGTCTTCCTTAGAGACTTCCCCAGTTTGAGCGCCCTAATTCTCAGCGGCTAGTCCGTTGCCTTTACTCTTTTCTTTCTAGGTTCATATTAAAACTTTTAGTTTCCTTCATTCTGGTTAAGTAAATCTTAAAGAATAATTTTATTTTTGCGTTTACAAACGCGTAAATATTAATACTAGAAAAATGCACTGAAAAAAATCGACCTGCCACAGGCGGGACTCTTTTTTCAGTGCATTTTTCTAGTATTAATAATTACGCGTTTGTAAACGCAAAAATAAAATTATTCCATAATGTAAGGTAGTTTCATCTTAACTGGGCGTCAAATATTTGCAAAAATATTTCGTTCGGGTCTTAGAAGTGCAAATTTCAAAGATTTGATGAAACAATGTTTACCATAAAAACATAAGCACCAAGCACTGACAAATTTCGACAGCGAAAAGCAGTGTCTCGGTGGCGTAATTGGTCAACGCGTCCGCCCGGATTGTGGAAGATGCGGGTTCGAGTCCCGCCTGAGGCAGGTCGATTTTTTTCAGTGCATTTTTCTTGTAAATCTTAAAGATTTTAATGTACAGGTTATATTTATTTAGCTTGCAATTCTATCGCCACAACTGTATCGTAAAGTCTTAAACATCTACCTCACTATGTCATTGATATATTCAACGGATTAACAAGAAAATAAATACTAATGCTTATTACACATATGACGATAACTGAAGTAACTAGTTATGTCATAACGACATATTTTATATGAGTGCTCGCGTGGTTTGGCAAAGTATCAAATTATTTTTGGCTCCTACTACACACTTCATGAATACTGGTTTTAGGACATACATAATGCAGTTATGATAGAATATTTTACTAAAGGGCCAATTATATTTTTATTGTGTTGACAGTTTGATAGTCTATTTCATTGTTATTTGATGATTTTAGTGTAAATAATAAATAGTAGGTACTTACATCGCTATAAATATAACAAACTATTACTTATGGTGACAAACATGTTATTAAAGTCAATCTAATCGAAATAAAAAAGTTTAATCCTAATTAGGTACTTACGCATTTAGCCAATGTTGATTGAGTTAAAATAGAGTTTGACAACATCAAGAAAAACCTGTTGTGAATGCTAATTTGATGACACATCTAAAAATTTTGCTCGTAAAAATAAATAATGAACATTTTTCAATAAATTTTACACTAACGAATTTATTTTGTATTTAAGCCCCAACTAATTATTGAATATATTTTATTGCTTTTTTCAGAACCTTCGCTCCCTCATTGCTGGGTGATCACCGGACTGAAAAAATGAAGAAATTCTCTTAAAATCAACGTGTAGACATCTCTCATATTGCAAATTGTCTACTAACGATAAGTTACAACTTCTATCCTTACTTTATTTATTACAAATGGCCATTAGAAATAAACCAATATCGTTTATCATTTCCCAACAAACGCGCAACGACGTAAACCAAATCCATAAAAGACAAAAGAAAACTCACAGAGACAAAAAAAAGAAATAACGCGGCAAAATTGAAAACAGGCCATTGTTATGTTATACGGAGGTTTCACGAGAAAAAGGCAATCTACATGGAGGGTTCGGACGGCCGAGATGAGGAAATAAGAATTCATCCTTTCTCGCCCGGGGTGGTGGGGTAAGGGGGGCGCAAGACGGACGACGCCATTCCAAAAACCCATTATACGAGCGCCGGAGCTGTTTTCTATCTCGAAGAACCGGGCCAGGCTCGCGCCCCGGGGATTCTCGACTTTGTTTATGAAAATTACCCATTAAAATGGCTATACCAACGGTTGCCACTCCAGAAATTAATAAGGAAATTGATATTGGACTGTTTTTTGGCTTTTCGGTCGTTTAAAGTATTAATTTTAATTATTACGCAGTAAGAAATAGCGGAGTTACAGAAAGTGTAACTTATTATTAGGTCAATTATATGTAAATTATTTAATGTCATAGAAGTTATTTTTATATATTTGTAATTTTATGATACATAGTTCACACTTAAAGTTTCCAGAACTGGCCACATACATAAACAATATTTTAAAAGTAATCACAACATTTGAAAATGGAACTCTTTGGCTGTAGAATGCAGTCCGACTGACAAAATTGTTTTTACATAGTGGCGCCATTTTAAAAATTGCGTGTCTAAATCAACATGGATTTAACTCATGCATTTACGCAAAGGGAAAATATTTTGAGTACATATTATTTTCTTATTCATTCTGGAATCTTTTAGTGCACCTCACGTATAATTATTAGTGTGATGAAATTACCAATTGCCTGTACACCTATTGCCTGTTGAAAATCAATATTTTTTTTTTGTTAAAGAATTCTAAAGCCTTAAAAGTTTATGTAAGTTGCTTAAATTATCATGCTATAATAGGTATCACGTTATTTCTTTAGAAAATAATATAACTAATGCATATCCAATAATGTCATTTATCAGAAATATGTATCTACAAAACAGGTACCCATTAAGTTAAAATTATACTATAGTATTATACTATTAAATTATATTATACTAATTTAAATTGCTTCTATACAAAATACATTTTAAATTCAAATGGTGCTTTCTGATTACAATGAAATACTTTAAATTGCTTCTTAGATTTATATCAGACTCACCCCAACTTACGACGTCGTTAGAAATTAAATTAAAAATAAAATTATTGCACTTGAGCCAAAATTTAAATACGCATTATACACCCCTATATTGAGAAGTTGAGTGAAGAAAATCCCCGCACTCCGTCTCTTTTCTACAATAAATATATTGTAAGTAAGAGAGAGATAGGTTGGATTCACGATTGGGTCTCGTAGCTCGATATAAAGAAAGATTATCCGAAGCCCCTAAGGAAGTTTGAAATTGCTATTGTAGCGAAAAGGATTATATGTTAGTGCTACGGCGTAGCTACTTCGGGGCGCGCTTTGAAGGTTTTGGTTTTAGAAGTTTTATGTTTGCGTATTTAAAAATTTCCACATTATTTAAACTCTAAAAATTTATTTTAATTATTAAATACAAAGAACAAAATATCATGAAGGAATTAAAGTCTGAATTATAAAGTAGGTACCTACCTACCAAAAAAATTTTAATAACAAGGGCATGATTTTTCATCTTTGTCATTATTTCAATCTATTTAACAATTTTAGAATTGTTATGCTGATGATCGCATTAATTATTGTTATGTTTAATTTATTAATCATTCCCTTATTAATGCTTTGTTCAGTTATATCACATATTTTTATGTATGTAAAAAAGGATTAATTTAACACCTACCTTATCAAATATTTATAGTTATTTTTCAGTAAGTTCTTGTTTAATTTACATTTATCTAGTTAGTATGATTGTTCGTATTTACATTACACTTAACGTGATTGTTGTTAATTTGAAATTACAGAAATAAATGACAAATCATAGAACATAATGAACTGCTATTGATGAAAATGCGTAAAATAAAAAAATATGTTAACAATTTGGAAGTTATTAAAGTGAAATTAAAATTAAAAACCTCGTAAAAATGACTGTTTTATTTTATTTCCCTCACTTCATCAGGCTTTCTGTTAAGTAATGAAAACGAATACCATTTGGCAATTCAAAGCGTAAAATAAACAATCCGATATCGCGCCCGGCCGGCAGCGGCGGCAGGATTAAACGGATAAATCCGGTTAAATCCGGGTAAATACGCCCGGATCCGGGCCGGGCGGGCGCGATACCAGCCTAGATGTACGGTGTTAATCCCTGTTTTAAATTCTGATAAAATCCCCACCTGTATTAATACTGTGTTATTATGAATTAGATAAGTGTGCAGGTAAACGAGAAGTCAGCACTTGGGCTACTTACATTTTTATTTTAAAATGAAAAATTACTACAGGACTTAATAATTATTATGTAGACTGCTACGGTGGATTATGTTAGGGATTGTAACTTATTTTGTGTTTTAAATTAAGCTGTCTTTTAAGTATCGATTTTGTCTTCACAAACGCAATAAATGGTAAAATTTTTGTTTTATCTATCGCAAAGTTTAGTAAAATCGTGTGGCTGAAGCACCGGAATAAATTTGCGGTTGAAGCTCGGATGGATGATCAATTGTTTTTCAACTTGACAACTTATAGATAGATTTCCCTTTAGTTTTCCACCCTTAATACCTAGCTATAGTTTCCACCCTATTTATTTACCAACCTATGAAAACTATCTAAACTTGACCTCATTGAATTTTAAATTATAATCATTATAATAAACATATTTTTCATTTCATTAATGATAAAGGTTTGATGAATCTTGATTTAAAAATCGGGAGTGGTCTCTCCTTGACTTCCTCGTATACCGGAAACAACTCAAAAGTTGATAGAAACTTTATGTCATGCATGCATGTTAAATTTGGTTGCAATAAGTTAAAAGCATAAGTACTCGAGTTATCATGCTAACGCACAGACACACACACACAGACATAATTCCAAAAACGGTATTTTTGGACTCAAGGAGGTGTAAATCCGTCAAAATCTCGAGGTCGCATTTTTTGACGATTACAAGACTTCCTAAGAGAAAGGAAATATTGCTACGGAACTGTGATCTGATCCCTCACAATCTGCAAAATAGTTTATAATAGATCAAAATATGTCCTATTTTACAGATCTTACCACTATTAAACCCTACGATGACCCGGAGAGGCATTGAATTTATTTATGTCACTTCTGATACCTAAACAGAGTGAAAGCTTTCAGTGGGCAGTAAGAGAAGTACTTAAACCGTAGCAGCTACACGAAAATTACGTTAAAAGAGTATCTATATTTTTTTGTGAAATGCGGTGAAATATTGACAGGTTTTCATAAAAAGTTACAGTTGGAAAAAAATGCCCATTTTACACAAAAAAAATTTAATGCCAATCGATACTGTTTCTAATACAAATTAAAAGCTTCTATAGGAGCAACCCAGGTAAGGATACCTACTAAAAAGTCATAAATTGCAAAAAGAAATTTCCATGCATTCCTTAGGACAAATTTACACATTTTTTTTCGATGCCAGGCGATCCTGTTTCTAATACAGATTAAAAACTGCTATGGGACTAACCCAAGTGAGAGTACTAAAAAGTCAGATATTACAAAGAACCGTGTGCGTGATCATTAATTTGTCTTTATTTATTTTTTGTATTTCATTTTTACAAATTCTCGAGTGGCAATTATTTCCTATGCAATGCATGGGAACAGTTTTTACCAATTTCTGACTTTTTAGTACTCTAACCTGGGTTAGCCCCATAGAAGTTTTTGATTTGTATTAGAAACAGGATCGATTGACATAAAAAAAATTGGGAAAAATAGTATTTTTTTGCTAACTATAATTTTTTTTTTATAATCTGTGAATGGGGATTTCAGAATTTCACAAAAAAAATATAGAGAATCTCTCAACCTAATTTTCGTGTAGCTGCTATGGTCAAAGTACTTCCCTTTCCTTACTGCTCCGCTGAAAGTTTCCACCCTGTATTTCATGAGGATCTTGGGAAAAATAACTACATAGGGCTTTAGTACCCGGTAGCTGACTAACTTTAACTTTATCTAGCCACCAATTGGTGTCAGTGTCAGAAAATCAGCGCTGAAGCATCTTACTGTCGCGACGAGTTGTGTATGACCATTTGGATTGATAATAATAATAATGTTGATTTCTGTGTGTATATATATTTTATGTGGATATATTGGTACATGTTTTGTATTTTGGTTAACGTTTCTAATAAATGAGTTGTCTTCGTTTCTTTCTTTCATCCTTTCGTGTCCCAGTTAGCTAAAAACACTTGTGTTGAACAATGGAATGTTGATTGTCCATGGATTTTATATTGAGATTGTGAATTATGACTGGTGGAAACGATACATAGACATAACTACACCAGTTACAAAGTTTCGAATAAACAGACATAAATGAAACTCAAAACAAACAACAAACCAAATAATTAAGCAGAGAACATTATAAATTTACATATCTAGTCATCAGCATTACGCATCTAAAATTCGAGGGTCGCATAATCCCGCGTGCATAACAGGATCGAAAATGAAACATAAATTGCCGAGACGGACTATTCGGACGATTAAGCCCATTAACATGGCGCACGGGTCACTGAGGCCCTGGAGTGTCCCCGTCCAATCAACAAAACCCTTTTACGCGCGGCCGGGCAAGTTAGGCCTACCCCGCCCTTATTTTTCTTGACTAGTTTACGCAATCGCGGGGGATATAATTGAAGTCGCGCGGTCCAAGGTATAACGGTTGGTGTGTATCAGAATTCATGATAGGACACCCCTGCACGCCCCCACTCTCAGATATACGGTAACGATCGCACCACAATACCATAGCCGATAAATATGGTGTGTACGCCAACGCTACGTATGCGGCAGGCGCGCGGCAGAATATGCGTTGTATTTGTATTGTTTATGCCATATTAAATTGTTAGAATGTTGCCCGGTTATTGCCGAAAGCGTATTTGGTTCGCGTATCGTTGCGTAACTTATGTATCCGTGGGCGATTGTTATTGCTTGTGTAACTTGTGTTGCGATAGTTTCAGTTGGGAACTTTTAAGAAAATAACATAGCTAACGCTAGTTGTTTGCTCCTTATAGCCGCCTTAAATACAATTGTTGACGCAAAGAATTGGTTTGTTTTTGTCCATGATTCCATTTACCCCTAGTCGTCGAAGTTATTTGTAAACCATTAAGGTAGAACTAGAATCTTTTTCTCTTGTCTGTTATTTAATTGTTCACTTATTGTTTCGAATTAGGTAATTTATTTTTCATTATAAATCTTATGGTTTCGCTTTGTAAACTAAGCGTAATTTGCGACGTTCACTAATTTCACTAATACCTATGTTATATATGTATTAAATGGTATTATACTATACAAATCGGAACATTGTTTTTCAGATACCGATTTATATTGAACCAGCTCAACTAAAGTGTTTAAATAATATTGCTTTGTACTTAACCTCAATAGGTAGCTACATGTGCGTAGCTACATGTAATATTGTCCAAGATCCTTTCAAATAAAATTTTCCTTTTATATGAATGCTTTTCCAAATGTAATGAAACTTATTTGTATATTCTTGTCCAGGAATGTAATGCAATAGTTTTTCAGAAATGGTTTATGAAGCAACCAATTCGGCTAACAAAAAACATTTCTAACAATTTCTTATTTGCATCATTTAGCATAGATGATTTTATGTAGTCGTAGAATGCAGGTACCTACTTTAAAGGTTATAGTTTTAAACAACAGAAGTTTGAATTACCAGTAAATATAGGTCAACAAACCTGAAACTAAAATTTGTTAAGATTAAAATCAATATATTCAATATAAAACCAATATGCTCTACGTCCATAATAACGCATAAGTACCTTAATGATTCTTAATTTCAGTTAATTAATTGGTATGCACAAACTCTTAAATGAACAACTACTTAGTAAAAGCTCTAATCGACTACAAAAAAAGAAGTGATCTCATTAAAGCCACACACTCACTTCATTATGGGATTGTTTCCTATGGCGTGATCATTGTACATAAATTCTCACATGCGTGTTAATTTAAATGTCAAATTAAGCAGGGTTATGGTTTTATTTAGCCATCCAATATCGTGTTCAAAAATAGTTATGCCATTAAAATAAGTAATAGGTTCTTATTATAAATTAGGTAAGGGATTTTTTATCCGGCACTAGAGTATTGTAGGGTTAATTTGCATATTACTTTGTTTGTAATATTGACTGAGAATACGTAGTAGAAAAATTCTACTTTTGCATAATTTACTTGAATTGACAATTGATTTTGTACACACGAGTAAAATGTAATTTTGGCAAATATTAAAGAATGTAAATTTTGTATTTCTGACTTAAAATGATGACTTAGATAATGTGATGGATCTTACATAGAAGTTATTATATATTCAGTCATCAATTTTGTACTATTGATTTAATAAAAACCGGATAGCTTATACTATTTAGTTATTATAATGTCACAGAGCTCAACACGTATGTAAGTGCATAATTTTATATAAGTACACAGTTAATTATCTAATAACATACTACAGATAAAAGACTCTTAATGAGTCGTCTGAAATAAGAGACTGATTTGTATCTATAGAAAAACGATGTGAATTTTATTACAAACGACATCATATCAGTCAAAACTGTCACATTTATTCAATACATTTTGATTTTTATTCCGCAAAAATGGAGTTCAAAGTCTATTAAAGAAATTTGACAGATTGTGGTAAACTGATCTACCATCGTCAGTACATTGTCACATTCATTAAATAATATTGATTTAATCTTAATCAGTAGTCACGTCATTCGATATGCAATTCACACTTCAAATTAAAACATACCGAAAATCTACAATTTTACTATAAAAACCAACATTTTATTCAAGATTCTTTCCCAAGACTTGCCTTTTAGTGTGACCTCCAAAAAGGATGTGAAAAACATAGGAAACGCCGCATAAGGTGTTATGGATGAAGCGGTCTCGATAACAGCCTCCTCGGATGTTGTAGCAGGCCCTTATTTCAATAACAACGACCGAACAAAGGGACGCTGTATTATGTTTATTTTACCTTAAACCTAGTGGTGATAGTCTGCTTCGGAGCAATCGATTTTTATCTCAATTACCGGAGAAGGGAAGTTTGTTCGTGGGAATTTTGCTCGAAGCGTTTACTTGTCTAGACTTTAAGAGGAAACACAAGGCCCGTTTTTCCATACAAACGTAGTCCCCTGTTTCCTCCCTGGATAATGCCGATAGAGTTATAATTTTTTTCCTGAATATCTATGGCCACTATTAACATGTCCCTATGTTTTCGTTTTTTTCATTAATTATCTATTAAAAGATATATGAACGTTCAAAAACCTAAAAAAATGGCCAAATTTTCCTCTGTGTTCAAACATCCAGGAAACAAATTTGACTAAATTATATTAAAAAATAAAAACATAGGAACACAGCTCAAACCTTTGTTATTTTTTTTATGAAAAAAGTACTTAAATCGGTAAAGTTTTGGAGAAGAAATCAGGGGACTACGAATCGTTGATTTTCTGTTCTTTTAATAGGTATTTTCGGTCCAAGCTGCCGTTGTCTCTATCGCGCTCTGCGGGGGGAGGCTTGAGGTTAGGGAGACGCGGACTAACACGTATACACTCATGACGTGACATGCAGTCGATAATTTTATCGATTTAACCTAGTGTTGTTCATCGATATCGATATTTCAAGATAAATATTTTGATTGCAGTGTATTTAACACATTATGATGTTCGATTGTTAGCTCAACTGCGCAGATGCTACTGCTCAAATTAACTTTACTGCCTCTTTGGCAACTTAGGATTATCACGCGGCCTTCCGCCACTGCGAAAACTAATCCCATCGCCCCCACTATGGGGTCCGTTCGCCTTCCACGTTCATACCCTGCCCGCATAGCATGACCACCGAAACACGATATGATATAGCCATTTATCGCTTTGAACTGTCTTATATAATAGGACTAGCTGTGCCCGCGACTTCGTCCGCGTGGATTTCCCATTTTCGCAACATTTTCATTGATGCTCAACTCCTATTAGTCGTAGAGTGATGCTATGGAGGTATATAGGCCTATATCAGGGTTTCCCATACTGCGCGTCGCGATGCCCTGGCACCCCAGGGTCCGCGGTTCTATCCCGAGGGCGGGCGTAGTGAGACGATCCACATAGAATGGCTGTCTAGCTGCTATGCGAGCTAGTCGATAGAAAATAAATGTAGAGAAAGAAATGAAAGTCGCGATTTCAAAAGTTGAGCCCGGATCGACTGCCTAGGGCGGGCGAAAAAATAATTTTCGGACAGTTTCATAAAATCTATGGCACGGAACCCTTCGTTCACGCGTCCCACTCCTTCTAGGCGATTTATTTTACTATTTTTACAGGATGTCTCTGATGACCTTCTTTGAGTCACCAGGGCTTTTAGTAAAAGAGAGGACCTCGGTGGGTCCTCTAATTAAGCTTTAAGGTCGAATCACTCCAGAGAGGATTCCTGACCATCTCGGTGAGCATCTCCCTCGGAGGAGTCTCTGAACCTATTAGAGTTTCTAAGGCGTCCGAATCTGACGGGATCAGTAGTTCCTAAGATAAGCGCGTTCAACCAAACAAAAAACAACTCAGTATAGATGCGTGCGTAGTACTTGATCATTATTTAGCTGCGGAGTTACGAGTATGTTAAAACTATGATATCTCTGAAGATACTCATTGAAATCTAATGACGTGAAGAACAATTTTGTACTAAATTAAATACTTGGGATGAATAATGTATTTATTTTGATAAGGAATAATATTATGTTTACAAAAATACCTTCGCATCTAATGCATTAATTAGAACAAATTTTATTAACAAAAATAGGTTATAGCGAGTCACCATAAAAGATAGATAAATGCTGTCTGAAACTTTTTTTTAGAACTTTTAACGGAGAATAATTCTGTGATACAGAATTTTTGCGTAACTTTAACCGTTTACGCAGCGCACGCAAAGAAAACTCTAAAAATCAAAATTTATTATTTTCCGTTTATTTCAAACTATGCTATTTCTTAAGATATTCATTGAAATCAAATGAAGTCCTGAACAATTTTATGCAAAATTAATTACTTGTGATAAAAAATGTATTTAATTTATTAAGGAATAATATCATGCATACAAAAACACCATCGCAGATACTTAATGCATTATTTTAGAACAAATTTGTTTACCAAAAAGAAAGGTTATAGTGAGCCAACCTTAAAAGATAGACATATGCTGTCGCGGACTTTTTTTTGAAATTTTAATGGAGAACAATTCCGTCATACATGATTTTTACGTAACTTTAACCGTTTACGCAGCGCACGTAGTGAAAGCGTTGAAAAGAAATATTTTTCTCCCGTTTTTGCAACATTCTTCATTGATGCTCAGCTCCTAGTGGACGTACCGTGATGTTATATAGCCTATTGCCTTCCTAGATAAATGAACTATCCAACGGAAAAAGAATTTTTCAATTTGAGTCAGTAGTTGCTGAGATCTTAGGGTTCAACCAAACAAACAAACTCTTCAGCTTTATTATTAGTAAGTATAGATTAGTATAGATAATGGAATAGGATTTATTAGTCGCCTTGAAATTTTATACAAGCTGCGAACACTCATGTTCGCAGTTTCGATAAAATTTCAAGTTGGTGGTTATATCCAATGATTTTTGACAGTTCAAAGCGATAAATGGCTATATCATATCGTGTTTCGGTGTTCATGCTAGGCGGGCTGGTCTATCTAGGAAAGCGCGATATAAAACAGTGAAGTAATACAATATAAGGTAATACAATAATTACACGAAACAAATACTCCGTAAGCGCCGAAATCAACTTGTCGACTGCAAGGCAGAGTAACGAAAGTCTCTGGGAGTGTGCCGAGCGCAACGAATTAGGTATCATTCCTAATTCGTTGGCCGAGCGCAGGCGGACGCGGCGCCACGCAAACATTGACAGTCACACTCACACATTGATAGCTCGCGCGGCCGGGCACTGCGCGACAGCAATAGATTTTACAAATACCTATTTTTCATTTCTCTAGCCCGTGGTGTTTCCTCTTAAGTAAGGAAATAACAGAAATATTAGTGTCAATTTACTTATGTGAGCGAAAATAAATTTGCTACTTTATTATCTAAGAAGGTAGGAGTTGTAAAATATTTACGAGTAGAGATTAATTGCTCACGGTTTGTGCTCTTTATGTTTCCAGTACCATCATGGTGTAGGTAATTAGAGGAAATTATGTAAAAATTTACCTTAAATTTATGAATGCAATTCAAGGATTACAAAATGTGGATTAAGAAGAAAATCTAATTTGCATTTATAAGTTTAAATTGACAGTCAATTCTATGAGTAAAACGAAATTGTTACAAGCAACTTTCGGGTCTAACAATAACTATACCTACAAATTTTTAATAAATTTTTAATAAGTACCTATACAACGGAGAAGTTATGAGACGTAACAAAGGAAATTAAATAACAAATGAAAACAATATATAGTTTATTGTTCATTTAATTTTTGCAATAATCATCGATTTTAAAATTTATTTATAGCAACGTAAAACCAATAGACAAACGTATACCTCCTACCCACGATATTATTTTTCTCGTCACTTTCGGCTTTACAAAAACTCGTGATATTCTATTTTGGTAAGTCTCATAAGTACGTCATCATCGTGAACCCGTAGTAGTGTCCATGCTATCTCCTGCCTACCTCCAGCCCATGTAACGACCCCCATAAAAATAAACCATATTCAACAGCCGTATAAACGTCACTCGAATGTCTACTTGGAATAATTTTAGCAGGAACACCTAAAGAACATCGCATGCATAATGTAGGATACAGTATTTATGATAACATTCGATATTGGGATTAGGATGTTTTGGATTATCGTAAAACAATGCCAGCTATACGGGAAGTAGGTAGGTACGCAATTATTTATTGTTAATACGTTGTGTATGCGAATTGTTTTTTGTGTGTTGTATTTATAAATATCTATGAAACAATTTACCATAGTAGGAAGTATAATTTAGTTTTTTGGCATTTAATAAAAAAAAACAAAAAAGGAAATTACAAATTATTTCAGTATTAAATAAGATGATTATGTAGAAGTGTGTAAAATTCTGTGAATAACAGGGTATTTATAATCATGATGTACTTGTATAACAATAAATATAACTTGATGTTTTTAAATACTGTATGCACTTACATACTTATCGCTCTTGTCTCACAATGCTCTTGTTGTAGTAATAAATAGGTCTCCTTAATTACCGACTTCGTGGTTCTTAGTACCGCTGCCTATTAAGCACTCAAATCCTGGTACGGACAAATGTTTGTATAGCTATATGTTTTTTTTGTGTAGGTACTAGATAACAGAGATAAATGTTATATGATATAATAATACAAATATTATAAGAACAGGTACTCATCGAAGAAATTGGGTAGGTATTAAATAATTAAATGCCTATTTAATTTGTCCAATAAATATTGCATGCGCAGACTTTAAATGAAGAGTTAAAAATCATTAGGCAGAAAACTGTACAAAAGTATTCCTTACTTAAATAGATGTTCGTAATTAAAAATTTGTGTATACTAACGCCATCTGTTGTGGGGTGAAGACAATTTAACACTTACGCGAGCTTATGTGCGCAGGACATTTTCAAAGATTGTTTTGATTTTCAAGGTTGGTTTGACACTATTTTTCTGTACAAAAGTATTCTGAAAATGTAATGTTATTGAGAACTTTCAATATATTGTCTTGGCGTAGGTAATAGCTAAGCAGTACAAACACTAACACACTTTATTTGTGAGAGGACCAATGAAAAAAATATTTGCAGTTATTCAAAAAATACATTTCAGTAATTTATTATGCGGGTAAGTAGGTTAGAATTATGTCTTTGCCTTTATCCAAACTGCTGAGATGATTTAAGGTCCTAGCACACTTATCAGCTCGGAACCTCGATGCGCTACATTCCGTAGCCGTCATTCCGTAGCATGCATAGTACAAAACAGGCGTTCCCTTTCTGCACTGAAAATAGTGTAACATTTGTCCTGGTTGTTAGATTTTGCTTTTTGTTGGAGTTTTGTTACTTTTTGAGTTAATGTCCCTTTTAGGTATGTAGATATTATTTGACTCCATACTGCCTTTTTGCGACTTTATGTGTAACCAAACATAAGGCTCTGCTGTATTTGTTTAGTGATTATGAGCGTTTTTGTATGTATGATGACACCTAATATCAAGTATTGTTTTTTAAGGCGGAAAACGCCTATTAATAAAATTTCAGTCACGAATAGATTACTTCAACTGTATTTTAGGGTCCGTGATGTGTTTACTAAATAAAATTACAGTCGCATAATGATTGTGCGTCATGGCGTCCGCCCACCGTAAGTGGTAATACTACGTTGGCTCGTTGAACATATATATTATGTTTAAATAGGCAATATTATGTCCCATTTAAATAGGAAATATTATGTCCCATAGGTGCATTGTTTCTATGTATAATGTGATCATTATGTACATAATAAATGTGGGTATTGATTTTTAATCAAATTGAGTCCCAGTACATTTTATGTTTCGTAATATTTATGTGAAATTTCTTTCAAAATTTCATCTAGTTATAATGTCTATTAAGTAGTGATAGTCAATAGGTATCAAGTGAACAGAACGCTGTACTAACGATCTTGGACCAATTGAAAGTGCGGACTCGTCTCTCCAAAATTTGCATCCAGCGCGTCCTTCAATTATTTGGACTCGTGGCCAGACGAAATGAAAGTTTGGAAAAGCTGATGATACTAGGTTACATGGAGGGAAGACGAAGTAGGGGTAGAGCATCTATTAGGTGGGTAGATCTTGTAAGGCATAATCCAAAATGGACGTCCAAACCTGCCTGTGAGGAATATCTATATGGTGATCACGTTTTTCAGTAATGAGGTGTCGACTAGAAAAGAGAGAGGGTAATCAACCCATCTCATCGAGCACCAGTCGCTTATAGATGCTTGCAACGCCTCTTCAGCCTTAACTCTTCACTCTACCTCTTGGAGCTTTGGAAATTCACAAATAGAGACAGTGGGTATAAAAATATTTTAATGTATAAAGAGAGGTATAAAGTGGGTATAAAGAGATTTTTTTTTTGTCAACAAAGCTCTTTGCCTTCATCTCACCTGGCCATAGGCAGTCCCTCGGTGATTTAATGTTCTTATGATAACATATATAATGTTATCATAACTTTTTGAAGCCCAATAATGCTGTTAACTATTCTTATGATGACAGACTTTGATAAAATAGTTGTAGCAACCCAGGCGGACTTACAACAACCTCATCATCAACCAAACCAAGCACAATTTATACTTCCGTGAGTATAAACCACTAGTCCACTGACACGATTAATGCGCACAAATATTTCCTTAAAAATCATAAACTCTGACCTAATTCTAATATCAAAATACACAATAATTATTCTAGAATGACTGTATGCTCTCTGAAGTATAATTTATTATAGACATCGCAATAGTACTAAATAAATTTCACAGCTTTACAACTGCGTATAATTCAACCCGCTCCGGTCGCTGGGGAAATTCGTGTGTATCATCGTGGTACTGACCCCCATAGCCTGCGGAGCCATTCCAGTAATATTTGCATCTAATTGTAATCCATTGTCCGGCCATGGGAATGGTCTGCAATTATTATATCCGAGCGCACTTATCTATGTATTGTACTCGATATAATGTGATTTTAGTGGACAATGGATTTTGGAATTATGTTTCTGTAACCATTTTAATCTGTATGCTGCAGCCGAATAATATTCGCTGTATTATTACATAAAAAACAGTTTTTTTTTATATGTAGGTAGCTATAAAGTAGTAGTAAGAAGTTGGTTTATTCAGTTTATATTTTAGGATAAGACCATAAAAGAGTACTTACGCACTTCTTAAGTGCACGCAAAACATGGCATACGTGCTTGATAATAACAACACTCGGCATACTTATTATAGTTGCCTGGGATGTGATTATGGTTGCCTGGAAGAAATCGCTTTTCAGTAATAAGGCCGACCATTGTACAATGACTTAGTAATAGATGTATCTGTATTTTGTTATTATCTTGGTGTACTTACAATAAAGCTTCACTCATTCATTTATTCATTCATACTTAAGTTTTGGCAAATGTCACCCACGTTATTTTTTTAATGTTATGGTAATAGTAGAATCAATCTTTACTAATAATATCATAAAGCTGAAGGGTTTGTTTGTTTGAACGCACTAATCTCAGAAACTACTGATTCAAATTAAAAAATATTTTTGTGTTGGATAGTCCATTTATCGAGGAACGCTGGCTATACAACATCACAACACGCGTACAAAATCGCGGGCACAGCTAGTTACGTATAAAATACTACCTGGAATTTGTAGGTAAATACGAGGTAAATACCAACATTTCTGCGCACTCTTCGGTACTGACTATTCTTAGAAGAATAATTAGAATATATCTAGTACCTATCTAAATCGATCACAGATCTAATAATTACTTTTCTGGTATAGTAGACTAGTCAACAATTGAAATATAAGGAAAAAATACCTATACGAAATAAACCCCAGAAATCGTCTTGTTAACGACACATTAAATCGTTGAAGAGAAGAAATATAAGAAGGTTAAGTATATAATTAATAATAATAAGACTGAACCCACACCAGTTACAACTAGCTCCGTAAATAATTATGAATGTAAATTTATGAATGTAAATTTATCTAACGTAAAATTGTTTAATTTTTGTTGTTGTTTAATCCACAGGTTTAATCCAATGACTAGGCATTGCAATAATTTGTAATAAAACAAAAATGTTACAGCTCTCAATTTGATTAAAGTTGAACCAGCAAACATATAAACGTTCCTTGTATACATTACTCGTTTAAACTATGACCGTAATAAAACACAAAGCCACATAATTATTTAGTGTTTGTACTCGTCCTAAATGGCTCTTTACATTAAAATTAACTACCAATAAAGTACCATTTTTAGTACTTTATGTACATTGAAAAACAAACTGGGCTATCTATAACGCTCCTTTAGCATTTTAATAAGAAATTAACTACAAAAAAGTCCTTCCCAAGCTCGTCCAGAGAGGCGAGGGTCGCAACGCGTAACTTCCGTTTTCCGAGGCATTGGGTACGATTTGAAATATTTTAGTGCTCTTGTAACGACTTGATGGTACTGCTGAGGGCCACTTATATATCTCTTTTATCTTTTGTCGGCCTCTCTTGCCCTCCGCGGGGCTAGGACAGTTTTTTGTCAGAATAACGCTGTGGATTACGGCGAAAATTGCGACGGGGAATTATTTAGGTGGCCGCCTTAATGTGTGATAGGAAGTTTCCTAATTGGGAAAGAAACCTAAAGGCATTTTGTTATTTTTATCTTACAAAATTTATATATTAAAACTGCGAGTGGAAAACGAAACATGTAAATTGGATGATAAGAAAATTTACCACTAAACTAGATACACTAGGACATGTTATTGTTAAATTAAGCGTAAATCACTCACAAATTACAAAACAGGCGAAATTTAAAATAAGTCCTTATTTGTTATCATAAATAAAACAAAATACTACTTTATGTAACTGTCACTTAATAGGGGTTATTGAAACACACCGAATGTGCTCGATGTTGAAATACGATTGGGAGATTAAAATACGAACCTAGGCGAGTTTTTCAATTGTATTCACGAGAGTTTTAATACCAAGTTATTTGCAGTACATACACTTCTTTAACTACACTCATACATCATCGTCATCCTCACAGTCACTCACAGCCTTTATATTTCGATCCATTGCAGGAAGTAGTTCACCACGCTTGCCCAATTAGGATTTGGCGGACGGAGTATAAGGTAATCAATTGCTTTTGCTGATCTATTAGTCACCTTCTACGACACCCATTGGAGGATATGCTATTCTACTCTGCCGGCATCACACGGCACTCATTCATAAATTCAAGTAAAACAAAAAAGGTGTAATATTACGTTTTTCAAAATGAATGATAAATAAATAATAAAAATAAAAATTTCTTTATTTTTCCACCTCAATATTACATGCTTAGCCTTAAATACAAATAACAAAGAAATTAAGCTTAAAACTAGGTAAACGAAAACACATAATATTTGGGAGGACTAGAGCCTAAACTAGGAAATACCTGTATTTCAGGACTCCAGGAACCTCACCCGAACCATATGGTTATATAAACAGAGGTTCCACAAGATAATTAAGCATGCGTGCAAATTTGTGTTTGTGAGTGTGTGAATATGTATGTATGTGTGAGTGATTATTTCTGTACTTAGGAGTGCTTCCGTTTCATAGTAATTAAGTTCCATTAGGTAGTTCCTAAGTATAGTTTTGCAATGATACGTAATTTTGGGATAAATATTTAGTGCGGAGTTCAATTTATTGTATAATGATGAAATGGCAAAGAAGGGTGTTAATGCTGAAATGACTGCTGATCGAGGAGAGAGGAAGAGGAAAACATATTACACCGACCTCAAATAAAATTGGGAGCAGGGCAGCCGAATGATGATTTCCGTTTCCAAAACAAGTGTTTTTTCTCAATTTTCCATTTGAATATGCTATTTCGCGCCGTATTCCAAACACAGATCTGTGCGTTTTCACCAATCACCAAGCGAACCAATAAGAGGGCGCCGGATTTTTTAACGCGAACAATGGAACCAATAGACTAATTGTGTAATTATTAAAACTATAAAACGAGGGGGCTCCCCAATTTTCCATTTAATTCATTTTAAATCCTTATTAATTTTTGTTTGTGTGTTCCTTTGTTAAATTATTATATTACTTGATTGATTTTTCTGGTAAATAACTATTTGTTATCTCGGTGGTAAAATTTTATGTACGGGTTACCTTTGCCTCACCTTGTCTGTTATTTTTTTAGAAAAATAACTGTAACATAATGAGTCAAACCGGTTTTTTAATGGTCATTAAATTACAGAGTATTATTACAGGGTGTTTTTTTTAATTTTAATTTTGATTAACTGTAAAAAGTATGTCATTTTATGTTCACCTTTGAGATCGTAATTCGAATATTATGAGATGAGTGTAAATAAACTAAATTGCTACGGTTATTAAAACAACAGATTTTAATAGGTATACCTATATTAAACAGCACGTAATATCCTCGTGGTACCCTTTGGATTAGTGTTTTAATTAATGCGTTTCATAGATTATTAAGCCCGTAATCTGTCAATTTTTCCAATACTTTTGCAGTATTACAAAGTCGTTAAAACAAAAAAATAATTAAAATAATTTCGTGAATAATTGCCACCTCAACAGCGACGAATTTCTAAACCGTCTAAGAAAATAATTACTTCACAGTCGTACCAGATTATGTTTCCATTCGCAAAGGTTGCGTTAATCTTCATAAAGCTATCCAGTTGTTAAATAAATTTGAAGCTCGAGATGGCTAAATCAGCCGCTATCTTGGTGATAATCTCACTGTTATTTACTTGTTTTGCTCAATCATGGACGAGGCTAACAAATGTTTTACGTTCCATTGTTTTAAGTGGAATTTATTTTATTTTGAATATAGAAATAACATGAAATTGACTGTATTTGTAAATAAAATTTATTTTATTTTATTTTTGCTTTATAGACATCTAATGAGTGCTCTTCAAAGACCGAATACTTACTGATATTTCAGATAGCAAATGCTCTATTACGATTGATCAAATTTCGATGATTGCACATATTGATACAATTTTCAAATATACATTTTCACACAACGACATTACACATATTTATATTAATAAAATGTAAGTTAATTTAATTTTCTTAATCCCTCGCTAACTTCACTTACGAAACGTGAAATGGAACATTACATTATTAAGTAAAATTGCAGTTAATATAAATAAGTTTTAGGGGTGTTTTTGAATAACATTGTAGCGATGAACCTTTCTACAACCTGAAATTATTATAATTAGATATGTTTCGATTCGAAGAGTGAAATCTTAGTGTAGAATGTGCATTCTCGCAGCGTTAGTTACAAACGCCGCCTACCAAACTTATGCTAGCAATAATTTCACTTTAGAAACGGTCATAGAGTTTCTATCAAATAAAGCTGTATCTGAGCCCATCATTAACATGTCCCTCGTTTCTTTATGGCGTACAACTGGTCTCCTACTTTATTGCTAATGTATTCATTGCGCTATACATCTTTCTCATCGAAATTTAAATACCCTTTATAAATAACTAAACAAAAACCGCTCCTATCCCAGCGCATAACTTACGTCGAACAAAACTATAATTCAACCGAAAAAGAAAATATGGCTACATGGTTTTTTACCGAAAGGTAACGTCTTGATTAAGTAGGGACCACCTGCCCGGGCTTACTTCACTGGGATCCGATAAATAAGTCCCAAGGAAATATTAATGCTCGCATAAAGAATATGTTGAAACACACGCATGGTTCTATGGTGCTTAAGAGGTAATAAATCGGAAGGATTGTAAGCTCCGCCGCTTTGTTTCGTCAGAAATTAAGAAGAAAAAATGGTGGGTGAAGGTTTTCGTTCGGAATTTGAATATATGATTTTAATTGTCTTATATACGTATTTGTACTTAAGGAAACATTTTGAAAGTAAATAGTTTAATTACTACTTTTTATTATCGTTAATAACAATATACCCCATGTCCCCATATTACCTACCTATTATTTCATTTTGCACAGCAATCAATGTTTCGCTGATATAATCTCTATTTTAAATAAAACTCATTTTTAACTTTAAGAGCGTGTTCAGTATTTATTTTCTCAAAGAAAGTTCAATCGTAACAAGTGTTCTTTGTGTAATATGCTCATTATTTATTTATAATACTACCTATACAATTTATTAATCTAATTGACTGTGTATGTATTACATTATTGCAAATTTCTTTGCAGGTAATTGGAACGGGCCTAAGGGGTCCGCATTCCTCTGCAGGCGGTTTCCACAAAAGGCTCATCCATAATGGATGTGCAAAATCGCATTTCACACACACAAAAAGATGAACTTTTTTTCCTTCTACATTGTGGTCGATTTTAAATTACCCCGAAAAGTATACAATAGCACTCCAGGTACGGTACATACAATCCCGGAACATAAATCTCGTGCACGCATTTCCCTTACGCGACAAATCGCAAATTTATCGTCGTAAGGCCTAAAGTGGTAGAAATTAACAATGAACAAACTATTATTATCAGCATTTGAATAAACTATATCGGTGGGGTCATTGTGCTAAGAGTGGTTTTATGTGTGTAGTGTTAATGAAGACGTAAGGGTACGTCAATGGGGGAATCGTAAATTGAATTTTATACTTTGTTTGACGTAAATGATTGACATGAGAGCATTCGGTAATCTGAACCAGTGGTGGCTTTTACGGTCTGAATGACGTGTCGGCCGATAAATTTATCTGTTGTGGGTAATTTCGGCAATTTTATGAGTCATTTAGTGGCAGTAAACGTCAGTGTCACAGTGCGGTGGGACCCGTTGTAAGTGTTCACAGCTACTGTTTCCCTCATTCGTTCAAATTATGGCTCGTAATTTAATCCGACAAATAAAAATAGCTTGAGTTTTTAGATAGTACTAATAACAATTCTCGGCAATTTTGTTTGTGTTTGAACCGACGCATAACAGTTTATTTAATTTATTTCAATATTTTCAACAGATTTTTAAACTCCTAAGTCTTTGTGTCTAAATGATAAATTCACTAAATTCATATTCTACGAATATCTAAAAAGTATAAATAAATGCGTGTTATTTAAAAATATTCATAGGTGAATTCGTAAAGGCAGTTTATAACGAAATTAATTAATTTAATGTCTTTCAAAAATCTAGTTCCTAACACTGTCATTATTTTTTTTTAGATAAGATCTAGATTTAAGCAAAATTCATTTCATTCATTAGGTGGCATCGTAAGTACCATTACTAAAATTTCCTTGACTTATACGAAATACCTAGTTTTTTATTATAAGATATCTCACTGTTTAAAGCATTGGTGTGAATTATATTGATTTGAATTAATGATGCGGTAATAAGATATGCCATTAGAATTTAAAAAATATTTCAAAGTAAATAAAGTTAACAATGGGCGTTTTTTTTCTTTAGATAGCTTTGACGGCTGAAGTTTTAATTCTAAGTTCTCATTAATGTAAAATATCGTGAAATAATTTTCACGTTTAATTAATTAATATTTCGGTACGCGACAATTACTTTCACGTTAACGATTATTACAACGAAGTAATTCGAATGACTCTATAATTCAAAACGCTGTAGAATAATTGCAACATTTTCGTCTTTATTTTTTCTGTACGCGCTGAAACTTTTTTTCAGGTCCGTACCAGCTGACAGTAGCGCACAGCTCGAAGGCTTCGCGGGCAAAACATTAGTCTTACAGCAAGCGCCGCCCAGAACGAAGCCTCGCTACCATTGGCTACCTAACCCCGCCTACCACCTACACTCGTATTCATAATGCACACGCCGAAATAATTTACATTTCAGCTGAATTTGCGATCGTTGAGGGTAATTGAAAATTTGTTGTATTGACCCTGGATAGGCTACGGTCGACTAAGTGATTGCTTTAATTTCAACTCGATTTAAAGCCACTTGCTCAGGTCAATTTTACTATGGCAAATCGGTTTATTTAAAAGCCGTTTAATTTTATTTAAGATTAATATGTAGATAAGGTTTTTTGTAAAATTAATATAAATGGTAATTATTTCGTCATACCATCATCACGTTATAGACACTATGTAACAAAATACGATTTGAATAATTCATTGATTATTTGACTTTGCATTTTATATTACTACCTTAGTGGATATATTATTTAATATAACGAAAATGGAGGTAACAACAATAGTTCCACTTCCTATACAATAACGAAAAAAAATCTAAAATTTGGTTTTATTATAATTGTCATTTAATGAAAAAATATAATCATGAGTTCAGTATCTATGTTTAGGTAAAATTAAATCAACTTATGTAATTATATTGTCATTGTCTATAGTATTTTTTTTTTTACATTTTTTTAATGTAATTAGAGATGTAGATAAGAGTATTATTATTTCATGGATTCATTGAAATGTTATTAATTGTTATAGTACTTAGTACAGGCTTTCGAACAAGCATGTAGATACATCCTACTAACCTCATTTGACTTATTATATTTTTATAATAAAATGTAAATGCTGATTAATTAATGTGTGAAACGTATTTTTACTTTATTTAAAACGGTCATGATTTGTACAGTTATTGCATAAATTATTAAGCTGTAGATTTACTTAATTAAGTTTGTAAGTTAGCGTTCTAATGTAGGTATGCCTTTAAATATTAAAATTCAAGACATAATTTATGGTTAATAATAAATTGCTTGTATTTTTTAAGATTAAATAATTGTGTTTGAATACTAAATAGCTTTTTTCCGTATATGTAATTTGTATCCTTATTCTTATAATACCAATTAAGGAAAAAAATATGAAATTAAGCTCCAAATCATTGTAAGTAGATTAATACTACTGTAATTCTTGTGATGAAATCTTAAAAAAAAAATCTTAAAAGTAAGATACAAAAGAGTGGCATACCTACCTATTTAGAAAAAAATATGGTCATTATCAACTTTCCTAAGACTTTGAAAATTTAACCTATAATGTCCGTTTTATTTACTTTAATGTAACTATCTTTAAAAAAATTCAATACCAATTTATATTCAAGTTACGATCTTCTTAATCTTATTAAGTAAGAAGGTATTTACTAACTTTTATTAAATTAGTTTTAAGCTATGTTATGAAAATTTACTATTGTTCACAAGACTAGGTAAGTAAAATATGGGTTAGATCCTGTTTGCAGGACTACTTCCAATCAGAAGGGAGAACTATTAAGACAAATCTTACTTGGTTGATATTAAATGGAAATAAAATGTTTTTACAAAATTTAATGTAACGTGTTTCTTGCAATTATTTTATACCAACTTATGCAGATTGTTCCACTTTCGTTGGTACTGTAGACATGAAGTAGTAGCCGTATCGTATTAAGGCATAGAAGGTGCAATATTTATAAACTTAAAAGTAGGTGCTGAACTTAACTAACAGATTAATATTGAATTAAATTCGATTAGGTAGTATTTAATGTAGGGTAACATAGTTTTATCTGTGCTTACTTAGAATCGGCCTGACTTCTTGGTTAAAGTTCTAGGTATGTAAAATTAACCGCCTCTATGGTCTAGTACCTAATTCATCCATTGTAATTAGGCCTGTACTCGATTCTGTTCGACCAAACCTTTTTTTATATCTTTTTAATATTAACACCCTGGCACCTTTTCTATTTTTGTCACCTTTTTTTACTTTTAAATTTATAAATATTATTTTTTTGTATGTCAGTTTGTACATCACTCATTCTGTTCTTTCGTGTCATGTAACTCTCATAATATATGTGTTTTATCTCTAAATTACAAGATTCTACAAAAGTTGTGCTGGTTTGGGCTTTTTGTAAGCCCGCGTGACCATCTGCCACCATCGGTTAATTTTTTTGTCTTTGAACAGACGCTGTAAACATGGTGTTTCTAAAATTTGTTATAAGTTAGTCAGTCCGTCAATCAAATAGTTGAGTGTGCTCAGTTAGATTTTTGACCTTATCATCACTAAGCTACCATTAGGTAAGATGAAGGCTTCATGAAACTTCCCTTTCAAAAGAATAACAAAATATATAATTAAGTCTATGGTATATCTACATATATGGGCAGGGCACATTGCGAGGAGGACTGACGGCCGTTGGGGTAGAAATGTGGAACGCGAGTGGCGGCCGCGTACCGAGAGACGCGTTTTGGTAGCGTCCCACAAGGTGGACGGAAGATCTGGTAAAAGTCGCGGAAAGCCGCTGGCGCAGGACCAATCGGGTGAATAACCTTGGGGGAGGCCTATGTCCAACAGGGGTGTCTCTCGGTTGAAGTGATGATGATGAAGACTGGTTATAGCTAAGACGAATATCTACGTTCAAAATTCATTGTTTATTGTTCGGTTTACCCTGGATTCATGGGGAATGTTGTTTCATTTTATTCAGCTGTGGAGTTTCTTTCGCCATTTCTTCTCCATGTCAGCATAATAATAATTATTTAAGTAAAATAATTATTTCTTCGAAATGGTGGTAGGGCTTTTGACGATTTAAAAGTACTTAGCAAAGTCCATTTAATAAAGAGCTTTTTCATTTTCATTTTCATTTAGGTATAATTCAGAAAATTTCTCCAATGTATTTAAATTAAATTACCTACCTAAATACTACAAGTTTCCTGCTTCACGCATTTAGCTCTTAAATTGTCATTATCTGTATCTAATTAGTTTAATGCTTTATATTATTGTAATAAGTGGTGCAAGTATAGCAGAAGGGGATTCAACAATTACCTACTTCTAAAATATTTTCTTCTAAGTTATAATGTATTATTGTAGAAATCTTTGGCGTGTACCAAATCTTCGCCATCGAAAACTTGCAGTGTTCAATAAAGTGGAATCAATGTAAACATAAATATAATTGTGTAATACGACCGACAGTTGAAATAAAATTAAATGTTATTTGATGGTAATTTTTTTATCAAATAAGCCGGCAAGTCGCTAAGCAAGGACCACCCAGGTTTACTTTGGCGATGAGTCGAATGTGGCAGTATTTTATGGTTTAATGAAATTCCTTTATTTTTGTGAATGAAAATTACCATTAAACTCGTTTTTTTACAATGATGTAAATAAACCATATTATTATAATTATGTGTTAAAACTCTTACAATTCAAGTTTGTTTTGTAGGTAAAATCTTATTAGGAATAGTCTAACTGGAAATTGTGTAGGTAAGTACCAACCTACTGTTTCAATAAGCAATAGATTTATAGTGAATGTAGGTACGTATTGATAGATTATTAGACTGCAATTGAGGTCGAACATGATTTTATATTTCACGCATTTTTTTCATCTAGGTACTTACATACCACATCCCTGAACTTTATGGTGCTTTCTTCATAGGGGAAAATGCCCCTTAGATGAGGGAAAGGAGTAAAGAAAAAAAGAAGATGGGTATTGATATTAATTGCAAAATTAAAACGATTATTCAATGTGTAACGTCGTGTCCTATGGTCCAACTCTGACACTATGGTCCACTAATTAAAACACGTTTTCGTCACTATTTTATTGAGATATCAAACAGGTTCTAAATGGTATATAAAAGGCACTCTGTAAAGAATATAAAACACACTGTAGAAACTAAACAATAAAACACTTAAAACTGATACACAAGAATACAAAAAGGTTTAACAAAAGGTAGATAGGTACTTACAATTTTAGTGCCTTGATATAATTTTATGTAAGTACGTCTTATAGTAATAGGCCCAAGCCGAGGTCAAGAGCGAGACCCTTAGGTACGTTAGTACTATTAATGTGTTCTAGGACACGGTCAGCATTGGAATAAGTCAAATAGCGCGAAAATGAACCAAATGTCATGATGAATGATGATTTTATAAATTTTAAAAATACATCCAGTAATAGGGACGATGGTACTATAACATGGCAATGTTATACCACGTTACAAATGTACATACATAGGTAAGTGGGTAAGTACCTACATATTTCGTAAAGCAGCAACAAAAGAAAAGCAATAAGTGACTTGGTATTGGTTGGTAGTATGTATTACGGATACACAAAGGAATGCTGGTCCCCACTACTCGGCGTGGGTACAGATAAATGCCATACACATAAACAACTGACTCTTTAATTGGACCCGTATAGATTTTAATTGGTCGTAAATCCTCCACCACTCATTAATGGCCTTAGTACAACAGACCACTTAAACGGATAAACGCTCGATATCAAACCTTATTTTAAAAGAGCACAAAGGCTAAAAAACAATTCACGTGAAGATACACCTACATATTATGTGTCTTTTATAGATAAATCTTAGGTTTAAATTAAGATTTTTCTTTATCCAATGTTAGCTGTGGAGGCTGTGTTATCGAGGCACATTAATCAATGGATACCTTAATGGAAATATCGGATAGCTACCACTTGAACATTTTATTTCTTATTGCAAGACTTATTATGATTAAACTAAATATGATTTACGGGAAATGTTTACATGTGAATTACTCATTTAAAGCTGGTATTATAGAATGACTCTCAAGAATCAACGCCGTACTGAGCGTCACACGTCTCTACAACATTGTGCTTAATACAAAGTGTCAAACGATTCTCAAGACATGATTGATTTCTGAGTGTGATTCTGTTAATACGGGCCTAAATGCCACTTTCTGGTATTGGCTACAAAAAATCTGCTGGAAATTATTATGCTTATATTAGTTTCAGATTTGTTACTCGTGGTCCCACCAATTTTGTCCCAGGGTCCCACTAATTTTCAACACTAGGACTCGTGGTCCCACGACTATAATTAAATAGCATATTAGCAACTATTATTAGCATACTTATTTGAAAGTTGTACAATAATATTTTGGTGATTCGAAAAACCAACTAGATTCCAGTAAGATATGGATAATGATTGTACTAGATTGATATATCTGTGGTACTCTACATAATGTTTATGAAATGATCACTACTGTAATTTTACATTTACAGTTTTATTTTTAAGACACCCAGGTGTAATTTTAGAAATTTCTTAATTTTATACTAAATAATAAATGTATTTTAGCACCGCCTTATTGCTACAATTAATTTATTGGCAATTAAAATACGTAAATTAAATTATATATTAAATAACACTAATAGAGAAAACCGTCTTTTTTTTCAGAATTAAATTTTAAAAAAAGATAAAACTTTGAATTTTTTTAAAAAACATTCTAATACATTACAAAGATCGAATAAGAAATAAGCGTAGTAAAACGGTTTTCTCCGTTTGTGTGCGCCGTACTTATTAAGTTGAATACCATCGAGTGGATTAATATGTGTGATGCACAAACAGCTTCATTAAATTAATTTAACGAGACCCAAGTTAGAGACTGTAAAATAGGAGAGTTTTTTCGTCATTTTCGAAGTATATCCAATAGACTCATGGTTCCATCAGTTAGTCTAGTAACAAATATCAGTAAAGGCTGTAAAGGCCAAACAGCAATAATTAGTCACAATAAAGTCGATCAGAATCTTAGAATATAAATTTTCAATCCCCCCATTTTACATGAGATATTTCGCAGGACTTTGTGAATTATGTAACTTTTTCTTGCTCATCTATTGTTAAAGTTTAACTAATATGTTATAGATATAGTAATTGATTTGACCTAATAGCAGGTCAAATCAATAACCACATCAGTCTTCCTCCATCATCTCACACTGAAATTGCCTTTATTAGTCCCATGGCTAGCATCTCTCCAAAATACTGACAACATTACATACTTAGGAGTCGTAACACAAGGGTCCAGACTACGCAAAATTATATGTATATTTAAAACTCTAAGAAATATTACAGATAGACGAGTATGAAACATGGTCTACAATGCACTGTGCCAATCAATAATTAACTATTGTGTAACTACTTGGGGTGGTGCAGCAAAAACACACGTCATTGAAGTGGAAAGAGCTCAAAGAGAAATTTTAAAAGTCACTGCTTGCCTAACTGTAAGGTTTCCTTCCATAGACCTGTACAAGAAGCATTGTCCTTAAAAAGCATAGGTATCCAAATGAACAACGAACCTAATAGAATACAAGAGAAGCGTAGAAAAACAACGACCTTCTCAAACAAAGTCTATTGCTTCCTAGGAACATTCCTATAAACTTACCAACTACTTAAAATCCCTAGACTATAATCAAACGGAAGATGCTCAATATATCTAGACTATATTTACAGAAATTATTATTAAATTAAAAACACAGTAAAAAATAAAAATAAATAAAAAGTTCCCATTCACAATATCGTAATCGATACAATTAATGTTCAGCTACATTAATAAATACAAAGACACAATAATAAACTGTCTTAAATTTTTTCCATGCTTTAATGTTACTTGTTGTGATGAGAAAAATAAATATTTTATTATTATTAGGTGACGTAGATACCCACATTAGATGGTAGCCGATGCTTTACAGTTTTAGTAAAGGAAGAACGGAATCAACATAATTATTATCAAACCCAACTATCAACTCCACCTGCACGCACCGAAAGATTGGAGCGGCTAGAATCGCTTCAGTGCTCCCTGCTAGACGGACAGTTCTCTGGCGACCGAGCAATGGACAACGACACAACTAGCCAGGAACTGGTTGGAAGAGGCTACAGCCTCAAGGTTAAAATAACCCTTAAAACGATTGGGTCAGAAGGCAACGGGACACCGTTTCCCTCGAGGGTCTAGGCATGGTTAGTAAAATAAGGTGTAGCGTCCATGAAAAATAACACATGAATTGTTGTTTTTCATGACCGCTGCACCTTATTACCTACATTACGATACACGAGTTCTTGAAAGGCTGAGAAGAATAAGAAGACTTAATGTAGTTAGGTACTTATGATAGGGACTTGATTTGTTTACCTCTTCATCTACAGTCTACACGCATACATTAAATGCAAATAAAACAGAAATCTATTTTTGTCTTAGCCTATAGGCTAATATTACGTTTCCGAAAATAAGTGTACTCATATTTTAATTTTCTAATTCATGAACTCTTCATAACATTTCATATACTTTTTTGCTTTTTCTGGCAACAAACTATTTGTTACCTCATTGACTTTTTGCAAAAAATCTGGCAGAGTCAAATTTTTTGTGAGGGTTACCTAGATCCCTTTACCTTCTCGTAGTCAAAAAAAAAAGTGTCAAATAGTACCTATGTAACTCGATTAGGCTGTCTGAAACACTTTTGCCATTGTTTATTTTATTTGAAGAAATAACTATATCATATGAGTCCAGCCGACGATGTTACAATGGTCATTATGTTACAGGTTGTATTTTTTTTATTTTCATTTTAATTATCTGTGTTAAAAAGTAAGGTAAACGTCCCAGTATCCGTCAGTTTCTGAACTTGGCTGACTTTGCAGTGATGCTGTGCTTAAAGTATATGAGATAATGAAAGGTGTATTGCATGATTAGGTGCAAAATGTATCTTAGATTTTATTTAAATATTAATTATAATTAAGAAATATAATAAAACTCCATCAATATAAAAAAAAAGACGATTTGTACCAGTACTCGACAGGTTTGTCCCATTAATCGTCAAAATGCCCCAGAAGTCGTCAATTTTTTGATACCAAATTGAACTCTACGCCCTTACAGATAAGTTTCACAAACTGTAGAAATTACTTCTTAGCTTTGAACCGAAACATATTATTTTAAAGAATGTGCTAGCTGCAGTTTGGTCAGAGGAACATAAAACAACTAGTTTTAATTAATTCAGACTTTATATGTACCTCTTTATATGGACATCTAATAAACAATCAAAAATATATCTACCGTTAAAAATTTACATTAAAAAAAAAGATTTTCTGTAATCTGCTGAGTACCTACTTAACCAGTCTCTCAATTCAGGAACTTGGGTAATACGGAACTCTAGTTATACTCTTCATATTTAACATACATCTACCAAACATAAGGCCCAATTGAAGAATTATAGACCCATCACGCTCCTGAGTCACGTTTATAAGCTGTTTTTGAAGGGTTGTAACGAATCGTCTCGCACGCAGGTTTGACTACTTCCAGCCTCCCGAACAAGCTAGATTCCGAAAAGGCTTCAGTATCATAGATCACATACATACGCTGCGGCAGGTTATACAGAAGACCAAAGAGTATAATCTGCCATTATGCTTAGCGTTTGTGGACTATGAGAAAGCCTTCGATTCTGTCGAGACCTGGGCCATGCTCCAGTCACTCCAGAGGTGCCACATAGACTATCGATACATTCAAGTGTTGCGGTCACTATACGAAAACGCCACTATGTCAGTCCGCCTTCAGGACCAGAACTAAAAACCCATACAGCTCCAGCGAGGCGTGAGACAGGGTGATGTTATATCGCCGAAACTGTTCACAGCTGCGTTGGAGGACGCGTTTAAGATTCTGGATTGGAGAGGACTTGGTATCAACATAAATGGCGAGTACATGACTCACCTTCGCTTTGCCGATGATATCGTAGTTATGGCTGAGACCTTGGAAGAGCTGGGCACAATGCTCGACGATCTCTGTAGAGTCTCCCAACAAGTTAGTCTTAAAATGAACATGGATAAGACGAAAATCATGTCTAATATCCATGTCGCACCCACTCCTGTACAGGTTGGAAGCTCTACACTGGAAGTTGTCGACCATTATGTTTACCTAGGACAAACAGTCCAACTGGGTAAGTCCAACTTCCAGAAAGAGGTCAATCGACGAATCCAACTCGGCTGGGCAGCGTTCGGGAAGCTACGCGGCATATTCTCGGCCCATCTACCGCAGTGTCTTAAGACGAAAGTCTTTAATTCGTGTGTGTTGCCAGTGATGACCTATGGAACCGAAACGTGGCCGCTTACAATGGGCCTCATAAGTAGGCTCAAAGTCACCTAAATGGCAATGGAGAGGGCTATGCTCGGAGTTTCTCTGCGCGATCACATTAGAAATGATGAGATCCGCAGGAGAACGAAGGTCACCGATATAGCCCAAAGAATTGCGAACCTTAAGTGGCAGTGGGCAGGGCACATTGCGAGGAGGACTGACGGCCGCTGGGGCGGAAAGGTCCTTGAGTGGCGACCACGTACCGGGAAACGCAACGTTGGTAGGCCTTCCACAAGGTAGACTGACGATCTGGTAAAGGTCGCGGGAAGCCGCTGGATGCGGACAGCGCAGGACCGACCGGTTTGGAGATCCTTGGGGGAGGCCTATGTCCAACAGTGGGCGTCTCTCGGCTAAAATGATGATGATGATACCAAATATTATTATACTCTAACAAACAAACATTATTAAATTAGGTTCACAACAGTACCACTAAGAATACCATTCTGCGCACGCTGAATGCAGAGTATATTGGTCTTACTAGCAAGGCTCCACCTTTGGATGCCATAGGTCCAAATTGGTTTCAATACGACGTTGTAAATTAGAAAGCTTATTATCAACTGATAGTACCGAGTTTCTCCCCATGAGCCAGTGTAAGTTTCGGAACTTGTGATTGATTTGGTCTCTCTTCTGTTTGATATGTTGCTTCCAGGTCAGTCTCCTTATCAAGGTGAAATCCCAGGTACTCCACGCAGTCTCTGTGTGGTAGCATATCATCGCCCAGTCTTACGGCAGGAAGGTCTGAAGTGAAGATGTTATACAGTACTGGACCAAGAACTGAACCCTGCGGAACTCCTGCCTATATGCTGTATAGATTTGGTCGTGCCTCTCCCTGTTTCACTTGAAATGATAGGTCGTGGCCCTGAAATGGCCGTCCGGAACTAGCTGTGTTGGGGAAACAAAAACAACTCGACGATGGCATGTGACTTCGAATGCCAAGGGGAATTGACATCAAAATCCACACACCCCCTTCGAGAAAGTTTCCCCACCACGTTACCAGGGTCCGCCACGAGGAGGCTTCCGGACGAGGACCAGACCCTTCTTAACCTATGCTTTTCCAGGATAATTTGTTTAATGGCAAGTGAATTGTTAGAGATCATACTTTTTACATTTTGAGTCGGTGTGTTAATCCAGGCCGCAACTTGAATTAGGTTGGTGATATAGCTGCATTCCTCATCCACCTCATTTTGGTCCTTAAGAGGGATTGACAGAGTAATGTTTTCGTCAATGTAGCTTTTGAAACCTTCCCAATCTGTTTTACGATTTGTTAATGTCTCCGAAGTTTCTCGTGTAAATAGGCAAGTGCCCAAGACCAGAATGACTGGCGTGTGGTCTAAAGATCCATCTAGACTAGACTCAACAGCTGTATTTAAATATTTCCCGATAAAGAAGTCGAGAAGATCGGGTACTCTCCGTTGATCACTTGGCCAGTATGTCGGTTCACCGGTCGAGATTGGCTTAAGATGATATGTTAATGCAACGTTTCAGTTCTCGACCTCTGGTATTGGTACAGCGAGAGCCCCAAAAGGTATGTTTGCCATTCCGAGCACCACCAGTTACGAATCTTGGGCCCAAGGTTTGAAAGAAGTCACCAAACTTTTGGGTTGTTATTCTATGTCTTGGCGGGCAGTATATTGAAAAGAGCGTAATGCTACCAGCACGGTCTTCCAGTTTTATTGAAGTTTTAGAGTCGGTGAGATGTACGGTTCCATGATTGAGTGTTTGAGGTTAGTTCTAATTAATTACAAGTGCCGTTCCCGCATGCGCTCTGTTTTAATTAATTAGTGAATTAAGTTAGTGAATTAGTGAGTCATTAATGAATGTGTTACTACACATTATAAATATGTTGCAATCTGATTTACCTAAGTATGCCTAAAAATTAATACAAAAAAAGCGCAAAGCGGTAGAAAAATAATGTTTTGTCTTACTCCTGAAAGTTGCTATATGACTCATCAGATTTAGCAAGCGCACCAACCGGAATTCCTTGGAGCACAACAATACGACTTACAACTACTCAAAATTAAAGAACTGGCATCTTCCGACTTCAAAAAAAAGAAACGAAATTTTTAATCTCGAAATTGTAAGTTAATCAACCAAAGCCCGAACCACTTTGTACGACTAATGCTATTATTTAATTTAATTTAGTCCGTATTGCATGGTTATAAAGATTTAAATTCGATATAATGACGGATTTATGTTCAAACTTCCAGATATGTCCCTGTTACAGACAGATTGCAATCAACTTTAGATCGTATTGCCGGCACATTAAATCTAAATTACTTTAATGACGGAAACAGGATCAAATTTTAAAACGTGTCCTGGTAACCGGCAGAATTACAATTAACTTAAGCTTTTATTCCATAGTGATAAGAGCTAAATTCCTGTGACGACGGAATTAGGTTCATACTTGAAGCGTGTCCTAATTACCGTCAGATCAATGGGTAAACTGACGGCTATTGGCTCATGTGACGGTTTTTGTGACCCAAAATATGTCACTTACAAAAAACATAATCTAAATATTAAAAATGATTAATTTTATAGGTTATATTGCTAGACAATTTACTTATCTATTACAAAAAGTATTTGCACTCTCCTTGTAAATAAAAAACACTGCACGACAGAGGAAGAAACATAAGCTGGTAGACGTCAGTTCTAGTACCTAAATTAGCAAAAAAATTAAAAAATCGGCAATGCTTACCTTCGAACGCTTGTGTTGTAGTCGCCATATGTTTTTCAAAAGAATGTGCACATTATAATTGTGCTAAATATTTCTAAGAATGTGTTGCCAACAAAAATAGAGCTTTGTGTGGTAGTATATCAGTGATATTTGCAATTTTTGGAAAACTGACGAGTACTGGGACACTGTCGACATTACGTACTTCTACCTTACCTATTTTAATATGTTCACCTTTGAGATCATAATTCGAATATTAATAGCATGAGTGTAGATAAATTAAAATTAGAGTGAAGTACATATTTTTTGTGTTGTGTTGTGCCTTATTTTCTATCTCTCGGCGCAGAGTTTTGTTTGTAATATTGCCGCCTTTGCGGTGGATGTATGACCCAACTATGAATGTCTTCATTACCATTTTATTATTTATGATCAAAATTCTGAGACCAAGAATCAAAGACCCGCCATTTAAATTTTATTACGAGTGATCAAAGTTTAAGAGAATAATTTAATCGTCTGGAAATAGCACCGAACTTGGAATATTATATTATTTGTCTGTTTGTCAATACCTTCCTATCAATGTAATAAGTAAGTTAGTAAACATAATGTAACTTTATCACGACATGTTAATTTGCGAGGAAACTTTATACCTACTTTGGTAATTCGTATGTTACCTAAAGGAAGAAAATAAGAAAAGATTGAATTTGATTTTAATGTTATGAAATAGTGTTCGATTGCTTATATTAGCTACAAAAATATCCTTTAACGTGAATATTCGTTTTAATGAAGAAATCCAACCAAATCATAACGAAGAATTGCTAAGCTATCGAACATCCGGCTCAAGGGGCCAAATATTCGATAGCTTATATAGCGGAATCTTCTTTTCTATTTCGGTTGTAGTTCTTGAACAAAACGAATATTCAGGTTGTAGGATATAATACATAATACAGCTCTTTTATTAATTATATACGTTATATTTGAATTTAATAAAATTAAAGGTGAGAGTGAATCTAGACGAATTAACTAACGGACTGAATGTGTATGGAATGAATGTATGAATGAACGATGATTGATCGCCTGTAGATTCTAAATAGAAAACGGGAAACAAGAACATAATTCTGTCAAAGTCCCGCATCTCAGCACTTAATTGAGACAGAATTTTTTTCGATACAATTTTTAAAGAAGAATTAGCATTTTTAGATGTGACCACCTGCTTGGGATCCAGTAATTAAATGATGAAAACTCAAGCAAACCACCACACAGCAAGACCTAATGACATCGTGAGCTCCGTTTGCGTAAAACGGAATACTCCAAATTAATAATTAAAGTGACGGTAGATTTAACTATTTCATAAAATATGACAACCTACATCTTTAGTCATCCCGTGTCCACGAACGCTGCAAAGTGTTAGAAACGTCGGGCAATAATAACAACATGTAAAATCTAATTACACCCGAGTTAAATCCGTAAAAGTTGTTTTATTTACAATGTGTAGTGCTCGCGCAAATCTAAGAGAATATTGGTAACACCTATTTTTGTCAACGGAGGAGATTTATGCAGTAGGGAATCCACAACGCTTGCCCAATGCGGATTGGTGGACAAGTTCGCTGACAAGGAGAGGCCTTGGTGTCCCAGCAGTGGGTCAAATTATAAAGGCTGTTATGATGAGCACCTATTTTTACAAGATTTATTTTAATTCACTACCTATAATGTAGCAGTTTTGTAATGTTTTTATACGGATTTCACACGTATATCATTTTTTCAAAATTAACCCTCTGTAAAGTAATTTAGTAAAGTAATTATCATTCAAAAATCGATAAAAAATGCATGTTACCCTTATCATCCCCGCAATCAAATAACTTTTCATTTTCGTAGTTTCATTAAGTAGGTACCTACCTATTTGCGTTCCGCCATCTAAAGATAAAAAAGCTAGTCCCTTAGTGGTTGAGGGTTCTTCATGTTCAGCCGTATCATCACAAACCAGCAAGTTAATGTACGACCTACTTAAGCCAAGGCCAGTATAGGTACCTACCTAAGAAAGAAAGAAAATCATGATTAAAGATGCACCAACTTTATCATTGATCTTCAAATAGGTATGCAATGTTTTAGAAACATTCTGAAAAAAAACTCGTAGGTAATAGCATTATTTTTTGCAAATTGAACTTAGACAATTTAAATCTAATTTAGCTCCATGGAGAATAAGACTGATGACTGAAAATACTGATGGGTATTTTTTTGGTTAATATTTTGAAAAGAAAACTCACTAGGTAAATCTTATAACATAATCGTAGCAAACACGAATTTACCTATCTAAATTTCAGCAGTGGATAGCAATCTAAAACAAACGCAGATGCAATCTCACTCTCGTCTAAAATAAACCAACAGTAAATAAATACACAATGCACCCATAAAGGGGTAGCTGGAAACGATTTAATCAGCCGATAAAAGTTGTCGACCGTCCCCGCTAGATGGCGCGCTTAGATAAAACCTGCCACTGCCGCTGGCGTCGTCGCTCGGAGTTAAATTGGAATGCATTTTTTTTGTAAAGACTTATACATTTATATAAAGTAACATGTTCCTTAACGGATGAGGTGATAAGTTTTATCGCCTTTTGATTCTTGACTTTTTATTTTCTTGGTATAATTCTAGACTACTTCGCTGGTTCGTGATTTAAAGTCGGCACAGCAAAAACTAGCTTTGCTCATAACTAGTAATGATAGGTAAGTACCTAGGTCTAGATACATATGTCATTACCAAATTGTAAGCGGAGTAGGTATTTTAGGTTGTTTTTTCTAATTCTTCCGAAGCGTTCGTAGATTTGAGGATACTTAGGTACCTACCTAGCTACTTATTTAGCAAATTTCATTAAAAAAAGATGAATCATTAAAAAAATTGGTTTTGTTTTTGCTAAGTTAACGAAAAGATTTATCCTTTACCCACTCCAGATTTTTGCACTTTCAGGCATGATTTAAAATACATGTCCCACACTTACTACACCTATTAATGTATCTAGCAGTTAGGGAGTGCTACGCGAGATATAGGTGCTAGCAAACCAAACTCTATGATGGGAAAAACCCAGTAAAAAGTTGGTACCTAACTACTCCGTGTAAAAACTCCTATAAAATTCTCAACATCCATGGAAACACCATTAAACATTATTTCAATAATCCCTACTAACATTATAAAGGCAAAAGTAACTCTGTCTGTTTGTTAAGATTTTCGCCTAAACCACTAATCGATTTTGTTAAAATTTGTTTCTGAAGATAGTTTGAGACCCTGGACAGGACATAACGTGTCTTTTCCCATGTCAAAACTTACCTTATGTCGTTGAAACAAAGCACACTTTCCATTGTGTTATCTGCAACAATAGAGTTATTTTTTAATGTTTTTATTACAGTTTTTAGATAAATAGCAACTTATAGCGTGAATCTATAGAGGCGGAGAATTTGAAAGGATTTTTTGAAGCCAGTAATTGCTGCAATAAATACCCCTTACAATTACCGTTATCTATGTGTCCATAATGAGTAATATACATTCAGTTTTAGTTTTGACGTTACTTGAACGTAACAAATATTGTGCGAGTGATTTAAAATACGATAATTTTTTAAACATTTATCTATAGTTAAAGTTGTATTAATTTTGTTGTGTTACCTATTAATTTTTATTATCATGTGAAAAATTGCAGTGATAGAAGTGATTGATAATCTAACATTTAAAAGGGAATAATCGCTAATTTACCTGACAAATGAAAAAGTTAAGTACCTAAGTAGATACTATCAATGACAATAGAACATAAAAGAGGGGGTTAGAGCTAATCATCGGTAAGTGTTGACTTCATACTGTTTAATATTTTTAACAGAAATAAGAAATAATTTAATAAGCATAGAATAATTACGGAAATCTAAAAAATCTTAGACAACAACATATTTTTGCCTTTGATGTTTTATGAAAACGCATGAAAACATTAGTTTTAATAATTGCATTTCAGCACCATCTATCGTCAGCATGCTAAATCGAACTAACCGCTAGTTGCGTGTGCTGTGCTTAAAATAGTACGCGCTTACAGTGCCATCTCGTAGCGTACGAGTGCATCAATAAGTTACTCCGAGCGCTGCGTAGCACGCTATCTTGGAGACCTTGTAGTTTTTCAACACGTCACGAGGTATCGATAGTATAGCTGTGTTACACTGAGAACTAAATGCTATTTATATCGAATGCAAAGAAAATTATGCTTATTAAAATAAAACCTGCTACTATTATAAATAGAGCGAACTCCCCCGTGTAGGCAATTAAGTATTCTGTATTAAATTGTAAGGAAATGAAGAAATAGTATTGTTTTTATTTAATCATTAAACAAAAATTTCCAAAGAAAATTTAGTAGGTATAGTTAAATTATTCCCGGGCAGGTCTCACGTACCGGGATTTTCAATGGAAAAAAATTAAAAATAAGTAGGTAAATACCTACCTACTTTATTTATTGTTCGTTTATTTTTTTATTTAAGTTATTTGACAGTAAAATAAATATAAGTACCTACCTACTTATTTCATTAATCAGACCACTTTAATTATATTTTAAATAATAATAAAACAAATTCATCCAAAAACCTTAAGTTTAATGACTTTTTAAACATAACTTTTAAAATTTTAAAATCGATATACCTACTTAGGATTTTTTTTTTCAAAACTAAGTATATAGTTTTTACAATTTTTGGATACTAGGAACTTACATAAAGTAAACAAAAAGTGGCTAAAGAGTCCAGCTAATAAAAATATTGAGATAATTTTATCTGAAAATGACTATTTTTCAGTCAAATATTCTCTGCAAGAAAGTAGGTATGATCAAGACAAGATCAAGACACAAATATTTTTTTAATACAGTTGCCCAAAAAGTTGCGAATTGCAGGGACGTATAGCGTTCGGGATGTGGGCTATTACATACTCGTGCTTTTTTTTACCTTTCCCGAACTCGTGCGTTCTCTTTCCCAACTGTCAAAATAATGTCTATTAAAAAGAAAAACTAACCATAAAGTTTTTACTAAAAAAAATCATAGAAGTTTTTATGATTCATGCAAATACGTATATTTCTAAAAAGAAGCTACTAATTTGTTTCAATATCAGATTTAATGATTTGATTGAATGAGTTAGGTTAGGTTTCGTTTCATTTCATCTCATTAAATTTTTATTTCATTTCATGTCAATAAAAAAATTCTACTGAAGACTTGGCTGTATGGGCATAGTTCCCTTTTTCTACCCAGAATGGGTGAAGAAAACAAAAAAAACTGCTTATATTCTTTTACGGTTGGCGCCATTTTTCAAAAATTTTCGAGTTTAGTTGTTTGTTGCACTAAATGAGTAATTTCGACGATATTTTATTTGAATGAACACCACCGGAAATCATTATAATTGCACAAAATGCTTCGGAGAATATTTTACCGGAAAAGTCAAAAAGTCGCTTCATATCTACATACTTACGACGAATTTATTGCGTCGAGAGAAGAGAAAAAAGCAAATAGTTTTTCAGGAAATCTTATGTTGGCATACTTCTCCGATATCTCAGCAAAATTAAAACCTACGTTATGTTCGAGGTATTATAACTTTTATAAGAAATAAATTATTAGTTAGTTGAGTTTATTGTTTTTATTATTTTATTAAATTGCTTCATTTTTTCGCAACTATATTAAAAATAGTCGTTCAGTACACGTGCGGAACCGTCATTGCAACTTGTTCCGACTGTCAACACTCGCCTTCGGCTGCGCCTCGGCTCGGGTAGACATTTGTCGGAACTCTTTGCAATGACAGCCTTTCCACACTTGTAATGAAAAATACTATTTGCACTGTCTTGTGACAACTGACAAGCGGCACATGAAGTGAACTTCCAGCTTCACTGTCTGGTGACATTGATGGTCCCTCCTCATCAAGTATTTTAACCGACTTCAAAAAGAAGAGGTTTCTCAATTCGAATACAATGTTCTTTAAGTGTACCGATTTTGAAGATTCTTTTTAGATTCAGAAGTTACTAAAAATGCTTGCTGGTGCAAATTTGAACGATATCTGACGAGCAGTTTTTGAGTTATCCTGGTTATCCCTAATGATGCGTAGGTATTTACCTACATGTTTCTTTAAATATAGTTTCCTGGACTTTTCTATATTTACTACACTAAAAAGCAAAAAATAATTATTTTTAAATAAAAAAAAAACTGCTTTCAAAACTAAAGACGGATTTTTCAAATCGAAAATTTTATCATTAAATAAAATTAAATATTTTCATAGGTCGGTGCCAATATCAATATTTGGAATAAACGTATCTACACTTATCTTTATGACCGAGCTCAACAAAAACATTTTTTAAAGTTTAAAATTCAATATTGAGCTGCTGTAATATTGTTTAGTAGGTAATTATTATAGGTAGTAGGTACATAGTTTGAATAATATTTCTATTTAGGTAGGTAGGTACTACAATTTTGCAGTTAAGTTAGGTAAGTAGGTACCAACTTACGTAACTCCCGCGTCAAATATTTTTTTTTGATAAATATCATAAAAGGTAATTAAGTATATATTGCTCATTAACCTCATTTATAAGCACGAGACAAAAAGCGATCTTAAATTTTAGTCATGCAAAAAGAAGTGACTTTATCTAACTATAAAAATATTAAACGTTTAAAAAAGGTGTTCCATAGGAAAAGATAAGGCCCATCGCTGTCTAAATTGATGCTTTGTTTACATTGGTGCAATAAAATAGTTACGACGTGTTGAATAATCGTTCCCGGTTTGAGTGACCGTAAATTTGTATATTTTTAAAGTCGCGCAGTTTGGAGTCAATAAAAATTTAACGATACTGGGGGTCGGATGATATTGTTATATGTTTTACGGTGCTCCACGTCTTCATCGATTTTCTTGTCACCTGACTTGAGCGCCAAAACATGGCCAAAATGGACAGTATTCTTTTGTCTTTTTTTAAGTTACGAGATGGCAAACAAGCTTGCGGCCCACGTGATGTTAAGTGGTTACCGCCGCCTATAGACACTTGCAATATTAAGTGTAAATCACTTAACACCGCAAGTGCGTTTGCCAACCTGGGGACTAAGATGATATGCCCTCCATGCCCAGTAATTACACTGGCTACCTTTCCCTTCAATCCGAAACACAGCGAACTGCTTCACGGCAGAAATAAGAAAGGCGGTGCTGGTACCTACCCAGACGGACGACCCTACATATGGGTGTACCACCTAGTGAAGTGTCTGTCTACTCTGGGCCCGTAGACAAAGTAACAAATAGAAATGTTTTATTCTATAAGAACAATATGTATGGGATTGACTTATGCCGTCGTCGTTAAATCACGTGGCCAATCGTAGCTCTAAGTAAGTTGGTAATGAAAGTTAGACGCTGTAGGTAACCAATCAATATGGCCGATGATGACGAATTTAGACATCTAATCGTTATACATTCAGTGTGAAAAGTATCGGGAATGGATGATTTTTTATGGTTCCAATTTTTTTTGTGTTTTTTTGTTTTTATGATTGGCAAAAATGTGTTCCATTTTGGCGCGGAGTTTGAATTGCATCTGTTATTTATATTAAATGCAGTGCTGTTTTTTGTTATATCATATCTAGTATGTATTGAGAATTTCATAATGGACAAAAACATTAAACAAAAAGTTTGTCTTCAATTTTGCATCGCCAATGGAATTTCGAGTTCGGAGTCACTGAAAATGTTACAGAAGGCTTACTGTGAATCGACTTTATCAAAAGCACATGCTTATGAGTGGTACAAAGCGTTCAAAAGCGGTCGAGATGTGATGGAAGATTTGCCTCGCTCTGGTAGGCCATCAACGTCTGCAACTGAAGTTAACATCGCAAAAGTGAACGAAATTCCTCATTCAACTTTGAGAGAGATAATTGTCGAACTTTCTGTATCTCACGAGTCGATCCATACCATTTTAATTAATCACTTGGGTAGGTATGAAAAATATTGCCACTCGGCTAGTCCCAAAGACCTGAATTTTCTCTAAAAACTCAATCACATGGGAGTCGCTGAGGACATGCTAGAACGAGTCAATGCCTGCCCAAGATTCATGAAACGCATTGTTACTGGTGACAAGATGTGGGTTTACAAGTTTGACATGCAAACTAGTCAACAAGGTTCGGAGTGGCTTCGGTAGAAGACATAAAGGAGAGTTCGCGCCGAGAACTTAACTCAATTCCGGAAACAGCGTTTAAAAAATGTTTTGATGATTGTATTTTAAAAATTTGGATGTATTAGTAATATTTTGTGTATTATTGATCTTTTCCTGGTACTTTCTTAACAGAGTAGTATACCGATTGCCACTTCTAGTTCATATGAGTGGTATTTATTTGTGTTTGGTTGGATAGTGGATATGTCACTATATACTGCTATGGGGTTCAGGGATTTACTCGCCACCTCGCCAACGTGACCCCATTAATGCGATACTGCGATGGTCTACATGGGGTTACAGAAACTCCTGATACCGCTTTTACAACACCAAAAGGATGAGAAAGGGTACACCTATTCGAGATCAGGCATACTATGCATAAGGTTTTTTCGGTATACTACCGACAAGTCAGAAAAAACTGTCTGCAAAAAATCACAATTTAAAAGATTAAAAGCTTAAAATTATAAATTCGCTTAATGTGTTTCGTTTCTCAGCATTGAAGAAAGAAATTATTCAATCGAATAAGAGTTAGGTACTCTACCTGACAGATATAGGTACGCAGTGTGAATAATTAAACTTTTTGGCAGTGTTTTGTTTTTATCGATAAATAAGTTTCAAGAGTTTCACAGAGTAAACGTAGTCTTAGGTACTACAGCCCGGGCTCTTCAAAACAGGCGTGAAGTAGCACCTGCATGTTGACAAGGGGAACCCATCACTTTATCGCAATTAACTTCATCGATTTTCATTCCCCATAAAACTATTCGCAGATCTTTTTATACAATACTTAACAACTCCTAGAATCAGGTTACATCGCAATTTCATTTCCTCGAATAGTTGTTATCTACAAGCTCATTCCATCGTAAATTCTATTCCTATTTTATTTATTTTATCGAAATAATGTTAAATCGATGTTTTGTTACCCATAATTTTGTTTCCACGTATGTTTCAGTTTGCAGAATAGTTGAAACATCAAGTTTTACTACACTAAAAATAGTGTACATCGAAAATACTTTTTTTAATGTAATTACTCGTAATCATTTTTGTTTCCCTGTAAAGAAAACCTATTAATGGATTAAGTTAGGTTAGATTTAGAACAACAGGCAGTCAGCAGCGGTGTAACCGAAGCTAACGGAGATTGCTTGTTGTATTCTGTCATGCTACATGCATGCTTGCATTGCATGCTGTATGCATGTTTGCATTGCATGATGTATGCATGCTTGCATTGCATGTTGTATGCATGCCTGCAAGATGCTTGCCGGGGGGTGCAGGGGGGCTGGCCCCCCTGCTCGGGGGGGTCGGGGGGCCTGAGGCCCCCCGCTATAAAGAAAAACCATTAATACGAAAATAAACCTAGGTTAGGTTAGGTTAGACTTGTGACCAAGCATAGCGGAGCGAGCGAAGCGAGCGGAGCATTATATTGCTTGCTGCATGTTTGCTTGCATGTTGCATGCTTGTTTGCATGCTGCATGCTTGTTTGCATGCTGCATGCTTGCTTGCATGCCGTATGCTTGCTTGCATGGTGTGTACCTACTTGCAAATTAAGAATTAGTTTTTAAATTAAGAACTAACCTCAACAGTTTTTATCGTCAAACGTCAACAGGCAAATGTATCGTTCGATGAAATGTTACTGCGATGGAATGTTGTTAAACGAAACATTACAATGTGTAACGTTAAATATTGAAACATGTTTTTATAAACAGTGTTATCGATAACTTGATAGTTTATATGAAATGTTAGTTCGATAGACCGTTATTCTGGTAAGCAACACAACTTTGAAACATTTTTTTTATAAAAGTTTATTCGATAATATGAAACGGTGATTATTAGCTAGTCGATCAATCAAGAAAAATAGATATTGAAAATCGTGGAATAGTTTTCGGTGAAATGAAATTCGATGACAAAAAAATCTGTATTTTGATAGGTACCCGTTGACAAGCCTAGGCGAGGTAGCGATGGTCGAATTTCTCAAGAACTAGCTTTCTTCGTATTTGGACTCTGCCTTCGCCATCACCAGGTGGGTTTGATTCATTAACTAAACACTTTCCTTTTTTTGCAAGTTTAACATCTTTTTGATGCGATGTGTTTTAATCAAAGTTTATATTTAACCGCCTTGGTCTAGAGTCACCCGCTGGAATAAGATACAGACAGTCCCTGGTTCGATTCCTAAGGGGAGTACAAATTTGTACTTATTTCGGTTGGTGTTAGGCTTTTTTTCAAATGCGCCTGGCTAGCTACAATTTATAAATTAAACTAGCGACCCGCCCCGGCTTCTTCACGGGTGCAATGCTTATGTAAATATGCATATATTATATATATAAACCTTCCTTAAGAATCACTCTATCTATTAAAAAAACCGCATCAAAATCCGTTGCGTAGTTTTAAAGATCTAAGCATACATAGGGTCAGACAGACGGCGGAAGCGACTTTGTTTTATACTATGTAGTATGACATTGACATTTATTTAATTTAATTTCTCTCTATAAATTTTAACAGTCTTTTAGTAACATTGACATCAAAACAAAGAAAAATAATTTATAAATTAATAATAATGATACCTATTAAATATTTTTTGATCAAATAAGTACTTATATTTAAATGAATAACATATACTGGGTGTAAAACACATGAGCAGTCAAACGAAAACCACGTATTCTATACATCAAAATAAGACATATTTCAAAAAAAATATTGCTGGGAAATGATTTTTATTTTTTGGTGTTACAAAAAATTGCAAATTGTACCGCGCAATGTAAAGAGCTCAACTCGCACGCAACTCGCAAAACCGCGATAATTTTGCTTGACGGCGGCCCCGAGGCCTTAGTATGAGTTTTGATAGTTTTCGAGCTCGATCAAACGTATCGTCTTTCTTCATACATTGGCCACTGTTTCTGATAGTTTACGCTAGGGGCGCTAGTGGGCAATGTATGAAAAGAGACGATACGTTTGATCGAGGTCGAAAACTAACAAACTCGTACTAAGGCCTCCGTTCGTTAGTGTCCGTGCGCATCGAGTGAGCTACATTGAACGCTAACGTTTTGAAGCCATTTTTTGTTATGAAATACTAAAAAAAATTATAATGTTTCTTTGGAAAATAATTAAGAAATAACGTATAGAATACGTTTTTATAAAAAAAATGAAAAAAACAATTATGACTTTGACCTTCAATAAAATCGTAACTATCAATTTCCCAGGTATAGTCTAAAGGAAGAAAAATGTTATGACGGTGAGCAGAATACATGGTTCTCGTTTGACTGCTCATGTCTTTTACATCCTGTAGACATTATAAATACATTCTTACCATATAATAACTAACACTAAAATTAATTAATTAAAGATAGCCTACCTAACTTGTACCTAATTCACACTCTGTAAAAATACAATGGCATTTTGTTCAAATTATGAAAAAATCTACCCTCTCCTCAGCTCATTATTTATATTGCTGTGCCCATCAGGGACAATAATTGTGCCTTTACTGTAACTACATAAGAACCCGTGTAAAAATTATGGTACGCAATAAAAACATTTGAATTTGAATTTACCACCATCTTATCAAAATCTGTCGCCATAATAATAATTTTAACAGCATTATTGTGTTCCGACAATTAATGATAACATAGCCAGTCCCTCTGTGGTTGAGAGTTCAGGTGAAGCTCGATTGCATCTTCGGTGTTATCTCCACTTACCATCAGGTGAGGTGAAAGCCAAAAAGCTCCCTGTCAAGCATAAAAAGAATAGTTACGTAAGTTTCAAGAATTTCACAGGGTAGTGCGGCACGGTTCAGTACTAAGCAGTCTATGAGAGACACAATATTGTTAGTCTATTATATGCGATGATTACTCTATTTCATCAGTGCCATACAAAGCACGAGGAAAATAAGCGATGCTAAAATGTATCTGTCTGTACTAAAGTTACCACATGATATTTGACACCGCTGTTCTTTGGTCAATAATGTTAAAGCTTTTAAGTTTCTTCTTCTGATTTCACACACCACACTCATGCATTCGACCCGCTTCACCCTGGTCGCGGTATCGTAGTACAGCCATTACGTATATGCTTAAACGCTCCCCTGTTGATACAATACTGTACACCTGAGCCAAGAGACACTGAAAGCTAGAGACACTGTCAGGTCTACAGCTCCCGTTCCATTCGAACCCTGTAGAGGAGATCGAATCCTGCGAAGGATCGCGAGAAATATCTATTGACTAAAAAAACTGGTGGCGCTGTAAAGGTCTGTGGATAACTAGTCCATAAACGAGCAAAAAGTTTAAAAAACTGTAACCCAACTATGGATTAAAATAAAGAAATGATATTGGTTAAAATCGGGGTTTACAAGGTAAAATCGATTCATCCTATTGAATCGATTGACACCTTATTAATCTAAATCGGATGAATAGCTTAGGCGCTACGCAGAAACAAACATAATATACAAACATACATTATGATTAGACTGCTAAAATCATAACCCTTCCTTTTCATCAACAGCTCATATAATGTCCCCACCGAGGGGCTCGAGCCTACCCCACATTAGGGGCGATTAGGCCTTCGTCAACCACGCTGGCCACGTGCGGGTTGGTCGACTTCACACACAACCTAAGAATTTCTTCATAGGTGTGAGCAGGTTCCCTCACGATGTTTTCCTTCAACGTAAAAGCGTCGATTGAACGTACATATGAATTCAAAATTTGAAAACACATTGGTATTTGGCGGGGTTCGAACCAGTGCCTTCCGGGCGGAAGATGACGCTCTTGGGAACCCATCACTTTATCGCAATTAACTTCATCGATTTTCATTCCCCATAAAACTATTCGCAGATCTTTTTATACAATACTTAACAACTCCTAGAATCAGGTTACATCGCAATTTCATTTCCTCGAATAGTTGTTATCTACAAGCTCATTCCATCGTAAATTCTTTTCATATTTTATTTATTTTATCGAAATAATGTTAAATCGATGTTTTGTTACCCATAATTTTGTTTCCACGTAAGTTTCAGTTTGCAGAATAGTTGAAACATCAATTTTTACTACACTAAAGTTAGTGTACATCGAAAATCCTTTTTTTTATGTAATTACTCGTAATCATTTTTGTTTCCCTGTAAAGAAAACCTATGGATTAAGTTAGGTTAGATTTAGAACAACAGGCAGTCAGCAACGGTGTAACCGAAGCTAACGGAGATTGCTTGTTGTATTCTGGCATGCTACATGCATGCTTGCATTGCATGCTGTATGCATGTTTGCATTGCATGATGTATGCATGCTTGCATGCCTGCAAGATGCGTGCCGGGGGGTGCAGGGGGGCTGGCCCCCCTGCTCGGGGGGGTCGGGGGGCCTGAGGCCCCCCGCTATAAAGAAAAACCATTAATACGAAAATAAACCTAGGTTAGGTTAGGTTAGACTTGTGACCAAGCATAGCGGAGCGAGCGAAGCGAGCGGAGCATTATATTGCTTGCTGCATGTTTGCTTGCATGTTGCATGCTTGTTTGCATGCTTGCTTGCATGCTGCATGCTTGCTTGCTTGCATGCTGTATGCTTGCTTGCATGGTGTGTACCTACTTGCAAATTAAGAACTAACCTCAACAGGTTTTATCGTCAAACGTCAACAGGCAAATGTATCGTTCGATGAAACGTTACTGCGATGGAATGTAGTTAAACGAAACGTTACAATGTGTAACGTTAAATATTGAAACATGTTTTTTTAAATAGTGTTATCGATAACTTAATAGTTTATATGAAATGTTAGTTCGATAGACCGTTATTCTGGTAAGCAACACAACTTTGAAACATTTTTTTTTATGAAAGTTTATTCGATAATATGAAACGGTGATCATTAGCTAGTCGATCAATCAAGAAAAATAGATATTGAAAATCGTGGAATAGTGTTCGGTGAAATGAAATTCGATGACAAAAAAATCTGTATTTTGATAGGTACCCGACGCTCTTACGCACTACGCCAACGAATCTTCCTTTTGGCTGCGCCGTAGTTGGGTAAAAAAGCAGTTGTTTGCCACCCATCTGGTATAAAAAGTATATTTTCCCATCCTCCTTCTAATATTGTAGGTACAACTTTCCATAGTAGTTGGGTTATTACATATACATCGTCACACATTGGAACTGAATTGGTTGTGTACCTAGGCCTACTGTTACTTTCAGAAGATATTTTCCTTCCTCGTACGCTTGGGTTGTGGAAGGAATGCCCTGTCAAAGTTTTTCCTATACTTATTTCTTTAAGAGCGTATAATAGTTTGTAAAAGCTCACCAAAGCTGACTCCACTCTTATTCTTCTTACGACCAGGAAAGGTAGAGTCATTTGCTAACCCGAAGAAGAAAAATTCTAAAAGAGAGCTTTGTTATTCGAAAGTATCAACTAGCTGCGTTGACCTCTAACTATCAGGCGGAACCTAAGCTTGATTACGTATTAGTGTTATTTATAAAAAAAAACAAACACATTTTCGAAAAGCTTATAATTTTTCACGTTGAAGCATTACCAATTGTTACAGTGTTAACTTACCTATTTGTTACAAAATATTTTATGGACAGTTTTCGTTACTAACTCCAATGCTTTATCGGCTGTATTTTGATTTTGTTACCGTTTCCCGTGAAACCAAACTTCCTAATTGAAAATACTCGTAACGCAATTCAGCACAAAATCATAAATAGACAATCACTGTGGAAGTATTCCTGACGTTCGAGTAATCTATCTGCCTCACCGCAATATTGGTTCCTGAGCGATTAACAGAGGGCGTGCGTGCCCTTCGGTTTTACTGCATACTTTTACGACGTCGTAAACCCACAAGTAGAGGCCCATAATCTTTTTCTGTGCGTCTCCGCCTCTTGCCGATAGATGGCGCTTAGCACAAAACTCGAATCACTGTCACCGGACCAAATGTTAAAGTTTTATTGTATGTTTCGCTAATGTGGTGTGAAATTAATAGGTAATAATGCTTTTATGGGTGCTTCTGATGGTTTATAGGGACATAAACTGGTGGCAGGTAACTGTGGTACAGCGGTATTTGTTTTAAGTTGACCGCAGGTGTTTTGTGTTATCTTTTATGGGTAGATGACGGTAATGATTAGAAAGCATTAGACGCAGGGAAGATTTTTATCGTTTACGATAAGTAAAACCAGAGTAAATAGTTAACACGCGTTAATTTTTCACATATTTCAATCAACTATGGGTCAGCTCCACAGATATAGTACATAATGTCAGTTCACATTAAATTTAAAAATTAAAAACCAAATAAAACTGAAACGATAAATTAAATAACAATTTCTAGTAAAGAATGAAAAGTTAAATTAAAAATTAAATAAAAATTAACATTTACATACATTATAAATGTAGAATTTAAGAAACAATATTATTATTTTTTTTTAAATATTAGTCACTATCTGTATGTCTATGGTATGTAGATATTTAGTGTATGTCGTTATATCTATGTTAAATTAAGTAAGAGCTATATAAATAATTGTTGCATCGCCATCTTCCCTTTGTTTATTTTTTAATCCTGTCCATCCAAAGGTTGCCTGGAAGAGATCGCTCTTAGCGATAAGGCCGCCCATTGTGCATTGTAATGAAAATAACTGTTCTGTATGTAACTTTTGCAATATTTGGGTCGATGTGCAATAAAGTTGAATTCTATTCTATTTGGGTCGATGTGCAATAAAGTTTAATTCTTCTTCTTCTATTCTATTCTATCTACGTGAGCTGCACTGGTTCACATAATATGGAAATATGCCAACTTTACATTTCACAGTTCAAGCGTTTGTACTGAATCACCGTGCATACATACATACCTACTCATAATCCCAAAATAAGTTGTGTCAGGTTGTACAGCCTGTCGCCACTGTCACTTAATAACCGTTGTTAATGTTTATTTGATTCGTACATATTATGCCGTAGAAATAGATATACTTACCGGCGAAATCTCACCGTAATCTTCTTATCGACTTGGTTTCTCAAGAAGTATTCACTCGTTAGGTAGGTGTAATTACTGAACGAATACGCAAAGCTATAAGTAGCTACTATTAAATAGTCCTTACCAAATTTGGCAGGGTAGTTAAGGTGAAGGTTTATGCGCATTAAAAAGGAGTCTTAAATCTTCACCCGTAAGAGTGAGGCATTGCTCCAGGTACACTCTCTATCATATGGTGGCCCTGGCACCCATGAGGAGAATATATAGACTACAAAGGACTTATTACTAGAGATCTCTTTTTATACAAAAAATGTTGCCATGCGTAAGGGCAAACGGCCAACTGCAGTAGACTGCAGTGACAGAATCTATAGATTGATACTTCAGTGAAACTTGTGTGCCATCAACTATAACCTAATCTCCTATCCTGTGAATCTCTACCTATCTTTAATCTTCTATCCTGTGATTTTCTACCTATTTTTAATCTCCTATCCTGTGGATCTCTACCTATTTTTAATCTCCTATCCTGTAGATCTCTGCCAACCTTGTTAACAGAAGCAATATTGCGAGAAGATGGCGTTATTTGGCTGCAGATTTATGTATTGAAGAGGCTAATCAATTTTGCCAATCACTTTCGAAAAAGGCAGTGGTTAAAAAGGATTGATATAAATAAATGAGAACTCTACATTCTATAAACTACTGAATAGAATGTCTTAATACTCGTTTCGCACTGCGTAAAGTCGTGAAGAATTATTTCATTATTTGAATTAAGCAATTCTAAGGTCCCTTACATGCGAGTAACTTCGTACCCGCATCCCTGAAAGGCACATAAATTTAAGTAAGCATGAGTTTAAACTACAATTGCAATATATTTTAACCAGCGTCACACGCCTGCAATTACATACTTACAACTTTACCCGTCTAGACTGAAACTATTCCACATTACCCTCAATTACCATTATGTTATGCTCTGTCCCCTTCTTATGCTCAGTCGAGGCGTATGCCAAAGAGGAATAGAAAATGCGAGGAAGGGTCGACCGCCGAAATCCGCCGATTTTCCATGCAATTGAATAAAAGACGTTACGGTGTGTTGACGTCACATAGGATTTTTATCGACGCTTATTCCAGCAGTCCGGATATGGGCACGGATACCCGACTAGATAAAATTGAAAATTTATATGAAAGTTTAAATTTTGCATTGGAGACTGGTCTGTGGGAGCGCCAATAAGTAGATGACATTTTCGAGCTAATAAATAATCTCAATAAAATAAAGACTTCCGTTTAGTAATATTACCTTTTAATGGTCTTTAGTGTCAAAGCTTTGATATACGATTCCTTATTTTTATTCTCATCTGGGACACTCGGTTATCAATTAATTAAAATATAAATTGTATACAAGTAGAATTATTAATAAACTTAGATTTAAATCGGAAAACAGGATTCACAAAATATTCAGCCGAAAGCTCGTATTAACCAAAACTGAATTATCGTTGGTACCTATAAATTAAAAATCGTTACGTACTTAGGTACTAATGTTAACAAAACTGTATAGATGGTCGTACATTGTCAATTTAATACCTATATGTTTACGGGATAATTTTTGCGTTTACAAACGCGTAAATATTTTTAATACCAGTAAAAATACACAGAAAAAAATCGACCTGCCTCAGGCGGGAATTATTGAAACATATTGAAACAAAACTGTAAATTTCTAAGTCTTGAAAATAATCTACATACATCACAAGAATGAATTAGCTATGCCGAAAATTTATCGAACATGAAACGAATATTCGTCAAGTCTCAAAACAGTCATTTTCTAAAACAAAACCATGGTTTCAGGTTTCTGTCTACGTAACATTACTTGCGCTTTTTTGGCCTCTTGCACACTACGATGTTGTAACGTGTTACAAATTTTCCACGTGTATCATACCCAAATCATACCCATTTGAATTGTCACGGAGTAGCGGGAAAATCACGCGAGGCATGATGAGACGATGAAGCTACGACATAATGTGCTTTATTGCGTAAGCAGTAGAGTATGTTATACCATTAGCAAATATGACATCTACGACAGAAGGTGTTATATTTTTTTATTCAATTATCTTTTGACGTTATTAGGCACGTTCCTAAATATATCATAATAATAATACATGTTTTAAAGGACTAAATTTTTTTAACAACACCATGTGACACGGACGTTCAACAAATGTCGCATTTTTTAGTCTCACAATTTATTAATATATCATTGGTTTAATTGAAAATAAACTGGATCAAATCAAATTGTTATTTCTATACATAATGAATAGCAATTATTGGCCTAATTGCTACTAGCATGGTCAATCACGCCTTGCTTATCTAAGAAATAGAGATCAATAAGAACAAACTGAAATTAAAAAGTATTTGCTTTGCATTTTGGTAGAATTATTACAATATAGAAGGTGTTTGGTACATGGGATATGAAGCCGGCACCTACCCATGCTAACATAGTCATATAAATGGTGATATCAAAAACTATAAATAGTAAAAAAAATTGAAATCTCCATAAAAACAGTCCGATCAAAAAAACAAAATGTATGAAAAATTTAAAAATTATTTTACAATTTTGAATTTTAAATATCACCATAGTATTTATATGACTACTAGCTGTCCCAGCCACGCGCTGCTGTGGTAATTTCATACTACTGACCTAAGTATAACATTTTATCTGCAGTAAAATAAATATGACTAATCAAGATAAATCTATCATATTTCTCAAGTTGGATTAAACTGCACACGGTGTACAAATTTGTATAAAAAGGTTAGGTAGTTTAGGAGTCCATCGCGGACAAATAACGTGACACGTAATTTATATATATTAAGATGTTAGCAAGGGTAGGTGCCGGTTTCATACTCCATGTACCAAACACCTTGTATATCGTCTTTTATTTTTAGCTTGATTGTGTTAGCTTTACTTAAGTGCCTACCCGTTGTATAAACCCAGCAATTAACAGTTATTTTATAAGTAGGAACATGGTGATACAATGTAGCTACTAATTATAATAAACTAAAATACAGGCTTTGTATTAGCTAAATTTCATTAGCAACTCTTCCAATTTGCATTCAAAATGTGCGCTCACGTATTTAGTTGCCTACATAAACACCTACAGTACCCTATAGCAAAGAACCGTCCGAATACACCGTTATTTTAATACCCTTATCAAAAAACAAGGCACATTACAAAATGGCCGCCATTTTCATGAGTTTGCGCGGGAAAACGCTCGTGAGCCCGCCTGGAAAATTATAACAAAAGGCATCTACCGCTATCTTTCTAATTATAGTAAATCACCTTGCTACAGACGAGATAAGGCCGGATCCGGCGCGCACTGGAATGTCACAACAGTTGATAAAACAAATTGCGTTACGACGTTTCACTTTTGAAGTGCGAAATCTTTGTTTAGCGCATTCGTAAAGGGTCGTAAGTGGAAAGGGGATGGCGCGAGTTAAGTCACTTTTGCCTCGAATACTATCTGAAACATTTTCGAGGGCGGAACGACTTCAGTTGGCTTGCAATTCGGTTGTTATACGACGTTTTGTTATTCGGCACCGAACTCGTTCGACGAACGGACCCTCGTAACGTACAGTCACGAGGAGAAATGTGTTTGTTGAAAAATTAGATTAAGATTGGAATGATTTGAATATCTTGTGGATAACTACGACATCATTTTGTCGTGAATAAAATTACTTCTGTCATTCTGATAATGCCACGATGCCTTGTAAGTGAGTTTTATGTCAAATGTAGATCCAGTCTAGATACTTTCTTTTACCGAATCTCATCAGTGCGAGGTTTATACGGAAATGCTGCTATCGCTCAAGATCAGATCTTATAAAAAACTGACCATTATGGACGCTTCACTATTATTATTAACTTATTATTTTATACTTTAAATATTTAGATTCTTAGAATAAACTTATGTTAATTTTCTATTTTATACAGGGTGTAAAAGACATGAACAGTCAAAGGAGAAAAATACCTGGGAAATTGATAGTTACCATTTTATTGAAGGTCGAATTCATATATTTTCTTTAATTAAAAAAATATACTAAACATTGTATCTTAATTATTGTCCAAAGGAACATTATAATTTTTTTTAGTATTTCATATCAAAAAATGGCTTCAAAACGTTAGCGTCCAATGTAGCTCACTCGATCGACACGCACGGTCACAAACGAACGGGGCCGCCGTCTGGCAAAATTATCGCGAGTTGCGTGCGAGTTGAGCGCTTTACATTGCGCGGTACAATTTGCAATTGTTTTACACCAAAAACTTAAAATCTTTTCCCAGCAAATATATTTTTGGAATGTTTCTTATTGTGATGTATAGAATACATGGTTCTCGTTTGACTGTTCATGTCTTTATAGAATTGGTAGTGCTATCATCTACTAAATTGTGACCTGTGGCAGTTGGCTGCGACGTTTATTTCCACTGACGTTTACTTAGCAAATTCTATTTAAATGAAGATCTTTTTTACTGTGATTGACTATAAGCTAACATTTGACTAATGTTGGGCTTAAATTAAAATATAAGCTTCTTAGGCTTAAATAACATAACTGCCGACAGTTTCCTTTGGTAACGGTAGAATTTAGAGATGTTTTGTATAATCTGTCAAAATCTTATACCTAGTAAGCAATACGTAAAGATATCTGTCAAAAAGGTCAATGTACACTTTTGCTTACTAGGATTACCTAATAGATGGATTATGAAATGAAATGAAAAAGCCCTGTATTTAAATGGACATTGTCAAGTACATTTTAACCAACTTCAAAAAAAGAGGAGGTTTTCAATTCAACTGTATTTTTTATGTATGTTACCTCATAACTCTTTACTGAGTTTATCGATTTTAAAGATTCTTCTTAGGTTTCATCGATATTTGACTAGTAGTTTTTGAGTTATCACTAATAATGCCTATTTAATTTTAAATCTTATCATTTGTTTGTCTAAAAGATCTCAAGATAGTTTCCTGAAAATGTCTATACCTAATTAAAACACTAAAAGAAACAAAAATTAAATAAAAAAACCGCCTTCAATACTAAAAACAGAGAAATAAAAATTTTGTTTAAAAATCTAAATGTTTTTTGAGGTAAGTCCCAATTACAAGCGACAACTTGTATTTGGGATTGGCCTCGGAAAAAACATTTTGATTTTTAAACAAAATTTTTATTTATCTGTTTTTAGTTTTGAAGGCGGTTTTTTTGGTCCTACCACGATAAGTTTAATGCTGGGTTTTAAAATTTTGTTCTTTCTTTTCAATATTTCTGAGTTGAACACTGACTATTGACTATTATTCACGTCAATAGATCAACGTGACAAAAAAGGTTTTTAATAATAGCCTCAAACAGCGTCGGAAAATTAGCAATATATCTCGATACACGTTCAGCTCGACTGTACCTACTCACCGATCTATAGCTACGCAGACATTTGACGGTGCAGCTCACACACATTTACATCTACCCTACCTGTACTACTCGCCCCACACGCTGACTGCCAACAACTTTATCAAGGCCTCCCTGCCCCTCTTCAGTACTATCAACAATAGACCAGCAGAGGGTAATAGTATACAAGTGCCGGGGCTCTTCGTAATCTTGTAGTATGGTTTCTAAGGGAGTGTTTACGTTAGAATACACGACTGCATAGATTTCAGTTGTTAAGTATCTTATGCTTACTTTGCAAAGGTTTTGTATGAAAACGGTGGGAACGTTTATGAAGCGAATTGTTAGTTTTATCCCTAATATTTGTATTATATTTTGCCCTTCTTACTTCTTATAGGCAAACTCCGTGTCTGACTGTACAAAACTGACGCTGTCGTAGTGGAGTGGTCAGTATAGCTGCCTACACATCAAGCGGTTCAGGTTTGAATCCTGGTAGCGGCAAATATTTGTGTGACGAACACGAATATTTTGTTTGCGAGTCTTGGTTTATTTATGTTTATTCATAAAAATATATAAAATCATTATGTATATTAAAATGTCCGTTACCTAGGATCCATAACACAAGTTCTTAATGATACTTACTTTGGGCTAGATAATTGGTGTGAGCATGGTTAAATAAAAAAAAAACTTTGTTGCTTACAAAAATCATCAGAATTGCTTCAGAACAATATTCACGACTTTTAACTCGTAATTAAAGCAACAATTTGGCCATTTTCATGCATTAATGGTATACAAATTTCTTTACACGCAATATATTTTGTACAAAATGGCGATATTATCGTAATTAAGGTTAACTCTTGCACTGATAACGCGTTTCGAAACACCTTTCTGGGTACCTACTTGATCAGGGGTGATAAACAATATTTTTCATTAGTCATACTCGAATGGTAAGTTTGAAGTTGCCCGAGGAGCGGGTTGAAAGTAATACTTTTCAGCCCCAGGGAGAGTCATTTTTAACTGACCGCTGTCAAATTATATAAGAAAAACTAGTTATTTTTTTTTAATTGCCTCTATTACGGGAAGGCAAAGGGATCTAGTATTTATGTAAAATAAAATTAACTAATGTTATATTTAGCTAATTCTGTTTTTATTTTTACTTTCCTTGTATTCGTAATGAAAAGCACAGTTTTTACATCGGGGTAAAAACTTATTTAGTCCATAGGGTAACAATGTACTATGTATTTAACGATTTCATTAATGTACCTACGTTTTTCTAAACCTCTAAGAACATTTTCCTTTCATAAGTAATCAATAGTCAGACTGGTCAAGTTGAAAAACCCGGGTACGCTACACCCGGCCGAATGGTACAACAAAACGAGCTAGCAGGTCGTAACTTGTGCCCGGATAGTTAGTTGTACCTATAACGCGCGATATTGCCGCTCCGCCGGCGATACAACGTAACGCGATCCAATTAAATTGGTACGAATTTATGGGTGTACGACACCCGCGGGAAGTGTCTCTAATTTCGTTTGTTTTAAGAATTGATGGCGCAGTAATTTAGCTTAGGCTTTTTGTTTGGGGAAGTTGTGTTGTAGAGCGGTTGTAGAGCATTAGAAAATGACAATTTGACGGCATATTAAATGTTTATTCTTATTAAATGAGCGTGGATAAAGCTGATAATACATTTAATTTTACTAAGCCCTATTCAATAGAACCACGACAACTAATTCACAGTTTCCAATACTACAGTATTAGGTATACTTGTATACCCATATTTAAATTAGTCATCAAATTCGTATTACATAAAAATATTTGGACATATTACTAAAAAATATACAGGCATGATTTTCAATAAAATTTGATTAGTTTTGCAAAGTCTGTCCAAAGGATTTCATATTAAAATGCGGAATTGAACTGATGTAAGTCCTAGTATGTGATAAAGGACTCGATAACATTAAATTATTTTTTTCTTTTCTTTTCTTTCTATCATATAATATTTTCATATATCAAAGTTTCACACAATGTAAATAGATCTCAAAACTCAAAGACACATTTTCTATAGGTATATCTCAAAATTCTTTCTAAGAAACATTTCATTACTACTAGACTAGGAAAGGAATACAATAATTTGTTATCAACCTAAATAAATTAATGACCTTAAGTTTTATAATTTTAAACTATACCTGCATTTTACTGCATTACCTACTAATGCGTCTCTACTGCCGGGAGCATTATTGATTTCAAATTGATCGTGACTAATAAAAATTTACGAAACCCTTCCTAATCTTATTAAAGGACAATACCACTTTCAATTCCTTTCTTCCGTACAAAGGGCAATCGAGCGAGGACAGTAATATTTCCTTTTGTTATACTGTAACAGTTTTCCTTCTGAGCGACGAATCGCCATCGAGCGTACAAACGGTGGAAAAACGAATATAGGTAATAATATTATAGTTATTGTTATATCTGCCCTGTAGCCTGCACCGAAAAGTGAAAATTTCAATCGAAGACAACCGGATCGATATGTTCACGTTTCATTGCGCGTAGGGGTTACAACGTCTGCTTTTGTTTGTTTGGGAAGTGCTCAATGGATTTGCTGAATTGGGTTCGGTTGCTTAATTGTGGGCTCCCGGAAAGGAGGTACGTTTGCACGCTCCGACCTGGCTTCTATCTGCAAAATCAATGTGGCTATTAGCAAGTTTTCGCGCAGTCGCAAACGGCTCTCGGGGATGTGCTGGTCAGAAGTTACTGACTTTCGGACGGCCTCTATGTAGATTTCATCGTGAAATTTTGAGTCGCTCAATTTCACGAAATATACACAAACCCTTGATAACTATTTAACTATATTTATCTGTACACTCTCCAATAGAAAATAGCTTTCTTCAAATACTGATCGAGATGGTTGAGTAGTAAACATATTATAATTATGCTTTTGATGAAATAATGAGAAATAGAACTTCTGCGAGTAAATTGAGAAAACCTGTTTTTAATTTTTAACCAACTTTTGTGGATAGTAAAACATGAAAAGCTGCGTCCTCGTTTACTATAAATAACATTAACATTATTCTACCGTCATAAAATAAACTAAATACGTAGGTGTTGACAGTCAGATAGGCGCTGCTATTTTATCTAAATATCTCTTGCGTGTTTGATTACGTTTAGATAAATTAAACGTTGCAAAACTTTGCATAATTAATACCAGGAACATGAGTATCCTGTGCGATACTAAGTTATCTGTTTATTTGATTTGCAAGTAACAAACCTGACTTCGAATTGGTTACTTATGTTTTGAAGTGTCGGTGAATTTTTGTCTAGCAGCTCTGAAATTGTTGATATCATTCCAACGCGAACTAAGAAATTTGGCAACGCATTTCTATATCAGGAAACTAGTTGAGAAATGGCATTCACTTCTAGCATACAGTTTTCCTCCTTTCTACAATCCTGGGTTATTAAAAATATGCGTGAAGAAGCACCTTGCAGGTCGGCAAGGTAAGCGATGCTAACTTTCTCTTGCAATATTTATCATCGCATTTGGACTCCACTTTAGCTGAAATAGGGTCATTTGCTACACTTTTCTTTATAATAAATATTAAAGTCGATACGTTTACCCAACATCATTGTAGGTACCACCTGTATAATAATATTAAATTTGTGTCTACCAGGATTTATAATTTGATCACTTTTTAATACATTTACGAAAAATATAAGTAAGGAAAATAAATTAATAAAGCTACGTAAAGATTGCAAAAAAACGGCTCTGTAGATTATAGGTTAACTTGAGAGTAAATACGTTGTCAACTTAAATTTCTTGCAAATTTTCAGTTCAAATTCTTGTTCAGTTTAAATTATAGACGTGGCTGGGTAATATTTGATGTGCTTAACTTTCACTTTCAGAATACTTTTGAAGCCTTTAAAAGTATTTTCGAAAAATCCAAATCATATGTGTGAAAAGCGCACAATATCTGTACAATTGTTGTCGAGATGACTGCAGTCATACAGACTGTTCTGAGCCTAAGGGATTAACCACTAATCCATAGGGGTTCAATATTATGATAATGCTAACATGCAATGTCAATGCAACTGTTGTTATAGAGGAGTATTAATCATCTAAACGGATTTTAAATCAATTAATTTTATAGAAAAGATTTTATTATAAATATTATAAGATAGAAAATTAAAGCATTGAAGTTCCTTTTAATATTATGAATATTTAAGATGAATGAAATTCTTATTTAACGACCACAATTCAACTAATAACATAAATTTACTAATCCAAAAATAACGAGCGTAATTTGAATAAACATATTAGGTGTTTATAATAACCACGACAACTAGCTATACATAGAAGTGTGTATGTGAGTAAGTTAATTAAAAAGTTCATGTTCATAGTTTTATGAGTTGTTATGTATTTTCCTTTATTTGTGTTCGTCATAGTATTTATTAAAATACTCAAAAAACATCTGAAAATAAAGCTGAATTATTCTTTACATGAACAAATGAATACCTATTTAATCATAAATATAAAGTAAAGATTTGTGTATTTGTAATGAACAGACGCAAAAAATTAATGGACCAATAGTGAAAGCTCCTTCATCCTTAGAATGCTACTTTTACACTGACTGACTTTGACCATATTTTTATTGCAAAAATATACCTATACACTCGTGAAAAGTCGCAGGCAGAGCGCTGTATTTAATAATTTCATACTCATAACAAAATTTGCCAATGGGTCCAGTTAACCAATTCAAATATTAGGTCAACTACATCCCGCGGGCAGTTTACTAAAAAATATATAAAAATAAACAATTTGTAGCGGATCTAGTCTAATAAAATGCAACAAAAAGAAATACCGAAATTATAATTTTACGATACGACTACTGTTACAATTAAATAAATTAAAAAGACATCGTAATTAAGAGCGATAATTAAAAACTAATGTTTATTAACAAGCCTAATAGGGATTAATTCAATAATTAATTCGGTTAATTTAAACAAATGATATTCGTGTCATTGAATACGCATAGGTATTCAAATAACTGATAACGCAGCTTTCTGACGCGAGAAACCATAGTTATGAATAATGAGACCTAATTACGTATTACTTGACTGATTTATGCTATGCGATTAGCATGCATTTAAATTTAGTATTGATGTAAATTGGTTTGTGATATGAGGGCGGGTTAGTATATAATATTTGTGCCAGAAGGATGCACAAAGTTTGATTTAACAATTTTGGGTCAGCACACTAGAGCACATAAGTCAATATGGACTCCATAATGATATATTTGATTCAGTTTGCCGACCAAAGAATTATCCTCTTTGGAGATTCTTATATTTTTGATAAATATACCTACGTACAGTCCGCAGAACACGTGGTTACCACGAACGGGCCAATTTTCCAATCGATTTTGCGCTTTATAATACACACATTTAAGGTTGAAAATCAATTAGAGAAATTTGACAGTTTTGAGTAGTTAAATCTGCTGTCGTCCGTACAGTAAGAAGCACAAATTTGTAAAATGAAATTAATCGATGAACAATAATGTTTTTTTCGTGAGTAAAACCATTTCAACCACCATTTGAAGTGTAACAGCAAAACAAAACACGGTCGGCGGCATGTTTTGTTTTGTTGCACTGCCAAAGCGTCGCGTCAAGCTTTTTCGTCAAACAAACGTAAAATCTCATCAAACCATAGATTTATCATTACTGACGTTAAACATGCAAAGTAATCCAGTTGCCAAAGCTCCATAGGGTAGAGGAGGTGGAGTTAAGGCAGAAGGATTGCCACATCAGTGTCACAATGCTTCACATGCTATGGAACTTGACTAACTATCAGGTGACTGTATATTTTCTAGCCAACCACCTAGCATTAAAAAAACTGCACGATGTAGCAATCCATTAATGAAATAATATAGACTAATTATAAAGTCTAGAGGTGCTGGCGATAATTGGTCGATAAAAATAAACGCTCCTTACACTCTAGCGCGTCCAATAAACTTGGTCTGAAATGTAGAAACAGTTTAAAAGCAATTCTACATCAAGTGTAATACAAACTTCGAGTTCTAACTGCGAAGATCAGTTTTGGCTCAAGACCATTTTAACTAATTAATTTCAGTTTTAATTTAAATTGCTGACGAATGCGCCGTCGATTCTAAATTTAATAAGGCATGTTGAAATATATGTTTATTGTAATTTCTAAGGTTACGTTATTTCGAAATCTTATTTTTGGAACTATTATGAACGCTAGCGTATCTATATTTCACTAATTTCTTATGATTTGTTGATTAGTAAAAATACGGGTGCTGTTTGCAATTGTCATGCTAAAACCTTTTTAAATCTGTAATTTAAAATCAAAATTTACTTTGAAGAATATTGATCCTAGACAAGACCTCCTGGTAGACTGTTGAACCGATGGCATCAAAATTGAATGTCATAAGTGTGCAATTTGTACTCTAAATGAATAAAGAAATTTTGACTTTGACTTTGACTTTAGAATCATGGATTACTACTACTTGGATTATATGGATTACGTTACGTAGGAACTTACCTATATATTTTTTAACTTCTTATATTTATTTCGCTAAATTGTAGAGATGTGTACTAAGTCTGTAATGGTAGGAGAAAAAAAACATACCGTCGAATTGATAACCTCCTCCTTTTTGAAGTCGGTTGAAAAGTAGAAAAACAGTCCACAACACCGTGAAATAAGGTTCACATTAAGTTTTAAGTACGTGAAAGTTTTGGCAAGCGAGCTGCAGTATTGATTGTATCGTTTATCGCTTCGCATCCCTCCGCTACACAAGTACACTATACAGCTACCCATGAGGCTTCTGAACTGAACAATTTAGATTCTGAATGAAGCTGTCTTCGTTCGTTTTTGAAACTTTCTAGACGTACGTAAATGTCTAAGACGAAATTAATCTATTTGATTTCTTCTCTTAATAGCTTTTACGGACACTTTGATTTTATTATTATTGAATTTAATTTAATTTAACTTAACATTATAAAATCAGAAAATCACAAATATGTGCCTATCTCACCTTGTGTGACTGGAACTTGAGATCAAGGGTTGGGTTACATTTCAATGTGAAGTAGGTAACGATCAACTCCAATCTGCCTAGTCAAAATTTCATAATAATTTGATGTATTTAAGTAGATAATCCTTCCAGGATTACTTTTCCAAGTTTATGCGAAAAACCTATGCCTAATCTATTAATATGCTGAACCACTTTATACTTGATTTTTGAAAAAGATTATGTGACCGAAAGGGCTCCTGGACTGAAATTTCATACACGTAAGAAAAGAGGGGTTGTGCTCCATTATTACCTCATTACATTTGTAGCTAAATAAAACTCCATTAAACACAGTAATCATTTTCAATATTAAGTGTATTTATTTTTAATATTAGTAAAACAGTTTAATAGGTAGCTTATACAATGAAAAAAGTTCAGATGTCAAACCTCTAACAATTTTATTTTTAAATTAAACCCAGTTCAGACAATTAGATATAAGGGCAAACGGCATTTAGCACAAGCGGTGTTCAGTGGGCACAAGTATTTATTATTTTTCTATAATTTTTTCTTGGGTATATTGCATACCTTGGTTGTCTTTGCAGTTTAGATGGAGGCTCGCTACCGAAAACATACAAAAACACTAAAAAATGCTGATGTAAAAGGATAGAGAGGTGATCATTTGATACAGCAGAAACTACAACCAATCTGTATGTGGTAATAATTAAATAATAACTTATATGAGACTGACTACTCAACCTTTGATTTGGGAATAGATAAAATCACAACTACCTTCAATTACAATGCAAAAATCTGTAACTGTTTCTTTCTATGCGCAGAGTAATAGGTCACCCTCTATCCTTTTGAATTACGATAAGGCTCAAGGCCAAATTGACACTAAATCTCAAGTGGAGAACCTGGTCGTATTTCCAATTGCTGTAACCCAACAATTAGAAGCTTTATTATGGTGTCGGATTAAAATAAAAGTGTTACCTTGGACAAAATAAAATTGTTTTAAATTGGGAAGGGAGTTCAAGGGAAGGGAAAATCAATTTGGAAATAACGTGTCACTAGCACGCAGACCTTGAAAAGATCCTTAAGCTACATTGTTAACCACCATTCTCAAAAAGTAGGTATTCATCATTAGAATTTTTCGTTTTGACCTAACATTAGGACTGAAGTTCCTCAGAAACATATTCTCAAAAGATCTAAGAAGGAACGCCGTGGCTAATTGAACATACATAAAGTAAGTCGTAATATTTAATAATGCTAGTAACCGTGCCATGTTGTTAGGGTTCGTAAAACATCAAAATAGACGTGTAAACCGCTCCAAAGTCTAGTTAAACTGCGCGATGTCATAAGTAACCTATTCCATTTAAGCTAAGTTATTTAGCTCGTAAAGTTTTATGTTTCGTTCACAATATTAACTATGCAGTGCCTCGTGAAACAATTGCTTTAGTGGATTTGAATATTTAAAGATTTAACATTAATATTTCCATGTGAATAAATTGCAGTTGTTAAAGAAATACGCGATGAAATTATACACTTAAAATGTTCTGTAAAATCGTATGGCACATAAGACTAGGACATGCCTTGAGGAGTCAGTAGCAGATAGATCTCTAAAGTAGCCAAGTTTATTTTTCATATGCGCAGTTAGAACAGAAAAAAGGGAAGGAAAATGAAGAGTCAGAGTAATCATACGAAATATACAATACCCATGTGTTTGCTGTACAGTTTCCATTATTTTATTATGATTTTATGTTTATCATTAATAAGTATACAAATAAGCAGTTCAAGAAAGTGTCATGTTCAGAAAGTGCCGTGGCATTCCAAAATCCCAGATGACAAAAAGTATTATTTTGACTGACTTTAAGACGCGTATCTCTCAATGATACTGACTGGTATTGAAAATAAATACTTTTTATTTTCGGATTTTATAAGAAATAATTTATTATATTTCGAAAAACTATTTCGAAATAATAAATTAGGGTTTTTCGTAAAAAAGCTTATTTATTAGACTAATTTAAGCTTCAAACTGAAGTGGTGCTTTTTAGCTTAAAGAGTAATTGGGGAGACAATTTAGGAGGGTGACTAAAAATAAAAGTCGTAAGCAATAAAGTACACTCTAATTGTGTAGAGCTATTAGATTTTTTACTCAATCACTTACAGTTTTCTTGATCGGATATTTAAAGACAAGAGTGGTATTAAGACTCTGCTGATAGTGTAAAATGACAATTTGCTCTTAAATACTTAATACTCTCAATTTGAATAATCACCTCACTGAAGTCAAATAAAAATGAACATTGAGAAAATAATAGCAGAACAGAACAAATCGAGATTTATTGAGTTTGAGAACGTTATGAATCCTTGCTGTTGACAGTTCAGTAGGAAGACCAATAAAACCCGTGTTTGACATGAATTTTGTGTTTTTTTTTACTATTTTATTTTGCGATGTTTGAGACTAAAACTTTTAGCATTGCATGGATTCATCGTGCTGGTGCCGGCACCATCGTGTAACAGAGAGGGTATCTAGGAGCAGCGCCTGAGACTTCAGACCTAAGTCTGGTCAAGGGGCCTTTATAACGAATCAAGCAAAATAATTCAAAAAATTTAATGTAACCTACAAAGACCCATTCAATCTCACTGTGATTTAGTAGCACCAAAAACAAGAGCTGGTAATAGTCCTGATGTTACACTGCTCACTTTCACCTCTACACCAAAACAGATGGAGTCACGAGTAACATTATTGTGTTACAGTATTAGTAGCTGCTTAATATCAGGTGACCTATCGCGCTATTTACAACGTTTTACCAAAACCAAATCGTTAGTTGTAAAGTCTTTCATAGAAATTTTATAAGTGTTATCTATGGGTGAAAATGTGGCCATTATATAGAGTGTACAGCATAGTTCCGACATTTAATGTTAAGATACCAGTTCTTCGGTAGTTGACACGGAGCACAGGTTGACAAGTCCGGGTGCAGTTCCACCGTCGGTTTTATCATCACTCACTATATCCTCAGGTGAAATGAAGGCTCAATGCTTGTCAAGATAAAACTACCTTGCTATTACGTTTATACAGAGAATATTGAAAGGCTTTTTCTTATTTCGAAAATCCACAGCCCAGAAATTGATTTGTTTTAACTCAAAGATAAGGTCAACATATATTTAATAATTTGGGTACCTACTACACACGTATGAAAGTCAAATTTGATGTCATCCGTTCATGATCCTACCAAGAGGTCTTGTTATGTGAAGAAATGGTAAGAAACTTAGGGAGTTAGTTCTTCCCTTTGCTTACATTTTTCAGGGTATTGATTCGGAAAGAGCCATAATCCACATGTCTGAGTAAGCTAAAAAAATCATATAACAGTGTGATTTATGGCATCTTCACTTATACTATTGTAAAAAACAAATATTGTACATACTATAGGTGAATTAATATTTCACTAGCTTACAATGGCGAATCGAGCAGATTGGAAGGGATGACACATTTTTGTCATCTAAATATTTTTATACACCTTATAATAATAATATGCTTTCTTCATTAAGAATAAGTACTAACTAGATTTCTATTCCAAAATGTGCCACTAATTAACTATAATAGGTTGTGACCACAGATATATCAATCTAATCTAAGGTTGTGACGATGAATCTTGATTAATTCACATCCGTTATATTTTATTTGTCTTTACCAATATATTCTAAATAAAGTCGATTCTAGAACCACTCTAATTTTCCAATAGAAAGTTTACAGAGTGAAACGAAACAGTTTTTCCGATGGAATAGAAACAAATACCAAATAAAATAAAAGAATTGAGTTTTCTATCGTATCCGGAATAGTTTGCAAGCGGATCGCAGTCGCCATGCTCAATTCGAATAGGGTCGTATTACGCATCGCAAGTTTTTTTGGCTAAAATAAAACCGATATTTCCTTTAATAAATTACTTCCGTGTGGCGGTCATTGCAATACGAGGTATGTAGTTTTTTATATAGAATAATTCAAAAATTTTACTTATTTTAGGACACCATCACCATCATTATCCATTTTAATACAATATTCTTTATTTGTATTAAAATATACATACTTTTTTATTTTATTTCTATCAAAAGTCATTGGGTTTTTGTTCATTATTGAAATATGGTTTGTTTTTAAGGGTTCACATTTAACGGAATGTATTTATTTTAGTCCAACGAGAAACGTATATTTTTCCCAATTATTGATTTTCAATCAATTTTAAGTAGTGTAGGTATACTAACTGTAATATATATGCTCTTTTGAGCTCGTAAGGTGCAATTCACAAAGTGTTAATCAACTTTCGCTTGCACAGCCATTTATAAGTATCTATGTTGTACGTTGTAAGTACTATCGGGGTCTTGCTAAACTTTACAGTTTAAAATTTTTTCGTTTGAAGCGAGCCCTTTCTGTTGACCCCGCCTTCTATTACTGTTGACCAATAGAATACCCTCTTTTGTTCTGTAAGGCATCTGGTTGGCAATTCATAAAAAAAGCTATTGTTTTAACAAATTGCAACCAGATGTCTTTACGGCAATGTTTGCTAAGGCAATTGTATTGTATCACTCTGGGATCTTCACTCAGAATTCTATTAGTCAACCGGCTAAGGTTAGTCGTCGACAGTGTAATACAAAAACGACCCTTAAGGTGGAAGATTACGGTGACCGCGATAGTACGTACGTTGTCTGAAACGAGCCTGGAAGAGTATCTACATATAAAATTAATGGAATTGTGTTCACCAACTTTAGATTCTTTATGATACAAAACCAAAATGAAAAATCAAGGTGTTGAAATAAATCAATAAATACCTACCTACTCAAGTTAAAAATATAACTATGAAACAGTTTTTTTACATTGTGCAAACTTCAGTAAAATATAGTACCTATGCTACCGCTAAACAGATTTTCTTAAAGCCGATAGAAACTGTCCTATTCGCAAACATTTTACGTAATAGAACCCCGAATGCAGGGAGGGCGTTAGACCATGAAATTGGCCACGGCAACGCATCCGTGTTAATAGTGAACAGCCAACGACTTTCAGATGCTTTCATAAATAAATGCTCAAAATTGTCTTACCTGGATTAGGCACTTGAAGTTGGAGCGCTTAGCCTGGAAAGTATGGACCGTACCTATTTTCTAGTGGTTCGTGGTAAATTCTGTTGGTGTCTAAGGATTCCATAGTCTCTCCTACAAGATGGATCGGAGGACTTTTCTAACGTTTGTTTGAATATGCATTTATACTTATAATCACGCTCACAATCCCAAAAGAGGTTGAACATTAAACCACATCTGGTAGTATGGGTCTTACAGTACCCCAAAATAGTGGCAGGTTACCAGTCTGTTCTAACCGTTACCTAAAGGTCATCTGCTGGTATAAATGTTAACAGAATGTATAATATATGTACTGTTATATGAATTTCCTCTCAAAGTTAAAAAAGTGGCTGAAAAAATGTAAAAAAATAGATTTTTATAAAAGTTACCCAATGAGGCTTGTATTTGGTCATAATTATTCAGGTAGACATCAATTCTTGAAAAAGGTAAACTAAAATGTTTGAAAAATGTGTTAAATTAAAACCTGTTTATCCATAAATTGCGTTGCAAATTAATATTTCATTTAAGTAAGTAGTTTCGTCTTAGCGTAACTCATTAACCTCTAGTAGTTGCAGATCGTCTGCCTCTAATGCTCTATTTAAATTAAATTAAGGGGACTGAACTCTAAGATAAAACAGGTTATATAAAATTCTCTTCTACATAATTATTGAAACAGCTACACGATTACTAGGTATAGGTTTTAAATTATCTAAATCCTACTTGAAAGCTAATATTTTATTCTTTGTATTGCCAGATTTGCCAATAACCGTTATTAATCTAGAATCAGAAGAAAGTACTTTTATTGAAATTAACAATGACATTTGTATTTGTTAAATTTCTGAACCACATAAATGTGTCTATAAAAAGTTTGTTTAATAACAACAAAATAAAAGCTCAATAACAATAATCCTAACTTCAGTCCTTGAAGTATTTAAGTACTATATTTATTCATGTAAGCTCAATAATTTTTTATTAGTAGGTACCTATGTAAGCTATTTTGCCTACATAAGATATGCTAACAGTTTGTTTCGCCGACATATTCCAAGAAATTTAGCGTTTTCCAAAGTTTTGGCATTCCTCTCGAGCTATTCAACAAAACCCCTTCTCTGTATCTTATTAAGCGAAACCAGTGATTCATAAAACCTTTGGCACCATTCATATAAATTATCTCATATTGATTAGGTCTACGAATGATAAATATGCAATATATTCTAAAATATGATTTTGTCTATTTGAAATTTAGAAAAGTATGAACGCTAAAGAGTGAGTACGCTTAAGAACGCGTAAGGATCCTGGCACTTGCTAGGATCCTTGCGTATTTCTTTAGCTTTATCTACAATACCTATTTTTTGACTTGGCCGTTTTTCAAGTTGTCTTTCCTGTTCCGCATCTCAGTTGATATCCAATTCATTTATTCCACAGATTTAATAATACAAGGAGATAGGCCAATCCGGCGTTCAACTTGTGACAAGTGTATGCCCTGTGGGCATACATTTCCGCCACTTCGCCTTCCGATAAAGTCAAGTGAATACGTAACTCAGCGATTTGACCGATCTCCTTTGCGGCTGTGCTTAACTTTCATCGCTTCGCAGTCCTTAAGACGCGCGCAATAATTAGTGTATATTACGACATGCTCAACTAGAACCATGTTATTTAGTACGGCCGCTGATCGCGACATTCGGTCTTCCTATGAACTCGGCGATTCGACCGATCTCCTTAGATTGATATATCTGTGATTTATTCTATTCGTCATTCTACTTTCTACCTGCTCGATCCACACCTTTCACTTATCATGCTGTATCTCACTGTCTGCATCACCTGTCCCTCAATTTTACGTCAGCCATGCTCCTCAAGGCTCTCGTTTCTACCGGATTTATTCTGCTTTCATGCTTCTTCTCTTATACTCAACTTTCACTTTCATACATCAGTGTTGAGACCATAACACTGTCATGCACAACCAGTCTTGCCTTATACATAAAAGCGTGCAAAGCCGTATTCATCATGTTCCTAACCTTCAGTTGTTTCTTAATTTACATTAAAAAAAAAATCAAAAGTTAGCAATAAATGTTTTTGATCACCAGAGAAAAATCAATCAAAATTCGCCTGCAAAAACTCTGCTTCTGTAGTAGTCAAAGTTATAATTTAATTAAAAATTAGCCATTGACTAAACGCAATGGTCGGTCTTTTTAAGAATATATTGTAAGAGCATTTGGCCGGTAAGGGGGGTGGGTTGAAATACAGGTATGGGGAATTCTGGATGCCGTATCGTCATAAATTGTTAGATTCCTACGAATATGCTACGCAGCGTTGCAAAGTAATTGGAGGCATTACTTCTGAATTTATGAAAATGGATTGTTTATATCTATCGTGTTGTAACAGCTTACTAAAGGCCGTGCTAGATTATGGATCTTCGTCAATGATAGATTTCTGCGTTAGTAACATGAATAATTTATAATGTGTACGTTATGTGGGTGTTTATATTTAAATAGATATGCTACGTGTATTAACGTAGTAGGTGTGTGTATTCTAGTGAGAAAATAGGTATTTTTCTGAGTCCTAAATTTGTTGTACCAATTGTACCAATTTTTATGGATTTTAATTTAAAAGTGACCGATTTCCATACTAACTTTTCACCCCCTTAGAGGATGAATTTCCAAAAATCCTTTCTTAGTGCACCCCTGGACCTCATAAGGAACCTACGTACCAAATTTTGAATCTCTAGACCCAGTGGTATGGGCTGTGCGTTGATATGTCAGTCAGTCAGTCATTCAGTCAGTCAGTATTCATTTTTATATATATAGATAGATATAGATATGATATTAGTATCGTTCTTATAGTACCTTACCTTTCACTAGCCCTTTTTTTGTTGTCGGGGAGGTCAAATGCATTTACGCATCGTCCCTGCGGGGTGGTGCCAACCGCAGGGGATATGTGGGACTCGAGGTAAAGGCGTTCCCTCCATACCCACTAAAATAACATTAAAAAATATATACTTAAACTTCACCAGGAATTTACTAAAAGGCGATCAGCCGCCTTCAGAGTTTTCTATCTATTAATTATTTGCGCTAAAAATTTGAATTGTAAATTCCCACCTCGGATGAGGTCAAAGCCATTCTGGTTCCCATAACTGTTAGAATGATTGCAACCGAATTTGTTTTGGTTGTAACTAGCAACTTTGGCCACTTTTAACAGCCATTAAAATTTGCCACGATCTCCCTGATACATATCAGGCGCCATAAACCCAATGTCAAGATAGGGGTACTCGAAAAAACTATCAACAAAAACTATAAAGGCAGAAGTAGACGAATGGTCGATACAAAAAAGTGTTTATCGATTAAGTCTAAAGTCGTTTGCAGCGAACGCGCGTATCCCGCTACGTTTCGTTTGAAAAAAGGGGGTGGCGCGTTACACGATTTTAGATTTACCGTAGCACGGTCCCACCTATTGTGAATTCTGTAGGACTGATATTTATTTGACAGCAGCAGTGTCTGTAGAGAATGGAAAAATGGCGGAATGGCAGAATAAATTGCATTATAGATATAACTCATGGTTTGTTTTTGGCGGGGATCCGACAAACGTTATTGGTATTTAGGGGCATTTATCTATTAGGGCTACGTTCTTTTTTTCTATCTCTTATAGTGAAATACGAGCCGATCTTTTTATAAGAACGAGTTGCCGACGTTAGTCGATCGTCACGGTGGGAATTAATATTGTTTTAAAGATGTCGACTTTGAAAAACTCAAGGGCCCTGTAAGTTTAAATTTAAGATACTTGAGTAGATTTGAAATGTTTTATTTTATCTTGTAAACTTGCTTAAGTGCCGTCAATTTTCTCTCTAAATACTTACTTAATATGAGATCTCAAGTGAGAAACAGCGATAAAACCATGATTAATTTGAAAATTTATGATTTTAAACGGTTCTAAGCGAAGACACTTGGTGTCAATATAATTTAATGTCTTATTGTAGATGTGTATGAAATGTTAATATATTAATAAATCGCTACGTTTATAATAAAATACGTAGTTACGTTAGAAGTGAAAGGTGTCATTGTGCTTTTCGAATATCTATTCATTTTAAACATTATGATGCAAATTTCTATTGTTAAAACTAACATATGGAAATACTACTTTTGCAATTTAATGGAGTTTATGGAATAGAAATAAAAGGTAGCGAAATAAAATATTTTATAACATCTGCTGGGATTTATTTGATAGATATTATATTCTTCTTACACAGTAATAAATAATACTAGAAAACGCAAACGCAAAAATAAAATTATTCCATAGTAATAAATAAGTTAATATTTCCATTATTCTATGTTTCATTAAAGTAGATATTCTTTTAATTTTAGTCAATATTTGTTAACTCAATTTGCTCAATTCACATCTTTAATGTTGATTGTTAGTTTGCGTACCAAATTTTTTTCATCAGTCCTAAAGGCGCTTAATAAATAATTAAATGAATAAGGACGGTAATAACTTTCTTTTTAGTAAGAAGCAGATACCCCTAATTAATTGAAATGGAAGATTCTTTTAAGTTTCTTCTTCTTCTTTAAATAAATGGCGTTCGCGATACCTTTATAACGCATTTCGCCAATTTCAAGTAAAAATGTACTTTTGGTAACAGAAAATTGTACGATAGATTGAGGTTAAAAATGGAGTCTCTCAACACGTGTTTTTACGACAAGAGAAACTCGGGAGAAACTCCTTTAAGTTTCTTAAACAATGTATTAATCGTAATTGATAAAGATCTGTTACTAAATAAATCTAATCATGTCCTTACAGTAGCAACGCGTACCTACTCAGTTCCATGTGACCTCACTCAGTGCGCAGTTTACAGCATACTTAATTAAATACTGCCATTCTTAATTCGTATCATCACTTCTTTGATAAAACGATGATTAATATATTTTCCAATATTGATGTAAGTAGTCGAGTCACGGCGCACCGGACTAGCAGCTGGAATATGGAGCAGCCCAAAGTTGTGCAGTAACTCCACCTTACAGAAGATCACGGTCAATTCTGTGGTGTTGTGTTTCTGTTGGTGAGTAAGGTCGCCAGAGTTCCAGAGTAAGGTCTCCAAAGCTCCTACGTGGAGCTGGGTAGGGAAGAAGACAAGGGTTGGCAGCGCGTGATTGTCAAGTCAGTGTTGAAAGCGTCTATAGCTTACGGTGACTACTTACCACCAGGAAGGCCGTATGCTTGTTTAATCACCATCATCAACAGCTCATATAGCACCGAGAGGCTCGAGCCTACCCCGCATTAGGGGCGATTAGGCCTTAGTCAACGACGCTGGCCAAGTGCAGGTTGGTCGACTTCACACACAGCCTAAGAATTTCTTCATAGGTGTGTGCAGGTTTCCTCACGATGTTCTCCTTCACCGTAAAAGCGTCGATTAAACGTACATAAATATGATGACACATTGGTGTAGGTACGTAGCGGGGCTCGAACCGGGCACCTGTGCCTCCCTGGTGGGAGACGACGCCGTAATGCTCTACGCCACCGACGCTTCATTCATCATTTATTCATATAGAGATACCTAGATACCTATAAAGTATGGATTCCATCACTACTATGTCGCTATCAATTACGGTGATGTATAGGGGACGGGGGGGCAAAACGGGGTCGCGAGGCACGACGGGGCCATCCTCCTATACAAGTAACTACACGTACTAGAAGTGTGTTGTTTGTGCTAATAAGTGGCCATTTGACATCGCTCTTTAGTGCTAAAGTGACCGGGGACTAGATGGCGCGTGTTCGTTTTTTACGACAAAAAATTAATTTCAATATTGTTTCATCTAATTTTTAGTAACACGAAAACACATGTAATAAAGTAATTGTTTAGATTACTATTATTGTTTTTCTGTTGTGCTTTTCTAACGATATTACTTATTGATATGCTATAAGCTAATGCACTCTAACTATCGATTATTTTTTTTTGTTGATCATTTAAAATATTAATTTACATGGGGGCATAACGGGGACATGACTACGGGGCACGATGGGGTACCCCTTTATGCCAATAAATGCATTAAAAAAATGTGGTAAGTAGGTATATGACCAATTAATAAAAACAACTTTGCCGATTCAGATTTCTTACCTCCATCTACAACGGAAATCAAACATCAAGCGGCTCCTTCCCTTGAAGAGAACCCACCTGAACCATTTTTCCCTGTAACTACCTGCAAGTACGCACCCTTTACAGAAAACTCCTTTCTCAGAGCCTCAACCTCGACGATCTATAGAACGAAGACAGACAAATCCAATTTCCAATTAAAAAGTAGGTCGTAAATTAACTACGGCTTTACAATAATATGAGCAGTACTCCCCCGAATTGAGACCCCATTCTGCCCCTACCCTGGGGCATGATGGGGTTTTCATAAAGGTTTCGTAAAATTAAAATTAAAATGTTGTTTAATTAGTTACTTCACCAAATTTAGTGCCAAATGATAATTTATTATATAGCCAAAACGTTCTGATTAGATTTAATTAATAAATATATTCTGTTCATTTTTTTATTGATTATTTTCCTTAACGTCCCCGTTATGCCCCCCCTTCCCCTACCTAAGTCATTTACTGAACGAAACTCATAGAAGTCATTTTTAGGAAACGCGTAAGTGCTATAAAAATCACGGTACTCACAACTTTTTGTTCACGAAAAAATTCTGTAACGACTATAAAATGTTTTACGTGCCTACTTCAGATCTAGTAAGAGCCCTTGGGTCTAGATATCTCTGCCAATTTCAGGGCCCTACATAGAGTCCATTGCTAACACCGCTGGCTAAACACTTGGCATTCTTTCTAAGGTAAAAATATAGTTGACATCTTAAAACTTTATGGAGCCAAGTTTGCTCCTGCATGGAGTACTGTTGTCACCAATGGTGTGGATCTGCCCATTAAACCGATTGGCCATTTGAAGCTCTTTACTTAACTGAAGTTGTCGACGATTATGTTTACCTGGGACAAACAGTCCAACTGGGTAACTTCCAGAAAGAGGTCAATATAGGCATATTCTCGGCCTATCTACCGCAGTGTCTTAAGACGAAAGTCTTTAATTCGTGTGTGTTGCCAGTGATGACTTATGGAACCGAAACGACGCCGCTTACAATGGGCCTCATAAGAAGGCTCAAGGTCACCCAAAGGGCAATGGAGAGGGCTATGCTCGGAGTTTCTCTGCGTGATCATACCAGAAATGATGAGATCCGCAGGAGAACCAAGGTGACCGACATAGGCCAAAGAATTGTGAACCTTAAGTGGCAGTGGGCAGAGGCCTTAGTACGAGTTTGTTAGTTTTCGAGCTCGATCAAACGTATCGTCTCTTTTCATACATTGCACACTAGCGCCTCTAGCGTAAACTATCAGAAACAGTGGCCAATGTATGAAGAAAGACGATACGTTTGATCGAGCTCGAAAACTATCAAAACTCATACTAAGGCCTCAGGGCACATTGCGAGGAGGACTGACGGCCGTTGGGGCGGAAAGGTCCTCGAGTGGCGACCACGTACCGGGAAACGCAGCGTTGGTAGACCCCCCACAAGGTGGACTGACGATCTAGTAAAGGTCGCGGGAAGCCGCTGGATGCGGGCAGCGCAGGACCGACCGGTTTGGAGATCCTTGGGGGAGGCCTATGTCCAACAGTGGGCGTCTCTTGGCTGAAATGATGATGATGATGATGATGACTTAACTGGTGCTTCTCCTTTCTCTCTCGGTTTGATCTGCTGCGGTTCAAATATTTGCTCGGGTTGGTTGATTGTATTGTAGGGCTAGTCTTCCATTGGTCAACTATCACCATCTTGTCAAGTCATTCGTCTTAATAAATATATTAACAGTCCTATTGTGTTCCGACAGTTAGGACTAAACAGCCAATTCTTCAGCTTCAAGTGAGACTAAGGTCGAGAGCTTCCCTACAACTTTGAGTTGTTGCGGTTTCACCCAAGAGAAAAGAGAGGTAGGTACTTACAAGCAAAGAGATGATTGGTTCAGATTTCAATTCTTAAAAGCGAAGTTTATTATGGAATAATTTTTGCGTTTACAAACGCGTAAATAGTTTTAAAATTAGAAAAACACACATTAAAAAAAATCGACCTTCCTCAGACGGGAATCGAATCCAGCATCTTCCGCAATCCGGGCGGCTGCGTTAACTACTACGCCTCCAGGGCACTGCTTTCGCTGTCGAAATTTGTCAGTGCTTGGTGCTTATGTTTGTTAATACAATTGTTAAGTGAAGTTTATTTTCTTAATAAATTTACATAAATACACCGTTACTGAAAATGAAAATTTTGTATGTATTGAACTTTTTCATCATAATTATCTACTTTTACATTGTTTAACTGACAACATTGATCTATTATAAATCACCAGGCGGAAAAGGAGGCTATTTATTATATGTCTATTATTTATACCTCTATTATGATATCTCCTAGGTACCTATATAGTTATAGTAGCCTGTTACATACATCAGGTTAGAAATACCTATACACTGTTTGTTGTCAGTCTAATTATAAATAATACATTCTTTCGTAAGAGTTTTGAACGCCTCCATAGATACATTATCGGGTTCATTCGCAACTTTTTCGGGTGAAATTGCAACTGGGTAAAAACGCCACTAAAACAATTATTCTATAACTTAAAATATCCAATATTTTTATTACAACACATTCCAAAGCCTTTGTATTTAGAATATTATGTTAATTAAGTATTAAAATAAAATTAATTACTTATGAATTTATTAAAATCAGCAGCTGTGTTCACGATTTCTTAATTTTTATGATTTGCTTATTATGCATGTAGTAAAGGCTTAACTTTTATGGCTTTGGAAATCTTCGTAAATTTTATATTTGTATTTTTTATTTTTGAAAATAAGTGGGTAGGTTTTAGGCATAACAAATACTTAATATTTATGTTTATATTCCATAGAGAAGACAGTTTTTATGAACATTTGTATTAAACTTTGTCTACTTTCTATTCAAGCTTGCGCTGTTTTAATGCAAAACACTATACCAATATTAAAAAAAAAATTAGATATTTTCGAAAAAAAAAATTGCCAAATAAAATTTTATCAAATCGAAAAGATTTTAAAAAAATATTATAAGTAATCTGTTCGTTTTGAGAAACAACTAAAATTTACGATATTTGGGCGATTACTTTTTCAACTAAGCGACGCAGTTAAAACCCTATGAATTTGTCTAGTTTATCTTATTATATCTAACAATAATATGCCTAACAATATCGAATAATTTGTGCCAAATAAAAATAACATCGGGTGATATTTTTTTCCCCGATTCAAAAAGGTATATTTTTCAACTCAAAGCGTTAGTTACGTATTAGGTTAGGTTAGATTAAAATATAAACTATACATACAGACAACAATCTTTATTTCAATTTGATTATCTTTTAAAATAATTACGAAGTCGTCGAATCACTTTTTAACCTTTCTACGTAAGGTAAGGATGTAGGGTGAAAAAATAGAAATAAATGGCCTTAATTTTATTAACTCTTTATTCTCTTGAATTTTTGAAATTAATATTACAATATTCAATGCGGGCTTCATATACAATCACCCAACTATTTGCTTATATACCACGACACAGTCACAGTGAATCGTACTATACACAACACTTACCACAGAAACTAGACCCCTCAACTAGATAATTACGTTAAATATTCACAGTCACTTTATTCTGGTTTTAAAAAGAGGTATTCTCATTATAACGACATTTATAATTGACAGTTTTAGTTCATAGAAAATATTACACTATATCTCTTGTAACGAGTTCACTATGTAAATAAATTCATGTTTTCTTAGATTTATACAAAAGACTAATGTTTTTTTTGTGAAAAGAATCTAGTACAGAGAAAAATCTAGTTTCTGTGCTAAGTGCGTATAAGACACAAATCTCAATTACATAAATACATAACGTAAACAAAATATAATATAAACAAAATATAATGCGCCACATAAAACTTTCACGACTATTTACAATCACTTAACTTTTAGACGATATTTAATTACTATATTCAAAAATATAGATATAGGTACATATACATACATAGCTACATTTAATATTAAGATAAAAATGATTAATTAGTTAAAACTAAAAAGAACGGAAGTCTTGTTACTGACATCAGAAACGATGTATATCAATAAACCCTAAGGAAATAATTGAACGAATGAAGCTTATGAAAAACGAATATTAACTTTAATTAAAATAAATACTGCATAATGATCGGTTAGGTATATAACAATACCTTAGAATAAAGAACACTAGCTATATGGCAAGACAGCATTCAAGACGCAGGACGTTTAATAATCTATTTAGCAAATTGCTCATTGTTTCAGTGAATTACAGTTCTTTACGAGGCAGAAACAATATGGAAATATGCCATAAATCATCGGACGCAGTAACATACACAATGTATATCTACTAAGTTGCATTTTGCTATTGTTAAAGAACTTATAGATTAAAACGATCTCGCCTAAGGACGATAATTTTTGCACTGTCCCAAATATAACAAAACGATAATTGGAAAAATTAAAATGTCTCTTTTTATAACGGAAAAACAATTATCTATAAAGGCTCGCAATACGGAGAAACAACAATTTATTCGTATACACAAACTGTGTCATGAAAAGATTTTTCTATAACATCGCAAATCCTGTGTGATACCGTCCACTCATCAACAAGCATCAACCCAATCCTTCAGACGATAATTACGAACGTTACTAAATAATTTTAAGCGTTTTTTATTCAAATACTAATCATCGGATTCTTTACGCTTATTTATTACAAGTTTCTACGATATTTAATAACTATGCATTATAATTTATAAAGCCTACTTATATCGAAGTTACTTAAGTACATTTTGTTCGATTTTCGTTCTCGATTTCTTTTTTTTTTGTTAAAAATAAGATGAGATAATCTCTATTCTAATGACAACCTTATTTTTTAAAGTTACGAGACATAATCATTCATGATTTACGCGTCGATACAATCTCAATAAAATTATAAAAAAAGTAATCCAAGTAATGAATGCTTTATGAGTTTATTTTACTACCACTGCCGATTTTTTATTAAACTAAATTGTTACATACAATAGAACCACTTCTAAAATTAATAGGATTGTATGAATTCACGACTTTGAATTTCTTATAACTACCAATGGCTTAAACCTTCACTAATGATATCACGACATTGACTCTATTTTACCAATAATACAGTGGACAGATATTGAGAGGTGATATATCAAAATTAAGCAAAGACTTCAATTTTAATACAGATATCTATTAATTTATTTCTTTATTCTACCCTGACATTAATTTACGTATAATGGTGACTATAAACACTAATTTTAAAATCCTAATATTTGTTCAGTTATTACGTATTCGGTAAAAATGAAAATTCCTTAGTTTTGAAATTGGACGCGGTTGAGACTATAGTGTATATGCTAAGTGTTAGTTTGGCACAATACGGATTTAAAAATAATGTTTGTAAAGCTAAAAGCATGTATTGTACGGGAATATTTTTTTTTGCTTTTCTTTCAAATATATTTTTTATTCAGGACTCGTAAAAATTGTTTTTAGAGTTATTGTCTTTTGCCATAGTTGCGACTATTAGTTTTCAGTTTTTGAAGTATTTTCTGGGAAAGCAATTGCATAAATGGATGCGTGTGAAAGGAAAATGTACCTAAATGGAAGATAATTTAGCGTGTGGCCACTGTCTATACTACAGGAGTTTATGTTCTACCTATCAATGTTCTTAGCAATACTTCATACAAAGTTGAACCTATTTTAACTATGTATAATACACTTACACTATTCAACTTTAATATTACGTGTAAAATTTATATTTAGTCACATTATTGTAATTTATTATATGTATCATCGTTACGTATATAATTTTGAACATTAGATGACTTGGGTTCTTGGACAACACGTTGTTGCTTACCAATACCTTTACTATTCTGTTCGTGAACTATTTCGATAATTGGACATGGTATTCTTTAACTAGAAATATCAAAAAATACCGTCTAAATTTTAATATTCAATTGTCCAAAGACAAAATATAAAACGTAAAGACGAAAACTTATGTATTTGCAATTGTACTTCCATACGTATTTTGTTAATAACTACAAGTTTTAAGTTACAGACTCACCTACACAGGCAATCATTAATAATTATTTGTTGATAATTATGACTACCAAAAGAAATAGATAAACCATACAACAATTTACGAACCTTAATGAACTATTGAAGTGAATCACAATCTGGTCAAAATAAAAGCAACTTTTGAAACTAACCGACAAAATACAACAAATTTTACATTCATAAAAAAATGTGACAGTAAAAACATAACTAGCCCACTAAAAGTGGGCAAATAATAAAATATACATCAAAATGTACATAATATAATATCTATTAATAAAAAAATATAACATAATGGATTAGAGTACGTGGTAGCAATAAATACTATGAGATTCACAGATTTAAAATCTTATCTAACAATACCGAAAATTACTCGGGCTTCTATGTAAATCTTAGAGCGATCTAACGCTTTTGTAAATTTTAGTAAAATATTATTGCAATAAGGTGTGGTTATGGCAACAAAATAAATGCTTTAAGCACATCACCAGCATGTCCACCCAGCGACACGAGGCTCCACCTCAGCACTAAAGGAACATTAATTACAAATAAAGTCTCTGACGCCTCCACAATGAGGCAAACACTTCTACAACCAGCCGCAAAACATAAAACTAGTGGATACGAAACGACTAACGCTGCCATCAAGTCCTCATGGACGAAACACTTGCTTCATGTATTCACACTATATGATACAGAATCAGTCAGGAATTTCCTATTTGGTGGCAGGGACACCTTACGTTGGTACTTTATTCACTTTGAGGAGGTCGTTGGAGCCTTTGTCGATGGGCATCTTCATTGGGTCGTGGTGGTGGGTCACGTGGTGCCCGTGGTGCTGCCCCTCCAGTTTCGCTTGCTTCTCCTGCTGTTGCTGCTTCATTCTGTCCTGCTCTTCCCGTTCTCTGCGCGCCTGTTCGTTTATCTCTTTCACTGCTCGCAGCTCTTTCTTTAGCTTCATGCGTCGATTTTGGAACCATATCTTAATCTGCCTCTCTGTGAGGCACAGGGCGTGTGCAATCTCTATCCTGCGTCGACGTGTCAGGTAGTGGTTGAAGTGGAATTCTTTTTCTAGCTCTAAAGTCTGGAACCTTGTGTATGTCTGTCGACCTCGCCTTCGTGGGCAACCATTGGGTCCTGGAAAGAAAGAAATATAATTTTAGTTAAATTTAATTTGACATCTAATTAAAAAGAGGTAGAATTATTAGGTCGATGCCGCGCCGTCAGCTTTACAAAATGACATGGAACGAAAAATATAAAGTATTAACTGTACAAGTTACAGTTATAGGTGTTATAGGGATTTTAAATCGATTTATTGCATCGTATATCACAACCATGCAGCGCGCGCTTGAATTCGCGCTGCGAAGACTTCTGAGCAAACCCATTAAATTTCACTCTTATACCATCTTAGATTTTAATGGCTCATTAATATTTTATTACAGCGATAAAGTTAATTTTAGAGCTATCCGCTACTGAGACCAACCTCAGTGTAGATTAATTACCACTTTTAAAATCTTAAAGTGAAAAACTGAATGCCGCGACTAATGTAAAACAGTTTCAAGGATCCGCTAGAACGAGAAAGAACGTCGGGGTTACGATTGTATCTCCAGTAAAAATAAGTAAAAACAATCTCTTCCAACAAAAAAGCAACGAAAAGGGTTAGGAGCAAACGGTCCGCGAACTAACAATAGCATACATTCTGTAAAAGAATTGCTACAAAAAACTCAGGGATGCGTAAAGAAGGGTTGCGCAACTTTCTAATGCTTTGTAAGGTGTCTCGGATAAAGCAGTTTCTAAGAATTCGTGAAAGTTGTCCGTGATAAAATGTGTCGTAGAAATTTATTCGACGAGTTCAAGTAACGTTAATTATTGGTGAGCTTTATCACTTTATTTCTCACGTAGGTAAGTAACATAAGCTTATATAGAGAGTGACCGGGTCCGGGCTCAGACTGGTTTCGGAGTCAGCCAATAAATAAGGCAAGATAAATGGCGTTCCCATCGCGTATAAAATTGATAGCGGACCAACTTGGAATGTCCGCCCGTGTAGGCCGAGCCTAACTTACCTGCTCCTAAGAAACTGTTAGATATGGCCTTATATTAATTCATCCATTTGGGTAGTTTTTATAGTTGCATATTTTTAATTAAGTGAATTTGAATTTTGTAATAAATAATTTTGCAATATTTCAAAAGAGCTTTTACTTGAATAGGTAAGCTGGTACCTATTTTGCAGAGGAATAGGTAGGTACCTGTCTACGCACATGCGTAGAATTACCGCATATTCCCTATATGAAAATACACTCAATACCCTGGAAATTAAAGCTACTGACTGCCTCAAGTTTTTGTGCAAGAATACCTATGTTATTATAAGTTTTCTTGATTAATAATAATATTTATTTAAGATATAGATACCTTATAATTTGTAGGGCATTCTAAGTATTTTATTCAGAATAGCTAAAAAAGTAAAAATAAATCTATAAGTAAACTATAAACAATCTTAACCTATGAATTACCTAGTCTATTAGTTATAAAGAATTGTGATACGTAGTTAGAAAATTGTGATAGAATTATAAATTAGGTATTTGGTTCTCGTAAAATTTAGTGTTAATGTAAATGAATTCCTAATTACAAATCGTAAATTTAATTATTTAATCATATTCCAAAGCTTTTTTAATATCTGTCGTAAAAATACGCGACAAAATAAATCATTAGCGCTCCCAAATGTGGAATACCGTATTTACATGGATCATAAATTAAAGAAACTACGTTTTTACTGCCTTAATAACATTTACGAGCCATGCTTATTTCAACAAAAACTTAAATCTGTTTAAAATGTCGTAAATAGAGAATGGAATAATTACACAAGTGTGGTTAGAAGAGTTCAGGTGCATAACGCCGCATGTGCGAAAGAGATAGCGCAAGCTCTTCTAATTTTAAAAAGCAAAGATGGAACCCAAAACACAATACACGCATCTAAATAATGCCATTAAGGAGTAAGGTCGTAAGTGCCGTTTGATGGTCCGTGAAAGCGATCCTTCTGGTTTATAATGTAAAGTCCAAAATCTGTTTGATGAGGGTGAGATCGACCGTTTTTTGTCGGGGCCGGTGATAAGTTACCGAGGCAGGTTGGCCACCCTTCACGGTTGCTATGACAACGGACGTTAAGGCACCTCCCGTCAGCTGGCTTCCATTATTCTCTACGGCATTGTAGTCTGCGAGGAGGTTTGTTATATTGTGTACCTGTAGTTTCTTTTTAATGGGAACGGCCAACCGATTCCCATGGCATGATAAAGATCTGATTGAAAATTGAACAGGAAATGCAGCAAATTAATTTGCATCAAGGTCTTTTTTAATTAACTGTGATGGTATTGGCTGTTTAAATATTTATCTTTTTACCCGATTTTTTTTAAATCTCTTTTATTTTTAAATGTTTTCAGTTTTTCTTACCTATACCTTATTTTTTCTAACATTATTTAAAATTATGTTGAAAAAATTAGAAAAAGCTCTCAACATTTTTTAAATGCGTTTAGTTTTTTGTGTTTTATAGGTATCATATTTTCATTTACTTAATTTATAATGAAAGTAAATTTTTGATTAAAGTGCCAAATTAAATAGAAAACAAAAGATAAGAAAATGTAATGAATGAATGAATGAAAAATGAATGAAAAAGCTCTTTATTTAAATGGACTTTGCTAAGTACTTTTAAATCGTCAAAAGCCCTACCACCATTTCGACGAAATAATTATTTTACTTAAATAATTATTATTATGCTGAGACGGAGAAGAAATGGCGAAAGAAACTCCGCAGCTTACAATTTCGTAATGATTTCAAAACATCATTACATGTCCATAGATATATCAATATGAATAAATTACAATTTTAAATGCGTAAATTTGGGCAGATTTTACTCCCACGCATTTGGATCATTTAAATAATCATTTAACTTGTAATAAGCTTTTTTATATAATTTAGATTTAACAGTTTTTTTAAATTTATTAATAGGCAAGTCTCTAATATTCTTCGGAAGCTTATTGTAAAAACGTATACATTGGCCCATAAAGGAATTGCTTATTCTGTGGAGACGAGTTTTATATACAACCAAATCGTGTTTCTTCCTAGTATTTACATTGTGCGTATGACATTTCTCGGAAAAATTCATAATATTTTTCTTTACATATAGTAAGTTTTCCAGTATATATTGTGATGACACAGTTAGAATATTTATCTCCTTGAACCTTTCTCTGAGGGAGTCACGCGGACCTAGTTGATAGATTGCTCTAACAGCCCGTTTTTGCAGAACAAAGATGGTATTAATATCTGCAGCACTCCCCCAGAGAAGAATTCCATAAGACATTATGCTGTGAAAATAACTGAAATAAACCATTCTAGCAGTATCTATATCAGTTAGCCGCCTAATAGTTTTAACTGCATATGCCGCAGAACTTAGTTTACCCGAAAGTTTTACAATATGTGGACCCCATTGCAATTTAGAGTCTAACATTACTCCTAAGAAAGTTGTTGTTTCTACAGGTTTCAATTCTACTCCATTTATTTGTACATTAGTTTCTACACATCTCACATTCGGTGTAGTAAACTTAACTAATTTGGTTTTTTTTTCATTCAGCAACAAGTTATTAATATCAAACCAATTAACTACTTTCGCAAGTGCATTGTTCACTTCGTCATAATTATCTAATTTTCTATTTATTTTGAAAATCAAAGAAGTGTCATCCGCAAACAACACAATGTCATGATTGTCCCTTATGTAGTAAGGCAAGTCATTTATGTACACTAGAAAGAGAAATGGACCAAGAATTGAGCCCTGCGGAACACCTATTGTGACTAGAGAACCTGGAGATCTTTTACCATTTATATCAACTTTCTGTATTCTATTGCTCAGGTATGAAGTCATAAGGTTGAGAGCCTTGTTCCTAACGCCGTAATGGTGTAATTTCCTGACCAGAGTATCATGATTAACACAGTCGAAAGCTTTAGATAAATCACAGAAAACCCCAAGGGCGTCGCGTGATTCTTCCCAAGCAGCAAATACCTCCTTTAACAACTCAACTCCCGCATCAATGGTGGAGCGACCCCGAGTGAACCCGAATTGCTTTTGATGAAATATGTTGTATTTATTGAAATGCTTTAATAGTTGATTGAGCATTAGTCTTTCAAAGATCTTACTTAAAGTCGGTAGAATAGAAACAGGCCGAAAATTGGTGGGATCTGAGGTTTCGCCAGATTTAAATAACGGTATAATTTTACTATGTTTCATCAAGTCAGGAAATACACCAGAGTCAATACAATTGTTAAATACGACTACTAAATAAGGAGCTATTATAGTTATAATGGATGAGATTGTCCTGACTGACAGTCCCCAAAGATCCATAGATTTTTTCAGGTCTAGAGTTTTAAACGTATTTATAATATCTTTATAATTAACAGCTGTAAATTCAAAGTTACTATCACATGATGATACATTTTGTTTAAGCATCAATCATGTCATGATAATATTATAATAATTTTAAATAATGTTTAATAAAATGAGATACAAAATTCGATGTTTTCAAGAAGATTTAGTTAAGCAATAATTGTTTGAGCAATAAGTTTAGATTTAGATTAAAGGAAAATTAGTTATGGAACGAATTTTCATTACTGTCTCCATCCTTCGGATACTCAGTTCGGATGGTTCCTTGGGCCAAATAAAAATTTGTTAAAAGCACAATGATATCATTAAAAACTTTCACAAGTTTATTTTTAACATCGCTGATTTCCTTAATTGAATCGCTTAACACAAAATTCTTCTCCTTAAGGTAAAGTAGAAACACAGGGCAAATCTTTTAATAGCATCTCTCTGTCAAATTGGAATGTATCTCAATGTTTTTAGGTACCTTTATACCGCCCACAATACAGCCTTCTCATGGTAATTGAACAACAACAGCGCTTTATTTAGTTCCAAATTTAAATGGAATAAGATAAGAATGACTGTTTATTCATTAGAAAAAGAAACAGTCGAACGCTAATACAAAGCATCGTACATCTCAGAAGTGCGCAGACGCAGCATTAATTAAGCGCGTTACATTGTGAAACGACATAGCTAGGGACCACAATAAACATTCTGCGACAGGACCTGGCTGTTACCTTGCCTCCCTTTTTCATTGAAATAAATCTCTCGGAATGCCGCTCCTTATATTTTATTTAACTTTGTTCAAACCGGCCTTCTGTGGAAACCTGTTTATGTAGTTTGATTAATACACGCTCGCTGCATCGAAGTATTAAAAGCCGCATGAAATATAAGTTTTTGTTTGGTAAGACGGTTATTTATGGTTGTCTAGAGACTTACCTACAGTCAAGCCGAGAATTCTGGTAAAGAAAGTTGTAAGATTGCTTTGGCGATTAAGATATTCTTATAAGTAAGTATCTAATAAACTGTTACTTGATTCTGAGTGTACAGAGGTGATAAATGTGTAAAGAGAGCCAGTTTTTGTACTAACTGAAGTCAAAAGATGTGAAACAAATGGCCAAAATTAAGGAATCCCTTAAAATTATCATATTATGAAAATACTTTACGATAGAAAATTGAAAACTCGCACTTAGTTCCACCATATAAACAGGGAATTTATTATCACAAGACATCATTACCGACTGATATTAAGTAATAAACAATTAAAAAAACATTAAGCTTTGTAAGGATTGTAATCGAACAGCGACACCGCACTTTATTGGCTATAACCACGACTCGTAAATTTCCGGATACACTCGGGACGCCATCTTAGTACGTTGTTCGAAATTTGAATGAATGAAGCCGACTAGTTTTCTGGAGTGAAATTTGTTATATGTTATACAATAATGTTGCAAAGTTGTTTTTGGGCGTGAGTACTTCCATCCTGAGCGTAGCGAGGGTTTCAAAGGAACGACACCCAGAATCACATTGCTGCCGAGCGTAACATACAATTTTTCACCTCATTACAACGTGGAAAAAGCTAGGTGCAAAAAACTACTTCATTATCATCATCAGCCAATAGACGCCCACTGTTGGACAAAGGAAAAATAGCTTAAATGATATTAAATTAGTGTTTGTTATTTTATAAAAAAAAACTATATGGCCCATAATGTCAAATGTGGGTTTGTGTGTAACCGAATGTTATCTGAAGCTCTGCTCAAACCCTTTTGGGATTATGAGCGTGATTATGTGTATGTATTTTAAAAAATAAAAGTACAATTACTTACAATAGATTTTTAGATAATATAGAGTTTTTTAAGTCATTTAAGATATGGTTTGAATTTTAAAAACTGCACTTTTGCATTCAGATTTCGAAGGATAAACAGCATCTTTTCGAGCTTGTGAGGTGAAAACGATATCCTTATTCGATTTATTTAATTTATTTCTGTTTTGTGGACCTGTAGGTCAAAGTTTATTTTTGATTTGGCAATTTATCTGGTTTCTACTCAGGATTTTCTTTTGTGCTAAAAATAATAGAAACACGAATAAATCAAGTCTAACAGAAAATTCACTCAGTCCAGGTCGAAGTGAGTCATTAAAATGTTGTACGTGTTTTTGAGTTTCTAAATATGCGTAGGCTACGTTAAAAGCGTGTCCACGCTGGAATTATGCGGAGGCACGCACACGCCGAGTAAAGACAAAAATCTCATATTAAAATTGTATCGGATTAATTTAATATGGGGTATGGCCGGTTTATTATTCTCCAACACGGAGCCCCGTCGTTTTACTAGCAATTATATTAACGTTCCAGTGTTTGTGATACTCGTAAATTTAACGTTACCTAGATGATTAATTGATAAGGCGATCGAAAGAGGCGAGCCGAATTACGGTCGCGCAGACGATGCGACGTAAAAACAGGACACGCTACGTTTTGATTTAATCTTTTGAAATTGAAAGTTCGGCGTCTTACGGTACGGGATCAATAAAATCTTTGATGAAAAGAGAAAAAACTATATTCTGAAAGCTTAGACCGAAGAAATTTGCTGATTCTCGCATTGAGCTTCTACGAATGTTTTTTTCGCTATTTTCGAAGCCATGCATTTAAACAATGTTTTCAAATTTAAACTGCAGTGAGCTCGCTTTAACGAGTTTACTGAGTCAAAGGGTGCAAGACCATAAAATGTAGGCCTACATTAGTGTGAAGCCAATATTTCAGTCCGCGAGTCGGAAAGGACTATTTTTGCTCGTTGTGAGAGCCATTTAAATCATCACAATGTTGTTCTGTACTTCAGTGTGGTAAAGGACATTGCCTTGGGCTCAGGGTTGTTAGAACCTGTATATTTTATATCTACTATCCTTATATAGAAAAGGCAGTTTTCTTGGCTTAAATCAGATTGCGTCTGAAATTGTTTATGACTGCACTTTTAAACCATTGTGAATCTCAAATTTAATAGAAACAGTGTTACTTATGTTGGTAATCCTATCAAAAATATATCATAGGTAGGTATCACCTATTTATTATTGTTATACGATTGAAGAAATTAAATATACCTAATTTTGTTTAAAAGAATTTGAGAAAGAAGGAGATAAATTTCTTCCTTTAAATAATTTGATAAGTTAACTGCAATTATTTAAATGTAGTAAATTTAGAACTAAATACATACTTACATAATAATATGCATTAGAAAGTCAGAAAAAGGTACGTTAAACCAGTATCATATTACCTGTGGTTAAACTCTGAATCGAAAACTTTTAATCTTTGAGTCGCTATTCGATTTTAATTCCTGTTTCTTGAGCATAAAGATGGTGCAAAATCCCGAATACAAAGCTTTGAACCAAAATAACAAATAAAATATTTACGTATATACATTATTTATTTGTTATAGACACGATTTAATGGGGCTATTCTGATAATGGTTTAAATAAATCAACCAATTTTGACAATCATAATCTCGTGTTGGCCGTAACTTGTCTAAATGGTACGCATTAAGATTACCATTATAAAGAAATAAGGTAGGGCCCTGAGGTACAGATTTATAGACCCGAATGTGAAATAAAAAATATAGGTTAAATATAACGATCTAACATTTCAGATTTTGCTTGCGTTTATTTTAGGTTTTTATTTCATTTTTTAGCGAGAGTTTTCGTAACATTTTCTCACATTCGTCGTCACGTGAAGAAAAGGTAGGTGGTATTTCATGTAGAAAATAGTTTTAAGATTTGTAAATATGCCACACATATGCTCTGTGCATATGCTGGGGTCCAAATTTGCTAATTAGCAATTGTATATAAATTGAATCTCAATACAATTGTTTGAAAAATTTAATATTCAGCTACATAGGAGTACCAATTGTCTCAAAAAATTCTATTCTGATGTCTGGATGTGTTTGTTACTTTTTCACGCAAAAAAGACTGAACGGATTTTAATGACACTTTACAATAATATAGCTTATAGGTACATCAGAATAACGTAGAACTGACATTAATGTTAGTGAAGTCGCGGGTGACCACTAGTTGAGAATAATTCTCAATGACCAATTTTATTGGTCATTCATTTGCAGACATTGGCCCCTAGTCTTTTAACGATGAAAATTATACGTAAAGAAACATCGCGCTGAAATAAGAAATATGTAAGCAAGCCACATACCGATATGCGATTTATTTTTATTTCTGGTTAAGTAGTTAAATCGGTAAAATTAGTTTTATTTAATGTTTGTAAAATTATTAAAATATAATTTATACATTTTATATTTAAAGAAATTGAAATTGAAGCAGTGTCAACCCTACTCCTGCAGTACAGCGCAGAGTTGGAGCGAAACGATCTTTGATCCAGGACGACGCGCCTTGCTGACGTCACGATTTATTCATCCCGGTCTCTCATGCACCAGTACAAGTGACAACGAATTGAAACTTTTTTGAAATGAAATTAAGATTTATCTGTGAAACTAAATAGGTTCTTCTTGCTAAAAATGTATATACCTATATATCTCAATTATAATACTAGACCTAATTATTTTAGCACATGTAGTTTAGTAGCTACCTAAATGAAATGGTATTGTAGTTGAGTAGCTTGTATTTTAGGTGACTATTAACAGTAGGGCTTTTTAAAGGGTCTGAAGCATTTAAACAATGTATTTTGATCTCGAAATAAATAACACTCGGAGATTTGGATATTAGGATTTAACCATTCTGTCAATCACAAGTAAGTTTTACTTACTTTTACGTAGATTATTTTCTTAATTTACATACGAAGTACTATATTATTTTATCGGTTGGTGAACACACTAGTTTAATTAAATTTTCAAATATTAAAGTGACAGAAATTCCGAGAAGTTCACTAACGGTTCTTATCGTAAAATTTTATTTCCTTGTTAAAAATAATCTAGGGTTATCGTAGGGCTAAAACAGACATTACGGTCGTTTGCCTGTCAAAATTGTTATAATAACTTTTCTGAGAACATTTCTGTATGCTTCGTGCATTAAGTCGGAATGTAAGAGTGAACAGACAAACGAAGCGACCGCAGACAACCTGATTTAAAGCCCGAGGGTCAATGATCTCTTTCAATACTGCACAAGGGAACCTATATTTATGTGGATGCAATGTTCTATATAATGACTATTTACTTAGACAGCGCGTTAATACAAGTGTGCAACATATCGTATAGATTGATATATTAAAGGCGAAAATTATGCTTTCCTAAGTTGAAATTTATATTAAAGTTAAAATAAATTTCGAGCAAAAACAAAAATCATAGTAATATTTTTAACGATTTATTAACCACTACGCTACCGACACTGCTTTCACCGTCGAAATTTGTCAGTGATTAGTACTTATGTTTCAATGGTAACATTGTTTCATCTAATCTTTGAAATTTGCACTTTTTAGATCGGAACAAAATATTTTTACAATATTTGAACTCCAGTTAAAATTACACTACTTTATGTTATAGAATTATTATCGTGTTAACAAACGCGCCAATATTTTTAAAATTAGATAATACATTGAAAAAATGGACTGTCCAGGGCGGGAATCGAACCCAGCATCTTCCCGGGCGGCTGCGTCAACCACTACGCTACCGGGCAATGTTTTCACCGTCGAAATTCGTCAGTGCTTGGTACAAATGTTTTTATGGTAACATTTTCATCAAATCTTTGAAAGCACTTCTAAGATCGAAACGAAATATTTTTACAAATATTTGACCTCCAGTTACGATAACGCAAATATTTTTAAAATTAGAAAATACACTGAAAAAAATTGACTGTTCGGTGACATAGAAGTGCAAATTTCAAAGATTTGATGAAACAATCTATACTAATAATAAAGCTGAAGAGTTTGTTTGTTTGTTTGTTTGTTTGATTGTTTGTTTGTTTGTTTGTTTGTTTGTTTGTTTGTTTGTTTGTTTGTTTGTTTGTTTGTTTGGTTGAACCCTAAGATCTCAGCAACTACTGACTCAAATTGAAAAATTATTTTTCCGTTGGATAGTCCATTTATCTAGGAAGGCTATAGGCTATATAACATCACAGTACGTCTAATAGGAGCTGAGCATTAATGAATAATGTTGCAAAAACGGGAGAAAAATATTTATTTTCAAAGCTTTCCCTGCGTGCGCTGCGTAAACGGTTAAAGTTACGGAAAAATTATGTATGACAGAAATATTTGCCATTAAATTTTCTAAAAAAAAGTCCGCGATAGCATATGTTTATCTTTTGTGGTTGGCTCACTATAACCTTTCTTTTTGGTAATCAAATTTTTTTTTAATCAAAAGTTTATATGCGATGGTGTTTTTGTATGCATGATATTATTCCTTATCAAAATAAATACATTAATTATCACAAGCATTTAATTTTGAACAAAATTGTTAATGACCTCATTTGATTTCAATGAATATCTTAAGAGATATCATAGTTTGAAATAAACGGAAAATAATAAATTTTGATTTTCAGAGTTTTTGTTGCGTGCGCTGGGTAAATGGTTAAAGTTACGCAAAAATCATGTATCACGGAATTATTTTCCTTTAAAAGTTCAAAAAAAAGTTCCAGACAGCATTTATCTATCTCTTAAGGTTGACTCGCTATAACCTATTTTAGTTAATAAAATTTGTTCTAAAATAATGCATTAGATGCGAAGGTATTTTTGTAAAAATCATATTAATCCTTATCAAAATTTATACTTTATTCATCACAAGTATTTAATTTTGTACAAAATTGTTCTTTACATCATTAGATTTCAATGAATATCTTCAGAGATATTACAGTTTTAACATAACTCCGCAGCTAAATAATGATCAAGTACTACGCACGCATCTATACTTAATTTTTTTTTGTTTAGTTGAACGCGCTTATCTTAGGAACTACTGATCCCGTCAGATTCGGACGCATTAGAGACTAATAGGTTCAGAGACTCCTCCGAGGGAGATGCTCACCGGTCAGGAATCCTCTTTGGAGTGATTCGATCTTAAAGCTTGACGACCCATCGAGGTCCTCTTTTACTAAAAGCCCTGGTGACTTCAAGAAGGTCATCAGAGATAGCCTGCAAAAAAAAAACCACCTAGAAGGAGTCGAACGCGCGAACGAAGGGTTCCGTGCCATAGATTTTATCAAAAATATCCAAAAATTATTTGAAATTTAATTAAATATTTTGTTAATATTTCAAGTTTCTACCTGTTATTATCGTTAATAAGACCGAGAAATAAAACACGTTTGTTGTTGTATTTTAAAAGTGAATAATATAACTAAATATTCTGTGAATACTTCAAGCGTCTATCTGTTGCCGTTATCAAAATCGACCAAAAAAAGTCATGCTTATTTTATGGGAGCCCCTTCAATATTTATTTTATTCTATTTATTAGTATTTATTTTATTCTATTTATGAGTCTTAGTAATAGGATCCCGCTTTACCCTTTGGGTACAGAATCCTACAAAGGGGAAAAATTCTATGATTGTCTATTTATCGAGGCCAGAGCTTCCCAAAATTATTTTCATAGTGACGCCCTTAGGAATTTTCTAATTTTTACGAGCCCTCCCCCCGTTATAGTAACAGCCAAGTTAAGTACATACCTACGAAAACAAAAACATAGCTTTTTTTGAATTATTTAGGCGTTAACGAATGCGCAAATATTTTAAAATTAGAAAGACTGAAAATAAAATACCATAAAAACATAAAGTAGCACCGAAAAATTTCGACGGCGAAAGCAATGTCCCGGTAGCATAAAGATGCTTATTCGATTTTTTCGCCCGCGCTGGACGGTCGATTTTTTTCAGTGTATTTTCTTATTTTAGAAACAGAGCATCTCAAAACCGGGTTCAAGTTTAGAAATCGTGACTTACATTTCTTTGTCTACATTTATTTTCGTTCGACTAGCTCGCTAAGCTAGCTAGACAGCCATTCTATGTGGATCGTCTCACGACGCCCGCCCCCGGGATAGAACCGCGACACCCCAGGGCGTCGCGACGCACAGTTTAGGAAACCGTGATATAGGCTTATATACCTCCATAACATCACTCTACGACTAATAGGAGTTGAGCATCAATGAAAAATGTTGCAAAAACGGGAAATCCACGCGGACGAAGTCGCGCGGGCACAGCTAGTCTTATATATAAAATTCTCGTGTCACAATGTTCGTTCCCGTACTCCTCCGAAACGGCTTGACCAATTCTCATGAAATTTTGTGAGCATATTGAGTAGGTCTGAGAATCGGCTTACATCTATTTTTCATACCCCTTAGTGATAAGGGTTGTCCACCCTTAATTTTTTTTTTAATTTATAAGGCAAAACAACGTTTTCCGGGTCAGCTAGTATTACCATAAAAACATAAGTAACAGGCACTGACAAATTTCGACGGTGACAGCAGTGTCCCGGTAGCGTAGTGGTTGACGCAGCCGCTCGGTTTGCGTAAGATGCTAGGTTCGATTCCCGCCCTGGACAGTCGATTTTTCCGTGTATTTTCTAAATTTACAAATATTTGCGCGTTCGTTAGCGCAAAGATAATTCCATAAACAGATTAAGGTTTGAAATATTAACATTAAACATTACATTTAAAATTAAAGTTATCTACTTACTTGCCCACAGAACTAGATAGACCAATTGGTAAATGATATATGTAGTAGGTACTTTATACAAACTGTCAGAAAGAAAATGTTAATCAGCTGAAAGATTAAGAATACTTGTTATTAACTAAATGAAAACGTGAAACAAAATACACATTAGTGTTAACAAGTGCTCTTTTGTGGTACTTAAGTACCTACCCATGGTGTTGTTTTAGTAAGGAGGTACCTACTTCAAAACGTTCGTGTAGAACAGTGGGCAATAACGTATTACATATTTGTTTGTGTACAAATAGGTTGTGTGCAAGATGTTTACTATGAGTATAAGATTAACTTTGATAAGTCATTAACACGAGGACTACAAAATAAAGCTGTTGTCATAATCTAAAAATTAATAGGACGTACCTACCTACATATTGACTCAAAAATATCTAAGTAAATAAAGGCACTCACAGATTTGTCCCATAATATGGGTAAGCAGAGATTACTTCCTTGTAATTGCTAAAATGCGTAGGTACTTATTTCTTTCGCGTCCATCTATCCAACACAGTCTTCACACAACTTTGTTGGGCGATTTCAACTCCTTTTGACCCAAAGCTAAATGAATGTAATAATCAGAACTTTCACTTATAACTTAAATTTTCAGCAATAGATATGTATTGTATAATGTAATAAATTATTAGATATTAATATAATGTCCATAGTAGGTACCTCCGCTAAAGCCCTCGAAGAATTAAATAATTTACTTATATATATTTTTTTATATTTTATGATTTTTCACTTGCGCCACGTCCTACAAATTCTCACAACAAGGTACATTCAGATCACTCCTTTAAATTCTTATACCATCATATCATCTTAATATATTTTTTCTTTTTATAGGAAGTCCCATTTAGTAAAAAAATGTTTCGATACTTATAACTCTGAACATTGCTCTGAAGTCATAATTATAAAGACCATTATATTGTCAACAGTGATACGCTCATGAGTGGCCACCTTGTACCATCTTGTAGGCTTAGGTAATATCTATAAATGTCTTTATAAAACTGGCAAATACGACTGAATAATATATGTACGAGAAGAACAGTGGCTTGCAGCTTGAACATATTTATTACGCTAATAAAACGCTATTTATTATACGAGTATTATACATTGTGGTTATTATGACAACAATTATTGAAATTGATGACTTTATCCGAGACATATAGGTCAGGTGATATCTAGAATGACATATAATGTCCGATTTAATTAGCCTGAATGTCTGAATTATCTCTGTAACATACAATAAAAATATAAAATTAATGTTATTTTATTGACGTTACATAACTTTTCAGTCACTGTTTCTTTATTGAATTTCGTATTGTAATTTTTGATCATTAAGTCTTTAAAATGTTACAGCTCTCTACAGCTAAAGTCCATGGGTGTCGAAGTGAGAAGTGAGATCTTTACAGAATAGCATGGCTGCTATTGAAAATTTTACAGCTAAAGCCTGAAGAACAGTAAAATTTTAGGATTTATCCTGTCTTTGTGCGAAAAAGGTAATTAGTGTCTCCTATATTATGAATGCGAAAGTAATTCTGTACCTATGTCTGCCTCACATAACACATCTCTTTTTGTGTTCTGTAGTCTGCCTGCTTTCACGTCTAATCCGTTAAAAAAAGATTTTGATGAAATTTAGTAGAAATAGAGACTAGACCTCGGGAAAGTACTTAGGCTAGCTATCGCAAAAAAAGGGTTGAAGGGGTTGAAATAGGGGTAGAAATTTGGTATGGAAGTTCGTCATTGTTGAAGATAAAACCATGAAAAATTGAATCTTGGCACTTTATAAGAAATGAATAAATATAATAATATAAGTTCAAACAAAGTCATGGTTTCACGCATTAACTTGAACGGATTTTGTTAAAATTTGGCACAAAAATGACACACTAGACCATGACGAAGAACTCAAGTACCTACCTTTTGCTGTAAGAAAAATCTAGACAAAGGGATTGAAATCACGGATGAAAGTTTGTATGGGATTCTCATTATCGAAAACAAAACCATGAAACTTTGTATTTCGGCACATGATAAGAAGTAGATATATATTATTTCTAGCGTTATAGAAATTTTGACACCCGTGTGGGGACTAAAAATAGGGGATGAAAAGTCGAATAGAAGTAAGCAAAATATGGAAAAACAAAAAACGTAGTTATTAAAAATGTATTAAAATAAGCTATTACCAGGAAACCACGGCAGTTTGTATGTATTTTATTTGCAAAATAAGTACCCTAACAAAACCAAAAATGCTACCCAAAGTAACTATTCGGCGCAGACGAAATCGCAGGCAAAAGCTAGTATTCTATAATTCTAGTTAAATATATTTAGGTTGCAGTAGTGTTTGAATTGAGGCACTTAATTTTAAATACTTACATTTACTAAATTACACTTAATTTTAAATAATACAATAAACATGACTGTGTATGATTAGTAAATTTTAGGAAGTCCACTTTCCGAATTCGTCCGCTTGGAATAGTGACGAATTTGCGGGCAAAATCACGATGACTCTACATTTCATATTTTAGAATAGAATTTGGTTTACCTATACCGATAAAGAATTACACATTAAATTTTAAGTATTATCTATAACTCCTAAAGAGAACTAAACAGTTGAAAAAAGTTTCTGTGGAAAACTTTTATTTATAAGTATTCTAAATCTAACACCATTTGAGTAGATATATTAACATTTATAATAGCTTAAACAAAATATCCCGCTGTTCTTCAATGTCTTTGAAATGAAGCAATTAAGGAAAAGACTTTCTTTTATAAACATTTGTATGTATTAAAGTATACTTATTACCTGATTGTGGGTACTAAAGATTAAGTTTCGTTTAACTTTATCTCATAGAGTGATTTATTTAAAGTTCCAAAAAGGTCAAGGTAAGCGACCGTAACGAAGCATGGTGACTAAGACGAAGGTACTGCTTCTAAAAACCCACTTAACACCTACACAATAAGGTATAATTTGCAAATAAGCTATTTGTACATTAGATATCTTGGCATTCTTTCTATAATTGAGTAAAATATACCTAAGAGATTTTCTATGGAAAAATTTGTTGTTTTTAACTGGCTACGCGAAGCTAAAAGGAAGGGTTATGATTTTAGCAGTCTATGTACCTATATGTATGTTTGTATTTATGTATGTCCCTCTGTAGCGCCTAAACTATTAAACCGATTTTGATGAATAAGGTGTCAATTATCGGTGATTCGTTATTATAGTAACATAGGCTACATTTTAACCAACATTGGCAATAGGAGGACTCAATTTTACCTTGAAAACCCCAATTTCATTACTTCCTTTTTCTTCTTTTTTATACAATGTACCTTTCTATGACAAATTAATCAACAGGTTTCGAACACCTTACGTCAACTTAATGTCACGTTGCAAGCATCTATAGACTAGTCATCGACTTGTTACCACCAGGCAGGCCGTAGGCTTGTAAAACAACCAAATAACATCTTTAGTATTATTATTGTGTTGATACTTAGGTAGAGCACCTACTTAAGATCAACTAGTTGGAGTGGTTACTGACGTTGAGTGGTAAATGCTTAGTAGACGATCACCAAAACAACTTCGAACAAAGAAACTGTTCCACAACTGTTGAAAAAAGCTCACTTAAGAGAATAGTACGGCGCGCACGTCTCCATACAAACGGAGAAAACAATGTCGTACCCCAATTTCTTATTCGATCTGTATGAGGTATTAGAATGTTTTTAATAAAAAGACAAAAATCTATGTCTGTACTCTTTACATTTTTCAAAATTCGACAAAAAAAATAGAATTTTGAAAAAGGAAAACGTACCTAGTAGTTTTTTTAGTATGTTAAAAACATTCTAAAATATCATAAATATCGTATAAAAATTTAAATGATAAATCGTTTATTTCACGTAAATCAAGAAAGTAGAAAGTGCAAGACCGTGAGGTGCATGCATACAGAACAACTTTAGTTGAAGAAACTATCAACTGACGTTGATCAAAGTTGCTTTATCTCAGCGCCCTGTTTCAGCAGGTGAATGATTTGAGTGAGGTTTATTAAATATGGACCTAAGATTTCTTAATTTTCGTATACTTACCTAACATCGAACTTCTGTGTCGTGTGATAAATTACGATCGCCGCGCAGAGATGATTTCGCACAATGATCTTTCAGTCTATTGGCAGGTGTGTTACACATTTTTACTAATGGTCAAATTTATAAATTTATGTATAATTTCATGTTTTTAATTTAATTCTGTATTATTAGCATTATTCACAATGTTATGAGTATATAGGGTATGTGATCTACTAGCCATAGCTACTACCGATGCAAAGAGGCATTTGGTGTACCTATATGCTGATAATTGAGATATAAGATACTTAGTGATTAATTTCAAATTCTCCAAATGAAATTAAACTCTAAGTACTTCATAAGTAATAGTTATAAAGGTTTTAAAAAAGGGGCGGTACTATTCCTGTGTGAGCGTTACAGCAACGTAATGTCGCGTTACACCTACTCCCGGGAGGAGAATAGGCGTAACGGAGCAGGTGAGAAAACTGAAGAGAGGCAAGAGATAGGATAGATAGGGAAAGCTCTAAACTACAAAGGATACGAGAGAGGTTAAAAATAATATGTACATTTATTTAACAGAAAAACACCTAGTGTCCGAAGGTATCACTCGCGACGGGAGGAAGAGGACGTGCGCTAAATGGGTGCAGCAATAATTGCGCAGGAGCGACAAGGATTTGTAACGTGGTGTCAATGCAATGTACGAAATTATCTCTGTTCGGCGACCACACTTTAGCAGCTGTAAATTAGGATAGGCGAAAGGCGACTAAGAACATTTTGACCTAACATCACAGCATCTGTCGTCGTACAACTCGACAAATACCTAGCTTGCCCAAAGAGGGTAGTCTGTTAGACTGGTAGTAAAACTTTCAGGTAAATCTCCTACTGTTTATGAATGCAAGGAGCATGAATGTGGTCAGATACCTATAGAGGGAGAGTAAGTCTGAATCTGAACAAAGACTGACGAGGATTTTGGCTGAACAAAACATATTACGCAGACTCCCATTAAATATGAGGGTACATCAGGGAAATGATGTTGAACTACTATGTTTTTATATAAACAGCTTTCCAGTTGATTGTGTAAGAAATTACCAAACCTCTTCGTTGATTAATCTTTCATACACGGCCAACTCAGATGCTGGTATTTCATGTTTAAGCGTTTGGTTATCTTAAAAACCGCCATAGATCAGAGTGTCCGCTCGTAAATGCGTTCTCGGTAGCCCGCCAAACCAGTTTGTATGCACATAGGGCAGCACATAATGAATGCAGAATGTGCAATGAGCCAACAGTGACTTGAGTCGGGATTCCATTTAAAGATGAGCGAACGCTATGTACTTGCTTTAAGACGGTTTACGATGGCTTTAGTTGATCAGTTTTCTCTGAAAAATGGTACATTTAAATTTGCATTAGTTGAGAACGTAAAACAATGAAAATGTATTAACATAATCGAATTCGAGTACCTATAATAAAAAATCACATCATTTTTAGATACAGATTATGAAGGATTTAGTGATTAACTTATTTAAAGAAATGTACTCATCGACACAGAATTATAAAAAAAAACTTTTCTCATTCTGTTGACATTTATATCTACAGAAATCAACCTTATTTATTCACTTGTGTGAGCTATAGTTGACAATTATGGTCGATCAGATTTTTCGATAGAAGATTCGATAGGAGAATTATTAAGTCGTCATGTCAGTTTACCCGTCGAGATGCTTTAATTAAATTGTAAACGTAACGGACGAAATAATTATGCGTATTTAAGTGCAATGAAGTCATTAGTAACAGATATTTTTAATTTTTTTATATGCATTCTAATTATATATATTTCAATAAAGGATAGAAAAAATAACGTCTTATTATTCATAGATAAAAGTTCTATTTTGGTTACCTACACAAAAGATCGGTGCTTCGGATATAAAGAGTATATTCGTTACGTTATCGTATCAATTTTTTTTTTAAATTACAGTAAATAATGTTTTAATCAGGGTTTTATAAATATATCTTGGTAAATTAAAATAAACATTATGTCATGGCAAATTATGAAGATATTAAATTCGTTTAAATAAGAAAAAGTCAATTTATAGATGATAAAAATAAATAAATATTGCGTTTATGAATTATTATTGGATTATGAACGGGTTTCTTAACCTTCTTGATTTGACAATGATAGCACATCTATTTATTACTCTGTGACTTAGACAAAAGAAGATCTTTGTCTAAGCTCTGTGCGATGATGACAGTCCCTAAAAATTACATTTGTGCTTATTTGTGGGACGCAAGTTTTGTCTCAACAAATAATACGAGAAAGAAATTTTGAATTCCTCGATAGCCAAACTTCGTAAGTTTCGTTAATGTAAAGAAATATTTATTGATGATCATTTTCTATAAAGGATATTTTATTATTTAAAATAATTTATTACATATCAAGTAAGTATGCGTTTATAAGGTAAATATTAATTTGTCTAAAACATGATAATTTACCTTTATAATTTATTTTGTGTAGGTAGTTTATGAAAGTTTCTCGATACGATTAGGTAGCGTTACGGAGTCTTCAAATTATTGGTGTTTGAGGCACAGCTAGACGAATGTAGACTCCCTACTGTCAATTTTGGGAAATTTATAAATCATTTCTGTAGATACATTTACATACCTACATACATACAATCACGCTCACAATCCCAAATGAGGTCGAGCTTCGGGTAACATTCGGTTACACGCAAAGCCACATCTGGCAGTATGGGCCAGTATCCCCAAAATAGCGATAGGTTGCTAGCTTGTCGCCTACACAAAAGGGACACCAAAACCAAAAATTAACAATCCTTCAGTAAACAGACAAACTTTACAATAAAAACCAGGACAGATGTTACAATGAAAATCGTCTGAGCAGTCCGGGTGACTACAGAGGTATATTTAGATGAAACTTATATTATTCTTTATGATAAAAGATTTCATAATGTTGTATATTTATAGCGAATATAGGTATATTTATCTGTATTTCATGTCATTTAAACAAATGAAAGAAAAGAAAATTCCTATTAGTACTTACAACTATATTCTAACCGAGACCTTAGACACTATAAAATATATATTACAAAAAAATATTTATCAGTCGGTCGATACTATGGCAATATAAATGTCTCGCAATGTCGCATCACACACTCGCCATGGAATGCCTGCCTAAGTAATGCATCGCAGAGCATATAAAAGAGATTGCGGCGCCATATGGTTGGAGATAAAAAAATGCATTTCTTCGAGTCAATATTACAATGGAGTTACATCTGAATTTCAACGATTTCTAGACATTCTATATGAGATACGCATAAGTAATTCAAGTGTTAGAATTGGGTTTATCAAAAATGAGTTTGAACAGATGACGCGCTGAAGTAATATGGCTACTTAATTAGCTAATAAATATATATACACTATAATATACTATATTATGATACCTTATTAAAGTAGCTACTTTAATTAGGTATCATAATATTATAGTCTAATAGACTAATGAGGACAGGTCTTTCTAAATTCATACATACAATCACTCTCATAATTATTGGTTAGATATAATCCACAGCTGGCAGCATAGGAGATAATAGTGCCTCAAAATAATGACAGGTTGCTAGCCTGTCGCCGCTATAAAAGGAGGATTAAGGCCCAAAATAGTAACAAACCACGTAGTAAGTTAATTTTAATTCTATGAAAAAGCTTGAATAGATTCTAAGAAAACGCTACTAAGCAAATAGACCTCAAACAATTACAAAGCGAACTGAAAACCGAAAAAAGACGAGTTCTGTACAAGTTATAATAACACCGCCCGCCGCCGAATCCCAAAACCGTAATTACACCAAGTCTGCACAGGATGTGCATTCGTATGTGACTAGACAAAAGTCGTAAGCGTACACCGAATGTTTTAAACGGCACCCTGTCACATAGGCATAAGGTTGGTTTTTCTGGGCTCAATGTTATAGTGGTTTCAGCCTGGATTTTCCCTTTAGAGCTATCTGCGAATACTCTGGCGGACAAAATAAGTGCATTCGGTCTGCCGCCCACACCCGAGCTGGGATTAATTCACATTGCCTCTCTGATGTTTTAATTAAAGAACTCTGCATTTTATGGATATCTACGTATAAACACGCTGGAGTGACTGCAAGTAAATATGTTCTCTTTAAGGAAATTCACTATTTACATAACAGGACAGAAATAGTAATTGGCAATTCCAAATAAACTAAGAAAAGGATGTCAATTGCTTTGGATTCGAAGCATTTCGAAGCCTGCGTACCTAAAAAATATTATGTGGCTTTATTAGTGTTAGTAAACGAATGTATGATATTCTATTTCCAACGTCAGCTATGAATACTTTGAGATCAAATGGTGTTTAGATAACAAACTCGCTTACAAATCCATTCTTAATTCGGTTAAATGAGGACCGGAAACAATTGGCTTACGTCGCTTTTTCTCTGTAATTATTTACATTAGAACACCACGTGTTAATAATTTAACAGGATGTTTAAAAGACCAAATTGCCCCGCTGAGTAGGTACTTCATTTTCTATTCGGCATTATTTGTATGTGGCTTTAGATAAGCTAAAGCGTACTATGAAACGTCATTTTGGTAATAGATTATTGTGGAGTGATCGTATGTGCTCAATGGGAGAGGAGAGAGCCGTTTTATTTTTAAAAATGACTCCATCAGTCACAGACAACACTCACGGGGCGTAAGAAAAAAAAAACTATTATAGCCGGTATTACGTGTCGCATAACATTTCGGAGTAACTAAATATTGTTGAGACGAGCTCAGTGGATATTTCACTGACATTATTGGCCGTTACTCGCGGAAGTAGGACATAGACTTAATTTATTCAAAGGAATACCTTCTTAATTATATATCTAAAAGACACTACGATTTATCGCTTCGTAGGGAGCAGAGCTAGTTTTAAACACAATATTAATATAAGAGAAAAACGTAATGAAAATTTATTTGAAAATCAACTGCGACGTCCGTATTTGCAGCTCAACAGATGAATATTGATGGTAACGTTTGACGGCGAATTATAATATTTTTTCATAAGAAATCGTGGGACCGTGTTGATCTCACGTATAAAGGAAATTGAATCTTAAGTTATTACTTTTAAAGACGATGCGTACGAGCGAGCAAATAGAATTGTGATCCAAGGTAGAACAAACTGACTTCTATTATTGACTTAACAAAGATAGAAAATAAGTCTATTCGTTTACTGTGATAGGTCTTTAGGTAACATTTGGTCACACATATAGCCACGTCTTCTTCTTCTTCTTTTACGCTAATGGCTTACGCATTTTACGCATTGCGCAAATATCAAGTGAAAATGTACTTAAAGTAACCGACAATTGTACGGTAGATTGTGTTTAAAATGGAGTCTCTCAACACGTGTTTTTACAACAAGAACTTGGGAGCAACTCCATAGCCACGTCTAGTAGTATGGGCCATACAGTATCCAAAACTAGTGACAGGTTGTCAGTCGATCGCGTACACAAAAAGGTGCATGAAAGTCAAAAGCAACTAAGCCTTGAGTAAACCCACAAACAAAAGCTAAGAACCAAGATGTTACACTAAAAATTGCTCAGCAATCCTGGTGTATATTCATTTGACCCATCTAGTTGGTAAATGCTCGATAATAATCGTACCTTCAATGTTTCTTACCGTTATATCCTAGCCTTTATCTTTAAATATTATAAAAATACTAGCTTTTGCAGGCGAGTTCGTCCGCATGGCATAGTTAGTTTAGGCAGCATTTTTTGGACTTTGTTTGGACTTCCAGACGACCTTTCATCACCTATTGCATACCCACACGGGTAAAATTTTCAAAAACGCTAGAACAAATATTTATTTATTTATTTAAAATGTAGCTCATGTCTTTCTTAAGATCTAGTCTATTATTCTACGAAATTTTAACAAAATCGAAGGCGTGAAAGCGTGACTTTATTTGGACTTCCATATGAATTTATTTCTAGTTAATTCCCACACGGGTCAAATTTTCAAAAATGTTCAATGTTAAAATTTCTAGAGCAAATATTTATTTATTTCTTATCAAGTGCCGAAATTAATAGTTTCATGTTTTTATTTCTTCAACAATGTTGAACTTCCATCCAACCTTTCAACCCTTATTTCAACCCCTTCAAGCCTCATTTCGCAACATAAGGTTGCCTATGTCTTTACCAAAGCTCTAGTTAATATTTGTATCTACTAAATTTCAAAATTGGTTCAGTGGTTTAGGTGTGAAAAACTAAAAGACAGACAGACTTTCGCATTTACATATAATTTATTAGTAGGGATAAGCATAGATAATTATCTAATGAAAATTACTATATGCTCATGTTGTAATAAATTTGCTCATCAGATTACAGTATAAAGCTTTCTATGAGACTAATTCAGTAATTTATATCGACGTCAAAAGTATTGCTTTGTTGATTTATAAAAGCCTCGACTTTATTATTCGGTTCATCGATTTATCATAATATAATCGATTAAATTGACAGTAGATCCGTAAATTCTACACTGAGTAGGAGTCCAAGCATGGTCCTTATGATTCAAACTTTCTAACACAAACGAGTACGTTGCGCCTTATACATACGTTAATTTGAATAATCTCGACAACATATAAATTACGAGTCATTGTTTTCTACATAGACAGACCACCCGCTAGATAAATTATGTAATATTTTCCGGGTACATCATCAAGCTACTTTGATTTATGGAAAAATATCTGCTGAATCGTAAACGTTTGAATACCGAACACATTCCAATGATGTTGCTTATGAAAACCTCATTGAGACAACATTAATAACTTAAGTCCAATAATGCGCTAACGGTGTCACGTGATTATGTAAACCTCTAATAGCTTTTGATACGTCAATAAAGAGTCTGTTTATGATTGTAAAACAAACGTCTCATGACCAACGTACAGATCGCTAGCACAATAAAAGAGCTTTTAAAACACAGTGCTATCTATGCGGCTATTGAGGCGGTCGGGTTACGCGTTGCTTTGAGCGTAGACGTATTACGATTACGTTTCGACGAAGTGACGACTTCGGGTTACGTTTTATACCGTCATTTGAATCTCGCGCTCGGATGTTTGGTCCGAAATGCTCGTTCATTAGCATTTTATGACTGATACGACCGATAAAAGTGTAATAAGACGCATTCAGCGGCTCATATCGTGTGATAGACTGTCCCGGCCCGCCGGGAGGAAGTTGGCACTACGTTATTGGTCTATACTCATTGGGATCGACGCATTCCGATTATTTGAATGGAAATTATTGTACATTTCAGATGTTCAGTTGTCGTATTGTTCGTTGTGCGCCTTACGAGCGATATCCGTAGCCATGATCACCGAGCTTTGTGACTCACGATGTGTTTATGTGGTCGTTTCTGTATCGTTCTCAAACAAATGTCACAATTTTGTTGTTTGTAAACCGCTCATATTTCAAACGGGCGGCAGCGTGAAATATTTGAGTGCGTAGAAATTCGCAAGTTTATTAGTTATTTTGGGTAAACAAGTACGAAATTCGGCTCGAAACTGCCGGCTTGTTCACTGGCTGGTAACATAATTGTTTCATCGTCGCCTTTCACGACCGTATATAGTATGGTTATTGGATGAAATATCCTCATTGCACATCAATTCGCGTCTCACGTATTACGTCGTTGAATGAAATAATTTTATATCCTAAAAATATGAGATCTTTTTGAAGGTCAGCCCGCTATTAACATATTACATTAATAAATGTCCCGTTTACTTTCAAGTCGTATCGCTCGTACTGAAGATAAGTGGGCTCACTTTGATAAATTCTATCTGATGTTTTAATAATTCACTTGCAAAGTTTAACGATAAGTTTGACTAGCTCGTCATTCGTCAACGTAATAATGTAAATGAGTACCTATAAACTAACCTAACTCAATATGTATTATCTAATCGTTGACAATGGCCTAGTAGCACATGTTTCGAGTAACGTTTAAAAACGTAATCTATTTTGAAACAGGATTAAAATTAATATTCAGTATGAATAGCGTTGTCTAGACGGGAAATATGAACGAGAAGTGTTTGAAAGTATTTAGACAGGTGTGATTCGTGTGCCATCTGCTCTAGTTTAGATTGTCCACGCGCTGATCCGAGCCATCACACCCTCAAAGCACAAACCAGGGACCAGGGGCGCAAAGTCGTAAACTTTTTTTAGAACGTCTCTCAACAAAATGCGAATCATAAAAGTAATTGGAGCCCATTCATATTAATAGACATTTACGATGGGCTCCTCCATAAAACAGAGATTGTCATCGCGTCTTACGCAATGATCGTGCCTATAAGCAATAGCGCCATTAATTCGTGTTTTGTACGCTAGTTTTATTAACACTAAATCATATTAACGTTGAGTTTATTCAGGCGAGAATCGAATAAGAAATTTGCAAGGTAATACATATGATACACGGCACAATTTTGTTTGTAATTCGGTGCGTCGATTATGACATTAATCGCTTTTATGTGAACGCATCTGGCGGCAAACGTGCGTAATGTTGAATCGTATATGGAATATAATATCGCATGCGATATTACTGTTATACCTATCTGTACCGAGTTTTCCCGATCGCTGATAAATAGAAAGGACATTAGGCTGCGCAGCTGTCGCTCACCCACCTCCTTAGGGATTCTCGCAATTTTCCTACCCTTAGTTTAATTCGAATCCCGAAAGGTTTTCCCTGGAATATTTATTATTATATCTTTATTAAAATTATCATTTCGACTCGTCCCGGATATTGGATTTGAGATTTGTGCTTTTGTGTGAGTGATAGATTTTATGAGTTATTTTATATTCGAAAGCTAATAAAATATGCACCTGTGTCACTAATAACTGTAGTTTTGCATACTACAAGTCGTAAATTAGGCTTGTGGGCGGACGAGTTTTGGATGTTTAAAAATAGGTATTTGTAGAAAATTATAATGTTCGTTGTAGGTACAATAAGAAATAAAGCAATTTTGCAGTGGTTGTTTTTATTAACAGTTTCGCCATAAACATCGTCTGTGATTCAGGGCATGGCTGAAACAGAAAACCGCAACTATAGAAGCAAAATAATTTCGTAACTTTGCAATAAATTAGTGTTCCTTCGTGAATAGCTTTCAAGGTAATGCTTTGAGTTATACAAACAAGTAATACCTATGGGTATATTAACTATTGAATAAGCATTAGTTACACGTTAATAAAATGTGCCATTCATATTTATAATTGATTAGATATTAAAATCCATAAACACTTATCTATGTACATACAATGTTTATTTAAACTGTAAAATATGATGTTGTTTTTGCATCTTTTGTGAGACCTCCCGTAGACTTAACAACGATTGAATATTCATGTCGTAACAAACTCTACATCGTCAAGGGTTTTATAATTTTAATATTTACGTTGTAAATCACAAACACGAGTGCGTGTCTAATAGATAATCTAATTGTGAGCGAACGTGAGTGCCTTCTAATATTTTATTCCAACCCTCTCTGTTTACAGACTATATTTTAAGTCGAAACGCAATATCGTAACGTAATTTAAAACGAATTAGTTTCCCCTGCGGTGCGGTGAATTTGAATATTGTATGTAGGCATCACCTTTGCGTTTATTCAAAAATGCTTCTTAAATCAAGGGCCTGAAGAACTGGGCTGTTTTACCGAGTCAACGCACCCTTTTAGATACCTTTAAAAAACAAAGGGAGGCACGATGTTGTTATATTTTATAATTTCGCTCCGCCTCCGCGGGCGAGATGTGCGAATGTTTTGAGAATAGACCCTTTAATGCACGAGAGCGTCTAGGTGGAGAGCTACAGCGGGAAATGGCTCCTTTATCTTCGGGAAAATTACTATTCCACCCGATAGTGTTAAGAAATGCAAATGCCTTTTATTATTTAGGTGAGAAGCTTAATTTATAATACCTTGATACTTTGTTTTCTTCGGTCGTCACTGCTACGCGGAATAACGTCGTACGTGCTATACCTAACCACTTAGAGCCAGAAGAGGAGTACAAATTTGTACTCTATCTGGCTGATGATAGGGCTTTTTTAATCCCTGGACGATTATTAATATCCAGACACAATTGATTTTAATTGTGTTCTCGCGCTCCTGAGCGCGAACGGGGCTTAACGAGTTAAAGTCCTTCTGACTAGCTACCGCTATCTGATGAAATTCAAATATAAAAAAAGTCTTCACTGCTACGCGGAGCAACAAAGTCGTATTGCTAAACATTTGAAAATGGTTTAATAAATAAATTGCAACCGCAACCCCACTTTACCCTTCGGTCAAGGCGGTAAAAATGGCCGCTGTTAACTCGTGTCCACTAGAGGGGAGACTGGGGGATATGGGGTTGCAAACATGCAAATTTAATTTGTTCGTATGCAAGCCCCGACTGAGCTCGTTAGCTCCATTGTGCACTTATTAATTCAACTATATAATTTATGGGTTCTATATGCCTGCATCAGACGTATAAATTGTTTTAATTGAAACTTAATGCGGGCATACGTGGCTACTCGTCGATACAGATAACTCAATGGACTCATTGAAAGCAAATTGATGATTTGCTTTTCCCAAGCGTCGGCAATTACTATTTACATATATAATTGTTTGATGTAGGTAGATTATGTTATGTATGTAAGTCGCTTTGTATTATACTAGTAATATTACTCGTTTACAATTAATTATTTCCAGTTAATTAAAGGGGTATTTAATTACTAATTTATTAGGGGTAGTACTACTTAAGTGTTAGTAATTCGAATATATCATGCTTAACATTCATTCAACATAATTTTCATTATCTCAATTATCTTGTATTAAAAACTCCTGTCTGAAACAACGCGTTATGCGCTGAATAGTATAAAAGAGTAGCATTGCTCTATTACAGAAACTTTGACGATCATTATGCATTCTACAACTTCACCTGAAGCGTTTAAGAGCCCAAAGGTTGTTCATACTTCATAATTGTAAGTTTAGAGCGTTTTAATTACAAGGGCCCTATTCCGGGGGCCGAATAGGTCCTAAAGCGGCAGAAGGTTGGCCCTGGGCTGGTAAACTACAGCGGTACAGTGTTATGCGAGAGGTGTTTAGTAACGCTTTTATATGACGTCATTGTGTTTATAGTCGGACTGTGAAAACAGTTTGGGTAATTGGCCGGTGTATTTAAATTATTTTAACAAGAAAAGGTACAAATATTCGGATTACAAAACCTTGTCAACGTTTTAATGCTAGAAATTAAAATTCTTTACACATTGTATTAGGTGGTTATTATGTATTGAGGCATCTTTAGATATATATCGCAGACCAATAAAACTTAATTGGAATTACTGCGGCGTCACGTACTCCATTACAGCATTACAAATCGCAGATATTAAACACAGAAGCGCCCATCTTGCAATTAAAGGGCCCTCATAACTCAAGAATGTTCTTGATACCCCTCCTTCCCCATTTATAAGTCTAGTGATTAAGCCTCTCCCAAATTCTGGAGGCTCCACTATAGTAGGCAGTTATAATTAAAAATTAAAGCACTCCCTAACAAAAGATTAATCAAAAGTCCTTGGTGGTTAATTTAAGCGAACGCATTATTAATGAACTGCTTATAAATGTCTAAAGCGAATGAGACTACGATATACAATTTTAAGCAGCTTGATAGCTTAATTTAATAAAATATTAGGAATTTCTCAACATTTAAATTTGACAAAAGAAACTTACTTTCACCTTTATTTGCGAGTCCAAAAATTCGCGCCCTACAAAACGTTTCTGCGACGTTATGCAAACAGGTCGATGAAAAAATAACACATTCAACAATTATTACGAGTGTCTCCTGAAACAAAAAGACACGTATTGTTATGGCGCTCTCGAGTCGTTGCAAAAAACATTTTTTCCACAACGTTCTCTCGAGAAGCGTACAAAACGTAAAATTTCGTCTGAATTCTACCGGTGCGTACGCTTATATTCATAAAGCTACAAGGTGAATTGCCCAACATACAGTTATGTTAATGTGGCCCTCCCTCACCGGGCCAAAAAAGATAGGATTGCAAATTTGCGGCCAACAATTTATGATGCTATACTCCCCTTGGGTAAAATAGGCCTATTGGCATTTCGGTGAGCTAGCCATGCTCGTTTTCGGCCAAAATGACCCTAAACATTTTATTTGGTAGCATCGCTATTCGCGCAGCGGTATTGCGCCGACTAATCTTGAGCCACCATTTGGGGCGTTTTCGCGCCTGTTTCGTATAAATATAGCCGAAGATTACACACGTCTGTCGGGCTTCTACGTGAAATGTTGTTAAGCCGTGTTGTGTATTCTGTACGCTAATATCACCTTTATTGCAATGCGTTACGGTTCGTAATTGCGTTATATGGGCTTAGCAGTCTTTCCCGCGCTCATTCGCTAAATGCTACCTTTAACAGATCTACGTTGAATCTGCAGGGTGCATGGTATTATGCAGTAATCAATAATTCCAATCCCAATTTATGGTCAATCAATTAGCACCCGTATGGAAGGCCTTTGTTTAATTGGATTGCTTCGATAATTGGATTAACATGTTGTATACGATAAGTCTACATCAGCATATAAATAACGTGTATTTACTAATGAATGAGAACGGTAAATGATTTGCTATAGTATGAAGGGGAGGGAACCTATTCTCTATCGGTGTGGTCTTATTACCCCCCACGTGAAGGATTTCCGAACTCGATTTTTATAAGCTTCAACAAATTGGAATTGAGAAAAATAGAAACATATTGTCCCCGAAGTGTTCAAAATAAGCACTTATCTGTATTCCCACGTCGATATCTCCCGAATGTAAATATGACACCCCATAAACTGAATGTTTTATCGGCTGCCACTGCTACACCAATTTATTCTGGTCATTTTTGTCTAGATCGAGGGTGACCAATTTTTAGGGGAGAACTTATCACTATTATTGGTGCTAATACCACCTTTGAGCAAGATGGACAACTATTGGATAACAACTCTTAATTTATGAGATCAAGTTTTTGTTATTCTGGGAACATTCTTTTATCTTCAGATGGCCATAGCATCTGCTTAAAATTGGGCATACATGAAAGAAACAATAAATCCATAAATTATAACATAAAGAAACTTACAAAGTCGTTTGTGGAATAAGAATGACAAATGCACAACGTTAAAACAATATCAAATCAAAATGAACAAATCGATACACGCTATTGTATCGGTAACGAGTAGCGATATTGACGTGCCGCGTGATCGAGCACGTAAAAGCCGTAAATTTTGTACAGCTTTACAATTTATCAAGTAGACACAGATCGGTATCGTCCCGAAGTCGCCATCCCGCATTGTAATCCGTTGTTTAGGCCACGATACCAGCTCTTACAAAATATTCCGATCTCGTAGTAAAGTAACGCCCTCCGCCGCCGGCCCCCTATTTATACCCTGGTTATTGGCACTTCTTCAATGTCAGACGCACCCTGCGCTGTCCCCTGATCCTCTTACCCCCTGATGCCCCCTTACATACATTACACAACGCTCGAATGCTAAGGGTCTCAATGGCTATATAAAATTATATCAATTGCATGGATTTCATTGTCATTACAATTTCAGATTTGACACCTCGTTCGCCATGAGCAGTGAAGGGTTGAGTTTTTGTCGTCACAAACGAGTTAGGAAATTGTTATATTTCGGAATATTTAATAAGGAACAGATCAATCGATTTGAACGCATTAAATTTGATTGCATAAAGCTTATCGGTAAAAGGAATAAAGTAGAAGGCAGTTAAAATGTACATTTGAAATTGGTCTTTATGATTTACGGCGGTAAATTGAACAACGCGCAACCTTTATGCGAACCTTGAAATGTGGAGCTCTGACGTATCTTGCGATAAATAACCCTCGCCTATATTTATATTTAGACAGGTGAATTTATGTAACTGTCCAACCAAAGACTAAATGCTAAACAACAACCCATAACAAAGTTGAAGCTGTCTTAGTGTTGACATTTAACAGTTCATTAAGAGCGTACATAAATAGTATTATAATGTTTTAATGGAATTTATTCGCTATCCGGTCGGCAAATACTAAGGGGTATGTTAATGAATAAAAATGTGCAAATAAATATGTCTAAGTAAGTAAAAATATGTTATTATATGTTTGTTTGTGCCCAGAAACCGGCAAAGAAATGATATAGTTCTAGTTTTTTTTTCAATTGCAGCTCTTATATCTTCATAATTGGGAAAATAATACAGGTATGAAGCGTGTGATGTCAGCAGAGTAGAATAGTATCACCCCATATACTCCAATGGGTATTGTAGAAGGCAACTAATAGAACAGCAAAGGGGTATTTGATCACTTTATACTCCGTCCACCAATCCGAATTGGGCAAACGTGGTGGACTATTGCTTTAACCTCCTTCGATACCAAGGAGGCGCCTTGTGTCCTAGCAGTAGGTCGAATTATTAAGGCTGTTATGATGATAAAACTGTGCTTCAATCGGACTGATTTCTAATAAGTCATAGACCTACGCAATAATTACAGCTCACTAGTAACAGAAGAGATAGAGTTATTAAGAACTATTAAATAATTAAAATTAAATCTTAAGCTAGGAAACAATCTGTTCAAATTTGAATTCAAGCTCAATAATAATAACTTCTATAATGAATTCATAGCCGGCAACTCTCAAAGGTGCGTCGAAAATCACCGCAATGTACAATTAAGTTTCTCTACAATAAAATTACAATTTAATTACATATTAGTGCAATTATATCGCTTGAATGCTGCCTTAATTGGCTCAGTCGCCATTTTGTGAAGCTAGGGACAGCTGGGTACGTTTAAAAAATTCCTCGTTCATCTTTACGGTTGCTTTGAAATCGTGATTCACACTTGGGCTTCTAAAGAGCTACATTGAACGGTTTGTATCATGCTGTGATGGAGTAACAAATCGTTATGGTGTTATTTTACCCTCACACATCTCATAAAACAAGTTTGTATTTTAAACTCTATAATATTTAACGTTTAGTTCGCTTACTGACTCAAAAATATTCAGCACGTAAATTATGCTTCTAAGTAAATTATAAATATAAAATTGAATCGAAATATTCGAACTATACTCTGAAATTGTTTGTGGGCTTAAAACAATAATCGTAGCATACGAAGCTTCCAGAACATGTTATTTTGATGACATCGCAATGAAATATGCTCACAACAAATTTCTCGTGACAAAACTTGGAGACATTGCATCAAGATACGAAAAATAAGAATTTCTTACTCGACGCAATTGCACAAAACAAGTTGGCGTTTGTGTGACCTATATACTTACTTTTCATTATTCGCGCTTCAATTAATCGTCAAGGTTTTGATATTAGCTGAACTTTATAATTGAAACGACATAAAAAGGTTGAGGTAATTTAAAAATAGGTTGATGTGGGTTGCCCGCCCCTGATTCTTTTTATTTTTCCCCAGACATCACGTCAACAATACCGAGTAAAGGCGTTGCCCTTAAGGTCCCTTTGAAGGTAAATGTCTCCGTATATACCAGATCTATATCATTGAGTTACGCAGCGAACCTCGATTATATCTACCAGATTAATGTGCCTCGCTACTACGCAAGCGGCAAACGGCTTGTAAGGTAATTCCACAGGCTTATTTACGCTTTCAACATGAGACTGATAAATGAAAAGAATTTCAATGGCTTTATGAAGCAAGGTAGGATTTAATGAGTAAATTGTTTAATTGAGCTTCGGCTGAGATACGCTCGAAAATGCTTCCTTTTAATCATAATTCAGGGTTCAGTTGGTCGAGAGGTCTTGTGGAATGTACATTATTTCTCGACGAATTTATATTCAAAACTAGTCATAACAATAATGTTAGGTAATATTATTATTCTCTTCCGACAGTTAATGATAATAACCATAGTCAGTGGTTGGGTGAAACTTGCTTCCACATTAGCTTTTTCACCATCGACTATTTAATGAGATGAAGGCTACGAGCTTCCCGTTAAAGTTAAGGAAAATGTTATACGAAAACTTTGAAACATGCATACAATTTTCGAAATGTTAAATTACTTGAGAAAATTAAAAACATTCTATCCACAATCTCGGTTTTAAACGACTAGCGCGAAGTCAAAAGGAAGGTTTATGATTTTAGCAGTCTATGAATGTAGTTATGTATGTTTGTATTAACGTATCTATGTTGTTTCATAGCGCTTAAGCTATCCCCCGATTTTGATGACTAAGGTGTCAATCGATTTGTTATTATGGATTGGGTAACGTAGAGCTATATTTTAACCGAATTTGATAATTGAGGGAGTCGATTTTACCTTGTTAACTCCGATTTTAACCGATTTCTTTCTTTTTTTAGTAGTCGGATTACAGTTTTTAAAACTATTTTCTTGTTCACGTTTTCTTGTAAAATCTCAAATCAGTTTTTTTTTTCAAAGATGAATCTCTAGTCTAGCATGCACCGTGCAGTTCACACCGCGCATGACCGCACCCAACGGAAACTGTAAGTGCGTGTTCGCGATCTTCAGCAGTGAGACAACGACGAGGAAGAAAATACCTTTAATACCTATTGTAGAAGTGCTTAAAGCTTTTATCTTTATACTTGTTGCTCAATTTAAAAAGCGATCGTGAAATGGAATTTATAAAGTTATTCCTTTTTTCTGAGCTGAATTTTGATGACAGGTTCAATATATTTTATTTTGAAGATATTTTGGACCATTTTTGACTTTCAATTAGTATGAAGGTAACCTATCTACCTCTTTTTAAATATAATATCATTGGGTAAGAGTCTTTGACCAACATAGCACTTTGAAAGTTGTATGAATACCACAAAAACTTAAAACCCAAAAGGAGTTGAGCAGAGCTTAAGTTGCCATTTGGTTACACATAAAGCCACATCAGGCGGTGTGGGTCATACAGTACCCGAAAATAATGACAGGTTGCCAGCCGTTGCCTGCTCAAAAGGTGCACCAAACGCAAAAGCAACTAAATTTCAGTGATCCAAGAAATAAAACCCAACAACGAAGTGAAAGTGATCATATTGTAATTTGTGATGTTTGGCAATGTATAAATGTTTTCTTTCTTTCTTTCAACGAGGACAGATGTTACACTATGAATTTCTCAGCAGTCCGGGTGTAAAGGCTTATACGACACCTAATACAAAATGCAATCAAAATATATTTCTTATGTAAAGATGTAAAAAATTTAAGATTGCTATTTGATTCCACTTTTCCTAAAGATGGTTTGTTGACTGTAATTAAAAATATATAAAATTCAAATGAATTTCCGTTTATATGTAGAACAAGGTTTCAAAATGTGACCGCTCATGCCTTAAACGTGATAAAACATTCAAAAAGTCTGTCGTAAATGCCACTGGCTTCGGTTGTGGCGAGTGAAATCGTTGTAAATCACTATTGGTTTGTCGCTCGTCGCCCGAACGTGTGTTAGCGCGAAAATCTGGTCTCCTAGCCAATTTGTTTTTATTGAGACTACCCTCCAAGTTATGCAAACGGTAGGAAAATCGCTGAGCTTGTGTGTAAACAATTGGCGACCAGTCATACGTGACCTTCGGAGCTTGAAGCAAGTAAATATTGAGGGTATATAGAGTTTGCTGTTCGTACGGTAGAGCGAGAAAATGTCTGGGTACCTTCTGGCTTTAATAAACAATCAGATCGTGCTTAGCTTGGTTATTCTATGAGTACCTGAATAATTTCTGGATAAATATCACATACTCTAAGACTTCATTACAGGTAATATATGAATTGCTTATACATACAAATTACGTAGATACTAAAAGGCAGTCTTAAAATTTGAAATCCTAATAGAATTACTACCTAATAGAATACTATTGCCATATATTATGTATATAACAATATAACAAATAACTACCTATGTAAGATAAATAAATTACGAAAACATTAATGTAAAACCAAAAAGATCTTGAAAGTCCCTATATGTTAGCCTCAGTAATAATATGTGTTATGGGTTAGGGATAGGTAAAAATGGATTAAGTAAAGAAACCTGAAGAAACCGAATATGTTTGAGTAGCTTGGAAATTTAAATTTGTTAGTTTTAAAATAAATATAGATATGGGTAGGATAAAAAGTTTTTAATAATTAAAAGTAACGTTATGTTTCATATAAAAGCGTTTTAAAGGACTTACATGATTGGTATCTCTATTTATCGAAGTTTATTTTAGACGAAACTTAATTCTGTTTCAAACTTTAAAATATAAAAAGTATATAATTACAAAATTCAAAGCTTCAAGATTCAAAATACAAATCTTAGACATAAGCAGCGAAAGAATAAAAAAAAAGTTTATGAGTTACGACTAAGGAAAATATTGAACGAACTCTGAACAACAACAGTTCTTATTACACTGGTGTTGTACACCTTTAATCTTACAGCGAATGTTTTCACAAGCCCTGAGGCCGACATATATAAACAATACTAACACTAATAGAGATATAAATTGTTCGTTCATTTAATCCCTTTGAGAAACATCGACACTTATTATGAAATCTGTTATCGGTTGGAACAGAAATGTTCCAGTTATACTATAGTTTACTGTATTTGCCATTGGAATAAAAGTTGGATCGAGCTTGGAGCGCTTACATAGGATTCGGAGTTATATTATATATAGTAATCTGGTCAACGTTTAGCCATAATAACTTTTGTTGTATTGGCATAAGGTCCAGAAACGTATTGTACTACATTATTAGTTTTATATATAAGTTCTCATAAATCTAATTTATGCAACTCCTTATATCTAAGATAATACTTGCTAATCCATTGAATTACCTACTGGGATACCAACTTTTACATAAATTGTTGACACAATTGAATAGACAATTTTAAGATGAAGTAATAATTGTGTTCTGGTAACTGTGTCCACTTTATATTCTCGGCAGCGTTAAGGAGTTCATTGTCATTCACGTAATTCACACGGGAACGTATCTAAAGAACATATGAAATAATAAATACACGCGCTTGACAACAACGAAGGAAAATGGACTTAATTATACCAAGGAATACCAAAATTTTATCTGTATAAAAAATTGTAAGTCCGTGTATGTTTAGCGAGAATAAAAATGCCTAATAGCTTAGCAGTTTATCTCAACATATTGGAGATGTAAAGATAAGTAGGAAATGTTACAACTTATTCATGATAATTTCATTAGGCATATCAATTCCTTTCATGACCAAACTTTCATGTTACAATCATATAAAGTAATAAAAACTTCGAACCGATTTCAGTAGGACTGTCATATCATCTAATTTATTTATAGACGGTTCGACATTAGCATCAGTAGCTAGACTAATAAAATAAATTCAAAGTTTCAGACTAAAATACTATATTAGCATAACGCACAGAGCTTTCGCGCAGTTCGACGCACCGAACAATACGAGGCGGTGGTTGAGTCACGTTCTTAAGATTTAATATGCGTGCGGTCAACGGACGACAATATTGAGTGGGGTTATATCGTCTTGTATGTATTGACCTAAACATTGGTAAATTTAGATTAATAAGTATTAGACAATCATATGTGACAAAACAGTAGGTACGAAAGAAGATAAGATTCATATTAAAAGACTCGCCGACTAGAAAATTCTTTAGGATTCCCTAACAAGTTAGAGGACCTTTTTTTGTCGGGGAGGTCAAATGCATTTACGCATCGTCCCTGCGTGGTGGTGCCAACCGCAGGGGATATGTGGGACTCGAGGTGAAGGCGTTCCCTCCATACCCACTAAACATCTTCCCCGGCCTGACCTCCAGTGCGCTATTGCGGGACGGCTCGGGATCTGCGCACGTGAGCGCAACTTCACCGAGACCGTCCCAACCACAGAACACAGAATTCTGTGTTCTGTGGTCCCAACGCTGCCCGGTTAGGCACTCCTTGTGCACCAATTGGTGGCCAGCAGCCCACAGGGGCTACCGACTGACGCCAGCCCTTGTGGGCCGCTGGCCCTCACCGACGGCTGCTCGACCTGGCGCGTTCTCCTGATGAGGACACCGGGAGCAGCTATCGGACCGCATTCGGGGGACTTCGGGTCGATCGTAACCCTGAAAAGGACCGTCCGGAACTAGCCGTGGTGGGAAAACAAAAACAACTCGACGATGGCATGTGACTTCGAATGCCAAGGGACACTTGACATCAAAAGCCACACACCCGCCGAGAAAGTTTCCCCACCACGTTACCAGGGTCCGTCACGAGAAGGCTTCCGGACGTGGACCACAAGTTAGAGGACCTACCAAGATTTTACCTTCTTAAAACCTGATGACGTCATGAAGGATATTTGCTTACAACGATATTCAGTTATAAAAAAGTAATGTCAAAGCTTAATATGAATAGGTACTAAGAAATATATATCTTTAATGTATAAGAGGGTTCGTTAAAACAATGCTGCATTGATGATAGGAATTAAAAATGACGTCAGTGAAGAGCAGCAAGACAGTAGTCACGTTTACGTCTTGAATTTTGATTTATTAGGAGCTTGACTGTCGTGTGTACCATAGAGTTACTGCCAGAAAACAAATGTGTCAATAATTCAATAAATCTTGAAATAATATATTTTCAAAGGATGAGTCGGTCTCTGTAAATCCATTATTGCTTATACTCGTACAAATAAAATCTAAAGACTTCTATTAGAGGTCGTAGTCAGAAATCGTAGTCACGCAAGTGCACATTTGTGCCGCATGGCTGGAGAATGATCAGACATAGTCTTCGTATTCCTAACCTGGTCTCAATTTTGTGCAGTTTTAGGCTGGTCACTTGCCTGACATCAACCCTTCTTGAGAATACTGTTGTGGGTGGCTTAGTGACCCCTTGATACGATGGGCCCGGGGTTCAGACTCTCCCTTAGTCGGTCCGTTACAACACCCACGGCATCCCACGGGATGAGAAGAAGTAGTACTATTCATAATCGGGACCTACGCCCACTAGAGATACTTACGTTGAGTATTGATTTTATTAACAAAAAATAGGATATTCAAACAGATGATTTTATCTAAATATCATAACTCTTTTTCTAAATAATTTGTATTATAAATACCACCTACTTTATTAATATTTTCGTGATTAGCATTGATTACAATTATCCAATTTATCGAAGAATTTTTCAACGTACTTATTTTTTTAATTTGTTAGTAGGTAACATCGAAATCTACATTCTAAACACGTTAATTTCCAAACTTTCCATTGTTACCAAATTACAATGGGTATCATGAATATTCCCTTGAGTAGATATAGAGAATTGTTCAGTATCTATGTCTTAATAAACACCAAAATAAATATATGCATGCATATTTGTAAATCGTTAAAGAAATTGTAAATTAGCTGTCGACTGTTTCGAGGAAACCGCGTGTAGTGATTGGAATAACTATGTTAAGTTGAATGTTTCCATTAGAATGAGTTGTTGAGGTTGAGGGCGTAATAGTAGGTAGGGTATTTATATGGGTTTCTTTTTATACCATTATCTAAGATTTGTTGATGGTATAATTAATTCTGAAAATTTTAGCACAGCGTCTGTGGAGTGATAAATTTAAATAATTTTCACATTAACACCAATTATCTAACCAAAATATACACATGTGTTGTGTTTAGTATTATAAATTATTATCACTTATCATAGATAATCAATTATGATTAAAATCTTTATCTTCAATTTTAACTAGCCTTTGAAATTACTAATACATTATTGGCCAAAACGGAAGTCGTCAAAATATTTCTAATTTACTTTATACTTTAGTTGAGCTGAAATATTAGTGACGAAATTCTTTATGAAATTTATATTTATTTAACCCGTTATTTTAGCAAAATACGCATATGATGCTACATTAACCAGCTCAGAATAAATTAATGTTAATCAATGTTAAGTTTACACCAATTGGTTACCCATTGAAGGCGGGCGACACTATAAATGCTGGTGCTATATTTAAATATTGCAAGTTCGACGTTTTATGCATCCGTTCTTACGCTTTTCTGGAGAAAATGTGTTATAAGGAATATTTACAAGGCTTAAACAATACTTCTTCGCGATCTATGGGCGATAAAGTTTAACTTTTATGTCAACAGGATGCGAATTAAAATTGCAAAACGACAGCCATGTTTTCCCATTAATACAATATGTTTACTTAAATGGTCATAGATGCAATCTCTCGTGCGATTACCACCTTTAAATTCAGGAGCCTTAGATAGCAGGTGTGTGCAGACTTCGAATGACACATAGAAACTTTTTTCTTAGAAATCTTGTTAACTTGAAATCATGAGAATCAACAGTAGATGCTATTTATTTTGCTCTTTCTGTAATTAACTCGAATTAATGTGCTATGAATTAGTTTGGTTGGAACAATTTCATATTCATGTTAATGTGTGAGTTTTTGAAAAATAAAACAAGTGATCAGTGTAAAAAAAGTGATATTATCTGTGGATTTATTTCCTTAAACACATTTTATTTTATAAAATCCTCTCTTAGCAACAGAGGACGGCTGCTTTTAAGCATTTATGATTGAGTTTTAAATCAAGCAACAACTGTCTAAAAAACCGCAACGAAACCTCAATAAATATCTACACGTTAAATATTAATTTGATTAAAATCATCTCTATAAATAATAACAGACCAAAAGCCGGAAAAAATTACGAATAGGCATTTAATTGTTTAATTTAAATGAGGAAAGACGTAATCAATAATATTTTTATTGTAGACACGCCGTATCTCGCACGCACTCGCCCAGGGGTCGACAAACCAACTTTTCGTGAACTAAAAATAGAAAATTACGTAACAAACGAAAGAGCAAACAAGTGCAGCCTTGAACGAATGAGTAGGCAGGCATGCATTGTCTTATGATCGTATCTATCGCACTACTGTCTGAGTTGACTAAGCCCACGGCACTACTAATAAAATAGCAATGACATTTCACTTTGCCAGAAAGTGAGACTTGTTCTGCTATCTCACGAGTTGTAGTAAAAATGTTCGCAATTGCGATAAGCTTCATAAGGAGTATGGACTTTATAAAGCGCTAGTTCTACGCTAGGTTCTATTCATTTTATCGGCTTAACCACGTAAATAGCACAATACCCCGGAAAACGAATAAAAACTAAACAGCTTTGTATTTTCAATTAAAGTAGAGAAAAAAAGATCACATTAAATCGTTTCTACCACAGAGTTCTTTATCGATAGATTCGACATTTTTAAGACAATTCAGAAATATATAGAAAATCCAATTCCGGTATCTCAACCTTTAGTTTATTGTTTTTTTTATATTTATTTAAAGTGTTAATTCAAAATTATCTGCTTTCTTATCAGAGAAAATTGAAGTAATTTTCCATTTAATTTTTTTTACATAATTAGGACCAAAACGTAGGTAATCAGCTTCTAGCGTCAACTAGCGTGTTAGGTGTACCGACTCTACTTCTATGTAGATTCCTTGTATGTAGTTTCTAGGCACTGTGGCCATAGTGGCCTAACACGTTTTAGACACTGTACTGTCTACAAGTATTCCGAAATATGGATTTTAAATAAATATACAGACATCACAATAATTAAAATTGTTAATTTTTAATAATCACATTTTTATCCCAACTAATAAATTGTCGCTTTTTAAGTCTATGGTAGTAACTCTTTTACGTTGCCAAGGCAATGAACAGATGTCCCAGTTGTTTCTATGAGGGTCACGTTCAGAATCTGTCTGTCAGTACTACGGCATCGCTCGTTAAATTTTTATGGCCGCAAGGTCGCCACTTTATGGTCAATTCTCAACAGTTATTGTTAGAGCTAACTTTTTTACAACTAGCGTCAATCTTATAACGGTGCAGTTGACGCTGATTGAGTTTTAATTGTTATTACGCTATAAAAGGCTTTACAAACAATGATAGTGATGACAAGCATCAAAGCATGGTTGCGATATTCGATAAAGCTGTCGGATTTGGTACATTGAGCCTATCTATCGAAAGTATAATAATTGTAACAATAAAAGTATAAGTTTACATTTTCGTAGTGTTTTGAGGTTGCCAGAGCATTACGATTTGGGTAGATATGGGGTTACACACAGAACATAGATGGGTTACAGTTGGCAGCGCGGAAGTCTCCACGCTACGGCCATACGGCGGGCAGCTGATCGAGAGGGTAGATGCTTATTTGCCAGTCACATCTCATAAAAATAAAATTGTTACTTTGAATTTCAGTTTACAATGGACTGACAGATTTATCAAGAAAACAATAACGTGAGAGTTAAGGCTATTCTAGAGGGTACTCTTTGATATCTCTCCCCTTACCATCAGGCAGGAGTATTTTCTCGAGATCTGTAGAAATATAAGTATAGAATATACATAGTTTCCCTTGTGCAAAATCAGTATTTAAATTTAATTCTTTAAATATATTAACCATCGGATTTTCAATAAAACAAATTGAAGTTTTTAATAAAAATTATTAAAATTATGAAAACTTCTTTTAAATGGTTACTCATTGAAAATTATAGTTTCCCAATACAAACACATAAATGTATGTATAACATGTAGTACTCGTATAATGTTAAAGTCTCGGCTAGTTGCAAGAAGTTTTAAGTTTTACAATTTTGCAAAAGGTAACGTAAATGTCATCTTAATTAATTTTTAAATATAGAGAAGTTATTTTTTACGAAATTGTATTTATAACCTAGTGCAACAGGTGATAACTTTGACAAAGTTTTACCAAATTACTTAGGTCTGGTATTTCAACAATAGATACTAAGATAATTTTGGTATAAAACAGTTAATTACCATTTATTCGTAACTACAGCGCGCTATATTTGATACGGAAACCGCTTCTGATCTAATTCATTATATTCGATCTCCCTCCACCGTCAGAAGATTAATTTCAAATGAATTATGTATAGTAAAAAAACTTAACTGGTATCCATAAATCTAACTAATATCTCGTAGCGGCACCCTTATTTAACATATTCAATCGAAGCTGTATATTAAAACGAACTAAAACTAACAATAGACGGCTCTATACTTACTCGGCCAATGCAGTCCTGGTCGATAAGTCTGGTTCGCTTAATCTAAAGACCGAGATTAGATAGAGCCGACATGTTTATTGTGGGTACTTTTAGGCAATAGGAGGTAAATGAGGTATTTTTTAAGTACCGAAAAGATTACCTAATAATTTAAAATGAATAAATTTAAGTTAACTAGGCACGTAATGAATTTTAAGTACCTATTTTAAGTGAGGATGTTAAACGTAAGATATTTAAGACTGCAAGTCTCATTAAGAGAGACTTTGGTACAGTGACAAATATTTTTTGTTTGTGAGAAAAAATGCTTAAAGCTCTGTTTAGACAATCAGATAAGAAATTACTAAAATATTAAACTACTATTTTAAGGAACTGTTTCGAAGAATGATCTATTTATATAATAACACTATAAACAGCTTTTAACGTCTTCACATGAATTAGATTTTTATGCCGTTTTTTGTTGGTCGTAGATGGCCTCGTATAAAGTAATCGACAAATCAGTACAAATTATATACTTATGTAAATGCCAGCGAGTTATCTATGCTCTCTACCTATATAAAGTATGGGAGATCATGATCGCTCCACAAATTTTTCGAAGAAGGTATTCCTAAGTTTTGATGAAAAAATTCGTCTCTTGAAAATGACCTATAGCGTCGAGTCATTTAAACCAACCGCAATTAATTTTAGAACGTGTTCTTTGTTCTTTACAGCTCCAAATTATCTTGAGATACAACCTCGAAGGTACTCAGCTCAAAAACTGCCAGCTCAGAGTACGATATGACAACAAAAGTTGTTATGACTACGATTTGGGCTATATCGGCTTTCGCAGAACGAACATAATAAAGCAATTTGTGGGCCGCACCAAAACAATGGCCTCTTTCTAAGCTTGTTTTAAAAGCTTTCGACGCCTGATTTAAAACCCTTTGAGTCGCACCGTATTTGTAAACATAATACAAAGGGCTTCTAAAAAAGGGTTTTGCGCAATTGACGTGAATTTTAGTCCCTTTTTTAATTTGCGAATCTGGTGAAAGTTGTGACTGAGTTTTAGGGACTAGTGAAGATTTTTGAAATCTAATCGGATTTAATTTTAACTTATAGGTTCTAATTGGTTGCATGAATAATAACAGTTTGCATTCATAATAATCGAAAAGAAATTAAATATTGTAGGTAAATCTTATAAAAAGTTTTGATAACTTAATTTACAGCTACGGGTAACGTTATAACATTGAGATTTTGCAGCTATATCTTTATGAGAATATAAGTAAGTAGGTAGGTAATAAATTATAATAGGAATACGACCTACACAAAAATACTGGTTTAATTTTCATTATAAATTCTATCAACTTAATATTTATGTTGCTATATTAATATTTCATATGAATAATTACATATTGTTTTTTTTTTGCCTTATATAGGTAGATTTCTTGTGGTACCTGCAAGCATTTATTGATAATTAAATTTCCTAATATTCTACCTATTATCCAGGTAACCACATATTATTATAATAATATTTATTAACAGGAAATAAATACTATCTACTACTAAAATAATTTATTTATCTATTTATTACACTTTTAGCTGCGGAACCCGATAAAAATATACCCCTTTTTACCTTAATGTTTTGGCTCTGTTCTTTTGTTCCCGGAGAAAGTTTGTATTCATTGCGAAATCTGTAAACCCTTTTCGCAACTTTTTGCAAATCAATGGAGACAATACTCAATGAGTTGTTTGTTGCAATTGTCTAACATTGTTACGAAACAAAAACGATCAATATAAACATCGTTTTTTATTCAGGTAGCTTTTTACACCTTCATCAGGGTTTTAGAAAGTTAGAAATCTAAGATGGTATTTATACCGACCAGAATAGCTTTTTGTTGCTCAAATTTTTGGTTCAACTTGCACATATTTCATATGTGCAAATCGCACATAATTTCTTCATAAATTATGTGCGATTTGCACATAATTTATTGAGGAGAGTCTTGAAATGTATGCACATACTTAAATATGTAGAATATATTAAACCAGTTAAAAGTTGAACAAATTCAACAAAGCAATGTAAAATTAATTTTGGCAAAGAAACCTTAAAGAATCTTTCATAGTGGTCTTTACAGATGGACGATTCACGGAATTTTGATATACCTATCCAAAACCAAGCAACGTTATTGTTTAAATGATTAAAATATAAATTATAAAAGTTGTAAATCGTTCATGTGTAACGGCCTTTAACTAAATATACTTAAAACTAAAAGAAAATAAATTTGAAACGATAAATACCATTGAACTCACCGCAGACCACGCGGTCGAAGGGGCTCATCCAATCTGGAAATGGAAAATCTATTATCAATCGTATTGAAAGTCCTTCATTTGGCTAAATGTCATGCACAACTTGACTAAATAAAAAATCATCACATTTTCACGAAAAAAATATTTTAATGAAAGAGGGCTCTAGTTTTACTTAAAAAGAAACTAAAATCCTTTTGTAAAGCTAAATTAAAATTTGTGAAACAGAACTTAGTGAAGCGAAGATGAATTAGTAAAGAAAAATGCAATTAACAATTAGCGAAAATCTTTTATGCAAAGATAAGCTTAAGCATAATTATGTTATAAAGTCACCATCCTAATTTATGTTAGTGAATTAAAAATAGCAACTTAGGTATTATGTTAGATACATTTTCAGAAACTATTATTTCGCTTAAATTAAACATCTTTGTATGAAATTGGGCAATGCATAAGATTAACTGCAAAAAGAGAATGAGGCAATAACAAGAATTTTGATATAGGTAGGCACATATTGTCTTTTATGTAGGTAATGAATGAGAAGTAATCTATGAGAGTCAAGAAAGGTACTATATCAAATCGTGTTCCAAATTCCAATCACTCTACATTTTTTTCAATCAACAATATTAATATAGCTACTTTTTAGGTAGATACTAGATTTTATGTAAACCAGCATTTGTAACTAATGTGAATAAAAATATTCACATTAGTTACAAATGTATAACAAAATGTTAATAAATTAAATGTTACAAATTCATACAAAATGTTTTACTTCATTTTCTGCCGACCTTCTGTGACTTCCTGTAGTCAAATTATCAACCTTTACAGGCCTCTACATTGACTGCCTATAACTAAAAAACTCATGCGCACACCAAGCCTAGGTAAGTACAAAACGTAATATTTTCAACTACTCAATAGTCTTGTATTAATATATTCTATACAAGCGTTAGAGGAGTAGTAGCTATAAGTACACAATTTTTATTTAAAAAATAATCATGCATAATCAATGATTATTTTATATTAACTGAGCAGTTATAAAAGGTTGCATACTTAATATAGTTATTGCTGTTAGCGCATTATGTTAATTGTGGGAAAAAGTATAAAAGAAATGATGTTGTAACTGCTCGTTATAGCATTAAAAATTTAATCAAGATATGCTACAGGTAATTCTACGTATGAGAAATGAAAGTAAAGATAAAAAAAAACATTCGAAAACAAACAACGGAAACTGTGATCTAGTTACAACAGTTTTTCTCATAAGTAATTACAGTAAAAATGAAACTCATGTACTGCTTTTTCTATTGACATCTGATTATTGTTTTTAATGCATTTCTTTATTGCAAATGTGTCTGGTTATTTCTTTCTTTTGTAAATATTTTCTCACGTAATGCAACTTTAATATGAGTGCTAATATGTTGCGTGACTTTAAGGTGATTAATCAAAGATTTCTAATAGTGAAACGATAACATGATATCTAAGAGCAAATATTAGGTCCCCACCTATGAATATTTGAATATAGAATTAGAGTCTTTTTACCACCATCTTGATGAAGACCACGCAAACAATATATTTTTTATGCTACGCGTTGTCAGCCGTGTGATTCCGGCAGAGCAGAATAGCATCACCCCATATCCTCCAATGGTTGTCGTAGAAGGCGACTAATGGATCAGCAAAGGGGTATTGACACAGATTTAATATTGATCATCTCATACTCCGTCCACCAATCCGCATTGGGCAAGCGTGGTGAACTACGGTCCTTCGATGACAAGGAGAGGCCTTGTCTCCCAGCAGTGGATCAAATTATAAAGGCTATTATGATGATGATGACTACGCGTGGTCCTAAGCTTAGCGGGTTAGGATCAAAGTTCTTACTTTAGCAAATTTCTACGATTCGTTGCAGGCATATCGTATCTATTTAGGTATTATTATTTACCACAATAGTAAGTAAGTATAACATACAATCTAAACTTTAGATAACTAAGATATAAATAAAGTATATCTTAGAGTATAGTAATATAACTTCTTAAAGTATAGTAATATAACTAAGATATCTAATGTTTAAACTCTTTCTTACCTATGTCATTCTTAGTGCGAAATTATTCAAGATCGCAATTCAAAGAAAAGCAATCAAAATCGGATAAAATGGAAAAATGTAAAGCGCACTAATTTTACTGAAATAATTACGTACGCATAACTACTATACATAGGCAACTATTGAGCCTATACATCATATTGCATTAGATAGATCTTCTCATAGTCGTTAAGAAATGGCTGTTGTCATAATTACCTTTTAGCAGCCTTCCTTTAATTACTTAAAAAGAAAATTCTCAACTGATATAGGCAAGAGAAAGTCATGAATTTTCAAGAGATAAATGAATAAATAAGTTCACTTTTTTGTTTATTTGAATTTTGTAATTCTTATTGTGGTGTTATGGGTTATTCCCATGAAGCACAATTATTATCACACTCTACCTATACATTCTAAAATAAAAGTGAAAAATTATATTCTATTAAAACATTTTTTTATTTATTGAAAAATTTGTTGCCTTCCGAAGGTTAAAGTAAATTAAGTTAAATTACTAAAATGAATTAAATTAAATTGCGTTAAATTTTTATATATTGTTGGCCTAGACAGTAAAAGAAGAAAGAAAAGTTTTATCTATAATCAGCCCTTAGTATTCTTGTTTTCTTTCTTACTTTTTGTTATAGTTTTTTTGAAGTAATTTAAGTTAATTGTTAAATAATAGTTAAGTTTCAGATACTTAGTGTACAAAATTGTGTTTATAGCTAAGCAAATGGTGTTTACCTATACATAATTGGTTGTTACATTTATTGATTGAGAATAAGTCTGATTGCATGTATCATTGTAAACAACTGTTAGTAGACCTAATAAAAAAAAAGAAAAAAAGAAAGGGCATTGCAATGAGATGCATTCTGTATAAATTTAGGTTTATGCATAAATTCGTCTGTCGTATTCGTCTAAATAATTCCTTTGAAATTAATTTATACGTAGGTAGGTACATACCTACATAGGTACAATCACGCTCATAATTCCATAAGGTTTAGGTAACTTTGTTTACATATAAAGCCACATCTGGCATTATGGGCCATGCTGTACCTATCCCAAACTAGTAACAGGTTGCCAGCCTATCGTCTACATAAAAGGGATATCAAACCATAGAAACTAAAGCTTGAGTGAGCCAACCAACAAAAACCGACAATCAGGTCAGATTTTACACTCGTAGTTGCTCGGCAGTCCAGTTAAAATTATTTTATAAGCAATATATTGTAGATATTATTAGAAGTTTTTTATAGGATAACGAAGAACTCTTTATGTTTCGAGCGGCAAAATTTGTTCATAAATGAGTATAAGTACTATCAAAAACATTTTCTGTTGGTATCTTTGAATTATTTTATAAAAATTCGAGACGCGTGTTTAGGTTTTTCAACAAAAAGAAACACTCTCGATAAAGACGTTACGTGAATGCATTATGTGCACAAAACAAAACAAGTTCACTGCTTGAAGCCAAAAAAGGCGAAACGTAGGTAACTAAATATGCAAATTTTTTGAACAAAGCAACAACTTTGACTTATTCTTAATTAATGTTTTTAAAAACAAAGACCCAAAAAGGATTAAAGCAAACGACTAGATTTTAAATATTAATAAATTGTAAGCTGTTTCCTTTTGCTACACAGAAAATTAAATTTTAAAATAATTTGGACTTTCAACCTCAATTACTAACACTTTATTATCTACCTGTCTATAATTAAGAAATCTATACAAGGAGACAGACAGGCGTGTTTTTTTATAAATGTTTCAGTGGAAATTTGTACTTACCTATTTGAGTGAATTAGTCGCGGAAGGAACGATTAGGTACGTTACTTAATGCGGTATAAATTAATGTCTAATGCCGCTAGTCTAATGTGCCCATTTAATATTTTATTCAGTTGTCTGTGTCGTTTATTGATTGTAAAATTATGCTAACAAAAGCATATAAGTAAGTACCTTTAAATAACGGTAAATATGAATGGTCATGTATCTATTGTCAACTATTTGATTGATAGCATCAGCATTTCCCAAACAGATTACTTACTATGCAATTAGATTGATAAGTAGAACGTTTATTTAAGTATTATAGTTATTAAATTTCTTATTCCTGCCGTGAAGCAGTTCGCTGTGTTTCGAATTGAAGGGAAAGGTAGCCAATTACTGGACATGGAAGACATACTATCCTAGTCCCCAGGATCGCAAGTGTCTATAGCCACAAAGTTGTTTGCCATCTCGTAGTATAGTAGTAAAAGGTAGTAAAAAAATTTATTAATTAGCTAACAAATATTTACATCTACTTAAATATATCATTGTAATTGAAATAATAAATTAAGGATGTATCAGTTACCCCAAGTGTATTAACGAGTTTTGTCGATCGGAAACATTTAAAAGTTCGATTGAGTGCAATCGTTAATTACAAGGAATGTGCATAAAGGAATACGATTAATCGAGTGATGCACGATGTATCGATAGTCGTAAATTTACCTCCCAAAAGATAAAGGAATTTAAAAATCAACTGCATTTTTGAATAGCGGCTTAACCCTAAAATGGTCGGAGTTTCGTATCACACTCGTTCATCACTAGAGAGAGATATGGCGTATAAGCTCCAGGGGTTTTTGAGAACGATCGATGCAACAATGTGTCCATATATGTACCTACCTACTTGCGATATAAACGAATTATATTTTTTATAGTAGGGTGAAAAAGGTAAAAAGTTACATTGACATCTTGAGATAGGTATTTAGCGTTAGCATGCCAGAATATATTTCAATAATTGTCAATTGAAAATGTTTTATGAAACAATAACATGCTTTATATAATGTACTTATATCGATTAATGCAACTAACTACATATACCTACAAATTTAAATACATGGCTGCAACAACTACTTACTAACCATGCAAAGGTATTCTAGGTAGAAATCGTAAATTAACGCCATTAGAGTAATTAATAAAGCTCAACAATCGATATAAGCCACAGAGGTTTGTAGTGACGACTAGCGTGTCCGTCATTGGCTGTACGCGCGGCCATGTTTGTTTGGCGCATGCGCGGTTGACGCGCACACACATGTCTGTCGTACACGTGCAACAAACACACAGAAAATAAAACTACGCGTAGATTACTATCTAAAAGGATAACAAACCATTTGGATGCCAATTGTATGAAACAGAAATATATTATAACTTGAAAACAAATTACGTGTATTAGGTGAAAAATAATGTTTTTATTTAAAACTAACTCTATCAACACGCTTTCGTTTGCTTTACGCCTAGTGTTTTACTCTGTTAAAACTCAAAAACGCCCAAACAGCTGGCTAATTATATTTAGACGGTATTAATAAAACATTTCGAGAGAATGTTGCTATTTGTTTCTACAAGAAAACAGTTTATGTAGAACTATTTTAGTCTGATAGGGACGTATCGCATTGCTTTCCCTATTTCTTAGCGTAACATTGAGAACATCAATTGGCCGGTTCATTCAAGCTAGCTTCTGAGTTTTTGAGTGTAATGCGCTGTTATGTTGTCAAATTGTTTTAGATCGCGGTGCGTTACGGCGAATAACTGTCTGCATACTGACATTTCGCTCGTTTTAATTTTGGCTGCTCCTGCGCACCTGTCGCGATATTTTTGTCTGCTCGAGACGGATTCCTATCGCGAGTACGTTTGACATTTTCAAAGCGGCACATTGCCCACAAATCATGGAAATAGTCAATTTCTAAGTAAAAACAAGCCGATTATAGGCCATTATGTATAATTTTAGTGAGCTACGACGCCCGTTACGACGCGGCATTGCTTTGATTACGAACTTTTTTATATGTCAAGCTTATTGATCACCGACACATGCGACGTTCGTCTCTGAAATGTTTTGATTCATTATCGTTTTCTTTACGAACGTAGGACTATTTTTGTAAGATGTTTCGTTATTTTCTTCGTCTTTAATTAAAGGGTTTAGGTTGTTTCCGGGGTTTTATAATAATATTATTTTTATCAACGAATGTCGATAAGATAGAAGGAAAATTAATAATTTTTAATTTTAATGACAATTTTTTTAAAACTATTAGGGGTTTAAGTATGAAATTGCCGTTTTGTATGCAGAATTAACGAAAATTCATTTTTCCATACAAATATATTTGCGATTTTTTAAGGAACCCCAAAACTAAATTTTGTATAATTTTGTGAATATATTAAGACAACATTAAGCTATAGGATACTCAGAGAAAAAAATTTAGAATTAATACCTATAAAAATATATTCATATTTTTATAACGGAAACCGGCACCTCTTAGGACGAGCTGTTTTTGAAGATGTATTACTAATGAAAAAAATAAAAATAAGAATAATTTTTTATACATAAATATAAGTCCTTGTGATGAAGTTTAAAATAAAAAAAGAATAATGGAAATAGCTATTGTATTAAAGAAATTATACACTAATGAATAATGAGGAAAAAATCGGCAATTTCATACTTTAACCCCTATTATTTAGGTATACTAGGTATATTTACATACATTTTGTGAATTATTTTATATAAGGTAAGCAGATAGGTAATAATCAGGAGACTAACATACCAATATTACCAATAGTAGCTATTTACCTACCTAAGTACAGTCAAAATGTTGTAAAGCAAATCAAAATTGAGAATTATGATTTTGCCAAGGTGACCTTATTATGTATCATCATCATCAATTAATATTTGGTCATGTTTATAACTTAATAGGTAATCGTAGGTAGATCTTATTAGAACAATATAGGTAATCATATTTTAAATTATTTTAAATAAAGCCCAATAACCTTATTAACCATAATTATATACCTACCCACCCACTCCTGATCTATCATTTTTTTTATACAGGGTACTTAATGCATCTACCTACATTACAATATTTTTATATTAAATTTTTAGATTTTTTGATAGGTCTATAATATGTCAAAACTTATTTAGAAAAATACTATCTAAATAATATTTTTTTAAGCATAATGCATTATATCTTTGTATAATGTATATATAGGTATTTGAAATAAATAGGAACCTAAGTACCAAGAAGGAACTAAAATTAAATTAAATAACCTACGTTTTTCTTATTTTTTCAGAATAATACATTTTTGTAGTTATTTTACACTCAGATTTATTTGAATCAAAAGATCTACCTACCTATTGATTAAAAAAATGTCGTTTTTATCCGGTTTTGCTCCTTTTCAGCTCTTGTTATACCAACCCACGTACCGTCTATCTACCTAGGGTAAGTCCGGGAGAGATGGCCGTAGTATTTGTAAGATGGCATAAAAAATAGTCTTAATTATAATTTACACAATATTCTTATTGTATAAAAAATACTTGAATTATTTGGCTATTAAGAACAAAGTAATCAATGATATCTAGGAAATAAAAAAATATGTTATTTTTTTCGGAAATCAGCAATTTTTTATATTTTCGGTTTTTATTTTGTCCGTATTTTGTGCATAGTCATGTTTTCAAAGTTAAAAGGATACCTGCCCATTTGTTTTGTCCTATTTCTGACCTCAATCACTTATTGTCGAATTAGCGAAACATTTTTCAGATCATGCGATGGTGTCAATGTTTCGTAATTTTTTCCGAACTAGGTAGGTAACCTCTTTATTTGATTAGCGATATAATTATTAGCTTATGATCTTGAGGACTAGGATAGTTGAGAGAAAATATAGCTGTTTTTAATTAAAGTTGTAAAAGAAATATAATATTTGCTATATGGCCATCTGTGCAGTAGTGCATGTAGTCGTCTCGCCTAAATCGTCCAGGAAAGATAGCCTATATGACCAAAAATTACACAGATTGAAATGTTAACAAGATGGTTGGAATGCAACATAATAATAAATACCAAGCTTGTTAAAACATAATAAACACACGAATTCATCCAAAAATGTTCATTACAACATTAGATTTGAACCTTTTTTTTACTTTTATAAACAATGGTTTTTAAGTACTTACTTTTTGATTTAATTTCGCCAAAACATTGCACGTGTCGTAGGCTATATCTACTCCCTTGCACTGTGAGAAGCGAATTAATCTAATAGGTTGTCACGCCATATAGGAGCTATTTCCAAATATGTAATATATAAACTAGCAATCTCTCTTGTAAGGCTATGTCTTCCGGACCTACCTACCCTATTAGTTTGTATAACTACCTACCTATTTAAAATTTGTAGATATTTTATTTATGACACTATTAGTTAGGTAGTACCTATCTACATTACTTAGTTTAGGTGCTGTAAAATTTTGCCTTAAAATACTCTACCTATATACATTGAAGCATTGATTATAAAGGTAATATATATAAGTTTGGCGAAGTTACCTATAGATTAAGCTTTTATTTACATATCATAATAATGACATATTTCTACGCTCACACCAATTATCTAGCCCAAATTAAGTATCATTATGAACATGTGTTATGGATACTAGACAACGAACAATTTTATATACCTACATAATAATTTTTAGATATTTTTATAAATAAATATATAAACAACCATGACTCGTCACCAAATATTCTTGTTCGTCACACAAACATTTGCCGCTACCAGGACTCGAACCCGGACCGCTTGATGTGAGGGCAGCTATACTGACCTCTCCACCAAGACAGCGTCGATATACAACTTATTGTAATTCTAGATAGAGCAAGGTCATGAGAAATCATTTACCAATTTTTAAGTTGCATAAATTATGATCTACCTATTAGGTGAACTTTAATTTTGAACTATATTATTATGGTATGTAGAGACAAAATGTTATTCGCTGCCTATTTTTTAAGTTTGTGTTTAGGTAGGGGAAGCCCGGGCAATAAGCATATAATGGGTAAGAAGAATAAGGGATTTTTCTAAAAATCTGTAATTGATGGTGTAACTATACTTTGACCTGTACTGGCACGCGTGACAGGCGCCATGACAGTTCAACGAAAACAATGCGCGAGCTCCCGTGTTGTGGAAATAAAAAAAAACATATTAGTATAAAATTAATTTATAGGCAAATAACAAACAGTAAAAAATTGCTGAGTTAGCTCGCCCTAGCAAAACAAAGAAAAAACAAACTCTTCACAAACCGCCAAATAAACTCCCAAAACCTGATTATACTGTTTAGTGTGCGCTAATAGCATTGACCCGCACGGAAGATTGGATTCAGTTCAGTGTAATCATTGCAAAAGTTGGTTTCACGAGGACTGCACCTCTTATCTAGGAGTTGGCAGCTATTTTTGCGATGAATGCCAAGATTAATTTTAATTAAATTAGTAAATATCCTTTTTGCCCTTGAGACATATTTGTTTTGCCCGGAGTGGTCGGGCAGATATAATTGACGGGTTTTTAAATAGCCATTACTTTTAAGAATCGTTTATTCTTTTTTACTTTCATTGTTATTTTCTAAAGATGAATAACCACAGTACTAATTAAAAGTTAACTATCAGATTGTGGTTTTATAATTACACTTTCCCTTAACATATGCGTCTTACCCGTACTTCCCCTAACTACATTACCCACTCTACATTATTATCGACCTATATAGGTAAATTTTATTTAATATACCTACCTAACTATATAAGGAAAACAAAGCAATATACTTTTTACCTTTAGATGGTCCTAGGCTTTGAAATTAAGTAGATACATAAGTAAATAGTTATCAAAACGTTTATCTATTAGTAAGCAAGACATCAAAGTAGGCATAGGTACCTTTTTATGATTTATATATATAAATAATGAAATTCTATATATAGATACATACCTAAACACCTAAGTAACACAAATAATAAAATATAATATATGTTTATATCGTATAATTATCATTATTCGACATTAATAACCATTATATAGATATAACGTGGTACGAGTATTATGACATAAATATACCTACTCGGATATGCGGAAGATAATAAAATTGCGAATAAAAGATTATCATGCGCCTGTATTCTAAGCATACAGGCAGTATTCTTTAATGGCCGACCATATTTGGGTACTAAACGGACCCCACATGATCTTCTACTGTAATCGATAATAGATTCTAGATTATACCTATCGTAGATCTAGGTAGGTATACCTAAAGTTATATTTTTTTGAAATAACGCGTTGAAATCTTTTTAGACTATCAAATGGGCACCTGCATACCTATAGTGGGTAATATGGAAAATTCGAATAATTTAAAATAATGTGATTTAGAAGCCTTCAAGCCATTTAATTTTAATGTAGGCATATAGTGTAGGTAGGTAGGGGAACATGGGCATCAGTGGATCACGGGGAACAGTGAATCTTTGGTTGAAAATCTGTATCTATTACACTCACACATACGCGCATTGGCTTTACGAACGTTCTCCCGTACCCCGCGCCACCCGACTAGTCGCCGTCAGTGAATCACAATGAGAGGACGGGGGACAGCGCATCGGTCCGTAGGTGAGTGCAAAAAAAAATTTTTACGTAATCTTTGAAATTACTTAGGTTCAAAGTCATTTAGATATTTTAAAGTCTTTGCATGTTTACTTATAGTATGTATTTCTAACTTTTTAAAACTGTATTAAGTTGTGTGGTAAAAGCGATTTAAATTTTGTTAAAAATATTATTTGTTTTCTTGGTAAATGGGTTACAGTGAATCATGTGGTAATGGGGTTCGTTGGATCATGATCCACTGTTCCCCAAAAACTTTTGAGTTTCAAAGTACTCTTCTTTACAGGTCAAAATGCCACGTAACAGACAAAGGAAGACAGAAATTGGTCTACATACAGAAGAATAAATGCGCAAAGCTTTAAACATGACAGCAGAGGGTCAAACCATAAGAGCCATTTCAATATTACCCAAGATCCCGTTCACCACTATAATAAAAAAGTATAACAAAAAAGTATCAATCTCTCTAGTTCAGGACTCTACTACAGGCTCTTAATCTAGTCAAAGAGAATGGAGTAACAATTATTACCGTAACAACAGGTAAAATGCAGTCTTTAGATGTTGGCGTTTTTGCACTATTTAAAACAAAACGGTTGACAGCGATGATGCGTAATCCAGGCAAAACATTTTCCATCTATGATGTTGCTGGATGCGTTAAGGAAGCGCACCTGAAATCTATGACACCGAGTAATATATGTAATGCATTTCAGGCTACGGGAATTTTCCCTTTTAACAGAGATGTCTTTACCGATGTTGACTTGGCACCTAGTGAAGTTACTGACAAGCAATACGAACCAAATCAAGGCGAATAACGATAAGAAATTAATGACCGTGATGTTTATGACGAGAATAGAACTAGAAGTCCATCACCATCTATATTATGTAACAATACACCCTTAGATGACCTTATCGAACTCGCTTTGGATGATATGCTATCTTTAAATGATTTGATGATATAACTAGAGCCAACGATATCTTCTATAGAAAAAGTGCCTCTAAACTAAAATCTCCCTAAACTACCTTGTAGACCGGTCAAGCCACCCCATGGTGTACCAAATCGTCATGATATAAAACCGCCTTCCACTTCATATAGTGACCAAGAGCCCATGCCTTCAACTTCTGTAGACACAAATGAGAATATACAAATGAGAACATGTATTAGTCCATTTGAGTTTCGTGGTTTACCAAAAGCTGCCCCTAGAAAAGGCAGCAGCAGGCAACCATGATTGCGACAGATACTCCAGAAAAGTCTGATATTGAAAGAAAAGCCAAAGAATTAAAGCTGAAAAAGGCTAAGTTGCCGATTAAGGCTGCTGTGAAAAGAAAGGTATTAAATAATGACACAGTAAAGAAGACGATCAGATTAGCATCTATTCTGAAGAAGAACCTACATTTGAAGAACCCGAAGTTTTAAAAATAATTCCAAATAAATTTATTCCGCTCAATAATATGCCAAAAGAAGGAGACTTTTATTTATTTATTTATTGTTTATGTTTTAGAAGATTTTATTGAAGAAGGTGGATTTTATGTTGTTAAAATAAGAAACCGTACTGGTAGCCGGTATTGTATTGTCATATCATTTACCAAATTACTAATTAGGTAAAGCAAGTTTAATATTGTGATTTTGCAACTAAGACGGATTAAAGCAATGACTGATAATTATATTTTCTGTAAAAAAAATAAAGATTTTAATTACCATAATAAGTTTTATTACATAAAAACGCTTCTGATTCACAGTATCCCATGCGATCCACTGTAACTCAAACCCTGATTCAATGTGACCCACCCATGGGTCATAGTGGATCAATTCGCTGTGCAAGAAAAAACTATCTTGCAAAGTTAACCAATTCGTAAAACCTGTATTTAAAAAAAAAATACTAAAGTTTGATCATGTTTTCGTATATAAAATAAAAAAAATCGGTCATTAAATAAGAAATTCAATCCAAAATTGCTTTAGAAAAAAAAATGATCCACTGAACCCCATGTTCCCCTATTCGATATTGTATTTAATATAACTACCTAATTATTACCTACGTTACAATTCCTTTTATATATTTTTTTTTATTTGGGTATCCATAATAATTGTAATTAAATGTTACAAATATCTAATAATATTTATAATAAATAACATTCGTAGTAAATTTAATTAATAAGTTTGCAAAAAAACAATAGAAACGTTAAAATGCTTTTTATGGCTTTATAAGTGTTATATTATCACTTACATAGGTCAATAAAGAAAACAAACTTGTAATAAAATAAATTAATGTCCACATAACAATAATGTTTTTATTTTATTACCGCTAATAATTGGTTTACCTAAGTATATGGAAATAATGTTGATATAGTAGAATAAAAAACCTATGCATGTAATTTTAAACTTAATTATTGCTATTTTCGGATTAATTATCTTTTTACAATTGCAAGTATTTAATAGTAATTGAAAAAAAGGCAATGTTATGGTAAGAACATTAAAATTCATTAGAAAGGCGCAAGAAACCCGGCAGCTGGAGCTTTCCTGTTGTAAAAAGTAGGTATTGTTCTTTTATAGTCTGCTCATTGTTTTATAGCCCTTTTATATGAGAACCACGACACTTTGCAAGCGTTTACAACTTCTTATAAATTACCATCTTTAATGTATAACGGCTTGGTTGGTAATTATAATGCCGAAAGCGTTTGATTCCCGTCCGAGCTAGTATAGAATAGGACGATAGGTACGAAAGTAACTGCGTAACTGTGTTTGAAACCGTATGCGTAATTATTTTATGTCATAAAAATAATAATGACCTGTTTTATTGCATTTATATTGCTTCGAATGAAACATTTTATTGTTGGTTAAGTGATATACGGACATTCGACCCTGTTAATTTGCATAAATAGGTAATGCGTGTTCTGATTGGAAAATAATGTTTTCAGTTGCTAGGTAGGATGTTAGATGTAGTAGGTACGTGAAATAAATTTTATTGATAGGTAATTTTCGTTTTTAATTGATTGTTGATGATGTACCTACCTAAAGATATTATTTAAAGTACTGATATACTGATATTTAAATACTTACCCATATACAAACTAAAGTAATAATAATTACATTTAAATAGAATAATGTTGCCATTATAGTTGATTACTTAGTTCATTATTTATTTTGGTGATTTAATGTTTATTGCTACAAATTGTCTATTGTTTACTACATGAATAACATATATAATTTAAATATGAACATAAATATTTAATGTAAATATTAAAAATAAATGGCTGAATACTTTTAAAGAACATAAAAACAATAAGAAAGCAAGACATCTTGTAAGCGAAGAAATTTTTAATGGTCTTGGTATGATTTCCAGGATAACTGTTTGGAATGCATGCAGTCAAAGGGTAAATCATTTACCAGTGATGGACATCCAGGGGTAGCGTGGAATGTCGGGCAGTGGCTGAGCCGACGGCTGCGAGCACGCGGCACCCATTGCGTCCACGCTGGCGGCAGACGCGGCCGACGCTGCCGAAGCTGCTGCCTGGTGGTAGAACTGAGCCGCCGCCGCCATGCTGGCAGAGGCCGCCGATACCGCCGCGCCTCCATTGTGCTGCCCCAAAGCGTAGTTCACCATCGGATCTCCACTCACGGCCGTCGGGTACCGGCAACTCTTGTCATCCGCCGACAATCCACTCCCCGCCGAAAACGGCACTGACCCACCGAACTGCTGGTGGTGCGACACGTACGGATACATCCTCGCCGGCGCTCCCGGTGACGCCGAGGACGAAGATGATGACCGCTGCGGGCTACCGGCCCCTGGCGAGCCCGCTCCCAACGCCGCTGCCCCCAGCCCGCCAGACAGCGACGACGACAACGACGTCGACAGCGATGACGACAGCGACGATGACAGCGACGCCTCTATCGGCGACGCCCCCGCACCCGCGAACAAATTCTGATGATGGAATTGCTGATGGTACTTCGGGAGCATGCTATCGATGATGAACTTGGAACTCATCGCTCGGCGACGCGGCGCGCGACGATCGCCTCGCGGGAGATGCGTTTATCGCCGGCGATTCGGATCGATTCCGCGCGTGCACCTCTACTATGGCCGCGGATCGTTTATGACCCGCGTATGAGGCTCTACGACTCCGAATTCCCCGTCGTGGCGAGTGTTACCGCTGCCGCGCGCCGCGCGTGAGATGGCGAACCGCGGCACGTGGGTGTGAGCGAGACGCAGCACTCGCGAGGGGCCACCGGTCGGAACCCTCTCCGTCTCATTAATTCCTACCTGCGTGGCTTATATTAGAAAGAGATAAAAGCTATTCGCTAACGACCATTCCGACGGCCATTGTTCGTAATGGCGCCGGGCCCCGCGCACCCCCGTGCCCACCTCGTCTACGCCAATAGTGATCCGGTGCAGAACATTCACCGCCAATCACAAACCATTCCGGCATTTCTAGCTGTCAAAGTGAATGGCTTTAAGCGAAATAGCAGCATTTAGTAAACATTACAATTTGTTATACGATACGACATTGTTTCATAATTAGACACCATAATTATTATTATTTGTGAATGTAAAACTAAAATTTTATTCTAATTTGCTATTGTACGTTTAAGTTTTTATATTGTTATGGTACCTACCAATGTTAAAAATTTTCTATAAATAAATACATGCATACATCCATATAACTACATAAATATCTAAGAGGGAAAAAACTTACTAATTGAACCTTTTTGTTATCATTGATTGTTGATTTAATTTATTAAAATATCTATTTCATATTGGGTATAATACTAAAATACTGTTAATTTTTTATTATTTTTATTTAGGGAGATACATCTTACTAATATATGAAAGTTTAAAGGTAAGAACAATAAATAATAATAATAAAATTACAATAAAATATTAGGGCTCTACCTACATACATAGATTATAAATGTATAAGAAAAATGAGTAATATTGTTTTTAGAACGAATGAAAATAAGCAGCTTTACTTTAAAGTAAAATATTTACATTTTAAAAAACAGCTCTACATGTTGATACCTCAACGATACCTTTAATTCGCTCTATAAAAGACATAAAATTCCAATTTATGAATTGCACTGGTTTGTTTTACGCCGGCCACGTGGACTGACGAGTGTCTTTTGTCTCTCTTTTGCGGGACTGGCTTACTCTATCGCACGTTTCATTCATCTTTACAAGTCGTAACCACAAGAACCACGTGTGCAATAAGAAACTTTACGACTCTCATAATAAAATCGTTTATTGCGTGAGAAGTTTATTTATTTATTGCACTTTTGAATGTTGGGGTGTTTAGTGCATGGTTTTTATAGGGTTTAGTTGCCTTTTCAGCTTTATCAGGTCGGTAGTTCGACTGTGTGGCACTGGAACATTGCATAAGTATAGGTTTTATGTTATTGCGATGTTATTGCTGTTAACTTATGGAATTCACATATGAATTGTGGAGAACAATTATTACAATTATTTCATTGTACAAGCTATTATTTTTTTATTTTAAAGTTATTTTATACCCTTTTACAAGACCAAGAAATCAGCTAGGTATTATAATTAATTGCAATTAACTCTATAATTGATTTTTTGTTATATAAAAAGGTAAATTAAATCTATTTCTTGACTACAACTTGTACCTAATTCTTATCTGACTAAAAAAAAAATGTTGATTTTTTTTTAACAATACGAGCAACCATATCGTACCTACGACAGATAGGTGAGCTAGTAGATATTATAACTTACCTTATTAGGAAGATTCATCTCTATATATAGAGATGAATCTTCCTAAATGTAGAGACCTGGTGGTGGAGACCTTCGCAAAACCTAAAATTTATTTTAGCATCAGGAAATGGAGGTGAGGGCTTTTAGTCTACGTTTCTTAGGTATTTGTTGTATCTTGTTATTACCTATGGTAAATTTTTATCTTATTAGTAAAATTAAGATATACGTACCTAGAAACAGAAAACAAGAATCATAAAGTAGGAGAGAAAATTAACGTAGGTAAGTATATGAACATTATACTACCTATGTAGGTATTTGACATAAGTCCTATTTGAATCTGATAGGTTCAAGACGAGGTAATTATTAAGAACATAGATTTTGTGTTGAAATAAATAGGTTTTTCATAATTTGAATTTAAATAAATTACATAATATATTCTGTTTACAGTAAATAATTCACTTCTAAACATTTTTACAATTTTGCGTAGTCGAATAAGACTTATCTATTTATTTTAAATAAGAAAAAATCTTATTGAACCGACCTTTGCAGTCCAAGCAAAATATGTCATATCAGATTTAAAAAAAAAAACTCTTTTGTATAACGGTGTTACCTACATAATGAGTTGTAGTATTTTTTTAGAGCTTTAATATCCGATGACATAATATGGACTAACTACTTTATTACGCGATATAATTTTAAGTAAAATCTCAGATGCGATAAGGGTTGCTAGAGTTATGTGGCACTCTCCAGGAGTCCAGCTTACCCACTCTCACATCGACGTTCTCCATGTTCCACATGAAGATAGGTAGGTATGTCTCATGTGGAACCTAAACGTCCTAGAGACCCCGTCTGCGACTGGCTATACCTATCAGGCCACCAATCAGCATCTGGGTCAGAGTTCAGTTTGAAAATGCATGGGAAGTTATCTTCAAGTCGGTACTTCGGTAGGTACTTACCTACTGCTATGCGAGCGATGGTCCAGTTGATTTTGCTCAAAAATTTATCAAAGTATACTAATTTTATTTTATTTTAAAGACATTAAGTAGTTAGCAAGGTTTTTTTTTATTATAGGTAATAGGGAAGTGCTGTTTTTTTATTAGATCTCTGACTTCTTTTTTATACACAAAATTTATAATGTTAGGTAGGTATACCTATAATACGAATGGTACTTACCTACCGCAGGGCGTCCTGCCAAGGCACACTATGAGAGCACCCTGGGATCGCGACAATTCGCTTTTCACCGGGAGACCATCTGTGCCCACCACAAAAATTATAATGTGCCCACTGTTTCAGGCCCAACTAGTGCACCTTTCAATCGTGTCCGCTGTCTATCGAGACAGCGCCAGCGCCAGTCTTGCAAACCAGTCCTCACGCAGCACAAGGTTCACGCGTGAAAATACCCTTTACAGGTTAACAGGTTACGCGTGGCACCACTTGCCAAGGGTGGCTTGGATGAAACTCAGTGCAGTTTAAGCCCGATGTCTACGCTATCTAAAGCCGGAGCCATCCATCGCACCGGTCCCGCTCGAGGAACCGCTGCCTCAATTGGGTCCGGCTGTGTCGTGTATTCACCAAGAGTTGGCTTCGACAGACTTAAGGATATTAACACATATCAGCTCGGAAGGGGAACACCTCTTTATTACTATGAACGCTACGGATCGCCGGCTACGAAACGGCTACGTACCGTAGCACATCACGTCTTTTTCATAGTAAAAAGAAGCGAGACTGTTCCGAGTAGTGTAGAGTAGTAGGTTACCATATAGCACAGTAATTGTGTGCTTTATGATAGCCTATAGTCCTCTGGTTATCACTTTTTGCTAGGAATACAAACCTACTGCTCGTTGATTTCCACACAAGAGATTTAGATAGATAGATACCTACAACTTTTTTTACTACACATTTGGTTTAGTTAGGTATCTTTCTCTAGGTACCTAAGATACCAAGGTAGCTAAATATCTAAGGATAAACTTTTTAGCACTAATATGTATATTGACTTGAATTCTTCTCCTTCCTTCGATAGCCAGCTAGACAAAGACAGACATAGGTGCTTTCGCATTTATGTTATAAATAGGTATGGATAATTGATCAAATTACCAATTCAAAAGTTTTGAAACAAGTAACTACTCAAATTAATATTATTATAACATTAATTAACACATAGGTAGGTACCTAATCAAAAGTCCCAAGATATGGGTACCTCTATACCTAAGCACTTAAGATACTTTTTAGGCATTACTTCAGAACGTAGTTACGGTATGTCAATACTATAATTTATCCTACTTAAATGCTTATCTTATTGGATGCCTTAGTATATTTTTTCCAAACAGATTTTCCGCTCCTAAGAAAATGCTAATAGGTTTATTAGTACCTACCTACTAGTTTCTCTATATTACAATGAGAGACAGCCAACCATTCTGTCTTATTTAAGTTTTTATTCAAAACTTTATTGGCTAATAAAATAAGCCAGCAAATACAATGTAACAGCGTTCAACTGTCGTGGAAACCAGCACGCGTATTTACTATGCGAAGATACTTTAATTATAAAAGAAAAGTTTTACGACGTGTTTCCAAGGCGCCGTAAATTGCATGCAAAGTTGCCTACGTCGGTTTGAAGCAACAGCACCACTTATTACCTAATACGATCTCCTTCAGAGGCCGCCAGCCTTTATGGGAGATCGATGCACAAAGACCTATATAAAGGCCACAAACTCTCAGGTGGGCGGGCCTCACCGCCTCGTAAAAGGCCGAAGGAAATTTACAACTGCCTGTGATTTAACGACCAGTTTATAGATCGGACGGCTTAAAATTTAACTAATGTAGGCAAATAAAATGTTGTGACACCATTTACTTACAGGCCGTTTGTGTCAATATAAAATTCTATAAAATAAAAATACGCCGACGTTCTTTTGTTTCGTGTATTATGAAATGAATAAGCATTAATTCACTGTAGAACGTAACTAGATTTTCCAGACTATGGGTCTAATTAGTCTGTTCCAATTAGGACTTTAATGTGATAATTCTAATTAGAGTTTCAAAACTTTGAGCACCTCGTTAGAAACTGTGGTGCTATTCTGTCAATGAATTAGATATTCACTTTGAATGTTTATTCAAATTTATTTCTCGATTTGTAAGTATTTCGTTTTTTAATTCAAAGAGGAGAGGAGATTCAAATTGATTTCAGTAATGAGCAAGTGGATTTTTGTAAATGCAAAATTCGGCTCAATCGTAGTCAACCTTAAAAGAGAATAATTTCATACTACGTCTTATCTCACCTCAGCTCGATGTGTTGTAAAAATACGCAGAGCCTGAGCCATCCTGTTATAGCGCAGGATGTTTAGTGGGCAAGGCCCAGGAGGGAACGACTTTACTTAGAGTCCCACATATAAGAAGGTCCTAATAGAAGGTCTTATTCTCATCTGAGGTTAAGCGGTGATGAATTAAAAGGTGGAAGCGAGCTTCAACCGGAACTCTCAACCATTGAGAGGCATGCTTCTTATTAGTAACTGTCGGAACACAATAAAGGGCATAGAACACTTATCAGCTTCGTCGTATCTTAACCTACTATGAAAAAGAGGCAATGCGTTACGGTCCGTAGCCGTTCCGTAGCGTTCGTAGTAAAAAAGAGCCGTTCTACTAATGTGCTTTGACCTTAATGCTGTTGATAATATTGTTATAGCGACAGAATTTATTAAGATGGTCGTAGCTAGGCGGGACCTTGGCCTTCTTGCCTGTAAGGCGAAACTTCCTTAGAGGATTTCTAGAGGCTGAGCATTTCCCTCGTGGAATCATTATACTGATTAGAATCTCATTTTCGACTCTGAAAGGTGTATCGCACTTGTAATATAATTGCGTTGGTATCCAAAGTGTTTGTACGTGGACATTAAGAAAAAGCGAAAAAAGAAGATAGACGCTTTAGAAGTGTGGTTTTGGAGAAAGATGCTTAGTACGTATACCTGGAGGATTGAGTCATTGGTTCGGACCTGCCCACAGTTCCGAACTAAACTCTCAATTCTCCGAGAACTTGGCAATAAACAGCGTCTTTCTTTCATCGTCCAAAGTCTTATTCACTTTTTCTTTGGACATATCACACGACGAGACTCATCGAGACGTCAGATTTGTCGTGTAGGGAAAAGTTGAAGGCACAAGAGCGCGTGGCAGGTCGCCCATGCGTTGGACCCACTGCACTCATCATCAATATTGATTATATAGACATTGCGCTTATTGAATATTCAAAGACATATACCATTTCCCATTATCACTAGTATTTAAGTGCATCTGTTCGTGTATGTTCTTGTGCATATATGTATGTGTGTGTGTGTGTGTGTGTGTGTGTGTTAGTGTGTGTGTGTGTGTGTGTGTGTGCGTCTGTGTGTAAGCATCTATTGTATAAAAAACATACAAGAATATATTATATTTTGTGTATATCTACTAGATCATTACTACATCAATTTGACTAAGTACTTACAAATTGCACTCAATGATCCACTCCACGATTGTACGAGAAAAGCTGTAGTACAGGAGGTATAGCGACGGATTGTGAAACTTGCCACCACACTAGATGTGACGACGACGATCACTCTGTCAAGAGTGTAACAACGAAGAAGAATCCAAAGCTTATAAAAGCCACTTTCCTGGATCTGATATAGTCATTCGACAACCTTTTATTTGAGATATATGAAATAATATTGTTAAGGAGGGACTTCCAATACAAATAAATTCGCTTTTACAAATTTGACAGAGGTGCGACGAGTAAGGTGTAGTGAACAGTGCAACTCCTATTTGAATTTGAAACATCCACCACCTTCTAGGATAAATTACTTAACGATCCTTAGATTGTGTACGTTTCTAAAGAAGCACAAAGTACGAGAACCAGACAAGGTAGCGCAATTCAAGGGCAATGGTATCGAGATATTTAATGTGCTTTTTAGTTTCAAGTCTGCTTTTGTACAAGGTACTTACTTCTCAAAAGAAGACATGAAGCTCATTACATATCTTTAGTTAGGTGATATAATTATGAACTGACGACAATTTAATCTAATTTCATGTTTTACAAAAAAAAAGTTTTGACCCTATATATGTTTTCCGAAATTTAGGCATTGCTTCCTTTATCGACACGTGCAGATCGACAATACCTTAGAGAGCATTCTTGCTAAATATTATTTTTTCAGTGACAAATTCTGATTCAATCCCACAGACTTAAAAGTAAAATAGACTTCAACGTGAATGAAAAAAATTCAAATTGCGAATTTGAATATAATTCAGCTGAGCGCAACGTGTTGCCCAAACACGTAGGAATATTATGAACTCTACCTTATCTTAAAAACAAATCAAGTCGCGATAAAAGTAAGATGGGAATTTAATGTTTCTTTTTTCTCTATATAAAAATATCGTTTATACCTTGCACATGTATAAAAGGACTTAATAATTTCAGTTTCTGCAGTGATTGATTCGCGAAAATTACCTACGAAGTTTATTATATTTGTAGAGAAAACTGAAAACGTGATTGATTAGGTTTATTCAATTAAACTGTTAAAGTAAATTTGACAAACCACATCAACTTTTAGAAGTATCAACATTCATGAATGATTTAAGCCTACAGAAACATACTTACTACCTTCAGAAAATCATTACATATACGTAGATAGAAAAAAACAAAAACAGATTTACCAAAAAATTAAAATTAAATGGTTTAATTATAATTACCTGCTTTTGAAAAACTTTTATCAATTAGGTAGTCACATTTTGTATAATTATCTTAATGTTTATGAATTCTAAATAAAACATAGACGTAGGCAAATATGTAGATATATTTACATTTTAAAATATATAGAACAGATATACATATCAAAATCCAATAGAATGCTTCAAATACTTTTAGTATTAGTATTGTATGATAAGCGTTGTGAATACATTGTTAAATGTTAGCTAACTGTTTGTAGCTTAGACTAGAGCACTTATGTTACCCCACCACCTGAAATGTGTCATCAAAACATACCTTATGTCGGCACCGTCATCTGAAACAAGATGAAATAAATAAATTATTTAATATCAAAAAGTTAAGTCTTTTTTTCGTAAAGGCTTAAGACACTAAACCATAATAATTTTATTAAATTTCTTAAGAGTTTAAGGTCCACTTGATTGTGTAGACTATTCACGTAGGTTTCGATAGTCACACACCAAGGTATTGATGAAAAACATTATAAGTAGAGATGTTCTCTATCAACTATTTAATGCAGGTATTCTCAGATGTTTTCATAGTGTCAGGAGTTGTTTGAAGAAGGCAGGGACCTTAGTGGGTCCTCTAGCCTGTAATGCGAAGCTCCCTAGAGCATTTAGTTTTCCAGTCAGAAAAGAGAGGTACGGTACGCTTGAGGGTGCATCTAAATAGTCGAACCTCAGTATATGTCTAGCTAGGACACTTGCAACTAGCGCATGCTACCATCCTGATCCTTGATTGCACATAAATACTCTTTATTGCACATAAAAATACATAATAAAAATCATATTTATTTTCAAGTGTGAACTTATTTCTATCCCATTTTTCTTTCCTTTCCTTTCCGTGGAAACCTTGCAACCTTTTTTTACTGAAAAAAAAAACAGAACACTATAAAAGTAGCATTATTTGCGATCTGCTATAAAGTAAGCCCCGAGACCGGAGCTACAAATTGCGATGTGCTCTACGTCTCTTGAAATAGTTGTAAACAATTATTAAACTGCCTGATAGATATGTTTCCCAAGTCTTTTGAAAAATTCCGTTATTTTTTTTAATGAAATTAAAAAGGTGAGCTCGATCGATGTCTATTAATGTTACGGCCTTTTATGCCACTTCTATTTGATTTTACTGCCTTTAAATAAAGTTAATAGACAATCTGTAAATTAAACTTTTTCAAGTTTCGTGTTTGTCTTATTTAAATACTAAGTACTTTGTATTACCAAACAATCTGTAACAAATAATAACTCATAAACTAATTAAAGTGGAAACAACAAGAACTGCGAATTTAGTGGTACCTACCTTTAATGTAACATTTTATTTGAGTAGTATTCGAATACCAAAAAATATATACGTATCTATGGAAAAATTTTTGCGTTTACAAACGCGTAAATATTTTTAATACTAGAAAAATACAGGCGGGAAACTGAGGCAGGTCGTTTTTAGCTATTCTAGCTATTTTTTTCTTTTAACTTTGACAAGTGTTATACTATGACTAAACTGTACATTCTATTTATTCAATTGATTTGCTATGTCCTGCCTGTTATCCAATTAAGCATTTATATCACTTCATTACCTTTGGATTAGAAAACAGCGTCTATTCAATTTAAAATGTATCACAACAACATCTCAATTATGAATTTATGGCAAACGGCTTAACTTAGAGGCGTGCAATTTTTTCAAGTAGGCAAAAAGTATGCATGGTAGCAGGTTCGTAAGCAGCAATATTTATTAAGCAATTCCAGGAGCGTGGTGGGGGTAAGTAGGAAATTTTAATTTCACGTTGGGGGAGACGGGGCGCGGAAATTTGTGTGGCATAATAAGTGAGATTGTTGCGAAATTTGCTACAAGAAAAAGAAAGAGGGCCCGCGCCGAGACGGCGCTAGAATTGTGTGGATACGCCATAATCGGATAGATTTTTTTTTCTGTGTTTGATTAATCCGTGATTTCAGCATTTTATATTGAAAAACTTCGATGTAAGGAAAATATCAACGTAACTTGTATAAGTAAATGTAAGTTTAAGTCGAAAATTATGTCGTCTTTTTCTCAAAAACAAGGCACATTGATACAGGAATGCGCTTATATTTACATGGTTCTATGGCAATTAGAACTATTTAAGCTTGGTCGTGACGAAACCAGGCATTAGTAGAAGTGAAGATGATCAGAATTTTTACGAAATGAACGATTGTTGAATTTACATTGGCTATAATGAAACGCTCTCTTTTGCTACGCGATTCCGGCAGAGTAGAATATTATCACCCCATATCCTACAATGGTTGTCGTAGAAGGCAACTAATGGATCAGCAAAAGTGTATCGATCACCTTATACTCCGTCCACCAATCCGCATTGGGCAAGCGTGGTAGACTACTGCCAAAGTCTTGTGTCCCAGCAGTGGGTCAAATTATAAAGGCTGTTATGACGATGATGATGAAAAGCTTTTTCGTTCTATTTTATCCGAATATGCGAAGCTTAAAGGAAGGGTTATGAATTTAGAAGTCTATGTTTGTTTGTATTAAAGTATGTTCCTCCAAGATTGTGATGAATAAATGTACCGTACCGCCTCTTTTTACTAGATGCGCTACGTTCTGTAGCTGTTTCGTAGCCGCTGTTCCGTAACATTCATAACCAAAAAAAGACGTTCCCTTTCGGCGCTCATACGTGTGATAGACCTTGTGTAAATTGATTCGTTATGATAGGTAACATAGGCTAGGAATTTCTCCCGAGTTTTTGTTGTATAAACACGTGTTAAGAGACTCCATTTTTAAGTCAAAAAACCGTACATATTTTTGTTATATTAAGTAGGTACAATTTCACTCGACATTGGCAAAATACGTAATCTTTATGTGTCCCGAATGCCATTAATTTTAAAGGAGAAGAATATAGGCTATAGGCCCTACAAACCCCTTATTTTAACCGATTGGTTCCCTTTCTTTTTTACGTGGTTGGGTTACCGGGTTTCAGACTAATTGCTTGTTGATTCACAGCACAGTATATGCTTGTTATTTTACTGTCTATTTATTTAATACAAAAAAATATGACTTTTGTCTCTTCCACGACAGGGAACTGTATAAACAACATATCACGTGATTTAATGATATCGCCGAAGTTGGGAGCGTACTTCACGTGGAATCCTGAATAGACAGACGTACCGGTTTAGCTGTAAAACACAAAAATACAAATGCCTGGGTATCTACCAAACTATCACCTATATCCATAAAACAAACGTATATCTATCTGTAATATTACTTCTAGCTATAAAAGGTAGGTAAAGTAGTCTATCACAGGACATAAGTTTCTAGATCGCCTTGGGAGAAGGGAGGTAGGATTTGGTATTACAAGCGTGGACGCTTGGGACCGTGCTCTATAGATAGAATACGTTATTTTTTTACTATCAGGCGAATTGCTTTTTCATTTATTGCTTGCAATAAATCACGAAGTCCGGCTGATAGTGAGCAGCCTGTGGACATCTGCAATACAAGTTGTATCACACGTGCACTGCCATCCTAACAGAATTATTTTCGCACCATCGAGGAAACCCATTTTAAAGTCGTTTGTGAAAACCATGAAATAAAGTAAGTACATGACTCTTAGTAATAATGTAGAAAATATATTATTTTGTTTATCAGTTATTATAACTTAAATTATAATTCAGTAGGTATACCTGAATGACCTGAATCCTGTCCATCCTAAAGTAAGGTACCAGCTTCCTGGTGGTGCTATTGACGAACGTAAAAAACAACTCGTTAACCAAATCGTTAACGTTTTTAATCTTAATTTTAGTTTTGGCTTCGCATCAAGCTTTTACCCAATGTCGTGTAAAAATAGTTATTCTACACTAAAATTGTACTGTAAATTTACTTAACAATAGAGTCTCTCAACATGGGCTTTTACAACAAGAACTCGGGAGAAAATAAGGTGTATAAAAACTAAAAACACAATTGTTTTGTTTCACTTGATATTAGCTTAATGCGTAGGTAAGCGAAACCATTAATTGAGAATAAGATAAGATATGAACTATTTTGTGTTGTAGGTAAAAATCGCGATTAGGGACTGTCAGAGATCGCTCTCAACGATAAAGCAACCCATTGTGCAATTGCTGTAATCATGCTTCATAAATGTAGATGCTGTATTACGATGACGTGAACCTACATTAAAGTTTATTTATATTCCATACCAGACGAAATATGTCCCAAAGGCTACGATGTAACAGAATGAAATCTTAGGTATATAAAACTGCAGAGGTCTAAAACCAGTTTACATAAATTAGACTAAAGACCTGTATTTTGATCCAAATTAAAATGCTGCGCAAAACCTGGCTCAATTAATTATTTCTATGAATAGATGTTATTTTATTCTAGCGAAATGCAGTTTTTGACGTAGGTAGGTACATAAAAATGATGAATATGATAATTGTTATGTTATTCTTGTTGTTTTATTTAAGGTATGGCTTGAAGAGTATTTTTAATGATTGAATCACACTAGGTTTTATAAGTCTTTAGTTTTAGAATCATTTCATTGTCTAAACAAAATAATGGCGAAGACTGTTGCAGCGCAACTATCGACAGCTTTTAATACCCACATAGCTCTGAATGAAAAGTTCACTATGCCTAAGACGGTAAATATGCTAAGTATAGCGGTGTTTTAACTACATTATAGAAGGAAAGCGAAAGGTTTCCTTTCCTTTCGAAGACTAAAATTTTAAAGATTTCAGATGGTAATATAGAGATACAGAGTTTAATGATAAAAGAACTTACTCAAATACAACATTGTCGTAGTTTTGTGCTATCTAAGATCGGCCCATCCGTCATAATTACATACACAAAAACTATTAATCATCTCATTATCATCTTTTCTTTCAATTTTACCCATTTAACTATAGCACCCTATAGGCAAGTATTTATCAAATAAACCTTGGCCAGTGGCTTATCATATTCCATCTTCTCTATTCTATAACCGGCCCTTGACCGGATATTATCCTAGTCATTGGTTTTAGTTGGTTTGCTTACTGAATGATTGTTACTTTTTGGGTTTGGTTTCCCTTTTGTGCAGGCGACAGGCTGACAACCTGTTACTATTTGGGGGTACTTTATGGTCCATACTGCCAGATGTGGCTTTATGTATATCGAAATGTTACCTAAAGCTCTGCTCAACCCCTGTTGGGATTGTAAACGTGATTATATGAAGGTGATTATTATGAAGGTATTCGATAAAATATATTATATTTTTCATCTACCCTCTTCTTATTGCGTATGAATTTTGCTGCATACAAACACATTACATCTATCTCCAGCAATAAAATTGTTGTATAAAAATCAGGTAGATGCGATAAAATCAATGTTTAATCATGCCCTATGTTACTCATGCCCTATGTCATCAATTTATAAAAATAAAAAAAATGTAAGAGTTTATTTATTTGGGCAACAAACAATCGTTATTATTTACAATCATTTTAAATTACAAACAATAGTTTAAAGATCTAAATAGTGCCGAAAAAAAAACAACATTTTTATCTTTACAATTTCGTTCATCTCATTATTTAGACAATAGCATCGTGTGGCAGGTAATGTGGCATAAAATTACATAACATAAGTAAAAATGTTAAGTATTTATCAAACAAAATATCGACTTGGAAAATTCACAGTCTTATCCACAATATGAGATCCACAAGCGTCAGGCGCACGTGTAAGTGGCAGCTTCAATATTTATGCGCAATTTTTCCAGCGGCACCCCCTCGGCTCGTGATAAAGGATGCAGCAGAGGATAGCAACGGGAGAATTGCGTAACAATGATCAATTGTGGTGCTTTAATGTGGTATTTATTTACGGAATAGATTCAGACCGAATGAAATCTTATTTGTTGGTACCATATGGGGAGCGGTCAATGACACAGGGGTTGTGTTTCTTGTATTTTAAAAAAAAACAACCTGTGCTGTTGAAATTCATAAGTCTAAAAAGTATCGGGAATGATTTGTTTATGGTTACAGTTTTATTTGTTTTCTTTTGTTATTGTTAGATTTAGATTGGCATAACTGTTTTCTATTTTGTTTGAGTTGCATCTGTTATTTACATTTAATACAGTGCTGTTTTTAGTTATATCATATCTAGTGTGTAGGTATTGCAAATTTCATAATGGACAAAAAGATCCAACAAAAAGTTTTTCTTAAATTTTGCATCGATAATGGAATTTCGTGTTCGGAGTCACTGAAAATGTTACAGAAAGCTTGGATTGAATCGATTTTTTCAAAAACACGTATATGATTGGTACAAAGCGTTCAAAAGCGATAGAAATATGATGGAAGATTTGCCTCGCTCTGGTAGGCCATCAACATGTGCAACTGAAGTTAACATCGCAAAAGTGAAGGAAATAGTGATTGAAAATCCTCATTCAACTTTGGGAGAGATAACCGCCGAACTTTCTGTATCTCACGTATCGATCCGTACTATTTTAAATTATCACTTGGGTATGAAACATGTTGCTGGTAGTCCCAAAAGACTACTTTTTAACCGACTTCAAAAAAGGAGGAGGTTATCAATTCGACTGTATGTTTTTTTTTTAATGTTTGTTACCTCATAACTCGCTACTGAGTGGACCGATTTTTTAGATTTTTTTTGACCTTTGGAAGCTAGTGCTTGTCATGGGGTCCCATTTAAATTTTATCGACATCTGACAAGTAGTTTTTGAGTTATCCTTAATAATGCCTATTTAATTGACATTGATGATATCGTAATTTTATCACTTGTGTGTCTAAAAGATCTTGAGGTATTTTCCTGAAAATTTCTATACTTAAAACACTAAAAAGCAGAAAAAAAATTAAATAAAAAAAAACGCCTTCAAAACTCAATAAAATTTCTAAATGTGACTTTTTATATTTAAAAAAAACCGCCTTCAAAACTAAAAACGGGAGAAATAAAAATTTTATTTATAAACATCTAAATTTTTTTTGAGGTCGGTGCCAAATACAAGTGACAACGTTTATTACAAATATTGAGGTTGGCACCGACCTCAAAAAAAATTTAGATTTTTATAACCAAAATTTTTATTTCTCCCGTTTTTAGTTTTGAAGGCGGTTTTTTTTAAATACAAAAAGTCACATTTAGAAATTTTATTGAGATCAGTAAGCGTGGTAAGTAGTAGATAAATAATATCTTTGGAGATATTATTTATCTACTACTTACCACTACGAATCATAAAGGCTGATATGATAATGATGATTACTTTCAAGATATTTTTAATTGTAGCCAAATATCGTTATATTAGTTGAAAAGTTATTGCTAAACATTGACGTGGATATCAGTATAATTCTTGGGAATTATTTTATTCCAAATATTGAGGTTGGCACCGACCTCAAAAAAACCTTTTAAACAAAATTTTTATTATAGTTTTAAATGCTTATGTTTATTTAATTTTTTTTTAGTGTTTGTATGGAAATGTTCAGGAAACTATCTAGAGATCTTTTAAACAAACGAATAATAAAACTATTACGATATCATCGACGTCAATTAAATAGGCATTATTAGGGATAACTCAAAAACTAGTCAGATGTCGATCAAATTTAAATGGGACCACATGACAAGCACCAGCTTCCAAACGTTAAAAGAATCTTCAAAATCGGTACACCCAGTAAAAAAAACCTCCTCCTTTTTTTGAAGTCGGTTAAAAAGAAAGAATTATGTCTGTACGTTTTCGTTTCTCGTACTATCCTCTAGAAAATGCCAGAAGAATGATAGCTGTGCTCTAATGCATTGCTTAATGCAATGTCTAAGTGGAATTTTTCCAATAAGATAATTTATTCTACACTGCAACCTTTTCCAATTCGCTAAAATTTTCACTTAAGTAAGTAAGTCAAACAAGGACAAGTTTGTAGTCATAGAACATAGTGTTAATTCTGATCCTGCACTATTCCATTTTCAATTATCTTATCTTATATTGCGTGGTAAGTAAACACCCACACAAAGAGTTTCAATTAAGACTATCACCTTTCTAATTTACTTCCTCGGTACGTACTTACACTTAGGTACTAAGAAAATTTAATACCTATATTCTAGCTTTACTAAGTAATTTTCATAAAAAAGAACTTTATACCTTTGTAGAGGCTTTCTGGTTTTTTTTTACTAAACATAATTTTGTCTAATGATTTGTTATCAATTACGACTACCTATGTTGTTATCAGTATTGTATGTAATACAATACAAGTACTTTTTATGTTATTATCTTTTCCGAATTTTTTTATTTGATTAGTTTTTTTTGATTAATTAATTGTGCGATAAAATAGGTAGTATTTCATCTTCGTTACCTTTCTTAAGTCTTTTCAGTTTTTCATTAATTAAAAGTTTTTAGTAAAATAAATGATTGGGAAATGATTAACACTCTCTTTAAAAAATTCTTTCGCTACTTTCTTAAACACAATGAGATGTTATAACATACTTAGATTAAAGAAACGGTACGTAATTCATAGACGATTAGGTACCTATGTATATAATAAAAATCCTAATAACGGTAATTATTAAGTAAGTTTTTGTCTTATCTGGCCATATAAATAAAGAGGTAATCTATAACGTTAACGTTATGGATAAAATGATGTTTCCCTGAGTTAATAATTACTTTAATATTCATTAATAAAGGTATTATGACTGCGAATATCAAACTTATCAAACTATTGTCAAATAAAAAAAGTCAATAAAGACATTTAGTTGTGAGTTTTAAGTAGGAGTGACAATCAAATAAAAACTATTTTCTTTGAAATAAGCAATAAAATAATTATTTACAATCCAACTTTAACATTAGCCTCAGTAGCCCCAATATTATTCAAATAAAAACAATTTCAATTTGTTCACAAATTGAAACAGTGCGCTGGCGGCGCGTTATTACTTTGGGCGGAGGTTAGCTGCGGTAGAGCGTGTAAAGTGCCCATAGAGCCTTCCCTTCCAGCCCTATCATCGCCTATAACAGCAACGGGCTTTCCTCAAAAGCCTCCAGAAACGCCTCAAATTTAGCGACTTTGCGCTCTCAATGCTTTTACGGCGCATTTGTAAGGTTAGAGTGTGTTCGTCATTTTTCTTTTGTGTTTCTGTGAGGAAATTTCAGTTTTTTATATGAACGATTTGCTGCGAACAGAAGGGCGGGCTTACGGGCGGCTCGGTATTTCTTATTTAGTTGCGTCGTCCTGTGGCCGGTTATGTTCTATTACGCAAGACTTTGGATGGGAATACGGCTGTTTTGTTTTTTGTTGGTTGAGGAAATAATTTTCATTAGGTGTGTACAAAGAAATAAACTTTTATTTATTTAATGAGGAATGTAATATCAGTAATTAGCGGAAAGTACATCACCGGAATGCAAAGTTGGTTTTAGATTGTATTAACATGGTTGTCGGCTTTTGTTAGTTGGCTTTACGTAGAGTTTCAACAACATAACTGTTGCTTACTGGCTAATTTTTATATTCCTAATTTGCAATTCTTAGATGTCTATGTTATTGAAGTTTCATATAGGTACTTTTTTTATAAGACAGTGTGATAATATATGCCTTACAGGGCGCTGTGCCTTTTGAAAATAGTTTGTAACAATAACTATCGACAGTTTCCCTTGATAATGGTAGAACTTTGACATATTTTGTATGGGATATCTGTCGAAATCTTATATCGAGTAAGCAAATGGGTAGATAGAGAAGTTATTGAAAACTAGCATCAGTTACTTTTTGGGTTTGATGTCCCTTGTATGTAAGCGATAGGTTGACAAACTGTTATTATTTTGAGTCACCGTATACTGCCAAATTTGTAACTTAAACTTTATGTGTAACTTAAAGTTACCTAAAGCTCTGCTCAATCCCCTTTTGGGGATTTTGAGTGTTATAATAAAATTGTATCATCATAAATAAACAAATGTGTAATTTTTTTTTTCACGACTACGCTTTGCAATCTTCTGCGACAGTGATAAAGCTTAAACGATATTATTATTCATTAAGGGGATACCTATTATACAAATCTAAATAAATACCTTAATTTCGTATGTGTGATCCTGTGAATAGCCCGAAAGACTGACAATTAATATAGGTACGTTTACATAACAATATTTAAACTTTCAAATTATTTGTTTTCAATATTTATCTTTCATTAAGCACCCTATAGTTATTTAGGACCTATGTTTATTACTGGTTAAAAAAGGAGTAAACTGCCAGTCGAAATCGGATGGAACAAATTTACTGAGAGAATATGGCATAGAATCACGGCTTTCTTATTTCTGCCGCGAAGCAGTTGGCTGTATTTCGGATTGAAGGGAAAGGTAGCGAGTGTAATTACTGGCCATGTAAGGTATATCGTCTTAGTCCCAGGGATGGCAACGCACTTGCAGTGTTAAGTGACTTGTACCCTTAACATTGCAAGTGTCTAAAGGCGACGACTTAAAACCAATAGGCCGCAAGCAAAAAAAGAAACCGTTAGAATGTGGAAAATTATTTCGCTGGTAGAATGTGGAATATCTCACCCGGACTGCTAAGATAATTTTGAGTGAAACATCGATCCTGGTCGTTCGGCTTTAGTCGGTTTGTTTACAGAAGGATTGTTAATTTTTGGATCTGGTGCCCCTTTTGTGTAGGCGACAGGTTGGCAACCTGTCACTATTTTGGGGGTACTGTATGGCTCATACTGCCAGGTGTGGCTTTGTGTGTAACTGAATGTTACCTGAAGCTCTGCTCAGCCCCATTTGGTAATGTGAGCGAGATTTTGTGTATGTAAATATCTTTAATAGGTATTAGCGGTTGCCCGCGGCTTCGGTTATCATGCCAAAAAGTATCTAATGTCCTTCCCGAGGTTTCAAAATATCTCCATACCAAAAATTCATCAAAATTGGAGCCGTAGTTTTGGAGTCTATTCCATGCAAACAAACAAATCTCTCCTCTTTATTATATAATAGGTATATAAGCATTCCATAACGTCATATGGACTTCTAAGTAAGTATAGGTACGGTGCCATTGAATACCATATAATTATGGTTTTAGTTATTTAAGTTTTCCTAATATCAAAAATATTCGCCGTTTTCTAGCAACGTCAGCCATGAAATGAAAGACTTCGCGTTTGAAATTCTACCATGAAAGTTTAGATTAATGCTTTAATCTAAGAATGAAAGCATCAATATGAACATTGTAGGTAAGTTATAAAACTTGTCAATAAAAATATAATAGTAATCAATGCACAGTTTTACTTTAAGTTTTTAGTATTGATTGAGCACTTTTGGAAAACAACAAATTATATTTTTAACATTACAATATTTTTTTTAATTAGTAGGTATTATAGTCTATCACATAATATATTGTTATAAATAATTAACTGCAGCCCATCAAAAGTTCGAAGCTTCAAATGAACTCTATTGAAAGTTCAAAATTAACTCAGTCTTTGGTACGTGATTAAATAACAAACATACAAATTCCTATTTAAAATACTATTGACATTAGTTCAAGAAATACAATAAATTTCTGGGATCATCATATATTCAGTTGGCGCTTAGCCACGAGCTTAATGTATTACGCACAAAGTGGGCATCTACAGAAAAATCTATCGTTGTTCGTAGCAAACTGGTTCACAGCCTGCAATCCCTCTAATGCCATCTATCCAGCTTAAGTTACACTTTTAAGGTACAAAAAGGCTTTTGCTTTTTTAGCATACGCTTACTAACTTTAACATACCTACTAAATTTTATTACTTCGTAGTTAAATTGCTTTTATTATAAACTAACAATTCCATGAAAACTATTGTTATGAAAAAATTAAAAAGAATACAATACAAACCTGTGATTTGGAGCCGCGTTGTTAGCGCCATCTATTGAGGGGTGCGCGAACTACTAGGGAGTAGGGTTGACAATGCAGCTAGTGCAAGTGCATCTAGTATGCGATTTGCAATGTAACGAAAGGGTTGTTTTGTAAAGTTTGCTTGCTCATATTGTAACCAACACACTCTGTTGACTGAACGCTGTAACTTTTGATTAGAATGTATTGAACATGGTTTTCTAATGAATTACTTACCTATGTAAATAATACCTACTACCTACCTATTATTTTTTTATTATTATTTTTAAGTTCAATATACGGATATCTCAGAACACAAAAATATACCTACTTGTAGCAGGCAATGTTCATTAATTTATGAAGGACTAATAAGTACCTAATGCTGAAGTTTGTAAGCACAACAAAACCAACAAACTGAAATTTATTTAAGAAAGAGAAACAAAAAAAAAAAATATATTTTCTATGTAAATAATTATGTAGAAGATAAACTTACCTAATTAAGTCTTCTCTAGAATAATAAAATGTACATATATAGATAATATAATTACTTTATTAAAGAAAGAAGAAAGAAAGAAAACAATATAATGTTACTATGCCTATGTGGGATTGTAAAAATAAGAAAATTAAGTGGGTAGTGGAGTGCTTCCCTTATTTATTAATTATTTTTTATTAATTTAAACTTTATTGTACAAATGGATACAAGGGAATAAATGGCAGACTTAATGACATAAGACATTCTCTACGAGTCAACCGGAAAACTGGGTACAGAAATAACAATAGGCTGGGCAGAAAAGTGAATTATAAAGAACAAAATTATTTTGGGACGTTTTCTGAAAGTGCCGACCAACGACCGACTATTTGGCACTTTCAGAATAGGCCCGAAAATGTATGGAGCCTAAATGATCTCCTTTTAATGGTATACCTACTTATTCCTCTTTCGCTATGTCCATTTACATGCATTCTCATTTTTTGTAACATGTTCATAATTTCTTCTCAATTTCTCCTTACATTGTCTATGCCATTCCAACTGTTACCTCTCAACGCGCTCTCAACCTTTCTGCCACTAATGCTACTTTTAAACTTCATCCAATATACTGAATGTATTAGGCTACACCCACTTGCCAGAATTTGCCAGAATTTCATTTGCTATAATCTCATCTGCTATATGGTCAACAGACATTAATATTGTTTCTCATAATTTTATATGTTATCCTACTCATTGTTTACTATAATAGTCACGCGCTAAGCTTTGTTTACCATAAAGTAAATTTCAATAACATCATTTTGTTATCATCATTGTAAGCCGTAATTTATATGCCAAAACATCATTTGCCATCAAAATTGCTTCTAGAAAAAAATCGGTTTAAACTAAACGATCAATAGGTTTAAGTTTGGTTAGGTTAGATTAGAACATGAAAAACAACGCATGAGCCGAGCGACCGAAGCGAGCGTGCCGCGGCAGCGGCCGGCAAGTGCTAGAAGCCAATCGCTGTTTTGTACAAAGGTTGATTTCATGAGTAAATGCATAGCTTGAATGTGTTCGAAATTAATTTAGTATGGCGTTGAAATATTCTGTTAAATAATATTATTGCAATTAATAAAATGGATAACAATACGTATGGCACTCGTATCATTATAGAAACAAGAGTATGTCATATAGCTTTTATGGTAAACAAACAATTAGGGGGAAAAAAATTCGGACATAAGTATTATGAGTATTATTGCCTACATTTTTCGGGCAAACAATAGACAACCGTATGTATTAATATGATGTAATAATTGACTAAGACCGTAAGTGCTCACTACAGTACACTGAACTTATTCTCAAAGCATACGCCTTTATCCTGCGCTCTTAAATACTTCAATGAGCCCCAATACAATGCGGATTAACGACGGAAATAGGCCCAAAATATTGTTTTAAAAACAAAAGAACGTCCGAAAGCTTAATAAAATCCTTTAAAAATGCGTCATAGCTTCGCGTAAAGCCCGCTATACACTATATTGTCTAAATAATGAATCCATTCTCACGTAGCGCGCTGATTTACGGCCCCACACGAACCGCTATAAGACTCTGTAATGACACCTACCGCAGCCACTTTATTTTGGACCTCATACAATTTTTTCACACGCGACGATTCCGAATGTTTATCACGTAAATTTTCCAGGCATGAAAGGGAAATCCCTATTGTGATTCGGGGGGCATCGCGCGTTTCCTCACAAACACGTGTTGTTATATTTATATAAGTATATAAACGAGTATTTATTTAAGTCACGCAATTGTTTGGGATTCCAGCTTTGAAACGGCGTTATAGTCGTTCAATTATATAAAAATGAATTGTTTCCGTTTGACACGATAGGGGTAGTTAGCAGTTGAAAATTGGATGACGAAGTTTAGCTTGGTAAACTGTTATGATACTATTTTTTTTTAATTAAAAATATTATAGAAACACCATTGGGCTATATGCCTATATAGGTACGGTGTTCCTGAGTTCATTGAGCATTAACTTTCTCCTGTTTTCTTTATGGCATACATTTATGAAACTTAATTATTTTCATAAAAAACTAAATGCTTGAATCTAAATTCCCGAATATGGTATTAGGAACTCTTAGCCCCTTTTTCAATTGAAATGAATGATTTAATTACAACGGCAATGTAGCACTAATAAGAGGCATAAACTGCAATCTAATTCATCATCATCATCAACAGCTCATATAATGTCCCCACCGAGGGGCTCGAGCCTACCCCACATTAGGGGTGATTAGGCCTTAGTAAACCACGCTGGCCAAGTGCGGGTTGGTCGACTTCACACACAACCTAAGAATTTCTTCATAGGTGTGTGCAGGTTTCCTCACGATGTTTTCCTTCACCGTAAAAGCGTCGATTAAACGTACATATGAATTCAAAATTTGAAAACACATTGGTACGTGGCGGGGATCGAACCAGTGCCTCCCGGGTAGGAGACGACGCTCTTACGCACTACGCCACCGAACGCTTAACGCAATCTAATTAAATTGAATGTAATAAAAAATAAGAATAACTTAAACACTACCCTATAATGTGCTACTTGCTAAGATAATCTCAGGTTAGAAAAAGCTATAAAGCATTCATCATAACAGCCTTTATAATTTAACCCACTGCTGGGACACAAGGCCTCGCTTTTTCATCGGTGGAGGTTTAGGCAGTAGTCCACCATGCTTGTCTAATGCGGATTGGTGGACGGAGTATAAGGTGATCAATACCCCTTTGCTGATCAATAAAGGTCGGCACACCAGCACGGAAAGGGAACGCCTCATTTGTACGTTTTTACTATGCATGCTACGGAAAGTCGGCTACGAAACGACTACGGATCGCAGCTCTATCTCAGCCTCTATTTCATAGTAAAAAGAGGCGATACGGTTCCGAGCTAATAAGTGTGCTGTGACCTTTAGTCGCCTTCTACGACACCCATTGCACGATATGGGGTGATGCAATTCTACTGTACTGATATTACATTGCTATTTTGTTGCGTATTTAATTGGTACATATCCTCAAGAATGCCTACGGTATACAAAATTTATATTTACAGGGCCGTCTTATCATCATTGTCATCATCATTACAGCCTTTATAGTTCGACCTACTGCTGGGACACAAGGCCTCTCCTTGTCATCGAAGGAGGTATCCCCAATGCGGATTGGTGGACGGAGTATTATAAGGTGATCAATACCCCTTTGCTGATCCATTAGTCGCCTTCTACGACACCCATTGGAGGATATGGGGTGATGCTATTCTACTCTGCCGGCATCATATACGGCTTTAAAAATAGCTTACTGGTATGACGGATACCCATTGATATAAATTATTTGGTCCCAAGCTTTGCCCGGGGGCCTCTTCCGTGCAATGCCTAGAAGAAGAAAATACCTAATAAGTGTAATTACAATGTAGCTGTAATGATTTTATAATGTACAAGAAAGCAACGGCAGTTACATTATTTATTTGCACAATCTTAAATTTAAACTAAATTACAAAAGTACCTACACGAAGTATTCATTTACCCATCTACACACTAAAAATATTCAAATATTTACTCCCATGTGATTATCTTTATACTTTAAGTAGGTACTAATTATTATACGTTAATTAAAACACACAACCTACTTACATTGCCTACTAGTAAATGTTTAATTTTACATAATATTAGATACTTATCTTTGCTACCAATTATACTACGCCAGACAAATTCATTAACAGATAGACAAATATTTAATTAGTAGGTATTTTATATTGAACAAATTGAATAAATAGGTAGATAGGGTACCTAAATAACCGTTAATAATTACCAGTTTAATTTACATAGTTGTTAGTTAGGTATAGACCCATGTGCTAATATTATGTTTTGTTTGTATAATCATAATGTGACTTCAGAGTTGTACACATAGAGTTCAAAATAAAGGGAAGGTAATTAAAATCGGGTATTTATTTACATGGTTGCTACCAAATGCAGCAAAGATAAAATCGCGTCGCATTTTCAACCGATAAAGTGTTGCGATAATAAATCGAGGTGTGAAATATGGACCAATTTAATCCCGATACCACTTTAATTAGATGAAATTGGAGTGATATAGGAAAATTATTTACGATTAAACCGGTTTATTGGATAAAAGTTCACATGAAATGTCATTAGTTCATTGCTGCTCTGTCTTGGATTGCTAACATAAATGCGAAAACAGAACATTGTCGGTAATTCCACGCGTAATTGCTTTAATACAATGTATACGTTTACATAATATTATTGTATAAGAATATACGAAGCGTAGAATTAACTTAAATGTAGGTATAAATTGTAAAGAAATGAGAATAGCAACAATGACACCTACTCGTACCCTTGTAATAAGCGGTTGCATTAAGATAGGCACAGAAAGATACACAGATTGGTAATAATATTGCATCGTTAATCTATAAAGATGCGGAAATTCCAATGGATGTTTGTTACTCAATCACGAAAGAACTGAAAAAATATGCATAAAATTTGGCACACAGATAGTTTATGGATTGTTTTCAGTTCTAATGGGATTGATACGAATCATCAAAATTTCCACATGAACGAAGTCACGGAGATAGTTCATGTTTTATTCATTTTTTGGAATGTTTAGATTTTCGGTAACAATTTGCTAATGCGTTAGTATTTAATTTTCATAATTATAAATATTGTGTGCTAAACAAAAATAGCATTTAACAAAGATAGAGACAATATCGACATAATCTACTTTATAATTTACAAGAAATGTTACTAATAATAAGTAAAGGCTAAGCCGGTGATTCATGTTAAAATGTTAAAATAATAATGAAAATAGGTAAGTACCTATTTGTAGTACTTACCTATATAAAATTATTTACCTTACCTTAGAACTGAAATTAGCTGCACGATACCTATTATAAACTTATTAGTCAAGAAATTTTCTAGTATTAATATTTACGCGTTTGTAAACGCAAAAATAAAATTATTCCTTATTAGTCAGGCTTAAAATGTGGTAAAATACAACAGCGCTATTGCTCGTATCACATTTTTTAAAGCCAAGGGAGGTATGAATAACTAAACCAGAATTCTAGATTACAATCTAAACGTGATATTTAAGTGGCAGAAACACATAATGGCCTTGGTTATTAGTAGATAATTTGCCATTAGCTACGTCACGTACACCGGCCGTTTCCTACAGTGTTGCACACACGCAATCTTGTAAACCCCACCTTACAAGGTCAAGCAAGTTACATTGTACGACCAAACTCCGCGGCCAAACAAATCTATTCTTCTGTAGTATTAAACAGGAACTTTGTACCCTTTGTACCTTAAAGTTGGAGTAAAGTAACACGAGTACATGCATTTGATATGCGTTACAAACCTATTTAAGGACCTTATTAAGTGTCGACAAGTCAAATAATGGAATATTTTATATATTTTAACATCCTAATCCGACCAGAAGAAAAATTAAGAGCATCAAAACAAAATTAAACGATGACGATGTGTTTTAGCACACTTTTATAATAATAAATTTTTTTGTGATATGATTTTGATATACCTAATTGAAAAAGAACTGTTATAAATAGATGAAAACAGCAACTATCTTTTTTACTTGCTTTACTCTAATTACTATATTCTTTCACTATACTCTAATTCTTTCACATTTTGAATAGTGAAATTCGCAAAAATAATTTTTAGCTTATTATCTTATCAATCATATGTTTCCGAAATAAGTGTATAACCTATAATATCAATATATTTATCACGTAACTAATTTGTCGCTTAGGGTGTTACTCACAATAATGATTAATTGACTTTATTAATCTATAATTATGATATTTTTAAAATATAACAAAATTTCGAAATTAAAAATATTCACAAAGTTTGGGATCACTTGGAAAACCGAAATATAACTCCTTACTTCGCTGATATTATAAATTTAAATTAAAAAAAAAGCGCTTATATTTTGTTAAAAACACGTGATTGTTAAAATGAATCATAAATCTGCCCTTGTAAGTAGTTATTCTTTTTTTAAAATATGTCTTTTTCTGTTTTATGTAGGTACTTACCTGCAACTTAAAACAATTCTTAATTTAAAAAATGTGAATACTAATTCTATTAGCTCACACTCAAATTATATTGTAAAAAAACACTTGAAAGCAATAGAATTCAAGCTATTCCTGATAGCAATAGCAACAGGGTTTAGATAGCGTCACGTAATAGAGACTGTTATTGTCACCCTCGGTGAGGGAAACAGGGGTTACTACTTACATCGCAAACAGGCATCCCCGCAGATGGAGCTACTGTATTTTGAAATCCAGTGGCTAGTTCACGTTTTGATGGGTAGATGGTGCTTTTGAATGGTTGTGATGAAGCGACAAGACTGGGGTTTAACAAATATTCCATTATTTATCATACATAATAATACCTACTGGATTTCGTTTTCATGAACTTAGAAGATAAACATCAAAATTCCAATCAATTCAAAGTTATCTGGATTTTTTTTCAGTATCTACTCAACCTAAGATTACCTAATTAGATATATTTTAAAGTTGGAAATTTAGCCATGTGATTCCGGCACAGTAGTATAACATCACCAAAGCATCAGCAAAGGGGTATTGATCAACTTATTCTTAGGTACTCCGTTCAATTCGCATAGGGCAAGCGTGGTGGACAACTCCCTAAACCTCCTTCGATGACAAGGAAAGGCTTTGTGTCCCAGCAGTGGGTCGAATTATCAAGGCTGTTATGATGATGATATTAAGGTTCAATTTTGTTTCCCCCGAAAGAATACGTAGTACCTACTATTCAGTCAATATAGCTCATATTGACTGAACAGTATCAGTATTAGGTACCTAGCTAGGTGCCTACCTATTATTTTGGAAAAAGTGTTAGTAGGTACTTATGAAAATTCATCAATTTTACGTATTAAATGTCTCATAGAAACATCGCACGTATTAAATGTCTCATAGAAGGGATTAGGTTTAAAGACAGTTATCAGCCGAAAACATAAATAAAAATAATTGTTGACATCTTTAATATTCCAACGTAATAAAGTCGAGAAAATATAAACATAGTAATTCATAGCGTAAAACGTACCTATATCGTAAGATAAGTACCAATAAAGTATCAACATTATGTGGCGTAAGTAGATGTGATCGGCAATATACAGTACCTACTTTATTTATTTGGAAATTGATATAAATCTGAACTTGTAACACCAACTCCTGTTACTTTAAGGAAACGGTATCTTTGTTTGCAATCACTTGACTACAGTAAGTTGAAGCTGTTTACAAAATTCGATATAAATTCAAAGCCTGTTAAATACATATTAAAACAAAGCGACACCTCGCACCTCGTTACGACAGGTACCGCAATTTTGTTGACAATAAAACACTTTTTTTTATTTCCTTTTATTGCCTATATTGTTCGGAGCCCAGGGAAAGGGTTTCGTAGCAAAACAATGGCCATTACGGATTGTGTCCAGCCTTACAATTTATAGACGTGGTTGATTGGTGACTAAAACAAACATATAGGAGGGTCAATTGATTTTGATACTAATTTAAAAGATACGTCGAAAACGAATACGTCCTTATTTAAAGTCAGAAATTCCAATACGTTTCGATAATATTATTTGAGTTGACTTGATTTACTCTTTATTTTCTCTTCATTTTTTTATTTCAATTTAAAACAGTAACAAGGGTAGGACATAACTTAACTATGATTTGCTAGAATTGGGATCATTTCATGAAGAAGCTTTATTACATTGTCTTTAATTTGTTAGGGCCTGTTTTACAAGTTCCAAGTAAATCCCATTAGCGTTTATTTTACAGATAGTCTATACGAAATTGTCAATTTAACTACCAGATATCTCCTATTCAGAGTTTCTCCCGAGTTCTTGTTCTAAAAACACGTGTTGAGAGACTCCGTTTTTAACCCAAATCAACCGTACAATTTTTGTTGCTTTAGTTACTTATTCACTTGACATTGGCAAAATGTACGTTTATTGCGACGCGACGCTATTAATTAAGAATAGAATAGAATCCCCTATTCAGAACCTGTGAAACTAGATCTATGTCTTGTGTTTCTATACCTAGAGTTTCTTTCAGAGCTGCACGGGATTTATTGCATTCAACGTTTTTATATTTAGTTCCTTTGGAAGTTCCCACAATAATAATGTCTAAGTATTTAAGTGCATACATACAATCACGCTCACAATCCCAAAAGGGGTCGACCAGAGCTTCAGTTAACATTCGGTTATACACAAAGCGACATCTGGTAGTATGGGTCACACAGTACCCCAAAATATTGACAGGTTGCCAGCCTGTCGCCTACACTAAAAGGGGCACCAAACCCAAAAATTAACAATCCTTCAGCAAGCAAACCAACAAGCCAACGTCCAGGACGGATGTTACACTCAAAATCATCTCAGAGGTCCGGGTAACGGTCTAAGTAAGTAAGTACTTATTGAAGTTAAACTTCGTTAGGCGTGTTATGAAAAAATGATAGGAGTGAAATTATAAGATGGGCGAGATACAGTAATGCACTGTAACACAAAAGCCGCAGGTTGAAGTCAAAGTCAAAGTCTCGAAATAAATATATATGATGTAATTTGTGCTAAATATTATAAGATTCTTAATTTTCAATATTTATTATTGATTATTTAATATAAAAACAAACACAAAATAAATTCGCAACCGCGTACACAAGTACACGCACCCATTTTTAAAAATAATGTGGCTCGCCGGTTAACCACAAAAACTGTAGTTTGTGGATCTAATAATAGGTAAGTACCAATCGAGTAGTTTTCAAGTAAAATATTTTTGATAGATGCAATGTGTCCCGTCGAGGATTGATATTAGGTTCCTACTGTTAGAACTGCCGCTTACGAATGTAGGTATTTAATTAATTGCTAAGTGTACATATTTACTCGTCAGTGTTCGCTACAACGAACCGAACAAAGCCCATGTAATTTTTTTAAAGAACTCCTAGATTTATTATAATTGCAAATTATTTTCAACAAAATTTTGATGGAAATCAACAGTATTTTGTTGAAAATCATTTGGATTTTTTATGAATGTGCAGTTAAAAAAGCAACTGAAGTTAAAGTATCAATTTATTTTACGCGGCTTTAAAATGAACACCACATCAATGGTGCACAATGAGAGAAAATTGCGCAACGAAAACCCATAAAACCATCAAACCATTGCCAACCCTTTGAGGTGCAATAATTTGCTGTCACTATTGCAAGCTTCAATACTTTAAACCTTACTATTGATGAAATAAATTTTAGAACTGCTTGTAATCGATACAGGTAAAGTTTTTCCATTGTAAACCGTAATTATACAACAATAGGAAAGAGTTAAGGCAATGATTACAGGTATTGGGTCGCATTGCGATCTCAGTGTGTCTTCAGTGGTTGTGACGCTATATTCGTTAAGTTTGCAATTTTTATTCCATTACAAATGCAGTTACGGTATAAAGCTGTAAAATTAATTTCGTATCTAAGTTAAATTTTAGTCCATATAGTGATTTGGCATCGCGAAAACCAGTTTTGTCAGTGTTCGTCAAAAGAAGGTATTTCAATGTCGTTTGACTTAATGGCATAGAGTAAATACGTACCTAGAATGAAATATAGACGCATCTTGCAGCCATAATATTACTATGGTTAAAATAAACGAAGATCAGCCACCTACATTTTTCATAGCAAATGGTAAGTATATATCTATTAATAAATATCTAAATGTAACACAATTATAATGTCAATGTTAAAGTGTCAATTTGAGTGCAAATTATCATAGTTTATGATAAAAGATATATAGAAAAAACATTTGTTTTGAAAACAATAATAACAATTTACATTGTTAAATCTATTCTTAACAAGTTCAGTAGCTTATCTTTTCCATTTAAAAATTTACGTCAAGAAATCTTCTAATTAGATCATAACAATATTTTCAATGTAAATGGAGCCACTCTAGAGCGCGAAGTCGAAAGACGAAACGGACTGCTTTGTAAAATAATATCAACCATGAAACATACCGGTTTAAAATAAAAATCAGTGAAGTGTGTTTTCCTATTAAAATGATTGACGCGTGCTTAAATTGCGAACTAAAAACGGCTTACCTCGTTGATTTTGATAAAAAGGTTTAATTTCTGTCCATCGGGAACGGTTATTTCTTAATTTAAAATGTACAAAGCCTATGATTATTTCTGTACCTGCCCCTGAAAATCACCAGCCGAGAGACGCGCACTGTTGGACGGACTTCGCCCACGGATCTTCAACACAATCGGTCATGTGCTGATCGCATCCAGCGGCTTCCCGTGACCTTTACCAGATCTTCGGTCCACCTTGGGATCGCTGTGTCTCCAGGTGCTCGGTCACTGCTCGAAGAAAGCTCCATTCCAACTGTCGTCTACTACCGCAACTGATTCTGCCTTTTAATTTGTATTTAGCCAGCATGAAGATTTGACGGTCTAAAAGTAGGTACTCACGTGATTTACACAAGTAGATAAAATCTTGAAAAATGGTGATGATATTGTGTTTAAGTAGATAAAATAATGAATACAAATATTTTGAGTTATGGGACATAAATGACAGAGTGACATAAAAACTCCTATCAAAATAGGTACATTAATGACTTCGCCGCAAATGCCTCCTCAATACAAAGTTTCAAATATATCTTTCGTAGTGATCTCTCCCACTTAGCACCCATTGCAGCTATTAAAACTTCAATAGCATTCGGAAACACCACGACTCAATAAAATCAATTTTGTGTGGCGCTTAGTTATCAATAAAACCATTTCAGAGGTTGCTTCACCGTAAACTGTCCCATAAAACAGTTTATGGACCATACGTACACACATTAAACAGATACGTACAGTAATAAATCATCAATAATATACATTTTAAACAACACAAGCCGCAGGGTTTGCTTGTGTAAATAATTTTATGACATTTACAACCTTGGAATTGTCTCCTGCGAATTTTATTGATGTAATGAATCAAATGTGCATAATGATTAAGGTTTGCTTTTTTATATTCAATGTTGCACTGTTTTTATCTTTTACACTGTGTAGTGCCTTCATGGTCATGATTTTACGCTTTACGTGGGAAACAGATCTATTTGTAGGTATATTAACGTTTTTCTGTACTTGTTGATGCTGGCCATAAACTCATAATATAAATTAAGTAATCAAAATCATAACAGTTAACTTTTGATAATTGATATGATTAAAAATCACATAACATGAAAATACAAATTAATCATTTCCAGTTGAATATTTGTACTTATTTTATAGTATTAATTAAAGTAAATTCACACTAGATATTAATTTTAAATTTGACAGTCTTCTCAAACCAATCTTATAGATTTTTGCTTACAAAGAAGACCACAACTGTGTCGTTCGGATGATGGTAAGAGGTCATCGTAGACTACAAAATCTGGAGGTGCTGTTTGATTTATTTATGTAAATAAATATGATTGAAATGCTCAAACTAAAAATTAAAAATTCTATAGTATCCGTGACCTCACTCACCGTTTGGGATCTCTGCCAACTGGGCTGTAGCGGCTTATTATAAACGAATAAAAGTGCGGAAAATACGCATGAACACACAATGCCACGTGTTATTGGCGGTACAATAAATTCTAATCAAAGACCAATCACCAATTATTGCCACACGAACAGTCAGTAGTTACAAGACAGGTCAATGAACTAAGAAAGACCGTTACATGCCGCTAATGGTTCCAAGATGGTTTTATAGTAGTAGATAGACTGTGGTAGTAGAGAGGTTAATTTGAAGCTGGTAGCTAAGAGAGATTAAGGGATTTGTAATGTTTAGCTTTTACTCTATTGAGTATAGGGTTCTAATACTAGGTATTATCAGGCGTCGCAGAGCAAAGCTCAGAAACGAGGGAGCATTTTGTACGGAGAAATGTAAATTGATTGAATTTTTGTGCCAAGCATTAACGACAAGCAAATTTGTCACGAGCTCATATGATTGCTATACTAGGTAGGTACAATTAACATAAAAAGCTCTATCAAGTATATATCTTATGAAAACATAACCTTTTTTCTATTACCGTCGCTTCGGCGGATGGTTAGCTTAAATAGGTTATATAGAGTTAAAAACTTGTCTACATTAATGTCAACAACTTTGCAAAAAATCATTTCATCGACAATGTCTTCACACGAAACTAAATTATTGAACTTGAATTGTGGTTGATTAAAAAATAAAATGTCTTAAAAGCCTAGAAGAGCGTATTATGCATGTTTCTGAGTATTTGATAAATGTAAAAATAATACAATTCTTTGAGCCATTTTAATAATAAAAATACGCAAAAGAACATTTGAACAGAAATTGGCAAAGTTATCTCAATAAAAATTAAAACAAACGCAAATAATTCAAGGTATTTCTTGTTCTTCACTTTGTATTTAAATAAGATGTTCAAAATGACAGCCTCCTGCAGCAATGCACTTTCTGCATCGCTTTAAAAAAGATCTTCTCAGTCGTTGGAATGAGTCTTCTTTTGCTTAATTTTTTCATGTGCTTCTCTAGGTAGGTATTTCATTTAGCTCCATGATATTTTCGTACTCTTTGTGATATATCCTACTATTTTATTAGTATATCACAAAGAGTATGAAAATATCTCTCAAAATATATATATTGAGAAACTCAAATAATGCAGTGCAAATAATGCTTGCATTGCACCACGTACCCCTCGATGGGGAGAACTACTTAAATTGGACATCCAATCGACTAAATTGAAAGACCTCTGTTTCCTAAAAAAATGTCAGTGTGATAGTCGTAATTTCTATATTAAGTGGAAACAGTCTGCAGTCTTGGACTGTTAGAAGCTATAAAGTCGATTGCTTTTATGTTTAAAAAGTCCAGAGTAATATTAAATGAATTACCATAGTGTATATTTCTCTGTATACTATAGTATAGGTCCTTTGTGTGACTTTAGTAGGAAATACCGATATGACCAATTTGGAAGTCCGCACGCTATTGACTATTCTCTCCCAGATATTTAGATTACATCGTGAGTTCTGTTTAGGAGATATCAGACAGCTAAATTTACAGTCACGTTTTGTATCTGTCAGATAGACGCTAATGGGAATACATACAAATATACAGTCAGCTCATAATACCAAAAAGGGGTTGAGCAAAGCCTAAGGTAACATTTGGTTACACGCAAAGCCACGTCTGGCAGTATGGGCAATGCGGTACCTCATAATAATGACAGGTTGCTAGCCTATCGTCTATCTACATAAAGGGGCATGAAACCCAAAAACAGTAACAATACCTTCAGTAAACAACCTACCTTCAGTGAACAAATAAAAGCTTACAGCTAGGAAAGATGTTACACTCTGATCAGTCCGGGTATAAATGGAATGCGATTGGAAACTTACTTGGATTAATTAAACAGCTGAAAATTAAAGTGGTACCTACTTACCTACACGGTAATATCGAAGCTATTCGATGTGAACTAAAGCTGTAAGGTGTAACATAAGGTTTTTAAATAATCGAACGATTTAGTTTTCTAACCAAACGTCAAGTCTATTCAAAGTTAACCTCTCCCTATACCTATGCTATTCGGTGCCAGCGCTCCAAGTATAGCCGATGTTAGAAAACCAATTTGAAGTTGAAACCGACTGAAAAAGCAAAAGTTCTTTTTGAAGTTGCCTGCTCCCTTTGTTTTACTTGTTTTACAACTTTGAACTTTATGAGCCACGGGCAAGGCATGGCGGGAATGCTATACTAATCATATCAATTATTACCTACTAATCGCAAGTTTTTTATAAACGTAGAAATCCATTGAATTACCTGCCTTGTTTAGAGGTATCAGAAGATAGGATTTTCATGTCATTACGAGCTCCACCATACAATACGTTTAAAACTTTGCAAGTGTTATTTCTATTATACCTTCTAGATTCATGAAGGTTTGAATCATGAAGGTTTTGGATTAGGTGAGAGAAGCTTTTGCGATTGCAAGCTCAATATAAGGTACTCTACCTAAGCTAACCAATAATATTTAACAAGGTGGGTAGATAAGCTACTTAAAATTTGATTGTTATGTACCTACCACAGATTTAATAATACAAGGAGATAGGCCAAGCCGGCGTTTAACTTGCGACAAGTGTATGCCCTGTGGGCATAGATTTCCGCCACTTCGCCTTCCGATAAAGTCAAGTGAATACGTAACTCAGCGATTCGACCGATCACCTTTGCGGCTGTGCTTAACTTTCATCGCTTCGCAGTCCTTAAGACGCGCGCAATGAATAGTGTATATTACGGCATGCTCAACCAGAACCATGTATGGAAAAAAAGTGTTATATTTTCGTAATTTTTACTTTCTCGTATATATAGTATAGAGAAAGTCAATAATAATAATCGTCAAAATTCGACCTCGAGATTTTGACGGATTTACACGTTTTGGACCTCACTGAGTCCAAAAATACCGTTTTTGCAATTATGTCTGTGTGTGTCTGTGCGTTAGCACGATAACTCGAGTATTCTTTAACTTATTGCAACCAAATTTAACATGCATGTGTGACATCAAAATATAAGGTTTTCTATCAACTTTAGAGTCGTTTCTGGTATACGAGAAAGTCAAAGGGAGACCACTCCCGATTTTTTTAAAATAAAATTACTACATTTTTCGAAATACGAGTATGATCACCTTTTGCTTTAATTTTTCGTAAATGCGAGTGGAAGAAACAGAAGAGATTACGACTTTCAATAGCTACATTCGTATGGATTTGGGGTTAGTTTCGATCACAGTTATACATTTCATAATTTTTTATTTACTTAGATTTTAAATAACTAAATTGAAGTCACCATGCGCCTTTACAATATCTCAATCAAATTTATAATAACTTTTCTGCAAGTTAGCTAGATGGACTTTTACATAATTTTTCCATTTCGACTTAAGACGGCTTATAGCCCCCAGTGACTTCAAATTGACTCGACATTTTGTAGGTACCTACGTTCTTATTGAAAGGGTGATCATACAAAAAGAAAAACTAGTAGATAAAAATATTCAGGACAATCAATTGAAATACCTACACAGAAGCGTAGATTGGAAAAGTTTCAAGACAGCCCTGTACGTGACTGCTCTTCAGCCACGGCCTTCGTAGGTACTTAAATTGCTGGCATACAGGGTTGTCACTACAAATTTCCCATTTTAACATTTTTTCAGACACACAATTATTATTTTATTTACGATTTCTAAATTAGTTGAGTAATTCAGCGAGCACAATTAAATTATTAATTTAATTAAAACTGTGTTAATCTCAAAGAATACTAGATTAAGAGTCCTATTTATTAAAATAACAAATAATTTTTATGTAACCAGGGAAAATTTTATTTAGAAACAATATTAAAACATGAAATGGCCGAGACGAAGATAAAATTAATACAGTTGTTTTGACGTTTTTTTTTTATATCAAAACTAGCTGACCCGGCAAACGTTATTTTGCCTTACAAAAATGATTAAATTACTAAAATGGCTATAAAAAATAGGGGTTGGTGATAAAAAACTAAAAATTTAGGGTTGTATGTATTTTTTAATGCCACATAATAAAAAAATTAAACAAAAAATTCGTCCATAAATTAAAATAAAAATTAAGGGTGAACAACCCTTATCACTTAGTATAAGAGGTATGGAAAATAGATAGTAGCCGATTCGCAGACCTACTGAATACGCATACAAAGTTTCATGAAAATCGGTCAAGCCGTTTCGGAGGAGGATTTTTATATAGGAGGAAATTTTATATATAAGATGTCGATAGCCCTATTCTTGTACTGTAATGTTAATCAGCAGCTTAGGAGTCGTATCGCGAAATTTAAACAACAATTAAGCAAGTTTCGGCTCCGTATTACGATAGCGAGAACTTTCCCCAAGTCGTTTGACGGAATAGAAATTGAGTTGAATGCGCACTTGACGGCCTAAAGTAATTAATTTTTCTATGAATTCCTTACAGTAAAAATGTTTTAATGTATGAAATTTGCTTTTTTTTCAAATGCTTAAAAGTAGAATTTAGCTAACAAATTTTGATTTATTTTGGCTAATAATTAAATTTTATGTGTGTAAGAACTTAAGTAAATGCAGTAGGTAAGGTAGAATATGGAATAATAGTAGGTGGGGTGACAAAAAAGGACAAATAAGCAATTAAAAAATATTTTTTTTAGTTACTTTATGAAGTATTTGAAAAATTTTAACATTAAACTAAATATTCTAAAATGTTTGAAACGAAAGGTCGGCAAACAAGCATGATAAGCACAGTAGTTACCGTTTTAGATGCAGAATAATATAATAAAGGTCCTATTATTACCATTTAACGGCCTGGACATATTGCAACCTGAACATTTTGTAAGGTGGACATTTTGCAACTTAGAAATTCTGCACCTAAAAGGACTAGGTACTGTAATACTGATGTTTCACTTCAGTTCTTTCAAACTCAGCCTCATTCCCTCATAGCCTGTGGAGCTCTGGCAACCTCTGGTAATACTGTGATAGAAACACAACACTATAAAGATGTAGAGGGCAATTTTTTTTTAATCATACTATGCGACTTCTTCTATCTTCTTACATTGCCTATTTATACTCTATATTAAAGTATGGAATAGTTGCAGAAATAGTAAAATCAACCAAGTTCAAAGTCAAACTGTGTAAGTAAGTTGTTTTAAATCATATTAATTATTTTTTGTATTGATTACACTACTGGTCATATCGTTTTCAATTTCAATCACTAAGAAATATCGACAGTTGCTCCAAATTCGAGCGGCTGTGCTCTACCTTTACTTCTTTTTTATTTCAATTTACAGTAATAATTAACTAATGATGAAAAAAGTAATTTAATAAAGAAGTGCTATGTGGCCACCTTGTATTAGAGTGCGAGCGGCTGGCATAAGCCACACGAATTTTCAATTACGCGACCCATAATTAAGCGGCGGGCACTCTTCTATCAAATTGCTTCCCTTTTATCGCTTATGAGATCGACTTAATTTTTTGGCCGGAGATGCTAAGGAATGTTCGCTTGAATTTAGAACGGAATTTCGATCTAAAGGGACAAACATTCTTCTTTAATATAAAGTCGGACGCAGAGACCCGCCTGCTGACGAGAAACTGGTATCTTTTGGCAATTGGTAACTTATCAATATTAATATTTTAGTTGTGAGTTCTACATTTTATTTTCAACCTAAACTGAATGGATTAAGATACATTTTCATTTGTTTTGAGTACTTATAAAACAAATATTAGAAACCTATTGATTTGTCACTCGAATCAACCACAGTAGACATTTTGTATGTTACCAGAGGAATTTCTGTAAAACGATTACAAGCGATATTTTCTTCATTCATTTAAATATGGCAATAAAAATTTAAATGAAATTGAATGGCTAAATTAGATTCATAAATTACCATTTAATGTAATACGAAATGGCTATAAATTATTGTTAATTAAATGAAACACCTCTTGATTTACGATGTGGCTGGTATACAACCATAATTGGAATCACAAGAATAGCTTCACTATCTTATCTCTTTCCGACGTGACGACTAAATGTGTCATTATGATCTATTTTCTATTGCACACACATACCCAATAAGATATAATAACATTTGCTGACGACTAGAATTTGTTTAAAGTAGAAACGACTTTACTTGTTTATTTATTATAGTGTAATCCAAAGTGGATTTGTACTGGAGAAGATCATAAAGAAAACTGTAGGTGAAAAAGCCTTGCATACCTAGTGCTGTGTTTGGGATCCATAAAGTTTAATTATTAATTGGTAAAAATTGGACAGTATTAGAGATTGAGCCCGTGGGTTAGATTCAGTTAGGTGTACGGTATGTAATTTATAATAAAAAACGCATACAACTAATATACAATATGTTATGATCTTAAATACTGTAAATGGATACTTAAAATCAAATCTCTCATTAATAACACTTTTTTGACCGCGATATTTCTACAACTTTTAACTTTATCTCGATTTTTTCTAGTTTTATCTCGATAACTAAGTACCCTACGCATAAGTTTTCATCTCATTTAAATATAAGGTTTTGTTTTCTACTATAAATCAATAAGCTTAACATCACTCTTGAACAATTAAGTAAGTACCTAATCTACCTATATCTACATAATTACAACTTTGCATTATTATTAAAGTTTAAAATTTAATTAATTTTATCAAATTTGTATAAAATACAAACTCATTATCATCGTTTCAGCCAAGAGACGCTCACTATTGGACATAGGCCTCCCCCAAGGATCTCCAAACCGGTCGGTCCTGCGCTGCCCGCATCCAGCGGCTTCCCGCGACCTTCACCAGATCGTCAAAAACCAAAGTATCGTATTAAAAACACTCGTAGATTCGTACATTAATTTAGTCCAATACATCTTTTTACTTTAATAATCGCTATAGAGCTTCCGACTTGAAAACAACGATTGCAATACTTTAATTAAAAACCATTTTGTAAGGAATTTATGTCTTAATTGAGTAAGCATATAACATATTGTACTTCAATATCTGAAAGATCAATCTATTTATTGGATATTTGTGTAGGCTGTATAAATTAAGCTATAGAGTTCATTGTTGACTACGTATTGTTGAACGATCCTTCGCAAGGCAAGCGTCCGATAACGTTTTAATTAAAAGACTCATCAATTATATATTTGTTATATGACGGTTATGACTACCTCAATTGCCTTGTTATTTGTCGCTGAAACTGTTTAAGAAATATTCTTTGGTATTTCCTGCTTATTCTGTTTTCTTTCTATGAAGTTATCAACATTACCTAACGATGATTAAAACGATATTTTCTTCTGTAGACCTACCTACCTCTTAGAGAATTGTTGATTGTGGTACTTATTTTTTTTAGTAGTCATACCGACACATATTTACAATAACTATCCGTATAGTACCTACCTATAGTAACCGTACGAACTTTGTTCTCCTATTTCATCCATATGTGGGTCGAAATTTCAAAAAACTCTATAGCATTTTGATTTTCATACTTTTGTCACCCCATTTCCCCCTTTAAGGGGTGGATTTTGCAAAAACCTGAAATGCGTGTTTAGTCTTGTTATGTTTCAAATGGAATAGTCTAACAAATTTTGTTTCCTCTTTTACACTTCAATTTTACCTCCTTAGGGGTAAAATTTTTAGAAATCCGGCCTCTCTCTTGTCTTGAAAATTTCAGCTAGCTTTCAGCTATCTAGGTTCAAGGGTATGGGCTGAGCGTTGATCAGTCTGTCAGGACTTTTCTTTTTATACACCTACAGATTATTCCAACGCTTCTGAAGCTCAAAATGACAAAAGTTGTTTTTGAATATTTGTAGTCCCCTATCATGGTTTTTTGCGAGGTGACGTCTCATCGCAAGTACTTACCATTTCAATCGCATATCCCATAGAGCTGAGGTGTTTTTACAAGATTGACATTCCCCAAATCTTAGGACGTCTTACCACAATGGACTAATCTGGTATACATTATCTATTTACTAAGTAATCTACAGTTCAAAATGTATTTTTTTTAATATATTACGAGATGTCAAACAAGCTTGTGGCCCACTTGATGTTAAGTGGTTACCATCGCCTTTAGACACTTGCAATATTAAGGGTAAATCACTTAATACTGCAAGTGCATTGCCATTCTGGGGACTAATATGACATGCTTTCCATACCCAATTGCCCAGTAATTACACTGGCTACCTTTCTCTTCAATCCGAAACACAGCGAACTGCTTCACGGCAGTAATAAGAAAGGCGATAATAGGTACTATGTTAAAGGATTTGTCAAACATTTCTTTATTGATAAATAAATATTATAATAAAACAGCTTTCTTCTAATATTTTCACCAAAAAAAAAATTAAGTTAACCCTAACATTTTCTTTATTGACGATACATAACACTTTCGTCGGTTCTAAAATCATTTATAAAATTAAATTCCCAATTCTCAACACCTTTGAGATGAAGCCGTTAGCGGACGATTCCGTTAATCGATTCGTCGGGCTTTTGACTTGATTCGATATCTATCAATTCAACCACACTAGCTGTAGTTACCTTTATTATTGCACTTGCATGGTATAATTGAACTGAGTCTATGTTGATGGGAAAAATGAAATAAGTCATTAACCACCATCGATGAGAGAAAATTGAATAATTTTAGTGTTATATCTTTGTACTATGAGTTAAGAAGGGGCCGTCTCTACGAGCGAGAGAATCGTGACAATCTACGTATATAAAAGAAGTCACGATAATATCGCCGTGTGGAAGTCTCCACACGGCGATATTATCGCGACTTTTTTCGCGCCTCACATACTTAGTATAGAATTTTGTGGCATGAGGATAATATCGCCGTGATTCTCGCGCTCAAAGAGATGCCCCACATTAGACAAGTCCCTAAGCTTCTCTATGTACGTAACCTAGGTAATTTACTTCACGACTTAAATACTTTAAATAAAATGCCTTCTATCTTTTTTTCAGAAAAATGAGATGATAAAATGATAAATTATAGAAAGCAATGGATTGGCAAAACATTGCACCGACCCCACATGGATCGGTTGTAGGGTAGGAAGAAGAAAAGTACCTACCCTAAATATTCACGGGCTATAAAGGTAATAAGAATTAGTAATTATTTAAATACGTTTTTATTTAGGTACCACTATTAATTACCATTAATTATTTTTACTAATAAAAATTCATTAAAAGTATCCATATATAATTACACATACATAAGTATTTATATAACAAACAGAGCTATAGGCACACAGCTTCAGAGTAAGAAATGTGAGACGTAAAAATAAATTATTTTTTACTCCTATCTGTGCCTATACTTTTTTAATTTACGGAGACCTTTATCTAAATTATCTTCCTTGCCCTTCTAATTTACCCATACCCAAGAAAAAAGGTTTTGCCTAGCGCGAAGGCTGTAATACTCCTGTAATAGTTTCTAAGCAACTTGTTCGACTAAGTTTCCCCTAATTTTAGTAAAGTTCGGAATAATAATACGGGGCGGGCTCCACCCGGCGCCATGTTGGGTTGACAGCTTTTAAAATATGCTCACGACATGTTTCGCTGACTGCATTATTGTTTAATACATAAGTTCTACATAGTTGGTATTCAAATTATAATTTATATCGCGGTGAGAATGAAAGTCACCTTTATCGTTTAATATTTGGTTTTTATTACTGCTGCCATCTTTCTTGTTGCGCCTATTGCGTGTGGAGGTGTTGCATTAACATTTTTGAATTATGTTGCTTTTAAATTGATATGGCACGAAAAGTAACTATTTAAATATGTAATTTTAATATAAATTATATGAACAGCTGTTAAAGTCAAAGTTTAATTTAATTTTTTTTTCATTCAGAATAAATTTTTAAAAAGTATGTTTAAAGTAATATATAACTAACAAATATTTAATTAAACAACTCACCATAACCGATGATTTCACTTAAAATCTTGATTAAACATAAAGCACTATTATTTTATCTATTTTTACACATTGACATGAATATGTAGGTAAGAATGTATTAATATTTTAGGATATAAGTATAATAATGATATTTTTTTAATGAAGAGTATAGACACAGCCACCAACGAAGCAACAACTGGTATGATTTTTAAAATAGAATGCTAACTAGAATAGAAAACAAAATTTAAAAACGGATTCTCAAAAATCTTGGTCAGTGGCATTATTTAAGATAATATAAAAAATGTTATTGTCTCATACAATTTGTAAGTTATTTTGTAATTTATGACGCAATAAGGAAGTGTCAATTCGACGTTTATTTTGACGGAAGGGTTGAATGTTTTATTGTGCGGCAATATTCGTTACTTTCTTATGTCCTTTGTTATTTTTTAATGTTGGACTGCACATTGTTTGTGTGCTATTGTCTCCTTTTAAACTTTTTTATTTGTTTCTATAATTTTCTGAAGTACGTTTTGTACGGAGGCTCGTCTTGAACACAAATGTCTCACAAATGTGTTTTGTAGGTCTAGGTGTGCCTATTGTCCGTTCGCGTTCAGTTGATTCTGGCAAGCACAACGTATATTTAAGATATTTTATGAAACATCCACTCAAACTAAAGTCTCAAAGATAGCCTTGCTTTATCGCTGACGATCTAACAAAGAAACGTTTAAGTAATCTGCGACTACTGTGGTTTTAATAAAGAAAATGGAATATTTCCTCCGTTGTTGCACTGAGGTACGAACAAAGAAAGATGGGGAGTTAGAATAGGTTGTTTGGATGAAACTTTTGAAGTTTACACTTGTAAATATTGAATTTTCTGTCTTTAGAAAAATCATAAAAATTACAAGAAAGGTAACAAAAAAATAGTTTAAGAAAATAATAAAAACTACTAGCCGTATGATGCTGGCAGAGTAGCATAATATCACCCTGAGGTATCATCCAAAGGGTGTCGACGAAGGCGACGAATGGATCAGAAAAGGGATATTCATCACCTCATACTCCGTCCACCAATCCGCATTGCGCAAGCGTGATGGACTACTGCCTTAACCTCCTTCGATGAGAAGGAGAGGCCTTGTGTCCACGCAGTGGGTCGAATTATAAAGGCTGTTATGATGATGATGAGGTACCCTCAAATACAAGATAATAGTGGGAATACTTAAAATTTTCTATTGCCATTGGTATGCTCACGTTTATCCAGCTCCTTGATTGGAAGTTAACTGCGTCTGTGGTGAGTGGTCTGCTCTCCGGAATCAGATCCAGAGCGTCCAGGTTTAGTAACCAGGTATAGGTAGGTAGGTACCTCATATAAGTACCTATATGAGTACAAATTTACGGTTCAGTTTTGTAGTAGGCTTGTTTTAAGACCACATGGATAACTTGCACCATCTTATCAAAGTCTGTTACCATAACCATTGTGTTGACAGTCGTGTTCCCACAGTTAGGAGGTACGACTGATAATATAGAAAGTGGTTGAAAGTTATCTGTGAAGATTATGTCCCCTTTCAGCCTTACCAGCAACCGCGTTGAAAAATTTAAATAGCAGATAATTATATTGCTGTTAAAGTAATAGGTAAAATTAGCTTTTTACCATTGACATCACAAATTTTGGGGTTTACCGTAGTCAGAGTTTTTACAGTATCATACCTAGATATGTACTTGACTCATTACACTCAATATAAATTATAACATTATCTCCTAAGTAGATAATTATCTACTTATAAATAGTAAGTATTACAAAATAAGCTTTCCGTTACCGCTTGTGGAATCGTTTTATTTTTTTATAATTCTAGCTACGGCAAAGTAAAAGACGGTTACTTACTATATACTAATTGGCAGATCAAGTGGCTTTAATTTACAAATGCATTTACTCGGTATTGAACCTAATGCTCAGCTGAGGGCGGAATTATCTTTGACCACGTATATGTGTGTACTCCGTGTACACATTACCGTTGGTTTGTTTTGTACACGCGGTTGTATTCGCACGCTCTTGTTTCAAGATTAAACACGTAGAACAAATTAATTTTATATTTAAACTTTACTCGTTCTAAGCGCTCTAGCTATCAAATTGTTCATCTTTTTTATTTTCATGAAAACTCCAAGTTTTAATTAAATAACCACTTGTTACAACATTTTACAATATATAACTATCTAAACACAGTAAGCACAGTTATGATGTACTAACCTATATAGGTTATACCTACCTAACTACCTGAAATCATATTCAAAACACATTGATATGAAATCTTTCAGCGGTTTCTTAGTTTCGAGTTGGTATGTGAAAGTTGTTACAAACTAAAACAGCTACCTATATTATTTTTGTGTATTTTTTACTTTAAAACAGCAGACAAAATACTAAAATTCTAAGTGTTATTATGAATCCTAACAGAGATTTTTATCTCTGTTAGTGTTAGTAACAATGGCTAGACAGTAAAATCTGTATTTCTCTAAAGTGAAGACTCTCACAATACTGATTTCAATGAGCAGTTCCATACTCTATTGTAATAACCAAGCATTATTTTAAGTTACCAATGAACAACCTTACAACAATGTACTAAGATTGAATATCTAACTACTTATTGTTTAATACACCACGTTCATTGCTATGTTACATAAACACTTAGTCGTAAATGATAATAGCCATGAATTAATCAATAGTTACAGTATCGTAGGTCGTTGTGAATGCACGTTTTAATGTCATCTCTTACAAAGAGGTAATTGAAAGATAACATTCTTACAAATAAGTACCTCACTGATATTTAGAGAAAACATTATTTTCTTAAATTTATGGGAACTTGTTTCCTATGAAACTTTCTACTATTTTTTCCAAAATTAAAAACATTTTCTTCGCCTGAATTATATATTACTCATTGGTAGGTTTGGGATACCTAACATAGATAGGTAGTAAATTTCGTGAACATGAACAATCCATAAATTTAAAAAGCGGTATCCGCTAACGGCTATGGATGTGCATTTAACAACTTTTTTTTTGTTCTTCTACATTTAGGTATGTAGATACAAAAAATATTTTTGTAAAGTAAAATTCAATTATTAAATAACAAACTTGCTCCAAAAATTGCATGAGAAAAGAGAATGGAAGTTGAAAAATAGAAGGTTGTAGCTCTCCAATGAGGTAGGTAGGTAATATTGGAATATAGAACGAACCAGGTTTGATAGCCGAAGCCAAAACAAAACACGTATCAAGCTGCAGACTAAAAAACCATGGAACGTTTCCTTGCAAAAAAATACTCTCCAGTTCAACGATGCTATAAAATGGCTAGGACATTCACTATTAGGTTCCCACTCTGCATCGCATTATTTAATAATAACGTAATAGCAATAAAGTTTACCGCACACTGCAGACCGTTCGCATACGAATGCAGCGAGTGCATGGTCTGCATGAATTAAGGCAGATACATCACGCCATTGCGAGTGATTGCGGACGTCGCTCGAATTGATCGAGAAGGCCGTCGGTACAATTATGTTGTCCTGTTTTATTGTGAGACCACTTTTAGCTTCCAACGCATGAAAAGAGTTGTTTTTTTTCCACGTAAAAATTTCAACTCGTTAGTGCGGTACATTCACGTATAGGTAGCGTAGTTGTATTAAGCTTTCGTTTTACTTGAAAATTTATTTTCGACTAAAAAAGTTAGGTCCTGTGTCAGGCGAATATCTTAATTACAACAATTGATACTTTTGGCGTAAATAATTAGTGTGAGCTTGGACATAATCACTTAAGTCTTTCAAATACAGTATAAAGGACTTTGAACAAGATCTAAACTGAACTTTTCATTACAATGAAATCCGGAAAAGTATTGAGTAGGTAGGTAAGTAGCGCGGAAATACATAATTATATCTTACAAATCGTCTACCTATTTAGGTAGTGTTTGCATTTTAATTCCACGTACTGTTCAGTTAAAATATTAATATACTTCTTTATATCTTTACTACAAGTCGTTTTATTTGCCTTTGCAGCAACAATTATTTTTATTACATTACCAAGATATAAAATGCACCAGTGTCCTTGCATTCGTAATTTTAACATAAAAGGAGGTGTCATAAGTAACTTATTTAAATTAGAATAGTTGCAGAAATAAACATTTAATTTTATTTATTTACTTTGTATTCGTTTAATATTGTCACGCATTACGCTTTCCGAATGCGTTTCTTGCATTCTCAGCTATCACAGATAGTGAGTGCAATTTACGACAGCAAATTGATATTTCTAGCACATTCGATGCGTTGGCGCCGTAATATGACTGCCTTTATCGATAGTAATCGATCACTCGCTCGATACTTTATGCATTACAACCGATAAACGTATATGACCCTCTTAAGTGATTCCTTGGGAACATAAATCCTTCGACGGCGTATTTAAGAAAACCTTATCGTTATTTCCCTTATCTGTTCATACTTACCTACATCAATGAAGTAACCTCTATGTTGGTGCTTAAATTTTAGGGAATTATGAAATTTTAATAGCAAGCAATTCATAGTACAAGAGTGTAAAATATTCCTGGTCTACTAGTTTAATTAATATTCATTATTAGACATTATTTTTTTGATTAAAATAATGAAAATGAATGAATAAATGAAATGAAATGAATGAATAACATGAAATGAATGACATCTAGGATATATATTTGGCCTGAACATTGTTATGTTTACATGTGAACAAAATTAGATAAAAGTTTTTCCGAAATAACCACGATAAGGATACTTTGATGCAGCACCTGGCTATGAACTATATAAAAGAAAAGCATATTTATGAGTGACATGGGAGCAAATGATATAACTTTATTTTACAGAACATTACAAGAAAAAATAAACTAGTGAATATTCAACCGCCATTAAACAACCCGAGCATGTCAATATTATTTGAAACACACACCAATGCATAAGCAATCCAGTCACAAATGTGGAAACAATGGACCGTGCGTGCGACCCTACAAGTTTACTAGGAATAAAAATTAATATTCAACAATTCAGCAAGCCAGACTGGCTTACACATTTATACATATGAAACGCTTATCCGTCGACGGAAGCCCCCTACTACGGACCCGGATCGTTCTGATGCAAATGGGACCGTTGTCTGCCTCCAAATTACCCCTTCGGTCAAGCGAGAGACCGATGTCCAAATATTAAAGTCCCCCTTTAAAATCTACCCCGCGATTTTAGTGATATCCAAAAATCACCTGTACTTTGCAGTCACACGGAATATATTCGCATGCGGTACACATGTCGGAACTAAGACAGTTTGGGCATATTTCATGACTGATATAGTGTTATGAGTGCCGCTAATGTGGTGAGGTATGGAGCGTAGGAATTGTGTGGACAGTGATTATGGGTGATGTACGAATTAAGCCGAGTCGTAACGAGCCAGGGATAATATCTTGCGATTTAGTAAATGGGTGTACTTGATGCCCCCCGCAGTTGGGTATTACGTATTATGATGGAAATATTTTTGGGTGTATTATATTGTACTTGCAGAAACTAACTACCAAATGACATCTCATAAAATCATTCGGATAGCGGATACGTTATTTCATCCCCACCGTTGTTGTTAATAATACGCACAATCTTTAGGAAAACTCGATGAAATAATGCACGTGGTTAAATAAATCTAATATATAAAATTCTCGTGTCGCGGTGTTTGTGGTTAAACTCCTCCGAAACGGCTTTCCCGATTCTCATGAAATTTTGTGTGCATATTGGGTAGGTCTGAGAATCGGACAACATCTATTTTTTATCCCCCTAAATGTTAAGGGTAATCCACCCCTAAATTTTTTTTTAATTTTTGGACGAAATTTTTTGTTTATATTTTTTTATTATGTGGCATTAAAAATACATACAATTTTAATCACCAACCCCTATTTTTTTATAGCCATTTTAGTAATTTAATCATTTTTGTAAGGCAAAATAACGTTTGCTGGGTCAGCTAGTATACTATAAATAACAAACTCTTCGATTTCATTCATTACTAATATCTAAATATTTTAAGAAAGACATGCAATCACCATAATTTATTAGAAGGTCTGTGGAACTCGTTAACAGCGAGTAGGTAATATTTTTAGAAATTGTCCCTTAAAAGAGACCGGTTTTGTCAATAGTTCTTTCGAGAATTAGGTGAAGCCACACCTGAAACATGTATCACTTTTTGAGTCTTTGTGCACGAGATCTTGTGGTTAGAGACGTCACGGTCCATGGCACTGTACTAGTTATCTTACTTCATGGATAATAAATAAAATTATCAGAATATTTCTCGACTCCATTACTAGATTAGAGCCCGCTTTTGTTATGTTTGAAATCTCTCACTTAGATATGGATTTTGGAGCCACTATAAGTGTTGTTTTGTATATTGTTGTGTACGTTGTGCATTAAATATTTTACCAAAATATTGAAAAAGAATCGACGATGAAGCGATATTATAACTTACATAGTAGCAAGATTACAATTGGGTAGGTACCTACCTACATACTCTCAGGAATCAATTATTTCTTTGTATGATCAGGTTTATTTTTAAAGTATTTAAATTTTGTTATTATTAGTTATAAGTAGGTACTTGAAAACACATTTGTTCTCGAAATGCAACACCAGAGAACGCGAAAAACCTTAAACTTCTCGATTTTCATTACTATTCCAGAAACACGTCGTGATTTTCTTCTATGTCAAATGCTGGTGTCCTATGTAAATTAATTATAGAATGGAAAATCCAACATTATTCAAATTTTTTTTTAATTTTTGGACGAAATTTTTTGTTTATATTTTTTTATTATGTGGCATTAAAAATACATACAATTTTAATCACCAACCCCTATTTTTTTATAGCCATTTTAGTAATTTAATCATTTTTGTAAGGCAAAATAACGTTTGCTGGGTCAGCTAGTATACTATAAATAACAAACTCTTCGATTTCATTCATTACTAATATCTAAATATTTTAAGAAAGACATGCAATCACCATAATTTATTAGAAGGTCTGTGGAACTCGTTAACAGCGAGTAGGTAATATTTTTAGAAATTGTCCCTTAAAAGAGACCGGTTTTGTCAATAGTTCTTTCGAGAATTAGGTGAAGCCACACCTGAAACATGTATCACTTTTTGAGTCTTTGTGCACGAGATCTTGTGGTTAGAGACGTCACGGTCCATGGCACTGTACTAGTTATCTTACTTCATGGATAATAAATAAAATTATCAGAATATTTCTCGACTCCATTACTAGATTAGAGCCCGCTTTTGTTATGTTTGAAATCTCTCACTTAGATATGGATTTTGGAGCCACTATAAGTGTTGTTTTGTATATTGTTGTGTACGTTGTGCATTAAATATTTTACCAAAATATTGAAAAAGAATCGACGATGAAGCGATATTATAACTTACATAGTAGCAAGATTACAATTGGGTAGGTACCTACCTACATACTCTCAGGAATCAATTATTTCTTTGTATGATCAGGTTTATTTTTAAAGTATTTAAATTTTGTTATTATTAGTTATAAGTAGGTACTTGAAAACACATTTGTTCTCGAAATGCAACACCAGAGAACGCGAAAAACCTTAAACTTCTCGATTTTCATTACTATTCCAGAAACACGTCGTGATTTTCTTCTATGTCAAATGCTGGTGTCCTATGTAAATTAATTATAGAATGGAAAATCCAACATTATTCAAATATTTAACTTTAGTCTTGTCATATTTTCTCAAATATAAACAATAAAAAGTAGGTAAGTAGGTACTTATTGAATAACGTATTAGACAAATTAATTAAATCTGACAATTTATTAAGAATTTACATTATTGGTCAACAGATTTCATAATTATTATATAAATAACTAGAATGATAATGTCCCTAATTCTTGGAACATAAATAACCATCATTTATATGCCTCAGTATCTCAACTACTTGTGTGTTGAAGGAAAATTTACACGAATGTATCTATATAATATTGAAAGTACTAAAGTAATTACGGTACCCCTAATATCGTAAATGTAAAGTGAATGTTGTTTTGTTATAGGTAAGTAAGGTACGTTTCAGTATGGTAGGTAAGTAATAAAGGGGAAAGCAAATATAAAACTAAAACAGAACGAGGTGTTTAGTCCAGACGCTCTCCCCTGGGCACGGCGGGAATGCTCGCAGCTTCCTCGCAATTTCACAAAACACAATATACACCTACCATTGTCTATCCTTTATATAGGTATACGTACTACTCGTATCAAATACCAACTTAATTTGAACCACCCTTCCCCCCTCAAAGTATTCAAAGCGCGATCTCAGGCACCTATATTCAAATACCGACAAAGTTCAAACCGAACTGGACAGGTTGCGTTGGACGGAAATAACTAGACACCAGTGTAGCTAAATTAGAATATTCTCTAGGGACGGCTTCAGCTTCCGCTAATGCAACAGCAACTTATGTCGGGTTAAGACAAAGATTAACATTATTTTACATCAATTTATTTTAATCTATATTTAGATACTTGTAAAGGGAGAAAGCTATAACTGGCGATTGTCCAATTTCCAATTAGTGCGCAGGTACCTAAAAGCATTTAACGTAATATTAAAGATTAAAGATAGTATTTATTACTTAATGACGTATGAAGTAGCTCAAATCGAACGAGGTCATTACATTTAGTAAAGTAGGTATACGATAAATTGAATATAATAGATACAGAGGATTGTAAATCAAAGCATTCCGATAAGAAAATCCATTTGTAATGGCCATATGTAGCTCAGTTTTCCTTTAGTCTGATAGAGCTCTCAACCGTCCTTCACCGCTTTAAATGGAATACCAAAATATAGGAACACGTTAAATTTACACGGATCAATCTAAATTGGCTGCAGGCGTTCGTTCTACAGACAAACTGCGGGCGGTATTATGTAAGCACGCAATATCGATTTATTTTATTCGAAACTGCTGCAATTATGACATTAATACAGATCATAAGAGCCATTGATGCTCATATAGACGGATAGAATCGAATAACTTTATCGAGGTGCCGCGTGAACGAAAGCGGTTTAGGTGAATATTTTTTTTGTGTTATCTGGTAGATTTCGAGACAGGTAAAGGTGTGGGAAGATCGCTGAGTAAGACTGCCGTGTACGGCCGATCGAGCACGGATAAATTGAGCGGAGAAAGATACAGATAGCTCGGCGCGGGTTCCTTATCTACGCTGCAGCACATAGACTGTGAGGCGGACTGGTTATGTAGATTCTAAAGCTATAACTTGTACATTTAAAGCTGTGTACGTTTTAAATTGGATAGGTAATTATTTTTGTGGTTTAATTTGCGGCAGCGCGGCGATTACCATAGTGATTTTAAGTGTATGCAGCTATCTGCATGTCGGTTGTTTTTCTCTTATATATGTAATTTAATATCGCGCGCGAGAAACATAGCGGGCTAATGTGATCGAGAATGATAATTTATTCTCAGGTTATGTCGCAGATACCACGCGAAGATTTATACCCGCAACGTTGGCAGGCAATTTTACGTTATTTAGCATGAAAAAAATGTTGAAAAACACAATTGTATTCAATGTGAATTAGAGGTGAAAATAAACATGTAAGTGTATTGCATCAATGCATTGCATTGCAACCGTTATAAATTTTTCAATGCGACATTTTTCACGAGGCATTTACTGCCGACTTCTAAAGTCAAATGCGCTGTGAATAAAATATATTTCATAGTTATATAAGATGTGTACAGCACACTGTAAAGTTTTTTTATATATAACCGCTCACGAATGTTATTATAAGCCAAAATTTGGTAGTAATTGATAGCGGCCATTTTTTTATTCGATCAAGGCTAGAAGCGTGGATAAAAGTTCGATTTAAATTTATTTTTCAAAAGGGACATATTGCTTACACGATAAAGTTTTCAAAACAGAAGGTTAAAACCTGAGCTTAAAACGAACGACCAAAATAATAATAATAAAAACTTTATTTGTTTGCAACAACACACACACATAAAGCGAAAATATACAAAAAAATCGAAAATCAAAATGTGACACCTTATTTTTTCACCATGACACCTTTTCGCGCTAGGTATTGTTTGCAATAGATATTCAATGCAGTCTAAATTTAATGCCTTCTGCAAACAAGACAAAAATAAAATTCTACCCTTTAGACTATGGAACTCGTGAGCGTGAGTAATCGCTCATAACTGCATATAGGCAAGTACTTATCATATGCAAAAACTTCTTGATTTGGTTGAAACACGAAGTGACGTAGTCAAATTTGCACATTATATATCACCTACCTAATTTTCGCTACCAAAATATTCTTGGAAACCGAAGCGTGTCCAGCGGCTAATGCATGTGTCGCAGCCGCTTTAATATCAAACGTTATACAGCCCGTTTAACTCTCGTAGCTCCATAATTCAGTAGAGGTAGAGCTTGTGTGGCTAGACTACATAGGGTGATGAACCGAGAAACTGTTTAAATCACTCGTGGATGTTCCCGCCCGTCGTCGGCTTATTATAAAGGGTGCGCTTAGCAGAGCGGGGTATTAAGATATTTCACCTTTTCCGTAATGCACCAGGTAGACGCGGGGGTTAATTACAAAGTTTGGTTGAAGGTGATTTAAGGTAATGGTGCCCGGGAAGCAGCTTCTTTGAAAATTCTACATTTATACTGTAAACGTTATTTATAAGTAGTTTTGGATATTTTTTATCAAACAGAAACTTATTTTTGTTTTATAAGTATTACAGATAGGTATTAATTATTTCATTGAGAATAGGTATCTATTGTAATTTATGTTTTTTTATAACTATTGATGGCATTGCAAAATGGAAAACAAAAACACTTTAGTCGAAGGCGGACACGCCGTATATCAAAGTGTTAACCAAAAAAAACCGTTTTTTGATACATCCGTAGTAGATTCTATCAATATAAGTCTGTATAATCGAATGGAAATCGCTTATTATTGGTAGGTTATTTTTTTTATGATCAAGCTAAGTGGAATTATTGTCCCTCATCACTCTCACACACTACAATCCGCCGCGCCGATTTGTAATACGGCGTGTTATGCGAACCGCCTGCGACATATTACAACTTTCTCATCGACCGCTAAAGTTTAGCAAAATAGTGTGCTGTTGGTATTCGAATAGTCAAAAAATTTCAACTCAGTGTTCGGAAACACATAGAGCTGTTGGTCACAGCAATATTTAGAACTCGATAAAATGAACAATAGACATGCCTCACCTGTTATCAACCCTAGCCCTACGGTATCTACTATGATAAGATTACTCACCGAAAGTCCCTACCTACAGTGATTCGTCAGAACAGTTTTCAAAATTCGAGAAATAGTCTTTCCTTTAACCTACTATTTTTTATAATTGACAGAGAAGCTCTTGACCTTCCTACCCACTTTCTACCAATGTGCTAAACAGTAGGTAAGAAGTGATAAGTCCGAAGTTTGAAGTGAGTTTCACTCCAAATCACCAACCGTGCACCAACCGCTGAGAGACTGAACTATCTTATTATTCGGATCACAATTAATAAGTTAAGTCAAAATTTTGTAAAAATTTACCAAATTAATTATTTGAAAAGAAAAAGAATCCAATCCTTATCAAGTGCGGCTTCGGTTAATTTAATCTAGTAGGTGTAAATCGATACCTATATTTAAAAAAACGAAAAGTGCTAGATTTACTTTGATGTTTAGTGTTTAAGAAGCCAATCCTTATAATTTTACAACTACGATTACTTACATGGTATTATTAAGTTTAAGTCCATAAAGAACTGTCTATATTTCAGAATATATAATACACATAAAAAGATACTTACGAACAAAGAAGGGGCTTTATTTCCTCTGAACGTATAGAGAAATCTTGTATATACGATAGCAACCTTCATATAAAATATAATTCCCTCGTCTCATTATGTTCTTAAGCGAAATTGACTTCACAAGTACTTATTCATCGGCTTAAATATTGTTTACAACATTTTTACTGCCCTTCTAACTCTACAAAGTCTGTGTAATAAATAAACCATGTAATACAAAGGAGAATATTATCGAAACTTATCGAACGTTCTAAAAATATTTACAGGCGATATGAAACGGTTCGAATTTCGGCCTTATGTGATGGAAATAATGAAGACGTAAAATATGTTTGGGCTGATATGTATTGTGTATTGGTTGTAAATGGGGGTTGTATTGCTCAATGTTCTGAACATATTGTAACCTACAACATATTGCATATACTACCTACCTACGTAAACTGTTATTAAAAGTATATATAATTTTAAGATTACAAAAAGTACATTTCTTTCTTCTTGTCTACATCAAATAGGTAGTTTGATTAAATTTGTCAAATTACCTACGTGTTAATTCACTATCATATTTTAAGCTAGACAGATAAAGCACCACGTTTGCGTTAAGCAGGAGAGATAAAGCTCCATATTTGCGTTGGGGAAAAATAAACTTCAAAAAATATGAATTCGGCAAATGTAATACAGTTAATTAATATTTCAGAATTCTAAAACTTCTACTACTTTCTCAATTCTAATATCCTTCTTTACTGTTGTGGAATTCATTACCTCCTACAATATATTTATTTAAGTAAGTTTATATATTTATAAGTATAGGTACCTATTATTAATAATATTTATAAATTGGACATACCTATTAGATGGTACACCGATAACTTCCCTTATCAATTATAGTCTTTCCTGTCCATCCAAAGATTTTCTGGAAGAGACCGCTTATTTTAGCGATGATACCGCCCATAATTGTGTAAAAGTTTATGTGTTGTTATAATTGTGTACTTACATTTTAATGTGTTGTTAATTTTTAACTGTTCTTATTTTTTTACTGGTGTGCAATAAAGATCATTCTATTCTTTTCTACTATAAATTCGTTAAGTTTAATCCCAACATATGGTTACCCAGTGGCCAGTGGTGAGTAACACTGCCAATCCACCAAGCCGCTGAAATCGAATCCTGGCAGGGGCAAGTTTTTAAACGAAAAACACGAAAATTTATAGCGTCATAAATGCATACATTTATAAAACATAGTATATAATGCCTATTAATTAAGTTTACAAGTATATAGGTACGTTTCTTATAACTTTATTATTTATCAAGACATCCATGTATAACAAGAACTCATAAAGTAATCTACTATACCTACATATATACCTAATAGGTTCAAGTGTCAAGTATCTACGCGGTAACATACCAATTAAATTTAAAAACTCGTTTTGACTGTCTGCATGTTTTATTCTCTTAATTATTGTTATGAGATACCTAACCAAAATAAGTTCAGTTATGTGTCAACTTTTTAATGCCTTTTATCATTTCCAAGAATAAAATAAAGATAATATAGTCAAAAAGGAAATGGTGAATAATATAAATATTCACCTTTTCCTTTTTCACGTACTATTCTACGTACTTCATCTTAATATTTATTAATTTAGAACATAAATTTCACGATCGAGGTTCAACGAAAAAGAGGAAATATTATTGCAGAAACCAATGTTACTTCCTATTACAAAGTTCGTTTATAATTCTCTATTTGCCAAAGAAAACCGAGCTGTTACAAAATTGAGATTATATTTTATGCCCGGAAACTCCGCTACGATCTATTTACTTATTTTACGAAGTACGCGAATACTAAGTGCCTAATTTAGATTTTTCAACAAAAGCCAACGAGTATCCCGGTTCCATAGATCGATCCGGACCCCTCGGTTCCGGTCGCAGCTAAAACTCTGCCCGTTTTAAAAATCCCCGACCTAAAGCCGACCAATTTAGAAAGGTACCATTGCTCTTCTACTTTAATATCAGAAAACGACCGTGCATGGGTTTCAGTATCAAGCAGCAAGGGTCAACTTAAAATGGGTGCGTTATCAACAGCAGGTAGCTGAGAGCTAATTGTGTATTCTTTCCTCGCTTCCAGCGTCCTTAATCTGCCCTCCCAGTTCCACCCTTCTCATCCTCCGCACCCCAACTAAGCGGAAAGTTTTAAATACACGGCAATATTATGCAAATTTTAACGCTATCAATTTTTATTACGTGACTTACAGGCTTGTTTACGATAATAAATACAAACGGTACACTCCACTTACTCCAAAAAATTAAATGCTCCAAAAACTAGAGCGAACTAAAACCAAATTAACAGAGTTGATACATTTTACAACACCGTTTAACTTCACAAAGTGCCATCCTCCGAGATTATGCTCCATTCTTGTGCGCGTGAGATAACAGTAATTCGATGGTACACAAAATTAACAAGTAGAATGAGGACCCCAGAACTAGGTAGGTTAGTATAATTTGTTTCTGAAAGTATATTGAAGTGGAGCCCAGCATAATGCAGGACCCAATAAAGGGTTAGCGGCGAGAAGGAAATTGCTAGGGAAAAAATTTGCATTTTTATAGAAATTTCCACTCTCGGCCACAGGATGAAACTACTTTTCTAAATACGTTACCTTATGCGTATTTGTCGCGAGGCAGTGCTAGTGCCGCGTACGAAGTCGGTTTGTGAGTGAAAAAGTGCCGCTAGCGCGGGTAAAAAAACTTATCGATTTCATATTCATATTCTTTTAACACTCTCGCATCTCATTTTAACAACATACCAGTTTGCATTAGTATTTATAATAATGCTTGTGCCGTTGTAAAAAAACAACAGTTCGTATCTTATTTTAGGCAGTGAATTAAGATCATTTACCTCCTTCTTACAAAAATAGTTATCGATATCGATATTTATCTCGTACCACATCCCTTAGCAAGGACAGACAATTGCTACGGTAGTGTGTGTACATAGGTAGTTGACTTTAGGGAAGGGATCATAATAGGAAATTTTCTCCGCCGTCGTGTATGCGCTGACTATCCTATACCTACCCTTTTCACTTGTATTGTTTTTATTTTCCAACCCTAATGAAAGAACTTGCCTCGTCTGTATTACAATTTCAATATATTGGATTCTATAACCGTTTGCATTTGGTACTTCGTCCTTTTTCGGTTATTATGAGTGTAGGTGCTATTGAGTTTTATTTATAAAGTTATTCATTGCAGTGTAAATATCACCGGTTCCGAAACTATTCCTTTTCAGTAGGTATTAAATGTTTGGATGCAATGATTGAGAATGGGAGTGAGTTTTTTTACGTCTAATATTTACGTATCTCTACGCAGTTCCATTCTCATTTTTGACTCCGTTTCCATTTATAGTACACCGGTTTATGTTCAACAAAACTGGGGCAAGAAAAATAAACTGTTTTGTTCATCAGCTGTAAATGTCCCCACAAACGGACTATAAATTTCTGCTCTATTAAAATTTATTGCCCCCAAAACGTTTACTGTGACATTACGTAACTTGGTAACCCTTCTGTCATAAAACAATGCAGCGCTGTTGCTCCATGCAAAAAGATGATCTCGGAAACGTTTACACCTGGCCACAAGGTTCACAATCGCTCAGCAACAACCATTGTGATTTTATGATACAGAGGGCAGTGTTTTACGATCTCTTATCGAATCGAAAATTTTCTTCTGAACAAACAAACGTTTGAGTTCCATAAAGAATTAATTTGTATACCAACAAACGATTGAATGGAACAACTTATCAATGTGCTACATCTCGCGAAATTATCTGGTTTGTTTAAAGCATTTGATGAAATTGTCACCACTTTATCATATTGCTATATAGCCAATATGATTTATCGTTTATACATATATAAAACAGCACAATGTTTAAATGTATTATATAGCTTTCAGAATATCGAAGTAATGAACATATCTATTAATGTATTGCTTTATATTACAGCTATAAATAGTTGCTTATGAAAACGACTTTTGCTTTGTCACGCACAAAGCATTTTCTCTCTCCCGACTACAAATAATATAGGCTACCGAACTCAATGCGAGACTGCATTATTACTTTTTTCCCGGGTAAAGTTATGCACGGGCCGCCAAGTAATATTAAAATTAGCTTATAAACAAGAATGATTATAGCGACAGATCCATTACAGCCTAGTGATATATAAAAAGAAACCAGTTAAGATGGTCATTGCAATCATAGTGAGTACAATCAATTGCCGCAAAGTTCCCGACGCTCGGTACATACATTTCTTTTTATTCGAGATAAAGCAAACTCCGCTCTGTGAAGATAAAGAGGCGAAATCGACCGCAACTATATAAAGGTTTGCGGCGATAAAAATACCATGTTTATTTGCACGTCCTACATCAGTTCGCGCCATGTGGAAAACGGTTTTACGAACTCCGCCAACTGAATTGAAAAATATATCTAAAGGTGATGCCTGTACGTTTCAAATTCTAACGTGAAGTGGATTAAATAAAGTTGTTTTTAAATTTCCTTCTAGTTCAACTTACATTCCCCTGTATCAGTAAATTCGGATCCCTATCTTGAGCAATTTTTCCTCCTAAAACGTGATTTAAAAAGGCTGCTGTAGTGTGAAACTGGCCCAATACTAATACTTTTTATTCTGTACAAAGAGGTATTACGTAAAACCTGAAGTTGAAAGGATGAGACAATTAAGTAATACAAATCTGATCACTTTCGTAAATGAAAATCCCCGGTTGACGCTTACAGTCACGAAGAAAGATATTTATTTCTGAATCAATCTTTAGCTTACGTTTCTTAATGGCTTTTATTTTCGTAACGTCTCTAAGCTCCTGCATAAATAAACATTTATTTTTGAACGGTGAAACTGAAAATCATGATACGTGAAACATTTTGCAAGAGTTCGAAGCACCTATATATTTTTCTCTGCTTTCCATAAAAATGTGCAATGTAACCTTCATAAACTGATTCGGTTTACTATTTCGAATGCGCTTTATAGTAGACATTTAGTTTTTCTATATCCATACCTTTCTTTGTATTCAATTTTGCAGCAGTTAGAGAGAGATAAATCTATATCGTAATATTAGGGTTCGCTATCATAACGTATTTTAGAGATACTATGGCAGAAGTCACGGAGCTTGATATTTTCTATTAATTGACATTTTTAGTGCTTTATGTCGATGCCATTCAACTGTTTTAATGCATTTTCGTTACCGTATTGTCGTGTCTCGGTATCGCGTGGCAATGTTTTGATACTTTTATGTTTAAGCATAGTTACCGAGTATTGAATGTCCAATAAGTACACGAAACTACATATTACGTGTCCAATATCTTCAGCCATGTTATTGGCCTTGTCATCGGATCATCCTTAGTTCGCATTGATTGTCGGGACGTAGTCTCATTTATTTTTATTTAGCAAATAAAAGCAATTCAAACGCACATAAAGGACCATTCGATTGGATTCGAAATGTATGCTAATGCTACCGCCGAGTAGGTATAATTGACGAAACTTCCTCTTACGGGGCCATTCGATCATATAGATAGACGTTAAGCGCGTCAGTTGCGAGAGGGGCTCATAACAAATTCCGATAAAGAACGCCATGAAAAATTCAATAGGTCGACGGCCAAGACTCAAGAACGAAAGTGAAAAAAAAACGAAAACAATAACGCAGATTTAATCAGTATTCAGTGTGCGACGTTTCTGTCCACAGCTGGGGTATTTGGCAAGCGGACAAATTCAGCCAAACACACCCGAGGATTGTGCCGGCGACACTACAGCGACCCGACAAAAACGCGCGTTGACACCAAACAAAATTTATCTGGTAGTTAAGGAAAGAATTAAGACAAGGAATCAAATACGTCTGTTGAAAATAAAGACGATTTATCACTGTTTACAATGTGGTGTTCGATTTATGAGAGCTCAATTCATTAGACGCAATAGCGAATCCGGCAATTTTGATGCTATTATACCAATAGTGTGGTTAAATTAAATGTGAATGTGACACTGACTGCATCTTACGACTAAATGAAGATCATTGTGTTTAAATAAAGATCGTTGAGACTTGTTATATACTTGAAAAGTGTACTTCAATTCTCATGAGATTCAACTAATCATGACGAAGTGTCCGCTGCCTCTAACATCATAAATAAATTCATTATATTCTGTACAAGTGGCAACTCGGTCAAATACCTGTTTTAAATCAAACTCAATGAATACAGGAACAATTTGTTCGCCCAAAATCGTTTCTTTGTTGAAGCTAATAAATTATTTAGTTCGTATACAGTAGCTTCATGAATTTATACTCGGCAGAATTTTTGGGAACTAGCAAAAGGAATTTTAAATGCAATTTTGAGGCCATAATAAGAGTCACCATGCGATTATTGAAATTTGATTATTTTTTCTAAGGAATAATTTTTTTTTGGTTTACTAACATTTATGTGGTTCAGTGCAGATGAAATTCGCAATAGAGAATAATTTATTTAAGTCGGTCCCAGTGCAGCTTCAGAAAACAAAGATGGTATTACATTTAAAATTCAATGTAGATTCGCAAGTACGAGCGCATTCAATTACGGACAAGGAGTACGCTAACGTATTACGTTTTAACATATATTTTCTTAAAATGGCGTTCTTGGGTCTCCTGCCTAAGATTTACATAATATATTATCATGCGTATATGATATACGTCCATAATGACGCCCATAATCCTTAATGATGGTATCTACTTATAGGTATTAAAAAATAAAAATAATTGTAATCAGTTATTGAGTATTGCTATCTACTTACATTACATTATTGAGTCCAGAATAATAATTATTTACTTGTTAATGGAATTAAAATTAGTATTATCTTATTACAGCAGCAGCTGTTATGTAGTTATTAAGCAACAAAATTTATTGGAAACGAAGATTACTTCTAGATAGAGTGAAATTCCACATATTTTTAAGGTAACTGTAATATGAAATTATTAGCCTCATTTCTATTCGTATATTAATTAATAAGAAAGTAATATGGGCTAGATTTTTCAGTCTGATTTACCAAATAACGGAATGGAATTAAGGCCGCGTGGAAATAGAATTTTCCATTTTTACTTCCATCTTCGTTGAAATTGTATACGTGATCGTTTTACGAAATAATATCTGTAGGTCTCTTAAAGTAAATGACGTTGTATGACCGTATGTCCTACATACGAAGGTCAGTGACCTCACAAGGACGGAATTCGTCATCCACTAGTTCAAGGTTAGCTTCATGTGTCACATCACAGATCTGCATCTGCTATCGTCTACACTGATATTACGTGACCGCAATGCCTCAAGATTTTCAACCTTATATCTCTGTGATAAGTAAGTATGTAAAAATAGTAAGTGCAACGACCTCTAACCACGGGATGACCGTTTTCTTGGCTCTAACGTTTCAAGATGTTACTTTCATTTGTAGAGTTTGATATGTTGATGTGATTATGGCGTAGGTAATACATAATTCTCAACAAATGGATGTATCTACATAAAACAGCTATTATTTTAACAAAAATATTCAAGTAGGTATATGATACTTTAGCATATTATGAACAATCTAATTTATTGTATATATTTGTACTAAGTATTGTGTATGTAAGTAATGTGTGTGTGATGCATTGGTATCACACACACAATACACATACTAACACCGACACCTCAACAGTTTTGCCTAATATTTTTTTTTTGAGTGAAGTATAATTATCTTGTTTAGCTTGGATTTTTGTTTAAATTAGATTAACATTAGAATAACGAGTGTGTTGTATAAAAATTTTAATATGTCAAACTTTATAATAGGCTATTCACGTTGGTACTTATAAGTTTGTATTTTGTAGATTTAAAATGCTGTAAAGTTTGCAATAAATCTTTAAATAAATAAATAAGTACCTATTTACAATTTCCAAATTTAATGAGGGCCTTTAGATTATTAAGAGCTATAAACAGTATCATCATTATCTTTATTTAAGTTAGCGCACGCGTAGGCTTGAATTCTAATGTAAATCGCAAATAAAACCTATAAACTTAATTCTATGTGTGTCTCTACTTAGCTCAGTTCCGTTTCGGCATTTCCGTGTTCAAGCAATGTCGGATGGGTGGAGCTATTATGGAGTAACCTTTTCCTGTTTGCTAATAGCTAGAATAGGTATATAAAAAAATACAATTTCAATAAAAAAAAGATTTTCTAAAAATCTTAGTTTTTTTTATCGAAAACATGCCGATTTTTAGCATTGAAAATCGTATATTTTACTTATAAAGCCTTAAATTACTATGGAATACGTATGTAGGTATGTATCGTATAGGTGAGTGTTATTTGTCATAAGTTTTTGTATAACACTGTCATTTCTATACAATATTTTTTTCTTGAACGAAACCTATAACGGTGACTATTGACAGCTGGACAACGTTCCTTTTTGGGGCATTAAACACCTTATCAAGATCTTATTTACAATAAATTTTATATATACGTCCCTTTGAATGTACCTAGATTTGTCGTTGATAATGATTGATAATATTTGGTAAGGAAATAAATCGATAGACATTTACATCTTTGTTCAAATAATATTCGAATGAATCATACTTAGTACGTTTTTAATATCGACGAAAAACTAATAAGACAGCATTGCTCAACGAAAAAAAGAAAATATAATAATTAATCGATTAAATCTAATTCGTTATGGACGTCTAATGACATCATAAGTAGCGGTCGAAGTTAAGTAAAGGTTCTCATTGGTAGAGCTCGAGACACCATAATCATAAATTGGCGATTTCGAATATGAACACACATGATATACCGTGGCCTAATCGTTGAAAGAATCACATAAATATCGTAAACAAAGGACGACCTCGATTTCTGTACTATCGCTTCGATACCATATTTTACAATAATAAATTAATCAAGAAAAAAAAAACGTTAAAAAAGTATGAAATTGAAGGCGGCTCTACAAAGATACAGTTGTTAAACGTGGTCAGGTGGTCTTAATTATTTCTGATAAATATATATGATAGTACTTCATTAAGGCACTCGGGGTAATTTTGGTGGTGATAAATAATTTTCAGAGACGCGTTTGTAATGAGTGTGAGAGAAGGAATTATGTTAGGGCGTTTGAGGCATAATCTGCATTCGTGATGTAGATAAGATGGGGTATATGTGTGTAATGGCATGCCTTTGCGGGTAGAATTGCCATAGATTAAGAATTAACGGCGCAGATAGGTGTCGTTATGAGATTCAGAAGGTTTCATCTCTCTAACGTTAAGGTAGCATATTTTGGCACTTGGAATTTTATGTCTGGAAAAATTTAGAGATTTGAATTACTTTTGGTATTTTATAATTGATTTTAGGTTTCAATAAAACAGACCTATAGCCTCAGATATAGGTAACCATTAAATAATGAGTCAAAACAAATTTGACTCATTATTTTATGTTACCTTATTTTTTTTATTGCAAATTAAATGTTTATTAAGGAAATAGCAACGTGTGGTCATGTCAGCTAGTTAAGTCAATTATTTTAGAAAAAATGTAGCTTCTTTTTGACTTAAATTATGAATTAAAAATAAAGATATTAATAACTCACTAAAGCTAGATTTTAAGACAAGCATTTTCAAACAAAGCGCTCACACAACAGCTAAGTTAAAGGTACCAGATATTTGTATTCTTTACGACCATGTTGTCATCTTTCGAATAAGCTACGACCATTTTGTAAATGGTGCCTTGTAACGATTTTACAGTTGGCACGAAGGTTGCAACCTGCAAGGCCGCTAGTTGTATTACAAGGTCCACGATTAGGATTTGCAAAAAGGTTTCAATAGTTATTTTATTTTATTTTCTTTATTAGGGACAATAAACAGTTACACAATATGTATTTGCTAAAAACTTATAAGTAACAATAAATAATCATTGTGAAACCCACTACATTACCCACAAGTTATTTATGGAAGTGTTACAAAGTATACGTAAATATAATTAAATTAAAAAATATCCAATGGTACCTTTTTGGTAATGATTTCAACTTATCATCCTCTGTACTATATAGGTAGCCTACATTCCTAAGCATTTGAAACAATACAGGTACTTACATTTTTTATGACACACATGACAAAGTGGCATTTTCCACACACTCCTAGTAAGGGGATGACATAAATTTTTGTAGAAAAAACTAGAAAACTACAAAAAAGTTAAGATTTCTAGTTTTAAAAACATTTATGCGTTTGTAAACGCAAAAACTATTCTATAACAAAATTTTGTACTTACCTAGGCGGCTCTAGTTAACAAATGCACTTACTATTCCCCAAAATTTTCCTCATCAATTTACTTTTTTTAAGTTGTGCTATTTTTCACCGATTGCTTAGGTATACTTTTGTACTTACAAGGATTATTTTGCAAAAATAATATTTTTGCGAAAATGTCTGTACTCTAACAAAAACTTGTATAAAACTGGTTGATGTACTTAGGTACAAAGTTGTATTCCATTCTTTTTATTCTAAATAGCTTGCAACAGATGCAGTGACAAACTGGCCAAACTGGCAAAAAAAGAATTTTGTTTATTACTTTTTTCTGTACTTATATTAATATTTTCATCGTATTTTTCAGAAGAATTACATATTTACATTTACAGGCAGCTATGATATCAGTAGGTAGGTTACCAAGAGGGGAGTAAGGGAGTCTATTAACATTTTAATAAACCGACTCGAAAATATGACGCTAAGGGTGAGTGAATTATTTTTAAGTAGGTACGTGCTTACCTATGCAAGCAATTTTTACTATCACAATGTCCAAAAACAGCATTACATATAGGTATTTAACCTTGGAAAGGTGTACTAGCTTAATTCCCAATAAATTCAATAAAAAAAGTTTTATGTTAATGAGCTAACACATTAATAATTATTTTGTTATCACCTCTAAACTAAGCTAATGCGCTTCAAGTTTCCAGGAGTGGGTTCATTTTAGTAGCCTAACAGTAGTTAATTATTCAGTATTTTTAAAATTTGTTTACAAGTGTGCAGCTTCTGTTCTACAAATACCTACCTAATTAGGTATCTGTAACATACTAAATAAAAATGTCAGCTAGATATTTGTATTTAAGATAGGAGATATAAGTACTCGGTTGTTAGCTAATGTAGGTAAATAAGTACCAATAGGTATCTACTTTTATTGTTAACCTCAAGTAGAGGTTTGTCTGTATAAAATTAAACCTGTCGAGGGGCGCTTCAGACGGATATTTCATTTTCAAAAGGGGTAAATTTGATAGGGTAAGATGAAAATAAAGGATAAAACTTGAACCATTACATTTAATTACTAAGTTTGTAAACGATTTCCAAATGCAAAATAGTTCTTTAAGGTAGGTAGTAGGTATCTATCCCAATAGATTTTAAATTTTGAATTTTATAAGTAGAGTACGTCAGTAAGAACTTTCAAAGGCTGCCTGGAAGAGATCGCCCCTAGCGATAAGGCCGTCCGTTGTGCATTGTGCGTAGGTACTGTAAATATTTATATGTACCTACTGTAATTTATTTATATTTATGTCGATCTGTAATAAAGATTATTTCTATTCTATTCTATTCTACTTACCTATAACTTAAGCGCTAATCTTTAACCCAGCCAAAATTTGTACCGAAAAATACAGTTTCAAAATAAATTTATGTAGGTAGATACCCACAGAACTCAGAAAGAGGTGGTACATAAGTAATTATGTCTTTTAAGTTTAATTTATATAACGATAGGTACCTAAATTGTTACAAAATTGCATTCTAATGGATTGAATAATTCTAAAAATGGACAATAAAAAGAAACTACTTAGCTTTCTGTGAGCTTTCTCAATGATTTAAAATACATTGTCTAACTTCATAATCAAATGCGAATACTTACTTGTTTCCAAAATAAATAAATGAATAAAATCATAAATCTAAATAGATCGGTACTTGAAGCATTTGATAATGCTTCAAGCTCCTACCCGAAATTCTTCCAAACGACAAAAATCAGCAGCCAATTAAAATCTTTCAACCCATTACGGCTCCACTTTCGAGTTAAAACGCTCCCTTTGCGATTAGGGTGCATCCTAAAAGCTTCCAAAATGATAATTCGTAGCGCAAGAATGCGGACCGACTAGCATAGGCGCGATCTGAGTTGCAAAAATACATTTTACGCAGGTTCAATCAGTACTACGAAGAAAATAAAGTTTAGTTTTAAACGATGCTTAACTAAATAACTTTGTAATGCAGTAGGAATGGTTGAGTGTCATGGCGCCTCTGACGTCATTCAGCCAATGAGCGCCGAGCGACTACAGCGCCACAAGATGGCTGCCACTCTACACACTCCGTCGCTTTTGTTGTGTTTAGGCCTAAATGCTAGATATTTCAGCGCACTCAGCGAGTTTTCAATGAAAAATGTTATTTAAAATGAGAAAAACATATTAAATTTGCTCAGAAATTTAGTATTGATGTTCTACGTTCCAAGTTATGTGTACAAAAGTTATGAATACTACGATTGTTTTGTCAGGTAAGTGATTTTAATTATGTTTGGTAGTTATAAATAACATAAATCTAATTAAAAGTTTTTCTTTACGTAATTGTAACATTTAATTTTTGTGTTTACCAATTCTATTATTTTTTGTAAAGCTTACAACGTAATTTTAGGTAAAGTGAATATTTACAGTTGAAACTTTCTTATTAGAAAATATAAATAGACTATATTGCCATCAATTAATCAATATTGTTAATATTTAATTCTGATAATAACAGTTAACTTCTTATATAATTCAGTATAAGTAGATACTGTAGATATGTATTCTTATAATTCAGTATAGGTAAATAAATAATAAGGGTATCTTTACCTTTTTTTTCGCTGGAGAACCATACCTATACCTACCTAAAGCTTTTGTGTCAGATAATGAGCAAATAAAACTATCTCTACATATAAACCGTAAGTGTATAATTTTTCCGACTTATTTAACCTAAAGTTAGTTTCATATAGGTAAATAAATACCTAAGTATCTAGGATATTCTTAGATAGTAATTTGTCAGATTGATTTTCATTGTTATTGTTTTTCAACATTAGTGTAAACAGCATTGTTGTGACAGATAATACCACTCTTTGGTTGAGAGTCCCGAGCGAGGCTCGCTTTTACTTTGGTCTTATCATCACCATATTAACAGGTGATAAGTTGAGATGAAGGTAAAAGCCCAGAAAAAGTTCCCATTAACACAATAAAAATCAAATACAATTTTAGTGACTAACTTTACTTAAGTTTCTCTACATTAAGACAATTCTAAAAACATATCCCGTTGATGCATCAATCTGGTCGAGCCCCAATCACAAGTCTGACTCATAATATCTCTGTTGCACATTCGGCAACTAAGTGAAACTTTTGTTGCTTGTAAACGTCTACTTGTGCTATAAAAGTCACCGTTAACGCTTTGAATTTTTTCCACGTTCCAATAAATTATATGTTAAAGAGATGCGACGTGTTAACTCATATTATGCCCAGTCTGCGCTGGCACCCTGGTCCTTTGAAGTTCTTATTCACTTGCGCTCCTCGGTTGTAAATCGCCGCAATGTAATAGCCCCCACGGCGGTTGTAATTCTGCCAGAATTGAATTACGCATGACCGTCGATATCCTTAATTTATATATACGAAGTTTTAACGTATTAAAATTTCAATATTTATGTATTTCCCACGTGGAGATCGACACATCCCTACCTACAGTATTTTGTCGCGATAAACTTTCGGTATTTTTAATATTGATAAAACCGGCCTAGGTATATTTTATAATGGAGAATGCGGCCGTTAATTCTTTATATCAAATGTTATAACTCATTTCATTATTGTCTATGTTTGTTATTATAAACAATTCCTACATTACTATAACAGTAATCTGCTTTATTTATGTTATACTTAATAACTTTGTGAGCATGATATATAATTAATAATTAATGCAATAACACAATGGTATGTTTGCATAATAATATCTAGTAAAAGGTAAATGTTGGCCTTAAAATATTCGTGAAAGTATAGGGCAAGTTTGAATGTTGAGAAAACATGGAAAAATTGCAAGGAAAATAGTAAAAGCAACATTTTTACTTTCCCATTTAAACTGTTCTCGTACCTATCAAACTTTTAATGTTCTTTTCTTCATTCAGATACTAAATTCAATCAAATGTCATCATTTAGTCACAAATTTAGTCCGCGAGAACTTATGTTTTTGCTAAATTCCTCTATTAACCGCTTATCGTTTATTTCATGTACCGATTTTAATGAAATTTTGTAAATGAATTTTGCTTGGTCCAACTTAGACTAGCTTGATTAGTAACTAGAGCTTTTATCTTGATTAGTAGTTCTCACCTTTTGTGCAAATTTACCACAATAACGTGTGGCAAGCCGGCTCGTACCTAATAATAATAATAAGGAAAAATCCTAGAGCGGGAATCGATATCGCAATCCTTACTCTTATTTGAAGCCAGTTAAATACTGCAAGCTTTTTTGTATTTCTTTCCACACAATTCTTTAACTAGAAAACTCCTGAGCTCGGGTTTAATTCTGCGAATCGTTTTCCACGAGAAAATGAGTTTAATTTAGTTTCGATCTGTCTGGTACTGAAACACTGTCTATACTTAGGTATCTACTATCTATTGAGATATAAACTTGCGAGACGAAAAATATTAGTAACTCACCGTGGAATTGCTGGGTTCATAGTTTTACCTACAGAGAAGAGAGCCAGGACCAGTACCTGGTACTTGAGACCCAAGTGTTCTGCTTAAGGGGCTTTTTTATAATGCATTAAATCTCATCTCCACCAAGTGGTTTCTCTCTCTGCCCTGCCGTATTTGATAAGACTTCACAGGAGTTAACTTATCGAGAAGAGAACTTATGGACGTTCTAGACAATCCCAGATCTTTTAATTATTTAAAAAAGATGCACAGACAGATTACTATAAAAGCAATATTAAAAACGAATGATAAAATCAAATTGTTCCAGATCATAATCCTAATTTAGTGTACACATATGCACAATAAGACTTATGCTAGACTAGGCTTTATAAAGTGGAAACAATGAATGGAACAAAAAACTACAAATTACATATTACAATTAAAATAGAAGAAAATTAAATAACATTACACAATACAAATATGTATTTTTATACTATTCAATTAAGAAAATATAAACCCAAAAGACAATTAAATGAGATTTGTCTAAATGGGGGCAGGGTAAGTTCTTTTCTTCGGGTCTTTCTTCCTAGTCTGATGTTACCCTTTATTAATTGGGAAAATTGTAGGTACTTGAATATGTAAATAATGTATACAGGATACAAATAATGTGTACATTCCTACCTACATATTCTTTAGTATCAGTTTTTTTTTATGAATATGTAGGTTTGTTTGTTATGTGAGTATTAATTTAATCCATGTGATGCCGGCATAGTAGAATAGCGTCACCCCATATCCTCCAATGGGTGTCGTAGAAGGCGACTAATGGACCAGCAAAGGAGTATTGATCACCTTATACTCCGTTCACCACTCCGCATTGGGTAAGCGTGGTGGACTACTGCCTAAACCTCCTTCGATGAGAAGGAGAGGCCTTGAGTTTCAATAGTGGGTCGAATTATAACGGCTGTTATGATAAATATGATAGATTTAATCCATGGATTCGTTTACATTTATTAATTAAGTGTCCCCATTTTAAAATTTAACAAAATTTGGTTTGGAACTAAATTTGTATGTAGACTCTAGGTATATATTGCAATGAAAGGAAATTCCCTAATTACTGTATTTAGGTATAGCTTACTGATTCTTTGGTTATGGCTTTCATTTTTATATACAAATATATAATAAGTATAAGAAAAGTTTTTAAGTGGTCGTGACTCTTGATTATCTAAGTAATAACAAAAGAGGAGAGAAATATTTTGGTCACTTTTCTATGCAATATTAAGCTGAATAGCTTTTTTATTTGATTTATCGGAATTGTGTATGATTTATCACTTTCCAAAATTAAAGTAGATATTTCTTAAAAATACTCTCTATCTCCCGTTAAGCTACGAGTAGGTATTTTAGTAAAATATCCACTTTTCGTGACAGCTATCCAATAAGTATGATTTCATAACAATTGATCAATAATACAACTGTAATGGTAATGGTATATAGATATAGAAAAAATAATAAAATATTAAAAAATATATATTTTTTAAAATCTTCAGTTGACATTTTTTATTCACTGCTTAGCTATATTTTGCTTATTATTCGGTGAACCATAATGCGCGGTATAAATAATATTTAATATATTAGTTAGGTACTAATGAAATAGGTAACCTGAAAATGTGTTTTTGTTGTATAATGACGCTACTTTTATGAAACCAAGCTATGATTACTATATTTATATCTATTATGGCCCAAGCAATGAGGACCAGCGAAAAACACAAATAAAGAACAATAAAACCAACATATCAGTGACAAGTCGTTACGGTTCATTAGCTCCTGAAGGGATGACGTCGACAGACAATGGAAGTGGGCGGTGGTTCTGCACATTACCCTCCAGAACGAGCAATGTCAGAATTCATTTACATCGGAAGTCGTTTTTATAAGAACTTATGATCGGTAAAATATGGAAGAACATTGAATTAATGACATTAGGCACTTTATATACGTCACCATTGTTGCTGATTCGGCAAATACGAATTCGCTACTAGCTCTCAACGGAACGTTTCCCTAAAGACAATATTTTATGTATTTTATAGACGAAGAAAATGAAAATATTAATATAATTTTTGGCAAATTATGAGTTGAGGGGACTGCCTGCAATTGTTATTAATTTGATTATATCTAAAAGAAAAGCTTTACAGTCGCATAAACGTAAAGGTATAAAATTATTAGTATTTAATTTAAAAAATAAACCTAACAATGGAATATTGTGTTAAACAAATTTGCTTTACGCGGAAATTGCGGCAATTTTATATTGTTAGTTTTTTCGACTAGGCTTTAATATGGATCATCTAAACAAGTTATTGATTTAAACTGTGACATAAAAGATGCATTATCCCTGGACGATTATTAATATCCAGACACAATTGATTTTAATTGTGTTCTCGCGCTCCTGAGCGCGAACGGGGCTTAACGAGTTAATACGTGTTGGTATTCAAATGTTATGTCAATCCCACTATCGTAAGATCGTAAGTTTAGTATCCATAGCAACGCTCACAATTTCTTTCTCTTTTCAAATATCATTTTGACTTTTAGTAACAGTGCGAGAATCACAATTTCAACTTCAAATTTCATCTTATTTCGGAACAACATAAATATTTCACTTTAACTTTTTCTTTTCTTCGTGCAATTACAACAGTGAAGCAATTATTTAATTTAGACAATTACCTGAGGCGTTCTTCTCGAGCTACAAAAACACGTAAATAACCGAATGCCCACACATTGTTGTGAAGCTGGTTCGTAGAGTATCGAGAAAATTACAAAATATTCACGTCACTAACTCACAATTTGCAGTGTTGTCCTACCTTGCACCCTAGCTACTCACACCATCATACAACCATTATTGCTATTAGGAGTCACGGCTAACAGATAAATCATCACTTTTTGCCGGGGGTATGGTACCACCCCATTTTTTCTATTGTCAACCCCACCCCTAGGCGAATCGGGAAGTTAGTTCTGCATTCTGTGACCGAACATCAAGATATCGGGTGTGGATGTGTAAATTTTAATTCGTAAAACTCCGACTTTTAAAAATGTAAAAGACTCTGGATTTGGAAGAACTTTAAAAATGGAACTGTTAAGTTTAAATAGTACCTACCTATTTACCTTTCTCACGAAGACTTTGTTAAGTAGATATATATTTTATTTTTATATACATACATTTACAAAGAAGTACAGAAAATTACGCCCATAATCCCAAAAGGGATTGAGTAGAGTTTTTTGTAGATAACATTTGGTTACATAAAGCCACATCAAAATAGTGATAGGTTAACAAACATTTAGGACAGATGTTACACTCCAAATCATCTCAGCAGGCCGGGCATATTTTAGTTTTACTCAAAAAAATACTTAATGTTAATTTTATTTTTTACTTAACATTTTGCACGTGAAATCGTTCTTAACTACACAATACTCATTAGTCCCAAGAATATGAGCATCCATGGTCGGGTACAAATTAACTGCAGGTAAAATAAATTTGTATGTGCAGCATTTTCTTGCCCAACCTCATACTCGAAAGCCTTAACAAAGATAAACAAAAAAGGATTTTCTGTAATGCGTCTGTAAAGGAATAAACGTGTATTCCAGCATTTCTACTTAAACTACAGGCGGGGGGAAAATGTTGAAAATGATTGTTCCAAGGAGGTTTACCTAAACTAAACCATTTTGGATCTAGAATGTTCGTCTGCAATTCTAGCTTTGTAGTGAGATCACTGAGTTTGATTGCCTACCTTTAAATATTTACACACTCTGTATTTAATCGTTGGTCATTAAAAGCTTTACCCCAAAAGTAATACTTCACGTAAACTTCAAGTCTTCTTTATATGTTGTTATTCATTTATTGAACAAAATTTTTAAACTAAATCTAGATGTGAGTAGGACCTTTAAAATGTCCTATATTAAGTATAAAATGTCATGTAAAAGTACCCGGTATAATGTCTAGCAGTAACTTAAAGTTGCATCTAGTTCAGTCACTTCTCCGCCGCATTTTCTGTTTGCCGCAGGCTCATATAAACTCGAACATTATGGTCGCCTTTTTTTAAAATGAAACTCGTTTTGTACGCTCTGGAAAAGGCAATTTCGTGCTGCCTAAATAATGCCGGGAAAATATTGTGTTTGTACAGCCCTAAGAAGGAAAATTGGTGCAGCTATCGCGGGGAAATTTAAAAAAAATCTTTTCACGTATTCCTACTAAATAAATATTTAAGCAATGCCTCCCGAGGTGGCCTACTTTCAAAAGCTTTTCAAACTTAGATTTTTAATGAAGATGTTCGATTTGCCGCAAACAACTACGTAATTAGGTATAAGTATTAAATACATTAGGATAGGCGCTCATTATGCTGTTATTACTTTCGTATCTTAGTAAGTATTTATACGAAGGCAGTACCGCGTTATGGCATTAAGAAGTTGATTTATGAAAAAGCCAAGGGAGTCGCTTCAAAATGTTAATATCCGAGAAAACAGGAACAGGTGGCGCAGCCCACGTCACCGTTTTAATATTGACTTTTTTATCAGAGACCACACACAGTACGGTCGTGAAACACCAAATTATTGGTTATCTATACGTGACGGTGGCGGTCCTAAGTAAACTATCGAAAAACATTACGGGGTGCAAATAACTATGATGGCGTATGTAATGAAAGTCTTGCATCGGGATTAGAAGTGGTGGCATGGCGGCGCGCGCCGGGCGCGAGGGCGCCAATCGATGTCAGGCCGGGACGCTCGCCCCGACGCCTAGACCGGCAGACGCCCGGCCACGGCGAACAGGCTCACACGCTCCTCGCGCTCTTCACCCGACGTGTTTACCTATCGGACACTCGAACAGCTGACCGGTAAGTCACGTGCTTCCCTCAATCCAACTCGTAATCAATAAGCCCGGTGTATGCAACTCCGTCGCGTCGTAAATTACGAAAATAATGCACCCTCGCCTTTCATGTCTTTCTATTCATTCGAACTGGAATTCTTTAGTTATCTTTACGAGTGGTCCGAAGCTTTTGTAATTTATCCTTTATTTGCGACAAAGGCCTGTGCACAAAAGCCTCTGCAGGCGATTGTCGTTCGAGTCGTGTTAGTAAAAAATATAAACTCGCCTCGCTACCGGTCCGAAGTTTTGCAAAATGATTTTTGCAAACCAATCGTGTGTTTTTGCGACATTTCGCGGATTCTCATTGGCTCAAGGGAACAATAGATAGTTGAAGTCTAACTGAGCGTTTGCATTTTTAAAGACTATTTTCTTTGGTAGCATTTACCTACTGTGGTATATAATTTGCTATGTCGAAGCCGAGCTGCTCCGATAGTGGAACTTATGTGCTATCAGTGTTACCCTTTTCGACTTGAAGACCCTTGCGTGTTATAAATCGGTTGTTTTATTTTATAGGTGGTGTTCCCGGAGGAGCGCCGGGTGCTCGGGTCTGGCGTAACGGCGGTCGGTGAGCTTTTAAGATATTGAGCCCACTCTATGTGGTGTGAATTTGGGAATTTTAAATCACGCACATTTTTACCTTGTCGTATTTTGTCTATATTCTTATTCAGTATAAAATGTTACACCCAAAATACATTGACTAAAATTCCATATAAAAAGAACAATGTCAGTAATAGTTTTAAAATAATAATGTTAACTTGATGTCTTCGGTGTTACAGGTACACAGCATAGAAGAGAAGATAACGCGTCGCCTTTTGTACGTATACTGAATGTATCCTGAGTGCCTCATTCTTTCCGGTATACCTTCAGTATACGTAACAAAAGATGACACTTTTCGACGGACGACGATGCTGCTAGAAGATTCTTTTTGTCATCTTTCTTCTTTTTTCTTGTTGTCTGGTGTGTTTCTTCTGATGTCTCTTGTATGTATTGTATATCCTATTGTATTTTTCTTGTGTAAAATTGTACTGTTGACTATAAGATTGATGAAATTAAAATTGGTCGAAAATAATATACATCTCTGGCTTAGATAAATTTTGATTTAATTCATTGTCACCACTATGAACTAAATTGTCGAACTTTTAAATATTTATATTTGAAATTGTATAGACAATAATGATTTTAAATAAATAAATAATTTCATATTTTTTTGTCTTGATAATGTTTACGAATTTGTATGTATTGTATTTCTAAAATTTTCTTATAAATACGGGTCATCTTTTAAATAAGACTAATTCATACTAATATCTCTATAAGCACCAATTGTTGTATATTTTTTAAATAAATGTGCATGGTAATTGAAAAGATTATTTATTTATATCCCCTAGATATTAGAAATCTTTGAGTAGGTCTGAATAGTTTATCAAAGGATTTTTTAAAAGTTTGAAGTTACGTTCTTAAGAATAAAGTTAAATTTAATTTTGAAGCAATGTAGGTAGAGTACCTACCTACATTGTAATAATTAAATTCTTTATATTTAACAGTTTCATTTCAATTCAAAACAATTAAGCCATCTTTGTCTCTGCTTAATCTGTAAACAGAGGATAAAACTGAAGTGTGAGTTCTTTGGCAAACAAATAGTCCATCCATAAGCTTTTAGAAACATTAGGTAGGTAGTCCGGTTTGTGTCCTCGCGCCTGCTTAATTACACAGTCATACATATACTATCAGGTTCAGTAGAGCTTCAGGTAACATATGGTTACACATAAAGCCACATCTGGCAGGGTGGGCTATGGTGTGCCTCTAATTAGTGACAGAAAAAGAATAGCCTGTCTGAATAACTTAATAATGCTTAGTATGCATTTTATATTTTTGTGAGAAAGTAGAGACCTTTAATATTACTATCAGCTATATTACTAATACATTGGCTATAAAATAATGCATCTCCTTACGTAGTCACATGAATAGGTACCTAAGTACTTCTGTATGTAAAGGAGGACAGTACATAAACATTAAATAATTAAAGTAATGAATAAAACACCAATATACGTATCTACTAATTGGAACCAGTTAACAAATTTATTAGCATAAATACCTGAAATTCAAGTTAATACCAATAAAGTAATGAACTGATATGATTAATATAAATTTATGACATTACACAGTTGTAGAGGCTTTTGAATATAGCTATGCCAGAGGCACTTTATAATAAATGTTAAATATTTAATTATCCTATTTAAAGTACATAATTTAATGTAAGTAACTATACAACCAATTAAGTATTGGTAGATACTGACCTGATCTCCTTTAAGACATAGAATATAATATTGCTATTGCTGTTACTCAAAAACGTATTTATGACGAATATACACTTTGACATGACGATTTGCAAGAAATTCCCTGTTTATATATGGCGAAAGATCTCATAACGACATAAGATATGAGTTTAAAGCAGATTTCACACAATTGAAAAGATAACTTTAGAAAATTTATAACAAGACTTATGGAATTTATCAGAAACATAAAGGTAAAATATTAATAAAACCAACAATTTGTATTTGAAAACGTAGAGTACATTATTGAAAGAGAAAAAATAACAATTAAGTATTAAGCTGTACTTATAATTACCCAAACTCACCTATAACTAAGTAGGTCAACTTTGTGGTAAAAAAGGGCAAATTTTTTTGCATATACTTAAGTTGTAGATTTTATTAAATTGATCATTAACTTTTTAAAAACAGTTGATATTAATAATAATACTTAGGTTGTTTCAATTCACTATTATTACTATACTTATAAGTAAATCGGTTCCATATCTTATGAGCCTAGAGCTTTTCTGGGTATTTTATTGTTGGAAAATAACAGACTCATAAATTATCTACTAACGCTAACCTGCGGATATATTTATTAGAATAATATAGTGCTACTTTGTGAAAATGTCGTATTCTACCTATGAAATATTTTTTAATATCTGTTTAGTAGTTTTTGGGCCTATTCATCATTAACATACAAAATCTTTTTCTTTATAATATAGGCAGGTAAATAGTTATGAAAGAAGAAAGTACTGTGTAGGTAGGTAAGTTATAAAAATAATAATCTCCATAAAAATACATAATATGATCACGAAAACTTCTATAAAAATCGGAGTTTTTTTGCCCAACGCTTTCAACGCCCTCTGTGTAAAATACTTTGAACTTTTTGTGTAACATTGCTGTTAGCACCTGCGTTTTCTACGATAGAATTGAAAGCACACATAAAAGCTCCGTTCAACAATAATTTTACGAGTATGGAAATAAAATACTGTCAAATTGGTCCCGTTCAATTTTATATCTATTGTTAAATTAATGCGTTTATTCGATTTTAATTTAAAGGAGGAACTATTTTAAAGAAAGTTTTTAATAACTTTAGTTTTTTTTCTAAAAAATACAGAGTATACATGCTAATTTCTTACATTTAAATTTAGAAGTGAAGTTTTTCTTTGCATTTTATAGGACTGTTAAACGTTTTAGCATCACCAAAATTATACCTAGCTGGATATGACATCACTATAGTAGCTCAAAGTAAAGTTAAAAAATATGCAAGTTACTGAAAGATGACTGGCAATTATTAAAAACATGGAAAATCATAGAACAAAGCTCTTTAACAAGATAACCTATAAAAAGAAGTGCATAAAATAATAAATGGTAAGCAGAAATTCTAAAAACACCATAAAAATTAAAGCAATATTATCCAAAGGCGTCCAGTAAAGGGTGACAATAGGCTGTTGTTTCAAGAGTGAAAGTTAGTCATCCCTTCCGCGTTGAGGTGACCAGGAAGAATAGAAATTGTAACAAAAAAGAGAAAGTCATTGTAAAGGTAAAAAACGTTTTATTTCACTGGATGGACCAATCCCAACGCACAGAGGAAACTTTCTAATTTAGGTATGGAATTGTCACAACTAAATTGAGGACATTTGTTCAGTAGCATTGCAAGAGAAATGAGTGCAATTATTATTTAGAATTTAGTTAATTGCCGAGTGGTGTAGTGAGTATGAGAGTTGTGAAAATTCAGTGTAGTTAATTTCTATCAAGCACAGGAAGATATTTAGATGTGTGCCTACATTTTATCAAGCTTTGGTGCTTATTAAGGTAAAGGCGTAAATTTTGATACCCACGTATAAACTTTCATAAGTATAATTTAGGTGTGACCTGTGTTAATTTCTTTTGAATATTAATGAAGATAATGAGATCCACGCTGTTCTTTCTAGTGTGCAGAACAAATTAGGCTAGTTCATATCTATGCATAAAACTGAATACTCATTTGCATACACTGATAATTTGCGTTCTTGTTCGAAAATCTTTCTAACTAGACAGCTTTGACATCAGTACATTTTCTGCTAACCGTACCAAACTGGCATTTCGCCATAGTGTGAATAAGACGATCGTCCAAATCTGGATTTAGCGTGTGACCACTTAAAGAGTAAGCGAGATGAGTATAACGTTGATTGTGCGTCTGCGAAGCTCCGGTATCGAGCGGCTCGTAGTCATGGCAACAGACAATGGTTTTCGGGTGCATAATATTTTAGGCTGCGTCGGGGTGCGGGCTCGGGCGGAGAGGGGGGTTGCTGGAGAGATGGCAGCCATCTTTAAAATTATATTTCCAGTTTGGCCGTACTCCTTCGATTCCAGTACTACTTTTTCTTTCTGTGTAGGGACGTGTAGAATATGAAAAGTATCTACTATGCGGCATCTACTTTCATTGTAAAAATGTCTTAACATTTTTTATGTTATAGACATTTGGGTAAAAAAATCATTTTATTACCTTAAAATAAGATATAAGTACTACCTAACTTTTACCGTATTTAAGGGTAAAAATTGGTTTTAATATTAATTGGTTAACGTTCCCTATGATTAGAGATAAGCGTATAATTTTATATACATTATAATATTTTGTTTAGTTAAATTAAGTGAGGATAATACCCTACTTTTACCTAGCTACTTTTATTAGAAGTATCTATACAATCTTATATAAGAATTTAATATCACAATAATTCCTGTAGATTCGATAGGAGGAATTATTAAGTCGTAGGTATATAGGTTGTAGGTATTACGTAGGTAGAGCCAATTATTATTTGGATTTCTCTTCTTCTTACCATCAGAATGGAATCATTTGTTTGAGCTTTTTATAAAAAAAAATATGATGTTAATATTGTCATGCAAGATTCAAACATAATTCCATAAAGTACCTACTGACTCTAAACCTAGTTACAGTCGGGTACGTACTTACTAGTAAGTAGATAATGCTTCAGAACGATGCTCATAAAAATTCTCGCTTCTTCTGCGAATTTTACGTTTACTTCGCTCCCTGAGAGGCACCTCGTCTGCGGCTCGGATTCCGTCGTAAAGCCTCCGATTAATGTCGATCCGGCCGGGCTCGATTAAGCGATATCTACCTGCCCTTCAGTTATTTCGGAAAAACGACCTTTCACACAACTCCGGAGAAGGTTTTTAAAGGAAAAGTTATATAGCAAAAAGGCTTACTCACCTTACATTATTCCGGTTGAATTCTGAAACAAACGAAAATGATTTTGATAAACTTAACACATTTGTAAGACAGAAAACACTTTTAAAGTGAGCTGTAAAGCTAGGTAGTATAAACAGTACGTACCTTAGATTAGAAAACATGTATACTTAGGTATGAATTATTAAACATTGAATACCTAATTATAGGCTTTGCAAATAGGGGACAGCTTTATTAAATCAACTAAAGAAATGTAGGTAATAATTATTGTAGAAGTAATATTAGTAACATTTTAGAATCTTCCACTGTTTCATGAGAGTTAAGTAAAGTGTAAGATATTACTAATAGGAATTGGTAAGTACAGATTATCTACTATTTTGTGTTTACCTAATATTTAGGTATAAAGTTACTTATATAAATATAAAAAAGAGATCTTAAATAGTAGGGCTTCTTTAGAAAGTCATGGCATAGTTAAGTTTCGTATTTTTAACTAAGTATTTAAAAATTAAGCAAACTTATTCTTAAATAATATTCTTAAATATTGAAAAATCTATTTTACTTTGTAAGCGTCATCCTAAATGTGGTGGTGCTTGTACAATCCACTGGAAATCAAGGGTCGGAGACCGACGCCCTGTTTCCCGTCCAATCTGAATGTATTGCATAACACATTTAGAAGCATCCCGACCAGATAACAGATCGTAAAATAAAATCAAGTGGGCTGGACTCCGCTTGAGAGGGTTGTTGTAATATCAAAGAATATACTTGTATCTAATACTATAAAGGACCATTAGTTCAAAACTTCAAAAGGCAATACTTATAATGTTCCTTACAAAATAAGAAAAAAATGGTTATCGAATCGTTAAAATTAACGATGAGGTGTTTATTTTACGAACTTATTTATAATTCACGCAGGCACCTACTTTTTAATGTCTAAATAAAACTACAGAATACGAATAACACAAAAAAATAAGTTTAAGTAAAGTTGATTAACGACAATAAATAACAATATTGAAAATGGCGTGATTATTTATAAATTTACTCCATATCGATTGGTCTTAGATATCTATTAAAGGTAACTGTAAATTTCAATAAAAAATCTACATAATATAGCGGGTCGAAATGCTAGTTTTTTTTTTATATATAATTCGAAAACATTTCACAGCTATTTCAGTCACGAAATGTATTCAAAATGCGAGATATTGTAAAATGTACGATTTGCATCTCAAATACTTAGTAAAATCTTCTCTCGCACAATACAACAGGCTTTCGTGGCGTCTAGACATCGGTTCAAAGACCGGGCGAAAGGTCGAAATGGAATCGAAAGAGAAAAAGTCGATCTCATGTTGTTGAGATTACTAGTTTTTCGCACAATAATGCCTAAGAGGGTTTTACATTGTTTTAATAATAAACCGCTTGTGAGCAGACAATATCACTCGCGCTAAATAAATTTTTCGGCACCTAGGGTTAAATTGGAAGCGAAGGATTGAAAACTGAAAAAGATATTATAATATTAGTTTATTTTAATACTTGTTTAAGTTTTCAAAAAAATATTATAATAAACTAACTAATGCAAATTAAAAAATGCAAACAACAAGAAAATGGGTTGACAATAAAGATGTTAAATGTATTTAAAAAATATATTATAACTTGGCACATATCTACCTACTGAAAGTTTTGCATAAATGGGTGAAGTAGAGGTAATAGTTGTTTTTTTCTTAAAGATTTCTTCATTTCATTTTTAAACCTTCATTGTTCATATTACGTCTGAAATTTTAAGTAGGTACTCATGTAGGTATCAAATACATTCTCTCAGACCAATGGGGTGTGTGAGAATTTAGAAGTTCTTACATCAGCCCGCCTAGCATGACAACCGAAACGCGATATGATATAGCCATTTATCACTTTGAACTGTCAAAAATCATTGGATTTACCCGCCAATTTGAAGTTTTATCGAAACTGCAAACATGTATAAAGCATAAATATGTTCGCAGTTTCGATAAAATTTCGAGATGGCGATTATATCCAATAATTTTTGACAGTTCATAGCGATAAATGGCTATATCATATCGTGTTTCGATGGTCATGCTAGGCGGGCAGGGTCCGACAAAAAATACTATTTGTATAAATATCTCGAATGTCCACAATTAGGTATGATACCTCAATATTCTTCACTTAGTCACCTAACTATAGCCATTTTGTGCTCAGTGGCTGCAGTTAGAGGGAAAATCTTATCGAATTTCATCACAAAGACCATTATCTATATCGACGCAACAGTAATTTCCTCTTTATTATTATTTCTGTGGTAATTTCAGTATCCACTTTACAGTGTGATGAACGGGTTATTTCCTACCCTTTGTAGAGACTTTAACTTTACTAATAAATAAATAAATAAATAAATAAATAAAATAAATATAATTGTTATTGCTTGCTAATTTATTATGCATATAGCTTAAAATATAAATAAAAAAACTCATATATTTTAGGTATTAGGTACTTGCTAAAGGACATAGCCCCAAAATCTTCATATTTATTAATATTCGACAGTAAGCTTGGTGATACTACACAAATTCCTAAACTTATACGAGAGCTTATGTATCTGAACTTGAGCGGGTTGCTCGGAGGCAGAAAAGAATAAATGTAATTTATTCACAGTGGGTCCCAGGGTCGTTCCCCGCACGACCCAGCCTGGGGAATATGTTGAGGATAATACCACTCTTACAAAACTGTTCAGAACACCTGATGCCCACAATTTTATCGCGCCTTTGTCATTGGAGGGGATTTTTCCTAGTCTAATTTATGTAAATAAATTGCTTTACATTGTGTTGAAGTACTGCACGGAAGCGGTTGGTAGTGCAGTTTAAAAATAATGTTTGCACAATTTCGCATGAATTTACAACGAATGTACTTTTAATTTGTTGAGAATTGTACCTTCATATATTAAATTGACAATATTACCTTGTTTCTTATTGTAACTGATAATAATTTTACAAGCAAATGTTTTTTATATGATAGTTAGGTAGATAACAATAAAATTATGTAGGCTTTTTCATTCCTCGCCATGCAAGCAAATGTTTTAATCACTAATCACAAGATTAAAATTAAAGCTATTGCCTAAAGCTGTTTTGTCTAACATACCTTGGACTTCTAATTATGCTAATCTCAAAATAAAGTTAAGTTGTGAGGGACCGACCCTCGGTGGGTAGTTAGAGCATCCTCTCTGCATCACTATACGCAAGGGTGGCTGGCTAACTATGTACTTACCTTATTTATCTCCTAGAGCGCAATTTGGAGGTGGCAATCTGTTAGTAATGCTGGAGTTTGTTAATAAAGGAAAAAGCGTTTTCTTCTGATTACAGTAAGGAAAATTTTCTACAAAAACAATAATATTGTAACGCCAAATAATAAATTCAGTACTCCCATCTCTTATTGCGATAATATCAAATTGGTAAAGTTGCCGTATGAAGAAACTTTTTTGTTAAGTATACAGCGAGATATATCTCCAATATCAGAGTTCTTTCATCCACACGTGGGCGTAACGCAGGATTCCTTCATCGATAAAGATTTTTAATAATATACACAGAGATTACATTAATGTCAGAGTACAAAGTAACAAGTTTCTAACTTTATTACGTTATTAATAGTTTGAATAGAATATAACAATCTACCATCCAAAGTGTATGATTACAATCGATTTCTATATCGACTAAGTAAATGCCACGTAGGTATATAAATCTTGGATTGTTTGAAATTTTCTTCTTAAAGACAAAAAGGTCAGACGGATTCTAAGTTCTCTGTCGTTCCACTACTCAAGTAAACAGTTTATTTGTGACAGTAATGACAAACATCGCAAGAATTAATCTGAATATACTTTACTCTGGGGAATAAATAGTAGCATTTATGGCCTTGTTGATATGTTTATTTGGTCATTCAGATTTTCTTACAGATTCGTAAGACTTCGAATTTTGTGTCCTCACTTGAGTTCTCACACATATACTTGATAACAGATATACGAATTCGGACATTGGACATGAAACGACTTGAAAGTAATACATTGTTGATTTCAACACTTTTTTATTTTCTGTTGTGAAATTATTTTATGATTTTTTGCAATTCCTTTGCGACAATAAGTACCTACTTCGTGATCAGAGCGAAAAATGAAGACATTTATCTAAATAATAGTAGTAACCTAAACGTTTTCATGCTCGTAAAAATGCGAAACACGTACTTTATGTTGAATATTTTGTTCAAATACTCATAGAATTTGAAAATTTTGCTAAGCTATAGGCACTCAAAACTTTTTATGTTGGGTTAGGACCCATACTAATCCAGATGAGGTAACTTTTACTGAGATACGGAGAGCGTTCAAACTCGTCCCATGATTTCGAGTGAAATATATTCTACTAATTATAATCTATTGTCCAAGCATTAACACTCTTGATCGTACGCAATTCTTAAAAATACAAGTAATGAAGATGTATATAGGTACCTAATAACATTTTCGGTGGGTTGGAGATCCATGGCGGACGCCGATGTCCAACAGTGGGCGGCACTCAGCTGATTTAGATTTTAGAAAGTCCAAAACAATTCAGTAGCATTTTCGTTTTATTTTCATAAAAAGAATCTGCACCACTATGGACTCAATCCCTCTGGATTGCCTCTTCTTAGTAAACAGTCGATAAATAGACAACACAATAAAGTTCGCAGTGAAAAGCTGTCGGTGTCACGTACACCTTGTCCATAACCGGCATACTTTTATAAATCAGTAGGATATAAATATTATCATGGACAACAATTTGGCAATTATTAAGAATAGGTACACATGAATAAACTCATTTTTCTAGAAGGGTGAAAATTTTCCATCTTTATAAGTACATAAATCCAAAATTTTATCGTTAGCCTTCGCTGATAAAAAAGCCACTAAGTATGAAGAAAAGGGAAAAATTGTGGTTTATTTAAATTACGTAGTAATAGAAAAAGATAGCATGACATCTCTAGACGACTTGGGTGACATCGGCATTGCCATCTGAAACTGCTAATTAGGCATCAAGGCCTATCTAAACGATTTAAGGCTTCGCAAAAATCAGAGTTATTACATCACCGCTTCTATTCACAATATTTTGTTTTGGATACTCCGCTTATATCGTACCAAGTGCATTTATTTCTCTGTAGCTCGTTGCGTCGTAACTTATACCAAACTTGATTGGTTATTCATTCAGAATGATATTGATAGATCAATTGTGTTCATAAAGTGCCTAATCTAAGCGTATTGTATACCAAGCAGCCACAAGTACTTATATCGTAATGTTTCCTCGAAGCATAGTCTATATTATATCGTGTCCGCATAGTAAGTCCGCGTCTGGAGACTGTCTCATTCGAAATATGGCAGGCGAGAGGTGAATATGAAAAAGGTAGCGTTTGCAAGCAAGTTCTGGGGAATTCTGTACTTGTAAATGGTTCAAAGAAATTCAAATGTTATTGGAACTGAGTTACAATGCAGCTCTCAAAAAAAGTGTAAAGTAAATAATGGTGACGAATAATAACTAGACAAACGAAGCTAAGAAACTTGGGCTCCTTATGTATTCTTCCAATAAATTCCGATTTAAACTCGTTAATCAACCACAACAAAGCCGTACTGCCCAAAATGGAGCAGTGGTGGGTGTCACACAATAATCCATGTATTTTTATTACAACTATAGACGCGACGTTTATGTGAGCACCGAGGCGATCTACAATTTTGCCCTTTAAAGTCCACGTCGTGTCGACGCCATGATAGCTGTAAATTATAGCTTGAATATTACATTAAATGCCATGCAGACTCTTTGAAAGGGTACGGTGTAAATGCTAGACAGAAAGCAGAAGCGCTTTCCTGTTGACAACCAATCATAATTTAATCAACAGTTAGGTATTGTAGACTGAGCTTTAATACGTACTCGTAGGTTCTACATTTGAATTGTGCTAACTTTGGCGGTCTGGATAGTTGCAAGTGCTGCTCTGAAATTATTGAATAAATCTCTAAATTAGTACCGAACATTAGTAAGTGCTTCTCTAAACAACACTCAGCAAAATTTAGATTTGTAATTAACCTTCAAAATAATTTTATCTACCTACCTTGAATAAAAAAACCGTACGAAATAATTTGAAAAAGGCCAATAAATATGTCATTTTTACCCGTTGTTTATTTAACATTTTTACGATGTGACGTGAATCTAAAATTATTTAAATATTTTCTCAATATATTTACCTTAATGATTGGAATACAAATTCTCATTCGACGAGTCTCTCGTTTATTCGCATTACACACGAAAAGTAGACAGATATAAAGTTTAACTTCTTATATTTTTAATAAGCACGGCTATGGCGTTAATCGATTTTTTGATCAGCTTAATGGAGTTTCCAGATACCTTCATTTATGTAGGCTTGAGTAAGTAACTGACATATACAGCTTGATGCCTAATAAATATGTGAATAAAAAGGGTCAATTTAAAGCAGAATCGACTTGAGGGCACACATAATTAGTTTGTTTTTTTATTATGTTAGATAAAAAATATAGTACAACTTAAGATACGAAACACTTAAATTTGACTTTTGCGAAAAATAAGCTTCTGCAGACGCATTATTATAAACCATAGCTAATTTTTTTTTAAATTATACCTACTCAATTAAATAAAAAACGAAAGAAAAAAAAACCTGTCGGGATTAAGCCTGATACGATGATCTTTATTTAATTTTATGCTAAATCAAATAGAAATCATCATCTCAGGCTCAATTATTTCAAGCATTTTAAATAATCTATTAAATAAAAGGCAAAGTCTGACTCACTGTCTGACTGATCAACGCCCAGGCCATACCCTTGGAACTAGATAGCTGAATTTTTGTACAGAGGTTTCTTTTATGACGTACGTAGGCAAGGGATAAGGCCAAGGCCGGATTTTTTGGAATTCAATCATTAAGGGGGTAAAATCGGGGATGAAAGTTTGTACGGATATCCGTCATTTTTAAAGTAAAATCCATAAAAATTAGTATATAGCCTTCCGATTAAAAATTAAGAAAGGGGTATTTTAGAATTTTTCGAAATTCAACCACTTAAGGGGATGAAAATTTGTATGGGAAGTCCGTCATTTTTATAGTCAAATCCATACAAACTGGTACTTATATGGCTTTTCCGTTAAAAATTAAGAATGACTTATTTTACGATTTTTCGAATTTTAACCCCACGGGGTCCAAGTCGCGAGCAAAAGCTAGTACTAGTACCAAAAAAAAAAAAAAAAAGAAGAAACGAAATTCAATAACCACGTCTAAGATATAATACCTATCTACTTACAGAACTACCTATAGCCAGTTTATATTAAAAATATTTTCTTTATAAACGTACCGAGGTATTGTTATAGAGAGACAGGATTCCCTAATGTCTTAGGCAAAACAAAGACATTACCCTTTTCCTTATAGGAAAAAGGGTTTTCGATATTAATAATGAGAAGATACTACATCTTTATGTCCTATTGGGCGAAAACTTTAGCTAGTTAAGTGTGAAAACAAACGTTAAGTTCGCTTTCATAATAGGCAAATACGATCCAATCAAAAATATATAGGAAAGTGTGTTTGTGTGGAAAATACAATACATTTCAAAATATTTAATAATAAATATTTGACTATAGTTCGGTACGTGCTTAAAACATATTTAAATAGTAGGTTATTTAGTATTTATATGTCAAACTAGCTTATGCCCGCGGCTTCGTCCGCGTAGAATAGTTACTTCAGCAAGCATTTAAATTTTCTTATTATTTCTTCTAACCCAAGCGCCATATACCCACAAATTTTCACGGATTTTACTTAAAAAATAACGGATTTCAATACAAACTTTCATCCCCTATTTTACCCCCTTAGGGATTGAATTTCCAAAAATCTTAAAATACATCTTTCTTAATTTGTAACTGAAAGGCCATGTACCAATTTTTATGGATGTTACTTTAAAACTGACGGATTTCCATACTAACTTTTCACCCCCTTAGAGGGTGAATTTCCAACAATTCTTTCTTAGTGCACCCCTGGACCACATAAGGAACCTACATACCAAATTTGGAATCTCTAGACCCAGCGGTTTGGGCTGTGCGTTTATATGTCAGTCAGTCAGTCAGTAGGTATTCATTTTTATATTTATTGCATGCAACGTACCTAAATCTAGGTAGGTTTATTTTATAAGCCGCCTAAGTAGGTATTAGATATATTAAATAAAAAAAGACCGCTCAATGGAACTGGTTCCAAATTTGAAAAAGAACAGATAAAATATCTACTGATCTATTTCAAGATAAAATTATTAGAACTAGCGTTGGTTTTCAACCAGTACAATCTAGTCTCGTCCGCTCCATACTGGTTATATCTCTCCATCTGAGTTTTCTTTATTGATCTTTTTTCCTATTTCATCGTCGGTTGTACTTTTTTGTTGGCCGTACAGGAAGATGGGACGCTAGATAACAAGTATCAACACAAATTGTAACCCTTGTTCCCATCCACAAAATTGGTAACATTTCGACGCAAAATTTTAACACTACGCCATTGTTATCCCCTCTTTTATTGTTATTGGGTTATGTTAAGTAGCGCAATATACCTAATTTATGTGCCGTTCTTAAAGACTTTTTAGTAAATGAATAGATATAGTTTTTAGTACATGAATAGAAGTTTAGCGAAAATATACGATTGCGTCTTGAAAAAAATAGCTACATTTATATAATACTCTACTATAAGCCTCAGTCTGAAAACAATTCAGTAAAAGTGTATCGTAAGCATTTCAGAAAGAACGACCACAGATTTAATGACTATACTGTATCTGAATCCACTAATATCAAATGCGAATAGGTTCAATAAAACATCTATAGACTAATTATAGACATTCCTAACGAACTGAGTCAAGGCCTATTGGGGCCTCAAATTCATTGCCCTCCTCCCGCCTAAAAAAGACTATAAATTGTGTCATTGAATCAACTACAAAATTGAACAGTATCACCAGAGTATTTAAGCTTAAATTGATTAAAAAGTATCTTTACATACGATCTTTTAAACTGCTAAATTTAATAAGAAGACGCACCGCAGTTCGACCGATGACAGCGCGGCCACAAGGATCGCTACGACGAATAATCGCTACACGTTTTATAGGTCGTAATTGTTGTCATAAAATTGTAACAAAAGTTGTTTTTACGTTCGGCACGAGAGCGGTGTTTATCATCCCGTAGTAACCAGTCAAACTTACAACGATTATGGGAAACCACTTCTTTTATGACGATTTAATTGTTTCACACGTTTTTAGGGGTTTTCAAACGTTTTTTGAGGTAGGTCAGTCACTTTAGTGTGGCTATAAAACGTTTTTAACGCAATATAAACAACGCAGTCAGAAAATTTGCCTAGCGATATTCTTGGCTACAGCAATACGTTTTAATCAAGAATTCCGCGTCTGTATACGATAATATCTTAGTTATATGCATAAAGGACGAAGGGAATATATTAAAATATTTAATTAAGTTTCGAACGAAACAGGCTTCGCAAACGTTCCATCTGCTCGGGGGCTGAATGTTACGTTTCCTTGAGCGAACCGCGACCGGAATAAAATGGCTCTAATCAAATACACATTTTGTATGTTACGCGTACTACGCGACAATTGAAATTATAAATTCGATTTGATTTTAGAATTAATACCCGGTGTAGGTATGAGAATTCCTTACTTACTGCTGTTAATAGTTTTCTTGCAAATACAGAGTCAACTTATAGATACATATTTATTAACTAACTGTATTCTCAAATATTTAGGAACAAGCAAATCACTTTGAACAATGTCGATAAAGGCAAAGTTTTGTAATATTTAGATTTTTAATTTTGAATGGGGTTGAATCCTACAAAATGTCCATGAGCCAGATTTTTGAATGATGTATTAGAATATATTATGTATGGCTTCGTCGTGTGTGTTTTGATAACTAAGTATTACTTAAATGATCAATTTAGACTTCAGAGTACAGAATTAAGATTTTAGCGTGGTCTCTAAAATATTTGACTATTAGAAAACAGTTAGCAACAGTTACAAGCTTTGTTGTTAACTTGTCATAAATGTCTACAATTTGTGGTTGTTCGGAAATATTAAATAGGTACTAGCGACTCGCAGGAGGTTTTATCCACTAGTAGGTACCTATCCCATTCCCGTCGGGGGTATGCCAGGATAAAAAGTAACCTATGTCCACCCTGAAAGCCATCATCATCATCATAGCAGCCTTTTTGTTCGACCCACTGCTGGGACACAGGGTCTCTCCTTGTCATTGAAGGAGGTTTAGGAAGTAGGCCCCCACGCTTGCCCATTGCGAATGGGTGGACCCTGGAAGTCCATTCTAAATATTATTGCTGAAAAAAAATATCAAAATGGGTTTAGTAGTTTCAGAGATGTTACAACCTGTAGGGTTGTAACATCTCTGAAAAAAACTTACCTACCTACAAACTTTAACTCTTTATAGTTTTACTGTAGATTTAACTTGTTTGTAATTACCTACATAGCATCACCAGGATCACCCTTTCGCTTTGAATTTTCATTAAAATCGTGACAAACTACTGCAGAATTTTGTTTACTGATTTTACTACTGATCTGTTCTAAAGCCAAATGTTATTGACAAAATACTCAGGATAACGTTCCAGATTTTTATATTGTTTGGATAAAAATATTCGTCATAAAACACTATAAGAGGAAAGTATGACCGCGAGATAAGATAATTTATCTGTTGTTTGCAGACGCTTGGTCGTGGGACAACCTATAAGAAAAGTGGGATCCTTGAAGGTCGGGTCTTTATTGAGGTCTGAAGGACAAAAGTAGATTCCAGCAATATATCTCTCGTAATTTAAACCGAGTACCTATATATGCATATTTATATGTACTAAGTGTATAGACTGGATTTAAATAGATACCTGTAGATTAGTACTTACTTAGGTAACTATTTAGGTATGTACTACCTATTCTAATAAATATAGATTCTAAATTTATTATCTAAACTACTCAATAGACGCTTCCAATGTTCTTTTAGATACCAGCATTCTATAGATAAGTAACATGTAAGAAATTCTTTGCTTATCTACTCAGATAGACAACCTTTGTAGCTTTCTATACGAATGGAAATTGATATGTTTTTCAATACTATAATATAAATCGATTTTTATTGAAGATGTAGGTACCTAGGGTAAGCTAATGAATTCCGTAATTAAATAAGTAAGGCGACAAAATATTTCCAACAGCAAGAGTAAGTAGATCCACTGAAATGAAATGAAAAAGCTCTTTATTTAAATGAACTTTGCTAAGTAGGTACTTTTAAATCGCCAAATGCCCTACCACCATTTCGGGAAGACATACTTGTTTTAATTAAATAATTATTAATATGCTGAGATGAAGAAGAAATGGCGTAAATTACAATTTTAAATGCGTAAATTTTGGGCAGATTTTACTCACACGCATTTGAATCTTTAAAATATCTAAAACCTAGTTTATCTTGTAATAAACATTTTGTATATAATTTAGTTTTTACAGTTTTTTTTATTTGTTAACAGGAAAATTTGTAATATTCTTCGGAAGCTTAGTGTGAAAACGTACCTATACATTGGCCCACAAACGAAATGTTTATTCCGTGGAGACGAGTTTTATACATATGGATACAACCAGATCGTGTTTCTTCCTATTGTTTATATTATGCGTATGAGATTTTTGAGAAAAATGCATTATATTTGTCTTGATAAGTTTGCCAGTAGGTATACAGAGTGATTTTTTTAAGTGGGTCTTTAAGGCCAAATCCTAAACTATAAGGAATATCGAAAAATGCTCAAAGGAGTCGCGAGCCCGATTTTGATGAAAACAAAAACTGCATCATATCTCCTGTGATAATTTTTAACACATATTTTTCTTGGGGACAAATGAAAATCAATAAAAAAGAAAACTAAATACAAATCCATCCAGTAATTGAGGAAGTTATCAAGACCATAATACAGACAGACAAAGGTCAAACGTCGGAGACTTATTTTTATACCTGCAAAGACGTATTAATGTTTATTTACCTACATCATAGTTTTACTGAGTAAAACAAAAATCAGGTGGCAAGTCGAGTGGACGCGTGCCAACTTTATTGTCCATAAACCCATGGTTCATCTTTCTTCTTAACGAGCGGTTGAGATTGTTTATAGTTGAAAAAGGCACAAAGTCGACTTGTCGAATTAATGGCCGGGAATATTTATGTTTACTGTTCTGTTGAGCTTGTGCGGCACTTGGTACTACCGGCCCACACGATTGTCTGTTCAAAATTAGATAACATTAACCCTGGCTTGGAAGCCGTTACGTAATTTCTGTTTTGTCTTCTTAGAATTTTAATTAAATTTAATATTAGTAGTTTTCAAACTAGCTACTTGAAAGTTGTTAATGACAATAATTTTCTTAACGCTGTAGATGTCGATGTTTTATAAAACTACAAGAAAATTTTTTAGTAAATTTATTCGTTTGTTTCGATTGAAAATTATAAAATGTTTCCATCCTTTGTGGAACCGGTTTTCAGAAAATCGAACAAAATTCAAAAGTCACACACCAACTTTTGATCGAACGTTAGTTTTAGAGCGAAGGTGAATTACGCAACGCTCCATTTATTATTAAAGTCGAACATAAAATGGCTGAGTTAGAGGAGGCTGTGGGACTGGGAACAATCAGCGTGAGTCAGCTGGCCTCAAGGAGGAACTGCGCCTGAAAACGGCTTTTTATGTTCTCAGTGAGGGTTATTATCTAATACCAAGGACTACTGAAGAGCCTTACGTTGTAGTTAATGTTCTGCTAAAAAGGAAAAAACAAAAGACGGATCTCTATAATATTAAAGGAGATAATTTTTGACTCCGTAAAAATACTTATTTCTCGTAAGCCATACTACTTAGTCGACCATTACTTTTATTCAATCATATTTATTGTAACACAAAATATAATTTTTCTGAACTTTTCTCGCTATAAACTTTATTCATTACATATTTCACTTTCCATTTTATTAAAGTCCGTAGGACAAAAAAAATCAATACGATTGTCCTAAATTTTATTAGTATATCCGTGCCGTGCTTCAGTAGGAATATTTAGCCATTGGCTGCGGTTGTTAAAACAATATTTCTACCAATCCACTAGAGACTATATATATTTTCATATTATTCCATCACGATATGTGCCCAGGTGCCAGAGCTCAGAAGAGATATGTGTATAGCCTTTTTATCCATTAAAATAAGTTCGAAGTCTTAATAATAATAAAAAGATAAAACATTATTAGTACTTATAATAATTCCAAAGTCGTTACCAACAATCCGTGGCTACCATTCCTACTGGAACAAAGAAATTTGGCAAGGTAGCAGGAAGTTATTTCAATGTCGTAAAAATCAAAAAAATTAGATCTTTGTCAGCACACGACACGTGTTTCTACCTTCTTACAACACTGGGTTCTTCAAAACAGGCATGAAGAAGCACCTACCGGCCGGAAGAATATTATTTCGCGAACTGTTACCACAGATTTGAGTCATAGACTATTTTTTATAAAATAAATACACACATAAGAGCTTTTGTTTTCAATATTTTCCTACTTACTGTAAATAATTATTCCAATATTTCCTTTGTATGGGATAGTATGAAAACGACACCATCAATATAGTCTGAAGACATCTTGTATGAATACATATTTCCATGATCACCAAGTAAACTGCTAAGTTATAACTTAATAAATTCATGATCGAAGTACGTAATAATAATAATCGTAAAGAATAGAATAAGCCGACTTTCTTCTTTACATTCACCGTTTTCCCGTAATGTTATATTACCATAAGTATAGTTTACGTTATTATTGCCTATCACTTGTTACAGAAAATATAAATAAAGAAATATTCAGTAGGAAAGGAGGATTAGATATATTACAAATTTATACTAGATTACGGAGAGAAAATTATGTACCTAATATCTCAATTTAGGTTTTAATACTAAATATTAAAGTAGGACTACATATTAAGTTTCGTTGTAAGTTAGTGCTAGGGTAACTAGACAAAGAAGTTTGTACCTAACAATGCGAAAAAATGATACTGTTTTCAGCAGGTTTCCAGATAATATTATTATGTATATTACGGGAACATAATTTAAAAGCATGTCTAGCAATAGGTATGGGTGATTATAATGGGGTTTTAAATCGAATTTAAGTACTATATACTTAAATATACAACTTCATAAATGATAATTGAGTTAGAGACAAACATATCCATATTAATACAACTATCAACTTTGTAAGACACTTCTGTCGCTTTGTAAGACATTATAATTAAAACTCATATTAAAATAAAATTTATGAGGATTGTTCATTGAGATATGAACAATAATGATCTTATCAGTTTCATCGCAACGAACTCTCTTAGGTTGTATGATTAAAATTATAAGTAAATTCCAAAGTGTTTCAGTATTCCTGTTTCCCTTTGCCTATCTGTAGAAAAATATACGTTAAATATTAAAACTAACGTTATCGCACATCGAATATTCCAATGGAATGTACACACATATGAGTACCACACGCACTATAGGCATCAGAGCAACCGATCAGGTAGAGAACTCGCTTTATAAATAGGTAAGGAGCGTAAATAGAAGCGATTGTATCGACTCTGCCCCAACCAATCGATACGAGATATCGCAACTCCAACCGGCTCAAATCCTCCCTTCGTGCAACCGAAACTGAACTCCTCATGCTTAACAACAGAGTGGAAATTCGAAAACAGTATCCTGGAATGCTTGTTTTCAACGGAAGCACACATACTCGCACGGAGATAGTTAAAAGTTAAATACTAACACGCTGGAGGCTTCTTAATCAATGTAATGGATACCAGTGTAAGGGACGTGAATAATTTATTTTATATTACTTTGTTTTTATTGAAATCAAACACACTCGTAGTCACCAAAAATAATAAGAGAAATTTCGGGAAAGTTGTAAAAAGAGAGTAGTTTTGTTAAACGGAATAAATAAAACGTAGTCCGAATTAATTAGAGTTAAGTAGGTATAGATTAATGTTGATGATTTAAGTATTCCAAATTAAGTACCTAATTACCTTTATTTCGACCTTGTACCTATTATGTTTAATGAATAATGGATGATTTATATTAGATAATATAACCATGACTCTTGAACATATGTTCATGTTCATCGCACAAAATGTCTGATGAATTATATCGGAGAATTTTGATGGATAAAAAGGATTTGTTTGTTCTATTTCTTTATAATTTGATATTAATAAAACATTAGGTCCTCGACTGGCGACCACGTCATAACATTACCGAGACCACGTGCCGGGAAACGCAGCGTTGGTTTGGTAGGCCCGCCACAAGGTGGACTGACGATCTGGTAAACGTCGCGGGAACCCGCAGGATACGGATAGCGACAGACTGACCTGTTTGGAAATCCTGGGGGGAGGCCTGTGTTAAACAGTGGGCTCTCGGCTGAATTGACGATGATGATGAAAACACAATAAAAAGCTGACTGTTGCATGAAAAAAAAAAATATAATTATCTAATGTATGCTCGTTCAAATTCTAGTACGTATTAGCAAAGAAAAGAAAAAAAAATGTAATTTAAAATATTGAGGTTATTATGTAAATGAATTTTCTATTTTGCATTACATATACACTTGAATTTATTCTAAACAACAAAGTCTTTTTATAAACGCTGTTTAGAGTTACATTACCTACACAATGTTGTATAATTTACGAAGTTGATTACCCCAAATATTTGAACAGTAGAAGATTTCCTTCGTAAGTATAGATAGACTTATAAATATTACAGTTTGTACACTTATTGAAAATGAAAAAATGTTGAAATGGAAAAAGTTCGGGGCGGGCGTGCTCTCAAAATCTTAAAACTTTTATCTTTTACTTCGATAAGGATTCCGGAACGTCTTTTCTGAAGCCTATTCTGGTTAGAAATTTCTAATACGTAAGTTGTATTAGATCCATAAATCTAAGTTAAAAATGTAGATAACTTATATACTTTCTATTCTTATCTAAATATTAAAATTCAGTTGCTGTCTATTTAAAATCTTTCTATGTTTTTCTATGTCATAAGTGACGGTATATTTTAGTTGTATCTTTCATTTTTACATTGAACTTTATCTACCTAGCTATGAAAAAAAGGTGTTTTGCCACAATGAATTGCATTCCACCCATATTTGCTGTGTCTGTTACTGATTTCTGTGTGTGATACAAAAGGCTAAGAATCAAAGAAAATGTGGCGGAATAAAAACTTTGTATTCGTCAAATGTTAGTTACATTTGCAAAGTCCATAGAGTTTTAAAGCTTATTAACACCAAAGATACCTAACAATTTCATGCAGTGCCGTTTTCGATAACACTTTTAAAAATTTGCAAGGGAATTACAATTCTTTTACGATCGAATTTTATAGCATTTTTACGAGTTTCCAATTGCCTTTGGCTGACAAACCGATACTTGTAAATTCTAGCAAAATATGTATGTGAAGAGTCAAAAGCTATTAAAATGCAAATTGGAGCTTAATTTACTAAATATTATAGCGAAAGAGGTTAACTTATAAATGCTCAGTATCGTCATATGACATCGTAGTCCCACCCAAGCAACGTTTGAAAACCACAATCATTTAAATTAAATTAGAGTGATCCAAGAGAAAATTCTTATAAAGCTTACAAAAATGATTTTTCCTTATCATAGCACATGAATTCTTGGTAAATATTGCGTAGAAAATGAAAGCAAACTTTTATATTAAGGCACGACAAAAATGTAGATTAGGCGTTCATTTATATTAATTTGAACATTGAAGGGTCAATATTGTGTTCGGAGCGGATTTTAGGCAAAATTAAACCGTTACGAACATCTGCGATCTTATTTTTGCTTGTAAATAAGCATATAGCCCAACATAATTTTGTATTAGCTTCCAAAGGAAATTACGTTGTTCCTTTTTCCTTTTATCTCGCTTTTCATAATACAAATGCAATCGAGTTTGCATGCAAATATATTTAAATACGGTACCGTGTATTAAAAGGTCTATATCCCAAACAAACTTGGAGAACTGATTAAGCTCGAAGGGACCATATTGGGGACGTATAATCGAACGATTAGTTCCAGGTGTCGACGTGGCTTTCGTTTTATTACACCCTGACATTTTTCCGACCAAAGGTTTTCTTTTAAATTATTTATCCAATATACACAATCAGTGCCGCCTCATCACTTATGAAAAATAGTTTCTCTTCAGCGAGTCGTCTATAAAAAGCTCATTCCAAATTAAAATTAAGGTCTAGCGTAACCAAAGAAAAGGAGCGCAAGTTTACACCGTTGCAGTAATGCTAAAAGTGCCTTAATTGTGAGTGAGGAAGTATTAATTTCGCTTGAGAGAATTGGCCTTTACGATCTGTTTAGAATTGTCTGTTGTCAAAATAACCAGTTTTTTTATTCATTTGAGCGGGCGCCTCGAAATAGCTCAGTATTATGAATGTTACAGAACAAAACCCGCCAGTACTTTATTCGTATTAAATCGTTTTAATGGGCGTTAAAAGGATCACATAAATTACGTGCCAACGCGCTTTTCGGAACGCTCCGAAATTGAAAAACTATTCGGGATGTTAAAACATATGTTTATGAAATTCAATTCGTTTTGGAAGATTACTATTCCAATAGACTTTTTCAGCACCTATTTTATATGCGTTTTACACCTTTGAAGTGACAATTGCTGCGTTATTTTGATAGGTTATGTCTTGAATATCTTTCTGAGAATAGTGTTTACCTGTTTATAAAAAAAAGTCGTAATAGTACGTTATGATATAACTGCGCTAAGCTGCTGAGGGTTGCAAAACGAGCCGAGAACGTACTGAGCATAGCTCACGAGTGTCATACGACTGTTTTCAACACATTTGGAGGAAGTAAATTAAACTTTCATTGTACCTAGTACTTAATTCGCAAATAAAAATAATAAGTTATGTTTTAAAAATACCTTTGTTGAAAATGTATTATTATCTGGCAACATACAACTACATACATACGTCATAGTCTAATCTCGATACTTTCTACTTTGTAATTATGTACCTTTCCAGGAATATTTGGATGTTAGATAAGCTTAACATAATTTAAAGATATTAAGGTGATTAATCTTGGTTTATATTAGGTAGATATTAAAATTGTCTTGAATAAAGATATGATAACTTTGAGTTTAATCAGGCAATTTATTGAAATAAATGTTGCTGACAAATTTAATAAAAGTAAGTGTATTTTAGGCGACATTTTGGCAATCTGTCACTATTTAGACGCACTGCACATGACCCATACTGCCAGATGTGGCTTTATGTGTAACAAAATGTTGCTTAAGGATCTGCTCAACCTCTCATGGGATAAAGAGCGTTATTGTATGTATGTATGTAACTGTCTTTTATCAAGTTGTTATTAACACAAAAATAGGTGTTAAAAGCGGTATAGTGTAGCTATATAAATTACTACTCAGACATGGTGTGATCGTTACACTCATATGTGGATCTACCTACACTAAAACGTTATTAGCTATCGGCTATGTGAAGGCGTGTACTCACCTCGCCGACAGTCCATTAACACGAGGCATTATTGGGGCCATATCTTGGGGCCGCAACAGCCCCGCGTTCCATTAAAAGAAACCATAAAATTACATTATTATGTGTTAATAATTTAAAAGAAAAAACGCTCCTAAGAGTATATCGTGATAAATTAAAATTTCATTTCAGATTCGTATCGGTAAATCAAAGTAGAACTTGCTACAATTAGCAAAATGTGGATGAAATCGGAATTTTACGTTATGACCTGCGAAATCAATTATTCGCCAGTAGCTTAATATTGAGTTCGCGTGTACCTGCGTTTCGCCATACGGAGTGCGACTTAAAAATATCGTTACCAGCTTTATTTGGCGAATTCCAATTTTGAAAAGACAACTTTTTAATCTGATCGTCGCGTCGGCAAGTGTCTTCTTTAATCTCTTAACTTTTTTAATGGTATAAATGAAATTTAAATACGTATTTGTTTGCATGCGAAATCGGCGCGCGAAGGTCGCCTACCTACATTTCTGGCTTACAAAATGGATAAATCAAAATTATTTATGGGAAATTCGCTTAGTATTAAATATATTTCAGTCGGAAGGCCGCCTTGCCAATAGCGGGTAAAGTATATACATCGATGGGTAATGAGTTAAAAATGCATATGCGTTTCAATGACTCATAAAATGAGCACGTAACTGCATGTAGCCTTTATCAAACAGGTTTCTCGGATGGCGCGATCGCACAGGGTGTCTGTAGGTATTTTAGCAGATTGAGATTACACTTGACACCTTATTAATGTACCTCAAAATACTGTAATGTTATCATTTTGTACTTTTTTAATCGATATAATCCCACAAAGATCGACAGGCTCACATTATTCTAACGTTTTACGTCTTTAGCAGTGACGTAAATAAAACGCGATACGGTTTTAATCTTATTTTAGTAAGTGCTTAGTGCTCATTTATTGCGAGTTTCAATAAAATAATTTTGCTTTCAAAAATGTTGTTTAGGCTAATAAGATAAATGTCATTGGCAATTGTAAGTTATTACGATATAGCTGCGAAACAGATGAGTCTTACTTATGATTATGAATGACAGCAGCAAAATACTTAGGTAAGCCCACTGTATCTGAGGTTCATTTTCTATGGATGTAGCGAGTCTTCCAAATATCTAATATGCATTTTATTAATGAATACGCATCGAGTTTTCAATTACTAGACTTTATAAAGTACAAACTTTTTATATAAACTTAAATCCTGTTACTATATTCAATTATGTAATATATAAATAAAATAAAGGCCCTAATTATCAAAAAGAGCTCAAATTTTATATGTAAGGAGTAAATTCATATCTTTTGTAGATTTAAAGTTATATCATATCTACTACATATTGAAAGTGTGACAGTGGAAAACACTTAATATTTAATATCCTTTTTCTAGCAGCTCTATAACTAATTGAGACCTGCAGCGACACCAAATATTACGATTGAGAAATTGGAAATGTAAGACCGGAGGTACCTCCTTCAATTACAAAACAAAAGATAAACATCGACATGCCTAACCCTCCCTGTGTCGCAGTGGGGTATATGTGACCGTCCATACCAATGTTTGTCCACCAATCAAGTAGCGTATTTTACGGCAACAAGCCGCCAGTATTTTACCGCAACGAGCGCTGCCTCTCGTTTAATGAGACAGCATCGTTTTAGTGTCAAATATTGCTTGCTACAAGAAAAATGTTGCTAAACCAATCGAGATTGCCAGTTTGTAGCTATAAAATTGTTCGAGGACGACACAGAGTTATTTGTTAAATCCGTTTTGTCTTAATTTGTTTATTGGATCTATCAATTAAAAAACTGATGACTCTCAACATTACACTTTTAGAACTTTACATTAAGAAGAAAAAAATCGTAAATTCAAATGTAAATTTATATTTGTACTCCATGCTATCACACAGGACTTCAAAACATTTAAATAAATATTTAAAAAAACACTGTTATCATTATCTAAGCAAACATGTTCCTAAGTGGTAGTTTCAGTTCCTGTTAAGAGCTCTGTTTATGTTCCTATCGTTTTAATGGTTGTTTGTAGTGCTTTGTGAACCGTGTCGTATACTAACGTCGGCTGCAGTAACATTTTGACGCCACAGTTGACAACGTCTTTAAATCAATTGAAACATTGTGTTGTTATTGACAGAAACAATTGGCCGGTTGCGTTGTGACATTCTAAATTAGTTGTTTGAGTTTCGAATATAGGGAGAACAGCTTAATTTGACAGAGACCATTTACTTAAGTAGGTGTTGGTGGGTTTGACATTGACACTCATTTAACTTGAATGCAGGGGAGGGTTAATATTAGTACCAAATTGAAACACGTGTCTGAAGATGCGTAAGAGTGACGTGAAATCTTACCATAAATAACGAACATCTTAAGTGGTGAAAAAAGAAATCTTGTAGTAGGTGTATTTATTATTATAAATTTAACATTAGACTATAATAAACTTAGGTAACTTTTAATTAAAACAAAATACATTGATTGGTAAGTCGCCAAACTTAATATTGGAAGTATTAAAATTCGGACATTTCCAAAAGAAGAATGAAATAAAAATGTCTTGTTGTAAATACGACGGTGCGTGTAAAAGAGTGGCTATAAAACTCCAACTTAAGTATATTCAGTAAGAAAATAAATGCATAGAAAAATTCTTTCTTGTTATAGGAAAGGAGCGAGGGCCGCTCACACGTCGCGGCTGCCTACATATTTTATTGACCCCGTCTGTCGCACACAAGGAGATTTCTTCAGGACATATCTCAAGATATGGCAATATTAGATAGGTATGAATACTTTTCACTATAGTCTAATCTTTACCGTGACAAAGCCTTAAACTCCTGTTAATATTTTTGGAATAATAATCTACTCTGCTACTAGGCGCGTAAATTATATTATTTTATTCAATAATTGCAATGAAAAACAAATGTTAAACCAAAGTTAAATAAAGAGTTTATCAGTCTATAATTTCAAAATTATGGAATCACTTTTTTCCTATTTAGGTTGTGTGAAATAATACCTACCGTATAAAGCTGTTATTGACATATTTATTATTATTATTATCTAGATATAATATGGCTATGTGTTTATAAATTAAAAGTTTTATTTAATACAAAACTACATTTATTATATTTCTGATTGTTTACATCTAATTTCATAGATATTTCATATAAATTACATAGGTTTTTTCATGATAAACATTTTTTTTAAACTAAATTATTCATAAACGATTTTTCGTTTGTGTTGATATTTTTTGTTGCACTGTATTTACATCTGAAGAGAAAGGCGGTTAGCTTCGTTTCACTAGCCATATAGTCAGCTATGTGAGAAAAAAAAATCAAGGCTGCATCTATGTTTACCACATCATTATGCACAAAAATATCATGAAAGTCAGAAACTAAAAAAAAAAACATAACTCGAAAACTACAAAAAATCGTACAACATACATATTATCATAAAATACAGGAACATTTTTTTTCACATTTTCACCGGTTCGATTCCTGGCTCAAGCAGTAAATTTTTCAAAAATCTTTGAATGTAGTTTTAATTATTTTTTAAAATAAAGGGATGTTTCCTTTAGTAAAATTTGCCATCATCAATATTAAGGGTAGGTAGGTACCTGCTTTTCCAACAACCACGGTCATTTTCTTTTCCACACTGTATAAGTGTAAGTATAATAATAAATTTCCACGCTCCCACCAATTATCTAATCCAAATTAACTTTAATTTAAGAACTTGTGTTATGGATAAATGGACAACGAACGTTTTATATGCAAAATAATTTTAGATATTTTTATGAATAAAATTATGTAAATATTTTATCAACCATGACCAGTATTAAAACCCGAGCCGCTTGCGGTCTGTTTTTGACGGTGGCGAAAGTTTTATTGTGCTTTGATTTAGATATGTATAATGTTTGTAATAATTTATGTATACATATTTATTATTCTGTCTTTGCAGGTTAGGTATGAGTAAATAGATCAGGACCCCTTCGAAACACTACCAACCTATAAAAAAAATATGTATATCAGTATAAAAGATTGCCTTAACAAAAAAAAAAACTACATTTCAATCATATTATCTATTACATAGAAGATGCGATTTCTTTTTTAATTTCCCTTTCTAAATAGATATCTTTCGTAAATTTTCATGTCCTGAATCTTTACTTAGATAGAAGAATCTTTCTTTCCTTAGATCTTTACATAAAAGGAAGTTTTACTTACTTAATTTCAATTTGTTCAGTCATTTCTTTCTTAAAGACAATATTCCGCGTTTTTATTAACTCGTGTCGTTTATATACCTATAGCTTTTTTTTTCAGATACCAGCGATATCTGCAGACGCGTCCGAATTCTTCGTCACATGGTAGACAAACCCAGTACTTTATTGCGTATCAGTCGGTGCGGTATTCCCAAACTGCACTTCAGAGCTCCCGGCAGCCATACAGAACACATCCCGCACACAGCTTACACACATCGAGATATCGTCACACAAGCATACTTGCATACATCTTTACAATCTGTAGGTGTAGGTATTACGCACGGTACCCACGGAATTCAGTACACGTAATGCTTGTTTTGGGCGAATTTCTTGGCCTATTTATGAGATGGAACACTTCGGAGTATTTTACAGAAGGAACATCGTGTAGACTTAAGAATTAGAGAAAGTGTGGTAACAGAGCAGGCACATTTGTGTACTTAAAATATTGACATTTTTGATATTTATTAGAAAATTCTCTACGGGTAGGTATTTATGTAATGTTTTTCAATGTTTAACGCATTAATAAACTTGGTTGCTATTGTATAATGTAATTATATTATATTTTTTGCATTTTATATTTTATGCTCAAGCTGAATAACTATTTGGCAACTAATTACCTATTATATTTTGCATTATATCATTGCGTTTAATTTAAGTTAAAGACAAACTGTATTTTTTGTTCCTAATGTAAATCTGGTATCAATTATTCTAATCTAGTGTAATAAATAGAAGTTTTTATAATAAAACATGTTTTAAAATTGTAGAGTCGCTGCTCTATCACTAATTTTACATAAAACAACATGAAAATTCATCAAAGGGTGAAATATAACATTATTGTATTTTATCTTCATTAGTAAAGTACGACATTTTTATGCTTTTTTATTTCAATCCCCTGAATAGGTTTCAGTATAACATCAAACACACCTATCCCAATGGTTTAATATTACCTATAGTCAAAGCTGTTTAATCTTCAATCTTTTGTAATTATTAATTTTAATGTTTCCGAAAAATCACTTAAATTTTAAACGTAAATTTCTGTTACAGTTAATCCTACTAATGTTATAAACGCGAAACTTTGTATGGATGTTACAATAATATAGTAATACTCATATATCAGAATAACATATAGGCTATACTTTATATATATTTATACTGCGCTGACAAATTCGCGGGCAGAAGCTAGTTTTAAATGTAATCAAGTGAAAATTGTGTTTTACTAATTACAATAATTGTAATTTTATTCTACCCCTAATATTAATCGTGAAATATATCGAATCGAACTTTTTAACTGTCTAGTTTGTGTTAAATTTTAGGTAATCTATTTAGTGATGGAAATAGAAGATTAGAGGTGAATGGATTTTTTTATTAGAATTAATAAAAATTGCTAAAAAAAGACTAATATAGGTAACAAATTTCAACCATTTTCAACATTCTCTTCTAACGATAAAATAATTTTATTACCTCTTTCCATTTTAAGGTGTATACCACCGCCTTTTAAATTTATATTATTTATGTTAGCATCTGCATATTTTGATTCACTCAAGACGTAATGAACCAAATAATTTTATCAAAGAACTCTTGATGTTTTCAATTTAAGGGCAATAAATATAGAGCATTATAGATAGGTACCTCCCTGTATGTTTGTTGTTTTAAATTTCATTTGTCGGCCAGTTGTTTTTACTATTTAATAACCACATTAAAGAATACATAGTGTATAAAATCCCTTTATATTTAAGTAGTTAATGTATATAGTTACACAAATCAATTACCATGTGTTTTAATAAAATAGTAGGAATAACCTTGAATTTCTAATCCGTGCTGCTTTAATGTATGTATTTAAGTGCAGAACAAAACGATGTCTTATATAATCGGAATAAGATCAATTTTCAAACATCAATGTCACGAAAATATTTGTCTGCTCTTGGCACTATCACTCGTTCGTCTATCACTCGCACACCAAGTCGTTGAAACTGAAAAACATTCGATAAGCTTTTAATCGCGTGTCAATAAAAATATATCAACAAAAGGTAGGTCGCCATTTTTATAGTGGTCGCTTGAATGTAATATACCTACAATGAAATCAGAAGGAGAAAGTTGTATAAGTACTTAGTTTTCGTTTCAGTCCAACATAGCCTTCTACATTTTTTATAATATTTCAAATAAGATGCCACCACATTTGTTCGTTTCTTTTTACTACAGCGTCCATCAAGAAGTATGAAGAAGCACCTTATGAGTCGGCAAAGCAATATTCTGTGCAAAGCAGTAGGTATCGATTCTGTTTATATTTATTATTATTAAAATATGTGTTTGATACCAGTTGAGCTTTTGTTATCTTACTCCTAATACAACTTCTATCAGGGACTATAAAATTATGTAAAAGATGACAATTTATTATAAGATAGAAGCGGGTTTGAAGTCAGCCTATGACGGTAGAGTATCGTGGAGCGTTTTATGATGATGATTTAAAGTTCGAATCATTAGAACAAGCAACCTATGCATATAAATAAGATAACAGTCTTTTTATATTTCAAATATCGAATATGACATATGAACGTTGAAATTAAGTCATAAGTTTTTGAGTTTTAGTGGTATTTGTTTTTTAATTTGTATGATTTCTGAGCAGACCGACGAAGTTAAAACATTAATATCAAATTTACAGTATAAAAAATGTCATTGATGTGTTTAGATATAAGATTTAACAACATACCTTTAACAGAAGCAGAAAAAGGAAAATTGAGAGAGACGAAAAACACCACTAAAATAAATAAGTAGGTACTTAGTGTTTGTTGTCGATAATAATTATAATTTACTATCTTATTAATAATAATACAGGTAATAAACATAATTATTTTGTTTGTGGTAAACCCACCTACTAATATAAGATAAATTAAAAAATTGTGCATGAATAAAATACAAAAGATTCTAAAACTTTTCAATGAATAGTAAAACCATGTTGAAGCATTTATTCTGAGTTGTGTTTCTAACATTAATTGAATACCTTATATTCAAATCATATCAGTATTTTTAGTAATATCCGGGAATTGTTCCCGAAACGTATGTAAACGTCGAGAAAGAACGGAAGCTCGCTTGTATTCATCACTAGGATTAATAAACATTCCCATAATAGACTGGACATAACGCAGACATAACTATCCAATTGTGTTACATATCGCAATAGCCTCGGGAAAATGGTTTCTATATTTCGATAGTGTAACCAATTGCGCAATAAATAAACTGGTTATCTCGTTTTATTTATTTTATATCCCTATTATCTCCTACTGATATTGTAAATGAAAACGATTGTATATTAGACACCCAATCACGAAAAAATATTTCAGGGAGACACGACATTGATAAATAAAGTGATCCTAGGTACTTTTCATAGATTTAACTTTCAAATTCGTACTTAATTTATGTTATGTACGAGTATGATCTGTTGCTGTTAACTTAATTTAGGTATTATGTTACGACTAAGGTGTGAAGTATACATATATATAAGTTTAAATTTAGCCGGCAATTTCTAAGCACTAACCAGTCCTATTGGATTCGATAGGCAGGCCTTAACCAAGTAATCTTGTGGTTATTTTCACACCTATCTTTAGCTTCATCTTAGGCAGATGATTCAAGTAATCTCTGTAGAAACTTAACTAGAAACTTTGCGCTCCTCTTAGCATTAACTACCTAGGAACTGTCACTATCACATGTGGTTTTTTCAGAAGGTGTGGTACCTTTCTTTAAGCATACATGTCTATAAACGTCTTTGCTTTGATTTTTTATAGACTATCTATTCCTAATAATACTTTTGATAGTAGATCAATTTTCAAATGTCTTTTATAAAAATTCAGCTATATTTTTGTGACAGCTTTATATAACATACCTATTATTTACTCGTTATCATAATCCCATGTTTGAGAACATTTGGACTCGAGGCATTCATTATATTACTTAATAGATCATTAATAGCAATAGTTAAATAATTCTATATTTCTAGAGCTAAATCCGGTTCAATTTATAGGTATAGGTACCTATTTAGGTACTGGCGGTCCCATCGACCAGCAATAATCAAACTCGACAAAATCCGAGTTTAAATTGTTCGTTTTACGATTATTGCGTACTTCGATGGTAGGTATCTTTTGAATACAAATTTGTGACTTCGATACCACTCACGCGAACCTTTTTGCGAAACAGTTTATTCGAAAATGTAAGTTCGTAGCTAAGCTTAAGGCCGAGGTTCCTTTGTACTATTACCAACTTGGCCTAACATATAGGGCTCAGATAACTTTACACGATAGTAACAAAGTATATATTTTAGGAGTTAATACTGTCGATTCCTGTGGAAATAGTAAATAGACACACAAATTGATCGACATACCGCTTTACGGTTGGTAGTACGCTCGAAGAAAGTAAATGACAAGGTTTGGCTATAAAACCTGTGAAAAGTGGTTTTCGATTATTTCCTGACGCTAGCATAAAGTTTGGCCGTTATGTCTCGGGTTTATTATGTACTGTCAACGACATAATGCATGCTATGGCAATATTGAATGTTTTTTTTAAATTCCGTTGTTTATGAACACTTTACTTAAGTTTGCATAGACCTTGGAATGTATTGGTCACAAAGTGTTTAACGAGAAATACCGTGCACTTTTTGGTAAGTATGAGTTATACCTATAGGTAATTTGGGAGCTTGATAAATGGCAACCCATTTGGCAGCGTGAAGAGTGTAGGGAAATATTCCTACTTACTCAAGATAGCGAGGGCGACAGACTGCTATTTAGAAATTGATGCGGAGAAAAATGTAATCACCGATGAGGGTATTATTTTGTAAATTTATTATACACAAATAAATGTACGTGTAAGTAAGTACACAAAAAAATGTAAGTTCCATTGTCACTCAAAGTTATTAAAAATTATACAAAAATGTCGTTTATCATAAATTAGGCTTTATATTTCGACCCACTGCTGCTACACAAGGCCTCTCCTTGTCATCGAAGGAGGTTCGAATGAATTGGTAGACGGAGTATGAATAAGATGATCACCCTTTGCCGATCTATTAGTCGCCTTCTACGACACCCATTTTGAATTGAAGAATATGGGGTGATGCTATTCTACTCTGCCGGCATCACATGGCAAGAAATGTATTGAAATCCTATTAAATTTTGTCACCATAATAATACTTAACAGCATTATTATATGCCTACAAATAATGATAAGACTGCAAGATAGGTTACTCAAAGAAATATAACTGAGTATTTGCCGCGGTAGGTAATAAAAATTTGTATTAGTATTTATTTATTTTTCTTTTATTTTCTATACTTCTATGTAGTTTTCGGTTTGGTTTAATTAATATTGACTACGTTTTTTTTAGAAGAAATAAAATTCTATGGGAAACTGAGATGAAAGAGGCAATATTAATTAGGTAAGTAAGTATTATGTCGTCCAGGATCCAATCCCCAGAAGGTATACATTTGTGCCCAATTTACTAGATGTTAGGGTTGGTTTTAAGCCAGTCTGGCTAGCTACCTCTTCCCTAAAACTTACTCTATGACAATAATTTTAATTATGACGACAACTTCAGTAGGAACGTTTCAGTGGATTAGAGATTATTTAGATAGTAGATCTATTGAGCATTCCTGGCAAATCGCTCTTCTATATTCAGTCTTTGAAACCACTTGAGATAAAGGCCAAGTAGATATTTCTCAGTCATAGAATTATAAAAAAAAACTACTAACATATTTTCTCATATACTTAAGTACCAATAGGTTCATGAGTGATTCGACTAAGGTAGCAAAAATTTAAATATACAAGTAGTTACATTGATTGACAAACAGTAGGTCCATATTGCTTGCTTGTATCAATTAATAAATCATTAAACATTGACGACTCTTATTTGCATATGTCTATATGTGTAAGTACCTAAGTAATTTATGTAATTTATTCTGAGACCGTAAATTTGTAGGCCTATATTAGGTCAGTAACAAAAATGTAATTGACTGTACCTTCATACCTATTAATTTTAATTGTTTCACGTATAAGAGCAATATCTTGAATCTATTTCAAGTAGTTCGATTCATATCAATTTAGTTGGATTCCACAAGCAATCCAATGGTTCTACAGGTACCTACTATCCTCCATAATGGGATCCCAATGACGCGTGATCGATACAATGTTGCCATAAGCAATCGGTTTCGTCATTCGATTGCTGAGAAATCGATTTACCAGTATACAAGTGAGTATTATCGAGGCGAGAATCGTTTTATAACCGATTGACTACTGCATTTGTGATTGCCATTGATTTTTTTTGTATCGCCACCCGGATGGTCAGGCCCCGTTATGGATTTTGATAATGAGGAAATGGTGACGATAATATTTAGTTTGAATTTGTACAATTATGTGGATGTTATTGTTTTTTAAGCCTTCTTAAGGTATTTAAGATGTGAAAACGTGTTATTGGAACACTTAAATTCATTGAATTTTAATAAACTTACTTTTTATTCGGAACACCGTTTTTTATTTGTTTTAAATGCTACCTTCTTACTATTTCGTGTTTCTTTTATTTACAAATATTGATTATGTTTAACATTCGGAATAAAGTTTTAAAGACACCTGAGCCAAAGAAGGGAAAAATGCCCAAAGATCTAAGTAGGTATAATTCATAACTAAGTAGGTAAATCAAACTTTAATAATACCTATAGGGTACCATTAAAGTTGGTACGTAGGTACCTACTCTATTTTATTACCTATTTTTAACGAAGATTTGCTTTTATGTACCTGTACAAGTGGAAAAATAAGTTTGTCTATTGTGCCTACCTAAACAATTTAAACAAAGTAGGAGGTAAGTATGTGGAAAAAGGTTTGCTAAAAATATTATTTAGGTAGGTAGGTAGACAAGATTTACAATCTCATCTAACTAACACTGATAGAAATGAAATTACTTACAACTTATGATTAGACTAAAACTACTTAATACTACCTATACCTACCTAAGATTAGATGTAGGTAGTCTCATGAAGCTTGGTTTCAAAAAACATCTGAATGCAAAGTGCAGAATTCACAAAATTAGTGTCTTATTCAGATAAATAAAACAGTTACATTATTATTTGAAATTTCAAGGAATTTTAGGTGTTCCTACGTATCTACCAATAGGTTAATAGATACCTACTTACCTACCTACTTAAGCGTTATTTTCCTTTTTAAGTTTTTAAATAATTATCACACGTTTAATTAATTTTTCGTAATAAGATTTTGCCTCGGAATAGGTTTTCTGACAAGATGAATACCTAGCTATCTAATTACTAAAATCTAATAAGAAAATGACTTTACGAGCACTAATTCGAAGGAAGACAAAAAAACTTCTTTTGAGGGGTGTTACCTACGTGAAATTTTAAATGAGGATTGCGTAGGTAGGTAAGGAAATTATTAAAATACAAATCTTATAAATCTATAATAGGTAGGTAAATACGTAGGTAGGTAGGAGTCTAGTTTGGTTAGATTTATGTAAAATGGAATAAGTAGGTATTCAGATAGGTCCTTTTAGAGATTTTTATGTTGATGCCTCAATTAATCTAAGTCTAAGTGTAACCTACTTTATTTATTTATTTAGTTCTAATGGACTAAGCACTAACCCAAAGAAAATATGTTCGAGTAAAATTATTACCTACTTTTATGGATTTTTTTTTCGAAGGTTAAAGTTAACAACCAAGAATATAAATAAAACCACGTTTATTGAAGCCAAAGATGATTTTCCTTGAATACTTTCATAAGAATATCGTTCTCATTACCAAAATATCAGCTGATTGAGAAACTATTCTAGGGCACTCTACAGCTGTTAGTAAAGTAAGAATACACTGCCATCTAGTGCGACGTAGGGGAACTACTAGCTTAGCAGCGCCATCTGTGCAGATCATCACGAAACTCAGTAATCTCACTAACACATGCACAACTATTCGCGCTCATTCCCCCGCATACGTAATGAGAGAGACGCCAATACCTCGCAAGATGTCTACTAAATTGCCTTTCATAAGTCAGCGCGCGTTGATTGGTCAACATGGGAACGGGCAAACTAGTTTTTGGGATTTTAACCAATCAGACTTCGTGAGGCGTATGCATAAGCGTCGGCCATTCTATTTTAGGAGGGGCATAAGAGAAGGACCTCCTTTATGTTCATCCTGATGCTGTCATTTGACTTATAGATCATGGCGTAGAGCTACGTACTTTTCGAAGAAGCATCGCTGAGTGGGCGCTAGTTTCTTCAATGTTTATGAATGTTGCAATTGATGAAAATAATTGAAAACTAAAGATTTCTGTTTAGAAAAATCTCTCAAAACGCTATTGTAGGACAAAATATCTACTAGCTCCATATTTCAATCGTTTCCTATTCATTTACACGATTCACTCCCAAGAAATAGAAACTCAGATCGTAATTTTTGTGCGCAATACAACTCTATTGAACGATTCATGTCCTTACCCATATAACAGCCGAAGACAGGCCAATAAAACATTTACAATCGATTATAAAACTACCAGCGACTTTATAGCTCGGCGCCAAGGAATCGGGTAGTCAGCCGGCACGTCGTAAATGTAAGCGATGAATGAAACATCAGCCATAATTGGCGCATTAAAACGGAGCCCATTGACGAAAATTTTATTGACACACTACAACAGGTGACCGTAGGTTTTATGAGGCGGGCGCGTGCCAGTGGAGCGACGTCAAAATCGTAAAATCGTAAGGAGTGCTCAATTGCCCCTAATAGAACATTATAGTCTGGATGACGTGTTAAGTTTTATGGGTGGATGCGGTTTTATGAATCGGGATCACGTGGTTAACAGCTGATCAGTTGGGGCAAGCAGTTCTTGTTTCTGCTTATCAATTCAAACGATTTGAGAGACACAACAACTTCTTTTTATTGACAATTCTGTTTTTTTGATCTGTTTGAAACCCAATAAGTAAGTATCTATATAAAGTTAAAACTCTACATGAAAGAAGATAGGTAGAGACCTATCTCTACATTCTTTCATTAGAGTTTTAACTAGGCAATTAGGTAAAGGGAGGTACAATATTTTTAGTAAACAAAATAAAATCAATCAGTTACATTGATAGATAGCTGTTATAGTACCTACCTACCCTAAGTAAGAACCTTAATATCCCGTCCACAAGAATTTCGCAACCAAAGCTGAAACTGCGCTCTCTATAAATAGACATTGCAAAAGGATCATAGGAAAATGTCCGACGCATTACAACGCCACGTCCGCCGCGGGGAATCCGATCCCTATCTTATTATCTTTCCGCTGATTCTTACGAAACTGGGCGAAATTGTGTTATGACTTGGATCCATAGAGTTCCGAATTGGAACCGAGAGATGAGCCCTCGCTCGGGACTTTTATTTCTGTAAAAGAAGATTTAAACCAAAAGTTCAACATGAATTGAACAAGCTTAAAAAAAGAATCACGAACTTCTTTCTAAATTCCAATTTTGTTTCACAGCAATACTTTTGAAAATGGAATGTTAGGTTAAGATACATTTACCTACCGAAGTCTCGAAAGCTCGCGGTGTTAATTAAAGAATATTTGGATTTGATCGGCTAAGGTCGTACTAAACAATAATTTTTATTATTTGACACTTGAATAAAATTAGCGATACCGAGACAAAATCACCATATCAACCCAAAACGTACCACGTACCCTTCAATGCTATCGGCCGGGTAGGATTACGTGTCGTAAACATTGTAGACCCCGTCGCGTCGTGACGTCTACTTACATGTGGGAAGAACATATACCGTGTAAATTCCTTACCTGATGCAAGGCGGGGTGTGTCATCCGTATTCTTTATGCACCTGGAACAAAATAACAGTCAATATCAATGGAGGTTTATTCATCTACAAATAACGTGTTGCTGCTGTATTTACTATCAAATTTGAACATTTTATTAGGTAATGAACCGGTTTTGTCAAGTTCATGTAGGTAATAATATTATCATAAATTATTCCTAAGCAATGGCCGCTTAAAGATATCTATCTTCCTACCTAAGAATGTAGTTTTATACCTAAAAATTTCTCACGTGTAGGTATTTGAGTTTCATATTTTTTATTTTAGCGCGTATACCTAAAGTTTCAGATGTAAAGGCACAGTACTTATAACTTTCTTCATTAGGTTGCTAATGGTACCCGCAAATAACATCACTTACCTATTTCCTAAAAGATTTCTGTTTAATAATCAATTGCCTCTACCAATAAATTTTATTTGAAATTTAACTTATCGTTCTCACACAAGCCCCTAAATGTTTTCAGCATGAAAATAATCACAGAGTACCAAATTTTATTCCAGCTGTAATACAATAGTACAGTCCATAAAATATGTTGTAGGAATCTCGAGTATGCTAGAACCCCAGCTTTACTTCGCCTCCGTCTGCTGGCAGTCTGCGCATTTTACGATCTATAACCCAATAAAAATAACCAACTCGTATAAACGTTATGCATAGGATATCGTTAAATGACAGCTTGTTAGGGTACCGTTGATGTAGATAAATCTACTAGTTTATTATTTAATGTCTTGTTTTGTTTTAATGACTTGCTAATCGAAAATTTACTTACGATCGTTTATGGCATCATTTTCTTTGTAATAATTTTACCAATAGCTTTTTTGTTGGTTTTTTATATTACCTATGTACCTACCTCAAGGTAATCAAGAACATAAAATGAATTGCTTTATTTTATCTAATACTTATACGTACTTACCTAAAAAAATCTCGTGTCACTGTGTTTGTGGTCGCACTCCACCGAGAGGGCTCGACCGAATTTTATGATTTTTTGTGTATATTTGGTAGTTATGAGAATAGGACCATAAACCTATTATTATACAGCTAAAGAGAAAAAAACCTAAGATAGAACAACATTTTCTGTACCAGCTAGTACCTATTTACAATAATGAAAACCTAGATAGATGAAATCTAAAAGTAACAAACACGCAAACAGTACAAAGTTAAAAAGAACTAAATAAGTATTTTAAAGGTAGTTTCTCTATTTTACTGCATATTTTGTCCAACAAATAAATAACTCTGTAAATTACCTATTATTTAAGAGTAAAATCCTCGAAAATTGTTTTGAAAGCAAACACTGCATCAAAAGTAGTCTTGATTTCATCATTTTTCTTAACCTTATTCAATAAACCGGTAATATCTTCAATTAATTCTTGGACGCTAAATAAAATAATAAAAAGTTCGAAAATGTACATTTTCCATGTCTTTATTTAATGTAGACATGAAAACAATACAAGTACAATAAAATTAGATAGCGTTTTTTTAAAATTAAGGTATTATCATCCATTAACATAGTGCCTGTCCATAAATTATGCAATTATCTAATCGAAACCTCATAATACTTACCTACATAGCATCGTGGAAGTCGTTGCCTAGACATAGAGGTTCCTTAATACCGACATAAATATGTATGAGTGAATTCACTTACGTATATTATGGAGTTTATCCACATTGACAGTTCAACAATGTTGACTAATAAATAATGTTAAGATATTTCTACCTGTCAACCGATATAAGTAGTTATGTGGGTGTTAGTCTTTGTGTATGTATCTTTAGCATTTTTAAAGGAAAAAGCTTTAAGGTAAAATTCGTAGCAAAGTGACATGGTCTACAAATTTTAATTTTTATAAAATACAGTAGGAAATAAAAAGAAAGTAGATAAAATTTACCAAAAGTAGAGACAAGTAAGTAGAGTCTATTAACTCATCATGTAAATAAAAACCAAATCTGTTGTGTTGTATTCATTTTGTGAAAGCGAGTTGTGTTTTTGTACATGAGTACCTAACTATTCATATAAGTATGTACCTAGACTCTTTTTGTATGTATTCTACTGTAGAATTTTCTGTCGAAGGTAGAGAAACAAAAGTAGTTGGTCACATTTTTGGCCAATGACGTTCCTGGAATTAAATTTCGCTATAGAATCCTGAAAAATAATGGATTCTAAATTATAAATGAGATAATAACTAAATAAGTCACTTTTCCGCACATCCCACTAAATATTGTTCAAATAATTCCTAGTTTTCCTAATACTTTTTTAAGTAGTAACTTTTCAGGTTTGTCGTTGATTCAATGTAAGTAAGTATTGTATGTTTCTTTGTCTTTGTCTATTAAATCTAAAAATTGGGAGCTGAAGTAAAGATGAATAGACAACCTGACCGAAGGTATGACAAAAAGTGTTAATATTGAGATGACGACTGATCAAGAACTAAGGAAGGCAAAAACATACCTGAAATGACATGAAAATGAAACGAAAAAGCTCTTTACTTAAACGGACTTTGCTAAGTAAGTACTTTTAAATCGTTAAAACCTTATCATTATTTCGGGACGAAATTATTATTTTACTTAAATAATTATTATTCTGCTGAGATAGAGAAGAAATGGCGAAAGAAACTCCTCAAATACCGGCCTCAAATAAAATTGGAAGAAGTTTTATTAGAATAAAATTATATTAAATGCAGAATTACAGATTGGTTCCAATTTCGTTCTCCAAAATGGTTGCATCGTAGGTACTTTTCATGAAGTAAGTCACTTATAGAGTGCTTGTCTAATACGGAACCCAATCGCTGGCAGCGGGTGTACTATAAACTTTTTATTTCACCCGTTTATTACTTGTTGTGCAACATAATGGCACACTTGAACTTGGTGTTAGTGACACCGTTTGATTCGCATCGTGTTTTATTGTTTCGCTCAATGGACGGAGTTTTACGAGCGAACCGAGGCGCGCGGTCATAACTCGGATGCGTCACGATACATTTGAATGTAGACTTTCGATTTCGAAGTCTTGTAGAGATCACGCGAGCCCTCCGCTCTAGGCTTGCGATATACTAGGTGCAGAAATAGATACGGCTAGAAAATACTCGAGTAGATTGTTTGGTAGAAATGTCAATGAGAAGGGAAGTGTTTTCCTCGGTATTTGCTTAGCTTTGGTTCCCAAGGGAGTAAAAATTTGTTTTCGGTTTGGTTGGTAGTAGGATTTGCTTTAAGTCCACCTGGCCAACTACTACCATTATCTAAGTCTGTTGCCGCATCAATAGTGTTAATAGCATTATTTTCTTCCTACAGTTAAAGGTAAAATAGCCATCCTCCTCTTATTAGTCAAAGGTTCCGGGTAAAAAAAAGCTCGCGTTCATTTTCGGTCTTATCGTCACTTCGGTACCATTAGGTGAAATGAAGGCCAAAATCTTTACCATCTAACCCTTAAACTACAAAAAATCAAACCCTCAAAGTTTCATGTTAAAATTCGCAGGCGTAAAGTAAAGAGGTCCTTAAAATGAGGACTCAAAATTTATAAAAACGACACAATCATAAAATTACTAACGAAAAAATTCTTTCACATTCGAAAATTCAAGTTAAGAATTAGGTAAAATGAAATTTTAAAATTGTTTTATTTTCGTGAAGAATCGTAATTGATACTTACAGATTTTTGTAACAACTATAACCAACTTTAATGAACCTTAACACAGTACCTTACATACTTACTTACCTAAGTAGGTAGTCACTAATCTATTCGTAGCCGGTAACACCACTCAATCCCAATATCAAATTGAGATGGCACACATGACTCAGGAATCGATAAGTAACAAATGAAAAATCCTCCAAGTGTGAACCAAGCTTTACGGATATAAAAAAAAATATTTGTAGGAGTAGATTGTAGGTATTGCTACAGCAGCAATTATAACTAACTGTTTAAGAACCGAAGCAATGACTTAACTGAACCCGATTTGGGTTCAGTTGAGACATTATTTCAATTTAGTTCATTCACCGTTTTTTATTAGGTATAAAAGATATAAAATTTTTACAGCCCATAAAAATTAACAATTGGTTACGAACTTGCTATAGAAGATTAATCTAGACGAATACATAAATAAATTATTCTTGTAAAACGTGAACATAGTAAGATGAAAGTGGAATAAACTGTTATTTATAGGTGCCTATTTTCTATCTTAATATTAGTGGCACTTTAAATAAAAGCGCATGAATAATCGAGGATCCAAAATTGAGTTTTACATAAACTGAAAATTAAATATCCTTTTACGTACGTAACTACCTATCTATAGTAATAATTTGTCAGATAACTTAAAAAGCGACTTTTCAATTATTATCTTTTACACATAAAAAATAAAATTTAGATCCGTTGTATTTCGCATGGCAACCTGTATTGGTTCGAGAATTTCACAGAGGTGGAGGCGAATAATTTAAGAGTACATAGGCACAAAGGAGCCCCGGGCTGGAACCCTACTTATCTATCTTTGATAACATCTCTCCCAAAGGTGCTTTCACAAAAAGAAAAATCGTCACAAAAAACACCACGCTCACAAAGTTCGAATTTGCATTACCTACTAACATTCATATTTCCACCCGACCTTTTTGGGGAAACAAATAATATAATAGGTCTGATGCATCTGGGCCCGTATTAAGGGACATCTTTCTATTCGTATCGAGCTTTGGTAAATATTTTTGTTATTACCGTATGTCACCGGGCCTGTTTGCCCTTAGGGGAAGGTTCCGATGGAAAATTGGACAAGTGACTTATATGTATTATTGAGAGTGGAACTTTTGTGATCTCGTATTGAAGATTGACTCTTAGTTAGTATTAGGTAATTTTCCTCCAGTTCTATAAGTACCTATCTAAGATATACTTATGTAATTACACGTAATAAATTTCGGTGTAAATCTCTTTTTCTCACATTTAATTGATAGTGACCACGTAAGCTTAAAACAATATGTTATTGTACATTTAAGGGTTTATTACTTGGATTTTTTTGTTGTTTATTAGGAAGTAGTACGCATGAGAAATTAAACTTGCACCGTTAAAATAATAATCACGTTAAATTACCTAATAATTACTTGTATTTTACTTAACACGTACCTGTTGTAAATAAATTTCTCTTCTTACGTGTTACTTCCATGATCACCCCAAGTTGAGATAACATTTATGAGAAAATATGGTAGGTACTTACCGAGATTCAGATTCAAGATGGCACTATATTACCCAACTACTTGTGCCATCTTCGCACGCATTGCGAACTTGCAAAAATTTTAATCAACCACAGGGAACTCTCTAAATGCATAAAATGCAATATTAACACCGTTTCTGCATTATGTAAATTCCGAAAACCTCTTATACGCACTAATAAAACCATCTACATTATGTGACAGGGCGTATCGTGACCTTACTTTCGAGTATTTTGAGTTTTGGAAACTGGTATAAGTAGTCTCTATAAAATTTCACGTTCATTAGGTACTTTTTGAGTCTTGTCTCGCATTTTTAGCAAGCGATATAATGTTGTTATTTTCTTACAAGATGGGGCGTCGAGATTGCAGTGCAAAAACTAGCGTCGGCATAAAAATAACTTTTTATTTTGCTCACATCATTTCAGATTTAAGCGGGTTTCTTCATCTTCCATTTGCGACTGAGAATCGGCTTTTTTGAGCATAAAGACGAGTGAAATAAAATGAAATGTCGCCGAAAAGTCACATTGCAGATAATGCTGAAAACTGCAAGCATTGGAGCTTAATATGAGTACTTTTGTGGCGTTTACAGTGGCCGTTTTAATTTATAGCGTATATTTTTAAATTTCATGTTCCTCGACGCCATTTAGTTGACATTAATGTTATTTATTTAAGATAAACAAAAGCTTATGTCAACCTGCAATGATATAAAAGTGTCAGCTTCAACTTTGTACATGAAATTAATGGTATGTAGGTACCTATGGAAATTTAAGTGACAGTTGGAAATTGTATTGTAATATTTATCGTAATTGAAACGCAATTTAATTTGTAGAGCGCCGTGTGGGCTCGATACATTGATATACCTACTTCATACGGAATTCAAGAAGCTTACGTTACGTAACTATGGGTAAGTAACTGCAGTAGTGAACGGTAAGTAGATACATTTGTTATTTGGTTATATAATTTTCGTTAATGCACAGAACTATCCTCTTGGGGCCGCGTGGATTCGTGTGAGTACATAGATAATTAAAGGTTCTACGGTCATCTTGTAGATTTATTTGAAGGTAATTCATACATTAAGGCAGTGTGGGCACCTAGAATATCCCAGGTACCCATCACTTTATCGCTAGTAACTTCAACAAATTTCATTCCTCATAAAACTATTCGCAGGTTTTTTTTACACAATATTTAACAATTTTTACTGCCTGATGTTTGCTAGCATGCTGCATGCTTTTTTGCATGCTGCATGCTGCATGCTTGCTTGCATGCTGCATGCTTGCTTGCATGCTGCGTGCTTGCTTGCATGCTGCGTACTTTCTTGCACGATGCATGCTTGCGTGGACAATAGATCGTAACGTAACAATTATTATGTTAATAAATGAGAACCAACTGCAAAAGTTTTACCGTCAACACATAACACACGTCATTCATGCGTTAAGTATGTGTTGACGGTCGTTCGATGAAACGTCACCGCGATGAAAAGTTGTTAAACGAAACATTATGAAGTGTACCGTCAAATATTGAAACATGCATTTATAAATAGTTTTCTCGATATTTTAATAGTTTATATGAAATGTTAGTTCGATAGATCTTTATTTTGGTAACCATAACCACTTTGAAAATTTTGTTATAAAAATTTATTCGATAATATCAAACGGTGATCATTAGCTATTCGATTAAGAAAGATAGATAAATTATAAATCGTGGAATAGTTTTCTGGGGAATTAAATTAAAAAATCAGTATTTTGATAGTTACCCATAAAAAATATCCCGTTTACCCGATCCTCCACGGTACACGATGAGTGAAATGGTGATTAATAACAATTTTAGTCAATTATATGCTCTTGTCATACATAATTCATGAAATAATATAAATGAACTATTCGGAAACTGTGTTATAGTAGTAATTAAATGAAAATATTTATACCAAAACACCACAAGAACTATATATACACGTGTGAGTACTCGCGGTCTAAACATGAAGTACATAACTCATACGAAGAATATTGATTTTTTTAAAGCGATTAAGAATTTATTAATTTTTAGGCCCTTTAATAGTTGACCAAATATTAGAAACACTTGTTAAATCAGACGGAGTGTCAGACGAAGACACCGTACCTTGAAATAATATTGCCTGCAGACATACATCGCGAGAAATTTCAACTAGGTTTTAGTGTTAGTGACTTCGTTTTAGTAAAACCTACTTAGTTTTAGTGTTTTCCTTAATTATTTATATTAATTTTCAAAAAGTACCCTTTAACTAGGTTTATATATTAATATCTACAATGAAGCTTTTAAAAAAGTTCGTAATTGATAATTATTATAAGAGACTGATTGTATATTTTGCAAGTGTTCTGTATTTACCCAACTAATGTATACTATTAAAAAAAGGTTTTTATGATAATTATTGAAACTAATTATATAATTTGTAAGTGTTTTGTATTAGTAAACTAATAAAGTCGATTGATTTAATGTATTTTATTGTTTTATTAATTTTAAACACAATTTTATATATATTTTGAACGTACTCGTAGGTACGAGGACATGATCCTGACGTACTCATCTGGGGACCTAAAGAAAACCCTATATATTTTCAACTATTTTTTGTTAACTTAGAAATGTCTAATAAAAAGGAAACATTATAAAAAAAAATAGTATTTTTGCTTGACAAAATTCTCCGGACTCGGGAGGCTATACCTGAACACACAAATACCTATGTATACCTAGGGAAAACACTTAGGTAGGTACTAAGATTTCTTCCATATTAATGGAATAATAATAGAAGTTAATGTGCTATTAAATAATAATAAAAATAATGTATTTATTTAAGCCTTATTAGACATTACTGTCGGTACTTAAAACTAGTTTAAATGTGGTATTAGTTGTGGTATGGTAATATCATTTGTAAGTAGTAGTGGTGAGGACGATAAGTAGGTATCTACCTAATAAAGTAAGTAGGTAAATATATCTATCTATTTCAAATAGAAAAATCTTTACATGCTGACCTTACTTAGACGAAGTGCAGGAAATGCATTCCGTGAAAACAGTGGGAACAAGCTAGACATTCGTATGCTATCGGAATGATCCTGTCTGAAACAAGGGCGTCCTTAGGGAACAAAGCTCTTTCCTATAACGACGCAGCATCGACCCGGGAACACTACGGTAGAAAAAATGTGATGAGGTTCACTCGCTTTAGATGCAAATTGTATGGTAATGAAGCGATTGATGGTTTGGTGTTGCGATGTAAATTACGGAATTAATTTGTAATTTTAAACTTTCGATCGGAATTTGTACTTTATTGTTATTGTGTTTAAAGCCTTGCTACACTTTACCGTCTTTTGTTTAATAAGGAAGATTACGCGACTTTTCAAGTTAAAATTTGAGCAGAAAAACCTAATTACTTTTAGTGTTTTTAATAACGTAGGTAGGAAGTGGTTCTTTGAGCTTGTGAACTTTAATTGAGTCACTTTGACTATTATGCATAACTTATTTTTAGAACTGTCAACAATTACTAAATTTAATCTAGCGATATGAACTCAAGTGTTTGTGCTTAGTAAAGGTATTGTTATGTAACGCTGTAGGTATCTACGTGACTGAGGAAAATAAAAATAATAAAAACACCGCCTTAAAATGAATTCTATAGGTACTTGAAACTTTTGACATTCAGTGCGTTCAAGAAAAATATTGCACCTCTAAATCAAGAGCAAAATGGCGCCTGCATTAATAATTATATTTCTTTGAAACGACAAAATGTTATGTAGACCTATTACATAAAACCTGTTTAGACGAATTATTAAGGTGACTCTTGCGATAAGATCTCAAGATCTTTAGGTACCTACTACATGGAATTCGAAGTAATGCGACAAAGCACAGTTGAACGCACCCAAAAATAAATGGGGTTCAAACTTAAGACTTTCAAGGAGAAATATGTAATGAGTGTGACTTTGACAATGTACCTATTTGGTCTACACGTACGAATACCAACATTATCTGTAAAATTTATCTGTGGTGTCTGAGAGAAGCCTGCTAACTTAATTTTGGTCGGTTTTAAGTTTCTGTGATCTTACTAAAAACTTTCATATTTTGTTTTGATCTACCGTAGTAATTCCCGGCCACGAATAGGACTACCCCTTATCATTCCGTGGGTTTATACCTACTCGGCTTATGCCGAGTGAGAGAGATTCTGAATTCTGTGTAGATCATCACATCAAGTGGTGGCATGTGTTTTGGACAGTAAGAAACTCGCCACACTTTAGCTCTACTAAGCTTTTCGGCCACGTGATGCCGGCAGAGTAGAATAGCATCACCCGATATCCTGTAATGGGTGCCGTAGAAGGCGACTAATGGATCAGCAAAGGGATATAGATCACCTTATACTCCGTCCACCAATCCGCATTGGGCAAGCGTGCTGGACTACTGCTTAAACGTCCTTCAATGACAAGGAGAGGTCTTGCAGTACCCACTGCTGGGACACAAGGCCACGGAATTATAAAGGCTGTTATGATGATGAAGCTTTCCTCACATATTTCTCATAGAAAACAACGATTATGTATGTAGATGCGTACGCATCCTATCGGCTTTCTGCAGCTGAACGGACGCATACGCGACCCGTATAAAATCGTTGTTTTCTATGGAGAAAATTGAATGGAGTTGAATAAGGAGCACCCCACATCCCACGCGTTTAGGCGCGGCGCGGCGCGGCATGGGCAGAGCAACGCACATCGGACACGCGCGTGCCTTGTGCGGTGCTCCTAAGTAGGGCTAGTCCCTTAACCATCCAAAATTGTATTCCTAAAGAGGTTTGGTGTTAGGCAGGTTGCGACCATAAACATAAAAATATGCCAAAATCTATAGCGGTATGATTGCACCAAATTCAAATAAATTGGGATCAGGAAGGCAAGAAGAATATTAAAAGTAGGAGAATGGTAAGATTGAAGACAGGATTTTTTATTAACGATTTATAATTAAAACTGGAATTTTTATTGACTAAAGATTACGAAGTACAAACAATGTTCATTACAGTACCTAGGTACCTAATGAAAAAAGTGACTAAAATGGAGTTATCAGGTTTCTCCTAGACACTGCGAATATTTAATCTTATTTCTAGATCTAAGAAGTGAGGTCAATTAGTTTGCTTATAAATTCTAGTTGTTGGTAAGTTTATAAATCAAAAACAACAGAGAAATGTATCGATCAAATCAGCGACCTCCTATTTATCTTGCCAACAGCGCGACCGTTATTTCAACTGACCTCTGCTTTGCCCTTCATTGGATTTTTCCCGAGGTCTGGTAGATTAATATGAAGAGCAGTCTCCGGTTAGGTCAGCACAGTTACCGATCATGCGGAGAACATTATATACTAATTGTAGATACGATTTATGATTTAAAAGTTAAATATTTTCGTAGACATTTTTATAAGGATTTTATTAGGTATAATGAAATCTTCGCACAAATCATACACCTACGAAAACTCTGAACAAGGCATCCTGGTAGACTCAAGACAAAATTGATTTTTATTAGTTTACAATTTGTAAGTACCTTTATGAGTAAAGAAATTTTGATGTGATTTGAACAATAATCGGTCTTAAGATAATGTGAGTAGGTACTTAAGTGAAACTTATTTTTTAGATAACTAGGTCCTAAATAGGTGTAACCTATTTCTTAAATAATAAAAACGTAACATTCTTAGGGCTATTTTACTAGATGAGTGGATTCTCTTAACTTCGATAATCTCGTGTTATTTTTTTTTTGATACACGAATATAGGTAGGTAAATAGTTTTAGTTGAAACCTAATAAAGTTGAAGCAAAGCCCTACAGCAGAATTACTGGTTAAATTCATCAACGTTAACCGGCACACGCTATAAGTAATATCTATTTTAAATCAACTTGCAGCTACCGACGATAAATTTACGAGTTTTCACGACCCAAATTCTGATATATGAGTCATTATTCATTTCTAAAACAAAGGGCAAGGAGTCCGGGTATCAATAACTTAAGTCTAATCCTAAACCATCGACTTAGTACTACAAAATATCAAAGGCTTCTTGTTAGAGACAAAAGGGGCTTTCTGTGTTGATATATCGAGTGCCGAGTTCGCTTGTTAATGCCACTTCTGGTCTATATTAATAAACGAGAAACAGTGTGTTGGCTTCTGGCCAGTTAAATATAAGGCAGGAAAGACCTTGTCGACTACGAACTTGGCAAATTAGGATTTATTATTTTAGTCATATGATTTAATTTAAGAATTGCAGTTTTGAAAATAATTTTATGTATTTAATATTACTTTGCCTTTAGAGAGTAGCTTCTTTTTTGGGTAGTACCTGACTTCTAAGATCTCATAAGACCCTCAATACTCTAACTAATGATGTTTTCCAACCATTTATGTAGTGAATTTCCTATCAATGAGAGTTTTTGTGTTAGATATATAAACGAAACCGTAATATTTTCTTATAGTCTTTTTACAGGGATTATGTATGTTTTACAGGAGTGTACAGTAAGATGTACTTAAACAGAGTTATTAATTAAAAGCTGTTTAAAGATTATTTACTTAAAGAATATATTTTATATTTTTACTAGTGTGGAACCACCTTAGCAAACAGTAGACATGCTCAAATTTTATAATTAAATTCCAGACATTGTATTGTACCTAATTGAGAAAACAGGTTTGTGTATAAAAAACGCAGCATTCCATATGTAAGTACGTAAATGAGCCGCAACATTTAGTCCCAGAATAATAGGTGCCATAAGTTGAATTTAACTAGTAATTCATATTTTTTATTCTATAATTAAAACCGAGCTATGTTCTAAAATGTCATTTTCGTTGATCTGATAACTTTATAAGATACAATTAAGAAACGGGCAGACATTTTGCAAACGCCGTATCGTCGTAATTAATACATATCACGTCTGACAATCATTGCCAAAGTTTCGGAGAATAGGTTACTTCCAGAGAACACATTGGGGTACTCATTTAAATATTTTATGGTAAAATTTATAAATTAAGACGAACAATATTCAAAATTTTGTCGGTAAGTATATAGGTAATAATTTATAGTTATAAGTGTTTTGAAATAATCATGTTGCTTTTTAGGTATGTAATCTTGTAGGTACTTCCTTATGGTTTAAGAAAACATCTTAGTAGAAGTTTTGTTAAAACATGTCACATAATTATAAAAACATTTAACCTGTAGCTTCTATTTAGTTATAATAATATTTAGATTATGACAAGGGAAGTAACCGCAGCAGGAACGAAAGCTTAATATGAGTAGGTACCTAAAGCGTATCTACCTATGTACGTAAGTAGAAACTGTATTTTTTTAATTGCTGTGGTAAATTTTAAATTGTGTCAAAATAAAAAGAAATAAAAAAGGAACTGAAAACTATAACCGCTTAATTTTTGAACAAGTCCAAAGTTTAAGATTTGGCTCTTAAAGCTCCAGATTAAAGTGGAGGGAACAATTTGCCTTCAAAATGAACATAATGTATGTATTGTCTACACTCCGTTATAGGTTTACATGGCTTAGATTGTTACGTAGAAATGTGTTATTTTCCAAATTATCTTCCAAACATTTGTATGGAAGTGGCGCATTCTTGACGGGTGACATGACACATGAGTGAAGATATTCTAAAGAACTCTACTATCTGCTACTGTTAAGTGAATTCTCAACAAACGTTATAATTTTTAAGGTGACGATAAGGGTTGACGACCTTGGCCATACTGAGTGGAGCATCCTGCCCCTGCTTATGATACCTACTCAGAAAAAAACAAGAAATGAAAATCTAATGATTTTTCTTAACAATTGATCAATCTTGATCTTTTTTTTGAATACCTAATCAAAACATTATTCTTAAATATAACAAACGGCTTTAAAACTAAAAACGGAGAGATCAAAATTTTGTTTATAAAAAACCTAAATGTATTTTTGAGGTCGGTCCCAAATACAAGTGACAACGTTTATTACAAATATTGAGGTTGGCACCGACCTCAAAAAAACATTTAGATTTTAATAAACAAAATTAAGTACCTACAGAAATTTTCAGGAAACTATCTCGAGATCTTTTAGATAAACAAGTAATAGAATTATTACGATATCATCAACGTCAATTTAATAGGCATTATTAGGGTTAACTTAAAAACTACTCGTCATATGTCGATCACATTTAAATAGGACCACATGATAAGCACGGTTCACCCTTGTTTGGTATAACAACGCTTAGTCGAAAATCGTTTCGGCTAATTTTAGTTAATATAAAGTCATTTCGCATAATTATTCATTTGACCGAATATTTAATTGGTAGAATTTTATTTAGCATAAGTATTTCTTGATATAAGTAACGTCATTTCACCGAATTTTCAAATGCACTAATTTTATTTAACCTAAAGTTTAACTAGACTAATATTGATTTAGTCGTAAGATCGTATCGAATATTCAGTTCAGTAATAATTCAGTGAAAACGCCCTAAAGTCGCTTCTGGCACTCGCCGGCCGCTGCCGCGGCACGCTCGCTTCGCTCGCTTGGCTCGTGCGCTATGTTCATGTCAACTTAACTCGCTCCACGCTAACCTATTGTTCAATTGAACATTCGATGAAATGAAAATTATACCACCTGAACAATACATCAATTGAACATTATACTTTTTGATCAATAGCGCAAATGTTGTTATCGCAAATAAACATTCGATGAAATGAAAATTATGTTAATCGATATTATACAAAGTGATTATTTTCTTAAACGTTGTTCGAAGGAGTGATTTTCGACTAAACGTTGTTATACCAAACAAGGGTGAACCGATAAGCACCAGCTTCCAAATATTGAAAGAATATTTAAAATTGGTACACCCACAGAACACAGAAAGTGTTCTGTGGGAACACCTAATAAAGAGTTATGAGGTAACCATATCGCCCCTTTAAATCAAATCTTACAGAAAGAAGTGTAGGTAAGATTATTTCGCCGGGTTAGTGCAAAAACCAACTAACTGTCACTGTTATTTTTCGGATTTACGATGAATTTATCTGCCTTTATTCTACATAATTAAAAACATAAATATATGAGAATGCAGATGATCATTACAAAAATTAGAAAATCTTCTATCTAGCAGAAGTTTAAGATTCCCAAACTTTAAAATCGCAATAACTCAAAACTACAATTCCATGGGTTAGTTGGTATTTGCATTAAACCGGCGATTTTATTGTTATTTACGTTTCTGGTGATTGCTTAGAATAAACAGGGTTTTTATAAATCACGAACTAACCAGTCCCTAAACATTCATATTATTATCTTTTTTAACAATAATATTTTCTAACATAACTATTATCTTCATTTATTTTTGAAATCGCGAGATTTTCTCGGCGATAAAGCCATAAGTTACCTATATTTTTGTAAAAATATCATTATTTATAAAATAGTTAAATTTATTCTATGGTGTGATTCATTAATTCGTAAGTTTGTCGCAGATAGATATAATGATACCTACTGATTCTTCGCACTTTTTCAATTTAAATTTTGTGACGCATCGTTAGCTGATCTGCGACTTCGTAAATTTTTTGCGCATGATTAAATCCTCGCTTAGGTAAAAACTAAATGTAAGATCAATACCTACTTATAACAAAGAAAGTAGGTCGCGAGTTCCCTCGTCAATTTCCTTGATACGTCGGCCTGTCACATTGTTATTACACAACCGTTGGATATAATCCAAGTTGGCACGATTTCTGCAACTATCGATGCAGTGTAGCAAAACTGTTTAACTTTGATGGCAATACGGAACTGAAAGATCAGAGGAGCGGTTTTGTTTGAAATACTTTTTTATTCTAAACATTTATAAAAACAAGTTTTTTGTTTCCCACACATTTGAAGTAGCTATTATGTTTTTATAAAAATTTAATGATTAAGAAAACACAACTTATGTTTTATAAATCAATGCCTCTACGATCTAAGTTTTTTTTATTAAAAATATTTCATATTTAATAACATAGTTTCCTAAGTGTAATATAAAAAATAAAATATTTTAAAAACGTAGCCATCACAAATTACCTACTAAAGACACCGTCGATCAGAGTAATTCTTTTTCAACGAAAAGCTCAAATCATTTGTATTCCCCTCCGCGAACGGAACTTACGGAATCAAAACGGCTTAACACGACTACTGATCATGAGTAAGGCAGTCAACACGTAGTAGTGAAGCTAAGAAAATTGTCTTCAAACGGTTCTCATCGAAAGTACCGAAAACGTCCGTTCTCATGATGTGTTACGGCCCTAATTTGTACGCGAAACCATCCCTCGGTGTCGGATCACGATTTAATAATTACTCGATTGTCCAATTAAGGCCATCAATGAGTAACGTGAAAATAGAACAGATTTACAATGGTAAACTGTGACTCACGGAAATTTTTATGAGAAAAACGAAGCACGAATGAGTAGTCGATAGAACGAAATGAGCTATTATCGGGTAATAATACTAAATAAATTATATTATGTAGATAGGTAGGGAACTGATATTGCATTTTTATTTAAAATCGGTGTATTGTTTTTAAATTTGTTAAGATTGTTGTTAATAATATGACTTTCTCAAACATGCATGGAAATTCTTAATTCTATGATGGAAATATTGTCATTATTTTCGAAAATAGAACACGCAAAGTATCGAATTTACGGACAAAGAATATGAAATCCATTACTGGAGCGTTTTTTGAATTTGGAACATTACAACGCTCCAGCAATGTTGTATGAAACGGCGTGATCGAGTTATTAAATAGTCTTTGATTGGATCTCTTTTTGGCATCTTCTCTTGGCATACCAAATTCTCTTTTCTTAGTACAAATTGCGTTCACATGGCTGTATAGCCATACATGCGTTTGTCTTTCGGCAAAGGTGATAAATAGAAAATTCGTCTTGATTTGTTATTTACATAAGTACATAATATATTTATAAATTTAATAATTAAAATGAGTTCCGACGCATCAAAGAGTAAAATGGAGATAGATTCTACTCCACCAGATTTAAAAGACAATGGTTATGTTATAATTTTTAATTAAAGCCCCAGATGGCATAAAGGAGATTGCTCAAATTTGCCTCAGAACCAACAAAATATTGGAATATTTGATAATTCTTGTTATAATTTATGCTATAATTAACAGTCATTAGATTTTAACGGACACTTCTGAATATTAAATTCATTTTAAAAAAGACTTTATCATTCTACCGTTTTAGAAACCATAAGATCACCTTTTTAATGGCTTTGGTGTTCTAACATACAGCCAAAGATTTATCGAAGTTGTTTAATTTACAAAAATACAATCTCTTTGGTAGAGATTGATTAAAATGAAATTACATTTTATTAATCAATCAATAACAATATTATTATTTTCAACATTATTTACGCTAAATGCAAACATGCAAAGCCAAAAATAAAGATGGTAGTCGCCACCATGAAGTTTATTGTCATACATTTTTCGCCAAGCACTACCTAGATACGTTAAAAAGTGTTTCACAATAAAAATATTTTAATACAAACCTAAAAAAGAAATAGAACTACTGAAGGTATGGCTGTATGACCTAGATCCCTTTACCTTCCCCTAATAGGGAGAATTTTAAAAATATAAGGTGCTTGTGTTTGTTGTTTGTGTTTGTTTACGGTGTTCGATGCGATTTTTTATTTCTAACATTTGTTAGCCTTTCGGACAACGGACTTGATATCATTTTGAACTACGGACTTTGTAAATAAGTTTTTGCATGAGTTTTCCTAGTTTACTTACTAGTTTCTTTTTTTATTATTTTACATTTGTTTGGAAACATAACCTCAATATCGGTAAGTAGTATGCTAATAATTAAGTTCTCAGAAGTGTCCGTCAATAATCAACGTTTATACAGTCATTTACTTATAATTTCGAACCCAGAAAATATTTTTTCATGATTGTTGGTTCTAGGGCAAAACATGTATGGGATCTGAGCAATCTCCTTTAGCGACAAAGGTAAAGTATGTTTTATTTCCCTGCATTTTTTTAAGAAAATCACTATATATAGCCTCGGCGTAAATGGCAATTTCCTGTCTCGTATTAGTGAAGTCCTCGCCTACGGCTTGGCCTTCAAACTCATACTCTACCTGCAAGTGCCTATTTCGCGGCCTTTGCAATAATGTACTATTAACTTTTTTCACTCACTGACGGCAAACCCTTATTTTATACCATACTTATCGACCTTTTTGAAGCCTTATTTAGAAATATATCACTACAAAAAGACTGAAGCATTTTTTTATTTGTTTTTCTCTGAGGTCGCTGTCGACTTTAATTCTAGCAGATAGTCGGTGGATTATCCGCTATCATCGAAACCGCATACCTTGTATATTCTACCCAGAAGGAGGATGAATATGGGCTGATTTATAAACACGATAAAGAACCCATATATACCTACATACTTATGAAATTATGTCTTTATAAAAGAGCGCATGTTTGCGTGACGAACTTAAAGTATTTTATGAACAAAAACAATGACTAACTCGTTACAAAGTAGTTGCAATCATAACATTATTAAAACACACATAACTCCACAATAAAGGGGTAAAATCTCATAACGTTAATTAGAATCTATTGTTTGCAACTGCGTTATCATTTATCATAATGGAATAATTAATTTTTATGGTGCAAAAAAGTGGAAATAGCATTTATTCTCACTCATGATAGCGATACAACTAGGTATGTTGTGCAAGAATGTGATCTTTTCTTTGCGGTGTTATTAGTTTTTTAATTAACGGGTAAGGCTAATATACCTACGTGTTTCAGAAGTAGGCACAATTTACTTCGTTAAGACAAAGCGCTTTTAAATTTACTTATACAGCTTCAAACTGAGAATTCATAATAGTTATCTATCCTACGATATTATTTATATTATATATGTAAAAGTTTTTAGATGTTTGATTGTTTGTTCATCCATCACGCGGCCACGGTTATCGTATTTAGATGAAACTTATAATATAATAATATATTTCTACGCTCACACTAATTATCTAGCCCAAATTAGGTATCTTTAAGAACTTGTGTTATGGATACTAGATAACGGACAAAAATACTTAATAATCTAGATATTTATATAAATAAATATAAGTCAATCAAGTTGTAGTTTAAATAAATATATAAACAACCATGACTCGTGAACAAATGATCGTGTTCATCACACTAAAATTTGCCACTACCAGGACTTGAACCCGGACCGCCCGATGTGTAGGCAGCGTTACCTGCTGACCACTCCACCACGGCGGCGTCAAACTTAGTAGGTCCAAGACCGCGGAACACGGGAGGACCCTTATCAGGGCCAGCGGATTTTTCGGTCATGAATTGGCTGGCAGACTGGGCGACCGCCTTGACTGAAACTGCGAAGTCGGTCGCTCCTGACACGAGCTCTGCTCTCAGAGGTGGCGGTTGCATGTGACCTATGGTTTGTTTGTCCATGGTGGTGTCAGGAGGGCGGCGCCGCACTGCCGAAGCTAGTGCCTAGTATACACAGCCCAATCGCTCCCTCGTGCGGGAGTAGTATGACGGATGGTTGCGCCTTAGGCAGGGGGACTGGCGGCTTAGACACCTGGATCAAAAGTGCGCCGAGTTTCATCCAAGCCACCATTGGCACCTCTGTGCCGGAACCCAGGACAAGGCCATTTTCCGGACCAGCGGAGTTTTGAGTTCGGTGGGGCCGGCCGGTAAATTCATTAGACCTCTCCATAAAAATAGTACGTAGGGAACACAACATAGCCTTAATTCACTGCTTTTATTCTGTTAATGTGTCCCTGTGGGATAAATCATTGCCTTATGGGGAAAACGACATCAAAGCGGGCAAAACCTTTAGTTTCTTAATTTCAGTTGGTATCCTTATTGAATATATAAACCCATAAAAGAGGTACAGTAATGGTAAATACCCAATCGAAGCATTAATAACACTTTATAGACTGCGATGATTTTCGCTAGGTATAGGCACAGATAATATAATACGGTAGAGGTATTTTTTGTTGTTGTTGTAACATTATATTCACATGAATACATAATAATTATTAAAGGGTCGAACTTCAACATAAATATGCTTGATTACAAAAATAACACGAGTATAAATTATTTTATAACCTAGATAGTGATTTGGAAACGAAGCGGGGACACAGTATTCGACCTAGATTATACAATTTCTTGAGATGTAATAGATATAACAGTTTCTGCCAACCAAGCCATGAACATTATAATCCCAAATGAACGTCACGCGACATGTATAATGTTGTATTTATACGAATGCTTCATGCTGAGTCGAATGTAAGGAATTCGATTAATTCAGTCAGCCTTGGAGCGACGACTGATAGTAAAATATTAGCCAGATTGATGTGGATGTTTTCTTCGTCTTCTTACTTCTATCATTCTCGGGATGTTATTATTATATTCTTTTCGCTGATTTTCTAAGAAAGGACCCTTATTGTATAAACACGTTAGATAAGTTTAATGTTCATAAAATAATTTAGCTTACCAACTAAAAACCTACATGAATCATTTATTTTCTGGTAGACTTGGTAGTAACACTACATACTAAACATACAAAATGTTTGTATAATGAACAGACACTTGTCTCTGCGTCTTACAAAAATTGTTTTAAAGTCAAGGTTTTTGAAATACAAATTGACATAGTAAAAATACCTATTCAATTTATAGTGTATATGTTTGTTCGCTATTTTATCCCTATGTAACTAAAACTGAAATTAGGGCCTGGGTTATTGGTTCTAATGTGAAAATATAATGTTATTAAGTAGGTATTACCTATGTTGAAGGGCAGCATTTTTGTCATAATTGTGAGTCCCTAACCAATATTCAGAAATATTATGAGTTTCGTTTTGTCCACTACAATCAAAATAATTGCGTAACACTGAACTACATTCAATATCGATATCACTACAATGGAAACAGATATTACGTCAAAGCATTTTGGCTACATTTTATATGGACCCAGACGATTACATAGAAATAACCTTATTCACATAAGAAATATCTGTTTATTTATAAGCCATCGTTCAGAATAGGATTTTCGTTTTTGTGAAATAGGGAAAAAGAATATGTCATACATTACCAATCAGATGACCGTTTCTATGGCAGTCACATCGTCGGAGAGGAAATATGAATGGTCACGTAAATATTCCCGGTCACAGCTCGGGTCTATATCACTAGTATTTACGACTGATGCCCGCACAACTTATCTTGCTTTTTGGAACATTGTACCCGACTTTGCATTATCAAAACACGCACTTTTTGCTCCATATCTCAGTGAAATATTCCGAGAATGACTTCAGCTTCTGACTATTTTAATATCCTACACGGATTTAAAAAACCCTTACATTCATCCGAAACAAAAGTTATGCAATGCTTCCTTTGTTTTGCCATATCTAAAAACACCTTACCCCGTCCTTCATTCTATTGTTGCTTATTTATAAAGAAACTGAAAGTACAATTGTTAAATTGCTGTTTTACTTTTTGTCGGCAATTTTAAGGGCACCATAAAAATTTGGAGCATAAACAAAAAACGTTACCCTTCCGCGTTGCGTTTATTGTAAGAACAAGGTATGTATCAGTTGAAAATTACAGGTGACATAGTGAAGGTGTTCTGTCATTGTGATAATGTGTCTGTTTGTCTTCTTCGTGGTTTCTAATTGCTTTCTTTTATTCGCCATCATAGATTTATGACTGCGGCCAGAATGGAACAATAAGGTGAGAGTAAACCTTGAAATTACAATTTCTTTTAAAATTTTTATTTGTCTATCGAACCTGTCAGTACACATTCAATCCTCTTAGGAAGTGGTGCTTGTACCAAATTGACTACGTGAAATCCTTTATAGTCCTAAATTACATGGAGACATCGAGTTAACAAATGTGTAGGCAGAACAAACCCTCATCAACATGTCTTGAAATAGCGTCGTGGGTGCAGGACATACCTACGGATTGAACTCAACGATATCCTTGAATTGTGAAATCATCACGTTCGCCTGTAATTTAGTGTAATTTAAGTTAGTGCTGATATAGTGTTACGGCTTGTAAGCCTCGTTCGAGTGCAGGAAAAATCAAAACAAAAAATAACACACGTACGTGCCCGAGCAACGCAATAGAGACAATACCTGAAAATGTCTTTTGCAATTTCATATCGTCGTGCACAATTCTCTGTTGTATTATGCCCTATGTTTGTTGCCCATACCACCAGGGCATACACATTTGGCTTGTATTTGCCGAGTCTGTAGCACAATATTTGTGGAACGTGCCAGCCAGCGTGTCAAATGTCACATAACAAGGCGTGACACGTCTTCGCCATCGACTATTCCAGTTATTACATGTGTTACCTAGCATATTATCGCGTCGTCTTTTCTTTTGTTGCAATAAAGCGTTGATTACCCCGCACAAAACGCTGCGACAATTGCTGGCAACCGAAATAGTGCCTGTGGGGTGCCGATAACGGCAATGAACTCGGTTTATACGCTAGCTAAACTGTTTGCTCGCATTTAATCCTTCGACCAAATTACTAACTTTTGTTCTAAGTCTAGCGGAAAAGTTTTCAAATAAGCGAGCTACTTACGTCGGTTGGTGCAAGAAAAGATGCAAATGACTTCTCGTAAAATTGGACGTGGATTCAAAGTTCGCCCCGCACTCTCAAATCTCTAGGATGTAATTTCGTGAAGAAACTTTGCGTGGGTAGATTATTACGTAAGAGAACCCTGTAAGTGGAGAATACAATAAGACATTTAAGAACCTTATTTACGATATAATTTCTTGTGAACTCTATTATAGCAAGAATGTTGACATTCTGTAAATGATTATCTCTTATACTAAAAAGGTAACAGACGGCCATATGGCTGTCCACATGGCCTTTACCAAATCCCACGGACGCTTGACACCAGAGAGATCACTACAACTAAGCTTATAAAGATTAAGAGGATCTATTATGATTTAATAAGGGCTATGTCCCGTAATGCATATAATTTATCCCCTTAAGCAACTCTAACGATCTTACTAACCGAGATTCAAATTATATTTAAGTATATTACGTAAATATTATCTGCGATATGCCGTAAGACAGTGTCTGGGTTATTCTATTATTAGCATTTAAAAATTCGTGTAGAACAAATATTTGTAAACATTCAGTCTTACGATATTCGAGTTTTAAAACGAATGATTATCGACATCGGTATTTTGATGGCTATCTGAAACGTGCCGGGAACTGGGAAATGTTGAGCACGAAAGTTTTGATAACATTCTAATCCGGGTTGGTCCTAATCTCAGAGATAGGAAACTTAATGAATAGTCCAATTTAGGAGGTTGACGGAGAGTTCGGGTGTAAAACGGTTATGACGCCATAACACAACTTCGAGTTTGAGGCGGCATTAATACTGTATAAGATTAAACTAGGTGAACTCGTTACGAGTATTTTTAAATACATACTTCTGAAACGAAAAAAATTAATGGATATTTGAATACAAAATTATGTCCTATAAGGTTGTTATGTTCTCTCTCATTAGCTGAACTCAGGTTTATCCCGTAGAGCTTATAATGTATAAAGTGGTTCTCGATAAGAGTCGCATGTTCGAGCCGCCCGCTTTCAAGCCCTCCACCCATAAAGTGTATGATGGATTTAGACAAGCCCTCGCGTGTAGCCGGTACCGTTGCGTCCCCACTCCCGAGGACTAAGGCACCAACCAGCGTAACAAAATCCTCCACCCTCCCCACATGTCATATAAACAACGATACTAAAACGGGCAAACTACACTGAAAAAAATGTAGTCCAACTAAGATACGATTTCTCTTAGTTGGCATCAAAATGTGTGTAATAATTATTAATATGTTTGCTATAAACAAGGTACCATAATTGCCAGAACAAATACATTTTATTCATTTCGACAATTATGGACTTCCTTAATGTAATCAAATATCTTTGTTACATTGAGCATCGTTTCATGTTTTTGTTTAATTTTACTACCTCCACTTTTTAAAACTAAATAATTAGATGTGTTCAGGTAACAAGAAAACTTGTTAGCATTACACAATTTATATTATTGATTTTAACAAAGATCATGGTTGATTAAAATATGTGCCTATTTACATTAAACAAGAGAAGTGTTCAAATTAAATATTCAGGTATCTTCGTGGTAACAAGCAACTTGTTAGGAGCACATACTTTATATTATTGATTTTAACAAAGATCATGGTTGATTAAAATATGTGCCTATTTGCATTAATTATGAGAAGTGATCAAATTAAATATTTAGGTATCTTCGTGGCAACAAGCAACTTGTTAGGATCACATACTTTATATTATTGATTTTAACAAAGATCATGGTTGATTAAAATATGTGCCTATTTACATTAAACAAGAGAAGTGTTCAAATTAAATATTCAGGTATCTTCGTGGTAACAAGCAACTTGTTAGGAGCACATACTTTATATTATTGATTTTAACAAAGATCATGGTTGATTAAAACATATGCCTATTTGCATTAAATAAGAGAAATGATCAAATTAAATATTTAGGTATCTTCGTGGTAACAAGCAACTTGTTAGCATCACATACTTTATATTATTGATTTTAAAAAAGATCATGGTTGATTAAAATATGTGCCTATTTACATTAAACAAGAGAAGTGTTCAAATTAAATATTCAGGTATCTTCGTGGTAACAAGCAACTTGTTAGGAGCACATACTTTATATTATTGATTTTAACAAAGATCATGGTTGATTAAAACATATGCCTATTTGCATTAAATAAGAGAAGTGATCAAATTAAATATTTAGGTATCTTCGTGGTAACAAGCAACTTGTTAGCATCACATACTTTATATTATTGATTTTAAAAAAGATCATGGTTCATTTAAATGTTTGCTTATTTAAGTTAAAAAGAGTTGATCAAATAAAATAATTAGGTACGCTCCTGGTAACAAAGCAACTTGTTAGCGTCACATAATTTATATTATTAGTTTCAATAAAGATCTCTGTTGATTAAAATATGTGGTTATTTGAGTTAAACAAGAGAAGTGATCTAATTGAATAACACTTTGCAGTGTCCACCAATCGAACAAACTTCCCCCACGCACGATTCGCGCTCCGCTCACTACCTTAGTTTTCCATAAGTCTAGGCGACGTAATAGTCAGCGGTACATTTTTTTTTCACTGCAATCACTCAGTACCTCTACTCTCTATAATAGTCATTCGTCATTAATAATCTCTCTAATCAGTGGATCTCATCGCGTAATAAGTGGTATATTGTAACGTAATAAAGCTTAAAAAGCTAGGTACCTAATAGACTAGTGAAGTGTTGACGTCGCTTTTAAATTTTAATTAAACTTAAAACAGTTTTAGGTTTGAGTTGTGGACGAGGAACTAATTTAACATGAAACCATGAGGTCAAACAATATTTGGTTACTAATAACTCGTCCTTGTAATTATAATAATAAACTTAAAAGTTTCCCGAGTTTACGTAAAATTTTAATGATTAATTGATCAAGACCAGGAAATCAATATAAAAGTGCCAGCGCTGACCCCTGAGATGTTGGAGGAATTGAAAGAATGAATTTCATAATAATGATATACCTATATCGGTAAGTTTTTGTGTATGTAAATATACTTACCTATTTAATGAGTAACAATATTTAAATATTGAAAAACTAAAAATACGACACCTATCGAATTAGTAACAATATTTAAATATTGAAACCCTAAAATATGAGCGAAGTTTGCCTACGCAGATTCAAATAAAATATTAGCCTACATTAAAGTGATGCACTGACCTTATTTTTTTTTACAGGACCTGAATTTAACAAACTTTGAAATTCAACAAGACCCAAGCATTGTAGTTGTTTCCTTAGAGGAGAGGTCGCACTTCAAATGCTTCAATCAGAACAGGAAGGAAGGTACCATAGTGGCGTATTTAAAAAAGCATGTTAAGAAAACGTAATGTTTGGAAGACCAGGATTTATTACGCACTTTATCCGATTACGAATCTGATCTTCATCGAGGTAATCTATCAGTAACAGGTATAAAAGAAAAATGTGTTTGGTTTGGTGTTCAAGATTTCGACTTATTCAATCAAATAGGTGTCGACTGTATGCATGACATTCTAGAAGGTGTTGCTAAATACGTAATGCAATTTGTACTTCTTCAGTATTTAAGACATTTTAAGCTCTTTTCATTGACTGAACTCAATAACATTCGAGTACGGTCCTGACTATAGGAATCAGCCATGTACCTTAGCTATGGATCATATACTTCACGGCAATGTGCGTATGACAGCTTCAGAACTTTTTGCGGTATTTCGGCAGGAACTGCAGAATTATTACAAACTGCAGTATTAGAACTGAACACATCATATTTGTTACTTACCAATGATTTATTACAACCAAAATTCTATTACACTAGCATACCTACCTACTGTTCTAAAAAATTGGTCTTATCGTTTCTTTATGGTCAACGCGATTTGAAGCCAAACATCGTTTTTTAAATTAGTTTCTAATGCTTCATTTAACAGAAGGAACGTTACATTAACTTTAGCTATGAAACATCAGCTACAATTAAACGAAGTTTTTAAAAAGGTGAATTGCATGATACTCTTAGAACAGTTCCTATTTCTTGTGCAACTCTTAATAAATCTGAAGAGCTATTCATAAGATTTTAACTATTCATTACTTAATAAATCTGAAGAACTATGCATACATTGTGTCAAAATAAGTCACTTAAAAATGTTACTTGGGCCACCGTATCTACTACACGGAATTTAAAAGGTACTATTTTAGTTTATACCACCAGCTCTGAGGATTCACTGCCTACTTTTTTATAATGCAATATGTTTTGTTGTATGATTTAAATAGTTTGATACTAATTGGACAATTATTGCAAACAACGGACGATCATTTTTTGCTTATGAAGTTAAAGAACTAAAAGTAAAGGAAATTGTTGTAATTTTTCATAAATGTTTGCGGTTTCCTTACCATGTAATAAAAATATTCTTAGCAGTGGAAAAAAATGTGTTACTTTAAGATGTGCATTATAACTAAATGAAGATCATAAATAATTATAATCATTAATAATGTTGATATACTTCATCGTTTATTTGCTAAAATTAATTAAGAATGTTAATGATAATATTCATAAATAATCTTTATTTATTCTAGCAAACGAAAGAATTCTTAAAGTGCACCACATCTTAATGTAACATATTTTTTATAGTGGTTCATTAATAATAAACTAATACTTACCACAATGTTAATAATTTATTATGGATGTTAACACTTCAATGCAGCTTATTACTTACTACGTTATTAAGGTGAAATGTACAAGGGATTTAAGCATTTTTGTAACATCATATACTGTGAACCTATAATTGAGCAAATAAATATATTCTATTTTATATACACGAGTTTTATTTCTTCTGCGCTAAATAAAGAATATTTGTTAAGGATTTATATATAATTTCGTGTACCAATGTTTTAAGGCACGCCGGTTTAGTGTTTTAGAAGGTATAATTACATTTTTACGTAATCATTCCAAGTAGTAGGTATATGGCAAGTGTTAAAAATTGCCCCTGGAAGCAGTTTTGATATCAACTTCTAACTTCTAACTTCTAACATAAATGTAGTGATACCTTCTAAAAATACGAGACTATGCCTTATACACAAAATTGGTGCATAGGATTTAATAAAAAAAACTTAAAAATATCTAATTAATTTGATTATCCTCTGTTCGAAATAGTCACGAATTTCCTATTAACTATCCGTGCTCTTCAATTCACTTTATTGTCTTTTGCACATTAACAAAGTGACTTGTCTTTTATAAAGATTGTCAATCATCACCTGATTTTTGTTTCCACTAAGATCTTAACTATCTTCGTATTCGGTGAAAGAGGCGCCCTCAGTGATTTTTACTAAATAAAAAATCATTAATAATATCAGAGATTATTCTTATCTTATCAATTATTTGATGCTAATTTTATCTTATCAGATGATTTTTTGTAAAAATCCCTGAAGGCGCCAAATTCACCGAATACGAAGATAGTAAAGATCTTAATGGAAACAAAAATCAGGAGATTATTGATAATCTTTATAATAACCAAGTCACTTTGTTACTATGCAAAAGAAAATAAAGTGAATTGAAGAACACTGGTAATTAACAGGATAACGTTTTTTGACTATTTCGAATATGAGGATAGTCAAATTAATTAGTTATTTGATGCAAGATCTTAGTTGTGACAACAAATTACTTTCATTGTTTTGATAATGCTTCTTGTTTATTTCAATTATAAGGTTAGGTGAATTAATCAGTAACTTTTAGTTATTTGATGCAAGACCTTAGTTGTGGCAACAATTTACTTTCATAGATCTGATAATATGTCTTGTTTATTTCAAATAACAGGTTAGTTGAATCAATCAGTAACTTTTAATTATTTGATGCAAGATCTTAGTTGTGACAACTAATGACTTTCATTGATGTGATAATTCTTTAAGTTTATTTCAAATAAAAGGTTAGTTGAATTAATCAGTTACTTTTAGTTATTTGATGCACGATCTTAGTTGTGACAACCATTCACTTTCGTAATTATGATAATGTTTCTTGTTTATTTCTAATAAGAGTTTAGTTGAATTAATCAGTTTTTTTTATGTTACTTGACGCAAGATCTTAGTTGCAATAACAAATGACATTGATTAATCTGACAAAGTTTGACAAACGTATCGATCAAGATCTTAGTTGAACCAACGGTAAATTTAGATAATGTGATACTTTTTGTTTATTACACTAAGCAAGATCTTAGTTGAAGTAAATATCTATCGGTGAATAAACCAATACATTACTTAGTTGACGAAACTATAATAATTCAACAAAGTTGTCTTAGTTGCAACAGTCAAGATCTATGTAGGCTCATATACAGTCAAGATGGTAATCATATCAAACAAGATGTTTATTAAAGCAATCAAAAATTTTTTTCAGTGTATTACCACGCGGAGATCATATTAATTTGGTCAACATTATCAGATCGAACCCGAAGTTCGGTGCACTCGGCACCATTTTTGAAAATCGAATGACGCAAGTTAAAAATGGCCGTCGTTTCACGAAATAACTTTTTTCGAAATTCAAATATCACGGACGGAGGAATCATGTTTCAATCCACCTTCAATTTTAAATAGTGGGCACAAATTGTATGAACCGTCACGAATCTTACATTGTTTTTCTTTTTAATGGCTCTATATGTGCTGTAAATAAAGTAAGCTTATTATGATTTCTTGAATAAAGACAAGCACAGCGTTCGATTATCAAGCATTTAAATGCATTGCGGTATTGAGATCCGTTAAATATTTCTCAGAATTATACAAAAATTGTCGAATTCTTATGACATGTGATGGTTTCAGGACCACCTGTTTGACACACAATCGTACATAATAGCAATTTATGGAATTACGAGAATTTTTATGGTAAATAAATTGTCAATTTTATATTACGTATCGAATTGATGACCCGCGCCTGTTTACCGTGCTTTGAGTAATCAACGAAATAAAATGCAAAATATACTGTAACTCAAAATTAAGTTTATACAATACCTGCGTATTTTATTGTGTATGCAATACTTTTATATAGGTAAGTAAATTTCTTTACTGTTCAATATGCTTATATGTATCTACTTCTCTAATTCTTCTATCTGTGACATTAGTTGCGTACCTAATAATTGATAAATATTTCACCATTTTCAATGATTTTTACTTAACATTATCAAGCGGGCACCATTATTTTAGGTATTTACTCGTGTTTGTATAAGGTCAACATAGTAGTTGCCACTATAATTACCTATATACTAGATATATTTGGCTTAATATGACACTGAATAAGCAATAAGAGAACCAAACATGATGTTATTTTCCAATCATTTTATATCCAAGAAAAAGAATCAAATTTTGAGAATGAAATGCGTTAATTTTGAGTAAGTAATCCCAACGCCTTGTTTTCTCTATTTAGACACTAACTTAATTAATTAACTTGAGATTGGATTACTTTGAAAGCCGACCGGGGTCTTGAGAGGCCTAAATTAATTTAAAGAACAGAGCAATCTTACAAGAACATATTTGTATACGAAGAAGAAGATAGGGAATAATTTTGCTCCTTATGCCTTTGAATGTAAGAGTTATTGTAAAGAAATATGGTAGTACGTTTTAAGTTGCAGCGAGATGGACAATCCAGCTGTGGGCAAGGAACAGATGCCCTCAACGAGTTGTTTGATATACAAACGTTATGAATACAGAAATATTTGTCGGTTAAATGTTTTGTTAATTTTCCGTCTCTTAAGTAATTCCGTTTCTGGCTTTGAGAATTTAATTAAAACCATCGCTAAATTAAGTAACAAGACGTAATTATTCATATTTTTTAATTATGATTTTTTTTTGATAATATCATTAAGAATATTTGATTCCACTTCAATTGATAGGTTCGTACGTTCACTGGTTGTCTATAAACGTAGACAGGTGATAAAATACTTATTTTATGGATGAAAATAATATGCTATGATTATTATATTGTTAATTTACATAATTATGAAATCTATAATATATTTACATTATTAAAATTAGTTCTTCGTTTTCGTGTTTCTATAATAATAAGCCTTAAAGTCTTCAATTTGAAAGATGGTACAACTTGTCTGCTCATAAATAAGATTTATTATAATTAAAACTTTACCTAGTCATAAAAACAGCCAGCGTCGCTACATTTATACTTGTACAGTGAAATGTTAGAATTCTTTTGTTTTCCCTTAGTCTGATATATGAATAATATATTATTTGGCATCCCCTTTCTCCCTACCTACTTATGTACAGATTTATGGGAAATAAATATCTTCTAGTCGAAGTCAATTTCTTTGAAATAGTGAGGTTTCTTTCGTCTTAATTTTTGATGTAGCAACACAAATAATTGTACTAAAATAGTAGCCCATATTAGTACATATTTTCAAATACCTACATTGAACTAAATAGGTATATTAAATTTGAATTAGATAAAATACAATATTCACATGCAAATAGTTTATAATAGGATACTAGGTAGAGTCTAGTTCCTAAATTAATGTGTATATCATAAATAAATACGTTTAGTAATTATTAACTTCTACAATAACAAATAGAGTGGAATTAATTAGATTAGTAATATTAATATTGTTATTTAATTAAAGCCACAATTTCTTGTACAAACGAATGTAATTGCTTGATTGGCTGATCGATAGTAAACGATCAATGACGCCTATAGGCGCTTGCAATGCAAAAATGATACCCACGCTGCTAACGCTCTCTTCATTCCTACCACATAGAGCTTTGAAAACCTTAGGTAGGTATTCACTTATCACCGACAGTAGCACAAAACTACTTAGGTGTAAATGGTATACGTACGAATACGGTCTAAGACTTTATCGATAGCTTTCAGCCGTTAATTTCGAAATACATTAGTGTGTTTTATTTTTGTTTATAAGAAATAGCGTATTTTTTTTAATTGTTAGTTTATTTAGTTTAGTAGAATCCGGACTGCTGAGATAATTTTGAGTTTAACAACTGCCCTGGTCGTTGGTTTGTTTACTGAAGCATTGATCACTATTTCGGGGGTACTGTATGGTCCATACTGCCAGTTGTGGCTTTGTGTGTAACCGAATGTTACTTGAAGTGTTCGACCCCTTTTGGAATTGTGAGCGTGATTATATGTATGTAGTTTACTCCTTATAGTGTTAATTAAATATTTATCAAGACGATAAAATCTTTTTAGTATAGATACTAAGACAACACTTAACTATTAATTAGTCTTGTAAAAATTTTGGTTTTACACAAAGTGTACATAAGTAGGTACACTATTTTCTCGGTGCTTTCCTGTAATAGTAGGTATGTATCTTCTTTAGTTACCAAGCTAGCGAAACGGTAGCGCTTGCCAAATAAACCCATTTATACTAAAGAGCAAATACAAAGCGTCCAACTCATGAGCGTTGGACCAAATTAAACTAGACCAATTTAATTTCTCTCTCGACTCTTAATATATCGTAAGGCTGATTTTTAAATACCTAGATATTTTTTATTGGTCAGATATACACTTAGATTAAAGAAAATCTAAGGATATACAGACAAATTATATCTGAATATTGTCAGTTGTCATTTCGTATCTTATAATTATTTACAAGTGGCATTTGCTTCTAAGGGGTAATAACGTAATAACAGCTAACCAAATATTAACTTCATAAAATTCAAGTTTGAAAAATTAGGTGAATATACGTATACCTAAACGTGATGAAATACTCACCTAGTCATGGGGGCCAGAATGCTTGGAAACTCTTTTTTTATTTTATTATATTTAATTTTATAATCTATCACAAATATTACTATTATAATTGTGACATTCATAAATTTCTTAATTAGGTACCTTTATAATAAAAAAAATACTAAGCAAACTTACAAGAGCCAAAAAACATCGTGTAACTGGATCCAGAATAAGGTAACGTTTTGCCGAAAGAATCCATAGACAGTTCTTCAAATATTAGTGTGAATAAGCGAAGTGTAATTGCTAATTATTGGTAGATAGGTTAAGGCTGGGTTAAGGTTATATCTTATCGTCAAGCGTAAGCTGACTTTTCTGTGTAAAGTTCTTTGGCGAAACATAATTGATAACTTAACGAATTGCAGGTTTTTTAATATTGTAGGGAAATATTATTATTATTTAGGACAACCAGTCGATAAGTAGTATTACTTGTTAGCACCGGTTTTAAAAGGCAGGTAGGTAAGTAGACACGTATAAAGCTTACTTAAACACTGACTTAATAAATTATTTATACATTATACACTTTTTATTTTTTTAAATATAAAGCGAGTTTGTAAATCTCGCTACCTCCTAACACTTACACCGCCACCTTTAAAATACACCACTCAGACTAGTGCAGCTTTTAAGGGTTGAGACTGGAGGGTTCCTCGAGTTGAAGCAACGTTCCGTACCGTCTGCTACCACTAATAGAATCGTTGTAGCCTTCCAAGATGGTGGCTATTGAGGTAGATTACACAGGTTACTCACGGCTAAGAAAATATCTGGGAGTCAGTTTATACATTAATTATTATTGTGGGTTGCTTTGTTTCTTTTCTTAGAACATAAAAATCGAACATTTTTTTTTTGGTGTAACACTGTGTTAAAAGGAAAAATACGTTACAAACATGTTTGAAAAACATCCATGAAAGGTTGTGTCGATTTATTATTTTAAAATCTCTTTTACCGATTATAGTATATAAAGGATTTATTTTAAAATTCATTATTAAATTTAGTTTGAGGTTTCAAAATAACTAAAATTAGTATCAAATTACAGAAACATGCAATTTGAACTTTATTCGCCACTAAAGTCCTTGTCTCTATGCAATAGCTGCCACGTTTCAGAATCTAAAATTGTCTTGTCTAATGACACGGGCCGATTCGGATCACGTCCTAACTAAATGCACAAACTCGATAAAGCAAATCGAGTCGCATACATCAAAATCTCATCTCTATTCTCGCTCAGAGGCCAACAAAGACGCAGTATCATTTTCGAATATCGAATTCGTGAATTCGCAAATTCGGGTATTCGCATTCTGATCTTTAGCATGATGCAACGTGGCACGGGGTCCTTGTATTTTAACCCGTGCATGCGAGGGCGTTTGGGACACACAGTCGTCTACGAAGGGTTGCAAGAGAATTGTTGTTTCAACGTTATTGCCGCACGGTTAGAATTGCCGATGTAGACGAAAACATGTTTTATATTTATCTTTAATTACAAAACCAGTTAGCTAAGTATTTTCGTATCTTTGAAAAGGTAAAAAATTATCTGTGTACCTAATTTTTGTTTTACAGACAATATTGTACTTATCTTATTATTGTAAATACAACTTTAACCTTCAAAATATATAATGGTTTTCAATGTTCTCTAGTTTGTTTTTAAAGCGGAGCTATGAACGAGTAATTATTTCTAAAAGCAAGAAAATATTTCACCCTTTTAACCTTAACTATTCTACGTTCATCGATAAGCTAAAAGGTTTAATAAAACTCATTTTCACTAAGTTCAACTGTCAAAAAATAATTGTTTGTACTGCTTTCACGAGGGGTTTTCCTAGAAAATTTCAGTCAATCCCGATGATTTTGTTTTGAATTTATTAAAGATTTTTTTCTTGCTTACTCCAAGCAGAAAGGGCCATATTTTGTAAAAAAGCACCGACGTAAGTGTCCATTTTTGCTGAGCCGCCCAACAGATTTTCTCTTTAGGATCAATGCCAAAATTAATGCTAATACAATGTTGGCAGCGTATATAAAGTACTTTGGTTATGATGGCGTGCGCAATTTTGACAAGAACGACTAAGTCACCACATTTTGCTGAGAGATTTTTTGTTTTTCACATTTTTTACTCAATCTATCGCAGACAAAGCAAGCGCACACGTGTTTAGTCGCCTAAATAAAAATTCTAAATTCTTGTTCTTACTTTTTACGTGAATAAAGAAGTCAAATCGTCCGTTGTTTACTTTGAGTAATACGTGCTGAACAAGTTTTGTAGTTATATGATTTAATTCATCGCAGTTGTTCAAGCTCGCATGAATTTTTCAAGCTTTTCAATTATTTATTTCGGTTTAAATTTTATGTACTAAGAAGAACGAACTTGTAATAAGCAGAGATCTTTATAATTAAGGGTTATATGGAACAGAGGATTAGCTCGAATTCAAAACGCAAGTCAGTATTCCCTAGGACCGAGTTTTCAACTTTTTTTGTAGTTTTGTACCTAATCTTTTATAGATTTGTTTTTTTTTTTGAGTAGGAGAAGAAGATGTCATCGTCACTCTTCACCATATTTAATTCAAAAACCTGGAAAACAACCACTTTTCCTGTTTTCTTTTAAGGTAATAGGATAGTTAAATGTGGAATGACTTTCGAAATTGTGCATATCTTACAGGACTGGTGACTAAGGAGTATCTACTGACATGAGCTACAATGATCACTTATATGTACTATATTTTCTACTTTCTCATAATATAGAACTTGATAAAAATATTACATAAAACTATTTACGGGTACTCGGGTAGGGTAATTGAATTTCAAAAGTTTTGGTTTTACTTATATTTTTTTTAAGTATATTCATTAGCTTACGGGTAGGCTTCCCGTGAATGCTACGTGTTACGAAGGTCAGGCTATAATAACTAAACATAAAACCTGCACGTTAGTTTATAACTAACTAGCTGACCCGCTGCATGTTGTTATTGGCTAAATAATAACAGATGACCGACGGACAGACATTACATGTTTGACATGACAGGCACCAAGAACAGTTTACATGCGAAAACAAAAATGTGTTTTTTTACTATTTTTTATTACCTTTATATTAAAAAGAAATCTATTCTATGTCCTAAGCTGGATAAAATCCAGCCAATTAAAAATACATCAAAATCGGTGGAGTCATTTCGGAGCTCCTCGAGTTCAAAACCTGTGACACGTGATTTATATAGATTATGTACATTTTTAAATAAGGTCCTACAGATTCTTACTAACACAAAGTTACAAAATTAGAAATGAGACCGATGCTGCGGGGTTATACATGTAAAAGTATTATATAACTATCATAAAGTTTACCAAAATCATGGTTACCACAGCAAGCAGCTACATAGGTCAAAGTATATAAGGTGAACGCGTGTCACTGTTCCATTAGCTATCAATAAAAGGCCCCAGATTTATCGCTCGTCGTGTATGTAAATCAAAAGAGATGGCGCCGATGTACAATCTATGAGAGCAATTGAAATATATCAACCACTATCTGAGACGTGGACAAAAATTAATGAAGAACATTTGATAACTTTTATATCGTGTTCAAGTGTATTTGTGTCCTGTGAATGTCACTATATAATAGTTGAAAACAGATGTTAGATAAAGAGTTTTTTGAATGATTCTATCAGATGACCGGCTGACCCAAGCTTTTATATAGAGACTAACAAATGATGCTTAACACATTCACACTCTCGTGGGCACACAACACACACACACATTTTTGGTTCTTGCATGAAATGTAATAAGTGTTTTTTATTTTTATATACCTAAATATCTTTTTGTATGTATTTTTTTAAATATTAATAAGGTAAATTTTGAAATCGTAATGTGAATTTGGAAGAGCGGAGCCTTCTGGCACAGGCATTTTTTGCCTAAAAGAAGACTCCAACAAAAACTATGTAATATTCATAACTTTGTTAAAGGAAATAAATCATTATTATTATTATTATTACATAAAACCTTTCAGAATCGATTTCTGGTTCAGCATGATGTTTGTATAATAAGATAGTAGTATACTTAAAAGATTTATCTAAGTACAACCTACAGAATTGCGCATATAATTATACGTTATCTAACGTCCACATTACAAGGATTAATGATGCTCATATTATGCTAATTAATTAGTGATAAATTTATTATAATTACTGATAATGGTAGAAAATAACTGTAATCAAATACACTACCGATAAAACGTATATCTACTCAGAGACAAGACGAAAAATTTTAGAATTCCATGGTTTCAACGTGCAGGGGATGGGCAATTGGTTTATTTAAGAAAAAATTGATTCTCAAGACTAAAATAGTAGCGTCTGTCTTCTTGAACGAAACTGATAATTATATATGCTCTTAACATCTATGTGCCTTTTGAGCCTAGAACAAGCACAATGATAGAGTTAAAAATTAAATATCTACAATGAACTTCGTGTAGGCGTCAATTTCCCTTGTAACATGCCAGTGACATGAGTTGCCGAGAAAGATAACCTATATCTTCAGAAAACTATCTACCTACATTAATGTTACACTTACACTTGCTTTTCAATTTTAAGTCGTGAGTTATCAGCGTGAGAGTTCAATTGTTCAATGTCGAGGTGTAGATAAATCAGTAAGAGTAAATGGAGCACTGAGAGCTTCAATCAGCATACTTTTGTGGTGCAGACAGATAGGAGGAACGTTTTAAAAATACAATCATAAAGAGGTTTTGAACACTTATTCTTATTGGGAAATATTCGGGATAACCGTTATTTATTTTACGCTGTACAAAGCTGACTATAACCTGCAAGAATTGACATAGTTAAATAACACGGGGGTACCTATATAAAAACTTAACATTTCAGACTTTAGTTTTATAAACTTATTAAAATTTGCTCCTACTGGTCTATTTTTTAATCTTCTTGTAAGAAAAATTCGTGTTACTCGCTACATTTCAATTCAGGGCTACGCATTTTCAATTTAAGCTGCAAAATATGAGTAGGTAACCCAACTAAATTAAGCAGCTTAAGTGAATTTAGTTTCATTTTGTTTGCAAAAGCAGTGTCCTACAATGCAAACGAAACTCACTGCATCTTTTATTTAACAATACCCTATTACCGAGTGTACAAAATATCGACCTCCAATCTACACAATAAGGTGTTTACCAACAAAACAAGGGGTTGTTGTGCGCATGCGCGACTGGGTTAGTGTGTGTCGGTATAAATATGGCGTCGCGACGCCGAGCCGCCGCCGTCGGTTATGCAACACGACTGGATCTAGAAACGTCTTTGAAGCATCCTACAATTATAATTTATAGTTTTCTAAACTTAACTTCGAAGTAGTGAAATATGATATTTTTCATGTTTTTTTGCAGGAAAATACATAATTCTTTGTCAGAATCACCTGTAAAAATAAGTAGCGTCTGCCATTTCCTTATCCGCACCATTTAAAATAATTTATTAAAATGACATTGATATAAGTAAAAAAGCTATTATTTTATAAGATGTGTCATATTATCTGTATATTATGAAACGCAGATATCTGCTCAATGTTTTACGCTACATTAAACTTTGTGATAAATTGGGGCAACTACGCCAAATTTTAAGCAAAATTTGTCTGGATATTTCGAATTTCGCCTCAAAATAAGACAAGGAAACTCAAGATATCTCGATCTGAATTCGTATTCAAATTTATTCAAGCCAAATTCTTATCAGACCACCTACGATCTGCAAAATTTTTGCTTTGCATATTTTTAGGCCTGTTTTTGAGATGAAGCAATTTTCGTTTATAGATGAGATTTGGAAATAATGAGTTTTTTGAAAATCGTCGCCAAATCGCAGGGAGGGAAAGCTGTGTATCATTACGAGAAGCCTAACGCCATCTATCCGAAATCCTTGGAGGCTTTTCCAAACTCCACCGAATGCTTCGGGACGTGACTGAATATTTCTTGCAAGAATATAATTTCTTAAAGTTTTTTCTTATCGTAAAGTTACATTTGATCTTGTATCTTGTTAGAATATATTTTTATTTGCAATATGAATCGTCTGTAAATGAAAATAGGTACTAAAAATTTGTAGCTTGTGAAAAAAGCTCTGTCGGATATCTACAACAATATTAAATATCGTTATCCACTAAAATTTTCGTATAAATACACAGAAAGCTTTGTGTTAGGTATTACTTTCATTTGATTGTTTTTTTGTTACATTTTTTCAATAATCTAAATTATAAGGATAAAGAAAAAAGTAAATACAATTTGAAATGCCTACCTTATAATATTTTCAATATCTATAGATACATATGAATTAGATAGTTTTAAGCTAGAATTAGATGCTCCTTATAAGAATTAATAATCTTAAAATAGTTATTACACAAGTAATTAGCTATTAAAACAGGTGAAACAATTTTAACTTCCTCATGAATTTTTTATTTGCTATTTTAAATAATGCCAATTACTAAATAAATTATTACCTAAGCCTGCTATGAACATTTAGGTAACTTAATATTGTTAAATTAACAATTATTATGTTGAATTAATATATGCAGAAATAAATAAAATATACGAAAAATTCAGTCGCGTCCCGAAGCATTCGCTCGAAACCAGTTTCTTCAGTAAAGCCTTGTTAAGGAGACGGCAGCCTACTTTCTATCCGTCTCCCTTTCCGATTGAGATTTAAGCGTGGTTAGAAAGAGATAGCCATATAAACGCCTAAAAAGATTGCGGGCTTTTAACTTTGTACATAAATTAATGCGTCCCCATGTATTGAATATTGAAAGGTAGAGAATATCATTAATTATTTTGTGTCCCATCGGTATCTTTGTACCAAAATGCATCAGAATGGGAGAAAGCTTTTTGAATTAATGATAGGTAACATTTTTTTTCTATCATTCTTCTGTTTGTGGTGAAGAATTGTTTCTGTAACACAAAAAGAGCCACGAGTAATTTATCTTTTAGAGTACCTACTAGGTATATTAAAAAATGTGAGATATTACGACAAGTTGGACTTAATACATGATTGCAATTAAATTAATTTTGACCCGCTTTTTAATATAGAAAGGTAGGTATTTAATATTTCAAATATTTTGTCCAATTTGGTAAATAATTAAATTTAATAGTAGAGTAAAATACGTTATTATATTCAACTTGAATAGGTAGGTAATCATAACATGAAATAAATTTATAATCTTCACCTATTTAAAGTTATTTTGTAGTTAACCTTAGTAAGTAGTAAGATAATGTTATTTTAAATCATTTAGTCTTATAAAATAGCTTGCTTTACTACCTAAGTACGTAGCTAGTTATATGCAATTTATTAGTCAAAATTTAAAATGATTTCATGTTACGGAAAACCTAATGGAGATGTTCAACACCTTTTTTTTTAATTGTCAAGGTTTTTTCGTCGTCCAAAAGCTCAGCTAATAATTACCACCTGCTACACGCCGCGCCGATTTGTTAGACAATTACTGCGTCCCCCTCACATAATTTACAATAGAACGAGACAGACTTACAGTCACAAGTCTAGCGTCAATGAACTTTGTAAATGCGATACAAACGCCGGTTTTCGTGTAATTTAGAATTCGCAACGCATTTTTGCGATAGAAATAAACCATTAGGTTTGAAGGTCAATAACGACGAAAAGTGCACATCACACTGGCCGAAGGTAGTTCGGTGGCGTTAGCACCTAAAACACCCTAAAGGTCATTTGTACCGCACCGCTCCCGCACGACAGAAAATGAGCATAAAAATATGGGCTTAAACTCTTTCTCTGTAGGTACACTTTTCGGTGGCTAGAAAGCGGTAAGCTCGCTTACACCGCGCTTTTTTCGTTTCATTCTGTCAATGTAAATTGTATCTACGGGCTACTGCTTAAGCTCATATTTCAATGCTCAATTTCTATTGAGCGGGAGCATTGCGACTTATAGGTCTTTTACTATGATAGCTACGGATCAGTGGCTACGGAACTATGCTCTTTAACTCCATATTCATAAGCCCGAGATTCCTCTGACTCGAAACTTAAGCTAAAAATATCTTCAGTAAATGTATATGAATGAGGTAAGAAATAATCTTTGTTAACTTATACGTAATGCGATACAGATATTCTATCTCAAGAAGTCCGTTGGGCTATGAATGTTATCAGACGTACGTGTACTTTACACTGTCTTAGTGTGCGTGACTGCGTAACCTCGGGAGCAGTCACTGCCAACCGAGACACGCAAACGCGCTAATCAGTACACGCCACTACTACAACTTCGTTAAATAAAATATCTATATCACAAACCTAATGAAAAGTTTCACACATAGGTAATTCAAATCATTACGAAATGTGAGCTATGCAGATTCTTTTGCCGTTTCTTCTTCGTCTCAGCATACTACTTAACTATTTTAGTTAAATAATTATTACATCTTGAAACGGTGGTAGTTTTTGGCGATTTAAAATTTTTCCTGTGAAAACGGCGATATCTACGCTTAAGTTCCGAGGCCATTCCGTAACGGTGCCGCAGCCGTTTTGTAGCCGTTCCGTAGCCATTACGTAGGTAGCCGTTTCGTAGCCATTCCGTAGTTATTCCGTAGCCATTCCGTAGTCGTTCCGTAGCCATTCCATAGCTGTTCCGTAGCCGTTCCGTAACTATTCCATAGCCGTTTCATAGCTATTTCGTAGACATTACGTAACGGTGCCGCAGCCGTTTTGTAGCCGTTTCGTAGTCGTTCCGTAGTCTTTCCGTAGCCGTTCCGTAGCCGTTCCGTAGCTGTTCCGTAGACATTACGTATCCGTATCGCTTCTTTTTACGTTCCCTTTCTGAGCGGAGACCTTAGTGTGCTACGAATTTTATTTGTTAATATACTGCCATAGTACCTTTAACACAATTCAGTGCTATACAGACTAGCGCATGTGCACTGGCGCGCGCTTAGTACTAAGAACTTAAGCGCACGGAAAATGCTGGCATAGAACCCATGAACTATTATAGAGATAACTACATTAAACGTGCAAATGTGATAAAAAATATAGATGATGATAGGTACTTAGCAATCTGCCTGCCTTACCTACTTAAAATATATTTACCATAATCCCTACTTAGGTAGATTACTGCCGTCGAGTTGAAGCATTATCTATTAACAGCATAATTGGAAGTTGAGAAATGTCAAAACCATAATTATATAATTGGTAAGGGCTAAACGCATTTTGTTTCTGATAAAAAAGAGAAACATGTGTACCGCAACAGTGTAACGCGTCCTCGAGGCATTATTACGTAAATTCACGGTCACAAATGGAACCGGCCCATTGTGTTGACTGCCGCTTTATTTTACATTGCATGATGACAGAAAATACTCATATCATTTTTATTTTAAATCCGCATCTAATATGAAACAATTTTATTTTCACATTTTTAGTAAAAAAATAATTTATTTCACCGAGATAAAGGCAACAAAATGATTTTATTTTTTGCAAAATATCGATTTATATTGTCTCAGTATTTTATATTGGTTGTTAATTAATATTTAGCTCCTTAAAAGTTTGAATACCTACAATTTTAAGAAATATTGTTAAAGCTCCCTAAATATTTTGTTTCTACAAAATAGTTTGAATACCAAAATTTACGTGCAAAACTATTTTGTCTATATGAAAGGGTTCGAGATCAAACTTTTTTGAATAATGCAAAGTGGAATTATTGAACCAACACAAAAAAAATTGGTTGTCTGTAAAGTCGGTTTACTGACGATAGTTGAACGTGACAACATCTTAAGAAAATCGTTCCGCGCTCTCGCTTGCACTTCAAGCCTTACATGGAACGCCTCAGAGCGAGGTAACGCCGCATGAGTCATGTTTTTTCGTGCGTGCAGCCGGCTCTATCGAATTATAAGACGTTGTCACGTCAAAAAATTAGAATAAACCTTCATATTTTTTCTTAACAGAAGAATAACTCAGTTTTTACATATTTCAATTACGCAAACTTATTCCTTAACAATATCTAAGAATAATAAATTTACAATACCAAATACAACCTTATCTCTATAAAATTAAAGACTAGAATAGCAGTTACGTCTCGAGATACCAAATCTGACTAACATCTCAGTCATGTAGTAAGAATATTAATGACATATTAATTGGAATGCGTTAAAATAAACCAAATCTTATTTTATTGTGCATTTGTGGTTAAAATAATAATGTGTTCATTCGTTGAGTTCAATCAACGTAGAACAGTCTGATAAAGTGGCCCGCCTATAGTGAGAGCCCTGATGTAAAAGTGCGTAAGTGAAATTTTTGAACTTAGTTTTTTCTCAGTTTATAATATATTTATGTAGATTTTTAAAAATTGTTAAAAATAATTAAAAATTTGATGCAAAACCTTAGTAGACATCGATGAAATTTAAATTATTTAACTATTATATTTAAATATTCATTATTCTACAGTTACAAGTTGTTTATTTTAATAATTAGTTTTAAAACACATTTAAAATAAATGAAATATTCTTCTTCTTCGTATGGTTAACCTGGTACCAATTAGTTTTCACTTTACAAGTCACAAATTTTGGCTTACGTGATTTATTTTTGACGTGCTAACGTCTTATGTGCGTGCAGCCGGCGTTCATCAAATCGATGAACGCCAGCTGCATGTACTTTTAGTGTTCCGTACCCAAAAGGTAAAACTGGACCCTATTATCCATCAGTCACCAGTCTATATCTCATTAGCTATGATAATTGGGCAGTAGAAATTTCCACAGATGATGTATTTCTGTAGCCGCTATAACAAAAAAATACTAATATACAGAATAAAATGAATATTAGAGGTGGGCTCCCATGCAACAAACGAGATTTTTTGCTTGCTTTGCTTGTTTTTTAATAGGCAGACGCTTTAAATCTTCACATAATATTAAGTTATATATTCACTTTAAAAATAAACAATTTAAAATAAAATAAATATTTACGTGGGGCACTCATACAACAGACATGATTTTATTGCCTTTTCTTTATAAAAAATGGTACGGAACACTTCGTGTGTGAGTCCGACTCGCACCTGGCAGGTTTTAAATAAATATTTTGTATTGTTAGTTAACATACCTACTAGAAAAAGACAAATAGTGAAGTAATTAAGTATGTGTTCAAACATATTATTAATAAATTAAATATTGCAATAAATGATTAATTTCTTTTATTTAGCTTATTAAAAAATTTAAACTAAAAAACTACGACAAAAGATGTGTTTTATATATATATATGTAGTAATTAAATCTGGCTGTATGAAAAACTTTTGCCATAAGTTTGTTATTTTTAAAGAAAAATAACTGTAACGTAATGCGTAGAACCAGTCGTATAATGATTATTATAAGATATCTTACGTGTTTTTTTTTCTAATTTTCATTTTGATTATCATAGTTATAAAGTAAGTATAATAAATGCTTACCTTTGAGATCATAATTCGAATATTACAACATGAGTGTAGGTAGGTATGAGCTATTTAAGTAACTGTACCAAAATGAGAGTTATTTTAATACGTTTTAATAGCATGGTGCGAGTATTAAAATGCCATTTTTTACGTAAGTATGTCAATATAATGCTTATTTTTGAGATCATAATTCAAATATTATAGCATGAGTGTGGGTAGGTAATAGTTAATTATCCATGAGAGTCATTTCAATACGATCACTGTTTTAATAGCATGGTGCGAAATATTAAAAACCAATTTTGTACAGTTGCATACAATAATTTATATACGAATAAGAAAATATAACACATATAAATAAAATATTAGTAATTTTATTTAAAGAAATGAAGAGTTGGTATAAATTTTTACAACTGCATTCATCTATACAGTTGTACAAAATACCAAATTATCCTAACCATGTGACTGAAATAGAGCTTGTTGTTGAACTTGGTGTACGTTCCTCAAAATAAACCTATTAAATTCGCAAATTGTTAGATTCTCGCCACTTTCAGAAATCTATATAGGAGTTTTATATACGTATACGGAAAGCAAATTATCCGTAGCAATAATTGATCTTTTCGTAATATTTGACGGTGTACAGTCCATTTTACTATCTAAAGACATGCTCAATGAAAATAATGAATTTTCATTCAAAATCTTAGCAATAAAATTCATTATTCGTAGAAGAAATATTATGAAAAATATTTGCCGCCTTATACCACGCGCAAAGAAAAAAGTGCAAGAAAGGCAAAGAGATCTAAGCCCACACAGTCACGTCTTAGACCAAATGTTCTTCATTCGTCTTGTTTTGGAACTTAACGCTTGTATATATTTTGGCTGTATGATAGAAAAAAAGTGTTTTCCTTTTATTTCATTACGAAGGTTGTCATTTTGATAGAGTCTATCAAAACGATAGTCACTTTAATCAAGTGTAATTTTCATAATTGTAACATTTTGAAGCAGTCGTAGACAAAAGTAGTCTAGTAAAGTAGTCTAGTGTCACATAATAGGGTTTATTCAAACAATCGTTAATTCAATCTACCGTACAATTAAGTGTAGAATTGATAATCTTCTCTCCACATTGGATAAATGATAAGATTAGAATTAGAAAACACCAGCGGAAGTTTAAAAAACGAACCTTTTCAAGTCTTTAAATTGATCCACTAGTGTTTTAATAGCAGGTTATATGCACTTACATACACTACTTTATCTATACTCATACATAAATTTAAATAAAACAAATAGGCATGTCGTGGTTGACTACGACCTAAAGCTCCTTCGATGACAAGGAGTGGCCTTTTGTCCTAGCAGTGGGTCAAATTATAAAGGCTGTTATGATGGAAAAAGGATATTATTACATTTTCCAAAACATTAATATTTTTTCCCAATTTTCTATTTTTATATGCCTGTGCGCGCCGCAAACATAGATACATGCATTTTTACCAATCACAAAGCACTAAGCTTATTTTTACCAATTGCAAGCCAGGCCGTTAAGACAAGCTGACCTGAACCAATAAGAAACGCGCCGGATGTCTTAACGCAACCTCGATAGAATAATTACACACCAGAACAATAGAATGAGTGAGCTTGCCAATTTTCAAATTAATTAATTTTAAAATCCTAATTAATCTTTGTTTGTTTGTCACTTAACCCCTATTGTGTCGCCGCCATTTTGTAAAATTTCGCGCATGTGTCACTACTTCCGGACTTTCCGTCGCGAATTTTCCGGGTGTAAAAAATTAATAATAAAAATTTTGTAATAAAACTATAAATATGAGTTTTTGACACTAAAATCGTTATTTAATAAGCTAACAGAATATAATATAATTAGTACAGTTATATTTTTAAATAATAATAGTAATAATCATCATTTTCATCATCGGAAAACTGTGGAGGGGGGGATCGACCTCCAGGAGGTCGGCCGACACACAGGCGTTTTTGACAGCGACCTCCAGGAGGCCGCGTGACACACAAGGGGTTAATCGGTAAAATTATTAAATTGCCTTTTTGATTTCTCTGGCAAGAAATTGTTTGTTATTTAGTGGTCATTTGCAAATTATCTGGCGGAGTTACATTTTCTGTATGGCTTAAATCCCTTTCCCTTCCCATTTGCCTTCCGAAGCGGTGGTATAGTGGTCATTATTTCACAGGTTGCTTTTTTAATTTTAATTTTGATTATATGTATTAAAAGTATCTCATTTTATGGTCACCTTTGACATGAGTGTAGATAAAAACATTTTTATAATAGGTATCACTTAAAATACAAAATATTTTTTCTAAGCACAATACGATTTGTGAAGAAACTATCTAAAATTTATCAAAAATGTGTTTTTTTCTCAATGTTACTAAAATAAACGTTTTTCATTAACCTAGCTAGACTATGAAATGACAATGTAGTTTATTGTCTCTCTAGTTTATTTAATTATAAATCAAGTAAAAAGTTTTTTCCTCCGCCACTGTCGTTAAAGCTTAATATTTTTTTTCTTTTAACTTCCAAAATGAATTATTGCATTTAGTTTATTACGTAGATAACACAGTTTTTATCAAATCTTTTAAAATATTTATTCTTTATTTTTCTCGCTAAAAAACATAAAAATCTTTTGATCCAAATCCTGTTCCATCTCATAGTTATTACTCTGAGTTTTCCATGGTTTAATTATTTTTGCGTACTTATAGGTAGGTACGTTATTTTTTCCTAAATCTTAAAAACTAAAATCTAATAAGATAGAATCACTTTTTCTTGTAGGAAAGCTTTATAAACGCTTGCTAACGTAAGCTAAAAACGTTTTTCATACGGCTAGCTAGACTATGAAATGACAGTCCGCTTTATTATCTCTTTATTTCTTTTATTAGGTAATAATTAAGTAAAAAGGTTTATAGTCCCACCTCATCAAATGTCGTTTAATTTCAATATTATGTAACTTTCGACTGCCAAAATAAATATGGAAATAATTGCATTTAATTCATTATTTAACACAGTTTTGATCAAATCTTATACAATATTTATTCTTTATTTTTCTCACTAAAAAAAAGAAAATCTTTAGATCAACATTCTTTCCCATCTCAGGGTAATTACTGTAAGTTTTACATATTATTTTTTCCTATAAATACGTTATTTTTTCAGAAATGTTAAAAACCAAAATCTAATAGAGATAAAATCATTTTTTCTTGTAGGAAAACTCACTTTCAACGTTTTCCAACGCAAGCGTTGTAGAGTTTTTTTTCGAAGTTTCGAACTAGATGGCGCTACGAGTAACTTCGTTCAAAGAAAGTTTCTAGTAGTGTGCGTCGCGACTTGTGGCTACGAAAACTTTACTCACACAACATAAACTTTTACAGAGAAAACATGTAGACACGATTACGCACACATCTCTGCCTACGTACGGATGTAGCAAATGCTACGTCAAGCTGTGTTAGTGTTAGTAAAACGTGTTTACGCTTCTCTCCAGTGAATACACACAGCGCATTTTATGGGAAATTGTAGAAGTTTGACGCGCGATAGATGGCGTGAGTGTACTCGTTTTGTTGTTTGTATTCTAAACGGGTGCGAAGAAAATTAATTTATAAATCAATTTGCTACGCTATTATTTTTTCAATGCAAAACTAGTCAAAGCATAAATGCTTAATTTAATATATTTGGAATGGAAACGTTGTTGCATTACATTTACTAAGGATAGAATAAGAAATTTTAAAATGTAGCATTATTAAAAAAATTAGGGTTTTTTTTAATAATGCCACATATAAAAGACTATTGCTATTGCTATTTTTATGCACTACTCTGCGTCCTTTATATCTAATCTCGGTTTGCAGTCAGATATCTAATACCTAGACACTATTATAGTACTGTATAGGTAATATCTTATTTTATTATTACCTAAGTAACTTAGGTAATGATAAAATAAGATATTACCTATATCTAATAGTAACTTATAATAGGCAATGGAAGTTTTATATGATATCACCAGAATGATTTTTATTCAAATTCTATGATAATAATACTCCGTGGGAATGTATTAGATACAATGTAAAGTATACAATAATCAAACAAAATCTGCTATAGTACAGCATAAACAAATTAATATAATATTAATGCTACCTCATATACAGCTCATAGGTTGGTACGTACATCTTTTTAGTGAATGAATGAAAATTAATGAGTGATATTAAATAAAATATTAATACAAACCGTTACAGAAGGTTAATTTCTAAAGGTGATTTTATTTTTTAGTAGGTACTACGAATAATTCAATGTATAACAGCTTAATAGACCTCTACGGTCAGTTTCAAAAGTAGCTTAAATCCTTTTTATAATAATTATTCACCCATAATGGTGGCCACTATTACCTACTATAAAAGCCTGGCGCTATAGTATACAGTACTAAAGTGTTATTCTGAGGCCGTACTGTTTTATCTATGTATGTCGATCTTCAATCGATATAATACGCAGCTTGAGTGAGTATCGCTAGCTGCTCTGACTTCTACGATACATTCTCACGTGATATCTTGTAAGCGTAGCCTAGTGATAGGTAGAGTAAGGGTTTTAAAGTTAAGTTATTTACGACTAAGATAATTGTATCGATAATGAGGCGGTATTTGAAAGGCGTCGTTGAAGGTCAATATAACGTAGATAACAGCTTTTTAAAAGTAAACTACTGAAAATAGAAGTACGGAACGGGACTGGAAAGTTCTACTTACCTACCTAGATGCTACCTTATACGATCAAATTTAAGTTAATACCTACTTTAATGGAAAGGTATCTTTATTTAGCTTATAGGGTACCCCTAAATATACCCTATAGGGTATCTATATTGAAATAAAATTTTGTTTATTTAGGTATAAGTAAAGTATGTACTTTATAAATAAAACAACTTTTACGGATTTAACTCGCGTGTAATTAGATTTTACATGATTTTATTATTAAGAGAACATTAAAGTATGTACTTTATAAGGGTACTGTTTTTTCATTTTTATTAGACCTTGTAGAAACACAATAAAAGGATTTTATGTAGATACCAATCATTATAAAGCTTAATTAGAACCACTAGTAGTAGTTAGGACATGAAAATATTGCACTGTTAATTAATATTTTAATAAATGTATGTAAGTATGTACTTAGTAGATAGGTACAGTTTCTATTATCTTATAACTATAGCGAAAACCTGTAGCATAATACCAACCTATCTACTTATCATAATTGAATTCTTCAAAGATTAAACTTCGTTTATTAATCCGTTAAAATATAACGCATAAATAATGTCAAGTAAACCATCAGTGTCAATAAGAGCAATAATAGCGCTTAATTTTATAAAAATTGTTCAGTTTATGGATAATAAAATAATCGAGCAAGAAAAGCCAATCACTACCAATGAAAAAAAATATAGAATAACCTAACCTTTTTCGTCCTCATACAGCCTCGGATTCTAGAATATAGCCTTCATTCTCTTCAAATTTAGGTTCCCATCCCTGGAATACCTTACCTATTCAGCTTCAATCCCTATCCCTTCTTCCCTACTAATATTATAAATGCGAAAGTAACTCTGTCTGTCTGTTAAGCTTTCACGTCTAAACCACTGAACCGATTTTAATAAAATGTTGTACAAATATAGACTTGAGCTCGAGGAAGGACATACGCTACTTTTTATTGCAAAAAATGGCTTTAAAGGATTGAAATAGGGGATGAAAGTGTGTATGTAATTTAGTCATTTTTGAAGATAAAACTTTGAAAATTTTAATTTAGGCACTATATCTATGTTTTGTGAAATTAGAAAGAAAGAAATATTTGATCTACGATTTTTGAAATTTATACCTATTTGGGGGTGAAATATGGGATGAATGTTTGTAAGGAATTCGTGATTGTTAAAGATGAAACCATGAAACTTTGTATGTAGGCACTTGATGAGAAATAAATAAATATTTGTTTCAACATTTCTGAAATATTTACTCATGTGAAGATGAAATAGAGGATGAAAGGTCCTTGGGAAATCCAAACAAAGTCACGCTCTCGCGCCCGAAATTTGGCACAAAAACTGACTAAACCTTGAGATAGGACATACCTAAGCTATCTTTTGTTGTAAAAGCATGAAGGGGTTTAAATAAGGGATGAAAGATCGTATGGGATTCCACATTATCGAAGATAAAACCATGAAACTTTGTATTTAAGAACGTGATTAAAAGTAAAAAAAATTATGGTTTTTCAAATTTTGAAGATGGGGAAAAAATAAAAATATTACCCAATGCAACTATTCCACGCAGACGAAGTCGCGGGCAAAAACTAGTTCTTAGTAAAATTCAAAGAGGTAAAAGTGGGTAGGTACTTCATGATATTCCACATAGCTACCAATTTGGCCATATACCTACGCCCACTTGAAAAATTCAACCGGAATTGAGATTATATAGGTAACTAACCTATATAATCTCAATTCCAAATTCAAATCGAAAACAAAAGTCACTAAGACAAAATTGAGAATAGGTAAGTATAGTAGCTTAGGCAAGGTAATGGTAAATTAAGCAAAGTAGACACCTGAAACGAATAGATAATTTGTTTTAAATATTGTAGCAAGTATGGACATAGTTAACGACACTCCAAAAAAAATTAAGTGTCTATGAACTGTGCTTAATATAGAAATAGGTAGATAGGTAATAATTAAACATCAATATTCTCAAGCTACGTTGTTTTGAACTGAGCTTTGCATTAAAAACATTAAGTTAGTAGTTGTAATCCTGGTGTGTGATATGTTCCCAGCTCACAGCCTCACGTCATAGAATGAATTAAAATAAAATATCTGAGCGTGACCGGCCGGCGTGAAAGAGAACACACATTCTATCTCACTCTATAGTTTCTCACACCCAAACTTTCGAAACTGCAATACGTTGAAAAGATCCAACGTTGCGGCCATTTTGTGAATCCATATCGATTGGTAGAAAAAATCTATTGTCACACAATAAGCATAGCCCATTGGCCCAGTTTTTACATGAGGGAGTCACAATGGGGACACTTTCCCTATTTTTTTGCTCGCCCTTTTAAATGTAAATCCTTCTGTTAAATCGCGCAGATTGTGAGTTTCTTTGCCGAGATTTGTTCTACGCTACTGTTTTAAATTTTGCCACTTAAAAAATAAAATATTCGAAGATATTTTTGTGTTTGTGTGTTGACTACGGGTTTGGTGAGTTTTATCAACTTTAATGTGTGAAAACATTATTCAGGTATTTTTAATATTTTTATTTTTTTACTCTGTTCTTAAAAGTTCCAAATAGATAGTTTGTATTTTTTATTAATTTTTTTTTTACAAAATTTAATTCTTGATAATCATTAATATTTTAATTAGTCGCCTGCTTTAAGATACAAGACGGAACAAGCTCGTCAAATCTTACCTTAAAGAGACTAGAATTTGTATTTATTAGGTACCTAAATAAATTCGTCAGTGTAGGTAGATACATGTTGATTTGTCTAAGTCGAAAAGAAAATTGCAACCTAATAATAAATAGGCAGGAGGTATATAATTCTTGGTTATTTTATTCTTCTCTATTTTCAAAATCGCTCAGGAATAAGTTGACCGTTTTATAGTCAAATACCTACGTAGTTACTCATACAACGCCCTTTGAAGTTGGCAGTTAGTGTGACTACGTCTGATGTCTGAATACATGCCGATGAAATGTCCAGCGAGGCAACGCGAGATGTCCAGACAAAATGAAATGGGAGACTGAAATGTGGGTACAGTCACGCTCAGTAATACGTAGACAATTTAGTCTGGTACAGACATTTTGTAATATTAGTTTTCTTGAAATATACAAATTGAGCATATAATTATAATTTTAATAACCGTACTTACCTACTCAGGTAAGAGCCTGCTCTGTACGTACCTATACTTATAAAATTATATTTCATTCTAGGTAGGTACTTACATATATTATTATTAATCTATTTATTCGATACCTATCTAAATAAGTGTAATACAGGTAAATTCTAAGTACCTAGGTAAGTACTGGGATTTGCGTTAGCTAGATGGCATGGCTAGGAATCTCTATTTTATTATCATGATTATATTTGTTAAATATTTTTATTTGAAGATATATTTTATTTTGACATAACATCTTCAATAATAAATTCAAGTTGCCACCAAAACAACATCTTCATACAATTAATTCTTCTACTGCTAAAGTTGCTTTTATGAATTACTTTTCTCGTTCAATTATTGACCGCCATATTAATATTCCCAAGTTTTTTATCTCTGTTCGCGACGCAACGCTGACAAGTCAATAAATCATTATGTTACTGTAACTCAACGCCTAGTTTAGTCATAGTACACATTTCATTTTCCTTTGACCTTGAAGACTTTCTAGTTATGTAGCACGTTCTGATTTAGACAGATTTAGAAATAAAACAACTTTCTTCGATGGTTTGTCTATCATGGGGCAGTGGGCTTCGCAATTACTCCTATTAAGTGTTGCTATATTGAGGAGGATTTCTAGTTATCAGCTTATGTGTGTGAAATATCCCAACCTTCTCTCTTCGGCATCGGCAAAATTATTGGGAGAAAAGAGAGCCCCAATTAACACTGCCGCGACTGAGGGAGATTCTGTAGACAATCGCACCAGAGAGTCACTCGCACGGTGACGAGTGAACCTCCCACAAGCAATTCACAAGAAAGGTTGGTGTCTGGCAAGCAGCCTGCCATTTTAGTATGTTAAAACTTATGATAAAGTATGGTAACATATAGCACCTACACCAAATAATTGGGACCAAGGTAGATAGAAGAATAACTGTAACTGTTCGTATTCACTAATGACAGAAACCGTCGTTGTGGGGCGTCTATCCTAGATACTTACATAGTGCATTTAGCGTCGTTAGTCGAGCATGTAGGCAGGTGGACTTGTTTCTGTGTGAGCGGAGATCGATCCCCGCAGTCACCGCTAGAATACTAACCGAACGTAAAGCACATTTGGTTAGAGGGGTTAAACAAGATTATTATTAATACGTTAGCAGCACATTAATTTTAATCCTTATTAAAATATATTTCTGAAGTCGTGTATAAATTACCTCCCTTTAATCTAAAGCATAGTAGACGACAGCAAATCAGACTACCCAAAACGTTAAAATTTCTCTGATTAATTTTCAGCCTGAAACTAATGTAAAATAAAAAATAAGAACGCAAAATCGAATGAGAAAATGATAACCTGATGTGCTGTTGACTTTTCCGACATAAGTAGAATTTATAACATTATTTAATAAAAACTGATTGCAAGCATTCCACACAAGTTAATATTGTTTTATAAATATTGCTGGAAATTTTATGACTCTCCCTTTTGTGTTGAGAGTAGCGTCCACTAACTAAATAGTTACAGACATTAATTTATATTGTGCCCTTTCGAGAGCAGTAGCTGTTTCTAGACAACAGCAATAAGGTTTATTGTAAAACTGATGTCTGTATATTTTAAGGTTGGTTCACACAGTAGAGTTATTAGGTACGTTACAGACAAAACACAAATAAGCCAACGACATTGTGAAACACATTGAAACTCAAATTGATTCCATTTCAAAAAATAAGTCAACAACTTTGGATAATCTATGCCTTAAAATCAGAATATGCCTAAAAAAACTATCGTAAACAGGTCGGTAAACAGATCTTTATATAGATACAAAAAAATACTTCTATTGTCGATTGTTGTGTTGGTTGTTACGTAAATTTCAATAATTGACATACCTTACATCCGCAGGTATCATTGCTGATTATTTTTGTATGAAGCTCTTACTTCCAATAAACTCTGTAATCAATTACATTTTAGGAGTCAATTCTAACTAAATAAATATGTTTTCTTAAAATACATATGCATAATCTTACAGTTTTGCCATAATAGTTTCTGAGCGCGATTGTACTAGAGTAAGTATATTTTAATAGATTGTAATTAAATGTGATGTTCAGAAGCAAACTTTCAGTGTAAAAACAATAATAATTAATTAAAACATATCGTTCAGAATATTAAAAATAGCTTGGATGCGTTATATAATATTCATGTTTTCTAAACAAAGGAACATCATACTTCACCTATATGGAACGCACAAGTACCTATTGTCTTGAAGTTTAGTAAAATAAGTCAAGATTGTATCCTGAAGGCGCGGATTTAATATTATCTCTCTGCTTGGTGAAGACTTGCCTAATGTAAATTTGACGACTTATTAAGGAGAGCTGGCAGTGCAAACCTTGACTGATACATAATTAAACATTATGGAGTGTAATTTCTAAAAAAGTGTTTGAAAGATCATGGCTTAGCTAAAAACTTTACAGTAGGTCACAAAATATATCATTTTTATTAATAGCGTGCAAGCCCAGCTGACCTGCTTATCTTTCGGGTGAGTAATACACCATGATTGGCCTGCCGGGTAGTTTTAATTTAATTACATTAATTTTTTTTAATTACCTATGAGTACATAGTATTGATTTCAAGTGCGACACCAACCACTAAAAAAAAATTAAACCACTGAAACCACTAGATAGAATATTATTTATTGTAAACCAGCAAGTAATTAATAATAATAAAAGATAAAATTTACAAAGGTCTTATCACTAAAAAGAGCGATCTAAGTAAGCACTAAGTAGCTTGTGAACGAAATCATAGATTCTTATGATTTTCACACACTTCATAATGATGAAGGCGTACAGGAAAACCCTTTTGAAATTACGATTGTGCCGTTTCTAATAATTGACATGCTTCATGTTAATAAATAAATAAAATATATACCTACGAACTTCTATTAAGAATATAGATATTCAGACTCAGAGCCATTGTAACGATTGATCCAATAAAAATTAGTGGGTCATAAAATTAGTGACGGGAATTCAAATATTTTTCTCTTTTTTCAAATGTACTATCTATGCAAATATATAAACAATAAACGTATCAATAATTATGTAATTGGTTAGTTACATCAGACATACAGTTTTTTATTTACAAGTGGTGCATTATCAGCCCTTCCTTTATTTACAAGCTTTACATTATTGAAATGTTAAGCAAATACCAGCAGCAAGCCTTCTATGCCGCTATTAAAATGGTGCTTAAGATATGCATAGTAAGCTCTTGCACTCGCGTTACAATGTTTTAGTCCGTTTTCAATTTGAGATCGATTTCAATACTTTACCAACGCAATTAAGTATGGGTTAAACAAATTGAACATTGTTTCAATCTTATATTTTAGCTTGATAACTCACAACGCCATTTGTAAAATTACATTCGCTACATTTAACTATAAGCACTTGTGTATTTATATTGTGGATACAAAATTTTACTATTTGCACGGTTTTATTTTGACTTATAATAAGATGTTCTTTTTACGAGACCTTTACTTTAGCTTGGAACGTGTTCAGCATTGTTTATACTCTATGATATCTAAACAAGAAACTGAAACTGAAAGAATAAATACCGAGACATTTCAAATTCAAGATTGTATCGCTTGTGAACTATCGTAGTTTTCATATAGGTGTTATATCTTTAAATTAAATATGGCTCAAATTGGAGTAATTAAGTAAGGCATCTCTTATCGATGCCATTTTGAGCCATATTTATACGACATTGGTGTAACATATTGCGCCTATTCGTATTTAAATAGTATCACGACCACAATCTCCTTACGAATTTTTCTAGTACAACAATATCGGACATCGGGGTACATACAAACTTCTACGTGATGATAATAATAGGAGATGACCCGTCCTCCTAGCCTTTCACTGTTACTTTGTTACCTGTTAATATGGTCTGAATGAAGAAGATCCCAATTTGTTAAATTACATGTTGTGAGAAAATGCAATATTTTCTGTGCAAAATTTTGTATTAAAATAAATAGTAATTTTGTATAGTTTCTAAGTAAGAATCTAAGAGCCAGTTCGTAATAGGAGGGCCTCGTTAGCAGACGTGGCGCACTGCACTCAGCTCCCTATCTATACAACCATTGCCATTTAATATATCCATGCTCCTGAAGCTAAAAGCCAACCACTTTAACTAACACAACGGAACAGTAACTAACTGTATATGAGCTGTTCTTAACTTAGCTTGGGAACTCGCCTTTATTGATATTGGATTGCGTTGAACTTAGTCATCAAATATTATGTTTGACACGTTTTATATAATGTTTTAAACATAGCAAATTGACTGAAGAGTCTATCTTGTGATTTTATTTACAAAGTTATTTTTTAATCCACCATTTTAATAATATATGTATATAATAAGCCTATTGTTAATTATGTAACATAAAGAAAAAGTACTTTCTTATTCAACAAGGAAAACATACATAAGAGTCATGGATGTTATTTAAGCTTATTTACTTGAGTTTATAACATATAAGTAGGTTATATTTTCTGTATAGACAAATTGATAGCACACAATTTTTGTGAGCATCGTTCTCAAGCCATTGCCATTTCAATATCTGTGTCACTTACGCACCATATACTCTAACGAGTTAGAGTCTAACTCTACCTTTTACCATGCGCTCCAAAGTAGAGCGGTTAATCCCCTGTGACCTACCTACTTTACATCTGTATTGATTTTAGGTTCTTGCAAAATAAAAGTAACAAAGGTTTTGCGAATGTATGTAAGGTAAGTATTTATTAATCTAACAAAACAAAGAATAAAACTAAGACGATTATTTTGTATAATTTAGATTGCTTTATTAATAAAAAATAAAATAAAAAATGTTGGTTGTGATGATTCCACGTTTTTTATAACTTCTTCGTCAAAACAATGTTGCTTTCATCCATTCCCCTTCGCATCTTGTAATTGAGCTGACGTAACCTAACAGTAATTCTTTATCAGCGGATAACTTTTCCTTTTCCATTCTGAAGGTAACTAATGTTTTGAGTCACTCTTATATATCTTGTACCGTTACCTTCTTTCCTCGCGAGTTAATGTTCACGTCAGTTTATCGGCCTTATGAGGCGGCACTTACGAAACAATGTGTTGGACTTACTGTTCATATTGGAGGGTTGGGATTTAAGGGAAGATAGCTTAGGGTGGACAAAACAGTCGCAGGGCAAAAGTTACAGATTCTTGCGAAACTTCGGCAAGCAGAAATCTGGGTAGGTATATTAAAAGTAATGCTTGTGTGGCAAATTGTAAAGATATGTTTTGTGTTGAGAGAATTGTTAACTGATAAAGAAAGTGTAGTTTTGTTTTTTGCTAATAAAAGAATGTTTATAGACTTTATATTTACCTCGTTAATGGATTTTATATTGCACTTTGTAGGTATCAATTAACAAATCTCTCAACCCAAAAACAAAAGATTACTTTAAAATTACAAATTATCACACAAGCTTTACAAAAATATTCAGACGCATTTTGTAGAACACTTATCATCTCAAAAAGGTAACCGCCGTTTCGTAGCGTTCATAGTAAAAGAGGCGTTCCCTTTCCAAGCTGTTAAGTGTGCCACGACATTTATAAAACAAATACTCGTGGTATATATAGTACTAAATAATGCACTGAAAACTTTCATATTTCTTTAGTAAATTTACGATATTACTTCGTAGCTGTAGAATAGTATGGATCGCAGCAAGTGGAAATAAACGATCTCTGCCTAACTCTATGAGAAAAAGGCGTGACATGTATGTATGTATCTAACTCTGTATAATTGTGAATTGTACTTACAACTAGAGATTATCAATAATCTACAAAGGAAACAGTTTGTGCTACCCTGACATGTAGCCGTGTAAGTACGTGACTAGTATACATACTTAATTTTAAATAAGTAGGTACTTACAATAAAAGAGTAAACTAAGAATGTTGAAATTCTCATTGCGTAGTATAAAACAAAATAAACCGCGTTACCAAACCCCCGGTATCTACTCTTACTCCCTGTATTAACATAAATACCAACTTGTCTACATACAACCATCCTAGCTCTACGTATAAACGCGTTGGCTTTGAAAGGAGAATTGTAATCAAAGGAGGCAGAAAGCCAGCTGCCTTACCGGGCGTAATTACGAACATTGCTACAATTGATCGAGGGCCCTTTTTAATTGGGATTTTAGGGTGAGTATCTAGATGCAATTATGTTGAAGGTATTATTTAATACCGCACAACAATAATTTTGCAAAGTTAGTAAAATTAAACCTTCACTACTTTAAACACATTTTCACTTGACATTGGCAATATGCGTGATCTTTATGCGTCGCAATGCCAATATTTTTTATTAAAATTAATGTCCTGATAACACATTAATATTAATCCTGTTAACCCCTAATACGCTTGTGCTAAGAGTTAAGAGTGAGTTCACGTCAGTAGTCTAAGGCTATGGTCTCGAACTTAGCGACGAGCGGGGCGACAGCGACGATGGGTTGACAGCGGGGCAGCTGCGGTCGCCGACCCGGCCTCGAAGCCAGCGGGCAGATCGCGCGGCGCTAGAGCGGCGTAGTGTTGTGTTATGTGACAAATTGTAATAATCTGCTCCTCGATGTCTTCGCCGGATATTTTGAAACGTCGATCGATAAAAAGCAATAAATAAAATGCACAAGACTACGTTAATACAGACGCGCTGGCTCCTCGCGCCCGCCTCTGCCTTTGAGGCCACTTCTATTTGAATCTCTGCATTGTATCGCGCCACTGTCGCCCCGTCGCCCCACTTGTCACTGACTTCAAGTCCGCGGCCTAATGGCGGCCGGGGATCGATTTCCGTTCACACAGAAACCGAGTCCGCCTTCCTGAGCGTTCGACCACCTAGCTAATTAAGAATAAAATAGAGCTTCAGTCTTCTTGTTATTAATTTATTTCAGTAACAGTGTGACTCATTAGGAATTTAAACATTTTATATAAATTTAAACAAATTTAAGTATGTGTAAGTACCTATCTACAAACAACAATTTTTAGGTTTCGTAAATTTATCATGCAAACGAATTATTAGTAAAACGTAGGTATATTTTACTCGTTCTATTTGCCTGTTCCCAATTTAAATTTGGGGTCGGCGTAATATATTTTTCTCTTCCATACATCTTCGTCATCTCTCAGCACTAACTCCTTTCTTTGGAAATCTGATGTCCCAACTTATCTTATTAAGTGTACGCATAAAAAGGTTACATTTAAATGTCCAATTTTATAAGATATAAATTTATTAATTAATTTAAATATTAAAATATCTTAACCCAAATATTTATCAAAATATCTTATAAAAGTAGAGTATATTTAAATAATTCTATAGTAAATTTATGTTGTATCTTATTTAATGACTTAAGAACTTGTTTTGTAAGTTAGAAATAGGCAAATTTGGCCAAAAGAAATAGGGAAAGGTACGATAAAGCATGGTGAAGTTATGGTCCCCAAGCACATCAACATGTTTTGATCTTTTCCAAGAATTGTTGACTAGTATTGTGGTCACAAACCGGAATATACAAACAAATACTTTGCTCATACGAATTACAAATTTAAGCTTTATACATAAACAGTGCCTTATTAAGTTTCTACTGGCCCTTCTTAAGATATTTCTTCACGTACTTTTTTTTTAAATCCATTAATTGTGATCTTCCATTAGCAGACCATCTATTTCGGTCTTCACTTGAAATAATTCCGTGAAAGTTTCCCGGTTCATCCCGTATGTAACATTATCTAAATAGGGTAAAATGCTAAGTAGTTCCACGGATCTACCTATACGGTACGCTTATCAAAGAACCGGGCAATTCTCATTCCATTGTGTAGAACCCCTATTTGGGTGAATGTGTACGGTTTGATGCCTCCAGAGAGTAGGATGCTCCAAAATGCCGCACTTTAACAAGTAAGGAAGTAATTATTAAGAAATTAGAACCATTTTGTGAGAAATTAATTAGCTAAGTAGATGCTTGGTGTGAACATAATATTTTAATTAACGAATTTATTAAAGCCCTTAATTTTTGAATAATGAATTTTTAAACTATAAGCTTAACATTGCGGGTTACCATTAGTTGAAAACGGAATCTTCATGATATTAAATAAATATGCATAATATGCTAATTTTGACTTGTAAGAAATTATAATATACGTCTTCACATTAGAGCTACATTATGACAACAGCTTGTAAATTTTCTTCTTACTCTACCTACCTTTAATAAGACTTTCTCAAGCTACATTCTTATAATCACTTCACTTAAGATTCAGTAGAATTACTTCAAGGCGTCAACTTATTAAACTTTTAATGCATCGAGGTGGCACTTGTAAATCCAATTTCGTAAGATGGCCGTTGGGTCTAGTGACGATGCATGTTTTGCAAAAAAAAACGATGTAACTCGATGTGTCGTTTGCAAAAGGCCCGCAATATTCGGCGGGTCTCGCTCTGCGGGCGGCGGCTCACTTCTAATTCCAACAAAAAATCGCAAAAACAACCTTCTTCTCTACAGAGTAAGTAACAAACTGCTTTGGAGAAATTTCAAGGCATTCTCGAAAACCAACAGGGGATTAAGAACCCTTTAAACATGAATAACAAGGCTTATTCTTGATTAATACTGAAACGTTACGTTTTTGCACCGAATAATATTCCCCAAGCAGCGGCGTCTCAGCAACAGTCTTCAGCAAAGCAAGGATTAAGTAAATTTCTTTTGGAGTGCAGTTTGTTGCAAATTGCGCAGCAAAGTTAAACAACGTCGTTAGTAAGAGAAGGGTCGAAAAATATAATCTACTTTAAGCAAGAGTCACGAAAAGTTCTAAGATGTTATCTTTGCTTTATTTAAACATTGGTAGTTACTATTTAAAGCATCTCAATATTTATTCATCATCAGGTAGGTACAACCATTAAATAGTAAAATGATTTAAAACTAGAAACAATTATGGACTAGCGGGCACAGCATAGAGAAGTAGGAGTGAGAAAAAGTCTCGCAACCGAACGTCGCAATTAGTGATCCTTTAGACAAGTCGTCATTTGTTTGTATTGTTAATTTTAGTTATTCGTATTAGCATATCCTATAAAAAATAAATATTACTACGTTATCTTAGTAATAACACCTACTTTAGGGTATTAACAAGGGCCCTGTCTGCTAGAAAACTTTACTTAAGTGGCAGGGGTTGTCGAAATTTTGGATGATTGTTTTCCAATTGAACATAAGCCGTAATATTTACAAATATGTACGTAATGTTTACGAAAAGAGTTTACGTAAACATGCTTTACATTTATCCCACAAGTCCACTTGCGGCCAAACCGAATTTGCTCGTATTTTCTTGCAATACTCACCGGCGCTTCCGTAGGTACACCTAGGCGCTTTCATTCTATCTACATTCCTTTTTTATGTTTCCATCCAACCATCGACTTTCAATTTCTGCGACTCGTGCAATGTGCCTCGCAATACGACAGAATAACTGAACCATTGGGGGTTCGGTACCTACCTTCAAGCCTTAATACAGCTCAAGAGATTTCACCCTTGTCCGTCCCATATAGGCGGATCACGTAGAATATCCCGAGACGCGATGGTTTTCCTTTCGGCTCCATTTAGCGGCCCGAGAGACTTATTATATTGTGTCTACACAAGATCCGAGAAATATTTTGTTCAAATATAATCAGGGATGCGAGTTTTGTCCAAACAATACTTTCGGTTTTATTCAAGACTATACGATATATTTGACCGATACAGCGCGCGCTATGACGAAATGCAAATGTTTAACTTCATATTGGATCGGAAGGGTTCTTCGCTTTTATTTTTCTGGGCTATATTGTGGACACGGAGCGCAGAAACAATAGCCGGGAATGGTCATACCGGTGGAGCAATTTAGTTTGTCTTCAAAACAATATCTATAAAAATTCCAATTGCAAATATGAACAGATGCTTATTTGCCTTTTCCATAAGACTAACAAAATACATATGATATGATGAATTGTAATATTAATATGTAGGATAAGTATGAAATAAGCTTTTTGTATGAACATTTTATATTCACTGTCTTGTACAAAGAATCTGTTTGACTTGTGGAAATAAAGGTAATCTTTCGAAGCGTTATTACAATAACAAATTTCCTCGGTTACCGAGATGAATTTTAAAAGGTAAAAATTTCCAGTAGCACCAATCCCTGAAAATATTCTCCGCTCACGTGTGTAAACAAGGTAGTGGGTGTGCCTCAATAATATAAAACACGGGCTTATCCCCCCTTACATTTGTATCCACCCCACCTGATATGTCGCGTCTATTTCGTTTGGATAGATGTTGACAAAAATACAGATAAGCTAGTGGATCAGCGTTATGATGAGAAGTGCTCGAATAATTTTCAAAGGAAAATTTATTTCGGTTTAGGAACAATATTATTATATACCCAATACCCGCACTCAGTTACCTAAAGGTTTATTAATTTCTCTCAATTATAAATCCTCATTCATAAATGAATAGACACATTTTTACGAAGCATAAAGGAAGCACCTGTATGACTCCTAAATTGAAAAAACCCTAAGAAATCTGAGTGGCATTGGTAACATAATTGGATTGTAAAGAATTGTTTATAGATAAGTACTTATATAAACTTCTAACAGCAACTTGCGGAAAAATTATAGGACTTTGTCTCCATCCCAGAGCAGGATACCACATTTCTTAAATCATGTACGCAACAAATTATATTCTTAATACCTACCTATGCTATATTAGCGGAAAAGCATGCTCTTATAACTTCATAACACTTTATTTTTACAAAGTAATTTTTTTGAAACGTAACTATAATCTTGAGGAGTTATCCAAGTGATTGTAATTTCACAAACTTAGTACATTATAAAGAAAACATGTGTACATTGATAGTATTGGCGTGCTCATAAAATATCTCGCACATAAGGTTTCCTCATTGATTTTCATTACGTACCAGGGCCGCATAAGTTAATATGAAGTAACACGAAAGAAATCATAGTTGGAAGAAACGGGAAGGTCACGTACCCGACCAATGGACTCTATACCCGAAATGAGGCTCCCAGCTAACTCGAATAACCGACCAGCGTCAAAGATTAAGACTTCTGAGATGAAATAACAGTACTTATATAACCAATATTAGTCGATTTTTTAAATTTTGAAACATTATTTTTAATCATCAATATTTAATACATTATTATTAACCAATCGCTAAACATTAAATAAAATTTTATAAAATAAGATTCTAAGAAGTAATGCTTTTTAACTGCTGTAAGGTATTTGGAATCTTTGCATGTTCAAGATAACGTTACCACACTTTACCATATTAGCTATACTTATATAACCTTTAAACAAATAGAACAAGTTCGTTGGGTTCTCCCAGTTCTCCTATTACTGAGTAGGTCAATTGGAAGAGCAATAAATATTAAGGATTCTTGTTGATTTCTATTTGCGATTCTGTATTGCGATTTTTTATAGTGTAGGTACTTTCTAGTTTTAGCAATAAATATTCTCGTAGTACATGTTGCAAGAAAAGCTTCGTCCTGGCAAGTAATTTTCTAGATTTTACTTCCTTTAATTTAATATAAGATACACTATAAACACTAAGCAAACATTGTAAGAATAACAGTTCAATTTATGTATGAATTTCAATGATTAAGAGATAGATTTTTACTGCCTTTTTTTAAGTAAAACAAGATTAAAGAAAACTGGAATAACATTTAAATAGGTAATTAAAATATGAATTCGCAAAACTTTACTTTAATTCAACAAATATAAATTATCATTTCCATAATACAGTTCACGTTTGACGCAATGGAAATGTTTACGCACAGAAAACTTCTATTTTCTTTTATTATCAACCGCAAAACTTCAGCCTAGCAAAGCCCTTTTAAACATAACTTGGGATTCAACTTATATTATTGTTCTGTAAGTTACATTTCAGAGATACAAATTTAAGAACATAAGAAACTCAAAAGTTTCGAAACTCTATTTGGAGTAAAATTTAATTCAAGTTTATTCTTTGACGGCCACCACAACACGTCCGCGCCGCGTCGAACGCCAGCCGATCGGAATATTATACAGGGTCGAACACGCCCGTTGCCCGCCGATTTGATTAGTCCTGCAAGCCACTTATTTTGCTAATGGCCGTTCAGCTTGATGATGTCATTGGTCCTGTATTGGTGACGCAATTTTTATGGACGAAGTTAGTTAGAATAGCTAGAAGGAAGCGTATGAGTAATGACAGTATTTTTTTAAAGTTATGCTAGATATTTTGAATAAGTGACTGATAAAGCTTTATCTTTTTATTAAAAAATCGGGAGTGGGTCTCCCCTTGACTTTCTCGTATATCGGAAACGACTCAAAAGTTGATAGAAACCTAATATTTTGATGTCATATAGGCATGTTAAATATTAGTCACCCATCCGAGTACCGACCGCGCACTTGGTTGCTTTACTTTCGTGATCAACGGCTCAAAAGTTGATAGAAACCTTATATTTTGAAGTCATACTTCAAAATATAAGGTTTCTATCAACTTTTGAGCCGTTGATCATAGAAACCTTATATTTTGAAGTCATACTTCAAAATATAAGGTTTCTATCAACTTTTGAGCCGTTGATCACGAAAGTAAAGCAACCAAGTGCGCATGTAAAGTTTGGTTGCAATAAGTTAAAGCATGCTCGAGTTATCGTGCTAACGCACAGACACACACACAGACATAATTCTAAAAACGGTATAAATCTGTCAAAATCTCGAGGTCGAATTTTTTGACGATTACAAGACTTCCTCCTACGTAGTATACGTATGAGAAAGTAAAAATTAAGCTTCCCTGAGTTTGTGTCCGCAATTGGTTGCCTAGAAAAATCTTTGCATTTTTCTACAGGTAAATATTTTTTTGCAAGTAATCTATTATATATCTGTCCAACAAAGAGTGGCTGGGTTTAGCTGGTTTGTCATAAAATAATGAATATAATAAAAAAACCTAAAATTTTTGATTAATTTTGTTCAATTTGTCATGGTGATCCGAAAGATTTTTTGTAGAAAAGACTAAAAATTACTCTATTCTACCGTACAAAAGAATTCGAGTATGTATGCCGAATTGGTCACCTTTGCCTCTGTCGAATGCAAGGTATGAACTTCTTCACGCCTCTCTTCAACGACCCGTTGTCATAAGAGAGGGAGAGAGAGAGAGAGAGAGTGACACTTGATTGTGCTGTAAAGAAATAAGTGGACAAGTTTATAACAGCCTTATTCAAACTATTAAAACAATATACTTTTGTGTATCCATTTTGTAATTACCTATGTAAGTACAAAATTTTTTTGAACTAGGTATAGAGAACTTAAATGCTTTCTTCCAAATATGTTCTTATTGACAGCAGATATTTGTTGTAGTTTTCTAATAATATGGACTAATGCTTGATTAAAAAGCATAAAGAACTTACTTTGATAAATGAAACTTTTCGGACAAAGCGATTCCAACTTGTTTTATTTTTAATTTCAATTGAAGATATATTTTGGCTGACAGAGCATTCGCGTTAGCAAACTCGGCGAGCTTAAAAACTTTTTAAATTTATTTTTGCAGACAAGAAATTCTCTGGAAGCGAGCACTGTGTAGAATATTTTGGCGAGGATCGGACTCGCGCAGATGAACTGAAGTGTACGTAAGCGCTTCAAAGCAGTTTGGGTTCCAACAACGTATATAAGAAGACAAGAGTTAGTCTGCTTGTGTATTTTTTTAACGAAAATAAAATGTCTTGAAGTTCCTTGAATGTCCTTCAGGATTCTGCTCACTAGCTCAATGCTTCTTAGTTTTTCTTTAAATTAGGTAACAGATTTAAGCAGAAATTTGAAGTCGTTTTATTTAAAGAAAAAGTATGTTTTTTTTCTTATTTCGAAGACATTAGAGCTTACGAAAAATACCTACTTAAATGTTTCTACTTTTACATTGGGATCAATTTGAATATTAATAGCAATACATATATTTAACCTATACTAATGCAAATATTGAAATACGATACCAGGTTATTGTTTCACTTGATTTGTTAAGAAAACGAAAGCTACCTATATTTATTGCAAGTAGAGATTTTATTAGATAGGCAGCAATAGGGCAAAACGATAATTTATCACAATAAATACCAAATTAAATAACATAATGAATCTACGTGTATTTTGATTTGATTTGAGTAAAGAACGCAATGATTGTAGCAAAACAAAACACTAGCGTAGCATAATATCACGCAACACAATCGTCAGGTGAGCCGCCATCGTCGCCCGCAAGCGTCCCCCGCACCCCACCGCCATCCACATGCAAATGAAACGCGGACCGGCGGTTATTTATTTCTGATTGGCTTCGTTTAGTTCGCTTTGACAGACATCTCCCAATTCCGAACCGTGCTCAATGCTGTTGACGCAATAAGATATGCTAACGAATGCGTGCCGCGATGTTCGATTCTTAAAATTGAATTTCGTTGAACTGATTCGCGTGTGGAAGTTGCCGATTGCTTTCTGTATATGTTTATTTTGTTAGTAAAATATTTGCGTGAATTACATAACGTCTACAACAGTATTAGGCTTAAAAATTTGCTTAAATATCAATTAACACTATCTGTGAAAATCACCCCATTTTTATTGAAACTAACAAAGAAAACTTTTATCGGTAGATATGTCTTCAAGAATTGTTATTGTAAAATCAAATCATGATGAAACAGTGTTCCAAAAAGAAATACCTATAAAAAATTGCTTGATATAAGTTGAGATATTTTAACCTTAGGTATATTTTGGCATACGAAATGAAAATTATGTAAATCAGTTAACCTATACCCAGCAAGGGAGTTTCAGAAAATCTTTCGCATAGTCCAAATCTTATTTGTTTGCCAAATCGATTCCCCGCTCGACTTCATCTGCATTTCAAATGCTGCAGCACCGATTTATATGCATTTTTCGAATGGAACATTTACCTTTGACTGCAATAGATACGAACTCATTAACTTTCTAAAACCAAATAAACTTTTTACATTTTCATTTAAAACTTATAAATTCATTACGTAAGTACATATTTTTCTTCGTTTTTCTAAATGTCGTACAGTCATGTTTTTTATTTAACCAAAATACTTAGATTTTGTGACATCTTCTGAGTGGTGGAATTTTCGAAAGCGCTGTAATTTGGTTCTCTACAAAGAATTATTCTAAAATAAAACAGTAACCATTCTTTTATCCAAGCCACGTTTACAATAAATATATCGATACAGGTTATGTTGCTTTAAATAATAATTTTAACTTCTAGACCCTCATAGAAAGTTGTTAAGAATCGTCGTAAAAGTTATAATTGTTTATTACAGTAGTCAGTACCTAGGTAAATGTTGATATCTAGCAACATTTACCTAAAATATTTAAAGTAATTTTATCTCACGAACGCAAGTGAGCCATGAATGTTTGTGCAGATACTATGCACACAGAAACAGTGGTTTCTATCTACACTCAGCAATGCACCATGCACAAATAATTTTTCGTGAAGTACATACTTACGCAAATCGATTTTTCTTACGTATAACTAAATATCAGGCATCGCAATCTTGTTGCCGGCATCACGTATCCCAAAAGCTCAGATCGGAATAGCTGACGATATTAATATACCTACCGGAACCATTCTTACGCGCTTCGTGTACGAATCTGGTGAGTGGCGGCGAACGACTATTTTTCGCAAGTCACGTCTTCTATAGGCTTAGCTTGCGTTAGGTTTGATGATAATAAGTGATACCACGAGATATCAAACACACGCATGTAGATATTCTCTAGATATGGTTAACAATAGACAAAAAATGCGGGATATTGCAGAGCGACTATGGGAGTCTCACGATTCAGCGAGTGATATTGGCACTCTTCTTATTTCAGAGACCCTACGGCCCTATGCGATTTGTTCATCATTAATTGGGATAATAAGTAGGTAGTTTACTGGCTCGAATCTAAGTGATAAAACATTATTTGTTGTTCTATAATTACAATACAAAGTAATATTACTTGTTGTTGTAATTATAGAACAACAAATGCGTGTGCCGCTCGAATTTGGGATGCTCGCCCTGCAGAAGAGTGAAAGTACAAAAGACAACACTCAAATGTAATATGACTGTCTTCTCTTTACTCTAAATATGCCGATGTCATTATAAATCAATACTCAAATATATCTCAATACTCAATATATTTATTGTATCATGTGGTTTTTACAGATGTTACATAAAATTGCAACTATCTTGCAACTACTGTGCAAAACCTAATTTGTTTTAAGGTGTCGCTTAAATTGGATTAACCCGAGAAAACTGCTTTAAATTTTATGACCATTCAGCAGTCTGACATCAGTCAATGTCCAACAGTGGCTATCTCTCGACTGAAATGATGATGATAATGAAGCAGTCTTTCAAAAAAGCTGCATTACAGACAAAACTCCCATTGTACTGAAACGCGTATCTAAAGTGGTTCTCGCGGAATCGTCAAGTATGACTAGGTAGAGAGAAAAGTCAGGGTAGTGAAGGTGCGTCATAAGGAGGCATTATTAAGCCTACACCTAAATTAGTTAATAAATACACTGGGTCACAAGTCCCAGGCATAGCTTCTGACTCGTCTCTGCAACGTGATGAATCTGGCACCCGGACGGTGACCCCATTGAATGTTAAGAGTTTTTCTCTCATTTGTGTAGTCTTTTATGTCATCTTGGTGCTCATTGTCAAAGTTGATTATGTGATGAGTAAAGTTGCCCCGGGGAAGAACTTCGTATTGGTTGGTGCGCTTCGACAGAGTGGTGGTATTAGCTGCGGACGTGACGTAGTTCAGTCTCGTTCGAGTCGTCTCTGCGTAAAAACGTCTCTACTGCAGTGTTAAGAATATTTGCGGACGCTATGTCCGAAAACTATGTGATAATAAAGAGTTCAGCGTTATTGCAATGTAAATGGGCCCAGTAAACCTACACTTGGGTTTCAAGTCCCAAGCACTGTTCTGGTTCTCCTTTCTGTAACACATGAACTCAGCACTCGCACGCTGAGATCGTGATTCGGACAAAATCCTCACGATTCCCTGACAAATATTATACCTACCTATATGTTTAATACATAGGTATAAAAGAAGAATATGGCGTCCAAAACTTAAGCTGGAACCAAGAACTAGCAATTAAGAGCTTTTTTTTATTTTCGGAGCACTATATTTACAAGCGGCTTTAATAATATACGGTCTATTTTAGGCAATGTTGTTATTATGTTTTATGTGACCTCGAAACTTTTAAAAGTTTGTGATAACTTTGACCTCGAAACCTTAACTTTAAGAGCGTAATTTTTGCGTTACTAACTATCGTTGTTTTTATTATATTAGTATTATCTATTGAATGGATATTTCGTGATTCAAGGAGCAGATTAATGACTTAATCTATTTTTGAACGGATAAGCTTTTTATGTAATAAAAAATGAAGAGAGCAATCTTCGAATACCATTTATATTGATGACGATGATGCAATAATTATATTTATATCGCAGCCATATCGTGTAACACGCCAGCTGGATTGAAATATGCCGCTGTATTATTATAATACGTTTACCACACGTTCAGACGGAGTGAAGTGGCAATACGTTCTACAAAGCGGCGGGCATCCAACAATAAAGCTAAACTTATTAACAGCAAGAATTAATGTAAGGTATGTCCGAGATAAGAGGAATATAAATCGAACACATGTCAAGCCCAATTCAAACCTGTCATAACGCGAAGAAAACTGCATAGATAGTTAGCAAAAACTTTTAGGTCAGTGCGGAGTACCTAGTTATTGGGAAGAAAATGGAAATTTACTTTTTGGGCGAACGTAGAATAATTCCTTCTTTTGACTATTACATCTGCGGAATAGATAAATTTATGCATTCTGTGATTACATATAGGTAAGGTATCCGATAAAGGTAGGTATGCAAGTTAACATTATTATTTAATATTCTATCACATACATAGGATTATGTAAAATATGAGCCATAAAATAAATGTTGTCACACAAGAATCAACAGCGCTGCCTTCTCCATTACTGTTGTGATAGTACAATAGGATTTAGGAGCATTGTCTATTCAGATAATATATGATCATATTTCCGAGCGCCGTGGGTGGCGCTTCCATTTTTCTTAGATCTCAGTTCTCGAGGCGTCCTCTCAGAGTCAATATCAATAAATGGCAAGTTGGGAAATTGGATGTGTTGCGGCTCATCGGCCGGGCCACGCCGCGGTAATAACATAGTAATGAACTCGTGAAAATATGGACGGCTCCTGGTCTATAACTAAATATTTAACTAACTCCACGTGTCACTACGACTTGAGAATTTAAAAACTTTGTGCATAATATTCTTTTGTTATTTCAGAACTTTACTTTGTAAAAATATCATAGGTATCTTTTCTAAGAGACGATTTAAACATAATGGGTATTTCACTGCCTCCTAGCTATTACAATGAAACATATTAAACAGAATTTTAATTCGCAATTTTAATTACTTACACGACACTGAAAATTCTTATACCTACTATAAATGGTATCTTATAATAGGTTATTTATCGTATCTACTTATTATACAAAAATCCGCAATTCAGCGTTGGATAAAAATTACTGCGCACATACTCGCAATGATACATATGCACTTAATATATATCTGTCTGGTCATGGGGGTATATTTATTTGCTATAAATTTACCCCGATGACCGATGCTTAAATTAGTAGCATCAATATTACCTATTAATAAATTTATTAGTAATAATTTTATGTTAAGTACAACTACAATAAAATAAATAAAGGTACCTTCACTTCACGAATCACCTCCACCGCCATCCACAATCTGAAACAAAAGGAAGAAAAATAATGATCTATTTCTATAACATAGATACATTGCACCAATTTGTGTAGATTGCTCCGAATTGCTTCGTTGCATCAGCCTACAAGGATTGATTTGACATTGGTAACACACGCATGCGTATTGCCGTAATTCATTTTCAAGGGGTTCGCAAGAACGGGAAGGATGGATGAGTGATTGCCAACGTCTGAGCGAGAGGCGTATAGGTATGACGTACGCGTCTGGTAAAGACGGGTCGGCCGGTAACATGGCGGGTTATTGCAACTGCATCATGAGGATGGCGTGGGATTTAGATAATTTATTATAATCATCAACAAAATATTAAAATGAAACCTTACATTGTTCTGTTTACACAAACCAAGTAAAATTTGGAATAACATTTAATGAAAACTTCTTATTTTCATATGAATTTAGAATACTGTCAGATTTTATTCTTTATAATGAATTAGGTACTTTCCAAATGTAACGTGCTTAAAATATTTTCTTATAATTATTCAAACTACAAATAGATTATTCTAAATAAAATAACAATTAGGAGTTTTAAGTACTTATATCTAAACATTTACAAATTATATACTTAGTATAATGAGACATGATTTTTTTTACCATTTTGCAATAATTTATTGTCAAAATGATCTACAGATTACTTTTTAATATCATTTATATTAATATTTTAAGCCGCTAAGTTATAATTACTTTTTTATATAGTAAATGTTATTTACAAACTAACAACAGACTTCTACAGACTGTGATAATAAGCTTTCATTTGAAACAATTACTAAGCATTGCTTCCCATCAAATTACCCCAGTTTTGTAAAATAAATAAAAGTTTAAACAGATTAAAGTAACGACGGGCTGCGGGGGAAGGGGTACAATTATCTCGTCCTATTTTCCCTTCTAATTTCACGTTAGGTCCGTTTGTCTGATATAGACGGGCGTTTTACTCAGCATTCGATTTACAATAGTAAAAAAGAAGTGGAAATTTTCTATAAGTGGGTAGTAGTAGTAGACTCCGTTGTCTTATTAAATAAAACCACGGGAGTAGTCTTGTTAAAAAATCTGTCGGATTGGATTGCGACTTTAAACCATTCTCGAATATTCTTAAATACACACAAAAAATCATTAACATCGGTCCAAACGTAATAACTCAACTATTTTACCATAAGATAGTTCGATGGTAAGTATCTTTGAAAACATAAAAAAATACAACAGAACCTACCTAAATAAAGCTATCAATCATATGTAATAATTATGCAAACGCTTGTCTTTAATAAAAATTACTTTTATATTGTCTTTCTATTCAAATTACATATAAAATGCTTTCTACGAATACGATGTTGTCAATTGAAGGACCCCTTTTTAAGTATAGGTATTGCGCACACGGAGGAATGTGAGATTTGCTATTAATTAAAGTACGATTCTTCAAAATGTATGTAGTGTAGATACAATAAATACAATGTATCTTACTGTTAATATGATAAAATAACTTTTAATATGGTCTAATAAAAGAGTTAGTACTTTATGCTGACTAAGCGGCGATTAGTAGGTATATAATAATTAAACTATCTTAAAAGACAGATCATCTTTAATATCGAATAGGTAGGCCTTTCTCCACAAGGTTTTAAAAGAAAACTATGCCAACGTATGTAAAACGCCCGTCTGTAACAGCCGGCCTATCGTCCGCGTTGGCCCAAATAAGCACACCGTGGAATTCGCTCGGCGAAAATTAGGCCCGCTCAAGTATTCCTATTTGCCTTGCAAATGGTCTCATGATCTATCTTTGATCCTCATGGCATTTATATTATTTAGAAATTTCACACTTTACGGTTAAATGGTTAAGTTAGGTAATTACGCAATGGAATAATCAAACAATCTATTTCAAAGACAATGATATTAAAGTCACCCTTTTTAATTTTCCTATTTTAAGTTACCTTTTTCAGAATATTAGGTACTAAACGTACCTAATATTCTGAAAAAGTAAACTTTGGTAACCGAGCTATCTTACACTGCCAAGTGTTAATAACCAACATGAGATAGCACCTTTTAAAAACTTAAAAATGTGGGAAATTGATACTCACAAAATGTAACTTTGGTTTGCTAGTAAAGAGAAAATTCCAGCTGTTGTTTATTTTTGGTACTTCAAACCAAATTGAAAATAGTAATAAAATCTAAATTTACCTACATAAATATTTGAGACATTATAGATAAATGAAGAGGAACATATTAAAATATATTTTCCTTTAAACCTCCTTTGTCCCATCCCTAGTGAGGTGATTGTGAAACCGCCAACAATAAAACAACAATTTACATATTAGGTCAAGGTTGAATTATTCTTAGATTCGTACTTATTTGTTACACACGTAATATAATAAGTAATAATAAAGTAGAAATATTGATTAGACTAGTATAGGCACATAATTCATTTATTGGAATACAGATTATTGTTTGTTCTACTCTATTAAAAAAGAGGCTTATATTTTTTATTATAGGTCCTAATTTTTACAAATAGTTCGTTTAGTATACCTTTATCATTAAATAGTTACCGTAGCCTAAGCATGCGTAAAACTCAATTTTTATATGAGCGACGCAGATGTCTTTCTTATCGTCACTATGCTATTGTAAAACTCCATGCCATCACCACCTCCACCTTCTCCATATGGATTGGACCAATCCTTATACAACTTCCTACCCTGTTGAGCTATGTTCTTAGAAACAAAACACAACACAATTGTCTGCGGTGAAGTGGAGACATGTACTATCCACAAGGACGAGCGTACAAATTATACGAAAGTTATCTAAAGATATCTACTAGACTTAGGCACGTATTATAGAATGAGTCTCAAGAATCAACGCCGACTTGAGCGTTGTACGTCTCTATCACTTTGTGCTTCCTAGAAAGTGACAAACGTTTCTCAAGACGTGACTGATTTCTGAGTGTCATTCTGTAATACGGGCACATACGGGCCTTAGTCTAGTATCTTAAGATATCACGCCCACTTAAGTTTGTACTTAGGCTTAAAATAAACCTCAAGACTTAACACTGACTATGAGAATATTCTGCAGTGTAGAATTAATAATTTCGAAATAATTTTTGAAAAAGACAACACATTATAATATTTTGTTAAATTTGAATAAATGTCGCTTAGGGCTCTCCTCTGCCGCTTATGAGATAGGAGCGTGATTAGTATATATGTATGTTGAATAGAGGGAACGATGACTGCTGACAGTAATGGAAGAACCCAAGGCATTAAAATCTAAATAACTCGGCGTCTCTCGCAATTGGCACAACATGCAAATCGTTATCGTCGAAAACAAGAAACGCGGTACAGGGTGAAAAATCCCGTGATAATTCTCTGGGCTTAGTGCGAGTCGAAAATATTGTAATTTACAAGAGCAAGAGTTGTTATATTTGCATAGGAATTGTCCAGAGTTGACATCTCTGTAGTTTATTAAGGAAACCCCTCAGTAAACACCTCGTACCACGATCCTTATAACCCGCGCCGGCTTTGTTTTGATCTGCTCGTTAATACTAATTGCGGAGCAACTTTCTTGTTCCGCAAGGGAAATAGCGGGGGCTTATTGTATTTTTGAGTTTCTATTTCAACAATGCTTCCGTCATCATTGAAATCGTAATGCTAAAGTTACTGTACTGAAAGCTGTATGTTGCTGTAGCGAAGAGCAAAAAAACACATCTTGAATCCATAATTATTTTCTATTAGTTTGTACAGTTTTTTTAAGATTCTAAATAATGGAAAGGTACTAAAACTTTAATTCAATATCATAAACATAAATTGAAATTCATTTTTATCTACGTATTTTAAAACTATGAATAACCACTAAATAATATAGTTTTCCATCCTATTATTGAAAGTGATTTTTGTTACTAACACAAAATAAATTGGCAAGATGAAAAGCTTCTGTGGATATTGTAGCGAAGAGAAAAAAACATGTTTAATCCATAATTATTTTCTATTATTTTGTACAGTTTTTTTAAGATTCTAAATAATGGAAAGGTACTAAAACTTTAATTCAATATCATGAACATAAATTGAAATTCATTTTTATCTACGTATTTTAAAACTATCAATAACCACTAATATATAGTTTTCAATCCTATTATTGAAAGCGATTTTTGTTACTAGCACAAAATAAATTGCCACGGTGGAAAGCTTCCGTGGAAGCTTATTACTATTTCCTATCAAAGCATTGATTACAGTAAGGGTTCGTCTGGAATAAATTTGTATTAAAGTCTCGAAGGTTCTGAATTCTCTACTGATACATAGACTAATATAAACTGTCGGGATAGGGAGGGAACCAACCCTGGGAAACCTATCGCCAGTCGAGCGACGCCAGTAAAAGAGTGAACTAAACGTAGCTCAGAGAATACAAATTGAAATATCAAATATGTTAATGAAATCAATCTCTTTGTTTCAGGGTCCGAAGATGTGAAGCACATACGAAAGTGGCGACGATTTCTCCGATTTGTTTTATTGTATTTGTCTCTGTTGCAGTGGAATTTAATTCTAGTTTTTTAGTGATTTTTCTAGTTATTATTGTTTGTGTTATTATTTTATTCAATTTAATTGTTCAAAAAGAATAAGCTTTGCAGTGTACTACTATCTTTGTAAAATTCCTGTTTAGTAAAGCTACACTTAATGCATATCCCCGGGAATACGATTAAATTTTTCTATTTAAATTTCTTAACTAAGATGTTAACAGTTTATCTTTCGACAATTTGTAATGCAAAAAAATAATTTCATGCTTTTTAAAATAAAGTATACAGGTGAACAAAATTACTATTTCCTATCTGAAAATGTAAATGAAAAAATACTTTTAAGTCGTCAAAACCCTACCACTATTTCGGGACGAAATAATTATTTTACTTAAATAATTATTATTAGGTGTTCTGCTGAGATGGAGAAGAAAAGCGAACAATATTAATTCCTCTAAAGTGAACAAATTACACCAATCTGGAATGTTCAGAAAAATACCGCTTACGTTGACATACCGCGACAATCTTATATTAGGTTAAGTCGTGACTTGCATAGAATTCCGGGGCCTATTAGACTCGTCTCATTGTCTCTGAGATTAAAATAAACATTTACATAATGATACCGACAAACAGACGCCCAGATATTTTATTCTATAGGGATTGAGTTCCTTCATCGTGGAGGACTTATTACGCTACGGTAAACTTGAGTAATCTAGTTCTCACAAGGTTTAATTTACCTTAATTTAGGCATATTTATAAATGTTAGAGTTTAAACCTGTTTTTAGTAAAAACGCTTTTATCCTATTAAAAACTAGTTTTTACTCACTGCATTTATTAAAACACGTTTTTCCCAAGTTTTAACTAGTTTTTATTATTTTAAATATTAAAATTTTAGATACAACTAGTTCTAACATCAAACCTTAGTTAAAAATAATATCTGAGAAACTTGTTGGGATTTCAAAATAAGCTGTAAGCTTTTTTTAAAATTTAAACAGTGCACTCCACCTGGTCACAAAAATGTAACCCTAATCTACTCATTACTCAGCCCTGTAAGTTCGTAAAACACTAGACTCTCCCAAAAACTGTGCTCCACGTGGTCATAAAAATATGCAACTATTTGCTTCCATACTTGTATGGAAGCCTATAGTTGCCAATAATACAATGTTTGTTATCCCACTGTTAATATTTTGACGTCGGTTAAAACAGTTTTATCTGAATCATTGAAAACGCGTGTTGTCTGGAGAACTATTTTAACGGATATTAATTTTTGAACAGCAGTTTATTCTAGTGTAAGTAGGATTATATAGGTAGGTACTTGTAAATGTTTCCCTCAACCCATTTTGCTATCTAGAACTATAACTGACTAAATGACGCACCCTATCTCTTTGTAAACTGTAAAACATAAAATACAACCAACGCTTATAAAGGTACATACATTGGCTTTTAATTTAATCTCCTGAATTAAAGACGAGCCCGTAAAACAAAAGTAATTAGGAACAAACCGCTTAAAACTGCGTTATTTGCGAAATAAGCAAAAGGTGTTTTTTGTTGGAAGTTTCAAGTGTCTGTTCACCTGCAGACTATGAGCCGTACACGATATGGTGGCGATTATTGTGGCCGAGTGTACATGTGGCCTGCTAACAAGTTTGCCCGTATCGTAACACAAGTTTGCATAGGAATTATAGGAACAGGCGCCAGCGGATTTAGTTCGTAATGCGTATTTAAAACGACGGGTAAGCAGAATAAGCTAGCTTAATTTCATTTTATTGCTACTGAATCAGATCAATTTTGAATTACTGGGTGACTGAAAACACATATAACATTTTTAGGTACTGTATCATTATTAGAAAAATGCACTGAAAAAAATCGACTTGCCTCAGGCGGGACTCGAACTCGAGTCCCGCCTGAGGCAAGTCGATTTTTTTCAGTGCATTTTTCTAGTATTAATATTTACGCGTTTGTAAACGCAAAAATAAAATTATTCCATACTGTATCATTGTTAATCTATATTTTTTTTATAATCGTAACAATAATATTCCTGGACTGCTGAGATGATTTTGAGTGTAACATATTTCCTGATTGTTTGTTTTGGCTTTGCATTTGATTGTTTTCTGAAGGATTTTTATTGTTGGGTTTGGTATGGTACCCCTTTTTTATTTCTATGTATACATGCGTGATCGAAGTATACTTATTGATACTTTAGAATACTTATTGATACCTGCAACGTCATCTCATTTAACATTATTTTAAATAGATATTTAACAGGATATAACGGTAAAATTCATGAAAAAGGCAACCCTATTTCATAATGACATCTCTCGCTAGAATTCTCTTTTTCCCATTTATCGAAACATACCTACGTTTTGTGTTCCGTAGTTTACTCACTAAACTTGCTACCGCTAGAAGTTGCCGCTTTTTTCTGCAGGCTTAGTGAGTAATCTACAAAACGAAGAGGAGTTTAGAGTGGTTCAAATATTAAAAGTGTTTTCCGTTTAGTTGATCTGATTGCGTAGCAATATAGTATAGGTACAATTGAAGAAAGAAAGTATTAGATACCTATTTTTTTTCAATGAAAACCGTTCGCTGTTACTTGATATGATAGGGCATCAATTTTCTTTTTCTTTTTCTAAATACTATATTTAGTGTTTTGTCTAAAATTTTATAAGGAAATAGGTAATTACAATTTGTTCCTAATATTTTCGTTTTTGGTACCGGTTGGTATAACAGATTTTTCCCTAACATTTTAATGTAAATAACTAAATAAAAAGTGGTAGCATATAAGAATAAGTGTGTGTAAATGTCGAAGACTGCAAAATTAAGTGTTTCTTCTTAAGGGGTTCTTTTAAGTAACTCCAAAATCCCAGATAAGCCAAAATCAAATTTTCCGCTTTATATCAAACAAGTTTAAGGTTTAAAATTGATTGGAAGATGTTTACGGTTTGTATAGTCCGAAATGCTGTTTACAGTACTTGCCTACAGAGCATTGTCGGTAGTTAAAAGCTTTTTTAACAAAACAAAAGCTCAACTACCGTGCTACCAAAACACGTTACATTTCAATAGAAACAAAAGGACCGTAACTCTTTAACTTTCGTTTTCAACAAAAACTGTTTACCTTGTTTGTCTTGAAATGAGTTTCACTTTCTGTATTATTATGGTTTGATAAAAAATCAAAAGGTGGAACTAAATCAGGTAGCTATTGTGGAATAAAATCCTTTTTCATATTTTAGTTAAGTTACATCGCTTACTGTCTTGTTTGTTCAAAGAGGATTCGTAAGTACTCACCTACGTAGGTATGTAAGTATTCTGATCCATTTCGAGCCTTTTCTTTAAATTTTATTTGTTTTATTAATCCAATATAATTAAGATGTTAACAATTAAGCATGTAAAAGTATGAAAACCCATGTCTGACATTCATTATATTTATTATGAAAACAATTCTGGAACTTATCTACTTTTCGATAATATCAAATATTATTATAATGAAAAATATCTTGAAAGGCCTTCGGTAAGCAACGAAGTCTTACGATACAATTTGAAAATACCAGATGTAGCCTCTTTACTTTTATTTTGAATCTTGAATAATTTTATGATTTGAACATAAATTTTTATCCTAGATTTTTTCAGCAACGTTCATTCTACTAACATACTTTATTCTATTTTGACATTACCTAAAAATATTTTGAATTTATTTCGAAAAAGGATTAACATTTTCTTAAAAACACTATTTGGATTGTGTAAAATTAAATCATTCGAAAGTTAAATTCGAAGGCACAGTGTCCGCACCACAAAGACCGCATTCTCCCTGTTTAGAGCGGAACGGTGGAGTTTTTAGTTACCGTCCGACCGTTCCGAGGAGTTCGCCCCCGGGATTAGAGGAAGCCAGGGTCTGGATGGCGTGACGTCAGCAATTTAAGCTCAGATGAATGCTACACGCCGGAAATTTACCTGTGGGTAGTATAGTGCAAACATTTTCTTAATGTCGTCTGGGAATCCTCGCATATCTGCTGGTGTTGTGTTTTTATCAGACTTTTAAATTTCGAATATTTGCCATAACATCTGAATTAACAGATGAAGGAATATTACCATAACGTAACTTAGATTTGGGTTTCAGCTGTTGTTGTAAACGGGGATTCTTGAGAGACGCTAATTATACTTTTTTGATATTTCAGCATTTTTATTTCCTACACAGAGTCACGAACTCAAATGTCGATACTTATTGTTACTCGGTATTGTACACAATGTAAGTACTTACCAACGGTTATAATCTTGAATATTTTATTGTGATTCAGTATAAACTGGCATGTAAATAAAATGCAACAGCTATTAGATACACCCTGTTTCAGTAACTGTCGAATTGTTGAAGGTGATTAGTATTATTGAAGGTGCACAAATTTCATTTAAGACAACAAAGATTTAAAACATGTATAAAGAATGCCTGACAGAAATACCACAACAGTCGAGGCACGAGGACTGGAGAATAATATTAATGAAATAGTTGCAAAAGTGTCCCGCGTTATTGACGTAAGCAATGACGAATAGATATATAGATAAGTACCAAATAAATAAGCTAACATCAAAACAGAAACAGTGAATATCTATTTCTATTTCAGATTACAAACATGCCGACTTGGCAGAGTCAAGCTTATGCCAATACGGCTAAATTATGTATGAACTCTAGTGAAGGGAGACTTTGGGCAAAATAAACCGAAGGATTGGCGTGCCGCGTCCCATGAAGTCGAGATAAAATATTGTTTTGGCAAAAAACCACGACACACGAGCCCGTCTAGCTTTTACTGGGGCTACTCACGATATTCACGAGATCAAAATGAATATTTTCATTGATAATATCATATAGACGTTTACTTAGCCCGATTAAATTATTCGATGTAAACAACTAAGAAAATTATAAACATTATTTTGCTATTTAATCTACTTAGAACTTCTTTTTGTATGAATATATCTAGGAATAAAACACGAAAAAAGATACATCAATATTGCGTTCCAAAACTTCACGAAAGAAAAATGATAATTCCAAAGTTGAAAGCAAAAGAGGGTCCGTATAAAATTTTGAAAGCACTTTATAAGACAAAACCGCCAAATTCTGTACAAAGGGCATAATTTTACAGTAAAAATGAGGAGCAGCCTTTCCATTCCAGCTGACGGCGAACACAGCATAATATCGAAGTTCTAAAGTAGGATGCGACTCAACTATCTCCAAACCTTCATTTTGATACAAATTTCAACAGCCCCTAGGGTTGACAACGCGGTGTTTTTCAATGTATTTAAATTAGGTATTTGTATAAATTTAAGTAAGTACTTACATTCTCAAGTACATACCTACATTCAACATAGTCTTACACCTGAAGTATATTTTGGAGATTATTTCTACATGAATTAAAGAGATAATGTTTTTAAAACACCGTGGCTGACGCCAATATTGACAATCGTAGACAAAAAATACTTCGCTTTTTATTGGATTATGACTTAGGGCCCTATTTTTTGGTCACCACGGCGGTGCAACCCATCGCTACCACAAACACAATGGCTTATTAGTTGCACAACGTAAAGTGAGGTATCCTCCACTTTATACATTTTGTTGGTGGCCAGCGTCGCTGCCACGTTAACGCTGCCACGAACACAATTTAAAAAAAAAACAAAATCAAAAATATCTTTATTAACTACACGGAGTTTTTATAATATGTGGACCTCTTCTTTTAAGTTTAGAAAAAACCTGTATTAGAAAAAGGGTCCTCTCTTTTCTGTTAAACAATATGGCTGTAGTTGCATAATTTAACTTACTTAATAACAACTCTATTAAATCTTTAAAAAAATGCATATAAAATGAATTGATATATTTACTAAACTTGTATAAGTGAAAAATAAAACTAAACTTGTGTTAGTGAAATATAAATAACTGAACTTGTATATGTGTAGGTATATTAAAATGAGTTTGTGTAAATATTTTTTTGTAATCTGTCTGTAGTACCTATATATACTATTATTTATTGATTATCAAAATATGTGTGTATAATGTATATCTGATTTTAGATGTACACAATATACGTCTATATTTGGTTTTAAAATTGTTCGTTGGTTCAGACCAACACGACACCAGGCGAAATAGGGCCTTTCTCATTGGGACACTATGGTGCGCAACCAGTAGCCGCCAACAACAAAATGTATACAGGGTTATGAAGGATAACTCACCAGGTGTCGTCCACAACTAACCATTTTGTTCCTCGTAACGATTAGTTGCTCAACATCAGTGCCCATATCCTCCATAAACCTATAGACATTTTGGTGGCAGTGACTGGTTGCCCTAATGTTATAATTTTATGTATTACGCGACAGAAACTTAACTTTAGCTAACTTTTTAAAATTATTGCGGTTTGGAACAATATGTCATTTACCATTATCTAATTTGCTAGCAATAAATTACACTATGTTTTTCGATGTGCCCGTATGTAGGTAGTAGAAACCATAGTTTTTTTCCTACTATGATTGCACCTAGTAGTCTAATAGTTCGCCGTTCGTTCGGAATATAAAGGTGTGCTCGGTTGTGGGTGGTACAATTTATTTTATTCCCGCCTGCTAACAACTTGTCAAAGTCGTACGGTCAACATCAGAAGTGGATTATAACGTTAGTACCATATCATAGAAACGCCAGCGCTTGTGCAGTATAGTGCCATTATGTATGGATGATTATTGTGACAAGTTTCTAAAATGTTTAGGTCATAGCATACTTATCAGCTCGGAAAGGGAACGCCTCTTTTTTACTATGAATGCCAAGGAACGGCTGCTACACCTTTAATCTACTTCTGATGCAGACTGTTCCATAATAATAACGTGAACAGCGTTATTATTCCGCTTGTTTAATATTAAAATAGAAAGTCCCTCAGTGGAAAGTAGATGGTACAAATTCAAGCTAAATTCTATCCAGCCTTATTACCTATGACTATCAGGAGACATGTAGCCCAATAGCTACTCTGTCGAAAAATACACAAAAATCATGTTGTTCCTTACAGTAAACATGTTTGTTATGTTTATTTTGTTTATTGACAACCCTGCAAATATCAACATCTATACATTTTGTATGAAAAGACGGATAGGTAGGTTCTCCACCGCGACACACGTCCGGACGATGCATATTGAACTGATCCTCTTTTATATCACATATTTAGATCGGCAAAAATAGATTCAAACTTAAAAAAACATATATTTGAGGAACAAAGCTCTGTGAACACTATTATGCCTTAAAAATGTAGTTTTCCTTGTATAGTTGTTACAAGGTTGTAAATGTTTCCTTTAGACAATAAATTAACACGTCAAGGTACTTAAAAGTTTAACGACAGCAATAAATTAAATTTCAAAAATTTGTTGCTACTATTAAATCAATTTTACAGATAGTAAATTATATTCTTTCCTACTATATTTAGCTATGTTTAGCTTGTAAAGATTCAAGAATTTAATACCAGAAATTATAATTGCAGTTCTTGCTAATACTGTTTATGAATACATGTTTCATGCAATATTAAGATAAACTACTTTATTGTACCATACCTAATAAAGCTCACAAAGACACAGGTAATTTGAGAGCAAATAAAAAACCTTACTCACAAAGCAAGAAGGACGACAATCGGATAACATCTCAGCGTACTTGATTAGGTACGTTTTGTACTTTCATATGCCAGACAAGTGTGTGCCCGGATTATGAACATTGTTGCAATGGGTAATTCGTCATCTGGTCCCACATACCTACGGCCCATTTGGGACGAGTTGAAGAAAACCAAAAATAATAAAAAATCTGTTCTGCAATTCGTCCCAAGCTAATTTCTGTATAGAAATTTAACCTTTATCAACACATTGTACAGTGAGTACGAAAATACCCACACAAAATATATCTTTTTATATTGTTTTTTTTTTGTCATAGAAAGTATATTTTTTTAAATTAAAATAATCAATATAATTGTTTTTTAATTTAATTCACACACGATATTATTTAACTATTTTCAGAAGGTATACTAAAGCATAGATGAATAACTCAACAAATTATTTATCATACAACTACATTTATTAGTATAAGCGAGTGGCAATCCAGGTTTAGTTATTATTTAGGTACCTATTATCTACCTGTGACCAAGGTAAAGATTTATGGGTTTCAGTTGACGAAATTAAACAATGGTTATGTCGGTTACTTTTGAAGTAAAAAATTTGTGGAGAAAAGCAAAAAAAAAAAATTGGAATACATATATTGCAGTTCGTGAAAAACATTTCCGAAAATGTACTGCTTTAGCACATCTACCTCGTTATGTAATGGCCGATGGTTTCCTGCATATTATGTCTCGTAGTCCTAGCAAAGGATAGGTTCCGAAATTCAGCAATTACTTTGTTGAGACGTGGCTTCCTGAAAAAGCATTTTTTCAAGAGAGAAACCCATGAAATTGTTAATTTATTGTGGAAATATTAAAAAATCTTGGGAATTCTGAAATTACTGTAGAAATATGTGTAGAATTATTGTCATTTTAGGAGTTTCTCCCGAGAGTTCTTGTTGCAAAAACACATGTTGAGAGACTCCATCTTAAACTAAATCTATCGTACAATTGTCGGTTACTTTATGTATGTACATTTTCACTTGATGTTGGCGCAATGCATAATCTGCGATCGCCATTAATTTAAAAGAAGAAAACGTTTGTCATTTTAAGGTTAAGTATATAGTAAGACTGATGTACAAAAAAATATTATAAATCTTAGCAACTTTTAATAATTATTTTCAATTTTAAATTACATTACTATGTGATACATCTTAGAAAGATACTTTTAGTTGTAGTTGTGAAATGTATCTTTCGCAATTGTTGATTTTTTATTGTTAATTATTCTATCATCTATGACAGTCGGAAATTAAACAAGTAGAATTTGTTATTTTTAAATAAATTGTATGACTGATTTTAGAAACGTGATTTTAGTTATATCGAATGAACCTACTCATAACAACTTCTAAAAATTACCTATTAGAACTAAAACTAAACTTTTCCGTTTATATTTTTTATTCTTAAATAATTTAAAATTTTATGATTTTTTATAATAAGTATGGTTGTGATCATGAAAGATTTTCTAACAAACCCGTTTTTATTTTTTCCACGCTAACACTTTTGGTACTAATTGTATCTTTCCTCAATGTAATATTGAGATGGGACGAGTTGCACAACGAAAATATTATTTATTTTGATTTTGTTCAACTCGACCCAAATGGGCCGTAGGTATGTGGGACGAGTTGATGAATTACCCGTTGCAATACTGTCCGAAGCTGCTTTATCTCTGTACGTTTGATTTCATCAACAATATGAAGTGGAATGGTTTCATTCAATTAGGAATTTTATTGAAATTGTTGCATTCACAGACGTCGCTAACATTTGCCAACTACGTTCATTATGTTTCATGTGACATGAGTCCCGATCGAGTTGATTTTCTAGATTGAAGCATGTGAGGACCGTATGAAGAAAATGAAAATGTGGATGACGTCATATTTTTCTTCGGAACATTGGAAACTTTTCGTTAAATCTACGTTCTTATTTCAAAGTTCGTGCCCGATGTTTTATTAATAATTTAATTTAATTCAACAAAAAACTAATCTTCTTTACCAAATCAAATTTTGAGGTGCCGTATATTCTTCCACAGATTCTCTTTCGCTTTTATGAAAATAACGTAACAATAGAACGCTACAATATACACATAAGACACAGAACAATACAAACAACGAGTCATCTGAAGAACGGGACCGTGTTTTCTCACAAATTGGACGGCTCTATTCGCATATTGCCCGATATTACGCCGCCCGTGTGTGTTCATAACGGGCTCACACACTCGCACGCAGGCAGTAAATATTTGTGTGGAAACTTCGACAGGACAAAACTCGTGTCACGAGGAAGTTTGATATTAAAAGAGACTCTGTATCACTGAACACAGAAAAATTAGTTGGAGTCACAACTTATTATTAGAGCGAAAGAGTCTGACAGCTCTAACAGAAAATAGGACAACTCTATCTACTTTGAAAAATATTCATAAGTAGAACCTACTGTAAAAGCCACTTTTAAAAGTTCTTATTAGGAAATGGCAGTTAAATTGACAGTTTTTTATTGCCTATCTATCAAATAAACGCTAATAACGTTATAATAACACGAGTTGAGAGACTGCATTTACTTACTTTACTATTTATTGTCACTTTAGATACATGTTCACTTGACATTTGACTTCATAGTGTCACAACCTTCGAACCTGAGGTATAGACCCTAAAAATATTACCTATAATATGTATCTATCATCTCGTATAATTAGAATTCTCAAAAATACAATTCGGAAGTTTATGCATGTAAATCAGTGACAAATTAAACACATTATAATTTCAGTTACATCCGTGAAGTGACGGCTTAACTTAATAAACATTATAATACATTTTAAGTTCCATTTTTCAAACTAAAAATTACCAGCTTCACTTCAGAGAAAACTTACTTAATGAATGGACGCATAATTAAGTATCGTTCACCATACCGATCGGAAAGCGTTATTTAAAGCTAAAGGCGGCATCGGCATTCTAACAACTTAATATATTATGAATGTCTGCATGGTAAGCATGATTAAGTAGACTGTTGATGTGTTTCATTAATTAAAAATTGTTAGTTGTTGCGTAATAATATTATCTACAACTATCTTATCTGACACATTTATGAGTAGATGACATTTTATGTAATGAAAACCGTTATCACGTGAAGAAATCTATGCAGTTACTAGCTATTATACATACCTAGTTATTTTTTTGATGAAAATGAAATATACTTTACGACCAATTCTGCTACCAAATAAACACAAAATATCGTAAAAATCGGTTCAAACACGTGACAGAGAGATACATTAGAAGTAACTGTGATTCAAAATATTTAACTGTAGTTACTGTGTACCTATGCTATTTAAAATATATCGTTGCGTGGTAAACAGTATCTATTCATTGCATCATATAATATGGCTAGCAAAATAAGTAAGCGATATTTGTTTTCAAAATTAGAAGATAGGCACTTAAAAATAATTTTAACATTACCTATAGCCTATAGACGTACTCTATTTAGCTAAGCGTAGGTATTTTGTATCCTAAATAATACTAAACATAATTTAGGTAGGTATTTACATTGTACAAAGTTTTATTAAAATAAAAATACTTAAGGCTAATGAATTCGAAATATGATATTTCCTGTATGGCTTTTATAGTCTTTGCTTCAACGCTGCTTAGTTATGATGATGACAGTTAATTTCGACAACAAACTTATACGTGCCCCTGCATGAATTTTAAATTTATTAATATTTATATATTGGATTGGAAGCTTTAATTAACGTCTTCAAACTTCAACGCAACGAGGGTACCAAATTGAATACATACGAAGCCGCAGGAAAATTATTTAAATAAGCTCGTAATATTCCTGAAACATGACTGTTAACTACCTGCAGTGACATTTACTCTTCCTGATTCACCAAAGCTTTTAATAAAGATTAAGGTTAATATGTGGCTCTCGCCAAACATTGGTTTCGGTTGTTTATGTGTTTTGCAACTTGATGATAATGTTTCACATTTATCCAACGAGAAAATAACGGGAAGACCCGTTTTCAAGTTATTCGAACAAGATTCTGGAATACCGGTTTGAAGGTCCATGTTCAATTACACAACTTTAATTCATACTTGTAATGTGTATGATGTAAGAAGTATTTAATTGACTTTTATTACTTGTAGACACTTCATTCTAAGTACAAATTCCAATCAACACCATAAGTACTTCGTACGATTGGCAACTATTAGCAACTTTCAGTTCGAGTTTTGTTTAGTAAGGAGTATAAAATGTTCCTACTGAAAGCATAAATTAATATTTTTGAAATAAGAAATTTCAAAAATGATAATTTTTTGTACTTGAAGTAAAAATATGGCAATGTTAAAAATAATTAATACTATAAATATTGTGATTTAAAATTGGTAAACTTTATTTTCATTATTAAATATTGAAATTTTTGTTACAAGTAATAAATTCGGTCATTAATTTTCTGAATCTTAGATTATATAATTATTCTCATCTTATAAAATTCATTCTGAATGTTTGTTAACTTAAATGTATTTTATAATATTTATTGTATGTAAAAAATGTGTTGGTATTTTGCCCTGGGCGAAAATATTTAGGTACTTATGTAATTATTTCAGAAATTTCCTGTAAAAATGTAAGTTGGCAAATTAATTTTGATATAAATCTTTCGGAGTCGTTTTTAATGAAAATCCAGAAGCTATACGCAAAATCAAAAATGAATTTGGAAAGAGTGTACAGCATGATGCCAATTTTCATAATAATGTTGTTGCATTATACATATAAAATAGGTATACATAGAGTACCTAACTATTTTCAAAGATATCCTCAATTATGTAATTTACGATTTGCTCAAATAATTAATTTACTTCCAAGCTGAAATTAAGTGTGAACTCTCCCCAATATGTGATATGTGCGCGTATACCCCACATACAATAGACATACGTCGCCCGTACGCCTACCGAATCCGTTTTATTGTTCTAAGTCTGAATCCCGCTGCGGTGCGGAGATGTACCATCGCTTCAAATTTCAAATTGGAACGAAAGGACCCCGGTAATGGAACAAGTTAGATGAGTGGGGGTGGGAGCCTCGATCGGTGGCTTGCTCCGAAAACGTCGCCGAACTTACTCAACTTCTAGCTGATTTACTTTAAAATGGGGATGTAAAAAAGATAGGTACTGATAATCTGGGTGTAAATATTATGCAGGGTCAAGTTTGAATTAGTTTTCCGTTTCGGTTGGAAATTGCAAATTTTAATGTAATAATTGTAATCAACACTACACAGGCATTATTCCTTTTTAACAATTTGGTTATCATCCTCACTTCCGTCTATTTTTATGTAGTACACAAGAGTATGTTATTGATATTTGAATAAAAATTAAGCAAGATTGTTGACTTTTATTTTAAAACTTAGAAACGTATAAGTTATTATCTTCCTAGTTTATCTTTTTCCTATCCAATTTTATACTACCTACAATACAAAAACACGGCACCAGCACTGAATCCAAGAAATGCTTCTTAGGATTAGCAATACTAAGAAGCATTCTATGGCTCACCATGCGGGAGCTGAATCTATCGTTTTGCGGGAAAGCTAGGAATAACGTCTGGTACTTGTGACCTAGGAACAGGTTTTGTAGGCCTCCTTATCAGAGATCATCAAAAGGTATCGTAAAACACTTCTCGCTACAAGATAGAAGACGTAAGAGTTAAGGTAGAAAAATGTATATACTATTTAAGTAAAGTACCTATTTAGTTACCTGTCTTCTTTCAAGGTAAGTTGTACAAAACATTTCGAATACCTAAGAACTGTTCGTTGAAAGGTTATGTTTTTGAGACCCCTTATAACGTAAAATATAAGTACTCATACCTACATACAAACATTAACAATTTACGACCACATGAGAAAAATCCAAAAAGAACAGCTATTTAAGGCCATTAAAATGCCATTTTATGGTATCGGTATTCACATCATTGCAGAACAAAAAAGAGCAAAAATTTACGTAAGTACTCGAGAACCATAACTCATCTATCATCGTAAGTAATTTACGTCTCGAACTAATTAGTTACTACTTAAAATTCCGAATTTTACATGCTGGTGACATTCGAATTTAGAACGACATGTAATTACAGCGATAAACTTATCCTTATTTGATTTATAGCTCTATCGATATGTTACGAAGCTTTTTAAGGAGTTATTGAGGAAAGGAGATCTTTTGTTGCAGCCGCTGAGAGATTTATGAAGACGTTTAAAATGTAAGAAGTAGGTACTAAAGTCACTGAAGTAAGTATTTATCATTACTAGAGGTAAATTGAACAATTACAAAATTACAATTTAGAATATTTCTACTATATCTGTATTTGGAACACAATATCATAAACATATTTGATACTTTTTTAAAATTTATGATTGCAGTGAAACTTTTCGTAATACAGAAGGGGGAAAAATATTGTCCTAATTAAATATTAAAGGGTAAGAGGAATCCTTAAATATTTAACTAAGATTCTATAAATTTGTTTCTCGTCCGAAATAGAAATGTTTTATTGGACTGTGACTTTACAAATTAAGCAACCCATAAACCAGCTTTAGTCGGGAGACACCGTAAGTCTTATTAGAAAGATACCAAAAGGTTGGGGCGAGGAATCTCATAAGAAAACTAATATAAAAGCTCTTCGTAGCACAGTGGCGCCGCGCAACATGAAACGCACGACATAGATAAGAACCATCGAAGCAGCGCCACCGCGCGGCGAACGGCTGAACCTTTTGAATTGCAGTTTTACGATCTAAAGTAAAGCTTAGTGTGCGTTAGCTTCGCACTCACACAAAGTCAGTGGAAATGTGCGTGTGGTAGCCTTTTCGTGTGTTGTCACGTTGCCATGTTCAAAAGGCCTACGGTTGTTATCTATCGGATAGACAGATGGCACTGTGGGTATCGTTAAAACTGGCTTTAGCAAAGGCTCGCATGGAACTCACCGGGTCGTTCTGCTGTCTTTTTCACGTAGGTATCTCGCGAACTATGTACTCTTGCGGCACATGCATACTGAGTATGAGAACAGAATTAGGCACTCGGGCACAATTTAATTAAAACCGTAAAGACGTGTTGGCTAGCGCGAGGTTTCTTCATAACTGTGATAAATAGCGTGAATTTTGTATTGCGATGAAAAAACTTTCCACGTTGAAATGTGGAGCGAAACTGCATCGGCCATTGTTTAGTTTGCCAATTTATACGGGTCGGTTACACTTGTGCCTTTTATTGATGCATTACCGATAAAAAGAGTCATAATACGTTTTATAGGCAGATTTTAATGGCGATATGTTAGCGGAGATTTGCAGTTCGTTCAGTAGGTTACGGGGATACGAAACTAATGTTTGTTTTCCTATTACTTACTGCTTACATTTAAACTAAAATAACTTCCGATACACAGATAGATTTCAGTACGTAATGCCATTTATATTGTAAAATTTTGTACAAAGTTAGGTACATCTTTTATACAAGAGCTAAGTTGGGATATCAATCGCATACAAATGAAACTTATTTGAATGAAATTAATTTTCCTAGAATATTCTACGACATGTCCGTACTTGGTACAAAACATTTCCAACAAATCATAAACAAGTTACATTCATAGAAACTCTCTTATCATCATAACTTACAAATCTAAGAAATGATTGATTAAAATATAGGCTAACTCAACTCAAGCGAAACAAAACATAAGCAAAGTGATTGCTAGCAAATAACAGATTCCAAAGATGTAACAATTATCACATCCGATAATGAATCTTACAGATTCGTCATTAGATGCCATAATTAATTGCTTCTCAACACGCGAAGTGTGGCAATTTTCTCAATTTACCCATGTTCATTAAATGCCCCCAAATAATTTCTTTGAAATCTTGATAACAGTATTAAATCGAGATCTGTTGATTAGCAATTTAAACAACAATGGTTGTATTTAATTCTATCGTTATCGGACTTAATACGCGTGGAAAGTGCGCTTTGATAACAGGCAAAGAGGTCTGTGGTCTGTTCCATTTCTTTATCGCTACGTGAGCATTGTTATAGGTATATGAGCTGTAGAGACGTTGTTAGGAAACCTTTTGTTGTTATAAGCGAGCTGTGTAGACTCTATTTTCCTATGCAAAATGGCAACTTAAATAAATAGTATTCACTACATTTTTACGGGAAATTGTAAAGAAATTCCTTAAGTTTTTTTACGCCTAAAAGTTTTTAGTAAAGAAAAATATTACATTTGAAAAAAAGGCTAACGGAGAAAGTATAATAGGGTCTTTATTATTAAAAAGGTCTTATACTGATATTAATTTGTGTTTTTAACGTATCCCTTTGTCAAATAATTTCGCGACTGTACCTATATATTTCCTTTGGTAAATTTAGTTTACTCCAACTTTTCTTTTTATTCGCAAAATTTGTAAAGTCGAAACTGATTTGTAGATATTCAAATTAACACCGTTTTCAGCTGATCTTACAAAGAAAAAATAATAAGTACTCACCAAAAATGCAAATTCTAACCAATTAGGCAGCAAAAAGGCATTTTGATGAGGACTGGAATGTTTATGGAATTACTTAATTTATGTATCTCTACCAAAGCTTTGGGAACAAACTGTTTTAAGAACAGTGCTGCAACCAAATAGGTTATATTTTATTATTATTTGCCTACCTACATATAGGTACCTCATACATGTAGATTTTCAGTTGCTTCAATTATTTATTTTTCAATACCTTAATCTAAATTCCTAAAAATAGGATGTAAGATTATTTTTTTACCGTTTCCTCTCCTCCTGCAGATCATTCTAGCCTATTAGTTTTTCAGTAGCAAACGAACTGACGCTTACTAATTAATAACTTAAAATATTATTTAAATATCTTATTCAATAATATTGCAAGTGCAACATTTCATTATTTATGTAATAATGAAGAATAATGAGACGTCAATCCCGTATTCTTATTTAATAACTTTATGCGTTTATTGTTAAACTAAATATTGAAATACATTCAGTTATATCAATTAGTACTATAATTCCATGGCACATATTTTAAATGGTAATAGTTTATGGGCCTGATTAATGGTAATAATTTAATGTTAAAATGAATGTAAGTAAGTATGGAGTGTTGTTGACCTTTGTATTCCGAAAGTACAGACGTTACGTACAAAAATATTTAGATGCTTTCCAACATCAAACTCAAAATGTACCTATAAGTATATAGCAAAAGAAATTTTGTTTGCCAACCTTTCTGTAACCTTAACAGTTTCGACTAAATAAAACCAGCCAATACAATCTAGACGGGTCAGTCAATAATCTTCAGTTTTCGCTAAGAGTTCGAGGGTCACTGGAGCCGGCCTCCACACCTCAGCTGATCGGCCGTTAAACCTTTACGACCTGTGACGTCACTGCGTTTTTCTCTCCAAATGATTTACAGCACCATAAACCCTCTTCAATAACTGTACCGATTGTTTAACAGTTAACCGCAATGTTTTAAACCCTTTCTAGGTAACGGTGCTTTTTGCTCCAGTTTCTTTTATTGTGTCTCGAGAATCCGGGAAGTCGTTACGCAATATGCAAAAAAGGGTTAATTTTTTCCCCTTATTTTTATGAACAATGACTTATTGTCGTAGACACGGGTGGGTTTTGCTGAAACTATTGTTTGGGAGGTTCCAAACGATTGGTTTTAAATGTGGACTGTAAAATAGATGCAAAGTATAATGTAGAGCTGTATTTTATGTTCAGATTTATTGTCGTTTACAATTTGCAAGTATTTAAACACGTCAATGTGGCGACGTAGCAGATGTTAGAATACCGATTGCATTACGAGAATTATCATTTGAATTACCTTAAAAACATATATAGTTAGCATTGAAAACAATACAGACTATATAAAAATTCATTACGGCACACCAGAGCCAAGTCCGAGCCCTTAAAACGATTATGAGTACCGCTCCTATCCGTCTCAAACGCCCTATACTATAGACTAATTTAATCTATAGAAAGTCTCCCCGCGGTTGCGACTGACTAAATTGTTATCTATTTTCTGCGGATGGCTGGGGTTTTTTAAAAAGGCGAGAACATCGGTGGATCCTCTAGAAATAGTTTCTCAAACTTATTTTGCGCACCGCTCACTTACAATATATTTTTTTTCCAGAGCCCCAAGCTTAATTTTACTTACTATTTGTTGCGAATTTAAAACAGCTATTGCCACGATTATTAACTCAACGCACCTTAATTTTCTCTGGGTCTTCTACTGCAACCCTGAACGACTCCAACGCGCGCAAGGGGGCGTTATCACCCACCTTGAGAACCTGTCTGGCCTGTAAAGTGTAGCTTCTTATCTCCTTGCTTTTCTAGTCGGCGAGCATCTCCCACGGGGGGATTTCTACCAATTAGAATCTCCAGGCCGTTTGACTCGAAAGAGAATAACATGTTAGAGTAAAACTAAACTTGAAATAGTGAATTATCAAAAAAAAAATCAGAGATATCGTCGTAGGTAGGACGATATTTTTTTTAAATAAATGCAATTACGAAATGCGACTGTAATTGTTTCCACAATCCACAAGGACAGCGTTGTCTCCTCACAGCCCTAAACTTCTCGCGTGTATGAAGAAAATATCGAGAAGCAGTCGAACTTATAGGTAAATTAGTGATCATTTCATTGTGAATCACTAAAACTGGTATACGTAATACTTTCTACTATCCATTTAATTAAACTCTCACAGAAGTGAATGAAATACCGATAAACTTATCATTCAATAAACTAAAATAGGTTACGAGAGTAATTAAAACATTATGTAATTAAAATCATTCATAGGTTTTACGAATAAACATGTTATCTAAAACAAGAAAGATAAAGTTGAAATTATTTTTAGTAAAAGTATTCGTTCTGTTTAAATATTAATGACAGGTAAACTTTAAAATACGCAATTTTGATTTATATCTGTTAGTTTAATACTACTTAAACATATTCTAACTGCTTTGTTCCTTCTATCTATATCTCAATAAATATGAAAGTTCCCCATCGTATAAAATAGCTTCCTTCTAACAACCTATTATACAAAAATATCGATGACATAACTAGGGAAGTTCCGGAAGAATAAACTAGAAACAAAATAAAAATGCAGTTAAAACACAAGGGCCACAGTAATGGATGCGATACAGACAGAAAACTCCCGATGCAATGGTACTATTCGTATATAATTGGCAATAAAACCTATAATTGGAGAGAGAAAGCAACCACGGAAATTGTTTTTTTCTTCTCTAAGAAAAGCACAGGATAAAAGTCACAAACACGGTATACAAGAAAGTTAAAACTCAGGCAGGAATTCTTAACTTTGAATTAGAATTTATAAAATTACTTTTAGGTAATTAGGTACTTAAATTGCTATTGGAGGAAAATAAATTATTTGTATGTGCTAGTTACCGTTGTTTATGGAAAAATATTTAAAAGATCTGTTTTCTAAAGACATTAAAACCCCATATTTAATTCGACCCACCAATTTCTTAACGTACCTAGGTATTAAGGTATCTACATACCTACATTCTGACGTCGTATATGACGTTGACGATTCGCGAATTAAATTGTGGTGATTAATTTTTTATATCAAACATTAAGACATGAATGAATTCATAAAAATGGGAAAGTAAATATAGAATAGATATATAATAATATAGTTATAAAAGAACCCGTTAGCATACATACGCATTGTTTCGGCTTTAACAATGATTTATTACGCTCTTTACAAGCTTTTTATTTGCATTCTATCAAGTACCATTACACCACTATTGCTAGTAAATATTGTATAAATATATACCAAGTCCTCGAGCTAAGCCGGCCGGACTACGCGGGCATATTTTTTCGATGATCCAAATATGTGTGTGCGCATAGCCGCAGAGCATAAATCATGAACTCGTTACGATTTACGAGCTCGCCCGTAGCACCGCGATTGGAGCTTTAATTTTAGGAGGTAATACGGTGAGCGGATGAGCGGTAGAACTAAAATTGAAATGCATAATTCTTTCCAATCAAATTCAAAATAAACGGTTCTTGATTCCCTAATGGGCATTATTTCTGTCAGCGAACTACTTGTTTATACTGACTTTTAGCGCTGAGAAAATATTTTAGGTTTATGGAGATAATATGTTGTAAAATGAAATGTCAAATTCTATTAGCAGTATTGTCGATATCAAGATATACTGCACCGACCCCAAATAAAGTGGGAGCAGGGTAAGAGAAACAAGAAAAAGAAGAGATATTTTTACATAAACATCTTTCTGTATCTTTTGTATCAAGCTACGGTGATCTCTATCAATACTGATAATACTAGGATGTCAATCTTACGCTGTCTAACTTTATCACTCTCCTTAACCGGTCAAAAATGTGTAAATGTATACTTAATAAGTTTAATCTAATTCCATTCATAGGTATACTTACCTGTAATATGTCCTATATGTAAGTATAATATGACTAAAACTATAAGTTTGAATGTAATTATGAGGGACCACCTTATGCAAGAACAGTTCAATATTTGTGTTGTATAACAGCTTTTTAGTAAAGAACGTTCATTTCAATCTTTACACCAGTTACAGTATTAAATACCACAAACCTACCTACTTCTTATTATTACTACAAACAATGCCGCTATTGTCCGCTTCTCCTAAACTTATGGATCCATAGCCTAATTGCTTTCAAGGGCTTTAAGCGTCCGTGACCCGTCGAGAGTAGCGGCCGGGGATAAAAGTAGATATATAAAGATATCTACATACGAATTACAATGGTTGGCTCAACTTTCTGTATCATACCAGCTTATTGAGCTGGTCGTTAGGTCGACGAAATATTGGTCTCTTAATAGACGGAGGAAACAGTTAAAGTGTTTAATGTGTTATGCTTCTGTAGTTGGTAGATTATGTTGCATTATAAGGCATAAGTGATTTCATAAAATTTAGGATATTCCTAAATTTAAGTAAAAGAATATCTTATTTGAAATTTTCATACACAAAAAATGTAGTTTTATTTACCAAGGGACGGTAGATGTTAAAAGGACAAAAATGGAAGCGTACATACATGATCCAAAATCCTTAATTAGAGGCAAAATAATATTTTTTACAAAAAAATAAGCTTTAGAAGCGGTCACCTGTTAGGATAACCGCGAAACCCGCATCTATATTTCCTGAAGCTTTTAACAAATTTTATCCAATAAAAAAAACATCTTAATTGTTTATAGTATAAAACATTTGAATTTAAGTTGTCCAATTTTTCTCTTATTAAATGACCTTTCATAAATAATGTTACACCGATTAACATTTATTTCCCCTTTCGCACCCATTGAGTGTGGAAAAGTCGGCTGAAGGAGATTCTGAACCCCGTGCAAACCATAATCGCACCAAAGAATCACTCGCGCGATGGCAAGTAAAGGTCGTGGCAAACTTTTGACACCGTCGTGGTGTAATTATTTTTTGAATTGAATTTGTGTGACGAACACGAAGATTTGTTTGCGAGTCATGCTGGTTTATATATTTATTTAAGTTTATTTATAAAAATATCTAAAATTATTATGTATATTAATAATGTCCGTTATCTAAATTGGTCTGCAAAACTAAGTACTACACTTTTAATATTACAATTGAGAGAAAAAGGATTATTTATGTTTTTAAAGTTTTTTTAACCATTTCTTAAAAAAAATCCTCGACTATGAAGTATTTTTCACAAAATTAAACTCTTTTTCGAGTCCTTTTTATTTCTTTCTCTTATACGTTATAAAGTATTGTAATCGTCAAAAAATTTGACGTTGAGATTATGACGGATTTATACGTTTTGGACCTCCCTAAGTCAAAAATACCGTTTTAGGAATTATGTATGTGTGTCTGTGTGTGTGTGTCTGTGCGCTAGCACGATAACTCGAGTATGCTTTAACTTATTGCAACCAAATTTAACATGGATGTATGACATCAAAATATAAGGTATCTATCAACTTTTGAGTTGTAGATCACGAAAGTTAAGCAACCAAGTGCGCGCACTTGGTCGCTTAACTTTCGGTACTCGGATGGGTGACCGAAAATTTAACATGCATGTATGACATCAAAATATAAGGTTTCTATTAACTTTTGTGTCGTTTCCAGTATACGAAAAAGCCAAGGGGAGACCACTCACGATTTTTTCAAAAGTAGATATATCTTGTATACTTACAATATAATTATAGCTATTTTAAAAGTGTGATACTTAGTTATGCAGGCCAGTGTAGTACCTATCCATAACACAAGTTCTTAATGATACTTACTTTGGGCTAAATAATTGGTTTGAGCGTGAAAGTATATTATTATTATTATCAGCTCGGAACCGTATAGCCACTTTTTACTATGAAAAAGAAGCGGTGTGCTACAGTCCGTAGCTGGTTCGTAGCCGCCGATCCGTAGCGTTCATAGTAAAAAAGAGGTGTTCCCTTTCCGAGCTATTTAGTGTGCTATGCTATGACCTTAAACCACCCATTGCAGCATTCCCAGGGATCAAGGATGGTATCAGGCAGACGGCCGGCTATAAAACCTATGCCAAAACCTACAGCAGTATGGTGATATATTTGCACCGTCCCCAAAAAATTTGAGACGAGGGTGAGAAGAAGAGTTAATTAGCGTAGATTTAATAGATTAACTTTTTCTCATTTCCAACGAATTCTCATTTTGGGATACAACTTTACCGTACTAAATAAAAAGTAAACTAATAAAACCCCGATGTTCATATAGAAGTAATAAAATTTATACAGATGTAAGCATAGTATAAAATCCTGCTTTCTTGGATTCGCTCCGGTCTGCGGGCAATCTATTTAATCTCAGTAATGCATCCCAAGTAAAAGCTTGTCTTACGCCAAAATACCCATCTCAAATAATATTGAGGAGCAAATGCTTCTGTTTATTTTGAACTGTTTAAGAAATTAAATTTAGACGTCAACAGTCTAGAGGTTCCACTACGCAAATAAACTTTTAAGTACTGAAACTCATTGTACAGTTAAATAATATTAACTTTCGTAAATACTGATGTGGATGAATTAGTGAAAATATTTTATTTACTCGACTAGAATGTGTTATTATGCTAGGTATATGGTCTTATTTTCCCGTAAAAATTTTACGATTCCCATGGGATAAGTTTATCATTTTAAAATTTTCATACCCACCCGAACAAAATCGCGGCCAACAGCTAGTGTGATAATTCAAAACTTTTTAATAAATAGAGACTCAATTAAGTGCTTTTTAATTGTTCTTACACTTTTTCCTTCCAAACTGCATTACCTATTTCATTATTTTATAAAAAAATCCAAGAAGGGTGAAAAAAAAAAGCATTCTATATATTTTTTAACATGCTATTACTGTTACAAAATATTAAGCCGGATAATACTAATAATCGGAAAACAGATCATTATTAATTTAGCATAATTCAAATTCAAAGCTGAAAACTATTAACTTTACATATTCAATAAATGTATTCAAACAAACTCATCGAACCCGGATAATCTTCAACGATTTGCCCTAAATCTGCCTCATATATGTACGGAACAGTTATTATCTGATTCGCGGCCGCCTGCGTATCTACATTAGGCGGTTGATATCCAAAATTGAGCCCTATGTTTCGAGGTTAAGGTGGCTATTTGTAAGTAATCAGAGATTTAAGGGAGGTTTAATAGGGTCATTTAGCTGTGTGAGGTGTAACTAGGGATACGTGTAGAAGCGTGGAGCCAAAGTGACAGAATATTGGCAAGTATTTGACAAGTCAGCGTACAGAGCTACACAACATTCATTTCGGTTTATATCTCTTTTGATTATTTTCACCTGTTTCAATTATAATAAATACTGTATTTAATAAATTTCAAATAAAGATTTTGTTTGATAATATTATGGGAACTTAATCTTTCATACCTATTATAAGTATTATGTAGTAATAATGAGCACTGGTGGATTTAAAACTGATATATTTAATAGCTTAATAGTAAATATACATAGGAACGCTTGCAAGTATGTATATCCTTGTCTGTCCTACATCCATCCCTCTCACATCCATGCCTCTCTTTCCTAACTGTAAAATCTGTAGGAATAGTTATTTATTATACAAGAGTGGAAAGTTCCTTTTTAACCGCGTGCTCGATTTGGATGACCGAGCAAGCGAAGGATTCTAAAGTTGAATCACGAGCGCAGCGAGTGATTCTAAATTAGAATCCTGAGCGTCAGCGAGGGAAACAAACGAGCACAAGGTGAAAAATCTTTCCACTCGAGTGCAATACGTAACTTTTCATCCCACCTCAGCGAGGAAATGACAAAATGAAAAAGAATTTTTTCACAATTTAAAAAGTTCTAATCATAAATTTGGCACCATAGAGGTTACATTAAATAGGTTTAATGACGTTTTGAATTTACAATTATATTGAGTACTCATTATATGTGATGTTCTAAATTCAAATCTACTTTGCCACTCAAGCGAATAAAATAGAATTTTCCAGCCAGATTTCGAAGCGCAAAATTACACTTTCCGAGGTGGTGGGATGAAAAAAATATTATTTTGTTTCTTCGTTCATTTTACCAACCAAGCCTTTATGTATATCTAATACCTGAAAAGTCAATTTAGGTGAAGTTGATGGTAACAATTTCTTAAAATATAAAAATAGAGATAATTCGACTAATTTCAATTGCAAATAAAATTAAGCTTCTTTATGATTAACAGATATTTAAGTCCCCTCTTAAGTTACTTAAGAATTGCATCGAAACCTGCATCAGTTTTCAAATTAAAACAAAACTGATTTTTGCAGATAAATCAAAAAAGATATCCGCTTCAAAATCATGCTAACGTAAGCCATGTACACCAACTAGACATGTCCCCATATTGCCGGTCACATATCCCCGGTCCGGTCGTTGGGCGTCGTCCGATCGTTACTCGCCGGTCCACTAATGACAGGCTAAGAATTTAGCGAGGACTCATTATGTCGTCTCGTGTCGGCCGAATTTCGGTGCCAAGAATCCGTGATACGATCACTTGATTCGTTTTGGCTCCGTACTTTGCTTACGCAAGAGTTCATTTTAGCTGGTAGTACTTTAGCCTGTTTACGAGACAAGTTGGAAGTTGCATAAAGTTGGCGTTTTTATTAAACAACTGCTTGTAAGCCCACAAGCCTAATAGCTGTCTATATTTAATTTTAATCGTTGTATATTGGTGTTACAATGAACGCCGATTGCTGCGTACTGAGTCATAGGAATAATCCATATTTATTTATACGTCTGTGTGATATTTCTATTACGCATAAATAATATCGAGTTGAAACATAATTTATGTCTTTTGGAGAATGTGAAGGTGAGCTAATGAATTCGGAATTTAGAAAGCTCTCTTTATTATTGTAGACATCGCTTACAGAGCTCATTGAGCTGGGGATAGCATTGGGGTTGCCAACACGTGACTGACTCTTGAAAGTTTGAAAGACTACCCACATATGCTTACAGCACTACGCTTTTAAGTATAAGGTAAATTTGTAGCTGTAATATAGTAGTATAAATTTTAATGCTTTATTACAGTATTAAAATAATTATAAATTATATTTAAGATAAAGTTAAAGTATATGTAAAGGGATTACCCCTTAAAAACATTTTTTATTTTATAATAATCTTTTTAATTGGGATTCGTGTAATCTTTCTCATGAAATTTTCATTACCTCAGCAGCTCATGATTTTTGTCAAATACTCTTCATCACAACTTTATTCACATTCCATTTAAATTGAAATGAAAGTAATATTCCAAGAAGAAGTAGAATTCACAAATAAATTTTAAATTGAATCTCAAATTTCGAAGACAAACATAATCCGTTCGCCCGTTTCGACTCGGTTGGATACGAATTAGCCTATTAGATCAACTGGTAACTGCATTCTCTCTTGAACACGTCAAATAAATGCAATCATTCCCAGCATAACAACCTCTCGAGAATTTTTATTCGTTTAATTCACTACATAAAGTCTAAAGTTCGTCTTTCTTATTTCTATAATTCGTTTTTAAATATAATAGATAAACATATTTAAATACTAGCTGCCCGGCCACGCGTTGCTGTGGTAATTTCATACTACTGACCTGTAACATTGTATCTGCAGTAAAAAAAAATGACTACTTATTAAGATAAAAACTATCCTATCTCTCAAGTTGGATCAAACTGCACACGGTGTACAAATTTGATTGAAATCGGTTAAGTGGTTTAGGAGTCCATTGAGGACAAACATTGTGACACGAGATTTATATATATTAAGATTTTCCATTACATTTGGCTTCAAATTGTATCTCTAAAGTAGAATACCTATCCAACGAGTGATTCGCAATATTATATAACTGATAATTAGATTATCTGAAAATCGTTTATGTTTCAATTACATTAATCAAATCCTTAGCTTTGTCTAAGATCAAATCACTGAGTTTGATTTATTTCAGTTTTTTGACATTCTGCTAAATATACCTAATTATTAATGTAGGTACTCAAAATACCTATTTTAAATCAACACAGGGTTGTCCTGATTCATTAAAAGTAATATTTAACTGTATTTTGAGAAAATGAAAGGAGAATATAAGTAATAATTTTAATATACCTATAGGTACCTAGGTACCTAGTGTTTAAATAAAATGAAATTTTATTAATTTATTTGCAGTAACTATGGCTACAGAGATATTAAATAAAAACATTCCAACCTCACAATTAGCCGTTTCCAGCATGCAAAATGTATACAATAATTATTAGGTATTTGTTAAAAGATGTGAGAATGAAATTAATTAAATTATCTGATTCAAATTACAAAAACTTTAGATTAATCGTCAATAATCTTCACAATAATAAAATATTAATCTAATAAATAATTATTTATAAGCATATTTATATTTTATTTTTATATATAATTTATAAGCATAAATGTAGGTAGTGATAATTTTACTTTATTGTAAAACGTCACCATCATAAAATTTGAAAGGCCAAAACATAGACACAAATGGTTAATATGTTAAATAGTATTTAGACTTTGCATTGTTCATATCTTTATTTGTTAAATACTGTATACCTACTCTTTAATGTCAATTCACAACATAGCCCTTCCAGCTAAGAAAAGTAAAACAATACAATTCTCTTTGCATGTATGTTCAAAATGTCGCTGTTGCAAGTAAATAAAAATCCAATTTGGAAAGTAAAACATTGTCATAAATTTAAATTTACGTCTTACTCCACTTACGTTAATACATAAGGAATTCAATTGACACTATTGTCGAAGGCGTCAACATTATAATCGAAACACCTACACAATTTTGTAGGGTAACCAGTCAAACCCACTCAAGCTATATAAGGAATTTTGAATGAATGATAAAATTCATGTTATATCACAAAGATTCCCAACCTCCTCGGAAAAGTTAAAAAAAGTTTCAAGTAGACAATCGATAAATAAATATGGATCTGAATACATTCGGGTAAACGAATTTGATTTATAACTTTGACTCAGATTTAAAAGGTTAACTCGATGAGAAAGTCCTCGAGTGACATACAATATTGTACCTACTTATGGAACGCAATAAAATATTGAGTATTGAAAATATTATGAAACCCGGTCATTTACATAAACATGCTAAAAGATTAAAGAAGATATCGATATTGACCAATTTGTAGTAGGTAAATATTGAAAGTAAATTCGGACACTGAGTAAAGGATGTGTGTACATTTTAGGTTTTTCTACAGTAGAGCTATATTATTTTGAATTTTAATTCTTTTTATTATTGATTAAAAAAAATCAAAATATTTAAAAAATATATTTGAGCGTATAGTAAGCTGAAAAAAGTAGGTAAACAGTAGCAAGTTTGTTACATTTGAATTATTAACGTCTAAGAAATCATTTTGATTACAATAGTTGTCCTCTCGTAGTCAATGTAAGTAGGTATTCAAACTTGCTTATAATAATATTTTACGTATCAATGGCGCTGTGTTCAGCTCCATTACACATATTTCGTAAAAAAAATGTGATGCAAATATCGTGTCTGGCACCGCAAACTTATCTTAAATAGCTTAGTATTTGAAAAGCTTCATGTGCTATCTCGTTTTATCCTACCTAGATCCGTCATCGATCAATTAAGGGGTCGCACAAACTAAACACATCGTAAATTAGACTCTCACAAACAGAGTTAATGAGTACCCACAAACACAGTGTTGATGTGAAGAGCCCTTGTAGCCAATAAGGGCTAGTCGCTTGTACTGATTGTTTGAACATGCCACGAGAGTATTTATTTTGGTATTGTACAACTCACTTTACACATAACACGACAGTGAACCTTATATGCAGAGCAATAAAGACTACAAAAGCTAAGAACTCTTTTTGCGTAGGAATGTGTCTAATCTACGCCAACTTTATTAGGTGTCAAAGTTGTTCAGATTGAGTTGTTAGGGAATTCCGTTTTTGTTGAAATATTTACTTTGACTAATGGTCTCAAGAGGTTCCCTAGATAAGCAGCTATTTAAAGTGTGTTATATAAGAAATTATATCTTAATTTCTGAAGAATATGGAAGATCTAATTTGTATTATATTTCAATAGTTTAATATGTACCAATAAGGAAATTATTAACCGGGCAACTAAAAAATACAGAATGAGCTACTAAAAATACTAAACGGGCAACTAATCATTTGGGAGTCGTCCATTAGTGATTTTTTTGTCGCCCACTTAGTGTTTGCATAGTTTAGGTTAGGTTAACCTGCTGACCAGTTAAATACGATACGATTCATATTTTTAGTCTTAGTAATTAGTAAAAAGAACACTACTGCAAAAGTTTCTAGACGCCCCATTACGATGGTCTAATAGTGCATTGAATATCTTTTAAATAAATTTAAAACAGAACACATCCATTTTACCCAGATCCTTAAAGAGCAATAAGTTTGCTTCTAATCCTTGTTACCCTGTTCACGTACCGAGGATCGAGAGAGCTCTTTTTAAATTGGACAGGCATCTTCAAGAATATAAGTTGAACAAACATGGGCGAGGGTCGGCACTAGAAGTGGGAAGGGGGGGTGTTTACTACGCTCCAGGGAGGAGAGGAGAAATGAAATTGGCAGATATTTCGGTGATGTGACACACACGTGTAGGTAAGCAGTAAGCTCGCCTTGCAATGAAAGTTTTGCGAGGTTTTTCCACTTTCTTCAAGGCAAAATGAAGTAAAAGTACGTACACACATGCAAGTTGAGGACTAAAAGGTTGAGGTTGTCGTAGGCCCTACCGTAAAATTGTTTAAGTATGACTTTATGCATCGTATATTTCTGGAAGGGAAAAGCCAACACAATATGGACGAACTCAAACGAAGTATTTTCGCCGTAATTGAATTTAAAAGAGGTTCTTATTTTCTCAAACGTACGTTAATTAAGAAAATATATTCCCACTCTGAACCCCACATGAAAGGCACGAGACTTTTTGATGTGTGTACGTATTTTCGTAAAAGTTCTTGCAACAATGTCGGTATTTTTCCATTTGTGCGAATAACAGGGAATCTCAGCCAAGCATTATGGTCGTGTTTGTCACTAAGAAATATTTGTTTTGAAACTTTACGTATAGGTACGGAAAAATCTTGACTTGTTGAAATGACTTCTCCCAGATTCGGAGACGCGTGATAAAAAATTTATATATTTGTTTTGTTTGGCAGACATCGTATCGAGCAACATCAAAGCCATACCTAAAATCCTCCATCCTATATTCCTAAGTTTTGTATTACAATAGGTGCTAAAAGTCTATTTTTGCTTGGAACTTTGAGATGGAACAGTATAAACCAACTTCAATTTCTTTTCTCTATTTGTATAACACGTCTATTCATAGCAATCAAATGCAGCTATATAATGTTAAGACACTGTCTCTCTGTTAATCTTAGCGCAAGCTGCCAATGCACGATATGTTTACAGTTATAAAGTGTAACTTGCACCGAAATTAATTCCCGTCTTGATTACCGAGTCTGAATACATTGTCGGCTCCATCCGTCCCATCTTAGCACACAGCAATTGACTACAAAATGCTCGCTCCCGACACGACTTAATATTCTCCTTACGTAATCCTTCGGGTAGCTACTTTGAAAGTACCACTTCTATACAAGAATACCTTGAGTTTGCTTAGTTTATACCTAACCATTTTTTTAAAGAAAAAGTTAATATTACATTTAAAACTTCCAGGAACCAAATTAAGCACGCCATCAAGACCGATTTAAAGAACTAGGTTTTTGAAGAAAAGTAAAGTCTAAATCCAAACTTTTAATTAAATCTGTACATTTTTTATTGATTCGTCTAATAAATGTAAAAATGTTCAAAGTTTACATAAATAATATATCAGATACACACTAACAAAATTAGTAATATTGGCAATGGAATGTGAAACCTACTACTACAATAAAAGAACACATTCACCACAAACACCCAGCATACCACTTCTAAAGCTATGCAGCTATATTTTCCATGCTTTAAGATATCGCCAGAGGCATATTTCAAAATGAGTCACAAAATGTTACAACGATCAAATAGAACGTTCCGTGCTGGTTCCATTTCCCTTCTGTTACGTAGACAGAGTTCATTTACATAAATTTACCTATTGTTATACCCTTTGGCTGCCATCTCCATGGAGACAAATAAGATCTAAGAAACTTATTTCTGTAGAAATAGTGATGAACGCACGCAACCACTCCAGCGTAAATATCAATTATATTCTTTGTCTTCTTGTAACATTTTTTTACTTTGCAATTTAACTTCATTTCTGTAGCTGTCGTAAACTAATTAAAGTTTTAATAAACACGTACTTTATTAAATTAAGTTGTTGTTTTATTTTGATATTTTCTGTCATATTATGCATTTAAATTGATTCGGTCTCTTCATTAACTCCAACGTGTCATTGGTCTAATGGAAATTTATAATTTGCATTCAAATCGGGCCACATTAATACAATGTCATTATAACCCATCATTATAAACTCATGGTCCTTAAAATGAATCACATGAGTACCTATGGTATGCCCCGTGATTTTTAAATTTGCAATAGATATTATGGAATATTTTAGATATCAAGTGACAGCCACGTCCCATCTCTATTTGACGGAAATTTGTTTCTTCGATACGCCAGAAGAGGCTGTATCGGAAACGAGTTAAATAACAAAGCTCTTTTGTTTTGTTGAAAGCCTTGAAGAAAATGATGGAGAGTAAATACGAGTAACAAGCCAACGGAATACTGATGAGTCGAGGTGAATTTTCTTATAAAACTTCAGCGCTTTCTCGCTTAGAGAATCAGGAGAAAATTGTTGGAAATTTTATTCAAAAGATCACTTCCAAAATGTGTAAGCAGATAAAAATAAATTTGTCTTTAAAAACAATTTACAATTTGAAAACTGCAACCGCAGCCTATAGATGCTTTCAATACCAACAAGGATTAAGTTGTTGGAAATTTTATGCAGAGGATCACTTGCTAAAAGTAAGCAGATTAAAAGTAAATTAGCCGTTTAAAAACAATTATCTAAAGAAACATGCAACCGTAGCCAATAGATGCTTGTAATTCTAACACTTCAGCTCGGACCCTCTAAATATCCTATGCGATGCGACTCTGAATGCATTACTCAACCACAGAAACACATCATTTTTGTAGTTTTCTCCTCACCACGAGTCCTACAAATTTAATCTCTCATAATCTATTATTTTTATTACTGCAAATTTCATTGAAAACCTCTGAATTATTATTCCACTGCTATATCAAAGGGTCGTTTACATAAAATCTATGACGTAACAAAGCAAGCAGACATTGCATGTTTTTTAGAAATTGCTCTCAACATTTATTCGTATCTGTCTAGCTAAAATTCATTTTTATGGTTGGCTTTTCAAGAAATTTTCATATTTTACATTGTGAAATCCAATGATATTATATCAGTCACATTTATTGTAAGACTTTTAAGGTTATATAACGTGTCCCATATAAGCGTATGCAATTATAAATTTGAATAAAGAATGTACATTACAAACAGGATGCTACTCACGCACACGTAATTTTGGCGCCAAATATGTCTCCGTCGCAGATTGAAATTCGAACCTATTGTATCTACCTAAGGTTGCTGAAGCTATAAACATATTTACTGTTAATCAACAGGCAGCAGTCGATTGGTTGTTTTAAATACAATGGCTTGTATTTCAGATGGAACATCGAGAAGTTAATGAAAGACATTTGTATGTAACGGACTTGAGCAAGCTTCCTCCGGGTCCGATAATGGTGGGTATTACGTGACTACAAGGAAAGCCTCTGATTCATTACTCTTGACCAATCTCTCGTTCTTATTAGTGATATCAACCACTTGTTATTGTCTATTGTAATATCTACAACCGCTGGGGGCCTTGAGTATACTCATTACTGTTGTTGTTGTTAGTGTTAATTTGATCTTATTATGCTAAGACGATAAGAATATATTCTTTTTTTCTCAACACAAGCATGATTTCCATACGTATTTATATTGTATGCTCTTAAATGTAAGTTACCTGCCTTCTTTTTTTAAAACAGTCAATATCTAGATAAAGCCCTATTTTTTGAAATGTAATACTTAAGTGAACGTTTGTTTTGTTTTGTTTTTTTTATTATAAGTTGGTTACCACTGTGTTTTTTATTTATTATTTTCTTTATTAGGAAAACAAATAGCTTAAAATATATTGAATGTGAATTTTCACTAATGGGGATAATTACTATTATATTCACTACTTGCTCTTAATATAAAGCAATTAGTGCTACCATTTGTTTTATGCAAGGTAACAGAAAAAGTTAATTTATTGCTGGTACTGACATTATTTTTAGTATTTTAATGAGTTTTTATTTTGCCTTCATTATATAATTTTGTGTTCATGGAAATAGTTTTGCCTAGTGAAATAAGTAGTAATTTTTACCAAACATATGCAAAGTTGTGTCTTGATGTATAAATTAATAAATTGAAAAAATTCAATCAGAACGAATGGCACTCAGCTTGGACCAATTAAGTAATCAACCAGTAGGGTCATTTTTAAATGATAAGTTAAAAATTGGTTTCTTAGTGAACTTTGCGCTCATACCAACTATTGCCTTTGAGAGCGATATTTTAGACGAGACGTAATAGGGGCTGGTCTATTCCACCCGAACGGGCCGTAGCGCTCCGAGAGGTGGCCATTTGGCTCGCTCTCTGATACTTCCCGCCTCCGTTTCGTATAAAGCGAGCTCAGTTTTCAGCCAGAGTTGAGAACAGCATTTTAGCCGAGCGTCGTAAAGCGAAAGATCCCTGAACCCGTTACCACGAGACCGAGCGACATCTAAATTCAAATTTTTCGCTCAGACCTTACGACCCCCCTATCTGCATAAACCAAGATGAATTTCATTTTATAACGTACGTTGCCGCACTATTTTTATACGGCGATATATCGATTTGTATATCTCCAGGTGTATTCGGGATTTCTTCATACCTGCGTCCCAATACTTCGATGAAACCTATTCGTCCCTCCGATGAATTTTATATTGCGTTCAATTTTGCGTATCGCAACCATTCCTTTGGAGGACGCGTTTTATGAATATTAGATTGGAATAAAAGAATATTTTAGGCCTTCATCAAGTGCAACTCAATAGAGTATAAAAAATTCCAATTTGTTTTCTGAACAATTTTATGTAAGTAGGGCATTATAAATAAATCGTGGTATTACCAAACCTTACTCATGAAACCCAATACGGTTACTGTTCGTCTATGAAATAAATAATAATTATTATAATCAAGGGATCGATAAAAGACGCCATGATTAGATAGAGGTTTATCCGAGTTGATTGTGCCACAACATTGAAATGAACACATATTACATTATTAATATTTCATCGTATGGGCCAATAGTCGCAGCGGGCCAATCAACCGCCTGCCTGTCGTGGAATTGCTTTTAACTTGCCGCCTTCCAGAGTCGGATTAAGAACCTGCATTTTTGGTCGAAAAGTGAATAAAAGTGAAAGAAACGTGAATTAGGCAAGTAGACACAATTTGTAAATTATTAATGCGCTATAGAAATAAATATTAGGTATTTTCATTTATGATCGCGATGATGATGATGATAGGAGATATTTTACATTAGGTCATCGTTGACAATTATTACGAAATAAACGATTTATTATTATTGAGGTTCCTCAAATTTGAGGAAGAGCCGTAGTGTGTGGCCAGCATGCCTTATATTATTGTTATTGTAGTACTAATGGGAAAAATGGTGATAATACATTGTAACATCATTATTTTTGTCTCTAAAAAAGGATCTTCATATAAAATACAACTTTTCTAGTTTTAAAATACAACATCCTGCTTGGTGCACAAGCTATCCATATATTACATGGTTATTGGAAAGATATTAGAATCCTTTTAAAATAAGACTTTAATCATGATTCATAGTAGGTATTTACCCAAAATATGCGGTAAATCAATTGACCTAAAAAATCAGCTGGAACAGCTGATACATTTTGGTTGCATAGGTGTTGAACTTTTGTATGTGTTTCGAGCTTAGACTTTCGTATACTAATTTTCGGATGTTTTTATCGTCTTATTGAAACTTTTCCACCAAAACTACCTATATTTCGACTAATTTACAAAATAATATTAAGTGAATTTACATATAAGTAGGTCAGGGGTAATCGAATGATAGAAAGAGAATGAAATCAGCAGCGGATCGGCGATCTCCGAAAGCTGTTGCACGGCGCTCACGCAGCTAGCCTCACTAGGAACAGTATGGAACAGTTGACTTTTATAGGTTAATTGATTCACTTTATATTATCAGTGTGAATCATAAGTAGAGTCTTCTCATCTCACTGATGGTAAGTAGAAAATATAATCCAAAACCAACGTGTATCAGCTCCCATTATTCTGCGCCATAATATCACAGTAGAGTTTTAAAATTTTCAACGAGTGAAGGTACTATATTATAAAATATAAATTATATAAAATATAAATTAAAAAGCCGTCTGCAAAACTAAAAATGGAGAAATATAAATTTTGTTTTAAGAAATCTAATCTCGTTTATTCCAAATACTGGCTACGACCTGAAAAAAACATTTAGATTTTTTAAACAAAATTTTTATTTCTCCGTTTTAAGGGCGGTTTTTTTAAAACTTTATTTTTTTGCTCTTTAGCGTTGTAAGTATATAAATTTTCAGGAAACTACATCGAGATCTTTTCGACAAACAAGTACTATTAAAACGATTACGATATCATCGATTTTAATCAAATGTGCATTATTAGGAATAACGTAAGTCGAATTGAGAACTTCTCCCTTTTTGAAAGTCGGTTAAAAATAATAAAATAAATAATTTGTTTCAATACTTTTTGTTCCTTTCGCATATAGACTAGGAAAATATTACTTTTGAGAAAAAACATTTTATTTCATTTTTTTGTAGTAAGTACCTGAATCCGTCACTGTCTTCGGTATACCTAATTAAAATATTACAATGTACAATCACATTATATATGGATACTGTTAATAATTATTGAAAACTGGCTCGAAGGATAATGGCTTTATCCATAGATGTGATCGTTATTTACGTGTTGCGTAATATTTTTTGTGTAGGTACTTCATTCAGACACGTTTGGAGCGTGATATAAAAAACTATACATACCTAAATATTGTATTATAAGTTAAGGTACTATATATACGTGGGGTCCACGTCCGGAAGTCTCCTCGTGGCGGACCCTGGTAACGTGGTGGGGAAACTTTCTCGGCGGGTGTGTGGCTTTTGATGCCAAGTGTGTCCGCTTGGCATTCGAAGTTACATGCCATCGTCGAGTTGTTTTTGTTTTCCCACCACGGCTAGTTCCGGACGGCCCTTTTCAGGGCGACGACCGCGCCTGGGGTGCGGTCCGATGGCTGTGTCCTCGTCAGGAGGAAGCGCCAGGTCAAGCAGCCGTCGGTGAGGAGGCGGCCTATAAAGCCGGCGTCGGCCAGCGGCCCACAGGGGCTGGCGTTAGTCGGTATGCGGCTGCTGGCCACCAATTGGTGCACAAGGAGTGCCTAGACGGGCAGCGTTGGGACGGTCTCGGTGTAGTTGCGCTCACGTCCGCAGATCCCGAGCCGTCCCGCAATAGCGCCATGGGGGTCAGGCCGGGGAGGATGTTTAGTGGGTATGGAGGGAACGCCTTTACCTCGAGTCCCACATATCCCCTGTGGTTGGCACCACCCCGCAGGGACGATGCGTAAATGCATTTGACCTCCCCGACAAAAAGAAAGGTACTATATATACGTATATCATGTAAGTATACGTTTTATATAATGAATGCTACCAGATATACCTATGACTTTATGTAGACGACCTTTTACTAATAGAGAAAATGGAAATAAATTAAACGTGTATACCTAATATAAGGTTGATAAGTAACTCGTTGTTTACACATCTTTTGCTCCACATTGCTCTTTAAAAATGTCAAAGCAATCGATTGGTAAGTGCTTCTACAGTTACGCGTAAAATGACATACACAATTGGATGCTTCATAAATATGTTGAATATTATTTAGTCTCTATTGCAGTAACAATAGAGTGTATTATATACATGTTGTAGACATTGCTAGGATTATCCATGTTAAGCTACACGAGTCAACGATCTACATATTGCGGCATTTCTTGGGCTACAAAAAATAAAGAAAACCACAAACAGTAAAGACTAGGAAAATATGACATCGCACGGGTCGCCCTACAATTTTCCCCGAGTAAATCTCTGAAGTTCCCAAGCCAAGGCATTGTGAATAGGCGCGTAAAACAACGAACAACCATTCATTTAGGGTTCTTCAAGTTACGTCAGCGGCTTATGAATAAAAGGGCCGGCCAACTGCAAGAAAAATAAGGGAGTTATTCAAAAGGAAAAGTTTTTTTACGCAAAAAACGTCTAAGTGGTAGATTATTGTCCATCCGACAAGAGTTTTTAGATTTCTTGTTCGGCTTCATAAAAATGTTTTTTGTGATATCAGTAATTATGTTATGACTTTAATAAATATCAGAAAACGAAGAAGGGCATACGAGTAGCAATTTTTCACTATCATCATGTTCTTGAAAACTTATCGTTTAGTTACTAAAATGTATTTTTTATTTTGGTAAATAACCTTCTTCCGAAGAAAATAAATCTATAGACTTAATAGACAAAAGATATCTAATAAACCTTTCATGGATAACATTATCTTATTTTATTGTCTAAAAATATTCAGATATATATATATTGCTTCGATTCTGTGGCCATAAAAAAACGTATACAAACACTTACTTACCTATAAGTATTTTTTACATAGTTATGAATTAAGGTTTAGTCCACCATTATAATTTTCCTAGATTAATATATATTAGGCTACTTTTAAAAAAGGACTGTAGGTACAAACAAGAGAGATTTTTTAATTAAAACTCCAGGTAAATTACTACCCTTATTTTCTCTCAAAACGCTGTTACACCTCTGAAACATCACAAATGAAAGTGACGAAAATAAGAATTTATTTTGGGATGTTCCACCGATCCCACCCATGAGGTGAGTGCCAACTCAAATAATTGGCTGTGTCAATTTTCGTTCCAAATAAATGAACAATTTCCGCTACAACTGTGAGAAAGAACTTAAATTCTGAAGCGATTCTAATGACGTGGATTTTTAAGTGATTGCATTAGAGATGAGCCAGATTTATCGATAAAAATAATTAATAACATTATTCTAACCAAACTTTTAAACTTCGCTGCAAAGACCATGCTCATTTTGTCTACAAATCATTTTCAAAATTGAGTATTTAGGTAGGTATCTACCTTATTTTTTTTAAATGTTTGTATAATTCCTACGAGTACTTACCTACTTAAATTATGAATATTCCTTTTCAATTACAACTTTGTCTCTACTGTAATAAAATTACTTAGAGGTAATGAAATCCGGAAACTTATCGATATCAGATTCAATTACAGTGCGGGCCTAATTGTATCCTCCACATGTGACCGCAGATTAGTTTCGGTACATTACCGATGTACCCGGGCCGCCGAATCCCAGACGAGATCTCGGGTTAAGCATGAAATTGTGAATTTATCGGGATACGGTACGGATATACTAATCCCAGTTTAAGCAACATCCCTAGTTCAAATTAAATTAATAGTAAGTAGATAACGTAGGTACTTGATCTGTAAATAAAAAATGGTAAATAAATTGGTACTGATAGAAAAATTCTTTTCACTTCTTATATTAGAACCACGTTTATTAGAACACATTTAACAATTGTTTGGTAAGCATCCACCAATCTAGGTACTATATATTTCAAGCTAATACCAGTTTGCGATTATGTGTCTAACACAAATTAATAACCAAACGTGAATTCTTAATAGGATTCTGAAGACTAGACCAAAATACTACCTACGCTAAAATTTACTCTGAAACATCAAGATAATGTTCCGTCTCAGAGACCGCTCTCAATGTCCTGTGAAATTTCTCGAGATAACGGGGAACGTCGAACGAGGGCGTATTCTAACACCGACATTTACCCGCTTACAAATTTACGTTATGAATTTGTTAGGGAGAAATCGTCGTGCCTCGGAAAGAAGGTCTATTTGTTTTGCGAAGTCATCACAATAATATTAAAAGTTGGTAGAGATATAACAAAAATTGCAGATTAATTTATAAGCATCAAAGGTATTTAAATGAAGCAAGCAGAGTGTTTGTAAGCGGTGCAATACTAAATAATTTCATACTAAAGTTATCCATGTTTTCAGTATATAAATTAACATATAAAACTATAGATAACATTCGATGATCGAAAGATTATCTTAAGCAATTCCTCCTAATTGAACATAAGCTGCTACATTGAAATAGCTTATTTTATATCTTATTATATCGACGATCTTGCAGACAGAGAGGACCTTATCAAAATTCAATATCTTTATTTGTGATGGAAAAGGACAAAATACCTATATTTATACAGACATAGCTCTACTAATCTCGATGGAACAATGTTGCGACTCAATCCGCTACATTTGGAGTTAAAAGTATCAAGAACAGTACCAGCTGAAGCAAATTCAACTATTTGTTGCTGTAAGTAAAGTCTGAATTTGTTTCCAAAGCAGACCGTAAGTACGGTAGACTGTTCTTATAAGAAGATTTCATACAGAATTTGTTATGAGTTGTTGCTTACATTGTAGCAGTCTGCGTGGATCTGAATGCCGACGGGCAACATTTACGCGAGTTGCTTACCCACGGCCGTCGGTAATTAGAGTAACATTAATTGATAAAGTTGAATTCAACGCGGTTAATGTTCTTTCGAATATACTTTACCTACCGCAGATTGGGCACTGGAACGTGGAAAATTTATTATAATTGCCTAAATTAAAAAAGGTTTGCAACAATCTTACCCTACATGATATTTACATTAATAAGTAAATTTTAATCATATAAATTTTAACAATTTACATAAATAGTCGAAGCTTGTTAAGTTTTTACAAAAATGTATTTACGGTTTCGGTTTTTACACGTGTTAAAATGTTAAAAGTACATTTTCAACATTATTTAACACGTATAAAAACCATAAAACACAAGTAAGTCTAAAAAAACGTCAAACTAATTGGAACTAAAAATAGCAGATCTAATTTAATACAAAACAGGCGCATAATTGCTCGTTACCGACGTTCTGAGGTATAATCGTCTACAAAAACTATGTCAGCGTGTACCCCGCCTTGAAAATAATTCACGAGTCGATGGGAGCGCGCCGCCCCCCGGGCTGTTTTCAAAATGGCCGCCAAGACACAGCTGACTGAACGCTCCACTCGTTTTGTCCACGCTTTTTGCACTTCCATTTTGTCACAGAGAATTTAGATAAAAATTGAAACTTGTAAAAGATGTTACCTTCTTATTATGCATAGTGATTGAGTGGACATTTTTATAGCCTAAACAACACGAAAATTATTATTATAACTCAGGAATTTTGCTATAATAATCATGTAAGTATCATAATGTTTGCTTGTAAACACTCTGGCGTTTTGGAATTCATCCAAACTGCACATACAAAGTCAGTGTTGACCAAACAAAATGTGTAAATCTCGAGAAGTGTCATAAATATGTTGGTTATAATTTATTTCCTGCTACCGCTCTATATTATTGTTACCACAAAGGTCACAAGGTGATTAGCAGAGTGAGTTATAATGAAATTAGGTGACGTGGGTAATGTATAATTAAACTAAACATTAAATAAAAATTAAAAAGAGTAAAATTGTTTAAGAATTATATAAAGCTTTGCCCTGGTCATCCGTGTGAAATTAATGAATGGTGAGGTTACGTAGTGCTAATTTAAAGGAATGCCATTATTTATTATCATCCATAGGAGCGGTACTTTATGGAAGTCAAATATAATTATATGAGCAATAACTATTATAAATATTGATAATACATACCAATACTACTAATATACAACCAAAGAAAAGCAAGGAAACCAGGGATGATCTAATTAAATATGTTACCTGCTTATCAAAAACCATAGTTTGCGAAATCTCTCAGTCAGACATAAGAGACATATACAGAACTGCGGGCAAAAAGGACAATAAAAACAGTTCCATCATTATCGACATTAACTCAACGATGCTTAGAACTGACTTCTTGAAAATGTCAAAAGCATTTAACATTAAGCATAAAGAAAAATTACGAGCCAAACATTTGGGTTTTACCACCAACGAAGAGACACCCATATACGTTTCAGAACAACTAACTCCTAAAGCTGCCAGACTGTTCTTCCTGGCGAGGGACTTGGTCAAATCTAAGCAATTTAAATTCTGTTGGACGTCTTTTGGTCGTGTCTTTGTCAGAAGAGACGATAACTCCCCTATCATATCCATCAAGCACGAAGACCAAATCCATCACCTACTCCATACAGCATGACTAGAAAGTAACAGGTATTACAAGCTACAGTCGTCTTTAGTTACTATGTTTTCAGCTCTTTGCAAATTGTTTTCATTGCTTGATTTATATAACTACAGCATTGGCTATTTGATTGTTACTTATAAAAATGCCTACGCATCCAAAAATGCACAAATATTTTGCTACTTAACTTTTACTTCACCTACTATATTAATTTGTTTTAGATTTATATTAATTAAAATCTCATATCAAAATGTAATACACATTATATCACATAAACTACTTAAACGCATAAATTACAAACATAACAATACACATATTTCCTACACACAAACATTTGGTTTATTCTCCATACAAAAAAGTTTTTACTTTAATTACACAGTCACACATGTAATCAACCAAACATATTCCTGGGTCATACGGCAAGCACTACGAACGTTTAATGTAAAGTATACCAGAATTACTTTCTCCTTAGATGGATAACGGCCTAATAAATATAATTAATGACATAGATAACAACGAGATAGCAGGATCAGTTAAGTGTTTAGTTCAAGATCTTTGGAAATATATTACAATAAATTCATCAAATTTGACTATAGTGACTCAAAATATTAGGAGTATCTCTAAGAATTTTGATGACCTACAAGTAACATTAACTGAGTTAAAATATGACGTCGACATACTAATTTTGACCGAATGTAGACTAAATAATAACAAGACGGTCCCAGCTATCTCGAGCTACTCAGCTCATTCTACTACCCATCACTTAAATCAGAACGATGGTGTAATTGCATACATAAAGAATGACGTAGAGACAATTCATGTAGAAGAAATATATTTAGCTCAAGCTTCATGTCTCCAAATTAAATTGTCTGACTTAATAATATTAGGAATATATCGCTCACCATCTAATCGTAATGCGGATCAATTCATCGAGTCGCTAGACACACACTTAGAAACTATTAAGACGTATAAGAATATAATCCTAACAGGAGATATAAACATCAACATAATTCCCAAGACAATAGAACCATCTGATGAACGTAACAACAGATTATATTATTTAAACACTTTGTCAGTATTTGGTATCCTCCCGGGGCACTTGTTACCAACTAGGGAAAGTAACTGTCTTGACCATTTCAACTTGAAAATTGATAAAAGTAAACATGAAGCTTACATTGTCGTTCTAGACACATCAGTGACTGACCATGCTATGGTCTTATTGAACATCTCTAACGCACCTAATATAGAACGTAATCACCAAAAAACTAAAACTATAACTAATTACGATCAATCGTACTTGAGCTTCACGATGACTAATCCACTAGAACTACTAGAAATTCAAGATCCGAATGTAATTGTAAACCGCTTGATTCATGACATTAAGAAATCTTTAACAGATAATACCATAACTACCATTATTCCAAGATCCAAACGCACACTCAAACCCTGGATAACTGACGGAATATTACGCAGCATTAGACTGAGGAATAAAATGCAAATGAGACTGCGGACTGATCCATATAATGGCATATTAAAATTAACCTTTAAAAGATTTCGTAATTTCTGTTCCAATTTGATAAAAAAGCGAAAGCGTCAATACCAAATGATACAGATAGCGAAATCTTCTAAAAATTCCAAGGTGATGTGGACTGTTATTGATAAAATAACTCATTTTAAGCCTTCCAAAACTACAAATATTAATCTGCTGCATATTAGGTCTCGACCTCTTGACTCGGTAAATTATGTAAATACTTACTTTGCTAGCATTGGAAGAACCTTAGCAGAAACTATTACCACAAATTACACAATACAACCAATAATTATCAATAATTCACAAATGACATCGTTTGTTCTCTTACCGACAGATAATGGTGAAGTAAATGGAATACTGAGAAGTTTAGATTTGAGCAGTGCACCTGGCTGGGACAACATACCTACGATTTTTTTAAAACAATCACAGGAAATAGTAGTCCCAATCATAACACACTTAACCAATTTATGCTTCAACATCGGTTCATTTCCCAACCCACTAAAACAATCCGTAATTACCCCGGTGTACAAGGGCGGGGACAGGAAGAATGTCAACAATTATCGACCAATATCTGTGCTGTCGGTTATTTCCAAGATATTGGAAAAGTTACTAAATGAGAGACTACTAAGATACTTGGGCAAATTCAATATCTTATCTAATGCACAATATGGCTTTCGAAAGGGTCTGTCAACTGAGGATGCAGTGATAGCTTTAACGTCGTTAATTGTCTCTAAAGTTGATCAGGGTAAAAAGTGTCTCACGGTTTTTCTCGACCTTAAAAAAGCTTTTGACACCGTTTCTGTCCCAATCCTTGTACAAAGACTTGAGGCCATCGGTATTAGAGGTAACTCACTTGCTCTCTTTGAAAGCTATCTGTCTGATAGGACCCAAAGAGTTAAAATTGGACAACATGTAAGTGAGCAGGTGACTGTGAGCTATGGAGTCCCTCAAGGTAGTGTCCTTGGGCCAACTTTGTTTTTAATATATATTAACAGCTTGTGCAATCTCCCAATAGAAAATGGCCAAATATTTTGCTATGCGGACGATACAGCTATTGTATTCTCTGGAAACTCGTGGGAGGCTGTACACAAATCTGTAGAAAATGGACTAAGACAAATAACAGCATGGCTTAATCTTAATCTCCTTACTTTAAATCTAAATAAAACCAACTACATTTGCTTTGCTATAGACAAAAGAACTCAACCAAGCACTAACTTTTCGATAAAAATTCATGCTTGCGACACTCAAGATTCGTCATGTAAATGTCCCACCATAAATAAAGTCTCCAATACTAAATATTTAGGTGTCTTGGTAGATGAAAGGCTGTCGTGGCATCCATATTTAGAGCAAATTGCGAACAGAGTACGTAAATTTATTTGGCTGTTCAAAACCCTAAGACATGTCACTAACAAAGATCTTTTGAATAAAATATATATTGCTCTAACTCAGTCTATATTAAAATATTGCATCCCAGTATGGGGTGGAGCAACTAAAATGAAAATGTTGGAATTAGAAAGAGCGCAAAGATTTCTGTTAAAAATTATGTACTCTAAGCCGCGCCGATTTCCAACAGATATTTTGTATGAATGTGCAGATCTTTTGACAGTCCGCAAGTTATATATTTTGAACGCAACACTCAGGATTCATCAAAATATTGGATTTGATCCCGCTTTGATTAATAGACGAAGGAAAAGTGTAGTAGCCTATTCAAGACCGACTAAAACAGTCTTTGCAAGTCGACAGTATAACGCCCAATCAGCTCGGATGTACAACGTAATAAACGGTAAACTGAACATCTATCCAATGAAGCTCCGCGACTGTAAAGAGGCTGTACAGAGCTGGCTTAAACAGTTAACTTATGAAGATACTGAATCCCTTCTGGAAATTATAAAGTAAATGTTTATTAAACATTATAATAATGTAATAAACACAAATGCGCGCGCATACATACACACACACATACACACACACACACACACACACACATACACACACACACACACACACACACACACACACACACACACACACACACACAATTTAAGTAGTTGATAAGATTTAAGATAATTATTAATTAAAGAAAATAGCTACCTTTTAAGTTAAAAACTCAATCCATCGTATTATGCTTAAGGAAGAGTGATAGCTCCTAACACAAGTTTTTTCTTAAACTTAAAAGGAGCTGTCATAAAACAATATTGTATACAATGATTGAGAAACTGAAATAAACATATTTTTATTTTTATTTTATTTATTTTTTACTATTCTAAACCTTACGTGGTAGTCACAAAGGGTTAAAACGTGATCATCATAATAACTTTAACATAGCTTAAGGGAATACGGTTTAATTTTTATAGCGTAATCCACTATATACCTGTCTATATGCCTACGTGCTTTTAATAACTCTTTAATCTCCCCAAAAGATAATATTTGACTTTACTCTGTACAAGTTGGCTTGTTCCGTCTTTATGATATTAGGTTAAGTTCGCTCCGAAAGGATTAAGCAGGCTCTTAATTCTACGCTCCGGGGCCGAAATAAATTTAACGTTTTGAGAAGCTTATGAAGAAAAACTCGTGACGCGCGGACGTAAGCTCTCTCGAAATTTCTCGAGATATAGTCCGTTTTAATGCGGATAAAATTTCATGATGAGAGTGAGATGTGAGAGTTTCGATAAAAATGGCTTTAAAAGCTGCTTTAATAAAGAAGTTTATTTTGAAATACAAGTAGGTGTATCATGTCCAGATTTTTATTAATGTTTCGCAATTTAGGCAGATACCTATTACCCACGTACTGAAATGCGATAGTAGAGACAGCATTTCAAAAACACGAACAGAATTTGAAACAAGTATCATAATATTTTCCGTTATCAGCCATGTGTACGAAGCCTTACACAGATACTTACGTGCGGCAATTGGAACGATTTGGCCTATATATTTTATTTTCCTGCTCAATTTTATTTTGTTTCTGTACGGCTCCGGAGAACGAAAGGTAATTGTAGGCTACTCCGAAGGGTTCCCTCCAGGGAATAATTGTGCGAATATAGCAAAGCCTCCGGGAGAGTTTAATGCAAGTTTATGTCGAGGCAGCATTTTAGGCACGCGTTATACTGGACGAAGGACGAAAATTATCTCCGTAACGAGTTTCGTAAAAGCGGCGATGGCAACTAATGAGTCTATTGGGCGTCCCAACTTGCTATGTGAATATTTTCATAGGGTTCATAACTTTAATTTGGGTTGGATGTTAATTTTTATGATTATGTTAAGCGGACGTTACGGTATTGTGAAAATTTGTTAAGGGCTTAGTTAAAGCGACACTTAATAGTTACGTACTATTTTCACCATGCTAATTTAAAAAAAAGTCATAGTAGTTAAATTAGAATATTATGGAGTATATACGTAACCATCATAAAAAACAAAACAGACTTTTACATTAACTTATGGTGAGTAGGAAAGCGCTTTAACTAATGCGAGGATTAAACGGAGTATGAAATGGCGGGCCTACCTTTACGGGGAAGGCTTTCCGAGTGTAATTTGCCGTAATAGATCCTATAGGGAGTTTATAAGAGATAAACTAGCGTGCGTTGGTTGTATGAGAGGTATAAAATAAGGGAATATGACGTAAGCGTACTCACGAGTAGACCGCAGGTTGTCCAAGGTTGTCGAGTCACCGGACACAGAGGAGTACTGAATATTTAAAATAATGAAAAGCTCGAGACCTGGGGCGTTCCCTTTTAAAAATGCACTGCACTCAAGTTTTACTACGGCCATGCAGGTTGGTCGGACAGAAATTCTTGAGACCAAACTAACTGTATCGTAAAGACGATGGTTCCTGGGAATACCGCTGAGAAGGGAAATAAACACGGCTCAGCCAAAACGCGTTGGCGGACGACTTTAAAGTTTACAAGTGCCAAAGCTGAGCGAGCTTTTGGACTTGAGACAAATCGGTGCTGTTACGTAAACGTGCTAAAAACTTAAGTCGTTTCCTTAAATATCTTTACAGATTAAATATCTTTTTAATTTATGGTAAACAGTCGCCGATTAGTCGGCATATGGTGCCAACCTTTTTATTCAATCATATTTATTGCAAAACATATTTTAATTATTATTTTTTTCTGCGCTCCTCTTTATTAACTTTAATTGTGCCGAATCTCACACGTCTACGTAGGAATATGCTTAAAAAGAGGCACAAAGTTCTTTCTTCACATATTAATTGTATAAGTCGCAGCCATATTGCATAACACGCCGTAATACTTTCAATAACACCCTTTTAAAAAATCTAGTCTGAATTATACATGCTAAGTATACATACATCTTGAATCGTCCGCATTTTAATATCACGCCATGTATAAATAGGTACGCTTTATTGTTCTGAGAATGTTACACTTACTGCAAGCTCCAAATTAAAATTTCATGAGAAAATAATAGTTCAACAATTAAAAATAATTAGAAGGAAGCATGCACAAATGTTATTAAAAGGGAATGTTTGAAAAATCTAAATGCAGCGTCAACTTATTTAAATATTCCGAGACGGGGGATAGGACCTGGTTCATTTGAATAATTTCCTTGTTGATTTCAGATAAAGGTTCTCCCTATCTTTTATTCAAATACTTTTAAATTGTGCCTAAAAGTATACTTGGGTATGGATTCCATTTTCCAAGATATTGAATAGGTAAAATATAATATCGATTATTTATTTACTTAAGTAGGCACATAAAAAAATACATATGCTTATGTTAGAGCCTCTAATTGCTTATTTCATGAAACTTGGTTATACCTAATTTTGTTGTATTTATTTTTAGAACCTATATATATCTAGAAAACGTTCGTGTGCAAATTAGAGAAGTAAAGTGTTTAATTCGGCTAGCAAAAAGGCCTCATTTTCAACAAGGAAACCTTGCAGTAAATTAATCCTCCAAAGGTAGAAATACCTACAAAATTAATTTTTCATGTTGTCTAAGCCTAAAAGAACATTATTTTTATCAAACTTAATTTACAGAATTTCAATAATGCCAGATATGAAGTTAATAATATGGAAGAAAAACGACAATATTATAATTTAAAAGTAGATAATAGAGACATTTTATTTATTCTAAGCTCTCGGATTCTCTTCAGGAAAACATTGACATACAAAGTTTTCTTAATAAAAACTGTTATCCAAGCATTCGAAAGTTCATACCAGAATTATTTACGGTCCATTTCCTATAACGACGACATAATGCGGTATCAGCAAATTGGGAACTGGTGGTGGCTGCATCATTTTTGCATAATCAACTTTGCGCGCAGTTTGTATGTTAATTCAATTTCCATCACAAGTTATGTGGAACCAGGAACTACTCAGATTACCAGCGAGCGTCGCTTTGAAGCATTTCAATTCAAAATCTTTGCATTTTAATTCTGTTCCCATTATGGAATTTACATCATTTGTTTATCTTTAGCTTAGATTATTTTGTTATTAAATATTTATGGTAAATTTTATGCTTTCACTTCTACATAAGATTAAGAATCAATACATAAATTGCAGAGCAAATAGAGTATCTGTCTGTACAGTTAGAATAGAAAAGTTGTGAATTGTAGAAAAACTGCGTTACATCACAGTGTAAATAAGACTTCTATAGACTGTGGTTACATGGTAATCTAATAAAAAAAAAGCTCAAATAGGAACAAGTTTATAAGACGATACTAAATTCACATCCATAATTCACATCATTTCAGCGGTGTCAATAAAGCTCATGAACTAGAAATACTTATTAGATCAAGTCAATATATATATAATTATACATTAAAAAACGTTCATGAAAAATATGGAAAATGCTAGAAAAAATATGAAGAATATAGTCATAAAACTCTAAGGAAAATGAAAAACGTACCTAATTGGGGAGGTATATGTACTAGGTATCGATAATATAACTATGGTAGATAATACGAGTATCTATTTCCTAAAAATTTAAAAACCTTAGTATCTCGATATAAAGATATAATATATACGTAGGTATATAATGCGACTATGTTCATGGAACATGTATTGAATAAGGCAAAAGCGAACAGGCGTCGACAGCGATTGATATACGGGGAGCGAACGCCTGCTGACTCCCAACTATCGAATTTGACGGTGAGGTGTGGTGTAATTTATAAACTGAAGCGAGCGTCAGTATGTAAGTACCAAAATAAAAGTGAGACGATATAATTTTGAAATGATACGTAGTTAAAACCTACCTTGTGGAGCTCTGTACCCGTAGTGTAAGTTTTTTCGTTTAAAATGCGTTACTATTGTAGTTGCGTTAAGAGCTCAATTTGTATAGGAAACATGAATAGCGCCCCTAGCGGAAAGAAGCGGAAATCGTGTTTCCCATACAAATTGAGATCTTAACGCAACTAAAATAGTTACGTATTTTATACTAAAAAATTTACACTGCGGGTACTGGCAACGTTACTCACCTACATAAACACAACACCACAAAAAGGTAGTGATATTTGGCTGTGAACTTCTTTTAGGTGGACGTACTACTTCAGTTGGAATGCTCCAAATTTGAGCGGCTAATCCAATACACCCTACCTCGACTGGATTATACCAAATATAATATAATGAAATAAGTTTAAGACGTATATAAAGTACAATAAATTTGCATTGATATCTATTAAAATCGAAATCATTATAAAATATTCTGAAGACTTGGTATTATCATAATCTAATATACAGCTTGTTTGACATTTTTGACTTTATAATATTAAACGTGTTTGTGAATTACTGAATGTTCCTTGCTAATTAACCTATAACATAAAAAAATCAAATCAACGATAGAAAGGTTACTAAAACTAGATACAAAAGTCTATTTCTGATTGTTTTCCATTTAGTTAGTATTATGATAGTGTATATATTGTAGTATATTAGAAAAAAATGCAAATAGTAAAGTAAAATTTAATAAATGCAAGTTAAAGTAATACGTTACAGTTATAATTAATTGTAAAATACAACTACAAAATATAACAAGCGATAGTAACAATGAACATGCAAATTTCAAAAGTAGAACAACATACAATCTAACAATTACAACCTATATCCTTTCGTAGAATGTGTCGAATTTAATCTAAATTACTTAGTTTATTAGTTTAGACTTGAAAAGGTACCAGACAAAAACAACCGTTGATATGCAAAAGAACGCATACAATTTCTCAACACAAATGTAGGGCCACGTTTGAGATTATGAGCGTAATTAAGTGACTTAAGATATACACCACAAAACGTGTGGCGGATTAGCTAGTTGTTAATATTTATGGAATTGCCTAGCAATAAATAAGTTTTACTCTCAAAAACAAAACTGAAGAATATAAAGGAATTAAAATATTCCCGCTAAACTCTTATCACTTGCAACATCAACCAATACATTTCATACGTGGAATTTTTACGTAAGCGCGCTACCTACGCTACCTATACTCGAACTGAATTTATTTCGATATCGTTAAAATAGTTGATGCTTTCTATAATAATACTAAAGACATAAAATTAATGAATATATTGTTCTTTTTGGAGAATTCGAAAAGTTTGTACTGCAAGTTGTAAAATAAAGTAGGTAGATAACTAGACTCCGGCATGTCTATAAAACAAGATGGCCGGGATAAGCGAAGCTCGATGACTAAAGTTTAATTGTTCAGTAGCGTTTGACTTTCTGTCTTAAGTTAGAGTACCGCTGATGTTAGGTACTATTAGAAGACTCTATATCCATTTATACCTAAATGTAATTACCAAGTTATTATCGGCGTAGAATCTATCTTATCTTTGTATATGATTGTTCCTTAAATACTTACACTTAAACCCCAATCTATCACAATCAAACCAACAATGTAATCAAAACGTAAATGTTAAGACTAGTTCACACGATAAGACAGTTTAATTGAGCGTCTGACCAATCTAGATTAATGTACTCGATTTCTCTATTTTAATAAAGGAACGTTTTAACATGGCGTAGAGCTAGGGCTGGTACACTCCAAAATGTACGATGTATCACGTAGTGAGTACTGAGTGCGCAGCGGACTGTCGCCGTCGCCAATCTAAATAATTGACCTGTCGGTGTCCGCCGCTTGCAGTTCTCGTTTTTAACAGGAAAGGAATAGAGATGTGTTAAACAAAAAATACTTTTATTAAAATTTTTGTGCTGCTTGTTAGAAGGCGACAATAAAGTTAAATGTTTTTGTCCTAAAGAAATATCTTATTCTATGACATGAATTCAGGCAGACGAGATGAAAACTCACCTGCACAATGAAATCAATCCATGAATTCACTGTGCAGGTGCTGGATCCTATCATGTTGCAGATTTTATTGAAATACACAATAACCGAATCAATGTATTCCACTTTTATTTATTTTTTGACTTAGATATTTTATTTGAATGACTATTGGCTTGTCGCACCTTGTCTTTCCAGCGTAACCGTAGATTTAGGGCGGGGAAGTTTCACCCTCTGCAGGGTGAACTTCACGTAGAGGGTTTCCAATCTGCTGGGTTGAGTCAACAGGAAACGGCAGAGCTAAGGGTGCATAAGTGATCAGACTTTGGCTCAAGTGTGTCTGGACTAATCGGAGAGAGGGAGTACCTAGGCACATGTCTGTACCCGGAATACGGTGGCAAGTGTGAACCGTGTCTTCCAGTGGTGCGTAAGAGACACCTTACATTAAGTGGGATGACATATGACATTGTCAATATTAAAAAAAATATTATAATTTGTAGTATTTAAAGCCTATTGTGCCCTTATAATACAACGCATACATGAGCCTGATAAGCCGGTGATGACAAGGTTAATGTTGATATGGCATTGAATTCTAATTAGCGAATCACTAACAGCTCCAATGCAAATTTAAAATACGACAGATTAAAATGTTCGTGAGAGAATCGATTAAAATTTATACTACTAATATCTCTAAGGTAACGTACAAATATAATATTTAACTTTATATGAAATTATAACATGGCATTATTTCATCAGTAAACTAATGTAATACTAATGTATAGTACTCAGTTAATATATTCCTGGCTTAATGGCATGTAGAAAATTACAAATAAAGGTTGTAGCACACTTATCAGCTCGGAACCGCACCTCTTTTTACTGTGAAAAAGAAGCGATGCGCTACGAACCGTAGCAGTTTCGTAGCAGCTTATCCGTAGCATTCATAGTAAAAAAGAGGAGTTCCCTTTCTGAGCTGACAAGTGTTAAAGAACTTTAATTTTAAAGCGCTTTTCGTTCAGATAAACTCTAATTCTGGGGGATTTCTGCAAAGTACCAAGATCGTATGAGACAATAAATACAATTCTCTATTTTTTATTTATCTCTCTAATTTGTTAATTTATTACATTGTTAGATACTTAGCACTTTAAAATAGCCTCAAGTATTACTAGGAATGTGGTACATATTCATCACATCAGAAAAAGATAAGTTATTCAAATCAGATACCTTCCGGCATTGTTATTGAAAATAAGCGAGGCGTTCCTTCGCCCACGCACGCTCTAACAAGAGGCCATTTTTATCATTGAATAATGAATATTAAATAAACTACTAGCTTCAGTTACGCTAGTGCACTCTTAGATAAAGCGAATAACTTTATGAAGTTAAGTTATTATTTTTTTATAATTTTCCTTAAATTTTTGTGATTTAAACGACCCAATTAATTTCTAAGAAGTTTGATTAACGACTAGTTTGAATATTTTGAACTAACTGAAGTTTGGTTGCCTTGCAATTATTGTCAAATAACTAAAAATATCAGCAGTCGCTTAGCAACCAAATACTCCTAGGGTGATCTATAACAAGGAGCTTATACTAAGAATGGAGTCATTAGTCAAAATAACAAAGTGAGGGCAAAAATTTTGACAATACTTGACATTTCAAATTACACATTTCTCTTTCTAGAAATTGTCGTCATCTCTTTCTAAACACGACTACATAGAAACAAGATTTCCCCAGTATTTCACCATCTTTCTAAAACAAAAGTAGAAAAGTAGCTAAAAACTTAACATATTGTATTCAATTATCAGTATTTATTATCAATGAAAGAAATAAATATAATATTATTCCATAGCAAGTTATTATTATTATTATTATTAATTATTAATATTTTCACGCTCACAACAATTATCTAGCCCGAAGTAAGTATCATTAAGAACTTGTGTTACGGATACTAGATAACGGACATTTTTTTTTTAATATACATAATAATTTTAGATATTTTTATAAATAAACTTAAATAAATATATAAACAACCATGACTCGCAAACAAACATTCGTGTTCGTCACACAAACATTTGCCGCTACCAGGATTCGAACCCGGACCGCTTGATGTGTAGCCAGCTGTACTGACCACTCCACCACCACGGCGGCAATATATTTACTTTTAATGTTTAGGTTTGTATTTTATTTTGAAAATCATCACTGTGATTCTTTCTATAACTTATGGGAAATGAAAGGATTTATGTAATGGCAGCACTTTCTTCATGTGTCAATGTCCCGAAATCTCAACATGACATAAATTGTCGTAATTGACGTATTCATAAATATCGACTCGCGATTTTGGTACGGCTTTTTAGTTTAAAATAAGGATAAATAGTGCAAAATTATACATATATAGTTATTTCGTGCTGGTAGAAGTGAGTAGTATTGAGGATGCAGTGTGAATTTCACTTGTAAGTGTCATAATTGCATATAATATTGTTCAATCTATAAATTTCATTTTTCACCCGTAATTCCAGATTATTAGCGTTATTTTGCAAAACTCCATAAGAGGGAGAAATTTCTGATACTCGTATTTAATCCTATCTTAGAATTTAATGAATTTTTGTACATAATTTACTTATTCAAATATTTGTAAACAAATGACTAGGGTGACTAGGATTTCCGGAATTATAAGGAAATAATATCCCTTTCTATCCATTCCTTTTATAAATGGCAATCAAAATTGATAGATTATTTTATTTAATTCTTTGAAATAACTATTACATAGATAAAATACATAAATAGTTTTACCCATTTTTAGTTCGAAATGTTTATTTACAAATAAAATATGTAATTTGTGTAATGTAAATTATTTTATTTGAGAAAAAGATAATGAGAGTATTGATTGGATTGTACTAGTGTAATAATGTTTATCATTCACATTTGCATGTACTAACATGCAACGCAGATACATTGCACACAGACAGACAGTATTAATAAAATTGTGGCTGCGCTCTTCTGCACTTGTAATCAAATAGCATATAAAAATCTATCAAATGATAGTTTTTATTATGCTATTTGATTACAAGTTAAAAGTGTACATAAATATTTATATACACTTTTAACTTGTATACATAAAATTTTCTTTTCTTTTTAGATTTCCGAAGCGACGGACCATATGGTTGTCTATTGTGTCTTTAAAAACAAAATTTTAATGAATTTGAAAATATGTAGCTTCCACTTTCAAGACACCGACACTTTCAAGGCAACTGCTTATGTCAAACTTCAAGCCCTTTTTTCAATAAAACCACTACTCAATCACTTTTCAAAGGCAACCCTTGAATTGGTTAGTAAAAATTTTCTTGATAATATAGGTACAGTTAATACAGAGAGCTAAAATGTTTGGGGAAATAATTTTAAGGGCATCAGGCATCATCAATTATTGAATATACAATGACTCAATTGAATTTTAACATTCTGTATAGTCACCAAAATGCCGTATGACGCAAAAATGAGAAACCAGGATTTCCGAAGTAATTAGTCTATTGTCACCAACACTTCATTTATCGATGTTTAGAGTAGGTTAAATAAAGCGTAAGAAATATACATTCGAATTAAGTTAATATAGTATGAATAATTTCTAATCTAGTCCGTTACACTTTTATCTTGATTATGCTATGCCCAAATGGGCACCATGATGTGCTGGTGTTGTTTGTGAACATCTGTTATTTACATTCATGAATGCAATAAATTATTTGATTTGATTTGAATTATATTTACAAGTTTTGTTTGCCTAATCTTCTTTTTATATACCGATAAATGTCGAATCGAAACCGACGAGTTGGGTCGATTTTATTGCACGTAAGTGTAGATAACGGTCATTTTTTCAATATAAATTAATAGCTTTAGATATTTTTATAAATAAACTTAAATAAATATATAATAACCGTGACTCGCAAACAAATATTCGTGTTCGTCGCACAAATATTTGCCGGCACCAGGATTCAAACCCGAAAGGCTTCATGTGTAGGTAGCTATACTGACCACTCCACTATGACGGCGTCAAAAAGTTGTTTATATTGATGGCCTAAAACACCCCAAATATTACATACAGGGTGTAAAAGACATGAACAGTCAAACGAGAACCATGTATTCTGCTCACCATCATAACATTTTTTTCCCTTTAGACTATACCTGGGAAATTGATAGTTACGATTTTATTGAAGGTCAAAGTCATAATTTTTTTTTTAATTTTTTTATGAAAACGTATTCTATACGTTATTTCTAAATAATTGTCCAAAGAAACATTATCGTTTTTTTTAGTATTTCATAACAAAAAATGGCTTCAAAACGTTAGCGTTCAATGTAGCTCACTCGATGCGCACGGACACTAACGAACGGGGCCGCCGTCTGGCAAAATCATCGCGGTTTTGCGAGTTGCGTGCGAGTTGAGCCCTTTACATTGCGCGGTACAATTTGCAATTTTTTTTAAGACCAAAAAATAAAAATCATTTCCCAGCAATATTTTTGTTGAAATATGTCTTATTTTGATGTATAGAATACATGGTTCTCGTTTGACTGTTCATGTCTTTTACACCCAGTATAATGCAGGCTGTAACATGTAGGGTACCATGTTTAAGTACCCTTCATGTTACAGCCTGTATTATACTAAAAACCAAGTGCTACTAAACTTACTTTTTTGTAGCCAGTAGCTGTTACTTATGTAACTAATTCACGGAAAGTTACTAGAGCTAACAATTTCTTCTGTTGTATAAAAAACCGCACTTCGGCTTTCAGCCGTAATATCTATCAATATAAAGAAAGTCTGGTAGTAAGTTGGTAAGTTGCGCATCATTACGGCCCTATTATCATTACTCAAGAACGGCTAGATCGGTATACCACACAATGTATTTTTATAGCATTGCTAACCGGAAAACCTTAAATGTATGCTTAGCACCTAAAAAACAAGAATAATTTAATGTCTATGAGTTGACGTGACATGAGATAAGCTATATAATAAACTGTAACGTGCCTCTTAAAATCAAGAGTCACAGAAGCGATAAATCCTCGTATTTCGGTTGCTGATTTTTTTCCTGGGAGCCGAAAATAGATAACATTACCGTGCTAAAAGGCACTCAGGAAAAAAAGTTTAAAGTAATTATTATGAATTTTGATTCTTTGTCATGGAAAACTCAAAACTCAAATTATTTTCAACTTGTGGTTTTATTAACGTAACGAAGTTCAAGTGTAACGTTACACATACATATTTTACCGACCTACATACATAATTTTTTTTTAATTAAATCAGATTACACTATTTATAAATATTACATAAATTAAGATATAAAGGAAGCTCATCTAATTGAAATATTTCTTTAGAGTTCGCCTCCTAAATTTATCAATAGGTTTTAGCGCTCCATATTAACGTTGATAAGCTACATTTTAGTGACCGTACGACTGTTGCGGGCAATCTCCGATAGATTGCGCCTGCGTCGCCGGGCAGTCTCGATCGAGTCAGGAATCGCAAACAAAGGCTTGGTGATTCGGTTTTGCGCTTGCGTGGTTCGCTAAGTAAATTGAGTACCGACAAGACCTACCTAATACTAATTAACTAATTTGATAATCGTGTGCAATAATAGTTATTTATTTAATGTGGTGTGTAAATTTGGGGTCCAAGATTAGGCTAAGGTAGCCGCTGTCGCCTCAGCTATTTCACTTCCGCCCAGGGCTGGACTTACAGTGAGCAGCAGTACAAGCCGCCCTAACTCGTCCCACCGAGCGACCCTCACCGAGACCATCTCCGGCTACCACCAGGGGAGTACACGCTATTGGGCATTATACCACCATTTAATAAATTGTTCTGCACGGATCTCTCGTGTCTCATTTAACTCCCTATATCTTAGGACCGTGGGAGCACGTGAGACCTTACCCGTGGCACAAGACTGTCCGTGATTAATTTATGCTACAGGCACCCTACTAGAAAGAGACAGGGCCTCTCTAGCAATGTCAAGAAATGTCATGAAATGTCAAGGGTTGTCAAAATTTTTGCCCTCACTTTTTTCATTTGACTAATGACTCCATTCTTAATTCTATCTTCATGTCTATAACTTTGAATTGAATATTGAAACCGGCCATAAATGACAAAACATCTATTTTTATTCGGCCTTCTTATAGTAAAATGATTACTGTTAACAGTAAAAACTATGAAATTAATAACATCGTCCAAAAAATATTTAATAAACTAAGTGATATTTTAAACTTTCGATTCTACGCATTTCCCTTTTCGTATATAACAGTAAAGGGTGGAAGTAAGAAGTAAAAAGAGGAAAAAAGTGTATTATTAGTCTCTTACCGAAATGGAATTGGAACATTTCGTAGAAAATTCCAGCAAATATTCACTTCGCTTTACTTAGCCGAGGGTGGCCATCATACTTTCGCCACGGTAGGTACCGACCGAGCTTTAGGTAATTTCTGGCCTGTAATATATTTTATATTTTATAAAAGTGCGCTGCCAACTGGAATATCAGAAATATATTGCATTACACTTCTAGTTATATTTTTAGAGTACCTATTTAAGCAAACTTATTTTTAAATTGGTTAAATTACCATAAGGTTTATAGTTACGAGTATCAAACAAACAGACATACCTACTCTCTGTCTGTCATCGACGTTCTCTAATAGTGTATAGCTACGTTGAGGTTTGGAAACCTTATTCGCTGACAAAACACTACTATACGAAGGTATAATATTTCACTTAGGCTTTCTGTAAGTATCCTTTTCGAAAATGGGCGCTTTGGCACTTAGTAGCAGGTGTGCACTAATACCCTTCCTATTTGGAGATAATCGTAAAAGGGCATTTATAATTAACTTTGCTTGATAATAAATATCGTAGATAGTTTTCATACTAAATGATTCCATTTCTTCAAAACCACTCATCACTTCGCATTTCGAATCGTTCGTAGTAATGGCGAGTTAATTTCCAAAATGAACCTGTCAAATGTCGATATTATGAAGATTTTATGTATTTTATTCCTTTGACGGCACCGCCAAGAAGGATGGCGTAAGAAGAATAATAGTCGGGGTCAGGCTTCATTGTAAACCCATCCTAGGGGTGGAATTACGACCGTGACAGGTGTGAAGCTGAATTAACTTATATAAAGTCACTTTTTATACAACACCTTCTCTTTAATAAGCTACGGGGATCATCTTAATGAAGTCGTCTCTCGGATTTTTCCTTACTTTCCCAACTTAATTAAGAACTCCGGGAATTAGAGTTCACTTAATTCGTGCGTAGAGTTTTATGTCGATATTTGTGTAGGAATAGCGTTTAATGAGATACCAACCTTTGGGAGAGTTTCGTCATCGTCCGTCTCACTACCTGGAATATAAATTGTGTGATTAGAATATTTCTATGCGTCTGCTCGGGAGTTGTAAAGAAAATTACTGTCACAATACTGCACAAAAATACGAGTAGAGAAAAACTTGTTTCGTTCTCCATTCGACATTGGACGCCGGTTATCTGATCTCGGGACGTTGACCCCGCACGCGATTGAATTATCGAAAAAGCGACGCTTGACGAGACGAGCGCATGCACATTGCAATATAACTTTCTATCAAACTCTGCGGCTTGACATAAAATATTCAATCAACTATTTGCCATCCAATAAAATGCCGAAGACGTTATTCACGCAATAGCTTTTATTATTACTTATGCATTTTATAAAGAAAAATTTAAAAGTCTTACATATTTAAAAATCACAAGCCTTAGCAATTTTTGTTCCACTTTTTTTGTCTTATTTCAATATAGGTAACATAAGGTCAGTCAATGCACCGACACTCAGGATGTAGGCAGAAACATTTTTCATTCAATCAAGCGAACGTTTGAAAGGCAACGAACTCAAAAACAGACTTATTGCGAACTCAGACAGGGCTTACGACTCTGCTTTCAAGAATAACATCGTTGCACCTACGCTTAATGCGAGACAATATACTACGAAGAAGTTTCTGCATCAGTTATACCTACGCGGAATGGAAATAACAAGCTTTATTTATGTAGGTACAATTTCGATTGTTCGTCGTACACAATTAAGAAGGCTTATGATTTCTATTGTTCTTTCGCAATAAACATCAAATTAGATAAGTATTTTTACAGGTGTTTCCTAAAATAATGGTTATAAGCACACCTACCATAGGGCAGCCACAATGACACAATAAATTCTTCTCATTCTCGCTGCCCGATTCAAAATGGAGACCCACATGTGCACCTCATGTATGGCACCTCAATGATAAAATAGTACCTACGATGGTTAGTGTCTTGACAGAAAAGCAAAAGGGCGTATCTATATTCTTTCCTTTCAGAAACTACAATGGTCATTGGGAGATTTGATCCTATATGACTTATCAAAGCGGTTAAAAGTTTAAATAATTAAAAGTAATTCACAAGCTACTTGTAATATTCTCAGGACATTAAATCTTTATATCCCTTTTTACATTAGACCAATTCATAAATATTGCCTAACCGAAAAAGAGTGAAGATTGTCTCTACAGGAAAATAAAGAGCCATTAAAGGTTGGTAGGTAAATGGATAATCGGAAAAATAGCAATCGTACGCGAGTTGTATTATGTTATGTTAAAGTTTGCACACAACATTGAACCTTCTCGTAACCAAATAAAATTTAGTGTACCAAGTACGTAATGTCATTGATATAACAATAAACTTCACCTTTCAACACGACCGTCTGAACAGTTAACATCACAAACAATTTACATTCGTGTAATGAATTTATCGATCGCGTCCCGCTAAGGTTGTCGCCCAAACGAAATAAACACTAATTGAACTGCACCGGAATGTCATCGTAGAGATAAAATTACGATTCATCGGGCCACCAGCTGTACCTAACAATTTATAGCCTGGCGCAAATTGAAACCGCGCCCCTAAGACAATTGCCACAAAGTTATTGTTTTCCTATTAAAAAGTTATGGAGAAATTTTCTTTCAGATGGCAATGGGAATTTTCCGTATGTATCTATTACACTTAGTAAATGATGACATTCCTACAAGAAATCTTTGCTGTCTCAGTGATTCTATGTTTTCAGTATCTACTTAATTCGTGAAGTCTTTCTTCCTTCTACTCATCCAAATGAGATTGAACCAACAATAATATATGTATTATAAAAAAATCTTGATATCTCATTTCAATTTGTGAACATGACAATGTCTATAAATATTAGATATATAAAAATATCCATCTGGTTTTTTAGGCTGGCAATTAATAAATACTTTAGAATTAATTCCTGTCAATCCTGCAGGTAGACAATACTAACGTATTTTTAAAACTAAACGTTATATTTTTAACCAAGTATAAGGAATCGGGGCAGTCGTTTTAAAAATATTTTTTATCTGCGCCCGCCGGGTCCCGCCTTGCAACAGTGTATCGATTGGCCGAGCGAACGGGCCGCCATACTCTCTGTTCTATTTTCGAATCTCCCGATTGAGAACATCACGATTACCAGGACCGGTCCGTGTTCATATTTCTTGACTTTATATCGATATGAATACAGGTGGTTCGAAAGAGTTGCGTTCAAAAATTTACAATTTAATAGTATTTGAATGTAATGTACAATATTTATTACACTTCAGTCAATTGAATCTACTTTTATAAAAAGATTTTTTTGATTATTCCCGTTACATCCATTTGAGTATAGAAGAAATCGGTAGTCCATATTGAAATACAATTACATTAGGTGTAATAAGTTTCTTTGGGCTCTCTTCTACGAGTAGGTATATACCTATCTACACAATACAAAAGTCAATACATTTTTAAAGCATAAAATTATTGTATTATATCAAATATCTACAATTTATATGTTTCACAAATTAATATTTAAGGCAAAAGCAAATGAAATTTGAACTGTTTCCTCCAAGCCGTGACCGGACGCCATTACCACGCCACCGGACTTAAAATCTGTCACTAGTGCTTCTTTTGTAGTAAAATTGAAGACTTTTGTCGCAAATTCATCTGTTTGTATTAGTAATTATCCCCCAGTTTAGAGATAAAATAGAAACATTGTACCGATTCCATAATGACGACGACGTACGACAGTACCCACAGGGTAGGTAAGTATTTTTTTCCTCTGCCTGACACCATGTTTTTGTATATTTTATTTGTATCTATCTATACGGTGTAGCAAAGTAACAGGCTTTGAAGAATTTTAAACTAAAAAGTTTTTAAATTTGCGATATAATCCACAGAAATTAATAAATTAAAGACCAGTTTTAACACTGTATTACAATTCAAAAATGCAGTACTTAAGTATTTACATTTCATTACAATCTACCGAGGTAATATTCTACGGTATCAGGTCTCATAAAAATGAAAGAATTACATTACAATCAGCGGACAGACGGGTCCTGAGTAATGAAATTATGCTTCACTTAACACAGCCCAGATAAAATGGCATTACAAGATTCTGTACTGCGATATTCTTATTGTAATAAATATCTTAGATCACATAAAATAAGGCTAACTAATAAGCCAACTCCAATAAGCATAACCGTGGCCCGACATGTTTCTGTATTGTCTCCGTTATAGGCTTGATCTGGAGACGGAAGCACATAGATACTGACGGTTTGCAATAACAATAATGCGGGAACTGGGCGACCTGCCAGGCGGCTATCGATCCACCACGGGCCCACCTACCCAAGCTAGTTGGACCCCCGAAAATACACTCAAAGCACCCAAACTGTGTACTCGGAGCCCAGCGGAGAGCGGAGTGGTAGCTCACATACTCCTGGTCCTGCAATATTCAAGTAGGTCAGAGGGAAAATTTACAAACACTACTGCTGTGGACTTTTTTTTCCAAAATAAACCAAATTACTTTTCCGGGTCACCGGAGATGAATGCTTATCCGATAGAAACGTTCCTTGTAAATAACCTGCAATATTTTATTTATGCGAGCGGGAATAGCTGAGCTGGTAGGCAGCAGGCAGGGAGCTTGCTTAAACTTATGATCCATATTTTTTTATACTTACCTAACAACATAGGACATTTACCTATAATGTTTCACGAAGAATAGGTTAGGAGCAGGTAGGCAGCAGGCAGGGAGCTTGCTTAAACTTATGATCCATATTTTTTTATACTTACCTAACAACATAGGACATTTACCTGTAATGGTTCACGAAGTATAGGTACATATTTAAAAGCTCAATTGTACGTACTCTTAGTGACCATACGCGTAGAATGTTAACGACAAAAGTTTTCACTGGTGACATTATTTACGTTCATCATACAAAATATCGAGCGCTATAAATGATATCGAATAATATATAAACAACTTTTCAAAAAAAAGTCCAACCGACTTCAAAAAGCATAAAAATAACATAATAAAATGTGTGCTAGGTACCTGCTGTACTGTTTGAACCCGGTGCCAAGCCATGCCAATCGTTCAGCACCACGAGCCCCTCATTACCTAAGCTGGCGCGTTCGGTCGGTCGCAATCGCGGGATGGTGTGATCAATGAGTCTGATGTGGCAGGCGGACCTATAGAATACCTAGTTGGCTTGGCACCGACTTCACACAGTACTGCAGGTACCTAGCACACATTTTATTATGTTATTTTTATGCTTTTTGAAGTCGGTTGGACTTTTTTTTGAAAAGTTGTTTATTTTTCTATTTTTAGTGTTTTATGTAGAATAATTGTTGCTTTTTTATATATATTACGAGATGGCCAACAAACTTTCGGCCCACTCGGCGTTAAGTGGTTACGTCGCCCATAGACACCTGCAATATTAAGGATAAATTACTTAACATTAGAAGTGCGTTGCCATTCGGGGGATTACTTTTTGGGTTTTGTGCCCCTTTTATGTAGGCGACAGGCTGGCAACCTGTCACTATTTGGAGGCACTGCATGGTCCATACTGCCAGAGGTGGTTTTATGTGTGACAAAATGTTACAGTTTTGTACAAGTTTAACATCTAAATACTAAGTATTACGGTGCTTTGCCTTCAATCATCAGCTCACCTAACAAGCTGAAAGAATACAACTATCGCTCTTTAGGTACCTTTAATATTTAAAGAATTATCGTTCAACTTCTATCCATTAAGGAGTTTTACCTTCTATCATCAGCTCACCTGATTAACTTGAAAAAATACAACTAGCGGTCTTTACGTGCCTATAATATTTAAAGAATTATCATCCAACTCCTAACCTTTAAGGAGTTTTTCCTTCCATGATCAGCTCACCTGAATAACCTGAAAGAATACAACTATCGCTCTTTGGGTACCTTTAATATTTAAAGAATTATCATCCAACTCCTAACCATTAAGGAGTTTTTATTTCATCATCAGCTCACCTAAATCACCTGAAAGAACACGGTCTTTAGGTACTTTTAATATTTAAATAATCAAAAACCAACTCCTAACAATTAAGGAGTTTTACCATCCATCATCAGTTCATCAACATGAGATAACTACCAGACGCAATCATACTAGAATAGCTTTATAAAACATATGAATAACCCTCCCTTTCCGTTGTTTTTCGAGGGTTGCCCTCGATTTTCCTAGCTTTGCATCATTAGATCCTGACTTGGTGACAATGGGACCACCTCAGGAGTATACACTATCGAGTAAAAAAAGAATTTTGAAAATCGGTCTACAAACGACAGAGATATCGGTGAACATACATTTACCTTCCATCATCAGCTCATCAACATGAGATGGTGACTACCAGACGCAAATGCTAGTATAGTTTTAGAAAAAATATGAAAAACGTTGTACATGCCTATAAAATTTGAGGGTTGCCCTCGATTTCCCTGGCTTCTCATCAGCAGATCCTGACTTGGTGACAATGGGACCACCTCGGGAGCAAACACTATTGAATAGAAAAAGAATTTTGAAAATCGGCCCAGAAATGACGGAGATATCGGTGTACATACATAAAAAAAAAAAAAATACATACAGACGAATACAGAACCTCCTCCTGTTGGGAAGTCGGTTAAAAATATAAGAAAAATGTCACAAATTTATTATTCGTCTTTATTTTAATTTCAAATCTTTTAAACCAATAACAGGGACAAAAGATGATTGATTTTAAAGACTTAGAATACGTACTTACCTATAATTATAGCAGCGTATCCTTAGCATAAGTATCTATAAGTACCTACCGATAAAATTTAATTTTTACTAACTATTGTAAGAGAATATCGGACATTTTAAATGACTCGTACAGATAAAATAATTAATTGGAAGTGCGATAGTTGATAGCGGAGTCATAAATCATATTCATAGCTTTGTATGTCAAAATATATACAGGATTAATTGAATTTCCCACAATAATTGTTATATTTTGCTTATCAAACGGCCTCAATTAGGAAATCGTACTTACCTAAAATTCAGTTAGAATAGGTAGTTGAACTATTAAAATATTCAGTAACTTGTGCTAATAAATTAGTAAATAAAAGAACATTTAAAATTTAATATGGCGGAGTGTAATTAGAATGAAACAAACATGGTTTTTTGTAAAAACTCGTAACGCGTAACTTCTACTATGACTATACTATAACTACAAAAGCAAAAGTTTATACTTAATTAAAAATTAAACAGTAAGTATAAATTTATAATATTTAAATTTAAATTTTTTAAGCTTGTAAACTTTTTCTTACGTTGATAAATAGCCATAGTAGGTAGATATTTATTTGAAGTTACGAGTTTTCCCAATTAGCAACTTTATTTCATTCTAATCATACCTACTCCGCCATATTACACTGCCTGTTTAATTTTTTTTTACAGTTGATAAACCTGGCACGTCTGCACTTCAAATACCTATGCAACTACAGAATTGTATATTTAGGTACTTAGTACCAATAAATTATTATACCTAACTTACCTATATAGTTATACCGCACAATCATTTAATGAATTTTCTAGAATAATAACACAGATAATATAATACTGTACTAGTAGTAATAGGTAGTGATAATAATATTAGTCTTAATGCACATAAACATTTTATTATTAAAATATGTTTCCAGTAAAATATAAAAAAAATGGTAAATATAAAAGAAAACATGAATTTTAAACACTTAAACTGTCCGTACGTCCGTAGCTAATAGTTAGGTATTACATAATCAAGCTTGGGAACTATAGGTATGTTCCATTAAGATATAAACAAATGAAATTAAACAATAAAAAATGTTGAAAAACGGGAAATCCATGCGAACGAAGTCGGGGGCACAGCTAGTAATTAATAATTACACTGAGGTTATTATCTTGACTAAGTGTAAGTTCAAATGATCTCATAAAGTCACTATGTTTATTTTTGATAAAGTTTAAGTGTGAATTTTATTACTTAATTAAAACTTTGATATTTCTTAAGACAGACGCATGAACTAAAATTATTCTTTTTCAAAAACGCTCACCCATGCCTTAAGAACCCATTTATTTCAATCATTTTTAAGGCAATAAATTATTAAAACTGAAGTGCTACTTCATACTTTCGAGTTGAATTTCTTAAGATAAGTCTTACCTACAAATCGTGTACTTAAGCCAGCGGCAAAATATCCTGAGCCCTTATATAAAACCGGTGTAAGACTTTTGGTGTGTATTTACGAGGCTTTTAGAGGGGTTCGGGGATCAAGTTGTACTAGCGGGGAGAAGGGAAAGGGACTCGGGTCGACAATCAAGAGGGCTCCAGATAAAATATGTAAAGGTCACGTTAATGTTGCGTCGCGAGTCCCGAGCGATTTAAATTCTTGCGTTAAGTGTACCTTTTGTCTAAGCCATTTCAAAAACAATATTTTTATTTTAAAAAGCCGGAGGCTAGCTTAACTCTTCGAAGTGGTTTTATAAAGAACGGCACTCTATATAAATTGCATAATTATGCCATGCACATAGTGCAAAAATTTACAAGGAGAAAACTTTCACCTTTCGTCACTTTTCTATGAAAAATTGACGAAAAGTGTAAATTTTCTCTGTACCTGTATCTGTATTCTATCATTAAAAGACTCGAAAATTCGGTATATGTAATGTCGTCATTTCTGGTTTTTCTTTTTATATCTTTCTCATCATTCTAATGTTAATCTGGAATTGATCGAGTTTTTAGTAAGAAATCCCACATTGAGTAATGTAATAAATTTAAAGATCAAAATGTTGTTGTTCAATAAACTGAATGAGTTTATGAGAACATTTGAATAAACATTTTATCTATTTTATAGTAAATATATTCAAAACACAAGTGCTTACTAACTTTAGCGCGTTTACTTTTAATATTATAAGTAACTAGCTGAACCGCCACATGTTGTTGTGGTAAAAGTGCAAAAAAAAATTAAAATGGATATTAAGTAGGTATATCATTTAATCAGGCTCGTAATCCTTAACGTTTTACGGTTACATCTGTATTGAGAATTTATATGCGTTCTCGTTGCATAGTAACGGTTGTTTGTGTCACTCAACCATATTATTTTCGCTTTGTAAAAATTTCAATAAATTTTCTAATTAACAAATAATCCGCGCGCGTGAGAACTTTGAAACGCGCGCAAAGTATTAGAAAACTTTTCATTAAAAGAATTAAATAGGTAAAGTCTTTCTGAAATTATGGGGTCGTCAAGGGAAACATGGATTCATTTTATGTATACTTATAGATTGGTCAAGTTAGAACGGATGTATTTTGTACCCGTGGGCTCTTTACTGAAAGCCAGCTGCACGTTCGGTGTGCAGTCAATGTGTAGTCCTAATGTAGTTCGACAAACTGCATTTGAACTTTGATGTAAGGCTATGATGGAACTTACATATCTCTATGATATAAGTTGCTGATTAAAATAGAAAAATAGTACGTGTTCCTAATCTGTTATTTGACGATAATGTTTTTTTTACTTCCTAGCCGTGCTCGTAAATCCAAGAGAAAGAAATATTGTGAAACCGTTTTAACACTAAAAACGTTTTTACACTAAACAACTTACACGGATAATAAGTTTTAGGTAGGAGTTCTAACGTTTTATGCTTGAGATAAAACCCAAACCTAACTTATCTGTCTCAACTTTTGCTTACTAAGTAGGCTAAAATTTTGTATGTCAAAATTCTATCGTTACTAAGTTAAACTTCTGGTAGTTATGTGTCATTAGGCAATAAAAAAAACCAAACTTATTCTGTCACAGAAATAAACGGATGACAAATAACAGAATAAAAAACAATTACAGCATTTAAAAGCTACAACAGTACAAAATTATACTATTAACTTCTGTCTTCGAACCAAAGTTGTACAAGGATATTTTGAACAAGTAAAAGGCACGCAAAGGTCATTGCTTTTCATGATAAAACCTGTATTTCGGGATTCGTCGTATAAAGTGTGCCATTTGTGTCATGTTGGATTGTGTGGCGTTGAAAAATGGGCCGAGGGACGGAATGTCAAAAAAAAACTAAATACGAGAAGGAAAACCAGTAAAACTAGTGCCATTATAAGTCACTAAAGCTACTACTACCACAGAATTAAATTTGACGATGTTTTTAATACATTTTTTTATTAAACTCATATCAGAATTAAGCTATTCAAAAGACACTAAAGACGTGTTTGTTTTACCTAATAAAGCTCTTGATGCTCAGATAATGTTGTGTTAAAATAGTAATGTTATTTTTTTTTATATAAGTGCAAAAGTTTATTTCTTACTTGGATTGAAACTGTACCCTATTAGACGCTTGCAACACCAGGGTTCACAGTTCTAGAGCCTTCGTTCGTTAACTCTTTTATTCAGAAACTAAACCGCTGTGATTAGGTATAAATCATACCTAATATTCATATCCGATTTCAATTTAAACACAAAAACCCTATTCAGATATACCTAATCGTAATGTACGTATCTACATAAATCAAAAACAATAAACAAGTGACAACCAATTGCAAAGTCCATTATGACTTACCTACATTTACGTTAGCCCTACGGTCTAGGAAAATAACAAAAACTGTTCTGCGGCAGCTGAAAAACGTTGGTAAAGCATACTGGTCATTAGTCCGTCGCGATAAGGTTTTATTGGGTTGTAATTACGATTTTTCCGTCGGTGAATTTCCGTGGTGAAGTAGAATTCGCATCACCGTAGTGTTGTGTGACATGCGAACTCGCGTGTGCCGCCCGCCCTCTATACCTTACGTACCTTTACAATGTTGGTACGTAATTGATGTCTGTTTTGCTAATCGTATTCGTGACGCTGTAACGCGACCTTTAATTACTAATACGTTAGCAAAAGCCGGGTGTTTGTATATTCAGAAATGTTTATTCATTTCAGTGTACCTATATAATAGCTGTTGCTAACCGCTAGAAGAACAATAGGTATTCATCTAAATATCTGTGTTGTTTCTATATAAAAGCCTTCGAAACTTTCAATAAACTTTTATCTCTGTTTTAAGAACAAATTACAGCTTCATTCATTTATTATGTATCAATTTAAGATAAGAAAAATACTAGCAATTTTTCCCATTTTTTCTTTTTAGTTATTTCTTATTGATAACATTTAAAATTTACTTCAATTTTTGTATAAAAAAGTAGTAGATAATAAAATTTCAGCTAATTTCAATTCTACCCAAATGTTTTAATATTTTTAAATCATTTTTTTTTTAATCACGTTGCAATGAAGAATTTTGATATATCTAGTATCCATCGTAGAAACTTTACAGAGGTAAATTAATACCTACTTCAAAAACTTATTAAGAAGTGTGAGAACAATATCTTAATATAGAAAACCACACTGTGGTTTTCCTGAAGGAAAATATTTTCTGATGAAAAATTTAACGAGGAGGATGGTTTATTATTGAAGAGAGTGTGTAGATATAAAATATGGATTATTATACAATATTTTTTGCCTTATTTTAGGTTAAATGGCTCGTTTATAAAGAATTTGAAAATATAGAAGAAAAAGCTTAGGCAGACATAAGTATCAAGTTATCTTTTCATATTTACCTTGGTTTAATTAATTCATTTATCTGCCAAATTACAATCGCTTACGAAAAAGCTTACCCAAGTTCTTATAAAAATATTTCAATTCAATTTTATTTAAGGAAATAATTAATTAATTAATTACCCACTCTTCGCGGTCACAAAATATGAACCCAATTAAAAACTTGGTACCCGATTCACAAACGTTACAATACCGATATCACATCACTTATCAAAATAACAAAACACTATTAGCACTAATTAAGCCACTTAAAAAGCTTATCGATCACACACAATTATTAAATACACGCCGACACGTATGACTTGTCTCTGTAAGCCAAATGTTACAACTAAATATATTTCTGTCCAAAGTTTTGGTATTTTTATTCGAGCATTAGTAAAACTCAATGTCACCGGTCCTTTGTGCGTTTATATTGACTATAAAATGTCCCTTGCATCTTTGTAATCCTTTACTTTTTTACTAAAACTTTTTGCTCTAGTTTTTAGATTACCGCAGTTACTAAACAAAGTACCGGTCATTATGACTGCGGCGCAAACACATTTAAAAAATTGGTTCGCAAAAAATACTGCTATTGATGAGGGAACGTTGCCAAAGATTTTTTTAAGGGCCAGTAAAAAAGTTGTAACGGCTGTAGACGCATATTTCGTTTGAATTAAATAACTCTTTGTCTAAAACATAATGTTAATAATTCCTATTCAGATTAATTGGTTGATATTTACGTAGATATTATCAGCAGTCTAAATATAAGCTAATTAAAATTAATAGACTAACGTTTAATGTAGTCTTATTTAATTATTTTGGCGTAAGTCTACATTTTTATTATTTTGCTACTTATAAAATCTATAGGTAGGGTATCGGAATAGAACCTACTATGATTAGAGTACCTTGTGTATTAAGTTTTAAAGAAAATGTACTTAAAAATTTTTAGTGAGAAAAACCTATCCTGTAGATAAGACTAATAAACTTTATAAAATTAAATGGATAAATATTTTTTTATTAGAAACCAGAGCACAAAAATTGTTGCAATATGCCTACATATCGTATATTCAACTGTATTTATTTTGTCGTTTATGTTTGTAGTGAGAGACAGGCAAGAAAACCATCATGTTTTTTTTTCTTACTATCATTAATCACAATTTTTTTAGACATTTTCTTTTGGCACATTCTTACATTAGTATCAAAACTAAAATTTACTAATGACATTTACTTACGCAATGACATCATTAATCATCTAGTTAATTTACAATCATGTGTTTGATTTACTATGATATGAAAAAACCGTTATGTGTGAACTTTCGCTGTAATTTTTTTATCTCCAGCCTTTTATTTTCTCTTTTTTTCTTGCATCATAATTTATAGCATTTCAGACATTTAGTGATTTTTAACAAATAGGCATGCGTTTGTCTAGTTTCTTAGGTCTAGCTAAATGTTGTCGTGTATACCTACTACAGGCCTATCTTAAAGCAACCTAGACTTGAAAAATTCTCCTTTACTTATAACATTCAGGCAATGAGTTTCACTCATATTTCACTTATTAGCTAAATTGTTTTTGTTACCTACCTACATTAAATTATATGTGTTAAACAAAATGTTAATAAATATATTAGTTTATACTTCGTGTTATACACGAGAGAAGTTATGTGATTGATAGTGTAAACTGGTATCTAAATGAGTACTCATCAGGTAGGTACCTAGGTATAGCAGTTATTCGAAATATCAAGATATGTACTTACACTTTGATATAATGTTATTTAACTAGGTATTTTTACTAAATTTGGGTAGTTACATTTTTAATAAATTAAGTTAGCTATTTACACTCTTCTAGTAAAAAATATAATAAATATATCCTTATGATACTAAACAATAATAGGAGAGAATCTCATCATTCTGAATCACAATAGGAAATCCGTTGCCGCCTTTGTTTTACGATATCATTAACATCTAAAATTCTAAGCGATTAGTTTAATATTCAAGTCACTTGACATTAATTTATTTAATAATTCTTTAACATTTATTTCTTTTATGATAAATATCTAATGAAAAAAGTTCCATTAAATTTTCAGAAACAAGTTTAGTGACTGGCAGATAGTTACATACTTACACTTAGTTGCCATAAAAAATATTTATCAATATTTTAATCACAACAGTTAAAAATCTTTATAAGTAGGTATAAATAAGTATTTTATATGATTATAAAATTATTTCACTGTACTCTACTAATGTCTGCTAATAAAAGAAAATTATCAGTTTGGGTATGGTTATTACCCGTAAGTAGTTTAACCATTTTACAAGTCTCAAAAATAAAATTTTAAAAACATAAAAATAGAGCTTCAAGTAATTTAGTTTTTTTTAAAACATTTTCACTGTACCCATTTAAATTGTAAACTTGCAATTTAGTGATGTAGTGTTTGGTATTATTTTTCATATTCTTTTTGGAGAAATTAATGTGTAACTTTTTGTTTTATTATGAGTTTGTCAATGCAAAGAAAGCGGAGATTTATTTTTAACAAAGGCATTTAGTATAGGTAAGTGTCTACATACAAAATTGACCCTTTCAATTCGTATAAACAGATAATTAAAGCGATCTTATTTTCAAAAGCAGTTTTTTATTTAATATTTCTTGCTACTTCGTGACCTAGGTACTGACTTACGGGTAGCAATATTACCTATATGATTTATTAAAATTTAATTCAATGAATTATGATACAAATGCGTGGGAGTAAAATTTGCCGGAGTAAAATTAACGCATTTAAAATTTTAATTTGTTCATATTGATATATCTATTGACTGTTATTATGTTTTGAAGTCATTACGAAATTGTAAGCTATGGAGTTTCTTTCGCCATTTCTTCTCCATCTCAGCATAATAATAATTATTTAAGTAAAATAATTATTTCATCAAAATGGTGGTACCTATATAGGGCTTTTGACGATTTAAAAGTTCTTAGCAAAGAGCTTTTTCATTTTAATTTTCATAATAAGTAAGTAGGTAGGTACCTATACAAATCTAAATGCTAAATAACCTCGATCGCAAAAAATTAAATTTAAAACAGCTAATTTACAATAGCAATTTATTCTAAGATAAATAGCTGCTTTCCCAACGAAATGTTTATAATTAATTATCAAACAACGCAACCGAAATTAAAACCTACGTAATCTGAACGTGTCGCGCATGATGATAATATTTTTAAAAAAATCTACATTTTCTCATTATACTCCCCTCCCTCCAGCCTTCGTTTGATAGAGGACCCCTCTGCTTAAATGTGAGCGTGTGTGTGTATAAACTGTATGCGTATAAAGAACCGCGTTGTGCGAGTTCGTCAGCTTAAAAGTTCTGCTATTCGATACTAGATGGCGCTGCACGCTACGAAATTACGAAGATTCTTAGAGAATTTAATTTCAGATTATAAAATAGGAATTTTTGTTTTAAAATAATGAAGATTGATAAATAGTTTGTTAATTTTAATTGTATATTTGTTTACTTTGTGCGAAATCATTTAGTCATTGAAATTATTTTTTTTTTGAAAAATAGTTACATAAAAAATAAATCTTTATTATAAAATAATTCTTCCTTAATTTAATTCAATTAAATGAAGAAGAAAATCAACAAATTGCCGCACAGTGCTGCCATGAACTCTGCGGAAACGGTCGGAACTAATAGCTATTATTCTTTCCTTTACATTGCATAAACGACTCCACCTTTCACAAAGCTATAAAACGTAACAAAAAGCGTTAAGAGCCATTTTAGCTAGGAACGAGTATTCACTTACGACGTTTTGACTCTTAGAAGAGTTTTATGTGTTTGTGGTCGCATGATACTTGAAACGATATTATTAATTTAATCATTGGGACATGTGATCAACGATACATAAGTAGGAATCTATGTGAATACCTACATAAAACATTTTTACCTGCTACTGAGAAAAGCAGTAGAGTTAGCAAGGTTACCTACTAGGCTACTACACTAGGTAGGTAGGTAGGTAGCTACGCCAAAATTTATCTTTGCAATTTTAAGACAAATAAAAAAAGGCATTGCATATTAATATCCTTTTGTAAATTTGTTATATTTCACAAATATTAGATAAAACAAAATTAAGCAACAAGGTATTTAAATCTCTATCTTCTTCTATAAAATACAATAATGTAGCTTCGTCAAAAACTTAATTATTCGCATCTCATAATACCTACTCACATTTTTTTTTATATACTACATTGGTGGCAAACAAGCGCACCATCCACCTGATCGTAAGCGGTTACCGCAACCTATGGAGACTTGCAATACCAGGGGTATCACACGTGCGTTGCCGACCTAGCAAAAACTTTTTCACACCTTTCTTGAAGTCATCCATGTTCTTCTCACTCACTAATGATCATATTCCGACTATTCTCCGTCTTTTGTTTCTTAACTTCCAAATATTGTAGACTTACCTTCTTAAGCTTTAAGTTCGTTACATAGCTACCTAAGTCTGAAAGGATATTAATTCACTACTGATTATTTTTGTTCCGATTTCTTTCTTCTGGTTCGAACGCCCTAGAGTATACGAGTATAATCGGTGGAAAGACTCCCCCACATGGCATGTTCATCGACTAGAAATATCCCAGATAGGTTCACCATAAAGTCTTAAGAACCCACCAAGGGATTTCTTTCTCTCATTCTTGAACTCTTACTTGACAAGCTCCTTATCTAGGAATTTAAAAAAAGATCGTTTTTACAAGATACTTACCTTCAACTTAAAGTGGACCACAGTCAAATAACACTACATTTCTGTGGTGTTGTGTTTCTGTTGGTCAGTAAGGTCGCCAGAGCTCCACGGCGAGCGGCGGCGATGAGAAGGGAATTAGAGTTGGCAGAGCGCGAGCGTCTAAGATTTCGTCTAAGATGAAATCATGAAATATTTTTTATCATTACGTATTTGAGCCATTAAGGTTCTAATATAATTATAATTGCAAACGTATTATGTGTACTTAGATATTATTAAACGTCGCCACTTCCCTCGAATTCTATAGTTTTCAATCCTGCCTATCCTAAGGTTAGGTAGGTACCTACACGGAAGAGATCTTTTAGTGATAAAGTCGATGGTAAGTACACTTTTGTTTTCGTTTTCTCTACTGTTTTTTTTAATAACTGGCTGATATATATAATAAAGCTGTATTCTATTCTATGAGTCTTTCTTTATAATTTCCTTATCTCTACCTTATCTTGAATTCACACTTTTTTACTTTCTCGTATACGTAGTGTAGAGGAAGTCTTGTAATCGTTAAAATATCGACCTCGAGATTTTGATATTTAGTATGATATCTTTTGGACTTCATTTCACCTGATGATAAGTGATGATAGGGCCGAAGATGGAAGCATGCTTCACTCGGAATTTCGCAGATGATTTTTTTTTACTGGAAATTTCGCTGATCAAAACGGGGTCAGACCTACCTTATCATCTGTCGAAACCCAATAATGCTTTTAAGACGGTTGTTGTGGCGATAGATTTTGATAAGATTGAGTTGGTTAACTAGAACTTAATACAATATCTACTACCAACCAACCTATTGAGGTGCAAAATAAGTTACATGTTATGTTCCTTTGAACATCTTAACTCTACAACTGATCACAAAAAGCTGACTGAGAAAGTTTATTTATCAAAGGATCCAATCATCTACGTTTCGGCATTCTTTATGGCTGGTTTAATGGAGTCTATACAATTGAAATATGGAAAAGAACGCACTATTGATAAAATTTAAATATGTTATTGGAAAACTCTATTGGAAATTAATACATTTATAAATTTCCAATTATAAAGTTCTACATTAGTACTAGGCGCAATCCATAGGCAAAATTGAAGCTCTGAACCAAAGAAAACATATGCAATAAGTAACACCCATAATATAGTTATGGGTGTTACTTATTGCATATGTTACTGCCACTATCAATGAAGTCTTTTGACTTTAGTGATACTGACAATAGAAAAGCATAACTGCTGAGGTAAGTATGTAGAGATGGTAAAAAGTACCAATATTTTGGCACCATAATTATTAAGTCAGTTTACAGATGACTTAGCATTAGTACTGCCCTATGTACCTATTTATAAGTACTTTAATGTATTACGCTAAACAAATAGTATTATATACTTATATAATATTTCCACGCTCACACCAATTATCTAGCCCAATGTAAAATTTTCATTAACAACATGTGTTATGGATACTAAATAACGGACATTTTTAATAAACATAATAACTTTATATATTTTTAAAATAAACTCAAATAAATACTTATGGGTACTATAAACAACCATGACTCGCAAACAAATATTTGCCGCTATCAGGATTCGAACATGGATCGCTTGATGTAGGTATAGGTAGCTTTACTGACCACTCCAACAGGATGGCGTCGTAGTGGAGTGGTCAGTATTTTAAAACAAAAATTTTATTTAAAAATTCAAATGTAGTTTTTCTAATAAAATCACCTAGCTATCTGATGCCAGCAGAGTAGAATAGCACCACCCCATGTGCCCCATTGGGTGTCGTAGAAGGCGACTAATGGATCAACAAAGGGGCATTGATCACCTTAAACTCCGTCCACCAATCAACATTGGGCCAGCGTGGACTATTGTCTAAACCTCATTCGATGTGACAAGGAGAAGCCTTGTGTCCCAGCAGTGAGTCGAATTACAAAGGTTGTTATGATAAATATTAAGAATAATAAAAAATATCAAGATAAAAGGTGTCATTACAAACAACTGCGAGCTAAATATCTCTTGATTTTTTTACCATAATAATATGATTTTCATTAGTTTCCCAGTAATACGTTTTAGATGCTAATATTATCCAATTATATAATAATTTATATAAACACTGCCTTATACCCGCGACTTCGTCCGCGTAGAATAGTTACTTCGGGCAGCATTTAAATGTTCTTATTATTTCTTCTAACCAAAGGCCATATATCTACAATATTTCATGGATTTTACTTTAAAAATGACGGATTTCCATACAAACTTTCAACCCCTATTTTACCCCCTTACGGATTGAATTTCCAAAAATCTTAATATAAATCTTTTTTAATTTGTAACTGATTTAAAGTAAAATCCATAAAAATTGATACATGGCAATTTTTATGAATTTTACTTTAAAAATGACGGATTTCCATACTAACTTTTCACCCCCTTTTCACCCCCTTAGAGGGTGAATGTCCAAAAACCTTTCTTAGTCCAAGGGTGCGGGCCTCATAAGGAACCTACGTACCAAATTTGCAATCTCCAGACCCAGCGGTTTGGGCTGTGCGTTGATATGTCAGTCAGTCAGTATTATTTTTATATATAGATATAGAAAGATACAGACTAGTGTTATTGTAAGGGTTAAGGTTGCCTTTTTTCACTGTGTAGGTATACCTTCCTACCTAGAATTTTAACATAGAAAGAGTAAATTTATGTAATAACTAGCTTTTTCCCGCGACTTTGTCTGCATGGAATAGTTACTTTGGGTAGCATTTTTATATTTTTAGGGTAAGTACTTATTTTGCAAATAATACACATACAAACTCCTGTAGATTACTGTAAATAGCTTATTTTAATAACTTTTTATAAACTAAGTTAAGGTATTGTTTTTCCATCCTTTGCTAACTTTCATACGACCTTTCATTCTTTTCTTCTTTCATATTTCATGCCCACATGGGTGGTTAATTTTTTTTAAAACATTACATCTTTTTTTACTTTTTATCACGTGCTTAAATACAAAATGTCATGGTTTTATCTTCAATAGTGAGGAATCCTATACAAAATTTTATACCTTATTTCAACCCCTTCATGCCCTATTTACAAAAACATTTAACTTAAGTATATTCTACTACTTCTAGTCTATTTTTTATAACAAATTTCATCAAAATGGGTTCGGGTGTTAGGCCTGAAAGCGTGACTTTGATTGGATTTCTTTACGACCTTTTATACCCTATCTATTCCAGCCCCCTAGCCCCACACGGATCTTAATTCTAATAGTTTATCTATACTATAATAGTTTATGGATCTTAATTCAAACTCTTTATTAACTTATTATCAAGTGTCTAAATACAATAGTTTTATCTTCAATATTAAGGAATCGCATACAATTTTTGTACCTTATTTTTATTTCTACCCATTTATGTCCTCTTTTATAACAAAAGTTATATCCTGTCTCAAGGGATAGTTAATTTTTGTGCCAAATTTCATCAAAATCAGTTCAAGTGTTAAGGGCAAAAGCGTGACTTTGCTTGGACTTCCTTAGGTACTTGCATCCCCTATTTCATCCCCACATAGATTCAAAACTTCGCAAGTTTTTTTTTCAAATAGCTATCAAGAGGTCAAAAATCTTAACCGTTTTTAATTGGGCCTTTAATAAAATACTATTTCTTTTCAAATCAGACATACCTATTTCTTTAAATAGTAAGGCAAATGTTTGGCTTTATCGTGTGTTGCGTCCATAACTTTTAAATCAAAATTACTTACCTACTCGATAAGTTCTTAAGTAATTGTTTTTGGTCATGATAGAAAATATAACCGCACCCCTGCAATAACTTTACGGAAACATAGAAAGTAACGAAACACGAATAATGAAAGTAAAAGCTAGTGTAATTCTGTGTTATACTGAACATGATTTTATGTTACAGAAAGTGCTCTATTGGAGGTATCAACATAATTGGTGGAGTGGTCAGTATAGCTGCCTACACATCAAGCAGTCCGCATCACGAGTATTTGTTGACGAGTCATGGTTGTTTATATATTTATTTAAGTTTATTTATAAAAATATCTAAAAATATTATGTATATTCAAAATGACCGTTATCTAGTATCCATAACACAAGTTCTTATTGATACTTACTTAGGATTAGAATATTGGTGTGAGCGTCGAAAAAATAAAAAAAATGTACGTCAAATCTGCTTGCAAAGCGAGAGTTTACGATACGTCTAGGAAGTTTCCAAGTGCCTTTTTTAACAATAAATTACAATTTTCAGAAGATAGAAAACGTTTGTGAGCTGCACTGACGAACTGTGAGGACTCCAGCTTCTCTGTAGCTTGCTGCCATTTAGGATATCTAAAAGTATTTTTAAACATAATTTTAAGTAACTGTTAGCATACGTGGACTTTAAAATTGACATATTCATCGTTCATGATCCACAAATATTTAATGACTTTTGTGCGGTTAATTGATAACTTGATCTGGAGTTGCTATTATTAGCTATGATTAAAGAACATTATGTTGAAGAACCTTCAATGAACATCATCAAGTCCCGCCTGAGGCAAGTCGATTTTTTTCAGTGCATTTTTCTAGTATTAATATTTACGCGTTTGTAAACGCAAAAATAAAATTATTCCATCATCAGGTCTTTTATAGTTGATAAGAAGAATAGTTCTAGTCTGATCGATTTAAACTTTTTTACGCTGTAAGTATCTTGAATACTATTCCTACTGCAGCGATGGCCACCCGAAACCTATAGTAGGTATATCTACTCAAATAAGATTTTTTTTTTTGTTATTTGAAATGAAATGAAAATCGTCAAAACCCTACCACCATTTCGGGACGAAATAATTATTATTATGCTGAGATGGAGAAGAAATAGCGAAAGAAACTCCACAGCTTACAATTTGGTAATGATTTCAAAACATCATTACAGGTCAATAGACAATAACAATATAATTAAAATTACAGTTTTACATGCGTAAATTTTGGGCAGTTATTACTCCCACGCATTTGGTTCATTTATAATAATAATTTATGTTGCAAAAGCTTGTCTATATAATTCAATTAATCACATTAATGATAATTTAACTCTTGATACCCACCACCATTTTGTGTTAATGTTAGATATATTCCTTTCAATTTAGGTGCTAAGCATACATTTATGATCCTCTGGTTAATAAATATACCTATGTGTGGCATACCAAAAAATAAATCCAATACTTATTACATTAGTTATTTACACAACATCATAACACAAACAAAATTATCCTATTAATTGCATGTGTCATACAATTATCTATCTAAGAATCAACAAATACATTTGTCTACATTTACATCAAATAAAAATCAAATCAAATATCTTTATTGCGTATCACATAACATTCACAAGGGTCTTATACATAGGCTGTAGTTCCTGTTCCAAATAAAAAGTTCAAGAAAACATGAGATGACCAGGTCTCATTGGCGGCACCTGTTCAAAACTTTAATATGTACCGTACATATACGTCTTTTATAAAAAATTTCATGGACGTGTAGGAATATGTGTGTAGATATCGTAGTTGACTGAACAAAAGAACTTGTTTAAATAAAACGTAGGTCCTATATTTTATAAAAATCATAATCTCAGGGCTTATTATTCACTAATCTGCTCAGAAACTAGAAAAAAAATTGGATAACATTTTTTTTTAACTAACTCAATTCAATGTGTCCACTTTTATTGATGTCTTCTTTTTCATATAATGCTATAAACAGAAGACAGTATGCGGTGTAGGTCGTATATTGGTAATCGATAGGATCTTGAAAGCTGCTCGACCAACTTTCTCCCAGAAAATGTTATAACAGGTAACTGTTTTTTGTCTGAAATGTCTTAAACGAAAGTTTTGAACTAAAAATAATTACTGTGTACATTTTTGGACAATAATATAAAAGTAGCGGAAAAATATGAGAAAAAGTGTTGGTCAGAAGTTTTGCCTTTGGACTCCAACCCTGCAGGGACTCTAGAAAGGATGACATTGAGATATTCTCCTGGAAGATACTTATCAACTAGAAACCTTTTACGGCTAGTTGTGCATACGGAAAACTTACCAAGTTTCTTGGGTTAGAAAATCCACTTCTAATTACTGGTTAGAAAATCCAGCGAGTCTCTCGTCTTCATATACAAATCTGTAGTAATGCTGTAGAGAACATCTGTAGCCAATATTACCTAGGGCCTACCTATACCTATTAACCAACAAATTAGGAAATATTAAAATAAAGCAAATTGAACACTATGTAGAGAAAATACCTATAGTCAATGAAAAATAATGTATTGGTATGTTCGTATTAAAGTAAAATCAAAAAACTCTTTTTAGGTGAACTAGAAAAAGTAATTTAAAATCGTCAAACTATTTTTTACCATTCACAGCTTATGAGGCAGCGTGGAGCCAATACAGTAGCACAAGAGACTCCTCAGAAAAAAACGAGAACATTTTATAATTTCATTACAGTATGTTTATTATCTTTATCCTACTAATATTATATACATCGTATAGAAATGTCTAGATGTGTGTTTGTAACTCTTTCACGCGAAAACTACTCAATGAATTTAAATGTAACCTTACAGTATATATCTCATACATCATAATAACATACAGGGTGTAAAAGACATGAGCAGTCAAACGAAAACCATGTATTCTGCTCACCGTCATAACATTTTTCTTCCTTTAGACTATACCTGGGAAATTGATAGTTACGATTTTATTGAAGGTCAAAGTCATAATTTTTTTTTTTCATTTTTTTATGAAAACGTATTTTATACGTTATTTCTTAATTATTGTCCAAAGAAACATTATAATTTTTTTTAGTATTTCATAACAAAAAATGGCTTCAAAACGTTAGCGTTCAATGTAGCTCACTCGATGCGCACGGACACTAACGAACGGGGCCGCCCGCCGCCGTCAAGAAAATTATCGCGGTTTTGCGAGTTTCGTGCGAGTTGAGCCCTTTACATTGCGCGGTACAATTTGCAATTTTTTGTAACACCAAAAAATAAAAATCATTTCCCAGCAATATTTTTTTTGAAATATGTCTTATTTTGATGTATAGAATACGTGGTTTTCGTTTGACTGCTCATGTCTTTTACACCCAGTATAAGGTATTATTTATACTGATTCTTCGCAGACGAATTCGCGGGTGGAAGCTAGTAATAAATATATTTGGGACGCCTTTATTGTTCCATTACTCATTTATTTGAAATTTTACAAAGGAAGAAAAAAAATTTTTTTAATGATATTTGATTAGCAGACGAGCATATCGCCTGCCTGGTGGTAAGTCACCGTAGCTTATAGACGTGACACTCACTTTAGTTCACTTCCCTACCCAGTTCACTAGCAATCTTACTCACCAACAGGAACACAACACCACAAAAATGTACTGTAATTTCACGCTGCTCTTCTGTAAGGAGGAGGTACTACCCCAGCTGGGGCGCTCCAAATCAGAGCGGGAAGCCTACTGTGCACTCGACTATAATCTATTAACCAGAAATTAGATTTCTGATGATTAGTTTTCTGAAAATTTACAGACTGGTTTTATTGGTTTTGCTTTTCTGTTGGATAAAGTCATTCTATTTAAACTGAAAAACAATTTTAGTTGTCGTTAATTGTCATTAAACGTAAGTAGTAAGTCATGTACTTTACTACTTCACTAAATATCTTTCAATGATATCAGCAGAGTTTGGAATTTTTCAACAATTTGCGATCCTAAATGTTCCAAACCAATATCAATTAATGTGTTCGAAATCATTTCTTTACATATTTATTAGAATAAATTTTAAGAAGACTCGTTTATTTTCACATAAACCGTGCCTTAAAATAATATATAGTAGCTTATTAACATAATGATTAAGCAAAACATCGATTGATATATTTTTAATTAAGCTGTTAAATGGAAAAGCTTTTTAGAACAACTTGAATGGCAAGGTCATGTCTCTTAATAAGTAATCATTTTAATTCATAAGTCCAAAATAGTTTTTATTGATAAACCCATTCATAAGTGGCGAGTAGTTAAGAAGCAATAATTCTGTCATTGATAATAAAAAAGTAGTTTGATTCATACACAAAAAAGAAATAAAAATACTGTATTTGATGAAAATGAAAAGTTCTTTATTTAAATGGACTTTGCTAAGTACTTTGATGAAGCTGGTACCTATCTTGATAGGTAGCCTAAAAACTATCAAAGAATATTTCATATAAAGGGATAGTTTCCTATTACTTATGCTACAAAAAGATTTCGCAAATTAAAACCTTGTTTACATCTATAAACATTATGTAGGTAGTACCTACTTCCAAAATGAACAATCTAATAATCTGAATCACGGGCACTTATTTCTCCCGTAATCTATTATGTTGAATAAGGTTTATACGTTAATTTCTTTGAAAAAAAGTGAATTTTTAAATCAAACAAGACTTCCTCTATACTACGTATACGATTAAGTAAAAAGCAGTTATTTTGGTTATTGGTTATTCTGGATGAAATAAGGAAAATGGCAAAGAAATAGATTTTTGAAAGCGAGGAACTCTGACTACTATATGTAGATAAGTTTATGATTAGGTACTTAGAAGAAAAGATTGAAAAGGGGAGATTTTATATTTGGACCCTGTATTTACGTGAGATGAAAAGTTTAATAATGATAAGTAGGTACATATAGAGAGATGAGTGAAAGTTGGGAACATGGTGAATAGGGCTTCGCTCGTTTTTGTGAACAAACTCAAATTAAGGGTGTCTAAAAGGCTCGATTGGTTGTACGGTGGTATTATGCCGGTCCTAACACTGAAGTAGGTATAATATATAGATATGTAATATATGCGGTTTAAGAATAAATGCTGTAGAAATTATTAGCTTTAAGGAACATAACTGGGGTAAAACTTGGTGACAAATTGTACAGTGACGTGTTTGTACAGTGTCGTGATAAAAAAAATGTGGTTGAAGACGACATCTTGACAAGAACCGCGAAAGTGATTTTCAAATGGGATCTGTCACTGGCGTTTAATAACCAAGACTGATAGGTACTAGATATATAGGCATCCTTAACGTGTAGGCCTGTTTCTAATATATTTCAAACCTTAGAAAGCACTTGGCAAAGATGATCAAGTAGAAAATTAGGGTTGGCAAAGTTCACAATCCGATAAGTGTAAGTACCTGCTTTAATAAAAAGCTTTTAAAAATTAAAAATATAAATACTACTGACAATATGTAGAAAACACAGTAATCTAAATAGTGTACAACACCTAGATACTATATTTTATATAGGTATTTATGTCTATTTCACGCTCACTAATTCTAGAAATTCTATTAGAAATTAAGTTGTAATTTACACGCTGTGTCTTTGATGGGATATAGGTACCTAAGACATTTTTATACCATAGGTCCTGATAGCAAGCAGTTATCTTTGCCTATAGATTTTTAATCCGAAGATCCACAACACCCTTACTCCTACTACTTAGCAGGGTAGGCCTGCTTCCAATTTTATTTTGAGTCGGTGCAGTGGATCATCATCATCATTTCAGCCGAGAGATGACCACTGTTGGACATAGGCCTCCCCCAAAGATCTCCAAACCGGTCGGTCGGACCTTTACCAGATCGTCAATCCACCTTGTGGGGGGCCTACCAACGCAGTGGGTACTATAACTTGCTATCGCATAGTGCTACAGGTTTCTGCATTAGATTTTTACTGCCTTCTGAAGAAAATACACAACACTGCACAAATAAACGTTATTGATTGAGTTTTTAGTAAGAACGGTAAGTAGGTAGATACTACATTGTAATTTCACGATGTGCCCGAGCCGAGGTCCGAGCCTTTCGAGGCACCCTCGGGCATGTCGCTCCCTACCGACACGGACGCCCTAGGGCCGCTAGGTGGTCGAGCGACTCCCCACGGGGGAGATAATCCCCTAGGAACGTTCGACCTACAGGCTTGAGGACCCCTAAGGTCTTCGCCTTCTTAAAAACCCGGTGATGCAGAAAATGTCATCAGAGACAATCTGCAATAGCTTTAAAAAAAAAACAATGTAAATTGACTCTTTATAAGCGACCATTTAATCCCTTTTCCTCTTTTACGTTTGCGCTCCCACTTCCCTAGGTCAGCGTTACAATTTAGTTTGTCATGACCTATCTCACTAAAAATTGACTAACGTTGATATACCTACCCGGATAGTAAATAATATACTTATAGAATAAACCATAAAAGATAACGGATTAACCTACCAACGTAATGAGGGAGATAATATTCTTTTTTTATAAATAATCGTAAACAAAAAAATACATAATAAACTTTTCCTTGTTCGCCAGATAACCATTTGTCCCTACATGGATCCATAACTAGTCGTCTTAGTGCGCGTCTAGCCGTTATTGTGTATTCCACCAATACATTATAGTACTTAGGTAGGTACCCTACCTACCATTACCAATTTATTAATGTAGGAAAATGGAAATATTTTTGTCATTAATATGCCCATTACAACGTAAAAATTTCAGATAATGTCAAAGGAAATAAATAATTTCTTAAGTGTATCTATATGTACTATCTACATATAACAATAAAATATCAATATATATTTAAATAAACCAATTTTTGTGTTAATTTGCCATTCTTAAAAGTTTCATGTCATTTTTAAACAAAACAATTTAATTTATTTGACATTAAGATTGACCTACCAAATTGTATTAAATCCATTTACAACAAACCCGCTTACATAAATTATCATTATGAATTAAATAATACACACCCAATTAAAGTTTGAACATATTCCGTAAATATTTTGTTATTAGACAATTTATAGATATGTAAGGAATTCACCGTGAATAAAATAAACATTCAAAGCTCCCTAGATCAATAACTGAACTAACTGAGCCGTAGTCATCATTCGTACTTGGTACAATACAGTTCGTAGCAAAGCTCCGCCTATTTCATAATGGAGATACATCTACCGGCATCTGATACAACATGTGACAACTAACAGACATCTGTTTATCTCCCGGCGAACGAGATATCTACATATAGCGCGACACGCACCGAACAAAGATAAAGACTAAGGTGTGAGAGAGACAACTATATTTCAAGGTGCACTCCGCACTCGCAAGGTAACATCTTTAGTACAAACTAAAACGAATTCATTTGCATTGCAGTTGCAACCTTATCTCTGCGGTAGAGGGTTGGAATTGCAATGCACCAGTGCGTTTGAGTTGTCATTTCATGGTGGCTAGTACGAAAGGGTAGGAAATACGCTAGTTGAGTGTACTTGAAAGAGATGGAAAATATGAAGAATCAAAAGCTGCATCATGGCTGTTTCTCTTAAAATCTAAAAGTTTCTAGTTTATTTAAGAGATGGCGCTAGTAAGTGCATCATAGGAAAATTGGCGGTCTTATGTAAATTAAAATAATTTATATTAAATATTTATCTGTTAAAAATGTTGCCTTTTCGGATTGGACCTAAATTAAAGCTCTTATAAGGCAGGTGTTCGGATAAAATTTAAGAAATTATTCATAGAATGAGTTGATTGTAATGTTTATTTATAACAATGAATACCTAACATTTTTACATAAATGAACAATAAATTAAAGCAAATCAATATCGATTTCAAAATAAGCTAAAGCATGTAAATGTTTGTAAATTAACCATTCATAAGCCATTTAAATAGAGCCTTTTAAATCGTAAACCTTCAACATTCTCATGTTAATCAATATCTAGAGCACGATTTCTCAACGATATTTTGTAACAGTTCTGGTAAGCGTCATAATTTTCGATATTTTCACTGAAAAATCTTCGAATTTCCCACGAAATTTTTGGTTTCTTCGCCACAATTCACAGCTCTACATTTAATTTTAAAGTCAGAAAAAAGATTTATACAGTTTAAAAGACGCTCCGAATGTTTTTGTTAATTTTGGTCTTATGTTAAAGGAATAAAGATAGTTTTTCGTAACGATTCCGTAGTCACGTGAAGTTTAAAGTCAAATGCAGTACTCACGTTTGTTTACGCTGGTGCCGGCAGCGGGCGGCGGCGCGCGACCACGCGTGCTCGCGTCATAACCACGCGAAAAACACAGCAAAAACACTAAGTTCCACTGAAAAACACCGTAATATTTCGGTAAAAGTGCGGAGCGAGCCGAGATGTGTCGTCCGTGGCCGCGTTCGCATCTAAACGGCCCGAGTTTTATGTTAGATTACAGACGTAACTTTTATAGATCCTCGGTGCTATATAACGCGGTGGGTTCGTTTTTGGGAAAGACACCCTTATTGCTCCTGTTTAAGAGGCAAAATGGCGTGTGGGTTTCGTTGCACGGGTGTCATTAAATGTCGCGCGCCGAGGGGAGGGCGGGCGGAGGTGTGTGGGTAAAGTTTTGGGTATTGATTGAATATGAGCTGGATTAGTGACTAATGATCAACAATTGGGTGTTGAGCCTTAATTGGTTTGTTGGCAGCGGGTCGCTTATTGGCTTAAGGAGACGCTCTAACTTAGTAAATAAAGGTGTGTCTTGAAACATTTCTCATGGATGGCCAAAAAGTGCAATCTACTATTTTTTTATTTGATTTAACCTTTGTAGTCACACAGATAAGTGATTGGAATATTTTTTAATAAAGATTTTTATTCTATTAGTTTCGGTATAGGATACTGAATATTTACTAAAATATAATAAAATTTAAGTAGATAACCAAACATAATACCTATTTACAATTCATCTCTACCAAGGTAAGTTCTCATGAAAAGATAAACTAAGATAAATTACATACCTAGGTATGACTTATGTGACAAGCTTTGGTTTTGATTACGATTGATTTATTGATAAAAACCTTATATAGCAGCAGATATTTAAGCATGAAAATAATAAGCGAAGAAAATAAAATCAAATAAAGTCTGAAATCCTTAAAAATAACTTCATATTGATTTTAAATAAAACATTATGAAAAAATTTTCCCTAATCGTAAAACGTCATTATATTTTACTATCCCCACAAAGTATTTTACCGATTATATACCTACCTATAATAGCTACGCTATATAGTCATTCAACCAAATCACAGTGCTCTAAAACTCTACAATAAGCGGTCTTTTAATAGAGTCAGCTCACGAGAGCTCGCCCGATTAACTTCGATAAGATAAGACAATCGAATCGGTAGGGTTCAGGACGAGTTTGGAATTTTTACGATTCGGTATTAGTACAGCGATGCTTTCGAGTTCTCGGATTTTGTAGTTAAACGTTAAGCTGTGGCAGTAACCTGAATGTTATTAAACGTAAAACTAGTTTTGCGTTTTAAAAAACGAGTTTCTTGCAGCTTACCCGAACATAATATTGTGTAGGTTGGTAGGCACGATTGAATTACGTAGTGGTAACTTTTTTAACATTCATATCTATTGCAGTAGAAAAATCTGTAATGAACTCGTGGTGGAATGGTCAGTAGCACTGCCTACACATCGGGAGGCGCAAATTCGAATCCTGGTAGTGGCAAATGTTTTGAGATGAGCACGAACATTTTTTCACGCGTCATGGTTGTTTAAAGCTACCTTTATTATTGTTATAGGTACATATTATCTACCTATGTGGTTCATAGATAGAACGTGAGTAGATATTAATAAGTAACTATTCCTACAAAGTAGCACAAAATAAATACACTAAATTTCGTAGTATACAAATAACATAATAATCTTTTGTAAGATATACAAGAATTACCTACATGCGCTGTCAAGCCTAACCTCAGTCCTCTATCCGGTGCTGGTTTAAAAACTTTACAAAGATTATGATTACCACTAAAAAGTTATTTTTATTTTAACAATCTGAAAGTCACTTCAACAGGTTCTAAGATCTAGCTCTTAATCTTTCAATTTCTACCTCTATTACAGATGGCACGCATGATTATTATAGTTTCAATTAAATCTAACCTACGTTCCTTTGATCAGTATAGCTTTGGTGACGTCTTGCCAAAGCTGTAGCGATCCAAAGAAGAAATAATAAATTAGATATTGATTATCTTCAGTTATTGCCGTGTAGATAGAGCAATTGAGGGTCACTGCTAGCAGCATGCGTGATACCTCGGTGTAAAAATACTATGTGAACTCTGTAATCAGGCAAGATACCTGTACCTACATTAATTTGTATGCATTGTAAATAATGCATACAAAGACTTAATAATAATAGATAATGAAGACTTTTTAAATTTACACACCCCATAGATACAAATAATAAATCCTATAGTTATTTAATCATATAGTTAAATTAATAGGGAATGTACTCGTGTTATATGTATTTTTAATATAACTGATGTATGTATATATTTTATTTATTTTGTATTTAATATATTATTTAGGGTATATATTTATTGCACGGTACATCAATTACTTCCCTTACTTATAATACCTACCATGACTTTCCTGTCCAAGCAAAGGTTGTCTAGACCGCCCATTGTACATTTAATTATTGTTTCGGGTGTTTTATTTTATGTATGCTCCTGACATTGATGATATTCTATCTATCTATACAGTTAAATCCTTATTATATTATATTTTATTTTGGTACCTTCCAATCGACATTCTCACACTTTCTCATTAACGTATCGATTCCATAGGCTTTATACTCCAACCAGACATTCACAGAAACTTTTAACTCTTAGATAGGTATTATATTAAGATACAGTAAAAAACTGACCGTGAACTAATTTACCCAATAAAATGCAGTTCACAAAGAAAACTTTAGCCATTCATATTTACAAATATTATAAAGCTGAATCAATACAAAAAAGTTGTTTAAAAAAACGATACAACCTTTTTTGGTGATATAATTTATTCGTCCTTACCTACGCTATCCGCGAAATAAATTCCTCCATTTGTTCGAACACACACGTCTTTATATAGAGCTCAATACTTCGGGCTCTACCTGTCTACGGACGCTGAATAACAATCGCCTCTAAAGGGGAAATTCTTAGGTATCAGATATGTTCTACCTGCTTTAAAGGTGTGATTTCGACACGTTGTATGTGTGAGACTGGACAAAATATAACAAAAAAGTTTGTGATCACATCAAATTATTAAACGACCATATTTATAAAACATAGCTGTGTCCCTATGAGTATTATACTTACAACACGAAGAAGCATCAAAACTTAGGCGATAAAAAAACTTAAACGTTATATACGAGAATTTTAATTAAAATGCCAAAATAGAGTATCACCATTAAACTTATTTAGATACAAAAAACTGGCCACTAAGCTCATCATTACGTTAATGAAGGAAGACAGAAAAAACGTGCGGCCAAGATTAAAATTCAACCCTTGCGATGCTGCAGGAAATTCGGTGGCGCAAAAAGACAGTCGTTAAGTGGTCTTAAGTCTGAACCCTGGAGGAACAAAGGCAGACGGGCAGAGGGGGCGGCGAGGGGTTTACGATCAGTCGCCTGGAATGCTCATGCGCGGTGCAGTTAGGTGCTCACGTCTGAATTTGCATCGGGTTATCGACTGGTCCGGTTCCGGGTATCTATGTTTCATTAGTGGGAGGAGGTAGTTTTGTCCGCACATTGAAACTGTTTTGTTGGCGAATAGGAGTTTTAACATCGAGCTTTGTTTGAGCTTTCGTTTTAACGGAACAAGACATTGCCTAATTTTTAATTATCACTAGTCGTAGTAGATCAGTCAAATTACATTAAAATGTGATATGACTTAAAAAAAATTAAGAGCAAACTAATGAGTGTATCTATTTCGTTAAATTTAAATGCAAACTGATTTGATTAAGATTAGATAAACTCCAAATTTCTGTACAATTTAAATATGCACACCCACACTATAGATATATACGCCTACATCTCCATGTGCGGAAAAGCAATTGCACTAATTTTGGCAAATTTACAGTAGCTACATATTTATCTCGTTTAATATCCCTTTTACGAAAGCGGCGGGCTATCAATGTGTCACTATTTCGGGACAACACAGGGCCCATACAGCCAGATATGGCTTTATGTCCAGCCAAAGCTAAAACTCTGTATAACCCTTATAGTAGGTAGGTACTCGTAGGTTTGTATTGGATAATGTGAAACTCATCAACAGCTGAATCTTTAACAATTTAAATTACTAAAAAAAAATTAAAAATAAATGCTGGCTACTAACTTTAACTACTCAAAACATACATACATATGATCACGCTGGTAGTCCCAAGAGTAGTTGAGCAGAGTTTAAGTAATATTTCTTTACATATAAAGCCACATCTGGCAGTATCAGCCATGCAATGCCTCCAAATAATGACATGGTGCCAGCCTGTCGCCTACATAAAAGGAATACCTACAAAGCCCAAAAATAACAATCCTTCAGTAAAGAAACAAACAAAAACCAACAAATAGGACAGATTACACTCTAAGGCACGTATTATAGAAGGAGTCTCAAGAATGAACGCCAACTTGAGCGTCGTACGTCTCTATCACTTTGTGCTTGATAGAAAGTGACAAACGATTCTTCTTCTTTAATTAATGGCGTTCGCGTTATTTATCGCATTTCGCCAATGTCAAGTGAAAATGTAATTTTAAAGTAACAGACAATTGTACGGTAGATTGAGGTTAAAAATGGAGTCTCTCAACACGTGTTTTTACAACAAGAACTCGGGAGAAAACTCGACATACGATTCATAAGACATGATTGATTCCTGAGTGTCATTCTGTAATACGGGCCTAAGTCATGTCACAGTCTAGTATATTCTAAAACACACCTACATATACACGTACCTCTATTAATCATCTCAACTACGCTCAACCCTTTACTGCTGTTGAATCATAGTAGACTGTGTACTAAACTCTGCGTCCAGTTGGCTAATCAACCAGTCACCTACATTTTAAGTGTCTGATTTATGCAAAAGACTCGTCGTTGTTCTAGACAGGCTCGCGTTGGAATATTAAATGAGTAAGCCTTGGATGTAATATTGAGTTACGGCCTATTTCTGTGCATAGGTTATGGTACTAATATTGTAGAACGTAGCTCTCTGTGCCTGTTGGTTTACAATAGCTGCAAGGCCTTTTTGAAATGGTTTTATTGAAATTCAAGAAAAATTTACTGTCGTGTTTTGACGGACCGTTCCGGTCATTTCTTTATTTAGAACACTTAGAATAAATATGCCGTTGTGTAGATGTTAAAGACAAGAATCCTCTATTTTGCTTGATATCCGACGTAAGTAAAATTTCATTTTTTTTTTCATGTAAAATATCTATAATAAATAGATGAGCTTCTTAACTATCAAAGATAGAGAAATAAAATTAAGTATTTTATAGAAACTACACTACATCAAAGATTTTTGTCTTTGAATTATAAACATGCATACCTACATAAAGTCTCACCTATTTTTTAAAGGAGTAGGCAGATTTACTTGTCCCCACTTGCTTTGATAATCATTTAATGACGTGAAATACCAACGTCAGTTCTGCCAATGAATAATAACAACTAACAAGAGCGTTTATAGACAGGAGTCAAGTAGCTTAGTCAGTAAATATAATAAATTAATAAACTTTATCATATATTTCACACTTACACCAATTGATACTGGAAAGTTACGACGCGATTCAATTGTGTGACACTCCCTCAATTAACTGTAAAGTGTTAAAGTTAAACGAAGTAATGGAGACAACTAAATTTAAGAAATGTTTTTTAAAGAAGGACCAGGCAAAGTAATACTAATAAATTATAATCAAAGCCTATTAAGAATAGAGGAATTAGTAGTAATAAAACTAATCCCTTTATTGCTTATTTAAATCACCTATAAATCATGTCAATCAGTCATTCTTGAAAAATTTTCTTTAACTCTTCAAAATGCTACTTTAAATTGATATAGCCTTTACTATACATATGGAATGGAAGTACATATTAGGCACTTGCATTATAAAGCTTAGTTTTTAACTTATTTGCAACTTCATTTTATTTCATTTGAATTGTTTGTAAAGTGTAAAAATGTTTTTATATGTCCGTTCAATACAATAAAATCATTCCAACTAACCTTTGTATTTTTGCAATTTTAACACAAACGTATAATCACGATTATAACCCCAAAAGGGGTTTAGTAGAGCTTTATGAAACATTCGGTTACACACAAAGCCACATCTATGGTATGGGCCCATACAGTGCCCCCCAAAATATTGGCAGGTTTCCAACCTATACGAAAAGGGGAATCAAACTTAAAGCAACTAAACCTTCAATGAACCGACAACCCCATATTCACTCTAAATTACTAAATAGTCCGGGTATAAATACAAAAAGCTAATGCATAAGCAAAGTGAATGTATTGGCAAAATTAATACATAATATGTCAAATTAATGGTAGGTAATCCTCAGGAACACAGTACTTACTAGATATAGGTATGTAAATTTTATTTAACTTTTTCAATGTTACTATTTTTCTGTTTACCTTAACGTCTAGTCTAATATATTCGTATTTTTTATGTGTCACTATATTTTCCTATATGTGCTCTTAGAAAATTTTACTAAAAGGACAACATATTTTGTCGTCAACATATATATCGTATAATCGACGCTAAGTCATACCAACATAAATTCTATGCATTCAACTAAGTAAAGTCATGTGAAACGATATCGAGTCAGACATGTTTTCCGAGAAATTATACAGTTCAAAAACGAGCAAGAGTCGAGTTTACACGGCTCTACCGATAGGTGTGGAGACGGTACAGTTGTGAAGAGAAACACTTTTTTTAAATTGAATTTAAGCATTATTTGAATTTTAAAGCGGTGTTATGACATAATTGCAAAATATTTGATAAAATTATATTACTTACTATTCACATCGGCGTTTTTGAAATACTATTATCAAAGCATCTACTTATATTATGAGTTTCACTTACCGCCACAACCTACAATGCATCATGAAATGCAATGGTTTATACTGATGATGAACTGGGTAATATTTACCTAATATTAAATAGCTATTTATTGCAATAATAACAGTTGAGTTATGTTCAAACATGATGCGCATATTGTGTCCTAAATTTTAATATATTATTTCAAAGAGTAATGGCTACGTGATAACAGCGTAGTACCACTTTTGACGTATTTATGCTTCGCATGGGAGTAATTTAGAAAAAAAAAGAAAAAAGCACTCTTTTAATAAAAACAAATATTGAAGTACCTACAACAAAAAAACATTGAATTGCAAGGAAAAAAATATAAACTCGTTTGAGCAACACAGATACCTAAACGTAAACAAATCAAAAGAACCTATGTTCTATTACCTATGCATTGGAAAAATATGAGGAGTTTAAAGAGTAGAAATAGGAGAAGGAGAAACCTGAACTTAATAAGTTTTCTTGTATCTCTATCTCTATATGTATAGTTAAAACAAATAAAGTTCGTAGCACACTTTTCAACTCTTTTTACTATAAAACTAGAAAAAAAACTAGGAAAAATTAAAAAAAATCTTTTTAATATGAAAAAGAAGCGCTGCGCTACGGTTCGTAGCCGTTCCGTAGTTTTCATAGTAAAAAATACACGTTCCCTTTCTAAGGTGATAATTGTGCTATGACTATATAAGTTACCTGTATAAGTAACCGAATCCACGATATTTTTTCACAACATTGTGTGGGCGAGTATACAAGGTCTACATTTCAAGCTTCGCCCGATCTTATTTAAAATAGGTATTTGCGGAGGATCACGGAGATCCGGGGACGGGTTTTATCCGACAATTTAAGAGACAGCGTAAACTTTGTTGAATGCAACATAGTTGCGGAAAATGTAACTAAAGCGTGCAGTGACCAATGCAAGCTGTTAAGTGGGTAGTTTAATTAATTTATATGAACTCTATATTGCACTTCACAAATGTATATATAGGTAATGAATACAGAGTAAACTCGTTGGCAAGGGCGAACTTATCTCTATCAGAGATCGCTTTCAGCCAACCCAGAATGAGAGTGAGAGACTATAATAATATCTACTAATAAGTAGAGTTACATACATAACTATATAAATAAATACATATATTCACTACTGAATGTTACAATAAATTATGAAATATAAAATACTCAAATTAATGTACCTACTTCTTGATCTAATAATATTTATGCAATATACATGCATACATATAGCATAAACATTTATTAATAGGTAAGTTGTTCATAACCATGATAAAAGTAAGAAGTGGTTTATATTTAATTTTATATCAAAGATTGAGCAGATCGGCATTTTTGGATGTCTGATGACTATGTTGAAACAGAATTTTAATCTTATGTCTTTTAGCTGCACAGAGTGCACATAACGATACAAATGTTTATTTCGAATGAATGTAAATATTTGAATACTAATCTAGCATTTGACACGATTAACAGCTACAGTAATAAGTATGTCAGTTTCCCGGTGAGAGTGAACCCGGACTGCTGAAATGATTTTGAGTGTAACATCTGTCCTGGTTGCCACTGCAACCTGCTACTATTTGGAGGCACTGTATTGCATGACCCTTACTGCCAGATATGGCTTTATGTCTCACAAACTTTTACCTAATGCTCTTCTCAACCCCTCGTATGTATGTATCATATGAGTATCAGTTTCATACATTATATTCTTTACATAAAACTTAGGAAGGAATCGATCGCCTCTTGTCTAGACAGTCCGGTAGTATGGCAAATGGTTTTTCACCTCTCCAGCAACAAAATACACCTTTTGCTTCTTAAAAACTCTAAGCAAAAACACTTTTTGCTACGAGCTCCGAACATAACTGTAACATTCAATCTAAGTAATTGTAGTAATATTACTTTTAATTTTTATAATTATTTTTGAGATATTAAACATGTAAAAAATTAGATATTGTCATAAACGATATGTTATTAACATGTATAAAGTTATATATATATAATAATAACCAAAAATAGGCAACGTAGGATTACTATATTGTAATCCTAATAGAAAATAGGATTACTGTATATAGAAAATGTCTTTGCCACCCATTTTTTTTTTTTAATTTATGGCCTACATAACCAAACTTATCCTCACAGATTTGACAATTGTGTCATTTCTTTTGTTTTATTTTTGTAGAGCCCATGATATTAACCAACAAAAATCCTACAGTTGCACGTTTATAGTCGTTTTAAAATGTACTAACCTATTTAAAAACGACTACAAACGTTAAGTTTAAAAATTTTAAATTAAAATACTTAGAATCATTGAAAATAAAAATAAACTTTGAATGTCTATTTTTATCTATATCATAAAAAAAATATGAAAAAAAAATTATGTTGTCAATTACATATTCGTAATCATACAAATTGTACAATAACATATTCGTAATTATACGGATTGTGTAGTATTCTAATTTAATCCATTATTTAGATTCAGTTTCAGTGATATTTCATTGTAATATTTGACGTTCATAAGTGTACAACTCTCAGACCAATGATATAATCATTGGTCTTAGGTACAACTTGTACCTAAATTGAAATAGGCAAATGTATTTGATTTGATCTTATTTACCATCACATACATGATAGAGGAAACCCTCGTTGAGAAATAAATCACTATTAAATGGTCTTCACAACATAGACATAAATACCGTTTTTATAATTCTTAGGTGTGAATCTAACAATATAACTAAATTACAATATGATTAAAATATTATTACGCTTGTTTCATAAAACAAGGTAAATCATGTGATTAAATTTACATGGAAATTCTGTTATTCACTCATAAACAAGTAATGTAAATAAATTTGCATTAGAAGTGTTTGTCTATTTGTAAGTTGATTTTATATTGCTGTTTTAATAAATAAATTATATTGATATATTTCTTGTTTTTCCTTACCTTAGTAGGTGTTCATGAAAAAGCTCTTATTAGGTAAATAAATAGTAATATTTGCGTCTTACTTTTTTAACTTATACCTGAATGATATATTAATTTAGGTAGATTTTTAGTGTAATTATGCTTTTACCTTCTATGGAAGGAATTTTTAGTAGGTATCCTTAGCATCTAAAATATAGATAAATATAGATAGATAATAATAATATTTTGTTGTCACCTGAAAAAAATAGACTCAGAAGTTTGAAAAAGTACCTTAAGTAGGTACTTTTCTCATGCCAAAACTTCTTTTAAACTAATGGCGATCGCTACACATAAAGATTACGCATTGCGCCAATATCAAGTGAAAATATATGTAGGTACTATAAGTAACCGACAATGGTACGATAGATTTAGTTTGAAATGGAGTATCTTAACACGTGTTTTTGCAACAAGAACTCGGAAGAAACTCCATGCCAAAACTTAGTAGTTTTCTTAAAATATCTAACTCTACCTTCAAACATTCACAAGCTCACACAACAAATATAATTTGCATACAAAAAATGATGTAAGTAATTAAATTTGTACCTAAATTAATCAAAGAGATCATTACAATCGAACTTATTCGTGAAAAGATATATAGGTAGGGTATATTTGTGTAAAATAATGTATTATGCTTATGAAATAAAGTTTAACTGCCTATAAAGTAGCCGTTAATTAACCAATTAACTTTATGAAATATGCACATAAGTATCTGTTATTCATATTTTTAATCGATGGTGCTACTTTGTTGCAATTTGCCGTGAAACATGACATAAAATACCTACGTTAAGCGGTTATTCTATTAGCATATTAAAAAGTAGAGACTATGTTAAACCAAATATATACAAAAAAAATATTTCGTTATCCTCTGTTTACAAAGTTATATGTGGCCAGAACCACCCAGGACGCAAATAATTACAAAAACTGATTGAACAAAAATGTGTTATTCAAATGGTAAATGAGAAAACCGTATACCTGGTGTAGGTAATATTTTGGGATAGATTACTACCACTACACTAAAGTATAGATCATGTTTTCAAAATTACAAAATCTACCAAGAATTATGTCGACAGTGAGGAGAACGTTATCAGTACAGTTGATATTCCTATTTATTTATTTTATTATCCTAAGATAAAATGAATAAACCAAGGAAATAGACCAAGAGATTATGTACCCAAAAGACGAAGAAGAACGAGAACAGGATCTGAGGCCAATTAAAGATCCCCCAATTACACACGAATTGTTACTTAGTTGCCATTACATTAGTGACATTCATTAAGATTGCCTGTTTAGTATAGTAGGTATTTGTGGTCGGTACTTGCCTTTTTTATTGTTGGTTAAGTAATAACATTCCAATTACACTCTTCCTTTCGCACTTGCAACATTATCACATTCTTAATCGAAATCGAATAACGACACTCTATGCCACAATACACTTCACTAGCGCCCGCACTATTTTTATTATCAAATATTATAATTCCAACAGAACACTATGAACTAGCGTCACCATTCGTAGCCGGATACGTTTTGTAGTCACAAGCCGTAAGAAGACGATACAAACTTTGGCTACAAGTTATTTGCATGAAAATGACTCGTCGAAACAAAAACAAGCATGGGCGACCTACTTTCACAAGTTTTTGTTTACGTTTTTATTACTTGCTTTATCTCTATAGAGAAATTGCAAAATGTGTTCCCGTTTCTGTAAAGTCATGTAAGGTTTAATTTATTACGCACATTTTGATCCTGTAGGTACTTACGTTACAAAATTATCAAGTTATGCGTTCAATTGGGCGACAACGTATTTTTTTTCAATACGTGAACTCATTAGTAGAATTGCAATATGAATAATTTAGTTTCATTAAAATATAGTTTATTTTTATATCAAAATTGTGGTTTTGTCGAGGTTTTACTAATGTTTACCCTCCTATTCCCACGATAAAAAACAAAGTAACTTAGTGTACTCTTACTACCTACCTATATTACTTTTATTTTCGATAGCACCTAAGATAAAACATGTATTCAATGTAAATTGACTCGACGCTGTCGTGGTGGAGTGGTCAGTATAGCTGCCTACACATCAAGCGGTCCAGGCTCAAATCCTGGTAGCGGCAAATATTTGTGTGACGAACACGAATATTTGTTTGCCAGTCATGGTTGTTTGTATATTTAATTAAGTTTATTTATATAAATTTTATGTATATAAAAAAATGTCCGTTATCTAGTATCCGTAACACAAGTTCTTAATGATACTTACTTCGGGCTAGATAATTGGTGTGAGCGTAAAATTTTTTTTTTTTCGTTTGCTTACTTTTTTAGTTTTTTCTGTTCTAATCTAGTCGCATTATCAAGTCTTTGTTCACTTAATTAAATCCAAACCATAAGAATATTTGACGTCCAAAAGCATTGTTAGTGAACTTATACCATTTCAAAATATTCGTCATGTGTTATAAATGACTGGAGTGTTTCTTGCAGGCCGGGCAGACAGTTCAAAGGATCTCCAGTGCCCGTTATTATGATAATGCAGTGAAACTACTCCCATCCCATATAATGGACGTGGCCCATAACACGTTGAATCATCTGCATCAACGGGATTGTAAAGATATTTATACAATACACCCACACGAAAGGTTATTCCTTAAAATGTGTGGGTATTGGGCAGGCAATCTAGAGAGTATACAGTATTTTATATAAATAAAAATCAACTTACTTTTGGGTCTTTTATCTGACAGCTAGTGTAGGTATATAAACAAGCAAAAGGTGCAATGTGATATGTATATTATATCTAAGAATTACACTAAATCCAAAACTATGCTTTTCTATGATATTTTATAGATTAAATGATCAAATGATTGCCTACTTTGTCTGATCGTAAAATACTTTTAAAAAGTGAATATTAAGTAAGAAGCAATTATTAAGTATATTAATAAATTATGATAAATTTCGATAAAATCGGATTTTGGACAAAACAAGTGATATCTGCCGAGGTACAACTATGAGGAAAAGGCATGACTTTATGTATTAAGCTACAAAAACTAGTACTATGTACTATTACAAACACATCAAAATATGTTTTTGTGATTTCTCTTCGAAAGTTGGATTTGATCTCTTGATAGAGAATGTCCAAATAATCATTAAGTTAACTCTTTATTTGGTACTAAAGCCATGGGCCTCCTATTTATTATTTTGTAACTCGTACCAACCTATCTCCAATCCAACATCTATCGACTTAAGTACAAACATTTTAGATTACTGTCAATCGGCTAAGAGAACTCTTCATGGAGAAGATTACATTTTTATGCAAATAGCATTCGATACGCGGAAGGGACAATAAGCATTTCGAATTCCCGAAAGAAATTGTTACCAAACTTAGTCCGGGGCTGTTGTTATGGTAATTTTGTGAAAGTTCGGGCACTACTCTAAAAACGCTGAAAGGGTGATTGTGTGATGGTGTTGATTTTTATGATTTGTCAAAGAAAATTTGGATTGTGCTTTTTTCCTTTTGTCGTCGTGTTATGAGGAATTTGTATACATGTCTTAACTGATTACAATTTTTTAACTTAGATAATTGGAAATCTAGCATAAATAAGTTAGTGAAACTTAGGTTTTACCGCTATGTTTTGGTAAAAAAGTGAATTTATAAAATGGTGGTTATTTACTATCTAAATTTTGTATATTTTAGGTTTTACCAGTGACAAGTTTATAAATGTGGGTTTTGGGATTAAGTCACTTTAATCAGAAACTTAGGTACTTATGTTATACCTAGATAAATTAGGTAAGTTATTTCAATTGGTGGACTCTGCTGCAAGCGGTCTTCTGTACCTGTATCCTCATTCAACATAACCATGCATGTAGGTACTGATGAAAGTTATAGAAAAAATCCAAAATAAATTATAATCACATAACGGTTTGAACTTTTACCTTTTTTATTAGGTACTAGGATTTTTTGCTATACTTTACTATTCACCAAAGTTCGAGCTTTTACGGCACCTACCAAACATATCTATGGACTAGTTTATAATACCTACATAATTAGGTAATTACCTAATTACGTGATAAAGAGTTAATTTTTTACCTTAAACCCTTTAGAGTTAAGTTTTTAAAGTAAAAACTCTTAATCGTGTAAAGATAAGATATCTATTTAAAACAGGTGTAGCGAAACCAGCATGAGGAAGTAAAATTAGCGTTGTAGTTTTTCATTACTTTGTTTGAATGGAAAATAGAGCACATTTTAAAAAAGCATGCTGGTTAAATACTTTCTCGACATTTTGCTATTATTGTACAGGAATTCTAAAAAAATTTGAATTCCTTTTAGAATTGCTCGAGTATGTCTTCTAGTAAAGGGTACTTTGTATACAAATACCCATGCGGTTAGCCACGCGCATGCGCGTTCTGCTAAAGGCATCGGTATGCTGTTTATGGTAAGTACCTCTAGCCACGAGGTAGTTTTTAAGTGATTATATTTAGCTAATACAGGAATTTACCCAGTAGTGAGAATCCCAAGAAAGGAATTACAGACCTGCGAGTATAGCGGCTATCAAAGTTTATTTTCATATACTGAATGAAATATTTCGATAAGTTAAAATTACATAAAATGTATAATCACTATTCTATCTACGTGCAAAATTTTAATGCCTACGTATACTTACAAAATATACGCAGGTGATATACGTAATCGATAATTTTAATTTAAAATTTATGTTCAAGGGAGTTTTTTCAGGAGGTTCTAAGTAGTCAAGCTGAAAGTAGAGAGTAGTAACTTGGAATCGTGAGAATGTAGCGTTGCTGTATGATTGATAGGTCAACATAAGTCTAACAATGTTGATTTAAGTTTAAGTAATTTGGGTATACAATACAATATCCATCTTTAATTATCTTCCCTAAATCTAATGACCTCAACTCTATTTATTATGTCCTTCAAACTTTATAGATAAAGGTCAAAATCGATAACAACATACGTTTGTATGATTATCTAGTCACTAGTAATACCTAGTACGTGTTGATAACATCGCCAAATAAGCTCACGTAGTTCAGAATTGCGGTAACCCTGGTGAGGTACAAGTACAAATTGTCCTACATTTACCCTCTGAAATTAAAGATAAAACGTTATATAGCCGGAAAAAAGTAATTGGCAGATATTCTTAGTACGTTTGACAATAAAAGTTTCAGTCGAGAATTATCAAAGAAAGAAAACAAAAGAAAAACTGGTGCCGTATCGAAAAACTACATTTTCAAAAAACGAATATGTTCTAATGTCACTACAGACTTGACCTTAGCGGGGGTGAACGAACGAACCGCAAACACGCCCATTACTCATTACTATCAGTAAACAAGTGACATAATACTCGTACTAACATCTCAATAGTGCGCTACGAGAGTCTATTGGGAACCGGTCGCGTGGAGCCAGCCTAACATAGCGCAGTGACGCCCCGTGTGTATGCTAATTATCGTACTTACATGCGATTCGCGCAACAAGTCGCCGCTAACCACTGCACCGCGTCCTTCCGAATTGACACTATCACTTGCGTATCTACGCTCGCGAATGCGGACTGATTTTTTTTCTCGCGTAACGGCCCATTAAACTTGTAGATTTCTATCTCACTCGCCGCCTCGATAGTATTAAGAAGCGAGACAAAGAAAGGTTACGGTTTATGGGTTGTTGATAGAATTGGTATCCGCTCCGTAACGTACCGCCGCCGTGTTGCATATTTTTATAAGATGTGACCTTGTCAAGGGGAGCGTTCTTTTTGAAATATTTACTTAACTTTTTCTAAATATTTTGCAACATCTTGTTGCGTAATTTCAGGCTTAATTGTATCAAAAATATACTTCTAATAAAATTACTATTATTATTTTTAAAAAATCATCTTCCATGCGTGATAATGAACTTTTCCCTTTGAAATTTTCTATGACAACGCACAGCTGTAGCACATGAATAAATGTCCGATATTTACTCATGCGGCTGTAGTAGGTCAGCATTATTATCACTTAGTATCATGTCACAGTAAAGCCAGCGCTTGTGCAGTAGAGGTGGCCCCCACTGAGTATGAATACCCAATTGATAAGTTACAAGGTGCTAATCTACTTCTGATGCTATGACTGTAACCTACTTACGCAGTTGTTATTTAGAAGGACAAAAATTTACGAAAAATAATGGAAATAATCATTTTTATCATTCCCCTACTACCTACTATACTAAAAAAACTAATTCCATAATTGGCCGAATTAATGAGAAAAACTCATTAAGTACTCACACCAAATTCATAAGATTCATATTTTACTATGGAACGACTCATTTTTACTTTCTCGTATACGTAGTATACCTAGAGGAAGTCTTGTAATCGTCAAAAAATTCGACCTCGAGATTTTAACGGATATACACGTTTTGGACCTCCCTGAGTCGAAAAATACCGTTTTTGGAATTATGTCTGTGTGTGTCTGTGCGTTAGCACGATAACTCGAGTATGCTTTAACTTTAAAACTTTTTTTTAACTTTTTGGAAAGTTATGTAACCAAGTGCGCGGTTGTACTCGGATGGGTCACCAAAATTTAAAATGCGTGTATGACATCAAAATATAAGGTTTCTCACAACTTTTGAGTCGTTACCGGTATACGAGGAAGTCAAGGGGAGACCACTCCCGATTTTTTTTTTAAATAAAATGTGAATAATGTAAGGTATGTCACTACGCACAATGTTATGTTGGCGCATGTTACTATTTTACTACTTACTAGGTATTTACCTATACTAAGTTTATTTTATAGTTTAGTTGCAGCATTAGCATATCAGTACTTCATTATGCACATCACTATTTCTGGATTTCTGCACTTTCTTACGTTTATTTATTTTTAAATAAAGTTAATAAAAACCTATACTTACACAACACCAACGTGTCGTGTAAGTACTTACTAGAAAAGATGTTTGGTTTTGGGTTTCATGTTATTGCAAATTATCAATTGATTACGATTATATTACTAAATTTTGTGATATATTGAAAATGAAAATGAAAATGAAAAAGCTCTTTATTTAAATGGACTTTGCTAAGTACTTTTAAATCGTCAAAACCCTACCACCATTTCGGGACGAATAATTATTAATATGCTGAGATGGAGAAGAAATGGCGAAAGAAACTCCACAGCTTACAATTTCGTAATGATTTCAAAACATCAATACAAGTCAACAAATAATTATCAATATAATTTAAGTAACATTTTAACATGCGTAAAGTTTGGGTAGTTATTACTCCCACGCATTTGGATTATTTATCTTGTGAAAAGCTTTTCTATATACATAATTTAATTAATCATATTATTGAACTAAGCAATTTAAATTTTGATACCCACCACCATTTTATGTTATTGTTAGTTAGGTACTTACAGATATTCCTTTCAATATAAGTGGTAAGCATACATTTAAGATCCTCCGGTTAACAATACAATGTGTGGTATACATAAAAAAACAATTATTACATATTATTATTGCATGTGTCATACAATTGTCCATCTAAAGATAACAACTAATTATAAGACCTACGTTTACATCAATCAAGAAAACATGAGATGACCAGGCCCCGCTGGCGGCACCTGTTCACAGGCATGACGCAAGAATCAGCCATCGCTTCGCTCAACCATATTTTAGGGAACGTAACGACCCGACGCAAGACGACACCATATTTCAAAACCTATTACAAAAGAATAAAAACAATTGTTGCTGAAATAAATTTACAGAAATTCATTTTATCTTCATACCTATTGTTGGTCTATTACTAACCGACAAACCACTGTGTCCACCTGGTTGGACGGTTAGTAGATATTATTTTTCTTAAACAACAACTTTGGTGGTTTAATAACTAGGTTGTCAGATAGACAAAAAAATCTCAACCAACCAACCAGATTGTCGGTTAGGAAAAATAAATGTCAACCAACTCCCTAGGTTCTAGGTTAAGCACGTAAATAGTTTTAAAACTAGAAAAAAAATAAGTGCATTTTGTCTAGTTTTAAAACCACCTAGGTTGTTGGTTAAGAAAAAAAAATACTAACCATCCAACCAGGTGGACAGAGAGGTTTGTTGAGTTTAAAAGAGTTCTTAACAGATTTCTACGTCCGACGCTTAGTAAGATACGGCTTAGAATACCTGTTAGAAGATATTTTTTTTCACAAAAAATCGATGTTGGTAATATTTTAGTAATGATACGAAACGAAAAAAGAAAAACTTCTATATTTTATGGTAGGTAGATTTGAAATCAAGAGCTGGCTCGCTTAATAGTATGTTTTAAACAGTCATCGTGGCATGTTTTAAAAAAATCGAAATCATTTACCTGTTGAAAAATCCTTTTTTAAAGTATTCTATCAGTGAAAAATCCATTACAATTACGAAATTATTTCCATCGTCAATGCACCACCATCAAACTGATTTTCAGGGTTGTTTTAAGTCTACCTAGCTGGTTACGTTAAGTATGTTATCATAACAATAGTGTTACAGCATCATTGTACTAAATTCGTCAAATTCTTTATTTCAATGGACTTCTTTTAAATTAATGGCGATCGCGACACATAAATATTACGCATTTCGCCAATGTCAAGTGAAAATGTACTTATAGTAACAGAAAATTGTACGGTAGATTAAGTTAAAAATGGAGTCTTTCAACACGTGTTTTTACAACAAGAACTCGGGAGTAACTCTCAATGGACTTTGCTAAGTACTTTTAAATCGTCTAAAACCCTCCCACTGCTTCGGACGATATAATAGTTACCTACTCTATTTGAATAATGATTAATTTAAATCATCTAAAACCCTCCCACCGTTTCGGACGATATAATAGTTACCTACTCTATTTGAATAATGATTATGCTGGTTGAGAAGAAACTGTCCAACAAACTCCAAAAATAATTAATTAATTCTTTATTGAACTTAAAATTTAAAGTGATACAGTTTGCAAGGGCAAACTTATTTCTATAAGAGATCTCTTCCAGCCAACCCAAAACGTCAGTGAGATATTATGTCAGTATCTACGAGAGAGACATGAAATAATCTGATTATTCTGGCAGTTAATGATAAGATAGTCAATCCGATAGTGTTTAAAGATGCCGGGTGAAGCTTGCTTCCATCCTCCGCCTGGTCATGACTTAACACTAAGTGAGATGCATGCTAAGATGAAACTCGGTGAAGGTGAAGATAAGGCTTCCCGGTGTCAAAGATGAAAAAGGTACTAAAAACATGTAACCGACCTCAAACTGAAAAGTAATAAATAAAAGTTTTATGTTTTAAAAAAGTCTAAAAATAAATACGCCAACTATTATTTTAGGTCAGTGTCAGCCTCGTGGTACCAATTATGTTAACATGCATCCCTATTGCCTGTCACATGACACAAAATAGTAGCTTATGTAACTGTCACTAAAAGCTTTGGCTAGTTTCTTAATAGTATCCACGAGTGTTTTAATCCTAAGTTATGTGCAGTACATACACTACTTTATCTACGCTCATACAAAAATTCAAATAAAACGAAAAAATATTAGTCTGGCGTTTTCCAATAGAGCACTTGGCTCTATTCTCAATTTTCAATTTTAATATGCTTGTTCGCGCCGTATTGAAAATACAGATCCGTGCATTTTTATCACTCACCAAGCGCTCCACCAGAACTGTCCAATCGGAAGCGCCCCGCGGCCATTACGCGTTATGCAGCAGAACAATAAGAGAGCGCTGGATTTCTTAACGAGACCAATGGAGCCTTTAGAATAATTACACACTAAAAACAATAGAATGAGAGGGCTCACCAACTTTCCATTTATTTAATTTTAAATCTTAATTAATATTTGTTTTTTTCTTCCTTTTTCTGTAAAATTATTGCAATGCTTTTTTTATTTTTCTGGCAACAAAATATTTGTTAATTAAGTTTAAGTAATTGTATTTTATTATTCCGCAAGAGTTTTGGAAAAAATAACACACCCATAGCCCGAAGTATTTGATTCTCGACTTACAGATAATATGCCGCGCAACTACAAAAGAAAATCTGATCGTCAAACTTGGAATTGTAAATCAATGCAAAAAGTTATTGAAGTTGTCTATCAAAACATGTGATGATTGTTAGCATCACAAACGTTTGGTGTTCCTCAGGCTCCACTTACAACTAAACAAACTGTGCTGTGAGACACGGTACCTACTTCATAAGATAAATTATGATATCCCGTTGAAATTCTGTAGAATGATGATGATGAATGAATTGCCCTATTGGTGCTGCTAAACCAATAGGGCAATTCATTCAGGGTCATTTTATGTAATGATCTTTATTCACGTTCTAAGACTGGTTACGAGGCATGAATGTGCTAGCAGGGCTCATCTATCATGTGCTGATGTCCCTAGGAAAACTAAAACTAAGCATTTTGCTTTGTGCTTAATTTCTCAATATGTCATTGGGTCCATGATGGTAATGTCATTTTGTCCATACAAGAAGTATGAAGAAAATTATTGTTTTTGTTGTTGTTCATTGTGTTCCAGATACTTAATATTTTGGGTCCTTATTAATTTTAAGTTAAAAGGCCATGAACCAAAGATGATTATAAAAAATAAAGATGGCTAGCAAACTTTAATTAGTTATTATGATTATAAATAAAACAGTATGTCATTTTGCACCTACTTCCCATAATAAGATAGCAATAAATTTTGGAACGAACAGCACACATACTATACGCACATTTTCCCTTTCCAAGAGTACTTCTATACAAAGACAGTTTCCATTCGATAACGGTTACGATCTAAAACTTACCCGCCAACGTCACAAGTACGCCCAATTTACCACATTACAATTCACGCGACAAGGCCACATCGTTCAGAAATATAACGCCGAAAGATGTTTAGGAAATATAGGCGTCGCCCAGAGCGCAGCCGTACATCTTGCTTTATATCGCCCCGGCCAGCATTGGAGAGCAGAACATCAAACGGTGTTATGGCCCCCGGACGTGCCGTCCGCTCTTGACAGACAGAGACTGACGTATGCGAGGAACAGGGACGAAAGATGTTTTCGCACGTCGAATACTTTTATTATTCCACACAACAAACATTGGACGAACAACGCTTATTGATGATAAGTTTTGGAAAAGTTCGAGGGAACTTTTCTGTCTCGCTGGCTCTATTGATTCGCTTCAGCGATGGATTTGCAATAATTTTAGTTTTAAAGTTTCTCGATAAAGGTAGCAAAATCATAAAGTAAGGTTGATTTAGAAAGGTTGTTTAACTACCCTACGTTAAGTAGTTAGAAAAAATATGTAAAAAAGAAATAAGTTTGCTTTGTGCGAGAATACGCGATTCTGTTTAATCTTTCGCTCTTTTGTAGATAATTATTATTAAATTTATAAAGTAACTGAATTAAGCACCTAATTTATATTTTTCACTGTTTAGTTTTTTTTATGAAAGTAATTGATATACCTACCTAACGCAACGTAATGTAAGGGCAACTATTACATACAAATATTTTGGCTATTGTTAGTTGTTAACGTGTACTGTAATGATACGAGAAAGACATTAAAAATGACAAAGATTTAAAAAATATATTAAAGCCGAAGATTGTCGATATTAATTATTTCAAAAATCATTATTAAATTTCTGGACCGTAATTCAACTGGGCCATTTGCTTTAAGTGTACATAAGTACAGGCTAATAGCTCATTTTTAAATATCTCCTTTAATGCATACCGTTTTTAAACACCTCTCTATGGTCTCTTCTTCGAAACTGATCATTGTTCATGTAGGTACCTTCCTATACTTACGTAAAAACCATGCGGAGTAAAAATATTTTTTACTTTTACTTCGCAATACATTTACTGCCGAAGAAATGCTTACTTACTAAGATACTGTTCATCATCATCATTTCAGTCGAGAGACGCCTACTGTTGGACATAGATCCAAGGATCTTCAAACCGGTCGGTCCTACGTTACCAGCATCCAACGGCTTCCCGTGACCTTTATTAGATTGTCAGTCCACCTTGTGGGGGGCTGCGTTTCCCGGTACGCGGTCGCCACTCGAGGACTTTTCCGCCCCAACGGCCGTCAGTCCTCCTCACAATGTGCTATGTTGCTTTGTATTTATTCAATGCTTAATTATATATTTATTTATCAATTACAAATATATAATTAAATATTGACTTAACACAAAACTTTTAAAGTTTTGAAAATATTTGGAAAGCTTCTATAGAAAAAAAGTTTTCTGATTTGTTCTCCTAACCGACCAAAATAGTGTAGGTATAAAATAGAATATAATAATTCGACCTGTAACGTACCTAAATACTTACCGAATTCTTTTTGTTTCAGTTAATTTTATAAAGGATTAAATTTAAAAAAAAATACAGTTTTTTTTAATTTAACCCTTTAAAATTAATTACCTATAGATATTATTGAATGCTAGTTAAAACTTTTAAGTTTCTCAACATATTTTGTAAATAATGTATCGTTCACAAAAAAAAATGTTCTTGCTTGAGATGTAAACTAATTTGTTATTGATTTTCAAGAATTAATGAACAATAGAAACTGTAGACATATCCTAGCTATATACAATTATCTAATTAGAATTATTTCAACAAATCCACGTACCAATTTCAATTATGTAATCGTGATTTAGAATAGTTACTTAATAATTTTAGATACATATACTTAATTTTTAACGGTCACAAAAGTTAAGCAACTTAGTGCCTGGTCGGTAATCGGATGGGTGACCGAAAATATTTCCAGTTGATTTTCCTCCATGCTTGGGAAAGCACGTAAAGCTGGTGGTCCCAGGTGCTGTCAAAACATAGCAGCCGTTACCAATGAGGGTTGGTGTCAGGCAAGCGGCCGGCCGTAAAAATCTAATGGCAAATCCTTATGCAGTATTGTCAATATCAAGTCATACAAGGCAAGGCACTGACTTAAAATAAATTAGGAGCAGATTAGGAAAATGATGATCGCACTTTATTTTTCAAACGAAAACATAAAAAAACGAATATGCATAGAACGCAATATTTTCCTTTTCTTTTCAAGAATAAAGAAACTTATTTGTAGGCGTTTATCAGATAATGTAATTATGTACTGACTGTTACGAGACACCTCGCTCTGAGTAATTGAGTGCGCCCCCGGCCCTTCGCTGCTATTAGGCAAATCGAATCTGCCCTCCACCCCCACATGTGAGCCGTGTAGGGCTGCCATCCAAACAAAGAACTTGCTATTTTACTGCCTCTTTTGTTCCATGGCGGATAGTCAAAACAGCTCAACTATGATTTATTTTGGTTTTCGACATATTCTAGTAAAAAAACCTAACTTCTATTGTATAAATATATCGTCTCCAGTGGACCACAGTGAACAAGTCCTGAGTTTAAAATGAAAATAAAGATTATCTATAAATCTATAAATTTTCTGTCAATTAAGTATTACAATAAATGTGACGCGCTACGTAGTACCTAATAGAAAGTACTAGGTACTTACCTACCTAATAGTAATACACATAGCGTTTCTAGTCTTCATTTTCTTAAAATTTGACTATTTCCTGCGATAGTAAATTTTTGTAATTTAAAAACTGGTATAATGTAGGAGACAGTTCAATTTAGCTGCTTTTCCTGCTACTTAGACAATATATTGTCTCTATTACACTGAGACTTATAGGTACTAAACTATATAATTAAGTCTAAATTTATTATTTAAACATAGAAGTTATCCAACAGTGTTCCATCCAACAATTTAGTTATCGGTTTTATATTATAGTACTTAAATAGGTACTCTATATAGGTACCAGTATGTTGAGAATTGAATTATATTTTCAATTTTAATTATCAGCCTATGTAGTTACTATACATAGATTTATAATTACTGGCGTTAATAAATGGGCAATGAATCTACTAGAGCAAGACCAAAAAAATGCACCAATGTGCGCTTATTGTGTTTGAAAAATAGTAATGCAGTGCAGTCTGACAGTTGCTGTCTTTTCTACGTGACTGACAGGCATACTTAGGCCGCCTGTGTACTTACAATCTTACATGAAAGGCCTCGTCTTTCTATCTCGGTCTAATATACGCGTTAGAATGCTCTTTTTCTTTGACATTACCGATTTAGTTTCATAAACCTATGGTTAATATAACTCTTATGCTTATCCCCAAAAGGGTTGAGCAGAGCTTTAGGTAACATTTAGTCGTATTATGAAGCCAGATATGGCAAGCTTTATTAACTTACTTAGTTTTAATTTTTAAGAAAAACTGAAGTGTTATTTAAGAACTTCTAGTTACCGGTATAGACAGATTTAAACTTCAAAACAGGCCACGAAAGCAGTATAAATGAACATTATTTTAGTTTTAGTTGCCATTCGACGTTTACTCGAGTTAGCAATATGAAATTTTCCCCATAAATATTTTCTGTGTGCATCAGCCCGAGCGCCGTTACAAATATTTTCGTCATGTCCAAAATAATCCGTAATGTTTTCAGTCGGTTGGAAATCCTTGTTGGCAAGGAACCAAGGATTCAATTTGCGCGCATGTAAATAAAACGGCTTGTACCGCCGCGCCCCGGGCGGATTCAATTTTGATAAGTATATGGAGAAGTTAACCTGGTAGTAATGCACCTCAAGAACTCAACCACGTTTGCATATAAAATACTTTGCAGAATTAAATTTTTGGCGGTTCATTGATTGCAAAAGGTGTTCTAAATTTGAACGTGATTTTATATTGGTACGTTGAAAGTATGTGCTTCAATAATAATTGCAATAATATATTTGTTCGTTCTGCTTTCATTCCTCCCACAACCTCCTGGTTTTGATATAGTCATTTTGATTTAGGTTTTGTAAAGGTTTGCTCACAATGATTTAAAAATGGAATTTGAAATTTTGTAACTGTCAACTATACCAGTGATTTATTTGAAGTGCAAAACATAAGTTTTTAAAAGAACACAAATATAGGTTTTCAAATAACAAAAATAATCCATTAACCCGACTGTTTGAAACTTTGTACCTAACTATTTAAATAGTCAGATTTAAAATTTCAATCATCAGAAATTATCATAGGCAATTGTGATTCTATACCTGGATATTTTTTTCCATTGTTAACACAATATTTTTAAAACGATAAAAATGTTTAATACCTATCTGTAGTTTTCTTTATTTTTGCAATTGAAGTTGTTTTAAATTTCTATTTTTATTTTCTTTTTAAAATAGTTATTGTTAAATTGCTTTGATTGTACACTACAAAACTATACCAAATTAACGCAGATTTGTAGGAAAATAGTTTTAGTTTGTGTGAAAATCAAATTTCTCTCACAAACTAAAACTGTTTTGCATGACTAAGGTAAGATGTTAGCCAGAAGGTTGATAGTTAGCCAGAAGGACTGAAAACTAAAACAAGCTACGAACCAAATTGAGCACTAATTTGTTACCAGCTCTCGAGGTCATACCCATCACTAGTTGCCTGCAATAGTTTTACGGTAGTAAAAACTTAAAAGGACCGAAATAAAATTTAATATTATATTTTTACTCGGGTTTATCAAAGATTTTATACAACAAAACTTTAAATTCATGAGGTGTTTTCAAGTAAGGATATAAACTCACTCTTTCTTGTACCCAGATAAACAAGAGCCATATATTACTTCAGTAACTATGTAAATGGCATGAGAAGACGATCTCTAAACGATTCGCTTTTACCCGCAATGCTTTCAGCATTTTATGTTGTGTTTAAGCAAAAATAAATGCCAAGCAAAGTAAACCGTATGGACACATTTTTATTGAACGCTACACGATTGTAAATAAGGCTTCAGTATGTAGGATGGGTATTGAATATTAACCGGGGTCCTCCCAGAGGCTAACATACCCATTACGCCCAAACAATAACACTAAACTGTTGATTTCATTACTGCTACATATTTACTTACTTTATATGTCGCCGCCGACATACATTGTTGCCTTAATATCACTGCTTAAGATATCAGAACAAAAACGCATTGGTAGGTGTAAAATATCATCGATATTTTATAATAATTATTGTTGAGTATTCCGAGGGTTGAGAGCTGGCCAATGACGGCTAGTTCCATATTTAAATGCGTCCAGAGTCAGTAGGACCATGATAATTCCCGTTGATGTTTCGTGTGTGGTATTGTTGGGTTACAAGAGGGGTCTGGGAGAAGTGGTGGCTATAATATGAAGTTGTCTTGGCTCGCTTCATTTATATGCTAATCGGGAAGGAGGCGGACGAACCGACGAACCGGTGCCGACGTATGGGATGCATACCACACCAGTTACTTATTACGATAATCCTCTTGATCCTTCGATATTTATACATTTAATAAGACTTAAAATAGTTTAGTACGTAGCTAAAGATACTTTTTAGGGGCATTTTTAAGGACAGGTTTGTTCTTCTGTAGATGACAACAATTTGTGACACTACCTGTGTTACTTATGTGTGTTGATAACAGGGCAGGAACTGCAGGAACAGGTAATTAGTAAAATGTTCTTAATAAAAAAAAAACAACTTGAACAACCGATGACTTTCCATAATTAAAAGTTTATCACTGTACAATTAAGTTGTTTATTTGTATTTTATTTTTGTGGGAATATAGGTAGGTACGAGAATTTTATCTGGATGAAAGGTTTGCTCTTTATGTAACTGATAATATTAAAGTTTTAATATATTATTTCATATGTTATAAGCAGATAGGTAAGTGTTCCTGATAGTTAGGGTTTATATTTAATTTTTCAAATCGAAATCATTTTAAATATCAAAATTATAACTTAATTGGGGAGATAATTGTGCGGCAGCAAATGGCTGGAATTTCTACGATGGTGGAAAATTTTATGAAAATTAAATTGCTTATGATTATTTTGATCGAAGGTAATATAAAATAGAAAACTTTATGCAAAAACCGAGATTGTACATAAAGTCAATTAACCAAATTAATAAGTAACTAATATTGAAAAAGAAATGCATACGATATCTACCTACCTTCTATGGAAGAAATATTATTATGTCATATTTATGTAGATACAGATTTTTAGCATAGCAAGATCTTTCTGGTGCGGTTTACCATTTCAAGATCTGTAACAATTTACTCTCATTCCTCTTCTTCTGTTTTTTTTTAACCAGAGCTTTTGCTAAGTAGAGAGGAAAGCGCGAGCAGCGAAGATGAGCGTTGATGCTTATTGAAAATGGACCCAATTTACATACACCTGGGTAGCATGAACTATAAGTATACGAAGCAGTCTCAAAAACCAAGCTAAGTAGTAGGTAACTCTCTCTATATAATGTATTCAGATGTATCTATATAAGATATGTATAGTATCTAATAATAATATATTTCTATACTCACTAATTTTCTAGCTCAAATTAAGTATCTCTAGAACTTGTGATATGGATACTAGATAACGGATAGACATGCATAATAATCTAAATATTTCATAAGTAAACTTTATTAATTATATAAATAACCATGTCTAGTGAACAAATGTTGGTGCTCATCACACTAATATTTGCAGGGGCAAATATTAGTGTGATGAGCACCAACATTTGTTGAGTCCTGGTAGGGACCAGGACTCGAACCCGGACTGCCCGATGTGTAGGTAGCGTTACTGACCACTCCACCAAGACAGCGTCAATTATGCTTCAATATACTCCCTCTACAGCTATCCAGATGGAGCTACATAATTTTAAGTAAGTCAACACACGAATTAATGCAATTTAGATTTGTTAATAATACCTTATTATAAATTAGTCACACGACTTATTAAACCTTACTAATTTAGAGCGTTCGATAATAAGTGAAAATGAGTATATTACTGGTAACTTTTATTAAATGTTATTTTATATTTTTCGATATGGTCGTCTTTTAGCATAATACACTTGTAATATCTTTTGTCTAAGCTGAAAAATAGTGTCTTAAAAACTTTTCATCCTAAACACCTAAGATTCCTCTACTGCAGCGGCTACTGCTTCATCCTTTTCGAATCTCCTTCAACTCTCAAAGACTTCTTCAACCTTGGAAATACATAGGAATCACTAGGGGCATAGTCGGGTGAATATGGACAAGTATATAGAAACCTTTTAAAAAAACAAAAGATATTCAAATTATTTCTTTTTTTACCTAATTATTATTCCAGCTTTATTAGCCAGCATTAACTTTTTACGGTTTCATAGAGTTTCTATCTCATTTTCACTTTATATTGAACGCCCTAAGTACTATCAAACCTTAATTGCACTAATTCTTGTGTTTACTGACTTCTAAATTATATAGAGCCGTCTGGATAGGTATAGGTAGAGTTTATTGAAGCATATTGGGATAGCTTCAATAAACAATAACTAGCTACTGCACTCAGGCAGCACAAGTAATGTAATTTACACATTGAAGACATTAAGAAAAAGTCACTTTTTTTCATTAGAAAATTTATATACTTACTTACAAATTACATAATTTATGTTTAATTTAAAATGACATGCACAAGCTACATAGCTACTTTTGTACGATGAATTGATTATAATCATCATTAAACTATTATACATCGGTTCTGGAGGTCTACTCGCTCTAGGTGACATCCCACTCAAGCGAGACCGGTTTACTGGAAAGGCACAGGGATACCAATGCCCCTTCTTCGAAATTCTCGGGGTCATTTCTTTTCACTGACTATTGCCTTTATCTCTAGAAGGCTTTTACAGGAGAGTTTTGAAAAAGGTTATCTGGCCTGTAAAGCGAACCTCCCTAGAGAATTTATAGACAGTAAGCTTCTCCCGCAGCAAAGTCGTTCTAATGGTTAGTGTCTAGGATTCAGACCAGAAGGGAGCTAGAATATGTATATATGTTTGCACCTTACTGCTGAAAACAGGCCTTTCAGCATGGTAGAAATACAAGATTATATAAATCCGTTACACTATCAAGTTCACTGTTCAAGTGCACTTGTAGTAACAATTTTAGAGTGTTAAGACTTACCGTGCCTCCCGACTCCACAGCTACTCTACAGCTCTACACTGACCAAGGAATGCAGAGCAAGTCACGAGCCATGCACATTTGACAGGTCTTGTCTTCTATAGCGTAAGTACTAAAGATACTACATAGGTAATATTTATCTAAACACACTGTGTCAATTAAATTCCTTAAAGAAAATAAATAATGATGAAAGATCTTAATCTTCTTCAAAAACAATGTTGATATTTTTTTTCATTTCATTTCATTGATAATTCTAAATCTAATTAAACCTAATCAATTATTTTTTTTCTATTTTCCTCTCTTTTAAAATGAACCGAGCGCAGTCTTTGCAAATTCAATGCAAACGACTAAACAAAATCAATATCTTAAAATCAAAAAAGATTAATTATTTTTCATTATTGGTTGTTTCGGTGTTTTACTAGGTAGATAACCATTATTTCCACTCCACCACGCCGCCGTGGTGGAGTGGTCGGTAACGCTGCCTACACATCGGGCGGTCCGGGTTCGAGTCCTGGTAGTGGCAAATGTTAGTGTGATGAACACGAGCATTTGTTCATCAGTCATGGTTGTTTATATATTTATTTAAGTTTATTTATAAAAATATCTAGATTATTAAGTATATTTGTCCGTTATCTAGTATCCATAACACAAGTTCTTAAAGATACTTAATTTGGGCTAGATAATTGGTGTGACCGTAGAAATATATTATAATATTTTTTACTTAACGAGTTTAGAAAAAAGAGATCTTTAGACGAAGGATCTCCAAAACAGCATAATTTCGTAAAAAGCGCCATCTTGCGGTGTTTTTGAGTAATATCATAACATGACTTGAAAAACTTAAAAAAAGATTCTTGGGTCTTTTTTTTTATCAAAGGCTTATAATGACTAAAACGACTAAATAAAAGAACTCCAAATGGTATTCATTCATTTGAATTTTTAAGGTGTTTTGAATTTCAGTTGGAAATTTTTATTAATAGGTACTATACTTGGCATACGGGCCTAGAGAGGTATCTACCATAATTTCGCTTGTTAAGTTCGCCTATTTTATCGATGTTTATATATGAAACTAGACAGAAGTAGGAACATGTAGACGTTTTGAGCTAATCTCCAATTACGCGCATAATGCGACGTTATTTTATCTTTTACGGGGAAGCTCTTGGTCTTCATCTCACCTGATGGTAAGAGATGATGAGTTTCACCCGTAACCGTCAACCACTGAGAAATTGACCGAAAGTGAAAGCCAGTTTCACCCGTAACCGTCAACCACTGAAAGATTGGTCAAAGGTGGAAATGAGCTTTACTTGTAACAGTCAACCATTGAGAGATTGATCGAAGGTGGAAGCCAGCTTCACCCGTAACCGTCAACCATTGAGAGATTGACCGAAGGTGGAAGCCAGCTTCACCCGTAACCGTCAACCACTATAAGTTTGGCCAAAGGTGGAAATGAGCTTTACCCGTAACTGTCAACCATTGAGAGATTGACCAAAGGTGAAAGCTAGCTTCACCCGTAACCGTTAACCACTGCTTCACCCGTAACCGTCAACCACTGATAAATTGACCAAAGGTGGAAATGAGCTTTACCCGTAACCGTCAACCACTGAGAGATTGAACGAAGGTGGAAGCCAGTTTCAACCGTAAACGTCAACCACTGAAAAACTGGCCAAAGGTGGAAATGAGCTTTACCCGTAACCGTCAACCACTGAGAGATTGACCGAAGGTGGAAGCCAGCTTCATCCGTAATCGTCAACCACTGAGAGATTGGCCAAAATAAGCTTTGCCCGTAGCTATCAACCACTGAGAGATTGGCTATCTTTCTATTCTTTGCCGAAAACACTCGAAGGTGACAGACTTTCAGAACATGGTAGTAACTAGCTAAGCAGACTTGCCCTAGCATCAAAAAAATCATGCATAAATCTGTACCACGGTGATAGGATGCGGTAGGTACCCCTAAACCTAACTCCGATGAGCAAACCATAAGACCTGGTCTCTGCCGTCTGATTTCTCGTCATTCCATGCATAGTTTAACTTAACCTTTTCGATGGAAGTGAAAGATAAGAAACGTACCTAGGTAAAAAGTAGAACACAAATAAGACACACCGGTTAATTAATCTTCAAAATTTAATGTGAATTATGTTTTCAGTCCTTGTTACTTTCTCGTATACGTAGTATAGAGGAAGTCTTGTAATCGTCAAAAAATTCGACCTCGAGATTTTTATGGATTTACACGTTTGGACCTCGCTGAATCCAAAAGTACCGTTTTTGGAATTTTGTCTGTGTGTGTGTGTGTCTGTGCGTTAGCACGATAACTCAAGTATGCTTTAACTTATTGCAACCAAATTTAACATGCATGTATGACATAAAAATTAAGGTTTCTATCAACTTTTGAGTTGTCGATCACGATAGTTAAGCAACCTAGTGCGCGATCGGTACTCGGATGGGTGACCAAAAATTTATCAAAATGTAAGGTTTCTATCAAATTTTGAGTCATTTCCGGTATATGAGAAAGTCAATGGGAGACCAATCCTGATTTTTTTTACTAGATATTCATATTGTTTGATCAATTTAATTGAAAAAAAAAATTGCGCATGGAGTATAACAAATATTTCCAATTAAAAACCTTTCCCAATAGCAGCAAACCTTTCTATTTCCTCTAAATGATTATCTTTTTTCGTTAATAAAGATTTTTAGATAAAATTATCAAATAAGTATATTCAAGTTCGACAATAAAGACTAGAAAATTAATTTTGGTTAGAAATGAAAAATTTTATTCTTGATGTGGGTAGAACGAAATAGGTTTGAAAGAAAAGAAGAGCCGGACACGACGAAGTATTTAATTTTTTCCCCTTTCATACATTCTTTTCTAAATTCGTCATAAAACTGTCGAGAGCACATTCATTTTAATTATACATTATACTTAACAAAACCTCACATTTTCTGGCGTGATTAACTACATTAATTTAACTGTACAATAATAATTACGAGACCTTTAATTATTACAATAATATAGTTAGGTAAGTATGGTTCTAGTAATTATAAACTCTACTGAAATCGTTGGATATAGGTACAGTCGGAGTTTGAAAGCAGGACTTTATCTGAAAAGCTGTGTAAGAGGTTAAACACTTGAAAAAATGGGAGAGGCCACTGTTACAGAATTTTGTACCTTACACGCAAGAGACAAGGTTAATATTAATCTGAAGCTCTATGATGTCATGTCATTAAGTGAAAAATAAATGATGATTGGTATCCAAAGGTTAGCAATAAACTAGGCAGATCAATTATAAATGTTAATATAGGTACATATCTGATAAGAAAAATAACAAAATTCAATTATTTAGAACATTAAAAACAAAATTGCTTTTCAGACAGAGTCGTAGTGGAAATACATTCAACTATGTCAACTTTGCAGGTAGGTAAGATATTCTCATCAAAATGAGTTACTTTTCATGCTATGTAATCTTTCTAAACTTAGTCTTCAATTCGCCTAAGATCATATAATACATTGTTTCGTTAGATGCTTTGCAAAATTCTGCATTATATAGAAATTCGGTCACCTAGACGAGGTTGCCATTTTGTACAAAAACATCTAATTAATCACTATAAAATTACGGGACATTACAGATTTAATGAATTAGATCCGATTGAACTACTAAGTTTACAATAAAACATTTATTACATAGATATAATAATATGATAAAATAGGAAAGATGAATGCAGCTAAGTAGTATAAAAGTGATCCCTATAACTGGGATGAATTTACACTGATCACTAGGAAAATTATAATAATTTATACATTCTCCAAAGCAAATAGTTCTTCGATGTAGAGCAAGACACAATAACTTTATACAATTACAATTTGTGTATAAATAAATAATAAAATATTTAACTAAAACAAAATAAAAAGTAATAGGAGAGGCTAAAGCGAACAGTACAATGAACCAATAGAGGACAATATTAATGCACTTGCCCATAATACCTAATTAATTGATTATAACACCAACTTCAATATTTAAAAAATGCCATAACAGTAACTTATTGTATAATTCTACTGGAACCGAGTTAAAGCTTTGTCAGAAATCCATAATTTAAATAACAAAATTTACGAATTATGAAATAAGAAATTAAACAGTAATAAATATTTGATCATAATGGGGAATCTAGCTCTGCTTATGTCAGTAATACACTAATAAGGAGTTGCGATGCGACGACGGTAGCAATAGGTACTTACATACTTAGCTAAATGGCTGCCGTTATCTATAATTAATGCATAAATATTATACAAGTCGTCAATGAATATCTATAACTGCCACCAAAGCAACCCAAGTAATTCAACAATTTGGTAACGAAAAATAAAAGTTAACTGATTAAAGACTAATCACCCTCTGAACAGCGATACGAATACAACAATAAGCAGTCTCACAAAATATTTTACAAAATTTAATTTCAATAAACTATCTAGAAACTATAATCCATCGGTGACGTCTTTAATAATCGTAATTCGTACTTAAATAAATTTCAAATACATAATCAGCGCTATACTAGACATTATCAATATCAGGAATCGTTATCTACTCATGTACTTAGTCTCGTTAAAATTACAGAACATAATTTCGTAATTAATACTATACACAAATCGACAACACAATTATCTTACTATGAGATTCTCTGGGACTCGAGGCGCGCCCGCTACGGCAAAGCGTCCTTACGTACGAGACGGTACAGCTCTACGCTCACTGTTCATAGAGTCGAACATTGGACGTGAACGAATCCTCGAAACCTTTAAGTACGACCACAATTCACACTTGTCCTTTGGAACTTTCCTTCGATTGGATTTAGCTGGCTATACCGTGGTGAAGGGGGTAAGTCCCAGAGAAAGGCGCGGGTCACTGGTGGTGTTTGGCGGGCGGCGCGTGGTGCAATGCCACGTGGTGGGGTGCGTGGTGGTGTCCTCCGTGATGGTTATGGTTGTTTGCATTAGAGTTATTGTTGTTGTTCTGCGCCGCTTGAGCCGCTTGCCTTTGAGAGTTCTTTTTGTTTTTCATTCGTCTATTTTGAAACCATATTTTGACCTGTCTCTCTGTCAGGTTCAGATTCCTCGCGAGCTCCCACCGCTTCTGCTTCGATACGTAAGCGTTGAATAGAAACTCTTTCTCTAGTTCCAGAGTTTGGAATTTAGAATAAGGTTTGCGTTTTTTGCGGACTGTGACTTGGCCGGTCCAGTCGAGAGGATTTGAAGATCCGCAGCCCACTCCAACCCCGACAGACATGGACAGGGAACCTGTACAGACAACATTGGCAGATTAAAATACACGTAACGCAAACATTTACACGTAGACGTCGAGATGGCACAGTTATAAATATTTGAAATTGGATCTCATACAAACAGTTGTCGTAATGTAATCAAATCAGAATCGTACACGCAAATATCTGTTGGCACGACATTTTGCTCAATCTAACAACGCAATGCTAAATACTAGGTAGGTATGTCACGAGTACGTGAGTAGTTACTTCTAATTTATTTTCAATTACTTAAGTTGTTCTCATGAAACATCAAACCTCGCCAAAATGTTTAATCAACTATTATACTCCTGTCTCCAAACTATCTGTTATAAATAATATTGTAATGAGAATTGCAATATCTGTTTCCGCATTGCAACTGCACGGATGCAGTATGCTTGCTTTAAGTCGGCCATTTCCATGCGACGTTCATAGAAACAATTGGAGGCGTGCGGCCGGTGCGTTAGAAGTAACACGCAGCGGGTTTATGCGAGCGGCCCTTTTGATGAGATCACCGACTATAAACTTTGTATGCTGCATTGCGACCTTCTCGATATTCGATGCGTGCAACTCGCTGCATCGTTTCCTATTATTCGAAACGGTACTCGCATGAACGTTGCGAAATAGATGCCACATTGTCTAGCGATGAATGCACGTGTCGTAAGCGTCTTGCATCTTGTCCAACGAGAGGCTTTGAGCTTACATAATATCAATAGCTCTGAATGCCACCTATTATTTATAAAGCCCCGCTTGACTCGTGCATGATCATTTAACAACTCTACGAGATTTGAGGCCAGTGATTGAATATAATCTCATAATACTATGTTTTCATCGTAATGTTGTAAGCAAATTTAATTTGCAGTAATTTACTGTATGGCTCAAAATTACTAACTACATTCAAACTCGAATAGGCACTAAAGATGGAATGAGTAAAACATCGCTAGTAAATAAATTAAAGACCACACGAAATGGTCCTTCGAGCCGGCTGCTATTCGTTCAAAGAATCGCCAATTGTTTAAACAGAACATAATGACAAGTCGAGTTGTCAATTATGAGGGGATAGGTAGCGATCAGTGGCAATAAAAGTGCGGGTTTTCTTCGCCCATAAAAGTTTACCTACCCGACTGCGGGCATTGTCTCTGTCTACTTCACAAAGATAGCCGTCGAAAAGCACTCTTTTGCTTATTACGAGGGTATAGAGTTCAAAACTGTGTAAAGTTACCATTAAGGTCGTTTAGAGAGGCCATTGCACGATTTTGATTAATGGTATAATGGGTTTCAATTCTATTAAATATCGTCTGTTGATAATATGTAAATAAATTATTTATCCGATTAATGAATATTAATACCTAAGACCTGTAGTACTACGATCGGAAACCAAAGCCGCTACTCCGCAAACCGTTTACTAACCCGTAAATGCACAAATCAAAGTCAATGTCAACCTCAGGTGGGCCATAAACACACAATCATAAAGTGACGTGAACACTCGTATAACTTTTTCAACAATTGTTTCCTTTTAATGGGCCATTATATGCGCGTTTTACGCAAAATTATGTCAAGTTACACCTCTGCCGTAACAGTGGCACGATAAACCCATCTTTATGGTTAGGCGGCGATCGAAAGTGAACTAGCGACGAGCGTTTATGAATGGAGTCTTTTATTGCCCTCATATTGACAGTTGTAGTTGGTAATTACATAGCCGCGATTTAGGGAAGAATCCATTGGCAATGCACGTCTGTGACGCGGCGCACTTTATGAATCATAAAAGTGATATGTATCTTACGACAGCGAGTCTGAGCGCCGGCTACTTAGAATCCTGTCTAGTTTTTATCGCCTCATCAGCCTATAATGCGTTTATTGCAGCAATATTTGGTTTATTGCTACTACTCAAAGATCAGTTTATTGTCTTAACGCTCAGGTATCGTGTTTATTTATTAGTTATACATTTTTATTGGCGCTTTATTTTACGTAAAGTTTAATTTATTGTCGGTTGTATAGCGCCGTTTTACATTGCCTATAAAAAGGTGCTTACGATACGTTTTTAAACATTTGTAGCACGTGTTTCGTTCATTCATCAAATTTATGGTGGTCTGTGGGAAAATGTTTTGATTTAGGCGCTCGCCCGCCGTAGTTGGGGGTTACGAAGTATGGACGTATGATAGCTACCTATTACGTGAGATTTTTTTTACATTTTTTAATCAAATAACTGCATGAAAAATGTGCATTTTTATATAACCTGATTACATTGCTATCTACATGTATACAATGGGAAAAGTTTAATTTAATAATATCTACTTATATTGAAATAATACCTTTTCTCCAACGTCTACAAAAGAAACGAATCTTAAGAAATCTGTGAAAAAACGGCAACCAAGTTTCTTTTACAGCGGTGAAAGAAAAGATGTAGAGTCAGGCAGCGTAGTAGTGTGTGCATCGGAGCAGCGATGCAACACGCACACAGGTCCGCAGCGCGGGTGTGTGGGTGCGGCCACACACAGCCGCGGCGCTGAGGGAGCCGTGCCGCCATCTAGCGGCGAGAGGCGGCCGCGCGGGGTCAAGGCTGACAAACTCATAATAAATTATTTACAAATCAACTTTATCAGCCTGCAGTTTGACATACATTACCTACAATGCATACATATATATATCACTAATGCACACTCAAAACTGGCACTCTGAAAACTTTGTACGTATTTGTTTATAAATTTAAGAAAATGTTTAGTCCGGCTGTGTGTTTGGTTCACGAGCTACCGATAAGTTCAGCTAAAAGATTACAAACAGAAGCCCCGACCGAAAGTAAAAACGTGAGCACCAGATTTGAGCAGCGTTCATAAATATCTATGACTAATAAGTGTTACTGACCGGGCAGGGAGCCAGGGGGCGGATAGGGTGCACTGGACACCGACTCGGGCGCGTAGTTCCGGAGACCGTAGGCATCGTGCGAGAAGCTGGATGCCTCAGAGACCGCCGTCCGACGCTCGTCTCCTCCAACGTAGGGTAGGGGTTGATCCCCGCGGGGCGCGCCGTACGGGTAATTCCAGCATGGCTGTGAGAATCCCTGATGGCAACCACCGTCAGCATATGGTTTGTAGTCACCGCCGCTTGTAGGCCAGAAGGGCAGCGTTGATTTGCGCTCCCTTTCAACTGGCAGGTTATAGTAGGTAGGGGCGGTAGGGTACTGGTGCTCGAAGGAAGCAGGTGCATCAGGAGGATAGCCCCACGGTTGCTGCGCGTGCCGGATGACGCCTGGCTCCGGCTCGTAGCGTTTCGCCGGGATGTGGAGCGGTTGAGGTGGGTTGGAGCCGACCGAGGCTGGCGAAGCGCTCGAGGCAGAGGGTGGTGCGGCGGCTGGTGCAGCCGGGGGCGAGCCACCGGGTGGCGACGCGTGCGCTTCCTCATACAGCGCGCCGCCGACCCCGTTCATCATGGTCCACCAGGCCGGCCCGGCGGAGTGGCCGGATGCGGGCGCTGGCGACGCGGCAGCCGCGTCGCAGGGCGCGCCGAGGCCCCCGACATGGTTGTCAGGGTACAGGGTGGCGACCGGGCAAGCCACGGGGGAGCGTGAATGTCACAGGCCGGTTCACGCGCGTCGCGGGCACATCGCACCGCGCACACACGCGTCCCACACACCGCAGCGGCACATGAAAATTAAAACGCGAGTCCCGATTTAGCCAGCCCACTAGACGAGAAACGATCGTAAGTTTCTACCCAAAAAACAGTTAAATTGTTTATATTATAAAAACTCGGGTTATGTTTCTAATGTCTCCAAATGTCACTGATATGATGGTAAGTTCGTAACCTCGAAATTAAATAAGTTCTTTTTCTTGTTCAAACTATTTTCACAACTAACGCAACTGTTTAAAATAGTAAATAGTCCACAAAGTCGAAAGGAATTGTCTATTTAGCGATTTGAATCGTATTGGGTAACGCAACAGTTTTTCTTATTTTTGTTAGAAGATTGTTAGGGGCGACGAGTTGTTGTCGCGAGCGTGTCTTGTTTATCGTCCCAGGCGACAGTACGCGAGGCGCGCGGTCGGCGGCGCGGTCGAGCGCGGAGTGGCGACGGCGTGCGGCAGTGTGACGGCGCACACAGGCGCGCGCCCGCGGACATCTAGCGGCGGGCGGCAGAACCGGAGCCCTTCCAGGACCGACTCGCGCCTGAGCCCCGTAGGCGGGCGGCTGGTAAACTGAACAAGCCGCCTAGCTATTCTTACTGACTTCATGCATTTTATTTTTATGTTATCTTCTTTCGTTTTCATGTTTGTTTCCTCAAAATTATTTACATTATACTATTTTATTATATTTTACTCCGAGTTGGGACTCTACATTTTTGTGTTTTTTATATTCATTAATTAATTTTAATTATTGTTATTAAAAATATAATGAGATTCTACATTACGTACAAACTTCCAACATTGAACAACTTGTTAATAGGTATATCAATGTAGAGCATGAAGGGTTGCCGAAAGCGGAGGCTCGGGTGCGTAGTAAAGCGATTAATGGAGGCAAAATAGCCATAAACTGCCGTTTAACCAAACTGCAAGCGTCACTCGCCCATCGCCGAGTTGCCACCAATAAAAAACGCGAGACTTTATGACGGCAACTCACTCACATTTTATTGTGAGTATAAACTTAATTTTATCGTCTGTTAATTTCTCCACAAATAATGCTAGGTACTAGATTAAATTATATAATTTTATTTTATGAGCATTGTCAATGGCAAGGCCGTGGTCTAATGACTTACATTTTAGTTTTTTAGAAGTTCAGTGACCATAGTCGTTAAGTTATATGTTTTTGTTGTATATTATCTCCTCACGTGACCTTTACAAGATCTGTTGGAGCTACTTAGAAAAAACAACACTGTGTCACGTATTTCGTTGACTTACGACAGTGGTATTCGACAAGATATCCCCCGGTTGGATACACCCTTTTCGTTTTACCGAGCTGCCAGCAAACAATGCTTACTAGCAATAAATCTGCTTACAATATTTCACACCTATACGCGTTATGTTTACACAAGAAACGACCATAAAATATATCAGGTGAACAAAAGCGAAAACATACATAACATGACAAATAGTACTCTTGTTAACACGGTGGGGCAATTATGTTAATACTGAGGTAATTGTCAAAATAAAATTCAATGTATTGAACGCATGTTGTCTAATTTCCCACACGAGGTCTTTGAATGGCTTAGAAATAATAGAATTCAAGGAAGGCAATAAATTCGCAAGTCCGTCGACGTGTCAACTGAGCTAATAACATGGATTAGCTGGTTTTTACTATTTTATTACGTGATTAATGAGTTCAGGTCATTGTCGTGTCGGATTTAATAAAATTTCAATAATAATTCGCAAGTTGATGTTCATGTTTTATGCATAGATTGTAAAGTGTGATACAATAGTTTGTAGAAAAATTTACGAGCTTAAAGCAATGTTGTTTAATATGTTTTTTGTTCCTTCATAGTTCTGCGGTTCATATTTACCTAACTATTTTTTATTTCATTGATATTTGTAATTAAATTTTAAGAGAAATTCAGCAGAATACTGTCTACAAAAATTTAAGTACCTACCTACTCAGAAATATAAGTACTCACATATAATTTGCTAGGCGAGTGGGCCTTGAAATTATATAAAGAGAATGCATCTACATTTTTCCCATGTGATATGGCCATATTATATACCTCAAAACTTCCAATATTAGTTGAGTTAGAGGATAAAAACTGCAAATTACTGCTTTACTTAAAAGCTATATAGATACTTGTTCAAAATAAACACTGGAACATAATTTACTAGACAGATAAGCCTTGAAACTATATAAAAAGAAAGCACATCGTTGAAACAGACGAGAGACGAGAGCGTTGAATGACAGACACAAACATAGGAACAAGTGTGCGAGTTCGTCTGTCTATAAATATTTACGTTAGGAAACGCCCGAAACAGGGTTGTCATGGAAGGCTACGCCAGTATATTTTTGATTACTTCATTATTTACTGTACAGAATTTATAAAAGGAACAGCAGGCTTGTAAGCCTATTGAAGTATGTACTTCTATCTTACAGAAAATGACGATGAAATATCATTACTGTTTCATTTTGTGCTTCTGTCGTCAATTGGGGGAGCTAAGTTCTGCGGACTAGAGATTGGACTGTGACACAGTTGACGTTTTTTTAATGACTATTGCTGTTGTTTGAAGACCGGCTTCATAGAATTTGGTTTTGCCTTGGCCTACGGGGCAAATTCTCCTAGAGGGTTTCCAGTTAACAAACATCTTTCGCAAGGAAATCTCAAAGTCGTCTAGTCTAGAGTATCTGCAGGGTTTGACTTGAAGGGGGGCGGCAGACCATTTCATTTCATTCATTCATATGACTTGAAGGAATCTGGACGAAGCGCCCCGGCATATAATTGTACCTGGAATAGTGCGATGTGTGTGTGTTACATTTGGCATCGTGTGTGCGATACTTTGTTGTTAAGCTTTGTAAACCTACTAATAGGGGTAGTATGCGTGCTCGCAAACCCCGTGAAATACCGACAAAATATTTTGTTCTGGAACGAAATTCGCTTGCGTAACAGACCAACAACGGCGCGGTGCAGGTGCTAGAAATATTTGACCTTATATAATAATAACTCTTTATTTTTTTTATTTTTTAGATAGAGAATATAAATTAGATACGATTAAGTAGTTAGTTACTATTTTATTTTGTTCCTTGTCGAGCTTCAACGACAACAATATGTAGGTTTTTGACATCCCTAAAGCAAAAACAGTCGGCCATGCATCCAGCGTAAATAAAAGTACGCCTTCTTATCTCGAACATGTGCGTGGAAGTTGCGCAAACGCTGTGATTTGAATTGGTCCTGTGTTGTGTATGTTATATTTTTACTAGCGCTCAGTTCGTTTTCTATAAGATTAGAATTCGATTATATTGCACTGTGGAAAACGAAAATTGAATTTTTCAGAAATTACCTCTTTTTTTGACAAGTTTTTACCTACGCACCAAAAATACTGCGTTTTCTTTAGCTCTACACCTGAAGAGCTAACTCTTAATCAAAGCACCTATCGCATGTAATTTTTGTCCAACATGAACTCATTTAATCGTAATAAGTAATGGTTTTATACATTGGCTAATGAATGCTACTGCAAGATACGTGATTATTAAATCCTGTGCGTGGTTATTTAAAAGGTTCCATTATACGGAGCTGCTAAAACTGAAAACTTGATGTTCGCTCGAAACCCGCTTTCTCTCGACGCTTACAGCGATATACCGTTAATATTGAACGCCATATTTATATCGGTTCCTTAAAGATTACGTTGCGATACACGAAAGAGGTTAAGAACTTATTAAAATTATGTTCCAAGTAGGTTGTATATCTACTGCATCAGTGATTTCGAAAACAATAGAAACATCTTTAATATCTAAAAAGTTACTTATTTCTAAGTAAAAGAATACATATTAAAATTTATATTCACCTTGTCTTAGACTGGCGAGCGACGACTGCGTGAAAGGTAACCTGCAAAAAATCATAGATATGTTCAACATCTTTAACATTGCCACGCTAAAATACAATTATAGAGTACTGATCAACATCACTACGGCGTGGGGTCAGGTGTGTCCAATCAGTAAGCTGTAAAAAACCCATTGGGCTGAGCCTCCGTTACTGCCCTACATATTAATTAAGCAACACATTAATATATGGCTTGAAATTACAAACATAACTTTTAAAATGTAGGACTTTTATGATCGTCGAACTCGTTCTTTCGATATTCTAAAATTTATTTAACTTTCCGTTTCCTTTTCAAAGAGCTACGATTATATTTTTAAAACATAATCTACTAGAAAATAGTGAAGGTAAAGTTTTTTAGTTATAACGAATAATAACGTGTTATTCGTTTAATCCTACAAACGAATCTATTATAATAGTGAGGGCGTATACCAGCTAAATATCTGTCTGTATAGATTATTAAAAAGCTCGGCTTGTCTAGAAATTTCGTAAGCTCTGTTTTATTTATACAACGAGATGGCAAACAAGCTGACGGCCAACCTGGTGTTGAGTGGTTACCGTCGCCTATGGACACTTGCAATATTAAGGGCAAATCACTCAACAATATCTATCTGGGTTGCCATATCTGTACTGGAACGCATATCTAAAGAGTAAATCCTGTCAAATATAAGTGAGCAGGAAGGTTGTGTGCAATCGGTTAGGAGATTCTTGCGCGAGGCCAATGTCCAACAGCGGGCATCCTCTCGGCTGAAGTTATGATGGTTGAGCAGAGGGAGAAGTCAGGGTAATGAACGTGAGTGGTGGTACATCATAAAGGCCTTAAGCCTGCGTCTAGGTCGAAAGTTTCAGGCACTGCATCTGGCTCCTCTCTCTGCAACGGATGAATCCAGCATCTGCACGGTGAATCTATGGAATGCTAGAAGTCAGAGCTGAAATGCTCAGCTCTTGAGAGAATTCTTAGAAACATTTTAATACTCGTGGAAACTGTAACTTCGTGTTAGCAATAGATGTAGCTTTTGACCTGTTTAACACTGCGAAAATCTCATTTCCGTGAAACTTAAATTAAGAAAACGGTAACTATTTTGGTCGACATTTTTTACACTACACTAAAAATAAATCCTTTCTAAGTCGTTCTACGAGCGAGAGTCACGGATTTTACATTAAATGTGATTTGCTTCGAATGCCACTGTTTTTTTCCCAATCGGGGGAGTAAACCTACCCACCTACTTTCGAGGGTGAGAAAAAAACATGTTTACATCGTTTCTTCTCGTGTTAGCGTTTGGCAGGATATGTTTTGTCGCCGTAAATCCTGTTTTGTGTAACATAACAATTGTGCACGCTCGATGATTGATTTTACACTGAATTTTGTTGTTGGCATTAAAATTTGTTATGTGAGATGGATGATGGTTTGGAAAAGTTATGTAATTTTTGCCCAAACATTATTTTAAAGAAAAGTTGCCATTTATAATCATTTAATGATTGACACATAAACATTTTCGAAATTTTTAGTAAGATACCTAAAGAAAGTACACAAATAACAAGACTATTTTGAACTTAGATAGAGGTATTAAAAAGATAAAAAACAAACTGTGACTTTGTTTGTTTCTTACCTGAACATAAACCGCTCAATCGAATTTGAGGAAATTTGGTAAAAAGATGTTATCAAACGAGAGAAAAATATTTTAAAACCAGAGTAAAACTCATTGTATTTGGTAATGTGTAGTCCAATGGAAGAGAAGTTAGATTCCGATCTCGGTAGGAATGTAAGTAAATACTTACTTGATCACGTCAGACTATTTACTAGTTATTTCTCTATTTTCTACTTTTTCAAATATCACTAAATGAGCATATCAAAAAAACTATGTCAAAACTTAAGTGGAGCGATTAGAAATATTAAGTTAAGAAGCTACAGGTTTAAGCTAGTCTTTGTAATAAAAATATTATACGAGTACTTGTTTATTAAGCAATAGAAAGTTTTAGATATCAACATTATATTTGCTATTTTTATATTATGTGTCATAAGAAGAACTCAATAAACTGGTTTATTTATTTTACCGATCGGTCAGCACACAATTTCAGCAAAAGGCATCGAGTAAGTCTGGCCAATAAGCACCGGGCGGCAATATAAAGAGCAAGGTGTATGTACCTACTATTACGAATTCTGGATTGGAGCGCTGCCAATTTGGTAGAACACACCCTGCTTGAACGAGAAGCCGAGAGACTGAATAGCTTGCAAATATTTAGTTATTCTGCGCCACAATTCACATGCTTTTACATATTAAATATGTTTCGAAACTTCTTTTAGGTTTTCTATGCTAATCTATTTTTAAAAGTCACGAAAAGTGACAGTCACGAAAATATAAATTTGGTTTTGTTAGATTTATTTATATTATAATTTTTTCTACAATTTCTTTTTTAAATTATGTGACAGCTCTCTCTGTTTGCAACAAACCACGACAACAAAAAACACTAGTACAGATTTAGTTTAGAATTTTTATATTTTAGCCGTTTCGCTACACTCCGGTGAAATATTTTATTGTGCAAATCTAAGAAAACATTGTCTATTTTTTATTCGTGTTATAAAATACCATTATAACTACCTAAGTAGTAGGAAATACGTATTTATCTAGGCATGACAACTCCTCTACTAATTGCAAAATAAAATCGATCATTTGTTCAAACAAAACATATTTTCAGTTGTAAAATTTTTAGAGAAATTCGTAGAAAAAAAATATATCTGAAATATCGTACCACGCCTACACAATACTGGTTGATTATCATATTTATTTTCAGCAAATCGGACAACCGTTTAAAATTTTCTTTTTATCCACCAGAATTCATTAAATACCTTCGTACTTATTTCGGTCGTCATTCCGGCACCAATATACTGGAATGCGCTCCTGATCGCAAAACAAAATAAATTTAAACGAACCTCAGATTTCTTTCACAGATTTATGAGCTTTCTCTCAGTTTCGATTTGGAATGAACATGTTTTATGAAAAGGATTGAGAGGCGTAGTACGTAAAGCTATCCATCAAGTGGGATAAAGAGTAATCCACCGGCAAACTCCAGCCGCATTCCAAACTTTGGAGCTCATCTAACTTTATTCCATTCCAACTCGAAATTTCCATCAGGATTCGTAATCCGGGCGTTTAGTTTTTTTCTTTAAGTATTAGTAAATAGAGCACCAGAACGATGGCTGAGGCCACTCCAGTTGACATTTACGACTCAATCCCAAAACATAGAACCACGACCGAGCGGGTGTGTCGCCAACCTAATTAGAACCACCCCACCGCCCGCACTCCACCCCTTAATCAAATCATCGCGGCGCGACTGTATACGCTCAAGGCTCTACATATACCGGTTGGTGTGTATTTCAATAGCCCTGGTGATAGGACGAGTTTGGACATTATTACAAGCTGTCAAGTTGTGTTATCTTCACCACAAGTATGTTCAGTATGAATGTTCCTCCCACGGTTGAACACTTAACAGAAGAGTAAACTGAACTGTATTTTATATTTTTAATTCAAGAACTTTGAATAAAATATTCAATATTTTAATAATAAAGATAACGATTGAAGGCGTGTTTGAAGATTTGACGTTTTGGAAAGTGCCTCAGATGTGGAAGATTATAAATGATACAATTTTATAAGGTGTTATCTTAGTTTATTTCGAATTCAATCGTCACATTTGTATTTAAGCACTATTAGTGGTGTCGGTAATTGAGCAATAAAATAAATTACAAATTTATTTAATTCCAAGCAATCTATAGCACAAGTTTATCAACAGATTAATTAATGTATGTAAAATACGTCAACTGGAAAAGCAGTAAATAAAATATAGAATTACGTTTGAAAATATATAAACAATATTTGTGACATCATTATCTGCTACAACCCCCTTGGGTCCGGGGAGCTGTCCAGGGGTTAATGGCGCGAAAACTGACTGGATATCCCGGTTTACGACACGAAGTGAACGGTCGATTCATTTGCAATTCTAAATGGAACATGATCGCCTGCAATTGTCTAAGACGGAGTGCAAACGAAGCACAGATTTGTATAAAAAATAGGATATTATTACACTTTTAATTTTTTAATAGGTAATTTCAATACCCACTCACATTCCATCCTACGATACTGTTGCAAGCTGCAAGTTGAATGCATCATAATTAAGTAGTATGCATTGTAAGTTAAGTAGAAATATCTTTAACCTGATTACAACAATGTAAGATAGGGATACAGCTATTAGCGCATAGTATTATTTTCCACACAAGGGATTAGAGAGCTGAATTTAATAATACTTAAAGATTTTTTTTTCTTTTTTTTATGTTACGAGATGGCAAACAAGCTTGCGGCCCACCTGATGTTAAGTGGTCACCGCCGCCTATAGACACTTGCAATATTAAGTGTACATCACTTAACACCGCAAGTGCGTTTGCCATCCTGGGGACTAAGATGATATGCCCTCCATGCCCAGTAATTACACTGACTACCTTTCCCTTCAATCCGAACTGAACACAACTAACTGCTTCACGGCAGAAATAAGAAAGGCGGTGGTACCTATCCAGACGACCCTACATATGGGTCTACCACCTAGTGAAGTTTTGAAGATTACAAAAAAAACTCTAAACAAACAGTTTATCTGAATAGTCACGTCCCAAGACTCAATTACCCGGGTACCTCCGCACCTCCTCTTTCGGGTAGCCATTCCAGGCCTATATAAGTACGTTCGGCCGGTGGTCCCTCTAACTTAGTATTCGATACGTACCCACACCCGATGTTATCTTCAAGGACGCGCATTGTGATTCGTAATCAGGCCCGGAATAGATCGACCCATTCGATATAAAATGCGATCAGCGAATTAAAGCGTCTATCCACTCCAACTGTATTACGATTGCGTGAAAACTTTTCATGACGCGAGGGAATATCTGTGTTTATTATACTCTACCTATGTAAATGAGGAATAGCTGAAGCGAGTACGGCCCAAAAGTTTGCTTCAATGGAGTATTTATACGATTTAAGCAACAGTATCAGACGGTACAAAAAGCTCTCTTTTCAATAAAATTGGTGACGACTAAAAATATCTCCGATAATATGTAACAAAGCCGACGCGTGCAGAAGCGTGCGTGTTTTCTTCCCACAAACGCTCATAAAATTTAAGGTGACAGAGGGAAAAATACTCATGTGAATTCTTAACAAAACGCAGCTCGATTTCTTGGAACGATTGCTATTTTTGCCATGAGATTAAATCGATGCTTTTCATATCACAATTGCAACAATGTAAGGTACAATATTTTTTTATAATTTAGGTATGTGTCATAAAATAAATGAACATAATCTAATATTATGGGATAAAGGAATTTTCAAAAAAAGCGAATACAAAAAGCGAGATTAAAAGACAGGTATACCAACCTATTTGCATTACAATGCACCTAAATAGCTAGATATTATAAAATCACCTACGAATACTAATTTCTAGCGATTATAGACAATTATCTGAAGTAGAAAAATAAATATTCTAATTATACATACCTATTATCTATCACTATTCATATATTTTTTTACTCATAGACAGCATGCAAGTTTAACTGATATTTTTGTCCATTTAAATAATGGACAAAAATATCAGTTAAACTTTTTTAATTGAATGAATAAGTAAATCCCACTGAAAATTTATTCAAAGTCGAACGAAAATCAGGCCGAAATTTCTGAAGTTTTCAGAAAAGCTTTTTGTCGCCATGTTTTTTACCTCTGATTTGAGTGGACACGCAATAAACTGAGAATGAAGCGAGTACGTGGGTGCGCGCACATCGAGCCATGCATGCGAGCCGTGTGCATGCTCAGTGTAACCTACACTGATGCCATTTAAGAAAAACCGGTCAAGAATGTTTCGTTTTGGTATTTATATAATATATGACTCGACCATCGTTGTTGTGTAAAATAAAGAAGATTTTTTTTTCTATCGGATGGAATTGTGAATCTAAACCACTCTCAAATCCACTTAAACCCTTAGGTTTCATTTCATTATAATCGGTCTAACCGCTTAGAAAGAGTTTAATGACAAGCACTCTACAGAAGAACTAGGTATATAAAAGAAGATATTTTTTTCTTCGGGCGCGAGGGATATTGATATAATTTATCGTGCTTTCAATTAATTAATTTAAGTTAAGTACCAAGCATCTCCCGGCTGAAATGATAAAGATGTATCAAATACTAACGCCGCCGTGACGCCGCCTTGGTGGAGTAGTCAGGAACGCTGCCTACATATCAAGCGGTCCGGCTTCGAGTCCTATAGGAGCAAATGTTTGTGTGATGAACACGAACATTTGTTCCGTAGTCATGGTTGTTTGTGTATTTATTCAACTTTATTTATAAAAATATCTATACTATTATGTATATTAAAATTTGTCCATCTAGTATCTATAACACAAGTTCTAAATGTTACAATTTGGGCTAGATAATTAATGTGAGCGTGGAAATATATTATAATATTATTATATTAGTAAAATTTACCATAAAAACATACAAATATCCAGTATTAATTAGCAAAGTATGTATATATACTGGGTGTAAAAGACATGAACAGTCAAATGAGAACCATGTATTCTATACGTCAAAATAAGACATATTTCAAAAAAAATATTGCTGGGAAATGATTTTTATTTTTTGGTGTAAAAAAAAATTGCAAATTGTACCGCGCAATGTAAAGGGCTCAACTCGCAAGCAACTCGCAAAACCGCGAGAAATTTGCCAGACGGCGGCCCTGTTCGTTAGTGTCCGTGCGCATCGAGTGAGCTACATTGAACGCTAACGCTTTGAAGCCATTTTTTGTTATGAAATACTAAAAAAATGATAATGTTTCTTTGGACAATAATTAAGAAATACGTATAGAATACGTTTTCATAAAAACATGAAAAAAAAATTTATGACTTTGACCTTTAATAAAATCGTAACTTTCAATTTCCCAGGTATAGTCTAAAGGAAAAAAAAATTTATGATGGTGAGCAGAATACATGGTTCTCGTTTGACTGTTCATGTCTTTTACATCCTGTATTTTTCTTCTATTTATTATTTGAAAATACGATTATTCCAATTCAAAAACAAAATTAACTAAATAGAACTACTCTAATATAGTATTTTGTTAATCACAGCTTCAAAGTAATGCTAACATTCATATCAATTCAAGGAATGAGAATTGAATCTATTTCTATTCGTAGTACCACTTATGTATAGTTGGTTAATCAACTAGTTTATGTAGTTTCTCAGTTCTCTGCAGAATTATACATTAATGTATCCAATGAATACATGACATTTGCATACGACGATTGCCAGATATTTGTTGTACCTAATACTAAAAAGGTAAATGAGTAACCGTAAATCCGTTACAAAGTAATATACCTTCCGCCACTTTGGAGAGCAGGAATGTATTTCGCAAATAAAGTAAATACCATTTTTGTACATTTACATTCGATTCGATACCGAATACGCTCACAATAAAGTCCTTAATTTAATACTCCCACGTACGAGTATGCTTGGCACTGAAAATTTACAAAATTAAATTTTTATTGGTACCGTCAATTTAGACCTACACATACACCTTTCTTTAACATTTTTATTTGAGGTAATATAATTTTGTAATATTCAAAATGGCAACGCCAAACTTTTAATTTTTTTTTTTTAATATTTATTGATAACGATATTTTAATATAACTTATCAATTTTTAATAGTTACATAATCAGTGTAACGGCTCGACAGTTAGGTATGCATATTTACGGATGATTTACCGATTCACTAATAATTGGAATATATTATCGCGAAAATAAACAATCGTATTAAACATTTTCTTTTAGCATTTTATATTTTTAAACTTTGGATAAAAAAAAGATAACATAGACATACGTAAATCTATCTTGTCCTATTATAAATTATAATAAATAGAATTAAATCCTTTCTTACTAAGGGATTGTTTCAGAGTTCATTTCGATCCACTTGTGCTTCTTTTCTGACTCTTCTTGCTCTATGAAAACAGTAGTCATCAACCCTATAATCATTTGGCTTATAGCGTCTTCAATGTTCTGACTTTGGATAAGTATTCCCAAGAAATTCAAATTCTGAGTAGGTAGGGTATAACAGGTGCACACTCTATTTATTTTTAATATTAGATAGGTATTCCAACGCTATTTATTGAAATCGATGGTAAAGGATTAAGAAACTCGCTAATTTAATGACTTATGAAAATTAGTTCTTATTGTTATGTAATAAAGTATAAATTCAAACCTTAGTATCATGTTCTGCGTGGCGTCGCCGCCTCACCTGTTAGTAAGGTCGACCGCGTATTAGCCGCGCTCGAGCCTTACTTGAAACACGCCTGCAACAAAAAAATATAATTCATGTAAGTTATCATGTAATGCTGCAAAGCAACAATTAACTTAACAGCAATGGAAATTGCGCCCGAAATTGAGTAAATTGATATTATATTTTTCTTCTATAAACTCGATTGACGTCTCAGTTGTACTTGTCATAAAACTCACACTCGGGGCTCAGATGTTATCTCCGAATGTTTATTTCCATCTCAGGTGTTAAGGATTTATAAATATGAGACTTTTCAATTACAACTGGTATTTTTTGAAGGGCTACATTTTGTTAGGTAGTTAGGTATTTTGTAATATATTAAAATGCAAGCAAAATTAATATAAAAATTTGAACAAAGCTTTATTGTATATCAATATGAAAATAATGTGCCTAAGTGTTAAGTTGAAAAATCGTAAAATTAATATGCACTGCTTGAAATGTTATTTGTGCAACAAAGTAGTGATAATTAAGTGGCAATGTCCATTTACGTCTACACAATGTGAGTATTCTAATTTGGTTACATAAATTAAAACAATAAAATAGCTGAAAACGTATTAAAAATTTACAACCTAATAAAACAAAACAGAACCATCTTTTTCCGTTTTCTATAACGCAGTCTTCAATGGGGTAGGTCATTTTACAAACACCCGTACATATGTTCAAAAATTTATTTACTGGAACGATGTTATAATTTTATAACTCACAATTTCCAAGTTGAAATAATCCTTTGTGTTACTTTGTAATGTATGACACATACGGAAACAATCGAGCCTGTATTTCAATCTGAGAGGCGTGGAAATTTCAATTTAATTTATTTATCAATTTACAACGTTAAATATTCGTGTCATGGCTCAACAGTTCTCAATTCTTTACTTCAATATTTGATATTAAATAGTATTTGCAATTCGATACCCAACAATGAAAGTTTTATTTGTGAAAACCACTGCATTCTAAAGATGTAAACATGTGTAAAAATTACGTTCAACCTGACGGTGGTATCTAAGAGTTTTAAAATGGTCTTAGAAATTAGAATGCCTAATTTCTAAGACAGTTTTAATTTATAAAATTAGTTTTCACATCTTAATTCTGAAGATAACAGACCGTAGTCTTCAAAATGGCGCTTAGACGGCAAGACTTTTCGTTTTAAATTGTTGCCATAAATTAGATAAATTGTCCCACCGCTGACAGCTCCTTTGATAATGATGTCCACCGCTTTTATTTCGGTTTGTGAACAGCTTCATCCTATTCCAATTGGCCGCTCGTAAAACTTAAAGCGAATTTACATACAAACTAAGGCTCTACACATTGGAATATATCTTTACATTAAGTTTCCTAACTTAATGTAAAGATACATAAAAATTAAAGACTACTTAACATAATTTATGCGAAATATCTTGAAGTTCAGTTTAGGAGAATATTACTAAACATAGAAGATAACATCGATGTCGAATCAAAATTTTGGGCTTGTTCAGTCTAAAATATCTACGTCAGCAAAAAGTTGGTGTCACAAAAAGCACTTGTAACTGTTTGCTATAATTTTTACTGCAACTTTTTCCAACCCCAACACACATTGATGCATTTTGTTATTGCCATGTTTCAAAACTCTTCATGTTTATTTACATTTCTGAGTTACTTTGGGTGTTAATAGAAAACAAGTGAAAATTTATTGGACAATATTGTTTCGGTATGTGAGGAATCTTTTTCTATATTGAATTATTACTTATATTAAAGTGACAGTTGAAGGATAAAGGTTTGGATAGTCAGAATAGAATGTAGCAGATAAACGCCTCAAACTACTAGTTATAATTATAGAAATAATTGACTAATAAACTGAAAGTTTTGCAATCACTATTTCCTATATATTCTTTAAACCGAAAAAACAGAAAATTTCTTTTTTGAGTATCTGCTCCTTATGTTAAAATATTTCTTTAAAGAAAATTTAGCTACCAGAGTTTAAAGACATTACGTTTTACTATTAGGTACTATCTACTTGCAAGGCTACGCGCAGTTATTAATACTGTGGTAACGTATTCCTTGTATATATCTATAAACACAGAGCAGTACTAACTCAATCCAGTTTATCACTTATCCACATATAATACCCGTTTCATTACCATACAGTACTAAAATTGCCGCCTTCCTCCCCCACGCCGCCATTAGAAGGGCGTTCTCATCAGCCCTAGAAATCTCAGCAATAAATGCCCACAAGCGCTAAATTTATTTTTATCGTTTGTTCCACTTAAGGAATAAGATTGAAAACTGTTCCCGATATTTCCCGGTAATTTGTCGCCGTATTTTTTCTTCGGCAGCAATAAAATATTTACGGGGCTCAGATGAATCCAAGAGTGGATTTGCGAACGTCCTCGTTTTTCCACTTGGACAAATTAATTCATTTTCATGAATAAATCATTGTTATTTGGCTGCGAAGGACGACGAATGTAAATGTATTAACTTTCACTTGAAAATTGTTTTAGAATTCTTGTGGAATTAAATTGTCTGAGGCTTCTTTATCTGCCGTGTTAAAATTTTACTGCTAATAATGCGAGTATGTTTTTACTTAAAAACAAAATAATTTTTCATTCCTATAATTAAACAATATCCAGATTTGTGATCCAGACAATATCTATGTAGTTTGTATTTATGTAGATTACGCAATTATTAATTTAAAGTATTTGAAATGATTGCTATATCCAGCGAGTATGATATTGAATGTAAATTTAAATTTTTCTGTCGAAACTTCCCCTCATACTCTTGTTATATAAGGTAAGTGTCGATTACCGCCTTTCCAGAAATACCGCCATGGGTGTAAATATCACAATTAAAGAATAATTTCATCACAATAATCAAACGAAACCGCAACTACCTATCATTACTAAAAAGTCCTGAGTGCCGCTACCACGAGACTGCAACCCTCCTCAAGTTAGTGGTCACTATTCTTTCGTCGGAGGGTGATTTTCATGCTGCTGTTATAAAATCCGTTGAACTACGAGCTGAGTTTTGACTATAATTTGTAATATTTTACATAGCTGAATTATTAATTTACTTAATAAGCGTTTACTTGGTAATCTAAATATTCTATGTTTTTTCGTATAGTCCCATGGATTGTTTTATGATGATCTATATACAATTTGTCGGAATGCGCAATACCGCCCAGGCGGTAATGGGTTCTTGTAGGCGGTATTGTCCATCCTGCCTTTCTTAGACTTTATTTTTTTAGTATATGGACTGAAGAAAACTTAAAAGCCGTAATATCGGCTGTCAAATCTGCCATTACGTGATTATTTACTAATAATGGATGCTATTCTTTATTAAATGGATAAAAAGAGCAAGCGCGCAGTGACCTTTATCACCGTGACTATTTCGTCACTGTTATCAAGCCCGTGGATGGGTATGGAGGTACGCGCATGTTACGATGTGACTAGTGGGTGACATTTGCTGCATCTCCATATATTCAACGAGAGTGACAAAATAGTCACCGTAACAAAAGTCACTAGTACGCGCCAGCTCTGAAATTAACAAAATCATGAATATCTTAGACAAGAATGATGATTTGTGAGCAAGCTCTTGTTTTTAGCGAAAGGCATTTCCTATATTCGTTAACAACTTGCCCGACAGAACTGGTTGAAACTAATGATTGACAAAAAACGATTTACGTGCTCCAATTGCCGTGATTAGTTCAAATCTTGTTTCACGTCAGTAAATGTTTCTGAATTTAATCAATAGTCATCATTAGCCACTAGGCAGGCGTTAAAGGGTAACAGGTTCTTAATAACGCCTACCTTTGGTTAATGATGATAAATCTTTTTTCATTATAAATATATCTTAAAAGTACTTATATCTATATAGTATCTATTTTGTAGTTTGTTCACTTCCAGACAGAAAAAAAACAAAGCGATAAAAACCTTCATAATGATAGTCATTACTTTGTAGGTCAAAAAGTTGTGAAGAAATAGAAGAGTATTCATTACTTTGTAGGTCAGAAAATTGTGGAGAAATGATTTAGACACATTGAACACATTAATGAACACATTAATTAGTATTATATAATTAAGACTGATTACATTTATGAAAGTATTATTACAAAACAGAGCTAATTAGAATTTTAAATTGTAGATAATACTACTACTACACTACTACTAGTAAATTATATTGCCAAAATGAGTGTCTTAAGTTTTAGCTTATATTAATCTATGGTTATATTTAAAAAAATACTTAATATGACTTAAATACAAAGAACGCAGTGTTTTTATTGCATGCTGTTTTATTTAAAATTATTTTCCATTTCAGAGAAATTTAGTACCAAAGTTAACTAGGCGGTAATCGACGAAGGTACCTTAGTACCATTGACAAGGGAAGAAATGTCTAGATATTATCATTTACCAAAAGCTTGTATATTTCCTTTAACATTCCTATCTGGTGTTTACTGTCGTACGTGATGTTTTAAATTCACCGTGCTGATATAAGGCTTCTTTAACTGGAAAAAGTCACATAGGTACTTAGTACATAAAGTATTGCAAAAAACCAGTCAGTGCACCGCATTTGCGATTCCGAGAACACAGTATCAGGGATCTGAAGGCGTGCAGTCGTAAGCGGATGCAACGATGCACTTTTAGATATGAAGCCGGCTAACTTACAAATACAACTGAGTTTTCATTGCAAAACATCCCGTAACAGCTACAACACAAAGTCCATTCACATAGTTGCGAGTGTACGAACATGATGAGAATTGTCGTTTATGTTGAAACGCTAAAAGCTTTAGTTATTATGTTGATTAACATAAAGCATTTCAAGTTTAATTTACCTTTGTACGTGTTAGTGTGTACATTGGTTATTAAATGGAAACATGCAACTACAAGTTAATTGAAAATATCTAATCTTGGCTTAACATCTTCATCATATACCAGTAGCAACGAACACAATGAACTGGAATGAACTAAATTATATAAAGCTATTAGAAATAGATCATGTTTTATAACTTTTTAAAAAAATTGATATACGTCACTTAATTGCGTGCCATCTTGAGAGTGGATAAAGCACGGCAAATAATACTTCGGTATAGATATATTATTATCTGGCTCGCTCTGACGATATCTGGGATAGTGAATGATTTAAGTGACGTTTGTTAATATAGTATATATAATTACGTCAGCACTGTCGATTACAGAGACAATGTGCGTGTATACCTTACACACTGACAGTCATAGGTTACTCGCGTTTGTAAAATAAAAGTACTGTACGGATGTGTCAACTACGATTATAGATTATTTATTTGTTTAAATTTAATTGTATCCAATAAGATACAAATGGTACACTTAATGTCATGTGGCATCATCTACCAGTCAACCGGAAAGCTGGGTACAGAATTATTTCTGTACCTCTATATATGTATAGTATTATTTCTGTACTAACTTTCTGCTCCCCATCTTATGATGAGGAGCAGAAAGTTAGTACAATTGTGTAAATGTCAATAAAAATAAAGCTTCGAAACAAAACATATGATTAGATTATCGGTTCCTAAGACCAAAACGGTGTCATTACAACAGACTTTATTTATTTATACTTATATATTATATTACTTATTTGTACTAAAATGTAAAGAAGTAGATAGTTTAATAGAAACACTGTTCATTTGTCTCGCTGCAAATACTGTCGGTCTTTATTATAAAGCTAGACACGTCACGAAACAGAAATGGCGGGATCCCCCATCGTGATATTCTACCTCATAAACTGCTGCGCATCTGTGTACCATACTAGATACTCCTATACCTAAGACCTAGATGGAAGTAGGTTCTGAGATTGAAATTGTATATAGCTACTATGAGAAAAAATAATATGAATCTATTATACTTACATTGTTATTTAATATTGAAAAGCAAGATGATTGTAAGTAAAATTAATTCAAATATTTTATAGACATTAAAATGCGTTAAATACGATTTAGAACATTAGAAGATGTTAGAAAATCTACAATTTATGTCATGTAATATTGAAGAAATGTTAAAAAAACATAATTTGTTTGCAATATTGCATAAACATTGTTCAAAATACTGTTTGTAAAAGGCGAATAGCAGTGTACAGAAAACTTGTTTATGATAGCGTGACATTAATTTTGTACCTATAATCAGTCGTATTAAGATGAAATATAAGCTAATAATGTAATATTTCTTTAGTTTTATCTCACTAAGATTAATCTAAACTACAAAGTATAACAGGGTAACTTCTCACTCCACGAGAAGTTTTCTATAGGTAGGTACTTTTTTTCAAATTTTGTCTTTGCAACACAATATAGGAACAAAATACTTCATAAACTTAAGTCTACATTACCTAGAATGATTGACGCCGTCGTAATCGCACTACCTACCTATCATCAAGCGGTCCGGGTTCGACTTCAGAATATTTGCACGAATATTTGTACATTAGCCATGGCTATTAATTTATTTTATTCGAGTTAATTCATAAAAATATCCAAAGTATAATTGTTTCTCGTAGTCATAATACAAGTTCTTAAAAGTGACTAGGCTCGCACTAATTTGGGCTGGATAGTTGGTTTGAGCAAGGAAACATTATTTTATAATGATCTTCGGACCTTGAATTACCAATTCCTATAACAACATAATCGTAAAGTAGACGTGTGTACAAATGCAATGTATACATTATAGTAAACATAGACAGCAATAAAGTAAGGGGGGACGCTGGTGCGGTCCGGCGCAATGATTCAACATAATCCGCACGGACATATGTCACCGCGACTTATGTGGACTTTTATTAAACGGACTTATTTGGAAAAACAATAACGGCTAGGGGCGTCTGCTATAGAGATATTGGCGGAATTATTCTGCACTGTTTATTTCTTTTTCTAGAACGCCATTTGTAAATTGTCTGCAGTTGCTGATTATGCATTCCCGTTGAGGCTTAAAAAAACTATTTCATGTGGACATGGATTGTCAATGAAATCTTTTGCAGAATGCTATTCTTTTTCTTTTTCTTGAAAACCATGTGAACTCAACCTTAGGGTGTTAGCTGCACATTCCATTGCTAAACATGACCATATTATTCCAATCACTTGTAAAGGGTTTATTTGAATGCTATCTACGAAAACTTTCGCTACGACTTGGCATATTTTACATATTACACTTTATGGAATATTTTTTTTCGTTTACAAACGCGTAAATGTTTTTAAAACCAGAAAGAATACATTGAAAAAATTCGACCTGCCCTAGGCAGTAATCGAACCCAGCATCTTTCGCAATTCGCAAATACAGCCGCCCGGATCGCGGAAGATGCTGGGTTCGATTCCCGCCTGGGGCAAGTCGATTTTTTTCACTGTATTTTTTCAAATATTACACTTTTATTATTTCATTCTTATTTACTTTACATACAAAAGCCATGGAAGGTGACGACACAGCGCAGGTGCGGCGCATCTCATTGGTTTCGTGTTAACAATTTTTCCATACCAATATTTGAATCTAAATCTGCCTGAACCGTGTCTTCGCATTTCGTGCCTTCTATTAATTCGGGACTAGAGCAAGTGCCTTAAATTTTTAATTACTGGCTAATACACTTTGCCTTACTTCTAAAATTACAGTATCATAGTGAATCTAATTTTCACAACGGAATTAAAAAAACCCTGCTAAATTTTTTAATCTATTTAATTATCAAAATCCTATGCTTTCACCATCCTCAAAATAAGTACTTGTTAAAAAATCTATGATTTTTTTTTTCAAATTGCTTTACTTGAAAACCATGTGAACTGTTTTTTAAGCTTTTTCTCAATTACTCATCATCCTTTGTAATATACCGCTGTCCTCAACGCAAAAATTAAACGCAGTGTATCTTAATTAACTTGGTAGGTCCAAGAATAACATCGGCAACAACTTCATTCGCCCCGGTGATTCGTAAATAACAAAGTTCAACTAGCGGGCGCCATGTGTCTGAGCCGTCATACGCACGTAAACCATCTACGAGTAAGTATATATACATCTCCCGTCTAGACTCGCCAAGTTACATTAGCCCCGACGGCACAGGTATTGAAATTCAAGTGAACAACTGGCTTTATATTTTATTTTAATAATATTAGGTTCTCCATATGAAATTGCCGTTATTATAAAGTTTATTAAGAAAACGTATGTTTCATACTAACATTTCTGTATTAGTGATTCAAAGTGGAGATAAAATGCGACAAAATGTGGAGAAAAAATACAAATATCCTATTATTAAATATGTAAATTATAATGTAAGGTATCTACAGAAGATTTATTATGTACAAATACAAAAGGATAAAATCCTAATTAAATTCGTATACATAGCAATATTTATGAAAATGGCAAATTAACTATTGATAATTTAATCAATGTGTGTGTAAATTAGCGCATTAATAACTTCAATGAAATATTTTTATTTCTTAAAATACTTTTTATCTATTTAAATATTTTTTTTTATATTAAGATAAAGCTTTAGGTCCATTTTACATAATGCCTTGCTCACTTTACATGGGTATGATTTATAGAAATATTCGGAATATTAATATATATTCCGAATATTTCTATAAATCATATATTATAAATTATGTATTTTGTTATGTAAGTAACCATTTAAAGTAAAAACAGTAGGTAGGCTAGAATAAATTAGAGGTATTCTTGTAAGCTTTTAGGTTTTTAATGGGATTCATCATCCGGAACCCTAAAAAGTGGATACAAGAACCTTCCCTGTAAAATGTTCATTCGTTTTTAGAAGGATTTTGTTAACATACACATAATGTTGAATATTCTCAATAAACGTTATAGAGAATGAGCTGTTCGGTAGAGTTTTATTTGAGATGATACACCTCATCTCATTGGAAATGTTATTGGCTAGTTACGACTAATTCCTGTAAATACAAATTTTCCCAATGTGCTGCTAATAGTTCTCGCATTTAAGAAGGTTCTTCGAACTCATAAAAATCATTAGCAAAATCAAGTTTGAAATATTCCGCACTGGGTACCTTTTCGTAGGAATTTATACACGTAACTATCCTATATATTTCCAGCACTAGTTTAGCAGTCAATTTCGAGGCGAGCAAAGGCTCCGAGCGACGGATGTTTATATTGTTATGTATCTCGGGTACAGATGTTTATACGTACTGTTGTTCGCTACATCTGGGCTGAAAATTATTTTAGACGCGCACCTAATTCTGGTACATTTGCGATGAGCTTAGCAAGAACGAGCCAGCGGCGCGCTTTTCATCTTTGAAGCGCTACATTTACATTTTCGTCTCATTTATTTGCTATTTCGGGCTGAGCCCTCCCCGAACCCCCCTCACCCCATGCCCTCGCTCCAATGAATAAGTCTCCTGTGCCAGGCGAGAGTGAAACGAAATTGGGAAGGAACGCTCTATAAAGTCTAATTAAGTTTGAAGTGAATGCACAAATGTAAGGGAAATATAAAAATGTCTAGAGGCAAGAATTTATTTTGCGGCACCGAGTCCTGTGATAATTTACGCCAACAGTCTTATCTTTCTATCTCCTTTTACTTTACGCTGTATTAAAGATTCTAATAGTCATTAATTACTCTGATTGACACTTTATTTTTTCTCATTTTATTATCTCAGTACGTGATAGTACACTCATGAAGCAGGTGCTTACCTATGAGCGTTCCTTTTAAAAAGGTGTAAATCATTTTAGAGCAGACATAAATCAAGGTTGACAAAAACAATCCTGTTAACGCGTCAGTAGAAAGGAAGCTAGATGGCGCATGATCAGAATGTAATCAAACAATTCCGGCTTTTATTAAGATATTTTAGTTGGAAACTGTTTTTGTTATTCTGCGTGCGTGTCGTGTGGCATAACGCGTCCCTTTGTTTTGGGGAAGGCTGCCCACCCTCTAGTTGTCATTCGCGCCCTGCATTGGGCAGGATGCAACTGATGGTCGTGATTGAATTATAAATAAATAGAAAACACCAATCACAGAAGCGGCGAAACAGACTTTTGAATTTTTTGTACACAAAAATTGTCGGCTTTTTAAAGAACTCTACCAAAGAAATTACGTGCGAAAGCTACTGATATTTAAATCAGGACGTTTTATAACGTCAGCATTTATACGGAATACCCAGAATGCATGTATACTTATGCTTAGATACCTCTGTATGACTTTTAGAAGTATTCTTCGTTAGTTTATCCGCAAACATATAAATGGTTTAGGTACCTACTAGTATTTTTTCCATGTATCAGTATTTACCTCTACATAAATACCTTTTCGTTTTTATCTAAGCATAGTTCGAAGCTACTTAGTTATAGAATTAAGTCAATTGCCTAAAAATTACTTAGAACTCGCGTTTCTTTTGTTTCTTTGGCTCCAAATACCATCAATAAATATATGTTACCTTGATATATTTTTGCGTCACAGATTGTGCTGTGTAACCGAACTCATACCGCCCCGAATATAAATAGCCTTCTTATATTTTCCGGGACATTGGGATTCATGAAGTTTGTGAGCCCTGACGGCAGGCTTCTACTGATATAGCGAATGAAGTAGAATAATAATAGACGGATTTGTGAATTTATGAAAAAATATTCTGTACCTGATTATTTTCTATAAACTATATTGTTCAGAAATATTTAATACATTAGGTAAAGAATTATGAATTATGTACTTCAGTATTTTCTTTTGTAAATTTAATAAGAATTGTTATTATTATTTACGCAAATACTTGTAATAAAGTATGCAGCTGTAACACCCGCTTCTAATGCACATCTCCCTCGGGACGAATATTTTAGGAGCGAAAAATATTCATCTACTTCTGCTAATATTGATGTAAATTTATGCAAATGTGAAAATAACAAAGCTTGGAAGAGAAATACATAAAATACGTAAGTAATATATTTTTTATAGACTTTGGTAACTTTTAATAAAAAGGGGATCAAGGAAAGTGCATTCTCGGAACTAAGGAATACTTTCTAAAACTGAACAGATGTGCACGTTTGTGACTAGTTTTTTTAATAAAAAAAATAAAACACATTAATATTTTATTTAAATAAACCACTGAGATTTGTCACATAGAGCTATACAACATCGAGCTATTTAAGATTACAATTAACCCACATATTACGTATTGTATGTAAATATTTATAATTCTTATCATTCGATTTCATGTGTTCGACTTTAACTCAATTCTTTTTCTTCCATAAAGTATTGAAATACCGAAATTTGACTACTTTATTTTATTAACACACGAAACACAATTGATGATTTCCTGATAACAGTTGCGTCCGATTTGCCATTGGATATATATTTTTAATATCAACTTGCAAAACAAGTCTACGATCACAGCCGCCTGCCATGTTTATAAGAAAATGTATTTTATATCACTGGTGAAACCACCTGCCTTCATTTCTTGAGGTAAAGGAAGAATATACTCGAATTATCTACTGAAAGAATAATAATAAGATTTTTAAATATTAGGTACCTAAAATCTTTGTTGAAATATCGAAATAAAATAAATTTGTTGTACTGAATGATTACAACTTTCATAAGCAGAAAAATAAAATCAAATTCAAAAGGCTTTGGTATATAAAGTCATGTTCACCACGTTCACGCCATTTTCCCATAGAGGTATCACTTATTTCTATTTGCTATAATCCTTAGATATTTCTGTCGCTTCGTCTATTCTCACTGCAGTCCTCATTTAAGTATCACTTACTTGTACAATTATTATAAAGTTTATGCTAAGTAGGTAACAAATTGGTCAAAAGAGTTGACCAAGTTTTCGTTTTATAAAATAAAATAAAAGTTTCTTTTGCAAGTAACAAACTCTCAATTAACCCGTCCTCCCAAAACCAGTTCCAAGCAGCGCCAGAGCAAGTTATTAACATTCGTATGTAAATCAGCCATTTTGTACAGTCTCCAGTCAACGGGCCTTTATCTCGGGGATGAGATAAAATGAACTTATTTACGTTAAAGCCTTAAAAGTGGTGAATTTTAAAACCATCCGCTGTTATAATAAGTTGATAAAATTCGCTTATACCTAAATGCCCCTTGGCTTAATTAGGTATTCATGTTGGAGGGTCTCTGGCAACCGTTATATTGATTTGTCAGACTGTTTACTTAAAACATTGCTTGAAAAGATTGTTTCTTTAAAAATAATTGTATGTAGTAATTTATGTAGGAATTATTTTATGAGTACCATAAATGATTTTTATAGTTATATTTGTATAGCATCTAAATGTTTTTATTTACGTATATATTTAAAGAATATAATTATATCCATTCGAAAATCTACTGTATTTATCCTTACATGCATGTATACATAGTTATAATTTAATACTAACATTAGATACATACTGCGTTTCTTTAACAACAACATTTTACAATTAAGATATTAAAATACTAATATCTTGTTAAAAGTTGTACTACCGAACATGTTAATTATTATAAGATTTATTTTATTTTGATTATGCGCCTCAGAAGAAAGCTGGCAGGCGACCATTCAAACAAAAACTATTTGTGCAATTTAGTACAATGATAAAAGCTCAACAAAACATTAAGCTAATTAACATAAGAAAACAGGGAAGTTTGGTAAGATGAATTTATTACGACCAAATGAATTGTGCTACGGGGTGGCGTAAAATTAACAAAGAAGCGAGAGAGCCGGTTACAAAACATCGCACAAAGGGTGAAAGGCAGTATGAATATGAATGGCCTCTTTGGAGAAATTGGGTCGAACTGCCCGTTCCGTGCTTGCTGAACTTTTTTCTTTGAGTGAAAGGCGCAAATTCGTTTTTACAAGTAGGAAGGACAAGTATATTATTTGTAATATGACACTATTTTTTTACAAATAGAGTACTCAAATTACTGAAAAGCTTATTAAGTAACACAGACAGATAAACTTGAGTTATAGTTAATTTTTTTTTTAATTATGTTTTTTTTACTGCCTAGGCATGAAAGCTACGAAATTTTATGTGTAATTAACTACATTGCTGATGTCTCTTTTTAAGAAATTAAAAGTAGGTAGGTACAGATTTAATAAAATTTTGTTATAGCGACTATACGTTGTGGTTATTTATTAATTTAATTACAAGGCAATTTTTAAGTTTTATTATCATTTTTAACACGAACCAATATGGAAAGCTACCTATTTGTTTTCTTTAACTATGCGAATAGGAAAAATATAAGATTTTTATTTTTTCTGCCGTGAAGCAGTTCGCTGTGTTTCGGATTGGAGGGAAAGGTAGCCAGTGTAATTACTGGGCATGGAGGGCATATCATCTTAGTCCCCAGGATGGCTAACGCACTTGCGGTGTTAAGTGATTTACACTTAATATTACAAGTGTCTATAGGCGGCGGTGACCACTTAACATCAGGTGGGCCGCAAGCTTGTTTGCCATCTCGTAACATAAAAAAAAAATAAGAATTTCTTTTAAAAAATACGAAATAATATTCTTAATGTTAAATTAGTGCATTACACAAAAGCTACATTAATTTACATTTCAAATGTGAGCCTTATTTCTTCTATACTCCAAAAAGGTTTTCCTTGGTCTCATTTACGTCAACGACCACTTAATCCACGTTAGTTTTGTTTCGGCATCAACAAAGTACCTAAATCGGTCTCTAAGCCCCGTCCAGAAGACCCGGGTAATTTCGCCGGTGTCCTAAGTTTCCCCAATTGTCCCGGAGCGGGTATTTATTAAATTACCCGGGCAGGGGCAAACCTCAGCTAAACCCTCGCCTCTGTTAATAAAGGTCTAGCTTAATATGGTTTGCGCGTTCAAATACGCCTATGTGAATATATAATATTAAGTCTGGTTAGTTACGGTGAACTGTAGTATAAGCTTATTTATTTGAGATCAATTTGATGACATTTAAAAGGAAAAGGATGAGAAAAACATTCATTATGGAATATTTTTTGCATTTACAAACGCGTAAATATTTAATACTAGAAAAAATACATTAAAAAAAATCGACTTGCCTAGTATTAAAATTTTCTTGTACTAAAAACATTCATTATTTTCTTTTATTTTTGGGTCGATGTGGAAAAGAAATTTTGTTTGTATTAGAAGACCAATAATAGGTATTGTTAGGTAATATGTTTCCATGTATAAAGTAGGTAAGTAGTAAAGTCAACTAGTTGACGGAGATTTTGAGTGTCATTTAATTATATCACATTTTAAAAAGTTAATTACCTACCTAATCTTTAAAATGCAAAAAGTTGGAAGTGATAAACTTCGTTTTAGTTGAAAGATAACGAGGGAACGCATTCGTCATTTTGCAGTCCCACAAGAAATACCGCAGCCGCAGCTCCCAACTCGTCCGGAAGCGTTATCTTAGCCAAACTAAACAAGTCATTCCAAATGAAAGAACGTTGAAACAATAACGTCATAATGACCAGAATATCTTCTACAAAAATAGACTCTATGATATACGCAAAAAGGTCTTTATACTACGTAAAATATCCTTTCATTAAGCGTTACAACATGAAAGGAGGAAAAGCAATGCTGCCTCAGTAAACCTCTCCAACGATTTAACCAGTTACCGCAAAACTGAAACTATTTAAATGAATTTGCTTTATACATAGGTAGATACCTTATTACGGAACTTTTACAGCATCGTAGGTTTACATACATAAAATAGGTAGGTACCTATCTATGTAGATTAGTAACGTAAATAATATGAATACATATATTATTGAACAATGTTAAATATGTAGGTACTACATACCTGACCTTGTCGATTGTTAGAAGAAAAAAATACCAGTCAGAAATCTGTTATTTTTCAAAATTTGAAAAGAAAAATAATCGACTTAATTCGTTGAAATTACGAGACAGAAGATTGTCAGTTATGGTTGCGGAGACTGAATGTGCTGAATTGCTGAGCATCTAAAGTGCTCGTAAATCTTGTAACATCTCCGCTGGATGAAAATACGCGACGCGACCACGTAAAGAACTCAGTGCTATTGCTCTTATTTATTACGATTAAAACAAATTCTTATTTTATTTTTGCCTCTCAACTAAACTCAGTAAAATAAAAGAGTATCCCATAACAAACCTTCCTTAGTAGTGGTAATATTGACAATAATTGTAAAAAATAAAAAAAGTAATCTACAAATTATACTACGGAATTGCCCATGATTCCATATTTGAAACACGGAACGAGTTCGGTTGGTAATAACAAGCTTTTTATAAATACACGTGGCAAGGGCAACCATGTTGCCGCTCTCGCCAATCAGCGATCGTTCCCGCGCCAAGTCAATATGGCGGATATACTAAAGCCATTATCATTCCCTATTATTATGTCGAGAAGGACGATCGTCTGGCGATCATGTGATAAAATTGGCAAGCCAAAAAATATTTTAATAAGTGTTCTTGTTTGACTTGAGGACGAGGATTCTTAATTAAAAAAAGAATTATGTGCGCGCGTGAGAAGATATAACTCTTTGCACACAGCAAAGATAATTTATTTGATTTTTTTATTATTATTTAATATTAAATCATCAATAGTAAATATTTAAAATTAAGAATCTTATAATATTTAGTACAAATTATGTCATATATATTTATTTCGAAACTTTGACTTTTACTTTGACTTCAACCTGTGACTTGTGTTAAATCTTAAAATTTCACTCTAATAATTTTTTCACCTAAAAGAGTATAACTTTCTAAAAACTAACTAGTGCTTAATTGATATTTCTCAGGAAACTCAGCTCGACTAATTTGAAAATCGAATGTTCTCTTTTCAAACTAACGTATTTAACATTCAACGTAACGATTGATCCTAATTAAAGCTAACCAATTGCTTATGTATTGCTTTATCAAGACAACACTTGAATGTATAGTGTGTGACAGAAATATGTGAACAGATGTTAGAGTTGAACGACCCCTGAATGTTGCGTTGGGCTGCACACAGCGTCGCTGATTTATTTATTTATATGCGCCCACGCATTAGGGACGTCACTCCAAATATAGGTGGATTAACCACAAATTACTTACTCACTATTATAACTTTCTAAATAATTTGGTATTAAATTGAAATATTAGATACTATTTAATTAATTATTACCTACAAAAGGTGCCTACTTCGTTTTCTTTTCACGTCTAAGTTATAGTTAATTTCCATTATTTATAATAATATATCCTTTCTAATTATTAATGATTATATACATTTATGCCGTAAAAAAAGGTTTCTGTAGTAAAAACACCTAAGCGCTATCTTACCCCTGCTATCTAATTTAACGCTTAATTAAAAAAATGTTATGAAAGAAAAAGCGTGGAATAATGCCCGAAGATAACAAAATAAAAGCAATCTTTTGTTCGTTGGACTATAATTGTGTCTATTATGGATACGTTAGTACCGGGAGGGCAGCCGAGTGGAGGAGGTGATTTAAGAAAATTACATTATAAAAAGAAGAAAAGGATGCCTCTGGGGGCAGGGGCGGCGCGTTCCAAAGACATTATTATAAAATGTACCAATTTAAATTCAAACATAAATCTCATATTGCGTCCGCTGACTCCACTTCGTTACGGGTCGATCGGTTATGATATTATACTGGTACCTTTCTGTAAGCAGATATTATGTTTCAAACGTCTTCCGATCGGATGTCTGTTATTTATTGGACAATAATTGCTTTAAATTTTATTGGATTACATTCTCATTTGTTTTTTAACTTTATTTTTGCTATTTGAGACCGTCTCATGTTTTATATCGAAGTTGCGATAATTTATTAGTATTTTTCTTTATATTTGGCATGAAAAATTCTTGATTTTCATCTCATCTGATGGTAAACGCTTCATACGGAATCATTACCGCTGAAGTATTTAATATTTTATAATAAATGATAGAGCACAATAATGTTAACATATTATTATCATAGCAACAGATTAAAGTAAGATGATAGTAGCTAGACAGCTGAACTTAAAAGAAGAAAGACAACCTAAAATAAAAATAATATTATTTTTAATAAAAGTTCATAAACAAATATCTCAATCAAAAACCTTTTTTAAGTCATAAGAGTGACAAACAAGCATACGCGACAATGGAACAACGCCTGACTGTAGACTTTAAATTTTCAGATTCTAGTCTGCTTCGCCTTACTTTTCTTAAAGTCTAATTTTCCTTCAATTCTAGAAACATTTACGTATACGTACTTAATTATTACTACTTTCCTCATGTTTACCGAAGTGAGCCATCTGAGTTAAGTAATCAAACTTGTAAGCCGCGTCGAAAGCTCAACTAAACGTTACGTCCTCTACTTTCCCAATCCGCTTGAATGTACCAAGTTCTCTTTTACAGCTGCCTTTTTCTTAAATTGGCCGTAGACAGGGGTCGACCAATGGAACTTTGCTAATAAAAACTTTCTTTGTTATTTGATACTATCGGAACTCTTTCGTTCAACTCCGATCTTATTTTGGAGAAAATGTTCTGACAAGTCTTGGCTGGAATTGCTTTTAAGTTATAGATAGGTAAAGGTGTGGGGACTGAGCATATCAGTTTCATTGCAATATTAACCCTCAACTGGATTCGCAAAAAAGGGCAACTTAGTTGGTATCGGGGGTGAAATGTGACCCCATATGATTTAAGTTATCAAAATATGAATAGTTAATTTTTTTTGTTAATTATTATTTTATTTAATTAAACAACTTTTAATCTAAGTATCAAACAACTTAAAGTTAATTTTTAAACAAAAAATTAACTTATTTTTAAAGCTTTCATAACCTCTCATTTTTTAACATTATTTTTAAGAGTCAAGTTTAGTAGACCTAAATTCTATAAAAATATAACAATTATGGATAAGTAACTCTTGGTACTATTTTCTTATATAATCATCATAACAAATATAGGAACATTATATGAGATCAATGAAATAATAAAAAAATGACAACATTAATGAAATTACTACGAAGCGAAAAACTTATGCACTACAAAACACTTAGCATTTGGTGCATGTGATGGCTTTTACAGTATGTACTTTACATAATAAAAAAAAACATTTGCGCCACTTTTTTGCACACTGAATCCGAGTCAGTTTCTAATACACTCTCATCAGCAGCTAGCTACTTCTGGTTCCTCGCAATCACTAATTTCTTCGTTGTCACAAACAGCTGCTGTTGTGGTTTCACGAAAGGTATCTGGATCAGATTCATGATCCTCGTCTTCCAATAATTGTGCAATTTGATCCTCATTCAAAAAACCGGCCATTAATATGGTTATTAGCTGAAAAAAATAAGATACTTCATAAATACAGTGTCCATTTAAATAGCTATTCTTGGTGTCGGGGGTGATTTTTGACCCCAGCAGTGTACGTACCTCTGTTCCCAGTAATATTAGAACGACCAAAGTCCGTCGCCTGCCTCACCCCGCGACGTAATGAGATTAGCTCGATGCGCCGGAGTGTAGGTTATAAAACTGCAAATTTATGTTACAAAATATGTTGCACTGGGGTGAATTTTGACCCCCGATACCAGTTAAGGGTTAAAACTTTTGATATTTTGTCTTTAAAGTGCTTAGGAGCGCTGGCATCTTTATTGTGGAAATTCTGCCATCTTAATGTCAAAATGAAAAAGTTTTTATTTAAATGGACTTATTTAAGTACTCTACCACTCCGTCAGGGCTAAAATATTTATGTTATTATTATTTTATATAATTACAGAATAGCTTTACGTACCAACTATATAACGTTCAATAGATAATCTTGTATCATTTAAATAACTAAGTCTTAGGATATATATAACACTTTGCTGCTCCTATCATAATAGTCTTGTATAGACTACAGTTTCCTTGACGGTTTCCAACTTGTCTTCCGATGTTGCCAGAAATGTCTGCGGGAAAAATTCGACGATATCTCGCATCAGGGTCACAGTTTTCATTCAAAAACTCATATTTGTTCACAATATTTAAAACAACAACACAGTCATGATAAACGAAGGTAAGCCAGATATTATGATCGAAGAAGGCAAGTATTGTAATTTAAACAAAACCCTTTTTACATCTTCACCGCATCAAAATTTTCATTAAGAATTCCGGTCGAACCGCAGTTTCCTGTGTATAGGTAGCAAGATTCCACGCTGGGAGCAATTACAAAATATTCGGGCGGGTTTCCAATTAAAACGTTCATCCGCAAAATTCCTGGGTCGGGAAGTTTACAGATTACTCCCCCCACCCCCCACTTTGTGTCGGGTAGATAACGGCTCGGATTCTTGGGATATCTCAAGGAGTTTCTTATTCTATGAGGAAGCGAAGGTATGTTGAAATGCAATTTAAGAAGCGAGTCTGATTCAAAAGTAAAAATGGGAATTAAGAAAGAAATAAATGAAGAAGTAGATTTCAAACAATAGATTGTATTGATTGTAGTTTGGATTTTATCTCGAAAAAAGGCTTAAAGTGGTTGAAATTAGGGATGAAAGTTTGAATGGAAATTCGCGATTTGTGAAGATAAAACCACGAAACTTAGAATTGAGGCACTTCATAAGAAATAAATAAATATTTGTTTTAGTATTTTTCAAATTTCGACCTGTCTGGGGTTGAAATAGGGGTTGAAACCTGTGTAGGGGTAAAAGGTAGCCTATGTGGTTTTCCAACATCTAATCTATATTCGTAATTAATTTCATTAAAATCGGCCTAGTTGTTTTTGAGTTTATTCGTTACAAACATACAAAAATTTCCTCTTCATAATATTATTATCGAAGAATAGTTAAGATTATTATAGTTGAGATATATAAGCTTAACTTTTGTTATTTCTAGAAAGAATTTTCTTTACTAAATATTTTCATTTCAAACTTTGTTGGTGTATCAAATTCAGTAAATAGACAATTACTGTTCTTAAAAATAACTTAACGAACATTTACCCAACGATATTGAATACATAGAAACATAAACGTCCCACGTCTATATCTACATATAAATAATGATTGAAAGTAATCAAGTTACATTAGCGGCCGTGGGCTCAAGCCACTTTCTCCCGATCCCCCGGCTAAGGCTCGCAGCACGAACGCCGATATTTATAAATAATAGCATAAAACAATAACTGTTGCTCTTAAGACCTCACTACATAAAACCCAGTAAGACTAAATGGATTACTTGTGTCCGCCGCGCGCCATCTAGCGGGGGGTACGGCGACTTATGAGTTATTGTTATTGCAGGATATCCCTGGCTCACAACATGTTTTCACTTACACCCCTCTTGTATGGGGAATCGTAAAAATCTGAAGGAAATATTTTAATAAATTGATTGCGCCTTCAAAACATTGGCGGTAAAACATGATACATGCGAGTAATTAGATTTTTTGTGTCTGATTTTTGAGTTATTGCAAATCCGTATATCTTAGTAATCTGCTAATTTAATTGGTTTAAACGTGTATTAAATTTGTAATGTTTATTTAAAATTATAGCATTAAATTTAATTTTCATTTCATTCATATTGTTGTTGTAGGTATATTACTTAGATACCACAGATGTTACATCCTTGTGGTGGCTACGAATACAGGTACCTATGTATTACCAACTTGTAACGAATATTCAATGTGTAACTGATTGTTTAATCAAAAATATATTAGTTCAAAGGTAAATCGAGTAAAAATTAAAACTTAGGTAATCCGAAATGATTTTTCCAAACATAAAATTCTACTAATATTTCCCGAGATTTGTAGCTTGTTTTACTTTAGATATAGTTATGATAAAAAATATTCTCTTATTAACAAATAATTTATTTCACCAATCATCCCACCTAATTTTCTCGTTAATTTTTGATTTACATTTCAAAACTTGAGTATTTTGTAATAAAGTTTGGCAAATGGATGAGAAAAATATTTTCCCCTTGCACTCACATAAGTAACCTTCGACATAACTACTTAGAAAAACACCAAACAAGCCATCAATACTTTTTGTTCCAATTAGGTAGGTACTTCGTGTGATCGATATTCCAGATCACCGCTGGCTGTGAGCGGACTTATTAGCAGTAACGAGGCAGTAACCCCCGTTCACTGCTCGCCTCGGCAGCGGACGCATAATTTACTAGACGGAACACCCGCGTGGCAACCGCTACCGACAGACACAACGAAATAGCATTGCATTTGTAATAGTGTATGTATTTAGTAACGTTTAAGCACGTACGTGTAATTCATTTGTAGCTCAGGAGCTCAGTTATTTAGTAGACATCTTTTACGTTTATTAAAAAATCACTTCCTCAGACTATTTATATTCGATCACGATGTTAGCCATCGCTATTTCATTTGCTAAAAAATGGTAATTTTTCCTTATTTTTCAGTATAAAAAAAACATTTATGTACAAAATAAGCGGCTCTACTCCTAATTAATCTCAAATATAGGTGAATTTACGAGCAATTTCTTCTAGGCTACTAGGAATAAAGAATGTTCTTAAATAACTAATTAAAATGAATAAACATGAGTAAGTAATTAGGTGAAAAAAATATATTTTAAAATGAAATAACAAGGGATACATGAAACCTAAAATTGATTTGGTAGGTATACCTTTTATTGAAGCTTGGCATTTTTCAAAGCATAGCATAGCTTTGCTTTCGAACTATAGTGACTCAGGAATAAATACTACTACCGCATTGCAAGGCCAAGATAAATTGACACTACAATTAAATAGTAATGTTGATAGCGTCGTGCTTTCCTGGAAGAAGATTTATTTAATAGTTACATTTAATTTATTATGTTTTGGCAAGAAAATGGAAAATTTAAAAGGTTCTCGCAATTAGCACGATCGTATTTTTCAGTTGCCAAAGGTTGAGGTCAAACGAGCACAAGGTTGTGAGTCGTGTTCTCTCGGTGCCATAATTATTCGCCTCTAGCTTTGTAAGGAGTAAGCGTTACAATGTACGCGTAATTTACGTATGATGATACTCGCTTAATAGAACGTTCTGCGTTCTGTAATTGTGTTTCTGTATTATGCATTCACTAAGACAATTTACAATTTTAAATTTTATTTTCATAAATGTTTAAGTATATATAACAATATAGTATAGACAAAAATCCAGTAGGTACCAAATTCGTAAGTCATAAGCGTTCCAATGTAAGTGAGCGTACAATGGAACGCTTCGTCTGTAATACGAACCTTAAGCTATAATACATATTAAACAAATCTTTTTGCCTCACCGTGTGCCACAAACAGAGCTTTTGAATGTAACCAAATGCAACAGCAATTGCACGACCAAAAATACACGACTAACATCTCACAAAATTGTGCTCGATTGGTCTCATCTCACCCTTATACCAAAACTAATTATAATGTATCCTGATTGCCTTACGGTTTATTAAAATTCCTTAGTTGACTTCCTATTCTATCATTAAATCTTGCTTCTGCGCATAGTACATTACAGTATAATAAACTTTATTGCTATGTATCAAGATGACACACAGCGCTGATGCCATCAAGACATATTTTAGCTTTCCATAGTCGTTTAATAATGTTTACTGGATGCCTAATAGTTATTTACGTATGTACTTATGTTCAAAAACTGTTTATTAGTTATTCAGATTCAAAAATAAAATAGTTATATCAGCAACGTTTTGATAAATGTAAACGGATGCTGAAGATTAAAATTTCTCTACCAAAGATACCTATAAAATATGTAGATTAATTGATCGATACCTTATAATACCGATAAGTTGACACGAAAATATTAAAAAAGGTACTAAATTCCTTTCAAATTATGTTTCATAATATACTACCTACTGTTTAATATTTAGTGACATATCTAACAACGTACAAGGTTTCGTAAAACCACCTAATCTGCATCGATACAGCCCTGTGATAAATTAAGTCACCGTACTTAAAATCATTAAGCTGTTTTATGTCGTATTAAGACTGTGTTGTAGACCACACAGGGAGGAATTCGAAGCGGGCCTTTTAGTTTACAAGTAATTTTAGCTTTATAATTAATAACCTTCATTTTCGTAAATTGGTCAACAGATTACATTTTCCGTAAAAGTAATTAATTTATTTATTTATTTATTTTATTTATTATTATTATTTAATTATACGGGAGTATACCCAATTACATAATTAAATCATTTAAAAAATTATCTAATTACAATAATATGTCAATTAATTAACAATAAAATACCCAACAACATATCTACTTAAATAAAATTAACAAGAATAATAATTTTCACAAAACAATAATATTGCACAATAAACATAATTACGGCTATCGACAAACACATCTAAATCGGGGTAGTTCCTCAGGAGTGCGTTGAGCGCCGCATGCATGCTGCACACTGGGGACTGTGCGTGTGCCACTGTACGGCTTGCAGGTCGCGCAAATAACAAGTGCCGACGGTTTGCGTGGTGTCGGGTGTAATTGTCAGGCACGTAGAGCCGCGACAACTTCCCAAGTAGTTCGGAGCATTCAATGTCCCCACGCAGAATTTTTAATGCAGTCTGGACTTGATCACACTGTCTTCTAACTTCTAGAGAATGCATACCTAGCATGCCTAGCAAGAACTTCGTAGGGTATAAAAACGGGTAGTAACCGTAAATTCTTTTATACAAGTACCTGAGAAATGCTTTTTGGACCTTCTCCAGCATCAATTTGTACGAAGCTTCGTGTGGGTTCCAGACACATGCACTCGTCTCCATCTTACTTCGAACTAAGGTGGAGAACAGGAGTTTCATTACATGTGGGTTGTGAATATCTCGCATATTCCGAAGAACAAAACCCAAGCGGCGAAATGACTCCTTTGCCAACTCGGATATGTGCCTATTAAAGGTTAGAGCTGGATCAAAAGTGACGCCTAGATAAAGCTCCTGCTTTACATTGTACATAATATGCAAATGAAAAAATAATAAGATGAATTCTTAATTTTTAATTAAAAGAAAAGCAGAATTTCACTAACTTATACCTAACAATTAAAATAAAAAGAAAAATAACTGAGGTCTCTACTGTAGACTCAAATGTCAATGTTTTTTTTTTAAATCAATTACTAAAAGTGAGTCTGAAAAATTAAAAAAAGATAAATTCTTAATCTTTAATAAACAAAATAAAAAAAGATAAATTATAGAGATCTCTACCGCATACTCAAAGGTTAACGAAAAAAAAATATTTAAAAAAAAATACAAAAGTGAGTCTAGAAAATTTAATACAAAAGGTGAATTCTTAATTTTTCATAAAAAAAATAAGAATATCACTGATAATACAAAGCGAAGTGCCGAAAAAAATAATTAAATTTTAAAGAGAAATAGCAGAGATCTCTACTGTAGACTCAAAAGTATTGAAAAAAAAATAAAAGCAATTACAAAAGTGAGTCTGAAAAATTAAAATAAAACAAGAAATAACAGAGTTCTCTACTGTAGATTAAAAAATTGTTGAAAAAAATATTTTAAAGGCAATTACAAAATGAATCTGAAAATTTTGGGAAAATAATTGGCTTTGACACCAGACCTACCTCTTAGTTCGCATTTATTTAGATATATAATTATATTTATATTTAGTGCGATATATTGCATACTTACATTTATAAAATAGTTTAAAAATTAAGCAATCATACAAAACAAAAACGTACCTTAACCGCCATCTGCTTTTTCGTCTCGGAAACTTGGCGCGAAGCCAATAAAAGCTTTGGCGCCCATAGTTTATACAACACTTGTTTTGAAATTGAAAGAGTATACAGAAAATTATTTTTAAAATCATTTTCTGCACAATCGGCACTACTTTCTTCGATAATATCCAAATCCCAACTGACTAACGCAGCTTTCTCTTTGCAAACAAAAAATTAATTTGAATTTTCAAACAAAATTGGGTCAGCGAGCCTTTCTAGGAAATCCTTTGACGTATTGTCTTCTTCTAGGCCTCTTCGGTCAATTTTATATTTAAAGAGTTATTTTGATTCCTATAAAGTTTAATTTCCAACTTATTTTTGCATTTTATGAGGTCGCAGTGTCCTTGTTAAAGCAGATGTTTGTGTTGAAGGTTAAATAATTAACTACTAATAGGCGATGTAGCCGTAGGTAGTAATAAAAGCTTATCCCTACATTTTGATAATACCTAACTCTTTAATACTTGCTTAAAATTCAGAATTGATTGGGTTCAGATGTTTATAATTAGGATACTTTGTAGCATTTTCAACGTAATGTCGTAGATATAAAAGTTTAGTAATAGCGTGATATCCAACCCGGTAATAGAATACTAAGGTTATATTAGAATATAATGTTCATAAAGTTTAATATTGCACTTTGTTACTATTCGCGTTTTAAAATAGTAGGTCTGTAATTTTTCGTAGTAGGGTAAAGGCGGTATAGATGCCTCACTTTTTTAAATATGCTCCTAATTTTGAAAATATTAGTTTTATATAAATAATGTCTATGAATTTATCTACTTTAATCCTTTATGTTTAACTGTGATTTGTTTTTTTGAACCTATCAGTTCCAGATTTTGCAGATTTTAGCTTTTTATAGAACTCCTTTGTTGAGGATAGATGCCTACCGGTATGGATAGTTGCCCCACCTTGAAAATACTATGAATGATAGATGCCTGCGGCGCGGGATAGAAGCCCTTCATACTGTATAAACGAAAAAATCAACCAAATTTAATTATATTTTGAGGACAATTGGTGTTTTAGCAGTAGAAGGCTACTCCTAAAATAGAAATTGTCTCCTAGAAACGCGCTCATAATAATAAAAAGCATTTTGCAGATTCTTAAATCGTTTAATTGTCACCGTTAGAATAGAATTATCATATGAGATCAAATAAAATAATAACAATAAAATTCTTGGTATAAAATATTAATTATTATGTAATATCTTGTATAACATGACCCTTAATACAATACCTAGTGTTTGCTTCGTTGTATTTTTAGCAGCATAACGTCTTCGCAATGTTCTTGATGGAATTCCAAACTGTCGGGATATTTCGTTTATCCCCATGGTATTTCTGTCCATTTCCTCAAAAGCCGACTGCAATTGTTCTGAAGTCCAAGAACATACTCGAGCTCGCACTCCTTCCTTTCTTTTATACTTTCGTGGCATGATTCTGCTACAACCAGTAAAAATATAAATATACGTCAACACAAAATATAACAGAACACAGAATATGTTCAAAATATATTTACACTGAAACCTCACATATACATGGTGTACGGAAGGATAGATGCCCCAAGGGGCACCTATACGTCGAAAAATCAGGGCAACTATCCTTTTTGATAGGGATAGATGCCCAAGTATTTTTTTTAATAAATAAAAAACAAATGAGCAACCTTTTCCATCTAGATGCATACTTGATGAATCAGTATATTGACGTAATAAAAAATATAACAGAATTAATAACTAATTATAAAGTTATACAACAGCAAATACTAACCTTTAAAACTTTGACGTGTTTGTTAACTTCGCCGCGGAGATGAATTCACACACGAACGAAACGCATCCTCAAGCCACGACGGCCCGTGGCTAACTGAAGTGCGGGGTGACTGCGGCTTTTAGTTATGCTATTGTTTCTTAGTTGCGAGTTTGGGAAGTTAGGCTTTTTGAAAATGAGGCATCTATCCTACTGGGGCATCTATCCCGCCTTTACCCTATATATTTTTTGAGCTTATGTCTTTATTCATCTAGTATTCTGTAGGTAAGTACTTAATAGTGTCTTGAAATCATTACAAAATTGTAAGCTGTGAAGTTTATTTTGTAGCTTTTTCTCCGTCCACAGATAAAAATGGTTATTTAAACAAAGTTATTAAAGTTAAAGAATTTATTTGAGTACAATAAACGGTAATAAGGTTTTGATTATTAAATGTTAAAATTTTAATAAAAAACTTTTTGATTTTGATTTCTTTGTATAAGATCTCTCTACTTTCTTCTTGTCTCTCTTTATGTGAGTGCTCTACAGTTGTAGTACCATAATCTAACTAATCTATGAGGCAATACCTACGTGTCAATATTTTTTATATTTGGTGTTAGTGATTTAAATTATAAATTAACGAAGAACGTAGGTTATATTCGCACAATAGTAAAGTCATTGTAAAATTGTCACAACCCGTTCCGTTTCACCCGAGTTCTTGTTGTAAAAACACATTGAAACTCCGTCTTTGTTTCAATCTACTGCACAGTGTTAAGTTTGTTGTTACAATTTACACTTGACATTGGCTAAATGCGTAATCCTGCGAAGCCATTAAAGAAGAAGAATTCATCAACGGGAGACTAAAATAACCACATTATGTAGGTAAGAGTTATTTTTATATAGGTTGGTACTTAAGTTAATAATGTTTTTTATGCAACTAGGTAGATGACAAACAAACTGACGGCCCACCTGGTGGTAAGTCGATACCGTCGCCTGCATAAACACATGCATTTACAAGAAAAAAGAATTGGTACTGCAAGTGCGTTGCTATCCTGAGGCTTAAGAGGAAATGACTTTCATGTCCGCTAATACACTGGCTACCTTTACCTTCAATCCGAAAGAAAGCAAACTGTTTCACGGCTGAAATAGGAAAGGCTGTGGTACCTACCCAGACGACCCTACATACAGTACCCTTAGTATGAGTTTTTGCAACACCAAACGAGTGATCGTCTTCGTCAATACTATGAAACTATAGGTTTACTTAATACGTCGTAGTATAAGATTTAAATTTGGCACATAGTCTTCACGATATCGCCTACTCGATCACTCGATTATACGAACTTCACACTGTTTAGTTTTGTCTCTTTCATTTCTTATTAACAAGAAAGAGACAACATGTTCATTCGTTCCATTCACTCCCATTCATAGTATCTCTAACTAGTCTGTGCACGATGAAAACAAACAAAATGTCTGCGTCACAGTGAGAGTCGTATTGATATTATTTATAAATTATTACTAAAATAGATAATAAGTAATAGGTTTTGATACATAAAATTGGATTTGATTTATACCCAAATGTACTAAGGTGTTTTAACGGAAAAATAAAATGAAAATGTGCAAAACAAGTGCATCGCAGTTTGAACAAATAGTGAATTTCATTGATTGGTGTGTTTAAAAGGATATTATACAGAAAAATACCAATGTGCAATGCTTTTGGGAAAAATAATGATCTCGTGTCTGACGGCAAACGAGATTTAGAGCTGCAACAAAGGGAAATTGAACTCAAGCGAGCTTGCCTAGTGACAAACTCTATTCGCCATATTTATTTAGAAAATTAAATAAAATAATGTTATGTATTAATTAAACAATGTGTTTTATTTCCTTATTATACTACACTGTGATAGTGTCCTATTGTTTAAATTCTAGCTAAGACGACTAAAGCGTAGATAATTATTAAAGCGTCTCTGTGACGAGTGAATATCCACACAGTAATATTATCGCCCGTCACAACAATACCTACGCCGTGTGGAGACACTCACATAATTCGCATATAGGTAAATAAACACAGACATTATTGCTTGAGACTTATAAAGTAGAAACTATATGCTTATAATTTATCAAGGCGCCACTGCTGCATAACCTCCCGACGTTCCTGTGTACGTTGGTGGGCTTTATTAACCTCATCAGCGACCATAATAAATGAAGATTATGGCGATAACATTGTAATAATTGTTAAAAATTTCATTCGTTTATCTACTCACGGAATTTCTTTCATCGAGTGACGACACGATCAAACGTAATAGTATACTTACGACGACTTGTCAAAGTAACGACTCGTACTGCCAAAATGTATTCGTGATGCGAAAACTATCCAAGTTTTCGTGTTACGTTAACTCGATTTAACTTATACTGCCAATTTTTGTTTTTGATAGTTTACGCTAGAGGCGCTAGTGGGCAATGTATGAAAAGAGACGATACGTTTGATCGAGCTCGAAAACTATTAAAACTCATACTAAGGGTACAGGCCTACTACCTAGTATACGACTAGACCAGCTGGTCCAGTCTGTTCTGTCTCCTCGTTCATTAGCTAATGAACGAGGAAAAATGGACTAATAAAACTATGTGTCGTGGCCCGATCGTTTAATTGGCCAGATCATGAAATGCGCGGCATATCATGGAATGCTACTGGACCATAAAAATCTCGACTACTGGTCGAGTAGCCCATTATCTAAAAATGTTAGTGGTCAGGAGTGATCAGTAGATTCACGGTTTTTTATATGACCAAGCGGAGTGGACTGTTTGTGGGAGAGTCTAATCTAGGTATCTGTGTGATCGGTAGGTAGACGATATGCCCAAGCATTTCATGATCTGGCCAATTATACGATCGGACTACGACATAATTATGCACTAAGTAAAATCGGGAGTGGTCTCCCCTTGAGTTTCTCGTATACCGGAAACGACTCAAAAACTGATAGAAACCTTAAATTTTGATGTATGCATGTTAAATTTTGGTCCCCCATCCGAGTATCGACCGCACACTTGGTTATTTAACTTTCGTGATCGACCACTCAAAACTTGATAGAAACCTTATATTTTGATGTCATACATGCATGTTCAATTTGGTTGCAATAAGTTAAAGCATACTAGAGTTATCGTGCACAGACACACATACCTACAGACACAATTCCAAAAACGGTTCAAAATCTCGAGGTCGAATTTTTAGACGATTACAAGCCCTCACCTATACTACGTAGGTATACGAGAAAGTAAAAAGAAGAAATTATCTTATTGGAACTTCTACTTAGTCAACACAACCAGCTCTGATGGATTAGCAACCTAAAGATGGCAATCTTGGATGGATTGAATGGTAAATGAGGCGTAAAGCATGCACCTTGCAGGTCGACTAGGTGTGGATTACTAGTGCGGCTCGTATAATCTACCTTGCACTAGCTCGTACCTATAGTCTCCCTTGCATTTATTTTGACTTTAGTTCCGCCTCACACAACAGGTGACTTTCATTTACACCTTATAAAAATAAAAACAGGCGTACAACACCAGAGTATTAACTCCCATGATGCTATGCAACTTTTCCCATAAAGCTCTAGAAGTTAACAGTTTTATGTAAGGATGCAAGTACGGAACAGGCAAAGCTCCAAACTCGAGAAACAGATGTATATTTTACTCCCTATGTAAAATACAAATTCAGCAAAATACTATATAGTCTGAGTTTTCCACAGGCAGACAAGCTCACTAGGCTAACTAAAATTGACAAATTTTATTGCCGGCTTTAATAAAAAAAAAACTGTTAATAGCGCCATCTCGGTGAAGCTAGACGAACTGTTATAAGTTTGCAACGAGCTTTTGGTTGCTTGCGGCTCCGAAAGCTTTTAAAATAAAATTAATCAAAAATGGACTTAACAATAATGGAATCAAATAGGTAGTACATTTCTTTGTATTTTTGGCAATGAGACAAGAAATAATGCTTCAATAAAGTATCAATCTTTTATGTCAACGATATTGTAAAACTGTAGATAAGTATCATACCTAGTAGATATTTATTTTATTCTATTAGTTCTTTTCTTATTTGACTGAGAAAATATATAATGTATCTAGCATCTATATAAAAAGCATGAATTAATAAACTATTTACTTAAATAATGTTATAATGTCGTCGAAATGAGATTTAAACCAAATAAACTGTTGAAATATTTTAAAAAATCTCAATGACAAGAATTTTTTTTATGTTCTATATATTAATTTATATTCTAACCTTTATTGATCTTTCGTACTCAAAACTAAAGCTATTTATCCATATAAATTAATGGTAAAACCTTGTCGTAGCTTTGCAAAAACTTAAATGATAATACCGCCATCTATGGGTGTTTGGCAGAACTAGCTAGTTCGTAGCACAGATCGTAAACATTTTGTCATATTATTAAAAATAAGTTTATTTAACCTGAGTTTATGGGTATATAAAACATAGCACCTTGATTAATTTTTAATAGAAAAGAAATACATTTTATTATTATTATCTACTTTGACTTCTACTCTGAAGAATTTCAACATCATTCAATATTTCATTGAAGTAAAATAGATTTTTTAGATTGTTTTTATCCTTCACCTTAAACAAAATTAGTTTTCATATTATGGTGTTAGGTTAGAAATGTTTGCCTAGTAATATTTTCAAAAAATGGTTACTAATATTTTTTTTAAATTGCTGAATAAGTTTCAAAAATCTAGAAGAAATAATAATTTTTTGTTTCTAAATTGTAAAAGGGAAGGTTAGGGAGCTAAAAATAAATAAATACTAGCGTTACTTGTACAAACTTTAGAGTCACAATATAGACAATACATACCTATATGAAAGCACTGGCAGTGCTGTTTTATTACAGGATTATTTATACAGTTATTATTTCTAAATTTATGAAAACTTCATTTGGGCGCATTAAACATTACATTATAATGGCAAATAAAAATAAATAATGATATCAGCCATAAGTTGAGCATCTCTGAAGCACAGACCCTCCCAATCGACAATATGATAATGCGCACACACCAACACCTTGCATGTGTGCACAAGAATTTTGGCCTGCCCGGCATGTAGCCGCGCCGTAGCTCGTACTCGTAGCAGCGACGACGCCATGTTACTTTATGAGCTATCTCCTTCGCGCCCATACAAACAGCTTTAAGCTTGATGAAACGGCTAATCTATATCTGTCCTTTTTGCACTAGTGACTTCCAATTTGAGTAGGGGAATGAAAAATTCAAAAGAATAATGGCGATATAGTACGATGCACCGGTAGGTGGGTTCGGCTCGAACTGGTTGGGATGCTGGAATATTTCGATAATGGCGGAAGATTTTTTATCAGCTGAGTGGGGGCTGGAAACTTACCTTTTAGGCAACGTTTTGTAGAATTTTATCGGGTTCTTGATTCAAACCATCTTGATAGAGATCTGCAAAGAAAGAAACGTTTGGTTATAAAATATTTATAATCGTGTTTTTCAACCCACATGCTTTCTTATTAAACTCTAATTGGTCTGAACTTCTCTTATAACTAGTCTGGAGTACTTAAGGTGCAGATAACAACCAGTTTACTTTAAAACGAGCACAGACTCAAGAACATAAGTGTCGATAAGAGCTTGCTTAGTTGCGGGCCAGCTGCACAAATGCAGCCGTAAATTAACCTGTAGTTAAGTGCGCCGGCTTATTTACAGCCACATACCTACCTACATAAGTGTACGGATACATTCATACTGCAGATAATCTTTGCTGAGAGCAAGCTAAGTAAGCTGACGTTATGGTATTTAGAGACTTATTTGTGATAGTAACTTGTAGGTATAAAAATCATGATTAAAATTTAAATAATTTTGCAATACTTAATTAGCATTTTCTACTACTTATAGATTACCGTAATCACGAAGCCCCTGCCTACCAAATTAGGTCAGTATAAGTTAATTTAATATCTATATACCTATTAGGTAAAAAAGGCCATTTATATACCTACTAAGATAGCTACCTATATATATATTAAATAGGTTATATATTACCTACTTATATTAAAATAGAATACCTACGTATCTATAACTTTTTTTTAATATTATGGAATAATTTTTGCGTTTACAAACGCGTATAAGTAATTTTTTTTTTAAACTAGAAAAAATACACTAAAAAATCGACCTGCCTCAGGCGGGAAGTTTTTTCTGTGTATTTTTAGTTTTAAAAATGTTTTTTTTTTTAATATTACCTACACTACAATAAATGATTCAAATATAAAACAGTTCATAAAATAAGACTAGTATTTTTCACCTTTTTTAATATCTAGTAACTAATTTACTAAAATTTTAACTAAAGTAATCCATAAACTTACTCATAGACAGAAGTCCTTACACTAAACTGAAAAATGTCTTTTATATACGCAATAAACTCATTTTATAGCAGGCATTAGCGCTCGAACGCTAATCAGTTATTAATCGCAATTTAACGCATCGGAACTGTCAAATAACACTTAAAATAACAGCCTATAACAATTATTATTGCACCGCAACTATGGCGAAAACTATGTAGTACGTCATTCCTCTTAATAAATTGTTGTTAGTAAATAGATTTCACGAACACAAAGTGGATTAACAATAGGTAGGTAAGCAGTTCACGTTTTCTATTTAAAAACAGATTTTTTTTTCTAATAAAAAACGTTTCTTGAAATAAATAAGTTTAACAAATAGCTCTATTTCAGTGGTCTCTACTATCTAAATACCTACATTCATGTTGTATGTTCGTATTGAATAAACTATACCTGCCAATATAGTAAAAAAAATCGTTAAGTAGGAACCTAATATTATTACCTACTAGTCGCCGATTGGTTAGCAAAAAGTGCAGATCCTTTTATTCGATCATAATTATTTATTATAACACATATTATACATCAATTTATTTCTTCTCTACCCATTTGAACTTTAATTAAGTCAAGGGGTACAAAGTACTTTTCTTTAAGTTATTATATACCTATAATTTTATATTAGGTACTTTACAAAACATTTACTAGCAGGAAAAGGCAAAAAAAATGCATACGCGGAAGGACCAGCTCGGGCACCGCGCATAATGCTGCGAAAGTTTGACATTAACCGTTCAATTGTTTCTTTGTTTATCGAAACTTTATTGGCACCGCCTTTATGGCGGCGTGGCCGTTGAACCTGGCGTTATGGCTTCTTAATGATTCAGCCGTAACACTTGTTAATATTTTGCCCGATATATAGGTGCAATGCAATCTGAAAAATAGACACGAATTTCAGTAGGTTAAATTTCAAAATTAGAATTATTGCTCATGGTTTATTACATATAGGTGGTTTACAATATCTACCTAGCGAAAAATTTAAAAATCCCATAAAAATATTTTTCAGAAAAATAATTACTATTTGTTTAAAGCATAAAACACTAAATAAAATAACCCCGTGGAGATATATAACTAGTTTACCGTCAGATACACAACAATATTTGTTTATATGTAGGTAGAGTTATTTAACTTCGACTTCGTTCGAACGCTCCAAATTCAACCTAAACGTTGGTAGTACTAATTTTACAGCTAAACTTGAGTATTACAAAGTCGTTAAAACTGATATAAAAATAATAAAAATGTCTGAAATTAATTCAAATATTGGTAACAAAACGGCTTTCAGGGTGTTTATTAAGTCCGATCCTATACATTGTACCGATAGATCTTCTATAATCCCTACATACATTTAGAAGCTGAATCAGCAAATCTCATGTTATAACGTTGAAAATTTTCATACTCAGCAAAATAGAAGTATAAAATCTTCTCGTCTAAGAAAATCCAAGCCGATTTAGATAATGAGCTTTCATAGGTGACCGGTTTTATATTCTACCAGCCGCTGCCGGCCGTAAAACAAATGGCTGGAAACTTTTGCTCCGAACCGACTACACATAAGAATAGATATTTTTACGATTCATATCCATAATAGTAAGTCAACTAGAATTAGACGGTTTGTCACTGATCATATTGCATTGGCATAGGATATTTGCTCCACAACAACCAACTTTTAATGAAAAATATCTACTTATTGTATAATGCCTATTTAAGTGCCTACTTGATAGACCTAGGTGGCCAATCACGCGCTTCAAGCAAAAGTAGCTAAATTTGTGACTCTCCTATCTAATTAGTATCTATAATACCTAGCCATACACAATATAATTTCTTACGTTTCTACAATACAAATAACAGATAGTCTAAGATATCAGGTATATTGTTAATTTTTAAGTATTTTCTTTTAACGTTAAAACTGTATATGGAAATCGCCCCCCCAGAAATCGACAAAATGTATGGCGCGTTGGCGCGTGCCTATGACGCCAAGTATATTTCGTTCGTTGGGCGCCATACCTTAAATCTTCACGGCGCCCTGTCCCTTAATGGATAAAATAGCTAGGTATCTGTAATCACCCAGCGTTATTAGATACCTAAAAAGCTAATGACGTTCATTCAAAGGCCGGTTGCTCGCCCAAACAACGGCTGTTTAGTGATGTTGTAAATCAAATCATCAATTATCGAGAAGCGTTTACACTTGCGACGCCGCCATGTAAACAATCCGGACGTTAAAACTGCTGCTACCTTACATTTACGACTTTACGATTTGGGGGAAAATCGATTTTATTCGCTTGACTTTGAATCGATTGACCGGGAAAGTCGCTCGAGGCGGTACATCGTAACGGGCACCATGAGCCGAAATTACGGTTTTTTCTTGAGGAAGTGGTCACGGATGCAGTAGGGAAGAGTTGCAATCAGGTAAACATTGTAGTAATTTCGGACTTGGAAGTATTTTTTACTAGTTTACGACCGCAAGAAAGTGCTACGAAGTCAGGGATTCACTTTTTACTTAAATAAATATTAGTACCTAATTGATGACTCTTGTCTTGTTATAATTTTTGTCTTTATTATTTTGCTTCGTCATTACTAACAATTGTTGGAATGTAAAAGAGTAGGTGAAGTATTTTAATAGATTATATTTCCTGTCATTTCTAGCTCTAAAAATATTTCTTACCTGTAATGATTAACACTATATCTTGCTTATTTATTTCTTAAAACTATACTCTGAAACAGTGCACATCAAAAACCGAAGCACTCCACTGAATCTAAACTACAATTAAATAGATCAATCCCCGAGCGAGTCCACTGGAGTCATCGACCGTACTGAGCACATACGAGGCCAGACAATTGTATCACATTATCTACTAACAAAACACTACAAATTGATATGTTTATCTACAAAGAACCAAAACGGCCCACCCTTTAGCGAGGGTCCCACCCTTCGACTTAAAAAAGTTGCAAAATATTACGTAAATAATAAAAAGTGTTCCCTATCCCGTCCCCTATCTCCGGAGTAATTTTGGCCGAATCGTAGTTCCGGAGCAATGGTCCGTGTTGCTCCTTTTGAGATTTAAATTTGTTCATGCAATATTCATGAATTATAGTTTCGAATACATTTCGCAATACGAAAACTTTATTTATGAGCCCTTCATTGCAGGACGATAAGCAATAATAAAATGCTCATATTTTTCATATTCGAGTTTAACACTACCCAAAAAAAATTACTTGTGTGAGAAGTCTAAATAAATTTCATAAAAAATGCTAGGAGCTGGTAAGATTTATGTTATTATTTGAGAGACTTAAATAGTTTATTTTTTATATGTTTAAGTGGGAAAAAAATATCTTCATTCCAATATTTAAATTCCTATTTTCTCTAGTTACATAAAAATATTTTTCTTCATCGTGCGTTTCACGGTCACCTGACTGTTTTCTCAGCACCGCCCATTTGATCCGTTGGTGCGATTTTTGCACGGGATTTAAAAACAATAAATTTTCTAATTTCATCTATAGGTACTCATTTCTAATTCTCTCACTTCATAAATGGTTTTATGCCACACCTGTGAGGGTGGGAGTGACATAAAATTTTGTAACTTATTTTGTACTTCAAGCGCTAAAAAAGAATGTCTCAGATCGCATATTAATCGCCCTGCGATCTCAAACGTTTGTTTTACCGCCCTAGATAATAAATGTACATACTATTCTCTTTCTGTCATTTACAAGACATGTTCCATGTTTTTTTTTTCACTTTATATATAAGATGCATAGATTTTATTCATAGCCCGCACTTTATCTTCGTCCCTTGCCGTCATAACCCTAAACTGAAAATACAAAAACCAAGCCATTCCCTGATAGGGGCGGCCTGTGTTTTAATTTAGGCTGGATGGGAAAAGTTTAAATCACATCGGGAGCGTGTAATGTCCTAATTGTAGTTAATTGGTGGAGGCTGGGGGAGCGATTAACTACAATGAAGGGTGTTGGTGTACATGGGAAGACATTATAGTGGATACGTAAGTATAGACTTGTATCTTTGTATATAAAAAGCTCTTGTCGCGACGTTCTTCCACATACTTCCCTTCAATTTTGCTGAAATTTTGTAAATGTAAAGTGGTCCCCATTTTTAGGGTTCCGTACCTCAAAAGGAAAAAACGGAACCCTTATAGGATCACTTTGTTGTCCGTCTGTCTGTCTGTCTGTCTGTCAAGACCCTTTATCTCAAGAACGCGTGGACGTATCAAGCTGAAATTCACATAAAATACTCAAGTCTATTGTCCCTTTAAGCTGTGAAAATATCAAACTTCTAAACCAAGCCAATCAAAAGATACAGCCGATTATGTCGATATTTTCAACAAATTTCCGACACTCGCAAAGGAATCAAAACCTAAAGGATACTTCCCGTAAACTCAGAATCTTGAAATTTGGCATGAAGCATTGTCATATAATGCAAATATAGGAAAAATTGCGAAAATCACATTTTTTTAGTTATATAATATAATAAAAATATTTTAATAAAATGAAACTTACTACCTTATTTCTCACGAACGAATAAAGGTATCAAATTGAAATTTATATCAAATACCTAGGTCTATTGTCCCTTTAAGCAGTGAAAAAATCAAACTTCTAAGTTAACGCGATCAAAAGATACAGCAGTTTATACCGAGGAACCCTCGGTGTGCGAGTCCGACTCGCACTTGGCCGGTTTTTTTTATTGCAAATTAAATGTTTACTATGGGACAGTAGTCTGAAATTACCACAGCAACATTTCATCAATACCCTGACCAGTTGCACAAAGTTATACCTACTTTTTACAATTTGGTAAAACAAATAAATACTTTAGTATTTAAAAATGGAACAACCCATTCCTTTGAATTAAGTTGACTTAAGTCACTTTTTGCAAAATTGGAAAAAGTAGGTAAGACTTGGTGTAAGTGCTGTGTGTAAGTTTGTGTAAAAAACGCAGGTATCTAATCTAAGAAAAAACGTATGACCTTAATTTGTGATTTGCACTTTTTTCACCAGGGACGTTTTTCATACTAATAGGACTCATAACGCAACTAAAATTTTTACGTTATTACACTAAAAATTAAGGGTAGTTAGAGGTCGTGTAAGGTTTTAACAGTATGTTTCGGCATTTAATAATTAAGACTGAAACCAAATAAAAAATTGAAGACGGAGCGATGCGGTGAACGTTTTTTATCTATGTCAGGCAAGGCGTGATTTCGTTACCTACCGGCCTCAAATTTCTCTTCGAGCACTTCGTCTTCACTTTTTATTTGTTCTGACAATTAAGGGTCATTGACCACTCCACCAGTTTGTCGTCATTCTCAGATTAAATTTAAATTGAGAATACTTTCCCGCGTGTTTAGGGAACACCATTGAAACCCATAAAAGTGCGTTTAAAAATACAAGTTAATCTAAAATTCCATCGGTCTGTCCGCGCGCGTTTTCCGTGTCTATATATATCGTTTTTCAGGCGGCTCCGCGTCCGTTTACGACCGTTCGTCGTCCGACCAGATGCCTCTCCCACGCTGCCGTATGGGAGAAAGAATATTTTCAAACCTTGTGTAGAGGTACTGGTTTCAGAGTTAAGAAAACGTATTTTGTTCTTAAGTCGTTGTTTCATGTAAGTATAAGTAGATAATATCTATATATTATTATTATTGTACTTAGACAAATAAAAAGTCACAATCACTCATAATCGTATTATAGAATAAATTTAAGATTATTTTCATGTTACACAGAAAGTTTAAATTTATAATTAATGATATTCATTAATTATAAATTTAATAACATTGTGTAAATCAAAACTTATTTTTGTAAGTATTCAGGCAGCGTTCTGCTAATTGTTCAAAACGTGAACACTGAGTTTAGACTTAGTTCATTTTATTGTTACTTTTCAATGTAAAATTAGATAATCTTAACAACGGGCAGTTGGAAACACATCTGAAAGTAAATAGATAAGTATATTGTAGGAATTAAGTTGTTTCGTAATAATTTGGTAGCCAGTCGATTGTTTTCTATGTAAGCAACAATATAGTATTAAAAGAATTGTGTTAACAAATAAACGGCACATGTCATTAAATTAGGAGCTATTTTCAGTGCCACAATAAACACTTAAGAATGATTACCATAACACTGCAGTGAAAGTTGAAACATGATATAAAACCAATACACTTTACAATCATAACGCTTAGACCACCTATACGTTATAAATCTCAACTTTTTATGTTCCAATAAACCGTTTTATTAGTTATTAACACATGTTAAACGAGTAAAAGAGTAGAGCATTTGTAGAAATGTCTGATCATTAACATTCGAGTGATAGACTCCTGAATCCTTATGACTTGGTTGAATTAGTAACCCTTTCACTAATAGGGATGATGAATGGGTAAATATTAATAATTCTATTAAGTCCGTCCTTTAGATTACCATAAAAGATTAAACGCGTATTTTTTACTTAATCAAATCAGTTAATAATTAAAAAAAATAAAGAGCATCTAAATTCAGGTATTCTTCAGTAAAAATTGTATGAAAACGTGACGTTATACGATATTTCATTTACCTGATATAAAAAAAAAATATATTATATCTGACAGACTGAAATAATTTTTCCGACATATTTACACACAATTAGCTTTAACCGAAAGTTAAATTCGTCATATAAACGTTATGACATTATTACTTACTGTAACCATTACAGTTACTTGTGATGTTATCGCTTTAGCATTCACTTGAATCAAGAATTATGGTTTCAAATAAATTAATGTTGCTAATAAAATCAGATTGAAGTAATATTTCTATCACGCGAATTGCTTAAATCGAGAAATGAGTCTTTTTGCTAAGAAATACGTCTTAAATTAATACATCTGAAAAAGTACTGATATACAGGACCTACGACAGAATTGTAGGACAATAAAAAGGAGTAAAAATTAACACAATGAAAAACCCGACAAAGCCTAACAGTTTCATAACACGATATCAAATTAACATTAATAACCGACGTAAATCAATTATTCGTTTGAAGCAGTCATCGACTTTTAAATAGTAATAAAATGTACAAACGGCAGTCAATTTATTTATTGCCTTAAAGTTGTAAAACGATATTATACGCCATAATGATGTGTGTTATTGGCATTTATACCAACCGTTTTACCATCAATGACCACTTGTTAAACGTTTATGATTATTGTTTAATTAAAAACAGATTAGTTACACAAAACGCTGAACTGACTAAAGCGCGCGCGTTTGCAACTTTGAACATTTTCTCACGGCGATGGAGCCTACATACGAAAGACATTGTGTGCTAACATAATGTACTGGGTCTCTGGACCTCAACATAGTTGCTACATGCCTTACAGTACAAGTGATTTATTTATTACTGGCACGAAAATGTCAACAATGAAACATTTTAAAAGTGAAACGGATTGTTCACGAAAGGGTGTCCGATCATTGTACCCGCACCCTGTTATGCAAATGAGTACCCTGAAACCGAAAGTGCCACGGGTCTACAAAGGGCCAACTTACGCAACCTTAACATAAATTATCGATACGCATTAGGCAAATCACAAACCTTTGTTAGAAAAGGTCTGATACTAAATTGGACGAGACCGGTCTGAATGCGACGCAAAAAACTAAAAATCATTGCTAGCATTGTCTCGCGCGAAGGGTTGAATTTGCATAACGTTGCAAATGATCGGTTAAAATATTTTGCCTTTTGTGGTAAACTTAACTTTCGCTCTCGCTTTTCTCGTGGTTACTTGTGTTCAAGTGATAGTAATGGGCAGTCAGTTAGAAATAGGGCTGCAGTGTCTATTTCTAGCCAGTAAAATGTTATGTCTATTGATAGTATTTAAAATTTAATTTACAAGTGTGAGTTAAAGTGCAATAAAAGCAAAAGATTTTTTATGATACGGTTTCTATCAGTCTTAATTTTATTTGGAGCTGTAAATACGTTTGAGGTTATAAATAAAATATGAATATTGTGCGTGAACGGAGCTCGGTGACTCCAAGGCTTCCCTACCAGGTTGAGCGTGAAAAAGTTTCATAAAGCCCGATCGTGTCGTACATATTTTGATAAGTATTACCAGTTGTCGTGTTTTATACTCAGGTGCGTTCGTGTCGCCGGATAGTTAAGTTTTTACGGTCACGATAGAGGGGTAGTGCAGTCGATTTGTTTATCGACGAGGCGACGACAGCCGATGACGGGTATCACAGCTATGTCTACGATCTCTTTATGTGTAAGTGTTATTTTTAGTGCCTTATTTAATGCTTTTAGTTACGTCTAGCTGTGGTGTAACTTGTTGGCCAGCGACACGTAAGTGCTGGGGAAAGGTTTTTTTTATCAAATTTATTGATTTTACAGTCGTGAGAAAGTGCAGGTATGTACTTTTTCGGAATCAAGTTTATCAAGACCGTAAAGTGTTATTAAATACCTTTATTTCGAAAATGAAAAAATATGAAAATGAAAAAGCTCGGTATTTAAATGGACTTTGCTAAGTACTTTTAAATCGTCAAAAGCCCTACCACCATTTCGGGACGAATAATTATTATTATGCTGAGATGGAGAAGAAATGGCGAAAGAAACTCCACAGCTTACAATTTCGTAATGATTTCAAAACATGAATAAATAATTATCAAAATAATTTAAGTTACATTTTAACATACGTAAATTTTGGGTAGTTATTACTCCCACGCATTTGGATTAGTTCTTTTCTTTTCTTTCTTTCTTTATATAAATTGGCTTAATATTCCACCCACCCTTGTGATTTTAACACTTTGTTATCATGAAGTTAACACTAAGTTGTCTAGGAAATACTAAAGAACGCCAACCTCAAAAATCAATTTTCTCAACACATGCTTTTTACATCTCTATTGAAGTATAGTAACGAGCGACCACAGGCCGTGCTAACTCAATCTAAGATGGCGACCGCAAGTGTCATCTGTCAGAGCTGTCATAAAGCCGCATGACGCATTACGCGGATCACACCGCCATGATTACTGCGAATCATCATAAATCAATCCCGCATAACTGGCTCTCTAATTGCTAGATCACACTATAAATCAAACATTTCGGAGTGTGCGGGCAGGAATTTTTTTATTGGCTTACTGTCGTAAATTGCAACTGAAACTTGGACGAGTGATTCCTTTGAAACGTAATGCAGCTGTACGCTTAAATAGCTGACGTGGTGCTATATTCGACGAATAAAAATTGTAGATGGATAGATTAGTTACTGTGCAGGGATTAGGTTGAAATAGAGTCGCGAATGTATATTTTTTAAAGGGCTAGCAAGTTACGCCATTCCACCTTAGAAGTGGAGTTCAAATGCCAAAATGCCACCCTCACCTTGCCGACCTGCAAGATGCTTCTTCGCGACTCTTTTAAATGACCCGGGATTATAAAAAGATAAAAAGAAACACGTGAGATTGCAGTGAATTCCATTTCTTGATTGTGCGAAAAAGAAAAGCGATGCCAAAATTCCTAAGTCGCGTTGGAACGGTAGCCACCATTTGTCGATGGCACGGTAAGCCAGTGTGATGCTATGTGATGTCGGCAGAGTAGAATAGCATCACCCCATATCATCCAATGGGTGTCGTAGAAAGCGAATAATGGATGAGCAAAGGGGTATTGATCACCTTATACTCCGTCCACCAATCCGCATTGGGCAAGCGTGGTGAACTATTGCCTAAACCTCCTTCGATGACAAGGAGAGGCCTTGTGTCCCAGCAGTTGGTCGAATAAGAAAGGCTGTAATGATGAATGATGACGGTAAGCCATCGCGCGTAGTCCTTAAAAGGAAGGGAAAATTTTATAACATGGCAGCCATTTCTTGAAAATGTGACGTGTTTTGTTAATGATTTTTAGTAAGAAAGTCCGCTCATTGATGAGATTTCACTCCGACTGTTTTTTGCTTTCGAACAGTCCCTGAGGTAGTAGGTATTCAGGAACTGTACGTATTACCTAATTTACATGAAGGCTTTTTAGGAATTTGTGTCTGTAAATATTGCAGTTCATTCTAATACATATATTTCTTTGGAATTCATAAAAAAGCCTATTTATGTAATCAGTCACTGATAAGCGTCTACCGTTGAATGCTTACGTAGTACATAGTGCCAAGCTTTAAAATTGACGCAAGTGATAACTACTGAAGAATTTAGTTCACTGCGTTATGGGTAAATGGTATTCAACAAAATCATTGACATATGAATACTAGTGCAGGCCGTTGGTATTACAAATTTAAAATCCTGGTCATTTCCCAAAGTTGTCATGTTATCCTAAAGAGAATTTCTGTTTGATAGTAGATACATAATTACCTATATATCCAATATGTGCAGCACGAGGCATGGGACGGGAGTTAGGTGTAATAGAGTTGAGTTTGAGTGCGGGATTCTTTCTCTATGGTAGACTGAGCTTTCTCGAGGTCGAGAAAGTCGAGAAAGGAAAATCTGCTTAGCAGCTGAAAGAATAAAAGAAAAATTTCCATTCAACTTTAGGGGTAGTACAGAAATACGGCGATCTCGACGGTCAACTCCTTTTTATCTGTCAAACGTAACCTAGAAAAAATCGGTTCATTCTCGAGAATTTTGTCGACTTTTGTTTTCTCGTAACAATGTTATCTTGATCCTAGCCGCGAAGAAATACGTTATGTGTTCCTAGACAAAACTTTTCTGTGACTTTATACTAGGTGTGATAATAACAGCATTAGGACACTATGATCGATGACAATTGTAGTGATTACAGCAATCAACCCTAAGTTCATGATACCTAATGCTATATCAAAAAAATAAAAACTTATATTTGCTATATTTTTATGTTCAAGCTTCCCAATTTCACACCTCGCGTCCTGTAATATTACAACCACATTAAACTCTACTTGAGCACCAACATAAAACCGTCATACCAACACACAATTGATAAACAGAACCATTTAATTTACCGCTTGATTACATTTCATTATTAGACACAATGTTGTAATTACTCATTCATACGCTATCACTCTCATTCCGTAGTTTAATTACTGTAACCGCACAGAACAACAGAATTTATATAGCAATTGGACCGGTTCACACCTACAGAACTCATCGTGGAGTTAATCCAAAGTAATTGACTCTCGCTGAGATCGCAATAAACTGTTATTGAGTGTACCAATAAACTCTCACAATTAATACCTCAACCAGTATACACTATACATATAAATATCCAATGATTATACAGTAACGTTACATGCGAATGTAATCTGATACTGAGGCTCTTACTGCATATTGCACTTACTCCCAGCGAGCTTGGTACAGGACATAACGAGTGAGCGCCTATCCATGCTAAGATAGTCGCATAAACAATATGGTGTTATCAAAACTTTAAATTATTTTTCATTATCCATACATTTCATGACGCCGTCACGGTGGAGTGGACGCTAACACTGCCTACTCATCAAACGGTCCAGGTTCGAGTCATGGTAAGAGCAAATGTTTGTGTGATGAACACGAATATTTGTTCACGAGTCATGGTTGTTTGTGTTTATTTATAAAATATGTATATTATTAATGAATGTCTGTTATCTAGTATCCATAACACATGACACTTTGGGCTAGATAATTGGTGTAAGAGTGGAAATATATTATATTATTTTTATCTACTTTATTACATTTAAAATACATCCACAATTATATTTCTAAATATTAAATTTTGACAATGTATAACACTAAAAAAATATAACATTTAAAACACAAACATGCAGTTCTCCATCATCGGTAGCAATTATTATTATTAGGTTTTCCTGACCAAACTATTTGTATGGAGTTTCTTTTACAAATTGAAATGTTTGCAAACTATTTGAATGACTTTGTGTTAACAGGGGTAAGTGCTCAATGGTTATACCATGTACCAAATACTCGATATAATTAGTTTACGAAGACATTAGTTTTGGAATATGAATGTTCCCCACTTATCAATTAAGCTTCTGCAAAAAATCTAAATATGTTATTGTAATTATTAACTTTTGTATATAAATTATAGAACGAATCGAAACGAATCTAAATATTGATCATAAAATTAAATGCATTTTATTGACTGATCCAAAAATAGGGTCTAGAAACTTTCAACTGCTAAGTTTTCTATAGTGGAACATTATTTATGTTTACGTTTTGGATATAATTTAGAGATAGACATTATCTTTCTTTAGCGGTGGAAAATGTCGACGGAGCTCTTAGACCGTAAATAAGTCTGGCATTTTGAGAACCTCGCTTAGTATTTTACGTGCATTGGCAAATACTTAGGTACAATGCGACAATAACCCTACCGATACCTAAGCGTGCTAAGTGAAGGTCAGTAGGCGTCGTAAATTACACTTTAACGCCCTAGAGGACGGTCTACTTTCGCGTGAAGAAGGCAGGGAACTTGGGGCGTCGGTGACGCCACGTCACGAATGGCGACTCACGATTTGAAAACAGATTTATGATCGGCCACGATAACGGGCTTGCGATAAAAATTTTGCCATTCCAAGGAGCATGTAGGTAGGTCTGTGTTAGACGTATGTGGCAGCTGGCGAGACTTATTTACATCAACGGAAACAGGGAAACAACCATAGGCACTTAAGGAAAATTCTTTAGAAGAACATATTAATCTAATATAGATTTGTTGCCCATATTTATCTAGCATATAGAAGTCCATCTAAAAATCCATTTACAAATTCTAGGTGCATCAATAATCTATTTATTTTATAAAGTTTGTTTGCAAGAAGTAATCTCTGGTTTACTGAAAAATCGATTTTTTTAGTGTAAATTAAAAAATAGTTTTAATTTTAAAGATGCTATTTTCTCATATAAGTATTTAGATAATCAAAGTTATCTACATGATGAATAAAATTTTATGAGAATAACTCCAGTAGTTTCTGAGCGATGTTAATCTTTTTTGAGCCACTAAAGTATTCAAATTATAAAATTTTGTCAAATTTGTTGTTTTACTTACACAACAAATTATAATGAGCACATTTTTGAGTGATTATTTCTTAGACATTCTTTCATGAGTAAAGTTTCATAACTTATGAAACTAGACTCATGAAAGAATCTCTCAGAACAATAATTTTGAAAAAACATGCTGATGAATCATAAGCATGTTTTTTCAAAATTAATGTTCTTGTTGTTACGCGTAACTATCGTTCGAAAATTGCATGTGGCCCTTAATCGTCACCTTAAGCAACAAGAGAAATAAGTTTCTTATCTTTTCTATGTTTATGCTTCCATAGACAATGTGGACATTTAGTTTAGAAATAAGCTTTTCATAGTTATTATTCGTTTAAGAAAATGAATGCTTCAGATCCGGACCGTAATCGTAGTGAACGCGAGCGTGTCACACGACTTTCAACAAATGCTCACGAACTCCTATCGTGGAGGAGACCCATTAAATCGCTCATGATTTCAGTCACGATCACGCCTCTCCTTATACACGCTTGACACCTTTAAATATTTGCATTTTTAAAATAAAACCTATACAAGAAATATTCAAATAAGTATCTACTTACTAAAAAAATTTTTTGTTGCTAATATTGCCTACCGCCTTTTTAGATATGTATAGCTAAATTCCCAAAAAAGTGCTTGAAATAAAATAATCTATCCGCTCTAATATATTAAGTCGTCAATGAAATATGAACATGTTTGATATTTTATATAACCTAACTAACATTGTGAAATGTATTTAAAAATTTACACAACAATATTTATTTGCCACTCAACCGTCCACGGGATAACGAAGCTACCTGTAGAACATAGAACCTTACTTCATTGAAAGACTCTATCTATGTATCTCACACATCACACACTATTTTGGTTAATTTGCAAAAAAAATGAGAACTTCTTGCATAGAAAAGGTACACGGTTAAAAATGAAAATTCTTGCGCACTAAATTTGGGGCTAAATAATGTCAGATGAATGAAATTGATTTCTGAATGATGGGATATAAGTACATCAACTGTTTGACGGGTAGGAACAGTCTTCGGAAAATAAAAACGTAGATTTTAATATTATCCTCGCAATTTTTCCACATTTTCTCACCATTCAAACTTTCTCTGGACTTCCACACAGACTACTTTGTCAAGAAAATACCGGGAAAAGATCAATAATACACAAAATTTTAGTTATTCATCCAAATTTAATTTATCACCTTTAAAGTATGCTCCTTCAGAAAAGATACACGTACTTACGCCAACGAATAATCCAATCATCAAAACATTTTTTAAACGCTTTTTCCGGAATTGAGTTCAGTTCTCGCCGCGAATTCTCCTTTCTGTCTTCTACCGAAGCCACTCCGAAGCATAATGTCTAGTTTGCATGTCCGACTCGTAAACCCACGTCTCCCCACCAGTAACAATGCGTTTCATGAATGTTGGGTCAGAATTGACTCATTCCAGCATGTCCTCAGCGACTCTCATGCGATTGAGTTTTTGGAGAAAATTCAGGTCTTTTGGGACTAGCCGAGCGGCAACATATTTCATACCCAAGTGATTATTTACAATGGTACGGATCGACGAGTGAGATACAGAAAGTTCGGCGACTATCTCTGTCAAAGTTGAATGAGGATTTTCAGTCACTATTTCTTTCACTTTCGCGATGTTAACTTCAGTTGCACACGTTGATGGCCTACCAGAGCAAGGCAAATCTTCTATCACATGTCGACTGCTTTGAGCGCTTTTTACTATTCATAGGCATGTGTTTTTGATAAAGTCGATTCACCGTAAGCCTACTGTAACATTTTCAGTGACTCCGAACACGAAATCCATTGCCGATGCAAAATTTAAGACAAACTCTTTGTTTGATCTTTTTGTCCATAATGAAATTTGCAATTCACATGATATAACATAAAACAAAAACATGCGTAAAAGAAAGTCTGTTCTTTATATTCCCTTCGCTCGCACTAATTATAGAAGTCATAGCTTTGTTCTCCGGTTGGATAAATCCTTCAACAGGAGGGTCAGTGAAGATGATCGCCTATATAGATTTATTTTACTGCAGTGACAAACAAATCAGGAATTACAATTTGCTGATAAATTTTGAATCCATACCATTGCTGGATTATTGCTATATGTAGAAGCCAACGAATTAGAAATGATAATTCGTTGGTGGAAGCTTGTAATTAGCGTAGAGAAATTATTAGTAAGCTTTCCAAATAAAATAAAATAAACAAAATGAAAATTAAAAACAGCACTGTATTTAACATAAATTACAGATGCATCTCAAACTCCGCGCCAAAATGGAAAAAGAGTTGTGCAAATCTAACAACAACATAAAAAAAACAGAAAAAAATAATTTGGAACCATACTTACTTCTTTGACTGCAATGAATGTATTTTAAAAGAATAATGAGTTAATCTGGTCCAGCCATTCTTGGGAGGGTGACTAACGAACAGCAATTCATTTTTATTTATATAGATTCAGGGTAGATAAAAAAAGGAATTGTAATAAAGAACTCGCCGCCATATTTATTTTAAAGAAATAAAAAATGTTGCTGAATAAAACTTTCTGCTTATTATAAAATAAACGCTCGTTGTAAGCTTTTCATTTATCCATATGTACCTACTCGTATATCAATCATGTACCTACTGCATCACTGTACAGGATACCTACAGAGTTCTTACTCTTAAATACGAAAATAAAATTGGAGTCTTATTATTATAATTTTTAACTTATTTATCCCACCAAAATATTTTCATGTAAAATGTTGCCAAGACTACACCATATGGCTCGCACTAACAAATGAAAGAAAGTTATCAGATCCCATTTAGAGCCAAGATTCTAACTCCACACGCCCTAACACTACAAGCCCTTACTTCACAAAACTCTACACCATAGCGAAAATGTGTGGTTTGGCCGTTTTGCTGCCGTCAAATGGGCGTAAGGTGAAAATTTTATTCACTGTTCATTATTTTTTTATTATTCAATAAGTTCTTGTAGCAAGTGAACAGCCTAGCCACACATTATAGTAGGGGAGCCCAGAGTGCTAAATTTGTAGTGTCTCCAGCGGTTAGAAGATCTATTGGATTGCAAAGATTAGATGCTAAATAATAAAAAAGCTCCTATGAAGTTAACCATTTTAGTGGTGGGGAGAGCGTGTATGAATTTTCAAAAATGTAAAAAAAAGTGATGAAAAAAAAATGTTCGAGCGCGTCAGATTTTGGAAGTGTAGATAGCCCACAAACTTGTGTCCACGGAGAAATATTAATCTGCCGGATCGCTCGTAACGAATAGCGATACAAGCAAAAAAAAAAATATATATATATATTTTCTCCAGCGTGTCAGTAATTATAGGGACTTATTATTTAAGCCGTCACAAGTGTCCTCTTACTTAATCTGACGATTTGGACGTGACTAAAAGTCCCTAATCAATTTTTGCAAATGCAAAAAAAATTGTGACTTTGCAATACTCGCGCGTGTCAGATTTTCATACAGATGGTTTAACTCGACAAACTAGTAGTACCCAGCCTTAATCTGACTATTTTGTGAAGGGATTTGTTAAATCTGACAATTTGAAAGAATTAAAAAAAAGTTCATAGCACAGGCCATTGCTGTAATTTTCTGCAAATTCCGAACGCTCTAAATTTTGCTTATTACACTATTATTGAGCTTTTTTAAGCTCAAAAAGAAAGCTAGTCTATACTTATGAGTTTATTGAGCAAAAAAGCTCGATACAAGTTGGATAAAACACAATTTATTGAAATTTTAAACTGTCATAACTTTTGAATAAATCAACAGATTTTCACGCAGTTGACGGTAATTGATGTTTTTTGAGTTGTATAGAGCATATTGAGAATACTATGTGATCAGATTCAAAATTTCATACAAATTTTCAATAAAATTTATTTATTATTTTCGATGTTTCGGCTTGTCGAAATCGTCAGATTATAATATTTTTATAATTTTTAAGTAATTTCCTTTGAAAAAAAAAAAAAAGAACCGCGCTCGAACATTTCAAGGTTACGATTTTTTTTTTGCAACTTTGTAATTCTCTCGATCACTTCCGTCACGGTCAAATCGTCAGATTTTTATAATAATATAATTTTCTGTATATTATAAACCTAAATTGTTTTAATCTGACGCGCTCGAGCAGTTCTGAGGTTCGATTTTTTTTTACTAATCTGATCAGAACATACGACACTATATTGAGGGCTCATACCTGCTGAAAGTACCTAACAAGGTACAAGGATTCTCCTTTACTATTAAACTGCCACGCTTGAACCAATCCCAAAATCCCCTCTTGGGCCCCCCTACTATTATGGAAACAAGATTTTTGAAACTAGAACGCCGCGCCGCGCCGTATAAGGCTATACAAACACAATGGCTTAACGTTCCTTCAGAAATACTTCGATATTATCATATTTTATGATTATCATATGTATCTGTAACTGACTTTTATATTTCATCTACGATTATCGTATTTTTTATAGTTTTATTATATAAGCTCTTGGGTGCCATCTCACCAAGTGTGAAGTCTTTTTCTTTTATATTTTGCTAACGGAAAAGCTCTTGCTTAACACACCTGACGCTAAACGGATATACGGTCGAAGTTGGAGGCGAGCCTCACCAGGAACCCATAAACTACTTTGATACAAGCAATCATATCAATAAGTAGGTAACTATCGTAGATAACAAAGGATCCACCTAGTTGGTCGGTTAGGAATTTTAAAGTAACCGACCACCTTTTTTGTTTATATAAATAGGAACCCTGAATCTACTTATCACTTATATGTGGCTACATGGCTATGTACATAAGACATTGGACTCTCTCAAAAACAGTATACTCCGCTTGGTCAAAACACAAGCAAAGAGTTACATACAAACTAGCTTTATGGCTGGATGGTTGGGTATACTAAATAAACAATGCAATGCAAGTCTAGGTGATTGGTTGAGAACAAATATTCGTTACTGACCACTAGAGTACTACGGATTGAGTGGTCCGTTGGTAACGAAGAGGAATGCAAAACAATTTGAAAAATGGGTCTAAATCCGAGCTCGTGGTCATTTTGCGATCCCACATCGCGGGTCCTCCCAGCTAGTGGACCCATCGCTCTGCGAGCAATGTCTACGTGTGGAAGGGGTCACATAGGCATGTGTATCTAACAACAATAGAGCGAAAAAAATATTATTGGTACTTCGATGAATGCACGCTCTTAATGCTGATATTCAAGTTGTAACTTATTCGTTCAAGGCTGACTCTACCCTAATTCACGTGGAGTTTTAACCAATCTAGAGTCTAGTCAGTTACATTACAAATAAAGCTGTCACTTGTTTCCTTATTCAATTCTTTTGTCAACATTTATATTGGTTGATCACTAGTAAATTATTGACATGCGTAGTATTACAAAAACAAATAAACCTTATAATTTAAATCTGTAATCCTGGAAAAGTGCAATATATAATTGTAGGGTCTGTTTTTTGTATTGTAACATAAGTTTTTGATGTATTTGTAAGTGCAATAAAGAGTATATGTATATAAGTAATTTATTGATACTGACTGCTGACCGGACTGAGATGATTATGAGAGTACCAGCTGTCCTGGTGTTTAGTTTTTTTTGTTTATTTACTTTTTGGGTTTGGTGCCTCTTTCATGTCGGCGACAGGCTGGCAACCGGTCACTATTTGGAGGCTCTGCATGGCCCATGTTGCCAAATTTGGCTTTATATATAATGGAATGTTGCCTAAGGCTTTACTCAACCCCTCTTGGGATTACGGGCGTGATCGTATGTATATGTACCTATGTAATTTATTAATATAAGCTTCATCCGCTGATATTGGTCTGAAATAATCAGCGTCCGCTGATACATTAAAAATCTGCATCAACAACAACAAGGTTGTTGTTTTGAACAATTAGAATTGTTAAAATAAATTAATCATGCTTTCTTTCTTCCAGTTTTTTTATAAAACAAGTTTTTTATTTATACTTACCTATAGTAACATTAATTTTGTATAATTGTCCATAAATAAAATACAGATAAAATGCCTGACCTCAGCTCTTCGATACGAGGTCAAGTCGCGTGCCTCGCTGAATAATGCTATTGTTTAACGACGTCACCTTCGATCGACAGTATCCTCAAGAGATCATTATATTATTTATAATAAAAATAAAGCGAATAGAGCGAAAATAGTAGACGAACAGCCGTCAACGGCAGTGACACTCCTTTTTCTATCTTCAACGTTCCTATACAATGCTAGTAAGATTTTAATTAGAAGACATAAATAATAAAATTGGCACACGATTAAGAGCGAGATGTTAAAGATCAATGATATATTACACTTTATGGCATTTAAGAAAATAAACATCTACACATTTCAAGGGCAAACTTTTTATAAGTAGCCAACTTTCAGCCAACCCGAAACGTAAGAGAGATAAGTAATTAAGTCAATACGCAGGAGAAAAGTAAGTGTTGTACTTTAATATTTAAATTATGTTCTTTATTTAAAAAGTGTAGCTCTGGTGTAATCGCATTTCAAAAGAATCCGAGAAAACCATTAACCCCTCTCATCGTACCAAACTAGGGACTGTATTTAATCTTTCCAAGAATTTTTATTTAAAGATATAATTTTATGACTGCAGACAAATATCATTGAATTAAACTATCATCGATTTTGGAAACCTATCAGGGGTTATTTGATGCCCTATAAAAAATATGGAAAAACAATCCAAGGGTAACCGCTTTGTACAGTTTCGAGGTCTCTGAGAATATGGGTTTCTGTCAGAGAGTAGTTTTTGCAGCTCTAGAGTAAGGGAGTTATCGGGCAGATTGTACATATTTTGCCATTGTTATAAATAAATAAATAAAATATAAAACTATCTATAATACATATCTACTAGTTTGTGTATAATGCTAAATACAGACGATAACATAATGTCTTACAAACGTAGCGTACTTAAATGTGTTTTACTCACTAGTAATCCATAAATCCCCTATATCTTTTCACACATAATGACTCAGAGTCATAACTATAACGCGGTGTTATAAACATATATTACTTTTGTACCACCGTGCAAAAATCAATGTTCGAACACAACCGATAACCTTTCGACGTTGGCGTTACTACAACTACAGCAGTTAGTTCCCGCGGATCGCTTTAAAGCAATTACTTCAGAACTGAAATTTAAATTCAAACTTGAATCACTAAGACGCCATCTTGGTCCAGCGTGCGTACGCGCCTGCGCGCCGCGAGCACCGCGAAATTACAGGCGGAGCGCGCGCACCCGCTCGCGCGTTTAAAAATAAAATAAAGTTAAAACAACGTCATTTTGTGCACGTGTGTGTGAGGGCCAGTATTTATTTATAGGCTAGTAGCTATGTAAATATAACGAACGACCAAGTCCGGTTCAGAATTTCTTGTGGTTTGCGAAACGTCTTAATTCGAGCGGCTACGTAGCAACCTACTTTGTTCCATATAGTGTATTTAGATTAGTTCACAGACACTGTAACCTGTGGTTATGTATAATAAATTCTTATAGAAGCTTTTAGCTTGGTAGATGCACGCTGATTGGAAAGTCAAGTCATCCGATATGGTTTACAACTATTACCAGGCGCCAAAGCAATTAGAACCGCAGACACGCATTCAGAGGCGTGTATTATTACGGAGTAAAAAATAATTAAATTCTTGATTTCTAACAGATTCTCATGAAGTTATACGGAAGCCTCCATCAAATGAGGACGACCAATGATTTCAATTAATTCACTCGTCTACGAACAACTTCTTCCTTATTTATTTTTGAAAAACTTATATTAAATATCGTATCAAAAGTAACAACTTCTATCCAAATTTAAATGTTTATGTAATTGTGGGTATTGATGGGATTTAATTAATGAATCATTAATTATTGCTCTAATAATTCACACCGCCGGTTCACAATGAGTTTACCTACATAATTAATTAAATTATAATTAGTTTCAATTTTATCAGCGTTTAAAATTGATTTACGACGACGTTTATAACACATTATATATAGGTAGTCCAGTGGAAATGTAAGTCAATATTATTTCCTTTTTATTATAGTTTCGCTAAGAAGGAAATTAATTAAACATTGGCACCTGCTTCTCGTCTTTCTTTTAGGCGGTAACTAGCCTTATATATTATAATTAAGATACTTAATAAACATGAACAATGAAGAAAATAATTAAAACTTAATTTATATTCTCCATAAAATGCCATTGTATGTCTAGTGTTACAATAGATTTCTTAATTTTTATTCAGATTGCTTAACTATTCGGCTTGTAGTGATGTTTAATGTTTCATTTACTGTTTTAATTAAGTATTATTTATGGACCTTCAATCTAGACAGTAGTACCGGGCCAAAAACCGTAAAACACATTCGAATGCAATAAGATGTAGGTAGGTATACATTTATAGCAAGACACAACACAGCAATTATGACTTTGGAGAGTACTTATTGATGCCGTATGAACCCTACGCAGACCATCGGAACCAAGAGTCACTTGCGTGGTGATGAGTAAACTCACACCATCAATCCCAAGTAGCATTGGTATCAGGCAGCTGGTTGGCCATAAAACAATGCTATAAGATTAAGCAGTATGGTGACATTTGCAATGACCTCAAATAAATTTTGACCATTGTAGAAAGTAGGAGAACGGAAAAATAATATATTTCCATGCTCACACCAACTATTTAGCCCAAAGTAAGTATCATTATGAACTTGTGTTATTATAGATTATTCTTATAAATAAACTTAAAAAAAAATATAAGCAATCATGACTCGAAAACATGCATTCGTGTTCGTCACACAAATATTTGCCACTACCAGGATTCGAACCCTAGCTATACTGACCACTCCACCACGACGGCGTATATATGATATTCATGTTCGCTAAATGTGAAGCGTCAATGAAAAAGTATTTAGAAATTACTTTCTTGTCCATGTCTGTTTTTTCTTTACATAATTTAATAGTTATATAAAAGTTTTTAATTTTAATTTCAAGTGTAAGTACTTATATATAAAAAGGAATCTGATATTAGGATAGGTAGGCTGTAGTAATGGCGCTTTTCATAAGTTATTTAAATAAATCAATAGCTGATTAGGTAGGTAAATTAAGAAATAAAATTGATGCGGGTTCGATTTCCGCCTGAGGCAAGTCGATTTTTTTCAGTGCATTTTTTCTAATATTAAAAATATTTACGCGTTTGTAAACGCAAAAATAAAACTATTCCATAATCATAGCATTTTTAAATACAAATAGAACATTTATTTTGATTTTGCTATTTAATTTATATGTATTATTTTTAAAACTAGAAAAGTTACACTGAAAAATATCGACCTGCCCTAGGTGGGAATCGAACTCAGCATTCTCCGCAATCCGGGCGGCCGCGTTAACAAAACAACGTTTTATAATAATCAATGGCGTTTTCATGAAGATGAATGAACATTATTCATTACATCAACCTGGCCTAATCTTAAGGTGCTATAAGCCTTAGTAAAAACGCGTGGATTAAGTGCGATATTTCAAAGCATCGGCGGTCGTCGACCCCGCCGCCCCACACCACAGCGCAGCGCCTTGTCTTGCGTTAGGGCTGGCAAAGAAAATTGAGAAAATCATCCTTTATAACCTTTGAAACGTCACAATGCAAGTTAATATTTGTTTACAAATGAATTTTTAAAGAATTTTGTAAACTTTTAATAATTACTTATCAATAACTTAATTGAAATAAAATAATGATTAAGTCCCGAAACTTACGTAGTACCTAGGTACTTAGCAAAGGTCATCTACTTAAATAGACAACTTATTTTTAAATTGAGGCTTGTTTAATACAATACCAGCGTATGCCCGCGACTTCGTACGCGTGGAATAATTATTTTAGAGGGCATTTTTTAGACTTTGTTTGAATTTACATACGACCTTTAGACTCCTATTTTATCCCTTCATATGTCAACATTCAAAAACCCTAGAACAAATATTTCTTTCTTTCTTTATTATCAAGGGCCTAAATTCAAAGTTTCGTGGTTTTATCTTAGACAATGACGAACTCTCATTCAAACTTTCATCCCTTATTTCAACTCCTTGAAAAAAGACTTGATTTTTCGCGATAAAAGATAACCTATATCCTTCCCCAATTTCTAATTAATATTTTTATACTAAGTTTCATCAAAATCCGTTTAGTGGCTTAGGCATGTCAGACTCACAGACAAACAGAGCTACTTTCGCATTTATAATATTAGTAGAGATAAACCCACCACTCCCAACATTACCGGGTCCTTAGAGTTATGACAAGCAATGCTTTATGCAAAGAAATTTATATCTCTTTGCATTGCAATATTCAATAAATTCCAATTAGAATATTGTAGCGTTGACGCCCCTAAAAGTCCTGCGTCCGCTTTTTAATTTTACCTCTCAGTCGCAGCTGACTGCCGCGTACTTACAACACACCCTTAGGAGACAAGATATGCTAAGCTCTTTTAAATATAATTTCATTCTTATAAAATGTAGAAAACAATCCTGGTTCAAATCGCAAATTGCATTAGGATTTATATTTTATAAAAAAGTAAGTATTAGAAATAAGTATCTACATTAAACGCAATACAGCTTTGTAAACAAAACACCAATAAAAGAAGAGATTTTTTATATGAATAACTGCAGAGCCTGCAATATAAAAAATATAACTTATTTGACAATGTGTTAGTTGGTCTTGTCAGAAGTTAGTTATATCCAATCCCGAATTATTGATAGTCATCAATGCATCCACCGCAATGAAATAAAAACAATCCAAATGTCTCTATCGTAAAAAGGACAGAAGACACAATCTATTTTATGATCAAAACGTACAACCCAAACAACTAAAAAAGAAAATAAATTATAACTAAACGCGGGCTGTTTTATTTAAAAAAAGAGATTCTAATCTTTAAAAGAATCAATGCAGTATTTTAATCGTTACATTTAGCACCTTGCATTGCAGAGACGTAAAGAAATACGTGAGATAGCAGAGGATTAGCTATCTATCTATATAAGATGATTATGTAGATGTAAGAAGGGGGACCCTTCGGAGAAACGTCATCCTCCACCCTCACCAAACAATAAATATGTCAGTGAAGATATTACACGAGCCGAGACGGCCCGTCTTAAGTAAATTATTACTCTGCAACTTTTCCTGATGAGTTCTCTGTGCCTAATAACTTTTTACATTTTATTGCTGCGTTGGATTAAGAGGCGTTTTATTTTCGGGCAGGGCTTTAGTGTGTAGGAAAGATAGCCCTTCTGATGAGTAGAGCGTTGAAAGTTTCTTTAGTAATGACGTACAATTTTAAAAACGCGTAGTAAGTGCCAATAACTGCATAGTCGGGTCCATATTGGCTCACATAATATTCTAAATCCTATTCTTTGTCTTACTACCGATTTGTTGTCATAATAATCACTCTTCATAATTTTATTTTTCATACTTTTTTTATTCATACATTTTTATTACTACCAACGGAGCTCATAACAGTTAGTGATCATATTTTTTTTATTAATACTGTTACTACCGAGTTGCTTACAAAAACAGTGCACTCCGCCTGGTCATAAGGCTAACCTACCCATCACCCAGCCATGTAGGTGCATAAAACACTAGACTCGCCCAAAAATGTATGATTAATGATATTATGAATTTCAATAGTTATGTTTTTAAATATGTAGTTTTTAAATTTTTTATGAAGAATGATCATTATGGTTTTTCAATGGTATGAGAAATATTTTCGGACCAAATCCAATGATAGAAAGTGAAAAGTTATGTAAGAAAATGCGCACCCTGCATAGTCATATGTTGACCAAATAATTTGCAGTTAAGACACTAGTTATCTACTGTCTAAACTAATAAAAACATACATTTTGCTATAGAACTTATTAGGAGTGTGGTCTCCGAAATTAGTAACTAGATGCGTTACTTGTGCGACAGAGTAGATATTGGGTAGATTACAAGCTTAGACATTAGGTACAAGCTATATAACAGTGTGTACCTATCTACGTTTAAATTAATTCGAAGAATAAATTGTTCAAATATTCTTACTAAGCTAGAGACTCCATTTTTTACAATGGAATTTTAAACTTTTCATACTTCTTACAACTACACAAACAAGATGTTATATATTTATCTATCTAATAAGTTTGAATGATGTAAATATTAGCGGAATGCAAGTAACTACTAAGCCATCTATTAGTATTTCATTGCGTTAATTATGTACCTACCTATTAAACTGAATTGTGTGAAAATCATGGTGTAGGTAGGTACCTATGAAATTTACATTTGAACAATTGAATTAAACAAACTAATAATATTGAAAAATTTGATTTTACATAAATGTGTTTGTAACTTTTTCTTCTTAGATAATGCGAGATTGTATCACAGGGTGTTTGGTACATGTGGTATCAGGCGGTCATCTACCCATGCCAACAAAGTCATATACCTAAATAAGTGATATCAATTTTTATAATTGTAAAAGAAAATTGATTTCTTTTTAAAAAATATTTCGGTCAGAAAAACAAAATGTATGAAAAGTTTAAAAACATTTTTTACAATTTTCAATTTTTAGTATTACCATACTATTTTTATATTATTATGAGTAGGTGCCTGCTTGATATGATTATATTGGTAATACCTTAATTTAATAGATTTAATTTAAAGGCTAGTGTATTAAAATACTTTTAATTTTGTGATATAGGTACCTCGTTTTCTTACACATTTATAATTTTATAACTAAGTAAGTATTTAATTACAGCTCCAGGGCTAGCTTTCCTTAGGAATAGACTATTTTATTTAATGTTCCCGTAGTTTTAACACTAGAAATTGATTTTTGATGTTTTAATCAAATAAGTGTAACACAGTGATCTAATGCATTTTGTTTATAAAAATAACTGTTGGCATTAAAAACTTTACCCGGACATTGCCCGTTGCTGAGATTTTTTTTTATTATTTTTAGGAAGATTTACAGGGTTGATAATCACTATAACTACTTAAGTTACAAACAACATAAAGCTCTATACCAAATCTCCACATTACCTATGTGAGATTTTGGGTGTAACATCTGTCCTGTTCGATTTGTTGGTTTGCTTACTGAAGGATTCTTTATTTTTGGGTTTGGTGTCCCTTTAGTGTAGGCGACAACCTGTCAATATTTTGCGGTACTGTCTGACTCATACTGCCAGATGTTGCTTTTTGTGTAACCGAATGCTACCTGTAGCTCTGCTCGACCCTTTTGGGATTGCGAGCATGATTATATGTATGTAGATATGTATTAGAAACTTTAATACTCGGTGCGATATTATTTATTAAAATAAACTAAATTCACAAGAGCTTATAAGTAATAAACCGTTTCATAGACAATGAGTGTTAGTTTACTACTAGGTAGTGCATTAAGGCTAGAGTTCTAGTTCGCTACGCTCCCACTAAGAAAACTACCGCTGGTTCCACATTAAAAAGAAAGTCTAACCCGAGACACGGGGAAAAGCACTTAAAAACATTGTAGCGCCCTTACAAAGCAAACAAAACAGTTTCCCGCAAAAAAAAATCAGGAAAAAGCGCGCCAGAGAAAAACAACGGACGATCGTAAAAGAAAGAGCAGAGTTGGTCGGAACGCGGTGTGCTCGCTCAGCGCGCAGCGATTGGTTGACGAATCCCCCCTCCCCCTCTTCCAGGCCGTAACTCACTGTTCACTTGTTTTTACGGCAGCCATTTTGTGACGTTCGCCCGCGCGGCGCACGGTAATCCATACGCGTGCATGTGTGCGTGACCCGGCCGCGCGCGTTTTTGCTGGCAAATCAAGGCAGAGATAGGCCGACGGGTGTAGGATGTTAGAATTAAAATAATGACACCGCAATCATGAAAGTTGATAAATAAAGTTTGATAAGGAGAGGAATTTAAATTGAATTTAATCTTGTGGAACAAAAGACTATTAAATAAATATCAGTTTCAGAAGTTTGTATTTATTATTGCTATATTATATAGTATTGATAAGTTATGAGTAGAACTTAGTTTTAGAAATATCGAAAATAATTATTCAGACATTATTTTTACTGAGCTTCCACAGATTTCTCGCTTGTCGGGCCATAGCTTCTCATTTTCTGAGAACTACTTGGTAGCAACGACTTGAATTCCCTAATCCAAATATAGAGCTCTTTGTATCAAAGCCAAGGGCTTAGTAATAAAACAACAATAGGACTGTGGAAATATATGACGTAACCACTAAAGCTCGCGTCTACCTAATAAGCTCAAGATTAAAACGAGTTCGTATGAACTTGGTAGATATAGAAACCAGTTTCAAAGTATGCAGGGATGTAGAATTTAAATTACATACAAGCATGTACCTTAGAATTTAAATTACACATTTATTATCTACATTATAATACCTACTGCCAACATATTCTGCATTAGTAATGTATCTTGGGCTTGTCTATACCAACATCCATACAATATACATACCTATAAGTACCTAAATAAAATTGAAGTGTCTGTCTGTGATTTCGAAATACTTAAATGGTTTTCTCTAAGCTCATAATAATTATTCACATGTTACCAAGACCTTTTTTTTGTGTGTCTTTCAGTTTTTTTATCCTGACTAATCTTGGAAATTACTAAACCGATTTTAATGAAATTTTGTAAATGGTTTTGCTCGGTATAACTATAATAGGATACGGGAATATACTAACTAAGTATAGGATATAGGACTGTGGGATATTTTTAGTACCAGTTCTCATTTTTTTTTTGCAAACCAACCATAACATTTGGCGGGACAGCTAGTCAGTAGGTAGGTAATAAAAATTATCGTAGCCTAACATTTAACGATCGTCTTAGTATAGTAGAATGGTCAGTTATCGAATATTTAATAAGTTACATATCACCAACGTTATCGTTAGGAGTAATTTTATAAAACTTAGATAGGTACTAAAGGTACTTATCTGACTAAACAGTTCTAATTTTTTTCTTTAACGAGTAGGTTAAGTTATGAACTATGTTATGAACTGTTGTTGCAAGAGTCTATATTACCTATATAGGTAGATCAGTCGAGTCTAATACTTGTTTGCTATGCCGTTCTGTTGAAAAATAGTTAAGTCTTACATAAAAGTACCTATTATCTATAAATAAAACATTACTATGCGGTGCGTGTAACATCGTTCTATCCTGAGATTCATTAACGTTCCTTTCCGCAGGCGTCCCTTAATGAACCGCCATTGATACGGGAGAGGGACGCGTAATGGAATGGAGCGGCTTATCTTTACAATTTGATTCCCTCATCATTAAGCGTAATATCTGACCAACGACTCTTCTTAATTATATGAATTTACAAATTCAAATTTTATTAGTATTTCATATCGTAAAGAATAATATTCTATCTAATTACGTCTTTGTCATCATCATGTTAGCCGAGAGACGCCCACAGTTGCACATAGGACTCCCACCAAGAATCTCCAACAAGATCGTTCTGTGCTGCCCGCATCCAGCGCCTTCCCGCTATTTCAAATTTACCTTAAAAATAATTGAAAAACGTTTTCTAAGACTTAAACCACATGTGAACATTTTTCATATCATAAAATGATCATTTATAAGGTAATAAAAAATATAGTAGCTAGAGATTATATGTAAATTGTCTTGCACATGGCGTATCTAGTAATTGCGTACCTACCTAGGTATATTTTAAATAAGTTTACTTATATAGGACCTTATTCAATTGTTTACGCATCTCTACTGCAAAACAACACTCCTCTGGTGCTATATTCCCTTTTGTTATTCAAAAAATATCAGCTAAGGCGTAGCTCTACCTAGAGTTCTTTTATTATCTTTACCTTTTACTAGTCCATTAAAACTGCAATGTGATCTCCTTGAACTCCTTAGGTACCTAAAGGTGTACCTACACCTTTAAGTACTTATCTAAAATCATTACCCCTCTCGTTATATAGTTGCGGTGTGCAGTTCGAGGTAAACATCAGCCGTAAAGTCGTCGCTACCAACGTTCCCATAAGGTCACATGCACACATAGGTAGTTCTTAGATAACAAAAATATTCGATGCCTTTTAGAAGTTGCCCGATTTATCTTGGACGCTGTCTTGGTGGAGTGGTCAGTAACGCTGCCTACACACCGAGCGGTCCGTGTTCGAATCCTGGTAGTGGCAAATGTTAGTGTGATGAGCACGATCATTTGTTTATGAGTCATGGTTGTTTATATATTTATTTAAGTTTATTTCTAAAATATCTAGATTATTATGTATATTTGTCCGTTATCTAGTAGGTATCCATAACACAAGTTCCTAAAGATACCTAATTTGGGCTAGATAATTGATGTGAGCGTGGAATTTTATAAAATAAAAATAAAAAATTTATATGTGATATTCCCATATCCTCCAATGGGTTTCGTAGAAGGCGATTAATGGAGCAGGAAAGGGGTATTGATTACCCTATACTCCGTCCACCAATCCGCATTGGGCAAGCGTGGTGGACTACTTCCTAAACCTCCTTCGATGACAAGGAGAGGCCTTGTGTCCCAGCAGTGAGTCTAATTATAAAGGCTGTTATGATGAATATGGACTAGTGGCGACCGTCATGTCAAATGTAAGGGTTGACTGTCATTCGCAGAAACGCTTCATAGCGTTTGCCCCTTTTAGAGACACTTTAGTTGTAGACTTTTGTTTATTGATTCACTGAAGATTTAGTTATTTATTGGGATTGATGCCCTTTTATTTACGCGACAGACTGGCTACCTTTCTCTCTTTTGAAGCACTGCAGATATTATATAACTAAATGTATAACTAATGTATATCTAAATGTTACATAAAACTCTTATTGTTGCAGTCTAGTTGATAATTTTATATTTCTTTTATATTTTTCAAATTTTTAATTGGTAAGTAGTTATTATTTGACACTTTTCTCAGTTATTGATTATACGCCCTAGCCCTAGTGCCTTTTTATTTTCTACACTTTTCAATTTATGAGCGTGATAGTAGACGAAAGTGACTACTTAATTAAAATTATGGAATAATAATTATCGCACCAACAATTATGAACTATCAGAATTTTGAAGATTGATAAACTATTCTCATGATCAGCAATACACCAATTTACAACCCTTCACAACAGTCATAAAGTGTAAACTTTACTTAACAATTAACATTGATCAAATTTTACTTATGAGAATTTATTCTATATTGGTGATACTATTAGGTACATTATAAGTTACTTTCCTCTATGTATTATCAGAAGTAAGTAGTATTTAAAGTGTATAGTAGACCTTATGGCTCACAGGCGCTTATTTCAACGACTATTAACTTGCATTAGCTCTGTACCTGTAGCCTCAATCCGAAGCGATAATATCTGGTACTAATTATCGGGCAGCGTCCTATTAGCAACGTGTATAGAATATTATTCCTGATAATAAAATAAGCAGTAAATTATAAGTAGTTTTACACCCAACTTTAGTGTTTGTAGTAGTTGTATTACATTATAAACTATCCAGCTACTTATCTAGCGTATATTGAAAATTAATATTCCCAAGTCGATAATAAAAAACCCACAAACTAAGCTAGATGAAAAATATCTTCTTGCTACTACTAGCTACAGTCTTATCATGAATGAGCGTATGTAACTCCTGGAGTAAATTTTTTCCACTTCAATTTCAATTTAAAATAGAAATTCCATAACGAACCTTCTCTCGTCGTGTCCAGCGTTCAAGTCTATGAAGGAGAAATAAAACGGCGACATTTTACTGGCTGATGATGTAGTGGAAACCGCAAGTGGTTTTTATAGTAACGTTAACGGCGAGCGCGAAACGACGCTGTAAAGAGGTAATCGCTCTGACATGGCCCTAAACGTCCCAGGTTCATGTCCAGGCCTCAAGGGGCGAGATTCTTATCTTTGGCGATTAACTAAGTCTTTCGCATTCATAGACGGGCACAGACTTAAAAAAACAACTTAAGATAATTACCGTAAATATATAGAGCTCGAACTACTCTGGAACATGAATTTTCCAAATATAAAAAAGAAATACTTTAATTCTCCCGCCTGAGGCAAGTCGATTATTTTTTTTCAGTGCATTTTTTTAGTATTATATTTACGCGTTTGTAAACGCAAAAATAAAATTATTCCATAAGAAATACTTTATCTGAAAACTTAACTTACGAAAAAGATATAACTTTTAATATGCTATAACTTTTTTGTAAGTTCTAGATTTCAAACTTTAAAGAAAATAAGTTCTTGTACATATTATGTCGAATTTTCTTTTTTATAATTTTTATTCATTGCCAAATAGTGGAAGAATTTAGATGATTATTTGAAATTATCTATTTCAAATAATCTAATGAAAAGTAGGATTTATTTATATTCAATTTTCGATGTTTGACTTACCTAATTGTACGAAAAGAGTAAAAGTATAAATTCAAATATTAAGATGTGACAACTTTATTTGGGTAGGTATAATTAGTATATGGATATGCCCAGATTTAAATTATGCCTACCTAAATAAAATTATACAATATTTTTAAATAATGCCTTTATTCATATTTGTTTACATTTTATATGGACCAAAAAATACCTTGAATCATTTTGTATCTGTTATGCCACGAGATAGAACAGCCATAATGGTGTAGGTAACTGTAATAAAATTATGTTTATTGCATCTTTAATTTTATTGCTTGTTAAAATTCACATCAATATTGATTTATCTGTGACAAAATATTTAACAATTTATTAGACATTAACACTGTAATAAAAAGTTTTTTGGACATCATTTACTAGTAGACATATCTAATTATCAAAGTACCTAAAATGAATCGAAGAAAAATCACTACCCATTTAACCAATATTTTTTGGAATTTGTTTTGTAATTATTAAAGAGAAGAATTTTCCATTGTAACTGTCTAATTTTTGAACTAAAGGAAAAAAACATAGACTGGCTGCGCTGATCCGTTCGAAGCGTCAGATTTAACCGTTACACGCACAGATTTAATAATACAAGGTTACACGTTACACGAGAGCGTCAAATTTACACGATATATTCTTTAACGCTTAGTTACTATAAAGCATCGCTTCTTCGTCACTAGACAGCACTGTTTTTTCGTGATATCGACACTTTCACACCTTGAAATAACTTGCTTTATGTCCAAGCCAGTTCAGAATAATGCTATCATTATTAATATGGGATACAAAACTGTTACAAATTTAGGAACCGGTCAAATTTTGGCAACCCTCCTTTAAGTTATGTCACCTCTTTCTTTTTGTACCTATGTGTGTCGTAATTCAATTTAACGATATTCAGTCCCTTTCTTTTACTCATTTCAACGATATGTAACTACCTCTTTCTGTGTTTCGTGGTAACTACCAAGTATCACATATAACAACTTAGAAATATACTTAGTTATCCCTACGATTACATCTTGAGATCAGCCATTGTCTTAGGCTGGAATACTGGAATATAACTTAAGTATAAATTGCCAGTAAAAAAATCATCGAAATCCTTAAAATACAGTAATTACGACCTTATCACCAAAAACAATCTCTTCCAGGTTACCTTAATATGAACTGGGTTTTTAAAGTATCTTAGTATAAAGGAATGTGCCTACGGCGTATTCATAAGAGGACATAATAATATAATTATGAGAAGAAAAATATAAATTGTAAAGTAGGTACTTAAGTTATGTTAGACACACAGTACATACATAGAAAAGTACTGTAAAAGTACTTCTGGAATTGAAGTAATTTTATACATACCAATTTTTATGTCTGTGACAATGACTTAGTTTGTTAATGCAATTGCTTAGGTATTTACAAATACGGGCGTTATTCATTTATTAACAACTGCTACTATTCGCAAGTTGTTATTACTTAAAACTCAAGTAATGTGTCTATTCAACATGCCTAGTTACAAAACGCTTACCCCTAACAAAATGTCTGTCCAGGCGTTACCGTTACTGTAACGAATTGCACCAATAAATAGTTGTTTTACATAACAATGTTACGAGCGCGTTTGTTTGCGCCGGTAATTATCATGGACATTAATGATTTTAACAACTTTCCACCAAATTGGTGAGCACAATAGAATTTATTGCTAGTTTTTTTTGGAGCAAACAAAATGTTTTATAGCGCCGGCAACGAAAGTGTTAAGTTTACGTGGACAAAATTGCCTAATTTATACACTATCAGATATTGAATTGAAGTAGCATTTTTTTTTTAAAATCAGTATGACAACAGTGACAGTAATTAAATCTAAGTATTTGGATTCAAAATTTGTATTTCTATATAACTTTAATATAGGGAGTATTTAAGTCTCGCTCATAATTCTAAAAGGATTAAGCGTAGCTTTAGGTAAGAATTGGTTACACATCTGTCAGTATAGGGTATGCAGTGCCTCAAAATAATGTCAGCTTGCCAGCCTGTCGCGTACTTAACCAAGCGTAACCCAAAAAGTAACCAACCTTCAAGGAACTAAAATAAGCTGGCAACCAGAACAGATGTTGTTCTACAACATAACAGCAGTCCGGGCAAATTTTCCAAGGCATTATTATATATATTTTGAAATTAGAAAGCCTAAGATTGGCTACGAAACTTATCTCAAGTCATTTTTTCTTTTATATCCATCAGGAATTACCACAGAAAAAATAAAAGAGGTTAGAAGTCGTAAGTAGGCGGGGTGCGCGCGCTGCTGGATAAGAGTAAACACTCATATTCGATCCTTTTCGAAAAGAAAAATATTTAAAAAGTAAATCTAAAACACCGTCTTGTGCTATTTTAAATGGCACGAATCAAAGTAAGACTCATAATCTTACTAATGGAGACATTTCTTTTCACCGGATAAGTACAAATATACTGTTAAATTTAAAAAAACATTATGTCGCGTGTGGCTCTGGTATTAACATCGCTTGGTACGACTTCTAACCTCTTTTATCTGCTCTGTGAGAATTACCCTTAATTTTTACGCGCAACAAACCATTACCTAGATATTCTAAAACCATTCCCTTCATCAAGCTAGTTCAATTACTTGAAAAACGTGTCGCTCGTCAAGAGCTCCAAATATACTCCGCTACTCACATAGCCATAATCCATTACGTTTCACACAGTAAAGTCACCTGAAAGATTGATGTGTTCTGAACACCTTTCCCAAAATACCCCACGAGGGGCTTCTAGACGCAGCACGTACCATATGCTGCTGATGGACCACCCTATTTGCGATTACATAACACATTTTCACGGCAAATTAAACTCTATGTGTAAGGGAAAACTGAAAATTTTAAACGGTATAAACCGCAAGATGAGACAGCACCTCAGAGGTGACACCCGAACTGTCGATACATTTCACAATTGTCGTAAACTTTGGAGACGGAAGGGGAACGCAGTAAAATTATCATTTTATGCCGTTCGACGACTGAAATGACACGGGAATGCTGTAAAACTGATTTATTGGATACATCCCGAGAGTCACATGCTGAATTTTTGATGGCGTCTTTGTTTTGAGGGAACGGGTCCTCAGCCTCACACAAATGTTGGTTTAACTCCACCCCTTAAAATAACATAAAATTAAATGACAAATCTATGCAGATTTACTATCACGATCGCTCAAACAAATACAACATTGTACCTAATAAGCGCAATAAGGCAATAAGAAACACACTCATAATTAAAGTTACCTATACAAGTAAGTACTTAATCGTGTTCTCTTTTTTGAAACAACATACCTATAATTTAATTTATAAAACGGAATTAACGAAATCCATAAAAAAACACTATTTCAACTATAAGAAACTTCTACCTAATAAGTATCTAAAAAAAACTATATTTTTTTCATTTCATTTTTAACAAAAAGTAAATTACAACTAAGTTTCTTGATACCTTTCTCAAAGAGACCACGCTTATGAGGGCTTTTAAACAAAAGTCACTTTAAATCCTAATATGCGGACCTCCATATAATAGGCCTGGCATACTTGTATAATTTGATTAACTGCCCGCTACCGGGTCGTTTTATTGCCCTATATTTCCTGATTAGCTACTGCCCGCCCAACTTCGTGGGGCGTTATTAACGCTAATCTAACCCCTATGTTTTGATTACCGTATCTATATCAAGACTATAAATCATCAAGGTCTTAGAACGCCTAGTCCAATTTATAGTTCCTATTCAAACGGTCCAATTATATTCATAACCATACACTTAGTATATAACAGGGTATGAAAATATTAAACAGTTTAGAAATACTCATAGAAATAAAAACGTGCCACATCTTAAAAATTCTTACCCAATAAAATATGAGTACATAAAAAACTGCGAAGTATATCTATCTTTTATTTACGTTCTCTTATTTATGTCCGTCTTAAACACTTCATTATCAATCATAGTAGACAAATTTATTCATATCATTAAACCGTCTTTATACGTCACAATCGGATTAAGCGCCGACATTAACATTAACGCGACAAATGAATAAGAAAGCAATTGTCGCGACCTCTCGACTCGCGAAAAACGCATTAAAACAAACAGTGCAGTAAAAATAAATCTAACTGCCTATAAAAACTGCCATAACTATCACTTAAACGGCATTGTGTTCTGTAGTGTTTTATCTCCACTACCGGCAAATGTAGTAACATTGTCCAGTACTACATTGTCTCACGCAAATATTATCAAATATTCTGCACTATCCAGGGATCGTTAAAGCTTAAATGCAATTTATGCCCCGGATGACACTGCAGGCGCACTCGAGCCTCTAAGCTTAATACATAATTCATCGGCTATTTAATGGAAACTTTCCAGCCTACGTTCTCAAAGAAATGTAGCTTTATACTTACACAAGATTTTGTACAGGAAAAGGTGAGATAAAACGCGTGGGTGCTGAACATTTGTGTACACGAATCTTAACAGTACTAGCGGTGGTGCTGTTAATAGCTACGCCCGTGTTTATAGTGAGGAGAAGCGCCTTAACAATAATAAAGGCAGTTTATTAGGCCTCTCCGCACGACTCCTTATCGACTTCAATTAAATATCATTTTTATTAGGAATCGCTGGGAACGCCCCGCGGTCACTTCATTACCTACGCCGCTTTTTATATTATTTTGCATCGTAATTTTAACATTTTATGTGACTGCCAACAATGTTGTGTGCGTAATTTCAGATTTTTAAGCTTATCTACATACCTATTCAAATCCTCAATTACGTGAAATGCGCCATGAATCTGTAAGAAAGAAAAACATAAATTAGGATTAGCAGTAAACGTCTATTGTCAAGATAGAGAGATAGATACTAATCTAAACATTTACGACCCAAAATATAATTAACCGTGCGTCGCCGCGTCTAAACATTGGATATTCTTTCCCAAATAAATCAGACAAGAAAAAACTGTTGATACCATTATTTATTTAAACGCTAAGAAAGCATCATGAACCATAAAATGTGAGCCCGCGGCCTCCGCAACAATGAATACGAAAAAAACATGGAGGCTAAAGGAGATCGCTTTCCTTCAATGGTTACTTTATATGCAAATTTCTTGCAATAAAAGCGGGAACCCTTCTCTAGCTTTATGCCAAAAGAAAAACATGTCTGCAGTAAGTTGTCTTCAACATCCCGATTATTGTGAAACCATTGCACCCCGTAGTTAATACAGAAAGTTTTTATTTTTAAAACATACATTAACCTTTCTTAGATATAAGTAAGTAGTGTTATTATGTGAAGAATTTTCAATCACGTTTTTAGTCGAGTTTCTGCTCAAACCGTTTTGCTACGACTAAACGCAGAGCGCAAGCCTGGAATCCGCTGTTTTATGTATTCGCGAATCGGAGCAGTTTTATTAGTATCGACTATCGATTCGATGTTGCCAGTGGAGAATTCAGAAGTAAAGCCGGCAATTTCGAGTGTTTTGGCTGGTAGCTGTGCCTATTCGATCGCTATCAAATTTTGATAGCTCGGGTAAGCTTACGTTTATATTCATTTGTTTCAGAAAGTTATTTATTTCATCCACAAGAAGCAATCTTTTAAAAGGTTTTTAGGAAATAAAATCTACAATAGAATTTGCGTTCCAAGAAAATGAAACTTTCCATACGAAAGAGTGTGTGTACATTAGGGTGTCCCGTCAATGTATGAGAAAATACTTTTCTCAAGCTACGCTAACGCAAGAGGCATCAAAATTTGCGTAATTTCACACACTTTATGCAGAAAGTAATAAAAAATTAATTATGTGTCATCTTTAGGGTTCTACCACACTTTGAAGTTTTGTAAATTTTACGTTTTTACAGACTTAAACCATTGTGCCTAAAATAATACAAAATCAAGTTTTATTGTTGAAATTAATGAAACTAAGCACAGGAAATAAAAACATATAAAATATAGCTTTTAATCAATTACAAATTAATTAAATTTTAAACTTATTTTGTATTAAAAATTCGATATTTCTGCTGATGATTGCCACCTATTTCTCTCTAAAAGAAGCTTCAGTTTGTATGGGCTCTGTTACGACTTTATCATCAGTTTAACCTTATGGTCCCCGCTCGGTCAATACCTCGGATACCTCGGTAGATATCCACATATTAATCTGTAGATGATTTATAATATCCAGAACAATTGATTTTAATTGTCTCGCGGTAGATATCTACCGAGCGGGTTGACCAAAAGGTTAAGATCTACTTTCCCTATACTTTTCCTAAATTATATGTAACAAGGAAAGTCACCAACTTCCAATGTCTTATCTTTCATATGGTTTGAAGGTCCTTATTGGAATTGTATTGCTGAACTATAAACTGACAATCGTGCCACAATAATCTTAGTATTATTTCTAACAGAAAAGTTATTTTTATTGGTGTTGATTATAGTGGTTTGTTTATCTTTCCTTGGTTAACACTACTTTTCACTTTAATAACTTAATCGTCACAATTCCAGCTCCCTAGTGTAAAACTTATTAGCAATAAGTTTTTACTAGTGCGCAAAAAAATAATTTCGTTCGTAAACAGAATTAACAGTGTTGTGTTGATGTGGATTCTATTGTCTCGGATTAAGACTATATAATTAGTTGAAAAATATATCTGACTCCGTCAGACTCTTCTTACAAGTCGCATTTTCCTTAAGGAAAGAACCAACTTTTCGGTAAGTTATTCAAATCACCAGTCACCGCACACCGTGAATCTGTTTTCGTAACCAGCTAACTCTTTTCTAATATTTCTGGAATATTCTCTAGTATAGATGCACTTCGGGCAGCCATATTAGGTCAATAATAAATAACGAAAGGTTAACTCATTGGAATGAAGCATATCAATCTACCAATAGATTGTAACAGTCTTTCCAAATACCCTTTAACTCATTGGAATGAAGGAAACCAATCCATCAATAGATTGTAACAGTATTTCCAAATACCCTTTACTAAATCCTTTATTATCTATTATATTATGCCAATTAAAGAAACTGGTATTAGTTGTAGTTCCATCACATCTGTAGAGTACGTAATTTTATTTCCAACCCAACCCTAAGTCCTCTAAGAAAATTGTAAGAATATCCTTTACAGTGCCATAATTCCTTGACGTTTCTATATCGCAAGTAAATTGATCCAGCTTATATTGCAATTGATATTATTATCTTAAATTAATGATAAATCGCCACACCCCAAAGAATTTTTAGAAGGGAATTTTAAATAATAAATAATTCGTCCAACAACTTAAAAGCCTTTTATAACAGTATCTTCTTGAAGCATCTGGCCGGACTTTAGAGACAACTTTGTGGATCATGTTTTTATCAACAATCAGAGTTAAATATTTGGTAGAAACTCTCAGCCCTCGCCAACTATTTAGGCTCTACTTGGGTTTCTTGTCTAAAACCAAACAAAGCAGCAGTGGCAGATCATAATGATACTCCGCAAATAAGTATCGCAGATCTTAGCAAGTGACAGCATTGGCAATGTATTTCAGATGGCGGTTGAAGTCTATAGTGTTTCTGTAGAGAGCGTGTTTTTCAGGAATTCATTTATACTCAAAATCAGATACGTTTTGAGGAAATATTCACGCACCGAAACTTCATAACAATGTGATTAGGCAGAATCCATTTTTGAGTAGAACATGACGCTTTTGATACAATTATTGACTTTTCCAGGTTAGAACTTGATGTTATTTTCAGGTTGAATAAACACAAAGTCGATGGTGTTTCTGCATGCTAATCAAAATATCGCTTAAGTAAAACCAGAATACACCAAAAAATTCCATTTTTTTAAATATTTAAGGTCAGTAGGCGAAATAAGGAATAGCGATAAAAATGACAAATTTTCAAAACTTTGAAGCCTGGTAGAGCCCTAAAGATATAGTTTTATTTTAATTTAAATATTATTTCGGTAATCTACAGTCAATTACGCAAATTTTGAGGGGTCTTGTGTTATGAAAAGCCAAAAAAAAATTTCTCGGGACACCCTAGTGTACATACGTACAAAATGACACACACGCATGAAGCTATAGAGTAATCTCTATAGCTTCATGAACACATGGGTAAAATGACATAGTATCTACCTCACTACTGTTTTTTCTTTCAAAATTGGTTGGTACAATTGGTACAATAACTGAAATTGAGACACTTCACATGACGACGGTCATGTTTACGAACCTGTCAAAATTCTGTCTCTCTCGCCTGACTCACGCCGGAGTTACAGGTAAAAATGTGTTTTCTTCATAAAATATTTTTTAATTTGATTGAGTTTCTCCCCACTCTTACTTAGTTAGTTTTGTATTATTTCCATAATATTTTTTAACTTAAATTGATTCAGTGTGCATTGATGCAAGGTTTAATGTGAAGAATGGTTTTGTTATTAAACAGTGATTTGTTTATTCGAGGAGTTTTGGACAAAATGGCATACCACTCAACAAAACGATAGAGTACATACTACGTATATATACTACTACCTACCTATTTGATTTTTAATTTAGGGATAGATGATATGCAGCGGAGCTACAAAAGAAAAATCTGCAAAACTCTGTCACGAGCACCACAGGGGCAGTTACCTAATTCAGGGTAATTTATTGTAATGATCTTTTTACATGCTCCAACCCTGAAGACTGGTTACGATGCATGACACATGTGCTCGCAGGGCACTTCCATCATGCGCTGATGTTACTAGGAAGACTAAAATTTTGTTTATTAACTTGATGCTTAACTTCTCAATTGTCATGACGTCCATAATTGTTATGTCGTTTTGTCACAAAAAAAAAATGTCCATACTTTATGGATAATTTTTTTGTCCTTGTCAATTATGCTGCAGATACTTAATATTATACCTATCTTCTAATTTATTTTAAGTTTGTCAAATTAAAAGGTAATAGATCAAAGATTGTAGCTGTCCCGGCCACGCGTTGATGTGGTAATTTCATACCACTAACCTATAACATTGTATCTGCAGTAAAAAAAATATGACTACTAATCAAGATATAAACTATCCTATCTCTCAAGTTGGATCAAACTGCACACGGTGTACAAATTTGATTAAAATCGGTTAAGTAGTTCAGGAGTCCATCGCGGACAAACAACGTGACACGTATTATATTAAGATATATAAAAATATTTGGAAAATTTTACCGCAAATAAAATAAAAGCAGACTTGGAAATGAGCCCAGGACTTAGAAGGTGGATAAATTTGCCAGCCTCAAATGCAGCCTTATATTTATCCAAAGTTGACTTTATGGTTATTGTAAAATAGAAAAACGAACTTGGCGCAAGGAATAAACTTGCTGAATTTATAAGTATAAAAACATCTCCAGCAAGTTCGTTGGCTGTATAACACGCCATGTACTTACATATTCCAACGTATATAGCTTAGTAACTTAAACCCAACGTAAGATTACATTCTCAGAGGCGGAGGGCAAGTGGCATCCGACCGACAAGGATCTTATATTTCCATAAAACGTACACTTTACGATCGCACCTGCACCAAGGCCTCAGCCAGGCAACTATCAACCTTATAGTGCCGACTAATTGTCGAGAATTTATGAAGGTACAGAGCTAAGTTACGCAAAATACTCCGATCGACGAAGGTGGAGATTGGTATTATTTTATAAGTGGATAATTTACAGGTTGGACTGCCCGTTTGAAGTTCCTGCGAATATTTTTTGCACACTATTAAACTACATATGTTATTTTCTGGACCCCGTCTTAGTGGAGTGTTAAAAAGGCCTATTGTTGATAGGCCTGGGTCGAAACCTAAAAAAGGTAAGAGATAAAAACAAGCATTATTTCAAGAACATATTCTTTCATTTGATTTACTTGTAGCTAGAAAATTTTTGTTAGAAAATTATTGTGAGTGTTGAAACTAACAGCGCAAAACTTTTACAAATGTAAGAAGAGAAAAATGTTGATCTGATGATCAAATGGCCAGTGCCTGATTTGCGGTTCTGACAGCATTGTTAACTCTGATGAGCTATAAGTAACATTTGTTTACTCATAAAGTCACACCTGGCAGTATGGGCTATGCAGTGCCTCAAAAAAGTGACGTTGCAGGTTGTTGCCAGTCTGTCATCTACATAAAGAATTGATAAGTTTTTAGGAATAACAAAAACAGGGCGTAAAGCCACTGCGCTATTAAAGAGATGGAATTCAGCCGTTTTCAACGGTAGATTAGTGCCAGGTCCATTTTGATATAAAGCTAACTTATGTTATGTCATTTCAAATTCCTATTCGAATCTCTAAATGCACTTTTTCCATAACCAAATTCCAAATCTAAAAGAACTGGAAGAAAGCTCAAATCGCCCGCGCACTCGTCTTTACGACCCGACCGCCTTCAATAAAAATATCTAATAACATTCCGACATCATGCTTTATCATAACGGCACGTCAACATAAAATACATGAAAGAAACTATCCAATTACTAAGATCTGTTTTCGTTCATAATTCCTTGGCCCAAACAAGCCCATTCAATCTGATAAATTATTATACAACACTCAAAATCGCCGCCATATTCTTTTTCTCTGAGATGTAACTAGAACCGAGTTGGAACCACAATAAACTTCATAACAAACTGCCACGTGAAGCCATATCTTGTGCATATTACGAGTTTTTCGTTAAGCCAGATACATATCTGATACTATAACAGAAAGACCTATGACACATAACCAAACATCGAATTCCGAACTCCACTTTTAAAAAGATAAAGCTTATTTTACAATAGAACTATTAATCGTGGGATATTAAAAAAACTGGTGCCGAAACGCCCTGTGGATGTTTTACTTAACTGTTAATAACACGAAAGTGTATATAAAAACTGGCCTTATTTGGGTATCTTAATGTCGAAGGTGTTTCTAAAGAAATCTTATTTGAAGAAGTTTTTACACTTTACTCTTTTAAAAAGTTTACGTTCACAAAACGGATTGCGACTTACAAATTTAAATGAATCACTTAAAAATATTTTTATACATATTATTATTTTTAGAGTGCAATGAGGCAATGATTAATGGCGTATAAAGGCTTCAAAAAGGAATAAAACCACAACATCGCTCTTAAGAACACACGCCACCCACTTAGAGGCATTGCATCGCAGTTCTCATTACGACAATGTTGCCAGAACATCTAAATTACCCGCAGTCCATCCGTGAGTTATAGTAACATAAATTAGCGGTGGTACGCCCTACATGTCTATTGGGGTAAAGCCTCATAAGGCTCATGCGAGCACACAACATCTACCCAACTTCTAATTTATATCGTAACATTCTACAATGTTTGTGTTTGTTGAAAATACTTCGAGCAAAAAGAAAAATGCAAAGGTTTATTTACGTTTACTTACAGGTAACCCTTTGGTATACAAAACAAATATGATTAAAAGAATACTATTTGTACTGTAATGGAATAGCTCGATATTAAAGCTGTATTCAGATTCAGTTTTAATTTATATTATATCTTGTACTACTAAAATAAGTCTCAAAATTAAGACGCATTAAAAGTTTAAATTTTTGTGAAGTCGAAAATTAGAACAGTAGTTTATTATTGAAAATATTATGAGTGGTGTTTTATTGTGATGTAAAACCCAAACTTTAATTTGTACTTAGCTAAAAATATTATATTTAAGTTAGGCTCAAATGGAACAGCTAGTTGTTAATATATAAAGTATCTACTATAAACCAGTCGAAGAAAAAATAGTGAAAAAAATTAACTCAGAACCTAGATATAATAGAATACCTGCCGAAGTTCGTATTTATTTATATACTTTTGAAGCTTGATTCACCGGAAATTTACACGCATACACACAAAATACAGATAAAGATAAAAAAAGGCCACAGAATTTATTTTTTTAATATAGCAACAATTTACCGGTTTCCAAGAGCGCCATGGCAGGTCATTCGATCCTGTACTTTATGGAAGGATTAACTTCGATCTTACGCTTTATTACAGTTACATAAGTGTGTTAAATTGGGGGTAATTGAACGGTTTTAATGACCAGTACCATGACAGTAACTGATACAATTTCTGAAACTTATTTCTTGTATACTGAAAAATAGAAATCTAGTAGATAGCCAGGTAAACATTTGAAAATTTAGTAAAGAAAACTCAAAATGAAGACAATATTTGGCTCTATTATTATTAGAGCTTAACATTACTGTCTTGTCCATCACATGTACTACTAATAGAAAATGCAACAATATACATATTCAATATACATAACGGCACCTTATGTTTTGGAAATTCGTGAGCCATCCCATTAGCCTATCTACAGTAAACCAAATACTGTCAACTGTTGGTGCACAAAAGTGCAATATAAACTCGAATCATCGTTAGTTAGAAAGCGCGATTAGAGGAAACTCAAAAGAATATATATATTTGTAAGATTAACAAACCGTGTACCAATTTACTATTCAAATACAACTGGTGATGTCAATGAAAATATAAATATTTGATAGGCACCTACAAAAGTCACGGCACCGTCACGTCCTGACGCCGACGCCCGGGGCTGAGTTAGCATTTCTTTTGTGCGCGACCCAAATTGCTCACATAAAACTGGGAGACTTGTTTCACTACGTGACGTCTTCAGTCCCTTCGCTGGCTATATTACCCGATATACTCTTATCAGCATTCTAGAGTGAAAGACCCTACCCTAGAGAAAAAGTTGAATCATAAAATCGCTCTTTCGGAGTGGCAAAAGAAATAATAAAGACGGCAACTTTCAGACTTTCGTAATTAATGTTGCAAAGAGATATCGCAGAGAAAAGTTTTTTCATCACGTTCGACAGAGGCGAGACCTCGTAAAAACACCATACAACTTAATAAATAAAACTGGAATTCGTGAAGATTTATCGCAAGGCTACGTTGTGATTCGCCCGCCCTGGGCCACAGTTTTTGCCACAGTGTGTATGAAGAGCAGTAAAAACTAGATATATATCATAGGACACCGCCTCTCATATTCAGGGGTTCACGTATGAAATATTTTGACGTTTCTCAGTAGCGACAAGGCGTGTGCAGCGTACGGGTGTTCTTCGAAAGATATTTGATATGTGTTAGATATTTTATGTGACACGCTATACGGTTGTGGTATGTTTTTTGTTCCGTCTATATTTAAGTTGTCATGATGATGAAAAAAGTGTTTTATTAAAAATAACATAAGCATTGGTGCCTTATTTTATTTCACACGTAAATTTACGTCGTAAGCAAGTATATAAATATGAAGAAAAAAATAAATATTTCATAAAATTTTCTTCAATTAAGCAGAATTTAATTTAATCTTTAGACGTCGATCTTTTAACATCAGCGCTAAAGCGAGGGTTTAAAATTCTCGACGCTGTGAATTCAGTTCACGTATCTGGGCGCAGGTGATATCGTAAGATACACGACGGTCCAAGTTTTATTGTTATTCCCACTCTGCGAATTGAATTTGAAACAAGCGAACTCGGATCAATACTAGACGGTGCCCGCATGAAACACGCTTACCTACAATACACTATACAACATGTGTATATACTCGTATTTATGTACTTCAAGCTTCATTGTCCAAATGATAGAAAAAAGAAAACCTACCGTTGCTCGAAGGAAAATTCGCGAAATGTTCTATTTCTAGAAATATTTACTTTAATATCACTACACAAATGGAATGGAGCCATTTGCTTGACCTTTTAGTAAAAAAAATAGCTTTATGAGGTGAAAAGAGTTTTATTTAATAACTATTAATAAACGAAAAATTAAATGACAATATGCGCTCGAAAATTTGGGGAATATGTAATTTCCTAAAAACCCCTCGAAATTACTTTTAATTCTAGTGACAACTATTGTTGCCTCTCGTTTAGATGTTTTTAAATATTTAGACTCCTTATCGAAATGTAAATAAAAAAATATTATTTTTTTATTTAATTTACCTTATAAAACCCATAAACGATTCATAATAAATTCAGTGATTAGTGCCATTAAGTGAACATTCCGCGTGAAGTCAATGTTTATTTTTTCTATGTAAAACAAAAAATAATATGAATGCAATTTGAATTAAATATTAGTTAATCAATACAGATTCAAAGTTTCAATAACTTAATGCTAGTAGTTTTAGAAATATCGTCATGTGAAGTAGAGCTATGTACATTTCCGTACAGTTAGTGCAAAAAGTGCCCATATTGGGAGGTGACATTGAATGTAATTTGATAGGATTAAATCTTGATTAAATGCAAAAAAAGAATAACATCTAAGCTCAATCGTTACGTTTAAAATCAATACGTAATAGCACTCATAAATAACATCAATTGAATTAATTAATATTTTATTTCCTCTTACCTTTTGATTTTATTTACTTTTATTGTGTTAGTTATTTTATAGCAGATTAAAATTTTTAATATAACCTTGTTTAAAAAAAAATATCAATCAAAGGCTTTGATTTCAATACGTAATAAAAGATAGCTATTTCGAACGACAAAGGCAACTCGGCCACATAATTTGAATAAATTTTTGAGGTCATAATTCTAACTTTAACGAATATCTAGAAAAAATATTATTTATTGAATTGACATATCTATATTTTTAGATTGTTTTATATCAGTGAGTATGAATATTGGTATAAAAAGTAGTCGCCCGAGTGTTAATGAACACTTATATACCGCAGGTAGGTAAATATAAAAGTATTTGCAATTCAGAGAAAAATTGAGCGACCAGAAAGAATTTGTCATAGTAAAAGACTCTTTAGCTTTAGTAGCTTTTATATATTTAATGTTTCTCAAACAGTAACATTCTGTGATGACTTTATAGATGAAAACACAGTGCAGTTCTTAGATTATATAGGTACCTGATCTAAGGTGCGGTTGCATTTAATTTTACACTGCAATGTGTAAGAAATACCCGAAGTGATCTTGCGTAAGATTATTAATGAACACATTTATCTATTCCGTGATGAACAAATTATATACTTATGTGTATAAATTAAATTTGGTATGATTTGACATGTGTAAAAATTTTACCAAATTAAATATAAAACGAAAATGTCTTTCACGAACGATGAAGTTTTGTCACGATCAAGTGCTTGATCGGAGTTTCTCCTGAGTTCTTGTTGCAAAAACACGTGTTGAGAGACTCCGTTTTAAACTCAATCTACCGTACAATTGTCGGTTACTTTAAGTACATTTTCACTTGATATTGGCGCAATGCGTAATCTTTATATGTCGCGATCGCCATTAGCGTAAAAGAAGAGGAAAAATTCTGTCATTGCATGATGAAGCACTTCTTGATCATGCAATGACAGAATTTTTTCTTGTTTAACGTTAATATATTGGATTTGATATAATTTTCAAACATTTGTTTGAATTTGTTCTTCATTTTCTACGCCAGAAATTAACATTAACATCAAACATTTTTAAACTTTCTCTTAGTATATTATTGAATTAGGTAGCAATTTTAATTTTGTTCCAGGGGCTTCTGCCGGGTCTTACATGCCGCTATTATCTGCCGAGTTTTATCCCCAATGTAATCTTGTTAAGAGGGCCCACCCCGCCAGGGGAGAGGCAATAAGCTGAAACCCGGGTTTTCGGGATCAGACTAAGCCACGCATTACGATGGTATTCTTGCCAAAATTATTTTGTTTACGCCTACGTAAATTACTTTTGACGAAGCAATCATAGAAATGACTGATAAGACTCATGCAATATCAAACCTTTTTTATTTTTGTATGAATTATCTTTAAATACGTCAGTAACTATAAATCTATTATTTAAATTTATAAATTTTCGGTAGGTAAGTACCGCCGGGTACTTGGGACCTTGCGTTTATAACGTCCATTTCCATCCATTCCATCCATTTGAGTTGGAGATCCTTGGGTTTGCAGCAGAAGAATATGCCACCAATGATCTTAAAAACATCTTTGTACTCCACTCCAATTTTATTGATACATCAATCTATTATACATAATTCCCGTGTCACGATGTTTGTCCGGGATGAACTCAGAACACAGAAACTAAAAATCCGTTTAAACTTTTTTTAATGTGTTTTGTTCCAACTTGAGAGATAGGACAATTTTTATCTTGATAGTAGTCCTAATTTTTTTACTGGAAATTCAATAGGACAGAAGTATGAAATTACCACAGCAACGCATGACAGGGACAGCTAGTATTATATAAGCTCTGTGTTCATTTAATCGAAACAATTGTTCAAAAATTTTAAAGCGAAGTATTTTTAATAGAATCTTGAATAATATGTGTTGAGTTATAACCAAATAAACATAAGCGTATAAGTACTCAGTATAAGTACGATAATTTCCATTCGGCTGTATAGCTGTATTTTATTCTCATCTCATTTTATTCCATAGACAACAATATTATAGGGATGACATGACGACTGGGTAAAACTTGCTCTTAGGTAAAACTCAATGACGTAGGAAGTAAAACTTAGGGTAAAACTAATCCTACGTCATTGGTAAAACTCTAAGAGCAATATTTGCTCTTAAGTAAAACTATAAGCCTTTTCACTCTTACCGGTATAATTTGGGTACATGTTATGCCGAGTACCATGTGAAAAGGCACTAACAATTCTATTGTCAGTCAGTGTCAGTCCGTCAGATAGATTACCAAAAACTTTAGACACGTATTTTTGCATAATGGAATCAGTAAAACTGTAAAAAAGATACCTATATTGCATCAAAGTTAAAGCGCGGGGACTTGTGACGTAACACTTTCTTAAAAAGTGTACGAAAGCGTGACGTCACACGGCATTGCAACGCGCTATCGCTGTCATCATTTATTTACGTGATAAAACGTGGCTCTATTTGATGGACTAAGCTGAATTTTTCAGTCATCATATATTATCTTACCAGGGTCGTCAATCTGCCCTTAATATAGTACGGAACTTTAATTATAGCTATAGCAAATCAACCTTTTTCTAAAATCATACGCACCATAGATAAAATGCTCAAAAGCTCAGTTCACTATGATAACAAATCTGTCACAATATCGACTGACTATCGCAATTTTAGAAGTCCTTTATTGTTATTATTTTAGATTATTATTTAGCTTCATGCCATTTAAGCATCTACCTGAAGTGGAAAAGTGCTGCGGGTGCGTACCAGACTTGAAAACTGCAACGGCCATTATTGCTGTCCTAGGAATTGTTAGTGGTATAACTTTACTCTGTTTTTCTGTATGCAAACAAAAATCTTTAGGCAGTCAACAAAATATGTACATATGTAATGAATTTGAAGAATATTAATTAACTACTTAAAAAAGAATATTGAGGAAACCTTAGAAATATTATAGAATTTTCTTTCAAAGAACGGGTGCATAAGTGACATAAAACTGTAATTTCGATAGCTAATTTTATTAGAACATTATTTTTCTTTCCACTGACGCGTGGTGTTGAATATTTTAGCAATTGTGTACTTAGGCTCGTATTATAGAATGAGTCTCAAGAATCAACGCCGTACTGAGCGTCGTAAATACTCTCTATATTTGTGTTTGAGAGTAAGTAGCGAACGAGTATCAAGGCATGATTGATTTCTGAGTGTTATTCTGTAATACTTAAATTTAAAAAATCCCGGGTTTCTATACATTGATAGTGCTATCGAATATCGAAGCAAACTGATTTGCATTTTCTGTTTCAGCTGATTTCTTTTGCAGTAATTAATATTGAATCGACTCCTAGATTGCCCTGGTTTTTAATTCCCACAAAATTATGCGCTATAATTTTTGAACTTAAAAGCGGAGCGTTATTTGTGATATAGCCAAATCGCTTTATGTATCGGTAGTGGGAATAAAATCTGCCTAAAATTTACGCATATAATACTGTCAAATTAAATATATTTATTCACCTGTGATGATGTTTTGAAATCATTATAAAATTATAATCTGTGGAGTTTCTGTTGGAGTTTCTTTTACGTGTCAGCATAATAATTATTTGAATAAAATTATTATTTTTATTCCGAAACGTTGAAGATTTAAAAGTAAAAAGCAAAGTCAATTTAAATAAAGAACTAGATTTTGATTAAATTTTTCCCGTGAAGAGTATATCGTAGTTTGGTAGGAAATATTTAGCAAGCTGGTGCAATTTAGGAGCAGTTCTAATATAAGTAACTCTGCCCTATTATTAAGAGTTAAATTATAACAATTTCTATTTCTATATTTAAGGTGACCAGTCCCGCCGTATCATGGGCCGTTGTGAGACATACTTATGTGATTCGTGTTTCTTGCTTCATCAACACCAACATCGCAAGGCCAGATGTTGTCGACGTCAACCTTAACAATGTGGTAAATAAAATATTATTCGGAATTTAAAAAAAAAACTCCAGAGCAGCGTACACTAGGTCTAACATGTAACGTGTCTGATACTGTATCAAGTGAAAGCGTTGCTGCAAGCACGCTGCGAGCCGCACGAGGGCGGAGCGCAGTGAGGTCTCAGCGACCCGCGTCGCCGGATAGCGATTTTTGCACGAGCGCAAAGACGACGCAAGCGACGTGTAGTTAATACCTCGGCACTAGAGTCGAACGAATATCATTATGGACAGTACGGAATGAAAAGTTCGCAGTTTCGTCAGCGTGAAATCATCATGAGCACTGCGGATCCGGGGGCTCGTAGCTCGTTACGCGGTGACCATGCACGATTCGTACACACTTGTAGATTGATACAGTATCAGATACATTACGTGTTAAACCGGTAAATGAATACCCGACGTGCTTGTTAAAATGAATATATATTTTTACATTTTAATGAGGTTGTTCTAACACTTAATTATGCATAGGGTTTCAGCTTTAAAGCGAATAAAAAATCACCATGTATGTATTGTAAATTACTTGCACTACATTGCATAAATATTTGACTGCGATTTTCTGTAAGGTTTTTCTCCAGAACAAACACTTCCATTTCTGGCAGCTAATTTGCCATGCTCCGCCTCCTAATATTACCTACAATTAGTGTTGTACAACGTTAACTACTTCTGTTTCTTCAACAGCTAAGTTTCGGGTTTGGACCAAACGCAGGGCTTGGACCGACCTGCTTATCTCAGAACAAGACCAAAGGTACCACCTTGACCTTCAGGAACCTCAATACGGAGTCAGGGATGAACATCGCTCACACTGTCAGGTGGATAGGTTGGGTGGTGCTATTATCTGACGTCATCTTCGTGCTTTGCAGTATCTATCTATTAGTAAGGCTGTTTAGGGTGAGTTGATGTCTATTTATTACGAGTAAGTAGCTTATATTTATAAGAAAACCTTTTACATGACTCCATCCTTCGGTAAATACAGTCCAAATGTTAAGTAGTGCAGCAGGTCGTATTTTACCAAACTGCAAGGTGCTTCTTTTAAGGAACATTGGTTCTGAGAAGAAGAGCACAAGATATCCTATTTTGAATATGCTCACTTTTAAATAGTAGCTATAAGAAGGTATAGAAAGAACTATTGACGTATTAATAATATATTAAAAAAAGAAGCAGATATGTCATAGGCGCGCGCAATGTGAAACTTTAAAACGTCCTAATTAGGACGTTTTGCTATCAATCTGTGTCGAGCAGAGTCACGTGCCGGCCGTATCGCGGTACTTGTGTCTTTGCCAACATTTATTCGTGTGTTTCAACACTACTACTAAAATGTTATTTTATGCAGAAGAAAACATTTGCCCGTAGATTTCATCGTAAATTACTATGAACGTAACATATCTATAGTTTATAATATCATTGGTCATAATCGTAATGTGTATGAGGGTTGTAGAAATATCATTAATCATAAAGGAGCTTTTAAACCATTATAGATTGGTCTACGGCTAACATTTTGTTCCTGAAAATTGGAAATAAATTAATTTAATCGTCATGATTTAATGTTTATATTTAATATTACTTACCAATTAATTTAATTTTGTTTCAGGGTCCAGATAGAAAGGCGCTCAAAGTGTTTATGATAACAGCTGTAATAGCGATGTTTCTGTCATTCGTGTACTGCATGCTCTATGTGTCGGTCTGTGTTAGTATGGGTGGAGCTTTTCCGGTGTTTGAGTTTATATTTGCCTTCGTTGATTTAATTAGTGAGTATTCAAGAGTTAATTGAGAGACATAAGCCCACGAAACAATTTTTCATCTATGTATATCTATCATAAAATAAATCACAGCTATGTCCTCCCACCTTTTTTGTCCTGAAGTAGTTGCTATAATCATCTTTCGTAAATCTTATCAATCCATATACGATTTCTATTTCAGAGTGGACAATCTGGATCCACTATTTGCTAGTGATACGTACTTACCATATCTCTTACACACGTTTACAAAATGAGATCACGTACTCGTAATAATAGAAGTTGATTTATCGGGCGTAGAAGAGAAGGTATAATAAGAATTGAACATTTAACTACAAATAAAAGAGTCGATAGCTCATTAAACAAAAAGTTTCAGTTATTTAAACCACCCTGACAGCTCTATTTACCAAAAAATATCAGTCGAAAAGTCATTAAGGCGCAATAAAACTCCTCTTTAAATATGAATCTAAAGACTCATTTCCTAATGCTAAAGTATTAGCTCTCAAATATGAGTTTAATGGCCATTTCTCATTTACTAAGGTCAAGGATAGAAGTATCAAAATTTGAGATTAAATGTCATCACTCATTTAATATACTTTAGAGATCATTCAAAGGCAGAATTATCTCTAAAATATGTTTAAGGTCAACGCTCATTCACTAAGATCAAAGAGAAAATAATGTTTAAAATATTATGAGCTTAAAGATCATCGCTCATTTACTAAGGTTAAAGGCAGAATTATCACCCTCAGATGTGAGTTTAAATGCCATTGCTCGTTTACTAAGGTCAAAATTTGTTTATTAAGACTTGATATTTTATTTTCAGTATGGCTGTACTTTTTAATAGTCGTGAATACATATAGACGCAAAACAACAGGGAATCCGTCATGACAAAAAGTAAAGTGAGCTGAAGAAGTGACTGGAAATAAAACGGCTGCTTATAAATAAAATATAGCTTTATAATTGTAACACGTCTCTAATTAATATTCCTGATAATGAAAAATAATTAAAACTATTTTTTTAGTATTTGAATAAAGTATACATACATGTTCTCGAAATTGCACTTTTATTTCAAAATAGATGACCCCGTATCCTAATCCTATTTTATATAAGTAAAACATGGTTGAGACCTTGGCAAACTTGGGCACAATGCTCGACGATCTCTGTAGAGTCTCCTTACAAGTGCACTTTAAAATAAACATGGATAAAACAAAAATTGACTATTATTGTTTTATCCATTTACAAGAATTGATGTGAAGGTTTTAGGAAGCTCTACACTGGAAGTTGTTCTTCGTCTTTCCTATAACGATTTTGCTGGCAAAATTTAAGTTTCTATATGTACCAAGATGCTGTGTAGATCAAAACAGGTAGATAGGTTACCTTCATACTAAATTCAAAGTCAAAAATTGTTCAAAATGTGTTACACGGTCAAATTAACTCAGCACCTAAAGTCTATGATTTTTAGGCGTATGATTTTTTGGCGATATAACATGGCCGTATTATAAGTTGTGAGTAAGACAAATGATATCTAGCAATAGAGTAAACGCAATTAGCTTACTTTTAGGGTGCCACTTTTTGCAAGCAAGTAACATACCTACCTCTTTTTCAATATAATATAATTGGTGTAGATGTAACGTTTTCAACTATTAGTTAGGTACTTATCCCATCAAATATGAGTGGCATTTTTTTACAGTTCATCTCTGACTGTTTACCTACACTGCCAGCGAGAACTATCATCCTTCTCTTCTCTACTACAATCAAGGAGCTTATATTTAGTATAAGCTCCTTGACTACAATACAATACTTTGTCAAAGCTTGTCGCAGTGAAAAACTATCAAGCAGACATATGAACACCGTCGAGAAGCGAGTAGAACTAAAAAAGAGATCACTCAGCTATAGCGCAAGAGCCATACATAACTATCGAAAGTACAAACTCGCTCATTCTCGCTGCTCCCATTCATTTCTATTAATTTCTAGTAATAAATTTACGAGTATATTTACTGACGTTTAATAGATTGATAATATATCGACTAGGGCGAGACCAAAAAAAAATAACAATGCGTGAGTAATGCGAGTGAGTGCGTGAAAAATTATTTAAAGTAATAGGAGAAGAATGTGGAGCGGGAAATTTCATACGTGTTTTGACCTCAGATTTAATCCCTCTGAGCGTCAAGACCTTAGACCTCTTGAAATGTTACTAAAATCGTCGGCTCTTTGATAATTATCATCAAAATAAAATACCGTGTTGTGGCGCTATCTCTTTCTCAAACACCTCATTGCTTTAGATATTATGCTCTGCTAAACGGCGCTTTTCCTTGAATGCTAGAACTGCAGAAAACGCTGCATAAAACGCTGCAGAATATGCTGCAGAATATGCTGCAGAAAACGCAGCAGAAAACGCTAGCTCGCTCCGCGCACCGCGCCGCGCACCGCGCCGCCTGACGTAAAATTAATAAGAATCTACCTGCGGCCTGTGGCAAATATTCCTTTCATACACTTTCATAGCGTTGTTCTGAAATCAAAGAGTATTATTTTAATTACTATTTTCGAAATGACAAATGGAACGTCATAATATACCCAAGACAATTTTACAAAAATGTATTAATTTTTATATTGAGCAGGAAAAGATAAATGTATACCATTATTAGTTGAAAATGGCTATTTTCGATGTATTACCGACTGTGGAAAAATGCTGCTTTTGCATAAGCTTGCGATGGGGCAGCTTTATAATAGGTATTATAAGTTTGGTAAGTAATTTTCTTCGTTATTTAATTATGTAGGTATTGTGTCGTTCTAATAGGGGTTAGGAAATGGCACACCCTAAATTATTTGATCTTAGAGATAATTTTTAAGCTAAGAACCGTATATTTACTTAAACGCTTCTTAGTTGAGGGGCCGTTTTAATCCTGTAATTTTTCTCTTTCTGTTACATAACACATATGGGCATATTATATTGAGAGACAGGGCATAACTTTAAGTGGATAATTTGACAAAGAAGCCATAGAAGATTCGTCAATACAAGTATGATGATGGTAAGATTCTCAACATAATATTTATTCTGTTTTCAGGTTAGTCTGTCTGGTGCCGGTGTCAGCCTAACTCAAAAATGTCTTTCGAATAATGAAAGCTTAAAAGATATAATAACTGTCTTATTTTACTTTGCAATAATTGTGCAAGTGCTAGTCGCCGTGATCAGCCTGGTATTTTTGATTGGGATTTGTCTGGTAAGTCAACACCTGGTATTCAAATAGAAGAGTTGCTTCAACTTTCGCGTTTATAATATTATAATAAGCAGCGCCCTCGCCGTAAAAATACTATTTTGCTCCCTTGTCATACAATCTACTATTTCATCCCTTCTATTCGAAAAGTGTCGCTTTGTCCTCTATAAGTGGGAGCAAATAGCTCTTTTCTGATGGGAACTTTTTAGTGGGCAGAAATGAGATTTGAATTTGGAACATATGTCATTTATAGAAATCGAACGCAAATTGTATGAATCACTGGCTAGTACGTGTTAGCTGCACGCAGGCTGCACGGCTCTCTTCTTGTTACTCAATACATTTATCTCATAGAAAGGGAATGGAAAGTGGATTATATGACTCGAGAGCAAATTATTTATCCCTCGGGCAATGCATGTTGAAACCCTCGCTGCGCTCAAGATTCTACGTAAGAATCCTTCGCTTCGCTCGTGGTTCACAAAGTAGCGCCCTCGCCATAAAAATACTATTTTGCTCCCTTGTCATACAATCTACTATTGTGACCCATTAAAGGTCATAGCACACTTATCAGTTATGGAAAAGAACTCCTCTTTTTTTTACTATGAACGCTACGGAACAGCGTCTACGAATGGGCGACGGACCATAAATTATCTTCTCTTTCTAACCGACTTCAAAAAAAAAAGGAGGAGGTTCTCAATTCAACAGTAATTTTTGTGTATAACCTTATAACACTTTATATTTTGAAGATTCTTATAACGTTTGAAGCTGGTGCTTGTCAAATGGTCCCATTGAAATTTGCATACCTATATCAATGCTAAAAACTGAGAAAAAAATGTTTGAAAATCAAATTTTTTTTGAAGAAAATAATGTATACTGGGTGTAAAAGACATCTAGAACGAGAACCATGTATTCTATACATCAAAATAAGACATATTTCAAAAAAAATATTGCTGAGAAATGTTTTTTTATTTATTGGTGTTAAAAAAAATTGCAAATTGTACCGCGCAATGTAAAGGGCTCAACTGGCATGCAACTCGCAATACCGCGATAATTTTGCCAGACGGCGCCGCGGCGGCGGCCCCGTTCGTTGGTCTCCGTGCGCATCGAGTGAGCTACATTGAACGCTAACGTTTTGAAGCCATTTTTTGTTATGAAATACTAAAATAAATGATAATGTTTTTTTGAACAATAATAAAGAAATAACGTATAGAATACGTTTTCATAAAAAAAATTAAAAAAAAAATTATGAATTTGACCTTCAATAAAATCGTAATTATGAATTTCCCAGGTACATATAGTCTAAAGGAAGAAAAATTTTATGATGGTGAGCAGAATACATGGTTCTCGTTTGACTGTTCATGTCTTTTACACTGTATAATTAGAATATAATATTTTTAAAGAAAAACCGCCATCAAACTAAAAAGGGAGAAAAAAAATATTGCTTAAAAAATCTTAATCGTTTTTTTGAGGTCGGTGCCAACCGCAATATTTGGAATAAACGCGTTGTCACTTGTATTTGGGACTGACCTCAAAAAAACATTTATATTTTTTAAACAAATTTTATTTCTCAGCTTTTAGTTTATATGCAGTTTTTTATTTAAAAAAATTTAGTAGTAAAAAGAGGCGATACAGTTCCTAGCTGATCAGTGTGATATGACCTTAAAGACTGATTTAAGTTTAAGACTTTTTAGTCTGCATGTAATAAATTATGGCACCGATATTAATATATTTCTTTCCTTCTTACAGGGCGCACCCCAGACAGCCACGTGGTATTTGTACGTTATCTCTATATCTGTTATAATAACTGCTGTTATCTATGTAACTTCAGCAATCTTTGGCTTCAAAACAAAGGGCTGTCCCACACCTTTTGCCGAAATTCTATCTGCAATATTGACCCTTTTAGGTGAGTATGTTTTTACTTTCTCGTACGTAGTATAGAGGAAGTCTTGTAATCGTCAAAAAATTCGACGCCGAGATTTTGACGGATTTACACGTTTTGGACCTCCCTGAGTCCAAAAATATTTTTTTTGGCATTATGTCTGTGTGTGTGTCTGTGCGTTAGCACGATAACTCGAGCACGCTTTAACTTATTGCAACCAAATTTAACATACGTGTATGACATCAAAATATAAGGTTTCTATCAAATTTTGAGCCGTCGATCACGAAAGTTAAGCAACCAAGTCCGCGGTCGGTACTCGGATGGGTGACCAAAATTTAACATGCATGTATGACATCAAAATATAAGGTTTCTATCAACCTTTGAATCGTTTCCCGTATACGAGAAACTCAAGGGAAGACCACTCGCGATTTTTATTATTAAACTTACTGATTTGGTAGCCTAGCCTGCATCAGTTAAACTAAATATGATTTGGCATGAACAGATTTTGGTTAGAGGTTCATTTCTTCCTTTTACAGCTACTGACATCAGTTGTGTGCGAATTATTTATTATCATCATCATATACAGCCAATATAATTAGACCCACTGCTGAGACACAAGGCCTCTCCTTGTCATCGAATGAAGATTAGGCAGTAGTCCACCAAGCTTGCCCAGTGCGGATTGGTGAACGGAGTATAAGGTGGTCAATACCCCTATGCTGATCCATTAGTCGCTTTCTACGACACCCGTTGGAGGATATGTGGTGATGCTATTCTACTGGGCCGGCATCACATGGCGGTGCGTGTTGTTAATACATAATATAATCAAACTCACAATCCCGAAAGGGATCGAGCAGAGTTTCAGGTAACCTTCAGTTACAAAAGTGACAGGTTTCCAGCCTACCGTCTACACTAAAGGGGCATTTTCAGAGGGGGCACCAAACCCAAAAAATAACAATCCCTCAGTAAACAAACCAACTGCCAACAACCAGGACAGATGTTACTCTCAAAATTTACGTGTTGTTAATGATAATAATTACATAGTTAATGATACGATAGATATATTCCTCAGTGTTTGGCGGTTCCAGGTGAATCTTTTCTCTACCCCTGGCTTTATCACCACAGAACATCCAGTGTACTACTTAAAGAAACATCAGTTGTATATACGATTATCCCAACAGCAAATGACACTTCATCATCATCATCAACAGCTCATATAATGTCCCCACCGAAGGGCTCGAGCTTACCCCACAATAGGGGCGATTAGGCCTTAGTCAACCACGCTGGCCAAGTGCGGGTTGGTCGACTTCACACACAACCGATCTTTTCCTTTACCATAAAAGCACAGGTAAAAGCGTCGATTGAACGTACATATGAATTCAAAATTTGAAAACACATTGGTACGTGGCGGGGATCGAACCAGTGCCTCCCGGGTGGGAGACGACGCTCTTACACACACATTTTCCGCAAATGAGACTCGAGTCTCCTTTATTCGATGTGCTAACAACATCAAAGGAGTAAAGTTACTCACGTGTTACTAACCCTGTGAAATTCAAGAGGAAATGTTTGACAGTGCGATTGAAGTGCCTGCCTTGATGATATCCTACAACCTACAACCCATACTCGTCACAGAAATACAATTATACAAAGTTCTTCTTTCGCAGTGGTCATTTGCAAAGTTATTTTTCCGATCTAAATACTATTGCTTTTTTGTCTACAAAATTGTTAATAAAGAACACCGAACTACTACCTACCTACATACTTTGCTACGTTAGTTTACCCTATTTATGGGATAGTAGAATGGAACGTCCACTCTAAAGGGCGAAGCTTTTTGAAGCTTCGTTGACCGCATTCTATGTAAGAATTCTAATTTTTTTAATTTTATTTTCAGTTTGGTTCTACTTTCTGTCAGTGGTAAAAAGCTACCAGCCAGAAATGGGAGATTAGACTTTTTAATATGTAATTGTGACTAATTGTGAGTTTTTATAAATAATTTAATTTTTATATAAAAATAAATGTTTTATATGATTCTCTTCGTTTTTTTCTTTTATTAGTTAGTCATTGTAGTCGACATTATTAAAGGAATAAAATTAGTGTTATTTTTTAATAATTTAGAACACTATTGGATTGGTATCATCAAATCGAAATTTGATTTTAAAACCAATATAAAGTGTAGGAAGAATTGTGAAAGTGGTTCAGCCTCTTGCACCAAGAAATTGTAAAAAAAATAACTTGGTGTCATGCTTAGTGTACTTCACGTCACCGAAATATTTCTAAAATCGTAAAAATTAAAAGCCTTGGCTAGAGAGTCGGTAAATTATTCAAAGATTCTTAAGCCGGGTCCAAATATGTATAATTTGCCCGATCCGGTCAACGTATCCGTATCGCCGATGCGTATCATGATCGCATGTGTGGACGGGTGATGATACGCGTATTATGATACGCGATCTTGATACGCCATTATAATACGACCCGTCCCATGCTAAGAGCAAACATGTCATGTCGATTTCATATGATTGTCATACGGAGCCAATACTACGTCATTGTACGGAGCAAATCGAAGCGTCTACAACATGATACGGGGCTTGATACATGATACGCTGATCGGATCGGGCAACACAGTGCGGACAGTGAACGCATATTTTATAAGCGTTCACTGGCAAATAATCATATCTGGACCCGCCTTTAGGCTTTGAGCTTTTAGTTTCTAGGTCTAAGTTGTAAAAAAAACGATAAAAATAACTGACGTATTTAATCAATGTCATCTTTTTGGCAAACTTGCAAAATAGTCAAAGTCAAATAGTCGGTTGGTTGAAAGCTTAGGTTGAAAGTAAGGTTGAAAGCAAGCTGGAAGCTTGCTGAAAGATTTGTATACTTTCCAATATTAAAGAAACCGCTAAATATCTTCCATATTTTAAGGGATAAAGGATAAATACAATGTTATTGGACAAACTTCCAACTCTAAGATCAGATACATGTGGAATCGATTTAAGAATATCCAGTTTAATAGCAGGCATTGTAGGCGTTACATCAGTATTTGTTCCAATCGTAAGTCTCTAAAATAACAAATGAAAATGTTGATGGATGTTTTGCAATTGCATTAAACCTAGATGTTAATGTAAAAGTTAATCATTACTTGAGTAGCGAATAAGTTTAAAGACTGTGATTGATTTCACAAATGTTTTTGACGAGTTTTTAAGTTTCTTAATAATTTATATTTCGTTCTTAATAATCTCTTTTTAGGTAGTTTTTGTCACTGACGATCGCTTTTTAGTAAAGGCATGCCTTGAAGACGATAGAGAATTGCAGAATGCCGAGTTTATTATGAGCAGTATTCTCCTGGCTACTCATATTGTTGTTGCCATAACTAGCATGACACTTTTAGTGGGAATCTGGAAGGTGAGAACTTCTTTTTTTATATTATGCTTTAGACCTTGTCCAGAAGAGCGAATTTGCCGCGAATCTCTATACGCGCGAACAAACAACGCGCGTTGGCGAGGTACTAAGGCTCAATACATTGCGTCCTCAAGCTTCGCTCGAGTATCTTCGCGAGTTGAGATTTAGTATGTTTAACACTATAAATAAGGCGCTAGACTTTGATAATATTTTGGTAATATGGCCATTGGCCACCGACTGAGAACAAATTTTGTACTCCCCTGGAGATCACCAAGGACTTATACAGAGGCGTAAAGGACTTTTGAATTAGAAGATTACAATACGTCATGCGTCAGGAGCGCAGGCTACGAAGTTGCAAGACGCGGTTTCCCCATTTATGTATAGCGTAACAATACAAATTATGATACAACTGAGCAACGCTGCTGATTACCTACGGGGCTGTGGGTTGCAGCACAAGCCAAAGGCGAGAAAAAAAAAGTAAAATAAAAAGCACTAGTGCCGTAATGTTCATTATCGCACTAGTGAGTTATGGACGCCAGTGCGAAACTGAAAACGATGCAGTAAATGCAGTTTTATGAGCAAGTGTGTTAAAAAGACATTCAAATCAATTATCGATGATAAGCCAGCACTCCTGGGACATTACCTACATATTTAAGTTCAATTTGTATCTCGGATTAAGTTGCTTTAAATTTTTAATGAGAATACAAATAGCTATAGGTAGCCCAGTCGTTCTCAGAAATAGCCGATTAAATTGCGAGGTAGGTATAAGCAAAAAAATGTATCTCTTTTTCTCTTGAAAATTATTTACTAATTAAAATTTATTTATATTCATTGCAGAACATTCCGTCCACCGCAGTCTTATTTGTAGTAATTGGATTTTTGTATGCAATAATACATTTTGCCAGCTTGGTACTCAGTGTGACAACCGCTGTGCTTTCTAAAACTTGTCCTATTCCGTTTTATCAAATAATTTTTGGAATTTTATACTATACTCGTAAGTTCTGAATATTTGTTAACGAAAATATTTGAAATAAAAAATATACGAAAAAATTAAACCCAAAACTTTTGCCGATTCCGCAAGTAATCACGACAGAATACGATCATGCCAATTAAATTAAGTAGTATTAACAATAACATTATTAGTGTTTTTATAAGTATGTACTTACATGGTCAAAAATTGTCATCAGAGCTTAGCGTGAGTAAGGATAGATTAATTAGCGTTTTTACAATAATGCCTTCTCATTTTATTTTCAGTTTGGATGTATTTCCTTTGGATAGTGAATAGTTATCGATTACTAGAAATGCAAGCATAATTTTTTTCTTTTGTCATTGTGAATATGAGAAATTTTATACTCTAATTTCTAATAATAAATAAATAAATCGATCGAATTGATCACACACAACGCGTGCTTTACTTTTTATAGATACTATTACAACCACATTACAACCAAATTGGAAGACACTATTCACATTTAAAAAAATAAACTGACTCTAAAGTGAAAAGGGAGAAATAAGTAAAAGTTTTATGTTTTCAACGGTCTCTAAAAGTCTCACGGTATTACAGATTTTTATATATTTTCATACCTAATTCGTAATCGTGCAGTAATTACTCATGTAATTATTTATTTAAACTAAGGCTGGCATAAAGACCATTTAAGACATATAACTTTTATTTCCCTTTACACTTTTGAGTCGGTTTAATTTTTTAAATTATTTTCTCTTTTTATTTCAGTTGTAGTTGAAACAACATGCAAAATGACACGTGTTTTTACAATTACGCTGTTAAGTCAACGACTCGTTTTCTAAGTGACTGACACAAACTTAACTGTGTTTCACAAAAACCACTAAACTGATTTTGATGACACTTTCACAGACCCCTAAGTTGGACAAAGCTTAGTCGAACAAAAAAGAATTTTTGAAATCCGACGTATAGCTTTTGAGATGTGCGTGGACAAACATGCAGACATACAAAATATTTGAAAACTTGTGATTGGCTCTAATTTATTCATTTACGGTATCCATTCATACTGTTTTAGCTGTAAGTTTACATGAAAATTGTAAAATAAATTAAAAATACAAACAAACAGACACAAAACAGCGAAATCCTAAAAATGTTATAATTACATACAAGTTTTTTTAAATTTTTTAATCTTGAACCTTCTTTTTTAATCTTGAAGATGGTCTAAGAGCAAATATAAGATGGTTAAAAAAAATTAAATGCCTTGAATTTGAGAAATTACGATGTTACCGGGACATCTGGTATGTAGTCAAAAACAAGGTATGTTTTTATAATAATCGAGAAATAACTTCATATTGATGCTACCACAGATGCTACTGTTTCCAAGCTTTGCAACACCAATTCTCAACTTCTTTTACATAGATTGTTTGCCGGAATTTCGTGGTCATTAGAAAAACAACAAAAGACCCAAATTAAGTCGTGGTATTTCTTTCTATCTCTTGGCAAACTCACCGTAAATATTGTCAAACCTCTTAATTAATATCGTGGAAGCAATAATAGCTTTTAGTGCCGACCTAATACCGCTTTCCTGCGCGATGTACGTAATCCTCGTAATTTATGTGGAAACGTCCAAATCTCATTTAGCTATCTACCCAACTTGTAACTTTATGACTCTCAAATATCCAATTTTGAAACTAGGCGAGTTGGAGCGGTATCTTCGAAATGTTAATTAAAGTGAGCCCGTGGATTCAAAGATTCCGCCCCCGTCATTAAGAGGGATCCCGGCATCAGCATAAATGTCACTGGATGCAAAGGTTTTAATTATCGACGTATACACGTTTATATACATTTATATATGTACGGTGTACCTGCACGACCCACCGCAGCCTCGTAAAAGGTTTACGTCATTTGAATATAAGGTACCCCTTTGAATGATACGCGTGGTATCTAAAGTCCCTTGTCTGATAACGCGCGTATCATATTGTATTGTTTATCATCATTAGAGTCTACACTATCCGTCTGATATTAATATATTCGAAGGCCTCCAATCTAATAGTCAACGGATCGAGCTTCAATAGTTCGTAGCTCATTAATTCTACAGGTACTATAGACCTGACGACCTATCTACGTAAGTACACGTCATCAGCTTGTGGGAAGGTCCAGCTATGAGATGTAAGTAACTATATTTACTAATAATGATGGATGACATTATGCGAAGCAGAAGCAGAAATAGCAACGAATCAACTGGCATTTAGAACAGATTTTAGCAAAAGAAGTTATAACTTAATTCGTGCTACATACTTCGTAGTTTTGGTAGTTCGTGCTACACATTTCGCCTTGATAATATAAAACTACTGACATGCAGAAAATAAATAAAAAGCTTATGTATTTTGTCTGCGATACATTTTCGTAAAAAATCCTGTGTCACGTCCTGTCCCCAGTAGGGGCGTAAAAAGAGAAGTATAAAAGCAAAAAGTAAGTATAAAAGTATAAAGAAAGTCACTTCCCTGATAGCGTTGCTGTGACGCGATATTGGCCTTTATTACACAGCTACAATGTTATAAAATACAGTTATTGCCTTTCTTATTGACTAGGAGATAAGTTGTAGATTTGTGTATCAAGTTTACATTGCAAGGTTTGTACAATGTTCGAAGCACGTGACACGAACAGTGATCCGGGCCTGAATTCTCCAAGGTATCTGCCGGAATATTTGGCTACTAGCTTGAAAGCAAATCTATGTTATAGCTGTGATATTTCCTACATAACTTTATCTGCTTGTGTAGATATAGCTATACATTGTCTTTGTGTGGGTTGTGCCGCACTGAGAGCTCCCGCATCGGGTTCCCTATAATTTGCATAAAATTTTAAGCCATGGTAATAGGTATACCATGGCATACTGTAATTTATACTATAGATACTTACGCATACGTTATTGAGGCCTATTTCTTTAGTTAATAGGTAGGTAATCTTTCTAACACAACATCACACCTATAATGGGCATTATGTCATGAGCTTTATTCACTTAATAGGGTAGTACCACAATATAGAGAACGATACAGTACTTTGACTCCATATATAGTGACGAATCGGCACGCACGCACGTCTTTACACTGCCATTTTGCCGGCTTTGCCGTTCAGAGCATGCTAAGCGGCCGTGTAAACGTCGTTTGTATGTGTGCGTGCGCCGATTTGTCACTATATATGGAGTCAAAATACTGTATCGTTCTCTATATTGTGGTAGTACGGCGACCACGTCTACGTACAAACAGAAAATTTTGGCGTTCCCCTATTTCTTATTAGATCTTTATAATGTATTAGAATGTTTTTAATAAAAAGAAAAAAAATATGTCTGTAGGTTTGCCTTTTTTCAAAATTCGAAATATATTTAAAGTTATTTTGAAAAGAAATAGAATTAAAGAAAAAAGGAAAACGTTTTTATAGTATGCTACCAACATTCTAAAATATCATAAAAATCTGATAAAGAGTTAGAGGCAGCAAAACATTTTCTCGGTATCACTGTTATAACTCGTCTCATTCTCTATATCGTAATAACTTAGGTATACCCGAGTGAAGTGGAACTGAATGTTTTTTTCTCCTCAAAAAAACTTTTATATAAGTAAGTACTCCTCAAAAAAGTGACCAGTCGCAGCAGATTTCCAAAAAATACTTATTATGTTTTTCTCCAATTATTTTGTTGCAATTTGTATTTGTTCATAATAAATTTCCCTATAGTACTTAACTTGTTTATTTTACACATCAAGTTTACTCATCTCTTTGAGGGTGTCAGGGGGCAAAGCAATTGCTCATAGCACCCTTAGGGGTATCATCAAAGGAGTGTCACGGTTAATGAACGAGCCGATCCGAGTACGAATAATAATAAATATTATTATTCATACTCGGGTGGGTGATTGAAAAATTTTCAATTCGATGTTCGAAATTCGAAAGGCAGATTAAGGTGGCGATCCCAACTGTGTTGTTGAGAGATAACAGGCGTTCCTAAGGAGGGCTGCTGTCAGGTAGGCGGCCAGAGCCGTAAAAATCTTAGTCCAAAAAAACGCAAGTAGTGTCGGTGTAGTATTGTCGATATCCAGACATACTTCACCGCCCGCCCGCCGCAAATAGATTGGAAGCAATGTAGAAGAACGAACTAAACCTTAACAAGTATATTTTTTAAAGATATATTATCAATAATGATTTAAGTTGGTTGAAATTCTATCTTTAGATGCATCTTTACTCTTATTATATAAAGCGAACGAAAGGTGAATAAATGAGAAGTGGACTGTTTAAATGTTAAAATATTATATTGAATGAAAAAATGGTAAAAAATACAAACTATTGGTCAATAACACACACGCAGCCCTGGGACGTTGACAATAATGATCGCTGACAGGAGCACTATAATTTTGAACATTTAAGTATTGAAAGCCAAAAAGGAACTTAAAACTATGGTTGCAACTTAGATTATACACCTGGGTTGCAAGGAGGTCCGCAACACCAAATAATAAGAGTAAAGATGCATCTAAAAATAGAATTTCAACCAACTTAAATCATTATTGATAATATATCTTTAAAAAACAAACTTTTTTAGATTGTTATTTAAGGTTTAGTTCCAAAGCTCCTTGTTTAGTTCGTTCTTCTACACTAACTTATATCCGAGTGAAGTAGAACTGAAGGTTCTTTTTCTCCTCAAAAATAAGTAAGTGCTCTGCAAAAAAGTGACAAGCGGCAGCAGATTTCCAAAAAAATACTTATTATGTTTTTCTCCGATTATTTTGTTGCAATTTGTTTATTTTGATTGGGAGCAGTGTAGAAGAACGAACTAAACCTTAAATAGCAATCTAAACAAGTATATTTTTTAAAAATTAAATTATCAATAATGATTGAAGTTTGTTGAAATTCTATCTTTAGATACATCTTTACTATTAATTTTATAATTTCGCTTATAAGCTTTTCCTCTTGCAACAAGAATCCAGAATAAAAAGAAGAGTTTACTGTGACCGCGTCCGGCGCGCGTGACAGGATATTTACATAGAGGGGTGTCAACTACCCAGCTTGCGACACGCTCCTGTTTGTGTAGCTTAAATAAAGAGTTATAAATATAACTTGGCTATTTATATCATAAAAGTAAGAGATGTAGGGTATATCAGAATCATCAGAATAATCGTTCGAGAAGAGAGCAGGCAGATGAAGCATGATTCACGTTATGCGTGTCCGTATTGTGTTGAGGCGGGCCTCACTCGACCATGGTGAGGGACGGCTGTTCTGTAATATAAATACCGACATATCCGTACCTATTGCAAATTTTGTTTTTTTTCCTGCTGTGTTTTCGGCAAATGAGTAGATGGTGCGCCTCATGGTAAACAGTCTATAGATGATTGTACTGAGATGTCACTTCCGCTATGTCAATTAAGCCCAAGCATCTCCTTGTATCTCGGGCAACCTTACTCACCGACAGAAACACAACACTACGAAATGTGTTATTTGACTAATGGCTTCTGTGAGGTAGCGGTACTACTCCAGTTTAGGCGCTCCAAATTTGAGCTGGTAATCCTCTATGCCCTACCTCTTCCTGTTTTGTTTCAACTACCTATTCTATACCTACCTATTATTTTTTTATTTCTGGAAAAAGAAAATGTAGCCAACTTTCTTACGAGTGTTTAGATTGAGGTGCCACTTTTTCAATCGTAATTACCTAACTGGTAGGTAAAACATAGAACTTTTTCAACGTGGTTTGATTAAACAACACATTTTTTTCGATCTTTAAGTATGTCTTTTTATAGGGGAAGGTGGGATAATTGAGAACGGGTAGAACTTATGTAATGGGGATTGAATATTTATTAAAAGAAGCCTAATGCAACTTACACATACAATTTTCCACATTTAAAACTACAGAATCTTTCGATACTAAAGTTTTGGTAAAAGCAGGTACTTACTTAACCGTGTGTAATACTGGTAATACCTGAGGGTCATATCATGTAGGTACGAGTACCTCTCTACGTATGCACCTCATAAAATACTTATGATATGATAAAAATAGTGAAGTAGGAACTGTACCTAAATCAACAATTCTTAAAGGAAACATTATAAAAAAAATCAAATTATCTCCTGATTTTTGTAAAATATTGATAAATTAAAATTTAGTGTCTATTCTCATTTTGAAAGTCTTATTTTTTTACCATGAATTAAACTTAAACCAAGCCAGTCTTTGATATAATATTAGAAATAAACCAAACGTATGTTTCAGTATGATTTTTCAAAAGAAGTAAGTAAAAATTGACGGCGCCATCTATGCAATAGTCGAGTAAAATCTTTCAGCATTAACTGCGCATGTGTAGTACAAAATGGCCGCCAATCAATACGGGGAAGCCACCCTACACCCACCCTGTGCCCTTGTGAGATCAGGCACGGTGAAACCTGCCTTACTTCCTTGTGATAAAGTCCAATAAAAACAATTGAACAGATAAATCTTGTTTGCTATATTTAGTAGCTGTGTAAGCAGTCAGGAATCTTTCCGTACCAAATGATGGGGAGATGGGTAGGTGGATTGTTTGAATGCGAGATATTTAGGTTTTAGCAAAATATATGGGTAGGTAGGTGTATAGTTACCATCTAATAATTACTTAAGTATACCTACGTTAAAAATTCGCAATTATTGTAGAATGTTCCTAAATTGACCGATACTGTGTCTATCTTCAATCTACCTACCTATCTAAGTACGTACTCTACTAAAGAATGTAATTTTGAATTGGTTAAGCATAAGTAAGTAATTACTTATAGATTTTTATGATGACAAAGAACAATAAGAAATAATTTTGTCACTCTTAAGAGTAAATAGGTAGGTACCTAATTGTTTTCTGCATAGCAAAACTTTACCGATTAGGTAGTTATAGTAAACCTATTAAGTTTACCGACTATTGTTGTTATCTTTCGTGAGGGTGTAGGTAGGTACTAAGTACCATGGTAGGATATAGCTAATAAATTTAGAAAAGCAAAATAATATCTCCTGTCGCGATTCAAGCCATGAAAAGGTCGAGTAGGTAATAAAACAAATATTTTTAGATAGGTAGGTACCTACTATGAACTATATTTTCCGAACATTTTTATTAAAAAGCTTGTTAGCTTTGATATGAGTAGTAGATAGGTACCTACTTACTTATAGTTGTGCTTACAGGGTTTTTAATGATGTTAGTACCTACCCATCTCTACCCTATTAAATAATTACTCTTTATTGCAATTAAAAATACATGGAGCGCACAAAAATATAATAAGTACCTACCTACGTATTTTTGTAACATTATGAAAATTTTATACTTACTTAGCACATTTTTTTAACAATTCGGTAGGTAAAATGAACATGTAGGTAGAGTACCTACCTACTACATTTTATGAACCTACCATCATTCATAAAATTACTTTGTTAATAGAAATTACTGAATTATTATAAGTACCTACCTATTAATAACTCACTTAGGTAGGTACCTATTAATTATAATACATACATACCTATGGGTAATACTTATCACACTTAAAATCCCAAAAGGGGACAAACAGAGCTTCAGGTAACATACCTCCGGTTACGCACAAAGCCACATCTGGCAGCAGTGGCAGATTTACCAGTAGGCTGAATAGGCTGGAGCCTAGGGCGGCAGATGTTAGGAGGTGGCAAATTCGGCCAATTTTTTATTATGTATGTATGTAGGTAAGTATTGTACACAGAGAAAACGGAAGGAAGATAGAGCACAATAAAGTTGCAAATGTAGGTAATTAGGTAGGTATCTAATATGATTGTGAACTAGGCATATTATACCTACCTACTCGATGGAACTAGGGAATCGAATTTTAGAAGTAGGGGCGGCAAAAATTTATTACTTACCTACCTACTGGCGGCAAATTTGTAAATCCGCCACTGTCTGGCAGTATGGGTCATACCATACGGTACCCCCCAAAATAGTGACAGATTGCCTGCCGTCGCCTACTTAGGTAAAAGGAACACGAAAGTCAAAAAGTAGGTTATAATTCTTCAGTAAACTAAACCAACAGCCAGGACAAATGTTAGATACTTAAATACACTCAAAATCATCACAGCATAGTCTGGGTAAAAACAGAAATTTCTACGGTTATAGATATGTATAAAAGTAATATACCTATGAACTATATGACTGCCTAATCTTACTTTTTAAAAATCATTCCAGCCTAACTGTAGATAATCTTATACTTTTACTTTTTTTTTTAATCTTACTCTTATACTTATAATCTTATACTACTGATATTATCAGTAGCATAAGATTTTTATCAAACCTGTACTTTTCCGTCAATGCCATCTCACGGAAAATATGTGAACTTATTGCCTTATCTGGAAGCACAGCAGAATAAGAACATACACAGCATGTACTTTCAGTCCCTCTTTCTTCTCAGCTTTGCTACTTCCAAGTTTGAAATTATAATCACATAAAATTATGTTTTCATTCAAACTGAAGCAAAGGGTAGGTACAACGAATTAGGAATGATATATTCGTTGGATAAGTAGCATAATTTCACTAGATGTTATATTTTGCAATACGTAAGAATTTGAACAATCAAGAGGTAAGTAGGTAATCTAATTTACCGCCCTTTAAAAAATACAATCTAAAATTTGTTATGCTGGGGCCGCACTTGCGCCTATCGTCCCGAAGTAATGTGTGGCGATACTTCGTACGATACCTCTACGATACACGCAAGTGCGGCCCTAGCAAAAGTTATCGCGATAAAGCATGTGGCATTTTATTATTGCACGAACTATCGTGCAATAATCCAAAATGGCCGAAATCATTTCCAGATGTTTAACTCGCGTAGTAGGTATCCTCTTTTTCGTTTAACTATGGACAATCACTTTCTTTACTTCTACATGTGATTCGCTATTCGCTTCGCTTCGCTATTTTTGAAAATATCAATTTATAATTTAACTCTAATTTAATTTAGAATCCTATAAAGCTTGTTTTTCAATTTCGATACAATATATTCGTGAAATTAACGATCAATTTAAGTCACTGCACTATCACTAAAGAAAAAAAAGATTAAGAATGTAACTGTTTTTATGAAGTTTCTGAAGATTAGAAAATTACATTTAGCTTTAAATATTATGCGAGAAAAAATAGTTTTTATTTTTATTATGACATTTTATTTATTTGGCTAAAATATGATTGTTTTTGTATTACTGAAAAATGTAATAATATATTTTTAGTATGTGCTTGCATCTGTTTTGATTGCGTCCCAGTTACATTCTACTGACGTATCTATCTGTCAAAACGGGCCTATTATATTGCGCGGACTAATAATGGAAAACAATCTCCGAAATGAACAACGCATGTCTGACCACGCAGCGCGATAGGTTAACGCGCTAAAACCCTGACGTACCGCCTCCCGGCCGATAACGTACAAGCAACCCGAATATTCGCGACGATAGCCGATAACGGCCGGTCACATCTGCGTGTATCGTGTCCTAGCACGAAGCTTCGTGACGATAGGCGCAAGTGCGGCCCCAGCATTAGAAGCATAAAGTACGAAAATAAGTAATGTAATAGTTCATTAAAACGAAGCGAAATAGAACAAAATATCCACAAAATCAGTTTTTCATTAACTTCAAGTTCCAAAATATGTGTAAAGCGCCATCTGTTGGTGAAACATTGTAACAGATTGTTGGAAACTTTGGCGACATCTGTTAACACAGGGATGAAGCTTCTCTTTCTTTTGTGACAGAAGCAAGCTTTTTACAGTAAGGGCAGTACTTTGCTGTGAGAAAGTGCTTATTTTGAATGCTTTAGACAAAGCATGCTAAATGAAACATAAAATAATAAATTACAGAATGCTAAGCTTTAATTAAATAATGTTGACCTATTTTAATAAAAACAAAACATTATTAAAAGTATCTGTAGATTTGTATCTAGATACGAACGCCAGTATCAATTTTAAGATCAAAGCTTAATGCCTGTATTGACGTCTCTACAAAATTGGTCTCTATGTTATTGTGATAAGAGTGGTTATCATATTGCGACATCAAGATATTTGGCTGACCAATGATTGACTCTCTTTATTCAATGTAACTAGTAGTATATTAGGTACCTGTTAGTACCTATTAGATATTTATTGACATACTTTTGGTGAATTTATTATTTCTACTAAGAATTTAAGTGCCTATCTATTTAACTAATTAAATAAATCTAAATAAATAAATATCTTTATAATTTTTAACGTAGATAGGTAGGCACTCCATTAATACCATACCATATTTTTTTCTTAAAACTTTAATGGATACCTATTAATCTCCAAAGCTTTGGTGAAATTCATTATCTACTTAGGTAAATTCAGATAAAAAAAGATCTCCCCCAAATATAAACTCAAAATCTCTTAATCGTCTGAGCTCAAAATGCTCTTCAGTTGCTAAGCAACGGCTTCCGACGCGTACCGTTGTCTGACACCTTATTGGCCGAATTCGGCGCCATTTGCAAAGGGCCGGGCGTCATTACGCTCCGCCCCCACAAAACCCGCCTTGTTTGACCTTTAGCCAAACAAGAGTTTCAAATTCAAATCGTTTCGGCTGAATGGGAGGAGCTTAATAGACTAAGTATGTTACTAACTTTCAAAAGCTAATTTTCTGGCTACAGTAATCTGATAAGTAAGTAGATTATACCTTTCTCTAAATAAAAAAGGATTTTTTTTATTTTCTAAAATTACATCACCAATTTAACGGATTTATATAATTGAGCTGAAAGATTTAGGTAGCTAAATAGATAGGTTAATAAATAATAGGTAACTGTTTTAATGCAGAGTCAACCTACACCTGTTACTTACCTACGTTTGGTAAGGTACCTACTTAATTAGACATCGACGACAAGAAAATAAACCTATATTTTTTTGTAAACTGCCTACTTACCTAGTGTTAGGTATACCTACCTACTTACCTACCTCGGTAAGATTTAAAAAATCAATCTACCATTGCTAAACAATTAATACAAAACTTAGTATCCACCATTGCACATAGGTAAGAGCGTAAATAAATAGGTACCTACTTTGCCGTGTTGTGTTAGGTAAGATCTAGTGCAAAGATTAAAACCGCCTTAGCCCAATCAAAAAGCGTTGTGTTGATGGCAGGGAGGCCATACCAAACCAACTTAAAGAGGAGGAGAGGAGTTACCTACTTAAGGCAACGATAAGGGCTGGGGGCGACCTTTGCCACTGAGTAAGTAGGATTTGCCATTCTCAGGTAGGTAACACTACAGAATACCTATTAGAGAGCGGACGAGCCGATATCCGTGGATAATACACACAGAAAACGAAAAAAAAAACTATTGATTTTTCTTAACGGATGCTACTTTTTCTCATGAATATTCAAATAATCAAAATTATATAAAATATGAATGAAGTTTTGTGAATATAGCTCCAGTTGGTATAGGTAGTTTCCGAGCTATGTCACTTTATTATTTTGGTAATTAGGTACTTACCTACCTATGCCTATTTTCTAGACATTGATTATACCGACCGTAGGTACTAAAATGTACAAATTTTTAAATGTCCTCATAGGTAGTACTTATTTGTAGGTAAACTTACCCTCCCTACCTATACCTCAGTAGGGAGTCTAGTTTCTTAAATACAGGTAGGTATATTTTTTTAAAATTTACGGACGCATTACCTATCACACCCTTAAGGTGGGTCCAGATATGTATCTATCATTTGCCCGATCCGATCAGCGTATCCGTATCGCCGTATCACCGACGCGTATCACGATCGCATATGTGTACGTGTGATGACACGATCTCGATACGCCGTTATGGCACGGCCCGGCTTGATATGAATACGCTGATCGGATCGGGCAAATGATCATATCTGGACCCGCTTTAAGGACCCGTTCAGGTGTCTTAATTTATAGAGTATACCTAACAACTTGTACCTACTGGTAGTTAGATGGACTAGAAAAAGTCCTAGCACCAACTAAGCCAAGCACAAAGTTGTAGCTACTCCACGGGGATCAAAGCCAGAACCTCTGGATGGAATTCCGGTGGGCTAACCACTAGAATGGTCTAGTGCTGCTCTCGTAGTAAGTAGTGACATATGGCCAACCAAGTGCATGGGCCTTTGGCCATGGAGGAGTTTAAAAATTAGGTACTTAATTCTTTTTTTGTTTGCTGTCCCTTTTATTTTATTTTATTTGGAAAGCTTACAGCCTTATTCACAATATAAGTAAATACTTACATATTAAAATTTCTATACGCTTATTACAAGCATTGGCGTAGCTAGGGATTTTTCCTAGGGCCATGGCCCCAGCCACTACTATTATACTATTCTTTTTCTTTTATCTATGTCCTGACCAAAACTATATAGTTTTATGTATGAGGAAGAGTATTTTTCTAGGGTGGGTCAACAGCTTTCTAGGATGGTCATATAGAACGACTATGAAAAGCTTTCGATCCTAACGAAAACAATGCAAAAGCTCGTGGACAATATACTTACTTAAACGTAAGTATGAACTTTAAAAAGTATCTACCTATCTAAAAGTTCCAAAGCCAAACCTTGCAAGCTGGCGTAGAAGCAGGGCCAATCGAACGCGCCTCTCGGCGAGGCGGGCCGTCATTTAATTTCTCGCTTAGTTAACTTTACAACCAGCCACTGATTGGATATTGATTAGAATCCGCCGTCCTAACCGTTTAAACGGTCATACTTTTGTTATAACGTCGTGCCACCACACATTTACACTCACTACGCGAATGTAATTACCGGCCGGTTGCTTTATTACCACTCTTGATTAAATAAAACATACCATTAAATTGTTTTTGTGATCGATCGTGGGCCTTAGGAGCTATAAAATTAATTTTTGCGGTAATGCTTCTAGGAATTAAAACAGTAGATATCTACCTAAGTAGGTAGTGTCTATAACCAACCTAGTAGGTATTTGTTCGATTACAAGTTTGTGCACGACTTTATTGGCCATAGAGCTTGTTTGTAAAAAAAATACACCTATAGACATATTTATTTAGTTTAGGTGGATGGATGCCTACACTTGTCTTACAATGTACCTATATTCAAATGAACGTCAAATTATGTAATAAAAATGACAATAATACCTAAGTAGGTACCTACTAATTTAAGCCATTAGTTACATTAAAACCATAACAATTGAATTGATATGTTTACGCAAGGAGCTTATACTAAGAATGGAGTCATTAGTCAAAATAACAAAGTGAGGGCAAAAATTTTGACAATACTTGACATTTCAAATTACACATTTCTCTTTCTAGAAATTGTCGTCATCTCTTTCTAAACACGACTACATAGAAACAAGATTTCCCCAGTATTTCGCCATCTTTCTAAAACAAAAGTAGAAAAGTAGCTAAAAACTTAACATATTGTATTCAATTATCAGTATTTATTATCAATGAAAGAAATAAATATAATATATTTACTTTTAATGTTTAGGTTTGTATTTTATTTTGAAAATCATCACTGTGATTATTTCTATAACTTATGGGAAATGAAAGGATTTATGTAATGGCAGTACTTTCTTCATGTGTCAATGTCCCGAAATCTCAACATGACATAAATTGTCGTAATTGATGTATTCATAAATATCGACTCGCGATTTTGGTACGGCTTTTTAGTTTAAAATAAGGATAAATAGTTCAAAATTATACATATATAGCAATTTCGTGCTGGTAGAAGTGAGTAGTATTGAGGATGCAGTGTGAATTTCACTTGTAAGTGTCATAATTGCATATAATATTGTTCAATCTATAAATTTCATTTTTCACCCGTAATTCCAGATTATTAGCGTTATTTTGCAAAACTCCATAAGAGGGAGAAATTTCTGATACTCGCATTTAATCCTATTTATATTAGATTATATTTATATTAGAATTTAATGAATATTTGTACATAATTTACTTATTCAAATATTTGTAAACAAATGAGTAGGGTGACTAGGATTTCCGGAATTATAAGGAAATAATATCCCTTTCTATCCATTCCTTTTATAAATGGCAATCAAAATTGATAGATTATTTTATTTAATTCTTTGAAATAACTGTTACATAGATAAAATACATAAATAATTTTACCCATTTTTAGTTCGAAATGTTTATTTACAAATAAAATATGTAATTTGTGTAATGTAAATTATTTTATTTGAGAAAAAGATAATGAGAGTATTGATTGGATTGTACTAGTTTAAAAATGTTTATCATTCACATTTGCATGTACTAACATGCAACGCAGATACATTGCACACAGACAGACAGTATTAATAAAATTGTGGCTGCGCTCTTCTGCACTTGTAATCAAATAGCATATAAAAATCTATCAAATGATAGTTTTTAATATGCTATTTGATTACAAGTTAAAAGTGTACATAAATATTTATATACACTTTTAACTTGTATACATAAAATTTTCTTTTCTTTTTAGATTTCCGAAGCGACGGACCATATGGTTGTCTATTGTGTCTTTAAAAACAAAATTTTAATGAATTTGAAAATATGTAGCTTCCACTTTCAAGACACCGACACTTTCAAGGCAACTGCTTATGTCAAACTTCAAGCCCTGTTTTCAATAAAACCACTACTCAATCACTTTTCAAAGGCAACCCTTGAATTGGTTAGTAAAAATTTTCTTGATAATATAGGTACAGTTAATACAGAGAGCTAAAATGTTTGGGGAAATAATTTTAGGGGCATCAGGCATCATCAATTATTGAATATACAATGACTCAATTGAATTTTAACATTCTGTATAGTCACCAAAATGCCGTATGACGCAAAAATGAGAAACCAGGATTTCCGAAGTAATTAGTCTATTGTCACCAACACTTCATTTATCGATGTTTAGAGTAGGTTAAATAAAGCGTAAGAAATATACATTCGAATTAAGTTAATATAGTATGAATAATTTCTAATCTAGTCCGTTACACTTTTATCTTGATTATGCTATGCCCAAATGGGCACCATGATGTGCTGGTGTTGTTTGTGAACATATGTTATTTACATTCATGAATGCAATAAATTATTTGATTTGATTTGAATTATATTTACAAGTTTTGTTTGCCTAATCTTCTTTTTATATACCGATAAATGTCGAATCGAAACCGACGAGTTGGGTCGATTTTATTGCACGTAAGTGTAGATAACGGTCATTTTTTCAATATAAATTAATAGCTTTAGATATTTTTATAAATAAACTTAAATAAATTTGTAATAACCGTGACTCGCAAACAAATATTCGTGTTCGTCGCACAAATATTTGCCGGCACCAGGATTCAAACCCGAAAGGCTTCATGTGTAGGTAGCTATACTGACCACTCCACCATGACGGCGTCAAAAAGTTGTTTATATTGATGGCCTAAAACACCCCAAATATTACATATAATGCAGGCTGTAACATGTAGGGTACCATGTTTAAGTACCCTTCATGTTACAGCCTGTATTATACTAAAAACCAAGTGCTACTAAACTTACTTTTTTGTAGCCAGTAGCTGTTACTTATGTAACTAATTCACGGAAAGTTACTAGAGCTAACAATTTCTTCTGTTGTATAAAAAACCGCACTTCGGCTTTCAGCCGTAATATCTATCAATATAAAGAAAGTCTGGTAGTAAGTTGGTAAGTTGCGCATCATTACGGCCCTATTATCATTACTCAAGAACGGCTAGATCGGTATACCACACAATGTATTGTTATAGCATTGCTAACCGGAAAACCTTAAATGTATGCTTAGCACCTAAAAAACAAGAATAATTTAATGTCTATGAGTTGACGTGACATGAGATAAGCTATATAATAAACTGTAACGTGCCTCTTAAAATCAAGAGTCACAGAAGCGATAAATCCTCGTATTTCGGTTGCTGATTTTTTTCCTGGGAGCCGAAAATAGATAACATTACCGTGCTAAAAGGCACTCAGGAAAAAAAGTTTAAATTAATTATTATGAATTTTGATTCTTTGTCATGGAAAACTCAAAACTCAAATTATTTTCAACTTGTGGTTTTATTAACGTAACGAAGTTCAAGTGTAACGTTACACATACATATTTTACCGACCTACATACATAATTTTTTTTTAATTAAATCAGATTACACTATTTATAAATATTACATAAATTAAGATATAAAGGAAGCTCATCTAATTGAAATATTTCTTTAGAGTTCGCCTCCTAAATTTATCAATAGGTTTTAGCGCTCCATATTAACGTTGATAAGCTACATTTTAGTGACCGTACGACTGTTGCGGGCAATCTCCGATAGATTGCGCCTGCGTCGCCGGGCAGTCTCGATCGAGTCAGGAATCGCAAACAAAGGCTTGGTGATTCGGTTTTGCGCTTGCGTGGTTCGCTAAGTAAATTGAGCACCGACAAGACCTACCTAATACTAATTAACTAATTTGATAATCGTGTGCAATAATAGTTATTTATTTAATGTGTTTAACCCCTAATTGGGGTCCAAGATTAGGCTAAGGTAGCCGCTGTCGCCTCAGCTATTTCACTTCCGCCCAGGGCTGGACTTACAGTGAGCAGCAGTACAAGCCGCCCTAACTCGTCCCACCGAGCGACCCTCACCGAGACCATCTCCGGCTACCACCAGGGGAGTACACGCTATTGGGCATTATACCACCATTTAATAAATTGTTCTGCACGGATCTCTCGTGTCTCATTTAACTCCCTATATCTTAGGACCGTGGGAGCACGTGAGACCTTACCCGTGGCACAAGACTGTCCGTGATTAATTTATGCTACAGGCACCCTACTAGAAAGAGACAGGGCCTCTCTAGCAATGTCAAGAAATGTCATGAAATGTCAAGGGCTGTCAAAATTTTTGCCCTCACTTTTTTCATTTGACTAATGACTCCATTCTTAATTCTATCTTCATGTGTTTACGTCTTTCATAGTTTAACATTTAAAAGTGTAAATGGACAAAAAATTAAAAAGTGTAAATAAGTTTTCAAGCCGTTATTAAATAATCCAGGTGAAGCTAACTTCTACCTGTTTCATCAAGTTTAAAAAAACTTACACATACCTACAATATTCATCTAAAAACAAAGTAAAATATAATAAAAAGTTAATTAATAAAGACCCCCATAGCGAATGTTGTGCAACTCGATATTAATTCTTGCATTCAAAAGTACTCACTCTATTACAAATCCAACTTCCTCACCATTGAAACACATTCTTAAGGCAGTAAAAAATGGCTTACATTGAAAGCTGGATGAACGGAACATGCTATAGTTTTGACATCGTAAAACCTATTCACAAAGGCAAAAAAGATACATTATTTATGTACCTAGTCTACTTACAAGCACAGTTTTAAAACTTTGATTTTATTATGCAAGTAGTTTTAGTCATGGCAACTTCAGCATAAAATGGATTAACTACTTGACGAATATTATGGTTACTAAATCTATATGAAAAAATATGCAATATTTTATTTTCTAATCTACCTTTACGAATTTATTCTACGTTTATAGTATTTTGAAAGTTTCTAAACAATCACATTTTGTTATTTTTGTAAAAGTTTCGTAATTCGGTCCAACGTTCTTGATCATCGTAAGGTTAAAGATGTAGGTAGGTATAGTTTGTTTTATCCACGTAATAAATAGTTACCTAAAGCTACTGCCAGCTTAATCACAATCTTGAGTGTTTTATTTACAAAACTGGAGCTCACGGTATCACCTGATCTTGCTGTGTCGTGGTGTGTTTGGGCTTTAATAATTTTGATTACCAAAGCCCAAGCAGGTGATATGCCCTCACCATCTTCTCTATTGAAGGCACTTCAATAGAGACGATGGTCAACGAATTAGGCATTCGTAATTCGTTGGTGCCAGTATTTATTTTAATAGCCACGTAAAAATCCTAGAGAAGCAACTGGACAGTATAAACGTTTCTGCAACGTGAATGGAGATGAGACATCGTGCGAACAAAATGTGTAGGTAGATACAAGATTTGAGTTCGTAAAAATAGTTTCATTTTATATCTGTTGAGCTTCGCACAAAATAATGTAAGAGAGATTACTATAATTTAAAAATGAATTAGTGTTCGTTAGTCTCGCTAAAACTCGAGAACTACTAGACCGATTTGGCTAATTTTGGTTTTTTAATATTTCTGGAACAGGTAGAGTTTAAATGGTAAAAAATATGAAAAATTTTGGAGGAAAATTGTGAAAACAACATTTCTATTTTCCTGTCTTAAAAATTTAATATTGGTCCTTTTAAGCAAAAATCTGCAATAAGTACCTACTTTTGACAGTCCTCTCTAGATGTTAACCTTATATTTTTTTCGTAGCTTGTGTCACATTCTTCCCTTTTTTGAAATATTTTTCTTTATAAAAATTAAGATTATTTTAAATGCACCCAATTCTTTGTTAGGGACGCAACGCAATTGCAATATTAAGTGATGTTTCCTTGTTATTGCAGGTGTTTATAGGCGACGGTATCCACTTAAGTACCACCAGGTGGGCCATCAGCTTGTTTGTCATCTAGTAGTATAAAAAAGACATTCATTTTGGTGAACAGAAAAACAGAGAAAAACCAATAAAAAATTACGTGAAACTGTTTTTAACTTTATTATTCCTTTTTTGAAATGAACTTTTTTAATGGCATAGTAACCAGCCAAATACCTTCAAACAGTACAACCAAAGAGATTTTATTGCATCTTGACGCATACAAAATACGAAAAGACTTATTTCCCAACCTATTAAAAATAAATTCACATTTAATTTATTTTATGTTTCTTTTGATAATAAGTCCCTAAGTATACGTTCAGTGTATAAATGAGAGATAAAATTCACATTCCAAGGCACGCCTCTATAAATTAAATTAGGCAGCGAGAGACATAGGTACCTAATTAGAGCTTCCTCCAAAATTTGACCCAATGACATTCTTGAGGCATAATTATTAAGGGTAATTAGTTGAGAAATCAAGTAGATACAGTCGTCAAAATACAGGCATGAGTAATGGCAACGACGTTCACTCCGTGTGAAATCAATATCAACTGTTTACGAAAATTGTGCCATGAGTTACAAAATAGTCCCTGTGATATTTTCATTATAAAACATATACTACCAGAATATTTCGTAATAAGTACTAAATCAGCGTATCTTTATACGCTTTATAAGTATTAGTGTCCTACGTCTAAAAGAAAACTTCGCCCAGATAAACGAGAAAAAGTCAATGAAATAGGTACACCCTAACAAAGTTACTCTGCCTTACTCTGTCTAGCTCTACTTTATATCGACCAGTGTGAGAGTAATAAAAATTTCATCCAAGTCAAGCGAAACAGTACTTTATATCTCATGTAATAAAGACATAAAAGTGTATAGAGAAACGAGCACGTGGGTCGACTCCATGATAATTTTACGGTGTCATTCATTTGGCAAATCTTACGTAATAGTTGATAAATGATTTACAAGTATAATGATGAAAATAATTTATTTCATCACGTATCTTGTTTATATACTTAGGTAAAACAACTATCTTCAAATATAAAATTTGAAAATTATACCAAACTAGCTTTTGCCCGCGACTTCGTCCGCGTGTAATAGTTACTTTGGGCATCATTTTTGAATACTAAATTTATTACCATGTTCATTTACCGACTTTGTCACCCCTTCCCTCTATTTTAGGTGTTGAATATTGAAAAAAAAACCTGAATCACATATTTACTAATTTATTCTATTTATCCTAAATAAAAATCCTAAAATATGTCTTTCTTAATTCCTAACCGAAGCGCTATTACCAATTTTCATGGATTTTACTTTACAAACCATACCATACCATACCAACTTTCATCTCTTATTTTACACCCTTAGGGATTGAATTTCCAAAAATTCTAAATACATCTTACTTAAGTTCTAACTGAAAGGCCATGCACTAATTTTTGTAGATTTTACTTCAAAAATGACGGATTTTCATACAAACTTTGCACCTACTTTTCATAGAGGGTCAATTTCGAAAAATCCTTTTTAGACCTCATAAGGAATCTACCTACGTGCCAAATTTTGCACCTACTTTTCACCATCTTAGAGGGTAAATTTCGAAAAATCCTCTCTAGACCCAGCGGTTTGGGCTGTGCGTTGATATGTCAGTCAGCATTCATTTTTATGTATATAGATTAAATAGATTACCTATCAAACAGAACGGCTAAAGAACTTCCTTCTATAGCCGTTCTGTTTGAAGAGTTATTTGAAGTTGTTTGAAGGTTAAAGAAGAAAAAAGTCCTCTCGTATCAGTAGAAACTTATCAAGACAGGATTTCTTTCGTCTTTCGTTTTCTATTTAATCTATAGGTACTTTTACTAAAAAGGTATTATAAAGAGGAAAGATTGATTTGTTTGATTGCATTGAATAGGCTCCGAAACACCTCCGAAAAGTACTGGACCGATTTTGATGAAATTAGGTATGGAGATATTTTGAGTCCCGGGAAGGACACAGGATACTTTTTGGCTCGATAACTGACATTAACGCAAGCGAAGCCGCGGGCACATTGTCATAGTAGACATAATTAGGTACGCAATCTTGGTTTTAAATATTTGTGGAAGTCCAGGGAAGGTTTAAATGGTGAGAAAATACATATAAACAAATTGCGAGGGAAATAGCAAAAATAACATTATGGAATAATTTTCGCGTTTACAAACGCGTGAATATTTTTAAAACTAGAATGTACACTGAAAAAGTCGACCTGCCCCAGGCGGGAATCGAACCTAGCCTCCTCCGCAAATCCGCTTGCGGAGGATGCTGGGTTCGATTCCCGTCTGGGGCAGGTCGATTTTTTCAGTATATTTTCTAGTTTAAAAAATAATATTTTAATTATTTTATTCTGCGTCAAGTGAAAATAATAATCTTGAGATTGTGGTACGTAACCAGTATAATCTATACTAATAATTATTATAAAGCTGAAGAGTTTGTTTGTTTGAACGCGCTAAGCTCAGGAACTACTAATGCAAATTAAAAAAATCTTTTTTTGTTCAATAGTCCATTTATCGAGGAAGTCTTTAGGCTAAATAAATCCGACGTTAACGCGAACGAAGCCAATGGTATCTAAATAGTACCTAATATTTTAGGAGATCTAATATATATAATAAAAAAATTAACTATTCTTCGACAGTTAGAAATATATTGACTTAGGTATGTATTTGACAAAACACACATCGAAACGTAAAACTTGTTTGTTTTCAAATATTTATGGCAATGAACTTTTGAGCAGCTTACTGCTTACCTAAAATTTTTAAATGAATTTTGTTAGTATTGAATTAATGATATTTTGAAACTTACTTGCTTCAAGCTAACCTTGCGAATCTATTTAAAGGCCCATATCGGGTAGGTATGAAAATTCTATTCATTGTTCTGTGTTATAAAAACTGTTAAAAAGATCACAAATTTATACTTTTTACCTCTAATACTCCTTTGTTAACTTAATTTTAAAGTGTATTAAAAAAAAATCTTTAATCATTGGTACTTATTTGTTTATAAGTTTAAATTGCTATTAGTTTAAAAGTACCTAAATAAGTATTTTATTCAGATAATTACACTAACAGTAATAATACCTATCTACTTAGTTCGTTTAAAAGTGGATTATAAGTGGAAGCCTTTAATTAGCTACTCGTATCTAATTTACTTTTTTATAATTGTTTTTATTGTATAGCTGTTGGTTTTCCGAATACATTAAAATAAAAATAAATAAATAAAATAAATAAAAAGGCATCCTATTTCTAAATTACTTAGTTCTAAGAAAACAAGCGTGGAAGTCAGCAAACATTATCTGTTTTGTGACTAATTACTAAGCGAGGTGTTAAAACTTAACTGGTTTCCAGGCTTACACAACCGTTTAAGGATTTATTTACGGTGTTTTGACTTTACGGCGGTAACGATGACAATGGGCATAAATCGTAATTAATTTGTAAATCATATCTCTAAGTAAATTTAGAGACAACAACAAACACAGTAGCCTAGCTATAGCCACTTGTAACATGAGGGTCAGATACAGAAAAAACTCAGCCAATAGGCTAAAAGTCGCATAGTTCCACGGACACAGTGATTGCTTTGAACATCCGACAAAGTCCTGAGGCACACAAACTTGTGTTTTTAACGGACTTCAAAAAAGGAGGAGGTTCTCAAATCGTATTAATTTTGTTTTTTTTATTATTATTATTATGTATAAGTATTTCTCGACGCATGAACCGATTTTCAAAATTCTTTTTTTATTCGATAGTGAATATACTCTTGCGGTGGTCTCATTGTCACCAAGTCAGGATCTGATGATGGAAAGCTAGGGAAATCGAAAGCAACCCTCTCAAGTTTTATAGGCATGTATTACGTTTTTCATATTTTTCCTAAGGCTTTACTAGCATTTGCGTCTGGTAGTCATCATCTCATGTTGATGAGCTGATGATGGAAGGTACCTATATATGTATGTTCACCTATATCTCTCTCTATAAAACTTATTTTTCCCTTTTAGATTTGAAGGCGGTTTTTTTTCTTTTTTTTTCTTTTTAGTGGTGTAAATAAAGTTGGATAGTTGTCAAAATCAGTTTAGAACTCAAAGTTATCGATGATTAAAGTTAAGGGTCGTAGCAGTTTCGTAGCCGCCTTTCCGTAGCATTTATAGTGAAAATTATTTTTAAATAAAAAAAAACCGCCTTCAAAACTTAAAAGGAGAAAAAAAATGCTTAAAAATCTAAATGTTTGAGGTTGGTGCCAAATAGGTTGGCACCGACCTCCAAAAAAACTTCGTTTCTTTTAAACCAATTTTTTTGTGTTCAATACGGTTTTTTTATTGAAATTTTTTATTTTTGCTTTTTAGCGTTTTAAGTATAGACATTTTTAGGAAACTACCTCGAAATCTTTTAGACAAACAAGTACCTTCATAACAAGATTACGATGAAGAAGATCGGTGTCAATTATTAAAAATTTTTTATGTATATTTTTTATTGTAAGTTTAACTATTAGTCTTTTTTATCATATTATCTTTTATTACGATTTTCAAAATTATTGTTTATTCGAAAGTGTATACTCCTGAGGTGGTCTCATTGTCACCAAGCAGGATCTGATGATGGGAAGCAAGGGAAATCGAGGGCAACCCTCAAATTTTATTGGCATGTATTACGTTTTTTATTTCTTCTAAAGTTATTCTAGTATTTGCGTCTATTAGTCATCATCTCATGTTAATGAGCTAATGATGGAAGGTAAAACTCCTTAACGCTTAAGAGTTGGACGATAATTATTTAAATGTTTTAGGTACGTATAGAGCGACCGATAGTTGTGTTTTTTCAGGCTATTCACGTTTTTTCAGGCTATTTCATTGTTCACACTGATATATCTGTGGTTCACACTATCCCGCGATTGCGACCGAACGCGCTAGCTTAGGTGAGGGGCTCGTTGTGCTGAACAATTGGCATGGCTTGGCCCTGATTTCAAACAGTACAGTGGGTACCTAGCGCACATTATAATTATAATTTACTAGCTGACCCCGCAAACGTTGTTTTGCCTTATAAATTAAAAAATTAAATAAGGGTGGACAACCCTTATCACTAAGGGGTATGAAAAATAGATGTTAGCCGATTCTCAGACCTACTCAATATGCTCACAAAATTTCATGAGAATCGGTCAAGCCGTTTCGGAGGAGTACGGGAACGAACATTGTGACACGAGAATTTTATATATAAGATTTTAATTCTTTTTGAAGTCGATTTGACTTAACTTTCTTAATTGTTTATTCATTGTAAAAGAGGTGATATTATGGTTCCAAGCTGATAAGTGTGCAACGACCAACTCAAAGCGCCCGCCGCGTGCTGGAAATCCCGTCACACGCGCACGCACTGGTCAGCGCTGCCCATACTATTTTTCACGCTAGTGTTCGTGTAAACTTAGACAAAAAATTGTAAAATCTTGCAATTCATTTCTATGTTGCACCATCAAGAAATACTTATACTTATAATATAATATTCACTGTAATATAATATTATATTGCTAATACTTAGGCTATATTTACATAAAACTTTAATTTTGCCCATCGCGGTACAGATGACGGAGAATAAAGTCACAAGTTTGACTAAAAACGTAAGTATTTGAATTTATAATTTGAATTGGAATGTAATATAGGTAAATAAAATTTTAAATAGAATAGGTGAATAAGTTTTTCAAACACAGTAAAAAGGAAGTAGACCTTTTTCTAAAACGTTCAATGCAACCTGCGGAATTAACCATTACTCGGTAAAGGAAAGAGAGTTGACGTGAAAATAATAAAAAATACGCATGGGTAAGTGAAAAACTTAAATAAAAAATACTGCATTGATACTCGTAAGTAAGTATATAATTTTGATTTTACTACTTACTTAAAAAGCACAAAATATGTTTCATTTAATGCATTTAAAACATTTTCATGAAATTTTATTTTACATATTAGTGTGTGTTTTTTTTTAATATTATAAGTAGATACACCATATATATCATAAATAACATTAACCGCAATCATATTGTAGATACTGGGGGTTGACGACTAGTTCTGATTGGACCCCAGCAACATCGTAACAACTAGGCAGGAAGTAACATTGATCTGTACCTACATTAGACATGGAACATAGACATTTTGTATATAGGTATAGGCAGAAAGCATTCATGTGAAACATGGGCCTTGGCCCATTAATGATTTCAGCCATTGTATTCTTACAGGAATAAGATCTTCTAGATAAATAATATTAAAATTTTCAATTGAATTTCATGATAGGGAAAATTTCATTATATGATTTTGTTCAGCACCATTTGAAATATTTGGTACTCATACAAAATCAAAACATAGCTATGTAGTGGTTACACTAGAAATTCACTGATACGTATATACCGCTGTCTCAACATCTATTTACTAAGTTTTATACCTAGGTACCGACCGAAATTTCGAAGAAAACCTTAGTAAGGTATTCTTCGAAATTTCCTTACTAAGATTCAAATAATCGAAAAAGAAGTCTATATTTATGTGAATTACTTACGACTAATAGTCAATAAAATATTTTTTATAGTAAACAAACATAAATACTATCACGTTTATAACCCCAAAATTACCGATCAGGGTTTCAGGTAGCATTTAGTTACATAAAATCACATCTGAGAGTATGGACCATGCAGTATCTCAAACCCAATAAGCAACTAAGTACACTTTCAATGAGCCAACAAACAAAAACTGACAACGAGAAAAGATGATGCTACAATACATATCTCAAATCTATCTTAGTAAATTAGACAAAAAAGGTATAAAATTAAATTTACTAAAAATAATAGTATTATCTATTTTGCCAATTCTATCTATCTTTAAAGCTCGTGTGTAATTAACTCGTATATGAATACCAATAATATTAGACAATAAATTTCAATATAGGTGCTTAATATTTTATGTGAAGTTAGTTATTTTAATTGATTAACATAACATAAGTTGTGCATAATAGAGCATGCTAGACACCCGTCTAGCATTCTGCAATGATGTTGCGATGAAAATTCCAAAGGTTTTCTAACTAGACGTTAGCAAGTTGACTGGCACTAGCAGGTTGGAAAATAAGTAATGATGTACCAAGCTTAATTGTTAACGGGAAAACTTAATACACAATGGTTTTCTTTATATTTTATAGACATTATTATTAATAAACTGTAGACAGCCTTGCATTCTATTGTATTATATTCTTAATCAATAGATTCGCGACCATTAAATATGTTGCGCCTTTAACCAATGTCAAGTGAAAATATATTTAAAGTATAATAAATTGTACGGTAGAGAGTTAAAAATAGAATCGCACAACACGTGTTATTACAACAAGAACTCGGGTAAAACTCCTGGGCTTACGTTGCAGACAGAGAGGTTGCCAACCTGTCACTATTTGAAGGCACTGCATGGTCTATACTGCGCTTTTTGTTAAACCAATTACCTAAGGCTCTGCTGAACCGTTTTTGAATTATAAGCTTGCTAGTATGTATAAGAGCCTCAGTATTTTTCCTCATCATAGAGTCCACTATACGATCTCTAACATTTGATGTATGCTTTAGACTCTAAATGAAAGTAAGTTATTCTCTAAAGTTTAGAGAGTAAACGAGCCTTTTATAATAACTATTGCTATTAGCCGCTGATGACTTTTACATTACGTTTTAGCGAAAACCTTTGTAGGTCTTTTGGCATGTGAATCCCTTCTACGAGGCAGTCTCTATATCAACTAGTATTTACGGCGACCGGGCCGTAAGGGATTAGATGGACAAACCTTATTCTTGTAGGCAGGCGGGGAGAATATGTTATATAATTTAAGTCACTGTGTTCTTAGGTAGATATGCAAATAACAATAGCTAGATGAACATAGAGTGTAAATACATACAGTACATTTTTGTAAGAGCATAAAAGTTTTAATTCAAAATATCCACTGTTTTAAAATCTTCTTAGCATGGCAAGATAACAAAATAAAAAAGTACACGTAAATAAAACAAAAAAAAATCACTTGCCTTTGCATCCACTGATAAAAATTCACCCAAAATTACGAACTTTTCAACAAACGAACTACACTATTACGAAACTCAAAGAGAACCACAGAAATTTAAGACGAGAATAGTTGTTCGACGAAGTGTCGAAGGCGAACATACACCAACCGGACTTGAAGGGTTCCCGGCTTTGTTTTCGGAATGCGTCCGTACGTGTTTGCTTCACAAACGCGGCATGCGACTGAGCAATTATCACTTACCTGCGACACACGCGATCACAACACAGATTTATAGTCTATAAACTCGTATCATCACTTTTACTAGTGTTGTAAATTAATTATGTGCACTATATTGCGCGCGGTCGAGGCGGCCGAACGTGACGGCAGCAGGAGACGCTCTGTCGAGAGTCGTTGGGCGGGCGGCGACGCGACGCGCGCTTCGTCTCGCACTCACAGGGGACCCGGGAAAACATATCATCGACCCTATATCAAAAAGCACAGAGCTTTTTACGAGCCAATTTTGAACTCCGACCATGTGAATTTTTTTGTGAATGCCTTTTTCTACTCGACTTTGCGTTCCATCTTTTCTTATGCAACCTTTTTTTTATTTTATGAAGTGACAATGGTTATGAGTGCCTTGAACAATGTTCAAGAATAGGGTTTCTATTTAGATAGGTGGTCGGTGATTATATTACCTGTATTGATTCTAATAGCTTAGTAAAATACAGGTAGGTAAGTATCTGCAATAGTAAATTCATAAATAAATTATTTATTATGTAGACGTAACCTGTTTCGGTTACCACTAAATTTTTATGAGTACCTATTTATTTTTACGAGAGCATTAATTGTTGACTTAGTTACCTTGACCTGATTAATTTGTTTATGATCAAAGATCAAATAAAAATTTTATTACAATATGCGATGGTATTGCTAATATTCACGTAAAATTAGCACAATGCATGCGTCCGTATGGATGTGCCGGTGCAGAATCAGCTGTGAGTGCGGCTGAAAGGCGTCGTCGGCGCAGCAATTAGCGGCGCACTTTGTAAACAGCCGCGCCATTGCTGACGCTTGGGACACCGACAGCAAATTAATGTAAACACAACATTTCTAAGGCTCTCTATTTCTGCTTCTTAAAAGTACCAATGCGAAAATCCGCAAAATCAAAGCAAATTAAGTGTCTGTACCACGCTCCCTGGTTCAAAGTGAATCTGAAATTCAATTATTTTGTTTAGTATTCAGCTGAAAATTACTCAAATCAGTCATCATCACCACGTCAGCCATTGCTGTATTTTAACCTGTCTCAAAAAATTCACCAAGTAGAGTCCATGTAGAGTCATTCTACTCGCATTGCACAACCCGGTATACCTGCTGCAATGAATTATAAATTAAACAGAATACATGTCCTACGCCTTGCCAAACTGCAAGGTGCTTCTTCACGCCTCTTTTGAATGACCCAAGATTGTAAGAAGAAGGGAACACGTGTGCTGGTAGTGAATTCCATTTCTGGATTATGCGACAAAGAAATGAGTTGATTAATTTCTTATTTCGCGTTGCAATGGTAGCCACAGTAGGTGACACCGTAACTCATACCGTAACGCACGCGTAGTCCTTAAAAAGAAGGGAGATAGTGGGATTAGGGAAAAAGCTACTCAGAACACTCGCCGTGGTACAGACAGATATTATACTTATTACTATTTTTAAATTTCGATAAGAAATAAAATTGTATCATTAAATTTGGGTCTATTTTACTCTTATAACAATTCGTATTGCTTGTTGTTTACTGGAGGTAAAATAGGATGACTAAATTGTAATCAGCATCATCATCATTTCAGCCACAAGACGTCTACTGCTGAATATATGCCTTCCCCCAAAGACTGCCACCAGGACCAGTCCTGTGCTGCTCGCATCCAGGCGTGACTAGCAATCTTATTCAGGCCGTCAGTCCACCTTGTAGGGGGCCTACCCACACTGCGTCGTCCGGTACGTGGTTGCCACTCAAGAACTGTTTGGCCCCATCGGCCATCCGCTCTCCGAGCAATGTGCTCCGCCCACTGTCACTTAAGTTTTGCAATTATTTGGGCATTTTCTTTTTTTTCTGGCCCAAAGGAAACTGTAATGTTTAGTTATAATACTTATTAAATTTGGTTTTTATTTGTTTTGAAATAATCATTTATTTATATCAAAATAAAATTTAATTAGCTGTTTAAAAATCAAATTTTACCTTAACTTTTACGTTTACCTTTGGTTTTTTGCCCTTTATGTCCATTATTTTAATAACTCTCTAATGGACTAGATTATTTTTCCTAAATTTTATGTTTAGATTGTAGCGAAAAAAGATTTCTGTCTTTCTTAGGAAAACTATTACGTATGTCAGAGTCGTGTGCGAAAAACTATTAACCTACTCCCTTTTTTAGTTCTTTATTTATTTATTTACTATCTAAATTACTTCAACTATTTCTCTTATAATACGTCCTTCAATAAATACAATCAAAACCAAAAGTATTAGGTACTATATGTCTCTCTCTATAGGTATTCTATAGGTATTGGCATTACTATCCAAATATGTATAATGAAAATTGCATAGAGTCGTTGATAAAAAAAAGAAGCTTTTTAATAATATTATATTAAGAAAAATCAAAGAGTTTCTTTTAAAATATTTTTTTCTGCTGTCTGTACTTACTCTTACTTAGGCATAAGTCCGTAGGTTACTTTGTGTTGCGAGTCAACACGCTCGGAATGTGGCACGCGGATCGAGTCCTGTTGGCCCTAGAAGCTTTTGTATATTGTTGTATTAAACAATAGTTATATACTCGCATATCTTTTGTTTTAATACAACAATATAAAACACAAAAATAAGCCATACTTAGGACATCTCTGTGAAACTGTGGACCCTGAGATCAGAGACGCAGCCATTAACATATCTCTAAGAATTGGAAAGCTGAAGTGGTCGTTTAACCACTTGTAGCAGAATCAGCAATCATTGAGTACTTATAAGGGTGAAAATCACGTAGCTTTGAAATTAGCTATCGCGTGGTATTCCGTAAAATCTAGATCATTACGGCCATGGCATTTTGCCACAAAATGCAAACCGTAACTAATTTTCATTAAATTTAACATCCATACCTACAGACTCTACCACAGAGCAGAAAAAAAATATTTTCTGTGGACTCTACATAAAAGCCATCACTAATTTATAAATAAGGATGCTTCAAACACAAGGAACATTAAAATACGTATCGCTTAGAATTTAATCAAAATTACATAAAATCTACCGCTCTTAAATTTTAATGGTGATCTGCCGTGCTATTCTCTGAAGAACTCACTTCAACGCTCACTTGGAATTTAACTGTCAATCGGCAACTAATATTTCACAAAATAATAAATATTTTTAATAAATTTAATTTTCCGAATTAGTTAATTTCGCTTCCATTTTACCAAACAAAACTAGAGATTTTCCCTAAAACACAGGTGAAATTGAAGTCAGCCGAAGTGAGAAGTGAGTTTTTTATTACATTCACTTTTTTGTCTGTAGGTACTCCCGTAGACTGTTACAATGTAGAAGGAAATTAGTTTTCAACTCGCTATCAGTTCCGTTTTGTTTGGTTGCTATTTTTAAATGTGACTTTGTATTTGAACGTAATTTCGTTGTCTGTTTAGCGTATAGTTGTAGAGAAATAATAAGATAAATAAAATAGAAAAAGATAATTAGGGTTGCTTTATATTTATGAAATTATGATAAATGTAACACAGGTGATATATAGGTAAAATACACAATCTTTTTTAAATACGAAGATTTTGAAGACCGCATACAAATCCGTTCAACGATTTCTTCCTTATATAGGTATGTACCAAGTATCATGTACTATGTGTTGATACTGTTGAATGTTCTTTAAAATGTTTAAATAAAAGTCGTAAGCACATAATTTCATAAGTATCTGAGTTTCATACTTACGTGACGACGTATTTTTCGAAGGTTGCAATGGTGATAATGATAATACATAATGGTGTGTACATAGTGGTGATAATACATATCTTTATTTATTTAAAATGGTATGCATAATATGTTCCAATAACATTTCTCTGCCATACAATGCTATGTTTATTTAACTTTATGTTACTTTGCAGTAACTTTTGCTTTCCTACCTGCTTAGAGTTAAAACAAAGCACGCTTATTAATACCTACGCGTCGCCTTAATTACCAATAAACCCTGGCATAAATCTTAAGTACCCACTACTTCGGTACATTCGTACGAATTTTATTTTATTTTTGTCTCGTTTTTATTATTCTGCCAACCGACATGACGTGTTTCAAAATCAACGAGGTTGTAAATCTAAAGAAAATCCCTAAGTGGATTGACTTGTATCTGGAAGAATTATTTGTTTGAATCAAGTTATCGCGAAAATAAGACCGAAGTTTGGTATAATGGAATGAACTATTTTTAAAGCTGTAATTCTCGTAAGTTTATCTCTCGCTCCAAGTCCTAGGCAATAGAAAAAACACATACCTCATATAAGTTCTTTCTGAGCACAGTATTAACAATTATAAGAGTAGCTTTATCATATTAATGAAATATTTTATATATAATTATCAACGTTTCTCAAGTACAACATAACAAGTGAAATATTTTGGTAGACCGGATGATAATTTTTTTGTCATATAGATCAAAATCTGGAAATAGTTTCCTGAAAATTTTATAGTGTTATAACTTGAGGGTTTTTTGTTATTCTGAAAAATAACGGCAAAAATCTGTATGATTTTTATTTATAGTTTTTATTTATAGTAATAAAAATCCAAACTTTAAAAATTCTTCTTTTTTTGAGAAGTTCTTTTTTGTTTTGTTTCTCTTTTCTTTGATTCGTGAAGAGACAAATAATTCCAAAAATGTTTGAATCTTGTTCACTTTATTAGTGTGCATAAAATGTACAACGACTGAAACATTAATTTTAGTAACAGGATACGTAACTAATGTTATAAACGCGAAATTTTGTATAGATGTATGGATGGATTTGTGTTTGTTACTCTTTGAAAAAACAAAAAACTATTGAATGAACTTTTATAAAGCTTTACAATACTATAGCCCTTACATCAGAATAATATAGGTATAGTCTATAATTTACACTGCTGAGATGATTTTCTGTGTAACATCTGTCCTGGTTGTTGAATTTAGTTGGTTTGCTTACTGAAAGATTGTAAATTTTTGGGTTTGGTGACCGTTTTGCGTAGGTGATAGGCTGGCAACCTGTTAATATTTTTGAGGTACTTTATGGCCTATACTGGCAGATGTGGTTTTATGTGTAACCGAATTCTACCTAAAGTTCTGCTCGACCCTTTTTGGGATTACGAGCGTGAATGTGTGTAAATATGTATAATTTATACTAATCGTGCGCAGACGAAGTCGCAAGCAGAAGCTAGTTAATTGAAAAAAGAAGAGGACCTAGATATAAATGGCAATATTAATTATATAAGTAATAAATAATGTATTTATGTAATTTAAACACGGAATTTGATAACATAATATAGTATGTAAATAAGAAATATATTCATAGTAGTATTATCTGCTAATGTCCTAGACAATATACTGGGTGTAAAAGACATGAGCAGTCAAACGATAACCACGTATTCTATACATCAAAATAAGACATATTTCAAAAAAAATATTGCTGGGAAATGATTTTTATTTTTTGGTGTTACAAAAAATTGCAAATTGTACCGCGCAATGTAAAGGGCTTAACTCGCACGCAACTCGCAAAACCGCGATAATTTTGCTTGACGGCGGCCCCGTTCGTTAGTGTCCGTGCGTATCGAGTGAGCTACATTGAACGCTAACGTTTTGAAGCCATTTGTTATGAAATACTAAAAAAAATGATAATGTTTCTGTGGTAAAATAAGGTGTTGTATAGAGCTGGAGTATAGTAAAATATGAAATAAAAGTTAAAATGTACGTGTAAACAGGAAAGTATATTGTTATGAAGTCAATCAAAATTTTTACATCAAATATATACAAAGTGCCAACGTCAACTTTAACACTAGAAAGACCAAGGCCGTCAATTTGACGGCACGGGGATTTCATTCGCAAATATTTTACAAACTATGTTTTTGTTTCTTTTCATATTTTATGACTTTTCCTAATTTGTTATTGTTAGCCTAAATCTATAAAAAAATCTATTAAAATATATGTAGTATTTGAGATTCTTTTACAACTACCTACTAAGACCGCACACCGTCAATGTGACGGCATATGAAGGCAGCGATAAGAATAGTAAGTAAACAATGTTTTCTACGAAGTAATGCGAGTACTTATCTTTTATTTATTTTTATTTCTAAAAAAGTTGTTTTTGTCTTACTTGTTTACATTACATTGATTTATGCTCGTGGCGCCTATACCTAGATTTGGACATTTTGTGGTCGCAAGATTGAGGACCACTGGTTTTCAAAAATACTACCCGATATGTGGTTTTTAAATTAACCCTATTTCAAAAAGGGCTGAAGCGTCACCATTGACATCTTTTTCACGTCTCTAAATTTGCCTAAAAAACTAATAGTTGAAAAGACTAGTATTGTTGGAACAATGCGGTGTGCAAAACGAGAAGTACTATTCTTACTTCAAGATATGAAACATTTATAATGAAAACAGAGACCGGTACAACTCTTACTGTCTATCAAAGAAAACCAGGAAAAAATATTATTATTTTGAGTACTTTGCACCCCATCGAGAGCATAGATATTGATAAAAAAGCTGCCTGACACAGTTAAATTATATAATAAAACAAAATTTGGTGTGGACACCATCGATCAAATGACACGCAAGTATACTGTATGAGGTGGAAGTCGGAGATGGCCTGTTCATGTTTTTTTTTATAATATACTAGATTTAGCAGCTATAAATTCATGGATTCTCTACCGAAAAGTCACAGGAATAAATATTTCTCGGCATGACTCTATGCTTCAACTAGTAAGCGATCTACATGCAGAGTATGTGAAAAAAAATCAACTTCAGCTGTAACTCAAAGACAAGAAAGTAATTCTGAAACAAGTTCATGATGTATTGCTAACAATAAGAGGCGGCAATGTCAAGTTAATTGTAAAAAAAGAACATGTGAAACCTGCACAATCTGTAAAACAGCTGTTTATGGAAAATTAGTAACAGATTTAAAAAAAAAAATATTGCAAATGTTACTCTGTTTAAGTTTTATAAATTCTAATTATTTTTTGATTTATTTTAAAGCAAAATAAGCAATATTTTATTGAGTATTCTGACTGAATCTCTAGTGCCGTCAAATTGACGGCTGCGGTCTTTGAAGGTATAGTATGAAGCCCGACCCTTCTAGTGTTAAGTATAGAACTTAAGATTGTACCAACCAGTATTACAACACGCCCCCTCAATCTGAATTCTAACTAATAAAAACATAAAGCAACTTAACTTGGTCTCTTTCTTTATTAAGGCATTATATTCGTCTTGCATCGCGGCTATCCAATCCTTTTTGTCTTCTCTGCTGATAGCCTCGGAATATGACAAAGGATCTTCACTAAGCATCGAGCTTACATACGCAGAACAAGAATAAAAATCAGGTGCCTTGCGTTCTCTCGTCGGATAGCGGCGAATTACAACATCATTTTCTGTAGTGGAGGATACACTGTCTTCCCTTCTTTCTGGTAGTTCCTCGACCACATCCGAATTTTGACGCACTGTGGAGTCATAATTTTGGAGAGAACACACAGTAGGCGGAGAAACCGACAGTGGGATATTAATTATGTCAACTCCAACACTATTATTTCCATCTCTATTCATACTAATACCCGAAAAATTATTTTCGAAGAATGTAACGTCTCTTTCTTTTACTATTTTACGTGGGCAATCTGCGTGTCTAAAATAATAGTTTCTAGGATCATCTGAATATCCTACAAAGACGCATTCAGTCGTTTTCAGGTCAAACTTTGTCCTATGACAAGCTGGAATATGAATAAGTGCCCTGCATCCAAACACTTTTAAATGGGATAAGTCAGGTACTTTATTAAACCACAATTGATACGGGGTTTTAGTTATAAGTGCCCTATGTGGGGACCGATTTTTTAAATAGACTGCCGTTTCCACAGCATCTTGCCAATAGGCTTTAGAAAGGTTGCTAAGTGACAACATAGATCGCGCCTTCTCAACAATACTACGTATATTACGTTCACTCACTCCATTCTGCTGTGGACTGTATGCCACTGTAGTCTGATGTACAATTCCTTGTGAATTAAAGTATTCAGACATCTGTTTATTAACAAATTCCGTCCCATTGTCACTACGGACACACTTGATTTTAGCGCCAGTTTGTCGTTCAACAAGAGATTGAAAATTACAAAATTTATCAAAAACTTGAGTTTTAGAAGAAATACAGTATACAAACGTCATGCGACTAAAATCGTCTATAAAAATAATAAAATATTTATTACCTTGAAAAGAAGAACATGTAAAAGGTCCACAGAGGTCTGTGTGTACCAGTTCTAAAATTGTAGTACCTCTCTTGTATTTCAGTTTCTTAAAAGGTTTTCTGGATTTCTTACTTTGTATACAGGAAATACAGGGCTCCTTATCAACCTCCTTATAATCGATGCCAGTAGCTTGGCCTTTGTTAAGCTTGTCCATGCCAATACGACACAAGTGACCCAAACGCCTATGCCAAAGTTGATACTTGGTAAGGTCTCCGTTCACAAGTAAGGCTGAAGACTTATGTGGGTTAATTACATCACAATCTAATGAATATAGTCCACCACAGTAAGACCCGTGTAATAAAGAATAACCTGTATAACAAAAGTTTGCTGAATTATAAAAATTACAACCATTTTTATCAAAAAGTACAGAAAAACCTCTATCAACTGCATTTTTAACTGAAAGTAAATTACAACTTAAATTAGGTACATAAATAACATCTTTAATTTCACTAACGGTTGAGTTACTAGTAGACACAGATATATCACCAACACCAACTGATGGTAAATTCTCACCATTTGCGATTGTTACTGTACCATCATGTAACCGAAAGTTTTCTAGTAGCTCGAAGTTTGAAGTCATATGACTTGTAGCTCCTGAATCAATAAACCATTTGTTACTTATAGTATGGGCAACATTGGTATTTAGAGCCGAATTTGAAAGTAAAGTAGTCTGTGTTACAGATTTCGAACTAGTAGCTTCCTCAGGTTGGTCTGTCACACATTTCGCCTTCATCCGCCTTTTATTTGGACACTGAGGACTTTTGTGACCAGGTTCACCGCACTTATAGCATACTATAGGTTTATCTTTCTTTACTCCTCTTCTAAACGATGATCGAAAAGCTGTCATTTCATTTTGGATGGAAATGTCATTTTTCGACATCTCATTCAAAAGCTTGGTTTTCACCAACTCACTCGTCACAACAACATTCGAGTTCTCCAATGCCATAACAAGGGGTTCATATTTAATAGTTAAACCTCCCAAAATAATGGCAGCAATAGAACTATCGTCAATAACTTTCCCTATATCTGCTAAGTCTTGCGCCGTACTCATTACTGCATTGAGATATGACTCGATATTATCAAAATTAGATAAAGAGTACCTGTACAACTTGCGCTCCAAAGACAGTTTCCGACTCAGACCTTTATCCTCGTAAACATTTGAGAGAGCATCCCAGGCTTCCTTGGCATTTTTCGCCGTTCGAACGTGAGTGATAGCCGAACCATCCAAAGTCAAGGATATTTTTGCCAAAGCCTTTTGATCTTTCGCATCCCTAGCGTCTTCAGGTGTTCGATCACTTACCTGGTATCCTGCTACTGCTTGCCAAAGGTCCTCATGGATCAACAACGCACGCATTTTAAACTTCCAAATGGAATAGCCATCCTTGTTATTTAACAACTTAATTCCATTGAAATGATAACACATTTTACTAACGCCTCACCTCGTGCTGATAACGAATGTGGTAAAATAGGGTGGTGTATAGAGCTGGAGTATAGTAAAATATGAAATAAAAGTTAAAATGTACGTGTAAACAGGAAAGTATATTGTTATGAAGTCAATCAAAATTTTTACATCAAATATATACAAAGTGCCAACGTCAACTTTAAGTATAGAACTTAAGATTGTACCAACCAGTATTACAACAGTTTCTCTGGACAATAATTAAGAAATAACGTATAGAATACGTTTTCATAAAAAAATGAAAAAAAAAATTATGACTTTGACCTTCAATAAAATCGTAACTATCAATTTCCCAGGTATAGTCTAAAGGAAGAAAAATGTTATGACGGTGAGCAGAATACATGGTTTTCGTTTGACTGCTCATGTCTTTTACACCCTGTAGAATATATTAAGTAAATGGTAGTTTATGCACCAGACGAATTACATAATTTTTTTATTGACATGACTATGATGATGTCTTTAAGTCAATCCAAAAACGTAAGCTGGGAGTTACTTGCACGTGCCTTCTTTACTATCATCTAAATATTTAAGTCTTTAAGAGATGCGCTGACAATGAATAAATGTAGGTACTCATCACTAGACAGTACCTACTGGTTTTGCTTATCTAGTTATGTGAACTGACTAGAACTGACTGCGAATATCTGGTCTACACTCGTAACAAGCGACAGACTCCAGACAGGCTCCATTGCAAGCAAAAATTGTTGTATAGTCTAACATCTCTATGAAGGGTCTTTTTCACAATGACGCAAAATTTGCGTTAGCTTTTTACTACGGGCTTCACTTGCATAACCTGCTCCTAACATTAACAAATAATATGTTTTCATATCACTCTCCTCAGTCAGCCGTCATCCCAAAATTAACACCCTTCTTTGACATACATATCTACTTTCACAGTCTAACCTTCTATTCTTCGCTATTTCTCTCCCACTAATATATCTATCCCCATTCGTTTTTTCATTCATTCATTTACCAAAAAAGCGACTACAGTATTCCTTCATAATAATTGTGTGAATAAAAACCGCGGTATGATTGCGTACTTAATAAAAACTCGACTCAGATTTGCTAATACAACATAACGGCCATTTTTGTCAATACCGGTAATTACATAGTCACGAAAGTAACGAGAGCATTAATTACGAAATACGTACGAACAGCTCGTAAAATAATTAATCCAGTCCCATGTATGTCAAATGCAAAACGATCGTAAAGTTTACCAAATTAATTAACGTGAAACTAGGCTTGATGTGGGATACTGATAGTAGAGAGAGCTCATTGATTTATTGTTTAATTATTAACTTATATTTATATTTTTATGGTAGCTACATTTTTTATATAGATGCCGCGTCTTTTTTATCGTCACGTCTTCGAAACTAATATACAGGATGTTTGGTAACCAGGCAACTACCCATGCTAACTATAAGGTGGTATCAAAATTAAAAAAAATTGTAAAATTAAGTTTTGTTTTGTTAATACAGTAATTCGGTCATAAAAGAAACGTATGAAAATTTTCAAAATTTATTTTACTATGTTTAATTTTTGATAGCACTATTAGGCCCGCTTGTATACCATGTAGGTACTTATCAAACATCCTGTATAATGATTGAATGAATCATTGGCTTGTCGCAGTCCAATAGAGAAAATAATTTTAATTATTTACTCTGTGGTTTGTATGGGAAAAGAAAAAAGTTGTTAATACTATTTTCCTCACAATTTTTACTTTGTTTTTCCAGAAGAACCTTTCTTCTGCCTTAATGAAAATAAGAAAAAAAATTTTTGGACTCAGGGAGGTCCAAAACGTGTAAGTCAAAATCGAGATCGAATTTTTTGACGATTATATTACGTACGAGAAAGTAAAAATTGCCGGGTATTGCGTTTAGCAACACATTTGACGATTCATTTTTAACTGTCGTCTTATTGCGATCTCATATTTTTTCTTTTGGGTATTTTTACTTAAGTATGTCCTTATTTCGCTATTTTCACTGACTATTGCAGCAGGTCACAATAACTTTCCCTGGGTTACAGGGGTTTTTAAAAAGGCAAAGACCTCAAGCCTGTAAGGTGAACCTCCATAGGGAGTTAATAAACGATCAAGCATCTCCCTCGAGGGACTCTCTCGAACGTCTAGCGCATAGATTCTCAAATTGGACGATAACGGCCCCTAGTGTGCGTTACTTAATTTCAGAGAGGTACGGGATGAGAAGACCCAGAAAAAATTAAAGGGCATTGCGGAGCTTATTATCGTGGTAATAGCCGTTTTAAATTCGCGACAGATGGTAAATAAAATGAAGCTGGGGCTCTAGAAAAAAACATATTCTCTAAGTGCGCGGTACCTACGCAAAATAATTTTGAGTAACTATGCTAGCGTCAATATGACCTCCAAATCAGAAGGGCATTCAATCTCTCAGCGTTTTTTAAGAGAGCAGAAGACGCGCATTTTTTACGCGCATCGTCTGCAACTACCAATTGCATTTGTTTTTTATTGCGAACGCTCCACGTACGCGGCACTTAGCCTCCTACTTAAAGTGACATTTATGTTTTGTTCTATCACGTTGTCTCACGGAGTAAGATAAGGTCCACCAGTAAATGGAACCAGTGATAATTGTTTTTATTTTATTTTACTAGGTTGATCCAACTCGGCAATGACTTGACGTTAAAAGCATAGATATGCTTTTACAGCAATTCGTTCTGTTTTTCTTCAGTTGTCTAAATCAGAGAAATATTACTTCTACGTGCAATCAACGTCATTATCAGTCTATATTGTTTACTTCATAGAGCTAGGCACAGGTCTTTAGGAGAGAAACACATACGAAAACAATATTTTTTAGCAGACCTAATTTACATGCTTCTATTTAAATGTCCTTTTATCGAATCACATTTAAATCACTATCATTATAGTTAACGACAACAATCAATATATAAACTAGAAGTAAAGACTTGAGAACTTCTAAGTAGAAGCATGCATAATCCGCATCTTCACTTAAAATCTTAATAGTGTGAGAACAAATGCTTGTATTTAAAAACAACATAAAAAAGAACTAGGCACTAGCACTAGAGCTCAAAGAGGATTGAAGAAGAGAAACAGTAGTATTCGTAGCACGCAAAAGCTCAAATTATGAATGTATTGGTAGACCATACTGATCAACATTAACCGCATAAATTGAAAGACTCTACTGAAAGAAAGCAAGCCAATTAAATGAAATAAAGCAGCACGAATATAATAGGAGTAGGAATGTAAATTAGTGTTACCTTTCACTAGTACTATTATACATGATCGTTAAGGTGTCCTTACCTTAAGCTAAATAAGGAAAAGTAGGGAATGGACAGGAAACTAGAAGGAATTTGGACCCTTCTTATGTAAGTTTGAAGTGAAACCAACATTTGGAGAGGCACATTTTCTACTCAGATGACAATTTAAGCTTGGAAGATCTAAAAATGTTTAAACAGTGCCCAGCTAAAGGAATAATATGTAAGGCCTAATAGACTTTGAGGCTAGTCATGCATGATACATCTTTTTAGGTTGCAGTTGGGCAATTAGCCCCAAATCCACATTCAATCATAATAACCTATGCTCGATTATTGTTAGATTAATATGTGAAAATTGCGTCATTCACGAATTGGTAGTCATGTTATTCAACTGTATACGAAAATTAGCAATGTGGTCATTTTTCAGTCCTAAATTAAACCGACTAATGAGATCTTAAGGAAGTTGCAGATTATTGAGTAGAACAAAACAATTTACATACCCGACTGCGTTAGCAAGCTTAATCGCAATAATTCACAACAATTCCAAATCTTTCTTAAAAATCCAATTAGTTTCATCTCAGGCCGAAGCAATTACACCGTTTACATTAAATGCAAGTTATCTGGCGTCCAATCCTCTGTAATTTCGGTCCGGGTTGTTTTTCTCCGGCCGATCGGATTTATCTCGAGTTTTATGGCGTCTCGCGTCCCCCTCGTAAAATTTAATATGGCTGACTACTGCGCCTCTACACGACTTCAGACTTATCATCTAGGGCAGCCGCGCGACTTTTTGTACTCTTTCACAGGAACATGTGGTTAGAGATTTTATTTCAGTAAAAATTCTCTAATTATATAAATACAAGATAAACACTAGATACGTTTCTACCATTGAGAACAAAGAAGTAGAGATATTTAGTTAATAAGCCTTATTATTTCAATAAATTTATCAAATTCATCTTTTAAAACCTGAATAATTTTAAGTCAACGTTATCATCTGCCCCTGAACGTTATCGCCCACTACTGAGCGATCCTGTCCTTATCCAGTTGTGATCCACAATCTTTTGAACATTGTCGACTCATCACGATGGCGGAATACTCGTATTTTATCTTTAAAGGGCCAACAATCTGTCGACTTTAAGAAATTTAGCATAACCCAGGTAAATAAAGTACTCATTGATTTTGGTATTTTACAACCTTTAATGAGCGACTCTGACATAAACATCTAATGCTGAATTCATAAGGAAAAAGGAAGTCCAAAAGTACCACCGTTCTAATTTGATCTTTGAAAAAATGTTATTACAACAGCAGTCCCGAACTGAGCTTAATAAAACAAGCTCCAGTTCTGAGACGACAAACGGTCGCACGCTTCAAAGAATTTAGCGCCCGACGCGACTCATTCACACAAACAATAGACCCATCGATAGAGGTCAACAAACAATCCGACAAGCTCAAAAGGGTTGCTTCCAACAACAGAGCCAATTCGGTAGCGAACTTCTCAAAAAAATCCTTTTGCATATCCACGTAAATATTTACGTTCGACAAAAAAACGGTGGAAGCGTGACGTATCTCACACAATATGGCATTATGCCACCATTCGCTTTCACTTTCGATTTTTTACCACAGATTTTAGGAAACCCTTCCATAAACGCTACTGTTGGAAGTACTCATTTGCATAACAGTGTACGAAACAATAAAACACAAGTTTATTTGAACGCGAAAAGTGAAAACAGGGTTCAAGGTGAACAGGCTTATGGTAGCCAGTTAAAGTTTCGATTTCAGCTGCATAGCACGCTTCTGTGATTTGACTCCAATAGATAACCTGTAATAACCATTAACATCCAAATAAAGTCAGTGAAAGTTCAGTGCATTTATAATACGAGTCTAAAATTTTATTATAATCGAAAGAGGTGAAGAATTCTAGTCGGCTGTTTGATGCATAACTTTCTTGGCAGTATAAACCTGCTTCAGATTACTCGATCTCAACACTTCATATCAAATATAACCAGTGAGTATTCCGAGTCAATTAATTGGTAATTAATATTTAATTTGAATTATAAAACGAATATAATTTAAGTACGTTTCCTTCCTCTATCAGCTGATCCGGTGTAATGATTGAAGCTCATTTTTACGACCGCTCTATAACACTTCACAAATTAGTCAAACGTTAACTCGAATAGAATTGCTCGTGGGTGCAATAAACGGCCAACGGATCACCCGTGTGCAATTTAAAAAAGCTTCCTTATTTTTATAAACTATTCCTTGATACGTTTCGAAATAGAGTCTATATTACAGTGTTTCTTATAGTGGCCGATAGTGTTTTTAACAGCGACGTGGTCAGTGAGGACCTGTTAATAAGTTGTACCAACACGGTGTGTTTGCACGTATCGTTACATCATTTTGAGACAGCTTAACGAACTCATGTTCCAATATTTAGTGTGTATGGAACTTTAGGACCCATATTTGAGGTTCAATATTAGTTCACGGCTCGTAGTTCTGAACTAGTTGGCGGCATCCTTGTGGAGACACTTCCCAATTACGTGTAGGTGTCAAATAACAAGTTGGAGTAAGATAAACAGTTACAGTTGTTTTGCAAAATGTTTTACTTTAGCGGCTGCATATAACAGAAATATCTAAATAGAAATATGTTATTAATAGGGAATAATTGAGAATTCTGCATTAATATTTTTGTTAGTTATCCTTTATTTGAAATGTGATATACTCTATATCATCGACAAAAACAATTAAAAAAAAATTAACAACTTCACAAATGGGAAGGGAGAAATAAAAGTTTTATATTTTAACGATCTAAATGTCAATATTCTATTTTTTTTTGAGGTCATTTAGGTGAGGTATTTTATTTCTTAATTTTTTTCAGTTGTATTGAAACAACATGCATTATTTTATAGAATTACGCTGTTATGCTAACGACTCATAATGAAGAAGACTTTAATAATGAAGAACATAGTCTAACAAAAAGAAACTTTTGAAATCTGAATTATAGTTTTCAACAGTGAACAAACATGCAAAATATACACATACACACAGACATACATACACTCATGATATTTTGGCACCTGTGTTTAGAAGCTAGATACTAAAAAATAAAAAAACTGTGCAATTCGGATAATATTACGTACATACAGATCGAATTGAAAACCTGCTTTTTCTTATTTTCAAGTCGGTTAAAAATATAGCAATGTCATGATCATGAAATATGCAAGTAACTTGTGTCATAAAACTACGATACTTCTCATAATCTTATTCGCGTATGTTCTCAATGGTCACTTATTTACGGCGATTATGCACCTTATATACTATCCATCCTAAAATCAAAGGGGGAAATAATTATATTAGACCTTAATAAGACCTATTACCTTGTACGGATCAGACAGTTTGCACGTAACTGAGATGTGTATGCCAAGATGTGTGCAGTAACAAGAATGTACAAGTTGAAGAATAAGTATATTAGAGGCAATCTGAAATAGCACCAGCGGCGGAAAAATTGAGAGGTAAACGAGTAGCATGGTATGGGCATGTAATGAGAAAAGATGATAATCGTGTGAGAAGACGATGAACATGAATGTGGACGGGGATAGAGGGAGAGGAAGACCGAAGGAAAGATGGATAGATTGTGTGAGAGATGATATGGAGAAGAAAGGAGTTAGTGCTGCGATGACGGCTGATGGGAAAATATAGAAGAGAAAAACATATTACGCCGACGCCAACTAAAATTGGGAACAGTGCTAGCAAAGGATTATGCACATACATACTATATAACCCTAATATTTGGTTACACAGCAACATCTGGCAATATGGATCTAGTAGTGCCTCAAAATAGTGATAGGTTGCCAGTCTGCCGCCTGGATAAACGCAGCATCAAACTTAAAAAGTAACGAAAATCCTTCATGAACAGTCCAACAATTGAAAATGAACAATGTCTAAAACATTTATTTTATTTTTATTTCATAATTTTAGGAAGATTTACAGGGTCTATAATCAGTATTATTAAGTAAAAATAAATAAAAAGTGCTACACTAATTACTAATCTAAGAAAAAAAGGTCTAATTGCAGCAACTACAAAAAAAAACAAAGTTAACTCAAGTAACATTATAGATTGATATAAAAGTTCGAGAATCTAAATCAAGTCAATAATTAAAGTATGATTCAGTCATAGTCGCTTTACTGATGCAATGCTGGTGAAAAACAGGTTAATATCAATTGATGGTTTGGAAAAACTATAAAAACTCAGAACTAAAGAAATATTTTGCTGTACTTGGTATTCGCAGAGGTTACATTTAAAACGGAGCGCGATCGCAACCTAAATAGATTAGTCTTAAGACATATTTTAGATAACAACTCAGGGCTGTCTACCATTACCTTTTTTAATCGGTAAATATACGATACCCCATTAGTCTGAGAAAAGACATAACGAGAACTTTCATTGAAAAACAGCATGTGACACCCGCGATGGAAAACGGCCCGAATCCTATGACGATGGCAACGCTAGGATAAGAATTCTTGGTGCTGATTCTGGGAGAAATAATGTCTTGTTTGTGTCTTGTAAATGTTATTATTCAACTACCTTTCTATCACAAACTAATTACTTTACCTGCGAAATAGGAAATTCTATCTTAATTCTACAATTGACTAAAATGGCAGCCCACAGGCGCGAATAATAATAAAAAGAAAAGATTTAAGATATGAAGGCAAATTATATGATTTTTCACCCAAAAATTTTCACAAGTAAGAAACCTACTTTTGAAACTATAGCAGCTATTTTGTTCATCAAACTTTACTATTTTAGTATTAATAATGGTTGATATGATGTCATTTTAATAGTAGGCATCCAAATGTTACTTTTTTGTTCTCATTCTTACACCGATTCTTCGGATTTTCTTTTACTGCAGGTTGTCTGAAAAAGATCACTGCTTAGCAATAAGGCCACGTTTTGTACTGTCCAGTGTTAATGTTTGTTGTGTATTTATAGCGATATAAAGCATATTTGTATTCTATACTTCAAATAACAGGAAATGAATCTGCTTGTGATCACAAACTTTGATTTTTTATGTAGAAATAAATCACAATAAACCAAAGCGAAAATATTTTAACATTAGATGTATTAATATGTTACCGACAGCATAATATGTACAGTTCTGTGCTATTAAACAAACACAGGCATCTCATTCTCGTCACAATCTAACGACACCCAATTAAAAATCCTATGGCAATACAGAATTAGGTCAATGATACCGAAATTATGGCCATAAACCCTGTTTAGAGTCCACGTCAGCTGCCTTTGGAATAATAGATGCGGTTTGGTTTATTGAGCCTCATATAACTGGGTCGTGAACGCTCTCCCGTTAGTTGATTTTGAAACACTAAGCGGTAGAGTCACTAATTTTGAAATTTTATTAAAAACTCTTTGGAAAAACTTAATTTAATTTTAAACAGTTGAAAAATAATGAGATAGGCATTATAGTAGTGATATTTCAATAGTTTGCGGTAATTGTCGCCACTAAGATGGTTCCTATCAGTCTAATGTAGATAGTAGTGAACGAAGTTAAACAACACAGTGTTAAAGTTACCGTAAAGAACTGGGAAGGGCATGGACTGTACATAGCAGGTGAGCTCAGAGTAAAATAACTTAAAATACCATTTATTTTTTATTGTATAAAAAATACCCTACCGATTTTCTGTACAGTAATCGCAACGCTCCTCGAATCCGAACACGGGGTAAATTCTTGCTACACATTTGTGGAATAAGTAGATATGGCCAGTAGAGATTAATTAGAGACAGTCTGTACATTGATCACTTCCTTTACACGTAAGCTAAACAATCACTATATTTTATGTACCTGTATAGCTGTTAATGTATATGTAGGTATGTATGTATATTATGACAATCAAATAGAATTGTATATGTACGGATATATATTGTTATGTATTAAGTATACATTATGACACACAGCAGCTGCGTGCTATGATATTTTTATTTATACGTTATGTATTTCGATTTTACATAATCGTTAGTACACATTATACCCGTATTTTAAGTTTAATTATCATAGGGTTGGCTGAAAGAAATCTCACTGTCCTGTTGGCCAGTTTGTAACAGTTATCTACTGTTGGATGTACCCAATAATAAGTTCTAAGGTCTACTTACATTTGTCTGAGAGGTCGCTCTTTCTGTGTTCTGTGGGTCGCCCAAACCACTATGTTCAAGTATGTTCAAATTAAAGTGAGATAAATTAAAAAAAAGTCATTTCTTATGTAAATGGATGTTACCTACTTCAATTTTAAACACGTCAGGTAGCCCAACATAGCGTCGTTGTAAAAGTTTTTACCCACTTCACTGTCATTTAAATTACTGTTTGAATTTCTTGTTAAAAATCTTGAAAAATCACGTAAAATGTGTAGATAATAACATAATAAAAAATAAAAGTTAATAACAACTAACCGTTTCCGAACTAATAATTTACTTGTACAGGTAAATTATTGGTTCGGAAACTATTCGAGAACTATTTCGTTTATCCCAGATAATTTATGTTAGCCGGATAAATCTATTTCCGTTTACTAGTTCGTATTACTTACTTATATTTATTTCGTTGGCCTGTGGCGACGGTTTACAAATTAAATTTTAGATTTTAATTACATAAGTTGATAGAAACGTTATACCCCAATTATTTATATTTTTAGAAAATATAGACTTAGGAATGTCCTTCATTTTTAAATCCTATTTAAGTTCGTATATTTAGTGAGTAATAGTATTAAGACCAATAAGGAGGTGTTTCTTGATTTATCGTGTAGGTGATTAAATGCAAACATGCACACTTCCAGTTCAATAGGGGTTTTCCTTGACATTTTACTATTTCTGACCACGTTCTCATGTGACCTAAATACTTAACCAATGTTTGAAGGATGTGATTGTAAGTACACAAGTGCTTACTTGGATAACTGAAAGTTGGCAATTTCATTTAACAAGTTAACATTTTTCTAAATGTACCTAAAGCAATAATAGATTTTACATAATTCCTTGCAAAATGTTCTCTTAGATTTGCGCGAGCACTACACATTATAAATAAAACAACTTTTACGTATTTAACTCGCGTGTAATTAGATTTTACATGATGATATTATTGCCCGACGTTTGCAACACTTTTCAGCGTTCGTGGTCACGGGATGGCTAAAGATGTAGGTTGTCAAACTTTATGAAATAGTTAAATCTACCGTCACTTTAATTATTAATTTGGAGTGTTCCGTTTCACGCAAACGGAGCTCACGGTGTCATTAGGTCTTGCTGTGTGGTGGTTTGCCTGAGTTTTAATAATTTTAATTACTGGATCCCAAGCAGGTGGTACGGCCCAACCATCTTCTCTATTGAAATTTGGGTGTTTCTTTATTTCAATAGCCTCGCGCAACATCCTTGGGATGTATCGACGTTCCTTGGCGAGAATGTGTGGTTTATCGAACCTTATATAATGATTGGGCCCTTCTTGCGTATGTTCACACACTGCAGACTTCGTTTCGCGCCTATGTTTTATGTCAGCTATATGCTCCTTCACCCGGGTGCCTATGCTTCTCTTTGTTTGACCTATATACGAGTGCCCGCAGTCGCAGTCCAACTTGTATATACCTGCATCTTGAAAGGGTATATTACACTTGACGGGTCGTAGAAATTGGTTAATCTACCAATTTAAATACCCTTTTTTAAATTGGTAGATTAACTAAACCAATTTAAATACCCAATTTAAATACCCTTTACAATAGACTTTATATTAAAATTAGGTAATCGTATACAATCTAAAATATTGTTTTGTATTTTCACGTACCTATGTACATATAAGTAAAAACTGCCACGGTTCATTACTGGAAATTAACCAAGTGCAACTAGCAACAAATTAAGTACTTATTGTAGTAGGATTACTTTGTAACAGTAACAAAACTTAATCTGTGGTACACGGTATAGCACTCAAGTGGTTAAGTGTAAAATTTCACTTGTCTTACCAAGAGAAACGAAACGGCATTTGTGTTTAACATTTTAGACAATTCCTTACAAAGAAAGTAATTATTGTATAATATAATTGAACAAACGTATATGGATAATTAGTGTGAAAAATAAATTACTTATGCCATATTTTCTTAGATTTGCGCAAGCACTACACATTGTAAATAAAACAACTTTTACGGATTTAACTCGCGTGTAATTAGATTTTACGTTTTGTTTTTATTGACCGACTTTACGTAACACTTTTCAGCGTTGACGCTGAAAAACGCAAAAAATATCTAAATACACGCGAGTTAAAAAAAATATTTACAATAATGCCATATTTTTTTGTTGTGTATTTCACAAAGATTTGTAACAAAATAAAAGAATATGAATATTTCCATGTTTTATAAAATGTTACAATATTTCTTGTAATTTAAGAAAGTTACATTTACTTGTTCAGCGTTTTTTTAACACATTTTTTGTACTTGTCAAGTTTATTTTAAATACCCTATCTTTTAATTTTGATTTAGTCTTATTATAATCACAACAGGTCTATCTAGAATTTTGCTGAATTAACATTCTTTTAATGAAATGATAATCTAAAGTAAAGAAACAAACGTTTTAAGTTATAATTGCACTTTTAAGTATTTTTCAGATCATAAATATTCAAGAAACACTTAAACTTAAAGATACATATCAGGATAACTATTTTTTTTCAAAATTAAAAACGAACCACTCATAAATTCACCAAAAAGTATGAGTTTCAACCTTTTTCGGAATACAAATAATATTTTATCAGTCGATCCACCGGGGTCGGGTTCGGACTATCTCATATTTTTAATCTGAGGGGTATTTTTAAGTCGATAAATTTGGATGTCAAGGCACATGTGTAGGTATAAGATAAGACGAGGTCTTACCCCGCCTCTCCGCGGTCGTAAAATATTATCTTGGCCCAGACATTTATGGGCAACTTGAGATAGGCACGGAGGTTTACATACATACGTATATGTAGCATAGTCCCTCAGTGTGGGTATTTGTGGGAGTAGATAATCGGGTTATTTATTGAAGGAAGTTAGCAAATGAGAAATTTTAGTTTGTTATTTAATGTGCCTGCGGGTTTTTAGATTCGTATGAATTCTTTTTAAGAACGGAAACAACTAGTGAATATGCTTATATCGAGGTGAACATAATACTTTCTTAAGTAACAAATTCGTACATAAATTCTATTCATCGTAAATCATTCTTTAAAAAAATGAACGGTCGCTCAGATGAAGTGTACTCTGATAGAAGATGCCATATATGACAATGTAAATGGGTGATTAATATGAGGGTTTTTCAAAAAAGATAAGCATATAACTTATTACCTATATTAGTGACAATTAAATTTTTATTTACACTTTACCAAGTAATATTTAAAAGATATAATATAGGAAATAAATTATAAGTACACTAATTTATAGTATTTTTAATTTAATGATACTTACTATTTCTGTTTAAAATTATAACAAATCAAAGTTTTTCTAAATTTTTTCTATTACAAATTATTAAGAAAATGCAGCAATGTGATTGCGATTTATCCTAAACGTGGGTATTTATATGTAAAGTGATATTTTAACCAAATTTATTCTCAATTAATATCGTTTTATTAGGGGTTTAAGTATGAAATTGCCGTTTTGTATGGAGAATTTAACGAAAATTCATTTTTCATACAAATATATTTGCGATTTTTTAAGGAACCACAAATCTCAATTTTGTGTAATGTTGTGGATATATTTAAACAACATTAAGCTATAGGATACTTAGAGAAAAATTTGAGAATTGATACCTGTAAAAAAATATTAATTTTTTATAACGGAGACTGACACCTCTTAGGACGAGCTGTTTTTGAAGATGTATTTCTAATGAAAAAAATTAAAATAAGAATTAAATTTTATACAAAAATATAAGTCCTTGTAATGAAGTTTAAAATAAAAAAGAATAATGGATATAGCTATTGTATTAAAGGAATTATACAATAATGAATAATGAGGAAAAAAGCGGCAATTTCATACTTTAACCCCTATTATTTACGAGTTTAACTTTTGCATAGTAAGTAGTACTGCCGTTGCCATTATATCAATCCGAAAGCTCGGATTTAAATTGGATTAAATCATAAATAAAATTGCATTCAACGTCTTAACAAACAGTTGACAATCTATTTGATATATAGTCACAAAGTTATTCTTGCTTGACAGTTTTCGACGTTGCACCGTAGTAGCTTTTCCAACGTCCACTATAACATTACACAAAGAGTATCTGCGGGTGCATTCATCTATCGGCCATCATTATAACCATAAAACGTCACTAATGTCCCGTAATACATTGCTTGCTCTATATCTTTATTAACAATTCTCGCGCCATAGATTCTTCGGAGCCATTCAAAAGGTTTATGTTAAAGTTACGATGCCCTTACAACATTGCTTTTATCCCCAACTATTTTTCTGAAAACACTGTTTTCTTTATGCGATTTAATACGCCATATTTTGTTAAGTGACTTCGTAGTTACAATGTTGCGAATAATGAAGGGGATAAAAAACGTAAGTGCGAACATAATTCTCGCTTTGAGATATAAATCAATACTTCTTTTAGACGCAAAAAGTTTGAGTTTTCATATGCGCTCGCGAGTTTGAATATGAATAAGAAGATTATGTTACATTGTGTGCAAAGGTCGGGCTAAAGAAGTTCTGAGTAATCGGTGCGTTATGTATTTTTGGTGTAGGTATACAAAAAGAATGGATAATGGAGCGGCGAGGGGCGGGGTGGAACGAAGATTTATCTTTTCCAATATGGCGCTGTGGGAATGTGCGCTCGGCTCGTTTTCAAGTGGCGTTTTTATTTTAGACAAGTTCTAATTTGGACTTGGGTAAAATTAAAAATAACACAAATTTAAACTGAAGGAAACATTCTGCGGTTGATATTCACTTGACGAAAATGTGCTTCTCAGATTGTATTTACTAAGATAATAACGTAAATTAACATTATGACCTATCAGTCAGTAAATATTTCAAAATCTATTAATAACAAACAATTGGAAACAAAATATATTATAGACGAATGGCTAGTAGGTAATAAATTGGACCACAAGTTAACCTAATTGATTTTGATTTCTGATTTCACTTCCAGAAAACATGAATAGGCAATTATTCGTTAGTTAGTTAGTCGCCTAAATCATATTTCGAGTGTTTCATTTGTCATTTTTAATCGCTTAACTTATTTCGCTTTACTTACCGCCTTATTGGTTACCTACTACAGATACACTCTTTTACCTACCCATGCTAATATAGTCATATAAATACTATGGTGATATTAAAAATTCAAAATTGTAAAAATATTTTTTTAATTTTCCATGCATTTTGTTTTTTTGATCGAACTATTTATGTATGGAGCATTCAAATTTTTTTTTACAATTTAAAGTTTTTGATATCACCATAGTATTTATATGACTATGTTAGCATGGGTAGGTGCCGGCTTCATACCCCATGTACCAAACACCTTGTAATAAAACCAAATCAGAACATTTATCCAAACTTACAAACTACGTACTGACTACGAATACGTAGCACAACTGTATGTTCCCACTCGACTCCCGTCTAAGAATTCAAAAAAAGAATCGGAACGACCTCAAACGCGAAATGGTCGTGTCGCGACCGTTATGCGGATTGCCGCCATAAACTCATTAAGCCACATAACCGGGCATCGAGCTTTCCAATCATGAAATTAAAATTACGTCCCCTTTACTGCCAGCCGTTACGACCTGCGAAAAAAGGGGGCATAAATAAAAAAGGGGGTATAAATAACACACCTTTGGCTGCACGCGATGCCCGTGAATGTCGTAAATAACCCGCTTATGGCCGCGATCGATGCCATTCATTAGGGGAAAATGTTGTCCAGTTTTGGTTGGCACGGACGTAATTGTAAATCAACTTCGTGTTTGGACCTTATTCGAAGCATTAGCGCGCCGGGAATCTCGGAATTTTGGTCGTAAAATATGATTTTTAATATTTAAACGTACTTATAATAGGAAAATCCTTGCTTCTATGGCGAGTAACTTCTTCTTGTGTGGTTGACATTGGTGCTACATTTGCAACTCTTGAAGACACGGAAAATGAATTGCATTTGTAATGATTTATTTATAACTAAAGTAATAATAATTACTTTCTTATGAAATGGCCTGCTAATAAAAATTGGTAATAAGACCGCCTATTATACTCTCCTTAGTGTAGGCATTAAGGCATATTTACACAGAGTAGGTAAAAATTCACTAGCAGGCATCAGTGCTGGCGCCGAGAACTGACCACATTGTTTACATGGCGTAAATCAGTAGGAATATTGAAGTCAGCCCTGACGCGACATCGTTTTTCTTAATTTATAGTAAGTCAGTACTGAGTCAACTCTGGGTTTCCTCGAATTTGGAGTCAATTACTTACCCTGTATGAATCTGGCTTTATCTATTATATTATAGATTCCCTCGTCACGAACTCCGAAATGAACAATCCGTTTTTAACTTTTTTTGTTTATAAATGTGTGTTTTGTTCCAACTTGAAAGATAGGATAGTTTTTAGCTTGATAAGTAGGTAGTCCTCATGCTTTTTACTGCAAATTCAATGTTATAGGACAATAGTATGAAGATACCACAGCAACGCATGGCCGGGACAGCTAGTGTATTATATATGTTGTCTGTTTATGTTATAAAACGTTTGTTTTTGCTAGCAAACGACTCAATTCTAGCTCATAGTAAGTAGATATAGAGTTCAAAAGGAAAGATATCTACTAGTGCAACATAGAATATAAGGGCCGTATACTAGCTTCCCACGCCTTGCCCCAAGCACGAATATTTGAAGGATCCACGTAAAGTCGGTGCCAGACACAGATATATGTCAGACATGTGTTTAAATAGGTACCTACTACAAAGTCACGAAGTGTGGCACGGGTATTTGAGTATTTGTGCAAAGTTTGAACACACATTTGAAGTCAAAAAGACATACAAATGTTTCAAATGTGACAGAAATTCAAATGTGTGATCAAACATTGCTCAAACTTTGATTGCCATGTCTGGCGCTGGCTTAATCGTATCTAGACACTTTCTTAAACTAATCAATATAAATTATTCGTACTTCGGTCACTGATTATTATCATTATTCGCCTGATCTGATCACAATTTTATTTGCGGTCGGCATAATAACTTTTCTTCTTCCACACCTCTCGATTAGCCGTCATCTTATCGTCTTGTCGAACTCAATATTATTAAGATGTAACGTCGGCAACGCAGAAAACAGATGAAAATTTATAAAAAGCTGTTGATTTTTATTAAGTTTACATTAGTTTAATCCACTTTGTCAGGTAAAAAGTCAATTTAGTTTCTTATTGAAATAACAATACAATTATTTATTTTTAAACAAATATCTATACTAGAAAAATGCACTGAAAAAATCGACTTGCCTCAGGTGGGACTCGATCCCGCATCTTCCACAATCCGGGCGGACGCGTTGACCATTATGCCACCGAGACACTGCTTTTCGCTGTCGAAATTTGTCATTGCTTGGTGCTTATGTTTTTATGGTAAACATTGTTTCATCAAATCTTTGAAATTTGCACTTCTAAGATCCGAACGAAATATTTTTGCAAATATTTGACGCTCAGTTAAGATGAAACTACCTTACATTATGGAATAATTTTATTTTTGCTTTTACACACGCGTAAATATTAAAACTAGAAAAATGCACCGAAAAAAATCGACTTGCCTCCGCCCGGATTGTGGAAGATGCGGGTTTGAGTCCCGCCTGAGGCAAGTCGATTTTTTTCAGTGCATTTTTCTAGTATTAATATTCACGCGTTTGTAAACGCAAAAATAAAATTATTCCATAAATATCTATAGTTATACATAATAGATAATTCATATATTTGTAGGTAGGTACACATATACAAATACTTCTTATGTCCTACTTCTGATGTGCATTTTCTTTTGGTATGAAGTTCAATTTTTCGTAATTATTGTCGCGAAATTTTGTAAATACTATAATATGACTGCCTTCAAAGATAACTTTTGTTTGTACCATTGACTGTCTTAATTTAATATGTACAACAATATAATAAAATACCATTCCTTATCTTGTCCTATCTTGTTCACAAAGTCCTTGGGATCGTTGGGAATGTTTTCCAGTTTCATAATTCAAAATCAGTCACGATGACTCTGTCTCGCAATCTGTCTATCTGAAATATAGCAATATTATTGGTCCATAATACATTATATACCTTACTTACGACGTTGAAAAGCGTGATGCGTTGCTAACAACCTTCCCGGGCGGATCGATGGAGCTCGCCTTCTTCTATTAGCGTTTGTGAAGCTCTGTTTCCTGTCGGATTAGCTTTTTGTTTAACTTTCAAGGGAGATTTTTTGCTCTCGAGAAAAGGAAATTAAAATTTAATGTCTTGTTTCGAAAGGCCATATATTCAACTCTGAAATCAATAAATAAAGATTAGACATATGTTCTGAAAAAGAAAATTTTCTGTAAAAGGTATTTCGTAAATGTTTAGATTATTGTTAGAAAAATAAAAGCCTGTAGATAATATTACGTGTCTCCGTGTGGTATCAAAATAAAACAGAAATACTTATGACGATACTACCGAAAAATTGTCTTTCAGGAACACTACTTTCCATAAAAAATCTACATAGAGCAGACTCTTTTATATAGTAACAGGTAAAACATAAGATTATTTATTTATCCAAGGGTAAAACCACTGGTAAACCTTGTTAAGTTCCATTATCTAAAATTAACTGAACGGTCCAGTTCCTCTATGGCCTTGACACTTCATTGCAAAAGAACGTTAAAATGAATTTAAATGTGCTTTATGATACAGTCTACTGGACAAATTTTGGCCAACAACACCGGCCAGGTTCCCCGCTAACGTCTTTGATGTCGATACCTACGTCCAGCCAGGTCATCGCCCGTCCCTTCAAAATTGCAATTGTTCCAATTAAAGTAGAACTGTCGAAAGTGAACAACGTGTATTCGGCGTCGTTTCCCGAGCAGATTTACATATTTATTGGGGCACATTTTACGACGGCCCCAGAAAAAAGCTGCGCTCGTTTAATGGACAAAAAGGGTGGCTTGTATATTTATTCTGTCGCATCCTTTTTTACGTGCAAAAGGACTTGGCTCTGTTTTTTCCGCACCGTCACGGCACATTTGGTGACGCACTTTGCATAAAAATATTGGGTCGTAAAATTCAGTCTATGCTGTTCCACGGAATCGGGCCGCATGTGTCTTGAAATATTGGAATACTGAAATAGAGGTTTACGAAGACAGATACGACGTGGCGATTGAGAGCCGAATGAGCTACGCCGTATTGGCTATGAATATTTTATTTGACACCTGCCGTGTGTCGGGAACAGGTATTTGATATAGGCTATCATATTAATTTGCCTTGAAATGAACATAGGTACCAATCACGAAGTAACTATAATTGAAATGTAAATAAATTATACCAAATTAAATAGAAAAATCCTCGCCCGGATATCAAAAGGTCCCAGGTTCGAGTACCGTCTCAGTACTTCATCATGATCATAGGTTTTTTCTGGCTTTTTCATTTTCTATTTAATTTCGTTTAGTTACCAAATCGTGATAAACTACCATAACTGAAATCGACTTGCCTCCGGTAGCTAATCATTGATAAGAAATGCTCCTGATAAAAATATTTTTATCCAGTCTGATAATTACAATTTAGTATAGAGGTACCTATACATCGTGTTTCTGGGGATATACATTAACTTTGAATAATACTTCTATAGCTCTTGTTAAACATATCGTATCAAGGAAGTAGTAGTTTAAATAGCATAGTTTATAAGTTATTGGTAATTTAACTTTAACCAATTTAATTGTGTTGTGCAGTGAGAAAGTGTCTTTATCTGTGAGATGTTGCCACTTTGTGCAACCAAAACTATTCAAACTGAATAACGTCAACGTTGTAAACGTCAAGAATAGTTTCGAAAAGTTTATGTGAACATGTGGACCAAAGTTTCAAATGCGACGTTGCCAGCTCAGGTAAAGAATAATTCTAATTAGGTACATTTGGTACATTACATCTAAGCATTTAGTTTGTATGAAAATAAAAAATGTTAAAGAAATTGGAATTCACAAAAGTGTCCATAGAAAAAAATTATCAAATAATAGTCTGAATAACATGCCGAAGTTAATGTATAACCTCAGGAACACGGTATATAATCTTTCCGTTGGCAAGATCACGTCATGCCACTTACCTGCACAAAACGTGTAGGTAGGTATCAAAGCTACCCAGGCATAAATTTTAAATGAAAACCAGTTTGAGAGGAAACAGTATATCCGTAGCTCCCAAGACACGTTACCCGCGGTCCCTTAGTTAAAAATAAATTAATTTTGTGCCTTCATAAATTAAGCATGCTCTCCACAACACCCAATGAAGTTTTGTCTTATTTCACGTTAGCGTATTGTCTTTCGGTCTCGATATTAAAAATTATTTAGTATCATTTTACAGCTCCAAAGAAAATATCGACTTTCATCAGTAATTTACGGTTAACACCCAGTTTGACATAAGCTTAAGTTTTATTATATTCGTTTATGGGTGGGCCGGCACTTGCATGACTTTGTTTGAAATTATTGGCTCGTTCTCATTATGGTCGTTAAAGGTTTTAAATTATATGCAAAATTAATTTTAGGACCCCTTAACTTGCTTTCAATCTTAATAAGTATTGCACTTTAATTTTTTATTGAGTTTTAGGTACTTGCCTTGTGTTTGTTACATAAATCATTTTTCTTACCTGTACACATTTCATTGGAATCTAAACTTTAGTTAATTGACAATCAACAATGAATATATCAAAATTCATAAAGAAACTTTACCAAAAATTTCAATTATTTAAACACGCCTTACTCCATATACCTAGCACTATATGACTATAAAGTATTATGAAGCACAGACGATGTAATATCCTATACGAATGTAGTTTTGATTTTGGTATTTCTGTTGTAATGTGCTTATTCTTTCATAAAGTACTGCAAAACAACAAAAGGAAAAGATAAATATCAACCAGATACTTCTCCTGTATAAAAATATAATTTATTGATTCTATAGGCGTATACACTCTGTTTTCTTAATTTAATTAAATATTTACAATACTGCATAAAACTTTGCGACTGCAATCTGTACTATACTCATAAGGATACTATGAAACGTAATGATACTAGTATGGGGGGTCGCTTTGAGTAGACCTGGGTGGTGGTCGCTCGCTCCTGACACGCCTCTGCTTAAGAGTTAGCAGATAGATGCGACGGAAGCTAACACCTGGTGCCTACACGTTACATCCGGACCCATTGAGACCTTCCCTCAATAAAGCCCGATGTTCTGTATGCGCCCTTAGGTAAGGGGACATGCGCTAAGTTCCATCCAAGTCGCCCTTGGACCTACTGTGGGGAACTAGGGAAAAGGCTCTTTTCAGGGCCAGCGGAGCCTTGTGCTCAATGAGGGCTGGTGTCCAAGACTAGCGGTCCGCTGTCCGGTAATTATCCTGGGCATCACGATGCATCGCTTGGGCCTGAAAGGACGGTATAGATGGCTTCCCGGCGAAATCGAAAGCTCCGTGATCCTGAGTCGCTGCGGTAGTGTGCCTTGGCAGTATGCCCTATGCCAGAAGAGAATGTTTAGCGGGTAGTGGGAAGAACACCTTTGCCTCTGAGTAACACATACCCCTGCAATCCCTGTAATTTAGATATCTTAGGTAAATTAGATTTCTCGAAAATCCCTAACATTGCAGATACATACGTAGTAGGTTACTTTTCATCTTTCGCGCTTGTGATTGCAAGGCAAATTACAGGGTAATCTAATCGTGTAAACTCCCGTTTTTACGCACGTTAATTGTACTAGGTATTCATGACTCCTAACTTTGGTATGCAGCCTCGAATATTCTGATAAGTGATACTATGTTTAAGATATGAAGCCGATGTCCTTAACCGTTAATCCGAAACATTTACAGGGCCATCGAGGCGGCTCTCGGGGAATGCACCCAGTAAATCATCGGTAGAGCACTAAAGCACTTCTTTAGTGCTTTGACTACGGTGACCATACGGAACTGAACAACGTGGACGTAAGTGGTATTTAAAACTTTTAAGAGATCAAATAATATTAAAAGTAATTAATTAATAATATTTTTATTCTCACCGCCTAATTTAGGCGAGAATTTGTAGAGCATCTAATTTTAATTAATTAATTAATTTAAATTAGATGCTCTACAAATTCTTTTCTTACTTGAAGAAAGTTAAAAGATAATGAAAAAAAAAGATAACGAAATACATTAAAGTTAAGCACAGCCGCAAAGGACATTGGTCAAATCGCTGAGTTACGTATTCACTTGCCTTTATCGGAAGGGGAAGTGGCAGAAATGTATGCCCACAGGGCATACATTTGTCGCAAGTTAAACGCCGGCTTAGTCTATCTCCTTGTATTATTATATTTGTGGTATCGCCTCTTTTTACTATGAACAAGCTAAAAGTGAAAAACATTATAACCCGACTACAGATAAAAAAGGATGGGATGAAATTGGCTAAAATCGGGGTTTACAAGGTAAAATCAACTGCACTCGATTTTGAATATGAATCGACAATCAAACTTAATATTGCCATGACAGTCGTAATTCTATTTCTGGCCATTTCACATTGCTTAGTAACCACAACAAGATTTTGTGCACAAACTTTAAAGGAATTTAATAAAAATCGATTACAAGGAAAAATCTCAAACTCCTCCTCTTCTTAAAGTCGGTTAAAATGTAGCCTATGTTGCTCAAATTATCAAAATCGGATGAATAGTTTAGGCGCTAGGGTGGAACATACGTAAGTACAAACATATATATTTCCGAGCTGACCTAAATTGGTAAAAACGGTACTTATTTTTTTAATTAATTGTTGTTGTAAGTAATTTTTTTTCTTAAAGCAAAATCAAATGTAGATTACACCACAGATAATATAATACTATATTACACTAAAATAAAAAATGTGACAAACCTAGGTAACCTAACCTAACCTGGGCCCCGATCGCGGTAAATCATTTCAAGTCGAACGCAGATGAAACACAGCGTAACACAAACGCTGTCAAAGTTACGTTTCTGTTAGGCCCTGTCCGCACAGCCATAAATAACACAAAAATAAACGCGATATTCGCGTTCAATTTGCATCAAACCACAGACACCTTATATTTGATGTCATACATACATGTTAAATTTTCGGTCACCCATCCGAGTACCTACCGCGTACTTGGTTGCTTAACTTTCGTGATCGACGAATAAAAAGTTGATTTTTCGGTCAATCATCCGAGTACCGACCGCGTACTTGGTTGCTTAACTTTCGTGATCGACGAATCAAAAGTTGATAGAAACCTTATATTTTGATGTCATACATGCATGTTAAATTTTCGGTCACCCATCCGAGTACCGACCGCGTACTTGGTTGCTTAACTTTCGTGATCGACGAATCAAAAGTTAATAGAAACCTTATATTTTGATGTCATACATGCATGTTAAATTTTCGGTCACCCATCCGAGTACCGACCGCGCACTTAGTTGCTTAACTTTCGTGATCGACGACTCGATTAGCTTGTGCTTGGTTATTAATAAATAATGCAGTAAAAATCCACCAAAATACAAATATGCAAAATTCCACTATTAACTCATGCATGAGCCAAGTCCTTAGCCTATATCTTATAATGAACATTCTCTGATTTTCAAAATAAAATTTTAAGTAAAGCACTAAAAATCCTATAACATTCGTATAACGTTTGAGAAAAAGTAGCGTCATTTGAAATGTAACAGAAACGTAACTTTGACAGCGTTTGTGTTTCATCTGCGTTCGACATGCGTTCGCTCCTACGTCATTGGTTCGCAGCAGGCTAAGGTTCGCAGCATCTGTCAAATCAACGTCGCGATACGAAAACATCGAAAAGTTGCATGCCTCTCATTGGTCTGAGATGCATGCTGTGTTCCATTTGCGCTTCATCTTGAAATGATTTACCGCGATCGGGGCCCTGACTCTAGAGACAAAAGTGACATTTTCCTCAACTTCAAAGACGTCAAATCACTGTATGTTCTTACGCTGTGGAGATAGTATACTGCTCAGAGTATACAGCTTAGTAAAAAACTTTAGAAAAATCATCTGTTATTTTTTTCACAAATAAAAATTGTTTAGATGTTCAGTTTTCAATATTTTATAAATATTTTAGTCTATTCTACGTTTGATTTTTCTTTAAGAAAAAACATAGCCATGAAAAAAATATATTAATAAATAAGATAAAAGTTTGTTTGTTCTCCCAAAGAATTTAAAACTTCAAAATTAATGTTTATAAGTGTGGTAAAAATGTGAAACTTCGCAACAAATAACTTTTATCTTACTTAATATCAATAAGAACTAACCACAGATATCGGTATTCTGTTACTCTGTGGTACTGACCAACATTTGCAAATAAAGAATTTGAATCTGTCTTAAAATCAGATCGTTTACATTTTGGTATTATGTTCCATTCTTCACTAGTAGTTCCGTTTAAAAAACCCAAACATGGAGCTCCTAGCGCCACATGAGTACTGCCATAAGCGGGGATATTGTCCGTCGTAAACTTGTAATTTTGTAGCTAAGTCCACAGGCCTATCTTAACACTGTTTCTAAAATGCTTTTAAAGTGCTCGGGCGTCCCCTGTATGGTGCATTAGCTCTCACAAGCAACGGTAGGGTTCGATATATGGCCCTATTTTGTAAACTATCTGTCATAAATGTGTCCGTAAATGACCATACGATTTACTGTTCTTGGGGTCCTTGACCAAATTCTTGGTTACCGCAAATTAATGATATAACATCGGTGCTATAGAGGTTGTAAAATTAATGATTTATCTCAATAAAAATATTAACGATGAAATAATTACAAATTAAACCAAATTAAACTTAATTTTCAGAATCAAACTGAAAAGTTAAATAAATAAAACTAATCAATAATTAAAATCTTAGATCAGCAATCTATTAAAAATACTATTCACAAAAACAAAGATAAACCGTTACTTAGATACTTTTAACAATGTCTTTTATTTAATTACAGCCAGAGATAAATGAATACCTACGTAAGTAAGCAGACTTCAAAAATGTTAATTAACAAAAAGCGCTTACGAACAGTGCCCGTTAATCAGGGGATTAGATACCGCCCGCCATTATTTACGAGCACGTCGAAAACGTACGGAATTTAATTTCATTAGAGGATTTTAGTGGAACCATGTTGTCGCCCGCTGCGCCCAGGCACGCGGACCGGCGTATTTCATTCAGCTGTCACGCGCCGACCAATAGCAGACGCGATCTGCCTGCGTTCCAACTTTTAAAATGGTGGAGATAATATCGCACACCTAGATAAAGACTAGCTCAACTCTAAATATCACTTTTTTCAGGAATCGAAAAAAACGTTTTACTTCATTTCATTTTAGTATATTATAAACATTCTTATAGGTTCTTGTATATAATTTTACGTAGATATTTATTGTGCTAAATGGTCTTCCATGAAATAACAGTAACACTTTATAATTTAAATTTTTTGAGTTAGGTTGGTATTCATGACAAAATCATTGTTTAATATTTTTACTAAATCGAATTATGCTCATATTACTGACTTTTTTTTAATTAGTCCACTATTAATCTGTATTTATTTATCAAGCCAAAAACAAAATTAACCATAAATACTAGTGTATCTTTATTATATTTCATTTATTTTCTGTACGAATATCATAATAATACAAAAAAAATATTAAAAAGAAATTACTTTTAATTGCTAGAAAAATGCACTGAAAAAATTGACTTTCCTCAGGCGGGACGATTTTTTTTCAGTGTATTTTTCTAGTATTAATATTTCTGCGTTTGTAAACGCAAAAATAAAATTATTCCATTCTTTTAATTAGGTCACAAAGAAATAAAGAAAACTAGAAACATTTTTTTTTAAATCTCTACAAAGATCCTATAAACCTACAAATAGGTTTTAAAAACATAAACATACATTTAACATTAATTGTATCAAAATAGATTTTTTTTTATATAATTACCAACAGCTAGACCGTCAGCTTGTTTGTCATCTAGTTGTAAAAAAAAGAAAGTATGTAAGACGGTGAGAATCTTATCTTGGAGACATCGCTACCCTCGCTGTTAACTGGTAAAATAAAGTATTCGGGTTTCACCTGAAATCAGGCTGACTTAGGTTGTGGTGATTTCAGTTTTCTCCTAACTCCCCATTGTGATTCGCTAAGATCTCTTCAAATAATTTAGTGTTTGTTGACAAAGTGCAAATTTCGACAACACCAAATTGCAGAGCATGTGGGCATAACCGGGAAACCATGGAACACCTACTATGTGACTGTGATTCCATAGCCAGGATTAGAATAAATATCCTGGGATTGGCTTACCCAAAGCAGAAGACTACAGGCTCTTTAAACCCATGGATATAGCTAGACTGATGGCTTGCATATTCAAGGAGCGACAAGAGTGAACGAGACGGGGAGACACAAAAGATCCTATTGGGTCGAAGTGCACCGTGGGGAAACTCACGGCCCCTACATAAGATAAGATAGTGTTTGTTGAAGGTGTTGGTGTGTACTGTTGCGGCTCCATTTCCCTATAGTGCCTTCAGGCCTCAGTTTCACTCATAACCGTGGAAGGTGTTAGTGTACTCGGTGTGTTCGCGTGAAGCTCCAACTCGTTATCATTGCCCACTGGTTAATTTCTTATGGCTTTTTTTGTCACTGTGGTGCTCGTGGAAGGCGATGGTGTGCCCTCTTGAGGCTTCAATTCAACATCATTGCACTCAGATTCACTTGAACAAGCTGACATAGCCTTTTTAAAAAATAGTAGACCACAACGCTCCATCTTCTGAAATATAAATCATAAAATTGATTTAGCCACAAAGACTACACTAACTCAAAAAACACCCACAACTGGAAGTCGAGAATTCTTATCATAATTTGTGATACACTGGTACAAATACAACTACAATACAAAATATTCCTATATTCAAACAAACCGTAGCTGCTATATTTACAATAATAAGGGCGATTTTCATTTAACCATCAATACTCGACTATCTCAAATATTATGAAATAATTTCAACAATATTAAACCATTTTCAGTTAGTAAAAAAAATATACTTACATTTGTAAACAAACACTCCACTAAGTCAAAATAGTCAAAGACTCGGCCCTAGTTCATCACCAGTTCAACCACGAAGACCAGTCTAACTAAAAATAATTTACTTAATCTAAACGCGGTTAATCACGAATACATGCCCAACTCGAAATAATCCTGTCTTTACGTGTAATAACACCACCTATCCCTTCGCCTTACATGTCGCAACTGGTAATGCGTTAGTATTGTTGGCGCGGGTGTGGGCCAAGCGAGTCAGCAATACTAACTTACAGCACCATCATCATTTTATTTATGGAACTATTTCTACAGGTGTCTTTGGAGATTATGTAGTTTTGAACGCAGATTCCCGTAATGATAATAAGTCATTTTGGAATTATTTCGACTTACGCGAGTCTTTATCTAGGTGTGCGATATTCATTGTACATTATTTGTGACAGGTCGTTATTTTGATTTTTTATCGGTTCTCGCTTTCAATATTTCTCTCGATTCCCGTACCTCGGCCCGAGTTTTGATGTTGCATCATATTTTATGTCACCGTTTTAAAGGAAAACTTTAACGTAGTGTTTGTAGGTAGGTATAAAGATTGCCGCTCTATATATTTTCTCCCGGGCAAAGTCAACTACTAAAAACTTCCATAAAACAACAATTTCAAACGGGCCATTTGGCGCGGGAAAAACAGCATCCCGGGTGGTGGGGAAAATTGGGGGGAGAGGGGGGTACCCAAAGTGAAGCCTGCTGGTTTATGTCGCGGAATTACGACTTAGACGTTTCAAACAATAACTCCCCCCATAAATACGGACCGATTCCTTCACGCGTCATAGCGCAGATTGTTTTCCTTAGCCCACTCGAAATGCTCAACGATAAAAAGTAACGTAAAACATCGTATTAGACGCTTTATCCACGAAAATATATGAAAGAAATTCTTTTAGGTATGTAACAAAAATTCTTCGTACGTTCATTCACTTGGACTGGCTCTATTCTAGAAATATTACCGACATTATTTGCGTGTAAATTGCAACAGAAATCTCCACGGTCATTTTGGTATTCCAAAACAAATCTAAAAAATAATCGCAAATAAATGTAATATTTATTATATTACATAAGAAAGGTAGAGTACCACGTATTAGCTGACCAAATTGAGGTACCTATTAGAGAAATAGCTCCAACTTACCTCCAAAAGGTAGTACCTGGTATCACCTTGGATGCAGTGGTTAAAGACAGGCTAACTTACGTAGTGTTGTATCTCGGTGAGTAAAATATTGAAAGCTACATAAGGTAGGTGGTGATTCAGTATTGCCAACGCATCGCAAACAGGCTTGCATGACTCTACACCTGCTTGTTTGCCAGCCGCGAGGTAATAAAAACAAGATTATTTACTATGATGAAAAAACTTCTAACGCTTAGAAAGCGGTATGCATAAAAAATTCGTTCAATGTCGCCAGTCAGCCGCTCTCGGCTCCGGAGCGTAATCTAGCCAGTTAATAAAACGGCCCTAATAAAAACGCGATTTTTCACGTGCCCGTAAAAATATGATAACGCGCACGTACTCGTCTGCCTGTGGGAAATTATTTAGGTTAAACGAACCGAGCTTATGAAACTTCAGCTGAGATAACAATAGCTGAATTAATTACGACGGTGATTCCGACAAAAAAGCTCGCGGGTTTTGAATTACATGGCGCTTTTATAAAGTCGCATCTTTGTCGCTTGATTTAGTTAATATTACAATTTTGGACTGCATGTGGATTGTTATTTCTTTTTTATATCTAATTCAGGTACAATTGTGTAGAAGAAATATTGCAAAGAGACCTATATAGTTGGGTATACACCGACAGAAATTACATAAATTTAAAAACAATAAATTAAAAGACTTTAATTTTTATGAAAAAGCAAGAAAAAATCTGTCCTGATTTCCTAATCGTATCAATTCACAATTAATGAACTAGGTGACTACTCGCCTAGTTTATCAAATTTATTTATTACTATATTCCGCCCGCGACTTCTTCCGCGTGGACATTTTATCCCCTTATTATGGGTGGAATTTCCAAAAATCCTTTCTTAGTAGATGCCTACACTGTATAAGGTATCTATGTGCAAAATTTCAAGACTCTAGGTTCAGCGGTTTGGGCTGTGCGTTGATATCTCAGTCAGGACTTTGAATTTTGTATGTAAAGACAAAAATATAATCAAAGATGTGCCTTACCACTTTTAGATGACTGCTTATCGAAAATTCAATGACTGCATATCGAAAATTCAATTGAATTAGGTATTAAACAGAGATTAAACATGGTGTAATTTTTATAAAAATAATTTACGCTTTAGTCAAAGTTACCAAATGAAAATGTTGATTATTATTGTATTATACTAGCCCGCGACTTTTTCCGCGATTTCTAACTGAAGGGCCATGTACCAATTTTTATTTTTTATGGATTTTACTTTAAAAATGACGGATTTCCATACTAACTTTTCACTTTTCGCTTTTAAAGGGTAAATTTCCAAAAATCCTTTCTTAGTGCACCCCTAGACTTCATAAGGAATCTATGTGCCAAATTTGGAATCTCTTTGTTACATCAACACTTATTGGTATTTTTAGTAGTTAAGTAAGTAAAGTACCTACATATTTTTAAAATCAAATAAAGACCGTAATTACTTAACGGCGCGTGTAAAATATAGGTGAATTAAAAATCCATGTCTTATATGTACCTAGCGTTTTATATGCACCTACTGAACCTAGCAGTTCAGTGGCAGCTGGCACCGAGGCACTCGTAAACCGCCTCGTAAGATCAGTAATGGAATTGCAGATTATATACTCCATTAGCTCCCGCTAGTCCATCGTGCATTAGTAAATGGAGCCGAACTAATTCGGATTACGCTGCACATATACACATTTAATTACCCTAAAGTTAATTAACCAGTGTACGCGATCCAAAATTACCCGCATTAAAGTGTATTAAACATAATACAGTTCAGTTGCTACTATTTCTGAATATGTGTTAAATATACATTAGATGAAATTATAGAGATTAATGCCTTGTTCGTAGACCTAGCGGGTGCAAGCGCGGGAGCGAACTTAAATGTTCTAACTTGATTATTTGGTATTACGATTTATATACTGTAATCGCACCCGCCACCCCACTTGTGAATCTTAATAATAAAAACTTAATCATATTTACTATTAATTAGTTATCATGATTTTATTTGCCCGAATACCATCGGTTCACAACTCAAATACTTTATCAAATTACGTTGATTGATGAAATATCACGCTGAACACTTGCTTTTTAAGAAAAATATTTTTAGTTGTGATCTTCTTCTGAGAAATTAATTACCAATTATCACTTTGAATCATCTATGTTTTAGTCACTATTAAAAAAATTACAATTATGTATTTTGGCGCGTTGCTGAATTATGGACTTATCTAGGTAAGAACAATCTAGTTACAGAATTTTCGATTACATACATTAATTAGCCCATGCCTATTTTGAAAACAAAACTACATCTCTGCCTACTAATTATGAATTACAGGATTCAGATGGATTCGTGTAAGCAAAGAAAATCGTGGTGTCCGGATGCTATGAAAAGTCATACCTAATTTTGCTATACATTTTTCTAGCTTACTTTTCTAAAAAAAAAGGCCACCGAGTATCAGATATCTAATATGGGGGCATTATTAGGTAGCCGTAAGTTTAGGACCCCACTTAGTTGGGATCTGTTTTCTAATTACATTTAAAACAGAATTTTGTGTAAGTACTTACTTCTTATTTAACTCCATGCCTGTCTAATTCGTCTGACCTTTAAAGAATATTGAACTAAGATTACGTACCCTAATTAACTACAGTTACGAATAATATTGTTTTTAACTCATTTTCAAAAAGTATCCGATATTCGGGTCCGTTCCCATACATAATTATCTACCTTCAATGTATTTTTATATAAACGAAAATATGGTATGAAAATAATTATTTTTAAATATCCAACATGTTTTAGGTCTCAAAATGTTAGCTCGGTAGTCATAAAGAGTATGTTTTTAATACTGATATGATATGTGAGGTTAATTCGTAGCACTTCTATATATATTATGTAGGTAGACATAATATAAACTTTGCATTTAAGTATTTTAAAAAATAATAAAACATTATTTTCTGTTTCTTAGTTTAAGTTTGTACTAATTTAGTTAGTTTATAAGTTAGTTACTTAGTTTAAGTTTAGTTGTCTTGAAGTCAGTTATTTTAATTTCTTTTCTTAAAATATTTATTTAGTTATTTGAGAATTAATTACTTTCAAGTTAGTGAGTACTGAAAACATATATGAGTGTTGAATGTCGATATAGACGGTTTAAAAAATCGTTCGACTCAAGCTCCTTAATTTCAAACTATGTTTTAATATTTAACTTAATACTAATGTAGAAAAAAAGTCTAAAAATATACCTATAGGCCATATATCTCCATTTATCGTGCAAATTTTATGGCAACCTTACTTTTATTACCAAGCAAGCAAGGCGTTTGCAAACACATTTTCTTAAATCAAACTCAATCTGCGAAATGTATCGAGTGGAGCACACTCGCACTTTTAATCGAAAACGGGCGCCTAGACCCCTCCATAAAGGTGGCTTAATACTGTCGAAAACCCAACTTACTTAATAAATATAAAAGCCTTCCTCCCGGCCATAAACCGCCCACTGCGCTCTCCAAGATTACTTCTATCGTGGCCGACATAAGAAGACCTCCGTGATTTCATTACGGTGCCCAAGTTCCTCAGTTTTGGAAGTTGGCCGGGAGTTCAGGCGTCGCTGGTTTTGCCATTATCAGCGCTATGTAGATTGCGCGTCGCTTGCTTTCTCCAGATAAGGTTTTACGACCCTGGTAGAAAGGATAATGTTCTCCTTTGATGTAAGAACGAAATTGTTGGCCGCGTTCCGCTTCGCTGTAAAGATAGATAACGCTGAAACATTTTATTTGCAGCGAACGGTCGCTTGATTTTCTTTGTCTTATGTTTATGAGACGAACTACATTGGACACTGAAGAAATACAAAGGGATAAATTAGAAGAAATACAGAAGGAAAGAATGATGGGAAAATTGTTAAGAAATTATTTTAATCACATCCATAGCAATGATATTAGTAGACGCTAAAGAATTGAAATGAATTGAAAAAGTCCTTTTAATCCATCGACGATTATTAATATCCAGACACAATTGATTTTAATTGTGTTCTCGCGCTCCTGAGCGCGAACGGGGCTTAACGAGTTAAATCGTCAAAACCCTACCCCCTTTCGGGACAAAAGAATTTTACTGAAACGGAGTGGAAACGGCCAAAGATACTTCACATCTTACAATTTCTATCTAAGTTATTTGTGTAGAGCTATTTCTTTTAAATTCTTAAATAGCTCTACATACTATTATCTATCTCCAAATCTCCATGCATTTAGTTTGTTTGTGCATAATCCGAATATATTTCATATCTTGTCCAGCAGGTCTGGTGTTACTAATCACCTGATAGTAAATAATGGTAAGACTGAAGCCAGCTTCACATGGCACCCTAACCAAGAGTTAAAAACAATATACTTTCCTAGTATTTTTTTTGTTGTATTCAAAATGAAAAACGTTCTAGTAGGTTTGGAATTATTTTTTCTTCTAAAAAAGTACGTTATAATATTACGTATATAGTACATAACTACGTAATTTAGCTACGCAAACCTACGCTACCAAAATAAATATAAATTTAGTTTATGAATCATATTAATCATAATTTGACTTCCTTTTTAATGCATATATATTTCATATCCATGTTACCATAAAACTAATAGAAACCACCAGAAAAATTATTCACGCTTATGTCCGAATAATCAAGTGAAGTGAGTACAGATAATAAAAACAACTTTAGGTAACAATAAACCAAAAACACACACCTACTCTACGACAGGGATATGTCAAATCTAACATAATGTATCAACAGCCTAATAATTATTTTTATTGTAGGTAAATAGAATTTGCCCACAAAAATGATTCGAACAATTTCATACATATTATTGCAATTAATTTCTTTCTTTCTTTCTTTCTAATTACTTTCCATTATTTTATATATTATTATAAGTACTAATGTACGCAATACCTATCTAAGTACAGTCTTTTGTGACTGAAAACCTAACGCAGAAAACAAAACCCATTTCCTATTCGCAGGTCGAGCGTAGGATCGGCGTATACAAAGTTGCGTATAATTTACTGCCCCGGGGCGGTTTACGGCGGCGCAAGTTCGCACATGCGCGCGGACACTGCAGTCGTAAATATCCGCTAACCCCTTCACATGGTCAGGTATATGTAGTTATACGACGTTACTTTTGAAAATTTATCTTTCGACCCAAGAGGTTACGATCGGAATCAGTAATATATTTATAGCTACATCATAAACAGAAAACCTCGAAATTCTGTCTTATTTGCAAATAAATTAATTTTGGAAACAATGAATAAAGTAAACTCATGGTATATTAAAAGTTTGTATTTTGTACTTACTAAAAATCAAAACTTCTACCAAAGTAATTAAAAGTATCTACTGACGTAAAATGTATTGAAGTAATTAGAAAAAGATATCATTGAAATCAATTTAGCTTGAAATTTTTAAAAATTAAGCTTTCTAATGTTTGTATTTGCAAATCTCTGAAAGGAATAGATGGATTGACTTGAAACTTAGACCCAACATTGAATTTAATACATTTAGGTATATAATTTTAATTCCGAAGTTTCGGAGAAAAACATTATATTTTATTTATTTGCTTCTATGATTTTGTTTATATATTTTGTCCATTTGACTTAACAACTATCAGATTGTTTTTTATTAGAACAGCAAAAGCTTTGTTGATTTTTGTTATTAAACTCAATAAAAATGTAAGTAAACAAATGTTAATTAATAATTAATGTTAATTAAAATTACTTTTACGGATTTATTCTCGTGTATTTAAAAAAATAAAATTTCAAAAGTAATTTTAATTAATGTGCTAACGTGTAGTTTCTTAGAAATTGTTAGAGGCCACTCATAAAAGTACGACAGTCAATGACGAAATTTTAACCTGTCTTTTATCAAGCAGGTCGCATAGCCGCTCTCATTTCAATTAATAAAACGCTTTACGCCTACTTAAAGCAACTAAGTAGTAGTAGAGAAATCACCATAAAAATAACACTTAATTTTAGCTCGCAATTACGACGCAGTTAAAGGGCGGCTGCCTGAGGCCGACATAGCCATTACATTAGCTCTACACTTACCATGCTCACATACTAACTAGTCTGCGACACAGTTAATGATCGCTTCAGTAACTTACTCTTAACGAAATGTAAGTTAATTGCGTTCTTCATTTCTTATGTGAGGAATAAAACGTAAAATCTTTCGTAACGTAATGCAAGTATTTTTCTTAATTACTCTTTTAGCATTATAACATGCCCCAATGAAATGTACAGAACTAACATTTATAGCGTTCACCCTAATGTCTAAAACTGATGCCACGGCCTTATCATTTGTTAAATTACTTTTTTCTCAAAAAGTTAAGTATCGCATAGATATATTTATGAATGCATGCTTAACAAAAGAGGCTTCAAACGGAAACTTTAAGAACATCAGAAGAAAACTTCTCTGTTCTGACTCAAGACGACAGTGCAATTGAAAATGGATTGAGGACCTTAGTTGAAATATATCACTTTAGTTTAGAAATTCAGTAATGGTTGGTTTCCAAAGCAAGAAGGACCTAAGAAAGTCTTGCCTTGCATCCTAAACTCCAGATGACGATATCCATAAGTACCATCAGCGTTAAAATGTAATAATCTACCCAGTTATATATCTATTTGAATACAGAAAATAAAACAATACAATGCTAAAAATTAAATAGGTTATATTTTCCTTAGGTTAGATATACCTTACTTAAATACTTAAAGCTAATAAGTGAACTCACTTATTTTGCCGCAGTGAAAGTATGTGTTACTTAGTAACATTATAATTATTTCAATTATTATGCTCTGATGCCTATCATCATATCGATCGAAGCCAGTGAAATCTTGCATACCACCGAAATGTACTTACCTTGTACCGACCACAGAGGAAAATCGAGAGAAAATAGTTATTTATACAACAAGTATTCAAAAATCAGTTTTGTATATAATAATCTTTATTTCACTTGAAAATGCATTAAAAACTTATGGTTTAATACATAGTATGCAAGGGCAGACTTATCTCTGAAAGAGATCTCTTCTAGTCAACCCATAAATGTTAGTGATACTGTTAACAGTTGTGCAGGTGACTATCAAAATGCAAAATAAGAAAAATCAACTTGTAACCTTACGATTAATACATACATACACATAATATGAATACATACCTACACATAATATACATACATTCATAATAGTAATATATACTAACTAAAATAGATAAAAGCTTTTTGCTTCGAGATTTTACAAACCAAAAGAACTCTTTTAGTGCTGAAGAAGTGAAAAAAATATTGGTATTCTATCCGAATAACAATTGCGAATTTAACTACTAAATTTTATAATATTATTATTTTATAGTTAGCTTTCAATACTGCAATTTTGATTAAGTAGGTACATACATTGCAATATCCGTAAATAATAATTGTGTGAGAAATTTACCAAAATTACTCTTTAGGTACAATTTTTTAAAGCCGGAGCCTGATAAATACGGAGAAGTATATTTATTATTTAAAATTATATCGAGTGTTCAAAAGTTATATAAATATACTCATTAAAATTTTTATAAGCTTCTGGGGTCCATCGGAAATAGTTTTTGGGATTCAACGGCAATAAAACGTATTTCTCTTCAATTTTGAAAATGTGGGATCGAACGTAAATACACAATAAATATTAAACTGGGATTCAACGAAAATCCGACGAAAATAATTCAATATACTCAAGATGTGCTCGATGTACTCAAGTAATGAGACAAGAGCGACGCAGAATAACAGTAATATGAAAAGCAAAGTACTATCCTCAATTAATTACTAATGATATTGGGATACTGATTAAACATTATTCTAGATCTTCCAACAGACATCCTCTAACAGAGAGTCAAGATCGTAAAATCAAGAGTACTTTCTGAAGCAAAGAGTAAAAAACGGATCGCTCCTTTTGCGGCGTTTCTACAATTTAGTGTGCGTTCGATGTTTTAGTGTTACGATATTGAATTTGCGGTTTGCTTGTGTGTTTTTGTTATTAAGAAAACCATACGAGAGAATGGTTAGAATTACAAATTCAAATAACCAAACCATTCTTACATGTCGTCACCTTTATGGTAAACTTCATCATCATCATCAACAGCTCATATAATGTCCCCACCGAGGGGCTCGAGCCTACCCCACATTAGGGGCGATTAGGCCTTAGTCAACCACGCTGGCCAAGTGCGGGTTGGTCGACTTCACACACAACCTAAGAATTTCTTCATAGGTGTGTGCAGGTTTCCTCACGATGTATTCCTTCACCGTAGAAGCGTCGATTCAACTCATCGTAAACTTACGAAACTGCAAAAAACAAATTTTACAGGAGAGCGTTTTGAAACATTAAATTGATAATAACTTTTGTTATGATGCAGATGTAATAAATTCTTAGATACATTTGATTTTCAAAATCCTGCTGTTTTTAAATACAATGAATGGATCACACCTATGTAGTACAACATAAGGTGCAATTTTTTTTAGATATGTCAAATTTACAAAAACTGCAGATTCGTAAGTTTGCCGTGGAGGTGACGATGTATTAAAGTGGCGAATAACGCTGCCTGTCCCTACACAGATTTCCCGGGACGGAATTCTTTTTAAAGAAAATTATACATTGTGGCAAATCATGTTTTTGTTTACAATTTTATTAGGCATGGTTTGAAATGTTTGAAAATTGATTAGGAAACGAAACATAACACTTAATCATGACAAGTTTTTTCTATTCAATTTGGTGCAATTTTCAAAAGTTTAAAATCATCATTAATAGAAATTATAAAAATGTAGCGTTGTTGAATAATAATATTAATAGTTAGTTAAAAATTTGACTACTGTCTTATGTGAGGTAGAGGTCCTCCCCTAGTAGTTCGGGCGCTCCAAATTCGAGCGGCTAATCCATTGTTCCCTACGTCTCCTAATCAAATTAAATCAGATACATTTATTCAGTTTAGGCACTAAGGCCCGTATTACAGAATGACAATCAGAAATCAATCATGTATTGAGAATCGTTTATCATTTTCTATCAGGCACAAAGTGATAGATCATCAACTCGTCCCACATACCTACGGCCCATTTGGGACGAGTTGAACAAAATCAAAATAAATAATATTTTCGTTGTGCAGCTCGTCCCATCTCAATATTAAATTGAGGAAAGATACAATTAGTAGCAAAAGTGTTAGCGTGGAAAAAATAAAAACGGGTTTGTTAGAAAATCTTTCATGATCACAACCATACTTATTATAAAAATTCATAAAATTTTAAATTATTTAAGAATAAAAAATATAAACGGAAAAGTTTAGTTTTAGTTCTAATAGGTAATTTTTAGGAGTTGTTATGAGTAGGTACATTCTATATAACTAAAATCACATTTCTAAAATCATTCATATAATTTATTTAAAAATAATAAATTCTACTTGTTTAATTTCCGACTGTCATAGATGATAGAATAATTATCAATAAAAAAAAATCAACAATTGTGAAAGATACATTTCACAACTACAACTAAAAGTATAAGTCTTTCTAAGATGTATCACATAGTAATGTAATTTAAAATTGAAACTAATTATTAAAAGTTGCTAAGATTTATAATATTTTTTTGTACATCAGTCTTACTATACACTTAACCTTAAAATGACAAACTTTTTCTTCTTTTAAATTAATGGCGATCGCAGATTATGCATTGCGCCAACATCAAGTGAAAATGTACATACATAAAGTAACCGACAATTGTACGATAGATTTAGTTTAAGATGGAGTCTCTCAACATGTGTTTTTGCAACAAGAACTCTCGGGAGAAACTCCTTAAATGACAATAATTCTACACATATTTTTACAGTAATTTCAGAATTACCGAGATCTTTTAATATTTCCACAATAAATTAACAATTTCTTGGGGTTTCTCTCTTGAAAAAATGCTTTTTCAGGAAGCCACGTCTCAACAAAGTAATTGCTGAATTTCGGAACCTATCCTTTCCTAGGACTACGAGACATAATATGCAGGAAACCATCGGCCATTACATAACGAGGTAGATGTGCTAAAGCAGTACATTTTCGGATATGTTTTTCACGAACTGCAATATATGTATTCCAATTATTATTTTTTCCTTTTCTCAACCTTTTTACTTCAAAAGTAACCGACATAACCATTGTTTAAAATACTCATAAATCTTTACCTTGGTCATAGGTAGATAATAGGTACCAAAATAATAACTAAACCTGGATTGCCAACTGTCTTATACTAATAAATGTAGTTGTATGATAAATAATTTTTTGAGTTATTCATCTATGCTTTAGTATATAGCTGCTAATCGCTATATTTTATTAATTATATTTTCGTCGTAAATAAAATCGTTTGTCGCAATCAGTCAATATTAATTTATTATTTTTTTACAGTTGTCAAAAATCAAATTTAAAACTATACGGCTGCTTACGGAGGCCGGCTACATCACTCCCCCTCCTGGTTTCTTCATAGAAGAAATGCTGGTTTGATGCGATCAATCGTCACATTCTCTTCTTTGCCTTTGATCAATACTCTAAAGTATTTGTCATGTCTGGACCGCACTTCGTACGGACCTTCATATGCAGGTTCTAGCGGTTTGCGTACCCTGTCTGTTCTTATGAATACATGTGAACAATTCTTCATGTATAAAAGTAACTTTTCTTTTGTTTGTTTTGATAGGCATTGGTCTTAATTTGCTCATTGTTTCCTGTAATGTTTTCAAAAAATCTTCATTCATCTCCCTATCTGCGGTTTGAAAAAATTCTCCAGGTAAACGGATAGTTTTACCATAAACCATTTGTGAGATGGAGTATTCTGAGTCTTCTCTTAGTGCTGCTCGCATGCCTAATAGGATTGTTGGAATACTGTCGGACCATTTTGTTTGGCTATGGGCTTTTATTGCTGCTTTGAGGGTTCTGTGTAAGCGTTCAATTTTTCCATTGCACTGTGGATGATATGCAGTAGTATGTTTAAGGTTTATGCCACAAATTGATGAAAGATTTTTGAAAAATGATGAAGTGAATTGTGATCCTCTATCTGTAATGACTGTGCTTGGTACACCAAATCTTGTGATCCAATTATTATAAAATGCTTTAGATACTGTTTCTGCATAAATATCTGGTATGGGTATAACCTCCATCCAGTTTGTGAATCTGTCGATGCAAGTTAAGCAGTATCTATTGCCTTCTGATGGTGGAAATGGTCCAATTTGATCTATGTGTACAATGTCAAATCTATTTTCTGGTTCTGGAAATTCTGAAAATTGTGATTTATTATGTTTGTGAATTTTGTTCTTTTGACATTGTATGCAAGATTGTGCCCATACTTTTGTATCTTGTTTTATATTTTTCCATATGAATCTTGTTGTCATTTGTTTTACAGTACTCTTTACTCCAGGATGATTAAAATTGTGAATTTGGTCAAAAACTTGCTTTCTAAATTTTGCTGGTATGTACGGTCTAATTTTGCTGGTTGATATGTCACACCAAAGAGTCTCTTTTAGTTCGGGGTCACCAATTTATAGCTGCTAATCGCTATATTTTATTAATTATATTTTCGTCGTAAATAAAATCGCTTGTCGCAATCAGTCAATATTAATTTATTATTTTTTTACAGTTGTCAAAAATCAAATTGAAAACACCATAAACTATAGGTACGGCTGCTTACGGAGGTCGGCTACAAGTATACCTTCTGAAAATAGTTAAATAATATCGTGTGTGAATTAAATTAAAAAACAATTATATTAATTATTTTAATTTAAAAAAATATACTTAGTCTTTCTATGACAAAAAAAAACAATCTAAAAAGATATATTTTATGTGGGTATTTTCGTACTCACTGTACAATGTGTTGATAAAGGTTAAATTTCTATACAGAAATTAGCTTGGGACGAATTGCAGAACAGATTTTTTATTATTTTTGGTTTTCTTCAACTCGTCCCAAATGGGCCGTAGGTATGTGGGACCAGATAACGAATTACCCAGTCGTACGACACTCAAGTCCGCGTTGACTCATACTATAATTATGTGCCAAGTGTAGATACTCATTATGATTATGAACGTCGAATTAAAGAGTCAAAATACTAAATTAAACTAATTATTACTTTCAAAATATAACAATAATAATAATATAATAATATATTTTCACGCTCACAACAATTATCTAGCCCGAAGTAAGTATCATTTGAACTTGTGTTACGGATACTAGATAACCGACATTTTTTTTTTTTAATATACATAATATTTTTAGATATTTTTATAAATAAACTTAAATAAATATATAAACAACCATGACTCGCAAACAAACATTCGTGTTCGTCTCACAAACATTTGCCGCTACCAGGATTCGAACCCGGACCGCTTGATGTGAAGCCAGCTATACTGACCACTCCACCACGGCGGCAAATAACAATACATTTGGTAGGTAGATTAACATACAATTTTGAATCTAGATGTAAGTACGTCTTTTTTATCTCGATTGACTATTAGAGGTTTATCGCTGAGGATATTTCCTGCGTCATCAGTTTTTTGCGATGGCGACCTTGGAGGGTCTTTAGGCCTGTAAGTCAAATGTACCTAGGAGATTTGTTACACATATAATTCCTAATAATTGTAAAACATTCAATATGTGCTATAGCTACTTACCTACCCGCATAACATGTGAATAGAACTAATTATCACCTATTTGACCCCCTTGGTTTAATACCCACCTTAATTAGGGACACGTGTCACATAATTTATGTTGGCTCTTTATTGATTGCTCGCCCTGTAACCTGCAATTAATTAAAAATTCATAAAAAAATAAAAAAGGAAAGAGAATAAAATGTTTAACTTATTTTGAATTACAGTCAAATATAAAAGTCAAATACATCATCTTCATAAACTTGACTTTTGTATTCAAAAGTTATTCAACTATAGTTCAAAATGAGGTTCAAAATAAGTTGATCTCAGAAGTTGAACATTTTATTTGAAGTTTCGAAAAACGTACTAAAACTCAAGTTCTTACATCTTAACAAATATTTGTACCGAATTTCTGTATTTATAAGATGAAAATAATATGGTTGCTAACTATTGAGACTTTAGGGTGCATGGTCAATGAAATAAACTTGTTTTAGTACAAGAACTTTCATTTATTGTACACAGACTACAAGCAACTAGTGTTGTGCCATGAAAATAGTTATGTGCTAATACTACGAATATCTTAACACCGACAAATAAAAATTAAGAAGAAAAGTAATGTGTTAAATAGGATATCAAACAATCAATAAAATTAAGCTTATACCATACACTACACCACATACCTACTTACCTATCAACAAACAAATAGGTATAGAAAATAAAATCTATAATATTTTTATTTAATCAATTATTAAGAAACTTATACATACGTGAGTATAGGCTTCCTATTAAATTACATAAAAAATATCTAAAATCGAGAACTTATGCCATCTCAAATCTGTAGTTAGTTTATTTACATCCAATGCTCTGTGCTCTTAAAGCTCTAGCAGACTTTGAATAACAATGTAACTTACAAAGTAAATCATAAATGTTATACATATTAGTAGTAAAATTGAGTCAAAAATGTTATAAATTATGTTCTTCGTCATTAAACACGCAATATACGGTCGGTAAATAAGATTTTTTGCTTAGAAAATATATATTTTTTTCGTAATAGCCGCATGCACCCTAATGCGATCAAATAACCAAAAGTAACGGCCTCGATAACGAGGCTCGTAAACTTTTGTGTCGACTCTACCTACTCCGTGGAAATTTCGCTTGAGTGCTTTTTCTAGGGGTCGCGTTGAGAATGTGATAACGTGTTTTTAACTTATATACACTGCGTATATAAATTAGTTTTTTCCCTTTAACAAAGTTAACGCATATGCCGTACATGACGAAAAAGGAACCGAAGAAAAAGAAGTTCTACAAAATCTCTAGTTCTTCAAAGACTCTAACACAAGAATTTTATAATTCTTCTCCACCTGACTGGAATCGTTAGTTTACTATTATATTATTTATCATTATCATCATAACAGCCTTTATAATTCGACCCACTGCTGGGACACCAGGCCTCTCCTTGTCATCGAAGGAGGTTTAGGCAGTAGTCCATCACGCTTGCTCAATGCGGATTGTTGGACGGAGTATAAGGTGATCGATACACCTTTGCTGATCGATTAGTCGCCTACTACGACACCCATTAGAGGATATGGGTTGATGCTATCTACTCTGTCATCACACAGCTTATATTAGTACCGAAAAATTATCTATGCGTTACTCCTAAAACTTTTTTATTTTCTCGTATATATGCCTATGTAGTATACAGGAAGTCTTGTAATCGTCAAAGAATTCGACCTCGAGATTTTGACGGATTTACACGTTTTGGACCTCCCTGAGTCCAAAAATACCGGTTTTGGAATTATGTCCGTGTGTGTGTCTGTGCGTTAGCACGATAACTCGAGTATGCTTTAATATCTTGCAACCAAATTTACGAGAAAGTCAAGGGGAGACCACTCCCAATTTTTTTATTGCATTTTAATATTTTTGGTACCTAGTTACTTTTTCATACTATTATCATTGTTTAAATACGTTACCTAGGCGCCTCTGTTTTATTCATGAAGTTTATTCTAGTATTTTGCACTACTTATGCTACTTTCTACGTTTATTATGTACCTACAGCTCGTCCACTTTCTGCAAAAAAAAATCATTTAATTTTTAATCCATTTTCTTGTTACAGGGTCAACGACCTCACATCCGTGCCAACGATTATCATAATCTAATTCAATGAAGACTGAAGGAGCAAACCTAACGCGCCATTTCACAAAGTTCCCCATTCCTGTTCCACATTCAAATAAAATTCCCTTCGATTTGCACCCTAATTTTTTTTCTTCCTCACACATAGCTGTGACGGAATATCTATCTCTCTCTAACGAAATAGTAAAATGGCGGATGCTGAGCAGGGTGAACCGAGCTTCAAGAAACAGGGAACGTGTAAGGGATGCGAAGAACGGCACTTGTGAAAGTTTAGCTTTTAAAATTTTATTTCACTTAATAATGTCTTCGCGAAGTTGTAAACTTGTAAAGATCTTTGGAGGACTTTAATTAAGGGATTAGAAAGTTTGATGATTAAACAATAATAAAGATGTTCAATGGAAAATTAGTGAGGTGCCTTTTATTTCATTATTACCTGCTTAATAAACCTAATCGTATGAGATTTGAGTGTAGAGATTAGTTATTTTTTTAAATTTTTATTTATTTTATAGCAGTAATGTTTACTGGTAGGAAGTGAAGGGCAGAAAAAAAAGGATCTACTGCACATTTCGTTCGGTCTAAAGGTGACCGCAAGGTGGCCGCGAGGGAAAGCCTATTATTTTGCGCAACCATAAAACACAATAAAAATTTTGAAGTACCTAATGAAGTATTTACCTACTTTTAAAAATCTAAACAGTTAATTTTCTGTAGCATTATTGAATTAAAACTAAGCTTATTGATGGTGGCCGCAGCTCATATCATGACACCACTACTTTCCAACAGTTATGAAACAGGTAAACACTCTCATTGTGTCATTAAATTTCAAACTGCGTACAGTATTTGTGTTCGCGTGTTCGCATATTTAAAACCTTCAGTAGCCTCTATATTTTTATTCAGTCGACCGACGTTCCTCCAATTCTGGATTTACCTTGGAATTTTGGTATAAGTAATTATTAACCTTTGTGTAATGTGCTTTTATATCATGAAATGAAGGATTCTTTAATGAACCTCTTTTTCTAAGAAAAAATCTCTGTTATAAAGTAATTTAAATCTTTTTGCAATTAAAATCAATGAAAAGTCTTTTTTGGTTTGTACATAATCATATTGTTAGACATTCTATAACAGCTGGAAGGAAAAGACGGGTTAAATACAGGATCCCCCAAGGTCACCTGATAGTAATGTTTATTTATAAGAAAATCTTATTTTATTAAAGTACTTAATAACATTTTGTCTGCCATCGTTAATATAACTTTTCTGTACTTGTCTAATAAATGGTCAAATATTCGATTTTCTGTAAATAAAAGCTTATTACATACACAGAGTAAACACATCGTAGACCTTTGTAAACATTCAAGTGCAAATTTCTAATTTCTTATTTAAATGAGATAGTCCTCTTAATGGGGTCCTAAAAGTCATGCCCTCACCCTTGTGTTACAGTACCAATGTTATTTGACCTCAATTTATATTCTAAAGTGCTTTTATGGCGGTTCATTTTAAATTGGATCTGCTAATGCTACGCATAGACCGGAAATCACGTGCCTACGGACCCTCTGTGATTTATACGAAGGGTTCATGCATTGCAACGTTGAAATGAAACGCTTGAGTACTCAGCTTTACATTATGTGTAATGTATACATTAATCTATTACTTTGTACAATGGGTAATATAGGACAATGATAAATAATGACTAATTTTACTTCAAATTTCGAATGAAAATTTATAATACATAGGTACCTAATCATCATTCCTGGTGATTGGGTAAAAATAATTCTATATGGACGAGATAAATTAATTAATTACCTATGTCGACAGATTACCAAAAAAACATTACATGCGTATTTTTTAAATCTGAATATAGAGCATCTTATGTATTGTGACGTCACTCTATTGTAAAAGAATACGAAAGCATGACGGCACACGACATTTCAACGTAGTGGAAATAGTAGTATGATAAATGAAAAAATAATTGTCGTGTTCTATCTGACGGAGCGGGTTATTGTACTTTGCTACAAAGTAAGGTCGTCATATTTTTGTACAGCATAGATACATTGAAAGTAAAGTTGTCAAAAGTATTAAAATATGATGTGTGTAGGTAACTCCGTCGTAGGTAGGTAAGGATTATTGTTAATAGACACGAGACAACAAGTGCCACCATAAATTTGAAATGAATAAGCTCTAAGTATACAGGGTGTAAAAGACATGAACAGTCAAACGAGAACCATGTATTCTGCTCGCCATCATAACATTTTTCTTCCTTTAGACTATACCTGGGAAATTGATAGTTACGATTTTATTTAAGGTCAAAGTCATAATTTTTTTTTTTTCATTTTTTGATGAAAACGTATTCTATACGTTATTTCTTAATTATTGTTCAAAGAAACATTATCATTTTTTTTAGTATTTCATAACAAAAAATGGCTTCAAAACGTTACCGTTCAATGTAGCTCACTCGATGAGCACGGACACTAACGAACGGGGCCGCCCGTCTGGCAAAATTATCGCGGTTTTGCGAGTTGCTTGCGAGTTGAGCCCTTTACATTGCGCGTTATAATTTGCAATTTTTTTCAACACCAAAAAATAAAAATCATTTCCCAGCAATATTTTTTTTGAAATATGTCTTATTTTGATGTATAGAATACATGGTTCTCGTTTGACTGTTCATGTCTTTTACACCCAGTATATATACCGACTTTGCAAAGTAGGTAGGTTTTAAATCTTCAAGAGCCCTACCACCATTTCGGGATGAAATAATTATTTTACTGAAACAATTATTATTATGCTGAGATATAATTTTACAACTTCTAAGTCAGATCAATTTTGAAAAATCTGAATCGTCTACGATCTTCTCTAATACGAGCTAAATGTATTAAATGACATATCTACCACAACTTTAAATGGGGTTTTGCTTTTAGAATAAACTCATGTCAACAAGTTAAGGTACCTGAGTAGTTCAATAAATAAATATTAGACGTGTACTTTGTGATCGTACCGTTTTACATTTTTCAAAATTGCTCTAGTTTAGAAGTTATTTTAAATGTAATGGTGGCGCTAGTTGGCTCGATTCAGCCCCTTAAATATAATTTTTCAGTCAATGGGGTTTTGCTTTTAAAATAAACTCATGTCAACGAGTGTAGGTACTTACATGAGTAGTTCAATAAATAAATATTAGACGTGTACTTTGTGATCGTCCTGTTTTACATTTTTCAAAATTGATCTAGTTTAGAAGTTATTTTAAAAGTAATGGTGGCGCTAGTTGTCTCGTTTCAGATTTCCAGATTCCTTTAAATAGAATTTTTCAGTCACATCCCAATAATCATATAAACATTGTACAACATACACCCAATATTAGTTACAATTTTATTGCATCGGGCCCCGAATATTGATAAGACGCCCAAGGGCTCTACGTGGAGTGCACAGCGCGATGCATGCACCACGTGTATAGCGTCTGCGTTGAACTGTGTGGGTCAGTCCAACCAAATGTTTTATTAAAGCTCAGCATGTCATTTGTTTAGTCACAAATAGGAAGTTATGCAATCACTAAAGGTGATTATGATTAGATTAAGCTTCTTGAAGTTTTTATTCCATAGAATTTGAAATAATGTTGGTCCCAGATCCCTGAAACAAAAAAATGACGATTAGTTGACGTACTTACCTACTCCTGCATTATTAAAAGAAATTGGGAAGATAAGAAGTATTTTGGCGCTCTCTCATCAGATCCCTCCGTCTCAGTAAAATGTGTACTTCAGTAGGTAATTAAAAAAATATTTTTGTGTAGATTTAGATAGTGACCGTTTTTATACACATACATAATAAATATAATAGGGAATCATTGAAATAAATATCTTTATGATATTGTGAATTGTATAGTTATAGAGGTTTCCATCTCCTAACAGTTGCTCACAAAGCAATGTGAGATACTGTTTTTAATATAAACATCAAGAAAAAATTAAGAACTCTTCTAAAGACACTACTGCGATAAATCCCTTTGCCTTCCTTGGGTAGGGAGAATCTAAACGAAACAAAAAAAAATAGCAGATTCGTTTCATAATTAATTTCTTTAGTCTACAGTAGTAAGTAAACCTAAAACAAAAAATTAATAAATATCTCCCAACACAATATTTTCTAAACTGATATTATTACTTTCTCGTAAGTACCTATACCTACGTAGATTATAATAGGAAGTCTTGTAATCGTCAAAAAATTGACCTTGAGATTTTGACGGATTTACACGTTTTGGACCTCCCTGATTCCAAAAATGTATATATATTTTAATTATGTCTGTGTTTGTGTCCGTGTGTCTGTGCGTTTGCACGATAACTCTAGCATGATTTAACTTATTGCAACCAAATGTAGCATGCATGTATTACATCAAAATATAAAGTTTCTATCAACTTTTGAGACGTCGATCACGAAAGTTAAGCAACCAAGTGCGCGGTCGGTACTCGGATGGGTGACCAAAATTTAACATGCATATATGACATCAAAATATAAGGTTTCTATCAACTTTTGAATCGTTTCTAGTATACGAGAAAGTCAAGGGGAGACTACTCCCGATTTTTCCACGTGTGTTTTAAAGTAATTAATATTGTGTAGGTACCATGTTTTTTAAATATGGCAGAAAATACTGATCTTACTAGGTGAAATTACTTCTTCTCTCCTGGACTGAACACTGCAAGCTAATTTATACGGTCTCACCACAAGAGCAAATTTTATGACCGCTATAATTACTGCCCCTCCGTTAATTATTAGTGAGGGGTTGGAGTTGGAGGTAAGTAAATTATTAGATCCCGAGATACCGACATTGGTATACCTACATAAGTATGCTTGGGGACACCAACCGTACTACCTATCTATCGAATAACTACCTAAGTTTCATAAATATCTGCGTAGGTAATACAAAATTTACCTACAGGATTTCACCTACACATTTCAGTTTATTATAAATTGCCAATTTTAATAATGAATTTTTAAAAATTTAGTACTAAAGTGGTCACTTTTTGGTATTCTGATCTACTGATATAGGTACAACGTCTAACAGAAATAATGCCACTCAAGTACCTAGTTTGCTTGAAATCGTTACAATGAAAAAAAATCTCATTTGCCCAAAAAATTTACGATAAATCGATGTCAATCTCGCGACAAGCTTTTATATATCATATAAATTATGAAATGTACTTAGGTAATAAATTGATGTGTTTGATATAGTGAATGCATAATTATATAATGCGTTCACTGGTTTGATGTAAGGGTTTGATGGAATTTTCAAACTATTTCAATGAAGATAACTACACTCGTATTTTAAAAAACATCGCAGTAGAAACGGACTTTTGTATTTGTCCGTTCTTTTCACTCAACTGGTGATTGGTTTATTTTCTTATTTTAGTGCATTTAAATAAAATGTTTGTTTTCAAAAATGTTTTTAAAGTTTTTTTTGGTTATTTTTAGTCAGTTTATTGGTTATCTTCTCAGCAAACCATTTAATTTTATGCCCATAGGCACCGCAGTGCTAAAAATAAATAGTCTAGCGCCCCAAACTAGCGCCACCTAGAAATTAATTTGAGTACTAAATAGAAAAACTTTTTGTTCTTCTATTATTTTTGTATTAAATTGTAGTCGGTAAACACAATCAATACAACACAACAAATAAAAAAATGACGTTTACATAAGAACGATTATCATTCAAAGTTATTTTTTTATACAAAAACAGAAAATTTTTAATAGCGCCATCTGTGTGGAACTTAACGCACTAAATACACAGTGTTTGTTGTGCTGCCATCTACTGAAACTACTGCACACTACGTCGAAGTACAAGACGAAGAGAGTTGCTAATTTTAAAGCACAGAGCCTAGTGCTATATTCAACAGCAATCTAAAGCATGCTTTAATTCTGGAATTATCCCTTATGTTTTTGTGTCAGATACATTGCATGCATGCATGCATTTTTAGATTTTTACTGTCTCGTACGTAGTATAGAGGAAGAATTATGTCTGTGTGTGTGTCTGTGCGTTAGAACGAAACCAAATTTAACATGCGTGTATGACACCAAAATACATATAGTCCAGTCAACAAGTTCAAAAACGTGAAAAATAGAGATAAAGCTCCTAAAAATATGAGCAATAGCTCATTGGATTCGGAACGACCTCTAGAAAAATGAGTTTTGAGGATTTTACTGCACGTAAAAAATTGCAATTGTTATTAACAAAATAAGATGAAAAAAAAGAGGTATTTACGTTTTTGTTAATAACTCATAAACTATTAATATTTAAGATATTTGGAAAAAAGATCCTTAAAGAGGAGGAAATTTCCAAAAAAAAAGTCCCAGCTCCCGGAACTCTACCTCTATTATTTATAATTTTAATTTAACGCTGAAAATAGGGCTCCGCGCAGCCATTACGGCATGGGCGCACTGCCGTTAAAGACAGTTTCTTACATAAAATTATTTTTTTATAGTAACAAATATGAATTTAAAAATTTAAATAAATTATGGTGTCATCCAGATACTTGAAAGAATATATTCCCGTTGGAAAAAAAATTTTAAATTAATTTTTCAAAAAGTTATGCAATTGTTAATTAACGAATTTTTTTCCTATCTCCGTTTTCATAAATGACGACATAAAAATTTAAATAATAAACCTATAAATTTTTGGCTCTGTGGAGCTCTTCTTATATATATACTTAACAAGATCCCGTGATAAAAGTTTATTAAAGTTAATTATTTTGTTTATTACAATTTTTTAAAGTTAACGAAAAATGAAAAGTCTAAGAAATGTTATTAAAAAAAAATTTTTAAACAAATGTTATATTATTGCTGCTTTCTTATCCAACAATGGCATTAAGTAACATCGGAAAAAAATTTTTTACATCATTTGTTAAGAAATTGTTTATAAACAAATAGACAAGTTTAATATTTAAAGAATTTTTTTTTTTACCATTATGTTGTCTTGGCAAAATAATGATTTCTTAAAAAAAAATTTTTCTTAAATAATTTTTTTTATTGTTTATAATCGTTTTTTTTATATTTCGATTGTTTAAATAATTAGTTAAGGAATGATTTTCTCCTTAAAAATCATAATTGGCATTTCTTCATAGGCAAATAGAAAAAAAAAAATTTTTTATTAATAATTTCATTGTTTGTTAACTTAACAATTTGTTATAAACAAATTCTAACTACCGTTATATTTTTTTTCTAGAGCTAAAAAAAATAACAAAAACAGCCATATATATCAAAATACTAAAAAAATTTTTTTTCTATTTTTTATAACGCTTTTATATTAAATTTTTTTTTAGTATTTTGATATATATGGCTGTTTTTGTTATTTTTTTTAGGTCTAGAAAAAAAATATAACGGTAGTTAGAATTTGTTTATAACAAATTGTTAAGTTAACAAACAATGAAATTATTGATAAAAAAATTTTTTTTTCTATTTACCTATGAAGAAATACCAATTATGATTTTTAAGGAGAAAATCATTCCTTAACTAATTATTTAAACAATCGAAATATAAAAAAAACGATTATAAACAATAAAAAAAATTATTTAAGAAAAATTTTTTTTTTTAAAAATCATTATTTTGCCAAGACAACATAATGGTAAAAAAAAATTTCTTTAAATATTAAACTTGTCTATTTGTTTATAAACAATTTCTTAACAAATGATGTAAAAAAAATTTTTCCGATGTTACTTAATGCCATTGTTGGATAAGAAAGCAGCAATAATATAACATTTGTTTAAAAAAAATTTTTTAATAACATTTCTTAGACTTTTCATTTTTTGTTAACTTTAAAAAGTTGTAATAAACAAAATAATTAACTTTAATAAACTTTTATCGCGGGATCTTGTTAAGTATATATATAAGAAGAGCTCCACAGAGCCAAAAATTTATAGGTTTATTATTTAAATTTTTATGTCGTCATTTATGAAAACGGAGATAGGAAAAAAATTCGTTAATTAACAATTGCATAACTTTTTGAAAAATTAATTTAAAAAAATTTTTCTAACGGGAATATATGCTTTCAAGTATCTGGATGACACCATAATTTATTTAAATTTTTAAATTCATATTTGTTACTATAAAAAAATAATTTTATGTAAGAAACTGTCTTTAACGGCAGTGCGCCCATGCCGTAATGGCTGCGCGGAGCCCTATTTTCAGCGTTAAATTAAAATTATAAATAATAGATGTAGAGTTCCGGGAGCTGGGACTTTTTTTTCGGAAATTTCCTCCTCTTTAAGGACCTTTTTTCCAAATATCTTAAATATTAATAGTTTATGAGTTATTAACAAAAACGTAAATACCTCTTTTTTTTGCATCTTATTTTGTTAATAACAATTGCAATTTTTTACGTGCAGTAAAATCCTCAAAACTCATTTTTCTAGAGGTCGTTCCGAATCCAATGAGCTATTGCTCATATTTTTAGGAGCTTTATCTCTATTTTTCACGTATTTGAACTTGTTGACTGGACTAATAAGGTTTCTATCAAATTTTGAGCCGTCGATAACGAAAGTTAAGCAACCAAGTGCGCGGTCGGTACACGGATGGGTGACCAAAATTAAACATGCATGTAAGACATCAAAATATATGGTTTCTATCAACTTTTGAGTCGTTTCCGGTATACGAGAAAGTCAAGGGGAGACCACTCCCGATTTTTTGTTGACTACATTGATATAATACTTATTTATTAATTTATTATTGATTATATTTACATAAATTTAATTGTTTTTTTACTGTTTGCTGTCTAAGTTACTAAACTAAGGCTGTGCACTATTGTAATGGGACTTCAGGTTTATTTAGGATGTCTAGTTATCTATTTGTATAAGTGTTGTAATCTGTTGTCTGTAATTGTGCCTTTCAATAAAAATAAAAAATAAAAAAATATTAATGTAGGTACTTACTAACGCACTAGAGAAGTTATCGTTTGCAAAAGTCATACATGCCCCATTTTAAAAATTTCAAACCTAAACTTCGCTGCAGCGCTGAAATAAAATAGTCGTGACCATACACGCGATCATTATGGAACTATCCATGCCGATGTCCGGATGAAATTGTTTCGCGTCCATAAAGTTGAAAGTGCAGTGATTTTTCATTAGCGCTTACGCGTTTCGTTCAATGGGCTGTAGCAACGTCATTCCTATAGATTATAACTTCAGTCTGCACTCTGTAGAACGGACTACTCGTATTAGGATGGTTCATTATAAGAATGTTATAAGTTATTTTCCATGGTATTTTTCAAATCACTAAATTAAGTGTAATTAAAGTGGATTGCCAAATTATTTCGAAAGTTTATGCAAATTTAAATAACATTGGTAGGTAAAATCACTTCGAATTTATATCTACCTTATCTAAAAAAATTAAACACCATTGACCTAGCAGACAAAATTTACCAAAGCATCCCAGATATAAAATTAAGCTGAAATAAAAGTAAAAAGTAGTGTAAAGAGCTAAATTTAAAGAGAACCTTAAAACGATACCTATTAAGAATGAAACAAAAGCTTTAATTTAATAAAAAAAAAACTACCTACAGGTTAAATAGGTTACAAAACTTTACAAGGTTCTCAAATTACTTTTAGGTTAATAATGGTATCAAATAATCAACGAATTTCTTATATTATAAATTAATAGGTAACGCAGTATGCAATAGATACCTACGCGAGTATTAAAGCATATAGCCTAAAAGCCAGTGAACGGCTACCAGCACAGAACACAGCTGTGTTCTGTGGCTACCAGTATGTACCTATTTGAAAAGTAGCAACTTGTTTCAAAACTGATTAATTAGCGAGCACACGTTTTTCAAATTAATTTAATAAACTAGAGACTAGTCGTTATAAAGTAAAGCTTTAATTCGATCAAACCTTAATTGGGCTTTCAATATTTTCGCCGACGCCGTCGTGGTGGAGTGGTCAGTATAGCTGCCTACACATCAAGCGGCCCGGGTTCGAATCCTGGTAGCGGCAAATATTTGTGTGATGAACACGAACATTTGTTTGCGAGTCATGGTTGTTTATATATTTATTTAAGTTTATTTATAAAAATATCTGAAAAAAAAAAAATATGTAATATGTAGATACATAATAAAAAAAAAAAAAAAAAAAAAATGTCCGTTATCTAGTATCCGTAACACAAGTTCTTAATGATACTTACTTCGGGCTAGATAATTGGTGTGAGCGTGAAAATATATTTATTTATTTATTATTATTATTTTGCTCCGATTGAGGGCCGCCCCTCTCGGGTTTTGTTGCGCCCTCAGGTTTTGCAACTTCGGGTCTTGCGCCCTAGCACGGTAATATTATCTATGCAGTATTGTGACTCGGCCCTGTCCTTGAAATAACTGGCTACGGCCGAGCGGGGCGTAAACACGCGGAAGGGCTGACCGCCTACAGTATTTTAATTTGAAAGAAAGAAAATAAATTTATTGGCCTTCACAGAGCACGATATTACCTAATTATTAATAAACTATAACAACACATACATAAAGAAAAGAAACGTTAACAAAAACTAACATACACACATTATATACCTACTATTTACTTTATATTTAATTTCTACATTTCTTGTTCTATGATTGTAAATATTTTATTTTACTTATATGTAAAAAAAATATGTTGTGAATGAAATAGGAAGTGTTCAATAAAATACATGTTTTTTTAGGTAATATTTAATAAAAAAAAAATATAGATTTGAGACAAAAATATTTACGCCTTGACTGAGACGTAGGGTACTATATTGTCACTGAAACACTTTTATTTTCAAGAAATTACATATTATTATCAACAAACAAAATATTGTTTTTTAAACTCCGCACAAATATCCCTATTTTATAATTTTCCATCTATCAATTCCTGTCAACAATCCGTCTCTTTTCCAAATTACCTAACAACCTGCCAGTATACACCAAAAAAAATCCGATCACTACAATAAGTACCTACCATTTATTACTCTCGTAAATTATTTCATAATGATATTTCATCATATTTAATAATATATGTAGTTAAGTTATATGTTGGTACATAAGTAAGTAGATAGCCTAGTCTAGGAAACTACCTACCTACGTATTATGTAGTTTTGTTTTTACCGCGAGCGTAGGTAGGTTACTTGTTTGTGTCTTTTTTCACCCTATCCACTTATTTATATATTATTCCAGATTTTGCCCGATGGAAAAATTGAAATACCTACCTAAATATTAAAAACAAATTACGTACTAGTAGATAAAAACATATTGCTCTTTGCCATTTTGAATTATGTAGGTATCTACTTAATTCAATCAAATATTCACAATACAAATCGCACGTTTATGCACGGCTAACTGCTTAAAAAACAATTCACACCGTTCGGTAGTCGCTGCGGCGCATTCGCGACTGGATGCCCACCGGGTGCCCCGCGAACTCGAGGCGCGTAGCATGACGCGCTTTCCGACCGTTTGTATGAAGATAGAATACTGATAGATAATAATTACCGTGGCCCTAGGCTCTTGCCTAATTAGCCCATGGGTCAATCAGGCCCTGCCTACCTACGGAATTGCTTCCTTACCATTGGTTAGTATTGGAGTCGTTTGATAAGCCTATTTTACTTTCTCGTATACGTAGTATACAGGAAGTCTTGTAATCGTCAAAAAATTCGACCTCGCGATTTTGACGGATTTACACGTTTTGGACCTCCCTGAAACCAAAAATAATAGGTTTTGGAATTATGTCTGTGTGTGTGTGTCTGTCCGTTAGCATAATAACTCGAGTAGATATGCTTTAACTTATTGCAACCAAATTTAACATGCATGTATGACATCAGAATGTAAGGTTTCCATCAACTTTTAAGTCATCGATCACGAAAGTTAAGCAACCAAGTGCGCGGTCGGTACTCGGATGGGTGACCGAAAACTCAACATGCATGTATGACATCAAAAAAATAGGTTTCTATCAAATTTTGGTCGTTTTACGAGAAGTCAAGGGGAGACCACTCCCGATTTTTTTAGAGAAAGCCATGATTCTGCAGCTGATTCCATTCAATAGAATTACTTACGAATGAACCATTAACTTTAGCAGCACCTTAGTTGAAGTCTTCTGTATTAGAGTAGTAGGTAGGTAAGCGTTAAGGTCAGTTTTTGAAATGTTTGCCACGTAACTCTTTGTCATGGTTGTTTTCGTAACCCAAGCTATTGTCCAAATCTTTATTTACGTCATAAATTAAAAGGTATAATAGGTGTGATTATCACACATTGATTCCCAAATGGTTTTATTGGTGTACCTACTCAAAAAATGACTTAGCAAAAGGGGTACCTATTAAAATGTTTAGACAGAGAGGGACTCAGGTAGGTGGAAAATTATATAACTTAAAATGTTATCTTGGCTTCATAGAGCAGTTAAAATTAATTTATTTACGTGAAGTGTCAAATATTGTTATAAAGTTTTTAATACATAGCAAAAATATTTGTATTTAACAAAAAAAAATACTTTCTTAATTAGAACCTAATTAGGTAGGTACTTATGTAATAGCACAGCTAATATAATACCTACTTACTAGTAGTAATAGTTAGGTAGTAATAAAGAATGTTTTTGGGTGTCTCTTTATTTTTTATTGATATTGATATTTTCGGTTACTTACATGTATGTAGGTAACTACTACTAATCCTACTAATTCTATGAAATTATCAAAGGTTTAGAGTTTTTTTGAAGATTTTTTTTTTGGTACTTATAAATAGGAAAGGTGAATGTGTCAAGTGCCTAAATTTTATATATTTTTATGTACGTAACTACTATACGAATGGATGATTTGATAATTCGTATTTTCGCGCAAATCCTATGAATATTTGACTTTATCAAATTTGTTTAAGAGCGTTTACGCGTATTTTGCGAAAATCGGCACTTTTTGAGCTTCTTAATTTCCATGAATTCTTATTCTATCAATATAAATGTTATAAAAACTACTAGATAATATTCTTTCGCAAAAAGTTGTTAAGGAAAATATTTCATTTAATTCTTTATTCATAAATTATAACAAAATATCTTAACAGCATTTTTAAAATTTTACGTTTAGATGCAATTTCGAAGCCCTTAATATCCGAAAAGGCTAATATTACAATGAAATAAAAAATAATGTGTAACTGACAATATCCCGAACAAAATAGTTGTAAAGAAAAAAAATTAAATTTCATAGAATTACTAATTAAAGAAAAATCAAATCACACTGCAAGTATTACGAAAATATGATTTGGAAAATTGCTATTTCTAACAATTAATATCCCTTATTTCAAGAAACAAATGATGTAATTTAAAAGAAGAATATATACTCTAAATTTTGGTATAAAAATGATATCTGAACAAACTATAATATATTTATAACAATTATTTAAAAATCAGTATAAAACAGTCCGCGCAATCGCTTTCAAATCAGTCGCCCATGAGGCTTGTCGGAGAGAGGTCACGTCGCTCGGTGCTAGCTCCGTGATCACGCGTAAATATTCGTAATGCTACTACAGAACGAACGATGGTGTTGATACTTTTAGTATTGATAACCGACTTCATATAAAGTTCTATGTTGCACTCTATGTATTATTTTATGAATGTTCACGGATATCTCTGTTAATTGTGGACCTATTTTCTAAATACTTCTGATATGGTGCTATTGTCACCAAGTCAGGATCTGATGATGAGATTCCGAGGAAATCGAGAGCAACTCTCAAATTTTATATGCAGGTATTATATGCTTCATATTTTATTTCCTGAAGCTATTGAAGTATTTACGTCTGGTAGTCATCATATCATGTTAATGAGCTGGTGATGGCAGGTAAAACTCCTCCATGATAAGGAGTTAAATAATAATTCTTGATATATGTATTTATAAACCGATAGTTGTATCATTTTATGTTATTCAGGTAAGCTGACGATGAAAAAAAAACTCCTAATAGTTAGGAGTTGGATGATAATTCCTTAAATATTATGTGTACCTTCGTATAGATCGACAGTTGAATTAAGTTTTTTTCTTTCTATTTCTATTCTATCAGGTTTTTCAGGTGAGCTGATGATTGAGGGTAAAACTGCAAAAGTTAAGAGTTTGAGGATTATTCTTTTAATATTATGGTCCACATAGTAATATTCGGTAACGGTTAAGAGATCGAGAATAATTCTTTAAAATATCATAGGTATGTACAGAACGATAAACCCGTGGTCCTTGCTTTGGCTTCCCCTCCACACCTTGATTCTGTACAATTTTGTTGTACTGTTCGTTCTTGTCCCTGTTTGTTTGTCCTTATGTATTCTTTCAGGTTATACACGAACTTCAAAAGGAGAGGAACATAGAACATGTTCCAATCTATGTATTTTTTACTTAGCAAAGTGAATGGTTTTTGCTAAATACTTTTATAATAAATAAAATTACTTTAAATGCAGAATTGTCGACTACCCAAGATTTGTTACTTTTAGCACTACCATAATATGGGTATCAAATGAAAGGCTCTGTAGAGAAAATGCGAATGAACCGTGTCAAAATAACTATACAATAAATTACTGGTAAAAAACATTAAAAACAAAGATTTTACTTAATTGCTCTAAAAACAAGAAAGTAAACTTAAATTGCATTTAAAAAAAATTTAGGTAAGTATGTACTAATATGATAAAGAGTTAAAGTTTGTAAATAGTTTATGTAAGTTTGTGAATAGCCATACGTGATACCGGCAGAGTAGAATAGCATCACCCCATATGCTCCAATGGGTGTCGTAGACGGCGACTAATAGGCCAGCAAAGGGGTATTGACTACCAATCCACATTATGCAAGCGTGGTGGACTACTGCCTATACCTCCTTCATTGAAAAGGAGAGGTCTTGTCTTCCAGTAGTGAAATGAATTATAAAGGCTGTGATGATAAAAGTTTGTGAATTGTTTTTTTGTGACGTTGTAGGAGGTAATTGCTGGATCTACTGAACCAATTTTGAAAATTGTTTTTGTGTGAGGTAGACGATGCATCTAGAAAGGCTAACTATGTATATAATAACCAACAATACGCGAAAGAAGCCACGGGCTGAGCGCTAGTTATATGATATATATGCTTGTGGCAAGATTTGCTTCTATTATTCATATCTCTTTATTTATTCAATCGCTGATATACACAAGTAAATCTCGCGACAAGTATATCATACTAGTGGCCGCCAGCGGCTTCGCTCGCGTTAATGTCGGTTATAGAATAGCCTAGAGCCTTCCTCGATAAATGGAATAGCCAACACAAAAAAATATCTACACTCATGACATAATATTAAAATTATTATCTCAATGATATACCTCAAATGACATTCTTTTTAACAAAGATAATCAAAATGAAAATAAAGTTCATTTACCTGTTGCATAATTAATGACCATTATGCAACATGTTCGGCTCAATACGTTACAGTTATTTTTCTCAAAAATCAAAAACTTAGAGCAAAACGGGACGGCAAAGGGAGCCAAAGGGACGCTAGTTTATGTACTGCACATAATTAGGTATTAAAACACTTGTGGGATATCATTAAAAAACTCGCCAAGGCTCGTTTTTAAAACCCCGCTCGTGTTTTAATAAACCCTATTACGTGACAGTAACATAAACTACTATACCCATGTACTATATGATAGGTGCGACAAGGGTGGCCGGTGGCCACCAGATGTTATTATTACTTACATATATATTCAAAATTTAATTCATGTTAAATGTGTAACCGTTAATTTTCTATAGTATTCAATTTAAATAACTTGTATTGTATATTTAATTTCATTTTGTGAAAAAGTATCGAATTTGTTTTTGTGCTCTGTACCTGGACGGCAGCGCGAGTAATGCGAGAGGGAATGACCGCACAGCGTGTAAATACCTAAACTTGGAGTCTGCCGTACGGCGTAAACGCTCTTAAGGGTTTTTTAAAGATTTTTATACTTAAATAAGAAAGGTGAATATGTCAAGTGCCTGAATTTTACAACAAACCCACTGATGCATGAAAAAACTAAAAGTCTATTAAAAAAAATAGGAGGAGCTGTTCAGAAGAAAAAAAAACAGTATTTCTACCTACCTACTTAAGTACTATAAAAAAATCTATACTGTGGTATGAATAGCAAATATTTCAAGCACTGAAAACCTTTTTCAAAAACATCTATTAAAAATATATTGCGATGTAAATTAAATATATATATATATTTCCCTACATCCTGTATTACTTAAACTGGTTTCTAAATACGACTCTGGACAACGGCCAGACAGCATAACCAATAGTCAAAACGATACAATGTGTTCAACTCTTTTGTGATCAACTACCTTAATAAAAATTTAACTGAAGCATATGAAAAACGTGAAACGAATCAGTCCAGTGCGTCTTTAGATACGGTTCGTGATGTGGTGGAGAGATTTACTTGTAGTGAGTGGTAGAGTGTAACTTACGTTTCGCGATTTAGTAGTAGACCCAATATTTACAAGTAAACTGAAAAAAAAATTGCAAATACAATGGTAAAGTATGAATTTACTTATAATAGGGGTTAAAGTATGAAATTGCCGAATTTTTCCTCATTATTCATTAGTGTATAATTCCTTTAATACAATAGGTATGTCCATTATTCTTTTTCTATTTTAAACTTCATTACAAGGACATATATTTATGTAGAAAATTTTATTCTTATTTTTATTTTTTTCACTAGAAATACATTTTCAAAAACAGCTCGTCCTAAGAGGTGTCCGTCTCCGTTATAAAAATATGAATATTTTTTTACAGGTATAAATTCTCAATTTTTTTCTCTAAACAAGTATCCTATAGCTTATTGTTGTCTAAACATATCCACAAAATTACACAAAATTTAGATTTGTGGTTCCTTAAAAAATGGCAAATATGTTTGTATGGAAAAATGAATTTTCGTTAAATTCTCTATACAAAACGGCAATTTCATACTTAACCCCTAATAAAGGGTGTAAAAGACACAACAGTGAACAGTCAAACGAAAACCATGTATTCTATACATCAAAATAAGACATATTTTAAAAAAAATATTGCTGGGAAATGATTTTTATTTTTTGGTGTTAAAAAAAATTGCAAATTGTACCGCGCAATGTAAAGGGCTCAACTCGCACGCAACTTGCAAAACCGCGATTATTTTGCCAGACGGCCGGCGGCCCCGTTCGTTAGTGTCCGTACGCATCGAGTGAGCTACATTGAACGCTAACGTTTTGAAGCCATTTTTTGTTATGAAATACTATAAAAATTATAATGTTTCTTTGGACAATAATTAATAAATAATGTATAGAATACGTTTTCATAAAAAAATGAAAAAAAAAATTATGACTTTGACCTTCAATAAAATTGTAATTATCAATTTCCCAGGTATAGGCTAAAGGAAAAAAAATGTTATGATGGTGAGCAGAATACATGGTTCTCGTTTGACTGTTCATGTCTTTTACACCCTGTATATTATCATCTCGTCGTGCATTAAGTTAGATTTTAATTTCATTATTAAAATACTTACGTAAACAATCATTGAGTTGGCGTAGTTTAATTAGATAGATTTGATTATAAGCAACTTAAAAAAAAGTGCCAGAAACACAGAACACAGTCAGAAGCAAAACTTCAGAAAGGTAACAAGTAACAAAAGTGATTTCAGGTCGTTGTTCAGAAGTTGACAAAATTGTGAACAAGTAACTTCTATGCGTCAAAATCTTTTTGGTGTCGGTTTTTCGTATTATCGAATGTTCAAATCACAATAGTGTTAAAAAAGTTTCACTTCAATATACTAACCTATGTTTTCTTTATTTAATGCAAATAAGGAGTGAATTTTAGACACATAATATTTTAATGTCTGCTCTTATATAGTGAAATGATCCACAGGCGGAACTTGTTTATGTTTTGGCGTAAATAACATCATGTGGAAATGGGTAAAATCCTTGTTTTACCCTTTTTTTGCTCCCATTGGTGTTGCCTTCTTTCGCAGACAAAAAGATCACCTAAGTAAGTATTCTGTGTTATTCTGGCTATTTTATGAAATGATAATAAGTAATTGGAAAATAACTGTAACACCCACAGAGTAATAAATAAACCCTATAGGGTATAATTTGTGGTAATAACCTATACGATAATATTAATTACAGACAATCTGTCACCACCACTATTATAGTAGCATAGTAGGAACCAGAAACAAAAGCCTACCACCAAAATTCAATTTTCGCGATCTAATAATACCGATAGATCTAGCTCTACTTATATTAAAACTAGATTCTACTTCAAAAATTTATCATTGTAAAACTAGTAAATGTGTAAATTATATCAGAATAATAATACGAGCAAACCACTTTCTTATAAGTAAGTACCGGTTTTTCTTTTAAAAATGCCAACCAATCACTACTTATCAAACCAATGCACACCCCACCCCAATAACGTTATCTCATTTATCAAAATGCCACTGGCATGGGACAAAATTCTTTCAGCCATTTTGAATTAAACTTTCGTAACGCCGTGCGTGCTCTCCCGTCGACATACCGCGGAGAAAGCGCGGGAATGTCGACCAATAGGAATCGCGTATGGCGTTCGCCATTATCGAGAAGGCGGGCACATGTCAACCCAGAAGCTTTTATCGATTGACGTGGGTTGGGTTGATAAACTAAATTCATAATAGGCAGGCATTAGGTATGCGTCAGCCATACGTTTGATAATAAATTATGTAGGTAATGTATTGTAATGCATGGATTATGTTCGATCAAGATTTGTTTCGTAGGTAGGTAATACTAAGTGGAGTTTAGTTAAGATTACTATGAAACAAAATAATCTTGATAAAATTAAGTCTTTGTGATCATCATTTTTTTTTAATTTGATGGGAATCGAAATATATTTATTACATTACTAGCTTTTCTCGCTCGCGTCTTCTACCCCGTGGAATTTTCTTTGGTATTATTTTTTTACTCATCATACACATATTTCCAATATACGATAGTAAACATAGATAGATTTGTCGGACTTTCATTCCGTTTTGTCCCATATTTTAAAACCCTTATTGCAGGATTTCAAGAAAACTTCAAATATCTTTCTTTAATTTTTTAACTGAAAGTTCATAGCTACGCCAATTTTTATGCATTTTACTACTACACAAGAATGAAGGATTTCCTATACAAACTATCATCTCCTATATTTTAAACTTTTTTATTTTTTGAAACCCTTGGAGGTTGAATTTCGAAAAATTTTAAAATATGTACATCATTCTTAATTTTGAACCATAAAGTCGATTACCAATTTTTATGCATTTTACTACTAAAATAACGGATTTCCCATACAAACTTTCATCTCCTATTTTATTCCCTTAGGGTTTCAATGTCGAAAAATCCTAAAATACGTCATTCTTAATTTTAACAAAAAAAAACCATAGGTATAGCAATTTTTATGGATTTTACTATAAAAATTACGAATTTCCCATACCAACTTTCATCCCCTATTTCATTCCCTTAGTTTCAGTAGGGGTTGAATTTCTTAGGGGTTGAATTTCGAGAAATCCTTGAATAAATCTATTAATTTTAACCGATAGACCATATACCTACCAATTTTTATGGATTTTACTTCAAAAATGACGGATTTCCATACAAACTGTCATCCCCTATTTTAGCCCCTTGGGAGTTGAATTTCGAAAAATCCGGCCTATCCTTTACCAAAATCATAAAAGGAAGCTCTGGGCAGAATTTCAGCAATCTAGGTCCAAAGGTGTGGACTGGGCGTTGATCAGTCAGTCAGCCAGGACTTTGCCTTTTATATACAACATGTAAATTAAATAACCAACACCCTGAATACAGGTGGTTTGGGATCGGCTTTTGAGTTGATTTCAATAATTTAAAAAAAAACGATTTTTATTGAAAAAAAAAAAACAAAAGTACACAGAAAATGTTGTACAATATTTTCTGGTGGTTATTTTGTTTACATGTTGTATATCTATTCCAACTTGGAATTATGGACTTATGAGTATTATAATACTACTAAAATGTATAGATTATAATTCGGTAAGTAACTTAAATTCAATACCAGCTGTGAGCATTGGATAGTCAACTATCCGCACTGCAGATCTTTGGACCGCGTCGAATGGTCCTAGCTGGCATCTAGGAAACTACTGAAATGTAACATTACACTGTACTTAGTGGTGAAAGTACAGTGTAATTATGTAATTATACATTTCAAATATCAGATCAGACTTTTATCAATTAAATTATAAATACAATTGCAGAGATAGAGTCAAATTTTAGAGGCAAAGTAGGTAACTAATATTTTGCTTTGTTGCCAAATTAGATCGAAGTAGGGGCATAGGTGGACTAGCCGCGAGTTTCTAGCGCCGGAACTTGGGTTGTGTGTGCCTCCACCTTGCAGAAGACCAAAGTCAAATAACACAATTTTTTGTGGTGTTGTGTTTTTGTTGGGAAGAAGGGTTGCTAGAGTCACGTCAGTGTTTCAAACGTCTATAGGCAGGTATGCTTTTCTGCCATAGATTAAGGAGGTAATCTATGTTTTCTGCCCATTAGATAACATAATAGATAACTTAAGAAACACTTCCCTCTGAGTGACGATTTAAGCAAATTCTGTCCAAAAAGTATTCAAATCAATTTAGGTTACTTAATGGTGCTTAATTCTTAAGTCTAGGTGACATAGGTTGGAACCTAAATTAGTGAGGGACTGGTGCCTGTAATAGGTTTCGGGAGAAATCTGTGCTACAGGTCACCAGGTTCCACCCTTCGTCAACAAACAGTTGAAATATCTTATGTGTCTGGGAAGAGGACCATTGTTATAACCATATTGGATTTGAATCTATTGTCAGGTAAAAAACAATAAGCACATTCATGGATTTTTTATTTTGAATATTAAATAACTATAATTTTTTTATAACTTAATCCTTTCCCCTGTCTGTTATTTTCAACAAGTCGCTGAAGATAGGTGTCTTCCCAAAAATATGGAAAAGAGCCAAAATTGTGCCAATATTTAAATCTGGAGACGCATCTTTTGTCACTAATTATAGACCAGTGTCCATACTGTCTATTTTCGGAAAGGTATTCGAGTCACTTGTGTGTCCTGTAATTTCATGGCACATTAAACAGCTTATATCACCTAAACAGTCTGGATTTATGGCTAAGCGATCTACGACAACTAATTTGATTTCATTTACTACGTATGTTTCTAAGTGTCTTGACTCACGAATACCAGTTGACACTGTGTACACGGATATGAGCAAGGCATTTGACACTGTTGATCATAATAGATTAATTGAAAAATTGTCTTCTTTTGGAATATCTGGAAGCCTTCTCAAATGGTTTTCATCATACCTTAGTGAAAGAGAATCAAGGGTTGTTGTTGCTGGTTATTCTTCGGACCCATTTTTGGCATCATCTGGTGTGCCTCAAGGTTCACACATCGGTCCGATACTTTTTAACATTTTCTTCAATGATGTTGTCAATATTTTCCAAAATGCCGTTTGTCATTTATATGCTGATGACTTGAAACTTTCATTTCGAATAAAAGACACAAACGATTCCTCTCTACTACAACATGATATTGACAAATTGGTTTTGTGGTGCCACATGAATGGAATGATGCTGAATGTAGAAAAATGCAAGTTTTTTAGATTCTCTAGAAGTCAAAACACTAATTCTCCCGTCTATAAAATCAATGGCCTGCCTTTAGAGGAAGTGGATTCCATTCGTGATTTAGGAGTAGTCATAGACAAGAAATTGCGTTTCCATAAGCATATTGATAATGTAGTCAATAAAGGGTTTAAGAGTCTAGGTTTCGTATTAAGAAATACTAAGGAGTTCAAAAATGCATCCACAAAAATCCTTTTATTTAATGCGTTAGTCCGCTCAAATCTTGAATATTGTAGCCAGGTTTGGTCTCCATTCTATAGTATCCATATCAAACGCATTGAACGAATACAGAAAAGATTTCTGTGGCATCTATGTTATCGTTCCAATAAGGCAAAGTTACTGCCTTCTTACGTGAACAGATTGAACTATTTCAAAATGCACAGCCTGCAAGAGCGCAGAATAATTTTGGATCAAATGTTTTTACATAAAATTATTTCTGGGGATATAGATTGTCCATCTTTAGTTCAATCAATAAATCTTCATGTCCCTATAAGATCCCCTCGTACAACCAGAATTGTTCCATTTTGTGTGAATCTAGCTCGTAGTAACTTGGGACATAATGCCGCCGTCAACAGGCTACAGAGACAGTACAATGGGCTGGTCAAATCTTCAGAAATCGATATATTTGTTAACAAGGCACGATCTTTTAAACATCATATAGAACAATACTTGATAGATAAGAGAGAATCATAATAATATGTAATCACAGTTCATAATAGTCAGTAAAATTTTGTAATGTTATAAACTTACCTTACTTAGTGAAATGCGTGTAGCATTTCACTCGTTATAATAATTTTAATTGTTAGTCCACAATGCATGCCGTGGCAATCTTTAATTAAGACAGCATTAAGAATGTAAATTATGATATACTTTTATATACTAGTTGTGATGTGTGTCTTGTTGATTGTCCTGAATAAATAAAAAAAAAAAAAAAAAAAAAAAAAATAACATTTACATTAACTTTTTTTTATAAGTAACAATTTTAAAGGAATTTTCACCTATCAAAATTTAGAATTACCTAAGTAGGTACTTATGTAAGTTGGGGTCCACGTCCAGAAGCCCCCTCGTGGCGGACCCTGGTAACGTGGTGGGGAAACTTTTCTCGGCGGGTGTGTGGCTTTTGATGTCAATTGTTTTTTATTGATATTCGAAGTCACATGCTATCGTCGAGTTGTATTTGTTTGTCCACCACGGCTAGTTACGGACGGCCCTTTTCAGGGCCACGACCGCGCCCGAAGTCCTTCGGGTGCGGTCCGATGGCTGCTCCCGGTGTCCTCGTCAGGAGGACGCGCCAGGTCGAGCAGCCGTCGGTGAGGAGGCCTATAAGGCCGGCGTCGGCCAGCGGCCCACAGGGGCTGACGTTAGTCGGTAGCCCCTGTGGGCTGCTGGCACACCAATTGGTGCACAAGAAGTGCCTAGACGAGCAGCGTTGGAACAGTCTCGGTGTAGTTGCGCTCACGTGCGCAGATCCCGAGCCATCCCGTAATAACGCACTGAAGGTCAGGCCGGGGAGGTTACCTCGAGTCCCACATATCCCCTGCGGTTGGCACCACCCCGCAGGGACGATGCGTAAATGCATTTGACCTCCCCGTCAACAAAAAAAAACAAAAAAAAGGTAGGTATGTAAGTACCCTATGTACTAAGCTATGTACCTACGTAAAACACAACACGAGAAATAAAAAAAAAAACGCAGTTGTCAACTTAATATCAATGTTGTTATTTAAACTTATCATCATCATTAAGTCACGCCTTTCTCCTTTATGGGTAGGCACAGATTAGTACTTTCAATTGCTAAGATCCTTACATATTTCATTGGCTTCAACTCTCATTACATTACTTACTTTGTATATAAACTTACCCGTGACTTACCTATACGCACGGTATAAATATTAAAATATTATTCTCGTAGCTTCGTAGCTGACTACGAGTGGACGGCAGTACCTACCTACTACGGCGGGGCGCGTAATGCCAATTTTATGCGAACTTACTTTTTATGGTTGCCGTCCACATGCTTTTTTTATTTTTACGAGGGACGTGTCCGCTGCCGTATCCCTCAATTATTTGTAATGCCGTACCTATACCCAGAGCCTATACCTATATAGCAAGCACCTACGTGAATACAATATGAAGAGCCCGGATTTTGTTACGAATCAGGGTCCAGCTACCACCCTCAACAAAATATACTGCCATTAACAACAGTGTTAAGAGCATTATTACTTATGGAGTTCAAGTTATTGATAAGATAGCCAGGGGCATTATCGAGCTTTTATCCCGTGTTTTAAAGATTAATATTAACGCTGCTAACACGTTAATATAATAATCTTGTTACACCTCCAACTAAGCTAATGTACTTGAGGTGGGAGTGGGTTCATGTTAGTAGTCTCTGCGGGGATCGACTTCCGTTCATACAATACTTGGTCCATGTTTCATAAGAACGAGTCCACCTGCCTGCGCCCTCTGCTACCGACGCTTTATCGCGCATCCAAAACGCTTCGGTCGTAGAAACGTTAACGATTTACTGATTATTTTTATGTTCGTTAATAACGCGATAATGCCCAAGTTCCGCAATGATTGAGGGCTTCGGCTGAGGCTCTCACCACAAACTATGAAATTCTCAGGCGCAAGCTACACCGACAGCTAGCGAGCGATCAGACGGAGCATCATTTCACCTCTCTTCAGATTTCGGTTCATAACCCTAACTACAGAGATAATCGATAAAGTAGAAACGATACGATGCGAACGATACAATGTAAGTTCGCATAAAATTGACATTACGCGGCCACTAAGTAGTTAGTACTGCCCTTAAATATTACCGTGCCTTAAATGACTTTTTAAACATCTTAGATTGCCCTCCATTTCGTAGTCAGCTACGAAGCTACGAGAGAATTGCACTTTGTATAATCCGTAAAATAAAGTACCGTGTAGGTACTAAGTAACTCTCATCAAACCGAACGAAATATGTAACGACCGTAAGTGGAAAGAACTGGTCTGTGGACTGGATGTCTACTCTTATGGGAGAAAGGTTTGACTTTATGTCGTTGATAATAAGTTTAAATAGTAACGTTAATATTAAATTGAAAACATTCGTGCTTTTCCAATTTTTTGTGTTGCGTGTGAAATGCGGCGTGTGCGGTGCTGGTCAAATGTGCCAGGTTTAATATACTTACTACTAGTATAGTATTATATTATCTGTGTACTTACTTAATTTCATACAAAGAATTCCAAAATGTTGCGCGTATGGTGTGTGCGCCACGTGCGGTTCTTGTACAAATTATGTGCGTTTACATAAGAAAGCTTACTTCTTTCTCCAAATTCTAAGTAGAACCAACATATCAAAAACCATATACCCCTATCTATATGGTTTTTGATATGTTGGCTGTATTTCATTTGACGATTTTTGCTAGTTTTTGACCCCTATAATATGAAAAATATACAATGTCCTTTCTTACAAAAATTGTAGCTTGGAAATGACGGTAAAATGAAGTAGCCTAATTTAGGTTATACATACTTTTTTTATTTTGGGATGATTTTTTTTTTAATAAATCGTAATGAAAAAATACTTTCGCCTTGCTATCATAACAGTATCGACCACAGATATATCAATCTAAGGACATCGGTCGAATCGCCAAGTTCATATGAAGACCGAGTGTCGCGTTCAGCCCCAGTTCAGTTTTGCGTCGGATGGTGTGAAGCCGACTCATTCCAACCAGCCAATTTTTTCTAGGAAGTCTCCCAGTGCATTGACGTCTTAGAAGACATCCTGGAGATCACTTGGATGGCCCAGGCAGCCAGCAGATGTGAGTGGTACTTCTGCCTCGATACAGCCTCTGCATAGGGGATGTCTGTTATATCTAAGTTGGTAAGTGCTTATTAACATTGCCAAAACATGACATAAACACGAACTACTCAGTCATATGAGAGCCTTGGATAGATTTATTTTTAATGTGGATAGCTGACCCGGCGAACTTCGTACCGCCTAACAGTCGATTCTTAATTATTTTTTTTAATACTTATTCTGCTTTTCTAGACCCGGTGTCCCGAATAGCAGAAAAAGAAAGTTAATAAGTCAACAATTACATTATGTATTTTTTTTTCATTTTTTTTTATTTTTCTCACCGTAAAAACCATCCTCGTACTTCAAGGAATATTATATAAAAAGAATTAGCGAAATCGGTTCAGCTGCTCTCGAGATTTGTGCTTAGCAACACATTCAGCAATCCATTTTTATATTATAGATTGTGATGCTCTGGCTTGTGTTGTTGTAGGTTTTGCTTTTGACAACTATGTATCTAGTACTAGGTTTTGCTATTGACAACTATGTACCTACTTCCAACACTAATCAACATATATACCTACTTGACCAAAACTGCCCAATATCAATTGACTACTTATAATACATGACATGTGATGCCGGCACAGTAGAATAGCATCACCCCATATCCTCCAATGGGTGCCGTAGAAGGCGAGTAATGGATCAGTAAAGGAGTATTGATCACCACTCCGTCCACCTGGTGGTGGACTACTGCCTATACCTCCTTCGATGACAAGAAGAGGCAGTGTTTCCCAGCAGTGGGTCGAATTATAAAGGCTGTGATGATAATTGCTGAGATGACGGATGACCGAGAATAGCTATTCCCTATTGATCTCAGAATGAAAAAAGCGAATATCTGTGGAGGAGAATATAATCTTGTAACCCGCATTCAACATATCAGACACCGGACGTTTCGATACAAAACCTAAGTCTTCACTTAGGTTTTGTATTCGGTTTATACTCGAAATCTTAAATCCAATGACTTCCCACAGTTCAATTTACCTAATAGATAGTCCTTAGACAGTCGTGGACACTAAACTAGATTTATTAGTTCTGTGACTATTCTTCTGCGAATCGAATGAATTGATAAACTACAGCGCTACTTCTAAATTTGAACCGAACGAATGTACATTGAAAAAGAAAATTATCGTATTTCAGTTCTAAAGCGACCACAAAGAAAGAGGGAGTCTCTGAGACACGCTAAAGAGACTTGTTACTTAGAAATGATTACAGGCTTGAAGTCTTCAAGAGCTTTGCCCTTAAAATCCGATGACCCCGGCCGGAGAAAAGCCATCTACGCTTATCAGTAGGTAGCTAATAGGAAAAAATAAAAGTTTTTCAGCAAAAAATAAATCATGCGCCCTGCAGTAAAAAAATATGGTTTTCCCCAAAAATCCAATCTAAAAAAATACACAAAGGTAAATGTTGATTTTTATTACCTAAGAAAAGTACCTACCTTTATACACAGCTGCGAATAATTTGTTCCTTCCCTAATACTCATAAATAATCCCCATAAACAAAACTCTCACTCACGCTTTACTGCCTCTTTCCCATTATCTCCCCTCTCCGAAATTACATAAAACTTTGTTATATAATTATATACGTGTCATAAAATGCTGAATACAAGTATCGAGATGAGAATATTGATCTAAGGAACTGATTAGTTCTAGTTTACGCAATGGCAGTAAACATAAAACGCTAATTTGAACTTTATGGGTACCGTAAATCAGAATAGTTTGCTCTGTTGTGACAATGGTACACAAGGGTCTTGTGACGTTTATGAAAGGTAAATCAAACTAATATCATATTAAAAAAAAAACAAAGAAAAATTTGGAAATATTCAGCATCAATGTAAAGTGTCATTCTTAACCGTCACATACAGAGGATGCTTTTGTTATTAGAATTTTAATTTAAAGTGGTCTCCCCTTGACTTTCTCGTATACCGGAAACGACTCCAAAGGTTGATAGAAATATTATATTTTGATGTCATACATGCGTGTTAAATTTTGGTCACCCATCCGAGTACCGACCACGCACTCGGTTTCTTAACTTTCGTGATCGACGGCTCAAAATTTGATAGAAACCTTATATTTTGATGATGTCACACACGTATGTTAAATTTGGTTGCAATAAGTTAAAGCATGCTCGAGTTATCGTGCTATCGCACAGACACACACACAGACACACACACACACAGACATAATTAAAAAAATAAATTTTTGGACTCGGGGAGGTCCAAAACGTGTAAAGCTGTCAAAATCTCGAGGTCGAATTTTTTGACGATTACAAGACTTCCTCTATACTACGTTTAATCGTCCTAACGCACAGACACACACACAGACATAATTCAAAATATTTGTGGTCTATTAGTTAGCCCACCGGAATAAGATTAGACCTAGAGTTCCCGGCTTGATCGTTAGATCGAGCATGTCTTAGATGTGCTCGAAAGGATGTTAATCTGGGTTTGGAGAAGGCCACTGCAAATAATTTGCACTGGCCTTCTCCAAACTTTATTTAGGATTCCAACGTCTTGATAGTATTCGTCCACGCATCGTGCTACGTAAGGACCAGTATTATCGAGTACCTATCAAAAGGAGCTGGTCATACCAAATAAATCGGAGGATCTCACCGATGTACCTAGTCACTGTTAATCGTTTGTCAACGGCAACCGATTCTGTACGAGCATCGGAACTTATTTTTCCCCACACCATTATAGAGCCTCCATGAAGATTTAAAGTTTCTGTTGTGGTGATGGTTCCTCTCCACACCTAGATCATCTGCTGTACGTCAAGCAATACTACACACATCAGTGAACAAAACTCTAGACAATTGCTCGTGAGTCCAATTGACGTGTTCACGTGCAAATCGAAGTCTAGCTACTCGGGTACTGTCTTAGAAATTCTGGACCGCAGTTTGACTTGCGTGCCTTTAAATTTACCTACTCCTTGTACGCCCGCTGACATTCACACCTCTTGTGTTTTGGAGCCGCTGGCGGATTTCAACTGCAGTCAGGTAGCGGTTCGTTAAAATATCATCGCAGATAAACCGATCATAACGAGCTGATGTGCACCTTACACTCCACTGACTCGCCGGCGAATGTAGCTGTTTGTCTTCTGGTATCGTTTCAAGGCTTATTGCATTAATGAGCGCAGATTATTGAATGCAATAGGCACCTCAGGTTTTATCACTCTCTAATTAATTTAAGCTATGGTTTGAGCATGTTCGACTGGTGCTAAAGCCATCTTTTTGGTTTAAAAATGAACGATTCAACGTTAGTTCAGTACCACTGAGAAGAGTAGCTTCTAAATAAAATACCTACCGACTTGAAAACTTGAACTTGTTTGCTCAAATGTCCCGATACGAGTGAAACTTAGAAACACACAAAAACGAAAAACCTATCGATTTATCCTCAAGTTGCTACTTTTTCTCATATGGTTATTTAAATAATAAAATTATCTACAAGATGAATAAAATTTTATGAAAATAGCTTCAGTAGTTTCAAAGCGATGTTACTTTTTACTTTCCCGTATATGTAGTATAGAGGAAGTCTTAATTGTAATCGTCAAAAACTTCGACCTCGGGATTTTGACGGAATTACACGTTTTGGACCTCCCTGAGTACAAAAATATTTTTTTTGGAATTATATCTGTGTGTCTGTGTGTGTGTCTGAGCGTTAGCACGATAACTTGAGCATGCTTTAACTTATTGCAACCAAATTTAACATACGTGTATATAATAACATAAAAATATAAGGTTTCTATCAACCTTTGAGTCGTTTCCGGTATACGAGAAAGTCAAGGGGAGACCACTCCCGATTTTTTATTTTGTTAACCTTTTTAATATCACTAAAATACACTAAAATTTTGAAGTTTTGAAATGTTCTCATACTATTAATTTATTGCAAAAGTAGTTTTGTTTCATGTGCATATTTTTATGGTCTTATAATGTTCACGTTAAAATATAAACTATACATACACATTACACATATATGTACATTGTACATTAACTTTAAATAATACTTCTATAGCTCTTGTTAAACACATCGTACAAAGGAAGTAATTTAATTGTGTTGTGCAGTGAGCAAGAGTCTTTATCTGTGAGATGTTGCCACTTTGTGCAACCAAAACTATCAAACTGAATTTCAAGAAAAGAACGTCAAGAAAAGTTTCGAAAAGTTTATGTGGACAAGGACATGTGGACCAAAGTTTCAGCTCAGGTCACGGCTCAGGTAAAGAGTAATTCATATTAGATGATAAATTACATCTAAGCATTTATTTTGTATAAAAATAAAAAATGTTAAAGAAATTGGAATTCATAAAAGTGTCCATAGTAAAAAATTATCAATTTAATAGTTTGAATAACAAGCTGAAGTTAATGTTAAACCTCAGGAACACGGTGTTTAAAGGCAAAGTCCTGACTGACTGCCCACACCTTTGGACCTAGATTGCTGAAATTTTGCAGAGAGATTCCATTGATGATGTAGGCAAGGGATAAGGTTAGATTTTTAGAAATTCGACCCCTAAGGGGGTAAAATGGGGGATGACAGTTTGTATGGAAATCCGTCATTTTTATTTTAGGATTTCTCGAAATTCAACCTCTAAGTGAATGAAATAGGGGATGAAATTTAATATGGGAAATCCCTCATTTTTATAGTAAAATCCATGCAAACGGGTATAAGTATGGCTTTTCCGTTAAAAATTAAGAACGAACGTATGACGTATTTTAGGATTTTTCGAAATTCGACCCCTACGGGGATAAAATAGGGGATGAAAGTTTTTGTATAGGAAATACGTAATTTTTGTAGTAAAATGCATAACAATTGGTATAATTATGGCCTTTTGGTTAAAAATTAAGAAATATTTATTTCAGGGTTTCTTGAATTTCAACCCCCAAGAGGATAAAATCGGGGATGAATGCTTGTATGGGACATCTATCTTTTTTATAGGAAAATCCTTAATTATTGGTATATAGCTATAGCTACCTATATTGGTATAAGTAAAGAAAGATATTTTAAGATTTCTCGCTTAGGGTTTTAAAATAGAGGATAAAACGGAATGAAAGTCCGACAAATTTATCCATGTGTTTACTATCGTATATTGGAAATATGTGTATGATTAGTAAGATAATAATACCAAAAAAATAAGTTTCAAAAATTTAAATGCTGCCCAAAGCAAGTAACTATTCCACGGGACGAAGTCGCAAGCAAAAGCTAGTTCAAAATATAATTTATTATTTTCTTCTATAGATGTTTTAAACATTTCTGCTAGTGAATTTAGAAGAAAATTTGTTAAATCAAATCAAATATCTCTATTGCGAATCACATAACCATAAGGGTCTTATGAACATAGGCTGTAGTTCCTGTGATACCCCGTTCGGTATTCTACCGAACCGTTCAGTATTTTAGCACCGTGTTCGGTGTTCGGTATGACAAAAATACCGAAGTATGGGAGTTTCGATATTTTTTTCTGATTAATTTTTCTCCCTAATAAACGAATCGACTGTCAAATTTTACGTAATCGGCATCGATGTTGCGTAGTGTCCCTACTTATGTGCCAGCCACACACGACGAGTGAAGAAGACGAGAGAAAAGCCGAGAAAGGAGGCAGAGACGTAGTATGGCAACCTTACTCGTCATGCCGCACGTCATGCATGCCCCTCGTCCTGCCCAGCGCTCCCTATTTTGTCGGTTTTTGTGCGTGAGTGAAAGGATCGGCAATACAAGTAAGGAACTTTTTTTTCTCACTGTTCGACTGTTTGGTATTTTTTTGAAAAAGACCTGGCATCCCTGCTCGCAACCATATATAGCTCGCATCCATAGCACACATCCACAGCATGCATCCTTCCATATAAAAAACGTAGCTAAGTTGAATCATCAGTGTCCACCAGTGCTAGCCTATGTGGAACAATGAATTGATTGGTGGATAGCAAACGCATCCCATAGTCAACGTTGCATGCACATCTCTGGTGAAAAAGCAGCCTTTTGCTGTGCTGGCAGCGACCTTACACTGCTGCACTTTTTCTCCATGGGTCAGATAAAAAAATTAATATGTTAATGTTCATAAAAGGGTACGTACGTATGCATCTTGTGTCAGGCAGTGATAAGTATTATGAATTATGTATTTTGATTTAACTATTTTGAAAATACCATATTATTAATAATTTAATATCTAATACCTATGTACTACTTACCCTTGATTATTGATTGACCTTTCTGATATTAAATTAATAATATTTCAGATTACTGTCCTTCTCTATCATACTTGAGATTATATTTTAATTATTTTTACAACACACAAGGAATTTTAATGATCGTAGCAGCAAAGTGGAAAACCACTCCCTACGATGCTTACAATTTCTTTCGCTTTATTTACTCCCATCACAATCCTTCAGATCCTCGATTTTGGGTACTTTTTTACCTGACCTTTTTTTTAATGTTTTGGATTTAATCGTCAAGCATTCTCCTAACAAAATCTCAAGAGTACTTACATTTCCTGTTATTGCCTACATGACTTTTCTTAAAAATCTTAAAACTAGCTTGAACAAAATGAACATCCAACTACCAAAACCTAGTGCACATGGCGCTCAAGCTACGCATGTACGTTTCTACTCGGTAACTAAAACACATTTTTATTCCGACATAAACGTGGGGAGCCATGTTATAGCGGACTCATGAAATTGGCGCAGCCATAAAATAGCACAAACCCCATTCGCTGTCCGGCCATAAACACGAAAGGTCCCACCGACCGCGCGGTCCCCACGCCGCCTTTAATAGTTTTTCATTACTCAAGTAGACGTCATAAAAAGGGAAATAAAGTTTGGCAGAAAATTGCATGTATTGCATAATGCTCCGTGCCTACGGTCTTCGTAGCGACCATAAATTTTACGCACAGAAATTGGATTTGGGAATTGTTCGGTGAATTATTTATGGCCGCTATAGAATCAAGGAAGAGATCAACAAAAAGTTTAAAGGAAAACACGAGTAAGTTTTGAATGAGTAATCACAAAATCCAACCGACCCATAAGTTCATAAATTGAGCTAGGTACTAAGTACAGAAATTATTATTATCATTACTTACGCCGCACTAGTCACTCCGCCTTGCCGACCTGCATGGTGCTTCCTTACGCCTGAAGGAGCGGGAACACTTGTCACACAACAGCCTTTATAATTGGACACTGCTGGGACACAATGCCTCTCCTTGTCATTGAAGGAGGTTTAGGCAGTAGTCCACCACGCTTGCCCAATGCGGATTGGTGAACGGAGCATAAGGTGATCAATACCCCTTTGCTGATCCATTAGTCGCCTTCTACGAAACTGTTTACACTGAAAAACTTACACTAAGGGTATGTAAGTACAGAACGCGCCACGTTTCCGTTACAAAATATCAATGGGAGCAGTGGGTACGCAAAAATTTTGCAATCCTTCAGTAGGTAGCCTTAATTCCAAAACCAACATTTACAAACATGTTATTGGTAAAACCTACCATTTACAAAATATGATGGGAAAAATCTGAAAAAAATCTTCACCATTTAACAAATTTCCCGCAGAATATGCCATATAACGTCGGTCCCTGCAACTTGAGGCATGTTTACATACATTATATCACGCATAATACGATTCGTCATCACGTTTAATACGCCATCTGAAGAAGGAGAACCCGCGATATTGCAGAGATTTCCTGGAAATTCTTCCATTGATGACAATGTTTTACCGCACGAAATTCGTTCAATTGATTGTTCATAAGTGATAACGGGACGTGCTTCGTTGGTGCAAACAAGCAACTTGCTGTTTTCTTTAACAATAAGATCACTTGGCAGTTTATACCACCCGCTTCACCATTTATGGGTGGGTGTTGGGAGCGTTTGGTCAGGAGCGTAAAAGCAGCTCTAAGCGTTACACTGAAGGAAAGGGCCCCAAGCGAAGAAATTCTTCAGACTGTATTTGCAGAAGCTGAAGCTCTAATAAACTCTCGACCTCTAGTGCATGTCCCTGTGGATCCTGAAGACTTGATTGCTCTTACACCTTTTCATTTTCTGCTTGGTGCACCTTCCTACCAGCAGTTACCCACTTTGCTGCAACTATCTGACAGAGATTTGTTTGGAAGAAATAATTGGAAGAAAGCTATGAGACTCAGCGATCATTTTTGGTCACGTTGGGTCAAAGAATATTTGCCCACTTTAGTACCGAGGCGTCAACCGCAAACAAGTTTACCAGAGCAGCTCTTGAAGACGGGTCAAGTTGTCCTTATTGTCGACGGTAATTTGCCTCGAGGAATATGGCCTGTCGGACGGATAACAGCACTGCACCCGGGGAAAGATGGGGTAGTGCGAGTGGTAGAAGTGGCCACAAAGGCTGGAAACTTTAAAAGGCCAGTCAGGAAAATTGTTCGTTTGCCCGTAAACTAATTTAGTCATACATCCTCATCGCTCGTATTTCATTTTCAAATCATATATTTTACTTTGTCCATTCTGCAGTCACTTTCGTCTGCACTGATTCAGTGTTGCCACACGGGGGGCGCTGTGTTGCAGACGAAAGAGGTTTACACATTTTACTCGTTGTTTTTGATACTATTTTTAGAGGAAGAAATTAAATCTGTCACTTGTCACCACGAACCTAATGCCCGTTTTCACCAACAGTCTCTTATGCTTAGGGCTCCCTTAAGCGAAATTTAAGGAACTCTTACAGTGAAATTCGTTTTCACCAACGCTTAGGTATCACCTAAAAGCTTAAGGAACTCTTAATATTTAAGGGCCCGATTTTGCTCTCCCTATCGGGTCCCTAACCTTGTTTACTATTCGTGAGTTAAATTTGGTATAGAAAATATGTGTATTTTTCTTCAATAAGCAGTGATTTGCATCAGTATTTGAGATTTTACAAATTACAATAATTAGAAACCGTGAAAATGATTTCGAGTCAACTGCCAAAAATACCACAAAGAATTAAACATTGGATTTATTGATTTTTTTTATAATAACTGATGAGTATAAAAAAAAAATAGTTAAATCGTGGCCACACGCCACCGTTTTACGACTTGATGTCTTCGGTCATAGGTATTATGACAGTCATCATAGGTTAGGGAAATCAAAGTAGTAGTAAATAAAAGTATATTTAGAGCCTAAAACATTGTAACTTAACAATATCTGGACCTTTTTCGTCTTTATTTTTTACTAAGTGTTCAATTTTCAAGATATATATATATGAATCACACTTTTATCCACAAAAAAATGTCAAAGCTGTCACTTAGTAAAGAGTCCCCTTATTAGGTAACACTTAGCACTGTGAAAATGAATTTAAGTAAGTATTAGATTTAGGTGTTACTTAGTTTATGAGATGCCTACTTATGGATCCGTTAGGGACTGGTTGGTGAAAACGGGCATAAGACTCTTAGCCACGAACTGACTTTCTTTTCACCTAATATTATTTTATTATATTTTGTCGGCAACAGGAACTGTTCCACGTGGGCAAAAGTTAGTTAGGTATTAAATATTTTTTAAAAATGTTACTCTATAAACTGATCCTCATTAATTTCAAACACATAAAAATAAATAATAAATGAATTTATTTTTCTCCACAAAATACCCTCAGACCAATAAGTAGGTAGGTATACCTAGACAAAAATCTAGAATAATGTGATAACAAAAGATAGGTATAAGCACAGAACATCTATGTTCTGTGGGTATAAGTAAGGTATAAGTGGAGTGTAATGTCTTTACGACAAAAATTATAATTATATAGATTCCTTCTTTATTTAGATTTTTTATTAAACCTTTGATATCATGGAATTGGAAAACCTACTTTAATGATATAGTTAGACCAAGACTTGGATCGACATCAAACGTTGACCAATTTAAGCTAGCCATTTCATGAAATGGTCGGGCACATCATAAAGTGATGAATTCTAAGGTCTGGCTGGCCACACTATTGCCAAACCGTGCGAGGGACGTAGCCGGCTGCCGGCAGGGCCGCCGCATCGCCGACGGCGAATACTTTAATTACCTACCTACGTTAATAAAATTTTATCTTACCGTGCGTGATATTAGCAGAAAACGAAAGGAAATGGGAAAAAAATAACCTTCTCAAGCCCTGTACCCACTACCACAGAACACAGAAAGAGGTGTGTTCTGTGCCTGTACCCGTAGTGTAAGTTTTTACTTTCTCGTATACCTGGTGTAGAGGAAGTCTTGTAATCGTAAAAAAATTTGACCTCGAGATTTTGACGGATTTACACGTTTTGGACCTCCCTGAGTACAAAAATACCGTTTTTGGAATTATGTCTGTGTGTGTGTCTGTGTGTTTGTGCTTTAGCACGATAACTCGAGTATGCTTTAACTTATTGCAACCAAATTTAACATACATCTATGACATCAAAATATAAGGTTTCTATCAACTTTTGAGCCGTCGATCACGAAAGTTAAGCAACCAAGTGCGCGGTCAGTACCCGGATGGGTGACCAAAATTTAACATGCATATATGACATCAAATATAAGGTTTCTGTCAACTTTTGAGTCCTTTCCAGTTTACGACAAAGTCAAGGGGAGACCACTCCCGATTTTTTCGTTTAAAATACGTTAGGTACCTACTATTGTTACCTAGGGTTTATATATTACTCTGTGCTATTATTATTGTAGGTATTTGTGTTGAGCTCGATTTGTATAGGAAACGTCAATAGCGCCCCTAGCGGAAAGAAGCGGAAATCGTGTTTCACTGTTTCCCATAAAAATTACGCAACTACAATAGTTATATAATATTTTATACTAAAAAACTTACACTACGGGCACTGATCCATGGTCATGATAACATTATCATTCACTGATAGTCATCGTCCAGCCAAATATCCATTACCTACCTACCAAGCTTATCGTTACCTTAGCTACTATAGTATTAAAATATCATCTGTGCCTTAGCTATTAATGTTACGTAGCGGTACCTTAAAATGATTTTTAACATAATTTAAACCCTTGCCAGTCATTATTTCTCAATTTTGTAAATTGTGAAGTGGGAATTTCTTTGACACCAAACAAGAGCACTCGCTAGAGCGGCGCCATCTAGTGGTAGATTTTCATAAAAACCCACCATCAACATTGCCGATAGCGTACTCTATCGACTACACGCAGTACCACTTAGACATATTCTTTTCGTCGTACGTACAGCATTGTACCTGACCAATGCTCAGTACATAGCTAGATTGGTAGATGACGCTGCAATAAATTAAAAAAGATCTTCAACATTTTTTTATTTCATTTTCAATGGGGAAGAAAACGCAAAACTTTTTTACAGAGGGCGCTGTGTGTTTGTTACCTGTCAAAGTCTGTTGTGAACAACAACATCAGTGATTTTAAACACAGTTCACTTAAAAATTAATGTTTTTAAAATTATTGTATGTATGTACATACATTAAATGTCTTTTGAAATAATTATATGTCACTTGTGTGCTGAACAATTTTTTTTCTATTTCATTCTAATAATATTAATATAGGTATAAATGTGTTTACTGGAACACACCTGTTTGTCTGGAAGTAGTTTCAAAATCAGATTCTTTGAAATGCTTGTTGTATGTTCTGGAGTACTTAGTAGCTTTAAAATTTACCCTTCTCAAAGCCTTTTCCCACTTTTTCCTGAGAAACAAATCTGTAGAAAACTTGTGTGTACCGGTTTCTACGCACTGGAAAGCTACACATCGTCCCATATTTCTGTTTATCTAGAAATACTAAGAAATCCATATGAAATGTACTGAGTTTGACACGTCCTTTGGAACAAACACTCAGCGCCACCTACACAGATTAGAAAGAATATGTCTAAAGAGCCACCTAGGAGAAACTAGTTGACAGTTGTCTTCCCCATTGAAAGCTTATTGAAAGTCTCAGACATAGATTAGTATAAGTACTTATGTATAGAGGTGGTAAGACGTCCTCACTGCAATGACGCGTTTATTTTTGGTTAAAATTTGCCTTTTATTCCATCAATAATATAAAATTATGACAATCCTTTTGTAAACTTAAATATTTTGTGTAGATAAAGGTCTATTTATTAATAATTTACAAGATTTTGGTGGATAATTCTTTCATGAATTTAATTTACAAAGATTTTACGATTTTTCGATCAATATAGATCTTGAATATTTACGATGAAAATATAAGCTATTTTACTTTAAACATTTTAAATCTGAACGATTTTGTCAGAAAAAAGTGGGTAATATTAACATATAACAAATGAATAATTTTATGTATTTTTGTCGGACAGATGCCTTTTAGTTCCTACAGTTAGAGGAAAATCGTTGAGCGCGTTGATTGAAATCCAAAAAAGAATTCCACTATTTTGCAGCAAACATTTTTTTTTTAATTGAACGAATTCAAGGACACCTCATATGCCAAAAACCTTCCAACCGTTATGATACGTGATACCCGTGATACCCCTACAACCTTCTATATAGTGATTATATTCTCTTTGATACCCAAGAAGCCAAGAAGCTTATTTATGTGATACATTTACGTTGCCCGTTGAAAAAAGGTAAAGGAGTCTACGCCGTACAACCTAATTTCGAACAGTCAAACATCCCTAAAAGGACTTGTGTGTGTGTAGGCAACCAAGAAGCTTATATTTTACCTATAGTCATTAGACAAATGAAAAAGTGACTGCAAAAATTTTGACGACACTTGACATTTCTAGAGAGGCCAAGTCTCTTTCTAGTAGGGTGCCTGTAGCACAAATTAATCACGGACAGTCTTGGACTTCGTTAAGTTAATACAATTTTGAGTTTTCCATGACAAAAAATTAAAATTCATAATAATTACTTACTTTAAACTTTTTTTTCCTGTGTGCCTTTTAGCACGGTAATGTTATCTATTTTAGGCTCTTAAGTTCACGGTGCGACAGTCATGTCCGATTGTGGGTGATGCAGAGTTTTACACTCTTTAAATATGATTTGTAAAGTGGTTTGCACTTATTATTTTAAGTTTTTGTGTTAGCAGTTACTTTATTAATATTATTGTTATTAAATTTATATATACAGGGTGGAAAAAAAGACCGCAGTTGGAGGAAAACTTAATACTGATGATGGCAAATTTTACTGAAAGGAAACATTACTTTATTTTCAAAAATAATTAAAACTGCATTTAAAGATTTTTGTAAAATCACCTGCTGGAGCCGGTAATGTTTATGTGAAATGTGAAAAAAAAACATTCTGTATTTCATGATACCAATCGAAAGAGTCATTCATAAGGTTCATAAGGATCAATTTCTTTTAAACAACATAGTATCTTAAATTAAAGAAAGACCAAGAAAAATATTTTTTTTACATTTTTGTTGCGCCGTGACGTTACGCGCTGGCGCGGACGCTTCGTCGGAGTTTGCCGTAAAAGCCATACTTTAAGGTTTAATATCTCAGCCAGTTTTCAAGATAGGAAAAAAAACAAATCGAATTCTGTTTTCTCAAGTTACTCCTACCGGTAATCCTATAGGCCTATTCGCTAACTTTTTTTGACAGTTGAAAGTGATGATCACCGAGTGAATTGCACATTCATTGCTGTTCTTTCACGACATGTGCCATAATAGCATGTCGTGTAAAACAGCAATGGATATGTAATTCACTCAGTGATGATCACTTTCAACTGTCAAAAAAAGTTAGCGAATAGGCCTACTAGTCATTTGTTAACAAATATTTGAATAAGTAAATTATGTATCAAAATTTATTAAATTCTGAGATAGGATTAAATGCGAGTATCAGAAATTTCTCTGGAATTCTCAGAAATCTGGAATTACAGATAAAAATGTTATTTATAGATTGCACAATGATATGCAATTATGACACTTATAAGTGAAATTTCACACTGCATCCTCAATACTACTCATTTCTGCCATCACAAAATAACGATCTATTCACCATTTTGCACTATTTATCCTTATTTTAAAGTAAAAAACCGTACCAAAATCTCCAGTCGATATTTATGAATACGTCAATTTATGTCCTCTTCTTCTTTTTTATTCGAATGGCGATCGCGACACATAAAGATTACGCATTGCGCCAATATCAAGTGAAAATTTTATAAAAGTAACCGACAATTGTACGGTAGATTGAGTTTAAAATGGAGTCTCTCAACACGTGTTCTTGCACAAGAACTCGGGAGAAACCAATGACGTAGGAATTCGGAGAAACTCGTCAATTTATGTCATGTTGAGATTTCGGGACATTGACATTGACACATGAAGAGAGTGCTGCCATTACATAAATCCCTTAATTTCCCATTTAGTTATAGAAAAAAACACAGTGATAGACCATTAGCTGATTTTCAAAATAAAATAAGTACAAACCTAGACATTAAAAGTAAACATGTTATATTTTTTCTTTCATTGATAATAAATACTGATAATTGAATACAATGAAGTTTTAAGCTAATTTTCTACTTTTATTATGAAAGATGGCGTGTTTCTTAGATTATTCTAAGGCGTGTTTAGAAAGAGATGACGACAATTTCTGGAAAGAGACAGGGCCTCTCTAGAAATGTCAAGAAATGTCAAGTGTTGTCAAAAATTTTACCCTCACTTCTATAATTGGTCTAATGACTCTTAATATAGCTTCGTGGTAGGCAACATTCCACCAACCAGGAAAATAATTATGTTTTCCAAAAAAGTAAATATTAGTCATAGGCTTCTCGTTTTATATAATATCATTAATTGGTCAAAGGCCAATCTTTTATGCCAAATTGAAATCCTTTCTCGTTCAGTAGGCCTATTCGCTAACTTTTTTTGACAGTTGAAAGTGATGATCACCGAGTGAATTGCACATTCATTGCTGTTTTTACACGACATGTGCCATAATAGCATGTCGTGTAAAACAGCAATGGATATGTAATTCACTCAGTGATGATCACTTTCAACTGTCAAAAAAAGTTAGCGAATAGGCCTACTGTTTTAAGGAAGGAAAGGAAAGGAAACTAGTTAGTGAAAGGGAAAGTTAAATATTTTTTTTTTTTTAGAATAACTTAGCATGTTTATTGTTGTTACAGAATTGTCTGTATCAAAATCTATACATATAACATATTATTTAATAAAATCAACCGCGCCCGACATGTTTAAAAGTATGATTTTCACATTTTCACCGAATGCTACAAAAGCGCGCCAAACGCATCGAACAATAAGTCAATCTTTCGATTTCTATTTCTTGCTACTCTACAGTCTTTCATTGTGTCTATGGTATCAAAACGCCTTTCCATTGCTGTGATTGGTTGTTTAAAATTATTTCTCCTTGTTTTGCCAATATGGCGCTTCTTGTGTTATGAGATGACAACATCGCAGTTTGTGTCCAATTTGTCATTATATTTTATAATAAACAATAATTATCTACCTCACAAGTTCAAAGAAAATCGGTAATTGTAATGATACTAGTTTATATGTGACTCGCGTTTCATTCGTTGTGTGTACTTACGAATGCGTCCGTGGGAAAAGTACTTGGCTCCCGTAAAAATGGCGGGTGTGTTATCTTTACGGATTGTGTTTTCGTTCCAATCGGAGAAAGTTGAGACTTCATTTTAAGAGTGTAATTATATTAAATTTTAATCAGACCCTCTTACGTGATAACGTGACGAGTTTACAAAACGGCATGTGCTGCATGTTATTTTGACATTTGAAGTCGTGATTGGTTTGGTAAGAGGGTGCAACAGTCACCTTTTTGATGAAATTATCAGTATGTCGCGCTGGGGCAGAGGCCGAGCCGGCAGTGTTGCCGTGCCGTTGGATAGTGCCCTCTTTAGAGAAAACAGTAATTGCCCTTCTGCTGCAAGGTCGGCAGGCACTGTGGGCAAATGGGGGATCACTAGTTTCACGTCGATTAGAAGCGCTCCTTATGGTAAGAATATTGTTTATAATGTTTTTATTTCATTTTAATTTTTTCAAGTATTATAATAACACTAATGTTATAAAGTTTTTTAAATAATCTGACACATTCCATATGTTTTGCATTTAGCATGTAATTTATTTACAATTTCAGCATATGCCAATAATGTTCTCAAAAAGCCTGTTCAAGACCAGAATAGCCCACTGACAGTACCAGCGGTTGAAACTGAGCAGCAACCACCAAAGCCTAAGAAATTTTTTAAATCCCGTAATGCTGAGCCATATCCGCCAGTTCCACAAATTACTTATGCTCCACCAGAACCTGCCGCACCATTGTCACCAGAACATCCCTCAAACAGCAAGGAAAAGAAAAATGCTAAACGTAGCAGAGTATACAATAGAGACTCATCATCACCAGAATTGCCACGACGTAGTTTTGAAAAAACTAAAGCAAAAAAGAATACAGTGGCCACCAAGGCCTCCAGAAAGGAGGACCCATCCCAAGATGTACAACCTCCTAATAAGAGATATTTAGTCCGAAATCGTGATAAAGTAATTAACTATGCCGAAGATGGTAGCAATAGTCCAATACCAGACTTCAGCCGTTATGAACCACAACCACCCCCTCCCAAAGTTCCTTCCCCTAAAGTATCTCCACCTAAAGTAAGTCCTTTAATATCTAGCCCAACTTCAATTAAAGCAGATGTGGTGAGTCCTTCAACAAGCAAAGCAGCTAGCGAAGAGCGTAAACCACCACCAATTGTACTTAGAATATCAAAAGGGACTTCTCGGATAGTCAGTACAGATTCGAATGAGGGCCTAACTTCACCAAGTTCTGATAGACATTCTTCATTGGATACTCACTCTGATTTTGGATCAGACCACAAGAAGAGTCCCTCCATGGAAACAATATGTTCTCCAAAGCATGAAGGCTTAAAGATTACTATAAAATGCTCTGGTCTGACTCAAGAAAGCAAAAAAGATAAGAAAAAAGAGAAAAAAGAACACAAATCTCATAAACGTCATCACAAAAATATTGAAGAAGAGACTGTTAAGAAAGCAAGTTCTCCATTGCCTGGTACTGATGTGTATGATCTCTATAAAACTCTCGCATCACCATCACATGACACTTCTAAAGAAGTTGCCAGTAAGCCTATAGATGATATTGAGTCTCAGTTGGAAAAACTTGACTCTGCTGGTCCTATTTCCAAATCACCAAGATTGGAAATACAGTCGAAAGAACCACCACCAGAACCTAAACCCCCTGAGACGTCAGGTAGGTCTAGAAGGAACAGACCCAACATAAATTATAGTGAAAATGATGATTATTTAGATGCTATAACTAAGAGTTACTCTAGTAAACATGGAATTAAAACAGTGGGTGATTTAAAGAAGGAAGCTAAAAGGGGTAAAAAGAAGCTTGAAATTGAAACACCACAACCAGCCACAGATCCATCAGAAGCTGTTGTTGATATTAATCAAGAATCCATACAACCAGCTGAAAAAAATGAGTTGATTGATATTCTTTCTGTTAGCAAGGAAACTAAAACTGTTGATCCTCTCAAGGTGAAGATACATAAGAAACATAAGCATAAACACAAGTATTCAAGTCCTGATTACAGTTTAGAACGTCCACATGATGAGCAAGAGGGCAATGAAAATGAACATCAAGAAGTTGCACTGGAAGAAAACACAGATAGACAAGAAAACATGAATGAAGAACAAGTACACTTGCAACCTAACACACAGTCCTCAGATTCAGCATATAACAGTTGTCCTAATGATAATTTAGAAGATGATTCTCACAAATTACATCAAGAAGAGGTATTTAAATCTCCCCATGGTATATGTGAAGCTGAGGAACATTGTGATGATAAACCAAGTGTAAAGCTGGTGATCACTAAGAAAAAAGGTTCTATTTTTAAGAGCAAATCATTAGTAAATGACAATCCATCTCCACTACCAGCTCGAAAAAGACGTCATTTGTACAGGCATGAATGGGCTAATGATGTAAGTACTATTTATTCTTCATTTTTCTTTATAACACATACACATGGCATTTGTTTAGTTGCAGAATGCGTAATTTAAAAAATTATTGCAGCTTCCAATATAGGCCCATACAAAAACATTACATCTCCATTGTTAGAAAGTCAAAAATTGAAAATGTAGTGTAGATGTAGACATTCTTACATACAAATATAAGCTTGCTCCTCTGTCCTTTTGCAAATAAAGCAATGAAACCTATCTGTCTATCATACACCAATAAACTTATTTTAGTTGTTTTAGGATTAAAATGCATCCTATGTATTATCAGGGTCTCACTAATCTTCCACCTTAACATATGTGAACTCGCGTAAATCAGGTCGCTTAATCAAACCGGTTTTATGGGATGATATTGTGCCGTCCAAGTAATAAGCGGTTAAGGGTTGTTTTTGTATTACACTGTCTATGACTACCCTCAGCCTGTTGACCAATAGAATTCTGAGTGAAGATCCCAAAGTGTAAAAGAAGTGCAAGATCCCAGATGTAACCAGATCTTACAGAACAAAATAGGGTCTTCTACTGTTCAACAGTAAAAGTAGGCGGGGTCAACAAAAAGGGCTCCCTTCAAACAAAAAAAATAATTAAACTAAAGATTAGGAAGACCTTGATAGTACATATGGCTTACAATGAACAGATTGCCAAATGTTAAAAAGGTTTCAATACTTTTATTCTTTTAAATAATAAGAACAAGGTTTATGCTTCTAGGGGTATAAATGCCTGTCCCAGTATAAATGTCCATTCCTGTGCATTGTAATTTTAAGTATACTATTTTACATTATTATTTTCTTTATCACAATGCACAGTATTTCATTTCACCTCAAAATTACCACCCCCTTGATTATACCTGATTCAGATAAAGCTCTTTATTAATAACACGAGACTAAAACTCCCACGAATCTAAATAGAATAGTTTTGAAGAAATCCTGTATTACATTTTTGTCCTGTATATGGAAAAAAATTAAAAAAAATTAGTTGGGTCTAAACTATCAAAGTAGTTTTATTTTTTATATTGCCTATTAAAAGGTCTTATTGTTAACCATATTATGAGTCCTCTAAAGCTCGTAGGAACCGAAATAATTGCCACTTTGTGACTATCTTTTTAATTTTTTTGTGCTCATATTATGCAATATTAAAGCGTCTAATTTGCTTTAAAATCTAGTTAAAAATGTTGACTACCAACAAAAAATTACAAGCTTTAGTTCCGTGGAATCTCGAATATATTAAGAATTTAAATTTACGGGACAATTTGTCCCGCAATTTTTTGAAAACTTGTAATTTTGCTATTTTAATTCTTAATAATAACATGAAATAATTTATTTTCTATACTCTTCTCTCTGTGAATTAAGATTTTGTGAATGGTAGTAGTCCTAGGGTGCCAGTTGTAGGTTTCAACGTATTTATGAGCCAGATTTTTACAAAAAGTACCAAATTTTTTGGCGTTTATTGGTAATTCCGAATTAATGGCTACCAAATAAATTATTGCATGTTATTATTGAGAATTAAAATAGCAAAATTACAAGTCTTCAAAAAATTGCGGGACAAATTGTCCCGCAAATTTAAATTCTTAATATATTCAAGATTCCACGGAACTAAAGCTTGTAATTTTGTGTGTTGGTAGTCAACATTATTAACTAAATTTTGAAGCAAATTAGACGCTTTACTATTACATAATGTGGGCACCAAAAAATTAAAACGATAATCACACAATAGCAATTATTTCGGTTTCTACGAGCTTTAGCGCAGCCATAGAGGACTCATAATATGGTTAACAATAAGACCTTTTAGAAGGCATAATAAAAAATAAAACTACTTTAATAGTCTAGACACAATTATTATTTTTTTATTTTTTACCCAAATACGGGACAAAAATGTAATACAGGATTTCTTCAAAACTATTCTATTTAGATTCGTGGGAGTTTTAGTCTCGTGTTATTAATAAAGAGCTTTATCTTAATCAGGTATAATCAAGGGGTTGGTAATTTTGAGGTGCCATAAAACACTTTGCAATGTGATTATGAAAACAATAAAAATTTTAGGGTTAAAAAAAGGTATTGCTCATATTATTTGGGCCATAATAATTAATAATTTTTTTATCTCTGTTGAGTTGAGGCTATGAAAATGTTGTGAGTCTCTTAATATCCCTATAGTTACAATTTGTCTATTAAATTACAACAGATACAAAATATTTATAAAATTGTCTACTTTTAATACTGTCTATAATATAAATGAATTCTTTGAAATAAGATTTGTGTAAATTATTCAGAAAGGAAATGAAACACCACGACCTGAACAACCTGAAAATCCTGAAGTCAGAAATAATGTTACCCCTGTGCCCGAGGAGTTAACTAGAGTTACAAGGTATAAAGCTCCAGACCCAATTGCAGACTGTCTTGATAATGTAGAGCCAGTAAAACCTTACACCAGTGTCAAATGTTCTAAGGAAGCAAAGGAGGTAAGTTCTTATAATTTTTTTTATAATTATATACATTTGTGTTATTAAATTTGAATGAATTTATATTACTTTTATTTTTAGTACTATACTGTGGTTAGAAATGTGAAGAAAGCTCATCAGATACAAGAAATTGGAGAGTTCCAAGAGTTGAATGATGATGTTGAATATCTTTTAGATGCATTACAGGTCAGTATTTTTAAATATTGTTTTTAATTCGTAAGCAATACTACTTAATGTCCATTTAACATAGGTATATAGTTTTTATAATTGTGGCAGGATTTTTTATTTTATAAATTACTCTGGTGGTTCAACTAGGTTCTCCAAAACTGTTAAAATGGTTCTATTAGGTTCCCCAAAGCTGAAGTCTCACTAGATGGCGCCACTGTTACAGATTTCTAGTTTTTATTTATAGGTGGTGTTAGCTTTGTGTTTTATTAGGGTTCTGTACCTCAAAAGGAAAAACGGAACCCTTATAGGAACACTATTGTCCGTCTGTCTGTCAAGACCCTTTATCTCAGGAACGAGCGGAGGTATCGAGTTGAAATTACTCATAAAAAAAACCATATACTCATATCTACGGTCCCTTGAAGCTGTCAAAAAATCATACTTTTTAGTTTACGCAAAAAAAGATACGGCCGTTTATGTCGCAAAAAACGTATATTTCGATACTCTCAAGGGAAAAAATCGACTTGCCTCAGGCGGGACTCGAACCCGCATCTTCCACAATCCGGGCGGATTGTGGAAGATGCGGGTTCGAGTCCCGCCTGAGGCAAGTCGATTTTTTTCAGTGCATTTTTCTAGTATTAATATTTACGCGTTTGTAAACGCAAAAATAAAATTATTCCACTCTCAAGGGAATCAAAATTCACAGGGTACTTCCCGTTGACCTAGAACTATGAAATTTGGCAAGTAATATTGTCATATACTACAAATACAGGGAAAACTCTGAAAACTATTAATTTGTAATTACATCATATAAAATACTAGCTTTTGCCCGCGACTTCGTCCGCGTGGAATAGTTACTTTAGGCAGCATTTTTTGTGTAGGTACTTATTATGCAAAAAACACACATAAACTGCAGTGCACTACAGTAAATGGCATTTTTACAATCTACCGTTTTAAGTTTTTCCATCCTTTGCTACTTACACGCAACCTTTCATCCCCACATGGGTCAATATTTCAAAAACGCTAGAACAATATTTGCGTTTCATGGTTTTATCTTCGATACTGAGGAATCGTATAAAAATTTTCATCTCATATTTCAGCCCCTTCATTCCCTTTTTCACAAAAAGGTAGCTTTTATTCCATTTCGAGGTTCAGTCTATTTTGTATCAAATTTCAATAAATTCGGTTCAGGTGTTAGGCGTGAAAGCGATTAAGCTAAAAAGTCACGTCCACTACCTTGGATCTCAAAATGGATGCTGTATTCTGAATCCTGACTCTGAATACAGCATCCATTTTGAGACCTCCGAAAACTACAAAACTGATACGCCTATCAAGTTTAATGGTGTATTAGGAATAGGGACCTCAGAAAACCACAAAAATGACACCCATATCGATTTTATATTAAAAAGTCGCGACCGCCATCTTGGATCTCGAAATAGATGTCGTATTCGTAATCCGGACCCCCAAAAACCACGAAAACGATACCCATATTGACATTTTGTCAAAAAGTCGCGTCCGCCATCTTGGATCTTGAAATAGATATTTTATTCGTAATCCGGACCACCTAAAACCACGAAAACGATACCCATATTGACATTATGTTAAAAATTCGCGTCCGCCATCTTGGATTTCGAAATAGATGTCGTATTCGGAATCGGGACCCTCAAAAACCACGAAAATGACACCCATATTGACATTTTGTCAAAAAGTCGCGTCCGCCATCTTGGATCTTGAAATAGATATTTTATTCGTAATCCGGACCCCCAAAAACCACGAAAACGATACCCATATTGACATTATGTTAAAAAGTCGCAACCGCCATCTTGGAGCTCGAAATAGATGTCGTATTCGAAATCGGGACCCCCGAAAACAACGAAAATGACACCCATATTGACATTTTGTCAAAAAGTCGCGTCCGCCATCTTGGATCTTGAAATAGATATTTTATTCGTAATCCGGACCCCCAAAAACCACGAAAACGATACCCATATTGACATTATGTTAAAAAGTCGCAACCGCCATCTTGGAGCTCGAAATAGATGTCGTATTCGAAATCGGGACCCCCGAAAACCACGAAAATGACACCCATATTGACATTTTGTCAAAAAGTCGCGTCCGCCATCTTGGATCTTGAAATAGATATTATTTTATTCGTAATCCGGACCCCCAAAAACCACGAAAACGATACCCATATTGACATTTTGTCAAAAAGTCGCGTCCGCCATCTTGGATCTTGAAATAGATATTTTATTCGTAATCCGGACCACCAAAAACCACGAAAACGATACCCATATTGACATTATGTTAAAAATTCGCGTCCGCCATCTTGGATCTCGAAATAGATGTATTCGGAATCGGGACCCTCAAAAACCACGAAAATGACACCCATATTGACATTTTGTCAAAAAGTCGCGTCCGCCATCTTGGATCTCAAAATGGATGGTGTACGGGACCTCCGAAAACCACGAAAATGATACCCATATCGATATTATAATAAAAAGTCACAACCGCCATCTTGGATTGGATTTTTATTTCTTATCAAGTGTCTAAATTCAAAGTTTCATGGTTTCATATATCTTTAACTATGACGAACTTCCATACAAATTTTCATCCCCAATTTCATCCCCACATGGGTCTAAATTTCAAAAATCCTGGAACTAATATTTCTTTCTTTCTTATTAAGTCCCTAATTTCAAAGTATCATGGTTTTATCCTTACTTCCTTACTAATATTATAAATGCGAAAGTAACTCTGTCTGTCTGTCTGTTAAGCTTTCACGTCTAAACCACTGAACCGATTTTGATGGAAATTGGTACAAATATAGATTAGATCTCGGGGAAGGACATAGGCTACTTTTTATCGCGAAAAAAAGGTTGTATGGGTTGAAAAAGGGGATGAAAGTTTGTATGGAAGTTCGTCATTTTTGAAGATAGAACCATGAAACTTTGAATTTTGGCACTTAATAAGACAAAAAGAAATATTTGTTCTAAGATTTTTTAAATTTTGACCTGTATGGGGGTGAAATAGTGGATGAAAGTTTGTATGGGACTTCGTCATTGTTAAAGATAAAACCATGATACTTTGAAATTAGGGACTTGATAAGAAATAAAGATCCAATCCAAGATGACGGTTGTGACTTTTGAATATAATATCGATATGGGTATCACTTTTGTGGTTTTCGGAGGTCCCGATTAGATCCAAGATGGCGGACGCGACTTTTTGACAATATGTCAATATGGGTATCGTTTTCGTGGTTTTTGGGGGTCCGGATTACGAATAAAGCATCTATAACGAGATCCAATATGGCGGACGTGACTTTTTGACATGATGTCAATACGGGTATCATTTTCGTGGTTTTCGGAGGTCCCGATTCCTAATACACCATCCATTTTGAGATCCAAGATGGCGGACGCGAATTTTTAACATAATGTCAATATGGGTATCGTTTTCGTGGTTTTTGGGGGTCCGGATTACGAATAAAACATCTATTTCGAGATCCAAGATGGCGGACGCGACTTTTGACAAAATGTCAATATGGGTGTAATTTTCGTGGTTTTCGGGGGTCCCGATTCCGAATACGACATCTATTTCGAAATCCAAGATGGCGGTTGCGACTTTTTAACTTAATAGGAATATGGGTATCATTTTCGAGATTTTTGGGGGTTCTGACTCCGAATTAAACATCGATTTTCAGATCCAAGATGGCGGACGCGAATTTTTAACATAATGTCAATATGGGTATCGTTTTCGTGGTTTTTAGGGGTCCGGATTACGAATAAAACATCTATTTCCAGATCCAAGATGGCGGACGCGACTTTTTGACAAAATGTCAATATGGGTATCGTTTTCGTGGTTTTTGGGGGTCCGGATTACGAATAAAACATCTATTTCCAGATCCAAGATGGCGGACGCGACTTTTTGACAAAATGTCATTATGGGTGTCATTTTCGTGGTTTTCGGGGGTCCCGATTCCGAATACGACATCTATTTCGAAATCCAAGATGGCGGTTGCGACTATTTAATGTAAAATCGATATGGGTATCATTTTCGAGACTTTTGGGGGTTCTGACTCCGAATAAAACATCGATTTTGAGATCCAAGATGGCGGACGTGACTTTTTAACTTAATAGGAATATGGGTATCATTTTCGAGGTTTTCGGGGGTCCTGATTCCAAATACATCATCTACGTCGAGATCCAAGATGGCAGATGGGATTTTTTATCATCTACGTCGAGGTCCAAGATGGCAGATGGGACTTATTAACATAAAAGCGATTTGGGTATCAATTTCGTAGTTTTCGGGGGTCGCGATTCCAAATACGTCATCAATTTCTAGATCCAAGATGGTGGACGCTACTTAACTTATTATTAATATGGATATCATTTTCGTGGTTTACAGGGTTCCATTTTGATATCCAAGATGGCGGACGCGAATTTTAAACTTGATATGGGTATTAGTTTTGTAGTTTTCGGAGGTCTCAAAATGGATGCTGTATTCGGAGTCAGGATTCAGAATACAGCATCCATTTTGAGATCCAAGATGGTGGACGTGACTTTTTAGCTTAATCGCTTTCACACCTAACACCTGAACCGAATTTATTGAAATTTGGTACAAAAATAGACGAAACCTCGAAATGGAATAAAAGCTACTTACCTTTTTTGTGAAAAAGAGAATGAAGGGGTTGAAATATGAGATGAAAATTTTTATGCGATTCCTCATTACCGAAGATAAGACCATGAAACGCAAATATTGTTCTAGCGTTTTTGAAATATTGACCCATGTGGGGATGAAAGGTTGCGAGTAAGTAGCAAAGGATGGAGAAACATAAAATGGTAGATTGTAAAAATGTCATTTACTGTAGTGCACTGCAGTTTGTATGTGTGTTTTTTGCATAATAAGTACCTACACAAAAAAATGCTGCCTAAAGTAATTATTCCACGCGGACGAAGTCGCGGGCAAAAGCTAGTCTTTAATAATGACGAAGTCCCATACAAACTTTCATCCACTATTTCACCCCCATACAGGTCAAAATTTCAAAAATCTTAGAACAAATATTTCTTTCTGTCTTATTAAGTGCCTAAATTCAAAGTTTCATGGTTATATCTTCAAAAATGACGAACTTTCATACAAACTTTCATCCCCTATTTCAACCCATACAACCTTTTTTTCGCGATAAAAAGTAGCCTATGTCCTTCCCCGAGATCTAATCTATAGTTGTATCAATTTTCATCAAAATCGGTTCAGTAGTTTAGACGTGAAAGCTTAACCGACAGACAGACAGACAGATAGACAGACAGAGTTACTTTCGCATTTATAATATTAGTAAGGATAGTCTTTATTTAAAGTACGTAATCAATCATCGAAGTATGCGCTTATCTCGGTAACGAGTGGAGGTATCGAGTTGAAATTAAAACCATATACTCAGGTCTACAGTTCCTTGAAGCTGTGAAAAAATCAAACTTCTAAGTTAACGCGAAAAAAAAGATACGAAAAACTTATATTTCGACGAAACTGAATCTTGGGAAAAGCTTGGAAAACACTGCGACATTCGATTCCTGAACTATTTTTAATATGTTGTTACTACAAATTGCTACGGAACCCTTGGTGGGTCCGACTCGCACATGTCCGGTTTTTACTCTTAAATATGTTTTGAAATTACCTATACTTATTGTCTTGAATAAGAAATTCTTATTGTAATGAGTAGTACCTACCTACCTATATGGCGTTATATGGATTTTTTTCGATGTTGTATTTTTTGTTATATTATCATTAAAACTGTTAAAATTTTAACCCTACAGTGGTCGCGCCCCAAAAAGTCACGCAACTGGTCGCGCGGATTACATATGTAGACCATTTTAGTATTGTTTTTTTTTTTAAATAAAATCCGTTTTTATTCTGTTTTTTTTATTAATATTTTGAGCAAACTTATCTACTACTCAATATTAGCTGCAAAAAAGCTCAAATTCAACGTTTCATTACTAAAAATAAAAATAAACAAACTTCTTAAAAATTGTCTAAAATATTCACTTTAGGATCAAAAAAACAACTTTACTTGCAACTATTTATTATTTTCTAAGCATTAATTGCACACATATCTCGAATAATCCCGACAAATATGTTTGACGCTGTATTGCAGCATCTACGGGTGATCTTATTACGTGTGCGCCCGCAGTGAAAACAGCGACACACAGAAGACATGCGAGGCGCTACTGAAGTAGAAGATAAAGCTGGGGCTTGATTGATGTCCAAAATGTTTTAATTTTGAAACTTAAACTCCTTGGCGGTGACTTTGATTCGAGACTTTGATGTGCAAGAAGTTTCATCATTGCCAGACACAGCGAGACGAGGAATTCGCGACGTATAGTAGTGTCATAGTTTTTTTTTCGGTGTGTAAATACACATGGCATTTAGTCCAATTAGATTGAGCAAATCACAGAAAATTGTGAGAGGCCATCGTCTCGAATTTCTGGATACGTCATACAGAGAACACATTTTGTCAAACAGATCAACGCCATTTTAGTCCGATTATAATGTTTGTTTTACTAAGTTTTCCTCTTCATTTTGACCTGCCTTGCGTATGTTATCCGCCTCCTGCTCGGATTCTGAGTAGCAGTCCTGCTCTTCAAGGTGGTCTTGTTCATCACAACTTGATTCTTCTTCAAAAGATTTCGATACTTGGTCACATTCGTGAAGATTTTGGATTTGGGCCTCTTTTCTCGGAATCTATTTTTATTCTTCAAAATCACAATACAAATTATAGTTTTCAATACTATTAGTAGATATTACATAAATACGTAGCAATGATATCCATATTCTGCACTCTAAGCAATACAACTACTATCAAATGTAAAAAATAGTTTGAAAAAAATACTCACCTAATAGGTCGCGCGGATTATGTATGTAGACCACGCGCTTTCACACCCTCTCCCAAAGTAACCACCTGTCACTAATGCACGAGCGCAACTGAGCAAGGGCGGGGACTATCGAACTTAAAGTACGTGGAGTCTGAGCTAACAAATTTGAACCGTCTGCAAAATATTCACTTTTTTACCACCCTGGATTACATATGTAATCCGCGCGACCACTGCAGGGTTAACAATTAACACGTTTTTCATAAGAATTTATTCAGGCCAGTTTTCTAATAAGTATAGGTAATTTCAAAATAAATTACTGGATTTTTAAATGGGTTATAGTTATATTTTTTGAAATTCCTTAAATGGATTTTATGGCAATGAAAATCGCAAAGAAATAAATTGCATAAAAAAATATTATACCCAAAATAATAGCACTTCTTTTTTCTCTATCACAATTACCTACCTAAAATTAAAATTAGAATAACGAAAGAAATAATTACACTGCCGTTAAGGAAAAAAAGAAACTCACGAAAAAATAAATATAAAAAAGAGAAACTGATCGAAAAAAGGATTGAACCGGGGCCCTAATAAGTGTAAAGCACATATGATAACCAGTACACTATAAACTATTAATATAAAACATACGGATCATGTAAAGGCTCATTGATTTAAACCGATTTCATACGAAAATTAAAAAGAAATCATAGCGGCAACGTCGCGCCACCGCGCATCTTAAGTCATCAACGATTTCTGTACGAGAAAATGGTTTTTTAATTATTTTGTGGAAAGAATTTCAATGCATACTGAAACTTAATCTATTTCATAATGAAACTAATGTCGATTGATTTTAGTATGAAAATCGTACCACCTTAACTGTAAGTTTTATGCTATCAGGAATTAACTGAAATAATTATTCCACTGAAGTAGAGATCTGTGAGTGGTGTGATTAAAAAAAAAAATTACATCCTATGATTCCTTTTGAGCTGGCAGTCGAGGCCGAAAAATAGGCATGCTGAAATGCTGTGATGAAGTTATGCTAAAATACTGTTGATTTTTGTTGACAAGAAATCTCGCACTGCTCATCTCCACTGCAATGAAAACTCAGCATTATATTAAAATAAGAATTTGTGTTCAAAAGCAATACTTTTATTACAGGACAACAACCCAATGTCAACACGTTGTTTGTCAGCCATTACATTGGCCAGCAAATGTACCGCACCAGCGTTCCGTATGCATCTTAGAGCTCATGGCATAGTACAGAAGTTTTTCAGTGCTCTGCATGACGCTACAAATGACCAGGTAATTAAAGTGCCGTTAGTAGACGCACGCAACTTGTAGCTTGGCTTAAGTAGGCCACCACCTACAGCCTCTCACACTAACTTACAATGAGTTAACATTTTGTTTGAGATGTTTTGTTCAATCATCACTCAAATATCTAAAGGCAATTTTGTATGTGACTGGCAATTTTTACATGATTTAATTTAGAATGTTACAAATTGAAGGCTACAAAGAAATAGGACCAAGGCTTTATTTTTTTTTAGTCTTGTGTTAATACAGTTATTATAAGAAATAGTTTATGATTTGTTAGTAATTTTCTTATTTATTTGGGAAATTAAAGCCTTAAATTCCGACGAACTGAGACCATTCTCCTTTTAAAGTCTGTCTCTGAAATATTTGTTAATAATCTTTAATAATACACAAGAAAAGTTACTATACTTATCTACATAAATAATTAATATTCGAGCTTATAATCGAGAACAAAAAAAACAATTTTTATTTCACAGAGCTTAGGACTCTGCACGGCGACAGTGATGTTCGTGTTGTCACAGGATCGGCTCAATATGGACCTCGACCGAGAGTCCTTGGAGCTTATGTTGAACCTACTTGAATCTGATGTGTCTCACAAGTAAGTGCTATTTTTAAAAAAGTAAGATCGGATGTTGATGCACACTTTTAGAACGCTTTATTTAGGAATAAAACAATTTACAAGCTAACTTAATAAACCTAATATGTAATGGATAATTTACAGACAAGTAGAGAGATGCTAAATCGCCAGCTTATCTTGTATTTACAATATCGAAATCAAAGAAATATATTATTAGAACTATTTTATGAATAAGAGATTCAATACCTACATTATACACTTACCAATGTTTTTGAGTAGTAATGAATATTATGACAATGTCCAGCAAAAGTTAGATCTACGAGGTCGATGACAGTCGTGCGTTCTTCATAATAATCTCAAAAGTTAAGCTATCTACTAAGTTCACAGTCGGTATTCCGATGGGTGACGGAAAGTTCTTCAACTCGATTTTTAACTATGCTTTGGAAGGCATGTAAGCTGGTGGTCCAGGCTGCTGTCTATAGATGAATAAACAAGTCACTTCTGAGGCCAAAAATAGCGACTTATAAAAAAGTGACACTGGACCACTCGATATGGAGTAAAACTGTAATATATAAAAAATTCTTAAACAGGAATGCTTTAGACGATTGTGGATTGACATCAGCACAACTTGCTAAGACCCAAGAACGAGTGAGAGAGCTGTGCGCGGAAATCAAAAGTCAGGGGAAAGCGCAGCATTTAGATCTAGACAATATCACGGTAAGTTATAGTATACCATGTTTGAGTTTTGTTTGAATTTTATAAATATAATTTTATGACACACCTGACGGAGTAATTAGCGTACTTCCTGGTCAGGGGTGACATAAAATTTTGTACTTACCTCGGGAGGTAAAAAAGGAAGCCTCAGAACCCATACTACAATACTTAGATCTGAAACGTTCTTTGTTTTACCCCCCTAGTTAATAAATGTACTATTGACATATTAATTAAAAAAAAACCTGATAAAGGTACTAGTATTTTACATCTGTTATTCTATATTGGTTAAACTATAATAAAATATTTTAGTTATTCATGTATTTTACCTTTTACAGGCAATATCCTTAATTCAACTTCATTCTCGTTTCAATTTCCGTGCACACTGCAATGTCAAAATTATACATAAAATGCTATTTAATTGATTTTATTCATCCAGTGTGGCAGGAAATTTTCAATTTCATATAATATTTAAATGTTTACATTTGCATTGTTACATTAGGACTTGTTTTTACAAGTTGTAACCAAGTACTCTCGCTTTGTGCATATTTATGTTTTCTAAACACTCAATAATGAAAGAAACATATAAAAAGGATATTGCTATTTGCCTTGAAAATTTGTTAATTGGTCTACAATCTACATTTTCCTACCTACTTTATGTAACTTCCTGAATTCGTTAAAGGTTATTTCTTAGTAAAACATTGTCAAGTTATACTTACAGCTTATAACTTATTAGTCTAGTCTCGATAAAAAAACAATCCCATATTAAGTTAAAGTCTACACCATAGTGAAATCAATTTGAAAAAAATTGCTCCTACTTACTGAACTCAATTGCTGCATGTTTGTTTCTGTAGTCAAGGCCAACAATTATCATTTATGCAAATAGATATCCTGTTACTCTAAACCTTCAAAGGAAAAAAACTGCATATTTTTTAATAATTTAGAATAACAAGAAAACAATCTTCTTAGATATTTTTTTGCGTTACCTTTTGTCCGTTTTAGGGATTAACCATACTTATTCAGATCTGTTCAGCTTTTCTCCAAATGAAATAACGATTTTGTATAGAACGCGTTAAATAGTTGTTATCTGAGGAGAATAATGGAAAAAAGCTGAAAGCAAAAAATAAATAAAGATCTATTAAAAAAAGTCGCTAAGTAATAGACCTATGTATTTGCTAACGACGGCAGTGTCGGCAATTATCGGCAATCATGGCTTACAAAAATACAAAACAAAGACGTCAAGTAGTGATACACTGTGTTTTATTTATATTATTATGATTGCCGTGAATCTAAGGCTGACATCAGACGGACTGCATCGCAGCTACCGCGCGCGGTCGATACTTTTAACTGCGTGCAGTTGTACGTCCGACTCTGTGCAGTCATGGTATCAACTGCACGCGGTCGGCCGCAGTCGAGTGAAGTCAATATCAACTGTATGCAGTCGTGCCTTCAACTTCGCGCGGTCGGCTACAGTTGTGTATTGTCGTCGCATGCTCTCTACCGCCGTTCGCATGCAGTTAGTCTGCAGTTACTCTTGGAGCCGAACGCACGGCGGTTGCGTCGAACGGTTTGAAAAATGGATTTCGACACCGACTTCTTTATTTCTTTAATAAAAAGTAAAGTCAGCATATGGAATTATGAAACTCAAGAATATAGTGACAAAATTAAAAAAACATCACCTTCCGTATGGCAATTTAATAGCAAAGGATTAATCCATATCCGCGCTGCACGTTGCAGCTTTTTAATTCGATTACTACATCGCTGCCGGCGGCGGCGCCGTATTAAAAATATTAGAAGTAGTGTCTGTGCTTCCATTTAGACGTCAAACCAAACACTGAGCTCCTGGTCTAGATGCTTGGCGTCAACTACGTGAAGTCAGATCCAACTGCAGACAACTGCATACAGTTGAATATAGCGGCTGCGTGCGGTTGCCGATGCGACTTCGTGCAGTTGTTGTGGTGCAGTCCGTGTGATGGCGGCCTAAAGTTTATTTTTGTAAAAAATATTAATTAAAAGGACCATACCATCTAGGCTGTATCTCCTAAATGGATAAAGGGAAATATGTGATACAATTTAATTGAATATACATATAAGTTTGATAACCAATATTATTTGTTTACATAGGTTGGCCACTTAGCAATGGAGACACTTCTGTCGCTAACGTCCAAACGGGCCGGAGAGTGGTTCAAAGAGGAGCTGCGGGTGCTAGGAGGAGTTGACCACATCGTGCGCACCGTACAAGATTGTGCCAATCGGCTCGAAACACCAGCGTCCACCTGGACTAATGCCGATATTGATGTGCTCAGGAAGGCCGATAGGTGTATGCGGGTGTTAGAAAATGTGAGTAAATTAGCTGTATTATTATATTGTATGAACCTATATGATTAGTGGTTTTCTAACATCAGTAAATAAAAAATCCATAATGAAGGTATTTGTCTAGAAATTATGCAGTTTTAAGCGAGGAAAAGCTTCCCTATTATTTATCATAACTAGTTAAGAGTTTCAAAGGTACCACATATGTGTTCAAAGCCATTTGCCAATTTTTTCTACAGTACATATTTTAAATAATTCGTCGATCTAAAGTAGCCAAAGTTACCTAAGCAACTTCTTCATGTATACTAATGCAGTCAATTTGATAATATTGTTTGAAGTATCAATTATTCAGAATACATTTATAACATAGTTCTATTATACAACTTGTGACATATCACGCACATCCTGAAAGCTTTCCATTGAAACGGCGCGTGCAGTGTGTACAGTGCCTAAGGTGTGTGTTTGTAATGAGGATTAGTTTGTAAAGTATCCGAAATGTTGATAGGGCTTAGGACGAATAAGGTTGTGTTCCCATTAGGCGACAGTGAGTAGTTGACTGTGCAAAATTACTCTGAGCGGCGTATCAGTCGCTAACTCAATATCGATATAACACCGCGAGCACCGTTCGCTACGACTCAGCCGCTCACTGAATGAGTCGGCAAGCGAAACGTCGCAAACTGCGTACAGTACGCTCTGTATGGACACTCCATTTTAAAATATATAGGGAGGCGAACTAAAGGCAGTTATCTGCTTAATGTGAGCCTTATGGGGACGCGGCCTTAAAAGTACTTAGCAAAGTCCATTTAAATAAATAACTTTTTGATTTTGATGTTAAAAATTATGAAATAGAAAATTAACGATATGTATGAATAATATGTATCACTGATTAGTGACAAACTATTTTTAGCGTGTTTACACTCACGCCGCAGCGACAGCGGCTCTTACACATTGCACTGCTACGGACTCGCGTAATGTGTAAACGCTCTTAGGGTGTACGTTATTTCTGTTACACGTTCTAAGCTGCCAATATGTTAATATCTAACAGGGTTACCATACTCGTGATACTCGCGTATAGCAATTATTCATCCAATAGTCATTATTAGAAAGAAGTCATAACTATGAAACTAACTAAGGAGGGCAGCACATTTCTAGTCGCACAATAAAAAAAAAATCTTTGCCAGCACACATGTTTCCTTCTTACAATCCTGTATCTTTCGAAAGACGCGTGACATAGCACCTTCCAGGTCGGCAAGATGAGGTTGGTCAGTGCGGGGCCTAATCTCTCGCACTAGTTATCTTTGCATTTGGACCCTACTTCTGCTTACCATCAGGTGGAATGTATCCATCTGCTTGATCTTTTTATATAAAAAAGAAAAAAAATGATTTATTTATATTGGCCATAGGTAACCCAACAAAATGAAGACAACCAGCTGTACCTAGTGAGTGAGACGCTTGGCGCGCCTCGCATGTTGGCGGCGTTACTACGGCGATGCGCGGGAGAAGCTCGCGAAGATACTCCTCTGCGGCCGGCGTTATTAGACGCCGCGTTGCCTGCGGTTAAAGTTCTCGTCAACTTATCACACTCCTTCAGCAACAATGGTCAGTAGCTAATTTTACCTTTTTTTTGGTTAGGTTAAGGACTCTACATCACTAAGCCGCGATAAATAACGCACAAATATGCATAATAATTTATATATTTTTGTAATTAAACCTAAATAAATTTATAAACAACCATGACCCGTGAAAAAAAATGTTAGTGTTCATCACACTAACATTACCTACTGGGATTCAAACCAAGACTGCCCGATGTGTAGCGAGCAAGAAATTTATAGGCAAAACTGGAACCGCATCTCCCCCTTGGGGAGTCTGCTGGGGGGAGGGAAGGGAAGAGGGAGACGCTCTCTCGCCTAGTAATCCCCTAGGAAGGCCAATCTACAGGCTTGAAGACCCCTCAAGGTCTTCGCCTTCTTAAAAACCCGGTGACGCAGGAAACCAACAAAAAGTGAAGACAATGTTTTGACCCTAAGTAACCTATGAATGTGTCCGTTCCCTACCTGTCTCTTTCTAGCTCTCCCCACAAGAAATATGTTGACGTATTAGACGGTCACGTGACACGTGCTCTAGTGGTTAAAAAGAGACAATTGGATAATAAGCAGTTTCAAAGTCAAAGGAGATGTTCCATATTGGTACTTGAAAACCCCCCATGATAAATTATATATTAAACGAAAGCTTATGCTCTGAGGATCTTGAATATACCGTTCTTTTAATTTTAATCCCCCGCATTTTCGAGTATTTTTAAGTTAAGTGTATACAAGAAATCTAACCTTTAAATCGAATGTTCTCTGATTATATAAGGATTAAAATATTAAAATCTCTATAGTTAATCAGAAACAAGAGCAAAAACTAACTTGTGTTCTTATAACAACATTTATGAAAAAATAGTTGTAGGTTGAAAAAAACTGACCCCATGCCAAAACTTAACTAATTTGGTTTTATTTTCGTTTAAAAGCAAATTATTAATGTTAAACCAATCGACTACTTTAGATAGTGCGTTGTTTAGTTCGTCATAATTAGTCATTCGTCTGTTTATTTTAAAAATCAGAGATGTATCATCTGCAAACAACACCATATCATGAATTTTATTTACACAGTAAGGTAGGTCATTAATATATATAATAAATAGTGGTTTCAGTTTTACCTATAAATTTCTTGGTAGCGAGCATTACTGACCACTCCACTACGATAGCGTCAAATGATAAACGAGTGTTTTTGGTTCAATAGTTATATGTTGCGACATATAGCATGTAGTATTTTCGGTCACCCAATTCAACTGCCCACCATGCACTTGGTTTATTGACTGTCGCTTCGTACTCGTTAATGAATTAGTGTTGTACAAAATTTGTTGGTTGGCCTTGAAAGATTTTTTAAATGTTATCATTGTCAACTGTAACTTTAATGAAGTATATGTATTTTTGGTACAAATTTCGATTTAAATAAGTTAAATACAACATTGTATTTGTCAACAGTATCTCGTGGTGCCCAAGTGGTGGGTGAACAGCCATCTGTTATGGAGATTTGTCTCATCATCCTGAACAACCAAGGGAACTTCATACCCGACGACAGGAACTTCGAATTTAGTGTTTGTGTAAGTATATTCATGTAATGTAATTAAATATAATGTTCTTATTTAGACTCTGACGATGATTTTCTTTTCTTGATCTAATGTGCTGTAAGTATTAAAATTATTAATGGTGTTTTTTTCCTAAAATGTGTGTATTTTCCTTATCAATGTTTTCGTATATGGTTATCTCCTGCCACATAGTTTTTTTTTGGTGTTATAACAATTTTAGTTTTTTTTTTACAAAAGGCCGGAGGGAAGCCCTTAACTATTGAGTGACTGACTGTTCAAATCATGAACTTAATATAACATTAGACTTTGATTAGATTTAGAACTAGGCGGACTAAAGACAAGCCCTAACGTAACCAAACCAAGCAAAAAATTGTTCTCCCTAGGGATCAACCTCGGGATTTTTGCTCTGGATGTATTTTTCGCTTGTAATGTAATGGATAATGAGTTACTTACGTCTTGTGGTTATTATATTATACGATAGGTAACGTCATAATTAATTATAGTAATACCGGGGCATGACTTGCAACATCATCTTTGCTATTCTAAATATCTTTTTATCACATCTATTCGAAAAGAGCTAGTATGTTCTATGTTAACAGGGACTAAAATAGCGTTTTAATCCCTAGGGACTAAAAGTGATTTGAATAGGAATGTGGATATTGTTAGTAAAAGCTCCAATCACCAAAGAGATCAATCACGAACATTTTATGAGCATGTCACAGTCACAGGCAGTAATAAGCTTATAACCGCGCGCTTGCCAAATAACTTTGTTAAAAATAAAAAAGGCGCGAAATACATTCCGCCTTCGATCAAAATTGTTTACTCAAATTCGGATTTTATTAAGTTGTAAAAAATAAGTGAGTCTTCCTCAAGTAGTGAGATCGAAACGTACTATTTTCTTATAGAGGGTGATAAAACTTACATTGTCCACCTCGGGAGCAACACTATTTTAAAGCTTGAGCGAAAACAGTCTCGCCTTTAAAATAGTTCTTTGCTCCCTTATAAACAATCTAATAATTTATCATCATCATCACCACAGTCTTTATAATTAGACCCACTGCTGGAACACAAGGCCTCTCCTTGTCATCGTAGGAGGTTTAGGCAGCATTCCACCATGCTTGCCTAATGCAGATTGTTGGACGGAGTATAAGGCGGTCAATACCCCTTTGCTGATCCATTAGTCGCATTCTACGACACCCATTGGAGGATATGGAGCGATGTTATTCTACTCTGCCGGCATCACACGGCTATGATCTAATGTTTGAAATTGTCTAATTCTCTGTTCGTAATCCTAAATAGGTTTTGCTCCTGCTCATAAATTTGGTACAAAACAACGAGGAGAACACCCAGAGGCTATTGGACGTGCGCATCCGAGTTGACAACGAGGATGACATCATATCAAGGAATGTGGCTGCACTCGACCTAATAGTTGACCTGTTCCATAAGCGAGAAGACCTTGCCAGGTGAGTGCATGCTTGACGATGTGTTTTTTATTTTTCGCCTGCCAACTGCCAATATGCAAAGCTTTAGAATTCATTGACCTTGGTTAAGATAGATTACTATCTTTTTTTATTTTAACAAGAGATCAAATGCATTTACCCATCAGATTACTATCTTTTTTATTTTAATGGAGAGATCAAATGCATTTACCTATCATCCTTGCAGTACCATGCAACTGCCCGCATTACCCTCTAACTCTCCGGGCATCCTACCAATTCACACTATGATGGCAAGCCGGGATCTCGGAACCATCTGTGCCCACCATAGACCATTTCACGTAAACGCAGGCGGCCTATGTCGGCCTGTGAGTCCAAAAGTCAGCAACTGTTAGACTGCAGTACTATTTATCACACACACATGCGCATTACTCACGCTTTTTTTGTCTCGCCCTAGTAGAGTCATTGCCAATCTATCTATAAACGTCCGTAATTATAAATCTATGGTGCCCACCCTATCGGACCCAACCGGTGCATCTTTCAGTCACGTTCGACATCAATACTGGACAACGGACCGCCGGTCTTGGATGCCTCCACTGAGCCCAAAGCTCCGCTGACCCTGAAAAGGGTATTTTCCCGCGTCCACCATAGTTGAACCAAGGGTGGCTTGGGTGAAAATCAGCGCAGTTTAAGCCCTATGTCTACGGCTCTAATGTTTGAGGATGGACGTGTTGTTTTGTTGGTAGTTTGATCTTGTCTCTCAGAGATGCGAAAATTCCGAAAGTGTTATTTTTTGTTTGAATATGTTTCGCTAAGGGTTTTCTGTGGTCTCTTTTAAGATACAGCAAATTTCTTTTGTCTTTTATTTGTGGACGTGTTTGGAAAAGATTTCCTAGGGAAGAACTTATGCGTCATTTGCCCCCCTACGTAAAGCTGTAGCCATCGGCTATACTGGTCCCACAGAAGGGAGTGGCTCGATTGGGTCTGGCTGTGTCGTGTAAGCACCAGGCGCTGGTTTCGACAAGGCGATGCTGCCTCCCATGATACTGTCTCGGAAAACTAAACCAAAGGTCGGTATATCCAGTGTCAGGAGCTATTGACCTCCCAGTTACGCTCAAGGTGGCCCACCAGCCTATCAGCCGGCCAACCCACGACCTAAAGGTCAGCTGGATCTGAAAAGGATCTTAGGTGACCCGTCGTCAGCAGTCTGTCGGGCACCAGAAGTTGCCCAGGGTACACCGCGGGGAGGTCTCTGAACATAGCACCCCAAGATAGATCACTGTCTTCCCTAACCAAGATCAACTTATTCTTAAGTTTTGCGCCCGAAGAGCAATTGACAATAGCACTTCTATCATTGATTGCTCTTCAGCGGTTGGTATCAAACGACGTCGTTTATCACATGTTGCGAATACCCGTCGCGAGAATTAATGAAAATATTGAGTGAGACGCTTTATGTCATTTCTTTTAGAGTTCAGTATCAATCAATAATAGTAATAATCTTGATATTTTCAGCATAATATCAAGCAATATCTTAGTTTAAAATCAAAATTATAGAAATAAGACACACTGTCTAATGTAATGACTGTGGCATACTTCAGTAGTTATACCATCTAATTTTAAATGGCATAGCGCTATGTTCTATCATTTATAGTACACAGTTAAAAGTTCAAGACATGCACCACAATATCTAAAACATACAACTCACATAAACAGTGTTGTACCAGCATAAAATCTCCATTAGAGCCAATAAAGGCCAATTGATTAATTGATTTGAGTGCATTCTTAATTGGGATGTTGAATCTGGAGTAAAATTAACTGTGCCAATTTACAGATTATATGTGTGTGTACGATATAAAATGTTTACACACACACATTAATGTTTATATCATAAAGGCAGTTTGAACTTTAATTTTATAGTAAATAATAATAATGTTTGTTAACTGAAACTACAAATTTAATTTATATTCATAGGCGAGCTGAAGAAAACACAGACGCTATTTTGGATGGCGGAGAGAAAGACAAGAAGCAATCACAAGATGACATTGACGAAACTGTAGCCAAATGTAAGTATGAACAGTTTTTACTTTTTGCTTATTATTATGTAGGCACTTTTCTGATCAGAACGGCAGCAAACAAACTGTAATATACTGAACGCATCTATGTTTTAATAATGTTTTTTTGTACTGGCAAGAATGGCCTGTTTTTTGGTTCCTGTTCTAAAGCTTGTAACTAAGCAGTAAGAAATAAACAATTTAATAATTAATTAAAGTGTTTTCCTTATGAAATACAACAAGTGGCGACGAGGTTAGTGCTGAATTCACGCCTAGAAATTAACATTAGTGAGAAATTACTGCATAATAAGTGCGTATCTAAAAAGAAGAAAATTATCGAAGCCGCTTCGGTGTGAAGTAAGTCACAGGATCCATTGCACGTTTGATCGCACCATCAGTGCTACCAACGCCCACATTAACGCATACTTCATTCATGTCCAGCTGTCACAATTTATCAAGAAAACATTAAATGTCTCCATGTCTCTAGTCGAACAGTTTATAAACGACTTAATAAAAAATAAAACATCATTCATTCAGAATTTAACTAAAACAGAATTAATTAAATTAGCATATGAGTTGAATGTCAATATTGAGGATAGCCAGACAGTGGATGAGTTGAGGGCTAAACTGCGTGCGGTTATCAAAAGCGGCGTATCTTTTGGCAACATCAACACAGAAATTACGAGTAATCAACAAAAGCTGAATAAATCTACACAAAAAATGGCTGTCAATTATAACTTAGAACCATTTGATGGACGCGACTTTGACACTTTTGAAACACAACTCCAATGCCTCATCACACTCAACGATGTCCCTGAAGAAAAGAAAGTGGCTCTCTTAATAACTAAATTAACACCAAAAGTATTCGAAACTCTGAACCACAATTGCATGCCGATTAAGCCAATAAAAAAAACCTTTGAGTAACTTATGCAAATTTTAGAAAAACGGTATTACAAATCAACCTCAATACCATTAGATAGAGCAGAGTTTCGCAAATGTAATCAAAGTAAAGAGGAAACAATTGAGACTTATTTAATCCGGTTGAAGAAAATGGCAAAGAAGTGTAACTTTAAGGATTTTGATGACCAAGTGAAGGAAAAATTTATTGACGGGGTCACATCACCACTGATTAGATTTGAACTCTTGAAATCGGGTGGCCTGAAATTAGACGAACTAGTAACTTTAGCAAGAACAGTTGAATCAGCGCTACTGCATTCAAAGCAACCTGCTACAACGTATCCAGAAGAAGCTGCAATGTTCAAAGTACAGCGTACAAAAGGCAGGAATGATAGTGCTGTGAAACGTAATGCTCAACCAAATAAAAGTGATGTGAAGTGTTACTGTTGTGGTAAAAACAATCATTATAAGTCTGAGTGTACTTTAAAAGATAAATTTTGCTCTGAGTGCGGGAAAAGGGGGCATATTTACAAAATGTGTTCTAATGTTCGTAAAATGCGATTACTTAACATAGACAGTGACTGTGATAGTGAAGAAAATTTAAACGTAGAAGACTCTATACAGAAACTCTTCCCAGAAACTGAGGAGGAATATAATGTATTTGTTTACACCAATAATAACAAGACACCCCCATGTCTGGTAGATATACAACTTGGTAAGTCAGTTTTAAAATTTGAATTGGACACAGGGTCAGAGGCAACTACTATCACCATAACAGATGTTAAGTCACTAAACTTATGTAAACAATTAGAAAATTGTAATGTATGTTTCAAAAACTATGACCAAACTTTCTCAACACCCCGGGGTATACTAAAAGGTGTTAAAATATCCATAAATAATATACAAAAAGAGGTAGACTTGTTTGTTGTTGATAATAACATGCCTAGAATTTTAGGAAGAGATGTTTTGAACAAGTTTGGAATGTGGCCATTAAAATTAAACACAAATAAAATTGAGGACCCTCTTAAAATCATTATGAATAAATTCACAGAAGTTTTTAGTGCAGGTTGGGGTAATTTTAAAGGGGAGTGCATACACTTGAAATTAAAAGAAAATGTACAACCAAAGTTTTTACCTGTGAGACAGGCCTTTCGCTTTGAAAGAAAAAGTAAAATTGGAAATAAAAAGATTGCTTAATAATAAGCGAATTGAGCCAGTTGAATATAGTTCTTGGGGAACCCCAGTGGTGCCTGTATTAAAAACTGATGGGTCTGTTCGATTATGTGGAGATTATAAAGTCACAGTAAAGCCTTATCTTGAAATTGACCACTTTCCTCTGCCACATGTGGAGGACATCCTAAATGTACTAAGAGATGGTGAATATTATTGCGAATTAGATCTAAAAGAAGCGTACCTTCAAGCACCATTGGATGAGGCATCTCAGGAACTGACAGTTATTGTCACAGAAATTGGAATTTATAAATATAAATATCTCCCATATGGTGTAAGTACAGGACCAGGTTCTTTTCAAAGATTGATGTCACAAAAACTGTCGGGTATCTCAAATGTCATAGTCTTTATTGATAATATTTATATGTGTGGTAATAATTATTCAGAAATGTTAGAAACATTGCAAACTGTACTAACCAAATTACAAGAGTGTGAATTTAAATTAAAGGCTTCAAAATGTAAATTTTTCAGGAAGAGTATAGATGTTTTTGGTTACACAATTAGCAAAGCAGGCATTCAAGTCATTAAAGCAAATATTGATCCAATAATTAAATTACCACCTCCAGATAACATAACAATGTTGAGATCATTCCTTGGTAAAATTAATTATTATTCAAGATTTCTGAAAGATTTAGCAACAATCCTAAACCCGTTATATGAATGTACAAAAAAAAAAGGTATATTTGTTTGGACTGATGAATGTGAAAAGGCATTTAATTTAGTTAAAGAAAAATTAGCCTCAGTTAAGAATTTAAGTCATTATAACCCACACCTACCATTAATTCTAACTTGTGATGCTTCAGCCAATGGGCTAGGTGCAATAATTTCTAATAAATATCCTAATAATGAAGTTAAACCTATTGCTTTTGCTAGCAAAAAACTAAATGACAGAGAAAAAAAATATAGTGCTTTGGATAAGGAGGCTCTGGCGATAATTTTTGGTGTCACAAAATTTTATAATTATACTTATGGTCGTTGTTTTGAGCTAGAGACCGATAATGCAGCTTTAGTGCGCATCTTTGGGCCACATAAAGCTATACCAAAGATGGCAGCTAAGAGACTGCAGCACTATGCCATATTTTTGTCAGCATTTAGTTACACCATAAGACATATTCGAAGTGATAAAAATCCAGCTGATTATTTGTCACGACTGCCCATTATAGACAGTACTAAAAATATAAGTATTGAGGATTTGGAGTTAATTACTGTAAATTACATTAATGAGTCAAATTTACAAACATTAAATTGGAAAACCATACAGAGTGAAACAAAAAAAGATATTACTCTCTCACAAATTTTAAGGTACTGTTGTGATGGGTGGCCAGATAAAGTTGATACTACAGAGGTGAAACCATTCTATTTGAGACGACATGAACTTAGTGTGGATAGAGACTGTATATTGTGGGGCCATAGAATTGTTATACCAACTAGCTTGAGACAAGAAGTCCTAAAAGAATTGCACATAACACATTTTGGTGTCTCTAGAATGATTGAAATGGCTAAAAATTACTTTTGGTGGCCTAAACTAAATGAAGCTATAACTGAGTTAACTAAAAACTGTAATCTTTGCCTTAGCTATAGAAACAACCCTTCTAAAGCGGTACCAAAGTGTTGGCCTGTACCTCCTGGACCTTGGTATAGGATTCATGCTGATTATTTAGGTCCATTATTTGGCAAAATGTACCTAATCATTGTAGATAGCTATTCTAAATGGCCTGAGGCTTTTCAAATGGCAAATATTGGATCCAGCTTAACAATAACAAAATTTAAAGATTTATATGTACGTTTTGGGTTCCCTATACACCTTGTAACTGATAATGGCACTTCTTTTACCAGTAAAGAATTTCAGGATTTTTGTAAAATAACTGGAGTAAAACATAGTTTCACACCTCCTTACCATCCTGCCACCAATGGTGCTGCAGAAAGATTTGTTGAGACATTTAAAAGTCACATGACTAAAATAATTAAAAGTGGTAAATCACATCAGTATGCTCTTAGCATATTTTTGTTTGATTATAGAACCACTGTTCATAAAAGCACGGGTGTTACTCCTGCCCGTCTAATGATGGGTAAAGAGTTACGTAATAGGCTTTCTTTATTGAGGCCTTCCCCAATATATCAGACACTTGTGAAGTCACAAGAAAACCAATTAAAGAATACAAGGGGTAATAGAGATCTCAACCTAAATATTGGCGATGTTGTGCTGGTCCGAGATTATAGAAAGCCCAGTAATAAGTGGTCCAGGGGACAGGTTATTAAAATATTGACCCCCGGCACAACCTACTTGGTGGAGGTAGAAGGTTGTAGAGTCAAAAGGCATTTGAACCAACTTCACCTTCTCTAAAGATATAAATATACATTATGATTATAGTTTTATAAGTTCTTGTTTTGTTTATTTACTCACTCGCAAAAATAAATATCTTAAATCCGGTGTATTTATGTATGTCAGATGTAGTTATAAAAATAAAATAAAATGTCAGATGTAGTTAGGAGGTAGAAATACTATAGGTATTAAATTTGTCTTGGTATGTCTCAATCTCTCTATGCGAGGAAGAGTGTAATATACTGAACGCATCTATGTTTTAATAATGTTTTTTTGTACTGGCAAGAATTGCCTGTTTTTTGGTTCCTGTTCTAAAGCTTGTAACTAAGCAGTAAGAAATAAACAATTTAATAATTAATTAAAGTGTTTTCCTTATGAAATACAACACAAACCTACGCACACCAAGATGTGATGGCAGAGATTTTAATTTTTTACTAAAGGATATGGTGGTGGAGGTTCTGGCGCGTCACAACACAACACAGTAGTGTGTTTCTAGCATGGTGTTTGTATCTGCGCTGGCGGTGAATGCTTTTTCGAATCAAAATGTCTTCGGATTTGATAAAACTCGTGCGTCAACGAAAAGTGTTGTACAATAGCAATTAATATAAAGACCAATCTATCAGAGCTGCTGGTTTTGAAGAGTTTTATAGGGTGAACCCAGTGATTCCTTTTCTTCTGTTTTCTCTGAAGAAGTGTCACCATTCAAAAAAATAAATAAATTGAAGATCTTCTAAATCACTCTCAGAATCAGAAGAAAACATGATGAACGTGCAAGCGCTACAAAGATTCGAGTCACACTGTTGAGAAAAAACGTCAGAACGCGTTCCCACTAGTATTCACACCCATCTTCACGATACAAGGCGTCACGCCACAATAGTTTGTTTCTGTCTTTAAAGGTGGCCAATAGATGTTCAAGTAATTTGATCAAACAGGCTAGTTCAAACAGTTTGGTCAAATTGGCATGACCTTTCAAGCGACCACACACCATCAGGCAGACTTGAAGCTGTGTCAGTTCAGTATCGAAGTGGGCAAAGAGTGGTTGTGCTTCTTTAAAATGTCTACAGATGATGCTTTAGCAATTGTTGGTTTAGTGTTTGCTTTGAAGGCCCACAAAAGGACAAGTTTTTCTATTAGTTTAGAATAAGCAGCATTCCGCTTATCTCTGTTATGGTAATCTTTATTTTTAATGTTCCATAAACAGGTTTCATTTCGCTATATTTGTATGAATTCTTCTAGTACATCGCGGTTCGACATAATGCAGTACAACACGTCCGCAAGGGAACACTTCCGCAGCAACAACTGAGCGCTCGCAACACACACGCTCAAATTTTTAATCAAACAGTTTGAACAAACTGTTTGGTCAAATGAAAATACGAAAATTCATATTTCTTCAAGCCATTTGATTACTCATTAAATTTGATCAAATTTTACAACAGACAGTCATGCCAATTTGACCAAACTGTTTGAACTAGCCTGTTTGATCAAATTACTTGAACGTCTATGGCGGCCTTAATGTAACGTGTGATATTACAGTGCTGGCGCGCGCGGGCACGCACATGGAGCACACAATGGTAGGCGCGTACACAGCGCTGCTTCTGGGGCACATGGCGGGCGCGGCGCCGGCGCACGCGGACGCCGTGCGCGCGCGCGTGCCGCTCTACGGCCCGCTGCTGCCCACGCTCAAGAAGTACTACACCTTCCTGTCGCTGACGGCCAGTGTGAGTAACTCGCTACTTTTATTGCAAATCGAACGCGGGATGAGCGGGGTGCGATGGCGCGCCCGAACTGCCTACACTCGTTCGGGAGATTTTGGCCAAGGGTGTCGCTTAGCGATCTAACGCATATTTAACAAACATTTTAAATAATGGTCCATTTAAAGGTATTATTATTATAGAAAAATATCAGTTGCAAGGTTTGACCCGAACGTACACTTGTATTGCAAGTTGATTTAAAGTTTGCAAAAAAATAGTAAGTACAGTCAACAGCACGTCGGGCTATACAAAACTGTCAAATATCTCCAAACGATTTTCAACCTAAGGCTATTCATCATATTAAAGTGCATAATCGATTGGGAAAATTTGACAGTTTGTGGTAACCCAACGTGCTGTTGTCTGTACCTACGCATAATAATTATGCGTGATAAATGTTTTCGCCAAACGTTCGCCATTTCGTATTTATCAGATTAAGTCAAGTTAAAATAAAATATTCTTAGACTTACCTTTCTGTGCGCGGACGCGGATACTGATGAAATTTAATATAGTTTGCTAAACTAGATGATGTCATGCAGTCTCTTATAGCACATGTAGTATGGACATTTTTTAATATGCTGTGGGAGGCTGTGTTCGCCACATCTTCAGCGAAAAGGGAAGATCTTCCGCCGACCTAGGTGTTCGCTCGGGGACCGCGAAAATTACTACTACGTATATCTAATAAATGCTACTAAGTATTTCTAATAAACCCCTTTATTTAGTATCTGTAAATAAAATGATGTACTTATTTTACATCACTTATTTCCAGGGTGAGGCGACTATCGTTGCGCACGTGAAATCGACGCAGCGAATTATTGAGTTCATGGAGAACAGTGACAAAGAGAAGGCTGAGGAGGGTGAGTGTAGTGCGGCCGCCCCATACAGTACGTCCTACTCGTCCTGCCAAGGTTCGCCCTCCGACGTGCCTCAGGACATGTCCCTCTCCGGCCTCAACTATAACGCCGGCTCTGGGTACTCAGGACCCGGCTACTCAGGACCTGGCTACTCAGGACCTGGCTACTCAGGACCTAGCTACTCAGGACCCGGCTACTCAGGACCCGGGTACTCAGGACCCGGCACCGAGGTTGACGGCTACCACTGAGACTTGCATTCCTGCGACCGGATGACGTTGAGTTCTATTAATTTCATCCACAATTAGCACGTGACGTTTAATGTTGTACAGAAACCACTTGACCGAGCTATGACATACATAGACAATCAGCATGGAAATTATGAGTGAATTCGTTGAGCGAATGTGGCCACTCTATTTGTAAGTCTTGTAAATATTGACCGGAACACTTATCGAATCCTAAATCCTTGTATATTGCAAACCCGTTAATTTAGTTACATGCCATTCGTAGGTAGGTGATTACTTAGGTGGTGGATGTACGGTCGCACGCGGCTGCTGTAGAACCTCTTCTTTTTGTATCGATATCTCTTCCTCCTCTAAAATATGATGTAAATAAAATTGCAGACTGTTAAGGGATAGCTAGTTGTGTTGATCGTGGAAATGGGTTATGATGTCTTAATTAAATTGAGATATTCCGAGTTTAAGCCACTGAACTGGCAATATAAAAGTGCAAAAATAGTTGTGTAAGTGTATTATAGATATGTATTCTTTTATGTGAATATTGTGTCTGCACCTTTTTGTATAATACCGCTCTGAGAGGGTTACGATTTTCTAGAGTATTGTTCTAATGAGGCACAATCCTTTATTGTAAATAAAATTAGCTAGTAACAATAGTTCGGACTTTGTTGAGTAAATTAGTACGTGTAGGCATGGTTATTTTCTTTAACAGTATGAGATTCTGTATGTCGCGGGAGTGAGTCAGCATTTCCCTGGCTGGTTGGGAGGTCAAATTATATTGGTAGTATCGCAGACGCGTTGAGGTGACATTGCACTCGTGTTGACCCCAGTCGATATAACGTTGAAGGTGTTACTCGTTAGCTGTGTTGAATGATACACGGTATTTATACACCGGCGAGGGATCGCTGTTAAATGTACAAACACTAACGTTGTTAGTAGCTCGCAATCGAGAGAAGATATATGCTTAGATATAAACATAGGACAATCTATGATGTTGGATTTTTAATCATAGTTGATAGGACTAGACAGCGAACGAGTGATTTCTTATTCCTTTATCGTGTGTCTTGTTTTAAAAAGACTTCCGTTGATGACCTGACTGATTGTCCGATAAGATATTTCGAGTTTATTTTTTGATGGTTAGGTTACATGTTTTTAAAATGAAACAAAAACGTTAAGGCACATGAACTACTTAATCTTGAATTTGGCTTGCACTTTCTAAGTGCTTTCCTAAATTGAAGATAAATAAAGTTTATGTATAGATATTAAAATTATTTTAATGGAAAGCTATCTATTATTATTACCTGAGATTTGTTACAAAATATGACACTACAAGAGCAGGCTCGACGATAGTCCGTAGATATTCATTGGTAGTGACCTTTCTATTTCGTAGCAAGTTTTATTACAATTATGACCATCATTTCTATTTTGACAAGATTTAATTACGCGTAGCTATATTAGCAGAACTATAATACCGCTACAAATTTTATTATTTTTATACATCAACTAGTACTTCGATCTTTGTCTCTTTTGCCAATTTAACGTTACATAATATATGCACAATAATCCCAGAGAGTGGTCCAAATAATAATTATGTACCTCTAAATATTACCATTACGGCTACAAACTATTATCCGATTTCTTACTCACCATAGATACAATGTCTTAGAATGTAAAAGACAGAAAATAAAAAATAAAATTTCTCATGTTGTGCACCTCATTTTTTTTTATATCAACGTCAATTATTATAAATAGGTTATTGCATTAATTGTCGTGAATTGTAATCAAATACATGAATTATAACATAGTAATTTTATCAATGAAATTTATTACTGTAATTATTTTGTAGGTAATTGATATTACATGAGAAGACCCTGTTAATTGAGTACCTTTGTATTCAGTAAGAACTCGGATAAGTACTGAGGCCATTTTAAAGCGATATTTTCAGACAGCTTTACTTATTTATTAAGGGTTTTGTTGATATCATTTCTGATAAGTGTTGTATGCGGTTGTAATTTTCTAAGATTAAAGGTATAATTGTGGGATTTCGTTTATTATTAGAGAATTCGTGTTCTTTGTACAGCTATATTGGTTTTAATGCCTAAATTATATTTACGTAATTTATTGATCTATGTATGTAATGGTGATGTAGCTCTAAATTGCATTTCGTTATGAAATATCACCATTTTAATATATCTGTGTTTTAAATATAATATGTTGTTTTTAGACTATCGCCAGAGTTTGAGAAATTATTATTGTATATGTAATGTGTAATTATGTTATAAAGTATTACATGTAATTATTAAAAGAAGACAATTTAAATAACATCTAGCCTTTTTTATTGTCCTTTATATTCCGAACTTGGTAATTAGAGTTTTAGTCAGTCAAATTTTCTTTATTCGTTTAGCATGCATGCACATATTTAGGTCACAAGTTCTAAATGTCTATTTCATAATAATTTGATTGTAATAATAAATCTATGTTCTGATCATATATTTATTATTTCTCACGCTATAGATTAGCAATATTAGCGAATCGACTAGAGTGAGACCAAAAAAATAGACCTGTGATGTCTAACTAAATATGTGGGTAGTTGTGGAATAGACAATAAAGGTATATGCCGTAATGGCGGTGACGGCTCGGTTGAGGCAGTCGTGTTCCGACCGCCGGACCGAGCGGACGTTTGCCATCACAGTGTACAGTGAATCATAGAGTGACTTAGTGTTATAGCACAACCCTCTCCGGACACTCCGGAGGACACCACAACACCGATGTGTGCGTAATGCGCATGTGTGCATGAAAAATAGTACTGCAGTCTGACAGTTGCTGTCTTTTCTACGTGACTGACAGGCCTCCTTAGGCCCCCGGCGTGTACGTGAAATGGTCTCGTCTATCCATCTCGCTCTAATATACGCGTTAGTATGCTCTTTCTCTTTTACATTGCCGATCTACAGTTTCCTATATCTATGCTATAGATTATCTTGTTTCAAGCTTTTTTCTAATAATGACAATCAATCGCTCCAAGAGATGGACTGATATAGAAAACCTTTAAAAAAATTTTAAATTTATATTTATTGATGTTTATAGATTGGCATTGAACGACTAGCGCATCTGTGCACGAAAAATAGCTCGGACCAATGATTCTATAGACGGAGCCTTTTCAATTAGAAGCGTGCCGTTTTCTGTTATTTGACATTTCTTGATATGCATTAGTGTGTAGGGATGTGTGTGACTAATCCCTAAGTAACTCTGTCTGTACGAAAAGCTCATTGACCGACATATTAGGGAAGAGCCATTGAAAAAGTTCTTCATGGGCTTCAATGTGCATGTCAACCAGGCAAGTCGACTGAAAGGGCCTTGCACCTGGTGGTGTAAATAAAATAGTAGGGAGCTTTGAGGCACAAGAAATTTGCATGGCAGCATTTCTAGATGTAGAAGAAGCCTTTGATAAGACCATGCATGAGTCAAAAGTGCTCCTGTCGATAAGTAAACAGTCATGTTTAAGGGTATTTTAGCATTCAACCCATAAAAAAGTGTGAAAGTTGTGACAAAGTCTGAAAATTAACACGGCCATTTTTTGTATGGTTTATCGTGTCGCTGATTACGAACACAACAACGATTTTAATATCCTGTTTACATTCAGTCGCAGTGGGCAGGGAAGTTTACATGACGAGTATGTAAGCGAGATACTTCCCATCCCCTGCCACTGTTCCTCGCACTGCACCGAAATTGGCCAAAGGAGCGGTTTTTGTGCGGAGTTCCTAGGACGAAAAGCGCGAGCGGCAGCGTGTGCTCAACGTGACGGACGTGAAATACCATCATCCCCTAAAGGGTTCCTAAAAGGGAAACTAACTGAGTGACTGACTGATTTGGCGTGTAGTGTAGGTTCCTTAAGAGGTCTAGGGGGGCACTAATAAAGGATTTTACAAAGTTCATTATAAGGTGGTGCAACGGGGGCCAAAATTTGTATGAGGAAACAAGATTAGATAAGACAATTTTATTCAAAACTTCACAGGATTAGGTACTCCGGTCGATAAATGATTAAACACGTGTTTTAGGATTTTTCAGAATTAGACTCGTAAGCGATGACCGAGTCTGAAAATTAATGAAACGTTGAAAGTTGGCACTTGATAATAAATAAATAAGTTTTGAAATTTATACCCTTATGGGGATGAAATAGGAGATAAAAATTCGTATGGATGTTCCAACAAGTATTTCTATATTGTTATTGGAAACATAGTGTACGATTAGTAAAAAATTACAACCAAAAAAAAAATTAAATGCTGCCCAATGTAACTATTCCACGCGGACGAAGTTGCGGGCAAAAGCTAGTTAATAAATATAATTATTTGTAGCATTCATTAAAATTAATACCTTGATTTACAACCCCTGCATTTGTGTCATATTTGACTGCTCTGGTTTGTGTACCTTTGTTTACAGGAGGCGGGTATAATGGACCGTAATACCCCAGATTAGCGTTTACTTTTCTATACAAGGTACCAAGATATTTTTGAGAACTTTGAATGCTTAGATACCATTGAATAGTAGTTATTCGCGAATATATAATTGGTCATCATAACATATTACATAATATAGGAATTGTGTTGTTTAGATAATATTTACCACTCAGGATACATACAACAATAAGAAATTCTAACAACGCATATAAAATTGACTTTGTTTGATCAGCCTTCACACTACGATCTTTATGAAGCTGACTATACCATCTACATTAAGTGAAAATTTCTTCGATAAGTGACTGTATTTCTCCATTTATGCCAACAACCGCTTATCGACAGCCGTGGTCACGTCCCCCGCGTACCTCAAGATAGAAAGATAATAGCTATTTTTGGTTTGCTCTAGTGCTACTACGAATGAACGTGACGTGTAGGTACTGCCTATAGACTATATTCGTATCGACTATATTCGTCGTTATTCGTAGCTGAAACTGCTACGAATAAAGTGTTGGTGCTACGACACGTTATTGAGTGCAATTGGAGTAAGAAATATTTGGGGCAATAAGCAACCTTAATTATAATGTACAAAGTGTTACCTGTGTTCTCATAACAAATACTGTATGGATACTTCACTAGGCAAGACCCATTCTCATACCAACCAAATATAGGCATGCTGTATAATCTTTGATAAATATTATCATTTTTAAAAAAACCATGCCAAACCTAGTTTTTGATATTGAATTTGATTGTAAATATTGAAATATTTCTTCATTGAAACACGATGATAAAATATAAGCTTCTTGCATTGAAATGAAAAATTAATAGACAATTAAAATATATTTGATACGTTTGCTGGGTGTTCAATATTTCGAAATGACCACTCTGTCACCTCGTATAGAACCAATGTGACCATTTTCGCATAGATATTATTTATTTATAACATAGATTTATTATTACCGACGTTTATAGATTGACAATGAATCGACTACGGTGAGACCAAAAAAATACACCGATGTGTGCGTAATGCGCATGTGTGCATGAAAAATAGTACTGCAGTCTGACAGTTGCTGTCTTTTCTACGTGACTGACAGGCCTCCTTAGGCCCCCTGTGTGTACGTGAAATGGACTCGTCTATCCATCTCGCTCTAATATACGCGTTAGTATGCTCTTTCTCTTTTACATTGCCGATCTACGTTTCCATCTAGGATTTATAAAAAAAGAAAAATGACATTGAAAGTCATCAAATAAAGTTATTGAACTGTGTATTGAACCGATAAACGAAGGATAAACGGTACCTAGGTAGGTAGATGTTAAGTTAATCTTAGGATTTTTCAAAGTTATCGAACAGACAAACTACCGTCAAATGTACCTACCTCAGAAACTGGGCATAAGCGATCTCTACGTGAATGACAGGCCGATATAGATATATCTATGGAGTAGGCCGATAGAACAAGGCCTATGTCTCCGCCACTGACAATACTATTGTATTGTATTCCTACGATAGAAAAATAAAACGGGCGATATTATAAAATCTATTTAATATAATCCAACATTTAACAAGCAAATACGAGGACAATACCTGTTGGACCGCGGTCCCCGGGAATACAACACAATACCTGTTATAAGATTGAGCAGTAAAAGTATTAAAATATTTTAACATGATTTAAATATGTGCTCATATATATTTACGTAATTTAAGTTATTCAATGATAATATATCCCTTATTGACATACTATAACAAAAATACTATTGGTTTAGTACCTACTCCGTGCTGTAACATAAACAGTGCTATAGGGTCAATAATAGTACACCTACCTAGAGTTGTAAAAAAGGGATTTAATTTATATAAAAAACAAATTGATTATTTTAGTAAAATTCGCTACAATGATATAAAGCAAAATAGAAATAAATAAAATACTTTTAAACATCATCTCTACAAATAAATTAATAATGTCTAGTTCAGCATGATTTCAATTAAGATCTCAAAAGTCACACGTAGTTCTAAAAGTTTGAAAATATTTACAAAGGAGATACGGCGTCAATGTGTGCTACTGCTGGAGCACGGATGCCTTGCCATTTGCCAGTTTCAGTAAATCGTTTGTTCACAGTCATCAGTTGCTCAAAGTTTGCTTTAGCGAGCTTATGTTTATTATGCACTTTCCGTACCAACTCCTCGTCGTACACATCTTCTGGATTTTCCAGCTTCAAATGAGCTTTCATTTCCTGTACTGTGACTAAGAAACAATTCCAGGGTGACCAATCTTCGTTGACGTACCAACGGCACAATCTGAGTTCAGTCATATCACTGCATTCACTGATAGCAGAGTGAGCATGCCACAGCTTTTCCACTATAAAAAATACATCTTTCTCTTGAAGTACAAAGGCCAAAGAACCCCAGCATTTACGGCGCCGTTCATCACGTTGGACTGCTCGAAGAATGAATTTATAGGGCGTCATATCTACCCACAATCGTTCAGCCACGTCTTTCCATGAGCATGACGAGCACACTAAAAATCCACTCATCTTTGAATTCAATGGGAAATCTGAGTGAGGTTTGACAAAATGGCACATTTCACAGAAATGTAGTCTGCCGTCTTCCATTTTTCTGTAATCTCTAATATCTTTACTTTTAGTTACACTCGAATTAAGTTCCGATGTTTTTATCAGTTGAAGAATGGTTGCTGCTATTCTGCGTCTGAGAAACTCAATTTGGTAATCGTTGCATCTCCTAACAAGAAGGTCGCATTCTCTGTCTAATAGAGTTATAATCTCCTCAGCAAGCGGATGACGAAACTCCTGAAGTGAAAATTTCATATCAACTAAAAGTTCCATTCGTTCTTTAACTTCCATATCTTCACGAATAAAACTGTTGTATAAATGCTTAAGTTTCCTTGCTTTTTGTATCTCCACTGTATCCATACTGATCAACTTACCGTCTTTACCGTACCAAGCCACGGGTTTAGAGATTTCTTCTAAGAATTTCTGTTCTTTTATTTTTTTACTGTCTTCCTTGACCTTCACGCGGTAAGCTTCGATGCAGCGTAACAGCTCTACCTCTTTGTCGAGTAATAACGTAAATTCGGCAATTTTAGGTCCTTTTGAGTGTAATTGAGATATTCTCGCTATTTGAGCGTGTTTCCAGCGATCAACCTGTAAATAATATATAACAGTTTATGACGCTGTTACTTGAACAGTCTGATATAATGGCGGCGTATGAGAGATGAGAGATACATATAGGTACTAGTTCTATGCTATCCTTGAATGGAGATAAATCTTTTATTTATCTGGTTCTAAATTTTTAATTTGTACACAAATGTAGAATATGAAAAATATATAATATCACATTATTAGTAAAAAATCTATGTATTTTTGCAGGAAGAGTGCTGCTACTAACCATTGCATATAGTTGATCAAAATCTTCACGAGTCTTTGGGAATGTTCTGGTGACAAGATCCCTGCGTAGTCTCCTTTCCATGGCTTCCTTTTCAAGTCTTTCTTCCTCTTTCATTCTTTCGATTCTTTTCCTAAATGATTTATAGTGGTGTTAAATATTTTTTTTTTTATGTTTATTAGAAAGTTAAATAATTCTTCTCTATAGACTACGTTAGAACATACGAGTAGGTAGGTACGTTTTTTATACCAGCTATTCTTATTATACTTAACTACTTCATTGGAATAGTTTTTCAAATGTAGTGTTAACAGCTATTCTTATAGTGTTATTTAGTATTGTATTAGTATTGTACTTTGAAAAGACGATAGTAGGTGGTCACATGGATTTAAACACCATTAATAAAGAGTGGTCGCCGAACAGAGATAATTTCGTACATTGTCACCACTTTATGCATCCTTGTCGCTCCTGCTCAATTATGTTGCTATCACGCAAACACATGAATAGTGACCGCCCCTTTTAGAGATTCTAAACCGTTTGAACATAGTAATATGGTGTTAACGTTTGCATGTGTAACGTGTTCGATAAAAGTTGCGAGTTATAATTCTCTAAAATATTACTTATTAATCAGAGTTTAATTTCATTTAGAAAATTTGAAATTAATCACTAAGGAAGTATTTTATGTTTTCGATTATCAGCAAAAGGTACACTAAATGCCTCTTTGCATCGGTAATAGCTATGGCTAGTTGATCAGAAGCCCGAGCTCCACATAACATTGGGAAAATTGCTAATAATACAGAATGTAATGAAAACATTAAATTTTAAATAATTTTATGAGTTAGACCATTAGTAAAAATGTCTAACACAATTGCCAGTAGACTGAAAGGTCATTGTGCGAAATTATCTCTGCTCGGCGACCGTACTTTGTCAAAAATAACCCTTGGGCATCAAATGCGTGACCTCTGTAGGTACACAGGTAATACTAATCCTATTGAATGGAGCTAGAATATAGAGGCGGTTTTAATATTTTTCTATCTTTATACACATTTTAAAATAACTATAGCTTAATATCTTACCTACATTGCTGAAGCCATCTGTTTACTTTCTGTCGAAATTTATGGTGTCTGTAAGTTCGTTGGATAATGCTAGCAAAGTGGTTATGATTTAGCCGAATTACCATTTGTTCGTAAGTCTCATACGGTTTTGGTATTACAATCCTGTCATTTACATTTGGAATATAGGCATGCACTGTGTTCATTTGTGTCGCTCTACTATAATTCGTATCCTAAAATGGAAATACCAATGAAAATATTTACGGAATTAAAAAAAATATGCTACTTTTAAATCGTTCGCCTTACATATATTTTTTCTTTTTCTTCGGCCGTTTGGGTGTCTCTGCAATTCTTTCTTTCCGGCGGTAGCTTTTCTGGCTTTTGAGGTGTCTGAGTGTAAGCATGGTGGTACTCAATTCCTGAAACAGACAAAAAGTAAATCTTAGCATTTCGATTTTAACAATGTTTATTATTACTTTGTATTATACCTAATCTAAACTTAGTTAATTACCTGTATGAACATTTCTATAACCACCAAGATATGGCTTTTTTAGAGGTTCCGAGAAAATTTCTACATTAATTTGTTTAAGTGTGCTACCAAAAGGTACCATAACACTCAAAACATCATTGATTGGTAATTCTTTGTACAACTTGTCTAAGTTTAGTTTCTCACTATTCTTCATTAACAGTTCAACTTCTGCTATACCATATTTATCGTAATCAAGATCAATAAGAGCCATTCGATCTTTAAGAGGTTGTTCTCCTCTTAACAATACAACGTTATTAGGGTCCACTTCGAAAAGTCCAGCAAGATTTTTCTTAATTTCATGAACTTTCATTATCGAATGATACGATCGAGTAAACACTGCATTTTGATTAGCAACTCTAAACTTTATCGCTATAAATGGCATGGCTTTTTTCTTGGGTATAACTGCGTGAAGAAGTTCGTGTACATATGATTCTTTCGGTATTGATGAAAGTGAGAAGTCCTCTGAATTTTTTGTGAATACATCTACGATCAAGTTGCCGAGAGTATCAGTTTTCAAATCGGAGAGCAAGCTAGTTTCCTTGAGCACGGTTCTGTTTTTCGTTAATAAGAGATTGGTATTTGACACAGAGAGCAATTTGGCCAATTTACGTTTCACAAATTTGATTGGCGTGTTTGCCGGGAAGACTTTGTTGAACACTTCGTTAGGGTGCAAGGGAGACTTGAATGATACAAGGATATGACTAATGGGGCATTTGTATTGCTCGATGTCTCTAGCACAAGGGGCTGTGGGGTATCTAGATTTAGCTTCATCCCCTGGTGGCGACGATAAACGCTTATACGGGGGAGCTGTAAGCAGTTTGTCTCGTCCAAGTTCACATTGGCACGCAATTACTCCTTTGACACAATCAGGGTTTGGGGCAATTCCTAATGTTTTATGCACTTCCATTTTGTACTGCAATAATAGTTTATTTACATAGATCACAAAGTGTTATTCTATTTGTTAATTAAACTCAAAATAATATTGTACTTCTGCTATAAATATGACGTTACATAAAAAGTTTGTTTTGCTAAGTGACGGTTGCTAAGCGACGGCTTTGTCAAACAGAATGCGTGTTTAGCGCGCGCTAGAGCTTGTCTAGAGCACACTGACGCCGCACCGTCGATGGTACTATACCGTCAACATTGACGGTATATTAAGCTTCTTGCTTTCAGCTATTATGCACGGGTAATACCGATAGTACACGGTTGAACACAGCATTGAACGTTGCCTATTGAACGACGTTTCCAATTTACACGTATATAAATTATGTTCAATGTTCACTTAGTGCAATGCGGTCGCGCCAACTCGTGCTCGCGAAAGCTTCGCTGCCGTGCAAGGAATGAGTGGTCGTCAGGTTCACACTCACAGATTAGAGAGTATATGTCATCAGGTTGTTGTTCAATCTTCATGTTTACACGCTTCAATCGCATTGAACATTGACGTCAATGACCAATATTGAAACAATTCCATTGAAATGGTTCGGTAAATTTAAGCTTTCAATGACATTGGACAATCGCATTGAAATGTATCACGTCTCAATGCCATTGAGGGATTGTAATTAAAAGGAATATTGAACCGAAATTGAACCATGTAATTTTGGCTTATTGGACAAAGGCGGCGCTGCTGTGCATTATTTGTGTTATAAAGTTGCCTTACAAGCCTTGCAACTGGAAGAGTGAATAAAAGTTATACATCTATACATTGATATTAATATTTTAATTTATTCAAAATAAAAAAAATCTGACGTGGCCTCCCCTTGACTTTCTTGTATACCGGAAAATGACCGGAAACGACTCAAAGGTTGATGAAACCTAATATTTGATGTTATACAGGCATGTTAAATTTTGTCACCCATCCGTGTACTGACCGCGCACTAAACCGTGTAAGTCCGTCAAAATCTCGAGGTCGAATTTTCTGACAAGACTTCCTCTATACTACGTATACGAGAAAGTAAAAATGGTGGTTAAAAGCCATACGTTTCACTTAATGAGAAGGTGGTTCACTGACCAGCAAATACGATAAAAATATACACAAGTGTATATGTTATATATTTATTATAGTTATGTGTTTGTGATGTGGTTGTTATACTTACGTGCATTATTATTGTATTTAACGCAAACCTTACCCAATAATAATTAACCTGTTTATGTCGTGATTGGCTACGAAACGTAGCTCGTAGCAGCTACGAAATTATTAAGTATGATACACTTTTCATAATTGTAGAATCGGCTTCACATATTATATTTAGAAAAATACAAAAAGTGTATTAAATAAAACTACTTTTATGGGCTTAACTCACTTTTTTATTTGTCATTTTGTTCTATGTTTGTAATATTTAGAAGGGAAGATTCTGGAAGTGCTACGAAGCGTCGTAATCGAAATTAACAAAATTTCTCCCATTGAGAGGACAGTACGGCGCAAACCTATGTCTCTAAGTTTTTCTTTTTACAAATTTCGACATAGGTACCTTTAAAGTTATGTAAAATTTATTTTTGAAAAGAGGAAAACATACAGACATAGTATGTACGTATATTGAAAACATTATAAAATATCACAAAGATCGGGTAAGAATTATGGGTAGGAAAACGTTTTCTCCATTTGTGTTATTTTGTATGAAAACGGTGCTTTCCGTAATATCCTCATAACAAAAACTCAAATACACGTGAGAAAAAATATATGTAGAAGAGTTGTAAATCTAATAAGAAAAGTATCAAATTAATTCACAATTAATTAGAATTATAGCATTCCATAAATTTACGAAGCGAGGGCCGGTTCCATCGTGTTGTAGAGATGAAACCAGGAGGGATCCAGGAGCAACTGGGACTTGTGACCCATACATCGATGTCACTGTCGTATTCTTTGCTCTAATTATGGCACACTTATTATTTGTGACAAATTCCTAATTTTATCTATTAGTGTTCTTTCATTTAAATGTTATTGTAATATATTTTTTTCCACGCTCACACCAATTATCTAGCCCAATTTTTTTTTTTTTTTTTTTTTATATTTTCACGCTCACACCAATTATCTAGCCCGAAGTAAGTATCATTAAGAACTTGTGTTACGGATACTAGATAACGGATTTTTTTTTAATATATATAATAATTTTAGATATTTTTATAAATAAACTTAAATAAATATATAAACAACCATGACTCGCAAACAAACATTCGTGTTCGTCACACAAACATTTGCCGCTACCAGGATTCGAACCCGGACCGCTTGATGTGAAGCCAGCTATACTGACCACTCCACCACGACGGCGTCATAATTTATACGTCATAAACAATTAAGTATCATTAAGAACTTATGTTATGGATAACGGACAAATTTAATATACATAATAGTATAGATATTTTTATTAATAAACCTAAATGAATACATAAACAACCACGACTCGTGAACAAATGTTCGTGTTCATCACATTAACATTTGCTCCTACCAGGACTCGAACCCGGATCGCTTGATGTGTAGGCAGCGTTACTGACCGCTCGACCACGACGGCGTCAAAAATTTGTTTTTGTTATAAATGAAACTAAATGCTAAATGATTAACCAACTGAGATTATACCAGAAGCAAGATGCAGAAAACAGTTGTTTTATAAAAAACAAATTAACCGCTCAGCTTTAAAAACTGTAAACTCCTTTGAAAACATTATAAAGGATGTTACGCTCTCAGCGTTTATAAATAGGTAATTTTCCGGCGGAAATTTCCTAAGCAATTATCTGCTTTCTTTGTAAGTTCATATCTCGTAGTGAATAACTTTATTATTGGCTCAACTTCATTATGCTTTTAATAAAATTTAATATTGCTATGATCGCTTTATACAGTGAAGTAAATGTATTGATCCACTATGAGAGAAACCCAAGTAGGTGGTTGATAGTTAATAAAAATTGAGAAAACAATAAAATTACAGCGCTATAAAAGAGCAAATGTGCCGAGCATAGCTAGCGTGATATTAAATTCCACCGAAAACATAAAAATGATTTTCGATCGTAAAAGTATAATTTACAGACGTAAAAATGCGCTGAGTTATATGTTACTCCAAGTCTGAGATGCGGATTTAAGGTTTTGCCAGTTATTATTTGTTCGTAGAACGATTGAAATAACACATAAATAATCGACGACGTTCCCTTTCGCGATAGTAAACACATTAATTTTAATGAAGGTTACAAAATCTGAAGCTGGTGTTTTTTGTTAAACTATCATCAATCGTATATATAGGTAACCAAAACAAAGTTTTTAATTCAACCATTCGACTCATCAGGTAATCCGTCACTGTAGGTTACAAATGCTTGCATCTCCAAAGTACCTAGGTATCATTCACGCGCTGCCAACTTCAAACTCACAAAAGAGATTAGTTATTTTTCTGCGCTCTACCCTAAGGTTTCTTCCCAAACTTTGACTACTATTCAGGGCTTGTTACGTAGAGAAATGTGGTGAGAGTCTTTGGCTATATGCATATCTTTTCTAAAATCCTGAATTAATCCCTCATTTAGAAAATCATAAAGTTACTTATCATATCGTAAGTATAATTGTTGTCGATGTGATAAGACTAACAACATATCGCCCAACATTCGCAATTAATTTGTGATTCATAAAGCCACAACAAGGTAAAAGCTAATCAAAGGCTAGCCAGATTGTGGATATATCTCAAGCAGGCGTCGGTTGTTAACTAGCCCACTGGTATTATTGCGTTTGTCCGGGAGGTCGTGCGTCTGTAAACACATGTTTTAATCAAGCCTGTTGCTCGCTTCCGTTTGCTGCGGCCGCTTTCCGCTTCGCAAAGAAAAACTTTGCATCTGTTTTATTACGACGGATGCGGATCGCCTCCCGGGCTTAATTTCGATGCCGACGTGTCTAGCTTTAATTGTTTTATTCTATGGCGGTAAACATTTATAAAAATATTATTCGGCACACTGTTTGAACAGAGATTTTAGCGAATGCAATACGCAGCACTACTGCTGTTAGAATCTCGTGTTATTTTAGTTTGTGTTTTTATTATTTTTTACAACTGTATAGACATTTTGAAGCATTGCTTTTTGGACAATAAAAGAAAAATGAATTAGTGCTATTAATTTTTCGGAGTTTGTGACTTTCTTTCCAGGTATGTTTAATAGACCTGCGGGACATAAAACCTAACAACTGTATAGTTTTTGTAAACATGGAATTTTGAGCAAACTGTCTATTTTTAATTTCCGATGGTATGAACTTTTTATGGACGCTTTATTGGAATTTGGTATTCCTGTACAGTTCATATGAAATTGCCTTTAACTTCCTGCTCCTGCTTCCTACACAAAAGTTGCAGACTAATGTACCTATAGGCATCGTAATAAGTATAATGAACACTAAGTCGTTAGATCGTTTTTGGGTACTTATTTTTTGTTTCCATTCGGCATTACGCCCGAAACGTAGAGGATCTCTCGGTTATTCGCGATTATCGAGGTGAACAATTTTATAGCGCCGTAGGTAAAGAGGGGCTAGGGTTGGCGATGTCTCCTAATGCGTAACAAGGCAATTCTGTAATAGCGTTATTAAAAATATTCTGCAAGAAACATATTGCATATAAGTAAAGTACATTTCTTGTGCTAGTTGTAGCGGTTGTATTGTGAAGTAGAGTTAATAATGAAAAAACCCTAGAAACATTAAATAAAAAAAAAGTAGAAACAGAGGGAATTTTATTTAACGAATATGAACAAAACTCAACATTTAAAGCACGCATGCGCCGCTATGGTTGATTGATACACTTGGAAATATCTAAATATAAAAATGAATCGCAAAATGTGTTGGTAAGCGCAAAACTCAACAACGCCTAGACCAATTTGGCCAATTCTTTTTTTAAAATGTTCGTTGAAGTTCAAGGATGGTTTTTACGGCGAGAAAAATTCGAATAATTTCTTAGGACGAGTAGGACGGGACGAAGTCTGTCGGGTCCGCTAGTTTACTAAAAAACTTGTAACGATTAGATAGAGAGTTTCTAAAATATTGTTTTATAGTACTTGTCAGCTTTTGTTAGTTGGTTTACTGAAGGATTAGTTATACTTGTAGGGTTCGATGCCCTTTTATGTAAGCAATTGGCTAACAACCTGTCACTATTTTGAGTCATTCCTTGACTCCATAGATTTATAAATACTGACGTTTATAGATTGGTAATGAATTGACGAGGGCGAGACGCGAGACCAAAAAATGCACCAATGTGTGAGTAATGCGCATGTGTGCGTGAAAACTAGTACTGCAGTCTGATAATTGCTGTCTTTTCTACATGACTGACAGGCCTACCTAGGCCGCCTACGCCGACGTGAAATGATCGCGTCTATCTATCTCGCTCTAATAATCGCGTTAGTTTGCTCTTTCTCAGTAAAAAATGTACGAAAGCTTGATGTCACACGACATTTCAATGCACTGCATCGTCGTTATTATATGTATAGATACATGATAAAAAAAATATACGTGTACGCAACTTTTTTTGTTTTATATCTGCAAATAAATGAAAAAGATCTTTATTTAAATGGACTTTGCTAAGTATTTTTAAAACGTCAAAAGCTCTCCATTTCGGGTCTAATTAATTATTTTACTTAAATAATTATTATTATGCTGAGATGGAGAAGAAATAGCTAAAAAAACTCGACAGCTTACAATTTCGTAATTATTTCAAAACATCATTACAGTAAATAGATATATCAATATGAATAACTTATAATTTTAAATTAGTAAATTTTGGGCAGATTTTATTCCCACGCATTTGGATCATTTGCGGACTACCTATACAGAATTTTCCAGTCGTCATCCGTATTAAACTGCTGAATGCTGAATAGGTTTACGAGACCATAGGTAGATGCTGTGCAACAAACTTATTTGGCCCGTTGATGGTGTCACTCTAGTGGTGAACTGTCAAAATATTATGCCAGAATCTATGGGTCAATTGTAGCTCTAATTTTTTCCGCCGGGTCAGATAAGTTTATGGCACTGTAAGTGACAATCGAAACTAGAATATTTTCTCCTTTTTTTAGCTCCTTCACTTGTCCAAAGCAGCAACCCTAGCAGGTAGCGGGTGGAACGCGAAGCTCGAGGGGCGGCCGGTTCATTCGATTAAAGCGCGCTGTACACGGAAATTATCAAACGGAACGCACCGACAACTCAGCGGGCCGTGAGAGCCTCTACATTAATAGTTTTTGTTTCCCCAACTCACCCATTTCGTCGCAGAAAGGCGAAATTTGGATTTTTTGTGTGTACCAACATTTTAAGCCCGGAGTTTGTCCCGGAGCCCAACATTACCTGAAAGTTTTGTCACGTAGAGGTGGATAGAATTGAAGCTTTGATTTTTGATTAAGCGCTTACAGTGGGACCTCATAACAGATGCTCAAAGTCACGCAAAGGGCAATGGAGAGGGCTATTCTTGGAGTGTTCATATCAGAAATGATGAGATTCGCAGGAGAACCGACATAGCCCAAAGAATTGCGAACCACTCGATAGATGGACAATCCTACGCAAAAAGAATTTAAGTGGCAGAGGGCACATTGCGAAGAGGATTGACGGCCGTTGGGGCGGAAACACAGAACACATCTCTTTCTGTGTTCTGTGGTCGGAAAGGTACTTTAATGGTGGCCGTGTACCGGGCTGACACGATTTAGGGTGTATAATCTGTCCTGATTGTTGGCTTTTGTTTGTTGGTTTACTGAAGGTTTAGCTTACATGCACACACACATACACACTCTCTCTCACATACACACACACACACACACACACACATAGACTTTAATATAGTATTGAGATCTATTATATATAATTCCCGGGTCACGATGTTTGTCCGGGATGAACTCCGAAACTAAAAAACCGATTTTAACTTTTTTTTTAAATGTTCCAACTTGAGATACTTGATATGTTTTATCTTGGTAATTAGTCCTCATTTTTTTATTGTCAATTTAATGTTTGAATTTGGACTACTGTCCAAACTCGAAAAAAGTATGAAATTACAAATTACAGCCAGTTTTATATAAATTTTTATTTGCTAATATTTTTCTAATCTACCGTTATCCATAAGGGAAGTAGCGGGTCATTCCCAATACATGTGTCATTGATTACTTACAGGGAAGTCCCAGTAATGTTTTGTAATCAGGATTACTGAAATAAACTATTTTTTTATTTGTTTTATTATTATTACTTATTTTGAGTTTAATGCCCATTGTGTATAGGCGAGAGCTCACTATTTTGGGGGGTACTGTATAGGCCCCCATATGCGACTTTATGCTGTCGGGTATTCTTCAGAATTTCTGCCCGAAATCATAATCAAACGAAAGAGGGAAATCAGGGGTAGTGCCAGGGAGTTTTGCCTGGTAAACTTACACAGTGTGTAAGGCCCATTTCCGTTGCAACATCGCTCACCTCCTACTCCAGCTTCTCCTTCTAACACTATCATACACACATAACGCACAGCTATCGGACATAGCTTCCACAACTATTCTGAGCACCTGTTTATGCGGCGACGAGTCGAAGAAGAGTTATTACTATGAAAAGAGGCGATGCGCTATGGCCACTGAATAAAATACGTTAGCCAAATTGTTGAGCTAATACTTCTGTGGCTAAACTTTAGTAATTAATATCTAAAGTTTAACAACATCAGCTAAATAGGTTTAGCTGTGGACGCAAAGCAAATCTAGCAAAATTTTATTTAGAAACCCGGACATACATAAATATTTGGTAATATTTAGCTAAACCGCTACGTTTATTTAGCTAATACGTCACTTAAAATTTAGCTATAGTAGCTAAATAAAATCAACTGAAATAGTTTAGCAACAGTAGCTACAGAGTTTAGTAGTCACCACACTAAAGTTACTAAAGAGTTTAGTAACTAGGTACTAAACATTTTGTTAGTTTTTAATTGCCAATAATTTTTTTCAGTGCGTTTCGTAGCCGCTGTTCCGTAGCGGTATTAGTAAAAAAAGATGCCTCCCTTTCCAAGCTGATAAGTGTGCGACACTTTTTGAGAATCCTCGATTCTCTTACCGAAACTTCCAGACTGTTTTCATAGTGAGGCAGTTTTGGAAAATCATTATTTATGTTAGTAATTGCATATTCCGATTTTCATTAACCCGTCTCCCGCATGCATAAGTCACGACACCGGACTGGTACCCGCAAAGGAGTAGCATGATCTGTTCTGACGGCTGACTGAGCTTTACCTGTATTCAATCAGTTACAAATATGCCTCGGCGAAATTAGCGAAACTGGTTGATATTAACAGTATTGCATATTTGTTTTCAAATTGTTCGTTTATTGAATTATAATTACTACCACGCTTATAATTGCAAATGGTTGAGCAGTCAGCAGAGCTTTAGGTAACACTTTGTTGCACATTAAGCCACATATGGCAGTATGGGCCGGTAAAATACTGATCGCTGTCCTGTCGCCTAAATATACTTCAGTGAACCAATAAACAAAAAAAAGAATTTCTCCAGAGTTCTTGTTGTAATAAGACCTGTGTAGTGAGACTTAATTTTAACTCAATATACCGTAAAGTTTCATTATAAGTATTTAATACTAATCTTCTACTCTCACTTAACATTGGCTAAATGCAAAATTACTGTGAAGTCATTAATTAAGAGAAGAAGAACAATCAAAAACAGACATCAAATCAAATCAATCAAATTTCTTTATTGTATGCCACAATACGACAAAGATAATACAATAACAGTTAAAGTAAACATGTGACGCTCTGCAAGGGCACTGCAACGTTTGAGGGTTAAATTTTTATCCTAAACAAAGTTTTATATCAACTACATTACAATTTAACACCTATGAACCAAAACTAACACATATACAAAGGAGTACCCAATTAGAAAAGTAGAGATGTCCAACAAGGACATATGTTACACCCTACGGAGCTCCACAGATCGAACGCGGTGCGACGCGGGGCGGCGCGGGTCGGCGACCGCCGCTGGCGAATTTTGTATGCGTATATATGGAGCATCACACACCGAACGCGGCACGGTCGCTCGGAGCGGTGCAGCGCGGCGTGGGGCGGTTGCATAGATTACCTCCTAAATCCTAATCTATGGGCGGTTGCAACCCGCACCGCGCCGCGTTGGTAGCAAAGCGGCAGCAAGCATTGCCGATAAACCGCGCCGCACCGCGTCTCTGCAGGGCAACCCACATAGGACGCGTCACGTCGCGGTTCCTTTGTGGAGCTCCTAAAACATCTAAGGAGTCGAAAAAAGTCGACGTCCAAACCCATATTTCCAAAACAAGCAATTTCGCTGTAGCAGTTAATCGTATGAATAATTTGTGGACTCTAAACATACTGATGCTGCCCCCGTTGGAGTTTATTAAGTTGAATGGCATGGGGATGAAAAATACGGAACGGCTTGGGGACGTATAAGGCAAAAACGATGGTTGACAATAATAACGAGTTTAATTTAGTGTTTAGATAATTGTAGATTTATTTGAGAAATGTAAGTAATATAGAACTGTTAAGTATAAATAAAGGTTCCGATTTCTGAAAATTCTGCTTCGAATATTTTTACTTCGATCTTTGCAAGTGTAATAAATGATGTTGGTTATTGGGTTTGCGACTTTAGTTTCGCAGACCTGAGGTAACTGAGGCTTCTAACGATGGCCACCAACTGCGGCATTTGTTTTCATATTTATATATATTACTTTCCTACATAAAAAATTGCAAATGTAAAATTACACAAATAATAATATTAAAAAGGGTTAAAGTTATATAAAGGTTGATTATTTGAACACGTACCCAATGACGAAAATTCAAATCCAGTTTGTTTTAGTGTTTGTACAGATTTTCCAATAGCACCTCGCGTTAATTTGTTTGAGTAAATTTTACCGCGCCCGCAAACGATTCGATTAAAATTTAGCTCTCTATTCTGACCAGTGTTTGATAATATATGTAGCCAGAGGCGGACTGAGAATTGGTTTACTCAGCCGTACTTAAGAACATTTTTTCTATTTAAAAAATCGAGCTGAGAAATCCTCCTCATCGCATCGTGTTCTTCAGTGATGAGGGTCGTGACTACCTTTTGGTATCATCTCTTCTTCGATGATTCTGCGCCATCTCGATCTATCCTCAGCAGTGAGTAGACTGTAGAGTAGGAGTGTCAAACTGGATTTTCTTAAGTTCATTTATTGTATTTAGGATGTGTAAGCGGGTCAGACTCAAAATTAAAATAAAAACAAATATTGAATAGTTAAAATCCTTATTTAGTTTAGCTTGATAGGTACCTAGTAATTCTAAATTAATTTTCTTGAGCTTGAAGACAACTGTTGCAAATATCCTTACTGGATAGATTGAGGTGGCTGTCCGTATTGATATAGCCTGTAGGTAGCATGTGGCTCGCGGGCCATATCCATGACATGACTGCTGTAGAGCATCGTTTCTAGAGTGGCGCGAGCCTGGGGGCTTAGGCAAGTGACAATCGTTTCATAATGATAAGATATCGAAATTCGTTATTCGTTAGCTTGAGCTACCAACTCACTAAGAGCTACGATTGGCCACGTGATTTAACGAGGGCTTAAGTCAATCACATACATTTATCTTATCGAACTTGGTTATCGTTTGTATTTGTTACTTTGTCTACTGGCTTGTCTTTCCAACGCATCGGGTTGCGATCCCGCGGTCTCTTACCTTCTATTTTATATACCATGAGTTTCTCGAAGTCATCTCCGTTTCTTCTGACGATGTGACAGTACTATTTGTAGACAGATAGTTAATGCATTCTAATGTTTCAAGCTCCTCGTAACTACAGTCCAAAACCTTATAGTATTTATTTAACATAGTTATTATAATATCAATTATTGTAGTATCGGTAAACTTATTTAATTAAGTCGTATTAATAATAGATGTATGTGACACAATTTCATTTATAATGTCAAACTTCGACATAAAAAGATCGCGATTTTTCTATAAGAGCTAGTTTTAGTTATAAATTTAGTCTAGTCTTATGGGCATGCAAAATACTCTCTGGATTACTAATAGAACATTATTAGTAATTGTCTACTATAGCTAACAGTGACCAGAAAAATCAAATTTCGAGAGGGGGGTGTGTTATGACTGCGTTAGCCCTAAACCGAAAGCTCGCCGCTCCCGCATATTCACGTCTCCCGCCGTTTGATGCAGCATATGGGTTTATACAATTCCTTATATTTGTTCAGATCACGCTCTCGTCATAATTCGCCCTGTGGCGGCCACGTGGCGGCTAGTTCGTCGATTTATTTATTTTTATTTATTTATTTATTGTTAATTAAAACAATAAATAAATAAATAAAAATAAATAAGTCGATGGTCTGTACCATTTCAAATACGGCGCTGCTTGGTGCTTGTAACGCATACACTTATTCCCGTAACAATAGTATACTCAGCCCATTTAGGCAAACTTATTACAGTTCCACGTCGGTTTCGCGGATTAACACACTGTACCCTGTTTGCTGTCGACACGAAATATGATTGTCGGAGGGTAAACACGAATAATTGTAACGTTGAAACTGAAACATCAATACGCTTAATGAGAGTTGATTAGCGCGGGCTATGTGTTAATTGTGTAGTCGGACAACGCAGTTACAAATTAATATACACAATGTTTATAGTTTGCGGTTACCCAAAAACTTTTAATTTTAAATTGCGGCAAAATTTTAAGTGTAAATTTTATTTAATAAATTTCGCTTCTTTAAAATGAATGTAATACGATGATCATGTGTGTACTAATTCTGAGATTTTATTCTTACGCTTACAATTGGAAATACAAGCCATAAATTACAGTAGTGTTTAAAATTTTGGAGCTCAAATCCACATTCCCATATTGAAAAATATCGGACCCTCTCCCCACAAACTGAAAGCATCAATCGGTATCATTAGCAGATATTTAGCCTTTCCGACTGCGGTTCACAGTCAATTTGCCGAGTGCATTTCATCTGCCCCACACACTCGGGACCAAATGTGACGTATTAATTATTTATCAAATTAATACGATCGTTAAAAACCTGCCGAATATATCTGGTGAGTGAACGCCTTTATTGAATTAGCACATGACAGGGACTGTTTCATTTCATATTGAATACAAAGTGCGACAAGTGGTGAAAATAGTATACGATGAGTTTCTCTTTTTTTAGACGTAATTTAGATTAAAGGACTAATGACATAGTCGACATTAAACATACCTACCAAACCTATTTTTATTAGATTTGTTTTGATCGGTGAATTTGTAGAGTGAAATGGAAATAATGTTTGGTTTATCAGTTAATTTGTAGAATATTTCAGTTTGTAGAATGGAAAAGAAACTTTATTGTACATCGACACAAACAATATACATTTTAAAAGTCGTGTATTGCACAGTAATTAGTCGTAATATATTTTCACGCTTACACCAATTAGGTATCTATAAGTAGGTATAATTAAAGCGTCGGTGTCGGTATAATAAAAGCGTCGGTGGCGTAGTGCGTAAAAGCGTTGTCTTCCACCCGGGAGACACTGGTTCGATCCCCGCCACGTACCAATGTGTTTTCAAATTTTGAATTCATATGTACGTTTAATCGACGCTTTTACGGTGAAGGAAAATATCGTGAGGAAACCTGCACACACCTATGAAGAGATTCGTAGGTTGTATGTGAAGTCGACCAACCCGCACTTGGCCAGCGTGGTTGACTAAGGCCTAATCGCCCCTAAATGTGGGGTAGGTTCTAGCCCTTCGGTGGGGACATTATATGAGCTGTTGATGATGAAGGTATAATTAAGCCATATTCATCGTATTCATCACACAAACAATGAGAAACCTTGTGACTAAAACCGAGTCAACCATTAATTGATAATAATCGTAATAAATTATATAAGATAACCACTAAGCAATACGTCAGTTTACATATTTCATTTTAAAACTTGTTATAATTTTGCAGAAAATTGCGAATAATCATCGTAGAATATTAATAAAAAGTAATTCAGATACAATTTTGTATTCGTTTCGTGTAAATATGTAAACTTAGGAGAAACAAAAATACCAATTTGTAGTACTTTCCATGCTCTTTATTGAACGTTACTGGAAATACTGGTGTAATAAGCAGTTTCAACACGTTGTGGTCAGCAGTTTTATTTATAGCATGAACGCTCCTAGACATTTTTACAGATTACAAAATTTTATATCAAAACAAAACACCGCCAAAAGCCGTAAATTTATTTCATCTGCTATATACTTGCATATAATATTTCGACTGAAACTGGCTTGCTTTCTTGCTTTATGATACTTTATTAATACAATTTCGCTATTATTATTTTGTTTTTATACTATACATTATTAAATTAAGTATTAATATTTTTTTATTTTAACCGTCAATGACACCAAATCTTGTTATAAAAATAACGTGAGAACATATTAAATTCATTTATTTAATTTTAACTGCCCAATTGAGCGTTGTTCTAATTTCCGTTAAGTTCCGTAAAGTACTGTTTTACCATTTATGCTTAGGTATGTAGGCACCACAGATATATCAATCAAAGTATTATTGTATTATTAAATCTGTGGTAGGTACCTATATCAAATTACATTTCTAATTTTTGAAGCAAATTTATTCCTACACATATTAGGTACTTTTTTGTGACGATAGGAAAACCATTTACGGACCATACCGCACGCTGGCTGGACGGTGTGTGTGGGCGCGGAACAGCGCTGGTCCTACTCCACTAAAACCCATCGGTACCCTCCTAAGCCTTTATGGGGGCGCTCTGGGATCGGCGCACTTTACGCGCTTTGGCACCAGAGCGTCTCCGGACATTTTAGGTACCTACATTTAGTTGTGTTTGTTGTTGATGGGAAATTGATGGAACAAACCGTAAAATTTATTAAAAACCAATTCATCAAGAATGTATTATATTCATGTCTGCTATTTAGCTATCAATAAAAAACAAAAGGCGGTCTGGATTACTCATAAATATCAAACGAAACGTAAGGTAAAACTTAAATACAGTCTATTGTCCGAAATATGAAATAGATATCTACGAGTAGAAGTTTATTATCCTTTTCATCACGCAGTACAAAACTCATTCTAAGTAACTAGAAGTTTATTAAAATTACTACAGTCAAAGGCGAAAACTTCTTAATTCCAACGCTATTAAATATACCGACAGACTGATTCGTAGCGGGAGTCATATTCTCGTTGTGAGTCACATATGCACATTATGACATAACTGGCAAGTTTATTGCCGACAGACGTGGCCAAGGATTGGGCAGGCACGCCTGGATTATTGCGCCTAAGCAAGTACTTTAATATACCACCTTTATGACACCCCAGCAGCCACGATTAATTTCGCGTTTACTGGAAATAACTGGAGGAAACTCGAATGCTTTTGAATACATTTTTCGTTGGGTGATATATCTCTGGTTTGATGTAAGATCTGAAATGTTACCTTAAAAATTTAGCTAAGCTATAAATTTTTATCAAAAACACGCAAGGTATAGGTAAATATTTTAAACTTAGGCATCTTGCCTAACTACCTACTTCTGTTCCCAATGTTTTTGTGTGTAATGGTAGAGCTGGTTTCTAAATAATGCATTCAAATATCAACACGTATTAGGAGATATACCTATCATCATCATAATCATCTTAACAGTCTTTATAGTTCGACCCATTGCTGGGATACAAGGCCTCTAAATGTTATTGTAGGAGGTTGTCAGGTCAGGCAGGTAGTCCACCACGCTCACCCATTGCGGATTGGTGGACGAAGTACAAGGTGATCAATACTCCTTTGTTGATCTATTAGTCGCCTTCTACGACACCCATTGGAGGATATGGGGTTATGCTATTCTACTCTGCCAGCATCACACGGCTGACAGATAAATATACCTATACCTACATATAAATATTCACAGCATTCTGAAAGAACGTTGCGCCAACGGTAGATTGATTAATTTCTACATAACCATATAGAAGTATTGTATTGTACCTCAACAATATTTTAATTTGTATTTGCAAAAGAAAATTCGAAACAAAGAGAATCGATTAAAAATTTGTCACAATGCAATGTTGGGTGTGCAGCAAGAAATTAGCTGCCAATCGCACCCAACACACTATTATAAGTTGGGACATTGTTTTACTGTTTTTAGAACTCGTACGCCATGTTTTTGAATGAACAATGTTCATAATTAGTACTGCTTACTAACACGTACGTGGTAATTGGAAATAATTTCATTTGAAACTTTAAGTTGTTGGTTGTGTACATTTATTGTCCAGGTATGAAGTTTCAGTTGATAGTTCTTTCACTTTGTCTACGATTAATTTGCCTATAACAAAAATATATTGATAATTATTTTCTACTTATAATCTTATTACAGTTAAAAGTTGTATGTTTTTATCATGAAGATAATGAGACTTATATTCAGGTCTTCTGTCACAACATCAAATCTGTTTTCGTTCCAGATTACTTAATCAATTTGGGAATCGGCGTATTCGATTAATTGATGGAATCGCGTTTGGAACACATGTCCCAGGCAGCAGCGGCTGTTGACAGAGGCACAGAGCCCCAAACATATTAGTATACGTGCGTAAGTCCTCGTCAAACTATCGCGGGGCGCGCGTGATCGCACCGCCGTTGTCGGGATCTCGGCGGGACGGATTGTTCTATAACTACCCGCATTCAGCATAATTCCGAATAAAGGAATTCTGTTATTTGTCTGCAGTCAATGCATAATTAAAACAATACATTAACAAGTAGTAACTCCATAACAGTCGTTTGAATTCATTAGTCTATATTACCATTATCAGATACCAAGTTGATATCGATTGAATTCAACTCACGCTGCACTTCATATATTAATTGAAAATTACAGGTCTCAGGCTACCATTAAATAGGTGGTTTAATCGACTGGTAGGTAAGTTGTCGTTAGGGAAGATTTCATGGGCTGCGTTTTCAATCATTATTGACGTATTATGTTTAAAAAATAATACCGCTGGCGGAGGACATATTACAATAATTACGCAATTATAAGCCCCTTTAGGGTAGAAATGTGCATTCGAACGAGGATAATATAACTTTTATAATGGTATTTGTGGGCTTTAAGTGTGATATCAAACTAATTTGTAAGTAGCCTTTTATGAAATCGTGCTGGAATTTATAATTCATCAATTTCTTTCTCTTATCCTGTGTGTAATATTCTTGATGTATATAATATTAAACAATTATTATCCGCTCCTTCGTGCACCGCGTTCGTCAGGTCCACCCAATTATCTTTTCTTCTTTCCCTCTATTTCCCGCGCTATTCACAGACGTCACTTCTTTATTCCACCACAGTGCGCAAAGGAGACGACAGCCATACATCCGACGTACATTACACTGCTCTTAATTTATTTGAGATCGGTGTAGTATGTCTGGCTATCGACTATACTGCTATAGGTGTTCGCATTAAATCTACACGGCCGGCCGCCTATATGGCTTCGCAATACGCACTTGATGTGTGTGATACCGGCAGAGTATAGTAGCATCACCCCATATCCTCCAATTGGTGTCGTGGAAGGCGACTAAAGGAGTATTGATCACTTTGTACTCCGTCCACCTCTCCGCATTGAGCAAGCGTGGTTGACTACTGCTACTAAGCTACTCGTCAGATGGCGATGAAATTTAAATGGGACCAAATGACAAACACGAGCTTCCAAAGGTCGAAAGAATCTTTAAAAACGGCACATCCAGTAAAGAGATAAGTGGTAACAAACATAAAAAACATGTAGTCGAATTGATAACTCCTCCTTTTTGAAGTCGGTTGAAAAACACACGACCACGGCGCCATTGAATTGAGTCCAACATTTCATGTCATGTCGGATTTAAAAGTTATGTAATGAGGAGTATACGGAGGCATTCAACCGAAACTAGATCTGTTGGATTAGTAGCTAATCGCGGGAGTGGCTTCGCTGTCCACGACTCGAGGCAACTGTTAGATCATAAAAATGCACGTGTTTACCGAGCCCGCAGACCAATATCCAACCGACTGATTGCTTCTTTACTGTTACACGATAAAAATGTTTATTGGGTGACCGTAAAATGTACTCATACGACCCGCGGGTCCCAGTAGCCAATATACTCGAAACTACCCTGTAACTAACCTTTATAAAACTTAACACTAAACAGCTTGCTTTAAACTACGCACTAAAACAGGAACTTTAAGCTACCCGTTTGTAGGCCGTCACTTGGTGATCTTAATGGCGATTGACGTAGATACATTTAAATATCCTACTAATATTATAAACGTGAAATTTTGTATGGATGTTTGTTATTCTTTCGTTCGAAAATTACTGAATGGTTTTTAATAAAACTAATATATAACATTGAATTTGCAGTAAAAAAAATTAGGACTACTTATCAAGATAAAAACTATCCTATCTCTCAAGTTGGAACAAAACACACAATTAAAAAAAAGTTAAAATCGGATTGTTACTTTCGGAGTTCATCCCGGACAAACATCATGACACGGGAATATATATGACAGATAATCCTACTAATATTATAAATGTAAATGTTTGTATGGATGGATGGATGGATGTGTGTTTGTTACTCTTTCACGCAAAAACAACTGAACGGATTATAATGAAACGTTACAATAATATAGATCATACATTAGAATAATACATAGGCTATAATTTAACCGACATTGATGCGAGCTAAGCCGCGCGCAACCACTACTTTATAATAATCCTGCGCAGACGAAATCGCGGGCAGAAGCTTGTTAATGTTATAAATTCCAAAGTGAGTTTGTTTCTTTATTACGTTTTAACGCCCACTGAACCGATTTTGATGAAAATTGGTATGGGGATAGTTTTGAGGACATGGGAAGTAGCTACACTTTTTGACGCGATAATCGATACTCGAGCCAAGCCGCGGGTGACCACTAGTGTATATTAACATTTTGTAAACGTCATTTGGTTTGCATCAAAGATTGTTTAAATTATTCTAAGTTTATCCACCTCCGTAGATCAGCGGTTCGCCTAACAGAACAGAGTTACCAGGTTCAATCTTCACGTGAGCACAAATTTGTGCTCGGTTTCGTTAATGGTAGGATATGTTTTAAGTCCACCTGGTTAGTAAACACCATCTTTATTAAAATCTGTTACCATAAAAACACTATTAACAGCATTATTGTGTACCACTGTAAATCCCTCGGTGGTTGTAGTATCAGGTAAAACTCGCCTATACCTTTAGCCCTATCATTACAGTCAGGTGAGATGAAGGCTCCTCATAAAAAAATACAAAAAAATATAATAGTTAAATCATTACACGTGTACACATACGTAGGTAGATAACTTTAAATTTACTTCACGTGCTCTTTTTAATGGTGAAATCAGTAAAAAATTTGTTCGCTCCGATGCCTGAACCGGCGGACCGTTCAAATCGTTTAGTAAACACCGAATAGGTTGTGTACAAGTGAGGTACAACGATTTTAATCGAATGGAAACGGAACAAAGTGAAAATGTACACCTCAATTATTCGAACAGTCGCTCTGTGGACAAATAACCACGTGTCAACGCGGCCGACGAAAACATTGTGCGGTGGATTGTACAATGTTAGCGATCGGGTCGAGTTCCATATGTAAATCGACGACGAATCCGAGTAATTGAAGTCATTCCTGTCCTCTAATCGTTAATTTACTTGCGGATTGCCTGGAAATGCAACTAAGCGGTCAGATATAAGCACACTATGAAGATTTTAGATCTCATATATGTTGGTATTATTTCACTCATAAACCAAAAAGTATTGAGCAGAGCTTTACGTTGTTCGTCGTCGCCTAAATAAAAGGGGTATGAAACCCAAAAAGTAAATAAACCTTCGGTTAAACAACAAATGACAACAGGGACAGATGTTACAGACATAGTCTTTGAACTCAATTCATCATATCAGCCTTTATAATTGGACCCACTGCTGGGACACAAGGTCCCTCCTTGTCATCGAAGGAGGTTTAGGCAGTAGTCCACCACGCTTGCAGAATGTGGAGTGGTGGACGGAGTATAAGGTGATCAATACTCCTTTGCTGGTCCATTAGTCGCCTTCTACAACACCCATTGGAGGATATGGGGTGATTTTAGTCTACTCTGCCGGCATTACATGGCGAATTAGTGAATAATAATTCAGATTCCGGGTTATAGCATACGTTATTTCCTATCTCATGAGCTCTATCTGTAGAGGCAGATCGCTATACGCTCAGTTACGAATTGTCTACTTTAAATAAAAAAGGCCTTTAAAAAGGAGCGTATATTAATATAATTTTGCAGCATTGTTAATAATCTGCAGATGAATTCTTTTACTTGAACTTCTACAAAAATGTCCTTTATCATCATATAGCAAACGATTGACGTAATTATGATTTCTGCTTTGACCTACATTTTCCCCAAGCTCCAGGCAGCTAATTAGCAATATCGTCTGTTAATATCGCAGTCCATTATTGGGTGAGCCTCATAAAAAGAAGTCAATAAAACGTAAAGCTTTGGTCCGTGGCCCCGAGTCGTCTCCAATAAAATACAAATAGAACCGATTGAAATGCAGGACGAGCCGGGCTGTTTACTTGATGCCGCTGCGACGTCCCACCCAACTATAACCAAGATTGCTTTTTTCAGTCCGCAATCACTTGTAAATTGTCATTGCGTAAATTAAAAGAAGGCAGTTTCCCTTGTGGATGCAGGCGGTTGCATTTTTTATATCCTTGAACTCTGAAATGATTTTACCAACACGATAATATCAAATTAAAAAAAAATGCCATCAACAGCTAGACTAGAATATAAAATATACTATATTAATTGGAGTAAAAAAGTTCAAACAATGTTGATAATTCCGGAGAAGACCAATTAATTTGTTATAAACTAAATTGTATCCAAATTAAATACTCTTCGTACATTCAAGGAGACAATTAACTCGTTAACTGTTAAACTAATCAATGGCATACTTAGGTGTTTGCCTAATCATGTAGCATATAAAACATCTAATGCAATCAATACAACCTAATTAAGTCCATGAGAAGGTATTAATGCGATAACAGTTAATTAACAAACAGTTGTGGATGGAGCTAGACATTCCTTCATGGGCATACCATTGCAAACTAAGTCCCATTAGAGATGAAGCCAATAATGTGTAAGTGAGATTTTTAATTATGCTAGACAGTTAGGTATTTTTTTTTAGATTTCATATTGAATTTGTAAAAACATAGCTCAGATTTAAAGTATAAAATTCAAACTCACCATTGCTCACCTATTTTAAATTATGCTCAAAAGGTACTAAATTAGAGCAATGGTTTATAATTATGAAACTATGGTGATGGTATGTGATATGGAGATTGCAGATCCCTATAATTCTAAATGCATCAATATTTTTCCATATATTAAATATAATACTGAGAAGTGATCGGATGAGTTAAATTATTGTGTGTATTTTACGGTTGATTCGGTAAAGTAAAATTGTTTTTTATATTTCAGATATCGTTGTATTAGTTGTAAAAATGTCTTGTATTTTGACACAAAGTTTAAATAGTTCAGGCGGAATTGACAATATATTAGATTTTTTGATTGAACAGACTGAAAACAGCAATGAAACGTTTAATGAACCAATTCATAGTGGCGAGGAAGGAAATAATAACTCGAAGATAATTTATTTGAAACAGAACATGCTTCCAGCACGACGTTCATATACGCATAAAAATAAAAAAATTAAAGAAGTACATGAAGACGCTGAGAATTTAGCTTTCAAAAAAGATAACGAAAGTTATGATGAATATAGTGAAGAAGTTTTAGTGGAAATTGTAGATAGTGCAGATGAAAACTCTACCAGAGATTTCCAAGAACATTCTAAACAAAATATAAATCAAAATCTAAAACAAAGTCAAGTGCGTCGTAGTGGGAATATGGAAAGTGCTAAGAAGGCTTTGCATACGTTTTTTCCAAAAGCGCATGACGTTAATAGTATATTGCACGAATATCCCGATATTCTCAATGATCAGTTTAGCAACAAGCGCAACAATGTAGACAGTTATGTACAAAATATGTTCTTTTTACCGACAGCACGCAGTAATGAATATCCGTATGAAGCTCCAAATACGGGAATAGCAAATGAGAATTTGAAACAAGAAAAGATAAAAGAGAATAATTTTAATCATATAGTTAAGTCTCCGAAGCCATTTACGTTGCAAAATAAATTGCCAGATACGTCTTACTATACAGATAATCCTAACAATTATTACAGTAATAGTGATGCCCCAGATAATTTCTCTTATAACGTCGGTGCTCCAAATATTTTTTATCCTTCAGTGAAGAAACATATAAAGTCTTACAATCCGCCGCCGTCTGTAAATCAAGAATACGGATTACAGTTGCCACCTTTCAATTTATTGACACAGGCACTACTAAATGAAGTAAATCCAAATATGAAATATTATGAAAATTCTAGGCGAGGCTACAATCCGTACTTTATCACTAATTTGGCAGCTCTTCCGCAAAACATCATAAGAACTGTGATACATCATCAAGGTATTATTCTCTATAATTATATGCCCTGAGTTCTATATTTATTCACAAAATCGGTTGTCGGTTGGTGTAAATTGGATGGTTGACTTTCGGTGAATTGTACTAAAATATGTCTTGAATAGGGAGAATTCAAAAAGTACTAATTTAAACATTTAGATAAGTTGTTTATGAGTTGCTTTAATTTTTTCTGAATTTTTTTTTTTTAAATTTAATATAATTTTTCTTGAAACAGTTTTTTTGTAAATCTATTATTTATTCATCAAGTTATAACGATTCAAGGACTGCTATTTCAATTTATTATAGTTATTAAATATGTATATTTTTTCCAATGTTGTATTGTATATTCTTCTTGGCATCCTCAGCTCATTCAACATTACGCCTGATGCTGTCTCCTGGTTTGATTCCTATCTTCGTTACCGTTCCCAATGCATCCGAATAAATGACGAAGTTTCCAACTGGTGCAGTTTGACTACGGGAGTTCCTCAAAGGGGTATACTTTCCCCTCTCCTCTTTTCCTGCTTTATCAACACAGTTTCCCATGTCCTTTCTAATAGCTTCCATTTGTATGCGGACGACTTGCAGCTTTACCGCCACTTTCCTATTTCCGACATTGATAATGCCACTGCAAGTCTCAACGAAGACTTGGAGAATATATGTGTCTGGGCTAAATCTTACGGACTACATATCAATCCGTCAAAATCGAAGGCTCTATTAATTGGAAGCAAGCACTTAATTAATAAACTGGATCTCAATACGCTGTCACCTTTGACCCTGGATGGTACAGTTATTCCTTTCTCCAAATCAGCCAAAAATCTGGGTGTCATTTTTGATAGCAACCTGAACTGGAAGGACCAAGTAAATGAAGTCAGTCGCAAAGTGTTTTCTTCTTTCCACACCCTTAAATCCTTGCAATACTTTTTACCACTTCAAACCAGAATTGCCTTAGCCCAGTCACTAATTCTCCCGATTTTAGATTACGCTGACGCGTGTTACCTGGATCTTACGGAGGAGCTCCTTAACAAGCTCGAGCGACTGCAAAATCTATGCATACGCTTTATTTTCGGGTTACGTAAATACGATCATGTCTCACAGTTCCGTCAACAATTAAAATGGCTTCCTATCCGACTTCGCAGAAATTCGCGCATCCTTTTTCTTCTTTTTAATGTATTATATAACCCACTTTCTCCTATATATCTTCGCGATCGTTTCGAGTTTGCACATCCTCCTGGTGTTTCTTGCAGATCGCATCTCCGTACCCTTCTCAAACTTCCTACGAATATTTTCCGCACGAATTTCTTTCAGGACTCGTTCACTGTTCATGCAGTTAAATTATGGAATGCACTACCACCGTCAGTACGCGACATACGTTCTCTTCCAGTGTTTAAGCGTAAAGTAAAAGAGCACTATCTCTCCTTAACTTAAATTATGTTGTTCTCCTTCAGCTTTTTTTTTTTACTATTATTTTTTTTATATATACTTATCCTATATTATTTTTGTTCATGTATTATTATATTTATTTATATAAATATATATATTTGAATTTGTGTATAGTATGTATTTGTATATGTATTGTATATTCATATATATAGTATAAGTATTTTATTAGTAATATACCTATTTATTTTATAAGTACACGCGATATCCACGTTTCTCAGCATGTCTCCTATCACAGGTGGGTTGGAAGAGATTTCTTTTAGAAATAAGCCACACCTTTTGTACTATTTATAATTTGTAACTTTTCCTATTTTTGTAATTCTCGTGTACAATAAATGATTAAATAAAAAAATAAATAAAATAGTTATTTGTGACAGCGCAAGACCGATCGGGTTGAAGATCCTTGAGGCCAATGTTCAATAGTCTCTTGGCTGAAATGTCAGTTACGTATTTAAATTTCGTGATGTGGATTATGATTAATTACAATTTTTATTGTTAGCTTCTTCCATTGGCATTATCACCCTTCGTCGTGTTCGTTTTTACTATTAAAAATCACCAGTAGTTTGTGTAATACAACATTACTCAGCTACTCATAATCTAAGTTATTCGAAAACCGTTTCTTGTTTATTACGGCGAATAATATTCTGAGATAATAATATTGTGAAAGGGACATTATCAGTTCGGAACGATAGTTTTGAGGTTGTTACTGGTGTGTATTGTGCACAGCCGTCACCAACAGCTTGTTAGCAGTTGAATCAGTAACACAAAGAAGGCTCCGTAATTCGGCATCTAACTAGGAGCGGTGCCATTGCGGCAAACTCGCTCAAAGATTTAGTTAACTGCAGATGATCTGTTTGTTGTTGAGAACGTTGGTGAGAACGAGCTTTAGGTATCGAACAATATTAAATTATACAGTAATGTAAATACGATTGGGGAATAAAGGACATGCATAAGAAAGAAGATGTTAATTTTGTGTGATTTGCCGTAAAATATAAAGATTTTGACTCCAGTAGCCATAAAAAATAATTATGATAATTGACGTTCGTCGTCGAGGCAATATTACAAAGCTCCAGATTTTACTGTAAACGTTAATTAGGTTTCAGAATAACGCAAAGAACTCAGTGGGTGCTTTAAAATCCAACTTCGTTTTATTAGTAATTTAAAGTTTTAGAAGTAATTGTTTTTCTCGCTGAAGAGAAAACGAAGGGTATTAATTTCTGTTTCTTCCTTATATTTTCATATTTCACTCGCTGGAGAGAGCACGATGTGTTTTGTAATTACAGAGCATGTACTGGTTGCTTAGATTAATCAACTCTTAATTCACGGTGGAATGATCTTGTTGAAATATTGTGACCACTACTATCAGAATCTAAGAAACTATTTAAAAAACAATTTCATAGTTTAACATTAACTTAACACTTAATATCAACTTATTTTTTTCCTGTCTTAATCTTCGAAACATTATTCAAATCTTACAGTTTTAAAAAGTTAAATAAATAATATGAATAAGCAAGTACTTTAAATTAAACAGTTGGAGAATAATTGTCATTAGAACGTGGGAAATTCTATTGATTTTTTAACTTGCCAAGATAAATTTACAAAGCCCAATACCTGTCCATCACTGGGCTTGCACTGTGACCAAATGAATAGCTTATCTGATTGACGTTTTTAAATCGAGTTTAAAACACTGGAGCTGAGAATAGATAAAATATTTTAATTTGTTGTTTTTCAAAATAAAATAAATTTCCGTCGGAATGTTCATTAATGTTTTGTTAAATCGTTTCAGGAAAACCGTGCTGTAAATCCCGATATTCAACTTAAAGCAAGTAAATAATAAGTAGTATTTTAAAGTCCACGTTTTTTAATTGTTAAATGAATATATTATTTTCGTAATAGCTCATGATATTTTATTAATAAGTCTAAATATTAGAATAACTATGTTCAGAAAGTACTTTGTTTAAGAGTTTTACGTTGACAAGTGGAACTTATTAATCTTATCTTATTAAATATTATTAATCTATAACCAGCCTATTGAAGAGCTGAATTTTTTCACATGGGTTGAGGTAGAGAATATTCAACCATAAAAAAGTCGTGCTAGGTGGTAGACCCATATGTAGGGTCGTCTGGGTAGGTATCTCCACCTTTTTTATTTATGCCGCGAAGCAGTTCGCTGTGTTTCGAATTGAAGAGAAAAGTAGCCAGTGTAATTACTGGGCATGGAAGACTTATCATCTTAGTCCCCAGGTTGGTAACGCACATGCAGTTTTGAGTGCTTGACCCTTAATATTGAAAGTGTCTATAGGCGACGTTAATCACTTAACACCAGGTGGCCTAAAACAATCTCTGTGGGTTCTTATAATCGATGGTTAAAACGATCGATTATGAGAGGTTTTGCCGTTAAAAGCAATATAATATTTGAAGATATGCAGAACACAGTTGCTCGAAATTGTTGCTCATGTTTTGGAAAAGTAACCTACTTCTTACAGACGGATAGACCCGTGGCCCCGAAAATAATATACATTTATTTTTCTGCGTTCTTCTCCATTTCATGAATTCAATTGAAGCAGCTAATTCGCTGAGTCCTACTTTACTTAATAAATATCCGTACCTATGCTTATTTCGTTTCAATGTATACAAATATAAAGATACCGTTATTCATATAAGCATTAAGTTGCATACAATTCAGAGGCCGTCGTCATGACCTTTTTTCAATCGGCACGCGTCGCACCCCTGCCTCCGCCGGGGAAGTGAACACATTAATTTTTCACTGTTGCCCGACAGGGCGCATTATAACAAGACAACTTCATACTCACACCTAGGGTAATCCTTAGCGTATTTTCACGGCACGTTTTAATCTCCGTGAGCAGCTTTCAATAGCATTTCACACATATAGAAAAGTTTCGAAAATGTTTCAAACTCCTGGCTGGAACGGCGAAGTTGCTATGTTAATGTATTTCCTCTTTGTATTAATAACGTCTGCCTGGTAAATACGCGTGTCTAAGTACATAAGTGTTTCTAGTAATCTTAATATCCTGTGAAACCATTTTGAATATTAATATTTTCGTGCTTCTCAATACGAATGCAGATTTTGGTTTTATGTTGTTTGTCTGAATGTTTATACAAATGTTTTTAAAATACGTTTGCCAAGTTTTTTTTATTCTTGACATGGGAATTCTTGGTTTTTGCCTCTTCTGATGTAAGGTGATAATAAAGCCTAAGATGGAATTAAGTTTCAGGTGGAACCCTCAACCACAGAGGGATGGCTATCTTATCATTAAATGTCGGAACACAATGATGCTGTTAACATTATTATTAGGGTGACAGATTTTGATAATATGGTGCTAGCTAGCCAGGCGTAAGTACTTAATCAAAGCCCTACCACCAACGAAACTGGTGTACAAAGTACTCCATGGGGATCGAACCTGTGGATCTAATTCCAGTGGATGAACTACTAGACCATTAGAGGCGGTTAAAACTATAATTATTTACACATACATTACAAATATTAGATTTCACTTTTTTTAAAAATGTGAACTGTGAGTTATCCGCTTATTATCGTACACTCCAACGTACTTTTGGTGTTGGATGGAACATATCTCTTGTAGAAATAAGTTCGCCCTTAAAACCTTCCGACTATAAGTTTCACAACACGTTTTTAATTGATTATCTGTGCAGTGAATTAAAGAGAATACAGCATTTAGTCTTTATGTGTATTTATTTATGTGATGTAAGTTTTTACCCAAATTATGACTCGGTAGGTAGGCAATGTATTGGCTGTAGTTATTACTCGTTACAATTTAAAATTTTCTTCTACTTACTTTTTAACTATGGTTTGTAATTTATAAACACGTGAGCATAACTAAGTTTATTAAAGCATATACCGAGATAATGAGTGCCTCACAATTCTCCGAAACAAAGTAAATATTTCCTTGGGTATGTGGCTTAAAGAAAGTTATACGAATCCAATTTATTTTCCATTTTCCCACTTCATGAAAACTTAAATATGTTCGCAGGGTAAACCACTTTGAAAGCAATCCTTTGATAGTGCTTATCTGTTTATGCAAAACTGTATCAAAATTTGATACCCCGTATAACCTGTATGTTCATGTTAATAAGGGTTTTAAAAGAGGAACAATACAGCAGGAAAAGTGTGATACGTTCCTTTGTCTTGTATCGAATTTAAATGTACAGAGATTCCAATGAGATTCATGGCATAGAGTTTTTGTCTCAGTTTTAAACAGTGGTTGTCGATGTTGATTCACATTTAATAGGTCAAACAAATTGTATTTGTTTGACCTATTAAATGTCAATAACGGAATTAAAAATTCTTAATTGTAATTTTTTTTAAATAAAAAAGGAAAAATTAAATTTTTTTTACAATTATGGAATAATTTTTGAGTTTCCAAACGCGTAAATATTTTTAAAACTAGAAAAAACACTGAAAAACATAATTATTTTCAGTTTGTTTTTTCTAGTTAATTTTACAATTTTCACTTTTTTTATAACCACTTACAAAACACTGTATAAGTGGATGTTACATGTGTATATACTAATAGTTACTATAGTGTGGCATAAGAAATAGAAAAATGAACAATACACATATTGTAATTACCTTAATTACTACTGTTGCTATCTGTGTTGGAACTATTTAAAAGGAAAGTTAACAAATTAGATGAAGTACTACTGTAACTGAAAAGAAACTTGGAGTGTTTCTACTTACTTCACTGGTAGAAGATTTACAGTTTTTTCCGTAATTGCGTAAATTAATTAAAAAGTTTTCGATTCAAATACGTAAGCTTCATTTATACTAATGTTGCTTATAAATTTAAAATAAGTAATTTCATCACGATGTTCGCAAACACAGAATCTAAAACAGATTTCCATAAGCATTCCTAAAGTCAAAGCAAATATGATGCTTTTATACAAACGTTCGTGTTATCAGTAAGATAAACATTGCGTCTTATCTGTCTACCGGTAATAGAGTTCCGTACCTCGGGTTAATAAGAATTCGAACGAGGCATGTTACAGACGTTCGCCTTAATCTGGATAAAACAGCTGAATCGGGCAGCATCATTTCATTACCCACTATCGCTTCTGCTTAACAAAAAGGTGACAAGGGTGTACCGGCACCTATTCCTGTAAATTCAATTAAAAACCTACATATTTTGAACTTCGAAAATCCCGACTGGAGAAATGCCATTGCGATGATAGAGTTTAAAATCCAACAAAGGATCCTTAACAAATAACATGAGATAATTTGTGAGTTCATTGGATCTACCTAAACTTCTGATATGAAGATCAAATTATGATTAGTTTTTAATCTTAAATGCAAATAAAATATAGAAAATGTTTGAAGTAGGTTTGAAGTAATAAAACGTCAGTACATTCAATGATGTGAACTAGGCAACAGAATTGAACCAATCACAGAGCTCTGCAATGCGTTTCCTTATCCAAGATTCGAGAAACCTCCTAGTAATGTTTGTGAATACGGGTGTAAGCCCCCTGGGCCTTTTAGGAGCTGAAACGTGCTACCTTTAACGAATAATATTAAAAAGCTGATAGTTACTTCAACAAATTGCTCTGTCTGCATAGCGCCTTAGTAATAAGATAGCCAGTTCCTCAGTAGTTGCGTGGTGGTCCGGTTGTAGGTTGCTTCCGTCATTTTTTGTTCTTTTTATCACTTACCATCAAATGCTTTCATTTACAGCATACAAAAAGTACATTGCAAGATATTATAGAATAGTTTTATTTTTGCGTTCACAAACGCGTAAATATTTTCAATACTAGAAAATGCACTGACAAAAATCCCGCCTGAGGCAAGTCGATTTTTTTCAGGGCATTTTCTAATATTGCTAGATATAACTACTTAATAAAGACTAATCAAATCTATGTTACAAAAGGGATACTAAAACTAGATACCTACAAAATACTTAAAAACTTATGGTAGTTTTTAAGTGTTATTGGTACACTTCCTGTTTTAGAGGACTTAGGCGAAGTATTTTATCTTTAATTTAGTAGTTTTTGCAAGATGTTGTTTTGATCTTGGGCTCAGTTTACTATTGTTTTATTGAATTCATCAAGTTAAAACTCATAAGAATAAACAAATGTTGGTAAATAGAACAGAGAAATCAATATTAGATCCGCTTATAAGTTGTTTACCTATGTGGGCATTTCCCGAAAAACGGTCACTGTCACGGTCGTAATTGGAAAAATTGCGGACTGCTGGTGCGCTGTAGTCGTTTTTTAGTTTTTCATTTTTAGAATTCCCCCTGTTGATGGAAAGAGACTTTAGTAAATATGATTTATACAATTTATGTAAATATATTTACATAAATTGTGTAAATATATTTACATAAATTGTATAAATCTTATTTAATCTGATTATGTTATCTTTTTTCTTTAGCACATAAGATTTTTCCAATTAATGTAAATATATTGTTCTTCTTTTCTTATTGTATTTAATAATAATAATAATAATAAACTTTTATTTCAGGCTACTAAGGCCCATACAATAAATACATTATAAACTAACATACATATTGTTATATCTATTGTTAGTAAATAACACTTACAACTTATGTTAGTAAATTACTTAATTTACATGATTTGACGGCGACGTGTGACGCTTAGTAGTGTCAGGTAGACGGCCTCGGAAGCGCCGGAACCTTACACCTTTCGGCCAAAATTCTTCCTTCATGAAGGTCGTCAGATGGTCGGTCGGTACTCTCACCACAAATGAGTTAAAATACACTGTGGTGCGACTCCAACCGTTCGACCCTCAAGAGGAACTTGGTCTTGACTCGGATGTAGTCTGCGATCACCTCTGCTTTCGTAGAGTAATGCAGCCGGGACACGTACAGCAGCGTCGTTGGTACAGCAGAACGCAGCAGGTGGTTAGGTTCGGTCGGTGCAACACCACACAAATTACCGCGAGTGGGCTTCGTCTTCTTCCTCTCCACAGTTATGAACCCCTTCTCGTCACAACAACGATGCGGCGGTGCAGCAGGGGTAGCTTCTTGGGTGACAACCCTACTACCCTTCTCCCTCGTTTGAGTCGTTTGCCACCCTAATTGGGTGGTGACTTCAACGCGGCGACTGGTAGCCGTAGCGGCAACCTGAGGTGTCGATGTGCTGACATGTGCAGCCTCCGGCGGGGCGGAGGCGCGGGTGACGGGGCTCATTTATTATTTAATTATATTTGTTATTTAATTATACTCATATCAAAAGTAGGTACCTAGGTAATGATAAGGACATGTTAGTGTATTTAAAGTGCGTCCACAATTAGTTTTGCACAATGTGAAATATATTTTAATATAATTTGTTAAAGTTCCACAATGAAGGTTATCCTGATTCAATTTTTTTTAAATATTGTACCTACGTTTATTTGTTAATAGAAAATTATACATCTTTTTGAACTTCATTTAAGCAAGGAGTGAAAGCCGGCGGCGGCCTGGACAGATGGTTCGTTATTTGTAATTAGTTACCTACTGTACGGATTCCTCGTATGTTTATATTGGTTATAGCTAGATATGTAAGTAATAGTGATAACGTTAGAATAAATTATTATTATTATTCTTTAATGGAGATCTTGCCTAATGCCATATACATTCTGTTTTGATTCTGTTATATCTATGGAGTATTTGGCGAGAAATGTAGGGTGACATACTTCATGGTGACAACTAATGAGGTTGCTAGAACTACTGTTGAGTTTCTCCCGAGTTCTTGTTGTAAAAAAACGTGTTAAGAGACTCCATTTTTAACTCAATCTATCGTACAATTGTCTGTTACCTTTTTTACATTTCACTTGACATTGGCGAACTGCGTAATCTTGAATGTGTCGCGATCGCCATTAGTTTAAAAGAACAAGAACTGTAAAATACTCATCGTCATACTCATTGTAAAGCCTTTATTTCATAATTGCTTATAAACACGTTCGTTTTTAAATTATAACTTGTAATCAAAACAACACCACTTTAACTAAAGAACAACTAATCATAGTTTTTTAATCTGAATAACACCATGAAAGTGCGGCGACCCATACCTAATCCTACATTTTATGTTGCTAGTATCTACAGTGTTTAATATTGTTTTTCTACTACCACCAGGAGTCAAGGCCAGTTTAAAACAAGTCTCAGGACGCTACTTTATGTTATCGTCATAAGAAAGGAACTCTAGTTTCAATAAAATAAATATCTAACCTTCCGGTGTCACTGGAGAGATGGTGATCATCGAAGTGTTACAAATTCGTTCAAATAATGCTCAAATTGGATTGGATTTTGTGTATGTGAATAATATAAACGGAACCCTAACTCCGTCGCATTTGCTAAGAATATCTAAGCATAGGCAAGTTCTGCATTACTTTTCGTCTTTGGAAGGTCTATCCGAATCTTTTACTGTAAAAACGCATTAAATCTTGACACCATATTAGATCGAAGCATTAATATTATCCATGAGGTCATGATACTTGCTTTGTGAAAAGAAGAATTATGGCTTTTAAATAGTAAGTTAATTAAAGTATCTGCTAGTTTCCTTTGTTTTTCAACCGACTTCAAAAAAGGAGGAGGTTCTCTATTCGACTGTATGTTTTTTTTTTTTTTTTTTGTATGTATGTTCCGCGATTACTCCGTCAATTATGAATCGATTTTGAAGATTCTTTTTTTGTTAGGAAGGACATACTCCAAAGGTGGTCCCGTATAAATTATACCGAAATTGGTTCAGTACTTTTTTGTTAAAATGAGAATTTCATTGGGGATGAAATAATAATATCGTCCACGAACACAAAAATAATGTCAATTTTTTTTTTAACTTGCCATTACCTAATATGCAATAGTGAAATTTTGGTTAGTAGGTCCAATAGTCAACACATAAACTATGACCAATTATTTTGTGAACTTAAGTTAAATAACTAGGTTCATTGTTCATTAACATACCATTCATTTTGAATGAATGGCAGGCATTTGTAATGAGCTATAGGTCTGAGACATGATATTATTTGTTAACCGACTTAAAAAAAGTAGGAAGTTCTCTATCCGACTGTTTTTTTGTGTTTGTTACCTGAGTACTCCGTCAATTATGAGTATTACGACTCAATTTTAATGATTCTTTTTTAGGTACGTCAAGATCAGAGATGACCCGTATAAATTGTATCGATATAAATTCGAACCTTTTTGAACAAATCAGTAATAACAAAAAAAACGTTTTAGTTAAAGTTTCCATTAAGTTTTAATGAGCGCCTAGTAGGCCTATCCGTTTTCAATAAAATATACTTTATTTCCACTAAAAATAATAAAATAAAATATTTTTAGCAAAAAAATAGGACAACCGACTTCAATGCGTACAAATTTAAACTAAAAAGTAAGAAATAAATAATATTTTTATGAATTAGTTGAAAAGAGCGTCATAGAAAACCAAGGAAAGTATTGATACACATTTATAATTCTTTATTTATAATTCATATGCCGATATATTTGGAGTCGGTGCCAGCCTAAGCAAAATAATGAAATGATGAAGATAAGAAATAATCCGCCGCTCCGTGAAGTTCGAAAATTGCAAACACTATCTTCCTTGGCTAGCTGGCACCGGCTCCAAATATATCGGAGTATGAATTATAAATAAAGAATTATAAATGTGTATCAATACTTTCCTTGGTTTTCTATGACGCTCTTTTCAACTAATTCATAAAAATATTATTTATTTCTTACTTTTTAGTTTAAATTTGTACGCATTGAAGTCGGTTGTCCTATTATTTTGCTAAAAATATTTTATAAGATTTCCAAAATGTCGGTCCTGCGCTGATCTGTTTTGACATTATTATCTTATTTTATCTTATGATGGAACGCCTATGTGCACTTCGACCCAACAGGATCTTTTGTGTCTCCCCATTCCCATTCCTTTTAGTCTTGTCGCTCCGTGAATATGTAGGCCATCAGCCTAACTATGTCCATGGGCTTTAAGGGGCTGTAGTGATCTGGCCTTGGATAGAACATTCCCAGTATATTCATTCTAATCCTGGCTATGGAATCGCAGTCACACAGCAAGTCTTCCATGGATTCCCGGTCATGTCCACATTCTCTGCAATTCACGTAGTTGAAATTTGTATGTTGTTGAGCATGTGGTTTGTGGCTTAGTGCTCTTTAAGCTCACCCAAAATTAGGCAGGCCTGTTGTCTGCTTCCCCCATATATGTGAATTTACTCCATCCTCCAGGACAGTCTCCTATGAAGGATGTGGGTGGAGTGTTTCATACCAAGCGACCGTTTCCATTGCATACGATGTCTTTTGTGGACACATTTTGATGGCTCTGCTGATGAAGCTACTAAGAATTGGGATAAAAGGTTCAGGACCTATAAATAGGTTTTCTGATACCTTCTTTGCATCATCATCATAAAAGACTTTATAATTTGACCCACTGCTGGAACACAAAACCTGTCCTTGTCATCGAAGGAGGCTTAGGCACGAGTCCACCACGCTTGCCCGATGCGGATTGGTCGACGGAGTAAAGGTTGATCAGTACCCCTTTGCTGATCTATTAGTCGCCTTCTACGACACCCATTGGAGGATATGGGGTGATGCTATTCTACTCACATGGCTAATGCTTCCTTGCATGACATGAATATAAATAATATGACTTTATGTGAATACTATAATTAGACAAATAGCAATACTTCAAAAATAAGAATCAAAGTGACCATTTAATAAAAACACAAGGTACGTTCAACTTTTCTCATTACCATAAAATGTTAGTATGTGTCAATATAAAAATATCTTCAGTCGTTCGCGTCTTTAAAATCTAACATGTGTACGCCTCAAAATTACGACATAGAAACGTATCGGAGTAAAAAGTCTTTCGTGCAAATTGTGAATTCCCCACTCATAGTCGTCGCAAGCACTCCGAAGTTTATAGATTGTGCATGAGACAGGAATTAAGTTAGAAAGGAGTTCGACAAGCATCATACACGACTGGCGCGGAATCACAAAGAGCAGCATTAACGCCAGATACTTATCTCAAAATGCCATCCGGAAGTTTCTAGCTATTTCTCAGCTACTTCATAATTTCGCTGGCTGCTGGAAATTAACTTTTGTCATCACAAATCTTATACTTCCACTCATGAGGTAGCTACTTCTACGATGTGATTGTTCAATTAATTTAACAGCCCGTTTAATTACCTTCCTTCTCCTCCCATACTTTTAATTTACTTAGGGTGCACTATGTCTGGATATCAACAATACTCCAGGTTTTGATATTACATTATTCCGGCCGCCCGCCCGCCTAACACCAAATCCCCTTGGGAACAACTGCTTTATTTCAACAGCACCCAGGACCACTAGCTTAACGTGCCTTCCGAAGCACGGTGGAAAATCGATCAGAAAAATTTCGGTCACCCATCCGGGTACCGTCCGCTCACTTGGTAGCTTAACTTTCGTGATCTTTACTAAGAACGCACGGCTACGGTTCCGTCGTATGAGGTAGCTACGTGCGTGAGGATGGTTATTTAACTGATTATTGAACAGCCCGTCTAAATACCTAACATTGGTTAACTAGCGAACATTCGTTAACGGGAAGCGTCATGAGCACGTAAATCCGTCGACGCCGGATACCACCATCAATATGATGACGGCGGCTAAGCTACGTCAAGGCTTTAACTGCGATTTCAGAACAATTTGGCCACCAGCCATAGATAAGAAACAAATTAATATTTAGATATACATCACACAGTTTTAATTTTTATTCAAAATTAATATGAGAACAATAAGTTGCTGAGTAGGTACACTTAAAATATTTTTCTTTTTAATTTATTAGGTATCTATCTTTTATCTATTTATTGTCAAATTATATAATATGAACTGGATATTTGCATTTTTTTATAGTTTTTGATCCTTTATATATATGGTCCCCCTATAGATGCCAATATGTTAGGGCACGCATGGCCCCATACTGCGAGGTGTGGCTTTATTTGTAACCAAATATTACCTAAAGCTCTGCTCAACCCTTAGTTTACTAAAATATATGGAACATAAAATATCCTCTTATATAATATTCTCTTTAATCCCAATACCCCATCCTATCTCAAACAACGTTTCACATTCCTTCAGGACGCTCATTCACGAGATTTGCGATCATCTAGTAATTTGAGGTTGGAGACTCCAATGCATTATACAAAATTCTATACCAAGATTGCCGGTCGAGATAAGACGTGCTAAATCTCTGAACATTTTCAAGTGTCTAGTAAAAGATCACTATCTGTCACTGTCTGTTGTAGTATAGATTCTTCTATTATTATTAATTTGCTATTGTTTACCATTCATGTTTTCCAAATTGTATTTATAACATTGTGTATGTAGTATGTGTACTATTGTTTATGTAGTATATGTATTTAAATTGTATGTAGGTTTATATATTATGTTATATGTGTGTATGTTTATTCTGTGGTTGTTGTATATATGTATCTCATGTTGTGCCAACTTCCCTCTAAGTTACTTGTTCCATGATGATTCTGTCCATCCTAAGGTTGCCTGGAAGAGATCGCACACAGCGATAAGGCCGCCCATTGTACCAATTTTAGTATATTTTTGTTTATGTAATTTTATTGTTTGTTGGTGTACAATAAAGTATACATAAATAAATAAATATCTCAATATTGTATGTTCTTAGTAAAATGGAATCTTAATTTTTAAAGACTTTTTATTCTTGACTGTCTTGCCAATAATGATAAAAAATCTTCTCTTGGCCTTCATCTCAGCTGATGGTAAGTGACGATAAGGTCGAAGATGTAATAGAGCTTCACCTGAACCCTCAACCACGGACTGGCTATCTTATCATTAATTGTAGGAAAACAATAATGCTGAACATTATTATTATGGCGGCATATTTTAATAAAATGGTGGTAACTGGACATGAACAAAATCCTACCACCAACCAAAATCTCCAAATGATTTAAAAGGTCAAGTGGACACCTATCCTAAAGTTGTCATTGTGATGATTAGAAGTAAGTATAAAGCTTAGATAAATAATCTAAGGAATAATAATAAACAATAATAATATATTTCTACGCTCACACCAATTATCTAGCCCAAATTAAGTATCATTAAGAACTAGACAAATGCACTGAAAAAAATCGACTTGCCTCAGGCGGGACTCGAACCCGCATCTTCCACAATCCGGGCGGAAGTGGAAGATGCGGGTTCGAGTCCCGCCTGTGGCAAGTCGCTTTTTTTTTCAGTGCATTTTTCTAGTATTAATATTTACGCGTTTGTAAACGCAAAAATAAAATTATTCCATATCATTAAGAACTTGTGTTATGGATACTAGATAAGGGGCAAATATACGTAATAATCTAGATATTTTATATCACACTAATATTTGCCACTACCAGGATTCGAACCCGGACCTGTGTCTAGGCAGGTTTACTGATCACTCCACCACGACGGCGTCATAAATTAAAGTTACATTATTTTTTTAATTTGTACATACGTCCCTATTATGATTAAAGTGATGTTATACAACGTAAAACCACAATTAGTCTTCATTAAAAATGTATAAATTAGTGTGACATATTAGAATTTAATTTTACCTGTCTTGAGAGCAGAAATTGCGTTAAGCGGACGCCTGCGCGGTTGCATACAAAATTACTCCGTCGCGTGCCCCCGCGCGGTTACTATTATATGGAACCGCGCGGGTGTCCACTTAAAGGTCGTATCATACTTATCAGCTCAAAAAGGGAACGCCTCTTTTTACTATGAAAAAGAGGCGATTCGCTACGGTTCGTAGCCGTTCTGTAGCCGCCGATCCGTAGCGTTCATAGTAAAAAAGAGGCAATTCTTCTTCACGCAGCTTCGGCCCTTATAGGCATACGTAACATAGAGTTGATTGTTGTAAATCACGAGCATTTTCGAAAAACAAGTGTACACTGCAGCATGTATAAACTATAATTTGCTCGTGTTCTAATATAATTGGTCACAATGCGTAATACGCGAACCGGAACGTATTAGTTATGTCCGCTTTGGTTTCTACTTACCGCGTCAACACTGCGAGCATTTACGTTGATTATAGTCTATGATAATTTTTCCACCCCACCTCGCAGGGCTGTCACTAACTTATTGTTTTTTCCATAATTAAAAACACAGGCATAGAAACCGGGCAATGCTAGAACACAAGTAAACGTAGGTTTACCCAGTATTTACTTAGTCAGTAGGTACTAGTGACCGCCCGCGGCGTCGCTCTCGTCAATATCGGTTACTGCGCCAAAAAGTATTCCATGCCCTTTTTAGGGTCTCAAACTATCTCCATACCTTTCATCAAAATCGGTTCAGTCGTTTAGTAATGAAAGCATAACAGACAGACAGAGTTACTTTCGCATTTAAATTTCATCAAAATCGGGTCAGTGGTTTAGTCGTCTTCGCATTTAAAATATTAGTAGGAATTGACGAAGCTTGTAGAGTTTGAATAAACATGGAAATAAATTATAATTCTTAATTAATTATAATTTACACGTACACATTTACGTCTAAAGTGGAAGTACTAATAAACCTAAGGTTAGCGGACTAGTTCAATACATTAACCTAATTCACAGTTATTCAACCTTATTTTGATTACCGTCATTGAGAATAGGTTTTTTTTCTAGAGCCCTTCCATCCGTTTAAGAATTCGTGCTCTACGCGTGTTTTCAGGTTACATCTCATCACCATCATACCCTAGTTGGGTTCCCATCCAACAAAAAAGCTGTATTGTAAATCGAGAAACGAATAAAATTTTATTCCAATTTACAAGAGCTAAAATAAATATTTAAAGAATAAGAATTATACTCGCTTCTTCTTCCTTTCCTGGTTCCCAATTCATTTGGGGTATGTGTGTTATTACACATAGTTTTGGCGCAATTTTATGAAACCAACCCTTCTTTGGAATGCTGTTGTGGTTGGTTTTCTCGCAACAGCGCGAGTAAATACTTAGTGCGATGGTTTGTATGGTGCTTAGAAATTCCCTCAGTCCGTTGTTTCAACACGGAATGAGAATTGCTTCATGAAATCAAATCTAATAGTATTTTTCAATCAATGAAATTTACAATCATGATCAGAGCCTTAGGTAACAATTTATTACACATAAAGCTACATCGACAGTGTCGGCCATGGAGAGCTTCAAAAATAGCGATAAGTACTTCTTCTTCTTCGCCAATGTCAAGTGAAAATGTACTTTTAAGTAACAGACAATTGTACGGTAGATTGAGATTGAAAATGGAGTCTCTCAACACGTGTTTTTACATCAAGGACTCGGGAGAAACTCCTAGTGATAAGTTGCCAGCATGTCGCCTACATGAAAGGGACATCAACAGTCAACACTGTAACAAACGTTCAGTGAACTAACAAAAGCCAATAACCAGGACAGATGTTACATTCTAAATCATCTCAGTAGTCCGGGTATTCAGTATATTAAATATGTTTAAAACGTAAATTAATGGGTATATAGAAAAGATGGCTATTAATAATTGTACTACCAGTGAACGCATTACTACACTCAATTTGCACACAATTTAAATCAATTAAATATACGATCAACGGCTTAACGTAGGTACTTTTCGAATGGAGCAGGTAAATAGTTTTAGCGATAAGAATTTAGGTCATCCATTTCAGTATGAGCCACGCAAAAAGTAGATTTTCTTTTGCTGCCTTTACATCGCTTCGCGTTTTCCTATCTCAGTGCTCTTGACACCGTAAAGTTTTAGTTCATTTCCATCAGCACAATCCCCTTATATTTTAATGGGTATTCAGATTTTTCTGCCCATATTAATCGGCTAACGCTAAAAGTTGATATTATACTTCCCGCTAATCTCAAGATTGAAATAAACTGTGTTTTCTTTTTTAAATGGGTACCTAAACAACAGGGGTCACATTATAATAGTAATTTGTATGTACCCCACTAAAAATATGTTCATACAAAATGTTGCAAAGACCACACCATAGGGTGTCGTCCACCACTGTCAAAAAGTTATCAGATCTCATGTAGAGCCAAGCTTCTAACTCTACACATCTTAACTCTATAAGCCCTAAGTTCGCCAACTCTACATCGTAATCAAAATGTGTAGTTTATTCACATTTATGTTCCCAACGTTTTACGAACAAACAATTGAAACAGATGATTCCCTACTGTGAAGCTAAGTCATTCTTGGTCCGTATTGTAAAAACATGAAATTAGAAACAGTTTTGAAAATGATTTGCACAACTTAGACAACCCTATTTAGTAAGCATTTGCAGGTGCAACAATTCTCTCCCTTACACCAAACGTGTAATTTTATGTCAGAAAGAGATAGCTGCGCTGAGGACTGTAGGGTGCTGTGCGATAGTCTTTCAAAACGCCACTGGCGATGATTTCCACTTGACAACTGATATGAAAATTGCACTGACGATGTGCCCACAAATTGAATCTCATTACCCTGTCATACTAAAAGATGAAACTTACTAATTTATTGTTCACCAATATTCGAATAACTATTGCTTCTTATTTTGTAAAACTTTGGGTACTTCTATGAATTCTTATTTAAGGTCTATATTTTACATGTATTTTTGAACATTTTTTAACAGCAATCTCTATTAGTCTTTTACAGCGTCACTGGATTATTAAGAAGACCTTGGTCGGTCTTCAAGCTGTAGTAAGATGGAATTAGGATTTCTTGTCAACAGCCACCGGCGCCGTTCTGTAGCGTTCATAGTAAAAAAGAGGCGTTCCCTTTCCGAGCTGATAAGTGTGTTGTGAGTTTAGTCGGGAGCAACAGTTTAAAGTTCCTTCGTGTGAAGCTGGGAAAAAATTACATTGAATGTTTGGTCTCCCATCCGAGTACTATTGATTAAGTTTTAAAGCTTTTGTGATCGTCGCACAAAACGTAAGACAGTAGCACTATCGATCTATTCACTACTTAAGTAGGGACCTCCTCTTACTGCTAGTTACTAAAAACGCAATTTATCAACAGCTCATATAATGTCTCCACCGAGGGGCTCGAGCCTACCCCACATTAGGGGCGATTAGGCCTAGTCAACCACGCTGGCCAAGTGCGGGTTGGTCGACTTCACATACAACCTAAGAATTTCTTCATAGGTGCAGGTTTCCGCACGATGTTTTCCTTCACCGTAAAAGCGTCGATTAAACTTAGGTGCATTATTATGAATTCAAAATTTGAAAACACATTGGTACCTGGCGGGGATCGAACCAGTGCCTCCCAGTTGCCAGACAACGCCCTTACGCACTACGCCACCGACGTGTCCTTCGCCGCAGACACCAAAAACCCAATTTAGCAGTAACATTTTTTTATTTATAGTATCTTCGACTATTTTATTTCAACGTTCAGTTTAACAAAAGCTCGTGTGGGCCCAGAGCAAAATCAGGTCTTATGACGTCTTATGAAAATAAATCCAAGAGCTACGACGAACCACGAGACGGTTATTTTTAAGGAGCTCATATAGTTGGCTGTGTGTTTCGCTTGTTTTACAACACTTTAAAACAAGGCACTTATGCTTTTTAGGGGCTTCTGGAGGGGCCAGAAAAGAATGCTCGCAGGTTTATGCCTGTGGTCTCCGGGACTATTTTCGTGGAAATAATTAAAAGTTTTTACGATCGCCTCCTGTAGTACCGTGTAAAGGATTCGACTGCGCTCCCGCTATTGTGCGAATACTAACTCCGCTCTAAACTCGGGGTTATGTGTTCAAATTAAAACAGTCATTTGTTAAGGTTACGACGTATTGCCGTTTTTCTCCGATATAAAAACCGTTTTCTTCCGTGCTCTTGTGTAAATTAAGTCTCGTTTATTACAAATTTTCGTGAAACTCCGAAATAAAGTTTACATAAATCCATCCTTGCGATTGCATGAAGTCGAAGTGAAGATATAAGTATTTCCATTTTGTTTATCCTAAATTAACTCCTTGATATCTCTCAGTAATTTTTCTAGCGGTTTGCTATGGAACTTTGAAAAAATGTCAATGAAATTTAATAATATAAATGACATCCTTAAAACTTTAAATCACTATGTCAAAATATAAATTGAAAAAAAAATGATAATGTTAGTGGTATATCATTACATAGATTATTTGTTATTAGTAGTTTAATTTAAAGGCATGGCCCCTTCCTCCTCCTACAAAAGCCTCCTCCATTTTATTCCACTTATCTATTACTTGTTTTATCCCATTTTGATACATTCTTTACCTGCTATATTTTTTTTTTGTCAACCTATTTTTTTCCTTCCTCTTTGACTAGTCCTATTGTTGTTGTCATGGTCCACCTTCCTTCGGTCTGAAAGTCTAGAGACGTGGCTAGCCCATTTCTATTTAAGTTTCTATTAGAATAAAATATATAAAATAACGCCCATACTACTCGTAACCAATTTTTATGACATTTTCAAATTATAATTAAAGTAGTTTTCCACAATTGTGGCATAAGAACATTCTTATGAATTCTAATATAAGTTTGTTGAAGGATACTTTACACCAAATCCATTCGTTAAGATAGGTATTTAAAAATTACATTTAATATGGACAGGTGCTTTTTAAAGCTTATTTATACGACGAGTTAGTCCTTTTCACGAGTGACCAAACCTATCCATATTTAATTTGCGTCAACATGACACAGCGGCCCACGAAATAACTCGCTATTAACTTTGTTTGAATGTTTAAAACGGTCTTTTGCAAAAACTGTCTCTGAAATTGATATCATGTCGACGTAGCTACGTAAAAATAAATTGACTCGTCTATGCATATTTACGCGGACTATTAAAACCGAACGGTGCGCATTTGCATACGTGATCGGGATCGATTTGTTTTTAAATAGCTATTGGCCCGTGTAGCTTCACCTCCGAAGGCTTCGGCACATTCGAAATTATATACATTGTTAATTAACTTAAAAACTGTACCGAAAAGGCGCGAGTTTTATGTCCGAGGAAAATAAATAAATAGCCCAATCCCAGAAATAAGGGACTCTATTGGTTGAATCTTTATTCAAACAATAGAGTTTTTTAGAGTTATTATTTTTTAGAGTAAATAGTCACTATTATTTTTAATTCACCATATTTATCAAAGTACCCATGTTTTTATAGTCCTTTTCTTTTACCTCGTATAGGAGAACGTGCTTTCTGTTGCTGAATTTGCTCAAGAACACATTAAACAAGCATGTGATTAACTGAGGAGGTATGACGTCTAACAGTACATCCTATACACGAAGATAGATTAAGAATATAAACTCCTTGATCCTATACAAAAACAAATTTAAAAAGAGATTTATTCTATAAATAAGTATACTTTATTTTAAGTATTTTTTAATATATTTATATGTGTTTTGTTTTTTCTTTGTTTACACACTGTGCCTACCATTATTGTCAGGTTTTCCTATCGCAGGTCTGCTGGCAGAGATTTCAGTAGAAATAAGTAGCACCTTTTTTCCAAGATATCTTTTTAATGTGTAATTTACCTTAATTTTCGTGTGTACATAAATAAATAAATAAAATGATATAAGTTATGTCATTGAGCCTTACATAATGTTGACAGCTAAGTATTTAAATTCTTATCCTATTGATTATAATATTTTGTTTTTTCAATTGTTATAATCGTGGTGGAGTTGTCGTTAGCACTGGTGGAGTTGTCGTTATCAAGGTATAGGTTTGAAACCTCGTTTATAGTTACATAAAAAAAATATCTTATTTATTATTCAATAAGAAAAGTTCTTAATGATACTTATTTGGGCTACATAATTGGCGTGAGTGTGAAAATATATATAGCGCTTCATTAATGAATGGTTAACCCTCCATCCTCTCCCTCGATATTGATCTCAACTATAAAATCATAAGATATTCGTATATTTAACACTAATGCATATCCACAAAACCTTACATTAACGTCAAATAACCGCCGCAAGAGCACCTTAAGGTATAATTTCCACATCTAATTTAACGAAGTAATAATTATATAAGTCGTCGTAAGCCGTTCTCTTACGTCTATAATTCATGGTTCTCTAATGTTTCGCACACAATTCATTGGCAAATTACCATTTCGCAAGCAACATTTGTCAATGTTTCATTACGCAAACTAATGCTTTAACAATGACATCAAAACGCAAACATCCATATGATAAGCAGTCATTTCAAAAATGCATTGTTAATTAAATTTTTAAAAGACATACTGACATATCATTAAGTTACAAAAACCAAAAATGTTATTTTACAAATGATTTGTTTGACTAAATTTCAATTACAAACTTTTTGTTTACTAAAATTTCAATTTGCTAATTTTCAAATTAACAAGTAACAAAAACCAAAAATGTTATTTTACAAATAGTTTGTTTGACTTAATTTCAATTACAAACGTTTTGTTTACTGAAATTAAAAAAAATATATTTATTTTAAAATAAAAAATCTTGTTGTTTACTAAAATTTCAATTTGCTATTTTTCAAATACAGTGAAATCGCCCTCAAATCGCTTCAGGCACTTGCCGGCCGCTGCCGCGGAACGCTCGCTTCGCTTGCTCGGCTTGTGCTCTGTTTTCATGTCAACCTAACCCAGAAAACGATATGCAAGCAAGCACGCAGCATGCAAGCAAGCATGCAAGCAAGCATACAGCATGCAAGCAAGCATGCAGCATGCAAGCAAGCATGCAAGCAAGCATGCAGCATGCAAGCAAGCATGCAGCATGCAAGCAAGCATGCAGCAAGCAATACAATGCTCCGCTCGCTTCGCTCGCTCCGCTATGCGTGGTCACAAGTCTAACCTAACCTAACCTAGGTTTATTTTCGTACTTATGGTTTTTCTTTATAGCGGGGGGCCTCAGGCCCCCCGACCCCCCCGAGCAGGGGGGCCAGCCCCCCTGCACCCCCCGGCAAGCATCTCGCAGGCAGGCATACAGCATGCAATCCAATTATTCATACAGCATGCAATGCAAGCATGCATGCACTATGCAATACATGCAAGCATGCACACATCATGCAATGCAAGCATCCATGTAGCAAGCAAGAATACAAGAAGCAATCGCAAAATTTTTAGGCGAACCGAATGGCTTTTATAATTCTTATGTTTTTAGTATGAAAATTTTCTAAGTAAAAGAAATGATACGGTGCCATACCATAAATTGCCCAACGTCTTTAGACTAAGTTACTATTTTATTAAAGAAAAATTGGTCAATCGTTATGTTTTTAGTGTGAAAAGTTAAGAAATGATACGGTGCCATACCATAAATTGCCTAATGTCTTTAGACCAAGTAACCATATTATTAAAGAAAAATTGGTCAATAGATCTTTGTCGTTTAACGTATTTGTGTTAGGAAAAATTGACTAAAGTTCTTTTGCAAAATGACAATATATGAAACAATTACTTGGTGAGATGTAAAGTTTGTGAAACATAAATAAATCGAACGTTGGTTTGCGAAATGATCACTTTGAATTTCGTTGCTTGTCATCTGTAAATTTGCTTAATAACTGTTGACCAACCGAAGGGGAACCATAATTCATACGTCCAAGTGGGAGCGTCAAGTGTGAACTGCTAAACGGCACTGTTAACACTGCGCGCTGATATGTCTCACACACTTTACGACATTAACTGACGTGCTTGCGCCTCGGAATAATTTTCCTGCCGCTTTACAGCGTCGTTTTCGCCCATCGTAAAGACTTTTAATTATTTCTGACGAGGCAAAATTTGACCCGAACGTAAACCTTATGCATTCTTTATACTAACAGTTTTAAGACGAAACGGTCTTTGTTTAAGGTACTGTAAAATAAACGTGTGCTATACAGATACGGGCTAGTTCTATCCGTTTATAGATACTTCCTTCATAAACTGCTCTAAACAGTTTAATTTTCGCAGCTCTCATTTTAACGCGTCTGTACACATATTTTATGGAAACTTTTTGAACTTTCGGGAAACAACGTTTTTAAGCGCTTAAGCTGATTAAAAAGTCCAACTCGAAATCTGAATGGAACAAAGCACCGTTCGTTCCAACGTGAACAATATCTAACGGAGTCACATAACCATGAGTTTGTCATGTTTCGCGCAAAAGATACACATTAATATGACATGTTTTGCGACAGTTTCATGAACATATGTCTGCGTTGTTTCGTTCACATTAAGTGACTCAATGATTCGGGGTTCTCTACAAAAAGCTTTTCGTTGTTAGTCATCATTTTATAAGTCTCTTGATGTCATTGAGCAAACTAGTATATTTTAACCTAATAGATAATAAAAATATGTTTAACTCCATAGTGAAAAGCGCCCTGCCTAAAATTTAAATAATTATAGTAATATATTTCCACACTCACACCAATTATCTAGCCCAAAGTAAGTATCATTAAGAACTTGTGTTATGGATACTAGATAACGAACATTTTGTTTAATATACATAAGAATTTTAGATATTTTTAAATTTAAATAAGTATATTAACAACAAAGACTCGCAAACGAATATTCGTGTTCGTCACACTAATATTTGCCGCTACCAGGATTCGAACCCGGACCGCTTGATGTGTAGGCAGCTATACTGACCACTCTATCTCAACGTCGTCAAATGTACATGTTTTATTTTTATTTTACCTCTTTTCCAGTGCTGCAAACGAACCCAGTTTCTTCCGTAATCCGGGCGACTGCGTCAACCACTACGCTACCGGGACACTGCTTGGATGTCAAAATTTTAGTCGATTTTTCCACTGTATATTTTCTATTTATGAAAATATATGCGGGTTTGTTTCAAATCAGCATTGTGGGAATGTGCTTCTTCGTATACTGATGTGAAAAAACTGATTGCAGAATTGAAATTTGACAAAGAGATCCTTTACGACTAAAGAAAATATCGGCAAAATGTGTGATCTTTTAATGGAAGATTGCAACTTGACTATCAGGGAGAAAGAAGAACTGTAGGCATCTTTTATGAATGGACATGAATTTGGATTGTCCATAGTTGCCGCCGGACGAGTCCCCAGATTGTTTTCAGTTGAACAAAAACATACTCAAACTTATCACGACTTTTTGAGGCAAATCCACAATTTGTTTTTCGATTTTGTGATAGTGGATGGAAGTTGGGTTCATCACTTCACTACAGAGTCAAAACAAAAATCCAACCCTTGGGAAAATTTTGGTAAACTGACCTCAGAGGCAGCGAAGGTAATTATGATGGCTGATACGGTTTCTTGTAATGCTAAGTGTGGCATTATGATGAACTACCTCGTAAAAGGCGAAACAATAAACCCAGCATACTACAGCATTATTTTAGGTGAAATGCATATGGAAATTAAAAAGAATTGTCCAAGATTACTCCGAACGAAAGTGTTGTTTAATCAGGATAATGTTGGCGTTCACACGTTTGTTGATCAATGGCTGAAATTCATGTTGTGCTTGCCTCACTTCGGTCAGTCTCCTGATTCGGCACTCTGGAACTTTCACATGTTGCCAAACTAAAAAAACTTCTCGTTGGGTACTTTTTATAAATTAGTATAATATAGAATAGATATAGAACCTTTGAAATGTATAGAGCTAGGTGATTATGACGAAAAACAAAAATAGTTTTGAACTCAGCCCACCCTCGTATATTCAGTTATTTTTCATAATAACAATTCAGTCTATACTGAGTCTATGTAACTCCACATCTAATTATTCCTCTAAAATTAGATAGAGGTTACTTATAACATCGTTCTAATGACGCCATGTCTTCTAAATAAATATTCTCGATTGATCGATACGCAAACCGTTGGTTCATTATGTTAAAAAAATAGATTTAAAAAACTATACATTTCAGCCCCATGGACGGAAGGGTGGTGAAAAGAAACACTGAATTACTCATCTTAAATATGTACAATCTATATACGTATCTAATAAACATGAACAATATTGCAAACCATACTTTATTTCCTTATTGACAAACTCTTTTGTGTTATCACTCGTAGTATTGTGCCCGTAGAATGGGCGTAGCTCGTAGCCGGCGTAGCAACGTAGCACTTAGAATTAAAGGAGACGATTTAAAACAAATCTGCAAATTGTACATGGAGATAAAATATTTTCTCAAATTCGAATGGACATTCTCACTAGAATTTACTCTGAAAAAGTGTAGGTTTAACTTTCTCGACCGTGGGCTGTGTAAATGACAGTCTACGTAAACATCCCTGTTAATTATTCTAATTACTTCTAACATTTTTAGCCCCTTTAAATTATAAGTCGTTACTAATTGCTGTCTCATTAAAATGAAATGTAAACAGGTAAAATATAGGCAAAAATACTCGTTGTCGAGTTTACGTTAGAGATCTGAGACATTTTCCAAGCGTTTTTATAAAACAAACTTATACTGAGGAATGGTAAAATAATTTAGGTAGTAACAATGTTAATAATTCATTAAACACCATAAATGTGTTATAATCTTTGACTATGGCGATAAGTTTTAACTATAATTTTAAATAGAATTAATTGACTTGAGGAGACGCATCATTTTGACTATTGTGAAAACAATTAACTATTATTTTAAATAGAATTTATTGATTTACAGAAGACGCATCGTTGGTAGGCCTTTCAAAAGGTGAACCAATGACGATCTGGTAAAGGTCGCGGGAAGTCGTTGAATGCGGGAAGTGTAGGGCCGATCGGGTAGAGGCCTATGTCCTTGCAGTAGGCCTATGTCCAACAGTGGGCGTCTCTCGGCTGATATCATAATGATTTGTAGGTACGGTCAGCCTTTGGTAACTTGTCATAATAATCATTCAAACACATGGTAGTAACTATTACTAAACAGGCCCTAGCGTTGCTATGACATGGTAATAAATATTAATCTACTTCTGATTCTGACTGCACCACTGTTGTACAGAGTCTTTTCGACTTGTTTGTAATACATGATTTTACCGTCTTAATATGTGGTAAATGTTCTTAATGGATTAGTGGATTTGATAATTATTGGATATACGTTTCTAGAGTTAACATGCGTTGAAAAACACATGAACATGAAATTATTTTCTATAATAAAATAATACATGTAAAGAAGTATTATTTGGTCATGTATACAAACGGCAGAACAGTCATCGGACTACCAAAAACTCTCAAATTTCGTCCACGATTTACAATCTTATTCCATAATCATAGAGTACAAAGTCTATTGAAGAACTTTGACAGTTTGTGGTAGCTTGTTCTGCCGTTGTCTGTACAATGAATTACTTAAAGTAGATTGATGATGATAAATAAAGTGAGTGGAGAGGAAACCTAGGAAACTGTTTGTCTATCAAATCGAAAACATTTCAAAGACCGTGGTAAAAAGTAGGTACTCAAAATCGCTGAGCATCTGTGATGAAATACAATGCAGTGGAAAGAAGTGATCTCCTACCCCTATGGGAATAAGGCGTGTCTTTATATAATTTCTAAGTTTGATTACTACATTCTTTATAAATACCTATATATTTTTATTAAAAAAATATTAATAAATGTTTTCAAGATCATAGCTATATTATGATGCAGTGCCACAAGCAAGGACACTGTAAGAGCTTATTTGTTTTTTTTATTTTTTGACATTAACAACTGCATGTATCTCAGATCTTGGTCTGAGGTATGTATTGTAATCATACGACTTAAAATGAAGCGTCGGTGGCGTAGTGCGTAAGAGCGTCGTCTCCCACCCGGGAGGCACTGGTTCGATCCCCGCCACGTACGTAATGTGTTTTCAAATTTTAAATTCATATGTACGTTTAATCGACGCTTTTACGGTGAAGGAAAACATCGTGAGGAAACCTGCACACACCTATAAAGAAATTCTTAGGTTGTGTGTGAAGTCAACCAACCCGCACTTGGCCAGCGTGGTTGACTTAGGCCTAATCGCCCCTAATGTGGAGTAGGCTCGAGCCCCTCGGTGGGGACACTATATGAGCTGTTGATGATGATGATGATGAAATGTATTATAATTTGATTAATTAATAATATATAATACATTTCATTTTTGTGACATTTATGTGAAATGTTGACGTTCAACATACATCTTGTACCAAAATTGAAATAAATGTATTTGATTTTATATCCATGTAGGTACTTACGTTTATGATAGTATTCAATAACTTTATATCTACACTTTCGTCTATTAGGCATAAGATTTTAGCGAGATATCCTATACATAATATGTGAAAATTCTGCAGTTTCCAAGACAAACTATCTGTAGTTTGCTATTGAAACCCGCCATTAGAGAAGCAAGTATTGGCATATTAATTTAATTACTCCAGTTACTTCCCCACATTACAATCTCACATGTCTAAAACGAACACAAAAAGATTATACATGATAGCGTTCGTTTCCTGTCTCAGTAGTAAGCAATCTAATTTAAGCGTCCAATTTAAACCACAGTGTTTTAAATGTCGGTCAAATCTAATAAAGGCTAATTAGAATCCGATGTAGAGCCGCCTTTGTTCGGCCCAGACACCTCTCCAACCAAATTAGACCGAAACATATATAATTTGCTGGAATCGGGGAAAAGTTTCATGTTCATTAATATGTCATGTGGACATATAGGATATGATTACAGTGGTGTTAGTACTGTTCGGCTTCGTAACAAACCTGTTAGATTAACGAGTTAAAATTAAAAATTCAAATACTTGAATTTCGAATGCAGAAAGAATGAAATGCTACTAAATGACCACAGTCAAATAACATTACTTTTTTGTGGTTGTATTTCTGTGGATGAGTAATATTATCAGAGATCCATGGGATAAGGAAGGGGATGGCTTGGCAGCCCGCGAGTGTCACATTAGTGTTGAAAGCGTTTTAGGTGACTGCTAACATCCACCAGGCCTTATGCTTGGCTGCCAACCTAGTAGTATAAAAAATACTTTTTGTTGCATGTTTTCTGCACACTCATGCTGTCATCGTAACCTAGAGACGCTTGCATCTTTCCACATCAGGTGTCCAAAAATGATGATGAAAAGATCATCATCAACAGCTCATACAATATCCCCATCGAGGGGCTCGAACCAACCCCACATTAGGGGCGATTAGGCCTTAGTCAACCACGCTGCCCAAGTGTGGGTTGGTCGACTTCACACACAGCCTAAGAATTTCTTCATACGTGTCAGCAGGTTTCCTCGCGATGTTTTCCTTCACCGTAAAAGCGTAGATTAAATTATGATAAGACACTCTTACTGTTTAACGGAACAGTAAAAGCAGTCGCGCACTGTTGACTTTTGTCGCCGTGACTATTTCGTCACTCTTATCAAGCCCATGGAAATCTATGGAGGTGCACGCACGTTACGACGTGACTAGTATGTGACATTTTATGCATCTCCATATATTCAAGAGTGATAAAATCGGCACGATGACAAAAGTCACCAGTGTGCGCCTGCTCTTAGAGTAAATATTGGTACTTACAAAAATAACACGATAATTCTTAAAATGGACAGCCTACATGACCAAGGCTGTCTGACGCCGTTGGCTACAGAGATTGATCGCTTATGAGCCGGCAAGATTGTCATATTTAGAGACTGTTGTCAATAAGGTAACTCCGAGGCTAATTCATCTCTGAAGATAACAACCTTGATTTCTAAGATATAAACTATACAAAATAAGTAGATTTGCCCAAAGGTTTATAAAAATGTATCTCGTAGTCCCAACAGGGGTTTATCAGAGCCCTTAGGAACATTTCGTTTCACAGAAAGCTACATCTGGCAGTATGGGCCATACAGTGCGTCCAAATAGTGACAAGTTGCCAGCCTGTCGCCTATATCAAACGGGCACCTAACCCAAACAGTACAATCCTTCAGTAAACGAACAAACAAACGTCAACCACCAGGACAGATGTTCAAAATCATCAATAATTTAAAATTTTATTTGGTTCATCAACGCAACAAGACGACGAATAAAATAAAAATATAACGTTTCATAGATAAATATTTAAATTTGTCTCGTGAACAAGTGACCCCACTAGGATTCAAACTCGTACCTCTTTGCATGTAATCAGTCTTACTGGTAGCTCCGTCAAGACGGCGCGAGTTTACGAAAGATGGTGACGTTTTTCATTATGACCTTTTGCTAAAAAAAATCCCCGCCATCTTAGTTTCATAAAGTATCATTAAAAACAAGTTGACGAAAAAGGTAGTAAATCTGTGGAAATGTGATACTTTTAGACTTTTAGAAATCAGTTTTCTTTTCTTTTTTTTTGTTTTTCTTTTTGGATAAAAGGTATTAAAGATGTGTATTTTGTTTTCGGAATCTTTTTAGGTCTATTTGAAATATTTTTGTTATGTCATAGTAAGCTTTTTACCCGTGATTACGGTTTTATTAACAATATTACTACGCCATATGTTCACTAATTATCATTACATTCATCACAAGTCTTCTAACATCAACCGCAGGTCCTTTAAGTGTTTAATGAGCCTGCTTTACCACCGATTGGGTCGGGTTGTGTCGGGCTGTATCGTTGTAGTAACGGTGATTAGCCAGATGAGCCTGATTACATTTCTACCAGTCCGTGAATTAGCAAACGTGGCCAAACAAAGCCATGTACAGACAGCAAAGCAACGAGGAAAGCGTTCAAAAAATTCTTATTTATATTCCGGCTTTTGTAGCAATCAAACAAAGAAATGCCACGGAAAATTTGCTGTAAAATATATAAATATTTTACGATAGAAAATACATCGAATAAATAGGAAATATTTGGCCCGTTCTAACTTTTAAATTTGCTATAAGAGCGTACCATCGCTTAGCTTGTAATTTCGTCCGCATCGAAACCTTTTAAATATAAAAATAAATATCTAACGCTCCCCAAATATGGAAATGTAGTCCGTGAATGAATAATTAAAAATCGATCGAGTAGTTTTGAGAACATTTTGTTTTTGTCTTATTAATTGATGAACGCCGGCTGCACGCACGAAAAAGCATGACTCATTGTCACGTTCCGCCTGAGCCGAGCGTGCAAGCGAGAGCGCGGAACAAGCGATAGAGAGGCACGAGCGGCCAGGTAAAATTATCGTGCGTAAGCCGACTTTATACGAAAACATTTTTCTTTATAATATTAGTGTAGATTAGTAATAGTCTAATAATAAGTCTGTAATAATGAGACAAATTGCTTTAAAAAGGAGTGTGATCCCGCTTTCTTAGAATCCTGGGTCTAGTCTTGCGATTACATTATCTCTCATTCTAGATATTTTATTATCTATCTTTGCATTGCGACTCCTCTTCTGATTAACATGAGGCGGAATGTTACCAATCGCTGGACATTTATATAAAAAAAAAATTAAATCACTATATTTTTGTGGCTAGTTTGTAATTAAAATAATCATTTTAATCACTTACAATAAACAAAAGTAATTAAGAGCAATGATTTTCATTAATTATTCGAGGGTGTTTATGTGAGCATTCCGTATGGCAATATTCGTGGTGGGTTTGTTTCACGGCAGTAAAGCTAAACGGGTTCATTACAACGAGCACGTGAATTAACAATCGCATTCTAAACTATCCGGTGTTAACGCCGGCTATAGTTGATTAGGGTCTCTAAATTAATATTAGCTATTTTCTGTTATACTACAACCAACAGAAAAAAAACAAAAGAAGAATTGGGCGAAATGTTAAACATACAACACTGCTTTTTGTAGTGTCGTGTATGTGTTGTTTATCAAAGTTTTTTGTTACAGGCATTAATATAATCTTACAACCTCATGATCAGACAGTCTGTCTACTTGTTTCTTACTACAGTGCAATAAAAAAAGAGATACTACAATAATATCAATCAAACGTCATAACAACGGGCACACCAATTTGAAAAATCTTTCGCCGAGCTTTAAAAAAAGCAAAAGCAAAACAGCGAGAGCTTTATACAGTAATCCCTTTCAAGGCTATAGACTTTGTCTTTTATACTTTCAATTTCCTCGTAAACAGGGCTTCAATTTGTTTTCAATTTTACATGGACTCGTGCCCACGTCGGCAGGCAATCATTGCGATCGGATTGTCGCTCTCCAATTAGCGTTGTGTCACAGTCTCCCCCGTTGACGGCCGACCCCACTTTTCTAACTGTTACACAGAACAAGGTATTTTACATCGCACACTAGAAGTTTTCCTAGAAAACGGTTAAGGATTCATAGTAAACACTACGAAAGACAGTTGTAGATTTTATTGTTCGTGCATTTTTTACAAGATGGAACTGATTTTGGTCGTATTATCTTTCTATACTGTCTCATTATAGTTGTTATGCTGCGGCCGCACACATCGCGATGTCGCGAATATTCGCGTTATCGCGATGTGTCTAGCCAAGTATTCGCGCATACTTCGGCACTTCGTGCGAAGTCGCAAGGACATCGCGCCGTTGTCGGTAAACTGGCGCACATCAAAGCATTTTTATCGCGATGTCCTTCGCTTGCGTGGCCACACTTCGTGGTCTTCAGTGGGCGCACAGACATCGTGCGCATCGGACGTATTGGTCTAAATTAGTTTTCTAGCATGGATTGGAATAACGACAGGATTTTAGAACTTATTAGCAATTAGGGGTGTGAGTCAATATTGTTTAGCCTAGCTTTTTTCTTAAACAATAATTCCTGACAGAATAAAAAATAATTGCCCTAAAATATAAGCCGACCGCGGCGTCCATTTTGTTTTTTGAGTAACATCGCGATCACATCGCGACAGACTTTACAGCGCGCAATGTGTGGCCATGCACATTCGCGGTAGGCCGAAGGCGAAGATTATCGCACGAATGTTATCGCGATGTGTGCGGCCGTAGCATTAGGGAGTTGAATTTTTTATCAGCAACGTAAAGTGTAGTGCAAATGTATAAATTATAATGTATGTGTTTCCAACAATCAAAAGGTACCGGGAACTGTACTCGAGTAACAATGGCAACAAACTTGTCGCATTCTAATTAGTCATTGTAAGTTTTCATACAACGGTTATATGGAGCTTGCGGTAAATACTATTTCTGTGTTACGTATGCGCAAACTAGCGCACGAAAATGTTAGCGATACGAAGATTTTTATACAAGGATAGACGTAAGTTTCACGCCGCTAATAATTGCGAAGGTGACATTGACCGGGACGCTTACATAGGTCTATTCAATAACTTTGTCTGCACCCGCACACATTCGGGAGGACGCCATAAAAATAGGGTCTTATTAGTATATATGGTTTTTCTTAATAACTGAATTATTACGATATAAGTTTTTGTATTAAAATCTATACTATAAAGCTGAAGTGTTTGTTTGCTTATATGTACGTGCTAATCTCAGTAGGTAAGTACTGATTCAGATTGAAAAAAATCTTGATGATCCATTCATCGTGGAAGACTATAGGATAAAAATCGACATAAACGAGAGCGAAGTGCTATTGCGTAGGAAAGCCCTTTCTTACATAACCAATTATTTAATCTAATGTGACATAATATTGTTTATTGAAATCATTGCCAATAACTTCTTTATAGTTTAATTTTACATTACTGTGTTTTGTTTCGTTTACCAGTGACATCTTCTATTGACATTTGTGTTTCTTTTTATTTTTAATAATTTTAAATGTCCTGTTTTTTTGGCAAAATAATGTAGAAGAACTTATCGGCGAGTTATTCAGTTAATACTGAATAACTCGCCGATAAGTTCTTTATTCAATCATATAGTAACACATATGACATGAGACATATCTTCATTTTCTTTTTCTGCACTTTTTCTCTGTCTTATGCCAAAACTCACAATCTGTGCTCAATATGCTTAATAAGGGAACAAAGTTTTTTCTTCTCGGATTAATTTATAGAAAATTCGTCTTTAAATTTATTGTATTTGATATGTGAATATATACGTATTTTAATTGTATGCCACATTAAGCCACTAATTAAAATAACTACGTGAATTCTACTCGAGAACTAATTCCGCTTTTAAAAAGGCATTGATTGGAACCAGTAATTTACCGTGTTACCTTTAAGCTGCTTTGTCGTGGAACGTGGAACAATGAACCGATTTGATCACAATTCGCTCATAACACTGACCTGCTCGAAGCTTAGGCTACATTCACAGGGTCCGTAGAAGAAAAACAGAAAACTAGAACATAGAAATATACTATTGCAATATTATCTATAAATTTTATTTATAAATAGTAAAATGTTAATTCTCACATTTTAAAGTGGGTTTTTCTACTATTTTAAAGTTCAAATTGATCAAGCCCAAATGATTTGAGATAGGTAAATCGTAGATTCAGGCAATATTATCGGAAATTCATGATATCTGGGTGGTTGTAAAATTCAAACAAATTAATTGGTAATTGGTTTTTTAAGCCTTATATTTGACTAGTTTTTCACTCTGCTGACGCTTAACAAAGAATCGAAATATAACATTTACATACCATATATATTTATTCCGTCTTGTGTCCAACATTTTTCGTGTATGTGTCCTTATGCTCCTTACATCGAACTCCTCGTTACTGAGGTTTATACACCTGCGGATTTATTTTTCGACCGGAGAAGTGTGTATTGTTAGTGTGCGTCCGTATAATATATTTGTTATATTTTTACAATGTTTTGTTTATTTCCGTATAAAAAAGTCTAGGCTGTGTTTTTCCGATCTTGAATTGGACCAACCATGGGATGAAAGTCATCCCACAGTTTTCGTAAGCCCGCGGAGTTCGGTATTCGTGCAGTGGGAGTAAACCACCTACAATAACATATCCAAGGTTATTGTAGGTTTGTTGTCAGGCAGTTGACTGGTCATAAAATGCAATGATAAAAAAGTAATCTGCGGATATCAAGACCAATACACGATGCACCGCCCTCAAATTAGTTGGGAGGAAGCAGGATTTAGAAAGGGGATACGATGTACTGATCAGGTCTTTTCATTACGATGCATTACACAGAATTTTCTCGCAAAAAGCCAACGAGTATATTGCGCTTTTGTGGACCTGGAAAAGGCTTATGATGACCGAGTGGTGAGAAATAAACTGTGGTGAGTATAGTCTATTTATGGGGTGAGCAGAGCCTGATTCGAGCTCTGAAGCTCCCTATGAGGGTTTATATACTTGTGTCAGGGTAAATGGTGCATATACTGACCGTTTAACATTGGAAAAGGTGTCAGATAGGGACGTGTAGCGTTTCTATGGCTGTTCTACTTATTGAGGCTGAAAGCTAAAAGTCTGACTGATTGAGAATTACGAATGAATGAGTTGCTTGTCAAATCTCTACTATATGCCAATAAGTTGCATATGATGGTAACTATTATGCACGAAGCTCTGTTTGTGAATGGAATTAAAGTGCAAACAGCCAGACGACGATGGTGATGGTGTTTGAAAGAGATGAAAGCATGCCTGTAAGTAACATTATGATTGGAGGTGAAAAGGTTGAACAAATGAAATAGTTCTTATATTTGGGCTCTTTGAGAGAGAGAGACGTAAAGTGTGACAGTGATATTGAAAATCAAGTCTTTGAGGATATTTATTTTAAGTAAAATAATATATTTTACGAATTTAGGGCTTCAAGACCCATTGATTTTTCCATCCTGTACATTTTAAATATATTAAGTAGCCAATAACTATTCATACTAATTTCTTGTGTACTGCGCCTATGGTGGACGTCGCGCCGCGGGCGTCGATCGGCGCCTAATTTCGGCCGGTAATTGCCATCCTTGCTACGGGCATCACAACCAGAATCTTTGTGGGAACTGGACGGGGCGTCACCCGACGGTATGGATCTAGGGTTGCCATAAAGAACCTATTGTCTTTGAAAAACGCAAATTAACTCTTTATTTGCATTTATATGTAAGTAATTTCTGGAGGTTATGGGAAATATGAACAATTTGCGTAGGTTATACAATACATACTTTACTACTGCCACTGTTGGACATAAGCGTTTCTCGGCTGAAATGATGATGATAATGATACTGTTACCCTCATAATTCCAGAAAAATTGAGCAGGGCTGTAGGTAGCATTTGGTTACACATAAAGCCACATCTGGCATTATGGGTCATGGAGTGCGTCCAAATAGTAACAGGATGCCAACCTGGGCATCAAACCTAAAAAGTACTAACAAAAGACGACAACTAGAACAGTTGTTACAATCTAAAACAACTCAGTTGTCCTAACGTAAATAATTATGTGTAATTTCATTTTAAACTTTATTGTACACAAAAGGATACAACCGACTTAATGCCGTAAGGCATTCTTTACTAGTCAACAGCAAAGTTGGGTACAGAAATATCAATAGGCGGTGCAGAAAGTGAATGACGTTAAGTAAATGTTGATAAAAACAAAGTTACGTATCTAAATTATGATTAACTTTAAAAATTATGATAGCTTAGATAATATACATAAGTTTTTAATACACATACATATATAATAAGTATATACATACATATAATTATAATAATTTATACGTACGAAGTATAATATATTAATGTCAGATGATTATAATGAAAATACATTTGCAGCGAACCAGATATTCAAACGCAAGTTTATTTTTTGTTCTTTGAATATGAGGTATGAGAGCTTTCCAGAGTCGTATTACTTGAAGAGTTAGAAATAAAACCAGTACGGTAAAAAGGCGTTGAGAGAGTGAGTTTGCTGTCTGATCTAAGAATACGATTAAGAGAATGAGAAGCACCCAAATACTTAAATTTACATTTTAAGTATTTTATTATATCTAACAAAAAACGATTTAAAACTAAATAACTTTATTAAAAAACAAAAAAAAACTACTTTCAGGATATTTTTACACACTTGATGGATTTTTTATTTGATGTAATATATTGTATACGGGAAAAGAATGAAGGCATTATAGGTATTGATGGACAAATAATTATTGTATCATAATATAAGCAAAGACTGACATTTTATTACTAAATTTGAATATTTGTATGACATAAAATGGATAGTATTATAGTTTGACATAATATTTCCTGATTTAATAATTTGTATTTATTTAATTAATGACAATTTAAAATTTGACTCGATTTTAGATTATAAATATTTTGCAGTGACCTTTTCAATAGGGTTTTGTTTTGGACCATAAATTTCGTACGACAAATGTATGACAACAAGAAGGCAAATAAATGAATATTAATATGACATTGTCCTGAAAAAAATTGTACTATTTTTTTTATGTTACTTGTTTGTCAAATAAGCATATGGCCTGCCTGGTGGTAAGCAGTCACTGTAGCCTATAGACGCTTGCATCATTGACTTGTTGTCAGTTAATAATGTTATTAATATTCCAATATTACAGAGTCAACCCTATGACCTTTTGTATAGTAGGATATTTGTTATTGTAGTGTGAAACTCAAATCAATGACATCAAATCACCGTTGACGAGAAATAGCCATTCAAAATCGTCGTGTATGCTAACCAAACTATCTTGCAGTGTAGTATAATTTTATACTGATAAACAAACTTTAGTAAGCATTGTATTTGGGTTGCTATGAAATCTAATTACGTTGTTCATGTAAACAGTTTAAAGATTTTTATTATTTTTTATCTTATTCAAAAATTATTATTAATGAAACCGTTTAAGAATAATCATATATTTTATCACCTTTCTACTGTTGGGTGAAGTAATCAGTTTTCAATTGTTACGCTCAAACCGACTATCAACCAACTAAAAAATACTGCACTATAGTTGTTAGCAAAACCTAACAGCAAAGACACAAATAATTGAAGCAGAATCACTTATAAAAACTATTTAGTAGATAAAATTAAACTGCTACAGATTTTACTGTACAAATGTTAGGACATAATATATTTTGCGTTAAATGTTTTATGAGATCCAAGAAATATATAAAATATTAAGTTTCAGTTGTAAGATAAAAAACGCCACGCCAGCCACAGGCAAAGTTTTATACATTTTACTCTCACGGAAGTGAGAGCTCCGCTGTACTCCAGTATGCATGTCATTTTTATTTTTCTACGACTCGCTGCATAATACATTTTTTAACATATCACTATTTCAAAATTTTGTGTGTCACACGCGAAGTACAACATTACAAGAAAAGTTTTTAAAGAAGCAGTTTTTTATGTTAGAAGAGTGGCCTATTACCTACTCACGTATAAGTTTAAGGGCATGCACTCGATTTACGTCAAAATTGTCACATTTTGTAGATTTTTCAGACTAAAGTAATAGCGATGTGAATGAACTTTGCACAGAAATTATATGTTATAGAAAGATTAGTTCTTATTTAAACCGTTATAGAGAGATATTTTAATTTACACTTATAGTTTTGTAAAGCGAGGAGAATCTTATGCAGCAGTTTTACGAAAATGCAGTTTGGAGCAGGAGTTTCAGATAAGATACAAGCATTATAATGTTAAGCAATACTTTGCAAATATTGTTTTTATCATAGAAATAATACTATTATAACCCAATATAACGACCCTAAATAAATAAAAAATCAGCATAATTTAAAAGGGATACAAAAATAAATTAATAAGGGAATATATAAGGGATACAATAATAATTTTAATGAGGATTTTATTATGTTTTTGAAATTAATTATGCTCATTTAATATACTTACCATATTATAATACATATAATTCTAGACAAAATGACGACATAATAATATTGTAAATTTAATGAGACGTTTTTAATAATTATTTGATAAAGGGGTCTAAATCCGAGCTCGCGGCCATTTTTCGATCGTACACACCGAATCTTTCCAACAAGTGGGCATATCACTCTGCAAGCACTATCTATGTGTGTATGGAGTCACATAGCCATGTGTATCTAACAACAATACAGCGAAAAAAATATAATTTGAAATATATATCCTTTTCTCAATCTTATCTGTGGATAATATTTTACAATAACCATCTACGTCATGCCATACAACAGGACCGTTTCGGTAGCCTACACAAGTAAAATATTTCAAAACTACGTCACCGTAGCATAAGTGAAGTGATTTCAAATCGCATATAAATACAAGTTTGCTCAAAGTGTTAATTGTGTCAATGGGCAGATAATCAACTACCAAGCTTTCGTCCTTAATGTGAACTTTAACCCGATGAGATAAGCGTTGTATTAGTTGTATTAGTGTTACCTATTGTGAACGGTTGTCTGTACGCATTAAATTATAGCTATGTACGACGCTGGTTCACGCGCCGTCAGTTCGGCTTATGGAAACGATTGGCTTACGTCGTAACTATTACTTGTTTTTCGCACACGTGAAAAGACATAATCTAGGACAGATTTAGCTGGGTAACTAGATATAAAATTGACATGTTAGGCATTTGATACTTTTTTCTAGTACACTGCCTTTGTATTGTGATGTTTGACAGCTACCCGATTGGTGCAGAGGATTGTCCCCTCAACATAATAAAAACAAACACCGCGGGCTTTTGTTTCGTTTCTACTACTTGAGAGTTCTTGGATTTAAAGGGGATGGATATTTGTGCTCGATTTGGTAGCTGGTTGAAGATTTGGTTGATGGTTGGTTGTTGATGGATGGACTTGTTTCAAGTGCACCTTGATAGTGACCACTATCTTAACAAAGTGTGTCGCCATTATAATATTACCAGCTTTGCCCGCGACGTTGTTCGCGTGTTTTGATGTTATATAGCAAATTTATATTATATACCTTCCTCGATAAATAGACTATCCAACACACAATATTTTTTTCAATTTTAATCAGTAGTTCCTGAGAGTAGCGCGTTCAAAACAAACAAACAAACTCTTCAGCTTTATAATATTAGTATAGATTGTGTTCCGATCAACAGTTAATAATAAGATAGAGAGCCTCTAGGGTGGAGATTGCGACCACCTTTCGCATTATAAATATACGTGTTTTTCTGATATAAAAAACTTTAACTGAAGTGGACAACCTGCTTTGCCCTACACACGTTCGTATTCCCAAGAGCAGTTGCTCAGAGCCTAATGTAACATTTTATTACACATGAATATATACATCTGGCTGTATGGGCCATGCAGTGCCTCCAAATAGTGACAGGTTGCCAGTCTGTTACCTACATAAAAGGTTCATAAAATCCAAAAGCAACTAAGCCTTTAGTGAACCTGTAATACTCGAAACCACACTAAGATTAGGAAAGTGAAGACAACTTTTTGACCCCAAAAACCTTTGAATGTTTTCGTTTCCTACCTGTCTCTTTCTAACTTGCCCCGCAAGTAATATGATGACATACGTACGAGTGACGTATTAGACGGTCACGTGACACGTGCTCTAGTGGTTGGAAAGAGACAAATGGATAATAAGAAGTTTCAAGGTCAAATTGTTTTGTCTTCACTTTTTGTTCAAGTTCTGGCTTTCAGTTTTACCTGTAAATTTCTTGGCCCTATCTATCATAAATTGAATATCAATGTTATCAACATCTTAAGACAAAGTTTCGCTCCACCAATATTATTATTAAAAATGTATGTTTGGTTTGCCTAGATCCCACCACCTTATCAAAGTATGTCACCATTACGTATTTCATAATTTAATGAGAAGATAGGTTTTGAGTGTTTGAGGCTTCAGTCTACTTCGGTCTAGTTATCAATTAGCAATAGGTTATAATAAAGACCAAAATCTTCCACGTAAAGTATACGCAACGCTCTGATCTTGTCTTGCTCAAATAAAATGTTGGTTTGTAAAAGTTTACCTAAGAACTAAAATAATCGCTAAACACTCCTAAGTTTTTCTGATATAATGCCCATAAAAGTTAAATTGCTATGCCAATATAACCACAAAATATAAAACAATAATACGAATAACAAAATAAATGGATAAAACAAATTAACTTCGTCTATCATTGTTAATGTATTTGCGGATTTCCTGTTAAAAACATTAAAATGTAAATTAGGCCCCATGTAACAGCTTTTGTGTCGATATAATAATGTTGAATGAAAAGCTTAATAAACGGTATTGTATTCAGCTTTATAAATTGCATATCTATATGCTAACCAACAAAACAGAAATTAACAAAAATGCGGTGCGATTGTCAGTTAATTTATTTTAGGGATATGATGCGACGTTTCGATAACTAATGACTAATTGATTTCTACATGCCCTCATCATCATCACAGCCTATATAATTCGACCCACTGCTAGGACACAAGGCCTATGCTTTTCAACGAAGGAGGTATAGGCTTGACTAATGCGGATTGGTCAAGCCTATACCTAATTATTGGACCAGCAAAGGGGTATTGATCACCTTATACTCCGTCTACCAATCCGCATTGGGTAAGCGTGGTGGACTTCTGCCTATGACTCCTTCTATGACAAGGGGAGGCCTTGTGTCCCAGCAGTGGGTCGAATTATAAAGGCTGTTATGATGATAGGCAAGTTCAATAGTACTCATAATCGCTGAGCATTGTATAAGGTTTGTGATGAGAGTTCATTTATGTAAAAGGGGACAAACGCCCAGACGGTTCACCTGACGCTAAGTGATCACCGCCGCCCATGGACATTTGCAACACCAGAGGCATCGCAAATGCGTTGCCGGCCTTTAAGGAAAGAAAGCGCTCTTTTTTGAGATGTCCAGATCGTATCGATTCAGGAACACCGCTGGCGAAAGTTGGTTCCACAGTCTTGTGGCCCGTCGTATTAAATTGCACGAAAAACGCACGGTTCTGGATGCATCATGACTGTGGGGGTGGAGTCGCGAGGAACGTTATAAGTCCAAACAACTCCTTAAAACACTCCCCGTGTTACAGGCGAGAGAAGATTGATGCCACATCTATTAAATAGATGAAGTACAGAGTAGATGAAGATAATAGTAGTTTATGCAACTGTCATATAATGAAGGGTATTAAAACACGAGTGTGAGTTTATGAAACGAGCGCAGCGAGTTTCATAATAGTAACGAGTGTTTTAATACCCGTGTTATATGCAGTTGCATACACTACTTTATCTACACTCATACATAAATTCAAATAAAACAACAGAAAAGACAAATGTATGGGTAAGATCCCTTTGCCTTCCCGAGTATTTAAGAAAAATAACTGTATCATAATGAGTCGAACCCAAGGAGCTTATATTTTACCTATAGAATGGAGTCATTAGACAAATGAACAAAGTGAGGGCAAAAGTTTTGACAACACTTGACATTTCTTGACATTTCTAGAGAGGCTCTGTCTCTTTCTAGTAGGGTGCCTGTAGCACAAATTAATCACGGACAGTCTTGTGCCACGGGTAAGGTCTCACGTGCTCCCATGGTCCTAAGATATAGGGAGTTAAATGAGACACGAGAGATCCGTGCAGAACAATTTATTAAATGGTGGTATAATGCCCAATAGCGTGTACTCCCCTGGTGGTAGCCGGAGATGGTCCCGGTGAGGGTCGCTCGGTAAGATGAGTTAGGGCGGCTTGTACTACTGCTCACTGTAAGTCCAGCCCTGGGCGGAAGTGAAGCAGCGGAGGCGACAGCGGCCACCTTAGCCTAATCTTGGACCCCAATTAGGGGATAAACACATTAAATAAATAACTATTATTGCACACGATTATCAAATTAGTTAATTAGTATTAGGTAGGTCTTGTCGGTGCTCAATTTACTTAGCGAACCACGCAAGCGCAAGACCGAATCATCAAGCCTTTGTATGCGATTCCTGACAAGATCGAGACTGTCCGGCGACGCAGGCGCAATCTATCGGAGATTGCCCGCAACAGTCGTACGGTCACTAAAATGTAGCTTATTAACGTTGATATGGAGCGCTAAAACCTGTTGATAAATTTAGGAGGCGAACTCTAAAGAAATATTTCAATTAGATGAGCTTCCTTTATATCTTAATTTATGTAATAATAATAAATAGTGTAATCTGATTTAATTAAAAAAAATATATGTATGTAGGTCGGTAAAATATGTATGTGTAACATTACACTTGAACTTCGTTACGTTAATAAAACCAGCCTACATTATATGTAATATTTGGGGTGTTTTAGGCCATCGAAGTGTTGGTGACAATAGACTAATTACTTCGGAAATCCTGGTTTCTCATTTTTGCGTCATACGCCATTTTTGTGACTATGCAGAATGTTAAAATTCAATTGAGTCATTGTATATTCAATAATTGATGATGCCTGATGCCCTTAAAATTATTTCTCCAAACATTTTAGCTCTCTGTATTAACTGTATAATAACAAGAAAAATTTTACTAACCAATTCAAGGGTTGCCTTTGAAAAGTGATTGAGTAGTGGTTTTATTGAAAAAAGGGCTTGAAGTTTGACATAAGCAGTTGCCTTGAAAGTGTCGGTGTCTTGAAAGTGGAAGCTACATATTTTCGAGCTGTTTTTAAAGGCACAATAGACAACCATATGGTCCGTCGCTTCGGAAATCTAAAAAGAAAAGAAAATTTTATGTATACAAGTTAAAAGTGTATATAAATATTTATGTACACTTTTAACTTATAATCAAATAGCATATTAAAAACTATCATTTGATAGATTTAAATATGCTATTTGATTACAAGTGCAGAAGAGCGCAGCCACAATTTTATTAATACTGTCTGTCTGTGTGCAATGTATCTGCGTTGCATGTTAGTACATGCAAATGTGAATGATAAACATTATTACACTAGTACAATCCAATCAATACTCTCATTATCTTTTTCTCAAATAAAATAATTTACCATACACAAATTACATAATATTTTATTTGTAAATAAACATTTCGAACTAAAAATGGGTAAAACTATTTATGTATTTTATCTATGTAACAGTTATTTCAAAGAATTAAATAAAATAATCTATCAATTTTGATTGCCATTTATAAAAGGAATGGATAGAAAGGGATATTACTTCCTTATAATTCCGGAAATCCTAGTCACCCTAGTCATTTGTTTACAAATATTTGAATAAGTAAATTATGTACAAAAATTCATTAAATTCTAAGATAGGATTAAATGCGAGTATCAGAAATTTCTCCCTCTTATGGAGTTTTGCAAAATAACGCTTATAATCTGGAATTACGGGTGAAAAATGAAATTTATAGATTGAACAATATTATATGCAATTATGACACTTACAAGTGAAATTCACACTGCATCCTCAATACTACTCACTTCTACCAGCACGAAATAACTACTTATCCTTATTATAGCACTATTTATCCTTATTTTAAAGTAAAAAGCCATACCAAAATCGCGAGTCGATATTTATGAATACGTCAATTACGACAATTAATGTCATGTTGAGATTTCGGGACATTGACACATGAAGAGAGTGCTGCCATTATATAAATCCTTTCATTTCCCATAAGTTATAGAAAGAATCACAATGATGATTTTCAAAATAAAATACAAACCAGAACATTAAAAGCAAATATATTATATTTCTTTCTTTCATTGATAATAAATACTGATAATTGAATACAACATGTTAAGTTTTTACCTACTTTTCTACTTTTGTTTTAGAAAGATGGCGAAATACTGGGGAAATCTTGTTTCTATGTAGTCGTGTTTAGAAAGAGATGACAACAATTTCTAGAAAGAGAAATGTGAAATTTGAAATGTCAAGTATTGTCAAAATTTTTGCCCTCACTTTGTTAATTTGTCTAATGACTCCATTCTTAGTATAAGCTCCTTGGTCGAACCGGTGTTATAATGGTCATTATGTTACAGGTTGTTTTTTTTAATTTTAATTTTGATTATCTGTATTAAAAAGTATGTCATTTTATGTTCACCTTTGATATCGTAATTCGAATATTATGACATGAGTGTAGATAAAAAATATTAAAGGATCGTAGCAAGTAGTGAAATGGGCTAGGATTACCAGCGCGCGAGTGTCACGTCAGTGTTGAAAGCGTCTATAGGCTACGGTAACTGCTTACCATCAGGCAGGTAGTATACTTATCTGCTCACCAAATAGCATAAAAAAAATATATAAGGCCTCATAAGAAGGCTCAAAGTCACACAAAGGGCAATGGAGAGTGCTATGCTCAGAGTTTCTCTGCGTGATTATATCAAAAATGGTGAGATCCACAGGAGAAACAAGGTCACCGACATAGGCCAAAGAATAGCGAACCTTAAGTGGCAGTGGGCAGGGCACATTGCGAGAAGGACTGACGGCCGTTGGGGCGGAAAGGTCCTCGAGTTACGACCACGTACCGTAAAACGCAGCGTTGGTAGGCCCTCCACAAGGTGGACTGACGATCTAGATAAGGTCGCGGGAAGCCGCTGGATGCGGGCAGCGCAGGATCGACCGGTTTGGAGATCCTTGGGGGAGGCCTATGTCCGAACAGTGGGCGTCACTTGGCTGAAATGATGACGATGATGATGATGTGGCGTTACATCTATCCAATTGTGTTTAAAAATAATTTACTATACTATTGAAACAAACTTGAAAGCCTTGAAAGTTGTATAAAAGATTTCTTCGCAATGTTAAATCAGGTAGACCAATTCAGTCTAGTTCTATTGTTTCTTACAAAACTTTGTAAATTAAAATGTACGAAAATCGGCTTTATATCAGTTATTTACTATCTAAAAAAAACAATTCAAACATTGAAAATTTTAAATTTCAATGTGATTACATTAAAATTTTCAAAATAATATTGGTGTCTTTTGCGCGTATGTGCTTATTATGCAAAGAATTCACATTGTTCTTTGAAAGAAAATTAACAAAACTTGTATACTTCTTCGTTGACGTTTTCGTACTCACATTTTATTCAACTTTTGGACTTGGTTTACGTTTTTCATAATAATGCAAACTACAGTTAAGGGTTAAAGTGAAAAGTTTACAGTTGCAGTTGCGAAGCGTAGTCACACGTTATCGGTTTCGAGAAATCGTAACAAATGTATGCTATAACTACATAAGTACACTTCGCGCACCGTCTTGCCTCCCACTTACACCTTTTTCTGCATAAAAGTCTTAAAGTAAACAAGTTTCGACATTAACTTTCTGAGTTCACTGTGACGCAGCGAGTCCTTAAGTTAAGAGATTTTTTTCATACTTAAGAAAAATAAACTGCACCGACTTCAAACAGTACTGTAGGTACCTAGCACAGATTATAATAATATTTTATTTTTATACTTTTTGAAGTCGGTTTGTAATTTTTCAAGTAGTTTGTTTTTTATTTTTAGTGTATATAATTGTTGGTACGTAGTAAGTTCAACTACTTCATACAAATTGACTAATCACATATAATAACGTTATACGCCCCTATAAAATTTAAAGTTTGTCCTCGTTTTTCCTAGCTTCCTATCATCAGATCCTGATTTGGTGACAATGGGACCACCTCAAAGTATACACTATCGAACAAAAAAAGAACTTTGAAAATCGGTCCACAAATGACAGAGATATCGGTGAACATACACAAAAAATACATACATACGAATGTATAACCTCCTCCTTTTTGAAAGTCGGTTAAAAATATAGCATTCCAGCTCTGATGTGAAGTGTGTTTTATAGTAATACAATATTGTTCGAAATAGAATATCATGGTTTGTGATTATAGTTGTATAGAAGTCATAGCTATATTTCCCTATGTAAGAACAATATAAAAATTCTCGTTGATTGTATTCCCTTTCCCATTATTCAAAGTTATTTGGAAATAGGCCAACAAGGGTAGTTAGCACCATAATTTCATGTCGAAACTACCAGTGTAATAATGTATAACAGTTACGCTAGACTGATCACAAGATTTACTTTTTTATAATTAAACGAAAGAAAACCCCTAATCCAATGTAATCAGAAAATCGTGTAACTATAGGGTTTCTATAAAAGGAAAAGCTTTGAAATTGTATAATTTCCTTATGAAATTATGTACAGGATCCGATTACAGAGTATATGATGTAAGATTAAAAAACGATTCAGCCTATAAGTGGTTCGGTTTGTGAAAAATTACAGAGCTTCGTACACGTGTATTCGCTTGCAAGGACGGGCGGTCACCGGGGCGACAGCGTGGGCGGGCCCGTCTAAGCACCGCCGACTATCTTGTAACTTACTTGATACATTTCTGATTATCGTCTAGCCATAACTAGTTCGCTTTTCACCTGAGAGAGTAATCACGACTCCGATTTTTTAAATCGGCTCCGTAAATCTTTACAGTTTCTCAATTTACATGACTGTAATGACAAGTAGTTACAAAGGCTAATTTGAATTTTGTTTTCATCTGTTTTATTACAATTGATGATCAAGTTACACTTATAAGTTTGAAAGAAACAATGTAAGTTTGGTTAATGAAGTTAATAAGGACAGTAGGGCGGGAAAGTGAGGCACGAAGCGAATGGGCGGGCATTGCAGTCTCGCTTGCACAAAGTGCACCACCCCTATCGCAGTGTTGCGATTGCAGTCGACGCGTCCGAGCCTCCGCCGCAACTCGCCCGCCGCGCCGACCAACGCCGCCGCGTTACGCGACCTGTAACCACTCACCAGGCCATCAGAAATTACTGAGAGGTAAGCTCTTACAATAATAGCGCTCATCTTTTCGCACTTCAGCAACATTCTATCAGTGTCCCTTTTCATCGTGGCCGGAAAGTTGAAACGGTTTTCCCTTTTATCGCTGGAATGTGGGAAAGCAGGTTTTCGTGTCCCAACTCTCTCTTTCAATTTGTAAACGCTTGGTGATTATTAAAAAGCGACGTGTGATGTGTAATTAAAACCAAGCATCTCGTTTAAGGCGACGATGTTACGTTTTAAAAGTTTGATGGCGTTTTATTGAATTAAATTTCCGTAACGCGGGTCCTTTCAGAAATTGAGTATTACCAATTATTGTAGTGTTGTGCAGTGATACAAGATATTTTATCTACAATTTGTCAATTGTATTACGTCTAATTACAAATGTATACTCAGAATATAGTACTCTTAAGCTTTTCTTACTTAATAATTTTGATAATTAAATGTAAAATTTAGTAGGTTTTGCTTTATAGTTGTTTAATATTCAGATTTTTTTACACTTAAAAAGTAATAACATTTATAGATTAACCTATTACAATTGATATGAGTTAAAATAATATTTCAAACTAGTAAGGATATGGTTTGATTGTGTTTTTAGGTATTTTGAATCGTTTTAACCAGTAAAATCGTACGAATAAGTGATGTTTTTTTATAATTCAAAAAGATATGTTAATTTTAATTTTACATTGTATGTAATAAATAATGATACCTCTGTATTTAAATAAAATATTAACATACTGGTAGTCTTTAAAATGCTGTAATATTTAAACTTAATAAGCTTTTTTACATTTACACTACCGTATTTAAGGCTTTACATCTCTTTACATAGAACCATATTGAATAAAAGTGGCAATATTTTTATTTCCGACCAAAATATCAAAACGTTGAATGTCATTCTCATCCTCAATCAAATTATAAAACACTTCGGCGAAACAGTAATCGAATCTATGAACTTTAGACGGCCCAAGCTGCCATTTACAAGGAGGTTACTTAAACCCCGCAATAACTCGCCAAATGCACTAATAAATTATGAAACCTTTAAGGAACGAACTTCTGAAATGAAATTTCAAAAATATGTGCGGCTTAAACGGAGTTTTTAAAATTTATTACTGATAACACTTAAACCAATTTAAAAGAACGGAAAGCGAAGTAATGCGTTTTCGATGTTACTAAGACTTATTATTAAAGGGTTTTCACAATCTTAACCCTAGAAAAACTTTTCATAAAACGAGCCCTTTGACACAATTTCCTGAAAGCAAAAATAAAATACGAAAGCAAAATAATACGCTTGTGGTTTTTAAAGTCGCCGCAATTACGTACGTATCCTTTCAAAGCTTTTCAATAATTGCCCGACAAGTCGGCGAACGTCTCCCCTAAGTCAATGCCAAATAGTACCAGGCGAACAGAGAAATGTAGAAGGTTTTGTAACAAGCGGAGGAGCGCGGCGCGACGCACTCCCGCCCGCCCACGCACCCACACTCGTAACAACTCTGACTAGTCGACAAGTTCCCAACGAAAACCATTTTTTTTGCAGCCGTCGATGGTTTGAAATTAAACGTCATTCTGGCTGCGGTTAACACTTAATTTGTACAATGCATAATGTCATTACTTTGCGATTCAATTTATTATATCCACGAAACGATGATAATAATCTGTGCTCTTAATGAAATTGATATTGGCCATTGGAAGATGCATATGAAAGATATGGCTGTTTTAAACGTGTATCGACGGAAATAAGTAATGCATAGCGGAACAAAATGTGGCCGTTTAATAAACTGAATACCTACTCGAGGTAACAAGGATATTTGTCAAACGCGACAATGGGTTGTCGTGATGCGACGAGCAATTTGGCTCGAGCTCAAGCTGGTCTCAAGAACGAAACCATTATCGAAATTTAGGGATCTCTTCCTGGAATTAGGACCGACGCTCTCGATATTGGAAGTGGAGTAAATACCTACGAAGGGATATTTTTAAATTCATCCCGTCTTCAACCTGAGTGGCTATTACAATAGTAATAACACTCGATATAAACATTTAAGTGAAAAGAACAAAACAAAAACATTAATGTAAATCTGCACAGTGCAGATATGCAAAACTTTTCGAATTTCGAATACTGGCCTTCCTCTATATGGGAGATTCTATATCGACGACGGAAAACAATAAGGGCGTAACCCGGCCAAACCCAACTTTACACCAGAGCCAAAAAACAGAAAAAAATAAGGAAATTCGATTATATCTTTTTAACGGTAAATCATGTGAACGTGATTTTTACACCATTACTATAAAATAAAAACCTGTATTTAGTGGATTGCAAACCAATAACTTTATATTGCTAGAAATAAGATTATTCGAGTTACAGCCATTGCATACAGAAATTGCAGACCTCAAAAATGTAGTATCTAGACATGATGTTTGTACTGAATCAGAAAATTATAAGAAATTCGCTGACCCCAAAAAGGTCGTAACAATTGTTCGTTTTAATTTACTGCTAGGAACGGGGTGTAAACACATTCATGTTGCATACAATAGTTAGAAAATTGGTCGTAATTTAAACCTCTAGAAACCCAATGATCTTAACAAAATGTCGTAAGCTTTTCTGAACTATTCTAAATTGGCACAATTTGATGAAATTGGAGTTTAATAGGTAATACTACATTAAGAAAGTACATAATAGACATTGAAAATCATAAAGAAAACAATAGCAAAAATAACATTCAATGTAATTAACTAATTACTCTCTAAGGGTTACACAAAACAACAGTGTCTAGGGATGTAATTATGATTTTAACAAACAGGTAAAATTTTTTGGAACACGCACAACTAAAGTACTTAAGAGTACCTGTTTAAATGAGAATCATAATTATTATGATACAATGTTGATCTCAATAAAAACTTGAGATCAATAATTATAATTTGTATGTTAACTAAAATAAGAACAAAACACTTGACGTGACCAATTAAACATAATAGTAACTCGAGATAAATACTTTTTCACTAGAAAAATATTTAAAGGTAAATAATTTTATTTAAATTGGATAAAATAGGACAAACTATAAAGCAAAAATACATAAAACCAAATATAAGTCTAGTGCATCATAGACAAAAAGATTAAACAGTTATAAAAATCATTAATTATAAAATTAAACCAACTACAATAAAAGTAATACAGACTAAGCTGTTGATCCTAATCAAACAAGAAATACGTGCTTTATTGCCTGTAATCCGTTTGAAGTAAATGTTGGCTAGAAAAAAACAGTGGTGGTTGTATTATAGTTTACAGAATGTTTATGAGAAAATTCAATTCTTTACCTTAACCAATCATAAATTCAGACATTATCCTCTTCATCTGTATCTGGTAGGCAGTCGACTCTCTTACTATTATACTTTAGACCTAAGTACTCATTAGCGTATACTGCCGGTATGACTTTTTTTGTAAGATTTTTGAGGTATTCATACTTTTGTGCCGATATTGGCAGTTTATTAGGGTAAAGATTATCTTTAGGCGATAAATCTGTTTGAAATGTATTTAGAGTTATTTCTGTACACTCAGCCTCAGCTGACATCGAGCGTTTTACAGAGCGCTTCTCTGTTTTTTTAAATGTCTTATTTATAATATCCTCGAATCCCTTAAATTGCTTTCCTTCCATCGATACCACTTTATATGGAGACGGGTTTTTTCGTGATATTATAATAACAGTTGGCCAATGAGAAAGTGCCCATATTCATTGTATCCTTGATGGACCGCTCAATGACAGCATGCATGCTGTCTACTGGCATATACGTATGACCAGGAACTAGATAATTAATCTGGATAACTTCTAAATTTTGACTATTCGTCCGATCTTTGAGGGAGGCGATGGTGGAGGGAGTGAATGCAACCCTGGAAGCTGTTTGCCTCTGGGGTGGGGCCAACTTGGTTGGGTTCAATCCGTCCAAAACGCAGGCATGTTTCTTCTCCGCGAAACGGACTCCATTTCATCTGAGTCAGACTTTCCGAAATGTCTCCGTTCCGGTTAACGACCATCTGGACCTCTTGGGTGTAGATATCTCTGCCAATCTCAATTTCGGTCGCTACATCGAATCCATTGCTGAAACTGTAGCCAAAAAACTTGGCATTCTTTCAAAGGTGAAACGATATTTTACATCTCAGCAGCTCCTAATTCTTTATCGAGCCCAAGTACGCTCCTGCATGGAGTACTGTTGTCACCTTTGGGACGGATCTGCACGTTATCAGTTAGATGCACTGGATTCGGTGGAGCACCGAGCGAGGCGACTCATCGGCAGTGAGGCACTCGCTGAGGCTAATCTCTAGAGCCTTGACCACCGAAGGCTTGTAGCTTGCCTCTCGGTCTTTTATCGGTTGCATTTCGGAGAGTGTGCGGAGGTTCTTCATAATTTGATCCCCCCAGCCCCTTTTTCACCACCGGACGACCAGACGCGGCGAAGGCTTTCACCCTTACGTTGTAGATATACCTCCCATCCGCACGAAGCGCTTTGCTTCCTCTTTCATTATGCGCACAGCTAAGGAGTGGAACTCGTTGCCAAGGTCTGTTTTCCCGGATCAATATAATCTGGATATCTTTAAGGCCAGAGTGAACAAGCATCTTCTAGGCGAGCGTGTACCGTCTTAGGCCACATCTTCGCTTCACATCAGGTGAGATTGTGGCCAAACGCTCAGGCTATCAAACATAAAAAAAAATAATGCATAACGCAGCATACTCAATACTGTTTTGTTTTGTTTTGGCCATAGCACGAGTCCGTATGCGCAGCGACTAAGGTAACTTGCCTGGGGCGTATGTTAGAAAAAACCGGAATATTACAGAAATTACTCGTATTAACTACACAGTAAAAAATATTCATGGTGGTAATATGGTTTTATCATAGTTTGCGTTGATTTCAATCACCCATGAAATTGTAGTATCTCAGAAGTTATTCTTTGTCCTTATAAAAATATGAACCGCTAAAATGTCGTAAGCAAGGAAGTATAAAAAATGCATCCCGCAAAAAAGTCGTAACCGCTGTGGTGCATATAAACAAGGACAGCGTAACTATTTTTTTTATTTAAAACACAAACTTCTACTAGTCGTATCACCAAACAGTATAAATACGCTGTTTTTGTGGGAGTTACACCCAAAAAATTAAACACACTTTTCAAAATACTGTCCTATTTTTGAATTTCATGTCGTCTTAGAGCAACCAGACCCAGACTAGTCGACGCAGAAAAAAAAGCTGATAATTACCTTATGCTTAGTCTAGTTACGACTTTTTAATGGGATACGCCCTTACTGTTTTCCAACGTCGATATATATTAACGAGTAGTGAGAGTAGAGTAGAGATATCTATATTAAGTATATTAATGAGTAGCCATACTTGTAATAACTGATAGTATGATTACATTGAAAATATTCCAATTCCTTTTCTTCAAAATTAAAAATATTTATTGACTGATTTGTATGCTATATATGTCCGTTAAGTTACTAAAATGACACTGACAATTATTATTTAAGGAAACATTAATAATCTTCAGATATTTAACCCATAATTTTCGTTTACGATGTTGTTCAAAAGTCTTCATAGAACCAATAGCTAGGAAGTAAAATGCTAAATAGAAATCAAACTTTTTACTACAGGGACTGAGACAATTGGACTAAACAAAAACCCACACTAGCTCTATTATTAAAACCTTTTTATCACAACAGTCTTCTTAAATCGCCCCACTGCTGGGACACAAGGCCTCTCCTTGTTTTCGAAGGAGGTTTAGGCAGTAGTCCGCCAAGCTTGCTTAATGTGGATTGGTGGACGGAGTATAAGGTGATCAAAACCTCTTTGTTGATCCATTAGTTGCCTACTACAACATCAACTGGAGGATATGGGGTGATATTATTCTACTCTGCCGGCATCACATGGCCAATTTTTATACGAGTTTTTAACGACATTCTAAAACAATTTGAATACATTATTAACTAGTGGAAAAATGTGAAGTGAAATCTAATTTTTCAATAAAACAATGGTAGGAATAGTCCCCTGTTACTTCCTTCTCATCCCGTGAGTGTTGTAAAAGCTGACTGACGGAGATTTTAGCCCCTTTGCCCACAGTGACTTTTTGTAGCGATGCTGTCGATACTACTAACGTGCGTTGGTCGCATTTGCAACGTGCTACAGAAGCGATGCCAACGCGCTATAGCATCGCGATTATATCGATGCAAACTCGCGAGCGCGTCGGACGACATTGGGGGAGAGCGGCGCGTTAGTGGAGAATCCAGCATCAGTGCAACACAGACAGGTCGAGAGTGCTGTTGCCCGTCACGTGCGCAAAATGGAGTCGTTCGACACACAATCATTTTTGTGGCAATTCAAAACCGTCCTGTAATATGGGACTCGGCGATAGAAGCGCGGCAGTATCGCGTTAGCATCGGGACAGAAGTGCGACAGTATCGCGTTTGCGTCGTGACTGAATCGTGGTTATATGGGCGAGGGCACACATCGTATCGATGCGAACGCGCGACAGCATCACTACAAAAGGTCGCCGTGGGAAAGGGCCCTAAACCCCATGTAGATCTTCGGACCAATGTGTCTCCCGCGCGGTGATGGCGAGTAAGCCGCCCACAACAGCATACCCAAAGAGGGTTGGCAAGGTGGAGTTTTCCACAAATTACTCGCAAACTTCTATCGGTACTTTCACAATTATAAAATATATTTAGGACATAATAAAGTAGCATATTCTTGCCCCTTTTACCGAAGTGTCTCAAGACGAAAATGTTTAATACGTATGTGTTGCCAGTGATTACCTACGGAACCGAAACGTCGCTTACAATGGGCCCCATAAAAAGGCTTAAGGTCTTTCAAAGGGCAATGGAGAGGGTAGCCCGCAGGAGAACCAAGGTCACCGAAATAGCCCAAAGACTTGCGAACCTGAGATATTGACAGGAGGATTGATGGCCGTCGGGGCGAAATGGTCTTCGAGTGGCGACCGCGTACCGGGAGATACAGCGTTGGTAGGCCCTACACAAGGTGGACTGACGATCTGGTAAAGGTCGCGGGTAGCCGCTGGAGGCACCACAGCACCGATCGGGTTAGAGATCCTTGGTGGAGACCTATGTCCAACAATGGGCGTCTCTCGGCTGAAATAATGAAGATGATGAAAGTAGCATTAATAGAATAGTGTATCCTAGTCACGAATTGGATTACCCTTTCTAATCCCATGAGTTTCGTAAAAGTTGACTGATGGAGATTCTGAACCTCGTGTAGATCAAAAGTTGGGGTGCGTAATCCACCCATGACAGCATACCCAAGGAGGGTTGGAATCAAACAAGTGGCCAACAATAAAACTATGGCAAAAGTTATATCAGTATGTTGACATATTGTACTGAACCAAATAAATTGGAATCAGGGTAGAAAGAAGAAGAATAAAAAAACGCCTTCAAAACTAAAACGGAGAAATAAAATTTTTGTATATAAAAATCTAAAGGTTTTTTTTAAGGTTTTTTTTAATTTAACAATAATATTTTTTATACTTTTTAGTGTTTTAAGTATAGAAATTTTCAGGAAACTATTTTGAGATCTTTAAGACAAACAAGGAATATAACTATCGAAGTCAATTAAATTAGCATTATTAGGGATATCTCAAAAACTACTCGTCAGATGTCGATCACCTTTAAACGGGACTACATGACAAGCACCAGCTTCCAAAGGTTTTTACTAAAAGCTTAAAGTCTCTACACAAAATAAACTCATTACAAAAATGTATTAGAAATTGGAGAGTTGTGTTTATTGTAAAATCTATTGTCACCAATAAGCGGGAATGAGTATCGATTACAGGATTTGTCCAAAGCAGCTTAACCGTGCATTCGTTGGTGGCTTGCGACTGCCGTTCCGTCGCGCCAACCGATCATCGCGAATCAAACTTTTATACACGCTTCCACTTACTTCCAACTTGTTCCGATTAATCGATTCCTTTCGGACCGATGAGCTAATAAATATCAGTGCCAACCACCACTTCAAAATACAACAATTTTTTAACGGATACCGGAGTTTTTAAAGCTTCGTAACTATTTTATTGGCAGCTTAAAAAAGTTCTACGTTTAAATTTACAGAAAGCGTAATTTGGTTTTTACTCGGTGGAATATTTTAAGACTCCGCCTTCTTTCTTGTTGAATTTACTTTTATTTTCTAAATGGATGTGCAGAATAGATTTATAATTACCGACGTTTATAGATTGGCAATGAATCGACTAGGGCTAGACCAAAAAAAATGCAACAATGTGTAAGTAATGCGCATGTGTGTGTGAAAAATAGCACTGCAGTCTGACAGTTGCTGTCTTTTCTACGGGACTGACCTGCGTGTACGTGAAATGGTCTCATCTATCAATCTCGCTGTAATATACGCGTTAGTATACTCTTTCTCTTTTACATTGCCAATCTACAGTTTCCTCTATCTATGGTTATAATATTACAATAATAGATTTGCTTTAAATAAGAACGAAAAGGTCGTGTCGTAGCAGACTTATCAACTCGGAACCGTATTGTAATGCGCTACGGTCCATAGCCGTTTCGTAGCTGCTGTTCTGTAGCATTCATAGTAAAAAAGCGGCGACGCGCAACGGTCCGTAGCCGTCTAGTAGCTGCTGTTCTGTAGCATTCATAGTAAAAAAATCGGCGTTGCACTACGGTCCGTAGCCGTTTCGTAGTTGCTATTCTATAGCATTCATAGTCAATAAGAGGCGTTGCGCTACGATCCGTAGCCGTTTCGTAGCTACTGTTCTATAGCATTCATAGTAAAAAAGACGATGCGCTACGATCCGTAGCAGTTTCGTAGCTGCTGTTCTGTAGCATTAATAGTGAAAAAGAGGCGTTGCACTGCGGTCCGTAGCCGTTTCGTAGCTGCTGTTCTGTAGCATTCATGGTAAAAAGAGGCGTTCTATATCTGAGCTGACAAGTGTGCTACGACCTGTGCTACGATTTTTGAAAGTAGTGCTCAAAGCTCATTATTGACAGTCCAGTACAGCCAGTCGTACAAACAGTGTTGTTTGTTTCAATACAGTCACCAAAAATTGTTTACTGCCCGTCTATCTTGTTATTTAGGTCAGTTGTAAAGTTAATAAACTTATACTACCGAAGACTACCTTAGCAATAGTTGGATCAGGACCTTACTCTATGGCAATTAAATTGTATAACACAATCCCAAAACAAATAAGGGAAATCGACGAATACAATAACTTTGTAAAGACACTCAATAATTATTTAATTGACAAATGTTTTTATAAATTAAGCGAATTTTATTCTAATGTGTTGTAATAAATGAGTAGGTATATTTTAGTAATAAATAAGGAGGTAGACCTAAATGACTGTTACATTGCATAAAAAAAAATCAAATTGACTTATTGTAAAATTGTATTGTAAAATTTTAATGGATATATTATGTTATTATTATAATTAATTTATGCTGACCTATTATTATTATTGCAAAAAAAAATGATTTTATCTTGACATAGATATTAATTGTCAAAATTGTAAAATTGAAATATTTTTTAAGCTTTATCTATTGTTGTGCCCTGACAGGGTGCATGTGTTGATCCTAATTTACTTATAACATCTTGTAAACCACATGTGATGCAATAAAAATTTGAATTTGAATTTGAATTTAACTTCACTGTGATACCGTTGTGAAAAGTTCCTCTTACGAAACAATGGATTTGACATGGTATTCTTATTTATATAAAATAACTGTAATAAATCTATAAATGTGCTTGTAAAAATGTAATTAAATCGTATTCATTTTTATTGACGTGTTATAAGGTCTTTGAGATATTAATAGGTAGATATATTACTAGGTGGTAGACCCATATGTAGGGTCGTCTGGGTAGGTACCACCGTCTTTCTTATTTGTGGTGCGAAGCAGTTCGCTGTGTTTTGGATTGAAGGGAAAGGTAGCCAGTGGAATTACTGGGCATGGATGGGTCACAAGATTTTTTGTCATCTCGAAATATATAAAAAAATAATTAGTTAATTATGACCTGTCGAAGTTGGTTACGCTGTTTTTTTCTACCATCATATTATAAAAGATGGCGGTATAATAGGCGGTGGTAGGCTTATGAAGTTTTTTTACGCTATTTAGTAAGCAAACAAGCATGCGGTCCGCATGATCTTAAGCAGTCACCGTGGCTTATAGACCAGGGTTTCCCAAACTTATTTTTCTACATTTATTTTCGTTCGACTCGTTCACATCACACAGACAGCCAATCCACGTGGATCGCGTCACGACGCCCATGGGATAATGAACACACACACAGTTTGTGTTTGTTTTTGAAATATTTCTTATTTTGATGTATAGAATACATGGTTCTCGTTTGACTGTTCATGTCTTTTCCACCCTGTAAATAAATAAGACAAAATAAGACAGATACGGCTATACCGATATTTATAAACTTTATTTAGAAAACAGCATGCAAAGGGAATTAAGTTTTAATACTGCCTAAGGTCCCGAACGTGAAATGAGAATTTAATAAAACGAGAATAATAATGATAGTAGGTTCAAACCTAGCAGAAAGATTAAAACTAGATTTAGAACGTACAATAGAATCTCTGTTCGTTTAAATTATGTAGATATTCCAGTTTATCCCTTAGACTTCTGTTTGTCTGCGTTATTTACATTTATTACCCTGTGGCTAAGCTTAAATGGATGTAAATTTGGCTGTAGATAATGTAATTACCTCTACACAAAACGTGGTGTAGATAAATACCCATATACCTATATTACCTTTACGTATTTGAAACGAGAAATAATGGTATTTGCGAATAGAATATTGGAAATTTATTGCCATGTTGTCGTTTTTACTAAGTTATTAACCCATATATGCCCGTAACTATTTAGGTCGTGAAAATTTCTGATATTCACAAATGTTGCTCAAAATAGGAACAAATAAAGGACTGTCACTTAATTTTTTAATTTTAATTTTGGAAAAACGGGTTTTTAGACTGGGTCGCTAACGACCCACTGGGATAATAGGTGTCCTAAAATGAGTGACATAAAATTTACTAGTAAAATTGAAAGGATATCATATTACGAAATCAAGAATAGATAAAGTTATTAATTTATGAGTGGTATTGTTGAAAACACTTATCGTGGAGACTAACTGCTAAATTTTTGCACATTTTGTTGGTTTTATTCATACAAACAACACATCGAAGTCTTCTTTGCTTAGGTAGGTACATAGTGAAATATGTCCAATATTGTGTGTCCGAACAGCAGAAGTATTGATTGCCTGGTCATTTTTGATAGTCTTGGTCACCTTGAGTCGACCCGTATTTCAGAAGTGAAGCTGTAGTCAAGGGCAATTTTTTCCTGCGAAAATTGCCAAACAGCGCCAACGAACATAACTCGTTGGACAGCGGTGAGCCCATTGACTCCGCCAGAAGTGTTGCATTGTTGACTGCGACTTCAGAACAGAATAGGCATATACCACTATTTGCCCCTGACACTTATAGGATATACACCAACTTTGTGGTTCAGGCGATCAACTCCATCCAAATTATAGCGGTTGTATTAAACAGCTATCATATCGAGCTGCGGTAATGTGATTGTGGATTTTGAGGCAGCTAAATAACGCGTTGCTGGTTTCAAGGGTTTGATTGCGTATTTGCTGAATAGGAGAGCAACCCATAACACATAGTGGAAAAACCACACTTTTATCGTGTCAACGTACCGCTGCTATAACAGCTTTTTCTTCAAACATGTAATCAAAGAAGCCTAGTAAAGTAAGGTAGGGTATTATCCCAGTGGGTCGTTTGCGACCCAAAAATTTTTACGACGCTCTTATACAAGAAAAACAGCTTGGTAACTTATTGGATATACTTATTTATTATCGATTATTTATCTAACAAGCATGTTACAATAATTATGTTTTATGAATATACGTAAAAAAATTATTACATACATTTTTCGTAACTCCGGATACAGAAAATTTACTCCAAATAGTATTCAAAAACTGTAACAGCTCTCAAAATAAACTATAGCACTTAAATAACTCGTAAATCACTTTTAAACGTTTTTTATACTTTTCAAGTAATTGACTAAGTAAACTAAGTATCAATAATTAGGTTATTTAAAAATATCTACCTGTTTAAAGGTAGTAACGAATTTTGGGTCGCTAACGACCCAATGGGATAATATAGGTTAATACTCTTAGAGATTGTAATAAAAAAGCAGATTTATATTTCTCAGTTGTCAACTTCGATTTCCGGGGTTAAGCCGCTGCGCGCCTTTGTGCGAAAGACACAAGTAAAAGCACATTCTTTTTGCAACGCCTTTTATTGTAATGATTTTAACTACTGGTTTTTACATAAGAAATAATTGGTTTTTATGAAAGTTTCTTAGGAAATCGTATTTTTCTCAGTAACTTCAATTGCAAATTCATTTTTGGCTAAATAACCTCATCACCATTTAGCAAAAAAAAAAACGAATTGCAAATTCTCACTCATACTCGTATTTAAATCTAATAATTCAGTTAACCAATAAAAGACCCCTTTTTAATTTGGATTTATCTAAGTTCGTAATACAACATTTATTTTTTTCGTCTTATTTAAATTGGATTTACAATATTAGAAGAATGATAAAAGTTATTAGATTGACAGTGTGTAAAAAAGAGTCGGCGTTTTCATAAGCTAGGACCTAATAGATGTATTTTTGGATTTAAGAATTAATCCCCAAAGTGCACTCGATATTATACAGTTCTGCTAAAGTATCTATTACAAGAGTACCTTCAATGTTGACTATTGATATTAGCTTCTCGAACACGCATTTTCAGGCAAACGGATATTTTTCCCGGATAGAAGTATTCTTGAACTTCTGGGTTCAGGCTCGTTGCCAAATTTCATTGAATTTGGTTCATTTCTTAAGGCATGGAGGAACGCACATTCAAACACACATTTCTAGTAAGCTTATTAGACAGTTATTACTTTACATTGCAAAATAAATCGTATACTTACTAGAACATAAAGTAGAAGGGAATGTAACACAAAGTCTTTTGTTTGCAACCAGTCGTAACACGTGGTCAAAAAATGATAAGTAGTAATAAAAACAACTTAATCAAGGCTTATATAATAGGTACTTTAGGAGCAAATACTTCAACGTATTGAAATTTAAAGATGGAAGAACATTCACCAAAGATGACCCTCGCTCGTGCCGCGTCATAACGACCGTAGCGACCTCTCTTTTCTGGGATAGTATAGAGGTGGTCATGATATCTCGATCATGAAGCTACAATTACTCTATATATTTAGAACAAATAAATGGGTAACAATCACTATAAAACTAGTAAAAAATATTTTTGGTTCCATCAAGATATTGCCCGGGCTCACAAGTCCGCCGTTGCTGTGGCTGCAATTGGATATGCTGGCTTCCTAATACTTGAGCATCCTCCATATTCACCCAACCTTGCCCCTAGTCATTTCTATCTGTTTCCAAGGTTGAAGAAGTCTTTGAAAGGACAAAGATTCGAAACGATAGCAGCACGATAAGTGCACAGGAGTTATTCAAGAAAGTAGTTTTAAAGTACAAAAAAGATATTCCAAGTTAAAAGTCGACTGTATCAAAAAATAAAATAACATTTAATACAAGTAACTGGTAAAATACTCATTCTCACTTTTTATTGAATGCCCCTTATAATACCGCGTAATATAGTGTTACTAGTTTTTTCATTTCATGTTTTCATTTAATTTCATTTCAATCTAAACCATTCTCGGATCCGCTTCAACCGCTTAGGGGGAGCTTAGTGACAAATACACACACAGAACAAGTTTATATATAAAGACTTGGACTGGTGTTTTCCGTAAAGGGGAGGTATCATAATAATAATAATAAAAAATTTCTACGCTCACGCCAATTATCTAGCGAATTAAGTATCATTAAGAACTTGTGCTATGGATACTAGATAACGGACAAACATACATAATAATCTAGATATTTCATAAATAAACTTTAATAAATATATAAACAACCATGACGCGTGAACTAATATTCATGTTCATCACACTAACGTTTGCCACTACCATGACTCGAACCCGGACCGCCCGATGTGTAGGCAGCGTTACTGACCACTCCATCACGATGGCGTCAATATTGCCCCAGTTTAGGCACTCCAAATTCGAGAGGCTAATCCGCTGTGCGTCCTCTCTTCAAAAGTGTTTGTTCTTATTTTTGACCTTTTTTTAGCTGACTAAGCGAAGCCAAAAGGAAGGATTATGATTTTAGTAATCTATGTTTGTTTTTTCTTTACGGTGAAGAAAACATCGTGAGGAAACCTGTAGGCCTATTCCCTAACTTTTTTTGACAGTTGAAAGTGATGATCACCAAGCGAATTACACATCCATTACTGCTTTACGCGACAAGTGCCGTAATAGCGTGTCGTGAAAAACAGCAATGGATGTGTAATTCACTCGGTGATCATCACTTTCAACTGTCAAATAAAGTTAGGGAATAGGCCTACTGCACACACCCAGGAAGAAATTCTTAGGTTGTGTGAAGTCGACCAACCCGCACTTGGCCAGCGTGGTTCACTAATCGCCCCTAATGTGGGGTAGGCTCGAGCCCCTCGGTGGGGACATTAAAATACGTATGTTTCTCCGTAACGCCTAAACTATTCATCTGATATTAATGAATAAGGTGTCAATCGAATCTTTATTATAATCCGGCTAACTTACGTCACATTTTAATCTACTTTAACAATAGGAGGAGTTGATTTTTCCTTGTAAACCCTGATTTTGAATAGTTTCATTACTTTCTTTTTTTCAGTAGCCAGGTTACAGTGTTTTACACTTTTTGCTGGTACAAATTATTGAATTGAATGGTATAATAAATGAAACTTTTTGATACCTATTTACCTTTTATTACTGTTCAATATTGTAAGCTATTATACGACGTGTTAAAAAGTATTTTTCCAGAGTTTGTTTTGTCGAAATATGTGTCCGATACGCTTCCGGCCACTGTAGCTATGAATTCACAACAAACTAATAAAACCTAGAATGGTATTAGGCAATGAAGGGTGAAATACAGCGATCTCCTAGCAGAATTATATATTATTTAACATACGTATATTTTCTTCGACAGTATCTAAGTACTGTGGAGGATAGGTATAAAATAATACTGTAACATAACAGAATTATAATTTATTTCTTTTTCTTTCACTTTATTCTCGTTTCTGTGTATATTCGTATTAAGCGACAGGCTGTCAAACTTTCACTATTATGAGTCATCCCATGTTCCTTATAAATAAAAATAAAAATAAAAATCATTTATTTTCAGACCAAAGATCCATAGATTGTTAGTAACAATATGACTTATAGACTATGTTAGTATGACACACATGGGATTTTTTTTTATGCTAGAGGTGACTGTATCTGTAACTAAATGTTATTTAAGGTTATGCTTTTTCCTTTTTGGGATCATGAGCTTTGAGTACCTAAGTATTTGTTTATAATATAAAGGGTGGCAATCGCAGGTGTAACTGTTCAGGTGAACTGTTCAGGTAAACATGAGCGTGTATGCCACACAACTGCGCAGGTTTCCATACCATACACGCTCATATTTACCTGAACAGTTCACCTGAACAGTTAAACCTGTCAGGTAAACATGAGCGTGGATGGGTCCCCTTAAGGGGTCGCTAAAGCTATAGGCTTTTTAAGAAGCAACACCAGTTTAAAGTATTTCTTCAGGACGAACGTTTGAAATTCAATCTCAATGACAAAATGAAAAAAAGTTTATTTATTTAAATGGACTTTGCTAATCGTCGAAAACCCTTCGTCCTCTTTTGACGAAATAAATATTTTTTATGTAACAATTATTAAAGTTAACTTCCACAGCTTACAATTTGCTAATGACTTAAAAATATCAAGAAATTTCCAACGCCTAGTTTACTGTCCTACTTAACTTAAGTTTACATTATGGATACTTTAACTGGGACGTAATCTTAGAATCGGTAAGAATAGAAATACTCTAAACTCAATATTGTACCTACTTAATTACCCATTAAATATACTAGGGTGCACCTGTTCTGTCACGTTGTTTGTCCGCGATGGACTCCTAAACTACCGAACCGATTTTAATAAAATTTGTACACCGTGTACAGTTTGAGCCAACTTGAAAGATAGGGCAGTTTTTATCTTGATAAGTAGTCGTCATTTTTTTAAACTGCAATTTGAATGTTAGGACAGAAGTATGAAATTACCACAGCAACGCGTACCTGGGAGCTAGTTCACAATAAAAAGTTTCTCTTTAATACTAGAAAAAATACACTGAAACAAATCGACTGCTTCAGGCGGGAATCGAACCCAGCATATTCCGCAATCCGAGCGACTGCGTTAACCACTACGCCACCGAGGCACTGCTTTCGCTGTCGAAATTTGTCAGTGCTGGGTGCTTGAAATTTGCACTTCTAAGATCCGAACGAAATATTTTTGCAAATATTTGACACCTAGTTAAGATGAAACTACCTTACATTATGTAATATTTTTTGCGTTTGTTCGTAGTATTGTGCGTAGGGTTGCAGCCGTCTGGATTGCGGAAGATGCTGGGTTCGATTCCCGCCTGAGGCAGTTCGATTTTTTTTAGTGTATTTTTTCTAGTATTAAAAATATTTACGCGTTTTTAAACACAAAAATTATTCCTTAAGTTTCTCTTTGTAAAGTCGTGATAATTGTTAATTCTACTTTTATATTAGTAGGTCACACAATACAAGGAAAATGCCTGAACAGGGCTTGTTTCTAATCGGCTTTGGCTACCTCCGGGAGGTGACGAGAACACGGCGCTCCACTCTCTGCTATTTACAACTCCGCCGAGAATAGCCTAAGGTGAAATATTGACGGTATATTTGTGAGGACGATCACGGTCCAAATGGAACTTGTCTTATAGATGTGATACAGCGCTGATATCTCAAGATCTTAGTTTACAAAGATTCGTGTCCCGTTTTACTTAATTGACACTTAAATAACAAGTACAAGTTGGAAATGAAAGTCATTAGTTGTGTACAGCTGTCAGATCATATAACTTTACTTAAATGATCTGAGGTAAAGCTATTTAGTGCTGTCAGTAAATTTCTACTAAATCTACTAATCACACACGCCTTTGATTTTAATTTCTAAATAATTTAAGTAGGCATTCATATCTGTGGATGAATTACAATTTATAATCATAAAATTAACATATTTAAAAGTGGCCAGCATTTTTAAAAATGTTCTTTTCAAATAAAATTACATTTCAGCTCCTTTTTACTGTTATTTTTTATAAGTAAGAAGTTTGAAACAAGAATAGTCAATTCATTCTTCATTTTTATTGTTAAGCTTTCTAGAATATGTAATTTTATTTCACAGAAATTTTCAATATTATCGATAGGTACTTTTTTATATTGGGCAGGTAAATGAAATGTTTTATTCAAATTTCAGGACAAGATATCTATTTTTTGTTTATCGTATGGTTTTTTACTTGGACATTATTTTTTTAAATATATCATGATTATAGAAATTTACCAGCAATTTACGTGTAATCTTAAAATAAATTAAACGCTAAATCTCTTGTATCTTCTTCAAAGCTTGTACAGAAGCACAGAACCATTCAATAAAACTCCAACACAAACTGTTCAACTAGTGTTAAAATATATTTACGTTCCCTAACACTTACACCATTTAAAAAGAAAACAGAAGAAAATAACAAATTAAACTAAACGTTAACTTTGGCAAACAGTGCACGTTGTAACTCACCAAGGTTTAAGTGCACAATCCGGTGCTCAATGTTAGATCTATTCGAGAACAAAAGCTGTTTAAACCTGGAACTTCCAAATCAGCTTGTGTCCTGAAATGCACTGTTTTGTACGGAAATGTATTCTGTATTAAAATAAATTGGCATGTTCAATGGAGTGGCAAGTCAAAAATCTTATTTAGAAAACCTTTTGTCTTTTGTACCTTCGGATTTTCTGAACTGCTCTACTGAAGATTCGTTCTTATCGTAGTGTCACGTTGGTAGTTCTTCATATGCATCGCTTCGAAATAGACTTGAGCCGAGTGGTTACTACAACACTAGTCGCTTTTGTCGATCGTTTTCATTCGGTCATCGACGGATCCTACAGTCCTAGGTAACTCCGATACCTTGCAGCGTCTGGTTTTTGTAGGATCCGTTTTAGTAGAAACAGTATTTCAATTGCTCGGACCACTGTTAAGTTTAGTCTGTCCTGATCGGCTTTTGTTTGTTGGTTCATTGATTTGGGGTTGATGATCCTTTGATGTAGGCTGGAAACCCTGATTAATATTTTGAAGCACTGCAGATGTGACTTTTTTGTGTGACCAAATGTTACCTGAACCTTTACCTTTTGGGGTTATGAGCGTAAACATTCCCAAAAGCATTCTGTTACGCAGGTTTCAATGTCGGGTAAAATAATTCACAGTGTAGACGGTAGATGGGTTCGTTGCTGGTTTGCACGTTCGTCGAATTTTAATTGTAATTTTACTAGTAACTTAGTACTATACTATTGAGATAATGTGTGAACTCATTAGTATCTAGACAAACCTTACACAGGCTTTGACAAACTACTAATAATTCACTGTAAAAAAAATGTAAATAAATACTATAAAACATAGCTCCCGATCACCACTTTTTACACAGTTCGACAGTTATCGGCTACGATTAAATTATGAACAAGTAGCCAGGTCAGCCTCGTGAGACTATAAATTCATAATAAATCATAATAATAGTGATCACAGCATTACTATGTTATAAAGTTTAATGATAACATATCCTCCCTTATAGTTGAGGGTTCAGGGTGTTTCGGGTCACCCTTATTATCACAATTACCATTAGATGAGATGAAGTGCCGAACATAAAAATATAAAAGTTCGATTGTAATTATCTTTCGCATCTAAAGTACCAAAGTGGTTTACGGAATAAAAATAGATGAACTGGAAGTCGAGATCTCGAATCTTGGGCTCAACTAAACCGCCGTTTTGTCGCCAATGAATCCCTTGGCACGGCTTTCTACCGACTCCAAAACAACCGCTGGTGTTTTTCTTTGAGTGTCAAACCTTTTGCTTTATTTCTTTTCTTAACGCAGAGAGATATGGTTTTTAATTTGCTGCAGTAAAGTCGTAGTTGCCTTTCAATTAATAATAAAGCGATGCTTAACAATAAATATTTAGAATGTTATTTAATCAAAATTACAATATTGTCTAAAAATAATATAGCTATCGGGGGGGCAAGGTAGTATCGCCAAGACGAAGACGAGCCAAGCGAAGCGCAAGGGCACTATACCTACCTTCTATATTGTTGATCTGGTATAATTCAAACCCAAGTTATAAGGGTTTGGATTATACTAGATAAACAAAATTACCGCGATTTGAACTCAAAAGTGGACTTCTTAAACTTATAAAGCTTCATTGCATAGCTTTTATACTTTAGATTTTAATGTCATCTAAAAAAAACCCGATTTCGTCACTGACTGACTCACTGATCATCAAAATTCTTAGGGTACTTCCTGAAGTATTAGAAAGCTGAAATTTGGTATGTAAGCTACGAGTAGTACTAGTTCACAAACAATAAAAAACTCGGCGCTTTTACCCCCCAAACCCTTAAAGTAGAAGACGGAAATTTGAATGAGATTTCCGAAAATTTAAATGCTAGATATCTGAAAATTGATATAGGGAGTCCTTCACTTATTATACACTTCTTCACTTATTATAAATAATAAAATACATATTTCAACATAAAAAAAAATATTTTGTCCTAAACAACTTACAAAAAGAAGTGAAAATTTAGGATTTTTTTAAAAGTCGTAGCAAACTTATCAGCTCGAAAAGGGAACGCCTCTTTTTTATAGGCCCTCTGTTTATTTTAACATCTTTGTAAGCATGTGTTGCCAGAAAAAAATAACTATTATTATATTTTACTATAAACGCTACGGAAAGGCCGGCCGCTAAGAAACGACTACGAACCGTAGCGCATTGCCTCATTTATGAAAAAGTACTTACTATGAATTAAAAAGAAAAACCGACTGCTGACATGATTTACCAGTGTAACTTCTCTCCTCTTCTCTCCTGGTTGTCTGTTTGTTGGTTCACTGAAAGTTTCGTTACTTATTGCGATTAATGTCCTTTTATGTAGGCGACAGGCTGGCAACCTGACACTAATTTGAGTCACTGCCTGACCCATAATGGCAAATGTGGCTCTATGTATAACTAAATGTTACTTAAGTTTCTGCCCAACCCCTTTCGAATTATGAGCGTGGTAGTATGTATTTTCTTACATTACCAACAACAATCAGGCCCCGAGTAAATACATCTTTAGGTGAGATAGGGTACAGCGGAGTAGCCGCTCAAATTTGGAGCCACCCGAACTAGGGTAGTACCTTTTTTTTCTGTCGGGGAGGTCTAATGCATTTACGCATCGTCCCTGCGGGGTGGTGAGAACCGCAGGGAATATGTGGGACTCGAGGTAAAGGCGTTCCCTCCATACCCACTAAACATCCTCCCCGACTGACCTCCAGTGCGCTATTGCGGGACGGCTCGGGATCTGCGCATGTGAGCACAACTACAACGAGACCGTCCCAACGCTACCCGTCTAGGCACTCCTTGTGCACCAATTGGTGGCTAGCAGCCCACAGGGGTTACCGACTAACGCCTGCCCCTGTGGGCCGCTGGCCGACGCCGGCCTTATAGGCCGCCTCCTCACCGACGGCTGCTCGACCACGGACACCGGGAGCAGCCATCGGACCGCACCCGGGGGACTTCGGGCGCGGTCGTGGCCCTGAAAAGGGCCGTCTGGAACTAGCCGTGGTGGAAAAACAAAAGAACTAGGGTAGTACCTGCACCTTATAGAAGACCACAGTCAAATCACACTACGTTTTTGTCGTGTTGTGTTTCTGAGGATCTAGGTATAAGGTTGCCAGAGCTCCACGAGGTAGGAAGTAGAGGGTTGCCAGCGAGTATCACGTCAGTATTGCGAGTATCTATAGGCTACGGTGACGGCTTATCACCAGGCAGGCCGTATGCTTGTCTGCCATAAAAAACGAGCCACCAACCACAGCCACCCGTGGCTGTCGTGCACCACGTCCTTTGATGCAGCGCAAACGAAGGTGGTCAGTGGTTGCCACGAGTGGTTGGTGACCTCTACAATATTTGTAAGTCTCCTGCTGTCTTTTTACTCACCCCGCCGCTTTCCTTTTTTCTCCCCTACGGGGAGGAGCGAAAGACAAAGCAGCGAAAAAAGTCAAAAGAACCTTCTGGACAAACGAAGGAAGGAGAGGAGTCAAGCCTATATGGATACCCTAGGCCCTAGTGTAATGTCGGACTCCTACCGATTAAACACCCCCTATTGCCTATTGCTAAAGTGGCTGTAAGGCAGCCGCCCCCTCAGGAGAGGAGGAGGTGCACCTCCTGCTGTCTGAGTATCAGCGTTTTTAAGTAGCGAAATTCCGTCACCATTGACGTGTGGTGGACACAGCGTGGTCGCCATTCAGTACATATGAGCCGCGATTCCATAAAAAAAACATATTAAAAATCATGTATATAGCTTGTCGCCAGTCACCGGTGGCTTGGTCGGTGGCCGGTATGCGCGGGGCCTAAGAATGAAATCTATCAAACATTGTTAGTTATTTACAAATTAAATGCTTTTTCTTGTACAAATAAGTCGAGCTGCTTATCTCATTAAAAAGTTACGCAGAAGTCATCAAATTTCCATTTTCCCGTTAGAGTTTCATTATAAATTAGGGATTTTTTAAATTGTAGTGTTCCGTAAATATTGTATGAATAATGACCCAAAAATGAAACTCCGAAAATAACTATTTGCGTATAAATGATTTCAACCTAGTGTCTAAGCAGGCAAACTAAGATATCCTGTGCACTAGCGAGGAGTTGACTAAGCTTATTCTTTACGTACATTTTTCGAAAAAATCAATAACAACGTACAACGATCCATCCATCCAACTTATTAAAATTCAATGAGCAGATTCATGTAGCGTGTAATGTTTGTTGTATTTCTTTATATTGATGTAACTGTTAGCGTTTCAAAATGAGTTGATTTTTATTATATTATACCCTTTATTGCACTTGAAAAATATTATGACAATTTATACATTAATACATAGTTTGCAAGGGCGGACTTATCCCTAAAAGAGATCTCTTCCACTCAACCCATGGATGTTAGAGAATAATTCGTATGCAGGCGATACAAAATGCAAGAGTAAAGAATAATAACTAAGATTAATTAAAATAACAATTTACAAACTAATAAACAAAATTCATAAATTAATACATATCTTAGATAAATACATACATATTTTAGATAATATAAAATAATAATATACATATACAAAACTAAATATATAATATATACAATATTATGTATGAATAACTGATAGATTACACTTGTGATGATGATGACTATCACGAGATTTGTGACAAAAGATGCTTCTTTAGTCTACTTTTGAAAGAAGTTATGGAAGGACTTTCTTGGATTATATTTGGAAGGTTGTTCCATAGATGCGCGGCGCGAAAAGAAAACGAGTGGAGGAGAAAGTTTGTGTTGCCATTAGGCAGCTCCAGCATTTTAATAACATACGGGCGTCTTGAACGACTGGGAGGTTGACACAACTGGAAACGGGAGCGGAGGTAGGAAGGGGCTTTAGGATCGTTCAGGATTTTATAAAGAGTTGAAAGGATGTGCACATTACGGCGGTCTCGAATCGGAAGCCATTCCAGCTCAGCGCGAAAAACTGACACATGATCATATTTTCGCAGGCCATAAACGAACCGAATTGCCAGATTCTGAAGACGCTCGAGCTTGTTTAGTAAATCTTCAGTCACATCCAAATAGCAAATATCAGCGTAGTCGAGAATGGGAAGAAGAAGAGATTGCGCAAGCATAATTTTGGTTTTAAAGGGGAGAAAATATTTAAAATTATGTTACCTATAAGAAAAAAAAGGTTGAAACGTTATCGCCTTTTAAGCATTAAATACAGAAATTATAACACATAACAAAATTAAAGAATTTTATAATATCAGCGATCTTCAAAAACCAGAAGACACATTTTTAAGCGAGACATTTTATTAAATCTTATATACACGAATATACCAGTTAATAAAATCAATCATAAATACACACCATAATAATTATTATAATAAGCTTTATATTTGGCTAATAAAGTTCTCCCAACATAAAAAGAGCTTGCCTTTTTTTTAATAATTTTTCTTCTGGCCTTACTTAGTCTTGTGGCTTTTCCCACATTTCTTCCTCATAGGAAGGGATGCCGTGAAAGTTGTTCCGCGCCTCGAAGATGTTTTTTTATTGCACTGAAGTACAGTAACATTATTCCGTATGTCCGTGCCAAGATCGCGGTCCAAATAGATACTGACAAATTGTAAATGTTACAAAATAAATTTAAAGTCATTAAAAGAGTGCTGTTAAACTATTCGAAGATTATTCAAACTAGCAAATCAAATAGACTTCTTTTAGATTTGCGCCAGCACTACACTTAAATAAAACTACTTTCACGGATTTAACTCGCGTATTTTTGGGTATCACACGTTGCAAAGTGTTACGAAGACGCGAGTTAAATCCGTAAAAGTAATTTTCGTCATCATCATCAGCCTTTTTAATTTGACCCACTGCTGGGACACAAGGCCTTTTCTTGTTAACAAAGGAGGTTTAGGCAGTAGTCCACCATGCTTGCCCAATGCGGATTGGTGGACGGAGTATAAAGTGATCAATACCCCTTTGCTGATCCATTAGTCGCCTTCTACAACACCCATTGGAGGATTTGGGGTGATGCTATTCTACTGTGCCGGCAACACAGTGGCTAAAAAAAGTATATTTATTTCATAACAAATAAATTTTACATTATATTAGATTTGTGTTACTTTGAACATGATTGAAATGCACGTGATACATACGCGGGTCTTTCACATTCTACGTTTTCGATATATTGTACCTAGGCAAGTTTTACTCCCGTTTTTTTTTATAAGACGGAATTCATTATAATCATACTTTTTACTGTTAGATATTATACAAAACAGTGTTAGGAATAATTCAAACATATCCAAGGACAAAAGTGTATTTTAAAACAGAGTAGGTCTAATTTTCACTGCCTTTGGTGTGAAAAAATTTAACACGCCAATTCAACTTACAATGCTGTGATTTATTACACCAATTTGATCATTACTTGCATGCAAATCTTGGAAGCGAGAAGCAAATAAAATTGGCGTCGTCCATTTCAAAGGTTTTCTAATATCAGGAGAAAGGTGTTCGTAATAATATGGATTCTAGCATTTTGTAGTTCCAAGTTTGCATTTATAAATATAAACAAACACTCGAAAAATTACAGGTAATTGGTGAAATGGAACGATATTAAATTCAGTGTTGGAAAATGTTGTTCTTCATATGGTTTTCCAATCCTTTTATTCGCCCATCACTAGAGTAAACACCACATGTCGGCGAATGTTCAGAAAGTTGTCCATTGTCTTACCAGACCGCATTTGTTACCAGTTAGTGCAAAATCTGTACATTTAGAGCAAAATGTGTAGTTGGCATCGATCCATGTGTACGAATGTAAAACTTGGGGAGACATGAGTTTTGTAACTTTTTTATAATTAGTACAAGCCGCATACATGCTTTTGTACTGTGTGCTATGAGAAAATATAATTTCAGTTATATGGGAGACAATAGCTTTGCCAATTCATTTATTTTTATGGTTGATAATCAATATTAAAATGATAATTATTTTTTCATCTAATATTTTAACATGTATAATTATGTCCGAAACGTTGGTTGGTCCGAAACGTTTGACGATTACTTAGCAAAATCCATTTTTGATTCTGGTTTGATGATTTATTTTTTAGTATTGAAGCCATACTAATACTATTAACAAGAAAATATAGAGGTCCTTTTTCGTTTTGTAGTAATAGTATGGAAGATTTTTTTCGCCTGACCCATTAAAATGAAATTTAGCATGGAAATATGTAAAAAGGGCATAAGCCTACCTTTTGGCAAGGATACAGCCACGTGCGGTTACTAGTTATTTATATTATTGAAATGCGTTCTAGTGTAAATTTCTATGGGTTACCGGTTATCGTCTATAGATGAGGATATTCTCCCATTTTGGTATAAAAAAGTATAGTTTTCGACTTCTACCGCTTCTACGTTCCAAAATTATTTTTCATGGTTCACGCCTATATTATTTATATTTAAGCTTTTCATTTTCTACACCTGAATATCTCAAGAAGAACATATTTTTATTTGTTAAGAATATTTTATGTCGGATGTAATATCTGTTCAAAGAACGGACGGCGAGATTCCATTATACATTTCTCAATATCGGTCCAGAAGCCTCACACGCACACCCGTTATGCATGGCTACATCCACAGTTACATATTTAATGCAATGTCTATTTTGGTTCGATACGATATAGCTCAATATTGCATGACGATGACGCTCCCCAGAACCTCTGACCCGAAAGGGTGGTCCGACGCTAAAATCTCATTCAAAATGTACATGCGTCAATCTGTCATTTTCTAATGTTTGTATTAGCTCTCTTAAGTGCATGCGGTATTCGTGAGATAAAAATTTAATAAATTTTAATTTCAACTGTGATCAAATTACGTTTATCTTTTGTTCGCCATACTTTCTTCTGGTAGAATTCTGCCACCTTACAGGAGAGAAGTTATGTAATGAAAAAGAATCAAATTATAGAATTGAAGAGTATATACTCTTCTATTCCATAATTTGATTTTTTTTTATTAAATGTACACCAGAAATAATTAGTACAGATTATATACATTATTTAATATTTAAAAACTGTAGCAAAAGGCATCTTATTACATTTTGGAAGCGATAGCAAAACTAAATATAATCTTAAATCTAATATGGGAATTGAAGCCGTGACCTTTCGCTATCCGGGTGACTGATTTTTCAACTGAGCTATAATTTAGATAACCCGACGAATTTGTACTGATCTAACATTTTGTATAACGTCACAGGCTGATTTCGACGGCTTTATTAATTAAAAAAGAAAGCTTGAAAAAAGTACCATACCATATAAAATTAATATCTGATTCGCTTTTAGGCCTAAATATAAACTGTATTTAATATTTCAAATTCGTAATCGCTTGGTGTTACAAGCGTATATAGGCTACGTCAGTGAGACCATAATTATGCCTCAGTGCAATAGTTTTGTGCTTCAAATATTTGATAACGAATAAAAAATTTAATTTCAGTCTCGTATCAGAAGACCTAAGAAGGCGTAAAAGGAATGTTCATGAAAAATGTTACTTCTGAATCATGCTGAATGAAGATAAAATCATTGTGTAAAAATTGTATAAACTATAATTAGGTATCCAAGTCAAATTGATTTCAAAAAGAACTCTCATATTTTGAATTTTAATTAATATTCCTATAAAAGGAGGTTGTGTTGGGCATAATTTATTGCAAAATGTATTTATTTGAGCTGTAATGGATCGTTGTATACTAGGCTCATATAACCGGGTGGAGGTGTGAGGGCGGCTATCCAGCGGCCCTGATCTTACACGCGCCGCGTACATACCGCCGCACAGCTGCCGGCTATAGTTACATTGCACCGGTGAAGGCTGCAGTCTGCACTCGCTTACATCGCGTTGCGCTCTCACCCCGGGTGTACGCGGCAGAGCTTTGAGGCCTTACGTAATTTGCGGTGAATTGGATCGACGCGCGCTCTTAACTTCGGTTTGCAGTCGTAAAACAAATTAAGGTCCGCATTTCAACCTTTTCAGTGAGTACAGTACGCGCTTTTAAGAATCTAGACGAATATTATTTAAACGTAGAGTAATTAGTATTATGTAGTTTAATCATTCCCTACTGTATGCTACTGTTAGACAAAACATGTACATTCGCGTATCGCATATTCATTTGCATATGTAAGGTTCATATTCTCATACATGAAGCCCGTAGACGTGTACAATATTTCCTTAATTCTATCATAGAAGTTGAAAGTTCACTCAACCGGAACCAAAATTAAGTTACAAAAGGAAATGTTTAAAAGCAAAGTTTACAACTTTTTAATAAATAACAACGTAGAGTTCCAATTTGTTGTGTAAGTTTAACGGAACATTTATCCAATATTTCCGAAGCAAATTGATATAAATGCCGCGTGAGGTGGGGCGAGGGAATTCACTTCAAGTTTGAGAAGTTACACTCAACTTTGCTCCGTAGGCACACTTCGGTTTTGTGGAAGATTCGAGAGGGATTTTAACACCTACAATCGATTTGCTTCTGCTCGGCAATTAATATTAACACTCATGTTGTGAAACGTATCCATTTCAATGACAGCTTTTAAGTTTACTGTTTACTGATATATCAGTACAATGTTCGTGTAAAGTCAACAGCATCATGCGTACGAAATTGATCTTTATCTCTTGGCTTTGTGCCACCAATACGGACAGTTTTCAGTTTATATTTTGCATATTGGTAACTTTTATGCAGCATATAGCTAGGCGTAAGTGTAGGAAAGGGCGACAGTACCTATTTCCACGTAACACAGTTACATAACATGATCTATTACTAGGGACATTACTTATGTAAATAAATTTTCCTATGGCCTTGTATGATGAATAGAAGCGGCTATCGGATATAGAAGGCTGTTTATCCAATATAAAAACGTCTTAAAAAACAAAATATTTAATAAAATAAATACCTTTGTTTCATGTATTATAGCAATTTTTGTCTACAGATATCGATATTTAGTTATTATTGAATTTTATAATGTTAGAACTACAACATACGTTATCCTTTTGGCAAAAAATGTCTTTCCACTACTGCGATATAAATTTTATCGCTAAGACAAAATTTTAAAAGACGCGCCTTCCATTCTCTTCATGCAAAAGGTTAAGAACGAATCCATCATAAAGTATATTAATATATTCTAGTTCGTACGTTAAAAATAGTTTTATTGCAGGAGAGCGACCATAAATCGCAACTTTGGTCTTGGATCTTCCATTCTGTCGCTATTATTCATTACTCATGCTAGTTGTTTCTCGTTTTACATATCTTGTTTATAAAGAATGCTTATTTCCGTCTCAATATAGAGCTGAACAACATATTACCGCACTTCGTCTGATAAAAGTAGTTGTCTTGTGTTTAACAGAAAACTTTGAAAATAATGTTGTTTTGAATTGATGAGGCTAATATATATTAGAAACACCTACCGCCTCGTTACTTGCGTTCTGAAATGAAGCCAAAACTGCGGGGTAGCTCACGGGCATCTCAATTTGCCGGTTCATAACCGCACCGCATTCTTGCGGAGCTCGCGGGTGCTGCTAAGTCTCATCACGTCCGAAGTAGCAGTCTGCCGCGGAACTTGTATAGGTAAGTAAGCCGTGCCCAATTGTTTCAATTTTGCACCACATACTTCCAAGTACTGAACCGAAAACTTCTCACGTTATAGACAATCTTCAGCTAGTTCCATGTCCGAGGAATTCCGAGTTAAATGCACTGATGATACTGATATGGGAACAATTTCGGCGCTATTAGTGAAATGGTAATTTGGTCGTTGACTGCACTTAATTGACATAACGATTTTGTTAATAAGATCAATATGTAATACTTGATTACTTTACTTACACTTAGGTCCATTATAAACTTCACTCAAATCATTAGCTATCTCAAGGCAGCGCGACTTGGTCTATACGAGATGTTTTCCTTACATACGGAAACAGTAACAGTGTTGCTCTGTCTATTTTCAAGAAGCCGCGCACACTTTATGTGAAGTTTACAGCGCTCACCCACGTCAGACTTTTTGTTGGACCGACAATTGGGCCGAGTTTTTCATTACTTGAAATTTTCATTACATTTTCTTAATGATGTTACTGTAGTAAGATACTATCCTATAACATTGAATTAGAAGGTAAAAAAATGAGGACTACTTATCAAGATAAAAACTATATTATCTATCATTTTAGAACAAAACACACAATTAAAAAAATGTTAAAACCGGATTTCGGAGTTCATCCCGGACAAACATCGTAAAACGGAAATTACATGTGATAGATGTGCGTATTGCAATCAATACATTTTTCCCCTACAAAAAATCGGTCACTTATTATCGGAAGCAGGCGGGCAGCGTTCTACTGTTACGGGCCGTATACACTCAGTGTTGGCGACTGGCTGAAGAACACCGGCCTCTTTTCATATTTATATTCCCCTAAGGGCTGATTTTTCAACCATGAGATAAAAGTTAACAGACAGTTAAATTATTACCCAAACTGAAGCAAATGTCACTTGAAATCAAATACAAGACACGAAATGACAACTGGCAATGTAATTTTAATTTGTCCGTATGGTACTCAATACTCAATATACGATATTGTCGGTGGCCTAGTGCGTAAGAACGTCGTCTCCCACCCTGGAGACACTGGTTCGATCCCCGCCACGTACCAATGTGTTTTCAAATTTTGAATTAATATGTACGTTTAATCGACGCTTTTACGGTGAAGGAAAACATCGTGAAGAAACCTGCACACACCTATGAAGAAATTCTTAGGTTGTGTGTGAAGTTGATCAACCCGCACTTGGCCCGCGTGGTTGACTAAGGCCTAATCGCCCCTAATGTGGGATAGGCTCGAGCCCCTCGTTGGGTACATTATATGAGCTGACGATGATGATGAGTACGATATCAAAAAATATCTAAGGATTGTAAATCAGCCCTAAATGATGTATTAATGTCTATTGCTTTTTGATACTATGCATTCGTCAGAGCTTTTGCAACCATCTCCTAAAGTAAACTTGTTAATCCCGAGGTCGTGCTTCCGTCCTCACACCCTGCCCACCTAGCATGACCACCGAAACACGATATGATAATAAATGATATAGCCATTTATCGCGTTGAACTGTCAAAAATAATTGGATATAACTGTCAACTTGAAATTATATCGAAACTGCGAACATGTATAAGCCTTATACATGTTCGCAGTTTTGATAAATTTTCAAGATTGCGGTTATATCCAATAATTTTTGAAATTTCAACGCGATAAATGGCTATATCATATCATATCGTGTTTCGGTGGTCATGCTAGGCGGACAGAACCTCACTCGCTATCACTCAGATAGTAAATAATAATAACATACAATTATTTTCTGAATAAAGAACACGCAAATAATCTATTTATAGCTTCATCTAAAAATTTGAGCAGAGCCATAGGTAACAGTTTGTTATACATAAAGTCACATCTGTCAGTATGGGCATGCAGTACGTGCCTCCAAATAGTGACAGGTTGCCAGCTTGTCGCCTGGTTTTTTTTAATAATGATGATGATAAAGACACTCAATAGTGTTTTCTTAAGTCCTTCGGTATGAAGTTTAAGGTATTTTAAGATGTTATTATGTTCTTAATTGCAGTGGTGAGACTTGAAGTTTGTAAGATGAACCTCTCTAGAGAATTTCTCTTTGTCAGCGAAGGAGTTTCTATAAACAAGAGTTTATAGGGCGTTTAAACTGAAAGGGTCTATCATTTTATTACCTACCGCAAATATTTACCACCTATTTGATATTACGGCTCTTAACCAATCATATATTTTAAGTAAGAGGGCTGGCAGTGAGACCTATATAGGCAGGAAAATAGAATAGGGGTTTATCACGAATATTCTTTTTTTTTACAATTTTCTGAGGCTAGATAGATAAGTTATGCATGCCACCTTATACTTCTGTAAATACTTAAATAATTGTTTTAAGAAATTAGTCGTAAAATAAATACTTCATCATCATCATATCATCATAACAGCCTTTATAATTCGACCTACTGCTGGAGCACAAGGCCTCTCCTTGTCATCGAAGGAGGTTAGGCAGTAGTCCACCACGCTTGCCCAATGCGGATAGGTGGACGGAGTATAAGGTGATCAATACCCTTGGCTGGTCCATTAGTCGCCTTCTACGATACCCATTGAAGGATATGAGGTGTTCTATTTTCCTCTGCCATCATCACATGACTTTCCAAATAAACTACTTAATGAATAAAATTAGAGGTAGTGGTAAATCTAGACAGATTTATCTTTTGGTATGCCATACATTGTATTCTTATAGGTATATTTATTAACCAGAGGATCATAAATGTATGCTTAGCACCTAAATTGAAAGGAATCTATCTAATATTAACACAAAATGGTGGTGGGTATCAAGAGTTAAATTATCATTAATGTGATTAATTGAATTATATAGAAAAGCTTTTGCAACATAAATTATTATTATAAATGAACCAAATGAGTGGGAGTAATAACTGACCAAAATTTACGCATGTAAAACTGTAATTTTAATTATATTGTTATTGTCTATTGACCTGTATTGATGTTTTGAAATCATTACCAAATTGTAAGCTGTGGAGTTTCTTTCGCCATTTCTTCTCCATCTCAGCATAATAATAATTATTTAGTCCTGAAATTGTGGCAGGGTTTTGATGATTTAAAAGTACTTAGCAAAGACAATTTAAATAAAGAGCTTTTTCATTTAATTTAATTTAATTTTCATTTCATTTCATTTTCATTTTCATTTTCATTTCATTTCATTTTCATAGTTTTAATTCCTTTTTTCAACCCCAAGGTAATTCCTATAGAAAGGTTTATGACTCGTTCCCTCGCGAGACACGACGTGACGACACTGCGCGGCCTCGGCACGTCATAGAATATAACGATTTAGCCCAGACGAGAAAAAAATAGCACAGTTCGCCGCCTAATGAATAAGGGATCCAACCGTTCGAAGCACATGAGCGTGATTTGTGGTGGAGGCGAGAAACACTGTCATAACATAAAGACTACAAGACAGCTTATTTTCATGTAAACGTGTGAAGTAACTTACTTATACGCGGCTTGCTTTGCATACATAATTTACTTTAGTTGTACGTAGAATTTTTATATTTACTAACAGACTACTTCCTAAAGCACTTTGACTATATAATGTTATTATAAAGCTATTGAACTTGAAACTTAAAAGAATTTTTGGGTTCTAAGTTAAAATCAAGATAAGTAATTGTTTTTTAAAAGTAAAATATCCATAGACTACGTTGACCACTTGAGATCAGGCCATATGCTTGCTTACCAACTAAAAATCAAAAAAAGATTAGTTAAGATTTACTTTTTGTTAGCTACTTTGTGTAAAGGTCGTAGCACACACATCAACTCGGAAACGGATCAGCATCACCTCATTTCGAGCCGTTTAGTTTTCTTTGTATGAAACTCTTTACTGTAATGCACACTTATCAGCGACGTAACGACATCGCCTCGCCTAGGGACAAGCTCACGAAGTCGTGAATCGTCAACTTGCAGTTCCCAAGCTTACGGCTTGTGGTCCACGCGCTTACGTCTGTCTGCAGCATGAGATCACAATGGTACTATAAAAACAAAATATCGTCATTACAAACGCATTGCATGGGCAGTATCCGCACCGCGCGGGCCGGGACGACACCAAGAAAACTACTTTCGGTGTGCGTTCCTTCTATTACACGCTGTATGTTATATACTAGGTGGTAGACCCATATATAGGGTCATCTGGGTAGGTACCACCGCCTTTCTTATTTCTGCCGTGAAGCACTTCGTTGTGTTTCGGATTGTAGGAAAAGGTAGCCAGTGTAATTACTGGGCATGAAAGGCATATCATAGTCCCCAGTCCCTTAGTCCCCAGGATGGCAACGCACTTGTCGTGCTAAGTGATTTACCCTTAATATTGCAAGTGTCTATAAGTGATGGTAGAAACTTAGCACCAGGTGGGCCGCAAGCTTGTTTGCCATCTCGTAGCATACAAAATATACATTTATACATATACACTATCACGCTCATAATTACCAAGACAATCCGAGCGGCACACTACGTTCACCCTACCCTCTCAGAGGGCTCATTGCATGTGCTGCTCTTAAAATGAATTAAGCATTGATCCCAAAATCTCTAATCAGGTGGATATATTCATCGGATATGGTTTGTTTCGGTCAAATTTACTAAAAGTTATATTGGAACCTTAGTTTATACAATTATATTTTTTCTTTTTTTTTATGTATACTTAACGTTAATTTAAACTGTAATTATTTATTTTCTTTTTACTAATTGTTAATTGCTCTGCTTATCTGTCTTCATTATTTGTCATGCGTCAACACTATTTAAGGGTAGTACCTAGATCAAAACTTGTAACTCTCAATTTAATGTAATTGTGGTAACTATCTGTATGTGTTGCAATAAATAAATAAATCCCAAAATTATTGAACAGAGCTCTAGGTACATTTACACACATTGGTACAGGTACATTTGGTCACACATTAACTTACAGTATGTGCTATCCAGTGACCCAAAATAGTGACAAGTTGCCAGCCTGTCACTAACATAAAAGGGGCACCAAACCCAAAAAGTAACAAACCAATCTAACGCAAAAGCCAACAACCAGGGCATAATTATGTTACACTCAAAATCATCTCAGTAGTCCGGGTATGTTCGTATCATAGCTGAGATATTAATCATAAATATAATTATTCATTCGTCCTTTATTGCTATTTATTAAGTTATATCTCTAACACTCCGTCGGTAGTCAAAGGATTTCAATAAACTAGACTCGTCGTAAAGTTCCTTCTTGTCGCCTTTTTATTTATTTACGGCCGGGAATTAAGCAATTAATCACGGACGATTAGCCACGATGAAGCTTGTAGCTCAATGAATATTACAGATTACAATCGGGATTGATCGCTCGACTTGGCAATTAAAAATATAAAACGATTATGGTACAAGTATATACTTAGCGATGAAAGTTGTGAAAGTTAATTAACATTACAGATATTTGTTTTTAAACTAAACTACTCTTTGTATTTAACAAGTTAATATTAATGTAATATAATATATTTCTACGCTCACACCAATTATCTATCCCAAATTAAGTATCATTAAGAACTTGTGTTATGGATACTAGATAACGAACAATTTTTATATGCATAATAATTTTTAGATATTTTTATAAATAAATATATAAACACCATGACTCGTCAACAAATATTCGTGTTCGTCACACAAACATTTGCCGCTACCAGGACTCGAAACTGGACCGCTTGATGTGTAGGCAGCTATACTGACCACTCCACCAAGACGACGTCAATATTAATCATATTGATACTTTTAATAAGAATTTAATTGGTCTATAATTAATTTGACCGCGTTTAATGGTACAATAAAATACCTTGCTCTCGGTAATATCATGTATATTTATTGTTTATTTGTCTATTCGTTTTTTGACAATTGAGTTAGTTTTTTTATCAGCTTTGCTTTAAAAATTCTTCCAAATAAATATTGCACGCGTTTTTATTTTAAAGTCATAAATAATAGCTGACACGCCCTGACATATAATGCCATACATAACGCCTGTCAGATACACTCAAAATACAATGGAATTATATTGTGATGTGCTGAGTGATTCTTTTAGTTCCATTATCGACTTTTAAATAATACCTTAAAGTTTTAATACAAACTTTTTAAATTCTATCCTTCTAAATGGATATTAGCAGTTACATATTAATAAGACTGCCTGTTCAGTCACTTTGTAGCTACTAATATAAAGAATAGAATAAGAAATACTATAGGTACACTGGACAATGGGTCTTCTATTTTTGCTTTAAGAACTATTCAACTTGTAATGAATACCACTCTTTAAAAAATCATGTACGACCTCAATGCTCCGTCCTACCTTCGCTCCCGATTCCAGCTGTATGAACCTCCGACCCATTTAGGACGCCCATGTTTCACCAAAATGTTGGGTGAATGCTCAGATTAATTTCACAGCCCTTCTGGCAACCCAGGTTTGTCGCGTGGCTCTCCGCCACTGCTTAAACAGTCCCCTCAGACACATGCGTTCGGCCCCCCTATGGTGTCCGTTCGTGCTTCCACGCATATGCCCTAGTCTATATATCTAGGGCAGCGTGTGCACCTCCTTCGCTCCTGAGGCGGTGGCTGCTTCAGATAGCCTTATAGCCACTTTGGCAATAGGCAATAAGGGGGTGTTTAGTCGGTAAGAATATCCGGCATAGCCCTAGAGGCCGACCTTTAGGGTATCCATGTAGTATTCACCCCATCCTTCCCTCGTTTATCCCGAAGGTTCTTCTGACACTTGTCGCTGCTCTGTCTTTCGGTCCCCACGGGGAGGAGCGGGGGCCTCAGAGGATAAAAAAACCTTTAAGCTTCCTAAGGGCAACACCAACTTTTCCCCCAATTATTCTCTTTTCGCGCTGCACAACCTTTCTATCTTCATCCAAGATAATCCGTCCATCGCTTGTTTTAAATATAGATTACAGCAGCACTATTTGTCCCAAGTCTCCAAATAATCTTTGCAAGTTTATGGTTTAGTTCCAGTCATATAGGTATGAATATTTATTATTATTATAAAGTTATGTAAAAATGTGATAATCGCAGAGTAGAATAGTATCACCCCAAATCCTCCAATGGGTGTTGTAGAAGGCGTATTATTCACCATAAACTCTATCCACCAGTCTGCATTGGGCAAATTGTCGGACTAGGTCGGACTACTGTCTAAACCTCTTTCGATTACAAGGAGAGGCATTGGGCCGAGTTATAAAGGCTGTAAATGATTGAAAAAGATTGAAGAAATGACAAATAAAAATTAAAAGTGTATTGTATTCAACATACCCATGTCATCGTCTATTAGACAAATTTCAAACATAGATCGGCACCACGAAGATAGATTAAAATATAAGCTTCTTGATCGACACACAACATTTATCGTTATAATTTTCAAAATTGAAAGTCCGTAGCTTTGAAATAAAATACGTCAATAAAATATATATTTTGATAGTGTCTCTCTTTGCAGTAAGTTACTCCTAAATCTCTTCAACGGTTTCAGTGTGATTTAGTACCAACTTCTAAAACTTCGCCTCTCAGATTGTCACTTATATGTTTGTAGGAAGTAGGTTTCCTGGCATAATACCGATTAGGTAACTGGTGTAAGTAATGCTACCACCAGAAAATCCTAAAAATGTACTCATTACTTCTTCATTCACAAATTTAGCTTTTGAAAAGGGATGAACAAACCGAAATATTAACTAACAAAAGAAGTAAAAATTAACTTAGATGGAATTTGTAAAGGCTCTATCCAAAAGAGACGTCTAGACCTGCCTAAGTTGAGGACAAGATGGAACCACTTGGATAAACCTAATGAGGAGTGTCTGTGCTGATCGCGTTCCTCAGTAATGAGGTGTCGACTGAGGAGAAAAATGAACTATGATTACTCGTATTGGGCCATTTTGAAGGAGAAATGGTTTTCATTCAACAGATGTAATTACGCAAAAGCTTTGACATATATCTGTTGAATAAATAAGACTTCTTCCACTTCTTTTAAAATAATCTAAAAAAGGATTATTCGTGGGATGGATGGATGGATGGATGATAACATCAACATTGAATTTTACATCATTAACTACTTTCAGGCATATACATTTTGCAAAAGCGATAAAATCCATCCTACTTCATTTATTAAGAAAAATGTCCTCTGAAAATTGCCGTTGCTTGTTTGTTATCAGTTATTTATATTTACGAGTATCATAAACAATGACTTTGGTATTACAGATTCAGTTCATGTTTGTAACACACATTAACGCATTAACCATTCTACACTACAAGCCGATGGTGGAGTTGCTAAAGTCTCTCACGTGTAACCAGCCACTTAATAATGCCACTATTTCATAGAATCTTGTACTAGAATAACTTTTGAAACTAAACTTAATTAGCATATATGGAAGTTATTCAACTTTATGTGGATTTGTTACATCAGTACTTATTATCTAAATATATAAAAATGAATACTGACTGACTGACTGATTGACTGACTGACATATCAAAGCACAGCCTAAACCGCTGGGTCTAGAGATTCCATATTTGGTACGTAGGTTCCTTATGAGGTTCAGGGGTGCACTAAGAAAGGATTTTTGGAAATTCACCCTCTAAGGGGGTGAAAAGGGGGTGAAAATTTAGTATGGAAATCCGTCATTTTTAAAGTAAAATCCTTAAAAATTCGTACAGGGCATTTCGGTTCCAAATTAAGAAAGATGTATTTTAACATTTTTGGAAATTCAATCCCTAAGGGGGTAAAATAGGGGATGAAAGTTTGTATGGAAATCCGTCATTTTTTAAGTAAAATCCATGAAAATTTGTAGGTATATGACGCTTGGGTTAGAAAAAATAATAAGAAAATTTAAATGCTGCCCGAAGTAACTATTCTACGCGGACAAAGTCGCGGGCTAAAGCTAGTTATATAATATTTATAAAATTTTTAGTGTGATAGTTTTGGTAATAATAATAGAATGCCGTAAACAATATTTAGAACTTCTGCTTTCTAAACTAGGATTAGTCCTGTATCTGTATCGGCAGCGATTCCTCCTACTATTATAATGCTTGTATACAACATTTACTATTCCATCTAATTATTCCATAATAAGGTAGTTTCATCTTAACTGTGCGTCAAATATTTGCAAAAGTATTTCGTTCGGATCTTAGAAGTGCAAATTCAGAGTGAAATGAGATAATAATTGGAACTATTACAAACTCATTTCACTAAAAAAATGTTCCTTACTGCATTTATCGCTTGGACGGCAGCTGTGCAAAGTCGGGGCGGATCGCTAGTAAAGAATAAAAATCAACACACACGTATTGCAGAATTTGTAACAGCGATAATTATATTACCTCCCAGAGAGTTTATTACTGGGATTGAAGTACATAAGTGTCGAGCAAGCCAATATTATCACGTCCATTTTTCTGAAAGAGAACCAGTTTCTTAATTACATTTGCTGCGTAGGGATTTTTCTATTTATCAGTTTATTTAGTGCACCTCATTTGGTGCGACTGGAGGTCACATTGTAAGAAAATATTTCGTTAAGGTGAGTGCTAATTACAAGCTTCAAGCAAATAAATAAATTTAATACTTTTGGACGTTTTACAGGATTTTTAAATCCGATGCGGCATTTTGTACGCTGCACAGCTTTAATGTAATTATAGAGACATTTCCATATGTAACAAAGATAAAAATTCAGTTCATTCATATTCTCTTCATTATTTCACTTATGCAATTCATTCTCATTGTCCCCAATCTCAAAGTGGGAAATAATTACATAAAGAATTTTCAAAAAGTATTGTTTATTAAGTACCTATAGTAAGTACACTGAAAAAAAAAACGACTGTCCAGGGCGGGAATTCTAATTTTAAAAGGAAAAAATAATTCCAAAATATTGTGTTCAATAGTCAATAAATATATGGTTTATTTTATACGAAAATTCCAAAAAAATAGGAGTACACATAAATGTCAGTAAAGGTGCTAGTGAGAATGATATTATTAGTTATATAAAAGAAAAAACCGATGAAAGTGTATCTTTAAAAATGATAAATATGCGGAAAGCTAAAGCGTATAACTCGTATAAGCTTTATGTGTCTAAAAATAAACTAGATTTATTTTTAAAAGATGATTTCTGGCCTAGTGGTATAACGTTTAGACGTTTTGTTAATTTTTTGTACAAAGAAAAAAGGTAAAATAGTTAAAGTTAATTGTATCCATATTTTTCATGAGTATAGAATTTAGTAAATATTTTAATTTGACAAGTTACAATTGTTTTTTTGTCAAAAGATCACTTAATGACATACAAAATATATGTAAAACTTCGGATTTAGTTGCACTTCAGGAGACATGTCTACTTCCCCATGATGTGCCGTTTCTGGGAGTAATATCGAGTGACTTTGAATATCATGGTAAGTCGGCTGTTGATGTATCGGCAGGTTTATTGAAGGGTCGGCCACATGGGGGAGTAGCCATTCTCTGGAGAAAAGGTATTTTTGAAAATGTAACTGTAATAAAGTGTAGTAGTACTCGTCTTGTAGCAATTAGGGTTACCCTTGGAGGACGGTCTATAATTATATTCTCGGTTTACATGCCCACTGATTGCTTTGACAATTTGCCTATATTTACTGAAGTATTGAGTGAAATAAGTGCTATTGTAGAAAGCGAAAATGTCGAGAGCGTGTTTATTTTAGGCGATTTTAATGCTCACCCTCATGAATTATTTTATAATGAATTGACAAATTTTTGCTCCGATCAGAGTTGGGTCTGTGCTGACATAGAAAAACTAGGTTTAAATTCTAACACATACACGTTTGTAAGCGCAGCCCATGGTTGCAGGCGATGGCTAGACCACTGCGTTGTCTCAGGTTCAGCCTGGCAAACTGTTGCCAATGTGGAGGTAGTGGAGGATGTATATGTGTCGGATCATCTACCTTTAACTATTAAATGCGATTTTAATATTGTTAGACCTAAATTGAGGACACGCGATTTGTATTTTAGTTCAGTGATATGGGGAGAAAGAGATGAAACTCAAATAGTTAAGTACCGAGAACACTGTCATAGTATGTTACGCGAGATTGAGTTTCCCTCTGAGTTCACGTATTGCAGTCGCGGGTTGTGCATGTTAGAGGAGCATAGGCCGGTGCTTGATAGGCTTTATGAAAGCATTGTGTGTGCCCTATGTGATGCCGCTAGCAAAACAAAAACAAAAAAGCGGCCTTGTACAAACCAAAACAAAAATAAGCATCTTTGTGGATGGAATAAGCATGTTAGTGAGGCTCATAGGGTGGCCAGGCAAAATTTCAAAGTTTGGCTGATGTATAATCGTCCTTCGTCTGGCCAAATCTATGATGATATGAGTGTATCTAGAAAGATTTTTAAAAGTCGTTTAAAATGGTGTCAACGAAACCAAGACCAACTCAAAATGGACGTTCTAGCAAAACACCAATCGACGAAAAATTTTAAGAGTTTTTGGAAAGCCACTAGGAATTGCGGAGTTGGGCCTGGCCTACCTGTGAGTGTAGATGGTTTTAGTGATCCGACGCATATCGCCAATGCCTTCGTTAAGCATTTTAGAGTAAGCTCCCCACTGGGTCCTTCGATCTCAGCCCATAGCACTGACTCTGTCTGTCGGGGAGGGGCACCACCTTTGCGCATTACAGCAAAACAAATAAGAGAGGCGCTCAAAAACATGAGTGGTGGTAAATCTCCCGGTCATGACGCCATTAGTGTGGAGCACCTGCGAATCTGTTCTTCTCAATGTGCATTAGTCATTCTTACCTACCACATGAATTGATGAAAACCATCGTAGTGCCCATTGTTAAGGACAGGACCGGTGACATATCAAAAAGGGCTAACTATCGTCCTATTTCACTAGCAACAACAGTTGCTAAAGTATTGGATAGTGTGCTTAACTCGGAATTGGAAAATTACGCCAAAATACATGACGCACAGTTCGGGTTCCGATCCGGACTTTCGACTGAAAGCGCTATAGTAAGTCTTAAGCATACTGTCCAATATTACAGAGATCGTGCGACGCCGGTGTACGCCTGTTTCCTGGATCTCTCCAAGGCATTTGATCTGGTGTCATATGACGTGCTTTGGAGGAAGCTGGGAGACAGGGGTGTACCGAACGAAATGCGAAACATACTTAAGTTTTGGTATGCCAACCAAAGCAATCATGTCAGGTGGGCTAATTCTGTGTCGGATGCGTATGTGTTGGAGTGCGGGGTGAGGCAGGGGGGGTTATCGTCTCCCAAGCTCTTCAACATATACATAAACGATCTCATCGTGAGGCTGAGTAGCTTGCGTGTCAGATGTCGTATTGATGGCATTAGTATGAACAACATAAACTACGCTGATGATATGGTGCTGATCAGCCCCACGGTGGGGGGCCTAAAAGAAATGTTAAATGTTTGTGAGATGTACGCTGCTGAACAAGGCCTCACATACAATGTGAAAAAAACGGAGTACATGGTCTTTGAGGCCGCTGGTAAATGTCCTGATAATAATACTAATATTACCCTTAATGGCTTGAACATCAAACGTGTGACGAAATTTAAATATCTAGGGCATGTCATCACCAGCGACCTCAAAGATGATGATGATATTGATAGAGAGCGGAGGGCTCTGGCGGTAAGAGGTAATATGTTGGCTCGCAGGTTTTCTCGCTGTACCGAAAATGTAAAAGTCACGCTTTTCAAGGCTTATTGTCAAAGTATGTACACAGGAAACCTGTGGGTCAAACACACCAAAAGATCGCTGGAGACCTTACGAATACAGTACAATAATGTCTTCAGGATGATGTTGGGTCTACCACGTTTTTGCAGTGCATCGGGAATGTTTGCGGAATATCAAACCGATGGCTTCCAAGCCATAATTCGGAAGAAAACTGTCTCCCTTATCAACAGAGTGAGGAGCAGCCCCAACAGCATCCTTAAGACATTAGCGGATCGATTTACCTCACCGCTCTGGAAGTGTTTTGTGCAAAGAGTGACGACCACGGGAACATATCCTCTCTCGTGATGGTCACTTTTTGAAATTAAATAAAAATTGTAATAAAAATTAGCATTGGTTACTCTTACCATATTGCTTTTAATGTTTTCTTTTAATTTAATTGTATACTCCACTTTTGTAATTTACTAACATAGTCATAGTCATTAAGAAATTGTTACTAACACCTATGGATTTAAGTTGTCCGAAATAAACAGATTTTATTTTTTTATTTATTTATTATAAATAACACAAAAGGTCTAGCTTTTTTTAAAACTCTTTCAACATAACTGTGATAGGAAATAATGCTTAGAGACGTATGTGTATGTGTGTCGCTTGTACTACATAAATGTAATAGTAATAAAATACTTACACTAGATAATATGCGAATATTCTTAATAAACCTTTGATCAAAAATTTCAATTTAATAAAAAAAGTGTTTTAAATTTAACCCATCATGTAATAGATTCGTATTCCACTGGTAAGTAATTATTAATTCAAACCCCGTCGTATGTTAAAGGAGGCATAGATAAAAAAGTATTTGAAAAAGAGGTTAAGTCTGCCCTCAATTGGGAGCGGGTCGGAAAGCTGAAGTAAGTACGTTACAGCTTTTGCTGGCTCGTGAGACGGCGTTAACCTTGTCAGGTTAATTGCTTTAATTCGGTTGCCATAAAATAGATTGCGAAGAATTATAGGAAGATTGTAATAGGAAGAAATTTATTCTTGGAAAGATCCATGACACTTAATATCTTCTTTATTAGTATCTGGCTGGACTGTTGAAATGTTTCTTCTTCTTTTAAATTAATGGTGATCGCGACACATAAAGATTAAAAATTTCCCCAATGTCAATTGAAAATGTACTTAAACTAACAGACAATTAAACGGAAGATTGAGTTAAAAATGGAGTCTCTCAACACGTGTTTTTACAAAAACTCGGGAGAAACTGTTGAAATGTTTGGGAGTCTCTTACAAATGTCGGCAAGCAATACAAAATCTTGTCACTTCCACTTTTCAAGAAGAGAGTTAAAGGTCACAACCTTTCTTTGAGCTTAATTCCTTTCTTAATTTTAGATTTATTCTATCCTACTCCTTTGTTCATGTTATATATAATGTATATATTGTGTGATTATATAGGTTATAAGCATTTTATTGTATTTAAATTGTGTTTATTATTTTAACTATTGTTTCATGTTAATTTACCTTCAGGTTCACACACGACATTCACTTCTCGCAGCACATCTCCTATTGTAGATGGGTTAGAAGAGATTTCTTTTAGAAGTAAGTCACACCTTTTGTATATATTTTTAATATGTGTTCTCCATTTTAGTTGCTTTTCATATGTTTTTATATTATATCTTTATATGTTGTGCATTTTATATGTTATTTATTTTTTATTTAAGGCATCTAGATTATTATATTTAATTGTCCGTTATCTAGTATCCATAACACAAGTTATTAAAGATGCTAACTTTGGGCTAGTTAGATAATCGGTGTTAACGTGGAAAAAATAAGTTTCGATAATTTCGTTGATAGTCCTTTAACACTCTTTACATTGAAATACTTAATTAATTTAAAATGTCTCCTCTTTATTTCACAGTTAAACGATATCGTTTAACTGTGTGTATATAACATATAACAGCCATAAAGTATAATTGTCTGTACTGTACTCTGTCTGTAATATATAATATATAGGGCTGAAAATTAACCCTGTATTTTTTAACCCAGACATTAAACAATAAATTGGGGTCTCGATACGACCAAAACACTTTAACACCCATAAAGTATAATTGGTATACATTAAAGAAACTTGAATTTGAGCAAAAACATAAAAATCAAGCAATAAAAAGTTTCTTCGGATATGGAACCACTATAACTCAATCAGAGGAGTACTCGAAGTACAGTACGAGGTCGCAGTTCCAAATCTGGCTTACAGCCAATAATTTCATTTATCACCCATACTTCTTATCACGGACATAAATTAAAGTAATCACTAACGTCATAGAATGTTCCCGAAAAGCAAATTACCACAGTGAATAACGAAATATTGTTAATGAGCGTCTAAAGTTACTCGGTCTGGTTAACTCAACAATCGCTTAAAATTTAGCTATTTTGAATAGTGTAAAAGGCTCATTGCTTCCGTTCAGCGAAACAGAAGTAAAAACAGCTAGTTAAACAGAGTTTACACAAACAGAGGCTTGTTAACTGTAAGTTAACTTGTTAATTTTGTTTCGGTGCCGTTTGTCACAACTGCACTCTTGCTGGTAGGTACGTGAATTTTCCTATAGTTGATATTTCTGTTTTATCTAACTAATTGTTGTGTAGTTTTTAGTGTGAACCAAGAAACGATTGATGTTCAAAGTTGGTTTGGTTGCGACACTGCGATTAGCAAAAACGTTTCATGTATTTAACTGTATAATGCAGCTTTCACATTTAGAGAACTTTCAAAAAGCTTAAGTGCTGATAAATCATTGCTTTTTGAAATAATACTAAGACACATAGGTCAATACACCTACAAATTATAATGAGATAGTATTTTTATCTCATGAAAGCGAGGGAGCAATGAATGTGTGTGTGTATGCACATATTCTCTGTGTAACAAAAATAAATCAGCTGTTCCATACATGTTGCACTTTTGTATGGAAGAGCTGTTGTTTTTTTCGCAATTTTGATGTTGGTCCCTTAGTAAGAGTTATTTGTATTGACTGGCACTTTTACACTTTGAAATATTAGTAATGTTTATAAAATCACAGTGTGTAAACAACAGTGACTCGTGAACAAAATGAAATGTGCATCACACAAACATTCGGCATTACCAGGATTCGAACCTGAACCGCTAACCGCCAATGCGTAGGCAGCGTTACTGCTCTCCACCACGACGTCAAATAACGTATATAAAATCCATAAGGGTATATTTATATACGTTTATATTTGTGGACTCTTATCGGACGTAAGCTACACGGAGCTAGTAACTCAATTTCTGCGAGGTCGCTAACGGCGCAAGGTAGCGTTGGCGTTAACAACGCAGGCGAGAAACGGTGTTTATAGGACGAGAGCGAAAATTTTGAAAATTTTGTTTGTGTATAATTTTGTATAAATAACTAATGTAATATTGGACTTATTTTTGGTATACCACAATTTGTATTCTTAAATATTTGTTAACCAGAGGAATATAAATGTATGCTTAGCACCTAAATTGAAAGGAATCTACCTGTTATTAACACAAAATGGTGGTGGGTATCAAAAGTTAAATGACTTAGTTTATTAATTTGATTAATTGAATTATGTAGAAAAGCTTTTACAAGATAAATTAATATATAAATGATCCAAATGCGTGGGAGAAATAACTGCCCAAAATTTACGCATGTAAAACTGTAACTTTAATTATATTGTTATTATCTATTGACCTGTATTCGAGCGCATCACTAGCTCGAACTGTGTCAGCCGCGCGTCCCACCCCTACGCGTTGCCCTCTCTCTCGCTATCGCTACGCCTTGATGGTCGGACGTCTATGCATAATTTCATATCAAATAATTTTATCTAATTACTTTAATATTATACAAGTTTAAACTGGAAGTTGCAAAATTTATTCATTGGCCTAAGTCCCTAAGCCCCAACAACCTGTAATGATGTTTTGAAATCATTACGATATTGCAAGCTGTGGAGTTTCTCTCGCCATTTCTTCTCCATCTCAGCATAATAATAATAATTTAAGTAAAATAATTATTTCATCCCGAAATGGTGGTAGAGTTTTGGCGATTTGAAAGTACTTAGCAAAGCCCATTTAAATAAAGAGCTTTTTCATTTTCATTTTACGGTATAAAAAGGCTACTTTTACATGAAGTGTCTTGAAACTGTCGCAAATATTTATTGGCTCTAGACTTATTTTTAACTAATGATAAATGATGGCGAGAGATGGCAGCGAGCTTTACCCGAAACCGTCAATCACTGAGGGACTGAATCTCGATTATTGTATCTCTATCACAACAGCTGTTTTATGTTCTATACAAACTTGTTGAGATGGTAGCTAGACAAGTAAACTTAAACAAGCCGTACCGTCCACCAAATCTAAGCGTTACTGTCCACAGAGGCTTTGCTTCATAGACGCGTTGTTACTACACACTTTTCGTACGCCTGTTTGCTACTTACATACAAAACTACGAAACACTGTCAACGGAGTTACAACGTCGCGCTCGCATCTTTTGTATGGAAGCAGCAAGCAGGCGAGCGTATAAAATAATTAACTAAAAACTAAAACTAAAATCGTTTATTGTTCACACTACTTAAAGTTTATTAAAAAAGAAAACTTTCCACTTTTGTAATTTTTAAAACAGAGCGCGTAATTTGATATTGAGTATAATGACGAATATGCGTATATGAAGGGTTTATTTATTACTCTGTGAAGTTACGCTCCGTGGACAATCGCATTTAAAAAAATAGAACTTCGTTTTGATGGGTGGTGGATAAAAGTAGGCAAGCCACTAAAGCACAGAGGAAGAGACGCAAAATAGCTACGCTTTCCTCGACCCTATTTATTACTTACCTACACTATTTTTGTGCGAGGCTAGCTCTTTCTAACTCTGTCAATTACAATACTATATCTATAACAATTGCTGAGACTTTACAGTGCAAGTAATAAACGAGTAAAATTTTTATGCAAAAAAAAATCTATGATAAAATGCAAGAAGTAAAAATAGACTTACCTAATTCAATTATTTTTACGTTGATGCATTTTTAAGGGCAAATTACTCATATCTTGTTCAAAACAATACACCATAATTATGTTAATGCTAATCTAAAATAAAGTAAATTATTGTCCCGCGGTATGTTAACGTTATAGAGTGACTAAAATGTAAATTATATTATCCGAAGCATGTCATATACTTCACTGGCAGGGCAGACGATTTGGCGAAAATCCAGTTACAACGTTTTACATATCGCTTGCCAGCTATATGATAGAGGCGCAGTGATCTCTGCGGAAATGAGCTAAGAAATGATAGGTAATGTAAATAGTTTTCGCAAACTTATATAATAAATAACGAATTTAAATACGCGGTAGTAATATTATATTTATCTGTGATAGTTCCAAAGTGTTAACTACTTCTGAAGATTCCTGATCATGCCATATACAATATCGCGCCATATGCAAGGTTTAATCTACCTTACTGTGTAAAGGACTATCACGACGTAATGTTGTTTGCAGTTGACACATCTCAGATTTTATATAATAACTAGCTTCCGGCCGCGACTTCCTCCGCGTAGACATTTAACCCCTTAGGGGTGGAAATTCCAAAAATCCTTTCTTAGTGGATGCCTACACTGTATAAGGTATGTGCGAAATTTCAAATCTCTAGGTTCAGCGGTTTGGGCTGTGCGGTGATATCTCAGTCAATTAGTCAGGACTTTGAATTTTATTCATATAGATCAAGAAGCATGTGAATGTCATTCTCACTAAAAAGGTCTTGTGGCGGTGTCGTCTTGCGTCGTTCACTAAAATAGAGTAGGTTGAGCGAAGCGATGGCTGATTGCTGTGTCATGCCTGTGAAGATGTGCCGCCAAGGGGTCCTGGTCATCTCATTCAATGATCGGTACATTTCATAAAACATACTACTTGAGGAAAATATCTAATGAGAATTGTTATTATATGAAACATAATAATATGTTAATTAGTTCACTATACTGAAATCAAAGCTAAATCAATTGAATCAGAAATGTTCACATTATTTATTGCTTTAGAAAACAGCTTTGTTTTGTTTGAAAAAAAAAAACAAATTTTACTCAAGTGTGAGAATTTTAACCGACTTCAAAAAAGAATGAGGTTCTCTATTCGACTGTATGTTTTTTTAGGGTAAATGTTACGTTCACATTTTGGGAACGATTGTATGTTTTTAAAAGAGCATTTATTTATTTTACTCGATGTCTTCGAATTTCGTTAGTAAGTATTGTTGTATTTTCCGCTGTAACAACGGCATAGGCAAGCTTCTCTCATTACATTCAGTATGGACTGCAGTCTTTGTGTCCCCAGACGGCAATTGATTATACAGAGCAGGCCAAGAAAAGATTTAGTACATTTTTAACATAGAAGCGTATAGATAGTATCAGATTAATTAAAAATTAGGTTGCCCAAAATTTATAAAGTTGATTATGAAAAGATCATAATGGTATTTAATTTGAAATATGTAATTGGTGCGCGCCTCAGACCAAGTAAAAGAGTAAAGATGGAGCGCTACGTAGAAAAAACTGAGGCCGGTTTTATATCTATGTGGTGCGTGAGCCGGGTTTTTTAGTATAAAAGTTAGGCGTAGTTTCGTAGCACGTGTGTGCGTACAACTGTGCACATACACGGGCCTCAGTTTTTTGTTCACAGCGCTACGTTTGTACTTTTTTAATTGGTCTGAGGTGCGAGCGTGGGAATAAGCGACGGGTACTTTTTTCAATGCTCGGGAAGCTCTTGGCCTATGTCTCGCCAGATAGAGAGTAATCATAATGGCGAAGCCATAGGCGAACTTCACCCGGAACCCTCAATAACTGAGGGACTACCCTATCATTAACTGGCTATTTTTTCATTGTAACGATTCAGAAGCCGAATCCAATCAAATTTCATTAGAGTGTGTGCTATTTCTGTTCGACTTTGTATAATTGTATTGCATTTGATAAGATAGTGGTGAATTAACTGACCGAATCGAGCACAAATTTGACCATGGGGATCAAAGTGAAACACTAGACCAATGATTAAAGTCATCGATCCAGGGTTCTTATCTAAATAACAAAATTATGTTATAATCTGAACACTATTTCTAATGTAACAGACGGTAATAATTTGCTCTGCAACTTCCGACTACCTCTATCAAAGTTGCGATAATTGGCGAATGGCTTTAAAAGTTTTTGAACGCACGACCGTGAAGGTTCCTGCGTTCCATTTACAGGTGGAGGGGGTGGCGACTAAAGGCCTGCGCAGACGAGAAAATAAATCGCTATTACCTGCATACCATACCGCATATTAGGGATTAAAAGTACCACGTACAAAAATCCCCAGAACAGCTAAGGGCATCGACAGACTTCAAGATACCTTGCCTTAGAATATTTGCTTCCATGGCGACTGCTTCACCAAAACTCCAACCGACAAAATGTTCGCACATGTTGTGTGTTCCATTATTTTTTATTCCGCGGCTAAATCTCGGGTGATATTTTATCACGGTTCGAGGATTTTAATCCTCCGTAGAAAAGTCCCTCGTCTGCATAGGCCCTAAGTGTACTAGGCTAGGAGTCGTAATTAAACGACTGGGAAGCATCGCGTCCAGCAATTAGTCAAATCTAAACCGTAATAGAATTCTGCATAGACATTGATAGAAAAATAGTGTCTGAAAGCCAGTTGTGCACTTTTAATTACCAAGCTTATCTCAATTTGAAAATAGAATACACGTATGCGAGGACAGTGCGGTGCTAAACATTGTCACTATCTCTGAACGTCGCTATGCTGTGAAGGTCTCACTTCAACGCTCCATTCGTATTTATAACGAATATGTCACAAATAAATTAAATTTGTATTCAATATAGTTAACTAATGCAATTGAAAATTAAGTGAATTGAATTTAATTAATATAATCTTATTTTTTTTTAATGCAAATATAACAATTTATCTGTATATTGCTCATGGAAATAAAGAGGCTTTATTATTATTATTATAATAGTTAATTCTCCGAGTTCAATTTATTGTCTTTTTAGAATACCATTGCTGTCTTCGTTTCCAATTTAAGGAAGAGGCATTCCCTTTCCAAACTGATAAGTGTGCTACGACCTTTAACCGACCAAAATAGGCATTTTTCATAAAATTTGACAAATGAAACCGAAGTGAGAAGTGAGTTCTTTGTAGCATAGCACGACATTTTATCGTAGTAAAAATCTTAGTTATTATAAAATTCTGAATTTCACTTGGCAATATCACATTTGCACACGCATCAACACCTGCTAAATAAGAAATAAAGCAAAATATCTTATTTCCATTGGACAAATGTTCCATTTTTTCTGAAATTATTTAGTTAGAATTAAAAATAAAGTAAGCGTTATTGAAAACAGAGATGTGATATAATAATTTATGCTATGTAAGTGTTAGTTTTATATCGTAGTGAAGTGATGGGCGACATTAAATATTTACAAAGACGTCATCGTATACAAAAGTTAGAAATAAAAATCGGGAGTGGTCTCCCCTTGACTTTCTCGTATACCGAAAAAGTTAATAGAAACCTTATATTTTGATAACTTACACGCATGTTAAATTTCGTTGCAATAAGTTAAAGCATACTCGAATTATCGTGCTAACGCACAGACAAACACAGACATAATTCCAAAAACGGTATTTTTGGACTCGGGGAGGTCCCAAACGTGGAAATCTGGCAAAATCTCGAGATCGAATTTTTTGACGATTACAAGACTTCCTCTACACTACGTATAAAAATGGTTTAAATAAATTTAAAGGCGCCTGATATCCATCAATTTTCCAACAGCAAGTTAACATTTGCCATTCAATTATATTTTTAATATTACGTGTAATATAATGCCACTTAAACTACAGTACAGAGCAAAGTAAATAGACAAGATAGAAATGTTCTTACATGATATGTCCATTAGGACACTACCCAAAACTTTATTTTGTACGAACACTGTGTTGTTGTAATCAGATTGTAGTCCGAATGTGACGTAACTACAGTTATTTTGTCAACTATTTCCTAACTAAGAAATGTTTTATACAAATAAGTTTTAAACTTGATTATTAAACACTATCATTTTCAATTTTAAAGCAAAATAATATTCAACAAACCTTGTGTTAATACAAATTAATAATTAACTTTAAGTAAACTAAAAATTACTAGTAATTGAAATTCCCTGTGCCGGCTTACATTTCGTAATAAATCCAGAAAGGTAGCTAGAAAGTCGTTAACAGCGCTTTGACTTGAGAAAGAAGTCGAGACCTCCACTCAGAAGGTTTTCATTTCAGTTCAAGTCAGGGGCGGCTGCTTTTGTAACTGTACTCTCTGCCGTTGTAAAAGGCAACGCAAAGAAAACATTTTTCTCTATGTGTATAATAACTTGCTTTCAAGTCAATACAAACTTAAGTTGACTTGAGGCACAATACTTATCGTAATGTTAGTAAACGTATTGATTCGGTCCATCTTTTCCAGCGAAATGCGTTCACAGCGTGGCGTGTCTGTAAATTGCATAGATACAGGCGGGGTGCAAGCTCACAGCCGGCCGGTGCGTCTGTGTGAGTGCTCCACGTGTAACGTGGCCTCCTCCGCTTCATATGACCCTGGTACTCCGTTCCCCGCGCTGTAAACGATCTAGTTTGCGAGAACTTTGAGGCGGAAAATTCATCTGACAGTTAGTGAACTGTATACCCAATAGTTAGGCACTGCAAAATGCACAACCGATAGAACTCTTTCTAACTTTTACATAGACGTTTCGATAGGAGCTTTGTGAAATTTTAAGTGGTTTAGGTTCAGCTTTTCATATTAAACTAATTAGGTCAATGCGATATAATTCACAATTAGCGAGTATATCAACAGATTTTATACTAAAACAGTATAGATGAAATCAGCGTTATATCTACACTGAGTAAGATAGAAATTAAACAAAACTCTGTAATATGCTAATTTGCTCAGTACATTGAATATTTATTTATAATATACTCGTAAATTCTCATAATTCATATTTTCAGCAGTTAACAGTATTCCAGAACAGTACACAAATTTTACATTACACAATTTTATAAATTGGTTGCGGAGACAACGCCGCTACGACTACGAAACTCGTAGTTATGCGGATTTGCTACGAAGCGCTTTTCATTCTATATTTGCCCTTATGCCTAAGGAATAAGCTGTGATTTCGCATATTAAAGAGCAATGTTTAATGTAAGTGACAAAAGTTTTGAGTAAATGTGTGACCTTTTTGAAACAATGCGCTTTTGATATTATAAAGGACGATGAAGAGTGTATTTCTTTCTCATGGCTCTATTATAATGTCGATTTTTTTTGCGCATCATCTGCTTTGTACGGTGTTTCTCACAAATAAACAAATTTGATTTCATCAGTTCAATCACGGAAAAAATTGGATCGAAGTATACTGCGATAGTAACATCTTGATAAGTCATTAAATGTGAACCAACAAACAAAATTTGATGTTACACTTTCATCTAAAGTATCTCAACAGTTTGGGTAACTTTTGGTTACACATAAAGCTATATATATATGTAACCCTCCCTCCCTCCCTTTTAAAGACTACCCGTGTTGGCTTACGGTACCACCGGCAAACTGTGGCTACCATTCCAACGCGAACTAAGAACTTTGACAATTCATTTCTATGTCACTCAATCAAGAAATGGAATTCACTGCCAGCATATGCCAGCGTATGTTCCCGCTTTCTTGCAATCCCAAGTCTTCCCGAAGAGGCGTGAAGAAGCCCTTTGCAGAACGGCAAGGTGAGGGTAGATAACGCTGCGGTTTATCTCTCGCGCTATCTATCTTTCCATTTGAACTTCACTTCTGCTTACCAACAGTTGGAATGAAGTCATTTGCACTTTTTTATAGAAAAAGTCCCATTTTGCAGTGATGCAATACAGTACCTCAAAATAAATAAGGGTTGCCATAACACCGCCTATCCGTGGCCTAGGGGCATCAATCAAACCCAAAAACTTTCAGTACACAAAGAAAATGCGACCACCAGGACATTTGTTACACTCCTCATCAGTCTGGGATTATTTTTAATAACCTAATTAGCTTTTATTTAGTTTCACCTGTCCCGATGTTTGTCATCAAATCTTGCAAATTAAATTAGATCCACTACCCGGTTACCGATTGAGCTGAAATTTTGCATAAGTACTTTGCATAATTGCGTGACAATGCAATATTATGATGACATGGTGCTGATCTGATGATGGAGCTGGAAGGTGGCTATAGGAACTTTGCAATGAAACAACACAAACTCATCGAGTTTGGGCTCGTTTGAATTGTCTTGATGAGTAGATTGCCTTTCAATGGTAACCAGGGTCTGATGATGGAGCTGGAAGGTGGTCATAGGAACTCTGTAATAAAACGACGCAACCCCATCAAGTTACGGCTCGTTTGATTCGTCTTGAAAGCTTGTTTTTAAAAAGTTTTTTACTTTTAATTTCATGTTTATTAATATTGCTACTGAAATTTCAAACAGATTCAACACCACTAGCTGCGTCTGAAATTTTTTTTAAACCGTTACCGTCATAAGGGGCCCCAAATCAATTGTATAAACGGGTAGGTCTAATCAAGCCGTCTCAGCGAGCAGTGACCATGAGCCGCGGTCGCCGCCGGACACAAGTCACACAACGCTATCGGGATTAGGGCTGCCACTCACACTGCAATAAAACAACCACGTTACTGCACAGCCACTTTTTGAACTTCGTTACAGAAAAAGCTTTTTGATGTATGGTATAACAAACGTACCCAAATTAATTATTGATAACACTATTTATAAGACTATGGCATCAGCATAGTCTTATAAATAGTGTTATCAATAATTAATTTTGAATTTTCCATACCTTCTGTTTCAGTTACCGTATATAGACATTTAAAATATATTTAAAAATTAAGAATTTTGATAACGTCATCATATTAAAACTACTGGTTGAGTGCTCGCTTTTCATACAAAATTATGTGGCAAAATCGAAACAATTATCAATACTTCCTAATAATAGACATTTTCATTCTTTTAGTTGGATCGGATCATAAGCTGGATGTAATCAAATAAATATTTTGCTCCAGTAAAAAATTGACTTGAATATAAAAATAAATAAAACAGCCATATAACATAAAAAGTATTTCCTAATAAGACTGTAACTGATACCGTGTACACACCTGACAGAGTGTACAAACTCGTGTTATAATTTCATAAAAGTGATTTTAACGGTAATATTAACCAAACCTGATGACACAAATATACATTGTATGTTATATAATGTATACTGCATACCCAATACAGTTTGGACCAAACCAATGCCCTCTGGACAGAAAGTAGGAATCGTAAATATTAAAGATAGCGTATTTTATTTATTACATTGAACCATTCTTGAAGTAAATTTTTCGTGACGTATCTATATCATATTCTTTGATTTCCCATTGTGCTATGAATGAAAAGTGTTATTTTTCTAATAACTTTAATATTCCGAACTGATTAACTTTACATTGATTATGGCTAAATGTTTAATACACTATAGATATTTATGCCGCCACAGTGGAGTGGTCAGTACCTACACATCAACCGGTCTGGGTTCGAATCCTGGCTGTGGCAAATGTTTGTGATTTTAGGGTTACTGAACAGACAACTCTACCATTACGGCGTCAAAAACGATGACGATAAAAACGACTATTATATTGTGCTAACACTAGAAAACAAAGTCGGGATATCTTTTTCAATTCGATTCAGATAAACAACTGTGTTACATCGCAACGGAGACTGAAATACAAAGCTACTTGCGTTTGATTTGATAACAGCTTCGCGATACAGGTAGAGATCGCACCCCTAATGGCGCCACAAAATGTCTGCAGTGCTCTTTCCAGATGTCGCCGGTTCTCAATAAAAAAATATTAGTAGTGCTACGGGGCATATTCGATTGTGTTAATTTTGATTTCAAATTAAACGTGTTTTTATTATAATTGTTACTTGACTTCTAGAATTTACTGCACTAAAAAAGAATTCATGAAAACCAGACACCTACCTAATTATGAATGAAATAATTACCTACCAAAAGTAGCGAATTAATTAACTACGCTTACACGTAAATAATTGGAATAATTAATCAAAATAAAAAGTCTAAAACTATAAATAATTGAGTTAATGAAGAAACATATTTAGGTAGTTAGTGCATGTTGAATAAAATGTAATTATTTACAATAAATGTGCAGCGTTTTATTTTTCATTCATATGAAGTACTCCGTAATATTAGATGGAGCAGTAGCACTCCATCTAATATTAATCCACATACGCGTTATGTAACGCATTAAGGGCCGGTGCCCAGGGGACAAATGATGTCGACTTTGTTTAATACCATATTTCTTAAGCATTTGTGCTGCTGCTCTCATATTATATACAGAATGAATGAGTTGCAGCACAAATATTTGACAACTACAGTCATGTAAAGTGCCAGCTTATGAATTTAGTACTGACATTATTTTATTTTAACATGAATTGGTCGAGGTATACCGCGGGATGCCGCGGGACGTCGCGACATTTCACAAGATAACAAAAATGAATTTTGATTATGTAAAATATATATCCTATTATGTGGGCCACAAGATGCCGCTACATGCTAAGCTAAAGAATTGTTTCGGGATGGTTAGTTGACTAACAAAATATTAAAGAAAACCTAAAAATGTGCTTTGGCTACACCCTACACCTACGGCACGACGCCCGCTGTCACTGCTCGTGAAGTCGTCGGGCCGTAAGTGAGGACACTTTGAGGTGTCAAAAAAAAGTGACGCCCGATTTATAGCTTAACGTCTAATGCCATTAGTAATGCCGTTACTAAATTACGATGTTAAAATGTTGGCTACATCTACGTGACGCCTATAATAGCGTGTATTGTAATGTGTTACGGCACAGGTGGAGCAGTAGCATAAAAACAAAACATCGTTACCATTTTTTAGTAGAATTCGTAAAGAAAATAAAAGATCTGAAAACTCAGCAATTTTTAGAGCACAGAATTAATTATTCACTCAATTAATAGGACGATTCAATAAAAGGATTGATTCGTAACAACTACGAGAGTTTCTACGATTTTCGTAGCACGTAGAATCGTAGCTCGTTGATCTTATAATATAGGTCGTGTAACCGAGCTTCAAAGCCTTGAACGGTGATTATACGGTTGGTTAAGGAGCTCGATTGAAGCTTCTAATGCACATTAACTTCTACTTCTTGATAGAAAATATTATGACAACATTATGGCTATCTTGATAAGGTGTTAACTAAATATTATTTTTAAACTTTTTATCTTGTGACTTTCGTTTCGGAGTACTTCATTATTATTCAATATAATACAATAAACATTTGTACCGATTAGTTACATGTTATTCAATATACATTATCTATTCAATTATGTTAAGTACCGCTGTCACTATATCGACTCAATGATTTCCAATTTGAAAATAGTGATTAAATTTAAGTATTTTATTTATAACCTTAAAATTTCTAGAAGTAGGATACATGAATAAAAACGTGTTTAATTATAAATAGCGATGAACACACTCAATTATAAATGACAATACTAGCAATACTATATTTGAGTGTTTTAAAAATGAACATGAATTTGTAAGTCGCTGGGAATTGAACCCATGCCTCTAGTTTTGTATTATATGATCTATTCAACCATATTAGAGGCGGTAAGCACGAAAGTATAATTATCATAATAATGATATATTTACACGCTCACATCATTCATCAAATCCAAATTAAGTACCATTAAGAACGTGTGTTTATGAATAATTGAATTGTTATGAATAAGTCGTTATGATAACATAACAGAAAAATAAACACAATAAAGTATATATTTTTATAAATTAACTAAATAAATAAAAGTATAACTCTTTACATAACTATGCATACATTAATACGAGTTAAAATTTAAATCGATGAACGTACAGATATAAATCAAACATCCATAATCGTTCATCAATTACATCCTGAATGAGACCCAATCAGGGCGTGGGAACTGCGCATACAGTAACCGCCCGTCAAACAACGGTAATACTAGCTGTAATATTCGCATTGACACGGAATCAGAGTTATGGTGAAATTTGATTTAACTACAGATCGTATTTACAGGGCAGTACAAATTTTGATTCCATATCGTTTAACGTGTTTTAAACCTAACATGACTTTTCTATTTGTTTATATTTTTGGAATGATTTGGTATATGTTTAAAACATACCAAATGAAACGGAAACGCAAATACTAGAGGAAAATCATGTCGTGTTCAAGCGGTGAAAGAGACTCGAGCCCATTTACTTTCACAAACCGGGCGATATTTCATCTAACTGAACTACATCGGACTGTGAAAGAAAATGACGAAATTTGTTCCAGCATTTTGTTTCTTATGCTACAATGCTCAATAATGTCGAAGAAATTATACCTTCAACATCTGATAACATATTTAAACTGACTTACTAATACCGTTGATGATTTTTTCTTATTGCCAATACATTACTAGTTTTTAAATAAGAGTTAATAATAGTTTTTACATCATACGAATAGTTTTTACATCGTACTTACAAACACATGTAAGCAGCTAATCAATATTTAATGCAAGCTGTCAGGCCGCCAACTTGCGACCCACGTACGTACTCCTAGTTATAGTAGGCCAATCGCATTGTCTCTCGTGCCCTAAATACATCGCTTACCTTTCTTTTCAAGCAAAAATATAGCGCAAAACTAAGCAATAGGAACGACAACAAAGAAAGCCTGGACTGTTGACATATTCTAGAGTATCCTGGCTGTCGGTTTCCGATTGTTGTTTCATTGAAGGTTTTGTTACTTTTTCGGTTTTGATGCCCTTTTTATGTAGGTGAAAAGCTAGCAACTTGTCACTATTTTGACACGATGACCTTATGACCCCGCATGAACATTACTGCCAGATTTTTATAACCAAATATTATCTTAATTTTTCATTATTTTCAGACTACATTGGCCCATTGTTTAATTACAAAACTTTCTTAGTTGATAATTAAAAAAAACTTAATAAAGAAAAATACCAATAATTAGAAAAAAAGCTTCGGTGGCGTAGTGCGTAAGAGCGTTGTCTTCCAACCGGGAGGCACCGGTTCGGACCCTGCCACGTACCAACGTGTTTTCAAATTTTGAATTCATATGTACGTTTAATCGACGCTTTTACGGTGAAGGAAAACATTGTGAGGAAACCTGGACACACCTATGAAGAAATTCTTAGGATGTGTGTGAAGTCGACCAACCCGCACTTGGCCAGCGTGGTTGACTAAGGCCTAATCGCCCCTTATGTGAGGTAGGCTCGAGCCCCTCGGTGGGGATATTATATGGGCTGTTGAAAATTAAATAAGGGTCATCATCATCAGATGATGACCCATATTTAACCTGACATATATCTTAGAACTCTACTCAACTCCTTTTGGGATTATGAGTGTGAAATATGTTTCTACCTAAAATGAAAGCCTTGCATAAGAGCCTTAGAAATTAGGTCAAATGGGTTGCGAGTTCAAATGATAATTATGTTAAATTTATATTATAATAATGATGTTTAAAATCTCGACGCAACAGACATAAGTATTCTATATACGCGGTACATACACACATCCTTAACATAAGTCCATTCAATGTTCTCAATTTGAAATGTTATTATTACCTATTTATTTTTTGATGTGTAATTTGCAATAAAGTTAAATCTATTCATTTAGAAAACAATTTGTTTTACCTCCTTGTACGATTATTGTTGCCAATATCAAGCAAAACAATTATTGTGTCTTGATAAAGAAACTAAAATATACCCTTAATGGAAAATCCAACGCAGTTGTAATATAACGAGGTATGAATAACTGACGCGTTCTATATTTATCGTCGCCAGTAGAGGAAGTGGGTGGAAGGGGGATGCCGACGCTTACATGATAGCTTTGATTTTTCAAGGAAAGACTATGGCGTGTATAATTACCGTAAAATACAATTAGAAGACAATTATGAATGTGTAATTAACGAGTAAGTAAATGTTTTACTTAACTTTGCGCTGATTTTTTTTTATTAAATTCTATATTCTCACGTCTACTCGCAATTACAATATATTGAGTACACTGTTGAATATTTGCCATTATAGTTATATGGTAGAAACAAATGGGAAATTAGCGTATTTAAACGATCACGCTGGCATTTGTGTGTGGCAACAATTACATAAATGATGGGAACACAACATTTATCAGAAAACTTTACTATGTTTCTTGTGCTTTAAACAATAAAGATACACACACGGGGGCACAGCTATACAATGCTTTACCATACGAAATAAAATAATGTGATAACATACATATGATATGTATAAAGAGAAACTTAATAAACATGTAATTTTAAAATTGTAAACACTTTATTAAGGCCTCAGAGGTAATAAAAAATAATATTTTAGTAGTTTAATATATTTTGTATCTCATGGTAAATGAACAAATTATGTTTGTATGAGAAATAAATTTCTTTAAACCGAAACCGAAGATGTCAATACAATTGTTATGAGTTAAATAAGCGGCAGCCGTTATTTACTAAATTAAATTATGTATATCCGGACAATTATTGAGATGATTTTCAGTGTAACATACAACGGTAACATAGCATCTGTCCGTCATTGGTTTTCTTTTGTTTGTTCACAGAAAGATTATTATTTTTGGGTTTGGTGCGACAGTTATGTAGGCTTAATGCTGGCAACCTGTTACTATTTGGAGTACTGTATGACCCATACTGCCAAATGTGGCTTTATGTGTAACCGAACAGTATGGGTCATACAGTACTCTAAATAGTAACAGTTTGCCAGCCTCAAGCCTACATAACTGTCGTACCAAACCCAAAAAGTAATTATGTATAAATTGCAAGTAACGTTCGTTGTGCAACGATACGTATAACGAATGAAATTAAGCATTACGTATCAAGGCACAGTGCGGTCTAAGAGCGCCCTTCGAAACAAGTTAATTCTTTAAATTTCGTCTCCTGCCAATAGAAAAGCTTAAGCCCCTCCGCTGATTTCTTGAATGGGTGCCAAAATGCCATGTCGGTTTACATTTACAATGCGCGAGATGAATAAAATATAGTGGATTCATTTAGTTACACAGTTTTTATTATTCTTAATGGGTATTGGTTTTATGCTAATTTAAACACTTAGAGGTTTATAAAGAGCATCAAATTATCTTCGAATTATTTTCCGGTACCAAATTTTACAGATCTTCAAAAACTAGGTTTATTTGGTTTGATTTCATAGTTTCAGACCCTAGAATAGTGAATAGTTACTTTAGTCAAACAATTGTGAGAGTAAACTTCACTTTTGGCGTAGCTTTAAGTAGAAATATGATTTTAGATTACAGAAAATAGTGGACAACGTATTCAGAAGATGATTTGCCAACTGATCAGAATTTCTGCATAAGTTTATCAAATTAAATGAACGTATAGGACTCCAAGTTCCTCCACTTTCCCTAAAAAATAAAGATTCTTCATTACTATCCAAATATAATATAGACTGAAGTAGACTGAGCATCCAAATATAGACTGAGCTCCTGGCACTAAAATCTATAGGCACTTATATTATAAAGCTGAAGAGTTGGTTTGTTTGTTTTTTGTTGTTTGTTGAACGCGCTAGTCCATTATCGATTACGGCTCTAATCTTTACTTGTTTAAAAAAAATCTCCACGCGGACGGAGCGCTAGTATTCAATAAAATATAATATCGTAAAACAGTAAATAAAAAAAACATTGTTCCCCTAAAACTAATTAGGTAGGTGTAATTTACTCTCATATAAAGATGTTACTAGTTAATCAACAGACGCTCCATAGTGAAAATATTCATGAACCTCTAATTGTATAATTCTAATTTTCTTAAGATCAGAAATTAGGAATTACGAATAAATTTTAGTGTTATATGTGTTAAATAATAACATAAGAACTTTTTAGTTTTTCTCTAGAGCTATTATCTATGGTTAATTGTCATAATTCTTTTCTACGATTGTAAAAGCAAATTTATATTTTGTTCAATAAAAAATGTTTTATTATATTTCTTTGTTATTCTATTAACACAAGTGGTGCCGAAACTCGGGAATATTTTCCGTAAATAATTATTGATACAAATTATCTATCAATGAAGTAAAAATATATTGTTCGCCATTGTTCTATGAATGCCGTTTTTTGCCGTTGCCGTGTAAGCTATACTGTGAGTACTAAACAATTGAATATTTTATATCGGATTTGATTTTCAACGATTATATTATAATAATATATTGAAAAATGCCGATCGAAGAAGATAATAGTACTGCAGTCAAAATAAAAAAGTTGCGGCTAACAATTGGGCAATACAAAGGCCAAATTACGCGGACCGAAAAATATATAAAGGAGCAGAAGGGACAGGTTTTATTGGAGGTACGAGGCCTTAGAATTAGACTGGAGGAACTTCAGCGAGGTTTTCAGCATTATAAGGATACTTCCATTGAGCTGATTCTTCTGACCAATGATGACAGTTTCGAGGACGATGAGGTGGAGGAGAGATATTACGAAGCGGTGTCGGGCATAAAAGGTTTGTTGGCTGCTGGCGAGTGCTCTAATGTCGGTGAAGAGCGCAAGGCAGTATCGCAGGCTCAATATCATCACAGCAAACTGCCGCAGCTGGACATAGCTTGTTTCGACGGAAAGGATATTACTCAATTTAGGCCGTTTATGGACATCTTTGAAGCCATCGTTGACAGAGATGAAAATTTGTCTCCAGTACAAAAATTGTTCTACCTGCGAAGATATTTACAGAGCGATGCTTTGCTAATGATAAGTGGTTTACCTTTAGTAAACGAGTCCTATGTACAGGCGCTTGATTTAATTAAGCAGCGTTATGATAATAAATGTTTAGTTATTACTCATCATGTAAACGCATTGTTGGATTACCAGCCAATTTCAAAGGGTACATCTTCGGAATTGCGGCATTTAGTTTCTGTGGTTAGACAGCATTTGGGTGCTCTTAAAGGTCTTGGGCAAGAGGTTCAGTATTGGGACATGCTTCTTATTCCTATTTTATTAAGAAAATTAGATGCCTATTCTTGCAGAGCCTACCACGTTGAGAGGAATATTTCAGGCCTGCCTACGCTAGAGGAATTATTTAAATATATTGAACGGAGAGCAATTAGCTTCGAAGAGTCGCAAGTATCTGCTGGTAAGACTACTTTTAACATACCTTACATTAATAGGGCTTCTCATTTGGCTAGCACCAGCGAACAAAAGTTATCGTCTTGTAAGTTTTGTAAGGATATAGGTCATAAAATATATGCATGCAAGGAGTTCCAAGCGCTTGGTTCACTTGACAGAGTTAAGTTTGCTGAATCTCAAAAATTATGTAGCATTTGTTTAAATTCTCATACTAAAAAATGCAACTTTCATTTCAATTGTTCAATATGTAAAAGTAAAGAACATAATTCGCTGCTGCATGTTAGTGAAAATGCTTGTAATCTTGCTAGCTCTAATCTTAATGTAAACAAAAACATGGTTTTGCTACCTACCATGAAAGTCAAATTCCTAGCGCATGATGGTAATTTTGTTACAGCGCGAGGTTTGATCGATAGTGGTAGCCAAGTGTCCTTTATCTGTAGTAAATTACTACGCAAATTAAATGTTCCAACATTTCAATATAATATAAATATTACAGCTCTCGGCCAAACACAAAAACCGGTTGCCAGGGCTGTCAATTTAAGAATGAATTCGATGTACAATAATTATTATTGCAATTCTATTTTTTCCGTTGTGGATAGCATTACTACTTATCTACCGCAGACAAAAATTTATGTGAGTAGCATCCAAATACCGGAGTCAATTAATTTAGCCGATGATGAGTTCAATATGCCTGGCGAGATTTCATTTCTGGTTTCAGCCGATATTCTATTCAAAATTATGCTGCCAGACAAAATAGCTTTATCCAGGAATAACTTATATTTATTAGCTACAAAGTATGGTTACATTGTCTCCGGTAGATTAGAGGAACCCAAAGTTTGTCTTTCTTCAAGTATTTTAAAGAAAGGGTTTGTTTCGCATGTCGCAATAAACGAAAGTAGGGTTGACAGTCTCATACAAAAATTTTGGGAGGAGCAACACGTTCCTGAAGTTAAAGGCGAAGTTAATGTAGATCGATGTGAGGAAGTGTTCCGTGAGACTGTGCAATTGATCGACAATAGTTTTCAAGTTAGTTTGCCCTTAAAAATTCCACTCAATGAGGTGGTCTTAGGAAATTCTTTTAGCATAGCTTTACAGCGTTTGAATGCTTTGTGCAAAAAATTTGTCAAAATTACAAAGCTTAAGGAGGAATATAAGAAATTCATTAATGAGTATGTCGCTATTGGCCATGCTAAGAAGGTAGATTTATTTAAAATAGGAAAGCCGTTTGAACGCTGTTATTTTTTACCGCATCATGCGGTTATTAGAGAGCATGCTTTGACAACAAAGCTTAGGGTCGTATTTGATGCTAGTGCTCAGACAGATTTAAAATTGAGTTTGAACGATGTACTCTATTCAGGCCCGGTTGTTCAAAAGGAGCTTTTTGATATATTGATTTTATTACGCTCATACAAATATGTTGTAATGACAGATATGAAGCAAATGTATAGACAGGTGAAAGTTGATCCTGCTCAAACTCATTTGCAACTAATATTGTGGAAGGAAAATTTATCTGACCCTTTAACATGTCTCCAGCTGTCAACGGTTACATATGGGGTGACTTGCTCCAGTTTTCTTGCAACGCGCTGTTTAGTAGAGTTGGCATTGCGTTACGGTGAGCGATATCCTCTCGCCGCTTCTGTGCTGATAAACAACGCTTACGTTGATGACTGTCTGTTTGGTGGATCGTCGATTGAGAGTACTAAAGGGGTATGTAATGAATTGACTAAATTGGTAAGCCTTGGTGGGTTTGAGCTTCACAAATGGTGCGCTAGTCATCCAGATATTCTGGCCGATGTACCTCTGGACAAGCAATGTTTTCAAGACTTGAACGATGTTGATGTTACTGTAAAAGCTTTAGGTTTGCGATTAGACCTTAGGTCCGATAGGTTTATAGTCTCGTGTCCTTGCAATTCAGTTCCTAATAATTGGACAAAGCGCTCGGTGTTAAGTTTTATAGGCACATTTTTTGACCCTTTGGGATTGGCTGGTCCGATTGTGATACGTGCGAAAGAATTCCCACAAAAAGTGTGGCAATGCAAATTAGAATGGGATGAATTTCTCCCACATGAGTTATTATTGTCTTGGAATTCATTCTTTAATGATTTAAGGCGTATGGAGCCTATTTTAGTTAAGCGTAATTTAAGTATAAGTGATGCTGAATTTATAGATATAGTGGGTTATTGTGATGCCTCTGCTATTGCCTACGGAGCATGCATTTATATTAGAGTGGTGCGAGGTGATAGCGCGTTTGTCACGTTGCTATGTAGTAAGTCGAGGATTGCTCCATTGAAGACGAAGCCAACTATAGCTAGGTTAGAGTTATGTGCATGTGTGCTTCTAGCTAAATTGTTTAAGCGCATAAGTCATGTATTAATTAATTATAAATTTAGATATAAAATTTTATATAGCGATTCACAGATTGCTCTCTGTTGGCTGCAAAACCCGCCCAAAGATATATTTATCAAGAATAGGGTCAATATAGTAAATGAGCTTACAGAGGGTTGCATTTGGAGTCATGTGAGTGGCTCTAGTAACCCAGCTAATTGTTTATCTAGGGGCATTATGCCTTGCGAGTTGGCTGGAAATATGTTGTGGTGGGAAGGTCCCCTTGAGTTGCATGCTATTGATTTTTGCCCCGTTGAGTTTCAAAATAATCATTGCTCAAACGTGCATGATAATGATGATGTAGTTGAATGCTCTGTTAATTGTAATGTGCTCAAGGAGGTCCTACCGATTTCAAAATGTTCATCGATTTTAAAGCTTCAGCGCATTGTGTCTTTTGTGTTAAGGTTTGTGAAGAACTTTAGGCATAAGAGTTATTTGTCACACCTGCAAAGCCGCCACAAATGGTACAAGGCCAATCCTAATGTGGAAGAGGGTGCTCTGGTTCTACTAATGGGTGAAAATGTCTCTCCTTTCCAATGGCCTGTAGCTAGAGTATCAAAAGTATTTATGGGTAATGATGGCCATGTCAGATCGGTACAGGTCAGGGCAAAGAATGGGCACATTTCGTCTAGAGCGATAAATAAAGTGGCTGTGTTGCCAATATATGACGAATAGCTGTCGGCGGGGGAGTTTATGTTAAATAATAACATAAGAACTTTTTAGTTTTTCTCTAGAGCTATTATCTATGGTTAATTGTCATAATTCTTTTCAACGATTGTACAAGCAAATTCTTAGATTAAGAACATACAGATACCGTATCCGGGCACTCAATTTGGTGCAACCAATATTAGGCCTTATTTGGCACCATACGGAAACTCTATGCGTAGTCCTCGAGGTCAACGCACTCCGTACGCATCTCCAACAAATTATTAAAAAATGACGATTTGTGCTATTATATGGTGTAATAATCGAACTGAAAAAAATAAAAAGAGTGAGAACATTACTTTTCACACGTAAGTTTTTAATATTTTATTGTATTTTCACTTTATAAGCAATAAAAACCAAATATTTTATTTTGTATTTTTTAAATACTGAGTGCTGCCAGTTACAGAAATTATTTTACCTATTTTAGTTGTTTAGAATTTAGTCGAATGCAATAATTTAATCATATTAATTGTTCTATAAAAAATACTAAGGACATAAAAAAATTTTTTTTTGATGATTAGATTGTTTTGACTTAACGTATGGACATTTTTAACCGCCTTAAGAAAAGGAGGAGGTTTTCAAGTCGCCTTAATCTTCTTTTTTATGTATGTTTCTACGCCTAGACCGGTTTTAAATAGTCGATTGTATGATAAGGGAGCTATTTTGCTCCCTTATCGATTGTATGATACTTTCTTTACTACTTATACTTATACTTTTACGGCGAGGGCGCTACTTTGATTCAAGAGCGAAGCAAAGGAATTCAAAGTAAATAATAACACAAGTTCTTAATGATACTTAATTTGGGCTAGATAATTGGTGTGAGCGTATAAATAATTATCCCTACTAATATTATAAATGCGAAAGTAACTCTGTCTGTCTGTTAAGCTTTCACGTCTAAAGCACTGAACCGATTTTGATGAAATTTGGTACAAATATAGATCTCGGGGTGAGACATAGGCTACTTTTTATCGCGAATAAAAGGTTGAATGGGTTGAAATAGGGGATGAAAGTTTGTATGGAAGTTCGACATGGCGGACGCGACTTTTTGATATAATATCAATATGGGTATCATTTTCGTGGTTTTCGGGGGTTCTGATTACGAATACAACATCTTTTTTGAAATCCAAGATGGCGGACGTGACTTTTTGATATAATATCAATATGGGTATCATTTTCGTGGTTTTCGGAGGTCCCGATTCCGAATTCAACATCCATTTTGAGATCCAAGATGGCGGACACAACTTGTTAATAAAATATCAATATGGGTATCATTTTCGTGGTTTTCGGCGGCCCAGATTCCAAATACAACATCCATTTTGAGATCCAAGATGGCGGACACAACTTTTTAATATAATATCAATATGGGTATCATTTTCGTGGTTTTCGACGGCCCAGATTCCAAATACAACATCCATTTTGAGATCCAAGATGGCGGACACAACTTTTTAATATAATATCAATATGGGTATCATTTTCGTGGTTTTCGGCGGCCCAGATTCCAAATACAACATCTATTTTGAGATCCAAGATGGCGGACACAACTTTTTAATATAATATCAATATGGGTATCATTTTCGTGGTTTTCGGAGGTCCCGATTCCTGATACACCATCCATTTTGAGATCCAAGATGGCGGACGTGACTTTTTAACATAATGTAAATATGGGTATGGTTTTCGTGGTTTTTGGAGGTCCGCATTACGAATAAGACATCTACTTCGAGATCCAAAATGGCGGACGTGACTTTTTGATAATTTGTCAATATAGGTATCATTTTCGTGGTTTTCGGGGGTACCGATTCCGAATGTGACATCTTTTTCTAGATCCAAGATGGTGTTTGCGACTTTTTAATACAAAATCGACATAGGTATCATTTTCGACGTGTTCGTCCACGAAAACCACGAAAATGATACCCATAGTGATATTTTATCAAAAAGTCACGTTCGCCATCTTGGATATCAAAAAAGATGTCGTATTCGTAATCAGGACCCCCGAATACCACAAAAATGATACCCATATTGATATTTTATCAAAAAGTTGTATCCGCCATATCGGATCTCAAAAAAGTTGTTGTTCGCAATTAGAACCCCCGAAAACCACAAAAATGATACCCGTATTGATATTTTATTAAAAAGTTGTGTCCGCCATCTTGGACCTCAAAATGAGTGTTGTATTTGGAATCGGGACCACCGAAAACCACGAAAATGATACCCATATTGATATTATATTAAAAAGTCACGTCCGCCATCTTGGATCTCAAAATAGATGTTGTATTTGGAATCGAGACCTCCGAAAACCACGAAAATGATACCCATATTGATATTATATCAAAAAGTCACGTCCGCCATCTTGGATTTCAAAAAGGATGTTGTATTCGTTATCGGGACCCCCGAAAACCATGAAATTGATACCCATATTGATATTTTGTCAAAAAGTCACGTCCGCCATCTTGGATTTCAAAAAAGATGTTGTATTCGTAATCAGGACCCCCGAAAACCATGAAAATGATACCCATATTGATATTATATCAAAAAGTCACGTCCGCCATCTTGGATCTCAAAAAAGATGTTGTTTTCGTAATCGGGACCCCCGAAAACCACGAAAATGATACCCATATTGATATTATATCAAAAAGTCGCGTCCGCCATCTTGGATCTCAAAAAAGATGTTGAATTCGGAATTGGGACCCCCGAAAACCACGAAAATGATACCCATATTGATATTATATTAAAAAGTTGCGTCCGCCATCTTGGATAGTCTCAAAATAGATGTTGTATTTGGAATCGGGGCCGCCGAAAACCACGAAAATGATACCCATATTGATATTTTATTAAAAAATTATGTCCGCCATCTTGGATCTCAAAATGGATGTTGAATTCGGAATTGGGACCCCCGAAAACCACGAAAATGATACCCATATTGATATTATATTAAAAAGTCACGTCCGCCATCTTGGATCTCAATATATATTTTTTTTTAATCGGGACCCCCGAAAACCACCAAAATGGTACCCTGATATTTTATTTAAAACTATCCGTCAAAAACTTTGGTGTGGCTTTTCCGTTTCATCGAATTTACAAATTACGATGTATCTATCGTATAAAAAGAAGTTTCACTTCAAAATCAGAAGTAGTATTCATGTTTTATTTAAATTACCTGGTTTTGGGGTGACGAGGTTTTAGTGACCACACCAATTTTTAGTAGTGTGCGTGTATCTGTGTGTAAGCGTTAGCACACATAACAATTTTTTTGCGTCAGTTTTGAAGCGGCATATTGTATGGAACTATCCTTCTAGTATGTTCTTATTCTAAGAAGCAAATTTATATTTTGTTCAATAAAAAATGTTTTATTATATTTCTTTGTTATTCTATTAACAATATGTATTACTAGGGACTTACCCTGGCTTCACACGGAATTTCTCGACTTTTCTCTACTATAATGTGCATGTATTATACATACATAACCTTCCTCTTGGAGCACTCTATTTATTGCTGAAAACCACATTGAAATATATAGATTATGCTAATATGCCGGTTGGATTATACTAAGCAATTGAACAGATTAATAATAACGTGTTTGCAGCTGTTGTGTTGTGACGAATAATGTATGCATTTTGTGTATACATTATTCGTCACATAAAAAGCTCTGAATTTGGAATACAAATCCTATATTTTTTCTGTGGAAAAATACTCATTCAAAATGAAAGATGGATTTTTGTATTTTGTAGAAGGTTTTTTCTTTTAATCATACATTCACGAAAGTATTCCAGATATATTCATATTATATATCTTTAGTAATTTAAAGCCAGTACCTACATTTACAATGTACAAAACAGAAGTAAAATATACATAACATAAATCAAGTGGAAATTTCATAACTTTTACATTTAGTGTCTCCATGTTTTGGCAAACGACTTTTGTAACTGAACAGTTTCCAACTGAGATTGAAAAGTATTTTAGATACGAAAAATTATTTTATTAATATTTTAAAAGCATTATATGAATCCAATTCATATAAATTCTTTTTTTAATTTTAGTATTACAAGCGCAAAAAGGGGTATTTTAGGGTGTATTCACGTGTACCACAGTAGCATTACATCGCAGCAACAAAAAGTAGTCAAGTAGTGTTTTTGTGGTAGGTAACTAAAAAATATCAATGTAGGTAGTTGCTAGCTAGAAATGCAATGGTGGTTGCGTCGTGGTTCAGTACCGACCACACAGTTACATTTGATGGCAAGATGTGGTCTATGTGAATCACGGAGTACTATGTGAATTAACTATTCATTTTCATACAAATTAGCACCCACCCACGTTTTGTCGTTATGATGTGGCTGTTTCGCGTAACAATACATTACCTTTTAAGCGAGCTACATAATTAGGGAAGCAAAAATTCAAGAATTAAAATTCAATTCCATTTCTTATTTATCCATACCTCCGATTACAATGTTATGAACCTGAAAGATTTTTTTTATTGTGCAGACAATTGTCATCATTTTTCCTATTTATAGGTACTTTATACAGTTACAGGCACAAAAACGACCAGCCACTTTATATCCCATCCTTCACGCTTGTGTGAAGTGAACCAATCTCCGCGAGAAACATCCCGCGGAATGCTTGGTTTATGAGTAGAGTCTTGTGAATACTTTGATAGTAAGCCGGAACAGCCTTCTGCCCCTTACACAGCTTTCGATAATTTATCGTTTGGCGTATTCGCCAAGAAAGACCTTAAAGGATTTTAGTTACAGTCTGGATTTTATTTATTTCGTTCTTCATTGGAAAATCTTACGAAGAAGCGTGTGCAATTATTTTTATCAATAACCTTCAATATATGTAGAAGCCTATGCTGCTTTTACATATTAGTAAATAATCTCGCTAAATCAAAATACAACAGCATACAAATCATATTTTGCGATCAATACTTCTAAATTCATTATGAATTCCTAAACCGATGTTAATTTGAATAAATGTATTTTGTTTGGTGCGTGTTCTGCGACAAACTGGATTCATGATTGTGGCTATTGTTTCAACCTACGGAGCATCGGTCAATTTGTTCTATTGTTACAATACACATACACCCATTGTAATTTGGTGATCAATATATCCACTGATATGCTATCTTTAAACTTCATGAAACCGCTCGTAACAGAACGATGCAATTAACAAGAGAAAAAAGACTCTAATGAGATTCGAGATCGTGCGTTTTGGTTTGGATTTTAAACAATATTTGTTGATATCACATGAGAAAATTTGAATAACAGATCTCGTCAACAAAAAAAATAACATATTTTGCATAACGTTTTAAACTACCATAGGCATATATGAACATTGACATGTGTTTTTATTTTATGAATATTAAAAAACAGGATGTCCGCATCGGATCCCGCCTATTTTAAAAACACATTCAATTATAGTCGTAATTAGTCAGAAGCACGTACGATATCTGGATGTCCATAAAAACCGAATAACGTGTAAAGTGTAATGAATCGAAACTCGTTTCGCGTAGAGCAAGTGCGGTTCGTTCCCTATTATTGTCACGTGATGAAAATAACAATTTTACATTACGAAATCGGCGCGCGGCTTTAATTGACGACACACCTATAGCGCGCTCCATTCCGAAGGCGAATAAAGTCATTTTACTCTTTGTAAATGAACGAAGTTTTGGTTCCCAATCGATTTAATCCTGTCCGCGAAATGGGTCGGCATTTAATAAAAAAAAGTTATAAGAACGAAGAGCATTGTAATTTTGAAGCGAGATTTTTATCACTTGCCAATTCTTGTTTTTATTTTACGATAGACAGAATCAGATTTTATGACAGAGTAATGACAATTATTTTACTTCATTAAGTGCCCGCGACCGTTTTTATGAAATTAGGTATAATGGTATAAGGTAAATTAAATTCGAATAATTACAAAATTACTTCTAACATCTGTCCTGGTTGTTGGATTTTGTGAGTGTGTTTACTCAAGGACTGTGACATTTTGAGTTTGGTCCCCTTTTTATGTAGGCAAAAGGCTGGCAACCTGTCACTATTGGAGGCACTGCATGACCCATACTGCGAGGTATGGCTTTATGTGTAACGAAAGTGTTAAGTTCAAATAAAACACTGTTTTATTCACACCACATATAATTGAGCTCAGGAGCAAAACATCAAGTGACACACAACAAAAAGTAGGAACTACCCTCACTTCACTATACTTATTTTAACAACAAGAATTAGTAAGCAAAGTACCTACATTGATATATAACATACCTTTCCCCTAAGTTAGAACACACATACAAAACAATAGATATGCTTAAACTAACATATTACTTATATTGTATTAACATTTAAATCTACTCATTAACAACTTACAATTAATTATTGAAATACCTATCCTTAATCATATTTATTTATTTGTTCTTAGTTACTTAACTTTATACATATAATCACTCTAAGAAATGTACATCGTCAGGCCTTGCATATGGCAAGCGACTATGTACAGTTTTATTTTTTACTTTACCACCCGAAAAACCTGGATCAGGATCCACTGGTATACCTAACATCTCAGCCCACTGGTCCGGACTGGGTATAGTAATTATTTCTTCCCGATCCAGTTCTGAGTCTTCCATTATTTCTGACTGTTCTCTATCCATGCTAACTTCCTCATTCTCTCCCTCTACCCTTTCTTCTTCTCTGTTTTCCTGCTCTTCCTGTGCCTTATGCTGTTGAATTAGTTGATCTATGTGCCTATTTATAACTGTACCATCTGCTGTAGCTACCTGGTAGCTGACCGGACCGTCCCTAGTCACTACTGTACCCGGCAACCAACGTGGACCACTACCAAAGTTTCTATACATAACATTTTGACCTACATTTGTCTGTCTGTGCCTCTTCTCGTTATTCCTTATAACTTGTTGCTCTGTCTTCTGACGCTGCAAGTTATCAGGATGGATAGCGTCCAGCAGGGTTCTTAAGCGTCTATTCATTAACAGCTCTGCCGGACTCTTATTAGTGGCCGAACATGGTGTAGTCCGCAACCCTAACAACATATTTGGAATTTTAACATCCCAAGACACTCCGTTCATTTTGCGTAGCTTGTTTTTTACCGTCTGAACCATTCGCTCGGCTAACCCATTAGTTAACGGATGATATGGCGCCGTAGTGACATGTCGTATTTTATTTGCATCTAAGAATTGTTTCATTTCTACTGAAACGAATGGTGTTCCGTTGTCTGAAACGACTGTTTCACACAAACCGTGAGTTGCGAAAATCATCCGAAGGCACCGAATAACCGTGCTGGACGTCATATTACCAACAATGAACACTTCCGGCCATCGAGAATGAGCGTCCACTATGATTAAAAATGTCTTACCTTGAAATGGACCGCCGAAATCTATATTGATTCGCGACCATGGTTTGCTCGGAACGAGCCATTCGAACGTTGTTTTTGGAGGCATGTTCCTATTCTCTAGACATTTGTTACAGTTTTGAATGAGAGCTATAATATCGTTATTGAGCTGCGGCCACCAAACGTAGCTCCTTGCGAATGCTTTAGTTTGCACGATGCCACTATGGGTCCTGTGCAAGCAGCGCAATACATGCTCACGTAGCGCGGGTGGTACCACCACCCGATTGCCTAACAAAACACAGTCCTCGTGTACAGACAGCTCGTGACGGTGTAGCCAGTAAGAACGTAACTCTGCATCAGACATTCTGTCCGGCCAGCCTCTTAGAATATAGTAAACTACTTTCGACAAAACCTTATCACGTTTTGTCTGTGCTATAATTTGGCTAACATCAACGGGAAAATCATTGGGGGTCTCTGCCATGAGTAGCACGTCGTATAACTGCGCCTCTGGCTCTATGGGAACAGCTTGTGGTAATCGACTTAATCCGTCAGCGTGGCCTATCTGTGTGCCGGGCTTGTAAACAATGTTATAAGAGTGTGAAGTGAGTACTAATGCAATTCTTGTTAGACGAGGTGATAATACAGTAGGAATGGGTTTTAATGGATTGAATATACCTAACAATGGTTTGTGATCTGTCACTATAGTGAAACTATTCCCCATTAAGTAACTGTGAAACTTAGTTAAACCGAACATAATTGCTGTCGCTTCCTTGTCTAATTGTGAATACCGCCGCTCGTGCGGATGAAGGGTTCTAGAGCCCATCGCCACAGGACGCTCTTGTCCGTCGGACTCCACGTGGGACAACACTGCCCCAACTCCATACTCAGAGCTATCGCAAGTCAGTACTAGCGGTTTACTCAAGTCGAAATGAACTAACGTTAGATCACACGATAGTAAGCGTTTAGCTGTGTCAAAACTCTTCTGTTCTACTTCAGTCCATTGCCAATCTCTTGACCTATCGAGCAGTCTATGGAGAGGCTCGAGAACTGTAGCCTTATGACGAATAAACCTCTCGTAAAAGTTGTATAATCCTAAGAACGCCTGCAACTGCTGGATGTCTTTTGGTTCTGGAGCGTCTAAAATAGCCTGAACTTTACTAGGCGCCGGATGGATTCCGTTAGCATCGATAACAAAACCTAAAAACTCGACTCTTTCCTTAGCGAACTTGCACTTGTCCCGGTTGAGACGTAGGCCTGCTTTTTCTATGCGCTCGAGCACGGCATGGAGGCGTTGCTCCATCTGTTGCAGCGTGTGCCCACTGACGATGACGTCATCAATCAGAACTGCTACGCCCGGTACTCCTGCCAGCAGTGCTGTCATCAGACGCTGAAATATCCCCGGACATGCCTTGACACCGAAGGCTAGTCTATGTACAGTATACAGGCCCTTGCAAGTATTTAGAGTTAGGAGCCGCGCCGTGTCGTCATTAACTACCACTTGTGTATAGGCCCGGTCAAGGTCGAGCATCGTGTAGAATCTACCTCCTGAAATACATGCAAAAACTTCGCTGGCTGTAGGCATCGGGTAGGTATCCGATTCAGTAGCCTAGTTGACCGTACTACGGTAGTCTCCACAAAGTCTTATATCCCCATTCTTTTTGACAATGGGAACCACCGGAGTTGCCCACTCTGAAAATGAAGTAGGGCGCAATACCCCCTCCCCGACCAAACGGTCAATTTCTTTCTCTACCCTCTCTTTAATAGCGTACGGCACCGGTCGCGCTTTTAAAAATTTCGGTACTGCATTAGGTTTTAAATGAATAGTAACAGGGTCTCCGCGGTACGTACCAAGTCCATCCCTAAAAACCTCGCTATGCCTAGTTAAAATATTATGTATTACAGTCATGTCACTTTCAGAAATCGAGTTTACATTAATAGATATATTTAGCGGTGCGAACCAGTTACGACCTATAAGATTAGGGCCTGGGCCCTTAGCCACAATAATATTGAGGTTACACTTAATGTTTTCAAATTGGAAATGCACAGTTGCTTGACCCAACACCACTACTTGCTGATCGTTCCACGTGCAGAGCCGGTTCGGCAGCGGTCGCAGCGCCTGGCGCGCGCGCAGCCGCGCCCACGTCTGCTGGTTCACGAGCGAGAAAGCCGCGCCCGAGTCCACCTCCATTGATACCGGCACTCCCTCTAGAACCACCTTCAACTCGTACGCCGGCACCCGCCCTCGAGTGCTCTCCACATTATAAATTCCATTCAGCATAGGGTCGACTTCATGTTCAGTATAGTTAACCTGTTTAGTATTATCTTTTTTCTTTGCTGAACAAATCTTTTCTATGTGCCCCCGTTTCTTGCAGTACCGACAAACTGCGTTGACAAAACGGCACTCGCCTCCGTGTCGATCGCCGCAACGAAAACATAATCTGAAGTTCGTTTTTGATTTAACAGCATTCACTTCCATAGGCTCGGTGCCGGGCGGTGAGCCCACCGCAGTACCCGCGGCGGCGGCACCGGCAGCTAAACTCAGTGCACCCAGGGCGGCGCTCTGCATCATGCGAGCATCCCTCCCCGCACTTTCCGATGATAACATGGCATCCACTACGTCCGCATAGCACAAATTATCTTTTTTCAACAATTCGAACTGTAACTTTTGATCTTTCATACCACACACAAGTCTGTCACGAAGCATACGCTCTAGGTCGTAGAAGTTACAACCCGCACTAATTTTTCGTAATTGTGCTATGTATTCAGACACCGATTCGTCGTGACCTTGATCACGTTTGTAAAATTTGTATGACATCGATATTTCGTTCGGTTTTGGACTAAAATGTTTTGTAAGAACAAATATTATTTTACTGAATGTCACATCACTAGATTTTCGAGGGGTTATCAACGCAAGTAAAGTTTCAAACACTTCGGTACCACAAATTGTATAAAAGTTAGCCCTTTTGACGGCGTCGTCGGTAACGCCATTAGCCTCAAAGCAATAATTTAACCGATCAACATAACTGTCCCAATTGTCCGTTTTCACATTAAACTCATGAAATTTCACTGGTTTGCGATCCATTTTAAGCACTTTTAACTCGTCGCCACTGTTAAGTTCAAATAAAACACTGTTTTATTCACACCACATATAATTGAGCTCAGGAGCAAAACATCAAGTGACACACAACAAAAAGTAGGAACTACCCTCACTTCACTATACTTATTTTAACAACAAGAATTAGTAAGCAAAGTACCTACATTGATATATAACAGAAAGTAACAGGACAGATGTGAGAAATACCTAATTCTAAGTATAATTATTAGGTAACAACCTAAGGCTGTGTTCAACCCTTCATAAGATTATGAGCGTGATTGTAAGTATGTATGTATAGTATTACTTATTATTTATGATGTTTTAAATTTTAGACAATGCTAAGATATATAATATCAAAATAATAATATGATAGGTAGACAAGAACTAATAGAAATATTACAACGTAAAAACAATTCAATAAACCAATGTAAATTTAAATTAATTGTCTTTATTCCATTGAAGCTTGATTAAAATGATTTCCTAACGGAAGTCCGTTAGGAAGTAAGCTGGAAGGCCTTTGTTCAACTATGGAAAATTGTAGCTGCAATGATGAAAATTAATGCGTTCGCTCGCTGGGCCAAGTACATATCCGTACTTACAGTACTTGATATGTTTGTGCACACATTTATAACTTAACTTTTGTTACATGGAAGTTGCGCTGACGGGAGATTTGGCACCACACCACAACCAGAGCAGGTTTTTGGATGTTTTTCAAGAAAATACATTTCATGAAATAAATCTCCGTATCCTTTGTTTCTTTTTGAAGTGTTTGTAATAATGACATATCTCGTTATTGAAATAAATAATGGTTTAGGAGCGGAATTTTCTGTTAGCTTAAAATCTATTTTTTTTACTTGAGAAATCTTAAGCGTTGGTTTCGTTAAGTAAAGATCATGTAAAAGTAGAGCCCTAAGATCTGACTATCTTATCATTAATTGTCTTAACCATACAATTCTGTTTTTTTTTATGTTACGAGATGGCAAACAAGCTTGCGGCCCACCTGATGTTAAGTGGTCACCGCCGCCTATAACACTTGCAATATTAATTGTAAATCACTTAACACCGCAAGTGCGTTTGTCATCCTGGGGACTAAGATGATATGCCCTCCATGCCCAGTAATTACACTGGCTAACTTTCCCTTCAATCCGAAACACAGCCAAGTGCTTCAGGGAAGAAATAAGAAAAGCGGTGGAACCTACCCAGAGGACCCTACATATGGGTCTACCACCTAGTAAAAAAGTTGAGACTATTGTTATGTATTTTCTTCTTTTCTTTCACTATTGTATTGCAATTCCTACGGTAATTACATTTTAACTGTTAATCACCAATATTGTTAATGCAATTTACGTAACGTTCCAATCTAGTGTGTTACTGATTTGTAAATCCGATTGTTTGTTGGAACGAATTCGATATCACAAACAGGAACTATGTTAATACATACAGATGTTTCTTTGTTATGCAAATGCACGAATGTATCTCTCCTGACGGCCGTTGTACCCCTGAAGGCTACAGCTCCGTTACCTGTAACTCTACAAGCTAAATGGTCAATTATGTGGCCATACGTCTACCTTCACACACAAAGGCTGAACGAATTCACATCAAATTTGAGGCTATCACTCGATTATGCGCTATTAATCGATTCCTTTTCGTGTAGATTGAAGGCGTTAATAATTTTTGGCTTAGCTTAATTTTTGGCCAAGTATTATTTTGCCATCCATTTTCAGCTAAGGCATTCATCTATTTATTCTCTCTGAAAACTAAATCTCATACAGTTTTTTTGCAGGCTTTGGTTGTAGCACTCGTGGTTTTCGTACTTAGCGAAGTGATAATAATTATTTATGTCTCTCACACGTGTTGTACGTAACAACCGTGGAATGTTTTTGTGGTGTAACTTATCACACACAGCAAATGTTTTATTCATAGACTTTAGATTTTGCTGCGCAGGGTGAACTGAAAACTTTTAAATTAACACAAATTTTTGGTGCAGTCCAAAAGAAGCGAGATAAAACACTCTTTGCATAATTTGTGTCAGCAAAATTGAAACTAGTAATAATTTAGTATGCATATAACTGTTATGTTCTGTAGGGAACTGTAATATTGCATAGATTAGTACCTAGATATAGTATCAGAACGTTGTGCCTACTAATGGGAATAACAAAGCTCTTTCAAATTAATTTATCGTAAATCAATCATTTAAAAATTTAATTTTCTGACCGATGAAAATAAATTAAATATTGAATTTAATTAATTTGGAGTATTGTAATTAGAGGTTCCTGAAGGGGTAATTAGTGCATATGATTGTGTCCAAAAAATAAAATTTTAATCGCCCGAATCACAGATGTACGCTGGATTAATTATGTATGACAATGTATCTGCTATTAGATACTCTGTTTCACACTAAACACCAATTTCGATTCAAGCTTAATGCGCAGGCAATATCGAAATCACGTCCCACCACTCGAGATAAACAATTATTATGTAGCTTATGTTAATGTATTGAAAATGAATTTATACGCGTATATTGGCGTACAATACAATCTTCCTTACGTAATGCAACGGTATTTGCCCCGGGGCCCCTGTGTCCTGTGACATGCAAATCTTGGTGATAGTATTAAATCGGGCAAGGGGACGCGTGTTGGGGTTACCAGATCTGGCAATTATTGATATTGATCGGACAGCTTTAATTTTGTGGCAATCCTCGAACGGACTATGCTTGTTGGTTAGTGTCGGGATAATGATAAACTTATGTTTTAATTTACCTAACCACACAAGCGGTTTCAATTATCTCTAGAATTTTGATTGGTTTTAATTAATTTGACTAATTTATCAATTGAGGACGCCCACCGGCGAAAGGAGAATGTTTTCCGTCGGTATTCAAAATTGTGCTATTTCGGTTAACTGGTAGTATTAATTCGGCATAATGATAGAGATATTGAAAACTTTTATAGGAAATAACAAGTGTAAAAAGTTGAAGCAATAATGTAAAACGAAGAAAGTATTGAACACTTCAACCATTCATAAATCGACATTAATTGTTGAGAACAACAACAAAAAGACAATAAGTATGATCTAAGACACAAAAAATCTCGTAATGACGTCACACTTCTAGACGGTACGACAGTATAATTTGATATTAGACGGCAAGAAATTTGTCGTTTATAAAAAATGCATTTAATTTTAAAAAAGGCAATGCTTATAAAACAAACAAAAATTTAAATCTATTTCAATACAAATATAGAGATAAGTAAAACTAATTTAAATTATGTAGGTATAATACAATCTTCATTTCTTAAAATTTCTTACACTGAGCACACATTTATTTTATTTTATTGTTCTCTATAAAAATTAACGTTCTTTTAGTACAATTGACATAAAAACTAGGTAAAATAATGTATAAATTGTTAATAATGAGACCTATTAAATATTTTTTGACCAAATACTTATACTAAATAAATAACATATAGACATTATAAATACATTCTTATGATATAATAAATTACAAACACTAAAATTAATTAACTGACTTGTACCTAATTCACACTGTAAAAATACAACAGCATTTTGTTTAGATTATGAAAAAATCTACCCTCTCCTCAGCTTATCATTTATATTGCTGTGCCCGCGTGTGCCCATCAGGGTCCATAATTGTGCCTTTACTGTAACTACTTAAGAACTCATGTAAAAATTTTGGTATGCAAAAAAAACTGCTAAGGGTTTTGGCATTCAATTTTTACCGCCGTGTGCCTGCCTGACACCTACCCAATGACTGCTATCTTTCAACAGCAGCCGGGACCTCCAGGTTAACGTGCCTTCCGAAGCACGGAAGAAAATAGATTTGAAAAATTTTCGGTCACCCATCCGAAACTCGCGTACTTATACGGTAGCTCGACTTTTGTAATCGTTAATAAGAACGAGCGCCTTCGGCATCCTCGTCCTCTAGAAATCGTTTTACGCAAATATATTGTACATTTGATACTTATTTACTTATAAATAAGAATGCATTGCTTTCTCGTTAAATTGTGTTTTCTCGCAGTGTAATGTATACTTCACGGGGTGAGGAATAGCGGAAAGGGTCATGGTTGGGAACACTCGTGTGACACTTTTATGTCATGAACATCTGTAAGCTAGGGTGACCGCTTATTATCCTTAAAACCCGGACTGCTAAGATTTTATTCCAATGCTCTAAAAAAATTTAATTCAAATGTTATGAAAGCTTGTCGCGAAATATCCGATACTTTATTATCGTTTATACAGGTTGAATTTTTTAAGTGGGCCTTCGGGCCAAGTCCTAAACTACAAGGAATATCGAAAAATACTCAAAGGAGTCGCGAGCCCGATTTTGATGAAAACAAAAACTCTATCATTGGATTTTTGATCGCACAAATCTTAAGCCAGATCTAGACGTGTGTAAGGTGTAATGTAAAGTAATTAACGCGAATTTCAAAGGGCGCTACGATTGTTACAAGGATCCACTCACTAAATTCTCTTTACATTCCGCGATATTGCATATTATTCTTATTCTTATGTAAGGGGCTGTGGCTGTGTCTCAGAGCACTTCGACCCTATGGGATCTTTTGTGCTTCCCCTTTCCTTATCACCCATCTCCGCCAACATCGAAAACATTTTGTGTGAGTTTTACGATGTTGGCGGGAATAAGGTCTATAAAGTCCTCTGGTTTAGGGTAACCTAGACCCAGGACCTTTAGTCGCCTATTGGCTAGTGCATCGCAGTCACATAGTATGTGCTCCTTGCTTTCTTCCTCCTCACCACACATTCTACAGATGGGGTCTTCAGCTTTGCCTATTGTACACAGGTGTCGTTTAGTGGCAAAGTGGCCAGTGAGAGCACCTGTGAGGCGATATTACATAACATTTAACACAGATCAGGACTATGCTTAAAAGAAAATAGTGCAATTTGAAACTAAAGTTGATTCACGAAATCACTAAAAATAAACGAACAATGTAGTATATTTATATAGAGAGTTAGTATGTTTCGCCGCAACCGGGAGCCGGTGTGTCTACATGTGAACTACCTCAGTTTATTTAACTCTTATTCAGTGGGTCACGAGTGCGACTTGCTTTACAAGCTTCTCCAAGCTACAGTCGTCCTTCAAGGCTGAGAGTTCTTCACAAGAAAAAACGTTGTAAAACAAGATACTATATAAATATCACGAGATATGAAGAGAAGGGTTTAGTCTGGCTGTATTTCATTTATTTGAAGAAAAATAAATATTATATTATGCCTTATTTTTGATACAAGCTTCTTCAATATTCGGGGGTCTTTTAAGGTTGGTATTTACAAACAAAAACGTTGTGAAAAAGAGATAATGAGAGAAAGGAAGTATATGTTCGACAATGAACCATTTCATTCAATGGAAGAAAAGTAACTCTTAGCCTTTAAAACTAGCGCTCCGCCCGTGACTTCACCCATTTGGATTTTTTTAAATCTAATATAGTTTATGTCACTCAAGAATAATGTAGCATTCTAATGGTGAAATAATTTTTTAAATGTGCCAAATAGTTTTTGAGTTTATTCGGTACAAATATACAAATCTGTCCTCTTTATAATATTAGTATAGATTAAAAATCACACTTAAAAGCTATCATTTGACTCCTCGTAGCCTTTAACCTAAAAAATCTCAGACATATTTGCAAACATACCTATAATTTGTTTAAGGGTTTATGTCAAGTGTATAAATTGTTAGATATTCATCATCAACTTAGACATGTCTCTCTACTTGGCACAATTATTCCTACATATTAGTATGACTTGACATAAATTTATCATTTAAATTCTCATTGAGGCTTAATGAGGATCGGTGGCTAGAAAGAACTACGTTAGGTTCCAGCGACTTAGACATAGCTTATAAATTATTAATTCTTATTATCGTTTTTAGAAACTGTTCTTTCTGAAGAAGACATCGCTTCTCAAAACAAATATAATTTTAGTTTATTCTGTTTAAAGATTAAAATCCGATTACGATTAAATTTGAATAACCCGCATTAACCTGTGAGAAGTGCTCCTAAATAGTCCACCGGTCACCTAGATGTTTTGCATCGTCAAATCAATGACAAGCCTTTACCAATACAACAAATAGAATTTTCTGGAGCGGAAATACCCTAGATATACTAGAAGAGACACGTTTGTTACTTTTTAATAGTACATTATGGTACAAGTGTGTAATGTTGGTGATTACCGCTGAGGCGCATTGAGGCCCGAGCCGTCAGGCGAGGGTCTTAAGGAGCCGAGGACGGTAATCATCAATACACACGTGTATCATACAACGTTTTTCAACACACTTCTGAATAAAATAATACTTAAATAATAGATATTTTTCCTTTGAGTTTTCTGGTAGTAAACTTTCCATAACGTTCTGGGCTTCACATCTTATATCGGGCGGTGTACAACATAAATCATTTTCTTCATAAATTGTATTTGCAGACATCTTAATTAATAACTAACTAAATAACTTCAAAAGGGAAACTAGACGAGTTGTGAAAAATGTTTCGTAATGGCGGGAAAAATTAATCAGTTTTCCTATGCGCGCGCATCGGCCATAGATTAATAAATTTCGTAATGGCGGGAAAAATTAATTAGCTTTCCTATGCGCGCGCATCGGCCATAGACTAAAAAATGAGGTTTCTTTTTTTTGGGCTTTTCGCGGATAGCTTTTTAGCGCAAATGTAAGCGTAACTCAACCAATAATATTAAAAAAAACTATTACTCACTCGTGAATAATAGTAATGAAAAAGTCACAGTTTGATTATAGGTGTCATTATGTGCCTAATTGCCATGGGATTAGAGCCACTTTATGAGGAAGTGTGTTGAAAAATATTTTTTTACCACTTTCTAAGTTAATTGTGAAAGTTCGTCTAAACTAAACATATACGAGTAGGTACCTATATCATGCGTAGCTTTTTCCAATAAAACGATTTTCGATTATTACATTCCACATTTTTTTTTGTAAGAAATACGAAATTGAAAAAAATTAAGAAGAGTCATAAAAATTGTAACAGCCCGTCTCGTGATTAATACGGAAAGGTTCTAAAAACGTCTTAAAACTCTGAAATTGCCATTTTTGCTCAGACTGACGCACGACTCCATGTTTAACCTATCATATTATACAACTGTCTGTAACTATTTTCACTTGACATTGAAGAGAAGAAGAACCACGAAACGCAATTATGATTTTTCAAAACTCACCAAAAATAATTTAATGATATCTTCCCCACATATATTATAGATTTTTACCATTCTTTGGCACTCATTTCATTAAAGCGCAATCATGGCCCAAGACCCATAAATTGGGCATTCTTCTTTCCTTCGGTAGGTTCGTGGTTATTAAATGATTTGCTATTTACTCTCGTACGACGATGGTATGTAAGTAGTTGTTATCCACTATCGTGGTCACATGCTGATCATTACTTCTCATCGAATGTCCATATTCAATAGGAAGAAATGATAAGTATGTGAAAAGGAATGTGACGAGCATGAATATGGCCGTTTATAGAAGGAGAGGAAGACTGAAGAATCGATGGGTATACTGCGAAAGAGATGACGAAGAAAATATTAATGTTGAGAAGTATGACCAAGAAGTACAAAATAAGAAACATATTAAGTACGCCAACTCCACAGAGTAAAATATAGGTAACACCATCATCATATTATAATCAAAATCAATATATTACTAGTGAGATTACATGTCGCTACATAGATTATAGACCATATCAAGATATACAACTATCTAATCCACAAAGAAATATCCACAATATTTTCTTATTTTTAGTTATAGTATAATATTTCTAAGCCGCGCGACAGGTAAAGGCGATTTTGACCTTCTACTCCGTGTTACTTTTACGCATTTTATGCGAAAGAAAACACAATGTACTAAGAGCTTTATTGTCAGAGGTGTGATCAGCTTACTTAGTGTACACTATTCTGAGAATACTTCCTTTGAAATTCACCGGCCCACCCTCTTTGTTCAGCACGTCATATTACCACAATAGGATGGTAATGTTTTAATAGAACTTGTATTTCACTTGAAATATTTGAAATTTATACCAAATTAAAGAGAAAACGAAAAAATCCTCTCATGATAAAACTTTGACCTTGCGACCTTTCGCATTTTTTATTTCATTTATCAAAACAGTTCATAAATAATGTTATCGCGCGCAGCGCACACGAATATTATCAAGCCCAAATTAAGAATCATCAAGAAACTTGAAACAAGGAATACTAGATAACGGATATTTAGACAACCATTTAGATACTTTGATAAATAAAACAGCCGTGCAATGCCGGCAGAGTAGAATAGCATCACCCCATATCCTGCAATGGGTGTCGTAGAAGGCGACTAGTAGACCAGCAAAGGGGTATTGATATTCTCCGTCTACCAATCCGCATTGGGCAAGCGTGGTGGATTTGTTCTCCTCCTTCGGTGACAAGGAGAGGCCCTGTGCCCAGCAGTGGGTCGAATTATAAAGATTGTAATAATGATTATGATGATAAATAAATTTAAATAAAAATATATATCAAGTGGCAATTGTTTTATAACGATAAGATATCGAAAATCGTCATCATAGGCCATATTGATTGTTTATCTACAGCGTCTTAGCTTGTGCTACCAACTTACTTAGACCTACGATTGAGCACGTGATTTAACAACAACTTAAGTCAATCCCATACATTTTGTTCTTATAGAACTTCATTATCGTTTCTATTTGTTACTTTGTCTACGGCTACGGGCTCAGGACTCGAACCTGGACCTCTTGATGTATATGAATGCTAGCGATACTGAACACGATGGCATCAAACTAAATATACAAGTTACATAATATGTTTTAGTGTTATATGCACATCAATGTTCTATAAATTTTATCGTAATCTAGCATTGAAAAAGTTCTTAAATTAATAAGTCCACTTTTAAATTTTTCCGTATTTCTGCCTATTGAATAATTACTGTCTTTTTAATTACCTATTGCCAATACTAGCTTTCTTGGCCTCGCCTTTATTTTATTGATCACACTTTTCTTGGGACACTTTTGTAGAGTTTTAAATGACAAATAATATTGTGTCTTATTCATTGCGTATATTTGTTTATACTGCAATGTAATGAGCTAACCTAATAGCTAATATGTACAAAATGCGTTAAGATTAAACATCAACTTTCTTGACTTAATAAACATAATGTACCATTAAAAAAAATAAGACATCCAAACTTTGTAAGAGGTAACAGTAGCTGTTGGGAAATAAACATAATCAAATCCCTACAACCCCTCTTACTCGTATATTGGACACCAACTGACTATATACTAACAATGTTTTTCTTCTTTCCAGATAACTGGCCCGCAAACTTCATGGCAAACGTACGAAGTGAAATAATACAACTCATATTCAAACACACTTGAATCACTATCACCTAGATTTCGTTAGCTTAACAAAACGGTAGCACACAAAACTACTTTTCATTCAAACTATGCGGAAACATGGCAAACAAACGGGAACTTTAAGCGCGACCGTTACGTCACTGAAGGGAGGGACACACTAACAAACTTACGCCGACATTGAGCGCCGCCACTGTATACATACGCTAATTCGCACACCGAATATTGTGTATGTACGTGTGAGTAAGCGAGGCCCCTTGAAGCTTTATGCTCTCCTAGTATTTGATGTAACGAAGAGGTGGCTCAATCCGCATTTGAGTGGCACTCGTGTCTAGGTTACGTCCACACACGTGCACACACACTCACACTATCTCCAGACACTTGAGTGAGTACTTCGCAAATTCGCAGGGTAATTAGCCGGCATACCAAAATTAATAAGCCCGCAGCCAGCATAAATCGGTGCTGATTGGTTGCAAACAGTGAAGAGGGACGGATGAATTTAACTACTAAAGGTGAGTTGTGGCTATCTTCATCAATTACAATGCTACTTTGCGAATTTATACATGTACTTGTGACTTTCCTTATTTCCTTTCACCTTTTAAGTTAAACACATCTTAAATTTTGAAGTAATAAATTAGAAAGTGGTCAGCAAGTTTAATTTCATACTAAATCAGTAATTAGTATTTTAACTACAAAACATCGTTTATATTTTTAAAAAATACATTAAAAATACTCCTCCAGCGCCTTTAACTTTACCAAAATATCATCTATGAATTCTTAATGATGTTACATATCATAGTCATTGTCAGTAAAAACCTAATCACGGTATAATAATCATCACTATAATGTATTATTAAACACTGACTTAGCGCTCTAGGTAAATCCATTATAAAAGCTATTTTAAAATGATCTCAGTAAAGTTGAGTTTCCAATGCACTGGGGGAGGTATAATAAAAATGCAGTTCAAAAGAATTATCTGCGTAAAATCAATGTGAGTATCAAATTAAGTGTAAAGTACTTACACGTCGATAAACAATACCCACCCGTTATTAGTTGGGGTTGACGCGTCACGCAGCCATCAGGGTAGCGTAGCAACTGAGCTGTAAGTTGACTTTACAAGTCTATTTATAAGCGACCCTATCATCGTCTATTGAAAAAAAAATATGCCATTGAAGATGACGAAATGATGATAAATTAAATCCGTAAAATCTCTCACAAAAGAAGCTAAGATCTAGGGAGGTAGGTACATTCTCGACCCGAATGACATTAAAACCACAGTATACTATATTAAAACAATCCAAAATCTTAACATTTTTAGACAGTGCCCATGTAAAGAAATTGCTTGTAAGCAATAAGGCTGCCTACTTTGTACATGTCTATGTTCATTTTTATTGTTTATTATGTATTTTCTCTTTTTGTGCGCAATAAAAGCGTTTATTATTATTGTTATTAAAGGAATACATATAGATAGGCCTAAATACAACTTACTGGGGGCTAGTCACAAAAAATTTTTTTGATCACAGCGGGGCAATTAGCCTCAAATACATATAATAATAATAATAAATAAATTCGTTTATTTCGACCAACAATGAGTCATATGTGTTAGTAATACAAAACAAATCTTAATCCTTAAAATCGATTGAGGGATGTAGATTAGTTCGTAGTTTTACTACAGGGTTATTAATTAAAAATATAGGTAGCACTGGGCCAAATTTTAATACATAGTAACTCCTATCATTTTCTACGTAAATATAATTTTCTTTTAATATTTTCAAGTTGATATTCAAGTGTTAAACATTTCGTATGAGGGCAATTGAAACGGATACAACTTGATATGATATTTAAAGTGATAAGTCAACCTAAAGTAAGGAGAGCATATCCGCATACGTTGCTAATTCGTGTTACTACAACTGTTTTGAATAATCGCGCTCCGCCGAGGGCTATTTGGACAATGTCCATTCAACTAAAAGACCCAACTTGCATATTCTCTTAGCTATCTAGTTGAATCCGAAATCTGTTTGAATGTGAGATGTTTCTAAATACGATGGTTGATACCTGGATTAGATCTGTCAATGTAATCGACGTGTTAAGATTCAATATAATTAGTTATTGTTATTTTTTAAATATTATTTTTATTTGAAGATTGCATCAGATAAAATTCTAGATTATTAAATATCGAAACCACAAATAAGAAGTACTGTAAATCCTGGCATGAAGTGACTTCTTCCGTAGAGCTACGCAGGAATCAATCAGGATCTCAATATTTTTTCTTATTATATCAAAAGCTATGACATCAGGGATTAAAAAAAATAACCCCTAAAAGTAAATTATCTAAGTGGTGTATTTGTAAAAATGTGTTGAAGATTTAATTATCTTTGAATTTGTTAGGCATACTATCCTACTAATACCTTTACAGAAAGTCTGTATGTTTGGATTTTTATCCTTCTATTACGCGACAACTGTTCGGATGAAAACAACATACAAAGGTAGATGGCCTGGATTGAAACTTACCTACTATATTAGACATAGAATTAAAATTTTTTGGAAAAATGTTTTCCATGTGGGCGAAGCCGCAAGAAAAACTAGTAACTTAATAAGAAAAAAAATCAGTAGTTACTCTCAGTTTCATGTAGCTCGGTTCAGAAGAGCAGTAATTGCCCGAATAGGAAAAAGTCTTCATCAATTTCCGTCTCATGAGAGGTTTTTGTATTATTTTTCTCCCTTCCGAAATTTAATAAAATTTTATTTGGTACAACGATTCCTACGTAAATTAAAATAATTGTTTCCCTTTACTTTAGTGTAATGTACTTAGAATTATTCCTTCAAGTCCAGCTATCCTTCTGAAAAACAATACTCACATATAGGGTAATTTGATATGTAAATGTTAGTCTTGTTTGCTGGCTATTATTTATTATAATTTAAATTAAATTTTATATCTTCACCTATCCGTATCATAGTGCTAGCAGTTGTTCAATAATCTTCAATCCCATTAAGCTACCAAGGAGATTCAGGTAACCATGTATGAATATCCAATTCCTGTAAAATCTTTACAACTATGTTAATAGACTAAACGGCAATTCTGACAAAATGTGCTCCCAGAGAGTTTGTACAAGAATTCCAAGGCTCATGCATTTTTCATGGCACAAAGTGGGCAACGAGCTCGTCATTAACTAGTGCTACAAATGGCTACAGACGATACTACTGGCGGTAGAGCTACGATCAGAAGTTTATTGGAATTTCAATAAAATTAACAAATAAATATTTCATATAAACACTTAAAAATTACCCTTGCATATCTTGAATAGGAGTGTTGTATGCAGAGTTTTCCTAATAAAGTTTTGTTCAATGGACTACGTAAGCAGTAGAATACCTGAAAACTTACTTTCTTGTAAATACAGTTTACGGTGAGATTTTACCATCTATATGTACTAATAATATGTCTTATTTTTATACCATATGTCAATTAGTATCAAATTGTAAATTTCTGTTTCAATCGTATATTTTTCATCTTCTTTTTAGATGTTGTCTAACGTATCTGACTTGACACACTGGTATAAAATTCTTTTACCTATATTATAAATCTATTCTATTTTCTCTGAATAAACCAATTGACTAATTTATAAAATTATAACAATGTCAAAAGCATATTTACTAATAATGCCATAATTGATTTGGCTTAAACCTCTTTAAAGTATTATCACATATTTTCTTTTGAATCTGTTATCTTGTGTGTTCTTTGCTAGTCTCGACGTCTGGAATTTTATTTCATCTGTGTAAACGTACTTTCGCCTATGTATAATAAAGCTGTTTTAAAATACGCAAAGGATATTAAAAAGCTTCCACCCCTCTTCAGTTCTCTTCCCTTCGCGACTTTTAATGGCTTATGTCTGTACATTTGGTCCAAATTCATCCTAAGCCAAACATATCTCTCATTATTTTTTATGTTGCTGAAGAGCTCAATGATGTAAACTGTATTCCCATTTCAATCTTATAGACACATGTCGGTTTCTACTTAGAGTTAAACCAGGATGAGAAAACACAGGAAACATGAAAAAGATTATGGTTGATTTGATCAGTGTTTCCGTTAAATTTTAACTCAATTAGATAATTTTAGACAACTGTAGGGTTTTTCGTGTAGCCATTATCAGTAACCTATCGATGGTTATAACACAAAAGCTGTCACTAGCTCACCACCTAAACTGACCTTATATTCTTTCCGTATAGCTCTGAAAACCTTACACACCGATAGTAACACAACGCTACAAAAGTATACATTTTTAGTCATTGGTCTAAAATGTAACATCCTGAGAACGGGTACTCCAATTTGGAGCGACTAGTCTGCTGTGACGGGCCCTTCTTAAATGGAGTATTTTTATTCATTATCTAAAATAATTTTAATTTTATCAACTTCTTAACCCTCGCCTAATATTTGACGCTGAATTTACTAGGAATAGGTTCAGCTATGTCAATCTGGTGGAAGCAAATCAAACTATTATTTGCGTCATTTAGCTATTTTACGAGTCTTTTTTCTAGTCCTAATGGATTTAAACAGTTGACAAAACTTAGCTATAGCCATCTGATTTATATTATATATCCACAAAACTACAATGTTAAAATAATAATAATATTTCCACACTCACACACATTATTTATCCCAAATTAAGGATCATTAAGTACTTGTGTTATGGAATATAAAATATATACATAATTATTTAAATATCTAACTAAATAAATTTAAATTAATATATAAACGACTCGTGAACAAATGTTAATTAATAAATAAGTATAAAAAAACACGCAAGTCATGATATTGTCAGGATATTGTAAATTATTTAGCGAGAATGTATTTTCACTATTTATATAAAAACAAAACATCAAATAACAACACTAACTAACAAAATTCAAACTGCTGCTGCAAAGACTCCCATTCCTCAATAGAAATATACCAATTAAAAAATTCGGTGCATCCGTCTTAGGTAACAATTAATTTTAGATTAAACTTCAAAACCCTAGAAGATGTCAACGAGTTACATTTACTTAAATATAGAACCCAAAACGAGCAATAGTTTTTCAGCTGCGAACGAGATAAATCCAAGTCTTAACTAACATCGCACAGATCGCTGGCGGAGTAATAAATTTTTCCAATGCGGAAATGCAATTAAAATGCTGAACAAAGTTCAAAAACAACACACTTTGTTTTTTAATCATCACAATTTTATTTTGAAAATCCTTTTCCTTAATCCCATCCCTATTTTCATATACTTGTGTAATTAACTTGTGATGCTTTTTTCAGGAGCAGTTATCGAGATTACAATGAAATATTTTGCTATGCTCACACTGAATACATAAAATCGACGTACACTATACAACGAACACTTAACTGGCAACACATGATACTCGTAAATAGTTTACTTTGCATAGACACATTACACATTTTAGATTTAGACAGTTTGGGTCAAGCGTTCTAGTCGCGGCTCCAACGATAAAGTAAGATCCGAATTTATGGAAAAATGGAAGTATTACTATTTGGAAGTATTTTGCGATATCTTGGATTTCTTTAATAACAAAAGACAGACTGTTAATACCTCAGGTTAATACTGTTTTTTACAAACTGATCGAAATTGTTTTGATACAAGTTATTGTTGTTATTTTATTATTTTTGCTACAGTAAAGTTTCTGATCATATTATTTTGAAATATGAATTCAAATCAATCCTTCAATAGCTTTAGAGAAAGGAAACTAGAGTTATATATAATAAATCACATTATATACGTTAAACGCTTCGTGTAATGCCCAGTAAATTAGTTTGGGTCACGAGACCAAACAAGTGAAACAGTTTGCTGTGTTTCGGATTGAAGGAAAAGGTAGCCAGTGTAATTACCGGGCATAGAAGGCATTTGATCTTAGGCCTCAGGATGACAACGCACCTGCAATACCAAATGAGTTTTTCCATGTTACTGCAGGTGTTTGTAGCGATGGTATCCACTTACCAGGTGGGCCGACAGCTTGTTTGTCATGTAGTTGTAAAAAAAACTACATGAAGTAACGATATACGCTAGGTGACAGGACCAAAAATAAACGTGGCAATGGAGTCACCACGTTTATTTCAGAACGCCCAGAACATTTTATAGTATAACAATTATGTCCTTTAAGAAAAAGGCAGTCGAGTCATAGTCAAGGAAAAGTCAAAAAATCTCTGGGCGCCATGAGTATATGAGAGCTCGTGTGGGTGAGGACCACGGTTCCGTCAAAAAAAGCTTAGAATCCTTCGTAAGTGACAATAACAGTAAAAATCAGTCTATTTCTGTAATTTTAAATTGTGATAACATAGGCTCTAATTTTCAATACGCGTTATTAAATATTTGAGATCAAAATTAAGCAATTCTGGCTTCCCCCAAACGAAAGAGCCTATTAAGTTCACTGGTGGGTGGCGAAGCGCGTAATGTGTTAATTAATGATCTGTAAACATCAAAATATAATAATAGAAGAAATTTTGGTATTCCACAATTAAGCATACCAGTATTTAATACAATTCTAAAAAGCCAATATAAGGGTCGTAGTATACTTATCAGCTCGGAGCCGTGTGAGCGTTTGTGTACTAACAGGAATTTTACTGTCCGCCGGCAGTCCGATTTTTTACGATCCGATGTGGCATGAATAAAACGGATGATTGGCTTGTGCACTTATCCGTCTTTTTACTGTCCGGCAGTCCGACTTTTTACGGTCTGTGCAGCATGAAAAATGCTACTTTTATAAAATATAATTATATCATTTTGAAAGCCTTAAATTCGTTTCTCGGTTTGTAAATTTCTTGAGCCTATAAACTTCGTTTTATTTTTGTTTTACATGTATCTACTATAGTGCTTACTTGATATTGCTACTAATATAATATAACAATAATGTTTTGTTTTTGATTTTAATAATGTTTAATGTGTAACAATATTTTTTAATGATAATGTTAAGTGTTAAATATTAGTTACTACGGGTTTATGTGGCCTGATAATAAATTGTTGTTATTGGAGTTTACTCCTTAAGAATCGATTTGCATATATAAGGGGCCCGGTATGAGAAAAATGTGTGGAGTAAACGATGAATGACCTCGTTACGTTTTTGAAGGTCAAAGTCATAATTGGCGCGCATCCTATGTCGCGCAACTTTCTAATTGTCAAAACACGGATGGCAGCAGGTGCGCCATCTCACCTGTCTCGGAGTAAACTCCAGTCGTGCGTCGGAGCTGACACACACAATTTTTTTTTATTTATTACATAAACCACAATAAATTGAGGCCGCATGAAATGTTTTTCTTTAACTACTATCTACTAGTGCACAAGCATAAACACGCTTTTGATTGCTCGAAAAAAAAAACGGCCTGGAATGGGGAAAAGTAAAATGTCGGAATGTAAAATTACGTGTAGTGCACAAGCTAGTATATACATTTATTGCATGCCATATCGGACCGTAAAAACGGACAGCCGGACAGTAAAATTCCTGGTAGTGCACAAACGCCCTATCTTTTACTATGATGCGCTACGGTTCATAGCCATTTCGTAGCCGCTGTTCCTTAGCGTTCATAGTAAAAAAGAGGCCCTTCCCGAGATGATAAATGGGCAACGACCTTGAGTAGTTTCACTGAAAAATCGCACGCATTACACGTCAATACCAGTCATGTGGATTACGAATTATATGCCACAAATTTCTTGACTTTTTTATAGATACGATTCCGAAATTTTCTGTACGTGTCGTACATGTACAAATTTAAAATTTTAATAAAAATAACGGGTTTGAGAAATATCTTCCCCGTTAATAAAACGAATAACAGAGTAATAATCAATCTCTCAATCTGTTACGGCCCTAAACCTCTCAAGTATTATTACCATTTAGAAAGGTCTTTATAGGTTTTTTTTATGTTACGAGATGGCAAACAAGCTTGCGGCCCACCTGATGTTAAGTGGTCACCGCCGCCTATAGACACTTGCAATATTAAGTGTAAATCACTTAACACCGCAAGTGCGTTTGCCATCCTGGAGACTAAGATGATATGCTCTCCATGTCCAGTAATTACACTGGCTACCTTTCCCTTCAATCCGAAACACAGCGAACAGCTTCACGGCAGAAATAAGACACGTGCTGGTACCTACCCAGACGACCCTACATTTGGGTCTACCACCTAGTAAGTAAGTACCTAGTAAATCGAAAATTAGATTATAATAGTGGTGATAATGCAACAAAACATTCTAAATAACGCTTGACCCAATACTGGACCCAATATTTTAAACACTGTATAAACGGCTCGTCGCACAATATTGACTCAATAACCCAACTCAAATTATAGTTACTAACCTAAAAGCAATTGGAGACCACATTTATATCTCTAATTTTTTTTATGTTAACCATATTATTCTTTTGTGTCATCGTGTCGACTATTCCTATTCTGATTTTTTTTTTCTCGTTAATAGTAATACCATAATACCACCTGTAGAGAAATGTTATTTACTCGCTTAAAGCTTTTTTCAATTCCTTGGAAACAAGTGAATCGATGTTGAGTCGCTATAGTTTCGAGACCTTATTTAGATATTTGATTGATAAGTTATAAAAGAAAACACATTTCCATTATAGAGATGCGGTTTACAGTTCCTCGACGCTACATCATACTAACCTAATAAAATGTAATTAAATATCATAACCGACAATTTCATAGGCAAAGAATTAATCATTTCGATGCACATATTCCTCATATTTATCTCACAACTACAGTTTTCACGTAACACATAATAATATACACAGCACTGCTCTTCGCCTTTGAAGTACTTAGTAGTTTTGAGTCTCTTATGTTGGTATTATATAATGAGTCTCAATAATCAATGCTGAGTGCCGTACGTCTCTATCTATTTATGCTTTATAGAAAGTGACAAACGATTCTCAAGACATGATTGATTTCCGAGTGTCAGTCTGTAATACGGGCATTAGGCATTGTAGACAATAAATTCAAGGTTATTATTAAGTATAATTAAAAATAAAATACTCGTTCTTTTGACATAAAATGAAACTCATTATTACTATCTTAACTCTTACTCCTCCTCTCTCTCTCTTACGAATTTACATTATTTATACGTCTAGTTTGATTTAAAGTTTATAAAGATACACATATAGGTAGTCTTAAGAATATCTATTCGGTTCGCACTTTCAAAGACAAATTTTCTAAGTAAACATCACAATGAACTCACACGCTACCTCTACACAAACTTACAGATGGCATTTTTAATATTTACTGGGCAAAAAATCAATGTTTAAAGTACGTATAACGTTTATTATTCTCCAACGCAATTTGTCCTGTAAATATTAAATTTTGACACCAATAAACTCCCACAAATCACTCAACTTCCATAGATCACAATGCTGTGCGAAATTTATATGGCAACTTATACAATTGTAGTAACCGACGAAAAAGTATACAAGATGACCTCTCCTTGCTTGCTAAGCGACTATGAAAGCAAAAGCGAAATGTTGTCTTCAAATTACGGGTAAGTATTAGTTGTAATACTATAGCCATAATAAGATCACAATATCTCCTGATTGCTTCGGTAAATTTCAATCTTCTCAATACTAGCTTATTTCTGTAACTAAGTACTTATTTACTTAAAGCAATTCGGAGGTCTTGGGATAATAGAGACTTTTATTATAATTTTGTGTGACTGAAGGACTTCAGGCTACAGCGACGTCTTCTAAGAAATGTTCGCCTATTTACGACTTGATTGGTTGTAACACATAAAAACTATGTCGTCAGGTCGTCGCGTCGCACCACGTGCCGAGCCTGATGAACACAAGTCCGTGTTATTTGCCGCATAATTTACATAGAGATAGATCAGCGTCCCGGGGGCCGCGCACCCGTTGAATTTCTATTGTTTAGATTGGAAAACTAAGTGCACAGGTTGTCGACTTTCCTCTCACGTCATTATAGCCGAAGTGTTGCAGGTGAACTCATCATCTGTTTAGATCTCTATAACTGGCTGGTTGCTAGAAAATTATAGGAAAGTTTAATGTCAACTTTCAAAGCAATATCATTGTTTCTCAATCAGTATCAGTCACTTTTGAACGGATGTATCTAGTTAGATTAAATAAAAAATTGGTGTTGATTTTCAATTGATGGTTTATTTCATCTGGTCTTATGAGTTTTCAGGTTTAACTTTAATGTCGTTCTAGTTAGTTTCGGGGGAAGTTTAGATACCTTACTGCCATATGGTCTGATCAAGTTTATAGAGATAAATAAAGAAATATAGCTTTCATGATAGGGAATCATCCACAAGAAATTAATGTCTCTGATATGTTTATGAACATACGGGTCCAAATTGTATAATTCGTACAGTTTCATAAGCTCAGTATACAGTATCAATGCTTACGACATACAATACCTTATCAACAATCCCTTTTGGTGTAATTTTGGCTCATTGATACTATTAACTACCAAACAGCAAGAGCCAAATATGTAAATTTAAATAGCATGGAGTTTTTAAATGTTATGTTTCGTAAAAAATAATGTTAACTCTATACAATAGTCGTTGCATTGCTTAAGAAATAGAAGGTAAATAATTTTTTTTATCGACTAATGTTTATTCTTCTGTTTGTTTAAAATTCGTACATTATTCTACATTTTGCATTCGAAATCAATGCATTTAAAATTTAGAATGACAGGGAGATAAAACTTTTTTGAATTCAATGATTGAATTGAGTACGAGTTTTTTCACTAAAAAAGCGGGAAAACAAATGGCTTGTCATCAGGCGTCGTGCTTGTTTCAGCAAAAAATCATACGCCTTTATTGCAAAAAAAACAATTGATGATTCGAAATGTCAAAACCAAAAATATTTCACAGTCGTGATGAAATTAATATCTCGTATTGTGTATGCATGTGGTCTTTAATAAATTGGCCGTCTACACATTAGCACGCTCTAGGAACAATCAAAAAGCTAGGAACTTTACAGTCATAGACTTTTTATTTTTAACTAGCTTCTGCCCGCGACCTCTTCTGCGCAGGATTAGTATAAATTATAGCCTTTATGTTATTCTGATGCATAAGCTATATTAAAGTTTCATTAAAATCCATTCAGTACTTTTTGCGTGAAAGAGTAACAAACATACATCCAGACATCCATACAAACTATCGCGTTTACAATATTAGTAGGATGTATTTCCTACGTATAATAAAACGAAAGTTTTTGCTTTGAGTCGTGTAATTAGAAAAATATCCATAAACATAACTATTTTCGATATTTTCAGGCAGACATTAGTTTATTACGAGTAAAAAGTGAGTGAGTTGTTTGGTGTTGAAAATTTTTTAATTGGTTTTCAAGCCTCTGAAAATTTCCAAATATAGGTAATTTACTATTATAATTATTTTTTATCAAAATAAACTTTGCTACTACATCATTTATGTACACATCCTGCAATATACGCAATTAAAATAAATCAAACCGTCACCCGGGGTGAGCTATTACTTTGCCAATCGGTACGATTCGTAGATGTCGGGGTTGAGGGTATATACAAATCGATTTCCTAATGGCACTGTCCGGCCCGTGGAGATTGACTCATTTGCACTGCATTACATTACCGACGGACACGACTGGCCACTCTCATCATCACAAACGAACAGATTGTCCGATCTGCTCGCCGTAATACTTTTTAAACGCATACAATTATGTGTGAACTTTTCACTCTAATTAAATTTGTATTTAGAATCAAGTTGTAAGTTTTGTGTAAAACTTATATTTATGTAATATTAGAAATGCACAGTTTAAATTGTAGTTCATGTCCAAATTCAATATTGCAGCGAATTTTGAATTCGCTACAATATTGAATTTATTTCGTGTAACTGGTTTTACACGAAATAATTTAACCCTTTATTTCGTGTAAAACCAGTTAACATTAGACGCTTTGACCGAATCTTCCTTATAAGTAACCGTGCTAGGAAGTTTGGCACTACTTTAACTATTAGCTAATTTTAGACTAATTTAAATATTCAGGCAAATGTTAGTTATGTACGTTTTTCGATAAAGAATTATTGATTTTGATTGATACAAAAATGTAATCTCACTACTTACACGTTCTTTTAACAACAGGAGCTCTGGTGAATTTCCACCAACTCTGGGCAATGATTTGACAGGTCATATTATGCAGCCCTTATTCAGCCCTTCAGCCCCTTCAGCAACAATCAATCAATCTTTCATTACTTTATGCAAGACAATCACATATTATGCCTTATCAGGGCAAAAAAGTTAGACAATTTAAATAACGTTGATCTGCCGCTTACTGGCTTTGAAAAGTTTTACCTCAGTCGCGTGGTCTCTTGTTTTTATTTTTACACACTCGTTTTTTTTATTTTTTTTTATAGCATCGGACATGGCATAATAGATAATAATTATTTATTCAATATTTGTTTGACTTATTATTAATATTGTACTTTTTTTCTGTTACTTTTTTAGGGTTCCGTACCTCAAAAGGAAAAAACTGAACCCTTATAGGATCAGTTTGTTGTCCGTCTGTCCATCTGTCTGTCTGTTATCTCGGGAACGAGTGGAGGTATCGAGTTGAAATTAAAACCATATACTCAAATCTACGGTCCCTTGAAGCTGTGAAAAAATCAAACTTCTTAGTTAACGCAAAAAAAAGATACGGCCGTTTATGCCGCAAAAAAACGTATATTTCGACACTCTCAAGGGAATCAAATAAGGTACTTCCCGTTGACCTAGCTATGAAAATTTGGCAAGTAATATAGTCTTATACTACAAATACAGGTAAAACTCTGAAAACTATACATTTGTAATTAAATCATATAAAATATAGTCTTTATTTGAAGTACGTAATCTATCATCGAGGTATGCGCTTATCTCGGAAATGAGTGGAGATATCGAGTTGAAATTAAAACCATATACTCAAGGCTTTAGTTCCTTGAAGCTTAGAATAAATAAAACTTCGAAGTTAACGCAAAAAAAGATACGGCCGTTTATGCGACATAAACTTATATTTCGACACTCTCAAGGTGTTAGGTTCGCAACGTCGCTAATAGATGGCACTGAACCGAACCCAACAATTCTTCATGGCACTTTGATGTACATACAATCAATGCGATACTATTCATTCTTTTTTCAGTCATAACTCTGGATTCAAATTTAATCCAGAGTTGTGAACTTGTGACTGAAAAAAGAATCTACGTAAAAATCAACTTTAATTATATTACTTAACTAATTTAGGTATGAACCGTTAGTATGACATCAATTATCAAACACAATAAGGTTTTGGAAACTGAATCTTGAGAAAAGCTTGGAAAGAACTGCGAGACTCGATTCCTGACTATTTATAATACGTTGTAACTACAAATTTTTACGGAACCCTTGGTGGGCGAGTCCGACTCGCACTTGTCCGGTTTATTTTATTGTATTGTGTATGTTTGTGACTTTACATATAATTAATTTCCTTATTATCCAGTTTTTATGATACTGAAATGCGTGTTGGATAACCATGTCTTTCGATAACAAGTGTTCTTTTTCGAAATAAATAAAAAAACAGTCATTTATAATTATTTATTATGATAATATCCAAATATTTCATATTGTAAAAAAAATATTTCTTCATACAAATAGTTCAGTCAGAAAAACAAAATGTATGAAAATTACAAAATGATTTTTACAATTTTGAATTTATAATATCACCATAATATTTAGGTATATCACTATAGATGTTAGAATGGATAGGTGCTCGGTCGATACCCCATGTACCAAGCACTCTGTATAGACAGTTACACAATAAATTAGTAAAAACATTTCAAAATTTGTACATTTGCGTGTATTAAAAAAGTCTTGAAAATATGTTTTACCAAAATAAATGACAGATCGGAAACCACTAGCTATTTTCATAAAACTTTATTCGTTTTGTAGATTCGTTTTCTGAGTGTGACTAGAAAGATAATCTGCGTAAAATTGACGCATAGGCGTTTGAAATATTGCTCTCTCGTTATAAATAGTACGAATCTGTTGATGTGCGTTTAGGACATCTCACATGTTGATTATGCGCCTACCACACGTACATGCTTGACGACAGTTTTGCTTGCGCATGCCGATGCCGGCTTGTACACTGAACACTGTGCATGTAGTTGGTAAAACGGTAGTATGCGCGTATGGCTTGATGCATGCGCAAGCAAAACTGACAAGCAAAACTGTGGTCAACCATGCACGTGTGGTAGGCGCATTAGACATGCCGAGTGAGGCAAGTGTCATTGAGGTAAGTGTCATAAATTTTGAAATATAACTACCGAGTGAGTCAAAATGACTCATGATTATCTTTTAAGTGATTTTTAAGATTCATATAAAATACATATGAGACTAATTTGAACAAAACTGTATGTTCCTTTTATGTGTATTATATCTTTACTATAAAGTATATAAATGTAGTAGATAGCATAGCTATACAAACTCTTTGGTACTTTTGATATTTTAAAATTATATGTAGTAGATAGCATAGCTATACAAACTCTTTGGTACTTTTGATATTTTAAAATTATTGTCTTTTATAAATTTGACTTGTCAATTTTGATTTAGAGAAAAATAAATATTTGAGTTGCTGAAAGCTAAAACCATATTTTCATTTTAAAATTAATAATTCATAATAACCGAGCCAGCCCAATATACATACGGTTGACATAGCTGATTATTAGTAACAAAAAGCTATTTGATAAAACAGAAAATAATATTTTCCAAAGTTTTTTAGATTTTTGAAGAAGTTTTAAGATTTTGTTTCTTTTTCTATATTTGAAACAAAAATAAAAATATTAATAGTGGTAAGTATTTATTATTTTATTATCATGAAAAACTATTATCTGTAAGGTTTATTCAAACCAATAAATAAAACATCACATTACAGCTACTTCAAACTCATGCGTCAATTTAAAATAAGATTATCTTTCTAGGGTTAATAATATATCTCATCGGAGATTAATGTCTAATTCTTAAATCATCATTTGCCTGCCCTGCTCCCAATTTTATTTTGGGGTCGGCGTAATAGAGATATTTTTTCTCTTCCTCACGTGTCTCGGTGAGCCCTACTTTCTAATTCCTAAATATTTTTTTTAAATTAAAACACAATTTACAATACACCCTTGTATGGATCTTAAATTAGACTTTGTTTGTTGTACCAACGTTTGTTGGTAAGTAGGTACCTACCTATCTATTCTGTTAGTGTTAATCCTAGACTTTAAAATAAAAACGAATACCGTTGTATTCTATAGTTTCTTCAAATATTTTATACCTGAGCTTTAAAAAGGCTAGATTGTAGGTAGGTACCTAAGTAATTTCTGAACAAAAAAAGTCACGATGAGTCAAAAATACACACGTAAAACATGCTTTCTCATGTACCTAATAATCATTATCATTATCATGGGAATGATATACTTAGGTACCTAAGTTATTATTATTAATCTCATTAAATTTAATGAGAACGCAAAATTCCACGCAAAGTCTAATAATAAACTAATCTTAAAATAACGTTAGGTAGGTACCTACCTACTCTAGGTCTTCTAGGTACCTTAGATAAAAATCATCAAAAATCTTTTTATAGGTGCCTACTCACACTTTTACGGTACAAATCTCAAATTATATTTGAAGCGTATTCTTTCAAGTGGAAGACAGACGTTTGTCCTAATTCGCGTGATTACCAAATGATAGAGCAGAAGGCCAAATTCGCATATTTATTGCAGGGTTCGCTGACCTATTCACGGCCACGATTAAACAGTACAATCTATGAGTTGAATTTGCGTTGCCCAATTAGGTACCTTGGTAGCTAGGTACCTACCTACTAATTGTCTTTGTAGTTTATAGGTAGGTAGGTAATACCTATGTTAAATTATTTTTACTTAAGTGGTTACTTGATACAGGGCTTAAGTAGGTATGTAGGTAAGTACATACCTAATTTAAATAAAAATTAAATAAACGATAGCTGAACCATTTTGTTGACGTACCTACGTACATGTAAGTAGCTGCTACAAAGTAGGTGCGAAAATAATATCTATCTAGCATAAAATGGAATCCTTATAGGAGCACTTTGTTGGCCGTCTGTCAGTCTGTCTGTCAAGACTCTTTATCTCGGGAACAAGTGGAGGTATCAAGTTGAAATTAAAACCATATAGGTACTCAGGTCTACGATCCCTTGAAGCTGTGAAAAAAAAAACACGGCCGTTTATGCCGCAAAAAAAGCTTATATTTCGGTGTTAGGTTCGCAAATTCGCCAATAGTAGGTGCTGAACCGAAGCCGACCAATTCTACATGGCCAATAAGGTTTTGGAAACTGAATTTCGGGAAAAGCTTAATTGAATTATTTATAATAATGATGTTATGTATATGTAACTACAAATTTCTACGGAACCCTCGGTGGGCGATTCTGACTCGCACTTGTCCGTTTTTTTTTATTTTAGACAGGGAAGCTGTTGGCCTTCGTCTCACCCAAAGACTATCATGGTCTCACCTGATGGTGACGATAAGGCCGAAGATGGAATCTAGCTTCACCTGGAACCCTCAACCACAGAGGACCATGATTATTATGGTGACAGATTTAGACAAGATGGTGGCAGCCAGGCGGACTTGAAAAAAGTCCTACCACAACCAAACTTCCCCTGGATCGAACCCGGAACCTCTGGATTAGTTCCGGTTGTTGAATTAGTACACCAAGGATAGGGTTACCATCCGTCCGGAGTAGTCCAGAAATATCCTGCGGACTTTTAGATTTTTATCCTGTTTTGTCTGGCTGTTGTATTTGCCGAATTTTTAGGTTTAGGTGGAATCCCTATCTACTAATATTATGAATGCGGAAGAACCTAACTCTGTGTGTCTGACTGTTATTCTTTCACTTCTAAACTACTCAACCGATTTTGATGAAATTTGGTACACATATTGACAACTTTACTAGACGTTGGTAAAGTTGGCTACTTTCTATTTCGAAAGAAAAGCTTGAAGGGGATAGTTTATATGGAAGTTCGTCGTTGTTGAAGATAAAACCATGAAACTTTGAATTTAGGCACTTGATAAGAAATACCTACGTCAAACCTAAGTAAAAAAAGTCAGGTTTTCACGCCTCCGATTTTGATGAAATTTGACCTTTTATCGCGAACAAAGGCATGAAGGGATTGATTTATAGGATGGAAGTTTGTTTGGTAGTTCGTAATTAACGAAGACAAAAACATGAAACTTTGAATTTAGGCACGTGATAAGAAACAAATAAGTATTGTTCCAGCGTTTTTGAAATTTCAATCTTTGTTTAGATGAAATAGGAAATAAAAGGTCGTAAAGAAAACCAAAGTCCAAAAATGCTCCTCAAAATAGATAACTATTCTACGCGGACGAAGTCACGGGCAAAAGGTAGTACCTATCAATTAAGTCTAATTTTTATTAATGTCCCACTCATCTAAAACTGTAGGTAGGTACTTAAACCTCATGTTGGTTTTTGCATTTTGTGAAAAGTCCGGAAGTTTTGTCAGGCTAAGAAGTTTTCAGGCTTCAAGGCTCATTATGTATCTATTAAGTTTTCAGATTAGTATTATTAGGTATTTGAAACATTTCTTTTTTAACATTTTGGTCCCTGCTAGGTAGTTATCTATCGCAGGACAATTAAAATCAATTGTTGGATACCTACTTATTATTATTAATAATTCACAGATGAATGTGTAAAAATACTAAGTACCTAGTTACCTAACCTATATTTAATTACAATATAGGTAAGTACTTACTTACCTACCTTCTCTACTACCTCATTTACAATAAAAGTAAGTTAACATGGCTAACATTTAAAAAAAGTGTAGAGCTATGATGATAACGATCATAATTCTAAATGTTATTTTACCATTGCTGACACTAGTTCAATAAATAATCTAAATTTACAAGAAAAATATGTTAAAACCCGAAAATAGCAAATGTGGGGTCATCGTTCTCTAGCCAATCTAGACTGGTTTGTTGTTTATAACACTAACGCCATCTCTTCAAATCACACAGAGTTTGTTGCTTGGTAGAAACTCTTATTACAGCATAGATGGCGCTTCAGGGCGCACTTTGCTTGTGTGTGCATGTGCAAAAAATGATAATAAATGTCAAGGCCAACATTCATTATTGAATGGTTGTCTAAATCAATTAATTATTACTAATAATTTGTCTGATAAATGCTCTAAAAAAACGAGACATTTTTTGCACGAACATTTTCTACTTTTTCTCAGCCTTCTTTCGCTCACTTGATATAACCTATCAATACGTGCATTCCGTGCATACAGTAGTATTAACTTAAATTATTCAACGATATATGACATTTGATTAATTAAGATGACAATAAAAATATGTTTCATAATTATTCTTTTTTTAAAACTTGTTTTGCAGTTTGTAAATTGATGTTAAAACCATATTCGAAACAGTGACTATTGCGAAATTTGAATTTACCGCCGTCAAGTGAGAAACGTGTGAAGTTCGCGTTGCGAATACTGGCCGAATTATGATGTGAAAGATATTCCGAAGGCCGTGAGTGAACACGGAAATCGAGATGTGTGTGTGGTCAAAAAGACAGTGCAAGGTAGGGGTCGGGTGGCGTTTGTGATGGCAAAAATTTTGCAAATGGTGAGTTAGGAGATTATTGAGTTGTGGTGTTTCGAAAATGTTTTCGGTTGGTGTCAGTGTATTATTTGTTGTGTTTATAGAAAAATTTGGTGTTGATTGATAATAAAATTCTTAGATTCTGTGATACGGGATCGGCAAATGGCGCTACGAATAGCTAAAGTTGACACAACTACGCGCTTAGACGTCTCGTACATCTTCGGTCGCCAATTTCTATACACGCGGCGTGGTCTGTGATAACAACAAATAGTGGTGCATCTATAAATTCCTGATATCGCGCTTGTGGACTTAGCAACTGGGACATCCAGCTTGGCGATTATAACGGTGTCAGCATGTTGCGATTTTTTTGGCGAGCGGTACTACTTTTTTAAACTCGTTTATAGAAGCGGCTAGAGGTTTCCGCGTCCCGTAGGGTCGGTGGCCCCGCGGAGCGTCTTCTGGATTTAAATTACATAATGTATGGGTCTCGTTTGGAACATGCAACAAGTAGATATGTGTCGGCGGGCTAACTGTCAATGTGGAGTACAGTAAGCTCGCTGCCCGCGGCCCCCATTAATTCGAGCCGCTGATGTCACTTATCTCTACGCTCTCCTATCTAGGCCCTATGGCCGCCAATTTTTTGCACATTGTATCTTAATGTAACTTTGATAACCAACACACATCTCTAATTACCGGTTGTGTAAATACTGGTGGCAAATTTGGCGTTGTAATAATTTCTTAGACGTGTGAATAAATATTTACAATGATTACTTGCTTGCTTTCATAATGCTGGCGAAATTTTCAGCTTAGTGTAAATGTACCAGCCATGTTAAAAAGTAGTGTTATTTGCAGCTCGGTCACTGACACTAGCACCAACAATGGACCAGCAATTCTGCTTGCGCTGGAACAACCACCCAAACAACCTGACTGATGTGCTTGCGAGCCTACTACAGCGAGAGGCTCTTTGTGATGTTACACTGGCCTGCGATGGTGAAACAGTCAAGGTATTGTTGCTACTCTAGACTTCACACATAATTCTTATACTGTAGTAGTTGTTTTAATAAACTTAATTGGTTTTATCTAGGCAATGATATTTTATACTCAGGTGTTCTCTTCTCATTTTATAATTTTAAGGAATATTTGGATATCTTGGCAGAGTAGTCAGGAACACTATCTATACACTAAGACACATCGGGTTCAAATCTTGATAAGAGGAATGTTTGTGTAATGAAATTTATTATTTGTTCACAAGTCATGGGTTTAATTTTATTTAAAAGTATTCTGCCTGTGATTCTGTTCTGTTGTGCTTAATTATTATAGTTTAATCTCCTGATTTTAATTTTTAAAACACCACAGGTTTATTATTATTAAATAATTTATAGGTAAGACCTAACAATCTTATTTCATTATTCCTACAATATGAACATCAATCTACATAATTTATTATTTTGATAATAGTAAAAATTTAATTTAATTATTGATTTGTATTAATATCTGTGAGTAAAGCATCAACATTTTTTGTACCTAAGTTCTTGTAGGATACATTTTGTCAGTACAGTCATACAGTATAGTGTTGCTACTGTGCTCCTAAAATTTGAGAGAAGTCAACAAATAAGAAAATCAAATCAATACATTGACTTTACTTATTAGTTTACTTATTTTGAATTGATACAAAATCACATCATGCACTAATTATTAGATAACATAAATAAAAATATTTGTTTTATTATAAGATAGTGTTTGTAAACACTCGTGGTACAACCATTCATCTGTTTGTTACAAATAATAAATTGCACTCCATCTATAGTAAACATTTTGTTAGTAATTGTAATAGGTATTATGTCATTTGAAAATGTGTAACATACTAGTAAATAAAAATAACTACTGTAATGTATATAAAAAAAAATTTAAAGCCATTCACCAAATTAGACACATAATAACTAGCTATAGTCTTACTTTAAATATTTTCATACTTTATTTGAAATATTAAAACAAAAGTTGTTCTGATATTACTTAGATACATTTGTTTTAACCTCTTGGTCCCTGCTCGGTAGATATTGACTGCAAGACAATTAAAAATGAATTGTGTCTGGATATTACTAATTAACAAGTAACCCTTTTTAGAAACATAATTTACATATTTTTAGTAGTTTGAAGGATAATATGCCCTTTTTTAACAATGGAAAATTTGATGACGGACCATACCGCACAATGGCTAGGCGTACGGCGTATGTGGAACTCGCTTGGCCCGAAACAGCGTCGGTCCTACCCACTTAAACCACCAGTACCCTGTTAAGCCCTTCTGGGGGTGTTTTGGAATCGGTATACTTTACATATGAAGTATAATCTTATCTAGGCTATGCCTAATGTCTATTTCTTGCTTTTTATATGGCTTAAAAAGTAATTTATTATAAAATCGCAACTAAAAAAAATATTACGTTTTTACTTTTAAGCCTTTTAATAATTTAAAAAATTATAAGGATAAGGGGGTAGGCTCGAGCCCCTCGGTGGGGACATTATGTGAGCTGTTGATGATGATGATGATAAGGATATTGTGTCCATATACCTAATACAAACATATTGCACTGGGAGTTGAACCTCTATTTTATAACAGGTCAGCTCAGATCTCAAATGCTTTTTCTCCCAGGACTGTATCAATCTTAATATGTTTCCTTTTTTATTTATTTTCTTATAAAATATCCCTTAAATACTACTCTGAAGGGATATTGTAATAAAGTTATACTAATAAGTATTTCTCTTAAATAAGCCTGATTTCTTAAAATATTTATTTATAGTTTATTAATGCTAGAAAAAATTAATATTCAAAGTATTTTAGAGTACCAAAAGAGAGTTGTGGTATCTACTTTCTATACCTTCGTTGATATGTACCTATTAATTAATTATACATGTGCTATATTTAGATTCATCAAAATACTAGTCTTATCTAGTTCAGCTCTTTTACATTAGCTAAAAGGAAACCATTGAGCAGTTATATAAAACTGGTTTGTTTTCTGTCGCTATTTCCAAAATAATGTAGGTGTTAAGTAATTAAGTAAATTATTACTGTAAATATGTTTTTAATTTTTTTGCTATTTTTTTTTATTTTGTTAAATTAACTAATTAATTTTTGAACCTACTTAATTTACCCATACAATTTGAAGCATCAGTCATTAACTGTCATTAGCAAGATTTAATTTTGTCCCTTATCATTGAAAGTTGGCACCATGCGTTATACAGTTTTCAAATTCAAAGGTCAATAACACCTCTGGCAGGCACTTCCTTTGCCATTTAAATTTAACAATTATGAAAGTTACTCTTATGCTAATAAAATGCAATTTGTTTTGTAGGTTGAAAGGGGTCTACACAAGAGTTGCATGTTGTCTAACTTTCTAATTTTTATGACAGTAGTTTGGCAGGTTTTAGGGTCTAGCTAGACAATATAAATTGATAGATCTATACAAAAATAGAAGACGTTTTCGCGTGAGAAAGGCTCCTTTTTCTTGCAAACACAACATTCAAAGTATATAGCCTATTTGAGGCGTAAATATTGTCATAAATAAAATTATTTGTAATAATAATAGTGCTTATGTTACTATTATATTAGAATAATAATAATAATATATTTTCACGCTCACACCAATTATCTAGCCCGAAGTAAGTATCATTAAAAACTTGTGTTACGGATACTAGATAACGGACATTTTTTTTTTTTTTAATATACATAATAATTTTAGATATTTTTTATAAATAAACTTAAATAAATATCTAAACAACCATGACTCGCAAACAAACATTCGTGTTCGTCACACAAACATTTGCCGCTACCAGGATTCGAACCCGGACCGCTTGATGTGTAGCCAGCTATACTGACCACTCCACCAAGACGGCGATATTAAAGTTAAAAGGCGAAGGTAATGATTATAAGTAGGTATTTTCGAATATTTTCTCTTTGAACTAGGCATTTGTCATTAGAATAAGTTTCTCTTTTTTTATCGCAAGATATCTATATTATAACTATATTTGTTTGATATCAAATATTTGCAAACATAGATGCCTTTCTAAAAGGGAAATATAAAATCAACATACTCGCTGATCATTTATTTATAAGACGTATATACTAGAGCTCCGCCCGCGACTTTCTACGCGTATATTTTTTTGCAATAAAATATAGCCTATTTTACTGAGCGAAAAAGTACCATTCTAAAGAGTCTTTAATATTGGTCCAGTAGTTTTGTAGCCTATTTATTACCAACATACAAATCATTATACTTTATAATATTACTAGCTTTTGCCCCCCAAAGTGACTATTCACTTTGGGTAGCACTGTTATTTTTTAGCGTACTTATTTTGCAAAAAAATACACATAGAAACTGCTGTAGATTATTGTAAATAGCTTATTTTAATACATTTTTTAAACTACGTTGTTTGTTTTTCCATCTTTTGCTAAGTTCCATACGACCTTTCATCCCCACATGGCTCAATATTTCAAAAACGCTAGAACAACTTAATTTTTTTCAGTGCTATTCAAAGTTTCATGGATTTATCTTCGGTAATGAGGAAACCCATTAAAACTTTTATCCCTTGTTTCAACCCCTTCATGCCCTTTTCACAAAGAATGTAGCTTTATGTCCTATCTCAAGGGTTATTCTATTTTTGTACCAAAATTCAACATAATCCATTCGGGTGTTAGGCGTGAAAGCGTGAATGTGTTTGGACTTCTTTACGACCTTTCATCCCCACACGGGTCAAAATTTTAACAACGCTAGAGCAAATATTTATGTACTTGTTATCAAGTGCCTAAATTCAAAGAAAGTTTTATCTTTGATACTGCGGAATCCCATTCAAACTTTCATCCCCTATTTCAACTCCTTTTTTTGCAGTAAAAAGTAGCCTATGTCCTTTTCCGAGCTCTAATCTGTATTTGTACGAAATTTTATCAAAATTGGTTCTGTGGTTTAGACGTGAAAGCTTAACAGAGACAGACAGAGTTACTTTCGCATTTATAATATTAAGTAGGGATAGAATAGCTTCTAAACGTGAAAGAGTAACAAGCATCCACACATACATCCATATAAAGTTCGCTTTTATAATATTCATCGCGTTTATAATATTAGCAGGATTTGTGAAACAATTTTAACGTTCCGGAAATAACATAAGCACCTATATCCATGGTGAAGAGTTCTAACCTTCACCAGTATTCTATCGTTAGGTACTATACTTATTAGTCATGTCATCAAAAGATATGTCACGTTACATTTTACTTTTAAGTTTGCTCAGAAAAATATTTTTAATGATTATACTGACGTTGATCATGACTACTCCTGTGCCATGACCACAGATGGTCACTACTCGCCCTAGGCTATAGGGCGAACTTCCCGTAATGGGTTTCTAGTTGACGGTTGTCTCTTTTTCTTCGGACGGGCTGTATCCGCAACTCGATGACTTTGCGCCTGTTTTGCGGAGGGTGAGGGGCTGGATCGCTCCAACCAGCCCGACTCTTCCAGAAAGTCTCCACACACCTTGACGTGTCTTAAGACATCTTGTAGTTTACCCGGATGGCCCAGGTAGCGCGTCCGGTGTGCTGCCACTGCATACCCCCAGAACGTCAGCGGCTGTTTCTTCTGCCTCCATTCATCCTTTGCATAAGAGGCTGTCTGTTATACCTAAGGTGAAAATATGTTTGTTAAAATTGCCATGCGACTACCAAAAGACGCAGACGCGATCTGCTGAGCTGTAGGAGGGTCTTGGATAGCCTTATATCTATTATCGGCAATGCTGCCCTGGCTTGTCAACAGTTTACTAGGTCGTGCCAGTGTTGTTTGTGCATGATGCTTGTTTGTTGATATACTTTGCCTTTGTACCAACTGGCGGCATAATTTTGTCGTTCATTGACTGCGGATGACCTTACAGCAAGTAGGTACCACTAGTCTTACGACGCGAATCACCATTAGGGAATAACTAATTATAGTTAAGGTATCTTCGAACTAGGAAAAGATCCGCTCTCGAGTTTCAAGAGTTGTTCAGGCCATAGGTATAGAATATGGTGTACTAGTGGTCGCACGCGGCTCCGCTCGCGTTAATGTCGGTCAAATTATAGCCTATATGTTATTCTGTTGTATGTGTAAAGTTTCATTAAAATCGGTTCAGTAGTTTTTAGTAAAATAGTAACAAACACATATCCAGACATCCATACATTATCGCACCAAAAAATATGCCATGTCCTTCCCAGGGTCTCAAACTACGTCCATACCAATATTTTATCAAAATCGGTTCAGTGGTTTAAGCGTTAAGGGGTAACAGACAGACAGAGTTACTTTCGCATAGAAACTAATTTCCGAAAGTGTAGCACCATATAGGTACCTAATTATTCCTTCGTCATAGATTTTGGTCTAGACAAATAGGTATTACGGTCGATTTCAATGTGTGAAAATTGTAAGTACTCAATATCAATTGTAGCGACCGGTATGTGGAACACTTGGCAATTGATTTTATTTATTGCAATATGCAGAAATTATACTTAACATTATTTCAAAACGTTTAACGACATCAACATTTAGATTAGTTAGGTGATAAAATTTGACATTGAATTTGAATTCCATGTCAGTTACATAAAACCTTCTATAAATTTCGTAAATTATATATTTTCTATGTAGAACGGTTACATTAACCATATCTATGAAAATCCACTGCCTAATTATAATAACAATAAGCCCGCTAAAATGGTAGTCAACTAGTATTTCTACGTAACATTAACAAATTTAAGCAGACCTTCACAAACCTCACATTCAACTGTTTCGCTATGTATAACGTACACATTGCGAATGAAACTTGCTAATATTATTTTTCCTATTTTAGGCACATCAGACGATATTGTCAGCATGCTCTCCATATTTTGAAAGTATATTCCTGCAAAACTCGCATCCACACCCTATTATATTCCTCAAAGATGTCAGATATTCAGAGATGAAGTCATTATTAGACTTTATGTATAAGGTAAAGTATTTGACTTCTGGGTATGTAGTGATTGTATATTTGTTCTTGTTATTTATAAATATCTTTGCCTTTTTCAGGGTGAAGTAAATGTTGGCCAAAATATGCTACCTATGTTCCTAAAAACTGCAGAAAGTTTACAAGTTAGAGGTTTGACAGAAAACAATACATTGAATCCCAAGGTAATTTTAATATTTTACAGCAGCTATCTATTAATATACCTTAATAATAGAGTTATAAAGATATGCACATTTTAAACAGAGAATTTTTAAAACCTTAAATGACTTTTAGGGTAAATATGCATGTAAACAGACAATGATGAAGGTGATCATTATTTAGGCATTAGTATATTTTTTTCAATATATTCTAAGCCCTAAACTGCTATATTAGCTAAGGTCTTTATTGCAGCTATTTTAGACCTTAGTTACCCAAACCTTGTCAACCTTGAATCCATGACATTTGCACGGTGACAATGCAGTATAATTTTGAATAATTTGCCAATACTTCAAGAATCTAAAAAGGTTACAATTCATGCTATATCTCTACGCATGTTTTTTACAAAACAGATCAAGGATAGTGTCCGATTTATTAAATACAGATTTTTTATTCGCGTTGTACGAGTTGATTTTATTGATGTGTTTCCTTATTTTTAGACGTTTTTAAAGGAAAACCTTTAACCTAAAAGAAAAAATTAAATATTATCGAAAGCAATATGTTGAGAGTTCTAACAAGACAATATTTTTTACGTTTCGAAAAGTATTTTTTTTTAACTAATTCACGTTAGTTATGATTTTGAGACCGACAGTAGAGTCAGTAGTGTCAATTACTGCTGGAATTGGTCTGCTGTTGAGACCAGACTCGGTACCTTCAGAAAAAGATACTTTATTACAGTAGTACAGGAGCTGGTTTTTTGTTGTTCAATAATTAACGATCAACATTGTTTAGTTACTACCGCTATATTTAGCAGTGTATTGAACGGACCTGTAAATGTAATGACCACACGTTTACATTCTTAAGTACCGCTCAACGCTATCCGTAGTCGTAACAATTCCCTCGCATTGTGGTCTCAGAACCAACAAAAACATGGGAGCCCTTCAAGGTGGCAATAATTAGGTAATAATTAACAACAAATTTTGCAGTGAAGTACCGTTAAATTAATACTGTATTTACTCTTAATTCAAACGTACACAATACATGTTGATAGTCCGAAGACCACTTTACGCCATCCTTTACGTGGTTTTGAACCCGACATAAAAAAGTCAGAACAGAAGAGAATTTGTATTATTTAATAATATACGATAAAAATAATTCACTTTAACTTACACTTCGAAGATTGCTTAACTTCATTAACATAATCTTTCTCAAAAGCCTTTACGAGGATTAGTACCATAGGGGCCTGTTTCACAGCTTTCAAGTAAGTTCGCATTATAGCGTTTATTTTACAGATAGTTCATACAAAACTGTCAATTTAACTGCTAGATATTTCTTAGTCAGAACCTGTGAATCCGGCCCATTCTTCAGTTGTATATTCAATGCTATCTTTATAGACCTTATTCCCGCCAACATCGTGAAACTCGTACAATACGTTATCGATATTGGCGGGGATGGGTGATAAGGAAAGGGGAAGCACAGGAGATCCCATAGGGTCGGAATGCACTGAGACACGGCCTGAGCCCCTAGCATAAGAATAAGAAATGCAATCGTAATTGTGTTATCCATGCGTCTACAGTCCGAAGACCGCTCCACACCATCCGTGAGCGCGGAGAACCTATCGTCGCGTACGGAGTCTTTCGCCACCCCGCCCGCGGCCCACTGTGCGCCCCCCGCGCCTCTCACCCCCCTGCCCGCCGCCCCCACGCTGCAGCACACGCCTCACTCCTTGCCCCCAGAGAAGAGACGCAGAAAGAACTCATCAGTGCCCAGGGACGATGTCGAACTAAGCTACAGGCATTATGAGGTATGTCTTATTTTTCTTTTTGTAATTTTTTAACAGGTCAAACATGTCAGTCCTATTGACCCTTCCTAACCTAGTCCCAATATAATTTAGTGTCTTTGCAATATGTCACCATGTTCCTATAGGTTTTTGGTTTTATTCTTTTGTTTTGTGGCCAGTCACCTGCCTCACATTCACACCACCACGGATTGAGAAGACAAGGCGATACAATATATGTAGAGAACTATACAGTACTTTGACTCCATATATAGTGACGAATCGGTGCACGCACACATACAAACGTCGTTTACATGACCGCTAAGCATGCTTTGAACGGCAAAGCCGGCAAAACGGTAAAAAATTCCGGTAAGGTAGTCCTATTATAAGAATGGTTAGGTAGTGCTGTAACTTTAGAATTTGATTTTTATGTGTATCAAAATAATGTAATTTATTCAGTCAGTTGACTAAGCGACTATAAGGCAGCCATGTGATGCCGGCACAGTAGAATAGCATCACCCCATATCCTCCAATGGGTGTCGTAGAAGGCGACTATTGGATCAGCAAAGGGGTATCGATTACCTTAAAATTCGTCCACCAATCCGCATTGGGCAAGCATGGTGGACTACTGCCTTAATCTCCTTCGATGACAAGGAGAGGCCTTGTGTCCCAGCGGTAAAGGCTGTTAAGATGAGTTAGTCCTATTTAATTACTTGCATTTTTATACAGTACTTTGGCGGAAGTTTGTTAAAAATAGGTTCGAATTAACAAGACTAGAATCTTATCAATATACATACAATTAATTCGCTTTAGACTGTAGAATAACTTCCACTGCTACCGTGTTCAGTAAAGCAAAAAATAGTTCTGGAATCTCATTGGATGAATCTTATAAAAAAAATGCTATTACCGTAAATATCTATAGGCTACGGTTGCCGCTCACAGGCGGACCGTAGACTTATTTGCCCCTCATTACAAAACAGTAATTTGCAGTTTTAATAACTTTTGTATGGGCGGGTTTTTTTTACACTAGTTGTGTGTTGTATTTAACAAATCATCCAAACGTTTACTGTAATTCATAATTCAGAAGTCCATGATAAGAATTTACGATTTTGTGAACTAACTTAGGTACGTCTTAGGTATTTATCCAGAATAGATCACAAAAAACTACAATCTCGAGTTTCTCCGTGCTTCATTGACGGGTTGTTTTTGTAGTACCTACTTGGAATGTTGATGATGCATTGAAGTAATGGAGTGTTTGGCGCGCTTTTTTGGCGTCAGTCAAGTTTTAATCTATCCATAATATAAAATAATTCAAAAAAATCTCAACTGTCTTTGCAAAAATATATAGAAGGTGGTACTTGATTCTAAATTCTATTCCGCAAAACCCTACTAAGAAATCCCTATCAGACTTGTTACTTTTTCCATGAGTAGCATCAGTAGGTTGGTGGTTAAATCTAGGCACTAACATATTCAATCTTCGCTTGATCATAAAAAAATAACCATGAACCTTACTGATTCTGCTGATGAATAAAGTACATAGCTAAAACTAAGCCAGTGGGGAATTATTGCTCAATACAGAATTTTATTGGCCGAACCAGTCTCAGAAGGAGCAAAATGGCATTTATCACCTTCTGCGCAGATTGTAGCCGCCTCCTGCTATTTAAAATGTGTTGTAAATGAAATGAGTATGAATTAGATGGGTCTGATAGGACTGGTCCATTTTTTTTCTTAAGGGACGGCAAAGGGATCTAGTCCATACAGCCAAGGCTTCGGTTTTTTATCTTCTTTTTTTATATTCGCATTAAAATGTGGGTGTCACACATTTCAATGTATCGAGGGAGTGCTTGACGAGAAATGCACGGCATCATGAGGTCGATGGCGACTGATGACCTGGAAATCCCACTATAAAATTCTTAACGTCATACACACCAGTCGCACCACAAAACCTTTATTTCAATTATTCCTCTTAACTGATCATCAACAGGGATGCTTATGCATCCAAACAACACTTCACTGCACAAAATCCACTCCGAAGCAATTTTTAACTATCGAAACAAATGTTGACATCTAGACGCCATGGTTTTCCGCCATACCCTCTATTTTAGTTAAAAGTCCTATGATAAATAAATAGAAAAAAAAAACTATTTTATTGAGGTAATGAGGAAGTCGATGGCGCCACGGTTATGCGTTCTTAGTAACGATCACGAAAGTTAAGCAACTTAAGTGCGCGGTCGGTACTCGGATAAGTTTACCGATTTTGACCGATTTTTTTTAAAATCGATTTTCATCTATGCTTCGGGAAGCACGTTGAGCTGGTGGCCCCGTCTTAGTCGTTTCTAAGGAGGGTTGGGTCAGGCAGGCGGCTGGCCGTAAAAATCTAATGTCAGCTAATATCTAGACATACTGCACCGACCTCGAAATAAATTGGCAGCAGGGCAATAAGAAAATGATGAGGTAATGCGTGTGTCCAGGGTCACCTCAAGTCCGTGAAGGGTGGGTCAACGGGATCGGGGTCGGAGCCGTCGACGCCGCCGCCGGCGCACACGCCGCAGCGACTGACGCCGCGGTCGCCGGCGCACACGCCGCACGTGAAGCAGGAACCCGACGCGTACCCGCCGCCGCCGCCGCTCGCGCACCCGCCCCACGCGCCGCAACACCCGCCGCCGCACTTCGACCAGACGCATCTCTCGGTCAGTACGCATTTCTATTTATTTATTTCAAAGTTCACAAACAGGTTGTTGTCATAACATAGTAAGGAAAGTTAAAAGGCAAAAAAAAGTGAAAATATCATGTGCCAAATTGTATTATAAAAAATAATTATTAATATTGCAAGTTAGCAAAAACAAAGTAGAGGAATAAAATAAGAAATAAACCTAAAAATTAACAAATTGATCTAAAAAAATAAACTAAATTATACGCCTGGCGAATATCTGGTTGTTATCGAATCAGAGACTGTTTTTTTTATAGTGATAAAACATTCACATCTTTATTAGACCGTCGCTACTCATTATAAGCTCTACACATTCTCACCAATGGTTCATAATAAGATGTGTTGTTTTTAAAAGCCTGTGTTTCAAAAGTATCCGAATAGTCTCCTATTGTGTGTAGTGCATGGTGTTAATATTAAGCGATGAAAGCTAGTCAGGAGCGTCAATGGTAGAGTGCAAGATTTTGTGAAGGCAGAGTAACTCGTATCTTTCACGACGAGCAGTCAGTGGAAGCACACTAAATTTAGACATCCCTTCAACGTAATTCTTCAATGTACGTCCTAAGTTACATTTACGAGTTATGTACCTCAGGCAGCGTTTCTGACCCGTTTCAATACTTTCCTTGTGAGTCTTATAAAATGGAGAATATAACGGACAGCAGTACTCCAAAATACTTCTCTCTCACTACTATAAAAAAGTGAGAGAACACTATTTGACTTTTTAAAATTGTGTACCACAGTTTTTCGCGAACCAAGAAGGATTTACAATTTATTTAAAAATAATACTACCAATTTTAGCAATTCACTAATTTTGGCACCTTTTGAGTGCCTTTTACATCATTTGATGTTTGATACTTGCAGATATGTAACCGAATAGTACTTAAAATTCTTGGCAACACGTCTGGGACCGGAATTTTATTTATCAAGGCATATAACCAAACAAGTTTGGACAGGATAGTTATCAATATGATTAAGTACAGATAGATATCAATAATAATAAACGTTTATACCTGCGTGCGTAAGCGTATGCGTAAAAGCATAGTATAAGTAAACAAGTAAGTTGTCTTCATAGAAACGCACCGAGCGCTGTTTGTGCGTAAACGCGCCAGTTACAACGCGTCGCCGCATGCACACAGTGACACGTAATGACGCATTTTAACATTACTAACGAATACCCTAGTCAAGGCTGCGCCCAATTTGGAATTCGAAAAAATGAATCTCCCCGCGAATTAAGAATGCTGTGCCATACGTAACACCGCTCGCGACCGTCGCTTCTTAAGAAAGAGAATATATTTTAGTTTACTTCAAATACAAGCTGTATCTAACTTCCTGATATCGTATATTTTTTTAATGTCAAATGAAACTTTTTAAATGTATTTGGGATTTGGAAAATTGGTTAGGGTGTAGCAAAAGGGGCACAGGACTTAGAATATTTTTGAGTGTTTTTATATCGAACTTCAACTAAGCATAATTTGAATAAAATTTATTACAAAAACGCTTATATTTTTAAAACGGTGCATGGACCCTAATAAATAGTGAAATTTTTAACCCCCTGTAGCCCGAGAGCTAATTAGGACACACGTAATGAGTTAATAAGAAACGAACGACTGCGATTTTGAAGTTTTTATTATATTAGGTAGATCATTCTTTTTGAAGAGATACATGGAAACGTCCGTAGATAGAGTGTATCTTTGATACAATACCTTTGCGACAGCCATACCCAAAATTGTTCTCTGTTTGCTATAGGTATATAAAAAAGAAAATTAAACAATACATTGTAGAGCCCTGATGCTGTGCTTACCGGTTGATTCAAGGACTTAATGATAGGTATCGAAACTGGCCCGACATATTTTATGATGACAACCCTATACTGTCCTTTACGAGTAGGCTATTATCGCTCTGACGGGGTGTCAGTCGGCCTACTTGTTTACTTACACTATGGTTAAAGTCAATCGAGTGACGTAACGTAAAAAGCAGTTATTGAAAGTGCGACCTTATCGGTAACAGCGCTCTCTTTTAGGTAACCTGAATAAAATCAAAATAGCTGCTATTTTTCTAACGTTATGAATGATTTCATTTAATAATATTAACAATATCTCTCTGATTTATTGATATCATTTTTAAATAACTAAGGTTACACGTTTTGATAGAGATTTGTGTTATAAACGATGTACAAAAATATAATTACTGCTATAAAAGCAAAATAATGCTAACTGCATTCAATTAAATAATGTCTCTACAAATATCACTGATGGTACTAATAAAAGCATCACAGCCAGCTGTAAAATACTTATTTAGAATCCAATGTCTATTATTAACCTACTCTCGACCATACCATTCCAACTTTGCTATTAATATCTATATTATTTATTCATTCATTAATATTAATAGAAGTCAACTATCGTAAGAGAAAGCAGTTATTTTAGGACAGATTCATGAATTTCTTCAATAAGGATGATCTTATTCTTTTGAGGTTAAAACTAGTCTAATCACAATCCAATTTTACTGTTGTTTGTGAACAAAGGATCAGTTGTAAATTTCCTAAAATAAGATCTCTTTTGACAGTTTCGAGTTAGAGACTCGGAGAAGATTGTTCAGTTGTGGTGGTAACACACTTAACTTATCAATAAATGTCCTTCTAATACAATAGTAACATGAATCAAACCACCGAACAATTCAGTCTACTTACAAACGCTAATACACTGATAGTGCGAATTAAAATTGGTCGATTCCATTCAAATTAGTTGTTTATTCCAAATGTTCATTCAAACACCCGGACTGCTGAGAACACCCAGACCGATGAGATGATTTTGACTGTAATGTCTGTCTTGGTTGTTAGCTTTGGTTGGTTTGTTTACTGAAGGATTGTTAATTTTTGGTTTATGCCCCTTTTCTGTAGGCGACATACTGGCAACCTGTCACTATTTTGGGGGGTACTGTATGGTCCATACTGCCAGATATGGCTTTGTGTATGACCGAATGTTACCTGAAGCTCTGCTTGATTCCTTTTGGGACTGTGAGCGTGATTATATGTATGTATTATGTTCGGAAATGCCCCTTTAATTTTCAACTTATACAACTTCACTTGCGAAATCACCATCAACATGACACCAGAACGACAAGAGCAAATCTTGTTGCGATGGTGCACAATTTTTTTTGATATTGAAAATTATTTAAAGTTCTCATTCGGGTGTCAATTAAAGTTCAACCAGACTGACTGTTGCAATACGAGATTGTGAAACATCCCTTTAGATAACAAATTGAAAATCTAGTGAAGAGACTTTGTAAAAAAGTATCTTAGCTTTAGATAAAAGATTTTTTATCTATTGTTAATCTGTAGATCATTGAACTTTAATAATTGTGCATGGTTATTTAACAGAGCCAACATAATATTTTTTGAGACCTAGTTTTAAAACTATGTTTTGTATAATATAATAATAATTTAAAATGCAAACTTGATAAGAAAATAAGGTTAAGTAAACTGCTGTGTACCTAATTGTAAAACATACGTCATACTTAAACATAATTTCGTTGTTATTAACTAATTTCTATAGAAGTTAAGTCTTAGACTTATCTACCACTAAAACTGAACACTTAATTGATATTTCGACTTAACCAATTTAAAAAAATGGCTATTAAGTTGGTTTTTTGCGGTTGAATTACATAAAAATTCATACCAAATGTGAGTCAAAGATAGAAGCCAAGATAGTGAAGCATCATAAGAGCCCTCCTTATGCCTACACTTGGGGTCACAAGGCACTGTTCCTCTTGTAACATCCGCACGGTGAATGTATCTGTCGCAGGCGGAACGAATAACCTTTTGTATGTCTGAATACAAAACGGCGCTATGGATTATGGAGTGTTGCGGCGATGTGTGAGATCAGGGCCGTCTTTACCCGGGGGTGCAAGGGGTGCGGCGCACCAGGTCGCCGGGTGTTAAGGGGCGCAGAGAGCCGCTCGCGATACATAGAGTCTTCACTGTAACGCTCACTGATCAGTACAAAAGGGCGCAACAGGCTACAAAGAGCGTAAACATATATTCATTTCAAATTTCGAAATCTTGGGTAGAAATGTCTCTCGGAGGGCGCTCGGGTAATGCTTGCACCCGGGCGCCACATGGGCTAGAGACGCCTCTCTTTGAGAGTGATGACTGATAACAATTCCACTCCGCTTGGTCATCATGTAATACCATGAAATGCTAGAGTTTTTAATTAATTATAGAAGTAGTTACATTAAAATATTGGGAGGATCAGTGGAATAAATGACGCTGTAATATCTGTAACGTATTGATTTTTTAGTTATGATTCATTACCGAAAGGCCGTTTGTTCATTGGCCGGCCCGATCCCGACAAGCCGTCACTGGTGACAACAAATCTCCCTCTGGATTGGCCGACATCGCTATATGTATACTGTACGTACAGCGTTGGTGCGTGTGGGAACTCTCTTTGACATTACGAGCCGGCGGGTCGTGTCGGTCCAATGAAGAATCGAGCTGTCGGTGCCGGGTTTGGTCAAACCAAGAATAAATGCCCATTTATTGTATTTTCGACTTATGACATGCATATAATTTTGTCATAAGATGTTACAATTTTATATCAATCTAACAAAAAATGGTGTCCTAGAATACAGAAAGATTTTTTTATTAAACAATAAAATTATTAAATCTTCCAGGCCATGGGTGTAACAGAAATGGCTTCAATGCTGACACAGGCGAATCTTAATAACGAGTGCAATGAAAGTGAGCCCCTGCTGCAACCTCACCCGGACCAGACTGATACAATAGATGGTGAGTCTTCATCTTTATACTAATAGATGACTGTGTACTTTTACCTAATCATAATTAAGTAAAGCCGTGAAGAATACCTTTTGAATGTCTGAATACAATTTTAGTTGTTCCATATTTTTATAAAGTTTGCAAACTAGTTGAATAAATCGATGTCCGTTTTCCATTATTCGTCCAATATTTTCATCTCCAAACAAAAGTTCACAGTCGTCCTATATTTGGCAAGAATCTTTTGTCTAAATAAAAAGTATATTTTTCGGAAGTTTATAGTTAGTGCCGATAAAGATTCTTGACATATAAATATTTAGATATAAAGGAAACGGCGCATGTAGGATAAAAATAACTTTACTTACAATTTTTTAATTTGGTAAATTGTTATTAAAATAAACTATACTAGCTGTATAAGTTATGCCCGATTCCTTTTCATAAATTCATCTACTTGTACATAAATAAAATTAACAAATTGTACGAAGAATGTTTATCATTTAACAGATTTTTATCTCTATTGTGGTAGTAAATTTTTGAACTGTCTTTGTTTTGCTAAACATTCTTCAGACCCACTCTTTGTGCATGTCTAGCAAGCACCCTGCAGCATGCTACATTATTTCGCTTACATTTCATCTGATATTTGCACATTCAATGCTGCACAATGCTTTTAAAACCCATTCGCTTTTATATAGACTTATATTTTGTGAAGAAATTGGTGTAACGTTCCTTATGATGATTTGGCGCCCCCCGAGGGACATAGGTCGTGTGAAAAGTTTATGATTTATTATTTTTAATTTTAAACGTCTGTTTGGAAAATATTGAATGCATATTTATGCATGAATAGGAGGAATGGGGAAAAATAGGTTAGGGTTAATAATAGAATTGGCAAGAGGTTTATCATGCATCCCGTTTGAACATGTGTGTTAGTGAGAGTGCAAGCATGCCATATCAATACTGAAACGGCAATCAAGAAGTTAAATATATTTCAGGTGAAAATTACGGCGATGATGAGAATTGCGATCCCCAAGGCTCGTTGAAAAATAAATTAGTTAATATTGATAACATAGTTAAAACGTTCAAAATGGCTCTAAATAACAAACCCTACACAATTCCCGAGTCCTGTAACGTATGCGGGAAATTAGTTAACAACCTAAAGAAACACATGAAATCTCATAACCCAGAGCAACATAAGTGTCCACTGTGTCCAATAATATTAACCAGGGCAGATAATCTGAAGAGACATCTGCGTATGAAGCATTGCTCAGTATTGAAATCTAACAATTTATCTAATATACAGACACAATGTTGACTGTATGACAGGTCGGATTATCGTACTGAATAGCTAATAATAGGGCCCGATTGAGACAATGGAAACCAAAATTATCTGTTACCATATTATAGGCGATTAGGCTAATGAAAAGTTCCATAAGTATCACTGTCCATGAGGCTTCGCTTGATACACGTGTATTCGTCATTATACGCTTGGTGTACGTCTGTTCGCAGCTTACATACAAAACTATGAAACACTGTCACCGGCAGTGCGACGTTGCCGCTCCGTTCAGTGTTTCATAGTTTTGTATATAAACTGCAAATATGCGTACACCAAGCGTATAACGACGTATACGCGTCTATGATGGGACGCCGTGGACAGTAGACCTAAGTTGTCTTCAGTAGCGACGCTTGTTACCTATTATTAACAAACTTAACTAACATTCTGTCACTAACGGCAACCTAACGAAGTGCGCTTACCCATTGGTTCTAATAAGTCATTTTGTAACTAGAATATAAGGTGTGGTGTGATTAGTTTTGATTTTATAACAAAGTAGTCTTACTTGAATACTCATAATAACAATTAGTAAATAAAAGCGAATTTCTAATTGATTGTCCAAATTTAACGCCGTTGCGACAAATTACCTCGAGTATTATGCAAATGATTAGATTTTCGCTTTTATTATATTAACACAATTTTACCTGAAATTGTTAATTATGTATGTACTAGGTATATTAAGGTAAGGTAGGCATATTTTCTACATGATCTTATTAAAATGTATTTAACTTCAAGTGGTCATTAATTCCAGCCTTAGCTGTAATTGAAATATAGAAAATCGAATGATCAGCGTCACTAAACGCTCAATATATTCGTTTTGAAACTTTCGTTAATCGTTAATTAAATATACAATCGTGTTGTGATTGGTTACGTTTTTGTCATTAATTTTAACTATCAATAAAGTCAAAGTCAAAATCAAAATTACTTTATTCATTTAGGTACAATTTGTACACTTATGAAAGTCAATTTTTATGCAATAAAGTTAGTTGAAAAGATAAAATCCCTTTAGCATAATGAATTCATCAAATTTGAAAACAAAATATAAGGGTACTTGTGAATTGTAGCAACTATAAATTATTATATTAAACAAAAAATGAAATTCTACTGAGACGCTGATTAGTCGACAGTAATGTAAATGTTACAATGAAGCCACGTTGTTAAAAGCCTAACCTATGATCTCTTGTTGTTCCTTGTAGATATATAAATGACGCTAGTCGCCAGCACTCGCTGGAACTAGTCCAAGACTGATTTTGCTTTTGTAATTTAAGGGACACTAATTTTAATTTATTTCTCTTTTTCTTTTCTTAAACATTACGATTATTTGTATTGTAAATTTATCGTTACTGTGTGTTTGTTGCAAATATATACCTTTATTTATACCACTTTTCTTTTCATTTCATCCTCTATCCATGCTTTCTCTTTATGTATAGCAAACCTATATCTTAAATTGCCTTCTTAATACAGGCTTGGTGACAGTACTTAACAAACGTAATGCGAATATAACACTAAAAATAACAAACACCATTTCTTCAAATTATCATCGATTCATTTCTGCATGGATCTACCATTGAATATTGTTTTCTACTAATAATTTCGAATTTCTGTTTATTAACTAAATTTTTTTGTAATTTTATTTATAACGCTTTATCTAATAGTGCTAGGAAAGGCATATAGTTCAGCGTTAACAATATAAACGCTTTGAATAGTGCTAAACTGAATATTGTCTGAGTCTAGCCTTGTTTGCTAAATAATTTAATCAAATATATAGTTTACCTAGTACAAGTATATTTATACTCCTTCCGATCTCGCACTTCATACAAAACAAATGCTGCAGGACCAACAGAAGAGTAACAACTAGCTTTTTATGAGTTTTAACAGTAGATGATAAGTCGCAGTGTTTTAAACACACGTAAGCTCACCTGCAAACACGACTGCATCAAAGTATTTTCAAAAGCATTAGCAGTAATCGAAAGTGGGCGTTGGTGAGTTTTGATGCAGTGTGTTGTGAGCGGGCGCAGTTGGCACTGCGGCATGCGTGGTGTGATGCGGAGAGGCGCGGCTGGGGTCGCGTGTCGGTTGTGGTGACGGGTGGGTGGTTGCAGGCTCGAAGGGCTGGCACATGCGGCTGACGTTCGAGCGGGTGGCTGGTGCGCTCAACCTGCACCGCTGCAAGCTGTGCGGGAAGGTGGTGACTCACATCCGCAACCACTACCACGTGCACTTCCCGGGCCGGTTCGAGTGCCCGCTGTGCCGAGCCACGTACACGCGCTCGGACAACCTGCGTACGCACTGCAAGTTCAAGCACCCGGCGTACAACCCGGACACGCGCAAGTTCGAGCCGCCGGCGGGGGGCGCCCACGCGCCGCCGCCGCTCTTCGCCAATCACTTGGACGCTGGCTTCGACTGATTGTCCATGTACTGGCTCGGCCTCGACGCTCTGTGAGCGCGAGCTCGGCCAGCCCAGACTCTCCTTGTTGATGTGTCAAAATTTTAAACAGACCGTCTCGCGTCGAAACCGCTTCCTATTTAGGATTAAGCTGAAGTGCTATTACTTAACGGGCCTATCTTTAAGTAGCTCGCCCACGGGCGACTCGTTTAGTATTGTCTCGGTTGTGCGTTTGACTTGCCCCGGTGTGACCAGTTGTATGAGATTCCGTGTCGGAACTATTATGTCGATGTTGAACTGACTCGCGTATGTAAGTAGGTAAGCAAATTTTTTCTATACCAATCGCTATACGGGAACGGGCAAAAGCAATAATATGATGTTAATTTTATTACCATATTATTTTTTTATATTATATCGATAGGAATCTTAAGCTATTTAATGATATACACTATATTGAGTAGCGGTGCGACCGCGAAGTGATGCTGGTTATTAACGGTGGCTCCGATACGGGCCCACACTTTCTTGTTATATTTATTCATTAGATAGGAAATTATAAGTTTCCTGTAGCTAATTGTATTTATGTTATTATTATGTACATCGTACGGGTGGTGCAGAACTACATCAGGAAAGAATTTGAGGACTGGCAAGAGATTGTGATCTGTCGTTGGTCAACGACATATAAATATTGACTGAATCTCAGTGTAGATGCATTTGTAACTCCATGAGGCCTTTGCACGATGGATAATTTTATTAAGGATTTGTGATGTTTTAAAAAAGGGTAGCGCCTAAGGAAACATACGAAAAGATTTTTATACTAGAGTAGTGGATCTATTTACGGAGATTGTTTTTTTATACTTAGATATATTCTATTGTCTGATTTAATATACTTTTAATATATTTATACTATATCATATTTTGATTTATTAGTGTTGTTTGTTTTTATTGATTCATCATAATTATTATAGTAACATTGGTTTCGTTTATATTCAGTTGACGTTAGAGTAATGACATTGAGATGTTAACAAGTTTTATTATTTTATCGTTGGTAGGTGTTTATTTGTGGCGGGTGCTTGCGCCCTTGTGTGATCGGTGCTTGGGGTCTAAGACCTCTTTCAATTACTATAAGGTAGGAAGGAACGTTTCGAGGTTGCGCATTTAGTAACTAATATTGGCATTCTACGATTGGGACTAACCTAGCGTTTATGTATGTATTTTCAATTAAGATTTAAGATTGTTACATTTTTAGCTAAACACTTTAGAGTGGTACGGTAACTGAAATGTGATAAAAAGGAATGGTGCTAGAACCAAGAGTGTTAACACGCTACGATTCGACTCCTATTATAATATTATTAATGTTTTAATGATTAGTTACTTTGCATTATTAAAGTAAGGCATCTAGCATCCAGTGAGGTCGCATCTGCCTGTTACCGGGTAGCAACACATGGGTCGTTTAAACGCCTAGAGATTACAGTATCACTCGAGATTTTACCTTAATTTCTTTCAGAGATCTTCAAATTTACTAATAGCATAAATTTTAAAAACTACGTAGGACTAAGACCATGTTTAAATGAATCCGATCATTGTCTACCAAATATCAAACGTAAATGATGTTAGAGTACCGCATCATCCAAATAGCGAATCCGTGATCTTCTCCATAACCAAGTTATGGCGTTAGTGCTGTTTAGTAGCTGTGAACATGAAATTTCACATGTGCAATTTTTTGAAATAGTCATAAATCATAGATAGATTTTACAATTGTCTATTGAATATAGGGGCCCACTCGACATGTAAGCACTAAGCTCTGCATCCTCTGTACATTTTAATATAAATCACTTAACTTAATATAACTTCCACAAAGATTTATATTTATTTTAAGAATATCAAAGATTTTTATACTGTTCATTGTAATGTGGGCGCTTATTATTTGATAGCATTTCATACTCAGTGCAATATTACTAGTTATTTAATTACGTAACCAAACTAAAGGATATTTTAAAAACTATAATATAATGTCTTTGATGAGAGTAACTACCTATTCGTAATTACTTAAGTGAACTCCTAATTTCTATATCTAACTAGTGAACAGTTTGGGTTACGGTGATGTACAGGTTTTATAGCTGGTAATATTAAGATTAGCTTGTTTACCTCTGCCAATCGTAATAGTTATGTACTATTTAATAATTTATTGTCGCGCAAGTTAAAGTCTATTGTTGAAATAGATCATAGCTATCCAGTAAGGGTACCATTGCCGGCGCGGGTTGATCGCTCGCCTCCGCTGAACGCTTCATCTAATCGTGAATGCATTTTATATTACTATCACTCGAGACCAATTTTAACTATTGAATTTGCTATAGCAAATCGATTGATTAGTAAACATAGAATATTATTTTAGATATTTTAGGTTAGGATACTTGATAGTGTCTGGCCAGAATATTTTGGAGTATCACATCGTTTGGCTCAGAAAATATCTCCCTTTGATCTCTTTTCGGCTTTCAAGAAAGTATGCAACTTAATAATTGTATGGCGACCACGTAATTGGACTTAATGAAAGCTAACTTTATGCCATATGGAATTTATACATAAGGTTAACGAATTACTAAATTTAGTCTTATGAAATTGAGGTCTTGTGGACCTAGTCACTTATTTGGCCAATCTAATGAATATTCCAGTTTATTGTATATTAAAATTTACATTAATATCACAAAAGGTGTGATCTAATCATTTCAAATCAATGGAGTGCAGGACTAGCTCTATGGTTATAATCAGGATAGCAATGGTCTAGTTATGTTTATTTTGTTTCATCTTTATAACATTAGCCAATTTGTTATAGTGTCGTATATCACAATAGTGTAATTCTAATAGGGAGGGGGTGTCAAATCGTGTATCTAACAGCCGACTATTAGTCTTGTTATGAATTTTTTACGAACGATTTGTTGTTTATGAATATTTTGTTTGTCTTGGTTTGATGCCTCCGTTAATGTTTAATTTAAATAATTTTGTTTTATGCAAGCAGTTAATGCAAATTATTTTTTATTTCACATTGTTTGATGTTATGTAATGCAATTTTAACATGTTGCAAACTCCTGCATTTATCTGTTGTATTTATTACTAATTTTTACATTAAATTGTGGTATGTTACAATCCGTGTAGTTTCAGTTGTGCGTGTCACACACCCCGCACCTCGCAATACTATTAGAGTTAATGACACTATCACTCGCCGTCTGAGCGGACGGAACTAGTGAGATTGGGTTCGAGCCCCGAACGCAAGCGCAGCGAATGTATTTCGCTGTCGATGACGCGTGGGTTGGGTGGTTGGTTGCAGAGCGAACGCGCTTGGCTGGCGTGGGTTCCGCGCCGCAGTACTCGTACCACAGCATGTTCGTGGCGGCTGCGGAAAGCGCTGCTCTGTGGCGCTGCAAGTCGTGCGGCAAGGAGGTCTCCAACCGCTGGCACCACTTCCACTCGCACACGGCTCAGCGCTCGCTGTGCCCCTACTGTCCCGCGACCTACAGCCGCATCGATACGCTGCGCTCGCATCTGCGTCTCAAGCACGCGGCGCTGCTGCTCAAACACTAGGCGCACTCGCCCGCGCCACTCGCCACTCGCCACCCGACCCCTGCATTCGCACTATAACACCATTACGTGCGTCGTTTTATCGTATTGAAGTACGTTTTGCATTTATATTTGGATGTCGTATTACATTATTCGCACGTTTTTGTGCATTTATTTATTGTTCTTTATGGGTAAGTATGGTAATTAAACGTTACTGTTATAACTAACAGGGTAATTTAAAGATGACTTGTAGGATGTTCTTGGGAACTTACCTATAGATTATAATAAGCTTAAAGCTTCGACTTTTCAAGATTAGCGAATTTATTTAGACGATAACAGCATAATTGTTACCTAGTCATCTATGTTAATTCAATTTAGTTCGATTTCATCTAAAGATTTAAGCTGCAATCTCATAAGTGTAACGGTAATACCGAAAGTTTTGTTGTAAGTAATAGGAACAGAGTCCTCAACTTGACGCTATTAAATGGTATTTACTGTATAAATGCTTGTGACTTGCGTCTTTGTATCCTGTTCACTTGCAATGTTAGCAGACGATGTTTTAAGCTACTTTCTAAGATTAGAGGGATGTGACGTAAAGACTGAAATGGCAACAGCTTGTGATTGATCTACGTTATTTATGAGGGAGACGCGTCTAACTGTACATAAATGTAAATAAAATAATTAGATAGGTGTAATCGTGAAATCTAAAATCGTGTTCAGGAGCATTTAAAACATGCCTACAAATGAAATGAGGTAGGTATCAGTAAATTTTATCTATGGCTAAGAATTTGTTCATCCCAAAATTATATTTTTGTATAAATATTGTCTGCAAAATTGCATTGTACCAAGTAATTTAGGTACTAATTTTAGCTTTTAATGGTTCCAACTTGAATAATCATAATTAATAAATTTGTGGACATTTAATACTCATTCATTCTAATTGTCTTTAGATAAATAATGCCATAAAATCTCATCATTCAGTCGTATATTAGGATTAAGTAAATATCAGTATTATCTATGTAAACCAATGCATAATATTACAGTTGTCTAGATAATTTTGATGTTCTAAGTCCCAATCTAAGAATGTAGTCAATCCGAAGTCGAACAGCAAATCTTGGAAATTCTGCGCGATTTTTCTTTTTTATTCAACTTATTTTCTTGTATTGATTAATTTTATTTATTTTAAATCAGTCGCTAGTTTTTCATGTGTACCTATTTGATGTACAAACCAGTTCATTTATAGAATTACTCATGTAGTATATGTCATGACTGTAAATAAACCGATTACTTACAATAAGATTAAGCAGTGGATATAAGTGTTTCTTTTACGACCACATATTATTCGCTAAAATAAAACAATGCCACACATTCATATTGAATAATTTATTGCACTTTCCTATAAACTAAGATATACTTACTTACTTAACGAAACGAAATCTGATGGCAGATTCTGAGAGGCAAAACTATTTACACATTGCACAAATATCACTACGAGTATTGTATCATAAATTAATCTATTATAAGTTAATTTAGTCTCTAGTTCACATGTTTCGTTCTATTCTAATTAACCGAATTAAACATGGCAGACTATGGCAAGTTTAATTCCTTAAGTTAGGCACTTATCTACATGAAATAGCAGGATTGGTGGTGGAAGCATGGAATCTCGACAAATTTGACTAATCTTAAATAGATTTATCTATATGTTTTTTACTATAGATACAACAGGTTGCTTGGTACATGGTTTTTAGTACAAGCACAATTTTCTAAATTCTTCATTTCGCTCAGTAAAGTACCTATGGGAAACTATAAAAATTTGTTTAACAAACTAAATAAAGTTTTGTTTAACACCTATGTTACATGGGTTAGCATTAGAAGTAGATTATTCCACTTCTAATGCTAACCCATGTAACATAGGCATATAAACACTTTAGTAAAGTGTCGCCCGAGTTCTTGTTGTAAAGACACGTGTTGAATTTGATTGTACGGTTGATTGAGGTTAAAAATGGAGTCTCCATTTTTAACCTCAATCAACCGTACAATTTTTGTTACTTTAGTTACATTCTCACTTGACATTGGAAAAATGCGTACGCTTAATGCGACGCGATGCCCTTAATTAAGAATAGAATAGAACACTTTAGTACCTCCACGTCATATCAAATCCAGCGTCATATCAATGCCATGTCATAGCAACGCCAGCGCCTGTACAAGTAATAAGGTTGCCACCATTGTGTATGTTTGATAATTATGACAAGGTACTAAAGTGTTAGGTATTATATTGATGCTGAAGTCCTAAACAACCTGTAAGGTAGAACATAACTCGACATGTCATTTAAAAATGTCTTGGAGAGTGACGAGCAAATATTATCGAGGAGTTAGAGGGAGGTTACACAATCAGTATTTCGTCAGTTATTGTGTTACACGATCAATTTGGCGTTATTCATACCAAACTGACGGATCAAACTGATGAAATACTGATCGTGTAACCCCTCTTACAGAGTCTAAATTGTCGAGTACCTTGTAGGTATCTAATAACTACTATTGTTGAATTTTAATGGCATCTATCAAGAGGGTCATGCTCGCACCACAGGTGTTACAAAATCTCATAAGATCTAGCAGCCGCCTGATCGCGCTATTTACTAACGTAAAAAGAAATGTTTTATGCAAATAAACTATTTGATTTGATTTGAAAGTGGTCAGCTGTCAAAATGTATGAAAACGGAAACGGTTTTGGATTTGGTTATTATGTTGCAAATAGCGCAATCAGGGGTAAGGCTGTTCTTACGGGATTGTACCCGACTCACTCTAACACATAGTGGTACTTTAGTTGCATCGCAATGAAGTTGCGGCCATTAGGTAGGTATAAGTAATAAACAGCTATCTATCACAGTTTTTACGCCTGTAGATTATACCGGTATTTCCGTACAAAAACCTAATAAGAACGCTTCTGTTAACACAATTTGTATCACAACATAGCTCGGTCATAGAAAACGACTCTAGTACCTATAGGTAGGTACTTAAGTACCTAATTAATTAATTTTTTTTATGTAAATACTATGTAATTATTAGAATTTAACAAATTAAAATTTTGATGGCAATATGCTAAAGTAATATATTTACCTACATCTACTGGTAAGATAATTTATTTGTTATTGTAACAAAGTTCTAGCTGTGGCCAACATATAAGTTTATATACTTGTTATAAAAATAGATAACGGCTGTCTACACCTACTCATAAACAGGTTTCTTTCCTAAAAATGCCAGGTTGTCACTCGTAGACTTTCAAAAATTAAGATTATACAAAAATACCACGAGCTAAATTGGTCACGCTCACAACATGAATATAAATATTATAGTACTAACATATTAATTTATAATAGCTTTATCTAACCTGGTATTATAGGTACCAACTAAAATTAGGGAATTCAGCGAGTGTTTGTTAAAAATATGTGATTGAAAAATTTCACTTTGGAACGGAATAATCAAGACTTAGGTACAGAATACTTTAGGAGAAAATGCTCCACCGTATTCCATAGTTGCATGTTGGTCTCACCTTTTGATTGAACGCCCCTAGTACTTATAGGCTACGGTAACTGCTTCTTACCTACCACCAGGCAGGCCGTATACTTGTATTGTATGCAAACTGAATGCCGTAAAAGAAGGGATGCCTATTAAGTAGGTACGGTCAACGTCCAATAAAAGAGGGTGACTTCTGAACCGTGCATATTGTAATGAATTAGGTACCTAATCAAAAATATTCATGCATGCAATGTACCTATCTACTTATTGCAATTGATGAATAAGTAGATAGGTAACAGTATTGTAAGTAGGTAATGTGTAGATATATACTTACCTACCTACTAGAGGTTATTGTCATTATTATTTTTGGTCCCTTTAGTTCATAGACTCTCAACGTGGGCGATAACGCCCTCTTGCGGGCTTTTGATACTTTCAAAGGGCACTAGAAGAAGTATAATAATTACAACACTTTTCAATATAATCGTGGCAATAGCTGTTAGTAATTCGCGACCGATGGCTAGTAAAATTAACATGAGGGATTCTTAGGGGTTGAGCGAAGTTACTTTATAAATATTTGTAGACTGATTCTTGAGATTAAAAATAAAACTTATGAGGTACTTATCTATTACGTCTTGGATGTGAAACGTAAGTAAAATTAGACAGGACCGCTTAACTTAAAATATCACAGCGATGTCGTCTTTGTGACTGCCAGTCCAAAGAAATTTCCCAGACAGTACCTAGTAGGTAAGAAAAAGTCATCAATTAGGTTTGAGAAGTGAGTTCTTACTTCGCACAATTTAGCTCTTAATTTAACGAACTTTATATAGGTACTAAAAATCTTACGCTGCCTACGGGCTTTGTACCCGTAGTGTAAAAGAATGTAACTGCATATTATAGTTGCGTTATCAGCACAATTTGAATGGGAAACAAGATTTGCGCTTCTGTCCGCTAGGGGCGCTAACCACTTTTCCTTTTTAAATCGAGCTCATAATTCAACTAAAATACCTAGTATTCTGTGCTCTGTTGCGTTATTGCATAATGCCACACGTTTATCACGTATACAAATTGTCCGGCCCGGAAGTGCCGCAGCGTCTAGTCTTTAGCTATGTCCAGACCTGCGCCCGTGCACGAATCGCACACTACGTGCTTCGAACGGCTATTGGACGCGTCCAAGAAATTTATAGGTAAAACCACAACTAGGACAAAAAGTGAAGTCAAAAATTTTTACCTTGAAACTTATGGGTTTGCGTGCAAAGTACGTCCAATATAATTATACCTATTAGAGTAACATCCCAGAGTTGCCAGGCGTTACTTATTTTCTCATAGATGAAATGTGTGTAATAGAGATATGTTCGTTGAACACACGAATACTTGCAAGTTGGTCAAACGGCCAATGGTGCTAAAGGAGAGTAAAAATCGGAGTCACTGTACTGAAATTCCGAAGGCTGCTTATTATATTATGTTATTCCGGGACTATCAATACCAGTCAGACAATTCCTTAGGGGAAAACATCCTCCCAGACACTCCTGCATGAATCAGACTAGCAATGTCGTTTAAAAACAACATTTTGTGTATTGAAAATTAGAAGTGATATTTATGTCATCTATATTGCGTCTGTGAGGATTTGTGTATATTATTGTATATCGTTTTAAAATAGCCACCTGAATAATATAAATAAAAATCGGCATTCAGAATTTAAGTAAAGTGTATCCGATTTTTACTCACTTTTCCAGACGATTGGCCGTCTGACCAACTTAGCAAATATGCGTGTGTTCAATTTACATAGAAACACTATTCCATAACACTCATTTCAGCTTTGGAAAATAATTAACGTCTGGCTGCTCTGGGATCGTGCGAGGAAGAATCACAGAAGTGGCAAACATTCTTATGCACGCGAACCGCTTGCGTGGAGTACGTGACACATCCAAACTGTCTATAAAAAGCACGCGAACCGCCCGCGAGCAGCAGGCGAACACGTCCAAACTGTAAATAAAAAGCACGACAGCCGCACAGGTCGTGTTCCTCGTGGAGATTATTACCTGGACGCGAACCTCTTCAAGAGTTTTCAAATTATGTTCTTCGAGGCACGCGAACCGCACGGTTCGTGCACGTGCGCAGGCCTGGACAACAGAGCTTAGATTATTGTTGCCGATAGATAGCCAAAAAATCGCTAAACTATCGATCTAAAAACCAGGCAATAGCAATATACTATCGAATGAAAGCAATATTATCGATATTTTTTTATTTGCCTACGACCAACAATACTATTGATAGTATCGATAGATAGTATTTATAGTTTATCCTTCGCTAGCAACAATACTATCGATAGTTTTGCACTCATTCGATAGTACCTATTGCCTTGTTCTGAACTATCGATAGTATGTATTGGGTTTTCAGATGAAAACTATCGATAGTTCGGCAACACTAGCTTAGATTGTAGATGGTTGGTCAGAACCGAACCATGACAATTAATACCTACGTACGTACACCCATTAATCATCAAGCCTTTCAACATTGCCACTAGTCCCCGGCGACTCTACAATAACACTGGCCTCGCTGACAGCGCTCTTATCTGCTATATCTGCAGCCTCAGTAGCACTTTCTTTCTCGGTTGAATCTTCTGTAGTATCCTCTTCATCTTGATCCATCTTCTCAGAAGCACTTTGTCTGTTCTTGTTTTTCTTGAATTGCTCTTCCATCTCCTTGAACTTCAGTGTCAAATATCTGAAAGATGCAATTGCCTCTAGTCAATTTTTGTTGGTAAACATTGCATAATTACCAACTTGATCCTATTTTTGGTTACATACGAAGATATCTATATTAGAGCGTTAATAATGATAGCATCACCGATTAACTATACGCATCTTAAAAAAATATCTGTCCGATTCTTCTGAACATACCGCTACTACCTACTTATTAATAGTTTTGACATGCATTCTAGTCCTCGAATCCCTGAGGCAAGGTAACTAAACCTTAAGTATTTCAATGCAAGGCTGTAGGTAGAACCACAGTCCTTAATTAAGTTCTTACTGTCGGCCAACGAGCACGTCTAGACAGGGCATCGTGAGGTGGACGCGGGACGAGAAGGGCGCGTGGCGCCTCCATACTGCCATACCTACACTCGTTTGGTATAGGCTGTTCCACTTCCACTGTATGTCACGCTGTGGTTGAACCAAGTGTTCTCATTCTCAAATCAAACGATATGAGAACAATATTTTCTAATCGTATTTTTGTTTCGTAGGTACCTACCTAGGTACTTAGTTAATGAAATAATTGAATATTTTAAACAAAATCTAGGTAAATCGAGTTCGACATTCCTAAAAATAATTATAGGTAAGTAGGTACTCACTTATCCACCAACGGACCGCTGTAGTCCTCTGGGAACTTGGGCGAGTGGGGCAGAATGTATTTGTACAGACTCTCGTTTAGAACGTACAGCTGCGTGGTGGAGGCGCAACGCACGTTGAACCACCAGTCGCAGGTGAGCGCGGCTTGAGAAAATATGGTTCCATTGGGGCATAAGAACGATGCTTGCCCTCCATTTAAGTCACAATAGTGCCACACCTGGAAGTAAAAGTGATTTCAGATAAAAAATTATAATGAAGGTAGCCTCTGTTTAATCTGTTTATAATCATCAGTGAATCAACTCCTTAGTTCATCTGTGTTAAAATTCATAGCACATAGTTACACATAGATATCTACCCTTAGACCGTATAAGATGCCTCCCAAACTCTTGGCAGGACCTTACAGAAAACTTCAGTCTAACCTACTTACCTAACTCTACATTTTCGTAGTCGCTAAAGTTGCCAAAACTACGGGGTTAGGGTTGGCTGTACTCAGTGTTACAATCATACGCCTAGCCTACGGCAACTGCTTGCCAATCAATCGTATGGTTGTTTGCCAACCACTTAGCATAAAAATAATGTTTTTACCTGACATCTTGTCTCAGGGTCAGCAAAGAAACCCTTGTATCGTTGAGTTTTGCAGTCGAAAGCTGTTTCCGGAATCGTTGTGAGAACTGGGTAGTCAACGCCTGGTCGTCCTGGGGTGCCGCCTTCATCATCAGAATTCACGGGCTGAGGGAACCGCTGGCTACTGATAGTCGAAGAATGGTCTAAGAAATTAAAATAATTAGGTAAGTAATACCTATTAACAACAAATACCTACTTTAATACAGACATTTAAAATAAAATAAAAAAAATCAAACCGACTTCAAAACTGAAAAAGGAGAAACAAACGTTTTAAGTTTTAAATGATCTAAAAGTATGCCAACTATTTTGGTCGGTGCCAGCCTCATGGTACCTACTCCAGATTTAATTTTATTTTCATACGTAGGTACCTACTATCAGGGCCAGATTTAGGGGAGGGCAAGCGGGGCTACAGCCCAGGGCCTCCACAAAAGAGGGGCCCCCACAATAGACTTCGGAAAATAAAAATTCAAATTACTAGTAAACACCAGTAAACAACTTTTCCTTTCATATTTTATTTTGCGTTTTACCTTTGTACAAACATGATTACATGAATAATAATAATTTAATATCTTTCTATTTTGTTCGTTGATTAAAGGTCGTAAAGAAGTATGCCTATTTTTTAACCGAAAACTCGATTGAATAAAATTGTTCATTTTATTTGGAAAATAATTTGGGGCTAAGGGGACTCCACTCCTTTGTTGCCCCGAGGCCTCCAGACCTTTAAATCCGGCCCTGGGTACTATAAATATACAGCAGTTACTCATGTAGGTAGGTAATTATTATTTACCTACCTACATCAGTAAATTATTAGTAAAAATGACACCGACCTCAAAAGAATAGTTGGCATATTGACTTTTAGATTGTTTAAAACATAAAACTTTTAATCCTTCCTTTTCTATTTTGAAGTCGGTTTAATTTAAAAAATATATATTTCTTTTTTTTTAGTTTTGTAACAACATGACTCGTTTTCTTAGTGACTGCATAGTAGGTACCACAGTATATCTATGTTCTGTGGTAGGTACACACTTAAGAGCCATTTCACGTTTTTGCACGAATTTCGGAGATTTTGGAGTCCTATATCACAATCTTAAGGAATACCCAGATATTATTTAATAATTGATAAAAATAGGCCAATCTATGTTGTTGACGTTTAATGAAACAAAATTACTAAAACTTATTTGATTAATTTGTAATGTTCGATCTCCCACAACCGTTTTGCTGAAAAACATTCGCAGACTCAATTTCAAAGTCCTTATTCTATTAATAATGTTAAAATGATAAACGTAAAAAAATATAGGAATCATCGGACATATGTTCCAGTCGGTACTTAATGAAATAGATTCTTGAATTTCATTACCATTTATGAGTAAAAAAATAAATCATTTGGCAAATTTCTAACATTAACATAATAATTTCATCGCCAATTTTGGTTAAAATACATCGTAATAACTAAAATAAAATTATCCCAAAATAAACAATATTCCTTCGACTTTTGATTTCTAAAGTTATTTGGTCAATATCAACAATAAATTTGTCAATATATTTATATGAAATGTGTAATAAATTAGTATAAATCACGATGCACAAGCGTGCTCCGATTAGTCTGACGCGAGCGTCCGTCCAGGTAGGACTGCTATTTTTTCCCGCGTCCCGATATGCGTTCGCTCGTATCGAGTAGTCATAATCATACTGCGACAAATAGTTTTGATCTATTTTGAGTTTTGTTTTTGGATTTAAGTTTTGTTACTTATTAAATATGTTGGTATGAATTATACTAGTAGTTTGTATAATAATAACATTCTTTTTATTTATTTATTTTTAGCTATGGGTCGCAAGGATAGTTATTACCGTTGCGTTAAAAAAAAGGAAACGCGATAATTCTGCAGCCTTAAAAAAAGCAAATAATTTATTTTTCAACTTGGCCGAAATAACGATATACTTGAGCAATATTATGATGTCCTGAAGCTGATTTGATGACGAAGCTGGTTATAAACATACACATAAACATATCATCACGCTTTTATCCCCGAAGGCATAGGCAGAGGTGTTAACACCCACATTTCGCCAGATATGATTAGGTCCCCATGTATAGGTGGCGAGCCTGTTGCCATGCACCGGGCACAATGTAAGGCAAGCAATATTCACAATCCTTACTTCCTTATAATATTATAAATGCGAAAGTAACTCTGTCTGTCTGTCTGTCTGTTAAGCTTTCACGTCTAAACCACTAAACCGTTTTTGATGAAATTTAGTCCAAATATAGATTTGATCTCGGGAAAGAACATAGGCTACTTTTTATCTCGAAAAAAAGGTTGAATGTATTGAAATAGGGGATGAAAGTATGTAGAAATAGCTAAGTGGTTTTCTTGTTACAATCGAAATCAAAAATATTGAACGAAGAAAAAGCGAAGCTATATGACACTGTGATTTTATATTATTATTTTATTTTACTGGTATTTGTTATGTTTGCACTAAAACTAATAAATGAACGTAACTCAAAAATATATATAATCCCGAAATCCTTGGCAATTTGTCTATTAAATTAAATCGTAAAACCACTAAAATATCACGGGATCGCAATGATATGCGTGGATGTATTATGGATAACGAAATTTAGTGAAAATTCCCTTGATAGTAAACGCGACAACAAACTGATTTGAATATTAAATCACTGATATTTGTTATGTTTGCACTAAAACTAATAACTGAACGTAACTCAAAAATATATATAATCCCGAAATCCTTGGTAATTTGTCTATTAAATTAAACCGTAAAACCACTAAAATATCACGGGATCGCAATGATATGCGTGGATGTATTATGGATAACGAAATTTAGTGAAAATTCCCTTGATAGAAAACGCGACAACAAACTGATTTGAATATTAAATCACTGATATTTGTTATGTTTGCACTAAAACTAATAAATGAACGTAACTCAAAAATATATATAATCCCGAAATCCTTGGTAATTTGTCTATTAAATTAAACCGTAAAACCACTAAAATATCACGGGATCGCAATGATATGCGTGGATGTATTATGGATAACGAAATTTAGTGAAAATTCCCTTGATACAAAACGCGACAACAAACTGATTTGAATATTAAATCACTGATATTTGCTTTATTTGTTGCACATATAAAACACAAATACATAACTATCCCGAAATCCACGATAATTCGTCATTAAAATGAACTCTTAAAATCACTAAAATATCACAGGATTGCATGGATATACGTGGATGTATTGTGAAGTAGTTTGACGTGATAACGTCTTATAAATCAACGAAAGCCGACTGCACAAAAAGACATGATTCTTTGTCACGTTCCGCCTGAGGAGAGTATGCAATCGAGAACGCGGAATAGGCGATAGAGAAGCACGATGGGTATTTACGTTAGCACGTAAAATTATCGTCCGTAAACAGACTTTAAAGACAACCATTTTTTTCAAAAATATTCACCATATCAAAGCCTTTCGTAATATCTGTTTAAGATTAAATCTTTAGAAATCAAAAATATCTACAGATCAAGTAGATATCCGTGGATATAGGTACGTGAAATCACAAACGTCATTCAATACTAAAGGGTAACGGCTTTTTTTTAAGCAAGTGGTTATTTTAAAAATACATATCATCTCACTTTTTTTTGTAATATAGCTTTTTTTTTTTTTTTTTTTTTATGTTAAATAGGCTGGGCGTTTGACCACAATCTCGCCTGATGGAAAGCGATGATGAGGCCTATGGTGGTACACGCTCGCCTAGAAGATGCTTGTTCACTCTAGCCTTAAAGATGTCCAGATTATACTGATCCGGGAAAACAGACCTCGGCAAGGAGTTCCACTCCTTAGCAGTTCGCATAATGAAAGCTGAAGCAAATCGCTTCGTGCGAATTGGAGGAATGTCGACAACATAAGGGTGAAAGCCCTCGCCGCGCCTGGTCGTAGCTTTAAGAATAGAGCGATAAGTCATTGAAATATCTTGGGATCACCCCGATATCCATGGATGTAATATGGAATCAAAAAATTCACATTAGTTACCATAGCCATTTAACCAATAAAAAAAAAGTATCGGAGGAATATATAAAAACATATGGTTAGTTATACTGACCGCTCCACCAACGGTATCTTCGATGTGTGTCAATGTGTGTGACGCTGTATGATATTTTTTTATTCTTATTTTATTCAGAGTTCCCTACCCATAGGGAACTCTGAATAAAACAGGATGCCAACGGGACCCGATTAATATGCCTCCGCTATGTGTCTGTCTCTCTGTCATATGGCTATATCTCTTACTAGTAGAAGATCCGAACCTAGATCGACCTTCACCGAGCTGATAATAGAATGAAACATATTTTATTATTAATTTAGTATATTAGAAAATATATTAAAAATGGGTTGTCTAAAAAAATCCTGGACAGACTATTTTTTTTTATTTTTTGAAAAATGATTTTAAAAAAAAAATGAATAAAATATTGCAACATCAAGATAATAAGAAAATTTTGTCCTGACTGATAGTAGAAACCGTATAGAATGTGCAGGCATTGGGTTGTCTATTATTTACCTGCGCGAACTACTGGGTTGTCAGGTATGAACAGGTATGTCGATATCAGTTACTTTCACTCGATTGGATAATAGAAAAAATTTTATATCATCATAAGCGCGCGACAAAATTTTCTTATTATCTTGATGTTGCAATATTTTATTAAAAATAATTTTTCAAAAAATAATTAAAAATAGTCTGTCCAGGATTTTTTTAGACAACCCATTTTTAATATATTTTCTAATATACTAAATTAATAATAAAATATGTTTCATTCTATTATCAGCTCGGTGAAGGTCGATCTAGGTTCGGATCTTAGACTATACCATAATAGGTAGGCACTTGAAATATTCACAGAATACCTTTATGCTTTTGTGGCCGCCATAAAAATACCACCTTCACCCATCTCTCATTGATCAATAACTATTGTGCTGTAATACGTTCTTTAGTATGAGTATCATGAAACACGGACAGTAGATAGGTATCTATAAAAAATATCTTTAAAACACATTAAATATGTACTAACCAATACAAAAAAATACATTAAGGATCAAGATTATTTCGCAGAATATAGTTCTACTCACGCTGCCAAGTACGCGCACACAAGCGTACAGCGCGTAAAAAACCTAAAGTCGAGCGCTTACGATCGGTGAAATGGCTCTTAACTGTCTATCTCAAAAAACTACTCAACCGATTTTGGACAAAATCAGATACATGTAATCACGCTTATAATCTCAAAAGAGTGTAAGCAGAGCTTCGGGTTCCACGTTTGATTACCCACAAAGGCACATCTGGCAGTATGGGCCATACAGTACTCCTCAAAACAGTGACAGTTTGCCAGCCTGTCGCCTACGCAAAAGGTGCACCAACCCAAAGAGTAACAATCCTTCAGTAAACTAACAATCAAAAGCCAACGACTAGGATAAATGTTAACTCTGAATCATATTAACAGTTCGGGTAGATAAACCTATCTAACAAAAGAAGATTTTTTTTAAATACCTACGACTTATAGTTTTTGAGAGATGCGTGGACAAACATACAGACCTGCCTACATAGATTCAAGAAAGGCACCCGTGTTTAGAAGTTGGTTTATATAACACATAATGCAAAAATTGTGCAATTCTGAGAATATTACATAGGTACCTACATACAGGTCGAATTGATAACCCCTTTTTTAATTTTGAGGTTGGATAACTCGAAATTGCCTAAATTCAAACTTCATTCAATCTTTAATATTAAAAATTCTATCGTAGTAATCTGTTAATAATTGTGATCTGTTTATGTACCCATTAAGTACCTATAAATAAAATCGTATATTGGTCGATGTGTAAGAGTGCTCTAAATCCATCTTAAAATTGTAAAACCAAAACAGATAGTTAGGTAGGTACTCTACCTATTTACAGTTTGATCCTAATTAATTGGTAGGTAGATAAAAATAAGTAAGTAATAAATTCTCACCGTCTAAATGTTGAGAGGGTGTATTAACTGGAGCCAAGTAGGGTTCATCCTGAAAGTCTGTATCTTCATTAACGACGGGTACTGGAGTTACATCCACTGGTTTAGGTATTAGTTCAACGACTTTATTTTCGATAAATGGTTTTGGAGTGCTTAATACTGGTGTTTTTATTTCATCTTGTGGATATGCTTTCAAAACATTCAACACTTGAAGTAAAGTCCTGATTGATGCTCCGACGTTTTCTCGCGTTATCGGTTTTGGGATCGATTTATTTAATTGCAATGAACTGAGAAGATCTCCTAATGTTATACTATTGGATGGTGTAAGTTGGGGTGGTTGATAAGTGGGTGTAACATCATACTGATAATAATTAGGTTTCAAATCATCGGACTTCGGGACTACTGTAGAGACTTCAATAACTTGATGTTGATTTGATTCAAACTGTTTTGCTGGCAAAATTGGAGCCAAATTTGACTCATAAACCGGAGCTTCAGTGGTATGAATATTGGGATTGAGGATTGGTTTGAATCCACTTTCTATAACTGGCTCTACTATTGGTGATTGAGGTCTACGTTTTTCATAATAGCTTTCTGAAACAACTACTGGCTGTTTTCTTACATTCGTGGAATATTGGATACTGGGATTTTCGTAAATATATTGTGGACGAGAGGGTCTCGGTTTTATGTATACCTGTTCTTTAGGTATAATTACAGGCGCTTGATTTAGAGGCCTCGACGAATGGTAAAGATTTTCATTTTGTGTCAACACTTTAACTGGAGGTGTTTGTTCATATGGCACCAATTTATATCTAGGAGTAAGATCTTTTTCAGAAATAAAATATTGAAGGTTTCCTAATTCATCTTTGTTATACAAATCTACATATGGATTTCTTGTGGGTTGTGAAAATGGTGCACTCTGGGTCTTGTAAATTGGTTTTTGCACTATTCTATCGTATTCATAGTCATTGTGCGGCAATATTCGGTGATTTGACAGGAATGGATTATAATTTGCGGTTCTAAAACTCTGAGGCGCCGAAATAGCTTCCTTCAATAAAAATTTTGAAGGGTTTGAAGAGGCTATGTTGTATTGAGTTAGCCTATTACCCTGATACAATGGTATATTGCCATTAGGGTTATATACAATCTTTCGAGGTTGAGGATCTCTATGCGTTATGGTTTTCGCTTCTACTAATTCAATCTTTTCAACTTCGATATTTTTAGCTACTTGTCTTTCTGTAGTTGGCGATACCAAATCATTTGCATAGTAAAACGTCATGTATGGTATTAGTCGTCTATATCTTTCGTTGATAGAAAGTTTAGTTCTATTACTTAACTTCCTCTTATCATAATTTGGTTTTGTTCTTCTTTCAGCCAATATAGGTGACAATGGTTCCTTTTGTGCGTCCACCATCATTCCACCAACCATTTTGATTTCCGGACTATTTCCATTTGACGACACTGTGATCGTTGATATTATCGTTGGTAGAACTGAAACAAAAACACATTTAACTTAAAATTGCATTTTTATAAAATTAAGGAGTGTAGATACCTAAATAAGGTTAATCAATGTGTTATTAAGTATATCGAAACGTTTCCATTCATATTTTTTATTTGACATCATTCAAGCAACGCAACTCCCTAAGTACCTATGAGCAAGTTCGCCAACACTTAATTATCGTAGAGTCTTTCTCTAGTTGTAAGCATGGCATGGTAAGGCCTTTTTTTGATGGGGAGGTCAAAAGCATTTAGGTACGCATCGTCCCTGCGGGGTGGTGCCAACCGCAAGGGATATGTGAGACTCGAGGTAAAGGCGTTCCCTCCATACCCACTAAACATATTCCCCGGCCTGACCTTCAGTGCGCTATAACGGCACGGCTCGGAATCTGCGCACGTGAGCGCAACTACACCGAGACCGTCCCAACGCTGCCCGTCTAAGCATTCCCTGCACCAATTGGAGGCCAGCAGCCACTCCTCCATCGACGGCTGCTCGACCTGGCGCGTCCTCCTGACGAGGACACCGAGAGCAGCCATCGGACCGCTCCCTGGGGACTTCGGGCGCGGTCGTGGCCCTGAAAAGGGCCGTCCGGAACTAGCCGTGGTGGGAAAAATAAACAACTCGACGATGGCATGTGACTTCGAATGCCAAGGGGACACACTTGACATCAAAAGCCACACACCCATGGCATGGTAAGGACTACTAACATTGTACAAAAATTTACACTTATATTTTGGCACAATCTATACAACATGTAAATTAAATAACCAACACCCTGAATACAGGTGGTTTGGGATCGGCTTCTCTATTTCAAAAAAATCTATTTTAAAAAAATATTGAAATCAACTCAGAAGCCGATCCCGAACCACCTGTATTCAGGGTGTCGGTTATTTAATTTACATGTTGTAGATATACTTAAGTAGGTAATTTGTTGTTAATCTGGTGGTTCCCTAACAAGACAGTAAGAACTTATTGTGTAAAATAACCTTCGATGATGTTCGCTCCATATTAATTTACTGAACCTTGAAAATACAATACGATCTCATCACGACTAAGCTATTAATAAAATTTATTTTTCAATTATCTTTTTACAGATATCTGTTTAATTAATCACGTGCATTTAACAATGCTTTCATTAGAAAACATTATCTACACTGTTTTAGTGTTGTTACTATTAGATAGTTATATCATTGGTAAATGTAAGCATGTACCTAAGTTAATAAAATTTAACAAATCTACATAAAGTGCGACACAATTTGATATGGGTTTCAAATGCCTCTCTACGATACAGGCGCGCTTGGGCCTAATATGTCCAAGTATTTAGAGGCACACACCTGGGTCACAAGTCCCAGGCACTGCTCCTGGGCTCCTAGAAACTAATCGGCTTAGGGATTCCCTCGCGGTCAGATAGGAATCCTCTCTTGGGTGATTTGAATTACAGGGTATAGATCCCCAAGGATTTCGCTTTTTTAAATTCCAGTGACGCTGGGAAATCCCTCGGCGGCCACCAGTAGTAGTCGCCAAAAAAACAAAGCTTTAATTTTTTATTTATTGCTTGTGAAAAAAGTTGTTAAATCTAACGTGTAACGTATTCAGAAACTCTACGTAACTCTAAATAGGGAAAACCATATGACTTCCAGAGAGTAATTGTGTTTATATTGTGAAGTTTACGTGTAAACCGTCTGGTACTTTTCTTTGTTTATTACGATAACGTGACGCTCAAAAGAGTTTAGATCAAATTAATTTCCTATGTATTAATCATGGACTCTACCTATTGCCTACTTGCAAAGAAAGAAAAGAAAGAAAGAAAAATAGTTTATTGCCTTTTTTTAAAAAATACATTCTATAATCTAAAATTTTACAAACATATCAGGGACAAAGACAACGGAAAAGATTCAGCTCATGCAGTCACGGGAGTGACTCTCGGACCGCGCTAGTTTTCAATCTCTCCAGGCTCTCTAAGATGAAGGTCGAGAGCTCTGAGATGTGTGTGCTGGTTGACTTTCTACATTATTAAAAAATAAACTTTAAAAACAAAAAAAAAATATTCCGGTCTATTTTGAATGCGCGTGTGTGTACGTGTGTGTGTGTGTGTTTGTTTGTATCTTTGAAATTACATGTATAGCTGTCTCTGATGATATACAAACAAAAACTAAAAGATTTAAGTATCTGTTACTTCATAACAAAAAAAAACATGTATTAATAGGACCTGCAACATGGAACCAACATTAAATATACTTTCACGATCTAAATTCCTTTTATCGAATGAATGCATAAATATTTTGCCTTTGGTAACATGTTTTCAGCGAATAGATTTCTAAAGCCAAGCATAGCAAATGGCGGACTTCTTCTGTTCCTAGTCCGCGCTATGATATTTATCACTAAATAAATCGCATAATTTATGTAAGCGGACAAGTTTAACTTTACGCGCTTAGTAGTACCTATAAAGATCATAATTATCGCGGACTGGAACTAATGATGGTATATTATAATTTTATATTGTAATATCATTGACTGGAACAATGGAATCGCAATGGACTTTTCAGCGACCCACAACCAAATTAGCAGTTCACGAAGGTCTCCAAATGCTACACTGTTCACTGAAACTGTTAACGCCGCTTACATGTTAGGTGAAGACCTAAACAACGGGTGGTTCATTGGTTGATTAACTTTTTTATCGGCGTATACCGTTTAGAAACTGGTTCACAATTTGTGCCAGATTTTAATCATACATAGCGTTTGATCCACAGAAATAATAATTCCTGTGGTTTGATCAAAGCCCTAAGTAACATTCAGATAGTATGGGTCTTATCTTATGGCTTCGTTTACGTATTTAGCGAATGTCAAGTGAAAACAGTAATGCTTGAAAGATTGTACGGTAGATTGAAACAAAAATTGAGTCTCTCAACATGTGTTACTACAACAAGAACTAGGGTGAAACTCCCAGATAGGTCAATCAATATCTCAAAATAGTAGTGCCGCCAGTGAACGCATATAAAACAATGCGTTCACTGAGTGCCGCCTAATAAAAGGGGTTTAAATATAAAAAGTAACAAATCTCCAGTGAACTAACAAACAAAGACCAACGACGGGACTCAGACAAGTGGCAATAGTTTCCTAACGATAAAATATCAAAATTCGTTATCACAGGCCATATTGATTGGTTATCTAGAGCGTCTTTGCTTGTATTACCAACTTACTTAGAGCTACGATTGGCCATGATTTAACGACGGCTTAAGTCAATCCCATACATTTTGTCCTTTAACGAACTTCGATATCGTTTCTATATGATACTTTGTTTACAGGCTCGACAGGTATTATCTACACTAAATAGTCTCTGCAGTCCGGGAGTTTTTAATCAGTCGAGATTAATTGCAATCTTACGGTTTTTAAAATTTTACGGCACGTTAACACATAGACGTGGGTACCTAGTTACGTAATTCTTTTAAAAGCACCTTATCACGTACTTACTTCGTAGCCAAAGACAATGATGCTCTGAGCAGGTAAATATCATTTATTCATGTGGTTCATAGGTGAAAGTGCCATTTCGTGCTTCGAAATAATTTATAAATCCCACTATAACATGTTCGTATTAAATTATATAGGTAATTACCTAATTCAGGCTATCTAGGCTACATATTACTCGTAAAACGTTATTGTAATTAAAATACAAAAATGTTTATTTAGTAGATATAGAACCTTTTACAATTACCTACAGATACCTACGTCACCAGTAACTAGGCTCCTTTGCATCTGCAATAGTGTCTAAAATGGAATATATTATTGCGGACACAGTTACCTACTTATTTTGTGGTTTTTGTCTTCATATATTGAACGCAATCATTAATAAACCACGGCTAATCTAACATCATAGGTCCTATGCAACTGGTAGATGTTTTGCTCGACTAACTCTTATACAGTCACTTTTGCGTGTTTAATGTTCATTATAAATTATATATTGCATAATTTCAATATAGATAAGTATCGTCATAAAATGTATTAAGTTAAAATGCATAATTAAGTATGATATTTGTTATTACGTAGCTTGAAAGGACAGATTTGGATTATTTCCTCGTTAGCCACTTCTTTGACCCAGTTGAGCAAAGATAAGGAAATGAAAGGGATTTTCAAGTACGGTTTACCTACCTATGTTGAGACCATTGCTTAGATATTGGTCGCTTATGGTGGCTGCTCTTCGAATGAACACCTACAGGGTTTTCATCATTAACACTTTCATCAAATCTAAGACCTTACCAAGAAGAAACTCTTTGGACTTTTCTTTAGCACGCTCTAATATGTTATCTTTAGCGTTATTAAAGATTTAAGTACAAACCATTTTCAGAAAACACCTCATGTATTTGCATATACATGAGTAGACCGTCGACTCAGAATAAGTAATGTAATGAAATATTTTAGAAAGGCTGGATCGTGTGTCGAATACGGGTGAACCTTGGAGAAGTGACGGGCTCTGAGATCCGCATCCTGACCGAGCTAACAATGATCACACGATAGCTATTGAAATAATAGGTGTAAAGCGCGCGTTGCTCTGTGACTAACAACGTGGGGAGGACAAGTCGATCTCTCCCTTTCTCTTAACTCAAGGGAATTAAATTTAAAAATGATTCGTTCTTTAAATTTAAAAATGTCAGTGACAGTCAGTGACACTACCGGGGCCCCTATTCCTTGCGGGGCCCGTGGCATTTTGCCGCCATGCCACCCTATAGTTACGCCACTGGGAAGATACGTTACCCGAGTAACGCGCATGTGCCTACAGAACTGAGACCAATGGCCCTACTAAGTCTCAGGTGAGCGAGATAAAAAATGCAAGAGTCGTGCGAGAGCGACACGGTCAGCATAGTTTGTCTATGTAGTTGACGAGGCCTGCTTTTTGAAAGATGCAATAGGAGGATGCCCTATTTTCCCTTTTGCTTTAATCAAAAGAGATTAAGACTCAGAGCAATTTATTGGTCTGAGATTTTGGATTGACTTTTAAATATTTAGAACATGACTAAATAAGTAGGTATTTAGAAATGGTTACAGTATTTCCCAAGGTTTATATTGGTAATTTATCTAAAATAGACTCTGATTTTAGATAAATTACTCTGACTACTTTGACAAAACTTAGCGCAAAAGTAATAATAAAAATGTGTGTAAGGAATAATATAAAAAGGTTAAACACTTCGTCGAATAACAATACCTAAACCAGGTCCAAATTTTACTACAATCACTTTGTTTGAAGCATCGATAAACTACGAGTAGGTGGTCGAACGGGATGAGTATTGCCTGTGTTATAGTCTGGTTTTACTACCAACAACATGAACTCACATCTAGCAAAAGTGCCTTTGGCGTAGTTGAAGAGCTGTTATTCATCATCATCATATCAGCTAATGAGAGACGAGACAAGTTTTTTTTTTCACGCTCGCACCCAATATCTAGCCGAAATTAAGTTTCAGAATTTGTGTTATGGAGATATAACGGTCTTATTTATATATTTATTAAATAAATACGAATAATAATTTAGAACTTAAAGAAATATTTAACAAACCATGACTCGTGTACAAATGTTCGTGTTCAAACATTCACTACCAGGATTCGAACCCGGACTGCCCGATGTATTGGCAGCCTTACTGACCACTCCATTACAACGGCGTCATAAATTCCAGAGCAACGAGCATTTTCCTGGATAAAGCTGGTAGCACACTTATCATCTCGGAACCGTATCGCCTCTTATTACTAAGAAGAGGCGATGTGCTACGAAATGACTACGGACCGTAGTCCGTAGCTTCGTAGCCGCTGTTCCGTAGCATTCATAGGAAAAAATGAGGCGTTCTCTTTCCGAGCTGATAACCTTAAGGACAGAAAAGGTGTTTGGCGGGAAACCATGGCGCCTGGATGTCGATCTTTGTTTCGATAATTAAAAATTTAGTCAGTTTTAAGGAATCATTGAAATAAAGGTTTTGTGGTCTGTTGCCATGCATTTCTTTCCAAGCACTCCCTAGATGCATTAAAATGTGTGACGCCCATATTTTAATGCAAACATCAAGAACTAGAGCGACAGCGGGAAATTATCAAAATGTAGTGTGTTTCCTAACTTGAGATTGGCAGAAAATGTTGTTCCCCTAATAAAACGACTAATTGCCATTAAATTAAAGAAGAAGAAGGCCAAAAAATATTTCGAATCGACCGCCGTAATACCCTTTGGTCAACAGAAAGTCATCAAGCAGAACTCTCCTTTCAGGCTTAAGAACCAACTAAGATCTTCATGACGTTGTATAGGTAAGTCTGCAGCCAACAAAGTTATTTCTACGTGCTCTAGCGACACTTAGATTCGAATACCCTCCAATTCGAACCCTGCAGAGACTAGTAAAGTCCCACCAAAGCCGCCTTCTTAAAAATCTCCGGGGACGCTGTGAAGGCCATAGAACGTCATCTGCAGCCAACAACAATAGTCCTCTAAAAACTAGCAAAAAGTTTAAAAAAAACTGTAACCCAACTACGGAAAAAAATAAATCGGTTAAAAACGGTAGGTAAAATCGACTCCTATTGTTAAAGTTAGTTAAATGTAGCGTACTATGTTTCCCGGACCATAATAAAGAATCGATTGACATTGTTTAAGCGCTACGGAGGAACATACATACGACATAGACAGTAAAAAAAGGCTGCAACTTGCAAGAATGAAACGGTAGATATAAAAAAGGATCATATTTAACGGTCAGCAGATTAACCTAACCTAAACCTAAGTGGGCGACTAACAAATGATTTGTATTTTTTGTTGCTCAATCTGGATTTTTAGTTGCTCAGTTTATTATTTCCCTAAAAAAAGCACCTAAGCACCAGGATATAGTATCTATATGACTATTCCAACCGTTCAACCAAGAGCCTTCCTATTGTAAACTTATCATGTCCTTTTCTTTTACAAACAAAGGAATGCAATATTCAATAAAAAATAACACCAAACGATCAAATCTAGGGCTTAATGTTACCTTTCAATAAACGGAACCTTTGTCATCAAAGGTCACATAAATCCCGCTGATATAATAACACTGGATATAATGACTAGTTCTGCCCTTTAGCGATGCGATAACCTTTGACTCAACCGTACAAATCTTCGACTTGCCTTCGCTATGCTGACAATAACCTAATTCTTGATTGTGGCCTATCCATTTGTATACTTACTTAAATAGGTACTTCATGTTTGACCTGAGACTTCCTTATCAATCCTTTTATTATAAATTGAATTTTTTTTAAAATGATAGCTTATTGTTATCTACAACTAGGTAAAATATGGAAAAAAATAACATTTTACTAATGGTTTAAATCAAAACATTTTGAAAAAAGGGCTGGACAATATTCATCATCATTTCAAGGATCTTATCAAGGCTCTCCAACTCGATCGGTCCTGCGCTGCCTCCGTCTTGTCTGCAATTCGATTATCCGCACAAGTGTCTATGTGAAATGCATTGATTGTATTAACGGAGTATACCGAGGAGAAATGATTCATGAATTATCAAAATTCATTTTAGCAGGCAGTAGGTATCTACAAAAAACCTTTACGTTTGTCCTTGATGAAACGCTAGATTATTTTCGGAAACTTACAGATTTTAGATTCAATCTCTTTGAGACGAATTTTACACTTTTCGTTACGTTTTCAGCCAATAAAATTAAGATTAAAATCACAACGCACAATTACATTTTCAATGTGGTTTGATAAATTATCTACCTACTTATAAAAAGCGCCCTTGGCTCTCCACGGCAGGTGACGGTGGTAAAGTAGGCACAGGTCACATAATAGAGAAATTTTTAGAAGAGCCAATTATGTTTAGTTTAATATTTACCCATAATTCTTCGCAATTTGTTTGCCAATTCGACATCCGTGTCGAAAATATATCACAAGATACTGCTAATAAGGCGATTTATGAAAACTAGGTAGCTCAAATAGATATCACTGCAACATTTAAAATAGCTAGTGTTAGGCCTTTTGCACATTATAAGAAATTTTCTTGTGTCTTATAAGAAATTTCTTACAAGATATTCCGTTGCACTATACGAGAAAGTGCATTTTGCAATTTTTCTTGTATCATATAAGAAAGAAATATGAAACAATGAATATCCCTTTTTTGCTTTAATCTAAGGAACATACCCTAAAAGTGAATGTTGAACATTTGATAAACATAAAGACTTCCGCTTGGAGTGAAATATATCCAACAAACATTTATTGGCTGAATAATTTTTGTATAAAAGAAATTAGACTGACTTTTAGCTGCCTTGGTTGAGGAAATAACGTCTGTGTAAGCGCTTCGATATTCAAGCGGTTGGGCACAGAATAAATCGATTTAATTTGGATAATCGCTGATTAATGACCATATAGTATCTGAATAAATGTACCTACATCAGGAAGAATATATCTATTATTCCTTTGCTTTGCTGAACTACCTTTTATCCAGCAAACATGACTTAATACTAGAAAAAATGCACTGAAAAAAATCGACTTGCCTCAGGCGGGAATCGAACCCGCATCTTCCGCAATCCGCGGCGGCTGCGCTGACCATTACGCCACCGAGACACTGATTTTCGCTGTCGAAATTTGTCAGCGTAATGGTCAACGAAGCCGCCCGGATTGCGGAAGATGCGGGTTCGATTCCCGCCTGAGGCAAGTCGACTTTTTTCAGTGCATTTTTTCTAGTTTTAAAATATTTAGGCGTTTGTAAACGCAAAATAAAAACTTATCCATAAACAAACATGACTTAATTATCTAGTTAGTAGTATTTGATCTCAGATATTCACTTTATATTCAGACTTCAGCTTTATCTAATGTAGATAATGCAAACTAAATTAAAAAATGACAGTTTTGTTTCGTGTGATTTTGATTTCGTAGTGAATTTATGACAGTTAACGCAAAGAGAAACCGTAATAGAAAATATGGAAAAATATATATTTTGGTTTTACATAAGTATTACATGATTTAGAAGTGATTTAGTTAAATAATTAATTAATTCATCTTCTGTAATTTTACATGTGAAATATATCGAGGCTACAAATTGTTGATCACCTAAAGTGTTTTTACTTCGAGAAACGAAGTACCTATTTGATATGTAATTTTGCATTAACTTTCATAAAAAGGAGTTAGGCAATGGCGTTATGTTTTCTTGATTAAGATCCGCTCGCTCAACGTCTTTTTTTGCATATTTCTATATACAGTTCGTTAGTGGCTACTAATTCAGATATAATATGGTTAAAAGTACAGTTAAGATCACATTTTTGGAAAAAAGTTCCAAAATTGTCCAATATGATACTTTCATACAGTTTTTAGGTAAATCTGTGTGAGATACTTAGCATTAATTTTACTCATGGAGTGACGCGACACAATATTGGCTCTATCATATTAATATAAAATTTTAAAGATTTGTCAACGTAAGAAAATTTAATTATTATTATCTATATGTATGTAGATACCTATGTTACGTTCACAGTATACCTAATTAATTTGTGTTGAAAAATGTTGCACGCAATCTAAAATCTAGGCTTTATGTCCTTGTCCGACTACAGGCAAGAAAACTCAAGCAGAAACGTGACGATGCATTCAGCTGGTTTGAGTACAATTTAAAGGTAGTTATAATTTTTATTTTTGTAAAAAATAATAACCGTACGGCGACCTTGACGACGGCGCGAGTGCGCCCAATTCCGCCATTCACAATACAAAAATAACACTCACTTTTGCCGCTACTTATCTAGACCGCGCCGTCGTGTTGGATAATACTTTATCTTGTCCAAAGTTTAGATCTCACGGTGTGCTATTTCGAGGTCGCAATGATATTGGCATTGGAACTATGCATTGGTCATTAACTCGGCTATATCCTAGTGTTAATACATAATTCTTTTATGTAAGTATATAAAGTAACGAAGTAATTACTGTTTTGCTACGTAAGTCGATTTAATACACCTTTCACTGATCTACCAATTGTTGACCGTGAAATTAAAAAATGCTGCACTCTTTATTACGAAGACTTATAGGTACTTACCTATCAAAAAACATTTTAATTTATTTTATTTTTATAGCTTTGCGGATTATGTAATACAACTATGTACTTAAAGCATAATGTTTAACTACTTTAATGTATCTTATATTTGAGGCAAAACGATCTCTTCATAGGGTGGATAAAATGATCCCAGGATCATTTTACCCCCTGGTTACCTACCTACTTCCGATCGTGTTTTAGCTAACTATAGAAACATGTCTATCTTTTTAATTTGAAGTATTTTTTGCACAATTATAACTTAAATGTATAAATAAGTTATTATAACTCGAATCTATAAACCCCGTATTTAATAATATCTTAAGTTTTCATGAACTTATCTTTATTTTGTTACTAAAAATATGCGGTAGTCTGTTTAATTTTTAGAAATCATGCCGCGAAATTACATTCCAAAAATCACACGCCACAACTAGAATGAAAACACCATGATTAACGACTTTTTTATTGGTCTGAGGATTAACGCCATAGATTCCGTAAAAGAGGGCATGCCATTATAACCGCCTCCAAAAAATTCTCAGTTCCACGGCCCTTAAAAGAAGAGTTAAAGGAAAACAAGTTTACGCTGTGGGGGGCACCAAAGTGTTGGGGAGTAAAAATAAAGTATTTACCGATGAACAGGAGCTGGAGCTTGTACAATATATAAAAGATTATGAAGAGACGACGTACGTTGTACGTTTAAAGCCAAAGATACTAGTTAAAAATCTACTAGTCACCAATAATACTATAAAACTGCAATTATTTATAAAGTCGTTTATGAGAATTAAGAACTCGCTGTATGATTATTAAGGCTGAGTTGTTTAAACTTGTTACCTAAACTGAATCTATAATAAAACTAACAAAAAATATTATTGAATGTTTTATTTCTTCCTTGACTTTTAAATAGTGGGGTAATATGATCCCCGAATCATTTTACCCGCACTCTAGGGATCATTTCGGACACGGGGGTGTACAAAATGATCCATTAGTAGACCTTCACAAAAAAAATATAAAAAATATACCAGATGGCTTACGCGATTCAAGGCTTACTATATTTGTACTTCAATACGCCGTCCTGGTGGAGTGGTCAGTATAACTGCTTACACATCAAGCGGTTCGGGTTCGAATCCTGTAGCGGCAAATATTTGTGTGATGAACACGAATATTTGTTTGCGAGTCATGGTTGTTTATATTTATTTAAGTTTATTTATAAAAATATTTAAAATTATTATGTATATTAAAAAAAATGTTCGGTATTTAGTATCCGTAACACAAGTTCGTAATGATACTTACATCGGGCTAGATAATTGGTGTGAGCGTGAAAATATATTATTATTATTATCATAGAATAGCTACCGCTTAACTATTTTTAGTTTGGGAAAAAGTTACAAACAGTCGTTTTACAGCTGTTTTCCCTTAAGGTGATCATTTTGTACCACCTTCCCCTAAGTTAAATTTATTAGTGAAATTTGCTAATGTTTTATTGAGGCGAGATTTTCGACAGCGAAAGCAGTACCTCGGTGGCGTAGTGGTTAACGCAGCCGCCCGGATTGCGGAAGATGCTGGGTTCGATTCCCGCCTGAGGCAGGTAGATTATTTCAGTGTATTTTTTCTAGTATTAAAAATATTAACGCGTTTGTAAACGCAAAAATTATTCCATAACTATGATATATACTAAGTAACAAGTAAAATTTCATTACCTGAACGTAAAGCAAACATCTGGCAGTACGGGCCATGCAATGCCTCCAAATAGAGTAGGTACCTAAATTTTTGATAAAAAATAATTTAAACAAAAATAGTTGTAAAAGATTTTCACCGAAAATTGTAGAGTTGTATGAATTATGTCAAGCGAAAAATGTAAAGTGAGTAGGTACGTACCTAATTGACAACTTACACTTAAAGAAGGTAGGTACCTACCTACTAAAGAGAAGCACGTAGGTACTATTTGTATTCTAATAAAAACGTATTAATTTAATTATAACTACATATGTAGCTATCGAGGTAAACATCTGTTCTGAGGGTAGTAAATATTAATAAAAAAAAGTGCTAATATAATATACTTACCTATACTCAACTTATTCTGATACAATATTTGATCTATATTATAAAATAGGAGTAGTAGATAAGGCATGATAATGCTTTTTTTTCAATTACGTCTGTTTTCTCTTCCAATTTTCTAATTTTGGGTATATAATGCCTATTTTGTTTCGCTTTTTAGAGAACACAACTTATCCCCACTGAACAATAACATCGGATGTAGAGACGCAAAAAAACACATCGACATTACACTCCCACGGATGTAGCTACTTAATTATATATCTTGTAGACACCTACATTATTTAAAGATAGCGAAATTACCTCATGTTCTATTACATAAATAAATTGTTCCAACAACATTCTTACCTACGTCATCGTAAAAATTGCATTTTTCTAACCTCATAACCATGAAGCTTTTTGCCTACTTGAGCGAAGTAGACATTATGATCAACTTCGCTCGTCTATTTTAAGTATATAAATTTAGATACTATGAGTAGGTAGTCTATATGGGTATCTCTAATAAATAAAAAATGTAACTAATTAATGAACGAATTTTATCCACCTAAACTTTGAGCGTTCCTTTTGTTAAATCAGTTTGTTACATACCTATTTTACAGAAATAAAAGACAACATAGTGTATCTACCTACCTAATTTAACTAGGTGGTAGACCCATATGTAGGGTCGTCTGGGTAGGTACCACCGCCTTTCTTATTTCTGCCGTGAAGCAATTCGCTGTATTTCGGATTGAAGGGAAAGGTAGCCAGTGTAATTACTGGGCATGGAGGGCATATCATCTTAGTCCCCAGGATGGCAAACGCACTTGCGGTGTTAAGTGATTTACACTTAATATTGCAAGTGCCTATAGGCGGCGGTGACCACTTAACATCAGGTGGGCCGCAAGCTTGTTTGCCAACTTATAACATACAAAATAATAATAATAATTGAAAAGTTTTGCAACGCCATGGGTAGGTGTGCCTATCTAGTTGTTATTATATGAAAATCACAACCCAAGACCGAGACAATATGACATTTAAAAGTGTACTCATTGCTCCTTATTAACTTAGATCACGAAAATCCGGATCTAGAGTTTACGAACAAAAAGAACTTGTAAGGTAATTGCTGGCTTTGTTTTGTAGTCGTGAATGAGATGAGACGATCGTTGGTTCGAGGTGACGACACCATGACGCATGACGCCGCTAGTCTCATATGGCTGCGTTTAAAGATCGAGAAAGCAGCAACGGTGAAAGCGAAACTCGACCGCGGTGACCGCGGCGCGCAAAATTCGTCGCCAAAACATCTTACATAAAACACGTAATGTTTATCGATGACCGCTGCCATGTGCGTACCACGCACGCTAAGATTCCGAGCCGGCTTCGGCGCCTCCGCTAACCGCTAGAATGACGTGACGATGCATATAAACACCGATGTTGTATCGGCTGTTATGTACGCTTACGTATTGCGCTGGATCGTAATATCTACCTTACAACTATACTAAGCTAAACAATTGCACGTCGAATAAGGAATACAGACAATTATCTATTTATATTTTTCTATCCTATTCTATTTTTAATTATTAGCGTCGCGATACTTAATACGTACGCATTTTGCCAATGTCAAGTGAAAATGTAACAAAAGTAACAAAAATTGTACGATTGATTGGAGTTAAAAATGGAGTCTCTCAAAACGTGTTTTAGAACAAGAACTCGGGAGAATCTCTTTTATATTTTTTATTTACTTAGCTAAAATTGCAAATCTGAAATAACAGAATGTGATGGAGACTACAGATTCCTCCACTTAATTGGTCCACTATTACCATTAAGCTTCTAAGCTTCAAAACCTAACAAGTGAAAGTATGATAGGTATTACACCAAATCAATATGCAAATATTTGAACAAACCGAGAAACCGATCTCTCCAGGTTGGTAAACACATTCTGCAATCATAGAGTTAATGTAACATAACAGCAATCTGGGTCAAGGGACTTAATACCAACATTTAATAGCCTAGACTATTTAAAAAACAACAACAATTAGACGATTAATTACTAACAAAGTAAATAGTAGGTGCATTCTAATCAAAGTAACATTCACAAGATTCATAATGGTATGAATTAGTTGTTAAATAACGAGCAGCCGCTATTTCATAAAAATTAACGATTATAAAAATGACTATGTCTATTACCGTTGTAAACGTTCGAATCATGATCACGATGATAAGGCAAATCGCGTTGAAGGTCATCAGATGGATACCATGAGAACTTCCATTTAACTCCGACAAAACAGACGCTTAATATATAATGACGTTTAATTGATAGGTAGGGAAGTCTGACAACATATAGACCACTGTTACTTAATTGCGCCCGTCTATTGTTACCGACCATGTGGAGAAACTTTGCTATTCTTTTTGTGGTGTGATAACAGGTACCTCCCTATTATAGCTATGGTAATTTAAGGCCTTTGAGATGTGTATGTTGCGAAATCGTATTGCATGCATACACTCAATATTTACTTTAATAAGTTCAATCTGAGATGTCCACTCTCCAACAGAGTCCAACATCGTAATGTTATGCAATAGTACCTTAGTGAAATTAATAAGAAATGTAATGTAATAAAGGCATTGTTAATTAATATATTCCGTGTTGTTCTTTTTACAAAGAAAATGGTCCTAAAGCAAAATCTATTATGTTAGGGATTGATTTATCACGAAGCGGAAAAGACTTTCTGCTGTAGAGTCCAATAATTGCAATGACTTGTATCAATGTAGGAAATCATTCTTGGAAATTAAATTAGATAATGTGGAAATCTGCCCCGAAAAGTTGATATAGAGTCTTCTTAAGTTGAACTTCAAAATAAACATTGGATTAATGGTAAGTAGGTGCATTTATGATGTACCTGCCTATTCCAAAAAAATATTCAACTTAAAGGTAAGAAACTTAAAGGTAGAAAATGGAAATCGTCGATGTTTGTATGTCAAAACTATACGTATCTATGTGGACTTATCGAGGTCTATATTTGTACGACATTTAGACCCTTATGACCATTATGTAAAATCAGTAGTGCAATTACTTTAGCAGGGCTCAGTGGCAGGTGGCAGGCCGGGTGAACTGTCGACGGGCGGCTGTTGCAACTGCCGATGTCGAGCCGTAAGTGTGCCAGCGCGCTTACCTTCGAATTTAGCTGCACAACCAACTTAATCGATGCATACATTTCTACACGTTGCTCCTATCTTTTGTCAGTAATGCAAATGAATGTTCGTCTTAATTAGGTGTTAGTTAATGCCTTAATTAAAGATTTAAAATTTGAGATTATGTTGACTACACACCTTTGAAGGATGTCACAATATTATTACTGTTGCCAAGGGCGGCTTGGATGGAACTCTAAGCCGTCTGTCCCTACATTACGGTCGACACACTCATTCGCTATCAACTACGAAGGCATTTATTAGGCGGCAGCATAGAACATAATCCTATACGATGTTAAGAAGCTAGCTTCAACATAATTATGCTTTAAAAATATACAAGTACATAGGTATTTTAAGCACTTGAAACTAATAACACTTTTAATTTTAATCATAATATATTTCCCAACGAATTAGGAACCTCATTCGTTAATATTTACGCAGTATTTAGTAAAAACTGCACTAATGTCATGCATAGTTCCAACCAAAGACCTCTTGCTTGATTTTTATTGAGATATAGGTAACTTGCCTACTTAAAATTACCAAACCTAGGATTACGAAACATAAAAAAATCGATCTTACGTCTTTATTTATAGCCTTACCATATAAGATCTACATTCCTAATCATCAAATAAATGAAGCAACACTTTTAACGTCTCTATCTACTGCCCTACATCTTCTAGTTAATTTAATATATCTAGGTACTAATGTTTATTCATTGAGCACCAATAAATCATACGTTAAGGTAGAACGACATTATTTTACGTTCGACTTAACCTATCAATCATAAAATTATATCTTGATTTTTGAGGTCTCGCATTTTCTGCGTTTCACACCAAATGGTTTCAAATATCGATGAGGTAACATACCATCATAAAGTTGCATACATATGTAACTACTTACACGACGACGACGAGTTAATGATAATACTTAACTCGTTATTTCATTAATGAAAAAGTCAGTTTTGCTCTCGACATTCTTGATATTATCTGTGATATTACCTAATTACAAAACCGCGACGCTTCAAAAACTGTTTTACGTTAAATTTTAAAAATATATAAATATAATTATTGAGGTTATTCTTGAAATATCTCAAAAAAAAAATAGCAAAGATGCAAGAAAAAAGAACTACGACGGACGAAGAAACAAACATGAAAGGTCCCTGAAATATTTCAAGGTTTCTTTGCCTTTAAATACTCAACTCCTTCATAGTTCGTTTATTATCCAATTAATATTTAAAAGGAATTGACCATTCATGTAAATAAATGTGTGAAAACTTTTGAATGTTTAAAGTTTAAAGTGACATTTTAGTAAAGAGGTCACCAAAAATTTTCGCTATTTAATTTTTTTTTTAAATAATTATTTTTAAACTCTCTTTTCGTCCATTCATTTATTCAGTAGGTAACAATAATCCCACATCATTCACTCTGGTGGGTAACAACAATTTTTCATCTCTTCCATACACTCACGCTCATAGTCCCAAAGGATATTGAGGAGAACCATAGGAAACTTGGTTAGACATAAAGCTATATCCGGCAATTAGTATTAGGCCATGCAGTGCCTCAAAGATAGTGACAGGTTGGGTTGCAGCATGTCGCTAAAAAGTATGAAACCTTCAGTGAGATAGCAAACAAAAGCCAGGACAGAATGTTCTCTTAATTATCTGAGCTGTCTTAACATTTATTTCAGTTACTGGTTAAACAAATAAATCAAAACATCAACAATAAATTATTGATGTCAAAAATCACATCAGTCTCATCAGTATGGTAGCAGAACCAATTGACATTTGGGCATGTTGCGTGCCACGTACGATGTCTTAATGATTTTGCAAAGTGCGGATTCCACGCCACTTAACACATTCTGGCACACTCATTTACTACGCAAATGCAAGTTCGGTGGCCTGCGCATCTGCTAGTTCAATGTCAAATTTGTTTACGAAAGATGTCGCTTGCATAGCAAACTGTTCAGTTCACCTTGTTACATTTTATTGTAAACGCAATAAAATGTTGCTTGATTCATTATTTTAATGCTCGCACTAGGTATCTACTTTGGCTAAATGATTCCAAAAGCCTTCTAGCCTACAATTTAATCCGTGTGTAGGTTTTTTGTTACCTAGCCATATTTATAATTATGAGAATTTTTCGTGTTTGAGAAACAAGTTGCACCCGGTCGCAGTTATTAAATAAATAGGTACCCTACCAACATATAGTGAAAAAACATTGCACTAACAAAGGACCTTTTTGGCTCGGTTACAATCATATCGGTAATTTTTAACAGTCTTAATTATAAATCTCTATGTAAACTTGGCATAAAGTGCACTTGACGTTTTTAGCTACAAACTTTGCAGGTGCTATATTGACAAAATGCTGGGTTATTTTCTACAGTATTTTATTTATTTTTAACCCTTACGTTCTTTTAGTGTACACACTATACACTGAGGTTTGAGGATACTGATATAAAGGAAATTTTAGTCTCCATGACGCCCAATAATTTATTCAGTAACCAATAATCCTACATCATTTCTTCAACTCCATATCTTCGGCCTTTTGGAAGGCCTGATAAGCGGTTTTAGATGATGTCTGAAAATTACGATAGAGTAGCTTAGAACCGTCTTGGTAGAGTAGTAAGTAGGGTGAGCCTGCAAATTACTCCTTGGTTCGAATTCTGGTAGGAATGGTGATGATATACCTATAGAGTAAAGTATATTCTATTATATTTTGAATCCTAATTAATCGAAATCTATTTAATTACAACAACATTGTTAATAACGACAGATATCTCTGGGAATGTTTCTTCACCATCATTTTTGATACTATAAAACTCTTTATTTTGGTGGGTTGAAAGTTAACGTAACTCGATGTTGAAAATCTAATGACACTTGTGGTCACAAACGTTTTATAAAAATGCATGTATTTCCCAAACACACCCGTTATGTAAAATGGAGGTAATGTTTAAGTGCCGACCTTATTATATTATGTAAACCACTAATTCTGTTTTTCTCGTGTTACTGTTACATATTCATACCTATTTGATAGTGGAATGCAAATAGGATGTAACAAACATGTAGGACCCTCAATCTTACCTCAATGGATAATTCACTGGCTCACCATTACACCCAGTCACAGTGCAGGCGCACGTCCAATCTCGACCCAGTTCGCAACTCAACTGTCAGATTGACAGCTAACCCCACCACTGGTGTACGTGAGACAATGTACATATCTATTTTATAGATACAAACACTACATCCCTTTCTTATTATTAATTTTGAGGTCCCTTGGTACCAGGAATCTTTACCTGGTAAATCTTCTTCTAAAGACTTCTATATTTTACTTTTTTTTAATATTACTTTGTCTTGTCTGTTCGTTACTGTGATATTACCACCTACAACTCTTTCCTACAATATGTGGCGTCGGATTTAATGTCGACGCCAGTTTGCTTGTCTTTTCAACTGCCTTTACATAAAGTTTCCATATTTTTATTTCAGGACTTCCAGCTCTCCTCTTTCGGTCTGCTTATTGTTTTCTATTTTTTTCTGTAACCTATGTCTTATTTCCGAATCATCCTTTTCATATTATTATTATTTATTTTTTTACATCGGAATGTTTGTCCCTTTTTTCATCATTAAATATTCATAAAATGATTCCTTCATATCTTTCTCCTTGTTCTGGCTGTTTAAGTACATCCCGATTTTCCGTCCCACTTCGCCATTTAAGACCAATATGGAACTGTATTTAAAAAAATATATGTTGCTTTGTCAACAGACTTTAAACTCCTCTGATTTTTTTTAAATCTTTAAATGCCTAATCTTGTTTCTCTGTCCTGTAATAATTTATATTAGATTTTCCTAACTACTTTCTAAGTACTTCTTTTAAACGTTCTATCTTTGTGGCCATATTAGGAATCCATTTATTAATATAATTTACATATCAGAGAAAACTTTACAACCCTTCAATAGTTTTTCGGAAATCTGAATTCAGATATACTCTCCAATGATGTGATAAATACAGTCAGGTTATACACGAACATAATTGTATTTTAAAGTGGCGTAAGTAAACGTATACTCGTATGTACGTACTGTTATTTATTTAGATCGCGAAACAAAAGTGACAAATGATTACGCAAACCTGAGATCAATATACCGTATATACCAATAGTTACGTATCGATTGATGCCCAGCACTCATCGGCGCAGAGCATTTTCGCGCGTTTATTGCCAACAGTCAAATTGAATAACTATGAAATTGAAATTGTTTTGATAAAAAGACATTTTTTCGAGCGGTAACGTTGCAATGAAGTCAAGTGGCCAGCTGAAACGCCCGCCAGAGCGTTTCCGACTGAATACAAATCCGGCAATTGCCTGACTTTTTTGTTGCCATTCTCGAGCGTGTGCGATGCGACGTATCTATACTTTTTAAACATCTTAAGCACTCCCAATATTTTCAGGGAACGGTTTCATACCTGCAGGGTTTTATTTTATTCTAATTCCTATCTTCAACACTCCAAGCCGTAACGCTATAATGAAAAATGAAAAGCTCTTTATTTAAATGGACCTCGTTATGTAGGTACTTTTAAATCGTCAAAAGCCCCACCACCACTCCGGGACGAAACAATTATTATTATGCTGAGACGGAGAAGAAATGGTGAAAGGAACTCCACAGCTTACAACTTCAGAACACCAATACAAATCAATAAATAATTATCAATATAAATTAAGTTACAGTTTTTTCATGCGCGTATATTTTGGGTAGTTATCACTCCCACGCATTTGGATTATTTATCTCGTGGAAAGCTTTTATATATAATTCAATTAATCATTATTAATGAACTAAGTCATTTAAATATTGATTGGATCTGGATCCTTTTTTTTATAACATAAATAGTAGTACAATGTTCTTTCCCACTTATCTTAATTATTGCCTTAAAATGATCCTTTAACGTCCAGGGGTATTTTGCTACCATAAGGTAATTATATCTGGTTAGGTATTTTAATTTGTTTATCACATTTAACTTTCTTTTTCTTCATATATTCCCAAGTATCTTATCAAATATAACATTCAATTTGCATCCTAAATCTGTCAAAATATCTATAGTTACTTCTCCTATTTCACATTTTGCAGTTCCGTCGTCATTCATATTAAATACTACCGGTGGTATATAGGTGGAATCTCCAAAAATCCTTTCTTAGCGGATGCCTACGTCACAACATCTACGTACATGCCAAATTCAGCCCGATCTGTCTAGTGGTTTGGCTGTGCGTTGATAGATCACTATGTCAGTTAGTCAGTCACCTTTGAGTCATATATATTTAGAAGTGAGTGGTATTGTAGCTTTATATTAAAGAACATTTTCATAATTTATATTGTCTTTTTCATGCATGAGGTGTTTGCCTGTAAGTGACTGTGCACTTAGTTTTAGTTTTAAATAGTTTAGTAATCAAAATTGTACTAGTGTATAAGTTGTTGGTGAACCAATAAAGTAACAATAAAAATAAAATTGCCAATTGAAGGTTCTCTCCGAGTCCTTATATAATTGTTTTTTTTTTCTATTTTGAATGTGTTCTTTTTTGTGTTTTAGTTGTTATGATCTAGTTATACAATATCTTTGATAATGCTCTAAGTTTTCACAACCGTAACACTTCTTTGCCTCCGCTGGACAATTTATATCTTGAGACTTGTGCAATTGTGCATTACACCGCCGCATTGTTTACCTACATTTTCTCTTTCCTTCAGACATTCTGTACTATAGCCATAAGTTTGTTTCTGTATCTTCTTTTCTTAAATATTCTTTACTTTTGTTCTGTATTGCATATAATTCAGTATCTCTACTCTTGTCTTTTTAGTCTCTACTCTTGTTTTTTTTCTAGCCTGAAAAGTCCAATGACTTCAACTTCCAAGATCTATTTTCAAATATAATGATCCTTTCAATTTAATGAAAGACTGCAAATCCAAATACTTATCCTTGTTGAATGTAAGACTGAAAACGAACATATTCTTCCAATTTAATGGAAGACACGAGAACGACTTACTCTTCCAATTTAATGGAAGACACGAGAACGACTTATTCTTCCAATTAAATGGAAGACACCGGAACGACTTATTCTTCCAATTTAATGGAAGACACCAGAACAACTCTCTTCCAATTTAATGGAAGACACCAGAACGACTTATTCTTCCAATTTAATGGAAGACACCAGAACGACTCTCTTCCAATTTAATGGAAGACACCAGAACGACTCTCTTCCAATTTAATGGAAGACACCAGGACGACTTTCTTCCAATTTAATGGAAGACACCAGAACTACTCTCTTCCAATTTAATGGAAGACACCAGACCGACTTATTCTTCCAATTTAATGGAAGACACTAGAACTACTCTCTTCCAATTTAATGGAAGACCAGACCGACTTATTCTTCCAATTTAATGGAAGACTGGAAAACAATGTATTCTTCCAATTTAATGGCAGACTGAGATATAAATTCTTCTTCCAATTTAATGGAAGACTGAAAAACAATGTATTCTTCCAATTTAATGGAAGACTGAAAAACAATGTATTCTTCCAATTTAATGGCAGACTGAGAAATAAATTCTTTTTTTCAATTTAATGGAACACTGAAAAACAACTTATTCTTCCAATTTAATGGAAGACTGGAAAACAACATATTCTTCCAATTTAATGGAAGACTGGAAAACAACATATTCTTCCAATTTAATGGAAGACTGGAAAGCAACTTATTCTTCCAATTTAATGGAAGACTGGAAAACAACTTATCCTTCCAATTTAATGGAAGACTGGAAAACAACTTATTCTTCCAATTTAATGGAGGACTGGAAAATAACTTATTCTTCCAATTTAATGGAAGACTAGAAAACAACTTATTCTTCCAATTTAATGGAAGACTGGAAAACAACTTATTCTTCCAATTTAATGGAGGACTGGAAAATAACTTATTCTTCCAATTTAATGGAAGACTAGAAAACAACTTATTCTTCCAATTTAATGGAAGACTGGAAAACAACTTATTCTTCCAATTCAATGGAAGACTAGAAAACAACATATTCTTCCAATTTAATGGAAGACTAGAAAACAACTTATTCTTCCAATTTAATGGAAGACTGGAAAACAACTTATTCTTCCAATTCAATGGAAGACTGGAAAACAACTTATTCTTCCAATTCAATGGAAGACTGGAAAACAACTTATTCTTCCAATTTAATGGAAGACTGGAAAACAACTTATTCTTCCAATTTAATGGAAGACTGGAAAACAACTTATTCTTCCAATTTAATGGAAGACTGGAAAACAACATATTCTTCCAATTTAATGGAAGACTGAATACTAACATATTCTCCTATTCCTATATATAATTTTTTTTTATTCCACGCTCACACCAACCATCCAGCGCAAACTAAGCATCACCAAGATTCTGTGGCACATAATAATCCTGACATTCTATAAACAAACCCAAACAAACACACATTATCAACCATGACTCGAACAAACGTCTGCGTTCATCACACAAACGCCCGCTAGCACCATGTCTCGAACCCGGACCGCCCGATGCGTAAGCAGCGCCAACGACCACTCCACCATTACTGTGTCTATAATCATATATTCAGCATCTATAATATAAGGATATTTACTTTCACGATTATTTTTCAATACATAAATATAATATCTTTCAATTGTGTGCATAATTAAACTTTTATTTATATACTGTAGATAATAAACATAGCAAATATTTAACCTATGTAAGTAGGTATATAGCTAGATAAAACAAACACTACAAAACAAATATTAGATTTTTCTTTTGTGGTTGACCTAGTATAAATCGGATTAGTGTTCATGTATCTAGTAATATAAACAAGTATCTAGTAAATTTAGAGACCTAAAGTAATTTACTTTTATAACACATTTGCTCGTAAAGTGTCCCTTATTTCACCAATCTCAATATCGTAATGTATCTCATTACGTTACATATGCGTTATTGTAAAGTAAAACGCACGGTTAATCAAGATGCTCCGTTTAAAAACGAACGGTACATTTTTAAATCTTAGCAAAGAGTTTTTATGTCAGAAAAGTGGTAAACATTTTATAAATAAAATTAACTTCGGGAAATAAAATATGATAAATCAACATTTAATTCTTCAATTAAATTAATTTTGACAATAAATTACAACCATATATCTGTAACAAAAACACAAAAATATTAATTTACTTTATTAGTAATACTGGTGCCAATTCTGTTGTGCCACTCTCTAAACTAAAATAACCTAAAAAATTTCTAATTTTAATTTAGTTTTAATCATTTGCTATTCTGTTGTCACGTCTAACCTAATTTAATCTTTCTTTTTTGACAGGACTAGCGCGTCTTAGTTGAATTGAACAGTGTTACCCGTTTAGTAGATTGATAAAAATAAAAAACGAATGGAGAATGAATGAAAGGGGTATTTTTAAGAAAATTTATAATAATAAACTTTTTAAAATTAATTTGAAAGTTGTTAAAGGTATTAACCAACGTATGTGAGTTTAACGAAAGCATAAAAACTATTATTTTAATTTTTATCTAATATATTTGGATTAAAATTTTGGAAGTGTTTAGCGGAAAATACTGACACTAAAATATAGATTTTTGTGCACGTGATTTGAATATCAAGGGGACACACTTGACATCAAAAGCTACACACCCGCCGAGAAAGTTTCCCCATCACGTTACCAGGGTCCGCCACGAGGAGGCTTCCGGACGGTCCAGAGGGCCTAGACAACATGCATTTCCACATTCGCTCTTGCTAAATAAAAAAATGGATGGGATTGACATAGGCAATCGAAATGACTTTTCGATCGCTCATGTCAATCCCATTCATTTTTTGATTTAGCGATAGCGAGAGCGAGTGTCGAAATGCATATTGTTGAGGCCCTCAGTAATGCTTTGCATCGTGTTATAAAATGTTACTTTCTCGCTTGAAGATATGGCTGTATGGGCTATATCCCTTTTCCATCCCGTGATAGGGAAAACAAAAAAAAAGTGGATAGCTTTTCTACTTATAAAAGCCCGTCTACCTACATCTTGGATTATTTAATCTAAGACCTACATATACCTCTCTGCGGAACTTATCAAACCTGCTGATACAAAATTCTCCATCTTTCAGACGGCTACCCTACTACTTATTTTCGAAATCTAATTAATCCCACTAAAGCTGATTCTTTAGACATATACTCTCTAATCTGTGAAGCTGATTCTCTGATTATGCGTGATGAACACAGATCACTTAGTTAATAATAATAATAATATATTTCTACGCTCACATCAATTATCTAGCCCAAATTAAGTATCTTTAAGAATTTGTGTTATGGATACCTACTAGATAACGGACAAATATACTTACTTAATAATCTAGATATTTTTATAAATAAACTTAAATAAATATATAAACAACCATGACTCATGAACAAATGCTCGTGTTCATCACACTAACATTTGCCTCTACAAGGACTCGAACCCGGACTGCCCGATGTGTAGGCAGCGTTACTGACCACTCCACCACGGCGGCGTCAAAGTTGGTGATGAAATATTCATGTGTTCTCAAAAACTAATTTTAATCGACATCAATTTACACGTAGTCTAAATTTAGCTTGACATTTCTAAATTTAGAGATATTTTGACATAAAACTTAGACAACAGAATAGCGAATAGCTAAATTGAGTAACTAAATCAACTTTAATCCTGTCAGATTAAAATTTAGTTTATTTCTGTCATTTTAGTCCGTTACAGAATAGGAATCGCAATCTGACAGCACTAAACCTAATTTTAGTTAAGTTTAGTCTAGTTTGTGCCAACGGAATCGGCACCGGCTGTTTTTGTAAGTTTGCCTAAAAAAAGTGCTGATGAGCGCGCGCATCGCTAATTTGTGAAAAAGTAAAAAAAGAGTGTTTGGCGGGAAATCATGGCGTCTGGATGTCGATCTTTATTTCGATAATTAAAAATTGCTTCGGAGTGGATTTTGTGCAGTGAAAGTGGTGTCGTTTTGTTGCATAAGCATCCGTGATGACGAACAGTAATGAGGAATCATTGAAATAAAGGTTTTGTGTATGTGGCGTTGAGAATTGTATAGTGAGTGGAAATCCCACTATACAATTCTCATCAGTCACCATCATCATCACATCATGAGGTCTGTACCATCCATTTCTCGCCAAGCACTCCCTAGATGCATTAAAAAGTGTGGCATCCACATTTTAATGCAAAAATCAAGAAAGAAGATGAAACTGAAGACTTGGCTGTATGGGCTAGATCCCTTTGCCGTCCCGTAACAGGGAAAATTTTACAAAAAAAAAAAAAAAAAAGTAAAAAATATTCCGCGCGCTTTTTCTTTTCGCTGTATTGTTTTTATTTGAAAATGTCGTCAAGTAGTGATGAATGATATTGATTATTTTCTCGCAAATATGTTATAAAACGTCGTATGACATACGTGCGCTTTGATAATTACAGCCTTTGCTTTCTTGTAGCCCTCGCCTATGACTCGGGCTAGTAATATCGCCCCGGCTGTAATTTTCAACTTACCGCACTTATATCATAATGTACTATTACGCTTACTTGCTTTTGACAGCAGTGCGTACTATCAGACATCTTATTATTATCTTATAGGGTTATTCTAAAACAATAGCCCTATGAAGAGGTCATTTGTCGACAACAGCCACATTCAAAAAAGAAAACGAAGGAAAGTTGAGACAAAATTCTTTTCAAATACGAACACGTTTCCAGTTGCTAAAAACCAAGAAGCTTATAATTTCTCTATAAACTTCATATGAAAAACTGTACCGTCGGTGGCGTACTGCGTAAGAGCGTTGTCTCCCACCCGGGAGGCACCGGTTGGAATCCCGCCACGTACCACAATGTGTTTTCAAAATTTGAATTCATATGTACGTTTATTCGACGCTTTTACGGTGAAGGAAAACACCGTTAGGAAACCTGCACACACCTATGAAGAAATTCTCAGGTTTTGTGTGAAGTCGACCAACCCACACTTGGCCAGCGTGGTTGACTAAGGCCTAATCGCCCCTAATGTGGGGTAGGCTCGAGCCCCTCGGTGGGGACATTATATGAGCTGTTGATGATGAATCATTTTTTGTGAGATAGTCGTTAGCGTTTGACTGTTAAATTCGAGGTGAGATGCGAAATGAGAAGTGAGTTATTTAAGTATAGAATAACACGGCTTAAAGCAAAAAACAGATGTACCTATACCCATTTGTAAAATTTGAATGCATTCACAATTTTATTAAATATAGCTACAACAGCTCAGAGGTTAAGGTAATATACCTATATGAGTATTTAATAAAAATACTAAACCATTGCTGATTTATATGTATGAACACGTTCACCCGAGCGCCACCAGTAATGTTCGCAACGAGCAACCTAGGCGAGCAATAAGATGTGGCAACTGAGTGATAGCAACTGCAAGCCATGTTAGCTTAAATATCACCCCGTGAAGTACCTAGGTATGTACAGTCTGATTATACAAAGTAAAGTACTAGGACCTCATTTGCAATTTATTAAGGTAAGACGTGAGAAAGCTTGTTTGGTGTATGATCTTGAGATTAACGGACTTCGTAGGTTAAATAAAATTAACAACAACAAAATCCAACTTTCTGACAATAATCATACAAATAGCGTATTTTCTTTTCATAAAAAAATTAAGCAAATGACCTGATGGTAGCAGAGGAAGAATCCAAATGCAAAGCATATAAACATTTTTAAGTCATATTTTAATTTTTTGTGTTTGTTTTGCAGTAGCCTATTATTATTGCTGTATTTTGAGTTTTTCGCCATTATTTCTATGATGACAATTTCTAAGATTTTAAAAAAGTTTTAAAATTTAAGAGTTACGTAGTTTTAGAAACTTTCCAAACACGAATTAATTTTAAACATAACTATTTTATCAATAAAGCTTAAAGGCCTTATAAAAGACTGTGCAGTCTTTTATAAGGCTCATAGGTAAAGTTATAATTAGATACCTATATTTATAAAAGACTGTGCAGTCTTTTATAAGGCTCATAGGTAAAGTTATAATTAGATACCTATATTTATAAAAGACTGTGCAGTCTTTTATAAGGCTCATAGGTAAAGTTATAATTAGATACCTATATTAATTTCCGCTGCTTACTGTCTATGTTGTGCTTTTTACAGATGTGTTCTATTTGAACTTATCATATCTTTAAACGATTTATTACGACTTACGTACGATTACGTAATTATGATGGAGGCAATTTTAAGCGCATGTAATGTGCCGCACCTTGTATAATAAATTAATGTAGGGACTGCATGTCGGACGGCGAAATTAATTATAGCTATTTCTTTTTTAAAATCAATAGATTTAACATCAATCAATTAGGTATCTAGCTCGAAGTCAAGGAAGTCTCCTGTTCTCTGGTCAGTCTTATTATGTAGACCGGTTTAATACGCCACTTGAACTACATCTAAAACGTTTGCTTACCAAACTATTAAGTCAGAATACGGAAGCAATAAAAACAAAGGCTTATGCAAAACGACGGCTTAGTCATGCAGTCTAGAAACACGAAATCGACCGATAGACAATTGCGCTGCATAGATAAAATTATACCACTTGAACAGGCTAAATATTACAATGAGTGTGCCTTTTATAGGTTGATGGAATTGACCTACGAAATAATTTTTACTGTCTTCGTTTAAATGTAGGCCGCAACTAACACCTTTTATATTTCATTGAAATAGAAAGAGTGTTAAGTAAATTGAATCTGGTGCTTGCTTAGTTTATGGCAAATGCAATCAACTCTGTATTCTGTGATATATTACGTGACTCACGTGTTTGATCGACTAAAGCTTAATATATTTCAGATACCTTAGTGTAAATTATAAAAAACGTGACTATTTTAGTTGTGGGAATAGCGCCCGGAATAATCACAAAGTATTATATTTATTTACCCTAGCGAAAAGAAGCGGAAATCTTCTTTCTCATAAGAGTTACGTTTAATATACCAAAAATCTTACACTACGAGTACTGTAAGTTAGTGTAACATTGATCAGTGTATAATTTTAAATATTAACATTTTTTCTTAAAAGTTAAAGCTTTATAGAAAACGAATGCAGTAGAGTCCATGCGACAAGTCTGGGCCGGACATCAATCTCACTTTCCTTATAAGGATTGGTCTCTGTGACTGTACATCCGTCGACATTATTTAAATACAATAATAGATATGTTGAGACTGCTCTGCTGGCGAAAGTCTAGCTTGACATTCTACTGGTCAGTAACCTAACTAAATCGAAGGTTCCAAGTTACCGAGTCTTTCAAATATTTATTCAGGTTCTTTTTTCATTTCTGAACAGGTAATTGACGTAAATATTTATGATTTGGAAAAATTTAAACAAAAACTTGTTCCAAGACCTTACATTGATTTCCAATAATGCGTGTGGTGTGTTGACGTCACGTCTTGCGTTTACCTCCAGCTCATGCGTAAAAAGAAGACAAACCGGCGTTTTCTTTTCTATTCAAGTTTTCTGTAACAAATACAGCAGCTGATCTCATTTCGAGGAAATGGGAAAAGATAAATAATCCTAGAATTTTCCACATATCTAAGTTAAAATTAAGATTAAATAGAACTCATATATAAGTTACATACCAGGAAACGATTATAAATGACAATCAATTTCTAATCATTTAATTTTTAAACGTAAAAATCTTTAAGCGTCATTCATTATTCATGACGTAACCAAATATTTGAACCCATCTCCAATTATTCATGGTCCCTAGACCTCCAACCGGGATCTATTAATTTTCTACTTATTAGTAACAACCACTTGAATAACCAGTCATCAATCTGAGACAGGATTGTCAGAATATTAAGTATTATTCATTATCATATTTAGTTGCTTTATTTCAGTCACGAATAGGACTATCTTTTTCATCCCGTGGGTTTCATAAAAGCCGACTAAGGTAGATTCTTAACCCCGTGGCACGTGACACGCGCGGTGGCGAGTAAACCACCTATAACTACAACAGGATACCCAAAGAGGTTTGGTGACAGGGAGCGGCCGGCCATATAGCTAGACCAAAACCTATGGTGATATAGCGTTCGTGGTCACGTGAAGACACTTTTTAGTGGTACCACTTTTTGTCGGGAAATAATAACAATATATAAAATCTATTTACACGCGAGATAAACCAACATCAAATCAATTTACATTGTATAGGTAAGTAGTGACCGCGCAAATCTTAGAGAACATTATCTGAGTATTTGTTTACGACTTGGAAAAAATTTAAAAAAATATGTGCGTGTTGTGACGCATGAGACAACTTTCAGTTAAATATACTCTAACTTTACATTGGCTAAATCCGTTGTTACCGCGAAATCAATTAAGTAATTAAGATTAAGAAAGTGAACATCTGCATGTTACAAGCGTAAGATTTTAAAAAATAATCTGCCAGACAGATTATTTTTTAAATGTTTGACACGTGAATTCAAATTATGAAAGAAAACAATTCTACTAGGAGGCCTTTATTTGACTTTTGAATACCCGTGGCTTCAACGTTGAATTAAAAATAATCTCGCGATATGCGGCCGGTGAGCACATGCCAGGGTCAACGGTCAAGAAGTGAAAGCCGTGGGTCGTCACCAAAGACAAAGTTTCCGATCAGCAAAACGCGGAAATGACTGGTTATCGTTAATCCAGTTATTGGTGCAAATCGTTATAACAAAGCCTTGCCAGTACTTTTGCCGCGATGGATATCTAATGCGGTAATAAATAGCTTGTAATATATATTCATAAGTGCTTTAAATTTTCTCTTGAAATTATAATTAAAATTCTCTTTAACTAGGTAGATACCTATTTATTTTTAAGTTCTAAAAGAAGAAGTTATTTATTACGTACATAAATTACTATTACCACACTTAATATAATAATATACTAGTACTATTACCGAACTAACTTTCATGCCAGTTATAGGTATACCTACATATAAAATACTAGCTTCTGCCCGCGACTTCGTCTATAAGTATTAGTTTATATTATAGCCTGTATGAGCTATATTATTGTAAAGTTTCATTAAAAACCATTCTGTAGTTTTTAAATAAACATCCACACATAGATTTACACAAACTTTCGCGTTTATGATAATTACTAGCTTTTGCCCGCGACTTCGTCCGCGTGGAATAGTTAAATCAAATCAAATATCTATATTGCGTATCACTTGCTTTCTTGCGAATAGTTACTTTAGGCAGCATTTTATTTCTTTGTATATGTACTTATTTTGCAAAAAATACACATAAAAACTGCCGTGTACTATACTGTATATGGCATTTTTACAATCTATCATTTTATGTTTTCCCATCCTTTGCTAACTTACATGCAACCTTTCTCCCCACGTGGGTCAATATTTCAAAAACGCTAGAACAAATATTTGCTTATTTCTTATCCCGTGCTATTAAAAATTTCATAAAAAAATTCATCTCATATTTCAAGCCCTTCATTCCAACAAAAAAGCTTTTATTCCATTTCGACGTTTAGTCTATTTTTGTACCAAACATCAAAATCGGTTCAGGTATGGGCGTGAAAGTCATTAAGTTAAAAAGTCGCGTCCGCCATCTTGGATCTCAAAATGGATAATCCGTACCCTATAAACCACGAAAATGATATCCTTTTTAATAATAAGTTAAAAAGTAGCGTCCGCAATCTTGGATCTAGAAATTGATGATGTATTTGGAATCGACTCCCGAAAACTATGAAAATGATACCCATTTCGATTTTATGTTAAAAAGTCGCATCTGCCATCTTGGATCTCGACATAGATGATGAATTAAGAATCAGGACCCCCGAAAACCTCGAAAATTATACCCATATTCCTATTAAGTTAAATAGTTACGTCACGCCATCTTGGATCTCAAAGTCGATGTTTTATTCGGAGTCAGAACCCTCCAAAAACCACGAAAACGATACCCATATTGATATTTTGTTAAAAAGTCGTGTCCGCCATCTTGGATCTGAAAATGGATCGTGTATTAGTAATCGGGACGTCCCAAAACCACGAAAATGATATCCATATCGAGTTTATATTAAGAAGTCCCAACCGCCATCTTGGATCTCGAAATAGATGTCGTATTCGGAATCGGGACCCCAGAAAACCACGAAAATGATACCCATATCGACGTTATGTTAAAAAGTCGCGACTTTTTAACATAATGTCAATATGGGTATATTGACATTATGTTAAAAAGTCGCGTCCGCCATCTTGGATCTCAAAATGGATAATGTATTCGGAATTAGGACCCCCAAAAACCACGAAAACGATATCCATATTGACATTTTGTCAAAAAGTCGCGTCCGCCATCTTGGATCTAGAAAAAGATGTTTTATTCGTAATCCGGACCCCCAATAAGTACGAAAACGATACCCATATTGACATTATGTTAAAAAGTCGCGTCCGCCATCTTGGATCTCAAAATGGATGGTGTATTAGTAATCGGGACCTCCAAAAACCAAGAAAATGATACCCATATCGATTTTATATTAAGAAGTCCCAACCGCCATCTTGGATCTCGAAATAGATGTCGTATTCGGAATCGGAACCCCCGAAAACCACGAAAATGATACCCATATTGACATTATGTTAAAAAGTCACGTCCGCCATCTTGGATCTCAAAATAGATGGTGTATTCGGAATCGGGACCCCCGATAACCACGAAAATTATACCCGTATTGACATTTTCTCAAAACGTCATGTCCGCCATCTTGGATCTCGATATAGATGTTTTATTCGTAATCCGGACCCCCAAAAACCACGAAAACGATACCCATATTGACAATATGTTAAAAAGTCGCGTCCGCCATCTTGGATGTATTTTTGTACTGGGGGTTCTTACGACCTTTCATCCCCTATTTCATCCCCACGTGGGTCAATATTTCAAAAACGCTAGATAAAATATTTCTTTCTTTCTTATTAAGTCCCTAATTTCAAAGTATCATGGTTTTATCTTTAACAATGACGAAGTCCCATACAAACTTTCATACACTATTTCACCCCCATACAGGTCTAAATTTCAAAAATTTTAGAACAAATATTTCTTTCTGTCTTATTAAGTGCCTAAATTCAATGTTTCATGGTTCTATCTTCAAAAATGACGAATTTCCATACAAACTTTCATCCCGTATTTCAACCCATACAACCTTTTTTTCGCGATAAAAAGTAGCCAATGTCCTTCCCCGAGATCTAATCTATAGTTGTACAAATTTTCATCAAAATCAGTTCAAAGTATCATGGTTTTATCTTTAACAATGACGAAGTCCCATACAAACTTTCATCCACTATTTCACCCCCATACAGGTCTAAATTTCAAAAATTTTAGAACAAATATTTCTTTCTGTCTTATTAAGTGCCTAAATTCAAAGTTTCATGGTTCTAACTTCAAAAATGACGAACTTCCATACAAACTTTCATCCCGTATTTCAACCCATACAACCTTTTTTTCGCGATAAAAAGTAGCCTATGTCCTTCCCCGAGATCTAATCTATAGTTGTACAAATTTTCATCAAAATCAGTTCAGTGGTTTAGACGTGAAAGCTTAACAGACAGACAGACAGACAGACAGACAGAGTTACTTTCGCATTTATAATATTAGTAAGGATTAGTAGGATTAATATGCATTGTTCTAAAAAATTCAAAAATACTAGTGAAACAGTAGGCGTTAATAAGTTTATAAATTATTTAAATCAGAAAAGCCCAAAACTTTCTGCGTGTAGTTTGATATTTTTGCTACGACTTTGTATGGAAAAATATATCCTTAACACTTACATCAGCAACATAGTGACTCCTTATTTCTCGGTATATTAATTGCAATCAAAACTAAATTTATACATCATAATAATATCTGAAAATTAATAGCAATACTTAAATATCTCGGTCGCTTCTAAAAGCTTTATGTAACACTTCACTCCCATTAGTCTTTATCTAAACTTCATCTAATTAGCACGTTATAAGTTAAACCTAGATGATAATCCGCGACTTTCCAGTTTACATCAGAGCCAATAAACTCGACGAGATGTATTGAAAGTGAAGTTTGAAGTGTCATGATTGATATCTTGATGAGACGATAATTGAAAATGTAAATCAAACATAAAGATTTGTTGAATAGAAGAGTTCTGATAAATATATCTACAAAATACTAAAAATAAAATATCTCTATAGACTTTTAGTTACGTTAAAGAATTAAATATGATTTAAATACTCGCAATGCAAAATGTTTCTCTTTTACCTAAGCCTTCAGAATTTATTTCAAATTGAAATTTAAAGATTAATAAAGATAATTGTACAACAAAATAATTCATATTGCCATCTTATTAGCGATTACATTTAAGAATGAAGAATGTAATCTTGTCGTAATCGTAAGAAAGAAGTAAATATTTTCAGTAAATGCGATGTGAAACGTTAGTCATGTAAACAAATACTCTGGATTATATAGCGTTCCGACCGCAAATTTTGTTCGTATCTACGAACATAGCTTTTATTTAAATGCTTGTTGACTTCAAAATTAAATATCATAATCATAGATTAATATAAGTATCTACTGGTACATAATTACAAGTGTTCTTGTCTGCTTTTATTATGTCAATTCGAGCTTTTATAATTGTGATTAGAAGTTTTTTAACGTTAGTCTTATAATACTTAAATAAATAAATACTTGTATAATTCAAACATTTCTACAGTACATTTCTAATTTATCCTCTTTTCATCCTCCTCAGCAGCTTTCAAGAGCTTAAAACTAAATGCTTTCTTGAACACGTAATTATCTTTGTCATCGGAAAATTGGTATTTCTTTCGTTTTTAATGTTACCACATGACTTCAATTAGACTGATAACATTTATTTCACCCAGACCTACATTCAAAAAATAAGTGTAATGGGTTGTGGGCGTATGCGCTGATTTATTTGAGAACAGCCAGCGATAACACTATAATTAAGTTTTATAATATATATGCGTTTAGTAGCTACAAAGCATAATATTACAAAAGCAAAAAAAGCTTTGGTAGATAAATAACATCTAATCAAGTTTCGAAAAGCACGCGGCAAATGTTCGTGAAACAAATTTTATTGATAAAAAATATACCTACACGAATCATGATAATTTTTACTTTTAAATAACCATAGCTCAACAAAGTTTTTCTTTTAATTACTGACGTTTCATGAATGTTTGAACTTAAACGTTTGCCGTTTATTACGAGTATATCTACATATTATGTTTATCCGTTATCTTTCGTGGCTATCTAGTCTATATAAGTATAAGTGGTAGGTACATACATACATACATTCACGCTCCTAATCCTAAAAGGGGTTGAGCTTTACGTAGCATTTGGTGACACATAAAGCCACATCTGGCAGTACGGGCTATGCAGTACCCTCAAAAATATTGTGTCAGGTTTCCAGCCTGTCGCACACAAAAAAGGGCCATCAATTTTACATTGATAAAATGTTTTTCAAATAGAAATCTCTTCGAGAGTAAATATTTTAGTACTTACCTATGCAAGGAGTCCATTAGGATGAAGAGTACCCATGCCCATTGCCCAATCTCTCCTAGCGAACGAAAGCATATTAGCGTGGATCTAATTAAAGCGGTAATGTCTGCTGCTAAATAAAACCATTAAATAAGAACTCCATTACCTTTCCTAACAATTTGTTAATGTCTCACAACAGCTGTGCGTGTTTTAAATTGTTTCCTAACTACGTAACATCTGACCGAAGTTAAACGTGGTTTATGTACAGAAAACACCAGATCTGGCTGTCAAATTTCTTCAATAGAACTTTGAACTCTATCAAACTCTATCTTTATATAATGAGGTAAAAAAATATTGAAGAAATTTGCCACTTTTGAGTGGCCTGATCTGCTGTCGTCTGTACTCACCTTAAAAACTGTGATATAACCACGATATCATAGATAGGCGCTATGTTCTTTTATTAGCATAATAGTTAGTTTTATTTGTCTTACAATAAAATACTGAGATTGATAAATTGATAATAGATTGATTTACGATTCATACCATGGTCCGATGGCCATGATAGAATAATAATTACATCATTAGTCTGAGACATAGACGAACAGAACTGTCTCCTTTCAAATTGATTGCATCTGGTATTCTGTACCTATACGGTGAAGTTTTAGTGGCTGCCACATAGATATATTCTATAGGTAAATAAGCTACTTGCTGAAACCATTTTAATAGGTAGGTAAATACTTATAAACATTTTTTTCTATGGGACCATCGTCAAAATCGCGAAGACTTAAAATCAGTTAGTCCATACATTTTGGTTGCGTATGCGGTTGGCCTTGCACTTTTTTATTTTCCATTTCATTAAAAAAAAAAAAATCAGTTTCGGGTGATTTTTTTCGCGATTATGATGTTGGTTCCATATCAAGAGCTGTTGGTATTGACTTAGGTACCTATTAAAATGGCTTCGGGTCGACAGCCACTTAAAATTCACCATTTATACATGTATGACGCTGATAATGATATGCGACTTGTTCAACTCCGAAGAAAATGTTGAGCATCGGAGGTGTTGATGACCATGCGGCTGGCGATCCATTTACACTGTCGATTTTAGTCACTCGCCGCATGGCTTGCCGTAGCACGCCAAAAGTTTTTTTTTTATAAAAAGGTCAAGCAAATGACTATTCCACCTGATGGTAAGCAGAAGTAGAGTCCAAATACGAAGATAGCTGGTGCGAGAGATAAACTGCCGCGCTAGCCACCCTCGCCTTGCTGACCTGCAAGGTGCTTCTTCACGCCTCTTTTGAATGACCCAGGATTGTAGGAGGAGGGAACACGTTTGCTGGCAGTGAATTCCATTTCTTGATTGTGTGACAAAGAAACTAGTTGCAAAATTTCTTAGTTCGCGTTGGAATGGTAGCCACAGTTTTCGGTGACAACGGTGGGATTAGGGAAAAAAGTTCCTTAGAGCATTCGCCGTGGTACAGACGGTAGAAAGCGCTCAATGACGCAACATTGCGACGCAATTGGAGAGGCTCAAGATGTTTAGTCACCTCTTCCTCTCCGATGATGCGGGCCGCGCGACGCTGCAACCTATCCAAAGCATCGAGTAAGTACTTGGCAGAGCCATCCCACAGGTGCGAGCAATACTCCACGCAGGACCGTACTTGCGTCTTGTATAGCAAGCAAAGTTGATTTGGCGTGAAAAAACGCCGCACCTGGTTCAGGACTCTGAGTTTCCGTGAAGCTGTTTTTATCACGCTTCCGATGTAGTCCTTCAGATTCAGGTCGCTGCGAACCTCCATACCGAGCAAGGTGATACTGCTCTGTAGCGTTAGTGTTGTGCTCTGAAGAGAGGGAAGGGAAAGGAATGGAGACGTTTTAGCGCACACCTGAGTTTTCTTGGCATTGAACTTAACCAGATTTGCTGTACCCCATTGAGAAACAAGGTCGAGCTCTCGGTTGAGTTCAATGACAAGATTCTTACGACTCTACGGTTTCTGCTCGTCCAGCCCTTGCGTGTCCGAAGTAGCCCGCATGCACTGTACTGTCGTCTGTATAGCATAGTCGGATGCTAGTCTAATTTGGGACTTTGGTTTTAGCTTTATGATTATTTCTGTGGGTTTTAGTCACCTGCGGCCTAGCCAAATTGCCATTTAGACGGTCGATTTTTCTTTGTGTCGTAACTCGTGCGACTTTAGTCTGCTGTGTAATCCCTACACGGGACAAATGAAATGCAAACATTTCACTTTATAATAATCAGACCGACAATCTGTCATGGCTCATACTACCTGACGTGACTTTTTGTGTAACCAAATATACCTAGCCTGCTCGTTTGGTTTGTTTTATTGTTGATACTAAAAACACGTTATTCTTTTGTGACAGGCTTACAGAGCCTTTACTCTCCGCTTTACACCATGCAATTTACTGCACGTAGGTAAGTAGCTATTTACTCTACTGGGTCGATGTCAGCGAGCCTTAATGTTTCATAAGAATAGTGCCGTTAGTACTCTAATCTAGTGCGATCTTACATGCTCTGATGGAGCTTGTTAAATTAAAATAAAAGAGGCCTAGTTTTCTTCATAATTAATTTACCAAGAAATTCCAGTACAAAACTGTACAATAATGAAGTACAAATTTCATTAACGAACAATAGTGCGGTGAACGCATATAAAACATGCGTTCACTGGTCTAGTGGCTCAAAAAGTTATTTATGTACCTACTAAGAATTTTGTAGGAATTATAATGTTATGCAGCTAGTGAACTCAAGAAAATCAACATTGACTATAAATTTTGTCAACTTTGTGTGAAACTTTCAATTGATCAAACATTACATGTGTCACAGGTCAGGTTCATCATTATGTAACTTCATAAATTTTTCATAGCCCAAGAATATACTCCGTTATTTTTTTATCGTTTTAATGTCGAAAACTACTTTATGTGCAAGTCAATACAACTTTTACTATGGGACTAACGTCGAAATCGAAAAAAAAAACAAAAAAGCTGCTCTGTACATTTTGATTGTGTAGGTATTGCACTTTTGTATGAAACTGTTGATATTTTGGCAGACTGGCATATAAAGCAGGTTTCGGCATTAAAATGACTTGTTTTATATGCAGTTCAAGTAGGCGAGAGTGTATAGGTACCTACATCTCTTGTGAAATTAAGCAGCCTAAAGCGGCTTTTGCAGAATCGTCCCATACATGGCTGGGCAGAGAAAGAAGCCAGGATAGTGGATATGAGCTCTCATCACGGAGTTATATAGTCTTTGGTTCTCATGCATCATAACGGGAGCCCTTAGTATATGTATATGTTATACTTGTGTTACAAGTCCCAGGCACTGCTCACGGTTCGTTTTTCTGCAATACAATGGATCCTTTTAAGAGAGTTTTTAAGAGATATTTTATCTTTACGATTTTCAAGAGATATTACGTTGACAATTTTTTTCTCTCTTTTTAAGTTATATTATGAGCAATAATAGGTAAGGTAACCTTCTATTTCTGTGGTAACCTTCGACTACTGAAGGACAAGGCGCTTATCTCATAAACAATATTGTCGGAATAGAATAATGCTGTTAGCAATATTAAGGCGACATAATTATTGAAATGGTGGCAATGTCAACTTTTTATACGAAAGTTTAAAACGTCATTGTGTTTATTTGAGTATTGGCGAATTAATTAAATAATTTACAGATATTCTTGGCATTGAATAAGTTTTATTCATAAAACTAATTCAATGCCATTCTAATTAAATTCATTTACCTACACAATAAACTGATTTTAATTTAATTTCATAAATGTGTATTAATTGCTTGGTGCAACTTAGACTATAGAATAGTTTTTATATTGATAAGTAGTTCTCTTTTCTGCAAATTAACCACAACAGCGTGCCAGCTAATATTATGCAAAAAATACTTTATAGTTCGTCTATACTAGATTTCATCGCGTCTTGTGAAGCGTGTTTAAGTTGGTGCTCTCAAATAAATTGTTAATTGCGGAAATGGACTTGACATCTTGGACAGAGAAAGTTAGATATAACTCGCAAAAGGAAAAACACTTCCTTGCTTTAGAAATGTCCATCAGAGCGTCATTACCATTGCACTGTGATTGTCGTGTTCATCTGAGTATTTATTATTTCATACATTTAACGATTACCTAATGTTTTAAATTATTACCGACGATTATTAAATGTTTAGTAGATACTTTTCGTACCAAAGGGAAGGCAAAAGAAAGAGAGGCCGACCACAGAAAAGGTGGGATGATGACATTAGACAAGTAGCAGGAGTGACGTGGAACAGAGTGGCTCAAGAAAGAAAGGAATGGAAAAGGTTGGAGGAGGCCTTTGCCGACTGGCAAACAGATCTAGGAAAGATAACCAAGCAACAAATATTAGTTTAAATTGTTTCTTAACTTTAAGATTTTAATGTTAGCTCTTTGCATAAGTTTAAGTTTAATAAAGTTTATTATTATTATTATTAAGTTTAAGAACCCATTGTACTCAAGGATCTGAATAAAAGGCTATATTATTATTATTATTATTTAAATACTTTTCGAAATTGAAATTTGTGCATCCGCTCATTGACTCTACTATCAGCTTATTGTACGTACCTCCTATTAAACAATACAGTAAAAATGTGCGAAATTTTTTGTGCTTTTTAATTCGACTTTTTTGGGGAATGTAGGAAGTACAATACAAAATAAACGTTAGATCATGTATTTGAAATTAGGTTTACTATTCGCAATTTTACACATTTTTACAATGGACTTCTTGACTGAAGAGATTCCAGGCTCAAGTCTTTATCTTTTCGTCTAACTTTTCATATATAGTATGTCGTGAGGCTACTACAAGCTTACAAAATTAGACAAGAGACTTGGAAACGTATGACCAGACCATGAAATATTTTTATGTAGGGACACATACGGGACAAGTGTCTCCCAAGAGGAGGTGCAAATTGGCCGACACCGTATGAAGAAACATGCACAAAAATTTAGTATATTTCAAAGAATAAATATAAGTTTCGACTATAGACTGAACATATTTTCGGAAATAAAAACTTATGCAAAATATTTTTTTCAATATCTTGCCTATTCATGTTTACCTTACGTCCAGGTTTATAATAATATAATAATAATAATAATATATTTCCACGCTCACACCAATTATCTAGCCCGAAGTAAGTATCATTAAGAACTTGTGTTACGGATACTAGATAACGGACATTTTTTTTTAATATACCTACATAATAATTTTAGATATTTTTATAAATAAACTTACATAAATATATAAACAACCATGACTCGCAAACAAACATTCGTGTTCGTCACACAAACATTTGCCGCTACCAGGATTCGAACCCGGACCGCTTGATGTGTAGCCAGCTGTACTGACCACTCCACCACGGCGACGTTTATATCTGTTATGACCTTGTTTAGTTACAAGTACTTGAATAATAATTGGTTATTATTTCTATTTCATTTAAATAACCTTAAAAACTGTGATATAACCACGATATAATAGATAGGCACTATGTTCTTTTATTGGCATAGTTAGTTTTGTTTTTTTACAATAAAATACTGAGATGGATATTGATAATAGATTGATTTACGATTCATAGCATGGTCCGATAGTCATGATAGAATAATAATTACATAGACGAACAGAACTGCTCATTTCAAATCGTTTGCATCAGTAGCTTTGTGATGCCGGCGGAGTAGAATAGCATCACCCCATATCCTCCAACGGGTATCGTAGAAGGCGACTAATAGATCAGCAAAGGGATATTGATCACCTTATACTCCGTCCATCAGTCCGCATTGGGCAAGCGTTGTGGACTACTACTGCCTCTCCTTCGATGACACGGAGAGGCCTTGTATCCCAGCAGTGGATCGAATTATAAAGGCTTATGATGAGGATGATTATTTCTATTTATCATTAACTTCTTTGTCAAATCAAAAATTTGAAACAAACATTTTTAATTAAATTAGAATAATTTGCCAAATATTGCGTTTAATCTGGGTCTAGACTGCCCACATTTACATGAAGGTCATATTTGCAAATGCACGTCTTTATTTATAACTTGCTTAATATTTATTAAAAATTTGCAAGTCAATTTGATAGACAATAACATTATGCAGGATGGTAAATGTGCTTTCCCAATTTAAGTTTTGATTAATTTTGAATACAATATGTAACATTATTTTACTTGATATTTCAGTGGTTAGCAAGCACACCGTATCCATTGCTTCTCCTCCACTAGTAGTGATTAATCACTACATAAAAATAATCCTAAAAAGTTCTAGAGTTCGGGTGTAAAAATCATCACTCTTTATGTCTTGTCAACATACAATAACTAAACAATCGCTTTCGTGAGATTATTCCTCATAATATCCTAGCAAAACATCTTAAAATTATCAACTTATAACTATGCAAATGTCCAAAGATAATCGAAAGTAGTGGCTGCATATTCGAAATTCATCAATGAAATGCAGTATCAATTACTTCAAAGTTTTATAGTGGTAGAACATGTATTAGGTTATATTTCTATTATTTTGGTAAGATAGTGGCTGTTTTGTCGTGTAGTTCATCAAGCTTTAGATACTTAACTTGATACCAGAGCTAGAGGTGAGATGAAGGCCAAGCACTCTCCCACCATAAAATAAAATTATAAGAAAAGAAAAACACTGAAAGTCCAATTTCGAGCAGCTCATACGCAGTGCCCTCGTACATCTCGTGATCTCATAAGTTTCGTTATTGTCGAAATCGAATATCAAGTGGTATTGTGTTCTATAGGCTTTAGTTTTTATTTTTAAGTAAGTAGTATTTATTTTTGTATGTAAAGTTTCCTTAGTGATAATATATTTAGGAATATTCTATATCTACAATAAATGTAATATTATCTAGGCTTTATATATAGAGCTTTACCGAGCTCTACACAAGCTCTCCAATCTCAACTTCACTACTCTCTTTTGTAGACCTTTAAGTAAAATTATTGAAATCGAAAGCTCTAACTTTTAATAGTATTAGGACTGAACAAAATGACTTTGCAATTTAATATTCTTTAAAATGAATTAATATCAGAGCAATATAAATAGAATTGACACACCTACAAGGATTTTAATAAGTGAAATTCTTCTGTATAAGCTAAATTGATGAGTCATAAAGATTACGCTTCTTTACTTTTAACATATTTTTATGGTTTTATTTATATTGATATTGAAAATATGTAAGCCTTTCTTATTAATTACAACAGGACAGACATTTAAACAATTTTGTACCGTACTAAAATGTACCGATAGGACCTAAAACAAACATGCTAAAACAAAGTTGCAAGTGTCTACACTTGCAACTTTGTTTTAGCATGTTTATAATGTATTAATATATGTGTTAGATATTGCAATGTAATTCAATGAATTGTTGTTTTTGTAAGCTAACAGGTTTTTTTCTAAACACATGTAGAAGAAACACCGATGATGACCTAAGCACATGTAGACTCGCACGCTGCCAACCCTATCTTCATCTACCACCCCTCGAAAACCCCTATGGGCCATCATATACCCTATATGTCCCTACCTACTTACTAGGAAGAGTGATTTGACTGCTATGTTCTGTCAAGTCCTCAGAACACTGCTTAAATATCTTATAATTAATCCATCTCTCTTAAAAATCGTGTTTTAAAACTAAAGTCATCACTTAAGTCCTCATAGTATCGACTCTACTTTAAAATTATGTCATTGCGTATTATATTTTTTAGCTGACAAGGCACGGTCAAATCTGCTATTAAACAGTGTAATTACTTTACTTTACACTTTTAAAACACTTTAATTATTATCAAAGGTAGCTAGCTGTCCACGTTACCAAGCATACCTACAATTACAGCATTCATTGACATTCGCAAGGCACACTGCTATTACTTATATTGCGGCTTTGACGTAAAAACATTGGCATTGAGAATAAACTTGGACAAACGGTTTTTTTTAGCTATTATGAGGCCAAATGATGTGATACGTTATTAAACGATGTCTACAACACAAGCCTTTATCATATAAACGCATTGTGCGGCTGCAGTTCCGAACGATCGCGTAATTTTATCGATTCTTCGTGATAATCATATATTCTTTGTTAATATCAAACCGAATAAGTTAACTAATTTAATAAAACATGAATTTTTTTCTTATTAAGTTTGTCTTCGTAGTACCTATCCTTGAAAATTTTAAACAGACATTTTTATCGACAAAGACTCATTACATTATATGTCTGTTAAAGTTAATGCCGCATTTATCACTAGTTAATACTATTGTTGCTTAATAATACCAAAAACACTTTAATTTTTATAATTATCCTTTACCGACAGTTTTAAAAGTCAAGATCAATATCACAAATTACGATCGTTATATGCTTTTAAAATTAATAAACTTTACTTACCACAAAAAAATATGGTCCAAATATACATTTTCACTGACAATCGTTAACATGGGTGTTTTGAAAATGAAGTCCAAACTTTTAACTTTGAGTTCGCGTCGACACTTCAAATATGGCGCGCATTTAGCGCATGCACAACGTTCAAGCGCGTGCACTCAGTACCGTCTCGCGAAAGAAATGGCCGCATGGTCACCGGATCGCGGCGGCTCGCGGCGGCGACAGTCAATTTTGGACAGGAGAAGGCTCCGTCTGCTGTTTCCGAACTTGCATTTGCGTACAATGTGCATGCACGCAGAAAAAGAATGATGTAGTATGTGTTACTTATTTCCCACGGTTGGCACACTTAACAAACAGTAGGCAATTCATATCGACCCTTGGTCTATGAATCGGCATTGTTAGTTATACCTTGGTATTGTCTGTGTATTCTTTGTTAATGTGATAAAGACGGTATAAAGATTTTTTTCGTCTGTCGTGGTCAATGGTTAATTAAATAAATATACTTAGGCTCAAAGTACCTAATCATCTGTTTTTGAATTTTTCGACACATTATAAAAACGCAATTTTTCATGATATTTTTTTTATTCTTGACAAGGAAGTTCTTGGCCTTCATCTCAGCTGATGGTAAGTGACAATAAGGCCACAGAAAAACTATCTTATCGTTAATTGTCGAAACACAATAATGCTATTAACATTATAATTATGACGGCAGATTTTAATAAGATGGTGTAGCTAGCTAGCCAGACGGACGTGTAAAACCCCTGGAGATCGAACCCGGAACCTCTGGATCTAATTAAATTTCTTCCGCGTGACATACTTACTTGCATATTTACACATCTATACTTGAAGCGTCGGTGGCGTAGTGTGTAAGAGGGTCGTTCCGCCCGGGAGGCCCTGGTTCCAAACCCACCACGTACCATACCAATGTGTTTTCAAATTTTGAATTCATATGTACGTTTAATCGACGCTTTTACGGTGAAGGAAAACATCGTGAGGAAACCTGCACACACTCCTATGAAGAAATTCTTAGGTTGTGTGTGAAGTCGACCAACCCGCACTTGGCCAGCGTGGTTGACTAAGGCCTAATCGCCCCTAATGTGGGGTAGGCTTGAGCCCCTCAGTGGGGACATTATATGAGCTGTTGATGATGGTGATAAGTCATCACCATCATCAACAGCTCATATAATGCCCTTGCCCTATATTAAGGTCTAGTATATTTTGTACCTATCATCAAAATCAGAGACTGTGTGTGATTTGGTTTGGACTTCCATGGGACTTTTCATCCCCACACAGGTCAAGTTTACAAAAACGCTAGAACACATATTTATTTATTTATTATCAAGTACCTAAATTCAAAGTTTCATGGTTTTATCTTCACAAATGACTAACTTGCACACAAATTTTCATACCTGATTTCAACCACTTCAAGGCTTTTTTTCGCAATAGAAAGTCATAATCCTTTCCCAACGTCGATCAATATTTGTACCTATATATTTGATCAAATTCGGTGCAGTGGTTTTTGAGTTTATTGGTTACAAACAAATAATTCTTTAATTTTTATAATTGGAAAGTTTTTTTTGTAGCGAATAAACTCAAAAACTGCTGGAATGGTTTTGATAAAATTTGATACAAAATTATAGATTAGACGTTGGGAAAGGACATAGGCTAACTTTTATCAAGAAAAAAAGCTTGAAGTGATTGAAAAAAGTAATGATTTTTGAGTTTATTCAATGCAAACCTACAAATCTTTCCTTTTTATAATATTAGTAGGTATAGACAGAACAGATAACAAGGTACTTCTCCGATTTTCTTTCGTAAGAGTTAAGGTCATAACTTGACTATCAGCTTGTGTCGCCTCTTTTCCATAGTAAAAAGAGATTGCTATATTCCGTAGCCGGTGTTCCATAGCGTTCATAGTGAGTTGATAAGTGCACCACGACCTTTATTCTAACTGGTAAAAAGAAATGTAATTTTACTACTATTGTGGTGTACCTACCTATTATTATATAGAAGCTATTTGGGGAATATTGATTCTTTAGACTTAGAAATGTCTTTTATTTTCCCTTTTTCCCGGTTACTGACTTTCTAACTTAATTCTATCTATAGGTATATCTACCTAATGATAGTTTTTTTCCTTTTATGAATTACTACTATTTCTGTAACTGGAATGATGGCGGAGTGGTTAGTAAGCACACCAACACTAAATAAAGCGGAGTTAAAATCCTGGTAGGGAAAGATGTTTGTGTGATGATCGCGAATATCTGTTCACAAGTCATGTAGTTGTTTTACATATTTATTTATAAAATGTATAATTTACTTTAGCCATTTGTTTGCTCTCTAAATGGTATACATATAAGTTCGTTATGTGATGTGTAATCCATACCACCATCTCTTTTTAATTTGGGTCAGATAATTGGTGTGAGCGTGGAATTATTATTACTAATATTTTATTGTAAATTTACGAAAGAAAGCTCTCCATCAAAGAAGCCACTCGATCGCCGGAATACCATGCACAAGGTTGCAGTTAACTGACACCGCTTTTGTAGGTTATATCCATATGGCGAGTAAGGTCGCCAACTTTCAGGTAACTTTGACTATGCCAATTTCGTTAAATAAAAACGAACTATAAATAAATATGTATCTTATAAAATAAATCTGGCATTATCGCATTAGCGGCCAGATAATAAGTACCTACGCAATTGTTTTGTGTAAGTCATACTATACAAAACTATTGCCTAAATTGTAAATCTGCTGGAAATCAAGATAAGTTTACATGTATAAAAAATTTTGAGATACTTACATATTAAAAAGCATGCCATATTTACTAATACTACGACTGGGAGTCTACGACAGCCGCTCAGCGTACGGCACACCATAACCCGAGCATTTAGACACCCTCAGGTCAGTAAAGATCGCAAAAGCTAAGCTACAAACAGCTTGGTCAGTACTCGGATGGGTGACCGAAATTTTTTAATCTCGATTTCCTCCGTGTCTAGGCTGCTGTCACCTCAGAAACTAGAAATGGTGACAACTCTAACACCAGGCTAACCTTTAGCTATCAGGTTTACCACTTCTTCCAGTGGTTAAACTGAAGGCTTACCACTTCCACGATTGGAATGCTCTGGAGAATAAACGACCGAGAGACCCCCAGCAAGAGAAACATTTCGTCTAGAATTCTTTTAGTGGCTCGTCCTAGAAGTTAAAGGATCAGGGACCTTATTGCGCTATTTACTACGTTTTTACCAAAACCAAATCGTTATCGTTTTCTTTATATTCTATTCTATTCTTAATTAATGGCATTCGCAAATCTTAAAGATTATGCATTTTGCCAATGTCAAGTGAAAACTGAATTATAGTTACAAATAAATTGTACGGTAGATTTTGGTTAAAATGCAGTCTCTCAACACGTGTTTTTACAACAAGAACTCGGGAGAAACTCCTATCGTTTTCATACATTTTGACAACCGTTTGACAGCTGTCAGCTGTCAAAACGTATGAAAACGATAATGATTTGGTTTTGGTTTTAACTCAAGGTTTTAACGTTCGTAAATAGCGCGATCGGGGGGCAGGTTATTAAGGAAGCCATGTTCTATCGGAGGCAGTGCATGGCCCATATTGCCAAAGGTGGCTTTCTGTGTAACTAAATATTACCTAAAGCTCTGTTCAACCCCTTTTATGTATACGAGTGTGATTATTATACACCGTGCTTTTTTAAGAGTCTGAAATAAATGAAGGTGTGAAAGTGCGAGTCAATACAAACAAGACTTGCTTTGGGACTATCATCGAAATTGCGAAAAAAAATTAGTTGTTTCATACATTAAGGGCGTGCATTCGATCTAGGTCAAAATTTACACATTTTGTAGATTTTTCAGACCTAATTTTGAAGCGATGTGAACAGACTTTGCAAAGAAATTATGTATTATAAGAAGATTAATTCTTGATTAAAACCACTATAGAGAGATATTTTTATTTACATTTATAGTTTTTAAATGCAAAGCGAATCTTATAGCGTAGTTTTACGAAAATGCAGTTTAGCGCTATCTTTCAGATGAAATACCAGCATTATGATAGTAAACAATACTTTGCAAAAATTGTTTTTCCAATAGAAAATATACTAGGTATTCTAAACCACTATAGAGCCAAAATAAGTAAAAAATTTAGATAACATGTTAAAAAGGGATACCAAAAATATTTATGAATTGGTACATTTTAATGACGTTTTTTACAATGTATTATTTCACATTAAACTCATTTAATGTATATTAAAATACATATAATGCTAGACATCATAATGATACTACACCATTGATAAATGCACTCAGATATTTTTAATAATTTAATGAAAAATGGTCTAAATTCGAGCTCGCGGGCATTTTTCAATCGTACACCCCGGGTCTTCCCAGCTAGTGGACTTATCACTCTACGAGCAATGTCTGTGTGTATGGGGTCACATAGACATGTGTATCTAACAACAAAACAGCCTGAAAAAATATTGATACTTCGATGAATGCATAGGTTGCACTTTTGTAGGAACAGCTGAATTTTTTTCGTGATGTCGGTGATGGTCCGATAGCAAGGATTGGTTTGTATTCACTGGCACTTTCACACCTTGAATTATTTAAGACGGTTAAAAAAGCACGGTGTATGTTACTAGCGATCCGCCTCGGCTTCGCACGGAATTTCGCCGCGTTTCGCTAAATATGCATGTATTATACATACTAACCTTCCTCTTGAAACATTCTATCTATTGCTGAAAACCCCACTGGAATCCGTTGTGTAGTTTAAAAGTTCCAAGCGCACATTAAAAAAGATCTACTTAATTTTATACTATGTGTAGATGTCTAATGTATCCTTAAAACCTCGATAATGCGGTATAGGTCAACTAAAAGCTAAAAACATAGAAATAAGTCTATAAAATTGTATTTGTTCACAGTTTTAGAATGTTCCAATTTTTTTACATTTGTATTGTTTTCCACCAACCGACATTCAGATTGCTAGGTTATCACGCTGACATTTAGCACCTGTATATTAAAATATCCTAAATAAGCAACCGCTATTAAGATCTCTTCCTTTTATGTGAAACAAGAGTTCGCGGCTTCGCTCGCGTAAATGTCAATTATCGCGCCAAAAAGTACCTCCCCTCTTGTCCTTTCCTAGGGTCTCAAGCTATCTCCATACCAAATTTCCACAAAATCGGTTCAGTGGTTTAGGATTGATTGAAACCGTTGCAGTATTTCAAAGTTTGAATTAGATGCTATATCTCATAAATGTACTCCGAATGCCCATATAAGTTTCAGTACAGTAGGAGCTGATTGTCGATTGATAATAGTGATTAATTATTTAGAAGCCAGAAATTTTTTCTCATTTGTTGGCTAAGTGCTTTTCTTTTTATATAAATAGGTTTGGTCCAAGTTAAACGTCTGTCCAGGTATATTCCTTATTACTTAGGAATATACAAGTAGTAAGTACTTGTATATTCCTAAGTAATAAGGAATATACCTGGACAGAAGTTTAACAGGACTAACGCTATCTTACTGTTGTATTTTTACTTCATTTAGTTCCACTTCTGGGTATGTATCGCCTCGTTAATGTGAATGTTACGTGTACGGATTTCGTTTCGTTTGCCTATATCTTCCAGTCCCTCAGATATTCATATATGTTATTCAGACTTACTTGGAGTTTTAGGGACGCTTCAGATGTGCCGATAATCACTTTGTCTTCAATCGGAAGGTCGTAAGTAAAAGTTAAATATATAACAAAGGGCTAATAATGCTACCCTGAGGGACACCTCCTTTAATTAAACAGTTTGTAAAAGTGTCCCTCATGCCACACTACCATCAAAGGCCTATTATATCTCCAGAAATACTGCTGAGACGTATTGTTTTTCTTCTATAGCATTGTTTACTTTCTCTACTAGTCTATGTACTTGTTCTATCGTTCCGTGACCCTGCCTGAATCCAAATTGATGTCCTGGTAGGGACTAGATTGACTTCGATGATACAGTTCCAATAAACATACTTCCATCGAGTTACGGAGATTCTGCCCGAATTCTGCAGCCTTAGAGTAGGTAAGATTTTTGGTATTACTTTAGATGTTTTTTTTTTGTTTATTTTTTACCTCAACTTGTATGGGAAACATGATTTTGGTTTTACTAGAACGGGGACGTTTTCAATAGAAATTGACCGTTTTGTACAATAAAAGTACTGACCTAAGCAATTTGAGACGAGGTACAGCCGACTAGCCAGTCGAATTTGGAGCGCCGGAATGACGAAGTACCTCCACCTTACAGAAGACCACATGCCACAGCATTTTTGAAGATTTGTGATTCTCTTTGTGAATACGTGGAGCTCTGGCAAAGAGCTACGGAGAGATTTTTATTGTGCTCCATGACTTTCATTATGAATCAAACAAACAGAAAAGTACTCCGTTGACCAAATCCTAAAACCAAAATTACAAATATTTTTAATGTCCACGATTTCTAAAATCTGCCCTCAATCTAAGAAGACAATCCTTACATAAAATATAAGTAAGTTTTTAACAAAAACTTACATTTTATTTAATTTGTAATTTACAGTTACAAAGTAGACACAATATTGTCATCGAAATCACAAGGCGTTTCCTACAATTGTAAAGTTTTATTGAACAAGGTTTACAGGCGTTAAATTTTACAAGTATTTACCAATATTACTATTACAAATTTGTAACTTTATTAAACGGCTTTCGCAACTACAATTCGACAATTTTGAAAGCTTTTTACAAAATTGTAGACTTGCAACTTTTATTAAGCAAGGCCTTAGGCAGGTTTTAACTAAAATACATTGCATTCTTAAATTCCTTTGTAAGTTTAATGGCAATGTACCTTTAAAGAGACAATGAATAAGGTTAACTCTACAAAATACCTTCTCGCACGAGGAATGAAAGCAATTTTATTAAAGAAAAGTCGAAAATCCAATTTGAAAAAAAAAACACATGATATCAAATTATGCATATCGTAATAGACAAAAACTTATGAATTCTCCTTACAAAAGTTAATGAAAGTCTAGATTCTACTATTCATTTAATGCTACAATTGCAAAAGGATCCTCGAATAATATTTTCGGCAATTACACGGCAACGCGTATTTACGTGACTACTTAAAAAAAATTGGCTTACAATATGGACCCGTACAAGTGTCACGTCAATGTTGCTGCTTACCACCGGGCAGACCGTATGCTAGTATGCCAATCAAATAATATAATAAAAATCGTATTTTTAGAAACGACTTTTATTATATTATACTGGGTGTAAAAGACATGAACAGTTAAACGAGAACCATGTATTCTATACATCAAAATAAGACATATTTCAAAAAAAATATTGCTGGGAAATGATTTTTATTTTTTGGTGTTAAAAAAAATTGCAAATTGTACCGCGCAATGTAAAGGGCTCAACTCGCACGCAACTCGCAAAACCGTGATATTTTTGCTTGACGGCGGCCCCGTTCGTTAGTGTCCGTGCCCATCGAGTGAGCTACATTGAACGCTAACGTTTTGAAGCCATTTTTTGTTATGAAATACTAAAAAAATGATAATGTTTCTTTGGACAATAATTAAGAAATAACGTATAGAATACGTTTTCATAAAAAAAATGAAAAAAAAAAAATTATGACTTTGACCTTCAATAAAATCGCAACTATCAATTTCCCAGGTATAGTCTAAAGAAAAAAAAATGTTATGATGGTGAGCAGAATACATGGTTTTCGTTTGACTGTTCATGTCTTTTACACCCTGTATATGAGCCAATATGGACCCCCATCCAATATGGATGGGGTCCATAATGGCTCACATAATATTCTAAAATCCTATTCTTTGTCTTACTACCTATTTGTGTTCATAATAATCACTCTTCATAATTTTATTTTTCATACATCTTTATTACTACCAACGGATCTCATAACAGTTAGTGATCATAATTTTTTTATTAATACTGTTACTACCTTGTTGCTTACAAAAACAGTGCACTTCGCCTGGTCATAAAAAAAAATAACCCTAACCTACCCATCACACAGCCATGTAGGTGCATAAAACACTAGACTCGCCCAAAAATGTATGATTATTTTTCTTTATACATTACTAGTAATGTAACTCGGTTATGTACGAAGACTAAGGGAATTAATAATATTTTGAATTTCACTGATTATGTTTTATGAAGTTATGAAGAATGATTTGTTATGAAGAATGATCATTATGGTTTTAAATGGTATGAGAAATATTTTCGGACCTCCAATGATAGGAATTGAAAAGTTATGTAAGAAAATGCGCACCCCACTAACTTGTACACTAATCCTACTCCCTTTAACTACCCCGTGAAGCTCAAATACTTATTTGTTTCACGAGACACAAGGTTATTATTTAAGTTTATCTCAAAAAAATATTGTTCAATACTAGCTGACTCGGCGAACTTCGTTCCGCCTTACAGTCGATTCTTTAATGTTTTATTTTTTTTAATACCTCCTTATTCTGCTATTATTCTAGACCCGGTGTCCAGAATAGGAGAAAAAAGAAAGTTAATAAGTCAACAATTACATTATGTAATTATATGTTTAATTTTTTTTATTTAAAAAATTTGTCTCCCTAAGAGGCATCCTCGTAATTCAAGAAATATTATAAAAAAAGAATTGGCGAAATCGGTTCAGCTACTCTCGAGATTTGCGCTTAGGAACGCATTCAGCGATTCATTTTTATATTATAGATATTTAAAAAAACATTTTACTAGTACATACATACTTACATAGAATCACGTTTAAAATACTAAAAGTAGTAAGCAGAGCTTTAGGTAACATTTGATTATAAAGTCACTGGCAGAATGGGCCATGGAGTGCCTTAAAGTAGTGACAGGTTTACAGCCTGTCGCTTGTGAACCAACATACAAAAACCAACAACCAGGAAAGATGTTACTCTCTAAAATCATCTGAGCAGTCTGGCATTAAAGATATTATTGCTTTATCCAGTCGTTTATGTATATTTATAATGATCAGTGCCGCTGCTGTAATTTTTTTTTATCAATTAACGTACCTATAACTATTTCAGTTGCGTTATGAGCTCGATTTGTAAGGGATATGTGATTAGTACCCCTGGCGAAAAGAAGCGCAAATCGCGTTTCCCTTACTCTTTAACACTAAAAAACTTACACTACGGGCACTGAAACGTCTGGATCTACGTAACTAACTAAAAATTAGGAAATTAATTGACTATCGTTAAATATTATAAAAAAGGGTTACAAAAATAATTATTGGTAGGTACCTATAATAGCTACAACCGAGGTTTCGTAGTGTATGCTTGTTTGTTATGGAAGCCTTGAATCGTTATAAAAACAGAAGTAAAATATTAAATTTTAGTATTCAAATAACAATGATCATTAAATTGTTTGATACGTAACGGCCTTGTAAAATTTAAAAATTACTTGTATTAAATTAGATTAGTTATGCATTAACTTTATCTATAACTATTTCCGTATACGTTTAATTGACAAAAACTTGTATAAAATTGTAAATTTACCCATAAGGTGCCAAGGTTTATTTCACCTTATTTATTTCTTTACTAAAAGTTTTTGAACCATCTAAGACTACATGATGTTGATCAATCAGGGTCTGATGTGTTATTTTTATATAATACTAGCGGCACGTCCCGACTCCGCACGGGTGGACAATTTCAGTTTTTAAACATTTTTGGATAAGCGTAGAGTAATAATGCAAGACTAAAGTATTCATAGTAGAAAAAATACACTAAAAATGTTTTTTTTTTCTAGTATTAAAAATATTTACGCGTTTTTAAAACGCGAAAATTATTCCATAATGTAAGGTAATTTCATCGTAACGGGCGTCAAATATTTGCAAAAATTTTTCATTCAGATCTTAGAAGTGCAAATTTCAAAGATTTGATGAAATTTGAAAAAACATAAGCACTAAGCACTGACAAATTTCGACAGCGAAAGCAGTGCCTCGGTGGCGTAGTGGTTATCACAGCCGCCCGGAACTCCCATACAATTTTCATCCATATACCTTTCGTGATCTTATTTTTCCAAAAAAAAGGTAGCATAAGTGCTATCTTATGGTCTAGTAGATATATTTTGTACCAAATTTCATCAAAAACAGAGGCGTCAGAGCGTGAATTGGTTTGGACTTCCATGGGACCTTTCATCCCCTATTTCATCCTTACACTTTTTAAAATTTCAAAAACTTGAGAACAAATATTTATTTATTTCTTATCAAGTGACTTCATTCAAAGTTTCATGGTTTAATCTTCACAAATGACGAACTTCATCGCTTATTTCAACCACTTCAAGCCTCTTATTACGCAATAAAAGGTAGCTGTGTCCATTCCCACCGTTTAACCAATATTTGTACTAAATTTCATTAAAATCGGTTCAGTAGTTTTTGAGTTCATTCGTCACAAGCATACAAGTCTTCCATTCTCATATTCATCTTCATGATAATTGGAAAGATTTGCATGTTTGTAACGTTTGCATTACCTAAACGTAAACTACAAAGTTATCGTCGATTATAATTTTTGACATTTTACAAATCCTTGAAAGTCTGTATTCACTATTTCGAATAACATAAATAAGGCGTAAAGTGAAAATGTTTTAATAATTTTATTAAACGACTACCAAAAATAGTATTAATGCTGTCTTTTGCAGATGGAGAGATTACTTCCATAGAGCGGGCCTTTCCACTAATTATCGATGTCGTGGCAAAAAAAAGACGAAATCAACGCCATATTTTATTTCAAAACTGTTTGAAATTAAAAAAAATATAAATACACGACGTGCTACATTTTAAATAGTTTTTATTATGCCAAACACGTGTAAGAAAATAATATAAAATGACTGTCAACGCTCTATTGTTTACGTAACTTATAACTTCTCAATATGAGGCAGTATTCTACTTAATACAATCGAAGACTATTTACAAAAATATTTCATCAACTAATTGCTTGTCGATGACGCGGTGCGGTTTAGGCCGCGACTGCTTCTTGCGGCGGCGGTAGAGCCTCGCATTGAGTGGGTACAGTGCGGGGGACAACGCACACCGAACGTTGAACCACCAGTCGCAGGACGCCACCCCCTGGGAGAACACCGTGCCATTGGGGCACAGGAATGACGCTTGTCGTCCGTCGATATCGCAGTAGTGCCAGGCTGTGAAAAAACACAATTGACATGTCATTAGATGCAAAAAGGCGTAAGAGCGTTTCCACATTATCCGATCCGATATCGGAGCAATTAAAATGTAGGTATATTATATAACGGAAAGGCAAATGTATGAACATTTGCCTTTCCGTTATCGGACTATATTACGTAGATTTTACTTGACCCGATATCGGATCGGGAGTCGCAACCCTTCATAATGGCAATTATATTATGAAATTTATCTTAGATGTACAGTCAACAGCACGTCGGGCTATACAAAACTGTCAAATTTCTCCAAACGATTTTTAACCGAAGACTATTCCATATAAAGTGCATAATCGATTGGGAAAATTTGACAGTTTGTGGTAACCCAACGTGCTCTTGTCTGTACAAATACACCTTGTTACATGAATATTATAATTGTCATCTTGGGTTGACTGGAAGAGATCTTGTGTAGGTACCTATTAGTTTACCTCTTAGAATAAAAAGTTTACCTATACATTATTATGCATACAAAAGCAAAACCTATATCATCATAACAATCTTTATAATTCGACCAACTGCGAGGACACAAGGCCTTGTCATCGAAGGAGGTTTGGGCAGTAGTCCACCACGCTTGCACAATCCTCATTCAGTCATTCACACTTGAGTACGTATTGATACCGAAGTACCTACACGATGAATAAATAAAAAAAATGTCCCCATTTAAAATATCTCGTAGCAATCGAGACTGTTCAGATATTTGTTCAGATCTTTTAAGATATTTCAGATAACGCATCTAAACAATTTATAAAGGTAAATTCGCAATATTTAATTATTCAAAGATGATAAAATACAATCACTGATTTCCAAGGAGTAGGCCCTACCATGTTTGTCGAAGCACGTCCGATGTGACCATTTGAGGTACTTGATTACAAAACCACGTCTAGTCAATGTTACTTTGAGGATATGGAAATTACTGTTTAGTAACATTACGGTTCTACAACCACTTGTATGTACGTTGTCTTACTATATTTGTCAATCAAGAAAGTTGTTTGAAAATTTTGTTAATTATTATTTTAAGTAATAAAAAAATCAAAAGATATAAATAATAACTAACAATTTATTGCCAATACGAGTAGGTACTTCAGGATTGCCGTGAGTGTCGTAAAAGTTCACTGAGGGAGATTCTGAATATCGTACCCGTAGTGTTAGTTTTTTTTAGTATAAAAAACGTTACTATTGTAGTTGCGTTAAGAGTTCAATTTGTATGGGAATCGTGAATAGCACCACTAGCGGAAAGAAGCGTAAGTCATGTTTCCCATACAAATTGAGCTCTTAACGCAACTACAATAGTAACATTTTTTATACTAAAAAACTTACATTACGGGTACAGTCCATTGCACCAAGGTGTCACTCTCGCGGTGGCGAGTAAAATACCCACAACCCACAACATAATTCCCATGGAGGTTTGGTGTCAGGCTGGCGACCGGTCGCGGCCATAAAACTATGGTAAAACCTAATAGCAGTGTGGTAACAAATTGCACCGAACCCAAATAAATTGGGATATGGATTGTTCTTATCTAGAACAATCCATATCCCAATTTATTTGGGATATGGTAATCGTCCTGTCTACCAATCAATTGTAATAAATCTTTTCCTATTTTCGACCGATTTCAAAAAAGGAGAAGGTTTTCAAGTCGTATGTTTTTTCTTTTATGCGTGTTACCTCATGATTTTTTACAGGATGTACCGATTTTGATTATTTATTTTGCATTCGGAAGCTGGTCCTTGTCATGTGGTAAAGAGCGAGATCTGACAAGTAGTTTTTGAGTTTTCTCTAATAGTGCGTAGGTATTTAAGTGACATCGTTCTCATTTTATTATCTACTTGTTTGTCTAAAAGATCTAGAGATAGTTTCCTGAAAATTTAAATACTTATAAAATCAAAAAGCAAAAAATAATTTATTTTTAAATAAAAGCAAAACCGCTTTCAAAGCTAAAAACGGAGAAATGTAAATTTTAACATTAAAAAAATCTCAATGTTTCTTTGAGTCCAGTGCAGACCCAATATTTGGAAAAAAAGTAGGCGGTCTTTGAGACCGACCTCAAAAAACTTTTAGATTTTTTTTAAACATAGAATTTTTATTTCTCCATTTTTAGTTTTGAAGGCGTTTTTTATTTTATATTTATCCATTTGAATCTAATATATGCACTTAAATGCGCTACCTTCACCTCCAATTATACTAAAAGCCTAGAACCGTCACTAAGATACAATACCCAATCCAATTCTATGGCGGATCTCACGCTTTTGACCTAACATTTTATGTCAGAACATCTTCCGCGTAACTTTTTGCTATAATTAATTGACCTCAGAGCAACATAAGGCCAGTATTGTAAATCATTAGCTCGACCAAGGTGACTACCAAAAGCTTAAATTTGTGACAGACCAAAAGACTCTTCTGTCATAATAAATTATACTCATTTAACAAATGACACTTTGTTATCAACAACAAGCTAATAGTAGTATAAAATATCGCATTGATGACCTTCAAAGTTTCAGATCCACTGTAGACGCCATATTGATACAATACCCTTTATTTCTGACACCTACAATGTTTTTTTTATAACTTAATGATGCATTATGTCGGTTCTAAACATCGCGCGGGTGTATCATATGTATTAGCTAAAGACCTCGTAGGCAAAAATAGATGCATAAAAGAATTTTAATTTGCTTGTATTCGCAAGCGAATGTTGCGAAATATTAATTATTTTATAAAACTCTGCTAACATCTTGGGCTGAAACATCCACTAAAAAGGCTACATAATTATGCATAAATTGAATGATCATATATTAAGTTAAGATATATCAAGTTACATAACTATGTTAAGTTAATAAAAGTGATGCAATACAAATTCTTGATATTTATTTTTAAACTTCCATTAAATAGCCTCGTTAGGAATTGTATAACAAATACTCCTACCTAATATTACCTACATGTTTCAGTAAGTTGCATACATTTGCCGTTTATGGTATAATAAGTGGTATAAAACTAAAAAAAAATGTGGTAGACCCATATACATATATGTAGGGTCGTCTGGGTAGGTACCAACTTTCTTATTTCTGCCGTGAAACATATCATCTTAGTCCCCAGTATGGCAAACGCACTTGCGGTCTTAAGTGATTTACACTTAATATTGCAAATGTCTATAGGCGGCGGTGACCACTTAAGACCAAGTGGGCCGCAAGCTTGTTTGCCATCTCGTAACCTAAAAAAAATATGTTTCCTATTATTACCTAACTTTCTAGTACTGCATGGTGAATACACATCTGTAAAGATGAATCATATGGAACTATTGCCAACGGATGATTAACTATCTAATTAAATTAGTCACTACAACAGATTTAATAATACAAGGAGATAGGCCAAGCCGGTGTTTAACTTTGGACGAGTGTAAGCCCCGCGGGCATACATTGCCGCCCGTTCGCCGTCCGATAAAGTCGAGTGAGTGCATACGTATGTCAGAAAGAAATTTCCGTTTTTTTTATCAAATTGCCGTTCTGTTCAATAAAATTGTAACACGCAATCATCGAAGTGAATCAGTTATTTAGCAGGTAATGGAATAACTTTTCACACGTAAGAAGTAAGAACCGAAAAACTTAGATTTATATTTAAAAAACCAATAGTCCGCCTTTTTTTTATTAAAACATAATCGCTTAAAATTCTGCGTTACTATCTTACACGTTGTATTACATTGCGGCTGTGCTTAAATTTTATTGCTTTGCAGTCCTTTATACGCGCACAATCAATAGTGTAGATTACGGCATGCTCAACTAGAACCATGTTATGTAGTACGGCCGCTGATCACGACTTAACCGATTTAACCGATCTCCTTAGATTTATATATCTGTGGTCACTACTATGTAATACTCATAACAATAAAACTATAAAATTTAAAAGTAGATACTATATTGCGACTAGTATAGATGCTACTTCATAATATTCCTAATTACCATACAATCGCAATTAATTTCGCATTATTGGAAATTTCCTAAAAGTACTAACATAAATCGGTTCCGCACCAATTAATTTAGACGTATCTATTTGAATAATGTTCATTGAGAATTCTTACAAAAACATTTCAAACATACCTTGACACCTCGTATCCATATCAGCGAAGAAGCCGGGATAAGGCTGGTCATCGCAGTAAAAATTGGTGTATGGCACTGCACCCAACACTGGGTAATCTGTTCCCGGCTTACCTGGAACACATTGTAATAAACTTATTAGCTTTCAGTGTATTTATCAACCGACTTCAAAAAGGAGGAGGTTATCAATTCGACTGTATATTTTTTATGTTTGTTACCTCATTACTATGTACTGTCTGGGTATACCGATTTTGAAATTTGATCGACATCTGACGAGTAGTTTTTGAGTTATCCCTTATAATGTCTATTTAATTGACATCGTTGATATATCGTAATCTTATCACTTGTGCGTCTAAAAAAACCTTGAGATAGTTTCCTGAAAATGTATACACTTAAAACACTAAAAAGCAAAAAAAAACTTATTTTTAAATAAAAACGGAGAAATAAAAATTCTGTTTATAAAAATCTAAAAGTTTTTTTAGGTCTAACTAAAAAAAATTATATAATAGTGGAACTGTGATAAGAAAAAGTAAACAGAAACGGTTTCTTTTTCTTTTGTGAAATCTTTAGCCTTCATTAGCGCCCAAACTAATTTTGATACAGGGCAACCCCTCCAAGGCACGCTACGCCAGGCTACGCCACTGACTGGTGTCAGGAAGGCGGGCGGCTGTAAAAATCTAATGCCAAATCCTATGTTAGAATTGTCAATATCAAGACATAGGTACTGCACCAACGCCAAATACATTTTTTAATTGTTAGATTTCCTCAATAGACTTTAAACTCCGTTGCCAGCGCTTTATGTAATGTAATGAAATAATAATTAAGTTCCATTAATAACAATTGTAACAGTTTAGTTCGCAATTATAAATTTTGTACATAAAAGTAAATACCACCACATGAATAAACTCCATATGTAATTTGAACACTAAATTAATATGCATGCTCAAGTAATTCGCATTATTGTAATATAATTTAAGACGTGCCTCGTTGATGTCTTTTGTATGCGACAACTTAAATTAAATTCACCGGCTTAAAACCTGTACCTACTTTAAGGACAGCTAAGGTATGTACAAGTACCTACAACAAATTGTTGATGTTAAATTAAGTAAAAACATTAGCATATTAATACGTTTATACATGATCCGTCGTGGACGAAATAAAACGAATACCTTCAATCGATTTCGCACGTTTAATCGAATTACGAAGATGTTACACTTAGATGAACATAGGTTTACTTAATTAATGTATTACAATACAAGTAACACGACTGACCGACACGACGCTTGAAACAAAAAGTGTTTTTCGTAGTAACAGCGCGGCAAGTTTTCAAGCACAAAGCTGTGATAGCTGCGTTCAGAAACAAATACTTACATAATATACCTACAGGATTATTTTTAATACATCAACAACATTCAAACCAAAAGACATCGTCAATACAAACAACATTTTCTAGTTAAGCAAAACTGGAATCGCGAGAAATATTTAAGTTGTTCCATAGTCCATACAAATTCACAAACGGACTCGTCTGAAATGTATGGAACGCACTAAAAAGTGGATAATAAAAATAATAGTTTGAAAAAACTAAAAAACACGTTTTTACATTAAATCGGATTAAAAAGTGAAAAATAACTTTTTAATATAGAAACTTAATGATGAACGAAAAGTATTATTATTAGAGAAAAGCGTGGTACCGATCGAATATTTTCAAGAACTAATGCAACCCCACGCTTTTCTCTAAAAAATAATTATACTTTTCGTTCATTATTTAGTTTCTATATTAAATAGTTATTTTTCATTTTTAATCAGATTTAACATAAAAGCGTGTTTTTTAGTTTTTTTTTGCTATAATCTAAGGGAACGGTAAATTTATTATTTGCGATTCCAGTTTTGCTTCCATAGAACAATTGGTTTGTATTGATGAGATCTTCAAGATCTTCAAATGGTTTGAAGGTTGTTGAATTGATGTATTACAAATAATCCTGTACCTGTAAAGTATGTTTTATAGTGGTGTGCCAGTCCTTCAAAGGCTAAGGGTTCGCTTTCATCCTTATGATCTTGCGATCAGGGAACTTGAAGGCGAAGAGCTTCCTATCTAGAATTAAGTATTATGAAAACTTCTCGAGATGCTTTTTTATTTTAACATGGAAAGTTACCACTTAAACTCGTGCGTATAAGGTGTTATTTATATGTTATGCTCAAAGACCACCTCAAAATAATTTGATATATTATGGTCTTTTTGTGATAAAAAGTAATATCTCATACTATTTTATTATTTTGTTGTGTATTGTGTTTGTGTTCTGTGTTGTGGCAAAATTACCTTAGTTCAAGTTGCTAACAGTTAAAGTGTTAATAATCTACTTTTGTTTTTGTCCAACAAAATGTTCATAATAATTTTCTCAAGTATGTAAGTAATTTGTAAATCTTTTGAGAAATAATAAAGATCTTTAAACATAAAAGAACGCGCCGTGAGCTTTTTCATAATAGTTATGACAGGAATTTGGCGATGTGGATATTTTAAACAACGCGTTATGGGCTATTTCTTCCGCTCAAAGAGGATTTTCGGTCTTTGAGTGTAACTAATTTTAATATTTTTTGTGATTCATTTGAAATATACGAATACACTAATTTACTTTAGGGAAAAATTTAATGAACTTTGCTTAATACAACGTTCATTTGAATAAAGTCAGTGTCCAATTTACAACGTAATAAATATTAAGACAATTATTCAATACGTGGTAACCATAAATAATCCATTGTGTCGATTGTATCGAATTCCCACAACAATTAATGTGAACTGCCCTGCCGCTGCTGGCTATTTGGATCTAATCGAAAGCGGGCATAAATATTTCTCGGGTCCACACGTGTGCTATCGACATGAGCCATATATAACAATTGCAAAACACAATTATTTTGACACTCTTATCTTTATTGCAACGATAAAATGGATGATTGATTTGTTATTATGAAATTGTTACTATTGTCTTAAAGAACATTAATTCCTTGAAACTTTTTTTAAATACTTGTAACAAGTATTACATTATAGATAAATGTACCAAATTAAATAGAGAATCCGCGACATTTTTCAATCCGGCGATTTCGAACATTTGATCATGAATGACAGGATTTTCTTTCGTGTGTTTTTCTCCTTTCTTTTCAATTTCGGGCACAAATTGCATACATTTTAATGTGTCCAAATAATAGTAAGTACCACAGACAGATTTAGAAGTAATAAAATTTGAAATCGGAAATCTATTCCTCGTCTCAGTACGTGATCATGACAAGATTATCTTCTAAATGATTCGTTTAGAAAGTTAAATATAAAGAAAATATAAATTGTAGAGTAGAAAGTCTAAAAATTATATTTTCTTTGTTTTTTGTTTATAGAACGGTTAATAATTTTGGTTAATAAAATTGTTCTAAAAAGTCGAACTTAAATTTCAGCTACTTATTTAAAAAAAAACAATTATAATAGCATATCTATGACCATTTTACTATAATATTATTTAAGAAGTATACTAGCCGTGTGATGCCGGCAGAGTAGAATAGCATCACCCCATATCCTCCAATGGGTGTCGTAGAAGGAGACTAATGGATCAGCAAAAGGATATTGATCACCTGATACTCCGTCCACCAATCCGCATTGGGCAAGCACGGTGGACTACTGCCTAAACCTCCTTCTATGACAAGGAGAGGCCTTGTGTCCCAGCAGTGGGTCAAATTATAGAGGTTGTTATATTGAGGTATACTTTTATAGCGTTTAAATAAAAAAATTACACACCACTAAATCACGATACTAATATTTTATTCATATCTAAAAATAACACGATGAATAATATACAAGTTTAAGACGACCCGGACTAATTCTATGAAGATTCAAGGTTTCGACACAACATTTTATTAAATATAAAAAAAACGTGAAATTGAAAGAAGTCTTCTATTGATTTGTTTGGTCGTTTAATGCGCACGATTGCACGATCGTTTGCGCATAATAGGGCGCTCCCGGTAGTTGTAAAGATAACGAAAGTTCGCTTGCAATAACCACTTTCACCGCGCCCTGACCTCTCACTACTAATCCTGAAGCTGTGGGAATCATTGAAAAACATGCAAATGTCTGTGGCTTTGACCACTTAGATGTGGGTTTCCTTTATCATCATCATCGCAGCCTTTATAATTTGAACCACTGCTGTGACATAAAGCGTCTCTTTGTGATTGAAAGAGGTTTAGGCAGTGGTCCACGAAGCTTTTCACAAGATAAATAATCTAAATGCGTTGGAGTAATAACTACCCAAACTTTACGCATGTTAAAATGTAACTTAAATTATATTGATAATTATTTATTGACTTGTATTGATGTTTTGAAATCATTACGAAATTGTAAGCTGTGGAGCTGGAGAGTCTTTCGCCATTTCTTCTCCATCTCAGCATAATAATAATTATTCGTCCCGAAATGGTGGTAGGGTTTTGACGATTTAAAAGTACTTAGCAAAGTCCATTTAAATAAAGAGCTTTTTCATTTTCATATTCATTTTCATTTTTCAAGCTTGCCCAATGCGGAGTGGTGGACGGAGTATAAGATCAATACCCCTTTGGAGATGCATTATACGCCATTATCCGCCTTCTAGGACACCTATTGGAGGATATGGAGTGATGCTATTCTACTTTGCCGGCATCACGCGGCCAATTTGCGGTTTCCTATATCATTGTATTAATCCCACAAAACCTTATTTAAGTATTTTTATCTCATGAACGCGGGTGAACCATGACTGTGTGAGATATACGACAAGTAACAGATATAACGTAAACCCTAAAAGTAGTTTATTTGGAAGCGCCTTCTGAATCGTTACAATGACAAAAATAATAATTTTGATACAAAAAATATTCAAAAATACTTAATTAAACATCCTTACTTTAAATAATGTGACTACTAAAATTGAATTTTATGAGTGAGTAAGTTTACAAAAACCGGTCCGATATAGGTAAACAAAAATCGACACGGACATCACAAAACGACCTATTTTAAAATAAAAATTACGAAATTTATTCATTTGCACATTAAGTGAGAAACGCACGATCGCTCCAAGCCACATCACGCCAAGCCATCACTCCAAAATAAGCCAAAATCGTTCCGTGTGTTCGGAATCTCACGTGGCTTTAATGGAATGACGAAAAATTTTTGATATCCAAATCCATCACTCCATAGCTCCAAGCGCGCTCGTGTGTTGCCGATCCCACATTGGTCGTCGGTTCACTGACAGTTTAGAGTTCTTTTTGAGTTTCAAGCCCCTTTTATGTGGTTCCCTAGATTATTTTGAGGCACTACTTGACGCATATTGCCATATGTGGCTTCGTAACCTGTGCGTAACCAAAACCTAAACCTTTGCTCAACCGTTTTAGGATTATGTGCATGATAGTATGTTTATGTTTTATTCCAGTCTGTGATCTACCTGTGTACAAAATTTTATTCAAATCCGTTGAAGCGTCGTGTGATTGACTAACAATAAAATTCCAACGTCTAAAATTTCACATATTATTGTATTTTTAATTAATCGCTTAGCGACAATTGTCTACTCATTTAGTCAATGTCCAATGAAAGATTTTATCAAAAGAAATTTATTTACAGTTACAATCTTTTTTTTTGTATAGATTGAGTTAAGAATTGAGTCACACAAAACGTGTTATTACAACAAGAACTCGCGTGAACTCCATTTATAATATTAGTTATAGGATAAACAAATCCTTTGGCAGTTAACCAATAAAACTAACTGTAAAATTATTCAATATAAACGCTATTATGTTTTATCTGTAACCTGTAATTACAACGGCTATTCATTCAATCCCCTTCACATCGATACAAACCAAGTTACCTTCAGTTTACTGGTAGAAAGCTTTAGGAACAAGACTGATCCATTTTGGTGTTACCAGTGATCTTTTATATGCGTTCACTGGGTGTTACATATAATATTTCTTACAAACTTCTACAGACTGGATACGCTGAATACAGTTTAAAAAACTGACTTCTATTAGGTCTCAATTTTTGAGATTTTTTTTTGTTAAAAGTATAACTAATATAAAAGTGGATTCCAGGATTTCCAGGAGCTTCCTTTTTTACGTACCATCAGGTGAGGTGAAGTCCGAGAACTTTTCCGTCATAATAAAGTGATATAAATAAAAGTTTATTAAATGTAAATGTGCCCGATACACGCTGGCGGGCAGCACGTAACCTTATAACCCTTATTTATTAGCAGTTCTGACCAACTTCATTGACGCAACGGACCGAATATTATGGGATTGTAGGTAATCCAGTTGCAAAAGAAACGTCTTCGTCTTCGTTCGATTATACATTTGTGTTCCTAGCTTAGGTCAAAATGCTGCTGCAGTGTATGACGTAATGTGCAGACATTTTGGATGCGATTTCGAAGGTCCAATTATTAATTTCAATTTCTTATGAGAATGCGAATAACAAATGGTTTGATTACGAGTTATATTAGGCTTTAACTTAAACTGAGTGTGTAGCGGCCGTAAAACTTTCAGTCGAGTTTCTTGTTATCTTGTTTAGTAACGGTATACACATTACGCCGACCATGACCAAATAAAATTTGGTCAGGAGGAAGGTAAAATTTTCACGAAATTTTTAAAAACTGCCACGGTACCTATTAGGGAAAGACATTATTTACAAAAGCAGCAAACAAGTATAGGCATGCCAACGGTCAACGATAACCACAGCGTACAAACGATTCACACAACACTCAAGCACTGCCAAGAGTGCCTATTCTCTACAGTTAATACCTCGGGAAAACATACTCATTAATAGGAATGAAAGAATAATCATATTCTATTATAACAAACAAGATAATTAATAACAGTCAAACTTTTATTCAAAAGAATTCTCTTCGCTAGTGACTGTTAGCTTTCAACACGAGAGCGTAACAAATTTATCTATACATATCAGGCACAGCAGTCAGCAACCCGCTATATCAATTCTATAATCAACTCTGTGGACTAAAGTATAAAGTTCTATTTTTGAAATTGTCTAACTACTATTGTTCATTAGAATTCTTTGTGTCCTGATTTAAATACTGCATACTTAAAAATTCATATCTTTCAATGCAACCTTCACACATCATTACAATGCACGCTTCAATTAAGGGTTAATTAGTTACATATTTCAATCACGTCCATAAATAATACAATCTATTAGGGATCAATTTAAATTGCATCGTACAGTCAGCTGATGACGATAAGAAGGTTTTATGATGACAGGAAGGAAGAAATTACCATCAAAAAAGTGAGACAAAGTCCTCCCTGTCTTGAGATAAAAAAATCATAACATTCCATGGATTAGGTATATCTTGCACGGTCTGTATCCATAGTGTTCCATAGAGGGGAACCAGGAACAGGTGCCTGGTACATCGACACTTACCTTCTCTACTCTTCTCGGACTTATATTGGTATATTTGGTAAGATTCCGCGAAAGTCTTTTTAGATACACGTTCCATCTGGCTTTCGCGGACTCAGTTCCATACAGGACTCACGGAAATTCTGAGTTACCTTCAGCTGTAGAGTCGATCCCTTTTAATTATTTACACTAGAGGAGTTTAACTAATATGTATAATTAGGTAGCCCTCTCACCTCAACTGATGTGAGGTATGCACCTCAACTGCATACAGGCAACATACCAGTAATAGAGCCATTTTTTGTTAATTGGTTTTAAAATTTTTAATTGGAAAAAGCGTCGATGGCGTGATGCGTTAGAGCGTTGTCTCCCACCCTGGAGGCACCGGTTCGAACCCCGCCACGTACCAATGTGTTTTCAAATTTTGAATTCATTACAGTGAAGGAAAACATCGAGAGGAAATCAGCTCACACCTATGAAGAAATTCATAGATAGGCTGTGTGTGAAGTGGACCAACACGCACTTGGCCAGCGTGGTTGACTAAGGCCTAATCGCCCCTAATGTGGGGTAGGCTCGAGGCCCTCAGTGGGGACATTATAATGAGCTGTTGATGATGATGGTCTTAAATCAAAATATTTATTGGTTTTTATAGCGAGGTTTTTGAAGATCTCGTGGCGGTATAGTAAAAAAAATATTATAATTATAGATACTTAAGCCCTTTATACACTGCGTCTTTTTAAACTCTGCAGTCAGAGTATAGAGGAAGTCGATCATGTGTCGCATTTGCGTCACTGCTAAAGCTGCAGTAAAAAAGTTAATAAAGTTTACAGTGAGTAAACGCCCTTATACGTTTTCCCGTGGTTTTCCCTTACCTCTTTAACCATAAAACCAAAACTTAGTTGACTTTAATTAAACTCAGAAATATTATGTATTTCTTAATATTTCCGAGTAATTTAAATGCTTACACGAAACTAGTCTAAAATTAATGTAAACTTTGCTCATATCCCAAGGGCGGTGTAAAATGAAGGCATTCAAACACTTTTGATGGCGTGCGAAATGTGTGCAATTATAAACATTCTACACAGAACTATTACTACAAACGGATTAAAACTTGTGCATAAACATAGAGATATATAGTATGTTTTACCTTTTTTTTTGTTACGGGGAGGCCCCGAGCCGTCCCGCAATAGCGCACTGGAGGTCAGGCCGGGGAGATGTTTAGTAGGTATGGAGGGTACGCCTTTACCTCGAGTACCACATATCCCCTACAGTTGGCACCACCCCGCAGGGACGATGCGTAAATGCATTTGACCTCCCCGACAAAAAAAAAAGGTGATATGTGGGACTCGAGGTAAAGGCGTTCCCTCCATATCCACTAAACATCCTCCCCGGCCTGACCTCCAGTGCGCTATTACGGGACGGCTCGGGATCTGCGCACGTGAGCGCAACTACACCGAGACCGTCCCAACGCTGCCCGTCTATATAGGCACTCCTTGTGCACTTGGACTCACGTTTCATACCATTAGGGGTTGAATTTTGTAAAATCCTTTCGTAGCGGATGCCTACAATAAATAAATAGGAAACGAAAAACAGAAAATGATGTCATGGAAAATGCTGAGATGATTCCGTGATAGCCTTAGCCACTTTGGCACTAGGCAATTGGGGGAGTTTAGTCGGTAGGAGTCCGACAACTTTAACGCACAAGCTACTGCGCAGCCGAAATTATCCACCGTAACTAACATGGCGTATCCCATAGAGCAATCAATAGTCCGGTACCGCTAGGTTTACAGGTTTTAAAAATATTAAATTTTGTGACGTTTATAACCCTCCGAGGGTACTTCTGACTCTTTTCGCTGCTCTGTCTTTCGCCTCACGGACTAAAATCCGGCTCGCCGTTTTGTAACATGGCGTGTTATACTATCCGCCGAACACATAGACCACAAAAGTTTGTGTTTATGTTTACAAGGTGTTTGGTACATGGGGTATGAAGCCGGCACCAACCCATGCTAACATAGTCATATAAATACTATGGTGATATCAAAAACTTTAAATTGTAAAAAAATGGATTCTCCATACAAATAGTTCGATCGAAAAAAACAAAATGTATAGAAAATTCTAGAAATATTTTTAGAATTTAAAATTTTTAATATCACCATGGTATTTATATGACTATGTTAGCATGGGTAGGTGCCGGCTTCATACCCCATGTACCAAAAACCTTGCATAGCCGGTTGCGGATTCCGCGTGAAACTGGCTTATCCTTCGGCGTCGTCATCACTTTGTAACGTTATGGTGTGGGATCCAATACAAGAAACAAGGCACCGATTACGTCACCATATGTTTATTTATATTGGTAAAATAAGGCACTCTGGAAGAATATTATAAATATGTATTTTTCATTCCGCGACGTAAACAAAGATATATTGAGTATATTTGAGTAACCTGTCACATGATTATGTATTCAGACACAACAGAAGATTCTCTTCAATATAAAACCGGCTTAACCAGCTCCACAAATGGAGAGGTTTTACACGTAAACACTTGCTTTATTTAATATTGACTTCAACTATGTCATAATATGTAAAAAAAACTACGCCGTGCAGTGACGGTGTATAAGAATACAGTTTGTCACTGCCCCCTCTCTTTCCCCTGGGTGTCGTACGAGGCGACTAAGGGATTCCTGAGCGACCATCTGCTCAACTGGTGGTAGGGCCTAACGCCCGCCTGGTTAGTTACCACCGTGCGCGTGGTGGAAAACCCGTGAAGTGCTCATTGAGCGCGTTTCGGGATCAGCCAGCGTACAACCAGAGCTCGATTGGACGTTGTCGCGACATAGTTCGGTCCGGGGGCGGCCTTGGTCGAACTGATGCCGGGAGGACTGCGTGGACCCGCCGGCCAGGGAGACCCGTAGAAACGGTTATCCCGCTGGCCGCCCGTGGCATAGTACAGGGGCCCGAGCGTGCCTAACCAGCTCGTGAGGCTGCCCTATCATGCCACGCATAATCCCGGGGTGGACCGTCGTGCCGGCTGGTGACCGGAGCGTGGGGTCCCGGCGGCCACTCCCGGGGGGGTACGGGGGCCCTTCCGTTCGGCGGACCGACGATTGTCATCCTATGGCAGTTACTCGGTGACACCAGCCTCCCCATTTTGCCCGATTCTGTCGCGGCAACGTTCACTCGCTTCACGTCTCTCTCCCTTTCCTCAAACATGGCAGCCGTAAACAAATATACAGGTCATACAGCGGTGCACAACCCCACCCTCTCCACACCGTTTGAGGTGGAGTTCTGCAATATACGCGGACTCCATAGTAACCTCAATGCTGTCCACCAACATCTTGAGTCAGCACGACCTGCATTGTTGTTTCTGACGGAGACGCAAATATTGCCGCCCGCTGACACAAGCTACCTGAACTATCCCGGCTACATGCTTGAAGCGTCCTTCAAAGCGAAAGCCGGAGTATGCTTGTATGTTCGGGCGGATGTTTGCTGTCGCCGTTTGAGCTGCCTGGAAGACCCATCCTTTTCCATGCTGGGGGTACACGTCGACTCTGGCCCCTCGGCTAGAGTCTACGTGTGTCTCTATAGATCCCACACCGGAGACGTTGAGACAACTCGACTTTTTGAACATCTGAGTCGGGTGGCAGATGACGCGCAGGAGCAGTATCCCAATGCAGAACTGGTGTTTTTGGGGGACTTCAATGCTCACCACAGTTTGTGGTTAAGTTCCTCCAAAACTGACCATGCAGGGATCTCTGCTCATGCGTTCGCTCTCACGCACGACTTGTCACAACTGGTTGATCAGCCCACCAGGATCCCAGACATTGCAAGTCAAGCGCCCTCTTTACTGGACCTTCTGCTCACGACCCATCCTGAGGGATATCAGGTAGAGGTCCGAGCCCCTCTAGGCTCATCTGACCACTGCCTGATATCCTCCAAAGTGCCGCAGGCCAAGCTTCCGCAACCAGCGGTTGCTAAACGCCGGCTCTGGCATTATGGGTCTGCAGATTGGGATGGTATGCGCGAATACTTTGCGTCTATCCCTTGGAAGCAACGCTGCTTCAGTGAGAACGATTCATCAGCTTGCGCCGCTGCCATTACTGAGGAGATTGTATTAGGCATGGAATACTACATTCCACATTCCGATCTCATCAGTAAGGGCAGACGTAACCTCTGGTTCAACCGCGATTGTGCTGATGCTGTTTCACAGAAACAGGCAGCGTATCGCGCTTAGATCAGGGGTCGGGCTCTTAAAGCTCCTGATGTCGAATCACTGAAAGCAGCGTACAACAAGGCTTCCAAGTCCTGTAAGAAGGCTTACATAAGAGCGGATGCCCAGCGCGTCGCACGCATTGGCCACGAATTGGTGACGCATCCTACGGGCTCCCGTAGTTACTGGCGTCTGGCCAAAGCCGTGCAAAGCAATTTCTGCCAGCCCTCGCTGCCACCCCTGAGATGTCCAGATGGGTCATTAGCTCACAAGCCGCAGGAGAAAGCCGATCTTCTGGCAAGACTCTTTGCGGCTAATTCCCAAGTCGATGATTGCAATGCACTGCCACCTTCACTACCTCATTGTGGCTCCACGATGCCTGAGATTAAAATTAGGCAGCGTGAAGTTCGTGCGGAACTGCAATCACTCGACGTCCGGAAAGCTAGTGGGCCTGATGGCATCCCGGGGGTTGTTCTTAAAAAATGTGCAGCGGAGTTGTCTCCCGTACTGACGCGCCTATACCAGCTCTCATACTCTACTGGACAGGTGCCGGAGACTTGGAGAGAGGCTAATGTGCAGCCTGTACCCAAAAAAGGGGACCGCTCAGACCCGGCCAACTACCGGCCAATAGCAATCACCTCAGTACTATGCAAAGTTATGGAAAGGATCCTTAACAACCACCTGATCCGTTACCTAGAAGATCACTCACTGATCCACGATCGACAGTACGGCTTTAGGCCGAAACGATCGACGGGTGATCTTCTAGCGTACTTGACGCATGTCTGGGGTGAAGCTATGGACAAGCGTGGCGAGTCACTGGCTGTCAGCCTTGACATCGCCAAAGCTTTTGACAGGGTCTGGCACAAAAGTCTTCTCTCCAAGCTTCCGACATATGGTCTGCCTGCTCAGCTCTGTACCTGGGTGGCCGGCTTCCTGCATGAGCGAAGAATTCGTGTCCTCTCCGATGGATGCAGTTCGCGGTTCATGTCAGTGAATGCTGGTGTTCCCCAGGGGTCCGTTTTATCCCCTACACTGTTTCTTCTGCATATCAATGATATGATTCCTCTTGGGAACATCCATTGCTATGCAGACGACAGTACAGTGCATGCGGGCTACTTTGGACACGCAAGGGCTGGACGAGCAGAAACGGTAGAGAGTCGTGAGAGTCTTGTCATTGAACTCAACCGAGAGCTCGACCTTGTTTCTCAATGGGGTACAGCAAATCTGGTTGAGTTCAATGCCAAGAAAACTCAGGTGTGCGCGTTTACGGCTAAAACGTCGCCATTCCTTTCCCTTCCCTCTCTCCAGGGCACAACACTAACGCTACAGAGCAGTATCACCTTGCTCGGTATGGAGGTTCGTAGCGACTTGAATCCGAAGGACTACATCGAAAGCGTGATAAAAACAGCTTCACGGAAACTCGGAGTCCTGAACAAGGTGCGGCGTTTTTTCACGCCAAATCAACTGTGCTTGCTATACAAGACGCAAGTACTGTTATAATTGATATTTAAAAGGAGCAAATAAATAGAGATCAACTGGATAACTTTAGATTTAATTTTAATATTTGCACAACAGGTAAGTTACATACAATTGACAATTAAGGATGTGTCACTTGCTTGACATTACATCTGGTGTTGCTAACATAATAGTGTTGCCACTACAACACCTCCCCCCTAAAGATATTGACCCTACAAATTCAACTTTTTAATAGGCTTAATTGCTCTGCCGCTTCTAGTATAACCTAAGTTTTGAGTACGAGTATTTTGAGGAACAACATCTTTTTGAGTTCTAACAATTACATGACTTTGATCTGAGTGATTGTTTAAATTTACATTAGGAACTAAATTTTCATTACATAAAGCAGAATTACTTAGCTGAAAATATTCAGGTGACATTTGATCCGAACTGTATGACATATCTTTATAATTATTTTGAGTAAATGATTTCTTTAACTGTGAACTATTTCTTCTTAATTTTCCTCCCCCCTGTTTTACAATTATGAAAGATCTAGGTTGATTACATTTCTTAACTATTTTAGCTTTTTGCCAAACATTGCCATCTTTATAAACAACATTGTCTCCAACTTCAAAATTTACATTATGTCTCCTAGCTTTTTTATCATAAAACTTTTTTGTAATGGACTGCTTTAACAAAAGTTTACTATATACATTTGCTTGTATTTGAGGTTTTAACATGCTTAAATTACATGGTACCATTCTCACACTTCGGCTATTCAAAATCTGTGATGGAGAAACATTTAAGGTTGTAAGTGGTGAATTATTATATTCCATTACACCTTCCAAATAATTTTTACCTTCCTCCTTATATTTCTTTAAAATCATTTTACAAATATGGACTGCCTTCTCAGCCATGCCATTACTTTGTGGATATCTAGGAGTAGAAGTAATCAAATTTATATCTTTAGACATAAAATAACATTTACACTCATAAGATGCAAATGGAACATTGTCAGCAATAATCTCTAACGGATATCCAAAACGTGTAAACACTCCTTGCATAGCCTCAATTACAGATTTTGAAGTCTTACTCTTCAAAGGTAACAATTCAATCCAATGTGAAAAATAATCTATTATTACTAAGAAACAATTACCATTAAAATCTAAGATATCTGAACCTACTTTTAAAAATCTTTCTTTAGGTACATCATGGGGCAAAAGTGGCTCTTTTAAATTATTAGGACTGTATTTCTCACAAGTTCTACAACGTTTTATATAATCATAAATATCTGACTTCATATTTTCCCAATAGAAAAATTGCTTAGCTCTAGAAAATGTTTTAAAATTTCCAAAATGTCCTTTATGTACTACTTCCATTACATAAGCCTTCAGAGATTTTGGTACAACAATTCTATCTTCTAAAAATAATAACCCATCTTGCATATAAATCAAATCTTTAAATTTTTCGAAATGTTCAAGTTCTTTTGACACTGATTTTGGCCATCCATGGTAATAATAATTACAAATTTGACTTAAGATTTTATCATTACAAGTAGCATTTCTAAATATTGTTTTTCTTTCAGATGTCATGGGCAAGTATTTACTCACAGTATGAACCATCTGTAACATCTCATTATCATACTCTGTTACACTTAAACTATTTCTTGATAACATGTCAGCAAAATGTATCAATTTACCAGGAACATAATAAACATTTAGGTTATATATTAACAATTTTAATCTCAGTCTTTTTAATCTTGGTGATCCCAATTTGCTTACATGTTTTGACATAATTGATATTATTGGTTTATGATCAGACTGAACATCAACTTCTGTACCATAGATGTATTTATGAAATTTTTTACATCCGAAGTAAATTGCTAACAGTTCTTTTTCAGTCTGTCCATAATTCAATTCCGTATCATTCATGGTGCGAGATGCACAAGCTATCACTCTTAAAACTTTGTTGTTATCATATTGAAACATACAGCAACCAAGACCATACTTGGAAGCATCACACTGTAAAATTACTTTTTTATTTGGGTCAAATGGTGCAAGAGCTGGAGCATTACTTACTCTACACTTAAGTTTATCAAAAGCATCATTATGAATAGGCAGCCAAGTAAATTCTACATCTTTACGCAATAACTTACATAGTGGGGCCATGAGGTCACCCATATCCGGCACATAACGCCTTATATAACTAAATGAACCTATCATACTTTTTAGCTGCTCTTTAGATGTTGGGGCATTTAACTTTATTAAAGACTCAGCTCTACTTTTATCTATAGACATGCCTTTCTTGCTAAAAATTTGGCCAACATACTTAACTTCATTTTGTCTAAATTGAAACTTATCTTTATTGAATATTATTCCTAACTCACGAGCTTTATTAATTACACTTTCCATAGCTATATCATGTTCCTTCAAGTTAGTACCCATCACTAAAATATCATCAGCCCAACAAATTACATTTGGAATCATACTAAAGTGTGTTTCAAGTACTTCCTGAAAGAGTTCTGGTGCATGCATGAGACCATAAGGGAGAACTAAGTACCTGTACACTCCAAAAGGTGTAGCAAAGCAGCACTTCCATGAAGATGCTTCACTTAACTTTAGATGATGGAAGCCTTCACTTAAATCTAGCACTGAAAAATATTCATTACCCTGTAACTTACATATCAACTCATCTAATGTAGGTAAAACTTTGGGTTTCTTTACAATATACTTATTTAAATCTGATGGATCAAGGCATAATCTGACCTTGCCATTAGACCTTTCTACAATGACAAATCTGTTTATACATGCATTATTATTAATATTTTCTACTTTTACAATAGATTTTCTACACTCTAATCTTTCTAACTCACATTTTAATGAATTTAACATTTTATTAGGAATCCTTGGTGAGGGATGGCAAATCTGTGTTTCTATATTTCTAGTCACAATGTCAAAGATACCAGGCACTTTACCTATTCCTTTAAACACATCAATATTTTGCTGAATAAAATTTTCTTTTTCTTTATTAGTACATGAACTGACTGTGTGAACTCTTTGTATTAAATTTAATGCTACACAACCTGGCAATCCCAATAACATAGATTTGCAATCAACCACAACAAAATTTTCATAGCAGTCTTTATCTTTATATTTACAACATAGATTTATCATTCCAATTGGTGACACTTTACTTCCTTGAAAAGATTCTAATTTAATATTTGTTTTTATTAATTTTAATTTTTGTTTTTCATTAATTTTATTAAATAATTCTAAGGGCATTATACTTACATCTGCACCTGTGTCTAATTTACATTTCACAGACAAATTTTCAATACTTATATTTTCAAACCATTCGGACTTACTATTATACTTCGATAACACTGCTTCACAACGGAAACTATTTTCACTTTCTGAACTCATATCATTACACTGCACTTGTTTTATCTTCTTCTTTTTGTTTACCAAACAACTGACTGCAAAATGATTTTTAATGCCACAGTTTTTACAAATTTTACCATACGCAGGACATTCTCTCGGCCCATGTTGCCGTTGGCACCGTCTACACTTAAAAGTTTTCTGTTGACTACTAGTTTTTTGTTGACTACGGGAAGTTGAAGATGCACACACATTTGTGGTGGCACCACCCATTTGTGAAGCCTGTTTTACGGCGTTTTCTTTAACCTGACAAAAGTGTATGACCTTAGCCAGGGTCAGGTCATCCAATCTTAAGAGTGCTTCTTGGGTCCCTTTGTCGTAAATCGCACATACTATATGGTCTAGCATCATCTCGTCGGCATCTTTATATTGACAAGATTTTATTAAATGTCGACATTCTGTTAAAAACTGGTCAAATGGTTGACCCTCTTTTTGTTTGTATTCTCTAAATTTAAACCTCTCAAACACAATATTCGTTCTTGGATTAACATATTTACTAATTGCAGCAATAACCTCGTCATACTTTTTACAACTCTCTGGTAACGAAGTTACAATTTTGGACGCTTCTGGACCCATCATATTCCGAAGTAGGGATAATTTAATTGAATCCGAGGCATTAATATTATTGGTTACCGTAAGATAATCCTCGAACAAGGTTAACCAAAACCGCCATTCCGTGCTCGCATCAGAACCGGTTAAAATTAAATTTGGTGGCAACTTCACCTGCATAGTGCTCCTCGACGATCTCTCCATATTTGGTTCTTGAGACTGCGCCATGTTATAATTGATATTTAAAAGGAGCAAATAAATAGAGATCAACTGGATAACTTTAGATTTAATTTTAATATTTGCACAACAGGTAAGTTACATACAATTGACAATTAAGGATGTGTCACTTGCTTGACATTACATCTGGTGTTGCTAACATAATAGTGTTGCCACTACAACAAGTACGGTCCTGCGTGGAGTATTGCTCGCACCTGTGGGATGGCTCTGCAAAGTACTTACTCGATGCTTTGGATAGGTTGCAGCGTCGCGCGGCCCGCATCATCGGCGACGAAGAGGTGACCAAACACCTTGAGCCTCTCCAATTGCGTCGCAATGTTGCGTCATTGAGCGCCTTCTACCGTCTGTACCACGGCGAGTGCTCTGAGGAGATTTTTTCCCTAATCCCACCATCTCCTTTCCTTCTAAGGACAACGCGTGCTGGCCTACGTTGTCACCGACAAACTGTGGCTACCATTCCAACGCGAACTAAGAAATTCGGCAACTCGTTTCTTTGTCGCACAATCAAGAAATGGAATTCACTGCCAGCACACGTGTTCCCTCCTTCCTACAATCCTGGGTCATTCAAAAGAGGCGTGAAGAAGCACCTTGCAGGTCAGCAAGGCAAGGGTGGCTAGTGCGGCAGTGTATCTCTCGCACCAGCTATCTTCGCATTTGGACTCCACTTCTGCTTAACATCAGGTGGAATGGAGTCATTTGCTTGACCTATTTATAAAAAAAAAAAAAAAAAAAAAAAAAAAAAAAAAAACTTTGTTTGACCTCGTTGTTTTGCCTCTCATCAGACTCACAATACCAATAAGATAGGAAGAATCGTGTTCATTTTCTGCGAAATCACTGAATCAACTATCTTTTTGTAGATAAAATATGTATTTTTAATTTTAAAAGTGCATTTTATTACACGAAATTAAGTAGCAAGTGCAAGTTATAAGCAGTTCACAATCAACCTTCCAATATTTATCATTTGCAATATTAAAGTAATGCTATTTGAAAAATAATATTCAACCATTGCCTATCATCAATTGGTTATACTATACACAATGTATACAGACTTAGAACATTTTATTTGCTATTAGTAAGTTACTAAAAAAACTAATGCTTACAATTATTATTTACTAAAGTCTAGAGGCTAAAAATAAAAATAAACCGCCGAAAAGTTCGCATAACGTGCATAACTTCAAAACGACTGCACCAAATCGGATAATTATTTTTTTGTTGGGTTTGTTACCATCTGGACAAGGTTTGTATTTTAGACATATTTTTAAAAAAATACCCGGAAGGACGTAAAATTCATGTTTTCTCTCTTCCACTATATCTCAATATCTGTCATTGTAAATCGCAATACCTAACTAATAGATGACACTATTACTATGGAAAAATAAATTATGTATCAGGACCTATCGGATAGATTGACACTTATTCGTAAAAGGAAGATTATGTCAAATTTTTTATGGTACCCGTGCGAAGCTGGGGTAGGCAGCTAGTTTTTTATAAAGAAAACGATGATGTAATAATTTGTATTGTTATTATAGGTTCACATAAAGAGACAACTGAACCTACAATACAAATGACATCGTCACGTAACTTAATAAAGAAAACGTTGGTTCATCGTCCCTACACAACCCTCAAACAAAGAGCTACGAGCAGTAAAGTTAACTATAACTATTAAATAATAGCATGTATGGGCTCGCATGGCGCAAGGCAAGATATGGTGTGGCGCAAACGCAATGAGGCGCAACATACCTGCTAAATAGCGGAAACGTATGAGCCTATTAAAATAACCTAGTACGTGGAATATAAAAATAACAGAACCACTTCACTTCTTATACTTTGCCATTATTATAGATACTATTATCATCTCCTAATTAGGACAATCTAAATCTAACGCCAGTGAAATGAGGTCAATGTTAGATATAAGTAAGTACTTACAAAGTAAAGCAAGTAAACATCTACCTATTTATATACTTCCTAGATTTCATAGACTACCTACTGTAAATTTTGTAACAGTACCTACCTATAGCTCTTTCATAACATTTAAAGTAACTACATGATACACATAGGTAGTACCTACAATAAACCTACACTTGGGTCATTCATAAAATCACAGGCATTGCCCCTGGCTCCCTGCAATACTATGAACCCGGTATCCGCACAGTGAATCCAGGCGTTTTCATCTCTCAGTAAAATCCAATATGTGGTTAGTGGCTAAGTTTCTATGCAAAATTACTGTTACCCACACATGTATGTAAAATGCATGAGGTGTAATCAAATTAAGCTATTGTGCGAGCATGCGTTTCTTCGCGGCGAGTCGGTCTCGCCTCGGCAATTAAGTAACGACTTATCAATACCACGAAGCTTGCCATTGTTCTGACTCTTGTTAAAATTACGTGATCGCAGGAAACAATTATTATTGTCATTCTAAATGTCAATAGACCCACCGGCCAAGCTAGTCTAATACTAATAACAAAATATTTCGAAACGCTTTATCATGCACCGATATATCAACATAGAAACTTTATGATTTATGATAACTGAATGTTACGAAAAGTGTACTTGTTATGCAAATGCTAAAGTAGGGTAAAAATCTTAACTGCGTTTTTGGCGTAGATCTTAATTATGATTAAAAATTTAAACAAAGTTTACGCTACTCTTACTTGCATACTAATTAGGGAATTTTAAAATATATGTATATGAGTTAAAACATTATTATTGTTATTCTTATGCAAGGGGCTGAGGTTGTGTCTCAGAGCACTTCGACCAACTTCGACCCTATGGGATCTTTTGTGCTTCTCCTTTCCTTATCACCCATCCCCGCCAACGTCGAAAACATTTTGTATGTGTTTCACGATGTTGGCGGGAATAAGGTCTATAAAGGCTTAGGGTAACCTAAACCCAGGACCTTTAGTCGCCTATTGGCTAATGAATTGCAGTCACATAGCATGTGCTCCATGCTTTCTTCCTCCTAAAACAGTATTAAGTTCTATTACAAGATCCAGTAGTAGGGTCAAGTGAGGTAAAATTCACACTTAGGGACTTTGCAATATTTACCTATATACCTATTAGTTATGTTCGTATGTAGAGCGACATGATCCGGAGTTGCGAGTCACGCAGATGAAGATTCTGCGTTTGATGTGTGGGGTTTCACGTAAAGACCATATCCCAAACTTTCGCATTCACGGCAGCCTTTGTGTCCGTAACATCACTGATAAGATGCAGGACTGTCGTTTGCGCTGGTCCTGCATGGCCCTTCCGATTCGGACGCCCTAGAGACGTTAGGCGGTAGAGAGACTCCCGAGAAGGAAATGCTCGGTCGCTCAGTAATCCCCTAGGAACGTTCGACCTACAGGCTTGAGGACTCCCCAAGGTATTCGCCTTCTTAAAAACCCGGCGACGCAGAGAATATCATCAGGGATAACCTGCAGTAGTCAATCAAAAAAAACGCTGGTAACGTTATGGAAGGTCGGCAACCTATTTATTGGCAACAAATGTCTTGCCATGCCAGGTGCCAGGAATAGAGGGAGGCCCAAGAAACTCTGGCTTGATGTCGCGATGGAGGACTTACGTGGCAAAGGTCTCTCCACCAAGGATGCCGAAGACCACGCGATGTGGGCTGGGAAGATAAGGAAGTCGGACCCTGGGCCCTCGCGCGAAAGCATTTAGGGCGAATCCTGGAAACCGCAAAGACAATAATGATGAACTATGTTCGATTGTCTTCTTTACCTTCGCAAAAGAGGCGTGAAGAACCAACGTAGGTACAACTCGATAGAACAGGAAGTATCCAAAAAAATACCACTCAATACTTCTTTAGATAATCTTACGAAAAGGTTTAGGCACTGTAAATTAATAATCATCAAATCCGTCATAAAATACTCTCATAATAATAAATCAAAAATTACGTAATTGGTACCTGTACCAATTCGCGTAGAGCAAGTTAATGCTTTACTGCTAGTATTGCAATCGGATGATCCATTAGAGTAACATGTTTAATAAGTGGTTAAAGCTATCTATAAAATTGTTTTCACATATCCATAAACAAACCCGCCAAGATAACCGAAAGGTAGGTAAGTAAAGTAGCTTCATCGTGCACATATGTAGCTTTGATAATGACTCGTTTAATGTTGTACGTGGACTGTTGGGAAAAATGCATTTACAATCTATTTCCACCTAAGATGTTTAAAAAGTCGCTTTAGTTTTTAAGTCTTTGATTCGTCATTAATTCGAAGCCGTCGTGGTCGAGTGGTCAGCATAGCTGCCTACAATCAAGCGGTTCGAATGCTGGTAGCGGCAAATATTTGTGTAACCACTTGTAACGAACACGAATATTTGTTTGCGAGTTATGGTTGTTTATGTTATTTATTTAAGTTTATGTATACAAAATATCTAAAATTATTATCTATATTAAAATGTCCGTTATCTAGTATCCATAACACAAGTTCTTAATGACTCTTACTTTGGGCTAGATAATTGGTGGAAGTATATTATTATTTATTATTATTCCATTAGGTACTATTTATGAGATTTTTTCTGTATGAAAGATTTCCGCCTGTTTTCATAACAATAGTGTTAACAGAATTATTGTATTTCGATAGTTAATTATAAGAGAGCCAGTCCATTGAAGGTTCTGAGTGAAGCTCGCTTTAACATTCAACTTTCATCATCATAATATCAGCCAAGAGACGTCTACTGTTAGACATATGCCTCCCCCAAGGCGCTCCTGCGCTGCCCGCATCCAGCGGGTTCCCGCGGCCTTTACCAGATCATCGGTCTTCCTTTGTGGGCAGTCTACTAAGCATGTCCCCACACTAGCCGGTCGTTCTTTGCTACCTATAAAAGACCATATAAACGGGTTCATCGTAACACACTCACCAATGGCCGGTCTTTCTTAATCGGCGCTCAGTCTTAGGGTGGCCACATACTATCCGGTCGTTCTTTGCAACCTAAAAAAAGACCATAAAACCGGGTTCATCGTAACGCACTCACCGGTGGCCGGTCTTTCTTAATCGGCGCTCAGTCGTAGTCTAGCACTTGCCGAGAGAGGTACTCGTGTACCTTTGTAATAATACGTAAAAATTCGTATTGGACGATGATGAAATCATGCCCGTTTTTTTAAAGTCTGTAAAAAAGGACATACTGCATATCCCATAAACACGAGAATTTTTAAATATCTAAAATAAGAGATTCTATCGATCCCGCCATTTTTCGCAGCTCTGCAACGAGTCCACGCAGGAGCACAGCTACCGGCCGGCGTACTGAATGAAGCAAAATCGCCGAGGGGCGTGTTCCCGTTGCTTGCTTACCGGGCGTTCTTTCCGTTTCACACCGATAGGTGTGTGATGCGTAATACATTTTGTATTGCATTCATGCCTTCCGGTTTTATGGTATTTTCTAGGTTGCAAAGAACGACCGGCTAGTTTGGGGCCACCCGCCGGCCTCATTCGGCTTTATCATCACTTAACATCAGTCGAGTTGAAGCTTCTCTGTCATAGGTAAAAAAAAACAATATTTTGAAAAGTACAAAGAATGGGTATATCTGCTTCCTATAAGTGTTTATAAAGATAGGACTTTTGAACTTGATATGACGTTCTTGACTTCATTCTCACCTAGGTGGAAGTTGAAAGCGAGTTTCAACCGAAACCAACGACAGTAATAGACATTTTCAGTTAAGCATATTTTCCGACTCAGAACTATTAGACAAAAAGGTGAAAAAGAACTTGACACTGCCACTTTGCACATTACACGAAAAAATTACAACGGATTTGGTATGGAGCTATGACTTGAAATATTATACCTATTTGAGTATTTTTTTATATGGAACTTGAACTTAAAATATTTAAATAAATTTAACAAAAACGCTAATATTAGGGGTTTAAGTATGAAATTGCCGTTTTGTATGGAGAATTTAACGAAAATTAATTTTTCCTTACAAATATATTTGCGATTTTTTAAGGAACCACACATCTAAATTTTGTGTAATTTTGTGCATATATTAAGACAACATTAAGCTATAGGATACTTAGAGAAAAAAATTGAGAATTCATACCTGTAAAAAAATATTCATATTTTTATAACGGTGACGGGCACCTCGTAGGACTAGCTGTTTTTGAAGATGTATTTCTAGTGAAAAAATAAAAATAAGAATAAAATTTAATACATAAATATAAGTCCTTGTAATATAGTTTAAAATAAAAAAAGAATAATGGACATAGCTATCGTATTAAAGGAATTATTATACACTAATGAATAATGAGAAAAAAATCGGCAATTTTATACTTTAACCCCTATTATCTCGAAAACGGTGTATTGGAGCGAAAAAATAATGAAAATTTTGACCCCGTATCCCAACCTATCAGTAAGAGACTGGCTATCGTAACACAATAAGATGTTAACACTATTGTTAAAGTAATACACTTTAATAAGCAAGTAGTAGTTAAAGTAATACCATTGGAAAATTTATAAAACAAATAACTCAAAACAAGATAATTCCTTAAAGATGGTTACGGTAATTTAACGTCTCGGCCGACTCATTACGAACCATTACGTATGATATAATGATTATTCACTATTCGATCATACTCAACCACTTTTTCTTGTTATGGAGTAAAAAACAATAGTGTAATAGCTGCCGTGACCTAAATTATTGCTGGAAATAAAAATGATATCTTTGGTTTTAGTGAGCTTTAACTTATTGCAACTAAATTTAACATGCATGTATAACATCAAAATATAAGGTTTCTATCAACTTTTAAGTCGTCGATCACGAAAGTTAAGCAACCAAGTGTGCGGTCTTTACTCGGATGGGTGACCAAAATTTAACATGCATGTATGACATCAAAATATAAGGTTTCTATCAACTTTTGTGTCGTTTCCGGTATACGAGAAAGTAAAGGGGAGTCCACTCCCGTTTTTTTTTTACTTTTACGGGAAGCTTTTCACCTTAATCTCATCCTCATGGTAAGTAATGATGAGACCGCAGCTGAAAGTGGAAGCAAACTTTAGGTAATCGGAACTCTAATCACTACGAGTGACACTATTGTTACTGTTATGTAACATTTGTACGTTCCTACACGTCATTTGTGGTAAGAAAATACATTATATGACAGACGGTAGTGCAAGTGTCTATGGGTTATAGGTGCCTGACGTGCCTGCCACTTATATGAGGTTGCCATTGGGTTTCCACCTCAGAGATCATAAATGAAAATAAAGCTCTGTAAATTAAGACTATACAAAGTTGCTAGCTATAGCTATTAATATTTCTTTCAATACAATATCCTATATCAGTAAACTTTAAGGTTACGTTTTCCTCGTCTTTGACCGAGATAAACTCGTGCGTTATTTATATCCGCTTACCTTAATAATTTTCTTCATCTTGGTAACTGCATCTTAGTTGCATTAGTAGATACTCGTATCTCGATTTCAATAGCATGAATTAACTGATAACTTTATCATCTTTTTTTAATGTATTTCTACTGATTCATTCTTCTATTACCTAGTTCAGAACCAAAGTTTTCAGGTTCAGTTGATACTGGGCACGTCGGAGAGACTCCTCTTACTGGCGGAGGGTGCCCGCGGGAAGGAAGGCATCCTTTCGACTTAGGGGCGTGCATAAAGTTAATGATAGGACCTGTCTTAAGTCCGCCTATACCATCGAATTACCTAAGTCTAAGGTGCTATGCAACGTTTCTATGGATGCGTTTGATATCCACCATTCCATATTTATTGATCCACATAGCATAGCACTGATAGAAACGGAGCAAAACTAAGCTAGGTCCTTTTTTGTATATGGAAGCATGCATGGTATGGATGCGTGCTATGGGGTCGCAAGTGGTGTGATTGTCGCATTGCCCGAGCTGCGAATCAACCTTGCACAGCTACCTTGCGGCTGTGCATCTTTAAAGCACATCTCAATCGCTAAGCTACATAGCTTAGCATCAATGGAGACAGTCACATAGTTTCGTGGCTTAGTTTTTATATTCTCGCAGCTTAGCTGTATAGCACATGTCTGGTGGAAAGGCACTCTAAGGCCATTACAATCGTCCTAAATACTAGCTTCCTTCGTTAGAGCCCCAAGTTGAGATGAAGACCAAACTATTCGCCATAATAGAATACCAAAAAAGGATCAGTTTAACTACTTACGTTTTATTAAGTAGGTAGGTACTTAGTAGGTAAAAAATCTAATCATTTAATTGTAGATATGATAATCAAGTCATAGGTACTCACACATGACTGCCTTCGTATGCCCTTAGACAACGTACAGAATGTCATAAATAGGTCTCGTGTAGGTACTTTATGTAATTCAATCTTTTCTTTCCAGGCAATTAATGTATTTCAATTCTTTAGCGCTTTATTTATTAATTATTGGGTATTTAGTTATGTCAACGTATGAGAACATTTCGTATCTGTAAGATTTTTTTCTCGATCTCACAATAAATAGTTTATCCATTATTAACAAGGAATAAATAAAGCAATTAATACAAGGACATAATATCGGCGTGACCCAAAATAAGAATATAAACCTAAATGGTATAGATCTAATAACAATTAAGAATAATAACGATTAAAAACAGCTCGCATAAGATCGATCTAGACCAAATAACCAGATAGGCAGGTTTGCCAAAATTAATAAAATAAAAGAAGATAATATAAAAACTCGTCTGCCTGATAGCCATAACAAACCTTTTTTATATTAATAGTTTGTTTTATAGTAATTTTTATATAGAAAAAAATAAATCCGGACAGATGTCTATAGAGGATTTATTTTTCTCTTTATAAAAATTACTTACCATTTACCACGATAGATTTATAATAGGTACCTGCTGAAATCTATACCCCAATTTTAAAACATTTAATATTATTTATGTTCTTTAACTCTCACTCCTTACATTCCATGAATAATGAACATTTCATAGTACTCGTCCTATGAAAACAAAGGAAGGCAGGTGTCAATTTAAAGTTCATAGTCTTACGTGGGTTTACTATTCAAAAAATATGAATACGTATATTTAATGCGTACACCTATGTACCGTAATTTAAAATGTTTGAATATGAACTGCACATCAGTTTAACTTTAGTTTAAGGAATAAAGTAAAAACATGATTAAAAAAAATTCGTTTTGTTTACAACTGACGTCGACTTACCAAATAAAATGGTATTAAATTCAGAATTATAAAAGTCTAGAAAAACATAATTAAACACAAAAGATTCGCAACTGAGCTACCTACCCAAAATTTTTTGTCTAACCAATTCGTTAAAATTTATTTTCACTTAATTTTCCAAGTGTACCTAAAAACATGAGGAGGATGCAACATTATCTTATCATTCAATAACTTATCCAAGCTTGTTAGTAACATGTTGTACAACCCTCATATCCAATAGATCAATTGCTATTTCACTAAGCAATATTTTTGCAAGTCAGTTAATATGCTCCAATATTGCATTATAGACAAGTGACCCATTTGCTGTTGCCAGAGACATATTGAGCGTTACAAACGATAAACCGCTGATTTCCTAATGTGTGCGATGCACGCACCTCAGTAAAGCATTTGACGATACAGCGCTAAATTTGTATAATTAGCGTCAAGAACGGTTAAAACATATCACTTTTGTATTTCATACAGTGAGTGAAAAAACAAAATGTGACAAAGATTCATTCAGCGCACATGTCTCTATACAAACGAAGAAAACAATTTTCCTACCCCTATTTCTGTTTGTTTGTTGTATTGTCTCAATAAATGTTTCTTTCTTTCTTTCTATTTCTCATCCAAGCTTTATAATATACTAGAATGTTTTTAATAAAAAGGAAATATCTATTCTTAATTAATGGCGTCGCGACGCAATAAACGTACGCATTTTGCCAATGTCAAGTGAAAATGTAACTAAAGTGACAAACATTGTACGGTTGATTTGGGTTAAAATGGAGTCTCTCAACACGTATTTTTACAACAAGAACTCGGAAATATCGGTCTGTGCGTTTTCTTTTCTTTTTTTTTCATAATTTGACATACGTTTAAAATAAGGTATTTTGAAAAAAAATAATAAGGAAAACGTAAAATATCAAAAAGTTCGGAGAAGAGTTAGGGGTAGGAAAACGGTTTTCTCGATCCATTTGTGTTATTTTGTATGAAGACGGTGCTCGCCGTACTATCCTCATAAAGAAGGCTTGAAACGATTTCTACAAGATTGGCAATTACGTGTGATACCTTTAGTATTGCTAGTGTACCTACATCAGGTGGACCGTAGGTAATGCTAATCATTCCTCCTACCATGCACCCAATTAATTTTGAGTCGGTGCCATAAGTTTTATCGATATTTTTTTTTATACCACATTGGTGGCATACAAGCGTACGATCCGCCTGATGGTAAGCGGTCACCGCAGCCTATGGACACTTGCAATACCAGGAGTATCACACGTGCGTTGCTGACCTAGTAGAAACTTTTTCACACCTTTCTTGAAGACACCCATGTTGCAGTACTTAGAGAAAACCTCGACCGGTAGTTCATTCCATAACCGAAGCGTGCGCGGAAGAAAATTTCTTCTAAAACACACAGCACGCAACAATTTTCAGTGTGTGAGGATAAATACGCTGCCGATGGCGAGCGGTGCGGTGATAGAAAGAAGCTGTAGGCATTATGTCAAATAGTTCCTCAGAACACATTCCGTTATATACAACCGATAGAAAACGCATAAGGAGGCAAATTCTCTCCTAAGATATAGATAGACCGGTCAACACCGACTGTGAGCATTGGATTGTCAACGATTCTAACAGCTCGTCTTTGGACCGCGTCGAATGGTCCAAGCTAGCAACTAGGCGATATATGGCTGGCTGTCTGTCTGACACTGCATCCTTGAGAATGCTGTTGTACCTATAGCTCACCACTCTAACTCGCCACCGGGTGAGAGAACCCCGGGTGCGATGATCAGTACCCGTGGTGTAAGTTTATTCGTATAAGAAACGTAACTTTGTAGTTGCGTTAAGAGCTCAATATAATATATTTCTTTTTAAGGAAAAGGGGACAAACGAACAGACGGTTCACCTGATGGTAAGTGATCACCGCCGCCCATAGACATTTGCAACACTAGAGGCATCGCAAATGCGTTGCCGGCCTTTAAGGAAGGAATACGCTCTTTTTTTGAAGATGTCCAGGTCGCATAGGTTCGGGAACACCGCTGGTGAAAGTTGGTTCCACAGTCTTGTGGTCCACGGTAGGAAATTGCGCGAAAAACGCACGGTTGTGGATAGCCAAGCATCAAGACTGTGGGGATGGATTTGTCGTCGCGCGGAACGATGGCGGAATGCAGCTGCTGGTATAAGTCCGAACAACTCCTCAGAACACTCCCCGTGATACAGGCGATAAAAGATGCAGAGTGATGCTACATCTCTACGCAATGCCAGTCACGTTAAATCGCGTGGGCAATCGTAGGTCTAAGTAAGTTGGTAGCGCAAGCTACGACGCTGTAGATAACCATGCAATATGGCCTATGGTGACGAATTTCGATATCTTATCATTATGAAACGATTGCCACTTGTCTAAGTCCCCAGGTTTCACAAAACGCCCTTATTCGCCTTTTACAACACATGTTGAAAAGGGGTAGTCCTATTTGAGACCGGGAATTAAACGACCACAAAATGTTTGTCTAATCTGCGCAAAATTAAAGTAACCTTCAATATCATCTCGAGATGTAATTTAGATGTTTAAAACAGAACAAAGCTAGATCCGTTTTTAGATGTTATCGAATTTAAATGGTTATGTGTCAAATTAAATAGGAAAGATCATGCCATTAATTTCTCAGATTGCCAATCCAGATATAAAGTAGACATCAGTTATGAGGCTAGCGTCCTTGTTGTGTTAGCCATACATCACCGCTATAAACACTTTAATTTTGTTTAAAAAATAGACGAAATTAAAATTATAACGATTGAAAATGAAAATAAATAATGGCAACGGTTATTAATTAATAAGTTACTATATAATTTGCTGCCTGATTGCTATCTTCTAAAGAAGTTATGGCAATGAATCACGGGTTTCCGCCTCTTGGATTTGTAAACGTAAGAAACCTCCAAATAATAAAAGGCTGTTAACAGCATAGAAGTCAAGAAGCTTTTTCTCTAAAGCTTCATGATTAGGGATGAAACGATACGAGTAAATACAAGTACTTACTCGATACTTTCTTTCGATACTGAGTACTTTTGGCATCGATACTTTACAATTAAATACCGAGTAGGTATCGGTCAGAAATACTCGTATCGTATCGTTTACTTATACTAGTTTATGAACGTAATTTTCTATGTGTTTGTTATGTACCCCTAGTATGAGTTTGTTAGTTTTCGAGCTCGATCAAACGTATCGTCTCTTTCATACATTTCCCACTAGCGCCTCTAGCGTAAACTATCAGAAACAGTGGGCAATGTATGAAAAGAGACGATACGTTTGATCGAGCTCGAAAACTAACCAACTCATACTAGGGGTACATAACAAACACATAGAAAAATACGTTCATAAACTAGTATAAGTAAACGATACGATACGAGTATTTCTGACCGATACCTACTCGGTATTTAATTGTAAAGTATCGATGCCTTCATTCGTATCATATCGATTCTTGCTCGTCATTCTTCGTCATTGAAATTGGAGTAACCTTTCTTTTCGTGCTGTTTCATTTCGTCATGTTTTCGTGTCTTGTCTCAATTAAATTGACACCCCTATTCACAAACATTACTCATGAATCATAGGATCACTCGACTCTTGGATAAGGAACGAACCATTCACAGAGCTGTATTCAATGCCATTGCGTTGAACAGAGCTCTGTGATTGGTTCGTTTTTTTATCCAAGAGTCGTGAGATCTCATAGTAATATTTGTGAATACGGGTGTAACTCATTAACAAATTCTTTTTGATGTAAGATTTCAAGTTTTCGCGTTGCATCTTAAATATGGATCATACGAGGTTTTTTAACAAGTGCAAACCGCGAACACGTGTTAAATTCAAGCAACTTAATTACCTATATTGTTATAAGAATAAATAATATTAATGTTAATTGCTGCATTTACTTGATTTTTCGAATTTTTACTAAAATGTATCGATATGAGTAAGTATCGATACTTTTCACCGTTTTCCAGTAAGTATCGATACTTCGCGACCGATACTGTATCGAGTAAAAGTATCGATACCTCGGAGGTATCGTTTTAACCCTATTCATGATAGAAGTTATATCACAGATATATCAATCTAAGGAGATCGGGCGAATCGCCGAGTTCATAGGAAGACCGAGTGTCGCGATCACCGGCCGTACTACATAACATGGTTCTAGTTGAGCATGCCGTAATATCCAATAATATCCATTATTCATTGCGCGCGGCATAGGGACTGCGAAGTAATGAAAGTTAGGTACAGCCGCAAAGGAGTTCTGTCAAATCGCTGAGTTCATAGGAAGTCCGAGTAACGCGGACGGCGAAGTGGCGGTAATGTATGCCCACTGAACATACACTTGTCACAAGTTAAACGCCGGCTTGGCCTGTCTCCTTGTATTATTAAATCTGTGAGTTATATGATTCTGCTCTCATGAAAACCTTTTTCGATTTTCTGGCTATTCTACTCGACGCATACCTAAATCTTCATTTACATGATCTGAGACCTAAACACAGAAAACATACAGTAATTGTATTTGATTATGATCGCTTATAAGATAGATGCAAATAAACTATTGGACCTACCCACTTATATCTGCAAATGCCGAAACTACATTTTCTTGATACAATTCATTTTTTCGATTTAGGTTCCAGATAATCAGATTCCTTTTAATTTGAAGGTCAACTGAACGTATTTTAAACTTCTTTTCAGGCATAAGAATGCTCGTCAAGCTTAGCGGCCTTGTCCAAGCACGATTGTTGGCATAATTAAGAGCTATCTGAACAAGACAAAGCACCCGAGAGAACAAGGCTGCCCGTACCCACCATGGAGTTACCTTGACAAATTGTGATTCAAATTATTTACTAAGTTTAAACTAATGTTAGTGTATGCACAATACGTTTTTCATGCTATAGGTAAGGCCAATACTGGGTGTAAAAGACATGAACAGTCAAACGAGAACCATGTATTTTGTTTACCATCATAACATTTTTTTTCCTTCAGACTATACCTGGGAAATTGATAGTTACGATTTTATTGAAGGTCAGTCATAATTTTTTTTTTCCATTTTTTTATGAAAACGTATTCTATACGTTATTTCTTAATTATTGTCCAAAGAAACATTATATTTTTTTTTTAGTATTTCATAACAAAAAATGGCTTCAAAACGTTAGCGTTCAATGTAGCTCACTCGATGTGCACGGATACTAACGAACGGGGCCGCCGCCGTCTGGCAAAATTATCGCGGTTTTGCGAGTTGCGAGCGAGTTGAGCCCTTTACGTTGCGCGGTACAATTTGCAATTTTTTTTAACACCAAAAAATAAAAATCAATTCCCAGCAATATTTTTTTGAAATATGTCTTATTTTGTTGTATAGAATACATGGTTCTCGTTTGACTGTTCATGGCTTTTACACCCAGTATTATTTTGAAGAGGTCGATGGCGGTCGTACGTTTTTAACAACATAGGTAACGAAGAGCTGGCGACTGAATGGAGCATCCGGCGTTGCATAACACACACAGAAAACGAAAAAACTATATTTTTTTCTTAACTAGATGCTATTTTTTCTCATATGAATATTTAAATATTCAAATTATCTACAAGATGAATAAAGTTTTATGATAATAGCTCCAGTTGTTTCCGAATTATGTCACATTATTATTTTGGTAAGACATTATTTTACATACATATCAACTACGACCACGTTCGTAGTCTCATGAGAGGTTCAGCTGAGCCTTAGATCACATTTCGTTATACATAAAACCATATTATCCAATTGGCACATTTGGCCTATTTTCAAGATTTTTTGTAATACACTAAAATGTAAAAATTTTGAAATAGGTAGGTACTATAAGTACATAACATATTCTCATAGTAATTTGATGTGTAAGTAGGTTTCATACGCATAATTTTTGAAAATTTACGGTCTTATTGTTAAGGCGTGATGTTTTTGGAAAATTGCATGTTAACCCCATATGTAACGTAATTTTTTGACGTGACAACGTCTTATAATTCGATAGAGCCGGCTGCACGCACGAAAAAACATGACGCATGCGGCGTTACCTCGCTCTGAGGCGTTCCATGTAAGGCTTGAAGTGCAAGCAAAAATCTATTAAACAAATGAAATTAAATTTTTCTTTTGAAAAGACGTTGTCACGTTCAACTATCGTCAGTAAACCGACTTTACAGACAACCAATTTTTTCAGTTCAATTTTCCTTCGTGCATCGAAAAGCACTAAAACGATCGAACTCGAAGGTATATGTCTAAAATCGCAACGCAACAGGCAAAATGTATATGGACGTAAATATCTAAAGCTTATATAGCTTAAAAAAGATCTGTTTGTATTAAATTCAAGTTTTCAATATGTCATCATCATAACAGCCTATAAAATTCGACCCACTGCTGGGACACAAGGCCTCTCCTTGTTGTCGAATGCTTTAGGCAGCAGTCCACCAAGCCTGTCCAATGCGATTGGTGGACGGAGATAAGGTGATCAATACCCCTTTGCTGATCCATTAGTCGCCTTCTACGACACCTATTTGAGGATATGGGGTGATGCTATTCTACTCTGCTGGCGCTGGCGTCCCATGGCTAGTAGTAGCACAGGTAGTAGTATGGATTTCAATATGTACCTATAAGTACCTAGAATATAAACGGCTAAGTCACTTTGTACGAAAACGAATTTAATAAGCATTACGAGTATGCAGAGTTGTATTGTGCATAATGCATAATAGTCACTGTGTTGGTAATTACATGCCCAATAATGCGTTAATATAATGACTTCTAACCTTAAACAATATCAGAAACCCCGTCTTTATAATAACGGCATTGAACATACTCAAGACTAAATTAAAATAAATGATTCGTCAGCATAATCACCCAGCCGCACTTTTCCATTCAAGTAGTCTATCCGTACGTTATTTGACTTCATTATTTTTAACCGACTTAAAAAAACACTTAAAACTTTTATTTCTCCGTTTTCATTTAGTTGTTTTTTTTTAACTATAGATCATAGCAGTACCTAACATCAAATTTTGATATTAGGTACGGTTTTAATGCCTTCTCAGTTATATATTAGGTTACAAATGATTGCTTACTTTAAAAATTATATTAATGGGAGCCTCAGACCAATAAAAGACTTTTTTATTGGTCTGAGATGGGAGCAAAATGGTAGGGGCATAATGGGATATTATCCTGTTTATACATATTTATATTACTGCTAAAACAAAATCACGATCCTTTCTCACCAACTTCTTTTGTTTTCAGCAAAAGAAAGAAAAGCTTCAAATTAAAAAACGCAAGAGAAAGTGAGACTGACACTGATTCAACTCAAGAGGAAGATGATAGTAACTGTGCTTGCATTTATTGTGGGTACTTATACACGCAGTCGACTGAAGGTTGGGTCATTTGTAATGTGTGCTGTGGTTGTGCCCATATCTCCTGGGCTGGAGTTGACGACGAGGACGATGGAGCCTATACTTCTGAACGCTACCAGCCAAACTGAAATGATAGATCATTTTTCCCGTGCCGTATCCCATTATACCCCGATTGCGGGGCAAAACGGGATATTTGACTTGTTTTCTAATGTTCCTAATTACCAAAAAATATGTGATTTAACTTGTAGTAGGTACTTGTTGATTATATAAAGTTGATTTATGAACGTTGACGTATGTGTAGAATATATTCTATTAAACTGTTTAATTTTCTTAGTATAATGAATTTTCTCTTACGTATCCCGTTCTGCCCCGGTCTCCGTTGCAAACAAATTAATTGAATCATATGTTGACACAAACATCATATTTAAGTAAAGTATGGGTTTAGGCAAACAGTTACTAATGGGGATGGAGCGAGGCTCCGTGGTATTAGCTTGCGAAATAATTCCTTGTCTATTCCCCATCGAACACGAATTTCAATTCCACACTATTTAGGTAGGTACGTATTTACGTGTATACTAACAATGTAAAAACACCAGAATACTTACCTAACCTAAAAGCCAAACGCAAAATAAACTTTAGATTCTTCTGTTGTTCTTACAATGTTGATATGCCTGGGATATTAAAAATCTGTACAATTAACTACGACCGAATCAACAGCAAGTCACAATAACAATCGTGAACAGAGGAAAAGAGTTAACAACTTCCTTTTTTAAAAGAAATGACAAATCGTTTTACGGAACGTGACTTGAGGCTTTCATAAAATACGTAATAGGTCTATTATTACACGCTCGAGATAAGCATAAAATACAATCTTAACGAACTATAAAATTAAAGTTCTGTCAAAAATATTTAAACATTTATAACAAAACAATATCATAAATATTTTATACTGTAGAGAAATATAGAGTTTTTCCTAAATCTAAACAGGTGTGTCGTTGTTAGATGCTTACATTATTAATTCATTCGCTAAGTATATTCTTTAATAAAAGCAGAGATTAAATTTTAGAATGCACTTATTAAATAAATATTTACATAGTATGACCTCAGCGAGCGTCTATCCCTGTGTATGATGATCATAATCACTGACCGGGTTTTTTTGGCAATATTAATATCTAAGTTTATTAAAAACTGCCCAATCACATATAAGACGAAGTCGAAACTGATCTTAACCAGGCAAAGTCAGGCATGCCCGCTAGTGAAAAGTGTGCAAACATTTTTCTATATTACAATTATTGTTAAGAAAAACTGACAATAAATAAATTAATTATTACAAATTTTAATAGTTGTTAATAATTTAAGGCGAATGGCCAGTCAAGTGTCAGTCGACAACAACATTCGTATGTTATAATCGTAAATTTCAATACGAAATTTCTCGGGAATAGCATCGTTTATATTATCGTTTTCATACGTTTTGACAGCTGACAGCTGTCAAACTGTTGTCAAAATGTATGAAAACGATAGTGATGTCATTTCCTGCGTTACCAGGTTTTAAAATCCAACTACGGCTAATTGTCGGCCGCGTCCAACTACGGCTAATTGTCGGCGTCTATACTATAACACCCTAGCTCTCGAAAGAGAAAAATCTACTATAAAAATAACAAAATATACTAGGTGGTAGACCCCTATGTAGGATCGTCTGGGTAGGTACCACCGCCTTTCTTATTTCTGCCGTGAAGCAGCTCGCTGTGTTTCGGATTGAAGGGAAAGGTAGCCAGTGTAATTACTGGGCTTGGAAGGCATATTATCTTATTCCCCAGGATGGCAAAGGTACTTGCGGTGTTAAATGATTTACACTTAATATTGCAAGTGTCTATAGGCGGCGGTGACCACTTAACATCAGGTGGGCCGCAAGCTTGTTTGCCATCTCGTAACATAAAAAAAAATTAAAAACAAGAAAAAAATCCTGGCATTTGAGCGTTTCTTGTTTTTTGGTTTCTATTTAAATTGGTACAATTTTCATATCATCATCTTTTACTTCGAATGGATTTAAGCCACAGGTTAGCCATTTCTGGTCTCTGACGTGACTGGTTTAAGACTACTATCTTTCGGCAAGAGCCGGGTCTACCACGTGCCTTCCGAAGCACGGGGGAAAATCGAGTTGAGAATATTTCGGTTACCCATCCGAGTGCCAACCGCGCACTCTGATGCTTAGTTTTTGTGATCGTTCGAAGAATGCACCGGGCTCCATCGTGAATTTCTATAGTTATCTATGTGACATTATAATACGTGTATAAAAAGCTTGGGCGGAGTCAGCTAAAGGTCGCGACGAGCTAAATGTCAATTACTTATGCGTATTATTCGTAAATCTGCATAGATTCCAGAATTATCTACAATTTCTTTGACATAGGAAGACTTCGTAGCTATTTTTTGTCCTGATCAATATTATAATATTTAAAACATTAATCAAAAGTTGCTATTAATTAATATGCGATTAATTATCTTTAAAAAAAAAACGGTAAAACGATGAGCCTCAATTACAAAAGCAACTTATTTCACACTAATGGTGTTGCTTTTTTAAACAAGTTAGTTATTAGTTTCCTCTGTTTATTAAAAGTTTTATACTTAAATACACTGATAACATCTAATAATGTTGTGCCACAATGTACCTTAAACTTAAGTTTATGTGAAATGTTCCGTCAAAACAAAAAAGTGGAAGTCGCAAAAAGCAAAAGCGTTTCGTAAACTTATTTCACTTACCGGGTATCGCCATGCCTAGCTCAAGATACTCCTTGACTGAGGGGCTGAGGAAGGCAGTTGGCGCAGGAGCCGCGGCTGCCTCGGGCTCTGGAGCGTCCAGCGCTTGTGCGGGGTCCCGCGCCACCGGATTGCCGTCTGCCCTAAGACGCTTTACACGGACACTGTCTTCTGAACCAACTGCCAAAAAAAATAGGGAATTTAGATTAATAGCAGAGTCACCTGCTCCTTTATATTGGGTAGGAAGGTCCGAGAACAACCATTTCTTATAAAAAGCTCAAGCAAATGACTCCATTCCTTGATTAAGATCTGATTTCTTTTATTCACCATTATCATCTAAACGACGCTACATATATGTAAGTTTTATCTTGTTACGGTCCCGTAATCTCTTGCTAATCGTTTATTAAAAGTTTAATGGGTATTTAGCAGGAGATTAGGGGATCACAACAAAATAAAGTTTTTCGGGTCTGCAATGCGTGAGTATATGATGGATGTTGTATAGTCGTAATTTCATAAGGATATTGTCGCTACCATTAATTTTATCGGTGATAATAAAAGTAGCTACAAATGTTTGAGCCGCGTAAAATAATTAAGTTAACAATAATCTTTTAATAATAATCTGATAATTTAATAAAGTTAGGAAAATCTTAATACAGGAATCTTTTGCAGAGTTTTGGAAACAATTATTAGTCGCATAATAATTGCTTTTCAATTTTTTCTTACCGCAAATGTATAACAGTGAAAGCAGCACCACATTAAAGAAGATGCCCATAGCTCCAGGCCCGTACATTTCTAACAATCTTGATCGTTACATTCAAATTCAATCACAATAACACATTATTTTCAACACAATCGTGTCACAACAGCTAAGGCTCGAACCGGCATTGAAGTCGATTGAAGGTCTCAGAAAAGGATTGACGAATTTCGTAATTGTGGCTTATGGCTTTAGTTGATAAGTGTGCGCGCCGGTCGCGGGTAATGAGTTACGTAACGCGATACTTGCGCGTGCGCATTCGGGGACAGCTGCGCGCACAATGTACACTCGCGCCTAACTTGAAGCCTCTTAACCAAGAGGTGAGGTTGCAGTCTGACCTCTATTGTCCCAAGCTGATATTTCTATGTCTGTTATAAGGAGACATATACAGCTTCAGGAATATCCGTGTTCTAAAAAAATATCCAAATGTTCATCAATATTAAAAGTAGTCGAGATGGCGACGAAAGATTTATTAAATTAGTTATTTTTTTTTTTAGATTTCGCATATCTACTTGTTTCGTTGTCTCCAAAAATAAAACGCAGAGTGTTTAGTAATTTTATTTTCTTGAAATGGCAGAAAAACTGCCACCTATGAGTTGGACAACAATTCGCATCGCCATGGTATTTATTTTTAATGTTTAGTACTTACAGCAAAAAATTTATTTGCGAAGTGTTTGATCTTAATTTTTTACATTTTCAAACATGATTTGGAAGCTAGTGTTCCAAATTTTATGTTGCCAATTACATTTGCTGTCGAAAATTTTGAGGTCTCTATCAAAAAACACGTATTAAGTAAGAGTACGCACGCATAGGTACTCTTAGCTTGTACGAAGCTAATATAGATTAATTTATTTTTGTTTAATATGAACGAACACAGCTCGATTTTTCTTTGCTCATCTAAAACATTAGGTCTTCAAGACATAGAAGAACCCGCTGAACCAAATAATAGTCAAGCTCTTGAAGCACAATCATCTCCATCGTTGCTGTTGAAGACACGGAAGAATTAACGCGCAGTACAAAAAAAAACTCCAACTTCAGACCTAACTGTAATAATGTTCATCAAAGTCTATCTTTAAATGAGACAACTTCGTCCACATCAGGTGATCCTCAAAGTGTACCTGTAAATGAACTGTCTACATCAAGGTTACACAAAGCTTTCTGATATTAGACCTCTGCCAAAGGCAACTCATCAGTCAAAGGGAAATATAAAGCGGAAGAAATCTGAAATTTTAACAAGCACATCGTATAAGGATCCACTAGAAGAAGAAAAACCGAAAGAAAACATATATAAAAAGAAGAAAACGGCAGATATGAGTATGAAAAGAAACAAGAAAATAATAAGTTGTCCACTTTGTGCTGAAATTTATGTTGAACCGTCGGAAGAAGATTGTATCCAGTATAACCGGTGTACCGGTGCTTGTAGCCATGATAAGTCTAACAGACTACATCGGATGTGGGGTCTACACTTGTAATCTTTGCCAGGACTGATAAGCTCACTTCGCTTTCTTGCGCACTCTTAGCTTCTATGAATGGCTGTAACTGCGTACTCTTTGCAACACAGCACCCTAAGACTGTCCACGTGAGGGGTCTTAAGTTTAAGCATTTTTTAAAAATAATTTGAGATTGTTACTCAAGATTTAAGTTTAAATATATGTTCCTAAATGACCAAAGCTTAAGTTAAACAAAAAGTACAAAGTGTAATGATAAAGTTGATTATTTAATAAATAAAAGTTTTTTGAAATGCGTACTCTTTGGTGCCTCTACCCTAAACGCGGAAATACTTTGTATCATAAGTTAAGAAGTAATAGATAGGTAGGTAGATACATACGAGGAATTTTGTCTATTGAAACAACTGTATTTGCATAGGTAGAAGTTCTAAGAATAGAAAATAGAAATTGTCTTTGTACTACAATTTTAATTCGCAATCTTACGCTACGGAGAGCTTCAAAGCAATATTCTTATCCCATCACTCACTTTCAAATCTTTATTGCACAACACAGATAATAACTAACAAAGTTATGGTAACAAGGTATGCAAGGGCGAACTTATCTCTACAACAGCTGGTCTCTTCCAGCCAACCCAGAATGTGTGTCCGAGACTACAATAATATGCTCATATGATAGGAGATTCCTTAATACTTAAAATTAAAAATAAAAAATATTTCTAAGTAAAGCTTTTATTTTAAATTAAATGCACTAAAAGGATAAGAATAAACTAAAATAGCAATAAAATTTGTCGCGAGATTTAGTTGCGATTAAGATAAAAGATAGATAAATGCAAATCTCGCGACAACCTTTTATTGACGCCGTCGTGGTCGAGTGGTCAGTATAGCTGGCTACACATCAAGCGGTCCGGGTTCGAATCCTGGTAGCGGCAAATGTTTGTGTGACGAACACGAATATTTGTTAGCGAGTCATGGTTGTTTATATATTTATTTAAGTTTATTTATAAAAAGATCTAAAATTAGTATGTATATTAAAAAAAAAAATGTCCGTTATCTAGTATCCGTAACACAAGTTCTTAATGATAATGAATGAAATGATATTCGGGCTAGATAATTGGTGTGAGCGTGAAAATAATTTAAAATAATAGCTTTTCTTAGAAATATTTTTTCTAGTTAATTTATTTTTTACTTTTTAGTCAATATTCGTATTTTTCCCAGTAAACTTTTTCATTTGATACCCCTAAAGTAGAAATGCATTAAAAATAAGTATTCCGCCATATTGGATTTAGAATAACGTTACACAGCTTAATGTGTATTGTCATCCAAACTATTATAAACGTGTATACAAAATTTCAGCTCAGTCGGTTGAAGAAATCTGTTTCAAAATCGAGTAGCAAGATTCCACCCGAACAAACATAGGTACAGTCGACCAAATTGAATCATAACCCACCTTAAGATCATTTTCCTACAGTTATTCTATACAAAGTAGGTTGAAATTCGTTTGAACATACATATCTTAAGTAATGAACCTGTTATCATTTTATTAGACACTGACAATCACTGACAAGGCTATGATCGCTATGATAAATAGATCGGAGTATTTGAGTATTGCACGAAAAAGTTTGTACGAGTTGAGCACTACACTTTGTTCTGCCAAATTGGCCATTATACGATTTGTTTCTTAGATTATATACCTGTAGATGGAGCCATATGACGTCATCAAACTGTTAAAGTGAGATAGCTAGATATAAAACGTATGCAAAGAATAAAGAGAAAAGATTATTTTTTTGTCCCTGTCATCGTGGCCTGTTTTTTTGTTTGTCACAATGTACATTGTGACAAACAATGAAATGTTTGTGTCAGTCAATATCTCAAGTTTGTAGTTTTATCAGTTTATGTGTACTTAGATGTGTTTTTGGTGATAAAATTAAATAAAAATAATAAGTGCGATGGTGGGCTGTGCTATTTTGGGGTGTAAAAGTCGAAGTGAGCGAAATATTGTCGGAATAACATTTCACGCGTGAGTATGTAAAAACGTCTTTCATTTGGATAGAAAACCCTTTAAAACAGTGAATTTTTAGTTTTTCCTGGTGTGATCCAACGCATTTAGTTCATTATATTCTTAAATAATGCGCGTTTTTACATATTATAATAAATATAGTTAGAAGATGACAAGAATTTCGGGCTGTCATATAGCGAATTTCATTTACCCCATTTTCCAATTTGGTGATTATTGTTTAAACATTTTAGATTTCTTACTAATAGTAATAGTAATGTCAATACGAAATGGGCGGACGCTACTGGATGATAAAATTGGGAACCAACCAAAATACTCCAGGATTTGTTCAATTCATTTTGATAAGGAATCACTCATATTTAAAAAAAACAAGTATAAATTAGGTAAGTAGGTAAGTACCTTGTCTAAATGGTTTTTAAAAATTGCAGTTTACGAGTTCAACCCAAGAAAATATATTGACACAGTCATGAAGGACTCTGGTGAAAGTCCAAAAACCAGTGAGACCTCCCACAAAAGGGTGAAGATTATTTTACAAGAAGTACAAAATATTCAACCAATGCAACAATGTGTGGTAAGCACACCCTAGTCGAGTTGTGGAAACAGAATAAGAAAGAAGAAGAAGATGTATATAAGCTCACACACAAATTATATTATTATTATTTCAAATAAAACTAAATTGTCCTGAATTCTGTCTTTTCTCTTTTGTATGGCACGTGCAATTAATAGGATAATGCAATGCAATTATTGTGTGACATTTTGTAGGAGGTGAAAAGGTTGAGTAGGTACCTATATTTGGGGTGTGTATTGATGTTTTGAAATCATTACGAAATTGTAAGCTGTGGAGTTTCGTTCGTCGTTTCTTTTCAGGCTCAGTATAATAAATAATTATGTAGTAATAATGCAATGTGCATACCTTAGTTAGATTATATATTTTTAGAGCAGAGCTAATGTATATACCGTTTTACCTATAATTTGGGAAAATCTTGCGTAATAGTAACACTAGCATTTAAAAAAAATATATAGCTGTTTCATGAGTGGCCACGCGATGGCTCCATCTACAGGTATATAATCTAAGGATTTGTTTATAATTTTGATTTATAGCTTTTTAAATTTTTTTCAGACCACTACTTGACATCGTCATTTTATTTTTAAAAATATTATAGTTTTTCATTTTTCTCAGCAGTGAAAAGAGTTTAGTTTATGAACGACATCTTATTGAAAATTCCAATTAAGACTTTAGTGCAATGTTAACAAAGATTGAAATTGCATAGATCTTTGACCCGTAAAATGACACATTTTTATTTATATTTAAAACGTACTAAGTGCAACACGCATGATAGCGAAGAAAACCTAACTAAATTTATTATTCTAAAGGAATGATTGGCCAAGTGGGTCATGATTCAGTTGGTTCGACTGTACATTGAAAGTAAAATAAAAGCTTTTAAAAATATATGAGAAAAGTGTGTTGTGAAAGTTATAAAGACAGACGAACGGGTGATTACAGGAGAGCAAAAAACCTGTTTAATCAGGTTTATCTACTATGTTTTTCATTCTATGATCTTTTGTTCTATACCAAAAAGTAGTCAAAAATTAAGCTTTTTTCTATTTATATCTGTTGCGAACTATAGCCTCCTTTGTGACTTATTTTGTATTTTGAATATTATTCTTGTTTGTTGCTTTATAAATGTCAGTTGTCATTGTCTTTGTGTGCTCTTAGGTTATAGCGAAAATAAGTAAAAGTATTTTGATCTAAGTGAGAGCCTTTTAATTGAATAACTAGAGCCATTCTCAACAATATCTCTTTAAAAAACCTCTAACTATCTCGGTATTGAATAATTCATGTTTAAAAGTTTTACAGACATTTTCCTTATTTTTTTTTACGATTAATCCTCATGCACTTGGTTACATCCTTTACTAAGTTCTATATTATTTAAGACTGCCTAAGTACTGCTTACGCACTTCTTTGCTTATTTTTTTTTTACATATCAAATAAGTAAGATGTGTTTACAGCTGTTTGTTCAAAAATAAAAATCTTAATGTATATAAATTACGTGTCACGCTGTTTATCCGCGATGGACTCCTAAACTACTTAACTGATTTTAATCAAATTTGTACACCTTGTGCAGTTTGATCCAACTTGAGAGATAGGATAGTTTTTATCTTGATATATGCATACTTTTTAATAGTATTTTCAAATAATCCACGATTGTAAGGAAATTTAAGTCATTAGGTAAAATATATTTCAATGGTGTAATAAAACAGGATTTTAGAAAATTACACTTTATTAGACATAGTATTAGATACAACAGATCCTTTTATAATATAAAACTAATAACATTGAATTAGAATCTTTTTCACCAAACATAATTTAAAATGATATAAAAAAAAAACACCTCACAAATCTGGCATTCACAAAAATTTGTTTTTTTAATAAATCAACTAGTAAACATACAAAAAGTAATTATTAATTGTTTTGAAACATAAACATGAATTTTCGTTTATATAATCATAAAAAAATATTCCTATATTAAAGGTAGGTACCTACTAAAAATATTATTTCTTTTTAGTTAATAAATCTTTTATTGAAAAGGATAACATACACGATACTTATGAACACCATCATCATCATCTTTGCGCTTTCCCGGTTGTACCCTAAACGCTCTCTTCGCTCACTTCGAACAATTTCTTGCCCACTTCGCTCGGTCTTCGGCATCATTGGTGGAGATACCATGCATTGGCACGTAAGTCCTCCTTCGCGACATCAAGCCAGCGTTTCTTGGGCCCGTTTTTTTTACTGGCACCTGGCGGAGGTGGCATGGCAAGACATTTGTTGCCAGCGTAGGTGGCTAACAGCCTTCTCAGAACGTGACCACAGTGACCGTACCAGCGCAGGCGACATTCGTGCAACTTATCAGCGATATCACGGATACGAAGGCTGCCGCGAATGTGAGAGTTTCGTACGTGGTCTTTACGTGAAACCTCACACATCGAACGCAGCATCTTCATCTCCATTACCCGCAACTCCTGCTTATGTCGCTCTAGCACAGGCCACGCTTCACATGGTCTAATGATGGTCTTGAAACCTGCCCTTTCAGCTCAACCGGCATTTTGGGGTCACAAATGACACCCGTCACTTCCCGCCATTTGGCCCAATCCGCAGATATTCGGGCCTTAACATCGCTGTCGACGTCTCCGGATACGCTAAGAACAGATCCCAGATATTTGACCCTATCTGTGCGCTCGACCATGTCCGCCTATGCGGACAGGTAGGGGATCTGAACTGTTGCAGGCCATGTACTCTGTCTTCGCCACATTTACCTCCAGACCGCCGTTCTCAAGTGCCTCCTTCCACTTGTTCACCCTTCGGACCAGTCGGCCTTTGTCCGCATCCGCCAGCGCGATATCATCAGCATACATGGAGTAACCACTGGGGTTGCTCATGGTAGTCTATGATGTTGTCTGACAAAACGTCTAATACGTGATATTAGACGTCTGAACAAGAATGGACTGAGTACGGAGTCCTGGTGTACTCTGACAGTAATGGGAACCTGGTCGGTGTCACCAACAGCAGTCCTAACCATGGAACCGGACTTTAGGTACATCATATCTCGGATAATATCTATATACGCTTCTGGTACGCCTTAGGACCGCAGTGCCCACCAGATCATCTCACGGGGTATACAGTCAAAAGCTCCCTGCATGTCCAGAAACAGGAAGTGTAGGGATGTATTATTTGGTTTATATACCTCCATGTGAGTTCTCAGGGCAAAAACCTGTATTTGCCCTGAGAACTCACATGGAGGTATATACCATGGGTCCATGGTTACCGTGAGGGTCATTTACACAGCGGCATTTACAGTTAAAGAGAAATATCCTATGCCCATAGTTGAGGACTTGATTCAAAGATTGCAGGGTTGTACATATTTTATCTCTTTTGATTTAAAAAGTGGTTACCATCAAATTCCAATAACAAGAGACTCAATACCGAAGACTGCATTCATGACTCCTGACGGTCACTTCGAATTTTCGAGAATGCCATTTGGGTTAAGCATCGGTCCGTCAGTTTTTCAAAGATTGATGAATACGGTCTTAGGCAATCTTCGATTTGGTAAAGTTATTTGCTATATAGATGAGCAAATCATCTATATAGCAAATAACTTTACCAGGGTAGGTAGGTACAAAGAGCTTAGAGGAAAACATTAGTTGCTTAGAAAGTGTTTTAGAGATTCACCGTTATTGTCGTTTTTTTATGGTCACAACTCAATTGCGCTCACTTTGCATAATTCATCAATCAGAACAAAGAGCTATTTGAGATGGAATTATATATTTTTTTCATAATTCCATCTTAACCCGTAAACGTCATAAAAAGAACCTCTGTGCAAAATTTCAGCTATCCAGTAGGCCTATTCCCTAACTTTTTTTGACAGTTGAAAGTGATCATCCTGAGTGAATTACATATCCATTGCTGTTTTACACGACACGCTATTATGGCAGTTGTCGTGTAAAAACAGCAATGGATATGTGATTCGCTCAGTGATCATCACTTTCAACTGTCAAAAAAAGTTAGCGAATAGCCCCTCAGGTCCATCCAAGGGTAAAGGTTGGGCGTTGATCAGGGACTTTGCCTTATAGATAGATTATCATTTGGCACTAAATTTCGTGAAGTAACTAATTAAACAAAATTTTAATTTCAATTTTACGAAACCGTTATGAAAACCCCATCATGCCCCAGGGTGGGGGCAGAATGTCGAAGGGAAATCAATTCGGGTGCTCATATTATTGTGAAGCGTTTGTTAAATTACGACCTACTTTTCTAATTGGAAATTGGATTTGGCTGTCTTCGTTGTGTATATTGTCCAGGTTGAGGCCCTGAGAAAGGAATTTTCTGTAAAGGGTGCGTAGTTGCTAGTTGCAGGAAAAATGGTTATGGTGGGTTCTCGTCAAGGGAAGGAGCCGTTTGATGTTCGATTTCCGTCGTAGATGCAGGTAAGAAATTTGAATCGGCAAAGTTGTTTTCATTAATTGGTCATAACTGTAATGAAAAAATGTGGTAAATAGCCTATTTACCACATTTTTTAAATTCATTGATTGGCATAAAGAAGTACCCCACCCCATCGTGCCCCGTAGTCATGTCCCCGTTATGCCCCCATGTATATTAATACAGGGTGTAAAGGACATGAACAGTCAAACGAGAACCATGTATTCTATACCTACACATCAAAATAAGACACATTTCAAAAAATAATTGCTAGGAAATGATTTTTATTTATATTTTTAGCTACATTGAAGAGCTATTTTTTTTGAAGAGCAGATTGGAGAGCTATTTTTTTTGAAGAGCATATTGAAGAGCATTTTGAAGCCATTTTTTGTTATGAAATACTAAAAAAAATGATAATTTTTCTTTGGACAATAATTAAGAAATAATGTTTAGAATATGTTTTCATAAAAATATGAAAAAAAAAATTATGACTTTGACCTTTAATACAATCGTAAATATCAATTTCCCAGGTATAGTCTAAAGGAAGAAAAATGTTATGATGGTGAGCAGAATACATGGTTTTCGTTTCACTGTTCATGTCTTTTACATCCGTTATTTTAAATTATTAACAAAAAATAATCGATTTTTAGAGTGCATTAGCTTAAAACATATAGCAATATCATTAGAAAATCACAACAGAAAAACCATAATAGTAACCTAAACAACTACTTTATACCTACCAAAAAATTTATTGGTAAAACTGGAATCCACACTACCGTATTAGAAGACGTACCTAACGTGACCGTCTAATACGTGTGCTCTATAGGTTAGAAAGAGACAAATAGGAAGTAAGCGGTTGCAAGGACAAATTTTTTGACTTCACTTTTTTATATGTAGTGTGGTTTCCAGATTTGTCTATAAATTTCTTGGGCCAAAGATTGATGGCAAAGGCATTTTTCATTTTTACCTATTTTCATGGTTCTAGCCTCTTACGTACCGAGGGCACCAGAGGGCACCTTTAGATGCCCCCCAGTTTCCCCATTTAATGTAAATAAATTTGAAAACTTTACATAATTCCCATATATGGGATTCTAGACATATACGTCTGGGTAAATAAGAGGACCTCTTAGTACCTCTTTATTTTTATTTTGTATTTTTTTTTTAATTTTTAATTTTTCTATTTATTTTACTGGGTGGCATGTTGGTGGCATGTAATGACGCACTGGGTACGTCAAAGGATAAATGACCAAAGCTCCAAATCTCAGACCAATAATTCTCCAAATATCCCATAATAATAATAATATAGTCCGCGCAATATAATAGGCCCGTTTTGACAGATAGATACGTCAGTAGAATGTAACTGGGACGCAATCAAAACAGACGCAAGCAAATAATAAAAAATATACTAATGCATTTATCCAAGGAGCTTATACTAAGAATGGAGTCATTAGTCAAATTAACAAAGTGAGGGCAAAAATTTTGACAATACTTGACATTTCAAATTTCACATTTCTCTTTCTAGAAATTGTCGTCATCTCTTTCTAAACACGACTACATAGAAACAAGATTTCCCCAGTATTTCGCCATCTTTCTAAAACAAAAGTAGAAAAGTAGCTAAAAACTTAACATATTGTATTCAATTATCAGTATTTATTATCAATGAAAGAAATAAATATAATATATTTACTTTTAATGTTTAGGTTTGTATTTTATTTTGAAAATCATCATTGTGATTCTTTCAATAACTTATGGGAAATGAAAGGATTTATGTAATGGCAGCACTTTCTTCATGTGTCAATGTCCCGAAATCTCAACATGACATAAATTGTCGTAATTGACGTATTCATAAATATCGACTCGCGATTTTGGTACGGCTTTTTACTTTAAAATAAGGATAAATAGTGCAAAATAGTAAACAAATACATATTTCGAGCTGGTAGAAGTGAGTAGTATTGAGGATGCAGTGTGAATTTCACTTGTAAGTGTCATAATTGCATATAATATTGTTCAATCTATAAATTTCATTTTTCACCCGTAATTCCAGATTATTAGCGTTATTTTGCAAAAGTCCATAAGAGGGAGAAATTTCTGATACTCGCATTTAATCCTATCTTAGAATTTAATGAATTTTTGCACATAATTTACTTATTCAAATATCTGTAAACAAATGACTAGGGTGACTAGGATTTCCGGAATTATAAGGAAATAATATTCCTTTCTATCCATTCCTTTTATAAATGGCAATCAAAATTGATAGATTATTTTATTTAATTCTTTGAAATAACTGTTACATAGATAAAATACATAAATAGTTTTACCCATTTTTAGTTCGAAATGTTTATTTACAAATAAAATAATGTAATTTGTGTAATGTAAATTATTTTATCTACACTCATGTCATAATATTCGAATTACGATATCAAAGGTGAACATAAAATGACATACTTTTTAATACAGATAATCAAAATTAAAATTAAAAAAAACAACCTGTAACATAATGACCATTATAACACCGGTTCGACTCATTATGATACAGTTATTTTTCTTAAATACTCGGGAAGGCAAAGGGATCTTACCCATACATTTGTCTTTTCTGTTGTTTTATTTGAATTTATGTATGAGTGTAGATAAAGTAGTGTATGCAACTGCATATAACACGGGTATTAAAACACTCGTTACTATTATGAAACTCGCTGCGCTCGTTTCATAAACTTACACTCGTGTTTTAATACCCTTCATTATATGACAGTTGCATAAACTACTATTATTTGAGAAAAATATAATGAGAGTATTGATTGGATTGTACTAGTGTAATAATGTTTATCATTCACATTTGCATGTACTAACATGCAACGCAGATACATTGCACACAGACAGACAGTATTAATAAAATTGTGACTGCGCTCTTCTGCACTTGTAATCAAATAGCATATTAAAATCTATCAAATGATAGTTTTTAATATGCTATTTGATTACAAGTTAAAAGGGTACATAAATATTTATATACACTTTTAACTTATATACATAAAATTTTCTTTTCTTTTTAGATTTCCGAAGCGACGGACCATATGGTTGTCTATTGTGCCTTTAAAAACAAAATTTTAATAAAGTTCGAAAATATGTAGCTTTCAATTTCAAGACACCGAAACTTTCAAGGCAACTGCTTATGTCAAACTTCAAGCCCTTTTTTCAATAAAACTCTAATAAAACTCAATCACTTTTCAAAGGCAACCCTTGAATTGGTTAGTAAAAATTTTCTTGATAATATACAGTTAATACAGAGAGCTAAAATGTTTGGGGAAATAATTTTAAGGGCATCAGGCATCATCAATTATTGAATAAACAATGACTCAATTGAATTTTAACATTCTGCATAGTCACAAAAATGGCGTATGACGCAAAAATGAGAAACCAGGATTTCCGAAGTAATTAGTCTATTGTCACGAACACTTCATTTATCGATGTTTAGAATAGGTTAAATAAAGCGTAAGAAATATACATTCGAATTAAGTTAATATAGTATGAATAATTTCTAATCTAGTCCGTTACACTTTTATCTTGATTATGCTATGCTCAAATGGGCAACATGATGTGCTGGTGTTGTTTGTGAACATCTGTTATTTACATTCATGAATGCAATAAATTATTTGATTTGATTTGAATTATATTTACAAGTTTTGTTTGCCTAATCTTCTTTTTATATACCGATAAATGTCGAATCGAAACTGACGAGTTGGGTCGATTTTATTGCACGTAAGTGTAGATAACGGTCATTTTTATCAATATAAATTAATAGCTTTAGATATTTTTATAAATAAACTTAAATAAATATGTAATAACCGTGACTCGCAAACAAATATTCGTGTTCCTCGCACAAATATTTGCCGGAACCAGGATTCAAACCCGAACGGCTTCATGTGTAGGTAGCTATACTGACCACTCCACCATGACGGCGTCAAAAAGTTGTTCATATTGATGGCCTAAAACACCCCAAATATTACATATAATGTAGGCTGTAACATGTAGGGTACTATGTTTAAGTACCCTTCATGTTACAGCCTGTATTATACTAAAAACCAAGTGCTACTAAACTTACTTTTAGCCGATTTGTAGCCAGTAGCTGTTACTAATGTAACTAATTCACGGAAAGTTACTAGAGCTAACAATTTCTTCTGTTGTATAAAAAACTGCACTTCGGCTTTCAGCCGTAATATCTATCAATATAAAGAAAGTCTGGTAGTAAGTTGGTAAGTTGCGCATCATTATGGCCCTATTATCATTACTCAAGAACGGCTAGATCGGTATACCACACAATATATTTTTATAGCATTGCTAACCGGAAAACCTTAAATGTATGCTTAGCATCTAAAAAAAAGAACAATTTAATGTCTATGAGTTGACGTGACATGAGATAAGCTATATAATAAACTGTAACGTGCCTCTTAAAATCAAGAGTCACAGAAGCGATAAATCCTCGTATTTCGGTTGCTGATTTTTTTCCTGGGAGCCGAAAATAGATAACATTACCGTGCTAAAAGGCACTCAGGAAAAAAAGTTTAAAGTAATTATTATGAATTTTAATTCTTTGTCATGGAAAACTCAAAACTCAAATTATTTTCAACTTGTGGTTTTATTAACGTAACGAAGTTCAAGTGTAACGTTACACATACATATTTTACCGACCTACATACATAATTTTTTTTTAATTAAATCAGATTACACTATTTATAAATATAACATAAATTAAGATATCTTTGTATTTGTTGGTTGATGTATGTACAATAAAGATATATTCTATTCTATTCTATTCTAAGATATAAAGGAAGCTCATCTAATTGAAATATTTCTTTAGAGTTCGCCTCCTAAATTTATCAACAGGTTTTAGCGCTCCATATCAACGTTAATAAGCTACATTTTAGTGACCGTACGACTGTTGCGGGCAATCTCCGATAGATTGCGCCTGCGTCGCCGGGCAGTCTCGATCTTGTCAGGAATCGCATACAAGGCTTGGTGATTCGGTCTTGCGCTTGCGTGGTTCGCTAAGTAAATTGAACACCGACAAGACCTACCTAATACTAATTAACTAATTTGATAATCGTGTGCAATAATAGTTATTTATTTAATGTGTTTAACCCCTAATTGGGGTCCAAGATTAGGCTAAGGTAGCCGCTGTCGCCTCCGCTACTTCACTACCGCCCAGGGCTGGACTTACAGTGAGCAGCAGTACAAGCCGCCCTAACTCGTCCCACCGAGCGACCCTCACCGAGACCATTTCCGGCTACCACCAGGGGAGTACACGCTATTGGGCATTATACCACCATTTAATAAATTGTTCTGCACGGATCTCTCGTGTCTCATTTAACTCCCTATATCTTAGGACCGTGGGAGCACGTGAGACCTTACCCGTGGCACAAGAAGTCCGTGATTGATTTGTGCTACAGACACCCTACTAGAAAGAGACAGAGCCTCTCTAGAATTGTCAAGAAATGTCAAGTGTTGTCAAAACTTTTGCCCTCACTTTGTTCATTTGACTAATGACTCCATTCTATAGGTAAAATATAAGCTCCTTGCATTTATCAGTAATACAAATACAATCATAGTTTAGCAAAATAAATAATATGCCATAATAAAAATAAAAACTATTCTTTCTCGCATAATATTTAAAGTTAAATGTAATTTTCTAATGCTCTGAAACTTCATAAAAACAGTTACACTCTTAATCTTTTTTTTCTTTTTTGATAGTGCAGTGACTTAAATTGATCGTTAATTTCACGAATATATTCGGTGCAGTATACGTATATATTGTATCGAAATTGAAAAACAAGATTTCTAGGTTTCTAAATTAAATTTGAGTTATATTATAAATTTTCAAAAATAGCGAATTGCATGTTTTTCTTTCTTTAATGAAAACAGGGAAAATTTAACCAAAAAAAAAAAAGAATATTTCTTCTCAGATCAATTTACCTTTAGTTCTTGGCTTTAGTAATTGATTTGAGTATTTCTTTGGTTTTGTTTAAATTTTGTAATCATAAATTATTTGTTTTTTTTTCATATTTTTTTTAATATATTGTTTTAAATGAAGAAAAATACAATTATTTACCAACTTAAATTGAAATCGCTGATATCCTATTAGAGTTAAAAACAAAAGAAAATTACCTCAGGTATAGCTGTATGAATTAGATCTCTTTGCCAGTCCTCAATACGAACTATTTTTAAAAACAATCATAGACCAGTGTCAGCGTTGTTTTGTTTTACTTTTCTTTTCCTGTTTCGCTCGCTGATAGCCGGTAGGGTATGTTTGTTTTTAACTACCTATTTTTATTACTACAAAATTTGATTTACGCCTACTTCATCAAAAAATCTCTTGCAGAACGTGAAATGAAGACACGATTTGTTATCTGGTCAACATAACTGCCATTTATTGTAGAAAACAGTCTAGACATCAAAATGAACAACAAAATAGGAAGTTGTTGCCCAAATTGCAATCAATTTTATCAACTGGAAAGTAAGTAATCATAAGTCATTTCATGTATATATAATCAAAGAACTCTATTGGCGTTTCATTGTCTATTTACGCAATAAAATTGACATGTACTTTAATAAACATAGTCCTCAATCAATAATGTCCTGTTCACAAATTTATTTGGGATGGGCGTAATGATTTCTTCTACCATTCTCGATCATATTATCATTATTTCTTTTTTTTTCAATTTCATGTCTTACACAATCTACATATTGTACACATGATTTTATCAATTCGCCAAAATCGCCGTAATTCATTCCAAAGAACATAATGGCAATGTGGTTTTGCAAGCTTTGCCAAATAAAAGGAGCACCCTAGTTCTTTGAAAGTTTCCTTTAGTTACATATATAACAGCATTTTTGGTTTACTGTTGTTATAGGTGGTCATACACGCTAGGATGTACCTGACAGGTTTGCCTGAACAGTTTATCTGTACAGGCAAACCAGTGTGTATGCTGAACAACTGCGCATGTTTCCTATACATGCTCCAGTTTGCTTGTAAAAGTAAACTGTTTAAGCAAAGCCGTCAGGTATACCTTAGAGTATAATAATATACGCTTACCAGCACCTACCACCACCGCCTTGAAGAATTAGAAAAATTCTCTGCACTAATTAAAAACTCCAAAAGGGAGTTACTTATCAGGTTTCTCTTAATTAGGGCTACCATCCGTCTGGGTTTCCTCAGATTTGTCTTTTGTCGGGACTTTAAATTTTTGAATAATGAAAGACTAATAATTATAATAGTTCTTGTTTTATTCCTTTACAACATCTACAAATAAAAAAAAAAATGCAAAAATTGTATGTAGGTGGGTATAAACTTGATGTGTATCTATTAAAACTATTTTTTATTTTACTGAGCAACTTTAACACATTCACAGTTTTTATATTTAGTAGGAATTTACCGCTACATCCAAGCATTTGTTATTGGTATGTGACGGGTACTGAATTTGGATCCTTTACAATTTTTCTTGTTCAGTCTCACTGCTACACATCGGTGTTATTTGGTGTTACATATCTGGGTGTGACTCAACGGGAATAAACTGTTCTAAGTACATTTATTGCTTTACAGCTGCTACTTCAAAACAGAAAGGAAACATACCATTACTATTGGCATGTGGCCATTCTATGTGTGAAAAATGTATCAGAAATATTATACAGTTCTTGGAGCCATTAGATTGCAAAATATGCCATAGAGACATGGAAATTGATCAATCTGATAGGGTATTGCTCTCTCAGAACAAGATATCTTTATATAAGCTGTTTCCAGTAAACATTTACATGCTTGGAGAATTGACTTTGCTGAAAATGCAGGTATGTGTATATTTTATATAGTTTATTGTAATAACTTAAGAGATTCCATTGTTAATTCAATTGACTTGTAATTTAGTGTAGAATAAACTATTATCACTCCGGGAAACGCAGCATTGGTAGGCCAAACAAGGTGGACTGACAATCTGGTAAATGTCACGGGAAGCCGCTGAATACTGGCAGCGCAGGACCGACCGGTTTGGTGATCCTTGAGGGAGGCCTATGTCCAACAATGGGAGTCTCTTGGCTGAAGTGATGAAGATGATAAACTATTTTCACTCTACATTGGCAAAATGCTTATGGGAAGCCATTTTTAAGAATAAGATAACCTGTAAATCAGACCCGTATTGTCATGAAGACCAGAATTCCCCTCATTATGTTATATGGTAATGGTAGCATATTAAACAGGGACTTATATGCATCAAATAGGTAATACCAAAACAATAGCAATACCTGTTTGGTATTGGTTGTTACCTTAATAATAATAGTGTACCTATATGTATGTATATGTGCATGTATATAGTTATTTTATTTCTTTTACAATATTTCTAGGAATCTGAGAAGAAAAATGGAGAAAGCAATGACAATTTCTATATTGATTTGCAAGGAATCATTCAAAGCACCGATAACACTAAAGGTAATACATACTCTTGACATTATTAATTCATTTTACCCTGCTACACTTCACTAATTACTGTCTGCGAGTACGGACGCGTCATAACATTATTATATTTTGTTACTGTGACCGAATTATATATATTTATTGAAATACAGTCCATATTATTGCTACCACCAAGGTCATCGTAGACATGATCCGGCTTGAAGGACCGGTAAATAGTGGGGTTTGGCGGGGACCACGTGTCCCCGCTCGCCGCCCCCGTCACGCCGTCCGCCCCCGTATCCCGCGCGGGATTAGTCTAATCAACATATTTGTTCACAAACCTTTAAGATCATAAATGTTTTAAGTTAGGTTTTGCTCGCGACTTCGTCCCCGTGGAATTCGTTTTTGGTATTATTTTTTTACTAACCATACACATATTTCCAATATACGATAGTAAACGTAGATAGATTTGTCGGACTTTCATTTCGTTTTATCCCCCATTTCATTTTAGGTGTTGAATTTCGATAAATCCTAAAATACGTCATTATTATTTTTTAACGGAAAGGCCATATACCAATTTGTTTTGATTTTACTATAAAAATTACAGACTTCCCATACAAACTTTCATCCCCTATTTCATTCCCTTTGGGATTGAATATCGAGAAATTCTAAAATACCCCTTTCTTAATTTTTAATCAAGAGGCCAATTTTTATGGATTTCACTTTAAAAATGACGGATTCCCATACAAACTGTCATACCCTATTTTACCCCCTTAGTGGTTGAATTTCGAAAAATCTGACATAAAAGGAACTTCTGCAAAATTTCAGCTATCTATGTCCAAGAGTATATGGGCTGGGCGTTGATCAGTCAGACAGTGAGTCAGGACTTTGCCTTTTATACTTATAATAGATAATATCTGATTTATGTCAGTTAAGTGTGATAGAAGTTCTCAATGATACGTTAACCTAAATAAATGGTGTGTGCAATATAATTTAATATGTTATAGAATTCTTACACATTTTATTTACTTACAGATAATACAACATAATTGCTTCTAAATCACAAATACATTTTTTTTTACTCTTCTAGGTGAATGCAAGGAATGCCAAAAGCCAACAACAAAAATGTGCCAACAATGTTCAGCAATTGTGTGCGAGTCATGTTTCACTAAATCGCACAAAAATTTTGTCTTGTTTAAGAGCCATGATTTGACCAATATTGGTAAGCTTTTATTTACTGTAAAGCCATTTCTTATGTACGGTTGATTTAAACTAATGTTTAAAATTATTGTGGTAATTTTACAGTGCCATCAATAGAACCGAATTTTTGTAAAAGTCATAAAGAGAAAAGCTTGGACTACTACTGCAAAGATTGCTCAAAATCTATTTGTATGGATTGTATGATGGTAGGCGGTGGTAAATCATGTAAAAACCATGATGTGACATCTTTAGAAGAAATCGTAAGTTAATTTTTTGGTTATGCATATTTTTTAATTATATTTGCAACATTTGTCAAATGTGTTAAAACTGTTTTTAAATTCAACTTTTTCAGAACCAAGACTTCGCAAAGGAAATTATTGAAATACAACCCAAGCTAGATGAAACTTTCAAAAGACTCACTAAAACAGCAGTGGTAAATATCATTTAAATTTATAGTGCTTATATTGTTTATTTTAATATAGGTACAGATGTGTCTGTAGATCAGGCTATGAGAAACTGTAAAATTTCTTCAGTAAATTTATCCCAATAATCAGGAGATGTTCCGAATTTGTATGAACACTGGTAGTCGGCCACCTTCCAAGACCCTAAGTTAAATGAGATGAAAGGGAATATTTTTGAGTTTATTGGACAAACAATATAATTTTAAATATCCGCATTTTAACAAAAAAAACAGCCTTTTATTCTGGCTGAAAAAAATCGGTATTAGATGTAAAATTCAATTTAAAAAAGTAACATGTGTCAGTAATGACAGCTGACCTGTTATGTGTTGTCAAAATATTATTTTATAACTAGGCATGGGGTCGGTTTTTTTTCATCAGAGGACTATTTTGCATTTTTTTTTCATAATAATGTCATAAAAAGTTTTTGATCTTGTTAGGATGTTAATTTATTACCATTATATGTATAATCAGAGAACATTTTGAATTCAGATTTAAAGATTAGAATTCTTGCATACACGTTTTAAAACTACTCAAAAATGCGGTGACCTAAAATTAAAAAAAAAACGGTATATTCAAGATTCTTTTAGCATATGCTTTTGTTTAATATATAATGTAACGTGGGGATTTTGAAGTACCAATGTCGAACACCTCTTTTTTTCAAATTCCATTTATAGGGAATTTGATAGTTTGTGTTAATTGAAACTGTATTCTAATTATTAAACAATATTATTTTCTAAAATTCTGAATCATTTTCAGGATGTAGGTAACCTGCTCCACAATATTGAGAATGACACTGGGACAACTTGTGAGCTCACCAGTCTCATTTTGAGAGTTGAGCAACATTTTTCAAAACTATCTTCGCAAATACAAAAACACAAACAGGAAGTAATTAATATATTACTGAAATTAAAATCATCTGAAAAGGATTCTTTGCACAGAGCTAAAAGTGATATTGAGAATTCAATAAAATTGTCCAAAAAAGTCTTGAATTCTATTAACTACATGACATCTTCTAACCAACAAAAGCAGGTACAGATATTGACTGTGGTTTTAAATCTTTATTTATTAATTTCTATTTAATTTAAAAATATAAACCTATTTTATTATTCCAGCTAAATCTTGCTACACTTCTAGAAAATGCTAAACAAATACTGGAAACTCCTTGGTATCTTAGTAGAGATGAAAATAAATCTGAACCTCTGAAGTAAGATAAATATATTTATTTTTCATAGTATTAACAACAACAAAGGTTTCTGACTGAAAGTAAAATGTGTCTATTACAGAGTCACAGTTAATGAAGATCTGTGTGCCCTAATCACAGACTATATCCACTTGGAAGGCAACGTTAAATCTGTATACAGACTATACTCTACTTCTGAGTTAGGTGAAGATGTTGAGATACCACCGCCCCCAGCAGCGCCAGTGTTTCCACCTGAATTACCTAAAGGTAAAAATAAGATATAATTTTATTCTCACACACTGATTCTTAGGTAATCATTTATAAGTCTTATAAGGACTCCACAGACGTCAGCTATAATGTATATTATCAGACACTACATCCCGGTATAATAGCTTTACATTACCTTAAAGGAATCAGTTAATGAAACAGTTAAAATGTATCTTTTTCTACATTCCATTGGTAAGCGTCTCGATCGACGCTTTTTCAGCTTTGAAAATCTTATACAGGTTGTATTTTTAATTGTCTATCACCAATGAATTACATAATTTTTAATTTGTTGTCACAGAATTTCTACCACAGACAACATTGTTTTATTGAATTTTTTTAACGCCCTGTTCGAGAGAGGTAACGTAATATGGAAATGTATGTATCGAGACCTAAAATGTATATTTTCGTGCCGATTTCGACCGTATTGAGAAGTATGGTGCAATAGATGTACATTTTTACATTTTAGCTGCCGTCTGTGGAGTCCTTTAAGTAGTTTTGATAGTTGATTTAGTTTTCAATCTTATTTCGAAGTCCATAAAGTAATATCTGCCTCCCCCTTATAAGGTCATAAAAGAAGTAATGGAAGATTCCAGAGTTCAGAATCATAAGGAAAGAAATCCTAGAGTGCAATATCAAACACCATTCTCATTGTGTGTGTGTTTTCCCTTGACATAGAGGCAACCATCTTAGTCTCAATCCTTATTACAAAACGTGAACTAAAGTTAGTCGTAGCTAACTCTGTCTTCCATTCTGCAAATAAAAGTGACGGCATCAGTTTTAAACCATGACAACATTAATCTATGGTTTATAATAAGGGGGATATCTTTATCTCACATTTACTAAGACTAGTGTTAGTGTATGACTGTCTATAGAAGTCCCATGTACAAATCCTATTTTTATAATTTATATTTGGGATAATATAATAACTAATCTATGAGAAAGAGTTTGATAACATACATCAAAACAATACATACAACATAAAAAAAGTACTGATCTTTGACACTAGATGCAAGACATCTTCTATTTCCATGTCAATGATATTATATTTAAAAAGAGGTAGATAGGTTACTTGCTTGCAAAAAGTGGCACCCTAAAAGTAAGCTGATGAGCACACCCGAGCATATAGCACAACATATATCTTTCTCGTTTACTCTATTGCTAGATATCAAGTTGTCTTACTCACAACTTACAATACGGCCATGTTAACTCGCCACATACGACAACATGAAATGGTAGACTTTAGGTGCCGAGTTTATTTGACCGTGTAACATGAGAGTATCTATAAGATAACAATGAATTTTGGACCATTTTTGACTTTGAATTAGTATGAAGGTAACCTAAATTTGCAACTAACGTAAACTAGTGTGTAATAACAGTAATAATGTATTAATAATGTTGTTATTGTTTTTAGACGTCAGGCAGCAAAATAAACCAAAAGTCGAAAAGAAGGAAATAAATAATACTACTCCCGGCTTTTTCAAGACTGTTCCCAAGTACCGCAACAAAAGTGATTCTGTGTCGTCTTTAAATTCCTTAGAAAGTGATTCTTCCTTCAAAAGCTCATTGGCTCAAAGAGGTACGTATACTTATTTATTTAATTCTAGCTGACCCGCCACACATTGTTGTGGTTAATTTGGAAAAAAGAATGGTCAACTACTTATAAAGATAATAATCTTATTCTAAACATAATTACAATACTGGTGTCTAGAACACTGCTGCGTCCATGTATGCTACACCAACAGTTGCTGTGTCACTTATTAATATATTTTCGCTTTGTAATAGTTTTAGTAAATTTTCTAACTCCAATTTTCGGTGCAATTTTCTTAATTTTTCTTTCCGTTAGAATCTTCTACAAAGTATAATATTAGAAAACTTAAGAAAAAAATATGCTTCGCCCGCGACATTGTCCGTGAATATTTTTTTTTCGCAAAAAATATTGATCTGGTGGTTTTTGTCAGAAGGATAACTAAAAATTTTTGTTACGAAAAGGAAGTGGCATGTATCCATATGTCCTGCTTCTTATCCCAACACACCCTTAAATTATTTGAATATTTTGCTAAATCTATGGGTATCACTTTGGGTATTGGTATGGGTATGGGTATCACTATGGGTATCACCTTCAAAGATGCAACTTTTTGTTTAATGGAGAAGCACTTGGCCTTCATCTCACGTGCTGTTAAGTGATCACAAGTCAAAACAATTGCTCATTCCCTCGGTTTCCGGAAGGTCTTCTTAGCCACTCGTTTCTCTCTTTCGCTCCTCCCTGTGGCGGAAGGAAAGAGCAAGAAACATGGGGTCACAAATAATGGCGTTATGCTATTATAATGGCGACAGTGATATATGGTGGTTTAAAGTAAGCCCTACCACCAACCATACTGAACACCAATTCCCACCCTGAATAACATGTAAAAGTCAGCCTTCAGATTTTAAGTAAAGTGAGTCCAATTTTTACTCAACTTAAGCACCAGCTATCTGCCGATGGCTGTCTGACCAACTTAGCAAGTATGTGTGTGTTCAACGTACCTACAAAGAAACACTAATCTATTACACACATTTCACTTCTGAAAAACTAAGTAACATCTGGCAGCTATTGGATCTTGCACTATTGTAGAGATGTCTGTTCAATGGAAAAACTACTAAACTTTACTCTGTCAAATCCCGTCGTTATTAGGCAATTTTGACCATTTAATTAACCCAGTTAGTCATATAACAAAAAACTCATTTTGAAATACAGGTAAACATTACCAGAGACCAGTTGTGCAACCAGTACAACCATTTGAAGAAAGTCAACATCCGAAGCAACTTTATGAAGGTAAATATGACAAATTTTCATAAAACTTTATTAAATACTAATTTGCCTATTCATTTGTTTTTCTACAGTGCATATTTTAAATTTATCAAATGTTTTTGTTTTTGTACAGGATCCCAAGAATTGATTTATATCACTCACATAGTGGACCCGCACAATTTCTATGTGCAACGCTCTTGTCACCAACGATTGGTCAAAGAAATGATACGCGAATTTCGAAACGCAACCTCATTACCAAAACCTTCTATGAACCATGTTTCTGAAGGTAGGTCTGCCGATGGACATGTTTGATTACATAGTACTCACTACTTATCTTTTTTAAATTTACTTTTGCAACCATAACATTCCATGACAACTTAGTTACTCGATAATGTAATGAGAATTCGCTACAATAATCTCCATTGCTTACATTGAGCATCGTCAGCAATACAATATAAACTTGTAACTTGACACTTGCGCTTATTATGAAGTAGCTCAATTGAATGACGTACAAATTAGTTCTTTTTGCAGGCAAAGTGTATCTTATGTTCAACAAAGCTGATAACATGTGGCAAAGGTGCCGTGTAGTGAGCATTGATCGCAAGGAAACTGCGAAACCCGGAATACACGTGTTTTGTATTGACTTCGGCAGCACAGAAATAACTACTATCGATAAGTATGCATTTTGTTTAGTCTATTATACAGGGTGGACACGATAACGCGACAATTTTAGTGTGAGCAGGTTTCCTCACGAAGTTTTCCTTCACAGTAAAAGTGTCGATTAAACGTACATATGAATTCAAAATTTAAAAACACATTGGTACGAGGCGGGGTTCGAACCGTTGCCTCCCGGGTGGGAGACAACGCTCTTACGCACAACGCCATCGATGCTTCGAATGGCAGCTGTATGAGACTTTATTTAACATTTATAGGTTTGGTACACCTGTTCATATTAAATTTCATCAATCAAATCAAAAATCGTTTATTACAGTCCATCAATGTAACACTATAAACAGTGATTGGAACCAACCCAGTAGGCATTCCAGAATGCCTGTGTCGGGTGGCCCCGCTCTTCCAAATCACAGTCATACAAAGATTATAAGATAGACGGTATAATGTATTTATTCTAATTAGAACTATTATTATTACTTTATTTTAACTACTCATTACCTTATCTGATCTTTTGTATAAAAATATGTGTTTGTGCTTGAGTGTGAATGTGTTAGTTAGCGTATGTGTGTGCGAGTGTGTTTTTGTATAATAGTAGTATCTAACAAGTACATATACTTGTGATAGCATACTATCCCAAAGTGATGTGTGTTAATACCTTATCTGCAACTAAAATCTATTATTCAAGAGTGTCTCTATATTTTTATAATCTAAAGTAAGTAGCCATTTAGTTAAGTAATCTTTACAACCTCCAAGTCCCATGCTCAATCAATATTTATTTAAGACACATGTGCCATCCTGACATTCAGTGTACAATCAGTCAGCCTGTACTATATGACAATGATATACTACTGTACCGACTGTACAGTAGTATATCATTGTCATTTCATCGTGTCAACCCTGTAGTGTATCTTGAGCTTACACTATCTTTATATTCTGTTTTCAAATGTTCTAGCTTGCGACTTCTACCTCCAGCAAGAGTGCAGTCGCCATACCCGCTTGCCATCAACTGTTCACTAGCGAACTGTGAACCCAAAGGAGGATCTTGGACAAGCGAAGATTCGCTACTCATTCAGAACATTATTGACAAGTGAGTAAACTAGTGGGATCAATTTACTAAAGAGCACTAATAAGCACTAATATTTGCACTAATAAACTACACCCATAAAAAATACTATACTAGGACGCCGCCGTGGAGGAGTGGTCAGTAACGCTGTCTACACATCGGGCGGTCCGGCTTCGAGTCCTGGTAGTGGCAAATGTTAGTGTGATGAACACGAGCATTTGTTCATGAGTCATGGTTGTTTATATATTTGACGGCGCTATGACATTATTAGGTTCAATTGTAATTTAAATTGTTATTTTCATTGGAAATAGTCCACGTGGTATTGCGAGTGACGTCAGCGCCGCACGAGCTATCGTACAATGCGAAGTAATAGTGGTGGGGCGCGCCTTTGTTGCAGCGGTGCGCGCTCGACAGAGCTCAGTCTGGTTCGAGGCATCGCTGAGTGCGGACGTGTCTATGGTTGTATTAGGAATGCTTGTGGAAGCTATGTCCGACAGTTGTGTGATAATAGTTAGAGAGAAGTGAAGGTGAGTGCCTAGGTAAACCTACTCACTGGGTCACAAGTCCCAGGCACTACTCTGGTTCTCCTCTTTGTGATGTGTGTTGATAAATTGACTCGGCATTCGTATGTGAGATCGTGATTCGATCTAAATCCTGACGACATCCACGACATCAGAAGCGGGATTCGTACCTACCATGCCCACTTTGGACGAGTACGGTCGTGCCGCCGCCGTCTGTTGCATTGGATAGCTTTGGTGAGTGTTTAAATAATGATTTTAAGTTTGGAGCTGTTTATTTCAAAGAAAGTTGCGTAGTGTTGAGCGTAGTGAATTATTTATTTCGAATTTAATTTTTAGTTAGATGAAGGGTAATTGAAATTATTGTAGTTCAATAGAATCATAATTGTTAAATTTTGCTGCATTGCTTTGTAATTCAAATTACTCAATCGTGGAAAGATTTTATGTCTACCCGACATAAAGAAATTAATGATTGGACGCCTGAAATTCTCGTCAAGGCCTAGGCGTGAGGTTGCCTGTTTGCGTGGTATATTTTGTTAGGCAGTGTAATTGTAGATAACTGATGGTTATGTGCCACTGTAACAGCGGCATATTTTATCTCGGTGAGAAATAGGTCTGTAACGTGTAGTGCAGTCTGTAAGTTTTTTTTGCTCTGTCGTATCAACGTGCCAATAGATTAGATGAAATTATGAATGAATTTATATTCTTAACATTCTATTAATGGTTTGCCCACAACGAGTAATGCCACATAGAGTAGGTATAAGAGCAAGCTAAAATAATTAGACCTTTTTTCATCTTTTGCTGGCCCAGTCTTATTAGTGAAGAAAAAAAAACGTGACTGATCAAACCTCATGTGTGTGTATAGACTATAGTCACCTGTAAAGTTACTGGTAGTATTGCAGTACTCAAATCTGTAAGGCCCCGGACCACCAAGTACCTAACGAAGTTGATATCGTGTTTTTTTTTTATTGTGAGATGTTAATTGGATTTAAGTGGCTACTCACGACATGCATTTTTTTACCTAGTGACTATTTGACACCATTGACCGTTTGATATGGAATCAAAAACCAACTGACAGTGTTTCTGGTGCAGCCGAAATACTGTGTTGTTGGAAACCAAAGGACTGTGGTTCCATTGGGCCGAAAGGACTAGCTATGAGAGTAGCTAACTGAAGGACCGGTTTACAATTTCTGAAGACATATTTGCGACTTGTGTGTGACGGTGATGTGTTGTCATGTTGATAGAGCGGGTGATAGTGGGAACTTGACGATCGGTCTTGTTTCAAAATAGTGACACGTATTCTGCTGCGAGTCTTGGGTAGAGTCTAAGGTAGAGTCTTACGTGGAGTCTTGCGTAGAGTCTTGCGTAGAGTCTTGCGTAGAGTCTTACGTGGAGTCTTACTTAGAGTCTTGGGTAGAGACTAAGGTAAAGTCTTGGGATAAGTCTCTATGTTAGAGTCACGTGTAGAGCCACTTTCGATTGTAATGCCTAGAAAGCATCTAAGAATCTAACGCCTCGTGTACATTGGAAGTTTTGATATCGAATGGAGCATGTAGATTATTTTTTTGCGTTAGTTTGACGCGTTTAGAAAATACACTATATGTGTATCACACTTTATTTATCGACCCAATCAATGCTATAAGGACTCTTCAATACATAGCTTGGTTGTTTGGTGCCCCAACTCACGTCATGGCTGATCAGGATAGACGTTTTCTAGCAAAGGTTTCAGTGACTTTTGGCAGCGAAGTGGATTGTTAAAGTTGGGATACATCGTGGCATGTAGTTTTACATTACAGTCAAATGAACTGAATGATTTGTGATGTTTAACGACTTTATTAGTTGTCGTTAGTTCCGCTACCGCAATCAACAATTTTTTAAATCTGCAGTAAAAAAAAATCTGCAAATGAAAAATAGTATTCTGGATGACAAAGGCTTTAAATGGTTTCGTGATTTTTTTCAATGTCAATTACAATAGAACATACAAATACGATCATGACCATGTTCAGTTCATTCTATGCCAAATTGTATTGATCCTTTGGAAATTAAGTGCTATCTTAGAAGTACCGCAGGATGTGCCGATGACGGCAAAAGTAAGTAAATTTCAAACAAAATGGAAATTTGTGTGTTAATACTCCAATGAGTGTGTAAACAAATAGTCTGTGTGTCAGTAGTCAATGTGAAGGGTAGTCTGTATGAAAAGTGGTTTGTGTGACGATTCATCTGGGCGACAAATAGTCTGTCTGACTGGTAGTCTGTGTAACTGATAGTCTGTGTGACGGATAGTCTGTGTGACGGATAGTCTGTGTGACGGATAGTCTGTGTGACGGATAGTCTGTGTGACGTGTAGTCTGTGTGACTAGTGTAGTCTGTGTGACTAGTGGTCTGTGTGACAAGCCGTCTGTGTGACAGGCCGTCTGTGTGACAAGCCGTCTGTGTGACAGGCCGTCTGTGTGACAAGCCGTCTGTGTGATAAACCGTCTGTGTGAAAGGTCGTCTGTGTGAGAAGCTGTTTGTGTGACTATGTATGCCGTTTAGTTCATCTTGTCTTGTGTTATTTGATGTCAGATTGGCCGAGCTCGAGTACAGCAATCGAACGCAATCTTATCTTTTGCAGGTTATAACCACAAGTAAGACACACGAGGACGTGTGATGATGCAGGATGGCCGTGACGGCGCTATGACATTATTAGGTTCAATTGTAATTTAAATTGTTATTTTCATTGGAAATAGTCCACGTGGTATTGCGAGTGACGTCAGCGCCGCACGAGCTATCGTACAATGCGAAGTAATAGTGGTGGGGCGCGCCTTTGTTGCAGCGGTGCGCGCTCGACAGAGCTCAGTCTGGTTCGAGGCATCGCTGAGTGCGGACGTGTCTATGGTTGTATTAGGAATGCTTGTGGAAGCTATGTCCGACAGTTGTGTGATAATAGTTAGAGAGAAGTGAAGGTGAGTGCCTAGGTAAACCTACTCACTGGGTCACAAGTCCCAGGCACTACTCTGGTTCTCCTCTTTGTGATGTGTGTTGATAAATTGACTCGGCATTCGTATGTGAGATCGTGATTCGATCTAAATCCTGACGACATCCACGACATATTTATTTAAGTTTATTTATAAAAATATCTAGATTATTAAGTATATTTGTCCGTTATCTAGTATCCATAACACAAGTTCTTAAAGATACTTAATTTGGGCTAGATAATTGGTGTGAGTGTAGAAATATTAAATAATTAATATTAATTAATAATTAATAGTATATAACTACTAGCCTTTGACGATATCAATGGCGCAAATTCCAATTCTTTATTGCATGAGACATGAGATTACAAGTACATTTGACGCCCTGTCGTAAGGGCTCATCTTTCGATAAAGATAACTTGACGTAATTCGATTTTCGAACTCTTATTAAGTCACGAACGAATCGTTTAGTCGCATAATGCCTATTTCGCATAATGCCTAATTCGCAAAATGCCTAGTTCGCGAAATGCCTACCAAGTCTCGAAAGGACTACTTAGCTAAAGGACTACTTCGCGTAATGCCTAATTCGCTAAAGGACCAATACGCAAAATGGCTACTTAGCCAAGGTACTAATAATTGTATAATGTGTTATTCCATAAGTTGATTATATTTTTGTAACTTAAAATAACGATATCATAATTTCCTTAGGTAAGTACATAGTTGTATTATGTAAATCGATTTTTTTTAAACAAAAAAAAAAACAGGTTGTTTTGGATTTGGTTCAAGGATAAAAAATATCAATGAATATTACCAATGAATATAAGGCCCTGACCGCACAGCGATATTTCACCGCGCGTTTTTTTCTCGCAAAATACTGTGACACATAGGATCTTAAAGGACTATCTGCACATGCGATAAAAAAATCGCGCGAAAAAGTCTGTGGTTTGATGCAAATTGAACGCGATATTATTTCCGCGCGAATATTTTATCGCTGTGCGGACAGGGCCTAAATGTAGTTATTTTATTTTAAGTCATTTGGTAAATATTGGCCATTCTGCGAATTGGTCCTTTAGCTAATTAGGCATTATGCGAAGTAGTCATTTTGCGAAGTACCTAGTCCTTTCGAGACTTGGTAGGCATTTTGCGACTTAGGCGTTATGCGACTAAACGATATTTATCTTTGATTCAGGGCAATTTTTACAGTTGAGTTGCATATCAACTTGATCTCGTTTGTGTTTTGACTTCAGTCTTAACTCGTTTACCAACTAGGGCTACAAACTGATAAAATATTATTTAACGTTGACAGTAAACAAGCAGTCATCTACATCCGACGTATTCGTTCCACTGGCAACTACTCGGTGAAGTTTGAATGCGATGTGACTACGTTTGAAGATGGCGTGAATATTGCGCAGGCCCTTGTATTCCATGAGCGTGCCAAAATGCCAAATCCAAAGCTCCAGGTAATTATTTTATTTCATTACTAATGGTAGGTCGCGGCTTCGATTAATCTTCCTCGATAAGTAGGCTATCCAACACAAAAAAAAAATCAATTTGATTCGGTAGTTTCTGAGATTCCGTTCAACCAAACAAATTCCTTAGCTATATAATATTAGTATGAATACTAGTTTGCTATGCTTAAGACCATAGTCCATGTGTGTATAATATTTAATCAAATGGTTGTTGATGAAATTGTAATTTCTTTTCAGTACCCACAAATATTAGGTATTGCAGAAAAACCAAGACTTTTCATGAACCACAATGATTTCAAACCAAAATCGATTGAAGAAGTCAACATTACACATATTGTTAGCCCAGATAAATTTTTCGTCCGAAAGGTTTGTGGAATGCTATTTATAAAATGATCGATACATTGCATACTTATTTATTTTCTTGCAATTATTGTTTACTATGTAATATTTCTACTTTTCATTTTAGCGGCATTTGCAACAAATATACGAAAATTTATGTGAAGATCTTGATCAGGAATATAGTCTAAGTGACAACAGTGGAACTGTATATCTCCCCGAGATTGGTGAGTTTATATGAAAATAATTTGTACGTTTTTCAATTCGCTACATACATAGTATTCATACATTTCATAAATAACTATAGCTAAGATGATATAGCTCTTAGATCGAGATATTTTCATATGAGGCCAACAACGAAATTGCGTTTCGAAATAGATACTCTTTTTAACCGACTTCAAAAAGGAGGAGGTTCTCAATTCGGTTAGTTTTTTTTATTCATGGGTACAGCGTGTTATGGTGCGGATGGAACTCGTATTTTGAGTTGCGTTCACACTGGTCACAGATGTCAGCCGATGATAATACGTTTGGTGTATGTACAATTTTGTCATAGGGTTATTGCGAAATCCGGGTTGTTAGAAAAAAAGTAGATTGTTTCCTTTCTTTATAGAAGTACAAAAAAATACTAGAAAAATGCACTGAAAAAAATCGACTTGCCTCAGGCGGGACGATTTTTTCAAGTCACAAGTCGATTTTTTTCGGTGCATTTTTCTAGTATTATATTTACGCGTTTGTAAACGCAAAAATAAAATTATTCCATAGTACAAAAAAATGTTCAAAAAACCTATAATTAATTGTAAAAATGTTTTCTTTCTTTATAGAAGTACAAAACAAATATTCAAATAAACCTATAATTAATTGTAAAAAAGTCAAATTGTTATCAAATCACCTTGCGGCATATCCAGTGCCACAAAGATAGACATTTTGAAATTTTGGTTCACCACTATCGGGTCAGATAAGTTTGTGGCACTGTACATAGCTTATTTTGAACGCAGGCATGGTGTGCGCGGTGAACTTAGAGAAGTGCGGTGTGGAGGGCACGCAGGGCTGGGCGCGTGGGATAGTAGTGGAACTGCCGGGGCGAGGGAGGGCTCGTCTGCTGCTGCCAGACACTGGCGCGCTGCTACTGGCGCACTGGGCGGCGCTGCGACACATACGGCCGCGCTTCACCACGCTGCGAGCACTGGTCAGTACTGAGTGCGGGACAGGGGGAGCTGCCGGGCCGACACTGGCGCGCTGCTACTGGCGCACTGGGCGCGCTGCGACACATACGGATGCGCTTCACGACGCTGCGAGCACTGGTCAGTACTGAGTGCGGGACAGGGGGAGCTGCCGGGCCGACACTGGCGCGCTGCTACTGGCGCACTGGGCGCGCTGCGACACATACGGATGCGCTTCACGACGCTGCGAGCACTGGTCAGTACTGAGTGCGGGACAGGGGGAGCTGCCGGGCCGACACTGGCGCGCTGCTACTGGCGCACTGGGCGCGCTGCGACACATACGGATGCGCTTCACGACGCTGCGAGCACTGGTCAGTACTGAGTGCGGGACAGGGGGAGCTGCCGGGCCGACACTGGCGCGCTGCTACTGGCGCACTGGGCGCGCTGCGACACATACGGATGCGCTTCACGACGCTGCGAGCACTGGTCATTTTTTAAAATTAAAAGTTAGATTTGAACCCACGCCTTCTATCAATCCTAAATCTCTCGAAGTGTATGAGACTTGTTTGTGTTTGTCACTTCTACTGATAGTTAAGGAAAGCATTTAAGTTGTTGTATTTTGGCGAGGGTGAGAGCTAGAACTTAACTTGAGGTTACTTATTTTTTAGTCCATAGAACACGCTCTTAAAGTTTGATTACTTCTTTCCGTTACACAGTGTATATTGTGATTTTAGGCCACTGAATGCTACCTAGCTGGAGTGACGCCCTTGAAAAAGAAATGGAGTCCTGCGTCGGTAGCTCTGCTTCAAAAATTCGAAGATAGGCTCTTGGAACTTCACGTGGAAGACTGCCGTAATCGCAGCACTCTCGGTGTCTCGCTATATGATCGCGCGGACCCTGACGACGAGATTTGCATCAATAATGAGATGATCAAACACAAATTCGCAGTTACTTTTGGGTAAGCAAATTTTTCAAAACTTAAATTTCAAGCTTACAATATTGATTAAAAATCATATTTAAGTTAGGTAAATACAGTGTATAAAAAGACCTAAGACAAGCCAAAGTTACGCATTCTATACATCAAAACAAGAAACATATAAAAAAATTATTACCGGGTAACAGATTTTTATTTTTTGGTATTAAAAAACTAAAAGATATCGCGCAATGTATACAGCGCACAAGTCGCGCGGCGCTTAGCAACTTGGAGACGTGCACAACGTTCGGTCCGCGGAGTTTAATGACCCCAATATCGAGTGGTTACATTGAGAGCTGACGTTTTAAAGCCATTTTTCGGTATGAAATACTTAAAATTGTGATAATGTTTCTTTGGACAAACATTAAAAACAAGGTTTTCAATTTGTTTTAATAAAAACCTTAAATTTTTTTTCTTACTAGAATTTTTTTTTTAATTTTGACCTTCTATAAGACCTAATAGTCCTAGGGACAGTTTAGAAGATGAAAATGGTTCTAAAGATGAGCGAAATAAGTAGTTCTCGGCTTTGTCATAGGTTTTGTTACACCCGTTATTTGTACTTCCCTGGGGATTGAATTCAGGACCTCTATATTTAATTCCAGTGGCCCTAGCCCATGGAGGCGGGTTACTCTCTAACTGTTTAAAAACAATATTTCTTTCAGACTGTATCGTTTCAATAAAGATAACGTCGAGGAACAATATGTCACCAACAAATCACCTGTAAAGTCAAAACGTGTCAGCGAACCTCCAGCAGAGAAATTTGAAACCAAAAATGAAAATAGACCTTTAAAACCAGAAACAAGTGACGATGATTTAGACGCTAAAGATAAGGGCCCACTCAGATTGGAAGCAAAAGTTCTAAACTACCAATCGCCGTCGCTGTTATATGTATCTCTAATTCACCAACAGAAAATTTTTAACGAACTGTTCGAAAATATTCAGAAGTATTATACTACCAAAAAATCTCCAAGCAAAACTACTTGGAGTGTAGGCGACAAGTGCTGCACTTTTTGTAGCCTCTCTCAAACCTGGCGGCGTGCGGTCATCATTGAAATAGAAAAGGAAGAAGCTAAAGTATTCTACTCTGATTTCGCTTGCATTGAAACAGTGCCTATCGCGAACTTGAGAGAATTGCCTTCAGAATTCTCGTCAGTCGGTGATGCGGCTATCAAATGCCATTTGTGTGGTGTCATTCCGGCTGTTGGGGATGAATGGCCGTCTGTTACTAAAGAGTACTTGAAGGAATTACTAGAAGTATATAAAAGGACTTTTATCACTAAACTTGGGAACTTTAAAAATAAGAGCATGCCAATAGAAATTTGGGTGTACCATACCGTTCAAGGCGGCGCCTTAGAACCAAATAAGTCGGAATGGCGGTGTCTGAATAACAAAATAATAGAACAAGGTTTAGGCATTCCAGATAAAAATAATATGGAGGTTAGTAATTCAGTAGAATTTAAATTATACATAAGTGAATATAATTGTGTCAAATCTAATATTTTGGACTTTTCCCATCTTCCACCGACAGGGTCCTCCAAACGGGGGAGAAGATCGTAATTTACGTGTCATCTTCCCCTGAAATATTTTAAACATTAATTTAGTTTCGGTATTGTTGCACTTACGGGTGGTATAATAAAGTGAACTTTAGTTTTTTTACAGAAATGACGCTTGATTTCCAAAATTTTTGATATTTTTTTATGAAGGTTGATATCATCAATAATTTATAATTATTAGTAATAAACACTTACACTAATAACAAAGTTTAAAAATAATTAAATATTTACATATTCTTATTTTACATAGTATTTTGTGATTTTGCATGCTGTGTTACAGATGATTTCTTATACTTATTTTGTTGCTAAGTGGCGCGTCCGATACACGCATTCAAGGACTGCGTGTATCAGACGCGCCACTTCACGTCAAAAACGGGGATTCCCCGCGTCGTCGGGTTTTCGTATCTGAACTATCACATAATCATTATTTTCTTCGTTTCTTTTTTCTTCATTCATTTGTTTTGTGTGTGGCCGAAACAAAGAAATTGAAGTTGTTTTTTTTTAAATTCTTAGCGTTACTTGAGTTATGTACAAAAATATAAAATATATTGTTTCCTCAACATTCCGTAATGCCATGAAATAGGGCTATTATCTGTTTTTATAATTATCAAAGGGCATATTTGTCTTGATAATTTCAAACCGTGCCTGTCGGAGGAAGATGGGGAATGCCCAATATTTTTAACATGTGTGAATTCGCGTAATCAAACCGGTTTTATGGCATGATATCGTGCCGTCCGAATAATAAGCGGTTAATGATTGCAGGCTGCTACCTTAGAACCAGTTTCCGATGACGCTGATATAACATTGTCATTTTTGAACATAAAAGGATCGGTCCGAGAATGGCTTCAATTGGAACCACTGCCTACAAAACCATTAAACACAGACCCAACGGGCGACGATAGTGCCCCAGATGATAATTCAGACGTACAAGTCAATCAAGTAGACTTTATATCAGATTGGCTGCCACCAGAACCATTGCCTAACAAAGAATTTATGGGTATGCCTACGTAAGTATTCCTCCTTTAATTGCAATGTCAGGCCTGTAATGGGTATTTGTAATGCGGCGTTAATTAATCTGAATTTAGGAACAAAAAAAAAATTACAAGCCGGTAGCCAAAATAATAGGTTGGCAGCTACAGTGGAGGATAATTTTAAGTAAAAACTAGTAGCTTAATAATCAGTTTTAAGCTTTGTTTTAATTTAAATGTGCATTAATTCCCAAAAAGAGTGCAATCCTATAAATATAAAAGTAAATCCTATATCCGGGTCATAAAAAAAATAACAACCAACCAATCACAAACAAATGGTAATCAATTACTTTACTCTTATGGAAACCTATAATAGTTGCCAATAATACAATGTTTGTTATCCCACTGCTAATATTATAGTCGCCATGTCATTATTTATAATACCTCGTCTATGATTTTATTGGCCCTGTTGAATATTTGTTACCATAAAGTAGCTGCTATTATTTAAATTCTTGCATTTTCAAGGTCATCTTTTTTACTTATTGTTAAAATATTTAATCGCTGCTAAGTTATTTTTTAGTAACAATATAGTTAGTCGCCCTTTAAGTTGTTAGTCGCCTCGAAAATAGCTAGCCTTTGTAATGTAAATATCGTGCACAAAACTCACAAGTTACAAAAATATATTTTTTGCAGGTATATCGATAACGACGGCATAATATATTTACATGATGTAACACAGCAAGACACACTTGATATGATTCGCAGAGCGTTGCAACATCGTTTCAAAAATCTAGATCCAAAGGCCAAATACAATAAATGGACGGTAGGAGAACCGTGTGTTGCATTGTTCTTCTTAGACAATCAATTCTACAGGGGCAAAGTAGTCGAAGTGAATCAGGACACTTCATCCTGTCTGATTCATTATATTGATTATGGCAATGAAGAAATGTGTGAATTTGTCAATTTAAGAAAAAGTATTGCCCTTCATCAAATACCTACTCAAGCACACAAATGCATTCTGGATCGCATTAGACCATTAAATGCTTCTTGGGACAGACAAGCATTGGATTACCTTCATAAAACTGTAGTAGAAAAGCAATGCTTTGTTAAAATAACCCAAGAATCGACTGGAGATATCATTCCCATAGAATTAAAGTGTAACAAATTATCTATAAATGATCATCTTGTAGATTTTGAAATCGCAGAATACACGGATGGCAGTCATGCTGTGATCCGTAAGTACGCTCCACCTCCTACCAAAAGTCCTGATACTAAAAGCATTGTCGAAGACTCTGGCCCCGATTACATAGTAGTTGACGATACCGAGATTGAACAGCTATCGACTTCGTTTGACTCGTTCAACATGGAATCGGTAAAAGGTAAAGATTGGAATAAAGTTATGGAAGAAGAGGAACCCCCTACGCTAGGTAAATATGTTACATACAGAAAGTTTTCTGAACGTGAATTCTTAAGTAATATTATATTTATCAATGATATAAATTCACTAGAGCTAACTATAATCCATGATGATGAAACTAACATCTTATATGAAGAAATGTTTAAAAAAATCCAAGAAGAAGCCAATGGTATGCCTCCGTTGAATGGCATTTACGAAAATAAAGCATGTTTAGCTCTATACGAAGAAGACGAACAATGGTACAGAGCCTCCATTTTACAGTACAGTGAATCTAAAAATAAAGTCAAAGTGAAATATGTTGACTTCGGCAACATTGGAATTGTTTCTTTGGCCGATACAAGAGAAATTCCGGAGACATATACTGAACTGCCACCTGCATCTATACACGTAAAATTATATGGTGTAACAGTAAATTCGGATGTTAAAGTTGAGACTATCTCGCAGGAGTATAGCGAGACTTTTATAAATAAAGGCCCATTTTTCACGAAAATCATTGATTACGACAACACCATTCCTCTTGTAGAGTTAAGAGATGATAAAAGTGAGTTGGTGTATGAAAGTCTGATAAAGACTGGGATGTTTGAAAAAAATAATGTTGATTAAGTATTGCTTATCTTCGTTCACTTTCGCGATACTATTTTGCCAGCAGCTCATAAGACAACTGTTGCTATTAATTTTTAGTGTTCATATTTTTTAAAACTGCTCTCAAATATCAAATGATTCTTAACTTGTTTTTTGTCCTCGGAATACGGGTCAGTAACTAGATTATTTTGTTTTTAAATTCTAAGACCAAGTCACTGTTAATTCTAAAATCCATTTAAATCTCATATGATGCAATGGGATTGTTATATAAATTAGTTAAGTGATCATATACTCTTTCAGTTTTATGAAAACTAGACTCGAAATATTTGAACGGGCTTGTTCAAATATTTCTAGTCTATTTGCTAAGCTCTACTTAGATACCTGTTCTGAAGAATATAACTCTTCTTCTTCCAATACTGTCTTATAAAAGATAGTTGGAAATGTGATTCCATTGCAAATTACTTGTTATATCCATTTGCTAGCTAAAGTTGCTAGTTATGTTAGATTAGTGTAAGTTTTATCTTAGGTTTAATGTTCATAAAAGTTTTTAAACGTCTAATGTAGTACAATGTTTTTATCTCACGAATGCGGGTTAGCTTTACCGATTGTGTATATCTGACACGCGCAATGTCCGAGACATTGTGTTGTGAATGCCGGTACTGACACAAACGGACAATCTGCATGTCTATCTACATAACATCATGGATCACCCGCGTTTGAGATAAAAATGTCTGTAACTTTACCATTATCTACCTACTTGATTCAATTTTGTGATAAGCGGTCTACAATGAAGCCAGATTGACATAATTATCTAAGACAACAAATATTGTTGTAAACATTAATGTTTCTTTTACTTTTGTTCTTTATGTAAGTATATTAAAAATAAAACTCGGTTCTCAATCAGTTTTTTGTTTTAATTATAAAATTATATAAATCTTATTAATTCAATACACAAACATGACGTGTATGAGTAAATTACATTTGACCCCTGTGGCACAAATATAATATTATAATTATGTAAGCAATTATGAATCATAACGACTGTTGTGTTCAGAATATAATCGTTAGGTATAAGATATAACTTCTTATTTCTTTCTTGGGCAAATGGCTACCAATCGTAAGGGGGCTCCAGTTCCCTGTGCTATTTTCATTGGTAATACCAGACCTGTACATCCATTTTCTGTAATCAAAAACATACACCTTAGTCCAGAATAATAATAGTGTGCAATTAGTCTCATTAAACAGTGGCGGCCGTAAGTGCTCGCGGCCACTTGGGTCTTGGTGCTGAACGAGGTAAGAGTCTCATTCGTCGTTCTCAAACTGCTGCGTAGTTAGAAGACATAGATGACTTTATTAATGGAAAATGTAATACTCGAAAGCCTCGAAGGCATACACATGTAAAATAATAAATCTATGGTTACACATAGTCATTCCTAGCAGTAGTGGCCAAGTACCTAACCCTCAAAATAGTGGCAGGTTGCCGGTCCTGTCGCCTACACAGAAGGGGCATCAAACCTAAACCATCAGTAAACCAACAAAAGCCGACAACACAACCAGCCGGCCTATTCGCTATATTTTTGTGACAGATGAAAGCATAGATCTAAAGAAGTTTATATTTTATATATAGTATTTACCAGGATTCTTTGTCTAAGGTATTTACCCATTTTACTGTCTTAATCTATCTTCGTGATAGATGTATAATTACTGACGTTTATTTACCTATTAGTCTAAGATCCGAACCTAAATCGACCTTCACCGAGCTGATAATAGAATGAAACATATTTTATTATTAATTTAGTATATTAGAAAATATATTAAAAATGGGTTGTCTAAAAAAATCCTGGACAGACTATTTTTAATTATTTTTTGAAAAATGATTTTTAATAAAATATTGCAAGATCAAGATAATAAGAAAATTTTGTCGCGCGCTTATGATGATATAATTTTTTTTCTATTATCCAATCGAGTGAAAGTAACTGATATCGACATAGTGTTCATTCATACCTGACAACCCAGTAGTTCGCGCAGGTAAATAATAGACAGTCCAATGCCTGCACATTCTATACGGTTTCTACTATCAGTCAGGACAAAATTTTCTTATTATCTTGATGTTGCAATATTTTATTCATTTTTTTTTTAAATCATTTTTCAAAAAATAATTAAAAATAGTCTGTCCAGGATTTTTTTAGACAACCCATTTTTAATATATTTTCTAATATACTAAATTAATAATAAAATATGTTTCATTCTATTATCAGCTCGGTGAAGGTCGATATAGGTTCGGATCTTCTACTATATGGATGAAACCCAAACGAAACCGAGTGTGAACCCCCGAGTGAATTTACTGCACAGTAAATTGCTGTTTTTACACGACAAGTGTCTTACTACTCGACAGTGTTATAGCCATAGTAATTACTGACGTTTAAAGCGAATAGGCCTCATGCTCAGACGTTACGTTCTAATTTACTCAGCAGTCCGGGTACACTATTAGAATATAGGCCCCTAACTCTGTTCTGTGGGCCCTAAGGAAGTCTGTAGGTATAAATTATCACCACACATTAATTAGGCTACTTTTAAAAAATTAACTGTAGATACTACCTGGTATAGCACTGTGCAAATTTACATTTTCTAAAATGTATACTCCAGATCTGGCACATAGCTTGTGTGCCGGGAACACTTTGCTTGAACCCGGGTCAATGGAAGGCACATCTACTCCAATGCCAACTATATTTTTGTAAGACGACGTTATCCATTCTACCACTTCTTCACTAATACCTGAAATACACATTACAGTTTATGTGAATAAAGTTTATATAAATAAATACATAAAATGATTGATTAGCTTTTGCCCATGTCTTCGTTCGCGTGGAAAAAAACTAGGTTACATATATTTTTATAAAAATCGGGAGTGGTCTCCCCTTGACTTTCTCGTATACCGGAAACAACTCAAAAGGCGATAGAAACCTTATATTTTAATGGCATAATGCATGTTAAATTTTGGTCACCCATCTGAGTACCGACCGCGCACTTGGTTGCTTAACTTTTCGTGATTGACGACTCAAAACTTGATAGAAACCTTATATTTTGCAGGCATGTTAAATTTGGTTGCAATAAGTTAAAGCATACCCACTCGAGTTATCGTGCTAACGCACAGACACAGTCATAATTCCAAAAACGGCTTTTTTGGACTCAGGGACGTCCAATACGTGTAAATCCATCAAAATCTCGAGGTCGAATTTTTTGACGATTAGGTACAAGACTTCGATACTACCCTATACGAGAAAGTAAAAAGGTCAATCAAATAACTCCATGCCCCCTGATGGTAAGCAGAAGTGGAAGGCTAAATGCGAAGATAGCTTGCGCAAGAGACCGGATTTAAAGGTCTCGAGGCCTCGGGGCAACAAAGGAGTGCAGGCCCCTTAGCCCCAAATTATTTTCCAAATAAAATGAACAATTTTTTCCAATCGAGTTTTCGGTTAAAAAATAGGCATACTTCTTTACGACCTTTAATCAACGAACAAAATAGATATTATTATTATTATTATTCATGTAATCATGTTTGTACAACGTACCGTAGGAAAAGATAAAACGCGAAATAAAATATGAAAGGAAAAGTTGTTTACTGGTGTTTACTAGTCTGAATTTGAAAATATTTTTCCGAAGTCTCTATTGTGGCCCTCTTTTGTGGAGGCCCTGGGGCTGTAGCCCCGCTTGCCCTCCCCTATAAATCTGGCCCTGGCAAGAGACATACCTACCTGCCACCGCTCTAGCTACCCTCGCCTTGCCGACTAGCAAGGTGCTTTTTCACGCCTCTTTTGAACGACTCAGGATTGTAGGAATGAGGGAACACGTATGTAGGCAGTGAATTCCAATTGACAAATTTCTTAGTTCGCGTTGGAATGGTAGCCACAGTTTGTCGGTGACAACGTAAACCAACACGCGTAGTCCTTATAAGAAAGGGAAAAAGGGTGGAAATATGGAAAAAGCTTATCAATAAAATGAAGTGCACAAAAGGCTTCATAATTGTTATTAGGTCTTTCAGAAAGAAACTATTTGCTATGTGGCTCAGGCTGTCTGGACAAATCTTCAAAATAGCTTACATTTAAGTAGGTCAATAGGGCATTTTAAGTGACGGCTAACCACCCTTACTTCAGAATAGGTGACGCTACAGAATCTTAGATAATCGATCGAAACCGTGTCCAGCCAGCTTGAAAAACCACTTTTCGCTGGTCTCTCAATCTCGGTAACGGAAGTGATTTTGAAGACTTTTTGCATATCAACGGGCGTCACATAAATTTGTGACGGGCATCGAGCTAAAAGTTTTGTGATACGTACAGCGGTTTATTAGAAAAATGCAAAAATCTGTGTCCAGCCAGCTTGAATTTACGTATAAAACTTCTGGCTGGCACTTCTGAATCTCGATAACGGGAGCGTTTTCGAATATGGTTCCTCTACTAACTAAATGTGACGCAAGTTGTGACGGTAATAACGTTTGATTTATGGCGTCACGTGTAATGGTTTACGAGAAATCAATTAAAAACTGGTGTCCAGCCAGCTTGAAGTTCAAGCTGGCTGGACACACATAATCTCCGCTGCCTGATGATCTACGGCCTTCGTAATATGTTAAAGTTTTTGTGACGGGGACGATAATGATAATCTGAATTTATGACGGAGAAAGTTTACGTAGTTTCAAAGATATTGAACATTTAATTTTTTCCATACAAACACTGCAGTAGGGTTACCAATATTGTAGGTTTTATGTGGAACCAAGTATATTATTTTAAGGTGTTTTCTTTAATGAACGAAAATCCGTGTATTGGTGATACTATAACCTACAACTACCTAACCACTAACTTTTTCCCTCCATACCCACTAAACATCCTCCCCGGCCTGACCTCCAGTGCGCTATTACGGGACGGCTCGGGATCTGCGCACGTGAGCGCAACTACACACCTACACTACACCTACAGTAAATGCAGGTACAGTAAATCAGGCACTCCTTGTGCCTGATTTACTGTACCTGCATTTACTGTAGGTATTTTAATCGATAGAAGGCAAAAGCGTAGACGTGTTGAAAGGGGGGTCATTGTTTGTGTTATTGATTATTTACGTACAGATAACTACTCTTTTTAGTGGGTAAGTAAGTATTGGTGTTTTTCATGGTAAGTACAGTCGAGAAATACCAGCGATTTTCGCCTTCACACTGGTATTGGTACAATACCAGTGTGAAAGCGAAAATCGCTTACATCTGGTATACCGGAAGATTCCACGACCGTACATACGTAGATATTGTGTCAGGATAACTAATTTTGGAAGGTATATAAATCAAAAAATAATGTTTGATGTAAATAAAATCACATTTATTTATTTGTATTACTTAGATACTTATACAGCGTTATACAATATTCATTGAATGTTATGAAGTTGCAGGGTAAGCGTTGAAATCGCGTTGAATTCACGCTGTCTCATCACCCGCATGCTTAGAGCATTTATCCTACCCGCATGTTATATCGATTATGGGGCGCCCTACGACTACTTACTCTTGAGTTTTCTCAAAAAAAGGATGATTAATATTTTCTCTTTGTGATTGGAAAAAAGAAAACAAATTAACGACGGTAAACATTTATTTTAATTATGTAGGTGCATAACTTATTTATTCCATAATGCACAAAAAATAGTAGATGTAGGTAAAAATCTTCATCCTAGCGAATATACCAGTTGCATTTCTTTAGCTTTCACTTGGAAGCCTGGCCCCTAATCGGAGAGTAAGTAGATATACAAATGGTAGACTTAATTAGGAAAGGAAATTATTCTGACAATCTGACTATTTCACTCTTAAAAACCAATGATGGGCAAAAAGTAACACAAAATAATAAGTGGGGGCTCTTTTTAGGCAGCGCTGGTAGTCAATTATTATTTTGAATTAACACATTTACGCTTTTTACTGCGGGAAAACCTTCTATTCTCACGGAAAAATCAAATACAATGCAGGTGTGGCCACTACCGGCCGATAAGTCGATTAAAAACAAATCCTTAATTTCTGTAAAATTATGGTCACCTTACATTATTAATAGATGTTTGTATGGAAAAAAATAAATGATCAATATCTTTGAAACTACGTAAACTTTCTCCGTCACAAATTCAGATTATCATTATCGTCCCCGTCACAAAAACTTTAACATATTACGAAGGCCGTAGACCATCAGGCAGCGGAGATATGTGTGTCCAGCCAGCTTGAACTTCAAGCTGGCTGGACACCAGTTTTTAATTGATTTCTCGTAAACCATTACACGTGACGCCATAAATCAAACGTTATTACCGTCACAACTTGCGTCACATTTAGTTAGTAGAGGAACCATATTCGAAAACGCTCCCGCTATCGAGATTCAGAAGTGCCAGCCAGAAGTTTTATACGTAAATTCAAGCTGGCTGGACACAGATTTTTGCATTTTTCTAATAAACCGCTGTACGTATCACAAAACTTTTAGCTCGATGCCCGTCAAAAATTTATGTGACGCCCGTTGATATGCAAAAAGTCTTCAAAATCACTTCCGTTACCGAGATTGAGAGACCAGCGAAAAGTGGTTTTTCAAGCTGGCTGGACACGGTTTCGATCGATTATCTAAGATTCTGTAACGTCACCTATTCTGAAGTAAGGGTGGTTGGCCGTCACATAAAATGCCCTATTGACCTACTTAAATGTAAGCTATTTTGAAGATTTGTCCAGACAGCCTTAGCCACATTATTTGCTGCCGCTTTCATTATGCGGTAGGTAAGGTAGGTGGGTCCACATTCGGAAGCCTCCTAGTAGCAGTCCCTGGCAACGTGGTGGGGAAACTTGGCGAGTGTGTGACTTTTGATGTCAATTAAGTGTGTCCCCTTGGCATTCGAAGTCACATGCCACCGTCGTGTTGTTTTTGTTTTCCCAAAACGGCTAGTTCCGGACGGCCTTTTCAGGGCCACGTACGCGCCCGAAGTCCCCCGGGTGTGGTCCAATGGCTGCTGCCGGTGTCCTCGTCAGGAGGACGCGCCAGGTCGAGCGTCGGTGGAGGAGTCGTGGCTGCTGGCCACCAATTGGTGCAAGGAGTGCCTAGACGGGCAGCGTTGGGACGGTGTCGGTGTAGTTGCGCTCACGTGTGCAGATCCCGAGCCGAGTAATAGCGCATTGAAGGTCAGGCCGGGGAGGATGTTTAGTGGGTATGGAAGGAACGCCTTTACCTCGAGTCCCACATATCCCCTGCGGTTGGCACCACCCCGCAGGGACAATAATAAAATGCATTTTGAATTTTGACGTCCGCGTCAACAAAAAAAAAAAATTAGGATGTATAGGTATTATTCTAAGTCAGACTTTACTCACCTGGAAAATTCAACTGATTATTGTTTTCTTTCAGGCCCAAGTACTTAATCCGGTCGGTAAAATACTTACTCCATCCGAATTTAAAGATAATGACCATTGGTTTTCCCATGTTATTGTTTATCAAATGGTCCAAATGATGTTTGTGCAATATGAAATTGGGATCGTCGTTGGCCATCGAACTCACGTCTGCTATTATTACTGAAAAATTATAATATCCATCTATTAGTAGGTACCACCTACACCTACATAGGTAGGTAAAACATGGTATTTCTTTTCAATATCAATTGTAGTTAAGTCGTACCTTATGGTGCTCCACACTGCTGTTAAAAAATGTTTACAAACATTTTCTAACATTGATAGAGGTACCTATATTTACTCACAAACACTTGTTAGTCAGTGTTAGAAAATGTTAGAAAACATTTTTTTAAAGGCAATGTGGGAGCACCATTAGGTATGAATAAAAATTGGTCTGACGAAAAAAACATGGAAAAAAACATAGATTTTCTGACAGGCGGTTTCCGCAATCGAATTGTTTTTTTACGAAACATAGGTAGGTACCTAGGTACCTATTTTTTACTTGAACAGGGCTTCCCAAACTTATTTTTATTGGGACGCCCATAGGAATTTGCCTTTTTGACTGTTCTATTTAAAAATAATTTAATTAATGCTTTTCAGCTTTTTTGGAATAGCGCCGGCCGGTCCTACCCACTAAAAACTACTGGTACCCTCCTAGACCCTTCTGGGGGCGTTTTGGGATCGAGTGTCATACATCCCTACCTACTTATTGGGTTTAGATCTTCATTATTATTATTTCTGTGGTTATAACCTCCAATTTAAGTTTATGGGAGTACTACAGAGTTAAAAAGCATCTTACTTGGTACAATCAGTTTTTCCAAAGGCAAATCGCCTACATGTTGACCCTCCTTTAAAAAGTGATAAGGAGCATCTATATGCGTGCCTCCATGTTCTCCTGCCGCGAAATCGTTCGCTGCATACCTAAAATTGAGCATAAAAGTAGAGAAGGTAATAAAGGTCGTAGATATATCGGCTCGGAAAAGAAACGCGTCTTTTTGTTTGAACGCTACGGAACAGCAGCTACGAAACGACTACGGACCGTAGCGCATCGCCTATTTTTCATAGTAAAAGAGGCGATACAGTTTCGAGATGATAAGTGTGCTACAATCTTAATAATACACAGACGATGTGACGGGGAGTATTGGGGGACTTTGTTCGCGAAGTTTCTAATTTCATATTCTCATCTACAGCGATTACCTATCTAATAGTGCCTGGTGATATCGTTACAGGATGCATGAGGCATCTGTGCATGAGGAATGCACATCCTGTAACCTGTGGAGTTCGATTCCAGGGCTTTGGCAACTATGATCAATCCACCTAATAAGAAGTATGCGTCTAGCCGAATTTGGTTGACAATTGCTATGATAATTCACCCGGTCACTTTTTGTGTTGTGACCGGTTTAAATATATATTTGCTTAAAACTTTATTGCATAAAATTAAGGTAATGTACTAATGGCGGACTTATGCCATAAGACATTCTCTACCAGTCAACCAGAGAGCTGGGTACAGAAATAAAAGTAGGTGGTGCGTAAATGGAGAACCGCTATGTAAATATAAGCAACGCAGTAAAAGTAACAAAAAACAAAGGAAAACAAATTTTCATCACTTACAAAATATTAAATTAATATTCATAGATAAGTACATACACATAATGTTATTTAAATAGAATAGGTAAACCAAGCGTTGCATATAGGTACGTTACATAAGCCATAAAATAAATGCAATAATAATACACAAATTAACTTCAGACTAGCAAGAAATATGTGGAGGAGAATCCAAAAAGTGATTGCGAACTAGATTCTTAAATGCAAGTTTATTGAGTGCATTCCAGAGTCGTATTGCCTGAGGAGTGAAGGAGGTAAAGACAAAACCAGTACGGTGAAATGAAAAGGCGTTGAGAGAGTAAGTCTGCTGTCTAATCGAAGATTACGATTATGGGAGGCAACCAAATTTTTAAACCTACCTACATTTCGAATATCCAGGAGCATGGATCATTAATGATATAATAAAGTGTATATTCTACCCCCAATTAAAAGTAAACTTATTTGTGAAATTACTAAAAGTAACGGTCGCTTAGCAACCAAACCCTGCTAGAGCGATCAACTGTGAATTGAATCGGCCATAAGTGATTAATAGATAGGTAATATAAATATTAACAAACCATCCATTTTCGTTTTGATCTTCAATCTTCCTTGTAAACACGAAATTTTGCGAATTCGGCCAATATACAGTTTGATTGTCAAACGGGTGAGTTAAGTCAATAAACTCATAGTCGCCACTAAATAGCACATCATTTAAATTATTATTGTTAGCGCATACTGTTGCGATAAAGGTAATAAACAACACTCCCGTCTTGAAATACATCTTGTTTATTACTGCGTTATCTCACTTCCCGACAATGTTCACGATGACAGTCACTTAGCCAATTACCTAATCGGAAATTTGAACAAATAAAAGTGGCAATTGTAGATTCACCTCTTAAGTGCCTAGAGTAGGTACTACTTACAGAATACAGATGTTAATGCGGGTTGCAGACCGAAAGCCAGCTTAGCTAAGCTAAACTAAGATTAACTGAAAATATGTCCCGTGCACACCAAGAACTAAACGAAAGTTTAGTTGGATTTATAGGATGGAAGTTCATAGGATGTGCGAAGGGGGTGCGGGGTAGGCGGGAGGGGCTTAGCTTTTTTTTTTGGTATAAAAATGGTAATTAGATGCCACCAAGAAGGTTGTAGGTTGTAGGTAAAAATATAAGCTCCTTGGATGCCTCTTGTTAAGTCGATGCTTTCGGACTACATCGACATTAATAGGGTTTATTATACGTTCATTTTATGTTTTATTAGGTAAGTAATTTCAATATTTCTTTATTTGTGTATGTGTTATAAGTATTTAACCATGTACCTATATTTATTGTGTTTATGTGTAGGTTAATGTATATAAATGTAGGTATAATGGAAAAATAAAATGTGTTAATGTATATTTATACTAGAAAAATGCACTGAAAAAAATCGACTTGCCTCAGGCGGGACCATATTCCATAATGTAGGTATATTTAATTAATTTTGTGTAAAGTTAATTGATTTAGAATTTACGTGTTATTGAAATTCTTTATATTGTTTACATTACAGTTTATATGAACTTTGAAGTGTTCTATTATTTCATTTTTATCTATTAAGTATTTCATTGTAATGAAATTGGGGATTAATTTGATATAGGTTGCTTATTGTGTAGAAATTCAATATGGTAGTTTGAAATTTTGGGCAATGGTGTATTAGGTGATACTCTCATCATCACAAGGACAATTAGGATCTGAGGTTATTTTAAAGCGGTGGAGATATTGTTTGTTATAGCCGTGTCCGGAAAGAAACTGTGTAATTTCGAATGTAGGGGGAATGTTAGAAAAGTTTTTACTTTCTCATAGTCAGGAAACATGATTTTAGTGTATTTGCAGTTTTCTTCTTTGTTGTATAATTGTTCTTTTGCTTTATCTAGTTCTTTTTTATTTATTTCCTTTACGTATGATAGGGGAAAAATTATCGTATGCTACTTCTATTGAAGTGTTAGCTGCACTCTTTGCTTCCTGGTCAGCCAGTTCGTTTCCAGATATTAGGTTATGTGTTTTGCCCAAATGAATTTAATTATATTATTGTTATATTCTGTTTCAGATATGTATCGAAATGTTTTTACGGAATGTGGGTTGAAAGAGTGTGGATTTTATAGATCTTGCAATGTGGACAAGGACTCCGTAATAATAAAGGCATTTACTTTTTTACTTAATATAATTTCACAAGCCGTGTTTATCGCTAATTGTTCTGCCTGATATATTGAACAGGAACCATGTAGATGTAGTTTAATCTTTTTCTTGGAAATGGTATTATCGGGACCTTGTAATAATGATTGCAGAACCTACCTTGTCGTTTGTTTTGCTCCCATCCGTGTTCTTGCATTTGATGAGCTGCTCCTCTATGTGTTTGGTAAAAGTAAGTTTATCGTCAATATGTAGGTATTCCTAAATATTTAATTGATTTAGTTAAACTAATATTATTATTGTTCAGTTGGATGTTTATATTTTTTGATTTATTAGTACCTAAATGAAATAATCTGAGTTAGTTTGCATAGTTTGCAGAATGCACATAAGTAAGAAAAACTGCGTCAGCTATGCGAGCTAAACTAACTTAGCTTACCTGTTGGTCTGCAAGTTAGTTTATTTTAATTATCAAACTTTATTGATAATTATCCTTTCGAACCCTGTGGCTGAGTGATGTTAGGGTTATAGGTAGGTTAGGGTTATTTTTTTATGACCAGGCGGAGTGCAATGTTTTTGGGAAAGAGTGTTTGTACAAAAAACTACATGGCTGAGTAATGATGGGTAGGTTAGGTTTTTTTACAGTTATCATCACATTTACCAAATCACGAGGCAATTATTAATTATTACATAGTTATCACATTTACCGTAACACATACATCCATACAAACTCTCCCGTTTTTATTATTAGTAGGATTATTCTTACTACCTAACATTAATTTATTATTCATAGATTATGTAGGTAGGTACAATTTTGTTAATAAACTGTACCTAGGTATAATACCTAGGTACTTACTTATTGAATGTTATTTTCAAATATGTATCCAATTGCTTATGCTTGTATGCGGACAATAAAATACAAAAAAACAGGTCTAATAGGTAGGTACTTACTAAGTTTGTTTATTGACAAAAGACACAAATTGGTAGGTATAATTAATTATAGACCCGCGTGTCTAGTCGTTACCGAATAGTAAAAACAATGAAATTATAAATCTATCATAATTCACAGACGATGCCACAATATTTGGTGTCGTTCCATGCGGTTCTTCGGGCAGATAGCGAGAAAACGCAGTGGAGTTCTACCAACGGCAGCTGAATGTTCTATCGCCCCAACGAAAGCGGTACACGAGTACTCTGTAACAATATTATAGCTTTAAGCTTGGAATAAGGACTAATTGCTGTTACAGCTTGCGCCAAACTTCCAGATCGCCCTGAAGTTGTTTCCACTTCGTTCGCACAGCCGTACCACCTACCAATAAGGTTCAATTTTGTACTGCTCTGATAACCGCCTCGTACTCAGGCGAATTAGAAGTTTGGCGCGAACTCTACATGTTACCTATTTGGTTGGCAGATAAGCATACCGCCTGCCTGCTGGTAAGCAGTCACCGTTTTTTAGTACCGAGTTCGGTGTTCCCCGGCTTGTTCCGAAGTCAGCATCCGGTACCAGATGTTGCCCAGGGTGAACCACAAGGAGGTCTTGGAACATATCACCCCGGGTTATGTGTACCAAACACCTAAATGTTACCACCCCTTTTAGGACTATGAGGGTCATTGTATGGTAGATAGGTACCTAACAGATACAATAACAACATATAGAATGATGGTTTCCTTCTAACTCACCAGGCAAATATTCATTTAAGTTTATATTTTCCACCACATATACTCCGGCACCAACCAAGATGTCATGAGCCTTATGATCCTGCATGCCCGGATCCACAGAAGGCAAGTCCACACCAACACCTACCACATTTTTATAGGTTTTTGTGATCCATTTTGCAACGTCTTCGCTTATACCTTAAATGGTTAATGACATAATTTAATATTAGGTAGTAAAAAAGAATATTAGTGGTGCAAAATATTGCAGTTAAGGCTAAGAAATAGATAGTGATCTACATTATTATGACCTCAATTAGCTACATTCTGTGGTTATGCTTTTTTTGAGAAAGCAATGGCCATTGACAGTATTAATAAGTAGGTAGATAGAGGAAGATACACCCATAAAGTTGTCTGCAAACTGTAGGTACCTATGCGAAAAGACCACAAGGACCATAAAAGAAACGAGTGGAAGAATATTTGGGATGTGCAAAGCAGGGTTTAGAAAAGTAGTAAGTACCTGATCCCTGATCTTACGATACATTACTCAGAAATTTCTGTTAAAAGGCCAAGAGTAAGTAGGTTCCTATATTGCGCTTTCGTGGACCTGGAAAAGACCTGAGACCGAGTGGTTAGAAATGAACTGTGATCGTCGTTGTTAATTCATGGTGAGGACAGCAGTCTGATTTGAGCGTTGAAACCTCTCTATAAGCCATCAGAGTTCTCACATCTTAACACAAGCCTTGGGGCTTGTGTTAAGATAAACTGAACTGTTTAACATTGGAAAAAGTGTGACACAGAGGAATATCTAGCGTCTCCATGTCTGTTCAACTTATTCATGGTCATAAGACTGATTGTGGATTACGAACGATGAATTCCTCGTCAAATGTCCATTATTTGCGTCATCGGTCAATAATTTTGCTGCAGATGGTAGGTAATTAGTATGCATGAAGATAGGAAGTGAACGTAAGCAACACCAGGTGATGTTTTTGATGAAGAAGTGAAAGAGTTTGTATAAGCGAAGGAAAGCTGGGAACATAATATTTTTTGTTTTACTTACCAGGATGATTCAACGATTTGTTAGATACGTTATCTATTCCAAAATATTTACGGGGCTCATATTTGAATTTCGACCAGCCGAATTTGAAGACTACAATGCACGGTTGATTTGTTTTACCGAAATAGTTGTTTATCATAAAATCCAGATGATGTTTGTATAATACAAAATTGCCGTCATGACCTACAACTCCGCTTATATCAGCTATCATTACTGAAAAGACAAAATTAAAGTATAAAACTATTCTTTATTTTTCCTATTAAAGATAATTATGCGCTGGGCTTGGGAAAATAACCCCCATTTTAAAAAAGATAGTAAACAACACTACATTTCTGTAGTTAATAAAGTAAGGCATGAAAGCGCGTAGGGGCCGCCCAATGTCATATAGCATGCTGTAGAATATTTACTATACTTATGTATTGCATATATACATGGTCTTTCGTATGCTTCTTACATCGAATGTGCTCGATGACTCCTTATCATTCAACAAACCGATTGGTTAGAGTCTACATAGACGAGGTACTTTTTTCCGCGGAGGATTAAAGTTCCTGAAGTGTTAGAAAAAAATCCACCATGAGCTTCCAGCAGACTAAACGTGTGAAACAGACACGTACCTATGTGAGAAGTTTTTTTTTGTTGTTGGGAAGTCTGATGAAGCTGTCCCTATGGAAGTAAATATTCCCTAATTATTCTAACTAAGGGATACGTTGTGTTCTATGCAAAGATTGTATAATACCTAATTTACTTGAGGCACCTATATCAATGGCCTCGGTTGTTTGGGGGACTGAATCAGAGAAACAAATTACCTACTTATTATACGTATGTCTTGTCCCGATCGTGTAGTCGGGTAGATCATGATATGCCCGGGCACATTGTAATACGCCGCAATTATAACGTAGGCCAATAGACTCTCCCACAAACGTCTTGACGCCGTCTTGGTGTTGTGGTCAGTATAGCTGCCTACACATCAAGCGGTCCGGGTTCGAGTCCTGGTAGCGGCAAATATTTATGTGATGAACACGAGTATTTGTTGACGAGTCATGGTTGTTTATATATTTATTTAAGGTTATTTATTAAAATATCTATAAATATTATGTATATTAAAAAATGTCCGTTATCTAGTATCCATATCACAAGTTTTTAATGATACTTACTTTGGGCTAGATAATTGGTGTGATCGTGGATTTAAAAAAAAAAAAAAAACAGTCCACCCCGCTTGGTCTAAAAAAATAACCTTGAACCTACTGATCACCCCTGACCACTATTATTACTGTAATGTGGTATACATTACATTTTATGGTCCTACAAAAAAAGAAAGTCTGCAAGTAGGTAATATTTACGCGCGATTGCAGTCCTTAAAATGTTATTTACCTAGATCTTAGATTAAAGCTTTAATTAAGACCTACTTCCACTTTATCAAACGACGATTGCCTAATTGGTAGATACATAATGTAAATTAACCTCTATCTCAAATACTAAAAGATAAATATAATTAAGGATACTTAACTAAATTTATTTAGGTGCCTAAGTATATATTATTTATTCCATGGTCATTTCGTCACACAAAAAGCCATCAGAGATTATCAGTAGTCACCATCATTAGCAATGTGATGCTGGCAGAGTAGAATAGCATCACCCCATATCCTCCAATGGGTGTCGTAGAAGGCAACTAATGGACTATCAAAGGGGTATTGACCACCTTATACTCCGTCCACCAATCCGCATTAAGCAAGCGTGCTGGACTATTGACTACGACTATAAACCTCCTTCAATGACAAAGAGAGGCCTTGTGTCCCAGCAGTGGGTCGAATTAGAAAGGCTGTTATGATGATTATTTATTTACTAAAGTATTTTTGTGAACATTGGATTTTGTTAATAATTTTATTTCGCATGGTTTGAAAATTATACTTATACCAAATTAGAGAACGAAAAACGAGAAAAAAATCCTTGATGATCAATCTCGTCTCAGTATTTGATCATGCATGACAGTATAGCTGTTATTTAGCCTATACTTTGTTATACGTACAAGGCAAAATGAGATTCTTCAGGGAAATTTTATGTGCCTTTGTTAAAGGCATTTCTGGCCCCTTAGGTGTTAAATCTAAACTTGTGCCTATCCAGGTGTTCTCGGAACATCTTGACAGTCTGTAAAAAAAATTTAAGTCTCACAGTCATTGCTCATTCTATCCAGAGGGCCTAGACAAGTGGCCATTCGATTGCGTTGAACGCTTAACAAAAATGATATTATGTATGACACTGACATACTTAATACTGAGAAAAAACCAAGGAAAAAACCATGGCGACTGTCATGTCAAATGTTAGAGTTGACGTTGGTACTCGTAGAAACGATTTGTATCGTTTGCCACTTGTCGAGGCCCTCTGCAGTGCGAGCACGAAATTAGTGATTGGTAAACAAAAGACTGTTAAATTCGACACATGTACCTGATCGACCAAATTCGATTAATCTGATAGATAGTTCCTATTCTCAAAGAGAGAAAAGGACAGATTATGCGTTTGTCGATGGATATAGCGAGGTAATATTCCTGATTATGCACTGAAAAACAGTGAAAGATAATACGTTAATAGATGCACGGAGTACTAAACTACTAAAATGCTGAGGCAGTGACCTAGTTGGCCTGTTAATGTATATATTTATGTCTTAAGGTAGACTTTTATTATTATTATTAGTTTTTTTTATACTGATAATTGATTACTGTTGTGGGTCAATAAATGCTTTCTTTCTTTCTTTAAACCATAGTCTCTGAATAGAGGCATGAAGATATACCTACATACAAAGGTGAGCTTATCTCTAAGAGATATTTCTTTCAGCCAACCCTATATTTTGTATGATAATTTTATTAAGGCGACGAAGAGGGCTTGCGACCTCTTGACTAAAACACACAGAAAACGAAAAGGCTATAGATTTTTCTGAACAGTATAGTACTTTTTCTCATATAAAATATGAACATAATTAATAAAAACAATCAAATCCACGTTATAAAAAGGTTACTAAAACTACACACAAAAACAAAAACTAAATTACAGATAAAAGACTTCGCCTAGGTCCTCTGAAACAGCAAGTGTACCAATAACCCTGGCTGCATTACCACGCTGTATAACGAGACGTTTTTGCGCGAAATACAAAACTAGCCTTATTGGCACTTACTGTTTCATATAGTCGCTCTGCGATATCCCGGAAAAGTTGGTGAGCTCCTGGACCCCGTGGTACCAGAGTCTCTACCCTAAACGGCTCAAATAAGTAGTCTCATGAGAAACCAGCGTTTTTGAGCCGTTTGAGAGATTGGGCGAAAGCTGTAGAAGATTCCGACATTGCTAAGGTGTTCCGAGACATTTTCCCTTCTTCCAGGGAATAAGAGTAATAATAATAACCTATGAAAATAATATAGGTAGGTACTCAAATTATCTACAAGATGAATAAAGTGGCTGCAATAGTTTCCGAGCTTTGGCAGTTTTTAATTTTGATGAGACCTACTTTCAAGATATTTTTAATAAACTAAAATGCACAAATTTTGAAATGTTCATAAACTAATTTGTGGTATAAATAGTCAGATAATAAAGTATATTTTTTACAAAATTATGCTTATTTTATCAACCCTTATTTGCCCCCTTTGCCCATTGTCAACACCAACAACTTTATGCTCGCACTGCTGTATTGATATAGTAATGATAAGTAGTTAATTGAATTATTACTTACTCATGATTCAGGCGCGCTTGAATAATCTGTTTTTCAGAGTTTGAAAGTTTATGAAATTCTCTTTCTAAATCATGCGACAAGTCAACCAATTGGAATTGCTGATTATCAAAAAGATACTCGTTTATATTATTATCTTTATTCACATAATATCCATCTTCAGTTCCTTCGACATCAAGTGATATTAAAAAAAGGGTTGCCAACGCCTTGAGTAAGTTTTTAATAGCCATTTATGGCTAATGTATGAATACCAATCCTGAAATTGAACGGATAAAATCATAATTATGTACTACTAACGCTTTCATAATGCGAACATCCAGGTAGATAAGTAGTGAAATTCGTTGCCTGCTGATGTGTTCCCTGAACAACCAAAAGCCAGCAACTAGGACAGATGTTAATACACTAAATAACTCAGCATTCCGGATCTAATTGAAATTAATCCGTCTTAAATAAGGAAAGGACATAGTATTAATTGATGAGCGATAGCGTAAGGAATTAGGTATTATTAATAGGAATGACATACCAATTTGATGTAGCTCCGATGAAATAAACTTCTAATACAATACTGCACACAGTCCGGGTAAAGTTTTTAAACAATAATCACTAGTCGTGTAGTCGTTAGGTGGTGTGATGCGCAGTGATTGTCTGCCATTAACACTTGGAGCCAATTGAAGACACTTAGGAAAATTGTCATGCTTATATTTAGTTGGTGACTTATCGAGCTGTGTAACATACGTGTGTTAGGTTTAATTTTAAAATAAACAGAACTAAACAGGAAAGTGACGATAATGTACTGATGATAGGTACCCAACAAACTGGATAAACACCCAAATGTAGAAACAGCTGTTGTGATTCAAGCCGAGAGTGGACAATCGCGAAATTCGCGAACGCACCTTCTTTCGCTACCAGTAGACATATTCGCTAACTTTTTTTGACAGATAAAAGTGATCATCACTGTGTGAAAAACATATCCATTGCTGATTTACAGGACACGCTATTATGGCACTTGTCGTGTAAAACCAGCAATGGATATGTAATTCACTCGGTGATTATCACTTTCAACTGACAAAAAAAGTTAGCGAATAGGCCTACTGGTCAGCTTTTCCTACTCAGCTATAGAGTACGGAATTCGACCTAAGTACCTTCCTATATCGTTTCTTATGACGTCACAAGCTCATGTACCTATAGATTTCACATGCAGTGCGTTAGATAATCTAGTTAGAGAGTTATTTGTAAAAAAGTTTGCCCAAAACTCATTTGTACTCTTTTTGTTGGATTTTAACGCATTTGTGTACTGACGGCTGCTGCTGGCTTTGTCAGTGTCACCGGGTCTTTAGGGAAGGCGAGGAGCTTGGTGGGTCCTCTAGCCTGTACCTAATTCAAACCACCCAAGAGAGCATTTCTATCCAGCGAGCATCTCCGGTCTCTACACTTATTAGATTCTCTAGGAGTCTAGGGCGCTCGAGTCTGAAGGAAGCGGCGAGCCTAAGAGTGCCTCTAAAGCCTTGGATATATGCTCAGGTGCGCCGTGTCCTCATGCCGTGAAGGGATACATGAGAAGCGCCCCGACACATGCGCTTATTCCCAACGAGTCACACTGTAACCTGTAACACTGTGACTCGTTGGGACAACTTTGTAAAATAATTCAGTCACAGTGTGACTGCTTGGAAATAATTTTAAGAAAGATGTCCCAACGTATTACAGTGTGACTGGTTGGGAATTATTTTACAAAGTTGTCCCAACGAGTCACAGTTTTACAGGTTACAGTGTGACTCGTTGGGAACAAGCGGGCACATGTCTGTACCGGGTATAGCGCGACGTGAGTGACCCGGGTCTTCGCATACGTCTCATGGTTTAATAAATGTAAAGCACAGCAGATTTAGCGCTCTAAATTATTTATATTTTTAACCGACTTCAAAAACAGGAGGAGGTTCTCAATTCGACTATTTTTTAATTTTTTATGTCTGTTACCTCATAACTCTTTACTGGATGTACCGTTTTTAAGATTCTTTTAACGTTTGGAAGCTGGTGCTCGTCATGTGGTCCTATTTAAATTTGATGGTCATCTGACGAGTAGTTTTTGAGCTATCCCTAATAATGCCTATTTGATTAACATCGATGACATCGTTATAACTTTATTACTTGTTTATCTATAAGATCTCGAGATGGTTTTCTAAAAAATTCTATGCTTACAACATTTTTTATATGTATAAAAAAACCGCCTTCAAAACTAAAAACGGACAGTTAAAACTTTTATATTTAAAAAAATTTAAATGTTTTTTGAGGTTGGTGCCAATCTCAATATTTGGAATAAACGTAGTCGCTTGTATTTGGGACCGTCCTCAAAAACATAAAGATTTTTTTAATGATGAGAGTTTTATTTCTCTGTTTTTCGTTTTGAAGGCGGTTTTTTTAAATAATAATAAACAACTTTGAAAAAAGTCAAACCTACTTCAAAAAATATAAAAATAAAATATTATTATAATGTGTGCTAGGTAACTACTGTACTGTCTGAACTCGGTGCCAAGTCATGGCCAATCGTTCAGCACAACGAGCCCATCATCACCGAAACTGGCGCGTTCGTTCGTATTCGCGGGGTGGTGCGAACAGTGAACGCATATAAAATGTGTTCACTGACCATAAAATCGAACATAAGTAAATCTCAGCAGTCAATTACTAAAAACGGAGAAATAAAAGTTTTATGTTTTAAAAAAACTAAAAGTAACTAAAAATTGCCTGCTTCCGGGAAATACCGTTACCTATTTTCCCGGTAAAATGACTTTTTACGCAGTACTTTAATTTAATTTATTTAATTTAATTTAAAGTACTGGTACATAGATTTCATTTCACGGCAAATTTGTTAGATACTTTCGCAAAACTTTACATTAAGCCAATATGAAGCTCCGCATTCCGTTATAGAGTCTTTACACCTACGTAAGTATAATGAAAATTGAAATTAAAAAATAATCCGTTATAAACCTTACCCTTTAAATTGTATCTAGAACTAGATACCTATTCGATAAGTGCCCTTTAAAAGTGGGTAATCGTGTTGATAATCCGACACCGTGGACCGTACACGCAAACCTAATCAGAAAACTCAAGAGTAGCTTTGTAATGGTTATCGAAGCAGCACTATCAGTTGATAGTAACAATACCTTTGGGATACCGTGGGCGAATGTTGGGATCAGTTTTCTGCGCGGGTAGTGAAATATTTACCTTTGGACACCTACATTTAAAAGTTGCTAGCCAATTTTGAGCTTTATGTGCCACTGTTAATCGGCTTTTCGTCCCTGTGTTATTTCGTGATTCTTCTTATATACTCCTTGACCTTGTTGTTTTTAATCATATTGAGCTTTACCTGAGAATTTAAGTGCAAGGAAAATTTCCCAAAAATAATTCCTACACCTATTTTGAATAACCTATTTTGAATATCTTTCTAAGTCAGCAAAGTGATTTTTTACCAAGAGTGACTCGGCTTGTAACCTTAAGCGGCAGTGGGCAGGGCACATTGCGAGGAGCACTTGCGTCCTATACGCGCGAGCGGAGCGAGCGTAGCGAGCGTGCCGCGGCATTTCTCTATGTACGTCATTATATTTTTTTCATTACAACAAGTCCTAGTTCCGTACTAAACTACATTGAAAACCTAACCTAACCTAAGTCCTGCACCCCTTTGCTACACCCGCACCGGACTGACGGCCGCTGGGGTGGAAAGGTGGTATCCGCGTACCGGAAGACATGACGTTGGTAGGCTCCCCACAAGGTGGACCGACGATCTGGTAAAGCTCATGGGAAGCCGCTGGATGTGGGCAGCGCAGGACCGTTCGTCCTCCGACGTACTAGCATAACGCAAGTTTAAAATTTCCAGCCCTGAGACGTAGTGTCAGCGAACGTGTTAAATAATCTTAGACAATTATTTAACACGGGACGTGGCACAGCGCAGATTTAGTACTGAAAATATTCTGCCGTTTTTCGCGGGGGGGTGAGGCAAACACGCATAGCACACATTTACTCATTCGTGCACACTGTTGCAAAAATTTTAATCGCTATTATGAGCGTACGAGGAGCGCACACTCGCGGGCATACCACCATATCGTTGGGCAACGTTATACAACGTTAGGCGTTGTTATATCGTTGTTTCTGTCGCAAATTTTGGAGATGAAAAATTGTATTGTTATGTGATAGGAAGCGTCGGTGGCGTAGTGCGTAAGAGCGTCGTCTCCCACTCGGGAGGCACTGGTTCGATCCCCGCCACGTACCAATGTGTTTTCAAATTTTTAATTTATATGTACGTTTAATCGACGCTTTTACGGTGAAGTAAAACATCATGAGGAAACCTGCACACACCTATGAAGAAATTCTTAGGTTGTGTGTGAAGTCGACCAACCCTCACTTGGCCAGCGTGGTTGACTAAGGCCTAATCGCCCCTAATGTGGGGTAGGCTCGAGCCCCTCGGTGGGGACATTATATGAGCTGTTGATGTGATGATGATGTGATGTGAAAGAGTAGTTTATTTGAATAGAAAATTACTTCCGTGTGATAAGCAACTTCGTTTTAGGATAACTTTAATGTTTCTGGCCATCGTTTACAAGAAAACCCTCCGCAACCAATAATTTTTACGTGGGCAGCTTAGCGACAGAAACGAATTCAAAATGGCGGTCGGTCGTCGCGGCGAACTAGTTTTTATAAACTGACATGAACGTTTGTTCATGTACTTTGGCAGAGGCGAACGCGTTCGCTTGCAATGTCCCGTGTTAAATGGTCTAAGGTTGAGACCAAAAAAATACACCGATGTGTGCGTAATGCGCAATGTGTGCATGAAAAATAATACTGCAGTCTGACAGTTGCTGTCTTTTCCACGTGACTGACATGCCTCCTTAGGCCCCCTGCGTGTACGTGAAATGGTCTCGTCTATGGGTACCTATCAAAATACAGATTTTTTTGTCATCGAATTTCATTTCACCGAAAACTATTCCACGATTTTCAATATCTATTTTTCTTGATTGATCGACTAGTTAATGATCACCGTTTCATATTATCGAATAAACTTTCATAAAAAAAATGTTTCAAAGTTGTGTTGCTTACCAGAATAACGGTCTATCGAACTAACATTTCATATAAACTATTAAGTTATCGATAACACTATTCATAAAAACATGTTTCAATATTTAACGTTACACATTGTAATGTTTCGTTTAACAACTTTCCATCGCAGTAACGTTTCATCGAACGATACATTTGCCTGTTGACGTCTGACGATAAAAACTTTTGAGGTTAGTTCTTAATTTAAAAATTAATTCTTAATTTGCAAGTAGGTACACACCATGCAAGCAAGCATACAGCATGCAAGCAAGCATGCAGCATGCAAGCAAGCATGCAGCATGCAAACAAGCATGCAGCATGCAAACAAGCATGCAACATGCAAGCAAACATGCAGCAAGCAATATAATGCTCCGCTCGCTTCGCTCGCTCCGCTATGCTTGGTCACAAGTCTAACCTAACCTAACCTAGGTTTATTTTCGTATTAATGGTTTTTCTTTATAGCGGGGGGCCTCAGGCCCCCCGACCCCCCCGAGCAGGGGGGCCAGCCCCCCTGCACCCCCCGGCAAGCATCTTGCAGGCATGCATACAGCATGCAATGCAAACATGCATACAGCATGCAATGCAAGCATGCATGTAGCATGCCAGAATACAACAAGCAATCTCCGTTAGCTTCGGTTGCACCGCTGCTGACTGCCTGTTGTTCTAAATCTAACCTAACTTAATCCATAGGTTTTCTTTACAGGGAAACAAAAATGATTCGAGTAATTACATAAAAAAAAGTATTTTCGATGTACACTAACTTTAGTGTAGTAAAAATTGATGTTTCAACTATTCTGCAAACTGAAACTTACGTGGATACAAAATTAGGGGTAACAAAACATCGATTTAACATTATTTCGATAAAATAAATAAAATAGGAAAAGAATTTACGATGGAATGAGCTTGTAGATAACAACTATTCGAGGAAATGAAATTGCGATGTAACCTGATTCTAGGAGTTGTTAAGTATTGTATAAAAAGATCTGCGAATAGTTTTCTGGGAAATGAAAATCGATGAAGTTAATTGCGATAAAGTGATGGGTTCCCCTCGTCTATCTATCTCACTCTAATATAAGCGTTAGTATGCTCTTCCTCTTTTACATAGCCGATCTACAGTTTCCTATATCTATGATTAGAACTCATTATCGCCTATAAAATAGCTGAAATGGATGCAAAAACCGCTTCTATTTCCATACGAAGGTAGACCAAAATCAGTCAAAAGGTGTACTGGCTCAGCAAGATAACAGAAAATGGAAAAGAAGAGCTATTGTTTTTTATTTGAATTAAACACATGCAATGTTATTGAGACCTCTTAGCGTGATTGGATGTTGCTACTTACCTTTTATTGAAACTGAAGTTAATCTTATTTGTTTAGCCTTTAGCATTTTTAGTTGAATCTGGTATAATGCTGGCGGGTGATGTATAATTGAAGAATAATAAAAATTTATTGTTCCTACCCCTTGTTATTCGCTTGCTCTAGGTTGATTCGAACATTTCGTTTCATCAGGCTTACCCAATCTTACAAAATTTTTATTTCTCCGTTATTTCTCTATGTACGTCATTATATTACTTGTAACGAGAGTTAGAAAGAGACAGGTAGGAAACGTATTTGGTGAAAGGTTTATTTGATCACCTTATACTCCGTCCACCAATCCGCATTGACGCCGCCTTGGTGGATTGGTCAGTAACGCTGCCCACACATCGGGCGGTCCAGGTTCGAGTCCTGGTAGTGGCAAATGTTAGTGTGATGAACACGAGCATTTGTGCATGAGTCATGGTTGTTTATATAATTATTTATATATTTTATTTGTTTATACAACATGTAAACTAAATAACCAACACCCTGAAGACAGGTGGTTTGGGATCGGCTTCCGAGTTGATTTCAATAATTTAAAAAAAAAAAAGATTTTTTTCTAAAAAAAAAAGCTAAAAGTACCCAGAAAATGTTGTACATTATTTTCTGGGTACTTTTTGTTCTTTTTTTGTTTATTTAAAAAAAAAATATTTTTTTCAAAAATAATAAATATTGAAATCAACTCGGAAGCCGATCCCAAACCACCTGTATTCAGGGTGTTGATTATTTAGTTTACATGTCTTATATAATTATTTAAGCGTATTTAAAAAAAAAGCGTCGGTAGCGTAGTGCGTAAGAGCGTCGTCTCCTACCCGGGAGGCACTGGTTCGATCCCCGCCACGTACCAATGTGTTTTCAAATTTTGAATTCATAATTATGTACGTTTAATCGACGCGTACGTTTAATTTACGGTGAAGGAAAACATCGTGAGGAAACCTGCACACACCTATGAAGAAATTCTTAGGTTGTGTGTGAAGTCGACCAACCCGCACTTGGCCAGCGTGTCTACTAAGGCCTAATCGCCCCCCAATATGGGGTAGCCCCTCGGTGGGGACATTATATGAGCTGTTGATGATGATGATGATTTAAAAAAAATATCTAGATTATTAAGTATATTTGTCCGTTATCTAGTATTCATAACACAAGTTCTTAAATATACTTAATTTGGGCTAGATAATTGGTGTGAGCGTAGAAATATATTATCTATTATTATTATTGGACAAGCGTGGTGGACTATTGCCTTAAACTCCTTCGATGACAAGAAGTGTCCCAGCAGTGGGTCGAATTATAAAGGCTGTTATGAAGGTAGGAAACGGAAACATTCAAAGGTAATTTGAGGTCAAAAAGTTGTCTTTGCTTTTTTATTAGTAGTGCTGCTTCCAGTTTTAGCTATAACTATTTTACACGCACACATGCGCATTACTCGCACACTGCCAACCTGTAAACGTCAGTAATTATAAATGTAAGGTTTTGTCCTTTGAAGGTCCTTGGGCATTAGATTTTACGGCTGTTTGCTTGCCTGACAACATCCTCCTTGGGACTTGGCAACGACTGTTATCTTACTAGCGGTCAATCTGCCATGTTGTCGATTGGTATACAAAATATAAGCTTCTTGGGTATACACAACGAGATTATAATTTTTATAATTAAAATAACGAATATTAAATTCCTGAGATTTCAAAATGCTCATTTCCTTGGATTTTTCTCTGAAACAGTCTCGAGGCCGAGTTGACAACGCTCTAACATCCCGTTTTCATAAAACTATGATGTTATTCATGTCCGCAGCATGTCCCTAGAGAAGACTCTCTTTTATATTATATCAACAGTTAATTCTACAATACTGCAATTGTTCCTCTTTCGTATATTTTATTATTTCAAACCTAATCCTGAATTTTGGACAATACGATGTTCCGAGTTTCTAACATTAATTTTTATTTGTAATCAGTCAAGTACCTACTAATTTTCAATTTCAGTGTCTATAAAAATCATATCAATAGTCTATTATTTACCGTATTCACAGCCTATTAAAATAAAACTAGCTTAACTGATAAATTATAAATGCGAAAGCCAATTTATTGTTTTGTTGGGCTTTCACGCCTAAATCACTGAACCAATCTGGATTAAATTAGGCATGGTGATAGTTTGAGGCACTGGGAAGATCATATGATATTTTTGGCGCTATAACGGACATTAACGCGAGTTCTTTTACATATAGTTTTAATACGAGCCATTAGCATTTACTCGATTTTCATAATTTTCACTACTTTATAATCTCAGGTGATATGGTTAATGGTACGGCTTGTTTTAAGTTCGCGTAGCTAGCTACCGCCATTTTATCAAGGTCTGCAATCCATGACAATTGTTAAACGATTCGTGTGTTCATAAAAATAATGATATGGTAGACTCTTTGTGAAGAGAATAAACTTTCAGGGAAGAGTCGGTGGCGTTTGTCTTCCACCCTGTAGGCAATTCGAACCCCGCCACGTACCAATGTATTTTCAAATTTTGAATTTATATGCGCGTTCAATCGACGCTTTTACGGTTAAGGAAAACATCGTGAGGAAACCTGCACATACCTATGAATAAATTCTTAGGTTGTGTGTGAAATCGACCAACCCGCACTTAGCCAGCGTGGTTGACTAAGGTCTAATCGACCCCAATATGGGGTAGGCTCGAGCCCCTCGGTGGGGATATGAGCTGTTCATGATGAGACTCTCAGTGGTCGAGAGTTTCGCGTGAAGCGTGCCTTCTTCTTCGGCTTATCATCATTTGAACATCAAGTGAGATTAGAGCCAATAGCTTCCCTTTTAAGGAGATGAACTTGCCCATATTGTATGGAACATCCCGTGCCTGCATAGCGTACTCAGAAAACCTATTGTTTTTTCTTAACAAGATGCTACTTTTTCTCATATGAATATTTAAATATCTACAAGATGAATAAAGTTTTATTAAAATAGCTCCAGTAGTTTCCGAGCTAAACCACTGTTTTATTTTGGTAAGACTATCAGAGACACTGCATGGCTCATACTGCCAAATGTAGCTTTATGTGTAACTAAATGTTACATCCGAAGCTCTGCTTAACCTGTTTTGGGATTACGAGCAAAATTATATTTAAAAAACCTTGAAAATACATACATACTAATGTATGTATATTCATTTTTCAGATTTTTTCAATACACTAAATAGTACAAATTCTGAAATGATCTCATATTAAATTGTTGTGTAAGTATGGACCTATTGTTAACGCTTGATAGTCGGTCGACAATTGTATGGGTAAAACGCTTATCGCCCTCTTAATTAAAAAAATAGTTTCGATAGCGCTTCTATGTTATTCTGTAATAAGTTTTCTTTTCATATTTTATTACTTTACTGGCGACCCGCCCCGGCTTCGCACGGACAGTACTTAGAGTAGGTACCTACTGTAACCTTAACGATTATACATATTAACCTTTCTCTTGAATCACTCTATCTATTGATGAAAACCGCATTTAAATCCCTTGCGTAGTTTAAAAGTTCCAAGCGCACATGCAGAAAAAGCGACATGCAGAAAATGATGTTAGTATTATATTATTATCTGTGATATAGATGCAGGTGCAGGAAGCGTCGGTGGCGTAGTGCGTAAGGGCGTTGTCTCCCATCCGGGAGGCGCCGGTTTAAACCCCGCCACGTACCAAAAACGTGTTTTCAAATTTTGAATTCATATGTACGTTTATTCGACGCTTTTGCGGTGAAGAAAAACATCGTGAGGAAACCTGCACACACCTATGAAGAAATTCTTAGGTTGTGTGTGAAGACGACCAACCGGATCCCGAGCCGTCTCGTAATAGCGCACTGGAGGTCAGGCCGGGGAGGATGTTTAGTGGGTATGGAGGGAACGCCTTTACCTCGAGTCCCGCCACATATCCTCTACGGTTGGCACTCTCCGCAGGGACGATGGGTAAATGTATTTGATCTCACCGACAAAAAAAAAGTCTCAGGCCCCTCGGCCACATTACGTGAGCTGTTGATGATGATATAGATGCCACACCTGACCAGAAAGTGATAAATTTACTAATTAAATATTCCGTCCCTTTTTTAATCCATGTAGTTCCTGGTCACGAATAGTTTTAGGTACTCTTTTTCATCCCATGGATGTCGTAAAAGCTGACTGAGGGAGTTCCTGAAACCCGCGCACATCTTGTGCAACAAAGCACCCACCCACCCAAAGGAGGGTTGTTGTCAGGCAGACGGCCGGTCTTTGATTAGGCCAAAACCCAAATCACTGTGTGAACATACCGACCCCAAATAAATCGGGACAAGGATGAAAATTTTCTTCAACGATTCAACACAATTTTTTCTCTTAATCCCGACAATTAAATGCTCGGCAATAGTTACAAGCTGCGAACGGGTATTTGTTATAAGGCTACAACTTTTTTATTGGTCTGAGGCTACGAGTAAATAATTATTTGTTATGAATCAAGTGTTGATTTCCAGAGGTTTTTCGTAGGTAGAGACCAAAATAAGGAACCTAGTAGAATAAATCCACATTTATTCTTTAATAAAAAAATACCGTGCCCCGTTTTTCAATCTACAGAATTCAAATCACGTAAAATTTTAAGTAAAGTACCAAAACTTTACTTAAAATTTTACGTTATTTGTTATAAATCTTCTGATTTGTTATAAAGCTTCCTGGCCTCCAACAACGCGATGATCTCGGCACCCGCACGGTGAATCCATGGAATAGGGCTTGGTAAGTGCTTTCGGCTCAATCTAACGGTAACATAGTTTTATAAAAGGATAGGTTTAATGTACCTTTTGTAAATTCGTCTCTTAGTGGTCCAATAAGTATAGATAAATAAAAAAAAGTTATTTTAATAAATTAAAACACAGATAATTTGTAATGAAAATGGTTCTCGAAGAGAAAATATTAAGAAAGTAAATTGGACATGTGAACGAAAACATATAAATCTTTCTCTAGCGTCTGCTTTGTTGCGGATTTTTTTTGTGGACAAAATAAATAACGTATTTAAATAATTATTTTATTGACTCTCGAAGAGAACGACGCATGTTTTTCTTTTGTAAGTGAATTTATACGTAGCATTGATAAATTACAGCGCAAGGATACCCAGAAAGCACAAAGAGACAACAATCTTTTGAAGAACAAGAATAAGTACACTTAGTGAAACAAAAAGAGCACATTGAATTTATAATTAACTAAATACTTTCGTACTACGATATTGGAATGGATAATGTAGAAACGCTTTAATTTAAACTTATCACAATATACTTTTTAAACAACTACTATTGTTTACATTATTCAGTATTTAATTACTATATCAAACAATAATTAAAGTAATTTAAATAATGAATTTCGAACGTCACCGATTGAACATGACGTTCTAAATTCAAATGCATTTAATTTTTTAATTTACATAACAAATACCGTGTTCTCTGAAAGCTTCCAAGAAGGTTGAACGTCACGCCGGCACACGCGTGCGTAGCTCCGCCTTCAGTCTGCCCAGCTCCCTATAAAGGCAGCCGTCACAAGCTCGCGGTCCACTACAACTTGTTGCACATTCGTGGTTCCCGATCTCCGGAGTTGAAAAGTTGTTGCCGTACTTTCCGCTGCTCGACTAATCAAGGTAAGACTTTGAGCTTTTTTTACAGGACACTTTGTTCGGTGTTGAAATGTTTATCCGTGGAGGTTCGATATTAAAAATATAGCGAGGGTTTTTTTGATATTTTTTTCATAAAATTTGAAAGTTTAGCGATTGCTGATTTTATTTTGAACAATCTTTGGTTTTTGTTTCTGTAAAGATAATAGTTTTTAAACGAATGGTGTGACATTAGTTAAACATAATTTGTGTTTTTAGTAATTTATTTTTTATAATGCTAAGTAGGTACATTCTGTAAATGTATCAAATAGCTGTATGTAATTCTTTCAATTTTAAATATTCATACAAATTTTCTAGGTTAAATAAAATTTTCTTTAGGAAATGTAAAAATTACGTTAGTATCAAAATTTTCATCACTTTTTACATAAAACTGACTTAATATCAAATTAAATAGGTTCTTAGTAAAATTTAAATACCTATTGTTATTACAAGAGTTGTTTTTTGGTCGTATAACTGAAGAATACTTATTATGTGTGGATTGAAATAAAAATAAAAATTTTATTTATTCAATTTGAATAATTTTAAACGCTTTCGTCTTCCGATGCGACTGTAAACTCGAGCCCAAATTATTTCCAACTTTTTCATAATTAAACACGGATTCAAATTTTCGCTGAAACTATTTATCACAGTTAATAAAATCTTTTATTAAGAAAGTATAATGTACTCTATTACAAGTAGCTTTAAATACACATGGTTACTTAGATGGGTAGGTTAGGGTTATTTTTTATGGCCAGGCGGAGTGCAATGTTTTTGGGAGAGTACGGACACAAAAACATGTGGAAATATTGTACTGTCGAAATTCAGTCCGCAAGTATTGACTGCACACAGTACTTACAAAGTTCAATTATTATTTTTATCAAAATATACTTACAAAGTCTTCTTTCTCCTACTCTCTCTATCTCTACCCCCTATAGGTTTTGGGATTAGTTATTTACGGCCTGACACCAACCCTCCTTGGGAACCACTGCTATCTTTCCACAGCACCCGAGACCATCAGCTGAACGTAACTTCCGAAGCACGGAGGAAAATCTAAATGAAAATTTTTCGGACACCCATTTTTTCAACTTGATTTTCTCCGTACTTCTTTCGTACTCGGGTACCGACCATGTACTTGGTAGCTTAGTCTTTATCGTTTCGAAGAACGCACGGCCGCGGTGCCATCAACCTCCTCTATACTTACAAACTAAATACAACGAAACAATTTGATATTAATTTTTATTTGTACAACATTACATTTTGGAAATAACGTGACATATTAAGTTAAAATACAGGGTGTAAAAGACATGAACAGTCAAACGAGAACCATGTATTCTGCTCACCATCATAACATTTTTCTTCCTTTAGACTATACCTGGGAAATTGATAGTTACGATTTTATTGAAGGTCAAAGTCATATTTTTTTTTAATTTTTTTTATGAAAACGTATTCTATACGTAATTTCTTAATTATTGTTCAAAGAAACATTATCATTTTTTATTGGTATTTCATAACAAAAAATGGCTTCAAAACGTTAGCGTTCAATGTAGCTCACTCGATGCGCATGGACAATAACGAACGGGGCCGCCGCTGTCTGGCAAAATTATCGCGATTTTGCGAGTTGCGTGCGAGTTGAGCCCTTTATATTGCGCGGTACTATTTGCAATTTTTTTTAACACCAAAAAATAAAAATCATTTCCCAGCAAAATCTTTTTTGAAATATGTCTTATTTTGATGTATAGAATACATGGTTCTCGTTTGACTGTTCATGTCTTTTACACCCAGTATAATACACAAATGAAAAGACAAAAATATTGTACGCTATCAACTTAGATTAAAGCAAAAGGCATCCTTCTTATCGCATCTTTCAAAATACATACAGGCCTCCTCAACTACATAGACAAACTATGCTGAACGTGTCGCTCTCGCACGACTCTACATTTTTTATCTCGCTCACCTAACAATGCAGCTGAGACGTAGTAGGACCATTGGTCTCAGTTTTGTAGGCACACGGGCGTTACTGGGGTAACGTATCTTATCTTCCCTTTTTTTTGCTTTTATCTAAGGTTATCAATAACATTTTATAACTTCTTAAATTCTTTTTTTTTATTTGACAAATAATTGAACAAAGCCCTTTCAACAGAAATGTTTCTCTAATTTTAAAATAATTACCTAAAGATTATCGCTTAATGATTAGTAACTTCCATATTATTTTGTAGAAAATCCATCTTTTTTTTTCTATAATTGTAACACACCTCATATATTATTTTCCATCATTTGCTTACTCTATTCAACTTAAATATTTATATGCTATTTTAATATAAACATGGATTGGCGTATATTAATTTCTTTTTCCATATTTTTCCATCACACATTCATCCATCCATCCTTACATTGGTCTTCCTCGCCTAAAATTGACATTATACTCAATAGATATTATCGCTCAATGGATACCTGTATGTAAATGGATATAATCATAATGAGGAAGCTTCTTTGTATAAAATATCTTTATATTCTCTATATAAGATAAATACCATCGTAAAATAGGTAGTGTAAGCTTTACCCACAATAAGATACCGGAAATCGCATATTTTTATAAATGGGACGAAACATAATAATATTCCTATTCTATTGTTAAAGAAAATCTATACTAATATAATACTTATTATAAAGAGGAAAGATTTGTATGTTTGTAACGAATAAACTCCACGACTACTGAACCAATTTAAAATAATCTTTTATCATTAGAACACACACACATTACGTAGCCAGGTGATGCCGGCAGAGCAGAATAGTATCACTACATATGCATATCGTCCAATGTGTGTCATAGTAGGCGACTAATGGATCAGAAAAGGGGTATTGATCACCTTATACTCCGTCCACCAATCCGCATTGGGCAAGCGTGGTGGACTAACTGCCTAAACCTCCTTCGATGACAAGGAGAGGCCTCGTGTCCCAACAGTGGGTTGAATTATAAAGGCTGATATGATGTTACTGAGAATGCTATTTTTGAGTGACATAGGCTCCATGCTATGATGTTAATGATAATGCTATTTTTGAGTGACAAAAAATCCATGCGGACGAACGCTAGTTTGAAAATATAATATATTTGCAGATAATAGTCCTCGAGGAGGTTTGTATATTACAGCTGCATTACTTCGGCGACGTTTTACAATACGGCGTGCCTTTTTGTCACACGGCGTTGTATACGGTGTTGTTCCAGTCACTTCGGAATCAAAATCTGGACAATGTTTAATTTTGCTCCAGGAGAAAAGACTGTAAATCTCGCTCTTTGTTTGTAGATGTGAAATATGTTAAATTCCCATGCTTAGAGCCCAAACAAAGATTCGCCATAACAGTTAAAATAAGTCTTTATTTTGGCCTAGTACTATTAACTGATACTGAAATAAGTGCCATAAGAGTCTATGCAAGTTGATTATTAATAAATGTTTATAATTATGTTAAAAAAAATATATTTACTGGAGTACTCCAGTACCCCTGGGTACTGTTACCTGTTGTTAGTCTATGATGGGTACGGTTCTATGGTTAATCAAATCGGTAAATGTTTAAAAACATAAAAAGCATGTACGTTCAGGCGTGGGGCTTGTGACGTTACTCTCATGAAAAAGTGTATGAAAGCATGACGTCACAGGATATTTCAATGCACTGTAGAATCGTTATTATTTGTTTATGTCATAAATACGTGTCCAATATTTTTCCTGTTCCTGACGGACTAAACAGTGTTTTTCAGTCATCCAGTCAGTGGTTAGTTGGCAGGGTAGGAAAACAAGAATGAAAACATTACTATTAGTAATGTTCTCTTAGATTTGCGCGAGTGCCACACATTGATTCTATGACACAACTTGTACGGATTTAAGAGCGCGCCTTCATCGAAGTACCAGTAATATTTTTTGCGCTGTATTGCTGTTAGATACACTTGTCTTTGTGACCCCATACACACATAGACATTCCTCCTAAAGCGATAGGACCACTAGCTGGGAAGACTCGGGTCGTACGATCGAAAAATGGCTGCGATCTCGGATTTAGACCAATTTTTAAATTGTTATTTAAAACATCAGAGTGGACATCACAATGTTATAATATCATTTTGATCTCTAGCATTATATATGTATTTTAACATAATAAGTATACTAAATGAGCTTAATTTCAAATACACTGTAAAAATTCATTAATATTTTTTATATGTTTTCTGAATATTTTACTTATTTAAGCTCTATAGTAGTGGTTTAAAATAGTACATTTTTTCTAAAGTTTTGTTTGCTCTTATGATTCTTGTATTTCACGTGAAAGATAGCTCCAAACTGCATTTTCCTTAAACTGCGCAATAAGCTTCTCCTCGCTTTACAAAACTATAAGTGTAAATCAAAATATCTAGCTATACTGCCCCCGTTATGATAAATACAGTAAGTAGACATACCGGTGTTATGACTTTTTTACAGTGTCGTGATCCAGAAATCAAGACCTACATACTACTATTTTTACTTTATTTCTATCTCAACTATTGACAAAGTTACAGTAAGCGTAATCACAGTAAGTGTTATGAAGATTCAACCGTCCGTTAACATTAGGGCAGTAAGTAGCTTTACTATATTGAAATTATCTCTTACTTGATATTTTCTCTAGCATATCTACAGTCACTAGAGTTACTGTCGATTTTTATTATTCAAATATGATATTTCCACATGCTTGTTCACAGTAAGTATAGAGACACTATTTATAATTTATGTAATACATAAAAAAATAAAACCGATCCGTAAGCTTCTCTAATGCTTCTAATCTTCTTGAAGATTGATTCAATATCTATTGACTTTTATAATATTTTTATACGCTTGTTTTTTGCCCCTCGTAAGATTGTTCGTAAAAAACAAGTAATATAGTTTTTAATGCTACGTGTTATTTGTAAGACATTTAATAGATAGAAGTCATTTATTTCAACACAGAGTCATAGATTTTACAATTTGTCCAACATTATTAAATTAACATTATTAAAATACATCAACATCACATTACATTGTCCATATACAATACATCCATTAATACATTAAAATTAAGACATTATTATTATATTATTTATTTATTTTAATGGTTTGTTTGTTTGTCAGTACATGAATCATAGAGCAATGGTTCATGTACTGACAGTCAAACCTATTTGAGAACATGTTCAGGATGATGTTGGGGCTGCCCCGGAGCCTGCGCCCCAGAGACGTGCACCGCTTCCGTAGGGTCGTATAGAAACAGTCGACGCCCCACTTCGCAAACATTCCCGAGGCGCTGCAATGCCGAGGCAGCCCCATCAGCATCCTGAACGCATTATTAAACTGCACTCGAAGGGCATTGAGCTGCTTCTGAGTATATGCCACCCACAAGCAACTCGTGTAGAATGACGTACAAAATGCTCTAAATAGAGTGATTTTGACGCCATCGGAACAACGAGCAAACCTGCGAGCTATCATATTGGCTCTCACAGACAACGCCCTTCGCTCCCTCTCTATGTCTATGTCATCTTTCAGGTCAGAGGTCACTTAAGTTCATTTAAGTTTTTTGAACGAATTTGATTCTAATATTTAGTCAAACATTGATTTTGTTAATTATTGATAAGACCACGTAAAACTCAATGATTTCAAATAAGTGAGAGATATAATCTCAGGTACAGTGTAGTGAGACAAGATTTTTAATGTTACTAAGTGATTGTTGGATTTTATAATGATTATTAAAACTGTTACAATTATTGCAACATTCAGTGCAACAATGCTCAATAAATATTTTTTATAATACAAATCAGCCTTTTAAATCATTAAGCCTTTAAATTAATTGCCTATTACTATTTACAAAAAATTGTATTGGTTCAATGTCGGCAAAACATAATTTTTTGTAGTAGACTTGATCATCTGCACATCATTTTACTGTTTTTGCATACAAACGGGATTTTTGGAAATTCACATATTTATATACAGAGTTACTGTAACTATGTTAAATATAATATAACATAGTTACAGTAATTTGCATAGGAAAGATATTTTGTTAGATATATTTACAGTATAGTACCGAGTTACTGTAAATATGTTTAAATAAGTGTTAGTTGGCCTGATAGATGTGGTAATTGTAAATACATTTCGTTGGATTAAAATAAAACTATTAATATTAAACAAATAAATCACATTAGGGTCATTCCACGGAAGTTTACCTTTTATTTCTTGATTGAAACCACTATAGTGGTTTCAATCAAGAAATAATATTTTTAAAATATACAGTTTCTTTGCTAAATCTGTTAACATTGCTTCAAAATTAGGTCTGAAAAATGTATAACATGTGACAATTTTTACGTAATTCGAGTACGCCCTTAACTCGAGGTTTCAAATTTTGTTATTCTCTGTAAAGTGTGATGAAACGTCGGACAATAATAACACAATGAGAACCCTAATTCCACGCGAGTTACTTCAGTAAAAGTGGTTTTATTTACACCATCTTCATCATCAACAGCTCATATAATGTCCCCACCGAGGGGCTCGAACCTACCCCACATTTGGGGGTGATTAGGCCTTAGTCAACCACGCTGGCCAAGTGCGGGTTGGTCGACTTCACACACATCCTAAGAATTTCTTCATAGGTGTGTGCGGGTTTCCTCACGATGTTTTCCTTCACTATAAAAGTGTCGATTAAATGTACATATGAATTCAAAATTTGAAAACACATTGTTACGTAGCGGGGATCGAACCGGTGCCTCCCGGGTGGGAGACGACGTTCTTACACACTACGCCACCGAAGCCTTTTTTTGGCTTTATTTACAACATTACTTTAATATTCAAGTTGCGAATATTTTCCAAGATATATGTTAAATGTTTCGTTTAATAATAACAAAGACAATCAAATCTAGGTACATACGTCGTAATAATAATATGAGTTATCTTTCTAATTGAGAGAGGTCAAAATATACCCAATGAAACTTAAGCCGCTCAAAGAGATCATATAAGAATGGCATTACCGTGAAGTACCTAAATATTAGGGACAGGAAAAACCTAGGAATGTAGCTACTTCAAAAAACAAAGAAAAAATATCAGATAATCCTATAAAACTGTACGTATAAACTTTTTGATCTCCACAAAAATTAACTTTAATTTAATAATAGGTACGTAGATACGCGTCTAAAGTTATTTCTACGAAAGGTTTACATTACTTAAGAATTCATATTGAATGTATGTGTAATATAATTAGTAAAATATTTTTTCTGATAAAATATATTTGAGGGAATTAGAGGTACATTTTTATCAGAAAAACTATTAAATTAAATTATATACATTACTAGGTGACCCCGCATACATTGTTTTGCCATATATATTTTTTTCTTTCTAGTGGTATGAAATACTTATACATACTTATACTTTACGAACTATTTTCATACCTACCAAATACTTATACACTAAAAATTTCATAAAAATCGGTCGAGTTGTGTCGGAGTGTTAGATTATAGATAGGGAATTTAGATACAGTTTCTTAGCATGTGTCTTACCACAGGTGAGGTTAGAAGACATTTCTTTCAGAAATAAGCCGTACCTTTTGTATCATTGTAATTCGTTGCTTTTACTATTTTTTGTAATTTTCGTGTAAAATAAATGATGAAATAAATAAATACTTTGAGACATTTTGATTGCTATAAGATATTGTAGGTATACATTTACGTGTGTTTTCTCAGGGTTCCATTTCATAGATAGATTTGTAAGATGACAATCATGCCAGGAGCAACAGTTTTGCGCCCCATCCAAATATGTTTACATTTATACATACTTTTAAGCTTTTTAGCACTTGCTAAAGAAAATTAGATCGAGATTTTTACATGATGCAATGTAAATTTATAAATAATTCACTGTTTTTACCACAAGCGCGCTTAAAGAAAAATTGAGAAACCTACAAAACTTTTAACTACTCTGGTTATTTTAAGCTATCGCAGAAATAGTAAAAGCCAACGATGAGCTATCACCAGCCATCACCACTAACACTACTTTATTGTATTATATTCTTGTGATAAATAATATCATTGGGGAAAGCGCTGAGAAGGCATACTTGTCCTCATTTTGGCAACGTAACGCATGTTTTTGATTTTGAAAACATTTTCAAATCGCGGGTTTTTAGCATTTTATTTTCTAACATTAATGGGTTATGGTAATCACTCACCAAAATGCGAGTTGTATGCTGTTAGCCGCTTTAGTTGCATAATTTTTTCTTAAGTATGTATAAATATAAACATATTTGGATGGGGCGCAAAACTGTTGCTCCTGGCATGATTGTCATCTTACAAATCACAAATAAAATTTTGAATATGTCTACATAGTTACTACACATTAAAAAGTCATTTTCATCATGAGATTAATATAATGAGTGCCTCTCTAGAAGGAGGATCAAAGGTCAGCCGACATCTATAAACTGTACGTGTATAATATTACCTCAAAAATAAATCGAAACGATCTTTATTGAAACGGTCCCTACAAACCAATTGCCAAAGACCCTACCACCGCTTCGGGACAAGAAAAATGTAATGAAACGGAAAAGATAATTAATGTTTGCTGTTCAAAAGATTGGGCGGAAGAAACTCATTCGCTTACGAAGTATTGTAATTTATTTACAAATATTTATGTCATTACATGTGCGAGGCTTTCTGAAAGTTTTGCGTACGAGAACTCATAAATAAAACAATACAGTATGTTTTTTTTTCAATACGGGTCGCAAGCACGGGGTTCGCTGTCTTAAAAAATATTTCGTAGCAGTCTGGAGACGAGAAAATACGAAAAGTTAGTGTAATCTGACTGCGGTCTTTCGCGAGGTTTTCGATTAATTAATTACTAATTTAGTGCAAGTATTTTAATATGTGTATTTTAAATTATATTCTACGCTACTTCGCACGGATAGTCTTTAGAGTACTTAATTCTTCTAAACTTTCATCTTGAGTTACTGTATATGTATTGATGAAAACAGCATAAAAGAATTGATGAAAAACTTTTAAGCTACACAACGGATTTCAAAGCGTACAGTCACGAGCAATAATATGTATCCACTTTTGCCATTTTAGCATCTTTATTTTCTACGCAATAAGAGTCAAATGCGGATACTTGTTAGTGCTCGTGACTGTACAATGTACATATTATAAAAAGAGCGATTTTGTTTTATACTGTTACTAGCCTTTGCTCGCAACTTCATCCCAATGGAATAGTTACTCGAGCATTTTAATTTTAGGTATATATTTATCTACTAATCATACAGATATTTCCAATATACGATTGTAGACATAGATAGATTTGTTCTGACTTATTTTAAAACCCTAAGAGCAGGATTTCAAGAAATCTAAAACTATCTTTCTTTATTATTAACTGAAAGCTCCTATATAAATTTAGTGGAGTTTACTTCAAAAATTACGGATTTCCACACAAAGCTTCATCCCCTATTATACCCCCTATAATTTTGAAAAATACTTCTTTCTTAATTTATAACCGAACTGCCATATACCAATTTTTGTGGATTTTACTTTAAAATAACGTATTTCCATACAAAATTTCATCGCCCCACGTGTGTCGAAATTTAAAGAATGCTACAATACATATTTATTTTTTTCTCATCAAGTGCCTAAATTCAAAGATTCGTGGTTTTAGCTTCGATAGTAAAAAAATACCCATACAACCATAGTATAGTACGTTTACTTTCGTGATATTCCAATTTTATTTATTTAAAAAACAATGTTTTAACAGCAAATAACACATATAATAAAAATACTTAATGGTACTTAAACATAAGCAAATTATAGAAACACATTATGATGACATTATTTAAACACGGGAAGATAGGTACTTATTCTATTTTACAACTAGATACCAATTTAAAAACATTAATTGTCCCATACAAACTTTGCCCCTCTTTTTCATCATCCTTTCTTATCGGATGCCTACGTCATACAAAGAACACACCCTCCAAGTTTCAGGTCTCTACGATCAGCGTTACCCGTCAGTCAGTCATTAAGGACAATGTACTGTATTTGTATAGATTAAACATATTTCACAAATAAAATAGTTTTCAAGGGTAATCTTATCTCTAGATCACTTAGAAAACCCATAATAGTGTGTGATAATGCCAACATAGCAGACAACATAAAAATCTAAATATAGGTTACAAAACAATTGGTCCATTTAACTAAATTATTATCATAAATTCAAAACAACGAAAAATATTTACAGTATCTTTAAAGTCCTCAAATTTAGCACCATAGGAATTGTTTTAGAGAAGTATATATAACTGTTTAATTTTATCTCATTTTATATTTTTATCTCTGATTCGTGGAATCATAAATAGCATTTAAACTGACAACTTTCTTTGTAGACCACGTTCGTGAATTTATACCCAATATATTATATTTTGGTGACCTACAAGATGTCCTTTCATTTAACACACTAAAATTATTTTCTTTCTTCAATAGTCGTTACCAATATATAAAAAAGTATTATTAATGTTTAGATAGAAAGGAATTTCATATTTCATTTATTTCTTTGAATGTAAAAAGTGACATTTCCAACTTTAACGAAATTCTGTCAATAATCTGTTATGTGTGTAGATATTGGCATTGAGTTTCTATATAAGAGATAATTGATTTTCCATATAAACGTAGTTTATTACTTTTCATCATAACAGCCTTTGTAATTAGATCCACTGCTGGGACACGAGGTGTCTCCTTGTCATCGAAGGAGGATCAGTGAGGTTTAGGCAGTAGTAGCCTTCTACGACACCCATTGCATATGGGGTGATGCTATTCTACCCTGCCATTATTACTTCTTATTACATCACATGACATTATTACTCTGTTTGTTAATTATTCATTTTCAATAGCATTTCTATTGTTACTGTATAGTATACTTCTCTCCTGACGACTAGACTATAAATATACGAATGTCATTTCTTTTTATTTTTACTGTTTTACCTTTTAAATTCGATCTATCGGAGACTTACGGCACATAGTATTATATTATCTGTGGCGGCACTGACCAAGAGTCACAAGCTCTCGGTATATCGTGGAAATAGGCATGTATAGCTGTCTTTAGCTGCTGAAGACTGGAAATCTTGAAAACCTGTCCCTTCTACTATCAGTACCCCTAGTATGAGTTTGTTAGTTTTCGAACTCGATCAAACGTATCGTCTCTTTTCATACATTGTCCACTAGCGCCTCTAGCGTAAACTATCAGAAACAGTGGGCAATGTATGAAAAGAGACGATACGTTTGATCGAGCTCAAAAACTATAAAAACATACTAAGGGTCCAGATTAAGAACAGGATAATTACGAAAGCGCACCAAATCTTCAAAGTTTATGTGACCGTGGTCACAGGCGGACTGGAGAACAGCGATGTCTTCACTCCGTATGTGAGCTAAATTCACACTTGTCTACCCACAGGATGTTGCTTCTGCTACTGATCATGTTAGACCAAACCTTTTTTAATTTATAATACAACACCCTGGCAGCTATGTCCATCTGACAAATGTTTGATTTTATAACATACCTACTGTTTTTACTGTCACATTAACTTAACAAAAATATTGAATTATACCATCGCTTATACTCTGGATTTATTATTTTCTTCAATAGGTTATGGGCCCAGAGTGCTATAATATGGATAGTTCAACCACCCCTGCCCCGTCTTTGTCTGTGAGTTATCATAATAGTCAAAACTCTATTAGTAAATTGAACGGGAGAGTCAACTACAATTCATGGAGCTTCGCAATGCAAATGACGCTCATTGAAGCGGACCTATGGGAGTTTGTCTCACAGCCATCTTCATGTGCTGAGAAGTTTACGCAAGACGAGTTCCATCGCCGAGATCAAAAGGCAAGATCGAAAATTTGTCTTAATGTGATAGATAGCATTTTTCCAGTTGTGATGAACTGCGGTACAGCAGAACAAACATGGCAAGCTCTTAAGAAGGAGTACGCAGATAACAGTCTCAGCAGACGCCTCTCGTTGCTCAAGAAAATGTTTAATGCCAAACTAGATTCCTATCCTAATATAGAAGCGTATATAAATGATATTCGGGAAACGCAACAAAAACTCGCAGCTATCGGGAAGGCCGTTGAAGATGAATTTGTCGGTGTAGTGATGCTCGCCGGTTTGACTGAAGAATATTTACCTATGGTCATGGCAATTGAACATTCGGGAGCTGTTATTACGTCTGATTTCATTGCCACAACTCTTCTAAAAGAAGATCAACGACGCGAAATCTCTACAGTTGGCAATAATGCTCTTACCACCTCTTCAAAAAGAGTATGTGCTTATTGTAAGAAACCTGGTCACCACATCTCTAAGTGCAGGAAGCGTAACAATAGCTCAAATAAAAATAATGAGGGCATCGGTGAAAATATTGCTAATTATACGTCAGACCTAACACTTTTATCATCGTTTCATTCATTCACAGACCACCATTCTCCTTCTGTATCCCAGGATTGGTTCATTGACTCAGGAGCCACGAGTCATATGAGTTGCTATAAAGATTGGTTTGTCGATTACATACCACTCCGTAAGCCAATTACTGTCGCTAATAAAAACGTGATATATAGTGAAGGTAAGGGTTCTGTTTATGTAAATATCTGTGAAAATTTAGTTAAGGTTTCTGATGTTCTTTATGTACCGCAACTTTCTACAAATTTACTGTCTGTGAGAGATTTAATTAATAAAGGTTTTGTAGTCGTATTTTCTCCTAAAGGAGCAACTATTATCAGGAAAGAAGGGTGTAAGGTGTCAGGTTATACAGTGGCCACTGCTTTTAACTGCAATGGCATGTATAAGTTAGATTCTTCCCGCCCCTGCCAAGCATACATAACTCAAAATAACGAAACGTCGCTGTTATGGCACAGACGTCTTGGCCATTTAAATAATAAAACTTTAGACATACTTAAAAATAGACATGTTGGTATCAACTATTGTGACAGGTTAAGTCAAATAATATGTGAGCCATGTCTACAAGGCAAGCTGTCAAAGAAACCTTTTGAAAATTCTGCAAGTAGGTCCAATAATAAACTAGAATTAATACACACTGATCTGTGTGGACCTATGAGCACGCAATCCTGGGGAGGTTCTCTCTACCTTCTTACCTTTACAGATGATTACACTCGAAAAACTTTTGGTTACTTATTAAAAACTAAAAGTGAAGTATTTTCTAAGTTTGTCGAGTTTAAGCATCTCGTTGAGAACCAGACAGCTTTAAAAATTAAAGCAATACGATCAGACAATGGCACTGAATTCGTAAATTATAAAATGTCTAATTTTTTAAAGGAAAATGGCATCATTCACCAGCTGACAGTACCTTACAACCCGCAACAAAATGGTGTAGCTGAGCGTGTCAATAGAACAATTATAGAGAAAGCACGCTCCATGCTTCATGATAGTAAACTCTCTAAAGCCTATTGGGGTGAAGCCGTAAGTACTGCCATCTATCTTAAAAACCATTCTCCAACTCAATCTTTAAATAATAAAATTCCCGAGGAACTTTGGTCAGACAAACCAGTAGATCTATCACATTTAAGGGTATTTGGGTGTCTGGCACATGTTTTAATTCCCAAAGAAAAGCGCTCTAAATTAGACGCTAAAACTCAATTATGCATATTTGTTGGTTACCCTAATGACTGCAAAGGTTACCGCTTAGTTGATCCTAATAAACCTAGGAGTGTTATTGTTGCCAGAGACGTAGTTTTCTTGGAAGATAAGATATTTGAGGGCTATAAGTCTGAATCTACAGACCTCGCTGATCCTTTGTCTACAACCACAATAGAGGTGTCCATTGTTCCTCCTACTACTTCTTCATCTAGCACCCCGGAGCTTCTTGCTACTGACGAATCTCAAGATTCTCAGTGTACTGATGAACCTCAATTACGCGCGGTGTCTCAGCCAATACATACAGAGGAACCAAATTCGATTGTTTCCAATAATGAACATCGATACCCACGTCGAGAACATAAACCTCCAAAAAGGTACGAAGCTGGTGCCTTCCACGTTTGTCATGGCATAGAGCCTGAAACCTATAAACAGGCACAAGAAAGCATAGATAAGGAAGACTGGATTAACGCAATGCAAGCAGAATATGATTCCCTTATTAAACATGGCACGTGGATTTTGGTTGACAGGCCGGAGGATAGAAAGCCAATAAAATGCAAATGGGTATATAAAATTAAAAAAAATACCAACGGTGACATCGTTAAGTACAAAGCAAGACTTGTAGCGAAAGGTTTCACTCAAGTGTACGGTGTTGACTACGGTGAAACATTTTCACCTGTCGCAAGACTGTCTTCTATCAGACTTCTTCTAGCGTATGCTGCCAAATTTAACCTAGAAATTGAGCATTTAGATGTAGAAACAGCCTTCTTGAACGGTGATCTGGAAGAAGAAATTTATATGGAACAACCAGAAGGTTTTAATACTGAAAAAAATAAAGTATGTCTATTGAAAAAATCTCTGTATGGCCTGAAACAAGCCCCTAGACAATGGAATAAAAAAGTGTGTGAGGCCATGAACAAGCTTTCTCTTAATCGTGCAGAGACAGAACATAGTGTCTATTACAGAAAAGATGATGACAAGCTTCTAATTGTAGCCGTTTTTGTAGATGACTTTTTTATTTTAAGTAATTCTCTTGAAATGAAAAATTTACTTAAAAATGACTTGAAACGATCTTTCATAATTAAAGACTTGGGACCCGTTAAAGACTGTCTCGGGATGAGAGTGCTACGTGATTTGGATGGGAGTATCAGCCTTGACCAAACGAATTATATAGAAAATCTTATTGAAAAATTTAATATGAGCAACGCTATTCCAGTGGCAACTCCGTTAGAACCTGGTATGAAATTACTGATACCAGAGAAAGAAGACGAACGCTTAGAGTTACCGTATCAACAGCTCATAGGGTCTCTAATGTACATTTCCATTGGTACTAGACCTGATATAGCGCACGCTGTATCAGTTCTCAGCCAATTTAATGCACATTACGGGGAGGTACATTGGAGAGCCGCTAAGCGAGTGTTACGGTATCTCAAAGCGACAAAAGATAAAAAACTTAAATATTTTAAATCTAACGATGACATAGTGGGGTATGCTGACTCGGATTATGGCTCAAATCCGATTGATAGGCGATCCTATACTGGATATGCATTTATTTTAAGTGGCTCAGCCATATCCTGGGAGTCACGGAAGCAACGAACGGTGGCTTTGTCAACGACCGAAGCAGAATATATGGCACTTTGTGAAGCAACCAAAGAGGCCATATATCTAAAGTCGCTCGTGACCGAAATCTTTCAGTATAATAAGACTATCACAGTGTTTTGTGACAACCAAAGCGCGTTACAGCTCACGAGAAACAACACACATCACTCACGAACGAAACATATAGACGTCAGATATCACTTTATTCGCAACTCCATCACCAGTAATGAACTTATTTTAAACTACATTCCGACTGGTAATATGATTGCCGATGTCCTCACTAAGTCTCTACCAAATATTAAGCATGTGAGATGTGTAAAGAACTTGGGCTTAGTGTAAAGGATAAAGTTATCGGTTTAGTGTTAACTTAGTGATTGTGTTATGGCGTGTGTATATTTAACTAATTTAGATTAATGTTTTATAATTAATTTTTATGTAAAGGGAAGTGTGTGTATACTGTATATAGATATGTACGATTTTAATTAATGTTCTTTAGTCTAGTTTGTTGTAAAGTGAATTCTTATACAGGATGCTTGTATTACGGGGAGGTGTTAGACCAAACCTTTTTTAATTTATAATACAACACCCTGGCAGCTATGTCCATCTGACAAATGTTTGATTTTATAACATACCTACTGTTTTTACTGTCACATTAACTTAACAAAAATATTGAATTATACCATCGCTTATACTCTGGATTTATTATTTTCTTCAATAGATCATTTATCTGAAAAACTTCCACATATAGGCCCAAAGATGTCCACTACGATTAGTGCTGTACTCTACGCAGTTTCGTGTGATCACCCGATATATCTTTGAATATATATACCTACATCTCGTTTTTGGGCAAGGGTCTTCTAGGTACATAATAAAATGTGATTAGTTCAGTGTGCTGGCCGAATGGTTTCGAATGGGTCACCCACCAATTTTCTATTCAGACACCTTTGTAGGCACTGCCGATAACACAACGTCTAGATGGTTACAGGATAGTGAAAAAAAATATTATTTAAAACAATGAATTAGGACTGATATTCCTAATTCGTTGATTTAAAAATATTTATACTGAAACTAGCTGTCCCGGCCACGCGTTGCTGTGGTAATTTTATACTACTGACCTATCTGCAGTAAAAAAAATATGACTACTTATCAAGATAAAAACTATCCTATCTCTCAAGTTGGATCAAACTGCACACGGTGTACAAATTTGATTAAAATCGGTTGAGTAGTTTAGGAGTCCATCGCGGACAAACAGCGTGACACGTAATGATTATAACATGTGACTTTCTGGCTTTAGTAGCCAGTAAGTAAGCTAAATGCAAATATAAAATTTTAATTGTTTTGAACTTTAATATTTGATCTTTCCATGTTCATCATTGTATGCCGTTAGCTTTTGTTAACCACTTTGTCTTTGCAATAAAGATCAGTGTGAAATATTTTTAACTATTCTATGGTGTCACAAATGGAACGATGGACTGGACATGGTAAAGTTATTTGTGATCATCATTATTGTTATTAAAGAAACATGGAACTCTTTTAACGATAAACTATTAATGATATATTAATGATAGTGTTAAAGGCAAATTATAGGTACCTACCTATATTTAGTTGCCTGCCCTGTTTCATAAAGATTTTTGTTTCTGTGGGTGTTTGGCCTCTTTTGAAAGTAGCGGATATGAATACTAATATGAGTTTTTTATTTTGCTCACCTCATTTTCATAAACAAGATTTAGCTGAAACTATTTCTACCAGACCTCAACCCTTTATTAACCAATTAATCTCATACCGAGTCATCTTATCTTATGACGGGTCCCTGAGTCTCCTCTGGTGCATTTCGACCCATTGGGATGTTTTTAGTCTACCCTTTCCCTTAACTCCTGTCGCTCCTGGAATATGTACACACCAACAGCCCAACAGCCCAACTATAGCTATGGGGTTGAAGAGCCTGCAATGCTCTGGCCTTGGATAGGCCATTCCCAGAGTATCCATTCTAACTGTGGCTATAGAATGGTAGCCACACTTCAGGTGTTCCATGGATTTCTGATCATATCCACAATTCAGTGTCGTTGATTGTATTTTGTTGACCATGTGGTTTGTGGCACATCCCTGTAAGCCCACCCAAGATTATGCGGGCGTGTTGTCTACTGCCCCAATATATTAATTTACTCCAACCTCTAGGACAGTCTCTTATGAAGGATGTGGAGTGTTTCATAACATGGACAGTTTCGATATTTTGAGCCATAATTTTATGGTCTAGTTTGGTTGATTGCTGATAAAAAATTATGTTTTAAATGTTTTGACAAACAAAGTATAAATATACCTACCTTTGTTAGGCTTCCTTGAGCCGTTTCTTGACTCTGGTATCGTCTCATTAATTCTGATTTACATAACTAAGCAAACGTTCTTCGTAGCGCAGAATCCGAATAACGATGTTGTTCTTTATAATGCAAATTTTTCAAAGTTAACTATTCAAGACATCATCATTAATTGTTAATAACAATCCTGTTTTGTACTTTAATAGCATCCTGCACAATAATATTTTCCTATATTAAATCTTTAGTAACTTCCAGTCAGCATACCCTGCGTATTTCCTATAAAACAGTACATTCCATCTCATACATACTTTTAGACTAGGAGCGTGATAGTATGTATGTATACATACTATCACGCTCCTAGTCCCTTGAGGGGTTGAGCAAAGCCTTAGGTAACATTTCGTTACACATAAAGTCACATCTGGCAGTGTGGGCCACATAAAGCCTCCAAATAGTGACGGATTGCCGGCCTGTCGCCGACATAAAATATTGAACTTTGAAATCTGTTGTAGTTTAAAAATTCGAAGCGTACAGACAGAAAGAGCGACTTTATACTATGTGCAGGAATCAAAGCAATCGCCTAGGTATAGAATACCTAAAGCACATTGCTGGTTATGTAATAGCAAAGCCGTCCATATTCCATTATTTCATAACTGTCTGTGAACTGTACAAAACAATTATTAAATTGCTTATAAGAAACAAAAGCAACGAAATATTTTAGTCCCTTACGACGGACGTAAACAATTTTCAAACGTTCATTGTTACATTTACGGAATAATATTAAAGAAAATTCAATTTCTATACATGTCCAGTATGTATTGTTTGTATGTAGTATTTATTTATTTTTACTCGAATTTCTATGAAATAGCGCTTTGTTCTATTGCTATTATTTTTATTCAATTAGATTTCCTTCTAAGGTTTAACAGAAAATTTCGTTATAATTATTTTCTTTTAACAGTATGTAATTTCTTTTAGATTATTTTACCACAATTCTATTGTTTTTATTCATTTGTGTCAATCTCATAAGAGCAGGCACGCACTGGTAACTTTTGTCACCCTTTTTCGCCACTTCTATCAGGCCCATGGATATGTATGAAGGTGCGCGCACGTGACAATTGGGTGACATTTGGTACATCTCCATACATTCCACGAGAGTGACAAAATAGATACCGTGACAAAATTTACCAGTGCACGCCTGCCCGCCTAGCATGACCACCGCAACACGATATGTTAAAGCCATTTATCGCTTTGAACTGTCAAAAATGATTGGATAAAACCGCCATCTTGAAATTTTATCGAAACTGAGGACATATATCAGCTGTTGCATGTGATTTTTGTCTTGTGATTTTTTGTACAAATCATGTAAGAAATGCGTTGATAGGTTTGGATATATTTCTACAATAGTGTCTTTGTATTTTACTTGACAGCTTAAATCGATAAATGGCTATATCATATCGCATTTCGGTGGCCATGCTAGGCGGGCTGCTCTAAATGTTGATAAGCAAAGGAGAAGCCATATTTATTTTTACCAGCCTCAGTGCTTTTTCGCAGTGTTACGTCTTCAGTTTTTTTTTATTTTATCTAATATCCTGATAAAATTATGAATCGGTTATTGAGGATTTCGGGTGAAGCTCGCGTTCACCTTTGGCCTAATTACCTTTTTCTCTTTTTTTGGTTGACGAGGAGGTCAAATGCATTTACGCATCGTCCCTGCGGGGTGATGCCAACCGCAGGGGATATGTGGGACTCAAGGTAAAGGCGTTCCCTCCATACCCAATAAACATCCTCCCCGGCCTGACCTTCAGTGCGCTATTACGGGACGGCTCGGGATATACGCACGTGAGCGCAACAACAACGAGACCGTCTCAACGCTGCCCGTCCAGGCACTCCTTGTGCACCAATTGGTGCCCAGCAGCCCACAGGGTCTACCGACTAACACCAGCCCCTGTGGGCCGCTGGCCGACGCCGGCCTTATAGGCCGCCCCCTCACCGACGGCTGCTCGACCTGGCGCGTCCTCCTGACGAGGACACCGGGAGCAGCCATCGTACCGCACCCGGGGACCCCGGGCGCGGCCCTGAAAAGGGCAGTTCGGAACTAGCCGTGGTGGGTGTTGTATATTATCTCTTTGGTTATGCGAGCATAAAGAAAATAAAGGTGTCAGATTTGTCACATGAAACTCAATGGTTGTGTTTATTTAATATTCCGAAAATTTATAAATATTTTACCGATCATAACATGGCGCAGTCGGTATTTTAGATAAATATTGTGTATAGAATTTAATAGAGCATATATTATTTTTTTTTGCAAAGCGTGTGTGAAAAATATTCTTTTAAGATGTTTCATTCTTCGCAACTGGACGAGGAGGAAAATGTAAAGGTACGTTTGCCGCAAATAGCGCTACCTTCGCCGATTGGTTGGGAAGGTAATTTATCAGATAATTGGATGTTTTTCAAACAGAAATTTGAAATATATTTATTGGCTTCGGGAAATGTTACTTGCGATTCATCGGTTAAAACAGCATTACTACTAAGTGCTGTGGGAGATCGTGCTCTAAAACTATATAATACATTCGTTTTTGATAAAGATGCTGATAAAAGTGATTATGAGAAAGTGATAAATAAATTTGGAGAGCATTTCTGTCCTGAAAAAAATATAACATATGAGCGGTTTTTGTTTTTCACTCGCAATCAAAAAGACGGAGAGACGTATGACAATTACGTGATGGAATTACGTGACTTAAGTGCATCTTGTGAGTTTGGTTCCTTAACTGAAGACCTAATCAGAGATAGATTAGTGTGTGGAATTTCAGATGTGACTGTTAAGGATCGTCTTCTTCGCACAAGAAAATTAACGTTACCTATGGCTCTTGAAATATGTTGTACTTCGCAACGGACGAAGGAACAAGTTGAAGTAATATCATCATCATCGCTACCTATTTTGAAGTCATATTCTTATGAACCTCCATGCCAAATAAATAAAGTTAGCCATAGAAGTTCGAATTCAGTTAGTGACTGTAATAAAGAAGTTATTCAAAAGAGCTCAGCAACAATGCGTCCGGATATTAAAAGACATATCAAGTCTACACAGAGCAGTGAATGTAAACAATTTATCTGCAAAAGATGCGGCTACTCACACATGCAATACAAATGTCCAGCTTTCGGAAAAACTTGTCTGAAGTGTGGAAAGTTGAATCACTTTTCTACAAATTGCAGGAGCGTAAATGAGGTAGAGAAGAATGGAGGTGAAATAAATGAAATTGATTCGCTTTTTTTAGGTGCGACTGTGATTAATTCTATTAGCAATATGCGTGATTGGTCCATTACATTAGAAATTAACAATTTTCCGTTGCAGGTTAAAGTAGATACTGGCGCACAAGCAAACATATTATCAAATGAAGTGTTGGATAATTTGAATTTAGACAAAAATAACTTGTTGCCAGTTAGAACTAAGCTTACTACATATACGGGTGAATGCATACCATGTTTAGGAAAGTGTACTCTTCCATGTAAGTACAATGGCAGATTATTTAATCTTAATTTTTATGTTGTATCTGGATGCTATACTAATATACTTGGCCTAAAATCAGCTGTTGATATGCAACTAGTCATGCCACTGCGTGAGGTACACACAACTGTAGGTATATTTAATGAATTTAATGATATTTTTGAGGGTCTAGGATGTATGAAAGGGGAGTATAGTATTAAAATAAAAGAAAATTCAGTACCAGTTATTCACGCTTGCAGAAAAGTGCCTTTAGCAGTATTGCCCCGGTTGAAAGAAAAACTTGATGAAATGATAAAACAAAAAGTTATCATAAAAGTCACTCATCCGACTGAATGGGTTAATTCTTTAGTTATTGTTTATAAGCCCAATGGTGATTTAAGGTTATGTATTGACCCTAGAGATCTTAACCAGGTAATTATGAGACAGCACTTCAGTTTGCCTACTTTTGAAGAGATAACGAGTAAGTTAACAGGTGCATCGGTTTTTAGCACTCTGGATGTTAAAAATGGCTTTTGGAACGTCAAATTATCTGAGGCTAGTTCTGATCTGTGCTGCTTTAACACGCCGTTTGGCAGATATAAATTTTTGAGGATGCCATTTGGTTTGTCTAGCGCATCTGAGGTATTTCAGCAAAGAATGAGGGAAATATTAGAAAACCTAGAAGGAACTGAAGTTTTTATAGACGATATTTTAATTTGGGGTACATGTCAGGCTGAGCATGATAGTAGATTGAGGTTAGTTTTGGAACGGTTGAGACAGGAAAATATAAAATTAAATAAAGATAAGTGCAAGTTTAATTTGGAGAAAGTGAAGTACCTTGGTCATATAATTAGTAAAGAGGGATTAAAACTGGATGACGGGAAAATTAGATCAATTGTAGCTATGAAAAGTCCACGAGATAGGAAGGAATTGGAAAGGTTTTTAGGGGTTGTTAATTACGTTTCAAAGTTCATTCCAAATTTCTCTAACATGAGTTCTCCTTTGAGAAATCTTTTGAAAAAAGATGTGGAGTTCTCCTGGTTAGATATTCATGAAAAGGTTTTCCAAGATTTAAAGGGACAGCTAGCTGCAGAGCCAATTCTTCAGTTTTTTAACGAAAATGTCCCAGTTACGGTTTCCGTGGACGCCTCAAGGGATGGTCTCGGAGCTGTTCTCTTGCAAAATAACCTTCCAGTTGCATATGCTTCCAAGGCTTTAAATGAGTGTCAAAAGAGATATGCTCAAATAGAAAAAGAACTCCTCGCTATCTTATTTGGCTGTGAAAGATTTAATCAGTTTATATTTGGTAGGAAAGTGACCATTGAGACAGACCATGCTCCACTGATTTCCATTGTAAAAAAACCGTTGAATTCATGTTCAGCACGCATCCAACGAATGTTACTCAAGTTGCAAAAATACGATTTTGATTTAGTTTATAAGCGTGGTAAGGAATTGTATTTAGCAGATACTTTGTCTAGATCGTATGACGATAGTGATTCTTTAGAAGTGGACTTGGATAGTGAAGAAATTGAAGCACAGATTAACAGCATTGTGAATAACATAAATGCGTCACCGTCACAATTAAATAATATTAGGGAATCTACTAGTCGTGACGTTGAGTTAGTTCTTGTTAAGAAATACATAGTTGAAGGCTGGCCATCTCACAGAAATTTACTGCCGGAGTCTGTGAGAAAATATTGGTCCATTAGAAATGACTTGACTTTGAAGTCAGATATCATATTCAAGGGAAGTAGTGTTGTAGTTCCATTGAATTTAAGGCGAGATATGCTACAGCGTTTGCATTTTCCGCATATGGGTGTTACAAAAACATTGTTAAGATCACGCGATTGTCTCTATTGGCCTGGCATACATAATGATGTTCGCAATATCGTTTCATCTTGTGAAACTTGTCTTCTTTATAGCAATAGTAATAAACAGGAGACGTTAATACCACACGAGGTTCCTAAACATGTATGGCAAAAAGTCTCAGCTGATTTATTTGAGCTAAATGGAAAAATATATTTAATAACTGTCGACTATTTCTCTAAGTTTCCAGAATTATCACTACTAACCAGTACGACTAGTGAAACTATAATAAACAATTTAAAGCGTATCTTTAGTAATGGTATTCCTGAGGTGTTTATTAGCGATGGAGGACCTCAATTTTCTAGTGAAAGGTTTGCATTGTTTTGTAAGCAATGGAATATTGAACATAGATTCTCTAGCCCAGAATATCCACAGTCAAATGGCATGGTGGAAAGAACAATTCAAACTATTAAAAATTTACTTAAGAAAGCTTTACATGAAGGAAAAGATATGTATATGGCGATGTTAGAATTTAGGAACACTCCGATTTCTCATGATATACCTTCGCCCGCCCAGGTATTTTTCAACAGAAAGTTAAGAGGTATTCTGCCATTGTCCTCAAGTCATTTTCAACCTAGACTTATTAAAAATGTAAAATCTAATTTGGAAAAGAGACAGTATAGAAGTAAGGTGGAATTTGATCGCAATAAGAAAGACTTAAGACCATTAGTAAGGGGTGAAAAAGTTTTATTTAAAGTCGGTAAACAATGGAGGAAAGGTGAAGTTTTGTTTCAATTAGATAGACGCACATATAGAATTGTTTCTAATGGTGTACATTTTGTTCGTAATAGAATATTTATCAAACCCTTTACATTTGTTCCTTTTTATATTCCTGATAACATAGAAACACCATGCGCTGTTAATGAATCTCCGTCTGTGGAAATCGGAAATAATCCAGTGATACACAGGAATTCTGAGGGCTATATTGTAACATCGTTTGGTCGCGTGAGTCGTCCACCTGATCGTTTTGGTTATAATGTTAATTAATTATTCTTTAACTTTGATTTATTTAAGAGTGATTTGTCTCAGAAGAAAATTATTATTTTGTTTTTTAAGAAGGAAGATGTTGTATATTATCTCTTTGGTTATGCGAGCATAAAGAAAATAAAGGTGTCAGATTTGTCACATGAAACTCAATGGTTGTGTTTATTTAATATTCCGAAAATTTATAAATATTTTACCGATCATAACAGTGGGAAACAAAAACAACTCTACGATGGCATGTGACTTCGCATGCCACACTTGACATCAAAAGCCACACACCCGCTGAGAAAGTTTCCCCACCACGTCATCAGGGTTCGCCACGAGGAGGCTTCCGGACGTGGACTCCGATGGCCTAATTACCTATCACTTGACATCTTCAGGTGAGATTAAAAACTCAACGATTTATCTGTGAAAGATAAAAAAGTCATAATGAATATTTTTTGATTTGCTGGCATACCTGAGTACCTATATGTCCTTGAGGCAATCTGAAGCGGACGATGTCGCAGGAACAGCTAGTTTTTGATAAAGTCGATTCACCGTAAGCCTTCTGTAACATTTTCAGTGACTCGCAATACACACTAGATATGATATAAGTAAAAACAGCACTGTATTTAATATAAATAACAGGTGCAATAGAAGCGTCGATGGCGTATTAAGTAAGAGCGCTATCTCCCAGACGGAAAGCACCGGTTGGAACCCCGCCACGTACCAATGTATTTTCAAATGTTGAATTCATATATACGTTTAATCGACCGACGCTTTTACGTGAAGGTAAACATCGTGAGGAAACCCCCTTATACCTATAAAGAAATTCTTAGGCTGTTTGTGAAGTCGATCAACCCACACTTGGCCAGCGTGGTTGGCTAAGGCCTAATCGCCCCTAATGTGGGGTAGGCTCGAGCTCCTCGGTAGGGACATTATATGAGCTGTTGTTGTTGTTGATGATGATGATGAATAGATGCAACTGAAACTCCGCGCCAAAATGGAAATCAGTTGTGCCAATCTAACAAGAGCAAAAAAAAAATTGGAACCATTAACGTTAAATCATCCATTCCCAATACTTTTTTCACTGAAGTTATATGACAGGTATTCAGCTTGCCTAAATTACCTACTCCAAAATCTATCAGCTTTCGGAATTGAACGTTTCTATCAAAAGAAAATTGACAATTTTTGATCTTACATTTGAAATAAATCGTTGACATGGTGCTTTTTCAATAATTCGTCAGCTTCATACATCTTTTCGTTAAAAGTTTGACGCAATCGATTGGCCACTTCTACTAGGAACCCTGTTGTCCCTATTTCTACTACTTACATATAGGGTTACAATATAACCTTTAGTAAATCTGACGGGGTACGTCATGTACATATATTAAAACGTAACTTGACAATGACTATGATTAACTCGGAAATGTCTCTAGTTCGATTTTAACATTATTTTGAGTAAAAAAAAAAGCAATTTTGAATGAGCTTCTCATTTTTGAGTTTTCCGCATTGCGGAAATGATAATATTTACACCGTAGGCGTTTTCTGCTTATCATTTAAAACACAGACATGTTTATTTACCGCAACAGCACAAAAATAATGCCAACAGTTTAAAAACGTCCAAATGTAAGCTGTCACGCGGTCAACGACAATTCATGTAAAAAGGAGAGATAAATACCGTGGGCGTGTGTTCTACGTACCTATAGTATTTATAACAAAAGCAAATCAACTAAGCGTGGGGCTTGTACTCGGAGGGTAATCAATAATATTTCATATAGAAAATCTGATGTTAGAAAATGGCAGTTGCAAAAAGCCAGTATTAAGAACTTGTAGAGCTCCAGGCTTACCAGTTTAAGCATGTGATAGGGAAAAGAACATTAAATATTTTTACGTCTAATATTCATCACCACTTTTTATATTATAATATAATTGACCTAGAGCTGCTTAAGAGGATATCGGTGGGTACGGCAAGCACGTCTCCATACAAACGTTGCAAAGGTATTTATTTCTTTTCCGATATTTATGATATATTAGGTTGGGGAAAAAGTCTTTTCGCATTATAGTATGTATAAACTTGTAATAAAATCTCTTTGGCTATACTCTTTGTATCTGGCTGGTTTTGGTATCATTGAAAGTTTAAATTTTAAAGAACATAATTCCAAATTCAAATTAGGAAAATGTGTGATTTTCATTTGTTTTTCGTACCGCCAAGATGAGTGAATCTAATGAAGAAATTCGATAAATTTTAAAATTTTACTACAAAAAAGGTAAAAATGCAACGCAAGCCGCGACAAAAATTTGCGATGTTTATGGACCTAGTTCAGTGTCTGTGAGAGTAGCACAAATTTGGTTTAAGCGTTTTCAATCCGGAAATTTTGATGTCAAAGATGCACGTCGCTCTGGTCGCCCTATTACAGATAAAATGGATGCCATTTTTGAAAAAGTGGAGCAAGATCGGCATGTCAGTAGTTACGACGTAGCTGAAGAACTGGGAATTGACCACAAAACAGTTTTGGCGCATTTGAAAAAAACTGGGTACACAAAAAAGCTCGACATTTGGGTACCTCACGAGCTCACTGAAAGAAACCTAATGAACCGTGTACTCATTTGTAATGCTTTATTACGACGTAATGAAACCAAACCATTTTTGAAGAAGCTGATAACTGGTGATGAAAAGTGGATCACGTACGACAAGAACGTGCGAAAAAGGTCGTGGTCAAAGGCCGGTCAGGCTTCACAGACTGTGGCGAAACCCGGGTTAACTCGCAACAAGATGATGCTGTGTGTGTGGTGGGATTGGAAGGGAATTATTCATTATGAGCTGTTACCACCAGGCAGGACCATCGATTCTGAACTCTACTGCGAACAACTGATGAGATTAAAGCAAGAAGTTGAGAGAAAGCGACCGGAATTAATCAACAGAAGGGGTGTGGTTTTTCATCATGATAACGCTAGACCTCACACATCTTTAGCCACTCAGCAAAAATTAAGAGAGTTTGGCTGGGAGGTGTTAATGCATCCGCCGTATAGTCCTGACCTTGCACCTTCAGATTTCCACCTGTTTCGGTCTCTTCAGAATTCTTTAGGCAGTGTCAAATTAACATCACGAGAGGACTGCCAAAACCACTTGTCGCGGTATTTTGACCAGAAGTCCCAAAATTTCTATAGCAATGGGATCATGTCCCTACCTACAAGATGACAAAAAGTTATCGAACAAAATGGTACCTACATACTTTAGTTAAATGTAAATAAACTATATTAAAAAATGTTTTGAATTTTCTTCAAAAATGCGAAGAAACTTTTTCCCCAACCTATTATAAGAAAATTAATAACAAAAAAATAAACATATTTGTTCGTTTTCCCTTTTTCATAATTCGACATTCTTACATAAAGTTATTTATAAAAAAATGGGTTTTCAAAAAAAGGAAATGGTAAAGTTTTTGACTATGTTAATAACAAGGAGTAGGGGTAGTTTAACAATTTCTTTGTTTGTATTCGTGCTCGCCGTACTATTCTCTTAACACTGTAGTACATTGTTGCATTAGTATGTTGACATTCTTTGAGGGCACTGTATGGCGTTAAAGTCAAAACTTTATTTTGAAAAGGTGCTAAAGTGCGAACCAAGTTTTGTGTCGTGCTATAGATCTACATGTCATCCTGTGCGTGTGAAAATGTTCATCGTTTTCCAAATTAGATTCATTTGCAAAAAATATGCCTTCTCGAATGAGCTTATGAATTTTTGTGGATTTTCTTAATGAGGTATTCAGTGATATGAATTCTTGGGATTTTCTTATAAAATCACGTAAGAATGTCTTTAGAGGAAAGATATAACTTAAGACCGTGTTACATTTTGGATGTATAATCCAAATGACGTAAGTACTACATTACTATTTATTAAATTACAAAACTTCTAGGTACATAAATACTCATTTGTAAATAGAGTGCATTATGTTATAATTTTATTATTATTAATACAATTGTACATGCCATTTATTGCACTACAATAAATTGTCTAAACTAAACAACTTGTATCCAGGCATATTTAAACAAAGTTATTAAAAGCGAAATGAAAGGAACACTTTAGTGTTAAATAATAAAAAAGAAACGAATGACTAATTTAAATAAAGTCAAATAGATAATAAAATGGTCTATTCAAAAAATGTAATCGTGAAAATGGTAATTGTTCCTTTTTTAAATTTCAAATTTAGTACTTTAGCAGCTTTCCGTTTTTATTACGATGGTTTCATGATAATAATGTCATGTAAATGTACATCGTGAGCGGATTTTTTAAATAACTTTTATGGTTCACATTGAATGCACACGTCTGTGTCAATAATTTTTTGACTAATTGATGACTTAGGAGTGGTGAGACCTGTTAGCGTAGTGACCTTAAAGTCGACAGGCATTTCCTAAAGGGAATTTCACTGTCGTCTAGTCCCTAAGGTGTTAATGTCGTAAAGGAGCGGTAGCATTATTTTAGGATACAGATTTGCTATCATGTTATTATGATGCAAGGTCTTAAATTACCTAGATTAGATACAAAATTTAAATGGTCCTTCATTTTAAACGACTTCAGTGGAAAGTAGTGCCGTTTTTATTTTTACTTTCTCGTATTCGTAGCCTAAATGGAGGAAGTCTTGTAAACGTCAAAAAATTCGACATCGAGACTTTGACTGATTTACACATTTTGGACCTCCTCGAGCTCAAAAATACCGTTTTTGGAATTATGTCTGTGTGTCTGTGTGTCTGTATGTCTGTGTGTCTGTATGTCTGTGTGTCTGTGCGTTATAGCACGATAACTCGAGTATGTTTTAACTTATTGCAACCAAATTTAACATACATGTATGACACATAGATATAAGGTTTCTATCAACTTTTGCGTCGTCGATCACGAAAGTTAAGCAAGTGCGCGGTCGGTACTCGGATGGGTGATCAAATTTAACATGCATGTATGACATCAAAATATAAGCTTTCTATCAACTTTTGAGTCGTTTCTGGTATACGAGAAAGTTAAAGGGAGACCTCTCCCGATTCTTTTTGTATTATAGATCTTTATTGTACACCTTAACAAAGAAATAACAGTAAAACAATATTATTATAATGTACAATGGGCGATCTTATCGCTTTATGAGCGATCCCCTCCAGACAACCTTAGGAATGAAGAAAGCTGGTAGTGTATCTTCAAATATCTTGACTCAAGTACATAAATATGGAAAAGTAAAGGAAGCTGCTTAAATACCACTAACACCTAAAATATAATATAATAAAATACAATACAAAAAATAAATACATACAATACACTATATACAGTACAATTTATGCGAAAATACAATTAAATATAATACATCTAATATAAACATAAGGCAAAAATGTCACATTGCAAGATAGTGCTTTTTCACTTTGTCAATGAAGAGATTAAGTAATTGTGATTTTCATAATGTAGAAGGCATTCTTGCATTCAATGCAGAATTTCTAATCGTGTAGCTCTAAAACATTTAGATCGGTGGTTGTTAAACAATGAAAAAAATACTTAACTAACCATTTACTCGTTGCTAGCAACCACAACAAGAGTTTGCATACAAACTTCAATATCTTATATAATATACCTGTCAACGTATTCATGATTTTATTTTCAGGATTGTAACGATGTGAAAAATTCCTGAATTTTTTTCCTGGAATACTAATATTCAGGTAACAAGCATTACATATTAATAGATACCTACAATATTTATTCATTGTAAGAGCAGTCGCCATGCTTCACTTTAGCCATATCCTTTGTTATTTATTAATATTGAGGTCATAATAGAGTCAGTGGCAATATAATTACCTTTATAAGGCAAGGATAAAATATATTCCAATGTCTTTCAACCTTTTTATCAAACTAGAAAAATTGGTAGATAACTGTTATGCCAAAATCAAAAAGGAACAATTCATAATTAAACAAACAAACAAAAGTCAACAACTGTACCCAAACTTAAGCCTGACATCCACTACAGCAGAAACGTGTCGAATCGAGCCGAATCACATTTATTCCTTGTGCGTAATGTGCTCCATCTATTCGATTCGACATCGCTCGGCGCGCCTAGTGGACGCGGGCCTTCAAAATCATCTCGCCGTCCGGTACTTTTTATGACATTACAAAAAGAAGTTTTTCGATCTACACCCAATTCGAGTCTCGTGGTTGTGCTGTGCATGCTGAAGTACAAAGTATGAGATAGTTACCGTGTATAACGTAAATCTCCATTGCGTGTTTATGTCAACCGTAACTACCAGGCCTACGTAAAACTAGTGCACTTTTAGAGAAAAAAGTTTTCTTATTAGGTTGACGGCAAGTTGACGCAGCATTTGCTACATGGGAATGTCCATGGTTTATGTCCCTACCTCTCAAACTGCTGATGAGATGATACCGATGCGTTCTAACTTTGTAACACAAAAATGTTTTATGCTAATGCTTAAGGCGAGCATTTTCAGAGAGCTATAGACATCTTAGTAATGGCGGAATGCGAAGCGCAGTACTCCATTATTATAGGTACCTATATTTCTCAAATCCTTAAGATGATAAGTTTTAGTATAAGTTATATATTGAGACGAAAACTTTATATGGCTTCACCGTGCCGGTGCGGAGGCCATTGCGTTGCAAGAACTGTCCTGATGGTGCACCGGCACCCCTTCACTATCTTGGCTTCTCTCTCTGCCTAAACAATAATATATTCTAACTTATTCTATTACAAATTGAGGTCTTTAACTTTAAAGTATTATTATACTCTTTATTGCACTTGATAAAAATATTACAACATCGGTTATAGTACACAGTTTGCAAACTGAGGAAGTGTCAGCTTTGAATTTTTGTTAATTATATCCCATTGTGTTTTAGTCTTTTGAAATCTCTAGGTAATCTTCAATGTGTATAAAATTCAGAATTGCTCATAATTCTGCTTACAGAATTTTGTATTCGTAGTTAATATTATAAAAAGAAAAATACAGATCTTAAAATTTCCTGTAATTTGGGAAATCATCGCCCAAAGACAAAATCCTGATACATTTTTTACCAATTACTAAATTATATTCATTGATATTTAAAAACTAATTAAAGGCTATAAAAATCCCATCAAGATAAGTACGTGAATGTTGTACAGTCATCAGCAGAAGTAAAAGTCTTTTTTGTTTTTATCACTCCTAACTGTATTAAAAAGAAAAACTTCTGTATTAAAAATTGCATTCATTACTGTGAGTAACTATTTAAGTAACTTTCGTAGCATCTAGCACAGATAATATAACACTATACTAGTACTTCTAGTAACCAGACCTTACTTTTAGTAAATTTGGTTTATAATTTGGATCATGAACTTTGTACTTACCTATTTACGGATAATTGTCATTTTATTGAAATATTAATTTTATTGTTAAGATTTAACCAATTTTTACTTCTTCCTTTCTTACTTCTGCCGTGAAGCAGTTCGCTGTGTTTCAGATTGAAGGGAATCGTAGCCAGTGTAATAACTGAGCATGAAAGGCATATCATCTTAGTCCTCAGGACGGCAACACACTTAGTGTGTTAAGTGATTTACCCTTAATATTGCATTGCAAGTGTCTATAGGCGACGGTAACCACTTACCACCAGGTGGGCCGCAAGCTTGTTTGCTATATCGTAATATGGAAAACATCTAAAAGTGTCAATTAGCCCACTCTAACAAATGTTCATTAAAACACTAATGGCCATTTAATTATGATTGAATATGAATATCCTCCACACTTATCAAGATAAGTACTCGTACTATCGGTAATGTTAATGCAAGTGCAACTTATCGTACATTTGTATACTTACATTGCATTATCGGCTAAGCTCCGATAAAATATTTACAAAACCATTGTGTATTTAGCACTATACTCCACATAGTTCCAACTAATAGTATTAGGGCTAATATACACGCGCAAATGATAGTTGTTTTCTCTGCAAATTGAATGAGAGTTTACGGCGGCACTAATGTAGAGATCTAAAGACTAAAAACGGAGTAATAAAAATTTTCTGCTTAAAAAATTACACTTTTTTTTAAAGGTCGATCCCAAACAAGAATTTTATATTTTACCTATATCCCAAATATAAGTGACTACGTTTATTCCAAATATTGAGGTTGGCACCGAACACAAAAAACTGTGTATGACACTGACATATTACTGAGAAAACACCATGGCGACCATCATGTCAAATGTTAGAGTTGACGTTGTTACTCGTAGAATGTGTTTATCGTTTGCCACTTGTATTATTGTTTATCCTTGCCTTTTTTCCCCCTTTGTATTACTCCTAAGGAATCTTTAATCAAGTCACGGAGGTTGGTGTATGCACGCGACTACGGAGGCTATACATGTATCTACACGCAGGTACACACAGCTACACGCATACAAACGTGCGTCCACGGCACCATAAAATGTTTAAAGTTGCAAAGGTCTCACAAATACTGGTGACCCATGATTGTGTAATATAAATGCCCATTATCTCTGTGTTCGCCAATAAGCGAGCAATACACCGTGAAAGCGTGCGTATCACAGATATATCAATCTAAGGAGATCGGTCGAATCGCCGAGTTCATAGGAAGACAGAGTGTCGCGATCAGCGGCCGTACTCATAACATGGTTCTAGTTGAGCATGCCGTAATATACACTATTCATTGCGCGCGTTCTATGGGCTGCGAAGCGATGAAAGTTAAGCACAGCCGCAAAGGAGATCGGTCGAATCGCTGAGTTACGAATTCACTTGACTTTATCGGAAGGCGAAGTGGCGGTAGTATATACCCACAGGGCATACATTTGTCGCAAGTTAAACGCCGGCTTGGCCTATCTCCTTGTATTATTAAATCTGTGGTGCGTGTATATCTACATCCGTATTACAAAACGGATTACGGATTGTCGTGTGTGAGAGTAATGAGTGACAATAATACCACTCAGCTTGGTCATAAAAAATAACAGTAACCTATCTACTGATAGGTTAGTGTTATTTTTATATGCGATCTCCATTCGATTATTCAGCCTAATATTGATAGAATCTACTACGGTTTTATTTGGTTTAAAATTCTCACACACTAAAATCCTCCGCGTCGTTTTGTAACACGGCGTGTTATACGATCCGCCTGCGACATGTCTAAGCTATACTGTCCTCCTACCAAAGGCCGCAGTCATCCGGAACACCGGTCCTCATTGAGGGAAAGACTCATGTCAGAAGCGACCGACCTCCCAATTTCGCTCAAGGCGGTCTACCAGCGTATCGGCCAGCCAACCCAGACCCAAAAGTCAGCTGAAAAGGGCCCTTGCGTCTTCCGACGTCAGCCATCTGTCGGGGAGGTCTTGGCACATAGCATTCCATGTGTGTATAGGCCATAATTGTATAAAACGACAATAGAAATTCATCAAAAACTCTTATTAATGTTTGAGAATTAACTCTTCAGAATAACTTTATAACAACACTACTATTTCAAAATATGATATTTGGTAAGGTTTCCAACTTCATGGGGTTTATATAGGTATTCAAATCATAAGGCAGGCAAGTCATAAGTATAACTTGTATGCAAAAAAATACCTGAACTTGAGATGCAAAGCAATTTTACGTACTTATGAAAAAGTCAATTCGTATATTAGATTTCCAAGTCGCTCAAATTTATGTATTCATTCTATTTATTTATTCTAAGTTGCTGTCATAAATAAAACAATTTATGCTAAAAGTCTAGGCACGTAATAGGTAGCTACGTATTTTTGATATTGAAATAGTTTATAGGTTTTTCGCCTTTAGAGTTGCCTTTTCGATAATTTTGCATACGAAATTCGAACACACTCAACTTGTTAGTAATTTTCGTATTTTTATTCAGTTTTGTAAGTAGATTAGTAATTATTATTCTTTTATGTTATAGTGCTTTTATGTTATAGTTTTTGTAATATAGGTATACATAATTTTTCAATAACAGTTCAAAGCAATGTTAAGTAATGGCGTGGTATATATACTCGTACGTTAAATAAAGCGGTCTTTTGATTGTGTTTACTTTATTTAGCTCCTTAAATTGCCGTGTTGTATGAACATTTTTATGTCAAATGCTAATGTCATGTTAGTTACATAATTTGACCACGAAAGCAACAAACAACCGTAAACTCCCAATTAATTAAATTAAAGCTGTAATTCAGTTAAAAAATTAAAAAAATACTACTTACCTGTGATTATAATTAATAATTTGTAAGTGATATCTAAAAATGTTGACCGCGACTATCTCAGGATGAGTCAGGTCTCATTTGACTTGCAATCCGCACTAATACTAAAAATGTGAAAGTAACTCTGTCTGTCTGTCTGTTAAGCTTTTACGTCCAAACAAAGTCACACTTTCACGTCCATAAAAAGTCACGCTTTCACGCCTAACATCCGAACTCATTTTGACGAAATTTGTTACAAAAATAGAGTAGACCTTGAGATAGAATATTAGAGATAGAAATTTATCTTATCTAAGCTAAATTTTGTTGTAAATAGGGCATGAAGGGGTTGAAATAAGGGATGAAAGTTCGTATGGAATTCCTCATCGAAGATAAGGCCATGAAACTTTGTATTTAAGCACGTGATAAGAAGTAAATAAAAATTTTTTAGGATGGAAAATCAAAAAACGTAGTGTATAAAAAGATATTAAAATATGAGATTTACAGTAATCTACGGCAGTTTGTATGCGTATTATTTGCAAAATAACTACCCAAAAACATTAAAATGCTACCCAAAGTAACTATTCCACGCAGACGAAGTTGCGGGGCAAAAGCTAGTTCTACATAAAATTAAAAATATCCAAACCACAGAATGTGCTGTACAAATTACTTTGATAGAATATAAGGCTATTGAATCAAATTATAATTGAAAATAGGAGATTGATCCCATTTTTATAAATAAAGAAGAATTCACTACCGTTCAACCAACTTTAACATTTAATATCCTTGCAATTTCAAAATATCAAAATACGGACACAGAATATAAAAATAGAACTCGACAAAAGCAAAACTTCCAAAGGACTTCAATATCACAATTTATAGTAAACACTCTTTCTATTTATGACTCTATAGATAATTTAGAGCTGTTTGATGAAAGTATGATGCAGAGCCCTCGTACAATGTCCACGCTGTTTGAGTTCTGGCTTCGGTCCGTTTGAGTTCGACTTAATCGAACTAGTCGGAACTCTTTTTAATTTCGAATATATTGACTTTGTTGGAACTCACTAGAGATGGTTTGATGGCACGTAAAAAGAACACGTTGGGTGTAATGCCGCCAGGATGTTTTTTTTGATTGACGGCTTTTTGAGATTATACGTGAGATGCGATGTTTGGATCGTGTCCGATTCCGTATGACTTGGTGAACTACCCACTTATTCCTGAGACCTTATAAATGAGGGTAATGAGAATCTGGGAGGCAATTCATGTCGTGTAACACGTATGGTCTAAAATATACTTTCATCCATGGGATAGACGCATGAGTACAATATATTGTTCATTCTAACTTATACGCCAACACTATGTAAAATGTCAATACTTTGAACCCTTATAACAAATTAGATACGACTTTGTTATTTTTCTTTTCAATAAACATATTTATACGCCAGCTTCATTAGCTCAATGATAATTGGAATGATATGAATTTTTTAAATGAAGGAAAAAAGCAATACAACAAAAAAACAAGGCTAATGTAAACATTTTCATACGATTATCGAAAACACCGTAATGAATGCCTATGTTCATAAATGAATATGAGAAGCCACAAAACGAAATGCTTTGTTTTATGAATTTCAATAAAGCTTATGAATGGTAATTAGGGATTGGCAATTGTGACTTTGGCCTCCTAGCCGAATATTTGGTTGCAAGAAGTTGACTCAAGAAGAAGTTGAGTTGAAGAAAATCCAAAATAATCATTAAATTGGGCCCACAGTAGTGAGGCTTCGTTTATACAGCACAAGCGGTATAAAGGTTTAGAGTTCATTTTGCAATGTTTGCTTACGCATCGGCTGGTTACTTACGCATCGGCTGGTGCCGCGACTAAGTTAAAAATGAAAAAAGCCATACCTAAAAATAATAATTTCAGATGTACGGATGACAGGCAGATCAGACTAGCCAAAACTGTCAAATTTCTCTTATTGATTTTCAACTTTAATCGTGTGGCACATATTGCAAAATCGATTGAGAAAATTTAAAAGTTTGTGGTAACCCGATATGCTGTTGATTGTACCCGGGCTAGGAGAGTACACTAAACTGACCACAGATCATAGTAATACTTCTTTTTTTTTTTGTTAATAAATTCTCATAATACAAAAGAGTTATAAGTAAAATATAATACATTAGCTGTCCCGATCACGCGTTGCTGTGGTAATTTCATGCCATTGTCCAATAACATTTAATTTGCAGTAAAAAAATTAGGACTACTTATTAAGATAAAAATTATCCTATCTTTCAAGTTGGAACAAAACATATTAAAAAGAAAGTTAAAATCGGATTGTTTGTTTCGGAGTTCATCCCGGACAAACATCGTGACACGGGAATTATATATTCTTTTTTAACTAAATGGCGTTCGGGACTCATAAAGATTACGCATTTTGCCAACGTCAAGTGAAAATGTACTTATAGTAATAGACAATTGTATGGTAGATATAGCTTAAAAATGGAGTCTCTCAATAGGGGTTTTTACAACAAATACTCGGGAGAAACTCCGAATTATCTATAATATACAAATGAATCGCTGAATGTGTTGCTAAGCACAAATCTCGAGAGCAGCTGAACCGATTTCGCTATTTTTTATATAATATTCCTTGAAGTACGAGGATGGTTCTTACGGAGAAAAAATTTTAAAAAATATTTAATAACATAATGTAATTGTTGACTTATTAACTTTCTTTTTTCTGCTGTTCGGGACACCGGGTCTAGAAGAACAGAATAAGTATTAAAACAAATTACAAGTTGATTGTAAGGCGGTACGAGCTTCGCCGGGTCAGTAGCTGACCCGGCGAAGCTGTAATAGATTTCATAAAAAATCAGCTTACCTTCATTCATAGATTAATATAAGTACTTACGCACTTTCTTTTTACAACGTTTTGACTCATAATAGCCACTGCGATTTTTGCAAAACTTATTTGAAGTCAAAAAGTTATAACATTTACTAACTTTTTATTAAAGAGGTATTATAAAATAATACTGTACAGACAACAACACGATAGGTTAGCACATACAGTTAAATTTTGCCATTCGATTTTGCACTTTATAGAAAAATAATAGAATAATATTTCTTACACATCAGTAAAAAAAACAGGCACAGTTAAATATGAACAAGTACAATGGGCGGTTTTATCACTAAAATGAGCGATCTCTTTCAACGTTACACCAAATATGTTTATGTTTAGGTTGAAAATAGTTTAGAGATAATATCTCATTTTGTGGTAACCTGACCTGGCTGTTGTCTGTACATAGCCTCGCGATGAAGGCTATCTCTATCTTTTACCTACTGTAATTTTTAAGGTTCACTCATTTGTTTGTCATACAAAAGCTTTTAACATAAGAAATGAGGTCACATCAAGGTTTTACTGCAAGATACATTTAGGTATAGTCTATTATGTAAAAATAGCACCAGATATTTTGGCAATAACGAGTGTCGGTATGACATTTTACATTTGGTTATTTTATTTCAACAAAATATTTCTACATTTCAGTGAAACATAATCTAAATAGGTTTTTGATTGGACGCATCAAAGAGCCGTGCAAAATAAGTTATTTTTTCAAATTAACTTCTGCATCGCAGCAAAAAGAGTATTCTGTAAAATAGTTACATTGAGGTTCCAATTTGAATGTCAATTGAGGAAATTCTTTCCTCATTCTCTACAAAGGAAAGGTGTTTCAAATTGAAATTGAAATGTTCCGGGAGTTGTCATACTAAAATGTCCTTTCTACATGTTTATATCGTAGTTGCGAGTTTATGAATAGGAAAATGTAGTTCATGCTCGCTACATGAGTCATCTAGGTGGACTGTCTTCAGAGACCTAAAGGTCAAGGAGCTGGGAGACTTCCTGGAAGAGTTGGGCTGGCTGGAGTGATCCAGCCTCTCACACTCGCGCATAGTCGTCGGTTTGCGGAAGCAGCCCATACGACGAATGAATGTAGTTCATAACTTATCAATTTATATTCAAACGAAATGGTAAAGTTTTTTTTGTAACATTGTAACCCAAGAAGAGAAAGTACTTGCCTCTAGATTGTGAACGCTATAATTTCGCCACCAACTTCTGATTCACCCACCGATATCAGATCTGTGAGGCTTTAAACACTCTGTCACCACACAAACTCAACACAAATATGCACTCCCCTGAAAGGGACAAACCAGTGAACGCATATGGACAAACGTATTATTATGTAAGTATACGTTAAGTATACATAACAATATGTTTGTCCCTTGTCTATTACCTTTCGCGTGAAATTGTTTTTATTTGGCAACATTGTGCGTGTCCGAGTTAGAACAAGATGTTCTGAATTCGAATTTAGAAATAGGCCAATATTTCACGTGAGAAAATTTAACCTCTGTTCGCTAGACACAGTCATGTTATAAACCAATAAAAAAACCAAATCAAAACGAAAATTCCGTAATTTGTTCATCCGAAAATTTTATTTAAAACTAGTGGCACGCACTACCCGTCTTCGCACGGATATACAATTTTATTCTTTTAAACATTTTGGTGTAAGCGTAGAGAAAAATCTTTCATTTTTATAATTGGAAAGATTTGTATGTTTGTAACGAATTAACTCAAAAATTACTAAACCAATTTTCATCAAGTTTGGTATAAATTTTGATTAAACATAAGAAAAGGACATAGATTACCTTTTATAGTGAAAAAAGGCTTCAAGTGGTTGAAATGAGGTATGAAAGTTTGTATGGAATTCGTAATTTTTTTTGTGGGGATGAAATAGGGGATTAATCCTGTGTGGGCATGAAATAGGAGATAAAAGGTAGCCTAAAATATATGGTTTCTCAACATCTAATCTACATATTTATACCAAATTTCATCAAACCGGTCAAGTAGGTACCTAGTTTTTGATTTTAATTGAAAGTAAATATACAAAGCTCTTTATAATATTAGTATAGTTAAAGAAGTATAAATTAGAATGCAACAGAATCTGAAGTGCATACAGAACGTGACTTGACACGTTATTTTCTAAATAACATTAGAAAATGATTTCCCTTGCGCACAAAAAACAAATATTTACAGTAGAGATGGTCCCTTCGCCCCTTGAGGTTCCACAGTGAGTATGTATTATCTTAACTGAATATTTCAAAAATGGATACAGAATTACAATGGAAGTTTAATCTTTTTTTCTTTTAGTTGATAATTTAAAGTATAACATGTTAACACCGCAAATATGGTATTCTGAAAGAAGTTAGGAAACACCAAATAAGTAAGGGAAAACGTCAAAAATATTTGTACAGTTCTTATATATTATGGCTCACATATTAGAACTTTTACTAATCGACAGGTTCATAGCCACATAGGCGCTCTCACTGGCCACTTTGCCATTAGAAGACACCTGTGCACAATATGCAAAGCTGATGACCCCATCTGTAGAATGTGTGGTGAGGAGGAAGAAAGCATGGAACACATACTATGTGACTGCGATGCACTAGCCAACAGGCGACTAAGGGTCCCAGGTTCAGCTTACTATAAACCAGAGGACTTTATAGACCTTATTCCTGCCAACATCGTAAAACTCATACAAAATGTTTTCGGTGTTGGCGGGTATGGGTGATAAGGAAAGGGGAAGCACAAAAGATCCCATAGGGTCGAAGTGCTCTGAGATACGGCCTCAGCCCCTTATTTAAGAATAAGAATTAGAATCAACAGATTCTGGTTTATAAGATATCCTTGAAAAATCGTGCAACACCTCCCACCATATTACTGTGGAAAGACATGGAAAGGACTATCGACAAGTAATGGGAGTCACTATTTGTTATTTACATCGCCAAATCTTTTGTCCAGATTTGTCAAGAGTTTTCTCTCGAAGCTACGGTCTGCTTGTTCAGCTATGGGCAGCATAATTATATCTTGTTCTTCCCGATGGAATCAGTTAGCGTTTCATGTCTGTGAATGCCGGTGTACTTCATGGCTCGATTCTGTCCCCTATACTCTTAGTGGCGCGTACCTTTACTTTCACCTGCTATAAGTAGCTATCCTACCTAATACGGGCTATATAAAGGAGATTTTCACGTGACAGCACGTGGACACAGCTTTCTGGTACTATCTTGCTCATAACTAAATTATAAAAGATATGTTAGAAAGCGTAACAATTATTGGATATATTGGCATTTAAAGCCATGTGATGCCGGTAGAGTAGAATAGCATATAGGTATATCCTCCAATGGATGTCGTAGAAGGCGACTAATGGATCAGCAAAGGGGTATTTGATCACCCTATACTCCGTCCACCAATCCGCTTTGGGCAAGGGTGGTATACTACTGCTTAAACGTCTTTGGATGACAAGGAGAGGCCTTGTGTCCCAGCAGTGGGTCGAATTATAAAGGCTGTTATGATGATGATAAAGCATATTTTGGAGTGTTTCCGCAAATCATTTTATAATGTACTTTATTACTTATTATTATATTTGACAACTTAGATTTGAAATAAAATGTAATAAAGATACTATTTATTATTGAAGTTGGTTTAGAAAGTTTAATGGTGGAAATATGTCCGAACTATTTTCGTGAACACGTGATGTAATTCAGAGCAATGTTCAAGTTAGATTCTTATTGTCCCAAATTCACTGTGATGGAAAATTTCATGTCATGTTATTTTAAGGTTAATTTAAATATTATACGTGGATTAGTTTTACTTTTACATAACATACGCAATGTTTACGTCATCACAAGTCTGGTATAAACTTCAATAGCTGTATAGGAATGTATTACAACTTTTTCAATTATGTTTTTATCATAAAAATAATATTACCTAAAGTCGTATTTTTAATTAGACGAAGTTAAGTGACGTTTACTGGGTTGTCAGGTTTTGATAAAACAAAAATAGTGTTGTGACAAAGTGAATGAATGAAAAAATCGCAACTCGGTATAAAATTGTTCTCATAATGACTAATATTTATAACTATTAACGATTTGAATTATAATTCTATATTTTATCCTTTGCTATGCCCTAACAGGGTACATGTGTAGGTAATGTTTTGTAAAACATAGCATTAAGACATATGTATGCAATTATGCATTATGCAAATAAAGAAATAATAACATGTATGTATGTACATTTATAAGTAAAACAACTTTTACGGATTTAACTCGCGTGTAATTAGATTTTACATTTTGTTATTATTGTCCGACGTTTCGTAACACTTTTCAGCGTTCGTAGTCAGGGGATGACGGTCATCCCGTGACCACGAACGCTGAAAAGTGTTACGAAACGTCGGGTAATAATTTTATTTATAATGTGTAGTGCTCGCGCAAATCTAAGAGAACATTATGTATGTACAAAGTAGCCTAGTGAGTGGTTAGAACGCCGCGCTGCCGATATCGGGTACCGGGTTCCAATCGTAGTCGTGCCATGTAAGTAGGTACGAAAGAGTTTTCGTACTTTTCGACGACTGCGTATAGTAGGTATTACCGAGTGCTCTAATGCTATATTTACACGCTTGCCGAAGCTTCGCAAGCCTCCACAAGTGCCAGGGGTGTTTGGCTGTGGTTGGCTCGGCTTGCGCCGATCTGGACTAGTGTCAGTTTCTTAACACAGACCAAAGGAGGCGTGCGGTAAGCGCTTGCGACGTGTTTACACGCCGGTGCATTTATAGCCAAAATAACTTAACAAAAACAACAAGTAAACACCGTATGCGCAGAGAAAATATTCGAGCAGTCAGACCAGAGGTTAGAAGACGCATGACACAGACAAAATGGCAACCGACGCGTCCGAATTTGTCTTATTTTTAAGAAGGTAGTAAATAAAGTGATTATTATTAAATACCAGCAGATTTCGACCTACTTTTATACAGTAAAATAGAAATAGTTTCTTTTTTTCGTATAGTAAGATAAGATTAACAATGTACTCATTCACATCATCATTCATTCCTAAGAGTGAACGAAAACTGAACCCATCACTATTACATAAAAGATGGCAACATTATTTCACAAAGTGACATTAGCTGCTGTCAGTTTACTTCGTCTAATGAAAAATTCGACTTTAGTTTAGTTTATATAAAAAATAATATAAAAAGAGAGAGAAAGAGATCCTAAATCTCTTTTTTTCAACACCCATTGTCAAAAAAACTTATTTTATTATATTATGAATTTTTAGATATCAGGAGCAAATTTAAACTTTCAATGATACCAAAACCAGCCAGATACAAATAGTATAGCCAAAGAGATTTTATTACAAGTTTATACATACTATAATGCGAAAAGACTTTTTCCCCAACCTAATACATAATTTATATGATGATTACACGGTAAAGCGTCGGTGGCGTAGTGCGTAAGACCCACCCGGGAGGCACTGGTTCGAATCCCGCGACGTGCCAATGTGTTTTCAAATTTTGAATACATAATGTACGATTAATCGACGCTTTTACGGTGAAGGACAACATCGTGAGGAAACCTGCACACACCTATGAAGAAATTCTTAGTTTGTGTGTGAAGTCGACCAACCCGCACTTGGCCAGCGTGGTTGACTAAGGCCTAATCGCCCCTAATGTGGGGTAGGCTCGAGCCCCTCGGTGGGGACATTATATGAGCTGTTGATGATGACGATGATTAGTTTTGCATTTACTTAAACACTTGTACAAGCATTGTAAACACTGTATTACTTTCATACGGTTCTCCTATTAGACTCAGAAACTTCATTTGTTTCAAGCTGTAATTAACAATTTTAAATCAAACCTTGTTTTTAATTTCTTTTAAATTTGTTAATAGTTTCTTCCTTTTGCAGATATCAAGATGATCAGCAAACGCGTCGCCGTCGCTTTCGTTGTGATCCTCGGTCTGGTGTGTCTCGCGGAAGCCCGCGAGGAGGGCATGCCGAGTCCTCACGACATGGCTGATGCTTTGCGCGTGCTGCAGGAGCTGGATCGTCTGTACACTCAAGCTGCGAGACCGAGGTAAGATAGGGAGTGCAATTCACTGAGCATTGCATCATACCTGCCGATAGTAGTCTTCGGTTGCACACACAGAAACGGCAAAGCGGTGCCTACGTCGTATTTTCAGTCACGTAAAGCGAAAGGTTCTTTGACATTGACGGGAAAGCGGAATTTATCTTCACTTGATGGTAAGTGATGAAGCGCGAAGGTGTAAGCGAGGCCCATCTGGAATCTTTGTCCACTGAGGGATTGGCTATGATATCAATAAACGTCGGAACACACTGTTGAGATTGTTGTAGTCTCTAGTAGGTTGTGGGTCTAGCTAGGCGGACTTAAAAACAACTTATACCACAACTAAACTGAACACAAAAAGTTTATCTGGGGTTCTGGGGATTGGACCAGTGGCTTCTGGCTATAATTCCGTTGGGCGAATCACTAGACCACATCAATGAAAATGAAAATGAAAAAGCTCTTTATTTGAATGGACTTTGCTAAGTACTTTTAAATCGTCAAAAGCCCTACCACCATTTCGACGAAATAATTATTTTACTTAAATAATTATTACTATGCTGTGATGGAGACGAAATGGCGAAAGAAACTCCACAGCAATTTCGCAATGAATTCAAAACATCATTACAGTCAATTGATATATCAATATAAACAAATTACAATCTTAAATGCGTAAATTTTAAGCAGATTTTACTCCCACGCATTTGGATCATTTAAATAATACTGAGTTTGCTCTCGACGAAAGATTCGGCGTTACTCCGTTTCCATTCCATTCAGCTGAACGGCAAATCAGCAGGTGTGATGCTCCACCAAGAAACAAATAGCGTTAGTGAATTTAATTCAAAAATATTGCATCATCAATCTACTATAATTGTTACTCAGCTCAACTCTGACCATAGGCTATCAACACATAATATGTTTAGGGTGGTAAGCCACACTATGACAGTGCGCCACCAAATCACCTCGTGAAATTAGTAATGAATTGCATTATTCAATAATGAACTTGGCTCTAATTTTTGATGGGATTGTAATATTTTTTTTTATAAATTTTAACAAGGTTTGTCAATCAATTTGAAGAAAAACGGGCTGATGCGTTAATTTATCGGTTTAGTGGCGTTTTCACCCAGTTGCAATTTCACCCGAAAGAAACGAAAGGTACAGGCAATGAGATGAGTATTTCAGATTGAAATTCTTAGAAGCAAAGTTTGTTTTCTTAATAAGTTTACATTTACATTATCTATACTGAAAATAAAAACATAATTTCTTCATCATAATTACTTTTACATTGTTCAACTTACAATATTAATCAATCTAAATATATATAACTCAAAGGTGACGGACTGACTGACATAGTGATCTATCAACGCACAACCCAAACCACTGGACGGATCGGGCTGAAATTTGGCATGCAGGTAGATGTTATGACGTAGGCATCCGCTAAGAAAGGATTTTAATAATAATACTTCTTAACGTGAGCGAAGCCGCGGGCAAAAGCTAGTCAATTATAAATCACCAAGTAGCAAAAGAGGTAATTTATTATAAAAGATTATTTATACCTCTATTAAGACATCTCCTACGTAGTTATAGTCAAAGACCTTATACTTGTAGCCTGGTACGTCAAGTTCGAAATATACATTAACTGTTTGTTGACAGTCCGAATATAAATAATACTATCATTCTAGAATTTTGATCACCTCTTGTACATTTTCGGGTTAAATCGCAACTACTCCGGTGAAATTTCAACTGAGTAAAAACGCCGCTAACCCGATTTATCGGCGTGTGTTGACTAAACAGTTTGATATAGGTGAGTATGTTTAACAAAAATAATTTTCTTTAGTTTGACGACCGCCTAAGTGGGTGTGGGTCAACTAAAGGCATCTTTCCTCTTAAAGCATTTAATGGTTGTGCTGCAGTATGGTTTATGGATTCTCCTAACGTTACGTCGATACATTCTCAACATGTCCCTAATCGAAGAGATATACGGAGCACGGACTGTATAATAGGACAATTATTAGACGATCTGCTAAGTGTAGGTATAAAATGGAGTTTAAATTAATTGGGCTCATGAAACTTGGAATTATTTGTTAAAAGGATAGTAAGGGCGCCAGCCAAATGGGTAAAACGTTTTCCTACCCTTATTTCTTATGCGTTATTTATGATGTTTTAGACTGTTTTAAATTGAAAGAAAATAATTATTTCTGTGCGTTTTTCTGGTTTCAAAATTTGATATTAATATAAAATATATTGAAAAAAAAAAATTGATAAAAGGATAACGTAAGACATAGTTTTTAGCATGTTAAAATATCTAAAATATCATAAAGATCGGGATAATTTGTATGAAGACGGTGCTCGCTGTACTATCATAATAAGAACTCTTTAAAATGCACCACTTTTCTTTAGAAACTTACCTAAATACTTTTTCATTTATTTACTTTTATATTGCGAAAGAAAAAAATTACGACCACTAAGTAATTTTTAGAATCCATGTTAATATATTTAAAAAAATCGTTACGAACTAATTTTCTCTCTAAATACTAAGGTAAATATTTTCAATAACATGCCTACTATCTCAGGTCTTCTTCTTCTTTCTTGTTATCATGTGGTATACCTTGTACCTACAGCCTTGTATTTACGAGCGTTAAAACCAAAACCTAATCGTTAACGTTTTCATATAATTTGACATCCGATATTTGTCAGGCAGTTGTCAAAATGTATGAAAATGGAACCGTTTCGTAGGGAGTTTCTCCCGAGTTCTTGTTGTAAAAGCAAGTGTTGAGAGACTCCATTTTCAACCCAAATCAACCGTACAATTTTAGTTACTTTAGTTACATTTTCACTTGACATTGGCAAAATGCGGACGTTTGATATATCTCTCTCTCTAGTTATAAATACCGGTTTTAGGGGTTTAGCATATCACAGGTTATTTCCTATCATAAATCAACTTTCACCTAAAGGAATAAGTTTTATGTTGTATTGCAGCTGCGGTAATATCAGGTATAAATTAGGTTTATTTTTAACCATGAATTAGGATCGAAGAGATTTATGCAATAAGGCACACTTGACGTAAATTTTATCTTTTAAAAACAGTGACCTTTGTACAAGTCGTTTATCATACAAAACAATGGTATTATCTGTAGCTTTAAGTAATTTGCTCATAAAAGTACGATAAATCATTTTGAAACAATAGATGATAACTTTACTTATTACTTAAGCTTTAGGTTAAGTAGCGAAGAAATTGTATAACGGGTAGTTTACGGGGTCGGAGAATTTTTATTTTCATATGCGTCATAATAATATTAACATTTACTTAGGTGGAGTACTAAAAATATGATATATAATACAGCTAGCTACATAAAATAAATACACACATACAAACTGAAGTCACATTGTTAGTAGTATTTCCTTGTTAATTAGAGCTATGAGTTAAGATTGGAAAATCGTTAAATGTCCTTGAGCACTTAGGTGGTAAAAACAATCAAAATAAACCAATTATAAATATAATATCTAATACAAAGCGTTAGATTAACTTTTTCCAAATGAAATGAGAAGTCCAAAAGGGAGGTCAAAACTGGTTGGTCTTCTAAAAGTGTTCGTGTAATAAATATAGAAGGGTTGCATTTCAATTCCGATACAGTCTACCATGTCATATGGAAAAGCCTTTAATGACTCGATCCATGCATTGTCAATGACACCACGAAACCGCACCACTGTGGTGTCGTCAAAGACTATATAACACTCCATGGGTGTCGTTTACAACTTTTTTAGGTAACTACACCACAGTAATGAAGTTCTAATACAAAACTTATGTATGCATTTATCAATATTATTATTTATTAGTATTTTTGAAATAACGAGCCTATTTCAAAAAGTTGGTCATCTATCCCGGTTTTACCCTATCTACTGTAGGACGTTTCCAAAAAAGTGTGTGTGAACGCAAACTCAAAATTTCTTTATTCATTTAGGTAAAAGAACACATAATGAAAGAAATATTTATGTCATCCATTCACGAGTATACCAGGAGGCCTCGTTCTGAGAAGAACGAGCAAAAACTCAGTAAGTTTGTTCCTCCCTATACATTTTTTTATAGTATTGATTCGGAAAGAGTCATATGAGAGATAACATAATATCACGTCATGTCCATGTTGAAGGGATGTCGCGAGAAAATTATTCTTTTGATATTATCCTATAACAGTATCGCGGCCCCATCTGTGATTTTATTATAAGGAATAAATATTTGGTCGAATACCGGAGCGAGAAATATCGTGATCCTGGTGATAAGTGAAGCTTTTGAATATAATATAGCTTTTCAATATAGAAGAAGTTTCTATATATATATATATATAGAAGCTTTTCAATATAGAAGTTTTACATACTTAATACATATTACCTACATATCACGCTTATAAGCCCAAACGGGGTTGAGCAGAGCTTTAGGTAACATTTGTTTATACTTAAAGCCAAATCTGGCAGTATGAGTCACCTTCACAAAAGAGGCACCAAACCAAAAATATAAAAATCCTTCGTAAACAAACAAATAAAATGCAACGACTAGGACAGATATTACCACGGATATATCAAGCTAAGGACATCGGTTAAATCGCTGAGTTTATAGGAAGACCGAGGGTCGCGATCAGCGGCAGTACTACATAACATGGCCGTAATATAATATACAATATACGTAATATACAGTATCAAGGACTGCGAAGCAATGAAAGTTAAGCACAGCCGCAATGTAATACAACTTGTAAGATAGTAACGCATAATTTAATGCGATTATGTTTTTATGAATAAAAGTCGGACTATTTGTTTAAATATTGTTTTTTAAATATAAATCTAAGTTTTTCGGTTCTTACGTGTGAAAAGTTATTCCATTATTTGATGAATAACTGATTCACTGCAATGATTGCATGTTACAGTGGAACAGGACGGTATTTTGAATGAAAAACGGATATATCTTTCTGACATACACTCGATTCACTCGACTTTATCGGAAGGCAAACTGGCGGCAATGTATGCCCGCTGGGCATACATTTGTCACAAGTTAAACGCCGGCTTGGCCTATCCCCTTGTATTATTAAATCTGTGGATATTACACTTAAAATCATCTTAGCAGTCCTATCATTTTCAGTTTTTTTTAATTTCATCAAATAATTCTCCGCGATGTTCTCGAACTATCAATTGTGTTCAGTAGCCAATCTTATGTAACTGGACGCATCAGCGCATCGAACAAGGGTCGGTGTGTTCTATCTCTCAATCTAGGAGATTATATTCCGATAATAGGTCACTTGACAATACATGTATGGTTCCAATAGTAGCGTACTATCGAATGCAACAAAGTATTAGTAATTTTCTGTCTAAATTGGTACAAGCTTATGATTGATGACTCTAAGTAGGTGTATCCGATAAAAGCGAGCATTTTGGGTGATATGGGTAGTAGTGCAAAGCATATAAAAATATAGTAATTTAACTCAAATTATTATTGAGGTCCAGAAACGGTGGCAGCGGGCTTATGAAGGCTTAAAAGTACTTAGAAAAGTCAATTTAAATAAAGAACTTTTTGGTTTTGATCTAAGAACATCAGCAATATCATTGAAATAAATTCTTTCAAACCAGCTAAACTAATATTACGGCTAAAATTCTATGAGGTTTTACCTCGCCAAAACGTTCCTGTCCAGCAGTGCTATTAGGGAATAGTAGTCGGATTGTATACGACCTATTGTAATTTCTACAAAAATATTACTAGAACGGTAAGTAGTTAAAAAGTGATCGTAGCGTCGTAGTCGACTCGATTTGTGTACCAAACCAGTCATAAATAATATTGTCTTTTTGAAATACAAGCTGGTACAATTTACAGCTGGTCCAGCTGGTCTTATATTGGCTACTTTCGCTTATTATACTGGGTGATGATGATAACATTTTACTCACGTGTTGAAATAAAATTCTCGCTAATTCACTCTTGCAGTAGGTGTCTTGCTATGGGTCAAACATCTAGAAAGTAAATAATGGCCTGTATACAAACAATTCTTACCGTCATTATAAATACGATACAAATGACGACATTTCATTTTAATTAAACAAACTCTTTACAAAACAGAGGCTATTTTTTTAAGATTCCCAAGAAAATCGCAGTCAATAATGTTACAAAAAAGCATTGTTGGCAGAGTTTAATTAACGAAATGTTCCCAAATTAACGGTCTATTTGTAGAGGATAGAGAAAAATAAAGGGAAAATGGCTGACGACAAATTCTTTATAATCAGAAAGTTATTTGCTGTGATACCTGAAGAAACATCCGATTTTTGTAGCTGTGGGCGCGGTGACCAATTATATACCTATATCAGCATTTTCAAACAAAAATAATCTTTAGATAAGTTGTTATAATGAAATTCCTTTAAAAACACACAAACGATTTTCGATATTTTTGTAGATACTTACTGTACTGACCTATTTGGTTGTAGGTATTAATTTATGGTAGAGTGTTATGATTGATGGGTTAAAAAAAGAGGTGTACCTCAGACCAATGATAGGTGTACAATTGATTGACAGAAAGAATTATTAAGATAGGATATTTTTTTATGGAAGCCACAATTCTGTTTTGTTATAAATTGTATAAAGTATGGCACTTAAGGCAATATGGGCCGTGTGGTGCCTCAATAGTGACAGATTGCCAGCCTGTCGCCTTAATTATATAATTGTTGACATTGAATGTCAGTGTATTTTTTACACGGACCATTAATGTCGATGTTTTTCTACCCCTTTTTAACCCCCGACGCAAAAAGAGGGGTGTTATAAGTTTAACGTGTCTGTGTATATGTGTTTCTGTATCGCTGTCTGTGTCTAAACGAATGGACTGATTGTAATGCGGTTTTTTTAAAGCTGATGTGAACGATATGGTTCTAATAAATTTATGTCGGAGTTACATGAAATTATCAATTTTGTAGTTATTCTTTTTTTTACATGAAATTTTCAATTTTGTCATTTATTCTTTATATTCTATAGAAATATACCTATCTCATTTTAATGATTGCAACAATGCTCGATAAATATAGAAATATGAACTAGAAACAAGGAAAAAATATATGCTTATTCTGCCACGTATGCAATATAATTATTACCTAATCACTACACCAAATTCAAGTAGCTTCATTATTTCCAAATTATTTGGTATTTTGATGTATTGGTGAGTAGTTCTAAATTCCCTCATTTTATTTTCTACATAAGTTACAGCGCCCTGGCGCGTCGGGCCTTGCTCCCTAGGCTCTAGCCTAATTATCCTGTGGGTAAAAGATCCTACATACTGCCAGATGAGCTATATGTGTAGCTAAATGTACCTACAGCGTTGCTCAACTTATGTGCATAAATAGATCAACAAATCTGTATTTTAAATGATTTCATTGACCTTTATGCGACCGTTTACAATTGCAAGCCTTCCCTATTTAAGAGGCGTCATCCAGCAAAATAGAGCTGGGTAAATTTTCAAAGCGGACTTTTTTACGTCATTACGGTGGCAATTTTTTTTTTTCACCAATCTCCCAAACCAAATACGCTAGATTATAGATTAGGATGCTGTGAATCTAATAATTTATGAGGCACCCTTTAGAACACAGTACTTTTGGAGAAATATTATTTTTTAAATTTTGTGCCACCGAAATGATGATAAAAGCCACTGAAATGACTCAATTAATTAATTAAGCAAATTTTCTTAAATATTCATATAAAAATGCGGTAATGTACTTAAAGAATATTTTTTTTATAATCAATTTTTCTAGTACACTGATGGCAAGTAAACATTGATGACACAGTAACAAAAATAAAACAAATATATCTTGGTTAAGCTAGCCTTCATATTCTTACGTTATAGTTAAAGTTCATCATCATCATCATTTTAGCTGAAAGGCGCCCACTGTTGGACATAGGCCTCCCCCAAGGATCTCCAAACCGGTCGGTCCTGCGCTGCCAGCGACTTCCCGCGACCTTTATCAGATCGTCAGTCCACCTTGTGGGGGGCCTACCAACGCTGCGTTTCCCGGTACGTGGTCGCCACTCAAAGACCTTTCCGCCCCAGCGGCCGTCAGTCCTCCTCGCAATGTAGCCTGCCCACTGCCACTTAAGGTTCGCAATTCTTTGGGCTATATCGGTGACCTGGTTCTCCTGCGGATCTCATCATTTCTTACGTGATCAGGCAGAGAAACTCCGAGCATAGCCCTCTCCATTACCCTTTGGGTGATCTTGAGCCTTCTTATGAGGCCCATTGTAAGCGGCCACGTTTCGCTTCAATAGGTTATCACTGGCAACACACACGAATTAAAAACTTACGTCTTGAGACACTGTGGTAGATGGGCCGAGAATATGCCGCGTAGCTTCCCGAAGCTGCCCAGCCGAGTTGGATTCATCCCAGGTAAACCAACATTGGTAAACCAACCGTCCCAGGTTGTTTGTCCCAGGTAAATATAATGGTCTCTACCACTTCCAGTGTAGAGCTTCCATCCTTTACGCTAAGCATAATGGCAGATTATCGCTCTTTGGTCTTCTGTATAACCTGCCGCAACGTATGTATGTGACTATGGTACTGAAGCCTTTTCGGAATCCGGCTTGTTCGGTAGGTTGGAAGTCGTCAAACCTGCACGCGAGACGATCCGTATAACCCTCGAAAACAACTTATAAACATGACTCAGGAGCGTGATGGTCTATAGTTCTTCATTTGGGCCCTATCGCCCTTTTTAAAGAAGAGTCTCACCACGCCATCATGCCACGTCTTTGGCGTTTTGCCCTCGAGTATAACGGAGTTGAATAGCCTCTGAAGAGCTTCTTCAATCTCGGTCAAAAGCTCAGGTCGCGATGAAACGATTCTGCCATCCTCTGTCTTCAGCTTCGACAGCAAGCTCTCTCCAAGCGCAAGATCTCTAGCGAACACTATATATAGGCACTTGGAGATCTGTTTAGTGAGCTACCGAACACGACGAGTGTCTTAAAGAGCTTTGAACCCACCGTAGAGACAGCTTCCACGAACCTGTCATTGTATTCGAAGCAATTTTGCACTTCGAGTTGAAAGTGTTCGGGGTTTTGGATCTGGATAGCTTCAGGGCGGAGCGTAGACTTCATCAATCGATACCTTTCGGATTTGACGTTGAGATTCAATGTGCCTCTTACCATTCGATGATCGCTCCCCGTGTTAAACGAATTGATCACAGAGACATCATTGAATATCCGAGCCTTGGTCGACATGATGAAATCAATCTCATTTTTTGTTGTACCATCCGGACTTTCCCAGGTCCATTTTCAGTTAAAGTTATGTAAAATAATTGAGCATAGTAATATGTGCAGTATTTTTCTTTCTCTCCTTATACCTCATTGAATTTTTCTATTTCTTTCCCATATTATTTTCCTTTTTGAAAAGGCAATTGAGCTATAGGGAGAATCTTTTTCTCTGCCTTGTTCTTGTAGACATAATTTATAGTAATTTTTAACTTGGATCTGTAGTACCTACCTAGTAATAACTAACAATACTAATTTTTATTTTTAACTGAATATTGTTACTAAATATACTAATAAATTCTATGGACTAAGTATTATGGGTCTGAACGAAATAAATTCATTGCTTCAATAATACTAAGAAGAAAACTAAGAGTTCTAAGAGAAGAAAACAAGAACGCAGTATGAAACCATTATCCAGTATTCCAGTCCCAAACTAAGTCAGATATACATAATTGTATTTTAGGATAAAATTAATATTAAATAATGAAAGATTATTATATTTAAAGTATATAAATAGTATCGATTATACAGGTATATATCATTACGGTGGCTCATGCGTCTTTCCGGTGGTTCACTACGCCACCGCAATGACGCCACCGTAATGACGACAAAATGTATTTTTTCGTTATAATTACCCGAGTACCTAATTAATTTAGTAGATATTTACAGGTCGTAAGACTGCGGCAATTATCTACAACATACTAACTTGACGATACAATACATCACTCCGTTCATAATCTAAAACTTGCCACCGAACTGACCACACACTGTAACCAAAACACATTTCTCGAAAAACTTACCTCGGGAACGAGTTAAAACTTGCTTAAGCATCGTCCTTTCTACCCAAAAGTTGGGGCCCGATTAACATTCAGGCTGATCAGAAATCAAAATATGACGTGACATTGCTTGACTGATAGAAAACAAGTAGTCAACTGCAAGCATCGGAAGCGCAGTTTTACGCGGGACAACGACATATTGGCGTCTCAGTTTTTTAATTTAATAGTTAGTAAAGTTTTTATGCCTTAAATTGTGAAATGGAGTAAATATCTTTAAAATGAGATATTTTGATAAAAGATACGTTAAAATTTCGTTTAATAGTGAGTGGTTTTGTGAGCGCGATTTAAACTGGGACAAGTCTCCCAGGGCTAGGCCGCTCATACAAGTCGGATGTTCAATGTGGAAATTCTTGTAAGTTTTATATTAATTCTTATCTAGTTTTTTAATACGGTTAAGCTACGAGGTATATTTTCAAAAACGCGTGTGTTTAGTCTGTTAAGAATGATAGTTTCTTTATAAAGGTCATAGGACGCCCAAAAAAGTACGCTCGAAAATTTACCCAGCTAAGGCCAACGCGACAAAATTACTCTGCCCGAATCACAGGCCTTTACTGGCCTTTGTGACTGAATTGCATAGAGAACACAAAGCTTATTGCCCCACGTTTGTTGATGTGATTTTGGACATAACTTTGTTGATGTATTAACGTGTCTTGTAATGTTACCTAATGCTATTGTACTGCACGTTACGATCCAGTCATTTTATGTCATAAAACTTGTATTATATCTACGCTTTACTTCATTTAAATTTCCACATGACAGAAATTAGAAAACATGGCATGTTGGACCTATTTCTATAAAATGTAAATCTTAAACTCAAGGATATTTTATTGTATGTAACATTTTACAGAAGATGTCTTAAAAAATATATTACTAGACAGTTAAAAAAATGGTTTGACAAAATATAATAAGTTAAAGTTACCTTCTAAAATTACTAAAATATTTTGACCACCAAAAATATTCCCGCACGGAAGGAAACAAAATATACTCTGCGCGATTTAATACAAATACGAAACGCAGTTAAAAGCATTAAAATCGTAGTTTTTTCGTATTTATATAAATACTTTATATGAAATTAATATTATCTCGTTTCTCAAGCACTTCAGAATATCATGTGAAATGTATTGGTATGAATTATGTCTTTTGATTGTTACTTCTACTAACGTGTATGAATTTGTAATTGTCGATTTTGGTTTAACAAAAGTCTAAACGTTCTAAAATTTTCTATCTTCGATATCCTCGCCTTATTAGGCTAGATTTATGACTATTGACCCTAGGAACGTAGTTGTATATTTAACAAACTCAATTTGTTATTACGGGCTATTAATAACACATCTTGTTATCATAGGATACGTTCTGAGATATGCTGTAACAATACAACTGTTTCTCAAGATACTACGTCACTATAATATGTATGTAAGTTTGATTGATGAGTAATTTGACCGTAGTGAGGTAACTTTCATCATCATGTCAGCAGAGACACGTGCACTGTAAGCCTCCTCTAATTATCTTCTACGTTCGGTTCTGCGCATTCAGCAACTTCCCTCGACCTTTACCAGTTGACCTTCGGTCCACGTTGAGAAGGGCCATAGTCGTATTTCAAAATTGAGCAGGTGGCATAAGTTACCGTACCTTTTGAAAATCGAATCTGTTCTTCGGCAAAAGACCGCGAATAATTCATAATTTATCAGTGGCATAGGTATTTGTTATCTGTGAACATGGAGGAAATGTTAAATTGGTTGATCGGTTCGATTAGCTAATCGTTTTGAATAAAACCTCAGGAAAACAATCCTTGTTCCATGTTTCTGTCGAATGTACAGCAAATAAAATTCTCGAGGGAAGGAAATACATTTCTCCATCCATGTATCGGGTAAGTATTACTTTCCAAGTTTGATGAATAAATGAAATACATACTATAATATAGTTGCGTTAACGTTTTGCATGGCGCTGTGTTTGAATAGATACCTACTCCCACAAAATGTAAATGTTATCATAAAATAAATAAAATACAGAAGCCTTATTTTGTATTTTTTTCGGGCTTCTTGGTCGCCTCGCCCACAATTACAATATAATAGAACAGAATCAATATTTATTCAGCATACAAATACACATACATTAGAAATACATTACTTATGATACAAATAATTTACAATGTTTTATAATGCTGAAATAGGAGTCCAGCTCAGCATATGCCGGACGTCTTATACACCACGACGATGGTCGTTTAGATCCAGAGGTCTCCGGTTACGATCCCCAAGGGAGTATGAATTTGTGCTTGGTTTCTTTTGTGGTAGGGTTTGTTATAAGTATGCCTGGCTAGTTACTACCATCTTGTCTAAGTCTGTCACCTTAACAATAGTGTTAATAGCATTATTGTGTACCGACAGTTTGTCACTAAACTTAGCTTTCTTAATTACGTTTGGCCATAGTGTATCACATAAAAATGTAAATTAGCAGTAGTATCGAAAAACGGAGTTTCCCGTTTCATTTGATGTCACTGTGTGGTGCCATGTTTTAACTTAAGGAGTTCCCCTGTTTTCAGTCCAAAAGATTTTACTGTCAGGTTTGTGTGAGACTCGTCGATTTCACACAGCATACACACTAAAACCGACGACGTGGATCCACGATCTGGTAAAGATCGCGGACAGCTTAGGACCGATGAGTTGGAGATATTTGGGGGAGGCTTATGTCCAACAGTGGGCATAAGCCTCCCCCAAATATCTTTCGGTTAAAATGATGACGACAATGACTCACTAAAAACATAGTTGCTCTGTATCCGCACGTCGACTCCACCATGCGAGAATCCATGTAGACGTCCGCGCGGCTGTCTGTGGTTGGCACTCTCTCAAATCTTACTTGTTAATCACTGCAAAGTGTTATGAAATTTCGGGCTATTACAAAACGTGAAACCCAGTACACGCAAATATTATTTTGTGATACTTAACACAGACCTTTCAGAAATGAAGGTTGCACCAAATACCACAGTTCCAACTACTCGAAAAGTGTAGACCTAAAGATACGTTAACGCTGAACTAAGTCCATTGTTACTGAAGTCTGATTTCAAAGGGCAGTAAAATTGTCACGTACTGCAATTCATAACTGCTTTGGTATTAAGTCACTTGACGCAAGGAATTTAAATTTAAATTAATTTGAATCTCTTTTGAAATGAACTGAGTTTTAATTCGTGACGATAACTTCGAAACCACGAGAAGTTGAAGATTTTTTTCTACACCTACTTATATCCCTTTATTTACAATCAGACGGAAATGGTTTCGTTTATTAAATTCTAGTTATAATCTCACTTTGATCCACGATAAGGCAAGGCAAAAAGTAAAATTTATAAATTTCTGGTAGCCGAGTGTATAATTTATTTAAAGAGAGGAGTAAATATTACAAGCTTATACTTTTAGCAATTTTATTAAAAAAAACTTACAGATTTTTTAAATAAAATTGCTGAAATTTCTATGCTGTCTACTTTAAATTAGGTGCCGCTGTCATGCATTCATCGAAAGATAGCAAAAGTGAATTAAATATAAATTTGTTAAATCATTAATACTCTTCTTCTTTGTAATTAATCAGAGTTCTTTAACCCTTATTCTAAATATACGTTAGTATTATAGGTCATAAACTTATGTTGCCAACACAATGCTACATTTTAAGAACCTATTAAGTTTATAATACTAATAAACACGTTCTGCCTTCTTCATTTTGCATGCAAATGAGAGCGACAGAACAATTGATTGCTCTCAATAATTTCTGTCGCTTTTACGAAGGAGGTGTTTAGCACGTGATCGATGAGTGTATGGAAAGCGAATTTGAGGGTGATTAATTAAAAAAATAATTTGTTTCATATGTTTAATAAGGTGTCCGGTTGTCCGTTCAATCATCTCTTAAATAAAGACGAAAAAGTGAAACTCGATTCATAAAATATTATTTTTATTTTTTCGATTTCTATTCCTACACTATTAATGAGTTTGCCAATTGCCATTAGAACTGTTTTCAGAGGAACGAAATTCAAATTGATTTTCAGAAAAGCAAACTGCAATGTTTATACGCATACCTGGAAAAGTGCTTACTGGCTTATTCTATTAATTTTTTTTGCAACTACCTGTTTAGTTCATGTTGGGTTGGTACACAATGGCTTATTTTTTTCCTGCGAAGCATTAATACAATGAATCCAGTAGGTTATTAAAAATATTTGTGTTTTAGACAAATCTTTCATTATTGTTATACAAAATAAGGGCTGACTCGAGCCAACTAGCGCCACCTTACCTACATTTAATTTTATAACTTCCAAACCAGATCATTTTTGAAAAATGTAAAATGAACACGGTCACATAGTACACGTCTGATATTTATTGATCTACTGTACACTCGTTTACGTTCTTCCAAAATGGGTTTATGTCAAAAGCTACCAAAGTCACTTATCGCAAAAACCCACTGTGGCCGATTCAGATTTTTAAAATTGATCCGATTTATGAGTTAAAGAATTAAATGTATTGGTGGCGCTAGTGGGCTCGTGTGAGCTTCTTAACTAAATTGTCGTGTGCAACAGTGGTAACAAAAAAATTATAAGCTCTCGCTTCGGACCGCATATTGTTACTTGTTCTGCACACCGCAATTCACAATCCCATTATTAGTTTTAAATTAAGGCTTAAAGTATATTTAATCCTCAATTGAAACTATACAGAAGCTACAAATGAATGTCGGTAAACAGTTCAGTGGTAAGCAGTTATAATTGAGAGTTGCGACAAGCATGTTAATTTTAACAATAGACCCTTATTTCCTGTATATTACAAGGTCTATTATCAAAGATTGGTCCTATATAAGCTGACGATAATGACGATGATGTCTCATGCATGAGCATTACAAAAAGATAGGGTACTTAAAAAAAAAATATTCCAATGAATGCACATCTCATTTACCAATGCTCATATTTCATCTTACGAATGGCTGTTCCTATAAGTTGCATTAAAAAAAAGTACAATGAAAAAACTTATATTGAATCATGAAATATAATACGTTATCCTTTGCAATCTTTGTTTAACACATACTACGTATTACGGCACCTCCTTATTATACTAGTAAACACGTTACAAAATTGCATAGGTGATGTTATGAGAGAGAATATTACGTACTTAGAAAACTTCTCATACCCGGATTGCTGAGATGATATTGAGTGGAACATATATCACTGAGAAAAATGACTGGCAATTAGTAACAAAATTTTAAGTACGTAGTTACCAAACACTTAGTAACTTTGGTGACAACTCAACTCTGTAACTACTGTTGCTAAACTATTTCAGTTGATTTTATTTAGCTACTAGCTAAATAAAATCAACTATACTAAGCTTTAGATTTTATTTAGCTACTATAGCTAAATGTTAAGTAACGGTTGAAAATAGCTAAACTAGTTTGGTAATTCACAACCAAAAATTTGGTTGAAAATAGCTAAAGTAAACTTAAAGATTACCAATGACAAGCTAAACTCTACAGTAAAAATCTTACGGTCTAGCGGTTTAGCTAAATATTTATATACGGGTTGCTTTGCGTACACAGCTAAACCTATTTAGCTGGTGTTGTTAAACTTTGGATATTAATTACTAAAATTTAGCCACAGAAGTATTAGCTAAACAATTTAGATAACGTATTTTTTCACCTTTGTTAGTTTACTGAAGGATTGTTTATTTTTGGGTTTGGTGCCCTTGTTGTGTAGGCGACAGACTGGCAACCTGTCACTATTTTGGGGTACTGTATAGCCCATATTGCCAGACGTGGCTTTGTGTGTAACGGAATGTTACCTCAAGCTTTGCTAGACCTCTTTTGGTATTGTGAGCGTGATTATATTATATATATGTATGTAGAATACTTTCCCGACTTTTATATACCTAATTAGCATTTAACACTAAAGGCCTTAAGTTATTAGATTAAGTGTCAAATTACTTCAGATGAAATTCGAAAATTTTATGGTTCTCCTAATTGGGAGCAGTCCCAATTTATTTGAGTTCGGTGCAGTATGCCTTGATATCGACAAAACTGCTTAAGGATTTGGCATTAGATATTTACGGCCGTGTGTCTTCCTGACACTAACCCTCCTTGGGAACGACTAATATCTTTCGACAGCATTTGGGGTCACCAGCTTAAAGTGCCTTCCGAAGCAAAAAAGTTGAAAATTTTCTATCACCCATCCGAGTACCGACCGCGCACTTGCTAGCTTAACTTTTGTGACCGTTACGAAGAATGACCTCCTCCTTCCAACATTTTATTTGTGTAAATTACGATTACATTCCTTTAAATCCCCTCGTCTTATCACAATGTAAGAATTTAGCTGAATTATAAGGAGACGGAGATTGATTTATTAAGTTCCCTGAATTAATTCAATTAACTTATGGAATGTACGTGATACCTTCTAATAAAAATGTTACATATTTCATCGAGCTTTCAATTATCTTTACGGTTCTGGTAATTAATCAAAAAATAAGTCCCCTGTTCTAATTAGAAATTTTTAATCATAAATTTCAACATTATATTAATAAAGTGCGTTATTTTTGCAATTTTAAGAGTACCGGTTGTCCACGACGACCATA